>CM077634.1:17405657-22405657 GCA_039660915.1 Euphorbia tirucalli | reverse complement strand
AAAATTAGTTTGACAATTAATTTAATCCATCAGATTAAAATTAAATCTACACAAAATATAAAATCATATGTAAACCTACACATATGAATATTTCCACCTAGGAAATAATTTCATAATTAATCTAATTAATTATGAAGAGCCAATCGAATATATTAATTTTATTATTATGACCAATCCATTGATCTTTATAATATAATTAATATATACACACTTCTCCCTCCATTGTGTATACTCCAAGTATACATGTGATTCCTTAAGTCTGCATTCTATCGTTCTATGTGTACGATCCTGTGGGCCCATCTTTATGTTGGCAGCGAGCCTTTGGCCCGCAGACTGCAGTTGGGCTCTAGCAAGCCACTGCAGCCCCCAATTAAGATGGAGATGGCAGTCTAACTGATATCATAACCCTGTAGTTTAAACTTGTACATCCCATGTCATTGATATCGGTGTCCAACACAGAGGCATGGATTGATCACCCTCTTTTGTGTCCGGACATTAACTTGATCCCGAATGCATTGAAGCTCACAAACAAGTTCCAACTCGTTTGGGTGTGGCCACACTCTTATCAGTCACATTCATCAAGTGGCCGGTGATATCTTCTCAGTTGGTTACTGAGTGACAAATCCCTTCTACATATCCATAGTGTTACCATGTTCAGTGATATACCCGAAAGCACCCATACTTGGTGCCCTATTACAGGCCCTTTAGGCGTACCCCTAAGTATGCGACTTCACATGTAACACCATCATATGGTCAGGTCAAAGGATCCATACAAGTACTACACGAGAATCCATTGTGATACCATACCATGTGGATTACTCGTTTAGCGGATCTATCCAGTACCATGCTTCCAGGCATGTACCCATTAACTTGGTTGACATTCCATGTCCAATGACCGGTAAGACACCACCATACAACCAGGTTAATGATAGTCTGTTGTTCCATTCATTCCCATGACTGGAACAGACTACGGATGTATTTATGGTCATATCGTTAACCCTATCCATGGTCTTACGGCTAAGTGCATGACACTAGTCGTCATGGATATAGATATGTCCATTGGATACTTCATTTAATATATTGCACAAGATAAATATAATAAATGAATTGATGCCTTTATTAATGACATAAATGAGTACAACACATAAATCCAATAAATGCATAGTACAAATACAAGGACCAATGCCTCGGGACTAGGGCATTTCCAACACTATGTGGGGTAGCATCACGTTTCAATTTCTTGCTAGAAGCCATTGATGGTGGAAGATATGGCTTCACAGAATTGGTTTCTTCGACAGTGAAATTCCCGGATAATCCTTGTTGCTCTTTTAGGAAGATGGGATGGATTTGGAGGACGACAAAAGATTTCAAATTGTATGTGTTGGGAATTAATCGCACAAAACAAAAATATGCGCAGCGGAAAAAAAACGGATTAATCCCCATCAAGGACCCATGTACATTGCATTGAATCGGAAGGAGGGTTAAAGAATTACCTTAATTCTTTGAAGATTGAATCAAGTAGGAACCAAAATAGCTTCCCTCTACGGTTGATCCACACGGAGCAATACGTCCACCGCGTGCTAGCGCCGGATTTGAAGAACAATTCTTCGAACGAGAGAGAGAGACCAAAATTTCGAAAACTTGGATGGAGAGAGAGGCAAAAGTCGGCTGCCTTTTTTTTTTTTGTGTTGTTGTGGCTGGCCGAAAAAAATGGTGTATTATAAGTGTAGAGAGTGATTAGGTTTAGGTTAATTGTTTCCTTAAATAATTAACCTAAATAGTTAATTATAATTATAACCTAATACACCTATTAGTTATAATTATATATTAACCCACACAATTTAATATTAATTCTCAATTAACATTAAATCAAATCAATTCTCCATAATACATATATGTATATATAATATTATAATTAATTATATCTCCATATAATTTAATTATAATATGTAGCATACTTTATGCAATATTAATCACATTAATATTTATATATACATACATAAATATATATCACTATATATATTTATTCTCTTTCTCATTCATAAATTATTATCCAATAATAATTTATACCCGATAAGATGAACTTCATTTTGCTCTTGTGTGTGACCCCATAGGATCATATTAATTGGCAATAAGGAAATTACCATAATGTCCTTATAGGTCACAAACGGACTCTAGCAAGCCATTACGACTACCCAATTAATATGATTGGAATGATCCGATACCTATTTATAGAATGTCATATTCCCTTTTGTCTCTTTGATATCAAGATTAATTATAAGACATGGTACACTTGTCAATCTTATATAATTAATCATATGCTTTCTCGATCTCAAAGTAAACTGTTCAGACAAATCAATTGATACTCTTATCAATTATTTGAGCACGGCCATGCATTTAACAGTCTTACTTATCGAGGGGCCCAGTGATATCGCTCTCTTGTTAGAGAGGGACAAAATCCCATATCTGTCACTCACATCCCTAAGCATGAGTCATATTGTACCCAACCACAGCCTTTATAACTACTCTGTTACAAGCAGCGTTTGACTGCGTCAAAGCACAACATGAATTCATCCCGGAATCCATGGTGACCTCAGGTCAAAGGAATCAGCTGATGACACTACTATAATCAAGATCAGTTGTGACACGTGACCATGAACTTGATCTTATAGTGGGTCTCCAGCAACATGTTCTCTAACACATTGCCCGTGAGTATAATCTGTATCTGTATACACTATATTCATCTTATGAATATCCATTATCACTCACACTAGTCTTAGTTTGTTATTATTCCCATAATAACAAACGACTAGGGAAATTTAGAATTACACAATTAATTCATGGATACATTATCATAAATACTAACATACAAATATATATGATAAAATAAGTCTTTATTAATGACTTAAGAAGATTGTTTACATAATCCAACATTGGCTTAGGGCACAATTTCTAACAATCTCCCACTTGCCCTAAGTCCAATCTTCAAATGTATCTAATACCCATGGACCTAGCATGACCATCATGTACAGCTTGTGAAAGAGCTTTTGTTAGTGGATCGGCAACATTGTCTTCAGACGCAACTTTGCATATCTTCACATCTCCTCTTGAGATGACTTCTCTTATGTAGTGAAAACGCCGAAGTATATGTTTGGATTTCTGTGACACACTAGGTTCCTTAGCAAGTGATATTGCCCCATTGTTGTCACATAAGAGGCTCACAGGATTCACTATGCTAGGAACGACACCAAGTTCTTCGATGAACTTCTTGATCCAAACAGCCTCTTGGGCTGCATCTGATGCAGCAATATACTCGGCTTCTGTTGTAGATGCAGCTATCGTGCTTTGCTTAGAACTCTTCCAACTTATCGCACCTCCATTCAGAATGAACACATACCCAGACTGTGACTGCATCTGATCTTGATCAGTTTGGAAACTTGCATCCGTGTAACCATTTACAACAAGATCTTCGTCCGAGCCTCCATATATCAAGAATGTATCTTTAGTTCTTCTCAAGTACTTAAGAATACTCTTGACAGCAGTCCAGTGACTAGCACCTGGATCAGACTGATATCTACTTGTCATGCTCAAAGCAAAAGAGACATCTGGCCGAGTACATACCATGGCATACATGATAGATCCTATAGCTGACGCATAAGGAATCTTATCCATGCGTTGACGTTCTTCAACTGTCACAGGACATTGCTTACGACTAAGCTTTATCCCTTGCCCAATAAGAACATTTCCTTTCTTTGATTGATCCATACTGAACCTTTTCAGTATTTTGTCAATGTATGTACTCTGGCTCAAACCTATCAATCTCTTAGATCTATCTCTATGGATCTTTATTCCAAGAATGTAGGCTGCCTCACCCAAGTCTTTCATAGAAAAACACTTTCCTAGCCAAGATTTTACTTCTTGCAAGGTAGGAATGTGATTTCCTATTAACAATATGTCATCGACATATAGAACTAGGAAAACTATATTACTCCCACTGAACTTCTTGTACACACAAGGCTCATCTTCGTTTTTGATGAAGCCAAACTTTTTGACTGATTCATCAAAACAATGATTCCAACTTCTTGATGCTTGCTTCAAACCATAAATGGCCTTTTGAAGCTTGCATACTTTATCAGGATTCTTTGGATCGACAAAACCTTCAGGCTGTGTCATGTACACATCCTCAACAAGGTTTCCATTTAGGAAAGCTGTTTTGACATCCATTTGCCATATTTCATAGTCATAATATGCTGCTATGGCAACAAGAATTCTGATGGACTTGATCATAGCTACTGGCGAAAAGGTTTCGTCATAGTCTATACCATGAACTTGTCGGTAACCCTTTGCCACTAACCTTGCTTTATAAGTCTGAATGTTCCCATCCATGTCCGTTTTCAACTTGAAAACCCATTTGTGCCCTATTGCTTTAGCACCCTTTGGGAGATCAACCAAAGTCCATACTTTGTTGTCGTCCATGGATTGAATTTCTGACTTCATAGCATCAAGCCATTTTTCAGATTCTGAATTAGAGACAGCTTCCATGTACGTGGAAGGTTCATTCTCTTCTAACAGAATCAGATCATTTTCGTTCGTGACGAGAAATCCATATCTCTCGGGCTCATGACGAACTCTACTTGATCTACGTTGGACTTGTGTTATCGGTTCTGACTCAACAACTTCTTGTGAATCAGATTGTTCCATTTGAAACTCACTTTCAACTTGGTTATCCATATTTTCTTGTAGGTGTACTTTACTCCCACTGATTCCTTTGGAAATAAACTCTTTTTCCAGGAATGTACCATTCCTAGCAACAAACACTTTGTTTTCACTAGGATTGTAAAAGAAATAACCTTTAGTTTCTTTTGGATAACCAACAAAATTGCACTTCACAGATTTTGGTGCTAACTTATCTGAAATCAAGTATTTCACATAAGCTTCGCAACCCCAAATCTTGAGAAAAGACAAATTTGGTCTCTTACCAACCCATATCTCATATGGTGTCTTTTCAACTGCCTTTGATGGAACTCGGTTCAGTGTGAATGCCGCTGTTTCAAGTGCATATCCCCAAAAGGATAGAGGAAGATTTGTTTGACTCATCATCGACCAAACCATATCCAATAAAGTACGGTTCCTCCTCTCAGACACACCATTCCACTGTGGTGTACCAGGAGGAGTTAGTTGTGAGACAATCCCACACTTTCTAAGATGATCGTCAAAGTCTTGGCTCAAATATTCACCACCTCGATCAGATCTAAGTGCTTTAATTGTCTTGCCAAGTTGGTTTTGTACTTCATTTTGGAAGGCTTTGAACATTTCAAAGGATTCCGACTTATGCTTCATTAGATATAGATAACCATATCTACTGAAATCATCAGTGAACGTAATGAAGTATTGAAAACCACCTCTAGCAGTTGTGCTCATAGGCCCACATACATCTGTATGTATGAGTTCTAATAAGTCACTAGCCCTTTCACTGTGACCAGTAAAGGGACTCTTGGTCATCTTACCCATTAAACAAGACTCGCAAGTGTCATATGTTTCAAAAACATCTAGACCCAAAATTCCATCTTTATGAAGTTTTGAAATGCGTTTCTCATTAATGTGTCCTAGACGACAGTGCCAGAGATAAGTAGGATTCACAACATTCGTTCTTATCCTTTTGGTATTTATGCTATATACATGCTCATTATAACCTTCACTAAGGTTCAACAAATAAAGACCATCATGTAAATCCGCATTTGCATAAAACAAGTCTTTATTGAAAAGCAATAAGTGATTATTCTCAATAACACATTTAAATCCTTCCTTGTCCAAACATGAAATAGAAATGATGTTCCTAGACAAATTAGGAACAAAATAACAATTATTCAAAGAAAGAACAAGTCCACTTGGCAACTTGAGCTCGTAGCGACCGACTTCATAAGCAGCAACTCTAGCTCCATTCGCCACATGGAATTCTACCTCGCCCTTCTTGAGCTTTCTACTTCCTTTAAGCCCCTGCACATTCATACAAATGTGAGAACCACAACCGGTATCTAATACCCACGAAGTAGAAACAGAAGTAGAATGAAATATTTCAATAACATAAATACCTTGATTAGCGGTCTCACCGCCTCTCTTCTTCCTCAAGTCCTCCAAATAAAGCTTGCAATTTCTGCGCCAATGACCAGGCTGATTGCAGAAATGGCATGTGCCTTCCTTTGGAGGCTTTGCCTTGGTAACAGCTTTGGGCTTCTTTGCATCCTTCCCAAACTCTTTGGGTTTGTTTGCTTTACCCTTCTTCTTCTGGATCCTACCCTTTTGCACCATATGGATCCCTTTGGAGCTTGGCTTCTCTTTTATCGTTACTTCAGCGTTTTTCAGCATCCCATGCAGTTCGCTGACCGTTTTGTCCATATCATTCATGTGATAATTCATGACAAAATGGGAGTAACTCTCGGGAAGAGAATTAAGGATCAAATCCGTTGCCAACTCAGGTCTGAGTGGCGAACCAAGCCTCTCCAACTGATCAATGTACCCTTTCATCTTCAGAACATGGGCACTAACCGAACTCCCTTCGATCATCTTGCACCCAACCAAAGATCTCAAGGTCTCATACCTTTCCCTTCTCGCTTGCTTTTGGAACATTTCCTTAAGCTCTTGAGACATCTCATATGCCTCAAATGTTTCCAGATCCTTCTGAAGTTCCGGAATCATTGATGCGAGCATCAGGCATTGTACATCAATCTGATCATTTTGATGCTTGTGAAAAGCATCCCTTTCAGCTCTTGAAGCTGTGGTGGGTGGAGGGTTAGCGGGCAAAGGCCCATCCAGAACATACAGCTTTCGCTCTTGCTTGAGAACAATTCTCAAGTTGCGATACCAATCTAGGTAATTGGTTCCGTTCAGTTTATCCTTCTCAAGGATAGATCGAATAGAACCGGGATTGCTTGTGTTGGCCATTTATCTACAACAGAAAATATATGCAAAGTTAATTACATAAGAGAATTAAACTCCCACTAAAATTATAAAACCCTTTAAAATATTTAAGTGGGTAAAAGACCCAAAATCCATACTTAACCATAGCACTGCTTTGGCATGTCCCTATGATTAAATATAATTTCGGTAGACATCACCATGTCAATTATATCATTATGTAACTCTTTTAATTTATGAGATGCATGATATCATATATCATATTTAATTTGCATGTTACTCATCTCATCTTTGCCTCGGGTTCAAAACACCATTTTGATTAACCCTTTGTTAAACCAATTACAACACAATGAGAATCACCATTTCTCATATTATCGCTTCGCTAAGGTCACAACATGCGTACCCGCTTTGGCGTGGCTACCATGATGCGAACATAGTACTTGACTAGTGTTATACGTAATTGGGTGGCAAAAATATAAACTTCATAAGTTTATTTAGGGTTTATTAAATCCTGTGAGTTAATTGTATCATATACAATTTCATGGCATTAATATTAATCATACTTTTGTTAATATTAATTAGCATGGCATCTTATGGCATACAATTGTCTAGCATGCATATAGAATATCTAGCATGGCATCACATGGCATCTAAATAAAATAAAGCATGCATATGACTCGAACCGTGTTATGGTATGGTTTAAATCTACATTGATTTTCATAGGCCAATATGAAAATCAACAAGGTCATATCCTAGGTGGTAGCATCCATCACATGGTCATTGCACCGCCTCTTGGATCCGCCTCCACGTCTTTGCTTCTAAGCACCATCTCATGGATTTATATTTTACAAAAAAATTGCAACCTATACAATTTTTCTAGTAAAATAAATTTTACATATCATAAATTGCATCCTATACAATTTATCTAGTAAAATTAAAAATTACATAAATACAAACGACTCGCAGGTCGTATTTATATAAAACCATAATAAATAAAATAAAGCATCCACGGGGTCCAAAACCATACCATAACACCATGCATAAAATTATCAACAATAATTTTATATCAAAAATATTTAGGGTTCAAAGTGGTAAAATACAATCACATTGTATTTAGAATTAATTAATTTGGAAAAATTCGTAAATATGCAGAAACAATTTTCCACACTTAAAACGAAAAAGGGGTTAAAACTGTCGGACAGCAGGCTCGTCGGGCCGCGCACTACAGTATTCAATACTGCGCGCAGCCCATGCTGCGTAAGCAGCATGCTGCTTACGCAGCAAGTGCAATTGCAAATTGCAATTGCAAACGTCAATTGCAAATTGCAATTGCAATTGGCTGGCCAAAAAGTATTCTGGGCATTATGCCCAGAATACGAACAGTAACATCTTTTTTTTTTTTTTTTTTTTTTTTAATTAAATTGAATTGAAACAATTTCAATAAAAACCCATGAATCAAATTCATGATTCCAAAACCCCTTAAACATTCCAAATCATTAACATAAAATCATTCACAATGATTAATCAATAAAATCAAATTTTATTTTGTTATTCACAATAACATAGAACCCTAAATAAAACATACAAACTCCTAACAACAATTTTGATCCAATCAAAATCATACAAAACCTAACATGCAATTTTGATCCAATCAAAACATAAATCCAATTCAACCAATGCACAAGTGGCTCTGATACCACTGTTGGGAATTAATCGCACAAAACAAAAATATGCGCAGCGGAAAAAAAACGGATTAATCCCCATCAAGGACCCATGTACATTGCATTGAATCGGAAGGAGGGTTAAAGAATTACCTTAATTCTTTGAAGATTGAATCAAGTAGGAACCAAAATAGCTTCCCTCTACGGTTGATCCACACGGAGCAATACGTCCACCGCGTGCTAGCGCCGGATTTGAAGAACAATTCTTCGAACGAGAGAGAGAGACCAAAATTTCGAAAACTTGGATGGAGAGAGAGGCAAAAGTCGGCTGCCTTTTTTTTTTTTTGTGTTGTTGTGGCTGGCCGAAAAAAATGGTGTATTATAAGTGTAGAGAGTGATTAGGTTTAGGTTAATTGTTTCCTTAAATAATTAACCTAAATAGTTAATTATAATTATAACCTAATACACCTATTAGTTATAATTATATATTAACCCACACAATTTAATATTAATTCTCAATTAACATTAAATCAAATCAATTCTCCATAATACATATATGTATATATAATATTATAATTAATTATATCTCCATATAATTTAATTATAATATGTAGCATACTTTATGCAATATTAATCACATTAATATTTATATATACATACATAAATATATATCACTATATATATTTATTCTCTTTCTCATTCATAAATTATTATCCAATAATAATTTATACCCGATAAGATGAACTTCATTTTGCTCTTGTGTGTGACCCCATAGGATCATATTAATTGGCAATAAGGAAATTACCATAATGTCCTTATAGGTCACAAACGGACTCTAGCAAGCCATTACGACTACCCAATTAATATGATTGGAATGATCCGATACCTATTTATAGAATGTCATATTCCCTTTTGTCTCTTTGATATCAAGATTAATTATAAGACATGGTACACTTGTCAATCTTATATAATTAATCATATGCTTTCTCGATCTCAAAGTAAACTGTTCAGACAAATCAATTGATACTCTTATCAATTATTTGAGCACGGCCATGCATTTAACAGTCTTACTTATCGAGGGGCCCAGTGATATCGCTCTCTTGTTAGAGAGGGACAAAATCCCATATCTGTCACTCACATCCCTAAGCATGAGTCATATTGTACCCAACCACAGCCTTTATAACTACTCTGTTACAAGCAGCGTTTGACTGCGTCAAAGCACAACATGAATTCATCCCGGAATCCATGGTGACCTCAGGTCAAAGGAATCAGCTGATGACACTACTATAATCAAGATCAGTTGTGACACGTGACCATGAACTTGATCTTATAGTGGGTCTCCAGCAACATGTTCTCTAACACATTGCCCGTGAGTATAATCTGTATCTGTATACACTATATTCATCTTATGAATATCCATTATCACTCACACTAGTCTTAGTTTGTTATTATTCCCATAATAACAAACGACTAGGGAAATTTAGAATTACACAATTAATTCATGGATACATTATCATAAATACTAACATACAAATATATATGATAAAATAAGTCTTTATTAATGACTTAAGAAGATTGTTTACATAATCCAACATTGGCTTAGGGCACAATTTCTAACAGTATGTATTTAGTGCATTTCATTATTAAATAACACGATGAATTTAACCAGTTGAATGCAAAGTGCTTTCTTTAAATGGATGTTTAAGCAAGATAACTTTGTTTATGCATTTGTCATAACCATGCAAACATATTTAAATAAACATTTCACTTTATTGATAAAATCAAAATGAGTACATTTGAAAGAGTTGATTCCCAAATGGTATATATTCCACACAGAGCCAGAATCTGTCACCAGTCGTCCTTTTCAGGTTTTCTGACTGATCATTTTCTCTCGTGTCCTTGCCTAGGCCGCTCTTTTCGAGTTTTCAGCCTAGCAGACTCTTTTTTTTTTACACATGATAAAGCTTCAGCCGGTCTTGGTTGATAGGATTGGTGAACTCATTCCCATCCATATCCATGATGCTAACGCCACCTGTCGATAGCACCTTCTTCACAATATAGGGCCCTTCCCAGTTGGGTTTGAACTTGCCCCTGACGTTAACATTTGAAGGCCTTAATTGTTTCAACACTAAATCCCCTGCTTTCAACTGTCGCTTGGAGTACTTCACATTCCGATTATAGGCTCTGGCCATTCTGCACTGGTACATCTGTAAATGATCCAGTGCCTTTAGCCGTTTTTCATCTAGCACTGCCAATTGCTCATATCTAGCTTAGACCCATTCGATCTCTGGCAACTGAGCTTCCAGGGCAACTCTGAGTGATTTGAGCTCTATTTTCACTAGCAATACTGCTTCCATCCCGTAGACCAAGGCATAAGGAGTTTCTACTATTGGCGTTCGGACACTGGTTCTGTAACCCCAAAGAGCATATGGTAGTTTGTCAGCCCAATCTCTGTAAGTGGTCACCATTTTTGACAAAATCTTCTTTATCGCCTTATTAGCTGCTTCTGCTGCCCCGTTAGCTTGGGGTCAGTATAGAGAAGATTTATGATGCTCAATGCCATGTTTTGCAAGCAGCTTAGCTGTTGCCCCTTGAAATTGCACTCCATTGTCAGTCACTACATGATGGGGAATCCTGTACCGGGTTCTTTTGGATGAACTTGACCATTCTACTTCCACCCATTTGGAAAAGTAATCAATTACCACGACTATGAATCTGTGCCTATTAGATGCAGCTGGATGAATTTCACCAATCATATCTATCCCCCATGCTGAAAACGGCCAAGGAGACACCAGGTTCTGTAGTTCGAGTGGAGGAAGATGATTGATGTCCGTATAGATCTAACATTCATGACATCTCTTCACTTTCTTTATACAATCCGCTTGCATTGTCATCCAAAAGTACCCTTGTCTCATTATCTTCCTGGCTATAGCAAGTCCATTCATATATGGCCCATAGGACCCTGCATGTACCTGCTGCATCACTTCTTCTGCTTCTTGCTCTGTCAGACACCTCAGAAGAACACCATTTGCTGTTCTCTTGTATAGCTTATCTTCAAAGATTTTGAACTGACTGACTAGCTTTCTTAATGACACCTTATCAGCAACACTGGCTCGCTCTAGGTATTTTCCTTCCTTTGCGTATTGGTAGATATCGAAGAACCATGGTTTTTCTTCAGCTGTCAACACCATTACTTCGTGCACTTCAAAGCAGGGTTGTTTGGAAGTTGCTATAACCAGTGGCTGGACTTGAGTTTGTTTTGGGTTCTCCCACATAGAAGACAGAGTTGCTAATACGTCAGCCATCTTGTTCTCATCTCTAGGGACATGTCTGAACTCACATCGGCCAAATAGCTCTTTTCTGAACTATAGCAGCTCCAAGTAAGGCCGTAAGGCTTCTTCTTTCAGCTCCTATTCGCCCTGAGCTTGCCTGATCACCAAAAGTGAATCTCCAACGATTAAGATGTCATTTGCCCCTAGAGCCAACAGAGCTTCCATCCCAAACAGGCATGCCTCATATTCTGCCCCATTATTGGTTATGGGAAAGTTCAACCTCTTTGATAAAGGAATGACTTCACGATGCGTTGCTATTAGCACCCCGATTCTAGCACCCTTTCTGTTCACTGCCCCATCGAAGCACATAACCCACCTTTTTACTTCAACCATGGCCAATTGTTCATCTGGGAACTCCAAATTCTCTATAAAATATTATTCCAAAGGTTGATTTGCTAGGAACTCCGCTACGGCTCATCCTTTGATGGTTTTCTTAGTAATGTACTCGATGTCGAATTCGGATAAGAATAACAGCCACCTGGATAACTTCTGACTAGCACCGGTGCTTCATACAGATACTTCATTGGATCCACCTTAGCCACGGCTTGTATCTTGTAGGACTGGAAGTAATGGCGCAGCTTCTTGGTCAGCCAAATCATTGCCACACACGTCTTCTCCACTAGTGTACTTAGTTTCATACTCTAGTAATTTCTTGCTGAGGTAGTAGATAGAGCATTCCTTCTGGCCATCTTGCTCTTGTGCCAACATTGCCTCTATAGAGGATTCTTCAACCGCCAAGTACAAAATCAGAGGCTTCCCTGGAATTAGTGGACTCAGGACTGGTGGATTTACTAGATAAGCTTTTATTTTCTCGAATGCTAGCTGACATCTATCATCCTATATGATCGGCTGATCTTTCTTTAGTAGCTTGAAGATTGGCTCACAGGTGGAAGTCAACTGTGCTATGAAGCGACTGACATATTATAAAGAGAGCTGGCATATCCTGAATGGCTTTGATTTTGTCTGGGTCCATTTCTATTCCCCTTTGGCTGACTACATGACCCAATAGCTTTCCTGATGTGACTCTGAATATACACTTCTTGGGGTTAAGCTGTAAGTTGTATTCTCCAATACGTGTAAGAAACCTATCCAAGATAACAGGATGCTCCTCCCTGGTTGTTGACTTGACAAGCATATTATCAACATACACTTCGACTTCTTTATGGATCATATCATGTAACAGAGTTGTAATAGCCCTTTGATAAGTGGCTCCAGCATTCTTTAATCCGAAGGGCATTACTTTGTAGCAAAAAGTACCCCACTCTGTGATAAACGATGTCTTCACTTTATCTATCACATCCATCAGGACCTAGTTGTATCCCGAAACGCCATCTATGAAGGAATACATCACTGCTTTTGTTGTACTATCAACCAGGACATCAATGTGGGCAGTGGGAAATTATCTTTAGGGCATGCCTTGTTCAGGTCCTGGTAGTCAACACATACTCTAACCCTTCCATCCTTCTTGGGTATTGGGACGATATTAGCTAGCCATTCTGTGTATTCTACCATTTCAAGAAACTTGGCGTCTATCTGTTTAGCCACTTCCTCTTTTACCAGTGTAGCCCATTCTAGCCTCAGTCTTCTCAGCTTCTGCTTTACTGGCCTGAACTTGGGGTCGATTGGAATCTTATGCACTGCTATCTCTATGTCTACATCCGGCATGTCTTCATATGACCAAGCGAAAGCTTTAAAATGTTTGTGTAATATTCTTATTAATTCTCTCTCTTCTTCGGGTTTTAGCTCGCGTGAAATGAATACCATTTTGGGATTTTCATCTGTACTTATGTTGATTTCATGCAATGCAGTGTCATGTATGCTAAATATGCTTGATGGTGATTCAAATGCATTCACAGAATTATCAGGATAAACATCACACAAGTAAGCAAACTGAGATTTCATTGCATCAAATTTATCATAAAGTACATCATTCATATTGAAAATGGAAGAAACAGATACAACAAAATCATTTTCATCCTCCACAAGTGGAATGCCTTGCACTTCTTCAACTTCCACTTTCATCTTCAAAGCATCATCAAAGTCTATAGCTGCTTCAGCTTCTTTTTCATCCACCTGTGCCTTAGCATTTTCCATGATCTTGGCTATTTCGGCGACCACAGAGTCCAGATTCACCTTGGCCATCAGCTCCTCGCCGAACCCTTCCTTGGATTTCCCAAATGCCTTGCTTAAGGCAGCAGCCAATGCACCCGAAATGACTTCCACAGTTTCGTTGCAAGCTTTCTCGTTGTCTTTCCCTTTGGCCGCCTCTACTGCTTTTGCCATCGCTTCAGGTGGCTCACCCTGCAGAACATCAGATTTAGCAACTGGCTCTTCTACTATCACGGGGGCCACTGGTTCCTCCTGGCTTTTCTCAAAGTCAACAACATCAGCAAAAATTTCAAAACCAGGGTGTTCAACATTTCCAACCCTTACTGGTTTAGCCTGGTCCTTATATAGCCCTTCTCCCGCTTTCAGGAATGGTTTCATCATAACTTTGCCATTCTTGCCTCTTCTCGGGTTTTTCTGATAAGACGTCTCCTCTGTATAGCCAAGGCCAAACTGTTTTGGCTTCCCCAAGTCGATATTAAACTCAAGCACTCATTGCAGATTGATTCCAAGTCCCATGCCCAGGACAAAATTCTGTTTGCATAAGTAGCAGGACAGCCACTCCGGCATATAACTTTCATAGATCACCATGGGAGCATCTATAGCTTCCTCTTCCCCGATCACTGCAACTTGGAACCCGCCAAAAGGGACAACGCCTTCATTCACAACAGCAATCATTGACTGGGCGTCTACCTCAACAGTTACTATCTCATCATTCATTGAGAACTTGATTTTCTGGTGTAAGGTGGAAGGGATGCCTCCTAGAGGGTGGAACCATGGCCTTCCTAACAGTAGGGAAAAGGTGATCGGAATATCTATCACCGTAAAAACAACCATGGACTTGACTCGTCCAACCTCTACTTCAGTTTTAAAGGTCCCTATCACTGTTCTCTTATAATCATCATATGCCCGGATGACCATCGAGGACTTCTTCAATACATCCTCATTCAGACCCAGAAATGACAGCATTTTTAATGGACATATGTTCAATGCTGAGCCGTCGTCCACCATAACACAGGGCATCACTTTATCCATCATATAGGCTCTGATGTAAAGAGCCTTGTTGTGAGCCTTTCCTTCACCAGGCAGATCTTTCTCAGAAAAAATGATGTCAGGAGTCCCAGAATGGACTTTATCCAACAGACAGCACATGGCCTCCGGAGATGCGATATGAGAGACCTCAATCTCAGACAACTTCACTAAAGCCACTCTATGTTCTTTAGAGGTCAAAAGCAGGCCATAGGCTAGCTTGTGCAGGAGTCTTCTTTAACTGGGAAATAACTAAGTCCTTTTTTTCAACCCCCTCCGGTGATGATGTACTACCCGACCCAGTCATCAGGGTTTTGTCCTTCGCCTGATCTACTGGTTGATACACCCTGCCACTCTAGGACACGTTCTGGACCTCCTGAACTTTCAGCTTCTCAATGGCCGGAGGCTTAAATGAACCCTCTCTGCCAAACTCTTCATATTCATCTTCAGAATCAAGGTCATTCAAGCTTATCGGCTTGATCTCTTTCTGTTCCGCCTTCTTTTCACATTCTGACCCCACTTCAGCTTCCTCTATTGCTACAGCCTGGATTGTGGGATTTGCTTGAAGAATTTGAGGAAAGATGAAATTGGCTTGTAATCCCGAATGTACCATATTGACCCACTTCTTAAATGCTGGTAGCGGGTTAGTCTTTGTGCTGGGCTTAGCTGGTTCTTGCAGTTTCCCTTCATCTATCAGCTTTTGAATGGTGTCCCTCATCTTGTAAAAATTGTTGGTCCTGTGGCTAGCAACAACATGATACGTGCAGAAAATTATCTTTATCCACCTCAGAAGGTTTTTCAAATGGCCTTAGCGATTGTAGCAAACCACCATTTCTGCACTTAGCAAATATTTTAACTAAAGGAAGAGTCCAAGGCGATATGCCCTATCCTCCTGGATTCCTACTATGATTATTCTACTGCTAGGTTACTGTGGCAACTTCTACTTGTTTCACTTCTAAAGTCTGCCCCCCTTTTCCACCAAAACTTGAGCTAGAATCGCCACCAGACCCGGCTGCAGTCGTTGATCTATACCCAGAACCGTAACCTGAACTTCTTCCACCCTTATGGCTTGGTGCCTTCTCTTCTTCATCCCGCTTGATTTTCATCGCCATACTGTAGACTTCACTAAGCTCATTGAATGGATGAAATTTCATATTGTTTTTGAAGATGTCCTTACTGCCATCAATCAGCTTCTATATCAGTTCATTTTCATCTGGGCGGTTTTTCAGAAGGATCATCTTAGTCATCCACCGTTGGTAATATTCATCAAAAGGCTCATTAGGCTTCTGCTTGATCCGCTCCAAATCATACAGCTTCACTTGAATCTTGGTATTGAAGCTGTAATACTTAATAAAGGCCGCTGACAGAACCTCCCAATCTGACTGTTCCTCCTCTGATAACGAGTTATACCACCCCAATGCTCCTCCCTCTGAGGTAGTCGAGAAGAGATTAACCACCTGTTGCTTAGTGGTGCCCGCCGTCAGCATGACCCGAGCGTAGAGATTTACATGGGCCTCTGGTGAGCCCATTCCCTTGTAAGAAGGCATTCTTGGCATTTGGAAGCCGATGGGAAAAGTCTCGATGCCCCTACTGATCATGGCATCAATGTTAACTCCCTTCTTCGACTATGCACTGACACTGGCCCCTTTCTTCAATTGAGCCACTGCCTCCTCCAACTTAGAGCATTTTTCTTCATCTTTCACTCCATAGCTACCTTTATTTCTTGCAGCTTCTCGAGACTGGCTGAGGTACCACCATCCTGCTGGGATGATTCAGCCTCCTTCTCTTTTCAGGCTCCACTACCACCGTTCTCTCCAGCCTCTCTCACTACTGCTCGTATTTCTTCTTTTAGCATATCACGGAAGTCTTATGATCTTAGGAAATCTTTCAAGGCATCAACAAGGCTCGATGAAGCATTAGCTATTTCCACTTCTTCCCTAGATTCAGAATCGCTCTCTCTTTCAATTGCTCTTTGTTCCCCAACAGCGGTCGAGACCTGAGATCTTGTTCTAAGGCAATCCAGCTTATTCTGCTAGGCATCATACGAGAAGGATTAGGGACATGCATGAATAGCATGGTGACATGAAGAGTAAGGCATTAAAAGTGCTTATAATGAATGAATGGGGTAAGGTTATGAATGAAATGATGGTATGAATGGTTTCTCTTTTTTTTTTCTTTTTATTGGGACAATCCAAGAACACCTAATGCTATGCAAAAGGACCACGTGTGGACCGGTACACGGACCTAGGTTCGGCGCTTTTGGAGCACCTAGTGAATTTGTGAAATGGTCGCATGTGTACCGACACACGGACAGAGTTTCGATGCTTTGCAGGTCTATGAGATGATATGACATGGTCACCTGGGACCGTCCATTGGACAGAGTTCTTATGCTTTTGAGCATATGATATGAAATGATGTTTTAAGAAAGTCACGTGTAATGGGGAACACGGACAGAGGCTCGGCGTTTGGGGAACGCCTTTCATGATTTAGGATGCTATGAAATGCCTTTACATGTGTACTAATCCGGCACTCGGGGAGCACCTTAAATAATGTAATGATGTCATGAAATGATCCGATGTGGATCACGGTGTCATATGATGTCTATGATGAACGAGCGTGGTGTCATGAAATGCCTCGTGTAAGTTGTCACACGGAAGTATACCTAGGACCCTTGTGGTCTCTATTAAATGAGATAATTTGGTGGAATGGCTGAATGCAATCCGATGCATTGGCAGAACACGGTTAATTTGGGATACCCGATATGTTATGAAATGAGATGATTGTGGTGGGCGTCCTTTGGAATGTCCTTAATTTAATTTTGGTGATATGTCATGAATGCTTATGACACACAAAATGTAAATGGCTACACAAAAACATGGGTTATGATGCATGACATGCATAATGATGTTGTGTATGCTATGTGGAAAAAATGCTAATCACACAAATATAATGTCATGGCTGAAAAAGAAATGGTTAGTATGAATGGCAAGCGGATGAATAATGTTTTCACATGAAAATAAAATGCAAATGGCTACATAAAAATGTGGGTTAGTATCACACAAAATGCTTTGTGAATGTTATGTCATGTGTGTGTAGATAGCGATGGTGATTTGTCATGGGATGGCGAGAGGTGAATAACACATAGCACACGAAGCAAATTCTTCCAACCTTATTTCTCCAAGCATGGTCGGTCCCAAAAATTCTAACCGAGTCCTAGGCGGGGTTCTCTTCGATCACCAATCGGGGATGATGAAGGCACAATTTTATTTTATTCACACAATTTATTTTGTTGTCCTAAGGGAATCCAACTAAGGTTGCCTATATGAGTTCGGTCCAAGTCGGGTTAAAATCAAGGCTCCCATAGCAAAATATACTCTCACTTCCTCCCACTCAAGGGTCCGAACGAAGGGGTTCATACGAGGCTATGAGTGGTGTTTCGTACCCGTGCCCCTAAGACCATGAGGAACAAAGGTGACACCTCAACAATTACTGGGCTAAAGAGGGATACTTAACCTAATGCAAAAATGTCTAACTAAGAAATGCAAGATAAAATACCAAACAAGAATCATCCACCTTATTTTGATTAGACACTTTTCAGGGCTTGTCAAATTATTTTAAGTTTTTAAGAAAACTTTTATAAGAAACTCCCCAGCGGAGTCGCCACTATGAGCAGACAACGTTTTCGACGGAACGCGGACTCCCTTTCGAAAGGGGTACCTCGATTTTGGGTAGACCCCTCCCTCGCTTGGGGTTTTTAGAATGGAAATTCATTTTTAGAAAATTAGATTATTTTGTAAAAGAATCGAGACCTAAGTCTCGATGAAGAGTGTAGGAGTCGCCACCCGGCTCAGCTCAACTGGGAAATTTCAGTGTAGCTAAACAGGATGAACGGCCGCCACACTATCCAGAGATCTAGGTCCGGACAAGTCCCCTATTTCGTGTCTAATTAAAATAAATATGGCCAATGTTCTTTGAAGGTATTTCATAATTCTAAAGTCAATTTTATTGCATAAAATTAAACACACAGCGCGCATACAGATAAAATGGAAATAAAAGTAAGCAGTAAATAATTAAATGGCTTACAACCCAATCGAAAAAAATAAAAACTCTCAGCCTCACTTTTACAACCGCCTAAAATACACGTATTGATCTATCAAATTACATCAAAAATAAAAATAAAAACAACTAAAAGCTGCAAAACAGAGGGTTAGCACAGTTTACTGCACACAACAAATAGGACTTCAAATATGACAAAATTGGAAAATTAGAATTCGAGGGCATTCATTTATGGTGATAACCAGGTCGACTCGGCTAGCCGGTCCGATTAGACCTGGAAGACATTTTGAAACGTCCCTGTATTTTTGGTTTTGTGGGAAAATCATTTTGAAAACAATTTATTTTCCGGTTTAATTTAATTTTAGCATATGAGGTGGGTTGGTTTTCGGGAGAATCGGGTCTCCCTCGTTGTATTGTTCTAAATGCAATAATAATGAAAATTAAATCCAGGGTCGTGAATGCACAAAACAAAATTCATTTTTGATGATTTTTTGATTTTTCTGAATTTTTAGGGATTTTTAGAAATTTTTTAGGATTATTCTGGAAATTCTACAATTGGACGAGCATTACAGTCGTGCGACTGTAAATCCTCTAATTTCAGGATTTCGCCAAAATTATTCAAAATAAAATTTAAAAGTGGAGGGAAATCAGGAACATTCGTATGACTGTATTTACAGTCGCACGACTGTTCCACAACTCAAGAATAGTCGCACGACTGTTCTTGATTTCCAGAAACAGAAAACGCAAAAATTGAAATAAAATGCACCAAATAATATCCAATCACCCAGAAAGCATGAGAAAAAGAGGGAATGAAGTGTGTCTACCTCTTTGGTGCTAATCCACCATAGGAATGACCTCTGACGACGCACCAATCCACTTGAATTTGTTCTTTTTCCTCTTGAGTCAAGGTTGGAAAGTTAGGTCCAAAATCTCCACAATGTCAAGGATTCTTAGAGTTTCTAGTCCGAAATTGATTAAGTTTAGGGAGTTAGATTATCAACCTATTAATTTCTAATAGATTTTAAACTTAACACTTGAGAATTAAAAGAAAAAGAAGAGGAAAAAAGTTTGAGTTTGTAATGGTTCTTTTCCTTCCCTTTTTCTCCCTTTTTCTCTCTAAACTCTCTCTCCAAGACCAGAAATCAAATGTCAAAAGTCCCCCATCCTTCCTCTTCTCTTTCTTTTTATCTCTTCTGCTTTCTTGCTGCAAGGGTGGAGCATTAATTTCTCCCCCTTCTCTGTTCCTTTTTTTGCTTTAGAGGTATAGGCTTCTGCACCTGCTTTGACATTACAGCCGTATGACTGTAATTTTTAATTACAGTCGTGTGATTTTTTTTTTCGGAAAATTCCTGCGCTTACACTTTTAGTTTCTTAATATGTGTCCCTTTAATATACATTGGTGTTCACAAATTGCACAAAAAATAAAATTCTTATTAATTTTGACTCCGAACAATAAATTAGCTAATAATAATTTTAAGAAGGAATAAATGAAAATTTTATGTGTAAAAATTTGTTATTAAACTATATCAATTGTATTTTTTTTAAAAACCACGTGAATAACGAAACCGATCTATCGTTTTAGGATGGATAAGTATTAACCATTCGATGTAGTAATTGCTAATCAATGTTTGCCCTTAAAAACATATATCTAATTAGCAATTGGAGATTAATTTAAGACTCTACATGTTCTATTGGAAAAATTGTATTAATTAAATTACACCCAAGTGGTTATGGAATCAATAAACTTAATTAATATAATTATAATGTTTAATATTGTTGTCAAGTCGCTCGAATTACATTATTTTAAGAATTTGAGTTTGGTTAACCAAATCTTGGCGAAAGCAATACACTAATTGTTCCTCTCAAAGGAAACCAAGTCCTAATTTTTCTATAATTAATACCCACACCCACATTTTCTAGTATTATATGTTTTCACACACCTAAATTCTGTAGAACAAATAATAAATCAATATATCAATATCAATAAGTGATTTTCATATGTTATGGACCCTAAACCTTAATACCCATATGTCATAATCTATATAGCCATCAGGCTTTCTTAAATCCAATGACTGGGGGACCGAGAATAACTCAACAGAATTTGCACCCAGTCGGCTGGAGGACCGAGAATAACTCAACCGAACCCATATCCAGCCTCACTTAATTCCAATTCCATAATATCATATAGCCCGAGAATAACTCAACCGAGCTTATCCATAATCCACATCATCAACATCATACTTATGATAGCCCGAGAATAACTCAACCTAGCTTATCCATAATCCACATCATCAACATTATACTTATATTCCATAAACCCCGATAATACCTGTGCGCATAAGATCCTGATGCCGCTCACCAGGAAGTATGTCCATAACACGTATTTAAACCACAATTGGAAATGTATGTAAATATATTTATAAATATAGGCAATACTCTTCTTAAGATAATTATAACAATCACGTAGTAGAAACACACTTTGAAAATATATTATGAGTGCAAATGCTAAATTAAAAATGCATTACCTATAATTAACTCACATATTTCTATCTAATTTAATCTACTTACTTGGCTTGGACTTGATAATTATTTATTATCAAGCTTTCTACATATCCCAAATTCCAATTTGGGAATCAAAGCCACGTAGTTCTTCTAATTTTAAATTAACTTAATTATCATTCCAATATAACTTATTTAATATAATGCATCCCTCTTTCACAATTCATATATACGGTTACTATTCACAAATACGATATATCACTATTCACCAAATTATCAAAAATCACCCAAAACATCATATATTCCTTCAATTGCATTTCTTGTAATTTTTTGTATTTTCTTTATATATATAAATCTCGCTTAAACTAATTTTTCAACCAATAATATAATTAATTTAACTCAAATAATTCAAAAATTCATATAAAATAATCTACTTAGAATCATAAAAAACTCCAAGAATTAATATTGCTCCCCTTAATTCATAGATCAATACAAAAATATCAAACCAATAGAAACTCGCTGGAAAATATTCCATCACCGGAATAGTACCTATAATTCGAACGGAAAATACTACTAGGCTCACAACAAGGATTAAAGACAAAATTGTGGCACTGTTACAAACTAATACCCAATATAGGGTGGAAACGGAACTAATTCAAATTTTGTGGTGTTTTTGTCAAAGTTCGCATATGAGAATCGCGGACATCAAGCTTTTTTCTGGCCCGTCAAGTCCGCTCGTCAAACCTATGGACTAAAGAATGTCCGCAAAATAAAAAAGCAGACTTAAAATGTCCGCATATACCATAAGCGGACATAGGTGTCTGCTGTTAAAAGTTGTGGACAGTAATATTCCACAGCATGACGTCACGGGACCTAACAAGGTCCGCGTTCACAGAAAATGGACGCCACAGTGTCCGCATCTGACAAATGCACACTTGTGGTCCGCATCTGGTTAATGTGGTCCTATATTGAGTCCGCATTTGGTTAATGCAGACTAAAAGGTCCGCATCTGCAAACAATGGACTCCTTTATTCTGTCCCTCCCCATCCGTCCGATCATTGAAGTAAAGAAAAATCTAACCATCCGATCATTTGTATTCGTTTCACCTGCTTCTTCTCCGCTTATAAAAAAAATTAGACACCTTCTTTTTATTTTTCAGCCTGTCTTCCTCCTCCTTTGAAGCTCTTTCCTTCTTTTACTGTTTCCTTCTTTCCTTCAGCTCCTTCCTGCCTGCCTTAATAAGTTAATTATCTAACCACAATTTTATTTTATATTTATAATTATGTAATTAATTTTTTTAATACTATTAATTAACTTTTTGTAATTTTTTCTTAGGATTATCATCATCAAATTGGAAACAACAGAGTTATTTATTAAACAGAAAAAAAGGTAAATATAAAATTTTTGTAAAAATTTTTAATTTGTAGAATAATATATATATATGAGATTTATGAAAAAACGGAATATGTATAATAGTTGTGTATAAATTTGTATTAGATTTATTTTTGTGAAGTTAGTATATAATATTTATATGTTTGAAAAATGTTAAATATATGATATAAAACTATATAGTTAGTAAATGTCTCTATTAGTTTTGTTTAGAAATTGTTATTAGATTTTGAAATATTATTATAATTATAAGTTATGGGAAAAAAAAGTGGGGTAGTAAATAGCTGTAAATTAATTATTATTATTATTATTATTATTATTATTATTGTTATTATTATTATTATTATTATTGGAAAAAAAAACTGAGCCAGTAAAATAGATTTTTATTTTTGGTGTAAAATTTTATATTTATTTTCATCATTATTATTGTTATTGTTATTATTATTATTAATACACGGTATTGGATAAAAAAAGTGGGGTCGTGAAGTAGATTTTTTTTTTGTGTCAAATTATATTTTTATTTAGATTTTTATTTTTATTAATGTCGTTGTTGTTATTATTATTATTATTATTATTATTATTATTATTATTAAAATGGTTTAAAATAGAAAACTGGTGTAGTGATGTGGAATTTTTTATTTAAGTTGTAAATTAATTAATTAATTAATTAATTAATGTGTATTTGAATTGTTTAAATTAAGGTTAATTTTTTTAATGCAACTTGTAGATGGTTAAAACAATACTGACCCCTAAGTGTATGCGATACCCGGAATTTTCATTGAAGAAAATAAAAAATTTAAAAGCAATTCGGATGAGAAGAGGGAAAAAGTTAATGGAGTACCTCCTAAATATGAATGAAAAATTACAAGACATAATAATGTCTGGCTACAAATTTGATGTGCAAACGAGGGAACAAATGTGGATGCTAAGAAATGGATTATCTTGGCGTTATCAACGCTTATTTGATGAGATTTTTGACTAATCACCTGTAGATTATGACAATATGGTAAAAATATTAATTACGAAGGAGAGTGAATGTATTAAATTACTCCAAGAATTGGTTGGCAAAGTTCTAGAAACTCTGCCAATATGTCAAGTAGACTATTGTAATAAAGTGAACGCTAGGAATGGTTTTAAATTCAAGATTAGGAGATGACTATAGTAGTAGTTTAATTTTATGATTTTGTAACTTATGTTGTTTTGTGTTGTTTAGTGTTATAATGTAATTTAATATTATAATGTAATTTCGTATTATGATTATCTAATTCAGTGTTAATATTTTCAGCAAAGTCCTTAAATTATATAGAACATAAATTAACTCTAGAGTTATAACAATCTTTGAATAAATATACAATTTTAATATTGTGATATTTTTAATAACAGTAAAAGTGGGAAATAAATACAATAAATATAGAAAGAATTTATTACCACTCGTATTTAAAATCTTACCATTAATTTAAAAAAAAATTCCTTGAGACTACAATCTTTGTAGTATTGATATTTAACAAAAAAATGCGTATGACATTACTTAAATTCTGACACGTAGTCGTAACAACAAATGCTCAAAACATTTTTTGTTTTCTTAATTTATAATTATACTTCACAATGGAAAGAAACCCCTAAAAAAAATATTAAATCCAACCTTAATTATCCTTTTTTGAGTTTATAATATGTTTGTTTGAGGTTAATGTTTGTGCAAAGAGACATTATTGAAAAGTATTCTCCACCCAACCCCATCATTTTAATGTTTAAATAATTGAGGAAAAAAAATTACTTGTGACAGTAATGAGAAATCTTATTATTTCTTGAACATCATTTTGTAGTGTTAAGTAGGGTTAAGAGCTTGCCTTTAGAAAAGTGATTAGCATCATTTTCTATCTCCAGTTTTAAAATATCATTCTTTCATCTCTAATTTCGTTTATTATTATTATTTTCAATACATTTATTAATACGTAAAATATAATGCAATAGTTTGTGTCCATATATATATATCACTATATGTTATTTTAAAAAAAGATAACTGCAATCGCTTTTTTATAAATATCCTAATAATAAAAAGTTACAAAAACTTATTAATTTTGGTATAGCAAAGGTATTACAAAAACATTTATGATATTAAGTTTTATATGTTCCCTAGAAAAAAATTTCAAATACAGACCCTTTAGTTTATTACTTTTTCATTTGGCATATTAATACACAAGTGCATATGTCGCAAAATTTCTTTTCCATTTGATTGTATAATTTAAAATAATTTTCTTTATTTGTAAAAAAATATTTGTAAATACATAGTTTTTAGATAAAAATCTATGAAATAAAAATGTTATTGGAAAAAAACAATGTGTATGTTGAAAAATTTTAGATTACTTTGAAAATATGCATTACACTCGTTCGATTAATTATTTAATAGTTAAATAATTAATTATAACAAAACTATGATTTAAAATAGGATAATGCATTTTAATAACAATATACAATTTTTTAATTAATTAATTATAAAATGTTCTTTGTATATTAATTACAATTATACAATTATTAAAAAAGTATACATTATGAAAAAACTATGATTTAAAATACGATAGATATGGTAATAAAATCTTAATTACCACTCGTTCGATTTCAAAGGAACTGAGATGCACAATTATAAAAATATATGACATATTATTTATAGTAAATATTCTAAATATTCAAAGATATAAGTCTCAAACAAAAACATAAAAATATTATACATTGTTTAAAAAGAAACATCAAATATTACGTCCACTTCTATTGGAAGGCTGCGATGGATCAGTGCACTGTGATGGATTATATTCCACATTTGATGTTGTTCCAAAGTTGGAATATGGAAAAGTAGGTTGTTGCTGAGAGTACATACTGGACATACCAACACACTGTTCCACTGAAGATGGCCGCGCCAACGATGGAAATATCATATTAGAAGGAGTACGGGGTGTACCCAGCATGCATAGCCCAAGGTAATTGGCCCGACGCAGTCCATTATGTAAATGGGTTTTGAGAAGTGTTAAACCCATACTGTGATGGACCACTTGGACTAACAAATGAACCAGGAGCTGATGGGTTAGGAACCCATGATGAATATTGCGGTGTTGGTTGTGATTGTTGTGAAGTGCTTGCTCCATATGGATCATGTGAATGGTAGGATACTGGATGTGGCACAATGTCACAAGAAGGATCAGTTGGTCTTGTGACCTCACGTCTCCTCGATGTGGTATGTTGGCGGCGTCTACCAGTGGCAGCAACAGGTGCCTCTTCATCCACATCAATATTCGGATAAGTAGCTGACGGAGCTGGATGAGGAGGTGGGGAACCCTGAACATATGGCTGTTCCTCCCCAAGAGCACCGCATATGATGTTTCTTATCCTGTGCACAGCATCCAAATCTCTAACCAAGGCCAGTTATTCCATTCCATCAACTTGTACATAACATATATTATTACTATGTAGTTAGGTATAAAAAAAAACTTAAGCACATGAATTTTCAAATTTAATGACTTACAATGGCACCATGGGCAGCACCTTTAACAGAAATCCATCTCCTTGTTATTCGCCTATACCATTCCATGTACTCGGAATGGTAATGGAGTGGTTCGGCACATGGTTGAGCCGCAAATATCAAATTTGCCCTATTATTCCATATTGCGACCCAGTAGGCCATTTTCTGCATAATGGAACCTTTAACTTGAATCAATTCAGTATCATGCAGTTCATTGGTTTGCATAGGCGCAATAGGTATGTGTTGTTGCAAACCAAATTGTCGAAGGACTCTGTCTGGTTGATGCCATTCCACAATGTGCATTCAAATCAATGGCACAACAGCTCTCCATAAATGATTTCCTTGAAAGCAATATTCCGGTAATGCTACCCGGATATCATCAGTGTATGGCTCCCAAGTGAACTATAAGCAACACAAGTTTACATATATATATGAATATGATTTTACCACTCCA
This sequence comes from Euphorbia tirucalli, assembly GCA_039660915.1. NCBI lineage: Eukaryota > Viridiplantae > Streptophyta > Magnoliopsida > Malpighiales > Euphorbiaceae > Euphorbia > Euphorbia tirucalli. The sequence continues at coordinate 22,378,705 of CM077634.1, read as the reverse complement.
AAGCAAATTTTTAGTCATAAATGTTTAACATCAATGCATGCCTAATTTGTATGACTTACAGAATCTTTGTCAGCCAAATCAAGTACATATCGTATACGTTTGAGAGTATGAGTTGGCACAGCAGTGGAATCCTTAGGTGTGCTCCATCTGTAATTAATTAGGAGATATTAATTTACATAATAAACATGTTGTAATTTCAATGATTTGTCATATATATATATATATATATATATATATATATATATATATATATATATATATATATATATATATATATATATATACACTAGTGAAAAAAAATTGATATATTAATACATATATATCATAAGTGTTATGTATACGTACTGCCGACCAAGTGGTAAACCAGGCGTGATAACTCCACTCCATAGGTTCGGCGATATGTCTCTCAATCTCTCATATAACCAAACCTGCAACAAAATTAAAGCACCACTAATTTGTGCAGTGTTGTGTCGGGCGGCTTTACACAGCTCTCTATACAGATATGCTAAACACCCGCTGCCTCAGCTCTACTGACCAATTGTTGCAATATTCTCCAACAAAGGTAGAAACAAAAGGCTGACATAACCTGATGTTTTTGTGCTAAACAATATGCCCGATAAAAGTTGCAACAAGTATGCACGGATATACCGTGCAATGTCATCTTCATTATCATTAACCGGTATAGCAGGAAAATTGGCATTCAACCAACTCAATTGCAGCATATTTTTTTTGAAGGCATTTCTAGGAGGACGAACGCCTAATAGTCATTCACATTCATCAACCCATTTGGCAGGAAGTAGGCAAATCAATGGATTACCATCTATTGGTAGTCCAGTTTGTATAGCAACATCCTGCAGTGTAATTGTTGCCTCACCTTTGGGAAGATGAAAAGTATGAGTCTCCGGTCTCCATCTCTCAACTAGAGCAGTAATGAGATGGTGGTCTAACTGAAAAAAAACCCAACCGTGCAACTCCATAGAAACTAGTCTGTCTCAAGACTTGTTCTAGTCGATCATCAATTTCTTCCTCACGTAGGATCGTACCGTCCCTCCTGCAAGTAAGGGTTGTCTCCTCATCCTAATATATTGACCAAAAATTATATTAATTACTAACATAGTAACAAATATAACAAAAACATATACACTCAAATGAACTTAATATATTTCTTAATATATTAAAGAGGACAATGTTTTTAGAAGTTAAAATTTTGGATAAATTTATAAAATAATGCAACTTATGATCATAAATAACATTAATTTAATTCATCACACAATATTTAATTAATAGTTCAATTGTGTAAATAGAAAGTGATATATTTGCACCTCATTGAACCATACTGCCTCCGATCTATGTGATCTCTGTGAATGTAAAATGCTAGGGTCAATCGGCCCAGGTTCAATGTATGCTCGCTGTGGTGGTGGATTACCTGACATACCTAAAAACACAAACATTTGATGTCAATATAATAAAATGATGCACATTAAGAATTCAACATACTAGTAAGGTTTACCAATTGAGTGTATTACTATTAAAGCAATATAGTCACAAAACACACATTATCATAGTAGCAAGCATTCCAAACAACATATTAGAATCCATTACAAATTATTCATTATAATTACAACATATTTAACTACGCCCACATGTCCTAGTGTTATGATCGGGTAAGCCACATTTACTACAAAAACTGGTGGTGTTAGCACCGGCGACTTTCTAATCCATCTCATTCCAAATCAGTGTTGTTTTTGGTCGACCCTTCTTTCTCATCAAATTCGGATTTGGTACAAGTGATGGTCCATCGATTGTTGGCCAGTAGTCACGTTCTCCAAGTGGAATAAATGCTGTCGACCAACATTTCAAGTTGTTTTCTAATTTATAAATTGGATGAATAAATTGTCTATGGTCAATGCCATATGCCAAACACCCAGCAATGGCATGGGAGCATGGTATTCGCAATTGTTGAAACTTTCGACAACTGCAAGTCATTTCTTTCAGATTGACCACTTGTTTGTGTCCTCCCTTCCTTGCTGAATTCCAACGGGCAGTTTTAATCTCAAAAACACCATTCTTTGAATCAAAGCTTTGTACTACATGTCCAGGTGCCTTTTCAAACCTTGTCCTCAATAGGTCTATTGCAAATGTAGTATATGAGAATCCCTTTTGCATTTGGGCTACGATTTCACGCTTTTTTTTTCGAAACGATCGACCAATTTAAAAAAGGGCTTTCCATCATTGTTGTTATTGGCAATCCCCGAATATCTTTTAGCACCCATCCGTTTACTGATTCAGCAATGTTAGTTGTCATACTACCCCATCGACAACCACCATCAAAAGCGAGAGCCCATTTCTCCTTTGGCAGCCGATTCAACCATTCAAAGCTATCAGGTTCTTTCTCCTCAAGCAACCTCATCATCCGATTAAACTTTCGAGGTTGATGTTGATATGCTAAAAAAACATGAAAACATATTTGAAAGCATAATGAGTTAAACAATTGTATAACTTGTTCATTATGGTTTAGGTTTACGGCAATTGAAAAAGCAATACTCTTAAATACCTACATTGATGATAAATTTTTTAACTTCTTCATTTTTGAATTGCTTATTGTAGTTGCTTGCTAGATGGCGAATGCAGAATCGATGAGGTGCCATATTCCATTTTTTAGACTCCATAGCTCTTAAGATTCCAGCATGCCTATCAGATACAACACAAACATCGGGCATGTCTGGGCAAACAAAATCTCGTACACAACGCAAGAAGAATTCCCAATTTGCCATATTTTCAACTTCAGCTATGGCAAATGCTATTGGAAATATGTTGCGGTCGCCATCAAGCACTGATGCTACTAGTATTACACCTTTATACTTTCCAGTTAGAAAAGTGGCATCAACGTACAAGACTGGCATACAATGTTTGAAACCATCAATGCATGGTTTCAGAATCAATAAAAGACGCTCAAAACGTTTAACTCCTGACACAAATCGACCATTGACAAAGTGATTAGACTCACTAATATGGTAGATTGAGACGGGGTTCATTTCGGTTACAGCATAAAGCCAAGGGCGAAGATGGTTATATAACTCATCAAAACTTCCATATATCTTCTCAATCGCTTTATTTTTTTGCCAACCATGCCTTCTTGTAAGAGATTTTTATCTTATATCTTTCATCAAAGTTTGCAACAATGACCTTTACCTTTAGTGAGGGATCCTCCCTAATCATAGCCTCCACTATGGGATACATATAGGCCGTGTCAAGATTTCGGTTATCTTGAGACTTTTTCAGCCCATGACAAGTATGTTCACCGACATACTTTGTGATCTCCCACAGATGAGACTTCTTCTTCAGCGTCGCACGTAACCTCCAAGGACATCCCTGATCATAATAATGACATACCAATGTGATAGTATTCATCCTTGTCTCTCTACTCCGAAACTCTTTTTGTATTCTCATTGAGTATTCTTTAGCTGCAGTTTTAACTGCTTCTCTTGAATAAAATAACATCCCCTGTGAGAGTTCCATTGACGAATCCCATCTTATAGCATTCCTGTTTTCATCAATATCATGGACTGTCATAGCTTATGCATCAAATTGGGTAAGCTGGGGAATATTTGGGAAAAATGTAGGAGTAAAATTATTGGATAATGCAGTGTCATCAACATTTGAAGAAGAAGCCCTACAATTCCCTTCAACCTCATCCTCATTGTGCAACCCATCATGATCATTATCAGCATAAGCATAATCCTCAGATTCACTATCATCACCATCAACATCATCCTCTTCATCATCATTAGATTCGCTATCACCATCATCACCACCACCACCACCACCATTAAAACCAATAGGTTCATAATCATCGCTATCATCATCATCATCGCAACCATAACCACCAAGTCCACCACTACCACCACCATCATAATCAACAGCTTGAGAATTAGAAGGTCCAGCTATATCCCTCGTGTGTGTAGAAGGTGTATTATGATTGCATTCGACGTATAATTCAATACAGAACAAGCTATGACATAAACTTCTGACTATCCCCAACATCATATTCAAATCATCATCGTCACACAGATCAAAACACTTATACACTAACTGTACTCCATTCATTGCAATTGGGTTTCGAAATTGCACCCTAATCAAATCTTCGGTCGCTCGTATATTCATAACAGTCCTAATCTTATCAAACAATGAACTTAGATTGAATAAACCAACAATGAACTTAGATTGAATAAACCATTCATTGATATTACTTTGCAATATCCATTCTCATAATCAACTCCAAATTGATTCCTTATTATTTGACCACCCCAATGAATATATATTGGTGATGAAGTCGACATTATTCTGTCATATAATTAAAAAGCATTCATTATATATTTATATAAAAAATTATCTTAAATGAAATTAAGATATATTCATAACAGTCCTAATCTTATCAAACAATGAACTTAGATTGAATAAACCATTCATTGATATTACTTTGCAATATCCATTCTCATAATCAACTCCAAATTGATTCCTTATTATTTGACCACCCCAATGAATATATATTGGTGATGAAGTCGACATTATTCTGTCATATAATTAAAAAGCATTCATTATATATTTATATAAAAAATTATCTTAAATGAAATTAAGATATTTTTTTAATTAATTCAAACATAAATAAAATATATATATATATATATAAATATAATAAAAAGTTCGGTTACAAACTATATAGTTTATATCATATATTTAAGATTTTCGAAACATATAAACATTAGGGCATCTCCAACCCAACACCAAATTGGGATTGACAGCCAAAATTTGGTGGTGGGTGACCGCCAACCCACCACCAAATTCCAATTTCTTTTGTTGTTTTTTTTTTATTTTAGTTTCGTTTTCATTTTTTCTTTCAATGTTTTATTTTTATTTTTTTCAAAATGTCTATTTATTTTATGGTATTTCGCTTATGTGTTTTTATTATGGTTTTCAAACCCGGACTGGTCATCGAACCGGTCAAGGGATGGATTCATGGATTTCAGATTAAACCGGAATAAACCTAAATCGACCCGAATTTTATAAATATATTAATATATTTATAATTATTTATAATATATGAAAATTTGTACATTTTTATTATAATTCTTCAAATTTAAGCATTTCAAACACAATATAGTAAATTAAAAAACTCAATTTATGGAATATAGGTTTTGTGCTTACAATTAAATCTCAATTTAATTGTAAATAATTTAAAATTACAAAATATATTTTATTTTAATTAAAAACACCTCAAAATAATAACTTAAATTTTATATTTAAAAACAATTGAAAAAAAAAGTCTGGTCGAAGCAGAAAACCGGTCTGGTTCGTCCCTATGGTCGAACCAAAAATTGAGCAGTTGTTGTCCAGAGTGAAAACCGGATACAAAACGACCGGCCTGACCTCTGGTTCCAGTCGAACCCGGTCCCATTGGCCGGTCCGGTCCGGTTTTCACAAATATGGTTTTTATTAATTTGAGTGTTTGATTTTATTTATATGTGTATTTGTGGTCTTCAATTATTTTAATACTTTTGCTAAAATTCTTAAAATTTTTTAAATTAATATTTATAAAATATTAAAAATAAATTAAAATGGTAAAATTAAAAATTTTTTTTAATAAATATACAACTTGAAACTATCATAAAATTTGTTATATCCTATTTTTGTATCATTAAGTGTTATTTTTGCATTTCAATTACGTTTGTTGTGCTATTTTAACTGTATTGCTTATAATGTACTGCTTTGTATTGGGTTTTTTTATTAACTTTTATCGTCTTTTTAGTGTAAACGTATTTGTGATTTGGAATAATGTCTATGTACTATTGTAAGATTATCGTATTTATTTGTTATTCGGTTTAATTAAATTATTCTATTTATATGGTGTGGTTGTACTCTGGTTTAATTAATATATATTATCTATTATGTATTAATGTGTTAATTTTAACTTTATCCTATATGATTTTATTTTATAAAATTATTTATTTATTAAAAAATTATTATGTAATTACAATTATTTATATATTATTAACACTAAATTTTTTTAAGCATTTATTAAAAAATATGAATAATATAATTGTATGTAAAAAGGAATAAACTAATAATAAAAATGTTAGTGGAAAGGAATAAATTAAAAATATTTTAATTTGGAGTGAGAATTTAGAGTAAAGAGTTGGAGATGGTCTTATATACTAACTTCACAAAAATCAATCTAATACAAATTTATAAACAAATATTATATACATATTCCATTTTTGCATACATCATATATATATTATTAGACAAATTTAAATAAATTCAGAACATAATTTGAATAAAATACACAACATACAGAATTTCATAAATTTTTTATATTTATCTTTCTTGGGTTTAATACTTCACAATAGCTGCTATTTGATGGTTGTAGTGCTAAGATTTTCGTTTCGAATTTCCTTATGCTACTCCTAAATAAAAATTACAAAAAATTAATAAATTAATTAAACATATATAAATATAAAATAAAATTATAATTAGTAAAATCTAATATAAATTTATAAACGAACATTATATACATGTTACATTTTTGCATACATCACATATATATTATTATACAAATTTAAATAAATTCATACCATAATTTCTAAAAAATATACAAAATATAACATTTCATAAAATTTAAATATTTACCTTGTTTGGGTTGAATACTTCACAATAGCTGTTATTTGCTGGTTGTATTGCTAGTATTTTTGTTCCTAATTACAAACAAAATTACGAAAAAAATTAATACATTAATTAAATAAATATATATATATATATAATAAAATTATAATTACTAATAACTTACTAAAAATTAATTAAATTGATATTTTGTAAGAAATAGAAAAATTACTTGAAAAAGATAGAAGCATGAACAAATTTAACTTTCAAAATGTTAAAGATTTAAGGAATCAATTTTTTTTTATATAAGGTAGAAGGACAAGGGGTAAGGCCGGAGAATGTGGATGATAAATAAGGGAAAGGGAAAGAAAGAGGAGAAAGTGGAAAGAAAATTTGAGAATTAAACGAAGAAGAGAAGAAGAAAGCAGGTGAATGAAATAATTATCAATTTCATCGGACGGATCGGACGGTTGGGATAAGAAAGGGGGTGGTGACAAGATTTGTGTCCGCATGTAATAAATGCGGACCTAGAAGTCCGCTTTTCAGATAGGCGGACCTTGACTTGTCAATTCCAGCCAGATTTCACAGGTCTGGCAGCTGTTCGCTTCTGTCCGCTTTTTGAGAAAGCGGACTGAGCTGTCCGCTTTCTTAACACGCGGATCAAAAAAGCTGTTTTTTTAATTTTTCTGTCCGCTTATAGTATATGCGGACATTTTAAGTCCGTTTTTTTTATTTTGCGGACATTCTTTAGTCTATAGGTTTGACTAGCGGACTTGGCCCACAAAAAAAAAGCATGATGTCCGCGATTCTCATATGCGGACTTTGACAAAAACACCACAAAATTTGAATTAGTTCCGTTTCCACCCTATATTGGATATTAGTTTGTAACAGTGCCACAATTTTGTCTTTAATCCCTCACAATACTGCCAAGAGTCCACAAATATTCATTTTATTCTCATATCACTTCATATTTAGAATTAATCTACAAAAATACTCCAAAATTTCATTTCCAAATACGCATCATATAAACCTCAAAATAAAATCTCAACCGTATAAACTAAAGCACACTTAATTATAAACTCATACATGTAATTTCATCAAAATATAACAGTTGGAAGTTGAATTTTCCATTTTTCTCTTATTTTCCTTCTATTTCCTTAAGCCTCTACGTCTTGCGTCTCTACTTCCTCTTTTCTTTTTCCCTTTCACGTCCAAATCCTTCTTCTTTTTATATTCAATTTTCTTATCAAAATTATGATTTTACCATCCATATTATTTTTAACCTCAAACTTTTAATTCTTTCATAATCATCCTTACTGTGCATATAATTTTCATCCCCAAAACTTTATATATATATATATATTATATTTCCTCAATATAACATCACTTATAAATATTAATAATTATTGAATTTTCGGGGTATTACAGTGTGTTTGGTTCAAGTTTCAGAATCGGAATCGGAAATGAAATGATAGGGAATCAGAATTGGAATCACCAATTAATAGTTTTGTTAGGTTTAGTGCGGAATCGGAATTTAATTATTTTTTCGAAATTAATAATAGCTTTTATAAAATTCAATTTGATAGAAAAATATATAAGACACAAAATATCATTAATTTTTAACAATTATTTCTTTTATATTTGTTATTTTTTTAGCCTTTTATTTATCCTAGTAACTAAATAATATTAACAATAATCATATCCGTATATGAAAATATTAATATATTAGAGAAGTTGAGAAATTGAGATAATGGTTAGTTATTTGGCAAAATAAGGGTAAAAATAAGGGTAAGAAGTGGTGAATTATTTTTTTTTTCTTTTTTGTTTTTATCAAATTTAATGTAGGAATGGGGATCAATATTGAATAATGGGGGGAGAGGGGGGAATGAGTGATTCCTACAAATGGGGGAATGAGATTCCCATTACCTAAATAATTTTGTCAAACCAAACAATAACAAAGGGAATTGGTGATTCTCATTCCCATTCCCTACTACTATTCTAGCTAACCAAATATCCCCTAAAGGTTTTACGTGAAACCTAATTTTTCTACAGTTTTTTGTAATATGCAAAAATTTTCATCTTTTTATAGAAAATTATTACTCAATTATTATATTTTTGTACAATTAAAAATATTTCTCGCGAAATATTTATTCTTTTATATTTCAGTAGCTTTCATTCATATTTCGCGAAGTTAAAGATTTTTCTCTAAATTAATAATATTATGAGAATCAGGTATTACTTCATGTAAAATATGTCTAGTATTACATGGATTCAGTAGAATTTAAAGATTTTACGTGAAATCTAATTTTTCCACAGTTTTTTGTAACATGTGGAATTTTCATTTTTATATGGAAAACCATTACTCAATTATTATATTTTCGTACAATTAAAATATTTATCATGAAGTATTTATTTATTTTTTTAATGAAGCAGTTTCCATTCATATTTTGCGAAGTTGGAGACTTTTTTAAAGTAGTAATATTACAAGCATTGAGTATCATTTCGCGTAAAATATATCTAGCGTTACATGAATTTCATAAAATTCAAAAGTTCTATACTTCATTATGAAAAGTACAATGTTTGTTAAAATCTATGCACTTTATACTGGGGTTCATCTATAGATGCAGCATCATGTCAAATTTATGGGCTGCCTAGGTGGAAGTCTAGTGATAATTCAAACAATTACAAGAAGATTCCACACAAAGTATTGTGATATTTTCCCTTAAAATCGGGTTGTAGAGGTCGTTTATGTCCACCGAGATGGCATCACATATGCGGTGGCATAAGCAAAAAAGAGAGTTGATGATGGAATTATAAGGCAACTTGCTGATAGTCTTGTATGGAAGTCCTTCGATAAGCAACATGCATCTTTTGCAAGTGATGCTCGTAATATTACGATGGGTTTGGTAACTGATGGTTTCCAACCATTTGGAAACATTAGCACTCAACACAACATCTAGCTTGTAATACTTGTACCTTATAGCTTGCCTCCTTGGTTGTGAATGAAACAATCAAACTTGATTATATTGATGACTATACCTGACGTGCATAGTCTAAGAATGGGTATAGACATATTTTTACAACCTTTAATTTTTGAACTGAAGGAGCTATGGGACGTCGTTGTGGATACGTATGATGCTCATACCAAAAGTAATTTTACCAGCATATGCAGACTTATCGGGGTGGTCAATAAAAGGTTATAAGGCTTGTCTAGTTTGCCATAAGCACACTAGTGCTAAATATCTTCTCGTGCCAAAGAAATTGTATTACATAGATCATAGGAGATTTTTGCCTCTTAATCATAAATGGCGTAACGACACTAGGTCCTTTAATGGTTTAGGGGAGATGAAATGACGCTAATGCCTTTGTCCAGTGAGGATGTGTTAAGCAAACTTGGAAGTTTTACTCAGCTGCCATTTAATAAAGGAATAAAAAGAAAATATGATTCTTTAAATAGTTACGAGAATTAGAGAAAGAAGATTATATTTTTGGAGTTACCTTATTGAAAGACACTTCTTATTCATCATAATTTGGATGTAATGCATATTGAGAAGAATGTGTGTGACAATATGCTGGGAACTTTGATGAACAATAAAGGAAAAACCTAAGACACTCTAAAAAGTAGATGCGATTTGCTTAGTATGGGAATTAGACGTGAGCTTCACCCTAAAGTGATCCGAAACAAAGTGCGCGTCCCAGTTGTTCGGATTTTTCACCGGAAATCACCCGATAAAAGCAGAAGAACACGACGATTTCCTTGAATCCGTGCCCAGGAGCAATTGAAATGGAAATTGAAAACAACAAAATAAAATTTAATAAATTGAGATTCTCACCAGAAAATCTCTACAAGAGATGGCTGCGGAATCGAATCCGACTTCCTCCACGTTCCCGTACACGAACGGCTATAGAACACGACCCATACTAGCGAGAGGATTTGCCGGAAGAGAGAATATTGGGGTTGGAATTTTCTGCTGTGTTTTTCCTTGTTTTGGCCGAAAATTAGCTAGCATATTTAACCCTAGATGGCTGAAATTTTCTTGCAAAATTTCGGCCCATTTCCTTCTTGATTTTATGCGGGCTTTTCTCCTCTTTATGCCCAGGTCTATATTAATTCTCTTGGTCCAATTAAATATCAAATTTAATTTTATTCAACATGTATTCTAACACATTATATCATACAATATGTTTCATACATATAAATTAAAATTAATTTGATCAATTAATTTCACCGTGGAGTTAAATTGTACTTTTATAAAATTAAGATCCATGTAAACCTATACATGTAAATTATTTTTACCTAGAAAATAATCTCATAAATTAATTCACTGAACTAATTATAAGAAGGCGAATACAAATATTAATCATATTATTTTGATCAATCCAATTGATCTGTATAATCATCTCTCTCCGGTGCGTATACTCCAAGTATACAGTTGATCCCTTAAATCCGAGTTTAGACGTTCAATGTGTACGATCCTGGGGGTCCATCACTGTATAATTAATGCCCACGAAATTGTAGTCCCATGAAACTTGATTCCTTTTTTTTTTTTTTTTTTTTTTTTTTTTTTTATAATGTGTGTTGCAATTACAATTGGTGTTGCAATTGCAATTTCAACGCTCAAAATTGTTTCTGGGCGTCATGCCCAGAAAAGAAAAAAAAACATTTTTTTTTTATTTATTAATTGAAACAATTTCAATTAAAAACCCATGAATCAAATTCATGACACCAACCCCTTAAACATTCCAAATCATTAAAACAAATTATTCACAATGATTAATGTATAAAATCAAATTTTAATTGTTATTCATAATAACATAGAACCCTAAATAAAAACATACAAACCCCTAACAACAATTTTGATCCAATCAAAATCATACAAACCCTAACATGCAATTTTGATCCAATCAAAACATAAATCCAATTCAATCAAAATACAAGTGGCTCTGATACCACTGTAGGGAATTAATCGCCAAAATAAATACGCAGCGGAAAGAAAAACGGATTAATCCCTGCCAAGGATCCATGTATATTGCATTGAATTGGAAGGAAGGGTTAAAGAATTACCTCTTAATTCTTATAGGATTGGATCAAAGGAACCAAAGTAGCTTCCCTCTACAGTTGATCCACACGGAGCAATTGATCCACCGCGTGCTAGCGCCGGGATTGAAGAACAATTCTTCGATTGAGAGAGAGAGCTGAAAAAATCATATTTTTCTGTCCTTTTGTTCAAAAAAAACATTTTTCAGCAGATTTTGGAGAATGAGGAGTAAATTCAATGGCTGCCGAAATTTTTTGTGATTGGCTAATCATTTTATTAATTTATATATATCAGATATATATATTAATAAAACGTGGGCTGCTGGAGACCAAAATTGTGGTCAAATTAGAATTCAATTAGAATTCTAATTTGACATGGCTGCCATTTTTGTGTGGTGGCCGAATATATCATTATATATTAGGGTTAGGTTATGTTTTATTTTATATAACCTTTAGTCTTAATTATAATTATAAATTAATACTCCTATTAATTATAATTATAAATTGACCCACACAACTTAATATTAATTCTCAATTAATATTAAATTAACTCCATTCTCCATCATGCACATATGTATATTTAATATTATAATTAATTATATCTCTATATAATTGAATTATAATATGTAGCATACTTTATGCAATATTAATCATATTAATATTTATATACATATATATAAATATATATCACTATATATATTTATTCTCTTTCTCATTCATAAATTATTATCTAATAATAATTTATCCCCGATAAGATGGACTTCATTTTGCTCTTTGTGTGTGACCCCATAGGTTCATATTAATTGGCAATAAGGAAATTACCATAATGTCCTTATAGGTCATAAGCGGACTCTAGCAAGCCTTTATGACTACCCAATTAACATGATTGGAATGATCCAATACCTATTTATAGAATGTCATATTCCCTTTTGTCTCTTTGATATCATGATTAATCATAAGACATGGTACACTTGTCAATCTTATATAATTAATCATATGCTTTCTCGATCTCAAAGTAAACTATTTAGACAAATCAATTGATACTCTATCAATTATTTGAGCACGGCCATGCATTTAACAGTCTTACTTATCGAGGGGCCCAGTGATATCGCTCTCTTGATAGAGAGGGACAAAATCCCATATCTGCCACTCACATCCCAAAGCACGAGTCATATTGTACCCAATCACAGCCTTTATAACTACTCTGTTACAAGCAGCGTTTGACTGCGTCAAAGCACAACATGAGTTCATCCCGGAATCAATGGTGACCTCAGGTCAAAGGAATCAGCTAATGACACTACTATAATCAAGATCAGTTGTGACACATGACCATGAACTTGATCTCATAGTGGGTCTCCAGTAACATGTTCTCTAACATATTACCCGTGAGTATAATCTGTATCTGTATACACTATATTCATCTTATGAATATCCATTATCACTCACACTAGTCTTAGTTTGTTATTATTCCCATAATAACAATCGACTAGGGATATTTAGAATAACACGATTTATTGATGGATACCTATCATAAATGCTAACATACAAACATAAATGATAATACTAATCTACACTAGATTAATCTTAGAAGTCAAATTACATAATCCAATATTGGCCTTAGGGCACAATCTCCAACAATCTCCCACTTGCACTATGGCCAATCATACATGTATCTTATACCCATTGACCTACATGACTTTCATGTATTCACTTGTGCAGGAGTCTTTGTCAGTGTATTATTAATTTTCGCTTCCGTTGTTACTTTACACATTTTCACTCTCTCTTTAGAGACAGCCTCTCTAAATTAGTGAAAAACGCCTAAGTATATGCTTGTGTCATACAAGGTTCTTACGCATTGAACTATTGTCCCTACAATAGTCTCACAGGATAAGCAATGCTTAGAACAAAACACAACATTTTGTGATGAACTTCTTCATCCAAAATTTCCTTTACATCATATGTAACAATATACTTTGACTACTATTATAGATATTTAGCTATATCGTTTTATTTTGAACCTTTCAAAATCATAACATCTCTTTTTAAGAGAATACTAGATCTCGACTGATATATTGCAACTAATTGCAATCAGTTGTATATGTGCAACTATTTACACAGTTAACATAAGCAAACTTCTTTTAAGTCTTTCTCATTGAACGCTTTCAATGCTTTGACTTAAACCAAAACATTCTTTTAGATCTATCTCTATAGATTCTAATTTCAAGAATATAGGCAGCCTTGCTTAAACATTAATTGAAATTACTTTCTTAGCCAAGATTTTACTTCTTGCATGGTAAGAATGTTATTTCAAACAAGCAGTATGTCATCCACATATAGCATTAGGAATACCGATATGCTCCCACTGATCCTTTTGAAACACAAGATTCATCATCCTTTTGATAAAATCAAACCATTTGATTTCTTTATCAAAACTATGACTCCAACTATTTGATGCATGTTTTGATTCTTATAAGAATCTTTGAACTTGCATACGCTATTTGAATTCTTTGGATGCTCAAAACTTTGGGTTGTGTCACGTACACATCCTCAATCATGTTTTCACGTAGAAAACAGATTTTGATATCCATTTGCCATATTTTATAATCATATTATGAGGATATGGCAACAAGAACTCAATATGACTTGATCATGATTAATGATGAAGGAGGATTTCATCATAGTCCTACTATGAATTTGATCGTATCCTCACAGTCACTACTATGAATTTGTTTATAACCCCTTTTGTCACTAGTCGTGCTTTATAAGTTTGAAGATCACCATCCATGTCGGTTTTCAATTTGAAAACTCATTTGCAACCATTGCATATACATCTTCTAAAAGATTTATCAAAGTCTATACTTTGATTGTCAGACATGGACTTATCTTCAACCTTTGTAGCATCAAGTCACTTATTAGATTCAAAATCTAACATTGCTTCTTCATAAAAGAAGACTTACTTCAATCTAGTAAAATTACATCATGACTTTGAGAAATCCATATCTCTCCTACTCATGTCGTATTCTACTAGACTTTCATTGGACTTGTGTAATTTCAACAATGATCATGAAACCATTTCCATGTTCCTCTTCAACGTTAATGTCACTTTGTGAATTACGAGTTTTGTAGGTGTACTTTACTCCCACTAACTCTTCTAGAAATTAACTCCCTCTTCAAGGGGAAACCATTTCTAGCTACAACTACTTTGTATCCCAAAGAAACACAGGAGTAACAACTCCTACTTTCCTTTTGAGTAATCCACAATACGACATTTAAATTTAGGTGCCAACTTATTCGAAATAAGCTTTACAGCCCTAAACTTATTCAATGAAACAACTTGGGTCTCTTACCCAACCATATCTCTTATGTTGATTCATGAATTGTTTTAGACGGAACAATATACACAGCTGCTTTAATGGCATATTTTCGAGAAAACGATGATCAACTTGACTTCATCATAGATTGAACTATATCTGTATAGAGTTCGACTACTCCCTTTTCGACACAACATACTTTGTGGCGTACTTGGAGGAGTCAATTGTGAGACAGTCCCACAATCTCTAAGATGATTGTCAAAATCTTGACTCAAATATTCACCACTCGGATCATATCTAAGTGACTTTACTATCTTGTCAAGATACTTCATACTCCTTTTACAAGCTTTTGAACACTTCAAAAGTTCCAAACTCGTGTTTCATTAGATACTCTTATCTAGAGAAAAGTTCCATAAAGGTAATGAAGTATTAAAACCTCCTTTAGCAGTTGATTTATAATTCATATACATCCACATGTATAATGCTTAATAAATCGATTATTCTTTAACTACTTTTAGCAAAGAACCACTTTATCATCTTTTACAATAAACAACATTCGCATGATTCAAGATGATTCATAATCTCATGAATCCAAAAGTCCATTCTCATGGAGTTTCGTAATGCGACTTTGCTTATGTCTCCAAGAGGACACTGCCAAAATAGGTTGAATCAACTATTTGATTCGATCCTTATAGTATTTATGTTACAGATGGGCTCCACATATAAAGACAATTATGTAAATTTACATTTCATAATCATGTCTTTATAAAGTTTATAATTCACAATTATAAAATAAACAAAATTTGTTTACTCAAGCCAACAAGCTCAATAGGCAACAAGAGTTCGCAACTCACATGTAAAAGTTCATAACCTTTGAGTAACAACCTTTGCTTCTCTTGCCTATTCGCATTCTACCTTTCACCTTCATAAGGTTTCTATTCAAGTTGCGATTCTTCATATTCTACTAATATGAGATTCACAACGATATCTAATACCTTTTGATATAGAAACAAAAGTAGAATAGTTAATAAATACTTAAGGTAGCAGTCTCACTGCCTTTCATCTTCTTATAGTTCTCCAAACAGAGTTTGCTATTTCTATTCTAATGAACGATTCATTCTAGAATTGGCAACACCCTACTTTTGGAGATCTCTCTATGCCAACAGCTTTGGCCTTTAAAGCACTTTCACCCGAACCTTTCGGTCTTTATGCTTTTCGACCTTTCTTTTATCCTTTTCCTTTTGAACCATAAGCACACAATTCGAGGCGGGCTTATTCTTTATGGATAACTTAACATTCTTTTGCATCCTATGCAACTAATTCGCAATTTTCTCCATGTCATTCAAATGATAGTTCATCACCAATGACTATCAAATAATGAATTCAAGATCACATCTTAATGCCTTTTGGAGGCCAATGAGAAAATGTTGCCTCAAACACTTATCTTTTCTTGCTCACAAACTGATGGAACATTTCCATTTGTGATGTATCATATACCTCAAGTAAAACTTCCACGTGCGGAAGAATTGGTGGCAAGTGTAAGATAATAAATTTTAAACAGAGTTCCTTCGATGCTTCAAGTAAGCATCTTTTATACTCGTGTTACAATTGCTAGTGGTTCATTGGGCAAAAGGATTATTGAGAACATATGATTCCTTTTGATTTGAGAACAATTCTCAAAGTTCAATAACAATCGAGATCATGGTAATAGCAATCATAACTATAATAAAGCGTGTAAAGATTTTCATTAAAATGCTCCCACTTAAATTATAAAACCCTTTAAAATATTTAAGTGGGTGAAGATCCAAAATCCATACTTAACCATAGCACTGCTTTGGCATGTCCCTATGATTAAATATAATTTCGGTAGGCAAAGACTCAAAATCATGCTTTAAACCATTTAAACATATTTTGGATGTGCACTTCTTTGCCAATTGCATCATTATGCAACTCTTCTAATTCATGAGATGTATGATATCATATATCATATTTAATTGTATGTTACTCATCTCATCTTTGCCTCGGGCTCAAACACCGTTTTGATTAACCCTTTGTTAAACCAATTACAACACAATGAGAATCACCATTTCTCATATTATCGCTTCGCTAAGGTCACAACATGCGTACCTGCTTTGGCGTGGCTACCATGATGCGAACATAGTACTTGACTAGTGTTATACGTAATTGGGTGGCAAATATAAACTTCATAAGTTTATTTAGGGTTTGTAAAATCCTGTGATTAAATTGTATCTTATACAATTAACATGGCATTAATATTAATCAACGTTTGTTAATATTAACTAAGCATGGCATCTTATGTCATCCATATGTCTAGCATGCATATTGAATATTTAGCATGGCATCACATGGCATTTAAATGTATCAAAACATGCATTTACATATATATATATATATTAACATTTGCATCACATGCAAATGAATTTCTAACATGCATCTATATAAATTAACATGGAATCTCATGGCATAAAATAAATATAGCATGCATCAGACTCAAAACCGTGTTATGGTATGGTTTTATCTACATTGATTTTCATAGGCCAATATGAAAATCAACAAGGCCATTTCCTAGGTGGTTGTAACCATCGCATGGTCACAGCTCTCCCGCACCCCTTGGATCCGTCCTCATGTCTTTGTTCCTTGGCACCATCTCATGGATTTACATATTTTACAAAATTGCAACCTATACAATTTTTTTAGTAAAATAAAATTTACATATTATAAATTGCATCCTATGCAATTTATCTAGTAAAATTAAAATTAAAATTTACATAAATACAAACGACTCGCAGGTCGTATTTATATAAAACCATAATAAATAAAATAAAGCATCCACGGGGTCCAAAACCATACCATAACACCATGCATAAAATTATCAACAATAATTTTATATCTAAAAATATTTAGGGTTCAAAGTGGTAAAATACAATCACATTGTATTTAGAATTAATTAATTTGGAAAAATTCGTAAATATGCAGAAACAATTTTCCACACTTAAAACGAAAAAGGGGTAAAACTGTCGGACAGCATGCTCGTCGGGCCGCGCACTGCAGTATCCAATACTGCGCGCAGCCCGATGGGCTGCGCAGCCCATGCTGCATGAGCAGCATGCTGCTTACGCAGCATGAGAAGAAAACAATTGAATTAATTCCCACGTTCACTGTATAATTAATGCCCACGAAATTGTAGTCCCATGAAACTTGATTCCTTTTTTTTTTTTTTTTTTTTTTTTTTTTTATAATGTGTGTTGCAATTACAATTGGTGTTGCAATTGCAATTTCAACGCTCAAAATTGTTTCTGGGCGTCATGCCCAGAAAAGAAAAAAAAACATTTTTTTTTTTTATTTATTAATTGAAACAATTTCAATTAAAAACCCATGAATCAAATTCATGACACCAACCCATTAAACATTCCAAATCATTAAAACAAATTATTCACAATGATTAATGTATAAAATCAAATTTTAATTGTTATTCATAATAACATAGAACCCTAAATAAAAACATACAAACCCCTAACAACAATTTTGATCCAATCAAAATCATACAAACCCTAACATGCAATTTTGATCCAATCAAAACATAAATCCAATTCAATCAAAATACAAGTGGCTCTGATACCACTGTAGGGAATTAATCGCCAAAATAAATACGCAGCGGAAAGAAAAACGGATTAATCCCTGCCAAGGATCCATGTATATTGCATTGAATTGGAAGGAAGGGTTAAAGAATTACCTCTTAATTTTTATAGGATTGGATCAAAGGAACCAAAGTAGCTTCCCTCTACAGTTGATCCACACGGAGCAATTGATCCACCGCGTGCTAGCGCCGGGATTGAAGAACAATTCTTCGATTGAGAGAGAGAGCTGAAAAAATCATATTTTTCTGTCCTTTTGTTCAAAAAAAACATTTTTCGGCAGATTTTGGAGAATGAGGAGTAAATTCAATGGCTGCCGAAATTTTTTGTGATTGGCTAATCATTTTATTAATTTATATATATCAGATATATATATTAATAAAACGTGGGCTGCTGGAGACCAAAATTGTGGTCAAATTAGAATTCAATTAGAATTCTAATTTGACATGGCTGCCATTTTTGTGTGGTGGCCGAATATATCATTATATATTAGGGTTAGGTTATGTTTTATTTTATATAACCTTTAGTCTTAATTATAATTATAACTTAATACTCCTATTAATTATAATTATAAATTGACCCACACAACTTAATATTAATTCTCAATTAATATTAAATTAACTCCATTCTCCATCATGCACATATGTATATTTAATATTATAATTAATTATATCTCTATATAATTGAATTATAATATGTAGCATACTTTATGCAATATTAATCATATTAATATTTATATACATATATATAAATATATATCACTATATATATTTATTCTCTTTCTCATTCATAAATTATTATCTAATAATAATTTATCCCCGATAAGATGGACTTCATTTTGCTCTTTGTGTGTGACCCCATAGGTTCATATTAATTGGCAATAAGGAAATTACCATAATGTCCTTATAGGTCATAAGCGGACTCTAGCAAGCCTTTATGACTACCCAATTAACATGATTGGAATGATCCAATACCTATTTATAGAATGTCATATTCCCTTTTGTCTCTTTGATATCATGATTAATCATAAGACATGGTACACTTGTCAATCTTATATAATTAATCATATGCTTTCTCGATCTCAAAGTAAACTATTTAGACAAATCAATTGATACTCTATCAATTATTTGAGCACGGCCATGCATTTAACAGTCTTACTTATCGAGGGGCCCAGTGATATCGCTCTCTTGATAGAGAGGGACAAAATCCCATATCTGTCACTCACATCCCAAAGCACGAGTCATATTGTACCCAATCACAGCCTTTATAACTACTCTGTTACAAGCAGCGTTTGACTGCATCAAAGCACAACATGAGTTCATCCCGGAATCAATGGTGACCTCAGGTCAAAGGAATCAGCTAATGACACTACTATAATCAAGATCAGTTGTGACACATGACCATGAACTTGATCTCATAGTGGGTCTCCAGTAACATGTTCTCTAACATATTACCCGTGAGTATAATCTGTATCTGTATACACTATATTCATCTTATGAATATCCATTATCACTCACACTAGTCTTAGTTTGTTATTATTCCCATAATAACAATCGACTAGGGATATTTAGAATAACACGATTTATTCATGGATACTTATCATAAATGCTAACATACAAACATAAATGATAATACTAATCTACACTAGATTAATCTTAGAAGTCAAATTACATAATCCAATATTGGCCTTAGGGCACAATCTCCAACATCTGCATATCTATAGCACTGCCATGTTCACTGACATACCCGAACGTACCCATACTTGGCACCCTGTTACAGGCACTTTAGGCATACACCAAAGTATGCCACTTCGCTTGTAGCACCATCATATGGTCAAGTAAAAGGATCCATACAAGTACTACACAAGAATCACTTGTGATACTTTACCATGTGGATTTCTTGTTTAGTGGATCTATCCAGTACCATGCCCCTTTTACATGTACCCATTAACTTGATTGACATCTCATGTCCAATACAACCAAGCTAATGATAGTCTCTTGTTCCATTCATTCCCATGATTGGAACAAACTACAGATCTCTTTATGGTCATATCATTTTCCCTATCCATGGTCTTACTGTCAAGTGCATGACACTTGTCAACATGGATATGGGTATGTCCATTGGATACTCTATTTAAAACATAGCACAAGCTATTTAATAAATAGATTAATGCCTTTATTTAATGACACAAAATGTATAATACATAAATCCAATAAATGTACAATACAAATATAAGGACCAATGCCTTGGGACTAGGGCACATCTAACACCAGTGGCTTGTTATGTGCTTTCTAAAAAGATAAGGAGGCATTATGTCATATGTTGGCTAACTTAAAGACACCTGATAAGGAGGCATTATGTCATATGTTGGCTAACTTAAAGACACCTGATAATAATTAGTCAAAAATATCTAGGTGTGTTAACATGAAGGACCGTAAAGTTTCAGGCATGAAAAGTCACGACTGCCATGTTTTTCTACAGAAGCTCCTTCCTATTGCTGTTAGAGGGTTCTAACCTGAAGATGTCGTTAAACCCCTTATTAAGTTGAGTGCTTTCTTTCGTGATATATGTAATAACAGTTTGGATATGGATGAATAAGATCGTCTTGAAAAGAAAATTCCCCTGATTTTATGCAAGTTAGAGATAATATTTTCACCTTCCTTTTTTGATATCATAGTGCATTTGACTGTTCACTTAATATATGGAACCTTAACTGATGTTTGGGAGATTCAGTACTCAGGAGGGAATTCTATTTATATATTGAAATGCGAATGGTTTGATGTGCATCAGAAAGGAAGTGGATATATAGTTGGTGATTTTTCCATTGCAAGTGCCAATGCCAATGTTTAATGAAACACGAACGAGCCTTTCATTTTAGCGAGCCAAGATAAAGAAGTCTTTTATATTCAAGATCCAAAAAAACTAAATTGGCTTGTTGTGATGAAAAATCAGCCACGGGATATATAAAAATTGCTTTTTCAAGCACAAGATGATGATGCTCAAATGAATAAAGAGAACGAGGTTTCCAAGAGGAGGAAATAATTGCTGATGGTCATTCAACAATATCGTTAGATGTCGATGATACCATTGAAAATGAGACTGATCTTGATTTTGAAGAAGTGCCAATTGAAATTGCAAAACGGGTACAAGAAACAATTAAAGAAAATATCGATGCTTATGATTATGAATATAATCAAAGTGAAAATGAGGAAAATGTCAATGATATTCAAGATATGAATGAAATCAATAAGTACGATGATGAAGACTGAATTTAGTATTTCATGTTATTCTTGATCTCATATTCAAAATACATATATTTTTTTCATATTACATTTATTATTCGCTTATGGAGTTGTAATTTTGCACTATTGAAATTATCTGATAGAATATGTAGAATTTCCCAACATGAATAAAACATGTCTTTCTTCCAATTAGTTACATTGAATTCTTTATTTTATTAAATATATCAACTTTGTTATGTATGTTTCCTACTGACTTCTAAGTTTGTGCATGTATGAGACCATGATGTTTTTCCTAATCATCTAAATATTAAAGGTGATGTAGATTCTCTTAGCTGGTAGGACTTCTTCATAATTTTTCAGTTTGAATCATATATTCTTGTATTTGAGTTATAGATATCAGTTTTGTTCATGGTTTAATGCCATAGAAGTTGTGATAAATGTGACATTCTATTTATAATATTGTTGAGGGCTTTGTCTTTCTCTCCCATTTTCCTACTTCAAGGTGTTGATTTGCTATTTGGTGCATCTAAGTTTATGGAGAAACTTGTTCTTTTATTGACGATTGAAACATGCGCAATAATATATTTTAGATTTTCTTGAAAAATTCATGATTGTTTAGGGATCATACAGCACGGTTCCAAGTAATGACCTTTGATTCCATTAGAACCTAAACAATTATAAATTTCAAGATAAGTACTTATGCTATATAATATATGTTCTTTCTAACATTTTAAAATATGGTATTGAAAGATGACAACTTGGATTGAAACCTAATTTCTTTTCTTTATGCATGTTCTGTATTTTTGTTTAACAGATATATATGTGTTACTTAAGCTTATATCATTGCTTTGTGAAACTGTAGTTTGCATTTAAGTTGAAACAAAATATGAAAAATTATGTATCAATAATGCAATAATGTGATGTTGGATGCACAGAGTAATTATAAAGCCACATGTAGCAGTATACCGATTTTACCATGTGTTAGAAGCCGTAGAATTATCATGTGATTGACATGGATGATACGTTCTTTTGAGTGGTGTGAGTTTGGCAGCTATACTGTAATGCAAATATTAATTGTAAGCATGTCATTAAGATGTGATACTTATATTTAAGGTATTATATTTTATTAGTAATTTCATAGTGTATTTGTGTACTTATGATTTAACCATTTTCCTCAACTTTGATATTTAGGCTTAACAACTTTTCTATTTCTTGTATTACTTTTTATATAATAAATGAAATATTATAATTCTTTTCAATTGTTAAAGTGTACATACATACATACATACATACATACATACATATATATATATATATATATATATATCTCTATGTAGTCGTTTCCTTAGTCTCTTAGTATGGGGACAAAATTCATTTTGTGTAGCCATCCCTATATTTGAAGACAAGTGGTTGTCTTCTAATGTAGAAACAAAAGTCATCCCCTTTATATAAGGACAAGAGTTGTACCACTGTTTAAGGACAAATAATCGTCCCCTAATGTTGGGACAAAAGCCCTTTTTTTTCACATTGGGACGACAATTGTACCACTGTTTGAGGAAAAATAATCGTCCTCTAATGTAGGGATAAAAGTTGTCTCATTTGCATAAGGACGGCAATTGTCTCAATCTTTGAGGACCAACAATCATCCCTAAATGTCGTGATGAAATCAAGCTTCATTGCATGAGGATGACAATTGTCCCTAACTTTGAGAACAAATGATCATCTCCTAGTCTAGAGACAAAATTTACTTCCTTTGAATGGGGCGACAATGGTCCCAATCTTCGAGGACAAAGAGTTATCCCCTAATATAGTGATAAAAATCATTTCAATTGCATTAGGGATGATAATTGTCCATTTTGTTGAAGGTAAATTATCGTCCCTTAATCGAGGGTTAAAAGTCGTCTCCTTTGCATAGGAATAACATTCGTCCCCATTAATAGGCATGATACTTTTTCCTATCTTAGAGACGAAAATTGTCCTTAAAAATGGGGACGATATCATATTTTTCATCCCTATAGAATCCGGAACGGAGCTTTTGGATATGATTATTAGGGATAAAAAAATTGTCCCTGAAAGTATAGGGATGATTTTTCATACATTTGGGACGATTTTGGTTGCAACAAAAACTTTTTGTTTTTAGTGTTAGAAAAATTTTGTAATAAGACGAAACTTCAAAGTAAAACCAAATTCAAAGTATTGGAAAACCAAACTTTATTTTCTAATTTCTTCTACTTCCATCTCAACTGCCAATAACTTCATTTCTTGCTCACTTGATGAGAATAATAAAATGAACTTCATTAAAATTTCAACACTCAAATATGTTGTATTAGGACCTCAAAAATCGAGCATTTAGAGTAAAAATTTACCTAAAAGATTGATTTTAGTGTCTTATCAACTGATATGGCAAATTTAACCGGAAAGATTGCATTTATGGGAAATTTCTTAATTCTTAATGCTCAAATCCTTAACCTGGAAGATAAAAGATAAAAGAATAAAGAAATTACGAAGCAATGGAATAAATTCAACTAAACCAAGATGATCAACAAAACCAAGAAAACCTAGGAATCGAAACTCAAAATGCATGAACAAATAAAATCATATCAAGAGCAAAACATATTGGATATAAAAAAATTCAAAATTAGAACTAAAATAAACTAATTCACTAACCCAACAAAGGAACATATAGGTACCAAAAAACCGCCTTCAAATTTAGAGCCGAAGAAATCAGGAAAAGATCCATAAAAAGAAAAAAATAGGCAAAGATCAATAAGTTTCTTATAAGAGATGGAAAATGTGAAGAAAGGAAGACGGAAACCATTGAAGCATTTGTTAGTGTATGCCACAATCCTAAGGCATTATACCTCATTTGTATTATACATTTTGGTTCATGTATTATACATTTGTCTGTTATTAATAAAGGCATAATTTGTTTTATTAATTTCTTATGCAATTAATAGTAACAAAGTAACCATTGATTATATTTTTACTCATGATTGTCGGTAACGTTCTTCGGGCAGTAAGACCATGAGTAAGGAATCAAACACAGTTATAAATCTATTTTTAGTCTGTTAGAATCATAGGAATGATAATGACTAAAGACGAACATGTGGCTTGATTGTATGGTGGGGTCGTATAGACCATTGGACACGGATTGTCAATCAAGGACAGGTACATGTTAGGTTACATGGTACTGGATCGATCCACTTTGAGAACACCACATGGTACCTATACCATAGGTGGTTCTCAAGTAGTACTTTTATTGGATCCTAAGACCTGGATGCAAACGCTCATGCTTTGATGTCGCCTAACGGACCTGTAATAAAGTGTTAAGTATGGTACAGTTGAGTATGTCAATGACCATTGTAGGATGAGTAGGAATGTGAAAGGATATGCCACTCTGTTAACTCAGAGCAGATATCACCAGCCATTTGATGAGTATGACTGATAAGAGTGTGGCCACATCAAAGTAAGTAAGGTTACTTATTTGTGAACTTTAGTCTACTTGGAATCAAGGAATGTCCATGTAGCTATAGAGGGTGACATTGCCATGCCTCTTGTAGGACACCGATATCATTGGCAGGGGATGTATAAGTCACTACAGGGTTTATACTTTATATAAAAATGGTATCTTCTTCTTATTTGGGTAGCTACTATGGTTTGCTAGAAGCCACTTGCAGCTTGTGGGTCTTAAGGTTTTGGGTCCACTGCCAACATAAGACGAATCCATAGGATTGCACATAAAGATGTCTAAACCGAATTGTGACGGAATTAATATAGATTGCTTATATATTATGTAGAGCTGTATGTAAATTATATTTATAGACTTTTTGGTAAAGTCAAATTAATATAATTCACTTATGGAAAGATTCATTTTCAATCTATTTAAATAATTACTTAGAGTAATTTAAATAAATGGAAAATTGTCTTAAAATTTGTACGTGTAATTTTAAGACATGGACAAATTGAATTGGGATTTATTTAATTTAATTGATTGGGCTATAATTAGTTAATTATGATTTTTCTTATATGTTTATAATGAAATCAAATTAATTTGAATTAAAGTCAATTAAATAAATCAAAATATAAGTCCTAATTTAATTTGGCCCACTTATATATATGGACTATATAAGGCTCATTTTCCCAACCTTAACCCTAATTCTAAGTGAGGAGAATTTTGGCCACCACCTTCAAATTGAGAGGGGGAATTCCAGCCAACTAAGGGGAAAAGGGAGAGCTTTGGTCTTGTCCCTTGCTAGCACACCGTTCCATTGGAGAGGCATCCGTGTGCGTGATAGTGGAGAAGTTTCATGGTATAGCACGCTTTTTCTATCAATTTCATTATTGCAAGGACGACATAGATATGGAATTGATACTCCATTCTTGTTCTTTCTTTGTTCTATTCCTTAATCCGATCGATTCATTCTTGAAACGGATTCGAGTGCTTAACGAAATCGCTTCTGTTGGGTTATAAATTTTTGTTTGACACTAGGAGAATCTCAACAGCATTAGGATGGAATGGAGCATGAATAATGGTTCCACACAAGAAAGAACCCAAGAAACCATAAAGAAAAGCAAAATCAGAAACACTGACAAGGAAGAAAGGAAAGTCGAGAGAGCTATGTCAATAGAGAAGGGATTGAGATTCAAAATTGAGGATAACCATGAATAGATTAGATGTGTATCTCAATAATGGAACTAGCAATTTGAATTAATGGATGAGGAGAGAGAGCGTAAACGAGGACCAGAGAAATAGAGTTGGTTTTGAATTAAATAGTAAATAGATAATTTTAGATTTAATTAATTAATATTGGGAGAAATTAGTAAAAAATTACACAGTATGTTGTTTTAGTATGTATAAATGATATGTTAGTTAAAACATTTTAGTTGTGGTTTTGCTTCTAATATTGTTTGTAAGATTCGGGCTGAGGCCTTCTCTTATAACCAAAAATTGTTCGTAGGATTATGTAAAAAAAAATAAGAAAAATATGAATCATTTTGTAAGAGTTTGTAACCATCTTGTTTAAATATTATTTATTATATCTCTATCAACAAATATGGCTTTATATATTTATTTGATAAAATAGATTCAATGATTTTAAAGTTTGATGAAAACAAATAACTTGATGTGAGTGGATTATTTTTTTCAAGAAAACTAATTTGATCAGATTTTTTTAAATAATCATTTTTTCATTTTGGTGTTCTTGAAACTGAATTGAACCCTTTTCGATTCATATATGTGTTTTGGTTAAGTGTATTCCGGTTACCACATGATTTATACTTGCTTTATATTATTAGCAATATATCTGTTCTTATTTAAGAGTATAGTATTTGACATCAATAAGACTTAAACTCTAAACCTTCCAATTAATGAGAGATTATGCCTTTACTATCATGCTATAGTTGGACAAGTTTTATATTACTAGCTTGCTTTCTTTATTTCGTTTCTTTTTTATATAACAAAACAAAATTAATTAAATTGAATTGAACCATTTGACTTTTACTTTCTTTTAAGGCTTAATTCATCCAAACCCCCTAGACTTTAC
This sequence comes from Euphorbia tirucalli, assembly GCA_039660915.1. NCBI lineage: Eukaryota > Viridiplantae > Streptophyta > Magnoliopsida > Malpighiales > Euphorbiaceae > Euphorbia > Euphorbia tirucalli. The sequence continues at coordinate 22,351,258 of CM077634.1, read as the reverse complement.
CCAAAAAACCTATACTTTCAACTTGTCCCCTTAGCCCCTCAACGGGTGTTTGTTTCTGCTTTTTGCAGCAGTTTTTAGCTTTTCAATCTGAAAAGCAGAAAAATTAGCGTTTGGTTAGAAATTTTAAATAGCTGCTTTTAACTGTTCAGCAGGAAAAAAGAGTTTTTCACCAAAAGCTCCTTTTTAGAGCTTTTTACGAAAAGCTTTTTATAATTATTTGGCTTTTACAAATTTAACCTTTCCAAAATAATAAATTATACTTTTATATAAATATGTAAATTTTTTATGAAATTTTTTTATCTCTATGAATGTTGAATGTTAAGCGATATCAATTCCTCAAATTAATTTATTTAGGCTAGTTTACTTTTTTTTAAATTTATTTATATTAATTTAGTCAACAATTAAAAACATATCATTTTGATGCATTTTACATAGATGAAACTATAATTTAAATTATTTTTGTACGCTTATGAAGTTGCTATTTAATGAAAATTATGATTTTTGAAGTGTAATAAAAATTATTTAACTATCTAATTATTTTTACTAACATTTATGTAATATTATATTTTTGTATAATTATTGTGTAATGGTATAAAATATATATCTATATTAGTCTTTTTATATTTCAACAACAATAGCTGATACTAAATTTGCTAAACGTTATCAATTAATTAGCTAACAGCTAATAACTTATTGCAATAGCAAATAGCTAAGATAAACAACAAACAGCTAAGATGAACAGCAAATAGCTAACAGCAACAGCTATTAGCTAACAGCTGAACCAAACAAGTCTTTATAATATATCAATTAAACCCTTCAATCTGTTTTGCTGAAAGCCAAAGAAAGTGGGAAACAAGCCACCTTGGGAAAAAAAAACAACTGACACATAGAATATGTCATTCCACTTTTGTAGAATAGAAGCCCAAACTATTTTCAAATTAGAAATTAGGGATTGAAAACAAAATCCCTAACCAGAATGAGCACCCAAAAAAAATAAAATCATGCCCTTTATTCTAAAAATCAAAATATTACATTCCTATTGATTTCATCTTCCACACCATTAAACCCTAATTCCTTTTGATTTCGTCAGCTGATATGAAGTTGAAGTGAAGTTTTTATCAAGTTTAAGAAGCCATTATCGACGAAAGAAGGAAACTGTATCTGTCTACTTTTTAATGATACTTATAGGAACTTGAATTTGAGTTTTGCTATTTTTGTTGAATTAGAGTTCAAATTGAATTCGAAACTGTTTGCAAAAAGGAGGTGGAGATAAGAAAGAAGGCGAAGGAGAACCAAGGTTGAAAAGGAAAGAAAGCTGAGGAAGAGAGGAAGAAAAAGGCGGAGATGAAAGAAAGAAAGTGACAATGGCAAAAAAGAGATTCTATGGATACATTCAATAAGGGTCTGTACAATAAGAGATTTGCTAGGACTAAGAAACCAAACAGACTTATTTGCTCGTATTTTCATTCATGCCTTTTTCCTCTTCAAATGGCCCAAATATTCACTAACAAACAATTACATTCACTAACAAAGCTTCCATTTTGTGCTTGACAAGAGTATTAAATCTGGAGCGAGTATCAAAACAGAAAAATTGTGTGCTTAATGTGTTAAAATAATATCAGGAGATCAATTGCGAAAAACATGAAAAATCATTACTAGTAAAAGAAAATAAAGAGAATAAACATTGCCTTTTTCGAAATTGTTTGCCCACTTTTTGCCAAGTCCATTTTTGAAATTAACCCTATGGGCCTTGACCCTACCATCCTTCCAATTTCTCTCTTCTCTCTTATTTCACAAAAATTAATGGGAATTTATCTTATTTATGCTCTTTTCAGGTTTGTTTCTATATGTACACTTCTTTATTTCTCTAAATACATCTTTTCCTTAAATTAATTTTATAAATATGCTAACCAATTCACGTTTTCTCTTCCAAATGTTCTCTACCTCCTTTCTGTTTCTTTCATGAAAATCTCCATCCTTAATTGTCGGTAGCCACCGCTCTAGTAACCACCATCAGCTTCCTCTGATTTTCTTTCTTCTCCTAATTTCTCTGTCTTCAACCATCTCATCGCTGATGTAAGCCGGCACATGTCCTTCCTGTATAGGCTTTCCACAGCTGAGTTGCCTCACTGTCTTCCTCAAACACCAGAATGACTCCGCTCTACTCTTCAATCTAGAAGTGAAACACCTCTGGGCAGCTTAAGATTGGGAATCAAAGTGGAGAAGACCGTACTACCGAAATTGTAGAAATTACAGAAATTGCAGGTTGGAAGGTGTAAATGTATGCATCGATCTGCTAAAATCTATTTTGATAGTGTTCAGTTGGCCCTTCCTTATCAGTTTTCCCTAAAATTGGTGGTTTATTGTGTTGTCCTAAAAGCATACACTAGCAAGTGCACTAGGTCTTCAAGTAATAAAGTAGGTAAGTAAAATATCGTCTCCACAAGGATTGAACAAACAAAATCTATTCACTTAGTAGTGTAAAACTGTAGAATGAGCAAGTAACTTCTTTCAATAGTGTTGATTTTAAATTTATAACTACAAATTAAATTTATAACTACAAACAAGAAAATTAGATGAATGACACAAATATTATGAATAAACAGATAGAATAGTGTGAAACTATAAATTTTACTCAATAATGAATAGAACAGACCAACAACACAACAAGAACAAGCAATTATAAGTAATCTTTCTCCTATTTATATGAATGATATTAAGAACATAGGTTTAAGGTATCTTTCACGAAATTCATTAAAATCTAGTCTCCTTAAAAAAATTCTTTGGATATTCATTAACCAAGTCTCCTTGCATTAACTAGTCTCTAAGCATTAATAACAAGAAAGCATTTTACAGAAGCAAGCAAAAACCCCTAACATGTGGTCGTTCAAGCCTCTTATCCCAACAACATGTGCCTAATGGTAGTTCAGTCTCCTAAACCAAGTCTCCTTGTATTTATTTAACTATTTATGAGATGGCCAAACTCATAAGATATGAAGTACTCCATTAAACAACCATTAAATAATTTTATTCATTCATAAAAAGGAAGAACAGACTTACAACTACCAACTCATGGTTGATTTAGACCTGAAAGTTGACTACTCACTCATCCCCATGAAGAGAGTAGCTTTTTGCATATAGAACAGCATATAGAAATTTAAAGAAGAACGAAAAGAAAAAGAAAAAACTCCTAAAGGAATGCAGGAGATTAAGTTATTGAGAGATTAACCTCTCTTACAAATACAAAAGAGAGAATATATAGTCTCTAAAGATGTGAAAAGATAACAGAACGAGTGGAGCAGATTGCTCACTCTAAAATTTCTGATGTGGAACGACCAGATCTAAATTTAGACCATATAAATTTTAGCTAAATGGATAAGAGTAGATCTAATTTTAGTCCAAACAAATCTTAGCCAAGGTAATCAGCTATCTTGTAATATCCATACCTCTTTCTCCTTGTTTCTTCTCTAGCCCAGCCCATTCTAGTGATTTGAACTTTTTTTTTCTTCTAGTCTGGCCCGTTCGAGTGATGTTTGAGCTTCAATCAACAAAAGTGAACAGCCCACTAGAACTTTTGAATAATCTGCAAATAAATGGTCTTAATGAGATAATTTATTCTAGAATTTATTATTTAGCACCAAACAAATATATAATTACCCTAAATTAATAGGTATAATTTAAACTTCTCAAAATACCCCTAAAATAAGCCTTTGCTTGTCCTCAAGCAAACTAGAGAAGTACAAAACAGAAGAACAAATAATTTTTTTAAACACTAATTACAAAACAAACAAACAAAATTATGGAGAACAAGAAGAACAAATAGCATCATTTAAAAGGAACTCAAACTTAAATTAACATGCTTTCAGTCAAGCAAAAAATCCAAGCAACCAAGGAAATAGACAACAAGTAGTTTACAAAGTTAAGTTTCGGTCAAGATTGTTAAATAATGCTCTATGAACTAAAATTTAGTTGCACTAATTTAATTGCCTTATAAGGGTATGTACTCAATTCACTTGATGTGTTTGGGGTGAAATTTGTAACACTCAATCAGCAATTACATTATCAATAAAGAACCATGCCATGCAAATTGGCCCAATATCCACCGCCTTGAGTTGAGAATAAACATAATCAAAAGTTCCTTATTTCAGATTGTAATGGGGCTTGGGGTTAAAAGGTATGGAAGGAAACAATATGGCTAAAATGAGAATTATCAATGCATAAAGATTTTGAGCAATTTATTTCAAGAAGACCAATCATACGAAACTGATGGAATTTTTAAGAATAGACAAAATTAGTGATCAAAGAGAAGGATCACTTTCCATTTTTTTTTTTTTTTTTTGAAAATAAAACTAACTTGAAGAATGAACTAACTGAAGCTCCTTCCCAACTAAGTAGGAAGACTTAAGAGCAAGAGCACTTCTCGTTAACCAGAACAAACAGATAAGAACAACCAGCAGGACTTCTATTTTTTTTAATTCTTTTTCTTTCTTTCTCTCTTTTCTTTTCTTTTCTTTTCTTTTCTTTTCTTTTTTTTTTGAATGGAGACTTGAAGAATAAACTATGAATTTTTGAAACAGATATGAGTGATTGATGAACAAGAAACTTCAAGTGATCATAACAAACACAGATTTGCTAACTCATAATTGAAGACCAACTTTCAAACTTAAGAATGTGTTTTGCTTTTAAGTTCAAAGAGTTATAATCATCTTTCGCATTTTAACAAGAAACTTTCAAAATTTTCTCACTAAGAAAAGTTTAAACAATTGGTTTTCTCATTGGATAATTTTAGGTATTCAAACTAAAAGGCTAATGGAAAAATTTTTGTGGGTTAAAACAAGGAAAAGGCCAAGGCTCAAATGGGCTTACAACTAACGATTGGAAAATATAACAATAGGGTAGGCTATTTAAGCTAATTTTGCTAATCTTAATGCCTTCATCATTTTCCTACCCAACCATGCAATTTCAACTAGGCAACCAGAGCAAGTTCTAGACTAAGTCCATAATGCATGCTCACTCTCAAAGAAGATAAAAGCAATTCATAGTATGAAGTTGCTGCTATTAGGCTCAAAACTCACATTGGTTAACTGCAATTCAACTATTAATTATGCCAAAAGAGTGTAAAAAGATCATGTTCTCAGAACAATTAAAACTTTCTCAACCTAGACCTAACAAATGCAAACATACTTACTGATATGCCTCCTAAACTTCATTAGATTTTGTCAAAGATTGATTACATTCAACAAGAGAGATAGTCCTAAATTATGTTTCTAATCAAAACCAAAAACATAGATTTTTTTAAAAAAAAGAAAATTTACAAAAATGAAGAGCAATCAGAATTTTTTTTAAAATCTTTTGGAACAAACAGAAAAAAAAACATTATAGGCAAAAAAAACATAAACTTTTGGACAAGCAATTACTTATTTAAACAGGTAGTGTGCTAACAACCCCCAAAATAGTTATATACCTTACCCCCAAAATAAAAATTGCATTGTCCTTAATGCTTATAAAAAGATCAAAACATGCACAATGAACACTTAACCACCAAGGCTAACAACACAGAGTTGGAGAATAAGAAGACATTACCAGAAATGTTAAATAATTCATTTTGAGCTCCACAAATCTTGAAAAAAAATAAGAAACTTGAATAAAAATTATTAACTAATAAATGCAAAAATTAAAGATAGATAATTAGGACTTCAATTGGTGTTTGAAGCCGACACCAAATATGCTTATTCTTCATGGTGGTTCATGAATGTGAATGCTCTCAATAAAGTTAGAGCTTTCATTGGTGAAATAAGGTTTAAGTCTTTGCTCATTCACTTTAAATAATTCACCAGAAGAGTTGGATATCTCTACTGCTCTGTGAGGGAACACTTGGTTTACCATAAAAGGTCTTGACCATCTTGATTTCATTTTTCCAGGGAACAATTTAAGGTGAGAATTAAACAACAAGACTTTTTGCCCCGTAAAAAAATCTTTCACTTGAATGTGCTTGTCATGCCACTTTTTAGTTTTCTCTTTATAAATCTGTGCATTCTCATACGTGAACAACCTGAATTCATCCAACTCATTCAATTGCATTTTTCTATGATCTCTCATAGCCTGTTCATCAAAATTTAAGAATGTTAGGGCCTAGAAAGCTTTATGTTCTAATTCAACAGGGAGATGACATGTTTTACCAAAGAGCAACCTGTATGGTGACATCCTTATAGTTGTTTCATAAGCTGTTCTGTATGCCCAAATAGCATTGTCCAGCTTGTTTGACCAGTCTTTTCTAAAACTACCAACTGTTTTCTCTAAAATGCGCTTGATCTCTCTATTCGAGATCTCTACTTGTCCACTACTTTGTGGATGATAGGGAGTGGCAATTTTATGAGTAACACCAAATTTACTAAGCAATTTTTCAAATTGTGCATTACAAAAATAAGTTCCTTGGTCACTTACCATTGCTCTTGGTATTCCAAACCTAGAGAATAGTTTCTTAAGAAACTTCACAACTATTCTTGCATCATTAATGGGACTAGCTTGTGCTTCAACCTATTTGCTCACATAGTCAACCTCCACTAAGATATACTTGTTCCCATAAGAACTTTGAAAGGGACCCATGAAATTTATTCCCCAAATGTCAAATATCTCACACACCCCAATGTTACTTAAAGGCATTTCATTTCTAGATGAGATATTACCTATTCTTTGATGTTTGTTACATTCAAGAACAAATCTGTGAGCATCCTTGCACAAGGAAGGCCAATAAAAACCTACTTGTAAGACTTTCACGACTGTTCTATTTGCTCCAAAGTGACCTCCTGCCTCTTTGGTATGACAATGGGTTAAGATAGCAACAACTTCATCTTATGAAATACACCTTCTTATCATATGATCTGCACAAACTTTGAACAAGAAAGGGTCTTCCCAAAAATAATACTTTATATCTGAAAAGAATTTCTTCCTTTGGTTATAAGATAAATGATATGGCACAATTTTACATGCAAGGTAATTAACAAGGTCAGCAAACCAAGGGTTAGGATTTACTTGCAAAGCATAAAGTTGTTCATCAAGAAATGAATCAAGAATTTTTGCTTGTTCTCTCTGCTTATTCAATTCCAACCTTGACAAATGATCAGCTGTTAGATTTTCTGCTCCTTTCTTATCATGGATCTCCAGATCAAATTCTTGAAGCAATAAGATCCACCTGATCAATCTAGGTTTGGCATCTTGTTTTTCAAGTAAGTACTTCAATGCTGAGTGGTCTGTAAAATAATCACCATTGACAGAACAAGGTAAGATTATAAAAAGCATAAACAACAGCAAGAAGTTCTTTTTCAATTACAGTGTAATTTTGTTGAGTTTTAGTTAAATTTTTGTTTGCATAATAAATGGATTTGATTCATTTATGAATCCTTTGGTCAAGAACAGCCCCAACGTAAGTATCACTTGCATCACATATAAGTTCAAATGGTAGCTCCCAATTAGGTTCAATGAGAATAGGTGTGCTAATGAGCTTAGCTTTTAACTGTTCAAAAGCATACACACATTTCTCATCAAAGTTGAATTCTTTATGCTTATAGAGGAGAGTAAATAGAGGCAATGTAATTTTTGGGAAATATTCGATGAACCGTCTGTAAAAACCAGCATGACCAAGAAAACTCTGCACTTCCTTCACTAAAGAAGGAACAGACAACTCTCAATTAAATCTACTTTTGCTCGATCACCTTCAAGACCTTTTTCTAAATTTTTGTAACCAAGAATGATTCCCTCATTTCACCATGAAATGACATTTTTCCCAGTTTAGAACAACATTGGTCTTTCTGCATCAATCAAGAACAGCTTCTAGGTTGTTCAAACAGTCTATGAATGTTCTACCATAGACTGAGAAGTCATCCATGAAGATCTCCACTATTTTCTTGATCATATCATTTAAGATTACCATCATACACCTTTGGAAATTGGTTGGTGCATTGCATAGATCAAACGGCATTCTCCGATAAGCATAAGTGCCATATGAACAAGTGAAGGTTGTTATCTCTTGGTCTAATGGATGAATGGGGATTTGGTTATACCCTGAATAACCATCTAGAAAATAATAGAATGAATAATCGGACAACCTTTCAACCATTTGATCTATGAATGGCAAGGGAAAATGATCCTTATGAGTTACATCATCCAATTTGCGATAATCAATATAAACTCTCTAGTCTATGACTGTTCTGGTAGGAATTAGTTCATTGTTCTCATTCTTGACAATATTCATGCCTCCCTTCTTTGGAACAACCTAAATAAGGCTAGTCCAAATAGTATCTGACATTGGATAGATAATTCCAACATCAAGCAATTTGATCACTTGCGCTTTGACAACTTATTTCATGTTTGGGTTGAGCCTCCTTTGTGGTTGAACAGTTACCTTGTGTTCTTCCTCCATCTAATTCTATGGACACAAACACCCAGACTAATACCCTTAATGTTTGAAATCTTCCAAGTTAGGACTTCTTTGTTCTTTCAAAGAACATTTAATAATTGCTCTTTTTGTTCGGGGTTTAGTTTTTGATTGGTTGTCAACCCGTCAAAGTTTAATTTAATATCTCCGGTTTCTTATACTGGGTAGTATAGCAAGAACGGGGTTAAACCATAGGGATTAATGTAGGTATATTTATTTGCAGAAAGAAAGAAAATAGATTGGATTGAAATTAGTTTATAATAAAAAAATAAATGAAGTGATTTGTGAATTTGCAGAATGAAAATTAAAATAGAATAAATCAATAGAAAGAAAAACTAGCCGAGATACTTTTCAGTTTAATTCTATAATTCAATCACAGACACCAAAGATCTAACTCAATTATCCAAATAGACAGAGTTATAGTTAAAGGTGAAACACACTCAATAACCAATCTTTTCTTAATTTATCGATAGTTCCAGGAAACGCCTGAATAAACTACTTCCCTAACCAATAGGTAATCTCCAAGAAACCTCTAACGAGAATTAACCTATGGTAGCATTAATCACAAAAAGACCTCTATCTTAGTTAATGAAATCGGAAACGCCGCAAATCATAAAAACTAAACTATTCAATTCCGTTAACTTTACACGAAGCTAACTTGCCACTATGATAGAACAACAATCACAGATATATTATTCTATTCAGCAATATGCAGTAAAATCAATCAATTAACTGGCCAAATTAATTTGATTAAATCAATAGCAATAGAACAATTTATAGTGCGGGAATTGAACAAATATTCGGATGAAAGAATACAATTAAAACATAAGTCTCATGAATAAAATGGAATTAAACTTCTAAGTACCTCAACTAGAGAAAGTTTAGCTACTCATAACTATAAAAAATCTATAGAAAAGTGGTGTGGAAACGTGCAGCCTCCTCCTCTTGATAGCCTCCATAAAACGTTCACTAAGAAGTAGTCCCCAAAACCTCCTCCTTTTCTTTCTTTTATAGGCTCCTTTAAACCTAATTAGGAGTCTCAAATTAACCTCCTTAAATAAAAGGCCTGCTGTAAATTTAGAGTATAATCAATGGGCCCTTTAAAGAGAAATCTGGCCCAACAGGGAATGATGTGCCTAAATAAGAAGAAAAAGTCAACAAAGGAGGGTTGACCCGCAGGACCCCGAACAAGCTACAGAAAACCTCAGCTAACTTCACTGATACAGCTTCGATTGGCACGATTCAAGATGCTATGGAAAGCTAACGGACAGACGCACAATCTTATAGAATAAATCTAGAGCTAAAACAGCCACCAAATCTTCTGAAAATCTAGTTGAATTTTAGTCTCCAACGAATCCTCTGCTAACAGTCTTCCTAAATAGGCAAAACCTACTCTTTAAACACCTAAAAGTGATGAACAACACTAAATAAGAATAAATAAAATAAAATAAACTAACTAACTAAGAAAATAATAAAACTAATACTAAAATGCAAAAATAACTAAGAAAATAAGTAAAAATGGACCTAAATATGCCTATGTAAATATGAGTTATCAAATTCCCCCACACTTGGATCTTTGCTTGTCTTCAAGCAAACTAGGACTAAAGGAAAATTTATCCCGAAATTGACTATGGTTCAACCCTAGTAAATCCTTAACCATTCATTCAAGGAAGCTAAACAACCAAGATTCCATCGGAAGTTTCAAAACTCCACAAGCCAATGAGCTTAATCATAAGAAAATCAAACAAGTCAACATAAACAAAACATTTAACCCAACTTCACAAGACTTAGTCAATTGAAAAACCACCACAAATTATTTAATTAACTAACTTTAGGCAAGTGAATCACCCAACTTAGAAGAACATCTAGAGATTTTAAGCTTTTATTCACATTTAAAGCACTTCAAACCAAGATAGTTATCAAATTAAGCATAGGGTCAACATCCCAATTTTACGAGTATTGAAAAGGCCTCTAAAGAGGGGTAACTCTCCCCATAAGTTATGCTCCATACACAAAGTCAATTTTTTTTAACTTTGCTTAAGGTGAGGTGGGCCTACCCCCCAACTCAAAACCCATGGGTGTTGGAATGCGAAAGGTCTCGCTTTGTCGAGCAATGAAAAGGGTCTCTTATGAGAAGTTTGCTCTCCCTCTTAAGTCACTCTCCATACACAAGGAATGATATTTTGTCATACCTTGCTTAAGGTGAATTGGTCCCATCTCCCAATTCAAGACTCAAGGGTAATCAAGATAATTGAATTCTAAAATTTACATTCTTAGCACAATTCAACTAATCATGATCAATTATAAGCTAGACTCTAGTTATCTCATCCTCCATAAGTTAGTAATAACTCACTTGCTTTACATTAACCAACAAACTTTTTGGAAGCAATTGATCAATTAAACTTCATCATATTCTATTAAAATTAAATGTAGAGTCATATGCAAACCAAACTTAACCCCCAATCCTTATGAAAAACCCACTAACATGCTTTGTTTCTAATTCTTCCTACTTCCAATTGGTTTATTATATTCAATGAAGACAAAAATTAGGATTTTCCAAGGGCTAAACCAAGACAATTTCAAATTTTAAATTCAAGCTTAATTTACTCATGGACAAACAACTAAGAATCTGATTTATGGAGGGAATTATACAAAAACTACATGCAATCCTAAATAGCATAAGAATAAAACAAAAGCAAACATTAAACTATCCTAAAAATTGAACATTGTTTCCTAATTTTCCTAACCCCTTCCCCCACACTTAACATACATTTACTCCTGAAAATGCATCTAAATTAAGCAAAAAGTGTAAAGAAAAGGAAAGAAGTACTCCCTTAGATTGTAGGAAAGAACGGTGGAGAATCGGAAGAACAATGTTTGCAGAGGCAGCAAGTTCAAAGCTAATTTTGACAAGAATAAATTCTGAATTAGGAGAAATGCAAAACTGCAATGTTGTAGATCTTTCTCTTAGCTTTCTAACGCATTTCGAATCACCATAATCGAAGGTCGGATGCAAAAGTTATGGCACAATTACGAAAAGTGGTCAGATCTGCCAATGGCCAGCTCGCCGAGCTATGGACGAGGCCGGTGTGCGAGGCACGCTGGGGCGCGCGGGCGGAGTGCAGCTCGTCGAGGCATGGGCGAGGCGGGCGGGTGAGGCATGCTGGGGCATATGGCTCGACGAGGCCTCCTCGAGGCAGACAGGCGCGCGCTGCTGCCCCTTTTTTTTTCTTTTTTTTCTTTTTTTTTTGAACTTTAACTTTGGACGCCCTTTTTTTTTTTTTTTTTTTGAACTTTACATATTACAAGCATAAATAAAACACTTATAGAGTGAAATTTTGGGTTGCCTCCCAAAAAGCGCTTTCGTTTAACGTCGTTAGCTCGACGGTGGCCACGCTTAGTTTGGCGGTTTTTCAATGGAGGGAAGAATTTTGTTTCTTCCAACTATAGCATGGCCAAGACGTGATTCAGCTGCGATTTTGTACTGCATTTGACTATGGTTTACAGGTTTGAGCGCTTCAAGGTCTTGGACGGCATATATCAGCTCTTTAGGCATTACCCATTCTTCCTCCCATTCAGCCAATTTTGGATTTGTGAGGTTGTTAGCCAAAGAAACCTGCAAGGGATCACCACTACACGTCTCCAAAAATTTATTAGGGTAAATGTCAGAGAAATTGATTGCAAAAATAGAGGCATAATCAACCGGGTGCTTAATTGCTCTATTTATGTCAAATTTAATCATAGCACCATCAAATTCCATAGTCAATGTCCCCTCATACACATCAATTTTTCTGCGGTCTGTTTTCAAGAATGGGCATCCTAACAGTATCATTCCCGGGTTAGAAGAAGTTCCCCCTTCCATATTCAAGACATAAAAATCCGTAGGGAATACTAAGTCATTTACCTGCACAAGAACATCTTCTAACATACCTTCAGGAAAAACACTAGACCTATCAGCTAATGTCAAAACTACACCATTTTGTTTCAAAGGACCCAAATTCAATGCAGAGTAAATAGACAAAGGTATCAAATTAATAGAAGCACCAAGATCACACATAGCTTGTTCTATGCTTACATTGCCTATCTTGCAAGGAAATGTAAACATACCTGGGTCTTGTTCTTTTATAGGTAATTTACCTTAAAGTACTACTGAAATGGTCTCACCCATGGGTACCCTCTCATTGGCTCAAACTCTGTTCATCCCAGTGCAGAGTTCTTTTAAAAATTTGCAATACCGGGGTACATGTTTGATGGTTGTTAGGAGTGGAATGTTTATTTCCACCTTCTTTAAAGTTTCAAACACCTCTGTGTCATCTGTAGCTCTCTTCTTTCTTGCCAATCGATTTGGAAATGGTGGTTTTTCAGGATTGGATTAGATTAGCTCTTCGATAGGGGCTATTTTCTTTGTCTCGGCTGGTGTTTCATGGTCACATGGGGCTGATGCTTTTGGTACTGGTGCTTCGAGTTCTTTGCCACTTCTTAAGGTAATTGCACTGACATTATGCCTTGGATTCACATCAGGTTGAGAGGGCAATTTTCCCTTATTTTCAAGTTTGTTGAAAGAAGAGATTAATTGGTTAATTTGATTTTCCATTGTGCTCATCTTATCAACACTCTTCTACTGAGATTCCACCAATTGCGCCATCATGCCTTTCAAAGAGTTAATTTCTTCTCCATAATTCATTCGTGGGGGCTGTGGCTGCTATTGTTGGTTATTGCCATATCTGAAATTTGGTTGATCCCTCCACCCCGGATTGTATGTATTGGAGAAAGGATCATATTTCCTTCGGTGTGGGGCGTTGAATCTCCCATGGCGTTAACCATCTCACTACTGGATTCCTCTTGAAGTGTTGGACATGTATCAATGGAATGTCCCTGAAAACAACAAATACCACAAACTTGGGCTTGTTGCTCTTGATTAGAAGCACCTGCACTTCCAATAATACTCTTTTCTAGCAGTTGATTAAGCCTATCCAATTTAGATTCAAGATCAAAAGACCTTACCTCATGAACACCTCATGAAGGAGTGTCAGAACGGCTGTTGAACTGCTATGAATTTGTAGCCATGGCAGAAATCAGATCTCAGGCAGTTTGAGGTGTCTTGCTGAGCAAAGCACCACCACTCGCAGCATCAATGACTCTCCATTCAAGTGGTAGCAGCCCCTCATAAAAATATTGTATTAATAGTTGATCCGTTATACCATGTTGATGGCAACTAGCGCATAGTCTCTTAAATCTTTCCCAATATTCATACAAGGACTTGGAGTCTTTTTGTTTGATGCTAAAAATTTCCCTTCTCAAGTTTGTGGCTCTAGATGCAGGAAAGAATCACTCCAAAAATAGCCTTGCCATTTCGGTCCAAGTGTTAACCATTCCTGAAGGAAGGTAGTACAGCCATTCTTTTGCAGTGGCTTCCAAGGAGAATGGAAATGCACGCAACTTAATTTGCTCTTCAGTAACTCCACGTGGTCTGAATCCAGAACAAGCCACATGAAACTATTTTAAGTGCCAATTTGGGTCTTCCGCTTGTAAGCCATGGAATTTTGGTAGAAGCTGAATCAATGCAGGTTTCAATTCAAATCCATCCTCCACATTTTGATATTGTATACAGAGTGGCTGTTGGTTGACAGGAGGGGCGAGCATATCTCGTAGAGTTGCTAGAGGTGGATTGGCCATTTCAGTTTCTGAGTCTGAATCTGTTTCAATGGTAGGGAGAGTTTCGGTACTATCAGAGTCGTCTTCCACAGCCTCAAGAACTTGTCTCCTGCGCAACTTTGCTTCTTTTGCCGCTTTGCAGTTTTCTCGATTTCTGGGTCAAACAGAAGTCCACCTACAGAAGAAGAATGCTGCATACACACTTAGAAAAGAAATCAGAAACAAATAATAAATAAACCTTATACACTAATCCCCGGCAACGGAGCCAAAATTTGATAGGTTGTCAACCCATCAAAGTTTAATTTAATATCTCCGGTTCCTTATACTGGGTAGTATAGCAAGAACGGGGTCAAACCACAGGGATTAATGCAGGTATATTTATTTGTAGAAAGAAAAAAAATAGATTGGATTGAAATTGGTTTATAATAAAAAAAATAAATGAAGTGATTTGTGAATTTACAGAATATAAATTAAAATAGAATAAATCAATAGAAAGAAAAACTAGCCGAGATACTTTTCAGTTTAATTCCGTAATTCAATCACAGACACCAAAGATCTAACTCAATTATCTAAATAGATAGAGTTATAGTTAAAGGTGAAACGCACTCAATAACTAATCTTTTCTTAATTTATCGATAGTTCCAGGAAACGCCTGAATAAACTACTTCCCTAACCAATAGGTAATCTCCAAGAAACCTCTAACGAGAATTAACCTATGGTAGCATTAATCACAAAAAGACCTCTATCTTAGTTCAGGAGATCGAAAACGCCGCAAATCATAAAAACAAAACTATTTAATTCCGTTAACTTTACGCGAAGCTAACTTGCCACTATGATAGAACAACAATCACGGATATATTATTCTATTCAACAATATGCAGTAAAATCAATCAATTAACTGGTCAAATTAATTTGATTAAATCAACAGTAATAGAACAATTTATAGTGTAGGAATTGAACAAATATTCAGATGAAAGAATACAATTAAAACATAAGTCTCATGAATCAAATGGAATTAAACTTCTAAGTGCCTCAACTAGAGAAAATTTAGCTACTCATAACCAAACAAAAATTTGCAGAAAAGTGGTGTGGAAACGTGTAGCCTCCTCCTCTTGATAGCCTCCACAAAACGTTCACTAAGAAGTAGTCCCCAAAACCTCCTCCTTTTCTTTCTTTTATAGGCTCCTCCTCTTTAAACCTAATTAGGAGTCTCAAATTAACCTCCTTAAATAAAAGGCCTGCTATAAATTTAGAGTATAAGCAATGGGCCCCTTAAAGAGAAATCTGGCCCAACAGGGAATGATGTGCCCAAATAAGAAGAAAAAGTCAACAAAGGAGGGTTGACCCGCAGGACCCAAATAAGTTACAGAAAACCTCAGCTAACTTCTCCGATACAGCTCCAATTAGTACGATTCAAGATGCTATGGAAAGCTAACGGACAGACGCACAATCTTGCAGAATAAATCTAGAGCTAAAACAACCTCCAACTCTACCGAAAATCCAGCTGAAGTTCAGTCTCCAATGAATCCTCTGCTAACAGTGTTCCTAAATAGGCAAAACCTACTCTTTAAACACCTAAAAGTGATGAACAACACTAAATAAGAATAAATAAAATAAAATAAACTAATTAACTAAGAAAATAATAAAACTAATACTAAATGCAAAAATAACTAAGAAAATAAGTAAAAATGGACCTAAATATGCCTATGTAAATATGAGTTACCGGTTTTGAAGAGATGCTCATAGGTAAAGAGTTTGGTTGTTTTAGGTAGGCATACTCAAGATGTGAGGGCAAAGGTTTGAGCTCAAGAGTAGGTGGTTCCTCTATTGAAGGTTTCATGAGTTGTTTTGGTTTGTGGTTTAAAGGTTTAAAAATAGGTTGTTTGTATCTATAGATAGTAGATCAGTCATGTTCTTCCTCTTCCAGAACAACCTCATCATCATTATTGTTCTCCTCCACCTGTTCTTTTAGATGTTCCTGCAAATAAAAATTCATGGATTCATAAGTGGTATCAAGAAAGTAGAGTGAATTATCACTTGAAGAAGGATATTTTATAGCCGCATTCATTTTGAAAATGACTTGTTCATCATGAATTTTTAAGATCAGTTGGCCATTTTGAACATCTATTAAGGCTTTTCCCATAGCTAGGAACTGTCTACCTAAAATGATGGGCACATGCAAGTCTTCGTCCATGTCTATGACAATGAAATCTACAGGTAAAATAAATTTATCCACTTTAACAAGAACATCCTCTACAATTCCCCTAGGATATCTAACTGAACGGTCAGCTAACTGAATGGTCACCCTAGTAGGTTGTGGTTCAACATTAAACTTTAATTACTTGTATACTAAATAAGGCATCAAATTTATACTTACTCCTAAGTCACATAATGTATTATCAATATTAAAATTGCCAATAAAACAAGGTATTGAGAAACTTTCAGGGTCTTTTAACTTTTTGGGTAAAGGTTGCCAGCTCTGTAGAATGGATGAACAGTCTCTGTTAAGCTGCACTAGAGTGACATCCTCTAATTTCTTCTTGTTCGCTAGCAATTCCTTTAAAAATTTCACATATAATAAGCATTTGAGTAAGAGCATCTACAGAGGCATATTAATGTGAAGCTTCTTAAATACTTTAAGGAATTTGCCAAATTGCTTCTCAATTTTATTTTGCTTTAGCCTATCTGGATATGGAACTCTCGGTTGATATTTTGGAACAAGCTGGTTATCAGGAATAGTGGTCAAAACAGGCTCGGCTTGCTCATGATCAACTTGGGAAATCCCTTTTCTTAATACCCTTATTCTCCTTTCATCTGGCTGGTGTGAGTAAGAATTCTTTTCTTTAGTTCGAACAGGCTCTCTTGCTTGTTCTACTTTCTTCTTAGGTTGAGCATCTACCATTGTGATGGCTGTCTTCTCTGTCTTTGGAAGTTTTTTGCCTCTTCTAAGTGCAATTGGATGCACTTCCTCCCTTGGGTTTAGTTCGATCTTGCTTGGAAGGACTCCTTTGTTTTTTGGTTGCACCAAATTTGAAAATTGATGGATCTGGGTCTCTAAATTCTTGATAAAGCTTTGTGTTTCTTACATAAATTACATCATCATCTCCTCAAGGTTGGGCTTTTTGTCTTCTCTCTAATGAGCATTATGGTGGAAGTGTTGTTGGTTGTTTTGTTGATTATTTTGTGCATCTTGCTGCTAAAATGGTTATTGTACTTGTGTTTTAGGTTGTTGTGTCCATAAGGAATTTGGATGATTTCTCCAACTAGGGTTATATGTGTTGGAAAATGGCTTGAACATGCCCCTCTAGTTGTTCTGCACAAAGTCACATTATTCCACGCTAGAGCTTGCCATTTTTCCACTTATGAAGTTAATTTTTCAATGATTACCTTCACAAAAGTCACATTGAATGGTGTGAACATTGTGAATAGAAGCTTTGTTTTTCAAGAGCTTGGACAATTGTTCTACTTAAGCGAATAGCTTAGAGAAAGTGTCAGCTCTGGGAAAATTAGAATTTCTCCCACCATCTTCTCTTACAGAATGCCATTTTTAGATTATGTTCACTAATCGTTCAATGAGCTCATAAAGCTCTTTCAATTCTAGCTCTTCCAGGTCTCCATTTTCAACGGATTCAATTTGAATCTGATAAGCATTTGTCAATCCACTATAAAAATTTTGGATTTGCATCCAAATAAGGATTCCATGGTTTAGAACCTTGCACAAAAACTCTTTGTTCCTCACCCAAGCTTTGGATAAAGATTCATCACCTTATTGAGAAAAATAAGTGACCTCGTTCCTCAACTTGATTGCCTGTCTTGGTGGGAAATACTTGGTAAAAAAAGACCTGGCCATTTCATCCCATGTGTTTATGGATCTCGGTTACAAGTTCTTCAACCAACTCTTGGCTTTATCCCTCAAAGAATAACATCGTTGGACACACCACGATTTGTTCTGAATGTGTTTCACATGTTAACAAAATCTTGGATGTGTGTATTTGGATCTTTATTTGGCAACCTTCCAAATTGCACTGCTGCTTAGAGCATTTGGATCATAAAGGCTTTGATTTCAAAGAGATTGTTCCCATCATCAGGTATCACTATACAAGATAAGTGTCCCTCGGTTGAAGGTTTAAAATACTCTTTCATTCTCTACCTTGGCTGAGCAGCATTTCCTTCTGCCATGTTTTTATCTTGTTGTTCACCTCCTCCTAGTTGTTCCACCGGCGGTGGTCTTTTTTCTAAATCAGCCAGCCTTGTCTTTGTCTAGCTCTCCTGGCTGCGCCACTCCTCCTTCTACATGTTCTTTCACTTTCTGGATCGAATTGGATTAGTGGTGTTCCTATTCTTTGCATAAACTAAGAACAAGCAAATAGAACAACTACACAGTGAACAAACAAGTTAGATCCTATTATTTTTCCTAAAAGCAAAGTTTTTTTTTTCAATATTCGGCAACGGCGCCAAAAACTTTTTTGGCCTAAAAACATACACTAGCAAGTGCACTAGGTCTTCAAGTAATAAAGTAGGTAAGTAAAATATCATCTCCACAGGGATTGAACAAGCAAAATTTATTCACTTAGTAGTGTAAAACAATAGAACGAGCAAGTAACTTTTTTCAAAAGTGTTGATTTTAAATTTATAACTATGAATAAGAAAATTAAATGAATGACACAAATATTATGAACAAACAGATAGAATAGGGTAAAAGTATAAATTTTACTCAATAGTAAATAGAACATAGCAAGAACAAGTAGTTATAAGTAATCTTTCTCCTCTTTATATGAATGATGTTAAGAACATAGGTTTAAGCTATCTTTCATGAAATTCATTAAAATCAAGTCTCCTTGCACTAAAAATTCTTTAGATATTCATTAACCAAGTCTCCTTGTATTAACTAGTCTTTAAGCATTAAGAACAAGAAAATATTTTACATAAGCATGCAAAACCCCCTAACATGTGGTCGTTCAAGCCTCCTATCCCAACAACATGTGCCTAATGGTAGTTCAGTCTCCTAAACCAAGTCTCCTTGTATTTATTTAACTATATATGAGATGGCTAAACTCATAAGATATGAAGTACTCTATTAAACAGCCATCAAATAATTTTATTCATTCATAAAAAGGAAGAACAGACTTACAACTACCAGCTCATGGCTGGTTTGGACCTAAAAGTTGACTATTCACTCATCCTCATGAAGAGAGAAGCTTTTTGCATATAGAACAACATACAAAACCTTAAAGAAGAAAGAAAAGAAAAGGGAAAAACTCATAAAGAGATGCAGGAGATTAAGTTATTGAGAGATTAACCTCTCTTACAAACATAAAAGAGAGAATATATAGTCTCAAAGATGTGAAAAGATAACAAAACGAGTGGAGCAGATTGCTCACTCTGAAATTTCTAACATGGAATGACCAGATCTATATTTAGACCATATAAATTTTAACTAAATGGATAAGAGTAGATCTAATTTTATTCCACGCAAATCTTAGCCAAAGTAATCAGCTATCTTGTAATATCCAGGCCTCTTTCTCCTTGTTTCTTCTCTAGCTTAGTCCATTCAAGTGATTTAAACTTGTTTCTCTACCAGTCCAGCCGATTCGAGTGATGTTGGGCTTCAATAAACAAAATTGAATAATCCAATAGAACTTTTAAACAACCTGCAAATAAATAGGCTTAATAAGATATTTTATTCTAGAATTTATTATTTAGCACCAAATAAATATATAATTACCCTAAATTAATAGGTATTATACTTATCATATTGACCCAATGGGCTACTGATTTCGTAGTATGGATGTAATGGTTACTTCTCTATTATCTGAATATGTTGCAATTTGTTGTAGCCAGTTTATGTGTTGGTCTTGTTTTGTTGTAACGAGTTTACTGCAATTTCGATGTAAAGAATTTGATGCAATTCTGCAAATAATCTTTGATTAATAGAAACATGAAATTTATGAAATTTTCGGATGCAATCAATGATGGATACACTATTGGAAACAGTTGGTGATCGAAAGCCTATAAAACAAGTATACTGTGTCGATAACTTCATGATACCTTTATGATACTTTTGCAATACTGTGTTGATACATTTTTTAGTGTTTGGTTGTTGTTAGATATGCATGTTTTTTCCATATAATGTGTTGATACCTTCATGTTACCTTTGTGATACATTTGTACTATGTTGATACATGTTTTGATGTTTGATTATTGTTACATATGCAGTTTTTTACCATATACTCTGTTGATACATTCATAAGACCTTTGTAATACTCTGTTTTGGTGTTTGGTTATTGTTATATATTCATTATGTTCCATATACTGTGTTTATACCTTCATGATACCTTTGTGATACTTTATTTTAGTGTTTGATTGTAGGTATATATGTATTTTTTTGCCATATACTATGTTATAACTTCATGATACCTTTGCAATACTTTGTTTTGGTGTTTGGTTGTTGTTATATATACGTTTTTTATCATATATTTTGTTTATACCTTCATGATACCTTAAAAACTAAAGATGAAAAAAGGAGAAAAATATATATACACATGGATATCATTTTGAAGTGAAAAAAAGGAAAAAAATTTCTAAAGTGGAATGTTGAGAAAATGAACGGATTGAGAGATAAATGATGAAATTAAAGTTAAATTATTAAACATGAAAGAGAAAGTAAGGGAATCGAATGGGGGGAGGAAGAACGTATAAGAGAAACTCAATTAACAAAAAAAGGCATATTTTGGAGAGTTTGAGCGGAGAGCGTATCACAGAAATAGTGGGACAAATTCTAAGTATTTTGCTAAAAACCCCAAAATTAGTTAGATAATAAAGTTTTTTAAATTAATAAATATTTAAGGATAAATAATTATAATTAACCCCCTTGACGTTTACATGAATACATCACTAGCTCCTTATGGTTTACTTATTTAATTTATATCTCCATCTACTTTGCCTCTATAATGTTATGACCTCTGTCAATTTACTATTATATCATTTTCTATCAATAGTTCTAACATGTTATATAAATATGGACTTATATCATCTCTTAAAATTATCTATATTCAAGTTTTTCTAGAATAGACTCCTTCTATGTTTTTTCATTTGTGACAAAGAATCTCACAGAATCAATAGCACAATTAAGAGATAAGGTTAATTATGTAATATTACCAATGATAACACTTATGAAAGAATAATGCTTAATAATAAGCGACGAGAGGTTATAATATGACAGAAAAAACTACAGCGAGGTATAAATTAAATAGAAAAATTCATTGATATATTGGTGTATTTGACTAAATATCAAGGATGTTTTAATTGTTTACCCAATATTTTATGTTATTTAAAAAAAATTATATTAATGAATTCAGGCAACTTATCAACTGCAAGTATAATACTATAATAATCAATAAAATTATTAAATTATGAAAAGTTAAAATTAATTATTTAAAAAAAAAAGCAGCTTGTTTTGTTTTGTTTTCTTTTGAGGGAAGGGCGAATACACTTAAGTTTGAAGTCAAGTTATTATCAAAATTAAAATTAAAGGAAAAACGAAGGAGAAAATATATATCTTTTTATTTGATTCGGAAAACTTGCAATTTCAGATTTATTTAGGATGAAACTTAAAATTCAGGCAACTCTTTTGTTCAAATTAGCATTAGTTATTCCAATATTTTTTTTTAGGTTAACTTCTAGCAAAAAAAAAAAAAAAAAGTGATTTTCTGAGGATGATTTTGTATAATTTTCTATATATTGTTTGCAGATTCGTATGCTTTTTCAATTTTAATTATTCATTCCTTATATATATATATATATAAAGAGGTTGATTTATATGCAGAAAGTAACTAAGAAAATCAGAATTCCAATCCGATATAACAACTTTTAATTTATTTGGTATGTTTTCTTGTATATAAAAGTAAATATATTTGGCATGTTATTCATTGTGAAATATTTTACCCTGTAAAGGTCATTGACTCATTATTGATTTGGTCATTTGCGATTATAGTTTGGCACATATAGAACTAATTGCTACTTTAGGAAAGATTTTTATTCAGCCAATCAAAAAACAATAATTTTTTCATTTATTTTTTTCTTTTTTAATTTCCATTCTTAAATTAAGGGGTAGTATGTAATCTCACATTAAATTATTGACTTTTTCTTAAGAATTTAATAGTATCTTAAATTTTTATTAGTTACAATTACGAAGATTTATCGATATCTGGATTGACAACTAAACCAAATTATATTCAATTAAACCAAATTGTATTTGAACTGGAAAGAACTAAATTTTTTTATGTGTTTTTACTTTCATAACATAAATAGACTATTTTGATATTCTATGTTACCAGTATGTACATTATATTTTACTTATATCAAAAGTTGAAAAATTCAAGTCGGAGATTTTGAGATTTAAGAAACAAAATCTTTTGAGGTAATAGAACGCTCGTACTAAAAATCCAAATACTTCTATAATTTAAATGGGAAAGTTTAAAAAATTATTATGTGGTTACATGTATTAATAAAACGAAGGTGATATTTTTTTTTTTAAATAAAAAATATTCACGTGGTTATACCCGTTAGTAAAAAAAGAATTTGGATGAAGCTCTTACATCAAGATCAGTATTTAAAAAGTTAACTAGATTAAGAGCATGAAGCTCTAAAACAATATTTGATAAATTTAAGAAACAGAAGCGATTTTACATGGAATTTCTTTTGTTGGTAAGATTTGAAATACATACAATTCATAAAATGTATATGTAAATAACCTAAACAAGTAAATACTTTGCAACATTGAATTGCAATGTATAAATTATTCAATAATTTCCACTGTTACGCTTCAGAAAACTCCATTTCAGTGTACCCTTTTGCATGCTCCTGAATCGCAACAATTTCGGTGACCTGAAAGAAAAACTCCGACGAATTGCCGGCGAAAACACTGACGGCGTCGAGTTCGCCGAATTCTTATGCGACGGTGTGAAATCATCAAAATCAGAGTACGAAGATTCAAACCCATCGCTGTCACTCTTGTTCATCTTCTCATCAGCTTCTGCTGCTCCGGCAGCCGCGGCGGGTGGTTTCGCTTTCTTCCTCATGCTGCTCTTGATTTTCTCCACCTTCTTCAGATTCTTCAACAAATACACCTTCACGTTATTAATCGCAGAATTTGGCATACTCTTCGGCCTATGGATTTCAAATTTTGGAATCTGAATCTGCAGATTTTTAATTTTCTTTACTTTCTGGAGATTCTTCATGAAGTAAGCCTTTGGACCGGTAGGAGGAATGCTCGGTTTGGGCACAGTGAGGCTGTAAATCGCCGGCGGAAACCGAATCGGTTTTACAGTCTCGTCAACCGAAATGTCGGATCGAGGAGTTCCGGGCTGAATTTCCCAAATGAAAGGGACTTTTCCGGTGTAACTTTTGAATGAATTTTGATGGGTAAAACGGAAAGAAGAGCTCCTAGAGATGATTTTTTTGTAAAAAGATGGATCAAGTTGATATATATCAAAAATAATGGTTTCTTTGCTTTGTGATTTCACATGCTTATGATTATTATTATTATTATTATTACAAGCCATTTTTCCTCTTGAATTGAGAAAATTAGGAGTTGTTGAGTAAGTTTATATAGTAAATTAAATGATGCTTTAAAGGGAAAGTAAATCAAAGCATATCATCTTAGATATGAATAAATTATTGTACAAAAAATCTCAATATTACCTTATTAACCAATGACATTTTGACTACGTAATGAGAACAATGTGGGGGAGATTTTACTTTTAAAAACTCTTATCATTTTCACCTACCATTTGGCCATTCCTTTTTATTATTTTTCTCTTTTATACTAATTTATTAACAAAATAATCAACAAAGCATGCGTTGAATTTGGTTTTCAAAGTTGTTCCTACTTAACTTTTTTATTGTTTTGATTTGATTCACTTGGTCTTTTAGGGATTGAGGGTTCAATAGGTACCCTACATTCCGAGAAGTGTAGGATTTTTGGAGAATCCCGAGCAATTAAGGTACTTGATTTTGTAAAAAAAAAAAAAACTCAATTTACCCCTTTTTTTTTTACAATAAATAATATGTCAATTAATGGAACCATATATAATAACATCCAGCGAAATAAGTTGATATATGGCAATACATTCTTGATTTACCCAAAGATGTCCCCTGCAGCCTTGACAAATGCGTGCCACCTTGTGATTCAGTCATTGATCGAAATATGAGAAATATTGAAATTGGGAATCTAAGTGAACATGTGTTTGCTGAGCCCTTGTGCTGTGCAATTCATAGGGAGGAGGAATTAACGGATGGAATTTTTGATTCTGCAATGCACGCATCAAAATTAATGAATGTGTCTCCCCTGGTGTCTAGGTGAATAATTCAGCAGATTCCATTTCTTCTCCCCGTGTTGGTAGGTTGAGTTATGCCTCTCAATTTTCTTATCTTCTCATTCTCATAAAAACATTGGGCCTGAGTCTTTAGACGGAGATAAGTTTTGAATCCTTTAGCTATTATCGCTTTTACACCTGTTATAGTGCGCCCTTCTTTCAACCCTATTTTGACCACTTAACAAAACTATACCACATTGTCAAGCTCCTACGAAAACAGTGTTCCCTCTCTTGCAAAGGCTCGAAACGTAGAAACCTCCAAACTAGTCGTTCGATCTGCATATCTAGCAAAAAGTTAAAATCCACTATTTCAAGCAAGTGAGCTTACTCCGGCAGTTCTGTCTTTGATTCCATCGTCGTTGCCTGTAAATGAGGATTCAATCTCAGATGGTTTCATCATTAATATGAATCGAGGAATCCTCCGCTCCAAACTGTATTCCAATGATCTTTCAGTCCATCCAGATGAAGTTGAAGCAAATCAGGTCCTTGAGATTATTGAATTGATGGACTTTGGCTTTCCATGTACTAAGGAGAGCTTTATTAGATCAATCATTGAGTTGCACAGACATGATGATGATGAATGCGTTAAGATCAATAATGGCGATGGCAATGTAGATAATTCGAATAATTAATGTGCGTAGTGCTCCTCTAAGGTATGTTTGTATTGTTTTACTCTTATTATGAATTTCGTATCTTGGACTATATGATCTTGTTTTAAATAGAAATTAGTTTCTAATTGGATTTGAAAGAAGCATATTGGGATATTTTTTTATGGGAAACCAAATTACTTTCCTTTTGTAATAAAGACGCTAGAATGTTGTGGGGTATTTATGATTGAGATTGGGGGACAAAGAATGCGATTAGGGCAAGTATCGGTATTTTCATATCCTGGAATAAGACCTTTTTGGTTGCCTTAAATGATTTTATCAGAGATATTTGGTTTGTTGCTAAGGGAAGAATTGACCATCTAAATTCGGTTTACCTTGGTATTGCGGTTTGCACTCCTTCTGATGATGCCCGCCAGCTCTGCTTGTGGAATTTTTTGGAGCAATAAATTTGTTAATCCCATAATTATTAAAAGAGATATGCAATTTAGAGTTTTTGTAGAGATGGGTTCACTCTTTAATCTGGTTCTTGTTGGTAAGCTATCTACTTGGTGCAATACTTTCCTCAAAAGCAGTATTGATCGTTTCTTGGTTCGAACTTTGGGTTTCTAGTATTAATCGTTTCAATCAGCTCTACCTTCCTAGAGGTTGATTAGATCACGTTCTGATTCCTCTTGATATCTCAGTTTTTAATTATGGCCACAAACCTTTTAAATTCATAATATGCTGGCTTGAGGTTCTAGGTTTGGTGGATATTATAAGAAATTGGGGTTTTCAAGCCGACTTGCAAGGTATCAGAGGTATTATTGGAAAGTTTTGGATAGTCAAGATTATCAACTAGAATTGTGAGGTTTTATGGATTTCATTGCTTGGTTCTGTAATTGTGGGCTGCTTTTCTTTTTGGCAAAACGCATCCAAAACCCCCTGATCTTTCTCTTTTGATGCAATCAGCCCTATGATCTTTATTTTACCTACATTTAGTACATGATCTTTTATTTTTTTGTCTAGTCGCCCGCATTTTACACGGCCCCTTACGCATGTAACAAAGTCTCCGTTATCTGGCACGTCAATCGTTATGTATGCCACGTCATCCGCCACATCAGTGTTTTGGTCCCACTTACCCATACCCATACCCGACCCAAAAACCCAACCAACCTAGCTAATATAACCCGACCCGAAATGTTGAAACCGGATTTTTACATTCTAAAATAACGCCTTCTTCTTCTTCTAAAACTACTTTTGGTGTTAGGGTTTGAACGAATTCAAGAAGAAGAAGGCGTTATTTTAGAATGTAAAATCCGGTTTCAGCATTTCGGGTTGGGTTATATTAGCTGGGTTGGTTGGGTTTTTGGATCGGGTATATGTATGGGTAAGTAGGACCAAAACACTGATGTGGTAGATGACGTGGCATACGTAATGGTTGACATTCCAGATAACGGAGACTGGGTTACACGCATAAGGGGCCATGAAAAATGCAGGCGACTAGACAAAAAAATAAAAGATCATGTACAAAATGTAGGTAAAACAAAGATCATGAGGCTGATTGCATAAAAAGAGAAAGATCAGGTTTTGGATGTGTTTTGCTTTGCATACATAACGGTTGACGCGCCAGATAACGGGAACTGGGTTACACGCATAAAGGGTAGTAAAAAAATGCGGCGACTAGACAAAAAAAAAATAAAAGATCATGTACTTAATGTAAGTAAAACAAAGATCATGGGGCTGATTGCATAAAAGGAGAAAGATCAGGGGGTTTTGGATGCGTTTTGTCTTTCTTTTTTGTGATCTATAAATTTTCAAACCATTGTTTTTTTTTTTTATTATGTTGTAGTTTTCTTTGCAGTGTCAAGCTCTGTAGAGTTTTTGGCCTTGTAACCTTTTCTTCCTATTACTAATACAACGGTTTTGGTTTAAAAAAAAAAAAATGCAACTCGAGCTGGTAACATTGTATTTCAAACAAAAGACATGGATAATATGGTTTCTTCAATGAAGTTTGATATTGATAAATTTATAAATCAATAAATTTTGGTCTATGGTAACTTAAGATACATGCGATTCTCATTCAAAATGGATGGGAGAAGGCATTGTTGGGGATAAGTAGAAAACTTGTGTAGAGTAGTAGGAAGAGCAAGATCAAAAAGGTCTTTTGATTAAGCTTCTGTGTCAAACTGGTGGGAACTTACAAACGAAACTATGTACCACCTTATTCATAGAGTTGTGCCTAAAAGGAGGTATGGATATTTAAAATATAGATGTTGAGAATAATAAGGATTTCTTTGCAAATTTTTTTAGGTTCATTATCGAGTTCGTACAAAAACTTTTATGGGAAATCCACCATATCCATTTTAGTTAAATGGGTGTAGTTATTTATTATAGTATAAAAAGAAAAGTTTATATGAAACAAGATAACTTTTCATTCTCTCTCCTCCAGACAATACATTCTTTGCAAAGAACATAGAAAAGATGAAAAACTAAAAATCCAAATTTAATCAATTTAACTCTCTAATTTCATCATCTTGCTTTTATGGATTGAAAATTCAATTGAAAATTTACAAGAGGTATTTATGCTGTGAATTTAATTTCATAATTTGTCAATCAAGTTTGATGTAATTATGTCAAAACTGATGTATGTTTATTGGATCAACCATTTTTGTAATAAAAAAGGGCATACAAAATTTGAGTGTTGATATTGAAATAAAAAAGTCAGAGAGGAGATGCGAAATCGAAGAAGGCGTGTGACATATATGTTAATGGTGATGGCGAAGCAGATGCATTCGATGTTATTAAAGAGGAAGAAGAGACAAAAAGATCAGACAAGATTTTGAACTTCGCCTATTCCTTTCACATGTGTTTCAATAATATATTTTATGTTAGAAAAATATTAGTAGTTTTAAATAATATTCCAATAAGGGAGTCAACAGAATACGAATGAAAATTTTATAAAATATCATATTACCGAAATAAATTATATAATAAAATAACAAGACTTTTAACATTAACCGCAGTGTAGAACAATCGAGAAATGAATTCTGTTGGAATCAGAATCGATTTCTTTAAGACAAAATTTGTCGCTTATACGGAAGACTGTCTCCCAAGATACAACAGCAGACGTTTGTCGAACTCAACTGAGTGCAGAAGCTATCACTGAAAATCAATAACCAAGAAGAAAATTTCCTTTTGCTAGGCTCACAATACTTAAACTTTTAGCCTCCAAAACAGAAGAAATAGCTTCTTTATATAGACAAAAGGGTAATTTCCCCCTTAAAAGAAACAAATAAATAAATCAACATCGATTGCGGCTTGGGCAGTCGACCTTGACTTGTTTGGAGATTTAGGCCCCAAACAATTAATAAGGGAGGGCCAACATGCCCTCCCAATAATGACAATTTTTTTAAACTCAAAATTCTAACACTTTTAACTTAAGGTTGATATGTGAAGGTGGAGTTGTGTTTATGTTCAACGGTAATCCATATAAAACCTTCGAATTAGGAACAATAAAAAAAATAAGGTTGACGGATTAGTTACAACACAAAAAATATAAAAAGTTATTATATATATCAAGAGTCATATATATATATATATATATATATATATATATATATATATATATATATATATATATATGCAAGTAAAAAGATGAAGTTGTTGATTAATTAGTATTAACAAAGCGAATAAAACAAAATGAAATATAGATAGTTCCATATAATACATATAAAAAAAAAAAGCACAAACATAAAAATCAAACTATCTCCTAACAACAGATATAAGAGCACTTGAAGAAAAATTCCAAGGTCCACAACCATGAATTCCCTGTATAGAATCTCTAGGAGCACTCTCTATTCTCGGAAACCGCCTTGAATTATCATTTGAAAAGGAGGTCGAAGCCGATGAACATGAGAAGAATGAATTACGTGGCGGCGATGCCATAAACTCACCGTCTGAACTACAAAATTCGGAATTACCTTCATCTGACCCACTACCATTAACACTATTATTATGATAATTAATCTTCCTTGACCCATAATACACTTGCTTTATTCCTTTTATTTTCTTGATATATTTCCACAACTTGTGACTTAACCTTACTGAAATAACCTTATAATTAGGCTGATCTTCTTCAATTTCAATGCAAGGCTTCGGTAACCCTAAGCTAAGTACAGCCGGTGGAGGCGAAATCGGCGGAAGAAGCTCTTCTTTCGGCGGATCTTTAGGTGTTCCCGGCTGCATTTCCCATTGAAACGGCACACCTTCGCCGACCGCTCGGTAGTAGAACACACGGGAGGAACAACCCAATGATGAATTCCTTGATATAACACAAGCTTTGTTTTTTGTAATAATATTATTGGTATGCTCATAATCCATGTTTTGATCTTTAATTTCTCGTGATTGGAGACTAGTTAATGATAATGAAATTTTTGTTGGGGTGTTTTGGCCATGTTTTGGGATTGAAAAAGGTTAGTATATATAAAGGAGAGTACGAGGGTGTGAATTGGCGGTGAATTGGGCGAATGTCGCAATGTTAGGGAGCATGATCCTGTTGTTTTGACGATTGACCAGTTAAATTAATTATTAATTAATTATGTCTTATAACGAAATTACTTGTCACAGGTAGTGACTTTAAAGTTGTTTTTGTTGAAAAGAAAGCAATCATGAGATGAAAAAGAGAAACTATAGTCTTTATTTGTAAGTTTGGCTTTGTGTCATGGCCGGTTTGTGTTGCATGTGCCATATTACTATAACCTAAAGCCATGCTCCAACTTTTCTTCCAATTTACCTTTGTCAATTCTTATTATAATAAGATGTGATTGTTAAACATAAATATTGAAGTGGAAAAATATATTTTCTCTATTGATCCAAGATTACAAAGAATACAAATATATAAAGGTAGAGGACTTGCCCAACAAGCAAGGAAAACAAGGAAAGAGAACTATACAGGAAAACAAATACAAGGAAAGATAAGTAGAGTAGGAAACAATTATATATACAAAATAGGAAGATAATAAATAGGAAAAACTATACTCTTATCAGCCCCCCGCAAGCCGATGGGTGTCACAAACATGCAGGCTATCGCGAAGGTGTAAAAACCGGGCTTGACCCAACGGCTTGGTAAACAAATCGGCCAACTGATCTGAGGATGACACAAAGCGAACATGTAGCGTACCATTTTCAACTAACTCCCGAACAAAATGGTAGTCTAAAGCAATGTGCTTAGTCCGAGCATGAAACACAGGATTTTTACTTAAATAAATGGCGCCAATATTATCACACCAAAGAGTGATTTTGCCCATCACAGGAAAACCAATTTCTGACAAGAGGGAGTGTAACCAAAGAGCTTCAGCAGTAGCATTGGCAAGGGCTTTGTACTCGCTTTCAGTACTCGATCTTGCAATAGTGGGTTGCTTTTTGGCAGCCCAAGAGACAAGACTGGAGCCAAGAAAAATGCAATATCCCCCGGTGGATCGACGATCGTCAGGACAACCCCCCCAATCAGCATCAGAATAACTGTTAAGATGAATAGTGGAGGCGCGGGGCAGAAGCAGACCATGATGAACAGAACCTTTCAAATAGCGAAGAAGGCGTTTAACCGCCCCCCAATGAACCGTAGTGGGACAATGCATGAATTGGCATAACTTGTTGACAGAAAAAGCTATATCAGGCCGAGTGAGAGTGAGGTATTGAAGAGCACCAACAACACTGCGATATTCATTGCCGGAAACAAAAGGCTGCCCCATGTGTTTGGAAAGGTTGGGGGTCGTAGCCATGGGTGTGGCACAACAATTGGATTCGGCCAGCTGTGTCCTTTGAAGAAGATCAACAATATATTTGGATTGTCGCAAATGGATACCTCGCGAGCTATAATCAATTTCAATCCCCAAGAAGTATGTAGCACGGCCAAGATCACGAATAGGAAATTCGGACTCAAGGGAAGCAATAGTGGACTGAATTTGAGGAAGAGAAGAACCTGTAACAATTATATCATCAACATAGCACAAGATATAAGTATAATTAGTCCCACTGTGATGAATGAACAATGAGTTATCTGCCTTGGATTTATGAAAACCAATGGTGAGAAGAAATTAACAAAGGCGAGTGAACCATTCACGGGGAGCCTGCTTCAACCCGTAGAGAGATTTCTGCAATTTGCACACATAATCAGGATGAATAACATCAAGAAAGCCAGGTGGTTGTTGCATATAAACAGTTTCCGATAAATTCCCATGCAAGAAAGCATTAGACACATCCAATTGATGAACAGACCAATTATGCATGGATGCAAGAGCCAGTAATGTACGAATCGTAGTAGCTTTTACCACAGGACTGAAAGTGTCCTTATAATCAATCCCTTCTTGCTGGGAATAACCCTTGGCGACAAGCCGAGCTTTGTACCTGTCAACACTGCCATCGGTATTACGTTTGATTTTAAAAAGCCATTTGCAACCAACAATATTAACATTAGAAGGTTTTGGTACAAGAAGCCATGTGTAATTATCAAGTAATGCTTTATACTCACAAGCCATAGCATCTCTCCAAACTGAAAATTTTCGAGCAACAGAATAAGAGGGTGGTTCGGTTTGCAGGTAATTGGTTTGAGAAAGTGTATGTAAGAGGGCAAGGCGATCTGGAGCTCGACGGGTACGAGGGTCCCGAAGTGTCATAGAGTGAGTTTTGGGAGCAGGCGGATAGGGGCTGACGGGGGGAGGCTCAGGAGGACAGGTATTGGGGTGAGAAGTAAGATCAACCACCAAAGGAAGGCCATTGGTGGAAGAAGGAGGGAGTGGTGGAGGTGAGGCCGCACCTGCATGTATGAGGGAGCGGATGGGATGAGTGTTTGGTGGAGGAGAAGGAGGAATGGGAGCAGTAGCAGGTGAAGACTGAAGAGATGAGGGGGAGGGCTGTATAGGGGACGGATTAGAGGACAAGGAGGAGAAGTTACCTGGTGGATCCGAGACGTGCAGGGCTGGAATGGGCAAAGCAACCTGATCCGGAGAAGGCTGTGATTGAGAAGCAGCATCGGACACACTAGCAGCAAAAGGGAATAAAGTTTCATTGAATTTAACATGTTTGGCAATGAAAATGCGATCGTTTTCAGATGAGTAACATAAGAAACCTGAATGCTGTTTAGAATTACCAAGATAGACACAAAGTTTTGAGCGAAAATCAAATTTATGGGAGTTGTATGGACGAAGCAAAGGAAACACAGCACAACCAAAAATTTTGAAAGAGTCATAATTGGGATGGCGGTGAAATAATTTATAAAACGGGCTTTCATTGTTCAAGGTTGGCGAAGGTAAGCTATTTATCAAAGTGACACTGTGATTAACAGCGTAGTTCCAAAACCGAAGAGGTAATTTAGCATATGCAAGGAGGGTTAAAGCAGTATCAACAATGTGTCTAATTTTTCTTTCGGAAATTCCATTTTGCTCATGAGTGTATGGACATGCAAGAAAGTGCTGGATGCCACAAGTTTTAAAGTGTGAGGAGAGTTTCTGAAATTCACCGCCAAAATCGGAATGAAAACACTTGATTGAAGCATTAAACTGAGTTTTGAGCATAGCTTGGAATTCAAGAAACGTTTTATAGACATCACTTTTATATTTCAAGCAATACACCCAAGTATATCGAGTAAACTCATCAATAAATAAGACAAAGTACTTTTGATTGGAAATAGAAAATAGGGGAGCAGGTCCCCAAACATCCGAGTGAATGGTTTGAAAAGGAGCTGTACTAGACCTAACAATTGGAGCTAAATTAGTTTTACATAATTTTCCCAATTGACAAGAAGTACAAACATTTTTATTGGACTTGGAAAACAAAAGATTATTTGAATGCAAAACTTGAGAAGTTATTTTATTATTGGAGTGACCCAACCGAGCATGCCAAGTGTCAAACGAGACGGTTTCTCCCACCAAAGCCTGCTTCAGTTCAGGAGGCAGCACATAAAGACCTTGCTCACTCGGGCCTTGCACCAGAATTTTCTTCGACACCTGGTCCTTAATAAGAAAATGGGAAGGCCAAAATTCAAAGAAACAATTATTATCTTTGGAAAATTGCTGAACAGATAAGAGAGATTTAGTAAGTTTGGGAACAAATAACACATTATTCAGTTTGAGAGAAAGGTATGAGGATGTACCCGTGTGAGTAATAGGCATACCTTGACCATTACCCACTCTTATTGTATCATAACCATTATAAGGTAGCATATTGTTGATTTGGCTGGGGTCAGCAGTCATATGGTGAGTAGCTCCAGTGTCCGGAAACCATGGACGAGGCTGCTGATGGATTTGTTGCAACGGAGCCCCGGCAAATGGAGAGAAACAAGAAGAAGTGTACTGGCCAAAGGTACCCCAAGAGGGCTGTTGTTGTCCAGGTTGAGTGCCCCAAGCTAAGTTGGCTTGAGGGTAGGGCATAGAGGGATTAGAACCAGCTGCCCGTGGTTGATAATTAGGCATAAAATTTCTGCTGTGTGGATTCCGTCTGCAGCGATCCACAGAGTGATTGGTCAGGCCACAAACCTGACATGGAGGCCACTTGCGACGAGCGGATGGGTTGCGGGTGCGACCAGAGGACTGAGCCGAAGAGGGAGCTGGGCGTTGGTGGGCGAGTAAGGCAACAGGGCTCGGCTGATTGCTGATATTTTTGACCAGCAGTTCATGAGCAGTAAGGGCACCATGCAGCTCATAGAAAGTGGGTGGTGGATCTTTCAAGGACAGATTTGAGATAATGGGATGATATTCCATACCAAGGTTTCTGAAAATTGTTGCATTGAACTGAGAAGAGGAGAGTGGAGCTCCGGCTGCTTCCAGTTCATCGGCAAAGGATTTGGCTTTCTCAAGGTAGTCCGCTATTCCAGTATCGGTAGGCCGAAGCTCTTGAAGTTGAACATTTAATTGAAGTTGATGATTGTTGGAGACAGTGCCATATGCTTGAGACAGAGCTTTCCAAGCAGAAAAGGTGTCAGTAATGCCAACAATGGGACGAAAAGCTTCAGGAGAGATAGAGGAAAATAACTAGAGGAGTAAGGTTTGGTCTTTCTTGAACCAAGCTGTGTACTCAGGATTCTCAACCTGAAAATCGGGGTTTTCGGGTGATGGGATATATTTTGGTGGGGCTGGGGTAGAGCCATCAACATGTCCCATTACTTGATTGGAATGTAAGACTGGAAGGAATTGCGTCTTCCATGCCAAGTAATTGCTTCGATTGAGCTTAACAGAAAAGATAGGCATAGTGGGTGGAGAAGCGGAAGTGGTCATGGTTACGTTTGGGGTAGAGTGTGGTGGTGATGGTGGTGTGTGATGTTGAGAGGTATGAGGAGGTGTTGAGGGTGGCGTTGGATGGGGGCTAGGGTTGATGTTTTCGGTTTCAGTAGGGCTAGAATTAGATGACATACAGAGATCTAGTTTGCTCTGATACCATGTTAAACATAAATATTGAAGTGGAAAAATATATTTTCTCTATTGATCCAAGATTACAAAGAATACAAATATATAAAGGTAGAGGACTTGCCCAACAAGCAAGGAAAACAAGGAAAGAGAACTATACAGGAAAACAAATACAAGGAAAGATAAGTAGAGTAGGAAACAATTATATATACAAAATAGGAAGATAATAAATAGGAAAAACTATACTCTTATCAGTGATGACCAAAATTTTCATTTAGTTATATAATTATAATTATCAATCTGGATGCTATATCAAGTCGTGTGTTTATTTATATAAATATATACTTGTATGATTGTAATTAAATACGTACGATCAAATTAGATTGAAATTTATACGATACCTATTCATCAATATGCCAATTTTTTAAAAAGAGTTGATAAGATTTTAATCCTTGATAATTAAAAAGATTTAGTTTCGAGACTCCAACTAATGAGATTGGTACTGTCCAAAACCAACCTGCTAAATCTTGAATATTTAGAGAGACTAGTTTATTTTTTCTTTTTTTTCTTTTTTTTTTTTTTTCGTATTGTACTTGATTCCGATGATTGTTAGTAAATATATGTTTGATCTTTACAATCGAAAGAACAAAAAAACAATATATTCAAGTTTTCCACTTTATTTTCTCACACTTTCCATCTCTTTCCTTTATAGTTTTCATCATATACATGAAAGTAGAAACTCTATAAATTAATACTCGATAAATTAATAATCTCAATTAAATAATAATTTTCTCCGGTCCCGACTTAGACCAATGAAATAAATTAATAATTTCGATAAATTTATAAGATAATAATTTTCTAAAAATTCCTTTAGCCCCATTGAAAATATAAATTAATAATTTACTAAATACATATGAAAATTACATATACTGTGTAAATTCATAAAATAAATACTTTCTAGATAATTTATTATTTCCTAAAATATGTATCTATATTCATTTGTTTCTTCTTTGCAATCAAACTAAATTCAATTTGATCTTTAACCTTTTGCAAAACGTATACCACATTTGGTATATTTTTTTCTTGTTGAAGCAAGTAATTTTTCATAGTGTCCACTGCAAGAAAAAAATCTTTTGGAGAGACATGTGGTAAAGTAAGACTATCATCTAGATCTTGATCATCATCTAATGACGCACCCATTACTCCTTGAATAATTTCTACATTTATAGGTGATTCCATTGCAGCTTCGTTTTCACTAGGATAATCAAGAATCTGCTCAATGTTTATGGCATTTCTATATTGTAGATTAGAAATTACTTCTTCAAGTCCATGAATCCCTTCAAAGTCATTGATTTCTTGTTCCAAAGGCACACCTTCATCGGATCGATTTTTGCAATGTTTAAAACAATTTGCAATAGTTGTTGTCTTCACATCGTTATTGCATGCGGCATTAGTGAAATTGATAGCATCTAACACATTAATTTTTTCACGATTTGTTGCTCCCATCTCATAGCCTTCCAAAATGCTAGAATAAAAACAACACCAGTAATAAACCTTAAGTGTTCGAATAATTCCAGCATCAAATGGTTAAATTTTTGATGTTGAATTTGGAGGAAGAAAGAATAATTCAATGTTTCTCGAGCCTTCGACACGTTTCTACCGACCATTCTACTGTCAAACCAACAAATAAATTCTTGAAAACGC
Organism: Euphorbia tirucalli; assembly: GCA_039660915.1. NCBI lineage: Eukaryota > Viridiplantae > Streptophyta > Magnoliopsida > Malpighiales > Euphorbiaceae > Euphorbia > Euphorbia tirucalli. Next base: position 22,315,104 of record CM077634.1, on the reverse strand, counting down.
AATCCAGTCATCCATGCTTTCTTGTTGGCTGAATAATGACAATTAAGATTGTCTATATTCACATTTTTAAAGCATCTGGGATTAGCAAACTTACCAATAATCCACAGAGGTACTTTATTTGAACCATCCCCATTGCAACAAACAGCAACTGTAAGTCTTTCCTTGTCTTTTTTTTGTCCTTCTAACTACTTTGTGGCTAGTGAATAATCAGCTTGCAAATGATAAAATAATCTTGTTTCATCCATATTATAAATATCCTTCCAATTAAATTTGTCCAATTTATCTCGAATTTCAGGTAAAGCATTTTCAGTACTCTCCACGGTAATTGAACCACTTTCACCAAACTTTCTATAAGACTTAATCTCATGTCCCGCCTTGAACCACTCTAGCCAACCACTTGAGAAGTTAAAGTTTGAATCTAAATCACCATACATTTTCTGTAGAAACTCTTTTGCTTTAGTTTGAATCATTTCTCCTGTCATGTTCACTTTCTCTTGATATTGGAGAAATCACTCATACAACACATGTTCTAATTTGGGATATTTGGCTGATTTGTGCCTTTTAACATTGCTACTTGTTATCTCTTTCGACAAATATTTTGCTGACCTTTTGAGAGTATTTGATATTGTTCCTTGGCTGATGGAGATACCAAACTTTTTTTGAACCCATTGTTGCAGTTCTTTTTGACTTGAAGTGAGTTGCTCATTTTTGTACTCACATAATGCTTTTCGCATCTGATCTGTTAGTGTAAATTTTTTTACACCTTTCAAATGAGAAGCCATGAAGGAAAAGATATGTATTAGTTTTTGTATTTTGATATATGAAACTAAAGTGCACATTTCATTTATAAACATTTTATTGTGCATGAAAAAATTAAAAGTTTAATATGTACATGCATGTACATTAAATTTTAAACTATATTTTCCCAAAATTAGCTGTTATACAATGCACTTTTTTCATCCATCCATGCATTTAGAATGTCAATGCTCATAATCCGTTCATGAATTGTATATAAGTTTGATAAAAAAAATGATGTATGAAATACTAAATATTCTCTAAAATTATAAAATATTTATTTATCGATAAATTAATAATCTCGGTTAAATATAAATTTTTTTGATCCCAAGTTATTAATTTACAGAGGTTCTACTATATGTTCCACATAAATTTTAATTTTAAAATGTTTCTACGTTTCTGAAACCTTTCAAAAATTGAAACTCTCGTAAACTTTTATAAAATGTTTCGATCATATTTATGTAATTCTAGAAAATTAGAAACTTCTCTAGTCTTCCTTTAGCTTTGCAATTTAATCTAAATTTAGAAAACTACAAAAAAAAAATCTGTCTTACGTGACTTGTATGTAATTTTTTTACTATATAAATGTAAAAAGAATAAAAAAAATATATCCTTGTAGTTTTAAATTTTACAAATATACCCTTACCTTTTTATTGTTTATATGTTTTTGTGTCTTATATTTCGTACAAATATAGTTTCTCTATGTTTGTACCATTGCTTTTCAATTTTTGTATTTGTTTCCATCTCCATACAACATAGAGTGTTGGTGTAATTTTTATTATTGGTCTTTAATTACAATACATGAAAATAACCTAAGTTCTAATAACGATTTATTATCTTTATAATTTGTTACACTATATATGTTAGACCTCCGACAAATAGGCCTTAACCATGTGATCGTCCTTATGAGATGGGTTGGGTTCCTATGAGAACTCTGATGCTTAAGTTAGTAAAAGAGGTTAAGTAAAGGACATAAAGAGACAAAGTAGAGAGGAAGTAAAATGTTGAGGAAAAATGAGAGAGTTAAGTTACCACTTTAAAGGATGGGGCATCATTTAAACAAGGGAATCAATTTTATTTTGGGCTAATGGTCTGAGTCCGACTTTATATTGCATGCTTTCTGGTAATCTCTTATTGACACTATATTGAAGAAAACATGTGCTTATATTTGTCATGGAACCATTAAACCCAAAAGGTTAAACTAATTATTGGTAAGGCTTGATAATATAATTTTTATTATTATTAGTGTTGGCACTTCCCCACACGTGAATAATCCTTGGCACTTGAAGCGTATGCAACACATGTTCATTCTACCATATGTTAAAATTTAATCGACAAATGAAGCTGTCAAAATTTGAACCCTCAACCTCTACGTCTAAGAGACATTGATGTCATACGTAGAATAATTTTATCCAAAAGATTAATTAAGCTGATTAATAAGGCCTAATAAGAAAAAATTATTATTCTTGTTATTATTATTATTATTATTATTATTATTATTATTATTATTATTATTATTATTATTATTTGTATTATTATTATTATTGTTATTATTATTATTATTATTATTATTATTATTATTTGTATTATTATTATTATTGTTATTATTATTATTATTATTTGTTGGTTTTAGGTCCGCCCATGACATTTTGGAATGGCATGCACTACACTGTAATTGTGGTAAATTACAGGGACCAAATGTGTCATTTGCAGGGATCAAATGTGTAATTTGGACTAACCCTATAAATAGATGGAAGTTGGGATTTCCTCTATAAATAGAGAAGTCGTTTCTCTATTTCATTTACGCGTAAGAACAGAAAACGCTCCCAGAGAGAAAACCCGAAACACAAATAAACTTTTCGTTCGTCGGAAGAATTCACGGATAAAGCCCGTACTCAGTGTATTCATACATTCGTAGGAAAGGCAACCAGAACGATCCGGTTTCCTGTGTTGATCAAATTCAATTCGTAAACAAAGTGTCTGTTGCACATAAACTGTAAGTCCGTTTATTTACATTGTTTACATGATTTGTGCATTTGTTGTATGGTTGTTTTATATACTGTTGGATATGCCCTAGTCCCGAGGCATTAGTCCATGTTCTTGTATCATACATTTGTACATTTATGTAAACTTTATATATTATATAATTTGTGTCAATGAATAAAGGCATCAATCTATTTACTATATGTCTTGTGTTATATTTTAAATAGAGTATCCTATGGACATATCCATATCCATGTTGTCAAGTGTGAGGCACTTGGTAGTAAGACTGTGGATAAGGAAAACGATATGACCATGAAATCATCCATAGTCTGTTCTAATCATAGGAATGAATGGAACTAAAGGCTATCATTAGCCTGGTTGTATGGCGGTGTCTTATCTGTCATAGTACATGGAATGTCAACCTGGTTAATGGGTACATGCAAAGGGGCATGGTACTGGATAGATCCACTTAACGGGAATCTACATGGTATTGTATGACAATTGATTCTCGTGTAGTACTTGTATAGATCCTTTGACCTGACCATATGATGGTGTTGCATGTGAGGTGGCATACTTTGGTGTACGCCTAAAGGGCCTATAAAAGGGTGCTAAGCATGGGTACGTTCAGGTGTATCAGTGAGCATGGCAATGCTATGGATATGCAGAAGGGAATGTCACTCAGTATTTTACTGAGACGATATCACCGGCCTCTTGATGAATATTACTGATAAGAGTGTGGCCACACCCAAACAAGTTGGTACTTGTTTATGAATATCAGTTCACTCGGGATCAAGTTATTATCCGGACACATATAGAGGGTGATCAACCATGCCTCTGTGTTGGACACCGATATCAGTGACATGGGACATACGAGTTCAAACTAGTGGGTTATAGTTTCAGTTGGACTGCGTACTCCATCTTAATTGGGGGCTGCAATGGCTTGCTAGAGCCCGCTTGCAGTCTATGTGCCAAGGCCCACTGCTAATATAAAGATGGGCCCATCGGATCGTACACATTGAACGTCTGGGCTTTAACTAGTCGGGATTGTGTGTATACTTGGAGTATACACATTGAAGAGAGAGAGTTCTATTAATAATATTATATAGATCAATTGGATTGACCAACATAATATAATTAATATTTTTAGGCCATCATATAATTAATTCAGGGAATTAATTTATGTGATTATTTCCTGGGTGGAAATATCTTACATGTATAGGCTTACATGTTTTTTTTATTCTATGAATGTCTAATTTCATTTCTTGGTTAAATTAATAAGGAAAATTAATTTTAATTTATATGTATGTCATATATTATATGGTATAATATATACGCATACATGTTAAATTAAAGTTGCATTTGCATTTAATTAAAACCAAGTTATGGAAATTGGGCTTGGGCTTTAAAAGAACAAAGCCCATATGGAATACCCATCTTTATGGCCGAAATTTTTGGGCAAGTTTGGATGAGATTGGTGAATATGGATATAGATCCTAGTGGGAGTGGTCCCAGTGGGAGTTCTGCCCAAAATCTTGATGAATATATGAGATTCGTTTATCAAGAAGTAGAACCTCCAATACGATCAAAAAGAGGAAATGCTCCGCAACGTCGTCATTTAGTTTATAGCGAAGCTTTCTCGATCGTAGCTCAGATTGAAGACATTCCCACTAACATGAGAGAGTTATTGGCATCTCTAGCAAAGGAAGAATGGATAAAAGCAATGGAAAGTGAGATGGAGTCAATGAGGGTCAACAAAGTTTGGGAACTAGTTGATCTACCCAAAGGGCGTAAAGCCATTGGGAATAAGTGGGTACATACTATTAAGCGATCAGCGGATGGGAAACCTATCCAGACTAAGAGTCGACTAGTTACAAAAGGGCTCACACAATAGGAAGGAATTGACTATCAGGAGACTTTTTTACCTGTTGTCTGTTTCGCGTCTGTTAGAATAATACTTGCTTTTGTAGCATGTATGGACCTTGAATTACATCAAATGGATGTAAAGACTGCGTTCTTAAATGGTGAACTGAACGAAGAAATTTATATAGTTCAACCTGAAGGTTTCGTTGTCTAGGGCCAAGAACATAAGGTTTGTAAGTTGACAAGATCAATTTATGGGCTTAAGCAGTCTTTAAGACAAAGGCATTTTCGTTTCCATGAAGCGATTATATCAATGCAATTTAAGGTGATTAATGTAGACTCGTGTGTCTACATTAAGTGTGAAAACGAAGGGAAGTTTGTCATTCTAACATTATACGTTGACGATATTTTGTTAGCAGGAAATGACTTTTCCTTACTCAAGAAAGTAAAGACTTGCTTGTCTTCTAACTTTGAGATGAAGGATCTAGGAGAAGCCAATTACATTATTGGGGTTAAGATCTCAAGAGATCGATCTAAGAGATTAGTGGCTTTTCACAGGAGACGTATATCAATAAGATCTTAGAACGATTTGGTATGGCTCACTGTGATCCAGATCCAACCCCTATTGCTAAAGGTACAGAACTGAATACAAGTATGTGTCCCACGACTCCATAAGAGACTAAAAGGATGGAGAGAATTCCTTATAGGTGTGCAATTGGTAGCTTGATGTACGCTATGATTTGTACACGACCTGATATACGTTTTGCGGCTGGTCTCGCTAGTCGATATCAGGAAAATCCAGGTTTGAAGCATTAGGCAATAATGAAAAGGATATTGAGATATTTGAAGGGGACTTCAAATTATTCCCTTTGTTACCAAGGAAAGGATCTGCAATTAAAGGGATACACAGATGCTGATCATGGAACTGATAAAGATGGGAGGAAGCCCACGTCTGGGTATATTTTCACTGTAGGAAATGCTGCAATTTCCTTGTGTAGCAAGAAACAAACTTGCGTGGCATTGTCGACTATGGAGTCAGAATATGTAGTTGCAATAGCTGCAGTACAAGAAGCGATTTGGTTAAAACGCTTTATAGATCTTTTGGATCTATTACCTAAAGGAAAATATACTACTTTCTATTTTGATAGCACTGCATCGATAGCTTATTCCAAGAATCCTTGTTATCATGGAAAAAGCAAGCATATCGATATAAAATATCATTTTGTTAAAGACAAAGTAGCATAGGGAGAAATAAGTTTAGTGCATGCTCCAACTAGAGAAATGATTACAGATTCGTTAACGAAGCCAATAGCATTAAACAGTTTTAGTAAACACATTTTGGAATTTGGTCTTCGTAGGTTATAGGAACACATTGTTGTTTTTGAACTGTTGTAATAACTTTGGAAAATTCTATTGGAATAGAATATGAATTATTTTGTTGTGTTCAAATTCATTCACTATTTAAAGCGATACACATAAAGCTATTAAGTATAGTTCAGTATGTTGACGAAATGCATCTATTCACATAGATAAATCTTTTACTATGAGCAGTGGGTTCATAGGTAAAAGTATAGATGGAGATGTGAGAAAATCCATATGTGATATGTGTAATATCATGATTTCATTTATACCGAAAGCTATCCTGTGAAAGGCTTAAATGTGGACTAAAGGTAATGATGTATGAGTTGTATTTAAAGACTGAATGCTTTCACATAGTGTTGATAAAACATACTTCCTAAGTGGATTAACACTATGGCATATTTTAGTAATATGTGTAAAAACTGACCAAGGGAGGGAAAGAAGAAAATTGATCTCAAATTTCCTAATGTGAGACCCAAAATGAAACTATAAGTTTCAATTCATCGTTAAGGACTCTTGTAAATAACAAGAAGGGTATGCCTAATGATTATCTTGATTGGAACCCCAAACCAGGTTGCGTTAGCAATGAATGGGCATATAGGGACCTTTCAGATAAATATTGGATATATGGTGGAAGGTTATTTATAGAGAGGAAGTACATTTTCAGTAACATGTCACTTGTTAATCATATAACACTTGAGCTCAATACTTTTTCGGGGAAAAGGTGTGTAATGTGTATGAATGTTTTCGTGAGGTTGAAAGTGAGTCGAAAACTAGTGATCATGGAAAATGAACTAGGGGGAAGTCGCGTTAAGCTAAAGGTAGGAACGATGAAGGAGAGCTTCAAAGATCTAGCTGTTACGTTGACTGGTTGCGTGAATTCACCGAATAAGAATTAAAAGAAGTATGTGTGTTCAATCCCAATGAAAATATGTCTTGTCATGTGTGAGTGGGAGATGTTGATTTTAGGTTGCCCATGACATTTTGGAATGGTAATGACTAAACTATAATTGTGGTAAATTACAGGGACCAAATGTGTAATTTATAGGGACCAAATGTGTAATTTGGACTCAACCTATAAATAGATGGAAGTTGGGATTTCTTCTATAAATAGAGAAATCGTTTCTCTATTTCATTTACGCGTAAGAACAGAAAAAGCTCCCAGAGAGAAAACTCGAAACACAAACATACTTTTCGTTTGTCTGAAGAATTCACGTATAAAGCCTGTACTCAGTGTACTCGTACATTAGTAGGAAAGGCAACCAGAATGATCCTATTTCCCATGTTGATCAGCTTCAATCCATAAACAAAGTTTTCGCTACACATTAACTGTCAGTCTGTTTATTTACTTTGTTTAGGTGATCTATGCATTTATTGTATGGTTGTTTTATATAGAAAATATGATTTCATTATTATTATTATTATTATTATTATTATTATTATTATTATCTCATAATAATGTTTACATTTACAAAATTTTCAATGGTGTAATACACTCTATTATGTGCTGAAATTTAATTAATAAATGAAAATGTTGGGATTTTAACCCTCAACCTCTACATCTAAGAAACTTTAATGTCATGTCATGAAATCATTTAACTCAAAAAAGTTAATTAAACTAATTGTTAAGTTGTAATAATAACTTTCAATACTATTATCTCTCACAATATTGTTTATATTTACAAAATTTTCATTGGTGGAAATTGAACATTTCCCAACTAAACAGAAAAGAAAATGGTCCCCATTTCGTTAGAATGGGATTCGTTGAATATACATAACTGACCATGAACAGCATGAAATATCTTTATTTTATCGAAAATTATAATATAGCTAGCCATGACTGACTTAGAACTTGTACTGATTTTGCTGCACGTTGCTCACCGGTCTCATGATTATAATATTAATTACTAAATTGTGGGATGGTTAATTCATTGTGATTTGGCCATGAATATATATATGTGCATTGAATTTGGGTATTTCAAGACATGTTACTCTAGTCTTTGTCTATATTGTCTTTCACGTGGTTTCAATAATTTGGTCTTTGGCATTTTGGATTTTAATTTATTTTATCATTGTGCCCCAAATTATAAAAAATTTATTTCTAGTCCGAAATTTAGTCTTTTCTTTAAGTATTTCTTATGACCATAAAGAATAAGTAGGTGCGCACAACACATTTTAAGGCCGTTTAACTTTCACTGTTTTAAGTTAGCATATTGAATCTTTGAATTTTCATTGTTTATGCATTATATAACGCCTTTAATCAATTAGTGAGAGTAATCCTCACTAACAATTCCATTGTTATTGTGATTCACATTTTGTCAAAGACGGGTGAAATATTTTGAGCTACTATATTATATGATTATTTTTGACATTTTAGAACAAAATAAAAAAAATTAATCAAATTATTTATATTGATTTTCAATACTATTCTCACTGACATTTCTAGTAGCTCAAATTATAGTTGGCACAAGTTTGATGAAATATGGAGCATGGTGGAACTGTTAATGAGAGGTAATAAATGTTAGAAACAGAATAGAAATATAAAAATGGAACAAGAGAGAACAGAAATAGAAGCAGTATTTTATTAATATAAATAATAATATAGAATATGATAATAAACCTTGACTAGAAAATCGGATAGAAGAAACATTGAGGTTTGAAACAGTATCAGTCTTCTTAAGACAAATTAATCCCGTGCAGAACTTCTATCTCCCAGTATAAATGTCAAAAATAATTTATTACAAGTCTTATACATTAAACAATAAAAGTTTAAAAGCTCAATACGGTAAAATAATCGATCATGGATCATATAGAAACCATGAAAATTCAGAAACTCAATGTTGTCAAATAATTCATCATAGGATTTATAGGTAAATTAAATAATAAAAATTTAGAAGATTCAAAATACATTTTGCCACTATAAGAAACGTCACCAATAATTTAGCAAATGTATGCATCTTACCATTTACCAGCTAATAATTTCAAAGTTTGAGAGTTAAAAAAAGGCAATGGTAGAATTTTCACTTAGAAGAGTTAGGCTATTCACTCTTCACATGAAAACAATACGATTTATAAAGACAATCCACTTAATAATGTTGTGAAACCATTTGACCTAAAAACTTAAGTTAATATATAGGGTTTAAGATCACTTATATAATTATCACTGTCATATCAGACGCGACTTGTTTAACACAATTATTATTTTTATTGCATTTACATTTATGGCATATATGATCGTGTAAAATGATATACATATATATCACATAACACAATCATGATACGATAACCCTTTTGACACTAAAAAAATAATTGCTTTGATTTTCCATTTAGAAACTTGAATTTAATGATATACATATATATCACACAACACAATCATGATACGATAACCCTTTTGACACTAAAAAAATAATTGCTTTGATTTTCCATTTAGAAACTTGAATTTAATGATATACATATATATCACATAACACAATCATGATACGATAACCCTTTTGACACTAAAAAAATAATTGCTTTGATTTTCCATTTAGAAACTTGAATTTATGATAATTATTATAAAATAAATCAAACATTCACATGAAAGTAATTGATATATATTTTATAATAGATAAAGATTTCCTTTAGCTTAAAGCATGTACATATATCTTGAACGTGAATTCGAAGATAATGAAACGAAATTAATAACTTAAGTCTCAGCAAAAAGAAATTAATAACTTAAATATTAATTTTATACAAAAAGTCAACTAATTAAGAAAAATAATGATATCATTGTTATTGTAATTAGTATACAGTAATATTAATAGTTTATTACCAAAATAATTAAATTAATGATCATTAATAAAATAAGAATGTAATCGGTAAATACTGCTTAAAATATTTTTTCCTTGTATATTTTTGTACAACATTTAGCAATAATTGGCTTTGATCATAGAAAATTTATAGTTGCTGAGGTGTCACACATCCAATGGTATGGACCACAATATAACCGGTCCTTAGTAGAATCTCTCTTGATTATATACCTTTTATACCTACTCCTTATGCGATTTGACACATTTATTACAAGAAAATTGAAAGGTGAAGTATGTTGTGAATTTTTTTTTTTTTTTTTAAATTAGATTAGCATAATTGGTTCAAATATATTTTGGGTGTTCTCTCTCCCAATTAAAGTGTTTTTCCATACATTAATAATCGAATTCGAGATCTAACTTAAGTGACTAAAAGCTTTTACCATTCAAGCCAACCTTAATTTATAAGCATAATGTGGAATATAATTTGTGATAGAGATATATGATGTATGTGTTGAGAGTGTTGGGCTTAATTATATGGATAAGCACATATGTGAAGTTAAGCCTATGTAATACAAAATAAATGGGCATTTTATAAAAATACTACCATTTGGGCCCAATATTTATAAAGTACATAAACATAAAAAGTTATATGAAAATACTCTTAAAACTTTTCAAAATTCACAAAATACGCTCCTCCTTTTCCCTCATGGCTTGCATAGTTTCTCTCTCCTCTTTCATAATTTTAATCTAATGTCATATTTATCTCTCAAGTCATTCATTTTTTTGTCATATGATTTTACAAAGTTTTTTTTTCTCTTCGAAATTAGATTCATATGTATATATTTTTTCATCTTCGGTTTTGGTATAAAAAGAGTATCAGTTTTGATACTTTGTTTAAAAGGTATCAAAACGGTATAACAAAAAAAAAAGGTATATATAATAACATATAAGAAGGTATTTTTCATTTTTATACATATGTATTTTTTGCAATGGTATTAAAACAGTATCAAAACAGGTATAAGAAGGTATAACAACAAAAAATATGCATATATAACAACAAAAAATGCTTATATATGTGTTATTTTATTTTATTTTATTTTTTGTTTTTGTGATACCATTTTATTTTATTTTATTTTATGTTTTTGTGATACCGTTTTGATACTTTGTTTAAAAGGTATCAAAACGGTATAACAACAAAATATGCATATGTAACAACATATAAGAACATATCTTCTTACATATAATAACATACATTTTTATATATGTGTTTTTTTGGTGTTATACTGTTTAGATACCGTTTTCGCAAAGGTATCAAAATGGTATCACAAGATAAAATAACAAAAAAATCATATATAACAATATACATTCTTATATATGTGTTTCTTTTTTTTTAATACTGTTTTGATACTTTGATGAAAAGGTATTAAAACGGTATCAAAAGGTATAACAACTAAAAAACACATATATAACAACATATAAGAACATACTTTCTTATATATAACAACATACATTCTTATATATGCGTTTTTTTGGTGTTAAATTGTTTTGATACCGTTTTCTCAAGGGTATCAAAACGGTATCACAAGGTAAAATAATAAAAATACCTATATAACAATATACATCCTTATATATGTGCTTTTTTCTATACTATTTTGATACCATTTTGATACCTTGTTTAAAAGGTATCAAAATGGCATCAAAACAGTATCAGAAGGTATAAGAACAAAAAGAACACATATATAACAACATATAAGAACATACCTTTTTATATATGCATTTTTTGGTGTTATATTGTTTTGATACCCTTTTATCAAGGTATCAAAACGGTATCACAAAATATAACAACAAAAAAATGCACATATAACAATAGATAGGAAGGTGTTTTTCATTTTTATACATATGTATTTCATATTTCAAAGATAGATTCGGACTTGCTCAGTAACAAAGCAACAAAATTAAGATCTATTTCACAATCATTATTAATATGTCTACTTCATTTAAGACAAAAAAGAGAGAGTGTGATAAAGAAATAATGAAATTCTCATTACCTATGTCAAATTGAAATCGTTGGAAAATGGGAAATAAAAAACGATAATTCTTATGACAATTTCAAAACAAAAATCTTAGTAATGCATTTAGTAAACAAAGAGATGTTTAACGCCCTTGTCAATTGCTATTAGTAATGTATTTTTTCTATCGTTAGTTTTTATTTAGCCTTAATAATAATAATAATAATAATAATAATAATAATAATAACAACAACAACAACAACAATAAGTTTAGGCGATTCCCCACTACACTTGTGAGATTAGCATGAAACTAGGGAATAAATGTATAGAGAGTCATGTATCATAGCTCAACAAGGTAATACTAGCATGAAACTATATATTTTTCGTAACAGTATCGCAAAAATATCATCAAAGTATCACAAATATACCAGAAAGTATCATTATAGTATTACAAATGTATCAGAGTTGATACATGTATCAAAAAATATGGAATAAAATGCATAATGATAGAGTATTGTAATATGTAAATATAATTGTAAATATTTAGCTCATTAGATTGGCCCATAACCATCGGCCCATATTATTGTAAACCTATGTATATATATTCATTCTATTAATCATATCAAGCTAAGGGAAAACCCTAGCCTTTCATGGTATCAGAGCTAATTCGGCTAACTCCAAGATGAACAACCAAGCCGCCGCCCCTAGCACCACCGTTGTTCCATCCACCGCCACCTTCCCCATAAAACTTGACACCACGAATTACCTACTATGGAAAACACAGCTTGTACCGCTGTTGAAGGGATCCCGTTTGATGGGACATGTTGACGGCCGAATTGAAGCACCACCGAAGTATTTACCCGACTCAACGGAGATTAATCCTGATTTTGAGCGTTGGGAGGAGAAGGATGCTCAAGTTATGAGCTGGATTATTAATTCCCTATCCCCGGGAATTGTAACTCAAATTGTTGGCGCTGAGACTGCGCTTGAGGCTTGGAATCGATTGACTGCAGCCTATGCTGCTGGATCAAAATCCCAAATTCGAGATTATCGATTGCAACTTCGCAATCTGAAACAAGAGGAGGCGGAATCCATTACCTCTTATGTGACTCGTGCTAAACAAATCTCTGATAATCTTGCTGCCCTTGGTTCTGCAATTACAGAATCTGATTTGGTTGATGCTGTTGTAGATGGGTTATTGCCGATTTTCCGCCCGTTTTGCCGCTCATTAGAAATTAAAATTGATCCCACCAGCTTTGAGGATCTTCATGGTTTGTTGCTGTCCGAAGAGAGGAGCCTGAAACGGGAAATCAATGCGGAAAGAGCAGCTCCTACTGCCCTGTACACCGCCCGCCACTCTGGTCAGTCCCGCGGTACTGGACCGAGACAGCAGCAGTCCGGCGGGTTTCCTGGACAGCAGCGTCGTTCCTATGGCAGAGGGCAGCATACCGGCGGGTTTCAGCAGCAGTTCTCTCCACGTCCGGGTAATTTTCCCAATCAGTTTCGGCCTAATAATAATATGCCTCTTATTACCCCTGCTGCTGGAAATTCTTTTAATATGCACACTGCTGGAAATTCAATGCAACCAATAACATCCATGGCACCAGTAGACACTTCTCCCACATTTTATTGTCATAATTGTAGAGGAATAAATCATATTGCCCGCAATTGTCCATCCCCTAGACAACCGAGATCAAATCGAACCCGTGCAGCCTCCTTTTATACAAATGCTCACATGAATTCCACTCAAGATTGGGTTGTAGACTCTGGTGCAACTCATCATTTAACGGCTGATTTGGACAACCTGAATCTCCATTCTGAATATTCCGGGCCGGAAGAGGTTACCATAGGTAATGGGTCTAAACTTGCTATTTCTCATGTTGGCAATTCCGTTAATTCTGTCAATGGTAATCCTATTCGTTTTGATCATATTTTGCATGTACCATCAGCTTCCAACAATCTTCTTTCTGTTTCAGCGTTAACCAAGTCTAATCCCATTTCAATTGAGTTTTTTGCTAACCATTTTGTTCTTAAGGATTTGATGACAAAGCAGGTACTTCATATCGGCCCGAATAAAGATGGTCTCTACACGTTGTGTCTTCCAAAGAGTCCTCCCGACAAAATAAAAGTTCACTTGGCATCGGTGAATCAATGGCATGCACGTCTTGGGCATGCAGCCATCCCTGCAGTAAAGAAGATTTTATCTTTGAATAATATTTCAGTTTCCAATAAGTCTTATAATCATTTATGTCATGCTTGCTCTGTTAGCAAAGCGCATAGATTACCATTTTCTATTTCAACACATACTGTTTCCACTCCTTTGGAGCTTGTTTGTTCGGATTTGTGGGGTCCTGCCCCGGTACAATCTTTTGATAAATTTAATTATTATGTGCTATTTTTTGATCACTTTAGCAAATATTCTTGGGTCTATCCATTGCAATACAAGTCTGATGTGTTGAATGCCTTTATTCAGTTTAAAACTGTTGTTGAAAAATTTTTTGGACGTCCAATTAAATCCTTTCAATCCGATTGGGGGGGCGAATTTCAGGGTCTAGTTCCTTACTTACGTGCTCATGGTATATCTCATCGTGTTTCTTGTCCGTATACACCAGAACAAAATGGTTGTGCGGAACGGAAACATCGACATATTGTTGAAACTGGTTTATCGTTACTTAATCATGCTTCTGTTCCTCTCAAATTTTGGACTTTTGCATTTGAAACTGCTGTATACCTCATTAATCGTATGCCTGTTTCAACTTTAAATTTCTTGACCCCATATGAAAAATTGTTTGGTGCACGCCCTGATTATCATTACTTGCGCATTTTTGGTTGTCTTTGTTATCCTTGGCTTCGTTATAAGTCACCTCACAAACTCGCACCGCGTTCTACTCGTTGTGTTTTTCTTGGCTATAGCAAAATCCACAAAGGTTATCGTTGCTTTGATCTTTCTCTCCAAAAATTGTATATCTCACGCCATGTTATTTTCGATGAACAGGTGTTTCCATGTCAGCTGATAAATGAGGGTTGCGCTATGTCTACAAATCAATCCGAACCAGAAGTTCCATTTTATATTACCTTCCCATTACCTCAAGAACATCAGCCCGTCCTATACACGCCTCCCACCCCGAATACCCCGTTGCCTCATTCCCCACCGTCCCCACCAGCTCACTCGCCCCACCCGTCCCCTCCTGCTGCCACCCCGCCTCCGCCACTGTCACCTTCAGCCCCTTCCCGTCAGCTCCCCTCCAGTCCTTCTCCCACCAGATTTATTCCTCCTACAAATGACCACCCGGAAGTGTCTTTGATTGTCGATCTTGGCTCTGCTGATCCTGTTCCAGCTGCTACTGAATTGGCTGAAATTAATCCAGCCCCTCGACCTGTGCATCCCATGGTCACCCGATCCAAAACGGCTACTCTCAAGCCGCGTCACCCGCTGAATTTAATTGCCACCAGCTCTATTCCTCCAGAACCGACCAGTCATACACAAGCGCTGAAACTTCCTGAATGGCGCACAGCCATGGAGCATGAGTATCAAGCCTTGCTGAAAAATAATACTTGGGTTCTTGTTCCTCCTCACCAAGCCCCTAATCTTATTGGCTGCAAGTGGGTTTTCAAAACTAAGCTGCACCCTGATGGTTCTATTGAACGGCATAAAGCCCGACTCGTTGCCAAGGGCTTTCATCAACGCCCTGGGCTCGACTATGCTCAGACTTACAGTCCCGTGATCAAGCCCACTACAATCAGGTTGATTCTATCCTTGGCTGTCTCCTTTGATTGGTCTATTCATCATCTTGATGTCTCAAATGCCTTTTTGCATGGCACATTGGAAGAAAAAGTTTATATGACTCAACCACCGGGGTTTGTTGATAAACACCGGCCTGATTATGTTTGTCTTCTTAAGAAATCTCTCTATGGCCTCAAGCAAGCCCCTCGGATGTGGCATAAATGCCTGACAGATGTCTTGATTCAGTTCGGTTTTGTATGCTCCAAGGCTGACATTTCTCTTTACTTCTACCAAGCACGGCATATTCGGATTTACTGTTTGCTCTACGTTGATGATATTTTGCTCACCGGTAATGATAGTAATGTGCTCCGACAGGTTCTCACTTATCTACAAACCCGGTTTGCAATTCGTGACCTTGGCTCCTTGAAATATTTCTTGGGTATTGAGGCTTCTAGCCAACCGAATGGTCTCCTTCTCCATCAACACAAGTATATCTCTGATCTTTTATTAAGGGCAAAAATGCATGAGGCCAAAGCCATCTCCACTCCATTCTGCACGAGTACACACCTTTCTCTCCATAGTGGTGATCCATTTGATGATCCGTCTCTCTACCGAAGTATTGTAGGGGGCCTTCAATATGTTACCATTACTCGACCTGATGTGGCCTTTTCCGTCAACAAAGTCTCTCAATACATGCATGTCCCCACCACCGAACATTGGAAGGCTGTCAAACGCATTTTGCGTTATCTCCGTGACACCCCCACACATGGTTTGCTACTCCGAAAATCTTCATCTTTGGCTATCAATGGTTTCTGTGACTCTGACTGGGGAGGATGTTTGGATGATAGAAAATCCACAACTGGTTTTGCCGTCTATGTTGGTACAAATTTAGTATCTTGGTGCTCACGCAAGCAACGAACAGTATCTAGGAGCAGTACTGAGGCTGAATACCGTGCACTTGCTACAGTTAGTTCGGAGGTCCTATGGCTCACAATGCTTCTTAATGAGCTTGGTTTCTCTCCCTCTACGGCACCCACAGTCTGGTCTGATAATCTTGGTGCCACATACTTGAGTGCTAATCCGATCTTTCATAACAACACTAAGCACCTTGAACTGGACTTTCACTTTGTCCGTGACAAGGTTGCTCAACGTCAACTCCGGGTTCAGCACATTTCCACACTCCATCAGCCCGCCGACATCTTCACCAAAGGTCTCTCCAAAGACCGCTTCCTCACTCTTCGTGCCAAGTTGACCGTGACAAGCCCCGCTCAACTTGCGGGGGGGTGATAGAGTATTGTAATATGTAAATATAATTGTAAATATTTAGCTCATTAGATTGGCCCATAACCATCGGCCCATATTATTGTAAACCTATGTATATATATTCATTCTATTAATCATATCAAGCTAAGGGAAAACCCTAGCCTTTCACATAACACAATACAAAAAAATATCATCAAAGCATCACAAATGTATCGGAGCTGATACATGTATTAAAACATGTAACACGATACATTCAATACTTTGCTGACACTTGCGTGATACTTAACCTAACAATAGGAAAAAAAATAAAAATATACATATATATATACATATAGATCTCGTTTCGAAGAGAAAAAAATAAATGATAAAAACAGTTTAAAGTCATATATTGAAAAAATTAACAAATTAAGAGATGAATGATAAAATTAAGGTTAAAATATAAAATAGGAAAGTGGAATAATTAGGTGTGGACAAGATAATCGCCAAAAGGAGTACAAAAGAAATGTGAAAAGCATATGGAAGGAAAAAATCTTAAAAATAAAGTAATTTTTACAACTTTCCCAAAATAAATTACTTTGTATTAAGACCCAATTTACACCACTTATATATCACTCTTTAGAATTATTTATTTTCAATATGAAATTCATTCTCCAATAGTCTCTTCAAGTGCAACTAGGCCTGGACCATTGGTCTATCTCTTTTGAGGCCCAAGATCATTAAAAGATACAGTTTTCTTTACAAGCCCAAACTACACCAGGTTTTTTTTTTTTTTTTTTGGTATTAACCACAGGTATCTCATTGAGATAATCCTATTTGGGGCTTAATCACAGTTAAGGCTCCTTACCCCTCATTGCAGACGTATTTAGTGGGAACTTATTTTAAAAATTTTGGTTTCACTTCGTAATGTGGAAGATCATCTTTGTTGGAGGTGGGAAAAGCATGGTTTGTATACAGTTAAATCAGCTTATACCATTTAATGGATTCGTTTGATACATCGTTAAGTGCAGTGATGGCTCCTTAGTATGAGCTATGGAAGCTTCTATGTCCCCTGAAATTTAATTGCTTCCTTTGGAAACTGTTCCATAATGTGAATCCAACTCAAGATAACTTGTAAATTCAACGAGTCCTAATTACAAGTGTGTCGTTTTTGTTTGTAGAAAAAGGTTTTCCATGTGTTTGGTGGACTATGGTTTTGCACGACATGTATGGCATTCTTCATCGATTAGTGGATAAGTGATTCAAGCAGATAATTTTATTGATTGGTGGATAGAGGTAAGTGCAGCAGTGAGTGTTAATGTGGCAAGAATTTGTGCAGGCATTTTTTGGTTCATATGGTATGCAAGAAATCAATTAGTTTGGGAGTAAAAGAATTTCTCTCATACCTTCATTGTGGATCAAGCAACTTAGCTAGTTGTGAATTGGCAGCGTGCGCAGGAAGGGATATTCAGGTAGGTGCTTTACTGCATCATGTCTCATGGGTCTTTAGCGGTAATTGCAGTAAAGGGAGATTCTTAAATGGTTATTAAGCCACTAAATGGTGGAATAGGTCATAATTTCTCTAGTCTTAGGCCGATGATTACTAATTAGGGTAATATCGGGGTGGGGCGAGGAATGGAACTCCCATCCTCAATCCTCGATCAGTTAGGGATTCTCCATCCCCGTCCCCGGTAAGCAATCGGAGATAAATTGGTGTCTCATCTCCGTCAGTGTCGAGATATCCGTTCCCTGTAGGGATCCCATCCCTAATAAGCCATTGGCAAAATTCTTAGAATTTGCTTTTTTGTGCCCTGTAAATGGCTTCAATCAAGCATTGCACTAATATTAATTTATGGCTTCAAGCCGTTATAGTTTGTCTCTAAAATTCAGAATATAAGAAAAAAGAAAGAAAGAAAAATAAATCACAATGAAAAATTCATTTGGAAGATGCCAAGATACAACCCGCACACCAATTTATCACAAACCCATTAGTAAATGAAACATAAAAAATAAGTTAATAAATCACACCATTAATAAATGAAGAAATATATACTAATTAAACTAGAAAACAAGTCATATTTTCATAGTGCTTGAAATGATACATGGCCTAGTTTTTGGACTGAGTTCAGGTTGACGACGATAGAATGCAGAATACAATATGGCTTTAGTGAGCGAGAGAGAGCGGCAGAGAGAGTTGAAACTTAGGAAACTGAGAGAGATATAGAGAACGATGCAAAGGATGGGGGACTTATTGCTTAATGGAGTGGCAGAGTCTTGAAATTATCGTCAAATAATGCTGGTGGTGGATAGTGATGGTGGTTGTTGGTGATCGGAAAAGATGAAAGTGAGGTATTGAATGTCGAGGATTAATGACCGATATGTGACACTGTAGGAAACTATTTACCTATCTATGGTGTTTATAGAATAATTTCTTGGTTTATGGTGTTTTTTATTAGGTCCACATGCCAAATTAGTGGACACCTTTAGTTCGGGTCAAAATGCCACCCAAAGATGTCCATCGGTTAATAAGTGCATTTGATACACTTAATTTGTCTAATTTTATGGGCTTTAATTGGATTATTTTGCCTCAATTTAGGCAAAATGCATTTGATTTGTTCTATTTCTCATTTTAAGGCATTAAAGTTAGCATTTAATGTTTTTGGAGGCTAAATTGCCTAATTTGGGAGCTAAATCGCACTATCTAGAGGAGCAATGAAGTCTTAAGGTTTGGGCATGTCTTAGGAGGAGCAGATTTTGGAGAAATTAGAGTGCAAAAGCAAATCAGTCCTATCCCATGCCCGTGGCTTAGGCCCCCCTCAAATCTTGTAAGATGGTCAGATTTGAAAGACCTAATGTTCATCACTATTTACTTATTTATCCTTTCCTATTCCACTTAGAAGAGTGATTAAACATTTATTATTTTGTTTTTAACCTTCTTTAATTAGGATTTTTATTACACACCTTTTAGAGTTTTTTTGTGAGAGTAGGTTTTGGAACGTAGAAGAGTTATTTTCTCTCTCTTCCTCTTTAGGAAAAAAAAGTTGTCTTTAGGAAAAGGGGAGATTTTACGTTTGATATTATCCATTATTCACCAGATTTAATTTTCTCTCTAGACACCAAGAACGTGAATTATCATTGAGTTGGAGGAAAACCTCAGGTTTGAAGGTTCTGACATCTATTCTTCACCGATCTTCCTTTGTAAGCTACCGTTGGATTTGTCATCTCTCTAGTTTTATTCTCCACTCTCTCTTATCATGTTTCTTGTACTCTTTTTCTTCGTTTATAATTTGGTTATGAACTAATTCCACCATAGCTAAGGCTATGGTGGAGCTTAACAAGATTTTTATGTAATTTCCTTAAGTTTAATGCAATTGACGAGTATTTCTTTTTCATAGATTGTGTTATGAGTACCAAATACTTTGAATGCGTGACCATCTATTTCAATGCTTTTAATTAATTCATAATTGACCAAAGGACTGAATTAACGAAAATTCATAACATGACAAATGCATGACGATTGCTTTGTGGCTCACTAGTATGTGTTAGGTTTTCAAATACTTAATGCTTTCCAAAGTAATTGCTTAAGATTGAACCGGTTAAGTATTTAGGTAGAGAATTAGAGTTAATAGCCATAACCGGTTGTAAGCGCCGGGTTTACCCGACCTCTTTGATGAGAATTCCTGTATTACCTGTTGAGCAGATGGACACGAATCGGACTTGAGAATGACCAAAATGTCGCCTTGGATATCTCAAACGCCCTGAAAACTGAGCTATCCTCTATCCGAAACCACGAGAAAGGTCCCCCTGGGTGATTTTAGGGTTTAGGGTGAGCGTTGGTTTTTTGCGAAATCGGCCCCGGCTCTGTTTATAGCCGCACGGCTGTAGTTGCAAACCTACAGCTGTATGGTTGTAGTTTAGAGTCATACGACTCTAATATTAGAGTCACACGACTCTAAATTTTAGAGCCGTGTGGCTCTAGTAGGTCAGCCAAGTTGCTTTGCAAAGCACAGCAACTTGACTGAAACGGGCAAAATCAGCCGAAATGCGCAGAAAAATCAGACGGCTCATTAATTGTTAGAAATGATTAAAGGTTATGAGATATAAAAACCTAAAAATCAAATCAGAAAGGGGGGAGAACAATTAACCTTAAGAAATAGAAAAACAAAGAAAAAAAAAAGGAGAAGGAGAGGCCGAGAATGCAGAGACCAAAAGAGTAAGCAATAACTAAGAATTCAACACAAAAACAATTCCTAAACATCAAAGGAAGTGTTCTTGACTTTTACACATTCAATTGGGATCGTTTCAGATTGATTTCAGATCGATAGGGATTCGTTTTCGGGATTTCGGTCGGTTGAGTTTTCGAGGAGCATTTTGAGTTTTCAATCCGATTTTGGACATTAAACACATCAAAACAATATCAAGGTAAACTCTGAGAGGCCTTAAACCTGTGTACATTGCTTTTTCCTTGCATTTTTCTCTGTTTCTCAAACTTTCAGAAAATCGATTGCCCAACTAGAGCCGCACGACTGTGTTTGATAAGAACATAGCCGCATGACTCTAGTTCTAAAGAACAGAGCCGCATGGCTCTGTCTGGGTCGACCGAAAACAACCTATTTTCCATTTTTTTTTCAATTCTAATGTGATATATTTTGGCCCAAACACACCCGTACACTATCAAACTTTGGTTTTCGGATTTATATTCATGCGGGTACGAGATTCCCAGTTTTTGCGGTTTCGATTTTCTGGAATCTGGGGTTTGTTCGATCTGAATCGGATCCGTTGTCCAGCAATAGCGGACCCCTGTACTCTATAGAAATCTTGAGGAACCACTGAAATCGAGCGAATCGGCATTTTCAAAACGAGAAAACCATTTTTCGAGTTCTGGATGCAACAGTCGCACGACTGTAATAAGAGCTACACGGCTCTAACTACATTCGTACGACTGTAGTCTCCAGAAGGAGACAGAATCGTGGAACGACCCTTACGGACATCGTTGCGCGATGCTATCTTTAGATTCAAACTGTTTCTGGTGTGTTTACTACTTCTAGACCCTAGATGGATGCTGAAATTAGGAAATCCGTACGAATAGAACCCCGAGTTCCGGGATAACAGGCCCACCAAACGGAAAAATTTGCATGAAAATGAGCCAAATAATTTTCTAAAACTGTTTTCCAGCACAGGAAAAATTACAGGGTGTTTCAAAATTGTTTTCCAGGTCTGGTAGGGTCAACTGGTCTGGTCGACCCGGTTATCCCCTAAATGTATGCCCTTGTTCCTAAAAATCCCAATTCTGTCCAACTTGAGTCCTATTTGTGTTGTGATATAAATTGTGCTAACCGTTTGTTTTGCAATATTTATCTTCCTTTTTATTATGTTTAATGTAATTGATAGATTTTCGTGTAGATTAGGCGACTGTAATTTTCTAGAATATTCATGTATTTAGACACTTGTAAAAGTGAGGATGATAGTTTTTATTTTTATTCGATTCGGTTGTATAAGCAGCCTTTATTCTTATTCTTTTAACTGCTTGAATGTATGGTTTACTTATTGTGCAATTTATTTCTGTTATTTACTTGAGCATAGGCTAAAAAAACATAAAATGGGTAGAGAAAGATAATAAAGAAAATAAAATATGGTAATATAAACTATAAAGTGAAAGCAGGCTTGAGGTTAAAGTAAGTCACTTGCCCGAACCCTAAATCTCTAGATTAGGTATAGTAGTCTACCCTCGGTAGGGAGCTGTACTGGAATTTCCCGGATGAGCTGATCCGGGTGGTGACTCTGTCACTGATCTTGTAATTTAAGTTTCGAGGTCTTTAAGTTAAAAACGGGAAAAGGTTTTCTACAAGAAGGATTTCCAAATAAATCGACGGTTTTCCTAAGTCAAGATATCAAAACATCGTTTTCCAAAAACCGAAAACCGCATTCGATTCCGTTTTTCCTTTTCTCTAGTTCACCGCGTCCTGCTCTTTTAGGCAGTCCTCTCACACCGATGTTAACTGCTTTTGAAATCCGCTATCTTGAGAATTTAATAATGTTAACTGCATGACTTAAGAAGTTACTAGAATGAGTGCTAAGTAAAGCCATATGCCTTAACTAGTCTCAGCACCGATTCTTCCCGTTTGAATTTTAATCTTAGCTTTAATTTTTTTGTTTATTTGTTTCTTAGTAATAGGTTTAATATATGCATAAAAAATCACATAAATAATACTCTTCACCTAGTTAATAGATAACCCGATGGCGTTTAGGATTTGTATAACTAGTCTTCGAGGAATTGATTCTTTATTTACTCTATATTACTCAAGCGACTGAGTGCACTTGCTTTATAGTGTGTATATTTAATACACTATGTCCACTTTTGCCAAAATTGTACTCCTAGCGTCCGCATGTCCTTCATTTATACCTTTATTGCAAATCTTTTTTCACAACTCTTTCAGCAGTACATGTGTCCAACATGCAGACAAATTTCTTGTGTCGTCCGATTATGAGAGCCAATTTAAAATCAACTGAATAAGAGGGTCCAATTGTTTGGCTTGCGGACACCGTATTGATTTACCACCTCACTTCTTACCAATTATTTCATCCTATAAAAAAAAAAAAAGAAAAATATTCAATCTCTCTCATTCTTCTTCAATTCCTTCCCATTTTCACGCCTAAAATTTTGTTTTGTAATTTGTTGCTTAATCTTTTGGTAAGTTTTCTTTATCTTCTTAATTTTCTTTTGCTTAATTTCATGTAATTTTTGTTTTGTGTAATTTGTTGCTTAATCTTTTGTAATTTATATGTGACGGTCCCAAATAGGCTAGCTATAGTACTAGAGGGGGTGAATAGTATTGTATACAGAATAAAAATTTTCGTAAACTCCTTTAAAAATTCCTTTTGAAGAAAAACAATTTTCTTTAAACAAACACAAGTTTTACAACAATTGCGAAATTAATAAAACAATAAAACTTGTAAATATAAATTGGCTTTACTAGTATGAAACATCTTCAAATAATAATGTTGTTAATTTAAATTGCATAAAATTAAACAGCAATAAAAGTAAAGAGTATATGGATAGAGAATTGAAGATATTGAGATTTATACTGGTTTGACCCAATCGGTCTATGTCCAGTCTCCAAGCCAACCACTTGAGATTTTCACTAGTATTTCCTTTACGGGCAGGCAATAAGTCTGAGTTACTTTTTGCGAGTTTAAGTAACAAACTAAATACTTTTGGATGCTAAGTATCAAAGCTTTACCGTTACTTTTTCTAAGCTTAAGTAACAAAACTCTTCCGATACGTTTTTAAAGCTCAAGCACCAAACTTATCCAGTATTTTTTACAAACTCAAATACCAAACTTTTACAAACTTTGTTAATTTACACAATTAACAAAGTAATCCTCCTTTACACAACCTTGTGTGAAAATGCAATTCCCTTGAATAAATATTTGAATGAATAAAACAAAGATGAAACTTTCTCTCTTGATTTGCTCTTTATAGGAATTATAGAAGACTTGAAAATAATAGCTTAAATGTGTGATTGTAAGTCTCCCACCGACTAATTTCAATCTTCTTTGTTTCAATAGGGGATGAGAAGCTCCTCAAGATGTGAAGTAGCCGTTGGAGTTACCTCATAAGCATGATATGGCCATTGGAGCTCCTGAAGCAAAATATGGCAGTTGATTTTAGCTCATAATCAAAATATTGTTGTTGTATACACCTCTTAAAGAAGACATGACCATTGGTTATAGCTCATTAAGTGAGACTTGCAGCTTTTGAATTGATTTTCATCTTCTAATCAATGAGGCTTGTAGCTCTTGATTTAATTTCTATCCTTTGAAGCAAATGTGGTCGTTGGAGAACTTGTAAAGATTATAAGCAAAAGATGTTCAGCTTATAAGCAAGGCGCATCCTTTTTTAACTTGCCATGTAATAATACTTTGATCTCCTAATGCTTTGTCAAACTTTAAGACTTTGTTGAAATTCTTGTAGCTTCATCTCCTTCATAACCATTATTTACTTAAAGATTAATTACAAAATAATTTGTAATCAAATTAAAATAAACATGAATTTTCTTTTCTCTTTTATGTCAACTTTTTGATTAATTGTTATAATCAAAACTCGATTCAACAATATTTTTTATATTTTGAATAATAAATATTTATTTACATTTATTTATTTTTTGTTATTTCAATTTAATTTAGAATAAAAAACTAAAGGAATAAAATTAGAGTGGAGAAAATGAGAGAAGGGAGGGAATTGAGTGAAATATAAGGTCTGTTAATTACAAAATTGGACATATTATGTCCAAACTTAAAATCTGCAAACACTAGGAGTCCAATTATGGTGAAAGCGGATGTATTGTGTGTTAAATTGTTTGACCGGCGAACACCATTTGGAGTGACATTTTGATACGAACTGAATGTGTCCGTTAGTTTGGTATGCGAACCTAATAAAAAAACACCATAAACCTAGAAATTATTCTATAAACACCATGGATAGGTAAATCGTTCCCTACAATGCCACGTAGAAGTCATTAATGAATGGGGGTGCATGCAAAATGTGGAGTGAAGTGTGAGACTGGTGAATTAAAAACCTTGTAAATTAATATTATAAATGTACTTAGGAAAAGAAATAGAATTAAAAAAAAAAAAAAAAAAACTAGCAAGAAATTATCGGGGAATTCACGAGGAATCTTCCATGGATCCCAATGGGGGCTTATCAAGGATGAGGAAGAAGCTTCGCGGGGTGAGGAGGGATATCCCGTTTCCAATAAAGTTTCGGGGATAAATTTGTCCTTTATTCCCACACTACGAAGATCCTTATCGGGGAATCCTTACGGAAATTTTCCGTTCTATTGACAACCGTACTTATAATTTATGATTGCAAGTTTCTTGTTGGTGCGATGGATGTATCTTTTTTGATTTGTTCGTCGGAGTGCTAATAAAGCAGCAACATGTGCTTGCAGGTTTAGAGCTAGTTTCTCCTATTTTTGTTGTTTTAGACAATTGTCCGTCTTCTACTCATGTTGATGTTTTGTATGTTGATTTGTATTAATATAATCCAAGTATTCATTAAAAAAAAAGTGCACATCATTAATGGACAACTTAACTAAGGGAGTGTTTGGTATGATAAGTTTATACCATAGAATGGGAATGGGAATGCTTGATTTCCTTTAATGATGTTTGTTAACTTAAATTTAACCTAACAATGAGAATGTGATTCCCCTTTATATGGGAATCAATGATCCCCCCACCCCCTCCCATCAATCAACTTGATTCCACTCCCACTCCCACTATCTTTTGTAACTTCCTTTATATTAGGGTTTTTTTTTTTTTTTTTTTTTTTTGACACGTTTTTCTTTGAAAAAAAAAATTCAATGCCTACAATTTTCATTTTTGTACCAATCTATTATCAATACAAACTGAAAAAGTCTTATATAAATTCATGAACCTTGTTTTATGCGGATGAACTTATATATATATATATATATATATATATATATATATATATATATATGTTCTTTGATGTTTTATGTTAATTATTATTAAATATTACGTTCATAAAAATATTATATAATACAAATTATGAAAAATAAATAAACATTATATTGTATTATTATTATATATAGAATTTTTAGTAGTATTTTACGTATTAAGCATATTTTTTAAATTTGCTAAAAGATTTTTCTAATAAAATCATATTAAAAATAAATAGAAGTTAGATTCCGATACCAAACCAAACCAAACAGAATTAATAAATGATGATTCCGATTCTGATTCCGTATCATTCCCATTCCAATGCCGTATCATTCCGATTCCGATTCCAAAATTTGAACCAAATGCCTCCTAAATTGTTTTGACTAATCATCTAACCGTAATAATATGGTAAAATGATTGATAAGAAATTTTAAGTATTAAACAATGAAAATTTTTAGAAGGCTGTCCTTATTTGTTTATTTATTTTTATTTATTTCTTTTGTAGAAGGGATTTATTTATTTATATATTTATATTATTAAAATAAACCATAACTATTTTTATTTAGATAATATTTTTGGTTTAGTCACGTATAAAACTTTTCACTTTTTTCTGTATATGTATTAAAGGGCGTTTACTTAGCAGGATAAGATGGTAGGATGTGGGTAATATATATCATTTATCCTCTGTCCATTGTTTGTTAGTAAAGCAAAAGGGATGCGATAAATAACTTATCTCACTTTATCTGCTAATTTCATATTTTTACCACCTATTATGTATAAAGAATTGGGATAGCTTTTCTCTTTATTCCTATTTATGTCTTAATCTTTTATTTCAACTCTTACCCCTCTCCCTATCTCTATCTCTATCACTTTCTAAGTGGAATTTGAACATGAGTCTTCTCTCGCAAATCCAGTATGTCTTGCCAATTGAGTTACAATGCATATATGCTTTTATTTAGTATTCCATCCGGTTTTTAATATACGTGGTTTAAGATTGTTCATCAAAACCAATGAAGTATTAATTAGATTAATAAAATAATTAATTTATCCTTTAATACATCTCTCCTAAAACTGTACTTTTTATGTTAAAATTGGTTTTCTTCTTAATTATAAAGGCTTAATATATGATCAAGGATATTAAAAACAGGATGGTTGATGTGGTAGCAAATTTTCAAATATAATATAGGCAAAACATATCCTGAGCCTCTGATCTTTTACCAAAACTGCAATTGGCACCCTAATTAATTTTTTGAATACATTGAGTACCTGATCTTTTCATTTTAATATTATTAGCCCATAAACTCAACCTTTCTTTTGCATATGTGTAATACGCTTTGTTCAGTGATAAAACTGTGAAATAAACATTTCGAAATAATTTAATAATTATATGGTTTTATTACTTGAAACTGTAAATGTACACTTCCAGCAAATCTGTTTTCTTATCTTGGCAATTTTCTAAAATTATGTTACGTACTGAAATATTATTGGTCATATCATAGTGCTTGTTACATAGACGTAAAATAAAATCGAGTTTGGGTCTTATAATATTAAAATAAAAAGATCGGTTACTCAATGTGTTCAAAAAATTAATCAGATGGTTAATTACAGTTTTGATAAAAGATTAAGGGGCTCAAAATGTGTTTTGCCTACGATATATGTAATGATGGAGAGCGAATACGCGGGAGATTTACTGATGTACAATAATTTAAAATAGGAACACAACAGCGAAATCCAATTAAAATGCAGTCACTGGACTAAAATTCCGAACTTCAACGTTGAAGTTGATCGAGCGTACCTAAGAAAAAAAGAATCCGAGCGCACAGGATCCAAAAGTACGGAAATTAAACAGCAAAAATTCAAACTTAGTTCGCTTTTAGATCTCTGTCTCAAAAAAGGCAAAAAAAAAAAAAAAAAAAAAGAGGAAGTTCAGTTTTCACTTTCAAATTCACCCTCTTCTTTCTCACCATTATCTCACAGAAGGCCAGACAGACAAACATACACTTTCTCTCTTCGTCAATTAACTAATCTTTCTCTTTCAATCTTCTTCACAATGCCACCTACTGATACAGACTTGGATCTTGGTGTACGATCTCTCTCTCTCTTCTCTTCTTCTTCTTCATTTCTCTTTCATTTATACTCTGTTGTGAACTCTCGATTTTAACGCTTTTAATTTTTTGTCACTGTTGCTGCCTATACAGTTGTCCAGCCCCTCCGCCTACTCGATTGGGTCAGTGCTCCGATTTCTCTACTTTTTTTTTATTAATTTTTGCATTGCAATCGATCTATGATCTTTTTAGTGATTTTTTGACTGGATATATGCATAATGTTGGTTGTGTTTCTCTTGTGCTTTTATGAGCTTCATCTGAGTTAGGGTTTTGATTTTGTGCCATAGAGATTATACATTTGCTGATGCGAGTAACCTTGAGCACTGTGCGAAGTACTTGAACCAGACTCTCGTTACCTTTGGTTTCCCTGCCTCCCTCGACCTCTTTGCTAATGATCCAGTGTGTTTTCCTCTATCTTACCTTTTTTTTTTCCAATTTTTTTGAGGAATTAATTGTATCGGTCTCTTTAGGTTTCAGTTGCGCGGACCTGCAATTGCATATACTCTTTGCTTCAACAAAGACAGCGTGACATTGAATTTCGAGAATCTTCTAATGAGCAGAGACAAAGGTGACGTTTTTGACTAAATAGCTTCTTACTTGTGCTGGTGGGAACAGAAGATTTCTTGGATTTGATACATCAGTTGAAATTAGTTTTAGGGAATTGGGCTTTCTTGCTATTTTTTTGGTTTCTTCTTCTTATATTTAAGATGCATGTTGAGTTCATTCTTAGTTAACTTACTTTTTTCCCGCTGGTTTTTAATTTAGCTTGCCCATTGCATTAGTATTTGATTTTTTATTTCTTCATATTGTGCTTTACTAAATAGTAAATACTATGCATGCTAGATTGTATCGGCACCTATATATTTAGTATTTTGAGATTAATTAGTTTCAGGTCTTCTCCACAACTTTAATTTGCCTCTTTTCCATATTCCAGACTACTCTCGGATATATCGAGATTGGAGGCCAAAGTTGAGAGACTTGAGTCCCAGTTAGAAGCCAAAGATAGGGAAATAGCAACAATCACCCGAACGGTTAGATCCCTGTGATTAGGAGGTGAAGTTGTTTTTGCTTTAAACTCTACCTGCTTGCTAATGCTTGTGGAGCTATCATAATGAATAGGAGGCTAAAGCTAAAGCAGCTTTTAAGGCACAAATTGAAAAGCTTCAACAGGAACGAGATGAATTTCAAAGGATGGTTATTGGTAATCAGGTAGGAGCGTTTCTTTATTTTAGGTTTGTTTGCTGCATTTTTTGTGGGTGTTAGGATGGAATCTACAGATCATAACAAATACTTTTTCGATCCATTGATGTGCTAAAGCAAGTTAGGACTCAACAAATACATGAGATGAAGAAAAAGGAAAAGGAGTACATAAAATTGCAGGTAGGTTTTTTTTATATCCTCTTTAGTTAATGTGTGACAATTATTCTATTCGCTGTCATTGTGATAGAATCAATCTACATATGTTCTTGCAAGGATATACGAATTAATCTGAGGTTGATTGAATAGAAGCGACTTGGACTTCTTAAAATTTAATTCATTCTAGCTCACTTGTACCAAAATTTCATTTTTAGGCTAAAATTAACAAGATAGAAAGTTTTGGTAAAAAGTGAAAAATTGTGTTGTTTTTTTGCTTTTCTTTTGGCCTGTATCCCTGAACTAAATTTTTATTATATTTTGCTTTGAATTATGTATTTATGAGTACTGAAACTAGTACAGTATTATACTAGTACATGAGCGTAAAACATTAGGAACTTATCATATGAATGATTGAAAAGAAAAAAAAAAAAAAAAAAAACATTGTCAAATGTTTCAAACTTTTTCAAATAAATATTCAAATTTTATTTGAATGATTTTATTTGAGGTTGAAGTCTATTATGGAAGATTTTTAATTGATCATCAAGTTAAGTGCATATGAACGGTAATGTGCTCTCCGTAGCTTGTCAGTCTGATATTTTGGATGAAATCTAAGCCTAAATTTAAGCATATTTTATCACGCTGGCAGCGTAGAGCGGCCAGCCAAGATATAATGGAAGATCTATATGAAGTGCCTAAATTTGCTGCCTGAATCTTGTCTTGGATTGGCCGTGGTTTACTTGTAAACAAGAGTAATTATTGGAGGTGGGCAAGATGTAAGTTTATTTCATCTTTATTTGCAGGAGAGGCTAAATCAAGTATTGATGGAGAAAAAGAAGGAATCAAGATCAGGCATGGAGATAATGAATTTGCTTCAGGTACCAGTTGAATAAAGAGATATTGTTCCATTTTGTTTATCTCCCCTGTTGTAAATTAGCAATTCTATCCCTGTGATGGCTTTTTGACATATGCAGAAAGAAGGCAGGCAGCGTGGCACATGGAATGGGAAGAAGACTGATAATGATTTGTATAAGAAAATAGTACGTATGCTGTTTGGCTTGGTTTTTTCTAGGCATGGGGGAGTTATGATTGTGTTACGCTATTGACAGGTGGATGCCTATGAAGCTAAGAATCAAGAATTGATGTCAGAAAATGCTGATTTGAGGGCATCATTGCGATCAATGCAGGTTTGTCCCTGTAATTCCACTGCTGTTTGTCGTACTTATACAGTGTGTAGCTTTTCCTACTGAGAACAATATGATTGTGTGGTTGTACATGTGCTTGTTTATCAATGGAATTTATTTGTGTTATATCAACTAAATGGTTAGGTTTCTTCATTGCAATCTGGGTATGTAGGATAAAAACTTAGGAATGTCCTCATGTAATAAGGTAGAAAGGCTATGTGCTTCTGTTTCTTCCTAACTCTGAGATGCAACCCTTGTGCACTAATTTTCCTTTTTGCAATATTTTACCAACTAAAATTAATTTATGTAGTTGCATACTTGATGAGTTGTAGTTTCACATCATATGTTTTTGGCTATTGGGGTTTTATTAGTTCATATCAAACAATGTTAAGACATAATTCATGTTTCAACTGTAATTGACAAGTCAAACCTGCTGGGAAGGCGCCAATTTTAATATTATTCCAGGAGAAATGCTCTGGCAATTTAATCTGTTTTACCTTAGATATTCCCGCAGTGCAGAAGGAAGCTTTTTTCTTGGATAAAACAAAGAGAAAATGGAAAAAATGAAGTTAACTAAACCAGCTTTCTATTGTATTTGTCTAGTATAAATCTATATTTGTGTGCGAATTCGACTCCCCTGAACTACAAGTCACAAATGAGAAAGAATTTCCCATTAGCAAATAATGATTTTTTGAATGTGTAATTTTAATTGAAAGACTGGGATATTACGCTTCTACACTTGCAAGAGAATTTAAGGTCTATATTGTTCTATACATGTGCTAGAACGAGGATCAGTTAAGCATGTAGAAGACCTTGTAGATGGTCACTTGCACTGCCTGAACTGTATGCTAAATCGTATAAAAATAATGTTGGTTATTCCATTCATGATATTTTTCTGACTTCACATTTTGCTTTGTGGATTTTTATGATATTAACTTATTCTGTGATATGTGGATTATACCTTGAATAAATTGCTTGGTAATCTATCACACTTGTGTTGATCAGATGCCAATTGGCATATCACTATTAAAATGATGGCAGCTGTTGCTTGCGCAGCACTTACATAACATGTCCTCTTTACAGAGACCGGATTTTAATAGTTACTGGCTACTTACTCTAAATTATTTTCCACAATTGTATGCAGGACAAACTTTATGGGTAGCTTTTTAGGTTTCAACCTTAACTAAATAACTTCTAAGAAAAACACGAAGAGCAAGCAGTGTAAGAGTACTTAAAGGTTAAATGGTACAAAAAAAGAATTTGACCCAGATGGAATGGGGATTATCTCTGGTGTAAGATGCAGATAAGGAACTAGACTCTTTGAAATTTAAGCTTCCAGTTCCATGGAATAAGTGAAAATGTCGGCCATTAGTAACTAGTGTTAGCTAGATGATGTTGAAGTGGCTTCCACTAATATTTTATTATCAATAATATCAGAGTGAAGATGAATCCATATTGATTGACTGCCTCTGCTGAGCTTTTCAGCGCATTCCGAAAAGAAGCTCCTTGCCTTATCAGGGGATTTTTCTATATTCACAACTTAAAATTGCAAACAGTTAGCTGGCTATTGTCAATGGAAATTGTTTTTTATTGTTTGTCAGGGTAAATACAGTGTACAGTTTATAACATAAAAAAGTTTAAAGGAATAAAAAAAGGCAAAGAGATCTATGTCTGCATACACATCCTCGAAATATATGGTCTTATAATTTCTGGTTTGTAATGTTGAATCTACCTCTTGTTGGTTCTAGTCTTGCCATAGTCTATAGTATATATACATTGACATGTAGACAATCTAGTTTTCTTTTTGTACATTTTGCTGTGTTTATGTGAGCCATCTTAATTCATCAGTATTATCAAAATAATGGTCTATGTTAAGAAACTTTTATGTATGATGTTCACAGGAATATATTCTGATGTCCTAGGTTTGGTTACAGGTAGATATGCGCGATTTCATAAATGCCCCAAATGGTTCAGTCAAGCAGTCATTAGCGGGAAATGAAAGACCAGAAACTGACTGCTCACAGTCTCCATTAGGTGGAAGGACGGTATGATGCTCTTTGTTGTTTCTCAAAGAGACTGGTTATATTGCTGTTTGTGATCAATGAGTACTTTACAGGATGTATTTGACCTGCCCTTTCGCATGGCTAGAGATCAAATTGAGGAAAATCTCCGAGCTAAGATGGCTTCCATAAAGGTTCAGTTGTTTTCATTTTGATATCTTTGTTAAGGAAGGGTCCTGGAGACAGCAAGTGACTTCCATGTTTGTTCTTTTAAATTTGAAGGAACGCATGGTTCAATTACAAGATGCACAGAAAGGAGCAGAGGTCACTTCTGAAGCAACAGAGAGAGAGCTTGAACTCGAAGCTCAACTTGTCGAGGCAAGGAGTATAATCCAGGAGCAGGTATTGTAACTTCCTATTCTGATGCATAATTCTAAGCATTCTAATTCACTTCCTATCTGGACTTCATGAACTATTACATTATGTTTCTGCTAATTTTACTAATAAAACTAGTTCATGACTTCTTCAAATATTCAGCCTATTGAAAAATTACAAATCTCTAAAAAAGATATGCCAAATGTAAGGTCATTGAAGTGAAATCTGAAATATAAATACAAACTAAAAACTTAGCAGCTGTAGTAAAGTTTATGATACAGTTTCTGTGATTATGGATGGCTTAAGCCTAATTTGATGCGACTTATTTCTGTGTTCAACCTATCAGTTATCAGGTATAAAGAGTGTTATATATCATCAACTATGATCCTTTATGATACTTTACCTGAGTAAAATATTCATTTTTGGATAATTATTTGATTACTTAAATCTCTCTTGGAGTTCTCTGAGTGTTCTCACTGCTTTTTAAGTTAAGGGAACAAGTTTTTTCATTACTAGTCTCATGGATGAGATTGTATTAAATAATGTGTCTCAAATGGATGAATATCAGTGGATCCATTTGATTTCATCTTTTATCTCTTGTTCTTGACCAATTTGACAACCCTCAACAATCCTTAGATTTTTGTTTTTGTTTTTATTTTTATTTTTATTTTTTAAATAATTATCCTTTTTTTTTATTGGAGAATTAACAATATCAGTGGATCTTTCTCAGGCCTCCATAATGTCTAAACATCTTGCAAAGTCTGAGAGGCCAAGGTATTCTCTGATTCATTCTCTCCAATAATGAATTATGCATTTAGATGTTTGTATAAATATATGTGAGACTCAGCGACTATTTTAAATATTTGACAGGGAATCTTTGATCTCATCACCAGCTGAGGTATAGATACTCAACCTTATGGTTACACTTGAATGTTTGTCATGTCCTTGAGAAAAGGGGAAAGTTCATGATTTTTTTTTGGTTAATCTTTATTAGAAATAGAAATTCCCTTTCCAAAATCCAATTTCTGTATTTCTTTGTGGTTAGCCTTGATAAAATATATCTATTGTTGTTTACGAGTTAATATGGGATTCATAAAACTGGACTATGTGTTGGTTTTTCTGATTAATCAGCAAAAGCTGACATATATGGTTAAAAACTCCAACTGAGTTTATATTCATACAGAAATTAACGAGGCAAAAAGGTGAAAATAGCCTCAATACTTGACAAAACGTTGACTTTAAGCCTGTATTTTGATTTGTTGAATTTCACCCTTTAACTTTTATTTTGGATCCAATTTAGTATCCCTAACATGAACTTTCATTTTCCCCCTAAGGGTTCCATCATGTGTCTTATCTCCTGTTAAAACATGAGTGAGGTGGAAATTACTGCCATATCAGAGCCACATTGGACATTTTTTGACAGAAAGGTGTCCTGGAGTCATGAAGAATATTTAATCCAAAAATGTCCTATGTGGCACTTACACGTCAACTGTCTCCACTTCGATCATTTTTTACCAGGATGTGGAAGTCGTGTGATAGAGCCACTAGAATGATGTCCGATTTTACTGAAAATAAAAGTTCAAGGGTGAAGTCACACCAAATCAAAGCACATGGGTGAAAAGTAAGCATTTTGACAAGTACATAAGCCAAGTTTTTGCCATTTTTACCTAAATTAGTGATGTTAGATCAAAGATATGCTTACTAAATTTACCCTTGGTCATCAGGGAGTATGATAATATGATATCATAG
The DNA here is from genome assembly GCA_039660915.1 of Euphorbia tirucalli. Lineage (NCBI taxonomy): Eukaryota > Viridiplantae > Streptophyta > Magnoliopsida > Malpighiales > Euphorbiaceae > Euphorbia > Euphorbia tirucalli. Next base: position 22,280,119 of record CM077634.1, on the reverse strand, counting down.
GCTTAATGGTATCTAATTTACATTATTGTTATCGAGATGAATGAAGACGGCTGTGTTGATATAGCGTTCGAGAATGTAATACTTGTATAAATCCTGTTCCCCTTAGCCGGACCAGACTAGACTATCTTACTATGTTTATCTTTACTGTAATTCCTGTAGTTGTAAGCAGTAGTTTTAATGTCATTATCATCTCAACTTTGTTGTATGCTGATAGTGGCTCTTACTCACTTTTCTTCATCAGTTTTGTCTAATTTCTTTCAGCTAAGAATTGTCATTTTGTTGTTAGTGAATAAGTTAATGTTGGTCACTCAAATAAGAGTTAGATGCAACAAATTTGAAATTAGAGATCCTCCAGTGATACTATTTCTTATAATTTGATGGCTAAATGCTACTCAACAAAACAAATAGGGACTCGCTGAGAAAAAAGAAAAAACAAGTTAATACATAATAGTAATCACTTAATTTGGGTGTTTCATTTCTTTTCCTGTGTTGTAATGCAACACAAATTGGAGTGAATGAATTAGAAATGGCATAATTTATTAAGAAAAAAAAAAAAAAATACTCAATCTGTGACTTTTTTTTTTTTTTTTTGAATGACAGAGAAATTCTTTCTACATAACGACTCCTCCATTCTCGACTCTTTTTTACAAAACTAGGAACATATATGCTTTTGGCTACTAAAATGGACCCAAAAAAAAAGGAAGATGAAATTCATTTTTAATTCAAACCGTTTATATAGAACTCTATAATGTCTTGCTTTATAATATTCAGCACTTGAGCGCAAAATCAGCCTAGCATCAAACTTGGAGCATAAATAAATCAGAAATCAAGTATCAAAATAAATATACAAAACAATTGTTAAAAAGGAAGAAGAGAAATTGACAAATTAGGATGGTTCAACTTCTATGTCTACAACTAACTAAAATTATACTTGGACAATTTCTCTCCATTAATTCACCACTCTTTTACAAGGTTGGACTAAAGCCACATACGTTATGGCTTTGCCTAAATTCATTTGATCCTCAAACACTTTTTAGTGCCTACAAATCTATCACACTTTGGAGGTAATTGAAGACCTCTCAATTTGAGAGCCCTGCAACAATCCAACATAAATCATTTTTTTTTTTCCTGACAATGAAATAACTCACTGAAGTTAGGAACTCATATTTCCAGAAGACAAAAGAAATAAAGACTGCATTAGTTCTCACTAAAGATCATAATCTCACTTTCATCCAAAATAATAATAATAGTAATAATTTCGCTCTCCAGAATATGGCGTTCACAATTAATTTTCTTCAATTAAAATCTGTTGAAACTTCAAGATATAAGCGGGTTGAATGCATATATAAGTGATGTTTTACTCTGGTAATACAAATTTAATTTAGGATTAATAAAATAATTGAAGCCTCACTTTTATTCCAATAAATCGGACGAAGAACAAGTATAACATCAGGTTAGTGCTACATGTAAAACTCTAGTGTGAGATTAATAAAATTTTGAGTTGTTTTGAATAATTTCTTGGCAATTTAGCCTTATTTAAAAGGGTCAATTCTTATTGTGACAATTGGCTTTGGCGTGACGTTAAATGATTCTACCTTTGTGAGTCAATAGGTATGCAGTAGAACAAAATAACAATTTTATAGCTATAAATGAAAATGTTATTAGGATAATAAAATATTACTAATAATTGATTGTTAAAGAATTTAACCAGAATAAAAGTTTATGATATCAATCTTTTTTCAAAGTGGAGAGCGAGGGCTGTAATATTTTATGAGGGAGAGAAACAGGTAAAATACTTTGCTACACACCTCCCTTTATGGCAATATGAATTAGGATTTCATCTCCAAATTTGAAGAAGTGTTACAATTATTAATGTGAATTCTTGTCCATATTTGGACATATGAGATGTGGGCAATTAATTATCAAATGAGAAAAAAAAGTAAAAAAAAAAAAAAGGAAAGTCCAAAATTGGATAATAGGACAACAATTCAAAGGAGATCACATGTGACATTGTGAGAAAAGTATAGTAATGTGTGTAGGAAAGTGAGACAATAAAAAAAAAAAAAAAAGTAAGTAGCAATAATATTATCAATGGAGCCGCATATTCAATAGTTATAGGAATGTGAGAAAAAAAAAAAAAAAAGTGTATTTCTTTAAAAGTGCTCGTAACATCATTCATAGGTCAAGCCATGGACTTAGAATCAAATTAGTTTCCTTTCTACCACAATATCTTTTATTATAGTTTGCACAATTGATTTACAATAAATTAAGTTGTTTCCGTTATTTAAGCTATAATTTTTGAAATGTACAAACCATATAAAATTCTCCTTCTCTAAAAAATGATTTGTGTGTTGAAGCTCAATATATTGCTAATGTTTTTGCCTATTAGATTTCCGTTTTCCAATTCACTTGGCCACTATTTGGGAGTGCCTTGATTCCAGATTGAGCTTCTAAAGATACTGATTGGTATATCCTTCAGAAAACAAGGAATAAAATATTTGGACTTAATGCAAAATCTTTGTCCTTTGTGGGGAGGGTTACTTTCACTATATCAGTGTTCAGTGCTGTTATATTCTCTACTACATGGACGAATCACATTCTTGAATCTATTTGTAGTTGGATTGAAGAGATTATTCATGGGTTTGCCTCGGAAATGATCACAAGATTCACCTCGTGAATTGAAATGATGTGTGTTGACTGCTTTACAATTGGAGACTCGACAGATGGAAGCCGCATATCATGAATACCACTTTGTCATGAAGATTGGACTTAAACTTTGAGAAAAACAAAGATCTTGGAGGGAAAGCTTTGCTGTTAACATAAGCAAGAGATAATTTTCATTATTGCATTTTCATCTAAATGTAGCTGATATAATTTTGTTATTTATAGACTTAGAATAGCTAGGCTAAAGCTCAACTACATTTCCCGCCACATATAACTAACCAATGCCACTAAAACTTCTAGAATGATAGCTGGAAATGTGGTAGCTAGTTGATGCTACATTATTTCTGATCTTGTTGCATTGTAAGTCTAGTTGTTGCTCCTTCTCATGCAATGTAACTTTAGCTTGAATCTTAGTTGCAATCTCAACACTCCCCCCACAAGCTGAAGCTATTGGTACTTGAATAACACCCATTTGCTTTGAAGCTGGAAGCACTTGACTTAAGTTTTTGGTAAAAAGATCAGCAGGCTATAACTTAGTAGAGACATATGATGTGACAATGAACCTTTCATCCACTAGATTCCTTACCACACGACAATCAATCTTTACATGCTTGTTTCTTTCATGGAACACAATATTTCTTGCAATTGCAATTACTGCTTCATTATCATAATGAACTGAAATTGGCAGCTACACATGAAGTCCAAAATCTCTCATCAATAAGTGATCCATTTCAACTCATAAGTGGTGATAGCCATGCTTCTGTATTCTGCCTCAGTAGAAGATCTGCTAACTACAGATTGTTTTTTAGTTTTCCAAAACATCAATGAATTTCTAAGAAAGATGCAATACCCTATAAGTGATTTCCATGAAATTTTAGAGGCTCCCCAATCTTAATCACAAAGAGATCTAACCTGCAACTCTGCTTTAGGTTGTTGAGGATAAAATAGGCTATAGTCAAATGTCCTCTTCAAGTATCTTAACATATTTACTCCTGCCTGGAAATGATGCTCACAATGGTGCTGCATATGTTGACTTAATTGTTGTGTTGCATATGTGATATATGGATTGGTGAAACCCAGATATAATAGTCAGCCTACAATTCTTCTGGATTGCTCTGGATTATAAAAGCAATTCTTGAGGCAATGTTAAATCAATGCCATGAGTCATTGGACTTGAAACTAAAGTGGCATTAAGAAGACTTACATTTCTAAGCATGTCATTAATGTACTTAGCCTAAGATAAGTCTGCTTCCTTCTGATTTAGCAAATTCCACTCCTAGAAAAATACTTGACATTACTAATGTCTTTAAACAGTGAAGACACTCTTTCACCAGCAAAATATCTTCTTTAAATGCACCAGTGATTAATATGTTATATATACAAATTACCACAGTACTTGGCTGTCTTTTCCCACTGTTTTAACAAATAAGATGTGATCATTGACTAATCTGCAAAAACCCAAATGAATAAGTTTTAATGACAACTCTTTATGCTACTGCTTCCTTACCTGTTTGAGGCCATAAATGGATTTGATCAAATGACACAGCTCACCCTTCTTGCACTTGTTATACCCTTGTGGAAGCAACAAGTAAATATCTTCTTCTAGAAATTCATGTAAATAAGCATTATTTACATCAATTTGGTGCACTGGCCACCCTTTTGCAACTACAATAACAAAAAAAGCCTCACAATAACCACCTTAGCAACTAGACTGAAAGACTCATGATAATTAACTCATATATACATATTATAGTCCTTAACAACCAGCCTGGCTTTCTATCTTTTAATTCCCCATTCTATTTGTATTCAATTTGAAAAACCCACTTGAATGCGAAGCTATCTTCCTAGCAGGCAACCTTGTAACCTCCCAAGTACCCATTATTTTTTAATGCTTGCACTCCCGACTACATGGCCTGAATCCATTCAGGGTACTTTGTAGCTTCTTGATAAATGGCATACTCTTTCAAAAAAAAAATATTAGACAAAAAATGCTAATGAGCAACAGAAACAACCTGCATGTGAGGAAAGGTATAGTAGTAACAATAGAGAATGAAAAACATCCTATAACAATCTTGGTGGTTTTATAAATCTGCCAGCTCTCCTTGTAACTACTTACACTAGCACAACAATCTCAGAATTCTTCACTGGTTGTTGTTGCAAAAACTCATTCTAAAAAGGCAAAGAAGTTTGATAGGGAAATACAAACTTATGACCACATCTCTTGAAACAACCATCTTATATGCCATTGGCTCGTACATATCCTTGTGTAGAGAAATATTTTCATAATAGAATTAACAACTGAAAACTCAAAATTGATCATAAGTAGGAGGTCTTCCATACAACTTTTGATAAGGAGTACTCCAATTCAATGCTTTTGAATACAAAACATTGATAATGCTGGTGGCCATTAAAACAGCTTCCCCCCCAAAACTCCAAACACAAAGATACTTCAAAAAGCAAAGCTCTAGTGACTTCAAGTAAATGTTTATGTTTTCTCTCCCGCACCATTTTGTTGTGGTGTGTAAAAAGCAAGTTCTTTGATGTTATACCCCTCTCTGTTGATCCATTATATGTTCTTATCACTTTACAAAAACACCAAATTGAGTTTGAACCATAGAAAAAACACAGAAATGACATTCATTACTTGGAATTTATGCTGCAATAAAATAATCCATACAGCTCTAGAGTAATCATCATCTACTGTTAAAAATTATTTTGCTCCATTACAAGAGGCCACCTTATATGAACCTCATACATCTAAATATGCAATTGAAAAATGGACTATGAGCAAGTTATACTGGTAGGGAAACTCAATCTATGCTACTTTGTAGAATGACAAATATAACAAACAAAATCTTTGCATTGCACATGTGGTATCTGATTCAGCACTGCTATGGACACATTTCCTAGCCTCAGGTGCCACAATGAATCTTTTTTTTCTTTAAAATTGCTACAGTACTAGAAAAAAAAATGAAAAAACTATTACAAAAAATCTGGATCAAAAGACCTCTTATTCAACTGGTACAACCCATTCCTGAACCATCCCGTGCCAATAGTGCTTTAGTTTGATAATCTCGCAAACAATAATATAGTTTGCACAAAAGTTGATAAAAATGGGAGAATCTCTTAGCATTTGTCCAATTGATACCAAATTATAGTGAAATATAGGTACATGTAACACATTATGAAGTTGCAATCCTATTGTTAACTTAATTGCACCTATATATGGAACCAACCTTGTACCTTAATTTGGCAATAACATAGTTTGAAAGCTTCCTACCAGTTTATCAAAATAACTAAACAATGTAAGATATGGTGTCACGTGTATGGTAGCACCTTTATCTATGATCCAAGCATTTTCAAAATTACAAGCGAGGAAAAAACAGATACTTTACCAGTAAAACCAGCAAAAACAAAAAAATTTTGTTGTTGTATTATGATTAACTACATTCTTGCCCTTCACCATTTGATGCAACTCTTGGATCATGAAATTCATTTGTTTGACATATTGCACCACTTTAGTTTCTATTGCAAGCTCTACATCTAAATCTGCCTGCACTTGCAACATATTAGCTACATTTTGGTTCTTCTAAGTACTTCATCCTGTATCTTTCTTGTTAGGAACCAATCCAAAAGCCTATTAACTCAAAATATGTAGCTCTTGTATACTTGTAAGAATCACAACAATCACAATACAATTTTTTTTTTCTATATTTTGCCTTTAAAACTTAATCTGTAGCAGAATTCTTCTTCTTTACATTAGATCTAAAAGGTGAAGCAAAAAATTTGCAATCTCAACATTATGATCAAAAAAGGACTTTTTCTATCTCTCAATCTTTATCAACATAGAGTATGCCGTATCAACAAGAGGCATGGGATCTAACCAAAAAAATCTGATTAATAACATGCTCATATCCCTGATTTAAGCTAGTTAAAAACTGAAGCAATCGATCCTCATCTCGCATATTAGAAAATCTTCTAAATTCATTGCATACATAATCTTTTACAACACCACACTTGCACACAGGAAAAGGCCTCAATAGATTAGCTTCATTTCATAGTTTCTTTAATTGAAGGAAAAACTTGTAATAGAGTTATTTCCTTATAGAGCAAACTAATAATTCTTTTGATTTTGAAAAGAGTTAAATCATTGTTATCACCAAAGAGATTTGTTAACTCAGTCCACAAGGATCTAGCAGATTTAGTGAATTCAAATACCTCTGCTAATCGTTTAGAAATACAGTTAAGGATCTAGGATGTTACCAAACTATCTTGCTCCTGCCAGGCTGGTATTCCTTTAACTGGGCTTTGATCTTCAAAAAGGATGAACTTCACCTTTTTCTTTATTGTTAAGGCTTGAGTGGATTACTCATTAATATGATTGCTAGATTAACTGAATTTGCCATATAACTAAAAAGAAAAGTGACAAATGAGTTTTTTTTTCATATAAGATTAAATTATTGATGACAAAAGTTGAAAATCATCACATATACAAAATACCACGGACATGCCATGATGATCGTAGTGACGATGAAATTTCATTACCAATGGTTTATTGTAACGAAAATTGGGATTCCATGACGATTTCTATGCGTAAGGAAATGATGAATTTCTTGTAGTGATAGTATTTTTCATTTGCTGTCGATGTCAAGGATTCACTTCTATCCTTACGTCTTTAAAGATAGAAAGATCTACAATAACATGAATAGCTGGAGCGTGATTTCTTCTGATCGTAGTTGAATTCTTCAGCTTTGATACCATGAGAAAAACAAAGATCTTAGGGAGAAAGCCCGTTGTTAACACAAGCAAGAGATACTTTTCATTGTTGCATTTTCATCTAAATGTGACTGATACAGTTCTGTTATTTATAAACTTAGAATAGCTAGGCTAAAGCTCCACTACATTTCCTGCCAAATCTAACTAGCCAATGCCACTGTAACTCCTAGAATGATAGTTGGCAATGTGGCACCTAGTTGATGCTGCATTATTCTTGATGTTGTTGCATTGTAAAGCATGATGATGCTCCTCATGTGATGTAGATTCGGCTTGAATCTTAGTTTCACTCTCAACAAACTCATCACAGAAAAAAGCACAATGTAGGCTAAATTTTTGTTAGGAAGTATTCATACACTAATTTTATTGATGATGAAAGTCGAAATGGTGAAAATGTTTCCTTAAGTTGGAAAGTAGTGCTCAAAGCTAAGGTTGAGGGGGTAATGGAAATAAAATGGTCAGTTGGGAGTTGTTATTCAATCCATATTTTGGTGCTGATGGGAATAAAGTGGTTAGTTGGTAGTGGTTCTTTGGTCTATATTTTGTGCAATGCTTGGGTTGGGGATCTCAGCCCTTTTGAAAAAAATATTGCTCTCTTTCTCTTGGATAATAATATCTGAATCTTAAAATTCAAGACATTGCTCAATGATAGTAACTAGAATTGGAATAGATTCAAACATTTATTGTGGTTGACCCGAGTGTTATTGATAATTGTTATTAGAATATTTCTTGGAAAAGGACCTTTTCTATTACCTTTGTCTATGTGATTTGAGTACTAATAATTGGAATCATATAAATGCTTTTTGAAAAGCTATTTGGAATTGGAATAAGCCAAAAAGATTAAATACTTCTTGTGGCTCATTTCAAATAATGGTTGTTTACCAATGGGAGGGTGTTCTTGACGACACATTAGTTATCATGAAATTTTCCCTCAATGCACCATGGAGATGAGTCTATTCTCCATGTGAGTCTATTCTCCATACCTTAAAGGATTGTCTTATGGCTCACTTGGTATGTCTCTAACTAATTTTGAGCAGAGATTTTAATGATTTTATTGTAAATGACTAGAAGCAGGGGATCGTGATATAGTTGTGGTACTATTATGATGGTCCCGAATATGCAAACTATAGTACGAGAGGAGGGGTGAATAGTACTATACACCAAATAAAAATTTTTGTAAACTCTTTTAAAAATTATTTTCGATGAAAAATAATTTTCTTTTGACATACATAAGTTTTACAAAAAAATGCAGAATTAATAAAGCAGTAAAACTTGTGAATATAAATTTGTTTAACTAATATAAAAATGTCTTCAAATAATAATGCGATTAATTTAAATAGCAATAAATATAAAGAGTATAGGGATAGAGAATTGAAGACACCGGGATTTAAACTGGTTCGTCCCAACCGGTCGACGTCTAGTCCTCAAGCTAACCACTAGAGATTTTCCACTATTGTTTCTTTTATGGGCAAGAAACAAGTCTAAGTTACTTTTTACGAGTTCAAGTAACAAACTCAATTCTTTTACAGGCTGAGAATAAAACCTCTACCATTACTTTTTTCAAGCTTAAGTTATTCTTCCGATGCTTTTTCAAAGCTCAAGCACCAAACTTTTCTGGTATTTTTTACAAGCTCAAATACCAAATTTCTACCAATGCTTTTTCGAAGCTTAAGCACCAAACTTTTACAAACTTTGTTGATCACACTATCAACAAAGAAACCCCCTTCACACAAATCCCTTGTGTGAAAATACAATTCCCTTGAATATGAATATTTGAAAGGATGAACAAAGATGAAGCTTTCTCTCTTAATTTGCTCTTTGAAGGAATTATAGAAAACTTCACAAAGTTGCTTGTATGTGTGATTTCAATTAAGTCTCCCCTGCTTTGGTGATTCAATTTGTCTTGTATTTATAGGTGATGAAAAACCCTTCAAATTGATAATCCCGTCATTGCATCAAGGTCTTGAAGGAATTATGGCTATTGTGTCTAGCTCATAAACAAGATATAGCTGTTGGGATCACCTCATAAGCAAGTCATAGCTATTGGAGCTCTTAAAGCAAAGTTTTGGCCATTGCTTTTAGCTTGTAATCAAGATATGATTGTTGTATTCACCTCACAAAGAAGATCTTGTCATTGTAGCTTCTTAATTCATGTTATAAGTGAAGCTTGCATCTCTCAAGGTCATTTTCATCTTCATAAAGCTTATAACTCTTGAGACAATTTTCACCATTTGAAGCTAGTATAGCCGTTGGAGAGTTTTGAAGGTTATAACCAAAAGATGTTCAACTCATAAGCAAGGCTCATCCTTTGACCAACTTGACATGTAATAAACTTTTGATCTCCTGGTGCTTTGGTAAGCTTTTGATTGCAAGACTTTGTTGATATCCTTGATGTAGCTTCATCTTCTTCATAATCATAATTTACTTAATAATTAATCACAAAGTGATTGTAATAATATTAAGGTAAATATGATTTTGTTTTTTATCTTATATGTCAATTTTCCAAATAGTTGTTATCATCGAAACACGATTCAACATAATACAAACTATTTACAAAGTTATGGTGAAAAATAAGAGAATTACATGTTTATGGTAGAAAAAGTCTTGTACCTTGGTCATAGAAGCGAACATCATCGAAAATTAAAAAAATATAATGTCACGGGGTTACTCCGACGGATAGCACCATTATTTTTAAAGAATGTATCGGCTGCTTTGATCAGCGGACACATTCAATCAATTGAATTAATACCGCAAATTTTATCTTTTTATTTTTATTTGTATAATAATTAAAACTTTTAAAAAAATTAAAATTAATATGTTTATATTTAAATATTAAAAAAGTTATTTTATTTAAATTTATATTGCCAATTTTAATTTATGCAAAACACATGCTGAGCCTTATCAATTTTCATGTACTTTGTAGTTGGTTCTTTAATAAGTATTTGCCATACATTGACTACATCGTTCTATTTTGACAATACTCGCCTCAGACTCCTTATGTTTGTCTCACCTGTACTGCAGTCTTCATTAACTTGCGCATGACTCAATGCTTGAGATAACATGAGATCAAATGAAAAGTATACTTCAAATATCTCTATTAAACTCTAGATTCTTTTATTTTTTCAAAAACTGTATTACATGCCAGTTAATGAAGACTGCAGTTCATGCGAGCTGAAAGTATTAAGTCTCGGACGACTGGTGAGTATTGTTAAAATAGAAAGATCATGAACTTAATGTGTTCAAAAATTTGATCGAGAGCCCCCTACGAAATGTAAGAAAATTTTAGAATCTAAAATGAATTTCATCTAATTTTAATTTATAATATTAATCTAAATAAATATTTGATATTTAATATTTGAAAGTAAATATGTTAACCTTTGGAGTAAAAATTAATATGTTTTTAATTTAAAAATTTTTTTTCTTATAATATTTTTTTTTAAAAAAGGTAAAGTTGTGGTGGAGGCCACATCAATTTAATTGATTGAATGTGTCCGTTGTCCATATCGCGGACACATTCATTTGAAAAATAGCAGCAAACGCTATCATATTTTATCAATGGTGTGAAAACCAGACCGGACCGGCCTGTTCGACCGGTTTTACAGCGAACCGGTCATAGGTCCGGTCGGTTTGATTAAACTGAACGGTTTGATAAAAAACCGGAGATGACCGGTTCGACCGGTTAAAAACCAGTAAACCGGCGAACTGATCAAAAACCGGTTTTGATCATTTTCTATCTTTGGTTTTGATTTGGTTAGTTCGATGGTTTGGTTCTGTTCGAACCGAACCGAACCGAATCAAAAAATAAACATATAAAATTATAAAAACCAAAATCAAACCAATATACATTCGGTTTGACTTGAACCAAACTGAACTAGTTTTGTTTGGTTCTGGTTCGGTTTGGTTTCAAACCAAAATTTTTCAAATTTTAAAATTTAAATTAATTATCATTAAAATTTAAAATTGATGAAGTTTTAAACCGAACCAAAAAATAAACATATAAAATTATAAAAACCAAAATCAAACCAATATACATTCGGTTTGACTTGAACCAAACTGAATTAGTTTTGTTTGGTTTTGGTTCGGTTTGGTTTTCAAACCAAAATTTTTCAAATTTTAAAATTTAAATCGATTATCATTAAAATTTAAAATTGATGAAGTTTTAGGATATTTCATGAAATTATTTTGAGTAGTAAATATTTGAAACTTGTGTTTGATGAATTTATAAGCTTATTTATTTTTTAAATAATATTTTTTTTAAAAAAATAATAATCCGGTATAACCACCGGTATTACCTGGTTGAACCGGTTGTACCACGTACCAGTAGCTTTACCGGTTTGATGTCCGGTACGGTTATGATAACATTGTATTTTATGTTTCTTTCTTTTTTAAAAAATAATTCTAATTTTTCTAATATTTAAATTTTCAATTTTTATATTATTATAGGATTCTAATTACTAACATAGAAATTTTTTTTATAAAAAAAAAAGTTATGACAAATATTTCAAAAACTAAAAAATGGGTCTACAAGTGCATAAAATTATAATTGTTGAACTTTTTATCTTTAATAAATATTATGGTTGTGATGAACAAAATAAACAATTTCAAAAAAATTATGATTCATGATACTATTTAATATTAATTAAAGATATTATATGTTAAATAATAAAAAATAATAATACAATTTTACTAGAATAAAATTATTTTTCCAATAAAACGTGACCCACATATAAGATCATTTTCACGAAAAATGTGCATTCTAATATTTGACAATTTCTATAATATATTGGTTGTACCATGAATCTATATGACCTAAATCAATAAAATAATAATGGCAATAAAAATAACACCGTATTGACCTTATCGAGTGTAAATTTAAAACCCCTAATATTAGGCTTATTACCAGGTCCAACGTATGAAAATTATTAATTAATTGGTGATGTTTTCATTATATATTTATAAACAATAATTGACTCCATTGAAAATTTATGCTACTACTTGCTTGTGTGGAGCAGCTATGGGGGATCAATCATGGAATTTTATTTTTCTATATGGGAAAATGTCAGAATAATATATCAAATAAAAAATATTATTCAACTGTGACGTTATTATTTGAAAGTTTTAACTGCAATATAGTCCACTTTGATCAATTTTATTAATTTACCTCGAAACTGTCATCGCCATTCCTGTTAATAATTCATATGTACGATTTTGAATTTAATGACTTGATATCCTTCGTATTAAAATATTAATAATTCATATGTATGATTTTGAATTTATTGACTTGATATCCTTCGTATTAAAATATTAATAATTCATATGTATGATTTTGAATTTATTGACTTGATATCCTTCGTATTAAAAGAAACATCCGTAAGTCGTACTAAGAGAAAAAAAAAAAATGAAGATGTTTACCAGCAGTATACATTTGTTTTCTTCCTTTTTTTCCATATAAAATTCCAAAGCGTAAGATAAGTGACTTTTCGTTTAGGTATATTAGCATTTATTTACGGGTTGTAGCTCAGTTAGTAACGTAGGCTGAATATGTGGGAAAAAACTCAGGTTCGAATCCCACTAAATACATCTGTAAATAGGGATGAGAAATCTTAATTATGACTAAACCCTAAACAAGATTATCTCAATAAAAATATTAAAAAAATAAAAAATTCAAGTAACATTTTGTAGTATATATGTAACCTCGGCTCTGTATTAATATTGAAGCATATAAGTTAATATTATAATAAATTTTGAAGAAAATATTATAATATAATTTACGTACGTGACATTGAGATAATTTAGCAAAAAAGAAAAGAGGTAGAGAAATTTTGCCCCATGTCTGGAATACTAGTTCAGACAGTGCAACCAAACCAATAAAATTGTATTCCCTCTATTCTAAATTAGCAGTCACTTAAGCCAATTTTACTTTTTCCAAATTAGGTGTCACTCTAGATAACCAATGCAATTTTAGATTATCTTTTCCTATTTTAACATTTTATCTATCCATGCAAAAGTTGTTCATATTAATGAAATCATATTCAATAAAAATATATTACCCACTCTTCATATTTCTCCCGTCACGTCTCTAATTATGTGTGGATCAAGTTTCCCGGCGACTTTTCATTATATACTCTAATTACTTTATTTTGTACATGCATTCTTCACTAAATCAAGCTTAATAAAATGAACAAAGATCATAAAATTAAAAGTGGTGAGGTTTATTTTCTTAAAAACGAAAAAGACGGGAGGGTCATTTTTCTTTCGAAAAAAAGATAAAGAAAAGTGAGGAGAGTTTGGATTTCAAACCACCAAATTCTAGTATGAACTTTCTCAATGATACTAAAAATTTGCCGGTTGATCGTGGTTTTGATTTAAACAAATTTCTCCGTGAAGAAACAAAAAGCTTTTGAAGATAAGGAACTTGAAGATAATTTTAGAGTCATGATACAAATTTATAGGTTCTATTGATTTATATGGAAATTATTGTTTATAGCTATTTTGTTTTATGTTACTCTTGTTACTTTTATGAAAATATATGAATATATATGTTTTTCTTTTTTTGTTTTTTCTTTCCTTCTGATTAATCGTTACTCTACCTATGAATTGTTTCCCTTGTTAATTTTTTTAATAAGTAAAGTTTTTTACAAGTAAGGTACTTATCCCATATAATACTATATTACTGTAAAGATGATAATTATACTTGTGCCTTTTTTTTCAATTGACTATTTGATATATATATATATTAAATAGGGGAGAGAATTTCTTCTACGAGTGCTCGACCACATTTCCGTTGAGTAGGAAGACGACCTTCACGTTCTAACATTGTTTTGTTATTGTGAGGAATTTTATATTTTTGCAATCCTTTTGCGATCATAATTTCTATCATGCATAACTGCAATGTTAGAAATATGCGAGTCGACTTCATTGCGTCAAAGTTTTCAAATGACTTGAGAACAACATTGATAAGCTCATCTACTAGGGTTGTCAATTGGGTGGCGGGGATTCGTCCGGAGGGGGACGGGGAATTTCCGATTAAGATCCCTGTGGGGCAGAGATGGGGACGAAATTTGTCCCCGTTTCTTAATCGGTGATGGAGATAGTAATAGCTCTACCTGCCCCACGGGCCCCTGTCTCATCCTCGTTTAAAACCCGCGGAGATCCCCAGTAAATTTCCTGGTTAAATACCCAAATCCCTGACAATTTCCCGTTTATATTTCTTTATTATTAATATCATTACACTACATTACATTATTATTATTCATAATTTATAATTTTATGAATTAAAGTAAAAAAGAAAGCTAATCTCTCATGAATAATTATTAATTATATGTTAGTGTACTTGAGAATTGAGTTATGAGAATTTTATGTCCATAGTTTAATGCATGTTTGGATAAGTTAGAAGGTGAAAATTGAAATTTTATAGGGTTTTTTGTATAAAATTGAAAATTAGTTTAACGGGGATAGGGATCCCCGCGGGTAGAGGTGGCCAAATTGGACCTGAACCGGTCGGACCGGACCGGACCGGATCAAAACCGGTCAAATCCTGAACCGGACCGGACCGGCGGTTTATAAGAAAAAAGGTTAAGGTTTAGGGTTATTCATTCTGTGAACATTTGAACAGCCGGTTAACCGATGGTTTGACTATTTTTTTTTTTTTTTTAATTTTTCCTCTCTTTAAATACCTTAACCCTCTTTTAATTTTTTCACACAATTATTTACGCTCTCTCTATTATATCCAATTTTTTCACACTTTCATTTACATTTTACAAGTTGTTTTAATATTCTACATTATATTATTTACTAGTTAATTTGTTCATCTGCATTTTTTTACAAATCATATTAAATGTGTAAGAGAAATATATGATTTATTTCTACAATTTATATTTTTGTAATAATTTTTATATTATGTAAACTATTAATTGTAAAATAAAAAATATAAGTTATTTTTCATATTTGAGAAATTATATTATTTTGTTACGTATATTAATAATTTATCGAGAAATGTCTACATCGAAACCACACGCAAATTGAATTCTAAATGTTTTTTGAAAATGGTTGAACCTGAACTGGACCGAACTTGAACCTATTCAAACCCTGGTCAAAACCTTATCAAACCCTAAGCCTGAACCGGACCGGACCGAACTGGCGGTTCATCCCTTTTGAAGGTTAAGGTTAAGGTTCAAGGATTTCTTGAACCTGAACCGGCGGTTCATGAACGGTGGCCATCTCTACCCGCGGGAACCGGTTCTCTGCCGAGCTCGGGAAATTTGTGCTCGATTAATAAAGGGGGCGGGGACGAGGATCCCCGAATAGTCTGGGGATGGGGATAGGGATGGGAAGTGCAATCCCCGCCCCATTTACAACCCTATCATCAACGGTTTTAGGTGATTCCTCGTATTGCAAAGCTTGAATGGCACTGAAAAAACCAAGATCCAAAACATTTTAATCTGGAGAATTTGGAGGCTAGCACATCAAACGAATATCACATCCATCTTCCTTAGCAGCTCGACAAATTTCTTCATCACTAGAGTCAATGCGCGTTCTTGCATTATCTTGTTGAATGTATATTGGATATTTTAACTCCTCCCGTGGCCATTTTGCTTTGATTGTAGGTATAACTTTCTCAATCAAATAAAACCTTATAGTTTCTCTTTCACTGATGTTATTGGTTTCGTCTCCATTGTACCTGCGATTCTATTAACACTACTCCTTCTAGTTGGCTCTTGAGTGACAAAAGGAAATACACCAATTTTTCCAGAAAATAATTCATTCCGTTCTTTTTCAAATCTTAGACAAGCTAATGCAACTAAAAACATGACTTTGCCAATAAAATTTATGCTTTTGCAAGTGCATAATGGCTCTTCCTCTTCCGGTGTCAAGTAATATTTTGCTTTTTTTTTTTTTTTGGTCATATAAAACCACTGCTCATCAATACGATCAATGTTATTCATCCCTTTAAAGATCAGATCATGTGGTATACTACTATCATCAAGCATTGACATGCAAAATTGTAGCCTCGTTATTTTATTTTCTTCTTTCAAAAGATGCTTTATACTATTTGTATGTCTCCGTATGGTTCCTTGTGTCAAAAGCCTATGACAAGTGCTTGTGCTCATATTCAAAGAGCATGCTAATGATGCAAGGGTCATACGGTTATGTAATGGGATCTCATTTAAGCGATCTAAGCCGATATCACATTTTTTACGACCACATTTTCCTTTCATTTTAAGGGATACATCACCAATAGTTTTTTTTTTTCTCTCCAAATACGTTGAAAAGTGTGCATAGAAGTTGAAAATTGTGATGCTATTGTCCATGTTATCATTGTCCATCTATTAAATTTCCAGTCAACATATTTTTGCAAAAGCACGTTGCATATTGCTCTTCGAGTGTCGTTATAAAATTTGTGATTTTCTTATATGATCTTGTGCTTGTGATGACTCTTCATTTTCATTATGCTCATCAATATTCTCTTTGAAAAAAAAAACAAATACTCTCCATCATCAACATGAAATTATAAACTGAGTATAAATAATAAATTAAATAAATTAAAGAATAAACTTATTACTAAACACATACATATATAAAACCAATACAATGAATTAGAAAAATGCTAATTAGAGTGAAAAAAAAATAATGTTCTTTGCATATGTGCTAATATAAAATTATCAATTGAGTATAAACAATGAATTAAATAATATATTAACAAAAAAAAGTAAATGAAATCTATAATAATATGAATTCAATAGAAACAAATAAAAATATAGTGGAGACTAATCTAATTTACGTAAATAGTTTTAAGGGATAGATCTATAAGTGTAAATATTGTTTTTGTTTCTATTATCAGCATTAACAAAATATATAAAAGTATAAATATTGCTCCTAAAGTTCATCATAAGTATAAAAAAAAATTCCAATGTCAATTGTAAAAAAAAAAAGAAAAAAAATCAAGTTTTCAATTTTGTTTCAATATGTACCACTATCCAAATTTGTTTCAAAAAGAAATTCTTTGGTAGTGTCATCATGTTGAACATGTGGCTCATTCAAATGTAATAGTGTATGGTTTGGTGAAATGATCTCAATGGATGGAGAAATTGTAGAAAGGTTTAGGTCGGGTATATGCATTTGTGCATCCTCCTTTTGCCATTCTTCGTTCTCAATATCAAGTGGTATATTTAGATTCAAATAAAGACATTTAGCAATTCTTATAGTTGTTATCTATATTACATGAATTTATATGATTTTTTAGGTAAAACATCTAAAAAAAAAAAACCCTAGATGGCCTCGCCCCCCAACCCCATCCCTAGCCTCCACCGGCCGTCTGCCACCACCAGCCGTCAGTCTAGCCGTCCCTCTGCCCCGTCTCCCCGCCACACAAGCCACTCCCTTCCTGGCCGCACCTCTCCAACCTTTACCCGTCCCATCTCTAACCCTCGTCCCTTCCCCAACCTCCAACCTAATGTTGTCTTCTTCGAAGGCTTTCCAGATGGCTGGTATGTTCAACACCTTAACAAGCTTTTCCTATCCTACAATATCCATGGCATCATTACTCTTGCTCGGAAGCGAAATGTTAGAAAACTATGATTCGGATTCTTGCGTATTCATCAAGACTTGAGTATCTCTTCAGTGATCATGGAAATTAACTCGATTCAGATCGGTTCAAGACGTTTGCGTGCTTTCCAAGCTCGCTATCCCATCAATCAAAGACCCCATCAGCCTCCATCTGCTCCCTCATAGAAAATTCCCAGTCACTCCAACGCCCCTCCTTTGGCGTTCAAACCGTCCATCAGGGACTCCCGCTCGTATGTATCCGTTGCTCAAAATTTACCCAGCTCCCCGACAACCCTATGCTTTCAAAAAGTTAGCCCTCCTCCCCATTGGATTTCCTGCTCCTGTATGATTTCCTTACGAGACATTAAATCTCTTCTTGGATTACACATACTCTTAAGGACCGAAATTTCGGGTTTCAATCCCTCACGGCTCTTGGTGACTCATCTGTCATTGTGACCTTTTTCTCCATGGATGCTCTTGTTGGGATTCGTCATTGGAAAAATAACGTGGCGCAGCGGAAAATACACCGTTTAAAATTTCCTAGAATCCACCTATCATGTCCAATTACCATTGATTAGAATAAAAACAAATAAGAATCAAGAGAGATTAACTCACTGGATTCGTCTCCTCTAGAGACTGCTGCAGAATCATTTCTTGAAACTGCGATCTCCAAAGTCCGGTGCACGACCAACTATTGAGCGGGAACTGGTGCTAGCCGAAGATGCGAAGGAATGGAGGTTTAATGTTGGGATTTTCGGCTGTTTTGGGGCTGCTCTTGGTGGCTGAAATTTCCAGCAATTAATTAGAGTTGAATTAGGTTTTTATTCCTTAAGTGTGCCCTTTTATAGACACCTTGTCTAATTGGGTTCTAATTAGGTTAATTAAACCCAAGCCCACTAGGATTATAATTACATAAATAAACTTTAATTAAAAAGTATATACTATGTAATTTAATTCCATTTGGCTAAATTTAATTACCCCTAAATAAAATTAAATCACACTTAAGTTGATACAATACATGTATTTAATTTTCCTAATTAGGAAAATTATTTAATTAATTGTTTACTTTATGTAATTCAATTAATTGATAAATTAATTAATTACATTATGTAAACTTATTAATTAAATTAAATTCAACCCAATGTCAATTAATTACCTTGACATCGAATGTCAACTAATTAATTAACGCATTCCTTCCAATGTAGATTACATGTACAATTTCTATAAGTTCCAGCTCAGTTGATCTATGTGCACGATCCTATGGGTCTGTCTTTATGTTGGCAGTAGGCCCAAGGCCCACAGACTGTAAGTGGGTTCTAGCAAACCATTACAACCCCCAATTAAGACAGAGATGCAGCAGTCTTTAGAAGACACTCATCCGGTAGTAATCTCATAGTGTCCTGTGCCTAACGATATCGATATGAATAAACAAGAGGCATGGTGTCTGTCATCCTCTTCTGTTGTTTATTATATTTCTTGATCTTGAGTTGACTGATTAATCAAATAAGCAACCAACTTATTTGGGTATGGCCATACACTTATCAGTCCCACTCATCAAGTGGCCAATGATATCATCTCGGTGTCACCCGAGTGGCAATTCCATCACGTCATCATCAATATCAACATGTTCACCGGTCCACCCAATCATACCCGTCTTTAGCATCCTTTTACAGACCTGTTAGGCATATGTCAAAGTGAACCGGATTCCATATCGATATTATAATGAAATCTGGTCTGAGGACAAAAGAGACCTACTCAAGAAAGACCTATGACATGACAACCATGTGGCTTTCTTGTGCGGATCGATCCAGTCCCATGTCAATGACATGTACCTATATTCATGACTGACTATACAAGTACTATGGCTAGTTAAGAACTACCATACAGTCATCGAATATACAAGTCTGTGGTTCTATTCGTTCCCACGATTAGAACAGACTTGGGATAGGTTTTATGATTATCAATCAATGGATACTCCACTCATATTATAGCAGAAGATATAAATGAAATAGATTAATTGCCTTTATTAATGTGACACAAATAATGTATTCATACATGACTCTTAATGTATAATACAAAATACAAGAATCCAATGCCCTAAGAACTAGGGCACACCAACAGCTCTTGAGGCCCTCATGCTATCAGATTGGGTTTATTTAAACGACATCATCAGCAAGGTTACTCCATTAGACCCCGGACTTCATCCCTTCTCATCGCCTGACTTGTCTCTCCTTTAGAGGTATCCCGCTGAAATATTGTCATCCCTTGTTTCTTGAGACTTTATCTTCCAAATTTGGACAGCTTGTGGGATTTGGGAATGATTTTATGTTAAACAAACGACTTGACCTTGTGTAATGCTTAATATCAACGGACCGCAAACACTTTCCGGATTCCGTTAAAGTAGACATACAGGGGAAATCTTTGTTGGTGGACATTCTCGAACAGCCGGTTAGTGGTGATATAGATGAATTATTCAGTTTAGCTCCTCCTACCACTGACAGTGATTCTGGCTCAGAGACTAGTGCTGCTACCCCCTTGACTGACACTGTGGTCCCGTCAACCATTCCCACGAATGGGGCGATCTCCCCCTCCCAACCTGGTGCAATTTTTATACCTGATGCAGTCCGAAAATCAGGAAGGAAAATACTTCAAGATGGTGATGTTGGCTCTCCCATTTCATTACCTAATAGCTGTGATAATAGTGTTGATATTGCCAATACAAACCTCAGGAATTGGAAATCAGCAGCAGGTCAGGCGATTGAAGATGTCAACAGTAGAGAGGTGGATGAGACATGGAAATTGGGTAAGTCTCTTGGTATTTTCAACGATATTGATAGCATGGTTGTCAAAGATAAATTGGGTAAACTTATTACTACTCAGTAGCTTTTGTTCTCTTCTTCCGTCTTTCTCGGTTTGGAATTGTCGTGGTGGTTTTCTCAACCCGGCTAAGCAGCATTTTATGAAGTCTCTTATAGGTCGTTATCATCTTCATTTTTTTGGTTTGATCGAAACAAAAGCTGCTGTGGTTAATGTTATTGATATGAAGAAGTATTGGGGTCATAATGATTTCGATTTTGCGGTTATTCCGGCTGAAAGTTCGTCGGGTGGTATTGTGATCTCTTGGAATTCGGCTATCATCTCTTGTTCTTTAATTACTTCTTCTAATAGATGGGGTTTGATTCAATGTGTTCATCAAAGTGTGGACTTTTTTGTGCTATTCCTTTACGCCCCAAATTTGGCGAATGATAGATTGCACTTTTGGGATGAGGTTTATAATATAATCCACTCTTTTCCTAGGATCATGGTTTGTGGGGACTTTAATGAGGTTTTGCACCCCTCCGAACGCCTTAATGGTCATCTTACTACGTCAGTTAGAAATTTTCAAGACTTTGTGAATTCTTGTGAACTTCATGATATTCCTTTAAATGGTAGAAGTTATACTTGGCATAATACACTCACTTATTCATGGATTGATCACATATTGGTTAGCTCGGATCTTGTAAGCTGCTGGCCTTTTCTCTTTAACTCAACGATGGACTGCTCCTTGTCGGACCATCTTCCTCTTATCTTTCATTCTGCTGCCAAACCTTCTGGTGGTCCTAAACCATTCCGCTCCCTGAACTGCTGCTGGGAGCACTTTGATTTCACCTCCTTTGTTCAACGTGAATGGGACTCCATTTGCCTCACTTCGCCTAACACCCCTCTTCATCAGAAGTTAAAGCTGCTCCGTGGTTAATTATCTAAATGGAACAGGTCTATTTTTGGAAATGTGGAGGCTGAAATATCTTCGTTGGAGCAGCAACTCCTTCTTCTGACTTCAGACACAGTAGCCCGCCCCTTGTCTGATAATCAGCGACTTTCTTTAGCCAATCTTAGAGCTCAACTTTTTGATAAAAGGAAGCATTAGGAATCTATTCGATATCAGCAATCCAGAATCAAATGGTCCTTATTGGGAGATAACAACACGTCTGTCTTTCTTCCACCGTA
This sequence comes from Euphorbia tirucalli, assembly GCA_039660915.1. Taxonomy (NCBI): domain Eukaryota; kingdom Viridiplantae; phylum Streptophyta; class Magnoliopsida; order Malpighiales; family Euphorbiaceae; genus Euphorbia; species Euphorbia tirucalli. The sequence continues at coordinate 22,258,150 of CM077634.1, read as the reverse complement.
TAGCTTCGGCTAGATTCAAATCCAACAGAATCATGGGGATTAATATGGGTCAGTGATCTATTTCGGATCAGAATCTCATCACGGATCATGTGCACTCTTATTATAAATCCCTCTTTAAGGAAGATGTGGCTGTTCCTTTCAGTTTGGATGCTCTCTTTTTCAATTGTATTTCGGATGAGGATAATAATGCTCTCACGGCTCCTTTTCTAATTGAGGAAATTTGGGATGCCGTTAAATCTTGTGGTGAAAATAAAGCTCCGGGTCCTAATGGATTTAATTTCTATTTTTACCGGAGAGCTTGGCCTTTTTTGAAAGATGAGATTTTGAAGGTGATTGATTCTTTCCATGCTACGGGCTTTCTTCCTCCCGCTTTAAAGACTTCTTTCACCGTCCTTATCCCGAAGGTAGCAGGTTCTTGCAACTTATGAGATTTTCGGCCAATTGCTCTCATCAACGGTATTTATAAGATCAGCTCTAAATTGTTATCTCGGAGACTCCGAGTAGTTCTGCCTTCTTTAATTTCAGCTTGTCAGTTTGCTTTTGTTAAGGGCCGAAATATCCATGATTGCTCCTTTTTGGCTTCAGAGGTTGTTCATTTCTTAAAATCCAGCAGGCATCCTACCTTTGTTTTAAAATTGGATTTTCAGAAGGCTTTTGATTGTATCTCTTGGGATTACCTTCACGCCATTTCAGTCAGGATAGGTTTTTGTTATAAATGGAATTCTTGGATGTCTAGCTGTCGTATGGATTCTTCTACGTCCATCTTGATTAATGGATCCCTTATTAAGCCCATTTAACTCCGTAAGGGCGTCAAACAAGGTGATCCCCTTTCGCTTTTTCTCTTCGTCCTTGTGGCAGAAGGTCTCACGCAACTTGTGGAGAAAGCAACTGCCTTGGGTATTCTCTCGGGGTTTTGGGTCTTTGGATTTTCAGCCTTCGTCGATTCTTCAATTTGCGGATGACACTATTTGTTTTATTCCTACTATTGAGGAAGAACTCACTACCTTTATCCGCATTCTTCGGTGCTTTGAGACTATTTCAGGCCTCCGAATCAATTTTCAGAAGAGTTCACTTGTGGGATTAGGTGTTAATACTGATTTTACAGCTCATTATGCAAATAATGTTGGGTGTTCGGTTTCTTCTCTCCCTTTTCAGTATTTGGGTGTGCCTTTGTCTTACAAAACCCTAAGAAGCCATGATTGGGATCCTCTTATCTCTCGGTTTGAATCGAAACTTGCTATGTGGAAAGGCTCTTCTCTTTCATATGCGGGTCATCTCACACTGATTAAGTCGGTTTTAAGTAGCATCCCGGTGTACCTCTTATCACTTTTGAAAATGCCAGAGGGTATCTCTAACAAATTAGAAAGTTATATGCGGAACTTCCTTTAGAAAGGCGACGTGAATAGTCGAGGTTTTAACAAGGTCAGTTGGGAAACAATTTGCCTCCCTTATCATGCTGGTGGGCTGAATATTCAGCGTCTGCAACTCAAAAATTCCAGCCTCCTTTTGAAGTGGTTATGGAAAGCTAGAACTTCGGATCATTCCTCTCTTTGGTTTAGATTCTGTGTCCAACGTACAGGTATGGATGATTGGAATAACTTATGCATTGTTGCTTCTTCTTCCCCTTTATAGAAAGGAATTGTCAATGCTTGTGTAAAGAATGTTTCAATCTACACTTCTTTTCTTTCGGGTGTTCAGTTTTAACTTAAGAATGGTGAGAGCATCAACTTTTGGTATGATTCTTGGCTGGATTCCACCCCTTTGAAGGATTCTTTCCCTTCCCTTTTTGCCTTGGCAACCAATAAGCACGTTTCGGTGTCGTGGGTTTATTCTCATATTTTTACAAGTGTGGGGCGCCCTTTTTGGAAGCGTCGGCTTCGTCTCACAGGTCAGCAGCATCTGCAATCCTTGATTTTGAAATTACCACCACTCACTCCCAATGCCACGGACACTTTAATCTGGTTTCCAGCCCCCAACGGCCAACCCTCTTTCACGCTTGGGACCTTCCTTCAGCACCACCTCGCTCACAGACTTCAGCTGCAAGTTTCTCCTCCTTTTTTGACATTACGTTGTGCCCCGGTTATTCCCAAAATCCAATTTTTTATATGGCTGCTGGCTCATGGTAGGCTTCCTTGTCGGGTCACTCTTGCATCCTTCCATATTATTCGAGAGACTACTTGTCCGTTTTGTTCAGCAGCTGAAAGTCAAGATCATGCTTTGATTTACTGCCCGTCCAACTATAAAATTTGGTCTGATTTATTAAATTGGATGGGGCTGAGTTTTGCTATCCCTCGGACTGCTATGGATTTTTTTCTTCCAATGGTCAGGTTGTTTCAAGAATGCTCGTCACAGGTTATTCTGTCAATCGCTATGGATGTACATCTGCTGGGAAATTTGGAAAAGGCAGAACCGCACCATTTTTAATGATTGCCACGATTCCAGAGACATGCTTTATTCTTGTATTTATCACACTTGGTGTTTTGTTCGTTTCAAATCTAGGTGTTTAAATTTCACTGCTTCGGATGTAATTATTCACCCTGAACTTTTGCTATTGTAATTTTTTGACCTTTCCTCAAGGTCCATTAATGAATTTTTTCCGGGTTGTCGTAGAGTAGGTGTCCTAAATGTGCCAACCCAGTTGGGATGTTTTGCCTCCTCCTTCCTTCAATCCGCGTTACTTATAAAAAAAAATATGATTTTTTAGGTGGGAATTGAAAATTATAAAAATTTTGTTTGACAAAATTTGTGTAAATTTTTAAGGTGGAAATTTAAAATTTAAAATTTTTTTTTTTATGAACTAGATCCTAAAAAATTCTCACATTTCATATAAAAGAAAAAGAAATGGAGGGAAATTGTTTGAGTTCAATGAAAAACAAAGGGAGAAAAGGATATGGAAAATGTAATTCAAATGATTTTGAAGGGAATAATGTGGATTAATGTGAATAGCTCAAAGTTTTAGAAAAAAAAAAAGGTCAACTAATAGAGCTGCTAATAATCACGTATATATAAGATTAAAGAAAAAGAAAAGGTAATTTATTAGAGTTAGTTTGGTAAAAGGCTATTGTTTTTTAGAGGTATTAATTACCTTCTTAATATACGTGTAAACACCTTAAGTGACAACTAATTTGGCATGGGAGAGTAATAATTAATAGAAATAAAATGGCATGTCTGATACGTAAGATTATAGGAATTAATTTTGTGATTTATTCCCTATTTATTCTCTCTCTTTCCCTATCAATATTTCTTTCTGTCTCTCCGGATGAGCTCCACCACTGACGACTCTTATTCCACCGATCCAAAGTTCACCCGTGATTGGTAAGAGGTGTGGAGGAGAAACTAGTAGAATATTTGTGATCTATATGGCAATTCACATTTTAAACACTAAATCATGCAATAGGGTCCAACACTCTCAAGCTCCAAGGTGTCTCTTCGTGGCATCAGGGAAGAAGAATGTGCGACAGCCGAAAGATCTTATGCCTATATTTAAAGACTTGGTGACTAGACTCGTTGATAACCTTGGACCTCAGAGGAGAGGGGCCAATAAATGTTTAACAAGTGATAGTTGTTCCATGCCTAGTAGCATTTGAGGAAGAGTGTTGGAGATCCCTTACATTGGAAATAAATGAGTCTAAATAGTGGTATCCAAGTGATGTATATTGTGCCTTAACACAAATCATTTGATTTTGTGTTTAATAAGTTCAACTCCATTTATATGCTTGATGTGTAAAAAATAACACATACTATACTTTGTTGGTAAAGTAATAAAGAGTAAGAAGGATGTTGATCCTATGAGGACTATATATACAATGACTAAACGTACTCAAATTATTTGTTACCTAGGCGGGATATAATATGTTTGATTTTTTATTTACTAAATTTGGTTTCACCTAACATTCATTCTAAAAAATTCTCTAGTCATACAATTAGCTCTATTAGATTCCAAAGATAGTGAATTCCATAAGCAATCAATATCGATTAGCGCTATCAATTATAATTCTTAACCTAAACAGTTAAACTTTTTTGGTTGTGCAATGGTCATGTTATGTAACATCTTGAAAACCATATTAGATGGAGGATCATGATCATGAAGGTTTCATGAATGGTGATTAACAAATTGAGGGGTACGGTTAGTTGAATTGTAGGAATTGATGAATTTAGAGTTAGTGAAAGAATTAATTATTAAATGTAGAAAGAAAGCCGAGTTAGATTGTAGAGTTAGGATGGAAGAAAATCAGATGTAAGTTTGAAGGAGCGAATAATGAATTGAGTTGGATCACCGAATGGTTAGACGAATGAGGTGAGATATAGTAAAACAGGATCAAAAATAAGTTGGACTTAACAAGTCCACATTGAGAGGGTGAGGAGATGAGAGATCTAGTTATGGGAAATTGAGAAAGATTGAGGACACATCATGGTGAGATCAGGTCAAAACAAAAATTTCAAGGAAACAGAAAGAGATACGGTGATGAATAGAATTTAAACAAGATGAAGAGAGAGCATAAGTGGAAGAAGATATTTTTGCATGTAAAGGTGTAGTGGCAACAGGAGAAGCAACCACATCTCAAGGTAGATAAATGTGTGAACAATATTGAGCCATGTGTATTGAAGTGTAGAGAGTTCCATTTTCCCATAGTATGAAAGGAAGTAAGAAAGACGAAAAAGGAGACACTTTTTGGCCATTAAAGAGAAGATTAACAAGAGAATTCTTAAGAGAGAAATAGAAGCGTTCTAGGGAGAGAGAAAAAGAAAACGGCAGATCAAAAAGAAGAGAAAATGAAGGAAGAATATAACTACGTCGGCTATGATTCCCAAAGAAGGAAGTTTGGATACATAGGTAGCTTAGTAAAAAAAAAGTCTACTAAGTTCAAGCCAATAAGCTAACTGGATTCAAGAGTGTGTTAGCAAAGGAATGGATGGAAATGGTAAGATTGTCAAAAGATGGGGCCTTCAAGGAATTGAGCAAGGCTAAAGAGGGGAAGAAACGTAGGAAATTCAAAGAAAAGGTAAAATATAATTTTAGTTATAGTTGTGTATGTAATTAAAATTATATTTTACTTATTATTTGTGAATGTTCTCGTCTTGGGAATTTATCTTTGCCCAAACTATGTAATTTGTAACCCTCAAGGAAATTAGTGGAAAAATATCTTAAATGGTAGTATATAGTATTAAAATAATCAGTAATTATTAGCTTACATAGTTTAGTTTAAGTAGAAATTACGGAACTGTTGTTGGCAAAAATGTATATTGAGTAATCAAGATTTAAACATTAACTGTTAAATGAGTTAATGGGATATATTTTGAATGAAATTAAGCGAGACTCAGTGTAATAAATTTAATGAACTGAAATTTAGTAATTATTGTTGATAATTTGAGTAAGTTGATTTGGAAAGTTTAATGGGACACGTAATGGTCGAGCGTAGACTCGGTAAAAATACTCTCGTTGACTAGGGCAGTTAGGCCTAGTGTTGATAGTGGGATCACTGTGAGAGTGAACTTGTGAGTATATTCATAAAGGAGGAACTAATCAGTGATCTGGTATCATTGTGAACCGATTGTGGGCGTCTAATGAGATCAGGTAGGCGACATATAAGGATGGACCTAAAGGATCATGTTGCCTGTAGCGTGTGCGGTCAAAACGCATGAGTAGGTAGAAGAGCCTAGAAAGAAAACGCAAACATGGTTATTTTTCTGGGATGAATACGCCTGGAGACGAATTTGATGGATGAGATCTAGTTAATGGTCGATTACATAATATTTCCAAGAGTAACATTTGAGATTCGAACTTGTAATGTCCTAACCTGGTTTATCCAACCACTAGCATAATTGTATAGAATGATAAATGAATTATACAAAAATTTACCAAAATCAAAATAATAATAATCTTTGTCTCCATTAATACATAAAGTTGATTACAAACTATTTTCTATTTCCCTAAAATGTACATGCTTCTAAGCTCAAATTCTTTTGTACATGTATACAACAAAATCTCAAAACTAATTAACCTTAATTAGTGCAAAATTTTCCTCCTTTCCTTCAACAGTGCTTTAAACTTCACTACTGGATTTCCTTATCTTCACCTAAAACCTACGTATAGAACATTATACCCTGAGTAACAAAGTACTCAGTGGTACATTTGTTTGGCGATACTGCATTATAAACATTTAGTTTTCAAAACTTTATAACAATAAATCGAGTTACCAATGAAATGACCTTACAAAAGAAAATACCCGAATCAAAGATAATTTAAGTCTTAAATAAACAGAATGGAAATAATGTGAAATAAATCAAGACGTATTTTTGTAAACCAATAAACAATCCGCATGTCTAATAGTTGCCCTAGATGAACTCAAACTGGTTGGCGGTCACTGACCTGGTATGAGAGAATTACACTGAGTCATTTCACATTTCAATACACCACCGGGTCTTATTACTTGGATCTCAAACCATAATATCAAATCAATATTTAACAATCTTATCCAGGCTATGGCCAAATGTCGTCCAACCACCCTGTGAGCTCATCATAGTTGGTCGGGTAGTACTACCACCCTCTTCTTTGTTGGATCCAACCTACAGTTACCAACCCATCTGACACCTCTATAGGGCTATTATCGAATTACAAAATAATATGAAATGAAATAACCACACCTCATATATATATATATACACCGAAGTAGTCTAGCAAAATCAACCCGAACATCACAAATTATCTGCATCATTTCATCAATTAACATATACTGTTCAGATTTAAAATTAAGTTTAGGTACCGTTCATATAAAATATCAACAACACTTTTAAAACTTCCCAGATTTTCAAATATAAATTCAATTCTAAACTTGATCTTCAAACTCAAACTTTCCAAAAAACATCATAAAAAGTTTTTAACAAATACCCAATTAATATATCAGTAAATCTCTAAACTTCCAAAACTTATTTAAAATAATCTTTACGATTATCATGAGAGCTACCAAAAAATAAATACTAAAATCCTCCTACAAATTCATTATACAAAACTTATCAAAATTAATTAAGGTAATGCCATACAAGTGTACTAACCTTAATTTGAAGGCCCTTCAAGAACTCTCTTCCCTCTATCTTCCACTTGATTCTCAAATTCTACAAATTTACAAATTCTTGATTTAGCTATTAAAGTGTTCTAGAATTTTACAGTGAAAAAGTAGCACACATCAATGCTAAATTATCCGCTTTTTAACACTACTAATTCTTCCTATTATCCATTATTCTACCTATCTAAACTACTCGATTATGACATCTTTCCACCTAACTTCTTAACTATCATCCTTAAATGACAAATGTAATCCACTAAACTATTGCCTAAAATGACACGTGGAATTGTTACTTATTGTTTCCCATCCAATCTTCATTCATTTTGCGTCTTATAATTATCTCCCTTTTCTGACTCATCACCAATGATATGAGCCGGCCATGTTATTACTCGTGTTCCATCTTCAGTCATCTTTTACAACCCTAGTGATCAGGTGAAATTCGGGTTTAACCATGTCCGGATCTAGACTCTTCCAACCCGCCTATCCGGCTATTATACTGCATGAGACCTTTGTAAATTTAAAGGAATAACTAAGTCTGAGACTCGGTTAATATAAAATATAATCTTATAAGACATATTTGAATGAAAATAATTATTGAGCTGTGTTAAAGTTCTTAATTAAATGTTACATGATAAAATTAGGAAAAACCTAACCAGATTAAATTTTGAGCGCGTGAAACCGAATCAAAATTTTATGGAAAGGAGAGAATCCTCTTAGCATTTTGATCTAATTAAAAATTTTAACCAAACTTAATTTGTGAAATAAATATCTAACAAAAAATAAGGTAAGTTATGGAATGAATGATTATTTAACACCTTAATCTGGGTCATCTGGGTTGAGGGGTTACATGTTATGTAATTTCATTAATTTAGTCCTTTGGTCAATTGAAAATTAACTATGAAAACTGAAATTGATGGCCACTCGTTCAAAGCATTAAGCTTTCATAACATGTTTCATGGAAAGAATAAGAGTTAAATTGCATTAAATTTAAAGAAAATACATAGGTGCCTTGCTAAGATCCAGCCTTAGTTATGGTAAATTTAACTCACAACTAAACTAAAATAAACCAATAAAATAAAGAAACATGAAAAGAGGAGTTTAGAATAAACTAGGAAATTGGAGAAATCGTTGAGAGGGGATGGATGAAGACTTTCCAAAATTCTATTTTCTTCCTTGCTCCCAAAATCACATTCTAATTGATGAAGAATATGGAAAATTAAATATACAAAATGTCTAAAAACTATCTAGCTTCTTCATTTATTATTGTATAATCATTCTATTCCTCTCTTTTTTGTACGATCGTGCTTCTTCTTCTTTCCTTTCAATTTTCTGTTCAAATTTTCTTTTTGATTTTTGATTTTGTGATTGTTTGTATTTTCTTCTTCTTCTCCTTTTGGTTTACAGTTCTTCATGGCTCTTACCTCGTCGTCATTGTCAGGAAATCATAGATTTCTTAGTTTTCTCCATTGATTAATGATTGATCCATTGGAATAGAATGAGACAAGAATTTATTTAGTTGTCGTTAGAATTCATTTAGTTGTCTTCTTCTTCTCTTTCAATTTTCAATTCTCCGTTGGTATTTGATTTTTTTTATTTGTTTTCTTGCAATTCTCATCGATTTTAATCAAGTTTTTTTCATTCTTTTAAATCTGTAATTGTCTATATGTTCTTTGTTGCTATTTTTTCTTTTCTGTTTGTTTTTGTTTATTTATATTGTGATTCTATTACGGTTTATACATTATTTCTGTGTATTTGTGTTATCTCTATACTTTTTCGCACTTTTCTAAGTGTTTGGTTTCAACAATACACGTATGATACAGTCCAGAGACAATCAAGATATCTGATTATACTGATACAGTTATGATACAATTTATATATATATATATATATATATATATATATATATATATAATACATGTATGATACACACATCAACGATATAAAATAACGATATACATGTAAAAATAAGACAAAATAAAGAGAAATATGTAGAAATAATACCAAATGTAATTAAAATAATGAAAACATGCAACTTTAAAAAAGTTAAAGGACAATGCAAAAAAATTAAAGAGATAGATTGTGTGAGCACGGGTTTTTCCCGACCTCTATAATGAGAATTCTTGCGTTACCTGTGGACCGAACGGACTTGAATTGGACTTGAAAACGATGGAATGTTGCCTGGAGTCCCTCAAACGTCCTAAAAATCGAGCTATCCGCAATCAGAAATCCTCGAAAAGGTCTTCAGAGTGATTTCCAGGGTTTAGGGTGTGCGTCGAACTTTTGAAATTTTACCCCGGCTCTTGTTAGAGCCACACGGCTCTAGTTTTCAAACTAGAGCCGGCCGACTCTAGTGGGAAAGACAAGTTTCCTTGTAAAACAAAGCAACTTGTCTCTCTAGATAGAGGTATGGGCAAAATCAGAGGGATGGGGCTGATTTGATGGGACGAAAATGAGTGTGTGGGAGAGAGATAAAAAGAAAGAAATCAGAGAAAAATGAGGGGGGGGGGGGGGGGGGCTTTTGAATCTTAAAAAAAAAATAAAAGGAAAGAAAGAGAGAGAAAAAAAGAAGCAGAGAAAGAAAAGAGAGAAAGACCAAGCAGGTGGTGAGCCAAAAACACCAAGACTAAGACCCAAAATCAATCCCCAAACATTGATAACAAGTTACTTAACCTTTGTTCATTGATTGGAGATCGTTTCAGATTTATTTCGGGTTGTTTCGGATCGTCGTGGTTTTCAGCCGATTGAGTTCCCAGGAGACATTTCAAGCTTTCAATTCGTTCTTTGGACGTTTAAAGCATCCAAACAACATCAAGGTAAACTCTGAGAGGCCTTAAACCTGTTTGCATTGTCTTTTCAGTGCGTTTTCTTTGTTTCTGAGAATTTCAGAATCGAATTGCCTGAATAGAGCCGGCCGGCTCTAATATTAGAGCCGGCCGGCTCTGTTCTCCAGGGACAGACTCCTGGTTTGTCCTGATCGGCCAAAAACAGTCTGTTTTCCATTTTGTGCATTCTGTTGCGATTATTTTCGGCCCAAATCCATCCGTATGCCATAAAATTTTGGTTTTTATATTTCTATACTTACGGATATTAGTGTTTTTTTGTATTTCCCAGGGTTTTATTTTCTAAGTTTCGGGATAGTTTTATCCGAATCGGATCCATAGTTCAGCATTAGCGGACCCCGAACCTATATAGTCCCCGGAAAATATTAAAAACAAACAAAATAGTATTTTCACAAATTTTTTTGGTGTGTTTATTATATTTTGGACCCTAGATGAAATGCATATTTAGGAACCCACACGAACGGAACCCGGAGTTCTAGGATAACCAACCCACAAAAACAACAATTTGCATAAAACCGAGCCAAATGTTTTCCAAAAATTGATTTTTCAGCACAAAAATTACAGGACGTTTTAAACCGTTTTCCAGGTCTAACCAGTTCGACCGGTCGGGTCGACCTGGTTACCCCCTAAATGTATGTTCCCACTTTCTAAATTTCCAATTCTACCTGATTTGAGTCCTATTCGTGTTTATAATATAAACTGTGCTTATCAATCTGTTTTGCAGTATTTATTTTTATTTTTACTGTATTTAATAGATTAATTCGTGTAAATAGACGGTTGTATTATTTTTAGATTCTCGTGTATTTAGGCGATTGTAAAGTGAGGATGAGAGTTTTTATATTTTATTCAATTTGGTTGTATAATCGGCCTTTATTATTCTTTTGTATATTTTTGTGGGTGGTTTATTTTCCTGCAATTTATTTTATGCATTTCTGCCTTAGCATCGAACTAATAAAATAAACAAATCGGGTTAGAGAAAGATAACAAATTGAATAAATATGACTTTATAAATAATAAACGAATACAAGCTTGAGGTTGAGTAGGTAAATTTTCCGAACCCCGAATCTCTGGATTAGGTACAGTAGTCTGCGCTCGGTAGGGAGCTGTATCGGAATTTCCCGGATGAGATGATCCGGGTGGCGACTCTGTCACTGATCTCGAGATTGAAGTTTCGAGGTCTGTAAGTTATAAAACGTAAAAAACGTTTTCTAAAAAAGCATTTCTAGTCTTTTAAAACAAGACAAATAAAACTTGTTTTCCAAAAACATCACACTCAAACCAAATGAATTTTCTTCGGTTTTCTAAAAACCCCCGGCCTGCTTCGCCGCGTCTTATTTCATTATTTCGAAAAGGTCATCCGCTCACGGATTGTTTATACAGTTTTGATACACATATGTGTTACATGTATGATACACTTATAAACAATACAAAATAACAATATTTTGGAAAACTTGTTTATCTAAGTAAAAAGGTTAGATGTAGCCAAAAAAGTGGCGTTTTGCTTTTTTAAACAAAAAAACCTCTAAATTAAAGGCATGAGAAATTATCCATTAAAAAAAACCTCTAAATTAAAGGCAGGAGAAATTTTAAAATACTCCAGGAATATATACTCTCATAATTATAAAATGTGATTTATATTTTTTTATTATACCTAAAAAGGAAAGCATCAACCCTTTTTGCTAATATATGTTATAGGAATACCATAAGTCGGGAGTATTCAAAAATTTTTCGTAAAGGCAGGTGAGGGAATTTGAACTTATTAAGTTATTATTCAGATTTAACTACCAAAAAAGTAAAATTTTTAAATATTAACTTTAACATGATAAATAAATTTCAAACTAATAATTTAGATTATATAACTAGTTGATAATATTACCATATTAAGAATTTAAAACACGTGTGTTATAGAATGAAATGGAAAATCTGTTGTATTGCATCCAAATAACTTTGTGCATACCATAAACATAAAAGTATGACATAACAATAAAATAAAATGCAGCCCAGACCATAAAATAATTATAATAAGAAGTCAGGAAAAAGAAAAAGAAAAAGAAAATGGTCCCATAAAACTTTGGTTTAAATTTGAAATAAATGTATGTTTGTGTGTAGCCTACTAAAATGAGGGAAGGCCAGGCCGCCACCCAATTAATAGTATAATGTGTAACTATACGTTGGTCAGTTTTATGCCACTCGCGTCATTTCTTCTGTCCTCCTCGATACTGACCAAGCAAATTAACTTCTTTGTGATGATTAATCCCATAATTGTTTCTAAAACAATTAAAAACGCTTATTTATATACTATTAATTCATGCATGTGATTTTCGTTGTTAATAATTTACAAAGTCAAAATATCAAAATATAAAAGTTATCGCCATGCAGTAAAAAAAATGTTGTATATTAATTGCTAAAATAAAATTGTGATAATATATATTTGTTAATCTAATCCGATAAAATTTTGTTTCTATAATAATAATAATAATAACTTTTGACAATATTGTGATATAGTTTTCAAATTTTTTATAGTTAAATCTAACATTTTTTAATGCGGAAATAAAGCATTTTAATTATAAACTCGTGATAAGGAATTATCCAAGAGAGTAAAACTGATGATGGATCTATTGTGTGGTGAGATTAAAGAGGCTCTTGGTAATAATAAAGAGAGAAATTATGTATGCATTGTTAGAACCCAAGAAATTACATCAAATTATCGAAAGAGATGTACCTGAATCCATTGAATCAATTGGAATCGGATCAGATATTACCAGTTATATCTTCTTCAATTAAAGTCTCCTTATAGTTTTTCTCTGATGGATAGAGATTCCTTTTTGTTAACTCCTAAAACTTGAATTAGACTTTAATATATAGGGGACGAACCAACGTGTCTTTTCATGGCCAACTAACGTGTCTTTTCACGATAAACCTATGTGTCATTTCACAATGAACCAATGTGTCTTTTCATGTGTCTGTATCGGCATCCAATTAGAAACCCCATTAATCTTTTATTGGACTACCCAACTGGTTTCCACTCTTTTAATCCATATCCTGTAGAATTTTATTTAGACCTTAACTTTAATGATTACTTTATTTGGTCAAATATTATAAATAGTCAATATAATTAATTAATAATATGTTAGCCCACTTTATTTATTATTAGTATTTAATAATAAAACCAACAATCTCGCACTTGGGCTACATATTATGATTCAGTTATATTCATGAAGTTCTAAGTACGCAACCATATGCTATTTGGTTCTTTAAAATCCATTTTAAAAAACAATCCGGTTCATTTCTTCTATTAGTATGAGAACATAACGGCTTTCATCGCTACAACAGGGCGTTTAAACCATCTATAATCATCGTACCAACATATTCAATGACATGGATCAAGCATGGATGAATGGCATGAAAATTACATGCAATGTGATCTTAATCATGCCTATTTCCAACTTTTCCTACTTTATTCTTTATGGGATCAAATATAATTTTCCAAATATAATGCAAATATTGCTAAAAGGAAAATTAATACATTCAGAGTAAAACTTTAAAATAATTCCATCAACTGTATTCTGCAAACTATAAACTATCAAATGTGCACAACATAAAACATCAAATACAAACTTCCATTAAACCATTGTGTCATCTAACAAAACGACACCCATATGAAAGGCCTTGAGTACTAAACCCTTAGTTAGCGGATCCGCAAGTATAGAGTTTGTCCCAAAGTGTTCTATCAAAATCTGACTACTCTGAATTCGTTCTTTAACAACCAGAAACTTGATATCTATATGTTTTGACTTTATAGAGCTTCTGTTGTTATTGGAATAAATCACTGCTGATTTATTGTCACAAAATATCGTTCTTTAACAACCAGAAACTTGATATCTATATGTTTTGACTTTATAGAGCTTCTGTTGTTATTGGAATAAATCACTGCTGATTTATTGTCATAAAATATCGTTCTTTAACAACCAGAAACTTGATATCTATATGTTTTGACTTTATAGAGCTTCTGTTGTTATTGGAATAAATCACTGCTGATTTATTGTCACAAAATATCTTTAGTGGACTTTGAATACCTTTAACTATTCGCAGCCCTGTGACAAAATTTCATAACCATATTCCATGATTGGATGCCTCATAACAAGCTATGAATTTAGCTGCCATGGTTGAAGAAGCTACAAGTGTTTGCTTGACACTTTTCCAAGAAATAACTCGTCCCACCAACATAAAAACATAACCTGATGTGGATCATTTACTATCTTGTCATCCAACAAAATCGGAATCAGAATACCCAATGATCTCAAGTCTGTCTGATTTCCTATAAGTAAGCATGTAATCTTTTATTCTCTTTAAGTACCGCATAACCCTTTTGGCTGCTCTCCAATGATCCCTTCTTAGGTTACTTAAGTATCTAACTAAAACTCTGACTATGAATGCTATGTAGGGACGAGTACAAACTTGAGCATACATAAGACTTCCCACTACTGAGGCATAAGGAATCTTTTGCATTTCATTTATCTCAAGTTCATTCTTAGGGCATTGTGTGGGACTAAACTTGTCTCCTTTTGCTATCGGTGTATCTCCTGATGTATAATTTTTCATGCCAAATCTATATAAAATTTTATGGATATAACTCTTTTGTGATAACCCAAGAGTACCACGAGAGCGATCTCATAGTATTTGAATTCCTAATACAAAAGAGGCATCACCAATATCTTTCATCTCAAAATTTTTAGTGAGAAATTTCTTGGTGTCGTGCAATAAGCATATATCGTTACTGGCAAGTAATATGTCACCGACGTATAAAATCAGGAAGATAAATTTACTCCCACTGAACTTATGGTATACACAATCTTCCACCAAATTCACCTCAAAACCGTTCGAGGTAATTACTTGATGAAACTTGAGATACCATTGATGAGAAGCTTGTTTGAGACCATAGATGGATTTCTTTAATTTGCACACCATAGACTTTGGATCTCCATACACAAAGTTTTCTAGCTGCATCATATAAATTGTCTCATCAATGTTGCCATTGAGAAATGTTATCTTTATATCCATCTGATGTAACTCTAAGTCCAAATGAGCTACAAGTGCCATAATTGTTCTAAAAGAGTCTTTCGAGGATACTGGAGAGAAAGTCTCTTTATAGTTGATGCCTTCCTTTTAAGTAAATCCTTTAGTGACTAAACAGGCCTTATATCTTTCGATGTTGCCTTTTGAATCCCTTTTGGTTTTAAATATCCATTTACAACTTCTTTATGCAACTCAACAAGATCCTAGATGTCATTATATTTCACGGATTTTATTTCATCCTCCATGGCATTAATCCACTTTTGAGAATTTGAACTTTCTAAGGCTTGTTTGAAGTTGATTGGATCACCTTCCCTTATGCCTATTTCATCTTCATATTCTCAGAGAAAGATGATATAATCATCCAAAATCGTACTTCTCCTTTCTTTAGTGGATCTTCTTAATGGCACTTCTTGAGGATGTTGAGTTTGTTCTACAAATGTTGTGGGAAGAACTTCATTGTTGTCTTGTACTGGAGTTGCATCTTGAGTAATGACAGGCACTATGGCATGATCATTATCAATAACAATATTTGGAAGAGAAACAAAATCATCTTCCACAAAGACGACATTCTTAACTTTATTCTCCCCCCCCCCCCAAATTCAATATCCTCAATGAATCTCGTATTTCATGTCTCAAAGAAAGATCTTGTAGTGCGATTGTAAAACTTAAAGCTGCCAGAGCGTTTAGCATATCCAACAAAGTAGCAACTAACCGTTTTTTAGTCCAGTTTCTTTTCAAATGGCTTGTAAGCCCTTATCTCAGCTGGACAACCCTAAATGTGTAAGTGCCTAAAATTAGGCTTCTTGCCTGTCCACAATTCATAAGAAGTTTTGTTTGCTGCTTTTGTTGGCACCCAATTAAGGATGTAAACTACAGCTTTTAATGCTTCTCCCCAAAGTGATTTAAGTAAAGAAGAATGAATGATCATACTTCTCACCATATCCTTAAGAGTGCGGTTTCACCTTTCAACAACACCATTCATGCTAGGTTTGTCCGGCATGGTGTACTGTGGGACAATTCCATACTCCTTTAAGAAGATAGCAAATTGTCATGGACGTTGTTCTCCTACTCCGTCATATCTACAGTAGTATTCACCACCAAGATCAGATTTAACAGCCTTCATTTTCTTACCTAGTTTAAGTTCAACTTCGACTTTGAATTCCTTAAATACGTCCAAAGATTGTGACTTATCATGTATCAAATATAAGTATCTATATCTAGAGTAATTGTCTATGAACATGATAAATTACTATTGACCATTCCAAGTGGAGTGGAAAATTGTCCACATATATAAGTATGAATCAGTTCTAAGAGATCTGTAGCTCTAGTAGTACCTAATTTTCTCGAGTTTGTTTGCCTCCCCTTTATGCATTCAATACAAACTTGAAAATTAGTCAAATCTAGAAGTCCGATGATTCAATCACTCATAAGCCTTTGAATTCTCTGTTTAGAGATATGTCCTAAATGCTTATTCTATAAAGTGGTAGAATCCTCATTTAATTTTCTCTTTGTACCTTTAGTAGTTGACTGCAAAATTTCATTTTCTAAAGTAACAATTTCAAGCATGTAGAGTTTATCAATCAAAGAACCGGTACCAATAATATTTGAATTATGATATAAATAAACTTTATTATTTCCAAAAGAACAAGAATAACCAAATTTTTCCAAACAGGAAATAGAAATTACATTCCATCTAAAAGACAATACAATAGAATTTTCAACTAAATCCAAATAAACACAATTTTTCAATAATAATCTAAATGTTCCTATAGCTTCAACTTTAACTTTAGTGCCATCACCCACAAAGATGAATCTTTCAGCAACATTTGGCGGTCGGCTCCACAGGTAACCCTGCATAGACATACTTGTGTGAGTTGTAGCACCAGAATCTACCCACCAAGTATTCATATGTACATAAGTTAAATTAAATTCAAAGCAAACAAAAGCGAGAGTCATACCTTTCTTTTCACGCCAAGCAGTATATTTAAGACACTCTTTCTTCATATGTCCCACCTTCTTGCAAAAATAACAGGGAAATATTTTATCCTGTTTATTTTGCATCTTCTGCTTTGGCTTTCCCTTTTCTACATCTCTTTAGCTCTCTTTCTTTTCTTATCATGAGAACTGGATGCCAAATGCGAACTTTCAGTGTTATCCCACTGAAGTCTCTCTTCTTCTTGCACACATTAGGAAATGAGCTCATTAAGAATCCATTTATCTTTCTGAGTGTTGTAACTCATGACAAACTGTCCGTATAGTGAAGGAAGAGAAATAAGTACTAAGTGAACTAGCAAATCATCTGAAAGCTCTAACTTTAGTTCCTTTAGTTTTCCAGCGAGATTAGACATTTCAATAATATACTCTCGGATGTTCCCCTTTCCTTTATACTGCATGTTAAAGAGTTTCATTAAGAGGTTACTCGTTTCAGCTTTTTCATTTTTGGCAAAATACTGCTTAATTTCAATGAGGAACATCTTGGCACTTGTGCTCTCAGTGATAGAGCCCCGAAAGGTTCTTGGAACAAAGCGCTTCATGATCATAAGACTCATGCAATTAGAACGATCTCACTTATCAATTTTCCACATTTGGATCACCCTCAGTGGGTCCCTCCATCCGAAGCGCAAGGTTCAAATCCATACAACCGAGAACGATTTCGACGTTCTCCTTCCATATGGCATAGTTCGTCCTATGCAACATAGGAATCATATTAATTTGTGCAGATACATTAGTAGTATGTTGCTTGTTTACTAATATCTTAATTTAGCTTTTGATAATAATTTTTCTAATAATAATTCCACTTAAAGATTAGTGCTCGCAAGTATACAAATCGCAACATGGTAATAAAAGATATCAATCCCACGATGAATAAGTATGTAACTTTAGTTTGTTTTTCTTTGCGTTTATAGAGTATCGAATTATAAAGTAATATAGAGAAATAAGTAAATGGCTAGTTAAATCAATTAAAGTACTAGTTATGAGTTGAGTTATCATTTTAATAGCTAGTTACATAAATATACAAGCATTTTATCTTATATATTCATTGCACATGCATTAATTATCTATTCAATCCCTATGATAAGAGTATGTCGGATTAGTTCTATTTCAACGGGCATGTCTAGAAATAGATTTTATTCAATAACTCATAGACAAATTATCGAATAGCTTTGCCAAAATAACTAAAGGTCTTAATACACAATGGCCAAGCTATATTAAGATGATCTCCAATTAATTTAACAAAGTGAAACAAAATAATCATACATCATAATTTATTCTATCTTAGTAACTAACCAAGACAAAGTAATATGTGAACTTCTCTATATCTTATTATGAATCACAATACATATTTGGCGTTAGTCGTGCAATGTAAAACAAGAAATCAAAACATACTTGGCGTTAGTCATGCAATAAAGAGTAAGATATAAGAAAACTTATCGATATTGATCTCGTAAATATTCAATACAAATACAAGTGTGATGCTCTCATAAAGGAAAAGCATAAGAATAGACTTAAGAAAGCGATAGTATTCCCGTCTGTCACACGGGAAACACTCCCTCACGCTTATAGGTATATTGCAACCTCGGGGGTATCTTTTCTCTATACAGCGACAATACTTGATTCAAGGACCTTGGCGTTAGGCTCCCCTTTACGTACACTAAATATTACAAACAACATTTGAACTCTCTAGACACTTTATTTCTCTAACTTTTACCGATTCGTCCTCTCCCTTTGGCGTCCCATTGAGGGCACACACTGCAATCTAGAATTCCTTCTCTATTTATAAGCATTGAAGCATTGTGTCTCTTTGTGAAAGGTTGTGTTGGTTCGATGAATGGTTGTGCCTCTTTGTAAAGTTGTGTTGGTTCATTGAATAGTTGTGTCTCTTTGTAAAGTTGTTTCCTTTCGTGAAGAGTGTGTCTGTTCATCAAGGGTTGTGTCTTTTCATGAAGGGTTGTGTCTTTTCATGAAGAGTTGTGTCTTTTCATAGTGGTGGTTGAAGTTCCGATCGGACACGATTGAATAACTGCTGCTGAGTTCATGTCACGATCATGACAGAGTGTTACGGTCGTGATTCACATGGGTTTCTTTGCAAAATGCTGAAGTCAAAGTCTGTCCATAGGCTAGGTCGCGATCGTGATAGGTGTCGCGCTCTTGACCTGTCTCTTTCCTTTAATTTCTCTTTGTTTTTGCTTCCTTTTATAGCTAAATTCCATATATTTGCATATTTAGTCTTTAAAACTATAAATCATCAAAAACAAGCAGTACCAACGTGAAATCTAATATAAAATAAGAAAAAAATCGCAAATTCCTTATAGATTATATCATATATATGTGCCTATTTAGCACTTATCATAGTAGTAGTAGAAACTGAATTGAACAAAAATTAAAAACACATGTTGAATGTCATACCATAGGAATAAATTAATAACAATAATAACTATTACACAATCATTTCGAAACAAGGTGGGCCCATTTAACAAGATACCTAGCACAATATTAATATTTTGTCTTTGAACTAAAAATATTAACTGTAATTAGTATTTTTCACGTAGTAATCAAATATTGATAATAAAACCTGTCAAATAATAGTCTTCCTTTGGGCCGACCATTATTTACATGGAAACTTTATATCATCACATATTTATTACCACATGTATACCAATTATTCAGCCAAATACCAACTTTCCTTTGGGCTGATTATTAAGCGCATAAATAAAAGATATACACATCTATATATTTTTTTAACATAAATTAAAAAATTCATAACCGAAGTTACTTTGGCTACTATATCATGTCAATTAATTTATTTAAAAATGCAAGACAATCAAGTGTAAAATAATTATTTAAATAAAATAAATTGAGACTTTATTTTGTTTTACTTAAATAAGTAAAACACATAATAACACTTGATTTCATAATGGGGAAAAATTCAAATTAATCTCAAAATTGAATTACTAAACAATAAAAGCCCAATTATTCAACTAAACTTGTTGAATCAAACTGAAAACTATATGCCCGTGAGGACCTTCA
The DNA here is from genome assembly GCA_039660915.1 of Euphorbia tirucalli. Classification (NCBI taxonomy): domain Eukaryota; kingdom Viridiplantae; phylum Streptophyta; class Magnoliopsida; order Malpighiales; family Euphorbiaceae; genus Euphorbia; species Euphorbia tirucalli. Next base: position 22,238,142 of record CM077634.1, on the reverse strand, counting down.
TTGTTATTAACAAATTAATGTTTGTGACTTATCAATTATAATTGTTAAACAATAACCATAATTAAGAGCAAAATTATTTAATTTTCATTAATAAATTAATCATTCTTTAATAATCTTGAATCAATTACTCTTAAAATATACTTTATTGTCTCTGCAATTTTTACCGAAACCAGTAGCAAAAATTGAAACCATCCGATTGAAAACCCATAAAAAAATAGTTGTCCTTTTTTTTTAATCATTTTGGACAGAATTCTAGAAACACGGTCATAATTCATTTAACAAGCCATAATTGCAGTGATTTCAATTCATAATCTTTCTGGATTTAAATCATAATTCAAATACTAAGTGTGCTAATTATCATTTGTCTTAAGCCATAAGACAGAAAACCATTCTATCATTCACCAGCGTCAATAAAATGTGAAATTGACCCTCAATTAAGTTCTGAAATTATACCGACTATTAACAAATCAAAAACCTAATTGATTAATATTTTGAATCCTTAATGATAATTGAAACCCTTAGTATCCATAAATCAACCAAGCCCAGTACTAGGATTTGCACCCATAGATAATAAATTAACAGATGCAAAACAAAATTATATCACGAAAATTTTATCAAAAATTTCATGAAAACTCCACAAGAACTCCAATAATTCAATGTGTTTGTGGCTCTAATACCACTTGTTAGAACCCAAGAAATCGCATCAAATTATCAAAAGAGGCGTACCTGAATCCATTGAATCAAACAGAATCGGATCAGAAATTACTGGTTATGTCTTCCTTAATTAAAGTCTCCTTATGGTTTTTCTCTTATGGGTAGAGATTCCTTTTTGTTTACTCCTAAAACTTGAATTAGACTTTAATATATAGGAGACCAACCAACGCGTCTTTTAACGACGAACCAACTTGTCTTTTCACGATGAACCAACGTGTCTTTTCACGTGTCTGTATTGGTATCCAATCAGAAACCCCATTAATTTCTTATTGGACTATCCAACTGGTTTCCACTTATTTAGCCCATACCCTTTAGGATTTTATTTAGACCTTAACTTTAACAACTACTTTATTTGCTCAAATACTATAAATAGCCAATATAATTAATAAATAATTTATTAGCCCACTTTATTTATTATTGTATTTAATAATAAAACCAAAATGCATCCCTTTACTATTTGTGATAGCAATAATGTTGGAGTATTTGTCTCATCTTTTGCAGCAGTCGTCCTTTCTTCATTTTGCTATCATCCTAGCTTTTCAACTTAAATTGAATTATATATTAATTTTCAAAAAAAAAAAAAAATTGAACTACATAGTTTTAACTAGGGACGTATATATTGTTTTCAAATTTGGTCAGCTTTTCCACATGGGAAAATTCTACTGTAATAAAACCATGGGCGTTTAATACATTAATAAAAAAATAAAAAATGAACCCATGATCTTTGTTCAAATTATAGTACTATAAGAAATTAGGTTGTTTGTGACAACAAAATCCGTCACATGATCATAAAAAGTTGTTATCAAAAACTGTATGTGTCAACAAATAGTTGTCACGTAAAACTCTGTTACTAAAAGTTTTTTACATATGCGACAAGAAAAAGTTAACACATAAAATATTAGTTTTGTGACAGTAAATTTGTTATCACAAAATTTTCATTTGTTACAACTTTTATTGTAATAAAAAAATAAAATATTGTCACAAATATGTCACATATTGTCTTATAAATTAAATTAAAATCACATGAAAACTTTAATTAGTCGTCAAAAAAAATTATTTGTGACAATTTTATTGTCACATAATGTAAATACATGGCAACATTTTTTTAAGAGTCGCATATTACCCGTATATATTCAATATTTTCACCAATTTTAAAAAGATAATTAAATAATATTATTGCATCTAATATTTGAAATATAAAATATACCACAATGTTATTTGTTAATATTATATTTTACAACAAATTAAAATAGAAAAAATGTCAATTCATTGAATACATAAAATTTACCAATTACAAATGAAAAACATTAGCGTATGAACAAAAAGATACTGTATTATTCCAAAAACTATGTTGTCGTATATGATGGTTGTCTTTCAAATCAGCCTCTCTTGAAATTCTAATTCCTTCGTGTCGAGAAGTTAGCAATTTAAAAAAAAAAAAAAAAAAAAAAAAAGGAAGAAGAAGAAGAAGAAGAAGAAGACACAGATGAGCTAAATAGAGTATGAAGTTGTACTTTTGGCAAAACTAAACAATTAATGAAACACCAAGTCACAATTTAAAAAAAAGTCAAATACATACGCGACCTTTTCAACTTTAATTTTTAAGTCGCTTTGCCCCCTAAACTATTTTAACGACCTATCTATCCCCTCATTTAAAGGTAAAATATATACATAGCCCCTTCAATTTTTATTTTTGAGCCGTTTGGCCCCCTCAACTATTTTAGCAACCTATCTAACCCTTCATCTATTTTAAAGTGGTATTTTTAAACATTTGAGTGAACATAACCAGACATAACAGAGTACCATGCGTTACACGCGTCCGACACTAAAGACATGTATGACACACGCTGGAAATTATCTTCTATCTAATTAATATTACAAACTATTATAAAGTGAAGATTTCTCAGCAATTAATTAAACTTAAGAGGAGGAAGAAATACGACACATTAGCATTCAAATGTCTAAAAATACCACTTTAAAATAGATGAGGGGTTAGATAAGTCGCTAAAATAGTTGAGGGGGCCAAGCGGCTCAAAAATAAAAGTTGAAGGGGCTGCGTATGTATTTGGCTTTTAGATAAGGGGTTAGATAGGTCGTTAAAATAGTTGAGGGGCCAAGCGACTCAAAAATTAAAGTTGAAGGGGTCGCGTATGTATTTGGCCTAAAAAAAATCTACATATGCATCAAAATATGGCCCAAGGTAGAAACCATATCTATAATTGCAGAGGACAAACAATATTTTTGAGCCGCTTGGCCCCTCAACTATTTTAGCAACCTATCTAACCCTTCATATATTTTAAAGTGGTATTTTTAAACATTTGAGTGAACATAACCAGACATAACAGAGTACCATGCATTACACGCGTCCGACACTAAAGACATGTATGACACACGCTGGAAATTATCTTCTATCTAATTAATATTACAAACTATTATAAAGTGAAGATTTCTCAGCAATTAATTAAACTTAAGAGGAGGAAGAAATACGACACATCAGCATTCAAATGTCTAAAAATACCACTTTAAAATAGATGAGGGGTTAGATAAGTCGCTAAAATAGTTGAGGGGGCCAAGCGGCTCAAAAATAAAAGTTGAAGGGGCTGCGTATGTATTTGGCTTTTAGATAAGGGGTTAGATAGGTCGTTAAAATAGTTGAGGGGGTGTTAGCATATTAATTAGCATATTAATTAGTTCATTACTTGAGTTTGCTTTACTAATTAACCGGATCATATTAATTTCAATTAATATTGAAAGGGGTTAGTTAGCAAATAAACTCATGAAATGGACTAATAACTAATATTAGTTTCTTCTTTGTTTGTTACAAATTGTTACAAGTTGGTTAGATTAGTTATTGGGCCTCCTTATTTTACGGGCTTTGTAAGGCTCTGTTTTGTGTTTTCTGCTCTTGTATATAAAGAGCTTTATACCTGTAAACAATTGATTAAATTGAATAAAATTGAAAAGCACTTTACTCTTTTAACTTTCCTTCGTTCCATATGGTATCAAAGCAGTAGGTGCTCTACCGACGACGGCGATGGCAGGCAAACAGAGGCGAAGAGCGACGGAAGTTCCACTAGGCGAGGCTTTTCCCGATGATGTAACTGAAGAAGAAGAAAGAAGTGATGCAGAAGCAGATCGTGATTTCCAGCGCCAAAGAGGAATAGATCCAAATCATCCTGGTATGAATAATTTCACATCGATTCCTTTGATTCAGATGCAATCAACAGATAATCCAGGGGCAAATATTGTTAATCTGCAATTGAATGGAAATAATTACATTGCTTGGAGAAAGGCTGTAATTAGGGCACTTTGTGTCAAGGAGAAAAGTGATTATGTGTTAAAAGACATTATAGTTCCAGAAGAAGGATCTCCTGGCTATATGAATTGGTTAAAGGCAGACTGTTTGGTGATGTCTTGGCTGATTAACAGCATGGCCAAAGATGTAGCTGAAGGATTTCAATATGCATCTACCTCTAGAGAGTTATGGTTAGACTTGGAGCACAGGTTTGGAGGGAGTAATGGACCTATGCTTTACCAAATACAGAGAGAAATTAGTTTACAAGTCCAAGGAAATCTACCAATTATGCAATACTACAATAAACTGAAGAAGTTATGGGATGAGTTGAGTTTTTTGTCTCCAATACCGAGTTGTCAGTGTGGTTTTGCACGGACTTGTGTGTGCAATGCATTTCAGAGAGTGGCAGACCAGAGAGAAGAAGTGAAGCTAATGCAGTTTCTCATGGGTCTTAATGAAACTCATGAACATGTCAGAAACCAAATATTGTTAATGGATCCACTTCCTACCATTAACAAGGCATACTCAATGTTATTAAAGGTGGAAAAACAATAGGAAGTGATTGCTGTAACAAACACAATGGATTTTGCTCATTTTGTTCAAGCAGAGAAGCAGAGTACCAAAGGAAAGGGAAAAAAACTTATGCTGAAATAAAGGCAGAGAAGGCAAATCTGAAATGTGAACATTGCGATGGAACTGGTCACACCAAAGCAAATTGCTTCAAGATTATCGGCTATCCTGATTGGTACAAAGGTTCCAAATCACAACAAACCATAAGTAATTCAAAATTTAACAAAGCAAATGCAGTTTATGCAGGAGGTGAAGCTTCAAAAACTGTCACACAGAAGACTGCTTCCGCTGATTCTGAAGTTCAATCTGAGTTTTTTGACCAGCAGCAAATGGCTTATATGGTGCAAGAAATGTACAAGGCTTTCAAATGCAAAGGTGCTGTAGTTCCAGATTCACCTATACAGAATCCGGACTTCACAGCATTTGCAGGGTTCTCTGGTAAGAACAACCTCAACATTAACTTTGTTTCTGATTTGACACATTGTTGGATTCTCGATAGTGGTGCTACCACACATATGAGCCCAACAAAAAAATGGTTCTCTGATTTTACAGCATTACGGATGCCACAGAAAATAGTGTTACCAACTGGTACTGTTAAATTGATTAATATGGTTGGTACAGTGCCGTTATCCAACAAATTCCAGTTACAAGGGGTTTTATATGTTCCGGATTTCAATTACAATTTGTTATCTGTGGGAGCATTACTCAAGCAATTCAATATTGAAGTAAATTTTCAACAAACTTATTGTTGTCTATAGGATAAAGAGACACGTGAAGTTATGGCTGTAGGGTGGATGGTTGATGGACTTTACCTACTGGATAAAAGTTCATTTTCTACAGCTGAAATCGCAAAATGTCATCAATTGTGTTTTAGCAGTACTTTGAGTTCTCCAACAGTTGATAATGGCATGATAGGTTGGGTCATGCATCTTTTGATATTTTGTCTCACATAGCTAGTATAGAGTTACAAAATAATTCTTCTACTTGTGTTGTTTGTCCCTGTGCCAAACAACATAGATTTTCTTTTACTCGAAGTCAAACTTCAACTAATGCCAGATTTGATTTGTTACATGTTGACATTTGGGGTCCTTATAGAGTCCCTACTGATAATGGAGCAAGATATTTTTTGACAATTGTAGATGATTATACACGCCTAACCTGGCTTATTTTGCTAGCATCTAAACAGCAAGTCCCTGCTGCTTTGGAAAATTTCTTCCAACATGTTTCTTGTCAGTATAAATCCAACGTTCGTATAATACGAAGCGATAATGGTTCTGAATTTGTGAATATGACTTGTACCACTTTGTTCAGAAAACTTGGCATTTTTCATCAGCGCAGTTGTGTATATACACCCCAGCAGAATGGTGTTGTGGAACGCAAGCACAGGCACTTATTAGAAATTGCACGGGCAATTATTCTCAAATCAGGTTTGCCCACTGAATATTGGGGAGAGGCACTTCTTATGGCTGTCAGTATTATTAATGTCCTACCATCCAGGTTATTAAATTGGGAATCCCCATATTTCCGATTTCATGGATCCCTTCCTGATTATAGTCGTTTTCGTATTTTTGGCTGTTCCTGTTTTTACACAGATTTGCATCCACACAAGGACAAGTTGGAGCCCCGGGCTCAGGCTGCTATATTCTTGGGTTTTGAACAGGGAAAGAAAGGGTACAAGGTACTGGATTTGACAACCAAGAAAATTGTTGTATCTAGAGATGTTTCTTTTCTCGAGCAAGATTTTCCTTTTCATTCTTCTTCTACTTCTTCTGCTATCTCTCCTCACTCTACTGATAATTCACTTATGGAAGTTACATCTTCTGATGCTGATTTATCTGTTGAAGCAGATATTTCTTCCCTCCGCCGCTCAAACAGGGTTGTTAAACCTCCTGGTTGGTTACAGGATTATGCAACTTGTGCCACTGTTACTGATATTTCTCATGTATGTTCTCCTTCTCATGCTGTTTTTTTGGCTCAGATTATGCCTGTGCAGGAACCAGCTACTTACCATGAAGCGAAACATGATCTCGCTTGGATTAATGCAATGAATGTTGAACTTGATGCTTTGGAATTGAACCACACCTGGGAGCTAGTTCCTTTGCCTCCAGGTAAGAAACCTCTTGCTACTAAATGGGTTTACCGGGTCAAGTATAAATCTAATGGTGAGGTGGATAGATATAAGGCTCGGTTGGTGGCAAAAGGGTATAACCAAACATTTGGGGTGGATTATTATGAAAGTTTCAGTCCGGTAGCTAAGACGGTTACTGTTAGATTATTCCTTGCCATTGGGGCAGCAAAAGGTTGGGTTCTTGAACAGATTGATGTAAATAATGCCTATCTTCATGGTTTTATTGATGAAGAAATATATTTGCAACCTCCTTTAGGGTATTCCAAGGCTGAAAAGGGTCAAGTTTGTCGCTTGATCAAATCTTTATATGGTCTTAAGCAAGCCGGGAGGCAATGGCATAAAGAAATTTCAAGTCAATTAATTGCTTATGGTTTTCTTCGGTCTCAACATGATCACTGTCTTTTTTTGAAGAAAACCAGGAATTCCTTTTTAGCCCTCTTGGTTTATGTTGACGATATTCTTCTAATGGGGTCCGATCCGAATGCAGTACAGGCTGTCAAAGATTATCTTCACTCTCTTTTTACCATTAAAGATCTTGGTCCAGCTCATTATTTCCTTGGGATTGAGTTAGATCAAACCTCAAATGGTATTTTATTATCTCAAACTAAATACATTAATGATTTGTTGCTTGATGCTGGGTTGCAGGATTGCAAGGCTGTTTCGAGTCCTATTTTACCTACTGTTACTCTCACCGATTCTAGCCCTTTAATGTCAGATGCAGGTCCCTATCGTCGTCTTGTTGGTCGGTTACTTTACTTGGGTTTTTCTCGCCCTGATATTTCTTATGCCACCCAACAGTTGAGTCAGTATATGCAACAACCAGGGGAGCATCATTACCAAGCTGCTCTCCATGTTCTCAAATATCTCAAAGGTACAGCTAATTTGGGCTTATTCTATCCTTGCTTCTAATTTAACTCAATTAACTGCTTACTGTGATTCTGATTGGGCAAAGTGTACACTCACACGTCGGTCTTTAACTGGGTTCTGCATTTTTATTGGTTCATCTCTGGTTTCTTGGAAAACTACGAAACAGACCACTGTAAGTCGTTCTACTGCTGAGGCTGAATACCGGAGCATGGCTTCTGCCACTTGTGAACTTAAATGGCTTTCTTACCTGTTGAGTGATTTCGGTATTTCACCTTCCCTTCCCATCTCTCTTTTCTGTGATAATCAGTCTGCAATTGCTCTTGCCAAAAATCCAGTCTACCATGATAAGACCAAACACATTGCTATTGACGTCTACCTTGTCCGCGAGTTTTTTGAAGCTGGTTTCTTGGTGCCTACTTATGTTTCCACTCGTGATCAGCTCGCTGATATGTTCACCAAAGCTTTGTCTTCTTCTCATTTGTTTTCTTTTCTAGTCAAGCTTGGCCTTGTTGCCATGGCTCTAGCTTGAGAGGGGGCTGTTAGCATATTAATTAGCATATTAATTAGTTCATTACTTGAGTTTGCTTTACTAATTAACCGGATCATATTAATTTTGATTAATATTGAAAGGGGTTAGTTAGCAAATAAACTCATGAAATGGACTAATAACTAATATTAGTTTCTTCTTTGTTTGTTACAAATTGTTACAAGTTGGTTAGATTAGTTATTGGGCCTCCTTATTTTACGGGCTTTGTAAGGCTCTGTTTTGTGTTTTCTGCTCTTGTATATAAAGAGCTTTATACCTGTAAACAATTGATTGAATTGAATAAAATTGAAAAGCACTTTACTCTTTTAACTTTCCTTCGTTCCAGAGGGGGCCAAGCGACTCAAAAATTAAAATTGAAGGGGTCGCGTATGTATTTGGCCTAAAAAAAAAAAATCTACATATGCATCAAAATATGGCCCAAGGTAGAAACCATATCTATAATTGGAGAGGACAAACAATATGATGTGAGTTTCTTGCTTAGAGAAATTTTACAGTACTTCAGGAGAACATACTCCTTTCGTTATAAAATAATATTTATATTCTTTTATTATATCCTAAAAGAATATATTTTAATCCTTCTTGTTAATATATTTTACAAGAGTACTACATATGAAAAAAGACATAAGTTACATAAATAAATGATATGGTTTTGATTTACGAACTAATACATGTGATTTGAAACTTTACAAGCTATGACTTGTGATTTGTGTGCATCGATGGATAAAAACAGTTTTTCATCCATTAAACCTTCTATTTATCCATTAAACCTTCTAAAAACTATCATATCATATGTACCATTTAGTATCCCAATAATTTATTTACATTATTTAATAATTTTCATTAAGATTTGAACTTTTTTTTTTATATATTTTTTGCTATTTTTCTTTTCTCTTTTTTTTTTTTTTTGTATTTTTTTTTCCTTTTTTTTTTCATTATTACTATAAAAGTACATGTGATTCTCAAAAATACTCTAGCTTTCACCATTGAAGTCCATCAAAGTTTTATCAACCAACGTTCAAATCTTCAGGTCAAAATCCAAATGATATAATAACTTTTAGAAGGTGTAGTGGACGAAAAATTGTTTAAGTCTATCGGCGCACGTAAACCACATGTCATAGTTTGTAAAGTTTCAAAACCATATGTACCAATTCATAAATCAACTAAACCACATGATTTATTTATGTAACTTATCTCTTTTTTTCATATGCGGACGGAGATTTCTCATCACCAATAGACACCAGCATGCGGAGAAGATATGGTTGAAAAAATATTCAAAATCTTAAATGAGAATTCCTTGAAATAATCCTTTACGTCGTGGATAGAATAAAAATGCATCTTCGTCCCCTCCCGCCCTGTACCTCTAATGGCTCTAAAATGTAAAAAAATGAAGAAAGGAAAAAAAATGAAAGAAGAGGAGGGAGGAGGAGAAAACTGATCAGCCTTATAGGACAACAAAAATTAAATGATGGAAGAAAAAAAATAAAGAAAAGCTTTTAAAAAATACATATAAATTAATTTAATTATGGATGGCAATAAAAAAATGACAAATGATTTAGTTTTGTCTTAAAAAAATGGTGGAGCGACCAACGTTGCCAAATGGGCGTTGAGATTGAAATAAAGTAAAGTCTGGAAGACTGCTTGTTTTGGTCCAAATAAATGGACTATGCCTACAAATTGTTCACCAGCACACTTTTTACTCGTTTTATTGATTATTCATTTTTTAAAAGTGCTGGTTTGGTTTTGAATATTCACTTCGCACTTTTTCTTTTTCATTTCTCTTGCCGCAGTTTTGTCTTGTATTTTAGGGAAAAGTTTTTGTTTTAAAAAAAAAAAAAAAGGATGGTCTGGTGGTTTTACAAATTAAGTGCCGTGATTTAAAAATTTACAAACTGAGACATGTAATTTGACGATTTTGCGGATAAGGGTTATAATCCAATACATCTCTTAAAACTCTTTTATCATTCGAGATTTCACCTAAAATTTTATAAGTTTATTGATTAAAGTACAATGAACATTGGTTTTATTAGTTAATGTATTTAAGTTAATTAGTTAAGGGTAGTGTAGGTATAAGGTAATTAGTTTTTTTCCCTCATATATGCTTTTTCTTAATTTGTACTAAGTGTGTTAGGAATTTTAGAACACTGTTCTTCAATACGATTTCTTTTTCAATTTTCTCTCAATCTAATTCCTGCTTAATACATATAATCATTTTACTATATCAAATTGCATATTTTCATGTGCAATTTTAGTACATGTTAAGAAAAATGAAATTGCGGGAAAAAAAATATTAATCATATTGAAAAATATAAAAAAGATTTATAGTTTTCTTTTACATATATATTTTATATGTAAAAGAAAATTAAGTAAAAAAATATATTCATACTCAAAAACAAACTTTGTAAAAATAAGGAAAAATAACTCCATTTTTTTTAAAGTTATTTCAATGAGAAATGGTACATCAAATAGATATTAATTTATTTTCACTAACTATATTTATATATTCTACAATTATACTCTTACCCAAACTATAAAATATATTTTATTTTCTTAAAAAATAAATGTATATGTTTCAAGAAATAAACAGAGATTAAAGACTCGTCAGGATTTGACAAATATAAAGTAAGAATATTAAATTGATGATCTTAAATTTAAAAAAAAAAAAAAAGAAAAAAAAAAAAGAAAATGACAAATCAAAGCATATTGGTGCAAAATTATTCTGAAGAGAAGAGACAGAGAGGGGCATTTTGGAGTTTTACCCAGCAATCAACCTCATGTAATAAATAATAAAAAAATTACTAATTCAACTGAAAATACACAAAATTTTATAATACAAGAAATAAATATATATTTGAGGTATTGAGTTAACCATGGTTAATATATTGTTAGGTGTGTTTGACTGGTCTGGTTTGGTGGGCGCGCAGCTGTTCCCTTTCACTTGCTTATTAAAATCCCATTCATTTCTCTCCTACTCTCTCCTCTCTCAGCTACCAACAACTCTCTCTCTGCTCTTTCTTCCTCTCCGATTTCTCGCCGGAGAAGCAGAAGAAAACTGTACTCCGATCAATTATCTCAGCAGGCGGTGTTGTCTGCTTCCCGTCCATTGCAGTTTCTTCACCGTTTGCAGTTCTGTTCTCTGCCTGATCCTCTTCCACCATGCAATCTTCAACCAATTCGATTAAGGTTTCTCCATTTGATCTCATGTCTGCTATCATCAAGGGTAATATGGACCCCTCCAATACATCGGTGGATTCAGGAGTTGCAGACGTCGCCACTTTGTTTCTTCAGAATAAAGAATTTGTCATGATTTTAACTACCTCCGTTGCTATTTTGATCGGCTGTGTGGTGGTCTTGGTCTTGAGAAGATCCGGTGGTCAGAAGTCAAAGAGCGTTACTGCTCATCTTCCGAAGCCGTTGGTTGTTAAGGAGCTTGAGCCTGAGCCTGATGACGGCCTGAAACGGGTCACTATCCTTTACGGTACTCAGACCGGTACTGCTGAAGGATTCGCTAAGGTTTGGCACTGCAATAGGTTACTTATAGCAGTTATCATACTTCTTCGCCTAATTTTGGTCTCACAGGTTTGATTCTTTTTCTTTTGGATTGGAATTGTAATAGGCTTTTTCTGAGGAAGCAAAAACGCGGTATGAAAAAGCAACATTCAAAGTTATTGATATGGTAACTTCATTTTTATTCTTTGTAAATTTTTTACTGGTTCACTGTTTTTTTTTTTTTTTTTCCTATTGATCGTGCATGTCTTTGAACTTTTGATTTTGACGTTAATTTTGAGTATTGAATTCCTGATAGGATGATTATGCCGCTGATGATGACGAGTACGAGGAGAAATTGAAGAAAGAGTCCATTGTTTTGTTCTTCGTTGCGACGTGAGTACTATATCATGACTATTCAACGTTTCTTTTTTTTTTTTTTTTTTTTTTGTGGTATCTTCTTCTAACGCAATAGGTTAATTGGGCTATAGATATGGAGATGGGGAGCCAACAGATAATGCAGCGAGGTTCTACAAATGGTTTACCGAGGTAAATTTTGATTGGATTGGATTTCTCCCCGTTTTTGATAAGTCTTCATGTTGGTTTTCCTGGATCAGATCATGATTTTTTTTAATTGTGTATGATTATGCACTTAGGGAAAAGAGAGAGGGGAATGGCTTCAGAACCTTAAGTTTGGGATTTTTGGCCTTGGTAACCGGCAATATGAACATTTCAATAAGGTATGGACGCTAAATCTTCATATTTTTGCAATATTTTCTCCCTTTTTTTTTTTGTAATAATCAATAAAGTAACACTTTTGCACGTTTTCCGATATCTTTTTATTGAACAGATTGGTATTGTGTTGGATGAGTCGCTCGAAGAACAGGGTATGTTTGTCTTCCTTTACAATGTCTTTGATGAATTTGATATGCTTATTGCTTTGTGAATTTGTAATTGAAAGCTAGGTTTTGTGATTAGGATGCAGATCGAATTTTTGCAAATGTGATTGGATTTAATGTTTGTATCTGTCATCTTTGCATAGTTCATGTGCTTTATGTTGTTTACCGATTGACTTTTGATGCCAGTGTTTATCCTTGTCTACATTCTTCATTTAGAAACTTCAATAATTAAAATGCATATGCTTTGCAAAAGTCAAGGCAGAAAATGATTCTACTGATGCTATAATAAACGAGTTGTATCTTTAAAATAGCATCTGGGAAAAGAATATGCTCAGATTCCATGCTCGTTTTTGTTGATATGAAAAAATGATTCACTTTTCATTAATAGTATTTGTTTTTTACATTTTGTAGGTGCAAAGCGTCTTGTCCGAGTGGGTCTTGGAGATGATGACCAATGCATTGAAGATGACTTTTCTGCTTGGTAATTATAGATTGAATCTCTGTTCTGTAATCGCAGCCTGATTTCCTTAGGATAACGTCTTATGCAATTTGCTTGGTATTTCAGGAAAGAAGAGGTTTGGCCTGAGTTGGATCAGTTGCTTCGGGATGAGGATGACACAACTGTTTCCACCCCATATAGAGCTGCTGTATTGGAATATCGGGTTGTATTTTATGATCAAGAAAATGCATCAATACAGGACAAAAACTGGAGCACTGCAAATGGCCATTCTGTTCATGATGCTCAACATCCATGCAGGTACGGTAACATTTGAGTACCTTACGTATTCTATGGTACTTACATAATTCATTGCTTTTATTTTTCATCTAATATGTTCCTTTTACAAATCAGGGCTAATGTTGCTGTGAGGAAGGAGCTTCATACTCCGTTATCTGATCGTTCTTGCACCCATTTGGAGTTTGACATTGCTGGCACTGGACTGACGTAAGTGAATAGATTAATATTTATTCCTTCAAAGAATCAATGGTATTTGTTCGTGACTGTATTACAAAAAAAAAAAAAAAAAAAAGTCTTCCGGTTGTCTCTTATCAGTCCACCTTTGTAATATTCTAAGACCTATCTTGTCCTCAGATATGAGACGGGGGATCATGTAGGTGTATATTGTGAGAACCTTGAAGAAACTGTTGAGGAAGCATTGCAATTATTAGGCTTGTCCCCAGACACTTACTTCTCTATCCATACTGATAAAGAGGATGGCACTCCACTTAGCGGAAGCTCCTTGCCTCCTCCTTTTGCACCATGCACATTAAGAACAGCTCTTACTAAATATGCTGATCTTTTGAATTCACCGAAAAAGGTTTGTACTTTATTCATTTCATTTCATTTTGTGATTGTATTTTATTTTTCTTTTCAGTTAATTTTACATGAATTTTTCTTCCTGCTACAAATTGATCATTAATTTCTCTTATGCCTGTGCTTTCAGTCTGCTTTACTTGCTTTAGCTGCTCATGCAACTGATCCAACTGAAGCTGATAGATTAAGACATCTTGCTTCCCCTGCTGGAAAGGTTGCAAAATGTTTACAGTATCCAATTTTTACATTTTAGGGTTCTTCATCTCGCATGGTTGTAATTTTCGTTTTGCACTTGATGCAGGATGAGTATGCACAATGGATGGTAGCCAATCAAAGGAGCCTCCTTGAGGTCATGGCTGAATTCCCATCAGCCAGGCCCCCACTTGGTGTCTTCTTTGCTGCAGTTGCTCCTCGCTTGCAGCCTAGATACTATTCTATCTCATCATCTCCAAGGTGAATACTTCCAACTCTGGAAAAATTATTAATATTTGAGGATAGTCTCATGTAACGGAATGGAAATACTAAAGGATCCTAATGTCAGGAAAACTGAAAATATTGCCTTGCAAAGCAATTTTTGAGCTGTAACATTTGAAATTATGCTTTTTTTAATTGTATTTAAAATTGTAGACTGGTTCTGGTTAATGTATTTTTCTCTCTAAGAATTTTCTTCTTAACATCTGAAATTATGCTCTGCAGGATGGAACCCACTAGAATTCATGTTACTTGTGCCTTGGTTCTTGACAAAACACCTACAGGACGGGTACATAAAGGAGTGTGCTCAACTTGGATGAGGGTAATTTTTGGTGTCTTTGCTGTTTCAGCATTCTAATGAATATTGTCCTTGAAATTTTGATTCATGAATTTCATGCACATCTCATACCATTCTTCCTGCAGAACTCTGTACCTGAGGAGAAAAGCCTCGAATGCAGTTGGGCACCCATTTTTGTTAGACAGTCAAACTTCAAGCTTCCCCAAGACAACAAGGTCCCAATCATTATGATTGGCCCTGGGACTGGTTTGGCTCCTTTCAGGGGTTTCTTACAGGTTTGACTTGTAGACTCTGATCTTCCATTTTGTAATCCATCATCGTTGCAGAATGCTAATCTGCTTTTATCATGCATTGTGTTTTGCAGGAAAGGTTAGCCCTGAAAGAATCTGGAGTTGAACTGGGCTCGTCTGTACTATTCTTTGGTTGCAGGAACAGTGAAATGGTAAGTAATGTACTGGCAGGTTCTGGATTCTAGAATGGTCTGATGTTGGCTGGTGGGTTGGTGGAGGGCAATTCTGTCATTGAATATTAATAATTTGATATGCTTTTAATTACAGGATTATATCTACAAAGAAGAGCTCAACAACTTTGTTGAAAGCGGCGCACTTTCTGAGCTGATTGTTGCCTTTTCACGCCAAGGACCTTCCAAGGAATATGTACAGCACAAAATGATGGAGAAGGTACTTGAACCAGCCATCTTCACAAACTTTTAGAAATTTCAGTGTTTTTTTGATTGGTTACTTGATAAGTTTATGTTTTTGACTGTATGGAACATGGTTTCTGTTTATACAGGCTTCAGAAATTTGGAACATGATTTCTCAAGGAGCATATATATACGTATGCGGTGATGCCAAAGGCATGGCTAAGGATGTCCACAGAACACTCCACACTATCATCCAAGAACAGGTTTGCGCTTTTTAAGTTCTGGATTTGTTTCTCATTGTCCGGTTAAGTAACTAGTTTTCGACATGCCTATGAGGGTTGGCTGCAGCTGGCAACAGGAAATGGCTCATGTGGCACATTCGCTTGAGCTAGAAACCTATTGCTGCTGTTAGAGTCCTTGTACTCAAGTTATATGTAAACCCAATCGTAAATCCTTCGATGGCCCTAGGTGAAAGATTACCTGTAAAAACTTTTTGTATGATCTAATGAAATGTACTTGTTGATTCAGGGATCTGTTGAGAGTTCCAAGGCTGAGAGCATGGTGAAGAATCTCCAAACAAGTGGGAGATATTTGCGTGATGTATGGTGATGAATCTTCTCCATTTGTTGGTACAAAAATTAAATATATAAAATTATGGGCACCGTACCCCTTTTCTGGAATGAAGATCAATTAATTAATGTATATGGGGTTAAGTATGGGATGACTACTATGCCATTGACAAATTCGTCCCTTGCCAAGTTCCAAAGAGGGTGACTTGTGATTCTTTTTGTGCTTCTTATATTAAGGATTTTTTCTTTTTGCTTACGTAAATTTATGTATACAAAAATATAACAATAAATGTTAATGATAGTGATATTTATGAAGCAAGTTTACGAAATTATGACTTTTTCTTTTTTGTATAAAGAAACCAGTGTTTTCTATACCCACGAAAATGTCTGTTCTTCTGTCTTAGCATAAATAATTTGCATATCAATTCACAAAAAATAAATGATAAATTTAATACTACTCCTTCCATTTCAAAATATAGGTCATTCTATCAAAAATCAAAAATTCTTTTTTATAAGTACTTCTCTCTTTTTTCATGTATTTTTTTTTTTTTTTGTATTTCTTTTCAATTATACCCTCATTCAATTCTAGGTATCATAAATAAAATTAATTTTCAAGAAAAAATTATACCTGTGTCGATGGATGAACAATTAGGAACTGCTATAAAACATTAGGCACAATTAGAAACCTCTATGAATTTAAATCTTAAAGAATTAATTCAAATTATAAAAATGAATTAAAAATCTTAAACAATTAATTCAATTAATACTTCATGGAAATTAATACCTTCATGGCAAGAACTTTTTACTCACGAGTGACTAGACTTTGGATTATTTTTGGGCAGTTAGAAAGTCACCATGTATAGTTTAACCTACTCCGAATTTGTTGTCATTCCAATCTACTGTAGGACTATGGCAATAAAAACTAGGGATGATAATGGGTAGGGTATCCGTGGATAATGAAACTATCCGTTTCATAATCATTTACAAATTTCACTTCCCGTCCCATCCCATTATCCACGGGTATTGAATACGTCAATCTCATTCCGTCCCATAACGGGCAGTAGGAACCAGGTAATTATCCTAATTCGTTAAGTAACCATTAAGTAAATAAATAAATAAATAAACAATAATAAAATTTAAAAAATCCGCAAATTGACAATCGACAAATCGGCAAGTTAGCATTGAAAGGAAGGGAAAAATGAGACTTAGGATAGATTTAGTTAAAGATTCTTCAAGGGTTGAGTGAGTATTGGGTCAAGTTATTGGTTATGAGAAATGATAAGACCCGATATAATTATACAAATAAACATAATTGATATACTTATATCTAATTGATATAATAATACTGAAGAATTTGTTTATAATATTATACTTATACATAATTTTATTAACATATTATTACGTAATTGTTATATATAAATGGGTTCGGGTTTTGCAGGGTATCCGGAGGGGTAATTCCGTTCCCGTCCCAAAGCGTAACGGATGGGGAATTAAATTTCATTCCCGTCCAAAACTCTTTTATATCGGGTTTGAGTAGTCCTAATAGGTTCGGGTAATATCTGGTACCCGTGAAACCCAAACCTGTTGTCATCTCTAATAAAAACTTACAACACACCACTAGAACTGTGCATACTCTAAAATTAGTATTGTTCCAAATTATCCTTATTCGTCGGAGTTTTTTATTGCACACTGTGTACAGTTTTCACTGCTACCAATTACATGTATAAAGAAAGAAAACCCAATAAAGAAATAACAAAAACATTGTTAAAGAAAACTAGTATAACTAACATAACTCTGATGGAGCAGACAGATAAATCATTAAAGAAACTAACAAACCCAGTAAATTTCAGGAAAAATTTCGAATAAAACCAACTACATATGCCAAAATGATAGAAAGACTCTAGCAAAATCTAATAACAATCTCTAATAAAACCTAGAGACAATATCTAGCAAAGACTGAAGATAAAAATTCTACATGAGATATGATATAAAATAATTTTGTGAGTATTTTTTTTTTTAAAAAAAAAAAAACAAGAAATGAATTTTGTGTTATAGATAAATGAAATTAATCTTTGTATTGAATGGGACTAGATAATAGTGAAAGAAATTAATAAAGGTATTGGTGACAAAAATTGATGGAATTTTGCAGTTAAAAAGGAAATTGAAAAAGAAAGGATGGGATGGGATGGGATTGATGAGAGCAAGTAAGCGGATGGGATTTTTGATATTAACAGTTGTGCGTTGCCGACCTCACCACATTTTTTGTGGTTGGTTTTCCCCACCAACTTTGGTTGCCATCTCGTGGCTTCTTTTACGCCCTTCCCACAGCCTCAACTTCATTAATGATTTCAGTACCCCAAAAAACACAAAACTTAATTAATGCTTTATTTAATTAAGTAAAAGAAATCACAATCTGCATTAAAGCACTTAACTGCAATTAATTACCATGAATTCCACGTACACCTACTTAAGGCTAATGTACTCTGATAGAGTATTTTCTCATTTTGGTCTGTTTTAATTTTATACAAAACTTATTGTTTCTGCAAAATTTTTATTTTTTAATTTTTCTACTATATTTATTTGTTTTAAGTCTTTTGTTTATTATACGTGGAAATTTATAAAACACATTAAATTATTTTAGTTTTTTTATACATTCAGTTAATCCGATACAAATGCAATTGAAAACTAAAGTAACAATTAACATTCAACCATTTATATCAAAAAAAAAAAAAATCAAATGATGATATATATATATATATATAAATTGTTTTTCAACTATTTTAATTGTATTTTCTTAAATGATAAAAAAAAAACTAAGATGCTCTATCAAATTGGAAAAGATATGTGTTAATCTAAGAAGTTGAAAAATAATGAGGTATCTATGGACAATACACTTGCAAATTTAAAAAAAAAAAAAAAATGGAAAAGTACCAAAACACCCTCTACTTAAATGAAATTTCTAAAATAAACTAATTATGATCATTTGAGTGTGTATATATATGCATATATTGTTATTTAACGTTTTGATTTTAATAAATATAAATATGTTCTTGCATCCACACGCTAAATGCAAATATTGGGAAAATAAATATGATAATGAAACTCAATCAGTCACGTTATTTCAAATAAAAAAAAAAAAAAGGTTATTAATTGACATAGCGACTACATAACCAAGTCAATGTTCATATTTCAATTATTTTAATTACAAGTGTATATTATTATATATGTATGAACATTGACCCATTTAAACCAAGTAATTTGTTCGTTATTAATTAGCTGTTATTATTGTTGAAGCACTTTTTTTAGGGTTGTCAATTTCTTAACTTACTATCATAATTTATATTAATAACATACCGGACCCGTTTATTTATATAATAAAAAAAAATCAATTTTTAAAGGCTTGAAAATATATGGAATAGAATTTAATTTGGGTTTGTTAAACTTATAGTTATTAAATATAGCTTACCTATTGCTTTAATTTAATTTTTTATATTTGTTAAATGATTTGATGTAGTTTGTGTATTAACCCTTAGGCATAGATTCTTTGTGGGTTAATGATATACATAACAACTTTTTGATGCTTTTAAAATATTTTAAAGATGTATATGAATGCCCACTTTTTAAAACTAAATATTAAATCAAATAATGAGATTAGACATAAATATAATAAGATATTATGAATTTCATAATTTTTTATTAGTTTAAATTATCTAAAATTTATTTTTCAAATTTAAGTTTAAGATAAATATATATTGTTTCAAAATAGTAAGTTTTTAATGTAATTTCTATAAAAATTTTCTGAACTATTCTAATTTTATTTATAGGATTTCAGTTTAAAAAAAAAAAATTATTTTCAAACACCAAATATACTGAACTGAATAGAAGAAATGGAACATTATTTATAACGACATAAAATAGAATAACCAATAATGTGATATGGAGATTATTTTGTTATAAAAGAAAAATAATGTGATATGGAGAAAAGGAGAGGGTCGATTGGGTGGTCCAGCTAAATCTCAAATGTCAAATAAATAAAAGGAAAGACACAGCCAAAATTAATAATTGAATAATAAATGATAAAACTGTGGGTAGGGTACCCATTGGAATGATATTAATTAAATAAAAAAAAAAGATTTTGGGGGCCATGGCTTCATTTGCCACCACAACTGAATGCTGGTGGTTCAGCTAATTGCTACATTACATTATCATGCGGCTGATGTTAATTGATGAGTTGGTAAGATATATTATTAAGATTTTTATTTTTTTTTATTATATATTTAACATATTGACTATGCCGTAAACCCATGATTTAAGGATAATTAAATATATAAAAAAAATTTACTGCTAAAAAATAGAAAATAATTTTACAAAAGGAAAAAAAGAAGTCAAAAGTAATTTAATGTGTAACACGCAGCTACAATAGACGGAATTCAATAGAAAAAAATAAAAAAAAAAAAAATCAGTAAATGAGAATATTTAGTGTTAAAAAAAAGAAAATGTGCAAATAGTAATTTTTTTCTTTTTTGAAAAATTAGATTTTGAAGAGAAATAATAATTTGTTAGTGGTAGGAGTTAATGAATCTCATCCAGCATAAAAATTTCTAGCAAATCATAGCATTTTAATTGGTTGATTAAATGTAACACATATAAACCATGCCACTTCAATTTGCTTGTCGGAAATTGACGTGATTCAGTATATATTATTGCAAAATTTGAGCACATGATTTAGGAATTTTTTTTTTACTGGACATGATAGAGGATTTAATTGAATGTTGCAACTGAAATTGATATATTGTAGTAATAGGGTTTTTCTTTCTAGAATTTGCTAAAAATTTTTAGCTTGGCTTAAATTGCCATTTAAATTATTCTCAAAAAATCGATTTAATCCTTAATTTTTTATAACCGCTATACTTTTTAAATGTTCAACAATTTGTCCAGTTTTGCAATAGCTGTTAGTCTTTTGT
Organism: Euphorbia tirucalli; assembly: GCA_039660915.1. Taxonomy (NCBI): domain Eukaryota; kingdom Viridiplantae; phylum Streptophyta; class Magnoliopsida; order Malpighiales; family Euphorbiaceae; genus Euphorbia; species Euphorbia tirucalli. Next base: position 22,217,382 of record CM077634.1, on the reverse strand, counting down.
TGAAAGTTTGTACTCAAGTTATTTTTTGAGTAATCTCTTCCTAGTTAAAAAGTGATAGCTTCACCAACTGTAAACATAAAGACAAATGATACGACTATAATCCTTTGATATATTGTGAAAATACAGCACACAAACAACAAAAACTAAAGAAAAATATGATATATAATATAATTAGAGAAATTTATGTTAGGTACAATAGTCCAATTCCCTCAATCCTTGGTAAGGTGGCGCTGCAACAAAGGGCAAATTGTTAAAAATTTTCAGGAAAGATATTAATGATTTCAAAACGTTAAGAACTAAATCGACTTTAAGAGCCAATTTTTTAATCCTCTCTTGGGTTGGCTAGAGCGTTTTTCTCTCCGGAATCTGCTAGAATTTTACGTTTTTCTAAACGCAAGTGAAGATTTTTTTTCTTTTCTTTTTATTCTCCAAATTTTACTAGATTGTACATCTTTCTATTGTTTTATGTCTTTTCACTCACTATATGGCTTATTTCAATACAATTGATATGAAACGTTTAATATCGGAGAAAGAAAATAATTTCAAGTATCTCATCTTGACTAAAGGTTGACATATTGAGAATATATGCTCATTCATGGACTTGTACTTATACAGTTTTGCTTGATTAGAAGGTGAATTATACACATGTCAATAGACCAACATATCAGTAAAGTGTAAATTCAATATTTTTAGAATTTAATGTTAAAGTAATTGTGGATAGTATAATTACTAATTTAGTTAATCGTTCATAAACAGGTTTTATATTTGATGACTGTTTATTGTTAGGTTTATTTTTTGAGTTGGTCCAGAATAAGATAGCTAATACATTAGCTATTTATTTTCAACAAATTTGGAAGTTTTGTTAAATCAAATACCTCCTTTTGCGAGAGTTGTAATTTATTTTTATTTAAATAATTAAAAAAAAAAAGAGAGTTTTCCTAAATCCACACCAAAACTTGCCATATTCTAAGGATGCATCCTTTTGGATTTCTTGTTCTTTTCTCTATAAAAAGTGTTATACTCTTTTTTGCCTTTTTCTTTCATTTACTTAAGAACAATAATAAGAATATTTCAAATGTCATATCTATATATAAAGAAATAACTATGAAAATGATAATTTTTTTTTTTTTTTTACTGAAAAGGAATCATTACATTATATTTCGGAATAATAAATCACTAATACAACTAGGATAAAGATTTTTTTTTTTCAAGAAAAAAAGTATAAAAAGGAAAACAATTAATACCCTTACTAGCTAGAGCATGAGCAACTCTTCCTTTTTGCATTTAAGAATAGATACCTACAAGGATAGGTTTTTTTTTTTTTGTTTTTTTTAGTAATATGTTTGATTATTCGGTTCAAAGTTGATCAGGCTCTTTTAAATGACTATTTTCCCCAATTAAAGATTTTTTTTTTTTTTTATATACACTAGAACTCGAATTCAAGATTTCTAGTTTAAGCGACTGTGATCCTTATTACTCAAATCAACCTTAATTGTATCTATAAGAATAGTTTAGTAGTAAAAAAGTGACTATATATAAAACACTATTTTGATTTCAAATTCTAATGTTGCTGTTGGAGTAATTATATAATTAATCCTCTAATATATAAGTTAATCTTTGAGAATCGAAATACAAGTAAAAAACTATCCAAATTGATTGGAAGTTCTTTAAAAGAAAAAAAGATTGGAAGTTTAATTAACACAACAAAAAAAATAAGAGATTCGACAGTAATTGAATTTTTTGTTAAACAAAATTTATTTTATTATAAATTGTTTTATTGTTCAATTTAATTTTTCTAGTGGTATGTTCTACACGAAAAATTTGAAGTTTATTGCCTAAAATTTTTTGTTTAATTGTTGTAGATTTTTTTTAGGTATATCTAATTGGAATAAACCATCCGACATATGTATGACTCTCAAATGAGAGAAACGTGATAATTGTGAAGAAATTAATATATACAGTGTAGGGAGGGACGCAGACTAAACAGAAAAAAAAAAACTTGGAGTCACTCGTTATTTTGGGCAACTGTAACTCTTTCCACAATTCAAGTATAAATAATGCCTCAATTGAAAATTATGGTCCACTAATATTTGGATATCACAACATGATTTTCATTTTATTATATATATATATATATATATATGTGGCTTTAGCTATATGATAAAGTAGCTGTTAGGTCTGATATTACAATTGCGTGAAACTGAACCTGTTCCACATTTGACAGGCTAATCGCATGGATACATGACATCACTTTATCATAGATTATGTAGCGATAGGAAGACAAAATTTCTAGAATTCCTGTTTACTGATAACTATTATTTTGTTTTAAGAAAAGGAGCTTTCATTAAAAATGCAAAAGTAAATCACTTTGGATAAAGTGATGGAACATTTATTCAACAATCCCTGATTAGCAGGGGCGGAGCCAGGGGGGGCATGGGTAGGCCGCTGCCCCCCCGGCCGCCGAGAATCACCCCTAGTAGGGGTGATTCCGGTGGCCGTGGCCCGCCCTTCGGTGGTTTTGGGGGGGGGGGCCAGCCCCCCCAAAAACCCAGGGAAGAAGACAACGCTTCTTCCCTTCTTCCCTTCTTTTTCTTTTTTTTTTTTTTTTTTTTTTTTTTTTTTTTTTAAATCCTAGGTAAAACGACGTCGTTTTGCCTAGGATTTTAAATTTTTAACAACCCAGGCAAAACGACGTCGTTTTGCCTGGGTAAAAAAAAAAAAAAATCCCCATGCAAAACGACGTCGTTTTGACTGGGCCTAAAAAACCTACTCTAATTCTTTAATTAAAAAGTGGGCCTAAAAAAAAATTCTCATCTTAGGATTAAAAAAAAAAAAAAATAGATTGAAATTAGATTGATTGGAATTATAAATTTTATAATTTTAAGAATTTTTATTTAGGGATTTAAATTGGAAAAAATTAATTATTACTATGTTATGTATATAAATAACGAAGGATTGTGTCGTTATTGAATTAAATTGAATTAATTATGGGTTTGTTGGCAGGTCGGAAATTTTTAAACGCTGGCCGGAATTTTTTGATCGCCGGCCGGAAAATTTTTAGGGAAATTTTTGCCCCCCCAAAGTTGATGTCCTGGATTCGCCACTGCTGATTAGACATAGATTCTGAAAGTTCTGCGACCAGCTAATGTCCTATAAACCCAACTAATACTATGTTTATTGGAAGTTTTCGTGATAAAGTAAGGTATGGATAAAGATGTATCCATATTTATTCTAAGATGTAAATAAAAGGGACATCCAAAATTGAAACATCTTCGTAGTAATATGTATGGTTACTATTTAATTACATTTTATCTTTTTTCTTATTTTCATACGTGTTTCTAATCCTTTATTATATATATAAAGGTTATAATTATAATGTTTATAAACGTTACATTATTAATCTATGAGTTTACCATACCATAAATCCAAACATAATGTGTTATTTCATAAATCATTACTATACTACATTTCATTTACCGTACTTTATTAACCCATTGACCTAACAAAGTGTAAAAGTACAATACTCAAACAAAGAAGCTAAGTGTTTACAATTTCAAATAATTAGACCTGAAGGACATCTATCACAAGTATTTGACACCAAGGCATCGTAAAATTGATTGAGCATCCATTTCAAGAATCACCTGAGAGAAGCCACAGTCCTTTAACCATGACAAAGCCTCCTTACAAGAGAGCACTTCAAAAATATTTGGTGAATTAATAGAATGAAAAGAGAGCACTTGAAAAATATTTGGTGAATTAATATAATAGAATGAAAAGTAGCATTTAAAGCTCCGCAAAACTAATTGTTTTGCTTCCCCTTAAGTGGAAATTCACCCCAATAGGAATAAGGAATTACCATTTAATTTTCCCACGGGGTGGAAATAGACAAATTTTTTTTTTTATTTTTTTTTTGATGTAGATGGGGATAGGATAGGACGGGGATGAGGATCTCTCTCCCTACCACTTAGGGATCCCCGTCCCCATCTCGAAGAGGAATTTCGAGGATTTTTTTAAATAATAACAAATATTATGTATAACAAAATTGGTTGTATCCAAATAAAAATTTTGTAAAATAAAAAAGTTTTGAAGATTTAATCGAATACTACTTGTGATGGATTAATATTTTTTTTTTAATTAAACTATAACTACAAGAAATGTTAAATTTAGCAGCAAAAAAATTTACAGCAAAATAAATTTTACTGCTAAAAAGCACATTTAACAGTAATATCCAATATTTAACAACAAAATTTATTTTACTGTAATTGTTTTTGCTACTAAATCTAACATTTCTTGGAGTGTTTCAATATGGATTTTCAGATTTTAGTTTTACATTTGGATAAATATTATTTATTTATATATTTGATGTATTTGTTTTACTTATACATTATGATCGATACATTTTTTGTAGCAAGTAATTTGTACTAATATTCTTTTTTTGTTTCATACGCAAGATTCTATTTTGTTATAAAAAAAAAAAAATTTAAATTTTCACTAATTTTTTTTTTTAAGAAAATAATTTGTGAAATGAAGAATGAGGATTTCTAGAAAGATCCTAATCTTCTTGAGAATGGGAATGATAACAAAATACTTTTCATTTTATAAATGGGGTTGGAGAAGGAAAATCTCTATTTAGACGGGAATGGGAACATGAGAAGTAGTCCTCATCCCTTCCGCGCCTCATTTGGAATGTTAATCCCAAGAAAGCAAAAAATGCCCCTTCTGCATTACACTTGACTGTGTCCGACGGAGGAGCCCCTCCACGCCCAAAACTGTTGGCCAGCCCAGTGTTCAATTCTCAATTGATAATTGAGCGATGATTATACATTATCAATTGAGAATTAAACAATGGGCATGCCAAAAACTCAATATATGGGCCGAATCAGGGAATAAGAATGGAAAATTTTTCTTGTTAGTATACTCTCCAGAATTTATCTTTTAGAACCCCCAAACCTAATTATATGATTTAAAATAACTAAAATATTTAAATAATACCTTTAATGGTATGCATAGTATAATTAAAAAAAAAAAAACAGACTAATACATTTTACTTTGTGGAAAATTATAATAAAAAAATAATATATACACACACGTGACAAATATTATAAAGATTGAGTAAATACTTTTAGAGATAATCAATTTTTAATTAAAATGAAAAAGATAAAATATTGGATAAATATTATGAGAAAATAATAATAAAATTTTTAAAAAGTGGTTACTATTGTACTATCGGGATAAATAAAAATAAATTTATTTTAATCCAAATGCAAAAATTATGGAATGTTAAAATAAATGGTAATACAAATCTATAGACAAATATATTAATTTCTCCAATAAGAATTAATAAGGCAATAAGTCCATATATACTATGGGCTTTAGCGACGAAACCCACATGACTAAAGCCCACAACACAGTAGAGAAAGTACAACTGTCTCTTACCTTCAGAAAACGACACTCTTCTTCTATTCTTAAAACGCTGTCGTTCCTTAGTATAAATCATATCTACAAATACATTTCTGAAATCACCCACCTAACCTCGCATAGAGGGACGTTAAAGTTAACCGTTAATGGGCCATAAAGACCTTTTTGGAGTCAGATCTATCTACTGTTTGCCAAGTTGATATATGATCTATTGATTTGGTCCTTTCAGTATCTGACTTATAGAAATCAATAATTGTAGTACTAGAATAATAAATTTAATTGAAGTGCAAGAATTATCTGTTTATTACAACAACAATAATTACGTAGTTATTATAGTGATAATAATAATTGTCTAACGATCAAAATATTCTAGATTTTACTAGGTCAAGTACTAAATATTCTTGATTTCGAAACTTCAGGTATCAAAAAGACTGTATCAATAGGTCATATACTAAATAGGCAGATTGTAGATACGTCAGGCCTCAAAAAGGTTTTTCTTCGTACATAATTGTGTCACTTTGACTTGCTTTGTAATCTAATTAAGATCGATCCTAACACTATCTATTTAATAAATGAGTTAAACTCAATGTTATTAAAATCAGACCGAACGGAATGGTCCATAAATCCGGTCGGTTTGGCTAAAAATCCCAATTTTAAAAAATAACCATTATTCATTAAAATATATTATTAAATAATATTACCATTTGAAGAGCTATTTATAGTCTTCATAGATGGAAGTTTCTTGATGAAAAGTCAGATTTAGCATTTAGCTTGTAACTGCTAAAGATATGGGTTAATAGTTGTATCATTCAATAACCGCTTCATTAATCACGTAATAATGACACATATTATAATTGACTCTCAACTTATATTGGGGTTGATCTTATATTTATATTAGGGTTATATCAATGGCTCCCCACTTCTTTATTTAGGTTTTCCTAAAGATAGAAGTAAAAAACCTTAGAGTTAACCTTCCGTAGGCTTTTTATAATTATACATATAAAGTATAAGGATAAAATATACATGAGAATATAAAACGAGGACTAATATGAAAAATTAACAAAAACAATAATAATAATATTTAACCAACCAAGGATTGTGAGAATTTGAAATTCCCCATATCACTCGTTACTCAACAAATTCAATTCCATCTAGAAATTGAAATCCCTTGTTTAATGGAATTGAATTATACTTAAAGGACTTCTTGCCTTAAACTATAAAAAAACATTAACTTTACCTTCTTAAGTCTTAATTGGCTCCCACCCTTCTCCTGTGCTCTGAACAATCGTTTGAGACTTATCATCTTCTTTTGCCAAGAATATTTCCAATTGACATCAATTTTCAAAGCCTTGAAAGCTAAACTCTGTTGATTTACGGGGTATGTATTGAAATGTCTTCTCTTATTTGCAATTATTTTATGATTTGCTTCTCTTATTATTATAATTCTATTCCATTTTATTATAGAACCTATGATATGTTATATAACTATGAGATCATGATTTATTTGATTGGAAAATTATTGTTGTTTTCTTAATTAATTTCTATTGTCTATACACTATAACAAAGCAAAGTTAATTGATTGATGCCAGAACAAAAAATTAGAAAGCAGCCCCTTTTTGCTACGGCTTCAATGACTTTTGCTCCGTGTATAAATATGATGGCTTATTATACTTATATTTAAGTTGATCGCACACACACACATATATATTAAGTAGACCCTCTATATTTTATGCATAATCGCTAACGCACAATAATAGCCTATATTGTGGTTATGATTAAAACAGAGAATTTTGATTGGTGATAATTAGGATTAGTATTAGATTTGTACATTATCTATAACACACGCATAAATATTAGAATTGTAACAACCCGGTCTTAGGAGGGGTGGCGCCGGGGTGGATGGCCTGAGCAAGGAGCGGCCCGGTGAGGGGTGGCGCCGGGGCAGAGAAACCTGAGCAAGAAGCGGCTCAATGAGGGGTGGCGCCGGGGTAGAGAAGCCTGAGCAAGGATCGGCCCTGAAGGATGTCGATGGGGGTAGGAATGAACCAAATCTATACCAGAAATAGAGGGTTTTGAGACTGTACTGGTATGGGACAGTATAGTTAAGAAGGGCCAGATTTCGAGACTGTACTGATATGGGACGGTACAGTTGAGAATGACATAAGAGATTTGATAGGTACTACCTATATCAACAAGATGCATCTTCTTTTCGGTAGCCCATTCTAAAGTAACTTCAAGGTTAAGCGTGCTTGACTTGGGGAAATTTCAGGATGGGTGACCTCTTGGGAAGAAATTTTCAGGACATGTGAATGAGGATAAAACATACTGGAAAGACACATGTTAGTTTGTGGGAACAGACGATCAGATCCTGGGTGTTACAAGAATTTTATGAGATTTTGAATAATGTTCATTAATTATCCTAATCAATCTTGTACTCATATACATAAAAGGTATACTAACCTTTTTGCTCTTTTTTTTTTTTTTTTTTATGTCTCCTTGTAGTACAAACGGAGAAACCTTTCTTTTTTTGATTTCAAAGTCTTCTTCTTTTAAGGTATAATTTGTATCTTTATTTCTTTTTCGTCTTTTCTTCTAACTTTACTATTGATTTATTGTATCTGAAGTCATTCATTATGGTTCGAACTAAACAAAAAATGAGTCCTGTCGACAAGGTCTTTGGACATCATTCTAAATATGCGACTGCTGCATGTTTTCCAACTCGACTAAAGGAGGATGATATCCAAAATTTTCAAGCCAATGTATGTCCATCGCTTCATTGGAAAGTTGCTCTTCCTCCAGATGAAAAAAATTTCTTTTACACTTGTTCCATCTGTCATGCACGAGATTTTACTAGAGATTGGAGTTTGATTTCCACTACCACCCTTCATGATGGCCTTTTTTAAGGCTAAAAAGTTGTCACCATCGCAACTTCATCCTGTAAGGTGGAGGTTTCTTATCGGCTTTTACGTTCGCTGCTCTTAAAAGGGATAACTCCATCAATAAGCCTTTTTCATCTTTTTTATGTGGTCAAGGCTCACCGAGATAAATCAGGGCGTTTTCTCCTTCGAAAGACAGATCTTGTGAAGACTTGCTCATAAGTGATCTTCCTCTAATCGAAGTTTATAAGATAGATGGATGATTGTCTATCTTCCTGGTGACGTTTGGAAAGTTCCTCATCTATGGTGTTGGAATTGGTGTAGAAAAGGAATCACGTGGCCGACTCGTACTAAGCTTTTAGATGAATATTCTACTGAGGTTGACACCTTACAACATGTGAAGTGCTACTTGAGTAAACTTTTGACAGTATCTAATCTGACTCTAATTGGTTGGAAAATTTCCTCAACTCATAGACTTTTCCTTATAATAAATAATTCGGTTGTCGAAAAACTCAATTTAGATTCCTCTAAAATGAACTCTTCTTCTGAGCATACATCTAACTATGAAAATTCTTCATCTGAGCATAAAAATCATGAAGACTCTTCATATGAAGATACCTCATCCATCTGTGTAAACTCTTTATCTGGCGATGCAAGATCTTCCCCTGATCATAGCGCTAGTGACAGATTTTTCATCTATGCGTCCATCTAAGAACACAAACTCTTCATCTGATTATACAAATTCTTCACTAAAGCATGGTGAATGGTTTAAAATGATATAGTTGATCTATATCTTTGTTAATCATGGATTGTTATATATATATAGACTTCCATTGGAAATTCTGCTCTTGCTACTTTCAAGGCTGGACAGCAAAAATGTCTTAGAAGAGAGACCAATCTTCCTAACTCAAGGTCTTCTGAAGATGATGTTTTGGCTCTTAAAAAGGCTAAGCCTACAGCTCCATTGAAAGATTCTTTCAAGGGTGTTGATGAACTCATAAAAAATTAATACTCCTTTCAATCCTCCTGTGTTGTTGAGATCTGCATCTTTTGAAGTTGACTCTTTTGACAAAGCTAGGAATGTTAATTCAAGTTCGAGTTCAACGCCGTACATTTTTCCTTCAGAAAGAGTTGAGAGGGGTGGTTCAAACTCAACACAAAGTAATCTTCATCCTAGAAGAAATGAGAAGGGTGGCTTAAGTATCCTTCCTAGTGTAATTTCTGACCGTGATAGAAGGGAGCTTCGTTCTAAATCTCTTCCTTGGCATCATCTTATTTTTCCCTCATTGGAAAAACATTTGTCATTTTAGAGCATATATAAGAATAATCCAACCTTGAAGACTTCTCTCAAAGGTGAAGACTTCCGGGTGTATCCTGGTTTGCTAGACACCGATTCAGTTGAGCAATCGAGAGTAGCTTCAAGGTTGATGATTTCTCCTATCCTTCCTCGAGATGAAGAAATATATTGCAAAAATATGTATGAAAATATCGATGTTACTGAATGTAAAATTGTTAAGGTATATACCTTTATTTATTATCATTATTTGTATCTCTAAACATGAATTTTAGATACAAATCTCATATGTTTATCTTCGATGACAGAGGGCTCAACATGCTCAATTGGCTCTTAGATTTGCTAGGTCATTGAAAAAAAAGGCTTGATGAGTCTTATAATCGTGAAAAGAGTTTGACTTGTACCATCAATGACCTTCGGAGAAAGTTGCGTGAAATAGACCAGACCAAAAAATAAGTACAAGAGCAAAATAAAAAGCTTCAAGAGCATGTCCAATCATTAGAGTCTGATCATGATAATTTGAAAGTGAAAGCTTCCAAGTACTCTCTTCTAGTGAGCGATTATGATACGCTGGCAGATAATCATACACGTCTCTATGAAGACTTTAATAAACTTAAGGAAAAGTTAGATGATGGAAGGAGAGTTGAGAGGGGTGGTTCAAACTCAACACAAAGTAATCTTCATCCTAGAAGAAATGAGAAGGGTGGCTTAAGTATCCTTCCTAGTGTAATTTCTGACCGTGATAGAAAGGAGCTTCGTTCTAAATCTCTTCCTTGGCATCATCTTATTTTTCCCTCATTGGAAAAACATCTGTCATTTTAGAGCATATATAAGAATAATCCAACCTTGAAGACTTCTCTCAAAGGTGAAGACTTCCGGGTGTATCCTGGTTTGCTAGACACCGATTCAGTTGAGCAATCGGGAGTAGCTTCAAGGTTGATGATTTCTCCTATCCTTCCTCGAGATGAAGAAATATATTGCAAAAATATGTATGAAAATATCGATGTTACTGAATGTAAAATTGTTAAGGTATATACCTTTATTTATTATCATTATTTGTATCTCTAAACATGAATTTTAGATACAAATCTAATATGTTTATCTTTGATGACAGAGGGCTCAACATGCTCAATTGGCTCTTAGATTTGCTAGGTCATTGAAAAAAAAGGCTTGATGAGTCTTATAATCGTGAAAAGAGTTTGACTTGTACCATCAATGACCTTCGGAGAAAGTTGCGTGAAATAAACCAGACCAATAAAGAAGTACAAGAGCAAAATAAAAAGCTTCAAGAGCATGTCCAATCATTAGAGTCTGATCATGATAATTTGAAAGTGAAAGCTTCCAAGTACTCTCTTCTAGTGAGCGATTATGATATGCTGGCAGATAATCATACACGTCTCTATGAAGACTTTAATAAACTTAAGGAAAAGTTAGATGATGGAAGGAGAGTTGTGAAGAACTTAAAAATAAGCTTGCATCTATCTGCTCTAGTGCTATTCGCGAGTATAAAGAATCTAAAGAATGTGATGAAAAGAAATGTGCAGTTTGGGATTTTTCACCGGAAATCACCCGATAAAAGCTGAAGAACGCGGTGATTTCCTCAAATCCGTGCCCAGGAGCAATTGATGTGAAAATTGTAAAACTTAAAATCAAATAGAAAAGAATAAATTTCTCACCAGAGATATCTCTTCTAGAGATGGCTTCAGAAACCAAAATTGATTCCCTCCGCGTTCACGTACACGAACGGCTATCGAACACGACCCGTGCTAGCGATGAGATCAAACGAGAGAGAGAGTTTGGTGGCTGTAATTTTCGGCTCCTCTTACCTCTAACTTGGTCGAATTCTTTAGGTTAATTTTAACCTAGATGGCTAAAATTTTTGACAAAAATTTCTGCCCAATCCCTCCATTTTATGCGGGCTTTTCTCCCTTTTAAAGCCTAGGCCAATATTAATTCTCTTGGTCTAATTAATTATCAAACTTAATTTTTATTCAACATGTATTCTAACACATTATACCATATAATATGTTTGATACATTTAAATTAAAATTAATTTGATCAATTAATTTCACCATGGAATTAATATTGACACTCATAAAATAAAGGCACATGTAAACCTATACATGTGAAACATTTCCACTTAGAAAATAATCTCATAAATTAATTCATTGAATTAATTATGAGAAGGCGAATGCAAATATTAATTTTTATTATCTTGATCAATCCAATTGATCCTTATGATATAATTAATATAATCCTCTCTCTCCAGTGTGTATACTCCAAGTATACAGGCGATCTCTTAAGTCTGAGTTCAGATGTTCAATGTGTATGATCCCATGGGCCCATCTTTATGTTGGTAGTGGGCCTATGGCCCACAGACTGCAGGCGGGCTCTAGCAAGCCACTGCAGCCCCTAATTAAGATGGAGATGGCAGTCCAACTGAAATCATAACCCTATAGTTTAAACTTGTATATCCCATGTCATTGATATCAGTGTCCAACACAGATGCATGGATTGATCACCCTCTTTGTGTCCGGACATTTACTTTATCTCGAATGTCCTGATGCTGACAAACAAGTTCCAACTTGTTTGGGTGTGGTCACACTCTTATCAGTCACATTCATCAAGAGGCTAGTGATATCTTCTCAGTGGACTACTGAGTGACATATCCCATAGCACTGCCATGCTTAGTGACATACCCAAATGTACCCATACTTGGCACCCTTTTACAGGCCCTTTAGGCGTACACCAAAGTATGCAACTTTGCATGCAACACCATCATATGTCAGGTCCAAAGATCCATACAAGTACTACACGAGAATCACTAGTGATGCTTTACCATGTGGATTTCTCGTTTAGTGGATTTATGCAGTACCGTGCCCTTTTTGCATGTACCCATTAACTTGGTTGACATCACATGTCCAATGGCCGGTAAGACATGCCATACAACCAGGTTAATGATAATTTCTAGTTCCATTCATTCCCATGACTGGAACAAACTACTGATCTCTTTATGGTCATATCGTTTTCCCTATCCATGGTCTTACTGCCAAGTGCATGACACTTGTCAACATGGATATGGATATGTCCATTGGATACTCCATTTAAAATATAGCACAAGATATATAATAAACAGATTAATGCCTTTATTTAAATAACATAAAATATGTATAATACATAAATCCAATAAATGTACAATACAAATATAAGGTCCAATGCCTCGGGACTAGGGCATATCCAACATTCTCCCTCTTGCGCTAGTACCAACTAGGCATGGGCCTAATCCCTATAGATCTAGTATGACCCTCGTGCTTGGGCTGAGCCATTGGTCAAAGGATCTGTGACATTATCCTCGGTGTCCACTCTATGCAATGAAATGTCACCCCTCTCGGCGATTTCTCATATGAGGTGAAACTTCCTGAGCACGTGCTTTGTGTTCTTGTGTGACCGGGGCTCCTTAGCTTGTGCAACAGCCCCATTGTTGTCATAGAAGATATCAACTGAGTCCTGGATAGTAGGCACTACTCCCAACTCAGTGATAAACTTCCTTATCCACATAGCTTCCTTAGCTGCATCACACACTGTAATGTACTCAGTTTCTGTTGTAGAGTCCGTGATGGTCGGTTGCTTTAAGCTTTTCCAGCTTACAGCACCATCATTAAGCAAAAACACGTACCCAGACTGTGACTGGTACTCATCCTGGTCGGTCTGGAAGCTTGCATCAGTATACCCAGTAACTGATAGCTCTTCCTGACCTCCATATAGTAAGAAGATATCCTTAGTCCAGTTAAGGTACTTGAGAATTACTTTGACAGCCTTCTAGTGATTCTCCCCGAAATCCTACTGGTACCGGCTCATCATACTTAGTGTAAAGGCGACATTAGGTCTCATACATAGCATAGAGTACATGATTGATCCTATAGCTGAGGCGTATGGGACCAACTTCATGTTCTCCCTGTCCTCCCTTGTCTTAAGACAGTTCTTCTTACTAAGTTTCAGCCCATGGCTCATCGGCAAGAAACCTTTCTTGGCCCGATCCATGCTGAATCTTTTCAGAACTTTGTCTATGTACATGGCCTAGCTTAGGCCCAGAAGTCGATTTGATCTGTCCCTGTAGATCCGGATCCCTAGGATCGTCTCACCTTTGCCTAAGTCCTTCATTGCAAAGCACTTAGACAACCACTGCTTTACCCCTTGCAATGTTGGTATGTCGCTTCCAATAAGAAGGATATCATCCACATATAATCCCAATAATGTGACAATGCTCCCACTAATCCTCTTATACACACAAGGCGCATCTTGATTCTGTATGAAACCATATTCCTTTATAGCTTTATTGAATCTGAGATTCCAACTTCGGGATGCTTGCTTCAGTCCATAAATGGACCTTTGAAGTTTGCATAACCTCTCAGGATACTCTGGATCGACAAAACCCCTAGGTTGTGTCATGTACACATCCTCTAGTAGCTTTTCGTTAAGGAAAGCAGTTTTGACATCCATCTGCCAGACCTCATAGTCGTATCATGCAGCTATGGCCAGCAAGATCTTAATGGATTTGAGCATGGCGACCGGTGAGAAGGTTTCATCATAGTCTATTCCTTGGACTTATCTGAAACCTTTTGTAATTAGATGCCCATTGAAGGTGTTGCCGGCTTTTAGCTTGTAGCACCACTTGCAACCTATTACCTTAGCACCCGGAGGTGGATCAACCAGGTTCCAAACCTGGTTATCGTACATAGATTGCATTTATGCCTTTATGGCTTTACGCCAATTTGCAGACTATGGGCTAGCCATAGCCTTCTGGTAGGTTTTGAGTTCTTCCTCATCAAAGACAAGAAGAGTGTGATCATCGGTGATGAGAAAACCATATCTCTCCGGTTCCCAACAATCCCTACCAGACCTTCTAAGTCCTTGTGTGACCTGGGTCGGTGCTTCCTCTTGTGGAAGCTCCACCCTGGTCTCCGAGTTCTCCTCTTCAGGAGCTTGTGAGCTTTGAATTTCCCTAAGTTCAACATTGCTCCCACTGTCTTTCTTGGAAATGAAATCCTTTTCTAGAAAGACCCCCTTCCTTGCCACGAACACCTTTTTCTTGATGGGGTTGTAGAAGTAATACCCTTTGGTTTCCCTAGGGTAGCCCACAAATAGGCACTTGTCAGTTTTGGGTTCTAGCTTACCCCCAGTCAATCTCATGACATATACATCATATCCCCAAATCCGCAGAAAAGACACATTGGCCTCCCTGCCTGTCCATATCTCATATAGGGTCTTTTCCACTGCCTTAGTCAGAGTATTATTTAAAATGAGAGCGGCTGTCTCGAGGGCATATCCCCAGAAGCTTATTGGGAGAGAGGCATGATTCATTACTGAGGGGACCATGTCCAATAGGGTCCTATTCCGCCGTTCGGACACCCCATTCCATTGTGGTGCTCCTAGAGGAGTGAGCTGTGGAACTATTCCATACTCTCTCAAATATGAGTCAAACTCTAGGTTCATATACTCGCCTCCTCGGTCTGACTGAAGGGCTTTGATATTTCTTCCTAACTGGTTCTGTACTTCGTTTATCAAGGGTTTCAGACTTATGTTTCATCAGATAAACATAGCCATATCTGCTGAAATCATCCGTGAACGTGACGAAGTACAGATGTCCACCTCTGGTAGCTGATCTCATGGGCCCACATACGTCTGAATGTATTAGGTCCAATAAGCCAGTGGCCCTTTCAAATTTCTTGCTAAACGGCACTTTAGTCATTTTGCCTCGTAAACATGATTTGCATATATCAAGTAACTCCAAGTCAAATGAACTTCGGATTCCAGCTTTGTGGAGCCTAGCTATGAGCTTCTCGTTTATGTGGCCTAAATGACAATGCCAAAGGTAGACAGGATTAAGTTTGTTAGGCTTAACCCTTTTAGTATTTATGTTATAGACATGATTGGTTTCATTTAAATCTAGGATATATAGGCCATTATTTAATAGAGTTTTTCCATAAAATAATCCCTCTTTAGATAAACCAATTCTACCATTAGAAATAATAAAATTAAATCCAGAAATATCCAATACTGAAACAGAAATAATATTCTTGCACATGGCAGGTACAAAATAACAATGTTCTAATATCAAAACCAATCCACTAGGCATCATGAGGTGATATTCGCCGATCTCTATGGCAGCAACCCTTGCTCCATTACCAACCCGCAAGTCCACCTCCCCCGATCCCAGTGACCTCCTGTTCTTAAGTCCCTGCACATTTCAACAACTGTGAGAACCACATCCAGTATCCAATACCCAGGATGTTGAAACAGTGAGGTTAATGTCTATGATATAAATATCTGATGAAGATGCACCCTCGGTTTTCCTCTGCTCTCCCAACAGCTTGGGACACGATCTCTTCCAATGCCCCGCCTGCTTACACCCGAAGCAGACGTCCTCAGGACTGGCCTTGGGCTGGGCCTTTGGCTTCTTGGCCTTGGCTTTCTTAGCCTTGGCCTTATTCTTTTCCTTGGCTTTGCCCTTCGCAAGAGGTAGGTTCCCCTTGTTTACCAGCAGCACCGGCGGAGTCTTCTTGATTGACTATTCAGTAAGCTTGAGCATCCCATGCAGCTCACTAACAGTACAGTTCATCCCTTGCATATTATAGTTCAGGATGAAATGATCGTACAAATCCGGTAAGGAGGTATGGATTGTGTCCACCGTCAGCTCCTGTGAGATAGGCGATCCGAGACTGGCCAAGGTATCCAGATAGCCCTTCATCTTGAGTACATGTGCACTCACAGATGTCTCCGCTCCCGTTTTACAGGAGTGGAATGCCTTATTGGTCAGGTACCTTTCCTGATGAGCTTGCTCTTGAAACATCTCATTCAGAGTTGTTATCATAGCATAGGCCTGATGGTCCATGAACTGCTTTTGCAGCTCAGGGACCATGCACGCCAACATAAGGCATGTCACATCCCTATTGTCCTTAACATGCACCTCGTATTCCTCCAACTGGGCAGCTGGTGGATTACATCCTCGAGGCACAGCCGACACAGGCCTTTCCAGCACATACTCTTTCGACTCTTGTCCTAGAACTATCCTTAAGTTCCTAGACTAGTCTAAGAAGTTAGGGCCGGAAAGCTTGTCCCTTTCCAGGATAGATCGCAGTGAAAGTGAATTGTTGTTTACCATTTGAAATTCTACACAGAAAAATTTTAAGAGTGTTAATAAAGGACTTTATCTTGTTTCCCATATATAATTAATAGTGAATCAAGTGATTAATAGTGAATCGAGTTATTAATTAATCCGAGTTGTTGGGCTCGGGGGCCGAGATCCATATTTCATTAAGATATAGCCAGACGAGGGCCTGGAAAAAAATATACCCTAATTATTTAGGTAGGAACGTCGTCCAATCCCAACCTAGGGACTCTCAGTTTGATGGGCTTGTTTGCACTTACCCATCTGTGCTTAGGGCTAGGAAAATCCTACTACCCACGCTAAGTCAAAACCTCCATCTAAGTGTTAGAGTAAACTATACTCCAACCCAATACAAAATGACGATACTCCAGTGCATCCATCAAGGGCATGGTCTACAACTGGCCTATCCCCACTTCGAGTCAGTTTTGAATGAGGGAAGCACTTTTAAACGACTCAGTAATTTCCATTAGGTTATTTAGATTCGTTTAATAACGGCTTACATGCATAGGCGGGTGAGAATGGGTTTGGATCATACATTCATACATGCAAATAAATATAAAGCATAATTAAATAGGTAAAATGGACTGCTATGGGCCTATATTACAGCCTAATATAATTCTAGTAAACCTATACTAGAAAATATATCAGGTGAGCCTCCTTTTCCTTCCTTCTGGGCTCGCCTCTCCACTGGGCTTCTTCTTTACAAATTTTATAATAAATAAATAAAATAAAATTACATTAAAAAAGAAAAACGGCATGCAGGCCGTATTTACCAAAAAAAAAAAAATTACAACCCAACTTGAATAAGGCCCAATAGCATCCAACCATACATACATTTAATCATACAAAATACATCCAATACATCCATTTATAAGCATGTTATAATGCATGAAATTAAGCCCATTTCATTTATGTCCAAAGCCATTATTTTTGAAATCGCCAATTCTGGCCCATCATGGTTCTAGCCCTTAATGGGCTTTGGACCTCTAACCCAAGCAGATAACTGCTCCCACCAGAATTGGGAAATCATGAGTCCATATCAGCCGCCGGGTAATTGTGCCAAAATAACCCGAACCAATTTCAATTAACCATATTAATTTCCAAAATTAATATCCCATGAATAAAATTAAAATTTCATCCAAGAAACCCTACGCATTTAAATTACAAAATTTAAACACATCAAAATTTCAAAACTGGGCCTGAAACCTGCCAAATCCAAAAAAAGGGCCCGGCCCACTGCGGCCACGTGGCAGCGACAAAGCCCCAGCAGCAGCCACTGCTGGACCTAGTGGCAGCGGCAACTGCCGCTGTTTCTGCCGCTGGCAGCGATTCCGCCTGCGGCAATCCCGTATGAGTGGAAAAAGTCCGTGATTTTCGCCGGGAAAAAAAAATATAGCCAAGAAAAATAAATCACCAAGAAATATAATCCAATCAATAGAAAATCAAATAAACATAAACCTATATGCAAATTAATTTTCAATTGAAAAGGGGAAATCACAAACCCCAATCCAAGAATCCCCAATCAAAATCTCCAATTTCAAAACCAAGAGATTCAATCCAATTTTAACAATTTCCATGGATCAAAAGCCCGCTCTAATACCACTATTGGGATTTTTCACCGGAAATCACCCGATAAAAGTGAAAGAACGCGGTGATTTCCTCAAATCCGTGCCCAGGAGCAATTGATGTAAAAATTGTAAAACTTAAAATCAAATAAAAAAGAATAGATTTCTCACCAGAGATATCTCTTCTAGAGATGGCTGCAGAAACCAAAATTGATTCCCTTCGCGTTCACATACACGAACGGCTATCGAACACGACCCGTGGTAGCGATGAGATCGAATGAGAGAGAGAGTTTGGTGGCTGTAATTTTTGGCTCCTCTTACGTCTAACTTGGTCGAATTCTCTAGGTTAATTTTAACCTAGAGGGCTGAAATTTTTGACAAAAATTTCAGCCCAATCCCTCCTCCATTTTATGCGGCTTTTCTCCCTTTTAAAGCCTGGGCCAATATCAATTCTCTTGGTCTAATTAATTATCAAACTTAATTTTTATTCAACATGTATTCTAACACATTATACAATATAATATGTTTGATACATTTAAATTAAAATTAATTTGATCAATTAATTTTACCATGGAATTAATATTGACACTCATAAAATAAAGGCACATGTAAACCTATACATGTGAAACATTTCCACTTAGAAAATAATCTCATAAATTAATTCATTGAATTAATTATGAGAAGGCGAATGTAAATATTAATTTTTATTATCTTGATCAATCCAATTGATCCTTATAATATAATTAATATAATCTTCTCTCTCCAGTGTGTATACTCCAAGTATACAGGCGATCCCTTAAGTCCGAGTTTAGACGTTCAATGTGTATGATCCCGTGGGTCTATCTTTATGTTGGCAGTGGGCCTATGGCCCACAGACTGCAAACGGGCTCTAGCAAGCCACTGTAGCCCCCAATTAAGATGGAGATGGCAGTCCAACTGAAATCATAACCCTGTAGTTTAAACTTGTATATCCTATGTCATTGATATCGGTGTCCAACATAGATGCATGGATTGATCACCCTCTTTTGTGTTCAGACATTTACTTGATCCCGAATGTACTGATGCCCACAACTTGTTTGGGTGCGGCCACACTCTTATCAGTCACATTCATTAAGAGGCCAGTGATATCTTCTTAGTGGACTACTGAGTGACATATCCCTTCTGCATATCCATAGCACTGCCATGCTTAGTGACATACCCCAAACGTACCTATACTTGGCATCCTTTTAGAGGCCCTTTAAGCATATACCAAAGTATGCGACTTCACATGCAGCACCATCATATGGTCAGGTCCAAGGATCCATACAAGTACTATATGAGAATCACTAGTGATGCTTTACCATGTGGATTTCTTGTTTAGTGGATCTATCCAGTACCATGCCCCTTTTGCATGTACCTATTAACTTGGTTGACATCCCATGTCCAATGGCCGGTAAGACACTGCCATAAAACCAGGTTAATGATAGTTTCTAGTTTCATTCATTCCTATGACTAGAATAGACTACGGATCTCTTTATGGTCATATCGTTTTCCCTATCCATGGTCTTATTGCCAAGTTCATGACACTTGTGAACATGGATATGGATATGTCCATTGGATACTCCATTTAAAATATAGCACAAGATATATAATAAATAGATTAATGCCTTAATTTAAATAACACAAAATATGTATAATACATAAATCCAATAAATGTACAATACAAATACAAGGTCCAATGCCTGGGGACTAGGGCATATCCAACACAGTTGGGGTCTCCTTTTCTAAAATCGGAGAAAAAGAGCATGGCCATGCTTATCCCTGATTGGTCTTTTCAAAGGCACAATCTATTTCTGATAGTAGTCCTTAGTAAAGTCTTGATCCTAATGAGGATGACAGTGCTTCTTCTATGAACAAAGCCCTTTTTGATGAATTAGACAATCTCAATGGTCCTTGGGAGTTCTATGTGAAAAATGGGATCGATGCGCCTTTAGAAGACATTGCTAAAGATGATAAGATACCATCCTCTTCAGAAGAGGTTGCTTGTGATGATCAGATACCAACCTTACAGGGTCTCAATGAGGATCATGAAACTGAGGAGGAACCTACCGTGGATGATGTCTCTGCCCCTGCTTCTGCTCCTACAACTTAAATTTATATATCACAATTTATATAGATTAGCTGTGTTTTTTTTTCTTAATTTTTTTACAAACTTTTATTTAAATGAGCTATATAAGCTATTTGTTATCATATTTGCTATTCTTTAATACTTACTGCTCCCCAATCGCTTGTAATTTATTATGATTTACATGTGATTTTTGTTATGCAAATACACTTGCTTTTGTGTGCATTCTAAGAAGAAGCTCTATCTTCTTTTTAAAAAATGAACCTTTTTGTTATCAGAATCTTAACAGATTAGAAGTATATGATCGCGTGCACCATGATAGCAAACTATCTTTCCCCACAAAAATGAGCCTTTTTTTTACGTATGTCTTAACAATTTTGGAGAATACAACTACGTGCACCATAGTAGCAAACTATCTCCCCTCATAAAAGATAAGCCTTTTTTTTGCATACCACATGTCTTAACAATTTTCGAGAATATGTGCATCATGTCTTTCCTCATATAAGATCATGCTAAAAGCCTTCCTTCATGAAAGGGTATTTCATTAGATTGGTAAGATAATTTATTAAGATTGGTCTTCCTTCGTAGAAGATCCAAGTTATATGAAGTCATTGCTTCTTCATCGTGAGCTTGTAAAATAAGAGTGTGATGCTGGATGGAGAAAATAAATAATGAAAATAAAGATATAACACATGATATTTTTACGTGGAAAACCCCAATAAAGGGAAAAACCACGGGACCTTAATTACGGCTCCATCATCTTCATTAATTCATAATAACAGTTACAGAATACAACTGCTTTGAAAATAAAGCTTTATATGATTTGCATTCCAAGTCTTGCTGATCTTTCGTCCTTCTAAAGTTTCAAGTTTACAAGTTCCTAGACCAATTATCCTTCTGACTTGATAGGATCCTTCCCAATTTGGGCAAAGCTTTCCTTTTTCAAGATGGGGATTGGTTATTATTGTCTTCTTAGAACAAGATCTCCCTCAGCTAAGATCTTTCTTTCACCTTTAAATTATAGTATTGAGACACTCTTTATTGATATACTACTAAGCGTATGCACGCTTGGTCTCTATGCTCATCTAAGAAGTCCAAGTTAGCACTAATTGCTTCAGAATTGGCTTCTTTATCAAACTCAATCATTCTTGGAGAAGTTGCCCCTATCTCAATTGGGATCAAATCTTCCGTTCCATAAACTAAGCTGAAAGGAGTTTCTCCAGTTGAAATTCTACTTATAGTTCTACATGCCAAAGGATTGATGGAAGCTCATTAACCCATGCCTCTATTACTTTTTCTAAGTACATTTGTAAGCCCTCCTTAATGGTCTGATTTATTCTCTCTACTTGCCTACTAGCTTGAGGGTAAGCTACAGATGCAAAGCTAAGATGAATATGAAGATTTTCATAGAATTTCTTTAATGAGTCACAATCAAACTACTTTCCTCTATCTACTATTAAAACCCTTAGGAGCCCAAATCGACAGATGATATCCTTCCATATGATGCCTTCTACCTTCCTTGCGGTGATGGTAGTTAGGGGTTCATCTTTTATCCATTTGGTAAAATAGTCGGTAGCTACCATCAAATATTTTCTTTCTCCAATTGCTTGAGGGAAAGGTCCTAAGAGGTTCAATCCCTATTTGGCAAAAGGAGTTAGCTCAATGGAGCTTCTAAAAGTTGAAACATGAGCATGGTGGATAAGAGAAAACCTTTGACATTTATCACATTCTTTAACGTTTTCCAAAGCATTATCCCTCAAGGAAGGCTAGAAGAATCTAGATCGTAGCACCTTGGTTGCTAATGCTCTTGCTCCTACATGTTGCCCACATATTCCTTCATGTATTTCAGCTAGTGCATATGCTGCTTCATTTGAAGCAAGAGATCCAAAGAAGTGGCATGGAAAATTCTCTCTTGTATAAAACATCTCCAATCAGAGTAAAACGAGCTGCTCTCATCTTTAACTTTTTGGCTTTTGTTGATTTAGTAAGCAACTCCCCTGTTTTTAAGAATTTTATAAAGGGAGTTCTCCAATCTTGTCCTTCTACGATGCATGCCATAATTTTTTCTTCTATAATTGCCCTTTTGAGTTCTTCAATATGCATCATTCTCCTTGTTGCTTTCATTGATGATGCAAGCTTGGATAATGCATTTGCATGAGCATTAGAGTTTCTGTTGATCTATAACAATTGGAACTCTTCAAATTCCTTTGATAAGGACTTCACTTTACCGAGGTGCTAAATAATGACAAGTTCTTTTGCTTCATATTCTCCATGAAATTGTTAAACCACCAAGTGTGAATCATTATGAGCTATCAACTTTTTTACCTGTAATTGATTGGCAAGCTTTATTCTAGTGATGAGAGCCTCATATTCAGCGATATTGTTTGAGCTTATAAAAGCAAAAGTAGGGAATACTCTAATGGATCTCCTCCAGGAGATATTAGCATTACTCCTGCTCCATTGCCTAATGAGCTGGATGCTCCATCGATAAATAACTTCCATATGCATGTACTTTCTTCAGATGATTTCTTTTCTCCAGTGCATTTTATAATGAAATAAGCTAAAGCTTATCCTTTGATGACTTGTCTAGGCTCAAAACTAATGTCATACTCTCTTAACTCGATTGCCCATTTAGTGAGGCACCTTAAACATACTTGTTTCTATAAAACTTGATGAAGAGGTTGATCTATCAAGACTGCTATAGGATGAGCTTGGAAGTAGGGTCTTAGCTTTCAAGATGCCATCACCAATGCAAGTGCAACTTTTTGAACAAATGGGTATCGAGGTTTTGCACCTTGGAATACTTTACTAACATAGTAAATTGTCTTGTCAATCTTTCTTTCTTTTCTTAACAAGACTGCACTTAATGCCACATTGTTTACACCCTAGTATACGAACAACAACTCCCTAGGCCCAGATCTAGTTAAAAGGGGTATCCCTTATAAGTACTCTTTCAGCTCTTTAAAAGATTTTTCATATTTTGGAGTCCATTGAAAATTCTTTGCTACTCTCGAAGTTTTGAAAAATGGACGACTTTTTTCAACTGACTTAGAGAGGAATCTATTTAATGATGCTATTCTTCCTGTTAAACATTGTACTTCTTCAATTAAAGTTAGGGGTTTCAGCTCTAATATGGCCTGGACTTTTTTTGGATTTGCTTCAATGTCTCTCTCGATTATCACATAACCTAGAAATTTTCTTGATTGCACTCCAAATGTGCCTTTGTTAGGGTTGAGTTTGATATTGTAGCCTCTTAACGCACTAAACACCTTATTGAGTTTTTCAACATATGATTCTCCTTTCTCACTTTTGACAATCATGTCATCCATATATACTGCCATGGTGTTACCCAACAAGGATTTGAATACTTTATTGACCATCCTTTGATATGTTGCACCTGCACTTTTCAGCCCAAAAAGCATTACTCGATAGCAATGTGTTCCTTTAACAATGATGAACGCAATTTCTTCTTCATTTAAAGGATTCATCATTATTTGATGGTATCCCACGAAAGCATCCATAAAACTCAACAACTCATATCCAGAAGCTTGACCCACCATTTTGTCAATTTTAGGCAAAGGATATGAATCTTTTGGATAAGCTTTGTTCAAACTGGTGAAGTATATGCATATTCTCTATTGGAAACTTCATAATGATGGCCGTTATCACCATTGCATTGTCATGAGGTATAACCACATTCCCTTGATCAACATGTGCAAAGATTATGGATTCTTCTTCTTCTTGGATTTCCATAATATGATTCACTTCATAAGCTTTTCTAGATCGAGATGATTCTCCTGCCAAGGTTTCTCCACCTGAAATGACATTTATTGCTGGATATGTTGGCTTATTATCCAAGATAGGGGCTTTTTCTTTCCTATCTTCTCTTGGTTTGAAATATCCTCGATTATCTCTCTCTATTATATTTGTACCTCTCTTTTTGAGTATGAGGGTTTTTCTTCCTTCTAGCTTTCTACGTAGATAAACTTCCCAAGCTTAAGTTGTCATACCAAGGATTCTATCATTAATTCTGTACATCTGTCCATAGACTGGCCATGAGTCTTGTGGAATCGACAATAAGCATCAGCAAACTTTCCTATTTTCCTGTTGGTTTTTGGATGGAAGGTGAGGAGTCCAGATCCTTCTATAGCTTCAAGGATGTTGGAGTGAGGTTGAAGTAAAGGTGTAAAGCTTTCAAATCTTAGCTTTCCCTGAGTATGTGGCTAACTGGGGCATCTTGAATTTCTTTGGAAGAGGTTTATTCATGATTTCTCCAGTGAAGGTAAACTTTCTCCCTTGTTGCCCTTTATTGGTAGAAACTAGCTTCTTCTACTCTAGAACTTCTTCGATCATTTTTTAAAAGCTCCCAGGTTCTATCACACTAAATATAGATTCTCTTTTATAAGTTCTTTCCACAACTTCATCTCTTTTTTCTTTATTCCTTAATGGAACTTCACCTTTTCCCTGAGTGAGTTGATGCTTATGGTTAGGAGAAGGATGAGAGAGTTCATCTTCTGATACATGATTCTCTACATGAGTCTTCTCTTTAGGCCGAAGATTTGATGGAAGTGTATCTGAGGGTGTTTTTATTGAACAAATTGCAACAAGTTTTCAAGCATGTGATTGTTCTCATCAAATTTCTACTTGAGAGCTTCATATTATATTAAAGGAACTGTATTTGGAACAACTCCTAAACCTCTAGGTTGACTTACATGCTAGATCACAGGTTGAGCCACAACATTTCTTCTTGATCATTGTGTTGCACGTTTGTTTCTTCTGGGTTAATTTTCATTTAACAATGTGCGGCTTGAGATTTCTTTCGAGGCATTTCTTCTAATCAAAGAAAACAAAATAGTATCTTTTCAATCTGTTTCCCACAAATAGTGCCAACTATAGTAGCCTGAGTACAACAGTGTATTTATAATTGGAAGATCGATTTTCATGTGTTGATTTCAGTCTTAATAGGATGAGAGGCTTAATGTGTTTGACCTGAGATGATTGTAGCTTTGATGTGAAGGTAGGCGATCCTTGACGAGATACCTATTGCAGTGAGGAAAGGTGTTCTTCCCACAAACACTACGATGCTAAAGTCAGATATCGTAATAATAGCTCTGAAATCCCAGTAGATCCAATCCTTGTTCCATCAAATGAAGAGCTAAGTTATAGTCTTCATAGATGGAAGTTACTTGATGAAAACTCACGTTCAGCATTTAGCTTGTAACTGATAAAGATGTGGGTTGATAGTTGTATCATTTGATAACTGCTTCATTAATGACTTAATAATGACGCACATTATAATTGACCCTCAGCTTATTGCGAGCTCCAGGTTTTCTCAACCTCAATGATGATAGAATACCAAATATTATCTATCCTTATAGTTTATTATAAGAGTTGATTCAAGAAGCAAAGATTCCGATTTGAATGAACTTGAAACTTGAAACCAAGAAGAATTGGAAGAATTAGTGTTAAACTGAAGTCAACATTCGCACGACCATTTTAATAGCCAGACGACTATGGGGTCAATAGCGGCACGGCTATTACTCGACATCCGCACAGCTGTTGATGAGTGGCAGCAACCTTGTATATAGGAAACAACTATTAGGTTATGGGTTTTATAAATAATTTTCCATTAATCTTCTCATTATGATGGATTTTTGGATTGAAAAGGGCTCCAACAACAACTAACATCAGAAGGAGAGGAAAATTAAACAAGAGAAAAAAACCACAAAAATTATAAAACTTGGAAAAGCTCAAAATATAGAATAAAAACCATAATTCACTCAAATTCAGTCACTAAATTCATTATTCCAAACCAAATTCAAACCTTCAGAGACATATTGATTGCTAGAATTGAAAAATTGGAGCTGAATTTGACGAATTCAAGCTTTTGGTTTCAAAGTTCAAGTTTATTTCAAATCCGGATTAAAGCTTCAAGAATTGGTTTTCTGTCCAATTGAACCTTGGAGAGACATCTAAAAAGTAATTTTGAGAGACCTTAAACCTTTTTACAGCTTTCTAGGTTGATTTGTTATGCAATTTATCAATTCCAATTTTGCTCTGTTTTTTCTGCTTTCTGGCGAACCAGAGCCGTAAGGCTATTGCGAAAGCTGCACGGCTGTTACATTATAGCGGTACGGCTGTAGTTCATTTTTAGAATAGGCTTTAAAATTTTCAACATTTTTCCGATTCCTTTAGAACTAGAGCCGTACGGGTGTTTTAATAGTCGCATGGCTGTTGCTGTTACACCTGCACAGCTGTAGTTTAAATTCCAGAATTGATTTTCGTGAATTTTTTTTTTGTAAGTTTTGCATATCATTTTAACCTAGATTTATATTCTGTATTAACTTCTATAAATTAGTTCAACAATAGAAACTCGAGTTTCTTGAAAACCAGCGGTATGCGTATATATTAAACAGGATAAAATGGTTTTCAAATAAATTTCCAGTCCTATCAAAATCTTGTTTCAAAAATGTTTTCCAGGTCAAATTTGGTATGATTTTCTCCGTTTCACGTGCCGAGCTATCTTGAATCCCAATTCTGAGTCTCTTTGAGTCCTATGTGTATATATTTGTTCGCATTAACTTTGTTTTGTAGTTAGATATATATTAGGATAGATGATGGGTGAGTTGTCTGAACCCGAATCTTTGACTAAAGGTATAGTGATTCGTAGCTTATCTCGGTTGTACTGCAATTTTCCTGGTTGAGCTGAGCTGGGTGGCGACTCCAATCACTTTAGTAAGGGAACTCAAGTTTGTTTGTTTTCTCACTGTAAAACCCTTTTTCATGACACCCTTTTTATTTAGAAATCTTCCTGTCCCAGTATCAAGGCCCGTCTTCTTTTTTAGGATCGTCTGCTCACAATGGGCAACTCTACTGGGGTTTTTTGTTTTTTTATTTTCAAAATCAAAATTGACAAACACTAAAAATTCTTGATTCAAAATGTTTTAACACTTTATATCAATGCCTTTTATTTGCATATCACTTAGAAACATTTTGCACACACACTTTTGAGCTATCCCTTTTAAACGCCGGTGTGCTAGTGAAAGTGTGAGCGGATGACGTTTTCGACGGAACGCGGACTCCCTTTCGGAAGGGGCGCCTCGATTTCAGGCGCACCCCTCCCTCGCGTGGGGTTTTTATTATGGAAATCACGTTTTGGAAAAAATAGAATTAATTATCTTAAAAGAACCAAGACCTAAGTCTCGATGAATATTATAGGAGTCGCCATCCGGCTCAGCTCAACCGGGACATTTATAATGTTGCTGAACCGGACGAACAGCTGTTACACTATCCAGAGATCTAGGTCCGGACAAGTCCCTTATTTCGTGTCTAATTAAAATAAATTTGGCCAATGTTCTTTGAAGATATTTCAAATTCTAAAGTCAATTTTATTGCATTAAGTTAAACATACAGCGCGCATACAGATAAAGTAAAATAGTAAATTATTAAATTATTACAACCCAATCGAATAAAAAATAAAAACTCTCGTCCTCACTTTACAACCACCTAAAATACATCATTTATCTAGAAATTACAATCGAAATAAAAATAAAAGAAATTAAAAGCTGCAAAACAGAGGGTTAGCACAGTTTATGGCACACCACAAATAGGACTCAAACATGACAGAATGGGGAATTTAGAAATTAGGGGCATGCATTTAGGGGGATAACCGGGTTGGCTCGGCTAGCCAGCTCGATTAGACCTGGAAAACGTTTTGAAACATCCCTGTATTTTGGTTTTTGTGAGAAAATCATTTTGAAAACAATTTTGCAGGTTTACATGCATTTTTACAGAGGTGTGTCGGTTTTCGGGAGAATTGGGTCTCCGTCGTTGTATTGTTCTAAATGCAATTTTACTGAAAATTGAATCTAGGGTCGTGAATGCACACAACAGAATTCATTTTTGATGATTTTTTGATTTTTTGAATTTTTAGGGATTTTTAGAAATTTTTATGGATTAAAATGGAAATTCTGATTCTGAATGGGCATTACAGTCGTGCGACTGTAACTACGGTCGTACGACTGTAATTACAGTTGTGCGACTGTAAACAATTCAAACTCAGCATTTCGCCAAATTATTTGAAATAAAAATGAAAGAAAACAGCTGGAAACCAAAAACACTCGTACGACTATTCATCAAACCCAAGAACAGTCACATGACTGTTCTTGATTTCCAGAAACAGAAACGCAAAAAGTTGGATAAAAATGCATAAAATCACATCCACTCACCCAGAAAGCATGAAAAATAAAGGGGATAAAGAGTGTTTACCTCTTAGGCGCTTTTCCACCGTAGGATTGACCCCTGGCGTCGGTCCAATCCACTCAAATTTGCTCTTCCCTCCTCTTGAGTCAAGGTTTGAAATTTGGTCCGAAAATCTCCAAATGTCACGGATTCTTAGAGTTTCTAGTCCGGATTTAATTGAATTGAAGTGTTAGATTGTTAACCTATTGATTTCTAACAAGTTTTCAATCCTAACTTTGAGAATTAAAAGAAATAGAAGAGGAAAAGAAGTTTGTAGTGGTTTTTTTTCTTTCTTTTCCTTGTCTCTTTCTCCTTTTTCTCTCTCTAACTTCCTCCAGAATCCAAAGTTGACCCCTATCTTCTCTCTTTTTCCTTTTTTTTTATCTCTCTAATTGCTGATTTTCCTCACCAAATCCCGGGCATTAACTGCCCAATCTTTCCCCTTTTTTTTCTTATGTCATGGGCATAGTGTTCTATACTTGCTCCGATCGTATAGTCGTATAACTGTTTCAAGGATTCAAAATCAAGCTTGAGGAGGTTTGTCAAGGATTATGAATCAGGCTTGAAGGAGTTTCAAGGATCCAAAATCACACTTGAGAGGTTTGTCAAGGATTAAGAATCTAGCTTGAAGGAGTTCAAGGATTCAAAATCAAGCTTGAGAGAGTTTTATCAAGGATCATGAATCAGGCTTGAGGTAATTTCAAGGATTCAAAATCAAGCTTGAGGAGGTTTGTCAAGGATTATGAATTAGGCTTGAAGGAGTTTCAAGGATCCAAAATCACGCTTGAGAGGTTTGTCAAGGATTATGAATCAGGCTTGAAGGAGTTTCAAGGATCCAAAATCACGCTTGAGAGGTTTGCAAGGATTAAGAATCTAGCTTCAAGGTGTTCAAGGATCCGAAATCTGGCTTGGAGGTTTGTCAAGGATTATGAATCAGGCTTGAAGGAGGTTCAAAGATTCAAAATCAAGCTTGAGGAATCTGCAAGGATTGGGAATCATGCTTGAAGAAGTTCAAGGATTCGAAATCTGGCTTGGAGAGGTTTTCAAGGATTGGGAATCATGCTTGAAGAAAGTTTCAAGGATTCGAAATCTAGCTTGAGTGGTGGGACTTTAGGAGTGATAATTTTGGAATCAGGTTGAGAATAAGTATTTATTCCTTGATCGACAATTTTGGAAGCAAAAATTTTTGCCCCTTCGATCAAGGATAAATACGGCTTGATTGTTCTGCCCTTTGGAGACTTGATATGTTGAGATTTGGGTTTGCGCGGATCCTTCTCATATTTTAAGGCCTAATAGATGCCCCGGAATTATGCCATCTCTGCTTTGAGAGCGATCCTGGTTCAAAATAGCCCGATGATAATGATGGATACTTGTGCTTGGGTTGGTTGTGATACATATATGCATGTATGCATGTGTGTTTTGAATGCATGTATATGTTTCAATGTGTGCATGTACAAATGAACTTTAGAAAATGCATTTCGCGTCATTTGCTCAATCTTAACACTCCAGGCTCTTACTGGGGAAGATATGTTATGCGATCAATCGTCCGTAGTTGGAGAAGCAAAATTTTGGGAACAATGTAATTCTTACGTTTCTCCTAGGGATATATGATAGCTAATAAGGAAGTACGGTGACTATTGGAGAGAAAGTGATGATGTTCTTGGTAAATATGTTGTTAGGAAATAATGCAGAGGATCTTGCTGGGGATTAATGAAATGTTCCTGCTGGGGGAACGACGGAGAGGTTTTGCCTTCTCTGCCCCTAGGCTTTATGAATTTGGAAGTGCTCTAAGTTTTGCCTGAGCCACCCAAAGTGAGTTTCCAACTCAGCAAGCTGCTCTAACTTTTGCCTAAGGTGGCTTTTCAGTTTTCACCTTAGCAAGCTGTTCATACGCCCTAACTTTTGCCTAAACTGCCCAATATGGGTTTTCTGCTTAGCGAGCTGCTCTAATTTTTGCCTGAGGCCCCTTTTCGGTTTTCACCTCAGCGAGCTCTTCTTCTTTTTTTTTTTTTAAAGATGTCGTGGAATTAAAAGAAGACTTCCAATTCAGTACAGGTCGACGATAACTGGAAATTAATTGAAGCGGGGCCATGTCCACTTGCTCTACTATCTCTCTGATGATGAGGTGATTGTGGAAAGTCTCATAGGACTTGGTTGCTCCATCACTGTTGCTGAAGCTCACAAGTGTACAGCCATATATGATGCACGATGTGAATTGAATTTCAAGGAAAATTGCGATATTTAAATGAACAGAGCAAGGCATTCATTCATTCATTCATTGATAATGTTTTACCATAATGCACATTATATATGAAATGAAATTAAGGACAAGATGAGTATGGTATCCGTCTCAATCGAACCCACGACTGCCACCAACTGGTCCTTGAGGATTTTCCTACCGGTGGTGCTCACCTCACCGTCTTAACTTTTGCATGGATTGCTTTCATGATTTTCAATCCATCGGACTTTTTTTTCGTGGAAACCTGAGCTTGTCTCGATTAAAGGGGTTGACTACTTGGTCTGTGTCTTTCTTGGTAGGACCGTTTTGATCCTGTAGGTTGATGGCTACGCTGTTTTCCTATTGTTACTCTTGCATTAGTTTAGTGTATTTACGAGACATATGGTAACATGCTAACTTAGTCTTTGCAGATAGATGCCATATTTGACAACACCTTTTTGATGTGCTTGTTAGCTGCTTGTACTATCTGCTGGCTTATGGGTGGTATGGAGGCGATGCATGATGCCTCTCTCCTTTATTCTGGAATGATTGCACTGTTGCCCCAGAACTCGTGTTCCATTATCGGGGATGATATGGTGCGAAACATCATATGATACAGATGCATTCTTATTTCGGAACTTAAAACCATGTTTGTTTTGTTTTTTTTATGTCCATGGAACTTCCGCTTGGTTGGACTTGCCTTTCGGATTCTTTGTAATTCTGTATCCTGCAATCCCTTGTCAATCTCTAGGTGTGCCGTCATAGGACTAGGCGAAGGTCTTCATATGCTTTTAGGTATTTTGCAATTTTTCTTTTCTTTCTCTTATCGGTCGTGAGGTCTTTTAGGACGGATATCATTTTGGATGCTCATCTGTCCTTAGGTTCATTTCACGTAATGATGTGTCATGTATGCTAAAGACATTAAATGAATTTTTGTATGCATGCACAGTGTTCCGTCCAGGGAAATATCACACAAATAATTGAAATCAAATTACATAACATTAAACACCTTGTAGGCTGTATTGTTCACAAAACAAGATAGAAAATAAAAATAGATACATCAAAATAATTAACGTCCTCCACATACGGAGGGTCTTCTTTTGCTACTGCATCATCAAATTCGATAGCTTCACACACATAGACTAGTCAAAGCTGGGCAAAGGATTGTTCTGAACACTGGGCTTTAACGGTGGCTCCATGATTTTCCCGTCAGCTATCAGTTGTCGAATAGCCCTCAGTAGTTGCTTGCAGTCATTCGTGTGGTGCCCCACTATCACGTGATAGGAACAGAATTTGCCTTTGTCTGTCTCAGCCGGCTTCTTAAACGGCTTCAGAGAACTTAAGAGACTGTCGTTCCTATATTTCGCAAAAATCTTGGTTAAAGAAAGAGTCCAAGGGGATAGACCCCGATTTTGTGAGTCTCCAGCTTGATCTCCTTGTTGTTGAGACACTACAGCAACTTCAGTCGGTTTATCCTCTAGGGATTGGTCGCTTTTGCTTGTAAAGCTGAAACTGGATCCACTGCTTGATCTGGTGGTAGTTGCCGATCGATACCCCAAACCGTGTCTAAAGCTTCTGCCACCCTTTTAACTCACCGCTTTTTCTTCCTCGTCCCTTTCAACTTTCATGGCCATACTATAAACCTCGTTGAGTTCATTAAAAGCACGGAACTTCATGTTGTCTTTGTAGACATCCCTACTGCCTTCAATTAGTTCGTCTTCATCAGGGCGGTTCTTTAACAGGATCATCTTATTCATCCACCTTTGATAATATTCATCAAAGGGTTCATTGAGCTTCTGCTTAATCCTCTCCAAGTCATATAGCTTTACCTGGATCTTTGTGTTGAAGCTATAATACTTGATGAAGGCTACTGACGACGTTCCCTAATCCGATTGTACTTCCTCCATTAGGGAATTGTACCAGTTTAAAGCTTCTTCTTTTAGTGTTGTTGGGAAGAAGTTGACCAACTGCTATTTGGTAGCGCCCGCGGTTAGCATTATACGGGCATAGAGGTTGATGTGAGCTTCTGGTGATCCGAGCCCTTTGTAAGAAGGAATTTTAGGGACTTGGAACCCCACAGGGAATGTCTCGATACCTTTGTTTATCATGGCATCCACATTGACGCCCCGCTTGGAACCCAAACTGATATTGACTTCCTTTTTCGGCTCAGCTACCATCTCATCTAGCTCAGAGTATTTGGCCTTCATTTTCTGTTCCATAGCTGCCTTGATTTCCTGCAGCTTTTCTATACTGGCCGAAGCATCAGCCCCATGTTGAGAGGTCTCCCCTTCTTTTTCTTTACCAGTTCCACCATTACCAGCTTCACCACTTTCCCTAACAATATCCCTCAGTTCTTCCTTTAGCATATCCCGGAAGTCTTGGGATCGGAAGAAATCCTTCAGAACACTAGCAATGTTTGGCGTTTGATCAGCCATTGCTACTTCTTCCCCGGACTCTGTTGCGCTACTTGATTCGACTGATCTTTCGCTCTCACGTGATCTTGCAGTCTGGGATCTTGTTCTCGGGAGCCCCAGCTTATTCTGCTTTAATGCACATAAAGAATGTTAGGGTTAAAAAGTGCATGGTTGGATGGTATGGATGATAATGCTTGGATGATGCTTCATGAATATGGATGATAATGAATGCGGCCTTTTTTTTATATTGGACATTCCAAGTGCACCCAATGCTATGCAAAAGAACACGTGTGGACCACCACATGGACAGGGGTTCGGCGCTTTTAGAGCACCTAATGAATTTTGTGAAATGTCGCGTGTGTGCCGACACACGGATAGAGTTTCGATGCTTTTAAGGTCTATGAGATGACATGAAATGGTCACATGGGACCATCCCTTGGACAGAGTTCTGATGCTTTTGAGCATATGAAATGAAATGATGTTGTAAGAAAAGTCATGTGCCATAGGAGACACGGACAGAAGTTCGGCATTCGGGGAACACCTTTCATGATTTGGGATGTTATGAAATGCCCCTACATGCATACTAATCCGGCACTCGGGGAGCGCCTTGAATAATGTAGTAATGTCATGAAGTAACCCGATGTGGATCACAGTGTTATATGATATTTATGATGAATGGGTATGATGTCATGAAATGTATCGTGTGGATTGTCACACAAAAATATACCTAGGACCATTGTGGTCTCTTTTAAATGAGATAATTTGGTGGAATGGCCAAATGCAATCCGGTGCATTAGCAGAATACGGGCATTTTGGGATACCCGATATGTTATGAAATGAGATGATCGTGGTGGGCATCCTTGGAATGCCCCTAATTTAATTTAGGTGATATGTCATGAATGCTTATGACACACAAAATGCAAATGGCTGCACAAAAACGTGGTTAGGATGCATGACATACATAATGATGTTATGTATGCTATGTGAAAAAATGCTAATCACACAAATTTAATGTCATGGCTGAGAAACAAACGGTTAGTATGAATGGTAAACGGATGATTTAATGTTTTCACACGAAAATAAAATGCAAATGGCTGTATAAAAATGTGGGTTAGTATCACACAAAAATGTTTTATGAACGGTATGTCATGTGTATGGAAAATGGTGATTATGGTAGGTTATGCACACGTAGATAGCGATGGTGATGTGTCATGGGATGGCGAGAAACACATAGCACATGAAACGTATTCTTCCAACCTTATTCCTTGGTCAGTCTCAAAAATTCTAACCGAGCCCTAGGTGGGGTTCTCTTCGATCATCAACCGGGAATGATGAAGGCATGATTTTATTTATTCACATAATTATTTTGGTATCCTAAGAGAATCCAACTAAGGTTGCCTATATGAGCTCGGTCCAAGTCGGGTTAAAATCAAGGTCCCCATAGAAAAATATGCTCCTCACTTCTCCCCACTCAAGGGTCCGAACGAAGGGGTTCGTATGAGGCTATAGGTGGTGTTTCGTATCCATGCCCCTAAGACCATGAGGAACAAAGGCGACACTTCAACAATCCACCGGGCTAAAATGGGATACTTAACCTAATGCAAGCATGTCTAACTAACAATGCAAAACGAAATACCAATCAAGAATCATCCACCTTATTTTAATTAGACACTTTTTAGGGCTTGTCAAATTCTTTTAAGTTTTTAAGAAAACTTTTTTAAGAAATCCCCAGCAGAGTCGCCACTGTGAGCGGACGACATTTTCGATGGAACGCGGACTCCCTTTCAGAAGGGGCACCTCGATTTCAGGCGCACCCCTCCCACGCGTGGGGTTTTTATTATGGAAATCACGTTTTGGAAAACATAGAATTAATTGTCTTAAAAGAACCGAGACCTAAGTCTCGATGAATATTATAGGAGTCGCCACCCGGCTCAGCTCAATCGGGAAATTTATAATGTAGCTGAACTGCACGAACGGCCACTACACTATCCAGAGATCTAGTTCCGGACAAGTCTCTTATTTCGTGTCTAATTAAAATAAATATGGACAATGTTCTTTGAAGATATTTCAAATTCTAAAGTCAATTTTATTGCATTAAGTTAAACATACAGCGCGCACACAGATAAAGTAAAATAGTAAATGATTAAATTATTGCAACCCGATCGAATAAAAAATCAAAACTCTCGTCCTCACTTTACAACCGCTTAAAATACATGATTTATCTAGAAATTACAATCAAAATAAAATAAAAGAAATTAAAAGCTGCAAAACAGAGGGTTAGCACATTTTACGGCACACCACAAATAGGACTCAAACATGACAGAATGGGGAATTTAGAAATTGGGGGCATGCATTTAGGGGGTTGGCTCGGTTAGCCAGCCTGGTTAGACCTAGAAAACGTTTTGAAATGTCCCTGTATTTTGCTTTTTGGGAGAAAATCATTTTGAAAACAATTTTGCCGGTTTACATGCATTTTTACATGTGAGGTGGGTTGGTTTTCAGGATAATCGAGTCTCCGTCGTATTGTTCTAAATGCAATTTTACTGAAAATTGAATCTAGGGTCGTGAATGCACACAACAAAATTCATTTTTGATGATTTTTTGATTTTTTGAATTTTTAGGGATTTTTAGAAATTTTTATGGATTAAAATGGAAATTCTGATTCTGAACGGGCGTTATAGTCGTACGACTGTAACTACGGTCGTACAACTGTAACTACAGTCGTATGACTGTAAACCATTCAAACTCAGCATTTTACCGAAATTATTTGAAATAAAACTAAAAGAAAATAGCTGAAAACCAAGAACACTCGTACGACTGTTCATCAAACTCAAGAACAGTCGGACGACTATTCTTGATTTCCAGAAACAGAAACGCAAAAAGTTGGATTAAAATGCACAAAATCATATCCAATCACCCAGAAAGCATGAAAAATAGAGGGGATAAAGAGTGTTTACCTCTTAGGTGCTTTTCCACCGTATTGACTCCTGGTATCGCTCCAATCCACTCAAATTTGCTCTTTTCTCCTCTTGAGTCAATGTTTGAAATTTGGTCCGAAAATCTCCAAATGTCACGGATTCTTAGAGTTTCTAGTCTTGATTTAATTGAATTTGAAGTGTTAGATTGTTAACCTATTGATTTCTAACAAGTTTTCAATCCCAACTTTAAGAATTAAAAGAAATAGAAGAGGAAAAGAAGGTTGTAGTGGTTTTTTTTCTTTCTTTTCCTTGTCTCTTTCTCCCTTTTCTCTCTCTAATTTCCTCTAGAATCCAAAGCTGACCCCTATCTTCTCCCTTTTTCCTTTTTTTTAATCTCTCTGATTACTGATTTTCCTCACCAAATCCTGGGCATTAATTGCCCAGTCTTTCCCCTCTTCTTTCTTATGTCATGGGCATGGTGTTCTGCACCTGCTCCGATCGTACAGTCGTACGACTGTAAGTTACAGTCGTGTGACACCTGTGTTTTTTTTAGGGAGTAAAATTCCGGAACTTACAGAAAGTGTCGCCTAATTTCCGCCAGGTCTTAGGGGCACCGAAATGGTACATCACTTATAGTCCCGTACGAACCCCTTCATTTGTACCTTTGATAGGGGAGAAGTGAGAAGTATATTCTACTATGGAACCTTGATGTGAACCCGAGAGTTTTGACTTGGCCCAGATTAAGCAACCGTAGTTACTTCCCTTAGGAAACCAAAATGCAAATTGCATTAATCTGTTGAGAGACGACCTTTATTATCCCCTTTTGTTGATAAAGAGAACCAACTTCTAGGAAAGATTTGTATCGACCAAACGTGAAGAAATAAGGTCGAAAGGGAGTGCATATTTATGCATGTTCTAATGTTTGTTTCGTGTGCAGGAATTTGCATATTTTGCGTTTTCATAAACCATTTAGATTTACATACATATGTGTATTTACACATAATACCATTTCATTAAGCAAACACCAAAACTGTTAAATTTGCAAAACCGCCAAATCTCGAAATTGCCAAATCCAGAAATCACTAAATCCCTAATTTACCAAAACCCTGAAATTCCAAATTACCAAAACCCAAATCACCAAATTTCCAAAATCCCTAAATTTCCCAAATCATCAAATCACCAAATCCCTAAATTACCAAAATTCCTAAATCCCCAAAATACGCCAAAATGCTGCCCATTTTTACCTAAATTCATAAAGCGAAACATGTATTTAATCCAAAGCCTCGTATAAGACTAGCTCTATACAGTAAATCCAAAGCCCCGTATAAGACCAGCTCTATACACTAAATCCAAAGCCCTGTATAAGACTAGCTCTATACATATATCCAAAAGCCCTTTATAAGACTAGCTCTATACATATATCCAAAACCCCATATAAGATCAGCTCTATACATATATCCAGAACCCTTATAAGTCCAATCCTATACACATACCCAAAGCCCAGTATAAGACTAGCTTTATACATTAATCCAAGCCCCGTATAAGATTCGCTCTATACATCAATTACAAAACCCCGAATGAATTTATTTTGTTTATTTATCCAGAACCCTGTACATGGTACATATTATAATGTATATTCAAAAAAATCTCATTTACTTAAAGTGCTATACATGATACACATATATCATGTATATTTAACCAAATTTCATAACATATCACTCCATCTCATGCATATATACATACATACATACATTCATTCATTCATTCATTCATTTACTCTACCTTCCTCACATCACATTCTCATTCATTCATCATGAATCATTCCTAACATTTCATGTTTGATCTGGAATAGAACATACGTGGAAAAGGAAACTGGGTAAGAGGTTAGAGAGAAAGAAACTTCAGTTGGGGAGTTCGTTAAGAAAAAAGCTGGATCAGAGTAGGAAGAGAGCTAATCTGTGACAGTCAAGATAAAGAGTGAAACAAAATCTGTTAAGGAAGTTGAGATGGCAAACCATACATCGAATATTGCTGATTTCCTAAAAGATTTCCTGAAGTCTCAGAATTTCTGTGATATTCTAAAAGAAGAGATATGGGATGTTGTGAAAGAGAGTGGTGGTGAAGGCAGTGTTACTAGACCTAGAAAGGAGAAAATGATTGAATCATTCTAGTCTGGGGGTGATATTGCTGCTACTATAGAGAAGCTACAAGAGATTG
This sequence comes from Euphorbia tirucalli, assembly GCA_039660915.1. Lineage (NCBI taxonomy): Eukaryota > Viridiplantae > Streptophyta > Magnoliopsida > Malpighiales > Euphorbiaceae > Euphorbia > Euphorbia tirucalli. Next base: position 22,178,949 of record CM077634.1, on the reverse strand, counting down.
AGGCTACAATGGAGAAGAAATTAAAGGCGAAGTGCAGAGAGCTTGATGAAGTAGTTTTTGAACTGAAGAAGGATGCTAGTATCAGTATGAAGTCTAAGAAAAGTGTGAATGTGGATGCCATGATCAACAAAGGCATTGAAACTTTCCCTATTGGGTTTCAAGTGCTGAAGATTGCTTCTTATAAAGGTATCGGTTCTCTGGTAGCTCATGTGAATTTATATGCTCGAGTGATGTTGACAACGGGTGTCACAAAGCAACAATTGATTAATTTTTTCCAACCACACTTGAAGAAGGTGCATTGTCCTGGTATAGTTTATTGTCTAAAGATATATAGTCAGACTGGAAAGCTTTGTCAGCTGCTTTCATTAAATACTATAGTTTCACACCAAGATCCAAGTCAAGCTGTATGATTTGGAGAGAATAAGGCAAAAACTGAATGAATCCTTTGATGAGTACTATCAAAGGTGGACGAATAAGATGATTTTGTTGAAAAATCGCCCAGATGAAGATGAATTAATTCAGAAGTTGATCGATGGAAGTAGAGATGTACATAGAAATAACATGAAGTTTCATACCTATAGTGAGCTCAGTAAAGTCTACATCATGGCAATGAAAGTTGAAAGAGATGAAAAGGAAAAAGCTACAAGCCACAGAGGTGGGTTTAGTTCTAGGTATAGATCGACAACTACAGCTGGGTCAGGCAGTGAATATGGTTCTAGTTTTGCAAGTAAAAGTGGGCAGTCATCAGAAGTGAAGCAAGTAGAAGTGGCTACAGTGTCATAGCAGCAGCAAAATTAAGATAGAAATCTGGGAAGTCAAGGCATTTCTCCTTGGACTTCGTCTTTGTCCCGAATTTTTGCTAAATGCAGAAATAGTGGTTTGTTGAATTCCCTAAAGCCATTTGAAAAGCAAACAGATGTAGATAGGGATAATTTCTACTTATACCATGTCATTGTTGGTCACAGAATCAATAACTATTACAAGTTGAGAGATTCTATTTAAAAGCTGATAAATGAGGGTAGATTGCAAGAACCAGCAAAGCCTAGCACCAAGACTAATCCATTGCCAAAATTTGAAAAGTAAGTCAACATGGTGCAGTCAGGGTTACCTTTTAATTTTGTCTTTGCTCAAATCTTGCAAGCAAACCCCAGTGTGCAGTTTGTGGTAGTTAGTGAAACTAAAGCAAAATTTAAGAATGGGAAAGTAGCAGAATAGAAGGTAGTAAAGCCAATGAGTTTGAATGATCTAGATTCGAATAATGAATATGAAGAGTATAACGAAGGTGAATCAGTTAAGCCACCAGTTGTTGAAAAGCTGAAAGTTGTTGAAGTGAGAAATGTGACAAGAAGCGGTAGGGTGTATCAACATGTTATTCAACAGAAAGATAAAGCCCTAGTGGTCGGATCAAGCAGTGTATTATCTATGAAAGAAGTTGAGAAGGAAGATTTAGTCATTTCACAGTTAAAGAGAACTCTAGCCCAAGCCAATTTATGGCATTTGTTGTTGGTCTCAAAAGAACACAAAGCAGCATTAGTGAAGAAAGTTATCTAAAATTGAAGTTTCTCCGATCAGATCTTTGGAAGTAATATGTTGTTTATTGGACAGGGTCAACTCTAGCTACTGTGAGCGGACGACCTTAAAAGCGGGGTGCGGTGAAGCGAACCGGGGAAAAAGAAAGAAAGAAATTGATTTATTTAGTGATGTTTTGGGAAAAGCGGGTTTTGTTTATGTTGAGTTGGAAAACTATTGATTTAATTTGGAAATTCCTTTTGTAGAAAAAGTTTTCCCGTTTTATTATTTAAAGACCTCAAAACCTCAATCTCGAGATCAGTAACAGAGTCACCACCTGGATCAGCTCATCGGGGAAATTCCGGTACAGCTCCCTACCGAGCGTAGACTACTGTACCTAATCCAGAGATTCAGGGTTCAGGCAACTTACCTACTTAACCTCGAGCTTGTATTCGTTTATTATTTATAAAACCATATTTATTCAATTTATTATCTTTTCTAACCCCAATTTGTTTATCTTATTAGGCCGTGTTCAAGCAGAATGCATAAAATAAATTGCAAGAAATTAAACCATCCACACAAATATACAAAAGAAGAATAGATGCCGCGTATACAACCTAATCGAATAAAATATAAAAACTCTCGTCCTCACTTTTACAAACGCCTAGGTACACGAGGATCTAAAAATAATACAACCGCCTAATTACACGAATTAATCTATTAAATAAAGCAAAAATAAAAATAAATGCTGCAAAACAGATTAGTTAGCACAGTTTATATTATAAACACAAGTAGGACTCAAATCAGGATAGAATGGGGATTTTAAGATAAGGGAACATGCATTTAGGGGGTAACCGGTTCGACCCGACCGGTCGGACCGGTTAGACCTAGAAATTGGTTTTGAAAAGCCCTATGGATTTTTGTGCTGGAAAATCAATTTTGGAAAACCATTTGGCTTGGTTTCATGCAAGCTTCCATTGTTGTGGGTCGGTTATCCAGGAACTCAGGGTTCTGTTCGTGTGGGTTCCTAAATGCACATTTCATCTAGGGTCCAAAATGTAATAAACACACCAAAAACGTTTGTGAAAATATTATTTTACTCGTTTTCAATGTTTTTCGAGGATTTTGTGGGAATCGGGGGTCCGCTAATGCTGGACAATGGATCCGAATTGGATGAAACGACCCCAAAACTCAGAAAATAAACCCCGGGAAATACCGAAAACCCCGATATTCGAGTATGCAATAGTCAGCAAATCAAAATACAAACTCATACAGATGATTCCGGGCCGAAAATGATCCCAACAGAAAAACCAAAATGGAAAATGGGCTGTTTTGGCCGATTGGGACAGATCGGGGATCTGTCAGAGCCGGCCTGCTCTGTTCTTCAGAAACACAGCCGATCGGCTGTGTTCCTGAGGAACACAGCTGTACGACTATGATGGGCAGCACCAGTTCCGGATTTTCATCAAAAATAATAGAAACGCACAGAAAATCAATGCAAATAAGTTTTAGGGCCTCTCAGAGCATACCTGGATTGTTGTGTGGATGCTAGGAACGTCAAGAAATGGATTGAAAACTCAGGAATATGCACTGGAACTCAATCGACCGAATCCTTCAACGACCCAGAATGATCTGAAACCAAACCGAAATGATTCCCAATCGATGAGTAGAGGTTGTTGGTTGTGTTAATAATGCTTGAGGATTGATTTAGGGTTAGATGAGAGTGTTTGTGGGAGTTGTTTTAGCTCTTTTTCTTCAGTTTTCTTCTTCTTTCTCTCTACTCTTCTGCTTTCTGTTTCTCTTCTTTTTTTTTTTTTTTTTGCTTGAGAACCAAAAAGTCCTCCCCTCTCTCTCTCATTTTCTCTCTTTTATCTGCCTCTCCCTATCTTCTCTCGTTCCATCAATCAGCCGACTGAAAAATCTCTTGAAAATCTGCCAAAACTCTCTCCTGTCAAGACAAGTTGCTCTGCTTTGCAGAGCAACTGTTCTTGACCACTAGAGCCGGCCGGCTCTAGTCGGCACTAGAGCTGTGCGGCTCTAGTTTGAGCCGGCCGGCTCTGGTTGAACAAACTAGAGCTGTCCGTTCAACCAAGAGTCAGGGTAGAATTTTGAAAAGTCAGACGTGTAGACCAAACCCTGGAATCATTCGAGAGACCTTTTCGGGGCTTCAGATCATGGGTAGCCTTGTTTTCAGGTCGTTTGAGATTCCCCAGGCAGTATTCCGATCACTTTCAAGTCCCGTTCGAGCCCGTCTGGTCCACAGGTAATTAGGGAATTCTCATCATCGAGACCGGGAAAAACTCGTGCTCACAGACTGCCCCTCGTGGGATCAAAGTCGGATCATCGTGGGCTCTAAAGCCTAGATCGAGTTTTGTCTCGCGACTGGGAGCGTGGTGAGGAAGGAAAAGGAAAAGTACTTGGGGTTCCTTGCTGGAGGTGTCGGCCGTGATTCCAAGCCGACTCACTACGAGGGAGTACGCCCATAACGTTGGCTCACTGTGGTGGAGCGCGCCCGTGATGTTGGCTCACTGTGGTGGAGCATGCCTATAATGTTGGCTCACTGTGGTGGAGCATACCCGTAAAGTTGGCTCTCTATGGCAGAGCGTGCCCTTGATGTTGGCTCTCTATGGCAGAGCGTGCCTGTAATGTTGGCTCTCTGTGGCGGAGCGTACCTGTAATGTTGGCTCTCTATGGCAGAGCATGCCCGTAATGTTGGCTCTTTGTGGCGGAGCGTGCCCGTAATGTTGGCTCTCTGTGGTGGATCGTACCCGTAAAGAGATTCAATTCTTTTCCATGTGGTGGAGTTCCCGTGAGTTTGATATCAAGCTGCGTATTTATTTCTTGATCGACAGTTTTGGAAACAAAAATTTTTGCCCCCTCGATCAAGAATAAATACGGTTGAATCGTTTTGCCCCCAGATACCTATTAAAGGCCAGTGAATCCTTCAATAGATATTTCTTCCCTGTCTATGTGATGACAAGGTTGAAATAAGAGATGTACTGTCCCTTCCATGTGGCAAAGAAGCAGCATGAACTTGGTTGAATTTACTTGCCCCCAGATCCCTGTTAAAGGCAAGAAATTCTTCAATAGGCACTTCTTTCCTACCTATGTGACGACAGGATTGAAATGAAAGATGATGTACTGTACCCCTCTGTGTGATGAAGAAGCAGCACGAGCTTGGTTATTGTCTTGCCCCCAGATCTCTGTTAAAGGTAAGAAACTTCAATAGGTATTTCTTCCTTGCCCATGTGATGACAAGGTTGAAATACATGTTCTTCCTCTCCTATGTGATGAAAAGGTTGAACGAATTGGTCTGTTGTTCTGCCCCCAGATACCTATTAAAGGTGAGAAGTTCTTCAACAGAGATTCTTCCCTGTTTACGTGACGACAAGGTCAAAATAAGAGATGCACTGTCCCTTCTATGTGGTGAAGAAGCAGCACGAACTTGGTTATTGTCTTGCCCCCAGATCCCTGTTAAAGGCAAGAAACCTCTTCAATAGGCATTCCTTTCCTGCCCATGTGACGACAGGATTGAAATGAATGTTCTTCCTCTCCCATGTGATGAAAAGGTTGAACGAATTGTTCCATTGTTCTACCCTCAGACACCTGTTAAAGGCGAAAAGTTTTTTAACAGAGATTCTTCCCTGTCTATATGGCGACAAGGTCAAAGTAAGAGATGTGTTGTCCCTTCTATGTGGTGAAGAAGCAACACGAGGTTGGTTGTTGTATTGCCCTCAGATCCCTGTTAAAGGCAAGAAACTTCAATAGGCATTTCTTCCCTGCCCATGTGATGACAAGGTTGAAATGAATGTTCTTCCTCTCCTATGTGATGAAAAGGTTGAACGAGTTGTTCTGTTGTTCTGCCCCCAGATACCTGTTAAAGGCGAGAAGTTCTTCAACAGAGATTCTTCCCTGTCCACGTGGCGACAAGGTCAAAGTGAGAGATGTGCTATCTCTTCTATGTGGCGAAGAAGCAACATGAGGTTGATAGTTGTCTTGCCCCCAGATCCCTGTTAAAGGCAAGAAACTTCAATAGGCATTTCTTCCCTGCCCATGTGACGACAAGGTTGAAATACATGTTCTTCCTCTCCTATGTGACGAAAAGGTTGAACGAGTTGTTCTATTGTTCTGCCCCCAGATACCTGTTAAAGGCGAGAAGTTCTTCAATAGAGATTCTTCCCTATCTAAGTGGCGACAATTCGAAGTAAGAGATGTGTTGTCCCTTCTATGTGGTGAAGAAGCAGCACGAGGTTGGTTGTTGTCTTGCCCCCATATCCCTGTTAAAGGCAAGAAACTTTAATAGGCATTTCTTCCCTGCCCATGCGACGACAAGGTTGAAATGAATGTTCTTCCTCTCCTATGTGATGAAAAGGTTGAACGAGTTGTTGTTCTGCCCCCAGATACCTGTTAAAGGTGAGAAGTTCTTCAACAGAGATTCTTCCCTGTCTATATGGCGACAAGGTCGAAGTGAGAGATGTGCTATCCCTTCTATGTGGCGAAGAAGCAGCATGAGGTTGATAGTTGTCTTGCCCCCAGATCCCTGTTAAAGGCAAGAAACTTCAATAGGCATTTCTTCCCTGCCTATGTTACGACAAGGTTGAAATACATGTTCTTCCTCTCCTATGTGACGAAAAGGTCGAATGAGCTGGTCTGTTGTTCTGCCCCCAGATACCTGTTAAAGGCGAGAAGTTCTTCAACAGACATTCTTCCCTGTCTATGTGGTGACAAGGTCAAAGTAAGAGATGTGCTATCCCTTCTATGTGGCAAAGAAGCAGCACAAGGTTGGTTGTTGTCTTGCCCCCAGATCCCTGTTAAAGGTAAGAAACTTCAATAGCATTTCTTCCCTGCCCATGTGACGACAAGGTTGAAATGGGTGTGGTGTTCTTCTCCGTGTGGTGGAGCACCAAGTAATAAGCTGATTCTACGTGTGGTGGAGTTCTCGTGAGATTGATGTAAGATTGTTTTGCCCTCATAATCTGTTAAAGGCAAGAAATACCCTTCTCGGGATTATATTGGCGTGAACGAAAAATTCTGATAATTATAGAAATTTTTCATACCTGAGGTTTAGGAGTCGTTGGGCTCCGATTTACGTGTTGTGACTCTGGGTTAGGCCTTTTTGAATTGGGAAGGATCTCTTCATCAAGGACAATCCTATCATGGTTGAGGTGGTTTGATGCATGTATGCGTGAATGCGTGCATGATTCATGTGCTCATGTATGCGTCATGATGCTTTTGATAATACATTTGGTATCTGCACTATGTTGGGGAGTGAACTTGTGACTCCTAACGATCTCCTGTGGGGACTGTGTCCATCGGATGACTCTGCTAAGGATAATGACTCAGTGAGGATCTTTTTAGCTGTGAATTCCACTGGGGAGTATTATGATCCATTTGATTTCGCTGGGGGATCTGTCGGAGCTTCTGATTTAGTGGGAAGAATCTTAGCTGGGAACCCGTTGGGGATTTTGCTGGAGACTCCATGGGGATGATCCTACTGGGGACCACTCTGCCAGGGATAATTACTTTAGGGATGGTACAACTGGGCCGGTAGCTGCCATTTGTAGTGACAATCTCGTTGACACCACCGTGGTTTGAATGCAATGACCTACTGATAGATGTTTATATGTAATGGCACGATGCATGCAATATGAACATCTAAGTAGAAAATCAAACATGCCTAGTATCATTATGATGATATCAGAATGAATACGATAGGAAACTCAAAATTGACACTGCCTCTGTATGTCACTCTCTTCTTGTTACCAACACATCCTTTCGGTTTCCGTGTCGGAGGTTCTCTTGCTGAAGATCGTTGTGGTTTTTTTTTCTATATGAACGATGGCTAAGTCTATAAGAGTGCGCAGCCAAGTGGATCTCATAGCACATGGCTTGTCTTGGGATTGGAGGATGCGCCTTGACAATTCTGCCGGGATCATGATAGGATTGTCCTTGATGATAATTCATGGTTCAGCTTTTACCTGTCCTAAGTGTTGGAGGTTTGGGTTTGGATGTGAAATGCTTCATTAAGTCTGGTTTGCTGCGTGTTGTAGCCTGAACATGGACATTTACATGTAATGGCATAACACATGCAAATTGAACATCAAAACAGAATATAAAACATCTATGACATGATGAATGTAAATGCATTAGGAAATTCCGACCATGGCTTTAGAACGGATAATCTGAGATGGGATCAATTAACCACTGGATTCTCCTAAGGTAGGAGGTTGTATTCATGTCTTCAATTCACCCCAGATTCCAATTCACACACGGTTGCCAAAGATGGACACAGCTTTTAGTCCTTCAAGGTATGGCCTGATTCAGAATGACTTGAGTTAATTGTGGTTTTCCTTTGTCCGTGAACCACAATAACCCTAGAGCAACGCACACCATGGCTAGAAAATGAAAGAACCACTGGTAAGTAGTCACTTCTGTTACAGCTGAAGACTGAGCTCTTGAAATGGTTGGTAAATGCAACTTTCCCCTGAATATTAGCACAGCAGGCTTTGCAAGTCTTTCTATTGATGGGAACATCCCATTCATGATTGTTGAAAGCTTTATAAAACCTGGTTTCTCCAACACTGTTGGTGAAGTTCACAGGGTAGATGTCAGTCTCCTCTTCTTCCTAGCACATTTTTGCTCAACAGAACCATCTCTTGCTGGGTTGAGTCTAGCATAGGCTATAGTGTGGATTTTGCTGGACGAGAACAGTGGTTACTTAGGAGTTCCATCAATGGTTGCTTGAGCAGTGGCAAACTCCAGCTCAATTGAAGCAGGCTTATATTTAAATCCTCTGTCTGTCATGAAATCAAGGTCTTTCCTGTCAGTCTAAGGTTATGAAATATTTGGTCTAGGGGTTTAGGTTGAAGAGAGTTGGAACAAGATAGAAATAGAATCCCCAGGCTGGTGTAGGTTAGTGATAAGTAAGACTAATTGAAGCAGTGTTATGATCATCTGCTCCATTGCCTTTCTGGTGATGAGATGATATGATATGGAACAGCATTGGGGTTCAATTTCTTGTTAGAAGCCATTGATTGTGGAAAATGAGGCTTCACAGGGTCATTTCAAGGAATAGGGTGAAAAGGGGTTTTGTCAAATAGCTGTTAGTGGTTTGGGTGGTAAACGGAAGACAAAGGGTGTTGAAGGTGTGGAGGAAATTAGATAAGGAAAGGGAAAAGGCTTTGGTTTTGAAGACAGAAAAGTCCAAATCTCTCACAGATAGGAGGGAAAGATCTGACAATGCCGAGAGCTGAAGATTACTCTTTAATGCTATGAGATCCTCTTTTTGTATTTTTTCTCTTTTTTTTCTTTTTTTTTTTTAGCTGAGCCCCAACCATGACCATCTGTTGGTTTTCCTACTGCATTCAAACTCATGCACGTCATATGTGTTTGATAGGCTTTTTGGATGAATAATGCATGCGTAATGTCATGTACATATGAATGTCACACGAACAGGATAATATATACACTACGACCAAGATTGTTTCAGCATTTTACACATGGCGGGTGATATGGGTGATGAAAACCATTTGAATTCCCCAAGGGTTGGAGATTTTGGCGAATGGGGAGTTTTAGTTTTAGGGTTTTGGCATGGAATGCCCTCTTGGGATATGAGACCAATTTTTGCCTCTGAGAGGACTTCTTGGGTTTAATTGCCTCTAGGAGGGCTTTTTAGATTTGATTTTGCCTCAGGGAGGGCTTTCTTCAGTTTGGGTGCCTCAAGGAGGGCTTTTTAAATTTGATTTTGCCTGAAGGAGGGCTTTCTTCAGTTTGGGTGCCTCAAGGAAGGCTTTTTAGGTTTTTTAGGTAGGATTTGGAGTTTCAAAGATGGCTTTCAGTTTAGAATGGTTTGGGCATCGTGTGTGCCATTACAGTTAAAACTTTGGGGCAGGTTCGGTAGCGTCTTGCAAGGATTGTTGAGTTGAGTTAGCAAATGTCTTGGCAGAAGTGGTGCCATCGTATCATTTTCTTTATCTCACCAGCACACCTTTCAAGAGAGAGTTAGGTCAGGTCCAGGTTCACTTTCAAGTTTCCTATAGCTTTCAGATTAATGTCATGCATTTTGATATTATGCGTGTTTGACATGTCATGTTAGATGATCAAATGCGAGCGCAATGCCATATACATGCAATCACCACATAAGTAAGGAGATAGCAAAATGCATTGCATTCAAAATGATATTAATACATAAAAATGATTCCGTTATAAAAGGGAAAGCTCCGAGGGTAAATTTTTTTTTTTAGTTTTTTTTTAGCCCCCGACTAGTCACTACCTCAACTTCAGTACCATTGCCCCGTTCTCGTCAGATCAAACCTTGTAGCTCTTCATCATATTCCTCTCCCTGAGAAGTTTGAGGAATCCCTACGGTGGACCCCTTGCTCACCACTGATCGCCCGTTAGGGCAGATGGCACCCTTAATTTTCCTTCGTCGACCAACTTCTAGATCTTCCTTCGCAGACCGACACATTCATTAGTCCAGTGGCCTGATATCACATGATAGCTGTAGTAGTTATCCTTTTGTTCTGGTGTTGGTGCCACGTATGGTCGAACACTCTGTAACAAGCCTAGCTTTCTGCAGTGGTGAATAGTCTGGTCACTGAACGAGGCCCAGAGGATGCGACTGTCCCACTATCTTTGAGAGGCGGGTTCTAGATATGTTGTGAAACAGAGTCAATGTTGGCATTGGCATCAAGAGGTCTTTCCAGTTCTCCTTTATTGGACAACTCCGATAAGCCCAAATTTTGGTTAGAGGGCCTTCCGAGGTGTCGAGAAGGAGTGTTGGCGATTTTGGCGTTCTACTCCTTATCCATACCAACATTGGAGTCTGTGGTCGTCATGTCTCTTATTTTCCCTTCGAGCTCTGCAACCCGGGTTTCCAACTCAGCCAATCTCACCGTCAGCCTCTCTATTCTGTCAAGATCATCCCCTAGTATTTCCCTCAACATAGCTGCCGCTTCCTCCCTAACCGCCTTTCAGAATAGAGATGAAGCGACATAGTCTTCCACAACATCTGTTATGGCATTGAAGTTCCTTGGGTTGGCCATCCTCAAGATCCTTTCCCCCTTATGAGAGCACTTGTCAGTGTCGGCTGGTTTATGCATGGCAGATACCAAACAGGGAACAATGTATGCATAAATGCATGACATGATGTGCATGTGTGCAGATAATGCATTGCATGTGTGATGTCATGTAATGCCATGTCATGCTATACTATCGGAGATCAACCATACAGATGCAATGGATGCTGGTGGGGATAATGCATGCTAAAGTAAAGCGTGGTGTATAAATATACACCACAGGGATAAAATGACACACAGGGGTGGCCACGGATCGAAGCAAGTGGTACTTGCAATAGGGTGCATAATTATGCCCCTAGGGAGAATGACACACTGGGGTGTCCATGAATCGAAGCAAGTCATTGCTTGTAAGGAGAGTTGAGATGGGGTGCATAGTTATACCCCCGGGAAGAATGACACACTGGGGTGTCCAATGGTCGAAGCAAGTAGTACTTGCAATAGGGTGCATAGTTATGCCCTTAGGGAAGAACGACACAACTGGGGTGTCCACGGATCGAAGCAAGTCATTGCTTGCAGGGAGAGTTGAGATAGGGTGCATAGTTATGTCCCCCGGAAGAATGACACATTAGGGTGTCCACGGGTCAAAGCAAGACATTGCTTGCAAGGGAAGTAGAGATAGGGTGAATAGTTATGCCCCTGGGAGAACAACACACTGGGGTGTCCACGGCTCGAAGCAAGACATTGCTTGCGAGGGAAGTTGAGATAGGGTGCATAGTTATGCCCTTGGGAAGAATGACACACTGGGGTGTCCACGGGTCGAAGCAAGACATTGCTTGCGAAGGAAGTTGAATACTATGGTAGTGTGTTGCGCGTGATGATCTAACATAATCTTCAACACTCAGGAGGTACCTTGGATTATGAAGCATGATATGAGGTGAGACAGAACAGAGTGCTTGGCATACGAATGGTTTTTTCCGGCACCCGAGGAGCACCTTGGGCCTTTATGTGATGAAATGATATGAGATAATGTGCTTGGTACGTGAGTCGAGTTTCGGCACTTGGGCAGTGCCTTGTGTTTATGTATGAATGAGATGAACGGTCATGGGTTGATGCGATTGACTGATGTCAGATGGGTGAAGATAAGAATGAAGATGATTTACCTCATTATATATTTTGGACGTTCCGCGGATGCCCCTATGCTACGTAAAAAGGTAATGCAAACAGACCGCTTGTGATCCCATGCACGGGCATAGGTTCGATGCCTTTGGAGCACCTAGTGGATGTCATGAAATGGTCATGCGTGGCCGGCACACGGACAGAGTTCTGATGCTTTTGAGGCACCTAATGGATGTTATGGAATGGTCGTGTGTACGTCGACACATATACAGAGTTCTGATGCTTTTGATGCATCTGACATGAAATGATGTTATAGACAAGTCACGTGTAACTTGAGACACGGACAAAGATTCGGCGCTCGTGGAACTCCTTGCATATTTAGTAGTGTCATGGAATGCCCCTATATGTGTACTAACTGGGCACTCATGGAGTACCCTGGATGATTCGATAATGTTATGGGCAATCCAATGCTAGTCACAACATACAAGCGAGATCTCGGTATCCCAATGACACTGGGAATAGACAGATAGATGAGATGTAGTGTAATGCTTATCATATGACTCACCACATGATCATAGATTTAGGACCGTTGTGGTCTCCTAATGAATAGAATGTAGAAATGACCCAGTGCAAACCAAGGCACAGGCAAAACACAGGTGACTTTAGGGCACCTGTTATGAAATGAAATGATTATGATGAGCATCCGTGGGACGTCCTTTATTAGGTGTAATAGGATGAAATGGTGTGTATGCACATGCCATACAAAATGCAGGTGGCTGCAGGAAAATGTGATCAGGATGCATGACATATGAGATGATGTCATGCGTGCAAAGAACAAATGTATATGTCATCCAAAATGCAGATGGCTACACAAAAATGTGGTTAGGATGCATGACATGCGAGGTGATGTCGTGCATGCAAGGAATGAATGCATATGTCGCCCAAATAAAACATCGTAGAGACATCAAGACGTGATTAGTACACATAATACACACACAAAGTACGGCCTTGCATGTTTCATGGAAATATTAACACAATATGTGTATGGCACATGTGAATAAAATATCATGGCTGCAGAAGAATGTGGTTACTATCAATGCTACACAAATGTTGATGCCTTGGGAATGATTATACAAAACATGATATGAATGACGTATAGATGATTGTGTGTATTTGATGCTTCGTGAATGAAGATAAGAATGGGCACAAATTCCTTATTTCAGGTGTTCCAAGAATGCCCTATACTGTGCAAAAATAACGCAAAGAAAACCGTATGTGGACCGTCAGGTGAGTAAAGTTGGCGCCTTTGGGGCACCTAATAAATTGTCGTGAAATGGCCACGTGTGAGCCGGCACACGGGCAGAGTTTCAACATTTTGTAGGTCGATAGCATGAAGTGAAATGGTCACATGGGAACTGCCCCACGAACAGAGTTCTAATGCTTTTGAAGCAATGTGATATGAAATGATGTTACAGGAAAGTTGCGTGTAACTCGAGACACGAACAGGGGTTTGGCGTTCATGGAACACCTTGCATGATTTGATAATGTCATGATATACTCCTATGTGTGTAATAATCTGGCACCCGAGGAGCACCTCGAATGATTTCACAATGTTATGAAATGGTTCGATATGAACCATAATGCACAAACAGGACTTGGCGTCACCCGGACACCTATGGTGAATGAATGTGATGTCATGTGATGGCATCATGTGAACTATCACACAGAAGCAAATCTAGGACCATTGTGGTCTACTATTGAATGATATGATATTTTGTGAAATGGCCGAGTACAATCCGGTGCACGGGCGGAAATCAGGTAGTTTTAGGGTACCTGACATGGGATGAAATGAAATGATCATGATGGGCATTCTTAGAACGTCCCCAAATAGGTGAAATGGAATGGACACGTATGTCACACAAACATATAAGTGGCTACAAGAAAACGTGGTTGGAATGCGTGACATGCGGAATGATATCGTGTATGCTTCATAGAAATGTCAGCACACAGGATGTATATGTATGTCATACGAGTAAAATATCGTGGTTGCAGGAAGACGTGGTCAGCACAAATGTCACACATATGCATATGTATTTAAAGATGGCTGCACGAAAACGTGATCAGAAATGGCACATGAGATGATTATGTCTTTTGGATGCTTTATGAAAGGTAAAAAGGAAAGGAAAAACAACACAGAACAAATGTTAGCACACGCAAAAATATGCACTCCCTTCCAACCTTATTTCTCCTTTCGATTGGTCTCGCAGTTCTTCCTAGGTGTTGGGTCTCTTTGGCATCAACAAGGGATACCAAAGGCGCACACTCGATTGTTCAATTTTAATTTATGTTTTGGTAACCCTAGGGGAAATTACTAAGCCATTATATGTGGGCCAAAGTCAAACCAAGGGTCGTATAGGCTCCCATAGTGAATAGACACTTCCCCACAGTAGAACATGATGTAAGGTCATGCAGGGCTATGAGTGGTTTACCCCGTCGGGTGTCTCCAATCCTGGCAGTAGAGGTAGGCCACCTTCTTAGGTAAACCAGGGTGAAACAATGTATTCGAGGGGTTGAGAAGAAGAAAATATCATTATATGCAAATTATGAATAAATATGGCTATTATAAATCGATAAACAAATATAAGCGAGGTTATATTTCAATAGTTGCCTAAGTTCCTTAAGTTTTTAAGAAAAACATTTTAAGAAACATAATTATCCCTAGTGGAGTCGCCACTGAGCAGACGACCTTAAAAGCGGGGACGCGGCGAAGCGAACCGGGGAAAAAGAAAGAAAGAAATTGATTTATTTAGTGATGTTTTGGGGAAAGCGGGTTTTGTTTATGTTGAGTTGGAAAACTATTGATTTAATTTGGAAATTCCTTTTGTAGAAAATGTTTTCCCCTTTTATTACTTAAAGACCTCGAAACCTCAATCTCGATATCAGTAACAGAGTCACCACCCGGATCAGCTCATCCGGGAAATTCCGGTACAGCTCCCTACCGAGCGCAGACTACTATACCTAATCCAGAGATTCAGGGTTCGGGCAACTTACCTATTTAACCTCGAGCTTGTATTCGTTTATTATTTATAAAACCATATTTATTCAATTTATTATCTTTTCTAACCCCAATTTGTTTATCTTATTAGCCCGTGTTCAAGCAGAATGCATAAAATAAATTGCAGGAAATTAAATCATCCACACAAATCTACAAAAGAATAATAAAGGCCGCTTATACAACCCAATCGAATAAAATATAAAAACTCCCGTCCTCACTTTTACAAACGCTTAGGTACACAAGGATCTAAAAAATAATACAACTGCCTAATTACACGAATTAATCTATTAAATACAGCAAAAATAAAAATAAATGCTGCAAAACAAACTAGTTAGCACAGTTTATATTATAAACACAAGTAGGACTCAAATTAGGACAGAATGGGGATTTTAAGATAAGGGAACATGCATTTAGGGGGTAACTGGTTCGACCCGACCGGTCAGACAGGTTAGACCTGGAAATCGGTTTTGAAAAGCCCTGTGGATTTTTGTGCTGGAAAATCAATTTTGAAAAACCATTTGGCTCGGTTTCATGCAAGCTTCCATTGTTGTGGGTCGGTTATCCCGGAACTCAGGGTTCCGTTCGTATGGGTTCCTAAATGCACATTTCATCTAGGGTCCAAAATGCAATAAACACACCAAAAATGTTCATGAAAATATTATTTTGCTTGTTTTCAATGTTTTCCGGGGATTTTATAGGATTCGGGGGTCCGCTAATGCTGGACAATGGATTCGAATCGGATGAAACGACCCCAAAACTCAGAAAATAAACCCCGGGAAATACCGAAAATCTCGATATTCGAGTATGCAATAGTCAGCAAATCAAAATACAAACTCAAATAGACGATTCCGGGCCGAAAATGATCCCAACAGAAAAACCAAAATGGAAAACAGGCTGTTTCGGCCGATTGGGACAGATCGGGGATCTGTCCCTGAGGAACAGAGTCGGCCGACTCTAGGTCAGAGCCGGCTGGCTCTGTTCTTTAGAAACACAGCCGTACTGCTATGATGGGCAACACCAGTTCCGGATTTTCATAAAAAATAATAGAAACGCACAGAAAATCAATGCAGACAAGTTTTAGGGCCTCTCAGAGCATACCTGGATTGTTGTGTGGATGCTAGGAACGTCAAGAAATGGATTGAAAACTCATGAATGTGCACTAGAACTCAATCGACCGAATCCTTCAACGACCCAGAATGATCTGAAACCAAACCGAAATGATTCCCAATCGATGAGTAGAGGTTGTTGGTTGTGTTAATAATGCTTGAGGATTGATTTAAGGTTAGATGAGAGTGTTTGTGGGAGTTGTTTTGGCTCTTTTTCCTCGGTTTCTCTTCTTCTTCTTTCTCTCTTCTCTTCTGCTTTCTGTTTCTCTTTTTTTTTTTTTTTTTGCTTGAGAACCGAAAAGTCCTACCCTCTCTCTCTCATTTTCTCTCTTTTATCTGCCTCTCCCTATCTTCTCTCGTTCCATCAATCAACCGACTGAAAAATCTCCTGAAAATCTGCCAAAACTCTCGCCTGTCAAGACAAGAGCAACTTTTCTTGACCACTAGAGCCGGCCGGCTCTAGTTGGCACTAGTGCCGTACGGCTCTATTTAGAGCCGATTGGCTCTGGTTCAACAAACCAGAGCCTCCCGGTTTAACCAAGAGTCAGGGTAGAATTTTGAAAAGTCAGACGTGCAGACCAAACCCTGGAATGATTCGAGAGACCTTTTCGGGGCTTCAAATTGTGGGTAGCCTAGTTTTCAGGTCATCTGAGATTCCCCAGGCAGCATTCCAATCGCTTTCAAGTCCCGTTTGAGCCCGTCCGGTCCACAAGTAATTAGGGAATTCTCATCACCGAGACCGGGAAAAACCCGTGCTCACAGCTACCCTGATATTGTTTTCCATGAAAAAGATCTTCTGGATGGAGGAAAAGCCCACAACAAAGCTATTTATGTGAAGGGTAACATAATGAATAGAATTATGCCATGTGTCATGGTAGATGATGGGTCGGCTTTGAATATATGTCCGTTGAAAATGTTTCTGTATCTGGGCTTAAGTGAAAAAGCTTTGAAGAAGTCTTCGACTGTGATTAGGGCTTATGATGACTTAAAAAGAAATATGATTGGAACAGTTAAGTCAATGGTCACTTTTACAATAATTGATATTCCTATCACATTCTCCCTGTTGTTGGGAAGACCCCAGTTTCATCCGTTGGGCGGAGTTCCTTCCACATTGCATCAGAAGATAAAATTCCCTATGGGTGATAGGGTTGTGACTATTGAAGCATATTCTCAGTCAATGATTGCTGCAGTGAATGAGGAGGTTCCACCATTTGGCCGATTTCAAGTCACCATGATCAATGAAGAAGAAGTCATAGATGCTCCAATGGTTATATATAAAAATTATATGTCGAAGTGGTTGTCCAACTACTTATGTAAGCAGAAGTTTATGCTGGGGTTAGGGCTTGGAGCTAATTTATATGGAGTGTCAAAATTTATTATCGAATCTAGAAAGCCTCGGCAATTCTGGTTAGGATATAAAGCTGAAGCATTTGAAAAGAAGAAATAAAAGAAAGGAAATAATGATAAGTTTATGATGAAACCATTCATTGGTGAAGAACTGTACAAGGGGCAAGCTGAGCCCATGAAAGCTGGGGATGTAGTGTGGTCGAGTTTTGAAATATTCTCAGATATGGTTGATTTTGTGAAAAGTCAAGAAGAACCAATTGCACCAGTGATAAAAGAAGAGATAGTTTTTAAGCCCACTGCTTGCCAGAAGAAATTATCAGAGAAGTTGACCAATGTGGTGGAGAAAAAGAAGAAAGTAAGCTGTGTTGAGAAAGAAGTGTCCAAGGAAGAAACTGATTAAAAGATTTGTGATGAAGCTGTAGAGGTGATTTTGAAGGCATTGACTATTGCCTTGAATGTTTGAAAGACTAAGAAAGGATATAAGAAGAAGCTAATGATCAAGGAAAGCCTCGATTTTATAGTTTCTAAAATTACAAAAATCATAATGAAAACCAAAGCACAGTTGGCTGAAGTTGAGAAGACAAATCTTTCTGCATAACAAGAATATAAGATAGCTATTGATTTGGATAACATCTTGAAGCTAAATGTTAAGAAAGATGAAGAAGTGAAAGGCCCTCCATCTGTGGAGGATGAAAATGACTTTGTTGTATATGTTTCATCCATTTTCAATGTAAATGATGTACTTTACAACAAGCTTAATGCAATAAAGTCTCAATTTGCTTATTTGTGTGATGTTTATCCTAATAAGTTTGTGCATGCATTTGAATCACCATCAAGCATATTTAGCATTTATGCACTGCATTGCATGAAATTAATATAAGTACAAATGAAAAACCCAGAATGGTATTTATTTCACACCATCTAAGCCCCAAAGAAGAGGGAGAATTGACAAAAGTATTGTAAAAACACATTAAACCTTTTGCTTAGTCATACAAAGATATGCCACGGGTTGACACAAAAATAGTAATGCATAAGACTCCAATGAATCCAAAATTCAAGCCAATAAAGCAAAAGCTAAGGAGACTGAGACTAGAATGGGCTACGCTGGTAAAAGAAGAAGTGGCTAAGCAGATTGAAGCTAAATTTCTTAGAGTGGTAAAATATACAGAATGGCTAGCCAACATTGTTCCAGTGCCCAAGAAAGATAGAAGGGTTTGGATAGGTATTGATTATAGGGATCTGAATAAGGCTTATCCGAAGGATGATTTTCTGTTGCCTCACATTGATGGTCTAATTGACAGTGCAGCTAAAGCACGGTGTACTCTTTTATGGATGGGTTTTCAGGGTATAACCAGATCCATATGGATATAATTGACAAAGTGAAGACATTATTCATTACAGAATGGGGTACCTTCTACTATTGGGTAGTGCCATTTGGATTGAAGAACACTAGAGCTACCTATTAGAAAGCTGTCACAACTTTGTTACATGATATGATTCACAAGGAAGTAGAGGTTTACGTTGAAAATATGCTTGTTAAATCAATGACCCGGGAAGAGCACCCTGATATCTTGGATAGATTTCTAACATGCATCAAAGAGTATAATCTCATACTTAATCCCAAGAAATTAGGTCATGGGTTCTCTATAATACGTTAGTTGACTCATAGCATGGTTAACATCAGTTTACGAGCCAATTTTTAAACTATTGAAGAAAGACTAGCCGATTGTATAGGATGATAGGTGTCAGTTGGCATTTGAAAAGATTAAAGCCTGTTTAGTAAATCCTCCACTTTTGAGTCCACTGATTCCAGGAAAGCCTTTAATTTTGTATTTGACAGTTAAAGATTCCTCAATAGGAGCAATGCTAGTGCAAGTACAGGATGGAAAGAAGAAGTACCTTATCTATTATCTTAGTAAGAAGTTGCTGGCTTACGAAATTATATACACACTAGTGGAGAAGACCTTTGTAGCACTGATTTGGCTAACGAAAAAGCTGAGGCGTTATTTTCAATCGCATAAAGTAGGGGTGCACAAAAAAACCCGAAAAACTAAAAAACCGTGAAACCAAACCGAAACTGAGCTAAAAATATGGTTAACCGAAATCGGTGGACTAGTGTGCGGTTTTTATTTTTAGAAATTAACGGTTACGGTTACAGTTTAGGTTTAGGTTTATTTTACTTCCTTACTATACAACACCAAGTAGTTTCATTCACTCCCTTCCAATCTCATCTCCTCTCAATTCTTAATTGCACACTCACTGAAAAACGAACAACGAAGAACAATTTCATTAATTAATGTTTGATCTTGTACAACAATTTCTGTGTTTTGGATCTTTTTTTATTAATATTTTAATTATTGGAGTTTATGGTTAAAATGTTATTTTAAATTAATAATTAAGACTATAGTTTGTAATTTTATATTTTTATTTGACATTTGAGATTTATAGTCTATTTATTTGAGGTTTCAAATGTTATAAATTTAGCAAAATCATAATGTCTATTTCGTAAATGGTTAACCATAAAAAAATGGTTAACCAACAGCAATTAATGGTTAACCAAATTTAATAGACAGTGTATGGTTAGTAAATTAAAAAAACCATTCAAACGGTTAACCGTTTGTAAAAGTCCACATGGACCGGTTAACCAACCATGTGCACTCCTAGTATAAAGTACAAGCTGTAGCTAAAGTCAATCTAATAAAGTATTTATACGAAGCATTGGTGTTGGTTGAAAAGTTATCCAGATGGCTAATACTCTTATCAGAATTTGATATTGAGTATGTCACTAAGAAAGTCATCAAAGGACGAGCTATAGTAGAATTTCTAGCAAATCAACCTTTGGAATCAGATTATGTAAAAAATCTAGAATTCCCTGATGACCAGTTGGCTATGGTAGAAGTGAAAAGACGGATCATGTGCTTTAACAGTGCTGTAAATAGAAAGGTGCTGGAATTGGGATAATTGTAACAACGCTCGATGGTGAGATTATTCCATTGTTGAAGAGATTGGATTTTTCCATTACCAATAACAGAGCGTAATACGAAGCATGTTTGTTTGGAATGGAAGCTCTTTTTTCGCTAGGGGAAAATGATGTGTTAATTGTTTGAGATTCACTTTTGGTGATTAAACAAGCTCAAGGTGAATGAGATGTGAAAGAAGAAGCCCTAAGGCCTTACTTAGAATTGTTGCAGTACAAAAAAGAGTTATTTGGCCAGTGTGAATTCAGACATGTTCCCAAGGAAGAGAATAAAATGGCTAATACACTAGCAACATTGTCTTCTATATGGGAGAATCCAGAAACAAAACAAATACAACCTTTAGTTATAGCAATTTCTAAACAACCATGCTTTGATGTTCAAGAAGCATTGGAGTTGACAGTTGAAGAGAAGCCATGGTTCTTTGACATATGTGAAGGAAGGAAAGTATCCAGAAGAAGCTAGTTCTGGTGATAAAGTTTCATTAAGAAAATTAGCCAGCCAGTTCAGAATTTGTGAAGATAAGCTATACAAGAGAACAGTGAATGGAGTTCTTCTGAGGTGTCTAACAGAGCAAGAAGCAAAAGCATTCAGCAAGTACATTCGGGATCATGTGTACCTCATAAGGATGGGATAGCTTTGGCCAAAAAGATAATGAGACAAAGATATTTCTAGATGACAATGCAACTGACTGTGTGAAGTGAGAAGATGTCATGAATGTCAGATTTATACTGATATCAGTCATCTACCACCACTTAAATTACAGAATTTGGCATCTCCTTAGCCATTTTCAACTTGGGGGATAAATATAATTGGGGAGATTCATCCTGCAGCATCTAATGGGCACAGATTCATAGTAGTTGCATTGATTACTTTTCAAAGTGGGTAGAAGCAAAATCATTCACTAGTGTGAAAGCTAAGAAGATGGATAAGTTTATAAAAAAAAAATCTTTGCTCGATATGGAGTTCCTTATCATGTGGTCACTGACAATGATGTACAATTTCAAAGGGCAACAACAAAGTTATTTGCATAACATGGCATTGAACATTATAGATTTTCTCCATACAGACCACAAGCTAATGGTGTAGTGCAAGCGGATAACAAGTCAATAAAGAAGGGTCTATCAAACATGGTAGCCACCTATAGAGATTGGATTGAAAAAGTTGTCGTATGCTCTTTGGGTTTATAGGACCAGTGTCAGAACACCAATGAGAGAAATGCCATATTCTTTGGTGTATGGTATGGAAGTAGTGTTACCAGTTTAGGTAGAGCTCAAGTCACTCAGAATAGCTTTGGAGGCTCAATTGTCAGAAACTGAAAGGATTCAAACTAGATATGATTAGTTAGTAACGGTAGATGAGAAAAAGTTAAAAGCAGTTGAAAGGCGAGGATCTGATTTTGAAGCCACTAAGACCTATGAATGTGGATGTTCGAGGAAAGTTTAAGCCAAATTGGGAAGGTGGATATGTTGTAAAGGAAGTGCTATCAAAAGGTTGTGTCAGAATCATAGATATGGATGGAAATGAATTCATGGATCCAATCAACCAAGATCGCTTGAAGCTTTATAATGTGTAAAAAAGAAAAAAAAAAATAGTCTGCTAGGTTGAAAACTCAAAAAGGGCAGCCTAAGCAAAAATTAAGACATGAAAGAAAATGATCAGTTGGAAAATCCGAAAGGGACGATTAATGACGGGCCTGGTTCCGCGTGGAATATATGCCATTTTGGGAATCAATTCTTTCAAAATGTACTCATGTTGAATTCATCTAAAGTGTGATGGTACTATAACAAATACTAGATTTAGCAGCAAAAAAGAGCATGTTTAGCAGCAAAAATCCAATAGTTGCTGTCGAAAAACACATTTAGCAGCAAAATTATATCAATTTTTTGTTGCAAATTTCTACGGCCACAACTTTGTAGCAGCAATATGCAACAACTAATTTTTTTTGCTGCTAAATATGTTTTTGGACAACAACTATTAGATTTTTGCTGCTAAATGTGCTCTTTGGTTAATATTAGAGACCATAATGGTGAGTCTTAATTTAGCAAGTTATTATTCCTCTTCAGAGTCTATTTGAAAATATTAGACTTAGGAAAAAAGCATCAGCAAAAGTAAAAAGATGATCAAGAGTAGGAATCTAGCCACCGCCCTAAAATAGTAGTTTTACTTATAAGATTGTAGTGTTTCTCAAGCTAGTTTGTGTGAATACTATGACTTATATTTGATTAATATGTTATAATCGTTAACTTATATTTAATGTAATTAACTTACATTTAAGCAATGCACCATTTGTCAAGTCTATGTATTTGTACTAATTTAAATACACACTAGTTGAAAAACTGCGCCAGATCTATAATAACATGTATATAATCTAATTATATAAAATTAATGATTAAAAATAATATTCTGAAATCAAATATATTTAGTTACATAATTAAATAATTGTTAATAAAAAAAAAACCTAAGAAACTAAACAAATAAGTGAAAATAATTCATGTTTTAATTTGCGATGTAGAGTGATAATATTGTAAACATTGTTTATTTATTGAGATTTCTTTTATTTGATGTGAAATTGTGGTTGACTATTATATGATTATCGTTATAATATATAAAAATAAATTATAGAAACTCAATCTAAAGGAAATATAAGAAAATATTTTTTGAATTATTAAATATGAAAGCAAAAGTGATAATATATTATCACACGTGCATTTTTATCGATAACGTAGGCTTTTTAAGATGAATTTATGCATTATTTGGCCTAATAATTTTGTTCGAAAATGAAAAGAAAAATGACTTAATATGTGTAGTACTTATAGTTTTGAGGAGTTAAAAATTTTCTTTTATCACGTGAAAAATGAATTTCCATATAATTGAGAAACTGAAGTTGGCTTACTATTTATTTATATTTATTCTTCACATTGTGGTACCCATCCTTCCAGTTATGAAAATTAGATAAAAAAAAAAAAAAACCAACTCTCTTGCTATCAAATGCAATTGTCTCCTCTGTAACAGCACTAATTAATTTTTATATATTGAAGGGATCTGTGATAATTTAGGAACTCTATCTTATTACCTTTTAGTTGGGAGGGGTTCTATCATAGATTTCATCATTGTTGTAATATTATGGGTTATCGATTTGTTTAACGTTCCTTGCAGAGTATATTTCTTGTTCTTCTACTAGAGTTTTCAATAGTCACTATGGTTATGCTGACAAGTTAAGTGCAACCAGCTTCTGTGCTGGTATGTGTTTGTTATTGGGGTTTTCTAAGTTAAGAGTAGAGACCATAATGGTGAGTCTTTATTTAGCAAGTTCACTATTTTTCTTCAAATTTTATTTGGAAAATATTAGATTTAGGAAAAGAGCATCAGCAGAATTGAGAATAAGTGCAAGAGTAGAAATTCAAACCTGCCCACCACAAGGCTATGAAATGCTCTAAGATATTAGGTTTACTTATAAGATATTAGTTATTTGAATATTAAGACTTATATTTGCCTAATTTTTTGAATATTTTGTAATTTGTCAACTAACATTTAATATAATTAAGTTAAATTTAACCAATGAACCATTGTCAGACTAATTTATATACACGCTAATTGAAGATTTGATATGCACATGATGTCTAATAATATGTATATAATCTAATTAAATAAAATACTATTATAAGAAATTAATGATTAAAAATATTATTTTGAAATCAAATATGTTTAAATTACATAATGAAGTAATCGCTATCCAATAAAAAAAAAAAAAAAAAAAACTAAGAAAACTAAACATATAAGTGAAGATAATTCGAAATGTTTTAATTCGTGGTGTAGCTTAATAATATTGTAAATATTGTTTATTGATTCAGATTTCGTTTATTGGATGTGTAATTGTGGTTCACTATTATAAGGTTATTGCTATAATACATTAAAATAAATTATAGAAACTTAACCCAAAAAAATATAAGAATATTTTTGAAATATTAAATATGAATACAAAAGTGATATTATCACACATGCATTTTTATTGACTATGTAAACTTTTCACAAATCAAGCTGAACTTATACATTATTCGGCGTAATGTGACCAATTTTACCAAAAATTGAAAAAAAAATGAACTACTATATGTAACACTTGAAGTTTAGAAGAACTAAAAATTTTCTTCAAAGATAACTCAAATCAGATCATCGAAGTATTAATTTTTAAGATAAATAAGAAACTAAGAATTAAGAAATATGATAAGATAGAATAATAGAGAGATTAGAGTAAAAAAAATGTGATTCACGGGGGAAAGAAGACCATGAAATTAATATAAATAATAAGAAATACTAAAGATTTGTTTAACAAATTTTATAGAAAAAGATATATATATATATATATATATATATATATATATATAGGAATAAACCATGGAATGATAAATCAAAAATATTTTTTGAATATTAGAATTATCAACATTCAAAATTTTTTGAATGAAAAGCTTTGGAGCATTGAAAAATATGGGTGAACCTAAAGCGTTTGCTTTAATTGCTTTATAGTAAATTCGGCTCTGAGCCGTAAAACCAACAAATGCGAAAAATTAACTAAAAGAGAAAATTAATGTAATCAATGTAAGGAATCAACAATCATATATAATAGGAAAGTTTTTAGCACAGTCTGAAATCATAGTGGTCTATAGTGTTGGATATTTAACACACCATCAGTTATATTAACTTGCTCTTATCCAATGGTAAGGGCCCCATAATTTCTATACGACAATAAAATCTCTCATATAATAATTAGAAAATTTGTTGAAAATAAAAGTCGAATAATTAACACTTAACTTTCAACAACACAGGATTGGCAGTGCATATGCATAATAATTGAACATTGAAACTAAGTTTCCCTGTAGAAAATTGCATATACTTCCAAAGAATATATAATAGACACGTCCGTAGAACGAAATAAAACGTAGTTAATAATTGCTGAATTTCCTTTTTGAACAAAAATAGACAATTAATGATACTTCACTCCATCCTAATCCTCTCCTCTTCTCTTCTCTTTCTTGAAGAATTCCCTTTGATTGGCAATATTCTAATCCTCTTAGCCACCCGTACAAAATCCCTATTCACACAAATTAAAATGGTTTACATTACATAAATATAATCCAATCAATAAAAATACTACTCAAATATATATATTTTTTAAAATTTTTGAATTTGGAAAAATGCACGAATCCAACATTTAACTTTTTATTTTCGAAAATTTATATCTTAAACTTAGTAAAATATCAAAATTAATTATTTTATTAGGGAGAGCTCCAATGCACGTACAATGATAAGTTTGTAAAGCGCATAAATGCCACACTCCAAAACTTTATTTCCTGATTATAATTTATAAGGGTTGATTTTTGATATTTTACTATGTGTACTGGGAATAAAATGTATGAAAATGAAAGATTTTTACATTATGAAATTTATGAAATTAGGGGTGGCAAAAAGTAAGATTTTGACATTATGGGTCAAACTAACAATGTCACAGTTTACCACAAAATTTAGCACCTACAGTATAAAAACTAATGTAATTAGTTAGTTACCATCATATATTATATAATATATATTGTCCAAGAAGATTACATTGCACTTGTAACTACATAGAGAAGAACTTAGATCACAAATTATGAAATCCTATAAAATTAGCAAAAAAACGTAGAAAAGAAAAAATCAATGTTTTTTATCTTTTTATTTATTTTTGGTAGTCGGTTATTCTTCTAAAGATTTTTAAATTTTCAACATGAAAAAGAAAAAATAAAAAATATGCATCATCAATGGAATTTCCGGTTTCAATTCATCTCTTCTTTTGAACTTTTTAATTAGGCTTTTACACTGGATGATTCAATTTTTATAATTTTTTTC
This sequence comes from Euphorbia tirucalli, assembly GCA_039660915.1. NCBI lineage: Eukaryota > Viridiplantae > Streptophyta > Magnoliopsida > Malpighiales > Euphorbiaceae > Euphorbia > Euphorbia tirucalli. Next base: position 22,152,944 of record CM077634.1, on the reverse strand, counting down.
TTTTTCGCTGCACCATTTTCGTATTTTCTTTTATAATTTTTTTTTACTTTATTTTATGGTTTAGTTTTCACTTTTACCCCTGCACTCATCTAAGGAACACAGTTGGTTATATGGTATAGATTTGTAATATTCGAAAAATAAAATTCTAACTATATTATCTTTTTTTTTTTTCATTGTCAAAGTTGTAATTTTAAAATTTTTTGGGCTACAAAAAGCCTTTTTAATTATTATTCTTAAAATGTATAAACTTTCCCTTTGACGTCAAAGATTCAATTAAAAACAGTTAATTTGAATTATTACGATAATGAAAGGTTTCGGTGACAAAATTAATAATTAAAAAAAAAAAGAAGAATATGCGAATTCAAAAAAAAAAAAAAAATCTGGAAAAGGGAAGAAAAAAGAGTGAAGATTAAGGAACTTACTTCCAGTTAAGGTCACCAGCAAGAAGAAGATCATTTTCAATATCTTCATAAGCAACAAGATGACCAGGAACAGCATTTGTTAGATCAAGTTCACCGGAGTTATCATTTGATGTATCGCCCGCAAACATTTGCCGGAGAGCCATTGCAAGGCTATGGTAGCTTGAATGCTTATGAAGGTTGATGCGTTGGCATATCGATCTTCCTTCAAGTACAACCGTCACCGGAGGAACAACGGTGGAGATCAGATCATCATCATCATCAAGAATTGGGAATGTTTTATTAAAATTAGGTACAGAAGAAGAAGAAGAAGAAGGAAGAAACTTATTATTATTAGGTTTAATGGTGCAATTAAATTTGGTTTCCTGTTGCCATCTTCTTTTGAGAGATTGATCTTGAAGATGTTGAGAAGGATCAAAGCTGTTCATTTTCTTTTTTTTTTTTTTGGGTCAATGTTATTTGGTTTGTGATTGGAGTGAGAGAGTGGGAAAAAGGTTTAGTTGTGGTGAAATTAGTTAAGCACAATTAGTAATTAAGGGGGAGAGTTAGTGTGAATGTGTGTTTGATGAAGTTTTGGTGGAATTATATAAATGAATGGGGAGAGAGGGGTTTAGGTAGATAGGTGTCTGAAACCTTGGCTTTAACTTCTTTTTTCCAATAGATTAAATTAAATGTAATGTGTTTTCTTTCTCCACATATTAATTAATTTTTAGCCCAAAGTTTGCTGCTACTTACTAGGCGGACTTCACATTTGAATAGCATGCCAAATTTTTTTATAAATGTTTTATTATTACTTTGGTACTTGTTTGGCAATATTAATAAAGACTCAGAAAATGTCAGAATACTCAATGAACTTGGAATCTTTAAAAATACATTCTAACATTATTGTTGCTTGAACTTTTAGGGTATAATCAACAAATATATATATTCCTTTTTATAAATAGAGAAGTATTTACTTAAAAAAATTATTGTAAAATTCTTGGTAACACTCACTTAAATTTTTGAGTTACGGATTAATAGACCTAAATATTTTGACAAAAAGTAGCAAATTGAATCACTAAAAAAAACCCAGTTTATCTCCAAACGGCTGATTAATTGATATAAAATTCAAATTGAAGATAAAGGATGGTAATTTCTGACATGACAATAGGATTTACAGAGACAACCTGACTGGCACGACTCGTTTTTTATGAAAATCATTTTTATTGCTTTCATGTCATATATAATCATTTGAAATACATTAAACAACATAACACGATTATGACATGAATTGCCACCCATTGAATAACATACATCTCCACATGAATATATTTTTTGTTTTAAATGAGGACGTGTAGTTTCAACCATTATAAAAAAAAAAAAAAAAAAAAAAAAAAAAAAAAAAGACAATTAACATTTTTCTATTTAAAATGATGATGCGGTTGAGGGTATTTTTGTCCATTTAATATTCCAATAGCTTACCCATATTATTTAAGAATTTTACATCAAGATATGAATATTTTCCAGAAATTTTCCAATTTGTTGTATTTTTTTAAATTTATTATCATATTCAATTAAGAAAAATATTTGGGCCTTTTGAAAATTTTCAAAATTTTTCACTAAAGTCTATTGTATTTTTGTTAACCAACTTGAAAAATTTTAATTTTAAAATAAACAAAAATATCCACTGTATGTCATGATAATTTAATTTTAGTTGTCCTGTTCTTTATAACGGTTGAAACGACACGTCCTCATTTTGAAAAAAAAAAAAAAAAAAAAAAAAACCACAATCCTCGTTTTGAAAACCAATGAAATCACAAGGTATGTTTTTGAAGTTTACCCTATTTTTTTTTTTTTTAACATGAAGAGCATACAACAAAAATTCTAACTATCATGTGTTAAAATTTCAAAACTTAAATAAGGAAATTATACAATACTACACAACTTTCAACTCATTTTTTCTCTTTTCACTCCTAATAAGTTTGTTTTCATTTCTAACTTTTTGTTATTAATTACATTTTATACACCATTACTTTTATTTATTACTTAATATATATTATATCATTTTTGTCTCAATTACCCTTCTCTCATGCGTGTATTCCATCTCCTCATGGGATCCATTACTTTTATCTCTACTCTTTTATAATTTTGATCCTATTTCACATTTATCTCTCAATACATTCATTTTTTCGTCATGTCACTTTTCAAAGTTTTATTCGTTTTTTTAAATATATTTTCTTTTAAATTTAAATTAATAGGTAAGAGCAAAATAATTACTTTCATACATCATCTTTTAAATTATCTAATAAAAACAAATTCATATCAATCGTTGAAGAATTGAATCATTTTTAAAACTTTTAAAGAAAATTAATCAATATAGTTCAATGGTTGAAGTAGAATCGAAATAAAGAAAATTGAATATATACATTAAAAAATTCATCTACATTACCATTCCAGCTTTATCTCTCGAGGAACTGTTCACACTTGAAAACATTGGGGGTTTTTTTTTTTTTTTTTTTATGATACCAAGAAATAAAATAGTGTATAAAAGAGTGAGAACCGATCGACAACAATAACTAGGTCATCTACATGTTAGGAAGAGAGAGAGAGAAAGAAAAGGATGTTTGCTTGTGAATGCAAAAGAGATAAAGTGTCTCAACATTATTAATTTTATAATTTTTATTATAATAATAATATGACAGCATCGTAATACTGTTATTGAAAATCTATAAATTATTGTCCATTTATGTATGGGACAGTGACATGAAGCGTAACGAAAAAGAAGACCCACAAAAAAAAAAAAAAAAAAAAAAATTGCATATATTATTATAACACCGGTTTAATATATTGTTCACAATTCAAATATAAGAGATATTTGTGTGTGAGAGATGTATAATATATAATAATAAAAATTATTCTGAGACTATATATATCTATCGGCTTAAACTTCTGGATCGACCGAATCTATGATATAATATTAAAGTTAAATCAAATGGTCAAGGGTTCAATTGTACACATTGTTCCAATTTCAATACATGTTAAAGTGAACCTACAAGCTCAAGGAATATTTGCGCAAATGGTAAAAGTTATTATTTAATATAGGCTCTAGGAGTAGCATGGTTCGAACTGTGCCATCTTCAATCTCAATGTTAAAAAAAAAAAAAAAAAAAAAAAAAATCTTACGTATAAGCTACAGTGGTCAAATTTATGACCACAAAGATTGGTTAAAATGGTAAGGAGTTGGACCATCGCTTGACAGATTTTTTGTGCATTTCATTCTCTATTCCATCAAAATTTAACATTTTATAAATTTCATTGTAAAACTCTTACCGAGATTCATGGTTTATTAGGATCTTTGGAATGATTTTATACACTTTCACCGAAACTTTTTGTGCAGAAAAAAAGTAAATAAAATATATAAAATAAAAATTTTAAAGAATTATAATAAAAAAAAAAAAGAACTGATCTAGTAAATTGCAATTGCATGGGCAATAGAGACGACCGTGCAGCGATGCGGCCGGCGAACGCATCGCTTCTTTGACTCATTGGTGGTCGGGGACTTCTCTTTTCTAATTGTCTCACTTCCTTTTCTTACTATGCCAGCCCAAATTGTACCCGTAAATTACTATTCTAACCTTGGTAGTGTTTTATTGGTGTTTCATGGTACGAGGGTAATTTGATCATTTAAGTCAATGCAAAGGTAAGGTTGGATCTTGCATAGGTGATAACTGTGTGTCATAATATTTCTTTGTCTGCCTTAAAAGTAATCTCCGGTGCGGTGGGCTTGGCACAGAACATGATATAGCATGATACTTTTTGTGCATTTCGATGCTTTCTTTGCCCGTTTGGAGGTTTACAGAGGTAAGGGGAATTAATTTAATAATAATAATAACAGTAATAATAAATATCATATTCATGGTCGCGTAAGGAAAAGCGGACCAACATATGGATCCGGATACGAGGCGATCAAGCACTTTAATCTTATCCCTTATAAAAAAACGAACATTTCTTTCTAATAAAAGACTCTCATTTTATCACTAAGTTTATTGCGAACAAAAGATCCGCTTTACTCAATACTACAACTCTATTCAAACTACAACTCTACTCAATAATTTTAGGAGTAATTCAAGAGGCTCCATTAACACTAGCGCCACAAATGTATTAAAGTTGAAGACTCCGATCTCTACAAAGTAACTAGTTAACTATTACATAAGCTACATAATATTAATTGTTTCAATATTGATCAAGCATTCTTTAGGTAGCCCTTTTTTTGGTCAAAATTTTATGTGTACGTTTAAAAATCACACTCAGATTTAAGTAGCGTTTGGTAAAACTAAAAATTAAAAACTGAATTTTATAAATGCTGAAATTATTAAATGATAGAATTGTTTGATAAACACGAAAAATATAGCATTGAATTAAAAAAAAAAAAATTGTTAATAGTCTTCAACTTGAAATTTTAAGTCAAATATTTTGACTTGTTAGATTAAGTGATTTTTTGACTTAACTGAAATTTTAAATACGGTTATCAAATAAGCTTAAAAAAAATTATTGCTTAATGCATTCATTTTTTTAATTATCAAACAGGGAATTAGTTTAAGCAACTTGAGGTCTTTACAACACAAACTAACCTTAATTGTACAAGTTAAACATGCACACTATGAGGGCTTAAGACCTAATTGTGTGTGCCACAGAAAATATGAATCCAAGCCCAACTTAGGTTATGTACTTTATATTATTGGATTAGACTTGAGTTTTAAGGATAACTCCAAACCTATCCCACATAATTCCGGGCCATATCGGGGTTAGATTTAACGAGCCTAATATGCGAAATGCACGTTATAACTCAGGTTTTAGAAAGCGGACATACAAAAGCAAGCTCGATGGACAGCAAGTCTAGTTAAAATATAATTTGAGGTGACAATTATTATCGTATCATGTTATTCGATGTATTATACATGATTATATATGATATAACTATAACAAAAACGATATTCGTATCAAATAGGTCATGTCAGTCGGATTGTCTCTGTAAATCATATTGCCGTGTCATAAATTGCGACCCCTAAATACATATAATATAATAATTGATTTTTTTTTAATAAAATGAAAATGTAAAATTATACTAAGATTTCTAGTATGGAGATAACATTAGAGAATTTATATGGCCCTTATCGCTTTCTAAAATTAATCCTATTTGCTTTGAGTTTTTACATTTAGTAAAAACTATTCGTAACATGCGAATTATGTAACTTGAAAATTTATGGTAATGCTTTTTCTTGTAAATAAGTGCCCAACACCCACATACTGCAAGTCCATAACTAATAAAAGAAGCAAATACATTATTGTTGCTATATATTTCAAGATGTTAGGCTTCTACCCACAACAATAAAAATCTTTCAGGTTGAATAATAATTCTGGAAAAGTATTATGTGGTTAACTCGCACCTGTTCTTGTCTGTAAGTATTGAGCCCCTCCAAGAATATGAATCCGATGAAAATTGAATCATAAGTCCCAGTAATGAAGCTAAAACACCATCCAATGATCCATAGCTAATATATTGTCAAAATCCAAGCTATATATCTGTCTCAAGCAGCTGGCATGCTAAGTTTAGTTATCTGCATTTTCATAAGGAGGCAAGCCCCAATTGCTTGGGTTGAATTCCCACAGTGAGTTCAGGACTTGATCTGCTGTATCATGATAAGAACTATCCAGCCTTGGATCTGGAACCATCACCGCATTCCTGCATGGTGAACGCAATGCGAAAAGTTAATTATTCCAAACTCAGAAGAACAAGAATGTATCCAATTGATTAAAACCAGTTCAGTCACTTGAAACTTCAACTTGAAATTTTAAAGACATGAAACTAGATGGAAGTTTACCAATAACCCATATCCCGATACCCACCACCCACCACAGTTTTTCTCAAAGTCAAAATCAAAAGTTAAGTACACAGGTAGGGACGCGTAATTTTATATTGTTGTTCTGGTTTTCTGCAATAAAAAGGTTTCTTGGCTTGTTTCTCTGAGATGAGTTTTAGGGAAAACAAAGAGACTCGTTGATTGCAGTTTCGGGGAATAGGATCTGCACTTACAGACCATAACAACACATGCTTGTATGCGCGTGATAGCTCTAGTAGCAACAACCATTGCAGCTGAAAAGTCTCTAATTTACAAACTTTTGACACCGTGAAATTCAGTTGAATATTTTGTAAAACATGGTAGAGAATCTAAAAACTATTCATCATGAACCCAACCAAATTTGCCGTGGACCATTGCAATTTATCACCAAACTGCCTGATTTTCTTTGATGAGTGGCTACTACACGCTAGTGCATGTTGGAAGTGAAGCTAGGAAACGCAAATAGTTGTAGGAAAACATCATTAATACAGTGCCCCAATAACTTTTTTTTTTTAATTATTTTTTCATTTTTGTATAATTTATTTTCAGTCCAGGTCACTTGGGAGTGGCGCCAAAAATGCTTCACTGTAAATTTAAGGACTCTCTATCCTAATGGAATAAGTAGGTTCAGCATTTACAAGCTTATTTCTTCCTACAGCTTCTAGAATTAGAGCAGTGACAGTATATGTAAATATATATTTCATTTCTGTGCAAAGAAAAGATTATGGGATAAAAGTACAGATTGAACCCAAAAGTAGGCATGTTTGGACAAATAGGAATAATCTTTTTTGGTAAAATTGCATCATGAACTTGGCAAGCTTGACAAATAACCCCTTTGACTTGTTTGTATCACATTTTCCATCATTCAAACATACTAAATGAAGAAAAGAACATCAACTTTCAAAATAGGAACAAAAGAATGTAGCATCACCCAAAACAGCACCATTAAACAAATAGATTATTAATTTAACAAATATATAAATGAGGAATGTGTGAATTGGACAAGAAATCGATCAATTTTTGTGCTTAATTATGTTATTTTGGGTAAGGAGATCTATCCTTTTATTTTGATAAGAGATTTAATGCCCATATGTTATGAAAAATATGATACACGAGCTAGTCAAGGGCTATTTATCCATGTATGCAAACTTCGGGAGAAATTTGGCCTAGTGGTCCAAGTTTGTGGTGGAATTTGGCCAGAAAGGACGATTTAGGTTTATTTGTCCACACGTGCCAAGTTTGGGGTATTTGTACCTTTATCCAAAGATTATGCTGTATTAGGTTTCAATTATAGAACAAAAAACTGCTGCCAACACAACAGGAAACCTTCTCAGGTTTAGAATAATAAAGTCTCTGTTATTTAGAATATGAGGAATTGAAGTTGTTTATAATACAAAAAGAAAAAACTTTGGCATAGTAATGCAGTCAGATTGTATAAATCACAACAATTTTCTAGACAAGGTCAGGAAGCAACATGTCACAGAACTTGACATTGAAGATCTCTAAGTGGTCTAAATACTTCAATGAAGAAGTCTTGTTGGCTCTAACTATATCCTTTCCTATACGTACCTATCTCATCAAACAATGAGTCAATTCAATTGCAGATCATGTCTATTGTGTCCAGGTGCTTTCAGGTTTTTCCTATTCTCATTCAGGTTACCCAACAGATTAGTTTTTGGCAATTTTTTTTTATCATTCCTTTGGATCATGTTTGTAAAAAAAAAAAAAAGGAGCTCTTTAGCACTGTCTGATTTTTTAAACTATTTATTACTTTTGACATTTTTTACTTGAATAAAGTTTGACCCTATTTTTCAACTTTTCTGGTTGATTATGGGTTTAGACTGAACTTGAGGATTGTTTAGCAATTGCCACCATATTTACTTTTTGTGCGCAAAAAGACACTTAGCTAATACATATTAAGTTATGCTGAGTTGACATAAATGATTTGTAATCTTGCCACTTTTCTTTCTCATGGTATTCATTGAAGACTTAAAGACAGTAACAACGTTGGTATTCATTGAAGACTTAAAGACAGAAACAACGTTGATATTGTGCTATTACATCGGATATAACACATTAGATTTAAGGAGAACGTTGATCTTATGCGATAAAGAGTTTATTGAAATCAAAATATAATGATTGACTAGACAAAGATCTCCACAGAAGGAAGTGAGAAGTAAATAATTATCATACACACACCCACACACACACATGTATGCACACAAACACTCGATGCATGTTGGAAGATTTGCTAGGCAATGTACTTACATTCCAGCATTCTTAGCTGCAAGAACACCTGAGGGTGCATCTTCGAAAACAAGGATCTTCTGTGAGTCTACCGGGCCACCCTAAGAAATCACAAAATTGAACTGGTTTTTGTTTCTATATATTGGAAGTAAAGCTTGATAGGAAAAAATCAACAAAGCAAACCAACCAAAAGGCAACATCCAAGCTGATTTTTTACTGCCATCAATTGCAAATTTGCAATAATAAAGTAATCTCCAACATAGTTACCTCGAATCTCTTGGCCGCAGCAAGGAATATATCAGGTGATGGCTTGCCTTTTTTAACTTCTGGATCATCTCCAAGAACAATATGATGCATCAAGGAGAACAGCTCACCGTGCCTTTGTGTTTTCAACTCAAAATGCCGTCTATGAGAACTACAAAACAGAACAGATCCTACTAAGAACAATCCATAGAATCTGAAAATAACTGCAATAGAAATATGAAGAAAACAATCATAAACATGATAACAAATGAACCAAGTAAAACCATACCCAGTTGCCACGCAAATTGGTATTCCTTTTCCATGAAGATGCTTGATCAAACGGCTAGCTCCTACAATAAATTTCAGAGTTAATCATTTGCATTCCAATTGTACCTACAATATGAGAAAGAACATGATTTGGCACATAGAGTTTAAAGTTCCTATGCATCTCAGTCTATATCATTATTCCAACTCAAGCATTTGCAAGCCTTATTTTGAAACAGAGGATGATTTTACACAAGCACTGGAGAAATTAAAACTATGTTTACTTATTTAGATAGATAGTACTGTGCTCACTCATGGTTTCCAGCTCAAAATATAAGCTCAAAGTAACTTCCACTCTCTTTCTATTGTTCCATTTTGGATGATTGCAAAGGCAACAATAGACTATTTCCCAAAAATTAACAAGTGGACAACCAAAATGATAAACCAATTCCAACTTTATTCTCTCTTCCACCAAGATAGAAGACAAATTAGATCAATCAAAAATCTCATCTGGGCATCCACCTGAATACAAAACAGGCAAGCTATCTTTACATGCAATGCCTCCCTCAGCTTTTTTATTGAAAAGAATACTTGCTAAGTATATATTGCAAATTTAATTTGTCCTTTAATTAACTCATACCAGAAAAGCTTATTCCGAATTTTCCAGTCAAAGCTATATTTAAATGAAATTATTTTCAGGTTTATCGGATTCTGATGGCCTCCTAACTTCTCTGCTGGTCTTCTTATTTAAACATAAAAAATGAAAAAGAGAAACCAACAGTATAATTTTACTATGAAACATTGCAAATTGTAAGAGAGATTATTTTAATGATTCTATCTCTTAGTTTATTCTTTTCATCGCATGTACTGCATCAAGTGGATAAATTTCTGTCCGAGTAATCTAATTTTTGTTTGCCCAGATATACAGTAAACACAGAAAATTCTCAGATCTTCCATCCATATGCATCAAAGAAGACTAATGTTCCAAGAGTTTGGATACACTATTTATCTGCACCAGACTCCAATGCCACTACTCTCCCCATCACCAAACAAAAATAGGAGATAATATAAATAATTATTACCTGGCATCAACTCACTAGTTGGAAACATGCTCTGCAGCATCTCCTCTCTTTCTACGAGAAAGTCCTCGGCCGAAAGAGAATCACTAATTCCAGTCTCCTCAACAAAAACATGAGCCGCCTCTATTGCCTTCTTGCCCATCATTTTTGCCTTGAGAGACCAATCAAAGGTCTTATTATACCTAGCAAGTATGATTTCCTGGACTTCAGTATAGAATTTCTCCGTATCTGATATTAGGAGCAGTGGTAAGCTCATTAGAGTATGGTTCATTTCCTAATAAAAAGGTTCACAACAGCAAGGAAATGAGCCTTAAAATAATTGTTACACAGGTTAGAACTATAAAAGTGCAAATATGGGAACTCTGGGATTGACATATGGGGTCCACATCTGAATGCACTTCATGAGGAATAATTCATGCAATGTTATTTCATTTCACTTGAAAGAAATTAATCTACACTGCACGAACAGATACTAAATGCAATAAAGTCAGTCATAGTAATCACCTTCACGCTCAAACCACAGTATAGCAAAATTATACAGTTCAAAATTATTGTGGTTGTTAACATGAACAGTATTGTGATAAAATACTGGTAAAAGTACTACGAACACTTTTTTGCAGCGCCACTCACTACAATCAATGGGGTTTGTAACTTTTGGACTCTCTGATACCATTGTATCATCACAAGCTAAGCTGTATAAACCTGACTCTTGCATATTTTATTTTGCATCATTTCAATATTTGAAAGGAATGAAGTAGCTTGAAACCCGAAGATTATCAAGGGTTTTCGCTATTGAGCCCCTGATCAAACATTTTTATGCATTAAGTCAGCATATATCGATAAATATGTCAAGCCCTTATGTAACTCTCCTTTTATCTGTTAGTTTCAGGCACAGTTGCTGAAAAAAAAAAAAAAGGAGTTTTAGACTAGATCTGTCACTGGGATATATAGGAATTTCGAAGTGTTGTTTTGGATTCTATTAAAACGTCAACTGGAATTTAGGGTTACGATCTTCGACTTGAATGAGGATTTTCAAAATGTTAAAACAATAAATTTTATTCCAGTAATGCGATTCACAAAAATAAATATATAAATAAACAGGTCCACTATATTCGAGGGTTCATAATTTTGATCTCTAAGCTTCTTTTTCAAAAGTTTCAGACTCACACAAGAGGAGAGTTACAAAAGGTGTTGACATATCTATTGATAAATGAACAAGGGCTTAATGTACGAAATAACTCATGAGAGGCTCAAAAATCAAAACCCTGATAATTGAAGGCCTTCAAGATACCTTATTCCATCAAACATACTGTTGAGTCCCAAAGCTGGTGTATAAAACCAACTTCCCAAATTATTGCTAACCAATAAAGCTTGGGAGAATCAGAACACTACCAGAAATCTGCAAGGTTCAACGTTATCCACATTTTGATCCCCTTTTCAAAATCCTAAAGTTTAAATTATGAGATTTGCTAACTTGAATAGTAGATCAAGATTAACAACAGAGGAAGTCAAATGCAGTGCAGTTGAAGATTAACATCAGAAATCCATTATCTCCTAACTAATTCCTCATTATAAAGACTAAAAAACTTCGACTATAGAATGCATACTGGCCACATTCAATTGCCGGCTGATAAGCTATATTGCATCTAAATCTGACAGCATCAAAGTATTACACAAGATGTTCCTAATCGATAATGAAGTACTTAAATCCTGAATTAGATCTGCCTGAAAGAAAAAATTAACCATTATACCATTTTATACATTACAAGCATAGAATGCACTCTTATATCTAACCCTAACAGATTTATGACAAAAGCAGAAATAATCAACAAAAAATAGACATAAAATTGAAAATAGACATAAAGGCGAAGGTGAACACATGAAGTGTAAATGTTTGATAAAATTACCAAGTAAGAGGCCATCCATGTCGAAGATGACGTGAGTAATAGGTGCCTTCACTGAAACAGTGGCAGAGGAATTGGCCATTGCAAAAGAGTACTTGTGATGATGGAGGGGATTTGAGCTAACGATTTTGGGAAGAAGCCTCTGCCAAAGCGTTGAGTGATGTTTGAATACTAACATTCAACGGCTGTTCTATCACCTGAGGGACGAAAAAACGAGCAGACATGTAATGGCATCTTGAGATTGGAAACTTTAAAAATCAAAAGGTGATCAACTTAAAATTGATCTCTAGTCTCAATAATAGCAAAATGCATCCTACCCCACCTGAAATTTTATAGAGTTCAGTATCGGCCGGCTGATCTATTTTTTTAACACATTAAATACATGATTTTTCTATTTTTATAGTATTATTAGCCCCAATTTTTACCTTTTTTTAGCATAAATTGTAGTATCCATTCAACGACACGTGACACAAGTTATGTAGACACGTAAGATTAAATCAGATGTGTAATTCATATCTGTAGCTATTGTACGATTACATAAGAAGTATAATTCAAATCATTATATTAAATTCTAGAGTTTTCTAATTTTTTTCAAAAATTATGTCAGATATTAGTTGATAGATATTATAGCTCGTGAGAGACCAAAATGTCAAGTTTATGGCTAATATTATAAAAATAGAAATATCATGTATATAATATATTAAAACATTTATCAAAATGGCAATTGTAAAATCCATAAAAGTTCAAAAAGTTCATAGTGAACAATCAAATATGACTTAGAAATTTAATATCTCACATGATAACATCATTTACCATAGTTGTGAAAACCGGACCGAACCGGCTAGTCGGGTCGGGTTCGACCGAAACCAAAGATCAATCCGATCGGTTTGTATCAGGTTTCACTCTGGTCACTTTTTAGTCGGATTGGTCGAGCGAATCGAAAAACCATGAATCCGACCAGTTTTCTGGTTCAATCAGACTTTTTTTTTTTAAAAAAATTATTTTAGTTATTATTTTGATGTGTTTTAAATTAAAATAAAATATAGTTTGTATTTTTAAATTAAATTAACATTTAATTGTAACTATAAAACCTATATTTTGTAAATTGAGCTTTTTTAATTACTATATTGTGTTTGAAATGCTTAAAATTAAAAAATTATAATAAAAATATTGAAATTTTCATATATTATAAATATAAAAATAAAAATATTTTAATATTTTAATATATTTATTAAATCCAGTTCGATTCCAGTTTATTCCGGCTTAATCCAAAATCTATGAATCCATTTCTTCACCGGTTCGATGACCGGTCCGGGTCTAAAAATCATGTCGTTTACACAATATTAATTTTATTTAAATTTATATATTTTTTACATTTTACATTAGTATTTTTAAGGTGATTATATAGCTTTTAAATTTTGCTTTTCTTTAATTCTCTAACTTTTATAAAAAGAAAGTCAATGCAAATTTAATTTAATTTAAGTTAATTTATCATAACAAAATTACCCTCTATATATATTATAATAGTAAAATGTATTACTTTTTAAATTTATATTTTTTCCTTTCAATTCAATCATATTTTTTTTATATTAAACATTTTTATATGATACTAGAATAGAACTTATTTCTTTGGCTACAGAACATTTGTTCTTTGATTGTGTGAAGACTCGAGGAATTGAGCAATTTATTAGTTGTATCATGTATGCACTTAGAGATCTCTACCAAACGAAAATCTCTTCTGCTAAAAAAAAAAAAAAAAAAAAAAAGTATATGTACTCAGAGATGGCAACTGGCAGGTTCTTGCTGATATTGGCATTATGCATCCAATCCATTACATATACAACTACTTAATCTGTTTCATTACCTGTGGAAATTTGTTACCTAAATTCTATTTTCCCACAAAATTTCTAGATATCCATTAATTTACCATACTAACAAAATTACTCATTTAGTTAAAAACAATAAATAATAAAAACACAACTGAATAACTCAATCACAAAATTTTTTTAAAAAAATTCATCCATAAGTAAACTTAAAAATTCACAAATTAACAAATAAGATAAATTTAACAAATAAACTTCATCAAAATTCTTAAAGTTATAAAAAAAATATAACATATTCAATAATAAATTTTTAATTAGAAAATACAAAATATTGTCATATATAAACGGATAGTAGTAGCGGGTACATTAGGGTGTGCCCGTACCCTTGATGAGTAATTTCTTAGATCTCATTTTTGTCGCCAGGGGTGTCAATTGCTGGAGAAAAAGGCTAAACTTGACTGCGTTTTAATTTTTTTTCTTTTATCAATCGTAAAAAGACGTCGTGCTGCCCTGTAATTGAAAAAAATTAATCCAGGGCAAGACAATCCCGTTTTGCTATTTTGCCCTAGATTAAAATCGTAGAAATTTCCAAAAATCAAATCCATCTTTCCCTTCTCAAAAATAAAATATCAATTTCCCAATAGATAGCAATAGCCTCGGACTTCTTCTTCTTCTTCTTCTTCTTCTTCTTCTTCTTCTTCTTCTTCAGAGTTCAGACTTCATTCCACCGCTGGTCCCCCCCGACCGACCGTCCTCCGCCAGCACCTCACCTACTTCTCTCGTTAGTTTTAATTTTAAATATTTAATTTTTATAATTTTTACCCTAAATCCCAATTTGAAATTAAGGTTTCTAATTTATGTTTGAATAATTGAATAGATAAATTGAGACATTAATTGAGTTTGAAATTTACTAATTGAAAAATTGGTTTCAATGGTTTGGTTTGATTGTTTGATTTAGCATTAATTGAAGTTGTTGTTTGGATTAATTTGATTGTGTTATTATAGAATTGAATTGCTTTTATTTTTTGTTCACATGTCGTAATATCTGTTCGCCGGTCGGAATTTTTTTGGGGAATTTTCACCCCCAATCCGCCAATTCCTCACTATCTATCACGTACCTTTTTAGACCAGGTTTGGGTAGTGCCGGATATCTGCAAAAACCGTATCCATTGTTATTCCTATATGCGTTGTGTTGATCTTCATTAGTGTTGTCTTTTTAGCTAGATGACCAAAAAAGCTTCACAAAAATCTTCTTCAGAATTTTAACTTTTGCTACCTTGAGAAGGCAGCTACTTTTGGTTGGGGTTGGGTTGCCCAAAAAAATTTGATTTTAAACAGCTAAAGAATTGCTCACTCTAGCTCAAATTTCATTTACACTATGTTTCTTTTAGGGGCTAATAAAGGAAGGTAAAATAAATATACAGAAATATAACAGTGGTGCATTCAATTTAAAATTTTAAAGACTTTTAAAATCTAGTGGTATTCAATTAAGACTTTTCAATAGTCTTTGAAAGTCATCAGATATTCAGTCATAACTTTTTAATAGTCTTTAAAATTCATTAGATATTCAATTAGGAATTTTATAAAGTCTACAAAAGTATTCATGAATTTAAAAAGTCATTAACAATTTATCACAATGACTTTTATAGACTTTTTTACAAATTATAACCGAACATATAAGAAAAGAAAAAGTCATGACTATATAGGCAAGACTTTTTATTTTCACTTCATCCCTAGTCTTTGCGATTACCGTGCGTAGATTCTTCTCTCTTTCTGGCTCTGCTCTAATTTTGGGTAATCTATGGTTTATTTGATCGATTTTTTTTAGGTTTCCTTGAGTTATTGATCATGGTTGTGTGATTGTTGTTGCTTTTTAATATTGAATGTTATGTTTCTTCATAAAAGATCATAACATTGTTTTGGCAGTATTATTTTCTGAATGAATGTATACAATCTTATGCGACAATTTTCTAAATGAACGTATATTGAATGGTGTGTTTCTACATGAAAGATCATTAGAGTGGCATTTTATAGCCCAATCACATACTAGTTTGATAGTTTCATGTCGTGACCTGTCTAGTCTCCCTCCATATAGAGTTTTGATGCTCTACTTTTACCATGGTGCCTTTCCCTTCCAACTAAAACAACTGAGATCCATGAAGCCAGAAGCTAGTTACCTCTTTTGCTGAAGCCTACTTGTTAACCAGAAGACCAGACGTACCAAGGTTTGACATCCTTGTGGCCCACCTTGATGATCACACCTCGAAGGACCATATCTCTTTGGAGATCTTGATATTTGACTTCTATCAAAATTTGTGATGTCACTGACACATACCAAGCTGTATTGTTGCTCCTAAAACCTCTTTAGTTGTCGTGCCTCTATTTTTTTAGTGGAACACTTCTTAAAACTTTAGAAAACCATGACGCTACTTCCATCTTTTGGAGTTGTATTATGATTGCCCTTACACTCACCATTATGTTTCAATTCACAGTGGAATTTATTATTTTAAAGTTGCAAGTTTATTTGGAATGTGGCAGAACTCTAGTGTTATTTGAGTTGCAGGATTTGATATATTCTCTTGCACCATCTATAAAAAGTAGTTAGATTGTTTTCTTATAATTCTTGTCTGGGAAATTGCATCTTTTTAGATGAAAGGAAAATTGCATCTTTCCAAATGAAAAGACAATTGGAGGTGCTTTTGACAAACATGTCTCTTCATACAATAAAAATTTTGTGATGTGTTTTACATTAGTGCGGCACACTCAACATGTAGCCTATTTAGATTTTCTATTTTTGCGTCCAAGAAGTTACTTTTTACATTTTTTTGTTGTGTTAGGAAAGGATGTAATACTAAGGCCTTATGAATAAAAATGTAACACTTTTTACTTTTTACATTTTTGTGGTTATTTATTTTTGGCAAAACACATTCTGAGGCCCCTAAACTTCTATGGAATTTGCAATTGGCCCCCTGATCATTTTTTTTAACACATTGGGTATATGATCTTTTTGTTTTAATAGTATTAGCCCCAAACTCGACACTTTTTTCTCCCGTAGGCTATAGTATCCATTCAATGGTATGCGACACAATTTTCGCAAACACGTGAGATTAAATCGGATGTATAATTTATATTCGTAGCTATCATAAAACTGCATAGGAAGTATGATTCTGATCTCTCCAATCAACTTTAGAGTCTTCTATTTTTCTCAAAAACTGTGTCACGTGTTAGTGAATAGATACTGTAGCCCATAAGAGAAAAAAATGTCGAGTTTAGGCCTAATACTATTAAAACGAAAAGATCATGGACCCAATGTGTTAAAAAAATTTATCGGGGGGCCAATTGCAAATTTCATAAAAGTTCAAGGGCCTCAGGATGTTATTTGCCTTTTTTTTTGGTGTATTATCATTGCACACATGAAGATTATTAGCATTTTAATAAGTCTATAAAATGTCTTTAAAATTTTATAAAAGTTAATGGAATAAATTTTTTAAAAGCCATCAATACTTTTAAAAACTCTCTGAAAGTTATTAAAAATCATTAAAGTCTATAGAAGTCATTCACTCAAAAAAAAGTCTATAAAAAAAGTCTTAATTGAAAACTACCTCGTACATGTTTGTTTTGAGGTGTAAATGAAATGTGTAGTAAATTCATGGATTAAAATATATGATTTTTTTAGCATCCCAAATTGAAATTTTTTCATGGTTACTTATTTTCTTGTAATTTTCAAATTACACTTGGTCTTTTTCCCATTATTTCCATAAGTTTTTCACCTTTTATGTTCACCCTAATCTTCTCCTCTTTATTTTGTTATAAAAACACCCTCAATCTTTACTTTCCATCACCTTCCAAATAAAACGCAACAACATTATTAAACCTTATTTACCATGTTTCCAAACAAATAAGGTATTTCATAGGTTATGACCATACAACACTTCATTTATCATATGCTACCATGCTTTAATGACAACACAACCAAACAGAGTGGTAACTATTATAAAATATTAGTAACGCATAAAAAGAGCATAGGAGAGAATCTTAGAATCAATTTGCTAAAAGTTCAAACTATTGTTTTCTTATAGGATTTCAATGGCCGCCCCACTTCTGTAGCTATTTTTTTTTTCTTTTCATAAGATATGAAAAAGAGAAACCGTTGGTATAATTTCACAGTTATTTTAATAATTCTAGTTGTTATCTTATTCTTTTTTATCACATATACTGCATCAAGTGGATTAATCGTTGTCACATTTCCTTTTCGATAAACAATGTTTTACATTTATGTTTGCCCAGATATATAACAGCAGATACAACTTCTCAAAGCTTCCATCCATATGCATCAAGCAGGTAAAGCCACATATTAAGTGTATAATTATTATCCGGCATCAAATCACTTGGTGGAAATAAGGTTTGCAGCATCTCCTCTCTTAGAGAAAGTCCTCAGTTGAAAGAGAATCACTAATTCCAATGCCCTCCACAAAAAATGAGTTGCCTCTATTGCCTTCATACCCATCATTTTTGCCTTGAGAGACGAATCAGAGGTTTTATTTTACCTAGCAAGTATGGTTTCTTAGACTTCACCACAGATTTTTCTGTATCTTATATTTGGAGCAGTGGTAAGCTTATTACAGTATTTATAATTCATTTCCTAATTAAAATGTAATAAAAGAAATTAACTAAGCCTTTAAATAATTATTACTTGAGGAGGGACTATTCAAATGAAAATATATGATCTATGGACTCGCGAATTGGGTCTTAATAGAAATAAACTTTATTAGAGGAATGGGCAATGTTATTTCATTCAATCTGAAAGAAATTAAACCAAACTAGAAATCACATACAGATACTAGATGCAATAAAATACTTCATGGCAGTAATTAACCTTCATACTCAAACCACATTACAGAAAAATTAAGAAATGTAAGCTATTTTATTGCTGTTAAAATGAATAAAAAAAACTAAAAAAATTACCATTAACACTTTTTGCAGTTTCCAAATTATCAAAAAACTGCTGCATAAGTCTATGAAACCATCAATTATAAGCTTAAAACTATCAAAGATTATCTTGCCATTAGCAGGCACCCATATAATTCAGCTATATGTATCTGACCATTAAGGCAAGCAAAATCTGATTAGGCAATGACATTGATGAAAAACCAATTATTACTTTTTTAACAACATGATAGTGAAAAATTGTAAACCATAGACATTGATTTTAGCAGCTGATACATGTTTTTCTACTTAAGCATATTAACAACTAACCAAGAAACTCATGTCGCTGACTATGGCGGATATGTCATTCACAATTTAGCAATTATTCAAGATTATAAGAATGTAAAAGGGCATCAAGCATGTAACAACATCTTGTATCTTCTGCAGTTCTCGAACAAACAGAAACACTTGATATGAAAAGATTGAGTTCAATGCAACTTTAAATTTGTAATCATCTCTTACAATTCAGTAGTTATTGCTATCAGTTCAAGTCAAATTTATAATTGACAATGTTGTACATACCTATTAATTTTTTTAGAATGCTGTGAATTCTACAATGTCACAGTTGTAGGGATAAGATCAACAGGTTGTATAGACCTGTTGATTTTTTAACGATTTAGGATACCTTACTCTTATTATAAATTCTTTCATATGTGTTTTGACCTAAAGCTGATGTATTTAACCTACCTCCCTGATTATTACTGACTAATTATGCTTTAGAAATAATTTAATAGAACGTGCAACAATTCGATCCCCTTTTCAAATCCTAGAGTCTAAAATGAAGAGTTTTTGTATACTTTACTTAGTACAAGATTAACAATATAGGAAGTCAAATGCAGTGCAATTTAGCTACAACAAGCTATTGTGACCATTTGGACAAACCTTAGGAGGTCATTTTCATTTTAATTTGAAAATTTTATAATATGACAATGACATTACTAATAACACGCATCATCTTTCGGAATATGCTTGAGGTTAGCCAAGTGCTGGCCATAAAAACGAGAATCTAACTTTCAAATTGCAGAGTGGAAATGGGTTAATTACATCCATTGTCCTCCAACTATTATAATTGGAACAAAATTACTATAAAACATTATTTTATAATGCAAAGGTCTTCCTAGTTTGCCTTTTGTTTCTTCTATTATCAATTTGGTCGGAATTCACCTAATCTGCTCACTGGAAATTCAACGTAAATGTTAGAATTACAAACTTTTTGACCGATCAGATTGAAGTGAAGAGATTAAAGTTCAATTTTGATTTATTCTTGTTCCAAGTGTAAAAATATTGATAATCTAACTTCTAACTGACATTTCCAATGAATTGATTTGGTAGATTCTAGTCAAAAGAATAACACATGAAACAAATGTGAAACTATGAGGAGTTTTGCATTACATGGATGTAATTAACCCGAGTAGAAATAGAGATTTAGGCTAAAAGATGAAACAGATTCATAAGCGTTATTCTTCATATTTTAGGAAGTTACTAACTATTTGAAGTTTGCAAAAGTACAAGTTGATAGTAGGCCTTAAGGTGGTCTTTTTTTTATACGAGTGTTCAAGGAATGATGAAGGGATAGGGTAAGAACCCTCTCTTATGATTTTTATAAAAATAAGACATTTTTTATAAAAAAATAATTTTGACTCAGTTTTAATTTTTTGGCTTTGGGATCAAATTGTCCCTATATCATTTTTCAAAAGTCAAATTAGTCCTCAAACGGTTAATGTCTTTCGTTGAAAACTTATATTCAATAACATATCCAAATATAATTCAAACAATTATTAAACAAAAGTTGTTTTTCCAAGTCATCTCTTTCTACTAAAAAGGTGACATCTCCACTAACTTTAAACATCAAGGCAAATGGTATAGTTATAACTCCTAATATATTTAGAAGATGCAGTAAGCAAACAACAAAAATTAAGAAAAATCTGATAATGTAACAAAAAAAATTCCTGCCAGATATAGTGGACCAAATTCCCAAATCCTTAGTGGACAGTTACTGCAAGAGAGGACAAACTATTGAAAATTTAAAAGGTGAGAGGTAATAATAATGGCTTCAAAATGCAAATATTGAAGAATAGTTAGGGGGCAATTTGACCATAAAGCATTTTTGTTATGAAAATCTTTCAATTCTTTTAAGTTACTTGAAATCATTTTATTTAAATTGTAGATATTGTTTTCAATAAAACTTATGGTTTTATTAAATGTTCTTTTTTTGAAAGAGGAATCAAATCAAAATTAGCATCTAATTTATCACTCAAAAGTTTTAAGCCTAACATAATTTTAAGGTGATCTTGTAAGAAAATTCAAATCTCTAAGGAAGGAAGTATACAATCATAAGGAGCTTATATGATATTTCTACACCAACCCTGATGAATCAAAGTTTCCAAAGATGTTTTATCTAATAAAAAAATATCTATTTTAAAAAATGAAACATATTCGTTCACATGAAAAATTACCTCTACAAGATTTCAAAGAAGCCAAGTTTTGAAGCTTATCCAAAAAAGTTGTCATCATAAAAAAGAGAGTTCGTTGGATCAAGGTTATTTTTACAATAACAATTAATGGGCTATTAAAAGAAGAGATAAATTATTCTATGCAAAAAGGAAGATTACTGCTTTGTGATATTAATTCAAGAATGAATATGATTATTATTTCACACGTACACCTTTGAATTGAATAAAGTAACTTGAAGATGAAGAAATCATTTCAAAGAAGAAGGATAATATTGAAGTACCCTTATAAGACAAAGGAAGAAAAGAAGAGAAAACTACAAAGGTCCAAACACAGACTAGTGGGCTGGAGAAGTACATAATTTCCCAAATTGCCATGTCATCATAGATTAGTGGACTATTTAAAGCTTAATGTTTAGTTCCAATATACTAAGTAAAGCTAATAGACTTCACAATTGATGTGCCATGTTGCTCTCAACAGGTATACTAGGCTCAACTAATATATATATATATATATATAGGTAGTAAGAGTATCGTGTTCAGAGGGAGATAAAGTTTAACAAACAGCTTTGATATTAAACTAGGTTCTAACAAACAGAGTAACACAAGCTTTAATATATTATCAAAGTGTTGGGTTGTGATTTTTAAACATAAAATAAACATATCTAAATATTAGTAGAGTGAATGAGTTGGATTGTGAACAATAACGTTAAAAGTATGAGCACAAATTCGGCATAGCATTAGATTGTAAATCTAAAACATAAACATGTGTTTTCATTCAAAGACAATCATAAAGTATCTTTCTCCGCAGTCACTAGAACTGACTTTCATTATGAAAATGATCCTAATAAGCATCCAAGGTCAACCTTATTTCTATATTGAATACAATGAAAAACTTAAAGCATTAAGATCAAGAAAGTATTTTAATGAAATGCTATAAACATTAAAAACCTGTACTACATGCTACCAATATACACCTTAAGCTTTATGGAATCACATACAAGTTTAAGATATTTTTCCATTCATTAAGTCCTCTTTCGAAGATGCTTAACAAACTAAAATAAGGATTAACTACTCCTAGTCATGCATAACATATCAAGAACACCTCAATGAAGAAAAACACATATTATATATATGAGAAATACTCACAAACACTAGCTTACAAGCTAGCTGTGAGCTCAAGATTTTGATCCCATTTTAATGAGAAAGTATCGACTCGTCAAAGTTCAGTTTAACCTGAGATCAAGACTCTGGTTTATTAAAATCTCAAGTTAGTTTGGTTTTCAACTACATGGCCCTTGGGTTAACATCTGTACGAGTCTTGAACCAATAGCCGCACGACTCTTGATTCCTGACAAATCTGTGACTGTATCTCTTGGAAGTAGTTTTTTTTTTTTTTGGAATTTACAAGGCTGGTGCACATCCTTTGCCTGTATAAACACCACCAAAAACCAAAAAAAAGGTTCGACATTCTTAGCTTGAAACTTAGAGAGAAAAGGGAAGAAAGAAAAGGAAGAGGAGAAAAACATCTACCTCTTCCTCATTTTCATTCTTGTTTTCTTGTAATAGAAAGTTATAATCATTAGTAATGCCTAATGCTAACAAAGGATAAACATATCAAATAGGTTTTAAAGACTGCTTTGATCACCAAAACCTTAACATTTGGAGCTTTGGTATGTATTCGGAGCTTGTAGTTCAAGTGTTCAATCAAAGCCCTTTTAAAGTGATTCTCGACTCCTAAAGCTATGGATTCACGCATCAAGGATACATATCTGAGAAACTGAAAGCATTTGACCTATTTGTGTTGTATTTTGAGCATCATTTGTATTTTTTCAACATAATTTGTTCTAATTTTTTGGTCTATATTGTAAAGCCGCAAGACTATTCATTGTTGGATATGTCCTAGTCCCGAGACATTGGTCTTTATATTTGTATTGTACATTTATTGGATTTATGTATTATACAATTTGTCTCATCAAATAAAGGCAATAATCTATTTATTATATATCTTGTGCTATGTTTTAAATAGAGTATCCCATGGACATATCCATATCCATGTTGACAAGTGTCATGCACTTGACAGTAAGACCATGGATAGGGACAACGATATGACCATAAAGAGATTCGTAGTCTATTCCAGTCATGAGAATAAATGGAACCAAAGATTATCATTATCTTGGTTGTATGGCAGTGTCTTACAGGCCATTAGACATGGGATGTCAACCAAGTTAATGGGTACATGCAAAAAAGGCATGGTACTTGATAGATCCACTAAATGAGAAATCCACATGGTATAGTATCACAAGTGATTCTTATGTAGTAATTCTATGGATCCTGTGACCTGACCATATGATGGTGTTGCATGTGAAGTGGCATACTTTGATGAACATCTAAAGGGCCTGTAATAGGGTGCCAAGTATGGGTACATTCGGGTATGTCAGTGAACATGGCAATGCTATGGATATGTAGAAGGGAATGTCACTCAGTAGTCCACTGAGAAGATATCACCGGTCTCTTGATGAATGCAACTGATAACAGTGTGGCCACACCCAAACAAGTTGGAACTTGTTTGTGAGCACCAGTTCATTCGGGATCAAGTAAATGTTCGGACACAAAAGAGGGTGATCAATCCATGCCTCTGTGTTGGACACTGATATCAATGACACGGGATATGCGAGTTTAAACTACATGGTTACGATTACAGTCGAATTGCTATCTCCATCTTAATTGGGGGCTACAGTGGTTTGCTAGAGCCCGCATGTAGTCTGTGGGCTATAGGCCCACTGCCAACATAAAGACGGACCCACAGGATTGTACACATAGAATGTCTGAGTTCGAACTAGTCGGATCACCTGTATACTTAGAGTATGCTAATTGGAGAGATAAATATTAATAAATTAAATTAAAGATCAATTGGATTGGTCAATATGATTTAATTGACATATATTTATATTTTATTGGGTTGCACAAAGTTGATTTAA
The DNA here is from genome assembly GCA_039660915.1 of Euphorbia tirucalli. Classification (NCBI taxonomy): domain Eukaryota; kingdom Viridiplantae; phylum Streptophyta; class Magnoliopsida; order Malpighiales; family Euphorbiaceae; genus Euphorbia; species Euphorbia tirucalli. The sequence continues at coordinate 22,128,669 of CM077634.1, read as the reverse complement.
ATAAATTAACTTATGAATAAATTTCCTGGTGGAAATTTAATACATATATAGGTTTATATATATTTGTTTCTAGTGAAATAATAAATTAATTTGTTGGATTAATTCCAATTGACAAATCTATTTAATTTAAATGACATGTATCTTATATAATATGATATTATATAAATACATGCTTAGAAATTAAATTAGAATTGATTAGAAATTAAACCATACTAATTAATGAAGATTTATGGAATTATGGCATTAATTCCAATTATAGAAACAAAGTTAAATCACCCCAATAATAAAGGCCATGATATAAAACCTAAAAGGTAGATTTTCCTTAAGTGGAATTTCAGCTATATGGGTCTTATGAGCTGAAATTTTCGACCATGGGAATTGACTCTCTTCCTCTTCTCTTTTAATCCGCCGCTAGCACGGGTCGAACTCGATAGACATTCGTGTACAGGAATGTGGAGGAAGTCTACATTGATTTCTGCAGCCATCTTTTGTAGAGATTTTCTTGTGAGAATCCAATCTTTCTCCATTTATTTTGTTGTTTTTGATTTCCACTTCAATTGCTCCTAGGCATGGATTTGAGAAAATCAACGCATTCTTCCGCTTTATTGGTTGATTTCTGGTGAAAAATCCCTACATTCATAACAATCATAAGACTGTATTATATCCATACAGGTTTAACTTTTATAGCCGTATGGCCCTAAAATCCAGAAAACCATTGAAATTGCCAAAATTCAAAGTTTCACTCTTGGTCCAAAAGTAACACCCGTATGGATATCATGTAGAGCCGCATGGCTCTAAATATACAACCACATACGTGTCAGCTCGTGACAAAATCATTAAAAAGTGATTTTTAAGCATTTCATGACATTTAAACCATAAGCGATTTTAGACCACATCGGATGATGGAGATTGAAGTCTCTTAAAAACTGACTTATTTGCCATGTTAAATAATTAACCAGTAAAACTATTTTCAAAACTGTTTTCTCAAAACTCAATACAGGGATGTTTTAAAATGTTTTCCAGGTCTAGCAAGTGAAACTTGCTGAGTTTTTCGTACTATCCCCTCTAAATGCATGATTCTGATTCCTTTATTATGCCATTCTGTCTTCGTGCACTAACATTTGTTTGCAGGATTAGATGTGTGTGTTTAGCTTTTTTTAAGATAAATTCATGTATTTTTTTAGGCAGATGTAAAATTAGATTATCGCGTATTCTAGGTGATTGTATCCTAACCCCTTATTTTATTCAAATGTATGCCCTGTAAGCACCGGAATTTTCCAGCAAAAAAAAAGCATAAAAAACAAAAAAAGAGAGACTTGGGCCACACGACTATATTTATAGTCGTACTACTGTAATAAAAAATTACAGTCGAACGACTGTAGTGTCATATCAGGTGCAGCAGCCCATACCGCGAAAGAGAAAAAAAGAGGCGTGATTTGAGTGGCATTTGATGCCTCTTGCAGCCGGAAAACAAAAAGGGGGGAAGAAGCAAGCAGAAAGGAAAGGGGAGAGAAATTTTGGATCAAATGGAGCTCTTGAGATTGAGAGAAAAAGAGAAAGGAAAACCACCAAAAAACCATCATCTTTTTCTTCTTCTTCTTCTTTCAATTCTTGAGTTTGTGAAGTTAAAACCGGTTAGAAATCATAGGTTTGGATTTGACAAACACATATAAATCCCTAAACACACTCAAATCCGTAACTCTTTGGAGATTTTTGGACTTATTTTGGAACCTTGACATACAAAGGAGGAGAAGCAATTTGAAGCCAATCCAAAGCTTTCTCCAAGCCAAATTAACGGCGGATCAGCGCTACAAGGGTAACTATACTTAAAACTTGTGCTTTGCTTCATCTTCTGTGTGTTTTGGTTTGATTTCATGCATAAAATTTGAAAATGTAAACTTACTATTTCTGGGTAGGATGAATAGTCGTACGGCCATAATTACAGTCGTGTGATTATAAATACGGTCGTACGACTGTAGTTGGTTCCCATAGCTGTAAATCCTCCCATCTTGTTGTTGGGATTCGTCACGAGAAACCGACAGATAAAAGTGGAAATACGCATCGATTTCCTGGAATCTGGTCCCAGGAGCTTAAGATGTGGAAATCAAAAACTTAATGCATACAAGGAGAGTTTCAAAAACTTACCACAAAGTCTCTCTAAGAGACGGATGCGGACTGCAGAAATCAAGTGTAGATTTCCTCCACCGATGCGTACACGAACGGCTCTCGGACCGAAACCCGTGCTAGCGACTCGGAACTTTCAAGAAGAGAGGGAGAGTAGGGCGACACACAAGAAGGAATATGGCTGTCAAATTTTTCTTTCCAAAAGAAAAATAAAACCAAGTCTTTCAAGTGAGCACACACATTTCTTACCAAAAGAAATGAATGCAAAAATCTTAGCACTTTATTCTCTTCCAAAGAAAGATATATACGGCCAAGCAAAGGAGAGTCAATAAGTCATCAAGATGTAAAAACCCTTTATCATCAAGTGTGAGTCACCATTTTTCCATTGGTCCAAATAAAAGCAAAGTCTAACTTTGCTATCTTTTGGTCCAAATGGTAACCCACCATTCTTATAATCAAAGAATGACTCATCTCTCCCAAAGTTGCATATATATACGGCCAAGACAAAGTTGATGGATGAAAAATGAGTTTTAACAAAAGAAAGAAGATATTTCTCATAGGAAGAAAAGTCCAACTTTTCCACCATAAAGTCAAGCCATGACTCATCCTTTTTCATCATCACAATTTTGTCCAAAAATGAGTCATCAACCTAATCACCAATGACTCATCATAAAGCCAAATTTGAACCCAAAATTTCAGCCACCAAAACATTACAATGTGGGCTTTAATTTATTTAAAGCCCAAGCCCGATTTTCACTCCTTAGTTTTAATTAAATGCAAACGCAACTTTAATTTAACATGTATGCATATATATATATACTATATAATATATTACATACACTTAAATTAAAATTCATTTGTCCTATTAATTTAACCAATGAGTAAAATTAGGCATTCATATAATGAAATACATGTAAACCTATACATGTAATAATATTTCCACCTAGGAAATAATCTCATAAATTAATTCATTGAATTAATTAAGAGAAGGTCAAAATAAATATTAATTATAATATATTGATCAATCCAATTGACTTATATAATATAATTAATAAGTCTCTCTCTCTTCAAACGTGTATACTCCAAGTACACACTTAATCCGACTAGTTAAAGTCCAGACGTTCAATGTGTACGATCCAATGGGCCCGTCTTTATGTTGGCAGTGGGCCAAGGCCCACAGACTGTAGGCGGGCTCTAGCAAGCCACTGCAGCCCCCAATTAAGACGAAGTAAGCAGTCTAACTAAAAACGTAACCCTGTAGTTTGAACTTGTAAATCCCATGTCGCTGATATCGATGTCCAACACAAAGGCATGGAAGTATCACCCTCTTTGTGTCTGGACCTTTACTTGATACCGAATGAACTGATGCTCACAAACAAGATCGATTCTTGTTTGGGTGCGGCCGCACACTTATCAGTAACATTCTTCAAGAGGCCAGTGATATCATCTCAGTGAATCACTGAGTGACATTCCCTTCTGCATATCCATAGCACTGCCATGTTCACTAACACACTCGAACGTACCCATACTTGGCACCCTTTTACAGGCCCGTTAGGCGTATACCAAAGTGTGCCACTTCACATGCAGCTAGACATGGCCACGGTTCATGAACCTCCGATTCAGGTTCATGAACCGCCGGTTCAGGTTCAAGAAATCCTTGAACCTTAACCTTAACCTTCAAAAGGGATGAACCGTCGGTCCGGTCCGGTCCGGTTCAGGTTCAGAGTTTGACAAGGTTCAGACAAGGTTCAGGTCCGGTCCGGTTCAGGTTCAACCCTTTTCAATAAACATTGAGAATTTAATTTCCGTGTGATTTCGATATAGACATTTCTCGATAAATTATTAATATATATATAAAAAAATAATTTCTCAAATATAAAAAACAACTTATATTTTTTATTTTACAATTAATAATTTACATAATATAAAAAGTATTACAAAAATATAACTTGTACAAATGGACTATTTATTTCTCTTATACATTTAAAAACAAAATCAAGTGAAAGAAGTTAAAAAAAAAGAAAAAAAAAAAGAAAAAAGAAAGAGAGAGAGAAAGGGCTTGAACTTAATTTTATTAAGTTGCCTACGTATCCTCGGGGTTAGAGGAATCAAAGCCCACGTAGTTCTCTTACCTTCAAAATTAAGTAGAAACCCCACTCACCTAACTTGAGTCATCCGATTCGGAAGTGGTAGGAATTGTTGTAGTATCTCCAACATACTCGTCGGATGATGATGATGGAGCGATGTTTGATTGAGTTCTTAATTCCGCCCTTTTTCAATCATTCACACAAACTTGTGTTTCTAATGATTCGGGTGCCATCTTCGATCTCCTTGGGTCTAGAATATTTCCCCCTATACTAAATGTTTGCTCCACCGAAACTGTTGAGGCGGGAACGGCTAAAATTTGAGCCGCGATCTTCGCTAGTGTTGGAAATGTCCTCTTATGTCTCTTCCACCAATCTAAGATGTTGAATTCTAAATCTGTGGCATCATCAAACTCAAAATTAGTTGTTAGATAAATGTCGAGCTCCGAATGTGAGCTCAAATGCCTTGGTTTTTTAGACCTTTCCATCATAAATTTTGTTCCTGTTCTTACTGCATTGGAGTTTGATGGGATAGGAGGGAGTGAAGGGGAATGAACATTATCAATAATATGAAAATGACTAAATAAATCATTAACAAAACATTTAACTCTCAATATCATGCCACTTACATCCATATCTTCTAATCCTAACAATTCATAATAATTTTCTAACATTTCTTGTAAACCATCATATTTAAATCTAGGATCAAAAAGAAAAGCAACAAGATAAATATCGGGAATTATTTTGTAATAATTTAACCATTTCGATTTCATTTATTGAATGGCTTCATGAATTTCAAAAATTTTTTCACCCTCATTTAATGCACATGCAATATTCAATGCTTCAACACAAAATAAATGAGAACTTGGTTTACACACATGACTAAAAGGAAAGTTGCATCATTAAAAACTCTAAAAATTTCCATAACTTTAGCACATAAATCCCAATTTTGTGATAAAAAATTAGAGTTTGGAATATTTTCAGTAGCAAAAGAACACAACAAATTTTTGTATTGAAGTGATTGACAAAGTAAAACATAGGTAGAGTTCCAACGATAACCAACATCTTTTGAAAAACGTTTTGGATGCACGTTATTTTGTTCACAAAATTTTAACCAATTTCTTGTTACATTAGGATGCACCCAAATATATTTAATAACATCTCTTATTGGTTTAATTAAATTAACCATTACACGTAAACCATCTTGCACACATAAGTTTAAAACATGGCATACACATCTTAAATGGAAAAATTTTCCTCCAAAATTTGGTTCACAAATAGATTTCAATTCATTTATTGAAGCATTATTAGCGGATGCATTATCAAAAGAAATCGAAAAAACTCTATAAACTAATCTATATTCTTCTAAAATGGTATGGATTATTTTACATATATTATGTGCGGTATGCGAATCATCAAATTCTCTAAAAGCTAAAAGTCTTTTGTTCAATTCAAAATTTTCATCAATGAAATGACATGTAAGACCCATGTAAGAATGAATTAAATTATGATCACTCCAAATATCACTACAAATAGAAACATGTAAATCATTATTACTAAAATAATTTACTAAATCATGTTTTCTTTTTTTATAAGCTTTAATCAAATTTCTCTTAAGTGATGTTCTAGGTTTTTTTTTAAATGCGGGTTGAACATCTCGACTAATCCAATCATTAATACCAATTTTTTCACCAAAACTAAAAGATAATGAATCTACTAAAATAGCTTCCGCTAAACCATAAGTACTAGTAGCATGATCATAACGAAATAAACTAGGAGGTTGAGAAGAAGATGATGCAAACCCGGATAATTACGTTTGTCCCGGCACCATTCCCATTTTTTCGGGGTGTTTATTTTGAAGATGTCGCGTCAAAGTCCCGTAGCCTCCTCCCACTTTCCAATCATACTTAGTACCACAATAATTACAAATTGCATCTAATTTATTATTAGATTTTATAGGACCCTTCTTAAAATGTTTTGTAAAAATTTGGGAACTAAGAACTCTTCCTTTCACTCCCCCCTCTTGGGTAGGAATAGATTGAGTTTCACTCTGCTGCGTTTCCAAAGTTTCAACATCAATATTTTCATAATTTGCCATATTGTTAGTAAAATTCAAAATAAATATTAGTAAAAATAATGTAATAATATAACCTATAAAATAAATTAAAAAAAAACTTTTAAATAATATTATGTAGAATAATAAAATGATTTGTAATAAAATGTAAATGAACAAATTAAGTAGTAAATAATATAATGTAGAATATTAAAATAACTTGTAAAATGTAAATGAAAGTGTGAAAAAATTGGATATAATAGAGAGAAAGAGAGAGTGTAAAGAATTGTGTGAAAAAATTAAAAGGAGGATAAGGTATTTATAGGGAAAAAATTAAGAAAAAAAAATAAAATAAAAAATAAAAAGCAAATCCAACCATTGGCAACAACGGTTGGATTAAATATTAAATTGAAATTGGGAAAAAGAGACGTTGTTGAACGTCTCTTTTGTCCCAATTTAAGAAATAAACAGGAGGCCCACAACACAACAACAACGTCTCTTTTATTTTTTAAATTTCTTCAAACCGCCGGTTAACCGGCGGTTTGAAGGTTTATCAAACCAACAACCCTGAACCTCAACCTTATTTTCTATTGAACCTCCGGTTTCGGTCCGCTCCCGTCCAGTTCAGGGTTTGACCGGGTTTGACCTGGTCCGGTTCGGTCCGGTTCGACCGGTTCAGGTCCTATTTGGCCATGTCTACATGCAGCACCATCATATGGTCAGGTCAAAGGACTTATACAAGTACTATGCGAGAATCATTTGTGATACTATACCATGTAGATTCCTGTTAAGTGGATCAATCTAGTACCATGCCCTTTTTGCATGTACCCATTAACCTGGTTGACATTCCATGTACTATGACCTGTAAGACACCGCCATACAACCAGGCTAATGATAGTCTTTAGTTCCATTCATTCCCATGATTGGAGCAGACTACGGATAACTTTATGGCCATATCGTTTTCCCTATCCATAGTCTTACTGCCAAGTGCATGACACTTGACAACATGGATATGGATATGTCCATTAGATACTCTATTTAAAATATAGCACAAGACATATAATCAATAGATTAATGCCTTTATCTCTTTGACACAAATTGTATAATACATAAAGTTTACATTAATGTACAAATGTATTATACAAACACAAGGACCAATCCCTTGGGGCTAGGGCATTTCCAACACTTGCATCACCTCAGTATAAAATCCAAAAATAAAAGTATTTTGGTTCTGGATAGGATGAACAGCCGTTCGGCTGTAATTACAGTCGCACGACTATTCTTGCTCATTGGCTTTGAATCCTGCCCATCGAAATAATTTCAACTTTTTTAATCAGAAATGTATTACAGTCGCACGGCTATAGTTTCTGACCAGCAATAGAAAATCCATAAAAATTCATAAAAATCAGAAACATTATAAAAATGCAAAACAATAAGAAAATCATCAAAAATGAATTTGTTTTGTGCATTCCACGACCTTAGATTTAATTTTTTGAAGTTGTTGGAATTATAACAATGCAATGACAGAGATCCGAATCTCCAAAAAACCGACCCATTTTACATGCTAAATGGAAGTAAACTGGAAAAAAGAAATGTTTTCAAAATGAATTTTCTCATGAAACAAAAATACAGGGATGTTTCAAAACTGTTTTCCAGGTCTGGTCGGGCGAATTAGGCGAGTTCACCCGACTACCCCCCTAAATGCTTGTCCCCAATCTCTAATTTACCTGTTCTGTCTATTTGAGTCCAATTTGTTGTGTATATTTATGCTAATCTTTGTTTTACAGGGTTTGGTTTTATTTATTTTTATTTATTTATTTTAATTTCAATCCATTAGATATTCGTGTAAAATAGGCGATTGTATCCCGATCCCCAAATTATACAAATGCATCCCCTAGGATAGTTTATTTGTAATTCAATTAGGTTGTAATAATTTATTTATTTACTGTTTTATTCTTATTTGTGTGTACGCTGCATGATTAAATCAATAAAAATCAATTTTAGTAATATAAAATATTATCAATGAACATTGGCCAAATTTATTTTGATTAGACATGAAATAAAGGACTTGTCCGGACCTAGATCTCTGGAAAGTGTAGCGGCCCTCGTCTGGTTCAGCTACACTGTAATTTCCTAGTTGAGCTGAGCCGAGTGGCGACTCATACACTTTCTATCGAGACTTAGGTCTCGATTCTTTTATGAAATAACTTAATTTTCCAAAACCGAATTTTCATTACAAAAACCCCCACGAGGGAGGGTTGCTCGATATCGAGGCTCCCTTCTGAGAGGGAAAAAAAAATCGTCCACTCACAGTAGCGACTCCGCTGGGGAATTTCTTACAAAAGTTTTCTTAAAAACTTAAAAGAATTTTACAAGCCCTGAAAAATATCTAATTAAAATAAGGTGGATGATTCTTGCATGGTATTTTATCTTGCATTTTAGTTAGACATACTTGCATTAGGTTAAGTATCCAATTTTCAACCCGGTGAATTGTTGAAGTGTCGCATATGTTCCTCATGGTCTTAGGGGCACAGATACGAAACACCACCCATAGCCTCGTACATAGCCCTTCGTTCGGACCCTTGAGTGGGGAGAAGTATGGAGACCTTGATGTTATCCCGACTTGGACCGAACTCCTGTAGGCAACCTTAGTTGGATTCCCTAAGGATACCAAAATAAATTGCATGAATGTTACAAATTACGCCTTCATCATCCCCGATTGATGATCTAAGTGAACCCCTCCTAGAACTCGGTTAGAATTTTCTCAAAAAATTGACCACGATTGGAGGAATAAGGTTGGAGGAATACACTTCTCATATTATATGCTACATGTTTCTCCTTCCTTCATAACATACCATCATCAGCATTTTCCACGAACATGTCATGCTACATGTAAAGCATTTGTATGATACTAACTCACATCTTTTGTACAACCACTTGCATTTTCTGTGTGTAAAAACATCAATCACCCATGTGACATTTATACTAACCATTCCTTTTACAGCCATAACATCATATTTGTGTGTTAACATTATCAAGAAGCATACACGACATCATCACGTATGTCTTGCATCCTAACCACGTTTTTATGCAGCCATTTGCATTTTGTGTGATACAAGCATTCATGTCATTGGCGCAGAAATTGCAAGCTTTATTTGGAGGACTTGAGGAAGAAGAGAGGCGGTGAGACCGCTAATCAAGGTATTCATGTTATTGAAATACTTCATTCTACTTCTGTTTCTACTTCGTGGGTATTAGATACCGGTTGTGGTTCTCACATTTGTATGAATGTGCAGGGGCTTAGAGGAAGTAGAAAGCTCAAGAAGGGCGAGGTAGAATTCCATGTGGCGAATGGAGCTAGAGTTGCTGCTTATGAAGTCGGTCGCTACGAGCTCAAGTTGCCAAGTGGACTTGTTCTCCTTTGAATAATTGTTATTTTGTTCCTAATTTGTCTAGGAACATCATTTCTATTTCATGTTTGGACAAGGAAGGATTTAAATGTGTTATTGAGAATAATCACTTATTGCTTTTCAATAAAGACTTGTTTTATGCAAATGCGGATTTACATGATGGTCTTTATTTGTTGAACCTTAGTGAAGGTTATGATGAGCATGTATATAACATAAATACCAAAAGGATAAGAACAAATATTGTGAATCCTACTTATCTCTGGCACTGTCGTCTAGGACACATTAATGAGAAACGCATTTCAAAACTCCATAAAGATGGAATTTTGGGTCTAGATGTTTTTGAAACATATGACACTTGCGAGTCTTGTTTAATGGGTAAGATGACCAAGAGTCCTTTTACTGGTCACAGTGAAAGGGCTAGTGACTTATTAGAACTCATACATACAGATGTATGTGGGCCTATGAGCACAACTGCTAGAGGTGGTTTTCAATACTTCATTACGTTCACTGATGACTTCAGTAGATATGGTTATCTATATCTAATGAAGCATAAGTCGGAATCCTTTGAAATGTTCAAAGCCTTCCAAAATGAAGTACAAAACCAACTTGGCAAGACAATTAAAGCACTTAGATCTGATCGAGGTGGTGAATATTTGAGCCAAGAGTTCGACGATCATCTTAGAAATTGTGGGATTGTCTCACAATTAACTCCTCCTGGTACACCACAGTGGAATGGTGTGTCTGAGAGGAGGAACCGAACTTTATTGGATATGGTTCGGTCTATGATGAGTCAAACAAATCTTCCTCTATCCTTTTGAGGATATGCACTTAAAACAGCGGCATTCACACTGAACCGAGTTCCATCAAAAGCAGTTGAAAAGACACCATATGAGATATGGATTGGTAAGAAACCAAATTTGTCTTTTCTCAAGATTTGGGGATGCGAAGCCTATGTGAAATATTTGATTTCAGATAAGTTATCACCAAAATCTGTGAAATGCAATTTTGTTGGTTATCCAAAAGAAACTAAAGGTTATTTCTTTTACAATCCTAGTGAAAACAAAGTGTTTGTTGCTAAGGGTGGTACATTCCTGGAAAAAGAGTTTATTTCCAAAGGAATCAGTGGGAGTAAAGTACACCTACAAGAAAATATGGATAACCAAGTTGAAAGTGAGTTTCAAATGGAACAACCTGATTCACAAGAAGTTGTTGAGTCAGAACCAGTAACACAAGTCCAACGTAGATCAAGTAGAGTTCGTCATGAGCCCGAGAGATATGGATTTCTCGTCACGAATGAAAATGATCTGATTCTGTTAGAAGAGAATGAACCTTCCACGTACATGGAAGCTGTCTCTAATTCAGAATCTGAAAAATGGCTTGATGCTATGAAGTCAGAAATTCAATCCATGGACGACAACAAAGTATGGACTTTGGTTGATCTCCCAAAGGGTGCTAAAGCAATAGGGCACAAATGGGTTTTCAAGTTGAAAACGGACATGGATGGGAATATTCAGACTTATAAAGCAAGGTTAGTGGCAAAAGGTTACCGACAAATTCATGGTATAGACTATGACGAAACCTTTTCTCCAGTAGCTATGATCAAGTCCATCAGAATTCTTGTTGCCATAGCAGCATATTATGACTATGAGATATGGCAAATGGATGTCAAAACAGCTTTCCTAAATGGAAACCTTGTTGAGGATGTGTACATGACACAGCCTGAAGGTTTTGTCGATCCAAAGAATCCTGATAAAGTATGCAAGCTTCAAAAGGCCATTTATGGTTTGAAGCAAGCATCAAGAAGTTGGAATCATTGTTTTGATGAATCAGTCAAAAAGTTTGGCTTCATCAAAAACGAAGATGAGCCTTGTGTGTACAAGAAGTTCAGTGGGAGTAATATAGTTTTCCTAGTTCTATATGTCGATGACATATTGTTAATAGGAGATCACATTCCTACCTTGCAAGAAGTAAAATCTTGGCTAAGAAAGTGTTTTTCTATGAAAGACTTGGGTGAGGCAGACTACATTCTTGGAATAAAGATCTATAGAGATAGGTCTAAGAGATTGATAGGTTTGAGCCAGAGTACATACATTGACAAAATACTGAAAAGGTTCAGTATGGATCAATCTAAGAAAGGAAATGTTCCCATTGGGCAAGGGATAAAGCTTAGTCGTAAGCAATGTCCTATGACAGTTGAAGAACGTCAACGCATGGATAAGATTCCTTATGCGTCAGCTATAGGATCTATCATGTATGCCATGGTATGTACTCGGCCAGATGTCTCTTTTGCTTTGAGCATGACAAGTAGATATCAGTCTGATCCAGGTGATAGTCACTGGACTGCTGTCAAGAGTATTCTTAAGTACTTGAGAAGAACTAAAGATACATTCTTGATATATGGAGGCTCGGACGAAGATCTTGTTGTAAATGGTTACACGGATGCAAGTTTCCAAACTGATCAAGATCAGATGCAGTCACAGTCTGGATATGTGTTCATTCTGAATGGAGGTGCGATAAGTTGGAAGAGTTCTAAGCAAAGCACGATAGCTGCATCTACAACAGAAGCCGAGTATATTGCTGCATCAGATGCAGCCCAAGAGGCTGTTTGGATCAAGAAGTTCATCGAAGAACTTGGTGTCGTTCCTAGCATAGTGAATCCTGTGAGCCTCTTGTGTGACAACAATGGGGCAATATCACTTGCTAAGGAACCTAGTGTGTCACAGAAATCCAAACATATACTTCGGCGTTTTCACTACATAAGAGAAGTCATCTCAAGAGGAGATGTGAAGATATGCAAAGTTGCGTCTGAAGACAATGTTGCCGATCCACTAACAAAAGCTCTTTCACAAGCTGTACATGATGGTCATGCTAGGTCCATGGGTATTAGATACATTTGAAGATTGGACTTAGGGCAAGTGGGAGATTGTTAGAGATTGTGCCCTAAGCCAATGTTGGATTATGTAAACAATCTTCTTAAGTCATTAATAAAGACTTATTTTATCATATATATTTGTATGTTAGTATTTATGATAATGTATCCATGACTTAATTGTGTAATTCTAAATTTCCCTAGTCGATTGTTATTATGGGAATAATAACAAACTAAGACTAGTGTGAGTGATAATGGATATTCATAAGATGAATATAGTGTATACAGATACAGATTATACTCACGGGCAATGTGTTAGAGAACATGTTGCTGGAGACCCACTATAAGATCAAGTTCATGGTCACGTGTCACAACTGATCTTGATTATAGTAGTGTCATCAGCTGATTCCTTTGACCTGAGGTCACCATGGATTCCGGGATGAATTCATGTTGTGCTTTGACGCAGTCAAACGCTGCTTGTAACAGAGTAGTTATAAAGGCTGTGGTTGGGTACAATATGACTCATGCTTAGGGATGTGAGTGACAGATATGGGATTTTGTCCCTCTCTAACAAGAGAGCGATATCACTGGGCCCCTCGATAAGTAAGACTGTTAAATGCATGGCCGTGCTCAAATAATTGATAAGAGTATCAATTGATTTGTCTGAACAGTTTACTTTGAGATCGAGAAAGCATATGATTAATTATATAAGATTGACAAGTGTACCATGTCTTATGATTAATCTTGATATCAAAGAGACAAAAGGGAATATGACATTCTATAAATAGGTATTGGATCATTCCAATCATATTAATTGGGTAGTCGTAATGGCTTGCTAGAGTCCGCTTGTGACCTATAAGGACATTATGGTAATTTCCTTATTGCCAATTAATATGATCCTATGGGGTCACACACAAGAGCAAAATGAAGTTCATCTTATCGGGTATAAATTATTATTGGATAATAATTTATGAATGAGAAAGAGAATAAATATATAAATAGTGATATATATTTATGTATGTGTATATAAATATTAATGTGATTAATATTGCATAAAGTATGCTACATATTATAATTAAATTATATAGAGATATAATTAATTATAATATTATATATATACATATGTGTATTATGGAGAATTGATTTGATTTAATATTAAGTGAGAATTAATATTAAATTATGTGGGTTAATTTATAATTATAATTAATAGGTGTATTAGATTATAATTATAATTAACTAATTAGGTGTTTTTTATTTAAGGAAATAAGAAAAAACCTAAACCTAATGTAATTCTTATATAACAAAAGTGGAGTTTTCGGTAGACTGAAAGTGGTGGAAGAAGAGCCAGCCGAAATTCATCCAAAACCCCAAAAAGAAAATTTGATTTTCTATCTTTCTCTGTCTCGTTCGAAGAATCGTTCTTCAATCCCGGCGCTAGCACGCGGTGAATGAATTGCTCCGTGTGGATCAACCGTAGAGGGAAGCTATCTTGGTTCCTTTGATTCAATCTTCAAAGAATTAAGGTAATTCTTTAACCCTCCTTCCGATTCAATGCAATGTACATGGGTCTTTGGTGGGGATTAATCCGTTTTTTTTTTTTTTTTTTTTCGCTGCGCATATTTTGTTTTGTTGATTAATTCCCCAACAGGTCCTCCACCGTGATCAGAGCTTATGATGATTCAAAAAGGACCCTGATTGGAACTTTTAAAGCTGAGGTGGAGGTAGGACCGGTTAAGTCGACGGTCACCTTTACTGTTATTGACATTCTAGTTACTTTTTCCTTGCTATTGGGGAGGCCATGGTTTCACCCGTTGGGGGGGTCCCTTCAAATTTGCACCAGAAGATAAAATTTGAGATACACAAGGAGGTCATGACAATTGAGGCAGACTCTCAGTCCGTGATCGCGGTGGTTAATGAAGAGGTTGTACCATTCGGCGGATTCCAAGTCGCCATGGTTAGTGAGGGGGGAAACCACGAATGCTCTGATGGTTATCTATGAGAACTATATGCTAGAATGGTAGTCTAAGTACCTCCACAAATAGAATTTTGTTCCAGGTATGGGACTCAGAGCTAATTTACAAGGTGTGCCCGAATTTAACATCGATTCTGGAAAACCGAGGCAGTTCAGCTTAGGCTACACAGCAGGGGCATCTAAGGAGAAAAGTCTGAAGAGAGGGAAGAATGGCAAACCCATGATGAAGCCATTCATTAAGGGAAGAGAAGAGCTGTATAAGGGCCAAGCTGAGCCAGTGAGAGTCGGGAGTACCGAATACCCAGGCTTTGAGATATTCTCTGATGTTGTGGACTTTGAGAAGAATGGGGAAGAGCCAGTAGCACTTGTGGTAGTGGAAGAGGTAGTTGTTAAGCCTGTCATCCTACAAAATGAGTCATCTGGAGTGATAGCAAAAGCAGTGAAAGTGTCCAAGCAGAAAGCTGAAGAGAAAATCTGTGATGAATCTGTAGAAGAGGGTTCGGAGGTGCTGGCTACCGCCTTAAGAAAGGCATTTGGGAAATCTAAATAAAGGTCCGAGAAGGAGCTGGTGACCAAGGTGAGCTCGGATTCTGTGGTTGTCGAGATAGCAGAAATTATGAAGAAGGCTAAGGCGCAGGTGGCTGAAATTGAGGAGACCACTATTCCTTCTGAACAAGAAGCCAAAATAGCTGCAGATCTGGATGATGTCCTGGAGCTAAATGAGAAAGATGAAGAAGCACAAGGCCCTCTACCTATGGAGGATAAAAATGATTTTGTTGTATCTATTTCTTCCGTTTTCAATGTGAATGATGTACTCTATAACAAGTTTAATGCAATGAAATCCCAGTTTGCTTACTTGTGTGATGTTTGTCCTGATAATTCTGTGCATGCATTTGAATCACCATCAAGCATATTTAGCATTCATGACACTGCATTACATGAAATCAACATAAGTATAGATGAAAATCCTAAAATGGTATTCATTTCACATGAACTAAAACCCGAGAAAGAGAGAGAATTGGCAAAAATATTGCAAAAACATGTTAAAGCTTTCGCTTGGTCATACGAGGACATGCCAGGTGTAGACACGAAAATAACAGTTCACAAGATCCCAACGGACCCTAAGTTCAAGTTGGTAAAGCAGAAACTGAGAAGATTGAGGCCAGAATGGGCTACATTGGTGAAAGAAGAAGTGGCTAAGCAGATCGAAGCCAAGTTCCTTGAAGTGGTAGAATACACAGAATGTCTAGCGAACGTCGTCCCAGTACCTAAAAAGGATGGAAGGGTCAGAGTGTGTGTCGACTGCAGGGACTTGAACAAAGCATGCCCGAAAGATAATTTCCCTTTGCCTCACATTGATGTTTTGGTCGATAGCATAGCCAAGGAGGCAATGTATTCTTTCATGGATGGATTTCAGAATATAATCAGATCTTGATGGATGTGATTGATAAGGTGAAGACGTCATTCATCACAGAATGGGGCACTTTCTGTTATAGAGTAATGCCCTTCGGATTGAAGAATGCTGGAGCCACTTACCAGAGGGCTATCACAACTTTGTTGCAAGATATGATCCACAAAGAAGTCGAAGTGTATGTCGATGATATGCTTGTTAAATCAATAACTCGGAAGGAGCATCCTGCCATCATGGATAGATTTCTTACACGCATTGAAGAGTATAACATAGAGCTTAACCCTAAGAAGTGCATATTCGGAATCACATCAGGGAAGTTGTTGGGCCATGTAGTCAACTAGAGAGGAATAGAAATGGACCCAGATAAAATCAAGACTATTTGAGATATTCCACCTCCAAAAACAGAAAAGGAAGTCTGGTCATTCTTGGGTTCCTTACAGTATGTCAGTCATTTCATAGCACGGTTGACTTCCACGTGTGAGTAGATTTTCAAGCTGTTAAAGAAAGATCAACCTATTATATGGGATGACAAATGTCAATTGGTGTTTGAAAAGATTAAGGCTTATCTAGTAAATCCGCCTGTACTAAGCCCGCCAATTCCAGGGAAGCCTTTGATCTTGTATTTGGCGGTCGAAGATTCTTCCATAGGGGCAATGCTAGCACAAGAGCAGGAGGGGAAGAAAGAGTACCCTATCTACTACCTCAGTAAGAAGCTGCTGGAGTATGAAACCAAGTACACACTGGTGGAGAAGACATGTGTAGCAATGATTTGGCTGACCAAGAAGCTGCATCATTACTTCCAGTCATACAAAGTGCAGGCCGTGGCCTAGGTGGATTCGATGAAGTACCTTTATGAAGCACCCGTGCTAGTCACAAAGTTATCTAGGTGGCTCTTACTCTTATCGGAATTCAACGTTAAGTACGTCACCAAGAAAACCATCAAAGGGCAAGCCGTAGCAGAATTTCTAGCAAATCTGCCGCTAGAATCATATTATACAGAGAATTTAGAGTTCTTGGATGAACAACTGGCCATGGTGGAAGTAAAAAGATGGGTTGTGTGTTTTGATGGTGCCATGAATAGAAAGGGTGCTGGAATTGGGGTAATCATAGTGACGCCAGATTATGAGATCATTCCCTTATCAAAGAGATTGGATTTTCCCATAACCAATAACGGAGCAGAGTATGAAGCATGCTTATTTGGGATGGAAGCTCTGCTGACGCTAGGGGAAAATGATGTCTTGATTGTTGGGATTCACTTTTAGTGATTGGGCAAGCTCAAGGTGAATTGGAGCTGAAAGAAGAAGTCTTACGGCCCTACTTGGAGCTGCTTCAATACAGGAGAGAGTTGTTTAGCCAGTGTGAATTCAGACACATCCCCAGAGATAGAATAAGATGGCTTATGCACTTGCAACATTGTCTTCTATGTGAGAGAATCCAGAAAGGACACAAATACAACCACTGGTCATAGCAATTTCCAGACAACCCTGCTTTGATGTACACGAAGTGATGGAGTTGACAGCTGAAGAGAAGCCGTGGTTCTTTGACATCTACCAGTATGTGAAGGAAGGAAAGTATCCAGAAGGAGCTAGTACTGCTGACAAAGTCTCGCTAAGAAGATTAGCCAGCTAGTTCAGAATCTTTGAGGATAAGTTATACAAGAGAACTGTAAATAGGGTTCTTCTGAGGTGTTTGATAGAAAGAGAAGCAGAAGAAGTGATGCAGCAAGTACATGCAGGTTCTTGTGGACCACATATGAATGGACTCGCTATGGCCGAGAAGATAATGAGACAGGGGTACTTCTGGATGACTATGCAGGCTGATTGTATGAGGAAAGTGAAGAGATGTCACAAGTGCCAGATCTACGCTGACATCAGTCATCTGCCACCCCTCGAACTATAGAATCTGGCATCTCTTTAGCCATTTTCAGCATGGGGGAAAGATATGATTGGGGAAATTTGTTGGAAATGCCCTAATCCCGAGGCATTGGTCCTTGTATTTGTACTATACATTTATTGGATTTATGTGTTGTACTCATTTGTGTTATTAATAAAGGCATCAATTCATTTATTATATCTATCTTGTGCAATATATTAAATGAAGTATCCAATGGACATATCTATATCCATGACAACAAGTGTCATGCACTTAGTAGTAAGACCATGGATAGGGTAAACGATATGACCATAAATAAATCCGTAGTCTGTTCCAGTCATGGGAATGAATGGAACAACAGACTATCATTAACCTGGTTGTATGGCGGTGTCTTACCGGTCATTGGACATAGAATGTCAACCAAGTTAATGGGTACATGCCTGGGAGTATGGTACTGGATAGATCCACTAAACGAGTAATCCACATGGTATGGTATCACAATGGATTATCATGTAGTACTTGTATGGATCCTTTGACCTGACCATATGATGGTGTTACATGTGAAGTCACATACTTAGGGGTACGCCTAAAGGGCCTGTAATAGGGTGCCAAGTA
Organism: Euphorbia tirucalli; assembly: GCA_039660915.1. NCBI lineage: Eukaryota > Viridiplantae > Streptophyta > Magnoliopsida > Malpighiales > Euphorbiaceae > Euphorbia > Euphorbia tirucalli. The sequence goes on along the minus strand of CM077634.1, from coordinate 22,110,259 downwards.
TGGGTACTTTCGGGTATGTTACTGAGCATGGTAATACTATGGATATGCAGAAGGGATTTGTCACTCAGTAACCCACTGAGAAGATATCACCGGCCTCTTGATGAATGTGACTGATAAGAGTGTGGCCACACCCAAACAAGTTGAAACTTGTTTGTGAGCATCAGTACATTCAGGATCAAGTTAATGTCCGGACACAAAAGAGGGTGATCAATCCATGCCTCTGTGTTGGACACCGATATCAATGACATGGGATGTACAAGTTTAAACTACAGGGTTATGATATCAGTTAGACTGCCATCTCCATCTTAATTGGGGCTGCAGTGGCTTGCTAGAGCCCAACTGCAGTCTATGGGCCATAGGCCCACTGCCAACATAAAGATGGGCCCACGGGATCGTACACATAGAACGACTGAATGCATACTTAAGGAATTACATGTATACTTGGAGTATACGCAATGGAAGGAGAAGTGTGTATATATTAATTTTATTATAAAGATCAATTGGATTGGTCATAATAATAAAATTAATATATTGAATTGGCTCTTCATAATTAATTAGATTAATTGTGAGATTATTTCCTAGGTGAAAATATTCATATGTATAGGTTTACATATGATTTTATTTTGTGTAGATTTAATTTTAATTTGATGGATTAAATCAATTGTCAAACTAATTTTAATTTAGATGTAAATAATATATTACTTGGAGTAATATATTAAATACATGGGTATAGTAAAATTGGGCTTGAAATTAATTTAAACCAGAATAATTAAAATTAGACTGGGCTTAAATTAAAACAGGGAAGCCCGCACAGAATGGAATGGAGCCAGCTTGGGCCTGAATTCCCCTAAGGGAATTCGGCCACCCTAGGTATAAAACCTAGGGTGAAATTTCGGCCAACTAACCCTAGCACACCATTGGCCGAAATCTCCCCCTCTCCTCTCTCTCTATTGTTTTGTTTTTCCAACGCTAGCACGGGTTGCATTCGTTAGGCGTTCGTGTACGAAATCGAGGAGAAAATCTGCTTTGGTTTCTGCAGTCTTCATCCATCTCTAGAAAGAGATTTTCTGGTAAGAAAATTAATCCCTTTCTATTTTATTTTAAGTTTTTCAATTTCCATCTCAATTGCTCCTGGGACTGGATTTGAGGAAATCACCGCGTTCTTCCGCTTTTATCAGGTGATTTCCGGTGACAAATCCCAACAGTGGTATCAGAGCGGGCTTTTGATCCGTGGAAATTGATAAATTTGGTTGAATCCCGTTTTTGAAATTGGAGGTTTTTAATTGGGATTCATGGTATGGGTTTTATGATTTTTCCCATATGTTTTATACAATGAAAATTAATATTGCATATTGGTTTATGTTAGTTTAATTTTGTTGTATAATATTCGAATTCTTGGAGAATTGCATTGTGTTGTTTGATGGATGATTTTTTTTTTTAATTCTGTTTTATTAAATAAAAAAAAAATCTGCCTCCCGGGGTGCGGGGCTGCCGGCGGCGGGAGGCGTGGCGGTAGCCGCTGCCGCTGGGCGGCCACTGCAGGCGGCAGCCACTACTGGGCAGTGGCTGCCGCACGGCAGCAGCGGGCAGCCGCTAGGCGGCTGCAGCGGGCAGGTCCAGTATTTTGGATTTTGCGGGTTTTGGGTCCGGGGCCCAGTTTTGAAATTTTAATTAGTTTTAAAATTCGTGTGTTTAAATTTGTGAAGTTTAAATGCGCATGGTTTCTTGGATGATTTAATTTCGTTCATGTGATATTAATTTGGAAATTAATATGGTTAATGAAAATTGGTTCGGGTAATTTTGGCACAATTACTCGGACGGCTAAATTGGACCCATGGTTTCCCAATTCCAGTGGGAGCAGTTGGACTGCCTGGGCTGGAGGCCCAAAGCCCGTTAAGGGTTAGAACCATGGTGGGCCAAAATTGGCGATTTCCTAATAATGGCTTAGACATAATTTAAATGGGCTTAAATCATGCATTATGACATGCTTTTGAATTGTATGTATTGGATGCATATGAATGGTTGAATGAATGTATGATTGGATGCTATTGGGCCTTGAACAAGATGGGTTGTAATTTTTTTATTTTGGGTAAATACGGCCTGCGTGTCGTTTTTCTTTTTAATGTAATTTTATTTTATTTAAATTAAATATTATAAAATTTGTAAAAGAAGAAGCCCATGGAGTGGTGAGCCAAAATTGGAGGTGCAAGCCCAGAAGGAGAAGATGGAGGCCCGCCTAATATCTATTTCTAGTATAGGTTTACTAGAATAATATTAGGATGTAATATAGGCCCATAGCAGTCCATTTTAATTTTATTTAATCATGTTTTATATTCATTTGCATGTATGAATGTATGTTCCAATATCTCATTCACCCGCTTTATGTATGTAAGCCGTTATTATTGAATCTAATAACCAAACGGAATTACTAAGTCGCTTAAAAGTGCTTCCCTCATTCAAAACCGAATCGAAGTGGGAATAGGCCAGTTGTAGACCATGCCCTCGCAGGATACACTGGAGTATTGTCATTTTGTATTGGGTTAGAGTATGGGATACTCTAACACTTGGATGGAGGTTTTGACTTAGCGTGGGTAGTAGGATTCTCCTGGCCCTAAGCATAGATGGTAAGTGCCAACAAGCCCATCAAACAAAGAGTCCCTAGGTTGGGATTGGACGGCGTTCCTACCTAAATAGTTGAGGTGTAGTTGTACCAAACCCTCGTTTGGCTATATCTTAATGAAATATGGATCTCGGCCCATGAGCCCAACAACTCGGTTTAAATTAATAACTTGATTCATTATTAATTTTATATGGGAACAACAATGCAAAGCCCTTTATTAACACTCTAAATGTTTTTCTGTGTAGAAACACCCAAATGGCAAACACAAATACCTTATCGCTGCGATCCATTCTTGAAAAGGACAAGCTTTCCGGTCCTAACTTTTTAGACTGGTCTAGGAACTTGAGGATAGTTCTAAGACAAGAGTCAAAAGAGTATGTGCTGGAAAGGCCAGTGCCGGCTACGCCTCAAGGACGAAATCCATCGGCTGCCCAGCTGGAGGAATACGAGGCGCACGTCAAGGACAACCGGGATGTGACATGCCTTATGTTGGCCTGTATGGTCCTTGAACTACAAAAACAGTTTATGGACCACCAAGCCTATGCTATGATAACAACTCTTAACGAGATGTTTCAAGAGCAAGCTCGTTAGGAAAGGTACCTGACCAATAAGGCATTCCACTCTTGTAAGATGGGGGCCGGGACATCTGTGAGTGCACACGTGCTCAAGATGAAGGGCTATTTGGATACTTTGGCCCGTCTCGGATCGCCTATCTCTCAAGAGCTGGGGGCGGACACAATCCTCGCGTCCTTGCCAGATTCTTATGATCAGTTCATCCTTAACTATAACATGCAAGGGATGAACCGCACTGTCAGTGAGCTGCATGGGATGCTTAAGCTTACTGAGCAGTCGATCAAGAAGACTCCGCCGGTGCTACTGGTTAACAAGGGGAACCCTCCTCTTGCTAAGGGTAAGGCCAAGGAAAAGGCCAAGGCCAAGGCCAAAAAGGCCAAAGCCAAGAAGGCCAAGGCCCAACCCAAAGCCCAGCAGAAGGCAGGTCCTGATGATGTCTGTTTCGGGTGTAGACAGGTGGGTCATTGGAAGAGATCGTGTCCCAGGCTGATGGGAGAGCAAAGAAGGGGCCAAGGTGCGTCCTCTTCAGGTATTTATGTTATAGATATTAACCTTACTGTTTCAACATCCTGGGTATTGGATACTGGATGTGGTTCTCACATTTGTTGCAATGTGCAGGGACTTAGGAACAGAAGGTTGCTGGGGTCGGGAGAGGTGGACTTGCGGGTCGGGAATGGAGCAAGGGTTGCTGCCATAGAGATCGGCGAATACCACCTAATGATGCCCAGTGGATTGGTTTTAATTTTAGAACATTGTTACTTTGTACCTGCCATGTGCAGGAATATTATCTCTGTATCAATGTTGGATATTTCTGGATTTAATTTCACTATTTTAAATGGTCGAATTTCTATATCTAAAGAGGGATTATTTTATGGAGATGCTCTATTAAATAATGGCCTATATATCCTGGACTTAAATGAAACCAATTATATCTATAACATAAACACTAAAAGGGTTAAGCCCAACGAACTTAATCCTGTCTACCTATGGCATTGTCGTCTTGGCCATATAAACGAGAAGCGCATTGCTAGGCTTCACAAAGCTGGAGTCCTAGGGTCATTTGACTTGGAGTCAATTGATAAATGCGAATCATGTTTAAGAGGCAAGATGACAAAGGCGCCTTTTAGCAAGAAGGCTGAAAGGGCCACTGGCTTATTGGACCTAATACATTCAGATGTATGTGGGCCTATGACCGCAACGACCAGAGGTGGGCATCTGTACTTCGTCACGTTCACGGATGATTTCAGCAGATATGGCTATGTCTATCTGATGAAACACAAGTCCGAGACCCTTGATAGGTTCAAGGAATTTCGGAACGAGGTACAGAACCAGCTAGGTAGGAATATCAAAACCCTTCAGTCGGACCGAGGCGGTGAGTATATGAGCCTAGAGTTTGACTCATACTTGAGAGAGCATGGAATAGTTCCACAGCTCACTCCTCCCGGAACACCACAATGGAATGGGGTGTCCGAACGGAGGAATAGGACCCTGTTGGACATGGTCCACTCAATGATGAGTCAAGCATCTCTCCCAATTAGTTTCTGGGGACACGCCCTCGAGACAGCAGCTCTCATCTTAAACAATACTCCGACTAAGGCAGTGGAAAAGACCCCATATCAGATATGGACGGGCAAGGAGCCCAATGTGTCTTTCCTAAGGATTTGGGGATGTGAAGCACATGCCAAGAAATTGACTAGTGGCAAGCTGGAGCCCAAAACTGATAAATGCCTGTTTGTGGGCTACCCTAGGGAAACCAAAGGGTATTACTTCTACAACCCCGCCGAGAACAAGGTGTTCGTGGCAAGGAAGGGGGTCTTTCTAGAAAAGGAGTTCCTTTCCAAGAAAGATAGTGGGAGCAACGTTGAACTCAGGGAAGTTCAAGGTCCACAAGCTCCTGAAGAGGATAACTCGGAGGCCCAGGTGGAGCTTCCACAAGTGGAAGTACCGACCCAGGCCACACAAGAACCTAGAAGGTCTGGTAGGGATCGTCGGGAACCGGAGAGGTATGGTTTCCTCGTCACCGATGATCAAACTCTTCTCATCTGGGATGAAGAAGAACCTAAAACCTACCAAGAGGCTATGGCTAGCCTACAGTATGCAAATTGGCGTAAAGCCATGGAGGCAGAAATGCAATCTATGTACGATAATCAAGTTTGGAACTTGGTTGATCCACCTCCGGGTGCTAAGGTAATAGGTTGCAAGTGGTGCTATAAGCTAAAAGTTTAAACTACAGGGTTATGATATCAGTTAGACTGCCATCTCCATCTTATTTGGGGCTGCAGTGGCTTGCTAGAGCCCAACTGTAGTCTGTGGGCCATAGGCCCACTGCCAACATAAAGATGGGCCCACGGGGATCGTACACATAGAACGACTGAATGCAGACTTAAGGAATTACATGTATACTTGGAGTATATGCAATGGAAGGAGAAGTGTGTATATATTAATTTTATTATAAAGATCAATTGGATTGGTCATAATAATAAAATTAATATATTGAATTGGCTCTTCATAATTAATTAGATTAATTGTGAGATTATTTCCTAGGTGGAAATATTCATATGTATAGGTTTACATATGATTTTATTTTGTGTAGATTTAATTTTAATTTGATGGATTAAATTAATTGTCAAACTAATTTTAATTTAGATGTAAATAATATATTACTTGGAGTAATATATTAAATACATGGGTATATTAAAATTGGGCTTGAAATTAATTTAAACCAGAATAATTAAAATTAGACTGGGCCTAAATTAAAACAGGGAAGCCCGCACAGAATGGAATGGAGCCAGCTTGGGCCTGAATTCCCCTAAGGGAATTCGGCCACCCTAGGTATAAAACCTAGGGTGAAATTTCGGCCAACTAACCCTAGCACACCATTGGCCGAAATCTCCCCCTCTCCTCTCTCTCTATTGTTTTGTTTTTCCAACGCTAGCCCGGGTTGCATTCTTTAGGCGTTCGTGTACGAAATCGAGGAGGAAATCTGCTTTGGTTTCTGCAGTCTTCATCCATCTCTAGAAAGAGATTTTCTAGTAAGAAAATTAATCCCTTTCTATTTTATTTTAAGTTTTTCAATTTCCATCTCAATTGCTCCTGGGACTGGATTTGAGGAAATCACCGCGTTCTTCCGCTTTTATCGGGTGATTTCCGGTGACAAATCCCAACAAAATTCATCTTACGGCATCTAATGGACACAGATTTCTAGTGGTTGCCGTCGACTACTTTTTGAAGTGGGTAGAAGCAGAATCCTTCGCTAGTGTAACATCTAAGCAAATGGTCAAGTTCATTCAGAGGAACATACTCGCTTGGTATGGAATTCCCCACCATGTAGTGACTGACAACGGAGTGCATTTTCACGGGGCAACAGCTGAGCTACTTGTGGAACATGGCATCGAGCATCATAGATCTTCTCCATATAGGCCCCAAGCTAACGGTGTAGTGGAAGCAGCTAAGAAGTCAATAAAGAAGATCCTATCAAAGATGGTAACCACCTATAGAGATTGGGCTGACAAACTGCCGTAGGCTCTTTGGGGTTATCGAACCAGTGTCAGAACACCAACAGGAGAAACTCCCTATGCCTTGGTGTATGGTATGGAAGCAGTGTTACCAGTGGAAATAGAGCTCAAGTCACTCAAAGTCACCTTGGAAGCTCAGTTACCAGAGACTGAATGGACTCAAGCTAGATACGAGCAGTTGGCAATGCTAGATGAGAAACGACTAAAAGCACTGGATCATTTGCAGATGTACCAACGCAGAATGGCTAGGGCCTATAATCGGAATGTGAAGTAACTCAGGCAGCAGTTGAAAGCAGGAGATTTGGTTCTGAAACAATTAAGGCCTTCAAATGTTGATGTTCGGAGGAAGTTCAGACCTAATTAGGAAGGGCCTTATGTTATGAAGAAAGTGATATCAAAAGGTGGTGTCAGCATCATAGACATAGATGGAAATGAGTTCACAAATCTTGTCAACTAAGACCGCTTAAAGCTTTATCATGTTAAAAAAAAAAAAAAAGAAGAGAAAAAGAATCTGCTAGGTTGAAAACTTGAAAAGGGCAGCCTAGGAAAAAATTAAGACACGAGAGAAAATGATCAGTTAGAAAATCTGGAAGGGATGACTGATAACGGGTTCTAATTCTATGTGGAGTGTACACCATTTTGGGCATTAATCCTTTCAAATGTACTTATTTTGATTTTATCAATAAAGTGAAGTGTTTGTTTAAATATATTTGTATGGTGATGTCAGATGCATAAACAAAATTATCTTGCTTAAAAATCCATTTAAGGAAAGCACTTTGCATTTAACTGGTTAAACATATCACGTTATTTAACAATGAAAATGTACCAAATACATACAATTTGAAATCTTTTATTGCCCTTTAAACTTAATTCATCTTTTCAAAGAGCAACAGTGGTTGTCCAAGAACTTGACTATTGAAGAGATCAAGCGTGAAGTTAACTTTGGTGGGAAAACAAACCTGATGATCAGGAATAGACCCAACCATTACATGGGGGAATTGTTGATGGAATTCCTAGATGGAAAATCAACACCAGCCTTTGATTTCTTATACCTTCATGTTGATTGCAAAGTGGATAAAGGGTATGCATTTGTAAACTTCCCAGATCAAAAGATGCATGCAAGTTTCAGTGAGCAGTTCACAATAAGAGATGGTCACTTTTCTAGCAAAACCCGCACTATAGCCTATGCTAGGTTTCTAAGAAAAGAGGAGCTGGCAAGACACTTTGGGAGGTCAATATTTGAGTGTAAAAGGGATGATCACTTACCAGCAACATTTTCCCCGTCTTCAAACTAAAAGCACTTTCCCTTTTCCTTTATACCTTCTCTCTTACCTTCAACAACCTTTCTCTTCCATTCGTATGCAAGGCATAACACTTGTTTGATGAATTGCTCCTTTCATCTTCTCTTTTGAACTGATTCTGTGAAATCTTATTTTCTACCATTAATGGCTTTAACAAGAAATTGAATCATAATGCTGCTTCATATAGCATTTTTCCGCATCATTTCATCACCCGAAGGACGACGGAGCAGGCGGTCATGGCGCTGTTTCAATCAGTCTTCGTTTATTATCAACTTGTACAAAATTAGGGATACCCTCTTAATCCCGCGCCTTTTAAATCTAAACTACCAGACTAATTATGTTATACTATCAGATTATGGGAAGAGTTTTTGTAATACCCCGAATTAATTACCCTGTGAATATCCATATAGAGTGTTTAGATGCATATATGGTTATATATATTTAAGTGAGTTAATGAGAATTATAAAAGTTTAGGGATGAATTGGAAAATTATCAAATAAGGAGGGATCATAGCGGATATTTTACAAAAAAATCATTTTAATTAAATTGGAGATGGCCGACAGCCATCTCCTCCTTTTCTTTTTCTTCTTCTTCTTCTTCTTCTTCTTTCTTTTCTTTCTTTCTTTCTTTCATTTTACATTTCAAACTTTAATTCTCAAATTCTCCCTCAATTCTCATCCGTTTTTCTTAAACTTTATACCGAAACGAAGCTCTCAACACGTACTACAATCCTATATAAGTTTTAGGAGGAGAAATCAAGTGTTGAGAGAGAGATTAAAACCTGAAATTTCGTGCTAATTGCTGTCCGGCACGATTCACTACCTTCTGTCCAAAATTTCGAAAATCTGACCCCGGAAATGAACTCAGGAGGCTGGAAAACCTTTGGGTAGGTTGAGAATCGGAATATGCAAGCTTGATTTTCTGGTGATCGGAGCTTCGTCGGTAAATTTCTAATCTCTCGGATTTCTTGAGTTTTAGTTGGAATTAGAGTAATGTAATGGTATATTTAGACTCCTGAGATTATAAGCTAGCTGATGGTAAGAATCATTTTCACATAGGGCAAGTTCGAAATTTTCCGGCGACGGGCAGTAATTCCGGCGAGGTACATTAGGTACTTGAAAAATATTCCTAGTCTTATTTGGAGAAAGATTAATTCTTGGACCTTACCCAAATTCCTTAAGTGTTAAATTTTATTAATTTTAGAAATCTATTACTTAATTAATTAAAAAGAAAATAGATGTTAATTCTTCGTTTATGAATGATATAATTATGTTAGTGGAGTGAGTTAATTGAGAATGTTAATAGGAAGAGAATATTTGATGTGATATGGACTGAATTAAATACTAGTGTATGCGTTGAAGAATTGGTATATTATGGAATTTAATTGAGTTTGGCTATCCAGTCGGGTTATTGAATTGCAGTCTATGGAGACCGACTGGAATTGTTGTGTGGACTATAGAAGTGTAATTTTATGCAGGTTTGACCATAATATTAATTAGGGGGATATCCATTTTATAGGGGAAATTCTGCCGAAATTTCTATTGATATTTCGGATAAAAAGAATAATTAGTTCCTTCCTCATCTCCATTATAAATTCTCTTGTGTAGATATCCAACCGGTAGGCGGAGCAGGAGAGCCGGAGAAATAGGATTCATCGGCTAGGAGTATCTATGAGTTAATTATATATTATGCATATTTAATTTAGCATTTGCATTCATGACAGATTTTTTTTAAAGTTTAAATATTATTATGTGATTATTATCATTATTGAAAAGAGTATCGCCTAGCATTATAATTATATTTATTTATAATTCCTATGGTGATTTAAATCCTTATATGGACATGCTTCCTGGTGAGCGGCATCAGGACCTTGTGCGCACAGGTACTATCGGGCCTATGGAAATAAATGAATGAATTGATGATATGTTTATGGATAAGCTCGGTTGAGTTATTCTCGGGCTATGTGATATTATGGCATTGGAATTAAGTGAGGCTGGGTATGGGTTCGGTTGAGTTATTCTCGGTCCTCCAGCCGACTGGGTGCGGGTTCGGTTGAGTTATTCTCGATCCCCCAGTCATTGGATATAAGAGAGCCGGATGGCTATGTAGATTATGCGCTACTTTGGGTATTGAGGTTTAGGGTCCATGACGTATGGAAACCACTTATTAATAATTGTTTTATTATTTGGTTTACCGAAATCATATGTATGAATGCCTGTACAACATATATGTATATAAATATATATATACATACGTAAAGTATTGCGTGATTGGTTGATTGCTAAATTATTCATGCATTGCATATAATTAATTCACTATGGGAGGTCTGACTCCCTAAATTTTTCAGGTAGCTAGAAGCGTGTTGCAGCCCAAGATCTTCCTCCGGGCAGCACATTAGTCTTACTATGTAGGTTATCATCAATTATTTCCAATGTATTAAATTTCTAGACCGCAGTACCAGAGTAAGGATTATATTTGATGTTGTGTATGTGAAAAGGATTTAATGTTTTAAGTAATGACGGATTTAAATATTATATTTTGAGACTATAGTTTAAAGTATGGTTTTAGGCTTGCTACGGGTTCCGGTGGCGATATGCCTACCCGTTCCTTAGCGCCGGTCACGGCCGGGTTTTGGGTCGTGATAGTTTTGATTTCATAATAGAGAGAGGATTTGAATGTAAGCCTGCTTCAAATGAGCTGAAGAACACTTTGTAAAATAAAAAAAAGGCTGGCTGAGGTGAAAATCGAAAAGGCACCTCAGGCAAAAGTTAAAGCAACTTGCTGAGCTGAAAACCCACATTGGGCAGCTTAGGCAAAATTTAGAGCACTTTCAGATTCACAATTCCTAGGGGCAAAAAGGTAAAACCCTTCCACCATTCCCCGGTAGGAGCCCTTACAGTACTCTCCAGCAGGATCCTCTGCACTATTCCCCAGCGGAACCTTTACAAAGGACATTATGACCTTTTCCTCAATAGTCGTCTTGCGTCCCCAGTAGTCATCTCATTTCTTCAGCAGTCATCATCATCTTCGATAAAAAAAAAGTTTTGCACAAAGAATGTCTTCCACCTGCTAGAGTCAGCCAAGGGCATGACACATCTTCTCCAACGGAAAAGGGAAATATCAAGATTGGACAAACAATGAGAAATGCACTTTTTAGGATCCACATGCATATGTATCATTATGCATACATATATAACATACACGGAGCATTCATCCCCAGCTAGTCTTCATTCTTGATCAAAGGGGCGAAAATTTTTGTTCAAAATCTCTCGATCGAAGAATGAAGACTCGCCATTTCAAATGCAGGAATTCATCATCATTACCTCGAATACAGATAGATCCGACACAGACTCAGCCTTGGGTAATGTAGACCCGATACAGGTTCATTCCACTCAGCCTCGGGTAATATAGACCCGGTACAGGTTCATTGCACTCAGCCTCGGGTAATGTAAACCCAGTATAGGTTCATTCCACTCAGCCTCGGGTAATATAGACCCGGTATAGGTTCATTCCACTCAGCCTCGGGTAATATAGACCCGGTACAGGTTCATTCCACTCAGCCTCGGGTAATATAGACCCGGTACAGGTTCATTCCACTCAACCTCGGGTAATGTAGACCCAGTACAGGTTCATTCCACTCAACCTCGGGTAATGTAGACCCGGTACAGGTTCATTCCACTCAGCCTCGGGTAATGTAGACCCGGTACAGGTTCATTCCACTCAGCCTCGAGTAATGTAGACCCGGTACAGGGTCATTCCACTCAGCCTCGGGTAATGTAGACCCAGTACAGGCTTATTCCACTTAACCTCAGGTAATATAAACCCGATGTCAGGCCTATCTCAGCTTCATCTCAGAAACTTAGCAGATCCTCTGCGGGTAATATAGACCTGATGTCAGCCCCAGATTAACTTCGCCTCGGGTAATGTAAACCTAGAATCGGCTCAACTCATCCAATCAACTCAAATCATCATCACAATAGTGAGATTTCAACAAGTTAGTGTGCGTTTCCTCTCTTACATTTACAACGCTTCAATTCGCGCTCTCAAATTCATCACCTCGGGTATTATAGATATGAAATCGGGTGTCAAATTTGATCACGCGAGGGGCAGTTGTAAGAGCCAGAATTTTCCAGCAAAAAAAAAGAAAGAAAAAAGAGAGACTTGGGCCACACGACTGTATTTATAGTCGTAAGACTGTAATTTTTTTATTACAGTCGTACGACTATAATTTTCGATTACAATCATACGACTATAGTGTCGTAGCAGGTGCAGCAGTCCATACCACGAAAGAGAAAAAAAGAGGCATGATTTGAGGGGCATTTAATGCCTCTTACAGCCAGAAAATAAAAAGGGGGAAGAAGCAAGCAGAAAGGAGAGGGGAGAGAAATTCTGGATCAAAGGGAGCTCTTGGGATTAAGAGAAAAGGAGAAAGGAAAACCACCAAAAAACCATCATCTTTTTCTTTTTCTTCTTTCAATTCTTAAGTTTGTGAAGTTAAAACTGGTTAGAAATCATAGGTTTGGATTTGACAAACACATATAAAGCCCTAAACACACTCAAATCCGTAACTCTTTGGAGATTTTTGGACTTACTTTGGAACCTTGACATACAAAGGAGGAGAAGCAATTTGAAGCCAATCTAAAGCCTTTTCCGAGCCAAATTGACGGCGGATCGGCGCTACAAGGGTAACCATACTTAAAACTTATGCTTTGCTTCATCTTCTGTGTGTTTTGGTTTGATTTTATGCATAAAATTTGAAAATGTAAACTTGCTGATTCTGGGTAGGATGAATAGTCGTACGGCCATAATTACAGTCGTGCGACTATAATTATGGTCGTACGACTGTAGTTAGTTCCCATGGCTGTAAATCCTCCCATCTTGCTTCACCTCAGCATAAAATCCAAAAATAAAAGTATTCTGGTTCTGGACATGATGAACAGTTGTACGGCTGTAATTACAGTCGCACGACTGTTCTTGCTCATTGGCTTTGAATCCTGCCCATCGAAATAATTTCAACTTTTTGGATCAGAAATGCATTACAGTCGCACGACTGTAATTACAGCCGCACGACTATAATTACAGCCGCACGGCTATAGTTTCTGATCGGTAATAGAAAATCCATAAAAATCAGAAAAATTATAAAAATGCATAAAAATCAGAAAATCATCAAAAATGAATTTGTTTTGTGCATTCCACAACCTTAGATTTAATTTTTTTAAAGTTGTTGGAATTAGAACAATGCAACGACGGAGATCCGAATCTCCCGAACACCGACCCACTTTACATGCTAAATGGAAGTAAACCGGAAAAAGGAAATGTTTTCAAAATGAATTTTCTTATGAAACAAAAATACATGGATGTTTCAAAATTATTTTCCAAGTCCAGTCGAGCGAATTAGCCGAGCTCACCTGACTACCCCCTTAAATGCTTGTCCCCAATCTCTAATTTCCCCGTTCTGTCTATTTGAGTCCAATTTGTTGTGTATATTTATGCTAATCTTTGTTTTACAGGGTTTGGTTTGATTTATTTTTATTTGTTTATTTTAATTTCAATCCATTAGATATTCGTGTAAAATAGGCGATTGTACCCCGATCCCTAAATTATACAAATGTATCCCCTAGGATAGTTTATTTGTGATTCAATTAGGTTGTAATAATTTATTTATTTACTGTTTTATTCTTATTTGTGTGTACGCTGCTTGATTAAATCAATAAAAATCAATTTTAGAAATATAAAATATCATCAATGAACATTGGCCAAATTTATATTGATTAGAAATGAAATAAGGGACTTGTCCGGACCTAAATCTCTAGAAAGTGTAGCAGCCCTCGTCTGGTTCAGCTACGCTGTAATTTCCCAGTTGAGCTGAGCCAGGTGGCAACTCTTACACTTTCTATCGAGACTTAGGTCTCGATTCTTTTATGAAATAACTTAATTTTCCAAAACCGAATTTTCATTACAAAAAACCCCGCGAGGGAGGGTTGCCCGATATCGAGGCTCCCTTCCGAGAGGGAAAAAAATGCCGTCCGCTCATACGCCCTAAGGTAGCTTTTGTGATTCAGTTTGTGATAATTCATTTATTTACTGTTTTATGTATCCTTTGCATGCATGCTGAATGACCTAAGTAAAATTAACCTTAGCCTATAAAATGCAATGTAAAGAAATGTTGAAGTATTTATTTTAATTAGATAATGAGTAAGTGACTCACTCAGACCCAGATCTCTCGAAGGTATAGTGGCCCTCACCTGGTTTCGGCTGTACTTGAATTTCCCGATAGAGCTAAGCCAGGTGGCTACTCCTATACATTTTTTAATTTTGATCTCGAATCTTTTATGAACATCATTTTCCAAAACGAATTTCCAAACTCATTCTCCTTATCAAAAACCCCACGGTCTATTTCGCCGCATTTTTTACAAAAAGGTCATTCGCTCATACTAGCTCATAGCCTTCAAGGTAATATCCTCCATGAAGAGCATAAGAATAGCTTCATAGAGAGAAAATACTATGCTACAAAACAACCAAGGGGAAAAATTGTCCAAAGTTAAAAGTAAATTTCTAAGAAACTACTACGAAGTTTCCCTTAAGGTGTATAACTTAGCAAGGTGCTCGTTCTCTCCTCCTCCGGGGCCCCCACTCATTCCTCTCCACTTTGCAATCTATTCCAGAGCCATAGCCACGTCAGTCGGCAAATCACTAGTTTGTAGAGATTTTGCTTGACTTTATCTCCTAAGTCCCAAATTTTGTCAAAAAGGTGAAGACAACCCTATAAGCATCTTTTTATACCCAATTGATACCAAATTATTAAGAAATACTTATGAAATAGCTTATCAATTGTGTATATTTTAGCTCTATCATGACATTTCTCCCAAATGGCTATAAATGATCATAAATGGCTATTTCCTCAAAATTGGATATAAAAAAGGGTACAAAACTTCATTCTAAGGTAGGAGACTCATATACAAGCAATATTCCATCAAGATTCATCACAAAGTCTTTCAATAATATTTTTTAAGCTATTTGTCCTTTAGGATTTGTAAAAACACTAAGGCAATGTAGGGGAAAATTTATTACATAAGCTTGTAAAAGAAATATCGTAAAAGTTTGATACTTGATTATAAAAAAATATCTTTATAAGAGTTCTTCGCTTAAGCTCTGAAATAGTGAAGGCAAATGTTTGATTCTTATTTTAAAAAAGGAATTGCGGCATGATTCTTGCTTCTGTAAAAAGAACCGAGACATGGTTCTTACTCTCGTAAAAAAAATTGATGTGCTATTCTTGCATGATAAAAAGAATTACCAAAAAATTTGAAGAAGAGTTTTGAGAAGAGGAGTATGCATTTGGTTTACCAAACATCTATTAAATTGGTATGTCTTCAATATCTCTAAATCTTACTCTTTTACTTTACTGCTATTTAAATACCCACTTACATTCTTTTAATAAAAATTTCATTTAGGGATTATTTCACTTTAAGTCAAGCTTATTAAATTTGATTTATTTTATATTGCTCCCAATCTAAATTTATTAGTTTCTTCATTATTTGTAAAAGTTCTTTACTTGGGTGGTTGTTTTGTTTGTATTCTGTATATATTCGTTCATGAGTTTTTTGAAATAAATAATATAAGTGGAGTCGTTGGACCAACAATTGGTATCTTTATTACATTGGTTAAAACTTATTTGTTCTTGTTCATTCCTATTACAACAAGATGGACTTTCCTAGACTATGAATGGATTAACTTTTAAATCTTTAATGGAAATTTCTTTTACCAATTTTTCTCGGTAATCTATTATTAACAACCTCTTTCCAACTCCTTTCACTATAAAAGAAAAGGATAATAAAAAATAAAATTAGAAAAATTCTAATAATAATTATTAATATTAAAGAAAACTATATGAAAATAATATTATGAGTCGTGTTTAACTCAAACAAGAGAAAAAAACAAAAATCAAATTATTCATAAGAAGTTACCCTATGTTTCCCATGGTAACTGGGTCCATGAATTATAAACAACAAACCATACAAGCTGCAAGGTACATTGGTCAAAGTTTTATGAATACCTTATCCCATGCAAATCGCTTACCTATAACTATTCAATATCCTTAAAAAAAATCACATCAGATCGTTTCTACAGTTGTATCCATTTCGAATTTGATAAATGCATTGCTTGTGAGGTATGTGTTCATGTATGCCCAATAGATCTATCTGTTGTTGATTGGAAATTGGAAGTTGACATTCGAAGAAAAAATTACTTAATTACCATATTGATTTTGAAATCTGTATATTTTGCAACAATTGTGTGGAGTATTGTCAAACAAATTATTTATCAATGATGGAAGAATATGAGCTTTATACTTATGATCGTCATGAATTGAATTATAATCAAATTGCTTTGGGTCTCCTACCAATATTAGTTGCTGACGATTTGCATGGTCAATGGTTATTCGGTTTTGCTTGCAATCTTGGCTTCAGTTGGGGGTCTCTTTCAGGATTGCAATGGTCAATGGTTATTTGATTTTGCTTGCAATCTTGGCATCTATACGTCCATGTTGGCCAAGTTATGTGGTATCTATTTCAAGCTTCATTTCGCCAGGAGTAGATGCTTTAAGATAGTCATTTTTGAGTTAGATTCTCAAATGGCCATTACTGTAATTAGTAGTGCATCCAATGACCATCATCCTTATAAGTGGCTTATAGATTAATGGCGGATGTTATGTAATCAGGCTTGGGAGATTAATTTAATTCATTCTTACTGTAAGGGTAACCGAGCAATTGATTAGATGATGAATTACGCAGGATCTCTTCCTTTGGGCATTCACGAGTGTAAGCTGCCTCCTGCAAGCATCCAAGACATCCTCTTTTATGATTTTACGGGTTCTAAACTACCTCAGGTTGTGAGGTAGTTCTTTTTTTTTTTTTTTTTTTTGTGTTTCGGGCTTCCACCCTCCCTCTTACAAAAAAAAAAAGATATCAGTAGTTGACTATTATATAGTTCAAACAATTCTAAATTCAACTAAAGAAATGGATAAAACCACTTTGATTGATTTAAAAATAAAATTATTACACTAAAAAAAAAAGAAAATTCTATATTGATCGAAAATTATGGAAGGGGGTTTCTTTCATTTACTTGGTCAATGACTACAAAAATTCAAAATATATTTGTCAAGGTTTTACAAAACTCTCATTTTTCGCACTTTTTGTAAAACCAATTATCGTGGATATTTTTATCAAAGCCAAATATTATTTTCAAAAAATTATTTTTATTCCGAAAAGCATTTTTGTTGATAATGTATCCTATTCACCCTTCTAAAATATTATTCTAGCTATTTTAGAATTTACACTTAAATAAGTTCAAAATTTATTAAATAGTTTATTAGTCTTAAGTATTAATCATAGTTATCAGACTACCTCTATTTGTTTTAAATATATTTTAAGCATATATATGATATTAGATTACTTCAATCATTATGCCTTAATATGGAACTTGAAACACATTATGATTCTTTTTCTATTAACACACAATTCATAGCCATATGATAATAATAGCCAAAAGCTAAATTTTAAGTTTTAACTCCTTTTCTAGCTTTATTTAAAAAATTTGAAAAAAAACTCCTTTGTTTAACATTTATTGTTTTGATTTTTGTATTTTAACATATTTTACTTTAGTTGTTAAATGTATGAGAATCAAAATAATACAAACTAAATTGACAAAGTGTTTAAGAAAGATTAAAATGTATGCTTCTCAAAACTACAGAGGACTTGATGTTAATGGGGCAATGCTGGTGTAAAGATACATCATTCATCCCCATTCTTTGATTGTAGGGATTTTTCAAAGAAAATCAATTGATAAAAATGGAAGCTCGGATCGATTTTCTCAAATCTGTGACCCAGGAGCAATTGAAATGGAAATCAAAACAACAAAACCAAATGAGAAAATTTAGTTTCTCACCAAAAATATTTATCCTCTAGAGATGGCTGCAGAAATCGAATTTGATCCCCTCCACAATCTCGTACACGAACGGCAATGGAGCATGAACCCGTGCTAGCGTTTGGATCAGCGAAAAAGAGGAAAATTGTTGCTGAAATTTTCTGCCCAAGAACTCCTTTTTGTTGGCCGAATTCCCTTAGGGTTTTTGACCTCACATGGCCAAATTCCCTTTGGTGGAATTTAGGCCCAATTGGCTTTCATTCTATGCGGGCTTTTTGCTCATTTAAGCCCAAGTTGAAATTAATTCATTTGGTCCATTTTAATTACAAATCTAATTTCAATTTAACATATATGTGAATATATTATACCATATAATATATTACATTCCATTTAAATTAAAATTAATTTAACCAATTAATTTAACCGAAGAATTAAATTAGACTCTTCAGAAAATTTAAACACATGTAACCAATACACGTGAAATATTTTCATCCAAGAAATAATATCTTAAATTAATTTATTGAATTAATTATAAGAAAACCAATACAAATATTAATTATATTATTTTGATCAATCCAATTGATCTATATAATATAATTAACGGAATCCTCTCTCTCCAGTGGGTATACTCCAAGTATAAGGTTGATCCTTTAAATTCAATCTCAGACGTTCAATGTGTACGACCCTGTGAGTCCGTCTTTATGTTGGTAGTGGGCCTATGATCCACAGACTGAAGGTGGGCTCTAGCAAGCCACTGCAGCCCCCAATTAAGACGGAGATAGCAGTCCAACTGAAATCAAAACTATTGGTGTGCCCTAGTTCTTAGGGCATTGGATTCTTATATTTTGTATTATACATTAAGACTCATTGTATGAATACATTATTTGCGTCACATTAATAAAGGCAATTAATCTATTTCATTTACATCTTATGCTATAATATGAGTAGAGTATCCATTGATTGATAATCATAAAACCTATCCCAGGTCTGTTCTAATCGTGGAAACTAATAGAACCACAGACTTGTATATTCGATGACTATATGGCAGTTCTTAACTAGCCATAGTACTTGTATAGCTAGTCATGAATATAGGTACATGTCGTTGACATGGGACTGGATCGATCTGCATAAGAAAGCCACATGGTTGTCACGTTATAAGTCTTTCTTGAGTAGGTCTCTTTTGTCCTCAGACCAGATTTCATTATAGTATTAATATGGAATCTGGTTCACTTTGACATACGCCTAACAGGTCTGTAAAACGATGCTAAATACGAGTATGATTGGGTGGACCGATGAACATATTGATATTGATGATGAAGTGATGAAATTGCCACTCGAGTAACACTGAGATGATATCACTGACCTCTTGATGAGTGGCACTGATAAGTGTATGGCCATACCCAAGTAAGTCGGTTGCTTATTTGATTAATCAGTCAACTCAAGATCAAGAAATATAATAAACAGCAGAAGAGGATGATGGACACCATGCCTCTTGTTTATTCATATCGATATCGTTTGGCAAAGGACATTGTGAGATTACTACTAGGTTAGTGTCTTCAACAGACTGTTGCATCTCTGTTTTAATTAAGGAGCTGTAATGGTTTGCTAGAACCCACTTACAGTCTGTGGGCCTTGGGCCTACTGCCAACATAAAGACAAACCCATAGGATCGTGCACATAGATCAACTAAGCCGGAACTTATAGAAATTGTACATGTAATGTATATTGGAAGGAATGCGTTAATTAAGTAGTTGACATTCGGTGTTAAGGTAATAAATTAACATTGCATTGATTTAATTTAATTAATAAGCTTACATAATGTAATTAATTTATTTATTAATTAATTGAATTGCATAAAGTAAACAATTAATTAAATAATTTTCCTAAGTAGGAAAATTAAATACATGTATTGTATTTACTTAAGTGATTAAATTTTATTAAGGGGTAATTAAATTTAGCCAAATGGAATTAAATTACATAGTATATACTTTTTAATTAAAGTTTATTTATGTACTTATAATCCTAGTGGGCTTGGATTTAATTAACCTAATTAAAACCCAATTAGACAAGGTGTCTCTATAAGGGTACACTTAAGGAAGAAAACCTAACCCTAACCCTATTTTATTTGCTGGAAATTTCAGCCCCCAAATAGCCACAATTTACAGCAAATAAGTCTCCATTCCTTCTACTTCTTCGGCTAGCACCGGTTCCCGTTCGATAGCTGGTCGTGCACCGGATTGTGGAGATTGTTTCTGCTTAAAGATTCGATTCTGAAGCAGTCTCTTGAAGAGACGGATTTGGTGAGTGAATCTCTCTTATTCAAATTGATTTTATTCCAATCAATAGTAATCAGACACGATAGGTGGATTCTAGGAAAATTTTAACGGTGTAATTACCGTTACGCCACGTTATATTTCCGATGATGAATCCCAATAGAAACACTGTAGTTTAAACTCGTATGTTCCATGTCATTGATATTGGTGTCCAACACAGAGACATGAATTTATCACCTTCTTTTGTGTCCGGACATTAACTTGATCCCAAATGAACTGATGCTCACAAACAAGTTTCAACTTGTTTGGGTGTGGCCACACTCTTATCAGTTGCATTCATCAAGTGGCCAGTGATATCTTCTCAGTGGACTACTGAGTGACATTCCCTTCAGCATTTCCATAGTCCTGCCATGTTTATTGATATACCCGAACATACCCATACTTGGTACCCTGTTACAGACCCTTTAGGCGTACACCAAAGTATGTCACTTCTGTAAGCACCGGAATTTTATTTCCTTAAAAAAAAGATTATAGTCGTACTATTGTAATTAAACTACAGTCGTACGACTGTAATTAAACTACAGTCGTACGATTGTAGATCGTGGCAGGTGAGCCAACCTATACCCTAAAAGCAGAGAAAAAGGGAAAAGAAGGAGGGGCGAGAGAAAAAAAAAAGGGCGCGGCAGAAACAGAAAAAAGGGAGGTGAACAGAAAAAGAAAAAAAGAAAACAAAACAAAAAAGAGAAGAAAAGAAAAATAGAGAGAGAGAAAGAAGGAAATTGGAAAGAAAAGAAAGAACTCATCATCAGAAACCCTTGCATTTGGAGATTTTAGACCCAAAAGCTCTCAAACCCTAACTCAATGAGAAAAGTCCGGATTTTAGTGGATTGGAGCGACGCCAGGGGTTAATCCTATGGTGGACGCACGCCAAACAGGTAGACACTCCTTTTCTCCTCTCTTTTACAAGCTATTCTAGGTGATTGGTGTGGTTTGTGCCATCTCTATCCATTTTCTGCGTTTTCCGTTTCTGGAAATCAAGAACAGTCATGCGACTGTTCTTGAGTTTGATGAACAGTCGTACGACTGTATATATAGTCGTACGAGTGTTCTTGATTTCCAGGTTTTTTTTCCATTTTTGTTCCAAATAAATTTTGGCGAGATTCTGACTTTGGACCGCTTACAGTCGCATGATTGTAATTTACAGTCGCACGACTGTAACGTATTTCCAGATTCAGAATTTCCCTTTTTATTCCCAAAAATTTCCAGATATCCCTAAAAATTCATAAATCCCAAAAATTATCAAAATGAATTTTGTTGTGTGCATTCACGACCCTAAATTCAATTTTTAGCAAAATTGCATTTAGAACAATGTCACGATGGAGACCCGATCCTCCCGAAAACCGATCCACTTCACATGTAAAAAATGCATGTAAACTGGAAAAATTGTTTTCAAAAAGATTTTTCCTCAAAACCCAAAATTCAGGAACGTTTCAAAATGTTTTCCAGGTCTAACCGGACCGGCTAGCCGAGCCAACCCGGTTATCCCCTAAATGCATGCCCTAATTCTTGATTTCCCATTCCGTCATGTTTGAGTCCAACTTATGGCGCACTATATATCGTGCTAACCCTCTGTTTTGCAGCTTTTTATTTTTATTTTTGTTGTATTTAATATATTAATACGTGTATCCTAGGCGATCGTAATATTTTTAGATAAATCATATATTCTAGGCACTTGTAAAAGTGAGGCGGGATGTTTTATATTTTATTCGATCGGGTTGTAATAATTTAATTAATTACTATTTTACTTAACCTGTATGTGCGCTGTATGTCTATTTATTTGAATAAAATTGACTTTTAGAATTATGAAATACCATCTCTGAACATTGACCGATTTTATTTTAATTAGACACGAAATAAGGGATTTGTCCGGACCTGAATCTCTGGATAGTGTAGCGGCCGTTCGTCCGGTTCAGCTGCATTATAAATTTCCCGATTGAGCTGAGCCGGGTGACGACTCCTACAATATTCATCGAGACTTAGGTCTCGGTTCTTTTAAGAATTGATTCCATTTATTTTCTAAAACCGATTTTCCATATACAAAAACTCCACGCGAAGGAGGGGTTCGCCCGATATCGAGGCGCCCCTTCTGAAAGGGAGTCTCGCGTTCCGTCGAAAACGTCGTCCGCTCACAACTTCACATGCAGCGCCATGATATGGTCATGTCAAAGGATCCATACAAGTACTACATGAGAATCACTTGTGATACTATACCATGTGGTTTTCTCGTTTAATAGATCTATCCAGTACCATGCCCCTTTGTATGTACCCATTAAATAATATCATCTACATAAAATATTAAAAACAATTCAATATGAAAATTTTGTGATATTAAAGGAGAAATTCGTAGGAATTCCTATTAAAACTAGTTGAACTGATAACAGAAATAAACGTTGTTTCCATTAAGAATTTGGTGACGGAATTTAACCTCATCCCTATTCCATGAAGATTTTTTTTTTTAATTTTCTTTACCTGTTTAGGGTAGAGCCCCAACAGAATTAGAGAATCTTCTATCCGTTTACATCCCGAACGAAAGGGTACGGTAGGATTGTGGACTATTCTTTTTCCTTCTGGTTTTCCTTCCTCTAGCTCCTTCCTTCCTCCACTGTTTTTGTTTTGTACCAAACACGGTGTTAGATTAGAATTTTCAGTTGTGTCGCCAGGTTCTCTTTCTTCTGCGTATTTCCTTCCAATGGCATCCACTGAGCGAGCGACGAAAGAAGCTTGACTTCCTGCAACAGCAACTGATAGTGAATCGAATTCGCTACTCTCAGTTGTTATCTCTCATCTTCCCCAATTTCAAACCTTAATTACCCAAAATCCATAATCCTTGAACAAAATCACTCTGGATCCGCCTTAAATTCTTTCAATTCTTCATCACCATGTCCTGTTTAGCCCTCTCTCTTCAACCCGCTAACGGATCCGACATACTCCTCCAGACCCGAGAGTGGTTTCCCCCTGCTCGAGCCCTCGTCGCCACCTCCGCCTTCCGGAAAACTCGACTAGCATTTGCCACCAGCAAACTCAATTCGAATAACCCTAACAACACCAACCACCTATATTCCGACGATTCCGCTGCCGAATCCATTGGAGATGATCCCCTCGCAGCGTCTAGCGGTCAACTTATCGTCGGCGTTGAGAGCCGTTACCGTGTCGTATACCGGTTGGTCAATGGAATATATGTTCTCGGCATCACTACCGCTGATCAGGACAATTCGATCAACGTATTTGAGTGTATTCACATCGTTAATCAGGCTGTTAGTGTTATTGTTACTGCTTGTCGGGGTGTGGATGTTACCCCTGACAAGCTGAATCGAAAATATGCCGAGATCTATATGGCTTTGGATATTGTATTGCGTGGTGTGAGTAATATCAGGCTTGCAGCTATGCTTGGTTCGATGCACGGAGATGGAATTGCTAAGATGGTGCACTCTGCTTTAGATACAGAGAATAAAATCAGAGGGGCTGGTAGTTGGGTTGCAGAGGAGGTGCATGCAGTTGAGCATCAAGCCAATGTTGAGGCGTTTTCTAATGCAAGATTTGAGCTTCCTTCAGAGACAATGGCAGCTGGAGACGAGGTTGCAGCAAGTCTTGCACCTGTTGTAACTGAGCAGCTGGATCAGAAGCAGGAGAAACAGGATGAACCTGAGGCACCTGTAGATCCATTTGCGGCAAGCGAGAATATAAACAAGCAGGGGGATTTGGTGGGTGATTTTAAGAAGGATAAGACTCAGTCCTCGGATTTGGCAGTTGCTTTAGCTGGCTTGGAGGTGACCACATTGCCACCTGCCGAGGCAACTCAAGCTACGCATATAAGTGTAGAGGGATTTGAAGGCAATTATGGTGGTATTGAGTTCAGCAACGACCAGGCTTCTTTAGGAGAAACTTTTGAAGGTTTTAGTGAAGCTTGGGGTGGTGGATTGGATGCATCGGAGTTTGTTGGACCAAAGAAAATTCCGAAACAACAAGGTCTTGGCGGACTGGAATTGCTGCAGACTGGAGCAGATCCAGCTGTTGCAGCTAAGGCTGCAAGTGGAGCAGCAGGTACTCCTCTTGAGAATCTCTTAGTTCAAAAAACTGAAATGAAGGGTCCGGAGATGTACATTGTTGAAGAAATCAATGCAGAGTTTAGGGAATCATTGCTTGCTAGAGTCGGATTGATGGGTGTGGTTTACTTGAGGACATTGCCACCAAAAATTGCTGGTGATAAAGAAACTGAATTTTCATTTCGGGTCGACAACACTAGTTCTGTTAAAAGATTTGTTATCCAGAGTTCAAGGGTTAGTAGCCTTGGTAATGGAATGTTCCATGTGAGGAGTGCACCATCTGATGACCCTTTACCGATATTGAAGTATAGTCTGTTACCAAGGTTAACACCACTGCCATTGAGAATTCGTCTTATACAACGTCTTAGTGGTACTTTGCTTTCAATGATGATTCAGTACGTTTCGAACCCAGATTTGCAAGTGCCTTTGAAAGATGTAACATTTATTCTGAAATTGCCACATGACCCTTCATTGTTGAAAGTTTCACCTAAGGCTGTGTTGAATAGGGGTGAGAGAGAATTGAAATGGCACATCCCAGAGATTCCTGTTAAGGGTTCTCCTGGCAGGTTGAGGGCAAGGATGCCCCTGGATTCTAGGGAGGGAGATGTTGACGAAGAGATTGAAGTGTTTGGTTATGTTAAATTTTCCATGCAAGGAACCACATCATTATCTGGGGTTTGTCTACGGCCTGCCACGGAGGGTAGCACAGATTTCTATGAGGTTGACCACAGGTATCGTAGTGGGGTTTACATGTGCAACTGACAAATAAAAAACTAGCTGCTTACAGATTGTTGTGCATTGATGTCTCTTTTCTGTTTAATGAGGTATGTGGTTCTTTTGTATTTCTACCATTCTTTGACATTTGAGTTTGCAAAATGGATGAAGTTTTATGCAAAAACTTTGTGCGATGTGCTATTAGCTAGTGAATTTTGTTAATGAATAGTATATTCTTTTTCGTGCCTCTTTTTTCTTTTGTAATCTCTGAAGCCCATTGGTATTATGACATTCCAATTTGATCGTTATACTACCACATGATTTGAATAATATAGTGTGAATTGTGAAAAAATCAATTGAACTTTATAAATGACTTAATGGATCTGAAATCATAATAATATGCTAGTCTTTAAGTTGGAAACTGAGAAGCTTTTGTACATGGGGACAATGATGGAAGACTTTAGTCTATACTGTATTGAAGTGACAATAGTTACAAAACTGGTTGCGCTGAGAGGAGCGTGATTGTGAATGGATGGAGTGGTATTGCAGTTTGTCAATGTCTTACAGAAGCTTTCCCATTGCTTTTTTTCTTATCAGGACAGGAATTTGTGGGAAAATTTAAAACATGCTGCAGGACATAGATTGTGTTTCAGCTTTCCCATGGCTGTGCTTCCTAATTTCTTGCTGAATAGATGCCTATCATAATATTATTATTGGACAGGATTTTGTAGGAAAGTTTAGAACATGCTGCAGGACATAGATTATATGTTGTTGTTATTTTAAGGAAAAATCTTGCAGCTGCTTAAAAAGATTTAGATACTTCTGCTAATTCAAATGATCTTTGACAAATGTCTTGGAACAACTTTATGGAAGATATTAAATAGGAGGGAAATTAAGAGCTAATGTTCAAAACCTCAAAAACCCTTCTACGTCCCTTTTTTTGATCAGAAAGGGAATGGATTGGAATGACAATTTTTATTATGGTGACATTACGATCTTGCCCAATTATGTTAAAGATGATTATTTGGATAAACATTTGATACTTTATATACTTCATAACCTGTTGTCGTTCCAAGTTTAGAAGAAAATCTTTGGTGGGTCCCCACATATATTTGGTTTCCTCCTATGTTTGCCTCCATTTTCTTCTCACCCGAAAAAAGGAAACATAGAGGTGTAGTTCATATATCTGGTTTCCTTCATAGTGTTCCTGCCATTTCTAAGTACAGCCTAAGAGCTCTGTATGAATAATCTGGTAAAATTGTGCAAGATACGTGCCCTTTTTTTGGATTTATGTGCTATAACAATATGCCGATAAGAATCTGGTTAAGAGGTGTAGAACTGTTTCAAAAGTGATGTACCGCCCAATTCTTCTTTTGTTTTTCACTTAATTCTCTTACCCATTTCCCCCATCTCTGTTTTTCAAACTGGCTATTCTGATGAATTACTTAATTTTATTGCATTGATGTCAGTTCATGTCTGTTACAATAGTAGTAAAAATCTTCTGTCAACTAAATAGAATTGTTTTCCTTGCAACTACTGAACTGAAGATTTTTGTGGATTGAGAAAGTGAAGGCAATTTCTTTGGATTAGATTGCTACTCAAATCCTGTTTATCCTACAAAAGCATCTCGACAAATTGCATCATTGAAGGCTTTTATAGGATGTCTGTAAAAGAACTGGCTTTGAAGTTCTGAGATTATGTATCAGTAAAAATTTAGGTCCATGAAATGAACGTGGATTATGATTTCATTCATGGTAGCTAAGGCAGATGAAATGATTGTCCTCCTAAGGCAAGTCTGTAACAGGAACACCCTCTAATGCGTAGAAATCTTCTACGCGGAGCTGGAGGATCAAATAGATTGGCATGGTTTTAGAGGGTATGCTGCTTTGAAGCCTCAATTTTCTTTTCTTTCCATTCTAGAATATTTTTCACAACTATAATTCACTGAAATTGTTCACACTGCCTACGTGTGGATGCAGAGTTTGGTTTTCCGTTTTATCATTATAATTTTTTGCTCGAGGGTTATATTTTCTAGTACTTTTAAGAGCATTTGTTTGTGGCTTCATGTGTAATTGGTATTAAATTGGAAACGAATTGTTTTCAAATGCCAAGCAGTTCAACCAGTTCAAACAAAATGTTATTGATGCTTATTTATTTTCTATGTTTTTCTGGAACAAGCTGTGCCTGTAATACTTTGGTTCTTAATGAGTCTTCTTCTGTATAAATCATATGCGTGTCTGTTTGTGTATATAGTTATTAAGTAATCAGCTCAATTTGTCTGTAGAGTACGAGTCTTTGTAGGATTAATTACATAAATTGCCTTCAACTATTAATTCTCAATATTACATGCTTGTGGCAGATTATAGGTTGATGGGTAATATATCAAAAGAGTTATTACACAGGCTGAATCTTCAATACCTTCCTTCTTTCCCTTAGTTTCCAACTTTATTCCTCTGTGATTTGGACAAATAATGCCAATTTTGTCAGAGTACTTGTCTTTGCAGTCAGATATTAAACAGCGTCACGTGTTGTCTTATGTTGTTACGGGTCATAATTCTCACATACCATAGTTATTCATCATTCATAACTTTCAAATCAGCCCGAAAACCAGTCTCATGTAGCCTTAGGTTTCCTTCTTCAATAGTTTGCTTTGTATTTGTAGTATTTTTCGGTTAATTTCAGGCTTTTACCTAATAACTTCTCGTGGATTTTGTTTTTCTTCCTTGCTTGGTTTGGCAACAAATATTGAGATCAAGCAGTTAACCATACTTACTCGACTTGCTGTAACAAGCGTGTGATGAAAAGTTTGTGAAGGAAGATGGTCGAAAAATTAGGCCATTTGAGAATTTAAAAGAAATATTCTTTGGTTGTTCTTTTCACATGAGTTTTTGTCCGCTCTCACTTGATCGTTAGTGATATGCTTGTGGTGTCGGTGGCACAAAATTTTGCAGATGTCCAAATTTATTTGCTTCTGGCTGTGACTTCTTTATATAGAAAGTATAGAGAAGTCAACTGAAAAGGTTGAAATCCGCAATATGGTAAATTGGATGCAGATAGAATGAGTTTGATATTTTGGTGATGTTGGTATTAATATATTTGATTATGATTCAAATGCTCGAGGCTAACTGATGTTGCAGCTAGAAGGATCAGGAGCCATTGTTCTGCCTCTGACACAGACCATAAAATTGTTAGCATAACATTTGTTGTAGACTTATTGAATTTTGTTTTGGTGAAATATTATATCGTATGCATATATTCTATTCTCACCGTGTAATCTTGTTAGGCTTATGTTCTTGATTCGATCAAGGATTTACGTCTGAGACTTATATGCATTTAGTTTTATATGACTGCCAGCATAACATGCTGCAGCTTCATCCGTTTGTATACATCTTAATAACCAGTAAAAGCTCAAAGATCCGCCTAGTTATTTGCATGTGACAGTTGGAAGATACGAGACGATGAAGTGAATTGATAGTGTACTGTTTACATTTTCTATTTACTGCATTCTTCTGTACACGTGGAGAATCATTTTGTTTCGTTAAGGCAAAATGCATCTTGAGCCTACTGAAGTTTTATAGATTTCACAATTGGTCTCTGATAAATTTTTTCTATATATTGAGTATATGATCTTTCTGTTAATAGTAGTTGCTCTTTGTCTCGCGTGGATTCCAGTATTAGTTAACTAACATGTGAACATAATTTTTGTGAAAAGTGGAAGGCTCCGGAATTTACTAGAGCGATTTAAATCAAATTTCCTTTATAGTGTGTCATAGCTATAGATGTAAATTATACTTTCGATTTAATCTTATGTGTTTTTAAAAATTGTGTCACATGCTAGTTAATGGATATTACAGTCCATCCTCGATAAATGTGATAAGTTTGGGTCAAATACTGTGAAAACAGAAAGATTATGTACTCAACGTGTTAAACAAATTGATTAAGAAACTAATTGTGAAATCCATAAAAATTGAGGAAGCTAAGGATGTGTTTTGCTTTTCATCAATACAAGTGTCTTCGGTCTTGATTACATATTTTAGTCCAAGGATCAAATAGCTAGGCTTG
This sequence comes from Euphorbia tirucalli, assembly GCA_039660915.1. NCBI lineage: Eukaryota > Viridiplantae > Streptophyta > Magnoliopsida > Malpighiales > Euphorbiaceae > Euphorbia > Euphorbia tirucalli. The sequence continues at coordinate 22,081,174 of CM077634.1, read as the reverse complement.
GGTTTGGCATATCCACTCCTTTGCTCAAATATGAAGATTGTTGATTTGTATAGAACATATGTTACCAATTTCCACCACATTGTGCTTACCGGATTAGGTATCCACCTGTCTAGGTCCGGTCTCTGAAAGATGGGGTTGGACATACATTTATATAAAGTCCAATATTTAGTGGGTTAGGTTTGAAATTTACATAAACATCCAAAATAGGCCAGATTAATAAATTTATATTTTTTTCTTAATTGTTAATTTCTCTTTTTACTTGGATGAGGCTTTTTTTATTATCATGTCCGATGGTCTTTGTCTAAGCCCACCTGATGAACTGGTTTATGTGCTACGATTTTTGTGGTTTTTCACTTTACAAAAGAGAAGGGGGTGATTTAAGTTAGGTGTGGCAATTCGTGTTGATGTCGTGTCAATTATCGGGTAACCCTAACTAGACCTATAAATTTTTGTAATATAATTGAATTAACACAATCGGGTTCGCGCCGATTTTCTGTTTTATTTTTGGGTGACATATAAAATTATTTGAGAGGATATACTAATGATTTAAATATTCATCTCGTAATTTCGATTTATTGTTTAACCCTGTTGGTCTAAAATGTTGATCCAAAAGTTATTTTATGTTCATAACGCACTATTTTTGTATTGGGTTTATGTCTTCTTCGCCTTCATGTGTGATTTTATTATATTTGTATGATATAAAATTATTGGAGAGTTGTATCATATTAGCGAGTTATATAATGCCGACATGTAAAAATATAGGAAGATATAATAATAATTTTACAACATTCGTATTATTTCTTAATTAACATATCAATCCTAATTGGATACAAAAATTAAAAAGTAAATTTTGGATCAATCCAAAAATAATATATTATCTGTTTAATTAAACTCTAATCTGCTAAATCCTTGTCAGAATTGTGTGATATCAACGTTTAATCAAACAGTAATATGCTAAATCCATGTCAGAATTGTGAATGATATACATAATTGCCACCTCCAATTTAAGTCTAGTAACAAAATTACCCCAAATTGAGATGTGATTCAACTTATAGAAGTTCCCTTCTTGTTTCGGGCTGATGATAACGAATTTTCCATAGTTAGTTAGAAAAGCATTAATAGAGTAGAAAAATCTTTTGTTTTTCTAGAAGAATTTGTTTTAACTTTTAAATTATTTCGTATATTCTAAAAATACCCGTATAGAATTTTCAAATCCTTTTTTTTTTTTTTTTTTCTTTTAAGATTTTCCTTCAATCAAAACCCTTGATTAGAGGTGAGCAAAACCAAATCGAAAACCACAAACCAAACCGAACCGAGGTTGAAAAATTGAACCGAACCGAATCAAACTCTATTTGGTTTGGTTTTGGTTTTATAAACTATAATAGTTTGGTTTTCAGTTTTTGTTGAAAAAGCCGAAACAGAACCGAACCGAACCGTAATAGGAAAAAATATTTTCTAAAAATATGTATATGCATATAAATAAATTTTATTTGACATATTATATATTTATATTATTATATAGTTTGTATTTAGTAATATACATGTAATATAAATCCTTTTTAGGCAATATTTTATATGTAATTTATAAAAAATAATGATAATAAAAATTAAAAAATTAAAATTTTTGTTGATTTGGTTTTAACCCAACCAAACTGGTTCGACCCGAACTATATAAACTTTGGTTTAGTTTTGGTTTTTAATTTTCTTTTACTTTAGTTTTCAATTCGATTTGGTTCGGTTCGATTTTTGAACCGAACCATGTTTTGCTCACCCCTGCCCTTGATAATATTTATGAGGAACAAACTTGTCAACCACGCAATTTATTGGCTGTTATAATATTGTTATTACGTATTTAATTCAAAAACGTGCAGAGAAATAAACTACCTTATACTACGGTACTACCCTCCAAATAACATGGGAGGAAGAATAAAACTTCTTCAAAAGGAATAGATTTTTCTGCTATATATATATATATATATATATATATATATATATATATATATTGTTGTAGTTTTTAGTAACAATAAAAATGTTCTTATATGTTGTAATTATAAAATTGTATTATTAATCATTTACTACAAAATAGATATTTATGAAAAAATTTAAATAAGTTAGGTATTATTAATATAACTACGGCAATAACTTTTTAAATAATGTTATTATACTAATTTGTTAGCAACAGAATGAATTTGTTTCATGGTGTTTTTTTTTTTTTTTTTTTATTACTTTTATCATATTTGATCGTATCAAACTTGGATGCCATGACCTTAATTATAAATTATGTCACTATGACTAATTCTATATATTAATCTAAACTATTAGATAAATATCATAGAATTGTATGATCCTCAAAACTTATTTCCTTCCTTTTTTTTTTTTTTTTTTTTTTTTGTGGTTAGATTACAAGATAACTAACAAACAAATCAATTAATTTGATACGTAGACATATAGATATGCTCTATGAATTTTTTAAAATGTTGTTATCAACACTTACATATACCAATATCATATACAAAACTTAAAATAGTTAAATACATATACATAAGAAGTTCACATGGCCGGATTTCCAATAATTCTGTTTAGGACAAGAACAGGTATATACCTTTGCAGTAGTACCATGATGTGTTTTTATAATGGAAAAAAACTAAATGCTTGAATTGAAACCGACAAATGGTTGGAAGATAAAAACCCAAACAATTAATTGTGTGTATATATATCTTTGTTTTTATCTTTCTAGATACTTTTGGGCATCTTCTTTTCTCTTTCTAGAAACCATATTGTACCATCAATCACCGTTTTTCTTTAAAAAAAAAAAAAAAATTCAAAGCCAAATCTTCATTTTTCTTTTTATTTTGTGTGGAAAAAACAAATATCCATTTATTATAAAAGAAAAACAAAAATTACTACCCTTATTCTCAATCTCACTTTTTTGTAAGCATATGTCTTTGTATAAATATAATTTCATGTACAAAACTAACTTCAATATCTTAACAAAATAACTAAACTTCGCACCTCTCTCTCTCTCTCTCTATAAAATCAAATATGGTAGAATACAAAGATAATCTTCAACAAGATGACGAAGAAGAAGAAGCTCTTTCTCTCTGTGATCTTCCGTTAGACGGCGATGAAGAAAATGAAGAATCCGATAATATCGCCGCCATTCATAATCGGAGATCATCCTCATCCTCGGAATTCTTTGAATTCTTCAGCAATCTCACCTCTCATCAAATGTCCTCAGCTGAAGATATCATCTTCTGCGGCAAGCTTGTTCCATTTAAACATCTCTCTCCTCATCCTCAAATTCAATCAACTCATCACGATTCTCATTCTTCCGATCAAAATCAAGACAAACGTCTATTATCTTTTCGCCGCCGATCCGAATCCTTATCCGGTTTGTACTCCTCCTCTGCGGTTTCTCGTTCCGATAGTATTAATAATACTAAACTCATGATGAGGAATAGCCGCTCTCTCGATTACCGGAGCCTCGAGAGGTTTTCCAGCTCCAAAACGTCGTCTTCTGAATCCGAGAATTCTATCGACAGGAATTCGTCGGCAAGGAGTATCGGAAGAGGTGAGACGACGGTGACTAAACGGACGGCGGCCAAGCCGAGGTGGTACGTTCTAATGTTTGGAGTAGTGAAGCCTCCGAAAGAAATGGAGCTCAGCGACATTAAGAGCCGACAATTTCGCCGGAATTCTTCAGCCATGATGTTTCCTCCGTCGTCTGCGGCGGAAACATCTCAGAAACCTCCGGTTAGCAAGGGTTCTTCGTATAGGCTGCTTAAAGTACTAAGCTGTAGGGATAATACAAGTGTGGCTGTGACGGCCTCGTTGTGCATGCCTCCGCCGGCATGACGAGAGATTTAAAGAATTGGGAAATGACATGTGTCATTTCCGTGCAAAAGGGTAGCATACCAGAATTGACAATATTGCCTGGATAAATTTAATTGAAGGGCAAATAGTTGGCCAATACAGTGAATTAGGGGAGAGAGGAGTAATTGGGTAAAAACGTAATATTAGCTTTACAGAGAAGTGATAATGATAGAGTAGGAGTAAGGATCATGGGTGATAATGTGTGGCTTTTAATAATTGATGGAAAAATTGGAAGTTGTTAATGTAAGTTTTATTTGGTTAGGTGGCGTGGCAATGAATGACGATCACAAGAATCCCAACATTGACATTAATTTTTTTTTTATATGATATGAATTTTGTAATATATAGCAATAAAGTCATAATATTAATTTTAATTTATTTGGTTTTTGTAATGTAGTTTTTCGTCTCATTATTTATTGGAAGTTGGTGACATATGAATATTCCGGCCATATATATGATAAAGTAACTTTACCATAAAAATGTTGGACACAACTTTGTTTTCTCAACCTTACAAATTGTCCCTCTCAACAAAAATAAATTAAGTATATACTCACAAAGTGTCTTTTCTTTTGGAAGCCCACAAATTCAATTAGAAAATTCCTAGTAAGTTTTGAATTACAATTATAATTATGTACGTTGAAAATTATTATATTTATTCTTACTCTGACTCTATAGATTTTGTATTTTTGAAGGTATATTATAATGCACATCCAACAAATAAAAAATCAATTACAATATTAAAGGAGCCTAATTCAGCCTGTACATCTCTGTTTTATGAGATGAGAGATTGTGAGTTCAACACCCACCATCTTGCAAAATATCACATATTTTTATATTAAAAAAAAAATTAATTACAATCTATTTTCACTTACGAAGTGCTTTTTAAGGCTGTTATTCACAAACCATTATCATCCATGTAATTTTCATCTTGATAAATAAGATATTTTGATTTTATGAATAGTCAGTATGATTATCTGTAAACTAGTTCATATATAAGCTGAATTCGATAGATCGGATCTAATAATATGTAGCTTTTATATTATCTCTTACAATGATATCAAGTTCCAACCTTGTGAATGGAGAAAATCATTGGTGGGAGAAGCTTCACTCCCTATAAAAGGGTCCGTCCCGGCTTGAAACTATATTCACTAGTTAGTTGAAAGAAAAAAAAAAAAAAAAAAAAGAACTAGCTAATAGCCTATTTTCTTGCAAGGTTGGAAAATAGTATAAATGAGAGTTTTGTTACAAATACATTTCCCCCTCCAATCTTTATCGGAAAAAACTATACTTTTGGGCGTAAGTGGCGGTTGTTTGTGGCTCATTGGTACACGGCTTTTCCCTTTTATTTGTGAAATATTTTCAAATTGATATCTTATTTATGTTCATTTGTTGTTGTTTATGTCCCTTTCATGAAAACTTTAAGCTTTTCTTTTATATAAATTTTTTAGTTCTCTTACAAAATTAAAATAAGATACTTTTGATATGGCAATTAATTAAATTCATTGGCTTGTATATATATTAATTACGTCGTATTTGATGGAAGCTATATTAATTATGATATAGTTTCAGGCTAAAATTGAAGTCTACTCATTGTTAATTGCCATGCGAAGGAACTGCATGTTTTGGTTTATAGTGCAAGGGATTAAAGTGTTAATTTCTCAAATTATTAGATTAAGATCATTTTGTCCAACAATTATTATGCCCCACATTCTTATGGTTGAAAAACAAATCCCTAAATAAAAAATAACAGAAAATTTTCTCTTGCAAATAGATTGTTGAGGCCATAAACTAAACTTTCGTATTTTCTATGTATGGTTTCTTTTAGTTGAGCCTTTAAATTTTTATTTTATTAATTGAACCCTTAGTTTTAAATTTTTAAAATATATGTCATGGACTTAATTGAATTGAAAAAGTTGACCAATATGCTTCAAAAAGATATAATTAATTAGATCAAAACTAAAGGTTTAAATGTTGGTTTCAAAAGTAATTTTGTCATAATATGAACCATAAATTCATCACAAAGTCACCAAAAAAAAAAAAAATATTAAACTAAAGATGCACATCGAAAGAAAAACTAAAGTGAAAGGATAAGGTGGAAAACTAAATAATGAGCATTTGAAGGGATTGTTCAGTAGAACTAAGTCTGATTCGATCGAACAACGTTGAACGTTTGGTTTGGTCAAAGCACTTCTCACATTCGGTCGAACCATTCTGCAGACATATTCCTGTTTTGATTTTATCTCTTGTTTGGAATGTATTCTAATTAGAAAAGGAGTCTATTTAGAGTTTAATCCAAAATCAAATTGATATTTTTTCTCTTATGATTATTTTGTTGGGTTTCCAATATGAGGAAGCCCTTTAGGAGCTTAAATATTTATGGGTTTAAATATTAGTTTTTAAGTCTTTGTGAGGTGTAAGAAAGACTTTACTATGTGAGATGTGCGAAAGACTTTACCATGTAAGTGAGAAATTGATGTGAGAAAGAGAGTGAGAAAAAGAGAAGGAGAGAAAGAAACCAAGAAAAGAGAGAGAGAAAAAGAGTTTTGAAAACCATTTTTCTTCTCCATCACTAGTTGCACGTTTTGGCATTTTGTACAGTTTTGGCCGATGGATCGCCATGAAGTTTGAGCAGAGTATTCCTAACATCTGTGTCTCCAATCTGAACGGGGGAGATCGTCTTCAGAGGTCCAAAGGGTATTTTCGTCCAAAGACAGATTGTATGTATTTTTAGTCTGTTCTTGGTCTTTTCTCCATTTTATTTGCTTTCCATTATTATTGATAGTTTATTCCAAGAATATGATGTTGATGTTGTATGCCTCGAGTTCATCTAGAGAAGACTTGTTGTAATTTCTGATTATTGGTTGATAGTGGAAGATTAAGCGGCTTACGGGTCTCTTGGTTTTTACTTCTCGGTTGAGAAGGTTTTCTACGTAAAATCTTACGTATTTGTGTTGTTGTGCATTGCTCCATTTTTGTTACTTGGTGTTGCTCTGATTTTTAGTTTCCTCAAAGATTCATACGAGTCAGGAAAAAGAATCACAACGAAGATTTATTTTGCATTTGTTGTTGTCATTGTTGTCGGTGTATTTTTTCCCATCAGATTGGTATCAGAGCTATTGGTTGTTGATATTGTTATTATTGGACTTTTGTGAATGATAAAGACTAATAATATTAGAATGGTTCATTTAAATGGTTCCAATTACCATATTTGGAAAACAAAAATGGAAGACCTCCTTTATGTGAAAGACTATTATCTACCGGTTTTTAGTGATAAACCTAAGGACAAGGAAGAGGCAAAATGGACTATTTCGCATTGGTAAGCTTGTGAGTTTATTAGATAGTGGGTAGAGGATAGTGTTTTGATCCTTGTTATTGGTGAGAGAGATACACAAAAATTATGAAACATGCTTGAGGAGTTTTATCCTCGAAAAACAGGGAATAACAAGTTGTTTATGATTAAACAAATGATAAATTTGAAGTATCAAGATGGAAGCTCGATGATAAATCACTTGAATGCCTTACAGGGAATTATGAATCAGCCTGAAGGAATGAGAATCAAGTTTGAGGATGAGATACAGGTTTTATGGGTTCTTGGTACATTACCGGACTCTTAGGAGACGTTTAGAACATCTTTGCATAACTCTGCTCCAAATGGTATTGTTTCCTTTGAGTTAGCCAATGGCAGTATTCTGAATGAAGAGATTAAAAGAAAGTCACAGGGTTCCTCTTCACAGTCAAAAGTCCTAGTTACAAAAAGAAGGGGGAGAAGCCAGAGTAGAGGTCCGGGTAACAAAGGGAATCAACGCAGCTGTTCTAAGGGTAAGTTTGCCAGTGTTGAGTGCTACCATTGTGGCAAAACAAGGCATACCAGAAATTACTGTAGAAAGCTGAAGAAGGAAAAGGCAAAGGAGAAAAAGATAGGTACACAAAACAATCAGAAGAAAGATGATAGTGGTAATGAAAATAATGTTGTTAATGCTACTACTGGTAATCTCCTGATTTGTTGTGATTGTGATGTTATTAATCTTGCACATGATGATTTGAGTTGGTTGATTGATAGTGGTGGTTCATGTTATGTTACATCACGAAGAGACCATTTTTTGTCTTACACTCCAGGTGACTTTGGTGATGTACAGATGGGTAACAATATGCTATCAAAGACTATTGGTGTTGGTGAAGTCTATTTGAAGTTTGACACTAGGATGGAGTTGGTTTTGCATAATGTGAAACATGTTCCAGATATGAATTGAATTTGATTTTTCCAAGCTTGCTTAATGATGATGGTTACCACAACAGCTTTAGTAATGGACAGTGAAAGCTCACTCGAGGTTCTTTGATTAAAGCAAGAGGTAGCAGACATTTTAAGTTGCACCGAGTGTAACTATAGATCTCTAAAAGTAGGGGTGCAAAAAAAAAACCGAAAAACCGAAAAACCGTGAAACCGAACCGAAACCGTGCTAAAAATATGGTTAACCGAAACCTATGGACTAGTGTACGGTTTTTATTTTTAGAAATTAACGGTTACGGTTACGGTTTAGGTTTTTACACTGAAAGTCCATGTGGACTCGTGGTTAACCGACTTCTTACAAATATTTTTCTTAAAAAATTATATAATTATATATATATAGGTAATATGAATAATAAATGAAATATTTGGGCCTTTGATGTTATTTTACTTCCTTAATATATAACACCAAGGAGTATCAGTCACTCCCTTCCAATCTTATCTCCTCTCTATTCTTAATTTCGCACTCAATGAAAAACGAACAGCGAAGAACAATTTCATTAATTAATGTCTGATTTGGTATAACAATTTCTATGTTTGGGAACTTTTTTTTATTAATGTTGTAATTATTGGAGTTTATGGTTAAAATGTTATTTTAATTAATAATTAAGACTATGGTTTGTAATTTTATATTTTTATTTGACATTTGAGATTTATAGTCTATTTATTTGAGATTTCGAATATTATAAATTTTGCAAAATCATAATATCTATTTCGTAAATGGTTAACCGTAAAGAAATGGGTAACCGACCAAAATTAATGGTTAACCGACTAATGGTTAACCGAATTTAATGGACAGTGTATGGTTAGTAAATTAAAAAAACCGTTCAAACGGTTAACCGTTTGTAAAAGTCCACATGGACCGGTTAACTGACCGTGTGCACCCCTATCTAAAAGCATTGTTAATACAGTGGAGAATGTTGATGCAATTAACTTGTGGCATAAAAGACTTATCCAAGAAGAAATTACTATCTGGTGTGTATGATATTCATTTGAAGAGATGTTCTAATTGGTTGGCAGGTAAACAGATAAGAGTCTCCTTTCAGAGTCATCCTCCTTCCAGGAAGGAGAACATACTTGATCTGGTGCATTCTGATGTTTGTGGTCCAATGTCCATAAGGACAATTGGTGGTTCTCTTCACTTTGTTACATTCATCGATGACTATTCGAGGAAGATGTGGGTTTATATCTTGAAAATTAAGGATAGAGTATTATTAGCTTTCAAGTAGTTTCAAGCTCTTGTTGAGAGACAGACTGGGAAAAAGATCAAGTGTATTCGAACAGATAATGGAGGTGAATACATAGGTCCCTTTGATGCCTATTGTAAATTGCAGGGTACTCGGCACCAAAGGACTCCTCCTAAGACCTCGCAGCTATATGGTTTAGCAGAGTGAGTGAAAATGATACTGGTTGAGCGAGTTAGATGTGTGTTGTCACATGCTGGATTGCCTAGATCATTTTGGGGTGAGGCTTTGAGTACTGTTGTACATGTTTGAAACTAAAACCTTGTGTTCCTTTGCATTTTGATGTTCCTGAAGGGTTTGAAGTGGCAAAGATATTTCTTATGATCACTTGCGCATCTTTGGATGTAAGGCCTTTATGCATATTCCCAAGGATGAGAGATTTAAGCTTGATGTGAAGATTAAACGATGTGTGTTCCTTGCCTATGGACAAGATGAGATGGACTATAGGCTTTATGATCCACTCACAGAGAAAGTTATAAGAAGCGGAGATCATATTTGTGGAAGATCAGACTTTTAAAGATGTTCAAAAGGCTGAAGAAGTTCCTCAGCCTACTGATGATCTTCTATAGCAGCCTGAAACAATTCCTCAACCTACTGATGGTTCCTTACAGAAGCCTGAGATAATTGTTCAACCTATTGATCACCTTACTGATTTGGATCCAGTTCCTTCTAGGCATGAAGGTGCACATACAGGAGATGACGATCACACTACTGACCAACAGGGTACTGATGATGTTAATGCTCCACAGGAAGCTGAAATGGATGGGATTGTCCATGATGAGTTACCAGTACTAGATGCACCACCATTTGTGCCACTTAGGCGGTCAATTAAAGACTGTCATCCTTCCACATGGTATTCTGCTGATGAGTATATGTTTTTGACTGACGGGGGAGAACTTGAAAGTTATACAGAAGCCATGGAAGATGAACACAAGAAGAAGTGGATTGATGCCATACAAGATGAAATGAAATCCTTGTATGAGAATAATACATTTGAGTTGGTGAAGTTGCCTAAGGGAAAGAGAGCTTTGAAGAACAAGTGGGTGTACAAAGTGAAGCAGGAAAAGAACTCTTCACAACCATGGTACAAAGCTAAATTTGTATTCAGTCAGAAGAAATGTATTGATTTTGATGAGATTTTCTCTCCAGTTGTGAAAATACCATCTATTCGTGTTATTCTCGATTTAGCTGCTAGCCTTGATTTGGAGGTTGAGCATATGGATGTCAAGACTACATTTCTCCATGGTGATTTAAACAAGGAGATTTACATGTAGTAGCCTAAAGGTTTTTAGATGAAAGGAAAAGAGGATTATGTATGTAAACTGCAGAAGAGTCTATATGGTTTGAAGTAAGCACCAAGACAGTGGTACAGGAAGTTTGAGTCTATTATGGGGGAGCAAGGCTACCAGAAGACTACTTCAGATCACTGTGTCTTTGTTCATAGATTTGGTGATGATGATTTTATGATCTTATTGCTTTATATTGATGGCATGCTGATTAATGGCAAAGATGCTGGAAGAATTTCTCAGTTGAAGCAACAGTTGAGTAAGTCCTTTGCTATGAAGGACTTAGGGCCAGTAAAATAGATTCTTAGCACTAAAATCACCAAAGATAGGGCAGCCAAGAAGTTGCATATGTCACAGGAAAAGTACATTGAAAAGGTGCTTTGCAGGTTTAACATGGATAAATCTAAAGTGGTTAGTAGTCCTTTTACTACCAACTTTAAGCTAACTGCAAAAGAGAAGAGATGAGTAGAGTTCTATATGCCTCAGCAGTAGGAAGTTTGATGTATGCCATGGTGTGTACACGGCCTGATATAACTCATGCGGTTGGTGTTGTTAGTCATTTTCTGTCAAATCTGGGTAGGAAGCATTAGGAAGTAGTTAAATGGATTTTTAGATATCTTTGGGGTACTTCCAGATTGGGTCTCACATTTGGGAATGGAAAGCCAGTGTTGTTTGGGTACACAGATTCTGATATGGCAGGTGACAAGGATAGCTTGAAGTCTACTTCTGGTTATTTGATGTCTTTTGCAGGGGGAGCTGTGTCATGGCAATCAAGATTGCAAAAGTGTGTTGCACTTTCTAGAACAGAGGCTGAGTATATAGCAGCAACGGAAGCGGGTAAGATGTTATGGTTGAAAAGGTTTTTGCAGGAGTTGGGTTTCAAGCAACAACGCTATGTTGTGCTTTGTGAAAACCAAAGTGCAATGCACCTTGTCAGAAACTCTACTTACCACCAGAAAACAAAGCATATTGATATGAGATATCATTATATTAGGGATGCTCTTGAAGAAGGGTTGTTTGAGCCTGATAAAGTTCATACCAATGATAATGGTTCCGATATGCTGACAAAGGCTTTAGCTAAGGAGAAGCTAAAGGTGCGTTGCTCGATCGTTGGGTTGGTGAGTTCTTTCTCATAGTTAAAAAGGGGGAGATTTGTTGGGTTTCCAACATGAGGAAGCCCTTTAGGAGCTCCCTTTTAAGAGCTTAAACATTTATGGGTTTAAATGTTGGCTTTTAATTCTTTATGAGGTGTAAGAAAGACTTTACTATGTGAGTTGTGATGAAGACTTTACCATGTAAGTGAGAAAGTGAGGTGAGAAAGAGAGTGAGAAAAAGAGAAGCAAAGGAAGAAACCAAGAAAAGAAAGAGAGAAAAAGAGTTTTGAAAACTATTTTTCTTTTCCATCACTAGTTGCATTTTTTGGTATTTTCTAGAGTTCCGACCGTTGGATCGCTGTGAAATTTGAGAAAAGTATTTCTAACATTTGTGTCACTAATTTGAACGGTGGAGATCGTCTTCGGTAGTCCGGAGGATATTTTCATCCAAAGGCAGATTGTGTGTATTTTTGGTTTGTTCTTGGTCTTTTCTCCACTTTATTTGCTTTCCATTATTCTTGAAATTATTAGTGCCTTTTGTGTTGAAAGCCCTCTCTACTAAGAAGCAAACTTTATTATCAGGAAGGTAAATTTATTAAACCTGATATTGATGAATTATTTAAAATTATCATGGATCTTGAAAAGATAGATATTATTGTATGCATGTAAGCTTACTATGGAAGAGATAAAGAATGGCCTACTTCAAAGAAAACTTATTGGTGGCTAATCAAACAAAACCTATGAGTAAAAAGCCAAATTTTGGATCAAACAATTTGATGTTGATTTATATTGGCTGACAGGAAGTATTTAACACAATGGACAAAACAAACAATTCACATGGGAAGTATTAATTATCAAAGATAATCTACAAAAACTATTCTTAGGTCTTCTTTATCGAAACGAGAGATAGATGTTGGTCTTCACAGTGTTGGATTTTATTATATAAGTAATCATATGTGTAAGGTTGAACTCATATAATACAAAACTAATTAGCTTGTGTGAGACTATTATTTACTCTCCAACATGTTGGAGGCAATTATAAAAAGCTATTTTTGTGGGACTAATATTTATTCTCCAACATTGTTGGAGGCAATTATAAAAAGCTATTTTTAAGTTTTATTTATCAGTTTAAACTTTTGGGCGATATAGTTCCATGACACGACATCACAGTCCAATGTAAAAGGATTCAAATCTTAGAATTTCAGCAAAGTGAAATGAGCTTGTGTTGTATACGCTTTAAGCCTAGAGGGTATTTGCATAAATGGGTATGTTCAAAGATCATACATAAAATCTATTTTTAGGTCTTATCTAGTTATCAACTTATATGTTTTTGTGTTAAATGGTTCTTTGACATGAGAACTTATTAGACTAAGTGATCAACGACTGATTATATGACAAAGTAGGTCTATGTTGTATATGCTTTAAATTCAAAGGACATTTACGCAAGGAAGTATGCGGATAATTATAAAAAGTTATTCTTAAACCTTACTATTAGATTAAATTTTTAGGTGAAATGGTTATCCTAATTTTAAGTTGGTAGCACAGATTTTTTACCGAAAACCGCTCACTCACTGTTAACAACTTAAAATTAATTTTATATTAAATTATTCTTTAACCATTAATACTTTTACATCCATTTAATATTTAATATTATTTTCCATTAACATAATTGAAGTTGTATACTAGCAAAATTAAGAAAGTGAATGGTACACCAATAAGTTGTTATAGAAATACAATAGTAAAAGAGTTTATAATTACGACATTATAATTACTCTCAAGAAAAACAAAAAATATGTGCTAATCTTTGTCATAAAAGGATATTGAAGATTAAAGATAAGAGTAAGTTTTGATGAGCAATAATGGCAATGGTAGACTTAGTAAGTATGCAAAGGAACTTTACATAAAATAATGAAAAAGTGGATTAGATTATTATTCCAATTGGTAATTATGGACTACATCAATTAATTCCATCCAAAATACGCAACAAATTAATGCCATTATTGACCCTTTTAAGTTTCTCTAATTTTTATTCTCAATCATAGCTACTGACCTCTAGCCTAGCTTCAAGTTCAAGAGATATACTATTATTCTTCTACTAGCTAATTAATACAAACCCTTCAATATGTTTAGTTTATGTTTTTTTTTTTTTTAAATCCCAAAATCAATTTACATAGTCATGCTTTCTATTTCCATCCCACTCAAAATTAGTTCAGTAAAATCCATTTTATCTTTATTTAATGTTAACGAATAAGTAATCCCATATTATCTCTCATTTTAATCGTTCAACAAGAACTGCAGATGTAAACAACAAGGTGCAGAGATACATTTTCTATCCTACTCCTTGATAGACATGTTAGGAAATCTCCATTCCTATTCCCAAAAATAAAATTGAAAAAAATTTATCTCCATCTCATACCACAGGAATCTAGTCCCTTCAGGAAACCTCGTTCTTCAATTGAAATGCTAAACTTTTTTTAAATTCTATCATATTCATACAAAAAATCAAATTAAAGTACCTTGTAAAAAACAAAATCATACACATTATTCATTCACCAATAAATAGGCAAAAGAACAAAACTAATAAGGAAAAAAAATTAAAAAATATCCTCTAAATAAACCATTCAAAATAATCTAACGAGAAACTTTCGGAGAATCAACGGGAGATCCCCACTAGGAAAGACATGGGGTGAGGGAGAGCATTCCCATCTAGGGATGTCAATGGATCAGGTAAAAACCGTTACTCGCGGGGGGCCTGCTACATTAGGAGTAGGAATTCTCCTTTTGCTTACCCTATAAAGCGGGATGCGAACAATAATTGTACCCATCATTGGGTACAGGGCGGGAAACTGTAATCGCCATCCCCGCCCAGTTACCCTTGGGATATCTATTAGAATTATAATTAAATTTTACAAATATTATAATTATTATGAATTGAATTGTTGTTGTACTATTGTTATTGTTATTATTACTAGTAGAAAAGTGCACAGTAGTTCATTTTATTCATGTGCATGTCAAAAATTGAAGTGATTTCACATTAATTCATTATGTATTAAGCAGCTCAAATTTAGTTCGAAAGAGTAGCCAAAGTTTTCAATTAGACACAAATTTTCATTAATTGCAATTTGCAATATGATGACAATAAATTTTTGTATAACCAATGATTTTTTTTATGTAACAATTAAAAGTTTATAATCATATTTCAATAAAAAAAAAAAGAGTTTATAATCACATATTAATTTACAAGAGTTTCTAAAATGAAAAAATTTGTTTAGAAAAAAAAAAAAAAAAAAAAAAAAGTAAACGTGGTGGGGATATCCACAAGGGATGGGGATCCTATTGGGCCTTCATCTATTCCCCATTACATCGAATTTGAACTTCAGTTATTTATATATTAGCTTATATATAAAAAATAAAAAAAACAAAAAAAAAAAAGTCAATTAGATTAGCAAAACACCCAATGATAAAAAAAAAAAAATTTGTACTTTCATAACTTGAAAAGGATATTTTTATCTAAGTAAAAAAACACAAACTTTTTGCGAAAAGTTTCAATTTGAAATTCTTGAGAAAAGTAGCTCTTAAACTCCAAAAACTAACAGTTGCTGCTTGAAGCCGTACACCTAACAATGTCAAAAAAAAAAAAAAAAAAAAAAAAAAAAGCTAAAATCACTAACAAAAAAAAATCTAAACGAAACAATTCAATTCACATTCTAAAGTCTAATTGAATTAGTGAGTAAAAGTGCGTGTTTTGACCAATTTTTCACATTCTAAATTCCCCCAAAAGCTAAAGTCAGCTTTTGGGGATAAAAATTGTCCCTATTTTCCTCAAGGGAACAGAGACAAAGAATCCTCGTTATAAATGGGTTGGGTAATAAAAATGAGTGCTCCGCCCCCTCCTCACCTCAGTGACATCTTTATTCTGGTACACATCCTCGTTATGATTTGGGGACAAATTCAGCCCCATCTCCGCTCCGTGGAAATTTTTTTGGGTATTATTTGGGTATTAACCTTCATCGTCAGGGCAGATCCCAACGAAGATGGTAAATTTTCGATCTGTTTACATCCCTAATTAAAATAATACTATTTTAGGCTTAATTACAGTTAAAAGCTCATCACCGCTAGGTTATTTGAGATGTATTTAGCGCTTTCTTATTAGTGCTTTTTGAATAAGCAAATATGTGAATGGGGTTATAGCAACGGTCACTGAAATTTGGATTTTGTGCATTTCTGGTCATTAAACTTTAATTTGTATGAATAAAATCACTGAACTTTGACTTTTGTGTCATTAAAGTCACACTCACCTTAATTTGCGCGAAATTTAGCACCGAAAGAATGATGTGACAAGCCAATATCAATTCTAAAATGGTAGGCAACACTGATAGCTTCGGCCAATCTTGAATTTCAAATTTTTTTCATTTTTTCCAAATAATGCTATACAAATGGGTTTCATATTTGTGACACATGTCAATTTTTTTGTTAGTCAGAGTTTATGTGATACTGTGCTGGTAGGTTTGATTAGGTATTAACTTGTTTCGTAGTTATTTTGGTGCTAAGTTTCGACAAATTAGGAAGATAGTGACTTCATTAATACAAAAGTGAAAATTTTAGTGACTTTATTGATATAAATTAAAGTTTAGTGACCGTAGACGGACAAACTCCAAACTTCAATGACCGTTTGTTATATTTTGATGTTGATTACTTGAATTTCAATAACATTGTGTGCTTTTATTTTTGTTAAAGTTGTAGCACCTTAGTTATGCAATACACACTCCATGAAATGTTACGTCTATATGTAAGTGATCCCAAATTCAATAACTTTGTATAAGTCGAGTTACTAATAAGTTGAGATCAATTTGTCGTTTGGGTTAAATTTACAACAAAATACTAGTTGATTATTAAGTTTGTCTATAATAAAATTCACTTACTCTTTGGACCCAAAAGTAATTAATTAATTAATTTGACATTGTTACACGACAATTTAAAAGATCTTATACATAGAAAAGAGAACAGTACTAATAAACAAAAGTAAAGGCCAAATATTAATAGTTACGTTATTCTTATTATATATGCTTATAATGTGCTCTAAAAAAAAGATGTTTATCATGTGAATTATTTTCGATTTCACCTAAAAATACTTCACCTTGGACTAATTTTAACTACCCAAAAAAAAAAAAAAAATGCTTATCGTAATCAAGGAGGTCAACCACAATCTTCTTCGTTAAGTTTTTCTAGCATGTTGGGAATAAGTGGCATTTTTTTACTAAATTTGTTGAGATAAACCACAAAAATAAACTCAATAATTTTGAATATTTAAAAATTGGTACCTGTGATATAACATGTTACAAATTGATACATGTAATTTTGCAATGTTAAAAAAAGTATTTTATCATTCAAATACTTCCTCAAAAACTCTATTATCCTTCGAATTTTTCTCTAAAAATTTTACACATTGATTGACTTAAATATAATTTGATATCGAAATTTAGAAATTTTCAGGAAGCAAATATACTTTTATTAGTTAATAATGCAAAAAAAAAAAAAAAAATGGCAGGAAAATGTTAAATGTTGATGTACAGTTATTAAACAAAGTGGATTAATTATTAAATACTAGTAAAAAAAATATTGAGTTTTGCATGAAGATCAAGTTAAAAACCTAAAGCTCACACCATTAATTTGATCTTAGCGTAAAACTTTTTTTTTTTCACTATTTAATATTTCAATAGTTTATTTACATTTTTTAAGAATAATTCACAAAGATTTGTACATTTTCTTGCCAATTTTCTATTTTCATCTATTTTTTGTTTCATATCATTAATTAAAAAAATATATACGCTTTTCAAAAATTTCTGAGCTTTGTCACTAAAATTCATTATATGTTTATCAACCAACATGCTTAATTTCTAATAAAAATCCTAAACTTAAACGAGTTTTTAAATGAGTGTATTTAACGATAGACTACTTTTATTAATATTATGAAATCATAAATCTTATTTTGTAACGTTATAAACCACAAGTACCAGTTCACATAAGGCCAAAACTATAGTATTTATTTTTGTACTCATCCCTACTTTGTTCTTCCATAATTTGATGGTATTTATCTATCGATTGTGGGTTGCAGATAATCGATTAAACCAGTATGTTAGAGTTGGTTAACCATATACTCCATCTGGTCTATAATAAATGTCGTTTAAGGTTATGCATACAAGTTAAGGAAATAATTAATATATATGTAAAATAACTTCTTTCACTAAATTAACCTTATTAATTCCATTTTAGAATTTATTTCATTTTGATATTTAATTTTTACATAATTCATTATAGGTGGAATAAAGAAAATTCGATGCCTTTTTTTTTTTTTTTTGTCCTAAAAAATTATTGTATAAAATTAATATAAAGGTAAAGTAGAAAACATTTATTTTAACTTTTTTTAGTTCTCTAAACTGACAACCATTTTAGAAAAATAGAATTGACTGGTAACTTACTATTTTAATTAATTAACATGTATTTCAGTCCAATAACTATTAACCACTAGATAATCCGCAGTCAATAACAAAAAGTTGGTGCTGCGTTTTGCCGAAATTCTCCTAATTCTTCCTTTCGCACTTAATGACAAAAATTTATAAAAAGCTACATCGAGTAAACATTCCGTCTTGCAACCGCCCGAAATTAACACTTCTTTCATTTGCTTATAACAATTAATGCTAAATGAGAGCATATAATAATGAATTCTAGATAAGAGGATAATATTCTCATAGAATAAATAACGACACTTTTTAGTTTGAACAAAAAACTGAGAATAATAAGCATAGCTATCTGTAAAACAAAATGATGATGGATTCATGGTCATGGTAATGGCGTATCCCTCTTAAAAACTATATTACCTGTTTAACAAAATCTCGTACCACAATGAAAAAATATTCCTGGAGCATGATTGGCTCGGATAAATTTTCCTAGAGACAAAATTAATGGGATATAAATGTTATATGCAAATCAACTCATGTATATTAATTTTGATGCTTCACGACGAAATTTCTCCCACTGGTTTGTATCAGTCAAGAATAATCAGAGACGTTTCTTCTTTTCCAAACTAGATTCGGCCTGAATTTGCCGTTGCCTCCATGCCGGAATCTTACCAGGGAAAGCCCATCTCAACAGTCTCTCCCATGAATAGCATACTATAAACATAAGGCAGGCCCAAAGCAGAAGCTTATTCCTCAAGCCTGGGGGCAATGGCACCAACTTTAACCAATCATTCAAGTCCCGGAACAGATCGGAAGTGATAACCGTGAAGAAACCAACTGCGGCCAGGAGTGCATACAGAAATGGTTTGTTTTCTTTGATGCTCTGGTTGAAAGGATGGCCCATATAGTTTACAGCAAAGGTAGCCACCTGGAGCATCATGCTCACCATGTACGAAACTGTGTTCACCAGATTCGGATGAAAATCAGAGTCCGGTTCAATGCATTCATCAGGCATATGCTTCTCAGCTTCATTTACAGAAGATATCAAGAAAAACAGATGGATTGCAAATTGCCCCATAAGCGAAAGAAAAACATAGGAGCAGAAGATGTTAGGATGCGGTCGTTCTGCTGAAAGAGTGGGAAGCGGGCGCGCATGTGAGATAAACAGGAAAAATGCAGCCGTAAAGACTCCACTGATTGTGGCCTGGATATCGCCAAGCTTGACACCATCCAAATACATAACACTCAACACATAAGCCGTCGCAAGGCAGTTAAGGCCAAGGATTTTAAACATCTGGAGAGTAGTGACGAGGGTACTACGACCCTGACGAATTATGTCAACGACAGGGGCAACTGATGCATGTTTTGCTGTAAAAGGAGAAGCCATTGAGGCATCCCCAAGCTTGACTATAGGAGCTGTACGGCCATCACTCTCCTCATTCATCTCATCCATTAGTTTTTTAAGCTTTTGCCGTTGCATTTCTGCAGCGGTCAGATGGCGATTACCAGCTGATTGACTAGTTGAATCTGGTTTTGCAGCAATTTTTCCTTTGGAAGAGCCTTCTCCATTAACTTTACCTGCTGCTTCTGAAATAGGCTTTGATTTTTTTAATTTTGCAGACTTATTTCCATCTTTAGATGTTTCTGCAGAACGATTACCAGTTTGTGCAGGAGGTACTGCATTCAGTAGGGCAACTCCAACATGGGCCTGAAAATTATGTTAGATGCTTATTGTTTTCCATTAAAATGTATTAGATAGATTTTCAATACGCAAATGCATAGCATTGTGGATCTATATATACCTGCTTCAAAGCCCCAACATCATTGGTTCCATCCCCACACATCAGTGTCATCCTTCCGACCATTTTAAAAGTAGTCAAGATGAGCTCTTTTTGCTCGGGAGCAACTCTAGCAAAGACCTGAAATGGTAATGAGGATATGGATCATTGAAGAAAAATGTTTCATCAAATACTAATACAAGAAACTCATTGTGAACCTTGACATGAGGAACAACTCGAAGTACAGCAGAAGTCTGTTGCAACATCTCAAAGCAGTCGCCCCCAATACAGAGGTCATGTGTCTCTGATAAGGCTCCAACTTCTTTGTCACTGAAATGCAATAATAGAAACTTAAATAAGCACCCAGCATCTCGTTGGCAACATCGACAATACAGTTCCTAAATTAAATAAATATGAACTTATCAAGTTTCAATGCAAAGATGTCTCGCGGATGGAGGTTACCACAATCATGATGCACCAAATACAAATATACCAACAGCCAACAAGAATAACGAGAACAAAAAAGAGAGAGGGGGAGAGATAATCAATATGTCATCAAAATTTACTCGAGAAAAAGAAAATTAAAAGAACTCCACTATGAAGTATGATATAGACAGCAAAAACATATGAAAATGTATAGACATTTTAGATTATAATCATTGATGCAAAATGAAAACTGATAAATATTAACCAAAAAAAAAAAAAAAGAAGATTGTACTCCACCTGTAGCTAATTATCTCTATTTCATCAGGTGATATCCACTTGTATCCTTCTGTATGCCCACCTGGACTAAGAATCAATGCGGGTTTTGTTATGATATGCACTTGTGTAGCAACATGACATGCTGTCAAAGCCTGGTCACCAGTGATCATGACCTGACAGAAAATGCTTCTAGCGTTATTTCCAATCAAGTTACAAATGATTTTCACATTAAATACACACAAGCGCGAGGAACAGAACTGAGAGATAAGGTAACCTAAAAACAATTTGAAAAACTAGCTCTCCGTGTATGCTGAAAATGCCAAGAGAGATCACTTGGCATTTGGCAAGACCCCAAAGCACGAAACAAAATATGCAAGTTATTCTATCAGATCCAACGATCAAAACCTGACCCTTCAAAATTCAGGTACTCCTTTCAATCCAAATACTCCGAATGAACATAAAGTTTGCAGACCAAACAAGTGCAAAAGAAGTTAAAACAGCATCTGATCACATGAACTATGGCTTTATTTTTGAGATTGCAAATATGGCTGCTACTAAAACAAATGAGTTCCCTTCCTACGGGCCGAGTAATTGCTTCTGAAATTCATTCAGTTAGCAAAAATTCATTTTAGAAGCGACGACGAAGATGATGATGATGATGATGATGATGATAATAATAATAATAATTTATAGAAAAAAATTAACAGAGAAAGAGAAGGGATAGTAAGGAAATGGCATGCAATAGAAAGAAACTAGAATTATCACAAATGGATAAGTGAGAATCACCTCCTCCATATCCACAGGTCAGGAAGGAGGAAAAAAGTATAGAAGCATAACAAAACTAAGGTCACAGGAAGACAGACTGATAGAGAATATGCTAATAGGCATTAAGGGTAGCATGGGAATTCAGGACACGTGGACAGGGCTCTAGTAAGAGTTAGTTACTGGAGAGAAAAGGGCTTCTAGTATATATAGAGAGAGATAGGGGGAGAAGAATGGCATGAGGAGAATTCTGTTTGTTTGGCTCTTTTATAGAGTTAGGCTCTGCTCTTGTGAGTAGATAGGGAAGGTTATCTCCCTGGGGATTTGGGTTTATATCCAATCCATTTTATCTTTCATTCATCGTTGTTTTTCTCTGTTCTACTTTCAATTGGAACTTGCAAAATTTGAATAAAATTTCTCCATTTTGTTCGATCTGTTGTTTTGGTTCCTATCACAGACAATCACTTGGTATAGCTTCTATGATGAGAATTAGTATCGCAGGCAAAGACACAGCAGCAAACAAATATGAAGTTCCCAAATCAAAATTACAAATGTTAATGACACATTAAAATAAAATAACAAAACATGCACCCATAAACAGGGCAGTAGTTTAATATTTTTTATATCAATTCTATATTAATAATGAGCAAAACACATCTTTAAGCCATGAACTTTACATAATTGTGCAACTCAGCCACTCAACTTCAACCTTGTTCTATTAAGAACCTGAATTTAAAATTGAAATGTATCCCCTTTTAGGCATGCACAACGTTTGTACATCATAAAAGACGTGTGATAGAGGTGATAAAGAGTCAACAAACAATGCATGAGCAAGGTGCAAGACATAAAAACATGTGATATAGTTAATAAAAATAGAAAAAGTTGGGCTCAATATATTTTAAATATAAAGTTCAGGGGTTTAATTGAATAGAAGTGATGTTGAAATGCTTAATAGCATAGACGAATAAATTTTAAGGTTTCAAGGAAACCGAGGGGCTTAATAGCACAAACATGCAATTTAAGGGGCTTACAAATGTGTTTTGCCATAATATTACACCAGAAAATTTGTATGTACGGAACAGACTACCAAAAGATTAGCAGTTCATGCCAGAACCACTCCAGCAGTTGCATGAGTAACGTTCAAAGATCATGTATATTCATTATTGATGATTGAGATTACAATAAGCCAACAAATGCATATGTCAGAAGTGGTCTATTAAAATTTGGGTAAACCATTATAACCTCTGAGATTTGGTAATGCATTATTACCTATCAATGTTTTACCTATCTAATTTATACCTCCCAACATTTTGCTTCCATCACATTATAACCTCCCTCCATTTGCTGCAGTGTCTTCTTTTAAAATTGTTTTCATTACATATATTTATGGACAAAATTAACCCCTTTACATCCGTAAGGTCCTCCATCACAAAATTTCTCCGTCACTCATTATAAAACATTTTCTCTACCCATCAAGTTATGGTTGCATTAGAAAAAAGGGCTCTAAAGAGGTATAATCTAGAACATTTTAAGAGATAAAGTGATAAAAACAATTTTGTCCATAAATACATATCATGTTAAAATTTTTGATGAAAAAGATATAATAACAAACAGGGGGATGTCATAATGTGATAAAGGCTAAATGTGGGGAGGTATAAATTAGATAGGTAAAACTGGAGGAGATATGATGCATTTGACCAAACCTAAGGGAGGTTATAATTATTTACCCTTAAAATTTTTCACTTTTATAGTTAGAGAACTTTTGGTCGCTCACTTTTGAGGCAACAGCAAGAAGCTATGTACCACTCTTCAAATTATAATGTTGAAAGCAACACTCAACTGTAACAGCACAACCAGAGCTTTCTCTTCAACCTTAACATTTTAGTGTACCGCAAATTTTACTAAGTTGTGCTATGTATAGGAATTTGATGTCTCGACATATTAAAAGAGGTTTACATCAGATCGTATAAATTAGATTCTGGACTTCCACCAATTACCCGAAAAGAAAAAACACAGTGGAAGTATCTAAAATTACAGTACACTGCCTTAATTCAAATTCATACCCAAACCAATCATGCTACAACTATGAAAGAAATTCAGTGGATACAAAAAAAATTTATTAGATAAAAGTATCAATGCATCATGCATGTTTCTGTTCATTTGCACCCTACCAATCAAAAAGAAACCTTGGGATTTTTACACTACTGGACATCTACAATGTGCACCAAATTTATAGTTGTTTAATAAATAAATAAAATTCAGGTCAGCAAAAATAGTAATAGGAAACTTATTGCTTACCAGATCATGGGATGAATTCTTCAATTCAGATAAAACAGTGGCTGAATCTGCTCTTATAGGACAATTAAAAACCTGATTTTGAAGTATTAAATAATTAGGGTGAATAACGATAAAGTACCACGCAAAGAGCGCACTGTACAAATTAAATCCAATGAATCCAGTAGTATTTGAGTAAAGATGAATTAGCAACGAGAGAGAGAGAGAGAGAGAGAGAGAGCCATTTTGTCATGTACTTACAGCAAAACCAGCAAAAGTAAGGCCATTTTCCACTACATCTCTGTCCAAGCTTCTAGCCTCACTAACCTTTAGCCAAATCAAAGGTGATATGTACCAAATTAAGTATACAGATAACCATCTTACACACATTGTCAATATTAATAAATTTAAAGGCACTAGAGAGAGAGAGAGAGAGGAGATGTGTGTCTCTGTGTGTGTGTGAAAGCATACAGTTCAAAAAACCCAAGAGCTAAGCCTAGTGCCAAGCTTCTCTGCCATCATTAACTGTGACTAGCTAAACCATACAAAAACATTTCAGGAAAACTGCTGAATATCCACACGTTAACCAACCAAGGCTATTGAAAGAAGAAAGAGCTTGAAAAGTTAAGAACAAAAAATACATAAATGACAATATTAGGCAACCTGCAAGAGGATGACGATTAAATTCACACCAACAACAATATTATATCTTCAATATAAACAAAGGCGCTGGAACAAGATGATGTACAAGAGACATAAATTTTGAGAAGAACCTAATAACAAATCCAGGGAGGAAAGGCGTAGTAATACACATGAACATAATTGCATTAAGTACATCCATTATTACAGATTGCACAAAAAAAAAAAAAAAAAAAAAAAACCAAAAGCAAGATCAATACAGATAGCATGGACTCAAGGAGAACCATCATTTTTATCTTAATCATTTAGCTGCTAGTTGGAATTCTAGATTAAAGGATACCTTTTCATACCCACATCTACTGCAACATTGGTTAAGGTTGATATTCTATTCCATCGTGGGAGTTGTAAGGTGTATTGGGACAGTCTAAAGAGAAAGGTCCAAGGCAAAAAGTATGTGGTGGCAGAGCGACGAGGTAAGAGTGATTCAAGAAAAATGGGGATGCTAAAGGTTACCTATATTCCGGGCTACAAATACGAACAACACCAGGAGGGAAAAAAAAATTGCAAGTGAAGCAAGAAGTAAATGTTTAAAAAAGGCTTCTACCAAAATATCAAGAACTAAAGAAGAGACAAACAGATTTACAGACTGGCCAGATTAAAAGAGAGAAAAAAAAAGTAACAATACAAATCACGTGAGATGTACAAAGAATGGTGATGGTAAGGTCTTAACGAACGATAGGATATCAAGGAGAGATAGGGGAGCTACCATGATGAACTCTTTATTGATAATTATTTTAATATGAGGAAACAAATGCCAACTATGCCAGGAGAATTCTAGCTGAAGAGATGAGAAATTCATTAGAAAAAAAAATGAAGACAGTAAAAGCTAATGAACCATATAAGATTCCTATAGAAGTATGGAAGGTGCAAAAGATGTAAGGATTTGTATTGTTTGTCCTTCTGTTAGAAAATAAAGGCGATGTACAAGATTGCAATAATTATAGATGTATTCAAGCTCACGAGTCATACTATGAACTTGTAAGAGATGGTCATTGAACAAATAAGAAATTGTTCTAAAGTTTGAGAAAAGTAATTTGGCTTTAAGGGCAGAAGATTAACTGTCGAAGCTATGGGCATGTTTAGTGGGAAAACAAGGCTGTTTTCCAGAAAAATTTTCTAAGAAAATTGGGAAATAGGATTTCTTGTTTAGGTATCAATATTTTCTAAATAGGAGGTTGGAAAATTATTTTCCTTATTTTCCAATAAATAGTATTAAAAAATGTAATTAAAATTCTGAAGAAAAAACAGAAAATAGAAAATTAAGATAAACAAAACAAGTTTTCAAGTTTTCTATTTGGAAAACAAAAAATTGGAGAACTTGGAAAATAAATGTAAAAAGAAAACCGAAAATGTTTTTTGAAACTGAACAAGGCCAGTATTACTCATAAGAAGCTTGGTTAAAAAGAACAAAAAGTCAAAACAGGACCTACATATGGTTAACGTTGACCTTGAGAAAGCTTATGGTCAAGTGAGGTTCTCTTACTGGTGTCCGAAAAGAATAAGATTCATGCTCAATAAATCCATGCAAGTAAAGACATGTATAATGAAGTGCGTATAGGCGTATAGCTGTAAAGAACCCTGAGTGGGGAATTAAGAGAATTCCATATAATTGTTTAATCACATCAAGGATCTGCTTTGATTCTTATCTTTTTACCTTAGTAATAGATAAGCAAACCAAACATATAAAAGAGGAGATACCTAAATGAGACAGAGGGAGTAAATATGAGGTTGGAACTATGGCGAAAATCTAAATACACTAAAAGATAAAGGATTCAAGTGGAATAGAACAAAAACTGAGCATGCAATGCAAGTTCCAAACTAATAAGGTTAATGTAAGATGTTCAAGTATATCTTTGGGGATACTAGTAACTAATTCCGCAACTTAGGGTTTATTACTCGAAATAAATATAGAAGAGGATGCCAATCATAAACCAAAGAAATATGCCTATAAACTCATAGGACACTTTTATAGAACAGCTATTCAACCAGTAATGCTTTATGAAAGTAAGTGATGGGAAGTAATAAGACAACATATCGACACAAATAATTGTAGCAAAGATGAGGATGTTGAGGTAAATGGGTGAAATAAGTGAACAAGCACAAGGATAATGTATTCGGAAAAAAGTATAATGTGCCACCCACTGAAGATAAAAGAAAGACATTCGAGTTGTTTCAACATGTTCAATGTCGGTCCACAATTGCTTTAATGTGTAAATACTAAATATGATAGAATAAAACTCGAAAACTGAAAGGAATAAAGGAAGACAGATAAACTTGGATGATGGTCATGAAACTTACTTTTGATTATTAGATCTCCCAGAGGATCTTATAACTTACAAGGAACAAGAATGAATGGAATACAAATCCATATCTAACCAACGTCAACTAGTTAGAATTAGTGCTTTGTTGTTTTATATTTTTATATCAAGGTCTAATTTCAGACTGCGTTAGATTCAGAAAACAATGTATTCCTTATGGTTTTCTTCGTGAAACTAAAGTAGTAATCCAATTTCTTGCAGTAGGTTTATGATTAATTAGCGTTTACAATACTAATGCCAACAATGTTTTTATTCAATTTTCTCGAGTAAATCAATAAAATTTTCAGCAATTATTTCTTTTAGTGTGACAAATTCTCTCCATAGATTGTGATTCGTATTAGAAGCTTCCATGTGCCCCTAAAGAGTCCTATGTGCAATTTTTAGAAACATAGTTGTTTTTCTTTACTTCTACAGTAAACCAGCCCCTTCACATTTTCTTGTGTTTTACCTAGTTTTCTATTAAAAGTAGGTACAGTCATCCTGTCTTGCATCAAAGGTGGTAAGGTAGTTAGGACTTACTGTCATGTCTGGAAGAGACTTGTACGCAAGAGCCAGGACACGAGATCCTTGACGCGTAAATTTCTTATAGGTCTCCACATAAGACTGGGGCAAATCAGCGAGCCTGTCCTGGATAGTTTCTGGTGCCCCCTGAAAAGGAAATTTTTATTAAATAGTAAAACATCAAACTTGCCAAATTACAGTATAACATACAGTGCAATCAGTGGTTCTTCTGTTACTGTATTTCCCAATGGCCAAACAGATCACGTATGACTCGGAAATTAAAGAATGAAAAAAACCCATGTAACAAGATAAGAGAATTTTTGAAGGGGCCATTGCATTTCAAGTTCTATTTATTCTGTAACAAGATTGGGTTGTGAAGTACAAAAGGTATGTTCAGAAATTAAACAATCATCTCTCAACAAATTTTGGTGAGGTGAGCCAGAGTCAGGACCCTCCTATTAGCTAGGAAGCACACATCTATTAAAGAGTACTGAAGAAAATAGGTCGCTCCTTGTGCCATGTCCCCCAGGTTTGCTTTATTGACACTGGGTACCTTATATGTCAATATCTAAAATTTATGAATTTAAATGAAACTTATATTGAGGACAAATTAAAATCAGGATCATAAAAGAAACAGAGTTTGGTATTTACACCTGATCGATTATGAGATTTAAAATGTGTAATACGTACAATGCATTTCAATAAACTAAACTTAGAGATGCTTTGCTCAATGGAAAGTTGGAAACCACAAACCTTCACAAAGGCAAGAAAATCATCTTGTATGCGAACAACAACAGACATCCGTTTTAAATAGGAGGCAAAATGATGTCTCTGAACAATCTGTACAGCATTGCCACCTCCCCTGCAAATAACAACAAATGACAAGAATAACCATATTGTATTCATTCAAAATTATAAAATAAAAACTGAGACGATCATAGAAAAATAGACACACTGTGGAAAACAACAAAGGAAAATGCAGCATGTGAACTGGATACATAAATATATAAGTAAAATAAGCAAAGAAATAATTATGATGCCTGAGAAAAAAAAATGAACATGCCAATTCGACAATAAGGCTTAAATAGGAGAGCGACCAATCAAATAAAAATGTTAGAATTACTTTACAACCTCTAACCCTCATGTATTTCCCTATATCTATATATAAGCAGTCCGTGCATATTTTGATCCAAAACAAATTAGACATATGCACCATTTCTATCAACTGCAAATCAAATGTATGTAGACTCGTTTTTTGTGATCAACTCCTCTTCCTTTACATCAATTCAGAGAAATTTAGACTATATTATGTATTAAACAATTCATAACTTACAGTATCAGGATGTAAGTAAATGAGAAATATGAATCACCATATCAACAAATCACTTAAGGGAAACAAACACACAATATATATATATATATATATATATAAACATAACTTACTTTTTTGGCAACGCCTTCTCATCAGATTTATAGCTCCAGTCTATACCTTTAAGTGCAGCTTTCTCAAGGGGATCACCAACCTGCACACAATGGTTGAGAGCATCAAATCAACATAGAGCCCTCTAAGATACTTACTGGACATATATGTCTTTTCTCTCCAGCGTTTCTTTTAGCTTCAGCAATCTTAATGGCATGTTTTTTCAGTATGCAATTTCAACCTCTCTCCTTCCTACTAACTTGTATTCACTGGTGTTTCAGATTTAGGTACATTTAAGGTAGTGATTGATGCATCTTCAATTGGTTCTTGGTTTAGATAGTGGCCAAATTGTAATGGTTATGGATGAGTACTTCATAATGCTGGGTACTGCTATATCAAAAGATGTAGCTACAGCTTGACATCAGATGCGAAGCAAAATTTATTTTTGGTCTATTTTAGGAGAAAATGAGTATTGAGTAAGATATGGAAAGAGGATAGTTTGGATGAACAGAGTCATCAAGCAATCCAAAAAGTGTTCTCTACATAAGTCGAATGCTTGCAATGAATGTATACACTGCTTCTCTTTTTTTTTTTTTTTTTTTTTTTTTGTCCTCACTTTATTAAGAATTTTCTGTGTTAAATGTCAAGCATGTCAAGAGGAACTCTCAGTCAAATTCTTGTTTTCTTTTTCTCCCCCATGTATTCCTTAAAGGTAGGAATATCAGTTATTGTAGGTCAAAGACAACAAAGGAGAAGTTAAGCAAAAGAAAGTCAACAAATAAGTGGGGACAAAGAGGGATGCAATAGAGGAAGATGAGAGGAAGAAGCAGATAGGGATTACAGCAAGTTAATAAATGCCTCCTTTTGGGACAAGAGGACAAAAAAAATAATAATAATAATAACTCTGATTAAAAAAAATGAAAAGCTCTTCAGATAACCATTTAGGGCTGCAAACTGGTCTTTTTAGTATTTACCAGCTATTTTACCCTAGTCAGCTATCTATACATGGAATATTTTCCTTATGTGGAAAACGATCACATTTGAACTTGGCTGCAATTCCTCTACATATACCTATTATTGGCTATTATCAGAGCTATTGGAAGAAGCTAAGTGTGACTTTTCTAAGCTATTAATTTGCAACACCAGCCATATATTTTTACTTTCTAACAAGTAGAAGAGATATTTATGTACAAGGAATAAGTTATTGTGAATTATAATATATACAAGTAACTATTAATTGTCAAGTGCCAACTTTGCTAAGCTTCCAAATTTTGCCAGTGCCAAACACGGCCCTCCTTAAAAATAGATATATCCTAATCAATCCAGTCCACCAAGTGAAAAATGGACTCAACCTTGGATAGTATCGCATGGAATATTGACCTGTATATTAAAGGTTACGGCATTGTATTAATTAACTGATTTTTAATTCAAAACCTTTTTAAGAGATCCAATCTACATGGTATTTTTATAATTAATAAGCCCATAACGAACTGGGCTCATGCGAGAATTTCTTCTATAGAAGATGCAGAGTCAAGGGACCAAACCTTCACAATTCACTAATTTTTTTAATGGTGGATTGGGGATTTGAACAGAGAAAACTATGAATCAATCTGTAACACAAGCTAGCTGGACCTCCCAGAAGACCAATATAAAAAAAAAGGGTTCACATCATTGTACGTGTTCAATTTTCATATATATCTAGACACTATAGTCAACACATAATTATGAAGATGCAAACTGTAGCAAGTCTATTCAAAAGAGAGTGAAATTACAAGCAGCCATATATTGAGGCTGAATCTTAAACGAACAATAGTCGTTGCTTCGGACTTTGGGGAATGATGTAGAGCAAATCATAACAAGTCTGTTCAAAAGATAGCGAAATTACAAGCAGCCATGTATTGAGGATGAACCTTAAACGAACAATAGAAGTTGCTCCACTATGACTTTGGGGAATGATGTAAATCATAGAAACAGTCTACTAACAATGCACAAGGATGTCTGCATACATCTGACACTCCCCTGAACCCACAACTCAAAAACTAGTGTCATAGAGTCCTCATGAGTACATCCATCGAACACCAAAGGCACATGCCTCAGAGCAATGATCCAGAGGCCAAAGCCTGAAGGACTACCAAAACATTACTCTGTTCCAGCTTCACACAATACTTCCTATGGAATAACATATTTGGGTGCTGGGGCATTCTGCAGTAATGTTGAATGGCTCACCTTAACTAAATGCATTTCACAAACGCTACGGAGTAATATTTTTTATTCCAAAACAAATTTAACAGCATTCTTTTTAACTCTCATCAAGAAAAAGAGATGAAAAGAAAGGATGAATTTGTTTCAATTTTATGCAGTATTGCAATTGACTGCAGCAGCATTCTGCAACAATACACAATGACCCGCAACCAAAGTAAAGGTACTTCATGGACAATATATAGGATAAAATTAAATGAACATACCAGTTTGTTGTCGACGAACACCAAGGCATGACAAGAAGCCAAAATTTCTATAGTCCGGGCAGGCACTTTGGTCATATCAGATTCTAAATCCATTTCACCACCCAACCCTGCAACTCCACGGAATTCCTAAAGGAAGCAAAAGGGAAATGATTCACCGATTAACAGATATCTCACATAAAATATGACAATATCTTAAAACATTCTCAGGCATACCATGTCATCTGATGTGAGCGTTCCTGTTTTATCAAAGCAACATATGTCGACCTGCGGAAGGAAAATGAAGAGAATATTGAACATAAGATGCCAGACCGACAAACGTATTCGAATATCCATGTAGTATTTGTTTAATTTTGACAAAACAACACAAGGCCATCATATTACAGCTAAACCAATATAATTTTGCAAAATCAAAGAAATGTAACTGAACCATAAGAAGTAAAGATCGGTAACAACTGACATCATATCAGCGACATCCCACTTGATAGGTAACAAATGACATCATATCAGCGACATCCCAATTGATGATTTAAAGAAAATTTATGCATGCAAAAACAATGACAATCCTCGAGAAACAAACTTACTTTCCCAGCAAAGGGAATTCGAAAAGGTTCAGTACAAAATATTCCACGCCGAGCCAATGCAATGAGTGATGTATTAACTGCTATTGATAATTCCATAGGTAGCTCAGGCGGAATCACAGAAGTTATAATAAGAGAGCAACTTAGGAAAAGCTTGTATTTGCTCCTTGTAGGATCTTCTAGTCCCTACATTAAGGATATCATCATTAATAAAAATAAAACATGTAATTTTTTATAGTGGTTTCATAAGAAACATTAGCTTGCCTTTTTAAGTACATAACCAGCAGCAATAACTGCAAAAACAACTAAAAATAGAATAAAGAGCCCACTTTCCCAGCTGTTGGCAGTAACCTACACCAATCACAAATTAAGGAAGAAATTACTCAAAGCAAATTAATAATCAACGAAGTTACTCTAATCACCAGAGTTAGAAGTATAATTTACTCTCTCAGTGGAGAATAAAATAGTCCTCATCAGTTTCCCCTGACTTGTTTCAAATCCAGTACGCAGAACAACAGCCAAACAGCCACCATCAGGTGTCCTCAGAGGAAAGGTCTGAATCCAGAATGAAAAACAAAAGCATCCATTTGAACAACATATTACAGATCAACAAAAATAAAATAAAATAAAATTAATAAAAAAATTAATAAACATTCATTGCATAAGCTACCTTATCTGGAGTATGTTGTAATATTTTAGTCCCACCAAATAAAACATGGGTTTTATCTCGCTTAGCTGATAACTTCTCTTCAGTTCCCCGACCCATGATAGAAACCTGAAAAAATAATTAGACGAACTTATTGTCTATATAGCACCCTAATTTCTATTATCCCAATAAAATTTTTCTTAACATAACAGAAAACTGGCTAATCCCACTCAAGGGTTGACTGTTCGGATCATATTCCTCCATTTTACTAATCAAAGGCGAAAATTTGGAACTATCTTAAACGTATCAACTACGAAGAAGAGAAGATGAACAATTATCAATCCATACAAAATCAGCCTAAAATACAAACCAGGAATAAGAGTGCCGTGTTGCTTATTTGGCTAAGTCATTCAAATAAACGATGATGGTTTTAATTCAACAACAAAATATCTTGTTGATAATACGATTTATAAGACATCCATAATCATAACTTAAAAGAGTACGCTTTCTTTTAAATTATTATCCTAAAAAATAAGTAGACTACTGCTTATTAAATACAGCCCAACCTTGAATCCAGCAATCAGGAATTTATTTCTTAACTAAAAGTTCTTTGACCCAGATGTCAATCCCATGTCACAAACTATAACTTGTCAATTTTTTTTTTTTTCCAAACAGAAAAATAATAGAAATAATACACAAAAACAACCTTCCATTGTGGAGTAGATTCGCCAGTAAGAATAGCTTCATTTAAAATGGCACTTCCAGCTAATAAAAGCATGTCTGCTGGCACTGACTTATCTTCACCATTTGGA
Organism: Euphorbia tirucalli; assembly: GCA_039660915.1. Lineage (NCBI taxonomy): Eukaryota > Viridiplantae > Streptophyta > Magnoliopsida > Malpighiales > Euphorbiaceae > Euphorbia > Euphorbia tirucalli. The sequence goes on along the minus strand of CM077634.1, from coordinate 22,047,979 downwards.
CCAGAGGAGCGCCCAATGGAAACAACATCGCCAGGCAAAAGATCAGTACCAGAGAGTTTCACCCACCTAAAATTGCAGCGCATTGAATGATTCAACAGACTTCAAGCAATTGTAAAACCTATAAAAATGGGATTGAAATGACATACTTCCCACAGCGATGGACCATTATGGTCTGACTATCCACTCTAACACGCCGTAGCTCACTTAGAGTCTTCAACCTACTTTTTGCCATTGTAGACTCGAACATAAACAGCATGAATAGTGTAAACAAACTGTAGTACCAATATTCATCCAAGCACCAAAGCCCTACACAGAAGACCTATATATGACAATATATGAGAAAAAACATAAATAATAAATAGGCCCAAGGTGCATCTAAGGACTTGAATCTTCGTACTTCATTGATCGAGAAATCTGATTTTCTTTTGGTCCACTATAGGACAAGCATTCTAAGATTTGAGTTAATTAGGACTTATTCTTTTCCATAACTTTCCTGACATGGAAAAAATGTGGAGCCTGCCATAAGAGAAGAAAAAAGGATGAAACTTTTTTCACTTTCCCTTTTTCTTTGTCAGTTCCTTCTCAAACAACTTCTCCTCTCTTCCTGGAGTGGACACTCTGTCAGAAATGAGGAATCGATTAAGTAGGAAGAATTAAAGAGTATCATCTTTTTGAAATGTGTTATTCAAGATCATCAGTGCATATCTTGGTGCTCCTCTGAAGTTTCCATGAGCAGTGCACGTGAAGACGCGGACCGTGGAGGTTTTCTCCCAACATTAGTTGGAGCTGGACAGTTGACTGTTGTAGTTTAAGGCAATGCACTGAGAAGCTCAGATTTTGAGGAACTAAGTGTGCAATCTGGGTTATGAACAACTACTTTTTTCACAAGAAAAAAGGAGAGGATCGAATTAGAAAAAAGGAGTCATGCACCCTACCTTTATCATAAAAAACCTTCCACACCTTACAATTGCTAACAATCTCTACTAACCTAAAGTGCATTAAAAACTGAAGGTGGAAATTTAACTGCTCAATGTCTGGGTTCCCAAAAGCAATCAATCTCGGTATTTTTTTTTTTTTTTTAAATCCCACATAATTGGACTTTTTTGTCCCTAGGGAGGCTTAAAGAAGGAGTTGAAATGAATTCTGGTTTTGATGGTTTGAAAATTTTAAGAAGTTGGGTATGGTATTAAGAGAACATTGGAGGTGTCATTTCATCAGTGGGGAATTTCATGGGAAAAGTTTACTTCACCTTAATTTTGTTGATCTCGTAATTCCTTCTGATTAAACCAGACAGATGAAAGAATTGGGTAGAAAATAACAAATATATAGACAGACTAATAAAGAAAACCTTGCTCACATCATAGAAAGAAAGGATGAATGAAGGAGAGTAGAAAGAGGAGAGTAGAGAGAGAGTAGTTCTAAGATTAATAAGAGGAGAGTAGAGAGATAGTAGTTCTAAGATTAATAAGAGGAGAGTAGAGAGATAGTAGTTCTAAGATTAATAAGAGGAGAGTAGAGAGAGGTTTCTTTGACAATAATCTTAAATTATGCTCTTATTTTTTCAAAATTCGGTCTTGTTTCTCTCAAACAATCATATTTTTTTAATAAAAAAAAATTCAGCATGTTTTTGGAATTGGATTTGGATTTGGAATTATGGATTATTGACTGTTCAAGTTTAAGTTGTACTTTCTCTTTCCAAATATTTGTACCAGGAATGAAGTAACTTCAATATTTAGCCCCTCAAATTTCATGGTTTTAGCTATTTAGTACCTAACGAATGATTTGATCACATTAAGCCCCTAATTAATCCAATTTACACGCTTTAGTACTGGAGAGTGTATTTCACTTGTCATAAAAAGAGTAAAAAACTGTACTTGCTAACCCAGATTGACGGTTCAAAATGAAAAAAGAGTGACACCGGTAAAAAATAAAAAAAGGAATCAGCACCTGGACCAGATGGGTTTCACAGTTGTCAGTTTCATCTACAAACTTTACTCTGCAATACTTCACCGATACAGCAGATCAGACTTTAACAACCATTTATAAAATCCGGCTCACCATTAACCATTTACGAAATCCAGCTCACCATTTTACCTCCGAAAAGAAGAAAGGAATACCAACAGATCGAAGAGAAGAAATTCCAAACTGAATGTGACATCTGGTTGCGTCAGATAAAGGCCTATCCTTTTCAAGTATTGTCAGAAGAGGTGATTCTCATGTGACCAAGTTGAATGTTAGAACCTCTTTAAAGTCACCATACAAGTAGCAAATATGAGGCATATAGCATTATTTAGATGATCTATAGCATTATTTAGATAATTCATCAAGAAGTGATCTTTGCTCCAAATGTAAGATGTGGTGTCAGAACAAGAGCTTGTGCTTATGTTATTTGACCTTGACGCTGTGCTCCATATTCCATTGACAGCAAATCAATTGTCTAAGAGTGTAAAGACCATTCCAGCTTAATAGAATCCGACTTAAGATTTCTTTTGGGTGGAATTTTAAAGGAGTTTTGACGACCTTTCAAAGTGGGAGTTGACCAAGTCCTGTTATCACTACCTAGTCTTATAATTGCAAATAAACTAAGTAATGCCCACAAATTTACAGCTACACTGTAAGTTTAGCTTCAACATGCTCATGTTCTTTTGCATCTTATCTTTTCTTACTAGTGACGAGAACACAGTGCTTGAGCTTTGACCTTATTTCTATTTGAGCACTTCAGAGTTTATTTTATCTAATTTAGTCAACTAAATGCTTACATTTTCTAACACTCGATACACCTGATTTTCTTCTCTTCCTTTCTCAGGTAAAATGGTGTGAAGAATTTTGTAAATGGTCATTAAGACCTCATATGCTACATGCATAGAGTATTTAAGACTGAAGTTTGAAGATGAAACTTGACACATGGAAGCCTAGTGTGCAACTAAGTTAATCCAGTTGTTTATCCCTTTTTTTTAATTTTGGCCTCAATCTCATTCACTGCGGATAGTCAATTTGTACACCATAACCTTAGTTATCCATGTCAAAAAGCATGCTTTCACTCTCTTTCAACGACAAACAAATAGACTTGCCACTCTCAAGTCAATGAAGGGCTGAAGGGCATGAAGTTGGAGTTCATAAATGATTAAGAGCTTGATATGACCAAATAATTGATCAAAGAGCTCAATAGACAAAATTGTGAAAATCAAGGGACTCAAAAGGTACCTCATTTGTTTTGTATATTATCCTCCTTCAAATGTAAATCACATCTTGTCCTTAATTGTGCTGTTTGAGTTGTATTATTCATAACTTACCGACTTCACAATTCCATGTCAGCAAAGTCAAGGGCAAAACTCTCTGCTGACAATAAACAAATAGATAAAACCCTTGATTTGATTTTAAAACTACCAGCCATAAATTGGACTAAGAAAATGTTAGGTCCTCAATTGACAAAGGGTGAATACTTCAGGTCCTTGAATGCACCTTTGGCCTATTATATAGAATTGTAAAGGGAGAAAAACTCATCACATATCAAAGTAGCTTAAGGTAAAACTCTCAGAGCAGAAGCAAGTTCATAGTCAGTGCATGATGTGCACATGTATCAGAGAGAATAATCGAAGATAAAACCTGAAAGACAAAAAATGGCTCCGTGCAGTGCTCTTTCATTAAATTCTGGAAGGTTGGTTGCGGATACTCAAATCTACATCACCAGAGAACAAAAAGATTCAAGGGACAATAAAATATATGGCAATACCGATGAATATAGATATATATATATATATAATGCAAACTTCTCCATCAAAGTAAGGTTTTAGGAAATAGGAAATGTAGAACAATGTACACAGATGAACAAGGACAAAATCAACAATTGGGATAAGGTACAATTCAGCCCCAGGGTCAATTGGAAATATCGAGTTGGTCCATAAAGTTAAGTATTCTTTTAATCTTGCTCCTAATGTCACTAGCCCTAATCAACTTAGCCCCTAATTGAAAATAAACTCAAGATGGCATGGCAAAGGAGAATGACAGAATATTATAGTTCATGGAACATTCAATTAGGGGCTGAATTAATAAGGCTTCATAACACTAGGGGAAAATAGAAAGAAAGTTAATGTTAAAGGCTTAATTGGTATTGCCAAATAACCTTGAGGGCCAACTGTAACTTATCCCAACCATAAGGCCATGGGCCAAGTTTTTGCAGATATAACAAATATTGGGTTAAAAAAATGGATGAGCAACCATCAGCTTTTAATTAATAATTTCACTAAAGACTAAATTCGTTTCCCGAGCTTAAGATAGCAGCTCAAATTTTACAGAAGGTACAGAACGTTCATTAACACCCAAATGACATAAAGAGAATAGGATGGGGGACCAAAAATTCATTGATTTACTTATCAACCATCCTAACCACTGGAACAGTTAGCATCCAAAACAAAATCTTAATGGTATTAAATAGACAGCATACTGCATATGGGCACATCAATGACCTCTCAACTATTTTGTCACCTTCATTTTTAGTTACTTATTAGGAACTTCTCCTGCAGTAATTGATGGCGATTTTACAAGAGGTTTCCTGAACTCAAGAAAGCTATAGATTTTAAACACACATATCAATTAGGTGTGACCTCCTAGACATGATGATAAAAAGCATGCATCTATATCAATTCTTCTTTTTCATTCCCCTTTGTCACCTTCATATCAATTTCTATCATTCCATATAAATTCAGATATAATGGTGATCATAAAATAAATTGCCAAATCACGAGTAACAAAAAAAGAGACAGAAAACAATATTAAACTTTCGCAGACTCGAGCCAGAAGTGAAATCGGAATTTTGACATGAGTTATCATTGTAATGGTGGAGCTTGAGCATCTCAAATACACACAAAAATCAGATTTAAATGTGAAACATACAAATCAATCAAGTTGAATTTCAAGCCAATAAGTTTATATATTGACCTAGGTAAGAGTAGCAAATCAGCTTACCTAATTGAACTCAACTCAACTCAGTAGAAACACAGCCGACATAGGATATATACACAACTATGAGTGTTTAAAGTATTAACTTGCTAATGTTTATATACTGACACAGAAGAACTGAGTATTATTGCCTTATACACCTGTGTTTCGAACAAAAGTATAAAAGCAATAGACTCATTCCATGCTCATTTAATTTCAATAAAAAAAGAACATTACATATATTTGAGCAAAATATTCTTAAAATAATAAATTATAGCCATATGGTCAAAGAAATTCTAATGGTAAGCTGAAAAAAGTTCCTAAAATACTAAAATAAATTAAGAGAAACACAAACAAAAATCAGCTTGCAGAGGGCATAGATAAACCCAAACAAAAGAACTTACTACCACACTGCTAAAAGAGTTCATTTACTACCTAATAAATCCCTATCAAAACTTTTGTATTTTATTTTATTTTATGGTTCATGGATCCGATTAATTGATTCAAGGTTGATCAACCACCCTTTATGTGGCCCCTCTCCCAATTAAATTTTTTTGTGTACACTAGGAATCGAATTCAAGACCTAGCTTAAGCGACTACAGGCACTTACCACTTGAGCCAATCTTAGTTGGAAAAAGTATAGTACTTTAGTAAATAAAACTTAGGATTATAACAGTTCCAATATGATTCACCAAAATAAAGTCTTGTCAGGCCATTATATTTTGTATGAAATAGATATATCAATAATGCCTAAGACATCTTAGAGTGCTTCATAATTAACATGAAGATGGCGTCTATATAAACCATTTTGTTTCAATCAATAAATTCCAAGTCTCAGGAAAAAGCAATAACAATTGATTGACAAAAAGGAAGAACTAGCATCACTTTTTCCTAGGAGCACAAAGATAATATTTGCAATTGTTAGGATTTGATGTTAACTTCAGAAATTCAAAATCATAAAATTAACTTTATCTTGTGGACCATAAAATGGAGCATAAGAAGTGCTACTCTCTTCCTATCAACATTAACATAGCACTTTCAATGAAATCAAAGGAACAATATGCTTTGAAAATTTACATACTTAAATAGAAGATCAACAGCGTTTATGCTTAATGAATACCTGGAGCTATAGAGATAGCATGCACAAAGAATACACAACCAGAAAGCAAGTTAACAGGACAACAAAGAATGGTAGGGAAAAAGTTAACACCTAACAGACCTTCACCTGTAGTAAAATTTAATAGTTTCTCAAATCTCAATTTAAATGAGGAGACAGAATCAAAGACATAACAAGTATTACAAATACATATAGAGATAGCATGCACAAAGAATACACAACCAGAAAGCAAGTTAACAGGACAACAAAGAATGGTAGGGAAAAAGTTAACACCTAACAGACCTTCACCTGTAGTAAAATTTAATAGTTTCTCAAATCTCAATTAAAATGAGGAGACAGAATCAAAGACATAACAAGTATTACAAATACATATGAATGAAAAAAATTTTGAACGCCACTCACACATTTCGTCCCCATTTTTCAGTAGCAGACACTACTTTAGCCTCAGTGCCATGGCCTGAACTTTTGAGATAATAGCCAAATGTTTCCTTGGTAGGATAAGGAAGCTTGCAAAATGTCCCATTCTCCTTTGAATAGATGAAACGCTGCTTCCTGAAATCAAAGTAAATCTCTTCTGTGTCCCCCAGAGATGAAGAACCACCCAACTGTAGAATTGGGAAAAAAATATATATCAAACCGACATAACCAGGAAAAAAGTAATTTGTTGTACACATTAAACTAAAAGAACAGATAAATCCTCATAGAGAATAGATTGCCTCAATGTTACAACTTGGTATACGTTGATACATCTGATAATCTAAAAGAATAGATTGTTAAAATCAGAAGAAACGCTTGTCGTTGCTAGTGTAGGCAATGGCCTTAATTATCTATGGGTTAAAATTGTGGGGGGAAGAGAGAGCGAGACACAGAGAGGAAAAAGAAGTGCACATAATATGAGAAGATGTGAACTTTCCTGACAATTAGAGTCTCCAATTACTGATAATGCAAGTAAAGTCAGCAGATTCCCATAATGACAAGCTTTAATGCCTATGTTTGCCTTCCCAATGTATTCTCAGCAATTATATAGCTCGTGTATCAAGGCCTCTATTGTACTCTACTTTACCAAGGATACCATTAGTTTGACACACCAAAGATACCAATCTCACTACCCAGCAATGATGATATAGCTAGCATAATGCAAGAACAATAATTCTGCAAAGGAAAGAGACATAAAAACAAATTATTTTACCATCCCCATGACCCTACCAAGTTCTCCCCACTTAAAAGCTTCTCATACTTATATGCAGAGGAAAAATAAGGGTTATATAATTGATTTCAGGAAACAAAACCTGTATCCTTGAAACATGAATGAAAAAAGGTTAAAGGATCTAATTCCTGAGAATATCATAGCAAAATATCAGGAGAGAGAGAGTTTATTGTAAAGAAAACGTACGCCCAAGAAGGAATAAAGGATTATAAATTGGGGAGGTTCACAAGTATTGACTCTCGATTATTTATTTTTCTTTCCAACTTGTAGTCATTTTTAATCTAAAATCAGCCTTTTACGTTTCCAAATAACAATGGGTGTCCCCATGAAATTTGGGAGATTTGTTGAAATTCATTCATAAGATGTTTGGGAAAAAATGAAACATGCAGAAGTGTTGCTGTTGTATTGTCAATGTTTTAGATCATTTAGTAGCAAAAATTGTTTAAGCGATGAGGTTGATCCAGCTGCATATCTCAAAAATGTTGGGGAATGATTAAACTAGCAGTAGCCAAGGATCAAAGTTCTATAGGAAAGATCCTTTATCTCTCGCCATCCCTTCTTCTCAAAGTTAAAAAATGATTATCTTATGCAGTAGTCATGGAGCAAAGAATTTCTATTGGAAAGATCCAATGTTTACTTCAGAATCAAACATATAAGCATTACATCAATAAGTGAATCAGCACCTACGTGCTCAGTCTCAATCCGACACTAGGCAGCAAGTAGGTGAAATCATCTCGCATTTACAAGCACGAGGGACTTGGGCCACACCTTACTATACCAAGGGCAAGCACCAAGATGAACCAGTCTTGCCTTTAACAAGACTTATCAACAAGCAATGGACCATAAATGACAAGGAGGTAAGGTGTCTTGTAAGACTTAAACTTCAACTGCCTGGGATTTGACAACAAATAGAGTTTATCAGTTGACAATTCTCCATCAAAACCAATTTGAACTACTTAAGAAAAAGTTTAGTGATGGTATGTGTGAAAATATCTTGTAAGCAGACCATATCATGCTCTTTTACAGACTTGAAAGCTATATATATCTTTTGAAAGTAGCAAATCCATTGAAAGCTTTTTTTGAGAACACACAAAACTTATAAGAAAATAAAAAAAACTTTTGCTCTCGTCCACCCCCTCAATGTAAGTATCACTGCCAGCCCAGTAAAAGGTTAGACATTAATTAAAAAAAATTTAAAAAAAAAAAAAAAAACTAAGATAAGAAAATGATTTATGAAACCAACCCCGCTAATTTCAGCATGGATTGGAAACTTAGTTTTCAGGATGTCATGTTCCAATATCATACTAGTTAGCTCTTTCACACATCACCTATGATCCATGAGGTCGGCAGAAATTGTGGAAGAATTACACACAATGGAAGACCCTGTATGTAAAGAAAGTCATTTTTTCCCAATCCAAGTACTATGACCAATCTAGTGCGTAGAAATCTCTTTCCAACCTCTTTACCTTATCAAAGCCATCAAGCGAATAGAAATCTCTTTACCATATTAAAGCCATCAAGCGAATAGAAATCTCTTTCCAACCAAAAACAATATAGTCCATCTTACCTTTCATCTCTCAAATAGGCCACCCCTCTTGTAAGACTATGAGTAAAAAAAAAATAAAATTCCAACAAAAAAGGTAAGGTACATATCATCGAGTCAAATTGAAAATCGATCGTCATCTCTTGTTTATAGCAGCTTCATCTACAACCTTTGACTAGGTCTATTACCAGCTAAATACACAAAAATGCTCTTGAATCCCTAAAAAGGTGAAACAAATAAAACCCCGGAATTCAACTAATAAGTCAAATTTAGAGAAGGCTGATCTTAATCACTTAATACAATCATCAACTACTATTACCAATATTAATAAATTTCTAATCGAATCCCACTATTAGCATATGCGTTTTAAAATTACCATTATTTTATTTTCATAGTAGATGTTCAAAAAAACAATTGACCGAATTGGCAGAAAATGCATATATAACAATTTACAATAACATGTTATGTACATGTAGTAAACACAAATATTTGAATGTTACCTAGAGTTCTAAAGATTTCTCTTGGCACCCCTGTATTCATTTTATACTAGCACACAAAAAACAGAGTTTGGCTTGCTAGATTATTTCATTAGAGTTACACAATCAAGGAATGCATCCAGCTAAGCAAATCCAGAGTTCAAAAATCAAATAGAATGCTAGGCCGACCTGTTTACGAATATGCAACGGAACAATTTCTTTGGGACCAGAAAACTTCGCCGGAACTATTTTACAGGCATCAGCAAGGTGAATATCATTAACCTGCAAAAAAAAAAAAGAACCATGCAAATAAATTGCAGCATTGATTAGTAATTATGCATATATTACAAACACACAGGTAGCATATAAACAGCCATATACCTTACTATATTGAACAAAGCATTTGAAATCGACAGACCAAGATGTGAAAAGCAGGACGAGAACGTGAAGAGCAACAAGACCACCCAAAACAATTGTAGCATCTGAAAAGTCAATGCTGGGGACAATAATAGCAAGCCAGACAAGGTAGATTATAGCAAAAGGCCACACGTCCAAACGCCATGCCCAATGTTTATTCCTTAACAAATCAACGCTCTCTACCACTTTCCCTCCAACATGGAATCTCGACATCTCACTTCTTCAACCCCTAAAACAACAACAGGAAAATCACCACCAATCATGCTTCAATTTCAAATCGAGCCTCTTCTGCTCATAGAAAACAAGGAAATCCAGAAAAACAAAAGCACAAAAAGATATATGAAGTAGGAAATAAATTGGGAAAAAACTTAACATTAAACAGCTACAAATTGAGATAGAGAGAGAGAGAGAGGAGATCAGAGAGCTAGATTTATTCGGGAGAGACTTCTGAAGTGAGACTTCAGTTTAGTTAGGTTAAATGATAAATGTGATTTTGGTCCAAAATACGGTCTATCCCTCACAGAGTTTTGCAGAAATTTGGTATAGCATGGCCATTCTGTGCATTGTGACATTTTTACTCAATTTTGTAAGCGAACTATAAAATGAAATAAGCAACATAAATCAAAGCCTTAGGGATATTAAGGATATTATAACGAGAAACAAGTGTTAACATGCATTGTGATATTTTTACTCAAATATGTAAGGAAGCTACAAATGAGGTGAGCAACATAATTCCAGTATTATCAAAACCAAAACGGACACAGAACCAGCAAGGCTACTGGTTCATGGTTTGACCAGTTCCGGGTTTTTTCATTTTGAAAAATATTATCATATAAGATAATTTTATAAAATCATTATATATATTACATGAAATAAATAAGCAAAAATAGTTCATTTTTTATTAGCAGTAAAAGATGTAGAATGGCATCACAAACGAGATACCATATGGAGCCCAGTGAACATTAGCTCCTTTAATCAGATGAAATATCAAATCATTTAGAGGCATCACTGAGCTAAAATGCATGTGTACATTGTTAAGTAATTACAAACCAGTTATGGTGTTAAAGCAATAGTTCAAATTTTTTCATCAAAGTAAGCAACTCATACTCCATTTTGCAGCTAACTATATGCATTAGTAAATAACATATAAAAGCTCTAAGTTGATATGTATAGGGCACAAGAGTTACTCTGATTATGGAAGACCATGTGAATTTAAAAAACAAAAGAAATATCAAAACTAAGAAAAGCAAATTAAAATTAACTCCCATACTGTTGACAGGACTAAATTAATTTGATATAAAATCCTTACCAGTTAAAACTGGTTCGATACTGCACAGCATCAATGAAATTTTCTTCAAGCAACAATGAAGAACATACAAAATCTCAATACTCCAAATTCCGAATCCCAAATTCGATTAATCCCGAATTTCCAATCCCATTCTCAGAACAGAACAAAATGAGAGAAGAACAAAAGCAAAGAAGTGTAAAAGGAAAACTTACAGAGCAGCGGCGGTATGGAAGCGGCAGCAGGAACGGCGAGAGGCAACAGTCTCCGGCTGCAGCAATGGGTAACAGATACTGGAGAGAAAGTGAGGAAGAGGAAGACGAAGCAATAAAGCATAGGGTTTTTGATCTGAGGATCTCTACTTTTTCGATTTCATTTCAAGCTCTGTAATACTTTTTTTTTTTTCTTTTTTTTTTTTTTTCTTTTTATAATTTCGCAGGGAAAACAACACCGTTTGATAGACTGAAAACCGGGTTGTGCCCGGTTCTACGGTTCGACCGGCCACAATTCCGGGTTTTTTAATTGCTACCCATTTACACCTATGCTTCAGAATGCATAAGCCAACATTCCACAGGACGGCACCAATAGATTAAAGATTTAAAGGCACCTCAACCTATGAGTAAAACTTGTATATTTTTGTAGTATATGTACGCCTACCAATTGAAAATAACACAAAATGTATTCTAAAATTTTAAAAAAATTCAAAATTCTACATATTGATAAATTAATTCTGTTATTGAAATATGATTTAAATTATCATATATTCAATTCAACAATTAAAAAATATAACGTGTGAATTAATAATTAAATAGCATATAATGGTTTAACAAAGGTAATGAGCAATTGACTTTTACGTTTAATAAGAAAAATAATTTGTAGATATATGATAAAATTTAAAGAATTCAGCTAAATAAAATTGAAAACATAATTTATAAGAATTTAAAATCTTTTTACAAAACAATTTAAAAGTTAATTAACCATTATTATACAATTAATATTTATTGAAATAAATTAAGAAAATAATTGAATTGGTGTCACAAAAGAGAAGGTTTATAACTTTGTAAGTTGGTGGTTTTGTCAAGTGTGAAGGGGGTAATATTTTATAAACAATTTTACTTATATTTCTACTTAGCAAAATCTGTTGAGATTCGTCACCGGAAATCAACCAATAAAAGCAGAAATATGCGTTGATTTCCTCGAATCCGGACCCAGGAGCTAGTAAAGTAGAAATCAAAAAAGCCATAAAGAGAAAGTTTAGAAACTTACCAGAATATCTCTTTAAGAGTTGGCTGCGAAAATCAAAATAGATTTCCTTCACCGTCACGTACACGAACGGTTATCGGACTAACCCCGTGCTAGCGGATCAGATTTCTAAAAAGAGAAGAAGAAAGCAAGAGGGGTGCCCCAAAAGATCCAAGAGAAAAGTAGTTCAATCTTTTTCTTTTTATCACCAAAAGAAAAAATATAAGCACTAAAGCGGCAAAGTCCAACTTTGTAACTCCAAAGTCAAAACCATGACTCACCACCTTTTTTCTTATCTTTATTCATAAGCAGCAAAGTCCAACTTTGCAATCTAAAAGTCAAGATAATGACTCATCCTCCATGCCCAAAATTTTGGCCAAGCACTCCATTCATGTGGGCTTTCCTTCTTTTAAGCCCAAGCCTATTCTAATTCCATTGATTTAAGGGAAATTATCAGAAATACCCCATTTTAAGTTTACTTTTCACTCGTACCTTTCCCTATTTTCTTAAATACGCATTTTCCAAATTCTATTTCTTCTAATACGTTTTTCTACGTTTTCTCTCTCTCTCTCTTCCCCTCTCTTTCTCTCTTTTTCTGTCAATTTTTTTCCCTATCCCCATGGTGGTTCAGCTAGTCCACTTCTTGCAATCGCGTGTTAACTCCACGCTTTTCACGCATTGATGCTATTGTGGAAAGAGGAAATTGCATTGAGGGGGTGAAAAACGCTCTTGAAGCAGAGGATTACAAGTCGGCTGCGAATTATGTGCAGACATTTCTGCAGATTGATGCAAAATATAAAGACTCTGGATCGGACCAGAGAGATCAGTTGCTAGCCTCAAAGAAGCAGCTGGAAGGGATAGTGAGGAAACGGCTTTCAGTTGCAGTGGATCAGAGGGATCATCCGACAATTCTTTGATTTATTAGGTTGTTTTCGCCTCTAGGATTGGAGGAGGAAGGATTGCAGGTTTATGTGGGTTACTTGAAGAAAGTTATCTCTATGAGATCTAGGCTTGAGTTTGAGCATTTTGTGGAGTTGATAGAGCACAGTCATAACCAGAATCAGGTTAATTTTGTCTCCTGTTTAACAAACTTGTTTAAAGACATTGTGTTGGCAATTGAGGAAAATGATGAAATCTTGAGGAGTCTTTGTGGTGAGGATGCAATTGTTTAGTGTTGATTTTTGTTGAGTTGTATTATGAGTTTTCTGGACTGAATGATTTTTAATTTATATATTTCTTTTACTAGGCCATTTAGCGAGGATGAGTTGAGAAACAATGCACTGCAAGTTGTCACTTGCAATGATTACCAGAGAGAGGTCGCCGTTTCACAGAGCATTGCTGGAAAGCATATTGATCGGGTTTTCACTTTCGACAAGGTTACTTTTCCATTATTAATTTTCAAGTAACAGCATGCCCAAGGGTGATGGTTGGTTGATTGGATAACTTCTGATAGTGGTTCACTGTGTCGAATATTTGCTCTTATTTATACAGAACACAGATATTCCTTAAACGTCTCTTAATGTTCATCGGCTCCTAATAACAAGTGTAATGGTAGCTGCAAAGTTCATTGACGATGCGTAAGTATCAATCACTTGGCTGATTCATATTTGTCAAACCAAACGGCATCACCAAAAATTCATAATGCCCATATCCAATTCATAATAGAATCAGGTAAATCTATCTACTTGTAGTACGATTTTCATCATGTTAGCGATAGAATTTAAGAATACCATAAGAACAAAAGTTGTTCATCTATCTCTTAGGAATAATTCTGAAAAATTTGGTCATTTTTGGACTAATAGGTTGATAGTTATGATTTTTATAAGCTCATGTGTGCAGAACTGCTTATACAAAGGAGTAGGGTGAGATTAGAAATTTTGCTGTAATTGTTTTACCGCCCAGAAAATTCTTGTTTTTGGATATGTTGTACTCCTATATGTCTAGTTTAAGTAGGAAAAAGAATCAACTCATTTGGTGTTGTATCGAAAAAGTTATAGATATTTTTGTAAGAGCTGTACAGAGGAATCCGGGCAGAAACAGGGGTTCGTTGTGCAAGTTTCAGAGATAAAAATGAGGAGACATTTGTGTTGTTTTCAAGAACTTTATGCTTTCATAGCTATCAAATGCTTAAGATCTTTGTGGTTTTTCAGATTCTTCATCAGTATTGTGATCACATTGGAGAAATGATCATATTTTTGTGCAGATTTTTTTTCAGAACTTCTGGTTAATGTTGATGTTCTTCACATTTCCCTTATAGTGCAGTTTTTTTTCTATAATAAGAACCTCTGTTTCTGAAATCTGGTTTGGGGTTTAGGAACCTTGTAGTTGCATAGCCTGGAATATTTGTTATAGAAATTGTTATCGTCACCTGATCTTTATTATTGTTATGCAACAAGATTGTAAATTGACATAACGTGCGAATAAGTTTCATGGCTTTGTAGGTTGAACATGTGATAAGAGAACAGAATGTTTTGGCTGCAAATGAGTTCATTGAGCTCTTCTGTGAGTTAGTTGTGGCCAGACTTGCAATTATTGCGAAGCAAAGGTCAGAATATCTTCATTGCATTTCATGCCTAATGTATAGTTCTGAATGCATACTGATTCGAAATTACTCCAGAGAATGCCAGGCAGACCTTAAGGAAGGCATTGCTAGTTTGATATTTGCAGCCCCCAGATGTGCCGAAATTCCAGAACTAATGGCACTTGTGAAGATTTTTGAGAAGAAATACGGGATTGATTTTGTTTCTGCAGCAACAGATCTCCGACCCAATGCTGGTGTGAATCGCATTGTAAGCAGTCAGCACTTTTGCAGCTTTAAGTTGAACCATTTTCTATAATTAAGGGTCAGAAGCATGTATGAAGCATGTTTTCGACAGAGTAATGGTCTAGAGAGCTGTTGGAGTTGATTTAAAGTATTGAGTACCAGCCTTCCTGTTCGCAGATGTAGATGTGATTTCAGTCTTACACGCATTTTGGGACAGAAGTATAAACTTGCATACAGTCAAGCTCATCCGGACTGAAGATGACACTTTAGGACTGCATTTCATTTTTGGGACTGCATCTGTACTTAGGATTGTATTTTTAGGATTGTAATTTTGGGACTGCAATTTTGGGATTGCACTTATATTGTTATATACTATTATACATTGGTTATACGCTGTTTATACATTGTTGTACACTGTTTATACATCGTTTATATACTGTTTATACATTTGTTATACACTGTTTATACATTTCTTATACATAGTTATACATTGTTATACCTTCTTATATATTATTATACATTGTTTATATATCGTTTATACACTGTTTATACATTCTTTATACACTTTTATACATTGTTTATACATTGTTATACACTGTTTACACACTTCTTATACATAGTTATACATTGTTATACCTTCTTATATATTATTATACATTATTTATACATCGTTTATACACTGTTTATATATTCTTTATACACTTCTTATACACTGTTTATACACTGTTATACATCATTTATACACTGTTTATACATTATTTATACACTTCTTATACACTGTTTTATACTATTATACACTGTTTATACATTGTTTATACATTATTTATACATTGTTTATACATTATACACTGTTTATACATTGTTTGTACATTATTTATACACTGTTTATACAATTCTTATACACTGTTATACATTGCTTATACATTGTTTATACATTATTTATACACTTCTTATACACTGTTTTATACTATTATACATTGTTTATACATTGTTTATACATTATTTATACATTGTTTATACATTATACACTGTTTATACATTGTTTGTACATTATTTATACACTGTTTATACAATTCTTATACACTGTTATACATTGCTTATACATTGTTTATACACTGTTTATACTTTGCTTATACACTGTTTATACATTGTTTGTATACTGTTATACTTTGTTTATACATTGTTTATACTCTTCTTATACACTGTTTATACACTTCTTATACACTGTTTATACAATTGTTATACATTATTATACACTTCTCTTTTATACATTGTTTATATACTCTTTATACCTTAGTTATACCTTAATTATACCTTAGTTATACCTTAATTATACATTATTTATACATTGTTTATACACTACTTATACATTGTTATACATTATACACTTCTTATACAATGTTATATGTTTATACATTTATTATACATTGTTATACACTCTTTATACACTATTTATACATTGTTTATACACTGTTATACATTGTTTATACATTATTTATACATTGTTTATACATTATACACTGTTTATACATTGTTTATATATTATTTATACACTGTTATACATTATTATACACTGTTTATACACTTCTTATACACTGTTATACATTGTTTATACATTGTTATACACTCTTTATACACTCTTTATATATTGTTTATACATTATTTATACACTGTTATACATTGTTTATACATTTTTTATACATTGTTTATACACTGTTTATACAATTCTTATACACTATTATACATTGCTTATACATTGTTTATACACTGTTTATACAATCTTTATACCTTAGTTATATCTTAAGATACATTATTATAGTGATTATACCTTAGTTATTCCTTATTTATACCCTATTTATACTCTAAGATATATTATTATATTGATTATACCTTAATTATACCTTAGTTATACTTAAGATACACTATTACAGTGATTATACATTAGTTATATCTTAATTATACCTTAATTATACCTTAGTTATACCTTAAGATACACTATTACATTGATTATACATTAGTTATACCTTAATTATACATTAAGAAACATTATTACAGTGTTTATACCTTAGTTATACCTTAATTATACCTTAGTTATACATTAAGATATATTATTACAGTGATTATACTTTAGTTATACCTTAATTATACCTTGGTCATACCTTAATATACAAAGGCATAATTAGTTATACTTTAATGAAAAAAATATGTCGGAAAAAGTATGTACATATGGAGTTTGTTTCGAAGATAAAAAAAAATAAAAAAAAACTTTCTAAAGTCGTATGATAAAAAAATAAACGGATTGAGAGATAAATACAAAATTAGATTAAAAATTACAAAAAGATGAGAGAGAAATGTGGGCAAAGTAGAGAAGGTATTTTGGAGATTTTGATTTGTGTTTTGTTGTTTATTTTGTGAATAATCACGTAAAAATGATAATTTTTGTTGTAGGTATTTTTGAAATTTTGAAAAGTTTTTAAGGTATTTATGCAAACTTTTCCTTTTGAGGTAAAAATGTTATATGGTGTCAAAAGTTATGTATTTATGTAAAATGCCCTTGATTTAATTAATTTCAAATGTAACTTTAATTTAACGGGTATGCTTATATATTACACCATATAATATATTACATACAATTAAATTAGAATTCATCTGACCTATTACTTTAATCACGGAATTAAATTAGACATGCAAAAAAGGAAATACATGTAAACCTATACATGTATAAATATTTCCACCTAGGAAATAATCTCATAAATTAATTCATTGAATTAATTATAAGAATGCCAAAATAAATATTAATTATATTACTTTGATCACTCCAATCGATCTATATAATATAATTAATGGAACTCTCTCTCTTCACCATGTATACTCCAAGTACACACTAAATCCTGTAGTCTAGTCCAGAAGTTCAATGTGTACGATCCGATGGGTCAGTATTTATGTTGGCAGTAGGCTTATGGCCCACAGACTGCAGGCAGGCTCTAGCAAGCCACTGCAGCCCCCAATTAAGACGGAGATAGTAATCAAACTGGAATCGTCACCCTGTAGTTTAGACTTGTATATCCCATGTCATTGATATCGGTATCCAACACAGAGGCATGGATTGATCACCCTCTATTATGTCCGGACATTTACTTGATCCCGAATGAACTGATGCTCACAAACAAGTTCCAACTTGTTTGGGTGTGGCCACACTCTTATCAGTTGCATTCATCAAGAGGCTGGTGATCTCTTCTCAGTGGGCTTTTGAATGACATTCCCATCTGCATATCCATAGCACTGCCATGTTTAATGACATACCCGAACGTATCCATACTTGGCATCCTTTTACAAGCCCGTTAGGCGTACACCAAAGTATGCCACCTCATATGCAACACCATCATATGGTCAGGTCAAAGTATCCACACATGTACTACACGAGAATCACTTGTGATCCAATACCATGTGGATTTCTCGTTTAATGGATCGATCTAGTACCATACCCCTTTGCATGTACCTATTAACCTGGTTGACATCCCATATTTAATGACCGGTAAGACACCGCCATTCAACCAGGTTAATGATAGTCTTTAGCTCCATTCACTCCCATGATTGGAACAGACTACGAATGACTTTATGGTCATATCGTTTTCCCTATCCATGGTCTTACTGCCAAGTGCATGACACTTGTCAACATAGATATGGATATGTCCATTGGATACTCTATTTAAAACATAGCACAAGATATATAATAAATAGATTGATGCCTTTATTCAATGACACAAATTGTATAATACATATATCTCACATAAATGTATGATACAAATACAAGGACCAATGCCTCGGGACTAGGGCATATCCAATAAAATGATCCTAACCTACTAAGGAAAAAAGAAAAAAGTGGGGTGTTTTCTCCACCTAAAGTGTTCTGTTTTAGTATAGACTACAAAGGTCGCCAAAAAGAAAAGAGCATTCTTTGATTACCGATAAAGAATGAAGCTGCTTTCTCTGTCTCTGATTTCTCCCCTATAACTGATATGTAAAATTATGAAACCCCCTCAAATAATTGGGCTTTATTTTTCGCCCATGGTATACCAATTATACCATATTTCACACTTTGGTATACCAACTTTATTTTCACATGCAAACATATATCAATTTATAAATGACCTCCCATTATGATGCATATGACATGTGACCATAGGTTAATCATGTCGAGCCATCATTTTACTCTTAGATAGCATATGAAATTCATGAGATTTATCGAAGAGTTGATTCGTGAGACTAAAGCATTGCTAAAAGAGCAATAATACTTCTAAAAAAATTTAGGATTACATTTGTTAGATACAATGAAATAATAACAAAGAAGCATAAAGAAAATATTATTGACAAGAAATAGAGAAATTACAAACAAGAATACAAAATAACAAAATTGGAAAATACGAAATTCATTGATACTTTTGAACCTTAAGAACATTAGTGTTGAGGTATGTATGAACAATCTTCTTAAGGCAGATTTTGTTGATAAATAATCACATTATAATATGCCAATTCTCCAACGTCATTCGATCCTTATTATTCAGAATACTAATGGCTCAACTGAATCTATTGAAAGGCAATATAGATTTTTGCAATGAGGTAAAAAAATATATCACCAATCTAAGCAACAAAAACATGATCAAGTATTGAAATACACCTTAAATTCGCAACCAAAAGTAAGATTTCAAGATTACAAACCAATTTAAAGATTTTAAATCCATCACCATAACATTATAATCAAATAGAATATTGGGGAGATTATTACTCCAAAAATTCAAAGTACCATAAGCAAGCAAAGTACCAGGAAAAGCAATAAATGAATATGAAAATCCATTAAAAAGTGAAGATTTGTGACAAGAGTATGCAAAACTCTACTTCCAATACATGGATTGTGTTCTAAAGGTTGGGTGTGTATGAAATTATAGTTGCACTTTTTTGAACACTTGTTATATCTTCTTCAATAAGAATGACTTTTTAGAACTTCAATTGTGTAAATGGGATATGTGTGAAATATATCAATATAAAGAACAAGTACACAATATTGTGATCAAATAATGAAAATAAAGTATCTTTCCCATGAAGAATATATTCACAAGTACCAATCCTAAAAAGCTTCTATGCTAGTTAAATTAATATTAAAGAGAGAGATTGTTGATTAAAACTATATTAATAACTAAAGTATAACAACAAGAAGATGATGTTAAACAGTTAGAAAACAATGTTAAAATTCAACCTTTATGGGAAACTAGAGCATTAGAATTTACCTAGTTAACTTTATGTAATCACTCTAGTTACACAACTCATATCATAAATCTCTTAAGAACATAAATCTCTTAAGAAGTGGTGATTTCTTCTAAATAAATTAGTATCGAGGTTTTCAAATAATAACTCTACTATATTCTTTAACTATTTAAACTGATTCAGTATTTGAGCAATTAAACAAAAGAAATATGAAACTCAATGAAAAACCTTGGAATAAACCAACAAATTAAGTAGACTAACTTTTGGTTAGGTCTAATAATGTAGCTCTTTAACTATGGTGTTTCAAATAAATAATTATAATCATATTGAAGATATCCAAACAAATAACACGCATTAAGTAAGTCACAATCGATTCTCTTAAAAATAAAAAGATACTTGAAATTGTCAACTATGATCCACCGTAGTCCTAGCTATGGTAAATTAATTCGTAAGTAGAGATGAATGAACACATGTTTAATGACATAATTAGAAGAGCTACAAAAATGAAACCAGAATGAATAGGCAATATAGAAGATGGTAGATGAATTAGGAAGCAAATGCTCCCTTTTTGCAATCGCTCTTCATTACAAGATCTAATGAAAAAAGAACTATAAGTCAAAATAAAATAGCAACTCTAAGAGTTGAGGTATAGCTCTAAGAGTTGTAAGCCTTGGACGTGTTGTCCGATCTACCTATTTTTGCTCTTTTTCCTTCACATCAACTCAAGGAGCTTATGTGTAGCTCTTGGAGCTATAAGTCACATCTAATCTGTCAAATCTTTATTTTCAGCATTTCACTTTCATCTTCCTTTAAGTCTAATCCTTAGAGACTTTATTTTGCAAACAATTCTCCTCAAAATGACTTTAAACAATTGAAAAGTCAATCAACTAAAATTGAGAACAATTAAAACAAATTAAGACATAAAATGAATATAAAAATAGTGCATGTATGGATTTGAACTAAGTAAAATAAACAAAAAAATATGCATGAACTAATAACTTGTTTATTGTTTCTTTGAAACTAATAGCTAGACGATTAATTTTAACTTAGGTTGGGGAACTCGTATTATATTGTTTTTAATTGAATGAAGGCAAAATGTTTTGCATAATTATTTATGAATTTAAAATAAATGTATTTTTGAAAAATAAAAAAGATACAAAAAGAGACATTGAGAATAAAGTAAAAAGAGGTAAACAAGAGAAATAAAAAAAAAAAAGATTAAAAGTATTTTACAAGTTATTAAGGTATAAGTTTATGGTGAAAGTGATTCAAACAATTATGTAACTAGTCAGAGGTTGCTAACACATCATCTAGGTTTTAGTGTTTTTGAGTAACCACTAAGTTTAAGGTTTTTTAAGTGATAAATTGAAATATAGGTGCTACAATATGAAAAGCGCATAAGTTAAAGAGCCATGAGTGTAATTTCTCTAATAACTTTACAATGGTTAAAATAACATTTTTATAAATCAGAAAAAGTAAGTTGTGGGGTATATTTGGGTAACCACTTCAATAACCTATATTCTTCTTAGGCAAAACACATTTTGAAATTTTGACCTTTCATTTTTTTCTATGCATAAGGCTCTAATCAACTGGTTTATCATTTTGAACCAATGATCTTTGATTTTTGACAATAAATGAACTCTAAGTAATAATTTCATTGTGATATGATAAGTCATATCGATATAAATTTTTAGTTTAGTTCTACTTACATTTATATATCGTTTTAAGTTCTTCGAATGCTTAATATCATATTGGTATTCATCTTTATATTTTATTTGACTTTTTCCTATTTTTAGACTTTCTAGAGGTATTTCGGGTGCAGGAACGAAGTCTAGAGAAAACGGAATTACAAATAAAACGTACATTCCCTCTTACAATATGTATCATCTTCACTAAATTTATATTTTTTGGACTTTGCACCATTGGATCACTATGAAATTTTAACAAAAGGCTTCTACACATATGAATCTTTATGTTCAAAGGTGGAGATTGAATTTGGAGGTTTGGAGTATAATTCTTATATAGGCAAAATGGTGGCAAAAACATGATTTTATGTAGCCTCAGTTGTTGTTTTTTACATTTCCATTTTACTTGGCTTGACTCTTAACACTTGGAGAGACTTTTTCACATTACTATTAAGCTTCAGATTAGAAGATATTGAAGTGAATGGTTGAAAATGTTATAAATGGTAGTTCCATCTACAATTCATTCAGGTATGAATGGTAGTTCCAACTACATTAATCCACTAGAACAAGAATGGTTCTAAGCATCATTAGTTGGAGGAAGTTGGGAGTTGATGACCAATTAATTAGGAAATGAGAAGGTTTTTTTGTCTTTGGTTTCCTATAAATGGAGAGCTTTTCCAAGGGTTAAGCAAACACAACACAGTACATAACACACTTAAGCTTTTAACACCACATTTGGTGTTCATCCCTCTTTAGCCTTTCTTATACTATCTCTTATCTTAAACACCTTCCATCCATATTTAAAGCCTTGAATATTTAAGGAAGCTTGGGAGAATTTCAAAAACGGAGCAAGGAGTAAAAGAAAAGTCAAGCCTTTAGACTATACTCAATTCGATTCTCTCTTCTAGTTTGTTGTTTCTGTTTTTGTATTATATTTCCTAAAGTTTATTTTTATATCTTTGAATAAATTTAATTTGAACATGAGGTAAATCCACTATAGCTAAGGTTGTGGTGAATCTCAATTTATGGCTTATGTTATTTTCATAATTATTAATGCTAATTCCTTGTCATTTTCAAAGGAACTGTTTATGAAATACTTAAGGCTTGTTGTTGCTTGAACCATCTGCAACATGTTTTTAGTTGGTTATTGAATGCATCAAAATTAAATAACCAATAGAAAGTCATAAACAAACTTAATTAAAAGTTGATGTGGTCTTTTAGTTAACACCAAGATTTTTCATTGAGATTCATACTTCTTTATTTACTTGCTTGAAACAAACTGGTTTAAGAAATTAAAATAATGAATGGAGATAGTAATTTGAAAACTAACATAGAAAAATCACCATCTTCTTTGAATTAAAAGAACTAGTGTTGTTTGAATTGGTAATGACATGTAAGTAGACTAAGCGAAACCATTGCCTTTTAGCTACCCATGACATCTAAATCCACCATTCTACATCAAGTGTAATTTTGTATCTTGGTTCAATTAATAATTAGTTTTAATCTCCACAATCATTTTATTCAATTCTTTTAACTAGCATAAGATTTGATTTTGTTTAGTATTTATTTGTTAATTCTCATATGAATGATATCTTAATTTTACTTTATTGTTTAATAATGATAAAGTGCACTTACTCTTTTATTGAGCACCTATGATTGACATCATTATCATATTTCACATTCCATCAAAGGTATGTGAAACGATATTTTGAATATCGTCTTACATTATTTTTTATCTGGTGGAATATAAAAATAACTAATTAGATAATTCTTATGAATTGATTTTTTTATATTAATGAATTTTTAATTAAAATTTTTGTGGCAACTATGTTTTGCATTTTGTCAAAGATAGACCAAACATATAACTTAACACACTAGACATCCAACATTCAACATCAAACATTATTAAGTTATTACAATCAACATCTTGTAAATAATTTCCACAACTCTAGTTTTGTCAAAATTTTATATCCTTTTTCCAAAATTAACTTATACTTTACTAGTTGATATACAACATTTTATTTCCAAAATCAACATAAACATTATCAATGGAAACTTTATACTATATCACTTTGTTTTTATATTAGTTAATATTTATAAATATATCTAAAATTCAAAAAGTTTATTAATACTATATGCTAATGGCCAATAAGACTTAGTTTGAGACTCTAAGTGGTTAAAAGTTAAAATCTCTGTTTTACAATTTCGATGTTCAATTCCCTACTCCATCCCTCATTGAATTTTGTAGTTTATGATGGCCTTAGAAATGGGTAAATCTATCATTACCAAAACTTTATGTAACAAAAAAAAATACTATATGTTAACTGTTAATTTTAAAGTATATTATAACTTTACTAGTTTTAAACTTGGGCAATGCCTTGAATGAATTCCATATTGTTTAGACATAAAAATACAAAAATTATATATTTCAGTTTATTTTAAAATAAATTATTTATTTGTTTGTAAAAATTTTTTATTCTTCATTTAATCTTAACTTAGTGCCCTACAAAATAAATATAATACAACAGATAGAATTGTTTTTAATTTCTTTTCAAAGAATGAAAAATGATATATTTTGCATATCGTTTTAATGCATGCCCATGCATTGATGCAATCGTAGGGAAAATAAACTTTTTTTGGCATTTGATTCATAGTTTTAGTTATTATAGTTTATTTGTTTCATTTGAAGTAAATGAATAGAAAAGCTTTTACTATATATAATTCAATTCTTTTTATAGATGTATAAGTTGCTCTTAGATAGACTTGAATTCTGAACTTTCCAATTAGAGAGAGATACTTTTTGTGAGCAGACGACGTTTTCGACGGAACGCGGACTCCCTTTCGGAAGGGGCGCCACGATTTCGGGCAAACCCCTCCCTCGCGTGGGGTTTTTAGAATGGAAATTCATTTTTAGAAAACTAGATTAATTCATAAAAGAACCGAGACCTAAGTCTCGATGAAGGGTGTAGGAGTCGCCACCCGGCTCAACTCAACCGAAAAATTTATAATGTAGCTGAACCAGACAAACGGCCGCCACACTATCCAGAGATCTAGGTCCAGACAAGTCCCCTATTTCGTGTCTAATCAAAATAAAAATTGGCCAATGTTCAAGTATGGTATTTCAAATTCTAAAGATGGATTTTATTGCAAAAAATTAAGCATATAGCACGCATACAGATGACATAAAATAAAGCAGTAGATAATTAAATTATTACAACCCGATCGAATAAAAAAAAACACTCAACCTCACTTTACAATCACCTAATATACATGATTTATCTAAAAATTTACAATCGCCTAAATTACACAAATAAATCTATTAAATACATCCAAAATAAAAATAAAAAGCTGCAAAACAGAGGGTTAGCACAATTTGCGGCACGCCACAAATAGGACTCAAATATGACAGAATTGGAAAATTAGAATTCGGGAGAATGCATTTAGGGGGATAACCGGGTTGGCTCGGCTAGCCGACCCGATTAGACCTGGAAAACATTTTGAAACGTCCCTGTATTTTGGTTTTGTGAGAAAATCATTTTGAAAACATTTTATTTTCCGGTTTACATTAATTTAACATGCGAAGTGGGTCGGTTTTCGGGAGAATTGGGTCTCCGTCGTTGTATTGTTCTAAATGCAACAACATTGGAAATTAAATCTAAGGTCGTGAATGCACACAACAAAATTCATTTTGATAATTTTCTGATTTTCTGAATTTTTATGGATTTTTAGAAATTTTTCTGGATTATAATGGATATTCTGCTTCTGGACGAACATTACAGTCATGCGACTGTAATCCTTCCAATTGCAGGATTTCGCCAAAATTATTCAAAATAAAAGCAAAAGTTGCAGAAAATCAAGAGCACTCGTACGACTGTTCTTGAATTGATGAACAGTCGTATGACTGTTCTTGATTTCCAGAAACAGAATGCGAGAAAATTGAACTTTTAGGCACCAAAACACACCAAATCACCCAGAAAGCATAAGAAAATGAGGGATTGAAGTGTGTTTACCTCTTTGGCGCTAATCCACCATAGGAATGACCCCTGGCAACGCACCAATCCACTTCAGATTGCTTCTTTTCCTTTGAGTTGAGGTTTGAAGAGTTGGGTCCAAAATCTCCAAAATGTCAAGGATTCTGAGAGTTTTTAGTCCGAATTTAGAGTGTCAGATTATTAACCTAGGATTTCCAATAGGTTTTTAACTTAACACTTGAGAATTGAAAGAAAAAGAAGAGGAAAAAAGCTTATGTTTTGTGATGGTTCTTTTCCTTGCCTTTTTCTCTCTTTTCTCTCTAAATTCTCTCTGATTTTTCTTAAGCCAAAAGTCCCCTCAACTTCCTTCTTTTCCTCTCTTATTTTCTGCTTACTTCCTGTCCCAGACGAGTATTAATTGCTCTCTCTTTTTCTCCTATTTTTCTACTCCAGAGGTATGGGCTGCTGTACCTGGTCTGTAATTACAGTCGTGTGACACGTGCGATTTTTTTTTTCAAACAAAAAATTCTGGCGCTTATAGCTGCCCCTTGCGTGATCAAATTTGACACTCGGATTCAGGTTTAAAATACCTGAGATGATGAATTTGAGAGCGCAAATCAAAGCGCCGTAAACATAAAAAAGAACCCACAGTTGAAATAAGCCGATACCTGGTCTAGGTTACCCGAGGCAAGGAAGGTGGAAGGCCGATAAGCCAATACCAGGTTTAGGTTACCCGAGGCAAAGGAAGGTGGAATGCGGATTAGTCGATGCCGGGTCTAGGTTACCCGAGGTAATGGAAGGTGGAAGGCGGATAAGCCGATATCGGGTTTAGGTTACCTGAGGCAAAGGAAGGTGGAATGCGGATTGGCTGATACTGGGTCTAGGTTACCCGAGGCAATGGAAGGTGGAATATGGATTGGCCGATACCGGGTCTAGGTTACCCGAGGCAATGGAAGGTGAAAGGCGGATCAGCCGATACTGGGTTTAGGTTACCCAAGACAAAGGAAGGTGGAATGCGGATTGACCAATATTGGGTCTAGGTTACCCGAGGCAATGGAAGGTGGAATGCGGATTGGTCGATACCGGGTCTAGGTTACCCAAGGCAATGGAAGGTGGAAGGCGGATTAGCCGATGCCAAGTTTAGGTTACCCGAGGCAAGGAAGAAGATGAAATAAGCCGATACCGGGTTTAGGTTACCCGAGGCAAAGTTTGTTGGGGATCTAGAATGAAGCCAATCTGGGCTGATACAGAGTTTGCATTACCTGAGGCAGATCTGCTGGAGACTTGAAGATGGGGCCGATCTGGGTCGATACCGGGTTTACATTACCCGAGGCGGATCTGTTGGAGACTTGAAGATGGAGCCAATCTGGGCCGATACCGGGTTTAGGTTACCCGAGGTGGATCTGCTGAAGACTTGAAAATGTGGATGATGAGTTCTTGCATTTGAAATGACAAGTCTTCGTTCCTTGATCGAGAGATTTTGAATAAAAAATTTTGCCCCTTTGATCAAGAATGAAGACTAGCTGCGGATGGATGCTTTGTGCATGTCGTGTATGTATGTACGATGAAGCATATGCACGTGGAGATTAAGTGATGTATTTCTCATTGTTTGTGCAAGATTATTTCTCCTTTCTGCTAGGGAAAGTAT
Source organism: Euphorbia tirucalli (assembly GCA_039660915.1). Classification (NCBI taxonomy): domain Eukaryota; kingdom Viridiplantae; phylum Streptophyta; class Magnoliopsida; order Malpighiales; family Euphorbiaceae; genus Euphorbia; species Euphorbia tirucalli. Next base: position 22,020,424 of record CM077634.1, on the reverse strand, counting down.
GTTTTGCCCCTGGCTGGTGGAAGACGCTCTTTGCATAAGGCTTTCCCTTGTTGAAGATATACGTGAGGACTGTCGGGGAAATAAGATAATTGCGGGGAATACGTGACGATGCTGGGGAAAAGGATCATAGTGTCCTTTGTAAATATTCCGCTGGGGAATGATGTGGAGAATCCCACTGGGGAGATGATGGGAAGACTTGGCTTCTCACCCCTGTAATTGGTGAATCTGGAAGTGCTCTAAATTTTGCCTGGGTTACCCAATGTGGGTTTTCAGCCCAGTGAGCTGCTCTAATTTTTGCCTAAGGTGCCTTTTCGGTTTTCACCCCAGCGAGCTCCCTCTTTTTTTTTTTAAGCAGAGATCGATTGAAACAGCAAATTCTTGGACAATCGTTGTCGTTCTTCGGAAAGCTAAATTGGATTTGGAGGATGATGAAAGATTTCAGATTGTATGCATTTAGTATATTTTCATTGTTAAATAACATGATAGGTTCAACCAGTTGAATGCAGAGCGCTTTCTTTAAGTGGACGTTTAAACAAGATAACTTTGTTTATGCATTTCGTCATAACCATGCAAATATATTTAAACAAACATTTCACTTTATTGATGAAATCAAAATGAGTACATTTAAAAAGATTATTTCTCCAGATGGTATACATTCCACATAGAGCCAGAATCTATCACCAGTCTTCCCTTCCAGATTTTTCGACTGATCATTTTCTCTCGTGTCTTAATTTTTGCCTAGGCCTCTCTTTTGAGTTTTCAGCCTAGCAAACTTTTTTTTTTAAACATGATAAAGCTTTAAGCGGTATTGATTGATAGGTTTGGTGAATTCATTTCCATCCATGTCTATGATGTTGACACTGCCTTTTGATAGCACTTTCTTCACAACATAGGGCCCTTCCCAGTTGGGTTTAAATTTCCCCCTAACATCAACATATGAAGGCCTTAATTGCTTCAAAACCAAGTCTCCTGCTTTCAACTGCTACCTAGGGTACTTCACATTCCGATTATAAGCCCGACCCATTCTGCGTTGGTACATTTGTAGATGGTCAAGTGCTCTTAGCTGCTTCTCATCTAGCGCCGCTAACTGCTCGTACCTGGCTTGAACCCATTCAGTTTCTGGTAATTGAGCTTCCAAGGCGACTCTGAGTGACTTAAGCTCTATTTCTACTAGCAACACTGCTTCCATACCATACACCAAGGCATATGGAGTTTCCCCTGTTGGCGTTCTGACACTCGTCCTGTGACCTCAAAGAGCCTGTGGCAGTTTGTCAGCCTAATCTCTGTAGGTGGTTACCATTTTCGATAAGATCTTCTTTACTGCCTTATTAGCTACCTCTATTGCACCATTAGCTTGTGGTCTGTGTGGAGAAGACTTATGGTGCTCAATGCCATGTCCTGTAAGCAGCTCAGCTATTGCCCCTTGAAACTGCACTCCGTTGTCAGTCACTATGTGATGAGGAATCCCATATCTGGCAAAGATGTTCTTCTAGATGACCTTGGCCATCTGCTTGGCTGTTACACTGGCAAAGGATTCTGCTTTTACCCATTTCGAAAAGTAGTCAACTACCACAACTATGAATCGGTGTCCATTAGATGCTGCAGGATGAATTTCACCAATCATATCTATTCCCCATGCTGAAAACAGCCAAGGGGATGCCAGATTTTGTAGCTCAAGTGGCGGAAGATGATTGATATCAGCATAAATCTGACACTCGTGACATCTTTTTACTTTCCTTATATAATCTGCCTGCATAGTCATCTAGAAGTATCACTGTCTCATTATTTTTCTAGCCATAGTGAGCCCATTCATGTGTGGCCCGCAGGATCCTGCATGTACTTGCTGCATCACTGTTTCTACCTCCTGTTCTATCAGACATCTTAGGAGAACTCCATTTGCTGTCCTTTTATATAGCTTATCTTCAAAGATTCTGAACTGATTGGCTAGCTTTCTTAATGACATCTTATCAGCAATACTGGCTCCCTTTGGGTATTTTCCTTCCTTCACATACTGGTAAATATCGAAGAACCATGGCTTTTCTTTGAATGTCAACTCCATTACTTCGTGCACTTCAAAGCAGGGTTGTTTGGAAATTGCTATAACCAGTGGTTGTACTTGAGTTTCTTTTGGATTCTCCTACATAGAAGACAGTGTTGCTAGCGCATCAGCCATTTTGTTCTCATCTCTAGGGACGTGTCTAAATTCATATTGGCCAAATAATTCTTTTCTGTATTGTAGCAAATCCAGGTAGGGGCGTAAGGCTTCTTCTTTCAGCTCCCATTCGCCTTGAGCTTGCCTTATCACTAGAAGTGAATCCCTAACGATCATTGCCCTATTGAGGCACATAACCCATCTTTTAATTTCAACCATGGCTAACTATTCATCTGGGAACTCCAAATTCTCTGTGCAATCTGATTCCAGAGGTTGATTCGCTAGAAACTCCGCCACGGCTCGCCCTTTGATGGTTTTCTTAGTGATGTACTCGATGTCAAACTCGAACAAGAGTAATAGCCACCTGGACAACTTCCCAACCAATACTGGTGCTTCATAAAGATACTTCATTGGATCCATTTTGGTGACGGCTTATATCTTGTATAACTGGAAATAATGGCGCAACTTCTTGGTCAGCCAGATCATTGCCACATATGTTTTCTCCACCAGTGTATACTTAGTTTCATACTCTAGCAGCTTCTTGCTGAGGTAGTAAATGGGATATTCTTTTCTGTCATCCTATTCCTGTGCCAACATTGCCCCAACAGAGGAATCTTCAATGGCCAAATACAAGATCAAAGGCTTCCTGGAATTAGTGGACTCAGAACTGGCGGGTTTATCAGATAAGCCTTGATTTTCTCGAATGCCAACTGACATCTATCGTCCCACACAATCGGCTGATCTTTCTTTAACAGCTTGAAGATTGGCTCACAAGTGGAAGTCAACCGTGCTATGAAGCAGCTGATGTACTGCATGGAACCCAGGAATGACCGGACTTCCTTCTCCGTTTTTGGAGCTGGCATATCTTGGATGGCTTTGATTTTGTCTGGGTCCATTTCTATCCCCCTCTGGCTAACTACATAACCCAACAGCTTCCCTGATGTGACTCTGAATATGCACTTCTTGGGGTTAAATTGCAAGTTACACTCTCCAATGCGAGTAAGAAATCTATCCAGGATAACAGGATGTTCTTCCCGGGTCACTGATTTGACCAACATATCATCGACATACACTTCGACTTCTTTACGGATCATATTATGCAGCAGGCTTGTGACAGCCCTTTGATAGGTGGCTCCAACATTCTTTAACCCGAAGGGCATTACTCTGTAGCAAAAAGTACCCCACTCTGTAATGAACAATGTCTTTACCTTATCAATCACATCCATCAGGATCTGGTTGTACCCCGAAAAGCCATCCATAAAGGAATACATTGCTGCTTTTGTTGCACTGTCAACTAGGAAATCAATGTGAGGCAACGGAAAATTATCTTTTGGGCATGCTTTATTCAGGTCCCTACAGTCGACACACACTCTGACCCTTCCATCATTCTTAGGCACTAGGACGATATTGGCCAGCCATTCTGTATACTCAACCACTTCAAGGAATCTGGTGTCTATCTGCTTAGCCAGTTCTTCTTTCACCAGTGTAGCCCACTTTGGTCTCAGTCTTCTCAACTTACTAGCCTAAACTTAGGGTCTGTTGGAATCTTGTGCACTGCTATCTCGGTGTCTACACCTCGCATGTCTTTATACGACCAGGCAAAAGCTTTAACATGTTTTTGCAACATTCTTATTAATTCTCTCTCTTCCTCGGGTTTTAGCTCGCATGAAATGAATACCATTTTGGGGTTTTCATCTGTACTTATGTTGATTTCATACAATGCAGTGTCATGTATGCTAAATATGCTTGATGGTGATTTAAATACATGCACAGAATTATTAGGATAAATATCACACAAGTAAGCAAACTGAGACTTCATTGCATTAAACTTGTCATAAAGTACATCATTTAGACTAAAAATGGAAGAAATAGATACAACAAAATCATTTTCATCCTCCACAGGCAGCCTTGCACTTCTTTAGCTTCCATCTTCATCTTCAAAGTATTGTCCAGGACTATAGCTACTTCGGCTTCTTTTTCAGCCACCTGCGCCTTAGCCTTTTCCATGATCTTGGCTATCTCGACAACCATGGTGTCCAGGTTCACCTTAATCATCAGGTCTTCACCAAACCCTTCTTTGGAATTCCCAAATGCCTTGCTTAAGGCAGCAGTTAATGCACCTGAAATTACTTCTATAGCTTCATTACAGGTGTGAGTGGACGATGTTTTCGACAAAACGCGAGACTCCCTTTCGGAAGGGGCGCCTCGATTTCGGGCGGACCCCTCCCTCGCGTGGGGTTTTTATAATGGAAAATCGGTTTTGGAAAAAATGGAATTAATTCTTAAAAGAACCGAGACCTAAGTGTCGATGAATATTGTAAGAGTCACCACCCGGCTCAGCTCAACCGGGAAATTTATAATGCAGCTGAACCGGACGAACGGCCGCTATACTATCCAAAGATTTGGGTCCGGACAAGTCCCTTATTTCGTATCTAATTAAAATAAATATTGGCCAATGTTCATAGACGGTATTTCAAATTCTACAGTCAATTTTATTGACATGAATTAGACATACAGCGCGCATACAGGTAAAGTAAAATGGTAAATGATTAAATTATTACAACCCAATCGAATAAAAGATAAAAACTCTCAACCTCACTTTTACAATCGCCTAATGTACACGATTTATTCAAAAATATTACAATCGCCTAAAATACACGATTAATTCTATAAAATACATATAAAATAAAAATAAAAATAACCAAAAGCTACAAAACAAAGGGTTAGCACAATATACTGCACGCCATAAATAGGACTTAAACATGACAGAATGGGAAATTTATAAATTGGGGGCATGCATTTAGGGGGATAACCGGGTCAGCTCGGCTAGCCGGCCCGGTTAGATCTGGAAAACATTTTGAAACGTCCCTGTATTTTTTGTTTTTGTGAGAAAACTGTTTTAAAAACATTTTATTTTCCGGTTTAGTTAATTTTAGCATGTGAGGTGGGTTAGTTTTCGGGAGAATCAGGTCTTCGTTGTGGCATTGTTCTAAATGCAATTTCACTGAAAATTGAATCTATGGTCGTGGATGCACACAACAAAATTCATTTTGATGATTTTAGGATTTTCTAAATTTTTATGGATTTTTGGAAATTTTTACAGCTCAAAAGGGAAATTCTGATTCTAGCAACATGTTACAGTCGTGTGACTGTAGGCAATCCAAACTCAGGATTTCGCCAAAACTTTATTTGAAATAAACTGAAAGAAAATGCCTAAAAATCAAGAACACTCGTACGACTATATTACAGTCGTACGACCGTTCATCAAACTCAAGAATAGTCGCACGACTGTTCTTGATTTCCAGAAATAGAAATATGAAAACTTGAACAAAAAAGCACAAAAATCACACCAATCACCCAGAAAGCAAGGAAAATATAAGGGAAAAGGAGTGTCTACCTTTTAGGCGCTTATCCAATGTCGAATTGACCCCTGGCGTCGCTCCAATCCACTGAAATTCGCACTATTTCTCCTTGAGTTAGGGTTAGGAACTTTGGATCCAAAAATCTCCAAAATGCAACGGTTTCTGATGATTTTAATCCGAGATTATGATTTGTTTGTGGAGTCAAATTATTAACCTAGGGATTTATATCAAGTTCTTACACTTAAACTTGGAGAATTAAAGAAAATAGAAGAGGAAGAGGAAACTTTAGAGTTGGGTTTTTTCTTTCTCTTCCTTGTCTCTTTTCTTCTTTCTCTCTCTAATCTTTCACTAGAATCCAAAAGCCCCCCCTCTTCTGTTCTTTTTTCTCTTTTTATCTTCTTTTTCTCCCTTTTTTCTACTAAGTGCTCCCTCCCCTTTTTTCTTCTTTCTGCCATAGAGGTATGGGTTTCTGTACCTGCCCCGATATTACAGTCGTACGATTGTAAGTTTTAAATTGCAGTCGCACGACTGTACATTACAGTCATGTGACACCTGCTTTTTTTTAGGGAGTAAAATTCTGGCGCTTACAATAGGCTTTCTCTTCATTTTTCTCTTCGGCAACCTTTACTGCTTTTGCCATCACTTCAGGTGGCTCACTTTGCAAAACAACAGAGTTATCAACTGCCTCTTCTACCACTACAGGGGCTACTGGTTCCTGTCGGCTTTTCTCAAAATCAACAACATCAGCAAATATTTCAAAGCCGGGGTATTTGACATTTCCGACCCTTACTGGTTCAGCCTGGCCCTTGTATAGCCCTTCTCCTGCCTTCATGAACGGCTTCATCATAAGTTTGCCGTTCTTGCCCCTTCTCGGGTTCTTCTGGTCAGACGTCTCCTCCATATACCCAAGGCCAAATTGCTTTGGTTTCCTCAAGTCAATATTGAATTCAGGTACTCCTCACAGGTTGATTCCAAGTCCTATACCCGGGACAAAATTCTGTTTATGCAAATATCGAGATAGCCACTCCGGTATATAATTTTCATAAATGACCATAGAAGCATCTGTAGCTTCCTCTTCCCCAATCATGGTGACTTGGAACCCGCCAAAAGGGACAACTCCTTCATTCACAGCAGTAATCATTGATTGGGCATCCGCCTCAATAGTCACAATCTCGCCATTTATCGAGAACTTAATTTTCTGGTGCAAGGTGGAAGGGACACCTCCTAGAGGGTGGAACCATGGTCTTCCTAACAATAGGGAGAAGGTGACCAGGATATCTATCACGGTGAACACAACCATTGACTTGACTGGCCCAACCTCTACTTCAGTTTCAAAAGTCCCTATCACTGTTCTCTTGGAGTCGTCATTTGCTCGGATTACTATTAAGGACTTTTTTAGAAAATCTTCATTCAGGCACAAACATGGTAGCATCTTTAATGGACGTATATTTAAAGCTGAGCCATCGTCCAACATCACACACGGAATCACTTTATCCATCACATGGGCCCTGATGTAAAGAGCATTATTGTGAGCCTTTCCTTCACCAGGCAAATCTTTCTCAGAAAAAACAATGTCAGGAGACCCAGAATGGACTTTATCCAACAAACAACACATGGCCTCCGGGGATGCAATAGGAGAAACTTTGATCTCGATAATTTCTTAACTAAGGCTACCCTATGTTCCTTAGAGGTCAAGAGTAGATGCCACAAATTGGCTTGTGCAGGAGTTTTCTTCAACTGGGAAATAACTAAGTCTTCCTTCTCAACTCCTTCCTGCACTGAGGTACTGCCTGATCCAGTCATCGAGGCCTTATCCTTCACTTGGTCTGCTGGTTGATACACCCTGCCACTTCGGGTCACATTCTGAACCTCTTGGATTTTCAGCTTTTCAATAGCTAGCGGCTTAACTGTTTCCTCCCCACCAAAATCTTCATATTCGTCCTCGGATTCAAGATCATTCAAGCTTATCGACTTGATTTCTTTTTGTTCCGTCCGCTTCTTGCATTCTAACTCTACCTCAGCTTCCCCTATTGCTACAGCCTGAATAGCAGGATTCGCCTGAAGGACCTGAGCAAAGATGAAATTAGCTGGCAGTCCTAAATGTACCATGTTGACCTACTTCTCAAATGCTGGTAACGGGTTAGTCTTCGTTCTGGGCTTAACGGGCTGCTGCAACTTCCCTTCATCAATCAACTTTTGAATGACATCCCTTAGCTTATAACAATTGTTGGTTCTGTGGCCGGCGACAACATGGTATGTGCAGAAATTATCTTTATCTGCCTTGGCGGGCTTTTCAAATGGCCTCAGAGACTGTAGCAACCCACCGTTTCTACACTTAGCAAATATCTTGACCAAGGGAAGAGTCCAAGTTGATATGCCCTGTCCCCCTGGATTCCTGTTCTGTTGCTGGGTTACGGTAGCAACCTCCACTTGTTTCACTTCTAAAGTCTGCCCTTGTTTGCCCCCGGAACTTGAACCAGAACCACCACTAAACCCGGCTGTAGCTATTGATCTGTATCCAGAACCATACCCTATAATCCTACCACCCTTGTGGCTCACTGCTTTCTCCTCTTCATCTCACTCGATTTTCATCGCCATACTGTATACTTCACTAAGCTCACTGAATGGATGAAACTTCATATTGTTCTTGAAGATGTCCCTACTGCCATCAATCAGCTTCTGTATCAGTTCATCTTCATCAGGGTGGTTTTTCAGAAGGATCATCTTGTTCATCCATTACTGGTAATACTCATCAAAAGGCTCACTGGGCTTCTGCTTGATCCGCTCCAAGTCATACAGCTTCACCTGAATCTTGGTGTTGAAGCCTTTATTTAATAAAGGCTGCTGATAGAACCTCCCAATCTGACTGCTCTTCCTATGATAAAGAGTTATACCAGCCCAATGCTCCTCCCTCCAAGGTAATCGGAAAGAGATTGATCAATTGTTGCTTAGTGGCACCCGCCATCAGCATGACCCGAGCATAAAGATTCACATAGGCCTCTGGTGAGCTCATTCCTTATAAGAAGGCACCTTCGGTACTTGGAAGCCGATGGGAAAAGTCTCGATGCCCTTGCTGATCATAGCATCAATATTAACCCCTTTCTTGGATTCAGAACTGACACTGGCCCCTTTCTTCAGCTGGGCCATAACCTCGTCTAACTCTGAGCATTTCGCCTTCATCTTTCTTTCTATAGCTGCCTCGATTTCTTGCAGCTTTTCCAGACTAGCCGAGGCATCACCACCTTATTGGGATGATTCGGCTTCTTTCTCCTTTCTGGTTCCACTACCTCCAGTTTCTCCAGCCTCTCTCACTACAGCCTGCATTTCCTCCTTTAGCATATCACAGAAATCCTCAAAGCATATGCAAGACTCGATGTTGGATTAGCCATCTCCACTTCTTCCCTAGACTCAGAATCACTTTCCGTTTCAACAGTTCTCCGTTCCCCAACAACCCTGGAAGCCTGAGATCTTATCCAAGGCCGCTCCAGCTTATTCTGCTCGACATTAGTCGGGAAAATTTTAGGGTCAATGTATGGAATGACGTCATGAAGAGTGAGACATTGAAACTACTTACGATGAATGAATGGAGTGATGTTATGCGTGAAATGATGATGAAAATGATTTCCACTTATTATTTTATTTTATTATTTTTCGGACATTCCAAGAACACCCAATGCTATGTAAAAAGGTCACGTGTGAACCGCCAAACGGACAAGGGTTCGACGCCTTTGTGGCACCTAATGAATTTTGTGAAATGGTCGCGTGTGTGCCAACACACGGACAGAGTTTCGACGCTTTGTAGGTCTATGAGATGATATGAAATAGTCGTATGAGGCTGCCCCATGGACAGAGTTCTGGTGCTTTCGAGCATATGATATGAAATGATGTTATGAGAAAGTCACGTGTAACAGGACATGGGTAAAGGTTCAGCATTCGGGGAACACCTTTCATGATTTGGGATGATATGAAATGCCCCTACATGCATGCTAATTCGGCACTCGGGGAGAACCTTAAATGATGTAATAATGGCATGAAGTAAATCGATGTGGATTACGGTGTTATATGATGTTTATGATGAATGGGTATGATGTCATGAAATGCATCATGTATACAGGGAAATATACCTAGGACCATTATGGTCTCTATTGAAGGAGATAATTTGGTGGAATGGCCGAATGCAATTCGGTGCACTGGCAGAACACAGGTATTTTGGGATACCCGATATATTATGAAATGATGATGATGGGCATCCTTAGAATATCCATAATTTACGTGAAATGATATGAATGCTTATGTCATGCAAAATGCAAATGGCTGCACAAAAATGTGGTTAGGATACATGACATACATAATGATGTAATATATGCATTATGAAAATGCTAACAAACAAATGTTATGGCCGCAAAAATAATGGTTAGTATGAATATCACACGGATGATTTAATGTTTCCACACAAAAACAAAATGCAAATGACTGCATAAAAATGTGAGTTAGTATCACACAAATGCTTTATGAATGGTATGTCATATGAATGGAAAATATTGATTATGGTATGTCACGGGATGTCGAGAGGCGGATAACACATAGCACACGGAGCGTATTCTTCCAATCTTATTCCTCCAAATGTGGTCGGTCACAAAAATTCTAACCGAGTCCTAGGTGGGGTTCTCTTCGATCATCAACAGGGGATGGTGAAGGTGCAATTTTATTTTATTCACACGATTTATTCTGGTACCCTAGGGGAATCCAACTAAGGTTGCCTATATGAGTTTGGTCCAAGTCGGGTTAAAATCAAGGTTTCCATAGCAAAATATAATCCTCACTTCTCCCCACTCAAAGGTCCAAACGAAGGGGTTCGTACGAGGCTATGCATGGTGTTTCGTATCCGTGCCCCAAAGACCAAGAGGTACATAGGCGACACTTTAACAATTCACCGGGCTAAGAAGGGATACTTAACCTAATGCAAAAATGTCTAACTAAAGAATGCAAAATAAAATACCATACAAGAATCATCCACCTTATTTTGATTAGACACTTTTCAGGGCTTGTCAAATTCTTTTAAGTTTTTAAGAAAACTTTTATAAGAAAGTCCCCAGCAAAGTCGCCACTGTGAGCGGACGACGTTTTCGACGGAATGGACTCTCTTTCGGAAGGGGCGCCACGATTTCGGGCAAACCCCTCCCTCGCGTGGGGTTTTTAGAATGGAAATTCGTTTTTAGAAAACTAGATTAATTCATAAAAGAATCGAGACCTAAGTCTCGATGAAGAGTGTAGGAGTCGCCACCTAGCTTAGCTCAACTGGGAAATTTATAATGTAGCTGAACCAGACAAACGACCGCCACACTATCCAGAGATCTAGTTTCGGACAAGTCCCCTATTTCGTGTCTAATCAAAATAAAAATTGGCCAATGTTCAAGTATGGTATTTCAAATTCTAAAGATGGATTTTATTGCATTAAATTAAGCATAAAACGCGCATACAGATGACATAAAATAAAGCAGTAGATAATTAAATTATTACAACCCGATTGAATAAAAAATAAAAACTCTCAACCTCACTTTACAATCGCCTAATATACATGATTTATCTAAAAGTTTACAATCGCCTAAAATACACGAATAAATCTATTAAATGCATCCAAAATAAAAATAAAAAGCTGAAAAACAGAGGGTTAGCACAATTTGCAGTACGCCACAAATAGGACTCAAATATGATAGAATTCGGGAGCATGCATTTAGGGGGATAACCGGGTTGGCTCGGCTAGTCGGCCCGATTAGACCTGGAAAACATTTTGAAACGTCCCTGTATTTTGGTTTTGTGAGAAAATCATTTTGAAAACATTTTATTTTCCGGTTTACATTAATTTAACATGCAAAGTGGGTCGATTTTCGGGAGAATCGGGTCTCCGTCATTGTATTGTTCTAAATGCAACAACATTGGAAATTAAATCTAAGGTCGTGAATGCACACAATAAAATTCATTTTGATAATTTTCTGATTTTTTGAATTTTTATGGATTTTTAGAAATTTTTCTGGATTATAATGGAAATTCTGCTTCTGGACGAGCATTACAGTCGTGCGACTGTAATCCTTCCAATTGCAAGATTTCGCCAAAATTATACAAAATAAAAGCAAAAGTTGCGGGAAATCAAGAATACTTGTATGACTGTTCGTCAATTCAAGAACGGTCGTACGACTGTTCTTGATTTCCAGAAACAAAATGCGAGAAAAATGAACTTTTAGGCACCAAAACACACCAAATCACCCAGAACGCATAAGAAAATAAGGAATTGAAGTGTGTTTACCTCTTTGGCGCTAATCCACCATAGGAATGACCTCTGGCAACGCACCAATCCACATCAAATTGCTTCTTTTCCTTTGAGTTGAGGTGTGAAGAGTTTGGTCCAAAATCTCCGAAATGTCAAGGATTTTGACAGTTTTTAGTCTGAATTTGATTTAATTTACAGTGTCAGATTATTAACCTAGGATTTGCAATAGGTTTTTAACTTAACACTTAAGAATTGAGTGTCAGATTATTAACCTAGGATTTCCAATAGGTTTTTAACTTAACACTTGAGAATTGAAAGAAAAAGAAGAGGAAAAAAGCTTATGTTTTGTGATGGTTCTTTTCCTTTCCTTTTTCTCTCTAAATTCTCTCTGATTTTTCTTAAGCCAAAAGTCCGTTCAACTTCCTTCTTTTCCTCTCTTATTTTCTGCTTACTTCCTTTCCCAGACGTGCATTAATTGCTCTCTCTTTTTCTCCCATTTTTCTGCTTCAGAGGTATAGGCTGCTGTACCTGCTCCGTAATTACAGTCGTACGACTATAACTATAGTCGCACGACTGTAATTACAGCCGTGTGACATGCGTGATTTTTTTTTTCCAACGGAAAATTCTGGCGCTTACACTTTTACTATCAAACTATAATTGAATAATCTTTTATAAGAAAAACTCATCAACATCTACATTATAAGAAAATACACTAATCACATTAATTTGGTAGACAATTAGCATTACCAACCGAAGCTTTTTGGAAGTTGTAATACCCTAGGTAAAATTCACCACCCAATACAGTAGGCAAACGTTGTTCAATAGTTTCAATATCGATCAATGAATAACACCTATTGAACCGCTAAGCAAAATTTGACAATGAAATTTTTTATTTTCTATTATTTTAATATTTATGACATAATATAATAAAAATTAATAAATTTTGGATTGGAGGGAAGTATAATTAACTTTTTACTGCATATAGACCCTAACAAAAATCCTAAACTAAACATTAATATCAATCACATAAATATACAACAGTAGAATAACATAACATCACACAGATTCACCATACTTGTCAAAAGGTTGAAACAATATCCAATACTAAGTATAAGACAATCAAAGAAAAAAAAAGTACAAAACAAACGACTGAAAGTGGATAGATACAAAACTATCATTCTCCACCTTGGCTCATGGAATTGATTTAGTTTTCTTCTTTATTCCTTGTAAACCTAAAAATTTTTGTTAATTATTTAATAAAATTTTAATTATTACTGTTATCATTTAAATATTTCATAATGACAGCTTAATTATAAAGCAAGCAGATAATAATGAGAGAGTAAAACATTACTACCTTCTCCTCATCTTCTTTCGGCACAAGAAAGTCGTAAACTCCTTTCTTAGAGGGCTCTAGAAATTCTTTTTTGATAGGAAAAAGAATTAACATAATTATTATTTTATGCATATTCATTGACTACCATGATTTTACAATACAAATCTTGATGGAACTTATCTTCTTTAACCATTTTCGTAGGATATATATACATTCATGCATTCGCTTGGCGAATTATGGAAAAGAAATGTTAGAAAGAGGAACTTACATAATCCAACAGCAAACTGTGATTGTCATAACCAATAAATGAAATATGCATCAAAATTACTGGATCAAACAATACGACAAAATAATATAAATCACAAGATGCACTTATATATTTTGAAAACCACATTGAAGATAGAAATATATAATTTCCTCTTTTACATAATTTAATGCATAGATGAATCACAGCAACTCAATGCATTTTGCAAATTCATTAGTCAATAACAAAATATTATCCTACAATATATTTTATAAATAAGTAATATATCTCCCCTTAAAATATGCAATGCTATCAATTACCATAGGCAACTTGAAGTACAATTCACATGTCAATTTCAATAACATATATTACATATACATCCTCATACTTTAATATCTTTGGTTATGAAACAACAAAAATACACATGTGTGGATATCCATTTTATCCGGGTGGCATTTTATTTTTTTAATCCGTTATGTTATTTAAGAAAATATTAAAAAATGTGACTATTTTTTTTATTTAATTTAACTTCTTTTCTTATTTTTCTCTTATCAACTTCTTCTTTTTATTTATTTTTCATCTTTATAGACTAAGAGAAAGAAAAAGTAAAATAGGAGAATACAAAGAAAATAAATGAATTATTTTATTGCTTTATTTTAATTACAAGTCTAAATTACAAAAATAAATAGGAAAATTATAGAAAATACAAAAAAAAACCCAAGCCCAATAAATTTTCAAGCTCAATTAGCTTAATTACAAATAGATAACATGAACTCAAAAAAACAAATAATAAAAAGATAAAAAGGGATATGTAATCGTAGCTGCTACTGTGCAGGATCAGCTTTAGTTATGATAAAACTAAAAGGGGACAAACTAAATCAGAAAGAAGGGAATTCAGTTACAATCAAACAATGAAGAGAACTATAAAAGGGTTCTCATTCTCAACATTAAGGTAAAGGTTGATGGGTGTAAAAACATAAATTTTAAGAGAGAGAATTTGGAGAGTGAGAAAGCATTTAAGAAAGTGGGCAGTAGCAGACGCCCATCTCCTGTTTTAGAAAACCATCTTTTGCCGTTCACCTTTCCCTTTCATTCAATCATCCCTTCTTTATTTAATCATTCTCTCATTATTCATCATCTCCTTGCACTAACAGCTGGTAGTTGGAGGCTATTGAAGAGAACTAAACACAAGACATTAAAGACAAGCAAATCATTCCCACCCTTTTCCAAGACAGCTACCCATTTAAGTAGGTCTTTTTCCATGTAAACCTCTTTTAAGCTTTTCTTTTAATGTATGATATGTATATAAGTCTTTTATGACTTAAAGGGAGATCCTTGCTCCATGTATATGGAGAAAGGATACCCCTTTGAGTAGTGTCCAAGATTACTAATAAGAGATAAGGCATGTAATGCACCTATTTCCTATTAGTAATTGGTGGTCTAGGTTTAGTAGTTCTTGAATGACAATGCAATGCTGGATATAGAGATATATGCAAGAAATGGGTTCAGACTTGGTGTTTTAGGTCATTAGCCATGGATTGTGGCTTTTCCTTAGTAAAAAATGCTTAAAAATAAGAGATTCCCCAAAACCCTTCCAAGTTTCATTTTTGAGAAGATTTGTTTTCTTCTTTCAAAAAAGGGGAATAGTACCAACAAGGACCAAACCTTTGGGCCCCAAATCTTTTAAAAGAAAAATCTTCAAAAAATAGCCAACTGGTTGCTTTAGGAAATTAACTCAAACTCATTTTCAACCATAAAAAAAAATCATTGAAAAGCTACAGGCCACAAGCCTCACTGTGGTCTCTTCCTCATTACCCATTCTTTTATGTGTGCATTAAAACGATGCATGAAATGCAATGTAAAAGGACAACTTTTACTTTATCAAACCAATATAGCAATCAGAGACCAATAGCATTTGCATAGCCAAATCTGGAGACAACTTAGACCATACTTTTTTAGGCAGCTCATCACAACCAACATTCACATTTTTTTTAGAGGCCATCAGCATCAATCGGTCAAATTTAGTCACATTCATCAACCAACAGTAACTCAGGGCCTTACAAACAGATATGAATGCACTTTACTTTTGCACATGCTAATTTGATCAAATCCGGGTCCAATATACCAGCACACACATCACAAAGATAAGTGTAATCATGGCATTTCACTTCTTTCCCACTGATAAATCCATTTCATTTCACACCTATTCGGTTCAGCATGCATGGAGACCATCTAAATTCAAACCAGCCAATAGATTCTAGCATCACATATCAGTATAGGATTCGCAAATACAAGGGCATTAAATCAAAATTTCAAAAAAAATTCACTTTCAATTTATCCAGCATATATAGAGACTATTCATTCTCAAGCACACATGCATATAAACCAACAAAAAATCATGTTAAGTATACATGCAAGTTAGTTAGCATGTTTGGTCACCCACAATAGAGGCAGTCATCCACATCACACACATATGCACCAGCATTTAAGAGAACATCATAAAAATGTGGATTTAGAGACTTATCATTCGGAACCATTTCAAATCAGTAGTTTTTTTTTTCTCTTCTCTTTTTTTTATTCCAATAGAATTTCAGTTATGGATAAAACTTAAAAAAAATTCACTTTCAATTTATCCAGCATATATAAAGACCATTCATTCTCAAGCACACATGTATATAAACCAACAAAAAATCATGTTAAGTATACATGTAAGTTAGTTAGCACTTTTGGTCACCCACAATAGAGGCAATCATCCACATCACACACATATGCACCAGCATTTAGGAGAACATCATAAAAATATGGATTTAGAGACTTATCATTCGGAATCATTTCAAATCAGTTGTTTTTTTCTCTTCTCTTATTCCAATAGAATTTCAGTTATGGATAAACTCCAAAACCTACCAAAAAAAAATGGACAAGCTCAATTAGTTTTTGAGTTAGAAAAGCAACAGTAATTAGAAGCAAGAAATAATAGAAAAGTAGAAAACAGATGTGAAAAGGGGAAAGGATACCTTTAATCCATCATCATCGGTGATAGGTTCCCCTCTCACCACCGTTCAGTCATGTCGAGTTTCAACGGGCTGCCGAAAAATGAACATCGTCGGATTTCTTCATATTTAACAGAATAGAACAATGGATTAGGGAGATTTTACTAGAAAAACTGAGTTGAATGATCATCGGGAATCGCCTTGGATCCGACATAGTATGTGGCCGGAGTGACAAGAATAAAGCTTCTATGCATTGTGTATTGCAAGAAAAACAAGTTTGATTCCAGGTTAATCGAGAAAATAGGCCTTATTTTCCATTGGAAGGGATGAAATCTGAGAGTGAGCGAGTCGACATAGAGAGTGTCTGAGCAAGAAGGAGAGCCAGTCGACGGTGAAAGGCTATGAGATTGGTTGGCAAAGAGTGGTAAAGAGAGGCAACTAAGAGAGGAGCATGAAGTTAGGGTTGGGGGAGTGAGATAATATGGGTTTTATATGGAGGTTATTAACCTATGGGTTATGAGATTGGGTCAAAAACCGGGTTGGGCCAAGGGGAGCCGGGTAATAATATGAATTAAGGCCTTTTATGCTTTTGTTGTATTTTGTTTCATCTTAGATCATGTTATCTTTACGCTCTAGTATTAATTAGGTTCAAGTTTAATTTAAGTATTTTTTAAATAGATTTTTAAGATTTTTTTGAAGGATAAGATTTGTGAATTCAATTTGTTTGGAGTTATTTTAGAGTCTTTAATCATAAAATGTTTTTTTTTAGGATTAGTTTAATTATATTCTAAATAGAGGTATTTTATTTTAAATTTAGGTCGTTATAGATAAAAAAAAGGAGAAAAATTGCATCATAATAAAAATAATTTATAACATCTAGTACCAGGTATGAGCGAGGTAGGGTGACTTAGGTCTTCCTTATACATAATCGGTAAATGGGCCAAAAAATAGAATATCTAGTTGTTGGCATTGTCCAATCGCACTAAAAATTGATTGGTGGCGCCTCTATACAAAGCATGACAAAAATCTAAAAACATGATAAAAGGGATAAAAAGTAAAAGATGTTCATGCATTTTTCTTTTTCACTCGTCGGGCTCGTTCCGACAACATGAATAATAAACATTGTGATGATAGCAAAATACCTCGTCAAAGAAGGAACAAACTATGTATACACACATTTCATTTTCTACAATAAGTAATAAAAGCTATAACCACATATATAATTAGCTATAAAATTGTTCCACTTGTAACTTAGTGCTTTCTAGCCCATCTCCTTTAATTCCTCAAAAATTTGGCTATAGAAAGAAACTAATTAATATGCAGCCTTTTGGTCATGCTAAACTTGTTGCAATTGTAATAACTCAACCCAAGCAAGATTGTAGTTTGAGCCATTAGAGGTGAAGTTCATCACAGTGAAAATCAATTTGAATGTCTTTGTTCTATACAGACCAACATGCTTCAATTAGCCATATAGCAACTAAGCTAGAAACAGTGGATGTAGCCATATTCGTATAAAATATTATATCAATGGAGCAATAATTTTTGTTTTTTACAAGTAAAAAACTTAGAATAAAAATTAAAGCAAATGAATGTTAATGGAAACAGGTTGTTGTTGTTGTTGGGCTACATACAGGATTATGATTAGATTATGATAATTTTAATTAAAGTTCTTACCTCCCAATAAAAATGTCATTTATTAGCTTAACATTTAGCTCTTGTAATTAAATCAGCAACAATATATTATAACATCCAATAATTAATTGATGCCAACTTGATAGCAATTATCCAAATTTCTTCTCCTATGAATATGCTAACTACTTCACATAATTCACCATGAAACCATTTATTTACTTGATGCATTCAAAGAAGGATGTTCTAATCAATAAAAACACACCTCCTTTGCCAAGAGTAACACCCAAAATTGAAACCTGCACTTTTAATCATAGAATCTTTATTTTCCTTACACAAATCATACCTTACCATGATTTTTAAAGTCTAAGCAACAATCAATCAATGCGATAGCAATATGAGGACCCAATAGAAATATCTTTATATTCTCTAGATTTGTAACAGTACCTAATATATTTTTCCATTAATACCACTTATAATTCAACTTATTTGTAGATTTGGTTACATTACCATAACTGCAACTTGAAGAACATGAGTTATTACCCCGCCATTGATTACCACTTCCACTAGGATGTTGATGATACATAAAGCTTTTCCCATTTTTACTGAAAATGGAACAACTCTGAATGCTTATTTTATTGGCTCGACAACTAAACAACTAGGACTTTTTAGCGAAGAGATATATCGATACACGTATACGTACATGTATGGCCAACTTTGTAAAGTGAAAATCAATATTTTGTTTATTGTTAGAACTCTATTAGGCAATAAGATATCATAACTAACAAGATATTGATAAGGAAGAAATAAAATAAAATAAACAGAATCCACAATTCCATATAAAGAAAAATACACAAAATTCAAAACAATAATCACTTGACAACTGTTAACAAATTTATTTGCCATATAGTGCCTATGAAAAATTCATCCACCATTGAGCTCAATTTCCATCATCTTGATAACCTTGTACACCAGCTAAAAGTAGTAGCAAATTCAAATATCTATACTAAAAGCTTATGCATCTGATAGTATAAAGATTTCCATCAAACAAAGATATATATCACCACAACATTTCACTTGTAAATATCATGTCAGAAAGAAACACTTGACTAACGATCACATATCATGAAACTTAAAAGAAATTTCCAACTGTCTATTTTAAGATGATGGGAACCATACGCCAAAAATTTTTTCTTTAATCTGAATATCAAATTAGCATAAAAGACTTAATGAACTACTATTTCACAATAACACAATTTTCATAAAGCTAATACCACCAAAAAAGACTTAGTATAGCAGATCAAGTGTCTCAAACTATCAAATTTCTGATCTCTTTGTTAGAAGACTTTCACATCACATCAAGTTCATTACCAAGTCATGCTTATATCAAAATACATATTCAACCCATATTAGAACACATATTTTAGAAGCAACAGAATTGATCTCATAATAGTATTTTCTCATTGAGGGCAATGAAGATATCTGTGCCACATACATTTGAAATTTTCCTTTTAATAGTGTTAAGAATCCTTTATATTCAAGGTGGATATAACATATCTCCTCTATGAATATAATTGATCAATGTCTAAATCTAATCATTATGACATGATAATTCATAAAAAATGTATCAAGATAATACTAAAAGATGAACTTTAAGAATTAATAATCTCTACGATAATCTAGAATTCTCTCTACACATTTTGTGTTAGGTAGTTTCCCCACTCAAACAGAATAAAATTAAGAAATAAGAAGCAAGAACAATGTTATCATTTATCAACTCTGGTAGATATTTAGGCCCATTTTAGCAATAAACAACCAACCTAGTTAGTAATATATCGCAGCATTGAAACTAAAATTTTCTGAAACTTTTTAAGTTAAAATTTAAATTAAAGTCCTATATCTTGGTTATATTTTATAATTCAATATTAATATAACCAAGATATGCTCCAACTGCAGTTGACCACAATGATCCTGCAACTAATTGGTAATTACCAATTCTGAAAGGCTTGTGAAAATAATCAATAATTAGAAAACTATAACCTTAATAGAAATCAACTAATGGAATACACTGACCTGTATTTTAGCTAAAGTAAATATTTGCCTAGTATTGAATCAAACCTGACAATAAGAAGTAAAAGATAAGAAAATGAAGCATAGATTAAGAAATTACCTCTCAGAAGTAGAAGGATTAGAACAAAAAGCCATTACCAAAGCCGCATAAAGTCCAGTCAGAAAATCCCACCTTCTCCCATTTGAATCATTAACATAAGCCTTCAATGTCAATGTAGATGGCTTCAGTAAAGGAAAATGACATTTAAATTAATGGCAAACATAAAACAGGAGACTGAAAACCAGAAGAAATCATTATAAACTACCGATTTTGGAATCCATGGTCTCAAAGTGTGCCATTGATCATTTGTTGCCAACTTGAAAGTTGTCGAGAAGTGTGAGAAGCAAAAACCAATAAATAAAGTTAAACCCAAACCTAATAGAGTTCCCTTCCCAAACACTTACACAATAGTTTAACAAACGACTGCACTCTACACTATAAAATACACAAACAAAAAATAAGATATGTGAGCGGACGATGTTTTCGACGGAACGCGGACTCCCTTTCGGAAGGGAGCCTCGATATCGGGCAGCCCTCCCTCACATGGGGTTTTTATAATAAAAATTCATTTTTAGAAAATTAGATTATTTCATGAAAGAATCAAGACCTAAGTCTTGATGAATAGTGTAGGAGTCGCCACCCGGCTCAGCTCAACCGGGAAATTTCAGTGTAGCTGAACCGGACGAAAGGCCACTACACTATCCAGAGATCTAGGTCCGGACAAGTCCCCTATTTCGTGTCTAATCAAAATAAAAATTGGCCAATGTTCATAGATGGTATTTTATAATTCTAAAGTCAATTTTATTAAATTAAATCATACGACGCACATACACAAATAATAATAAAGCAGTAAATAATTAATTAAATGATTACAACCCGATCGAATGAAAATAAATAAAACTCTCGTCCTCACCTTACAATCACCTAAAATACACGATTTATCTAAAAAAGACAATCGCCTAAAATACACAAATTAATCTATTAAATACATCAAAAATGAAAATAAAACTAACTAAAAGCTGCAAAACAGATGGTTAGCATAATTTATAGCATGCCACAAATAGGACTCAAGTAGGACAGAATTGGGAAATTAGAATTTGGGAACATGCATTTAGGGGGATAACTGGGTCGGCTCAGCTAGTTGGCCCGATTAAACCTGGAAAACATTTTGAAACGTCCCTGTATCTTGGTTTTGTGAGAAAATCATTTTGAAAACAATTTTAATTCCCGGTTTACTTTAATTTAGCATGTGAAATGGGTCGGTTTTCGGGAGAATCAAGTCTCCGTTGTTGTATTGTTCTAAATGCAATAACATTGGAAATTAAATCTAAGGTCGTGAATGCACACAATAAAATTTATTTTTTATGATTTTATGATTTTTTTGATTTTTTAGAATTTTTATGAATTTTTGGGGATTAAACTGGAAATTCTGCCCCTGTATGAGGATTACATTCGTACGATAGTTCTTAATTTCCAGAAATAGTAAGTACAGAAAATGAGTTTATATGCACCAAAACACACCAAATCACCCAGAAAAGCAACAAAATTGAAGTTTTGAAGTATATTTACCTCTGTGGCGCAGATCCACCATAGGAATGACAACTGGAAACACCTCAATCCCTTCCAAATTGCTTCTTTTTTCCTTTGAGTTAATGTTTGAAAAGTTGTTCAAAATACTCCCAAAATGTCACGGATTTAGTTAGATTTAAGGTCCAAAATTGATTGAGCTTTAAGTGTCAAGTTATTACTCTATGATTTCTAACAAGTTTTAACTTTAACACTTAAGAATTAAAAGAAAAAAAGAGGAGGAAAAAATTGAGCTTGTGTTGGGTTTTTCTTTTTCTCTCCTTTTTCTCTCTTTTCTCCCTCAATTTCTCTCTCAAATTGTGTTGAAATTCAGAGCCAAAAGTCCCCCCGCCTTCCTTCCTTCTTTTTCTCTTTTATACTTCACTTTTTTTTGGTCGGAGGAGCATTATGCTCCTCCACTTTTTCTTCCTTTAGGGTATGGGCTGCTGTACCTGCCACGACCTTATAGTCGTACGACTGTAATTTCAATTACAGTCGCACGACTATCTTTTTTTTTTTTGAATGAAAATTTCATCTCTTACAGCTGCACCTCGCGTGATCAAATTCCACACCTGACACCAGGTCTAAAATACCTGAGGTGATGAATTTGAGAGCGTGAATCGAAGCGCCGTAAACATAAGGAAAGAGGAACGAACCTGATTCGTCGAAGTCCCGTTGCTCCTGTGATGATTTGATTTGAGCCGATACTGGGTCTATATTACCCGAGACGAAGTTGATGATGAAATAAGCCGATACTGGGTTTAGGTTACTCGAGGCGAGGTTGATGGTGAAATAAGCCGATACCGGGTTTATGTTACCCGAGACGAGGATAGAGGTGAAATAAGCTGATACAGGGTTTAGGTTACCTGAGGCAAGGATGAAGATGAAATAAGCCGATACCGGGTTTAGGTTACCCGAGGTAAGGATGAAGATGAAATAAGCCGATACAGGGTTTATGTTACCCGAGGCGAGGATGGAGGTGAAATAAGCCGATACCGAGTTTAGGTTACCCGAGGCAAGGATGAAGATGAAATAAGCCGATACCGGGTTTATGTTACTCGAGGCGAGGATGGCGGTGAAATAAGCCGATACTGGTTTAGGTTACCCAAGGCGAGGATAGAGGTGAAATAAGCCGATACCGGGTTTAGTTTACCAGAGGCAAGGATGAAGATGAAATAAGCCGATACCGAGTTTAGGTTACCCGAGGCAAGGTTGAAGATGAAATAAGCTGATACCGGGTTTAGGCTACCCGAGGCAAAGTTCTGCTGAGGATATGGAATAAAGCCGATCTGGACCGATGCCGAGTTTATGTTACCCGAGGTGGATCTGCTGAAGATTTGGAGTGAAGCCGATCTGGACCGATACCGGGTTTAGGTTACCCGAGGTGGATCTGCTGATTTGAAGGTGATGGTGATCTAGACCTGACACCGGGTTTATGTTACCCGTGGTGGATCTGCTGATTCGAAGGTGGAGCCGATCTGGACTTGATACTGGGTTTATGTTACCCGAGGTGGATCTGCTGAAGATTAGAATGAAGCTGATCTGGACTGATACCGGGTTTAGATTACCCGAGGTGGATCTGCTGATTCGAAGGTGGAGCCAATCTGTTGGGGAATTAATCGCACAAAACAAACATAAAACGCAGCGGATAAAAGATTAATCCCCACCAAGGACCCATGTACATTGCATTGAATCGGAAGGAGGGTTAAAGAATTACCTTAATTCTTTGAAGATTGAATCAAGCAGGAACCAAAATAGCTTCCCTCTACGGTTGATCCACACGGAGCAATACGTCCACCGCGTGCTAGCGCCGGATTTGAAGAACAATTCTTCGAACGAGAGAAGAGAGAGCAGAAAATCAGATTTTCCCTTTTCTTTTTGGAGGAGAGTTTCGGCTGGTTCACTTGGCTTGTGGTGGCTGGCCGAAATCTGCTTCTTAACTTATGGAGCAATTAGGTTTTCAGGTTTTTATTTCCTTAAATATAAACCCTATTTAGTTAATTATAATTATAACCTAATACACCTATTAGTTATAATTATATATTAACCCACACAATTTAATATTAATTCTCAATTAATATTAAATCAATTCCCCATAATACACATATGTATATATAATGTTATAATTAATTATATCTCTATATAATTTAATTATAACATGTAGCATACTTTATGCAATACTAATCACATTAATATTTATATACACATGCATAAATATATATCACTATATATATATTTATTCTCTTCCTCATTCATAAATTATTATCCCATAATAATTTATACCCGATAAGATGAACTTCATTTTGCTCTTGTGTGTGACCCCATAGGATCATATTAATTGGCAATAAGGAAATTACCATAATGTCCTTATAGGTCACAAGCGGACTCTAGCAAGCCATTACGACTACCCAATTAATATGATTGGAATGATCCAATACCTATTTATAGAATGTCATATTCCCTTTTGTCTCTTTGATATCATGATTAATCATAAGACATGGTACACTTGTCAATCTTATATAATTAATCATATGCTTTCTCGATCTCAAAATAAACTGTTTAGACAAATTAATTGATACTCTTATCAATTATTTGAGCATGGCCATGCATTTAACAGTCTTACTTATCGAGGGGCCCAGTGATATCGCTCTCTTGTTAGAGAGGGACAAAATCCCATATCTGTCACTCACATCCCAAAGCATGAGTCATATTGTACCCAACCACAGCCTTTATAACTACTCTGTTACAAGCAGCGTTTGACTGCGTCAAAGCACAACATGAATTCATCCCGGAATCCATGGTGACCTCAGGTCAAAGGAATCAGCTGATGACACTACTATAATCAAGATCAGTTGTGACACGTGACCATGAACTTGATCTCATAGTGGGTCTCCAGCAACATGTTCTCTAACATATTGCCCGTGAGTATAATCTGTATCTGTATACACTATATTCATCTTATGAATATCCATTATCACTCACACTAGTCTTAGTTTGTTATTATTCCCATAATAACAATCGACTAGGGAAATTTAGAATTACACAATTAATTCATGGATACATTATCATAAATACTAACATACAAATATATATGATAAAATAAGTCTTTATTAATGACTTAAGAAGATTGTTTACATAATCCAACATTGGCTTAGGGCACAATCTCTAACAATCTCCCACTTGCCCTAAGTCCAATCTCAAATGTATCTAATACCCATGGACCTAGCATGACCATCATGTACAGCTTGTGAAAGAGCTTTTGTTAGTGGATCAGCAACATTGTCTTCAGACGCAACTTTGCATATCTTCACATCTCCTCTTGAGATGACTTCTCTTATGTAGTGAAAACGCCGAAGTATATGTTTGGATTTCTGTGACACACTAGGTTCCTTAGCAAGTGATATTGCCCCATTATTGTCACACAAGAGGCTCACAGGATTCACTATGCTAGGAACGACACCAAGTTCTTCGATGAACTTCTTGATCCAAACAGCCTCTTGGGCTGCATCTGATGCAGCAATATACTCAGCTTCTGTTGTAGATGCAGCTATCGTGCTTTGCTTAGAACTCTTCCAACTTATCGCACCTCCATTCAGAATGAACACATACCCAGACTGTGACTGCATCTGATCTTGATCAGTTTGGAAACTTGCATCCGTGTAACCATTTACAACAAGATCTTCGTCCGAGCCTCCATATATCAAGAATGTATCTTTAGTTCTTCTCAAGTACTTAAGAATACTCTTGACAGCAGTCCAGTGACTATCACCTGGATCAGACTGATATCTACTTGTCATGCTCAAAGCAAAAGAGACATCTGGCCGAGTACATACCATGGCATACATGATAGATCCTATAGCTGATGCATAAGGAATCTTATCCATGCATTGACGTTCTTCAACTGTCATAGGACATTGCTTACGACTAAGCTTTATCCCTTGTCCAATAGGAACATTTCCTTTCTTAGATTGATCCATACTGAACCTTTTTAGTATCTTATCGATGTATGTACTCTGGCTCAGGCCTATCAATCTCTTAGATCTATCTCTATAGATCTTTATTCCAAGAATGTAGGCTGCCTCACCCAAGTCTTTCATAGAAAAACACTTTCCTAGCCAAGATTTTATTTCTTGCAAGGTAGGAATGTGATTTCCTATTAACAATATGTCATCGACATATAGAACTAGGAAAATTATATTGCTCCCACTGAACTTCTTGTACACACAAGGCTCATCTTCATTTTTGATGAAGCCAAACTTTTTGACCGATTCATCAAAACAATGATTCCAACTTCTTGATGCTTGCTTCAAACCATAAATGGCCTTTTGAAGCTTGCATACTTTATCAGGATTCTTTGGATCGACAAAACCTTCAGGCTGTGTCATGTACACATCCTCAACAAGGTTTCCATTTAGGAAGGCTGTTTTGACATCCATTTGCCATATCTCATAGTCATAATATGCTGCTATGGCAACAAGAATTCTGATGGACTTGATCATAGCTACTGGAGAAAAAGTTTCGTCATAGTCTATACCATGAATTTGTCGGTAACCTTTTGCCACTAAACTTGCTTTATAAGTCTGAATATTTCCATCCATGTCCGTTTTCAACTTGAAAACCCATTTGTGCCCTATTGCTTTAGCACCCTTTGGGAGATCAACCAAAGTCCATACTTTGTTGTCGTCCATGGATTGAATTTCTGACTTCATAGCATCAAGCCATTTTTCAGATTCTGAATTAGAGACAGCTTCCATGTACGTGGAAGGTTCATTCTCTTCTAACAGAATCAGATCATTTTCATTCGTGACGAGAAATCCATATCTCTCGGGCTCATGACGAACTCTACTTGATCTACGTTGGACTTGTGTTACTGGTTCTGACTCAACAACTTCTTGTGAATCAGGTTGTTCCATTTGAAACTCACTTTCAACTTGGTTATCCATATTTTCTTGTAGGTGTACTTTACTCCCACTGATTCCTTTGGAAATAAACTCTTTTTCCAGGAATGTACCACCCTTAGCAACAAACACTTTGTTTTCACTAGGATTGTAAAAGAAATAACCTTTAGTTTCTTTTGGATAACCAACAAAATTGCATTTCACAGATTTTGGTGATAACTTATCTGAAATCAAATATTTCACATAGGCTTCGCATCCCCAAATCTTGAGAAAAGACAAATTTGGTCTCTTACCAACCCATATCTCATATGGTGTCTTTTCAACTGCTTTTGATGGAACTCGGTTCAGTGTGAATGCCGCTGTTTCAAGTGCATATCCCCAAAAGGATAGAGGAAGATTTGTTTGACTCATCATAGACCGAACCATATCCAATAAAGTTCGGTTCCTCCTCTCAGACACACCATTCCACTGTGGTGTACCAGGAGGAGTTAATTGTGAGACAATCCCACAATTTCTAAGATGATCGTCGAACTCTTGGCTCAAATATTCACCACCTCGATCAGATCTAAGTGCTTTAATTGTCTTGCCAAGTTGGTTTTGTACTTCATTTTGGAAGGCTTTGAACATTTCAAAGGATTCCGACTTATGCTTCATTAGATATAGATAACCATATCTACTGAAGTCATCAGTGAACGTAATGAAGTATTGAAAACCACCTCTAGCAGTTGTGCTCATAGGCCCACATACATCTGTATGTATGAGTTCTAATAAGTCACTAGCCCTTTCACTGTGACCAGTAAAAGGACTCTTGGTCATCTTACCCATTAAACAAGACTCGCAAGTGTCATATGTTTCAAAAACATCTAGACCCAAAATTCCATCTTTATGGAGTTTTGTAATGCGTTTCTCATTAATGTGTCCTAGACGACAGTGCCAGAGATAAGTGGGATTCACAACATTTGTTCTTATCCTTTTGGTATTTATGTTATATACATGCTCATTATAATCTTCACTAAGGTTCAACAAATAAAGACCATCATGTAAATCCGCATTTGCATAAAACAAGTCTTTATTGAAAAGCAATAAGTGATTATTCTCAATAACACATTTAAATCCTTCCTTGTCCAAACATGAAATAGAAATGATGTTCCTAGACAAATTAGGAACAAAATAACAATTATTCAAAGAAAGAACAAGTCCACTTGGCAACTTGAGCTCGTAGTGACCGACTTCATAAGCAGCAACTCTAGCTCCATTCGCCACATGGAATTCTACCTCGCCCTTCTTGAGCTTTCTACTTCCTTTAAGCCCCTGCACATTCATACAAATGTGAGAACCACAACCGGTATCTAATACCCACGAAGTAGAAACAGAAGTAGAATGAAGTATTTCAATAACATGAATACCTTGATTAGCGGTCTCACCGCCTCTCTTCTTCCTCAAGTCCTCCAAATAAAGCTTGCAATTTCTGCGCCAATGACCAGGCTGATTGCAGAAATGGCATGCGCCTTCCTTTGGAGGCTTTGCCTTGGTAACAGCTTTGGGCTTCTTTGCATCCTTCCCAAACTCTTTGGGTTTGTTTGCTTTACCCCTCTTCTTCTGGATCCTACCCTTTTGCACCATATGGATCCCTTTGGAGCTTGGCTTCTCTTTTATAGTTACTTCAGCGTTTTTCAGCATCCCATGCAGTTCGCTGACCGTTTTGTCCATATCATTCATGTGATAATTCATGACAAAATGGGAGTAACTCTCGGGAAGAGAATTAAGGATCAAATCCGTTGCCAACTCAGGTCTGAGTGGCGAACCAAGCCTCTCCAACTGATCAATGTACCCTTTCATCTTCAGAACATGGGCACTAACCGAACTCCCTTCGGTCATCTTGCACCCAACCAAAGATCTCAAGGTCTCATACCTTTCCCTTCTCGCTTGCTTTTGGAACATTTCCTTAAGCTCTTGAGACATCTCATATGCCTCAAATGTTTCCAGATCCTTCTGAAGTTCCGGAATCATTGATGCGAGCATCAGGCACTGTACATCAATCTGATCATTTTGATGCTTGTGGAAAGCATCCCTTTCAGCTCTTGAAGCTGTGGTGGGTGGAGGGTTAGCGGGCAAAGGACCATCCAGAACATATAGCTTTCGCTCTTGCTTGAGAACAATTCTCAAGTTGCGATACCAGTCTAGGTAATTTGTTCCATTCAGTTTATCCTTCTCAAGGATAGATCGAATAGAACCGGGATTGCTTGTGTTGGCCATTTATCTACAACAGAAAATATATGCAAAGTTAATTACATAAGAGAATATAGCTCCCACTAAAATTATAAAACCCTTTAAAATATTTAAGTGGGTAAAAGACCCAAAATCCATACTTAACCATAGCACTGCTTTGGCATGTCCCTATGATTAAATATAATTTCGGTAGACATCACCATGTCAATTACATCATTATGTAACTCTTTTAATTTATGAGATGCATGATATCATATATCATATTTAATTTGTATGTTACTCATCTCATCCTTGCCTCGGGCTCAAACACCTTTTGATTAACCCTTTAGTTAAACCAATTACAACACAATGAGAATCACCTTTTCTCATATTATTGCTTCGCTAAGGTCACAACATGCGTACCCGCCCTGGCGGTATACCATGATGCGAACATAGTACTTGACAAGTGTTATACGTAATTGGGTGGCAAAAATATAAACTTCATAAGTTTATTTAGGGTTTATAAATCCCGTGATTAAAATTTTTATCATATACAAAACATGGCATTAATATTAAACTTTCCAAGTTAACATTAATCCTAGCATGGCATCCAATGTCATACATTCATCTAGCATGCATATTTCATACTAGGCATGGCATCACATGGCATCAAAATATAAAACATGCAATAGACTCGAAAAAACCGTGTTATGGTATGGTTTTATCTACATTGATTTTCATAGGCCAATATGAAAATCAACAGGTCATTTCCTAGGTGGTTGCAACCATTGCATGGTCACAGCACAGCCGCACCCCTTGGATCCGTCTTCACGTCTTTGTTCCTTGGCATCATCTCATGGATTTACTCATTTTACAAAATTGCATCCTATACAATTTTCTAGTAAAATGAAATTTACAAACAATAAATTGCATCCTATACAATTTATCTAGAAAATAAGGTTACATCAATACAAACGACTCGCAGGCCGTATTTATAAAACTTTACATCCACCAAAACCAAAAGAAAACAAAAACATCCATAGGGTCCAAAACCATACCACAACACCATGCATAAAATTATCACAATAATTTTACATCTATAAGATTTAGGGTTCAAAAACTAAACACAATCTTATTGTATTTAAAAGAAATTGATTTGAGAAGAAAAGGTATAGAAGACAATTTCTACATTGCAGCACTAAGGGAACACGGCGTGCAAAACCGGTTTGCACGGCGTGCAACACTTGCACGCGGCCGTGTTCCTCGCTGTTACTCAGCGCACATGAGAAATTTCCGGTTGCACGCCGTGCAAAACCAGTACACGGCGTGCAACACACATATGCACGGCGTGCAACACTTGCACGCCGGCGAGTTATGCACTGATTCTCAGCTTACGAAAACGATTTCCGACTACACGCCGTGCAAGACCAGTACACGGCGTGCAACACACGTTTGCACGGCGTGCAGTGCCTGCACGCCGGCGTGTTCTGCACTGAAAAACAATTCTGCGTCAATTTGTTCAAAACAACAATTCCCAAATCAATTCCAAACGTTATTCACAATAACAAAGAACCCTAAATCAAAAACATATAACCCTAACATGCAATTTTGATCTAATCAAAATAACAAATCCAATTCAATCAATGCACAAGTGGCTCTGATACCACTGTTGGGGAATTAATCGCACAAAACAAACATAAAACGCAGCGGATAAAAGATTAATCCCCACCAAGGACCCATGTACATTGCATTGAATCGGAAGGAGGGTTAAAGAATTACCTTAATTCTTTGAAGATTGAATCAAGCAGGAACCAAAATAGCTTCCCTCTACGGTTGATCCACACGGAGCAATACGTCCACCGCGTGCTAGCGCCGGATTTGAAGAACAATTCTTCGAACGAGAGAAGAGAGAGCAGAAAATCAGATTTTCCCTTTTCTTTTTGGAGGAGAGTTTCGGCTGGTTCACTTGGCTTGTGGTGGCTGGCCGAAATCTGCTTCTTAACTTATGGAGCAATTAGGTTTTCAGGTTTTTATTTCCTTAAATATAAACCCTATTTAGTTAATTATAATTATAACCTAATACACCTATTAGTTATAATTATATATTAACCCACACAATTTAATATTAATTCTCAATTAATATTAAATCAATTCCCCATAATACACATATGTATATATAATGTTATAATTAATTATATCTCTATATAATTTAATTATAACATGTAGCATACTTTATGCAATACTAATCACATTAATATTTATATACACATGCATAAATATATATCACTATATATATATTTATTCTCTTCCTCATTCATAAATTATTATCCCATAATAATTTATACCCGATAAGATGAACTTCATTTTGCTCTTGTGTGTGACCCCATAGGATCATATTAATTGGCAATAAGGAAATTACCATAATGTCCTTATAGGTCACAAGCGGACTCTAGCAAGCCATTACGACTACCCAATTAATATGATTGGAATGATCCAATACCTATTTATAGAATGTCATATTCCCTTTTGTCTCTTTGATATCATGATTAATCATAAGACATGGTACACTTGTCAATCTTATATAATTAATCATATGCTTTCTCGATCTCAAAGTAAACTGTTTAGACAAATTAATTGATACTCTTATCAATTATTTGAGCATGGCCATGCATTTAACAGTCTTACTTATCGAGGGGCCCAGTGATATCGCTCTCTTGTTAGAGAGGGACAAAATCCCATATCTGTCACTCACATCCCAAAGCATGAGTCATATTGTACCCAACCACAGCCTTTATAACTACTCTGTTACAAGCAGCGTTTGACTGCGTCAAAGCACAACATGAATTCATCCCGGAATCCATGGTGACCTCAGGTCAAAGGAATCAGCTGATGACACTACTATAATCAAGATCAGTTGTGACACGTGACCATGAACTTGATCTCATAGTGGGTCTCCAGCAACATGTTCTCTAACATATTGCCCGTGAGTATAATCTGTATCTGTATACACTATATTCATCTTATGAATATCCATTATCACTCACACTAGTCTTAGTTTGTTATTATTCCCATAATAACAATCGACTAGGGAAATTTAGAATTACACAATTAATTCATGGATACATTATCATAAATACTAACATACAAATATATATGATAAAATAAGTCTTTATTAATGACTTAAGAAGATTGTTTACATAATCCAACATTGGCTTAGGGCACAATCTCTAACACGATCTGGACCTGATACCGGGTTTATGTTACCCAAGGTGGATCTGCTGAAGATTTGGAGTGAAGCCGATCTGGACCGATACCGGGTTTAGGTTACCCGAGGTGGATCTGCTGATTTGAAAGTGGCTTTGAGGATTTGTGTTTATTCCTTGATTGATAATTTTGGGAATAAAAATTTTTACCATTTCGATCAAGAATAAATACGACTCGGTTGATCTGCCTTTGGACATCTGAGATTTAGAGTTGTATAGTTCTGATTTTACATGTTGTAACCTTGAGAGTGTCACTGGATTAGACCATTTCCGCTTTAGGAGTGATTCTGATCCAGGAAGATCTGATGATGGCAATGAGTACCTGTATTCGGACTGATTTTGATGCATATGCATGCGAGTTGTGTGTACACTTTAAACATATACATGCATGCATGGGTGAATGTATGATTTTAAATGTATGCATGTATGCGACATGTTGCTTATATTTTGTTCTTGGTATACGTGCGAGCTCGGGGATGGAATTCATGGCTTGCAATTGTCCTCAGTGGTAGCCCAGATGATTTGTATCACCATGTCTGTATGGATTGTCTCATCGAAACCGACAGATGCTTTTGCTGACTCCAGACATGCTTTTGTACCCTGTTGACTCAGTCTGATTGTCTCGACATCTTCCTGATTGACTGACTATCACGCAGATTTGGGTATTGGAAAAGTTAAGTGTCCTTCCACTTTATTCTTGATACGTTTTGAGGTGCCATCAGGCTTAGTGGATCAGGACCACAGGCCGTGCGGAGGAATGGTCTATTTGGTCGAGCAAGAAGACAAGCATTAGACCTTGCATTTCTGTACTGTACAAATGGGTTTGGATGCAATGACCTAATGATGGATGTTTATATGTAATGGCACGATATAGGTAAGATGAACATCTGGTAAGAGATCCAAGCATGTATAATATTGTAATGATGACATCAAAATGAGTATAATAGGGAAATTAACAGTGACTTTGACTTTGAACATTGTCCTCTTCTTGTTACCAACACGCCTCTCGGTTTTCCATGTCGGAAATTTTCTATTTGTGATTTTTTTTTCTTTTGATGAATGGCTCTAAAATTCTGTGTGAGTATTCCGTCCGAGTTGACCCTTTTTACACTAGCTTGTCTTAGGATTGGAAAATGTGCCTAGATATGTTCATTGAAATTTGCGAGGACACTGCTGCTGGTGATATCCAGTGGTTTGGCCTTTATCTGTCCCTAGTATTGGGGTTTGTGTTTGGGGTGTAAAACACTTCATCAGATATGGTTTGCTGCGTGTTGTGACCCATTTGTGAGTATTGACATGCAATGACATGACAAATGCATATTGAACACCAAAATTGAATATAAAACATTTATGACATAATGAATATGGATGCATTAGGAAAATCTCAAAGTGTGGCTCTAGTTTGGATTGATGCCCCTTCAAATTACCAATATGTCCTTTCGATTTTACACATTGGAGGTTTTTTTTTTTGGTGCTAACCTATGTCAAACTGAGCATTGAACTGCGTCAATTGATTATCCACTGGATCCTCCAAGAGTTTGAACCTATATATATGTTTCCAATTCACCTCAGATTCCAATACGCGCACGGTTCCCAAAGATGGACACGGCTTTTAATCCTTCAAAGCATGACCAGATTCAGAATGGCTTGAGTTAATCTTGGTTTCTTTGTGCCTGCCACTCATAATGCCCTATAGTAAATCACATCATCTATCAGAGGTGAAAGAATCACTGGTAAGTAGTCACTTTTGTTGCAGCTAAAGACTGAGTTCTTGAAATAGTTGGTAAATGCAACTTCCTTTTGGATGTTAGCACAGCAGGCTTTACAAGTCCTCCCATTCATGTTTGTTGAAAGCCTTGTAAACACTGGTTGCTCCAACACTGTTGGTGAAGTTCATGGGTGCATAATCGAAATTTCCTCTAGTCTTGGAGTCCATAGGCAAATAGAGGAAATCATAAGCATATTGTTCTTTGGACTTGCCCTTGTTCTCCTCCAGACAATGTTTGACCAGAATCTATGGCAGATTATGTCTTTGAAACTGATTTGGTAGAATTCTGATCATTAGGCTTGTCTTTCCATCGAAGTCGGCTTCAATCTTTTCTTGTTCAGATTTGCCCCTTCAATGGTCAGGTTCTTGGGTAACTTATGTTGTTCCTTATTCAGCTCACCTGAAGCAAATTTATACTCAAATCTCTCTCTACCATGGAATGAAAACCCGTCCTGCAATCCAAGGGTACAAAACAATTAGTCTGGGAGTTTGGATGGTATATGAATGTCACGGGATAATCAGGTATTCCTAATCTGGTACAGGTTAATGATAAACGAAGATTGGTTGGAATAATGCCATGACCACCTTGCTCCGCCACCTCTCCAATGATGAGATAACGTGGCAAAATGCGATATGGGGTAGCATTAGGGTTTAATTTCTGGTTAGAAGCCCTTGGTGGTAGAGAATAAAGTTTCACAAGATTAGTTCAAGAGGGAAGATAAAAAGGGTGGTTATGTCTTACATATAATGAACGGAAAACAAAAACTGTTGAAGGCAAGAGGGAAGGTGGAAAGAGGAGTGAAAAGGGAAATACATTGGGGTTCAAATCTTTCACAGAAAAGGTACATAAATCTAACACAGATGGACATTGGGATGATGAGACATTCCAGTATTAGCTGTAGCAGTCATGTATAATAGCAAGAGATTCTTCTGCCTGCACCGATTTTTTTTTTTTTTGAAGAAACTAAATCCAAGACACAGTCACCCCTTGGTTTTCCCGTTGCATTCAAATTTGTGCATGTCATGTGTGTTTAATATGTCTTTTGGATGAACAATGCATGTGTAAGGTCATGTACATATGAATGTCATACAAACAAGATTATACATGCACTACAACAAAGAACTGCTTTAGAGTTTCACTACATGGTGGGTGATGAAGATCATTTGAATTTCTTAGAGGATTGGTGCTTGGGATGAGTTTGGGTTTTTAGCTTCGGGGTTTTAGTATAGAGTACTTTCTTGGGTATGGAATTAGGCTTGCAGCTTCATTTTAGGGATCGACTATGAATTTTAGCAATATCCTTGGGTTTATAATAATTTAGGTATTATGTGGGTCACTCAAGTTGAAACTTTAGGGTAGGGCCAATAGCATCTTGGATTGTGATTTGTAAGGTCCGTTGATCTGGGTCAGCAAATAGCTCGACGGAAGTGGTGCCATCCCATTACTTATTTATCTCACAAGCTCACTTTTCAAGAGAGGGATTGATCAGAGTTAGATTCGCTTTTAGATTCCCTATAACACTCAAATTGATGTCATGCATTTTAACATTATGTGTGCTGGACATGTCGTTTCAGATGATCAAATGCATGCATAACGCCATGTACATGCAATCACCATATAAGTAAGAAAATAATAAGATGCATTGCATTCAAAAATATGTCCAATACACTTTACAAACAAAATGAGTCCCCTACAAGAAGGGAGCCTCTAAGGGTATTGTTTTCATAGAATCTGACCATTCCCCGTCCAATCACTGCCTCGGCTTCAGCGTCATTGCCCCGCTCCCATCAAACCAAACTTTGTAGTTCTTCATCATACTCCTTTCCCTGAGAAGTTTGAGAAATTTCCTTGGCAGTCTCTTTGGTTACCCCCAATCGCTTATCAGTAGTGGGTGGGACTTTTAGCTTACCTTTATCGACTAGCTTCTGGATCTCCTTCCTCAAGGTCATGCATTCGTTGGTCCGATGGCCCGTCATCATATGATAACTGCAGAAGTTGTTCTTTCAATCCGGTGTCAGTTCTACATACGGCGTGACACTTTGCAGCAGTCCCTTCTTTCTGTATCTAGCAAATAATCTGCTCAATGAGATAGGCCACAGGGATATGCCTTTTCCATCACCCTTGGGAGGTGGATTTGTGATGTGTTGCAGGGCCGAGTCAGTATTGGCCTTGAGTGGCACCTTCAGTTCCACTTCATCGGTCAAACCTCTCATTTTTCTTTCAAGCTCTACCACCCGTGCTTCCAATTCAGTGCACCTTACCGTCAGTCTCTCTACCTTGTCAAAATCACCCCCTAGCATTTCCTTCAACATTGTTGTTGCCTCTTCCCTGACCGCCTTGCGAAACTGTGATGAAGCGACATAATTGTCCACAACATCTGTTATAGTGTTGAAGTCCATTGGGCCAGCCATTCTTGAGACTCTTTCCTTTTCTCCCCTGATAAGAACACTTGTTAGCATTGACCGGGGCATGCGCATGAAGAAATACCAAGTCAAGAGTAATGAATGCTTGATGTGATGCATGTATGTATGAACGGTGATGTCACGTGATGCCATGTCATGTTATGCAATTCTAAGCTAGCCAAGTGTATACAAAGCCAAGAATGGAAACGTGCAAAGTGCAATGAATGTTGTTAATGAGGTTATATGCTAAAGTAAAGCATGGCGTATAAATATACACCACATGGATAAAATGACACGCAGGGTGTCCACGGATCGAAGCAAGGTGAGACTTGCGAAGCGCTTATACGTATAGAGCGGATCTTATACAGGAACTGGTTTGACATGTAGAGCGGATCTTACACGGGAACTGGTTTGACATGTAGAGCGGATCTTACACAGGAGCTGGTTTGATGTGTAGAGCAGATCTTACACAGGAGCTGGTTTGACGTGTAAAGCGGTTCTTACACGGGAGCTGGTTTCGTCTATGTGCACGGGACACAGGGACAGGATTTCGACACTCATGGTGCCTCCTGTTTCATGCTGTGATACGAGGTGACATTTTTCGACGCTCATGGAACATCAATGCCTAAAAAAGGTTTCCAATGATTACGAAAGACCTGAAGGGTTTGATGAAATTTCTAGCGTTTTTGGAACACCTAAATGACTTAGTGCATCTGATGGAGTCCTTGGTGCTTGTGTAGCGCTTAAACGTTTGACAGATGAATGAGATGTATATCGTGAGATAATAAGAGTGACTTCCTTTGTTTTATTCTTTTATTTTGGATGTTCCAAGAATACCCAATGCTATGCCAAAATAATGCAAAGAAGATCGCATGTGGATCGCCATGTGCATAGGGGTTCGATGCTTTTGGAGCACCTAGTGAACTTATTAAATGGTCGCGTGTGCGTCGACACATGGACAGGGTTCTGAAACTTTGGAGGTTCATGAGATGATATAAAATGGTCACATGGGGGCCGCCCACGGACAAAATTCTGATGCTTTTGAGACATATGATATGAAATGATGTTATAAGAAAGTCACATGTGGCGGGGACACGGAGAGAGGTTCAACGTTCGGGGAACACCTTTCATGATTTAGGATGTTATGAAATGCCTCTACATGCGTACTAATCCGGTACTCGGGGAGCGCCTTGAATGATGTAGCAATGTCATGAAGTAATCCGATGTGGATCACAGTGTTATATGATATTTGTGATGAATGGGTATGATGTCATGAAATGCATCATGTGGATTGTCACACAAAAGTAGACCTAGGACCATTGTGGTCTCTACTGAATGAGATGATTTGGTGAAATGGCAGAGTGCAATCCGGTGCACTGGCAGAATACGGGTAATTTTGGGATACCCGATATGTTATGGAATGAAATGATTGTGATAGGTACTCTTGGAATGTCCATAATTTAAATGAGGTGAAATGATATGGATGCTTATGTCACACAAAATGCAAATGGCTGCACAAAAACGTGGTTAGGATGCATGACATACATGATGATGTTGTGTATGCTTGTGAAAATGTTAACACACGAATGTAATGTTACGGCTACAAAAGAAATGGTTAGTGTGAATGTCACACAAATGATTAATGTGTTCACATGAAAATAAAATGCAAATGGCTACATAAAGATGTGGGTTAGTTATCACACAAATGCTTTGTGAATGATATGTCATGTGTATGGAAAATGTTGATTATGGTATGTCACGGGATGACGAGAAACACATAGCACACGAAACGTATTCTTCCAACCTTATTCCACCAAACGTGGTCGGTCTCGAAAATTCTAACCGAGTCTTAGGTGGGGTTCTCTTCGATCATCAACGGGGGATGATGAAGGCGCAATTTATTTTATTCGCACAATTTATTTTGGTATCCTAGGGGAATTCAACTAAGGTTGCTTATATGAGTTCGGTCCAAGTCGGGTTAAAATCAAGGCTCCCATAGTAAAATATACTCCTCACTTCTCCCCACTCAAGGGTCCGAACGAAGGGGTTCGTACGAGGCTATGGGTGGTGTTTCATATCCGTGTCCCTAAGACCATGAGGAACAAATGGGACACTTCAACAATTCACCGGGCTAAAAACGGGATACCTAAAAATGTCTAACTAAAGAATGCAAAATAAAATACCAAACAAGAATCATCCACATTATTTTGATTAGACACTTTTCAGGGCTTGTCAAATTCTTTTAAGTTTTAGAAAAACTTTTGTAAGAAATCTCCAGCAGAGTAGCCACTGTGAGCGGATGATGTTTTCGACGGAAGGCAGACTCCCTTTCAGAACGGAGCCTCAATATCGGGCAACCCTCCCTCGCGTGAGGTTTTTATAATAAAAATTCATTTTTAGAAAATTAGATTATTTCATAAAAGAATCGAGACCTAAGTCTCGATGAATAGTGTAGGAGTCGCCACCCGGCTCAATCGGGAAATTTCAGTGTAGCTGAACCGGATGAAAGGCCGCTACACTATCCGGAGATCTAGGTCCGGACAAGTTCCCTATTTCGTGTCTAATCAAAATAAAAATTGGCCAATGTTCATAGATGGTATTTTATAATTCTAAAGTCAATTTTATTAAATTAAATCATATGGCGTACATACACAAATAATAATAATAAAGGAGTAAATAATTAATTAAATGATTACAACTCGATCGAATGAAAATAAAGAGAACTCTCGTCCTCACTTTACAATCGCCTAAAATACACGATTTATCTAAAGAAGACAATCGCCTAAAATACACGTATTAATCTATTAAATACATCAAAAATGAAAATAAAACTAACTAAAAGCTGCAAAACAGATGGTTAGCACAATTTATAGCATGCCACAAATAGGACTCAAGTAGGATAGAATTGGAAAATTAGAATTTGGGAACATGCATTTAGGGGATAACCGGGTCAACTCCGCTAGCTGGCCTGATTAGACCTGGAAAACATTTTGAAACGTCCCTGTATCTTGGTTTTGTAAGAAAATCATTTTGAAAACAATTTTAATTCCCGGTTTACTTTAATTTAGCATGTGAAGTGGGTCGGTTTTCGGGAGAATCAGGTTTCCGTCGTTGTATTGTTCTAAATGCAATAACATTGGAAATTAAATCTAAGGTCGTGAATGCACACAACAAAATTCATTTTTGATGATTTTCTGATTTTTTAGAATTTTTATGAATTTTTGGAGATTAAATTGGAAATTCTGCCCCTGTACGAGGATTACAGTCGTGCGACTGTAAATTTTTCAATTTTAGGATTTCGCCAAAATTTATTCAAACAAAATTGAAAACTTGGAGGGAAATCAAGAACACTCGTACGACTGTATTTACAATCGTACGACTATTCTTCAACTCAAGAACGGTCGTACGACAGTTCTTGATTTCCAGAAACAGCAAGCACAGAAAATGAGTTTATATGCACCAAAACACACCAAATCACCCAGAAAAGCAACAAAATTGAAGGTTTGAAGTATATTTACCTCTGTGGCGCAGATCGACCGTAGGAATGACCGCTGGAAATGTCTCAATCCCTTCCAAATTGCTTCTTTTTTCCTTTGAGTTAAGGTTTGAAAAGTTGTTCAAAA
This sequence comes from Euphorbia tirucalli, assembly GCA_039660915.1. Lineage (NCBI taxonomy): Eukaryota > Viridiplantae > Streptophyta > Magnoliopsida > Malpighiales > Euphorbiaceae > Euphorbia > Euphorbia tirucalli. The sequence continues at coordinate 21,980,607 of CM077634.1, read as the reverse complement.
TACTCCCAAAATGTCACGGATTTAGTTACATTTAAGGTCTGAAATTGATTGAGCTTTAAGTGTCAAGTTATTACTCTATGATTTCTAACAAGTTTTAACTTTAACACTTAAGAATTAAAAGAAAAAAAGAGGAGGAAAATATTGAGCTTGTGTTGGGTTTTTCTTTTCCTCTCATTTTTCTCTCTTTTCTCCCTCAATTTCTCTCTCAAATTGTGTTAAAATTCAGAGCCAAAAGTCCCCCCCTTCGTTCATTCTTTTTCTCTTTTATCCTCCTCTTCTTTTCTGGTCCGAGGAGCATTAAATGCTCCTCCACCTTTTCTTCTTTCAGGGTATGGGCTGCTGTACCTGCCACGACCTTACAGTCGTACGACTGTAAGGACAGTCGCACGACTGTAAGGACAGTCGCACGACTATCTTTTTTTTTTTTAAATGAAAATTCCGGCGCTTACAAGATACCAAATTACAAAAGTATAAAGAAGAGAATATATATATAAATTTGGAGTATTTAATGTTATTTTTCTTGTTCAATTTTGACAGGTGAAATTTCTGTTTTTAATGTGCAATAATATAGATATTTTTTAATGTCTAATTATTAATTAAATAATAAATTATCAAAAATATCTTTGTTAAATATACCTAAACAATTAAAGTGATAACATCTATTTTACTTAACCATTAAATATATTAAAAGTGTTTTAGTAAAAATACAACCAATTAATTAATTTCCTCACTCGCCGTGTAATCAAAATATTGTTGGATGCATGGCGGGGTGAGTATCAATCTAAAATGACATCCAATTTTCAATTCCCGCCCATAATTGAAAACCCCTTTACTAAAACCCGATCATTCTACCTAAAACCTGTGTCCATGACGCCTGAAAATCTCTTAAACTATTCCTTCCCCGCCCAAAAATGCACTCTTGGTTGCCCCGTCCTCGACGGCTGTCTCAACGGCGGCATCCCTTGCAACTCAATAACCGAAATTGTCGCAGAAAGCGGCTCCGGCAAGACCCAACTCTGCCTCCAACTCTCCCTCTGTGCTCAGCTCCCTGTCCCCCTCGGTGGCCTCTCCGCCTCCTCTCTTTACCTCCACACTGAATTCCCTTTCCCACTTCGCCGCCTCCGCCAGCTCTCTCATTCTTTTCAGTCTCTATATTCTCATATTTTTGTCAATGAAGCCAACCATAAAAGTGATTGCAACTATAATCCTTGTGACAATGTGTATGTGCAAAGTGTTCAATCTGCACAGCAACTGCTCTGTATAATTCCCAATATAGAATCTTTTCTTCTAAATTCCAAAACCCGGTTGCCTATTCGACTGATTGTGATTGATTCAGTTGCGGCGCTTTTTAGGTCTGAGTTTGAGAATACTCCGAGTGATCTAAAGAGGAGATCATCGCTGTTCTTCAAGATATCTGGAAAATTGAAGGCCTTAGCAAGGAGATTTAATTTGGCGGTGGTGGTAACAAATCAGGTGATGGATTTTGTGGGATCTGGCGAGGAAGTAAATGGAGTAAGAATTGGGAATTTGAGTTGCCTGTTTTCATCAGGGAGGAGAGTTTGCGCGGCATTGGGATTGGCCTGGGCTAATTGTATTAATTCAAGGCTTTTCTTGGCCAGGGATGAAAATGCCATAGTTAATGATAGTGAAGCTAATTTCATGAGCAGGGAGACAAAGAGAAGGCTCCATGTCGTCTTTGCTCCCCATTTGCCGTATTCATCTTGCGAATATGTTATTAGGAAAGAAGGGGTCTGCGGAATTGATAGATAAATGTCCAGTTTTGTGCAAAACGCGATCATTTGAAGGTAGCATTTTCGCTTTGTTCAATTTTGTTTTTGATCTTGTATGTGGTTATTTATTTAAGGACTTCAAGTTGGAAGAGAAGAGCATTTAATCCTTTTTGTTCTATTACCAATTGCAATCATAGTTTCTATTATCTTCTGTGTACAAATTGCTCTTGAATGATGTTAACTCGGATAATCTTTTTAGCTATTTTTTCCAGTGTAGCTTTGTAAAATGTTAAAATCATGCGCCATAAGTTTGGCACAATCAGTATTTTTTTTTCTCTTGATTTGCAATGATTTATTTGGAAGTTGGAACAATACAAACATTTTCAACATGAAGGCTGCATTTTTTACTTTTCTAATAGCCAAAAAAAGGACTAAGATATCGCAGGTTTTGTGTAACAAAGAGTGAAGTCTGGCAATGGTCTTATGAACTCATTTGCAATTATATTTTTTGGATTTAAGGAGTTAAAATCACAAAGGAAAAGCAATTTTGCTAGCTCAGCTAACGTTGTTTAGCTTTTCTTTTCTTGTTTAGGCCTGTTAACTGAGAAGTTCATTAAATTTGTTGGGCTCCTTGCTTCTCAGTTTGTGCTCGGAATGGAATACTTTAGCACGTTCAGTAATATGGCCAGTTCTTATAATTAAGAGTTGTATTTTGAGAATGTCCATAAATAGGTAATTAGTTATTCTGCATTTAGTCTTCATATATGAGAACAATTTCTTTATGTTCACAGCCATTGAAGCTTACATTATGTGAATTAAACCATCTATGTATAGCTAAATTGGTTCATTGCCACAAAGTAGAGGTAGGAGGTTGGGGTTCGAAACCTATAGTCTCTTCAATTCCCAACCCCAATCATATATTCAAAAAGACTACATTCGGTTGACAACTTTTGAGTTTTGACTAAAACGGTCTAGTGGTTGTGCAATGTGGGTAAAAGCACTGTTTTGGTGGTAGGAAAAGAAACTTGATTTGGATATACATGTGTATGCTAGACAGATTGTATATTTGTCCAGAACATGGGCAGATGGAAAATTTTAACAATGAGCTAAAAGTCAGTGTCACATCATTGAAACTTGAAAGTTCCTCTTTTTAGTTTATTGATTTGGTTTAAGTGATGTTTAAAAAAAGTGATGTTCGAGGGCTTCAATTATTTAATGGATCCCAGTTAAAATTAAGTCTATAGCTGTTCTTTTTTTTTTTTTTTTTACAAAGCAAATGTTACCTAATGTCTTTTACTTCGTACACTAAATACTTCAGCCCATGAAGTATCCAGGTAGTTCCGAAGCATGCACAGTAGATATGGTATATTTTGTGTCACTAGCAAGAGATGAAATAATGTCCTCTACGGAGTACCCGTACCACAATTTCTTTTCTCTGTCAAATATTCACCCCTTTAAAAAGAGAAATTGATGTTCGTCAAATGCCATTTTCTGTTAATATCTACACAGTTTTTTGCACATATTTATACATAACTGGCAATTCGTGTCTGTTTTTGCTTTTCTCTGAATGCAGAATGTACAGTGGAAGGGAGCTGTCGATTCAGAGTCAAATCAGAGGGAGTTGCTTGCAATTGCAAAGGTTTGAGAGAGCTGTTGATCATTGTCTGTTATTCCGGCCTCCGGTTCTGATTGAAAGAGACATGAGGATGTATATATCTGGTAAGTCTGAAATGAGGGAAATACCATAGATGTTTTGCGATCATTTGTAAACATTTTTGGAATCTCAAAGCAAGGCTTTCTTCTGTTTCATGATTTTGTTTACAAGAGAAAAAATGGTTTTGGCTAAGTTGAAGTGGAAGTGTTTAGCTTCTTGATCATGGTCTAAGTTTCTGGTGGATTTTCTTTGCAAGGAAGTGAAAGTGTTTAGCTTCTTGATCATGGTCTAAGTTTCTGGTGGATTTTCTTTGCTAGTATATTTGCTACAAGATTCTGAATGTGAATTTATTTATCAGCAGCCAGTTTTCAATTGAAAAATGTTTTTGACAGATGGTTAATATGGAGATTCTGTTTTGTGGTTGCTGCTGCTGCTCAAGTTTTGCCTGCAGATGCGTGTTATCTTAGGCCTGAAAGACAAGCAGGCAAACTCTGTTGTTATATTCATCTCTTTCATTTTATTTTTGCTGCTTCAAAATTTTCTGATTACTCGTAATTTCATGTAGCTCAGAATGCAGGTTTTATAATCACCCAAAAATAGTGATTTGTTATATAAGAAGGTTTTTTTTTTTTTTTTTTTTTTTAATTTTCATTCTTTTGAAGTGTGTAGTATTAGATTTAAACCCCGACCTTCCGATTGGGAGTGATGACTTTACCACCAAAATGTAGTTGGATAGGCGTTATATAAAAAGTTTTAAACACAAAGAAAAAGTTCGAAAACAAATCTTATAGTTTCGTGCTTTGACACTTCAAAGACTCTAGAATTTTTTTTCTTTTTTGTGATAAAATGGTATATGAGGTTTTTAATGTTAACAAAACAAGGAACTTTCATTACAATGTTAAAAATTGATGGCACAGTGAAGGATATTTTTGCCTAACTAATTTTCTTTCCCGATCATTATTGCCATTTGGGTAACATTGTTTATCAACTAGAGTTGTTATCTTTGTTTTAATTAATCACATCAGTAATATTTTTATGGTAACTATGTTGGAATCCTATCTTGGATATTCAAGATACATTATTACGGTGTCTGTGTATGCTAAAAGAGTTTCTCCGGAATCTTAATATGTGCTACAAACTTTAATTGAAAGATAATTGACCTAAAAAGTTTATAATAAGTCTTTAACTGATTCATTAGATTAATTAAATAAAACAAATTGAAAACCGATGAGTAAATAGGAAAGGAAAATTTGGGCAGAAAAAGTCACGCCCAGTGGGACTCGAACCCACAATCGCTTGATTAGAAGTCAAGCGCCTTATCCATTAGGCCATGGGCGCTCACATGCCTGCACTTCACATAGCAGCTATTACAACGATATCAAACTATAATTACAATCAAATAAATAAACCAATACAGAACATTTGGGAATTAACTATGTTTAAGCAACAAAACTACCACGTTTGGGGTGAGTAGGACTCGGTTATAACCATGGTTTTCAGACCCGGACTGGTCCTCGAACCGGTGAAGGGATGGATTTATGGATTTTGGATTAAACTGGAATCGAACCGGATTTAATAAATATATTAAAATATTAAAATTATTTTTATTTTTATATTTATAATTTATGAAAATTTGAATATTTTTATTATAATTCTTTAAGTTTAAGCATTTCAAACACAATATACTAATTAAAAAAACTCAATTTATGAAATATAGTTTTTATAGTTACAATTAAATGTCAATTTAGTTTAAAATAATTTAAAAATACAAACTATATTTTATTTTAATTAAAAACACCTCAAAATAATAACTTAAATTTTATATTTAAATAATTTAAAAAAAAAAGTCTGGTGGAACCGAAAAACTGGTCCGGTTTACTGTTTTTCGGTTCGACCGATCGGTCCGATCGAAAATTGACCGTTATTAACCAAAGTAAAAACCGGATACAAACCGATCGGTCTGACCTTCGGTTCCGATCGAACCCAGTCCGACCACCCGGTCTTGTCTGGTTTCACAACTATGGTTATAACCTACAACAGAACATATATAAAAGTTGAGTTTTGTTGTTTAGCTCCGCTCCCCAAAAAGGAACCGATCCAAAACATATAAGGGTACTAGGGCTTGGAAAGCAATTGGTTAGGTTCAGTTTTTATTTTGCAGAAAATTAGTAATCAATTATCAGTTTTGTTTTATCGAAAAATATTCTAAATACACTAAAAATCGAACTGAAATTCAAATATAATACTAAAATATAATGTGTTTATATAATTTTTATTTTATTTTTTCCAACTTTATTTATTTATATACTATATTTAATATTGAAATATATTAATATTTTACCTTATTTTATATTTTTTTAATATTTACTGTGTTTATTTTTTTATTTTACGAATTTTTCACCTATTATAATAATTTTCGGTTATTAATTGGTTAGTAACCGAACCAAAACATTTTGGTTCGGTTGTATTAGAATGTTTTATAACTTCGATTTGGTTTTAAAAATATTTAAAAAATCGATGCTCACCCCTAATCACATAGTTCCAAAATAAAAATTTTAGACAATTTTACAAAGATACTTCTATATATGATACAAAACAACATAATTTATAGAAAAATTTAATTAACACAATATGTTTGACTTGATAATATTGTATTTATATAATATATAATCATAAAAAATAAGTGGATAATGTAACAAAATTATTGCACCATATCCTAAAACTGCTATTATTCTCAAGTGAGTCACATGTAGGTAAATTTATGATCCCTAACTATAAATTTATATTTGACCCTAAATTAAGTAAAATATTCAATTATTCATGGATAAATGTATTAGTAATGCAAATAGTGCAAGGTGAGGGTAGAGATTGTTCCTCCCATCCTCTACATAGGGATTTTCTATATATATTAATCCCCATTTATAAAATTAAAAAAAAAAAAAAAAGAAAAAAAAAGTCTTCATCCTAAAGTCTTCATCCTTGTTCCCATGGAGATTAGAATTATTGTGGGAATACTCATTCCTTATTTCACAAATTCAAACATTCTAAATAACATAATTTTAGTGAAATTTGAAATTTTACATAAAATATAATCTAAAATGTATTAATATAATTATTTGATGCTAAATTACATCAATCATAAATCATAAACAATACATTAATTCGCGAAATATAAAAGTAAACAACAATTATCTAAATACAAAAATAAACATCTAGAAATCTGTATAGATTACAAATTGTTCAATGCAAAAAGAATATTAATCCACCAAACCTAATATTGATTCAAGATTTTGAATTATTTTATTTTATAGAAAAATTATAAAAAGTAATACATAAATATATTATTATATACAAATATTCTTTTTTCTTTTTCACATAATTTCCAAAGAAATCCTTGTGGAGACATTGTAGGGAACTAGGGATAGGGATATAAATTTTCATGAGGTTGGGAGAGAGGTTTTAGTCTTTATCTCATCCCCATCCTTGGGTAATATTTTTTCCCATCCCACCCTCGTGGAAAAATAAATAAAATTCCCTCCCTTAAGGAATAGATTTTTCCTACCAATTTGTGATACTGGGTAAATATAGGCTTGGTCAACAGGACGGAGAATCCTTATTCCTATCGAGGACCCACTCTAATGTGGACGAGGATTCTCCGATTAGGATTTCCGTAGGATGAGGTTGGGAACAAAATTGCCCCCGAATCTTTTGCGGGAACAGGGATGGTAATACCCCTCCCCGTGGTGTCCCAACTCTGTCCCAATAAGCTTCCATTGGAATCCCTGGCCAAATTTCCGTTTATTCCCTACAATTCCCCAATTTCTCTTTTATTTGTTTTATGGATAATTATTAATTAATATATTTATTTATGGATGATAGATATTTAGATTATTTTTTATTTCTAAATTTTATTATTAGTATAAATGTTTGGATAAATGACTAGTTAATTTTAAATAGAAGTGAAAACTGAAAATTTTGATTAAATTAAAGTTTGATTTGTAAAATTAATTTTGGTTTAACTGAAACGAAGATCCTTGCGGGGACCTTTTTCCCCAACAGGGACGGGATTTCCATTTCCTGCCCCTTTGCCTCGTTTATAAACCTAGGTGAATGTCGTCATGAATTTCAAGTCAGGTTTTATTTTTAAAAAAAAAAAATTCCAATTTAAACAAATCACAAAATTCAAATTCATTTAAAAAACACAAAATCAGAACCCATATATTTGGAGCAAACAGTTAAGATTGATTAATATGATATGAGATTTCATGGTAATTTCAAATTGCAGTTTATTTGAAGTTGGAGTATTGTCCATATTATCAAATCCATATGCGACTAGATGATGAATATACATATACATTTTGTGTGGCTAGGGCATCTAAACATTACCCAATTCCTGTGGCTGATCTCAATCCATACAACTCAGCCTGATTAATCTCAAACTCCAAAAATATGGGAAGATTTCGTCAGCAATTACCATCCTCCTCCTCAGTGCATTCATTCTTTACCCTTTTCAGCCATTGCCTCAGTATCTATCTGCAAATGAAACAACACTGCCATTAAGTAAAGACATGTTCAAAGACTTACTACTCAACTAAGAATTTGTACAACAATTTCCGGATTCAATTGTTTATGAACTGCTGTGAGTGAAATGAACATGTTTTGGCGGCTGTCTTTCTGCCTAACAGCACCTCCTATCGTATAGATTAAAGCCATCACATCTTGAACACGGCTCGTGTCCAGTGACGAAGGAGCACTTGGCCTATGCCAGTCTCAAACTTATACACGATGAAATCATTTTTCTAGAACATTCCAGAGAACAGAATACCTCCTAAGTTCCCAAGTGCAAAATCAAGCAATTCTGGAGTGCAAAAATATGGGTGGATGGATAGTTGTTAAAGACGCACCTCGCTCTGGGCATGGCACCTCTCTGTTTCACAGGCGCATGTCCCTTTGATAAACTTTGCTGGAATCTGGATATGATTGTGTTGTCTTTTTTATTTACTGAGATATGAATTAAACGACTCCCAACACTAGAGATTAGTTCTTAAAGCGAATATTGACCTATTGCAACTTTAATACTAGAGATTAAAGAAAACACATCTAGCAAACATGGCTAGAAAACTAAGCGGGAATGATTAACGACTCAACTAGCAAATATGGCTAAATCATCTTTTGTTTCGAGGAATGGGATTCACGTTATTTTGGGAAGCTAGAAAAACGAACAAAATATCTCCATCCAAATTTTAAGCAGGATCAGGAATTCTAGGTGGTGTGACAAAAACATCCGGTGCACCATGGAAACAGAAATTTGAAAGTCGTGATATGAACTTGGTTTCGTAATAAGTTGTGCAAATACCAAGGAGTGTTACAGTTCAACTCATAGAGTTTGCCAATTAAATACTCCATTGCCTCACTTTTATGTTTCACACATAAAATTCTGTTTGATCGGTTGCTGTTAGTTAAGAAAAACACAATGATTAAGATTGGGGAAAAAAGAGGTGCGCATGAAAAGTAGATTACCTTTCAACTTCATCATGGGCAGGAAAATACCACTTCCGGTTAAGCTGAATATACCAGAAATGGCACTTGAAAAAACAAAAACAAACAAAAGAAAAGAATGAGAACAAAACGAATATGATTTCACCAAGAAATAGAACTTGAGTATCATTTAAAATGCTTATTTGCACAAGTACACTTCTAATACTGAAACTTATGAGTATTTGCATCTAGAGGACTATGAAATCACCCAACTCAGGGATAACCAGCATTAAAATGGTTTTATATTTTTGGCCAGGTCAAGAATTGCAAATGAAAAATTGGATGAGCACAACACAACTGATCTTAAAATTAAACATTCAGGACAGTTCAAATAGAAAGTTCGGTAACAGGAAAGCATTTTGAATACAGCTACCTGACAATACTCAGGTAAATACAATCAAAACCAATGACACAACTTAGTCCGGACGTTGCTTTAAAACAAGTTAAAGATAACAACCGAAAGTGCATCTGGAAAAAAATTCATAAATACGAAACTGAAAAAAAATTCTCTTTTTAACCACTCAGATTCAGTACCATTCAACCAGTCAATGCGTCCATAATATCAGAAAATTTTAGCTGGTAGGGTGGTGGGAACAATTTTAAATCAGGTCCGAGTTCAACTGATAGCCTTAGATCTTCAATAATTATACTAGGAAGAAAAGAAGATACAGCAATAATAGGTGTGTATTCTTGTACAGAAGTATATGCAATTCAATTAATCCATTCAAGAACGTACCTATTAAAAAAATGCTTAGCATTAAAGCTAGTGTAAGTTGAATAGAACAACTAAACTGTAGACGCATAGGTGCTAGTAATTTCCTTTGCATTCCACCAACCTGACCAGAGAACTGAAAATTATAGAAAATCTAGAAAACTCCAAAATTGCCAATAATAATGTAAAACAATTAAAATAACAGAAATTGAACATGTTAACCTGTTTCAGTTTATCGTAGCACCATATCATGATTTTTTTTTCTTGTAATAATGTCAATGATAAGTTAAATTTTCGGGGAATCTAAAATGCAAAATTTCCGAACCTGATTGAGAAAATAAGATCCTGTTGCTCGAGAATGCTCTCCACACCTTTGCTTCCAAAAGAAAGTCTTAGACCCTTTTTCTTTAGGTGTAGCCTCAATTGTTGGCAATCTATTCCTATGGTCATCTTCATTAGCAATTACAATCTTCAAAGCACCAAAAGTTGGTGAACTCCATGTTCTTCTTGTCCCAGATGTTTTATCAGCTTGACTTATTAGATCATCCTTCATAACAGAAATTCCGGTCTCTTCTACATCTAAGACAACGTCATCTTTTCCATTCGAATTAGCTCTGCTACAGGTAGCATTAAGAATATTGTTTGCATCTTTTCTTGTAGGATGGTTCTGCATTAGAGGACCTTTTGTTGAAGGCCTAGGTGCAGCAATACAATGTTTAACTGTTTGTGGAGTTTGAGAAGCTCCTGAGAGAAATAAGGCTAAATCATCGCGTTCTTCTTTATTCAGATTCACCCATTGAAGAGGTTGCTTCCCTTCCTCATTAAAAGCTTGCCTTAATGCTTCTTCAACATGTGCTATTTGACTTTCAATGGCTGCCACAAATTGGTTATGTCTGGATGCTGTAATATCATCACAACGATGTAGATGGCTTGCCCTAACAGCTCTCTCGAACTCCTCCAACTGGAGCACAATCACAGTTCAACTTCAATATGGCAAGGCACTAGAAATGTATAACCCAAAAGTCTAACCAGATAAATTAAAGGAATGACCAAAACAGTTTATTATCTAGTTGTACTAGTCAGAGTTATGTATACAAATCAAAAGGAACTTGAGAAACAGCTGACTCTTTCAAACACGGAGATGGAAAGTTGGATGAGTTAATGCAAAATGGAAGTAATAAGAAAAAAATTAACAGTTTAAGGTGGATAATATCAATTGAAGAATCAAGTTATACCTGCCATTTTGCGGTACCTAATGCAGTTTGAAGGTCTCGAGACAGTTCATCTAGATCCTCTAATTTTGATCCCTCTTTCTTCACTCTCATCCACATCCTATAAGCTGATTGCATACTGGAAAACCAAAGACATCATTAAATGACTTGAGAATTTGATCAAGCAGAAATATCCTATGACATTGAAATGATTTTGCAGTTGTCTTTCTAGAAAACAAGCAAAACAATTAAAAAAAAATTACAAATAAAACCTCTTTTGATGTTAGAAATCAGCATCTAGGTGCTGTGTTCATTTCAAAATTCAAAATATGCATACGCTAAAATATGAAAATAAAAACCCAAACAGAAAATCAACAGTGAGCAATTTCATGATGCCATAACTTCCCCTCCTCCCCCCCCCCCCCCCCCCCCTTCCCCCCAGGGGCGGGAAAAAAAAAAACACAGAAACAGAGGGCCACAACAGAAAAATTCAACCAAACAAACTTGATGAAAGTAATTACAATTCCCAAACAAGAAACACCAATAACGAAAAGCAAAGCCCGATTGAAATTGAAGAAAAGGAAAAGCACGTACACATCAGCAGATTCCTGAACCTCTTCGGCAGCAGTAAAGAAAGAATCTTTTTGCCACAGATCGAAACTATTTGCAACCATCATCTTCGTTTGCTCCTTCTCCTCTAAAAAAAAAAAAAAAAAATACTAATAGAAAAATGAGAAGAAGAAATAAACGTGTGTTTGTGATGCTTAAAGGGTTTGCTTTCTCTTCTCTTCTCTTCGTTTCCTCTTTTCCTTCTCTTCAGTTATGTGCCAAAGAGAAGCAAAGAATGAAGAGAGAGAAAGCAAACAGAGCTAACACAGAAGAAGAGGAAGAAGAAGAAGAGAGAGGATAGAGACGTATAAGCGATTCCAATTTCCTCCCTTTTTCTCTCTCTCTGTTTTTTTTTTTCCAAATAATTATTTAATCATTTTTATTTTTATTTCTCATTTTTCTCGTTTTTATAATTAATAATTATACTTTTTTTTTTTCAAAAAATATAAAATATCATTTGTTAATTAAAAGGTGGCTCCTTCTACTGTTTCCAGTTACAAATATAGTTGCATCAACAACAATTGCAATCCTTTCAGTTACGTGGCAAGGCGTGATTGGATTTGGTTATATATAGTATAGTATTGGTCGTAGAAGATCACGAGAAAAGGACAAAAAAAGAAGAGATGGGCTGCAGACAGAGCATGATTGGTAAGTGGACAGCCCATTTTTACTCTATTGTGGGACCCAATCCTAACAAATGGAATAACCTCTATTCTATCTACTTTTTTCCTTTGTTATTCCCTTTAAAAATCAATAAACAAATTCTCCCTTAATAAGTAAAAAAAAAAAAGTATATATGTTTTTATTGAAAAGATGAAACTAAATTGAGGGGCTTCATGATGCTTTATTTATTTATTTATTTATCTATCTATGATATTAAACTATGAATGACTTAAATTAATCATGCTTCAATTCAAAACATTTTTCTTTTAATATTTGGACTATAGATTAAAAAAATAACTTAAAGTGTATTAATTACAATGATAATTTGTTAAATTTCCCTATAATTTATTAAATGTCCCTATACAAAATACTTCTTTATTTTAATTACAAGCAATATCAAGTAGATGGTTTAATTTGAAAAAATAAATAAATACTTTGTTAATTTTAATAAAATGATAAATAATTTTTTTTAAAAAAATTTGATTAGATTGCATATGGTCTCATATATTCATAAAAAAGTTGCAAAACATACCCTCAACGTTTCAAATTTTTATGGATTTTATAATTGATCTATTGATTAATTTTTTCAACATTTTGAATACATAAATTTATGTTTTGATAATAGTCACTCAAAACTTAACACATCCATCTAGTGTAGACTACAATCTCTATTGATTGAAGTGTGTCATAATTTTTTAGGAAAGTAGAAGACTTTGACAATGTTTTATGAAGCTCAAAAAATACTTTCAATTTAGCCCACTTGTCCTAAAAAAACTATGTCACATAGTAGTTAACATAGATTCCAATCGATACGAGACGTATGTTTTAAGTTTATGACAAGTACTGGTAGAATAGGAAAAATCATATAGTTAATGTGTTGGAAAAACTAATTAAAAAGTCAAATTTCGAAATACTCGAAAGTTTTAAGAGTTAAAAACAAGTTTTGCCAGAAACATTAAGATGAAAATTCTCGTAAGCTCCAAAAAGACTACAATGAAACACCCAAGATGACTCATAGTCCCAACCATACCAACCATTAATTGTAACAACCAAATGGGTATTTAATTGTATAAATTATTAGTGGAAATAAACCAAATTTTGTCTTTTAATATGAGCTGTGAAGAATGGAAGTGGTGGTTACATAAAATATTGTTTTAATTTGAAGTGTTCCCTTCTCTTAATTACGTATGGGCCTATGATAGAGAGAGAGAAGTTAGAGCAATTTTTTCCTTAAATTAGTTGTCTCAGTTAAAACAAGAGAAGAATTTGGGTTGGGCAGTATATGGTTCGAAAATACAAAATTGGAGTTTGTTTAATCAATAATTTTGACAGTTTATTGTAGGTAAACTTTGGTAGGCTATATATAGAAAAAAAAATTCAAAAACAGCATCAATTACTTCTTAGACAAAGTTGAATACTCCAAAATGCCAATTTCACGCATTTGGTATATCACTATGCCGACATTCTTATGAGATGTTCTCAAAAGGATCAATTGTTTTACTAGTCAAAACAATTCTTAATGACAATTCTCTTTCTCATTTGACTTTTCTGTCTTACGTTGTTCTTTTAACTCTAAATCAATAAACATATTTTACATGAGAATTAGGGATAGAAGAAACAATTACTTTCTGTTCTTTTTCCACGTGCTTAAAAATGGTAGACATGACATTCTCGTTGCATCTGCAGTGGGTTCCTTGGTTTCAGGCGAAAATATATATATATATATATATATATATATATATATATATATATATATATATTTGGACACATATCAAAAATCAAAGAGCTAGTCGATACAAAGGAACACAAGGTGCTAACATTTGCGGATGTCGAAACCGAACTTGGCAATTTTGTTCTATTTATGATAATTAGAAGAACATAGATATAATCAACCCGTACTTAAAATATTTTAAAGGAAACCTTTTTCAGATTTCGTCAAGTACATGGATACTAGGGTTGTCAACAGGGACATGGAGGTCCGCCCGAAAGGGGATGAAGATTCCCCGTTTAGATTCCCCGCAGGACGGGGATGGGGATAATTTTGTCCCCGTTTACTAAACGGGGATAGGGATGGGATTTACCTCCCCCGCCCCGCGGACCCGTCCCCATCCCCGTTTAGTCTCCGGTGGGAATTTCTATTAAATCCCCGTTTATTTATTTATTTTATTATTTATTTATATATATACATAAATAATTAAATTTCATAATAATAAAACTAAAACTAGGGATTGCTTTATATCTCTCTTTTATTTTTAAAGTTTCTAACAATTAATCATGTATTATCAATTTAGAAATCTCTAATTTAATTTCTGTATATCGAACTCTTATACTATATTTTGAAATAATAATATTAGTAGTTGTAATATTTTAATTAAATATCACTTTCTTATAAAAAATATTAAGTGAATTATTTAATGGTCTCCAAACTGTAATATATTTTTTAACTTATTTTTGTACCAAATTGAATTTTATTTAAAATTTCCAAAAAAAAAAAAAAAAAGAAATCTTAACGGGGACGGGGATCCCTGTGGGGAACCCGTTCCCCGACGGGGCTGGGAATGGGAATGAAGATCGCCCCCATTTACTAAAGGGGGACGGGGATCCCCGCCTTGCCGGGGAACGGGGATGAGATTGCCAATCCCCGCCCCGTTTACATCCCTGATGGGTACCTATCCATGTTTTACCTACTAACTTATACCTATCAACATAACCCAAGGAATATGGTTGAGCGGCAAAAGTTCATCAACTCTTAACCAAATGTCGAGAGTTCGATCCTCGCTTTGGAGATAAAGCAGCTTTAAATCCTCGAGTCAATTGTTCCACCCTTTGCGCCAGGGTAAACTTAGTCAATCTGATTGAAGATGGATACCCTTAGTCGTGCACCAAAAAAAAAAAAAAAAAAAAAAAAAAGTTATACCTCTTAACATTTTGTCATTTTCATATCACGACCTTTCTCTATTTATTATTAGATATTTTCTACCAAAATTTTGATATATATTTGTAGACAAAATTACCCGTATCTCTCTTCTCTTAGAATGTCCTAAATTTAAGTTCTTGTTAAAGACCCTCCTTTAACAACCATAACTCCGAAGAGTAAAGCAAAAAGTGATATACCGAGTAAAAGGACAACTTTGTGATGCAAGACCTTGAAAATCAACGGACCAAGAATAATTTTGTCACCATGTCAACAATTTCCAGGAAAGAAAAAGAAACCATGACAAATAAAGAAAAGTATATAATGACAAAAGAAAATGCTTGATCAAATCTCATAAAGGTTAAAGGGGTTAATATCACAAACAGATAAAATTCAAAAGTTCAAATTACAATTTGTGGAAACATAATTTTGTGTTGCAGAAATATAATTATATTTCAACTTCGGAAAACTATAAATTTTTATTTTCCTTTCGTTTGGCACTTTCCCTGATACTAATATATTTAAAGAACGGAAAAGAATGAGAAAAAAAAACAAGCTCCATGGCATATTAGGAGCTTAGAGTCAAATAGCAATACACACACACACACACACACACACACACACACACACAAAAAAAAAAAAAAAGGAAGAAAATTGATGCTTTAGTCTTAGCATAATAAAGAGGCAAATTACGTATTACAACATAAAAATCTTTATTATATAAAAAAAAAAAAAAAATGTAGCATCATATTGACCACACATCTAAAAAGCAATAATGCGCATGCTTTTCCTGAGGCCACTTATTTCCTCCTATTTTCCAAACCCACAAGGATTAGACTCTATAATTAATTTCTAATTATAGATACATAGAAAGTAAAGCAAACACAAAAGACTGACATTAAGAATAAAATATTTCACTAAAAAACACAAAGTCAGATTCCATATTCTTCAACAAAAACTTGGGAGGCTTTGTGCAATGCTGACATTGACATTGCAGCATGATCCTAACCCACCATTTTTTTTTTATCAAACTATGCTCTAAAGCATATACTATATTTTATCATTATCCACCCCTTATGTTGGATCCTCTTGTTGTTTTGAAAAAAAATAAAATAAACTTTGGCCAATTTACATCAATTTTAGCACCTTCGACTCCTGTCCTTTAGCACAATTTGTTATTTAGCCCCTTCAATTTTCATATTCAGACTCCTATACTTCAATTTTTCACAAATCCGACCATAGATTGACGGTTTTGAAAGGCACTCGCAGTTGACACAATTGGAAAACATAATTTGAACACATACGCTGCTAAATTCGTCTGTCAATGATCAAATTTTAAGAACATTCAAGTACAAGGGTAAATATGCTAAATTTGAACTACAGGGTTAAACTGACAAACTTTGCCAAAATCAAATCTTACCTTTTGCTGTTTTCTGGTACACAGGCATCTAATTTGCCTCAACCCTGCTCATTCCTCAGCCATGAACTTAGCCAGTTCAGTTTGAACCAAATTGAGACCAGAATCACATGAAGTTAAAATCGACGAGAGAATTCGCCGTTGCAGATCTTTAAATTCTAATGCAAGCTTAACATCCCAAGAAACGCTTTCTCTACAATAATGAAATAAAATTTATCTCAGTTAATTTGCTACTTGAAGGACATATTCTAAATACTTTGCTAGAGAATTTATACCTGTCAAAAAGGTCCGAGTCACCTAGATTTTCCATCATGTTGAGGAAAGTAGACTGCAGATCTTCCAGAATCTCTATTTCGATTTCCAAGGTTGATTGTG
This sequence comes from Euphorbia tirucalli, assembly GCA_039660915.1. NCBI lineage: Eukaryota > Viridiplantae > Streptophyta > Magnoliopsida > Malpighiales > Euphorbiaceae > Euphorbia > Euphorbia tirucalli. Next base: position 21,963,784 of record CM077634.1, on the reverse strand, counting down.
TCTGGAAATCATTTAAAGAAAAGCAACAAAAGGGTCATATATGACTATAGAGTGATTGAAAATTTGACTCAATAACTGACAGATTTTAGAAATACTATTGAATCGATTGCATGCAAAGAGAAAACATAAAATGAGAGCAGAAAGGATATTACAATGGTCTCAGGTCGTTCTGTAGCATTGCGAGCTCTCCGAAAAAGTTCTAGTAATGGACATGGCAAACCATAATGGAACATACTATGGTTTTTCGAAAACCAAGTTCCTCGGACCATGTGAGTCGTCTGGCTGGACACAAAGCAATCCTCAATAGATTCAGCCTCACCAGCATCAATATCTGAATCAACACAAGGATTTCATAGAATATTCCAAGTACATATATACACACATCATAAGCATGTAGGAGCTACCGAATGTCTTCGGCTTCATCTAAGGATGACAGAGAAGAAAATTACCCAATGGAATTACATCATATGGATTGTATCCTTTCGGTAAGAAACCGTAGAATGTAATTAGATGCGAGCTAGAGAAATTCCCATAGCTGAGACAACATTGTTCCCCGGTACGGCAAGGCCTTGAAAGTGGGAATTTCAATGTATTTGTTACAGAATCCACTTTGCCATATTGAATGATATGTGGGTGGAGCTGCAGACAAACCAATTAGAACATGAATAAAAAAACGAAAATTGCCAAAAAAGCTGTGAAGGTCAATCGAAGCGAGATTTGAATGAGTAAAACAAACAGCAGAGTATTCTATATGCAAGCTATGATAGATTGAGCATGACCACCTTCCAACAAAGAGAACCAATAACCAAAAAATGCCACCGTTTATGTTTAGTATCTGTCGGAAAAACTCAAAAGGTACCTCAAAGAAGAGAATTGCATCACATTAATAAATAGTTCATCGATCTAATTAGTCAATGTGGGATACTTAACACCTCTCATACCTAGAGCTGGACATATGTAGTGTAAAGTTTGCAGGACTGGACATAGGATGACCCACTTGGGCTAGGTGCCTCTAAAACCGTATAGATAAAACTAGGCCTAACCTACCCTAAATGTACCTCAATGAGAGGATCGCCTAATGCTTAAAAGTGATAGATTGTCTCTCTAACTATCCAATATCGGATACTTAATAGTATCTAACTATCAATTTTGGGTAGTAAAAAAGGGGTAAAGAGTTGGTAACTTTTTTATCAGATACAAAATACTAAGTCGTAATGTGTTAATTTTAGATGGAATATCAGCATCTGAAGAGCAGCATTTTTTTATTAGTTAAGTCCAGGAACATAAGATCATTTTCAGGGAAGCTAATGGTCAACATTTGGTCCAACCGCTTTGAAATGTTCAACAGAAAATATCATTATCACAATAAGCCAGAAGTTCAACTCAACAACCAAAATAAAATATGACTCGCTGAGCAAACAAGTCTGTGAAGACTAAGGAAGAAAGGAATATACCGAATGATTAAGAAAACCTGCAACTGGAATCAAGCAAGTCCTCAGCTTTCCATCTAGAAACATTACTTTCATGCTATTGGAGTACCAGAGTTCACAAGCCCACAAGAACTGCTCCCAAGTATAGAGCTCTGGCAGAAATATGTTAGGATAATTCTCACATAATGAAGGAACCAATTCATCATACTGAGTCCGCAAGTGCTGTGGAAGTCAATGAACAAATATACCACATTCAGAAAGTAGCTTTTTTTTCCTGAAGCTGCAAATGATGTAGATGTACAAGTCTAAAGAAGTTACAGATGATGAAACCACGAAAATTTAACTGAAATATGTCAACAGTTTTATTTCCCAAAATTTGAGACCTATTATGGAGACAACATATTTCCATCTCCATAAACATGAAAGCAAAATATAAAATTTTCTTCCGTCATCATAAAAATCTTTGAAAGAAAATGGGCTAGTGATTGAAGTCTTAGACTCCATCTAATCTCAAAGACAGAAAAAGAAGGTTATACTGAATCTATACCTTCTTCATATGATTAATTTGAATGATTAAGAGGAAAGAGATTTTTCCAATGCTCAAACTAACTTTTTCAGAAAAAAGTTTCCTCTTAACTTGTATCCTTGGACAACAGGGCTTGCTACACTTACATTAGCAAAAGCTTAAACCAAAGACAACCAAAAGCTAAAGATGTATAACTAATCTGAGAAAATCAACATTGCTACACTTACATTAGCGAAAGCTTAAACCAAAGACAACCAAAAGCTAAAGATGTATAACTAATCTGAGAAAATCAACATTGTCCATCGTAAGAAGCAACACATAACAGCCAGATTGAGAAGAAATGAAACAGAATAATTTGGGAGAGACCTCTTTTGCTTGCATTATCTCCTCTAACAGCAGTGTTCCATCCAAAGCCATCATTGCATCAACTCCAAAGCTCAACCCTGTAGATATTCACAAAAAGGGGAAAAGAAGATAAAAAAACCCAAACTGGCCGAGAACTGTTAAGAAATGCAAAAGACAGGCCACAAGGCAACGACTTAACTATGTTACTTGATGCAAAGGTCAAAGGAATAAATTTCTGGGAGTTTTATATCCTTCCAGAATTTTTCATGAAGTGATTGCATGCTAGCTCAAAATATTTAACTATCATAACATATGAAGATCCACCCATCTCTCTCTCTCTCTCTTCCCCCTCCTAACCCCAACCAATCTAAAAATTAATTTTTTCTGGACTTCTGTAAATTCATGCAGAAAAAAAAGACAAGTCTTAATCAGATAATAATCACCGGAAAATGCAATTGTTATTTGAAAATTAGCTAATTATCTTCACTCTAAAAATACTCCATAAATAACAGGTGGATTGCCCCATTATCACCAAACTTTGAGCATAAAATCAAACCAATTACTAACAATCAATTTGTTCCAACTTTGTCAAGGATCTCCTCTCCAATTTCATCCATAACTTGGTCAACTGCTCCTTAAGGAACTACATACATGTGATCTAATATTCAAACCACAAAACCCTTTTAGAATAGTTACTATATGCAAGTAAATACACAAAGTATCATTGAATGAATCTATTATAACAGAATTGCAAACCTGTATTAAATTCTTCTGGTAGATTGTCAAAGTACATCTTGAATTTTGATTTGCAATTATGCCTCTCTTTCATGCTCCATAGCAGCAACATAGTCTCAGAGGAAATCCCATCTATATTCTCCAATAAATGATACTGCACACAAACTAAGGAATAAACCGTATATTGTGACACTCTGTTTTCATAAATAAAGCGAGGGAAGAAAGCAGAATTATATTCTTCCTTACAAACAGAATCCAAAATGACTGATCCAGCACATATGTAGAACAAATAAATAAAACAAATCCTTGAATTTAAAACAGCATTTTACCATGAAACATGAGAACTCTACTATAGATTAGATGTCTTCAGTCACTTCCATGTAGTTTTATTGTGCACAAGATCGACAGCATAGATTCAAGTGCAAGAGATAAGGAACACAAGATTCCTGGAACTTAGGCACATGAGAGATTTGGGGCTCGCATTAATTGAAATGTGTACTAAATTTTTGATATGATGCCTTCAATTTGTATAAAGATAATCAAATAAAGAAACTCCAAAAATTATAAAATCGAAATTATACAAAGAATCCATAAGGAGATCAGACAGCAGAAGTTGTGCAGAATATAATTCATAGCATTACAAACACACAGGATAAAACTATCCTCATTAAATGTCAATAACACAATTGGTTCAGCAAAAAACCATTTCCACATGATAAGAAAACATTACATACAAACCACCAATAGGCTAGAGAAAATAAAACTCATTCGAGTATCAAAGCTGGTCCCGAAAAACGTAAAGTAATCCTCATCATCATAGCCAAGTAAGCTATCATCTACTTATTTGAGCTAAGGTCCTTAATATCTTCTTTTCCTTTCCTCCCTCAGTTATTCAATTTCCTATCTATATAAAAATACCATAGACATACATATACCTGTATGTGACATTGATCCACATCTTGAGTTGACCAGGAAGAAGAGAGATGACTTTAATTTGAATTGGAATTGGATCATCAGATCATGTTGCGATATTTACCTTTTTATGGGTAATTCTATGTACAATAAACTTTATTGATAGATACCTTATAAAGGCAAAATGAGAAAAACATTTACAAATTGTTCAGTAAAAGCAATAACTTAAAGAGTAAAATTAACAAAAAATCATTCAGCCCCTACGACACACGAAGAAAATAGGTGTGCCTAGGCAAAAAAGCTCACCTAACAACTTCATACAAGGCAGTTATTGAATACACAAGACAGCCAGGCAATTTGTTCAAATGCGTGAGTTTATTTTTACTTCATCGTCATTTCTTTCCAAATACCTCATAAAATAAATCAAATATGTAAGTAAAACCTAATAGTTAAAGAAAGTTACCATGTCTGATTGATGCACAAGCTCCTCCGAAATAATAATAGATGTGGGGATCTCCAAGGCAATATCCCCAACTTTTAGATCATTCGTCGCAATGGCTCCTCTACCAGCTCCTTCAACATCTACAATAAGAAACAGAGCACGTGACGGAATATTTAAAGTGATGATGTATTTTCCAGGCACAAACCAAACTTCTTCTTTTACCCTTCTACATATAGCCAAAAAGATAAGGGAAAATAAAATAAGAAATCAACTTATCCTATGTACTAGCACGCATAGAGTGATTACCCTGATATTGAACACTTACAGACAATCTCCAATCCTGATTTTACGCCATTGCTTTCACCCCATTCTACTAAACCCTTTTCTTTTTCACATATGTAGCTTCTATCTATCTGAGTCGGGATTATGCTCTTCTCCATCAATTTGTTGATCCTACTAAAAATGGCATCTCGTAATGCTTGCAAGATGTTCATGTTTGTGAGTGTTTTGGTACAAAGTGAGCTGTTTACAATAGCTAGAATTGAATTGAGAGCTTCCAACTCATTCCTAGGGCTAATGCATTCCACCGATGAACATTTGTCAACATCACCAAAATAAAGTTCTACCTGCAACTCAGTAAGCCCCCATTCACTCAATCATTATGATATAAAAGAAAAAAACACTACACTTAAAAGAAAAAGGAAGACATGAAAACTACCAAAATTTAGGTAATTAAACTTAAATCATGACTTCCATGCCATATATCAGTGCAATCATGAATGCATCAATTTATAACAAAACTAAATCCTATTACTTGCATCAATCACATCTCCGTATTGGAGAACACATAATTGGATAGGTTTACAGCATTTACCTCGTCTAAGTATGTGATTCTTGCTATTTGAAGCATTTTTTCCAAGGTGGCAGCGATGGAATCAGGATATGCAGAGCTTTGAAGCTTTATTTCTTCCTTGATGTCAAAACCCTTATGATTAAGCAAATCCTGCCAAATCATAGGAAAAATTATGAGAACAAAGACAACAAGTTAACAGCACAGAGAATTAGATTCTTCATTGATAGAATCAGGAATAGCTCTATGCTGAATGAAAATAGACTACAATATCAGTGGTGAGTGGACATAATAATGAAGTAAGATACAGACAAAATGAAAATCTGCAGTTTCACCCTCTCTAACTTAGAGAGAGAGAAGAAGTTAATATGCATATCAAGATTAAGACCATATGCATTTACATTAGTGAATCTTTTCTCTTTCTTCTTTTCCTTTTGCTCTCAACGTCTTCTTTATGACTACATTTGTGCATACTAAGCTCATCCTATATGCAAATGATATAAAATTTCAAATAAAGGGTCAATTTGATCCAAAATCAATTTTAGGCATCAATTTGGCCTTTCAACTCGGCATTTGGGGTCATACCAGCCCAAAATAATGTGATTGGCGGTTTGTCAACATGTGTCAATATCTGATGCTATCACGCATCACTTTGGACTAATTTGATCCCAAATGCTAACTTAAAGGGTCAAATTGTACCTCAAATTTATTTTGGGGCAAATTGACCCTGTAATCCAAGTTGAAGGGTGTATTTGACCCTTTATCCATAAAATTTCAATCAGTATGTTCTCATTTCAATTCTATACATATAGTTTCACTGACACGAGAGAAATGAAAGAACAAGAAAAAAAAACTATTACCATTCATTTCACCTCTCACCTTCTTTTGATGAAAAAGGGGGTCAGTTTCTGAGAGTTGAAGGACAATTGAACAGCCATCATCTGTCTCAGTGAACTTCTCTGATAAATACAGCTGCAACAACAACTGAATTTAGTTTTTAATTTTCCAAAACACAATATTAAATGTCAACATACTAAAAGAATATCCAGTGTAAAACCCTAAAACTTCAGCCGGAAGAAAAGAAAAAGACAACTCTCAAGCTCATCATGTATGGTTCAGTAAAATGCTCTCTAAATTAGTCGAATACATGAAAATGGAAACAAAGAAAAATGAAAAACAAAGCAAGTGAAAGGACGGAGACAGTAGACTAAACTGAGTTTACCTTAGAATCTTCCATGGAAGAATAATTAAAAATCTGAAATTGAAGCAGCGCGCGAGCAGACGTCACACAACAAAGACAGAGATGAAGCCTGAACAGGAAAAATGATTTGAAGCTTGAGACGTTATTGGAGGCAGGGCTCTTAGTGGGCTGGTTTAGCCAATGGATTCAACCTTTATTACAACAAATTTCATCGACTTAAGTCCAATACATAGAAAAAGGCCCATCATACAAGATTTTGTAGTTCATTTGTAGGTATTTAGCATGGTTTTCAGACCCGGACCGGTCATCGAACCAGTGAAAGGATGGATTTATGGATTTTGGATTAAACCGGAATTGAACCGGATTTAATAAATATATTAAAATATTAAAATATTTTTATTTTTATATTTATAATTTATGAAAATTTGAATATTTTTATTATAATTCTTTAAGTTTAAGCATTTCAAACACAATATACTAATTAAAAAAACTCAATTTATGAAATATAGTTTTTATAGTTACAATTAAATGTCAATTTATTTTAAAATAATTTAAAAATACAAACTATATTTTATTTTAATTAAAAACACCTCAAAATAATAACTTAAATTTTATCTTTAAATAATTTTTTAAAAAAAAAGTCTGGTCGAACCGGAAAACCGGTCCGGTTCACGGTTTTCCGGTTCGACCGGTCGGTCCGATCGGACGTTGACCGGTTGTTGACCAAAGTGAAAACCGGACAGAAACCGACCGGTCTGACCTCCGGTTCCGGTCGAACCCGGTCCGACCGGCCTGTCCGGTCTGGTTTTCACAACTATGGTATTTAGTACCATTTTCGCCTCTAATTTCCGCGCTCGAAGTAAATCCCCTCTAAAAAATAAAAGGCATAAATATCTTAAGTACATAAATGGACCAAATTTCTCTATTTTTAAGTTAAACGTTAATAAATGGTGAATGTGGTCCAAAATTGAGGGTAGAAAAGAATTTACAAGCCTTTTTAATTAGTATGAAAAAAATAATTCGAGCACTTAAGTTGAAGGGTCTATTAGTTTGAATCACAGTTTTGAAAACCGGACCGAACCAGCCGGTCAGACCGGGTTCGACCGGAACCGGAGGTCAGACCGGTCGGTTTCTATCCGGTTTTCACTTTGGTCAATAACCGGTCGGACCGGATGGTCGAACCGAAAAACCGTGAACCGGATCGGTTTTCCGGTTCAACCAGACTTTTTTTAAAAAAAAAATTATTTAAATATAAAATTTAAGTTATTATTTTGAGGTGTTTTTAATTAAAATAAAATATAGTTTGTATTTTTAAATTATTTTAAATTAAATTGACATTTAATTGTAACTATAAAAACTATATTTCATAAATTGAGTTTTTTTAATTAGTATATTGTGTTTGAAATGCTTAAACTTAAAGAATTATAATAAAAATATTCAAATTTTCATAAATTATAAATGTAAAAATAAAAATATTTTAATATTTTAATATATTTATTAAATCCGGTTCGATTCCGGTTTATTCCGGTTTAATCCAAAATCCATGAATTCATCCCTTCACCGGTTCGATGACCGATCCGGGTCTGAAAACCATGGTTTGAATTATTTTTTCTATTATTTTTATATTACTTTCTAACATTATTAATTTGGTTATTTTTTTATGAAATTTTGTATTACATATACACTTTTAAAAATATTATAATTAGACAATTTTATGATTAAATCATAATTATTAAGAAAAAAAAATTAAATATGAAAAATAATAAATTTTTAAAAAACAAAAATTGGTAGCATGGTAAATTTATAATTGATATAATAATTAATTTTAAAAATTATTAAAATATTTAATTTATTCCCAATATTTATTTTTTCAAAAATTTATTATTTTTCATATTTAATTTCTCTTTCTTTTTAATTATTATGACTTAATTATAGAAATATTTATGTAATACAAAATCTCATCTAAAAATCATTAAAGTAATAGTGTTAAAAAGTAATATTAAAATAAAGGAAAAAGTAATTCAAACCAATGTTCTTGAAATAGCTCCCTAAGTGCTCTAACCATTTTTCCCCTTATTGATTAAAAAGGCTTATAAACTCCTTTTTATTCTTAATTTTGGACCACACTAAAGAGCAAGTGTACCCTTTCGATTAAGTAATAAAGGGAAGTAGGATGTCGTACCCATGACGACCAACATACAAATACTAAACGTACTCAGGTTATTTATTAACCAGGCGAAAAATATTATATCTTTTATTTTTTTTCCTAAACCTATATCTATTGCTAAGAAACAATTAAATAAAGCAATTAAAACGAAAGAATTAAAATGCGATAAGTTGGAACCAATGGTGAAATTAATTAAGACGTATGGCTTTACTTAGCATTCATTGTAGTAATTTCTTAAGTCATGCAATTAACGTTATTAAACTCCAAGGTTGGCAAATCTCAAAAGCAATTAACACTGGTTAAGGCTATTAATTATAAGTCTCAACCTAAATACTTAAACAAGTTTGATTTTAAGCAATTAGATATGAAAGCATTGAGTCCATGGAAACCTAGCACATACTATTGAGCTACAAAAACAATGATCATGCAATTCATCATGTTATGAATTTTCGTTAATTCAGTCTTTCTGTCAATTATGAACTTCAAAATAGATTGTCATACATTCAAAGCTTTAAGCAATCATAACACAATCAATGGAAAATAATATTAGTCAATTGCATTAAATTAAGAAAATTACATAGAAATCTTGCTAAGCTTCGCCATAGCCCAAATTAGTTCATAATCAAACTAAAAACAAATAAGAAAAATACAAGAGATATAATAAAGAGAGTTAAGAATAAAACTAGAAAGATGAAGCCGGTGGCTTGTGGAGAGAAATTGGAGAAGAAGAATGGTTGATAGAACCTTCAAAACCTTAGCTTTCCTTGAGCTCCTCTAAAGTCACGTTCTTCTTATGTAAAAAAATAGAATAAAAAAAATTACTGAATGAATAAAAGTCTCCCCCCTATTTCATTTAGTGCCACGTTCCAAAAAGGAAGAAAGGTGAAAAAAGAATCCTAACTAGGTAATAACTCCCTGATATGATTAAATGAAAAACCCTAAAGAAAAAGAGTTAATCCTAAAATAAAATAACAATTAAAACTTGTTTCTACCTATCCTAATCACAAAAGGAAATGAGCCAAAATAGAATAAAACTGAAAAGTCAAGTCTCTTAACTCCACTTGCATTACAAAATTTGCAGCCTAGGCGTGTCTTAAGACTGGACAACTTATAATTTTCTAAAATTCTTCGATTACGGCTTTCCGTAAGGCATGTCCATGCCTTAGGGCTTCATTACTACTCCAAAATTCATATTTAAGCTAAAAAAATATGCAATTTAGCTTTCATTTGCATTAAATCTCTAAGGCACCTAAAAACACATAGAACTAAATAAAAATGCACTTAAACCTTAAAGAAAGCACTAAATAAAACGGGAAATGTGACATAAAATATATGTAAAGAAACCACCTATCACTTTACTAATGTTTAACATTAAAAATAGAGAAATTTGGTCCATTTTATGTATTTAAGGGAAATTTTTGACTTTTTGTTTCTTTGAGGAGGGATTTACTATAGGCATGGGAGATAGAGAGCAAAAACGGTACTTAACCCTAATTTGCAGTTAATACAATAGTACATTTCTTATATTTACATCATTATATTTATTTATTTATAATTCTCATCCTTTAGTATTTAGTTTCATGGAAACTCGAATCATGGACCTCCCATTATACCATGTTTGGTTTATGGGTTAAGAAGGTAAGGCAAGGTAAGTACATAGATATGACATGTTTGTTTTAAGGTGTAAATAAAGAGTATGGTAACTCATGCTAAATTCATGGATCAAATGGTTTGTTTTTTTTAATACCTCAAATTAGGTGTTTCCATAGTAACACCTTTTGTTGTTACCAAATTACCCTTCACCTTTTTTATTATTTCTATTCACAATTTTAAGCCTTTAATTACATATGTAAAAGTAATAATTGCAATTTTTATATAACTTCACATTATTAAACCATGAGTTTACCATATCATGAATCTAAACACAATATGATATTTCATAGACCATTACTATACCACACCTTATTTATCATACCTTACTATACTTTAATGATACTCCAACCTGTTGGATTAAAAGGTATCCAAAATGTGGTAAATTCAACAAATGCTATTCATGGTGACTTCAATGTCATCGAGATTTTGATGACAACAAAAGCAAGACCAAAGCAGCAACATGAAGATTAGTAGACTAAGATAAAATGAATCAGAGATAGACTTTTTACTCAATTAGTGACAAGAAGTTAGCTGACTAAAATATATCCTTATAGACCAGCTCTTTTATACTTATTCAAGGATGAAAATAGGTGACTAAAAGTAACAACCAAAGATAAGCAGATTCTGAAGTGAAGTTGCAACAACTTATAGTCAACTATAATATCAGTGTGAGAAGCAATAACAAGCTAAAAGCAGCAGTTATTGTATAACAACTAGTTTTCAGAGAAATGTGCCCAACAGCTCTTTTCTAAAATTTGCCTATGAAAGGAGCATCCATTTAAAGATTGAAGATTAGAAGACTCATTCCCAAGTGCTCTTAATTAAAGTTATCCAAGAGTTTATCAAAAGCTTCTTTATACTTAGAATTATAGTTATGCTCTTTCATTGTACTTTATTATAAATCACCTTTTATAAGAAGAATAGCTTCTCAATTTACCTTGAAAATTGAAGGAGAAGATTTGGCAATCAACCTGTAAATTTGAGTGTAATAGGTTACTTAGTTGATCCTGTAAAAACTAAGGGGTTTCTTAGTCGAACTTGTAAAAGCTAAGAGGTTGCTTAGTGAGCCTATAAAACTAAGAGGTTTCTTAGTTCGACTTGTAAAAGCTAAGAGGTTTTTTGCTGAGCCTGTAAAAGCTAGTAGGTTTCTTAGTGTTAGCCTGTAAAAACAAACGGATAATGAAACTCTCGAGCGAGAAGTTTGGGGAGAGGAGTAGGTCGTGGATTTATCGAACCTCTATAACTCACCTGCGTTGAATCTCTCTTTACTTTTAAGCATTTATTTACTTCGAATATTTGTTTCCTTGATGCTTGGTTAAGCTTAATTGTTGATATATAGTTCATACCAATAGAGTGGAGTTTACCTTTGCACCTGTGCCTGTTGTATTCATTGATCTCATATTTATGCATAGCCAAAGTGAGAGTTTTTATTAGAAGTTTGTATGTGTCATATTGTTTATTATTATTACAAACTGATAGCTTGAATTGATTATAGACTTGTATTGTTGAATATCTCCATTGTTTGTTATGATATTTGTTTCGAGTAAAAGTTTCAAAAAGTCTATTGTTTCAATTCACCACCCTCTTGAAACTCCAATCACTAAGGGCCAACACAACCAAACAAAGTGTTCAAAAAAGATGCACTTACTATCACAACATGGTCGAATGTGCTACATTATTATATTTATAATTAATATTTATTGGTATTTACTAAAACACATATCAAAATTTTGTCATATTTTGAAAAGGGGTAGACTAGTATGTATTTTGACAAAAGAAAAACAAATATATAATTCATGTGAAATTTTTCTTCTCTTTAAAGTTCTTCTAGATTTCATTTTTTTTTTATATATAATTTATACAACCATTTTATAATTAATATTTATTAGTATTTACTAAAACACATATCAAATTTTGTCATATTTTGAAAAGGGGTAGATTAGTGTGTATTTTGACAAAAGAAAGACAAATATATAATTCATTTGAAATTTTTGTTGGGCTTGGGCTAAAAATACCCCTACTATTTTTAAACTTTTTGTAACATAAAGCAAAATGAGCTTTTTACATAAACAACTTTAGAAACATTCAAAATTACATCTTTGTTTCATGAAAAATTGTTAAACATAATTGGATTTTTAAACTTTGTATCACAACTCTATATCTCATAACCAATTCTACTTTTTAAAAGAGTGGGGTAAAAGTGAAAATTAAAGCATAAGAAAAAAATTAAAACGGTTATAAAGAAAACATGAAAATATTGGGAAAAAGTGAAAAAATTTATAAAATGGAGCAAATTTATTAAAAGCCAAAAAGAAAAAAAAAATTTCTTTAATTAATGGACTAACTATTGTTAATTTGACACTTTATTCCTTAAAAAGAAAGTAAGGAATGTGAATATCGTGTGAAATTGGATCTAGAAAACACAATATTAGATTCAAGAACTTAAAGGAATGAAAGAAAATAATTTTTTTTTTTTTTAACTCTTTGGGAATCTAGAAGAACTTTAAAGAGGAGAAAGTTGAAAGTGAAATATTGTAAGAAAAACATTAAGAATATGTTAAAAGGTTTGGTTCATTGGTTTTGCACAATTAGTTTTGGAATCCATTTGTAATTTTGGTGTACAGCTGACTATTATTTTTATTTTTTTTAACAGAATTGTAAACTATTAATTCCCTCTTGGTCCTAATATTCTACCTTAACCAATTTCATGGTTCACATAACTTTAACACAATAAAATGATAAATTAATCCTTTTTTTTTTATTTCCCATTTCTCATCTTTCACATTAGATTAGCATCCGATTCTCATTCTGTTGGCTGACTAACATCAACGGCAGTCATAATTTTTATTTTCAAACTAATTAGAAAATTTTCACCTCAATTTTAGCTTCTTTTTTAAACATAAATTGTTGGCTTTTAGCCTTCATGGCGATGAGCCTAAACTCTACTTTGAAACTTTTCGTGAAAAGCTTTGATATATTTTTATACCATCAAAAATATCATTTTCAAATTATATAAAATATAAACTTAGTTCATTTTCTAGCATGTAGTGTTTTGTTAATTTTTTCAATTAGTTAAATTAGTCTTTATTACTATTTATATCATAATTTTATTATATATATATATATATATATACCCCTATATTAGTCATTTTACTTTGTAACAGTAATAATTCACAAAAGAAATTTTCAAACATAAATTTTGTTCAATCAACAACTACCACCTTCCAGCAATATAAACAGCTATTAGTTGATAACTGAATCAAACAAATCATAAATGTTACTAATATATTCAAAACAATCATAAATGAGATAAAAAGAAATCTTGCATGTTGAATTCATGTAAGAGTTGTTTGGGAGTAGAAACTTAAATTAAAGTTTTTAGGTTTACAAATAGATTCCGTAATCCCTCCGGTTCAAAAACAATTTCTTTTAAAATTTATGTATTATGTTAAGAAAATGATTAATATGTCTACAAAATAATGATTTTTGACTAAATTAGTCTTATTAAACTTTATTTTATTTCATAATAGGTTGAATGGAGAAATATTAATGCTTTTGTTCATCCTTTTTTATGTTAAGCATTTATTACACATAATACATAAAAGGATAAAATAGGAAAAAAATTATTAAAACTTATATTGGTTTCTTAAAATGAGAACCATTTTGGTATAAATAATTTTTACTAGAGAGACATTCTTGGTCACTAAAAAAAAAAAAAGAGATTTGGCAACAAAAGTATAAAAATTGTTCGTGTAGCTTTAGGCAACAAAAAAAAAGTTGTTGCATATTGTTACTAAAAAGTTGTGAACGTATATACCAAGAAACTAAATTTGACAATTTTTTTGTCATTAATATATTTATAGCAATAACTTTTGAATATTATTATTAAATAGGTTTTTTTGGCCGCAAAATTATTTTAGTACAAATTGTTCATCAAATATATTTTCTCTTCCCACGTGAACAGTAAATTTAAGTTGAATAAGATTGAATTATACAATTGAGAGGTTCAGTATAAAATATTTAAAATTTAGATATTATAAATGCAAAAAATACTGAAGCACTTAAAAGGAATATAAAGTTACCGATTTCAATAGCATAAACAACTTAAAATTAGATTTTCAATGTGTATATAGATTTAGTATAAGATCCTATCTACGACTTGAAAAGAAAAGAATGGACTGACATAAGGCAGCATTTACACCATTGAAATTGTTCTATGTTGTAGTGGTACGGCAATTTGGGGAACCATTGGAGCAATTAATATTATTGCAATATTTAGAATTATGCATTCCAAAATAAGTCAATTTCTACTTTCTTAGTGGGACATATACAAATTAATGCATAAATTTGGGAACCCATTAATTGGAATAAGAATTATGATTTATTTTGACTAAATAGAAGAGAGAATCATGAAACATTGAGTTGCTTGTTCCTTTGCATGCATGGATAGTGATGTGTGAGAAATTAAGGAGTTCATGTGCCTTATATCTTTTTCCACATGTGAATTGTCAATTTATTTTTGGCTTCATATATCATATGCCTCCATTGCTCCCCGAACTTTAAGTTAGTCCATTTTATTCCCTCGTATTGGCAAAACCGACCTTATTTAGTCCAAAAATCCTACGTGAAGCATGTATGAAATTCGCTCAACACTTAGCGCATAAAGCAATTTTAGCTCCATATGGATTTTTTGGATAAAATTGGATCGGTTTTATCAATATGAGAATGTAAAGTGGATAAACTTAAAGTTTACTGGAAAGAGTTTGGTACCAACTTAAGAGGACAAATGATGTATTACACCTTTATTTTGGTTACTTTATTACTCTAATGACAAGTTTAAAATGTAAGAGTTGTTATTAAATTTCATTGCGAACTTAATTAATTATAAAGCGACTAAAACAGCCACTTTAGACTTCAAATTTTTGAATGCCACTTTGGACTAATCCATTTTTTTCTTTGTGTTGATGGTGATATATAACAATTAAATGGTATTATTTTCGTTTCAGAAAAATATATGGAGGATGTATTTAAAATTTTATAATATCTGCTAAAAGATAAAAAGTATAATCTAAATTTCATTTATCATTCATAGTTGAATAAAATGTTGACAATGAAAGTATTAAAAAAAGTCACTTTACCTGATAAGAAGTTTTGAAAAATTTGTCTTAGTCTTGAAAATTCCATAAAATATAATAGTAATTCTGATATTAATGCTCTACAATTATTTCCAGAATTGAGAATTTTAAAAGAAGTTATACATATAAAAAAAAAATAACAATTCTAATTGATACATTCAAATTAGATCAAATGAGTTAATTTTTCTCCAAACCGTATGTTACATATAAAATAATATTAACCATTCCCGTAACTGTTACTTATACATAAAAAAATAAAAATAAAAATAAAAACTAAAGTAGTGGTAAAAAAATTACTTAAATCAACAAATGTCACAGTAAAACATAAAATAAACTGACAATTTCATCAATTACAAAAAAAAAAACTTAAGACTTAGTACAAGAAGTTTATTATGAAAATTTAATTAAGCAATTTATGTTGATGAAAGCTAAAAAAGTTAATTTTTATTAGAAAAAACTTAAAATAGTTTTATAATTTTGGGTAAACTTACTATGTGTTTTACCTCATTTGCAAAATAGACGATTTTTTTTTTTATCAAAAAAGTGTATCATAATTTCATTATAAATTAGAGGATTATTGAGAAATTGGTCAAAATTGATAATTTGGCAAGAGGTATTTCGATCTAAAATTTTATTTTCATTTATTTGTTTATTCAAAACATAAAATATATATAAAATATTGATATTAATATTTTTTTTCCTTCTCCCTCTCCTCTCCCTCCTTTTTCTCTCTCTTTCTTTTCACAAATTTTCATCCAAAATCCTACGACAGCATTGGGTGGCACATGAAAATCTAGAACTATGTAACCTATTGTATTTCAAAATTAACCATGAACTTACTCTAAGTTGGAATGTTGGACTTTGTTTCCTTTTTATTATTATTATTTTTGAAATCAATCTCATGTATCCTACGACCTCTTCTGGTGCCTTTTAGGTGTTTTTAGGAAAATACTTACAATTTGCTCTAGCATTTCTTTTATACGCTATACGCTTAAACTCTCTAAAATACGCCTTTTTTGTCAATTAAGTTTCTCTTATACACTCTTTCTTCTGCCATCCCATTCCTTTTCTCTCTCTCATGTTTTATAATTTAATTTTAATTTCGTCATTTATCTCTCAATTTGTTCATTTTTTCAATATTCCATTGTATTAAATTCTTTTCATTTTTTTCTCTTCGAAATGAGATCCATATGTATATATATTTTACTCTTTTTTTTTCATCTTCAGTTTTTAAGGTATCATGAAAGTATAAATATAACATATGACAAAAAAACTCATATATAATAACAACCAAACACCAAACAAAGTATCCCAAAGGTATCATAAAGGTATAAACACAATATATGGAAAAAAAATTGCATATATAACACAACCAAACACCAAAACAAAGTATCACAAATGTATAAACATAATATATAGCAAAAAATGCATATATAACAATAACCAAACACCAAAAATAGAGTATTAGAAAAGCATGATGAAGGTATAAACAAAGTATCACAAAGGTATCACGCAGGTAGTATAAACACAACATATGGAAGAACAACCAAAACTGAGTATTGCAAAGGTATCATGAAGGTATAAACACAGTATATATATATATATATATATATATATACAACAACCAAACACCAAAACAAAATATCACAAAGGTATTATGAAGGTATAAACACAATATATGGTAAAAAAAGCATATACAACAATAACTAAACACTAAAATAGAGTATCACAAAAGGTATCATGAATGTATAAACAAAGTATATGGTAAAAAAAGGCATATATAGTAACAACCAAACACTAAAACAAAGTATCACAAAGGTATCATAAAGGTATCAACACATTATCATGAAGGTATCGATATAATATCATAAAGGTATCATGAGATCTATATGTATATATATTTTCCTCTCTTTTTTCCATCTTTCGTTTTTATATCTTAAAAGTATCATGAAGGTATCAACACAGTATCAATGATGAAACCTTCATGATACTACTTATTAACAAAGTATCAATATATGATACGTTCATTTATTATTAAGGTATCAACATAGTATCATGAAAGTATCACAAGAGTAACAAGACAGTATCATAAAGGTATCAACACAATATCATGAAAGTATCACAACAGTATCATAAGAGTATCAAGACAGTATCATAAAGGTATCAACACAATATTATGAAAGTATCACAATAGTATCACAAGAGTATCAAGATAGTATCATAAAGGTATTGTGTTAGTATCACAAGAGTATCAAGACAGTATCATAAAGGTATCAACACAATATCAATGTATATACTATGTTGATACCTTCATGATATTGCTTCCTAACAAGGTGTCAACATAATATCATGATGGTATTAACAAAGTGTTATGAAAGTATCAACAGAGTATCATAAAGATATCATAATAATATCACAAGAGTATCCTAATAATAACAATTAATAAGTTATTAGTGTTCTCTTTCATCAGTATTTTCAATTTAACATTTTATTATTAATGTTTTAATTCTCTTACCAAATCAATGTGTTTTTGTTTATCTCTTAGTTTATATTAATTTTAAATGGGCATAATTGTTTCTCTTCATTGGCATTATCTACAAAATGTTACATCATGATTCTGGATTCATAACTTGTGGATTTTAATTCTTGATTTGAATATTAGTTTGACAAATGACAATCCCATTGATTGAAAATTCAACCATTGATGTCATCTCTTTATGGCAAAATTTTATCTGTTGATGAAGAAGAAGAAGAAAACCTACTCCATGATTGGTAGATTGGTGAATTTGACATTAAAATTAAAAGAAAGAGAACCCAATTTAAGGAAAAAAACATATTTTGATGGCTTCAAAACCAATTTGGCCCCCTATCTAATACTCCAACCAATCAGGCATTTCATCAAACAACTTGTCCTCATTCTTTTCCAAGTTTCAAACAACAAATTACAAGGAGATTAAACAACTAGATTAACTGGAACAATCACAAGTCAATCAGCAACAAACAAGAAACTACCTGTAATCTCTCTAAAATCTATCCAAGACGGCTTCTCCATCTGTGAATCGAGATCTATGTGGTCCTTCATCAACTTCTTTTCTCAGTTGAAATGCTCATCGAGATAACGGTCACAAGAAATGGAAGGGCGATAAAGTTGAAGAGGCTAAAGCTGGGATGCTTCGGTAGGGGGATTTATAACCGATGGTGAAATGAAAGGTGTAGTGTGTTCATATTAGTGTAAATTTGAGAAGTAAGGAAGTAGAAATTAAAAGTGAACTTACATATTTAAAAAAAATTAATTTAAGAAAAAGAGGTATTGAAAAAAATAAAGAAACGTATGTGCAAAACAAACCTTAAAAGAGCGTAAAAACCGGCAATTTCCCTTTCTTTAATTGGGAATTTTGGGCAAAATGTGAGCTTATTTATGGTAAAATTGGATTTATTTCTTTTTTTTTCTCAGATGTATTTGGCATGGTTTACAGGAAAATCAAAGTCGATCTTTGGAAGAATTTGTTATCGATTGGAATTCATTAAAGTCACCAAGATGTTGTGTTGCATAGAAACTATGAGAAATACGATAGCGGGAATAATATATACATACATACATGCATTTGGATTTCTTATGGATCTACAAGTTAATTAGATTTATGGTTGTGAAATATATGAAAATTTTGAAGAATAGGTTCAAGAAGAAGAATGGGGGAAGTAATTTGAGAATTTGAAATGAGTCAGTTCTCAAAATTTTTTTAATGAGAATTATCAAGAGAACCTTCAATTTCTCGATGAAACCAAGATTAATTGAAACAAACGTATATGTTAGTCCCAAATAGGCTCGAAATACACAAAGGGGGTTGAATAGTGTATATTTCCAAATAAAAATTCTTATTATAAAAACTATTATTCAAAAAACAAATTTACCCAAGAAAGAAGTTTTACTTAAAAATGCAGAATAAAATAATTTGTAAAACTTGTAAATATAATTGTTTTTGAAAAAATTAAATAATATTTGTAAATAGCTGATATTGTCAAAATAAATGCATAATATAAATGGCGGTAATTAAAGAGATTAGAGATAGAGATATTGATGACATAGAGATTTATAAATTTAGGACCAACTGTCCTACTCTAATCCCTAAGCGAACCACTTGAGATTTTCCATTACAATTCCTTTAATGGCTGGGATCAAGCCAAGTGATCTTTCTTCTATCCAAGATCAGGACAATCAATCCTACTTTAGTATAAGATTAAGACAATGATCCTTCTTCAGTCTAGTATCAAGACAGCTGATGCTTTTTTGCAAGCTTATACGCCAAACTTTTACAACCTATTGTTTTTCCAAGATTAACAACCAAACTTTTACAAAACTTTGTTGATAAAGCTTTTAAGAACAAAACTCCCCCTCACATTAATAACCCTTAGTGTAAATTTATAATTCACTCAAAGTATTGAATCTGAATGTGTATGAATTGCTTTGATGAAGACTTGAATTTCTTTGAATTGCTTTCTTTGAAGTATGTTGGAAAGACTACTCAATAATGCTTTGATTGCTTTGATTGTAATGTATGTTTTGCAAATTGTCTTCCCACCTTGAAATATTGTAATTGTCTTTTATTTATAGGCATTAGATAATTGGTTTGCAGATGATTTTCAAATTCTTTTTTCTTATGTTCAGGTTTCTGAAACTAGTCGTTGTATAGTATTCAGCCTTCTAAAGCTTTTATTCTGAGCTTCTTCGAGTCTTTGAAACTAGTCATTCCATAGTGTTTAGCCTTTTGAAGATTTATGATGAACTTCTTCAGGTATCTGAATGTAGCCATTATACAATGTTCAGGTCTCTAAAGATTTGAATTGAATTTCTTCAGGTCTCTAAATGTGGCTGTTATATAGTATTCAGACCTCTGAATATTTGAATTTAACCTCTTTAGGTCTCTAAATATGGTCGTTATATAGTGTTCAGACCTCTGAATATTTGAATTTAACCTCTTTAGGTCTCTAAATATGGTCGTTATATAGTGTTTAGACCTCTGAATGTTTGAATTGAACCTCTTTAGTCTTTGAATATGGTTTTTATATAGTGTTTAGGCCTTAGAAGATTTGAATTCAACTTCTTAGGTCTCTGAATATGGCCGTTATATAGTGTTTAGGCCTCTAAAGATTTGTAACGAAATTTCTTAAGTCTTCAGCCTCCTGAAGCAATGTTTATCTTATTACTCTAAACTTTTTTATCTTCTTTTTGTAATATCTTTCCAATGTCTTTGTTGTAAGTCTCAACTTTATACTTTGTTTACTTAATTAAAAATAAAATCACATTTATTCTTAATTAATTCTCAAAGTATTTATTTTTTATCTTCTTCAAAATATAAAGTTGTTTTTATTAAAATAAGGTTCAATAGTATAGATTGATACAAAATCCAAGGATGAAGGGTTGAACTGGCCTATAAAAGGCATAATAAAATTGCCCATAGAGAAGAGAAACAGAGGGAAATGTTAGAGATTGTGCCCTAAGCCAATGTTGGATTATGTAAACAATCTTCTTAAGTCATTAATAAAGACTTATTTTATCGTATATATTTGTATGTTAGTATTTATGATAATGTATCCATGAATTAATTGTGTAATTCTAAATTTCCCTAGTCGATTGTTATTATGGGAATAATAACAAACTAAGACTAGTGTGAGTGATAATGGATATTCATAAGATGAATATAGTGTATACAGATACAGATTATACTCACGGGCAATGTGTTAGAGAACATGTTGCTGGAGACCCACTATAAGATCAAGTTCATGGTCACGTGTCACAACTGATCTTGATTATAGTAGTGTCATCAGCTGATTCCTTTGACCTGAGGTCACCATGGATTCCGGGATGAATTTATGTTGTGCTTTGACGCAGTCAAACGCTGCTTGTAACAGAGTAGTTATAAAGGCTGTGGTTGGGTACGATATGACTCATGCTTTGGGATGTGAGTGACAGATATGGGATTTTGTCCCTCTCTAACAAGAGAGCGATATCACTGGGCCCCTCGATAAGTAAGACTGTTAAATGCATGGCCGTGCTCAAATAATTGATAAGAGTATCAATTGATTTGTCTGAACAGTTTACTTTGAGATCGAGAAAGCATATGATTAATTATGTAAGATTGACAAGTGTACCATGTCTTATAATTAATCTTGATATCAAAGAGACAAAAGGGAATATGACATTTTATAAATAGGTATTGGATCATTCCAATCATATTAATTGGGTAGTCGTAATGGCTTGCTAGAGTCCGCTTATGACCTATAAGGATATTATGGTAATCTCCTTATTGCCAATTAATATGAACCTATGGGGTCACACACAAAGAGCAAAATGAAGTTCATCTTATCGGGTATAAATTATTATTGGATAATAATTTATGAATGAGAAAGAGAATAAATATATATAGTGATATATATTTAAGTGTGTATATATATAAATATTAATTTGATTAATATTGCATAAAGTATGCTACATATTATAATTAAATTATATAAAGATATAATTAATTATAATATTATATATACATATGTGTATTATGGAGAATTGATTTGATTTAATGTTAATTGAGAATTAATATTAAATTGTGTGGGTTAATATATAATTATAACTAATAGGTGTATTAGGTTATAATTATAATTAACTAATTAGGTTTTATATTTAAGGAAATAAAAACCTAAACCTAATCACTCTCTCCAAAACACACTAACTGAATTCGGCCAGCCACCACAAGAAAAGCAGCCAGCCGAAATTCTCCTCCCAAGCCAAAGGGAAAAATCTGATTTTTCTGCTCTTTTCTCTCGTTCGAAGAATTGTTCTTCAATCCCGGCGCTAGCACGCGGTGAATGAATTGCTCCGTGTGGATCAACCGTAGAGGGAAGCTACTTTGGTTCCTAATTGATTCAAAACCTACAAAGAATTAAGGTAATTCTTTAACCCTCCTTCCAATTCAATGCAATGTACATGGGTCCTTGGTGGGGATTAATCCTTTTATTTCCGCTGCGTATATATTGTTTTTGTGCGATTAATTCCCAACAGGAAAAGGGAAGAGAGATGAATTTGGGAGGAGAGAGAAAAAATATTAATATTAATATATATTTTATATTTTAAATATATAAATAAACATAAAATTTTGGGCTAAATAAACATAAAATTTTGGGCCGAAATATCACTTGACACGTTAGCAATTTCGACCAATTTGTTAATAATCCTGTTTTTGATAACAAATGAAACCATGATGTACTTTTTTGACAAAAAAAAAAAAAAAAAAAAAAAAACAAAAGACAAAAAACCATCATTCTCGTTTTGCAAATAAGTTAAACCATATGGTACTTTTTCAAAGTTTACCGTATAATTTTTAAAAAGTTTAATTGAAAAGCTCGCTTTCAACCTCTTTAACAGTTGCGATATCCCTATTGTTATTATGTAATAATTATTACTCCAATTAGTGGGATTTTATGTTACAAAAATTTAAATATAAATATGTTAAAATAATTTTGTTTCAAATTTCAAATCTAATTAAAAAAGAAAATAAAATGTTTAAAGCCATTTAAACTTTCAACTACAACTTGTTGGAAAGATTTTAGTGGGACTGATTAAAATTAAGAAAAATCATACTGAAACCAAATTGAAAATTATGTTAATCAAAATAATAGATTAAGAAATTTCTCTTTTTGAAATTTTAGAATGATAAAATATGAAATAACTCTTAAAAACAATGGTTAACCAACCCACCGAGCTAAATATATAATATTTTTTCATATAATTTTATAATTTATTAGGATGCAGTGAAGCAATGGAATTCGGCTTTTACACATAAGCTTATTGAATTGGGTTTCATGAAGTCAATGCATGATTATTGTCTTTTTGTAAAGGAAGATAATGGTCAATTCATAGCCCTTATTGTGTATGTTGATGATGTGTTGATTACTGGCACTTCAAAAGTAATGATTTTCTTATTAAAAAGGAATTACATGCCACTTTTATTATAAAAGAATTGGGTCTTGCTAAGTTCTTTTTAGACACAAAGCTTGCAAGATCACAAGCAGGCATTTTTCTCACACAAAAGAAGTATATTAGAGAATTGATTTAGGATGCAGGGTTGCAGAATGCTACACTAGTCACTAATATTTTTCTAAGTGGAGTTCGTTTGGATGATGAGTCACAAGATTACAGCAAACCTAATAGCTGTAGAAGGTTGGTTGGAAGACTTCTGTATCTTGGTTTTATAACGCCGGATTTGGCTTTTGTCACTTAACAATTGTCATAATACGTGAACAAGCTTACTCTGTTGCATATGGATGTTGCTCTTCATGTGTTGAGATATTTAAAAGGCACTATGCCTAAAGGCTTATTTTATCCAACACAAAATAATTTTCATCTGGTAGCCTTTTGTGACTCAAATTAGGTAAGGTGTAGGCAAAGCATGAAATCAATGATTGGGTATTGCATCTTACTTTGTGTTTGTTTGAATTTATAGAAATCCAAGAAATAAGGGATTGTCAACAGGTCTTCTACTGAGGCAGAATATAGGGTTATGGCTACAACATTCTATGAGTTAAAGTGGCTTCATTACTTGTTAACAGAGTTTCAAGTTCAGTTGAAGCTTCTATTACCTATGTACTATGATAATCAAGCTGCAATTCACATAGCAGCGAATTCAGCATTCCATGAGAAAATGCCTAATACATCATTTACCCCCTTAAGTCGGCATCTAACGTCACCTGGCTCCCTAAACTTTAAGTTGGTCCACTTTGTCCCCTAATGTTGACAAAATCGACCCAATTTGGTCCAAAAAATTCTACTTAGAGCTAAAATTACTTACACATTGAGTGTTGAGTGAATTTCATGTGCACTTTATGTAGAATTTTTCGACCAAAATTTGGTTAGATTTGCCAATATAAGGGGGCAAAGTGGACAAACTTGAAGTTCATGGAGCCAGGGGGAATGCTGTATTAAGCCATGAGAAATTGAAGCATGTTAACATTGATTGTCATATTGTGAGAGATCAACTTCAGAATGGTTTTATTTCTACTCTTTATGTTACTACTGGAAATCAACTCGTTGACATTTTACTAAGAACTTATTTTATGCACATGGAGCCATCTCTGAGCAAGCTTAATATGGTCTGTAATGTTGTAGTTACTTAAGGGTCTCATTTGCAAGTTTCAATTTCTTTCAACTTGGTGCCAAATTCCTTCTGTCCCCCCCCCCCCCCCCCCCCCCTCCCCCAACTTAGACTTTATCCAATTAGCCCCTTGATGTTGGTAAAACCGACTCATGTAATCCCTATATCTTGCATGGTAGGGAGAGTGAATGTTAAAAAAATGAGGCACGTGAGTGATTGTGTTGCTGAGGAAAAAAGTTTAAAAATAAATAGAGAAAGTTAATTATTTTCCTTAAATTACCCTCATTTTCTTTCCCCTTCACCATTAATGCCAGCCACTCATCCCTACTCCAACCACCCCTCCCTCTCCTTTCCTCCCCTTCGTTCTTCCCTTTCTTCTGCTTTTCTTTTTATTTCTTATAGCAACTAAGAAACTTTGATTTAGCTTCGGTTGAGCAACGACACACAGCAATGAGGCAAAGGAGCAAGAGCGAACTCATGTGAGGCAACATCCACCCTATGCTACGTCGAAAGGCAAAAGAAGTTGGCTAAATCTTAGGCATAGTGGTTTTTCCAAGGGTCGACGGATAGGTTTTTTTTTTCAAGTTTAGTTTTTTAATCTTTTTTTTTTAATTAGTTCAGGAAATGTTTATATGTTTGTTTGATATGTTGATTTAAGTTGTTAATAAGATGGATTTGTTAATTTTGGAGTTTTAGTTAAATTTTCGGGTTAGATTAGAACAGGGTTTTTCAATTGTTTAAAGCATAGGTAAATTTTTTTGGGTAATAATGGATTAAACCATCTTTTGATGTTTTCTTTTTTGTATAGATTTGGTATTTTTAATTTGAGAAAGAGAAAGAAGAAGATGATATTATTGAAAGAAGAAAAAGAAAGATGGATTTTTTGAAATTGTGCAAGAGATTTTTTTGAAATTTTTGCAACAGATGCCACGTGTCCAATCATTATTGGTGGTTGACTTTTCAAATATGACATGTAGCGCGCGTATTACACTCTCCCTTGTTAGTTTGGTAAAGGCGGATTGAGGAGATTATTTGGGTCGGTTTTGCCAACTTTAAGGAGTTAGGTGGAAAAAGTAAGTTGGGGGGGACAGTAGGCTTTTGGTGACAAGTTAAGGGGGCAAATTGTGTATTAAGACATATTAGAATAGTGCATCGGACAATCAACATGATGCTTAGATACAATCTTATGGACAAAAATCAAGTGGGAGGGAAAGTACAGTGGTTGGTTGTAACAAAATTTTGTATTCTAACACATTGTACTTCACTATCAGCTACTTGTATATAAAGACAAGTATAGCTCATCTATCAATCAATGAGAATTACTCAATCATTTCCATCTATTATCAATAAATTGCCAAGCATATAATTTTTATATTACAAATACAAATTACTTTATTTTGTCCTCGTTTTAACATATTGTGATGTAACAATTCATGTAGCTTATTTTACTCAATACAAATTTATTTATTTATTTATTTTTGAACGAAAAATATTGCACTAAATAAAAAGATATATATAGTTGAAGTGATTAGAGATGAGAAAAGATGAAGAGAAAGCCAAGGAAATAAAAATAATTATTGAAGAAACACATTGTGATGTAACATCCAAAAAATAGACAATCCATCTTTGGTCCACATTTCCAAATACAACTCCCTTTGTTGAACACCTTATTCTCTTCAATAATTTATAAATATGCTACTCTCATTGCCACAATTTTGCAAAATATATACATTTTCACTAAAATAATGTATTCAAATTTTGTTTCATATAAGTATATGAATATCCTCTCTGTGAAAATCTACTTATATAACCACCAAATTCTAATTAACATACTTATCAACACATAACTTTTTTTTTTTTGGATATTGGGTATGGATTATACATATAATAAAATTTTAAATAAATATATATGTTTAAACACTATAAAATAAAAATTGCTTAGAGAAGTTGGGATTATCCAAGATGGAAGGAAGTGTAGGATATTTTTATTAGGAAATTTTATGTTTTAAATAATCGTAATTTCATATGGACTAGGGTTTTGTTATGTTTGATAAGACCAATTATCTATTTCCTCTTTTGTATTCTTAGTTTTGATAGGACAATAATATAGAGCCTATAAATATAGGGGCTTGATAGAATATTTTAATAAAAGCTTTAATCACTAGTATTGGATTATATTCCTTCAAATTCCTCGTCGATTTATTCTATTTTCTAATCTTAGAGTGTGATATGTATTCATCTCTTTAAGATTATTATTTTGATTGTGATTGACCGTTGTGGCTAGATAAATGAGAATCAAATCAACTGAATGCTAGTTTGATTATTCTTTTCATTTGATTGCATTGCTAAATCTATTATTTTTCTAATTTTTATTTCTTCTTTCTTTTTTTTTATTTATTTATTTTTTGTCATCAAAATTTTAATCTTAATTTGATTTCGTTGTGTTCGCCACTTGAAGATTTTATATTATTCATAGAATTGACCCGAAAAAAGACGATATTTTGATTGAAGTTTATGTGAATGAAGGATGACATCAATTTGTAGGAAATTGTTTACATGAAAAGATTAACAAAAGTTTATGCCATAGAAAGATGGGGAAAGAGATAAAATATAAAATAGAGAGCAAGAGAATCAGAAAATGTAAATTTCCAAAATCAAATCCCAAGAAAATATGGAGTTCGTTTAAAAAAAAATTGCAAAAAATTTTTAATTAAGAGTTTTGAATCGAAGAAGAAATTTTAATTTGACAGAATTGTAATTAGAATTGGAAGTTAATTTGTTGGAAACGGTTTTCTAAATCATAAGAAATAAGTTTACATTTTGTGTTGATTTCTTCGAATTTTTGTTTGTAAAACGAAAACGGAACGTTAAAACGTGATTTGTTTAAAGTTTTAGTTAGCGATACCGTCTAAGTATAATGAGGTATATTATTAAGGTGGGCCAAAATGGGTAAAATGGGAATGAGAGGCTAATGCCTTTCCAACTCAGTATCAAACTAAAAACAAGATCATGAAAAATTTGTCAAATTTTTGGTCATTGTATGAGAAGACTTTTTTAGTTACTTTTGCCAACTCGATCCTTCTTTTCCCCAACATCAAATCTTGGCCTTGTTCCCTTGTTTTCTTTTTCACATTTTTTCACCCCAAATCACCCTTCTTGCTCTATCCATTCACCACTTCACTTCAAAAGCAATATTTTGAGTTGTTGCTTTCTTACATTCTACTTGCAAAAATAATTACAAGATGAGAAAGCTATAGTCCAACTTCTATTCAACATTTTAATAATAAATTTTTTTATGCATACATGTATATAGAAATCCACTTGTGTTTTATTCGTACAAATTTGTGATGTGTTCATTTCATTTTTTTTTTTTCTTTCAATTATGTTGTAATCTTAAATCTTACTCCCTCCGTTTTTAAATATTAGTCACTTTAAGATTTTTACTTTGGTATTTTTTATATGTCATTTTAGATTACCAATGCATTTTTTGTAATATTTTCTCATATTTACCCTCATTAAAAGTATGAGAGAAGTTCAATACTTAATGCAAATAAGTCTTAATAATTAAGAAAGAAGATAATTTTAACATAGACAGTAGAGATTTAGTACAAAATTATTAAAGGTAGATTAGTCATTTTAATAACATAATTAATAATTTATTGGTTTTGATGAATAACCTTAAGTGACTAATATTTGAAACCGGAGGGAGTAATATAGTATTTAAGTAATTTCTAGTTCAAGCTTCTATTTTTTGAGAAATTTTATTATGGATTCGGTTCACGTGGACTTTTCAAATCAAATAATTACACATATATAACATGGGCATTGGAAAACTAAAAAATAAGTATGTGATGATTTTTTTATTAAAAGGGGTTCAAAATAAAATCTCTCTTATTTTTTGGGATTTGAGATTTTTTTTTCCTTTTGTGTGTGAAATTTTGGTATCCTCGTTGAAGATAATTTGTTTTTTCTATAAGGTAAGTAACCTATCCATTTTTATCTGATATGCACCAATGATTAATTATTTTAATTACATTTATTGCATAATTTTTGTTTCAACTGAGAAATGAATAGTATGCGATTTAAAGTTGTTACTGTTATAAGATCTGATTTGTAGAAATAATTAGTTGCAATAAGAAAGAGGACAACCTTCAAAATATCATCCATGTGTCGCTAACAGATTGATGATTGTGTTGACTTTTTTATTTAAAAAAAAAAGGACACGTGTTAGAAAAAAGAAAAAGGAAAACTACTATTAAATCATGATATAATACAAGATATTTTTATTTATTTTGAACGGAAATTTCTTAACTGAGTCAATAAAAATATAATAAATTTTAGGATAAATTTGAAAATTTTTGAGAAATGTAAATATTATTTTTAGTTAAATAATGACTAAAAATTTTAAAAAATCACAACAAAATGTAAAATATATAAAAAAGTATTCAAATCTTAATGTAAAATTCTCAAATAATATAGATAAACTATTAGAATATTAAACGAGTAAAATTGACACTTTTTTCTAATAAAAATATATAATTTTTAATTTGTTAAAGAGTAGAATGGTGGGTGTAGTTTTTAAAGTTCCCGTAAGAAAGGTTGATGGTATAATGGAAACATGACAATTGACAATATGGGTCTTTAATTTGGAGCTCTAGATTAACCAAAATCAAGGAAACGAAGATCTTTGAGACAAAACATGTGGAAGATATGCTACGTACCTAACACATACACATAGGCTAGCCTTGAGAACGTGTTGGCTAAACTCCTCTTTTTTTTTTTTAGTTAAGCCATCATGTTTTACTTCTTTTCTTTCCCATCTTATGTCACCTTTGTATTCCCATTTCTAATAATCTCTCCTACTAAGTATTAATCATTGTTTGTTTTTAATCATATCATTTTTTAAACAAACAAATGGAAATTCCACTCTGTCATTTATAGAATATTTTTTTAATTTATCATAATAAGAATAATAATAATAATCACATTATGTAAATTTCTCAATAAATTCTCTTGAATTAATTTATTTCGTCTAAGTAAAATAATTTAATTAACTCTTCTAAATTTATCAAACTGTAATGGGTATCACATTATGCATGTCAGGCTTCTATAATTATATGTAGATTTCGAATTATGAATTGTATTAAAGAATTATATATTATGTCTATAAATTTTGTTGTGGAATAATAACAAATAATAATAATAATGATAATAAGACAATTATTAATAATTGATTATTTATTGGCATGTGCAATGCAATCTCTGGCAAGCATTAGAAGGTGATAGCATTAGAGATTTGTGCAAACAAAGCAAAATTTGTATTGCCATTTCATTTTTAATTTAAAAAAAAAAAAAATCCCTAAACTAAAAGTAGGATCTATAAATTAATTAAGTAAAGACCCACATGCCCTGCCCAACCAAACCACATGCTAATATCACCTTATCTTTGGATCATATAATGCCTTACTTCTTATTATTATTATTTAATTAACAAAATATCAACTATTTAATGGATTTTTTTTTATTTTTTTTTAGACATTCATAAAAAAATATTAATAATTATTCAACCTAATATTATCCATTACGGTTTTTCACTTCCCTCCCAAGTTCCCAACCCCTCTACCCCACCATCAACATATTTTTCATAATTTTAATACTTCCTTTCAACAACTACCAAGAAAATCACTTTCAACCCATGGATTAATTATGCTCAGGAAACTACAATGAATTTCGGAGATCAAATATTTTTCAAACCTTTGATTGTTGCTTTTCATGCAACTATTACTTACATAACTTTAAACTCATACACTTAGTGGATATTTAATTTTCCTTTTTGCATGAAAAGTGTTTCAAATTGTTTGTTATTAACTGTTTTAAAGATAAAAACAACTGTTCACCATAAAATTCTTTTTACAAATAATCCTTTTTATTGTTTTTCACAAAAACAGCTGTCATCAAACAGCAAATAGTAACATCAAATGTTAAGAACTTAACTGAACATGTCCTTATGTTTGAAGTATACACACTTTAAGTGTGCAATCGCCTCTTAATCTGATGGGTAATTATCTCTGACATTGTTAGGTTTTGAAAACAAATTATCCCAACCACAAGTATGATTGTCGTTTTATATATAAAAAAGATTTTTTTTTTTTTTTTTTTTTGGGGGGGGTTAAAATTTCATCTTTATCTTTCTCCATCATCATAATTAAAAAATATTTAATACAGAAACAGAAAGCTTAAATATTGATTTTTCTAAATAACTTAATCTTCTGAAATTTTGATTATCTAAATTACTTAATCTTCTTCTCTGAATCCTCCGCTTTATTGGAATTCTCCTCTTCAGAATCAAAATCTTCTTTTGGATTCTCCAATGCTCTTTTTTCCTGTTCTTCATCTTCTTCAACATGATTTTTTAATTTCTCTGCTCTTCTCTTCAATTCCCCAACCAATTCAATCACTGCTTTTTTCTTATTTCTTCTGTTCTTGATCAAAACTTCACTGATATCAGCAGGAGTCATCTCTGCATTTTCAATGATTCCTTCTAATTCCTTCAAAATCCCATCTTCCAAATCTCCTTCTTCATACTCTAAATAATTCTTCAGCAGAATTTTCAGAGCAGGAAAAGAACAGTAATTCATGAATATATGCATATCCATTCTTCCACTCCTTAACAATGCAGGATCAAGCTTCTCAATGTGATTAGTTGTGAACACAAAAATCCTTTCACTTCCACAGCAAGACCATAATCCATCTGTGAAATTCAATAGCCCTGATAGAGTAATTGACTTCCCCCCTTCTTCTCCGCCATTACAGCCGGAGCCGGAGCCGGAACCGGAACCAGACCTTATTTCCGATGGTTCATAATAGCTTGATCTCCCGATTGAAGAACCAATACTAGTTTTCTTCCTGTTGCTCAAATTGATTGAACAATCAATATCCTCAATTACAATTATGGATTTTGAAGCTGTCTTCATCAGAAGTTTCCTCAGCTCTGAATTCGTATGAACTTCAGTCAATTCGAGATCATAAATATCATACCCTAGATAATTCGCCATAGCTGCAATCATGCTTGATTTCCCCGTTCCAGGCGGGCCATAGAGCAGATATCCCCTTTTCCAAGCCCTACCAGTTTTCTGATAAAACGATTGACCGTGTGCGAAATCCTTCAAATCCGCCATGATTTCTCTCTTCGTCGCCGGGTCCATCGCCAGAGTATCAAAAGTGCTCGGATGTTTAAACGGAACAGACTCCCATGGATACCCTCTCGAATCCAGAGATCCACCTCTCGAATTCGTATACAACAATCGGTCCTGATTCCTCCGTCGAATATCATTCGCTTTCTCCATGATGTAATCGAGATACGAATCCAGAATTAGTGATTTATCTTTCTTCTTGATTCGGAGAGTGAAACCTCTTTTTTCTTCCGGCAATGGCCGCCAGGAGAATGTCTGAGCTTGCCGTTGAGTGACGACGTGCTCCCAGTGGACAGTGACGCCGCTGAAAGTATCGAAAATGGAGTCATTATTGGTTAGGCCGAAAGTAATGGCGCTGGAATTGAGAGCTCGAGTGAGACTCAAGCGGCTGCCGGAGATGGAGACGGAGGAGCTCAGATAAAGCTGGACAGCGTTGTAAAGCTCGTTGGTGTTAACGCCGTCGATTTCGGTAATATCGAAGTAGCAATAAGTGGAAAAGGCGTTGAAGAGGCGGTTGAAGAGTTTGAGAGAGGCGAAACGGAGCTCCGGGGGAAAGAGGACTTGGAGGAGACTCTGGAGGAAGGCCAAAACGCCTAAAAGTGAGGCCAGAGAGGTCCAATATTCCTTCATTTTGAGTAAAGTTGTTGTGTTTAGTTACGGTGTTTCACGGCGGAAGTGAAAATGGTTGGAATGGTGTTAAATATATTAGAGGAGGAGAAAGTGAGGCTTCTAATTTGTTGGGTTGTTGATGTTGTTGTTGTCAAAGCAAATGGGGGATTGATGGCTTAATTTATAGAGGAACTGACGGGTTTTAGCAATTCTAAGGGAAGGGAACC
The DNA here is from genome assembly GCA_039660915.1 of Euphorbia tirucalli. Lineage (NCBI taxonomy): Eukaryota > Viridiplantae > Streptophyta > Magnoliopsida > Malpighiales > Euphorbiaceae > Euphorbia > Euphorbia tirucalli. The sequence goes on along the minus strand of CM077634.1, from coordinate 21,931,216 downwards.
TTTGGAAACAAGGAAATATTCTCAGAGAAAGCCACATCAAAATTTTAGTATACTTTATTATGAAATTAAAGTAAAAATTTTTATTACAGGTAAATCAAACTTATTTGTTTGGAATCTATGAATTTTCCATTATTTTATATATATATATATATATATAAAATAATATATAATATTTTTGCTTAATTTAGACATTAAAATTTCATCAGAATTAGACGCAATATTATCGATCATCTGTTCGGGGGGCAAATATTACAAATCAATAGCTTAGAGGTATCCTGCAACATTGTAGATGGATTAGGGAACAAACAGGTCACTAAGCCCATAAATAATGTAATTTACATTGTTTGTAAATATATAAATAAAATAGATTAACAATGTTAGTTTTTGATAATGTGTGAAAGTAACTCCATGACATACAAAAGTCAAACAACGCCCTTACATACCCCTTGATATTTTCATATATGCCATTAAAGTTTTCTCATTAAAATTAATTGAGATATTAATTAGACTATTTAAATGATCATTTATTCTTAATGCTTATATTTCACAACTTTGTTTCACATCCCAAACTTATCTTTCTTCTTGATTATTACAACTGAATTATAAAATTATTTTCATTAGTACTAAAAATCTTTTTTAGTGTAAATAAGCGCAAGTTTGAGATAAATTGTCAAAAATATACGGACAATATATATAAAAAAAAAAAAAGATAAATTAAAAAATTTGTGTACAACTTATAACAAAAAGAACGGAAAAAGTATTTTTTTTGGGAACAATATAGGATACATGCTTCCTTTATTATTATACTTCTCAACTAAATTTCAACTATTATACCTAATAAGAATTTTTCTACTTATATTATCAGACAATGTTATCATAACCGTACTGGACATTAAATCGGTGAAGCTACTGGTACGTGGTACAACCGGTTCAACCGGATTTTACCGGTGGTTATACCGAATTATTATTTTTTCGGAAAAAATATTATTTAAAAAATAAATAAGATTATAAATTCATCAAATACAAGTTTCAAATGTTTAATACTCAAAATAACTTCATGAAATATTCTAAAACTTCATCAATTTTAAATTTTAATAATAATTGATTTAAATTTTAAAATTTGAAAAATTTTGGTTTGAAACCGAACCGAACCAAAACCAAACCAAACTAGTTCAATTTGGTTCAATTCAAACCAAATGTATATTGGTTTGATTTTGGTTTTTATAATTTTCTATGTTTATTTTTTTATTCGGTTCGGTTCGGTCTGAATCGAACCAAACCGAATCAAAACCAAATGTAGAAAATTATAAAAACCGGTTTTGACTGGTTTACCGGTTTACTAGTTTTTGACCGATTGAACCGGTCATCTCTGGTTTTTTCTCAAACCGGTGATTTTAATCAAACCGAACGGACCCATGGCCGGTTCGAGGTAAAACCGATCGAACCGGCCTGTCCAGTTTTCACAACATTGTTATCAGACTTTATCTTAGTTTATATTGCTTGTCTGCTGTATTTTCTTGATATATCACAATTACAGTTTTATCATTTGCCTTAGTGTCAAAGGTTGGTGGATTGAAAAAATATTTTGCATTCAATAATTATCTGAATAAAATTTAGACATAACTTTCAACAAAAGCTAATAACAACCGTTGCAAGGAGGGGGCAAGAGGGATTATTGAAAATTTAAAAGGTGAGAAGAAACTTTGATGATTATGAAACATTCGAGACTAAATTGATTTCTGGAGAATAATTATAAAATTGTATAATATTTGATAAAAAAAAGGAAAGAAAATAAAATAATATTTATATATTATTTTATTGGTCGGTTTCAATTTTTTTTTTTAGATAAAAGTTTAGGGTGAGGAGGGATATCTCCCGTCGAGAGCCAAAAAAAAATATAAAAAGACTTATGAGAGTCCTTGCATATCGCTCTATCAATAAGAACTGCAACAGCGACAATAAGAATTGAACCTAGGTGGGATGAATGAAAAGATCCGTCTCATATATAAGAAGTTCTACTGAGGATAAGGTGTAAATGAACCAACTAATGAGAACATGACATGTCATTAAATATTGCTGACATGTCAAATTTTTATTGACTATATCCAAGTAGACCGAAATCATTTGAGAAGTTACATGATATTAGATTCAAGTAGAGTTTGGTTCATGATTTTATAAAAGCGTTTAGCTGTTTTACTCCAAAAGCTCTTCAAATAGCTTTACATATGAATGTGATTTTCGAATATTTTTATTTTTTCAAAAAATCATCTAATCATTTAAATTATTTAAATTCATATAATTATTAAAAGCGTATCTATATTGGTTTTTTTAAAAATTGTAGCAGTAACAAGTAAGGGCTGACAGTAACATCTTATGGCTAACAACTGAAGCAATGTGCTTAGAATATTGTAGACTTATTTTATTCAAAAAGAAAGAAAAGGGGTTTGGGGGGATGGCCAAGAAAGATACAGTACATGAAAAACAGCAGAGGAGAAGAGAAAAAAAACAAAAAAACCAAAATGGGTGTTTGGAGGTATTTGAAGATCAGAGATGGGCCCCATTTACAAATCAGCTATTGAAGTGATTTACAGGCGGTTTTGTTTTCTTTGGACTTTCTTTTTCAATAACTTATTATCATGCTTTTGAATATTTTCTTCTTTTTGTTTTTCTCAAAAAAAGAATATTATTATTTCTTGCTCACATTAAAAAAATTAAAAAATTAAAAATTAAACTGAGATAGGATGACACTTCAATTTCAAGATCTACCAAACAGCCATTCAATATCTGGTTTACACTAACATTTTATTTACTCCTTCATTCCCACCTGCTGCTCACCACAAGAATTACCATCTCAAATTTATTTTAATTTAATCATCACAAGTTATGATTAAAAATAAAAATATTTCAAAATTTTGCAAAAAGAAGATCAAATTGTTTCATCCAATTAAAAAGAATTAAACTTTGCAAAAACATTAGAATAACTAAGTTCAAATATTGTAAAATTGAAGTAAAAATATTTTTTGGGCTTCAATTAACATTTTCTACCCATTTGGTACATGATCTATTCGTTTGATCTTATAGTACGTAACTTGTAAACCGAAGAATGTTTAGTCTCTGAACAGTGGAAGTCAATGAAACTAATGATATATGGTTGTTTATAGATTATTAGTTAAGAGTTAGAAGGATCAATTTAATAGAACAACTATGTTTATGAAAATTATTATAGTGATATTTATAATTGCCAAAGAATAAAAATGTTATCAAAATCTATAGGACAAGTACTGAATGTTATTGATTTTTATAGGTCATATACTAAAAAAAACCAAATCAATTGATCGTTTAACACATGAAGATTACATATAAATTCAAACTCTTTTTTTTTTTCAAATTAATACTATCACGAGTCAATGAAATAAATTTTTTTTAATACGAGCCAAATATTAGTTTTTGCTCCAACTTCACCGAACATATTTTACATTGTGCCCAATTTCATGTCACGAAGTTTTTCTTTCTCGACTTTTAGGTGTAAATTGTAACTTAGAGCTATGTAATTCAACTTTTACTTGATTTCTTTTTAATTTGTAACTACTCAAGGACCATTTTTATAAACAATATACACGCCTTATTAGAAGGCATAGTGCCAAATTATGTACCAATGTGTGAAATATTGATAATCGAATCATTTTTTTGATATACCATAAATTTAATAAAAATATAATTAACATTATAGCAAGCATAAAGTAGATTTTTCTTTTCTTTTCTTTTTTTTTTTTTTTTTTTTGAGGAATGAGTTTATAATGACTATGGAAATTCTTTTGGAAAATAACATTCATAAAAGGGTCGAGATCAAAATCTCGAAAACATATAGCAGTCACCACCTTATTCAGCTCTACTGCAACCAAAACCAGGGAAGGGCCACTATATCTTCCAGAAATCTAGGTCTAGACGAGTCACTTACTCACTATCTAATTAAAATAAATATTTGAACATTCTTTCAAATTGCATTTTATATACTAAGATTGATTTTATTTAAGGCATTTAGCATGCAAACAAATGATACATAAAGCAGTAAATTAATGAATTATTATAGATCGATAACATAAGCTACCCTAGGGGATACATTTGAATAAAATATGGAGATTGAGATACATTCGTCTAAAATATATGATAATTTAATTTTACATCCGTCTACAATACACGAGTTTATATAAAAATAAAGCTAAACATACATCTAATCTTGTAAAACAAATGTTAGTGCACGAATAATCATATTTAGGACTCAAATATGACCAAATGGGATAATAAAGGGATCAAGATCATGCATTTAGAGAGGATAGTTAGGGAAATTAGAAAAGTTTCACTAGCTAGACCTAGAAAATATTTTGAAACGTCACTGTATTGATTTTTGAGAAAACAGTTTTACCAGTTAATTATTTAACATGACAAATGAGTTGGTTCGTTGATCTGGACAAAAATCACTTTTGGAAAGTAAATCTAATATCCAAATGTCATGAAATGCATGAAAATAAATTTTTTAGCGATTCTGTCTCGAGCTAGCACCCGTGCGGGTGTATGTCAAGAAACTTGCGGCTTAACATTATACCCGCATAGGTGTTATTTCTGGATCAGGGGCCAAAATGTGATTTTTGGTGGTTTCATTGCTTTTGTGAGTTTCAGGATCGTACGACTCTTAAAGAAGACCCATGCTAGTGTACTACAACCATCCGACTATTAAAAATAGCCATATGGCTCTCAATTGCAGATTAGAAAACCAGAAAAGGAAAAAATAGAGTATGTTGAAAATATGTAATTGATGCTCAAAACACAACACAAACAAGTCCAATGCTTTCGGTTTCTCAGATAATTACCCTTGATGTGTGAATCCACAACTTTAGGAGTTGAGAATCACTTTAAGAAGACTCTGATTGAACACTTAAACTCCAAGCTTCGAATACACACTAAAGCTCCAAATGTTAAGATTTTTGTGATCAAATTAGTCTCTAGAACGTATTTGATACATTTAACCTTTGTTAGCCTAGGATTTCTATTGATTTTAACATAGATTAAGAGAAAACAAGAAGAAAAATGAGGAAGAAGTAGATATATTTCTTCCTCTTCCTTTTCTTTCTCCCTTTTTCTCACTATTTCCTTCCTAATAATCTTCAACCCTTTTTCTTCTTTTTTGGTTGAGTTTATATAGGCAGAGAGGTGCCTAAGCCTTGTAAAATCTGCCCCCGTAAAATCCAAATATGGAGTTTCAAGGAGGAAGAAAATGGCAATTTGTGCCTGCCTTTGCACGTGATATCGTATGACTATGAACACCACACTCGTGCGGCTATTGACCCGGGACCAGTGCTCTCTTGGCTGGTAATTGACCCTAGACTTAAAGTTGAACTGACCAGAGCCTCGATTATGGAAGCAACAAATCAATTCGTTCATCATTGAAACTAGGGGACGAAATCCCGCTCTCACAACCATACTCTAGGAGTATTCTAGAATTTTTCTAAAAGGTCTATGTACAACAAACATCCACACAAGACAAAGGACAAGCTATTTTGTAAAAATTACATTAACCTAAAGCACTTACAAACTATATTTTAAAAAAATAATCATTTTCTATTAGAAATTTAGAGTTATAAAAATTTCTTAAAAAAATGTTTTCTATACATGCCAAACTTGAAAAGGGAAGATCAAAAAAGCCATAAAAGTTTAAATTTATTAGAAAACTGAAAAAAGTATATTTCAAGTAGAGCTCATCAAAAGTGAGGGAGAAGAGAATGAGAAGAGGGAGCTAGAAAGATGGGAGGGGGAAGATGAATTTGTAGTTTTAAGTTTTTAGATATAAGAAGGTAAAACTAATTGTAGAGAGAAAGAGTGAGATTTCTTTTATTATTATTATTATTATTATTTGTTGCTACAATTGTCTTCAATTAATCTATTCATTAAAAAAAAAGTTATTAAATACCTAAAATTTCTCATGTAGATCTTATAACGTAGAAAAAAAATTGTGATTTTGTTAAAGATACGATTATCAAAATAACGTGAATTCAAAATTACTTTGGGTTCCAGTTACCTGAATAAAATTACAAATGATACTAATTAAAATATAATTTCATAAAAATTGGCCCCTCGTGTGGTTTTTACCTATCCAAAGCTCTGTGCGGCGGATTAGGTTTCTGGCCAAGTTGGTGATTTTTCGGCTAGCGGTGGCAGCTTAGTTCTCCAATGGACTAGAGCATGGAGTCTCTTTGGCAACATTTTACGCTTAAAGAGGATGAGGAGATTTCGATCGAATTGAAGGCAGAAGCCGCTGGGATGTTGGTGTGCCCTAGTTCTTAGGGCATTGGATTCTTATATTTTGTATTATACATTAAGAGTCATGTATGAATACATTATTTGTGTCACATTAATAAAGGCAATTAATCTATTTCATTTATATCTTGTGCTATAACATGAGTAGAGTATCCATTGATTGATAATTATAAAACCTATCCCAGGTCTGTTCTAATCGTGGGAACGAATAGAACCACAGACTTGTATATTCGATGACTGTATGGTAGTTCTTAACTAGCCATAGTACTTGTATAGTCAGTCATGAATATAGGTACATGTCATTGACATGGGACTGGATTGATCCGCACAAGAAAGCCACATGGTTGTCATGTCATAGGTCTTTCTTGAGTAGGTCTCTTTTGTCCTCAGACCAGATTTCATTATAATATCAATATGGAATCCGGTTCACTTTGACATACGCCTAACAGGTCTGTAAAAGGATGCTAAATACGGGTATGATTAGGTGGACCGGTGAACATGTTGATATTGATGATGAAGTGATGGAATTGCCACTCGGGTGACACCGAGATGATATCATTGGCCACTTGATGAGTGGGACTGATAAGTGTATGGCCATACCCAAATAAGTTGGTTGCTTATTTGATTAATCAGTCAACACAAGATCAAGAAATATAATAAACAACAGAAGAGGATGACAGACACCATGCCTCTTGTTTATTCATATTGATATCGTTAGGCAAAGGACATTATGAGATTACTACCGGGTGAGTGTCTTCTAAAGACTGCTGCATCTCTGTCTTAATTGGGGGCTGTAATGGTTTGCTGGAACCCACTTACAGTCTGTGCGCTTAGGTCTACTGCCAACATAAAGACAGACCCATAGGATCGTGCACATAGATCAACTGAGCTGGAACTTATAGAAATTGTACATGTCATGTACATTGGAAGGAATGCGTTAATTAATTAGTTGACATTCGGTGTCAAGGTAATTAATTGACATTGGGTTGAATTTAATTTAATTAATAAGTTTACATAATGTAATTAATTAATTTATCAATTAATTGAATTACATAAAGTAAACAATTAATTAAATAATTTTCCTAAGTAGGAAAATTAAATATATGTATTGTATTAACTTAAGTGTGATTTAATTTTATTTAGGGGTAATTAAATTTAGCCAAATGGAATTAAATTACATAGTATATACTTTTTAATTAAAGTTTATTTATGTAATTATAATCGTAGTGGGCTTGGGTTTAATTAACCTAATTAAAACCCAACTAGACAAGGTGTCTATATAAGGACACACTTAAGGAAGAAAAATCTAATTCAACTCTAATTAATTGCTGGAAATTTCAGCCACCAATAGCAGCCCCAAAACAGCCGAAAATCCCAGCATTAAACCTCCATTCCTTCGCATCTTCGGCTAGCACCGGTTCCCGCTCAATAGTTGGTCGTGCACCAGACTTTGGAGATCGCAGTTTCAAGTAACGATTCTGCAGCAGTCTCTAGAAGAGACGAATCCGGTGAGTTAATCTCTCTTGATTCAATTTGGTTTTATTCTAATTAATGGTAATTGGACACGATAGGTGGATTCTAGGAAATTTTAAACGGTGTATTTTCCGCTGCGCCACGTTATTTTTTCAATGACGAATCCCAACAGTGGTATCAGAGCCTAGGTTTTGTCCATTAGATTGATTAGAATTGCTTCTTGAAAGCGTTCTTGAATAAAGAATGGGTTTCAAGTTTGTGATTTTAGGGTTTTTGCTTAATTGGTTTTGTTTTGGATAAACCCTAAAATTGTTGGATTGGGGTTTTTGATTATTTTTCCCCAATTGTTTTCCATCTAAAATTGTTTTGTATATTAATTATATATATTTTTTTGTTGGAAACATTTTTTGTTTATGATTTAAAAAAAAAAAAAAAGTTTGGGCAAAAGATGGAATCGCAGAATTGCGATTCCATCTGCTGCCGCGCTGCGGCACTGTTGCTCGCCGGGACAGCAGCGCCGCGCGCGGGTTTTAGGTCCGGTTTTGGATTTTGCGGGTATTTTTTTTATCCCGGACCCTAATACAAATTAAATTAAATTTTTTTTAATTAATTTGTATTCAAATTATTTATTTTGTTGGCATGCATATTTAATTTAATTGTTAGCATATTAAATTGAATATGGACTTTGTGAAATTGGCCCAATAAACCGTGACCCCGGTTAAAATTGGGAGAGCTAAATTTTAAATTTGTGACAACCCAAATTCAAGTGGGAGCAAAATTGTTAATTTTGCATTTATGGATGTTATCCATTGGGCCTTTATGGGCCTTAGTCACATTTGTTGAAATTGGCAATTTCACCCTAAGTAACTCCGCTTAACATTTATATTTATAATTTGGAATGCCATGATCATGCATCATATTGGCATGTATGTGCACGACATGTACTTTGTTTGAAATGTTATGTTGAGTTCTATGGGCCCTAAATTATTATCGGTTGTAATTTAATTTTGGAAAATATGGCCTGCGTGCCATTTTTTCATTTTTTTATTTTGATGTAATTTTAGAATAGATTTTATTTTCAAAATTATTGTAATTGCATCAAGTATGGAGGAAGGCCCAAACGGAGCAAGCCCATGGTGGGAGTCCAAGAAGGATTGCAGTCCGGCCCATGAAGAATTAGATAGGACATCTAGTTTTTCATTAGGTTGTAATTAAAGGCCCATAGGATCTCATTTATTTTAAATTAAGTATGCTATTGCATTTGTCATATAATATGGATGTATGGATCACCAAATTATTACCCGCGTTTATGCATGCCAAGCCGTATCACTTAATTATAATCCGGAAACTAAAATATTGAGCCACTTAAAAGTGCTTCCCACATTCACACCTCTTCCTCCCATTGATGCTGCAATGTGCGCCATACCCTAGCTGGGTACATTGTAGTATTCGGTGGGCCGTCGAGGGTTAAGATACTTGGTATGGTTAACATGTGAATGGTGGTTTGACTCAACATGGGTAGTATTAGCTTAGAGCGGGCACTAAGCACAGATGGGTAAAGTGTCAATAAGCCCATCAAACCAAGAGTCCTTCGTGGAAGGATTGGATAGGTTGTCCTACCAAACGAATCAATGGTTGGTTAGCGAGCCCTAGTTTGGCCAGTCATTGATAAGTTGTGGATCTTGGTCAAGTCAGCCAATTAACAACACCAACAAACAAATTAAAATCGGATTATTAATTTGAATTGGCTTAAAAGTCCTTTATTTCTAACTCAAGCAATGATTTCTTCCATGTAGATAATCCCATTTCAGTTAAGCAATTTAAATGGCTGCAACAAACAACAACTCACTCTCACTTAGGTCACTCTTGGAGAAGGAGAAGCTTTTGAGGACTAACTTCCTGGACTGGGCTAGGAACTTACAAATAGTTCTTAGATAAGAGTCTAAGGAGTATGTACTGAATACTCCTTCCCGTTGGTCGAGGCATCACCACGGTGATGGTGGAGCAGTACGATCGGCATGTGAGGGATGACCGAGATGTCTCGTGCCTCATGCTGGGTACCATGGCTTCTGATCTTCAGAAGCAGTTCATGGACGAGCATGCTTATGAGATAATGGATCAGCTTAAAAAGATGTTCCAAGATCAGGCTCGTCAGGAATGTTACCTGACAACTAAGGCACTTTGCACGACTGTGATGGCAGCTGGGACTTCTGTTAGCATTCATGTGCTAAAGTTGAAGGGGCATATTGATACACTTGCCCACCTCGGCTTGCCAGTTCCGCAGGACTTGGCAACAGACATTATTCTCGGGTCACTTCCTGAGTCTTACAACCAGTTTATCATGAATTGCCATATGCAAGGGTTGGATAAATCGGTTGTTGAGTTGCATGGCATGCTCAAGCTTGCTGAGCAGTCTCTTAAGAAGACTCCTGAAGTATTGCTGGTGAACAAGGGCAATATGCCCATTGCTAAGGGAAAGGCCAAGGCTAAGGTCCAAAAGGCCAAGGCTAAGGGCAAAAAGGTGGTGGCCCAACCTAAAGCAAGGGTTGCCTCTCCTGACGATGTTTGCCATGAGTGTCATGAGAAGGGGCACTGGAAAAGCTCATGTTCAAAGCTAAGGGAGCAACTGAAGGGTAAAACTGCTGCTTCAGGTATTTATGTTGTTGAGATTAATCTGGCTATTTCTACATCTTGGGTCTTGGACACTGGATGTGGATCTCACATTTGTTCAAATGTGCAGGGTCTAAGAAATAGGAGATTATTATGATCTGGAGAAGTAGATTTTCGAGTTGGAAATGGTGCTCGGGTTCAAGCCATGGAGATCAGAGATTATTTCTTGGAGATGCCTAGTGGACTTGTTTTGGAACTAAGAAACTGTTATTTTGTACCTGCGATGCGCAGGAATATTATTTCCGTTTCTTTGTTGGATATTTCTGGTTTTGTATTTAATATTGGACATGGTAGAATTTCTATGCAATGTGGCAATATTATTTATGGAACAGCATTTCTTGAAAATGGCTTATATATCCTTGATCTAAAACGTGAAAGTTCAATCTATAACATAAATACTAAAAGGATTAAACAAAATGAAATTAATCCTACTTACATCTGGCATTGTCGACTTGGCCATATAAATGAGAAGCGCATAGCTAGGCTTCACTCTAGTGGAGTGCTAGGGTTATTTGACATCCAACCTTATGACACATGCGAATCTTGTTTGAGAGGCAAGATGACAAAGGCGCCTTTTAGCAAGACTGCTGAAAGGGCCTCAGAGCTATTGGAGCTAATACATTCCGATGTATGTGGCCCAATGAGCACTAGTGCTAGATCTGGTTTTCTATACTTCGTCACCTTCACAGATGACTTCAGCAGATACGGTTACGTGTATCTGATGAAGCATAAGTCTGAGACTCTCCAAAGGTTCAAGGACTTTAAGAATGAAATAGAAAACCAACTTGGCAAGAAAATAAAAGCACTTCGGTCTGACCGAGGGGGAAAATATTTGAGCCAAGAGTTTGACTCGTTTTTGAGAGAGTGTGGGATTGTATCCCAACTCACTCCTCCTGGTACACCTCAGTGGAATGGAGTGTCAGAGAGGAGGAATAGGACCTTACTTGACATGGTCCGCTCGATGATGAGTCATGCTACACTCCCTGTCTCCTTTTGGGGATATGCTTTAGAGACAGCTGCTTACATTCTTAATAATACACCAAGCAAGGCAGTTGAGGGAACACCATATGAACTATGGAAAGGCCGAAAGCCCAATGTTTCCTTCTTGAAGATTTGGGGCTGTGACGCACATGTTAAGAAATTGACAAGTGGCAAACTCGAGTCCAAATCTGTCAAGTGCCAGTTTGTAGGTTACCCTAAGGAAACTAAGGGTTATTACTTCTACGATCCGGCCGAAAACAAAGTTTTCATAGCCAGAAATGCAGTCTTCTTGGAGAAGGAATTCCCTTCCAAGAGAGATAGTGGGAGTAATGTTGAACTGTCAGAAGTTCAAGACTCACAAACTCCTGCAGCTACTGCTGAGGGTGCTTCGGGAACCGATCTGACTACTCAAGAAATTGAGGAACCAGAAACGGTTGCACAGGACCGCAGAAGGTCTGGTAGGACATGTCATCAGCCAGAGAGGTACGGCTTTCTCGTGACTGGTGATGGGGACCTTATAGTCGTTGACCAAGAAGAGCCCAAGACCTATCAGGAGGCTGTTCAAAGCCCACACTCGGATCAATGGCGCAAAGCCATGGAGGCTGAGATGTAATCTATGCACCATAACCAAGTATGGAACTTGGTGGATCCACTTCTGGGTGCTAAGGTGATAGGTTGCAAGTGGTGTTTCAAGTTAAAGACCCTGTGGGTATAAGATGGTTAGTGGGAGCGTTTCCACCGTCCTAGTGCTGTATGTTGACGACATTCTTATCATTGGAAGTGACATACCAACACTGCAAGGGGTTAAGCAGTGGTTGAGTAGGTGCTTCGCAATGAAGGACTTAGGCGAAGCTGAGACGATCTTAGGGATCAGGATCTACAGAGATAGATCCAATCGGCTTCTAGGCCTAAGTCAGGCCACGTACATTGACAAGGTTCTAAAAGGATTCAGCATGGACAAGGCAAAGAAAGGATTCTTGCCTATGGGCCATGGGTTGAAGCTGAGTAAGAAAGATGGTCCTAAAACAAAGAAGGACCGGGAGAACATGGAAAAGATCCCTTATGCATCTGCTATTGGATTTATCATGTACTCCATGTTATGCACGAGGCCTGATGTCATGTTTGCACTAAGTATGGCTAGCCGGTACCAGTCGAACCCCGGTGAGGAACATTGGAAGGCAGTCAAGGCAATCTTGAAGTACCTTAACCGGACTAAGGATGCTTTCTTAGTGTATAGAGGTCAAGATGAGCTGGTAGTGTTAGGTTACACTGATGCAAGCTTTGAGACCGATGAGGATGAGAACCATTCACAGTCTGGTTATGTTTTTCTCCTGAATGGCGGTGCCATTAGTTGGAGGTCCTCAAAGCAGGCCACCATTACTGACTCTGCAATGGAAGCTGAGTACATAGCTGCGTGCGAAGCTCAAAGGAAGCCGTTTGGATCAAGAAAGTCATAACTGAGTTGGGAGTAGTGCCCACTATCCTAGACCCAGTTGATGTTTTTGTGACAACAACGGGGCCATCGCACAAGCTAAGGCGCCCCGGTCACACAAGAGATCCAAACATGTACTCAGAAAGTTTCACCTCATTCGGGAGATCGTGAACATAGGTGACATATCATTGCAGATGGTTGACACTAAGAATAATGTCGCTGATCCATTGACCAAAGCGCTGTTGCAGACACAGCACGACGGTCATACCAGATCTATAGGAATTAGGGCAATGCCCACTTGGAACTAATGCAAGTGGGAGATTGTTGGTGTGCCCTAGTTCTTAGGGCATTGGATTCTTGTATTTTGTATTATACATTAAGAGTCATGTATGAATACATTATTTGTGTCACATTAATAAAGGCAATTAATCTATTTCATTTATATCTTGTGCTATAACATGAGTAGAGTATCCATTGATTGATAATTATAAAACCTATCCCAGGTCTGTTCTAATCGTGGGAACGAATAGAACCACAGACTTATATATTCGATGACTGTATGGTAGTTCTTAACTAGCCATAGTACTTGTATAGTCAGTCATGAATATAGGTACATGTCATTGACATGGGACTGGATTGATCCGCACAAGAAAGCCACATGGTTGTCATGTCATAGGTCTTTCTTGAGTAGGTCTCTTTTGTCCTCGGACCAGATTTCATTATAATATCAATATGGAATCCGGTTCACTTTGACATACGCCTAACAGGTCTGTAAAAGGATGCTAAATACGGGGTATGATTGGATGGACCGGTGAACATGTTGATATTGATGATGAAGTGATGGAATTGCCACTCGGGTGACACCGAGATGATATCATTGGCCACTTGATGAGTGGGACTGATAAGTGTATGGCCATACCCAAATAAGTTGGTTGCTTATTTGATTAATCAGTCAACACAAGATCAAGAAATATAATAAACAATGGAAGAGGATGACAGACACCATGCCTCTTGTTTATTCATATTGATATCGTTAGGCAAAGGACACCATGAGATTATTACCGGGTGAGTGTCTTCTAAAGACTGCTGCATCTCTGTCTTAATTGGGGGCTGTAATGGTTTGCTGGAACCCACTTACAGTCTGTGGGCTTAGGCCTACTGCCAACATAAAGACAGACCCATAGGATCGTGCACATAGATCAACTGAGCTGGAACTTATAGAAATTGTACATGTCATGTACATTGGAAGGAATGCGTTAATTAATTAGTTGACATTCGGTGTCAAGGTAATTAATTGACATTGGGTTGAATTTAATTTAATTAATAAGTTTACATAATGTAATTAATTAATTTATCAATTAATTGAATTACATAAAGTAAACAATTAATTAAATAATTTTCCTAAGTAGGAAAATTAAATATATGTATTGTATTAACTTAAGTGTGATTTAATTTTATTTAGGGGTAATTAAATTTAGCCAAATGGAATTAAATTACATAGTATATACTTTTAATTAAAGTTTATTTATGTAATTATAATCGTAGTGGGCTTGGGTTTAATTAACCTAATTAAAACCCAACTAGACAAGGTGTCTATATAAGGGCACACTTAAGGAAGAAAAACCTAATTCAACTCTAATTAATTGCTGGAAATTTTAGCCACCAATAGCAGCCCCAAAACAGCCGAAAATCCCAGCATTAAACCTCCATTCCTTCGCATCTTCCGCTAGCACCGGTTCCCGCTCAATAGTTGGTCGTGCACCGGACTTTGGAGATCGCAGTTTCAAGTAACGATTTTACAGCAGTCTCTAGAATAGACGAATCCGGTGAGTTAATCTCTCTTGATTCAATTTGGTTTTATTCTAATCAATGGTAATTGGACACGATAGGTGGATTCTAGGAAATTTTAAATGGTGTATTTTCCGCTGCGCCATGTTATTTTTTCAATGACGAATCCCAACACGGGATGGAGATGAGAAACAAACTGATTGGGCACATCCTGTCCTCAAGACCGTTGAATCTTTGATCAATGGCGAATGCTTTCGCCTTTATATGGAAGACGAATAAAGTATTTAAGATTGATGAGTGTAGGAGTGGTCTGTTTGTTGTGGAATTTCAGTCCACTAGGGATTTAGAGAAAGTCATCAACGATGCTCCATGGCATTATGACCGGAACCTGGTGATTTTTTCGAAGCCTGAGGGCATTAGACAACTGACTGATATTAATTTAAATTCTTGTGATTTCTGGGTGCGGATTTACAACTTACCATTGAATTGTAGAGATAGGGATTCAATAAAGAGAGTAGCAATGAGATTGGGAGAGGCGAAGAAGATTGATGAGTCTGATATTGGTAGATGGGCGAAATTCGTGCATACCAGGGTTAAAATCGATATTACCATTCCACTGAGAAGGGGAGTATGGATTAAGGGAAGCTAAGGACAGGCTACTTAGGTTTTTTTCCTGTATGAAAAACTCCTAAATTTCTGTTACAACTATGGTTTACTTGGGCATGTACATGAAGATTGCCGTGATGAAAAAGAAGATAAGGAAGTTGATGATTGGCCATACAATCCAGCTTTAAGGGCTTCTCCATTGAAATTGCGTAGTTTTAGCTATGGTATTCAAGAGAAGGCTGAGGTTACACAGACACAGACTGGACAATGTGAGTCCTCATCACAACTCCCCAAATTAAGAAGGAAGATATTCAATGAAGAAGCAGCAGCTGAAGTACAAAGTAGCAGCATACACCTAGATCAATTGAATGTCCATTCCCTTGCAGAACTTGGGATTGACACAAATCACAAAGAAGGTGAGGTAACAAGTCACCAAACCGGAGCTGCCCAAACAGATCTAGTGAAAGTAACCGACCATGTGAGAACAGAGGACTAACAAAAAACAGCAGAGCCAAGTCAGAAAACAAAAGCCCTAGTGAGAGGAAATCTTAGTACCTTCAAACGTATTGCAAGGAAAGGCATTGATAGTAAATCACTTGATAGGGGAAAGAATTTAGGCCATAATGCAGCAGATAGAATACAGGGGACAAATAAAAGAAATGCAGATGAGGCAGAGATGGACATTGACGACACTGAGGAAGGCAACAAAAAACGTATGATATCTTCAGTTCACCAGAGGGTGGCGATCGATATTCGGTCCCACCTTACATAATGAAACTCCTCAGCTGGAATGTCCAGTGGCTGGGCAACCCTTGGACCTTCCGAGCCCTCAAAAAGGTGGTGAGGGATAACTACCCGGATATAGTCTTTCTTATGGAAACAAGGATGGGAAAGAAAGACTGCTATTTTTTTTCGAGATGCTTTAACGAATTCAATTTTTTTTATTATAGATGCTATTGGAAAAAGTGGAGGTCTTATTCTCTGGTGGAAGAAGGAGCCTGATATGGAAGTTAATAGATTCTCCAATCATTGTGTATACTTCTACAGAAAGCAAAATAACCAGGTTGAATGGCGAGGCTTAGGTGTTTATGGGTGGGCTGAAAAATAGAATAAAAAGCTAACATGGGAGCTTACAAACCACTTCTCCCATTTAGAGGCCGAACCTCTTTGTAACTTTGGGGATTTTAACGAAGTTTTATGGCTTTCAGAAAAGAAAGGAGGCAGAATTAAGGAAATTGGGAAATGGAAGCGTTTCACAACTGTATTGATTCATGTAAACTTCAGGACCTTGGGTATGTTGGCTATGAGCATACTTGGTATAATAGAAGAAAAAGGGTGGATGCCATCTGGGAACGCCTGGATCGAGTCCTTGTCTGTGAGAACTGGTCCCTTATGTTCCCATTAGCCAGGGTCTATCACCAAAGTCCTATTCTTCTTAATACGGACGGGAGGGTAGAGCCAGAGCTTAGAAGGAAGAAAGTTTTTAGATTTGAGGCGATGTGGTTGAGGGATCCCAATTGCAAGGAAGTGATCAAGCAATCATGGAATAGTCTCCACAATGAAGGCATTCCAGTCAAGGATAAAATTGCTAAATGCTCCTCTTCTTTGGCGGCCTAGAATTATCACTCTTTTGGCAACATAAAGAAAAACCTTAAGGAACTATATGCCCAGCTACATAACATCTAAAAGGAAGCAAACCCTAAAAAGAAAGACCAAGAGGATGCTGTAAGCTCTCAAATCGGGGAGCTACTAGCTAGAAAGGAAATACTATGGAAGCAAAGATCAAGAGCAGACTGGCTTCGATCTAGGGACAGAAATACCTCTTTCTTCCATGCTAAATGTAACAACCGTCGCAGAAACAATTCCCTAAAAAGATTGACGGATGCAGAAGGGTAGTGGGTTTTTGGTGATGACAGTATAGCAAGGGTAGTCCAGGACTACTTTTCTGAGCTGTTTACATGTTCTGATCCTAGAGGTTTTGACAACTTTACTATTGCTGTGGACTCTTTCTTATCAGACGACCAGCAGATAACTCTTTAGGATCCGTTCACAAAGGAGGAAGTTACCAAAGCTATGTATCAAATTAATCCCTTAAAAACTCCGAGACCTGACGGGATGGCATCCCTATTCTACCGTAACTATTGGGATACCGTAGGTACAAAAGTCACCAACTTAGTACTGGACTGTCTCAACTCTGGAAGACTGCCTGACAGAATTAATCATACTTGGGTCACCCTCATCCCAAAGGTAAAAAACCCCACGCAAGTGAAGGACTTACTTCCTATTGCGCTTGTAATGTCCTGTATAAGGTTATCTCAAAAGTTTTGGCCAACAGATTGAAAGCTGTCCTACCTGACATTATTCATACTACCTAATCAGCTTTTGTTCTTGGGTGCCTCATTACTGATAATGCTATTATTGCCTTTGAAATTTTTCATAGCATGAAAACCAGGCTGAAGGTGGAGCGGGGCCATTTTGCTCTTAAGCTTGACATGAGCAAAGCATAGAATGGGAGTTCTTGAAGAGTATCCTTACTCATATAAGATTTCCTGGACATTTTATTAACCTTGTGATGATGTGCGTGTCCTCTGTTTCTTTTTCCTTCCTGATTAATGGTCAACCAAAAGGGTTTTTAAAGCCTATGAGAGGGCTTAGACAAGGAGACCCAATCTCCCCGTATCTTTGCCTAATTTATGCAGAAGGTCTTTCAGTAGCAATTATGAGGGCAAAAAGGGACGGTTTACTCCACTGGATATCGGTCTGTCGAGGGGGCCCAATGGTCTCGCACCTATTCTTTGTAGATGACTCTATGATTTTTGGTAGAGCCTCTCTATAGGAAATGGAAGTCCTTAAAGGGATCCTGGCCAACTATGAAGCAGCATCAGGTCAAGCAGTAAATTTTGACAAATCTAAAATCTTCTACAGCTCAGGTGTTCCAGTTGAAAGACGAGAACAGATTGCTGCTAGCTTGGGTGTGAAAGAAACAGGTAATTTCCCTCACTATTTGGGGCTGCCAACAATTATTAGGAGATCAAAAAAAGTGGTTTTTGTTGCCATTAAGGACCGCATACAAAAAAAGCTCCGAAGTTGGGAAGGAAAATTGTTATCAGAAGGCGGGAAAGAGACCTTAATCAAAGCCATAGCTTAGGCTATACCGCAATATGTGATGTCCTGCTTCCTTCTGCCCGAGACTTTTTGTGTTGAAATTCAAGGGTTGTTAAGCAGGTACTGGTGGGGGGCAAAATATGGTGGAAGACCGATTTGCTGGCTCTCCTGGGATGCTCTGTGTAAATCCAAGAAAGACGGGGGCCTAGGATTTAGGTGGCTGCAATCTTTCAACCTAGCCTTGTTAGCCAAGCAGTGCTGGCGAATCCTTACTAATCCCCATTCCCTTTGCTTCCGAGTCCTGGTGGCCAAATGTTTCCCTCAATCCAGTTTATTTGCTGAACTTCGCACCTTAAATCCTAGTTTCTTTTGAAGAGGAGTTTGGGCATCTCGCTCAATTACACAACCGGGTCTAATGTGGCGTATAGGGAATGGTAGATTAGTCAGTATATGGGACGACAATTGGGTTCCTAGACTGAATTAGAAGAAGCCTCTCTGCTCTCACTTCCCCCAACCTAGTCTTGTGAGTGAGCTCATTGACTCTGAAACACATCAGTGGAACCGTAATTTAATTGCTGCCGGGTTTGTACCTGAAGAAAGAGACGCTATTTTGCTGATGAAGTTGAGTTTCTGTAGTCCACCAGATGAATTTTATTGGGCTGAATCCAAATCTGTTCATTACACGATCAAAAGTGGCTACTTTATGGCAGAAAAGTGCAGATCCAGGTCATAACAGGGCCTCAAGCTCAATGGCGCCTGCTAAAGCTTGGCAAAGAATTTGGTCTCTCAAACTCCCTGCAAAGATTTTACACTTCCTCTGGAAACTGTTGAAAGGTATTCTCCCCTGTTTTAATGTTCTTGTAGATCAAGGAATAAAAGTGGACACTAAATGCAGATTCTGTGGCTATCATTTAGAAGACACCATCCATATTTTCAAAAATTATGTCTTTGCGAAGCAGGTCTGGCAAAGAGCAAACTTTTCAATCCAGCCGGATAAGGTGGTGGCTTGCGATATGCTGGATTGATCAATTATATGGTATCTGTTTTCTCTCCCTTTGATTTGCTGCTCTTTGTGACTATCCTGTGGTGGATGTGGTTCTGTCAAAATAAAAGGCTTCATGATAATATTACCATGCCTCCTGGAACTATTATGGACAAAGAAAGGTCTTTCCTTAAAGAATGGGGTGATTCTTTTACTCCATGCCTTCCTAACCCTGATCCATCTCACTCCGCTAGCTTGTCTCCCCGTGGCCCTGGGAAGTAATGGTCACCTCCCCTGAGTGGCGTCATTAAAATTAATTGTGATGCATCCTCGGGGAACATGGTGTTGCATGTAGGGTAGGGTTGATAGCTGGAGATTCGTTGGGTCAGGTCTTAGCCTCCGCTGGTATCGCTATGGACCTGTGTTCGTCAGTTGAGGAAGCGGAATTACATGCGATTATAGCTGGACTCTCTTTTGCTAGCGATTGTTGCTTTAGTCATGTTTGCATTGAATCGGATGCTAAAATAGTTGTTGATGCGCTGGCAAAGGGGCTTTTCCCCCAATCTTCGCTTCTTTTCATGTATTGGGATGCTCTTTATTTGAGCCAGTGCTTTATGTCCTGTAATTTTGCTTTTGTCCATAGGTCAGGTAATAGGATTGCCCATGAATTAGCGTCATGGGCTAAAGGTCTCTCTTATCCTATCATTCTTATTAAGGATTGTCCCTCCTGTGTTTGGAACCTTATTATTGCTGATTTTCCTCGCCAGCAGGCTTAATGAATGTGATTTTTATCAAAATAATAATAATAATAATAAATACAAAAATTAAAGATGAGCATGATGATAGCACCACATAGAAAACTTCACATATCATTACTAAATTGTTTTGATTTAGCTTTTATTAGGATAAAAATAATTTACTTATGTATAAACTTTTTTTTTTTGCTATTTAAAATTTTTTTTCTGTGGGGTGGTGAGGGTGAGAGAACCATCCCTGCCTCATCCTCATCTTAGGGAAAAAATTTTCGCCATCCCGTGGAAAATTTTAACTAGAATTTTCCATCTCTAATGGGATGAGTTCTGGTAGGACCGGATTTTTTTTTTTTGCCTTGCCTGCAACATTGGTGTTGAGATAAGTAAAATCTGATATATACATATAGAATCATGGAATGATACTGCGATAAAATTTAAAAAAAAAATTGCTCGGAAAAATGTAATAGACCTAGTCTATGTGGATGTTCCCAATGAAAATTTGACAAATAAGTTTTTTTTTTTTTTTCCAATGCTTATTTTGTTTACGTATCAATTTTTCAGTAGAACGGTCTACATATATCCCCGTCCACTATAAAATTTCTCAGTAACTATAACTAGAGAAGTTGGTAATTTTATTTTTACTTGGGATAGTGATTCAAAGGTGGGGGACTAATTTTACATTTTTCAGAAAAGAAATAAATGTGAGGTTGGGTCAAAGATTGCAGCCAAAGAAAGTGATTGGGTTTTTCTCACGTGAAATTTGTCAACTAAAATTAAGTTTGTGTCCCTTTCTCATATATTTTTTATTGAGATATTATTTAGACTTTAATTTTGATTGAAGTGTTAATGACAAAAAAGATAAGATTTTGATCGAAGAATGTTGAATCATCGTTCTAGTTATCAATTATAAAATTTATATATGGTTGCCTTGACTTTTGTGTATAACAAATGACCGTTCAGCCTTTTAAATTATATGAATTGAATATTTGAAAAATTAACAATTCCTTGAAAGTCAGTCGGAAATTAATTTATTGGCATAAGGTCAAAGGTTAATTAATACCGACATTATTTAAGAAATTTTTCTATCAGAATAGTTTTCCCCCCTTTTTTTTGTTTTTGGTAATTTTCTATTCCTTCACATTATTGATTAAAAAAGCTGTGCTTCTCAAAAATTTTGCAACTTCTCCGTCAAGATCTATTGTACTTTTTATCAATCAATATTTAAATTTTCAGGTGAAAATCCAAAGGATTTGAAGGTTTTTAGAATGGTGTATTAGATGATAGATTATTTTTGTTAATAGTGTGGAATCACATGTTTCAATTTGGAAGGTTGCAGTTACTAGATCGCAAACGATCGAAATCATATAGTTTAATTTCGTACTTATTCCTCGATGTTGCAGACAAATATATCATACCTTTAGAAAAATTAATTGTAATATTATATTTGGTACAAAAAAATTTAGTTAAAAGTATATTTACTTATTTCTGAAGTTGTGGCAAACCACCTGAATAATTGTTTAGAGTGAAATTTATAAATTTACAAAAAAGAAAGGGTAAATTTTCACAGAGTAAGAAATTGAGTCCCAATCACCATAAGCAAAAATATTAACTTCTAAGCAAAAATATTAACTTCTTAGCACTTGGATGAACCATTTGGATATAAATGTAGGATCGGATATCTTTTTATCCTTTGTGCTATCACTAGTTTGATATTTTAGTCCATGTCTTATTGATATTTCCTTTTTACCCCCTGTGGTATAAAAAAATTCCAAAATAGCTCCCTAATAAGCATATTCCGTCAGATTCCATTAATAAAATTGTTAATGAAATCTGACGGAATATGCTTTTTAGGGATATTTTGGAACATTTTTATATACCACAGGAGTAAAAGGAAAATATCAATAGGATAAGAGTTAAAAGGATAAACCAGTAACGAACACGTGAAAAAAAAATTCTTTATGCGTATAAATGTATGATTAAAGATGCAAGGATAGGGCAGTAGTAATTAAATATGACAAAAACAAGAGAAATTGGTTAACTTATAAGGAGAGGTTAACTTGAAAAGAACGAAAAATGGGTTTGAGGAGCATGCGGATGGGAAGGGATGATGTTATGTTGCAAAATCCCCAAACCCCAAAAATGATTCTCTTTTCTTCATCAACTCCACACACTGTTCCTTCCGACAACACACCCTACTCTTCTTTCTTCAATTATTGCTTCTTTTTCTTCTTCTTCTTCTTCTTCTTTTTTTCCTCCTTTTTTTTTTTTTTTTTTTGTAATAAAAAAAAAATTTAGGTGCAGAACAGAAATTTCCAGGTAAAATGCTACGAGAAAACTGATGTATGGCTCCATATTGCAGCTTAATATGAAGCTCTATATTGCATTATAAACTTTTCTCCTTTTAATAACTTTTCTTGGAAAAAAAGTGTGACTTTGAACATTCCCTTATTGATTCCTCCCGACTTCTAGGGAGTGGAGAAACTCTAGCCAATATCAAAGCTATCTATGCAATAATAATAATAATAATAATAAAAGAAAGAAAGGCAAAACACATCTTGGGGCAACTCTAGTCTAGCCAATATAAAAGCTATCTATGCAATAATAAAAAAAAAAAAAGCAAAACACATTTTGAGGCCCCTGAACTTTTATAGAATTTATAATTGCTCCACTGATCAATTTTTTCAATACATTGGGTACATGATCTTTTTGTTTTGATAATATTAGCCCCAAACTCGACACTTTTTTCTTCCATGGGCTATCGTATCCATCCACTGGTATATGACACAATTTTTGCAGACACATGAGATTAAATCAGAGGTATAATTTATATTCGTAGCTATCATAAAACTGTATAGGAAGTATGATTTTGATATCTCCAATCAACTCTAGAGTCTTCTATTTTTCTCAAAAATTGTGTCACGTGTTAGTGAACAGATATTGTAGCCTACAAGAGAAAAAAAATGTCGAGTTTGACGCTAATACTATTAAAACAAAAAGATAATGTACTCAATGTGTTGAAAAAATTGATCAGGGGCTAATTGCAAATTTCATAAAAGTTCAAAGGCCTCAGGATGTGATTTGCCTAAAACAAACCAAAACTATATGTGATTCAATTATAATTTAAGCTAGGGCGAGCAAATTTCAGAAATAACAAAAAACTAAATTGATAAAAAGTTTAGTTCAGTTATTTAACTATTTTAGCTTAGTTCGGCTTTTATTTCGGAAATATATAGTAATTGGTTATCATTTAAATGTTTACAAGATAAATTTCAGTTAAATCAAATTTGAACTGAAATTTAAATAAAACTCTAAAATATATTGTTTTATATGTATTTATATAATGTTTATCTTACATTTTACAACTTTAGTTATTCATTTACTATATTTGATATATTAATATTTTGCATTCTTTTTATATTTCTTATGTATATTGTTTAATTTTTATAATTTTTTCATCTATTACGATAATGTTCAATTATAAATCGGTTAGTACCCAAACCAAAATAAAAAAATTACGGTTCGGTTATACTTTGTTATTTTACAATTTTGGTCATTTCAATTTTAAAAGATAGAAGAAAATTTGATTTGATTAACTGAAAGTTCAGTTCAACAATAGATTTGATCGATGCCCACTCCTAATTTTGAGCATAAATAGGTGTTCAATTACTTTTAAATTCATATTTAGTTATACATGGTCAGGGGTGTCAAAATGGATCGTAAAACGTTACCACGATTTGTGTAACACAAAAATTTGATGAGTTAGAATTAGTGTTATGTGGGTTGGTGTGGAAAATGGGTTAACACGTTTAACCTGTGCAATAAATGGATCATATTGGTGTTGACTTACCAATCTGTTACAACTCGTTTAACTTATTCAAAGATTAAACATAAAATATAATTCGTATATAGAAGTATTAAATACGTCATGACATGATAACACGATCTGTATAATACGCAAATTTAACCAATTAGGGTTGAGGCTATACGACTTAGCGTTGAAAATGGGTTGACACATTTAACTCATCAACTATAAATGGGTATAGGGGTGGCAACGAGTACGGATTTCGCAGGTATCCGATGCTACCCAAACCTGGTATAAAAGGGTATGAGACAAAAATGAGATTTAGTTGTCTACCCGTCACGGGTTCAAGAATTAGATTATCCTCCAGGGTACCTGCTACCCACACCCATTTATATATTGTAGTTAACACACAAAGTATTATAAATATTTCGTAGGTTGAAATATTGAAGTGTTGACCTATGAGACAACTTTAATTTTTTTTTATAATTTATGCATGTAATTATATTTATCCACTATTTTCGAATATTATTAAATTATTATTAATAAAAACATTAATATATTTCATTATTATTAATAAAAAAATATTTAATTAATTTTTGTTATGTTGTTTTATTAAGTTTTGGAAATTTATTTTTTAAGTTCGTTTTGTTTGTTAAATTTGGTTTGATTATTGATTATTATTTTTTTATTAAATGGCTAATTTTACGGGATGATTAATTAACAGGTTCCCGCTATCTTGGTTGGATGAGAATGTGATTTACATACTCAATACTCGCGGGTAATAGGACGAGATAGGTAGTTATATTTGTAAATAAGAATACTTACGGGTACCCTAGCTGTTACGATCCTTAAATTGGTAGGCAGTATTGATCTTATACATGTTAACAGAGTAGATCAACACGATACGAATACGATATGACAGCCTATTTAACACCATTATATAAGGTTATGTATCTAAATTAATGAATTTGGTAAAAAGTTTAAGTAACGATGACCGGTTGAAATCATTTAAAATACTTAATAATAAAATCTCAAAAGAATTTGATAAATTTGAATAAATAATTATACTTTAATAAATAAATGGCTAAAAATTACATGTCAAGTTGATTTTCTAAATCTAATCCATTTAAGGTACACATTGCAACGAGAAGAGAGGGAGACAAAATCTCCAATATTTTAGCATTGATGTTGGCAAACAGCAAATAATGCCCATTGTACTATTACTACTATTGATCCACTTCTTTTGCAAGTTGCTTCTACTTGGATTGGATTGGACTGGGATGTCCAAATCTCAATTTAACAACTTTTAAATCAATCACAAAACCATTATAAAATCAACCTTTGGAATTTAACTACAACCATTTTAGAGTTTTAAAGTTGAGTCTAATTAATGATGAAACTAGAACCAAATTTTAGGACTATCCTTCTATATAAACCTTTTTAATTTCTTTTGGTTCCATACATGAAGTTTAGCGAGAGGGGGTATCTCCAACCCAGGGTAAGATAAAGGCTCAAGGTCGTAGAGTAATTTACGAAATTATTTACATATTGGTCCATCAATGGGGATTCCAACATCGGCAATGCTACAAGAGTCGCTTTCTTACCGCTGAGCCCATCCCCGTTAGCTAAACCTTGCTAATTAATTCTTCTACAAAGTACAATATACTTGTAAGAATTAAATAACAAAATTACAAACTGCAATTAGTTCAATTTTATTTGTAATGTGTTAAAATACATTAATTCAGAGAAATATATATTTATTTCTCCTCTAATAGTTTCTATTTGATATTTCATAAAACATATACTACAAAATAAATATACAATTGGTAAAACACAAATTAAAGATAAGAGCACCCCGCAAACCCCCTTAGTTTCACCCATCAGTCTAATTACATTATTTCATAATATTTATACTATAATATTGTTTATTACTAATTGATAAGCTTGTATGGATCCTATTTATATATTTATATTTGTTTTTAGGTAATTAAAGGATTTTAATTTCAATGTCAAAAATATATATTTTTTTTCATTCTCTCTAAAAAAAAAAAAAAAAACCTCTAAATGATTTCCATCTGCTCTCTATTCTCCAAGAGAAAGAAAGAAAGAAAATATGGGATTGCAGATGTTAATGTACATCTGAAATTTTCTAGGGATGGTTGGTATTTCATTCAAAGTGTAGTCTTTAGTTATTTTGTTTTATGTTTTTATTTTATGAATTTTATTTCTTTTCAGGTTTTGACAAAATAATTCCAAAGTATTTTTTTTTTAGATTTAAAATAAATATCATGAACTAAAAAAAAAAAAAAAAATAAAGCTAGAGATTCTAATTTCAAGTCCTAATATATGCAACAAATTTTAATAAAAAATAAATGCTATAAAACATAGTGGAAACTAGTTTTGAACAATTAAAATTAAGAATTATAGTTTTATTTTGGGTTTTATCTTTTATCATTCTAAAGTGTCGTCCTAACTCACTGCTTATTTGCGATTTAAAATAAAGAGAGTTGGATTAAGAAATGAAAAAAAAAAAAAAAAAAAAGTTTGATTGCCAAGTATGGTAGTTTCAATTGCATTGGATAATATTTAAAATGTAAACGTGTAATATGTACTAATATATTCGATGTCAAGTCAACCAATCTATGCAATTATAAAATAAAATTGTCACTACAAAAGTCGCTTTGGACATGTTGTTTCGGTTATGAACAGTGTTTATACTTTAATGGTATTTATGGGGAAATTATACAATGAACTTGATACATGTGGACCTTCCTAATGAAAAATTGACACATGAAGTTTTTTTTATTTTCTAAATGATCATATTGCTTACGTGTCAGTTTTTCAGTGGAACGGTCCACATGGACCCGGTCCACTATATCCTTCTATCACATAGAAATATCTGCATCAAACTAGATCGAAAAACATATATGCTGTAGTTTAAATGTAATGGACTCATGGTTGTGCAAAAAAGAACATCCTTAATAAATTACCACTTCTAAACATTTAGTTACTGTTTGCACGTTATTTCATATATTTTGGTGCAGACGATTGTAATTTATATATGACAAGTGACAAATATTTCGAAATCATAGAACACGAAAGAATGGTAAACAATTTGTGTAAGACAAGAGACAACTATTTTAAAATCATAGAATAAAAAGTAAACATAAATATTTTCTAAAGATAAATATTTCGAAAAGAGCAAACGAACGTTTCAGCCCCACATTTAGTAATGATGTTGTTTCTCTTGGATTTCATTCTCCAATGCAACCAGAGACCAAATCTCAACTTGTCGTCCATTTTCCTGATATTTTAGAGTTAGACTTCTTTGGATCAATCGGCCACTGAAAATATTTGTCTAGAAAGCTCGAACAGGACTGGCCAAGGACTGATTTCAAGACTAAATTTACAAAATCCAATCCAATCCACGTGCATGAAATCAGAATTCAAGAAAGAAATGTTCACACTTAACGTGACCAAATCAAAATTCAAACATAAAAAGCATGCCATTCAAAATTCAAACGAGACCATTAAAGGGCACAATGAGTTCACAGCAAATCGAATTTAGGGATGAAAATTAAAAAATTTAGTGAGATAGATTGAACATAGATATTGCTTGCGATATACCTGTTATTCAGAAATATACCATTTCAGTATTCACACGCTAGAGATTCTCAACCATTTAAATGAACACTTAGTGAATAACACCAAGAACAATACAAAAAAATATAGATTTGAAGTTTTATACTTGTATAACATTGGTAACATTGGTATTTCTGAGTCTCAATCCCATGTTGAGTTGGAATACAACAAAAAAATTTATAAGTCACAAGCTACCAAAAAAGCCACCACATAATATTCTTCCTATGTACTGCATGTGAGTTTATGGAGATTAACGATAATGGAGTTTGTGTTGTTGCATTAATCAATGGCGATGATGAGGAAACCGACAGATACGTACATGAGAAAAACAGGGTAGAGTGCCAGAGCCTTTCTTCTTGGATTGACGGCAGAGCTCATGAATGGATAGGCCGCCCAAGAGCTCCATGCCAAAGTTACACACACCACTATCACTTTTATTAAAACATTGTCCTTCAACAAACAGATTAGGGCTCCGATGTCCAGAGGGAAGAGACAGTATCCCAGAAGGCTAAGACTTTGGAAGAAAATTATGTGTCCACCCTGCAAATAACAATATATGATTACCGCGCTTTCAGGCTTCCAAATTCTGAGACTTCCAGTATAGTTTAAACTTGTTAGGTTAATACTTAACAGTATCTATTTTATGCAGCAAAAGTGCATGTGTTTCTGCCTATATGTAATATATATATATATATATATAGAGAGAGAGAGAGAGAGAGAGAGAGAGAGAGAGAGAGAGAGGTCATTACCAGTAGTAGAACATTCAATGTCAAGATTACAGCACCAGCTGCAAGCAGTGCAAATGCAACCGCAAATACTTCAGACTGGAAAACAATACGTAAGTAGTTAGAATGCATTTGGCTTCCACAACAAGAGAAAAACTTTGAACAATATGTCATCCCAAATCACAAGATATATATGACTTATTGCGTCAATCTATGTTGCACAGAAAGCTGGGGGCCAAACGTAAATATAAAAAATTTAGGGGTATAGTAGTAAATATTAAAAATATATCTAAACATTTTTATTTTTATATGGAAAACAAAAGTTAATGATAAAACTCGAAACAAAACTAAACAAAAGTATAGGAACCACTTTAATAATCATGATACTCAAAAACTCCTAATACCATATCCAGTAGAAATAGTAAGAAATATCTATAATTTGAACTTTTCAACAATAACTACTTGTTTCAACCACCACCTTCCACTCACATGCAAGCCTTCTACTCTAACTTTGATATAATATCCTGTTGTTTGAGCACCAGGTTCTTAACTTCTTCAATCTCAAATTACCTTTCTTTCATTGTGTCCTTTACAAGACATTTAAATGTGTTGAAAATTGGAACTTGCCATCTGTAAGCTTAAACTTTGACACTATAAGCTAACACATGGCAGCATTACATAAAATAAAATCTATATCTCAATGCTCATGTCATCAGTTGAACTAATACTGCTACTATGAATTGATTCATTGAACTACTACAAGACGAAACGCTCAAAAGGCCACTAGATTGAAGTTGAAAAATCAATGGCTAGAGTTTTCAACGCAGAATCAAGAAACTTTCAGCAGAGAGAAGATAGAACAGATCAAATTAATTTACAAAAGAGGAGAAAGATTTCACATGCATGGATGAGAAGAAATCGAAGCAGAATAATGCAATCAAAGCCATACAGAGAGTTATAACTGGAACAGATGACAGAGTTTTGAAAAATTTGGACGCTCAACTAATTAGGAGTCCATGGGATTAGAAATGCGTTTCCTAAATAAGACGTGTTTCAAATTTTAGGAATTTACAGAAACGGTGCCCTGCAACGTCTCACGTGAGTTTCCAGCCGTTTCCGTTTCCGAAACGATGCTGAAACACTGAAACTCACATGTTTTGCCGTTTACGTGCATCACACTTACATGTGTCAAGTAGAGGGAAAATGAAAAACAAAGTACAATAACATGCATATGAAGTGCTTTTCATATCTTATACAACCACCAAAATTAATTAAAGTGACACCCCACCTAATCTGCATTCTGCAGAAGGGGATATACGTGCAGATGAACAATATTAAAAGCAACACCAAAGATAAGGATAAAGTATTCAATAAAGAACGAGTTTAAATGTTGATATATTCTATAATTACAATTCAGTATAAATACAAGAGACATTGAACCTTTCAGAAGTCCTGTTCAATTAACATAATTTCATATAATTTTGAATATTCTATATAGACAAAAGGTACAGCCTGATCATGCTCATATTTGCTTTGAGTTTAGGGGTGCAGGTCTTCTGAATATATTCAATCATAGGGATGGGCTGGGTATCTGTGCTCAGGTCTATTCCTGGCCTAGGATCTTTATCACGCATTAGGCAGTCCATGTGCTAACAGGTTCGGAAAACTTTATACATCCCATCCATGCAAATAGTTTTGGGAACAATTTTAGGCCTTTCAGCTCTCTCAGACATTCTTTAAACGTGATTCTTGTGTACTATATAATCATGCCTAAAGCACTTCTAGACACAAAATTAAAATGGGCCCTTTTGAGAAATTTCAAAATCAATCCGCATTTATTCTAGGGTTCCAGTGGACACACGGATAGTTGTTTCACTCCCATCATTTGCCAAAACCCATTACAGTTTCCTAATCAGCTGTAGTAGCTGATTCTAATTCCCGAGGACAACTCATTCATCAGATATATTTTAGAGCTTTTCACAAGCAGATATCACTATTTTAAAAATTTAGACAATGCTATCTTCTTATAAATATTTAACAAATACAGAATTCTATATTCTACCGACAAAAATAAAATGTATACCTAACTTTTTTTTTTAAAAAAAAAACCACAAAAAGGGTTTCATATATTTTACAAAATAGTTCTTGTTCTCTTCAATTATTATAACTATTATTATTTTTCTGATGTCATTTATTTTTCCAGCAACACATTTTGTTCATCTAGTGATAAGCACTTAATCATTATTATTATCTGTAAAAAAAATAAATAAAAATAATTATTCCTTACAGATATTACCTTTCATTTTCTTATTTCTTCAATGACTATATTAGTCAATTTACATTCTAAAAGAATTCAATGTATTACCAAAAACCAAATAGAGCTATGACTTACTAGCAATAAGTATTATTAACTGTACTCAACAATTAATTTAAAGAAGCCCATAAGCCCATAATTAATTTGCCAATGGTGACCCTAAAAATTACTGTTTTGGTGATAAAGCTCAGTTGGACAACTCCATATTCTGCTAAATCTCGTGGATAGCCTCAAGATATATCTATAAAGATTGTTTTCACAATGGTTTCAGAGATCAATAGTCACATCTCTTCTAGGCTTCTAGCAAGTCTACATTAAAGGAAAAATTATTGGGGAACAGTATCATACAAAAACATGTAACTGAATGGCAGCATGGGCACTAGCAAGATACTCCTTTTTCTTGCAGATGCAAAGTGTTCAAGGATATAATAGAAAAATTAGCAAAAAAAAGAAACAGATGAGGAGAAAACAAACAACGGAGGGAATGCTGTAGTTGAATTGATAAAAATGGAGGAATTACAGATGGGTAAAGGATAGGGTTAAGCCCCACAAGAAGCAAGCTTCCCTCTCTAAACAGAGCGCTGCTCAATGGCAGAAATAACCAAAACTTGCCTAACCCTCTACTCACACTCTTCTCCTTCTCAAACAGCAAAAATCCCTACTCTAGGTGACAGCCCACCCTAAAACGGTTATAACTAACTTTGGTATTGCTTCCCCTCATTGCCCTTTGTCCTCATTCTTCTTTCTTCTTCAGTAAACCTGAAGCTTTTTAGGCCCAAAGGCTGTCTGATCCAAAACAGAACAATTAGGAGCCTGTTCTCTATCAGATATATACCCTCTAGAAATAACTTTTAACTGGACAAAGCCTAAGCATATGCCTACAAAGTATATAGTTCCATAGTTGATGTCAGGCCAGGACTAAGATATGTAAATAAAATCTAGTCTTAAACTCAAAGCTAGATCTAGAAAAACTAAACCCCAATGAAAATCATAATGTAAGGTCTGGAGAGAAGTTAAAGCAAATCCTCAAAAATGTAAGAAATGGGATAATCTGGTTACTGAACAATAGTTGTGTGATGGGGAAATGATGATACGATTCTCAATGTTTCACATATAGAGCCAGATATAATTAATCATCGCATCATGAGCTTTAACTGAAACTATTCACTGAACAAGCCAATTTACATAGATAACAAAACAAAATGAATAACTTATCATTAAAATTAAGAGAGCCACACAACTTTAACATAATGCAGCGATAAATTTGCAACTAGAGTGATAAAGGCATTCACAATTAATCCAACTCAACCGACTGCAAATTAAAATTACACCATATCAAGTTCGAGGACGATTACAATGTTTGCCATTTTGGATGAACTATTACAGCTTTTAAACATGCAAAGATGTCGTATACAGCAACCACAGTGATGCTGCACAAATGAAACAAAAAGGGCATCTAAAAGTACAAACATGGAACTTTTCTAAGGGATTGTGCATAATTAATAGTTTTCGAAACTAGCACAACCACAAGGAAAAATATTCTTTTTATGTGACCAGTGTCCCCAAGCTGAAATAAAGGGAATGTGCTTTGGCAATTGCCAACCTATTCATGCAGTCATCTCTGATAATCAGGAAAATTCATAATATGAACATAACAGAAGAAAAAAAACCTCAATTTTGAGTTTATGAGCTTCCTAAAACATAATAATCAAAACCCAAAACCTTGACACCTACACATCCATCCACGTGCGGTCTTTTCAGAATCAATCCCATCACTGGAGACTGACATTAATTCCATAGAATAAAATAAACTCAACTTCCAACCTAAATTCTCGTAAGATAGGAAATAGTAACAGTCAAGAATTAGCAACTGAACAGAGAAGTCAACCTTAAACCTAGAGCTAATCCAGCTTATACTAGGAGAAGAAAGGGAACATGAAAGGATGTAAGAAGCACGGATTTATAAAGTAATGAAATGTGAGGTATGATTTAACTAAGTTATCAAGTTTAGAAAGAAAGTGTCATTTCTGATGTTTTGATAGGGTTGGATATAATAAACCTTCTAACCGACCACTTTGCGGGGTTGAAAATGGAGATTTGGGAAGACTATAATTAAGTACTTAAATATCATGCCCCTCAAAACCTAGCAAACAAGTATCCTGGCATACCACTAAAACCCTCACTTCAAAGAATCTATTTAACCATACAAAAATAGCTTGACAATGTCAAGAATAGGAAAATTAGCAGAACCAAACTACTCATCCTAATCACATTATCATATAAGAATTACCACAAAGAAAAGAAATGCCAAAACAAACACAAAACAAAATCAAAGACAAGTACCTTCTTCACCGATGCAGACCATGAGAGCGTAAGACCCAAAAACACAATGAAGAAAAAAGGTCCCCATAGATCCCAATCCCTAAGAGCCTTCCCCGGATCTTCTCGGTAAGGATTAGGAAACACAACAAGCTTCAAGTTACTTACAATCCTCGACAGATCTCTCTTCACAGTATCCCAAACAGGCTCCGTCAACGTATTGGGAGCGGATCCGAATCCGGAGACACCAATGTTCGACTGAGAGTTGACCGATGGTGGTGGTGGAGGCGGAGCCGAGGGGACAGAAGGTACAGACGGTAGTTTCTGGGTGGGCGGCTTGGGCGGAGGGAGATTAGATTGAATAAAAGGAGAGGTGGAAACCGGAATTCTTGGGGGACTAGGGGATCGCGCCGGCAAGACTGTGGCGGGGCTTGACTGAACGCTGGCGTTGATTAGGTTTTCGATCTCATCGATGTCGGATTGCGAGGTTGGGTGGAGAGGGACAGTGTCGCTGTGCGACATTGCTTCAGTTTCTCGTAAAAGCGTGTTATAGTTTTCTTATTCTCGAGAAAGTGATGGAAAAAGTTTGGATCTTTGAGGAACGGAGTCAGGTATCTAAAAGAAAGAAGAAAGAAATGTGGGAGAGAGGATTTGAGTCTGGATGATTGATTTTCATTTTCATTTTTTCACTGTTTTTTGGTTTATTCTTAAGCAGCTAAAACGTCGTCGTTAAGGAATTGACTCCATATCAGAATTTAGAACTATAACCGATGTCTGTTTGCAGCCTGGGGCCCATACTGGGTTAGTCATAGTCATACAGCAAGTTAGAGAGATACAAGAAAAAAGAAATAAACATCCATGTAATTTGACCCTCACTCCTCAGAAACATCTTCCAAGATACATCTTTTTTTTTTTTTTTTTTTTTTTGAGGAAGCAGAATGCAGTGAAGGAGAAGGAATTTGGAAATCAAAATCAATAGATAGAAGTCAAAGAAAGAATTGACAAAAAGGAGGGTTTTAAAAGAATGGAAATAACTGACATTATTAATTCTCTCATTAAGGGAATTAATTTTGCAGTTACAGTTTTATTCAAAAGTAAAACTGTCACAGAAAATTTGAATAAGCTCAAAAAAAAAAATCTGGAGAAAATTTTATTGGGCCGGAGCAAAAACTAGGCAGGCCCGTAGTTGCCCATTTCGGTCCGGCATTGGGCCTTTGAAAGGCTCGGGGCTAGGATTTACACCCCCCTGCGAGCGCAAGAGAGAGCCTTTCGGCTTATACAAGTTAACACCTTACAAAAGTGTGTTTCAATATAAACACCTTTTCCACTTCATATTTTTCCCATGTGGGATAAGTTAACATAAGCCAAATTCTTCTCCAAATATTCCATTCCATTAGGCTAACTTTGAGCAACAATTTCTCATTCACTACTTGTCCGTTTTGGGTAAATTATATACCGTTGGAAAGCTCACGTTACGTACTATACAATGACACTAATCATTTAATTAAATACGCTTCCTTTCCATAATATAATTTGGCCCAAAGTTGACAAATAATCACTAATATATAATCCAATATATTTGTCAAATTTCCAACAATCCCCCACATGAATGAAATTGATTGACGAAAAGAAAGATCAAAATCGAAGTGGTGATAGTAAACTACAGACGATATTTGCATAGGATAGGTAGGCATCAACCCTTGAACCTTCCCTTGTGCTAGTATATTTACTTTACTGGCTGACTAGTAGACACGGTGTCCTTGAACTATTCTGCCGTTTGTGTAAATGACGATATACCTCACACAAATACCAACATAACACAGTTTTTGGTTCTCATGGTTATGTCCGTTATGGTCATGAACATCTCCTGGTTCTGCAAGAGTTTCAGATAACTAGGCCCCATTAGTTTCTTTTGAAGCGACCCCACTTCACTCTCACATAGGTGATCTCTTTTGCTCAACCTTTTGAAGCACAAAGAATCATTAAAAGCATAGCTTAACCTTTCCACATTTTATCACTGTTTACATCATAGGAATGGACAAGGGTTTGACCCCCACAGTGACCTCACAAGGTCTATGCAATTAGGTTGTCCCATTGAACCTAGATCTTGGGATCTCCAGTCAACAAGGTTGGGTTTTCCTTCACATAGCGCCTTAAATATTCATGGGCTTTAGTCCCATTCCTCTTGATGTCTTTTCAACTTGATGTCGGTTTAAACCTTTGGTTAGCGGATCCGCAGTGTTATCCTTTGACCCTGCAAAGTCAATAGAGATAACTCCCGTTGAGATCAGTTGTCTAACGGTATTATGACGACGACGCATGTGTCGCAACTTACCGTTGTACATAATGTTCTGTGCTCTTTTAATCGCTGCTTGATTATCACAATGTATACAAATTACAGGCACAGGCTTTGGCCATTCTGGAATATCTTCTAAGAAATTCCGTAACCATTCAGCTTCCTCTCCAGTTTTATCCAAGGCTACAAACTCAGCTTCCATAGTGGATCTAGTTATAATCGTTTGCCTTGAGGATTTCCACGACACTGCTCCTCCTCCTAGAGTGAACACGTACCCACTTGTACCTTTAGAATTCTTGATGTCAGCTATCCAACTGGCATCAGAATATGCTTCTAGTACCGCAGGTTCTCTCGTATAGTGTAAACCATAATTACGAGTATATCGCAAATACCTTAGTATTCTCACGATAGCTACCCAATGAATCTTTCCTGGATTACTCGTATATCTCCTTAAACTACTTACAGTGTAAGCAATATCTGGTCTTGTACAACTCGAAAGGTACATCAGACTACCTATAACCCTGGCATACTCCACTTGGTCTATGCCTTCACCTTTGTTTTTGGACAAATGTTGACTAATGTCCAACGGAGTTTTGGCTATACCAGAATCATCCTTGTTAAACTTATCAAGTATCTTGTCCACGTAGTGTGACTGAGTTAAAATGAGACCGTTAGGTGAACGTTTAACTTGGATGCCTAAAATCACATTCGCCAGTCCCATATCTTTCATGTCAAATCTGGAATTTAACATGTTCTTGGTACTCTTTACCATCTTCTCATTGCTTCCCACAATGAGTATGTCATCAACATACAAGCATAGGATAACATATCCTTCAGTTGTAGTTTTGACATAAATACATTTGTCACACTCGTTGATACGATAGCCACTAGCCATCATGGCATCATCAAACTTTTTATGCCATTGTTTTGGTTCTTGCTTTAAACCGTATAAAGACTTCACCAATTTACAGACTTTCTTTTCTTGCCTGGAACTACACAACCTTCAGGTTGTTCCATGTAGATTTCTTCTTCCAGATCTCCATTCAGGAAAGCTGTCTTCACATCCATTTGATGTACCTCAAGATTCCGTAGAGCGGCAATGGCAAGTACCATCCTAATGGATGTTATTCTCGACACTGGAGAATAAGTATCAAAGTAGTCAAGGCCTTCCTTTTGTCTATAACCTTTTATAACCAAACGGGCCTTGTACTTATCAATTGTTCCATCTGCTTTCAATTTCTGTTTGAAAATCCATTTAGAGCTTAGTGGTTTAGTTCCAGGAGGAAGATCCACTAATTCCCAAGTATGATTTTGCAGAATGGAATCAATCTCACTCCTTATGGCTTCTTTCCATAAAGGACTTTCAGTTGAACTTACAGCTTCTTTGTAAGTTTGTGGTTCAGCCTCTAACATGTAAGTTAGAAAATCTGGACCAAAAGATTTTTCCACCCTTGCCCTTTTACTTCTTCGAGGTTCAACCTCTATGTCCATCTTATCCTCTTCTTGAAGATCTTGAACATTCTCTTCCACCTCTTGTTGAAGATCTTCATTATTCTCAACTTCGTCATGTTGACCATCTTGACTGTCAACTTCAACAGTCTTACGAGACCGTTTAGATCCCGACCCCATACCGTTTTGTTTACATGGAAACATATTTTCAAAGAACGAGGCGTCCTTTGACTCCATTAATGTATTCTTGTGTATTTCCGGGTTTTTAGATTCATGCACAAGAAACCGATACGCATTACTGTGTTCCGCATATCCAATGAAAATACAATCCATTGTCTTTGGGCCTATTTTCATTCTCTTAGGTAATGGGGCCATTACCTTTGCAAGACACCCCCACACTTTCAAGTAATTATAAGAAGGTTTTCTACCTTTCCGTAATTCATAAGGGGTTTTGTCTTGTTTCTTACGGGGTACCTTGTTTAAAAGGTAATTTGCTGACAACACAGCATCCCCCCACATGTTTTGTGGTAACCCAGAACTGGTTAGCATCGCATTCATCATTTCTTTTAAGGTACGATTCTTTCGTTCAGCTACACCGTTAGATTGAGGAGAGTACGGTGGTGTTACTTCGTGAATAATACCATGTTGGGAGCAAAACTCACCAAATGGTGCAACATATTCACCACCACGATCACTTCTTACCACCTTAATCTTTTTATTAAGTTGGTTTTCTACTTCTTGCTTATAGAGAACAAATTTCTCTAAAGCCTCATCTTTGCTTTTAAGCAAATACACATAACAATATTTTGTGCTATCATCTATGAAGGTAATAAAATATTTATTTCCTCCCCTTGATTGAATAAACTTCAAGTCACAAATATCTGTGTGTATAAGATCAAGTGGTTCTGAATTTCTTTCAACAGAATGAAATGAGGATCTTGTCAATTTTGTCTCTACACAAATTTCACATTTATGGTTTTTATCAATTTGAAAGATGGGGATATGATTCAAGTTAATTAAACGTCGCAACGTATCAAAATTAACATGTCCAAGTCTACTATGCCATAAATTAGAAGACTCAATAATATAAGCAGAAGAAACGTTATTCTTATTCTTATTCATTTCAATTGAATTTGATTTACAAGAGATACAATTAAATTTGAACATCCCAT
This sequence comes from Euphorbia tirucalli, assembly GCA_039660915.1. Classification (NCBI taxonomy): domain Eukaryota; kingdom Viridiplantae; phylum Streptophyta; class Magnoliopsida; order Malpighiales; family Euphorbiaceae; genus Euphorbia; species Euphorbia tirucalli. The sequence continues at coordinate 21,893,396 of CM077634.1, read as the reverse complement.
TACATTCATATCCCTTGCCCACATACATACCCCCTTTAGACAAAATAAATTTCTGAGACTCAAAAACCATTTTGAAGCCATGTGAGCTCAAGAGGCTCCCAAAAACCAGATTCTTCCTCATTTCAGGAACATACAAGACATTTTGCAGCTTCACTTCTTTCCCAGAAGTCATTTTCAGAATGACAGTTCCATGTCCCTTGATCTTTGAAGTAACAGAATTGCCCATGTAGAGATTCTCTCCTTTCTTTGTAAGAGTCAATCCAGCAAAAGACCCTTTGTCACAATAAATGTGGCGTGTAGCACCAGTATCAAGCCACCATTCTCGTGGATTTGAGTCAACCAGGTTGACTTCAGAAATCACTGCACACAGATCGATGTCAGACACATCTCTAGCAATTTCTTCCACAGAATTTGCCTCAAATTTTTGTTGACCCTTTTTGGCAGCCTACAATCAGAGGACTTGTGTCCCATTTTGTTGCAATTGAAGCATTTTCCATTAAACTTTGGTTTTCTGGAAATGCCCCCTTTAGGTCCCAATTTGGACTTAGATCCAGTAGGTTGTTTGCCCTTCTTGGGGTCTTTCTTGACCTCCACAACATTGGCTCTAGCCATAGCTTGATTAGCAACAACAGAAGATTTCCTCTCTGATCTTCTATTGTCTTCTTCAATACGAAGTCGGACAATTAGATCCTCAACAGACATCTCTTTCCTTTTATGCTTGAGATAGTTTTTGAAATCAATCCAACTAGGTGGCAATTTCTCAATGATTGCAGCCACTTGGAAGGTTTCACTAGTCTCCATCCTTTCAGCTTGCATCCCATGGATCAAAAGCTGGATTTCTTGCACTTGACTCACAACAGATTTGGAATCAACCATTTTGTAACTAAGGAATTGGCCTACTAAGTATTTCTTAGCACCCGCATCCTCAGTTCTGTACTTCCTATCCAAGGAGTCCCATAATTCCTTTGCAGTTCGTTTAACAGTGTAAACCTCATACAAATCAGGAACCAATCCATTCAGAATGTGGTTTCTACAAAGGAAATCCAAGTGATTCCAAGCATCAACAGCTAATTGAACAGAAGGATCCACCACACCCTCGGGAACAACAGGAGGATCTTCTTTCAGCAGCCTATGATATTGCATGCTAGTCAAGTAGAAAAGCATTTTCTGCTGCCACATCTTAAAATTCATTCCGTTGAATTTTTCCGGCCTTTCAGGCACTGTTACTAGGTATGAACCCGAACCAGCTACAGGACCGTTAGGCAAAACAAGCCTAGAACCACTAGGACCATTTTGTCCATGTTGGTTATTCTGGCCTTGGCCAGTTTCAGAACCATTGCCTCCAAAAGGTGGGACAATATCAGCCATTTTTCAATCTGAAATTTCAAACAAAGAAAGTTAGTGAAATTCCAAAATCAACAAACTAAACACAGAAAATGAATAAATAAAAAAAAAAGAACTGTTAATTTAGAACAACAAATGTCCAAACAGTCCACAATAATCCAGTAAAAGGTCCAAAAATTCTCTAAATGTCAAGGTATAAATATCCAAAATGTCAAGAGTTTAATATCCAAAATGTCAAGGTATTAAATATCCAAAATGTCAAGGTAATCCTGCAAAACTTAACGAAGCACTACGTATATAATTGTCTTAAGATTGTTAGTTGCAGATTATAGAAAACAGAATTGAAAATAAAACGAAGAACAAACGAAAGATTTAAAATACTTTTCAACCTAAACGGAAGGAAGGAAACAGTAGAGCCGAGGCCTGTAAAAACAGTTTCCTTAAGACAATTATCTGCCCCGTAGTGGCGATTTGTCTCCCAGGATACAACGACTCTCGAATACGAACCGAACTATGTGAAGTGTACTATCACCGGAAAAAGGAAAGATTTTTTTTTTTTGGAGGAAGCAGAATGCAGTGAAGGAGAATGAATTTAGAAATCAAAATCAATAGATAGAAGTCAAAGAAAGAATTGGCAGAAAGGAGGGTTTTAAAAGAATGGAAATAACTGACATTATTAATTCTCTCATTAAGGGAATTAATTTTGCAGTTACAGTTTTATTCAAAAGTAAAACTGTCACAGAGAATTTGAATAAGTTCAAAAAAAAAAAAAAAAAATATCTGGAGAAAATTTTGTTGGGCCGGAGCAAAAACTAGGCAGGCCCGTAGTTGCCCATTTCGGTCCGGCATTGGGTCTTTGAAAGGCTCGGGGCTAGGATTTGCACCCCCCTGCGTGCGCAAGAGAGAGCCTTTTGGCTTATACAAGTTAACACCTTACAAAAGTGTGTTTCAATATATACACATTTTCCACTTCATATTTTTCCCATGTGGGATAAGTTAACATAAGCCAAATTTTTCTCCAAATATTCCATTCCATTAGGCTAACTTTGAGCAATAATTTCTCATTCACTACTTGTCCGTTTTGGGTAAATTATATACCGTTGGAAAGCTCACGTTACGTACTATACAATGACACTAATCATTTAATTAAATACGCTTCCTTTCCATAATATAATTTGGCCCAAAGTTGACAAATAATCACTAATATATAATCTAATATATTTGTCAAATTTCCAACAGAACTTGGGCTGGGCATTCGGTTCTAACCGAACCGAATAAGAATTGATAACTAAATTAAACTAAACTGAAATAATTGGTTCAGTTCGGTTAATTTTTAAATTAATTGAATTTATACCTACTGTTAAAAAAAATTGAAATTCAAGATAAAATGCATACATTTCAACCTTTCGAGCAACAAAGTAAAAAACAAACATCATTATCACTTAAACTTCACAAATCCAACATCCAAGATCCAAAATACTAAGTTTCAAACACAACAACTTAAAGTCTAAATTAACAAAACAAAAAAATTTTCTTTATATAGTCTCTTAATTTGGTCCAGTTATAATAATTTTTTTTTATTCAAATAATCGAAGCGAACCAAAATACCAAATATCAAAAAATTCTTCAATCGAAACCGAACCAAATATTAAAATAACCAAATTAAATAATCAATTTCGGTTTGGTAATTTGGTAACCGAACCATTTGCATAGCCTTACGTAGAAGGCATAATCACTGTAAATAATACAAGCTAATCACACTCAAGATTTAATCCTTAATATATCAATGATGCATAAACTTATCATGAATATATCAACTAATGTACACATCTCTTAAATTTTAAAAAATATTACCTGTTAATATAATTTCAAATTCTACAGCAAATATTATCTTCCCACTCAATTTACAGGATTTTACTGCCCTGCTTTCTTCCCCTTCCAACTTTTCATTCTTAATTTGATTCTATTTAAAAAAAAAAAAAGCAAATCAATTCTTATTAACTCATAGGATAACATGATGTCTCAAACACATGATCTATAAGAGAGGGTGAGAATCTAGAGAATTATCTAATATTAACTCGTAGGATATTAAAATTAAAAGTTAATTAAATTAAAAATACTACTCCAACTGCTCGGAATGACAAAAGTAAAATAGAAATATGAGTTGTTGATTAAAAGTACAATGGGCCTTGTATTAATTGTAAAATAAAATTGGTATGTGATATTCCACGTGACTTTCTCAAAGGAAATATGAAAGCTTATACAAAAAAAGTATCAACTATAATTATTGTAGTTCTCATTTATTATGTATTATTGGACTATTTTCTTTATTATTCTTCTGCGAATATCAACTGTCATCGTAGATGATACATAGTTACTAAAATCAGACTAATAACACGTTATTTGATTACGCTTGTGTCCTCTTTTTTTTTTTTTTTTTTTTCTTTGTTTTTATGAATATGGATTTTGAAAAGATTAGGTATTGAACTCATGATCTCTCACCTCCACTTTAGGAGATGTACTAATTGAACTACACTCAATTGGCCGCTTCTGTCCACTTTAATATACTCAAGTATAGAATTTGACTGAAAATTTTCTTCACTTATACCATGTAAATGTTGAGTAAAATATCACACATTCATGTATCTTTTTCTTAAAAAAAAAAAAAAAAAAAGGGAAAAGAGCTCAATATTATACTTGATTCTTGAAGAAATACATCAACAATTTCATTAGGAGGAGCGTGCCTAGCTACTAACAAATGCGCCATTAGTATATCTAATAATTTTTTTTTTTTTTTTGCAAGGATATCAGCTATTTTATAGAAACATCTCCTCGTGAAGTTGAATCTAATACAAGAGAAAAAACTAGAAAAATGTAAGCAAACAATCCTCAATGAAAGTCTAATAGAGAGCCAAAGGGTGTTGTGGGGATGAAGATGATTGATAACCGCAATCCCCTTCAAGAATAACATGCTGAAACTATAATTGGATAAGCCATGAAAAAGCTTCTTGACAACTAAGAGCTTTACCAACAATAGAATTTGATTGCCCCAACTGTCTACCATAAGTACAAGAAAAAAAAAGGACTAAGGTTGCCTCTAATACTGCATTCAAACCCGATGAAACTCGAAGGTGAAATAGATGCATCAAAGGATCCAATGATATTTGTCTCCACTTTTTTGTTACTTCATTTTATAATTAGTCAGGGGCAATCATAAACATGAGATGCAAGATACAACCTCGAGTTGGGTGTAGATATCCATTTTGTCTAGGGTAAAAAAACTTTGTTTTTCTTATTTTTTGAACCAAGAATTGAACTAGTACATTTATTAACATACAACTAGTGACACACACACACACACACACACACAACAAATATTTTTAGAAAAATGGCGCCATTTGTGCTTTGTATGTTATTAGGCATGACTTAAGCTCAATTTGTAACACGACAGTTGAATAGAGTCAAAATAATTTGTTCAGTAAAAAAAAGTCAAATAATTTAAACAAATTACAAATTCAAGAGATAATTACTCTCTATGTCTCCCTTTTAAACAATAAATACAAAAAAAGTAATTATAATTACATGATATATCATTTATATTTTCACAAATTATGATATCGAGTGTTTTAGAGTAAATACTTTTGATAAATTACATTTATGAAGAACTTGGTAAACAGTTTTTTTAATCTTTCTCAAATGTGTTTTCACTCCCTCTTCTCCAAACAATTCATCTCTTCGTTCTCTAACCTTAGTCGCCACCTTCTGATCGTCAATGTTCTCATCCTTTGATCTCTGATTATGTCTCTGTTTCCATCTATTTGGAGTCCGATTTAGTTGTTTCTACCACCTTCCAACATAGCAAACTGCAAAATCAATAGAGACCAAAGCATTAAAAAAAAAACAATATAAAGTAATCACACAGTTAACTCTAAAAATGCAAAAATTCAAAAGAAATGGAAAGATGTAGCTTGTTAAGCACACATTGGGAATGGGCTTGATTGCTTAGTCATTACTTGTAAGTCTGATCATGGATAGTTTATTGATGCTGTTAATTGTTGGGATTTGTCACCGAAAATCACCCAATTAAAGCGGAAGAACGCGGTGATTTCCTCAAATCCGTGCCTAGGAGCAATTGAGATGGAAATTGTAAAAACAAAAATTTAATAACAAGAGATAAATCTCTTACCCGGATTATCTCTACAAGAGATGGATGCAGACTGCAGGTATCAAAGTAGAATCCCTCCTCGTTCACGTACACGAACGCCTTACGAACACAACCCGTGCTAGCGTTGGAAAAACACGAACTATGGAGAGGAAGAGGGGAAGATTTCGGCTAGTGTGGCTTACACTCAGGAGGTCGAAATACCTAGGGTTATTTTAACCCTAGGTGGCCGAAATTCTCAAGGAGAATTTCGGCCCAATTGGCTCCTTTTGTGTGTGCTTTTTCTTCTTTCATTTTTAGGCCCAAATCTATTTTAATTGGTCTGGTTTAAATTAATTTCAAGCCCAAATTTAATTTACACATACATATAATATATTACACCATATAATATATTATTTACATTTAATTAAAATTGGTTTGACTAATTAATTTAATCCATGAAATTAAAATTAGATCTTCACAAAATAAATTCATATGTAAACCTATACATATGAATATTTCTACCCAGGAAATAATCTCATAATTAATCCAATTAATTATGAGAAAGCCAATTATATATTAATTTTACTATTATGATCAATCCAATTGATCTTTATAATATAATTAATATATCCTCTCTCTCCAAAGTGTATACTCCAAGTATACAGGTGATTCTTTAAGTCTGTGTTTAGTCGCTCAATGTGTACGATCCCGTGGGTCCATCTTTATGTTGGTAGTAGGCCCGTGGCCCACAGACTGTAGTTGGGCTCTAGTAAGCCACTGCAACCCCCAATTAAGATGGAGATGGCAGTCCAACTGTAATCATAACCCTATAGTTTGAACTTGTATATCCCATGTCATTGATATCGGTGTCCAACACAGAGGCATGGATTGATCACCCTCTTTTGTGTCCAGACATTTACTTGATGTCGAATATACTGAAGCTCACAAATAAGTTCCAACTTGTTTGGGTGTGGCCACACTCTTATCAGTCACATTCATCAAGAGGTCGGTGATATTTTTTCAGTGGACTACTGAGTGACAAATCCCTTCTGCATATCCATAGCATTGCCATGCTAAGTGACATACCTGAAAGGACCCATACTTGGCACCCTATTACAGGCCCTTTAGGCGTACCCCTAAGTATGCGACCTCGCATACGATACCATCATATAGTCAGGTCAAAGGATCCATAAAAGTAGTACACGAGAATCACTTATGATACTATACCATGTGGATTTCTCGTTCAGTGGATCTATCCAGTACCATGCCCTTTTTACATGTACCCATTAACTTGGTTGACATCCCATGTTCAATGACCGGTAAGACACCGCCATACAACCAGGTTAATGATAGTCTCTAGTTCCATTCATTCCCATGACTGGAACAGACTACGGATTTCTTTATGGTCATATCGTTTACCCTATCCATGGTCTTACTGCCAAGTGCATGACACTTGTCATGATGGATATGGATATGTCCATTGGATACTTCATTTAAGATATTGCACAAGATATATATAATAAATGAATTAATGCCTTTATTAATAACATAAAATTAGTATAATACATAAATCCAATAAATGTATAATACAAATACAAGGTCCAATGCCTCGGGACTAGGGCATATCCAACATTAATTTCATTGTTTCTAAATTCTTAGTTGGTGATAACTGATTTACTACTTCCTCAAGTTGGAATTTCTTTTTCTGGTTGTTTGGTTTAGCAATTTGTTCTTTCTATCTTCTTAGGTGCTGTTTTTGGTTTAGGCTTATGCTAAACCATCTTACTGTTAATGTCTTCTCTTCTCTTTTCTTTGTTTTGATCTAAAGGGAAATAAATTAACTCTGTGTACCAAATGAGCAAAGAAGCCTTGCATTGGGTATTCTCATTTCTTATATTTAGTGTCTGTTTTATTATAGACTATAAGGGGTATATCATTAATAATGTACAATGAAAATCCATTCTTTTTATTCTTTACTAATTCCATTGTTTTAGCAATAGGAAATCCAAGGCTTAAAGTTTGAACTTCGGATAACTGTCTTAGTCGTAAACCCACTTTTCTTTTCTCCATTTTTTTCGCCTTTCTTCATGGAAGCTGTGTCAATTTCTGGACACACTGTGCAGCCTCCAATGTTGAAGGAGGAGTAATTAATGGGGTAGGCTAGCTAGAACTTGGTTGTAAGTAACTCTTTCTATCTATGAATGCATTTTCATTTAAATGGGTTGTTAAGATGTTGTTATATTTGCATTAGAGTCTTGATCAAACTCTACTTTATGCTTGAATGAGTCTTTGAGAAAAGTTCATTTGGGTAGATCTACATCTTGCTCATTTTAGCTTTGACTAGAGATAGTAGTGCTAGAAATTTTGGATATTTTATTATGCATGTTAAATGTTTGATAGAATGTCTCAATTTTATTCCAAACTTGCATACAGATATGATTTTTGGATGATTAAAAAGGGTTTCATGATATAGAGATATACTTGAAGCTATTCTTTTATGTTTGAGATTTATCCAAACCCATGATTTGAAAATATCCTTGATTTTTTAAGAGTTACTCAAAACCATTGTTCAAAGTTATGCCTTATCCTATGTATTCTTTAAATCTGTTTTTACCCTATGCGTAATTCATATTGACCTTGTGTTAACCCTGATGTTTCATTTCTTTAATTCTTAGATTTATATGCTTTTAATTAATTTAAGTAATATTAGTCTTATTTAAATTAAAAGAGGTTATTTATATTAAACTCTCAAGATTAATTCAAGTTTATTTGTTTGCTCTATCAATTCTCTTGGAAACAATAACTGGATTTTTCAATCACTTTACGACTTGTTCGGCTAGTGCACTTACTAGTGTGTTTGACTCGCAACAACCTCCTAAACTTAATTGTATAATATGGGTAGGAATTAACTAAATAATTTATTGCCTTTATTCTCTTAAGATAATTGACGAGCAAATAATTGATGTGTTAAATATTTGTTGAATTCTCTAGGCAAGAAACTGAAATTACAATTAGATGTTTATTTTGTTTGGAAATGCTATTATATAAAGGTCCTTTTGATGTTGATATAAGTTTGATTTCATTATGTGTTTTTTTAGTTGCAACATAGAGTTCACCCTATGTGTAGTCTAATATCATATTTCTCTCTCATATACTTGCTTATAGTTTTAGTATTACAAAGTTCATAAATTAAAGGTACCTTCTGGCTCTCTTTTAACTAAGTAGACTAATTAAAGGACATAATAATTTCCATGTCTAATAGAAAAACCTTAATTTTGTCAGCTTACATGGCTTATTGACTCTACTATGCAATATACTAAATGAGTTACTAAATATGATTTATTCATTAGTTGGGTTCTATAAATTTAAGATACCTTAGACCAAAAAAAATGTAAATAATGTTATTGGTACATTTTAAAGAGTTTTTGGGGATTATTTGTTTCATTATTTTGGGTTATATTTTTGCCTTTTGGAGCTATGAAATCTTCAATTTCAAAGGCAATTTTAGTGTTCGAATTGCTCATATGGCTCGAAGGCTCTGTCGCAGTGAATTCTGATATAGCTTTTCAATTTTGAGCATAATTTTCAAGTAACGCATTGCACTTGCATTTAATTCAGGAATAATAGCACTACAAGAAATTATGATATACGTGACAATAATTTTATTGTCACAAAAATGGTTGTAACAAAAAACTTATTTTAGGTTACAATAATTGTTAAAACTGTGACGCAAGTAAATTTATAATATTAATTTTAAATCATTATATATAATTAAATTTTTTTGTGACAATAATTTTATATTTGTTACTTAACTTTTTCTATGACTATTAAAATTGTAACTAAAAAATATAAAATATGTTCCAACATAATTACAATTGTCACAAAATATAATTATGTGACAATTTTTTTAAAAATGTAAGAAATCAATTTTTTTTTTTAATTTTGTGACGTTATTTTTTGTATGTTACTAGTTTTTTTTTGTTACAATTAATAACTGTAACTAAATATGTAATATATGTGACAGTAAAATTATAGTTGTCACATAACTTGATTTTGTGATGAATTGAAAAAAAAAACCACAAATTAATTCTTTAATTTTTAGACGAAAAATAATTAATTTGAAACTAAAATTTTTATTGCAGCAAATTGTTGTAACCAAATTTTAAAGGAATGTTAAGAAATTAAGTTTAACCTAACTTCAACTATTGCCTTATATTTATCCTTGTTTTTTTATTTTAATTTTACCTCTTTTTTTCCCTGTTCCCACGTTTTTTTCCCTCCAACCTATAAGGATTTTATTTTTACTAAACTTCAACCATCTCTATTATTTTTAGCTTTCCATTAAAACTTTCAGAATTTAGGATCTCTTCTGAACAAAAGGGAAAAGGTTTGTGTTGTTAATTTTTGTGTTATTGGTTAAGGTTTTTTTGTTTTTTTTTTTTCAATTTCTTAGTAAACTGTAACAAAGAAAATAAATAATTGTCTTCTTTTGAGGTTTCAAATACCTACGCTTTATCTATCCTGTTTTCTTATGTCTCTCTCTTTTATATTTTCCCCACCTATATCCATGATCATTCTTGAGCAAATTAATTGTTAAAATTTCTTCCTTGAAAATCTAGAGGCAGAAACTATGAAGGATTTGTTGTTATTCACAGGTCATGGCTATCTTCCCTATTGTTGTTTGCTGAGATACTACAAACATGTTTGTTCTTTCCCATATTTAGTGCATAATATTGTTGTTCCATGAGCAAATTTTTGTCAATTTTTCAACTTGTAATATGTAGTCTTTTTTTTAATCTTTTGGATTTGATTTCGAAGTTGCCCAATTCTCACCGTTCCTAAATTCTACAATTTGGATTTATTTTCCTTTTTAGATTTTTATTTGGTTGTATTCTTGGAAGAACAGTTAATTCGTTAGATTACATATATAAGCTGTTGGTACTCTTTTCTTCAAGTATAATTTGGATCGATTTTGGACCATTCTCTTTTTTGCTTTAATAAGGTGTAAATGTGGATCTTAATCGCAATAAAATTAGTAGGCCTTATTGATTAGTTGGATTTCAGTTTGGAATATAATATTAAATGATTGCAATTTACTTTTGGATCATCTATATTGAGGGGTTTGTGCTACTTGTAAGTTCCAATTGTGATAGTATCTTCATAAGTTAGTGGTCTAATTAGTATAAGCGAACTGATGCAGTTCATGGTGAAAAGAATGAAAGGTCAAACTAGATTAAGCCTAAGATAATGGACGTTGATATTGTTTCTTCATTAAGTTGTAAAGTAGTAGAATGCAACATATGTATAACTATTTATCTTTTAATTCTGAAATTTTAGTAGTGCTTTAGTATTGGTTATTTAGTTAGTGTTGATTTGATGCTTAATTAAGTTCATATATATTGATATTCTATGATGAATTGATGAAAATGCAGCAAAAGAGAGAGTTACAGCCAACGCCAGAAGCTTGTAGCTTTATCTATTTGTTCCACTCTTTAATTTATGTATAATCGTATTAGGAATTAACTATGACATTACTAGATTTTTATTTATTTTCAGATTCAAATTTGTCTCGCAAACCATTAATTAGAACCATATTATTTATTTTGTGTCAATTATGATATTATAAGAATGGCAATAGATAAAGAATGGATCCGTATTAGGGATAGAGCTAGTAAGGAATATATTAAGGCTGCTCGTGTTCTTTTCTTGAAGTATAATTTGGGTTGATTTTGGACTATTCTCTTTTTTTGCTGCAATAAGTATAAATGTGGATCTTAATCCCAATAAAATTAGTAGGACCTATAGATTAGTTGGATTTCTGCAAGATGATAAAAATGTACATCAACCGTCATTGGATGTCATGTTATTTATGAAGTAATTATGCTGCATCGAGTGGTAGAAATTATTATTTCTATTGAAGTCTTTATGTTTATGACCTTCTTAGCAAGTTGGTGAATGTGAATTTGATTCTAAGCTTGAGAAAAACACTACTCTTTATGAAAATCACAGGAAAATATCTGGGATATCTTTTCTCCCTCTGTTAATTCTTTTGGGCATCTACTGTTGCTTTTATGATTAATAGTTATATTGTATACTCATGCTTGGATGGAAATCCTTTTCCTCTTTTACTTTTACCTTTACCTTTTACTTGTGGTGATGAATTTGGAGAGAATGTTTTTTATCAAGCATGCAACAAGCACTCCTTTGAAATTTAGATTGGTGGAGTGACATTAAATGTTGAATTTAGGGTGAACCAAATTTAGATTAATGATTTTAAGAGTAGTTGTGTGGTTAATTTCATATCATTTGTCAATATTGGACCATAAAATGTGTATTTTGAGCTGGCCATGATTACTAATCATAAGTTGTCAATGCATTGATATGCTAGGTTAAATTATTGGTTGGTATAAGTATCTATTTTTAAAGTTTATACTTGCTATTAGGTTTATTTTTTCTAATCTTTCCCATGCGACAGCGTTATGGCTATTTGTTTCATAGATCTGAGATAACTTTTATAGGTTGTAAAACTTATTCTTTTTATACAATTAATTGCAACTCCTATATTTGCTTCAAGATTTTAAAGATTTGTAGAAGTATATTTGGCATCGTTATCCATAATACAAGTATGTAATGGTTAAAGGTTATAAGTAGTTTGTTGTGCATACATTAAAGCTTTATCTATTTGTGCCGCTCTTTAATTTATGTATGATCATATTAGGAATTAACTATGACATTGCTAGATTTTTATTTATTCTCAGGTTCAAATTTGTTTCACAAACCATTAATTAGAACCATATTATTTATGTTGTTTCAATTATGATATTATAGGAATGGCAATAGATAAAGAATGGATCGGTATTAAGAATAGAGCTAGTAAGGAATATGTTAAAGGGTGTGACAAATTTCTAGATTGGGCATTTAAACATTGTGGATTAAAGAAAAGTATTTGGTGTCCTTGTAATAGATGTAGAAACACAGAATTCTTTAGTCGCTCTGAGGTCCGTTTCCATTTATTTAGCAAAGGATTCTATGGCGGTTATACATGTTGGACGCACTGTGGTGAAAATGAAGAGGTTTCAACTGCAAGTGATTCAGAAAGCACAGATCATGAAATTTGTGATGAGTTCCCTGAATTAATCGAAGATTTATGTGGTCATACAAATACGGATACTATGGGTGCATTAGGAGAGTCTAGTGTATATTCTCCATGTTTAGATGAAGAACCTAATTTTGAAGCAAGAAAATTTTTCAATCTCATTGAAGATTGTAAACAGAAACTGTATCTCGGTTGTGATGATGACCTAACAAAGTTATCTTTTATTGTTAAGCTACTTCACCAAAAATGTATTAATAAATGGTCCGACAAATCTGTTGACTCATGGTTAAAATACTAAAAGGAAATCCTACCCAAAGGTTCTTTGGTTCTAGATTCTTACTATGATGCCAAAAAAATTGTTAAACAATTGGGATTAGATTACATCAAGATAGATGCTTGCCTAAATGATTGTGTATTGTATTGGAAGGAATACGAAAATGCTTACGTATGTTCGACATGTGGTCAATTTAGATAGAAATCATTTGGTAATCAGGAAAATGAGATAAGAAAATTAAAGCACAAAGTTTATAACATTAGAACCCATGACAAGACAAAAAGACTAGAAGAACATGGCTGACATCCCATTAAGCCCTGGGGCCTTAGCCAGGTTTATTTGGTTAAGGGCTGTGAGAACCTCATCAGAGGTAAAAGGGGAAGAAAGCATCTCAATTTGGCCAGCTAAGAGAGTGGAATCAAATGCTTTAGTAACTAAATCAATATTTTAAGGATTTGAAGAGTTGAAAAGTTTAATGAAATAATCTACAACAATATTGGTAATACAATCCTCACCCTTACACATTCTGCCATGTTTATCTTTAAGGCGAGAAAGAGTATTGTTTGTTTTACATTCTGCAACTTAGTGTGAAAAAAACTTTGTGTTCTTGTCATCCTTTTCCAATCACAAAGTGTGGGACCTTTGCTTCCATAAAGGTTGTTCTCTATCTAACAACTCATTAATTTCAGACTTAAGCGCTTAGAGTTCCTCCAGATTAGAATCCTGCATTTGTTGTAGTTCCTCCAATCGTTCTGTTTTAACATGAAGAAGCAACTTGGTTGCAAGCCTTTAAGTGTTGAGCACCTTTTTATAATTAGGGTCTCGTAACCACATAGGCTCAAAATGAAAGAGTTTCCTTCTCTTTCTTAGCCTATTCCCACCACCCCCCTCAAAGTCAATAAAAATAGGATGATGGTCTGAGCATAGCCTTGTTAAGTGTTGAACTCGAGCCATAAAAAACAAATTCAGCCATTCTTCTCTACCTAAGAAACGGTCCAATGTTTCCTGAATTCTGTGGCTCTCAGTATGCCCATTATCCCATGTATACAAAGAACCATGGAAACCCAAGTCCAGCAATCCACATTGTTGAATACAATGTTGAAAGTTCTCAGAGGAAGAATTAGATATGTTGTTCCCACCTTCCTTCTCATAATGATAGAGAATGTCATTGAAGTTGCCAAAACATAAAAGCACGGAAGGAGCTTGTCTGCTAATCTGAGTGATCAAATCCCAGGTGTGCTTCTTTCGACTTGCATCTGCCCAACCTTGCCAAGAGACTTTGAAATTTTGCTTCATTGTAAAAAGGACACAATGTAAGGAATATCCCATTACTTCAAGCTCAATGTCTTTTTTCCATGCGAGATTAAAACTCCCTGACATGCCATAAAAAAAATAAGATGCAAACTTGAGAACTAATAAATTGAAAGAATTCAAGTTTTTTATTTTGTAAACTTGTTGAGCCTTTGAATAAATGTGCGTCCCTATCTCAATCTTTGAAACTTCTATCTATAGTTAAAAAACTCAACTAACTTCATTTGTACATTTCCAATTACACGAAATGGCAGAACAACTTAGGAATTTTGAAAAAAAAAAGAAAAAACTTATGGGTAAATAAGATAAAGAAAATACAAAAAGAAGTATGCATACATTGTCCAAAAACGTATTTGGTGTAGTTAACCTGGCCTATATTTAAAAATTAAACCATGAACTAATTCTCCTTTCATAAATCTATATAACTACAAGGCTTTTTTTTTTATTAAAAAAAAAAAACTTTACCTAGAATATGTTCTACTTGCATTTTGAATAGATATAATTAGCAAATCTATACATACAATTGTACAACAAATAATTGATTATAAATAATAGAACAAATATTAGGAATAACGTACATTGTATGGTGAGTGAAACACAAACATAAGGTAAATTGGTGTGTTTTTGTCTTTCCAAAAAACTTTTCTTATGTAAAGTTTTAACTTAACCTGTTAATGGAACAAAGATTAGCATGAGGTGGGGAGGAGATGGAGACTCCTTCCCCGTCCTTGTTTCCGTCTAAATGGGAATTTCATATCCTCATCCCCATTCATAAACTAGAAAAAAAAATTGTCCCCATCCTGCCTATGTGAGGATTTGGATTTTTGTGGGAATCTTCATTTCCCATTTCACAAATTCTTATTTTTCAAAAAAAAAAAAAGGTAAAATTTAAAACTTTTGCGATAAAATACAATCTTGCATATATAATAAAAAAAATATTAGTACAATTAATTGATACAATGTATCAATTATAATTCCGTAAGCAATTAAATCAATATTCAATCCAATATATAAATAAATAACAATTATCCAAACATAAATATAAAATCTAAAAATTCAAATTAAAATATTAATCCATCAAATATAGTATTAAATTATAATTTCTAAATGTGTTGATTTTATAAATTTTTGTTAAGATATAGGTAACTTAGTTATATATTATATATTTTTTTGTCATTTAAAAAATCCCTTTGAATTCCTCGTGGGATGAGATATGGACCCCCGTGTGGGAAATAATTTCCCATCCCCGCCTCATGCATCCCCTTCTTTGGAGATATATATTTTTTTACATCCCCACTAATGGGGGGAAACTAAACGCAAATTCTTTGTCCCAATTGGAGCGAATCCCCAATGGACCGAATTTTTTCTGTCCTGTCTATAATGCCAACAATGATAAAGATTGTTTCTTTGGTGAGGTAATAGAGAATATTTTGTTCTCTAAAAGAACCGAAATATGTCAGATGTATCACGTCATTGATGCACTAGGTTAATAAATTGATACCACTTTACATTTTCATGAATGAAATAGTTACACCGTGTAATTAATTAATTAACTAAATTTTAAATCGTAAAATATAAACTTCTAATCCTAAGCCCTAAAATATATGACGTGATATCAATTTATTGGTTTAGCACACGGTTAATTTGGTGCGCTAGACGTATTCCGAAATTTTTGATAATTCACTAATTCCACCTAGCAAGTTGAATAAACACTTAATTTAAAAATAATTTATATGGAAGAACACATGGTAACTAATACGACAAATACAAGAAATATTAAATTTGATAGGAAAAAATTTTGCTGCCAAAAATTTCATCTTGTAGCAATATCCAAAAATTGGTGTTATATGTATATGTCAATGACAAAAAAACACTACAAAAAAAAAAAAAAAAAAAAAGAGTTTTGGGGACGACCAAAATCGTCCCCAAATGTGTGATAAATCATCCCTTATACTTTCGAGGACAATTTTTTGTCCCTAATAATCATGCTCAAAAGCCTTGTTCCCGATTCTATAGGGGACAAAAAAATATGATATCGTCCCCATTTTTAAGGACAACATTCATCTCTAAGACTGTGGACGAATGTCGTCGTTAAAAATGGTGACGACATCATGTTTATCATCCCCTATAGAATTAGGGATGAAGGTATTGAGAACGAAAAAATTGTCTCCAATTGTATAAGGAACGATATTTGTCCTTATATTTAGAGACGATTTTTTAGTCTCCAATTCTATAGGGGACGATATTTGTCCTTATATTTAGAGACGATTTATTAGTTTCCAATTCTATAGGGGGACAATAGTTGTCCTTATATTTAGAGACAATTTTGGTCCCTATATAACATTACAGCTGCAATTTTTTTACTTGTACCAACGTTTTTAACCACTTCTAAAGGTGATACAGGTGGTTTTGGCGACCACCTATGATCCATCGGCAAAGGAGGTTTTTCTCAATGTGCGTACCTTAAAAATAATTATCAATAACAGAATAAAAATTAAGATTTTACACCACCATATTAATTAAGAGAATACTAAATTAAAAGAGTCTTACAAATTTCATAAAACTCCAAAATTCAATCAAAAGTTCTAGTGGTTCAATTTGAAAACAACAATCTAGAGGAGTATAATGCTATAAAATTTGAGTCAAAATGAAGTCAAAAGAAAAAATGACAAACACACTTCCCACCACCATAGATTCAAGCCCTTGTCCTTTCTTTGCTTTCAAACTTGTAAACAGTTGCGAAATAAGTTAAAAAGTGGAAACTAATCATTAATTTTGACTAGAATTGTAATATGTAAATGTGTCAATGCAATTAAGTCGAACTATGCAGAGTTATATACAATAGGAATGTTGCAGACATACTTAAAAAATGACCAACTCATATTAGTGTGAAGGGTCAAAAATCCTGATTGTCTAAAAGTTTGAAAGACACCAACAACAGCAAAATGTTTAAGTAAACAAGGTAACTAGTAACTGTTTGTTCTACAGCAGAAGTCAATCAAATTAAAAGTTCAAGACCCCCTGAATATTTGGATATATCCTCGACCCCAATTCACACCTGTTATGAAAAAAGGGATACAGCCTGCAGCTAATGAAAAGCCACAATCAAATCTTTACAAATTAAATGTAGAAGGTGGAGCAACAACCAGTTTAATGGATAAATGAAGGCAAATATATTCTGAAACTCCTTAACAGATTGATTGAAAAAGAAGACTATTTAAATAGAATATAACAGACTGCACATACCTAATTTTAAGTGAAGTATGGATAATAACTTGAAGAGCAGTTTGTTGCCATTTTTCCATTACAACTAGCATCACCAAACTAATAAACAAAACTAATAAACAAAGTGAAAACATTGCCAAACTGAGATAAAAATATGTTATCACAAAACAAGATCAGCATTAATAAACTGATATCACTAATTTATACTTCTGTTTCACTATAGGAGCCTTTTTTTGCCATTTAAAACAGATAATGGTTCAAGAAAGTAGAAATACCCTTAGAGACTACAAAACTTCAGTCATCCATTAAATAAATAAATATTAAATGATTTGGTTCACATCATGAAGCAAAATACAAAATAAGATGATACCTCTTTTAAGTCATCATAGAATTCTTTACCTCTTTTAAGGGTACACTATTAAGATTCACTGCATTATAAAACAAAATCAAATTCCAGGAATTCATAACAGAATTGCCATACTACTTAAAGGAAAAAGAAAAAAAATTAAAGGGTACCAATAACTTCTGTGTAGTCATCACCATCTTGTTAAGGTTGAGGTTAAGCACTCTGATTTGTTTACCTTTTTTACCTTCAAGCCATCTTCTATGCTGCAAAAACTGTTGGAAAACAAAACAATTCTGAAAGCTTAATACTACAGCAAAGTGTAGATATAATAATAACAACAGTAGGTGAATAAAGAAATATTATGGCAAATCACCAAGTATCTAGCTGTCAACAAAAGAGGTAACATGAGCAAAATTAGCAGGAAAATGTTGCGTTTTTCTTATATCTGTCTTTCACAATCTTTCAAGTTATTAGCAAAGGATAGAGAGACTTTGTTAAAACTGGTGATGTTTAGCTCCAAATAACATCCTAAAATTAGAAATTTTGTTCGTCTCTAAATTAGTTCCAAGGCAAAGAGATATGCAAGATAACATAGATATAAAGAAACCTCAATAATTATTCGAGAAAGATATATTATTCTATTTAATTTCAAGCATTGGACAGTAGTCACTCTATTATCTTATAAGGCAGGGCTGTGCAAAGCATGTGAGAACTACAATAAGCTATTGAAGAATGCAAGTCAAATGAGTAACTCACATTAAAAAAATCCCATTAAGTAAACGAAAGAGTTAGTAACAAATAAATAAACAACAGTGATTAAGCAGGCTCACAGGTCATTCACTAGCATCTACTCTGCTCATCTCACTACATCTAAAACAAGAGGCTTTCGTTCCTATACCACACCACAAATAAGCTCCGACCCCCAAATTCAACTTGTTAGGGCTGGTATCCTGGTTATAGGTGACAGTAACCTGATATAAAAAATCACACAAGGGATTACACTAATGCACATAACAGTAAATTTATTTTAACAATGATACTAGAATCACCATCTTTGACTTGTTCAATCACATTTCTATCAGAGATTAAAGCAATGGTAACAATTTCAAATACAAATCAAGCTTTGATCCTATCAGTGTTGGTGTGCCCTAGTTCTTAGGGCATTGGATTCTTGTATTTTGTATTATACATTAAGACTCATTGTATGAATACATTATTTGTGTCACATTAATAAAGGCAATTAATCTATTTCATTTATATCTTATGCTATAATATGAGTAAAGTATCCATTGATTAATAATCATAAAACCTATCCCAGGTCTGTTCTAATCGTGGGAACGAATAGAACCACAGACTTGTATATTTGATGACTGTATGGCAGTTCTTAACTAGCCATAGTACTTGTATAGTTAGTCATGAATATAGGTACATGTCGTTGACATGGGACTGGATCAATCCACACAAGAAAGCCACATGGTTGTCGCGTCATAGGTCTTTCTTGAGTATGTCTCTTTTGTCCTCAGACCAGATTTCAGTATAGTATCAATATGGAATCCGGTTCACTTTGACATATGCCTGACAGGTCTGTAAAAGGATGCTAAATACGGGTATGATTGAGTGGACTGGTGAACATATTGATATTGATGATGAAGTGATGGAATTGCCACTCGGGTAACACTGAGATGGTATCACTAGCCACTTGATGAGTGAGACTGATAAGTGTATTGCCATACCCAAGTAAGTCGGTTGCTTATTTGATTAATCAGCCAACTCAAGATCAAGAAATATAACAAACAGCAGAAGAGGATGACGGACACCATGCCTCTTGTTTATTCTTATCGATATCGTTTGGCAAAGGACACTGTGAGATTACTACTAGGTCAGTGTCTTCAACAGACTGCTACATCTTTGTCTTAATTGGAGGCTGTAATAGTTTGCTAGAACCCACTTACAGTCTGTGGGCCTCGGGCCTACTGCCAACATAGAGACATACCCATAGGATTGTGCACATAGAACAACTGAGCCGAAATTTATAAAAATTGTGCATGTAATGTACATTGGAAGGAATGCGTTAATTAATTAGTTGACATTCAGTGTCAAGGTAATTAATTAACATTGGGTTGATTTAATTTAATTAATAAGTTTACATAATGAAATTAATTAATTTATCAATTAATTGAATTATATAAAGTAAACAATTAATTAAATAATTTTCCTAAGTAGGAAAATTAAATACATGTATTGTATTTACTTAAGTGTGATTTAATTTTATTTAGGGGTAGTTAAATTTAGCCAAATGGAATTGAATTACATAGTATATACTTTTTAATTAAAGTTCATTTATGTAATTATAATCCCAGTGGGCTTGGATTTAATTAACCTAATTAAAACCCTATTAGACAAGTTGTCTGTATAAGGGCACACTTAAGGAAGAATACCTAACCCTAACCCTATTTTATTTGCTAGAAATTTCAGCCCCAAAATAGCCACAATTTACAGCAATTAATTTTCCATTCCTTCCGCTTCTTCGGCTAGCACCGGTTCCTGCTCGGTAGTTCGTCGTGCACCGGACTTTAGAGATCGCAGTTTCAAGAAACGACTCTGCAGTAGTCTCTAGAAGAGACGAATCCGGTGAGTTAATCTCAAATTAGTTTTTATTCCAATCAATGGTAATCAGACACGATAGGTGGATTCTAGGAAAATTTTAACTGTATAATTTCCGCTGCGCCATGTTATTTTTACGATGACGAATCCCAACAATCAGCTCAGTGGATCAAACTCATATACAAATCATGATTCCCTGATCAGCATAAAGATAAAAAAAAACGGAGAGAGATAGAGAGACTACCCCGGAACACGAAATTTATTGATTCGAGAGGGATTCCTTCGGCAAGCTGTAAAACAGAGTTGAACGAGGGAGAGAGAAGGGAAGAGAAAGGTTTGAGGGAGTAAATCATACTTCAATTGAGCGACACCTAATTTCTATTTCAGAGAAGAAACTAAACGAGATTACCCTGATTTGTTGATGTAAAATCAGCATGCTGAGTGAGATAAAAGATTATAAGATCCAGATTAAAAGTTGATAACCTAGATTTTTTGAATGGCAAGGGACACTGAAAAAGCTACAAGCTAAATTGAAATCCTCCGTCAGATGAAAAGAGGTGCTGAAGAAATTCACAATTGAGCGATCGATTGAGGTCAAGGACAAGAATTGATCGAGAATGATGAATTGAGATTTATCGAATTAATAATGAATAGATCACCAGAGATGGAGAAGAGATAAAAAATGAAAAAAGTGAAAGAGGAGAGACATAAAGTAAAGAAAGATGCAATTTGCCCAATTGCAATTAAAAAAAACCCTAACATTTCAATACCGTAAGAGAAGAATGGATGACGGTCTTGACAAATCAGGCAACTGCAATCGGCGGTGGCTCTAGTGACTGGTCCCCGCAGTGAGCAGAATTGCGATGGCAGAAACAAGAAGGTAGTTGGCGCTAAGAGAGGGAGAGGGAGGAGATGAGAAGGGGATAGAATTTCTCCTACAAAAGTTCTAAAATGGAAAAAAGAAACTAGAGACACAACAATAAACACATGAACCTATTGAAATAGGAATGAGTGCCAAAAAAAAAAAAAAAAAAAAATCTGCTCTTTTTTTATTAATCGTCCCCTGTTCTAAACTAAAAAAAGAATTAGGGACAATAAATTTTATCGTCTCCTATATTAGTCTTAAAGTTATAATTGAGGACCATATATTTAAATTGTCTAAGCTCCTTTTTTTTTGTAGTGAAAATTTATAAAAAAATTAGTTGCTAAATACATAAGGTCACAACTTTATATATAATAACGATATACAATAACTTTTTTTTGAAAGAATGTTTGACAGGTGTGGAACTTGGGGTTCGAATTCAGGTCCTTAGGGCTTTCAAATCCCTCCCAATCAATCTCTATTAGAGGTTGATTGAATGCAATAACATTTTTGTTGTTGCCTAAATATATAGCAACAACTTTTATACTGTTGGCAACAAAGATATACTACCAAATCTTTGTATGTTTTGTATTGATTAGAATGAGAATTAATACAGAGAAACACCCTCATTTTAGTCATTAATCCATTGAATATGTTGCTAACTTTGTTGGTAGTCTACAGTCCGTTTATGTATCGGACTATAGCCAAAAATAACCTATAAAGGAGATAAAGCTATGTCAAACATCTAGCTTCTCATTAAGCGAGCAAAACTGGTCCATAAATAAGGAGTAAAATATAATATCTCGAATGCTTTGCTTACAAAAATCCAAAATGAAACGATAATTACAAAATTTATGCCATAATATATTATTAATTTCCCAAAAAAAAAAAGAGACAATATTGCTGATCCATATTTATAAAATTAACCAAAAATAGACAGTAATTACTTGCTCTTGCTCTGTCATAGGAGTACTCACTCTTATTACTACATACATATATGTGTACGTACAATCAAATCAATATGCAGATCAACACATGAAAGAACACTCCTTTTAAACAATGACTTAATTTTCAGAAAATATAATCTGAAAATTGACGTCATTAATCATCTAGAAAAAATACTCCTTGCTGAGAAAAGACGACGAGGAGAAAACATTCCGGCATACCTGGGCGAAGCCAGTCCATCAATTGATCTATAATCCGATATTATAAACTCCTGTCTCTCTTCATTATTATCATTAATAATGCTATTATAATTATTACTCCTATTAATACTTCCATTAAAAGTCCCATACTTAACCAACTTCACTACCCACGATTTCTTCTTCTGGTGTTGCCCTTTATGTCCTGCATTGTTCATTCTCTCACTCAAATACTCCTTAACGGCGTGCAAGCCGTGCTCCACCACCTCCATGGGCGGCGACACCAGCGGATTCCCTTGGACGCTGAACTTCTGGAGCTTTCTGAGGCAGCCGATTGAGTCGGGGAGGGATTTGATTTTGTTGTAACTGATGTCGAGTTCAACGAGGGAGAGGAGTAGGCCGATTGAATACGGCAGCGTTTCCAGGTACTGGAAGTTTTGGCTGACGTTAAGGACTTGGAGGTTAATGAGGTTTTCGAGATCTTGAGGGAGTGCACGGAGGTTATTGAGACGGGCGTCCAAGGTTTTCAAGGAGGTTAAATGGGTGAGGGATTCTGGTAAGTACATGAGTTTATTTGAGTTGACTGATAGTTTTTTTATGTTGACCAGCTCAAATCCTATGTTGTCTGGTAACCTTATTAGCTTGTTGAAGTTGGCATTCAATTCTTCTAAATATCTGTAACAAAGTCGAACCGACCATTAATTATATATTCCCTTATCCTTTGGAATATTCTATTCATCCATTAATTTCATATGCTGCGACAGACGTAATACTTATGTTGTTATCGGTTCGGATCGATATCATAAAATCTTGTAATTATCCTTTATAATTAATTAATATGAGATTAGTGATTTGTTTCCATAATTAATCAAAATAGCCATATACATAGATAACTCAAATATCAACTAATAAAAAAATTCACAATGTATAACTATTTATTTATTTATTTAATAATTATGTAAATAAAATTCTAGCAACCAAAATAAAAACTCTAAATTATAACTAAAATATACTATATGATATGATTTTATAAGCTTAACGCATATCTATAGTGTTATATGATTAGTTTGGTAAGTGAGAAATTTTACTGTATGCTTGGCATACCACGTTATCCGTATATTAATTCATTAAAATTAAGAAAATTTACTTTCCAATATATAAATAAATTTTTAAATCCTAAAACAAAACTCTAGACCCTTAAAATATAAACTCTAAAATCTAATTTATATCCTAAACATATTACATGGTATAATTTTATTAGTTTAAATGATATAGTTTTATTAGTTTATATTACGAGCGTATTATAAAATTTGTTGTGATGAGTTGAATTTCAATCCTGTAAAAGTAGAAAAAAACGTGTATGGAATTTAATTTAGAAACGTACATAAATTGGTCAAAGGATCAGTCCATGTATATTCAAAGTGATTGTATAAGAAAAGAGTGGTTTTTTTTTAACAAAAATAACGTAAGGTAATATTCCAGTAATTTTTAACATTAATTTTTCTTTTCTTGCTATCAAATCTAATATTTTATGTTGTGATAAACCACTCCTTTTAAAGTTGGTTAGAAGAGTATGATTTGTTGGTAAAAATACAATTTAACTGTGTTGTTAATCTCTAATTAATTTTTCCCAAGGCTAGAGGAGAGAAGAAAAGGAAAGGAAAAATAGTATGAATAAAGTCTGAGTGTAGAAGAAATAAAATAAAATAATAAATTAGAAATTAGAAATGAAACAAACCTGCAATTTTCAATGGTTTTAGGAAGGAGCTGAAGAAAATTTCCAGCAACATTAAGAACCTTGAGTTTCGATAAACATCCGATTGAATTTGGAAGAGATTTTAACTGATTCGAATGAACATCTAACACCACCACATTCAGTAATCTTGCCGTTAATGATTCTGGGATACTCTGTTAATATATCATTAAAATTAATTTAATTTTGCTTGATGTAATTAATCAATAATTATTGAATTAATTGAAAAAGAAAATACCAGAAGGTTGTTATTGGAGAGGTCTAATTTGCAAATAAGAGCCAAATTAAGAGCAGGATTTGGAAGAGAATCTAAAGACATGCTGCTCAAATCAATAATCTCAAGCGTTACTTCTTCTTCCGATTTACTGTTATTATTGTTTTTCCTCTTATTGTGATCTGAGACGCCACCGTTTTTCCTTGTTTCCATTTTCAGCATAATCGGATCTTGCTGCTGCTGCTGTTCGTACGTCATCTTTTTTATTTTAACAACACAACCTTAATTCAAACAGAAAAACTAATTAAAACACACAGTTAGAGAAAGCCATATCTTATCTATATAGCTGGAATATGAGAAATTAAGACAGAATGCCATATTATATATACACATACAATAATTATAAAATAATTAAGAAGAATACCCAATTGCTGTTGTTTTATTCTATTGAAGTTTTTTTTTTTTTTTAATATTCTGAGAGTTTGGACTTTGAAGAACGTACGGATGAAGAAGAAGACGAAGAAGATAAAATATAAATAAAAAGAGAAAAGAAAAAAAAAAAAAAAAAGTGACGTAAGGTTGAAAGTACAAGAGCGAAGTACCTAAGAGTTGCGTGGCCATGTTTGGTGCTTGAGAAAGTCAACTGGATGTGTTGCCTATTTGGTGGTGGGGACATGGTTGCCCGTTTTTATCGGACATATTTGTCGTTGTTTATTCTTTTGACTAAATCTTCTTCGTTTATTTTCATTCATTTCTTCCTTATTTTACCATTTTCAATTATATGCAATTATTATTATTTTACCTAATCTTTTGTCTTTTCCCTTTTTTTTTTTTTTTTTTTTTTATCACTATACAATCTCAAATGTGTTTCATTTCATAGAATATATATATGGGGGGCTAAATATTGCCACGTAAAGAATAAATTTTATGAGATATTTATGTTATCCGTACATCCGTTGATAAATATTTAAAATTTCATATTGTAATAAATTTAAATATAACAATATATAATCTATTACTCCCTCTATTTTTTTATTAGATATTTATTTATTGAAATTATTAAAGCATTAATTAAATTATTAAAATAACTAATTTACTCATAATATATCTCTTCTAAAATTTTATTTTAAATACTAAAATTGTCGTACTTTTTAATTAAGAAGGCTTAATATATAATAATAATAATTATTATTGAACCTCTTTCCTACTTTAAATAAAAGCAAATATACAAATACATTGTAAAAAAGTAAATTACTAATATAAAACATCATATAAAAATGAAGTAATAAAAACTGCATAAAGTAATTATTTATTAATAATTGAATATTTAAATAACATTATAGATCCTAGCTAGACCTAATATATAAATCATATATATATATATATATATATATATATATATATATATGTGATTTTGGTAACATTTTCTCATATTTGTTAAAGTAGGAGAAATGTTTAATATTAATGTGCAAACAATTCTATATTATGCCTTGATAAAGAAAGATAATTTTGGCACTAAAAACACTACATTAGCATAGAGGTATTAAGGGAAAATTAATTATTTTAGTAATTTAAATAATACTTAATTGGTTTTGATGAACAACCTTACATGTCATATAATAAAAAATAAAAGAAGTTTGTGGCATGATTTTATTAATTTGACACATGAATGATATAGTGCGCCAAACCTATTGTAAATTTATTCGTATTTGACTTTGCAATCTAAAACTACAAAATGTTATAAATCAAAGCAAGCAAAAAATTTTTATTATAGACCCGATCCACCACATCACTTGCAAGTCGAACCAATAAATCATAACACAAATGTAAATATTATAAGACCATCTTAATTATTCATTAATTAAGCTTTGATGATGTGGAAATAACCCCAATCCATAAAGTGCCCTAGTTTGGCTTATCAAAATTTGAATAAGGACGAAGCCACACCCTGGCTGATAGAGGCCCAGACTCCCATAGAATTTTATTTTTTGATCTTTTTATAATATTTTAAAGTTGTGAATATGATGCAAATGGACTCCTACAAGCTTCTTCTACAACATGTCTACATGATAAAAAATTTTAGAATACTTCTGAAGTATGACACTCCTTTAAAATATATTAACAAAAAGACTTCATTTATTTCATTTTATAACTAAAAGAGTATGTACTCCTGAAATACTGTAAAAATTTTCATCATATTCACTTAGTTATAAAAATTATTTATGTTTTTTTTATTATACTCTAAAACCCATGCAACGGAAAATTTTAAATTACTTTTGGAATATAGTACTTCTCAAAAATATATTAGCGAAAATGGTTGCTTTTCGAATTTTTAGGATATAATAAAAAATATAAATCTCTTTTTAAGTATATGTTACAGGAATATTTTAAAATTTTTCAAAATTTTATTATAGAAATGATGCACATACCAATAAAATTACGACATAATTAAATATTAAACATGTCATATATATATATATATATATATATATATAATGTGGAAAAAGAAAAACAACAATAAAAGCGGGTATGTTGGAACCATCTGTTGTAATTTTTGAAGACCGCAATTTTAAGCTATAATGGCCAAACAGATAATTAGTTTGTCCTTATAGGCATCGAACCTCCTGTGCTCAAAGAGTCAAAGTAACTAAATACATAATCAACTCGGAAAAGAAATTACTACTTTATGGCTGAACTCAAGTATTCAACGTTGTTACAAGTCTAATCCGCCGGGCGGTCAAAACTTAAATGAATTCTCTGCCTCAGTCCGCTGTCAAAGAGGATCACAGATGGCTTGATCACAGTCTGCCCATACTACATGGCTGTTTGACTTGATTTTCTTTCTTCCGCCCGTCAAACAGGTGGATCATGTGAAGACCAATCTATTTGTATTGTTGGACAACTTTTTCAAACTACAATTAAATGGGAAGTGATAGATTATGTCTCGTAATCGTGTGTCAAACTAATATCATTATGACAAATTACAATTCAATCGATAAGATTAATGATACGGTTTAATTAATTAATCATTTATTTAATAATTGGTTATTTAAATAAAATTCTAGACCCTATATCTAGATATTAATTTATCAACCCTAAGACCCTAAAATATATAATATACGTGATTTTATTGATTTGGTATACAGATGATATAGTATAACAGGTATACTTTTATAATTTCACAAAATTTTGTGCCCTCTGAAAGTTCTTTTCTTTCGTAAAAAAAATAACTACTTATAAAAGCAAATTTATAAATAGATTGTTCCCTGGTAATTGCAGTCCCTTAGCTGACAGAGCTTATGGGAATTGTAGAAAGCTTAAAGATTTGCAGGATTGTGGTCTTTGGAATATGATAGTAGCTTCAAATTATTGCAACACTTGGGAGATAAGATGTTTTTATCTGAACCATCCAATTAGTATCGGGGATGAACACTTTTATAAGGAGTGAAGTTTTTCCAGCAACAATTTTCTTTATTCATAAGATTTGAATCCTGAACCTTGCTTAAGGAAAAGCTCCTTACCACTACCAATACCGACAGCTGTTGATATTAGGCTTGGTTAAACCTCCAGCAAATCATTTGATTAAATGAATTTTGTTACTGTTCATTTAAATCCTTTACATGCCAATAACACATATACGTGGAGGAACACATATGCCTCTATGACCGCCGAATAAGACTTATTTCACCATAAAATGGTAAATCTTCAAGTCCAAAACCATAAAGTGGTAATTTATTTTGTCTTTCGTTACACAGATCATTTTTTCGATAAGATAAATCCTATGACATCGATTTTATTTTCGACAAATTCAGCTTTGCTTTCAAGAGTTTTTCGTCTTTCGAACATAGGAAGCCAAATCATTTTCTCAAGCAGGTTAAGTATATGTTAGGTAGTGATATATGAAAAATTTTAGAATACCCTAGGAATATGATACATTTTGAAAATACATATTTTAAAGCATAGAAGAGACATTGTGTGCATTTATGTTTCAAGTAAATCAGAACACATTTTAAGAAAGCAAGTGATAACCGCAATAAACGAACAGAACATTTGAGTCGGAAGTGTGAAACGATTCTTCTAAATTGCCATGATAACAAATTACCGAAAAAATTGCCATAAAAATAAGTCAAAAATTATGTATAGTATATAGAAGAAACGATGGTCTATTAAAAAATAAATAAATAGATAAAATAAAAACACCGAATCATCATTCAGGTGTAATTAGATATGGTGCGATATAAAATACCACGCAACTGAGCCAAATAGCAAAGGGAGAGAGATAAGTTGCATAAACTTGACAAAACCCTTCCATTTTATAGAATTTACTTGAGAAGAATTCAATGTGTATGAAATAAGTAAAAAAAAATTCCTGTATGGAACTTTTTGCACCATAAAATGGAATGGATAAAAGCATGAAAGTATGAAAATTGACGCTCATTTTTTGAGATTATCATAAAGCAATAGGTGAAAATGATGCATTGCTTTCTCAACAGTAGGAGCATATCTACCAGTTGAATATGCCGGAGATTCAAGGCCTCTCTGGACGCTTTCACACAAAACGATGTCTTCTGTCTGCAAAACCGCACATGAGAAATTCTATGTACAAGCAACACCCTATCATTTTAAAGAATTTGAATGTAGACATGTACCTGTACCCTCTCACTATCGATTAGACTTGTCTCGATAAAATCTTTGTCATCCTGATACCAAATGTCAAATTACAGTTTCAGGCAATCAGGTTGCTATTTGTTACATTCACATGATACGAACACCAATGCAAACAACAGCAATTTGGTGCTTAGCATGTATTGCAAACTAGGATTTACTTAAAAATTAATTCATTTAACGTTGACATTCAATTTTCTTTGACTTTCCTTTTACCACAGAGTATCAAGAACCTCATCTTCCTACAGAAAAGAAACTGGCAGTTCCAGTGAACAGAAAGTTGCGCTGGATATATCCATCTCAATGAAAATCAGTTCGGATCGAGCAATTCATTTTGAAGCATGTTTAAGATAATTATAGCTTGGTTTCAACAAAAATTCTAAAACATATTAAGTACATCCAGTAATCATTAAACATTGATTAATAAAGTAAAGAAACATGTAATACCGGAACTCAATGAAACAGTATGTTTGAGCATAAATTCAAAATAATTAGTCAGTTCACAATCTCTGATTTTTCTAATGAAGAAAAAGAACCGTCCTTTACTCAAGAATATTAACTTAAATATCAGTATAGAAGTGGAAAAACTACATACCTTATAAGAAGCTTCGATGAAGTAATCAAATATGACTTGGCATTTGCGGGGTCCTAGAGGAACCACCAGATTGGTGTCCATCCAAGGTCCATATCTACAAGTCTCAGAAACAGCAGAATGTAATTTAGAGCACAAATTACAATAAAATCAATCATTGTCCCTCTAGCATCTAAATGCATACCTATTAATCATGAAATTAGGATATACAAAAGCATAAAAAGCTTTTGTTCCAAGCCGACCAAGATCATCTGCACTTCCATTTGAGTGACCTTCACAACTTTGGATACTGACTTTTTCATGTATCTATCTCAAAAGTTGAAACAATTCAAAAGAATTAGTAAAAAAACTGATACTGAAATGCCAGATTGATAACATTCAAGCACAAATGCAGATACCAAATATGAGATATGTGCTAAGACATGGAAGGCTTCCAAAACTCGATGAGCCAATATGCAACAAGCTATATACATAGAACACGAAACATAGATTGCCTACTGTGGTAGAATAAGAATCAAGCTTGAGACCAGATGCAAGGGCTTTGTGTGCATATGGAACATGGTAGCCACCATCCAAGTAGTTGTCGCAAAACACCTAAAAGGATGAAAAAAAATCAGAATTCCACAAAATCAAGCTACACATATATGATGAGTGGCAACTAATTTCAAGAAGTTTAATAGAGAACTTCAACTCTTTTTCAAGTACAGTGGATAGATAAATTAATCTTCACTGTGAAAAAGGTAAAGGGGAATTTATTTGAAAGGGATCATATTCACCTTGTAAAACACCCACATTTATGAGAATTAGATGCCATATTTCTGGGGAAACTCAAAATCTCATACCTTCCAGTTACATTCAATATTGTACACACGCCTACAAACATAATTCAAAGATGGGTCAACTCCATTGCTTTTCAGAATTTCGGAACAGCTACCAAGCCATTCATCTCCTACCACACTATCTTCAACTTCCTCAAATGGTGATTTGTATACATTAAGAAGAACAAAAGGTCCCCAAGAAGCTACGCTTAGTGGCCTAAGTCCAAACTCCTACACTCAAAGTTTAGAAAAAAGAACCAAACTTTCAATTACTGCCAACAATATCGAGAAATAGAAATCGGACTGCTGCTTTAAAATTTCAGCTCACATTTAAATCAAAGTTTTGCATTCCTGTTATTCTTGTTGCTTTAAGAAGTGATCCATCTAACCCATATGTCCATGCCTGCACAAAAAGATTGGGTATAGAAGTTGTAAAATAGCTTTATCTTGAAACCTTTCTAATTATATTTCATTACTCGATATCTAATGGAATATCATTTTAGATTATGGAAAATAATTTCACAAGCGCATAAGATGCTCAACCAGCAACTCACTACATGGATATAAATTGTGTAATGTCTACACTCCACGAAATAAATTTTCATCACCAAACATACATCATTCTTACCCTGTTACTTCAAAGCAAACATCTCCTTAATTCAATTTAACACTATGAACGAACTTTCAATAGTACAGTAGAACCGCACGGTCAATCCATCATGGAACTAATAAGCGTTTTCCAGCAAAAGATGCAGTAAAACTCACGATTGTGTCATCTTAGGTAAACGAAGGCGAAAGCACACATAACTCTCATCCTGAATTTCCAGCATGCAATTTTTTTGAGATGCCCAATTGTAGAGGAGCACTCTAGATGATGATACAATAGAAAAATATCTGCAAAATACATACGGCATATACAGGCAACATATATGTAGAATAGATTGATTAACGAGAGGAGTGCTGGAATAAAAAGAGTTTGTCACGGCCGCATCCATATCACTAGTACAATTGAAAGATGTTTAAAATCTGTATTGAGCCAACCATCTAAACAATAAATTCAGCTAGCATTTTGGAGGGATTAGAGGTTTTCCACCTACCCTTCCTTGGCAGCCTACTCCACTGCAATAAAAGTTGAGGATCACATCAGGTCCTAACTACTTTTCCATTGATGCTATTTAGTTTCCCACGCTAGGACTGTGGAATATTAGAACATATAATACTAACTTTCAATTAATTAATCACAATTTGAGAATCTAGCTAGTAAACTGAGTTTCAGATATCTAAACATCAAATCAAAGCAGATAATACAAATTTAATCATTAAATTCCAATCAAGACCAAAGAAATGCACAAAAAGGGGGCTCATACTACATTCTGAAGCTAATAGCATGAAGCAGGGGAAGCAAACTCACATGGTAAGGGCATACAAAGCAAGATTTTTGGCCACTTCCAGTAGCAAGAAGAGAGCCATGGTGACGACATACATTGTGGAACGCGAGAAGCTTGCCTCCGTCATCGCGACACACGACAAACTCTACATTTCCCAATCTGCCAGAGTTGATTCTCTGTTAGGTTGTTTAAAAAAAAAAAAAAAAAAAAGATTACGCATCGAAACAAATAAATTCAACTAATCCAAACCTTCCAGTGAAAAAATCGCGAGGATTCTCGATCTGTTCAGTATATCCTGCGGTGGAAGAACAATAAAAGGAATTCCACTTTCATGAAAATTATGATCGAAATAGAAGTGGAAAGAGAACAAACCGACAGCCTGCCAGCCGGCATAGAAGACGCGATGGAGCTCGAAATCAAAAAAGGAAGAATCAGTATACCAAGAGGAGGGAGGTGTGAAGGCGCTGTGAAGGGGAATAAGAGGATCAAATTGATCCACCAATTTAATACAGTGAGTGTGTGAATTGGAGCAAGAAACGGTGAAAGAAGGAGGATGATGGTGATTAGCATAGTTGGTAAATGGATTATGGATTCGAAATCGAAGAAGAGGATTCAGAGTGAGAATGGAAGTTGATATGATCATCCCAAAGTTGACTTACTTCCTTTGCTGTTTCAATCCTGCTCCTTCCTTGATACTGTGTAGTGTATATCACTTGACTTACATGAGATTCCATCACCTTCCGTCTATGTATAGTTTTTTTCCCTCTCTAAATTAATGGATAGAAGACAAATTTCGTCTGCACGTGAATGGAGTCAAATGACACATAATGTGTTGCTCATAAGAGTGATGAATTGGAATCAGTTCAAAGTATGATAAGCAACATCTTAAATGAAGCACTAATTTGTGAACAAATGATTAATTTATTGAAATTAATCCGCTTCCAAGACACAATGGATAAAAGAATGAGGTGCATTGAACCAATCCCCTATATGTGTCGAAGAATAAACTATTTGCACAAAACAATGAACAACCTTGTTCGCAGACCGATTAATATGAACAAAATGTACATTCCCTATTTGACTCGCTAAAATAATACAATCATCTAATAAATAACCACGAGAAGTGCGAATACATGTTTGATTATTAAGTGTTGGTGTATGCTTTAATCTTTAGATGTTATACTTTGGTTCTTATGCATGGAAATACATTTTTTTCATATTAATAAAATACATAATCATATTTATTGAATTACTTATGTAATTAATACATATAGAGAATCCATAAACTGGTGTTCACTGATGTTTGTCAGGAGCGTGTACTGGACAAGTAAGATCATGAGTTTAGAAGCTATCCCTAGTCTGTTATGATCGTAAGAATGAAATGATTATAACGAAAAACTAATATGTTCCTTGTGAGTAGACCTATTAATTGGGCGGGCTAGGCCGGGCTAGGGCCGGGCTTAACGGGCTTTTCATTAAAATTATATTGTCCAAGCCTTGCCCAGCCCTTCCTGTGGAAATGACGGGCTCGGGCCGGGCCGGGCCGGACTTGAAACCTCTCTTCCCATGCCCGCCCAATTGAACCCGCAAAATTTATTTTTTTATTTATCTAAAAAAATTTAATAGTTTTAAAATAAAATGTAAGTTAAACCAATGCCATAAAAAAGTTAAATCCAAAATAATCTAAATTTCAAACACAACAATATCCTTGAAAAAAAATAGCACAAACTTGTTCTAATATTCTCAAATACTAAATAAAGTCTGTATAAATGAGTGTTATAATTAGAGTTAATTACTTAAAAAGTAAAATATAAAGACGATAGGATTTAAATTTGTGGAATATGAAAAGCCTGGTGAGAGGCGGCAGTAGAGTTAATTACTTAATCAATAGTATTAAGATTTATATTTGATTAATAAATTATAATTTGTATTTAATATTTTAATAACCAATACATATATATAACGGGCGGGCCGGGCTACCAGGGCTTTATATTGTTTAATCAAGCCCAACCCTTTAGAATCCGGGCTTTTACGGGCTTGGGCCGGGCCGGGCCAAACATGATAAATGTATGTCCAAGCCCTCTAAAATTAGTGCGGGCTTGGGCGGGCTGAGCGGGCCGCCCGTCCAATTAACAGGTCTACTTGTGAGATGAGTGATGTCTTACCGACCATAGGACTTAGAAAGTCAATCAAGGACATAGGTACATGTTAGTGAATAGTGCACTTGATCAATCTGCTTGTGAGAACACTACATAGTCTAGCGTCATAAATGTCACTCACGTATTGCTTTATATTGGATACTTAGACCCGATATTATAACATTCTCAGATGTGAACTCACATACTTTAACGTACGCCTAACAGGCCTATAACTGGGTACCAAGTATGGGTACGTTGGGTATGTCAGGGATCATGCTGAGCCTAGGGCTAATGTGAAGGAATTGCCACTCACATATATTATGTCGGTTGAACTTTGACATCTTCATCCTAATTGGGGGTTGCAATGGCTTGCTAGAGCCTACTTGCAATCTGTGAGCAAAATGGTAATTTTGGCTCACTACCAACATATGGATGAATCTACAGGATCACACGCATTGAAGTCTTGGTAGATTTATATAGGA
The DNA here is from genome assembly GCA_039660915.1 of Euphorbia tirucalli. Lineage (NCBI taxonomy): Eukaryota > Viridiplantae > Streptophyta > Magnoliopsida > Malpighiales > Euphorbiaceae > Euphorbia > Euphorbia tirucalli. The sequence continues at coordinate 21,858,998 of CM077634.1, read as the reverse complement.
TATATATGTGTATTGGATATAAATATTAGTTATTGGTGCATTTATCAGGTTACTTATTTTGTTGGGCTTAAATAGTTAAGGTCCAAGTAAAATAACCAAGCCATATCTAATTAAAATATCTGGGATATTTAAATTAGATTAAATGAGAGTTATTTGGTATTTAATGTCTTTTAAATCATATTTGAAAAGATATTAAATTAATTTTATTAAATACCTTTCCAAAGGAGAAAAGGAATTAATAGAGTTTTAACCTTGAAATTCTTCCTCTCTCTTTCTGTCTCAAGGAAAAACGTATTCCACTTAGGGTTTTGAAGCTGGAATTTTCAACCGTAGTAGAGGGAAAGGAAGGTGCACAAATCGATCTCGAGCTAGTGCTCGATCTCCCTAAAAAGCTTCGCGTGTGTGAGTGTAAAGGAGGGACGTTTGTACCTCTTGTCAATTTTGACCGGCAGTCAGTGTTTTGCGTTTTCCCAGAGAACCCACAATCACATTGCTGTGAAATTTTAACTGGAGGTTCCTGAAATCCGTGTCTCGATTTTGACGATGGAGATTGGATTCTGAGAATTGGAGGTGGTCCAACAATTAGGATCAGATTGCTACTGCAAAAGTTTTTCTCTACGGGGACAGCCACTGTGAGACTTTAATCCCTCTTGTTCTATGTTTTTTATTGCATAATCTGAGCATATATCTTGGACATGAACCCTAGTAGCAGACGAATAATTCCATCTTTGTTTTGTTTGTCGCTATGCATCAACAATCCCCTTGACATCCAATTTAATGATTATCGATTGAAGTCCCATATCCTTTATCCACAAAAGAGCTTCCCAACAAGTCATGGCCTCTGCTTCCGCCACCGATGATGCAACCATTAAACGCATACAACGTGCAGCTATCATATCACCCCGAGCACTTCGAATAATTCCGCCGAAGCCCACACCTCGTCCTTTGTGTATGGAACCCAGCATCTATATTACATTTAAGATGGCCTAGAGGAGGAGGCTACCTCGCGAGAGTCACTGCTGAAGCTGCTGCCACGACAGACCCTGCCACCAAATGTTGTTGAGCCAGATGCCACTCCTGGACAGTTAAAGCAGCCACCGATCAAATACCCAACATCAACAGGAACCTGCTGCCATAACAAATTATTCTGAGCCAACCACACACCCCAAGCTCTAGCTACAATTCCCCACTGCTCTACCTCGCCCATAGTTGCCATTGTATTAATTACCCACTCGGCCAACATAGAATCAGGGTGCAACAAATTAATGAAAGGAAGATCAGCCCAAATTGCACCAATCAATGGGCACAAAAATAAACAATGATCTGTGCCACACATGACACAATGATCATTAATTGAGACTCTCTTTCGCTACAAATTCTTCTCAATAGGCAAGCAACTAACAACACAACACCACCAAAAATTCTGCATACGTGGAGGCAGCTTCATCGACCAAAAAATATCCCATGGCACCGTTGAAACTTGATTTTGCAAACAGTATCTCCTCATAAGCGCATAATACGCACTTTTTACCGTATAAACCCCTCGCTCCGCATACACCCATCGGACCTTATCTGGAACATCTTGGATTGGCAATGGTATCTTGCGAATCAAATCTGCATCCCGCTGCCCAAGTAAAAAACTCAATAACTCATCGTTCCACCTCTTTTGTCTCGACAGAAATAATCCTAGTAACATTGTTATCCCACCAAAAAGAATTCAACATTTTCTCTAAAGTGTCACAGACACTACCCGGAATGAGAAAAATTCCCGTAGCATAAACCGATAAAGCTTCTGTTACTGACTTGAGCAAAACTTCTTTCCCAACTTGTGAAATCCCTCTCTTACGCCATCCCAGAATTCGGCCTGCTAGTTTATCAATTAAAAACTGAAAATCAACCCCCTTACTTCGCCCCAAAGCAGAGGGTAAACCAAGATACCTGCCATGACTCTCAACCTCACTAACTTGTATGATTTCTCAAACTCGTTGGGGTTTAGTATCTGGAGTATTGGCACTATATATAGGGTTGTAAATGGGGCAGAGCGGGGCGGGGATTGCACTTTCCATCCCCGTCCCCAAATTATTCGGGGATCCTCGTCCCCGCTCCGTTTATTAATCCGGGACAAATTTTTGTCCCATCCCCGAAACCGGCGGGAAATCAGTTCCCCGCTGGGATCCCCATCCCCTTTAAACTAATTTTCAATTTTATAAAAAAAACCCTATAAAATTTCAAATTTCACCCTCTAACTTATCCAAACATGCATTAAACTATAGACATAAAATTCTCATAACTCAATTCTCAAATTCACTAACATATAATTAACAATTATTCATGAGAGATTAGTTTTCTTTTTACTTTAGTTTATAAAATTATAAATAATAATAATATAATGTAATAATATTAATAATAAAGAAATATAAACGGAGAATTATCGGGGATCTGGATATTTAATCAGGAAATTTACCGAGGATCCCCGCGGGTTTTGAACAGGGATGGAGACGGGAGCCCGTGGGAGGAGTAGAACTATTACCTTCCTCGTTCCCGATTAAGAAACAGAGACAGATTCGTCCCCATTCCCGCCCGGGAGGATTTTAATCGGAGATTCTCCGTCTCTGTCCGTGCGGGAATGGACCCCCACCACCTGATTGACAACCCTAACTATATATAATGCCAGATTTTTTATAATTGATTTGTTGACCTCATGCCTGGGTATACAATTGAAAACCCATCTTCAAACGACTAGCCTCCTCCTTGGAAATAGAAAATACTATCATCAAAGAAAAATAAATGAGAAATAACACAAACTCCTGTAATGACACTACATCCATGCAAAAGTCCCCCATCAACCCAGAATTTAATAGCAATGATAATCCGTCAGTACAAAACAGAAACAAAGAAGGGGACAAATGATCCCCTGACGAACCCCCACACGTCGGCTTAAAACGCTCAATATTGGCACCTTTTTGTGCTGTAGTATAGGAAAACCGACTGCACACATTGCATGACCAAACGGACAAACACTTGAGGTAACCCTATCTTCAACATCAAAGTCTCCACGAACCTCCATTCCACCCGATCATACGCTTTTGATAAATCAATTTTTGAAACACCCATACCATACCATTCCTTCCTAATCTCTTTCTACATAAGAAATGGCTCAACTCAAATGCAATCATTATAATATCTGATTTCAGGCAATTCGGGATAAATGCATTTTAATTCTCAGAAATTAAAATATGCATATATGACTTAATACGAGCCTTAATACATTTAGAAATAGCAAGTACAATAATATTGCACAAAAGAGATAGGGCATAAATCAGTAACTTTCGCCGGCTGCTTAATCTTTGGAATCAACCTTATCATAGTATTATTCAACTCCTCAGGAACGTAGGTATTAAAACAATGTAAACATAAATGAACGACATCAGCACCAATGATATCCCAAAAAGCCTGATAGAAGCCCGGGTCAAAACCGTCAGGCCTTGGTGATTTATCATGCTGGCATTAGTAACCTCCTCTGCTACAAAAGGCCCCAAAAGATCCTGACTCATCTCGTATGTTAACCATACCATTTCACTATTGCTTGCATATAGTAAAAAATGTTTAACAAAAGAACACTAGTGTTAAATGAATCGATGCACATCACATTCAATCCATCGAAAAAGACGAGGAAGAAAAAGATTCTTATGGTGTAAATGTAAAACATCACAAATTCTTAAGGAGCAATCCGAGCAGATACTCCACAACAGACTGTAGAGTATTGAGCCAAGAGATTGTCACCAAGAATTTAAATACACCGCTGCCTAATAATGATATTCTAAACAGATCTAGTATAAAAAATTTCAGGAAGAATATATTATTTTCCTCTCTTTATTACAGATTCAAATATTTTTAAACAATTATAGTTTCAGGGCTAAGCTGCACTTGTAAGCATTGAGCTAAAAATAAAATTCACCCACACTTCACAACAGCTGACCAACCCATTACAAAGAATCAATTAAGTTATGCAATTGAAAAGAAAATTATATAAACAAATATTTTAACTTCTGAATTAGTATATATACTAGCACAATCCACCTGCACAAAAAAAGTAAAACTTTCTATCTCAAGCCCTTGTCGTCGGGGTTAGAACTGGGCAAAGCATTCTGTAGAAGCAGAAGAAAGAAATTCACAAAGAACTTTCCGATGATAAGTATTCCTACAACTAACTTTAAAATACCGATTTGAAGATCGGTATAGAATTAAATCACCCCTATGAACAAAAAAAAAAAAAAAAAACCTTTGTCCTAAAAACTGTAGCAAATGAGAAAAAGTTTGTACGACAGAGAGGCTGTACTTAAATCCTCATGCCTTGATCTCATTCACCTGAAAAACAAATTTGAACACAAATTTACATATTATTAAGTGTTCAATTGAAGCAAAAGTTCATGCCACATGATTTACTTTAACGTCATTCTTACTTTGGCAATTTGGGGGATTTTTCCGTCGAAAAGGACTTCTTGGAAGGTACTTGTGCAATGGGGTTTTTGGAACAGGGATCAGTTTGCCAATAGCAGCAAGAGGCCAACTACAAGAGAGGGAAAAATTGAACATTCCGTTAATAAGATAGCTATCTGGTTTTATCAAATCTAGCTAATTAAGGGCAAAATGTATAAAATATAACATCAAATTTGAAGTTTCTGCTACGTATGATATGCCCTGTAGGCTGCAAAAGCCAACGTAAAATGATCCCAACTGCTTTTCCAATTTCCAACCATCCGTCCAAATGTTGAAAATCAATTACGAACATTTAACATTAAAATGAGTCCATGAATCTTGTCACCAACCTGATAAAAGCAATGATTGCGCAAATCAACCATTGTTTCCAATTGAGCTTGGTCGTTTTGAAGAACTTTCCAATAAACTCAACAATAATGACCTGAAAAAAGAGACCCGGAGAAAAAGTTGAAATAAAATCACCGTAACAGTCTAAAAAGAAAACTGGAATATATATATAGAAGTCTCACCTGAAGAACTAGTGTCAGTCCAATTATAGCCACAAAAAGATGGTTTTTAGTGACTCCTTCGAATACATTCATTTCATCTGGCTTCCGAGCATTAAATTCATTGAAGATCTGCACGATAACCATTCAATCCTTTCAGCATACTTTTTGCTAGTTCTTCTATCAAATTTGGTCAAGCATACTAAGCTATTTTGTATAACCATTAATTAGCCAGCGATAACACAATCAGGGACCTATACATATAAATGGCAAAGAACCCTGAAACAAAATACACCAGAAAATAAAACTTGAACTGCTTCTTCCACTCAAGTAATGCATTTACAGTAAGAGACTTACTTGGCAAAGCACAAACGCATTGAATATCAAGGTATTCTTCACCTTGTTTGCATGCTCAGGGTTATCAAGCTTCAACCCTAATAAACTTTTTCCGTGGAAATTAAGTACCAGCAACACGCTCACTTGATATACCGCCTGAATTATGAGAGAAACTATTTGCAGTGAACATATATGTCAAAAACGACTGTAAAATACTGGCTTGATATGCTAATTACTTACCTGTATCAGCAGGTTCCTCCACATGATATTAGTTATTAGTGGTTCCCTGAAAAAAAAAAAAGAGAAATTACAAATTAAGTTCACATGCACAACCATCATATGGTGCAAAATGGAACATTCTATGGAAAGATGACTAAATCCTAATTACGAACAAAAAGAAAAAAAAGAATAAGCTCAACAGATAGCTAGAGCGAATTTCATAGGAAAATCTGTCATCTGTATTCAAACATCTAGCACCATCAAGAAGTACAAAGAAATTTCTTTTAAGAACACTGTTATAAAACCAAACACGTAGAGGTTAGGTAGATAAAGGCAACGAATATCCTTATAAGTCTCTATATTAACAAGGAGATGACTTAACCAGTAGCAACTCTAATCAGGTTCAAGTTTTAAAAACAAAAACCAAGACAGACACTGTCAAGAATTAAAAAAACATGAAGTTGTCGCAACTGAATAGCCAGGTTTCTACTACTGCAAATATCAATATGTAACAACGTTCAAGTCAAGGATGGTTATTCCCCTGTTGGAGCTCCAACCATCACTAACATGAAAATATCTTAAGATTCTATTTTTAGCATGCGTTTCTCATCAAGTTTTACTTCCTCCAAATCCCTGACATAGAGCAGTTTGCCAGAAAGCCTGCAATCGTAATATTGCTCACCTGCGACCAACTGGGGGCCTATGCATAAGGTGATCTGTTGGAGGTTCTGTAGCCAATGCCAAGGCTCCTAGAGTATCCATGATAAGGTTAACCCAGAGGAGCTGTACAGGGAAAAAACAAAAATTATAAATATTAATGAGGCATGCATGGAAGAGGCCTCGACAACTGAGAATGTGGAGCTCGCTGTCTTTTCTTGTTCTTCTTTTGGGGGTATCAGAGAAGAAAAGCTACGGACCTGGACAGCATTTAAGGGAACATCACCAGATGAAACTGCAGCAACAACATTTATAACAAGAGCTGCAACATTAACCGTAAGTTGAAACTGGATAAATTTCTGAATATTTGCATACACAGATCTACCCCAGCGTACAACCTGCATACAACATAATTATTTAACATTTCACCAATCATGAAAAAGCAAAGTACGCACATGTTTGAGCACCAGATAGAAATGATGGTTCAATTGCTTAGATTTTCTAAATAACAGCTAGAGCCTAGAAACAAAGACGAAGTAATAGATACAATTCATGCCAATCATGCCTCATAATGGAGGATCTTAAAATGAGACAAAAGATCACATGATCGACGCAGATAAATAAACCTAACCTTTACAACTGAAGCAAAATTATCATCCAAGATAATGATATCTGAGTTTTCTTTAGCAACCTCTGTTCCTGAGATTCCCATTGAAAGGCCAATATCCGCCTAAACAAAAATTAGAAGTTATGATAATGTTAACATTAATAAAATAAAAAAATAAATAAGATAAGAAATAACAACATAATATTGTGCAAGCAGGAGCACAAAAAAGTTTGAAAGGAACCCAAAATTAAAAAGCCGTGGAAAGACAAGTGTGCACATCAAAAAGAACCAGAAACAGTTTCATGACCGACAAAATTACTATTGCTTAGTTGCCTCAGCAAAATTATCTTTGACATACAAAATTCATGAATTTCAAAGGTAAAAACCAAACAAACCTCATGCAATGCAGGAGCATCATTTGTACCATCACCAGTTACGGCAACAACATGTCCATTCTTTCTCAATGATTGCACAAGCAGAAGTTTGTCATTTGGCGAAGATCGCCCCATCACCTTCACATGATTTATGGAATTGTTAAGTTCAGTTAAGCTATACAACCTGAGATAGTGCTATTGGTGTATCCAAAGATTCTCATAAGAATTTCAAACGAGGACTGATTGACATACTGATATCTTCTCAGCTATTTTGTCCCTTTCTTCGCCTAAGTACTCTCTAAATACTTTTCCTTCAATAATAACAGGCTCCACAGCATCTTCTGCTGAAGTTAGTATTCCACATTCCAAAGCAATTGCTCTAGCAGTTTGAATGTTATCACCAGTGACCATGCGCACCTACGAAAGTAATGTCTCAATTCATTGTATTCACTGAAAATATCTGTGATAGTGATGTTGAGAGCAATAATAAAAGCTCAATTCTTAGATCTCAACCAAGAGCAATCTTCCAAAGCAGAACAATATAGTACTTTTTTTTTTTTTTTTTTTTTTTTTGGAAATTTACAGCTAAAACGTTCTACTCTGTTCAAAGGACTAGGACATGAACAAGCAACAAATCTACACTACGCCAGCTACAATTTAGTCAAAATACATGTTCCTAACCCGAGTTCTTAAAAAATTTTTCTGGATTAGCAACAGGCAAAACAACCACAATCTTCAGCACAAAAATAAAAAAAAATAATTAAATAAATAGACAAAACGCATGCAAAATTAACTGTACAATGTTGTGCAACAAATACAAGGAGAATTCATAGCTGGCAATGAAGCAATATTCATATATTACCAAACGTTTCATAACTTCTCTTCCATAATTTTTTTTTTAATTATATCTCTAGCATCTCATATTCTATTTCCCTGTAAAATTATCAAATTCTAATCATGTGAAGCGGCAGTAATCATTACAATATAACATAACAAAGTTTAGCAAGTGGCAAAGCTTCAATTTATTGGTTATGGAAGGAGAGGAATGCTATCATTTTTCCAAAGTGCAACACCAGACGAATACTATAGTAGTGTTCAACATGAAACAGTTACTTGAACAGGAAAGTGAACTGTGGTTGACGGTCTTGGTCCTCGATTTAATAACAGACGTATTCTTTGAATACTTGATCTTCAGAGCACTAAAATTTCTTCAAGTTTAATGACCAAAAAAGATGTTGATGACAGAAAGGAAGTTTTGATATATTGCACTAAACAGCAGTACAGTGCAAATAGCCCAGAATACCATATTGTCAACACATAGATGTTCATATTACAGAATTACCTTCACGCCAGCTTTTTGACAAAGTTCCACAGCTTCTTTGACTCCTGGTCGACATGGGTCCTGAATCCATTGTCAACATGAGTTAGTTTTTCATCCCAACATCAAACTCAAAGCTCTAAACCAACATTTGTTTCATATTTTGAACAGTAAAAGCTAAAAGAAAACATACATTATGTACAAATCCAAAATTAAAGGCAGATAAAATAAACATGATATCCAACAATAAACTGAAAGACTTATAAATCCTCGTTGATAAGGCATATAAAAGAGGTCAAGATGGACATGTAACACCAAGAAAGGCTCTCATTTGGTAACATGTTCTACGGTAAACTAAAAGGAAAATCTATATTAAAGAAGGAGTAGAAACCCAAAGATGAAGTGAAAAAAAAAAAACTTAGGAAAACAGAGTGGATGACCATTAATACCTTTAAGCCAACAATAGCAAGCAAGATCAGATCATCCTCAGGTAATGCCCATTGGCTTAAATCTTCTTCATCAGTTGGGACTTTGTCCACGTCATAAGATCGATATGCAATAGCAATACAACGCAAACTGCCAGCTGCCATCTCTTCAATAGCTCTCTTAAAAAATACTGCCTGTAATCAGGAGTCAGTTTCATTTCTAGAGAACCGTGAACAATATTAAGCACGAGAACTTAAAGCAAGCACTTCTTGACAAACCTAAGAAGGAAACTTGCCTAAAATGAGAAGAGTTGGAAAAAGAAAAGAAAAAAAAAAACTCCATTACAAGTTTAAACCTCAGAAGGGAAATACTTCAACGAACCTTTTCATTGTCTATTGGTACTATGCGATCATCTCCATCCATGTAAGCTGTACAAGAGGACAGTACTATTTCAGCAGCCCCCTTCCAGTGTATATGGACTTCAGAATTGGGCTATAAAATGCAACAAAGTTTGGGAGTCACAAAGTTGCTTCAATGCCATAACACAATAATAATTACACTAGATGATTACTTGAACAATATTTTTAGGTTGAAAAACCATAAAATCGTATACAGCAAAACTTCAACATTAGCACATGTTCACAGTATCTATATTCCAAAAAAACAAAAAAAAGAAAACGAAGCCTTCAATAATAATATGAGCAGAAGTTCAGCACATCAAAAAAGGAAAAAGAAGACCTAGTAATTTCCAGATAAGTGCAGTTTTTCACAAATCGTTTCTACACGTTCCAACACCATAAAACATCACTGAAATTTAATTTGGGGCTAGAAAAGGTTAATAATAAATACTAAAAATAATCCACTTGCCTTTAACACTCGATATGTGTATCAGTTTAAGCCAACGTTCTAAGTAAGATTGATACATTGGTTCTGGAGTTGATTATAAAAAGGGACAAATGAACACAAGCAACAATCAACTTTTAAAAGATCAGCTTTCAAACTTTAACTATCTCCCCCCTCAGAATATATACATATATATATATATATATATATATATATCAACACATTACCAGTCGTACTGCTACACCGCCTCTTTTCTTCTGTGAGTTGAATGGAAAAACATGAAGAACACTTGATTGTGCTCTGGCAGCACCGAAGTCCATCCCCAGCTATAAACAAAGGAACATTAACCATTATTTTTTGAAAAAATTACATCACCTAGTCGGGGAAGAAAAATGAATTGAGTAAAAAAAATACCTTAACTCCCCAAACAAGAATAGCTTTTTCAGTTGGTGATCCCGAAACCTCCATTTCTCCTTCACCCTGCCAAAGTCCAAAAAATTACACCTGCATGTTAATGATACCATATAAACCATTTCTTTTCATTTACATAGATAAAAAAAAAAAAATACAAGGATTCCCACCTCAGGAACAAAAACACTGCCATTTGTGTTCTGTGCAATGCCTTCAATAAGTAAAGAGGCCAAATTTGGAGTCAATTGTGACTTGGTTACCGAAGGATCAATTTTTTGCCCTCCAACATAAGCTTCAACAACAGTCATCTGTGAATAAACAAAAACCATTGCTTATACAAACAGGTGGGGTGAAATACAAAGATTACATGTCTATCTCCCTATGAATTGCAACCAAAAAGGAAAGATCAGCAACAACAGTTTCCACACAACAGATCAGGCAAAAACCTCGAGTATTTCCTCCAACACAAACCCCCTCAATGCTAATTGGCCAGAGGTCTGAAATCTGAACTCCATAGAATTGAAACAAATATTCCATCATGAAAGTCCCACTATTTTTCCATTACCATGACTCTAAATTAAAAAAAAAAAAAAAAAAAAAAAGAAGAAATTCAAGGACACTCTAATGCATGAGTCAAGCAGACCATACCATTCTTATCTGAACCAACTTTTACAGTGCAGAAGAATATATCTCGGAGACTGAAATTTCATTATAGTTTACCTTATTCAGGGTCAAAGTCCCAGTCTTATCACTACATATAGTTGTTGCAGAGCCCATTGTTTCACAGGCAGAAAGCCTACGAACCTGAAATTCAACTGTGGTTAAGCAAATATCATTAAAATGGCAAAAAGAACCAGAAGCAATTAAGCAAGCATACCAAAGCCTTATCCGCCATCATTTTTCTCATGGAGTAGGCAAGACTGTAATAATGAAAAGGAAAGAGAAAAAAGTAAACGTGAGTAACAGAATTCTTAAAATATCACATTGAAAGTAACAAATCAAGAAACAAATAGCATCATCTGCCATATCATCTGCAATAAGACCACCACCTACACCATCAAGGGATAGTGAAAGGGATGAACTGCAGAATATTAAAGAGAACAATAATAGATTGACATTAGACTAAAAATCTAACAAGTTATTAAGATAACTATTTGAAGAAACTTACGTCAAGGTAACAGCCAAAGGTAACCCTTCAGGCACCGCAACTACAACAATAGTCACCTGAAAAAATTCAAATGTCAGCTGAGAACAAAGCCATAGAGCATAGAGCGAGCTTCTTATTAGAGGTGTTCATACCGCAACAGTAAGAATTTTGATAGCTCCATCCACTGCCTTACCAACACTTGTTTTACCAGCAACAAACTTAGGAGTTTCAGAGTTGTTGGTATGCCCAGTAAAATATCTGTAGGAAAACAAATTGCACACAAAAATGAAATACAAACTCATTTTCATAGAGTAAGGGAAAAAGCTATATTACCTGACTAGTAGGACAACCAAGACAACAAAAGCCACAGTCAGCCCAACAATACCAATGAAAGTTGCAACACCATTTAAGCGCACCTATAACCAATCATTGACAACTAATAGTTAAAATTTGTACAAACTATTAAGCTAAAATAAAAGAATAACAAAAAAATAAACCTGCAATGGTGTTTCTTCTCCGGTGTCTTCTGAAATACTAGCCATAAGCAATCCCCATTCAGTGTTAATCCCAACACTTGTCACCTGAAAAAGAAATTACATAAGATAACATATGTTAGCCAGGCAAACAAGTTGAGACCAACGAGCTCTCTTCTGTTTTCTTTAAACTCTTCTTGTAAAAGAAGTTATTATTGTTATTATTATTAGTATTATTTTATTTTTTTTCATTTTAACTAAGACTAGCTTCTAATAGTTTCTGAACACAATGCAGCATAAAAAAGGTGAGGCGACAACCTGTTGTAACTTCAGGAAATCAACAAAGAATTTGGAAAAAGGTAGTTTCTCCATAACCATGACAGGAAACGTACACGGGAAATCAAAAACTAACAAAAAACCTAGACCTTCTATTATGGAAAATGTATTGCATCAAATCCTGATCTTTCTTAGATTCAGGGTTTTCTTTCTTGTTGCCTTTATCTCTCTAGACCAGTTTGGCAACTGACGAAGTAAATCTTTTATATAAGACCACGAGGAAACTAGGAAGTAAAAACATTAGAATATCATCTGACATGTAGAAGTGCATGTGGACACAAAGCAGACATGACAAACTGTTCTTTTTATTATGATAAATTATATCAACAGTGTAATGCTATTATATCATTAGGGCAAAATATGTACAGAGCTTTTGCGGTAGCCAAGTTTCAAAAATCAAGTTCACCAGTCCAAAAAAGTTTCAACACCGTGGCATAAACTACCAGAGAGAAACTTTGGACACTTTCTACTCCTTGCCCCAACTTCGCATTCTCTCCATCTCCTCTTAAGAAGTGAATAAAAGATAACTCCAACTATATTGCATAGCATTTATGAATGAAGGAACAAGTGCCTTACAATGGGACAGAATAACATACTATACTAATAAGAACGAAGCAAATTATACCAGCATAGTACCACTACCATCCGCCACTTTACAGCCAGACATTAAAAAAGGTTCCCTGGAATTCTTGTGAACCTGCAGACATATCGTATTAAAAAAAAAATACAAGTAATAGGTCGATGTAGTTGAGGCACATATAAAAAGAAACAAGTATCCTTATGCAATTATAACTCAAAATATGCAAGAACACTCACAATCTTGCTTTCCCCAGTCATACTAGATTCATCAATGGAAAGGGAGTGACCAGTAATTAGAATTCCATCAGCAGGCACCTGAAGAGTATTTAGACAATCAACAGATCATGCAGAAACGTAAAAAGGGTACCACGTAAAAGAAGCAGCTACCTGGTCACCAATGTTTAGAGGAATAACGTCTCCAACGACTATATCATATATCGAGACATCAACTCTTTTACCACCCCTGATAACCTGCACGACTGTTTCTTGAGACATGCTATGCTATAAACATGAAAGTAAAATCCAAGCCAAGAAAGAGGCACCAGAAGTGCACCTCCATATGTATGTTTCTCTTCTCTTCATTTAAATTTTGGAACTGAAGAGATTGTTTGTAGTCACTCACAGCTGAAAATAGAGATGCAAGAAAATTCAGAACTTGACTAGCGGAAGCAAGCATAAACAAATATTTCTTATGACATATTCAAGTGTGGATTATGTAACAAGGAGATCAAAAGAACATTAATCCTGACAAACCATTACAAGCAATTACATTTGACTTATATAGTCACATCAAGGCCATAAAAAACAATAGTAGTTCTAACCAAAAATAAGAACATTGAGCTAATTGTCAACAGATAACAAAACAGAACCCCGTTTTCCCTCTAACTGATCATACTGACCATACGAGATAGCTTTTCTGAAATATTAGACCATCTATGGTAATAGGAATAGAAGTAATAGTGGTCAAGGAGTGAGACGTGCAATAGGAAGACAGAAGAGAAAAATGACTTTTCTATTGATTGATTCATAAGTTACATGGATACTGATACATAAATATGCAATGAAATATTCAAGCAACATACAAACTCAAATTTCTGATATCAAGTAGAAGGATCCCTCAGGCACTATTGTAGGAGCTTTCATCCTGAAGCATTATTACTAGTTATTTGTGCAGTGTTAGAGTTAGCAATGAGACCCAAGACCAAGATGAAGGCCCAGTCATGGATCAACCAACCCATGGGCCGAGGGTATGGAGGGTTTACAGAAGGAGAAACAAAAATTAATTTTGCTTGGGGATCGGTTTTTGGGCTCACTAGTGTTGCTGAGCTGTTTTGTTTTTTAGTGGCGTGTTAGTAGTAGTAGTAGTAACACTAGGTATTAAATAAGGTGTCCTGGGGGAAGGGGTGCAGAAGGTGTGTTAATTTGCTATTTTGAGGTCCCTGTCTATAGCAGAGGATGGTAGGGCAATGTCCCTGTGAAGGTTTGGCCTTTTGAGTGTAACCTAGTTATCCTTCTTCCTTCTTGTTACTGTTCTATTGGTATCAATATCATTCTAATTCATTCATAGCAGTATTCCTGGTTTCATCTATCTTTGGTGTGGTTATTGCAATTAGTTACTTGATGTTCTTATCATTTTGGTCCGACCTACCGGATGACTACCACCGGCGAGATGGAACAGCAGATGCAAAAGAAAATTGCATAATCAGATGCTATGATTGCTAGTGTCCAGAAAGATGTAGGGGGCTTACATAAAGAAGTTTCAGGCATTAAGAGGGAGTTCTCCCTCTTAAACCAAACAATGATGATGCTTCAACAGTCAGTGGAAGAGTTGAGGCTCCAGTCGAAACGCCATGACAAACAACCACAGGGTCGAAACGCCATGACAAACAACCACAGGGAGGAGATGAATCTGTTTCTCAGTCTGGAGGAGGTGATGGAATAGCCAACAAATCTAGAGTTCACACAGATGGGACAGAACTTAACACCCCATTCAAGGAGACAACTGGATATGCGAGCACGCATCTTAAGGGGTGGCGATACACCAAGAAGCGGTGTTGGCGGCGGTGGAGCTGAGGGGATTCAAAATAACAGTGAAAAGGGTTGCACTCAAGGACAGATGGCTGGAAGAAAAGTCAAGGCACAGACCCGAGAGGCTGGATTACCAGGGCGGAGACCTATTTCCGGATCAACCAGACGCCGGGGGAGTTATTGCTGCCCAACGCAGAGATTTGTATGGATGGAATGGCCATCAATTGGTTCACTGCGCTACAAGAGTCCACGCCAGATTTAACATGGGAAATTTTCAAGGAGGAGATGATGCAACACTTCAGCAATTTAGAGATTCAAAATCCATTCGAGGAACTTGCATTGATGAGACAAACAGGTACTATTTGCGAGTTCATTGAGGACTATGAATTGGTGGTCATTGATTCCGCGCCAACCAGAAATGCAGTTGTGGGTTATTTTATGAGTGGGTTGAAGGATGAGATTTATGAGAAGGTGACGATGCATACTCCAACCACCAGATTGGCTGCCATGAAGCTTACAAGAGCGGAGGAGTCTTCAATTAACAAGAAGCGGCACTTCGGCGGTGGAAATACGATCGTGGGTTGGACAACAAAGAAAGGAGGCAGTCAGATGTCTCAAAACACGTGGAAAGGAGGATTTAGTAGGGTTGGAAGTGATGTGGGCCCAAAGAACCACAAATGGGCCGGGCCTGGTTCTGAAAATAGAAGTATAACCAATGCAAGCGAAGAACTACCCAAATCTAGCACTTCATCTCTGTATTCACATCAATAAGTAGTAAGAGACAGAGGAACACGACACATCACGCAGAAAGAATGGGAGGATAGGAAGAAAAGAGGAATTTGTTTCGTTGTGCGCAACCCTATTCTCCACAACATAAGTGTCCTGCGGCCCAATTAAGGATGTTGGTGCTTGCTGAAAACGAAGAGGTTAACGATGAGGGGGAGATCTTATTGGAGGCTGAATCGGAACAGGAAGAAAGGGAGAACGAAGGAGGTGGGGGAGAATGTCAAGTTTTGGAATGGAATGGGCTGGTGGATCACAAAGAAGAACTAAAAACAATCAGGTTCAACGGCAAAATTCAAGGTATTCCTATTTCCGTTCTTGTTGATAGTGGTGCTACACAAAATTTTATTTCAAAAAGATTGGTGAATTCTCTGGGTCTCAAGGCTGTCGTCGGAAACGAAATTTCCATTCGTTTGGGAGATGGGTATCGGGTCAAAACTGCATAACAATGTCCGTTAATTGAATTGGCTGTGGGAGACTTTGAATGCCAAATCAGGGCCTTAGTCATTGAATTGGGTAACTTAGATCTCATCCTGGGTATGGATTGGCTCAGATCATTAGGTGAGGTTTGGCATGACTGGAGACGAAGAAAAATGCGTTTTCAATAGGGAGGAAGGATGATAGAGCTCACTAGGGCTAATTCCAACGAGTGTAGAATTCCTTCGTTGCAGAATTGGTTGGGAGATATAGAAGCAGGACCTATTATTCAAGGAAAGAACAGGGAAGAAGGAGAGCAAGAATTATATGAGAAGCAACAAGTGGAATTGAAGCAGTTACTGAAGTTTTTCAGGAACCCCATGGACTCCCTCCCCCTAGATGAATTGTCCATGCCATCAATCACATGCCAGGAAGGGGAGCAATGTGTGTTCGACCCTATCGCTACCCTCAATTACACAAGGATGCGATACAAAGACAGGTGCAAGACATGTTGGAACAGGGGATAATCCGGAACAGCAACAGTGCGTACTCCAGTCCCGTACTGTTGGTTAGGAAGAAAGATGCAACCTGGAGGCTATGTGTGGACTACCGAGCATTGAATAAAGTGACTATACCAGATAAGCATCTCATTCCGGTGGTGGATGAGCTATTAGACGAATTGAATGGGTCACAGTACTTCTCCAAAATTGATTTGAAGTCC
Organism: Euphorbia tirucalli; assembly: GCA_039660915.1. Lineage (NCBI taxonomy): Eukaryota > Viridiplantae > Streptophyta > Magnoliopsida > Malpighiales > Euphorbiaceae > Euphorbia > Euphorbia tirucalli. Next base: position 21,842,338 of record CM077634.1, on the reverse strand, counting down.
GAGTATTATTAAATTCCAATGAAAGAGAGTAATGTAGAGAAGACAGCTTTCCGAACCCACAACGGTCACTACGAGTTTCTAGTGATGCCCTTCGGGTTAACTAATGGTCGGGCAACATTCCAAGCAACCATGAATGAGGTGTTCCGTCCGCTACTGCGAAAATCAATTTTGGTTTTCTTCGATGACATTCTGATATTTAGCCGGAGTTGGGATCTGCACTTGATGTACCTCAAGGTTGTGCTAGAGATTCTAGCTCAACAGCAGTTTGTGGCCAAATTTAAGAAGTGCAACTTCGGGGGAAAAAGATTGGAATACCTGGGTCACATCATCTCAAGTGAAGGAGTTGCTATGGACCCTTCAAAAGTGGTTGTTGTTCTGTCATGGCCAGTACCAAGAGCTGTAAAAGGAGTGCATGGATTCTTAGGGTTGACAGGTTATTACAGGAAGTTTATTCAGAATTACGGAAAAATTGCTAAGCCACTCACCGAGCTCACTAAAAAAGATGGATTTCAGTGGGGACCGGCCTCTCAAGAATCTTTTGAGGAGTTAAAGCGAGCAATCACTGCTGCCCCGGTTCTAGCAATACCGGATTTCACTAAGCCATTTGATATCGAATGTGATGCATCAGGGAAGGGAGTGGGAGTTGCCCTAATGCAAAATTACAAACCCATAGAGTTTTTTAGCAAGGCCTTAGCTGAACAAAACCTCTCTAAGTCGGCTTACGAGAAGAAAATCATGGGTTTGGCCTTGGCAATACAACATTGGCGAAACTATTTAATTGGCCGAAAGTTCAGAGTGTTCACGGATCAAAGAAGTCTGAAATACTTACTCGAGCAGCGCATTACTACTAGTGACCAGCAGAATTGGATGGCAAAATCTTGGGGTATCAATTTGAGATTTTTTACAAGCCCAGAAGGCTAAACAACGCAGCTGATGCCTTCTCAAGGAGAGGAGAAGAAGGAGAATTAGCCCCCCTAATTTCTTATCCAAGGTGGCACGGTGGACTGCAGCTGATTACAGAAGCCGATAATGATGACTTTTTGAAGAAAGTCAAATCTGATTTGCAAAGGGATCCATCGTCTAGACCGGGTTTTGAACTCAAGGAAGGGGTGTTGTTGTATAGGAACAGGTTGGCCATTTCAGCAAACTCTCCTCTCATTCCGACACTATTGGAAGAGTTTCATTCAACACCATCAGCCGGGCACTCGGGGTTTTACCGCACGCAGAGGCGTCTAGCAACTAATGTGTATTGGGTGGGAATGGGCAAGACAGTGCAAAATTATGTCAGAAGTTGTGACGTTTGCCAGCACTACAAGGCGTCAACCTTATCCCCAGCAGGATTGTTGCAACCGCTGCAGATTCCAACTACTGTTTGGGATGATATATCGATGGACTTCATTACGGGACTACCAAAATCACGAGGGTTCGATGCAATTTTGGTTGTCGTGGATCAGTTGAGTAAGTACGCTCATTTTGTTCTGCTAAAACACCCATATACTGCTAAATCCATTGCTGATGTGTTTGTTAAAGAGATTGTCAAATTACATGGGATTCCTCAGTCAATAGTGAGTGATAGGGATCCTATATTCATTAGTTCTTTTTGGAAGGAGCTCTTTAAAATGCAGGGGACCAAACTACATCTATCTTCTGCTTACCTATCCGAAGAATGACGGACAAACTGAAGTAACAAACAAATGTTTGGAGACTTACTGGAAGTGTTTTTCAATTGAGGAGCCAATGACTTGGGCAAATTGGATACATTGGGCCAAATATTGGTTCAATACAACTTATCACAGCTCTATAAGGACTACCCCTTTTGAGGTGGTATACGGTAGAAAACCCCCACTCCTCTTCAATATGTGCCAAGCGAGATTAAAGTGGAATGGGTAGCAAGCGAACTAGCGAACTAGCTAACCGCACTGAGGCATTAACACAATTGCAATTCAATTTGGCACGCGCTCAACAAGTGATTAAGAGAGAAGTGGACAAGCATAGAAGAGAAATAATTTTTGAACCGAAGAACTAGGTTTACTTAAAATTACGGCCTCATAGACAGCAATCAGTAGCAAGAAGTATTAATTAGAAACTTGCAGCCCGTTTTTATGGGCCTTTCAAGGTTAAAAAACGCGTTGGGCAAGTCGCATATGAGCTGGAACTTCCGGAGCAGTAAAAAATTCACCCAGTCTTCTATGCTTATATGTTAAAAAGGGCTAACACACTTGCATGGGTTGAACCAACACTTCCTGCAGGGTTCGCAGTTGAGTTAGGAGAAGCTATTCTTCCGAAGAAAATTTTGCAGACGCGCAAGCATCATAGAGGAAACAAGGAAGTGACACAACTGCTAGTGCAGTGGAAAGACAAGGAGGCAGAAGAAGCCACATGGGAGGATGAGTTGAGCATCAAAACCCAATTTCCAGACTTCAGTCTTGAGGACAAGAATACTCTTCATCCGGACGGCAATGTTAGAGTTAGCAATGAGACCCAAGGCCAAGATGAAGGCCCAGTCATGGATCAACCAACCCATGGCCGAGGGTTTGGAGGGTTTACAGAAGGAGAAACAAAAATTAGTTTTGCTTGGGGATCGGTTTTTGGGCTCACTAATGTTACTGAGCTGTTTTGTTCGTTAGTGGCGTGTTAGTAGTAGTACCACTAGGTATTAAATAAGGTGTCCTTTGGGGGTGAGCACAAGGTGTGTTAATTTGCTATTTTGAGGTCCCTATCTATAGCAGCGGATGGTGGGGCAATGTCCCTGTGAAGGTTTGGCCTTTTGAGTGTAACCTAGTTATCCTTCTTCCTTCTTGTTACTGTTCTATTGGTATCAATATCATTCTAATTCATTCATAGAAGTATTCCTGGTTTCATCTATCTTTGGTGTGGTAATTGCAATTAGTTACTTGAAGTTCTTATCATGCAGTGACTGGTTATTCAGAAAATCACCTTCTTCACCCTTACACACATAAACCATAGGCTCAAGCCAAACTATTGCAGTGGCATTTGACTCCCTATACAAATTAACAAGTATTATTCAATGGGAAATCAAATCCTCCTAAACCAAAAGCAATTAAGAACCTATATACTACATCAATATTTTGTCCTGGATATAAATAAATAAATAAATAAATATATATATATATATATAAAGAAAGCCCTTAATATGTGCTGCATCAATAGCAGTATGATGACTTAAACTACTATAGTGAGCGCAGAATTGAACACCAATCCATTCAGAAGTTTGTCCATTTGTCACTGTGGGAACAGGAACCAAATGTTCAATTGTCTAGGAAAAAAAGACTTGCTTGTATGAAAGCAGAAGTATTACATACTTTAGACACAACTACAATCTACAGTACCAGAGTTCAAAATAAATCCAATTGGATAAGTGTTGAACTAGCATCACCGTACCTGTCACAACAATGACCAGAATAACTGCAAAAGCAATGCTGGCACCATCATACCATCCCTCTTTGATACCCTGTGAAAGAAATATGAATTAAAAACATGAAAAATCATAAAAACTAGATGTGGAACTTTATGGATTGCATCATGGCATCAAAAGAGTACATATATGCGATCATTTAACAGAAAAACCAGAGGCACAAAGTTTTACAAATACTAACAATCCATGATATTTTGCTTTGAAAGGGAGACAAAAAGAAAATACTCCAAAACAAATTATCAAATAATATAAGAATAATCACTTCAAATTATTAAAACCTGGTTAAAAAAATTAGGCATCTAGCAGGCATATTGAAGAATGAGGTTACCGAGAGGAACATATACAAGCCACAAAAAGATAAGACGTTGTCTTTGATGAACTAATCAAGTAAAAAACGAACCAAATTGATCGCCTACCAATATCAATTTTCATGTTGTTAAGTTAGTATCATAATTATCATGAATGGTCATGCAAACAAAAATTATATTAGATAGAACAAAAGGCAAAATTCATCAAGCACGAGACTCTTCGAATTTCCTTTCTACTATCTCCACACCTATCAATGCTTTGAATAATCACAAAACTTAAGACCAAAGCATTGAGCAAATCAGAAAATTAATAGCTTTCAAAACTTTCATTGCTTGACCAGCTACATCAAATAACCAGAGTACACTTGTCAACCATATCAACCTGGATGTAGCTTTTCATCGCAAATTATAGTTCCTTATATTGTATAGCTCTGCGCATGTATTTTGTTTACATTAGTCTATGGGCATTGAATCTGTTCTCCAATAATAAAATCAATTATATAATATTCAATCAAAACCTCAAGCCTCAGTTCTCATTTCCAAACACAACAGGGGTTGAAACATCCCACCTATCAATCACAGATCAGGTTCCACAAAATTATTAAAAATAAATAACCAAACAATCATGGAACCTCCAACTCTAACAAAAACATTCTTCTGCATGAGAAAGTTATAAAATGGTTGTTTAGTATGCAATGTCATGTGCAAACTCACTTCAGTCTTTATGCCCAGAACCAAAGAAGCCACAGCAGCCACCATCAATATGATCAAAGTCAAATCTTGCCAAGCTTCCCAAAGGAACATCTATAAAAGGTAATATGGAGCTATATTTAATGAAAGATCGTACACTATTTTTTCAATACTTTCATAAGAGGCAGTAAGAAAAGAGCTAAAAGAAAATGTGACTATAAATCTGCAGAAAAATACCCAGAAGCTCCTTCCTTTTTTCTGAGGATATGTGTTTGATCCAAATACATTCTTGCGCTTCAGTAAATCAGCATCATCTCCACGGATCCCCTTCTCTAAGTCTGTTTTTAACAGATCAGCAAGACCTTTAACCTATGGCCAACATGTAACAAGAGAAGAATGTAAGATCAATTTTTAAAATATCATACAAATAAAACAAGATGAACATATTGCAGCATACCCCTCCAATTTCCTCCAGCTCATTAATCTTATGATCCCTTGTCATAGTCGAGAGTGGTTCTTGCCCAATTCCAAAATCACCGTGAGGGGTTAGATGAAGCTCTGTGGTTCCTGGTGAGGAAACAAAAATCAGCTAGACCTCCATGATTTGCTAAATCCACCACAGATCAGCTAATAATCTTTTGAAACCCAATAGAAGTAATCTTCGTGCAACATAACACAAGTCAACAGTTAAAAGTGTACTTCACAACAGCATCATTTCATAAACATGTCATAAGTTAAATTTTCTTCATAAAAAAAGGTAAGTCTAAAAGCTGCATGGAGGGGCTACCATGAAATACGTGCTGACAGTGATACAAGATTTCTAGCACCATATAAAAAAATAATGACAAAAGAGAATGAAACGAAGCAGCAATAAAATGAGATAAATCAAGGATCATGTACTTGATGATAATGCGGCCTAGTGCAATAAAAGTGCATAACATAAGATGCTGTAGAACATAAAATCCAGAAAGTACGCACCTTGAGGGCCAAGTTATGAAAGCAATTTAATGTGCACAAATGAATGAGAACTCAAAACTAACAAGTTATTATGCGAATGAGAGTTACTGAATCATAAAATTTTTAACAAATTCTAGCAACTTGATTTCATACCATGTAATGACGAATAGAAGATCAAATAGAAGTCATGAAATTTAAATCTTAATAAACCTACATGATACTGTTCTCACAATTCAGTTCACACTGAGTAACATATAAGAACCAGAAAAGATGTTGAGAAGAACAAGTACCATTTTCTTGTTCACCAGCTGCTTTGAAACGGTATGCAGCCTGATGAGTAGAAAACACAAATTAGTTATTGGATCAAGTAAGATGAATGAAGTAAAAGAATCTTAAAAGGTTGGAAGGTTCCATACTCGGATCACTTGAGCATGGGCTCTTATCTTTCTCAATATCTGCTGCTTTTCCTCTTCTTTCTTTAAATCCAGTGTATATCTGAATCTTCGTGAAGCATTAAGAACAAGAGCAGCTTGCTACAAAAGAACCACGCCCCTATTAGCACAAAAACTAAAGTAACACATTATTTTGTAAAAAGAACTGAGAGAAAACTAGCATTAGGCAGTGTGTATTGTTACTTTTTCAAACTAAACCGAACTTGCTTTTAATCACCATTAAATAATGGGAAGAGTATTCATTTGGTGAGAGAGACAATTTGCAAACAAAGTAGACAAAGAACCAGCAACTCAAACTTTCATATAGGGCATCAAGTCCATGAAGTGCAAACAAGCCATAGTACTATCATGTGTATAATAAATTCAGTACATCAAATGGCTTAAACACCAAGAAATGAATACGTTGAAACACACTAAAACCTTTTCTTTCCAAACTAATCTTTATTGAAAGATTAGTCCAGTTAATAAATTTTTTTCTTCCATTCTGCCTTAAGATCGAACTCCAATTGTTCATTCAAAGTTAGTTATCATAGAGTACAACATCCAGTGTTTAAGTTTGAAACATAATACGAATAAAAAATGCCTCTAAGTAAAATACAAATCATGAGATTAAAATACTCAAAAGAATTCTATAACAATGGAAGCTATTAGTTCCATCAACAGATAATCCAAGCATAGAATCGGGTAAAAACAAATACAACAAAACAACCACTTCCTCATGGATAAACGCAAGTAGCACAGAATGGAAAACATAAAAGAGTAACAAAAACAGGTGGATAAATATCTTACCCTCCAGCGGCGCAGACGATCAACAGGAGCGTTTTTGGTGCTCAATATATCAAACGGACCAGAATCGTCGTCGTCACTGTGGATACTTCCAGCCTCCTCATCACGTCGCCGTCTGTACGGCGACTCCTTGAATGAACTGGTCATAGTTTATTACTGTCGCAGGAGAGATGGCACCGTTAGCATCTTAAGATTTCACTTTCTTTCCACAAGTTCTCATTCACCATTAAAACATCAACCCGAATCCAAAACTTTCAGTGTTCATCACTCAAACCAACATTTACTTTCCCAAACTCGCCCCAAATCTTGAAATCAAAATTCAAAACAACAAAAAAAAAAAAACAAAAAAAAAAAACAAAACAAAACAAAACAAAAAAAAACAAAATCACAGCCAGATTTTTTCACAAAGTGATTTCAACTCCACCAAAACGCGCAATCTGGAAAGCACTTATCCTTATGAACTCTCAGTAGCAGTGAACAGAGTATGAAAAGAAGAAAAAAAAAAAACAGAAGAAACTGAAAAGGCAAAGCGGAGAGGATTGATGAGAGCGACCCTCTAGGGTAAAGTCTAAAATCTTTTCACAGGTACGGTAAGAAGGAAACGACAAACAATATACAGTACTATTGATAGCCGTTTCGTTTGTCGTTTCGTCCATATAATCATAATTAATATAAACAAACAGTATAAAACACCAATAAAGAATACTTGAATAAGCAAACCTGAAACTCAAAATCTCTCTCTGAGAAAACAACGAAACTCCGCCTGCTGTTTGTTTTCTCCACCTTCGTCCCTTTGCTTGATGAAACAGCGCCTGCTAAAAAGTTGCGGAGAAATCACAAATGTAACAGTAACCGTTACTGTTCTTTATTAGAAATATTTATTGTCTTGTTGAAGTTTGGTCACTAGTAAGATATTTCCATGTTTTTTTTTTTCTCCATCAAAGAGCTAAAAGCGCGTGTTTGCTTTATTATCTCCTGTACCCCGATAAATATGGGTGCAAGATTCTTGCCGTTTGGCCTTAAATTTTCCTCTTCTTTCCACGCTGAGGAGGACCTTCAGAACGAGAGAATTATTTTTTTTCCTACCCTTTTTTAATTTATTTATTTTATATTTTTATGTGGAAAAGCAACAATATAAATTATTGTGAAGCATGTGATACGACGTTTATAAATTGATTAATACTAAAATTAGGGATCTCAAAAATATTTATTATAGGAAAAATATATAGATTTGTTTTTACAATTATGATTGAGAAAAGCTTTATCATACTTGAAAATATTTGAATAAATTTTTTCAAAATATCTTGTTGTCAATGTTAAAATAGTGAGGAAAGAGTAGTTTGAAAACATTTTGAAAAGAAAAGCTTTGAACCGGCGGACGTGCCACCGAATAAGGCCAGTTAGCCACGTTCTTTGTCCCTGTCACTTGAGTGGATGACTCCTCATTACTTGTGATTGCCGTCTGGCTTAATTCCCTTTTTTCCTACTTTCTCACAGTTGGTCAAGTGTCACTTGCAAATCACACGTTATAATTAAACCCGTTAGTCCATCACTTTTAAGTTGGGTATAATGTCAAGCCCATGATTATAATCATTCACTTAGTTTTCTTGTCCCTAAGTAGAAACTCTTCAAATCTAACCTAATAAATGGTACAAAGTTAATAGTTCGGCTGAAATGAGTACAATGGATCAACTCAAATCTTCCAATCCTTCATATCGTCCCTGGCCAACACGCGGCGAATTGCTCTCGCCGCAAGAGCAGCTCGAGTTGCCCACCGACAGCCGATGGGCACTAGGACCCGCGGATATTCAGAGAAATTTCTACTTAAGAACTTAAAATGTGAATGTGACTCACCTTAAAGGAGATTGTTTGGCAAGTGTGGGTATAGAATCACAAACTAAGTAAAAAGACCTATACATTTATTATCAAGTTTTGAGTTAAATATGGTGTGAAGCTGTATTTTCGATGACTTGGTTTTCATATATAGGGGTAGAGTCCATTGGAACTTAATAATATTTTTATTAAGTTCCAATATATTTTTTTCTTTTAAGTTTCAACATCTCCTTCATAACAATTGAAGTCAAAAAGTACACTGAAAATAGATAAAAATTTTAAAATTATCTTTACTATTCTAAATAGAAATTTTACTAAAAAAAAGAAGATATTTGACTGGAAATTTTATTTGAAGAAAATGGGTCTGGAGTCTAGACTTTTCACTTGCACTTACAGCTATAACTATTGATGTAAAAAAGTTTTCTAAGAAAAAAATAAACAATCAACTTACCAGAAAAACCATACAAAGTATCGATAATTATTTCTTTTGAAATAGTTAATTAATTACTGCCAATGCTCAGTTAATTTAGAAAAAAAAAAGTATTAGTTTAATAAATTGTTTTGTATTTTTTCAATGTTGAGAGTCAAAAGGAAATGACAAATAATTTCTAAGTAAAACTAAAGAAACTTTTGCTAAAAAAACTTCTAATATTTAATATTTAACCAAAAAAAAAAAAAAAAGATAAAAAAAATAAAGAGTTTTTATTTCTCAAAGGGCATTTTTTACTTGTACTAATAAGCAATGTTATCATAACCGTACCGAACATCAAACCGGTGAAGCTACTGGTACGTGGTTTACCGGTTCAACCGGTGGTTATACCGGATTATTGATTTTTTGAAAAAAATATTATTTAAATAATAAATAAGCTTATAAATTCATCAAACATAAGTTTTAAATGTTAAATATTCAAAATAACTTCACAAAATATTTTAAAACTTAATTAAATACAAGTCTTAAATAATAAAAATAAACTAGTAATAGTAAGGGCAAAAACAAAGACTAGTAATAGCAGGGGCAGTACTAAAGAAATCAAATGTACTACTATTAGATTAAGCAAGTAGTAAACTGGATTTTGAATGAGAAATTAACTTACAAAATGGTAGGATTCAATAAAACATAATGAACTAATATACAATATTCAGTTTTATTGTACTATACAAAATTCATAAATTCAAATTCAATTCATGTACGTTTTTCAAGATTAAGGACGAAAAATGTCATTTTGACTTTATTATTTTATGATATAAGCAAATAATTTCATGAAAATGTTTTCTTTATGATACATTTTTATTTAATTGATATATTAAAAATTTAAGTAAAATCCATCAGTAAATTCAGGATGGCCCAGTGGTATAAGATGTCATACTCAAATGAGAGGACATGGGTTCAAATCCTACTTTCAACTTAGAATTGGTCAAGAAACCGGTTTTTGATCAGTTTGCCGGTTTTTCGGTTTTTCGCGGTTCGAACCGGTCAAATCCGGTTTTTTACTAAACCGTTAAATTTAATTAAACCGACCGGACCAATGGCCGGTTCGCGGTAAAACCGGTCGAACCGGCCGGTCCGGTCCGGTTTTCATAACCTTGCTAATAAGTTAACACAGTTATTTTCAGACAAGAAAAATAACATCGTACCATGACTATTTCGTAAATCTAATAGCAAAACACATTACATTGATTTTCCTTTTCTCTCCTTCTATACACACGATGGATACTATAGGGGGATGAAGGTCTTGATTTTTCATATCAAAATGTGTTTTTTTTTTTAAAAAAAAAAAAGACTAAAATCGTGATCATTGTATTAAGCCTAACTAATTGAGATAAATTCTGATATCTGTAAACAATCATTAGTTCCAAAAATTAAATAAATACAATCGAAAATGAAAAACATCAAAGATGTCACATAGGAGAAGTTAGTTTTACTTATTGAATAAAACTAATATTTTAAGGATAAAATTTGCTTTTAAAAGCAATTTGAGCACTGTAGACTCAACATTTATAGGCAAAAATATTATTGGTTTTCTTATGACAAAAGTATGTACCCAAAAAATATTAATATTATGGAATTATTATGTGGAAAAAATTGGATTAGTGTTATTGGTGAAGGTAAAGTGTCCAAATAGTGGATGGTATGAAAAATTGGTGAATAACCCATAATTTCAGCTTAGGTAGAACAAAAGTGATGGTTAGGTGAAGAAACCAAAGATACCCCACAAGTAAATTTCTGAGAATTGATTATAAAACAAAATCTATTATTCCTAGTCAACGTCTTGCACTGAAAGCTTGCAGAAAATGTAATAACTTGACCTGCAAGCTTATAAGTTTTTCTCTCCGGCTATAATGACCTTTTTGACCTTTATTATATGATACCATCTCATGATCCTTTTAATGTCCGTTTTTCATTGTTATTTTTTTCGTCAATGTTCTATACTGGACCATATCCAATTTGATTACAATTAAATTTTTCGTCTTTAGATGAGTTAAATTTGAAAGAAAAAAAAGACTCAATTGTCTATGGACCTTTTTAGTTCTATTATATTACTCAATTGCCCTTTACCTATTATCATTTCAAAGTTGCTTTTATAAAATTAAATTAAGGGCAAGTTTAGGATTGCTGTTAGTAAAAGCGCTGTTAGAAAAAGCTAGAGGCCAGTTTGAGGCAGTTTTCAGCAGCCTCGAAAACAGCTTTCAGCCAAAGCATGTGGAACCTTACTTTGGCTGAAAACTGCTTTTGGAATTACGTAAAGTAGTCTCAAATGCACAATTGGTAAAAAGTCAGATTCAGGAAAGTACTGGAAAATCACTTAAAACTACTTTTAAAAAAAGTAATAAAACCTAGAACCAATTTAGGATTGCTGTTAATGAAAGTGCTGTTAGTGAAAGTGTTGTCGGGGAAAGCTAGGCTTTATTGCTTTCTTTAAAAGTAGTTTTAAGCATTTTTTCAGTATTTTCTTGAACACAACTTGACTTTTATCAATAGTGCATTTGAGGCTGCATTCCGCAGCCCCAAAAGCAGTTTTCAGCCAAAGTAAAGTTTCCTTTACTTTGGCTGAAAGCTGCTTTCAGAACTACGGAAAGCAGTCCCAAACTGATCCTAAGAGTTTCACGAGGAGAATAATATTAGACTGTTTGTCTAATATAGAGAAAATTGATGATACCCCCAACAGTGTTTGAATTCAAATATTAGTAAAAGTAAACAAAAACAAAGAATTAATTAAGCGATGATAATTACTTGCCTAATGGTGCTTAAACACGTAGCAAAAGTATTGCAATAACACAGAAATTAAATGATATACAAAGAGAGTTGAACAAACATACCAGAGATGGATAGAGAATTGAAATGTGTAGCAACAGAAGATTGAATTTAATCCATGATCCCAATCAATATAGCTCTCTGCAGACTGCAAAAATGAAATTTGATTACAATTAAGAAGATGACTTTCTTCACACATACCCAAATACAAGGAATCACATGCCAAATCCAACAAACACATGCCTCCCTTAATTGTGTGAAACTCTATCTTAATTGAATACAACACGGAAAATTTAAAATGGGAAAAAAATGTTTATTTGGTAGCAAGCAGCAAGTCAATTCAAAATAATAATTTTTAATTATATATAGTAATTAATGAAAAGAAGAAACTGGAAGATAAGAGGTGCTGAAGGGAGGGTCGGCACCACCAGCTGCCTGTACTTTTTTCTGGTTGACTTGTTATGCGGGTGCTGTAATTTGTACAACTGGAAACGTATTTTTCACACGAAGCACCCTCTGAGTTTCCATCCAGAATCCGCCTTTGACAAGAATATTTTTAAGTGACCAAAACTAGAAGTGAAGTTGCTATGCCGATTCTTAGCTTACACCAAAAACTTGGGAGAATTAATGTCTTCAACATTAGTTGTATTATATCCAACAAATTAAGAAGGAAAGCAACTTATAAAAAAAAAAAAAAGAAGGAAAGCAAAAGTTTTCATTAGTCAGCTAATTTAAATATGTTTACAAAAGGGAAGGAAAGGTTGCCGAAACTTCACTCTTTTTAGATATGCATTTTTCCAATCTTTTTTTTTTTTTTTTCTCTTCCTAAAATGGACATACATCTCTCTAATATGTACATATACGTACATTATTACTTGTTTTGTACGTCATCTATATTTTTGAAATATTCCAATTAGAATTAAATTACTGCCGTGTTTGTTAAGGTAAACTTTTGTGACAAGTTTTTTTATTTTTTTATTTTAGTGCTATTAATCTAGTGTTTCTAAAATGAATCAAAATATTATAATTACTGATGGTGTATTCTAAACTTCTAAACTATTACTTGCAGTTTTTAAATTTTGATAGATACTATAATTGTAAAGATTGTGTTCAACTCATCATCCTTCGGCCTCCACTTTATAAAGAGTGACTTAAAAATTAAAAGTAAATAATATTATCAAATTTTTATCATGTTATTCATTTTGATAATTACGTTGAACTTAGTGCTGCATAGTGGTCACTGCAAAGTACGATTTGTTTTTTTTTTTTCCTACAAACCCATATTTTAGAAAAATTAGAAGCCCAAATATATAATATCCCCTTGTACTTGGTACTAAATTGTATATTGTATTAGACCCATATGTATCAACCCACTTGTATATATATATATATATATATATATATATATGTTCCTGTCAATGATAATAAATCAAGGCTTATTATCCTTTCATAGTATCAGAGCTTGAAAGGCTAACACCACAAAAACCCTAACCCTAGCTGAAAAATAAATCGATACACCATGTCCACCGCTGCAGGTTCCATAGGTGCTATCTCCGACAATTCATCGCCACCAGCAACCACCAATAAACTGACTCAGTCCATTGCTCCTACACCAGCACCTCTGGTTACTCACTTCCCAATCAAACTTGATTCAACTAACTTTTTGTTGTGGAAAACGCAGCTCATCCCATTGCTGAAAGGGAATCGAATGATGCACCATATCAACAAGAGTGTCCCACCTCCTCCGCGCCAATTGCCAAATGTGGCTGAAACCAATCCTGAATTTGATTCATGGGTGCAAAAAGACACACAAGTCCTAACATAGATCATCAACTCATTATCTCTAGGAATCGTAACTCAAATCATTGGCGTTGAGACTGCGCTTGAACCCTAGAATAGACTAGTTGCAGCATATGCTTCTGGATCGACATGGCAGATTCGCAATTATCGCCTACAACTGCAAAGCTTGAGAATGGGAGAAATTGAGACTATTACATCCTATGTTTGCCGAGCCAAGGCAATTTCTGATCAATTAGCTGTACTCCGAGCAGTAATCTCTGAATTAGATATGTATGATACCATGGTTGATGGATTGACAGATCCTTACTACTCATTTGGTCGTTCGCTTGAAATCAAGATTGAGCCAACTAGCTTTGATGACCTTTATGGTCTGTTATTGTCCGAAGAAAGGAGCCTGAAACGCTCTGTTACAGTTGAAAGATCATCTCCGACAGCCATGTATGGAGCTCAAAGTTCTGGACAGAATCGCAGCAATGCTGCCACCGGCGGACAGCACCAACAACCGTAACAAAGGGGCCGTTCATAGGGGAGAAGGTAAAACTTTAACCCTAATTATAGTAACCCTCACTCTTATGGTAATTTTAGCAACAATTTTGGCAATTCCTCTAATTTTCAACAACAGTATCCAAATAATTATCAAGGGCAGAATACTTTTACACAAATGGCACCTGTTGATACATCAACCTCTTATTACCATAATTATCAAGGTATCAGACACATTGCTAGGAAATATCGATCACCAAGACAACCAAGGGGCAATCGTCCACTTACAAACCGACCCATATCCTACCTCACTACCACAAATATGCAATTGACTTAGGATTGGGTGGTTGACTCAGGTGCTACTCACCATTTGACGTCTGATCTGGAGAACTGAACATTCAAAATAAATACTTAGGACCTGAAGAAAGTCACCCTTGGTAATGGAACAAAAATCCCTATCTCTCATATTGGTTCTTCCTTTCATTCAATTAATGGTCATTCTATTCGTTTTAATAATATTCAAAGAGTTCCTGATGCTTCAAGTAATTTGTTATTCATATCTGTTTTAACCAATTCGAATCCTATTTCCATTGAATTCTTTGCTGACTCACTTGTTTTGAAGGATTTGGTGACCAAGAAGGTACTTCATACAGGGCAGAATAAAAATGGCTTATATTCCCTTAGTTTACCCAAGAGTCCTTCGGATAGAATAAAAGCTCATTTAGCGTCTATTTCTCAGTGGCATGCCCGTCTTGGACACACTGCTTTTCTAGTTGTCAAGAAAATTTAGATTTAAATGATATTTATGTTTCCAATAAAAATCATGAACATTTGTGTCATGCCTGTGCTGTAAGCAAAATTCATAGATTACCTTTTCCTGTTTCAAGTACTGTTTGTTTGGCACCTTTGGAACTTGTTTGTTTAGACCTATGGGGTCCTTCTCTTGTAACTTCCTTTGAACAAAATTGCACCCTGATGGCACAATTGAATGACATAAAGCCCAACTAGTTGCAAAGAGTTTTTATCAACGTCTTGGCTTGGACTATGCTCAAACACAGTCCGGTAATAAAACCTACCACTATTTAGCTTGTCTTCTCCTTAGATGTGTCCTTTGGGTGGTTTGTGATTCATCGTGATATGTATAATGCATTTCTGCATAGTAATCTCGAGGAAAAGGTTTACATGGAACAACCTCCTAGATTTGTTGATAAACTAAGACCGGATTATGTATGCCTTCTGAAGAAATCATTATATGGCTTGAAATAGGCACCCCGCATATGGCATAAATGTATGACTGACGTGTTATTGAGTTTTGGTTTTAAATGCTCAAAAGCTGATATACCTCTTTATTACTACCTTGCCAAGGGTGTTTGGTTATTTTGTTTACTTTATGTTAATGAATTTCTTCTTCTATGTGAAAACCTATGTGAATTTCTTCTTCATCGTCTTCTTCTTTCTTTTTTAGTTTTTTTTCCAGTTTTAGTTTATATTACGCGCTCCACTTTCCATGATACCCACTCTCCCTACCACATCAGATTTGAAGGGCAATTTATGTCGGTTTTGCCAAGTTCAGGGAGTAAATTGAGCAACATCAAAATTAAGAGGGTGAGTAGACGTTTAGTGCAAAGTACAAGGAAAAGATGATGTATTCGGCCCAAATTAAAACTGTTATGATTTAATAGAATTTGATAACTTGAATGGGTACAACTAGAACACTAGTTGGATACTAACGGATTGGGAATTCTCTATCCTCGTCCGGAATCCGCTCCAACAGGGAAGAGGAAGCCCTGAAAGAAATTCTCATGGGAGAGGAGGGGATTGAATTTTGTTCTCAAACTCTTTATGGAACAGGAACAGTTGCCTTCTCTGTGCTATCTTTTCCCACCTCGATTATTCTCAGTGGGAATACTCAAGAATTATTCATTAATTCTTCAAAATTTTCACCCATACATTAAATTATTTTTGATATTTTTTTCAGAGGAATAGATTATAGTAGTTAAGTTTTTCCATTTTCCTCTTTCATTCACTTTTGACGGTTGCCTATTAGAAACTTTATATCAGATGATGAATCATAGAACTTTCTAATTATATTGGTATATGAATGATTTGTATAATTTTATTCTCCAATAAGTATTTTAGTTTGATTTTCTGTATGAACAAAACAAATTTTGAGAAAATTAAGTTTAGCATTTCAATCGGGGAAAAGGGAATCTGGCGATATTGGGATAGAGATGAATTTTTCATTGTTGCACTTTTGGAAAATGGAAACAAGGATTCTCCAACGTATCAGAAAATGAGGAATGGAGCATCTACTTTCTGCACTGTTCCAGCGTCGTTTATACCCCTAAGTTGTATCAATGTTGATGGTGATTCCAATTAACACTCTTGGTGTTTGTCTTTTTCATCTAAAATTCTATATTCCATCTAACAAATTATAGTATATGTTTAGTTAAAGAATCTTTCACTAACATGTAATAATTTAAGAAGATAATAAAAGTTTGAATTATTATTATTATTATTTGTTTTACTGAAGTTTGAATTAATTAATTTTGAAACTTCACAATCCATAACAAAAAGAATCAAGTCTCACTAATAATTTGTTTTTATGCATCGTATACATCATCCTGTCCTTGGCGCCACCGCCCAAGGCACGGCCACCACTGCACTCCACCGACCACCGACAAGTTTTATGGGTTTTATGTATAACTCTAAAAAAAATTAAAATTAAATAATCAACGGAAACTTGTAGAAAGCAACATCCCATGCTTAAATCACTCTATTTTTATTTTTATATATTATATATTATGTATAGGTGGGACGCATACTTTACTTCCTTGCAGCTGAGTTCGAATATAATACAACTCAGACATGTTTTTAATTAATTTTTAAATAAAGTCTTTAACAAATTATAAAAAAGAAAAAAAAAAAAAAAAGAGAGAAAGAAACCTTCATTACGTCTCAATTCTATAAGGTTCTCTAATGTACCAACCTACCCCACAATCAGGCAATAAAAAGATCAACATCTAAAATTGGAAAAAGTTATTATTATTTTTTTTCTAAAAAAAGAAAATAAACAAAACATTTCTGTATTCTAGTTTGTAGCTGTAAACATTAACTAATTGAAGAATTCCCATCACTTTTTGAAATTTGGTTGATGTTCATGTTGACTTCATGGTAAAGTTTTTAGCTGCACCTAATGTGTCGTTCATATTAAGCACAGAATATACTATACTTTCAAAATATAATTCTCGATTTATCAAAGTGTGAAATCATAAACTTCTATTTTTCCTTTAACATTTGAATCATAAAATTAAATGATTTATTAAAAATATATTTACACATAAATCCAATAAATTATATTAATTATTAAGACTAAAGACATTTTTGTCCCATGTACTATTATCGGTTTACTCTTTTGCTCCATGTCCTATTAGCATTTTTCTTTTACCTCATGTGGCATATAAAAATGTTTCAGAATGACTCATAATTATTAACGGAATATGATGAAATATACTTATTATGAGTTATTTTGAAGTCTTTTTTAGTAGCACAAGAGGTAAAAAAGAAATATCAATAGAACCGGAGCCAAAGGATAAATTATTTACAGTACATAATACAAAAAGTATTTATTCTTAATTATCCTGTTCAATACGTCAAAAATTCAAAATCATATGCTTTTATTACTTTTCATGATTTATTTTGGGAATGTATATCCTTAATGAGGGTAATTGCTTTTTTAAAGCACGTGATGAAGGAATAAAAATAAATCGAAGAAATGGCTTAAGAAATGGAAAAGAAAACTAATGCAGTGGAAAGTGCTCATTTATATTTGGTTGATTTCCATTTCAATCCTCCATTGTCTTTTTTTTTTTTAATAAAAAAAATAAAAAGAAGAAGAAGAACAGTTAATAGATCTGTTTATGGGTTTGGCAAATTTCTATGGATCCAAAATTAAAGTGGGACAGCTAACTAAATCTCTTTCCAACCCTATCCAACCACGTGTGATCCCAATTAATCTTAATTTTTTATGTTCTTTTTTTTTTTTTTTTGGTTACATATATGTATTTTTAATTATATATTGTTTACACGTCCACATGTATAAAACATCTTTGTGATTAGGACCCCTACTAATCAAACAAGTCTAAAATTTAATAACTGTTATGATTGATATCCATCAAAATGTGATTTGAAGGCTTTATTTACCTACCAAAATTTTGAACTTTATGAAACTTTTTATGTCATCGTTTATATCACCATTTAAACAAGTAGATCATGATTATATATATATATAAAAAATAGATACGAAAACGCTTAAAATCTAAATTTGCAGAGATTCGAACCCTAGACTTTCAAAGAAAGAAAACATATATTTAAAATTAGGATATTTTCAAATTTATTTGCATACTAGATATTTTTTACATAAAAAAAGTCGTATGTTACAATTATGAATTCTCGATACGTTATGTAAGGAAACATAATAATTTTGTATAAAAAAAAAATAATAATCCATGTAAAATATATTATGTTGACGTATAACATGATTAGTAAAATTACTTATTTCACTTGCTCCCAAAGTTTAAATTAATCTGACCTTATATATATATATATATATATATTCAAAGATTGGATATAGATCTTTAGGCAATAAATATTTTTAAGGATATATTTTGTTGGATTTAATGTTTGGTACGCCTGTATCAGTACAGGTTTGATTATAATAAACATAAATATTGAGCGGCTAAATGATATTTTACAAGGGGCAATAAGGTTATTACACAACCTCAACAACTAAAGCTGCGTAAGGCTGCAGAGACCAAAGCTTATTATTATGATTAAGCAATTAAACTTAATTAACACTAATCTCTCCTCTACTCCTAAAATTCATCTCTTGGGTTTTAGTTCGTGATTTTGTCGTTTTTTCTCTCAAACACATCGGAATAGGATCTATGCACAACCGATGATACGTGATTTTGGTTCGTGATCTTTCCGCTATAACCACTTAGATAGAATTTGCGCTGTAAAAAATAATATGATTCTCTTAATTTCGGATTTTTCCATGAAAATCCTTCATATTTAAAAGTTAATCGGTTATGTATTGTCCTACAGTTTTATCTGTACAGCAAATAATTGTTTTCTAGCTTTTATTCAATTAAATATTAAAGGGTTGAAATAGCAGTCCAATTTGGTGGATTCGTTATATTGGTTATTTGTTGGAAACATATTTTTATACATATATTAGCATTTTGCTGCTGTCCCATCCCATAAAAATCTCTAATCCTATCATTAAGGAAAAGAATTGGTTGTTAAATACTATATCTAAATGACACGTATTTTCTCATTCGGAAATAAATCTTTATACAATCTGATAGCTTTTTATGGTATGATAAGAGATGGTTACATAAAATTTGATGTATGTAATTAAAGAGAGTAAAGTGAAAAGTATGGTTTGTGATTCTAATTTCAATTCTATTAATTTATTTCACTTTTAAATTAAAAATTTGTTAAGAGGGGCCACCAAAAGGGTTTAAAATAAGATAAAATAAAGTGTTAAGAGGGCAAATTTTTTTTTTTATATAATTTCATAATATTTTTCTTTCGTATATATTTTGTTGCGTGATTTTTTTTTAGGTGTGATGTAATCTACCGAAACTCTTTTTTTTTTTGGTCTAAATTATCCGTTTGAATTTAGAATTGAGTAAGGATAGACCGGAGATGAAACTCTTACAACGACCAAGTTTGAACTTAAAATATTGGTTTAATTACTGCAAAATTATTATCACTTCCTCTAATAGTTATTCTAAATGCATACGAAAATTAATTAGTGTAATCTTATTATAATTATATATATATATAATTATTTGGTACCACTTTATGATTTTTTTTTTTTTTTTATATTTCTATTAGTGTGGTAAATTTTGGAGACAGCTAATGCAATTAATTCTGAGCTTGACGAAAAATTTTAGAATATTTTTTTAAGTATGTTAGATTTCTAAAAAAAATACATGATAAAAAGATTATTGTTTGAACTTTTAAAATACAATAAAAAAAAAATCAATATATATATAACCTAAGGGTATCGTAAAATTTTTCGAGTTTACCCCGCCTTTTTTTTTCTTTATTAAATGAAATCCTCTTCTCAAATACAATAATAATTTCATTAATCATAATTCATTACTTGAACACGCCTTAATCATAGAAGAAAAGAAAAATCACAGAGAAGAAAAGAAAAATCACATATGCGAATTGAAAGCAATGTAAAAAGCATTAAAGTGGAAAGAAGAAGAAGAGGTCAAAAGGGAAAAATGCAATTTACAAAATTCTTATTCTGATGGTATTTATAAGATAAAATAGATCACCTGGGAAATGGAGAGGAAACTTCGTTGAGTCGGCAACTAGAAGGATGGATCGAATATCTGTTTGTATAATACTAATAATAATCAAAAGAACTTTCTTTTTCATTAATGGAGAATATGTGTTTGTATTAATTCAAAGAAGACAAGTGGAAAGAATAAAGAACAGATTCAAAACAGAAACGAGAAGCAGAGCATGTATGTTTTTACCTTTGAACAATGCTTTTCTTTTGCTTTATATACAGATAAACCCATTTTTAAGCTAAGTTTATTTATATATATCTATATATTCTGCCAAATCATATCCTTATTCTATTATTTAATTTAATTTACTTCATCATTCTATTTTGGAATAAATTTAATAAATAACATAAACTTGTGAATTGAAATGAAACAGAGAAAAGACGACGATTGAGTTGTTGAGAATGAGAATGATGATGACCATAAAGAAACTTCCAGGAAGGAGCATGGGTGGGGGCAAGTCACACTTCATCATGTTTGTTAAGATTTGCTTTTTGGTTCCTGGAGCTGTACGTTACGATTGTTGACGCGACTTCCAGGAAGGAGCATCCGTGGGGGCAACTCACAATTCATCATGCTTGTTAGGATTTCCTTTTTGGTCCTGGAACTGTACGTTACGATTGTTGATGCGACAGTACTATAGCGCTTTTCATAACAGGTGGTAGAACTAGGATGAACTTTATACAAAAAAACACTCTCTAACAACTTTATTTTACTAAATTAAAAAGAAAATTACATAATATATATTTCAATATAAAATATACTAATTAATTTCTTCAAAAGAATACTACCACAAATTGACTAAAATTGATCGTACTCCCTACAAGACAATAACAATGAAGTACACGTTTGAAGAAAAACAATGCATGATTTTTTTTTTTATTAATAGACCAAACTACCCTCTCGTTGTCTATGAATTGGACGGAACCCACCATTTAAGAGGACATAGCTTTTCCTCGTTGTCTCACTCAACCACTCAACGTACATCTCTCTTTTTATATTTCTCTCTCTTAGCTAACTTTGGCATCGAAGTTATCACATATAACCCTCCTCGCAAGGATGATTCTCATGTGAAGACCACCAGACCTAATTTCTAGTACTTTAATACTTAGAAAATATTTTCTATGGAAAATAATTACTCAAGAGATTTTTTTTTTTTTAAAAACAAATGGAGCCTAAATCTTTGGTAGTTTGTTCTTCTGTTCGTAATAGTGGCGTATATCACGCTTTCTTAGAGTGACATACGTAACTATTATCACATAACGGTAGAGAAAAAAATTGTGAAATTAATAAGAAGGTGTAAAACTCCTTTTATTAAAACATGCTTTATTTATCTTTATCGATATTGCCTTTACATAAATATATATACACAGTGGCGGTGCCAGGATTGGTCCGCTGGGGGAGGCAGAATTTGGTTCAAAAAATTTCCTGCTGGTTAAGAAAAATTTCCGGTCGATGGACCAAAATTTCCGATCAATCGACAAACCTGAATGAATTTAATTTAATTCAATAAAAACACAATTAATTGGATAACTATCAATTGGTTTCCTCAATCCCGGATCACCAATAATATCATTATCTGAAACTTCAACCTCTATGCGGGCTCTTTTTTCACTACCTTGATCAATAGGGTTTCATTACTAGTTGATGATGATACGAGATTTGATAAAGTATTCCGCTTTGTTCTAGTAATAAACTTATCCATATTTCTAATTCCTATAAATAAAAACACAAATACTACAATCAATTAATTAATTCATAACTAAATTTAAACATATTTTATCAATTCAAACCCAAAAATAACAATGCACAATCAATTTAATTCAAACCCACATTCAAACATAATTCATCAATTTATCAATTCAAACACACATTCAAATCTAATTTATCAATTCAAAACTAAAATTAACAACACATTATCAATTAATTCCCCAATTTATCAATTTATCAAATTTATCAATTCAAACCCCAATTCAAACCTAATTTATCAAATAACAACACAATTAACATAATCAATTTATTAATTTATCAATTAATACCTCAATTTATTAATTCAAACCTAATTTACACAAATATTTTTCTTTAAAACCTAATTACAATAAAACCTAAATAAATTACAAAAACCTAACATTTAAAATTAAAACTAACCGGAAAAAGAAGCAAGGAAGAAAAGAGGAGAGGAGAGGACGGACGGACGGCGAGCGGCGGCGGCGGCAGGCGGGCTGGCAGCGGGCAGCAGTAGAGAGGAGAAGGGGAATATTGATGAAGAGAGTGAAAGTGAGGGAGGGTGGGATGGGACGATGATTCTGTCTGTGTCTTTTTTTTTTTTCCAAACCAGGGCAAAACAACGTCGTTTTGCCCATCTCAAAAAAAAAAAAAAAAAATTAACCCTTGATACAGGGGGTTTCGCCCATGTATCAGGGGGCAAGAACAGGGGGCCGCCGGAGCTAGACTTCAAGAAATACACAGAAACACGCATGTGTATATACAGGGGCAGCGGGGGGCAGCTGACCCCCCAGCTGCCGGAAAAGCCCCGCCGGCGGCTGGGGGGTCCGCTGCCCCTGTATATACACATGCGTGTTTCAGTGTATTTCTTGAAGTCTAACCCTGCAATGGACATGTTTACCCACGTGGAGAGGGTCAGTGGCTGAGGCAGGATTCATGACTTGGGGGGGAACTGATGGATCCTAGGCGAAGTATTGAAACTAAACCTAGAAACGCACAACTAAGGTAGTGTACCTATCGTTGACAAGTAATAATTCTGGTTGGTCCAGGTATCGATCCCACAGAGAAAAATATTCTGCAAACACTAAACTACTCGGGTTCCTTGCGTGTCCTAGGCGGAACTTAGTTTTTGGATTCGATTATACTAACAACTAATTATCCTACTCCTAGTTGATCTATCCCAGCTTACTTTGCACTTGAATTTTGGGTTATCAATTGGCGGTTTACCGACCTATGAATGCTAATGGGGATGGCTTTATCAATTAACTACAATAGATGAATTTAACTCAACAATTAACCCTTAATTATGTTCTTTCGATAATTCAACCTAGCGTATCTAGATTTTTTAGGTCCTTAGCCGGTTTCCCTTGTTTAGAGGCGGTCTAATTCTAAAGCTCAGAAAATAGGGGCACGTAAGTTCCACAGTGTCGTCAATACTAATGGTTTCTTAAGCGTCAATCTAGGTAATGCCACAAATATGAACTTAATAAATTAAGATCTTATGAGACTAGATTATCATTAAAGGAATTGCATAAAGAAGAGGAATAAAAATTGAAATTAACTTGCAATCAATTGTATTAATCAAGAAAGGTGAAATGAATTCGATGTTTACAACCAAACACAATCAATTGCGGAATCAAAAACTAACTTAATCAAATTACAAAAGAGAAGAAGAAAAACTTATGCCCTTTTGGTCTGATTAACTGGATTCCGACGGTGTGAAGATGCTTGGGGTGTACCTCTATAGACGACCTCAAGCCGGAACTAAGAACGTCGCAAAAGGGGAAGGTTCTATGCAAAACTTCTACCAATTGATGGTTCAAAACTCAAAGAAAACAAATAGTTCAAGCTAAAACCTAGCTACAAGTTTCTGCTCTCACTCTAAAAGTCTGGAAAAAGATCATTAAAACTTAGAAAATAACCTATTTATACGGCTAGGTTAAAACCAGGAAAAAGAAAAGATGAAAGTAGGGCAACAGCAGAATTCCAGAGCTCGACACGCTGTGCTTGTAGAAGTGGCACGCCGTGCTGTGCAGAATTGGAGGTGGCACGCCGTGCTGCTGGAGGTGGCACACCGTGCTGTGTAGTTTTGGGGCTGGCACGCCGTGCTGATCTGAGTGGCACGATTGGATTGCATCTCTTGGCCCACCGGATTGGCACGCCGTGCCACCTTGATTTTCAGCACTCCAAACTCTTCCTTGCCGCCGATGCTCCAACTTCTGGTCCGGGTCACATTACCTGTCCAAAACAAGCATAAAGAAACATAACCGCACCAACGCCACGGACCATGAAAACGACATATTGTCCAAAATTACAAAAACAACCCTAGAAAACATGAAAAATACTAAAAGTTATAAAAATCTATCCAAAACATAAAAATCACAAAATACTCAAAAACCACACAAACATTCAAACAAAGGACTCTAAAAATTGCCGTTCAAACCACGAAATTGCCTAAAAGATAAGGTCAAAAACCGACCTTATCAACCACCCCACACTTAAAGTCTTGCTTGTCCTCAAGCAAATGAGCTAAAGACAAAGGAGTAAACTTGCTCGCTTTTACTTGCAAATCCAACTAAGGGTTTAACCGTACGAAATTCATAAACTCAAGAAGGTAAAGCATCACTTTCGAAATGACACTAGGCGCACCAAGTTCAAAACCACTCAATACCCGAACCCAACAAAATTTAGCTAGTCAAAGGGCGAGGAACAAACAGAGTTTATACGACCACAAAGCACCTCACAAGATGTCACTCCAACGCTCAAGTTCAAGGTAAGGCGGATGAGCACACAAAAACAAACAATGGCACACATCACATAGCGAACTAATGGCAATCCCGATGAAGTCATTGGTCAAGGAGCAAAATCAGAGAACCTGGGGCTTGTAATGTTACGGCTTGGGGTAGGTTTGATAAAAAGGAAATTTTAGGTATACAACTCCTACGAATCAAGTAAAATATATAAATTGACTAAGAACTAAAGACGGGTCATGCAACATTCAACTCAAAACTAGTCCTAAGAGTGTTTGCTTTGCTAAATATTTTTTTCTTCTTTTTTTTTTTTTGAAATTAACTTGACAAAAAGAAGGCCTTATCCACACCCAATGGCCAAAACACAACTTAATGGGGAAAAGAGAAAAAAAATTACAAGACATGGGTCAAGGCAATTAGATGATCGCCCTAATCCTTTATTCAAACACATGAACTGGAAATGGAACACATATACCGGCTTAAAGATGAAAACCAGACAAACAAGACATACGTCTACAAACTCCGAATTTCACGAAAAGAAGCCGAACATACACATTGACTCTATTTGGATTTTTGTTTTTGTTGTTGTTTTTTTTTTTAAAAAAAAAACATAATTTTTCCATAGGACTAGATGTGAAAGAGTTGAAATGCAAACGGTGATTGACCCCAAAATGAATGAACAACTTAGCCAATTACTTGATTTAGGAGAGGAGGGTAAGAAAGGAAAATCAAAGTTAATGGTAAAAAGTTAGGATGATAGAGTTGACTTGGTGAAGGTTTTTTAAGTCAAAAAGGTTAATTTAGTAGCTTTGGGTGATCTAAGGGAGAATTAGTAGTTAGGGTTAGGCTTATTTAAGTCAAGGGGTTAATCCTAAGGGTCTCCACATATTAAGCTCTCGATGCCAAGTGCAAAACGACACCCGGTTTTATGATCTAATGTGCCACGATTGTTTTTACCCTCACAAAGAAATAGAACCGATGTGAAATGGTTCCAAAGGTTCAAATTCTTACAAATGTACTAGGGGTTGTATGCTAGGTCGTGTGACTCAACCAATGTTCCAAGGCGTAATCCTAGCTCGATCATGTAAGTAGAGGTAGAAGATTAATTCCCTAATGCAACCTTAATGACAAATCTAACCAATGGTTACCATCAAGAATCACAAATCACGCACAAACAAGCTAATGACTTGCAAACAACTCCTAATATCCCTAGCCAATTGCTACCAATCCAAGCACAGAGACTTAGGTTCGAGGGTGGATTAAGCAATGTTATTCAAACGGTAATTGACACATAAACAACCTAAAAACACTATCAAACCAAAAACAAACCAAAACCAACTCCACATGCATTAAAAACTAAAGCCTAAATCTAACCAAAAACCAATGCAAAATATCCAAAAATGCAAAAACACAAACAAACATATGAAACAAACAATCAAAAAGTGCAATGTAAAAAGAAGCAAAAGAAAGGGAGAAATCCCTTTACCTACCCCACACCTAGATTGCACTTACTTCCAAAAGTGCAATGGAAGAAGGAGCAAACTAAGTGGGAAAGGAAAAGGGTTACCTCACATATCGGGGGCTGGTGGCGGTGGGTATGGCCACCCTTGGGCTGCACAGAAACGAGAGGCGAGCCTCGACGTTGGCGAGCTGAGCTGCTTGCCTATCAAGGCGCGCGTTCATCCGCTGCTCAAGCAGAACTTGATGGACGGTTAAGCCTTCCAGTTGTTCAATTATGCCATCCAACAGTCCTTCGATCCGCCCCATAAAATCTAGGCCCACTGAAACATTCTCCGCATCCTCCTCGCTATCCTCAGCTTCCTCACTCTCGTCCTCCTCATCTACGTCCATAGGAGCCTTTCCCCTACTCGAACCTCCCGCACTTGAAGTACCTGCAGCTATCACAACATGGGAGCAAGACAAGATTCCCCTTAAAAGCTTCTTGGGAAGGATGCTATCGAGGTTCCTATAACAAGTATTACTATGAAAGAAGCATGCAATACAAGTTACAATATGTCCTAACCCTAGTTCGGACTTAGCTCGGTTGTGGTGGTTGTATAAGGCTTCCATGACAAAGAAGCCCATATGCACCTTAATCTCACTATGCACATGCCACAGGATTAAAAGTTCAAATGCATTAACTCGGTTGCTCTCAGTTTTTCCCAAAAAATTAAAACACATAAATTTGTGAATTAATTGCAAAACAGGGTCATGAATTTGGGAAGTTTTGGCAAACCTAGGTTGGTATACCCCTTGCCTTATCAAGCGCCAAAATTTCTTGGCATCCATATTCTCGGGCCATTTGTAACCATTCCCCTCAATACCTATGCAAGCCTTAAGGCCCTCAATATCTAAAGACTATTCAGTACCAAAGAGGCAGAATGTCATGCTCCTAAGGCCCGTATCAGGGTTCGTTTTGAATCTTAAGGTGGAGTAGAATTCGAGGTTCAACTCCCCAAAGACGGGTGGATTAGACTTCACAAACTCATACCACCCTAGACTAGTCAATTTAGCTTTTACCGCCTTCGACCTATCTTGCACAAATAAAAATTCCCAATCGAAAGTTCAAAAAGGGGTACTTTCTAAAGGAAATAGGGTTTTGTAATTTTTACCTTCATCATCCGAAAGTAAAGGGAAGGGGCATTTGTACTTCCTTGAGAGGCTCGTCAAAGGGGCCATCAACTGTTCGGTAGGTAATTCGTCGCGTGGCACCGGTTCCGATGACGGTTCTATGGGCCGTCGAGAAGAACCGTGTCTCTGATCGGCGACGGTCTTCTTCTTCATCCTGGAAACAGTGTGAGGGCACGCCGGCGTGCTGGCTCGGCACGTCGTGTTGCCTTGAAAATTGCATATGCGGCACGGCGTGCTCCAATTTTGACACGGCGTGCTGTTTGTTCTACAACAACTCACTTTGCAAACAGCGTGACAGCACGTTAGCGTGCTGTATTGGCACGGCGTGCACACTTGAAGACCTTGAAATTGGCACGTCGTGCTGAATTTGGCACAGCGTGCTGCTCGGTCATACACAACCCCTTTCCGGAACAGCACGCCAGCACGTGGGCATGCTATATTGGCACGTCGTGCTATTTTGAGGACCATCACTTCGGCACGGCGTGCTGAATTGCTTTTGCACGCGATTTCGGAATAGCGGCCTGGCACGATTGCGTGCCACACTGGCACGCCCTAATCTCACCTTGGCACGACGTGTTGCTTGTGACACGGCGTGCCACCCTGAATTCTGCCAACCTTTACTTTTTTCCACATTTTGATCACGACTTTTGATTAACTTACTTAATTACCTATTCCTACGCACAAAAACACACAAAAAACATATAAACACAAAAATTAATTTACAAGGGAGGCACACGTACCTCGTTGCTATGTTTATAGTCGGAATAGCTCGACTTCTACGTCCACGATTTAGCATTACACATCACGAAGGAGTAAGACTTGCTTCTCCTCTTTCATTGCTCCGTTGACGTAGGGCTTCAACTGATGCCCGTTTACTTGTTGAATTCCCTCCGGGGTTTCAATTTCCACCATCCCAGAGGGATAGACCTTGTGCACGGTAAACGGTCCCGTCCATCGACTTCTCTGTTTGCCCGGAAATAGTTTCAATCGGAAGTCATACAAGAGCTCTAACTCCCCTTGGTTGAAACTCTCCTCGTTGTGCAACCTAAGAATAATCTTACCTTCCTGGACATCTATCAGAGTCCTACTGGTTGCAAGAAAGGGCCTTCCAAGCAAAAGGGGCACCGCGCTATCTTTCTCCATATCCATTACCATAAAGTCCGCGGGGAAGATAAACTTGTCCACCTTTACTAGCACGTCCTCGACCACTCCCTTTGGCCTCGTGAGAGATCTATCCGCCAATTGGAGGGTCATATTGGTTGGCTTTAGGTTTCCCAGTCCGAGTCTCCTGAAAAACAACAGAGGCATCAAATTTATACTTGCACCCAAGTCACATAGGGCATTGGCAATCTCCAAGTTCCCTATCCGGCATGGGATAGTAAAACTGCCCTTGTCTTTGAGCTTGGGTGGAAGTTTGTTAGTGATAATTGCCGAACATTCCTCTGTTAAAACCACCACTTCGTCCTCACCTAGCTTTCTTTTCCCTGCGAGAAGTTCTTTAAAGAATTTAGCATAAGAGGGCATTTCTTGGAGAGCCTCAATCAATGGCATATTAAATTCTAACTTCTTAAAAATTTCCAGGAATTTGGAATATTTCTGCCTCAGTTTATCTTTCTTCTCCCTTTGAGGATAAGGAAGTTTAGGCACATAGGCTCTCACTGGGTCAGGAATTTTTCCTTTTTCATTTGTGCTAGGTTCGGGTTCAGAAATCGAGTCGGGGTTGCTTACCTCTCCCGACTCTTCACTTACCTCAGTAGGTTGGGATGGAATATCAGCGTTTTGCACTCGGTCCTCCACTTGCGTACCATTTCGTAGGGTTATAACTTGAGCTATCTCCCGTTGATTACCCTTAAGGTTTTGTTCAGTTCTACTCGGGAGTGCTCCTTGAGGTCTTTCCTGCCTCTCCCTACTCATTTGAGCCACCTGCTTACCCAAATCCCTACAGTATGCTTCATTATCAGCAAGCCGAGACGAGATGTCTTTTAATAAAGACAAAACCGTCTCATCTTACTTAGACTGTTGCGGTTGCTGCGAGGATTAATCATTAGGAATAAATGGAGCCTTACCTAACCCCTGCTCACGGTGCTCATAATGGAACCCAGAAGGAGGTCTCAACACGTTTTGGCTATTACCATAAGACATGTTCGGGTGTTGATACCTTCTTCCGTAATTATTATTATTATTGAAATTTTGTGGGTAAGAGTTAGAATTATTGTACCTTTGGTTTCCTCCCACAAAACTTATGTTTTCGGACGGTTGGGCGAATGGGTCGCCTAATGCACAATCTTGCCCGGGATGCTCCGCTCCACATGATACACACAACACTGGCTGGTATTATGGCCCATTTAAATTCAGGCGGGACATCAACGGGTCCAGCTTCTTGTTCACATGGTCCATGGCTATATCTTGGCGTCCCAAATCCGCAGCCCGAACCTCATTCCTTGTTGGCGTGTCCGACTGCCACAAGGTACTCTTCCTAGCCAGCTCCGCAATCAACTCCTCGGCTTGCGTAGCAGTCTTCTTAAAAATGTCTCCACCTGCAGAAGAATCAATAATGGCACGGTTAGCTGGTGTCAAACCATGATAAAACGTGCTTACCTGAGTGAAACGCGGCATGTCATGGTGGGGACAGTTCCGCAATAACCGTTGAAACCTCTGCCATGCTTCATTAAGAGTCTCAGTCCCAAATTGCCGGAATCCCATGATCTCGTTCCTTAACTGGACCATTTTTGATGGTGGGAAGTAGTATGCTAAGAATTGTTCTTCCAATTGATCCCATGAAGTCACTGACCTGGGCCTCAAGGACTTATACCATTCCATTGCTCCCCCGCATAATGAAAAGGGAAACAGCTTTAACCGCACCGCATCTTGGGGCACTCCACCTATTCGGACTGTATCGGCCACCATGAGAAACCGGTCTAAGTGATCATTGGGGTTGTCACTTATTCCACCACTGAATAGTCTGTTCCCTTGGATCAAATTGATCATGCTGGACTTCAACTCAAAGTGATTGGCAGTAATGGCTGGAATAACCACTCCGGATCTGTTCCGGGGCCGATGTGGAGCCATTAGGTCAGTCATGACCATGTTGTCTCTATCACCACCCCTTCTTCTGTCAAACTCCTTCCGCTCACGCCCGCGTCGCTCTTGCTCATCTCTTTCCCGGAGCTGTCTCTCCTCATCATCCTGTTGATGATGATCTATTTGGACAATTTGCTCTTGTTGTACTCTGCGATTCCTGCTACATAAACGTTCAATTTCAGGGTTATAAGGTACAAGCTCGGGGTGTTGAGAGCGAGTTCGCATAAGCTAGAAAACACACACACACAGAGAAAATAAAGAAAACTAAATTGCAACAAATATCCACAGAAAAGAAAAATTATTTAACTATATGCACAAGAATAGTGCCTAGATCAGCAAATAGACCTTTGGTTCCATGATGCAGAAAATTAAATTTTCCAGGCAACGGCACCAAAAACTTGATGGATCCTAGGCGAAGTATTGAAACTAAACCTAGAAACGCACAACTAAGGCAGTGTACCTATCGTTGACAAGTAATAATTCTAGTTGGTCCAGGTATCGATCCCACAGAGAAAAATATTCTGCAAACACTAAACTACTCGGTTTCCTTGCGTGTCCTAGGCGAAACTTAGTTTTTGGATTCGATTATACTAACAACTAATTATCCTACTCCTAGTTGATCTATCCCAGCTTACTTTGCACTTGAATTTTGGGTTATCAATTGGCGGTTTACCGACCTATGAATGCTAATGGGGATGGCTTTATCAATTAACTACAATAGATGAATTTAACTCAACAATTAACCCTTAATTATGTTCTTTCGATAATTCAACCTAGCGTATCTAGATTTTTTAGGTCCTTAGCCGGTTTCCCTTGTTTAGAGGCGGTCTAATTCTAAAGCTCAGAAAATAGGGGCACGTAAGTTCCACAATGTCGTCAATACTAATGGTTTCCTAGGCGTCAATCTAGGTAATGCCACAAATATGAACTTAATAAATTAAGATCTTATGAGACTAGATTATCATTAAAGGAATTGCATAAAGAAGAGGAATAAAAATTGAAATTAACTTGCAATCAATTGTATTAATCAAGAAAGGTGAAATGAATTCGATGTTTACAACCAAACACAATCAATTGCGGAATCAAAAACTAACTTAATCAAATTGCAAAAGAGAAGAAGAAAAACTTATGCCCTTTTGGTCCGATTAACTGGATTCCGACGGTGCGAAGATGCTTGGGGTGTACCTCTATAGACGAACTCAAGCTGGAACTAAGAACGTCGCAAAAGGGGAAGGTTTTATGCAAAACTTCTACCAATTGATGGTTCAAAACTCAAAGAAAATAAATAGTTTAAGCTAAAACCTAGCTACAAGTTTCTGCTCTCACTCTAAAAGTCTGGAAAAAGATCATTAAAACTTAGAAAATAACATATTTATACGGCTAGGTTAAAACCAGGAAAAAGAAAAGATGAAAGTAGGGTAACAGCAGAATTCCGGAGCTCGGCACGCCGTGCTGGTGGAAGTGGCACGCTGTGCTGTGCAGAATTGGAGGTGGCACGCCGTGCTGCTGGAGGTGGCACGCCGTTGTGAGCACGGGTTTTTTCCCGACCTCGGTGATGAAAGCTACTGTTACCTTTTTCACGGATAAACGTGTAGCGGATTCGGACCAACCGGGATAATGTCGCAAATATCCCAGATAGCCCGAAGGTGTGTGACAAGTCCTAGTACGGAACTCCAAAGAATTCGAGTCAGTATATTAAGAGAACCGAGGAAAAGAACGAAAAATAAGTGAAAATGGCATTTTCTAGAGATTACAGTCGCTCGGCTGTAAACTACAGCTGCGCGGCTGTAGTCTACAGGGGCGCGGCTGTAATTTTCATATTTCCTTTTTTGGTCAAAATCAAAATTTAATTCGGTTTTTAAGCAAAATAGGCATTTTGGCCGCTACAGCCGCTCGGCTGAAACCTATAGCCGCGCGGTTGTAGTCTACAGGGGCGCGGCTGTAACCTACAGCCGCGTGGCTGTAATCTTTATATTTCCTTTTTTGGGCAAAATCAGCATTTAATTCGGTTTTTGAGCAAAATAGGAATTTTTGATGCTACAGCCGGGCGGCTGTGACCTACAGCCGCGCGGCTGTAATCGTCAGTTTTTCTTTTTTGATAAAATCAGCAATTAATTCCGATTT
The DNA here is from genome assembly GCA_039660915.1 of Euphorbia tirucalli. NCBI lineage: Eukaryota > Viridiplantae > Streptophyta > Magnoliopsida > Malpighiales > Euphorbiaceae > Euphorbia > Euphorbia tirucalli. Next base: position 21,809,658 of record CM077634.1, on the reverse strand, counting down.
AATATCAAAACAGGAGATATTTAAGGTTGCTATTCGGGAATTAAGGAAAAGGGGAGACAGAAAACTAAAAAAGAAAAAAAGAAAGAAAGGATTTTTGGAGAGAAAAACACCATCACTTAGATTTTCTCTAGGGTTCTTAACACAATTAAAAAAAAAAAGAGAGTTGCACCTAAAATAAAAAAAAGAAGAAGAAAACGAAGATAATCTTAAAAGAACACATAACAACCAATCCTTTAATATTCTTCGTAGTTCCGTTCGGGCTTCGGAAATCGCACTCTGTTAGAATTGTTCATGACTGCAAGACGTTTCTGGGATCCGAATCCATTTTTCGTGGTCCAAGCACTGGAACACAAACAAGGTAATCTTCTAAGAGGCCTTAGAAATCCGTTTTGTTCATTCTGGTTGTGATTTGATTGTATGTTTTTAGTTTTTTATGATTTTTGGGAATTTTTCCGGCTACAGCCGCCCCACGCATAATCACAGCCGCTCGGCTATAACCTACAGCCGCGCGGCTGTGACCTATAGGGGCGCGGCTGTAATGCCATGTTTTGAGTTTTTTTATGATTTTTGGAAGTTTTTCGGCTACAGCCGCCCCACTCATGATCACAGCCGCTAGGCTGTAACCTACAGCCGCGCGGCTGTAATCTACAGGGGCGCGGCTGTAGTTGAGACAAAATCTCTAAATTTACAAAACGATTTTCAAAAACGAGAAAACACACTAGAATCGATTCTGGGGCATTACAGCCGCCCGGCTTTAAGCTACAGGGGCACGGCTGTAACCTACAGCCGCGCGGCTGTAGCCTACAGGGGCGTGGCTGTAATGGAGGCAGAATTACAGTTTTGCCCTTTTGGGCCCAAACTTGTAATTTTGCATTTTTTTCTCATTCAAAAATGAATTTTGGCGTGTTTCCATACTTTTGAACCCTAGATGGATGTTTAATTTAGGCCCACACACGAACGGGACCCCCGGGTCCCGGGATATCCGGCCAGCTAAAGTTGGAAAAGTGCATGTAAATGAGCCAAACCGCTTTTAAAACTGATTTTTTTATCCATAAAACCTACAGGGCGTTTAAAAAACCGTTTTCTAGGTCTAACCGGACCGACCGATCGGGTCGACTTGGTTACCCCCTTTGCATGATCTCGTTTCCTAAAATACCCCTATTCTGTCCTATATGAGTCCTTAGTGTGATTTATTTATTTGTGCTAACCATATTTGGATGCAGTTTTTATTTTTGCTTTATTTTTATTTTTGAATGTATTTTATAGATTATCCCGTGTATCTAGGCGATTATAATTTTTAGATTATCGTGTATAATAAGCGATTGTAAAAGGTGAGGATGAGAGTTTTCTTTTTCTTGGGTTGTATAATTTGGCCTCTGATTTACTTTTCCGCACTTTATTTTATTTTTATATATTTATGTCATTTGCATGAGCATTAGTTAATGATTAAAGGAAGATAAAATGGGTAGATTTAAGTGAGTGAAATATCAAATTATGAAATAATAACTAAAAATAAGTGAGGTTAGTAAATCTGTTGCCCGAACCCTGAATCTCTGATTAGGTACCGCGTCTACACTTGGTAGGGAGCTGTACCGGAATTTCCCGGATGAGCTGATTCGGGTGGCGACTCTATATCTAATCTCGAAATTCGTGTTTCGAGACCTTTAAGTTAAAATGGGATTTTCTAAAAAGCTTGTTTTCTAAAATTCCGCCTAAAATTAAGTTTTCTACAAAAAGACTTTTCCAATAAAATGAAAGGTTTCTCAAAGAAAGATTAAAACCCGTTTTCAAAACCAAAACATAACCACCCAAAAAGAAAATTCCTGGTTCCCGCTTCATCGCGCGTTCCGAAAAAGGTCGTCCGCTCACAGCCGTGCTGTGGGATTGCATCTCTTGGCCCGCCAGATTGGCACGCCGTGCCCTAATTGTGGCACGCCGTGCCACCTTGATTTTCAGCACTCCAAACTCTTTCTTGCCACCGATGCGCCAACTTCCGGTCCGGGTCATAATACTTGTCCAAAACAAGCATAAAGAAACATAACCGCACCAACGCCGCGGACCATAAAAACGACATATTGTCCAAAATTACAAAAACAACCCTAGAAAACACGAAAAATACTAAAAGTCATAAAAATCTATCCAAAACATAAAAATCACAAAATACTTAAAAACCACACAAACATTCAAACAAAGGACTCTAAAAATTGCCGTTCAAACCACGAAATTGCCTAAAAGATAAGGTCAAAAACCGACCTTATCAGGAACAAATTGGGGAAGGGAGGCGAGGCGTGACGAATGGCAAGTAAGTGGCGGTCGGTTGATAGAGAGCTGAAGAGGAAAAAATTCTCCATTCACTTTCTATTGTTCGTAATAATTTGGTACTAATATAAAATTTGGTCATTTTTATCAAATTATTTTTGTTTCACGTAGGATACATATTAAATTATTAGTCTAAATTAAAAATACTAGGTATTTATTAAAAGGAAATTGTAATATGAATGTATTCAAAATATATAACAATATTAAACTTTATGTAAAATTCACGTTTAATAAACTGTAAACATGGAAATAATATTTTAAATAATAAGAAAAAAATCCCGAAAAAGTGCCATGTATGATACTAATGGCTAAAAAAATTTAAAATCAAATAAATCAAATTGCTAATATATAAGTTATTAAAAAAAATACTAATATATACAAAGGAGAAATTGATAAAAATAGAAGTTTACAAGAGATATTGATAGATTAATAATTATCTAATTTGTTTGATAGAATTCAAATTTTGAATTGATATAATTGTTGATATTATTGAAAAACAAATTTCTGGTATATTTTTTTTTAAAGTTAAAACCCATCAGGGTTTTAAAGCCCTGATGGGTTTTATTTTTTAAATGGCCTAGAGCGAAGACAATAAATTAATGATGAGAGATCGGCAAAATGGAACCATCTGCAATGTTTGATATTACAATCCAACCAATAAACAAGGAATGATACTGCTACTAGAGGTGGCAATGGAGCGGGGATTACCCGAAAACCGTGGGGATCCGAACCGACGGGTGCAGGGAATAACCGATTTTATCCCCTACGGGATTGTGGTTGGGGGTTATTTTATCCCCGATTCTTAAATGGGTGTGGGGACGGGTAGTAATATCTCCGCCCCGCTCCCGTATAACTCCCCGTATGTATAATATTAATTAGGGGTATGATGATAGAAAAGTAAATATTTAAATGCATCTTAAGCATTTAATTAAGCTAGTTTCTTTTATGGTTGACATTTTTTTATTTGTTTATTTCTTTTTTATATGCATATTAAGCTCATGTATTTGTTTATTTATTTTTTCATCTTCAATCTAATGTACTATACCCATCTAATTATTAGCATGGCATTGTCAAACGTTTTACTAATTAATTAGAAAGGTCTTTCTCACTAACTAAATGTTACCGGTTTGTTACTAACTGATATTTAATTATTTTTTGCAGGTAAATTATGGATAGGGAAAATAATATTGAACGTTTGTAATATTGGATATATTTTATAATTTGGATATTTAATGTTAAACCACATTTGTGATGTGGTAGAATTTGTATTTTGGATATTGAATGTTAAAATAGTTATTAAAATAACGAAATACTAATTTTTTTTATTTGTTGGATATGGGTGGGGATTCACCGATACCCGTAAGCACCCGCGCAGGGCAGGGATGAAAAAATCCCCGAAATATTAAATGAGGAATCCCCAAAACCGCTCCCGCAATCATTGGGAGCGGAGTGGGGAATACACCCCCGCCCCCGCACCCGCACCGTTACCACCCCTAACTGCTACTTCAATTCATGCTCAATAAAATCATGGTAAAGAATGCAAGTGTTATATTTTTCAAAAAGGGACTGTTGGAAAATAAAACGATAATACTTAAAAAACAACTTTGACTTTGCACACCAAATTGATGTTGTTCTTAAAGAATATTTGTCTCCACTAGTTGCGGCTGGGATTATGGTAATATCTTCTAAGATTACACAACGTTAATAATGCGTTTTTATTTCAGCAATAAAATATAGACACCCCAAGAAAGAGAAGAAGTATATATGCAAGAAGAGAAGAGAAATTGAGAATTATTTTTTGTTTTATCTCAACCAATTTATCATTCATATATATAAGGATTGTTTTCTGTTTCAAACCATTGTATCTTTTCAACTTGGAAAGACATAATCCGTTGGAAGGAGATAATTTTTAGAAACCATTGTATCTTTTCAACTTGAAAAGACATGACCCGTTGGAAAGACACAACTGTTAGGAACCATAGTATCTTTTCAACTTGGAAAGACATAACCCGTTGGAAAGACACAATGGTTGGTGACTATTGGCTTATAATTCCTCATATATACATATTTATTATATTCTTGCCAACTAAATTACAAATTAAATCAGAACAATCCCCCATTTTTAGCTTGTAATTTAGTTTTTGGTAATTGTGCATACATAAAGTATCTTTTGATTTAAACTTTTATCTTAGTGTAATATTTCAAAATTCTAATGAAATCAAAGGTAATGTGATTACTTTAAACCTTGATTCCTTAATATTAGAATCAGAAATACTTACATACACAATTAACCCATTACTTCTTCATTCTTTCACCGTGAGCTTCAGCACCACTGGAATGGCCTTGTGCTACATCCTTATTTATAAAACACTTATGAAATTTGTAGCTTCTTCTAAATTTCATTTGAAGCGGCACAACTTCACATGTTTTACATAGGTGAAGTTTAGTCTTATAATTTTGGCCTAATTAGTTCTTTATCGAACTATAACTTCATTAAGAATACTAAGTATTCACCCTTTGTTTCATAAGCACTAACTTACTTTAATAGCAATTCACTAGTGCTTGCTCAACAATCACTAACAACTCGTTATTACCTTTTAAACCTTTGTGTTTCTTAGCAATTTAAGGTGAGGTTCCTATTGATACTGATAAGGTTAGAATTGCTTTAGACCCACACACTCGTAGTGCTTGTAATCATACCTCTTACGAGTCCTTTTGTTAATGGGTCAGTAAGATTTTCCTTAGACCGAACATAGACAACTGTAATTACACCATCAGATAATAGTTGTCATATATATTCATGTCTTAGAGCAACATGTCTTGCTTTACCATTATAAATCTTACTAAGAGCTTTAGACATTGTTGCTTCACTGTCACAGTGCAAAGAGATAGCTGGCATCGGTTGTGGCTACAACTTTATATCAAATAATAAATTTCTCAACCATTCTGCCTCTTTGCCTATAACTGCTAGAGCTACAAACTCTGCTTCCATGGTGGAATGAGTGATGCAAGTTTGTTTATTGGATGCCCAAGAAATAGCTCATCCGGATAACATAAATATCCAGCCATGAATTGAAATTGTATCTTTAACACTAATAGCCCAACTTGCATCACTATATCCTTCTAAAACTAAAGGAGACCGATTGTAAAATAAGCCATATGACGTAGTCCTTTTGAGATAACCAAGAACTCTACCAATGGCTTCCCAATGTTGACTACCAGGATTATGTGTATACCTTGACAATTTACCAACTGCAAATGCTATATCAGGTGTTGTACAATGCATTGTATACATTAAGCTACCAATCGCACTAGCATAATCAAGTTGACTTGTTGATCTTCCATTATTTATAGTTAACTTATTAGAAACATCATATAGGGTGTTTGCTTCTTTTATATCTAAGTGATTGAACTTTAATAGTATTTTGTCAATGTAATGTGATTGACACAAAACAAAACCCCCACTGTGTTTTCTAACTTTAATTTCTAAGATAGTATCTACTTCTCCTAAATCTTTCATTTTAAATTGAGAAGTCAAATACTTCTTAGTATCTTTAATTCCTTACATATTGGTACTTATTATTACCATACCATCAATATACAGACATACTATTACACTATAATCCTTAGTAAATTTGGTATATATGCATCTATCAGCTCCATTATGAATGAAATCATTAGAAAGAATGACACTATCAAATTTTTCATGCCATTGCTTAGCTTGCTTTAATCCATATAAAGACTTAATCAACTTGCATACTTTCTTTTCATTTCCTAGAAGCATAACCCTTCGGGTTGTTCCATATAAACTTCTTCATCAAGATCACCATTTAAAAACGTTGTTTTAACATCTATTTGATGAATATGCAAGTCATATATAGATGCCAAAGAAAATAACACCCTAATAGAGGTTATTCTAGCAACAAGAGCATAAGTATCAAAATAATCAACTCCTTCCTTTTGCTTAAAACCTTTAGCTACTAGTCTTGCTTTGAATGTTTGAAGAGACCCATTAGTATTGAATTTCCTCCTAAAAACCCATTTACAACCGATAGGTTTAGCACGAGGAGGTAAATCGACTAATACCCAAGTACCATAAGACAATAAAGAATCCATTTCATCATTAATTGATTCATTCCAAAAAGCTGAATCTCATGAAGAAATTGCTTCTAGAAAAGTTTTAGGATCTTCTTCCACATTTAGTACTATGGGTATTGTTCTTAATATTTGTGTTCTTGTCCCTCCTACCAAGAAGACTAGAGCTTGTGAAGAAATGAAATCAGGACCTAAGTCCTTTTCAATCCTAGTTCGTTTACTCCTTCTAGGTTCACTAGAGGTTTCTATTTCTTTTCTTTTATTATTTAACGAACTAGAATTTTCACCATTTGGTCTTTTCATATTATTATTAGTTGAATCATTGATAAATTTATTTTCTCAAAATTCAACATCTCTAGATCAACTATAACATTTGATTCTGAATTAAGTAACCTATAAGCTTTAGAATTTTCAGCATAACCAACAAAAACACTTTTTAAAGCTCTAGGTCCTAATTTGGTTCTTTTAGAATCGGGTACTTTATAAAAAGCAATGCATCCCCAAACTTTAATATAATTTAAGTTGTATTTCCTTCCCTTCAAAATTTCATAAGGTGGAATCTTATTTTTCTTTGAAAGTATTCTATTGTGTATATGACAAGCAGTTAACAAAGCTTCCCCCCATAGGTTTTTTGGTAACTTGGAATGTACAAATATTAAATTTACCATGTCTACCAATGTCCTATTTTTTCTTTCAGCTAAACCATTTTGTTGCAGGGTATATGGAGCATTTGTTTGATGAATTAGACCATGTTGCTCATAAAAATTAGAAAATTCAATTGAAAAATATTCACCCCCATGATTACTACGTAAGACTTTAATTTTCCTTTCCAATTGATTTTCTGTTAGATTTTTGCAACTTTTGAACATGTCAAAAGCTTGGTCCTTTGTTCTCATCAAATAAACATAAGTAAATCTAGAATGGTCATCTATAAAGGTTATGAAATATCTATTTCCACCTCTAGTTAAATGACCATTCAATTCACAAATATCAGAATGTACTATATCAAGCAATTTCGTATTTCTTTCATGTTTAGGAAATGGTTTCTTTGTCATCTTTGCTTGTAAACATATTTCACATTTATCATTACTTGTGTCAATTTTAGGTATTAACCCTTCTTTAGACATAATTTTAATATACATATTATTTACATGTGATAATCTAGCATGCCATAAATAATAAGGAGAATCAACAATATAAACAGAAACATCGCTTTTATTAATGCTTAGTTTGAACATTCCATTACAAGAGTATCCTTGACCAACAAACACACCATTCCTTGAGAAAATAACTTTTTCTGCTTCAAGTACAACTTTAAGTCCCTTTTTGCATAATAAACTTCCGGACACAAGATTCTTTCTCACATCAGGAACATGGAAGACATTAGTCAAAATGAGTATCTTTCCTGAAGTAAATTGTATCTCCATAGTTCCCTTTCCAAGAACCTTAGCGGTATTATTATTTCCCGTTAACACCGTTTCATCATTTGCAACAAGTTCATACTGTTTAAACAAATATTTGTAGTTGCAAATATGAATAGTTGCACCAGAATCATACCACCAATTAGTGGACTTTTTATTTGTAACTATATTGCATTCCGTAATTATGCTTATATTAAGTTCATGAATCATGGCAATAATTTCAGCAGAATCCTTAATAAGATTTACTTTCTTTTGTTGGGAAGAATTTTCATTTTTCATTTTCTTAAAGAAACGACATTCCCTTTTAAAATGTCCTTTCATCCTACAAAAGTAGCAAGTCATATTTTTCTTATTGGTGGAACTCTCAACACTTTCAGAATGTTTCCTTTTCTTGTTTAATGATTTGTTATCTTTGGACTCAATTACATTGACCTTTGAACCAGACTCTAAAGCAAATTTGTTCTCGCATATGCGAGTTTCTTCTTCAATTCTAATATGCTTTATGATTTGGTCAATATTGATATCTTCAGAAGTGTGCAATAATTTCTTTCGATAATTATTCCAAGTGACTGGCAATTTAGCAATCACAGCAGCCACTTGTAATGGTTCAGATACTTCCACCTTTAATTCTTTGAGTCTTGATACCAAAACCAACAAATCATCAACTTGACTCATTACAGAAACATTCTCATTCATTTGATATTCAAAAAATTTCATGCTAAGGAATCTATCCGTACCTTTTTTTTTTATGTATATTTATTTTCTAAAGCCTTCCAAATCTCTTGTGGTGAAGTTACACATCGGAAAAGATCATAAAGACGGTCAGATAGAGAATTAAGTAGGAAACCTCTACAACAAACTTCATCCTCTTCGCATCTCTTCCTTAAAGCCCTTATGGCATCCGTATCTTGATCACTTGGCTCCGGAATTGAAGGAAGTTTGGTAATGAGAAGATAGGCAACACCAACTTCATTTAAGAGAAATAAAATTCTATCTTTCCATTTTGTGAAATTCGTACCATCAAACCGGTCCAATTTGAACATTTCCAGAGTAAACATTTTATTGATCATAGCATCTGAACTTGCAGCCTTCATTGTGAAAATATTCTTAAAGATTGTTGGAAAACAAAACGATAATCCTTAAAAAGCAACTTTGACTTTGCACAACAAATTGATGTTTGTCCTTGAAGAATGTTTTCCCCCACTAGTTGCTGTTGGGCTTATGGCAATATCTTCTAGGATTACACAAGAAAGAGAAAAAGTATGTATGCAAGAAGAGAAGATAAATTGAGAATGATTTTTTGTTTTATCTCAACCAATTTATCATTCATATATATAAGAATTGTCTTTTATTTCAAACCATTGTATCTTTTCAACTTGGAAAGACATAACCCGTTGGAAAGACAAAATTGTTAGGAACCATTATATCTTTTCAACTTGGAAAGACATGATCCGTTGGAAAGACACAACTGTTAGGAACCATTGTATCTTTTCAACTTGGAAAGACATAACCCGCTGGAAAGACAAAATGGTTGGTGACTATTGGCTTATAATTCCTCATATATACATATTTATTATATTCTTGCCAATTAAATTACAAACTAAATTATAACAGGGACAACATATATAGCTAATCATAACATCAAAAATACAAAAGAAAAGAATGAAATATCCCATAGGAGCTCTTCTACGTAAGAATATAATCTCGTAAAATTAACCTTCTGTGAATCCCATGTAAAAAAAAGGCTCATAAAAATTCTTTAGTCATGTCATACTAAAACTCAGTGATGATAAGGAGAAAGAAACAAAAACTCCAAATGAAATTTTAACTCAACACCAATTTTGAAAATCATATTGTATTCCCCATTTATATTGATATCAGAAAATGAGCACCACAAGCTAAATTTTCAATTTTCAATTGACCTAATTCTAACTATCTTTCATTAGAGATTGCAAATTCGAAGAGTTCTCACATATCCCTATTGGAATTAAACTTGAATTTGACTTGTGTTGTCCTAAGAACTAATCACACATAAAGAGCTAGGGATTTGATCGAAGTGAATCACCCTACCTGCAGGTGATTCTTGAGACTGGAGAGGAATCAATATTCGTTGAAATGAATCATCATACCTGTTAATTACCCCTTAACTAGTGATTTTTGAGACTGGGGAGGAATCAATATTCGTTGATGGAGATTTACTAAGAGAGAGCATAGTTGATCGTGTTGAAGGTGAAGAGGGGGAGAATAGATGAAATAAAACATCGTTTATTGTCTATTATAGATTTAGGGGTATTTGTTTCTACTTTTCGAAACAGCCTTTAACTTTTCACCCCGAAAAGCAGAATACTTAGTGTTTGGTTGGTTTTGTAAATAGCAGCTTTTAGCTGTTCTGCAGGAAAAAGTAGCTTTTCACGAAAAACTTTTTATAATTATTTGGCTTTTACAAATTTAACCTTTGCAAAATAATAAATTATATTTTTATATAAATATGTAGATTTTTTTATGGAATTTTTTTATGTCTATAAATATTGAAAAATTAAGCGACATAAATTATTTAGCCTAGTTTCATATTTTTTAAAAATTTATATATATTAATTTAGTCTAAAACTAAAAACATATTATTTTGATACATTTTACGTAGATGAAACTATAATTTAAATTATTTTTTTATATTTGTGAAGTCGCTATTCAAATGAAAATAATATTTTTTAAGTGTATAATAAATAAAAATTATTTTTCAATTATCTAATTATGTAATATTATCATTTTTGTATATTTATTGTATAATGGTATAAAATTTATATATCTATATTACTCTTTTTATATCTTACAGTAACAGTTGCTCAAAAATTTATTAAATACTATCAATCAATTAGCTAATAACTAATAGCTTATTACAACAGCAAATAGCTAACATGAACATCAAACAGTTAATAGCAACAGCAATAACAACAACTATTAACTAACACCTGAACAAAAAAGGCCCTTAACCATGTTTAATTTCCTTTTATTTGTGTTTTACTCTTTTTTTAACCCTTATTTTAATCTTGGCCTCTCATTTTGAATGAAAGGCCAAGATTCTACCAACAAGTTGTCTCCTTTTTAAGTTCAACAACAGACAATCCGAATCTAGTACAATAATTGATAGTATATGATTTGATTTTTTTTTTTAATTTATTTTGTATGAATACTATTTTTTGGTTTTAAATTTAGCCATATTATTTTATTCATTTTTAGAAGTGTTGTGTTGGTTTCAAAACAAACTCGAAACTAAAATGTAGAATGTTTTTGGTTCATGGAATGGTGGGAAATAAAAAAGTTATTTTACGTTGAATATCTATTCTAATGTTTGGTTCAATATTTGGCTATGTAATAGATATTTTATCAAATAGTTGTTCCTCAAAATAAAAAATATCTATTCTTTATAAAACCAAAGAATTGCTACTGCATACTTTTTTTATATGTTAATTTTTATCTTATTTATTTTTCTCTAATTTTTCCATTTTTCTTTAATATTATATGTTGATTTGTATTTTTCTATGTTTTCCCTTTTTTTTGCTATTTCTCCAGTTTTTCCCCTTCTTTTTCTATTCACTACAACAAAAGGGGCCTATAGCGATGCTGAAAATCGTTGTTTAACGACGCTTTTTGTGTCCTTAAATGCTTCCTGACGCTTTTAAAAGCGTCGTTATTAGCGTTGCTAAAACTCGTGTCGCTATTTATTTAATGACGCATTAACGTTATGTTGCTAAGAATAATAAGGCGACGCTTTTAATTTGTGCATCTCAAAATTAACGACGCTTCCATTTTTTTGGTCTTAATATTTTTTAATTATTTATTTATGAATTTATATATATTCACTACATTTTTTTCAAGTATCGTAAAATTGGCGACACATAATTTTAATTATGTAGTTATTCAACTACATTAGTTATTCATTTCGTCTCAAATAGCACAACACTTCGTTTAAAAATGTCACGAATTTATGACATAAAATTTTATAAATCATCCCCATTTAGCTATACTTAGAATTAACTGTCACAAAAGTAGTAACACTTTTTTTTTCCAAAACGTCTCTGAATTTGTGACGCATAAATATAATTCTACAATTATTATGGCCACATTATAATTGAAAAGGGTTAAAAAAAATTACGACGTTTAATTATTGATATGTCATTCAACAACATTATTTATTAAATGTCTTAATTATAACGACAAAAATTTGCATTGAGTATCTTTTTTATACAAATGCATAATTTTACAACATAAGTAAAAGGAGAAGCTTGAATTGAGGTTGTGCCAAGCGTTATTATGTCTCCATTACATAGACCAACAGGCTCACCCTAGAGCCTACTTCCAGAATCAGGATGATTGATCGGCCGTGAATTCAGAAGTGTTCCATTTAGGCTACCCATTTCCACCAGCTCCCACTTTTTTCTTCTGAAATGACAGAAATCCATTAAAATCAATGGACAATGCAGAACAAATAGCACAGTCTTAATCAAAATGATGAGCTTATCCACAGATTACATCCATATTTCAGTTGATCATTGCATGCTTCCTGACACCTCTGAGTCCTTCAACATTAAATCACTAGAAACCCTTCCAAGAGTCAGTGGAAGCCTTGAAGCACTCATTGACTGTACAGAACAGCGAAGTCCACAAGAAGGACCAGAAATGACCTCCAAAGAGATGCAGCTTCCTGCACTTCTAATAGAAAAATATGATAACATGCTTTTCACATTTATACCAGTTGAAGTAACTATCCAAAATTAGCCTCTCTCATACAAATAAAAGTACAAGAAATTACTTTGATATGTGATGACCTTGGGCACCAAGTCCTGTAAGGTATCATTATGTGTCTGCACTTCAGCTAGGTGTTCTTTTAGATTTGCTCGCTTAAGGGTCTGTTCAACTGATATGTCCTCTCTAGGTTCTGACACCACATCTAACACCAAGCTATCTCCTGAAATGAAAGTAATAATACCAATAATAACATCAGAAAAAGAGGACCAAAGTTGTCTTCCCAAAGAGCAGAACACAAGTAAAAATCACAATTTGATGAAAAGTACAAGATGTAAAATACTATACCTTGGGTCAAATAGACCGATGTAGAAGGAAGTCTCTGTTTATGCACAAGTCCATGTGGTCGGGACATGCGCAATTGACCATCATTTTGATAACATGCACCCTCTAGATCAAAATTTCTTGCCAATTTCCACATCATTTGATACTAGTGGCCTCTTTAACTTACCAACCTGAAAAAGGAGAATAAAAAGGTGTGAAAAACTAATGCACCCAATGGTACCCATTCCACTAACACATGAAAACAAAGTAACATCTTTTACCGACATTTTAAACCACGACTGTTTTATAAAGATTACAGATTAAAATTATCAACAAGATACAAATGTCAAAACTTATCTATTCAATTTTATTCAGATTATGTATGTCCATTATTTGTCAAAAGTACAAGCCAATAAGCAAATGACCTGTCTAGGATATTCAAAAGCATTGGATAAAATTCAAGAAGCTTCTGCCATGTTGTGTTCAATACAGATGCATTGCCAAGAAATGAAAGCAACAAGTACTCTGACCAACGCAGAGCTATTAACCAGCGTTAAAACTTTGTAGACATTCCTTAGAGATAATTTTCTAAGAACAGGAAAATAAGATCAAAATTTTGAACTCCAATCCTCGAATTATCCTTTTATTTACCAAATAAAGTTGAGTATCACCATTCACTAAGTATTTAAAAATAAATAAAAAAATAAGTGTCATAAGATACTTGCAAAGCTTGTAAAGTATTTGATTCGCCAAAAAAAAACTTCCATGTGCAAAAAGGTGCTGTCATTTATGCAAAGGAAACTAGTTCATTCATAAATTATAACTTACTCAAGTAATGCCTATCCCAAATCAGATGAACTTAAGCAACCGTTAACATCACTCAGGTCCAAAACTAATAAGCAACCCCTAAAGCATAAATTCTTCTCACATTGCAACTTTATACAATCAAGTAATAAATTCATAAAGATCCAGATTAATCACAATCAATTCATCAATATTCCTCAAACTAATGATCATTTAGAGACAAGTTATAGTGTGAATCAATGCCCAAGTTAATAAAGGACAAGACGAAAACCTATAAGAGGCGAAGTTCTTTACCTTAACATCAATCCAACGATATACGATCAATTGGTAAAAGATGAAAATAAATTGACAATGGAAAAGGTAGCTATAAATTCAATGCCAAGCACTCAATACTATTATTTGAAAGATTCAAAATAAAAAGTAAACACCTCAAGCCGCTATCCTCTCTAGCTTTTCGATTATCAAACGAAGTAAATTGAATCATGTTTCTCTCTCTCTCTGTATATGTATACAGCCGATTCAACAGTAATCAAATCGGCTATAAGAAAAACATGAAGTTTCAGCTCTGGTTCTCAAATTCTATGATTGCAGACCAATGAACAAAAGAGGACATCACATTACGTGAAACGAAGGAGAGGATCAAAGACCTAATAAGAGTATACGAAGAAAGAAAAAATAAAGGATACCTTGAGAGTGCGAGAGCGAGAAGAGAAGAATCGCCATCGTTTACAGGCGATGAAGATTATAAGGACGATGACAAGCAACATAAGGAGGAGCAGGACACCGACAATGCCCTCGAGCTGCAGCATCGCCGCCGTCGTCTCTCTCTCTGTAGTTGTCTCTCTCTCTCTCTCTATAGATTAGAGATTGGGTCCTGATTTGCGAGAAACTCGCTTTGAAATGGTCGCACATTTGTATTTCACATTTTTCATTTTTTCCCCCTTTTTTTATTTTCCTTTTCCTCCTCCTTGTTTTTCTTTCCCTTCCTACTGCCACTCTACAATTCCTCGTTTTCTCCTCTTTTTGCCCTTTTTTTCTTTTAAAAAAAAAGCAGTTATTTTTTAATTTCCAGAAAAGATTCTGAAAAATATAAACATAATTTTTTTATTTAATTCCAAAAATCTTATTCGATTTTTAAAATTTTAATCAATAAAATGAAATTACAATATCTTATTGAGTTCTAAGTTCATATTTTCACTAATGTTTGAAACTCCCCATATAAAATAAAAAAATTAAATTATAATCCAATAAAAGATAAACTAAAAGAAGAAGAAAAAATATTCTACATCTCATCATGAAAGTTATTTTTCATGATTTGAATTCAATCAATTAATATGAATTATTAAATTATATTTACTCTTTAAATGAAAACATAACTTATTAGTATAAGTTGAATTCAAAAAATAAAAAATATTTTATTCTCTAGATTTTGAAAAAATATTCTCCATCTCATCATGAGAAGTTACTTTTCATGATTTGAATTCAATCAATTAATATGAATTATTAAATTATATTTACTCTTTATATGAAGACATAACTTACTAGTATAAGATGAATTCAAAAAATAAAAAATATTTGATATACTCATTTATCACATATTAGTAATTTTGGAGGGAATTCCAAAATTTTGTTAAATTATTGATAAAGAAGCACTATTACGTGAAAAAGCATAAATATCAAGTTATTTATAAATTAAAACATAAATATATGAATCATTATCTTCTTAGCTATAATTTATCATTATCATTATTATCATAATTTCTACCAATTTAATTAAAATTATCTACAATTTCTGCCTATTTAGGTTCACAATTTCCTCTTTTACTATTATATTAATAGTTGTTATTCAATTGTCTTTTGTCTTATATATATTGATCTGCAAAACTTTAAATTTTATTTTTTTTTCTCACATTTTATTAATAACTTTTGTCTCACTTTATGTATATATTAAAAGAAAATTGTGATATATATGCAAATCATATATATGAGTAATAAATAGCTACAAATTCAATAATGTCCCAATTACATACTCTAATTTAGAATAGATCCAATATAGTTTTATATTCTAATTTAGAATAGATCCTATATCACAATATAATATCAAAGTGTCCTTATTTGAATACAAATCAGTTACTCTTTTTTTTTTCTCACCAAACTTATACAAATTCTCACCAAAATAAAAATGTCTCTAAATAAGAAAATACAAAAAAAAAAAAAAGGTCAACACAAAATTTAAACAGTAATTAACATTAAAAATACCGACGCTTTTTTAAAGATTGTCGTCAAATTTTTTTCTAAATACAACATAAAGCTAAAAGTGTCGTTAAATGATAATAAGAATTGACACAAACAGAAAAGTGTCATTAAATTTATATATATAACGACAAAAATAAAAAGTGTCTTAATGTGAAAAATGTTGGGACATTTTTATTGACGCAAAATTCAAAATGTCTTTAACTTGAAAAAAATGCCAACAATTTTTCTAAAAGCGTAGCTAAATTTTTAAAATTAACGACAAAACAATAAGAATGTCCTTAAGCGATAATGATAATTGACACAAATAAAAATGCGTTGGCAAATTCTGAAATATGGTGACATATTTTATTTGCGTTGTAAAAAATCTGTCGCTATAGACCCCTTTTGTTCTAGTGATTCTTCTCTGTTTACTTGGTTTTTTCGTCTTCTTTTTCATTTTATCTCATTTTCTTATTGTCTTTTTGTTTTCATTGTTTAATTCCTTTTTTTCTTTGGCTAACCCAATTTCACCCAGTTTTCTTTGTTTTTATTTTTTCAATATGACATATTCCATATATTATTTAAGTATTGAACCAAACATTGGAATAAGATGAGAAAAGGAATAACTATTCCATTCCTCCTATATTTCATTCCATGAAATATTTATTTTATTCTCACTCTATTCCATTACATGAATCAAACATTTGTTATAGGTTTCAGAGCTAGTTATGAGGCTCATACAACAGGAATCGCACCACATAAATGTATATATCCATCTGTATATAATCTATAAAAGCTCATTCTAAACTGTCAAAAGGAGAAAAAGCAACAATATAATTGTATAAAAATTTAGCTCAAAATTAATGACAATCTTCCACAATTAAAAAAACATTGCAAATTTTCCATCATGCCACCTCAGCCAAATCTTATGTGTCAAAAGGAGAAAACATAACAATATAATTATATAAAAAAAAAAAATTAAGCTCATAATTGATGACAAATCTTCTACAATTAGAAAAAAAAGAAAAAGAAACCTGGAAATCTGTCATGATTAAAAAGAAACGGCTGAAGACAATAATTTACTTGCACAAACGTTTTACGAATTTGTATCATGTGGAGTAATTGAAAAAAAAATAATAATAATAAGAATTAAGGAACCAGAGAAAATAGAAGGAATTTAAGAGCCCTCACAACCAATAAATGTGAATATGTTAGTATTAATTTGCATGAGTTATGAATTAGATGAAAACACAAAAAATGAAAAGAAATTCAAAAGCCACGAATATAACTATATATCAATTGGTATGACATGGGACAGCATCATTCAAAAGGATGAATGCAAAAATTATATAATAATAAAAAAGAAACAGAATAAATGCATACACCATATAAAACTAGTATGTTTAGAAAAAATGAAAGTTTAACCATAATCTGACTTCTAAATTTGGTATATTTTGATGATTTACAACTCCAACTTGTTGAGAAACCCTTCACACACTTCAATTTGACATTCTTAGGTCTAATATTTATAAACACTGAGGGCATCTCTAATGAGATTCTCTTGTCAGCGAACTCCCACGCAGGTTTTCCACATGAGAAACATTTACTACAAAATGTCACTTTTGGCTTTTTAAATTTTTTTTTTTAAAATTTTATTACTATCTTATACTTTCCCTTTTTATAAATAATAAAATATAATGATGTGAGGCGATTCCAGATAACTTTAGGGTTGTAAACGGATATAATAGTAATTGTCAAATAAAATGTATTTTTTTATTTTCTTTGTAACCCTAGCTGTGTACATAGTAGGGTTTGTCTATATATACTCTTTGTATCTCTTATTCTCTACCTAATGGAAATCATAATTTTCCCAATCCTCTGATTTAACATGGTATCAGAGCTTTAATTCTTTATGTCTTCTAGCTCCAAGTCTGATTCTGAAGTAGAATCTATTCTTGAAACTGAGCCTTCAAACCCTAATAGCCGCCAATCGTCCTCCTCCTCCTTCTCTCAAACCAACGCCACAAACCCTAACCCTAATCCCTCTCAGCATTCGGCATCCTCTCCTTCATCCACTTAAACCGAAATCTCATAAACCTTAATCCATTCATCATGGCCGAACATAACTCCACCTCCCAAAACCCTCTTCCCATTACCTCCAATCATATTTTCTCCAATAAACTTGATCATTCAAACTACCTGGTCTGGAAAACCTAGTTTACCCCAATCCTTCATTGCCACAACCTAGTTGGTCATATTGATGGCACATCTTTAGCTCCTCCAAAGAAAATTCCTTCAACGACTGACCCTAATGTGGAAGTCGATAATCCTGCCTATACGGCTTGGTTTGCAAAAGATCAAATGCTCCTGTCTTGGATTTTTTCATCTTTATCTTCTTCTGTGTTTCACTCCGTAGTGGGTATTACATCAAGCTATGATGCTTGGCAAGCTTTATCAAAGGCTTATGGGTCTGTGTTACAAAACAGACAACTTCAGATACATATGCAACTGCAAGAATTGAGGAAGACCGATGCTGGTGTTCCAGATTATTTACAATGATGCAAAGCCCTCGCTGATGAACTCACTGCTGCCAATGCCCCTTTGACCAACGCACAGTTCAGTGCTATAGTCTTCAAAACTCTCGGTAATGAATTTCAATCCATTATTGCTACTTTATGTGTCATGGAGCCACTTGCTGATTATTACACTTTATTTGGCCATTTAACATCTCATGAGATTCTACTTAAAAGTTTTCAAGACAATTCCCCTCCTGTAGCCCTTATTGCACAAAAACCAAACCCTCTTTTTAGGGGTAATTCGAATTTTGTGATGCATACTACACCTCCACAGCAGCAACAGGATCAATTTCGCAGAAAATCAAAGGCACCATGTCAAATTTGCGGCTATGATAATCACACAGCCGATAAGTGTCGAAGAGTGATTCCAGATCCCAACTTTCGGGCTCGAAACCCTTCACCTGTGCATCAGAATTTTCGACAGGCAAATCTTGCTTGGGGACCGAATGGGCAGCAGTCTAATCATCACCAACATTATTTCCAAGCAGTGCAGCCTCATACTCCAATCTCGACTTGGTACCCTGACATCGGTGCTACTCATCATATGATTGTTGATCCTCAGCATCTTCAACACATGCAACCTTACATGGGTAATGATAATATTCGGGTTGGCAATGGCCAAGGTCTCTCTATTAGCCACACTAGTACTTCTTCCTATGCCTCTTTCAAACTCAATGATGTTCTTTTCATACCAAAAATTACTAAGTCTTTTTTATCTGTACAAAAATTTACCACTGATAATCGTTGTTTCTTTGAATTTTGGCCCTCTCATTTTCTTGTGAAGGATCAGGTAACAAAGAGAATTTTGCTGAGCAATCCGAGTGATCATGGCTTGTATGTGATGCCGCTAGAACTGAAGGAGGCGTTGGTTGGTGAATCTGTCTACTTTGACATGTGGCATGCTCAGCTGGGACACTCAAATAAGCGAGTAACATCACAAATTTTACATTCTAGCAATATTAAATTTCGTCATTCTAATAATTTTTGTCCTGCTTGTCAAATGGGAAAAATGACTAGGAGTGATTTAAAACCGATTGTTAGACCCAGTACTGTTCCTTTTGAGGTTATTCATTCCGATGTTTGGGGCCGTGCCTTGTTACTTCTTATCTAAATCATAAATATTTTGTTCTTTTCATTGATGAATGCACTCGTTTTACATGGGTTTATTATCTAAAATTTAAAAGTGATGTATATCAGACTTTTCTTGACTTTCATGCAATGATTAAGAAACAATTCAATGGCATTAAGCGTTTTCATTCTGATTCTGGGGTGAATTTCTAAAACTGGATCCATACTTCAAAACCATTGGCATCGAAGTTGATCATACTCCCAAAGGGATTGTTCTCCGTCAGTCCAAATACATTGAAGACATCCTATGCCGCACCTCTATGGCAGATTGCAAACCGTGTTTGACTCCTATGGCTTCCATTCCAAATTTATCAAAATCTATGGGCAAAGTTCTTCCTTCCGGTGAAGAGTATCGCCGTACAGTTGGGGCTCTGCAGTATTTGACGCTGACCCGACCTGACCTTGCCTTTGCAGTCAATAAACTCTGTCAATTCATGCATCAACCGACAGATGTTCACTGGATAGGTGTTAAACGGCTATTGCGATATATCAAGGGCATAATTCATCATGGTTTACTTCTCTCCAACTCATCTTTTATTTAATTAAATACCTTTTCTGATGCTGATTGGGGGGGGGGGGGGGGTTGTCCTGATGATAGACGTTCGACTGGTGGGTATTGCATATTTTTAGGCAATAGCTTGATTTCTTGGTCCACACGGAAACAACCTACTATAGCTCGTTCCAGTATTGAAAGTGAATATAAAGCTCTTGCCAATGCTACTGCTGAAGTGATTTGGCTCAATTCTCTTCTTCATGATATTGGTGTCCCACTGCATGGCAAAATCACCTTATGATGTGACAATATTGGTGCTATCTACCTCAGCAAGAATCCTATCTTTCATGCTCAAACCAAGCATATTGCCCTTGACTATCACTTTGTGCGTGAACTTTTTGCATCTGGGGCTCTCCATATCCGGTTTTTACAATCTAATGATCAACTAGCCGATATCTTCACCAAGCCTCTTGGTACCTCCAAATTCCTCTCTCTTCAATCTCGTCTTCATATTGAGGATACCCATCGGCTTGACGGGGGGTGTAAAGGGATATAATAGTAATTGTCAAATAAAATGTATTTTTTATTTTCTTTGTAACCCTAGTTGTGTACATAGTAGGGTTTGTCTATATATACTCTTTGTATCTCTTATTCTCTACTTAATGGAAATCATAATTTTCCCAATCCTCTGATTGAACAAGGGTTCTTTACTATTGGAGAAAAAAAAACTCTTTATTTTAGATTCTTTAAATTTTGGTGAGGTGGCAAGGAAAAAGTGGAGGGAAAAACGCTTGAAAATTCTCCCCATTGTAGATGCTCTAATTTGTTTTCACAGCCATCTAACATGGAAGAGCGCATGTTCCAACCCTTTCAAGCTCGAGTCTTAAGGGTGTAATAGTTGCAAATTTGTTAAGGTAAGATTAGGGATATAAACAAGGCGGGACGAGGCGGGGATTAACAATTCCATCCCTGTTCCCCAGCTAGGCGGGGATCCCCGTCCACGTCCTTATTTAATAAACAGGGACAATCTTAATCCTCATCCCTTTTAAGATAATTTTTTTTCCGTAAAATTCAATTCTGTATAAAAATAAGTAAAAAAAAATGTATTCAACAACATAGAAAACCCTTTCAAGTTATTACATCTCAATTCTTAAATAAAAATAGGGATGTATATGAAATCCCTAGTTTTTTTTTTTTTAAATAAAATTCAATTATTTACATATATATAAATAATAAAATAAATAATTAAATAGAGATTTAAAGGGGATCCCCGCGGGGACTAAAAGGGGATTGGGAGGGGTAATCCCATCCCTATCCCCGCCCCGCGGGGATTCTAAACAGGGAAACCCTGTCTCTGTTCAGACGGGCCCTCACGTCCTTCTTGAAAACCCTAGATAAGGTGTGTCAATACTCTCTTAAGAAGTAATGCCGTCCCTTCCCTTCCAGCCGCCTCCCCTACCAAAACCCTTTACCGCCGCCGGCACCTCCTTCCGGCAGGCCTCCACCCAACCTCCACTAAAACATCATCCCATATCCTCGTCCTCAACCTAGTCACAGTCAAAAAACATCCCACCAATCAAAAACCTAACTTGTCCCTTCAACCCTCTGTCATGTATTTTGAAGGTTTTCCTGAAGGATGGTCCATCCAGAATCTCAACAAGCTATTTATTTCGTATCATATCCATGGTCTCATATCTTTGGCAAGGAAGAAGAATGTCAGGAAACTATGTTTTGGCTTTATACGTATACACCAAGACCTGAGTATTATGAATGTTATTGCTACTATTAACAAGATTTCCATTGAAGCTAGGAGACTGCGTGCGTTTCAGGCACGTAAGCCCAAGAAGCAAAATTCCTTTCCATCTAATCAGCAGATTATTAATCGCTCAAAACCCACACCTGCTCCCAAATCAAGACCGGTTTTCAAGCCTGCTTACAGGGATGATCGCTTTTATGTTTCAGTCACTCAACACTCTGCTCACAAGGATGATCGCTCTTATGTTTCAGTCACTCAACACTCTCAAGCGGTTAAACCAAAAACCTTTCTCCCCAAAGAGAATATGTCCACCCCCCCTTGGAATAACTGTTCCTGTATTGTGATTATGAAGGATATCAAGTTTTTGATTGTTTTGAAACGGACTCTTAGGGAGAGGAACTATGGTTTTAGGAACATTACTCTATTGGAAGATTCATCCTTTTCGAAGGAGGCTTTGGAGGCTTTTATACAGTCGGATTGGTTGTCTTTGAAATACATTATTCTTCAAGTTCAGCATTTTAACCCAATTACAACTCCATCTCATCGTTTAACTTGTGTCAATATTATGGGGGTTCCAATAAATTATTGCAATACATCCTTTATTAAGTTCATTATGTCTGATTTTGGAGACATCGTCGGGATCCATAAGGATTTTGTTGATGGAAACCGATTAGATGTTATTTCTTACTTGGTTTCAACGAAAAAGAAATTTCTGAACGAGCAGGTTCTTGTTAATAGTAACGGTATGGAAGTGGTACTGGAGATTATTAAAAATATCATTTCTTGTGATAGTATAGAATCGGAGTTTGCTGCTGTCTCAGTTTCTCTTTTTAATGAAATTCCCTTAGAGTCGGTGGAAGAGAGAATTCCAATTTCAGAAAATTCAGTTGCTCCTCAATCAGTTCAACCTGATTTTGCTCAGAATCAGCCTGTTCCAGAGTTGCTGCCTGTATTTGATGCATCTGATTTCAAAAAAAAAGGCCGAGCAGTGTTAATTGATGGGAATATTGGGTCTATTGTCAGTTTATCTTAGAATGGAGATCGCAGTATTGACATCGAAAACACAAATAATAGGCATTGGAACAATTTTAATGCAGATCCTTGTTCATCATCTGAGGATGAAATTGAGGGAACCTGGTAGGTGGGTAGTGCCATCGGGATCTTTAATGAAAAAGATAGAGCTGTTATCAAGGGACATATCGGGGAACTGATCAAAGCCGATTGAACCTTCTGCTTTTTCCAAGTTTAAATTTTGTCTCTATGCCTTTAAATTTTGCATTTTGGAATTGTCGAGGGGGTTTTGGAAATACAGCTAAGTAAAAACTTATCCGGTCTTTGATCAATAGAAATGGATTGCATTTTTTTGGCTTGTTCGAATCTAAAGTTGATATGATTGAGAATTTTTGTTTGGGAAATATTTGGGGACACTCGGATTTTGATCATGTTTTTTCTCCATCGATTGGGGCAGTAGAGGGTTTGATCTTACCTTGGAACTCTAGATTAATCAATTGCACTTTGAGGGATTCAAATGACAGATGGCTGCTTGTTCAGTGTGTTAATCAGGACATTGACATTTTTGTTCTTCTTGTTTATGCTCCGAACGATTGCTCTGATCGAGCAATTCTTTGGAGCAACATTCTTCCTATCATTTCTCCATTGCCTCAGGTGATTGTTTACAGAGATTTTAACGAAGCTCTCAGTCCAGAAGAGAGATCAAATGGCACTTTAACAAATTCTATTAGACATTTCAAAGATTTTGTCAACAAAGGGGAGTTTCATGACATTCCCATTCAAGGCAGGAATTTCACTTGGCTTAACGCCTCCTCTTTTACAAAGATCGATAGGGTCTTAGTCTCTTCCGAAATTACAAGCCTCTGGCCTCTCCATTCAGCTTTTTCTTTTGATTCAACTCTCTCGGATCATCTTCCGATTATTTTTAAATCTTGAGTGGATTTGTGGGGGGCCCGAAACCTTTTAGATCATTAAATTGCTGGTGGGATGATTCAAGTTTTTTCCCTTTTGTTAAGGATTCTTGGGAGGAGATTTGTTCTAAAGATCAGGATTGCTCACTCTCTTCAAAGCTGAAATTTCTGAGAAGCAAACTATCAGACTGGCACAGGAACAATTTTAGGAATGTAGAAAATTCCATTGCTTCTTTAGAACATCAGATACTTGAACTTTCTTCTGATCGGTATCCACGGTCTTTATCAGATAATCAAAAAGTCATATTGGCTTCTTTAAAAGTGGAGTTGTGTGCAAAGAGAAGACATTTTGAATCAATTCGTCACCAATAATTGAGATTGAATTGGAGCCTTCTGGGAGATAACAATACAACTTTTTTCCATAGATCTACTTCAGCTAGATTCAGAAATA
Organism: Euphorbia tirucalli; assembly: GCA_039660915.1. Lineage (NCBI taxonomy): Eukaryota > Viridiplantae > Streptophyta > Magnoliopsida > Malpighiales > Euphorbiaceae > Euphorbia > Euphorbia tirucalli. Next base: position 21,785,391 of record CM077634.1, on the reverse strand, counting down.
ACAGAATTTCTAAAATTTCTACGGATATGGGATCGGTCACGAGTCCGGAAGCAATCAAGGAGTGCATTTTCATATTTTATAAAAATCTCTTTAGGAAGCAGCCCTCTGTTCCCTTTAACCTGGGTTCTTTAAACTTCTTGAAGGTTCCTGATGATCTGAACAGAGGTTTAGTTGCTCCTTTCATTGAAGAAGAGACCTGGGAAGCTGTGAAAGCTTGTGGTGAAAATAAGGCCCTGGGCCCGGAGGTTTTGAATTTCTTCTTTTATAGGCGTGCTTGGTGTATTTTGAAATCTGAAATTCCGAAGGTCGTAGATTCTTTCTATCATCACAGCTCCCTTCCTGCTGCCTTTAAATCCTCCTTTACAGTTTTGATCCCTAAGTTAGCGGGAAGTTCCTCTATCAAGAATTTTAGACCAATTTCTTTGATCCATGGGGTTTATAAAATTATTTCAAAGATGTTATCTCGTAGACTTCAGCATGTCCTTCCTCATATTATTTCGGGTTGTTAATTCGCTTTTATTTAGGAAAGGAATATTCATGATTGTTCCTTTTTGGCGTCGGAAATCGTTCACAGTCTTAGGAAAAGAAATCGGCCATCATTTATTCTCAAATTGGATTTCAATAAGGCTTTTGATAGCATTTCTTGGGATTATTTACATTCTGTTTCAGTGCGCCTTGGTTTTTCACACACTTGGAACAATTGGATGAAAGCTTGCAAGTCAAATTCATCAACTCAGTTCTTGTTAATGGAAATCCGATTAAACCGGTTTATCTTCAAAGAGGTGTGAAACAAGGAGACCCATCGTGTCCTTTTTTGTTTGTAATTGCTGTTGAGGGGCTGCAAAAGTTGATTGACAAAGCCAGGGAGTTGAATATCCTTTCGGGTTTCCACTCTGATGGGGATTTTCCAATTCCTCCTATTTTGCAGTTTGCAGACGATACTATTTATTTCCTTCCAGCAGCTATGGATGTGATTTCTTCTTATGTGCGTATTCTACATTGTTTTGAAATCATCTCGGGTCTTCGCATTAATTTTTCGAAGAGCTCTCTTGTTAGTTTGGGTATTAATGAGTCTTTGATAGAACTTTGTGCTTCAAAATTGGGCTGCAAAATTTCTGAACTTCCAATTAACTATTTAGGTATGCCTTTAACTTTTAAAAATTAAGAAACCGAGATTGGGATCCCCTCATGTCAGAAATTTGAAACAAAGTTGGCTCTATGGAAAGGTTCTTGTCTTTCATATGCCGCGAGATTGACCTTGATTAAGTCGGTGTTATGTAGCCTTCTGGTATACCTGTTGTTAATTTTCAGAATTCCAAAAGAAATATCAAGGATTATCGAGAGCTACATGAGGAATTTCCTTTGGAAAGGAAATGCTTTTGAGAAGGGGCTGAATAAAGTGAGTTGGAATTCGATTTGTAAACCATATTGTCTCGGGGGGCTAAATGTTCACAAGCTTTCTGACAAGAACGTTAGTTTTCTTTTTAAATGGATTTGGAAAACTAGATCTCGAGAGGAGAATTCTCTTTGGTACAATTTTTGTGTGCTTCGTAATGATATGGGTAATTGGAACACTTTAAGAGACTGTAATTTTCAAAATGTTTATCCAATTTGGAAGGGGATTTTATTGACTTGTGTCAAGAATGATAGAGTGTGGGGGCTGTTCGCTAATGCTGTTCGTTTTCAGGTCAGAGATGGCACTTCTACAAAATTTTGGAATGATATATGGTCGGGAACTTCGCCTCTCCGTCAGCGCTTTCCTGCTCTCTTTTCACTGGCTTCGAATAAAATGGCTACAATGGCTGACGTTTTTTTATCAGATAGCGACTGTCAGGGGACGTCCGTTATGGGTCGGATCTTTGTGCAGCTGCCATCATGCTCAACAGCAGGATTTAGTAGCTCTTCTCCCGAGTAATCTAAACCATGGTGTGCCAGATATTGTGTCTTGGTCGAAAGGTTGCAGCCCAAACTTTCTTTACACATCAGTTTCCTTCATTCGGGGACTGTTTGATCTCGAAAACTGCTGCCCAGAATCTGCAGTTTTTTTGGCTATTCAAAGTGCAAAGGTGCTCCCTAAGGTTAAGTTCTTTATGTGGGTTTTAGTGCATAGACGATTGCCTACTCTTCTTTTCTTAGCCCATCTCAATATCTTGCCATTGGAAGAGGCTATTTGTAGCTTTTGTTCCGATTTTGAGTCGTTGGATCATATCATCATCCATTGTGCAGATAGCTTTAAGATTTGGATGGAGTTGTTCTCTTGGTTAAATCTAAATTTTGTCATCCCTAATTCGGCAACTGATTTTTTTTTTTTTTTTTTGCAATGGATTGGTTGCTTTAAAGGCCCCGTTCAGAAGAATTTTTGTTCAGCTTTATGGATGACAATTAGTTGGAGCTTGTGGAAAAGAAGAAACAGAGCCATTTTTCAAAATGATTCGGATTCAGAAGATATTTTATTTAATTGTATCTATCTTTCGTGGTCCCTTGTAAAAATTAGAACTAGGAATTTTCCTTTTTCGCCTACTGATGTCATTGTAAACCCTATGGATCTTCTCTTTTAATTCTTTTGACCTTTCCTCAAGGTCTTTTAATATATGTTCTTTCGGGTTTGGCCGGGTCGGGTCCTAATTGTGCCAATCTAGTTGGGATGATTAGTCTCGTCCTCGGATAAATCCGTTTTCCTTTAAAAAAAAAAAGAGTTTATTTATGTAGTAAGGCAAAATATTATACGAGAGTTAATTTGTTATTTACGTTCACGATACTGCAGTGGCAAAATCAGGATGTAGTTTAAGTAGAGGTGGCAATTCGTGTAGGTGGGTCGTGTTCGTGTCGTGTCAAATTCGGGTTCGTGTTTCAGTGAGCAAAACCCAAACCCGACCCAAAAATTTTCGTGTCATAAGCGAGTTAACCCAATCGTGTTCGTGTCGGTTTCGTGTCGTGTTTTCGGGTTACATGCAAAAATATTATAAAGGAAATATTAAAAATTTTAAATATTTATGCCGTATCTAAATTAATAATTTAACCCTTGGCGACCTAAAATATTATTCCAAAACCTATTTTACAAATCTTAATACTCTATTTTTTATTTTGGATTATGTCTTGTTCGCATTTATGTGTCATTTTACTACATCTATTAAGAATGACGTGTAAAATTATTGAAAAGTTGTTTTGCATTTGTGAGTTATATATATTATATTATATTTCTTAACGGTGACAAGTAAAAATATAGGAAAACATAATAATAAATTTTAAATATTCGTGTCATTTTCGGGTTAGCAAGTCAACCCTAACCCGACCCAAAAATTATCGTGTCACTTTCGTGTCAACCCAAAAATGACCTATTACCTGTTTAATCAAACCCAAACCCACTAAATTCGTGTTGGGTTCGTGTCGTGTCAGCAGGTCGTGTACATAATTGCCACCTCTAAGTTTAAGGGTATCTACATAACATTAATTATTTCTTCAATTAACACGACGAACCCAAAAACGAATACCGCAACATCCATGTTAGTATCGAATTTGTGAAAAAAAGTTCAAGAATAAATGTCTAAATGGCATATAAATATGTGTTGTCCAATATAATTAGAGGTTGAAGATTCTTTTTGAAAAGTATAAACAATAAACTAAAATCTTATTAAATTTGAAGTTAATAATGAACAAAATCGAATTATTACCAAATTTTTTTATTTATTATAGTTAGTGTTGTCAAATATTTAAAATTAAAAAGTTTACACATTATATATAAAATTATTTATATTGTGCTAATTCTAAAAAATTGAAAAGATACTGAGAATCACTTTACAAAGTGGAAGTGGACCGAGTAATGTTGATTTGGTATACTAAGTATTTTTATTGTCTATAACATTTTTTTTTGATAAGATATTGTCTATAACATTAATGAAAATACTTATTACAATAATAATAATTTGACAAATAATTACTAGATTTGAGAAGAATTGTAACATTGTTTACGAATATGAAAACATTAAATGTGGGAAACAAATAATAAGCTTAAATTTGCATTAATAATAATAATTGCAAAATTTTTGTGAATGAAAAATTGATAACATTAAAGGGGAAAAAAAAAACTATGCATTTTTTGGGTTATGGTAAGCCCAAAAGTATTAGGAATGGGCATCAGTATACGTCCACAAATAGCCCATCACATAATAAATATTTTTTTAGTTATGACCATCAAAATAACGTTGTTTTGGTTGTCCCACTTCAAAAACAATAAATGGAAGGCATCGGATTGTTTTCAACCTTTGAGCCGTAATCTTCACAAAGGGGTCAACATTCAGTTACTCTATTAGTTCACCAAACCGAAGTTATTATAATTATAGAAACCGAAAACATAATATAACCAGAAATTAACGGACCGAAAAAATATCGGTTTGGTTTGGTTACCCACCAAATAACCGAAATTTCAATGTTTAAAGAAAAAAAATCTGTGAATTCAAAGAGAATGGAATAAATCTCACCTATTAATTGGCATTGAAGTATATCATTGATCAACCTTATATACGAGCCATGTACACACAGCACTTCACAATAATTTGAGACTTTTTTATAATTAATAAAAAGAAAAGAAATAAGCCATAAGATATGTAGCAATGAATGCACGACCGAATGCTTCTTATCAATAATTTGGGTTAAAATTATTAATGATGTATGAACTTTATCTTTATTAACACAATGGTACATAGACTTCAAACTTGACATAAAAATACATCAACTTAGTACTTTATTAACATAACGGTCAAAATTACCTTTGACCAAGAAAAATATCTTTGACCTCGTGGAGTACCGGTCAAACTTGATGCTGTCACTATTTCAATATTTTTACTCCTACTTTTGCCCTTATCTTCATCCTCTCTCCATCTTCAACTTATCTCCATCTTCACCTCAACTTTATTTCTTTCAAAATCTCCAACTCCTACATGAAATTATTTTTAATCTCTTTATTCTCAAATAGTATTTCTCTCTCTTTTTTACAGCACATATCTCTCGTCAGCTGTCTATTCTCATATTCGTTTAAACAAAAAACCCAATTTTATTTTAATCCAAAAGCATCACTTTCACCCTTTCCTACAATCACTACCACCAACATGCAATCTGTTGTCGTTCTTTCTTCAAACCATCGCCGTCGGTCTCTTTTCGACTAACCGCCTTCACCTTCCTCTCTGCCGGTCACCAGATCTGTATATTAAAAACTAGTCTCTTCCAAGCTTCCATTCTCCGGATCTCTGGATCAAAAATCAATCTCTTCGACTCGCTGCCACTTTATCTACCACTGTCGCTAACATTTATAATCCGATATTCATTAATGATGTAGGAGATGAGAGATTAGAAATTATTTTGGGGTTTTTGAGTTTCTTTGTTTTTGGGTTTAAGTAACGAAGATGAATGAAATTGTTGAAGATTGAATCTCTTGTCAAATGTGAGTCCCTCTATTAATTGTTGTTAATTATTGAAAAAGGTTGTTGATTCTTTAATTTTATTAGAATTCTTAGTTTATTTATTGATTCTAAGGATGAATGGATAAAAGATAAAAATAATAAGAGTTGGAGATAAAAGAAATAAAGTTGGGAATGAAGAAGAAGAAGAGAGAGGTTGAAAATGAAGGTAAAAATAGAAGTGAAAAGTTTGAAAAATATGACATCATTAATTTGACCGGTTCTTCACGAGGTAAAATGTATTTTTCTGGTCAAAGGTAATTTTGACAGTTATATTAGTTAAATATTAAATTGGTATATTTTTATGTCTAACTTTGAAGTCCATGTACCATTATGTTAATAACCGTAAAGTTTATATATTATTGATGATTTGAAGTCCAATAATTTAGCCTTAATATTTCCCATAAAGAACATTTACCCAACTGACCCAACAAAATCAAGAGTTCACAAAAGAAAAACAAATAACATCTGAAATAACAGGATGCAAAAATGCCGGTAATGAGATCAAATGATGAACTGATATACGATTACGTAATCTATAACTTCTCGTAAAACGCGTGTAATTAGGCTAGCTACGTGTAGCATATACAAAGTTTGCATGTGATAGTTGCGTCATAGCATGCCACGTGTTTAAGTATGCATAAAATATTGATTCGAGTCCTATACAATATAGTCATGGATCAAGATTACATTTTGGCATCAGGGATTTGTAGCAGAGGAGTGGGATTCATTTATAGTCAGAAAAGAATTAATGGAAGCACACAAAGAAACAAAGGAAGAATTAGAAGTGGAAAAAGCACAGAAGAAAGAAAACGCAAACACAATGGATCCAGTTGCCAAGGCTTTGTTATCACAATCCATAACTACCACTTCTTCTTCTTCTCCTTCTCATCATCAAAATCAAAAACACAACAACATTGTACAAGATGTTGATGATGTTCTGGTCTTCTCCAGATCTGTTCAGAACATCGACTCTTCTCTCGAATGAACATTTTCTTTTTTCTCCATTTTCTGAAATATTTTTTTTGTTAGTTAATTAGCTAATCTGTTGTCAAACAGTAATTACTTAGATGTATAGTAAATATTTTAATTCGTGTTGAATTTGTTGTACTAGTCTTTATATTCAATTGTCATTCACGAAGTTTTCGAATTATCTCTTTTTTTTTGTCTTTTTTTTTTTTGTCTTTTTTCTTTTTTTTTTTCTTTTCCAGTTATTTAGAAAGAAAAAAAGAATTATAAAGCGCAGCTATGGAGGAAAAACAATTATTTTTGTTTATTGAAAATTGTTACTGCAGCTGGGCTCCGTTAATCATACACATGCATACATAGACTAAATTTATGGAAAAGAATTTCAGATTTCAATCTTATTAATTAAACACCCTTGCAAGGGGATATCTATAATGTCAATTATAGTTATTTCATAAATGATTGTTTCAATGAACATAGATGTATGGAGTTCCATGGAGTTCACCAGCCCCTGATGACATCCAGGACGATGTCGCTTGATTAAATAAAAAAAAGTTATGTTATGTCGGGAAAATGAGGGTCTTTTAATTATTTAGGGTTGGAAATTATGAAATAATTGAATGTGATTATTTTTCAAACTTTCGGCTTACATATTTTATGGATAAATTGTTATTTAATAATATAAATTATGTCATCATATTCTATACAATGAGATTTTTCCAACATTTTTCCAACGATATATAATTATCCTAAAATGGATAAATAATAAATGAAAAATTGATTCTTAAAGTGAACTTATTGCAAAGCAATTGTAGAGTGAAATTTTGATTAAAATCTCATATCACGTATCTCTTGTTAAAGGAAAAAACAAGGAGTATATAGGGAGTCATTCTTAAGGTGGTTAAGTTGTAACCTCTAATGGACGCACTTGCACGATATGGACAACAAGGAGTATATAGGGAGTCATTCTTAAGGTGGTTAAGTTGTAACCTCTAATGGACGCACTTGCACGATATGGACAGCGCGAATGCCAGACCAAAATGGACCACTATTGTGACATCCAACTCCAAAATTTTATAACTATTATACTTCTTTTAACATCTCTCGAACTACTCAATAATTTCCTTAATATCCAAATAAATTATTGGGCGTCATAAATCTGCAAATCCTAATATAGAATAATCTTATATTAATGCATCAGTAAAATTAAATATAAACTATCTAATTTAATATACTTATTTGGCTTGAACTTGATAATTATTTATTATCAAGGTTCCAACGTACCCAAAATTCCGATTTGGGAATCAAAACCACGTACTTCTTCTTATCCTATAGAACCTAATTTTCTTCTATTTAATTACATCAATAAATCTTAATAAAATGTTGTTCTACCGCTATTTACATACACATGTATCAATCATAATAAATTACTACCACAAATATGGTGTGCAAGTATTCACAATACCAAAAAACTACCAAAATATTACATATTGCTTTAAACACATTTCTAACAAATTTGAAAATTCAACAACTGCAAATTGCATGTGCATGTGTTGCCAACTAATATAGTGATTTATCTTTTAAATTTAAGCTTAAACATTTATACAATTGCTCTATAAATTTTATCAATAATAATGAGACAAAGTTTCAATATCAGTAGTAGTAAACTATCTGACTAGTTATACCCAAATACAACTTCAGCTTCAATGTACAACAATCAATAATCAAAATATATACAGTAAGCTAACTAAATCCATACCTAAATGATATTATACCACATGTTCTATTTCTTAAGAAATTAATTTGATGGCTAATAAAAGCATCGAAAAGTTATTATTTGCGATCCCCAAATAAAATTTCTTAAAATCTCAAATTTTAATTTTAATTAAAAATTAAATAAAAAATCACAAAACAGTTACATGATACGTTCTCTCAAAATGTAAATGTAAACCAATTAGCTCAATTTAGAAATAGACAGAAAGAAATAAGCGAATCAAACACTAATAAATTAGCTCCCAAATTATAATCAATCAAATTAGGGATGAGGGGTTTCACCTAGAAATTTTTACATTTTCTTCTCATATAAATCTCACTTAAACTAATTTTCCAACAAATAATATAATTAATTTAATTCCAAATACTTCAATAATTCATACAAAATAATCTACTCAAAATCATCAAAAACTCCAAGAATTAATATTACTCCAAATAATTCATAGATTAATAAAAAAATATTAAACCAACATGAATTCGCCGGAAAATATTCCGACCACCGCAATAGTACCTATAATTCGAACGGAGAATACCGCTAAATTCATAGCACTGCTAGGAGTCCAAAAATATTAATTTTATTCTCATATCACTTCATATTTAGAATTAATTTACCGAAAAATACTCTAAAATTTCATTTCTAAATTCACTATCATATTAACCTCAAAATAAAATATTAACAGTACATATTGAAATTCACTTAGTTCTGAACACATGCCTGAAATTTCATCGCGATCAGACAGCAAAACATTCCATTATCAAGGTTCTTCTATATATATCTAAACTTCGTCCTGAGCCTTCGCCTTCGACCCCGTCTTTCTCTGCTCTTCTTTCTTTCTTTTCTTTATATATAATTTTTTTATAAAATATCTTCCCGATAAAATTACTAATTTGCCCTTAAGTAGTATATTTTTAAATTTCTAAATTCCTTCACGTAACTTTTAATTCATTTCAATTATATTCTTACTGTGTATATAATTTTCATCCCTAGAACTTTCTATTCTATTTTTTATTTATTATTTCATTTTATTATAATTCCCTTAAATAATTAATGGGATAACTAATTTATAATTTTGAGGCTTTCATCTTTATATATATAAAATTAATCACAGGAATCTCTAAAAAAATATGAGAAATCAAAATTTACATATAAAAATTTCGGGATGTTACAACTATGGACATGTCACTGATCATTATGTTTTTAACACACAAAATTGCAGAAATATTTTCTCTCTAATTAATTTGAAAATCCAGGCTGTTAGTTCTAGGTTTCGATAATATTATTTTGAACACGGTTGAGTTCTACGTTGTCGTTGTATCAATGTTGTTAGCTACAGTAAACACAAATACAATTTATATAAGTAAATTGCAGATTACAAGAAACTGGAAATGAAATAAATTTAAGAACAGAAATAAGATCGAAATACTTTTCAACCTTAACGACCGAATAAGCAGTAGAGTCGAGACCTGAAATCGCAGTCTCCTTAAGACAATTATCTGCCCGTAGTTGGCGATTTTTCTCCCAGGATACAACAGCTATCAAAAGTGAACACAACCGTGCAAAGTAATATTATCACCGGAAAGGAACAAAACAGAAAGCCTATTTGAAAGAATCAGAATTGCAGAAAATGAGGAAAGGAAAATTCGGAATTTTCAAGTGTTCTACAACTGATGGAGAGTAAAAAGAAATAGGCTAATTAAGCGAATAAATTGGATTAATGACATTTAATTGGATTTATTCTCTTATTAAGAGAATTTATTGTGCAGTTATTTTTCATTTAAAAATAAAACTGATACAAATTAATTCTCTTATTAAGAGAATTTATTGTGTAGTTATTTTTCATTTAAAAATAAAACTGACACAAATTTGAAAAGACTCAAAAAATATCTGGAGAAAATTAGTCGGACCGGAGAAAAAATTAAACAGGCCCGTAATAGCCCAATTCGGTCTGGCATTCGCAACGCTCATGTTGTGCGAAAGCGCATTGGGCGTTTGAAGGCTCGGGGTTAGGATTTGCACCCTCCCTTGCGCGCACAAGAGAGAGCCTTTTGGTTTACACAAGTTAACACCCTACAAAAGTGCGTTTCAATACAAACACCTTTTTTTCTTTATTTTTTCCCATGTAGGACAAGTTAACTTGTACCAAAATTTCTCCAAATATTCCATTTCATTAGGCTAACTTTGAGCAATAATTTTTCATTCACTACTTGCCTGTTTTGGGTAAATTATGTACCGTTGGAAAGCTCACGTTACGTACTATACAATGACACTAATCATTTGATGTAATACGCTTCTTTTGCATAATATAATTTGGTCCAAAATTGACAAAAAGTCACTAGTATATAATCTAATATATATGTCAAATTTCCAACAAATGTTACAATAAATTAAAAATTTTATAAACCGTTTAAAATTACTTAAAACTAAAATAGCTACTAGTTTAAAAATATTTAAGGAAGCAGTACTTTTTTTATTTTTTATTTTTTTACAATTTTTTTTAAAGCGTAGTATTTATTCTCAACAACACTTATTCTCATAAACCCTCGAATTTTGAACCATCAAGAGAAACTTGAATGTGCAGTTTTATGCGTTGATGTTGATGTTGATGTTTTTGTAATATGCTATGTTTTTTTTCTGCCATAAGTTTTTGTTTGAAGGGGTGAAATCTTTGCTTTTTCCACTTTAGATAAATGTCAATTGTATAGTTCTAATGGTTTCGAATACAGTTACTTTATAAAATTCAAATAATTTAGCCAAAAAACTGTGTATATATTAATGAATCACCATAAACGATCTCAAATCAAGATTACAATTTAGGCAAATTATAATTACTTTTTAGAAAAAAAAAAAAATATTACCTCCTGTTTTGATTTCGTGAAATAAAGTATTACAACTATTTAGCAAAACGACATTGTTTTGTTCTTAGGTTTAAAAATAAAAAAAAAAATTAAAAAGAAGCCCAGCCCATACTTATATGTTTATATTAATTTTTTTTTAATGAAAAATTTGTATATATTATTCGGTTTAAAGTAGACTAAACATGTATTAGAGTATATTATTCATCAATGAAATGTCATTTTTTTCTTTGTCTCCCTTTTTTTTTTTTCTTGAGATAAAATTGGATATATTCAAACTTTCATATTAGTTTTCTTTAGCCATGATCATATGTATTTTTATTATTTTTATTTCTATATTTGATCAATTATTATATATATATATATATTTTTTTTTTCTAATTCAAATTTATAATATATATTTTTTAAAAAATTCGAATTCCATTGTTTGTATTTATGATTATGATTCATACCAATTAAAATATTATTTATATAATTGGTATTTAAAATTCTATGAGTAAGTGTGTGTTATTATTTGGTTTCTCTGCACCGCTGTCTGCCGGTCTGTCACGGTGACAACCTGTCGGTCGCCGTCTGTTTTTTTCCTCCCGGTATTGGAGTCCTAGCTCCACCACTGCTTCCAATGATGTATAATTATCCTAAAATGGATAAATAATGAATGAAAAATTGATTCTCAAAGTGAACTTGTTGTAAAGAAATTGTAGATCGAAATTTTGATTAAAATCTCATATCACACCTTTCTTGTTAATGGGAAAAGCAAGAAGTATATAGGGAGTCATTCTTAAGGTGGTTAAGTTTTATTAGCTAGAGGACTCTCTCATGCGCACATAGGTGCAAATCTAACCTCCAATTGACGCACTTGTACGATATGAACAATGCGAATGCTAGACTGAAATGGACCACTATAGACATATTACTGTTCATTATGTTTTTAACACACAAAATTGCAGAAATATTTTCTCTCTAATTAATTTTGAAAATCTAGGTTGCTAGTTCTGAACACGATTGACTTCGACGTTGTGGCTGATCCTTGATGACATTTGTTTATACATGTCCCAACGTCCTTTTGTTCATCATTTATGCTTGGTTAAGGTTTAATCTATTTCAAACCAATTTGTAGTTTCTCTATTCAATAAAATTGTTCTTTTATTCATATTTGTCCATATAGTTTATTTAACATAATTAAGAAATGTTATCCAACTGTTATAAATAGATTTTAGTGCAAGTATAATAGGAGATAAATAAATTTGAAATACTTGTAGAAGGAAATGTTACAATAAATTAAAAATTTTATAAACTGTTTAAAATTACTTAAAACTAAAATAGTTAGTAGTTTAAAAATATTTAAGGAAGCAGTACTTTTCTTTTTTTTTTTTTTTTTTACAATTCTTTTTAAAGTGTAGTATTTATTCTCAAGAACATTTATTCTCAGAAACCCTCGAATTTTGAACCATAAAAAAAAAGCCTTGAATGTACAGTTTTATGCGTTATTGTCGATGTTTATGTAATATGCTATGTTTTTTTCTGCCAGAAGTGTTTGTTTGAAGGGATGAAATTTTTGCTTTTTCCGCTTTGGATAATTGTCAATTGTACAGTTCTAATGGTTTCGAATACAGTAACTTTAAAAAAATTTAAATAATTTAGCCAAAAAAACTGTGTATATATTAATGAATCACCATAAACGATCTCAAATCAAGATTACAATTTAGGCATATTATAATTACTTTAAAAAAAAAAATTACCTCCTGTTTTTTTTTTTTTTTCGTTAAATAAAATATTACAACTATTTATTATTTTGTTTTCCCAAGTATATAATACATACGATACTTGCAAATCCAGCAAAAATGATGAAAGACAATTACATTATTGAAAAAGATTACATCTATATTGATAAAGATAGCTTCACCTATTCATCTATTGAAAACAAAAGAAAACCTATTTAAAAAGGAAAATTATGCTAAGATATTTCATAAATTGTGTTGATAATACAAATTTTTGAAGTTGTTGTGGTCTGCAGGTCTTCGCAGTGGTCCCATTTTTGAACTTTCATATTCAACCTACCTATGTACTAGGGTCTTTAAGAGAGTGTCATCCAAATATTAGTTCAATTTCCCATCCTAAGCACATTCTACTCCATCTTCTTAAATTACCATCTTTGCTCATCCATTTCTCTCAACTGCCCCAATCTCTTGATTTCAAAATCCCCATGTATCATATATATAAGAGAAAATTATTTTTTTTAAAATTTGTCCATTTCTTCTTAAATTATTTTTAAACATCGGTCTGTTCTATTGGTGATGAAACTCTAAATGGTGAAGTTGAAGCTGATAATTTTGTTTGTCTAAATATGGATAAGAGCCAGCGACAATTCCAGACTACTACGTCATAGCCAAAGCAAGCTACAAAGCTGAGGAATGTGACAGCTGCCATTAGTTAATTGGAAGCTATAAGTTTTGTACTTTGGAACGAAAAATTGTTACAACTAATTAGTATTCAGTCTAGAATCTTCTATGAACTTGTATAAATAGCAAGCTAAGATCATGTAGAATCTATGCAATTATTAAGAAATCAAATTGCAATTCTTCTTTTATGTTGATTGAGCAGTTACAAAACCGGAATAGATTGACTTATTAAAATAGAACAAAATCAAATAGGAACATTAACCAAATATAATCTGTTGAGTGTAATTCCCAATTCAAGAAGCTAATGAGGGGTTATTGAAGCTAATTTGGAGTTTTTGAATAAGTTGGAGTAAACTAGGAAGTTTTTGAATTAATTGGGTTAAAAAGGGATGTTTTGTCATGAATTAATTAAGTTGAATTCAGTAGAAATCAATTGGCGAGTACAATCTGAGTGATCGTTTAGGGTTTTGGCAAGCTAGAAATTGGAACAAAATACGGTCAGTGTTTCCGTTAGTAATTTGCTTTATCTTCCGGAAAATAGGAATTTTATTCCTACTTTGTTTATACTTCTTAATTACAAATTTTTTTGGATTCTACACCACTCAATGTCAGTTTAGGGCCTATATAAACACATATAAAAGTCGTTTTGAGGGCATTGGGTGCAAGAGAAACAATAAAGAGCTTGGGAAACACTTAGACATCTAGACCTTTTAAGCTTTTATTCACATTTAAAACACCATAGACCAAAATTGATATCAAAATTTAAGCAAATGGTCAATATCTCAATTTTTCCAGTATTAAAAAGTCCTTCAATAAGGGGTAACTCTCCCCATAAGTTACGCTCTATACATAAAAGTATTTTTCTTTAACTTTGTTCAAGGTGAGTTGGACCTATCCCCCAACTCAAAAGTTATGGTGTTGGAATGCGAAAGGCCTCATTTTTTTTAGCAATGAAAAGGGTCTTCTATGAGAAGTTTGTTCTCCCTCTTAAGCCTCTCTCCATATACAAGGAATGATTTTTTTCATACCTTGCTTAAGGTGAATTTGTCCCATCTCCCAATTCAAAACTTAAGGGTAATCAAGACAATTGAATTCTAATAATTAATATTCTTAACACAATTCAACCAATATTATCAAGTGTAAGATAGACTCTAGTTATCTCATTCTTCATAAGTTGGCAATAAACTTAATTACTTCACATTAGCTAACAAACTTTTTGGAAGCAATCGATCAATTAAACTTCATCAAAATTTTGTCAAAATCAAATGTAGAGAGTTTGCAAACCAAGCTCAACCTCCAGTCCTTATGGCAAACTCATCAACATGCTTTGTTTCTAATCATTCTTACTTCCAATTAGTTCATTATATTCAATGATGACAATCCAAGGGCTAAACCAAATCAATTTCAAAATTTAAATTTAGGTCTAATTTACTTGTGGATAAACAACTGAGAATCCGATTCATGGAGGAAATCATGCAAGAACTAAATGCAATTCCTAAGTTAAACTAGCACATGCATAAAAATAAAATAAAATTAACCTAGCCTAAAAATTAAAAATTAGCCCTAATTTTTCCCTTTAAGAAAAATACATACTAAAATAATCCTAAAAATTCATATATGAAAATGAGCTATCAAAAATCTAAGAAAATTCTTAGGCTTGTGAGTTTTATAATTCTCTTGTAAATTGTTCATGGTACTTCAGTAACAAAACTCCTCCTCTCCCGTAGACGTAAGCACGTGATCGAACCATGTAAATTTTTTGTGTTGCTTATTTTATTTTTATTATTTTCACTTGTTCAATTAATTCACCTCAAAATAGTCTTAATCTTCTAACATAACCAAATCAAAATTTATCGCTTCGATTCGGTTGTAAACTGTGGTAGCCGAATTTTTTAATAAAGAATAGAAAAATTATAAACATTAGAAAAAGTGTAATTTGATATGAATTAAATATAATAAATAAAAAGGTATAGTTTATTGGTACTATATAGAGTAAATGAGCATTTAAAATTATAAAAATATAAAATAAATAGTATATAAACACATATAAAAATATATTTTAGTATAGGGTAAATAATTATAATCTCCTTGAGACTTGGTCAAATACACCAATACATCCCTGTGTTTTACATATTTAATTAAACCTCCATGTATTTTGCTCCGTCACATTATAACCTCCTTTTATTTATTGTTGTTTGGTTTCCTATCAAAATTTCTAACGTGATATATATATTTATGGACTTAAATCATCACTTAGAATATTCTACATTTAATTTTTTCTTAATTAGACCTCTTTAATGTCTTTTTTCCTAATGTAATCACGACTTAAAGAGTTCGGAAAAAGTCTCATATAAGTGCAAAAAAAAAAAATTGTGACAAAAGACCTTACAAAATCAACATTAGATAGGAGACAATGCTAATTTTAATCACGAATCTTAGCAAGCATCAACAATTTTGAAAGAAAAATGTTTAATAATGAATTGAGGGATGTAATAATATAATAGAGACAAACTTCAGGGAGGTATAAATTAGTTATGTAAAACACAGAGAGATACTAGTGTATTTGACTAAATTTCAGGTGAGTTATAATTATTCACCCTTTAGTATATTATCATAATTTTGATTCTAGTTTTAGTTTAACCAACTTTCAACAGTAAAACCGAACCGATAACTGGAACCATATAATTTGTAAAAATCTTAACCAAACAGAACTTAAAAAAAATTCGGTGACCAAACTAAATTTGTCATTCGGTTTGATATAGGTTTGGTATTTGATTATTTTGAATTATGCTCACCCCATTCAACAAGGAATCTTAGGCTTTTACATGATTGTCATACTTGTTTTTGCTGTTTTCAATGCCGTAGGAGCAGTTCTGTCACATTGAGGTATCCCATATCCTTCGTTTGATGCTATACTTGTAAGAAATTTATGATTTGGCAGCAAAAGTAAAACAATTTATTGCTATAACTTTAGACAACAAAAAAAAAGTTATTACATGTTGTTGCTATTGACGAACAAGATCACATAAAACAACATGAACAAATCAATGATTAATTCCTAGGTAAAATATCAAAGAAAACGGAAGAACAAAAGTGTGTATTATTTTTATTAAATTTGAAGTCTGGCTTAAAACAAAGAAAAAAACACTTATAGAGCGTGTGAAACGCAACCCTAAATAAGAAAGAAAAACTAACAAAAAAACAAACTAGAAAAACAATAAATAACAAAATAACAAAATTGGTAAAACTTAAAACTAATGGAAGAAGCCTTAAACAACATTTTTTGGGCCCCACAATAAGTCGTCACAAAGTAAATCCAAAAATTGAAGAAAATTTCTAAATTTTGTTTTCGAAAATATATTAAGCAATCAGATACCTGTAGTGAAAGTTATGCCAGTTTTAATATGTGCCGACCAAACTCCTATTTGCCTTCTTGGCCAGTAGGCTTATTTTTTTCTTATTCGCTTGGTCCAAAATCTCATTGGCTATCAGCTCTGCATCAACTATAAAGTTGTAAAGATAAGTATTTGCAACATAAAGTTAATATAATTTTACTGCTAAATGTGCTTTTTGCAGCAACTTTTAAATATTACCTCTATGATCCCGAGTAACAATATCAGCGCTGCCAAGAGAGTTCTGAATCAAGATCCCATCATCAACACTAATTTTGCTTCAACCTATGGTCTGGCTTTGACCAAAGTCGAAGTTGTTGCAACAGGAAAAAGGGGGTTCATGTCTTTATTGGTTCTCTGACACAACGTTGAGGAAGAAGAAGGAAAAGAGACTTCAACCCATTCTATCGCTTGGTTATGAGCTCTAGCAATAATTTCATCGGTGGTTAAAGCCTTTTGGGAGAAAACTAAGTCATTCCGAGCCTTCCAAATCTACCGCAAAAGGAAAGCAGTTGTATTGGGGACATCATTTACCACCTCGACTTCACTAGCATTAAGAATGATTTAGCACCAAAAGGTAGCAAAATCTGAACTCCCAAATTGATCAGAACACAACACTGGAGGGAACGAGAATCATATCGCTCGGACAAAGTCACAAATTACCTTATTTTGTGTCAGACATATTAATAAAAGTTATTCTCTACAACTATTTTGATAAATGTTAGTCTCAAATAGGATTAGAGGTACACTAGAGGGGGGTAAATATTGTGTATACCCAAATTAAAATTCTTTTGTGGAAACCTTCAAAATAAAAAACAATTTTTCCCAATAAACAAGCTTTACTTAAAAATACGAAATAAAATAATTTGTAAAACTAGTTAATATAATTGCTTTTGAAGAATTTAAATAAAATCCCTAAGGGCTATTACTGCTGAAAATAAATGCGTAAATATAAATGACAGTAATTAAATAGAGTAGGGATAGAGATATTTGTGACACCGAGATTTATATATATAGGTTTGAAACAACCATCCTACTCCTATTCCCAAGTGAACCACTTGAGATTTCCACTATAATTCCTTTAACGGTAGCAATTAAACCAAGTAATCTTTCTTCTGTCTAAGATCAGAACAATCAATCCTACTTTGGTCTATGATTAAGATAGTGATCATTCTTCAGTCTAGGATCAACACACCCGGTGCTTTTTGCAATCTTAAACACCAAACTTTTACAGCTTGTTGTTTTTCAAAGATCAACAATAAAACTTTTACAAAACTTTGTTGATAGAAATCTAATCAACAAAGCTTCCATTCATACTGATATCTCTTAATGTGATGTTACAATTCACACAAAATATTTGATTTGGAAGTGTATGAATTGCTTTGATGAAGACTTAATATCTTTCAATTGCTCTCTTTAAGCGTGTTGGAAAGACTACTAAACAATGCTTGTAGTGCTTGTATTGTATGGTTTGTAAATTGTCTTCCCAAGTTGAAATGGTCACAATTGTCTTTTATTTATAGGCATTGGAGATGTGGTTTGGAGAAGCTATTCAAATTTTGTTCAGGTCTTTGAAACTAGCCGTTGCACAATGTTTAGCCCTCTGAAGACTTGTAATAAACTTTCTTCAGTTCTCTGAATGTAACCATTATGCAGTATTCAGGTCTCTAAAGATTTAACTTAAACTTCTTTAGGTCTCAGGTCTTTGAATGTAGCCGTTATACATTGTTCAGAACTCTGAATATTTGAATTTGTTTTCTTCATGTCACTGAATGTGGCCGTTATACAGTTTTAGGATTTTGAATATTGGAACTTGGCTTCTTCAGGTCTCTAAATGTAGCCATTACACAGTGTTAAGACTCTGAATATTTGAACTTAACTTCTTCAGGTCTCTAAATGTGGTCGTTTTACAGTGTTTAGGCCTCTGAAGATATGTACCTGAATTTCTTAAGTCTTCATTCTCCTGAACCAATGTTTATCTTATTACTCCAAACATTTCATCCTCTTTTGTAATAGTCTTCCAATGTCTTCAATAATTACTATGTCTTCGTCTTCTTTATATACTTTGAATTAATCCAATTAAAGTGATGAAACAATTTATTCTTAGATTTAATTCATCAAGTAAATCTTCTTCTTCATTTTGTTACTTTGAACCATCTAAGCAATATATTAGGACAACTTATTTTCTCTTAGATTTGACAACTAAAGTAATCTTCATTCTTCAATATTACTTCACATTATCTAAGTAAGAATATTATGATATATATCTCATTCTTAGATTATGTATAGTAATATTCTCTTAAGATTACTTAATATCCCCCTTGTATGGTAAAATTATATTTTACCTCATATTTGAACTTTGGATGTTTAAAGTAATCATTTGAACTTTGGATGTTTAAAGTAATCATCTTATAAGAAACTTATTTTTTTTTATACCTTGCAGTCTCCTTAATTATTATTATTAAAACACCATGATTCAACAATAAAGTTAGAATATCTGCATTTGTACTTAAAACAATCGGTAAGTAATCAATTATATATTGTTTCCAGGAAAAAAAAAAAAGTTTTATTGGTGAAGTAATTTTTCAAAAATTCTTTTGAAGCAACTTTTAGAAAGTAGAAATCCGCATTTCACAATATTTTAAACTAAATAAAATTATTGATGTATAAATATAAAAATATCCTATAGTTTATATATTAAAATATGAAAATAAGAAATGATATGGCTGGTTCACCCAGCAACAATTCATGCATGATTTCTCTCTCTCTCTCTTTTTATTTTTATTTTTATTTTTTTTTTTTTGAGAAATCTCAATAAAAATTCCACATTTGTTATCATGCTAACTGTTACGAAAAATTACAAATATAATTTTTATTCTTTCATTTTCTTCCGTTTAATTTTACCCTTCTAATTTGAAGGGATGAAAAATAAATTCCTTCCATTGCCATAGAACGTTATTAACTTCCGTTGTCTAACATATTCTTTTAAATAAGAATTTAATTTTTTTTACTTATTAAAAAAATTAGTATTATCAATTCATTTTCATTTTAAAATTTAAAATTATATAAAAAAATGTAAACAAAACAAATTAACCAGAAATTATATTTTAATTATACTTTATGTGTGCATCTGTTATAATAAAAATTTTATTGATAAAAACAAAAAAAAAATAAGGATATGTTGGTATTCAAAATAGGAAAAATGATATCAAGAAAAGAAAGAGAAAATGAAAAAGTGACGAAGCCGTACAACTGGCAAGCCAAGGGAAAGTTATCAATTAAAGATATCATTTGATTTCCCTTTGTGCCTGTCAGAGGCTCCACATGTTAATGATTCATCAAAGTCCCATCTGCTTTATCCATTCTTTTTATTATTTTTCATAAATTGTATTATTATCATTATTGTTTATGTTGTCACATTCTCTCTGTGGCTATCATGGATTTATAATTGAAGAATGGTGTATCTTAGCGAATTATTTTGCCTTTGCAAGATAAAAAAAAAAAAAAAATCCCTATATATGGTCTCTTATCTCTTCATTCTTAATTTGTTTTGATTAATCTTGAATTTTAAGTTGATACATTGTTCCTTTTATACTACATAGTTGTTGATAAGGAATATGTTTTTACATTTTTATATTTTTCTCATTCAGGGTCACGAATGTAATTATCCTAGCTGTTTGTCTATATACCATATGTATTCTCCAATTATCTCTCAATGAAAGACAATTAAATTTTTTCAACATTCACATAGTATCAGAGCTTACCTAATACTATGAATCTCTAATTCTCTTAACCCTAATTCCAAAAATTCTATCCCTGAACCTATTGATTCAGTCGATTCTCCAAGCTCTTCGTCAACCCCTGTTTCACCAAACCCTAATCACTCAAACTCCTCTTCAGCCGAAACTTCATCTCCTACCTCTAGCTCAACCGTAACCATGGTTGTCCCAAGCACTCAAACAAATCCTCCTATCACCAGTAACACAGTCTTCTCCATTAAACTTGACCGCACCAATTACCTAATGTGGAAAACCCAGTTTCAACCTGTTCTAAATTGCCATAACCTAATGGGACATATAGATGGCTCCTCTACTGCTCCTGCTAGAAAAATACCAAACCCCACTGATCCTAACACCCAAATAGACAACCCGGAATACCAATCATGGTTCACAAAACGATCAAATGCTTCTTTCATGGATATTTACATCCATATCTCTTGATGTATTCAAATCAGTCATTGGTCTCACCACTGCCTTTACTGCCTAGGAAGCCCGGTGTCACAAAACTGTCAACTTCAGATCCACATTCAGATGCAACAACTTCAAAAAACCAATACTGGTGTAGCTGATTTTCTTCAACGAGCCAAGGCCCTATAAGATGAGCTCACTACTGCTAGCACCCTAATCATTGACTCTCAATTCAATGCCCTAATTTTTCACAATTTAGGCAATGAATATCAAGGCATTATTACTACTCTAAGTGTCATGGAGCCACTGGCATATTATTTTACCCTATTTGGCCGCTTGAGCTCTTATGAAATTCTTCTTAAGAGCTATCATAAACTACCTGAAGCTTTCTTGACCCACTGACCAGCAGCTCCTCCAAACACCTTTGTGCCTCCAGTTCAAACAAGTCCTCATACCAATCTTCAGTAGAATATAGTGTCATTTTATACTCCCTGGCGAGGAAATCCTAACCCCAATTATTATGGAAAACGACCAAAGGGACCATGTTAGTTGTGTGGACTTCACAATAACACAGCGGATCGTTGTCTATGTTTACCATAATATCAAGGATCTCATCCACTTTATAGTCAATCAACCTACGCTCAAGCTCATCTTGCTTATGGAGGGGTGCCTCAATCCTACCCTTCGACTCCTCAGTACAATTATTATACACCTCCTCTCTTAGCTGCTCTTCTAGCTCCATTCAGACCTTGGTACCCTGACACAGGTGCAATGCACCATATGACTGCTGATGCTCAGAATATTCAGAATATGATGTTGTATCAAGGATATGATCAGATTCGTGTTGGCAATGGTCAGGGTATGCCCATTAGTCATATTGGTACTTCCAAACTCTTTCAATTTACCCTTAATGATGTTTTGTTAGTTCCCAAAATCATAAAATCCCTTCTCTCTGTACAAAAATTTACTAAAGATAACCGTTGGCCTTCTTTATTTCTTATTAAGGACCAGGTCACAAAGAACATCCTGCTGCGAGGCCCGAGTGATCAAGGTCTTTATGTGCTGCCATCCAACCTTAAACAAGCTCTAGTTGGTGAATCGGTTCCTTTTGATGTATGACATGCTCGATTGGGTCACTCAAATAAGAGAATAACTTTTCAAATTTTTCATTCAAATAATTTAAAGTTTAATTCTGTGTCAAAACATTTTTGTCAATCTTGTCAAATGGGAAAACTCACCAAAAGTAACTTATAGCCTATTGTTAGAGAGAGTACTAGACCTTTTGAAATTATTCATGCTGATGTATGGGGTCCTGCCCCAGCTGAATCATTCTTGAATCAAAAATATTTTGTTATTTTTACTGACGAATTTACTCACTTTGCTTGGGTCTTTTGTTTAAATTTTAAAAGTGAAGTCTACTCTACCTTTCTTAATTTTCAAGCTATGACATCAAAATTTTTCACTTCGACTTTGGAGGTGAATTTCAAAAATTGAGCAACCATTTTAAACAATTAGGAATCAAACATTTTTTAGCCTGCCCCTATACTCATGAACAAAATGGCATTGCTGAACGTAAAATTTTCCATGTGGTTGACACTGCCTTAACCCTCCTTACTCATGCTCACATTTCGTTTCGCTTTTGGAACTATGTCATTAATCACAGTGTGGATTTAATCAACTCTTTACCGAGCCCTACTCTCCAAAATACCTCTTCTTATTTTCACCTATACCAAAAACAACCCGATTACAAAGATTTAAAAATTTTCTTTAGTGCCATTTTTCCTGTACTTCAATCGTACAATCGAAATAAATTCAGTTTTCATTCTCATATGTGTATTTATTTCAAAAAGTCTCAGTACCATTCTGGTTATTTATGCTTCAGTCCAGAGCAAGAAAGGATTTTTATTGCAAAACATGTCTCTTTTAATGAAAACCTTTTCCTTTTACTATGCCAAAATCAACTGGCACTCCACCTCCTATTGAACAGTCCACAGGATGGATGACGTGGCACATGAAAACTTCAGCTCACAATGGTCTCTCATCAGGTAATACTTTAACTCCTTCCTTAACACCACCATTATCACCACAACATACTCACACCAACACTTCTCTACCACCATGACCTTTTACACCTCAAAATCAGAATCCTACCCTATTTTCCCGATCTCCATCCAATCCTACTCTTCCTTCTCATATTCATACGCATTCTCCACCCTCTCTCTCAAATAGATCTACCACGTCACAATCCCCTAGACTCAAGCTTCTCCTCGACCCAACTGAGCCAACCAAACCTAATGATCCTAAGACCAACCCAATTGAACCCCCAATCCACCAAATGTAACTCCAGCCAGCCAACACTCTCAAAAAGCTAGCCAGATATGCCCTCACTCACTCACTCACTCACTCACTCACCAACTATCTTTAAATTGAACCACCAACATACACCTAAGCAAGGAAGTATTAGGAGTGGCGAGATACTATAACCACTGAGTTTCAAGCTTTGCTTGATACTTGTACATGAGATCTCGCCCATAAAAATATTATAGGATGCAAATGGTTTTCCTATAAAAAGGAATACTGATGGATCGATTTAAAGGTACAAGGCTTGCCTTGTAGCTAAAGGGTACACTTAGAAGGTATGCATTGATTACAAGGACACATTTAGTCCAATGGTGAAAGCAACTACTATCCGCACTATTCTTGCTTTATCATCTGCTCATAAATGGCTAGTGCATCAATTTGATGTCACCAATGCCTTTCTACATAGGTATCCAAGTGAAACTTTATATATGCAACAGCCCCCCGGATTTATTGATTCTGCTCGCCCTAAGCATGTTTGTCAACTTAGAAATTCAATGTATAGACTCAAGCAAGTCCCCAGGGAATGGTTCACTCAGTTATGTTCCTTCCTTGTTTCACATGGGTTTCAGAAATCAATGACTGACAATTCCTTATTCATTCGCATCTCTAACAACACTTACACTTATGTGCTTTGTTATGTTGATGACATCCTTGTTGCTGGGCCTCCTTGATGGAGCTTGAATTTCTTATCTGGGACCTTGGACGAGTTGCCTTCTTTCTCAGTATTGAGGTGGACAACACATCGAAAGGTATTGTTCTAAGGCAATCGAAATACATTGGGGGTTTATTTTACTCAGTTTGGTATAGAGGAGTCCAATTCCTGTCTCACACTTATGGCTACTACCCCTAATTTATCAAAAGACATGGGATCTCCTCTGTTGAAAGGCGATGAATATCGGTAAGCAGTTAGCGCCTTGCAATACCCCACTCTCTCTAGGCTGGACATAGCTTTCTCGGTTAATAAACTATGTCAATTCATGCACTCTCATATTACTGTTCACTGGAATGTAGTCAAATGCCTTTTCCCCTATCTCAAGGGTACTGCTCACCATGGCTTGCTTCTTTGGAATGCTACATCCGTAAGGTTGAACATCTTTTTCGATGCCGATTAAGGAGGGTGTTCGGATGACCGTCGCTCAACTGGTGGTTATTGTATTTTTTGGGGGTTAAGCCTTGTTGCTTGGGGTGCCAAGAACAGCCAACTCACGGTCTAGCACAGAAAGTGAGTATAAAGCAATAGCTAATGCTTTTGTTGAAGTTCTATGGTTAAATTCTTTACTCACCAAAATTGGGTTTCCTGCTACGGGTAAGATCACTTTATGGTGTGACAACATTGGCGCCATTTATTTAAGCAAGAACCCGGTCTTCCATGCTCGTACAAAACACATTGCCCTGGACTATCACTTTGTTCGTGAGTTGCTTGCTAATGGTACCTTGCAAATCATGTTCATTCAGTCTCTTAATCAACTAGCGAATATATGTACCAAGCCTTTGGGTGTTGTTTTCTCTCTTTACATGACAGCCTTCACATTTTCGACACCCATCGGCTTGCAGGGAGGTGATAAGGAATATGTATTTACATTTTTATTTTTTTCCTATTCAGGGTCACGAATGTAATTACCCTAGCTGTTTGTCTATATATACTTTATATATTCTCCAATTATCTCTCAATGAAAGACAATTAAATTCTTTCAACATTTACAGTTGTTAACTAGTGTAGAATACATCTCTAGATTCTAGCATTCATAAAGTAGTTACAGCAACTGCAATTCTATTATTCCAGTTGTTATTTACATTTTTTATCCTTGCATATACATCCCTACTTAATATATTTCGTTTAAAACATGTACAACACAAACATATTCTTTGTTGTTTTGAAATTATGATAATAAACGGTTGGTAGGATTTGAACCATTGACTACTTGGTTTAAGAGTTTCTAATATCATGTAAAGAAATCGAATAATTCAAAAATTTAATTAGTGCATCAATAAGATTCTTGAACATTATTTATTAACTCTAACAAAAAGTATATAACCGATTTCATTTGTGTAAGATATTATATTTTTCACACTTGGAGGAAAATTTCATATGCCTAATAGGGTTATTGAAATATCAAGCTCCTATACTTAGCTGTTGGGAGCAATTCCCCCTTAATGAATCAAAAAGCTTATAGATCTTCCTATTATCTCTGAATTGGACCAAATGTCACATTTTTAATGGTCAACCAAGGTGGACCGTTACCCCCGTTTTTTCTAATAATTCTAACTTCGATTAAATATCATTTAAGCCCCTACACATACGCGCTACATGTAATTCCTCTCTTAATGAACAAAAGAGTTTTTAAATTTTATTAGTCTTTTTAAATTGGAGAATTTATCTAATTTTAATTAGTTTTTATTAATGAAAATTTTAATAATTCCAGAATTGACCAAAAAAATCGCAATGAAACCCTGTTATTTGGGATGAGACCAAGAGAATCAAAAATATTTATTTAGACACTTGTGCAAGAATTCTGGTCAATTTGAACAAAAGAAAATTAAAAAATTCATACCCTAAACAAGGATCCATCAGTTTACGGAAAACTATTAAATAATACCATCAATTCAAAATTGTAAACACACAAATGTTAAATTTGAATCAAATGGATTTGCTTTTTTAATTTTATTTCAATTCTACTATCATTTGTTGCGGGTTTTTTTGGAGTTTGGGATTAATTGAAATTTTTATTAAGAAAAACTAATTAAATTTGATAAGGTTTAAATAAAATAGGTAAAATCTGGTCTAATATAGAAAGGTTAGTGAAATTCATAAGCTTTTTAGTTTATTAAGAGGGAATTGCTCCTAACGCGTATGTATAGGGCCTTAAATGATATTTAATTCAAGTCAATAGTATTAGGAAAAAAAGATAAACTTCGGTTTAAATTCTATAAGGCTAAGGAGATATTTAAGCCTTTCGATTTATTGAGGGGAAAATTGCTTAGAGCACATAAGTGTAAGGGCTTCAATGGTAACCCTTCTAATTAATAAATTTTTCAATATTAACATAAATGACTAGTAGCATCAAATATGTTTTCTTTTCAATTAAATACAATAATGCTTGAATCATAATAATAAAAAAGAACCCTGTTTTTGCCCTTTAATCTGATTAAGTTTTAATTTTGAATTTCGTAAAGCATGAAATGTCATGCTTGAATGTTTAAATTATCGATAAACTTGTAGTAAATAGAATCATTATACTTGATATTCACCAAGATGTTCCCCTCTTCCATTAATATAATTTTTATTTCTTTTGCTCTTAATACAGAATTCACTATTGGTTATGTTCAAACCTTGATGATTTTATCCAATTAAAAATATTGTAGAGAATGATGGACCAGTTAGTCTGTTAGTTAGTTAGTTAGTTTGATCACTTGTTAACTCTAGTTAGTTAATACTTAATCATGCTCTGAGTTAGTTAGTTAGTTGGTTAGAGTTGACAAACTATTATTTCCGGATTGTACCTAAACTATAGTATAAAAAGAGAGTACGCTCTTTATCAACCAAAAAAGAGAGAGAGAGAGAGAGAGAGTACGCTAATGTAACTTGCTTCAATGATTCAATAAGATTTTCCATTTATCTTTCAATTTTGATCAATTTCTTTAACAAAAGCAGTTTGACCATTTAATGCAGTTTTAAATGGGTTTTAAGTGATAACTATAACAATGCTAAAGATCAGATCTTGATCCTTTGCCTAATGTGAATAAGGCTAGGCATACTCCATGATACAAAATGGTGTAAAAAACAGAAGCAATATGTGCAATCACAAGGATTGGAAGTGGCAAATGCAGTCAATCATTGCAGTAGAAAGTAGTAAATATGATCTTAGGAGCAAGAAGATTCAAAATCACAACCATGTTCGTGCTCATATGGCATAACAAGGTTCAGTTTCTGACACAGATAAAGATCAGGAGGGTTTCATGGCTAAGTTGATTTAAAAACAAGTACGTACCTGAAGTCAAAAACTACTAGTCATATATCACTAATTTGCTCAAATTTAATTATCTAGATTTGTTGGTATTATTCTTACTAGTAGTTTTAGTTCTGTTTTTGTTGATTCTTGGATTGTGTATTCTAATGTAACTTCTCATATAAGTGTCGATTTATCTTCTTAAACGAATAAACCGAATAGATTGTAACCTTTGGTTGATTAGTCTTTTTGATCAATATGCACATCTATGATTGCCTAAAGCCAATGAGATAACTTCAGACATAAGTATGCATATGACTAAAGGACCACAACCCCCTATATAGTAGTGTCCTAAGTATCGAAATTCTAATTATGTCCACCGTAATATTCTATTCCAACTGGGTATCTATAAATTATTAAACCACAATTTCCTACTTATGATGAGAATACAAACCATAGCCAATCACTAATTAGGATTCTAATTCTAATACATATTCATGCGGTAATTTGTCATAAAATTAAAGTTCCTTATGAAGTATGTCCATTAGCTAAGCAACATTTGGTAGTAATGATATTTTTACGATGATTACATTGATAGTTGGGGGCCCTGTCATAAAAGACATTTTGACTATTGTTAATTGGATGATTTTTCTAGAGCACTTGGACTATTTTGTTAGCTTCGTGAAGTTATACAATTGTTTTGATGCAATTTCTTACACTTGTTGCTACTCAATTTGGGAAACCAGCAAAACAGATAAGAGTGATGATGAAATTGAGATTTTAAATTCTTTCTGCCGGTCATTCTTTTATTCTCTACCTGATGACAAACTTTAATATAATCCAGGGATCATACAGTCTTTACCGTTAGATGATGAACATGTCAGCATAACTAATGATATATCAATCATCCAACGGTGCATAACATTGTTGTTCCGAATGAAATGATGATCTTAGCATGTGTTTCACCCACAAAAGCTGCAAGTACAGGAGACTGAGTGGAGCATCAAAAACATGTGAACAACTTTGCAAGCATACCATTCAAACTTATGTCATGCTAACTAGCACACCTCACGTGCACTTAGTTGCCTCTTATGTTGTTCGCATTGGGACATTAAAAAGAAACTAAGAGAAAAATAAAAGCACAATAAAATAAAAATAAATTAATAAAGATCACCACTTTTTAATTTTTTGACTTATATTCAATAATGCTTCACTTGCCAATTTTTATGGAAAAGGAAAATAAAAAAGAAAAGAAAGACTGTATAAAGGAACAGAGAAAAGTGGATACCTTTTATTTTATTTTATTTTATTTTATTTTTAATTTTATTGAACCTTTTTTACAAATAATAGAAACAGAGCAATATTTCACTCTTATACTTGTATTTGGTAAAATTTAATAAATTGTTCTGAACACTATTATAAAAATTGTCTCTCATAAAGCACTCTCAATTGAATTCTCATAAAAATCATATAAATTTTAATTTTCAGTATTTATATCACAAGTTACTTTAAAAAATGGGAGAATTTATTTTTTTTTACATTTAAGCATAGAATTTACTGAAAATAAATTGAATGGAATTCCTTCCAAACTAATGTTGAAATACACTGTTCTATTTTTCACCAATTTATTTCAGTTCATAAATTTTCTTCTTTTTTTTTCAGCTTAACATGTATACAACTATTTTTCTTCTCTTAACTAATAAGCGCAATTGAATGACGAGATAAAGGAATTAAAAAAAAAAAAAGTTCGATAACAAAATTAATGAATTGAAGCAGAATATATTATTATTGGAAACACAGATACTGGAAGAACTCAAATTAAATTACTACAAATTATTGATTATTCCACCCCAAAAAAAAAAAAATGGAAATTATTGAACAAAGTGCAGAGGCCAAATCATACCTTTTGGCATCAAATTATATATTCTTGTAAAAATTCGAATTCCAAAAGGTTAGATATGAAAATTTTTCATTTCAAATTAACCATGGAATAAGGGTCTAGTTAAATACTTGATCTTTCTGTTTTGACATTATTTGTCCCAAACTTGAAATTTTTATCTTGCATAGGGTACAATATTTGTTAACTAGCACGTGACATGATTTTTAAGAAAAGTAGAAGACTTTAGTATTCACTAGAGGGATCTTAATCATATGCAGTCGTGCAATTACTACGAATGTGAACCATCTTTTCGATTTAGTCTCACGTATCCATAAAAATTGTATTATGTACCATTTAATGGATATTGCAGCCCACTCAAGAGAAAAGTCTGTCAAATTTGCGGCTAATAATATCAAAATAGAAAGATCAGAAATCTAATATGTTGAAAATATTAATCGGTGGACCAATTATAAAAACTATAAAAGTTTAGGGGGTTATGATAGATTTTGCCAAGTTACTTTGGAAAAAGTTGAGTTTTATCTTTCATTAAATAATGTTCGGGTATGTGGTTAATGAGCACCAATTATAACATGTTACCAATGAATAATTAATATAATAATATTGACATGTCTGTTGTTGACACCTGTTCTTCATCCTTTTAACTTTGTCGCAACTTGAATTATTATTGTTGTGAATAGGGATAACAACGGATACATATTTTGCGGATTCCATACACTTTCAATGCTAATTGGACTATATAAATTACATATAAAGGGGTATGAAATGGAAATGAGATTCAAAAATTACTTGACATGGTATGATTGTACATTTTACCCGCTGAGAATTTTTATTGTATATCTGATACACCATGTCATCCGTCTACCAAACTAATAAAATAAAACCAATTTACTTTTCAACCAATAAAAAAATAATAAGGTGTAATTAATTTATTAAATATTTAATAGATATTTATTTAAATAAAATTTCAAACGCTGAAATAAAAACCATATACTCTAAAATAAAAATTTTAAAAACTAAAATATATTAAATAACATAATTTTATTGATCTATTATACGAATACATAGTGTTGTTGGAAATGCCCTAGTCCCGAGGCATTGGTCCTTGTGTTTGTATAATACATTTGTACATTAATGTAAACTTTATGTATTATACAATTTGTGTCAAGGAAATAAAGGCATTAATCTATTTATTATATGTCTTGTGCTATATGTTAAATAGAGTATCCAATGGACATATCCATATCCATGTTGTCAAGTGTGAGGCACTTGGCAGTAAGACTGTGGATAGTGAAAACGATATGACCATAAAGTCATCCGTAGTCTGTTCCAATCATGGGAATGAATGGAACCAAAGACTATCGTTAGCCTGGTTGTATGGCGGTGTCTTACCGGTCATAGAACATGGAATGTCAACTAGGTTAATGGGTACATGCAAAATGGGCATGGTACTGGATTCATCCACTTAACGGGAATCTGCATGGTATAGTATCACAAATGATTCTCGTGTAGTGCTTGTATAAGTCCTTAGACCGGACCATATGATGGTGCTGCATGTGAGGTGGCACACTTTGGTGTACGCCCAACGGGCCTGTAAAAGGGTGCCAAGTACGGGTACGTTCGGGTGTGTCAGTGAGCATGGCAGCACTATGGATATGCAGAAGGGAATGTCACTCAGTGATTCACTGAGACGATATCATCGGCCTCTTGAAGAATGTTACTGATAAGTGTGTGGCCGCACCCAAACAAGATTGGATCTTGTTTGTGAGCATCAGTTCATTCGGTATCAAGTCAAGGTCCAGACACAAGGAGGGTGATACTTCCATGCCTCAGTGTTGGACACCGATATCAGTGACATGGGATTTACAAGTTCAAACTACTGGGTTACGTTTTCAGTTGGACTGCTTACTCCGTCTTAATTGGGGGCTACAGTGGCTTGCTAGAGCCCGCCTGTCGTCTGTGGGCCTTGGCCCACTGCCAACATAAAGACGGGCCCATTGGATCGTACACATTGAACGTCTGGACTTTAACTAGTCGGATTAAGTGTGTACTTGGAGTATACACATTTGAAGAGAGAGAGATATATTAATTATATTATATGCATCAATTGGATTGATCAAAGTTATATAATTAATATTTATTTTGGCCTACTCATAATTAATTCAATGAATTAATTTATGGGGTTATTTCCTAGGTGGAAATATTATGACATGTATAGGTTTACATGTTTGTCATTTTATGTGTGTCTAATTTAATCCATTGATTAAATTAATAGGTCAAATGAATTTTAAATTTAAATGTATGTAATATGTTACATGGTATCATATATAAGCATACATGTTAAATTAAAGTTGCATTTGATTTAATTAAATCAAAGGAATTAAAATTGGGCTTAAGATGTAAAATGAATATTCCCACTTAAATAGGAATTGTGTTGGCCGAAATTTTGGTGTGAAATGGGCAAGGATGGTGAGTCATTTTGTTGGACAAAATGATGATGACACATTCCTTAGGACCAATAGGAAAAGAGTGAGTCATTCTTTGATTTTGAGGTAGCAAAGTTGGACTTTGCTTCCTTAAATGAAATAGAATGATGACAATTTTTGGTGTTGGCCGAATGAAGCTTGGCAAGTGAAGGGATGAGTCAACTTTGGACAAAAGATGATGATGGGTTGGTGATGACTCATGGTGTGAGTCATTAGGTTGAAAATGGGGTAGTAAAGTTGGACTTTGACTTCTCTTTTCACCATCATCTTAATTCTTCTATTAAGGATTTAATAAGAATGATTTTGTCTTAACTGATCTACTTTGAGGAAGGCTTGGCCGTCCATCACTTGTGCTTTAAGAGAAATTGGTTTTCTTTTAAAGGATGAAAATTGCCCACTTTATGTTTGATTATTTCTTTTGGAAAGAAATTGGGTGCATACTTGGTGAATATTGGTTCTATCTTTTGGAAAGATAGATTTTTCTTTTGGAAAGAAAACTTGGACAGCCATATTCCTTCTTGTGTGCCGCCCCTCTCTCCCTCTCTTCTTGTTATCCGAGTCGCTAGCACGGGTTTCGGTCCGAGAGCCGTTCGTGTACGCATCGGTGGAGGAAATCTACACTTGATTTCTGCAGTCTGCATCCGTCTCTTAGAGAGACTTTGTGGTGAGTTTTTGAAACCCTCCTTTTATGCTTTTAGTTTTTTGATTTCCACATCTTAAGCTCCTGGGCCGGATTCGAGGAAATCGACGCGTATTTCCGCTTTATCGGTCGGTTTCCCGTGACGAATCCCAACAAGTGTATTAAGCATAATACATAAATTATATATGTTGGTGGTTGGACACACCACATCACATAGTTTTAACCATAGTTGTGAAAACAGGACGGGACCGGCCGGTCGGACCGGGTTCGACCGGAACTGAAGGTCAGACCGGTCGGTTTCTATCCGGTTTTCACTTGGTCAACAACCGGTCAACGTTCGGTCGGACCGGCCGGTCAAATCTGAAAACTGTGAACAGGACCGATTTTCCTGTTCGACCAGACTGTTTTTAAAAAAAAATTTATTTAAATATAAAATTTAAGTTATTATTTTGAGGTGTTTTTAATTAAAATAAAATATAGTTTGTATTTTTAAATTATTTTAAAATAAATTGACATTTAATTGTAACTATAAAAACTATATTTCATAAATTGAGTTTTTTTAATTAGTATATTGTGTTTGAAATGCTTAAATTTAAAGAATCATAATAAAAATATTCAAATTTTCATAAATTATAAATATAAAAATATTTTAATATTTTAATATTTTAATATATTTATTAAATCCGGTTCGATTCTGGTTGATTCCGGTTTAATCCAAAATCTATGAATCCATCCCTTCACCGGTTCGATGACCGTTCCGGGTCTGAAAACCATGGTTTTAACCACTTAGTGAATTCACTTTTCTTGTTAATTTTTGCATGTTTAAATATATAAATCTTGTCATTGGTTTTTTTTTATGCGTTTATTATTTAATCTTTCTATTAAACGGATAATTTTCACGGGTTGAGATAATTAACTGTTGGTTTTAGGTCCGTCCATGATATTTTAGAATGGTAGAGACTAAACTGTAATTGTGGTAAATTACAGGGATCAAATATGTAATTTGGACTAACCCTATGAATAGATGGAAGTTGGGATTTCCTCTATAAATAGAAAAGTCGTTTCTCTAATTCATTTACGCGTAAGAACAGAAAACGCTCAGAGAGAGAAAATACGAAACAGAAACATACTTTTCGATCGTCAGAAGAATTCCCGGATAAAGCTCGTACTCAGTGTATTCGTATATCTGTAGGAAAGGCAACCAGAACGATCCGGTTTCCCGTATTGATCAGATTCAATTCGTAAACAAGTTTTCTGCTGCATATAAACTGTAAATCTGTTTATTTATATTGTTTACGAGATCTGTGCATTTGTTATACGGCCGGTTATGATATGTTTTCATTAACAATTACTTTAAAATTATACAGGCCAAATATAAAATATAATTGTACATGTGAACGAGTAATAGCATTGAACGGGTAATGCTTTTGATGCACAAGTAATTGTATAACAAATTCTATTATATAGTCAGCGGCGGATGGGGGGACAAAAATTTTCTTAAAAATTTTTTGATCAGCGATTAAAAATTTTCGGCAACCAATCAAAAATTTCTAACCGGCCAATAAATCTGGAATTAATTCAATAACAACACAATCAAATTAATCTAAATAACCACTTTATTATTTATACACATAACATACTAACAATTAATTTTTTTCAATTAGAATTCCTAAATTAAAATCCCTAAAATTGTGAAATTTATAATTCCAATCAATCTCTAATTCTAATCAATCTAGTTTATTTTATTTTGTTTTAATCCTAGGATGGGAATTTTTTTTTTTTTAGGAAAAACGATTAAAAAATTTTTTTTTAGGTCCAGGCAATTGGCTTAGGCTTTTTGAAAAAAATTAAAATCCCAGGTAAAACTGCGCTTTGAAAAAAAAAATTAAAATCCCAGGAAAAACAACGTTTTGCCTGAGATTAAAAAAAAAAAAAAAAAAAAAAAAAAGAAGAAGAAAAAAGGTTTTTTTTTGGGGGGAGGGGAGAGGGGGCAAATCAGCCCCCCAAAACCAGAGATCGGCGGCCGGGAAGGCAACAGCCTACCCATGCCCCTGGCTCCGCCACTGTATACAGTGTCTTCCCTAGTTTTAAATACCATAATTGGCATGCTTGGTAACACACAAGTTATAAAACGCGCCTGATACACCATGTTATACATATGCCAAACCAATTTCTAATACACAATATTATTCATATATCAAACCAATTTTTGGAAGACATACATCCAAAATCCCCCCAAAAAATATACACCCCAACTTACAATATAGATTAAGAGTAAAATTCAACTTTTCACAGTGTTGTAATGTAAGTTTTTTTTACCCTTCCGCCATGATATTTATCTATCATGATTTTTTTTTGTTGATAAAGATACTATCTATTTGTTGAATTGATCGATGTCGAATAATAATAAAAAATTGTGTGTTGAATTGATTACTAATCATTCAAAATTGAAATGCCAAATACTTTTTACTTTCTTTTTCTTTTTTCCTCCTTTTTTTTGTATAAAGGGAACTTCCTGCCACATCCCTTCAACCAAATATCAAATCACTGAATAATGATGTTCATTTTTCTATCCAAATCTGCTAATCAAAACCAGACCAGACCAAATCTAACCAAACAAAATCTATTCTTGTTCATCTTTTTTCTTCCGCAATTTCCGCAATTCGGACAAAACTAAACAAAGAACCATTTTGCAACTAAAATTCAGATTCAACTATTACTCCACAACCAAAATCCAAACTAATTTCATATATATACATTAATTTAAGGGACCATTCTCAGATCCCTGAGAAACCTAAGTTCAAAAGAAAAAAATAATAATAATAACAGAAACACAGAAGAAATGAATTCTTCTGTTAAACACTGTCCACAAAAATGAAATTAACAACAAATAGAAAGGAGAAGAAGAAGAAGAAGAAAATCAGTATTTTAATTCCAATCGCCGGCCGCACAAAGAACAAGAAAACTTTCTCTTGATTTTGTGGCAGATAGGCAGAAAGAAGCAACTCCATTTTCTCTCAACATCAATGGCTACCACTTTACCTCCACAGTACGGACACGATCCAGGAGCTTGCTGTCTCCCCAGTTCTGTCTCTTCTTCGTCACAAAGGAAAATGAAGCACATTTCTTCCTTAATTAATTAGACAACCTGCGATTTCGGCGCACAAGCTTAATTTCTTAATTAGAGAGATGAATTTCGGTGAGAAAGAGAAACCCAGAAGAAAATACCAGAAGCTTTTTTTTTATTATTATTTTTTTTCTCTATCTTTTTTTGTTGGTTTCCAACAGAGCTTTCAGTATTTATAAGCACAGGTGTTGTTTGGTTGGTGCGTAAAGTCTATAGCTTTTTTTTTTTTTTTAAAAAAAAAAAAAAATTCAAATAGTTAAAAATTGTTAATAACTTAAAATGCATTTTTTTGGTGATGCTAAGCCTCACGTGTCCCATGTTCATATTGCCTTTTCTGTCTGCTTAATTTAATTACGATTTAATTGGTAATTACACATCAAAAGTCCTACGATTTGCCCCACTTTATATATATATATATATATATATATATATATATGTACATATATATATTAATATATATATATATATATATATATTAATTATACAAATGTTACTATTAAAATTTTTACCACATATTGGGTTTACGTATGATATTTAGGTTCAAACTTTACTAAAAATATATAAAGGGAAAAGGTCAAAAATTTTAACTGCATTTAAGTTTGAATATAATTATTTCAAATTTATCAATTCAAACCCTAGTTCAAACCTAATTTATCAAATAACAACATAATTAGCATAATTAATTTATTAATTTATCAATTAATACCTTAATTTATCAATTCAAACCTAATTTATATAAATATTTTTCTTTAAAACCTAATTGTAATAAAACCTAAATAAATTACAAAAACCTAATATTTAAAATTAAAACTAATCGGAATAAAAAGCAATGAGGAAAGGAGGAGAGGAGAGAACGGACGGACGGCGTCGGAGGCTGGCGGCGGCTGCAGGAGGGCTGGCGGCAGAAAAGAGGAGAGGGAGACGATTGATGGTGGGAGTGGGAGTGAGAGACAGTAAAGTGAGGGAGATGAATTGTGTCTTAATTCTGTTTTTTTTTTTTTTTTACAGACCAGGACAAAACGAGAGGGAGAGGAGATGAATTGTGTCTTAATTCTGTTTTTTTTTTTTTTTATAGACCAGGGCAAAACGACGTCGTTTTGCTCTGGTTTGTTTTAATTTTTTTTTTAAATTACAGGGAAAAACGTCATTTTGCCCCGGGAA
Organism: Euphorbia tirucalli; assembly: GCA_039660915.1. Taxonomy (NCBI): domain Eukaryota; kingdom Viridiplantae; phylum Streptophyta; class Magnoliopsida; order Malpighiales; family Euphorbiaceae; genus Euphorbia; species Euphorbia tirucalli. The sequence goes on along the minus strand of CM077634.1, from coordinate 21,748,746 downwards.
AAAACGACGTTGTTTTGTTCCAGAAAAAAATAAAATAAAATAAAATCACTGATACAGGGGTCGCTCCCTGTATCGGGGGGGTAAGAGCAAGGGGAGGGGATCCGCCTGAAAGCCCCCTACTCAGGGGTTTTTCCGACAGCTATGGGGTCAGCTGCCCCCCTTGATCACCCCCCCAGCGCCCCTGCTCTTGGAGGGGCGGGGGACCGCCGGAAAACCCCCTACTCAGGGGCTTTTCCGACAATTATGGGGTCAGCTACCCCCCTTGACCCCCTCGGCCCACCCTACTTGCTTCCGTAGAGTTAGAATTCAAATAGTTTGGCTTTTTTCACTGTATAACTTGGGAAGATATTGTTGACTCTTGTTTTATATAATTTTTTTTTAATTAACATAGTAATAGAATCAAATGCGAATATTCTTCTTTTGGTTCTAAAACAATGAGCACGTACATCCCATGATTAAAGGGAAATTTGCATGTTTGATTGAGAAATCATTGAGGATTAAGAATTAAAAAATTTAGGCTAAAAAAATATAATCAAAATAGTATAAAAAAAATGCCCCAATAGCATAATTAGAAAGCAAGTGGTCTAGTTTATTTGTATTTGATATGGCATCTTTGGCAGATTGTAGTCTCCATTTGAAATGCAACGTTAACCATCTTCTATTGCCATCAAATATATTAAAATCTCATTTAAATTATAAAAAACATACCACCAAATGAAGCATGCACGAGTAACGCATATATTATTAATTTTGATGTTCGTAGGAAATATTTTTTTTTTTTTTTATTACAACATAAGCATCTTGCTAATTCCAATCTACAACTTGTATCGCTCATCTTTTTTTTTTGGGTTTTAATCATGTACTTCAATTTTTCATTTTCTGTGAGAATATTAAGAAAGCGAATTCCATAACGAATATTTATTTATTTATTTATATTCCTTTACCATATAACTATATGATTGAAAGACTGAAAAAATGCCAAATATATAAATAGCCCCTTGAACTTATCCAAAAATTTTTACTGTCTCTCTGAACTTTTAAAATGTCCTAATGCTCCCTGAATTTTGAAAAAGTAACCCAGTTTGCCCCCTTGCTGCCACGTGTCACTCAATTATTGGTTGTCTCATGTTTGACTTTTCAAAACAAACTCTAGGGAAAACTTTAAGAAATGCAGGGGGCATTAGAACACTTTTAAGAAGTTCAGGAAGGTATTAGGACATTTTCAAAGTTCAGGGGGACAGTAGACGTTTTTTGCCAAGTTCAGGAGGGTATCTATATATTCGGGTTAGAAAAAAATATTAGATTTGATAATAACTGTAACATAAATATTTTTTTTATCAAAAAGCTTATATGTAGCAGTAATATCTAAAATTGTTGTTATAAGAATATGATGGCAACAAAAATTATATCCAATTTCGTTGCAAATGCATGATTTCACAACTTTATTACAACAACATACAACACATTTTTTAATGTTACCTAAAGCCGTGACATATTTTTTGCTCATCAAAGGAGGTCATCTCAAAGAAGGATAATTATCTCGTACCGATAAGGAGCTATATTCAACATTCTTTTATCCCTTCTGTATTCATTTAGTAGTAAATCTGCAAGAATATTGTTCAAAATAACTCCATTGTGGCTCTATAAAATACCTATGTTTTTAATTAAAAATGCATAAGAAAATAGCAAGTATCGTATCAAATTTTTGTTGTTATTTGTTAAATTTCTCTTCTTCGTCTTGGAGATATTTTTCAAATGATAATTGGGACATTTACTCACACTTTGATTAATTTAAGTTGAAAGTTTCATTATCTATTTTTTGGTACAAAATGTTGAGAGGTAAAAATATTCGAGAGATATTCAATAGTAGATAAAAATTTATGAGAGAATTCACATATTGCAATGTCTAGAAGAATTTTAATATGACAATGCAATTGTTATTACTATATTACTAATATTGCATCTCAAGTTTTGATCAGGTCATTTCTATTAGACAAGGGGAAAATTTTTTTTTTTTTTGTAATTTTTTATGGAAATATTGTCACGTGCACAACTCTTCGCTAGTTGAGACGTGCGGCACTAGCGAGTAAAATCCTTAATTGCTATGCTAGTTAGCCTTTCAAGTGTTAAGCAAGATCACTTGAGCTTAAATGAATGACAAGTAAAGAGAGCAAAGTTTAGTATCTTAAAGAGAGCTTTTTATTGCTTAAAGGAGGCTTACAATTCTTGGATTCATTTACAAATGAGGAGATGATGCCTATTTATAGGCATTCTACCTCCATTACATGTGGTTGATATTAAATTGGAACATTCAAGGCATATTCCATGATTTCTACACTTAAAATATATTAAATAATGGAGTAGGGGCGCTTCTAGAGCCATTAGAGATGATTTAGAACGTTCTAGAGGCAATCCAGAAATTTAGCAACGGATCTCGGATGGACTGGGCGGTTCTGCAAGCTTCTGGACCCGAAACAGCTACGGAATTTCGGTTGGTAACCAGTATAGACACTTCTGGATCCTTCTAGAGACAGTATTGAGTGTCTCTACTAATTCAGTTTTCTCCTTAGGCACTTTAGGGCTCTTTCTAGCCCTAAACTCTATGGGCCTATGGCAAATTTTAAGGCGACCCATGACAATCTCCCCCACTCAATCGGGCAACGTCCTCATTGCTTTTTGGTGGTATGCCTCAATCTTGTCTCGACTATTCCATAGCGAGAGCTCATGTTCCCAACATGCCTCACTATCTAGTAGTCCCTTCCATTTGACAAAGTACTCCTTATAACTCGGATGTGAGCCCCTCGGTTTGATCTTTCGATGAGATTATATCTTTTCTACCTCATCCTCATGTTGGATTGTCACAGTAGTTGGTTCCCTCTTTGACTCGTCTCGGCTCGGATCGTCCTTATCTTTGTGATAAGGTTTTAAGTAGCTCACATGGAATATCGGATGCATCTCCAAGTGCGTTGGTAATTTGACTCGATAAGCCATCTTACCAACTCTTTTCTCAATTGGAAATGGGCCCTCATAACGCCTCACTAATCCCTTACGTAGCTTGGCAAATCTTATGTTTTGATGGGGAAGGAGTTTCACCATCACCAAGTCTCCTTCTTCGAACTCTAAGTGGCACCTCTTTGTGTCAGCCCATTTCTTCATCTTTGTGGTAGCTTTGGCTAAGGAGGAACGTGCTATTTCCTTTTTTTCTTACCATCCCTTGGCAAACTTGAATGCGGCATGGCTTTGGCCTTTATAGCCAATAGTAAGATCTTGGGGCGTTGTAGGTTGTTGCCCTATGACAATCTCGAATGCGCTAGCCCCCAATGATTTACTCTTCTGTAGGTTATATGAGAATTGGGCGATGTCCAATAACTTGACCCAATCCTTTTGGTTAGCACCCACATAATGCCTTAAGAAAAACACCAATAAAGCATTCACCCTTTCTGTTTGTCCATCCGTTTGGGGGTGAAAGCTAGTGGAGAAGTTGAGTTCGGACCCCAGTAGCTTGAACAATTCTATCCAAAAGCGACCAGTGAAGCTAGTGTCTCGATCGCTCATAATGGACTTTGGTATGCCCCAATACTTTACCACATATTTGAAAAACAGCCTAGCAGCATCTTCAGCATTGAACTTGGTAGGCACAAAAATGAAAATTCCGTACTTACTGAATCGATCCACTATGACCATGATGTTGCTACATCCCTGAACTTGGGTAGACAAGTGATGAAATCCATCGAATGCTCTCCCAAGGTCTTTCAGGGATTGGTAGGGGCTATAGTAGGTCAACAGTGTTGGATATGCCCTAGTTCCGAGGCATTGGACCTTGTATTTGTATTGTACATTTATTGGATTTATGTATCATACACATTTTGTGTCATTAATAAAGGCATCAATTCATTTATTAGATATATCTTATGCAATATCTTAAATGAAGTATCCAATGGACATATCCATATCCATGATGACAAGTGTCATGCACTTGGTAGTAAGACCATGGATAGGGAAAACGAAGACCATAAAGAGATCCGTGGTCTGTTCCAGTCATGGGAATAAATGCAACTAGAGAATATCATTAACCTGGTTGTATGGCGGTGTCTTACCGGTCATTGGACATGGGATGTCAACCAAGTTAATGGGTACATACAAAAGGAGCATGGTACTGGATAGATCCACTAAACGAGAAATCCACATGGTATAGTATCACAAGTGATTCTGGTGTAGTACTTGTATGGATCCTTTGACCTGACCATATGATGGTGTTGCATGCGAGATCGCATACTTAGGGGTATGCCTAAAGGACCTGTAATAGGGTGCCAAGTATGGGTACTTTCGGGTATGCCACTAAGCATGGTAATGCTATGGATATGCAGAAGGGATTTGTCACTCAGTAGTCCACTGAGAAGATATCACCGGCCTCTTGATGAATGTGACTGATAAGAGTGTGGCCACACCCAAACAAGTTGGAACTTATTTGTGAGCATCAGTACATTCGGGATCAAGTTAATGTCCGGACACAAAAGAGGGTGATCAATCCATGCCTCTGTGTGGGACACTGATATCAATGACATGGGAGATACAAGTTCAAACTACAGGGTTATGATTATAGTTGTACTGCCATCTCCATCTTAATTGGGGGCTGCAGTGGCTTGTTAGAGCCCGCCTGCAGTCTGTAGGCCATAGGCCCACTGCCAACATAAAGATGGGCCCACGGGATCGTACACATTGAGCGTCTGAACACGGACTTAAGGAATCACCTATATACTTGGAGTATACACACCGGAGAGAGAGAATTATGCTCATAATAATAAAATTAATATTTGATTGGCCTACTCATAATTAATTAGCTTAATTTATGAGATTATTTCCTAGGTGGAAATATTTCGCATATATAGGTTTACATGTGTCTTTGTCATGTGAATGTCAAAATTAATTCCATGGTATAATTAATTGATCAAATTGATTTTAATTTAATTGTATCAAATATATTATTTGGAATAATATGTTAAAGATACAAGTTAAATGAAATTGGGTTTGATAATTAATTGGACCTGACAAATTAATATTGGACTGGGTTTTAAAAGGAGAAAAGCCCACATGAGACAAGGAAGAGAATTGGGCCGAAATCTCAAGGAGAATTTTGGCCCACCCTAGGTAAAAGACCTAGGGATTTTCGGCCAAGCGTGGTGTAAGACATCCTAGCCGAAATTTTCAGCCCCTCTCTCTCTCCAAGTTTTTCCGATTTTCAACGCTAGCACGGGTCGTGTTCCACAAGTGTTCATGTATGTGAACGAGGAGGGAATCTACGTTGATTTCTGCACCCATCTCTAGAAGAGATACTCCTGGTAAGAGTTTAATCTCTTCTTAATAAAATTTTGATTTTGCAATTTTCTTCTCAATTGCTCCTGGGCACAGATTTGAGGAAATTGTTGCGATCTTCCGCATTTATTCAGATGACTTCCGGTGAAAATCCCAACAAACAGGTCTATCTTGTTCCACCTTATCTTGTTAACACATAAGACAAGTCTTCACATAAAGCTCCACATCATCTCGCATTTGGGGCCAATAATAAGTTCGTTCGATGAGTGCTAATGTGCAATGTACTCATGGATGTCTCGCCCATTTGGAGTCATAGCACTCTTTGATGATTGTCCTCCTTAAGCCTTGCCATTTTGGCATATAAAGGCAGTTGCCCTTGGTAAACAACTACCCATCCTTAAGCCAAAACCAATGAGTCTTCCCACTCTTCGACAATTCTTCCAAACTCTTGGCTTGCGGGGTCGTGCTCTATCCCTTCCTTTATGCTAGATGCTAAAGGGAAAGTAGGTTGGGTGATGGCAGCTAGCTCACCCTTCCTACTCAAGGTGTCCGCCACTAGATTGCTCTTGCCTGGTTTATGCTCCATCGTAAAGTTGAACTCTGCCAACAAAGCTTGCCATCTCATCTGCTTTGGCGTGAGCTTCTTCTGATTTAAGAAGTAGCTAACGGCTACATTGTCCGTCTTTACTAAAAACTTGGATCCCAATAATTAATGCCTCCATAAGCGTAAGCAATAAACGATGATGGTCATGTCCTTCTCCTGGACCGTATAGCGGTGCTCAGTGTCGTTCAACTTCCTACTTTCATATGCAATCGGATGTCCTTCTTGCATAAGAACTCTCCCAATGGCAAAATCACAGGCATCAGTATATACCTCATAGTGTTGGATTTCCCCTAGTCCTGAGGCATTGGTCCTTGCATTTGTATCATATATTAATTGGATTCATGTACTATACTTATTTGTGTTATTAATAAAGGCATTAATTCATTTATTATATTTATCTTGTGCAATATATTAAATGAAGTATCCGATGGATATATCCATATCCATGATGACCAGTGTCATGCACTTGGCAGTAAGACCATGGATAGGGTAAACGATATGACCATAAATAGATCCGTAGTCTGTTCCAGTCATGGGAATGAATGGAACAAAAGACTATCATTAACCTGGTTGTATGGCGGTGTCTTACCGGTCATTGGACATGGAATGTCAACCAAGTTAATGGGTACATGCATAAGGGGCATGGTACTGGATAGATCCACTAAACGAGAAATCCACATGGTATAGTATCATAAGTGATTCTCGTGTAGTACTTGTATGGATCCTTTGACCTGACCATATGATGGTGTTACATGTGAGGTCACATACTTAGGGCTACGCCTAAAGGGCCTGTAATAGGGTGCCAAGTATGGGTACTTTCGGGTATGTCACTTAGCATAGTAATGCTATGGATATGCAGAAGGGATTTGTCACTGAGTAATCCACTGGGAAGATATCACCGACCTCTTGATGAATGTGACTGATAAGAGTGTGGCCACACCCAAACAAGTGGGAACTTGTATGTGAGCTTCAGTGCATTCGGGATCAAGTTAATGTTCGACACAAAAGAGGGTGATCAATCTATGCCTCTGTGTAGGACACCGATATCAATGACATGGGATGTACAAGTTTAAACTACAGGGTTATGATAACAGTTAGACTGCCATCTCCATCTTAACTAGGGGCTGCAGTGGCTTGCTAGAGCCCAACTGCAGTCTATGGGCTAAAGGCCAGCTGCCAACATAAAGATGGGCCCACGAGATCGTACACATAGAACGACTGAACACTGACTTAAGGAATGACATGTATACTGGGAGTATACACTATGGAGAGAGAGGTATATATATATATTAATCATATTATAAAGATCAATTGGATTGATCCTAATAATAAAATTAATATATTCAATTGGCTCTTCATAATTAATTGGATTAATTATGAGATTATTTCCTAGGTGGAAATATTCATATGTATAGGTTTACATATGATTTTGTCAAACTAATTTTAATTTAAATGTAACTAATATATTACTTGGTGTAATATATTAAATACATGGGTATATTAAAATTGGGCTTGAAATTAATTTAAACCAGAATAATTAAAATTGGATTGGGCCTGAATTAAAAGCAGGAAGCCCACACAAAATGAAAGGAGCCAAACTGGGCCTAAATTCCCCTAGGGGAATTTGGCCACCCTAGGTATAAAAACCTAGGGTAAAATTTCGGCCATCTTGATGACAGTAAGCCACCATTGCCGAAATTCCCTAGCCTGACTCTCCATTGTTCGTGTTTTTCCAACGCTAGCATGGGTCATGTTCGTTAGGCATTCGTGTACGAAAACGAGTAGGGAATCTAATTTGATTTCTGCAGTCTTCATCCATCTCTAAATTTTAGTTTCCGGGTAAGAATGTGAACTCTTTCTATCTAAATTTTAGTTTTACAATTTCCATTTCAATTGCTCCTGGGACTGGATTTGAGGAAATCATCGCGTTCTTTGGCTTTTATCGGGTGATTTCCGGTGAAAAATCCCAACACATAGGCCTTCTTGTGATCGGGTAGTGCCAAGATAGGTTCTTTAGTCATGGCTCTTTTAAGGTCTTCGAATGCGGCTTGGCACTTCTTATCCCAATTCCATGCACGGTTCTTCTTTAGTAAGCTCGTTAAAGGGAATGCCAAGGTTGAATAGTTCTCGATGAACCTTCGATAGTAATTAGCAAGGCCCAAGAACGATCGTAGTTCGGTTATCTTCTTAGGTGGCTCCCAATCTATGATTGCTTGGATCTTTGCTTTATCCATACGAATCGTGCCTCCTCCCACAATGTGCCCCAAGAATGGTACTTCTCTTTAGGCAAAGGCAAATTTTTCTATCTTAATGTATAACTCATGCTCCCTTAGTACTTGGAAAACTTATCGTTGGTGGTGTACAAGTTCCTCTAACGAGTTGCGACACACCACTATATCATCGAGGTATACTACGACATACTTATCTAAGAACGGCTGGAGTACTTGATTCATCAATGTGCAAAATGTGGCAGGAGCATTGGTTAAGCCAAAGGGAATGACTAAAAATTCGTAAGAACCATACCTCGTAACGCATGCGGCCTTTGGCACATCTCCTTTGTCAACCCTCACTTGATAATAACCCGATCGCAAATCTAGCTTGGTGAACCATCTTGCTTCTCCAAGTTGGTTGAACAAATCCGCGATGAGGGGGATAGGATATTTGTTCTTCACGGTCACTTTATTGAGCGCCCTATAGTCGATACATAACTGTAGCGACCTGTCATGCTTCTTTTGAAATATAATCAGTGCCCCATAAGGCGACTTTAATCGTTGGATTTTCCCTGCATCCAACATCTCCTTCAACTGCCTCCTTAATTTCTCAAGCTCGGGAGGTACCATTCGGTAAGGAACTCCCGTATGTGGTGTGGCACTAGGTATTAATTTGACTTTATGATCCACTTTCCTTTATGGGGGAAGTTTCTTTGGCAACTCAGATGGCATTACATCTTTTAATTCCTCCAGGACATGATCAATCTCCTTGGGCATCTCATGGATAGTTTCCTTATCTTCCTCTTCCTCAATAGTCACAAGGAATGTGGGCTCGTCCCTCTTAAAGCCAGCGGCACCATACATGCATTGTCCCTCTCCAAGATACACATTGCATCGACGAAGGGAATAGGCACAGCTTGTACTCGATCCATAAACTCTATACCAAGTACAATGGGGTAGTTATCCATGGGTACAATTGAAAAGTTTATAAGGCCAGTCCACGTACCTAAAGTCACATGAACTCCTTTAGTTGTGCCATGGATTGCCTTAGGTGCGGAGTTGACAGTCTTCAACCACCCGCATTCCTTTGTGTAGCGAATGCCCAACCTATCGGCCTCCTTTTCTTCAAGGAAGTTGTTGGTAGCTCCAGCGTCTACTAGGGCCTTAATGACATTGTTGTATACCTTAGCTTCCATGAATAATCAATCCTTTTTTTTTTGTCTTAGGCATCTCTACCTTAGCCTTGATTGCGCTAAGAAGTTGTAAGGAACTCATCCTTATATCCCACTCTTACTGCTACTCCTGTTGTTCCCTTTCTTCAACTAAGGTAGACAACTTAGCCTTCGTAGGATAGTCCCTTAACTTATGCGGTCCCTCGCAAAAGAAGCATTTTAGTGGTCTAAATCCACTCTTTTGGTCCTTCCCTCTGGGTGGCTTGCCATCTTTAGGCTTGTTGCTATTGTTGGGCTTGGTACTACTAGCTCCCCCACTTTTGCCCTTGTTACCCTTGTCTTGGTTAGACATGGGTTTCTCAGACTTGTTGTACTCGATTAATGAGTCAATAATACTAATGGCAGTGGAGAGGTCAGTAGCATTCCTACTTTGGATCTCCATCCTTGCCCATGGTTGGATTCCCTCTAAGAAGAGGTAGAATGCCTCTTCTCGAGGATACCTAGGAAGCTCCAAAAGAACCTCGGAGAATTCTTTAATATACTCACAGATGCTACCCCTTTGCTTGAGATGCCTCAACCTTGCCCTCTTTTCTAACTCGCCAGCCTCGTGATAAAACTAGGCCTTAAGTTCTCTTCTGAAGTCAGCCCATGTGCCAATAGTGCAAGTTCCATTTTGGATGTCTAGCTCTTTCGTTCTCCACCATAATGCAGCTGCTTCTTGGTGATAGAGTGAAACGGTGTCCATCATTTGGATTTGGATATCATTCACTATGGCATGAGCCTGAAAGTACTTCTCCAAACTCCAAAGGAAATTATCGATGTCCTTTGCATTCTTCAGGCCATCGTAAGCTTTCGATTTTGGCACATCTAGCCGTTGAGGGCTAGAATAAGTCAACGAAGTAGCCCCACTTGCAATAGCCTTCTTGCAAAGGACTAGTTCATCCTTCGTCTTTGCTAGCTTTCTCCTTGTTGTAGCCAACTCGGCAAGAACCTTCTCCAATTCTTGCTTAAGTGTTGCTGATTTAGAATGGAAGTGCTGGTGTGCCCTAGTCCAAATGGTATTGGTTCTTGTATTATATTATACTTTATATTTGGATATTTTGTATTATACAATTTTGTGTTGAAATAAAGGTATGAATCTATTTATTCATATCTTGTGCTATTTATAAATAGAGTATCCAATGATTATAACCATACTAAAGTAAACCAATGTAGGTCATTGGATTATGAGACCTTTTAGTAGAGTTAAAAGTTATAATCATTAAGATATCCTTAGTCTGTTCTAATCATCGGAATGAATAGAACCAAAGACTAGCATATCCTTGACTGGATGGCGGCGTCTCACTGGCCATTGGCATGGAATGTCAGTCAATGATATGGGTACATGTTGGGTTGCATGGTACTGGATCAATCCGCGAAGAGAACACCACATGATTCGATCATCATAGGTGTTTCTCGGGTAGGTCTTGTTATTATCCTTAGACCTGATGTTCATTGTAACATAACATGGGATCTCATACACTTTGATATACACCAAACAGGCCGGTAACAGGGTGCCAAGTATGGGTATGTTGGGTGGGCTAGTGAACATGTTGATGTTGATAGTGAAGCTGACGGAATTGCCACTCAGCGTCCCCTGAGATGACATTACTAGCCACTTGATGAGTGGGACTGACAAGTGTATGGCCATACCGGAATAAGTTGGGATACTTATTCATTAGGTTCAGTCCACTCGGTATCAAGAGATAAATAAGCATATAAGAGGATGACAGGGCCATGCCTCTTGCTTATATATCGATGTCAGTTGGCAAGGGATATACAAGATCACTACCGGGTTATGTTTCACATTAGACTGCACGTCTCCGTCTTAATTGAGGGCTGTAACAGTTTGCTAGAACCCGCTTACAGTCTGTGGACCTTGGGCCCACTGCCAACATAAAGATGGACCCACAGGATCGTACACATAGAACGGCTGAACGTTGATAAATCGGAATTGCAACGAAAACCAAATTAATTAAGTTATTGACATTAGGTTATGTCATAATTAATTCAATTATAAAGGGAGAAATTTATTTTATTTGATTAATTAATTATATGTAGTAAATAATTAATTAAATAAAATAACATTTCCTTGGTGGAAATTAAAAATACAAAGGTGGTATTTATTAAAGGTGACTTTAATTTAACTTTGGCTTATTTTAATTGGATGAAATTGTATTTAATTGTATCAATTAGGATTTTATAATATGGTTTTATTTAATCCTAATGATATAAGGTAAATCAATTAAATCAAATTAAATAATCTATAGTTTTAATTAAAATCCTAGTAGGCTAAGGAGTATATATACTAAAGGAGTATATATAGGAAGCCTTAACCTAATTCTCCCTAACCCTAATAGAGAATTTGCAGCCACAATAAAAAACTTACAGTAGCCCCCTTTTTGCACTTTCTCTTGGTTTTCGTTCAATCCGTTCGCTAGCACGAGTCCTGTTCGAGAGTCGTTCGTGTACCGGATTGTGGAGAAAACACGTTTGGGTTTCTGCAGCAGTCTCTAGAGGAGACAGTTAAGGTGAGAAAATTTATTTTTCTCCATTCTTGATTTCATTGTATAAATCTACATGTATCTTGGGCTTTGGAATCGAGGAAAATTTTAATCGGTATTCCGCCTCGTGTTTAATTTTTCCAGTGACGATTCCCTACAGTGGTATCAGAGCATAGGTTCATGTTCCGATTAATAGAATGATTGGTATTAGGGTTCTTGGTGTTTGAATTGATTTTATTGAATTGGTTTTCAATTTAATTTTGTTTGAAACCCTAATTGGTGATTTGAGGTTTTTAATTATTTTCCCGAATTTTTTTTTGTTTGAATTTAATACAAAAAAATGCAATTGCCCCAATTGGAATCGCAATTTGCAATTCCATTGGGGCAATTGATGCTGCTTGCCGCAGTAGGTAAACCTGCTGCGGCATGCAGCAGCTGCTGCTGGCAGTAGGCTGACGCACAGGGTACGGGTCCAATTTGGATTTTGTGGGTAATTTTTTTTGAACCCTATGTGTATTTTAAATTGGTTCTAAAATTCGCATGCTTTTATTTTCGCGATTGGATTCGTGTGGTTTCTTGTGTGATTTTATTCATGCATATAATTTAATTTTTTGGTTAAAATTAAATTAGTTAATGAAATTGGTCCAATTGGCCCTTGGCACGTGTTGAGAATTGGACAGCTAATTCAGGTCCGTGACCAGGCATCGGTTAGGGATGGCAGAATCGATGATTTCACAAAGAGCTGGACATAATTAATTAAAATTGGAATTGCCATGTTCATGCATTTTACTACATGTATGTATATTGATATTTGCTGTGTGTTAATAATTTTCTATGCTTGGTTGTATGGATTTGAGCACTATTGGGCCTTAGATGAAATTGGGTTGTAAAATTTAATTTTGGAAATACGGCCTGCGTGTCGTTTTATTTTATTTTGATGTAATTTTATTAAATTTATATTTTGTAAATTTAATTGTAATTGCATCAAGCCATTGGAGAGGAAGCCCGTTGGTGCCAAGCCCAAGAGGAGTTTGCAAGCCCACCCAGTGGATCTCTAGTATAGGCTTACTAGTTATTCATTACGTTGTAAAATAAGGCCCAATCACCCTCGATTATGCATGCTAAGCCGTTATTAATCAACCCAGTTAAATATTGAGTCGATTAAAAGTGTTTTTCACATTCGAACCTTGTCGGTTTTTGAATAGTGTAATGTGGGCCGTGCCTCCACCGGGTACATTGTATTATTCAATTATTGTATAGGGTTAAGGTACTGGGTACGCTTAGCACTTGAATGGTGGTTGGACTTAACATGGGTAGTAGGATAAGCTCCTGGCCCTAAGCACAGATGGGTAAGTGCCCATAAGCCCATCAAACCAAGAGTCCCTTGGTTAGGATTGGAGGGAGTTCCTACCTAAATAGTTAAGGGTTGGTTGACAAGCCTCCGCTTGGCCAATTCTTAATGAAATATGGATCTTGGTCTTGTAACCATACATCACCTGCAAATTTATTAAAATGGATTGTTAATTAACATGGTTAAAATAATAAAGCCCTTTATTAATCACTCTGTAATTTTTCTGTGTAGTTAATCACTTAAAATGGCTGGTAATTCATTTTCACTGTGATCACTCCTCGAAAAGGAGAAACTATCAGGGCCTAACTTCCTATACTGGGCTCGACAGCTAAGAATAGTGTTGAGACAAGAGTCCAAGGAATATGTGCTAGATAGGGCCTTACTGGCTACATCGCCTGTAGGTCGAGGGGTTACTCAAGCTCAAATTGAGGAGTACAACCTGCATAACAGGGATGATAGAGATGTGTCTTACCTTATGTTGGGCACGATGGTTCCTGAGCTGCAAAAACAGTTCATGGACTGTCAAGCCTATACGATCATGGATGATCTCAAAAGGATGTACCAAGATCAGGCATGTCAAGAAAGGTTTTTAACAACTAAGGCACTCAACACCTGTAGGATGGCAGTTGGGACATCTGTGAGCACCCACGTGCTCAAGATGAAGGGCTATATCGATGCATTGGCCCGTCTCGGCACGCCAGTACCGCAAGAGTTGGCGATAGACATCATCTTGGGATCCCTTCCTGAGCCTTATGATCAGTTCATAATGAACTATCACATGCAGGGCATGGACAAGACTGTGGCTGAGCTACATGGAATGCTCAAGCTTGCTGAACGGTCTGTCAAAAGGACTTCATCAGTGCTGCTAGTAAATAAGCGGAACACCCTTGCTGTGAAGGGTAAAGGCAAAGCTAAAGCTAAAGCCAAGGCCAAAAAGGCCAAGGCTAAGGAGCCTAAGCAAGGGCCCAAGCCCGAGGCCGCTCCCCGAGGATGTGTGCTTCGAATGCAAGCAGAAAGGACACTGGAAAAAGACATGTCCAAGGCTCATGGGAGAGTAAGTGAAGAACCAGGGTAGTTCTTCAGGTATGTATGTTATTGACGTTAACCTCACTGTTTCGACATCCTGGGTGTTGGACACTGGATGTGGTTCTCACATTTGTTGCAATGTGCAGGGACTAAGAAATAGGAGGTTATTGGGATCTGGAGAAGTAGATCTTCGAGTTGGGAATAGCGCTAAGGTAGCTGCCATCGAGATTGGAGAAATCTACTTGGAGATGCCCACTGGATTGCTTTTGATTTTGAAAGACTATTATTTTGTACCTGCCATGTGCAGGAATATTATTTCAGTTTCTGTCTTGGATGTTTCTAGATTTGTTTTCAATATTGGTTTTGGAAAGATTGATATTATGAAAGACAATATTATTTATGGAAATCCTGTTCTAAATAATGGTTTATATATCCTAGACTTAAATAAAAACAATCCAATCTATAACATAAACACTAAGAGGGTTAAGCCCAATGAACTTAATCCTGCTTACTTCTGGCACTCTCGTTTGGGCCACATAAATAAGAAGCGCATAGCTAGACTTCACAAAAGTGGAGTGCTAGGGTCATTTGACTTGGAGTCTTATGACACATGCGAATCTTGTTTAAGGGGCAAAATGACAAAGGCGCCTTTCAACAAGAAAGAAAAGAGGGCCAAGGGCTTGTTGGAGTTAATACACTCGGATGTATGTGGGCCCATGAGCACTAGTGCTAGAAATTGTTTTCACTACTTTGTTACTTTCACAGACGACTTCAGCAGATATGGCTATGTCTATCTGATGAAGAACAAGTCTAAAACCCTTGATAGGTTCAAGGAGTACAAGAACGAAGAGGAGAACCAACTAGGCAAGACTATTAAGGCACTTCGTTCTGACCGAGGTGGCCAGTATATGAGCCTAGAGTTTGATTCATTCTTGAGAGAATGTCGGATAATCTCACAGCTCACTCCTCTTGGAACACCCCAATGGAATGGAGTGTCAGAAAAAAGGGATAGGACCTTGTTGGACATGGTCCACTCGATGATGAGTCAAACCACTCTCCCAACATCCTTCTGGGGATATGCAATAGAGACAGCTGCATTCACACTTAATCATACATCGAGTAAGGCAGTTGAAAAGACGCCATATGAAATATGGATGGGTAAGGAGCCCAACATCTCTTTCATATGGATTTGGGGTTGTGAGGCCTATGTCAAGAAATTGACAAGTGGCAAGCTAGACTCCAAAACTGAAAAGTGCCTGTTTGTGGGTTACCCCAAGGAAACAATAGGATATTACTTCTACAACCCTGCTGAGAACAAGGTGTTCATAGCACGAAAGGGTGTCTTTCTTAAAAAAGAGTTCATCTCTAAGAAAGACAGTGGGAGCAATACTGAGCTAAGGGAAGTTCAGGATCCATAAGCATCTATACAGGATAGCTTAGAGATTGACTTAGAACCTCAAGTAATTGAGGCATTTGAACCGATCACACAGGACTTTAGAAGGTCTGGTGGGGTCCGTCATCAACCCGAGAGATATGGGTTTCTCGTAACCGATGTGGGAATCTTTTAGTCTTTGACCAAGAAGAACCCAAGACCTACCAGGAGGCTATTGGAAAGCCCATAGTCAGCTAACTGGCGTAAAGCCATGGAAGCTGATGTTGGGGAATTAATCGCACAAAACAAAATGCGCAGCGGAAATAAAAGATTAATCCCCGCCAAGGATCCATGTATATTGCATTGAATTGGAAGGAAGGGTTAAAGAATTACCTCTTAGTTCTTATAGGATTTGAATCAAAGGAACCAAATTAGCTTCCCTCTACGGTTGATCCACACGGAGCAATTGATTCACCGCGTGCTAGCGCCGGGATTGAAGAACGATTCTTCGAACGAGAGAGAGAGACAGAAAATCAAATTTTCTATTGGCTTGAAAGGAGAATTTCGGCTGGCCCCTATTTCTTGTGTGGCTGCCGAATTCACTTGGACATTTAGGGTTAGGTTATGTTTTTTTTTTTTTTTTATATAACCTTTAGTCTTAATTATAATTATAACTTAATACTCCTATTAATTATAATTATAAATTGACCCACACAACTTAATATTAATTCTCAATTAATATTAAATTAACTCCATTCTCCATCATACATATATGTATATATATAATATTATAATTAATTATATCTCCATATAATTTAATTATAATATGTAGCATACTTTATGCAATATTAATCACATTAATATTTATATATACATACATAAATATATATCACTATATATATTTATTCTCTTTCTCATTCATAAATTATTATCCAATAATAATTTATACCCGATAAGATGAACTTCATTTTGCTCTTGTGTGTGACCCCATAGGATCATATTAATTGGCAATAAGGAAATTACCATAATGTCCTTATAGGTCACAAGCGGACTCTAGCAAGCCATTACGACTACCCAATTAATATGATTGGAATGATCCAATACCTATTTATAGAATGTCATATTCCCTTTTGTCTCTTTGATATCATGATTAATCATAAGACATGGTACACTTGTCAATCTTATATAATTAATCATATGCTTTCTCGATCTCAAAGTAAACTGTTCAGACAAATCAATTGATACTCTTATCAATTATTTGAGCACGGCCATGCATTTAACAGTCTTACTTATCGAGGGGCCCAGTGATATCGCTCTCTTGTCAGAGAGGGACAAAATCCCATATCTGTCACTCACATCCCTAAGCATGAGTCATATTGTACCCAACCACAGCCTTTATAACTACTCTGTTACAAGCAGCGTTTGACTGCGTCAAAGCACAACATGAATTCATCCCGGAATCCATGGTGACCTCAGGTCAAAGGAATCAGCTAATGACACTACTATAATCAAGATCAGTTGTGACACATAACCATGAACTTGATCTCATAGTGGGTCTCCAGTAACATGTTCTCTAACATATTACCCGTGAGTATAATCTGTATCTGTATACACTATATTCATCTTATGAATATCCATTATCACTCACACTAGTCTTAGTTTGTTATTATTCCCATAATAACAATCGACTAGGGATATTTAGAATAACACGATTTATTCATGGATACTTATCATAAATGCTAACATACAAACATAAATGATAATATTAATCTACACTAGATTAATCTTAGAAGTCAAATTACATAATCCAATATTGGCCTTAGGGCACAATCTCCAACAATCTCCCACTTGCACTATGGCCAATCATACATGTATCTTATACCCATTGACCTACATGACTTTCATGTATTCACTTGTGCAGGAATCTTTGTCAGTGAATTATTAATTTTCGCTTCCGTTGTTACTTTACACATTTTCACTCTCTCTTTAGAGACAGCCTCTCTAAATTAGTGAAAAAACGCCTAAGTATATGCTTGTGTCATACAAGGTTCTTACGCATTGAACTATTGTCCCTACAATAGTCTCACAGGATAAGCAATGCTTAGAACAAAACACAATATTTTGTGATGAACTTCTTCATCCAAAATTTCCTTTACATCACATGTAACTGTATACTTTGGCTGCTATTATAGATATTTAGCTATAACGTTTTATTTTGAACCTTTCAAAATCATAACTTCTCTTTTTAAGAGAATACTAGATCTCGACTGATATATTTCAACTAATTGCAATCAACTATTTACACAGTTAACATAAGCAAGCTTCTATTAAGTCTTTTATATTGAACGCTTTCAATGCTTTGACTTAAGCCAAAACATTCTTTTAGATCTATCTGTATAGATTCCAATTTCAAGAATACAGGCAGTCATGCTTATAACATTAACTGAAATTACTTTCTTAGCCAAGATTTTACTTCTTGCAAGGTAAGAATGTTATTTCCAACAAGCAATATGTCATCCACATATAGCATTAGGATGCCGATATGCTCCCACTGATCCTTTTGAAACACAAGATTCATCATCCTTTTGATAAAATCAAACCATTTGATTTCTTTATCAAAACTATGACTCCAACTATTTGATGCATGTTTCGATCTTTATAAGAATCTTTGAAACTTGCATACGCTACTTGAATTCTTTGAATGCTCAAAACTTTGGGTTGTGTCACGTACACACCCTCAATCATGTTTTCACGTAGAAAACAGATTTTGATATCCATTTGCCATATTTTATAATCATATTATGCGGATATGGCAACAAGAACTCAATATGACTTGATCATGATTAATGGCGAAAGAGGATTTTATCATAGTCCGTACTATGAATTTGCTCGTATCCTCACAGTCACTACTATGAATTTGTTTATAATCCCTTTTGTCACTAGTCGTGCTTTATAAGTTTGAAGATCACCATCCATGTCGGTTTTCAATTTGAAAACTCACTTGCAACCATTGCATATGCATCTTCTAAAAGATTTATCAAAGTCTATACTTTGACTGTCACACATGGACTTATCTTCAACCTTTGTAGCATCAAGTCACTTATTAGATTCATAATCTAACATTGCTTCTTCATAAAACAAGACTTACTTCAATCTAGTAAAATTACATCATGACTTTGAGAAATCCATATCTCTCCTATTCATGTCGTATTCTACTAGACTTTCATTGGACTTGTGTAATTTCAACAATGATCATGAAACCATTTCCATGTTCCTCTTCAACGTTAATGTCACTTTGTGAATTACGAGTTTTGTAGGTGTACTTTACTCCCACTAACTCTTCTAGAAATTAACTCCCTCTTCAAGGGGAAACCATTTCTAGCTACAACTACTCTGTATCCCAAAGAAACACAGGAGTAACAACTCCTACTTTCCTTTTGAGTAATCCACAATACGACATTTAAATTTAGGTGCCAACTTATTCGAAATAAGCTTTACAGCGCTAAACTTATTCAATGAAACAACTTGGGTCTCTTACCCAACCATATCTCATATGTTGATTCATGAATTATTTTAGACGGAACAATATACACAGCTGCTTTAATGGCATATTCTCGAGAAAACTATGATCAACTTGACTTCATCATAGATTGAACTATATCTGTATAGAGTTCGACTACTCCCTTTTCGACACAACATACTTTGTGGCGTACTTGGAGGAGTCAATTGTGAGACAGTCCCACAATCTCTAAGATGATTGTCAAAATCTTGACTCAAATGTTCACCACTTGGATCATATCTAAGTGACTTTACTATCATGTCAAGATACTTCATACTCCTTTTACAAGCTTTTGAACACTTCAAAAGTTCCAAACTCGTGTTTCATTAGATACTCTTATCTAGTGAAAAGTTCCATAAAGGTAATGAAGTATTAAAACCTTCTTTAGCAGTTGATTTATAATTCATATACATCCACATGTATAATGCTTAATAAATCGATTATTCTTTAACTAATTTTAGCAAAGAACCACTTTTGTCATCTTTTATAATAAACAACATTCGCATGATTCAAGATGATTCATAATCTCATGAATCCAAAAGTCCATTCTTATGGAGTTTCAAAATGCGACTTTGCTTATGTCTCCAAGACGACACTGCCAAAATAGGTTGAATCAAACCGTTTGATTCGATCCTTACAGTATTTATGTTACGGATGGGCTCCACATATAAAGACAATTATGTAAATCTGTATTTCATAATCATGTCTTTATAAAGTTTATAATTCACAATTATAAAATAAACAACATTTGTTTACTCAAGCCAACAAGCTCAATAGACAACAAGAGTTCGTAACTCATATGTAAAAGTTCATAACCTTTAACCAAAGTTCATAACTTTCATATAAAAGTTCATAACTTTTATGAAAAGAGGTTCGTAACTTTTAACTTGAAGTTCACAACTTTCATGTAAAAGTTCAGAACCTTCGAGTAGCAACCTTTGCTTCTCTTGTCTATTCGCATTCTACCTTTCACCTTCATAAGGTTTCTATTCAAGTTGCGATTCATCATATTCTACTAATATGAGATCCACAACTGGTATCTAATACCTTTGATATAGAAACAAAAGTAGAATAGTTAATAAATACTTAAGGTAGCAGTCTTACTGCCTTTCATCTTCTCATAGTTCTCCAAACAAAGTTTGCTATTTTCATTCTAATGAACGATTCATTCTAGAAATGGCAACATCCTTCTTTTGGAGATCTCTCTATGCCAACAGCTTTGGTCTTTAAAACATGTTTCACCCGAACCTTTCGGTCTTTATGCTTTTCGACCTTCCTTTTATCCTTTTCCTTTTGAACCTTAAGCACACAATTCGAGGCGGGCTTATCCTTTATGGATAACTTAACATTCTTTTGCATCCTATGCAACTAATTCACAATTTTCTCCATGTCATTCAAATGATAGTTCATCACCAATGACTATCAATTAATGAATTCAAGATCACATCTTAATGCCTTTTTGGAGGCCAATGAGAAAATGTTGCCTCAAACACTTATCTTTTCTTGCTCACTAACTGATGGAACATTTCCATTTGTGATGTATCATATACCTCAAGTAAAACTTCCACGTGCGGAAGAATTGGTGGCAAGTGTAAGATAATAAATTTTAAACAGAGTCCCTTCGATGCTTCAAGTAAGCATCTTTTATACTCATGTTACAATTGCTAGTGGTTCATTGGGCAAAAGGATTATTGAGAACATATGATTCCTTTTGATTTGAGAACAATTCTCAAAGTTCAATAACAATCGAGATCATGGTAATAGCAATCATAACTATAATAAAGCGTGTAAAGATTTTTTATTTAAATGCTCCCACTTAAATTATAAAACCCTTTAAAATATTTAAGTGGGTGAAGATCCAAAATCCATACTTAACCATAGCACTGCTTTGGCATGTCCCTATGATTAAATATAATTTCGGTAGGCAAAGACTCAAAATCATGCTTTAAACCATTTAAACATATTTTGGATGTGCACTTCTTTGCCAATTGCATCATTATGCAACTCTTCTAATTTATGAGATGCATGATATCATATATCATATTTAGTTTGTATGTTACTCATCTCATCCTTGCCTCGGGCTCAAACACCTTTTTGATTAACCCTTTAGTTAACCAATTACAACACAATGAGAATCACCTTTTCTCATATTATTGCTTCGCTAAGGTCACAACATGCGTACCCGCCCTGGCGGTATACCATGATGCGAACATAGTACTTGACAAGTGTTATACGTAATTGGGTGGCAAAAATATAAACTTCATAAGTTTATTTAGGGTTTATTAATTCCTGTGAGTTAATTGTATCATATACAATTTCATGGCATTAATATTAATCATACTTTTGTTAATATTAATTAGCATGGCATCTTATGGCATACAATTGTCTAGCATGCATATAGAATATCTAGTATGGCATCACATGGCATCTAAATAAAATAAAGCATGCATATGACTCGAACCGTGTTATGGTATGGTTTAAATCTACATTGATTTTCATAGGCCAATATGAAAATCAACAAGGTCATATCCTAGGTAGTAGCATCCATCACATGGTCATTGCACCGCCTCTCTGGATCCGCCTCCACGTCTTTGCTTCCAAGCACCATCTCATGGATTTATATTTTACAAAAAAAATTGCAACCTATACAATTTTTTTAGTAAAATAAATTTTACATATCATAAATTGCATCCTATACAATTTTTCTAGTAAAATTAAAATTTAAAATTTACATAAATACAAACGACTCGCAGGTCGTATTTATATAAAACCATAATAAATAAAATAAAGCATCCACGGGGTCCAAAACCATACCATAACACCATGCATAAAATTATCAACAATAATTTTATATCTAAAAATATTTAGGGTTCAAAGTGGTAAAATACAATCACATTGTATTTAGAATTAATTAATTTGGAAAAATTCGTAAATATGCAGAAACAATTTTCCACACTTAAAACGAAAAAGGGGGTAAAAACTGTCGGACAGCAGGCTCGTCGGACCGCGCACTGCAGTATCCAATATTGCGCGCAGCCCGACGGGCTGCGCAACACAAAGCTGCGCAGCCCATGCTGCGCACGCAGCATGGCAATATGCAATTGCAATTGCAATTGCTGTTGGGCGCAATTGCAATTCCAATTGCATCCAAAATTATTCTGGGCACTATGCCCAGAATAACGAACAGCATTAATTTTTTTTTTTTTTTTTTTTTTTTTTTTTTTTTTTTTAATAATGTGGCGTTGCAATTGCAATTGCAATTGCAACGCCAAAAAGTTTTCTGGGCGTCATGCCCAGAAAAGAAAAAAACTTTTTTTTTTTTTTTATTTATTTATTAATTGAAACAATTTCAATAAAAACCTATGAATCAAATTCATGATTCCAAAACCCCTTAAACATTCCAAATCATTAACATAAAATCATTCACAATGATTAATCAATAAAATCAAATTTTATTTTGTTATTCACAATAACATAGAACCCTAAAAAAAAAAAACATACAAACTCCTAACAACAATTTTGATCCAATCAAAATCATACAAACCCTAACATGCAATTTTGATCCAATCAAAACATAAATCCAATTCAATCAAAATACAACCTGGCTCTGATACCACTGTTGGGGAATTAATCGCACAAAACAAAATGCGCAGCGGAAATAAAAGATTAATCCCCGCCAAGGATCCATGTATATTGCATTGAATTGGAAGGAAGGGTTAAAGAATTACCTCTTAGTTCTTATAGGATTTGAATCAAAGGAACCAAATTAGCTTCCCTCTACGGTTGATCCACACGGAGCAATTGATTCACCGCGTGCTAGCGCCGGGATTGAAGAACGATTCTTCGAACGAGAGAGAGAGACAGAAAATCAAATTTTCTATTGGCTTGAAAGGAGAATTTCGGCTGGCCCCTATTTCTTGTGTGGCTGCCGAATTCACTTGGACATTTAGGGTTAGGTTATGTTTTTTTTTTTTTTTATATAACCTTTAGTCTTAATTATAATTATAACTTAATACTCCTATTAATTATAATTATAAATTGACCCACACAACTTAATATTAATTCTCAATTAATATTAAATTAACTCCATTCTCCATCATACATATATGTATATATATAATATTATAATTAATTATATCTCCATATAATTTAATTATAATATGTAGCATACTTTATGCAATATTAATCACATTAATATTTATATATACATACATAAATATATATCACTATATATATTTATTCTCTTTCTCATTCATAAATTATTATCCAATAATAATTTATACCCGATAAGATGAACTTCATTTTGCTCTTGTGTGTGACCCCATAGGATCATATTAATTGGCAATAAGGAAATTACCATAATGTCCTTATAGGTCACAAGCGGACTCTAGCAAGCCATTACGACTACCCAATTAATATGATTGGAATGATCCAATACCTATTTATAGAATGTCATATTCCCTTTTGTCTCTTTGATATCATGATTAATCATAAGACATGGTACACTTGTCAATCTTATATAATTAATCATATGCTTTCTCGATCTCAAAGTAAACTGTTCAGACAAATCAATTGATACTCTTATCAATTATTTGAGCACGGCCATGCATTTAACAGTCTTACTTATCGAGGGGCCCAGTGATATCGCTCTCTTGTCAGAGAGGGACAAAATCCCATATCTGTCACTCACATCCCTAAGCATGAGTCATATTGTACCCAACCACAGCCTTTATAACTACTCTGTTACAAGCAGCGTTTGACTGCGTCAAAGCACAACATGAATTCATCCCGGAATCCATGGTGACCTCAGGTCAAAGGAATCAGCTAATGACACTACTATAATCAAGATCAGTTGTGACACATAACCATGAACTTGATCTCATAGTGGGTCTCCAGTAACATGTTCTCTAACATATTACCCGTGAGTATAATCTGTATCTGTATACACTATATTCATCTTATGAATATCCATTATCACTCACACTAGTCTTAGTTTGTTATTATTCCCATAATAACAATCGACTAGGGATATTTAGAATAACACGATTTATTCATGGATACTTATCATAAATGCTAACATACAAACATAAATGATAATATTAATCTACACTAGATTAATCTTAGAAGTCAAATTACATAATCCAATATTGGCCTTAGGGCACAATCTCCAACAGCTGAGATGCAATCGATGTACGATAACCAAGTTTGGAATTTGGTTGATCCACCTTCGGGTGCTAAGGTAATCGGTTGCAATTGGTGTTTCAAGTGAAAGGCTGACAACACCTTCAAAGGGCGATTGGTGGCGA
Source organism: Euphorbia tirucalli (assembly GCA_039660915.1). Classification (NCBI taxonomy): domain Eukaryota; kingdom Viridiplantae; phylum Streptophyta; class Magnoliopsida; order Malpighiales; family Euphorbiaceae; genus Euphorbia; species Euphorbia tirucalli. The sequence continues at coordinate 21,724,290 of CM077634.1, read as the reverse complement.
AAGGTTTCAGACAAGTCCAGGGAATTGACTGTGATGAAACCTTCTCACCAGTTGCAATGCTCAAATCCATTAGGATACTACTTGTCATAGTTGCATGGTACGATTATGAGATATGGCAGATGGATGTTAAGACCACTTTTCTGAATGGAAAGCTACTCGAGGATGTGTACATGACATAACCTGAGGGTTTTATCGATCCAAAGTATCCTAACAGGGTATGCAAGCTTCAGAGGTCCATTTATGGATCGAAGCAAGCTTTTCGGAGTTGGAACCTGAAATTCAATGAGACTATTAAGGAATATGGCTTCATACAGAATCCAGATAAGCCCTGTGTGTACAAGATGGTTAGTGGGGGTGTATCTACATTCCTAGTCCTATATGTAGATGACATCCTTCTCATTGGAAGCGACATACCAACACTACAAGGGGTCAAGAAGTGGTTAAGTAAGTGCTTTGCAATGAAGGACTTAGGAGAAGCAGAGATGATCTTAGGGATCAGGATCTATAGGGATATATCCAACTAGCTTCTGGACCTAAGTCAGGCCCCTTACATAGACAAAGTTCTGAAATGGTTTAGCATTATTAAGGCAAAGAAAGGTTTCTTGCCTATGCGCCATGGCTCAAACTAAATAGGAACAATGGTCCTAAGACAAAGGAGGACCGGGAGAAGATGCAGAAGATCCCATATGCTTCGGCTATAGGATCTATCATGTACTCCATGTTATGTACGAGACCTAATGTCGTTTTTGCACTAAGTATGACTAGCTGATACCAGTTAGATCCTGGGGAGGATCACTGGACGGCAGTCAAGGCAATCCTTAAGTACCTTAATAGGACTAAGGATAGCTTCTTAGTGTATGGAGGTCAAGAAGAGCTGTCATTGTCACGGTATACTAACGCAAGCTTTGAGACCGATCAGGATGAAAACCAGTGGCAGTCTGGTTATGTCTTCCTATTGAATGGCGGGGCCATCAGTTGGAGGAGCTCAAAACAGCCAACCATCGCTGATTCTACCACAGAAGCTGAGCACATTGCTGCCTGTGACACTGCAAAGGAAGCTGTTTGGATGAAGAAGTTCGTCACTGAGTTAGGAGTAGTTCCATCTATCCTAGACCCAGTGAATGTCTTCTGTGACAACAATGGGGTCATCGCACAAGCTAAGGAGCCTCGGTCACATAAGAAGTCCAAACATGTACTCAGAAAATTTCACTTCATCCGAGAGATCTTGGATAGAGGAGAAATTTCACTGCAAAGAGTTGACACTGAGAACGATGTCGTTGATCTGTTGACCAAAGCGCTACCACAGGCACAACACGAGAGTCATACTAGATCTACAGGGATTAGGGCAATGCCTAGTTGGAACTAGTGCAAGTGAGAGATTGCTGGTGTGCCTTAATCTAAATGGCATTGGTTCTTGTATTGTATTGTACTTTATATCTGGATATTTTGTGTTATACAATTTTGTGTTGAAATAAAGGCATGAATCTATTTATTCATATCTTGTGCTATTTATAAATAAAGTATCCAATGATTATAACCATACTAAAGTAAACTAATGTAGGTCATTGGATTATGAGACCTTTTAGTAGAGTTAAAGTTATAATCATAAAGATATCCCTAGTCTGTTTTAATCATGGGAATGAATAGAACCAAAGAGTAGCATATCCTTGACTGGATGGCGGCATCTCATCGGCTATTGGACATGGACTGTCAGTCAATGATATGGGTACATGTTGGGTTGCATGGTACTGGATCGATCCGTGATGAGAACACCACATGGTTCGATCGTCATAGGTGTTTCTCGGGAAGGTCTTGTTATAATCCTTATACCTGATGTTCATTGTAACATAACATGGGATCTCATACACTTTGATATACACCTAATGGGCCCATAACAGGGTGCCAAGTATGGGTATGTTGGGTGGGCCAGTAAATATGTTGATGTTAATAGTGAAGCTGACGGAATTGCCACTCACCATCCCCTGAGATGATATCACTGGCCACTTTATGAGTGAGACTGACAAGTGTATGGCCATACCCAAATAAGTTGGGATACTTATTCGTTAGGTTCAGTCCACTCGGTATCAAGAGATAAATAAGCATATAAGAGGATGACATGGCTATGCCTCTTGCTTATATATCTATGTCAGGTTGTAAGGGATATACAAGATCACTACCGGGTTATGTTTCACATTAGACTGCAAGTCTCCGTCTTAATTGGGGGTTGTAACGGTTTGCTAGAACCCACTTACAGTCTGTGGGCCTTGGACCACTACCAACATAAATACGGACCCACATGATCGTACACATAGAACGACTGAACGTTGACAAATCAGAATTGGAACGGAAACCAAATTAATTGAGTTATTGACATTAGGTTATGTCATAATTAATTCAATTATAAAGGGAGAAATTTATTTTATTTGATTAATTAATTATATGTAGTAAATAATTAGTTAAATAAAATAATATTTCCTTGGTGGAAATTAAAAATACAAAGGTTGTATTTATTAAGGGTGACTTTAATTTAACTTTGGGTTATTTTAATTTGATGAAATTGTATTTAATTGTATCAATTAGGATTTTATAATGTGGTTTTATTTAATCCTAATAATATAAGGTAAATCAATTAAATCAAATTAAATAATCTATAGTTTTAATTAAAATCCTAGTAGGCTAAGTAGTATATATACTAAAGGAGTATATATAGGAAGCCTTAACCTAATTTTTCCTAACCCTAATAGAGAATTTGCGGCCACAATAAAAAAATTACAGCAGCCCCCTTTTTGCACTTTCTCTTGGTTTTCGTTCAATCCGTTCGTAAGTACGAGTCCCGTTCGAGAGTCGTTCGTGTACCGGATTGTGGAGGAAACACGTTTGGCTATCTGCAGCAGTCTCTAGAGGAGACAGTTAATGTGAGAAAATTTATTTTTCTCCGTTTTTGATTTCATTCTATTAATCTACATGTATCTTGGGCTTTGGAATAGAGGAAAATTTTAATCTGTATTTCGCCTCGCGTTTAATTTTTTCCGCGACGATTCCCTACAGGAAGACACCTTCCAAGGCTTTAACACGGTCTTCTCCTTCAGCGGCAGCTTTGTTTAGAGTGGTCAACACCTCCTCCCGGAGCTCATCTCCCTCGATCTCCTTTAGGAGCCTTTCAACCTCCTCCAACATGTCAAGGAATTGATCTTGACCTTCGGCTATAGCAAGCTCTACCTTTGCTAACCGACCGTTGAAGTCTGCCAAGGTATCACTTGTCGGACCGCTTGACTTTGACTGCCCCCTCTTGGATTTGGTAATCTTTGGTTCCTCCACGTGTGTGGCAGTAACACCTAACTCAATGCCGATGCGTTCGCTTCCCTCATCACCACTTGCCATTCACGAACCTATGCTCTGATACCAACTGTCACGTGCATAACTCTTCAGTAGTTGAGACGTACGGTACTAGCAAGCAAAACCCTTAATTGCTATGCTAGTCAGACTTGCAAGTGCTAAGCAAGATCGCTTGAGCTTAAATGAATGACAAGTAAAGAGAGCAAAGTTTACAATCTTAAAGAGAGCTTTTTATTGTTTAAAGAAGGTTTACGATTCTTGGATTTATTTACAAATGAGGGAGTGATGCCTATTTATAGTCATTCCACCTCCATTACATATGGTTGATATTAAATTGAAATATTCAAGGCATATTCCATGATTTTGATACTTAAAATATATTAAATAATGGAGTAGGGACGCTTCTAGAGCCATTATAGTCGGTTTAGAACGTCCTAGAGGTAATCCGGAAGTTTAGCAATGGATCTACGACGGAATGGGCGTTTCTGGAAATTTCTAGCAGATTCTGCAACCGAAACAGCTACGGAATTTCGGTTGGTAACTCGTATAGATGCTTCTGCATCCTTCTAGAGACAGATTTGAATGTCTCTACTAATTTAGTTTTCTCCTTAGATATTTTAGGGTTCTTTCTAGACCTAACCTTTACGGTCTTATGGCAAATTTTAAAGCAGCTCATGATGATATGTTTTGTGAATGGATCGGCATACCAAACAAAAGTTGCTGAGTGGTGACAAAAAGATAGAAACGTCGTGGAAAAAAAGTAAAAACACAAAAGAAAATGGAAAATAGAAAATGAGTGGAAAAATAGAGCCATGATATTTTGTAATCTAACGATGCAAGCAGAAGAAACTGATATGGACGGTGGAGATGTAGGGTACCTGAGTAGTGAAACGTTTTCCAAGACTGTTTCAGAAATGCAGCGGTGAATAATGATGGAAGAGGGTGTCAGGTCAATTTCAGTTTTTAAAAAGAGGAAAAAGCTGACGTATTTTGGACATTAGCATTTGATTATTAATTATACATGGGTACAAAAAAAATATGAATTATTATTACTAGTTTTAAATGTAATACGTTGCGTTTTGATCTCTTGTTGCTTTTCTTTGCCTCTATTTGTTTTTTTCCTCTCTCTTTACTTGTTAATTAAATTTATCACTTCCTTTGCGTCATCCCTCAAACGGAATGCTTTTTCTATTTTGCATCCCATCCCCTTCAATCATGCATTCTGTTTTCACATAATTCCAATTTCCTCTTTTTTTTTTTTGCATTCATTTCTTCCTATGGGACTAATTATAATTGAGAAAGGCAGTTGAAAATGTTTGTCCCATAGCTACATTAAAACATGTCTAATTGGATGCAACTACTGCCTATCAAATTGGAAAACTGAGGTTGGATTATACCGTAAAATGTTTTAAATTAGAGATTTCAAGTTATTAGGAAAAAAATCTATTAAAGTGAGCTTAGTATTGTTTCTGTTCATACTTAGAGTTTAAGGGTTTTAATATTAACAGCATCATTGAAATTTTAACACATATTCAAGTGAGTATGTATTGTCTATATTTCGAGCAAAAGGAATATTTATATGTAGAGTATATAAAATATAATATATAAAAATTATCAGTTTAAAATTTTCAGTCAATCGGTTTTTTCATATATTTAATTTTTTTTATATCAATATACCTCACTCGTTAGGAGGCTTTAAAACCAATTGCGCTCAAAATTATAAACACAGAAGCATTTGATATTTAATTTTCACACACATTTTGGTTATATTTGTTTGGATGAAAATGGAAAATACATTTTCGAAGAAATGTATTTGGACAATAATCCTTTGATCTCGAAAATGTGTTTTCCTTATTTTCCCTTTTCCACCCATCAAAACAAACTTACCATACGGAGTGACACATGGTTAGATCTAAAAGAAGGGAAAGTCCCAAATAACGTTTTTTCTCGTCTATATCGGCGAGCTCATGATTTTTTTCTTGTCTACATAGGCAATCGGGGAGTGTGCTTTCTTTTTAGATTCCAGTCTTCAATTGTGTGAGAGTTTTCTTTGAATCCTCCTGTCTACTGTTTTCCTTTTTCTCATCATATAGTATCTATGGCATCTTCAAGAGACCTTTCAGAGCTTTATGCATCGCTTCAACTGGATGAGGAGGAGGATGATGGTTTGGTGATTCCTCCGACGGTGTTAGCTCCCCCCACGCTGACTCATCGCCATAAGGTGGTGGGCCGCTTTGCTACAAGGAAACCTATTCGCTTCTCTATTATGCAACAAACTCTAGCAGCAGTTTGGCAGCCGATTAGGAAGGTTTTCATTGAACAACTAGAGCCGAATTTGTTCACGTTTCAGTTCTTTCATGAAGTTGATGTGGATAATATGCTAAAGGGAGGACCTTGGACGTTTGATAAATGTGCTTTGATTCCTAAATTACTTAAAGGTAATGAAGACCCTCGAATGGTGATCCTTAATCGGTTACCTATTTGGGTTCAGGTTCTACATCTACCAGCCGGATATATGTCAGAATCAATCGCCAAGGAAATTGGGTCTAAATTGGGGGGCTATCTTGAGAGTGATCCGACGAACTTTAATGGGTCGTGGCGTTCAAATATGCGTATACGGGTGCAACTTGATATTACAAAACCGATCCGGAGAAGAATGTCGATTGGTAAAACAGGGGATCAAGCTGGGTGGATTTATTTTCAGTATGAAAAGCTTCCTCCACTATGCTTTCTGTGTGGTTTCTTTGGGCACAATGAATGGGGCTGTGAACTACGCATAACGCGACCGGAGTTAATGGAGAAAAAACCTTTCGGAGTCTGGTTGAGAGCGCCGGCGAATAGGCAGATGCAGGCGGTGATGGGATCACCGTGGTTGGCTGACCGAGCGGAAATCATGGCGGCCAATTTGGGCGGGATAAATGAGGGAAGAAGTTATGAAGATATGGCAACAGATAATGATCAAATTTCAAATCCCACTTTTCATGGAGTAGATGACGCATACGTTACAGGTGGAATTGGAGTTCAAAGTGGGGAAGTCCAAGGTCAACACAATATTTCCCACCAAATGGGCCAAGGTTTAATTGGGCCTGCCTCTTCATCTTTTATGTTACAAAACTCAATGGGCCAACTTGATCCTTCTCTTTTTGCTTTGCAAAGTACAACGGGCCAAACAGAACTAATAGTTGCTGAACCCAAGAGGAAACGACTTGATATTGGATCCCCTTTAATTGCTACTGCTCACTTGAAATCTACTGTCTCAGAAATTGCAGATATCGACGATGGAAAAAACGGAGAAGCGGCGGGCACTGGTCTCCAGTCCCGCCGGGAGCCATGAGTACCTTAAGCTGGAATTGTCGCGGCATGGGCAACCCGCGAGCAATTCGTACGCTCAAACAACTTGCCCAAGCTCATCGGCCGGATTTCATTTTCTTATGTGAGACGTTGGCCGATCCTCAGAAGATGAGAACTATTGCTCGAGATTTGGGCTATAAGGAATCTTTTGCTGTTAACGGTGGGGGCCGGGGTAGTCGGGGAGGTGGTGGATTAGCTCTACTGTGGAAGGATAGAGGCCAGCTTTCGTTACTTAGTTTCTCCAAGAACCATATTGATGTCTTGGTGCGGTTGAAAGATAAGCCACCATGGAGGCTTACAGGTTTTTATGGTATGCCAGAAAGACACCGTAGAAGAGAATCTTGGGATCTACTGAGGTCGCTTGCAAGAAGCTCTGATCTTCCTTGGTGTGTAATTGGGGATTTTAATGATCTCCTCCTACAGGAAGAGAAAAGAGGTAATCACCCGCACCCTTATTACCTTTTGATGGGTTTTCGCTCTGTTGTTGATGATTGTGATTTACTCGACCTGGGTATGGAGGGGCATCCTTTCACTTGGTTTAAAAGTCGAGCTACTGAGGCCGCTGTCGAAGAACGGCTTGATAGGGGTTTTGGCAATAGGGGTTGGATTCGTATGTTCCCTGCAGCAAAATTTTTTAATCTTGATCTTACTAGTTCCGACCATACTCCTTTATTTCTTGCTCTTGATGGTGGTAAACGTCAAACTAGCTCTCGAAGGTTCAGGTTCGAGAATATGTGGCTTCGGGATCCTGAATGTTCGAGTATTGTTCGCGATGCGTGGAATGCGGCTCAAACCGAGCCCTTGGTGGGTAAATTGGCTTTATGTTCTAGGAAGCTAAAGGATTGGAGTAGTAGTAAGCGGGGTAGCTTTCAGAAACGAATTCAGTTTTTCCAAAAACGAATCCGCTCCCTTCGTCTTCAATATGATAGGACATCTCAATTGGAGCTTAAAGAAACAGAGGAAAATCTTCAGTTGACCTTGTTACAACAGGAGACCTTTTGGAAACAACGGAGCAAAGTTCACTGGTTACAGGTTGGGGATATGAACTCTAGAGCTTTTCATGCAGCGGCATCCTATCGGCGGAAGTGTAACAAGGTGTCAAAGTTGAGGAATGCTCAAGGGGTTTGGATTGAAGATCGTGAGGCCTTGGAACAACACATTGGTGATTATTTTATGGATCTTTTCAGGTCTTATGGGCCTGATGCCTCTGAGTTCTTGTGTAATATGACCCCTCGGGTTACTGCGGAGCAAAATGCAGTTCTGTTGGCCCCTTTTTCAGAAGCGGAAGTTAAAGAAGCTCTTTTTGCGATGCATCCTGATAAGGCTCCGGGTCTTGACGGTATGAATCCTGCTTTCTTTCAGAAACACTGGGACATTGTGAAGAGAGATATTGTTTCTGCCTGTTTGGAGATTCTGGAGAAGGGTATTATGCCGGATGACCTTCATGATACAGTAATTGTGTTGATTCCTAAAATTAAACATCCCGAGAAGATTACTGACCTTCGTCCCATCGCGCTGTGCAGCGTTGTTTACAGAATAGTAGCGAAAATGCTTGCTAATCGCCTTAAGATGGTCCTACAAGCCATAGTTTCTGAAACACAGAGTGCTTTTGTCCCGGGAAGACTGATTACGGATAATGTGATGGTTGCTTTTGAAGTTCTCCACTTTCTTAAAAGGAAACGGCAAGGCAAGTATGGGTTTGCTGCTTTAAAGATTGATATCAGTAAAGCTTATGATCGCATGGAATGGAGTTACTTACAGACAATCTTACAAAGGCTGGGGTTTGCGGACAGGATTATTTCTTGGTATATGATGTGTGTAACGGCTGTTCGGTATCATGTTATGGTGGGCGATGTTATGTTGAACCCACTAACTCCGCAACGGGGCTTGCGTCAAGGAGACCCACTTTCCCCCTATTTATTCATTTTATGTGCAGAGGGGTTGTCACATGCTTTTCAGACTGCTGAGTGTCAGGGTACAGTTCATGGCTGTGTAATAAAACGGGGTGCTCCGTCGGTCTCTCATCTATTTTTTGCTGATGATTCCTATTTTTTCTTTCGCACAGAGGATGAGGAGTGTATCCGAGTTCATAACATTCTTCATCAGTACGCGGAGGCCTCGGGTCAGCTTATCAACTTTCAGAAGTCCACTATGATGTTTAGTGCTAATACTCCTCGTATAAGAAGAGAGGTGATCTGTCAGCGGTTTGGTGTGATTGAGGTTGTTTCGGGACAGAAGTATTTGGGGCTCCCTTCTATGGTGGGTAGGAGTAGAAATGAGACTTTTAGGCACGTCAAGGAGGCGGTTTGGTCTCGAATTCAATGCTGGAATCGCAGGTTTCTATCTAAAGCCGGGAAAGAAGTTCTGCTGAAAACGGTAGCTCAAGCCATTCCGAATTACACTATGAGTATCTTTCTTTTGACTGATGGCTTATGTACTGAATTAGAGAGGATGATGAACTCTTATTGGTGGGGGCTGAAAAAGAATGGTGACCATGGTCTCAATTGGTGGAGCTGGAAACGTCTTTGTAAGAAGAAGGTTTCTGGGGGTCTGGGTTTTCGCGACATTAAGGATTTTAATCTTGCCCTTCTTGCAAAGCAAGGATGGAGGCTGATCAAAGATCCCAATTCCCTGGTGAGTCGTCTTTTTAAAGCTAAATACTTTCCTGACTGTGGCTTTCTTGATGCAAAGTTGGGCCATAATCCTAGCTATGTTTGGCGGAGTGTGTTGGCAGCCCAATCCCTGTTACAACAAGGGTCCTGTTGGCGTATTGGGAATGGTCGCCATGTTCAAATATGGAAACACCCATGGCTTTGGAAGGGTGTGTCTCCTTTTGTTACCTCCCCTCCTGTGGATGGTTTGGAAGAGCTTACAGTTTCTCATCTTTTAAACCCGGATGGTAGAACTTGGGATGAAAATTTGATTTACTCTATGTTCAATGACCATGATATCCAACTAATCCTAGCAACACCGCTTAGCTCCCGGCTGGTTGAGGATGAATTGTGCTGGAAACTTGATAAACGGGGATCTTATACAGTTAAGTCAGGATATCATTTGATCCATTCGATGTTCGAAGACCCGACTTCAGTTGATGAGAGACAAGTTTGGAAATCGCTATGGAAAAGAGGTTTACCCCCAAAAGTTCTGCATTTTATTTGGCGGGCAGCTTCGGGTTGTCTCTCAACAAAAGCGGCCCTCAAACAAAGGCGTGTGACTGAGGATGCTATATGCCCCTGTTGTGGTGTGGCTGAGGAAACGGTAGTACATATCTTGTTAGAGTGTCCCTCTGTGAGACGAGTGTGGGCAAACACCGGGTGGGGTTATAAATTTGTGTCTAATACTTCCTTTTTTCTCTGGCTTCAAACTTTGTTTGTACAGGCTCAATCTCCCTTGGATATTGACCAAGCTCTCATGACCTGCTGGAGTATATGGCGAGCTCGAAACGATTTAATTTGGAACCAGCTGCCTTTATGCCCCTTTTCAATTCTTCGAGCTGCTGACGGCGTGCTACAGCAATGGAAATCTGCTCGGTTCCTGCTTCACAAATCTCATCCGCTGGATGCATCATCTCCTTCTGCTCCCAGCGGGCGAAGTCTAGCTTTCTCTGGTACTGATCGTACTTCTCACGCTTCCATTCCTCATCAGGTTGTAGTCCCCGGCTCAGATAGTCAATGGTCAGCTCCTCCTATTGGCTGGTTCAAAGTAAACACGGATGCTGCAGTTTTGGAACTCTATAATCGGACTGGTTTCGGAGTCGTCGTTCGTGATTCCTCGGGTCGTGTCATTGATGCCCTCCAATGGTCTAGATCTGGTTTGCTTAATCCGCTTGAAGCTGAAGCCTTGGGTATTCGGGAAGCACTTTCATGGATAAAATCTCGAAGCCTTTCTCAAGTCATTGTTGAGACGGATTCCTTGGTTGTCTCACAGGCCCTTACTAACACTAGTTTTGGCCTAGGTCCTCTTTACTTACTTTTAGGTGATTGTTATGCTATTCTTGATGTTTTGAACCTGGTTTTTGTTAGACATGTTAATAGGTCTGCGAATCACGTGGCTCATACTCTTGCTCGGGCTGCGGGTTCTGTGTCAGGCCTTCAGTCATGGGGGACTTGTCCTCCAGCATTCTTGTGTGCAGCTCTTGCTGCTGATTTCTCTGATTAATAAGAAATCATTCTTTCAAAAAAAAACAAACTTACCATAAATCTCGTAATGGCTCTATAAGTTAAGGGATCATGGAGGGGTTCAATATGTGCGAAATTTAAAGATTATGGACTTAACTATGCATTTGTTTAACAATTTTTTTTTTTTAACCTTTTATAGACATTGCATTGTGGGAGGGGATCGCAGAATTTTTTTTTTTTAAGTCATGGAAAATTTTTATACTACATTCCATACTCGTTACTTTCTCTGTCCAATAAATATAAGTAAAAATTCAATTTTTTGGTGTCTCATAAAATAAATATAATTTATCTTTTAACTACAAATGATCATTATTTTTTTTTATTATATATACTCATATTTATATTAGTTTGAAATTACTAAATCTAAAATCCATTCGTTTTATGTTTTCTGATTCAATATGTCGATTTATGTTTGCCTATATTCATCGGGACGGGGGATATATTTTACCTATGCAGTTAGAAGAATAAACGTTGCTTATACTTCAGAGATGGACAAGTTTTTTTTGAGAGAGAAAAAGATAAATTTATTTGGTGATATTGAGGCTTACCTCACAATTAAGGAAAGGAAATTAAGAAATGTATAGTCAGCTTAAAAGAATGAATTAAATAAATTAACTTGGGCAGTTATCCAATCTCGATTATTGTATTACAAACGTAATTTCAGCTTTTAATATTTCAACTTCGGGGGCGTTTGGGAGGGCGGTTTGCACTGGGGAAAGGAGCTTTTGCGTTTCAAAAGCCAAGAAAGGAGACATCTCTGTGTTTGGTAAGCTGGCTTTGAGGGAAAGGAAAAAACACGGAAAGGAGAAAACGTTCCTTTCCTGCAAAGCTGAGAATCCAAGCTTTTAGAGGAAAGCGCATGTTATCCAGCAGGTAAACGCGATCTATAAACGCGATCCAAAGCCAATCGCTCTCTGCAATCAAGGGCCAAAGGGAGGCCGATTTTTATCCAGGTTCGTTACCTTTTTTTCATCCCTCTTTTGTTGTCCAGATTGAGCCTTTGATCCATGCTTTTTTCAACGGTTTTCTTCTATTGTGTGAAAATGCTTTTGAGTTTTGCGTGGATGGAGTTGACTTCGGTAACCAGATTTATCAATCATAGCTGTGATGCAAACCTATTTGTCCAGTGTGTTTTGAGCTCACACCGAGATATTACAGTTGCTCGGATAGTGCTATTTGCTGCTGATGACATACCTCTTATGCAGGGAATCCCTAATTGAGCGTCTTGGTTCTAGTCTCATGCTAACAATGTTAAGCTAATCATAAACTGTGGGAAACGGGGAATTGTTTTTTGAAGCCGCTAGCTATTTTCATTTGCATATAAGAATGGGAGGTATCTGATGTTTCAACCAGTTTTTGAATAATTCTTAGGTCCCGATAATTCATCATAAATGGAATTTTCTCTTGCTGGGATTGACTTTCTTATTTTTCATACAATGCCCTGTAAGAATTATTACTTCTTAATTGATATTTCGCATGCCAGGGTTCATATCAAGTGGCCAAATGGAATGGCACCAAGGTCTATCCTAGTTGTTTAGATCTCAACACATTCATATCTTGCTATGAATTATTTTTGTTTCATTGAAAGGCCTCTATTCTAGGCTCTGTTTCATGTGTATATGATGTCATGATGCAAAATTTTTTAGTTTCTTCCTTTATTAGCATATTTATCATTATCATCATTTGTGTGCTTGTATTCTATTAAACATCTTTCGGCATATTTACATGTGCACTTTGTCCTCCATAATTACATCAGAGGATGACTGGAACTGTTTTCTGTTTTTGATTTTTTCTCCTGTTAAGTATTATTGATGGTTCTACTTTATAAGTAATACAGAAATCAGGTATATTTTGTAGGCAAGTACCATTTAACCTTCTTTTCTCTTGCATTAATGTTTTGAATGTTCAATGTTATGGTAATTCTAGTTCGCAACCTTTCCCCAGGAACCTATTAAAAAAAATGGAAGTCATCTGTTTGGTTTTGATTCCTTGTGATCAACTACTTGATGATACATAAGTTAGAGTTTTATTTGTGTTTCCTTCCGTACAATGTAAATGAAAATGCACTTTAGACTGATTTGGTGGATGAGTATTTAAATTGAGTAATGGTTTTTGGTTTAGGGCTTGAAATAATTAAGCACAGAAATAGATTCATTAGTATTCAGTTGGAAGCTGAAGGGCTATGCTGCTAATGCCAATAGCACTAGTTCATGTACCTATGTTGTTTCAAGGCTACATTAGGTGATAATTATGCCTTGTATTTTTTTTTTTCATCTTCAACTCTGTTGAATTGAAATATAGTGTTGCTACTATTTATGTTCTGGGAATATTTGATGATTGAAAACTTGTAGCCATCCTAGGCAAGATTAATATATCTCGTATTTGTGTAGGATTCTTTCTTTCTTTCTTTTTTTTTTTTTTTTTTTGAATTCTTCACCAAAAGAATTCTGAGACTTATTTTCCATTTCCATTTCTGGTTTACAAATATTGCTTGTAGGTTTGATGATTAACCAAATTACTGCTAAACCTAGACCTCCTTCATCGACTAGTTGGAAACCTTTCTTTGTCCTACTCCAGGGATCAAGTATAACCCTCATCATTTAATGAAATTCTGAACTTGTTTGATTGAAAAGCTTGGTTTTCATTGAGCCACTTAGTGCACGAGTCATATGTATGTTTAACAAATTATTTACAATTATTACAAATATCAAGAGAAGCTTGCAGATCCGAAACTGTTATTATGCTCTCTATCTGGGATTTTTACTTATGATACTCCAAAGTTGTAGTACTTGCATCAAGGTGACATTTCTTTATTGGAATTGAATTTCATGAAAATTGAAGGCTCAGTTTAGATGGTTATTTATCATTCTCGACCATGGCTGAAGTAATTCACTGATTATCTGTGTTGGTGTTGCAAGCAGTCTCTTAAATCCTCTTTCTGTATGTTTTCCTTAACAATATCCATTTTTTACTTTCCTTTAACTACTTCTCATCAGGCTGAAGCTCCATCAATGGCATTGTTTTTTTAAATTATAATTACTATTATTTAATTTATTGGACCTCTTGTACACTGTCGTTTCTGGATGTTGCTAGTTTATAATACAGCAATGCCCAGAATCCTTTGATTTGGTAGCAATTACATGTTTCCCTTCTGCTTTTTATTACTGATTCTGGATTTTATTGGAAAACATGGTTTAAAGCTGATGCTCTGAATTCAGATTCTGATGGTGCATACTAGGCAACATTAATTTTTGGCAACATTAATTCAGATTCTGTGTTCACTGTGGACTTCTTTACGTGTTAATGCTATATTTGTGTTTTATTTGTTTATTTTGCTTCTTAGGATATATGGTGTGACCTTCCACAATATTGTGTTTTTCTCAGCCGGAGAACTGAAGGTAATGAAATCTGCCTACATCAATTAACCCATCAGAAGGCTGATTCCACTTTCTTGCTAACGTGAGTTGGAGATTAGAAAATAGTCAGAATCCAACAACTGCTACTGTAGTGAACTGTTCAGCTTTTCTTCTACCAGCTTCTGCTTAATTGCTTATCTACCTGGAACATACATCCTGTCCGCCATCGCGAGAAACTGACTATCTACAGGCTACAGCTCCACTTGGTTAGTGATTATTTTTGTCCAGTTATTCCTATGTCCTTGTTTCCTCTCATTTTATTCTGTGTTAATTATTATATATGCCTTAATTTAAAGATTAAAGTTGGTTTGTTCATAATTCACTTTGGCATCTAAAGATGACCCAGTCCATATAATGTAGAGTCTTGGAGCTATATTGATTAGAAAACTAAAATGTAGTTTTTCTAACATTTACTACCAATATTGAATAGGTCCTGAGGCTCTTATGTGTAGGTACTGCTTTCACTTGATATTGAAATACAACATTTGCAGTGGGAGCTCTCTTATTCCGTACATCACTTTACTTTCGACTGAAGGTATTTACTTTTGCTGCTCTCAAATTATTCCCTTGTCAACTAGTTGTCCAATTGTCTGCAATTTCAATTCAATATGAAGTGAGCTTTCTACTATCAATTCAATTGTCTGCAATTTCAATTCAATAAGAGGGATTTTAATGTATATTAGTATATAGATAGTAGAAATATGGATGCCCAAGCAAGTCAAACTGCAAGCAAAAGGACAGTGAAAGCTACTTGGAATAAGAAGAATATATTAATATTTTGTGATCTTTGTATCCAAGCAATTGAGAAGGGCATGCGTCCTGGAACTCACTTCTCTGCAGAAGGTTGGATTTATGTTATTACAAATTTCAATGCAAAAACTGGATGCGCGTATGAAAGAAAGATATTTAAAAATAAATGGGATCAACTGAAAAAAGAGTGGAAGATTTGGAAAGAGTTAATAGGAAAAGAGACAGGGTTAGGCTGGGATCCTGTAAGGCACACAATTGCTGCACCACAAGAATGGTGGGATGAAAAAATAAAGGTTAGTAACTACTTTTCACTTGAATTGTGTTAACCTACTGTAACTTATAAATTTATATATATTATATGTATATGTATGATAGGTGTATCAATCTGTATACTAATTAGTTTTGTCCTTCTACTTGGTGATTTTAGGTTGTGCCAGCTGCAGCAAAATTTCAAAAAGAAGGTCTTGAGCCAGACCTTGTTGATAGACTGGATTACATGTTTTCTGATACCGTGGCTATGGGAGAATATGCTTGGGCACCTTCTAGTACTGTACCAATTGCTGATGAACCAGTTCATGACAATGTCCATGTTGTAAGCGAGGAAGGTAACCTTGATGGAGGGCGTGGTGATTCTACTGATAAGGGTTTGGAGGATAGTTTAGATGAGTTGATGGAAGAAAATACCACTGAAAAAATAGGCAACTTATCAACAAGAGATAGAAACAAGAGAAAAATAGGACAAGGAACAACTAGTGGTAAAGGAAAAAATGTTAGGAAGAAATTGGGTGGTGCAGCAAAATTGAGACAAGATATATCTAGGTTGGTTACTAGTGTGGAAAGTAGGAGTACTATAATGTCAAAGAAAAATGATACACCTAGCATTAATGAACTTATGGAAGATGTGAAAGCTTTGCCTGGTTTGGAAAGTGGAAGTGAATTGTATTTTTTTGCTTCAATGTTATTCGAGCAAAAGGCAAAAACAGCAGGTTATTTAAGTATGTCAAATCCTGAAGAAAAAGTAGGATGGTTGAATTTTCAATACAAAGTCTTCCAGGGAAAATTTCCATCTAATTGAATATTATTGTATTATTTCTTGCCGGTATCTATTTTATGTAGGATGCTTGTAATTTGACTATTTGATTTACATGGAAGTTTGTAATTTCGGTACATTTATATTCATTTTATGTAGTTGATGATGTTTAATTTTATTTTTTTAGGACAATCATACTAGAATGGATGGTGATGATAATAATGATCTAGTAGACAATTCGTCAAGTGATGACGAAGAAGAATTTACGCAAATTTCAGCTGTTGCTACTGCTGCTATTGGATTATATTATGATTTATACATACATAAAAATCCTTGTATGGTTTCATATCATACTGGATTGAAATGGTTAAGAGAACTCATGGAGGGTCATGAAACGCGGTGTTTAAATATGTTCCGAATGAAGAAAGATGCTCTTTTGTTACTTTGTACGACTCTAGAAGTAAATCATGGGTTGAAGTCTTCAAAGAACATGTCAATTCTTGAGAAATTATGCATTTGCTTATACATATTAGCTCAAGGTGCATCAAATAGAAACACTCAAGAACGATTTCAACATTCTGGAGAAACTGTTAGCCGAATTTTCAGAGAAGTGTTGCATGCATTATGTTCACTTGCAAAGGATTTGATAAAACCGGTAGACCCTGAGTTTTCTAATATCCCAAGAGAAATTCTCCATGATCAAAGATATATGCCCTATTTCAAGGTAAATTACAATTCATATGTTTTTCTTTTATAGAATTCTTTGTTATACGTCGCATTCTTTTATTTATTTTATTAGTAATATATTTATATTTATATTTATTTCAGAATTGCATTGGAGCAATTGATGGTACTCACGTACATGCACATGTGAGTTTAGCTGAGCAAGTACCTTTTATTGGTAGAAAAGGAATACCAACACAAAATATCATGGCTGCATGTAGTTTCGATATGCAATTCACCTTTGTATTAGCAGGTTGGGAGGGCACAGCACATGATACACGCATTTTCTATCGAGCTATTAATGATCCAAATCTAAATTTTTCAAAACCACCACCAGGTGATTATTTACTTACAGTATATAATCTTGTTATTTGTATTGTTCTAAATATTGACATTACATTTTTATTTTTTTAATGAAATTATAGGAAAATATTACTTGGTTGATGCTGGATATCCACAAATTAATGGATTTCTTAAACCTTATAAAGGGGTAAGATATCATCTTCCAGATTTTAGACGTGGTCAACCACCGAGAGGGTATCAAGAAACTTTTAATAAAGCACATTCATCACTTAGATGTTGTATCGAGAGGACTTTTGGCGTATGGAAGCAAAGATGGAAGATATTAAGAGATATGCCTACGTATCCATTTGTAATCCAAAGGGATATTGTTGTTGCATCAATGGCATTGCATAATTTTATTCGAAGATATTCGTTAAATGATCCGGTTTTTACAAGATTTGATGAGAGTCCTGATTTTGTGCCACAAGACATTTTTGAAGATGTTAGCAGTGATGTTTTATTTGAGGAGAATCCTAGTAATAGTAGAACTATAGAAATGGATTCTATTCGTGATGAGATTGCTTTTTCTTTGATGGCACAGACAAATTAGCAACAATCATGTGTTTTTCAATTTTTTGATTAACTTATTATATATGTATGGATGATTAGTATAAAAATTATTACTTTATATTAGTATCTTTAAAATAAATGTCTTTTTTTTTGCAATATGTATGTGATATGGAGATTAATAAAAAATTTTTTAATACCTAATAATAGACAAATAAATAAATAAAATAATTTTTTTATTTAATTTGTGTGACACAAATTATTAATTTCTAATATTATTTAATTAATTTAATTAAGTAAAAATTAATTTATATCATTTATGTCTTTTTATATAATTTTATATATTAACAGCACTTTCATAAGCAGTTTTACCAAACACCACACAAACTGCTTTTCAGAATAAAGCTATTTCTATAAAAATATTACCAAACACTTATCAGCTTTCCCACACAGCACTTTCCCTGACAGCCCTTTCCCTGACAGCCCTTTCCCTGACAGCCCTACCAAACTGGCCCTAAGGGGGCGTTTGGGAGGGCGGTTTGCACTGGGGAAAGGAGCTTTTGCGTTTCAAAAGCCAAGAAAGGAGACATCTCTGTGTTTGGTAAGCTGGCTTTGAGGGAAAGGAAAAAACACGGAAAGGAGAAAACGTTCCTTTCCTGCAAAGCTGAGAATCCAAGCTTTTAGAGGAAAGCGCATGTTATCCAGCAGGTAAACGCGATCTATAAACGCGATCCAAAGCCAATCGCTCTCTGCAATCAAGGGCCAAAGGGAGGCCGATTTTTATCCAGGTTCGTTACCTTTTTTTCATCCCTCTTTTGTTGTCCAGATTGAGCCTTTGATCCATGCTTTTTTCAACGGTTTTCTTCTATTGTGTGAAAATGCTTTTGAGTTTTGCGTGGATGGAGTTGACTTCGGTAACCAGATTTATCAATCATAGCTGTGATGCAAACCTATTTGTCCAGTGTGTTTTGAGCTCACACCGAGATATTACAGTTGCTCGGATAGTGCTATTTGCTGCTGATGACATACCTCTTATGCAGGGAATCCCTAATTGAGCGTCTTGGTTCTAGTCTCATGCTAACAATGTTAAGCTAATCATAAACTGTGGGAAACGGGGAATTGTTTTTTGAAGCCGCTAGCTATTTTCATTTGCATATAAGAATGGGAGGTATCTGATGTTTCAACCAGTTTTTGAATAATTCTTAGGTCCCGATAATTCATCATAAATGGAATTTTCTCTTGCTGGGATTGACTTTCTTATTTTTCATACAATGCCCTGTAAGAATTATTACTTCTTAATTGATATTTCGCATGCCAGGGTTCATATCAAGTGGCCAAATGGAATGGCACCAAGGTCTATCCTAGTTGTTTAGATCTCAACACATTCATATCTTGCTATGAATTATTTTTGTTTCATTGAAAGGCCTCTATTCTAGGCTCTGTTTCATGTGTATATGATGTCATGATGCAAAATTTTTTAGTTTCTTCCTTTATTAGCATATTTATCATTATCATCATTTGTGTGCTTGTATTCTATTAAACATCTTTCGGCATATTTACATGTGCACTTTGTCCTCCATAATTACATCAGAGGATGACTGGAACTGTTTTCTGTTTTTGATTTTTTCTCCTGTTAAGTATTATTGATGGTTCTACTTTATAAGTAATACAGAAATCAGGTATATTTTGTAGGCAAGTACCATTTAACCTTCTTTTCTCTTGCATTAATGTTTTGAATGTTCAATGTTATGGTAATTCTAGTTCGCAACCTTTCCCCAGGAACCTATTAAAAAAAATGGAAGTCATCTGTTTGGTTTTGATTCCTTGTGATCAACTACTTGATGATACATAAGTTAGAGTTTTATTTGTGTTTCCTTCCGTACAATGTAAATGAAAATGCACTTTAGACTGATTTGGTGGATGAGTATTTAAATTGAGTAATGGTTTTTGGTTTAGGGCTTGAAATAATTAAGCACAGAAATAGATTCATTAGTATTCAGTTGGAAGCTGAAGGGCTATGCTGCTAATGCCAATAGCACTAGTTCATGTACCTATGTTGTTTCAAGGCTACATTAGGTGATAATTATGCCTTGTATTTTTTTTTTTCATCTTCAACTCTGTTGAATTGAAATATAGTGTTGCTACTATTTATGTTCTGGGAATATTTGATGATTGAAAACTTGTAGCCATCCTAGGCAAGATTAATATATCTCGTATTTGTGTAGGATTCTTTCTTTCTTTCTTTTTTTTTTTTTTTTTTTGAATTCTTCACCAAAAGAATTCTGAGACTTATTTTCCATTTCCATTTCTGGTTTACAAATATTGCTTGTAGGTTTGATGATTAACCAAATTACTGCTAAACCTAGACCTCCTTCATCGACTAGTTGGAAACCTTTCTTTGTCCTACTCCAGGGATCAAGTATAACCCTCATCATTTAATGAAATTCTGAACTTGTTTGATTGAAAAGCTTGGTTTTCATTGAGCCACTTAGTGCACGAGTCATATGTATGTTTAACAAATTATTTACAATTATTACAAATATCAAGAGAAGCTTGCAGATCCGAAACTGTTATTATGCTCTCTATCTGGGATTTTTACTTATGATACTCCAAAGTTGTAGTACTTGCATCAAGGTGACATTTCTTTATTGGAATTGAATTTCATGAAAATTGAAGGCTCAGTTTAGATGGTTATTTATCATTCTCGACCATGGCTGAAGTAATTCACTGATTATCTGTGTTGGTGTTGCAAGCAGTCTCTTAAATCCTCTTTCTGTATGTTTTCCTTAACAATATCCATTTTTTACTTTCCTTTAACTACTTCTCATCAGGCTGAAGCTCCATCAATGGCATTGTTTTTTTAAATTATAATTACTATTATTTAATTTATTGGACCTCTTGTACACTGTCGTTTCTGGATGTTGCTAGTTTATAATACAGCAATGCCCAGAATCCTTTGATTTGGTAGCAATTACATGTTTCCCTTCTGCTTTTTATTACTGATTCTGGATTTTATTGGAAAACATGGTTTAAAGCTGATGCTCTGAATTCAGATTCTGATGGTGCATACTAGGCAACATTAATTTTTGGCAACATTAATTCAGATTCTGTGTTCACTGTGGACTTCTTTACGTGTTAATGCTATATTTGTGTTTTATTTGTTTATTTTGCTTCTTAGGATATATGGTGTGACCTTCCACAATATTGTGTTTTTCTCAGCCGGAGAACTGAAGGTAATGAAATCTGCCTACATCAATTAACCCATCAGAAGGCTGATTCCACTTTCTTGCTAACGTGAGTTGGAGATTAGAAAATAGTCAGAATCCAACAACTGCTACTGTAGTGAACTGTTCAGCTTTTCTTCTACCAGCTTCTGCTTAATTGCTTATCTACCTGGAACATACATCCTGTCCGCCATCGCGAGAAACTGACTATCTACAGGCTACAGCTCCACTTGGTTAGTGATTATTTTTGTCCAGTTATTCCTATGTCCTTGTTTCCTCTCATTTTATTCTGTGTTAATTATTATATATGCCTTAATTTAAAGATTAAAGTTGGTTTGTTCATAATTCACTTTGGCATCTAAAGATGACCCAGTCCATATAATGTAGAGTCTTGGAGCTATATTGATTAGAAAACTAAAATGTAGTTTTTCTAACATTTACTACCAATATTGAATAGGTCCTGAGGCTCTTATGTGTAGGTACTGCTTTCACTTGATATTGAAATACAACATTTGCAGTGGGAGCTCTCTTATTCCGTACATCACTTTACTTTCGACTGAAGGTATTTACTTTTGCTGCTCTCAAATTATTCCCTTGTCAACTAGTTGTCCAATTGTCTGCAATTTCAATTCAATATGAAGTGAGCTTTCTACTATCAATTCAATTGTCTGCAATTTCAATTCAATAAGAGGGATTTTAATGTATATTAGTATATAGATAGTAGAAATATGGATGCCCAAGCAAGTCAAACTGCAAGCAAAAGGACAGTGAAAGCTACTTGGAATAAGAAGAATATATTAATATTTTGTGATCTTTGTATCCAAGCAATTGAGAAGGGCATGCGTCCTGGAACTCACTTCTCTGCAGAAGGTTGGATTTATGTTATTACAAATTTCAATGCAAAAACTGGATGCGCGTATGAAAGAAAGATATTTAAAAATAAATGGGATCAACTGAAAAAAGAGTGGAAGATTTGGAAAGAGTTAATAGGAAAAGAGACAGGGTTAGGCTGGGATCCTGTAAGGCACACAATTGCTGCACCACAAGAATGGTGGGATGAAAAAATAAAGGTTAGTAACTACTTTTCACTTGAATTGTGTTAACCTACTGTAACTTATAAATTTATATATATTATATGTATATGTATGATAGGTGTATCAATCTGTATACTAATTAGTTTTGTCCTTCTACTTGGTGATTTTAGGTTGTGCCAGCTGCAGCAAAATTTCAAAAAGAAGGTCTTGAGCCAGACCTTGTTGATAGACTGGATTACATGTTTTCTGATACCGTGGCTATGGGAGAATATGCTTGGGCACCTTCTAGTACTGTACCAATTGCTGATGAACCAGTTCATGACAATGTCCATGTTGTAAGCGAGGAAGGTAACCTTGATGGAGGGCGTGGTGATTCTACTGATAAGGGTTTGGAGGATAGTTTAGATGAGTTGATGGAAGAAAATACCACTGAAAAAATAGGCAACTTATCAACAAGAGATAGAAACAAGAGAAAAATAGGACAAGGAACAACTAGTGGTAAAGGAAAAAATGTTAGGAAGAAATTGGGTGGTGCAGCAAAATTGAGACAAGATATATCTAGGTTGGTTACTAGTGTGGAAAGTAGGAGTACTATAATGTCAAAGAAAAATGATACACCTAGCATTAATGAACTTATGGAAGATGTGAAAGCTTTGCCTGGTTTGGAAAGTGGAAGTGAATTGTATTTTTTTGCTTCAATGTTATTCGAGCAAAAGGCAAAAACAGCAGGTTATTTAAGTATGTCAAATCCTGAAGAAAAAGTAGGATGGTTGAATTTTCAATACAAAGTCTTCCAGGGAAAATTTCCATCTAATTGAATATTATTGTATTATTTCTTGCCGGTATCTATTTTATGTAGGATGCTTGTAATTTGACTATTTGATTTACATGGAAGTTTGTAATTTCGGTACATTTATATTCATTTTATGTAGTTGATGATGTTTAATTTTATTTTTTTAGGACAATCATACTAGAATGGATGGTGATGATAATAATGATCTAGTAGACAATTCGTCAAGTGATGACGAAGAAGAATTTACGCAAATTTCAGCTGTTGCTACTGCTGCTATTGGATTATATTATGATTTATACATACATAAAAATCCTTGTATGGTTTCATATCATACTGGATTGAAATGGTTAAGAGAACTCATGGAGGGTCATGAAACGCGGTGTTTAAATATGTTCCGAATGAAGAAAGATGCTCTTTTGTTACTTTGTACGACTCTAGAAGTAAATCATGGGTTGAAGTCTTCAAAGAACATGTCAATTCTTGAGAAATTATGCATTTGCTTATACATATTAGCTCAAGGTGCATCAAATAGAAACACTCAAGAACGATTTCAACATTCTGGAGAAACTGTTAGCCGAATTTTCAGAGAAGTGTTGCATGCATTATGTTCACTTGCAAAGGATTTGATAAAACCGGTAGACCCTGAGTTTTCTAATATCCCAAGAGAAATTCTCCATGATCAAAGATATATGCCCTATTTCAAGGTAAATTACAATTCATATGTTTTTCTTTTATAGAATTCTTTGTTATACGTCGCATTCTTTTATTTATTTTATTAGTAATATATTTATATTTATATTTATTTCAGAATTGCATTGGAGCAATTGATGGTACTCACGTACATGCACATGTGAGTTTAGCTGAGCAAGTACCTTTTATTGGTAGAAAAGGAATACCAACACAAAATATCATGGCTGCATGTAGTTTCGATATGCAATTCACCTTTGTATTAGCAGGTTGGGAGGGCACAGCACATGATACACGCATTTTCTATCGAGCTATTAATGATCCAAATCTAAATTTTTCAAAACCACCACCAGGTGATTATTTACTTACAGTATATAATCTTGTTATTTGTATTGTTCTAAATATTGACATTACATTTTTATTTTTTTAATGAAATTATAGGAAAATATTACTTGGTTGATGCTGGATATCCACAAATTAATGGATTTCTTAAACCTTATAAAGGGGTAAGATATCATCTTCCAGATTTTAGACGTGGTCAACCACCGAGAGGGTATCAAGAAACTTTTAATAAAGCACATTCATCACTTAGATGTTGTATCGAGAGGACTTTTGGCGTATGGAAGCAAAGATGGAAGATATTAAGAGATATGCCTACGTATCCATTTGTAATCCAAAGGGATATTGTTGTTGCATCAATGGCATTGCATAATTTTATTCGAAGATATTCGTTAAATGATCCGGTTTTTACAAGATTTGATGAGAGTCCTGATTTTGTGCCACAAGACATTTTTGAAGATGTTAGCAGTGATGTTTTATTTGAGGAGAATCCTAGTAATAGTAGAACTATAGAAATGGATTCTATTCGTGATGAGATTGCTTTTTCTTTGATGGCACAGACAAATTAGCAACAATCATGTGTTTTTCAATTTTTTGATTAACTTATTATATATGTATGGATGATTAGTATAAAAATTATTACTTTATATTAGTATCTTTAAAATAAATGTCTTTTTTTTTGCAATATGTATGTGATATGGAGATTAATAAAAAATTTTTTAATACCTAATAATAGACAAATAAATAAATAAAATAATTTTTTTATTTAATTTGTGTGACACAAATTATTAATTTCTAATATTATTTAATTAATTTAATTAAGTAAAAATTAATTTATATCATTTATGTCTTTTTATATAATTTTATATATTAACAGCACTTTCATAAGCAGTTTTACCAAACACCACACAAACTGCTTTTCAGAATAAAGCTATTTCTATAAAAATATTACCAAACACTTATCAGCTTTCCCACACAGCACTTTCCCTGACAGCCCTTTCCCTGACAGCCCTTTCCCTGACAGCCCTACCAAACTGGCCCTAAGGGGGCGTTTGGGAGGGCGGTTTGCACTGGGGAAAGGAGCTTTTGCGTTTCAAAAGCCAAGAAAGGAGACATCTCTGTGTTTGGTAAGCTGGCTTTGAGGGAAAGGAAAAAACACGGAAAGGAGAAAACGTTCCTTTCCTGCAAAGCTGAGAATCCAAGCTTTTAGAGGAAAGCGCATGTTATCCAGCAGGTAAACGCGATCTATAAACGCGATCCAAAGCCAATCGCTCTCTGCAATCAAGGGCCAAAGGGAGGCCGATTTTTATCCAGGTTCGTTACCTTTTTTTCATCCCTCTTTTGTTGTCCAGATTGAGCCTTTGATCCATGCTTTTTTCAACGGTTTTCTTCTATTGTGTGAAAATGCTTTTGAGTTTTGCGTGGATGGAGTTGACTTCGGTAACCAGATTTATCAATCATAGCTGTGATGCAAACCTATTTGTCCAGTGTGTTTTGAGCTCACACCGAGATATTACAGTTGCTCGGATAGTGCTATTTGCTGCTGATGACATACCTCTTATGCAGGGAATCCCTAATTGAGCGTCTTGGTTCTAGTCTCATGCTAACAATGTTAAGCTAATCATAAACTGTGGGAAACGGGGAATTGTTTTTTGAAGCCGCTAGCTATTTTCATTTGCATATAAGAATGGGAGGTATCTGATGTTTCAACCAGTTTTTGAATAATTCTTAGGTCCCGATAATTCATCATAAATGGAATTTTCTCTTGCTGGGATTGACTTTCTTATTTTTCATACAATGCCCTGTAAGAATTATTACTTCTTAATTGATATTTCGCATGCCAGGGTTCATATCAAGTGGCCAAATGGAATGGCACCAAGGTCTATCCTAGTTGTTTAGATCTCAACACATTCATATCTTGCTATGAATTATTTTTGTTTCATTGAAAGGCCTCTATTCTAGGCTCTGTTTCATGTGTATATGATGTCATGATGCAAAATTTTTTAGTTTCTTCCTTTATTAGCATATTTATCATTATCATCATTTGTGTGCTTGTATTCTATTAAACATCTTTCGGCATATTTACATGTGCACTTTGTCCTCCATAATTACATCAGAGGATGACTGGAACTGTTTTCTGTTTTTGATTTTTTCTCCTGTTAAGTATTATTGATGGTTCTACTTTATAAGTAATACAGAAATCAGGTATATTTTGTAGGCAAGTACCATTTAACCTTCTTTTCTCTTGCATTAATGTTTTGAATGTTCAATGTTATGGTAATTCTAGTTCGCAACCTTTCCCCAGGAACCTATTAAAAAAAATGGAAGTCATCTGTTTGGTTTTGATTCCTTGTGATCAACTACTTGATGATACATAAGTTAGAGTTTTATTTGTGTTTCCTTCCGTACAATGTAAATGAAAATGCACTTTAGACTGATTTGGTGGATGAGTATTTAAATTGAGTAATGGTTTTTGGTTTAGGGCTTGAAATAATTAAGCACAGAAATAGATTCATTAGTATTCAGTTGGAAGCTGAAGGGCTATGCTGCTAATGCCAATAGCACTAGTTCATGTACCTATGTTGTTTCAAGGCTACATTAGGTGATAATTATGCCTTGTATTTTTTTTTTTCATCTTCAACTCTGTTGAATTGAAATATAGTGTTGCTACTATTTATGTTCTGGGAATATTTGATGATTGAAAACTTGTAGCCATCCTAGGCAAGATTAATATATCTCGTATTTGTGTAGGATTCTTTCTTTCTTTCTTTTTTTTTTTTTTTTTTTGAATTCTTCACCAAAAGAATTCTGAGACTTATTTTCCATTTCCATTTCTGGTTTACAAATATTGCTTGTAGGTTTGATGATTAACCAAATTACTGCTAAACCTAGACCTCCTTCATCGACTAGTTGGAAACCTTTCTTTGTCCTACTCCAGGGATCAAGTATAACCCTCATCATTTAATGAAATTCTGAACTTGTTTGATTGAAAAGCTTGGTTTTCATTGAGCCACTTAGTGCACGAGTCATATGTATGTTTAACAAATTATTTACAATTATTACAAATATCAAGAGAAGCTTGCAGATCCGAAACTGTTATTATGCTCTCTATCTGGGATTTTTACTTATGATACTCCAAAGTTGTAGTACTTGCATCAAGGTGACATTTCTTTATTGGAATTGAATTTCATGAAAATTGAAGGCTCAGTTTAGATGGTTATTTATCATTCTCGACCATGGCTGAAGTAATTCACTGATTATCTGTGTTGGTGTTGCAAGCAGTCTCTTAAATCCTCTTTCTGTATGTTTTCCTTAACAATATCCATTTTTTACTTTCCTTTAACTACTTCTCATCAGGCTGAAGCTCCATCAATGGCATTGTTTTTTTAAATTATAATTACTATTATTTAATTTATTGGACCTCTTGTACACTGTCGTTTCTGGATGTTGCTAGTTTATAATACAGCAATGCCCAGAATCCTTTGATTTGGTAGCAATTACATGTTTCCCTTCTGCTTTTTATTACTGATTCTGGATTTTATTGGAAAACATGGTTTAAAGCTGATGCTCTGAATTCAGATTCTGATGGTGCATACTAGGCAACATTAATTTTTGGCAACATTAATTCAGATTCTGTGTTCACTGTGGACTTCTTTACGTGTTAATGCTATATTTGTGTTTTATTTGTTTATTTTGCTTCTTAGGATATATGGTGTGACCTTCCACAATATTGTGTTTTTCTCAGCCGGAGAACTGAAGGTAATGAAATCTGCCTACATCAATTAACCCATCAGAAGGCTGATTCCACTTTCTTGCTAACGTGAGTTGGAGATTAGAAAATAGTCAGAATCCAACAACTGCTACTGTAGTGAACTGTTCAGCTTTTCTTCTACCAGCTTCTGCTTAATTGCTTATCTACCTGGAACATACATCCTGTCCGCCATCGCGAGAAACTGACTATCTACAGGCTACAGCTCCACTTGGTTAGTGATTATTTTTGTCCAGTTATTCCTATGTCCTTGTTTCCTCTCATTTTATTCTGTGTTAATTATTATATATGCCTTAATTTAAAGATTAAAGTTGGTTTGTTCATAATTCACTTTGGCATCTAAAGATGACCCAGTCCATATAATGTAGAGTCTTGGAGCTATATTGATTAGAAAACTAAAATGTAGTTTTTCTAACATTTACTACCAATATTGAATAGGTCCTGAGGCTCTTATGTGTAGGTACTGCTTTCACTTGATATTGAAATACAACATTTGCAGTGGGAGCTCTCTTATTCCGTACATCACTTTACTTTCGACTGAAGGTATTTACTTTTGCTGCTCTCAAATTATTCCCTTGTCAACTAGTTGTCCAATTGTCTGCAATTTCAATTCAATATGAAGTGAGCTTTCTACTATCAATTCAATTGTCTGCAATTTCAATTCAATAAGAGGGATTTTAATGTATATTAGTATATAGATAGTAGAAATATGGATGCCCAAGCAAGTCAAACTGCAAGCAAAAGGACAGTGAAAGCTACTTGGAATAAGAAGAATATATTAATATTTTGTGATCTTTGTATCCAAGCAATTGAGAAGGGCATGCGTCCTGGAACTCACTTCTCTGCAGAAGGTTGGATTTATGTTATTACAAATTTCAATGCAAAAACTGGATGCGCGTATGAAAGAAAGATATTTAAAAATAAATGGGATCAACTGAAAAAAGAGTGGAAGATTTGGAAAGAGTTAATAGGAAAAGAGACAGGGTTAGGCTGGGATCCTGTAAGGCACACAATTGCTGCACCACAAGAATGGTGGGATGAAAAAATAAAGGTTAGTAACTACTTTTCACTTGAATTGTGTTAACCTACTGTAACTTATAAATTTATATATATTATATGTATATGTATGATAGGTGTATCAATCTGTATACTAATTAGTTTTGTCCTTCTACTTGGTGATTTTAGGTTGTGCCAGCTGCAGCAAAATTTCAAAAAGAAGGTCTTGAGCCAGACCTTGTTGATAGACTGGATTACATGTTTTCTGATACCGTGGCTATGGGAGAATATGCTTGGGCACCTTCTAGTACTGTACCAATTGCTGATGAACCAGTTCATGACAATGTCCATGTTGTAAGCGAGGAAGGTAACCTTGATGGAGGGCGTGGTGATTCTACTGATAAGGGTTTGGAGGATAGTTTAGATGAGTTGATGGAAGAAAATACCACTGAAAAAATAGGCAACTTATCAACAAGAGATAGAAACAAGAGAAAAATAGGACAAGGAACAACTAGTGGTAAAGGAAAAAATGTTAGGAAGAAATTGGGTGGTGCAGCAAAATTGAGACAAGATATATCTAGGTTGGTTACTAGTGTGGAAAGTAGGAGTACTATAATGTCAAAGAAAAATGATACACCTAGCATTAATGAACTTATGGAAGATGTGAAAGCTTTGCCTGGTTTGGAAAGTGGAAGTGAATTGTATTTTTTTGCTTCAATGTTATTCGAGCAAAAGGCAAAAACAGCAGGTTATTTAAGTATGTCAAATCCTGAAGAAAAAGTAGGATGGTTGAATTTTCAATACAAAGTCTTCCAGGGAAAATTTCCATCTAATTGAATATTATTGTATTATTTCTTGCCGGTATCTATTTTATGTAGGATGCTTGTAATTTGACTATTTGATTTACATGGAAGTTTGTAATTTCGGTACATTTATATTCATTTTATGTAGTTGATGATGTTTAATTTTATTTTTTTAGGACAATCATACTAGAATGGATGGTGATGATAATAATGATCTAGTAGACAATTCGTCAAGTGATGACGAAGAAGAATTTACGCAAATTTCAGCTGTTGCTACTGCTGCTATTGGATTATATTATGATTTATACATACATAAAAATCCTTGTATGGTTTCATATCATACTGGATTGAAATGGTTAAGAGAACTCATGGAGGGTCATGAAACGCGGTGTTTAAATATGTTCCGAATGAAGAAAGATGCTCTTTTGTTACTTTGTACGACTCTAGAAGTAAATCATGGGTTGAAGTCTTCAAAGAACATGTCAATTCTTGAGAAATTATGCATTTGCTTATACATATTAGCTCAAGGTGCATCAAATAGAAACACTCAAGAACGATTTCAACATTCTGGAGAAACTGTTAGCCGAATTTTCAGAGAAGTGTTGCATGCATTATGTTCACTTGCAAAGGATTTGATAAAACCGGTAGACCCTGAGTTTTCTAATATCCCAAGAGAAATTCTCCATGATCAAAGATATATGCCCTATTTCAAGGTAAATTACAATTCATATGTTTTTCTTTTATAGAATTCTTTGTTATACGTCGCATTCTTTTATTTATTTTATTAGTAATATATTTATATTTATATTTATTTCAGAATTGCATTGGAGCAATTGATGGTACTCACGTACATGCACATGTGAGTTTAGCTGAGCAAGTACCTTTTATTGGTAGAAAAGGAATACCAACACAAAATATCATGGCTGCATGTAGTTTCGATATGCAATTCACCTTTGTATTAGCAGGTTGGGAGGGCACAGCACATGATACACGCATTTTCTATCGAGCTATTAATGATCCAAATCTAAATTTTTCAAAACCACCACCAGGTGATTATTTACTTACAGTATATAATCTTGTTATTTGTATTGTTCTAAATATTGACATTACATTTTTATTTTTTTAATGAAATTATAGGAAAATATTACTTGGTTGATGCTGGATATCCACAAATTAATGGATTTCTTAAACCTTATAAAGGGGTAAGATATCATCTTCCAGATTTTAGACGTGGTCAACCACCGAGAGGGTATCAAGAAACTTTTAATAAAGCACATTCATCACTTAGATGTTGTATCGAGAGGACTTTTGGCGTATGGAAGCAAAGATGGAAGATATTAAGAGATATGCCTACGTATCCATTTGTAATCCAAAGGGATATTGTTGTTGCATCAATGGCATTGCATAATTTTATTCGAAGATATTCGTTAAATGATCCGGTTTTTACAAGATTTGATGAGAGTCCTGATTTTGTGCCACAAGACATTTTTGAAGATGTTAGCAGTGATGTTTTATTTGAGGAGAATCCTAGTAATAGTAGAACTATAGAAATGGATTCTATTCGTGATGAGATTGCTTTTTCTTTGATGGCACAGACAAATTAGCAACAATCATGTGTTTTTCAATTTTTTGATTAACTTATTATATATGTATGGATGATTAGTATAAAAATTATTACTTTATATTAGTATCTTTAAAATAAATGTCTTTTTTTTTGCAATATGTATGTGATATGGAGATTAATAAAAAAATTTTTAATACCTAATAATAGACAAATAAATAAATAAAATAATTTTTTTATTTAATTTGTGTGACACAAATTATTAATTTCTAATATTATTTAATTAATTTAATTAAGTAAAAATTAATTTATATCATTTATGTCTTTTTATATAATTTTATATATTAACAGCACTTTCATAAGCAGTTTTACCAAACACCACACAAACTGCTTTTCAGAATAAAGCTATTTCTATAAAAATATTACCAAACACTTATCAGCTTTCCCACACAGCCCTTTCCCTGACAGCCCTTTCCCTGACAGCCCTACCAAACTGGCCCTTCGACTGAAAGTCTTTTTGTACATGTCAGCTTATTCCCACCAACTAGACATGTAGTAATCTATTTCCGACGGCACAAAGTTTGGTACATGTTTTTCTATCATTAACAACAAATTTATAGGATGAACCTTCAAAGTTAATTAGAAACAAAATGCACCATTTCTATATATATATAAACAAGCTATAAGATCTTCATTGTAGTTAAAAAAAAAAAAAAAAAATCAAATCAGATGGAGGCGATTTACCCTAAACTGCAAGGAATTTGCTTTTCGAAGGGAGGAGTAATCTAGCACTTGCAGAAGCTTTAAACTGTCAATGAGACATTGAGTTGGCTAAAGTATCTTAATCTTGGTGGGGTGGTGGTGAAGTTATACGCGTAATTTAATTACTTTTTTGAATTCTTCTTCTTCCTCCACTATCTGCTTACCAACTAAAGGTATTGTGAATGGTTATAAGTTGTTGGTTAGGGAAGTGGACTCGGTTAAGTTTAGATTTGTCATTGGTCTGCGAATAAGATAGTTCATGTGTAGTTAGAGCGGTTGATGTATCAATATACAAAGAAACATAGTTTATGTGTGTCCACCTTTTTTTTTTTTTTTTAATTATGTATTTGTATAAGATCTTTAAGCAATGACATATACTCTTTTCATAAAAAAATTATATTAATTAGGGACCAATTTTACAATAAGTAAAATATGTATCCATATGAGACATGTGCCAACAGATGTTTGAATATGGAGGGTAGCAAATTGAAATTATCTACACATCAACAAACATTATGGGATTCGAAGTAAATCCGTTAAATAATTATTTATTAATCATTATTTGGTAAACTTTGAAAATCTGTGGGCACATGTATTTCAGTCATTATCATGAATTTCTTATACTGAAAGTTTCCATTTTATCATAAATTAAAGCTTTCTATTATTATAAAGATGATCTTTCTCCTTTCCCTTTTTTCTTGCCAAAATTCTTAAGACCTAGCAAAAGGTGTTCGTACTCCTAAAAATGTATTGGGAGGTCCAGACCAGGAAATAATTACTAAAAAGGTAAATAATTATTATTTCCAAGTTTTTTTTTTTTCCATTTAACTTTTGTGTTTTTACTATGCAGTTTTTAATTGTTTTTTTTTTTTTCCCAAATAGTCAGTCGTTTTGAAATCCATTTTAAATTTGTTAGTCAAATCATCGCATGTCAAAAATTATTATATAACAAGTTTACGCATATAATATAAGTAATATGATGTAAGAGTTGTTGACGTTGTAAGTTGAAAATGTGGAAAAGACTTCAATGTTAAATCAAATGGGTTCTCATTTCTTCCGGACAATAAAGTGTTCAACCATATGGCCATACCTTCGATTTCAATCACGTTTTTAACATTTAACTACTGATTCTTCGTATCTGCATATTCATTCCATGCATCTTTCTCTTTCTACATATACATTAATCTTTTATACTTTTGTAGAAATATTCAAATAAGAGATTTCAATTCATAATTTAGAATTTCAATAAAATTTATGTATGACTTTCCCTTTCAATACATGTTCAATCAATTATCGTAAACTTAATACGATTGTTATCCCCTTAATTTCGCATTAAATATCTAACCACCCCCCAATTTTAAAGCCATCAATTTAACCCCTTGAACTCTGAAGTTGAGTGGCGATGTTGACAACACGAATCAAATAAAAATTAAGCTTTCATTTCATGCTGGCAAAAGGCACAACAACTGTAAACAATTATTTTATTGTATCGAGTACAGAATTCTGATTTTTTTCATGCATCAGGGGCTTGATTAATTATTTTTATTGCATCGATGCTTTGAGCTCTCACTATTTTATGCATAATAGGGTGCTGGATCAATTATTTTTTTTTCATTTTTTAAAATAGGTGTGAAAAGTATTCTCACTTGCTAATTATGATTATTCTTGTTAGAGAATGTAGAATATAATCACAATGAAACTGTTAGTGAAAAACCAGTTATTATTCATAATCAATCCGTAAAGTAATCAGATAAGTTGCTTTTGTGTTGTAACATATCAAAAA
Organism: Euphorbia tirucalli; assembly: GCA_039660915.1. NCBI lineage: Eukaryota > Viridiplantae > Streptophyta > Magnoliopsida > Malpighiales > Euphorbiaceae > Euphorbia > Euphorbia tirucalli. The sequence goes on along the minus strand of CM077634.1, from coordinate 21,690,906 downwards.
TAATCATAGTTATTAGTTCAAACTGTTGTACACACACTTTTGACATAATGTGGGATACAAATATCGCGATGGAGCTATTAATGAATGACTTGTTAATTTTAAAAATAATTGATTATGAACCTCATGTATAAAATAATAAAAGTTAAGGAGAACTTAATGTGGTAAAATAATTGATTAAAGTCTTTATGCATAAAAAAAAAAGTTAATAGAATCAATGCAGTAAAATAATTGTTCCAACAATAAAAATTTAGGAACCTCATTATGTGTTTTACCTTTAGTGAAATATTCCATAATCTTTCATGTCCTAGCGACATATACATCTAGAATCAATGGATTTAGACTCTTTTAAAAAACCTATTCATCTAAAAACTTACTTTGATAATTATGGTTAAAAGATAATTTTCATTATTATCTTTGATATTGCACCTCGCATATAAATATCTTTTGGGCTTGAGTGTGTAATATATACGTGTCAAAATTCAACAAGGTGTTATCAAATCTAAACCTTGGACGAATTAGTCTAAAAAATTGTAATATCATATAAAAACAGTAGCAGATTGAAAGTTTAACTTAATAAGCTAAGTATAAAAAATAATAATAATAATTATTATCTATGGTAATTAAGGTTGGTGTCTCTGGCCTTTAAGAATGAAAACAAAAGTATTAAAATATAAACACAATGCATATGTATCTAAATTTTATAATTAGGATCAATATCCTCTCAAGTTTACTCCAAATTTGAGTGGTTAAGTTGTGACGGTCCCAAATAGGCTAGCTACAATATTAGAGCGGATGAATAATACTGTATACCGAATAAAAAATTTAGCAAACAACTTAGAAAATTCTTTTTAATGAAAAACACTTTTCACCAAATAAACACAAGTTTCACAAGATGCGGAATTGATAAATGAATGAAACTTATGAATATAAATATGCTTGACTAAATAAAATTGTCTTCAAATGATAATGCTATTAATTTAAAACGCGGAAATTTTAAATAGCAATATATGTAAAGAGTATAGGGAAAAAAAATTTAAGACACCGAGATTTATATTGGTTTGACCCAACTGATCTACGTCCAGTCCCCAAGCCAACCACTTGAGATTTTCCACTATCGTTTCCTTTACAGGCAGGAAACAAGTCTGTGTTACTTTTTGCGAGTTTATGTAACAAAAGTACTGTTGCAGGCTAAGTATTAAACCTCTACCGTTACTTTTTCCGAACTCAAGTAACAAAACTCTTTTGATGCTTTTTCAAAGCTCAAGCACCAAACTTATCCGGTATTTTTGACAAGCTCAAATATCAAACTTTTCCCTATGCTTTTTCAAAGCTTAAGCACCAAACTTTTACAAACTTTGTTGATCACACTATCAACCAAGTAAATCCCTTCACACAAACCCTTCTGTGAAAATACAATTTCCTTGAATATGAATATTTGAATAACACAAAGATGAAGCTTTCTCTTTGGATTGCTCTTTGAAGGAATTGTGGAAGACTTGAATATAAGTAGCATAGAATGCGTGAATGTTGCTTAAAGTGTCCCATTTGACAAATTCAACTTGATTTTCTTTTATAGGTGCTGGAGAAGCTCATCAAGATTTGAAGTGGCCGTTGGACATAGCTCATGAAGTCAGTATGACCATTGCATTGCAGCTCTTGAAGGAGTTCTAGCTGTTGCACCTCCTGAAGGAAATTATAGCCATTGCTTTTTGACCCAGAAGTGAATTGTGGTAGTTATAATAAGCTCATGAACAAGATATGGCCGTTGCATCTAGATCTTGAAGATATTATAGTTGTTGGACCTCCTGAAGAAGATTATAGCCATTGCTTCCAAGCTGAGAGGAATATGGTACTTGTAATCAGCCTTTGAACAAACTTATAGCTGTTGCTTGAAGCTTGTAAGCAAGAATATATTTGTTGTCTTCAAGTCAAAAGAGATATATACTTGTTGCAACAAGGACTTGAAGCTTTTACTCTTTAGTTTGTGATGATGTATTCATTGTAGCTCTTGAAGTAATATCCATTTTGATCTACTGGTGTTCTTGGTTAAGCTTTATAAGCTTAAGCTTTATCTTTATTAAAATCATAATTTACTTAATTATTAACATAATTGTAATAGTATTAAAACAAATATGATATTTCTATTTAGCATGGATGTCAACTTTTATGTCAACTTTCTATTTGTTGTCATCATCGAAACATGATTCAGCAAGTTGTAATACCAACCATTAAATGTGAAATAATGAACAATTTATTTTACGTTTAATGATTGGGATTGTTGAATCAAGTTTCGATGATAATAATCAGTAGACTAAAGATTGAAGGAGTCAAAAGCAACAGTGATTATTTTGGTAATTAAAATAAGACTAACCAGTAATTATCTTTTAAATTAATTACAAAGTATATTATCATGAAGATGAAAACAAACAACAAGTTAAACACATTGAAAGAGTAATGCATCATATGCAAGGAAGACTGAAGTAAAGAGCTATAATTTCTTCAAGAGACTGAAGGTATTCAGAAGGATATGTCAATGAAGCTTTAGGAGACTATACACCGAATAACGGTCACCTTTAGGAGGATACACACTGAGTAACGATTAGCTTATAGTAGGCTGAAGCTAAATCAACAGGTAGCTTCAGAGGGCTATGCACTGTATAATGGCTACCTACATAAGGCTGTACAAATACAACAAGAAACTTCAGTAGACTGATGGATTCATGAGGCAAACTCCAAAAGCTATATTTTCACTTGTGAGTAACGACTATATTCTTCAAATACCTATAAAAAGAAAGCCAAAGCATTAATGACAAGTAGCCAAAGCATTAATGACAAGTGTGGAGACTACATACAAATCATAAGTACAAGCTAAATTGATTACTCTCTCCACCAAGTATTCAAAGAGCAAAATCAAGATAAGAAGTGTTCATCAACAATTCCAATGGTGCATGAACTACAAATCTATCTAGAAAGCGAATTGTAATTCATATAAGGGATTTGTGTGTTGGGATTTTTCACCGGAAATCACCCGATAAAAGCGGAAGAACGCGGTGATTTCCTCGAATCCGGTCCCAGGAGCAATTGAAGCGGAAATTGAAAAACATAAAATTGAATAGAAAGAGATTGAAATTTCATACCAGAAAAATCTCTTTTAGAGACGGATGATGACTGCAGAACTCAATTTAGAATTCCTCCGCTCTCACGTACACGAACGCTTGGCAAATGCAACCCGTGCTAGCGATGGAAAAGCAAGAACCAAGGAGAGGAGAGGCTAGAGAATTCGGCTATGAGTGGTTTAGCTTAGGTTGGCCGAATTCTTCTAACCCTAGGTATTTATACCTAGGGTTGGCCGAATTCCATAAGGAATTCTGGCCCATCTTGGCTCCACTTTATTCTGCGCGGGCTTCCATGTTTTAATTTAGGCCCAGTCTAATTTTAATTAATTTGGTTCAAATTAATTCAAGCCCAATTTTAATATACCCATGTATTTAATATATTACTCCAAGTAATATATTATTTACATCCAAATTAAAATTGGTTTGACATTTAATTTAATCCATCAAATTAAAATTAACTCTGCACAAAATAAAATCATATGTAAACCCATACATATGAATATTTCCACCTAGGAAATAATTTCATAATTAATCCAATTAATTATGAAGAGCCAATTGAATATATTAATTTTATTATTATGATCAATCCAATTGATCTTTATAATATAATTAATATATACACACCTCTCCCTCCAATGTGTATACTCCAAGTATACATGCTATTCCTTAAGTCTGCATTCTATCGTTCTATGTGTACGATCCTGTGGGCCCATCTTTATGTTGGCAGCGGGCCTTTGGCCCGCAGACTGCAGTTGGGCTCTAGCAAGCCACTGCAGCCCCCAATTAAGATGGAGATGGCAGTCCAACTGATATCATAACCCTGTAGTTAGACTTGTACATCCCATGTCATTGATATCGGTGTCCAACACAGAGGCATGGATTGATCACCCTCTTTTGTGTTCAGACATTAACTTGATCCCGAATGTACTGATGCTCACAAACAAGTACCAACTTGTTTGGGTGTGGCCACACTCTTATCAGTCACATTCATCAAGAGGCCGGTGATATCTTCTCAGTTGGTTACTGAGTGACAAATCCCTTCTGCATATCCATAGTATTACCATGTTCAGTGACATACCCGAAAGCACCCATACTTGGCACCCTATTACAGGCCCTTTAGGCGTACCCCTAAGTATGCGACATCACATGTAACACCATCATATGGTCAGGTCAAAGGATCCATACAAGTACTACACGAGAATCCATTGTGATACCATACCATGTGGATTACTCGTTCAGTGGATCTATCCAGTACCATGCACCCAGGCATGTACCCATTAACTTGGTTGACATTCCATGTCCAATGACCGGTAAGACACCGCCATACAACCAGGTTAATGATAGTCTGTTGTTCCATTCATTCCCATGACTGGAACAGACTACGGATCTATTCATGGTCATATCGTTAACCCTATCCATGGTCTTACTGCTAAGTGCATGACACTAGTCGTCATGGATATGGATATGTCCATTGGATACTTCATTTACTATACTGCACAAGATAAATATAATAAATGAATTGATGCCTTTATTAATGACACAAATAAGTACAATACATAAATCTAATAAATGCACAGTACAAATACAAGGACCAATGCCTCGGGACTAGGGCATTTCCAACATTGTGTGAGGGGGGGTTTTGTTGTAGGTGATTTTAACAAAGTTAAAGTTTCACACTTAAGCTTAAAAATGTGGTGATAGTTTGGTTGTTAATAAGTTTGGTGCTAAGGCTATAAAATGTACCGCCCAAATTTTAGTGTTAAAGCTTCAAAAACACCAGTAAGAGTTTGGTGCTAAAGCTATAAAAGCACTAGCAAAAGTTTAGTGTTAAAGCTATAAAAAGTATCATCCATTGTTTGGTACTAAAGGTATAAAAAGCATCAACCCAAGTTTGGTGTTAAAACTATAAAAACACATGCCAAATTTTGGTGTTAAGGCTACAAAAACACTGCTTAGAGTTTGGTGCTAAAGCTATAAAAAGCACTGACCAAAGTTTGGTGTTACAGCTATAAAGAATTACCAGTTGGCTTGATTTCTGTAGTTAAAGAAATCATAGTGAAAATCTTAAGTGGTGTGCTTGGAGACAAGAGTTGGCCGGTTAGATCGAATCTGTATAAATCGATGTGTCTCCAATATCTCTATCTCTACTCTCTTAGCATTAATATATCTTGTAGGCATCGTTTAATTCTACCAAGCGATTATATTCACAAATTTTACAAAGTATTTAAATTCCACATTTTGTTCTAAAACTTTTTTTATTAGGTAATACATTTTCACCAAAAGGATTTTTACTAAAGCTTTTATGAAAAGATTTTTATTTGATGACATACGTTATTCACCCTTCTATAGTGTATTTCTAACCTCTTTAGAACCATCAGAAATTATAGCTTGACATCTTAATTTTGAGGCCAACTTTAGATGATAATATCCAATTCTTATAGATTATATGTTTTTTTAAGAAAACAAATTATTTTAGGCTTTTTATTTTATTTTATTTTATTAAATTTTTGAATTTTTATAATTTAACACGTTAAGTTGTCAGGTCTCAATCAATAATATATTTATTGTACTCATTAAATTTCTAGTGAGTGAAAAAAATTAGTTGTAACTAAAATTTAAACTTACATGATTAATTTATTCACGTGTAAAATTATTATCTTTTTAGGGTTTAGAAAATATAATTTGAATAATTACGAAATCAGTAGTTTGAGGAAACTTTTTGCCTTTTTTAATATAATTATTCTTATATAGAATATTCTGCTAATTAATCAAAATGTTTCCCTAATAATGTGCTTCAAGAACTTTCTAGTTTCAACCGAAAATAGAAATCTTATTATTAAATAATTAAAATTTAATCTGAATAAACTACCAAAGGCACCAACAAGGTCTACAAGTGCGAAAATTGATTTAAAGATGAAATGTAAACATCATATAGATAAAATTAAGAAAGCTACCAAAGTCAAAATACACATGCTGTCTAGTTAGGGAAGACAAGTGTGACAATTCTCTTTGATAGTTGCTCTATGGGAATTTTCGGACCTTCCATTCAATTCTTATTTTAACAAAATAATATTAATAAAATTATTCAACTATAGCTGCCTGAGTTTGTCGGTGGGGTCATTGTCATAATTTTTAGCACCTAATTCACATGCATAATCTTAGCTATAGCCAAATCACATATTAATGGGAAAGTAAATTCTGCTAATTTTTCCTTTTCTTATTCAATTTTCCTTGCCTTCACACTCCAACAAACTAAAAGTATAAGAAATGTTTGTATAGTTCTATTGAATAATTAATAATAATAATAAAAATTTTATACGCTACTAGCATAAAGTTATGACTTCATATATTTTATAATAAAATTTGATATAACTTTACTGTCAAAAGTGTAAAATTTGATGGTTATAGTTGAATTCTGTAATAACGATATTATTACATGCTATTCCTACAAAGTTGTAGTTGTATGTGTTATGTAAGAAAAATTTTTAATATAAATGTGCCGCCAAAAGTATAAAACTGTTGTTATATTTTTAATCAATAAAAAAATTTTTACGTATTATTGTTATAAAGTTTTATGTATCTGCCGTTAACATTTAATATAACATTGCTACAATAGTAACGTATATGACAATAATTTTTAAATACTATTACTAAATGATCTAAAGAAAAAAAAAATTTGCTACCAAATCTAACATTTGATGTGATGGGATTTGATAAAAGTGATTTTAATATTACTACCATGAGTATAATGATAGGCAAAGTATAATTTTATGCTTTTGAGTTTAACACGCTTATTTTATACCATGGTTTTCAGACCCGGACCGGTCATTGAACCGGTGAAGGGATGGATTCATGGATTTTGGATTAAACCGGAATAAACCGGAATCGAACCGGATTTAATAAATATATTAAAATATTAATATATTTTTATTTTTATATTTATACTTTATAAAAATTTGAATACTTTTATTATAATTCTTTAAGTTTAAACATTTCAAACACAATATAGTAATTAAAAAAACTCAATTTATGAAATATAATTTTTTTAGTTACAATAAAATGTCAATTTAATTTAAAATAATTTAAAAATACAAACTATATTTTATTTTAATTAAAAACACCTCAAAATAATAACTTAAATTTTATATTCAAATAATTTTTTAAAAAAAAAGTCTGGTCGAACCGAAAAACCAGTCCGGTCCACGGTTTCCGGTCCGACCGAAGTTTGACCGGTTGTTGACCAAAATGAAAACTGGATGGAAACCGACCGATCTGACCTCCGGTTCTGATCGAATCCGGTCCGACCGGCTGGTCCGTCCGGTTTTCACAACTATGTTCTATACTATTGAGTTTATAAACTTTTAATGAAACTATCAAACTTTTTAAATTTATAAAATAAATATGAATTTGAAGCCTTAAAATTAGGTTTTTGGTCCTTAATTTCAGGCAAAATGGAAATCAAAAGAAATGGGAGAGAATAGGGGATTTTGGGCTTTTAAAATTTGATTGGCCCTGTAAGCGAAATGGGCCGTCTATTGTTCGCAATATCATAATTTGCCAAAAATAAATAAATAATATAACAAATAAAAAGAAACAGAAAAAAAAAGACCTGAATATATATATATATATATATATATATATTTTTTTTTTTTTATTTTTTTTGAAGATTGCACATTTTGTAGAACTTATAATGTAATTATGGTCTAGATAAATAACAAAAATATAGCAACTTCGTAATTGGTTTAGCAATAAAATTCTGCATGTTGTATTTGACTATCATTAGCATTTAAAATTATGCAAGTTAAATTGTTATTTGAATAAGGTCTAGATATATTAATTTTTTTCAGGTTGCGGACCATTACATGGCATGATAAGTAATTCAAAATATTTTATATGTAAAAATATATCAATTCCTAAATTTAATTAGTAAAAGTTTGTTTGAGAAATTTTATAATATTTTTGTGGCAGTATGATAATCAATTTTTATATAATCAATTAATTATTATAATAATAATTTACTGTTTTAAGTATAATTTTTTGTAATTTTATTAGCTTGAAACAGAAATAATTATAAATACATAATATATAGTGTTGGAAGTACATATTAAAAGTGGGTTGAGTTATTACGAGAGTGGGAAGTAAAGAACAAAATGTAAGTAGCAATTAGGCCTAATTGAGAGCAACAATAATGAGAAATATATTTTATACCATTTATTTTTTTAGAAACTATTAATAAAAGAAATTATTATTGTTTTTTTTTTAATGGAAGAAAAGAAATTATTATTGTTCTTGGAGCAGTAGTAGGTTTTTTTTAATTACAGTCTTAATTCATTTTGACCGGGCGTCAATTTCGTTTTGTCCTTCAGTGAAAATATACTAGTAATTAAGTATTTTTAATTAAAATATTTTAGTCATGTTTAATTAAAAATACTTAATGACTAAAATGTTTTAATTTAAAGTTTGGAACGTGTTCTAATTTTTTTTTTGGAATTTGTCAAAAGTACTTTTATTTTAGATTTTGTTTCGGGACTCAACCTTTTTAAAATTACTTTTCTACATTTTTTTTTTGTTTCATAATTATTGAATTACCTTTTTTTCTTAATCCATATATTTTATACATTTTCCCTTACAAAAATACCTTTCAAACTTTTCAAATTTACTCAAATATGTAAATCTATTATGTCTATATTTCTCTTTCCCCTTTTCATAATTTTCATCTAATTTCGTATTTATCTCTTAAACTTTTTATTTTTATTTCATGTGATTGTGCAGTTTACATGTTGTAAAATTACAGCTCAAGCCAAAATCATCAGACTTTGATGACCGCAAGAGAAAAGAAAATGAAACTAATACCACTTGAACAACATACATACAACAATTGACATGCATCTGTAAGTACATAGAATTGTGTACTTATTGGGGGTAGTCGATGAGGAAAATAAAAAGAATTGCATTTCAATGTTTGATAACACAAAAATAAAATTTGGGATTTGGGATTGAAGTTCTGATGTTGCGGAAATTACAGCTCAAGGTTCCCCTTCGGAGTTCCCATGTCAAAATACTTCCACTAGTCTTACATTCCAATTGTGCCAAAAATGAAAGCTAATTTTTTAATGACTAATATTATTACAAATATAAATTCATTTCTAAATTAAAATAAATATCAATTTAAAATCATATTCGTAACAGGAACGTGTGATATGCTCCCGTTACGGCCAATCCTGAGTGGAGAAATTCTATTGAGGGCCAGGACCACCCGCTTCAATAACTGGTCCTTACCAATAGAATACTAACACATCATCCAACTAAAACACATCAGATTCCTCTATTTTTTAATTGCTTTTATTAGGTTTTTTTCCCTTTTATTCTTTAAACCCTGATGTTGTATGCGATGTCGGCGAGTTGAGAATTCGACTTCTGACTTGCTGCGATTCCAATTTATGATTGAGAATTCAATTTTCGACTTGCTGCCGACATCAAACTCATTTGATCGATTAATCCAATTGCTATGCTTTTATTCTTTCAACCCCAATCTCCTGTTTGTGATTCCGGCCGTTTCAAACAACTTCCGACTTGCTGCCAAACTCTGCTGTCTGAAGTAGCTTTGTGATTCTAATTTTTTATTAAACACTCAATTTCTGACTTGCTGCCCACTTAATTAGGTGATTGAGTTTCGCCGTTGCCGACATTGTTGATACCATTTTGCAGAATATTGATTGTATCTTTATATTAGTATTGGTTCCATTATTCAATAATAAATTATATGAATACTTTATTGAATATTTCACCTACAAATGATGATGCAATTTTATTAATTTTATATACAGAGGTAGCTGTGCAAACAGTGAGATTAAGTTCGTACAGTGTCTATTTATATAACTTGTTGATTCAATGAAGTTTCATAAAACTTTTATTTATCTTGTTTTTATGTTGATTAATTTATTTATACTTGTTTTGCATCTCTTTAAGGCAATCAATGCGACAACATTTGTAATTTTAAGGATTAATTTTATGATAGCAACAGGTATAACAAAAATCACCAAAATATTATGGGCTCAAGCTAGGATATAAACCTAGAGAGTGGGATACATTCAATTATAAATGATGATAACCCAACTAGTGATTTGATGGGACTGGTTGTCGATAATGAGGAGGATGCTTATAATCTCTATAATATTTATGCGATTCGAACAGGATTCAGTATCAAAAAATCCGAAAAGAGACAGGACATCAATAAAAACATTAGACAAAAGGAATATCAGTCGATGCTCGAAAGCGCGATTTATCCTTGATGATAAACATTATTCAGCCAAGCAACATCATGTCCCTGAAACAAGAAATGGTTGCGAAGCTATGATTTGTTTTTCAGTTAATGTTGGTAAATGGACAGTAGCGAAATTCGTCTCTAATCATAATCATGAGCTTGCTTTACCTTTAGAAGTTCATTTGTTGCGCTCTAATAGAAATCTTACTGCTTCAAAAACTAATGTCATTGATTCAATGGTAGATGCAAGTAAAATTTATTATTATTGATATTATTCTTGTTGTTATTGTTGTTATTGCTGTTGCTGTTTATGATATTTCTTACTTGAAGATCAATTGATTTGTGGCATATATTAAATGTAGGTTTGAGTGTTGTAGACACTTATTCTTACATGTCTAAAGAAGTAAGCGGAAACGAAAACTTGGGGTTCACAAAAAAAGATTGTTTAATTATGTTAACAAGAAGAAGGATGTTCTTAATTGAAGCTGGGGATGCACAAAGTCTTATAAATCATTTCAAAAAATGCTAAGCAGATGATGGTATGTTCTTCTACACTGTACAAGTTGACTAAGAGAATAGGATGACCAATTTTTTTTTGGAGACATGGTAGGTCCAGAGTTGATTATGATTCATTTGGTGATGTTATTGTGTTTGACACCACATATCCCACAAGTAAGTACAATTTGATTTGTGCTCCTTTTGTGGGTGTCAATCATCATAAGAAAAATGTTATGTTTGGTTGTGCTTTCCTGTTAAATGAGACAACAACATCTTTCACATGGTTGTTTGAATCATTTCTTTCCTTGATGGGTGAAAAAGCACCTAAAACTATAGTCACTGATCAAGATCAAGCAATGGCAAATGCCATAGCTATAGTTTTTCCTGACTCAAGACATCGTTTGTGCATATGTCATATCTCACAAAATGCATCATCAAGTCACTTGGGAATCTTTAATTCAAATTCTGACTTTCGACATTTATTTTACAAAATGTTACAAAGATGTGAAACTGAAGAGGAATTTGATCAAAGATGAAATGAATTGTGTGACCCTTTTGAAGAAGTCAAAACTCATAAGTGGTTGAATAGATTATACAACATTCACCAAAAATGGTGTAAAGGTTTAAATAAGGATGCCTTTTCTGCTAGAATCTTATCATCTCAGAGGAGTGAATCTACCAATAGAGTTTTTAATAAAATTTCAAACAAGACAATGACACTTACAAAGTTTGTTCATCAATTTGAGGGTATTGTAGCAGGTTGGCGTTCCTCTGAGGTTGAAGAAGATTTTTGTTGCAAACAAGATAAGCCTTCATGTGTCACTAAAAGTATTAGAATATTGAATCAGGCTGCATCAATATATATTTGTGAGATGTTCAAACATTTTCAAACATAGTTTTTGGATTCCATGGGAACAATTTCTATTGAAGTTACTTATAATAACAATATCCGTACCTATGAAATTAAGGGTGGGGTGGATTATAGAATGTGGATAGTGCATTTTGATATCTCAACTATGAGCATTAACTATACTTGCGAGAAATTTAAGTCTAAGGTTTACGTTTGTTCTCATATTTTGAGTGTTTTGAGTGTTAACAATGTAACAAAAATTCATGAAAGTTGTATATTGCATCGTTGAACCAAAGATGCAAGAAAAAGGCGATGTAAGAAAAAGGCTATGTAAGCAAGGGCAAGAAGAATTATCTACCAAGGCTATGCCTGAGAGTGATTCCATGTTTCGGAATGAGATGATGAGAAGTGCTTATGACATTGTTAGAAAAAGTCAAGGCAATAAAGCTTCTAGGCAACTTTGTAGAGATGGTTTAAGGAATCTTAATATTGAAATAGAAAATTTCTTGTCTACAATGAATTCAGAGGAGCCTATTGGTAGTGAAGATAAGAGAGATCATTTTTTGAAGAAACAAAAAGTAACAGACATTTACCCTAGCACTGAACCTATTTTAAATCTTCCATGTGCCAAAATGAAAGAAGCTTCAAATTCTAGAATTAAAGGGCACTTTGAAACTCATAAAGCAAAAGCTAAGAAACTTCCATCAAAACGTGGTTAGTTTCCCAATTTAAGTTTACTTTTCAATGTATATATTAATGTATCTACATACTTATATTATATTAGTGAACATAGGAAATGTCAAAAGACAAAAAAAAAAGGAAGTGAACTCAACATTAGAAGGTCGCACTACATCTTTTGCTCAAATGGATCCAAAAAAAAAAAAAAAAAATGATGAGGGATAAATTTCTAAATACTTGTTATAAATAGTTCCATATTTGCAAAAATATGAATGTGACTAATAAATTGTGTTATGCTTAGTTCATTGTTTCACATGAGATGGTTGCACATGGCTTCCCTTCTTCTAATTATCCACAACTAATGTCAACCAATCTGTAATTTGAAGAGCGAACTTCCTTTCCATCGTCATTGTCGATTCAAAATCAGGTAGCATAATATTTTAGTCCTTGTTTATATTTTTTACTTCCAAGTTTAATGGAATTGGCCTTTGCTTTTTAGGTTTTCAACAGAAATAATACTAGTTTGCCAAAACAAAACATCGATTCAATAGATTTATCTCCGGTACGAGATGACACTTTAGAAAATGTTTTATTCCTTTATCTATTGCTATTTTTCTGATATATACGCTTATTTTCTTATAAGGTTCAAAATTTGTTCCCTTCCCCAAGTATTCCTCCTCAAAACTAAGCACGGAACCTTGAAGATCTCGTCCAATTTTAAACCTCGATGGATTTTTGTGACTTGATATTTTTTTCTTGTATTAGATTGGTTTTATAGCTATTGTTAGCTTTAAAGTACGGCTGTTTTAATTTGATGGTTAAATGAAATTATGGATAATGAATTTTTCTTGTTTATGTCGGCAGCAAGTGGAAAAGAAAAAAAAAAAAAATGATAAAAATTATAAGTTAATTGTTAATCGAATTTCCCAAAATACTTGCAAAATTTGGCCTATACTTTAGTCTTATACTGCTGGAACTGATAAGCTTAAAACTTAAGGAGAAAAAAAAAAAAAAAACACGCGACCCATTGACACTAGCCAGAGAGCATAACAAATATATAAATTAGCCATCAGTGACAGCTGCTACAAAATTTAGTCATCCCAAAGAAATATACTACTATTCACATCTTATACTGGCATACATTAGTACAGTTGCTATAGAGTTTATAGCAAAAGAAGTACTCTGCAACTACTAACTCATAGTGACAGCTGCTACAGAATAGCAAAAGCCAAAACTTAATCCCAACTGGGTAAAATTTAGCCAATTTGGCCTTCGTACGTTAGTTTTTATTCAAGCTGAAATACATTCCTTGCAAAAGTATTTGCATAAACTGTATAACACAAGAAGATCAAATTTTTATTGGATTCAACAAAGATAGACAAGCTACAAGTCAATATGCTATGCTAACAATTATAGCTCTCAAAATTTGAGATAAAAAAACACTAATCTATTCTATTACCAAAGGAGAGAACAAAGCTGATTTGTCAATTGAAGGTATAGTTCCACCACCAATTCACCATAATCATTTTATGGCAAATTGATAAACCTGCAAATTAAGAGATTATATTCAAAGTGTGAAATTAAAGAACAAAAATATTAAAGTGTCAATAGTTCACATCAAACCTATTTCTCAATTGCTTTCCTAGCTTCAATTCCTTTGTTCTCTTCTTCTTTCTCCCTAGCAGTATATTCCTTCATGAGGACACACACACATATATATATATATTGGTAGATAGGAGAAATAAAGCACTAAAGGCACAAAAACAGCAGCTCATGCGAATCCATTATGGTAATTATTGGGATAAGCATGAGCGCGCGCGCGCACACACACACATATATATATATATATTGGTAGATAGGAGAAATAAAGCACTAAAGGCACAAAAACAACAGCTTATGCGAATCCATAATGGCAATTAATGGGACAAGTAATATTCTTTCTTTAAGGAATACACTTACTTAAATTAGTACTTTATATATACTAATTCAAATTTTATATTTTTGCAGCGAAAAATCTTATATTTCTAATTCAGGTGAACAAATTGCAGAGAAGAGTATGGGAAACTAAAGTCATTATATACTTTCAAAACCTAAGGTCATTGATATATACACAAGAAATTCATAAATACTCTAATAAAAATTGTGTCATATCTTGATTGAGTCAATTTTTAAGCCATAATTGTGAAACAAAATTTAACAATTGCACCAATGGTGTTTGTATGAAGGCTGAACTCAGACTCTAGAACTTTGAGAACTAATGCTAGTTCTAACCCCATTAAAATCTTACAAAGAAGAATTGAAAAGAAAAAAAAAATGCAAACCTCAATGCAAACCTCCATTCAACCATAGAACCAAAGGCTTTGAAAGTGGATCAAATTCTGCTTCAACAAAGTATAAAAAAGAGTTCTACGCCTCTTATCATCCACGGTGACATAACCAGAAAATTGCTGAAAGCCCACAAGGGGTTGACCATGAAGCTTAATAATCTTGTCAAAATGAGATGCAGAAGAAGAAAAATTGAACCCAGCAGAAATGCAGAACTGAAACAACAATGAAGCAATTACCATGGCCAGAAACAAAAGATGAACAAGATGTTTTGTTTAGAGACAATTAAAAATACCTTAGCTTTGAAGAAGTTGCTTGATTTCATTATCTTCTTAACTAGAAGTAAGCATCTGTTCATACCATCCTTTCCTAAGTAGCTCACAATTTACACTTGAAAGCACAATTGTACTTTATGGGACATAAAATTCATACCTTGAGTGCGCCCATGCAACATGCAGCAAAGAACCGATCAACAACATTACCTTGCTGAGTCCATCTTATAAAATCCGAGGCACGGCCAGCGAGAGCAAACAGAGTAAAAGCTATGCAGCAGCCAAGTAGAAGCTTCACCTTCACCGATCCAGCAGCCGCGATAGCGATTTGCCGGAACCTCTGCAGGCCGCGGTGCTTAACCAACAAGCTACCTCTCATCACCGCCAGTGTTGCTTCTAGTACGAGAATTCGGAAAGCAGTTGGGTTCAAAGGTTTCACGAATCAAAAAGCATAGCAATTGGATTTGAATGTTGGATTAATCGATCATCTGAGTTTGATGTCGTCAGCAAGTCGAAAATTGAATTCTCAATCATAAATCGGAATCACAGCAAGTCGGAAGTCGAATTCTCGACCGGCCGGCATGGCATGCAACATCGGGGTTTAAAGAATAAAAGGAAAAAAAAAACCTAATAAAAGAAATTAAAAATTAGAGAAATCTGATGTGTCAATATTCTATTGGTAAGGACCAGTTATTGAAGTGGTGGCCCTAGTCCTCAATAGAATTTCTCTAGTGAGGGAACCTAACCAATGTTATCATAACCGTACCGGACATCAAACCGGTGAAGCTACTGGTACGTGGTATAACCGGTTCAACCAGATAATACCGGTGGTTATACCGGATTATTATATTTTAAAAAAAAATATTATTTAAAAAATAAATAAGCTTATAAATTCATCAAACACAAGTTTCAAATATTTAATACTCAAAATAATTTCATGAAATATCCTAAAACTTCATCAATTTTAAATTTTAATGATAATTGATTTAAATTTTAAAATTTAAAAAATTTTGGTTTGAAATCAAACCGAACCAGAACCAAACAAAACTAATTTAGTTTGGTTCAAGTCAAACCGAATGTATATTGGTTTGATTTTGGTTTTTATAATTTTATATGTTTATTTTTTGGTTCGGTTTAAAACTTCATCAATTTTAAATTTTAATGATAATTGATTTAAATATTAAAATTTGAAAAATTTTGGTTTGAAACCAAACCGAACCAGAACCAAACAAAACTAGTTGAGTTTGGTTCAAGTCAAACCGAATGTATATTGGTTTGATTTTGGTTTTTATAATTTTATATGTTTATTTTTTGATTCGGTTCGGTTCGAGCGAAACCGAACCGTCGAACCGAACCGAATCAAAACCAAAGATAGAAAATGGTCAAAACCGGTTTTTGACCGGTTCGCCGGTTTACTGGTTTTTAACCGGTCGAACCGGTCATCTCCGGTTTTTTATCAAACCGTCCATTTTAATCAAACCGACCGGACCCATGGCCGGTTCGCGGTAAAACCGGTCGAACCGGCCGGTCCGGTCCGGTTTTCACAACCTTGAACCTAACTAATGCCAAAGTACTAAAATAGTAAGGCAAAGAATACATATGAAACTTGTGGCTCTTAACATTTTTTTCACATAACAGCTTGACTAAGTTGATAGAACATCAAGACAAGAAGCAAAAGTGGAAAAATCTATTGCATAAATATACATGATTGCAAGAACTCATACGCCATCAACATAAAAAAAATAAAAAATAAGAGGTAGTATATCTTAATGTGTCTAGAAAAGAAGAGAGGAGAAGATTCAATTGTTCCGAACAAAATGTATACATACTTTTTTTTTTTTTTAATATCTATGGAAATACATTATGAAAAATTTTGGAATAGGTAATACAACAATTTCGATGCATGAATTAAACAGACTCTCCAACAACCTTATTGTCATCTATAAATACTATAGGAGACAAATTCATCGATATTCAACCAAATTCTAAATAATATAACATTAAAATAACATAAATCAAATCGAACAACTACTATTTAAAAGAAACTATATAAATGGACAATAAAACAGTACAAATAATTATTACCTCTATAAATCCAACCGAAAAAGAATTAGATAGTGATTCAAACTTTGGCGAAGTGTCTTAAAGGAGATCCATAAATGTACTGTTTGTAGATAAAATGAATTGAATAACAAAACTACATTGCAAAATTAAGTAAATAAAGAGAGTATAATTCTACAATTCATGTAAACAAAAGAATGAATAAAATGACATGAGAGATCACAGAAAGCTAAGAAGGTACCTTTTTAGTATCTTTTTCTTTCCCTTAGTTTCTTCAATTTTAAGCTTCTCACTGAAGAAAATACATATGGTTTCTCTTACTATATGGGGTTGACTTGGAGTGAGTTAAACTAAAACAATATGAACCGTAAGAAAAAAGGAATTAGAGAAGCATAATAGGACAAATGTATACTGCTAATTGTGCAGGCTACCTCTCATAACATGCAATAGTCCTTTTGAAGTGAAGTGTTAATGCCATGTCGTACATTAGGAATTCATCTTATATATTTATATTCTTTACGTAATTTTTCTTTATTTTTCCATTGCAATAAAAAATTTGTCCCTTTACTGGTTACCTAAATTAATCCATTGATGGTACCATTACTTGAAATATTAAGGGGAAGACATCCTACAATACTCAGAAGGTACCGAAAACTCTTTTTACATGAGATATATTAAAACTCCCTTGCTCTTGATGTGTTTTCATAGAAAAAAAAAAGGCAACTTCAAAACACAAATCTCAGAAAATAGGAGTATAAAATGCAGTAAAACTGAGGTGTAAGAAGATAAAAACCTACATACTCTTACTTAGCCTTTCTTTCCCACATAACAAAAGTTCAATTCTATGATTTTCCTTAGGAGGAAGTAGTAATCTTGTAATACCATATTCAAATCATATATGATAAGATAACATCAACAATGTTGATTGAATCTTAAAAAAAAAATACAATCCCTAACAATAAAATATGGAACATATAAATTGCAAATAAAGAAAGATTACCTCTTGACCTTCTTCTTGAGGCAAGACTATACTATGATTGATTAGGAGCACCCAAGTGGATGTCCTTCCAAGGCATCGATTTCTCTTTTCTCCCATTATTTCCTAATAAAATATATGAAAGAAAACCAAAAAAGTATGGCAGCTTATCTTTCCAAAAGATAAGCTGTGGACATATATGATAAGATAACACATAAAAAGTTGGATTGAAAATTTTCGTTCAATGAAAATTTGAGACATTTTTAAGTATTGCAATTAGAAATTGAATTGTTTGCTTATATGAGAGGGGAAACTAAATCTTGAAAACTTAGGACCATGCAACATAATTAATAAGCACATCTTTATACATAAAATGTTAGCTTCGGTTTTCATAATGTATCAATCCTACTTCACTTCACTCTAGTTTGAAAAGTTTCATATGAAGTTGAATATTCCAAAGCAGCGAAACCGTAAATTCAAAAATCAAAATAGATAAAAAGATGAAGATTCCATCCACCTTCTCAATGGACAACATATTGCTCGGCACTCCACCACGATTTGCAACACTATAACTTTCAGCCATCTTGAGCTCTCTTTTCGGTCTTTTACTACTCCAAATCACGGGTTATTTCTAATTGTTTTGGACTTTGTAACCCTGCTTTAGACTCTATTGGTGTTCTTTTCTCCAGTAGAGACATCCATCGCAGGTTTAGCAACCCAAGAGCAACGAAAAAGTTATGAGGGGGAGAAAATAGATATCAACAAAGAAGGTAGGAAGCATTGAATGAAGATAGAAGACGGTTAATTTTGACGGGAAAAATAAAAGGACCACAATGATAATAACAAAATACGGAATAAATTTTCGTTGTGAGTCTTTTCCAACTCGTATGAATCTTTGAGCAAACTAAAACGAGAGCAATACGAAGTAACAAACGTAACAATGTACAAACACAACACGTAAGATTTTTACATGGAAAACCCTCTCAACCAAGTAAAAACCATGGGACAAACCAAATTACACACAATCTGGCCCTTGGACGAAAATACCCTTCAGATATTTAATGACGATCACCACCATCCAGATTGAAGACACAGATACCAGAAATACTTTGCTTAAATTTCACAACGATCCAATGGTCAAAATTCCAGAAAACGTCAAAACAGTGCAGCTGGTGAATGGAGGAGAAATGGGTTTCAAGAACACTCTTTTCTCTCTTTTTTCTTGGTTTTCTTTTCTGCCTCTTATTCTAACCTTTCAAAAATATATCCTCTTTTATATGTCATTTATCCTACTATAACCTTTAGCCTCCTAAAGGGCTTCCTCATGGTAGAAAAGCCAACAAATTTGACATTATTCATTGTTCAATTAAAATCAGAAAGAGAATGGAGTATAAAAGAAAACATTTCCATAGAGAATGATAGAATTGAACTCCTTTTTGATCCATTTTCTTTATAAACTGCCACCTCATAAAAAAGTCTAAAAACTCTTCTCCCACTTTCTCTCTATTTCTCAAAATAATAATAGTATAGATAGATGATTATATTTTGATTAGTTAATTAATGTAAATGTACTATAGATTACTTAATGCATTCTGACTTGGATAACAAATTAACAACGTAACAACTATAATAATAATAATAAATATTTAACTAAACATTTCTTTTGTAGATGCCTCAAATATGTGAATTTGAAGCTGACTATATACCTTTTAATTAAGTATGTAGTATTTCTACAAATTTATTGCATGCATTATAAATGGTCAAACTAGTTACAACACTTGGAGCATTGTGTTTGACTTGCTAGTGCCTCCATGTAAGTTAAATTATGTATATCAAAGCAAGGCAACATTTGAATTATGACTCCTTTTCTCAAATAATTCCAGACAAATCGAACATTGAGTTTGGTCATAATAAGAATAGACTTCTGCATTCTAATAAATTTGGGGGGAAGCAGAAAGTCATAATATCTCTTGTTTGTTCTCATATATGTTGGTTATTTTTTAGAGTATTGACACTATTGAAATATGCATGAAATAACTTGTTTAATGTATACATAACAAATTCAATAGCCCTAAAAGCCGTTATACTCAAAAATACAAAAAAGAATCCATAATTCTTTGTATCAAATTGCAAAACAATAAAATTATGAATACAAGGAACCTATTCATATGAAACAAACAACAAAATTTAAGAGATAGAAAACTTAATATAACAAAGATAAAGTACATAATATTACCTCATCCACCATGTAAGTCGTAGTTTTTTTATCTTACTAACTTGAGGAAGTGGTAAAACGATCAAAATGTCAATAGCAAATTATCCTTTAACATAATGTCAAACAATTAACGATAATAAAATATAGACTCAAGAGCTATATAAATCAGTTTAAGCTATTGAATGGTAGAAGACATTTTTAATTATTGATAATAAATAAATTAAATATAGACAAGACGTGTCAACTCTGAATATGTAAAGTTAATATTAACTAATATCATTACATAGTCATTATAAAAAACTGTACAAAAAAAGTCTATTATATAGATATTTCTTTAATTTCTAAAACCAAAATTATATTTTATGTTAATTTATCTGAGCTCATTAACTACAACTATAAGAAAAAGCATAAAAATAATATTTGGATTTAACAATTACACATATTAGTAGAAATGGTCAAATTTGGTCAAACAATGTCAAATTTGAAGTCATATATAAAACTAAATTTAGATTATAAGCTACTTATCATAATTTGATACTTTCAAAATGCACTGCACCTTGAAGTTTCAACAATAAACCCAAGATATTGATTTGCAATTGGAGGATAACGATTTGTACTCTAATGTTATGAGCAGTACGAGCAGCCTAATGATTGGAGCAGCTTAAGTCACCTAAACTTGTGCATGATAATGATTTGTAGTTGGAGGGTAAAGCTTTGAACCCGAATGTTTTGGACATGCATGAACAACCTAATAATTTGAAGCAACCCGAGTCTTCTAAACTTTGGAAGTAAATGTATTTTTGTGCAACTTGGAGCTCCAAGTGCAAAAATCTATCTTCGTTGTGTCCTTCAGGAAAGAAATGGATAAGGTTCTGAACTGTATACATAATGCATTAACCGAAACTGAGCAAAAATGTAATGTAGCTGTGGCAAAAGGGGCTCATACTAAGGATCAGCTTAACAAGCTTAATGCAGAAGTCCAAGTAAAGTTTGTGGAGCGTACTAATAAAATATTAGAACAGACTGATCTTTGAAGTACCTTTTGGTGTGAGTTAAGCATTTGTTTACACAGCTTAACCAGATAACAAAGAAATTAGTATGTCGGATTAAAAACCGTACTTAATAGGGCCCATTGGATTGGCAATCCATTCCAGTTTTCGAATTAGACAGTTGGGTATCACTCGCCTTCATGGCACGTGTTTTTGAATTGTATAAGATGAATCTTTATTTATTTATTAACAACAACATATATGGCGACAATTGAGATCTCAAATTGAATATAAATGATAATAAAAAGGAAAAAGTATAGAATTAATCATACATTGAGACTTAGTTAATCAGATATCAACTCATAATTAATTAATAATCAATATTAACCTAAATTAATTGTTTGTCAAGTACTCTCCAAATTATTTTATTACTAGTCAATACATTGACTATTAATTTGATATTTTATTACTAGTTAGTTGATATTTACTAACTTTTTAATTTGGAATATATATATATATATTATCTATCCTCACATAAAC
This sequence comes from Euphorbia tirucalli, assembly GCA_039660915.1. Classification (NCBI taxonomy): domain Eukaryota; kingdom Viridiplantae; phylum Streptophyta; class Magnoliopsida; order Malpighiales; family Euphorbiaceae; genus Euphorbia; species Euphorbia tirucalli. The sequence goes on along the minus strand of CM077634.1, from coordinate 21,669,122 downwards.
AATAACTATGGTAAATATCAACTTTTATAGAAAATTAGTTGACTTTTTAATTTTTCATATTTACTTAAAGATTTTTATGATAAATTGTGTCCAATAATCAATAAATGCATTTTACTTAAATTTCCATATCTATTGGTTTGTTATATATGTATTCGTAGTTAATGGATTAGCAATTAACAAGGAAACTTTTGAATTTTTTCCGCTCAAATTTAACCTCAAGTCATTAAACATGGACCCTTTTTTTTTTTCGAGCCCAGCAGCAATTATTCCTTTGTTCATTCCACTGCCCCATCCCTGATGCTTCTACCCATTCCCATCCCCCTCTGTCTCATTTTTTTTTTTTTTTACATTCTTGTTTTCTCTTTTATTTTTAAATGCTAGCATTATTAGATTAATTTTAGTGGATAATAGCCTGTTGTTGGATTATTTCATATTTATGACCCATCTATTTTGCCTTTATTTATGTTTGATTTATTAGATAATTTGCTATGGGTCCAAAGCAAGAGATGTATTAAAAAAACAAATGAAAATTGATGAATTTGTCAATGAAGATTTAAAGGTGCGTTAATGTATACTACTGAATTATGGCGGGTTTATTCATTGATTAGTACTAGTATATATTCAGCTTTATTATTGGTTGATATATTGTATGCCCACTAAAATGTTATCCTAGATTTAGCATATTGTTCTGGCATAGAGTTATGGACCATCTTATGCTCAAATGTAATACTTAATCGGATTATTCACTATACATCATTGGATTATCAATAGTATATAGTTGGTTTATATTTCATTTTTTCAACTGGTAATCATAAAAAATTATATTACCGAGTTAATCTATTGATATAGATTATGTTATAATGTTACTTTTTTTTTTTCAGGTGTACGATTTCTAATACAACAATGTAATTGGTTTCATTCTAAAATGAGTGCAACACAGGAAACAAGAATTATTCAATCAATTAACGCATTCTTCTTTGAAAAACAATTGGAAATGTTCCAGGTATTATTGATATGTTTCTATTAGCTAACTTACAGGTTGATTCAATTTCGAAATGATTTTATTTGTTTTATGTAATTATTGAATGGTTAATTAATTAGGAAGCAAAAAAATCCCAAAGAAATTCCACTAAATCCCATTATTTGCTAGGATTTGATATCTTAATTAGTATATTTCCATATTAAATACCCAATATAAATCTTATTTAACTATGTCATGAACTTCTAAAATCTGCATCCTATTAATTAGGAATTTTCTTATTATAATCCCATTGACATTTACCTAATTCATGCAATATGTATGATTAGTTGTTAATTAATTTGAAACCTATTCACTTCTGGCTAATTTCTTTCTAATAACTGACATTTAGTTGATTTTTCCTATTAAAAAGTGATATATAAGTGGTTAAGACTTGGTCTTAATTTAAATTAATTAGTTTAGAATTTCATGACTGTTGTTGGAGTCCACAAAAGTAGAACGAGATGTAACCCTTTTTGTAGGCTTTTTCTAGCCTTAAACTAATGATATCCCTTTTATCCTAAAATTTTTATTTAACAAAAAGAAAAAATGAGAAGTATTATATTTGTCATTAACTAGAAGGGTTCATTATATTATTGATTAATCTCCCGTAGTCAATTGAGAAACATACAGTTGGTGAAAGTGAGGTTGCATGAAAAGGATTGTTTATAGATATGAGATTTTAAATTGAATTTGGAATATATATATTATCTATCCTCACATAAACATTGACTATATGGTAAATCTCAACCAATTAGCACTTTTGGGCATTAATTTATGTTATGATTACCAATCACATATATGTCCAGGTACAATTAACTTGCTAATAAAATTACTTAAACTATTAATCAACAATTTTAATTTAATAATTTATTAAGAAAAGGTTTGTTTGGATATGCTTTGTCAAAAAGTAGTAATTTGTCTAACATACAATATAAATTAAGGTGAAGAAAGCAACATTATATGTTCGTTTTGGTCTCCGATTTAATCAGAATTAATTAGCAAAGATGAGAATAATATATATATGAGGTTGGCTAGCTAGCTATGTACTACTTTTGTGTCTCACACAAACAACACTATTCTTATATTACTTCTGATGGAAATTTATCTTCTTGTTTTATTTTGAATTGGTATTTGATGATTTGATGTTGAACGTTTGGATTCTTATAATAAAAAGATTACGAAAGACTGTGATTTTACACTCCATAATCACGAAATTAATCACAGATTAATTTTATGAATGAAATGTATATTAATTATATATGTCTAAGAAGTAATTAATATTCTTTTAAGTAGAACTATTATTCATTGGGTAATTAAGTTCAAGCACAAACTTTTTGTTACCGGATGCAATGGAATTGTTAGATTCATTTATTCATTAAAACATGTAAGTATCTTGAAATCAACAATTAATTATACATTATTTCAAAATTTAATTTTATACACTAACTAAACAAATCATATCCAAATAAATTTTTATGGTTGTATAAGTACTCAGCAAAAATATGAGTTTTGTTATATATTGATTTCTTTAGAACAAATGAAACTAAAAAGTAACGTATACAAATTAGTATCATTTCTCTTTTGTAACTATATCGTTATCATACATTAAAAAAAAAAAAAAAAAAAAAAAAACTATTTTCTTTTTTGTGATTTGTTGCGTTATTAAGTTCCTTTAATAAATTAAATATAACAGGGTGACCTTATTTATTTTTTTTCTATCATAAGTGATTTGATGATGTGGTTCCCGATTTGGAAAATTAGAGTTTAATTAATTATATTTATTTCTCTTACCATTAATTAATTTTCTTTAATGGTAAGAGAAATGAAACCATACAATGCTAGGCATAATTTACGTGAAGTGATACTCAATTCTCGTAATATTACTATTTTGTAAAAAATTCTTTAATTTCACGAAAAATGATCTGGAAACTACTGAGATATATTCGCAAGAAATATTTATATTATACGAGAATGTAATAATTGGGTAGTAGTTTTCTGTATAAAAATGAAAATATTCTGTATATTACAAAAAAAGTAGAAAAATTGGTTTTCACGTAAAATCATTAAATTCTACGGAAACCTTGCAATGCTAGGCATATTTTGCGTGAAGTGATATCAAATTCTCATAATATTACTTCTTTACAAAAAAACTTTCTAATTTCGCAAAAAATGATCTGGAAACTACTAAAATATATTTATTTTCATTTTATTTACATAAAATGATTATAATACATAGTTTTAGTTCATATTAATGATAAAATTGAAGCCTACTAAATTATCTATAAATACAACATATATTTTAAATTGGATAAAATTCTTTTTACTAATAATTAAATAAAAATTAATTAAATTACGAAAAATTTAATAATATTACAGAAATTTGTAAATGTTTTGATATTTTTACGTAGTTAGGAATGAATTTTTGTAAAATGAATGTGTGCATAAAAACTATATACTACTTTGGGTAATTTTAATATTTCCTTTAACCTATTGGTAACCTGTAATAACATGACAAGTTTTTATAATTTATATTTTTTTTTATTTTAAACTATTGATATGTCAAAATACCATTGGTTAATAAAAACAAAATGTGGTTACTTTGTTTTCCTACAAAGTAACCATAGAAATTACCTAAATCAGTTTAAACTATTGAATGGTGGAAGACATTTTTAATTAATGATAATAAATAAATTAAATATAGACAAGACGTGTCAACTCTAAATATGTAAAGTTAATATTAACTAATATCATTACATAGTCATTATTTTAGTGTAAATAAAAAAATGTACAAAACAAGTCTATTATTTAGATGTTTCTTTAATTTCTAAAACCAAAAAATATATTTTATCTTTATTTATCCGAGCTCATTAACTACAACTATAAAAAAAGCATAAAAATAATATTTGGATTTAACAATTACACATATTAGTAGAAAAGGTCAAATTTGGTCAAAGAATGTCAAATTTGAAGTCATATATAAAACTAAATTTAGATTATAAGCTACTTATCATAATTTGATACTTACAAAATGCACTTTACCTTCTTGAAATTTCAACAACAAACCAAAGATATTGATTTGCAATTGGAGGGTAATGATTTATACTCTAATGTTCTAAGCAGTACGAGTAGTCTAATGATTTGGAGCAGTTTGAGTCGACTGAACTTGTGCATGATAGTGATTTGTAGTTGGAGGGTAATGCTTTGAACCCGAATGTTTTAGACATGCATGAGCAACCTAATGATTTGAAGCAACCCGAGTCTTCTAAACTTTGGAAGTAAATGTATTTTTCTACAACTTGGAGCTCCAAGAGCAAAAATGTGTCTTCGTTGTATCCTTCAAGAAAGACATGGATAAGGTTCTGAATTGTACACATGATGCATTAACCGAAACTGAGCAAAAATGTAATGCAACTATGGCGAAAGGGGCTTATAAAAAGGGTCAGCTTAATAAGCTTAATGCAGAAGTCCAAGTAAAGTTTGTGGAGAATACTAATAAACATTAGAACTAACTGATCTTTGAAGTACCTTTTGGTATGAGTTAAGCCTTTGTTTACACAGCTTAACCAGAGAACAAAGAAAATAGTATGTCGGATTAAAAACCATACTTAATAGGGTCCATTGGATTGGTAATCCATTCCAGTTTTCGAATTAGGCGGTTGGGTATCACTCACCTTCATGGCACATGTTTTTGAATTATATAAGATGAATTTTTATTTATTTGTTAAAAACAACATATATGGCGATGATGAGATCTCACATTAAATATAAATGATAATAAAAAGGAAAAAGTATAGAATTAATCATACATTGAGACTTAGTTAATCGGATATCAACTCATAATTAATTAATAATCAATATTAACCTATATTAATTGTTTGTCAAGTACTCTCCAAATAATTTGATTACTAGTCAATACATAATTTTTATAGAAAATTAGTTGAATTTTTAATTTTCCATATTTACTTAAAGATTTTTATGATAAATTGTGTCCAATAATCAATAAATGCATTTTACTTAAATTTTCATATTTATTGGTTTGTTATATATGTATTCGTATTGAATGGACCAACAATTAACAAGGAAACTTTTGATTTTTTTTTTTTCCCTTAAATTTAGCCCCAAGTTATTAAACATTGACCATTTTTTTTTATCCCAACAACAATTATTCCTTTGTTCGTTCCACAGCCTCATCCCTGATGCTTCAAAACATTCCCATCCCCCTTTGTCTCCATTTTTTTTTTTTTTACATTCATGTTTTCTCTTTTGTTTTTAAATACTAGCATTATTAGATTAATTTTAGTAGATAATAGCCTATTGTTGGATTACTTTCATATTTGTGACCCATTTATTTTGCTTTTATTTATGTTTGATTTATTAGATAAATTCATTTGCTATGGGTCCAAAGCAAGAGATGTATTAGAAAAAAAATGAAGATTGATGAATTTGTCAATGAAGATTTAAAGGTGCGTTAATGTATACTCCTGAATTATGGCGGGTTTATTCATTTATTAGTATTAGTATATCTTCAGCTTTATTATTGGTTAATATATTGTATGCCCACCTAAATATTATCTTAGATTTAGCATATTGTTCTGTGGCATAGAGTTATGGACCATCTTATGCTCACATGTAATATTTAATCGGATTATTCACTATACATCATTGGATTATCAATAGTATATACTTGGTTTATATTTCATTTTTTCAATTGGTAATCACAAAAATTATATTGAGTTAATCTGTTGATATTGATTTTGTTATAATGTTACTTTTTTTTTTCAGGTGTAAGATTTTTTTTGTTCAGGTGTAAGATTTTTTAATATAACAATGTAATTGGTTTCATTCTAAAATGAGTGCAACACAGGAAACAAGTATTATTCAATCAGTTAATGCATTCTTCTTTGAAAAGCAATCAGAAATGTTCCAGGTATTATTGATTTGTTTCTATTGGCTAATTTATGTCTTTTAATTTTTCCTTTTTAATTGTTTTTTAATTTTTAGATTGCAATGCACTCGCCTATCTTAGCTTTAGAAATGTCGATTCCACCATTGGTTTAAGCGGAGTTGCAAAGATTCGTAAAAATGATATTCTTCGTTTTTAATTGTTTTTTAATTTTCATATTAGAATCAAACTTGATATTATTCTATTAAATTTTATTTAATGTTGTGAATTTGAATGCCTATAAGGACTAACAGGTTAATTCAATTTCAAAATGATTTTATTTATTTTGATTATGTAATTATTGAATGGTTAATTAATTAGGAAGCACAAAAATCCCAAATAAATTCTACTAAATCCCATTATTTGCTAGGATTTAGTATCTTAATTAGTATATTTCCATATTAAATACCCAATATAAATCTTATTTAATTATGTCATGAACTTCTAAAATCTGCATCCTATTAATTAGGAATTTTCTGATTGCAATCCCATTGACATTTACCTAATTTATACAACATGTATGATTAGTTGTTAATTAATTTACAATCTATTCACTTCTAGCTAATTTATTTCTAATAACTAACATTTAGTTGATTTTTCCTAATACAAAGTGACATATAAGTGGTTCAGATTGGACCTTAATTTAAGTCAATTAGTTTAGAATTCCATAACCATTGTTGGAGTCCACGTAGGTAAAATGATATGTAACTCTTTTTGTAGGCTTTGTCTAGCCTTAACCTAATTATATCCCTTTTATCCTAAAATTTTTATTTAACAAAAAGAAAAAATGAGAAGTATTATATTTGTCATTAACTAGAAGGGTTTATTATATTATTTATTAATCTCCAGTAATCAATTGAGAAACATACAGTTGGTGAAAGTGAGGCTGCATGAAAAAGATTGTTTATAGAGATGAGATTTTAAATTGAATTTGGAATATATATATTATCTATCCTCACATAAACATGGACTATATGGTAAATCTCAACCGAGTTAGCACTTTTGGGCGTTAATTTATGTTATGATTACCAATCACATATATGTCAAGGTTCAACTACCTTGCTAATAAATTTACTTAAACTATTAATCAACAATTTTAATTTAATAATTTATTAAGTAAAGGTTTGTTTGGATATGCTTTGTCAAAAAGTAGTAATTTGTCTGACATACAATATAAATTAAGGTGACGAATGCAACAGTATATGATCGTTTTGGTCTTCAATTTAATCAGAATTAATTAGCAAAGATGAGAATAATATATATATATGAGGTTGGCTAGCTAGCTATGTACTACTTTTGTGTCTCACACGAACAAAACTATTCTTATATTACTTTAGATGGAAATTTATCGTCTTGTTTTATTTTGAATTGGTATTTGATGATTTGATGTCGAATGTTTGGATTCTTATAATCTCCATAATCACGAATTAATCACAGATTAATTTTATGAATGAAATGCTTATTAATTATATATGTCTAAGAAGTAATTAATATTCTTTTAAGTAGAACTATTATTCATTGCATAATTAAGTTCAAGCACAAACTTTTTGTCACCGGATGCAATGGAATTGTTAGATTCCGTTTCTTCATTATTTCAAAATTTAATTTTATACACCAACTAAACAAATCATATCCAAATAAATTCTTATGATTTCTATAAGTACTCAGCAAAAATATGAGTTTTGTTATATATTGATTTCTTTAGAATAAATGAAACTAAGGACCAGTTTGGAATTGCTTTTAGTAAAAGTGTAGTTAGGGAAAACTCGATTTCATTGCTTTCTTTAAAAGTATTTTTAAGTAGCGTTCCAATGTTTTCCTAAATACAATCTGACTTTTATCAATTGTGCATTTAAGACTGTTTTGCAGCCCTAAAAGCAGCTTTCAGTCGAAGTAAGATTCCCCATACTTAGGCTGAAAGCTGCCGCAGTCCCAAACTAGCCCTAAAAAGTACTAAAATATAACAATTAGTGTCATTTCTCTTTCGTAACTATATCATCATCATCATATATTAAAAAAAAAAAATAGAAAAAACTATTTTCTTTTTTGTGATTTGTTGCATTAATAAGTTCCTTTGATAAACTGAATATAACAGGGTGACCTTATTTATTTTTTTTCTATCATGAGTGATTTGACGATGTGGTTCCCGAGTTGGAAAATTAGAGTTTAATTAATTATATTTATTTCTCTTACCATTAATTAATTTTCTTTAATGGTAAGAGAAATGGAATATTTTGTTTTCAGGCTGTGATCCCACCATTTATAAAAAATTTAATTTATTTTATGAAAATTTTCCATTACCATTACTTTAATGGTTCAAAAAGTCAAATTAATTACTGTAAATATAGCATTATGCAACTAATTAGTCTATGAGGTGGAATGCAAATAAAGTCAAATAATAATAGATGACTGGTACACTAGGTAGCCGGCCTAATGAAGCAGCAGGCAGCCGGCCTTGAACACTAATCATGCGTAACTATGAAATCTAATAAACCCACCTATAAATACATATAAATCACAACACAGAATCAAAATCAGAAATCCCCAAAATTAGTTAAAAAGATGAGGCAAGCAGGAATTTACTCAGGAATATTGAGTGGAGGAGTAAATGGAAAAAATGGACCACATTCATTGCCATTAGCAAGGATTAAGAAGATAATGAAGAAATCAGGAGATGATGTGAAGATGATATCTGGAGAGGCTCCAATTGTATTTTCAAAGGCTTGTGAGCTTTTTATTGAAGAATTAACACAAAGATCTTGGAATATTACTTTGCAATCCAAAAGAAGAACTCTTCATAAAGATGATGTTGCTTCTGCTCTTCTTCAGACTGATCTCTTTGATTTTCTTGTTAATTTGCTTGATAAATCTTCGTCCCCCTCCAATCCCTCCATTCACTACAACCCTAATCAACTTCTCTAAACCATTCACATCTCATCAATTTCTTTAGGGAAATTCCTAATCTTTTCGGTATTTACACGTTTTGTGATGTTTCGGTTTAATGTGCAAATCAACCGATTATATTGAGTCCTTGCTGATTAACTGAGCATTGATCAAAGTCGGGTTATATATATTCGCGTGATATGTTTTACTAATTTGTGTTTGACATCACATTTTTCATATTTCGAATTGGAGAAAATTTTTTTTTTAGGTCTGAAAAGAGGATGACGAGGCTCTTTTTCTCTACGAATAGCAAGTATATAACCTGCCTAAATTGCAATGTCGAAGGTAGATGAATTGGTTCATGCACCTTTGACCAAGGTTGATGTTTACATGCTAATAATCAGGGATTTGATGTGTGTAATAATAAATGGCCGAGGGCGAAACATCTAGGGCTGAATGTGAAAAAATTGAAAAGATGATAATTTATACCATAAGTTACGTAAAGGAGTTGCTGTAATGTAAACTACTATAATTATACTAATCAAAGCCTTAATTAAAACATATAGCAATCTTAATTTCGTTTATTAGTTTGATGGCTAAATAAATATTATCCAAAAGGTCAAAAAGATGTGATCCCTGTGTTTTATAGAGTCTACTCTATATATGATAACTTGTGTACCAAAATCAAAGATGATTTCAGTATTAATTTGTATCCTGTGGTCGACATACCCTATAAATATGCTCTTTTCCATATTTATGTTTATTGAAATCTATAGTTTCTTTCATCATTTAAGTGAATTTTTTTCCAATAAAATCATAAAGTATCATTTTGACTTCATTAAAGTTATTCCACCTGGTTTTCTCACTTGATTGCTGACATGATAAATCAAAATTGAGATATCAACTCAACATCACGTTACACCATGCTGTTATTATGTCAATAAGTGTATAACATGCGGATTGTTAAATTTTGCCGCATGGCAATTTGAAAAATAAAAAAGTTAAAAAATTACTCTAAGCAAAAAAGAAAAACATAACAGTCTACTTGTTCACATAATAATGATTTGATTTGATATGATGCTGAACTGGTAATTAGATTTTAGTTTTGACTTGTCACGTCAACAGTCAAGTAGGAAAATTAATTGGAACAACTTTATCTTAATGCTAATAGAGAAATATTATTAATTTATAAATATATTTTACGTACCTTCCGGAAGAAAGGCTGCATTTCAATTTCAGTAGTTGCACCAAATGCGCGGCGAGGAGTACAACAATTAATCGGTATTATGATAAACTTAAATATTTGTCATATATTAGGTATGCATAAGACGTAATTAAGGTCAAAGCATTTTGTAATTTAAATATATCATATAATAAATTTTTACAAAATGCAGTTTACATATAGAAAGTTTCCGTATCAGTACTACACTAGAAATCCAATTTTCTTTTGAGAGATCAAAAGATATTTTTCTTGATCGATAATAATTATTCGTTAGTTATACCATAGTTGTAAAAACCGGACCGAATCGGCCGGTCGGATCGGGTTCGACCGGAACCGGAAGTCAGACAGGTCGGTTTATATTCGGTTTTCACTTTGGTCAAGAACTAATCGATTTTCATTCGGAGCGGTCGGTCGAACCGGAAAACCGTGAACCGGATCGGTTTTTCAGTTCGACCATACTTTTTTTTTTAATTATTTGAATATAAAATTTAAATTATTATTTTGAGGTGTTTTTAATTAAAATAAAATATAGTTTGTATTTTTAAATTATTTTAAATTAAATTGACATTTAATCGTAACTATAAAAACTATATTTCATAAATTGAGTTTTTCTAATTACTATATTGTGTTTGAAATGCTTAAACTTAAAGAATTATAATAAAATATTCAAATTTTCATAAATTATAAATATAAAAATAAAAATATATTAATATTTTAATATATTTATTAAATCCGGTTTATTCCGGTTTAATCTAAAATCGATGAATCCATCCCTTCACCGGTTCGATGACCGGTCCGGATCTGAAAACCATGGTTAATACTTAATAGAAAAATAATAACTAGGAATTAATTTGGATCCTTATTTTAATATATCGGTAAATTAGAACGACCAAGATTTACACTGTTTGATGATTCACGTATCATGGGTTATGAGTTTTTTTTTTTTTTTTTTTTTTTCTTATTGAAATGGTTACAGATTTTTTTTTAATTATTATTATTATTATTATTATTTTAGAGGAATGATGACAGATTTTTAAATAAAGTACACTAAAAATTGAATAGTAATTACTTTACAGCAAAAGATTTTCTTTTTCCTCCTAAAAAAAAAATGATGAAAAAAAGGTTTAACCGAAACATAAAATTTGGCTTGGCAGTTTTAGTCTTTACTTGCAAAACTGCCTTTACAGATCCCCCTTTTTGGCAGCTTTAATCCTGTCACTATTTAAATTAAATAAATAATTTCCAGGGAAAACTAGAGACACATATGTTGATGTAGCAATAAATTCTGTCTGAATATATTTAGATTAGTTTGATTTAAATACTTTTGCTTTCTCTCTTTCACAACCCCAACTCAACTTTTACATAATTTTCTTTTTAAGTTTCGATTTCGTAATGCGTATCGTATAAACTTTAGTAAATAATAATTAAATTAATATGAAGCACTACGTATATATAAGTCCAGAAAAATATGAAAAAGAAAACATAAACAGCTTGCAATAAAATTAAAACATTTAAAAGGTTTTATATGATATAGCTATGTAAAATTAAAAAATAAAATAAGAAAGTTTCTACTCGTAGTATACTTATTGTACCATTTAACAATATAGAGACTAATACATTATGGTTTACAAGTTCTAAATCAACAAAACATAATATAATGAACATTATAATGAAATAATTAATAGTTAATTAACACTAATAAAGTTATGCTGAGAAACAACTAAAAACAAAATTTTCAGTAAGACCGGAATTATTTATCAAGAAATCATTTTCTACTCTAAGAGATGGTTGCTGCCGGTTGACCTTTTGGTCCTCCTTACTTCTTTTTCCTAACTGATGGTTCTCCGATGCTAAGTTTTTGGCGATTTTAGCTGCATTCTTTTCTATTCTCCTTTGTATAACATAATCTTCCGGAATAAAAACATCCATTTATTCTATGACAAACTAATAGTAATAACGGCTAATAAAAAGAAAAAGAGTCCAAATGGTTATGGTGGAAGAAGCAAAATTATAATAAGAGAAATAAAATTTTGGAGGTAGACAAAAGGCAAGAATGAAGAGTGAAATTTATATATAAGGGAAGAGTAAGATACCATGGGCGCATAGGTGGCAAAGGTGCCCCATGTTTTTTCTTCAAACAAGCAACAGCCTTGGGCAAAAAAACAGAGGAAATGTATTATTCTATTAAACAATCAATTTTCGGCTCTCAAAATGGAAAGTGTTTGAGTGATAACATGCAGTTAAAGTTTTCAATTCTAAGGCTCAAATTTGAAATTTTTTAAAAGTGAATCTAAATTCAAAACCACTTACGTCGACAGGAATTGCTACCAACATATACCAGAATCTCTGGTACCATATGTAGTCATTTCATGTGCATGTGAAAGCTTAATTTGTCTTGGGAGGAAAACATATACGCGGAAAAGCGTGTACGGTGTACCCTGTTATTTGCTCTTTTGAATAGATTATTTTGGTGACATGTGTAGTCTATTGCTATGCAATTATTGCGTACAATTAATCCTGCTCTTCCTTCTGGGTTTTGAGAACCTCAATTTTATTTTCTCTTATTCAACAAGAAAAAAAAAAAAAAAAAAAAAAAAATCTACAACTAGGATTCTTTGGACTCACATTTTAAGTTGATTGTATAAAATACTTATTTGTATAGAGAATTGAGTTTAATTTTGAACCCACATTTTAGACTATCATCATTCGTGTTTTGTTACAGAGGAAGCAGTAACAAAAATATATTTTTAACTATTTATAACTATTATATTGGTAGGTGTTTATATACAATAAAAACTTTTACTAGAAATTAGGGTTGTCAATGGGGACGCGGAGCTTGTCGAACAGGAACGGGAATTCCCCTTTAAGGATTCTAGCGGAATAGAAACGGGGATAAATCTATCCTCGAATGCCAAACGGGGACGGGGATAAATATATCTCCGAATGCTAAACGGGGACGGGAATGAGATTATCTCTCCCTGCTCTGAGGGCTCCCGTTCCTGTCCTAATTTAGTCCCTGATAATATCTCCGTTAAAATTCTCAACTCTGATTATTTATATTATTTTATATAAATAATTGAATTTCGTAATACTAAAATAGATTTAAAACTAAGATTTTCAATTTTTACTATATTAAACTTTAAAAGACCAAGGCTTTCCATTTGTTAAACATGGATGATGACAGGGATCCTTATATAGCCTGGGTCCTGTCGCATTTACATCCCTACAAAAAATACTTTAAATATTTGAAAACTAAAAAATAAATTTTTTTTTACTTATAATCAAAAATAATTTTATATTTTCATATGTAAAAATAAATGAAATGGCTAAAAAATTTATTGAAATAAAACTTTAAAACTTCAAAATATATTTATAAATGAAGTAATGTAATATATAAAAATATAAAGAGTAACTTGTAATTAGTGATGATCATATTAATTTTTATAAAAACGATGGGCTGAATTTGTAAGATTTTTAGGGATGCGCCCATGAAGTTGTGGCCAATCGATAAATTTTGGTTGTTAGTATTAATTTGGGATCGGTAATTATCTTTAATTAAGAATTGAGCCTTTCGGATTGGGAAGTTTCTAGAGATCATCATCATTGCCTAGTACTTGCTAGAATATTGTGTTTCTTCAACACTACTATTTATCAATAAAAAAAAAAAAAAAATTAATTCAGTACTGTTTAGCATACTACACGGCGTCATTCCTAGTAATTCAAGGTTGGGTTACACTTAATTAATTTGTAATTAATATATTATTTTTATTGAAATCCTTGAGTTGCGATGGAATTGAAAATAAGTCACTGTTTTTCATAGAGAAGTTTAATGTCGTAATTACTGTAAATCTTTACTTATAAATCAAAACTGTTTCCTTGTTTACACTGTTAATTTGTTAGCATTGCTAAATAATAATCTTAGTCATAAAATTTTCGCAAAAGAGTTAATTTCCCCTATATTCTCGAAGTATGTATAGTTTATCCTCTCATATATTCCCAACCAAAATTCTATTTATACTAGTACATTCGGATATCATGTAAAATTAGTAAAAAATTATCAATTTGGTCCTCTACTTGTGAATCCCAATCTTTATTTAATAACATTGAACCGTGCTGTTAGCAAAATATATAGATTGGATCTTTATCGATCGAACAAAGACTCGACATGTGTTAAGATTCACTTGTTCTTAAAGATAACATGTCCAAGTCGTAAAAAAATAATTACTTAATGGCCTGTGAGTTTCACAAGCCTTGAACTTCATCTAGAAATTAGAGGTTACATGTTTGAAAAATAAAAATTAACATGCAAAATTCATGGATTTTGCCTTTGAAAAGGGCCACAAAGAGCTTTTGTTTGTAAAAGAGATATTTATTTGATTAGCATGAATGTGATGAGCCTCCTCCATAAATGGTATTGATATATGCAGTGTTTTATATAGGAAAGTGCAGAGGAAGACTGAATATGTAGAGAAAATGAAGAACAAAATGGAAGGAATCCATAAAGGTGCATGTCAGGTATTTATGATTTCTGACTTAAGGCATTTAGAATAGAGAAACTGAAAATAGAGAAATTTAGGGTAAGAAGAGAAGAGAGTAGAGATTAGGAGGAAGAAGGAAGAAATAGGGAGAGAGACATTGAAGAATCTGCTGTAATTTTTCATATATCAGCAATGATCATTCCAGTGCAATAAATGGGTAGGGAATAATCTGGCAGTACAGACAGCTGTGCTAAATGCCAAATTAGCATAACAAATTCCTTAACCAACAGATACTATTCTTAGCAGAAATAGGCTGACTCAGCCCTAGGATAAAATCTAGTTTCCTCTCCCTAACAATACTGTAAATTAAAGGCTGCAACATTAACTACAATAACAGAAAATAACAGAAAACAGAAAATGAAACCAATTTAACTAATTAACCGAATTAACTGACATGGGCTGCTTCCCTTTCCTCTGATACGTGACAATACCTCCCCCATTGGCGCATTCTTGTCCCCAAGAATGTATGAACTCTGGAAACTGCAATTTCAAGTGTTTATAATCCTCCCATGTAGCATCTAATGCAGACATTCCTTCCCAACGAATTAGTAACTGCTGAACTGGCTGATCTTGCACTAAAACGTGTCTGGTGTTTAGTACTTTTGCTGGTTTAATTACAACCATTCCTTCTTCTTAACCAGCAACACCGGGGATGCATAGGGACTGTGACTAGGCCTGATTAGTCCTTCCCTTAACATTTCCTCCACCAACCTCTCTATTTCCCCTTTCTGGTGATGTGAGTATCTATAGGGTCTGACATTTATAGGTTCTGCAGAGTTCTTTAGGGGAATGGAATGGTCATGTTCTCTTTTAGGTGGAAGTGACTTAGGTGTCTGGAAAAGGTGAGCATATGTGGATAACAGGGTTTGTATAAGGGCAGGAATCTGGTTTTGGTTCTGGTGGGTGGTAGTTGTAAGGGTAGGCTGTTGTGGGTGGCTGTTTTCAGGGGAAGAGATCATTAAGAATAGTCTTGAGGTAACTCCTTTCCAACCTTTAGTCACCAGCTTATTCAGGGATTTTAGGGACATCATTTTTAAGGCCATCTCTTCCTTTATTCCCCTTAATTCTACTTGTTTACCCTCCTTATGGATTAACAGTCTATTTTCCCCAAAATCAAAGGTTACCGGTGTATGGTGCCTCATCCAATCCACTCCTAATATCAAGTCATAGTCCCCCAAGTCTAACACCCTTAATGTGAAACTAAACTTCTCATTTTGCATTGACCAACAACACTCATTGCACTTATAATTCACTAACAGTTTCCTACCATCAGCCACTGTCACGGCTATAGGTCTTACTTCAGATAAGGGCAGTTTAACATCCTTGGCTAACTTAGAATCCACAAAACTATGAGTACTACCACTATCAATCAGAATCATGACAGGTTTTCGATTAAGGGTACCTTTAAGCTTCAGAGTTGTGTCATTTAATCCCCCATCTAGGGCATTAATGGAGAGCTGCATGGTGTTCCCTTGTGGCTCTTCAATATCTTCCCTTGATTCAACCTCCTGCTGCTCAGTTATTTCCGGCTCTCCTTCCTCTTCAATCTCATCTTCTGCAGTCATAGCTAGCAGTTTCTTACATTGGTGGCCCGGGGAGTATTTATCCCCACATTTCCAACAGGCACCAGGGGTGTTTCTAAAGGGTTGTGGTTGTGCATTTTGTGGTGGTTTGATAGGGGGTTTGGGTTGAAAGGTGTTTGCATATGGCTTGTCGTATGTGGGGGGTGGCCTGTAGGCATTTTTCTGTTTGGAGGCTTCTAGGAGGCTATTAACATGTTTCTCCTGAAGTAGTGATTTTTTGATTGTGGAATACAAGTCTGTGGGTTCTTGGGTTTGGACAGCAGATCTGATTTCGGGTTTAAGGCCAGCAATGAACTTCTTAACATAATATCCTTCATCAATCCCCGGGTGTTCCTTCTCCATTCTCAACTTCATTTCTTCAAATATCCCTTGATACTCAATCACAGTAGTAGATTGAGTTAGGCGAGAGATCTGGTCCACTACATCCTCTACTGCAATATCTCTGAATCTGTTGGCTATCTCAGCCAAGAATAAATCCCAAGTAGCAGCAGGGTTATCTCTAAACCAGTTCCTGAACCATTTGTCAGCCTTCCCTTGTAGATAAATACTAACCAGGCTCACCTTCCTATCATCTGCTACTTCAAAGAACTGGAAATATTTCCTGCATTTGCAAATCCAGTCCTCCACTTCAGCTCCATCAAAGTAAGGGAGATCCAACTTAGGTAGCATCTTGTTATAGGTGGTGGTAGGGTTAAGGTTAGTGTTTGGGTTGTAGATAGTGGTGTTGGGGTTCTGTTTGGGTGGTGGAGTAGGTAGAATACCAGGGTTGCTCTGGCTGGTCATGGTAGCACTAAGGTTTCCTCCTTCCATTCCTTGAGAAGCTGGTTGCACCATCCTGGACAGTGTGTCCACAATGGTTTTCTCAAGGGACTGTTGCAGGGTCACCTGCCTTCTTTCCAAGTCCTGTTGCTGGTTCATCTGTTCCTTCCTCAGGTCATTCTGCTGTAAAGTTAAATGGTCCAGCCTTCGTTCAAACCTCTCCTGGTTCTTCTTAATCTCCTCTAATTGTTCAGCAGTAGATTCAGATCTATTGAGGAATTGTTGGTTTAATTCTTCAAGCTTTCTTTCCAGGTTGTTCATGGTGGGTTTAGGGTGTGGTTGCTTAGGTTTTCTGACCATAAAGTAGGCCGAGGATAGAGGGCTCTGATACCAATGTCAGGTATTTATGATTTCTGACTTAAGGCATTTAGAATAGAGAAACTGAAAATAGAGAAATTTAGGGTAAGAAGAGAAGAGAGTAGAGATTAGGAGGAAGAAGGAAGAAATAGGGAGAGAGACATTGAAGAATCTGCTGTAATTTTTCATATATCAGCAATGATCATTCCAGTGCAATAAATGGGTAGGGAATAATCTGGCAGTACAGACAGCTGTGCTAAATGCCAAATTAGCATAACAAATTCCTTAACCAACAGATACTATTCTTAGCAGAAATAGGCTGACTCAGCCCTAGGATAAAATCTAGTTTCCTCTCCCTAACAATACTGTAAATTAAAGGCTGCAACATTAACTACAATAACAGAAAATAACAGAAAACAGAAAATGAAACCAATTTAACTAATTAACCGAATTAACTGACATGGGCTGCTTCCCTTTCCTCTGATACGTGACAGTGCAGAAGAGAAGAAAGCAAATATAAAAGCAAAAAGAGGTAAAAAAATGTTTGGAAGTGGAGGAAATTGAGCAAAATATCAATCAGCTGGAAATTCAAGAAAGAAGTATCTTGGATTCTTTGGCAAGACTGATTTTTAAAGTTACACATTTATAAATTTCATTAATACAAGTTTCAGAGTTTCATGAAGAGATATTTGTTCCTAAAATGCATGAATTCATACTTTAGTTTTGCTTTTACCTTTATTACAAGTGTATAAATGCAGCACTTAATTAATATGGTTCACCAATAAAGTAAATAAAGTTTCTTGTTGCATGCTTTTTGGAATTATTTGATCTGTAAATGAACAAGTAAAAAATTTGAACTTACTTTTATAGATGAATGCTATGAGGTTATCAGCTACAGCTACAATCACCAAGTTGCTGAACCAAAATACACGCTCTGTTTGATTCTCCGCTCCCGCCCATATCCTAGAATTAGATCTCAACTCAATAAATTTTCTGCAATTGAGAATAGAAACCTTTCATTCAGGTTTCTAAATCAGAACTCAAATTGTCATGGTGAAACTTCCATACAATCTGACAAGAATTGCTCAAGCATAAAACAACAGTCTCATCTGCATACAGTAAGTTTACAACGATATAAATAAGATATACAGTCAGATGACAGTTGTTCATTCTCATAATGCGTCACGGGAAGCTATACGGCATGTAATAGCATCTGCAAGAGAGGTTATCCCTGCTTCTGGGCCAGTAATTTTGTAATGCTGAAAATTTTCAAATGTTGATATCTGATCAGTAGCTAGAAGCAATGTTATTGACACATACTACATGAAAACAAGTGATAGCTACACAACCAACCTTCAGTATTTGAGCTTGATTTGCTCTGCCTTCCAACTCCTCCAAATCAATTTCTGTACCATTGATGAGTTTCTCCACAGCTTTCATCTGACAGAAAACCACAATATCATTTTAACCACTGATAAGCCCACATATCTGAATTACTAATGAAATTAAACTGATGCCACAACTTTTATATAAAAAAGAAAAATCACCTCATCTAAAGAAGCATTGAAACGAGCTGCCAGGATGTATGTAGAGCTTTCAGAAATTCCACATCTTTTCAAGGATTCTGTAATCTAGAATGAGTTACATGAGAAAATTATTAATTTAAGACAATGTAACCTAATTGATATACAAACTCAACATATTTGAACTTTCGTAGTATAATGAAAAGTAGTTACATGTTTAGATCCTGAGTAATTATAAACAAGCTCAGAATGTAGAGTTCTTGTCGTCAATGAATCCCGAGACTTGGCTACAAGTGTCTTATGCGCAGAAGCTAGAACGGGGAACACATCTGGGATCTACACAGTAGATAATAGGAATAGCATCAGAATGACATGAACAAAGTCTCACAAGACTCAAAGCATGTAAAGGGAACAAAAAATGGGTTCAGTAAATTATGCGAAAAGGAAGCATACAAGCGAGGCATTAAGTAAAGCAACTTCTGGTTCTAGGGTCCCTGCTTGCATGGAATCTAGTAGTTCCCTGCAAAGTAGCAAAGCATGTAAGAAGCCTAAGATCACGCACAAGCTCCTCTAGAGGGATTTTCTAGCATATTAGCACCAGCTGGTTTCTTTTTTATGATAATTAGTGAAATGTACTGGAAAATCATTTTCTAACCTCAGGAAGAACACAGTACATTTGTATGTAAAGCTGTAAACAGAACATAAATTCATGTTCCAAAGTAAATTTTCTATATGCATCATACATATCATACAACATGCCAAAATTTGCATTGTAAACTAATGAAAGAAAGGATGAAAGAAAGGAGGAGATGCATACATTGCCAAAGAAACTGCATTAGGGTGTATAGATTATATAATCTCCAGTTAGTGGAAAAGAAATCAGAGAAATTTGCCAAAATGAATTCAGTGAATAAGTTGCCGCACAGCTATTTCAGGGAAAAAAAGTTTAGATTTATAATCTAGAAAGTAAATTTAGACTTATAAAGTTTAGAATTATAATCTAGGAGGTAAAATTTTTAGATTTACAAAATTTAGATTGATAATCTAGCACTCAGAGATAGGAAGTAAAGCAAAATTTAATGAAATGAATTTAAAGAAAGGTGAATGTTACTGATTTGCAGAGTCAAAGTTAATATCTTCAGAATGACCTAACTATGATGTCCACGACTCCACCAGTGAATAAAACTTCATAAATAAGTGATTATCATATTAATAATTTCACAACTTTGCACAAAACGCACATATTAAGCTCAACTTAGTTTGTTCTTAAACACTAACCACTTCGTAGAAGAAGATCGCCAAAAGAAAGCATTCATACTAAAACTTTCAAAGATAAATGCAACCAAAAGCGTCTAAAAACCATATCGACAATGAAAAGCAATCAAAACGGCAATGAACATAAGAATTTCCGGATAAAATGCTTAGCAACATACTCTCCTATTAGTAGACTTCAAACGAAATTTCACTCGAAAATCATATCCTAGGCTATAAACAAAGCTGAGTAATAGACTAACAAAACTTCAGTTGAAATTCCAGAATTATTCTTTACCGGCGATTCACACACTAAACTCACAGCAAATTTACAGCGAATTGGAAAAATGCTATCAGCAATACAAAAGCAAAAGAAAGTAGGGAGTTACTTGGAATTGGTGACATCTACAAAGAGAGCGAGAGAAATTGTGTTTCCCTTGATATCAAACACCTTCATGATTGACCAATGCTGGCGAATGGCGGAAGAAAAAGAAAAAATTGGTGGGTTATAAGATTTTTAGTTGTAGATAGGGAGAATTTGACTCATATTATACTATAGAAATATAGCTGAAGCATGAAAGGAAAAAATGAAACCAAACCTTAGGAAGACCAGCAGAATGAAGAACAGATCCTGTGAACTAAAGAGAGAGAGAGAGGAGATATGATGACAGTTGAAGAGGCAAACAAATTGAGATAGGAGATACGGAGATCGAAGTAAAAGGATGGAGGAAAATGAGACAGCACGGTCGAACCCTAGGCAAAACTGGTACAGCATAATACGTCGCCGTTCGATTATAGGATCGGGGCAAAAAAGGGAAAGCCAATGTCAATTACTTAGTTATACACATGGTTTTTAGACCCGCCCAGGTCATCGAACCAGTGAAAGGATGGATTCATGGATTTTGGAATAAACCGGAATCAAACCGGATTTAATAAATATATTAAAATATTAAAATATTTTTATATTTATATTTATAATTTATGAAAATTTGAATATTTTTATTATAATTCTTTAAGTTTAAACATTTCAAATACAATATACTAATTAAAAAAACTCAATTTATGAAATATAGTTTTTATAGTTACAGTTAAATATTAATTTATTTTAAAATAATTTAAAAATACAAACTATATTTTATTTTAATTAAAAACAAATTAAAATATTAACTTAAATTTTATATTTAAATAATATTTTTTTTAAAAAAATCTGGTCGAACCCGAAAACCGGTCCGGTTCACTGTTTTTCGGTTCGATCAGCCGGTCCGACCCGATATTAACTGGTTGTTGACCAAAATGAAAACCGGATAGAAACCGATCGGTCTGACCTCCGGTTCCGGTCGAACCCGGTCCGACCGATCGGTTCGGTCCGGTTTTCACAACTATGGTTATACATGTCGGAAAATAAAAGAGAAAACAATAAAAACATTTAATTATGTAGGGTAATTGACAAAAAAAAAAAAAAATAATAATAATAATAATAGAAGTGAAGTTTGGTAGGAATCACAAAAGGAATGAAAGCAAAATCAATGACCATGACCATTTATCAAAGTATAATTTAAAATGATAATTATTAATAATAAATAATATTTAAAACAAATGCTTTATAGTAAGAATTGAGAATATTTCTAAGAAAAACATAAATTTGTAAAATAAATAGGACATGATAAATTGTATGAAAGAGGAGTTTTGTCAGAAAAATGATGCTCCCTCTGTACTAAAAACATAGTATATCTAAGCTAATTACGTAGATTAAGAAAATACGGTTGAATTAGTTTAAGGATAAACTTTATACACATATTTTCTAATTTAACCCTATTCAATTGTAATGATATAAACGTGCATTAATTAAATTAATTAAATTATTATCGTAATTGTCAATGGCATTATGGATCACTTGCCTCATTTTTCTACGCTTTCCTATTTTAAGTGTATTAATAAGACTTAAGTTTCCAATGTACAGGTTGAACTTATGAAAAACTCAAAAAGAAGAAACTCATCTTCACACAAAAAATTGGAATTGGTCGAAATTTCAAAAAAATTCAGCAGCATAACCTTTTCATATTTGGCTCTTAAATTGTTTTAAAGATTAAAAACTAGAATTTCGAATTACTCGTCAAATGAGTTTCAGTATATTGACCAATTTAAATATTGGTAGTATATATAATTCCATTATCAGATTTTGATTTGTATAACAAAACGGCTCATCCATCAGAATTGTCAGATGATATATATTTTTTTCCATATCTAGTAAATCAGTTACTCGTATTTGGCATGAAGGAAGATCTTTTGTAAATACTGATGGGGTTTTTCTCGATTTTCCATCAAAACTTGGTAAAAAGGTTGGTCATAAGAAAATAGGGTTAATTTCACTCATGGTATACCAACTACCGTTTTGCACATTATAATATCCCAACTTCTAGGTGACCTCTCATTGTAGTGCATGTGACCTGTTATTGCAGGTTAACTGTGCCACGTCAGCTCTTCGTTGGGCTTAATTTCACTTATGGTATACCAACTATTTCCCTAATCACAGTTTGGTATACCACTTTATACGTATTGTTTCATTTTTTTTTAAAATAACAGAAATATATAAATCAAATTTTTTCACTTTTATTTTCTTTGATTTATATATTTTTGTTATTTTTTTTTTATAAAAAAAAATGAAATAATATGTATAAAGTGGTATACCAAACTGTGATTAGGGAGATAGTTGGTATACCATAAGTGAAATTAAGCCCAACAAAGTGCTGACGTGGCACAATTAACCTGCAATAACAGGTCACATGTACCACAATGGGAGGTCACCTAGAAGTTGGGGTACTACAATATGCAAAACGGTAGTTGGTATACCAAACTGTGATTAGGGAGATAGTAGGTATATCATGAGTGAAATTACGCCTAAGAAAATAGAAGTAAGTCTCCAACAAATGAAAAATGTTCCTCTATGTCGCTGAACAAATATACAGTCATTGTCAAGTGCTTTGAATATTTCTAAATCAATTGCATACAGAAGAATCAAGGACAGATCTATTTTGCCGCACACAAATGCTGTTAAACCGCATTTAACAAGTGACAATGAGAAAAAAAAAGGTTGGAATTTTGTTTATCAATGATAAATGAAGGTACTTTTGCATCCATTCCTTCATTTGTCAATATGGAAAACCAAATTCATAGTGATGAAAAGTGGTTTTATATGTCTAGGAAATCAACCAAATATCATGTTCATTCGGATGAAAAAGAACCTATTCGTACACGCAAAAAAGATTTATAACCAAGATATTGTTTTTGGCTGTTGTTGCTTGCCCACAATTTGCTTGTACTTCATCCAGAGAATTCAATAGAAAGATTGGAATTTGACCATCTGTGTTTAAGGAGGCAGCTAAGCGGAATAGTAAAAATCGCAATGTCGGAACGATGGAGATAAAGTCAATATCATCGGTCACCAAATATGTCATTCGATATTGTTTAATGGAAAAATTATTGCCTGCAATAAAAACAAATGGACTTCTTTTAGGTCTAAGACGATCTTCATCCAACAGGATAATGCAAAGCCACACTAGAATGTTAATAACATCAACTTTGTTGAAATTGCAAGAAAAGATGCATTTGATATTCATCTATGTTGTCAACGAGCCAATAATCCTGATATGAATATCTTGGATCTTGGTTTCTTTAGAGCTATTGATTCATTCAACACCAACAAGCTCCAAGTACAATTGATGAATTTATTTTAGATGTGGAAAATGCTTTTGACATGTTCCCAAGTGAAGATTTGAACAAGGTATTTTTGACATTACAATTACGCATGCTTTAATAGAGTAATATAAATTTTATTTTATGCCATGTCTATATTTATGTATATTTGGGTGATATTTATGTAAATATATCTGTTGTAATTATTTTACTATAAATATAACATAATCTCCTCAAGCAAAGTGAGTGAGATCAATTCCTAGCCGTCCTTTATGGTATCAGAGCTCTAAGGGCTTTAATTGCCGTCGATAACTCCAGCAGATTGCTGCCGCCGTCACTGCCGATCACAGCTACCATGGCAACCAACGGAGCACTCGTGACTTCCAACCAGCGCGTGATCTCCTTAACCCCGAATCTCACTCATCGAATTCCCACTAAACTCAATTCCACCAATTATGTGTTATGGAAGATGTTGCTTTTACCGATGTTGAAAGGATGTGATTTAGCTCACCATGTCGATGGAAGTAGGGCTCCTCCAACCCCTCTACTTGTAAACAATAATCCCAATCTGGAGTTTCATGTTTAGGAATGTCAGGACCAGCAGGTGCTTAGCTGGATCCTCTCGTAGTTGGAGACATCAATTCTGCCCCAGGTAGTGGGCGTTGAGACCGCCAGGGAGGCGTGGGTGAAGCTTCAGACGGTATATGCCTCAGGGTCCAGGGCACAGGTATGTGACCTAAAGTAGTAGCTTTACCGATTAAAGAAGGGTGATTCGGAGTCAATCACCGATTACTTGCAGCGTGCCAAGACAATTTCGGATAAATTGGGTGCATTGCAGCACTCTGTGAATGAAGATGATTTAATTGATGCGGTTTTGGATGGATTGAGTCGACCATATAGAGATTTTGTTCGCACACTTGAGACCACAATGGTCCAAGCATCTTTTGATGATATTTATGGGATGCTTTTCACTGAAGAGCGTAATTTAGAACGCTTCAACACTCCCAAGACTGATCTGAATGCACCATCAGTGCATTATTCTGCCACAAAGCAATCCGGCAGAGGAAGAGGACGTGGTAGAAACTCGTTCCAGCAGCACCAACGCGTCAGTTTTCTACCGGTTCCCCCACAACTCGCCAACAGCAATTCATGGGTTGGGAAAGATAGAACCAGCAGCAACAAAATCAGTCCCAATCCACCCCGTTTGATATCTCTACGGTTGTTTGTCACAATTGCAGTGGATTGGGCCACTTTGCACGTCAGTGTCCTTCTCCAAAAATTGGAAATACCTGCTCCCAACAACCTGCTTCGAACCATACAGCCCTCTACCAAAATACTGAGCAGTGGATTATGGACAGCGGTGCTACCCATCACTTAACTTCAGACCTCGGGAACCTGAACATCCATTCCGAGTACAGCGGACCTGAAGAAGTCTAATTAGGTAATGGTTCTAGTCTTGCAATTCAACATGTTGGTCATTCTTCTTTACCATGTGCAAATTCCTCATTAAAATTATCAAAAATTCTACATGTGCCCGCTTCTCGTTCTAATCTAATCTCTGTCAGTGCTTTAATTAACGCTAATGATGTTTCTGTGGAATTTTTTGATAATTTTTTTGTTGTGAAGGACCTGAATTCCAAACAGGTACTTCTTCGAGGCCCGAATAAGAATGGGTTGTATACCATGCCGACGTCTCCATCAGCCCCTGTCCACGTCAATTTGGCTTCTCTCTCCACTTGGCACGTTCGGCTTGGACATCCAGCGTTTCCTGTCGTCTCTCGAGTTCTGAAATCCAACAATATTGAGTACTTAAATAAAGCTAATTATAGCATGTGTTCTAGTTGTGCTGTTAGCAAAAGTCATAAGTTAGCTTTTCTTGTTTCTGAAACCCATGTTTCAGGTCCCTTAGATTTGATTTGTTCAGACTTGTGGGGTCCTGCCCTATTGAAATCTCATGACAATTTTTTGTATTATTTGCTTTTCTATGATCATTATAGTAAATATTGTTGGATTTATTTTTTGCAATATAAGTCTGAGGCTCTGGATATTTTTATTAAATTTCGTTCACTTGTGGAAAAATTTTTTAGTCGTCCTATTAAAGTTTTCCAATCCGATAGGGGCGGTGAGTTTGTTGCTATGAAATCCTATTTGCATGCACATGGTATTCAACATCGTATGTCTTGTCCTTATACTCCTGAACAAAACGAGAATGCTGAATGAAAACACCGTCATGTAGTAAAGACAGGTTTATCATTATTGCATCGAGCTAGATTGCCTATGTCTTATTGGACTAATGCATTTGAGACTGCCATTTATTTAATTAATCGTATGCCTACTCCTACCTTGCATAATGGTACCCCTTTCTCTCGTTTGTTTGGCTCATCACCTGATTATTCCTTGCTACGTACTTTTGGTTACCTGTGTTATCTATACGTCCCTACTCTTCGCATAAGTTAAATTTTCGTTCTCGTCCTTGTGTCTTTATTGGCTATAGTTGCATTCATAAAGGCTACAGTTGTTTTGATCCAGTGGCTCACAAAATTTTTATCTCACGCCATGTTGTGTTTGATGAACAGGTGTTCCCGTTTCCGGAGTTGAGTGCACTGCCGTTCCATATTTCACCAATGCCTACTCCACCATTCATTCCATCACCTCTGTTGCTGCCCACTATATCACCGTCATCAGTCCCATTTGACCCCATTCTAGCAACCAACGCCTCCCTTATACCTGAAACCAAAACACCTTTCACTCTCTCCCTACCTGAAACCGATGGTGGGCCAACCAGTCCCCACTCTGTGCCACTCACCTCGCCAAGCCTGTCCCTCAGACAATCTGACCCAACTAGTCTGTCACCTCCACCAATTAGTCCCGTCACCAATATCGACCTCACACCTGACCCAACCACCAATCCACCTACCACTACCTCACCCGGACTCCCTTTAGTGGTGGATTTACGGTAATTTTGTGACAATCAACTGCGTCGAATGGTTACCCGATCTCTTACTGGGAACAGCAAGCTTCGTTTATTCCATACCATTGCTGCTGCTCCTGATCCTACTTGCTACACCAAGGCTGCTAAAAGTGCACACTGGAGATGTGCTATGGAGGAGGAATTTACAGCTCTTATCCGTACTGAGACATGGGATAACCAGTGGCTTTCTTATACGGATCGATCCAGTCCCATATCAATGACATGTACCTATATTCATGACTGACTTTACGAGTACTATGGCTAGTTAAAAACTACCATACAGTCATCGAATACATAAGTCTGTAGTTCTATTCATTCCCACGATTATAACAGACCTAGGATAGGTTTTATAATTATTAATCAATGGATACTCTACTTATATTATAGTACAACATATAAATGAAATAGATTAATTGCCTTTATTAATGTGATACAAATGATGTATGTATACAAGAAGTCTTAATGTATAATACAAAATCCAATACCCTAAGAACTAGGGTACACCAACAATGGTACAAGAAAATAAGGGAAAAACCCTAATGGAAAATCTTTCACTCCTTCTTTTAAGTTAAACCCGCAATTCCTTTCAGGCCCACCAATAAAGCTGGCCCAAATCACTATTTTAGCTCCAAATCTCTAAAATCAGCACTCCATAAGGCATTGCCATGTCTTAGGACTTCTCCTGGACTGATCCAACCTAATTTCACTCCTTTTTCATGCACTTTTAGCTCCGTTTCCTCTTTAAGGTTCTAACACAGAAAATAGCACAACGGAAAAAAAATATGCCTTAAATAGGATAAAAAAACTCAATTAAAGCTTAAAAATCAAGGCGATATGAGTATACAAAATACACTTATCATATGCAGATCAGTTTACAGTATATAAATGTAAATCATTGAACAACACAACCATGGATCCCAAAGATTTTTCCTATGATTAATGACTCATATCATATCAGACTTTTTTTTATCATAGCTCATACAAATGTAAACCTATTAGTTTAGCGTTTTTAGATCATAAGGCCATATATAAATCTGTCATATATCTATAGCTGGTATTATGAGTTCATATGTATGACTAAAAGATTCAAAGAAATATATATACCACCTAAGGATAGAGATCACACAAGAATCAGCTAGAGATTATGTAGCAAAGCTCATATGGTAAGAGAATTTTCAAGGTCTAAATGCTATATCAAAACCTTTGACTAAAGAATCATAACTTAACAAAGTTTCATCAAGCAACATCTCAGGATATGAATCATATGTCAAAACATGCCTATAGAGTCCTGTGTAAATGTAGTCAATAACTATTTGTCATATAGTAATAATGAAATCACTTCAAGGCAGGCTATAGTCAAAGATCTCATGTCATAAACTTATAACCATGTCACATACACAAAGTGAATAC
Organism: Euphorbia tirucalli; assembly: GCA_039660915.1. NCBI lineage: Eukaryota > Viridiplantae > Streptophyta > Magnoliopsida > Malpighiales > Euphorbiaceae > Euphorbia > Euphorbia tirucalli. The sequence continues at coordinate 21,640,969 of CM077634.1, read as the reverse complement.
CATGTCACATAGTTTGTGATAAATGCCATATCATAAAGGACATAACTTATTCACCTTTTTCTTTTCTCATGTGCATATCTCATTTCACCTTATGACTTATTTACTTGTATCTAAGATTAAATATACATATGTCTCATTTCACATTACATCCATATCACACACATCACGTTCTAGCACATATTTTCCATATCACACATCTCATATTCACATATCATATGTCACATACTTTTCTCCCCCTATGAAATCATCAAAAAGGAAAGTTTGACAGAATATGAAAAGAATAACTGAAAACATTCATATAGATAGTGCGTAAAGCTTAAGTAAGCATTCATATCCTATTTGAGTTACAAATAACCCAAATAGAATAAAATACTTACAGTCAAGAGTATAATTCTTAAAAAAAGTATTTAAAGGTTGTTGACTGTAAAAAGTGCAAAGTAGAGATGCTAGTTCTGTGTTTCATAGATGCTATGCACATGAACAGACTTTTTCAAACCTGACTAGGGAGGAGAGGAGGAGGACGATGCTCTTGATTTCAGAATGCTTAAAATGAGATTCTTCATAGCCTCTATCTGGTCAGACAAATAATTCAAAGTTCTTATCATTCTGGCTTTCCATCTCCATTCCAACAATCATATGATGTATTTTTTCTTGGATATTGAGCAGCTGAAGTTGAAGATCTCTAAGAGTAGTGGGAACTTCAATGTATGCCTTGGATTCCATAAGAGCCTTGGATGCACTAAGTACCTCTAAAATCATTTTAAAGCATGTTTCAATTGTGTATGCTATGACCCTATGATAATCCGGTGGAGGTGAGGGATCTGAAGTGTATATAGGTGTAATAGTCATTGTAGGACAAGAGCTAGATCGAGGTAAGATTGATGAAAGCGATGGAGGATAAATACTAACAGGGAGAGATGGGAGATGCTCTGGATCAATAAAAGTATTGGTCATTGTGAAAGATGGTTGGTATATCAATGGTTTTTGAACAAGGGTCTTATAGAGATCATAGAAGGTGTAGGTCATAAGAGGATTGTCTTGCTCAGATTGAGAGTCAGATGAAGAAGAGTCAAAGTTGATAACAAGAATGAGAGCTGTCTTTTCTTAAGGTCTAAAAGCCGAGTCTTCCTCATCAAGTAAAGTTAGAAGAGAATCATACATTGTATTCTCATCTTGGACCTTAGGAGCTACATTTTCAGATGACATTTCAACCTGGAATTCTTTAGTCCTTTCAAAAGAGAAAACATTCTCCATCTTTTCTTTCCCTTTGTCACTTTTTAGACTAACAACTTTAGCACTTGCTTTTGTAGGCTCAGACATAACTTCTTGAGTATCATCACTTGAGGAGGCATCAAGTGAAGCTAATTCAAGCTCAGTATAGATAGGCTTAGTAGGAAGCTGTGTCTTATGAGCATATGCTTTCAACATTCTCGTAATGTTGGGCTCATTAATTATAGATCTTGCACTGACAAAAGAGGGAATAAGTCCAGCATTGGACACTTTGAAAAAATTAAAGTACTTTGTAAGGATCATACTATATGGAAGTGCTGAATTGCTCCTAACATGAGTGAGATGATTTATCAGAGTATAGGGCAGATTGATCCTTACATAATTCAATAGGTGCCATGTGAAACACAAATCAAAGCCATTCATTGTGGCTACACTGGCTTTTTAGGGTAGGAAATATGCAAAGTTCAGGAGTTGCAAAATTCTAAATTCATCATTCATGTAACCAAAGCCAAGTTCAGACCGTGGTATAGAATGACCTAAGGGAATGTACAAGAGTTTGGTGCCAAAGGCAGTAACATTGCAGTTGCCTAGATGAGCAGGAGCTGGCGATCTTTCTAGTTTGACACCATCTAAGGGCAAGTCAAAGACTTGATTGAATACTTTTTCATTTACAGGGTATTTTCTTCCTTGCAAGGTTACTTTAAAGTCCATCTCTCCTATGTATGTTAAGGTTCCATAGAACTCATTCACTAACGAATCATATATTGGTCCATTTATGCTCATAAAGCTTTCCCATCCTTGAGCCTTAAAAAACCATACAAAGATTTTATCTACTTCTCCTAAGTACTTCTAATCAAATCTTCTACATTTCACCTTTTCTCTTATAAAGCCATTTAAGTAAATAGTTTTACCTTTCTTAAACTTTGGAGTTTTTAGTGGTGATGAAGCAGGGACAGAAGCACTGATTGTTGGTACTGATTTCTTAGCACTTCTTCTTTGTGCATACATATCCTCAAGTGTGCTGATCTTCCTCTTCTTTGACTAATAAGGATTTTCAGAATTGCTTGAGTCTTCTCTTTTTCTCTTCATCTTTGATTTTGGAATATACACCTTAACTTTTTTGTTACGTTTGCTACACATCTTCTCATCATTGTTATGGCTTTGTTAGGTTAGAGGTGATTTTGGCAGAGGATTCGAGGATGAGGTATGGTATGAAGTACAAGATACCAAAGGTGAGTGAAGATTTGGTTTCCAAGAGGATTTTCAATAGTTGGTTTTCGCTGATATAGCTTGGAGAGGATGACAAAAATTGGTGCCTTAGTTTGTGTTTATAGAGCGACGTCATTTTTGTTTAATCCGACAAAGATTTCAGCATGTGAGTGACTAAAGAAGGCATGTAACTCTTCTTCCTTTAATTTACATCTTCTTATGTGTATAAAAAGTTTGGGCTTTATTTAATATTTACTAAGCCGTCTTGTATCAATATTTTTGTGTAACCAAATAAAGTTTATGGGCTTGTGAATCAAAAATAATTCCGCCCTATTGCTTAACTAACCATACTAGCTTTAACCAAATAAAGTTTATGGGCTTGTGAATCAAAAATAATTCCGCCCTATTGCTTAACTAACCATACTAGCTTAACTTAATTTTGTCAATCTTTATAATTTTATGCCAATATATGTACTTTTGTAATTTTTTAATTATAATAGCATAAATTATGAGAAAGTATGTGTGAAGAAAAAAAAAATTCTCATAAATATTTATGACTTAATTTTTAATTTGATCCAATAGTAAAATCTTGATCGATTTTACGTGATCTAGACTTACAAACAAAAAAAGCCAGAATATTTAATTTGTTAATTTTACTTAAAAATATTAATTCATGTGAATTAACACTTCTAAACAAAATTAACTTTATTTATCATAAATTGGTGTTGACATTCCAATTTTTAAGCTTAATTCACTGAATTTATTTTCACATAGGGGCTTTGTGAAAATATCAGCTATTTGTTCTTCTGTTGGAACAAATTCTAAGTAGATGTATATCCGATAAAGTGATGTTTGATGTCAATGTGCTTTGTCCTTGAGTGTTGAATATGATTCTTTGTTAAATTTATAGCACTAGTATTATCATGTTATGGGTATATGATTATACTTTATGCCATAATCTTCAAGATATTGCTTCATCCATAAAATTTGTGCAACACAGCTACTTGCAGATATATATTCAGTTTCTATTGTTGAAATTGCTACAGGTGATTGCTTTTTGCTTGACCAAGAAACTAATGCTTATCCTAGAAATTGACAAATACCTAAAGTACTTTTCCTTTATAATTTGCATCCAATATGATTTGCATCACTGTAACATATAAGATCAAAGTTTTGACACTTTGGATACCAAATCCAATTTCTTGAGTACCATTTAGATAATTAAGAATTTTGTTAATAGCCTTTAAGTGAGACTCTTTGGGATTGGCTGAAATCTTGCACATAGACATACACTGAATTATATATCAGGTTTACTAGAAGTTAAATAGAGTATAGAACCAATCATACTACGAGCGGATGACGTTTTTGATGGAACGCGGACTCTCTCGGAAGGGAGTCTCGATATCGGGCAACCTTCCCTTGTGTGGGGTTTTTTGGAATGGAAATTCATTTTTAGAAAATTAAATTGTTTCATAAAAGAATCGAGACCTAAGTCTCGATAGAGAGTGTAGGAGTCGCCACCCGGCTCAGCTCAATCGGGAAATTGCAGTGTAGCTGAACCGGACGAAAGGCCACTACAATATCTAGAGATTTAGGTCCGGACAAGTCCCCTATTTCGTGTCTAATCAAAATAAAATTGGCCAATGTTCTTAGACGGTATTTTATAATTCTAAAGTTCATTTTTATTAAATAAAAGCATACAGCGTACACACACATAAAATAAAGTAAAGCAGTAAATAATTAAATTATTACAACCCAATTGATTAAAAATAAAAACTTCCAACCTCACCTTACAAACGCCTAAAATACACGAATGATCTAGAAATTTACAACCGCCTAAAATACACGGATTAGTCTATTAATTACATTAAAAATAAAAATAAAAGAAATGAAAAGCAGCAAAACAGACGGTTAGCACAATTTATAGCACAGCACAAATGAGACTCAAGTAGGACAGAATGGGATTTTAAGGAGTTCGGGGGCATGTAATTGGGGGATAACCGGGTCGGCTCGGCTAGCCGGCTCGATTAGACATGGAAAACAATTTTTAAACATCCCTGTATTTTTGTTTTGTGAGAAGATCATTTTGAAAACATTTTATTTTACGATTTATATTAATTTAGCATGTGAGGTGGGTCGGTTTTCGGGAGATTCGGGTCTCCGTCGTTGTATTGTTCTAAATGCAATAACATTGAAAATTAAATCTAAGGTCGTGAATGCACACAACAAAATTCATTTTTGATGATTTTCTGGTTTTTCTGAATTTTTATGATTTTTAGGAATTTTTTGTGGATTATTCTGGAAATTCTGCCCCTGGACGAGGATTACAGTAGTGCAGCTGTAATTACAGCCATGCGACTGTAACTACAGTCGTATGACTGTAATTACAGCTGCACGACTGTAGATCATCGAAGTGCAGAAAATCGCCAAAATTCATTCAAATAAAACTAAAGGCCACGGGAAATCAAAAACACTCGTACGATTGTATATATAGTCGTACGACTGTTCTTCACCACAAGAATAGTCGTACGGCTGTTCTTGATTTCCAGAAACAGCAAACCCGAAAAAAGAGTTTTTATGCATAAAATCACACCAAAACACTTAGAAAAAGCAACAAAATGGGGGTTTGAGGTATATTTACCTTTGTGACGCTGATCCACCGTAGGAATGACCACTAGAAATGCCCCGATCACCTCCAAATTGCTCCTTTTTCCTTGTATGCAAAGGTTTGAAGAGTGTCCAAAATGCTCCAAAATATTACGGATTTTAGTGAATTTGATGTCTGAAATTGATTAAGTTTGAAGTGTCAAGTTGTTAACCTATGATTTCTATCCGGTTTTAGACTTTAACACTCAAGAATCAAAAGAAAAAGAGGAGAAAAAGATGATGGATGTTGGGTTTTCCTTTTTCTCTCCTTTTTCCCTCTTTTCTTTACTAATTTCTCTCTCAAACCTCAGCCAAAATCCCAGAGCCAAAAGCCCTTTACTCTTCTTCTCTTTCTCCTTTTATTTTCTCCTTTTCTTGCTACAAAATCCGGGCATTAATTACCCCTCAAATCAACCTCCAATTTTTAATTCACAAGGTATGGGTTGCTGTACCTGCTCCGATATTACAGTCGTATGACTATAATACAACCCCACCACTGTAATTACAATTGTGGCACGATAATTTTTTTTTAAGTTTGGAAAATTTCGGCGCTTACAGCTGCCCCTCGCGTGATCAAATTCGACACCCGACTCCAGGTCCAAAATACCTGAGGTGATGAATTTGAGAGCGCGGATTAAAGCGCCGCAAACACAGGAAAGAAAACACAGCTGATCTGGGCCGATATCGGATCTACACATATCCGAGGTGGATCTGCTGAAATGATGAATCTCACATCAGCTGATACCGGGTCTAGGTTACTCGAGGCAAGGTTGATGGTGAAATAAGCCGATACCGGGTCTAGGTTACCCGGGGCGAAGTTGAAGATGAAATAAGCCGATACCGGGTTTAGATTACCCAAGGCGAAGTTGAAGATGAAATAAACCGATACCGGGTTTAGGTTACCCGAGGCGAAGTTGAAGATGAAATAAGCCAATACCGGGTTTAGGTTACCCGAGGCGAAGTTGAAGGTGAAATAAGCCGATACCGGGTTTAGGTTACCCGAGGTGAAGTTGAAGGTGAAATAAGGCGATATCGGGCTTAGGTTACCCGAGGCGAAGTTGAAGGTGAAATAAGGCGATACCGGGTTTAGGTTACCCGAGGCGAAGTTGAAGGTGAAATAAGGTGATACCGGGTTTAGGTTACCCGAGGTGAAATTGAAGGTGAAATAAGCCGATACCGATTTAGGTTACCCGAGGCGAAGTTGAAGGTGAAATAAGCCGATACCGGGTTTAGGTTACTGTAAGCGCCAGAATTTCATTCTAAAAAAAAAGAGCAGATTTCACACGACTGTAATATACAGTCGTGTGAATGTGTTACAGTCGTGTGATTGTAATTAAAAATATTACAATCGTACGACTGTAACGGAGCCCACTTGCAGCTGCCATGAGGCAGAGATTGCGGGCTGCAAAGGGGGAGCAATTAATGCCCGCCCCTTTGCAGCAGGATAAGGTGGCTGAGGGATAAAATGATGAAAGGGGGGAAGATTTGGGAGGCTGGAAAGGATCTGGTGAGAGAGGGAGTTTTTAGAGAGAGTTTTTGAGAGAAAAAAGAAAGGGAAAGAAAGAAAAAAAAACATAAAAAAGAGATCACTCTTCTTCTTTTTTTCTTCTTAAAATCTTAAAGCTAACATCAAAAACTTGTTAAAAATCAATAGAGTAGTAATCTGATCTCACAAACACATCAAAGTTTCGAACTAAAATCAACAGGAACCTTGACATTTGGAGATTCTTTGGACCCAAGTTTTCAACCCCAAACTTAAGGAAAAAGTGCAAATTCGTGTGGATTGGAGCGACGCCAGGGGTCTAATCGACTTGGATAAGCTTCTAAAAAGGTAGGCACTCCTTTTCCTTTCACTTTTTCTTACTTTCTGGGTGATTGAAGTGTATTTTTGTGCATTTTTGCTATGTTTTCGCGCTTCTGCTTCTGGAAATCAAAAAAAGTCGCACGACTGTTCTTGGATTTGATGAACAGTCGTACGACTGTAGTAATAGTCGTACGAGTGTTCTTGATTTCTAGGCATTTTCTTTTCAGTTTTGTTTCAAATAAGTTTTGGCGAGATTCTGACTTTGGAACGTTTACAGTCGCACGACTGTAACTTATATTCCAGAATCAGAATTTCCGTTTTTATTTCGAAAAATTCCCAAAAATCCCTAAAAATTCAGAAAACCCCAAAAATTATCAAAATGAATTTTGTTGTGTGCATTCACGATCATAGATTCAATTTTCAGTAAAATTGCATTTAGAACAATGCCACACGATGGAGACTCAGTTCTCCCCAAAACCGACCAACCTCACATGTAAAAAATGCATGTAAACCAGAAAAATTGTTTTCAAAAATGATTTTCCCTCAAAACCAAAAATACAGGGACGTTTCAAAATGCTTTCCAGGTCTAACCAGGGCCGGCTAGCCGAGCCAACCCAGTTATCCCCTACATGCATGCCTCCAATTTCTAATTTCCCCAATTCTGTCTATTTGAGTCCAACTTGTGGCGTGCCGTAAAATTGTGCTAACCTTTGTTTTGCAGCTTTTATTTTTATTTTTATTTTAAATGTATTTAATAGAATTAATCGTGTATATTAGGCGATTGTAATTTTTCTAGATAAATCGTGTATTATAGGCGTTTGTAAAAGTGAGGTGAGAGTTTTTATTTTTTATTCGATTGGGTTATAAACCACTTAAATATTCATTACTTTACTTTTATTTTTGTAATACCTGTATGTTCGCTGTATGTCTATCTATTTCAATAAAATTGACTCTGGAATTATGAAATACCATCTAAGAATATTGACCAATATTTATTTTAATTAGGCACAAAATAAGGGACATGTCCGGACCCGAATCTCTGGATAGTGTAGCGGCCGTTCGTCCAGTTCAGCTGCATTATAAATTTCCCGGTTGAGTTGAGCCGGGTGGCGACTCTACAATATTCATCGAGACTTAGGTCTCGGTTCTTTTAAGAATTAATTCCATTTATTTTTTTTAAAACCGATTTTTCCATTATAAAAACGTAAGAGAGGGGCCCGCCCGAGATCGTGGCGCCCCTTCCGAAAGGGAGTCTCGCGTTCCGTCAAAAACGCGTCGTCTGCTCACAGTGGCGACTCTGCTGGGGATTTCTTAAAAAAGTTTTCTCAAAAACTTAAAAGAATTTAACAATCCCTGAAAAGTGTCTAATTAAAATAAGGTGGATGATTCTCGATTGATATTTCATTTTGCATTTTTAGTTAGCCATTTTTGCATTAGGTTAGGTATCCTTTTATAGCCCGGTGGATTGTTGAAGTGTCGCCTAAGTTCTTCTTGGTCTTAGGGGCACGAATACGAAACACCACTTATAGCCTCGTACGAACCCCTTCGCTAGAACCCTTGAGTGGGGAGAAGTGAGGAGTATATCTTACTACGGGAGCCTTGATGTTACCCCGACTTTGACCGAACTCATATAAGCAACCCTAGTTAGATTCCCTTAGGATACCAAAATAATTGTGTGAATAATAATAAAATCGCGCCTTCATCACCCCCGGTTGGTGATCGAAGTGAACCCTGCCTAGGACTCGGTTAGAAATTTTTGAGACCGACCACGTGGAGGAATAAGGTTGGAAGTATGCGTTTTGTGTGCTATGTGTTTCTCACCATCTCATGACGCACCGTCATTGCTACCCACACGTGCATAACATACCATAATTCACATTTGTCACACATATGACATTTTCCATGCATTGAACATTTGTGTGATACTAACCCACATTTTTATGTAGCCATTTGCACTTTATTTTCGTGTGAAAACATTAATTCATCCATTTGCCATTCATACTAACCGTTTCTTTTTCAGCCATGACATTAATTTGCGTGATTAACATTTTATTTTCACAAAGCATACATAACATTATTGTGTATTCCATGCATTCTAACCCACGTTTTTGTGCAGCCATTTGCATTTTGTGTGTCATAAACATACATTACATGTCATTTAAATTAAATTGAGGACATTTCAAGGATGCCTATCATGACCATTTCATTTCATAACATATCAGGTATCCCAAAATACCCGTGTTTTGCCAATGCACCGGATTGCATTCGGCCATTCCACCAAATCATTCCATTCAATAGAGACCACAATGGTCCTAGGTATATCTTCGTGTGACAATCCACATGATGCATCTCATGACATCATACCCATTCATCATAAACATCATACAACACTGTGATCCGCATCGGGTTACTTCATGACATTACTACATTACTTAAGGCGCTCCCCGAGTGTCGGATTAGTACGTATGTAGGGGCATTCCATAAACATCCCAAATCATGCAAGGTGTTCCCCGAACGCCGAACTCCTGTCCGTGTCCCCGTTACACGTGACTCTCTCATAACATTATTTCATTTCATATGCTCAAAAGCATCAGAACTCTGTCCATGGGCCGGTCCCATGTGACCATTTCACATCATCTCATAGACGTACAAAGCATCGAAACTCTGTCCGTGCGCCGGTACACATACGACTATTTCACAAAAATTCATTAAGATGCTCCAAAGGCGTCGAACCTCTGTCCGTGTAACGGCCCACACGTGACATTTTGCATAAGCATTGGGTGTTTTTGGAATGTCCTAAAAATAATAAAATAAAATAAAATGAAAAATAAATAAATAAATAAATAAATAATAAGAATAAAAAGAAAACCATTCATACCATCATTTCATTCATAACCTCACTACATTCATCCATTTCAAGCATTTTTATTGCCTCACTTTTCATACCATATCACGCCATTCATTCATGATCCTAATACTTCCTATGTGATCCTGAGCAGAATACACTGGAGTGACCTTGGACTAGATCTTAGGCTTCAAGGGCAGTTACGAGACAGAGGATAGTTGAGAGTGACAGTGATTCTGAGTCTGGGGAAGAGGTAAACATGGCGAACCCAACACCAAGCATAGCTGATGTTCTGAAGGATTTCTTCAGATCGCAAGACTTCCGCTACATGTTGAAGGAAGAAATGAGAGCAGTTGTAAGGGAAGCTGGTGAGACCGGTGGCAGTGGAGCCTGGAAAGAGAAACAGGCTAAGTTATCCCAACAGGGTGGTGACGTTTCGGCTAGTCTTGAGAATCTGCAAGAAATAGAGGCAGCTATGGAACAGAGAATGAAGGCGAAATGTTCTGAGCTAGATGAAGCAGTGGCCCAGTTGAAGAAGGGGGTCGATGTTAGTGCAGAATCAAGTAAAGGGGTGAACGTTGATGCTATGATCAGTAAGGGCATCGAGACATTTCCCATCGGCTTCTAAGTGCCAAAAATCCCCGCTTACAAAGGAATGGGCTCGCCGGAAGCCTATGTGAATCTGTATGCCCGAGTTATGTTAACAACGAGTGCCACGAAGCAGTAGTTGATTAATCTATTCCCAACCACACTGGAGGGAGGAGCGCTAGGATGGTATAACTCACTGACGAAGGAGGAATAATCTGATTGGGAGATTTTGCCGGCGGCTTTCACCAAGTACTACAACTTTAACACTAAAATCCAGGTGAAGCTGTATGATTTGGAAAGGATAAAGCAGAAGTTCAACAAGCCCTTCGACGAGTACTACCAACGCTGGATGAACAAAATGATTCTCCTGAAGAATCGTCCAGATGAAGACGAGCTTATACAGAAGTTGATAGATGGCAGTAAAGACGTCTTTAAGAACAACATGAAATTCCATTCCTTCAAAGAGCTCAGCGAGGTTTATAGTATGGCAATGAAAATAGAACAGGATGAAGAGGAGAAGGCAACCGGACACAAGGGAGGTAGGAGCTCAGGATACGGTTCTGGTTATAGGTCAACTGCAGCAGCTGGGTCTGGCAGTGGTTCTGGTTCAAGTTCCGGCGGAAAAGGGGGATAGACCTCAGAAGTAAAGCAGGTGGAAGTTGCCATTGTGACTCAGCAACAGGGTAATCAGAGTAAGAATCGGGGAGTACTAGGCATATCACCTTGGGCTCTTCCTTTGGTGAAGATATTTGCCAAGTGTAGAAATGGTGGATTGCTGCAATCCTTAAGACCCTTCGAAAGGCCTTCGGAAGCAGACAAGAATTTCTGCTCTTATCATGTGGTTGTCAATCATAAGACTAATAATTGCTACAAGCTAAGGGATGCCATCCAAAAACTTATCGACGAAGGGAAGCTACAGGAGCCACCCAAGCCTAGCACTAAAACCAACCCGCTGCCAGCATTCGAAAAGCGAGTCAATATGGTTCATTCTGGGCTGCCCGCCAATTTTATCTTCTCACAAGTTCTCCAAGCAAACCCTACCATTCAGGCTATGGCAGTAGGGGAAACCGGAGTGGAAACAGAATGTGAAGAACATGAGGAACGGAAGGAGATCAAGCCAATAAGCTTAAATGATCTCGATTCTGAGGACGAGTATGAGGAGTCTGACGAAGAGGAGACAGTTAAGCTTCGAACCATTGAAAAGCTGAAAGTCCAGGAAGTGCAGCATGTGACCCGAAGTGGTAGGGTATATCAGCCGGTAGATCAGATGAAAGACAAAGCCCCGATGACTGGGTTGGGTAGTTCATCGGCGTCAGAAGGAGTCGAGAAAGAGGACCTGGTTATCTCCCAACTAAAGAAGACCCCCGCACAAGCTAGCTTATGGCATTTGCTTCTAACTTCGAAGGAGCATAGGGCTGCTTTAGTAAAGAAACTATCAGAGATTGAAGTCTCTCCTATAGCTTCGCCAGAGGCTATGTGCTGCTTATTGGATAAAGTTCATGCTGGAACTCCTGATATCATTTTCTCTGAGAAAGATCTACCTGCTGAAGGGAAAGCCCACAACAAGGCTCTTTACATTAGAGCTTATGTCATGGATAAAACAATGCCTTGTGTAATGGTGGATGATGGCTCGGCACTGAACATTTGCCTAATAAAGATGTTGCCCTTTCTTGGGCTGAATGAAGATGTGTTAAAAAAGTCCTCGACAGTCATTCGGGCATACGATGACTCTAAAAGAACGGTGATTGGAACCTTTGAAGCGGAAGTGGAAGCTGGACCGATCAAGTCCACGGTTGTTTTTACAGTGATAGATATCCCAATCACCTTTTCCTTGTTGCTTAGGAGGCTATGGTTCCATCCTTTAGGGGCGTCCCTTCCACTTTGCATCAGAAGATCAAGTTCTCTATGAACGGCAAGATTGTGACTGTTGAAGCGGATGCCCAATCAAAGGTAGCTGCTTTGAATGAAAGAGTGGTTCCCTTTGGTGGATTTCAAGTTGCTATCATTAAAGAGGAAGAAACCACAGATGCTCCTATGGTTCTTTATGAGAATTACATACCGGAGTGGCTATCCCGGTATCTGTATAAGCATAACTTCGTCCCAGGAATGGGACTTGGAATCAATCTACAAGGGGTTCTAGAATTTAAGATGGACTCGGGGAAGGTGAAGCAGTGTGGCCTTGGCTATGTAGAAGGGGCATCTGAGCAGAATAATCTGAGGAAGGGCAAGAATGGGAAGATTATGATGAAGCCATTCATAAAGGCAGGAGAAGGCCTTTACAAGGGCCAAGCTGAACCCGTGATGGTTGGAAATGTCAAGTATCCTGGCTTCGAGATCTTTGCTGACATCGTGGATTTAGAGAAAAGTCAAGAAGGACTAGTGGCCCATGTGGCGGCGGAAGAAGCAGCTGCTAAATCTAAGATTTTGCAAGGAGAGCCATCTGAGGTGGTAGCAGAAGTCATAGAAGTGGCCAAGGAAGAAGATGAAAAGAAGACCTGTACTGAAGCTACAGAGGTGTTTGCAGGTGCTTTGACAGCTACTTTAAGTAAGACGTTTGGAAAATCCAAGGAAGGGTTTGATGAAGAACTGATGGCCAAAAGTGAACTTAGATTCTATGATCACTGAGATAGCCAAAGTCATGGAGAAGGCTAAGATGCAGGTGACAAAAAAAAAGCAGAAAAAGCTGTAGCCCCGGATGATGCTCTGAAAATGAAGATGGAAGCTGAAGAGGAACAAGGCCCTCCGCTTGTGGAGGATGAAAATGATTTTGTTGTATCTATTTCTTCCATTTTCAATGTAACTGATGTATTTTATGATAAGTTCAATGCAATGAAATCCCAGTTTGCTTACTTGTGTGATGTTTATCCTCATAATTATGTGCATGCATTTAAATCACCATCAAGCATATTTAGTATACATGACATCGCATTGCATGAAATCAACATAAGCACAGATGAAAACCCTAAAATGGTACTCATTTCATACGAGCTAAAATCCGAGGAAGAGAAAGAATTAATAAGAATACTCCAAAAACATGTTAAAGCTTTTGCCTGGTCGTATGAAGACATGCCGGGTGTGGACACAGAGATAGCAGTGCATAAAATCCCAACAAACCCCAAGTTCAGACCAGTAAAACAAAAGTTGAGAAGACTGAGGCCAGAATGGGCTACACTGGTAAAAGAAGAAGTGGCTAAGCAGATAGATGCCAAGTTTCTCGAAGTGGTGGAGTACACAGAATGGCTAGCCAACATTGTCCCTGTGCCTAAAAAGGATGGAAGGGTCAGAGTATGTGTTGACTACAGGGACCTGAATAAAGCATGCCCAAAAGATAACTTTCCACTGCCCCATATTGACATCCTAGTTGATAGTGCAACAAAAGCAGTAATGTATTCCTTCATGGACGGCTTTTCAGGGTACAACCAAATCCTGATGGATGTGATAGACAAAGTGAAAACATCATTCATCACAGAGTGGGGTACTTTCTGCTATAGAGTGATGCCTTTCGGATTGAAGAATGCTGGTGCCACTTACCAGAGGGCTGTCAAAACTCTGTTGCACGATATGATCCATAAAGAAGTCGAAGTGTATGTCGATGATATGCTTGTTAAATCAGCAACAAGGGAGGAACACCCTGTTATCCTTGATAGATTTCTAACACGCATTGGAGAATACAACTTGCGGCTTAACCCCAAGAAGTGCATATTCAGGGTCACATCAGGGAAGCTGTTGGGTCATGTAGTCAGCCAGAGGGGGATAGAAATGGACCCAGACAAAATCAAAGCCATCCAAAATATGCTTGCCCCAAACATAGAAAAGGAAGTCAGATCATTCCTGGGCTCCTTACAGTATGTTAGCCGCTTCATAGCACGATTGACTTCCACTTATGAGCCGATTTTCAAGTTATTAAGGAAAGATCAGCCGGTCGTGTGGGATGACAGGTGTCAGCTGGCATTTGAGAAGATCAAGGCTTATCTGGTAAAGCCACCAGTATTGAATCCACCAGTCCCAGGGAAACCTCTGATTTTGTACCTGGCAGTTGAAGAATCCTCTATAAGGGCAATGCTGGCACAAGAACAAGACGGTAGGAAGGAATACCCTATCTACTACCTTAGCAAGAAATTGCTGGAGTATGAAACCAAGTACACATTGGTGGAGAAGATGTGTGTGGCAATGATCTGGCTAACCAAGAAGCAGCGCCACTATTTTCAATCCTACAAGATACAAGCCGTGGCTAAGGTGGATCCAATGAAGTGTCTCTATGAAGCACCAGTTGTAACGCCCCAGATATAAGTTGACTTAGTTATGTTGTGATGTGTGCATATGAGTGAGCATTTTTGCATTTAACCGATGTTTTGTATGCTTATAACAATTCGTAGGCTTTGGCCTAGCGGTAGATAGTCCTGACTAATAGCTAGTGGTCTAGAGTTCGAACCTTACCTAGCTTAAATTTATTTTTTTTTTTTTGTGCCTTTTTATTTTTGTGTTGGGAAGGTTGGAATTCCGAAAATCCATGATAAATATCCCATTTTTCAGTTGACCAATTCAAAAAAATTAGGAATCCTTAACCTAAGGAGAAAATCTCTCCTTAATCTCTTCCACTTTCCAAGTTTCACTCCAAGGCAATCTCTTCATCTCTATTAGGGTTAAAATTTCGGCCATTCCATTGTGTGGAGCTCCAGTGCAGCCGAAATTCTTAACTTTCTCTCCCTCACTTTCATTCATTCAGACTCTGCTTCATTCTTCTCCATTCCGAGTTAATTGCCTCAGTTGGTTTCACTGCAAACAAGGTAACAACTAAACCCTAAATGTCGATTCGAAATTTATATAGGATGTATGATAGATGAATTTGATCCTAGGTTGTATTATTACTGAAATTATTGTTGAAATATGAATGTATGTGATATTGGTGTAAGAAATTGCTTTTAGGTTAAAAGATTGGTAGAAATATGAAAATACATGTGATTGAGTCGAAATTGGTAAAGCAGCTGTATTTTCAGAATTGACTGTTTATGGTAATTATGGCATAACTTCCGTTATATAACTCCGATTGGCATAATTCAACTTTCTGTGTTTTCCTGAGATATAGGTGTACAAGGTTGTTTTACATTATTTTGGAAAATTCCGTGAGTAAAGTGCTCATATTCCCTGTTGAAACTGCCTTATGTGCATTGTGCCGATTTTCTTGAACTGCTGAATTTCAGATTGTACAGGTTGTGATAATTTTAGCTTTATTTTCGTTATATAACTCCGATTGGCATGATTCAACTTTCTGTGTTTTCCTGCGACATAAATGTACAAGGTTGTTTTATACTATTTTGGCAAATTCTGTGAGTAAAGTGCTCGTATTCCCTGTTGAAACTGCCTTATATGCACTGTGCCGATTTCCTGGAACTGCTGAATTTCAGTTTGTACAGTTTGTGTTGATTATGGCTTTATTTTCTCTCTGTAGCTCCGTTTGCCATGAAACAAAATTCTATGTATTCCTGAAATTCTGATGTTCAATGTTGCTTTATATTATTTTTTGCTAAATCAGTGAGTAACACATCTGTTTTGTCTGTTGAAGTCAGACTATGTGCAGTGATCTGAAGTGAATTTACAGATTGCATGTTTTTAGTGTTTCCTTAATATCTTTTGCTATAGGAATCCGAATTGCATGATTTAAGTTGGCGTGTGTTCCTAAGATGTAAGGATAAATTTACCTTTGTATTGCCATGCTGAATTCTGAGTCTAACCTACTGGAATATTATATGCAAGTTGAGGCATGAACTATGAATTCTGAAATTTTCACCTTAGGCCTTGAACTGATTTTTTTAATGTGTGCAAAGCATAATTTGATTCTAGGAATTTATGCTAGGACTCTTGACATGAAATCTAATAATTACATATATGGTTTGGTAAATTTAATACATGTTGGAATTATGAAATCGAGTTTGGGGTAAGTCCTATTTTTTTTATGGCACCATGTGTTTATTGATGTATCAGATTATGTTTTGGGGTAAGTCCTATTTTAATGGCACCTTATGGTTATTGAATTGGTTGGGATAAGTCCTATGTTAAAGGCACCTTTTGAATATTGATATAATTATGATAATTAAATTGGTGTTTGTAGTGGCATATACTCTAGTGTCTTGGTTAGTTTGGCTAAGTGTTTTCCATGTTTGATTGGTTGACACTAGGACAGCGCCCTTTGTTTCGAGGTAAGTCCCTTCGTTGGCACTCAGAGAGGTAAATCCCTTCGTGGTACTCTTTTCTTATTGATAAGGGGGTAAGTCCCGTTGTGGTTCCCCGAAGCGTCTGAGCCGAACTCTCTAAGGACATAGGTGTATAGGTCAATACAAATGATTTATACGCGTATACCACAAAATTAATAAAGGTTAAGGTATAATTGAGTTGATGTCAAGTTTGTGATGAAGTACTTTGATTTGGGATGTTGGTATGTATTTGTATGTACATGACTTATCTTGGAAATCTGAATTTTGATGATATTGATTATCCACTTGGAATGTTTTGTACTGTTCTTTGAAATAGATAATTATGTGATATGCTGAACTGGAACTTTATATGTTGTATGTGATGCAGCTAACAAATAAGGGTAAGATCCCTGATACATGATTGTTAATATGAGAATTATGCATGCTTGTATAAATTGATAAATTTGCTTTCTATTAATCATGATGAAGTATGCTTAAGTAATGTAATATGAAATTTATGATCTGTCATCTTCCTATGTGAACTTTGAATTGATGTTTGGGATTTGTTAGTTACTCGTCACTAAGTGGCGCTGTTGATATTTTCAGATTATGCCGGTGCAGAATAGGAGATGCCTGATGTCTGTCCTCGGGGATTGTGTGGAGAGTTTCCTTCATGTTATTTTATCATCTATTCGTAGTTATGGATGTTCAAAGATTTATCAGTTTTCTGAACTCCGTTATATTACCTTTTCAAATATTTATTACTGTTTTTGAAATGGAAATTTTCGATTACTCATTTATGATTATGTTATTTTAAAGATAAGAAGGAAATTTTGAAAATGATAACCTAAACTTTATGTAATGTTTCCGCCATTGCATGGTAGTAAAAGTTAGGGTTGTCACAGTTGGTATCAGAGCCCGCGTTGGTTCCAAGGCTTTGGTAGCATAAGTCACTTGGAACCAAAACTCAGAATCCTAGGATAGAGATTTGAACATAGTGTGAGGTGCATGGGTAGGTAGAACGGGTTTAATTGCTTTGGATTACTTGTTTTCTATTATTAGCTGTATGTATTATATGCTTAGACCTAACTAGAACAAAAATTTTAGAATGCCTCCACGTACAGATTCCGTTCGCGATGACTCTCCTCAGCGACGTATGCGGCTGTTGGAAGATACCGTGCTCGCTATGGCTCAAAGAAATCCAAATAACCAAACTGTCTTCGATCGCATTGCTCGTCACCGACCCCCAACTTATGAAGGATCTTCCGACCCGGTGGTGCTTGAGGGATGGATCCGGGAGATAGAGAAACTCTTTGATGTGACCGGCTGTCCGAACGCCGAGAAAGTCGTGATTGGAGCCTACTACTTGAAAGGCGAGGCTGATAACTGGTGGGGCATGGTTAAGGCCGAGTGCCTGGAATTGGCTGAGTTTGGATGGGGACAATTCACTGAAAGGTTGAAGAATCGTTTCTACCCAAGTGAGTTGAGGTGGCAGAAACGAGAGGAATTCCTATGCTTGACTCAAGGAAGCATGTCTGTTCAGCAGTACACCGACAAATTTACTGAACTGTCCAGATTTGTAGGTTCAGTCATCCCCACTGAAGAGGAGAAGGTGTAGTTCTATATCAAGCGGATGAGTCCCAAAGTGAGGACACATGTCCTATGTTCTGGAGCAACAACTTTCCAGAGAGCCTATGAAGTGGCTTTAGGAGTTTATGCATCCGTTCAGGAGGATGAAGCGGTGAGGCGGACCATGTTCTTAAAGAGGTCTCAGCCTACCTCGTATGTTCATCCGACTTCCAAGAAACCCAAGTATGTTCCGGCAAAGGAAGCTGCTAGTACCGCTCAGACTAGGGAGAAGAAGTGCTTCAAGTGTAAGAAAGAGTGGCACTATGGGAAGAACTGTGATGGGACGCCTGTCCGATGCTACACTTGTAAGGAAGAGGGTCACTACTCTCAATCTTGCCCGAAGAAGTCAGGAAGTAAGAAGCCCGATTCTAGCTCAGGAGGCCCTGTTCGCAACAGAGTCTATAACATGATGGAGTCCGAAGTTGACGAGGCAGGGAATGACATCGTTGCAGGTACCATCCTTGTCAAATCTTTTCCTGCTTATGTATTATTTGACACTGGTGCGTCTATATCCTGTATTTCTACTACTTTTGCTCAGAAGTTGAATTTATCTGTATCTGTTCCAATTAATTCTGTGGTTTCCCTCCCTAATGGGGAGAGTGTTGCTTGCTGTCGTGTTTTCCCCGAAGTTCCCGTAGTTATCGAGGGAGTTGAATTGAAGGCGAATTTGAGGGAATTTCCATTGACCGAATTTGATGTTATCTTCGGTATGAACTGGCTGAAGCAGCATCAAGCGGTGTTCTATTGTAGGGATGAGAAAATTGTGCCGAAGGACGGTAAAGGGAAGAGGGTTTCTTATTCAAATGTTAAGATGAAACCAGGAGTGAAGGTAGTTTCGGCTATGAAATTGAAAAAGATGGCGATGAAAGGCGAAGAAGTATTTCTGTGTAGAATAAAGGATACCTCGGAAGAACTGAAGATCGAGGATATTCCTATTGTTCGAGAATATGCGGATGTGTTTCCTGATGAACTGCCAGGAATTCCACCAGGAAGGGATGTAGAATTTGCCATCGACCTAATTCCGGGGTCAGCTCCAATCTCTAAAGCTCCTTATCGGATGGCTCCCTCGGAGATGCGAGAATTGAAGACCCAGTTGCAAGAACTTGTTGATAAGGGTTTTATTAGACCCAGCGTGTCACCTTGGGGTGCTCCGGTACTCTTTGTCAAGAAGAAGGATGGAAGCATGCGATTATGTATTGACTACCGTGAGTTGAATAAGGTGACCATCAAGAATAAATATCCCCTGCCAAGAATTGAAGATTTGTTTGATCAATTGAAGGGTGCAGGTGTGTTCTCTAAGATCGATCTGAGATCCGGCTATCATCAGATTCCGGTAAAAGAAGACGACATTCAGAAGACTGCCTTCCGGACAAGGTATGGGCACTATGAATTCGAAGTAATGCCCTTCGGTCTCACTAACGCACCAGCAGCGTTTATGGATAAGATGAACCGAACCTTCCACGAGCTCCTTGATGTGTGTGTTGTGGTATTCATTGATGATATCTTAGTATATTCGAAGAATGAAGAGGAGCATGCTAAGCATCTCAAAATGGTGTTGAAAGTATTAAGAGAGACTTACTTCAGCCCCAGTTCTTGCATTGCCGACTGACGGAGTAGAGTATGAAGTGTTCAGTGATGCTTCCAAGTACGGACTTGGGTGTGTACTTATGCAGTTGGGAAAAGTGATTGCCTATGCTTCAAGGCAATTGAGGGTTCATGAAAGGAACTACCCGACTCACGATTTGGAGTTAGCTGCGGTGGTGTTTGCTCTTAAAATTTGGCGCCATTACTTGTATAGTGTGCCGTGCAAGATATACACCGATCATAAGAGCCTCAAATATATTTTCACCCAGAAAGAACTAAACATGCGACAGAGACGTTGGTTAGAGCTTATCAAGGATTATGACTTAACCTTGGAGTATAAAGAAGGAAAGGCAAACAGAGTCGCAGATGCATTGAGCAGAAAGAGCATCCATTCGGTGAACTTCATGAAAAGACTTCCTATTGATCTTTGCAAGGAGTTTAGCAAGTTGGAAATTGAAGTGGTCCCGAGAGGAGTGGTTCGGGCGAGTTTAAATGCAATCAGTGTGGAACCAGTATTGTTTGTAGAATTGAAAGAGAAGCAGTTGAGTGATCCTGTACTTCAGAAGATTCGTGCAGCGAAGGAGCAGGGTAATGCTGTAGATTTCGAGATTCTTGCAGATGGGAGTATGAAATTTAAAGGCCGATGGTGTGTGCCTAATGATTCAATGTTGAAAGAGCAGATCTTAAGTGAAGCTCATTGCACTCCCTACTCTGTGCATCCGGGAGGTGCGAAATTGTACAAAGATTTGAAGATGCAGTTTTGGTGGCCTAGAATGAAGAAAGAGGTAGCTGAGTTTGTGGCCCGGTGCTTGACTTGTCAAAAGGTGAAAATTGAGCATCAGAGGCCTGGGGGATTATTGCAGCCCTTGGCTATTCCAGCATGGAAGTTTGACTCGGTTTCTATGGACTTTGTGTCGGGTTTACCAAAGGTTGCTAATGGTTTAGACACAGTGTGGGTTGTTATAGACCGTTTGACCAAGGTGGCTCGGTTTATTCCTATGAAGAAGACCTGGTCTATGGAGCAGTTAGCTGAGGCATATGCGAGTGAAATTATAAGGCTACATGGTGTGCCTAGGGAGATTGTGTCAGATCGTGACCCACGGTTCTTGTCACATTTTTGGACATCATTGCAAGAAGCTTTAGGCACTAGGTTGAAGTTGAGTACAGCTTTTCATGCTGCTACAGATGGACAGACGGAGAGGACAATCCAAACCTTAGAGGATATGTTGCGGTCATGTGCTCTTGACTTCCAGAAATCTTGGGTGAAATGTCTGAGTTTGGTAGAGTTCTCCTATAACAATAGCTATCACGCTAGTATCCGTATGGCCCCGTATGAAGCCCTCTATGGGAGGAAATGTCGTAGTCCGACATGTTGGGACGACATTAGTGACACATTGGTGTTGGGTCCGGAATTGATTCGGGATACAGTTGAGAAGGTGAAAGTGATTCAGGCGAATATGAAGGCTGCCCAGGATCGTCAGAAGTCTTATGCAGATCTCAAGAGAAGACCTCTTACCTTCGAAGTCGGTAGCAAGGTATTGCTGAAAGTATCTCCTATGAAGGGAGTGATGAGGTTCGGCAAGAGAGGCAAGCTCAGTCCCAAGTATATTGGTCCATATGAAGTGCTTGAAAGGATTGGGGAAGTTGCATATCGGTTGGCTCTACCACCGGAATTGACAAAAGTTCATAATGTATTCCATGTTTCACAGCTACGAAGATATGTGAGCGACCCTTCTCACGTTATTGCTGTGGATTCGGTGGAGGTGGAACCCAATTTGACATATGAGGAGAAGCCTGTTCAGATCCTCGACCGTCAGGTTCGCAAACTCAGGAGAAAAGAGATGCCTTTGGTAAAGGTGCTTTGGCGTAGCCAGAAGTTTGAAGAGGCTACTTGGGAGCTAGAAGAGACCATGAGATCCAAATATCCGGAATTGTTTGCAACTAATCAAGGTTAGAACCTAGCTTACTCTTTTGTCCTTGAGTTTCGAGGGCGAAACATTTTGTTAGTGGGGAGGATTGTAACGCCCCAGATATAAGTTGACTTAGTTATGTTGTGATGTGTGCATATGAGTGAGCATTTTTGCATTTAACCGATGTTTTGTATGCTTATAACAATTCGTAGGCTTTGGCCTAGCGGTAGATAGTCCTGACTAATAGCTAGTGGTCTAGAGTTCGAACCTTACCTAGCTTAAATTTATTTTTTTTTTTGTGCCTTTTTATTTTTGTGTTGGGAAGGTTGGAATTCCGAAAATCCATGATAAATATCCCATTTTTCAGTTGACCAATTCAAAAAAATTAGGAATCCTTAACCTAAGGAGAAAATCTCTCCTTAATCTCTTCCACTTTCCAAGTTTCACTCCAAGGCAATCTCTTCATCTCTATTAGGGTTAAAATTTCGGCCATTCCATTGTGTGGAGCTCCAGTGCAGCCGAAATTCTTAACTTTCTCTCCCTCACTTTCATTCATTCAGACTCTGCTTCATTCTTCTCCATTCCGAGTTAATTGCCTCAGTTGGTTTCACTGCAAACAAGGTAACAACTAAACCCTAAATGTCGATTCGAAATTTATATAGGATGTATGATAGATGAATTTGATCCTAGGTTGTATTATTACTGAAATTATTGTTGAAATATGAATGTATGTGATATTGGTGTAAGAAATTGCTTTTAGGTTAAAAGATTGGTAGAAATATGAAAATACATGTGATTGAGTCGAAATTGGTAAAGCAGCTGTATTTTCAGAATTGACTGTTTATGGTAATTATGGCATAACTTCCGTTATATAACTCCGATTGGCATAATTCAACTTTCTGTGTTTTCCTGAGATATAGGTGTACAAGGTTGTTTTACATTATTTTGGAAAATTCCGTGAGTAAAGTGCTCATATTCCCTGTTGAAACTGCCTTATGTGCATTGTGCTGATTTTCTTGAACTGCTGAATTTCAGATTGTACAGGTTGTGATAATTTTAGCTTTATTTTCGTTATATAACTCCGATTGGCATGATTCAACTTTCTGTGTTTTCCTGAGACATAAATGTACAAGGTTGTTTTATACTATTTTGGCAAATTCTGTGAGTAAAGTGCTCGTATTCCCTGTTGAAACTGCCTTATGTGCACTGTGCCGATTTCCTGGAACTGCTGAATTTCAGTTTGTACAGTTTGTGTTGATTATGGCTTTATTTTCTCTCTGTAGCTCCGTTTGCCATGAAACAAAATTCTATGTATTCCTGAAATTCTGATGTTCAATGTTGCTTTATATTATTTTTTGCTAAATCAGTGAGTAACACATCTGTTTTGTCTGTTGAAGTCAGACTATGTGCAGTGATCTGAAGTGAATTTACAGATTGCATGTTTTTAGTGTTTCCTTAATATCTTTTGCTATAGGAATCCGAATTGCATGATTTAAGTTGGCGTGTGTTCCTAAGATGTAAGGATAAATTTACCTTTGTATTGCCATGCTGAATTCTGAGTCTAACCTACTGGAATATTATATGCAAGTTGAGGCATGAACTATGAATTCTGAAATTTTCACCTTAGGCCTTGAACTGATTTTTTTAATGTGTGCAAAGCATAATTTGATTCTAGGAATTTATGCTAGGACTCTTGACATGAAATCTAATAATTACATATATGGTTTGGTAAATTTAATACATGTTGGAATTATGAAATCGAGTTTGGGGTAAGTCCTATTTTTTTTATGGCACCATGTGTTTATTGATGTATCAGATTATGTTTTGGGGTAAGTCCTATTTTAATGGCACCTTATGGTTATTGAATTGGTTGGGATAAGTCCTATGTTAAAGGCACCTTTTGAATATTGATATAATTATGATAATTAAATTGGTGTTTGTAGTGGCATATACTCTAGTGTCTTGGTTAGTTTGGCTAAGTGTTTTCCATGTTTGATTGGTTGACACTAGGACAGAGCCCTTTGTTTCGAGGTAAGTCCCTTCGTTGGCACTCAGAGAGGTAAATCCCTTCGTGGTACTCTAATTTATTTTATTTTTGAGGTAAGTCCCTTCGTTGGCACTCTGAGGTAAATCCCTTCGTGGTACTCTTTTCTTATTGATAAGGGGGTAAGTCCCGTTGTGGTTCCCCGAAGCGTCTGAGCCGAACTCTCTAAGGACATAGGTGTATAGGTCAATACAAATGATTTATACGCGTATACCACAAAATTAATAAAGGTTAAGGTATAATTGAGTTGATGTCAAGTTTGTGATGAAGTACTTTGATTTGGGATGTTGGTATGTATTTGTATGTACATGACTTATCTTGGAAATCTGAATTTTGATGATATTGATTATCCACTTGGAATGTTTTGTACTGTTCTTTGAAATAGATAATTATGTGATATGCTGAACTGGAACTTTATATGTTGTATGTGATGCAGCTAACAAATAAGGGTAAGATCCCTGATACATGATTGTTAATATGAGAATTATGCATGCTTGTATAAATTGATAAATTTGCTTTCTATTAATCATGATGAAGTATGCTTAAGTAATGTAATATGAAATTTATGATCTGTCATCTTCCTATGTGAACTTTGAATTGATGTTTGGGATTTGTTAGTTACTCGTCACTAAGTGGCGCTGTTGATATTTTCAGATTATGCCGGTGCAGAATAGGAGATGCCTGATGTCTGTCCTCGGGGATTGTGTGGAGAGTTTCCTTCATGTTATTTTATCATCTATTCGTAGTTATGGATGTTCAAAGATTTATCAGTTTTCTGAACTCCGTTATATTACCTTTTCAAATATTTATTACTGTTTTTGAAATGGAAATTTTCGATTACTCATTTATGATTATGTTATTTTAAAGATAAGAAGGAAATTTTGAAAATGATAACCTAAACTTTATGTAATGTTTCCGCCATTGCATGCTAGTAAAAGTTAGGGTTGTCACACCAGTATTGGTTGGGAAGCTATCCAGGTGGCTGTTACTCTTATCTGAGTTTGACATCGAGTACATCATAAAGATAACCATCAAAGGGCGAGCCGTGGTGGAGTTTCTGGCAAATCAACCTCTAAAATCAGATTATACGGAGAATCTAGAATTCCTTGATGAAAAACTAGCCATAGTGGAAGTGAAAAGATGGATTATGTGCTTTGATGGGGTAGTGAACAGAAAGGGTGCTGGAATCGGGGTACTCATAGCAACACCGGATGGTGAAACCATTCCCTTGTCCAAGAAATTGGCTTTTCCTATAACCAATAATGGGGCAGAATATGAAGCGTGCCTATTTAGGATGGAAGCACTGTTAACACTAGGGGCAAATGATGTTTTAATTATCGGTGATTCACTTCTAGTGATCAGGCAAGCTTAGGGTGAGTGGGAGCTGAAAGGAGAAGCCTTACGGCCTTACTTGGAGCTGCTACAGTTCAAAAAAGGTTTATTCAGCTAGTGTGAATTCAGACATGTCCCCAGGGATGAGAACAAGATGGTCGATGCATTAGCGACTCTGTCTTCCATGTGGGAAAATCCAGAGGAAACACAAGTTCAACCACTGGTTGTAGCCACTTCTAGGCATCCTTGCTTTGAGGTGCATGAAGTGATGGAGCTGACAGCTGAAGAGAAACCATGGTTCTTTGACATTTACCGGTACGTTAAAGAAGGAAAATACCCAGAGGGAGCTAGTACTGCTGATAAACTGTCACTAAGAAGGCTGGCTAGTCAATTCAGAGTCTTCGAGGACAAGTTATACAAAAGAATAGCACATGGAGTCCTTTTAAGGTGCCTGACAGAGCAAGAATTAGAAGAAGTGATGCAGCAGGTACATGCAGGGTCCTGTGGGCCGCATATGAATGGATTTGCCATGGCCAGGAAGATCATGAGACAAGGATACTTTTGGATGACTATGCAGGCAGATTGTATAAGGAAGGTGAAGAGATGTCATGAATGTCAGATCTATGCAGATATCAGTGATCTTCCTCCACTTGAATTACAGAATTTGGCATCCCCTTGGCCATTTTCAGCGTGGGGGATAGATATGATTGGGGAAATTCACCCAGCTGCATCTAATGGGCACAGATTCATAGTCGTGGCAGTTGTTTATTTTTCCAAATGGGTAGAAGCAGAATCCTTCACCAATGTAACAGCCAAACTATTGGATATGCCCTAGTCCCGAGGCATTAGTCCTTGTCTTTGTATCATACATTTGTACATTAATGTGAAGTTTATGTATTATACAATTTGTGTCAGGAAATAAAGGCATTAATCTATTTACTATATGTCTTGTGCTATATTTTAAATAGAGTATCCAATGGACATATCCATATCCATGTTGTCAAGTGTCATGCACTAGGCAGTAAGACTATGGATAGGGAAAACGATATGGCCATAAAGTCATCCATGGTCTGTTCCAATCATGGGAATGAATGGAACTAAAGACTATCATTAGCCTGGTTGTATGGTGGTGTCTTATCGGTCATAGAACATGGAATGTCAACCAGGTTAATGGGTACATGCAAAAAAGGGCATGGTACTAGATTGATCCACTTAACGGGAATCTACATGGTATAGTATCACAAATGATTCTCACGTAGTCCTTGCATAAGTCCTTTGACCGGACCATATGATGGTGCTACATGTGAAGTGGCACACTTTGGTGTACGCCTAACGGGCCTGTAAAAGGGTGCCAAGTATGGGTACGTTCGGGTGTGTCAGTGAGTATGGCAGTACTATGGATATGCAGAAGGGAATGTCACTCAGTACTTTACTGAGACGATATCACCGGCCTCTTGATGAATGTTACTGATAAGAGTGTGGCCACACCCAAACAAGATTAGATCTTGTTTGTGAGCATCAGTTTATTCAGGATCAAGTAATGTCCGGACACATATAGAGGGTGATCAACCATGCCTCTAGGTTGGACACCGATATCAGTGACATGGGACATACAAGTTCAACTACGGGGTTACGGTGACAGTTTGACTGCTATCTCCGTCTTAATTGGGGGCTACAGTGGCTTGCTAGAGCCCGCCTGTAGTCTGTGGGCCTTGGCCCACTGCCAACATAAAGACGGGCCCATTGGATCGTACACATTGAACGTCTGGACTTTAACTAGTCGGATTAAATGTGTACTTGGGAAAATATCATTCTACCAAGTGACTCTAACAAGTACTCTTAGCTGCCCAAAATTGCTCTCTCCCTCTCTTCTTGCATTTTCCGAGTCGCTAGCACGGGTTTCAGTCCGAGAGCCGTTCATGTATGCATCGGTGGAGGAAATCTATACTTGATTTCTACAGTCTTCTTCTATCTCTTACGAGATATCTTGGTAAGACATTTAGACTCCTCCTTTGTGTTTTGTTTTTTATTTTCACTACTTAAGCTCCCGGGACCCGGATTCGAGGAAATCGACGCGTGTTTCCGCACTTTTATCGGTCGGTTTCCCGTGACGAATCCCAGCACAAACAAATGGTGAAGTTCATCCTGAAGAACATCTTTACTTGGTATGGAATTCCCCATCACATAGTGTCTGACAACGGAGTACAATTCCAAGGGGCAACAGCTGAGCTACTTGTAGAGCATGGCATTGAGCATCATAAGTCTTCTCCATACAGACCACAGGCTAACGGAGCAGTGGAAGCAGCTAATAAGGCAATAAAGAAGATCCTATCAAAGATGGTAACCACCTACATAGATTGGGCCGACAAACTGCCTAATGCTCTTTGGGGTTACAGAACCAGCATCAGAACACCAACAGGAGAAACTCCTTATGCCTTGGTATACAGAATGGAAGCAGTGTTGCCAGTGGAAATAGAACTCAAGTCACTCAGAGTTGCCCTGGAAGCTCAATTACCAGAAACTGAATGGGTTCAAGCTAGGTACAAGCAGTTGGCTGCACTAGATGAAAGGTGACTAAAGGCATTGGATCACCTACAGATGTACCAGTATAGAATGGCCAGGGCCTATAACCGTAATGTGAAGTACTCCAAGTGGCAGTTGAAAGCAGGTGACTTGGCCCTAAAGCAGTTAAGGCCTTCCAATGTCGATGTTAGGGGCAAATTCAGACCTAATTGGGAAGGGCCCTATGTGGTGAAGAAAGTGCTCTCGAAGGGTGGTGTCAGCATCATGGACATGGATAGAAATGAGTTCACAAACCCTGTCAACCAAGACCGGCTGAAGCTTTATCACGTATAAAAAAAAAGAAAAAGAAAAAAGGGGGTCTGCTAGGTTGAAAACTCGAAAAGAGCGGTCTAGGTAAAAATTAAGACACGAGAGAAAATGATCAGTCGGAAAATCTGAAAAGGACGATTGGTGACGGATTCTGGCTCAGTATGGAATGTGTACCATTTAGGAGTCAATCATCTCAAATGTACTCATTTTAATTTTCATCAATAAAGTGAAATGTTTGTTTAAATATATTTGCATGTGTATGACAAATGCATAAGCAAAATTGTCTTGCATAAACATACACTTAAAGAAAGCACTTTGCATTTAACTGATCAATATCATCGCGTTGTTTAACATGTGAAAATGCACTAAATACATGCGGTTTGAAATCTTTTATCATCCTCTAAAATCCAGTTCATCTTCCTATAAGAGCAATGAGGGGTCACGGTGTCATTTTCATCACTCTTTCAAAAAAAAAAAAGCTCGCTGAGGTGAAAACCGAAAAGGCGCCTCAGGCAAAAATTAGAGCAGCTCATTGAGGTAAAAACCAAAAAAGTGCCTCAGGCAAAAGTTAGGGCGGCTCGCTGGGCTGAAAACCCACATTGGGCAACCCAGGCAAAAATTAGAGCATTGACAAATTCATAATCTCTCTGGGGACAGGAAAAGCAGAATTTCCCTGGCAATGCCCCGCAGGATTCTTTACACTACTCTCCAACAGAGTTTACCCGCACTATTCCAAAGCTGACCCTCCATGAAGAACACTATAATCATTTCCCCAGCAGTATCATACATCCCCAGCAGTCACCTTACTTCTTTGACAATCATTGAACAACGCCCTCAAAGAAAGCAGAATCAACTAGGGGTCCAGCATATCTTCCCCCAGCAGAAAGAGGAAACATCCAATAATAGAAAGTGCATACATGTACATATACATCATCATGCATACATACATTGCATACATCAATTATTCATCCCTAGCTAGTCTTCATTCTTAATCGAAGGGGCAAAAATTTTTGTTCCAAAGTCTCTCGATCAAGGAATGAAGACTTGCCATTTTAAGCGCAGGAATTCATCATCCAGTTCCCCAGCAGATCCGCCTTGAGTAATGTAAACTTGGTATCGGCCCAGATCGGCTTCATCAGATCCGTCTCGAGTAATGTAAACTTGGTATTGGCCCAGATCGGCTTCATCAGATCCGCCTCGAGTAGTATGAACTCGGTATCGGCCCAGATCAGCTCCATCATCTCAAGTTCTCTAGCAGATCCGCCTCGAGTAATGTAAACTCGGTACCGGCCTAGATCAGCTTCATCTATTTCTCCAGCAAAGCTCGCCTCGGGTAACCTAGACCTGGTATCGGCCAATTTCATCATCAACTCTGCCTCGAGTAATGTAAACTCGGTATCGGCTAATTTCATCTCCAGCATCGCCTCGAGTAACCTAGACTCGATATCGGCTTATTTCCTCCTCAGCTTTGCCTCGGGTAACCTAGACCCCATATCGGCTTATTTCCTCATCAGCTTTGCCTCGGGTAACCTAGACCCGATATCGGCTTATTTCTTCCTCAACTTTGCCTCGGGTAACATAGACCCGATATCGGCCTATTCCACCTAATCAACTCAACACGTCACCACAGCAGCGTAGCTTCGGCAACTCAGTTGCATGCTTTATTTCCTGTATCTGCGGTGCTTTGAGTCGCATTTCTCAAATTCCCATCAACTATCCCAGACTAAGATCAGGTAGTGAATTTGATCACGCGAGGGGCAGCTGTAAGTGCCGGAATTTCATTCTAAAAAAAAAAAGAGCAGATTTCACACGACTGTAATATACAGTCGTGTGAATGTGTTACAGTCGTACGACTGTAATTAAAAATATTACAGTCGTACGACTATAACGGAGCCCACTTACAGCTGCCAGGAGGCAGAGATTGTAGGCTGCAAAGGGGGAGCAATTAATGCCCACCCCTTTGCAGCAGGATAAGGCGGCTGAGGGATAAAATGATGAAAAGGGGGAAGATTTGGGAGGCTAGAAAGGATCTGGTGAGAGAGGGAGTTTTTAGAGAGAGATTTTGAGAGAAAAAAGAAAGGGAAAGAAAGAAAAAAAAACATAGAAAAGAGATCACTCTTCTTCTTCTTTTTTTCTTCTTAAAATCTTAAAGCTAACATCAAAAACTTGTTAAAAATCAATAGAGTAGTAATCTGATCTCACAAACACATCAAAGTTTCGGACTAAAATCAACAGGAACCTTGACATTTGGAGATTCTTTGGACCCACGTTTTCAACCCCAAACTTAAGGAAAAAGTACAAATTCGTATGGATTGGAGCGACGCCAGTGGTCTAATCGACTTGGATAAGCTTCTAAAAAGGTAGGCACTCCTTTTCCTTTCACTTTTCCTTGCTTTCTGGGTGATTGAAGTGTATTTTTGTGCATTTTTGCTGTGTTTTCGCGCTTCTGCTTCGGGAAATCAAGAACAGTCGCACGATTGTTCTTCGAGTTGATGAACAGTCGTACGACTGTAGTTACAGTCGTACAAGTGTTCTTGATTTCCAGGCATTTTCTTTCCAGTTTTGTTTCAAATATGTTTTGGCGAGATTTTGACTTGGAACGTTTATAGTCGCACGACTGTAACTTATATTCCAGAATCAGAATTTTTGTTTTTATTTCCAAAAGTTCCAAAAAATCCCTAAAAATTCAGAAAACCCCAAAAATCATCAAAATGAATTTTGTTGTGTGCATTCACGACCATAGATTCAATTTTCAGTAAAATTGCATTTAGAACAATGCCACGACGGAGACCCAGTTCTCCCGAAAACTCACCCACCTCACATGTAAAAAATGCATGTAAACCAAAAAAATTGTTTTAAAAAATGATTTTCCCTCAAAACAAAAATACAGGGACGTTTCAAAATGTTTTCCAGGTCTAACCAGGGCCGGCTAGCCGAGCCAACCCGGTTATCCCCTAAATGCATGCCCCCAATTCCTAATTTCCCCAATTCTATCTATTTGAGTCCAACTTGTGGCGTGCCGTAAAATTGTGCTAAGCTTTGTTTTGCAGCTTTTATTTTTATTTTTATTTTTATTTTAAATCTATTTAATAGAATTAATCGTATATATTAGGCGATTGTAATTTTTCTAGATAAATCATGTATTCTAGGCGTTTTTAAAAGTGAGACGAGAGTTTTTATTTTTTATTCGATTGGGTTGTAAACCACTTAAATATTCATTACTTTACTTTTATTTTTGTAATACCTGTATATGTGCTGTATGTCTATTTATTTCAATAAAATTAACTCTAGAATTATGAAATACCATCTAAGAACATTGACCAATATTTATTTTAATTAGACACGAAAAAAGGGACTTGTCCGGACCCGAATCTCTGGATAGTATAGCGGCCGTTCGTCCGGTTCAGCTGCATTATAAATTTCCCGGTTGAGCTGAGCCGGATGGCGACTCTACAATATTCATCGAGACTTAGGTCTCGGTTCTTTTAAGAATTAAGTCCATTTATTTTTTTTAAAACTGATTTTTCCATTATAAAAACCCCACGCGAGGGAGGGGCCCGCCCGACATCGTGGCATCCCTTCCGAAAGGGAGTCTTGCGTTCCGTCAAAAACGTATCACCCGCTCATAGTTACCCGAGGCAAAGCTGATCTGGGCTGATACTGGGTCTAGATTACCCAAGGCGGATCTGCTGGGGATCTGGAGTGAAGCTGATCTAGGCCGATACCAGGTCTAGGTTACCCGAGGTGGATCTGCTGGGAAATCTGGAATGATGCCGATCTGGGCCGATACCGGGTCTATGTTACCCGAGGCGGATTTGTTGGGAAATCTAGAATTAAACCGATCTGGGCCAATACCTGGTCTATATTACCCGAGGCGGATCTGTTGGGAAATCTGGAATGAAGCCGATCTGGACTGATACCGGGTCTATGTTACCCGAGGCGGATCTACTGGGGATTTGGAATGAAGCTGATTTGGGCTGATACCGGGTCTATGTTACCCGAGGTGGATCTGCTGGGGATCTGGAATGAAGCCAATCTGGGCCGATACCGGGTCTATGTTACCCGAGGCGGATCTGCTGGGGATCTAGAATGAAGCCGATTTGGGCCGATACTGGGTCTATGTTACCCGAGGTGGATCTACTGGGGATATATCCGTGTCTGAGACAGTGATGAAGAATTCCTGCATTTGCAATAGCTAGTCTTCATTCCTTGATCGAGAGATTTTGAACAAAAATTTTTGCCCCTTCGATCAAGAATGAAGACTTGCTAGGGATGAATGTTCTGTGTATGTTGTCTATGTATGCATGGTGATGCATATGCACATGGATCCTAAAGGATGTATTTCTCGTTGTTTGTTTAATATTAATGCTTCTCCTTTCAGCTGGGGAAGATATATTCTGTCCCTGGCTGGTGGAAGACACTCCTTACACGAAGCTTTTCCTTGTTGAAGATATATATGAGGACTGCTGGAGAAATGAGATAATTATTGGGGATGCATGACAACTGCCGAGGAGAGAATCGTATTGTCCTTTGTAAATGTTCTGCTGGGGAATAATGTGGAGAATCTTGCTGGGGAGATGATGGAGAGACTTTGCCTTTTGTCCTTGTGATTTATGGATCTGGGAGTGCTCTAAATTCTGCCTGGGTTACCCCATAGGGGTTTTCAGCCCAACAAGTTGCTCTAACTTTTGCCTGAGGCGCCTTTACAGTTTTCACCCCAGCGAGCTCTTTTTTTTTTAAGATGAAGAAAGGCCGACTGAAATGGTGCCATGAACACTTGCCCCGTTTTGTTGTTAAGGTGATGCGGGAAAAAGGCTTGATTTCTACAATAACCAAGTTCTTGGACAACCAATGTTGCTCTTTGGAAAGATGAATTAGATTTG
This sequence comes from Euphorbia tirucalli, assembly GCA_039660915.1. Taxonomy (NCBI): domain Eukaryota; kingdom Viridiplantae; phylum Streptophyta; class Magnoliopsida; order Malpighiales; family Euphorbiaceae; genus Euphorbia; species Euphorbia tirucalli. The sequence continues at coordinate 21,608,242 of CM077634.1, read as the reverse complement.
GAGGATGATAAAGGATTTCAGACTGTATGTATTTAGTACACTTTCATTACTAAATAACATGATATGTTCAACCAGTTAAATGCAAAGTGCTTTCTTTAAATGGATGTTTAAGCAAGATAACTTTGTTTATGCATTTGACATAACCATGCAAATATATTTAAACAAACATTTCACTTTATTGATAAAATCAAAATGAGTACATTTGAAAGGATTAATTCCCAAAATGGTATACATTCCACACAGCGCCAGAATCCGTCACCAGTTGTTCCTTCCATATTTTTCGACTGATCATTTTCTCTCGTGTCTTAATTTTTGCCTAGGCCGCTCTTTTTGAGTTTTCAACCTAGCATACTTTTTTTAGACATGGTAAAGCTTTAAACTGTCTTGATTGACATGATTTATGAACTCATTTCCATCCATGTCTATGATGCTGACACCACCTTTTGATAGCACTTTCTTCACAACATAGGCCCCTTCCTAGTTGGGTTCGACATTTGAAGGCCTTAATTGCTTCAGAACTAAGTCCCCTGCTTTCAACTATCGCCTAGAGTACTTCACATTCCGGTTATATGCCTTAGCCATTCTGCGTTGGTACATTTGTAGATGATCCAGTGCTTTCAGCCACTTTTCATCTAGCACCGCCAACTACTCGTATCTGGCTTGAGCCCACTCAATTTCTGGTAACTGAGCTTCCAAGGCGACCATGAGCGATTTAAGCTCTATTTCTACTGGTAAAACTGCTTCCATACCATATACCAAGGCATAGGGAGTTTCCCCTGTCGGTGTTCTGACACTGGTTCTGTAACCCCAAAGAGCATACGGTAGTTTGTCATCCCAATCTCTATAGGTGGTTACCATTTTTGATAAGATCTTCTTTATCACCTTATTAGCTGCCTCCACTGCACCATTAGCTTAGGGTCTATATGGAGAAGACTTTGTTGGGATTTTTCACCGGAAATCACCCGATAAAAGTGGAAGAACGCGGTGATTTCCTCAAATCCAGTCCCAGGAGCAATTGAAGTGGAAATTGAAAAACATAAAATTAAATAGAAAGAGATTAAAATTTCATACCAGAAATATCTCTTTCAGAGACGGATGATGACTGCAGAATTCAAGGTAGAATTCCTCCTCGTTCCCGTACACGAGCGCTTAATGAACACCGCACGTGCTAGCGTCAAAAATTCACAAAATTAGAGAGTGAGGGAGGGAGGGAGAATTCGGCCAAGTGGGGCTAGAAGCTCTAGTAGCTTGGCCGAATTCCCCTTAGGGTTTTTAACCTTAGGGCTTCCAAATTCCCTTGCTGGAATTTGGGCCCAGTCTGGCTTCTGTGTCTGTGTGGGCTTCCTCCTTTTAATTCAGGCCCAAACTTATTTTAATTAGTCTGGTCTAAATCAATATCAAACCCAATTTTAATTAACCCATGTATTTAATATATTACTCCAAGTAATATATTATTTACATTTAAATTAAAATTAGTTTGACTAATTAATTTAATCCATCAAATTAAAATTTAGTCTTCACAAAACAAATTCATATGTAAACCTATACATATGAATATTTCCACCTAGGAAATAATCTCATAATTAATCCAATTAATTATGTGAAGCCAAATATTAATTTTATTATAATGATCAATCCAATTGATCCTTATAATATAATTAATATATATAGTTCTCTCTCTCTACAGTGTACACTCCAAGTGTACTTGTGATTCTTTAAATCGGTGTCCAGTCGCTCAATGTGTACGATCCCGTGGGCCCATCTTTATGTTGGCAGCGGGCCTTTGGCCCGCAGACTGCAGTTGGGCTCTAGCAAGCCACTGCAGCCCCCAATTAAGATGGAGATGGCAGTCTAACTGATATCATAACCCTGTAGTTTAAACTTGTACATCCCATGTCATTGATATCGGTGTCCAACACAGAGGCATGGATTGATCACCCTCTTTTGTGTCCGGACATTAACTTGATCCCGAATGTACTGATGCTCACAAACAAGTTCCAACTTGTTTGGGTGTGGCCACACTCTTATCAGTCACATTCATCAAGAGGCCGGTGATATCTTCTCAGTTGGTTACTGAGTGACAAATCCCTTCTGCATATCCATAGCGTTACCATGTTCAGTGACATACCCGAAAGCACCCATACTTGGCACCCTATTACAGGCCCTTTAGGCGTACCCCTAAGTATGTGACTTCACACGCAACACCATCATATGGTCAGGTCAAAAGATCCATACAAGTACTACACGAGAATCCATTGTGATACCATACCATGTGGATTACTCGTTTAGTGGATCTATCCAGTACCATGCTCCCAGGCATGTACCCATTAACTTGGTTGACATTCCATGTCCAATGACCGGTAAGACACCGCCATACAACCAGGTTAATGATAGTCTGTTGTTCCATTCATTCCCATGACTGGAACAGACTACGGATCTATTTATGGTCATATCGTTAACCCTATCCATGGTCTTACTGCTAAGTGCATGACACTAGTCGTCATGGATATAGATATGTCCATTGGATACTTCATTTACTATACTGCACAAGATAAATATAATAAATGAATTGATGCCTTTATTAATGACACAAATAAGTACAACACATAAATCCAATAAATGTATAGTACAAATACAAGGACCAATGCCTCGGGACTAGGGCATTTCCAACAATCTCCTACATGCACTAGTTCCAACTAGGCATGGGCCTAATCCCTATAGATCTAGTATGACCCTCGTGCTTGGGCTGGGCCAGCGCCTTGGTCAATGGATCTGCGACATTATCCTCGGTGTCCACTCTGTGCAATGCAATGTCACCTCTCTCCGTGATTTCTCGTATGAGGTGAAACTTTCTGAGCACGTGCTTTGTGTTCTTGTGTGACCGGGGCTCCTTTGCTTGTGCGACGGCCCCATTGTTGTCACAGAAGATATCGACTGGGTCCTGGATAGTTGGCACTACTCCCAACTTAGTGATAAACTTTTTCATCCACACAGCTTCCTTAGCTGCATCACACGCAGCGATGTACTCAGCTTCTGTTGTAGAGTCCGCTATGGTTGGTTGCTTTGAGCTCCTCCAGCTTACAGCACCACCATTCAGCAAGAATACATACCTTGACTGCGATTGGTACTCATCTTGGTCTGTCTGGAAGCTTGCATCAGTATACCCAGTAACTGATAACACTTCCTGACCACCATACACCAAGAAGCTATCCTTAGTCCGGTTAAGGTACTTGAGGATTGCCTTGACAGCTTTCCAGTGATCCTCCCCGGGATCCTGCTGGTATCGGCTCGTCATGCTCAGTGCAAAGGCGACATCAGGTCTCGTACACAACATAGAGTACATGATTGATCCAATAGCCGAGGCATATGGAACCAATTTCATGTTCTCCCTGTCCTCCCTTGTTTTAGGACAGTTCTTCTTACTAAGCTTCAGCCCATGGCCCATTGGCAAGAAACCTTTCTTAGCCCGGTCCATGCTGAATCTTTTCAGAACTTTGTCAATGTACGAAGCCTGACTTAGGCCCAGAAGCCGATTTGATCTATCCCTATAGATCCTGATCCCTAGGATCATCTCAGCCTCGCCTAAGTCCTTCATTGCGAAGCACTTACTCAGCCACTGCTTTACCCCTTGCAGTGTAGGTATGTCGCTTCCAATAAGTAGGATGTCGTCTACATATAGTACCAAAAATGTGACAATGCTCCCACTAGTCCTCTTATACACACAAGGCTCATCCAGATTCTGTATGAAGCCATATTCCTTTATAGCCTCATTGAATCTTAGATTCCAACTACGGGATGCTTGCTTCAGTCCATAAATGGACCTTTGAAGTTTGCATACCCTTCCCGGATACTTAGGATCGACAAAACCCTCAGGTTGTGTCATGTACACATCCTCGAGTAGCTTTCCATTAAGGAAAGCGGTTTTGACATCCATCTGCCATACCTCATAGTCATACCATGCGGCTATGGCCAGCAGTATCCTGATGGATTTGAGCATGGCTACTGGTGAGAAAGTTTCATCATAGTCTATTCCATGGACTTGTCTGAAACCTTTCGCAACCAGACGCCCCTTGAAGGTATTATCAGCTTTTAGCTTGTAGCACCACTTGCAACCTATTACCTTAGCACCCGGAGGTGGATCAACCAAGTTCCAAACTTGGTTATCGTACATAGATTGCATTTCTGCCTCCATGGCTTTACGCCAATTCGCAGACTGTGGGCTAGCCATAGCCTCTTGGTAGGTTTTGGGTTCTTCTTCATCCCAGATGAGAAGAGTTTGATCATCGGTGACGAGGAAACCATACCTCTCCGGTTCCCGACGATCCCTACCAGACCTTCTAGGTTCTTGTGTGGCCTGGGTCGGTGCCTCCATTTGTGGAAGCTCCACCTGGGCCTCCGAGCTGTCCTCTTCAGGAGCTTATGGACCTTGAACTTCCCTGAGTTCAACGTTGCTCCCACTATCTTTCTTGGAAAGAAACTCCTTCTCCAGAAAGACCCCCTTCCTTGCCACGAACACCTTGTTCTCGGCGGGGTTGTAGAAGTAATACCCTTTGGTTTCCCTAGGGTAGCCCACAAACAGGCATTTATCGGTTTTGGGCTCTAGCTTGCCACTAGTTCAATTTCTTGACATGTGCTTCGCATCCCCAAATCCTTAGGAAAGACATATTGGGCTCCTTGCCCGTCCATATCTGATATGGGGTCTTTGCCACTGCCTTAGTCGGAGTATTGTTTAAAATGAGAGCTGCTGTCTCGAGGGCGTGTCCCCAGAAACTAATTGGGAGAGTTGCTTGACTCATCATTGAGCGGACCATGTCCAACAAGGTCCTATTCCTCCGTTCGGACACCCCATTCCATTATGGTGTTCCGGGAGGAGTGAGCTGTGGAACTATTCCATGCTCTCTCAAGTATGAGTCAAACTCTAGGCTCATATACTCACCGCCTCGGTCCGACCGAAGGGCTTTGATATTCCTGCCTAGCTGGTTCTGTACCTCGTTCCTAAATTCCTTGAACCTATCAAGGGTCTCGGACTTGTGTTTCATCAGATAGACGTAGCCGTATCTGCTGAAATCATCCGTGAACGTGACGAAGTACAGATGTCCACCTCTGGTCGCTGCGCTCATAGGTCCACATACATCTGAATGTATTAGGTCCAACAAGCCAGTGGCCCTTTCAGCCCTCTTGCTAAAAGGCGCCTTTGTCATCTTGCCTCTTAAACATGATTCGCATGTATCAATTGACTCCAAGTCAAATGACCCTAGGACTCCAGCTTTGTGAAGCCTAGCTATGCGCTTCTCGTTTATATGGCCAAGACGACAATGCCATAGATAGACTGGATTAAGTTCGTTTGGCTTAACCCTTTTCGTGTTTATGTTATAGATGTGATTGGTTTCATTTAAGTCCAGGACATACAGGCCATTATTCAATAGAGCATCTCCATAAAATAACCCCTCTCTAGATATTGAAATTCGACCATTTATAATAGAAAATTCAAATCCAGACATGTCCAACATTGATACAGAAATAATATTCCTGCACATAGCAGGTACAAAGTAACAATGTTCCAAAATTAAAACCAATCCGCTGGGCATCACTAGGTGGTATTCGCCGATCTCTATGGCAGCAACCCTTGCTCCATTCCCGACTCGCAAGTCCACCTCACCCGATCCCAGCAACCTTCTGTTCTTAAGTCCCTGCACATTGCAACAAATGTGAGAACCACATCCAGTATCCAATACCCAGGATGTCGAAACAGTAAGGTTAATATCTATAACATAAATACCTGAAGAGGACGCACCTTGGCCCCTTCTCTGCTCTCCCATCAGCTTGGGACACGATCTCTTCCAATGGCCCGCCTGTCTGCACCCGAAACAGACATCCTCAGGACCTGCCTTCTGCTGGCCTTTGGGTTGGGCCTTGGCCTTCTTGGCTTTGGCCTTCTTGGCCTTGGCCTTGGCCTTTTCCTTGGCCTTACCCTTAGCAAGAGGAGCGTTCCCCTTGTTAACCAACAGCACCGGCGGAGTCTTCTTGATCGACTGCTCAGTAAGCTTAAGCATCCCATGCAGCTCACTGACAGTGCGGTTCATCCCTTGCATGTTATAGTTTAGGATGAACTGATCATAAGAATCCGGTAAGGACGCCAGGATCGTGTCCACCGCCAACTCTTGAGAGATAGGCGATCCGAGACGGGCCAAAGTATCCAAATAGCCCTTCATCTTGAGCACGTGAGCACTCACAGATGTCCCGGCCCCCATCTTACAAGAGTGGAATGCCTTATTGGTCAGGTACCTTTCCTGACGAGCTTGCTCCTGAAACATCTCATTGAGAGTTGTTATCATAGCATAGGCTTGATGGTCCATAAACTGTTTTTGCAGTTCGGGGACCATGCACGCCAACATAAGGCACGTCACATCCCGGTTGTCCTTGACGTGCGCCTCGTATTCCGCTAGCTGTGCAGCCGTCGGATTATGTCCCTGAGGCGCAGCCGGCACAGGCCTTTCCAGCACATACTCTTTCGACTCTTGTCTTAGAACTATCCTCAAGTTCCTAGACCAGTCTAAAAAGTTAGGACCGGAAAGCTTGTCCTTCTCAAGAATCGATCGCAGTGATAAGGTATTAGTGTTTGCCATTTGGGTGTTTCTACACAGAAAAACATTTAGAGTGTTAATAAAGGGCTTTACTTTGTTGATCCCATATAAAATTAATAATGAATCAAGTTATTAATTTAACCGAGTTGTTGGGCTCATGGGCCGAGATCCATATTTCATTAAGATATAGCCAAACGAGGGTTTGGTACAACTACACCTTAACTATTTAGGTAGGAACGCCGTCCAATCCCAACCTAGGGACTCTCGGTTTGATGGGCTTGTTGGCACTTACCCATCTGTGCTTAGGGCCAGGAGAATCCTACTACCCACGCTAAGTCAAAACCTCCATCCAAGTGTTAGAGTATCCCATACTCTAACCCAGTACAAAGTGACAATCCTCCAGTGCATCCTGCGAGGGCATGGTCTACAACTGGCCTATTCCCACCTCGATTCGGTTTTGAATGAGGGAAGCACTTTTAAGCGACTTAGTAATTTCCATTTGGTTATTAGATTCAATTATAACGGCTTACATACATAAAGCGGGTGAATGAGCTAAATGTAACATACATTCATACATGCAAAAGAATATATAAATGATTAAATAAAATAAAATGGACTGCTATGGGCCTATATTACATCCTAATATAATTCTAGTAAACCTATACTAGAAATACATATTAGGTGGGCCTCCTCCTTCTCCTTCTGGGCTTGTATCTCCATTTGGGCTTGTACCTCCAATTGGGCTCACCACTCCATGGGCTTCTTCTTTTACAAATTTTACAATATTTAACTTAAATAAAATAAAATTACATTAAAAGAAAAACGACACGCAGGCCGTATTTACCCAAAAGAAAAATACAACCCAGCTCGTAAAAGGCCCAATAGCATCCAATCATACATTCATTCAACCATACATATGCATCCAATACATACAATTCAAAAGCATGTCAAAATGCATGATTTAAGCCCATTTAAATTATGTCAAAGCCATTATTTGGAAATCGCCAATCTTGGCCCACCATGGTTCTAACCCTTAACAGGCTTTGGGCCTCCAGCCCAGGCAGTCCAACTGCTCCCACTGGAATTGGGAAACCATGGGTCCAATTTAGCCATCCGAGTAATTGTGCCAAAATTACCCGAACCAATTTCCATTAACCACATTAATTTCCAAATTAATGTCACATGAACGAAATTAAAATTCATCCAAGAAACCATGCGCATTTAAATTACATAAATTTAAACACACGAATTTTAAAACCAATTAAAATTTCAAAACTGGGCCCCGGACCCAAAACCCCGCAAAATCCAAAAACTGGGCCCGGCCCGCTGCAGCTAGGGCAACAGAGTTGCCCTAGCAGCAGCAGCGGCGCAGCCGCCTAGCGGCTGCCCGCTGCTGCCGCCTGCAGCCGCACTGCCGCTGTGCAGTGGCCGCCCAGCGGCCACTGCCCAGCAGCAGCCCGCTGCTGCTGGAACCAGCGGCTGCTGCTGCTGGCGCAGCAGCAGGCAGCGGCCGCTGCCTGTGGCGTCCAGCGCCACGGGCAGCGGCTGCTGCCGCGCCTCCCGCCGGCAGCCCCGCCGTCGGGAGGCCGATTTTTTTTTTTTTTTTTTTTTATAAACAGAATTAAATTAAATAAAAAAAAATACCCAATCAATCACCATCCATAGCAATTCACCAAGAATCACAAAATACACAATAAAATTAAACTAACATAAACCTATATGCAAATTTAATTTTCATTGCATAAAACATATGGGAAAAATCATAAAACCCATACCAAGAATCCCAATCAAAAACATCCAATTTCAAAACAGGGATTCAACCAAATTATTCAATTTCCACGGATCAAAAGCCCGCTCTGATACCACTGTTGGGATTTTTCACCGGAAATCACCCGATAAAAGCGGAAGAACGCGGTGATTTCCTCAAATCCAGTCCCAGGAGCAAATGAAGTGGAAATTGAAAAACATAAAATTAAATAGAAAGAGATTAAAATTTCATACCAGAAATATCTCTTTCAGAGACGGATGATGACTGCAGAATTCAAGGTAGAATTCCTCCTCGTTCCCGTACACGAGCGCCTAATGAACACCGCACGTGCTAGCGTCAAAAATTCACAAAATTAGAGAGTGAGGGAGGGAGGGAGAATTCGGCCAAGTGGGGCTAGAAGCTCTAGTAGCTTGGCCGAATTCCCCTTAGGGTTTTTAACCCTAGGGCTTCCAAATTCCCTTGCTGGAATTTGGGCCCAGTCTGGCTTCTGTGTCTGTGTGGGCTTCCTCCTTTTAATTCAGGCCCAAACTTATTTTAATTAGTCTGGTCTAAATCAATATCAAACCCAATTTTAATTAACCCATGTATTTAATATATTACTCCAAGTAATATATTATTTACATTTAAATTAAAATTAGTTTGACTAATTAATTTAATCCATCAAATTAAAATTTAGTCTTCACAAAACAAATTCATATGTAAACCTATACATATGAATATTTCCACCTAGGAAATAATCTCATAATTAATCCAATTAATTATGTGAAGCCAAATATTAATTTTATTATAATGATCAATCCAATTGATCCTTATAATATAATTAATATATATAGTTCTCTCTCTCTACAGTGTACACTCCAAGTGTACTTGTGATTCTTTAAATCGGTGTCCAGTCGCTCAATGTGTACGATCCCGTGGGCCCATCTTTATGTTGGCAGCGGGCCTTTGGCCCGCAGACTGCAGTTGGGCTCTAGCAAGCCACTGCAGCCCCCAATTAAGATGGAGATGGCAGTCTAACTGATATCATAACCCTGTAGTTTAAACTTGTACATCCCATGTCATTGATATCGGTGTCCAACACAGAGGCATGGATTGATCACCCTCTTTTGTGTCCGGACATTAACTTGATCCCGAATGTACTGATGCTCACAAACAAGTTCCAACTTGTTTGGGTGTGGCCACACTCTTATCAGTCACATTCATCAAGAGGCCGGTGATATCTTCTCAGTTGGTTACTGAGTGACAAATCCCTTCTGCATATCCATAGCGTTACCATGTTCAGTGACATACCCGAAAGCACCCATACTTGGCACCCTATTACAGGCCCTTTAGGCGTACCCCTAAGTATGTGACTTCACACGCAACACCATCATATGGTCAGGTCAAAAGATCCATACAAGTACTACACGAGAATCCATTGTGATACCATACCATGTGGGTTACTCGTTTAGTGGATCTATCCAGTACCATGCTCCCAGGCATGTACCCATTAACTTGGTTGACATTCCATGTCCAATGACCGGTAAGACACCGCCATACAACCAGGTTAATGATAGTCTGTTGTTCCATTCATTCCCATGACTGGAACAGACTACGGATCTATTTATGGTCATATCGTTAACCCTATCCATGGTCTTACTGCTAAGTGCATGACACTAGTCGTCATGGATATAGATTTATCCATTGGATACTTCATTTACTATACTGCACAAGATAAATATAATAAATGAATTGATGCCTTTATTAATGACACAAATAAGTACAACACATAAATCCAATAAATGTATAGTACAAATACAAGGACCAATGCCTCGGGACTAGGGCATTTCCAACAGACTTGTGGTGCTTAATGCCATATTTTGCAAGCAGCTCAGCTGTTGTCCCTTGAAATTGCACTCCGTTGTCAGTCACTACATGGTGGGGAATCCCATATCGGGCAAAGATGTTCTTCTGAATGAACTTGACCATTTGCTTAGCTGTTACACTAGTGAAGGATTTTGCCTCCACCCATTTTGAAAAGTAGTCAACTGCTACAACTATGAATCAATGTCCATTAGATGCTGTAGGCCGAATTTCACCGATCATATCTATCCCCCATGCGGAAAACGGCTAAGGAAAGTCCAGATTCTGTAGTTGAAGTGGTGGCAAATGACTGATGTCAATATAGATCTGGCACTCGTGACATCTCTTCACTTTCCTCATACAATAAGTCTGCATAGTCATCTAGAAGTACCCTTGTCTCAATATCTTCTTGGCCATAGAGAGTCCATTCATATGTGGGCCGCAAGACCCTGCATGAACTTGCTGCATCACTCTTTCTACCTCTTGTTCTGTCAGGCATATCAAAAGAACTCCATTTACAGTTCTCTTGTATAGTCTATCTTTAAAGATTCTAAACTGGCTGGCTAGTTTTCTTAATGACACTTTATCAGTAACACTGGCTCCCTCTGGGTATTTCCCTTCCTTCACATATTGGTAAATGTCAAAGAACCATGGCTTCTCTTCAGCTGTCAACTCCATTACTTTATGCACTTCAAAGCAGGGTTATTTGGAAGTTGCTATGATCAGTGGTTGTATTTGAGTTTCTTCTGGGTTCTCCCACATAGAAGATAGTGTTGCTAGCACATCAGCCATCTTGTTCTCATCTCTGGGGACATTTCTGAATTTGCATTGGCTGAATAATTCTTTTTTGTACCGTAGCAGCTCCAAGTAGGGCCGTAAGGCTTTTTCTTTCAGCTCCCATTCACCTTGTGCTTTCCTTATCACTAAAAGTGAATCTCCAATGATCAAGACATCATTTCCCCTAGAGTTAGCAAAGCTTCCATCCTAAATAAGCATGCTTCATACTCTGCTCCATTATTGGTTATGGGAAAATCCAACCTCTTCGATAAAGGAATGATTTCACAGTCCGGTGTCGCTATGATTACCCCGATTCCAGCACCCTTCCTGTTCACGGCACCATCAAAGCACATAACGCATCTCTTTATTTCCACCATGGCCAGCTGTTCATCTGGGAACTCCAAATTCTCCGTGTAATCCGATTCCAGTGGCTGATTTGCTAGAAATTATGCTACGGCTCGCCCTTTAATGGTCTTCTTGGTGACGTACTCAATGTCGAACTCTGATAAGAGTAATAGCCACCTAGATAACTTCCCAACCAACACTGGTGCTTCGTACAGATACTTCATCGGATCCACCTTGGCCACGGCTTACACTTTGTATGACTTGAAATAATGGCACAAATTCTTGGTCAGCCAGATCATTGCCATACACGTCTTCTCCATCAATGTGTACTTGGTTTCATACTCCAGCAACTTCTTGCTGAGGTAGTAAATGGGGTACTCCTTTCTGTCATCTTGTTCAACATTGCCCCTACAGAGGTATCTTCAATGGCCAAATACAAGATCAAAGGCTTTCCTGGAATTGGTGGACTCAGAACTGGCAGATTTACCAGGTAAACCTTGATTTTCTCAAATGCCAACTGACATCTGTCATCCCACACAATCGGCTGATCTTTCTTTAACAGCTTGAAAATTAGTTCACAAGTGGGAGTAAACCGTGCTATGAAGCGGCTGACGTACTATAAGGAGCCCAAGAATGAGCGGACTTCCTTCTCTGTTTTTGGAGCTGGCATATCTCGAATAGCCTTGATTTTATTTGGGTCCATTTCTATTCCCCTCTGGCTGACTACATGACCCAACAGCTTCCCTGATGTGACCCCAAATATGCACTTCTTAGGATTGAGTCGCAAGTTATACTCTCTAATGTGTGTGAGAAATCTATCCAGGATAACAGGATGTTCCTCCCGGGTCGACGATTTAACAAGCATATCATCGGCATACACTTCGACTTCTCGGTGGATCATATCACGCAACAAAGTCATGACAGCCCTTTGATAAGTGGCTCCAGCGTTCTTCAATCCGAAAGGCATTACGCTGTAGCAGAAAGGCCCCACTCTGTAATGAACGATGTCTTCACTTTATCAATTACATCCATCAAGATTTGGTTGTATCCTGATAATCCATCCATAAAGGAATACATCGCTGCTTTAGCTGCACTATCAACCAGGACATCAATATGAGGCAGTCGGAAATTATCTTTCAGGTATGCCTTGTTCAAGTCCGTATAGTCAACACATACTCTGACCCTGCCATCTTTCTTGGGCACCGGGACAATATTGGTAAGCCATTTTGTATACTCCACCACTTCAAGGAATTTGGCTTCTATCTGCTTAGCCACTTCTTCTTTCACAAATGTAGCCCATTCTGGTCTTAATCTTCTTAGTTTCTGCTTCACTGGCTTGAACTTAGGGTCCGTTGGGATCTTGTGAACTGCTATTTCCGTGTCTACACCTGGCATGTCCTCTTATGACCAAGCGAAAGCGTTAACATGTTTTCGTAATATTCTTGTGAGTTCTCTCTCTTCCTCGGGTTTTATCTCATGTGAAATGAATACCATTTTGGGAATTTTCATCTGTACTTATGTTGATTTCATGCAATGTAGTGTCATGAATGCTAAATATGCTTGATGGTGATTCAAATGCATACAAAGAATTATCAGGATAAACATCACATAAGTAAGAAAACTGAGATTTCATTGCATTAAACTTGTTATAGAGCACATCATTCATATTGAAAATGGAAGAAATAGATACAACAAAATCATTTTCATCCTCCACAGGCGGAGGGCCTTGTACTTCTTTAGCTTTCCCATTTAGCTCTAGGACATCACCCAGATTTGCAGCTACTTTAGCTTCTTGTTCAGTAGGAATAGTGGTCTCCCCAACTTCAGCCACCTGTGCCTTATCCTTCTTCATGATCTAGGCTATTTCAGCAACCATAGAATCCAACTTCACCTAGGTCAACAGCTCCTTTTCGAACCCTTCTTTAGACTTCCCAAATGCCTTACTTAAAGCAGTAGCTAGTGCCCCTGAAATTGCCTCCACAGATTCATCACAGATTTTCTCTTCAGTTTTCTGCTTGGGAACCTCCGCAGTTTTTGCTATCTCTTTAGGTGGCTCATTTTGCAGGACAGCAGGCTTAGCAACTATCTCTTCCATCATTATGGGGGCTACTGGTTCCTCTCCGCTCTTTTCGAAGTCTACGACATCAAAAATATTTCGAAGCCGGGGTATTCAATGTTCCCGACCTTCACTAGCTTGGCCTGACCATTGTATAGCCTCTCTTCTGCCTTTAGGAACGGTTTCATCATAAGCTTGCCGTTCTTGCCCTTTCTCTGATTCTTTTGGTCAGATGCTTCTGCTATATACCCTAGCCTGAACTGTTTTGGCCTTCCCGAGTCAATGTTGAACTCAGTCACCCTTTGCAAGTTAATTCCAAGTCCCATGCCTGGGAAAAAATTCTGCTTATGCAAATACCTGGACAGCCATTCCGGCATATAGTTTTCATAAATGACCATTGGAGCATTTGTGGCTTCCTCTTCCCCGACCATCGCGACTTGGAACCTGCCAAATGGTACAACCCCTTCATTTACAGCAGCAATCATGGATTGGGCATCTGCCTCAACAGTCACAATCTCCCCATTTATCGAAAACTTTATCTTCTGATGCAGGGTAGAGGGAACACCTCTTAATGGATGGAACCACGGTCTCCCCAATAGCAGTGAGAAAGTGACCGGGATGTCTATCACAGTGAAAACAACCATTGGCTTGACTGGCCTGACCTCCACTTTAGTTTCAAAAGTCCCAATTACAGTTCTTTTGGAGTCATCATATGCCCGGATCACTATTGAGGACTTCTTCAGAGCATCTTCATTAAAGCCCAAACATGGTAGCATTTTTAATGGGCATATGTTTAGTGCGAACCCATCGTCCACCATCACACATGGCATTACTTTGTCCATCACGTGGGCTCTGGTGTAAAAGGCCTTATTATGGGCCTTATTGTGGGCCTTTCCTTCACTAGACAGGTCTTTCTTAGAAAACACAATGTCAAGAGCCCCTGAATGGATCTTATCCAACAGACAACACATGGCTTCCGGTGATGCAATGGGGGAAAGCTCAATTTTTGACAACTTCTTTACTAAGGCCGCCCTATGCTCCTTGGAGGTCAAAAGCAGATGCCACAAACTAGCTTGGGCAAGGGTTTTCTTCAACTGAGAAATAACCAGATTTTCTTCCTCAACTCCCTCCTGTGTAGACGTACTACCCGATCCAGTCATCGGGGCCTTATCCTTTGGTTGGGCCATTGGTTGATAAACCCTGCCGCTTCGGGTCACATTCTGAACTTCTTGAATTTTTAGCTTTTCAATAACTGCAGGCTTAATTATCTCATCCCTGCCAAACTCCTCGTATTCATCCTCCGAGTCGAGGTCATTCAAGCTCACCGGCTTGATTCCTTTCTGTCCTGTCTACCCCACACATTCTGAATCTACCTCAACTTCACCAATTGCTACAGACTGAATAGCAGGATTCACCTGAAGGACTTGAGCAAAAATGAAATTGGCTGGCAACCCTGTGTGTATCATGTTAACCCGCTTCTCAAATGCCGGCAACGGGTTAGTTTTTGTGCTGGGTTTAGGGGGCTCCTGTAATTTCCCTTCATCAATCAACTTTTGAATGGAATCCCTCAGTTTGTAACAATTGTTAGTTCTGTAGCCAGTCACAACATGGTATGTGCAGAAATTAACTTTATCCGCATCAGCAGGTTTCTCGAATGGCCTTAGGGACTGCAACAATCGTCCATTTTCGCACTTCGCAAAGATTTTAACCAATGGAAGAGTCCAAGGGGATATACCCTATCCTCTTAGATTCCTGCTTTGACTACTTTGCTGCTGGGTTACCATGGCAACCTCAACATGCTTCACCTCCGAAGACTGCCCTTCTTTATTCCCAGAACCTGAACTAGAGCCGCCACCACCAGGCCCGGCCACAGCTGTTGATCTGAACCCAGGACTATACCCTGAACTTCTACCACCTTTATGGCTTGCTGCTTTCTCTTCCTCATCTCACTCGATCTTCATAGCCATGCTGTATACTTCACTAAGCTTACTAAACGGATGGAACTTCACATTGTTCTTGAAGATGTCCCTACTGCCGTCAATCAGCTTCTGGATCAATTCATCTTCATCAGGGCGATTTTTCAGCAAGATCATCTTGTTCATCCATTGTTGATAGTATTCATCAAATGACTCGTTGGGCTTTTGCTTAATTCATTCCAGATCATACAGCTTCACCTGTATCTTGGTGTTGAAGCTGTAATATTTGATAAAGGCTGCCGATAAAGCCTCCCAGTCTGACTGCTCTTCTTCAGATAAAGAATTGTACCAACCCAATGCTCCTCCCTCGAGTGTAGTGGGGAAGAGATTGATAAGTTGTTGCTTAGTGGCGCCGGCCGTCAGTATGACCTGTGCATAGAGATTCACATGGGCTTCCAGTGAACCCATTCCCTTGTAAGAAGGAACATTTGGCACTTAAAAGCCATTAGGAAAAGTTTCAATGCCTTTACTAATAATGGAATCCACATGAACCGCCTTCTTGGATTCCGAACTGACACTGGCCCCTTTCTTCAGCTGGGCCACAACTTCATCCAACTCTGAATACTTCGCTGTCATTTTTCTCTCTATAACTACCTCAATTTCTTGCAGCTTTTGTAGACTAGATGAGGCATCACCACCCTGTTGAGACAATTCAGCCTCTTTCTCCTTTCCGGCCCCACTAGCACCAGTTTCCCCGGCTTCTCTCATAACAGCTCGCATTTCCTCCTTCAGCATGTCACGGAAATCCTGTGACCTCAGGAAATCCTTTAGGGTATCAGCAAGATTTGGTGTTTGATTGGCCATCTCAGATTCTTCCCCGGAGTCAGACTCACTTTTTGTTTGTACTTCTCTCTATTCTCCAACAGCCTTCAAAGCCTGAGACCTTGTCCTTGGCCGATCCAGTTTACTCTGCTTGACATCACATGGGAAATGTCAGGGACAATGAATGAATGGGATGATAACATGAAAAGTGAGGCATTAAAAATGATTTATGATGAATGGGTGAAATGACGTGATGAGAGATGATGATGAGGATGATCTCTATTTATTATTATTATTATTATTATTATTATTATTATTTTCGGACATTCCAAGAGCACCCAATGTCATGCAAGAGATAATGCGAAGGATCACGTGTGGACTGCCACACAGACAGGAGTTCGGCACTTTTGGGGCAACTAGTGAATTTTATGAAATGGTCACGTGTGTGCCAACACACTAATAGGATTTCAATACTTTGCAAATCTATGAAATGAAATGAAATGGTCGCGTGAGGGCCAGCTCACGTACAGATTTTCGACACTTTTAGGAGCATCTAACATGGCGTGATATTGCAAACAAGTCACGTGTATCTTGTGACACGGACAAAAGTTCGGTGTCCATAGGACACCTTGCACGATTTGGTAATATTATGAAATGCTCCTATATGTGTACTAATCCGGCACTCAGGGAGTACCTTGAATGATGTAATAATGTCATGAAGTAATCTGATGTGGACCACGGTGTCGCATGATATTTATGATAAATGAGCATGGTGTCATGGAATGCCTCGTGTAAATCATCACACGGAAATAGAACTAGGACCATTGTGGTCTCTATTGAATGATATGATTTGGTGAAATGGCAGGGTGCAATCCGGTGCATGGGAAGACACGGGCAGTTTTGGGACTCCCGATATGTTATGGAATGAAATGATCATGATGGGTATCCCTAATTTAAATGAGATGAGATGATATGAATGTTTATATCACACAAAATGCAAATGGCTGCATAAAAAATATGGTTAGGATGCATGACATACGTAATGATGTTGTGTATGCTTGTGAAAATGTTAACACACAAATATAATGTTATGGCTACAAAAATAATGGTTATATGAATGTCACACGGATGATTTAATGTTTTCACACATGAAAAAAAATACAAGTGGCTGCATAACAACGTGGGTTAGTTATCACACAAATGCTTTGTGAATGGTATGTCATGTGCATGGAAAATGTTGATTATGGTATGTCATGAAATGGCAAGAGGCTTGTAACACATAGCACACAAAGCATATTCCTCCAACCTTATTCCTCCAAACGTGGTCAATTTTTGAGAATATTCTAACCGAGTCCTAGGAGGGGTTCTCTTCGATCACCAACCAGGGATGATGAAGGCGCAATTTATAACATTCATACAATTTATTTTGGTATCCTAGGGGAATCCAACTAAGGTTGCCTATATGAGTTCGGTCCAAGTAGGGTTAAAATCAAGGCTCCCATAGCAAAATATACTCCTCACTTCTCCCTACTCAAGGGTCCGAACAAAGGGATTAGTACGAGGCTATGAGTGGTGTTTCATATCCGTGCCCCTACGACCAAGAGGAACATAGGCGACACTTTAACAATTCGCCGGGCTAAAATGGGATACTTAAAGATGTCTAACTAAAGAATACAAAATAAAATACCATACAAGAATCGTCCACCTTATTTTGATTAGACACGAATCATCCACCTTATTTTGATTAGACACTTTTCAGGGCTTGTCAAATTCTTTTAAGTTTTAAGAAAACTTTTGTAAGAGATCCCCAGCAGAGTCACCACTTTGAGCGGACGACGTTTTCGATGGAACGCAGACTCTCTCAGAAGGGAGTCTCGATATCGGGCAACCCTCCCTCGTGTGGGGTTTTTTGGAATGGAAATTCATTTTTAGAAAATTAAATTGTTTCATAAAAGAATCGAGACCTAAGTCTCGATAGAGAGTGTAGGAGTCACCACCCGGCTCAGCTCAACAGGAAAATTACAGTGTAGCTGAACCAGACGAAAGGCCGCTCCACTATCCAAATATCTAGGTCCGGATAAGTCCCCTATTTCGTGTCTAATCAAAATAAAATTAGCCAGTGTTTTTAGATGGTATTTTATAATTCTAAAGTTCATTTTTATTAAATAAAAGCATGCAGTGTACACACACATAAAATAAAGCAAAGCAGTAAATAATTAAATTATTACAACCCAATTGAATAAAAATAAAAACTCTCAACCTCACCTTACAAACGCCTAAAATACATGAATTATCTAGAAATTTACAACTGCCTAAAATAGACGGATTAGTCTATTAATTACATCAAAAATAAAAATAAAAGAAATGAAAAGTTGCAAAACAGATGGTTAGCACAATTTATAGCACACCACAAAAAGGACTCAAGTAGGACAGAATGGGATTTTAAGGAGTTCGGGGGCATGTAATTGGGGA
The DNA here is from genome assembly GCA_039660915.1 of Euphorbia tirucalli. Classification (NCBI taxonomy): domain Eukaryota; kingdom Viridiplantae; phylum Streptophyta; class Magnoliopsida; order Malpighiales; family Euphorbiaceae; genus Euphorbia; species Euphorbia tirucalli. The sequence goes on along the minus strand of CM077634.1, from coordinate 21,589,660 downwards.
ATAACCGGGTCGGCTCGGCTAGCCGGCTCGAAGAGACCTGGAAAACAATTTTGAAACGTCCCTATATTTTTGTTTTGTGAGAAGATCATTTTGAAAACATTTTATTTTACGGTTTATATTAATTTAGCATGTGAGGTGGGTCGGTTTTCGGGAGATTCGGGTCTCCGTCATTGTATTGTTTTAAATGCAATAACATTGAAAATTAAATCTAAGATCGTGAATACATACAAAAAAATTCATTTTTGATGATTTTCTGGTTTTTCTCAATTTTTATGATTTTTGGGAATTTTTTGTGGATTTTTCTGGAAATTCTGTCTCTGGACGAGGATTACAGTCGTGCGGCTGTAATTACAGCCATGCGACTGTAACTATAGTTGTATGACTGTAATTATAGTCATGCGACTGTGGATCATCGAAGTGCAGAAAATCACCAAAATTCATTCAAATAAAACTAAAGGCCGCAGGAAATCAAAAACACTCGTACGACTGTATATATAGTCGTACGATTGTTCTTCACCACAAGAGCAATCGTACGGCTGTTCTTGATTTCCAGAAATAGCAAGCCCGAAAAAAGAGTTTTTATACACAAAATCACACCAAAACACCCAGAAAAAGCAACAAAATGGGGGTTTGAGGTATATTTACCTTTGTGGCGCTGATCCACCGTAGGAATGACCGCTAGAAATGCCCCGATCACCTCCAAATCATTCCTTTTTCCTTGTATGCAAAGGTTTAAAGAGTGTCCAAAATGCTCTAAAATGTTACAGATTATAGTGAATTTGAAGTATGAAATTAATTAAGTTTGAAGTGTCAAGTTGTTAAACTATGATTTCTATCTGGTTTTAGACTTTAACACTCAATAATCAAAAGAAAAAGAGGAGAAAAAGATGATGTATGTTGGGTTTTCCTTTTTCTTTCCTTTTTCCCTCTTTTCTCTACCAATTTCTCTCTCAAATCTCAGCCAAAATCCCAGAGCCAAAAGCCCTTTACTCTTCTTCTCTTTCTCCTTTTATTTTCTCCTTTTCTTGCTGCAAAACCCGGGCATTAATTGCCCATCAAATCAACCTCCAATTTTTAATTCACAAGGTATGGGCTGCTGTACCTGCTCCGATATTATAGTCGTACGACTGTATTACAGTCGTACGATTATAATACAACCCACGACTGTAATTACAGTTGTGGCACGACAATTTTCTTTTTAAGTCTCGAAAATTCTGGCACTTACACATACCTTGATATTTTTTGGTATCTACACTTTTACCTTTCTTGTATTCATCTAGTGAGACTGATGTACTCATCGGTATTTTTACTAGTTTAGAATCCTCTATTCCGTATTTCTTTCTGAGTTCCTTAGTATACTTTGATTGGCATATGAATGTTCATTTCTTTCCTCACTTGATTTGTAGATCAAGAAAGAAATTTAGTTCGTCCATCATAGACATTTCAAATTCAGTACTCATTTCATGGGAGAATTCCTTGCATAACTTATCATTAGTAGAACCGAATATAATATCATCAACATATATTTGAACAAGTAATATATGGTTCTTTTCATGCTTTATAAACAATGTTGTGTCAACTTTTCCACGAGTAAAACCTTTAGCAAGTAAGAATATACTTAACCTTTCATACCATGCTCTCGGTGCTTGTTTTAGTCCATACAAAGCTTTAGTGAGCTTGTAGACATAGTCAGGATGGTGACAATCTTCAAATCCTATAGGTTGCTTCACATAGACTTCTTCATTAATATAGCCATTTAGAAATGCACTCTTCATATCCATTTGATAGAGTTTGAAGTCTTTGTAGCAAGCAAATTCACATAGCATTCTGATTGCTACCAACCTCACAACTGGAGCAAATGTTTCATTATAGTCTATTCCTTCTTGTTGGTTATACCCCTGTGCAACTAATCTGGCTTTGTTTCTAACAACATTGCTACTTTCATCAACTTTGTTCCTAAAGATCCATTTGGTTCCAATCAGTGATTGATTGTTGGGTTTTGGAATAAGTTTCCAGATATGGTTTCTTTTTAATTAATCTAATTCTCCTTGCACAGCCAACATCTAGCTTTCCTATGTTTCAGCTTCTTTTAAGTTCTTTGGTTCCATTTCAGAAACAAATGTTATATTTATAAAGTATTCTTTTACTTGAATTCTTGTCATTACTCTCTATGAAGGATTGTTAATAATATTATCTTTGGAGATATAGCTGTGATATCTGAACTCTTTTGGTAAATCATCATGTTGATAGTCTTGCGTTTGCAATTCTTGTACATTGTTTTCATTTTGATCACCAGAGTTGTCTTCTTTTTGCAGGACTTTTCATCATTTTTTGTGTTTTTAGCCTATGGATCAAGTATCTCAAGAGTATCCTCAGATTCTTTATTTGGGAGAGAGTTAGCTTGTTCGAATACAACACGCATGGACTCATCAATGGTAAAAGTTCTTTCATTAAAAACTCTATATGCTTTGTTATTGATGGGTCCTAGGTGAAGTATTGAAACTAAACCTAGAAACGCACAACTAAGGCAGTGTACCTATCGTTGACAAGTAATAATTCTGGTTGGTCCAGGTATCGATCCCACAGAGAAAAATATTCTGCAAACACTAAACTACTCGGGTTCCTTGCGTGTCCTAGGCGGAACGTAGTTTTGGGTTGATTATATTAACAACTAAATTATCCTACTCCTAGTTGATCTATTCCAGCTTACTTTGCACTTGAATTTTGTGTTATCAATTGGCGGTTTACCAACCTATGAATGCTAATGGGGATGGCTTTATCAATTTACTACAAAAGATGAATTTAACTCAATAATTAACCCTTAATTATGTTCTTTCGATAATACAACCTAGCGTATCTAGATCTTTTAGGTCCTTAGCCGGTTTCCCTTGTTTAGATGCGGTCTAATTCTAAAGCTCAGAAAATAGGGGCACGTAAGTTCCACAGTGTCGTCAATACTAATGGTTTCCTAGGTGTCAATCTAGGTAATGCCACAAATATGAACTTAATAAATTAAGATCTTATGAGACTAGATTATCATTAAAGGAATTGCATAAAGAAAAGGAATAAAAATTGAAATTAACTTGCAATCAATTGTATTAATTAAGAAAGGTGAAACGAATTCAGTGTTTATAACCAAACACAATCAATTTGCGGAATCAAAACTAACTTAATCAAATTACAAAAGAGAAGAAAAAAAACTTATGCCCTTTTGGTCCGATTAACCGGATTCCGACGGTGTGAAGATGCTTGGGGTGTACCTCTGTAGACAAACTCGAGCCAGAACCAAGAACGTCGCAAAAGGGGAAGATTCTATGTAAAGCTACTACCAATTGATGATTCAAAACTCAAAGAAATCAAATAGTTCAAGCTCAAAACCTCACTACAAGTTTCTGCTCTCACTCTAAAAGTCTGGAAAAAGATCCTTTCAAACATAGAAAATAACCTATTTATACAGCTAGGTTAAAACCAGGAAAAAGAAAAGATGAAAGTAGGGTAACAGCAGGATTTCGAGGCTCGGCACGCCGTGCTGGTGGAAGTGGCACGCCGTGCTGTGCAGAATTGAAGGCGGCACGCCGTGCTGCTGGAGGTGGCACGCCGTGCCGTGTGGTTTTGGGTTTGGCACGCCACGCTGGTCTGAGTGGCACGTTTTCGTGCCACTCCACTGGATTGCATCACCTGGCCCGCCGAGTTGGCACGCCGTGCCCTAATTGTGTCACACCGTGCCACCTTGATTTTCAGCACTTCGAACTCTTCCTCGCCGCCGATGCTCCAACTTCCGGTCCGGGTCATAATACCTATCCAAAACAAGCATAAAGAAACATAACCGCACCAACGCCACGGACCATAAATACGATAAATTATCAAAAATTACAAAAACAACCCTAGAAAACACGAAAAATACTAAAAGTTATAAAAATCTATCCAAAACATAAAAATCACAAAATATTCAAAAACCACACAAACATTCACACAAAAGACTCTAAAAATTGCCGTTCAAACCACGAAATTGCCTAAAAGATAAGGTCAAAAACCGACCTTATCAACCACCCCACACTTAAAGTCTTGCTTGTCTTCAAGCAAATCAACTAAAGACAAAGGAGTAAACTTTCTCGCTTTCACTTGCAAATCCAACTAAGGGTTTAACCGTACGAAATTCATAGACTCAGGAAAGTAAAGCATCGCCTTCGAAATGACATTAAGTGCACCAGGTTCAAGACCACTCAATACCTGAACCCAACAAAATTTAGCTAGTCAAAGGGTGAGGAACAAACAGAGTTTATACGACCACAAAGCACCTCACAAGATGTCACTCCAACGATCAAGTTCAAGGTAAGGCGGATGAGCACACAAAAACAAACAATGGCACACATCACATAGCGAACTAATGGCAATCCCGGTGAAGTCATTGGTCAAGGAGCAAAATCAGAGAACCTGGGGCTTGTAATGTTACGGCTTAAGGTAGGTTTGATAAGGGGAAATTTTAGGTATACAACTCCTACGAATCAAGTAAAATATACAAATTGACTAAGAACTAAAGACGGGTCATGCAACATTCAACTCAAAACTAGTCCTAAGAGTGTTTGCTTTGCTAAATATATATTTTTTTTTTTTGAAAATTAACTTGACAAAAAGAAGGCCTTATCCACACCTAATGGCGGAAACACAACTTAATGGGAAAAGGAGAAAAAAAAAATTACAAGACATGGGTCAAGGCAATTAGATGATCGCCCTAATCCTTTATTCAACAAATGAAAAATTACAAGACATGGGTCAAGGCAATTAGATGCTCACCCTAATCCTTTATTCAACAAATGAACTGAAATATGGAACACCAATACCGGCTTAAAGACGCAAACCGGACAAACAAGACAGGCGTTCACAAACTCCGAATTTCACAAAAATAAACCGAACAAACACATTGACTCTATTTGGGTTTTTGTTTTTGTTTTTTTTTTTTTTTTTTTACACAATTTTTCCATAGGACTAGATGTGAAAGAGTTGAAATGCAAACGGTGATTGACCCCAAAACGAATGAACAACTTAGCCAATTACTTGATTTAGGAGAGGAGGGTGAGAAAGGAAAATCAAAGTGAATGGTAAAAAGTTAGGATTATAGAGTTGGCTTGGTGAAGGTTTTTTAAGTCAAAAAGGTTAATTTAGTGGCTTTAGGTGATCTAAGGGATGAATTAGTAGTTAGGGTTAGGGTTATTTAAGTCAAGGGGTTAATCCTAAGGGTCTCCACATATTAAGCTCTCGATGCCAAGTGCAAAACAACACCGGGTTCTACGATCTAGTGTGCCACGATGGTTTTTACCCTCACAAAGAAATAGAACCGATGTGAAATGGTTCTAAAGGCTCAAATTCTCACAAGTGTACTAAGGGTTGTATGCTAGGTCGTGTGGCTCAACCAATGTTCCAAGGCGTAATCCTAGCTCAATCATGCAAGTAGAGGTTAGGGGTGGCAACGGTCCGGGTGCGGGTGCGGGGGTGCATTCCCCATTCCGCCCCCAATGATTGTGGGGGCGGTTTCGGTGATTCCCCATTTAACATTTCGGGGATTTTTTCACCCCCATCCCCGCCCCGCGCGGGCTCTTACGGGTTTCGGTGAATCCCCGCCCGCCCATATCCAATAAATAAAATAAATTAATATTATTTTAATAATCATTTTAACATTCAATAACCAAAATACAAATTCTACGACATTACAAATGTGGTTTAACATTAAATATTCAAAGTACAAAAATATATATCTAATATTACAAATATTTAAGTTCCAAGTGAACTTTCTTTGAACAACTTGAAATTGAAGTCCAATCATTTAAGAGCTAGGACTTGGTTTTGTTGTTTTGTTGTGATTCGTATTTTCATCATCCTATAAGAATAAAAGCAAATATTAGATGCATAGAATAATAAATAAAAAAACTAAATATCAAAAGTTAAAAACTACCTGAAGAACATCCATATCTTTGTTCATGTTCCATAACAATGAATTCATAACTGATTTAGAATCTAAAAACACAAGTATTCATTATATTAAAACATTTAATACATAACTTTGAAGTAAAGTAAATTAATAAGTAACCATTTATAAGTATAATACCTTTTACTTCAACTTCTAACCAACTTTGAGTGCATATCAATGCTTCTACTATCTCAGAATTAAGACTGCTATGAGACTCACTTATAACTCTACCACCTGTACTAAAAGCTGACTTTGAAGCCACAGTTGACATGGGAATTGTAAAAATATCCCGAGCAATTAATCGCAACATAGGGAACTTGAGGCAATTTTTCCACCAACCAAGTAAATCAAATTCTTCTTTCCTTGGTAACAAACGCTCCTCCAAATAATGATCAAGTTCAACTCCAACATTTTCAATAGATTGTTTAGAAGCAGCAACAAATTGTTCAAAGCTGCATATTTCTCCATCTCTTTGAACTTGGTGAGTTGGCGAAAATTCATTATTTTTTTGCGATAATTAGCTTGACCTAATTAGGAATTAATTAACATTTCTTTATATACATATACATATATACATATATATATATATATATATATATATATATATATATATATATATATATATATATATATATATATATATATATATATGCGGGTTTTATACGGGGATTTATTCGGGAGCGGGGAGGGGATAGTACTCCCCGCGCCCACGCCCGTTTAAGTACTGGGGGTAAAAAAATCCCCACCCCCATCCCCGTGGGGGATAATATCGGTTATTCCCCGCGCCCGCCGGTTTAGATCCCCACGGTTTTTGGGTAATCCCCGTCCCATTGCCACCCCTAGTAGAGGTAGAGGGTTAATTCCCTAATGCAACCTAAATGACAAATCTAATGAATGGTTACCATCAAGAATCACAAATCACGCACAAACAAGCTAATGACTTGCAAACTACTCCTAATATCCCTAGCCAATTGCTACCAATCCAAGCACAGAGACTTAGGTCCGAGGGTGGATTAAGCAATGTTATTCAAACGGCAATTGACACATAAACAACCTAAAAACACTATCAAACCAAAAACAACAAAAAAAACAACTCCACATGCATTGAAAAGTAAAGCCTAAATCTAACCAAAAACCAACGCAAAACATCCAATCATGCAAAAACACCAACAAACATTCGAAACAAACAATCAAACAGTGCAATGTAAAAAGAAGAAAAAGAAAGGGAGAAATCAATTTACCCACCCCACACCTAGATTGCACTTACTTCCAAAAGTGCAATGGAAGAAGGAGCAAATGAAATGGGAAAGGGAAAAGGGTTACCTCACATATCGGGGGCTGGTGGTGGTGGCAGCGGGTACGACCCCCCTTGGGCTGCACAGAAGCTAGAGGCAAACGCCTCGACATTGGTGAGCTGAGCTGCTTGCCTATCAAGGCGCGCGTTCATCCGCTGCTCAAGTAGAACCTGATGGACGGTTAAGCCTTCCAATTGTTCAATTATGCCATCCAACCGTCCTTCGATCCGCCCCATAAAATCCATGCCCACTAAAACATTCTCCGTATCTTCCTCGCTATCCTCAGCTTCCTCACTCTCGTTCTCCTCATCTACGTCCATAGGAGCCTTTCCCCTACTCGAGCCTCCCGCACTTGAAGTACCTGCAACTGTCACAACATGGGAGCAAGACAAGATTCCCCTCGATAGCTTCTTGGGAAGGATGCTATCGAGGTTCCTATAATAAGTATTACTATGAAAGAAGCATGCAATACAAGTTACAATATGTCCTAACCCTAGTTCGGACTTAGCTCGGTTGTGGTGGTTGTATAAGGCCTCCATGACAAAGAATCCCATATGCACCTTAATCTCACTATGCACATGCCACAGGATTAAGAGTTCAAATGCATTAACCCGGTTGCTCTCAGTTTTGCCCGAAAAATTAAAACACACAAATTTGTGAATTAATTGCAAAATAGGGTCATGAATTTGGGAAGTTTTGGCAAACCGAGGTTGGTATACCCCTTGCCCTATCAAGTGCCAAAATTTTTTGGCATCTAAATTTTCGGGCCATTTATAACCATTCCCCTCAATACCTATGCAAGCCCTAAGGCCATCAATATCCAAAGACCGTTCAGTACCAAAGAGGCGGAATGTCATGCTCTTAAGGCCCGTATCCGGGTGTGTTTTAAAGCTCAAGGTGGAGTAGAATTCGAGGTTCAACTCCCTAAAGACTGGTGGATTAGATTTCACAAACTCATACCACCCTAGACTAGTCAATTTAGCTTTTACCACTTCCGACCTATCTTGCACAAATAGAAATTCCCAATCGAAAGTGCGAAAGGGGGTGCTCTCTAAAGGAAATAGGGTTTTGTACTTTTTACCTTCATCATCCAAAAGTAAAGGAAAGGGGCATTTGTACTTCCGTGAGAGGCTCGTCAACGGGGCCATCAACTGCTCGGTAGATAATTCGTCATGTGGCACCGGTTCCGGTGACGGTTCCATGGGCCGTCGTGATGAACCGTGTCTCTGATCGGCGACGGTTTTCTTCTTCATCCTACAATTGCATAACCATAAAAATAAAACAAAAATAAAAACAAAAGAACCCAAATCCAAAGAAAATCTACTGTCAAAAATACAAACCACGAAAAAGAAAAAGAATGCAAAACAATACCCTATTAAGCAGTTAATCAATCAAAACCAAAATGAGAAAAAGAACAAACAATAAAAAAAAATAAAGTAAGAACAAAGCATGAATTCATACCTGGTTTCAAGGAAATTGAAGCAAAAGAAAACCCTAGGGCAAAATCAGAGTGGAAGAGAAGGTGAGAGGGAGAAGATGAAGAAGGAAGGGAGAGTAAGAGTGGATAGGGAGAAGGGAAGAAAGGAAGGAAGAAGAAGGGTAGAGAGGGAGAAAGGGAGAGTTGATTCTAGAGAGAGAAAGTGAAGAGAGGGAGAGAAAGTGAGAAGGTGAGAGAAAGTGAGAAAGAGGAAGAAGAAGAAGAAGAGTGATGGGCGGTTATGAGAGGGGGGGAGGAGAATAGGCTTTATATAGGCGGCGGAATTTCCCTAGGATTTCAAAATTTAAACGCTCGGCATGCCGTGCCAAACAATCAACACAGCGTGCTGAGCAGGGCAAAAACACTTACCTGGAAACAGCGTGAGGGCACGCCGACGTGCTGGCTCGGCACGGCATGCTACCTTGAAATTTGAATATGTGGCATGGCGTGCTGCAGTTTTGACACGGCGTGTTGTTCTCTCTTCCACAACTCACTTCAAAAACAGCGCGACGGCACGTTGGCGTGCCGTATTGGCACGTCGTGCCGCCCTGCAGACCTGTAATTGGCACGGCGTGCTGAATGTGGCACGGCGTGCTGATTGCTTATGCACAACCCTCTTCAGAAACAGCACGACGGCACGTGGGCGTGCTGTATGGACACGTCGTGCCACCTTGAAGGCCATCATTTTGGCACGGCGTGCTGAATTGCTTATTCACAAACCTCTTCCGGAACAGCGGCCTGGCACGATTTCGTGCCACCATGGCACGCCACGTGCTACATCCAATTTCACCTTAGCACGGCGTGCTGATTATGACACGGCTTGCCTTCTTGAATTCTGCCAACCTTTGATTTTTTTTCCACATTTTGATCACGATTTTCGATTAACTTGCTTAAGTACCTAATCCTACACACAAACAAAACATATTAACACAAAAATTAATGTACAAGGGAGGCACACGTACCTCATCGCTATGTTTATAGTCGGAATAGCTCGACTTCTACGTCCACGTTTTCGCATTACACATCACGAAGGAGTAAGACTTGCTTCTCCTCCTTCATTCCTCCGCTGACATAGGGCTTCAATCGATGCCCGTTTACTTGTTGAATTCCCTCCAGGGTTTCAATTTCCACCATCCCGGAAGGGTAAACCTTATGCACGGTAAACGGTCCCGTCCATCGACTTCTCAGTTTGCCCAGAAAGAGTTTCAATCGGGAGTTATACAAGAGCACCAACTCCCCTTGGTTGAAACCTTTCTTTGTTACATGCTGGTCATGCCATTTCTTGGTCCTCTCCTTGTAGATCTTGGCATTCTCATACGAACTCAACCAAAGCTCATCTAGCTCCGTAAGTTGCCTTAATCGAAGCTCACCTGCAGCTTGCATATCAAAGTTAAGAAATTTTAAAGCCCAATATGCCTTGTGCTCTAGTTCTACAGGTAGATGACAGGATTTACCGAAGACTAAACGGTAAGGGGACATCCCTATAGGTGTCTTAAAAGCAGTCCTATATGCCCATTGTGCATCGTCTAACCTTAAACTCCAATCTTTCCTAGATGCACTTACCGTTTTTTCTAAGATGCGTTTTAGTTCCCTATTCGAAACCTTAACTTGCCCACTCGTCTGAGGATGGTAAGGAGTCGCTACCTTATGCTTAACCCCATACTTGTGCAAAAGATTGTCAAATTGCCTGTTACAAAAATGGGAACCCCCATCACTGATGATAGCTCTTGGGGTTCCGAACCTAGTAAGAATGTTTTTCTTTAGAAACCTGACAACTACCCTTGCATCGTTGGTTGGTAAAGCGACAGCTTCTACCCACTTAGACACATATTCAACCGCCACAAGAATGTATTAGTTGTTGTGAGAAATTGGGAAGGGTCCCATGAAATCTATGCCCCAAACATCAAAAAGTTCACACACCAAGATACCCTGTTGGAGCATTTCATTCTTTTGTGAGATATTTCCCATCCTTTGACACGCATCACAGGCTCGAATATAACTAATGACATCCTGTTTCATGGTTGGCCAATAAAACCCACTAGATAAAATTTTTCCTACAGTTCTATCGAGTCCAAAATGGCCACCCGCTTCTCTATCATGACACATCTAAATAATGGAGGGAACCTCCTCATAAGCAACACACCGCCTAATCACGTTATCAGCATATAATCTAAAAAGATAAAGGTCATCCCAAAAATAATCCTTAGCATCATGAAAGAATTTACGCCTCTGTGCATGTGAGAGGTTAGGTGGAAGAATGTTACCGACTTTGAAGTTCGTGATGTCCGCAAACCATGGTATAGAAGTTACCCCACACAACAGTTCATCGGGGAATGTGTCACGAAAGTTCGCTTCCGGAGAGGATACGGATCCTTCACTTGGTAGTCTTGACAAATGGTCGGCCACTACGTTCTCTACTCCCTTCTTATCCTTAATCTCCACATCAAACTCCTGGAGGAGTAGAATCCATCGAATCAACCTGGGCTTTGCATCCTGTTTAGCCAACAAATACTTAAGAGCAGCATGGTCAGTATACACAATGACTTTTGATAAGACCAAGAAAGACCTGAACTTATCAAAAGCAAACACAACAGCTAGTAATTCTTTCACAGTCACAGTGTAATTCATTTGAGCACCGTTTAATGTCTTACTAGCATAATAAATTGGGTGAAAAATTTTGTTCACCCTCTGACCTAAACATGCCCCAATAGCTATGTCACTTGCATCGCACATAAGTTCAAAAGGGGTTTCCCAATTCGGACTCACCATGACCTGTGCCTCAATCAATTTCTGCTTAAGCAAATTAAAAGCATACATACATTCATCATTGAAATTAAATGGGGCATCCTTTAAGAGTAACTCAGTCAACGGCTTAGCAATCTTAGAAAAATTTTTCACAAAACGCTTATAAAAGCCCGCATGTCCCAAGAAACTCCTAACTAACTTAACCGAACTTGGAGGAGGCAGTTTTTCAATCACCTCAATCTTGGCCGGGTCGACCTCGATCCCCTTTCCCGACACCTTATGCCCTAAAACAATGCAATCCCGGACCATGAATTGACACTTCTCCCAACTAAGTGCCAAATTGGTGTCTTCATATCTCTGAAGCACCTGGTCCAAGTTCCCCAAGCATGACTCAAACGTATGACCAACAACAGAAAAATCATCCATAAAGACTTCCATAAAATCCTCAATCATATCAGCAAAAATGGCTGGCATGCATCTTTGAAAGGTGGCCGGGGCATTACACAACCCAAAAGGCATCCGCCTATATGCAAATGTCCCGTATGGACACGTAAATGTGGTTTTCTCTTGATCGAGAGGGTCCACTGGAATCTGCATATACCCGGATAGCCCATCTAATGTACAAAAATACTCGTTCCCGGCCATCCTTTCTAACATTTGATCAATAAACGGTAATGGAAAATGATCTTTCCGGGTGGCGTCATTCAATTTCCTATAATCAATACACATACGCCAACCCGTGACAGCTCTAGTAGGGATTAGTTCCCCTTTATCATTTTTCACTACCGTCGTGCCTCCTTTTTTAGGTACACATTGGACCGAACTCACCCATTGACTATCAGAAATAGGAAAGATGATACCTGCGTCAAGGAGTTTTATCACCTCGGTTCTTACCACTTCCTTCATGTTTGGGTTCAACCGACGTTGAGGCTATGCACACGGTTTTACCTCATCTTCCAGGAAAATTCTATGCGTGTAAAACATTGGACTTATTCCCTTGATGTCGTGGATTATCCACCCGAATGCTCCTTTGTGCTTCCTTAGCACCTCTAGCAGCTTGTCCTCCTCCTCTCCTGTTAACAAAGAAGAGATTACAATGGGTAAGTCCTTTGGAGGATGCAGAAAAACATATTTAAGGTTAGGGGGAAGGGTTTTGAGCTCCAATGAGGATTTAGGTGCTGGTTTGACTTCACGCTCCAGCTTATCAAACCGTCCCTTCACCCATGAGCATTCCTCACTTAACACTTCATTTGCCTCGCTTTCACTTAGACCTTCTCCTATGATGCATTCTAGTTCACTGCACAAATTCTCAACCACACAAGCATCAATAGGACAAAAGGAGTCCACAAAGTTACAATTTTCAACATCTAATGGATATTTCATTGAATTATAGACATTGAAACTTACCTCCTTGTTGTGCAACCTAAGAATAATCTTACCTTCCTGGACATCTATCAAAGTCCTACCGGTTGCGAGAAAAGGTCTTTTAAGTAGAAGGGGCACCGAGCTATCTTCCTCCATATCCATTACCACAAAGTCCGTAGGGAAGATAAACTTGTCCACCTTTACTAACACATCCTCGACCACCCCCTTTGGTCTCGTGAGAGATCTATCCGCCAATTGGAGGGTCATATTGGTTGGCTTTGGGTTTCCCAATCTGAGTCTCTTGAAAAACGACAGAGGCATCAAATTTATACTTGCACCTAAGTCACAGAGGGCATTGGCAATCTCCAAGTTTCCTATCCGACATGGAATAGTAAAACTGCCCCTATCTTTAAGCTTAGGTGGGAGTTTGTTAGCGATAATCGCTGAACATTCCTCTGTTAAAGCCACCACTTCGTCCTCGCCTAGCTTTCTTTTCCCTGCAAGAAGTTCTTTAAAAAATTTAGCATAAGAGGGCATCTCTTGGAGAGCCTCAATCAATGGCATATTAAACTCTAACTTTTTAAAAATTTCCAGGAATTTGGAATATTTCTGCTCCAGTTTATCTTTCTTTTCCCTTTGAAGATAAGGAAGTTTAGGCACATAGGCTCTCACTGGGTCAGGAATTTTCCCTTTTTCATTTGTGATAGGTTCGGGTTCAGAAATCGAGTCGGGGTTGCTTACCTCTCCCGACTCTTCACTTACCTCAGTAGGTTGGGATGGAATATCAGCATTTTGCACTCGGTCCTCCACTTGCCTACCGCTTCGTAGGGTTATAACTTGAGCTGTCTCCCGTTGATTACCCTTAGGGTTTTGTTCAGTTCTACTCGGAAGTGCTCCTTGAGGTCTTTCCTACCTCTCCCTACTCAATTGAGCCACCTGCTTACCCAAATCCCTACAGTATGCTTCATTATCAGCAAGCCGAGATGAGATGTCTTTTAATAAAGACAAAACCGTCTCATCTTGCTTAGACTGTTGAGGTTGCTGTGGGGATTGATCATTATGAATAAATAGGGCCTTACCTAACCCCTGCTCACGGTGCTCATAATGAAATCCGGAAGGAGGTCTCAACACATTTTGGTTATTACCGTAGGACATGTTCGGGTGTTGATACCTTCTTCCGTAATTATTATTATTATTATTATTATTGAAGTTTTATGGATAAGAGTTAGAATTATTGTACCTTTGGTTTCCTCCCACAAAACTTACGTTTTCGGACGGTTGAACGAATGGATCGCCCAATGCATATTCTTGCCCGGGATGCTCCGCTTCACATGATACGCACAACACCAGCTGGTATTGTGGCCCATTTAAATTCAGGCGGGACATCAACAGGTCCAGCTTCTTGTTTACATGGTCCATGGCTGCATCTTGGCGTCCCAAATCTGCAGCTCGAACCTCATTCCTTGTTGGCGTGTCAGACTGCCACAAGGTACTCTTTCTAGCCAGCTCCGCAATCAACTCCTCGGCTTGTGTAGCAGTCTTCTTAAAAATGTCCCCACCTGCAGAAGAATCAATAATGGCACGGTTAGCTGGTGTCAAACCATAATAAAACGTGCTTACCTGAGTGAAACGCGGCATGTCATGGTGGGGGCAGTTCCGCAATAACCGTTGAAATCTCTGCCATGCTTCATTAAGAGTTTCTGTCCCAAATTGCTGGAATCCCATGATCTCGTTCCTTAGCTGAACCGTCTTTGATGGTGGGAAGTAGTATGCTAAGAACTGTTCTTCCAGTTGGTCCCATGAAGTCACTGATCTGGGCTTCAAGGATTTATACCATTCCATTGCTCCCCCGCATAATGAAAAGGGGAACAGCTTCAACCGCACAGCATCTTGGGGCACCCCACCGATTCGGACTGTATCGGCCACCATGAGAAACCGATCTAAGTGATCATTGGGATTGTCACTTATTCCACCACTGAATAATCCGTTCCCTTGGATCAAATTTATCATGCTGGACTTCAACTCGAAGTGATTGGCAGTAATGGCTAGAATAACCACTCCGGATCTGTTTCGGGGCCGATGTGGAGCCATTAGGTCAGTCATGACCATGTTGTCTCTATCACCACCCCTTCTTCTATCAAACTCCTCCCGCTCTCGCCGGAGTTGCTCTTGCTCAACTCTTTCCCGGAGTTGTCTCTCCTCATCGTCCTGTTGCTGATGCTCCATTTGGACAATTTGCTCTTGGCGTACTCTACGGTTCCTGCTACACAAACGTTCAATTTCAGGGTTATAAGGTAAAAGCTCAGGATGCTGAGAACGCATTCGCATAAGCTAGAAAGCACACACACAGAAAATAAAGAAAACTAAATTGCAACAAATATTCACAGAAAAGAAAAATTATTTAACTATATGCATAGAAATAGTGCCTAGATCAGCAAATAGACCTTTGGCTCAATAATGCAGAAAAATAAATCTCCCCGGCAACGGCGCCAAAAACTTGATGGGTCCTAGGCGAAGTATTGAAACTAAACCTAGAAACACACAACTAAGGCAGTGTACCTATCGTTGACAAGTAATAATTCTGGTTGGTCCAGGTATCGATCCCACAGAGAAAAATATTCTGCAAACACTAAACTACTCGGGTTCCTTGCGTGTCCTAGGCGGAACGTAGTTTTGGGTTGATTATATTAACAACTAAATTATCCTACTCCTAGTTGATCTATTCCAGCTTACTTTGCACTTGAATTTTGTGTTATCAATTGGCGGTTTACCGACCTATGAATGCTAATGGGGATGGCTTTATCAATTTACTACAAAAGATGAATTTAACTCAACAATTAACCCTTAATTATGTTCTTTCGATAATACAACCTAGCGTATCTAGATCTTTTAGGTCTTTAGCCGGTTTCCCTTGTTTAGAGGCGGTCTAATTCTAAACCTCAGAAAATAGGGGCACGTAAGTTCCACAGTCTCGTCAATACTAATGGTTTCCTAGGTGTCAATCTAGGTAATGCCACAAATATGAACTTAATAAATTAAGATCTTATGAGACTAGATTATCATTAAAGGAATTGCATAAAGAAAAGGAATAAAAATTGAAATTAACTTGCAATCAATTGTATTAATTAAGAAAGGTGAAACGAATTCAGTGCTTACAACCAAACACAATCAATTTGCGGAATCAAAACTAACTTAATCAAATTACAAAAGAAAAGAAGAAAAACTTATGCCCTTTTGGTCCGATTAACCGGATTCCGACGGTGTGAAGATGCTTGGGGTGTACCTCTATAGACGAACTCAAGCCGGAACCAAGAACGTCGCAAAAGGGGAAGATTCTATGTAAAGCTACTACCAATCGATGATTTAAAACTCAAAGAAATCAAATAGTTCAAGCTCAAAACCTCACTACAAGTTTCTGCTCTCACTCTAAAAGTCTGGAAAAATATCCTTTCAAACATAGAAAATAACCTATTTATATGGCTAGGTTAAAACCAGGAAAAAGAAAAGATGAGAGTAGGGTAACAGCAGGATTTCAAGGCTCAGCACGCCGTGCTGGTGGAAGTGGCACGCCGTGCTGTGCAGAATTGAAGGCGTCACGCCATGCTGCTGGAGGTGGCACACCGTGCCGTGTGGTTTTGGGTTTGGCACGCCACGCTGGTCTGAGTGGCACGTTTTCATGCCACTCCACTGGATTGCATCACCTGGCCCGCCGAGTTGGCACGCCGTGCCACCTTGATTTTCAGCACTTCGAACTCTTCCTCGCCGTCTATGCTCCAACTTCCGGTTCGGGTCATAATACCTGTCCAAAACAAGCATAAAGAAACATAACCGCACCAACGCCACGGACCATAAATACGACAAATTATCAAAAATTACAAAAACAACCCTAGAAAACACGAAAAATACTAAAAGTTATAAAAATCTATCCAAAACATAAAAATCACAAAATATTCAAAAACCACACAAACATTCACACAAAAGACTCTAAAAATTACCGTTCAAACCATGAAATTGCCTAAAAGATAAGGTCAAAAACCGATCTTATCAGTTATGTAATGAATACCCCAAGAAAATACCTTTATCTAACTTAGAGTCAAATTTGTTATGATATTCCTTGTTGTTGAAAATAAAACATTTGCAACCAAATGGATGGAAATAACCAATATTAGGTTTTCTACCATTCCATAACTCATATGGCATTTTCTTAAGAATGGATCTTATTAAAGCCCGATTTAGAATATAACATGTTGTGTTCATAGCTTCTGCCCAAAAATATTTTGGTAAATTATTTTCGTTGAGCATAGTTCTGGTCATTTCTTCTAGAGTCCTATTTTTCCTTTCAATAACACCATTTTGTTGAGGAGTTCTAGGAGCTGAGAAATTATATGAGATACCATGCTGAGAGCAAAACATTTCAAAAAGATGATTTTCAAATTCTTTTTCATGATCACTTCTAATAGCAACAATAGAAGTTTTTTTTTCAAATTTTGAAACTTTTTACACAATGTAGAAAATTGTTCAAAAGCCTCATCTTTTTGACTCAAAAATAATATCCATGTGAAACATGAGTAGTCATCTATGATGATGAATGCATATTTCATACCTCCTAAACTTGTTGGTTGAATTGAAACAAACAAGTCTAAATGCAATAACTCTAATGGTCTACAGGTAGAAATAACTCTTTTAGAATTAAAAGAGCTTCTAGTTTGTTTTCCTTTTTGACATGCATCACATGTATGAGTTTTATCAAAACTGATTTTAGGTAAATCTTTAACAAGATTTTTCTTTAAAAGTTTTGAAATTATGTATGCTTGTATGTCCTAATCTATGATGCCATAACCAACTCTCTTCCTCTTGTGAAATTAAGCACTTATCACTAGTAAGACTACTTGAATTTAAAAGATAGATATTTCCAACTCTAGGTACTTCAAGTAAAATCTTACCGTTCTTAGCTTCCACAATTTCATATTTCTTAGAGTCAAAGATTACCTTGCGATTTTTATCACAGAGTTAACTCACACTTAGAAGATTGTATTTCAATCCATCCACTAAGGATACTTCATCAATGTGTGGATTGTGTCTAATATTTCCTTTTCCAATAATCCTGCCTTTTAGATTAATTCCAAATTTCATAGATCCTCCTTTTAGTTACTTTATGGAAGTAAAGTATCTTACATCCCCAGTCATATATATAGAATAACCGCTATCAATGTACCACTTTGAATTTCTGAGGGTGTTCTTTGGACATACCTGCGAAGTAAATCAAATGAACTTAGGTGCCCAAACGGTATTGGGTGCTTTTGGGTTAAAGTCAACATTTTTATTTTGGGAATCCAATTAGCATTTCCTTTGTAAAATCCTTTTCAATATTTGTACTCACTAATCACATATCTTGTGTGATTGCAATAATGACAATTAACATTCCTTCTTTTTTTGTATTGATGTGACTGATAGGTAGGATATTAATGACAAGAAACATAGTTAGTTTGATGTGAGAATTGATGTTCATAACTATGTCTTTGTTTAGACCTATAAGAATAAGGCTTGATAATATATAGGTCTAGAGGTGTTTTTGTGAAAGATCTCCTATTGTGAATAAGGGTTCTGGTTTGGTTTAGAAAATTGTACACTTCTTAATTGAGAAGGATATCTTCTTTTTGTAGCTTTCTGAACATAGGTAGTTTTCTATTTGGAATTTAGTTTAAGAAACTGTGTATGACTTTTACTATGATTTTTACAGGTAGGTTTGGGGGATGAGGCTGGCATAGTAGAAGAGGAAGAAGAACAAAAAATAATTGGCTTTTGAGAATTTTGAGAAGGTATACTAGCATGACCAATTCATGTTCTATCATTTGGATTTCTTTAGGAGTCTAAAAGCATGTTCATATATTTTCTCCACTTGAGAATTTACTAATAGTAGAGTCTATCTTTTCACAATTTTTCTCAAGATGTGATACTTTACTAACCAATTCTAAATTAGTATTTTCAAGAAATTTTACTTTGCTCTGTAGTTCAAGCTTTTCTTTTTCTTTTTCTGAAAGCTTGTTTTCATATTCTTTGCATTTTGTAATCATTTCTTGTTTAGTATCATGCATTTTGAAGAATTCATAAATGAGATCATTATGAGATAAAGTTTGGAAGATTACCTCATCATTTTCATGCTGTTGTGATGAACTTTCTTTATTTTCATTTACCATGAAGCATATTTGAGCTTTTTCTTGCTTCTCTTCATCATCATCAAAACTTGATTCATCGTTGTCACTCCAAGTGGCCACCATTGTTTTCTTGTGTTTCTTCTTATATTTACTTTAGCTTTGGACAATCAGCTTTGAAATAGCATGACTTATTGCATTCAAAACATTTATTTTCTTGTTTTGAATCTTTCTTGGCTTTATCGACTTTCTTGTTGTTGAAATGCTTTTTGAATGACTTTTTGTCTCTATTTTTGCTTCTGAGGAATTTTCTGAGTTTTCGAACTAACATAGCTTCCTCATCACTATTTGATTCGCAGATAGATTCTTCAGAGGTTAAACTAGCAACTTTTAGTGCAATGGACCTCTTGTTATCAGTTTGCTCACGGTCAGTGGTAGACTTAACTTTCATCTCATATATGAGTAGAGAACCAATGAATTCATCATATGAATATACTGTTAAATCTTTTGATTCCTCTATTGCTGTGAGCTTTGTATCCCATTAATTTGGCATCATTCTGATTAACTTTCTAATCAGTTCTTCATTAATGAAGCCTTTGCCAATATTTTTTAATTTATTCACAATGTTTATGGATCTTGTGTTGATATCGGAAACTGACTCTTTTGCATCCATTTTAAACAACTCATACTCTATGATGTAAAGATTGATCTTTCCATCTTTGACTTGTTAGGTTCCTTCATGAGTTATCTCAAGCTTGTCCCATATTTGCGTAGTTGTCCTGTAACCTGAAACACGATTAAATTAGTTAATATCTAATGCACACTGTAATAATTAATAGCTTTAGACTTTAAAGCCTCTTTATTCTAATCAACATTTTCATATTCACTTTCTTCTTTAGGGACAGACTTTCCATCAACAATTTTTGTAGGAATATTAGGTCTTTCCTTGACAATTCTCTAGACCTGAATATCCGTTGACTGCAAAAATATCCTCATTCTATTTTTCCAAAAACTGTAGTTTTCTCTATCGAATAACAGAGGCTTGTTGATGGAACATCCCTCGGACATGAAAACATTTTGACTTCTGAATGTACTAGCCTTTATAGGATAACTCTAAGGATTTTACTCCTTCTGTTTAGAGTCAAGCTCTGATACCAATTGACGGTCCAAAATAGGCTAGCTACAGTATTAAAATGGGGTGAATAGTGTTGTATACTAAATAAAAATTTTCGCAAATGATTTAGAAAATTCTTTTCCCTGAAAAAACAACTGACGGTTCAAAATAGGCTAGCTACAGTACTAGAAGGGGGTGAATAGTGCTGCATACTCAATAAAAATTTTCGCAAATGATTTAGAAAATTCTTTTCACTGAAAAAACAATTTTCTTTTGACAAACACAAGTTTACAAAAATGCGGAAATGATAAAAAAGTAAAACTTGTGAAATATAAATTTGTTTGACTAAATAAAAATGTCTTAAAACATAATGCTATTAAATTAAATTGTAGAAATATAAATAGCAACAAAATAAAGAGTGTAGGGATAGAGAATCAAAGACACCGAGATTTATATTGGTTCGACCAGTCTACGTCCAGTCCCTAAGCCAACCACTTGAGATTTTCCACTACTATTTCCTTTACGGGCAGGAAATAAGCCTGTGTTACTTTTTACGAGTTCGAGTAACAAACTCAATACTTTTACAAGCTAAGTATCAAACCTCTATTGTTACTTTTTCGAGCTTAAGTAACAAAACTCTTCCGATGCTTTTTCAAAGCTCAAGCACTAAAATTTTACAGACTTTGTTGATTACACTCTCAACAAAGAAAACCCCCTTTTACACAACCTTGTGTGAAAATAAAATTCCCTTAAATAAATATTTGAATGTATGAACTAAGTTGAAGCTTTTCTTCTCTTGATTACTCTCTTAAAGGAATTTTGGAAGACTTTCGAATAGCTTGTAAGTGTATGAATATTGGTAAGTCTCCCACCAACAAATTTGATCTTCCTTGCTTTTATAGGAGGTGGAAAGCTCTTCATCAAAGTGAGATGGCCGTTGCATTAAGGTCACAAGAGGAATATGGTTGTTAGAAACACCTCTTGAGGGAGATATGGTCATTGGATCTCTTGAAGCAAAAACATGGCAGTTGCTTGCAATGAAATATAGTTATTGGATATGCCTTTTAAAGGAGATATGGTCATTGGTTGAACTTTTGCAGCTTTCGAAGTGATGTTCATCTTCTGAATTGTAAGACTTGTTGCTCTTGAATTCACTTTGTATTCCTTGAAGTAAATATGGCCGTTGGAAATCACTTGAAGGTTATAAGCAGAAGTTGTTTACTTCATAAACCATGCTTAGTCATATAGTGTTCCTTAGATCTCCTAAAGCTTTCGTAGGTCTTATTATATGGCTTCATAATCTTACAAAAGAACCTTTCTTTTATTCTTTATTAATTACACTATGATAGTAATTATATTTAAGCAAGTAAGAATTTTTTTTTCTTTTATGTCAACTTCTTGTGATCATCAAAACTTAATTTAACACATGCTCTTTTTAGTTCATGAAAAATTAGTATTAATTAGAAAATAGCAACAAATATCTTATCAATTAGGCAAATAAAGATTGCTAAATGTGAAAGTGGCAAGTAGAACGTTAAAAAAAAACACAACTACTTTAGGAATTGCCCAAGATGCACAGAAGATAGCATCAAATGTAATTTGAATCCCAAATCAATAAATAAATATACACAATAACTAACAATAAACCGCAAAGAAGTTTGAGAATTAATAGATAGGCGGTCAACTTTTAGACTTTATCAAGAGAAAAAAGATGTCACCACAGAGTATCAATAGAAAACCTTTTTGCTTAACATGGAACACACATTAGTGCTCCAATAAGCAAGTATCTATTTGCTTCAAATCGTCATTGGTCATTCCGTGGATGAATTTAGAGATACATGATAAAATTAAGTTTAAATTATAAAATAAGAGAAAGAAAAGTAGGGAAATTGGATGGGGAAGAAGAATAGCGTATTCCTTAGCATATTTTTTAGGGATTGAAATTAGCATATTTTTTGAAAAATGCCGTAAAATTTACTCTCTTCGGTCAATTGGGCCTTCGTGTTCCATTTAGGCTCAAAACTCAGAATGAGGCCTATGGGTCTCGCATACAGCCCACCAGCACAGCATATTCTGGAAAGAGCGAGAGAAGTATCGCCTTTCTTCTTTCATTGCTCCCTCAGTTCCTTTTTCTTCTTCCCCAATCCAATTTCGGCACCAAATCGGACTCAAAAAAATGGCGCTTGTTCCCATAAGCAACGAAACAGGTACAATCTCCAACCTTCATTCCTCTCGCGACTTTTTCGATCCAGAAGGCTTCTTCTCTTTCGATCTCTGGGATCCATTTCCTTCCATACTTTCAACTCAATTCCCGTCCTTCGCTGGGGGAATTTTCCCATCTCTCGAAACCCGTGTCGATTGGAAGCAGAATTCGAGAGCTCATGTTGTTAGAGCAGTGTTTCCTGGTTTCAGTATCGAAGATGTGCTTGTTCATATTGATGACAACAACGTGCTGGAGATAAGTACTGAGAGTGGAAAATTTATGAGCAAGTTCAAGTTACCTGATGATGCTAAAAGAGATGGGATTAAGGCATCTATGGTGAATGGAGTGCTGAGTATTGTAATTCCGAAAGAAGGTGCGAGTAATCGTAATGTAAGAGCAATTGAAATTTCTGGTTCTGGTTGAACAATTTGAGTCCTGCGTAGATAAATTATGTGCTTGCTGTGGTTGTTTGATCTTCGTGCAGTTCACTGTTTTGATTAGTGTTTGTTTGTTTGTTTGTATTGTGATATAATGTAATTGCCTTGTTGTAGTAAGAAATTAGAATGGATTGTGTATTCTGGTGTGTAAGAAGTTAAAAATTCAGCCAGTTCGTTGGCTCGGTAGTTGTTATGTTGAATTGAATCTGGTTTTGATTATTATTATTATTATTATTATTATGAACCCAAAGCTTACCCCCTCTGCTCTATGGTTGGGCTGCTGCAAGTTACATCGAATATATAATGAAACGTTTTGGGTGAATTGTACGCACAAAATCACTAAAGTTTAAGGTTTGTACGACTACTATTTTAATTTTGTGTTGATAAAGTTAATTTTGTTGTCAATAAAATCTTTTTCACCCAAATTCACCTGATAAGTACCTAAATAGAAATGTTGGAAATATAATTCCGCATATTATGGTCACATACTTTCCTAATAACGTGACTAAGCTATTCAACGTAATTGAATTCAGTAAAACTCGTTTCGATAATAAATTTTCAATTTTCATAAATTCTTTTTGTTGAAAACATATCTAGTTTTTACAATTGAAAAAGACATGTTGTTCTTTTTCCTAGATCTTTTCTTTTCAAAATTTGACCCCTAATGATTGATGGTACTCCATAATCTTAACATATTAACTTATTTACACTCTCATTTAATAATGTTATGTAACATGAAATTTTTTTTTTTTAAAGGTTACAAGTGTTAATATATAATGGATTGAGGACCTAATATACAATTAATCATGTTTAAAAGCGCACATCATGACAGTTCATAAGTCTTAGCTAGGATTTGGAGCTTCCAAGGAAAACATGTAAACCTATTTTCCGTGTGAAGTGCTTTTTCAATTTCATCATTTATCAAACACTTAAAGTTACTGCTTTTTGGCTTTTGATCTTTTGAAAGCGGCTTTTCTGTTTGGGAAAGCAATTCCAAATGAGCTTTTGGACAAAAGACTATTATAATCATTAGGGAAAGACGTGAAACGACAGGAATGATATTAGCCATATTTAGATTATTAGGCCTGATAGTCCAAAGAAATAATTATACAATTTATCATTAGTTTAGGAAATAATTATAAAACGGTAATTGTTATTTATACTCCCTTTTTTTTTATTAAAGCTATTTACATTTAAATAGTATTAATATTTTACTAAAATTAAAAAGAATAACATACTTATTAACATATATTTCATCATTTATGAATAAATATTATTTTTAATTACACTTTCTCCCTACCTTAATATTTTATTAAAATTAAAATAAAAAAAATAATTATTAGCATATATTTTATCATTTATGAATAAATATTATTTTTTAATTACACTTTTCTTTCTATCTTATTTCTATGTTTATCTCTCCTTTATTTTTACAACGTTCTAATTTTTATAATTAAAAATATTTTTTCATTTATTTTCATAAAATTGTTCTTTCTTTCATCATCTGATTTTGAAAATTTTGTTCATTTTTTTATTTTCTTTAAAAATACGAATACAACACTTATACCACGTTTATACTACACATGTATTACCTTTATACCAGATTTATACCATGCTTATACCACGCACATCTTATGAAAAATATTGCAGAAAAAAATTCCAGTGTTGTAATTTATATTTTACTAAATATTTCATGTAATTTATGTAGCAGTCCTATATAATATTTTTCAGTAAGTTAAATAAAAGCAAAAATATGTAGAGAGGGCAGCGGGCTGAGAAGGGAAAAATGGGCCAGAAAAGCAAACTGCGAATTCAACCCACAGAAGTTTGCCAGCGAGACCTTCAACTTGATGATTGCAACTGTTTTGCCTTGCCTTTCTGGCGATCTCTCTGTCCGTTTGCTCATGATCTCCATTTCATAATCAATCACTTCATACACACTAGCAATCTATTTTATGTTTCCTAATTCTAATTTCGATCGAACATTCTTCAATTTCAATTTCCAGTTCGATCCAAGTTAGTCTTTTGCTCTTGTTTGAGCGTCGTGGGAGCGACAATCATGGATTACAATTGAGGAGGGGAATGATTTTTTGTTTAGTGTTCTGATACAATAATCATGTGGTCTTCCTTTTGGAAATCTAGAGATCGATTCACCTTGGATGAACTCAGGTTCTCTTTCTCTCTGAATCTCGCTTTTTTCAGTCTCGTGTATTTTCATTTGGTGTTACTGATTATAATCTTACTAATGTGAAATATGAGGCGATTGGTTTGCTGTCATAAGGTAACAATTGGTTTGCACCCTTAACAGTGTGTTTGGTTGGGGTGTTTGTAGTTGATAGTATGGTATGGTTTTATCAAAACCATGTAAACACCACAAGGTGTTGAGAAATTGAGCAAAAACTTGATTTTGAAACCATGGATAACCATATCTTATTAAAAAACACTCCTATCAACACATGGTTTTTGATAAAACCGTACCATACTATCCATTATAAACACCCCAATCAAACACACTGTAAGATGGAACCATGAAGAAGAATTGTGAACAGTTGCTTTTATAAAGTTCAAGGTTGAGATTTAACTTTCTCGAAAGGATGCACCTTTTGCTCATAATTGAAAATGGCTTTTATATATGTTCCCTAAAGGCATTAAAGCTGCCCAAGATAAACACTAGACAATCCTCCATACGTTTGTTTGAAGCTTACAATTGTTTCTGGGTTTAGTTGATCAAATATTTGTTGGCTTATGTCAATTTGTTGATTTAAGAACCAGTTCCTAAGTTTTATTGGAGCACGGTTTCTTTTGTACTGAGAGTGAGAAAACTTTTTAGTGCTTTTGCATACTGATAATTCATCTTTTGGCCAATGGCATCCTGACATCATAACTCATAGATGAACACAATATTGAATTTTATTTTAGATTGATTTTGACATATTTGTACAGATATTTAACTGATCAGCTCCAGAAAGTTCAAATTGTAAATGAGTCTAATAAGGTGATAAATATCTCTTCGCACTTTAGCTAATTTCTATGACTATCAATATCTCCCCCACTTTGTTTCTGATGATTTAAAACTTCTTACATTTCTAAGGATTTTGTAATCGAGGCTCTGAGATCGATAGCAGAGTTGATAACTTATGGTGATCAGCATGACTCAAAGTTTTTTGAGTGAGACTTTATAATGCTTATGTTTCGGTTCAAATTTTTGTTTCATTATCATTGTTAGTATATGGTTCCCTTTTTTTTTCTAGATTTTTTATGGACAAGCAAGTCATGGGGGAGTTTGTACGCATACTAAAGGTCAGCAAATCAGGGACTGTTTCACTTCAGTTGTTGCAGACGATAAGCATTATGATTCAGAATCTTAAATCTGAAAATGCCATATGTAAGTTGTTTTTTGAAAGCAAACTTGCTCTAGTGTGTTCTTTTGCTCCTTTATCTTTTAGGACTTGCTCCAAGCAACGTTGGGACTTGGAGACTCATAACAAGCTCTTCTTTTCAAAATTTTGCAGATTACATGTTCAGCAATGAACATATTAACTTCTTAATTAGTTACAAATTTGACTTTCGCAATGAGGAGCTATTGTCTTATTACATTTCATTCTTGAGGTGTGTTTCAGTCAGTTAACTTCTGTTCGTTATTAAGCTTTTCTTTGTCTCCCTGTAGTTGAATCTTGACTGCTATATGATGACTTTTTTTGCCAACTTTCTGTGGCATGTTTTTGGTGCATGAAGAGCAATAAGTGGAAAGTTGGACAAGAACACTATATCCATGCTTGTTAAGACTGAAAATGTAGGTATTTTTTTTTCTTTACTGTTTTTTTGGGCCGTGCTAATTCATTTGTAATTCACTTGCTTTATGTTAATTGGGGAAATTACCTACTTTTTTATAATTTGTTATGCTTTTCACAATAAATCTTGGAATTTTGGAGCAGTAGTTTCCCACTAGCTACAAATGCCACTACTGGATGCATAATTGTCTTACAGCCGTCACATAGTTTGTTTTGCACACTAGCTATGCTTTTTGTTTTAGTTGTTGGGGATCCTCATTAGGATAAGGAATGAAGCAAGTTCTGAGAACAGGAGTACTTTTTCTTTCTGATTTTAGTTGTTTTCTTTTCCTTTTTTTGGTGCATCCAGGACGAAATAGTTTCATTTCCACTATATGTTGAGGCAATGCGGTTTGCTTTTCATGAAGAGAATATGATTCGAACCGCTGTACGTGCTTTGACATTAAACATTTATCATGGTGAGTTAAATTCTTGCTCAACAATTTTATGTCTTGGTGTAGCAAGTTTTTGATTTCACTGCCCTGGTTTTCAGTTGGAGATGAATCTGTGAATAGATTCGTTGCCAAAGCCCCTCATGCTGGTTATTTTTCAAATCTGGTGACATTTTTCAGGAAGCAGTGCATTGATCTAAATGGATTGATTTCTGAAGTTCAAACGTAAGAAATAGGATACTTAGAAATTTAGGATGAAAGTAAAAAAGTATTTTAACTTCTAATTGTTATCGTTTGGTTTCTGAGACAGAAATCCCAACACAGGTGCAACCTCTGCTATTCTTGCTACTGTGGATGAAATCGAGGACAACCTCTATTATTTTAGTGATGTTATTTCTGCTGGGATTCCTGATGTTGGACGGTTAATAACAGAG
The DNA here is from genome assembly GCA_039660915.1 of Euphorbia tirucalli. Classification (NCBI taxonomy): domain Eukaryota; kingdom Viridiplantae; phylum Streptophyta; class Magnoliopsida; order Malpighiales; family Euphorbiaceae; genus Euphorbia; species Euphorbia tirucalli. The sequence continues at coordinate 21,562,251 of CM077634.1, read as the reverse complement.
AATATGTTACAATCTCTGATACTTCCATTACTCCTTCCATCTTTGCAGTTGGATGCTGTTAATGTAATGCCTTGATCTTCTTACATCCTTTGATACATCCTTTAACATTTCTTCTTGGGTCCTGATGGCTTTTCAACTTTCTATCAATTGGTCTTTCTGTTTATGTATTTTGCTCTCTTCTTGCTTAACTTTTGTGGCTTGAATTTGCAGGAAATACAGTTTGGCTCTGTCACTTCTCTGTATGCACTTTGTTGCATCTTACGTATAGTTAAAATAAAGGATTTGGCCAATACAATTGCTGCTGCTCTCTTTTGTCCAGCAGAGGTCTTCATTCCAAAATCTGAAGCGAAGCTCAATGGTCATTTGTGTGATCATAATCATGTGGGCAATGCCCAACATTTAGAAAATAATAATGTCAGTAAGCTTGATGATTTTCTAAAAGTTACTTTGCCAAGCTCGGCTAGTTCTTCAGAAGTTCTTCCAAAAGATTCTATGGTGCAAAGTAATTGTAGCATCCCGCATAGGACTTTAAGGTACAGTGTGTTTATGCTTCATCAGTTCATTTCAATTACAAATTCACAGCATTTCTGTATTAATAAGAGAAAGTAGAAGTTCTGTTTATTGCTTTAATGTAATATTAAAGTTTTCTCCCTTTTCTATGCCTATAGTTTTCGGTGGTATATTTGACTGGAAATGAAGTTATTGTTTTCTTGGTGTTATAATGTTCTATCTGGGAAACCTACCAGAACTCTTTTCAGAATGATCGAGAAGTTTGAGAAAAACGCTTTTACTGATCTTTAGTTAATACTTTCATTCAAACTCCTTTAATGTATGTCAGTTTTGTGCTTTCACAATTTTACGGAAGACTTCCATATATTTTTTCATCATGGCCGACTGCCTACTTTCTAATGTGTTTGCAATTTATGTCCATGTTTGAGCCTTTCTAATTTTTTTCATGATGCTTGTTACTTGTCTAGGGATGCCTTACTTTCTTACGTTGCAAAGGGCGATGATCTTCAAGTTTTGGGTTCTTTGAGTGTGCTTGCTACATTGTTGCAGACAAAAGGTTTTTCCATTGAAGTTATTGGTATTTCTTGCCATTGTTCTCTGATGCATCATCTCATTGAATGTCTTTTCTTTTATAGAATTAAATGAAATGATGCTGGATGCTCTTGGCATTCTGCCTCAACGCAAGCAGCAAAAGAAACTGTTACTGGTAAATTGAAGAATAGTTGGACTATATATATTACTGTTGTCACTTTATGAATATGAACAAGTCTCATGTTCGTTTTGCGATCAAATCAGAAATATGAGTTGCTGTACATTGTTGTTATGTGTCAGTAAGTGTCTAGGCCATGATATTTTTACTATGCACTAGTGTCCTATCTGTGTATGTGCCCTAAGTATGTCCTGTGTTTCATTACAATTATGTGCCTATGTGTCCTTGGTGTGTGTGTGTCTCTTAAAGTAAAGTCTGCCCATTTAGTAACTGCATTAGGCAGAAGTTCTAAATTCTAAATACTATATATTTTAGTACAAATTCAATGGAAAAAAGCAAGAAGTATTTTCCAGCAAAACAGGTTCTAAAAGAGATTGAAGGGTTCTCTGTAATGAGCCCTTAACTTCAAGAAATCGAAGGGTTCTCTCTAAACAAGCCCTTAACGAACTAACCAGAAAATAAACCCAATCCCATAACTAGATCCTAGGACTATAACAGTTGTGCTTATTTCTAGTAGTAAATTTTGAGTGCAAGCTATTGATGCATTGATACCTCTTAAGACAGCTCAAGTTTACATTTCTCTAATGTGTTACACTTATAAAACAAGTACACTGTTATCATTATTATTGTTGTTGTTGTTATTGAAAACTTGGATTGAATATAGATACCTTGTACTTTTAGTTTATTTATTTTTTTTTCACAAATTAGGTAACTAATAAAATTTTCATCTTTCTCTTCTTTCTGTTTGACATAAAATTTATCATTTATACGTTAATCAAAGTAGAGTACAATCGAGTAGACCAATTACTTTTCCTTAGATAATGGTTATCCAAACTTTAGTGCTATTACTGGTTATTATGTATTTTGTAACACTGCATTGACTCTCTACATTTTTCTGTTCTTTTGTGCATATTTATTTGTTAATTGCCTATTATGTTAATAATTTGAATGTGGTTGCTGAATTTGATATTCATTTGAAGTTTGAGTTGCTGATTTCTAAAATTAACGGAGTTGGCTGAGATTGAAAATCTACAAAAATATTTGGAAATTTTTTTTGTTAAAATTTGCATTTTTCAGTTTTCACAAAACCTTTTAGTTATATCGATTTGGTGGGAACTAGGAATCTTAATTTTGTGAAAACATCTGATTTAAAATAAAGTCCATGATTAAATAAAGGGTAAAAAATTATGTTCGATGGACCTTGATGGCACCAGCTAGTAGCTATAATTGGAATGATTTAACTGTTCTTGAGTTGAATTTCAAAAATTAAAAGTCATAGTAGCCTATATGGGCAATGCCTACAGTAAGCTTGATATTCAATGTTCTAATAGATCTCCATAGGTTATTGGAAATTTTTGATTAATAGTTACTCATTGTGTCTCAAAATATTGTTTTCTTTCTTTTGCAGCAAGCATTGGTTGGTGAGGGCTCTGGTGAAGATCAACTTTTTTCTTTAGAATCTGTCAGAGATAGTTTTAGCTGTGAGATTGATGGCTATCTACAAAAAATGAAGGTAAGCTTGCTTCAGAATTCTATCTTTTATTTAACTCTCTTTTCAAGAATATTGCGTAGAAATTACTCTCCATTGAGCAATTTGCAGTATGAGTTGGATGAATCAGATTATGCATGATCACTAAATTATTAAATACTTTTTATCTCGATTTCCATTTCATGAACCGAGCAATTTTATATACTCCAAGAACATTTTTGTTGTTATGGCCAGTAAATTTCTGTGCTTGTGTAGGTTGGTTGTTATTTTTCATTTGCACTTCTCTTTTCAGGATTCTTTATCCCTTTAGGCACTTTTAATTACAATGTTCATAAATCGACTTAGATGATTTTTACAGCCAGTATTTATAGCTGGCTGCATTGTGTATACGTCTTTAAGGTTTAGGATATAAACAAACTTGACCAACATTTAAAACAAAAACATGAGCAATTTTAAGTCCCTGAGACCCCTGTTTTTCTGTTGAGCCTCTATTTTCTATTAAGGTCAAGCATTGGAGTTTAATTTATACTGTTTTGTTTTTGTGTTCAATTTTCTGTTTATTGTTTTTAATAGGAGCAGTATGGAGTGTGCTGTTTCCCGGAGATAGGAACAAGCCCTCAATTGCATAGATTTCAGGTATCTCTTTTTCAAATTGAATGAGAACTCTTAGGGATGGAAGTTTTGTTTTACTTCTTGGGTTGTATTGAATGTTGTTAGATAGATGGGATATGATTAGACTGTTATCTACTTCTGGAATTTTCTTTTCTCCCAAGTGTGCAACAGTTTTTGTTTTTCTTGAATGAGCTATGTCTTTAGGTGCTTGATGCTTTGGTCAGTCTCTTTTGCCGACCAGACATATCCGCGGAGACGTTGTGGGATGGTGGTTGGCTTTTGCGTCAGCTGCTTCCTTATAGCGAGGCAGAGTTCAATAACCAGCATCTGAAGTTACTCAAGGCAAGGAATATAATATATTAAAATTCTTTTCTGCAAGTTCAAATTCTAATAGAAAGTTGGTTTGATGTATCTGTAGGAGGCTTTTTCTCAATGTGCAGATAAATAGGCATCTACTTCTAATATGAGTATTGAAGTGCTCTAGTTGAGGGGTGGATAGTATCTCTAGCTTCAGTTAATATTTTATCACATTACTGAAAGTTATTTCTTAATTTGTGTATCATTAATCGGTCAAGAAATAGTTGAAAATTTCAACTATTTGGAAACCCTCAAAATACGAGTCATGTGATGTAGGAGGATTTAACTTGGGGGTATAAATGATTGAAACTAAAAGGAAGTCTTTTAAAAGAAGTAAATGATTTTTTTTTTCAATTTGCTGTTATTCTTTCATAAGACCTGGTCACTTGGGTGTGTCTAAGCATGTACAAAAGAAAAAAAAAAGGGTTGGTGGGGGGAGATGACCATTGGTACTTGGTAGTATTCGGGGGAGTGGGGTAATGATTCGCTAATTAAAGACATAAGGGCTGCATATTTTTTGCAAGAAACAGGGAAATACAGACATCCTTTTTTAGGTTTGTAGTTTAGGTGTTTTAATAATGTCAGACTATGTAGTAATTCTATTGTTATTAGCACTTTCTATTCTGATTACTATCTTCTGGCTATAAATCGCAGGTAATAATTAGTGTCTTATGCTTCTAAGTTCTAACATTAGCACTATGGACTTTATTATGAACTCTCACATTTTATTTGTTTCTTTGATAAGCAAGCAGTATTCTAGTTTGAAATACTTCACATGATACAGGATTCGTACAAAAATTGTGTTGGTGCTGTTATAGAAGAGGCTAAAGGCATCTGGTCTGATTTGTTCTTGACAGTCCTCTGTGATGAATGGAAAAAGTGCAAAAGAGGTATATGATGAAAGTCTTTGTTTCATCATGTTGAACTATTATGTGTTGCTGATATTTTTGAACCATATGTATTGTACTTGTAGCAATTGAAGCTTCATCCCCTCCGAAAGAACCAAAGTGCATACTCTTGCCCTTACAAAAGTCTTCTTTTGATGGTAAATCAGCCAGTAATTTTATTTGAACTTGTCATGCATTTTAATAATCTTTTTTCCATCCCTTACTATTTGGTAGACATTTCTTAATATGTTTCTTGTGCTCATAGATTCCCTTCCTAGTGAGTCATCAATACTTGCTGGTGAAAGAATGTACGAGCTAGTGAAGGTTTGTGCCTTTTTTATTTTCCCTTTGAATTACTTACCTGCTAACTTAGGAGGTTGGTTATTAATGAAATGTCTGTTGACATTATAATACTTTTGAATATTCAAATTGCCTCTTGTGGTGTTACTTGCTTCTTTAGAAATAATTACACTTCCAACTTCATACTACATTGTATCCTAGATTCTGTGCACATTGTTTGGCTGACTAATTTGTATAGTTGCTAAAATATTTCATACTTTCCTCAGGTGTTTGTTCTTCTTCATCAACTTCAAATTTTCTCTAGAGGTTGCTCCTTGCCTGACCAGCCTCCCTTATATCCTCCAACTGATGTCCCTGAAAACTCCCGTGCGAGAAATGCTGGCCTGGATGATTCAAGTCCAAAACCAGGGATTGAATTGAAACTTGGTTAGTTCTCCATCTGGTATTTAATGGAATTTATGATGATAATGTGTGCATGCTTTCTTTTCATTTAGGGCTATATTTGGTTTGCGGATAGAATAGGAAGGAAATAGAATAGATATTTCATGGAACGAGAGGATATCTATTCCATCCCTTGCTATTCTAATGTTTGGTTCAAGAAATTATTAAGTCAAGGAATATGTTAAATTAATGCTTAAAAGATCAGAATACCCTTATATGCTTTTGACATCATTTCAATATTTAAAATAAATTATTTAGAGGTAAGTGTTTCTAATGAAAATTAAGTATTTTCATCTTTAATTTAAATTGACTATATTGAATTAAAATATCATTTTTCTCAAAACCGATAAATGATTTGTGAAATTTGAAAATAATTCATACGTAATTCTAAAACCTGAAATTTGTTAATAAAATGCTGACAAATAAGAAACTAAAACTTGGTAATCATTTCATTTGTATAAACTTAGTAATCATTTATAATCAAACGAAAAGTTGATCAGCCTATAAACTTTTCTACTAAATTAGCTTACAATTTCCCAATGGTAGCAGTCTTCTAAACCCCCCCAAAAAAAGGAAAGAAATAGAAAAACCAACAAAGTTCCATAATTTCAATCTGCAATCTTTGTTGTGACAAAAATTATTTCGTCCGATGAACCTACAAAGAATAAATAAATGACAGCTCCAACTTAATATCTGTAACATATAAGGAGCATATAATTGGGGCCTATGAGGATCTCATTATTGAAATATGGAGAACAAATATCCATGTTCATCCATCTGAACCAAAGCAACATATCACGTGCCATTACATAATAAAACGCACTGAAAATGACAATAACTAACGCCTCAAGTTGTATTCATACTATGTTTTATGTTTTCAGTGTAAATCAGAAAAGAAAAATATACGGCATCTACACAAGATTGTCCACTGAATTCATGCATAAGGCAATTATAGATATAAAAGGCGACTCACTTTAGATGTTTGCTTGGAAAGACTGATAGATGGTGGGACTCAAACTCTTAGACTTGCACCATGTGTAAATGTAAATTGCACTGTTACACCATTATAGCAGAAGGCAAGAACGAAGCTTTAATTTACGTAGATTTCTATTGATTACCATCTAAATTTCACAATAGAAGAAAAGGATTAATATGAATGGAATTCTAGGATGGATCAAGCCAATCCAGTGTCACTTTTCTGCCATTTTTAAATTTTCAGTATGTATGATATATTTTACCAATTGTAACTCGTGGTACTAATCTGCAATCTGATTCCAAGATGCGCTTTGGGGGATGAAATTGAATTACTGAGATGACAATGCAGATATTGTCAGGTTTAGAAAGCATATAATGATCACTTATGAACAAGGAGTTCATCGTTAAATGACTTTTGAATTCTGTTGTCCTGCTCAATTAAGCCAAAGATAGTAAGGGAAGAATGAAAGGAATCAAAGTTAACAGAGAGATTTAAGCAATGACCATAAAATGAGAGCAAGACATGAACATTTTAGAAATAGATGCCAAAGACACAAATGAGCAACCTGTAATTTTGCTGGCTGTGAGCTTGAGCCTCTGATTGGTGGTACTTTGAAGTGACCCAATTGCGGCAGATGCTGCCTCAACAGAGATTCACCACCTGAAGCTAGCCAGTGCGTGGATGAGAACAACGACCTGACAAGCTCAGGTGAAGAAATTTGACAGAATCGTGGTGGAAGAGACTAGAGAGTGACAGATGACGGGGGTGAGGAGAGAAATCAAGATTGGAAGAGGAATCATGACAGGAAAGGGAATGTCAAATTATGGGGAACATGTTTAGCATGGAATCGAATAGGAATTCTTCTATTTCAGAACGAATATTTATTCCACAAAATTGTGGAACACTAATTCTGTAGAATAGGTATTTCATCTAAAAGAGTGAACCAAGATTAGGAATATGTATCCTGCACATTATACCTATTCCATACGTCTCCTATTTCAAGTACCAAACATGGCCTAAGAGTATTATTAGCTTTCTAAATAGTAATTCTACCTTTATATCTTTCCATTATTAATCATAACTTTTTCTGTTATGATACAGTTTGTTTTATTAGAATATGTGCTATATTTCATAAAGGTAATAAGTTGACAATCATGTGATCAAATATTTCAAATCTCTCTGGTCACTGCAATATGCAGTCGATGCCGTGCCTTGTAGGATTGCATTTGAGAGGGGTAAAGAACGCCATTTTTGCTTTCTAGCAATATCTATGGGCACATATGGGTGGATCCTTCTTCTAGAAGAATTACCTCTGAAGCAGCATCATGGAGTTGTCCGTATTGTTGCTCCTTTGTCTGGTTCAAATGTATGTATGTCTTTCTATTTCTTATTTTTATTTTTCTTATTTAAGACTGTGTTGAAGAAAACTATGGCATAAAACTTGTCAACTGTATCTTTTGCTGTGTTGGGCACAAACCAACTGATAATATATAAAAAACTTTCATATCCATTAATTATTGTCGAATTATCTGCCCTTCAGGGATGCCTAAATGTATTTTATAATGCTTGGTCTGAGTCTTGCTTTCTGCCTGCAGCCTAGAATTGACGATAAGCATTCAAGATGGTTACATTTACGCATCCGCCCATCCTCTTTACCCTTTAATGATCCAGCAAAAGCTGCTACATATAGGAAGTCAAAAGCTTTAGTTGATGGGAGATGGACCTTAGCATTCAGGAATGAAGAATCTTGCAAGTGCGCCTTGTCTATGATTGTTGAAGAGATAAAGTTACAAACCAACGAGGTTGAGAGAAGACTAAAACCAGTACTTGATTTTCAAGTAGCTGTAGATAGTAATACTTCAAACTGATCGCTACATCATCCCGAGGTTTTGTCTTCTCGTGCAATGCACATTCCAATTCATTGTAAGTTTGCAATCAGTTTGAGTTTTCCAATTAACAGTTTGCTATATCCTTTGGGTGGGAATATTTTACGTCTCTACACCCTTTTGTATATGTTCACAAGGCCTCATAGGTAAAATCCAAATTAAAAATGTAGATCAGCACCCAACTTAGTGCCATTCTTTGTAGCTTCTTTTGCTGTGCTTTTGTAGTTTAGCCGGGATTTTCTCTCATTCTTTAGATGTTCTAACCTCAGGCTTTATCTTCTCTTCACCTAATTTTGTAATCTGTGTAACATAAATGTATATTTGAGCCAAGTTCATAGTAAAATTTATTAACACGCTTTTCATAAGTATGATGTACCTGCATCCAAATTCTCATAAACTCCGTCCATGGGTTCACTTTTATTGTTCTTTCATGGTCATAAAGGCTTACACTTTCTATCATTTATATAAGGCTAAATATATACACGGCCCCTTCAACTTTAATTTTTGAGCTGTTTGGCCCCCTCAACTATTTTAGCGATCTATCTAACCTCTCATTTAAAGGTGAAATACATATGTAGCCTCTTTAATTTTTATTTTTGAGCCGTTTGGCCCCCTCAACTATTTTAGCAACTCATTTAACCCCTCATCTATTTTAAAGTGGTATTTTTAAATATTTGAGTGGACATAACCAGACACAACAGAGTACAATGCATTACACGTGTCCGACACTAAAAACATGTAGGACACACGCTGGAAACTATTTTTTATCTAATTAATATTACAAACTATTATAAAGTGCAGATTTCCCAACAATTAATTAAACTCAAGAGGAGGAAGAAATACGACACATCAGCATTTAAATATCTAAAAATACCATTTTAAATAGATGAGGGGTTAGATAGGTCGCTAAAATAGTTAAGGGGGCCAAGCGGCTCAAAAATAAAAGTTGAAGGAGTTACGTATGTATTTGGCTTTTAGATAAAGAGTTAGATAGGTCGTTAAAATAGTTGAGGGGGCCAAGCGAATCAAAAATTAAAATTGAAGGGGCCGCGTATGTGTTTGGCCTTTATATAATATCACCATCATACATAGAAATTGTTTACTGTTTATTGATAGATAGAAGATACGTTTTACTTAACAATGAATGTTGGGTGTTAGCTGAGACAAAGGAAATCTGCTTGAGTTTTGACTGTATGAGAATATTAAGATGTCCGGCTAAGCTCAAGTTCAATATGAACTCATGCCATAAACCTCGTTCGGATGAGTTTAGAGGTAATTGAACTCATTCTGGATTGGGGCAAATATAACCTGAACGTAAGGTAGTTGAACGTAATATAACCTGAATATAGTAATGAGTCAGGAGATCTGAAGGCGTTTTATTTTTTCGTGATATAAAGGTTAAATGAGTTTTATGAGATTTAGATGTGGCCTGATTTGCTTTTTCACCCAATTGGTGTTTGTGTGATGTATGCATTAGTATCTATCATTAGTTTAAAGTTAAGAGCTTAGTGATCGAAATGAAGCCAACGTTACTTATCTTTTTTCTCCCTCCTTTTTCCTGTGTCATTGAGCATTCGAAATTTCAAGTAGAAAAATCTGTCAAATTTTAAGATTTAAGCTATGTCCTTCAATTCATTGCGAGTCAAGGAGTTGCTTTCATTTTTCTTTATCTTTTTTTTTTTCCCAATTTAATGTGAGTATTTTGCAGTTTAATATTGGAAGGATTATTGATTCATAGTTCATAATTTGATCCCAAAGTATGTTATAAGGTTCGTTTCTACAGTTATTGTTATGATTAGAAGAATTAGATTGTTTGTATGAATTGGGTTTTCGGCCCCGCTGCGCTGCCTTACTAAAGCTCTATATTTCTGGGCTTTTGCTGTTTCATCCAAATTTACGGCTCTTTTGCTGCTGTGCTTGTATTATTCCTTCACAATTTACAGATACTTGGAGGAGATTCAATCATTTATGCTACTCATAAATTAGCCTCCAACACATTTGATTAATAGTTCCTTATATCTTTTTAAATTCCCACATCATGATTGCTGACAATAAAATTATTTAAAGAAAAATTACAAATTACTTGCAGCTTAAGGTTCAACTTGATTTTGCTGATGACCTATTAATTAACAGTTTACTGCTGAGCCACTATCGAAATCAAATTTTTGAATCCTATAACGTGATAGACTTATTTATGTTGTAAATCTTATTTTTTAATTACAGTTTATTGGTTTTAACATTAAAGTTTTCATCTTAATTAAAGATGATTAAAATCTTATTATCTAGTCTGCCCCTTAATAGAAACTAAAATAATACTTTGTGATTTCTATGTAGGGGTTTATCATTTTTCAACAAAATTTGAAATTCAAGCGTAGGAGGAAACTATAGAAAATGACTTAATATACTTACAGATAAATGATCAAGTATTTGATGTAATTAAAATGCTGATAGTGTATCTAATTATTTTTCTATTATCTCTATTTATCCATTATTTCTAAAAAAGAAATATCTAAATCCTACTCTATACATGAACGAATAAACTTTAATTCTAAATTTTAAGCTCTAGATTTTGAAATATATAAAAACTTCGGAATATATCATGTGACATCAATCTACAAGGATGATATGGTGGTTAGAGATGTGCTTCACATGCACGCCATAGTTAATGTGCCAAACCAATAAAATCATAAGAGATTATATTTCAATCAATAAAAAATGACAATGTATAATTAATTAATTATTTAAATAAAATTTTACGCTCTAAAACAAAAATATTAGATCCTAAAATATAAAAATTGAAACTTAATTTAAATTTAGCCCCTAAAATATATTATATGAACTTAGCGTTCAAATGATGTAGTATGCGAGATATATTTTAAAATTAGGTAAAATACCCCATTGAAAATAGAAATTGCTCCTTGGGCACTAATTGCATTGAGTATACTAAAAAGAAAGAAAAGCTTTTCATCATTCCATATACCTAACCAAAAAAATGCTTTTGTACATGATTAGGACAATAATAACTTTTAAACAACAATAATAAAACCCCATAAAACAAAGGAATCATTATAATTGAAGGTAGATTTGATTTAGCCATTAAATTAAATTAAATTAAAAGGCAACATGAACTTGATAATCATTAATATTCAATGGTAAGGATAGCACATCTATAATTTCTATAATAATAGGGCATACTTTTTTCAAAGAAATAAAACAACTTTTTGGAACAATTAACATGTAATTAACTTTATTCGATAATTAATTAAAAAAAAATTAACATGACATAATTACATTTTCTATGATAGAAAGACAGTCCCCACTTCCGCCGTTTGATGCAATCATGGGTTTGATTATTATGGCTTTAAGAGGTCCTTTAGGTCAAAATAATGATGCTGGGTTTTCATCAAAGAAATCAAAATTGGCTGATAGTGGAATTTGTTAGAGAATTAAATAATTCTAGATTAATGAATAAATGATATAAATAATTTCTTGATTGCAATAATAGATAATACATATGACTGGATCACTCATTGAAGTCAAAAGGCCAAAATGGTGCCTAATTAATAATTAGTTAAATAACAAGGTTGAGATAATGTTTTCTAAAAGAAAATATTGTAAATTTACACTTTTAAGACTTGTAATCTTTGGTTAATTACTTTAATGTCATTAATGAAATTTATTTTTGGACTGCCAATTTTTGAGATATGGAGTTGCTTGGATCGGTCTTCATTATGTCAAAATAATCATCATTGCTAAGGCAACATGCCACTCTCTTTTCTTTTTCTATTCTCTCTTTTCCATTGCTTCATTATTGACTAATTATGATTAATTAATTCGTCATGATCATAAATGTGATTGGAGCAATTGATAAATTATATTTATATTGAATCATTAGTTCAGAAGACAATTAGACGTAAACATTAAACACGGTTAAAAGTAGGTGACTTATTTCATTTTATATCATGAATTCTATTTTCTATATTTGAGATATGACTTTTACTTCTAAAAATACGTCAGATATATAAAAAACTTTACAAGTTGTAGCTAAAGTATATCAAATAAGTAGAACACACTTTTAATCAAATTTGATATTCGTTAATCAAGAATTTAATCAATGTTATTATAATTAATTGAGAAGTAAATGTGTTAAATTAAAATAAATTACATTACAACATAGTTTCTTCTTACAATTGATTTGTAGGCTGGCCCATTATAAGATTAATTTTGAAATGAAATTTCATGAATAAACACTTGAGTATAGTCCAATCCATTGACCCACTTGGTACTAGTTGAAACAAGTTAGGGATGATTGAATATATAAAGGAGAAGTGGATATGAATACGATTGCTAAGTTTATTGGAAAGAGGATCACTATTGTTTACTACAAATACATTCATACATTTTTTTACGGTATCATTGAAACTCGAACTTTACACTTCGTATTTTCGAGAAAAATATACTAATTATCACAAGAATATAACAGAGCATGAAAATAAATACATAAACAAGTTAACATGGCAAACAAATTTAAAAACATAAAATCTTAAATATATAGTTCTTTTCTTTCTTTTTCTTCCATTTCTCATAAAATTATTATAGTTATTTAAAAGATAAACTTCCATAAGTTAAGGATAATCAATCCTTTTAACCTAACATGCACACTTGACATCCTTGCTCGTTAATTTTTCACTATAAAAAATGGTTCCACTTGAAATTTTTCTTAGACTACATTATTTATTTTTCCCCATGCATGTTTCCAAGCTTTACATCCTTATTGCTAGATAGCAAATTCTCCTACTTGAGGATATCCTAGCTTGATGTTATTTGGATAAAAGAGTGAAATTTGACCCTTAAAATTACGGCAATTAACCGACCTAAACTGTAAGTATCAATTTGGTTTTTTAAATTATATCATTCTAGTCAAATCAATATAAAATAATATATAACACTGTCGGAAATTAACATGTATTATAATCACATACTAACACGTTATTTTTGAATTAGTCTAACCAAAATGTTAAGTTGTGGACTAAATTGTTGTCTAAGTTCATGTTGAATTAAATTGATTGTGTTTACCAAATTTAAGGGCGAAATTAACATTTTATCCTTAGTACTTTACAAGAAGTTCTTCTTGAAGAAAACATCTTAAGCCTTATTGAAAAGTGTGAAACTCATGTTTAAGTGCATACTATCTATATACTTGGATAGGGTTCAAAATCCTGCTAAAACTTAAAATTCATAGTTTCAAAGCTTCATTTCTCATTAAACTTTACAAACTTTACAAATGGTATTCCAACTTGTTAATTTATCACATTTGCAGCTAAATTTATTTCATAACCAGATCATTCCCAAACTTTTAATATTTATCTCAATTAACGTCCCTTTGATCGGATTTTGGTCAAAATAATCCGTGAAATCCATTTTTAATCTTCAAATCACCTCATACCTTCATATAACTATTTATAATTCAAAATCTTCTATAACTTGCTGAATCAATCTTGTATATGATTAATTGAGAGCATCTTTAAAGGTTCCAAAATATTCTTTGTGTAGTTTGCATTGATATATATACTCATTTAGTCCGATCCTTTAAAGGGTTAAAATGTTATGCTCCAAGTAGATGGATAAATTCTTAATTGAGCACTTGCTACGAAAGAGAAAGCAAAACACATCCTATTTATGAAAATTAGCCGTTACACAAAAGTACATTTTGATGGTAATTGGATTTTACAGAAATTTAAAAAGAAAGAACATTAAAAAAAAGAAAAAAAAAAAAAAAGAAAAAAAAAAAAGTCAGTCCCTTAAAGAAAGTTGGATTTTCTTAGGGAGAGATGTACCCATATACCCATTCCCAATTCCAATTCCAATTCCTCCAACAAAACAAAGCTTAATTTCCATACTATTAAATATAATATTATTTATCCCCTCTAAATTCCCTCCTTTTTTAACTGTTTTTAAACTTGTTTTAAAAACTTCCTTTACCCACCTTTCTATCTTACTGTTAGTATATGATCCATACCCTTTTATTATCTCTTCTACTACCTTTTCTTCAATCCTAAATTCAATCCTATTTTCCTCCCCAAATTCTTCCTCCACACATTTTCTCATTTTCCTACTTAATTCCTCTCTTCTCAACTCATCCTTCTTTCCATTATCAAAAACAATTTTGTTCTTGATCAAGAATTCAAGAATCCCATTTGGTGTCCTCGCTTGATCACTCGATGTCTCTCGAGTCAAATCGCTTGAAATTGGGCTTAATTCGCCCCGTTTTTCTTCATCTTCTTCGTTCTCCTCGTCCGCCTTCATGTTCAGGTCAAGTTGACTATTGAAGCTTGACTGCCTGGAGAAGGAACCTTTCTTCTTCTTTGCATCTTCCATGTCTTCTTGATCTTCTTGTTCTTGTTCTTCTTTTTCGGTTTCGGTTCTTGCATTCTTGTTCTTGCTTACAATCTCCCACTCATCAGCTTTTCTCTTTCGATCCGGAGTACTGATACTAATTGGTCTTGTTTCCTTCACTTCTAGCTTCATCTGGATGACAGAATCTTCATGATGATTCAAGGAATCTCCTCCCTTTGTCAGAATAAAAACCGGTTCCATCGTATCAAATTTCCCAGTTAGAAATGCATCAGCAAGGAAATTCAACAACTGGGTATCAGCAAAATCAACATCTTCAATCAAAGCAACAACCTTTTCTTGATTTCTCAATGCTCTTTCAATTGTATCACAAAAAGATTTAACTGCTGCTGCTGATGCTTCATTCTCTCTTTTTCTCAAATTCAAGTGAAGAAGTGAATCAGCTGACCCCAAAACCGATTCTGCAATTGCAAGTGCCAATCTTCTTTTCCCAATTGTGTCATTCCCTTGAATCATTAACCAAGTCCCTTTTTGGGACGATTTTGATTCAGTAAGAACATCAACTATAGAATCAATGGATTCAAATTGCCAAGGCACATTCTCTTGCAATAACTTGGAAAAATCGGTCCGCCATTTTGCCCTTTTTCCAGCATGAGAAGAGGAGATTGAATTGCCAAGAGCAAGTGTGATTTTCAGTTCCTTGTCTTGACTACTGTTCTTTAGAGAATCCAAATTTGGTTCACCTGTTTGCTGCTTCTGTGTAATTCCACTGCCAAAATTGAAATCAATTGTACTGCAGGAATGCTGACGTCTAAATTTTGGCACACAATTGACAGGCTTCAAAGCTGAAGATTCTGTGAAAGTGATGGAATTTGAAGAATCTGAGATGAAGTTTTTGGTTTGGTTTGTCGACCACCATGGATATGATGAATTAGCATATGCATTACTACTCCTTCCAATTAGAGTACTTTGACCATTAATGTTGTTGGTGTACAAATGAGTGTTCCTTCCTTGATGGTTTAGACCTTGACACAATCCATTCCATTTTCTTCTGATCTCATTCAATTCATCCTGCACAACAAGTTAAACTTCAATAATTAATGTCTTATGAGTAAAAAGTTTCCTTGGCAATATGCTATTCGCTAATTAGCAAAAAAAGATTTACCAAGTAAACTTTTACCATATCTAAAATAAAGTCTTTCCTAATCTTTTGGTATCTTTTAATTTTCTTCTAGCGGTTACTTCCACCGTTTTGTTTTAGTTGAATTTCATTCTTCTTCAAGGGATTCCGTAGGAAATCCCTTGGTAATTACTAACAAGATTTCGATTTATGGGTATTTACCTAAAAAATTATAAAATTGAGAGCTTATAACCATGCATTTATTTTGTATCCAAGGTTAAGATTCAAGGAGAAATTCTACTACATGGTCCCGAACTTGACTGGTCCGGAACCATGGTATAATTTTTCGAGTTCTGTGGCTAGTTTAAGTAGTTTACCTTTTGATTGGTGTTGGAACTTTGTTGCTGAAGCCAAGGAGGCAAATTTTCGTGGTGGGTGGATTTGAAGAGTTGAGCTTCTTTTTCAAAGCCGGATGTGCATTCTGGACAGCAACTTAGCTTCTCTTGGTCTTCCTTTTCCTTTCCAATTATGGGTTTAATTTCCACTACTTGAGATGTCATCCTTGATTCTTGAATACTGCATCCATTTAATTAACATAAATTAGTATATATATATATATATATATATATATTCAAGAAAATATTTAGTTGAAGCCTATTTTTCTTATAAATTGACTTTAAAAACCACATATATGAGTAAAAAGTTTTGCATGTAATTTGATAGTTGCTAATTAGTAAAAAAAAAAAAAAAAAAAAAAACACCAAGCAAACATCTATTATACCTAAATAAAAATTATTACTAATCCGTTGTATTTTAAATTTTTGTTTAGTGCATAATAAAGATTTTTGCTTGTGAGTATAAAGTTTCCTGGTATGAAAAAATCATTAAAAAATGTGACAAAGATATAAGGAAGTAATTAATTTAAAAATAGTGAGGCCCCATTTAGAATAAATGTAATTCAATTGGTTGTCACATGTAGCTATAATATTCTTGAAAGGACAAATAACATGCCTAAAAAGGACAGAATATAGTTAGTGTAAAAGAATAACAAGAAAAAGTGAAAAAAAAGATGGAAAAGACTTTGTTTGCAAAAGTAGGGTTGTAACTTAATTGTATTTCTTCAAACTGAAAACATATTCTTATTCCTTGAAAGAAAATGAAGGATAATTTAAAAAAAAAAAAAAAAAGTTTAAATTGAAAAATAATTGAGGAAACAAAGATCTGAAAAATGCATGCAGTTGGTAAAACAAAAACAAAAACCAAAACAAAAGCGCAAGGACACTGATTCATTCTGTCTCACCAAACCATACTTTTGTTTTTCAGAGACTGTTTTGGACTCATTCAGACCATAAAGATCACTCCCCACCATAATAAGTACATTTCAAAAAGCTAATTAAAGTTTTTACATTTCACCATTAATGGAGAATCCTTCTGTCTCTCAGTCTCCACACATGATCATACTGCAAGGATTATGGAAAACCCAAAACTATACTTTTGATTCCTTTTCTTTCCTAAATTTTAACTTTCAGTTCTTCAACTTTTAACTTTTTTTATATTTGACCCTCAAACTTTCATTTTGTTTAGAATATACCCCTTAATTAACAGTAACGTTATATTTGAATGCCACGCTCATTAAGTTTTGAAATTGGACTTGGCTCGCCCCTAAAATTTAATTTCTTGGGGCAAGCTTTCAAACTCCATGATAATGTCTATTCAGGTATGGATAATTAAATTCTACTACACATCCAGTTTCGAATACTCCTAATGCTAACATGCATAGTTACTGATGTGGCACGATAAAAAGATCGTTTTTTCATATGAAAATCATGATAATGATAAACAACAGAAATTAATGAATCACCTGGAAGCATGGAGACTCAAACCAAGTCCAGCAGAAGGAACAGAAATAGCTTGAAGTCCCCATTGAAAGTCAAGAGGAGGTTGTCTCATTTGACATCTCATGTATGTCTGATAACTTGCAGAAGCCATTAACCAAACCTTCTTTCCATTTGAACAACTTGTACTAAAATCATTTACCATTCTTCCTATTTCTCTCACTAAATGTTCAACTGAACTATACTGATCTTTTAATTCATTTCCACCACCAATTTCTTCAACTGTCCATTTCAAGTCTCCTGTGTATATAATCACACCACCTTCAATAGATTCCACTTTGTTCTTGAGCTGTGAAACATTCATCTCCACATCTTCTTTCTTCATGAACCTTAAAGAAACTGGTGCAAATTGAAACTTCACAAACTGAACTTTTTTCAACTCTAATGGAACCTCTCCTCTCTCAACTCTCCCCATAATTTCACCCACAACCCCTTCAGATACAGAAACAGAATCACCAACTATAACAGTGTTCTTCCTTTTCTTGCTCAAGAAAACCTCAAGTACTAACTTGACATCTGAATTTGAATCAGCAGCAAGAACCTTCCTTTGTGGAGAAAAAAAAAGTGGGTTTTTCTCAGGAGAGTAAGGCAAGAAATGGGTATGCCATGGATTTTCATTAGGAGAATAATTATTAGGAGAACAAGGGGAAGAAAAAACCCCAACCCCAGCAGAAGAAGAAGAATAGCACTGAAAAACAGAAGAAACTGATGAAGAAGAGTCTTCGATATTGTTCTTAACACAAGTACTGGAAAACCCAGCTTCTCTCATAACCCTGCTAACACTAGGATCATCAAGAATTGAAATAATCAACTGTTCCAACTCAACTTTAATTGTCAAAAGAGGCTGCTGCTGCTGCTGCTCTATGCAGCCTCTTCTTTGATGAGCTTGAGCCCTTTTGAGAGCAGCAATTAGAGCATTCGAAAGAGAAGGTTGTTGAGTGTGAATCAAAGGGCCAGGAGTAGTTGGAAGCCTATTGAGAGCGACATTAAAGCATAGCTCAAGAGCTCTGCATTGAAGAGGATGATGAGAAGATTGAAGATGAGGAGGTTGAGATTTGAGACAAGCCCTTCTTAAAAGACTAGTTCTTGATGTGAGTAAAGTAGCAGCAACATGAAGAGGAGTGACCTGAGCATGGCCTCTCCGCCTTGCTAAGCTAAGAGAATGCTTCAGAACTGAAGCAGCCTCCGCCGTGAGGGTCTGCTGGACCGTACAAGTTCCTGAGCGCATTACTTGGCTAAAACCCACCCCCCCAACACCCCCCTCTTTGCTGAAGCCACTACTTCTCGCCTGTGGAATATGATACAAACTGGTTTTCTTGTGTTTTCTCTCCCCCCAAACACCCCCCTTATCACTTTAATTCCTCTAAAGATTCAAACTTTTGAACTACCCAAATCACCAGTTTTTTTTTAGGAGTTAAGGATGTGTAGTACAGAGAGAAAATTAGATGATGGCAGAGGTTTAGAAGAAGCAGACTAGAGCATACCAACACTTTTATACTTGTTCTCTTGTTATTTTTCTTTTCTCTTAAAAAAAAAATTATTTCTTTTATCATTATTTTTGAGAAACTACAATGGAATGGATTGGTCTACATGGACCTGACTTACTAATAAAAAATTGACACATAGCTACTCAAGAGGATATATTAATTTATCATTGATAGGATTCATTTGGAGTTGGATCATTATAGAATTTTTGGTATTTAAAATTGGACAGATCTCTTTTGGTCTTTTAATTTACCAATGATCATTTTTAACTTTTTAACTAATTTAAAATTGGGATTAAAAATTTTTTTTGACTCTTGTACTATCCATAAAATGTCTTTTCACTCGTTGAACTATTGAAATATCACCATGTTTCAAAATAATTTATCTTTTAAAAGAAATCAAAGAACTACATACTATAATGCATTTTCGTAAATCCAATAAAAACTACATAATACTTGGTTAAAACATAATGATTTTGTACAATATGCACCACATTCTATTTAATAGTGTGACATTAGCTGGAATTGTAATATTACAAGGAACAAATGTTGGATTCATAATGGTCTAAAGGTGAAAAACATTACATGGATAGTAAATGGAGCAAAAAAGCGTTTATTCCAACTGTGGAGAGACAATATCTAGATGGTTTGCTTGCTCAATTCAAGTATAAGTATTAAGCTAGGTATAAAATTTGACTTAACTAACGTGATTAGAATCTGAATTTTTTTTTTTTTTTTTTTTAAAAAGAAGAAAATAAATTTAATACTATATAATGTTAGCTTTTGGTTTTAACTTTAATTACATTCTCTATCCGGATGAGTTTAAACACAGTTAGATTGCTGCACTATCTTTTTATATCTATCAATGCTCCTATAAAGTCATCTACTGCTCTAATCTATTGAGTACTATTTTCACTTGATTTTTGTTTCGGCTATAATTAGTGACAATTAAGATCAAAAACAAAAAAAGCAAAAACAAAAAGTGATTGCTTTTAATAATCATAATGATGAATTTCTCTTTATGTTGGAACTACCAACAATTCAAAAAAAAAAAAAAAAAAAAAAGAATGACATGAATGATTTACTTATCAAATACTAAAATTTTGTCTCAAGATCATTAAAAGCTGCAGAATGAGATTTCAATCTACCTTAATTTACCAACTTCTCTCTATAGAATCAATTAATAAGATATGATGGTTATATTATAGTTAGAAGATGCATTAAATTACTACTGCTGTTACTTTTTATTGTTTTCCTTTTTGGTGTGTGGGAAAAAAAAAATGAAAAATAATTTTTTTTTTTTTTGGAAAAAAAAAAGAAAAGAAAAGAAAAAAAAGGGTCCACAGTTCAAAATATGAGGGAGATGGTGCTTTAATTTCCACGTCAGTCTGTTTGAATAGACAGACAAAGCCAGCAGAAATTCAAGAAAAGTAGTAAAGAGAAAAAGGGAACAAGGAAGACAGAGTGTGTGATGAGAGATAAAAAGGAAAGTGGAAATTTTAATTTATAAAAAATAATGAAATTTGTTTGTGTGTAAATAAATTAGAGAATAAAGAAAAGGGAGTAAATGTGTAAGAGAGGAGAGCAGAGGAGAGGCAAATGG
Organism: Euphorbia tirucalli; assembly: GCA_039660915.1. Classification (NCBI taxonomy): domain Eukaryota; kingdom Viridiplantae; phylum Streptophyta; class Magnoliopsida; order Malpighiales; family Euphorbiaceae; genus Euphorbia; species Euphorbia tirucalli. Next base: position 21,541,628 of record CM077634.1, on the reverse strand, counting down.
AGGTGTTTAGGGACACCAATTTTATTCCCCAAAGTAGCCAAAAAGCAACACTCTGTCTGCTATCCTTTACTTTGCATTATTTGCCTCTTTTTTCCTGCATTCTGCATTCACCTTTTGTCTTCTTCTCTCTCTCTCGTTTCTACTCTTCTTCTAATTTATTTTTATCTCTTCACTTATATCCAATAATAACGTTAAATTTTTGTTTTTTAAAGAGTGATTCTCATCCATTAGCCACAACAAAATACTCTGGGGCTGCTTGGGGAGACGGTAGGCTAAAAGTATATATGACTAGAAGTCCTCAACCAGCCATTCCTTGGCTGGAATTTAGGTGTTGTTAGTGGGTCAGGTGATGAACCGACATTCTATCCTCAAAAATTTCTAACGTGGACTAGGATCATAGTGGTCCACACTATTAGATAATTGACACGTCAACAACCATGTTGATGTATCAATTATCCAATGGTATGAACTACAGTAAAATCTATCCCCGACCCCTTAATGCAACTAATTAAAAAAAAAAAAAAAAATTCATGAATACATAATATTACAGGAGAATGCTCTAGGTTGATTAGCATGTTCTTTCAATTTATATATCATTTGGGAGAATTTTAGTTTCTTGAGGCAAGATACTGCTACATTCCTGAAAAAACATAACAATTAAAAAAAAAAAAAAAAATCATCCGAATACGTTGGTTCATCTATATACATCATTGTTTTCTTAGCTAATCCGACTTTTTTTGGTAAGTGAATCTAATTAATAGGTCGAGATAGGTTAAACATTCTTTAGATCATTCTTCTTGCAATTGAAGCATACTGTGAATACTAGGACTCAAACTCGATATTTCTACTTTAACCAATAAGCCGGTTTTTTAGGAGTCAAATAATTTGGGTATGAAAAGAAAAATTTAAAGAAATTTATGAAAGGGTAGGGAGTTTTTTATTGTTACCAAACATATATATAGATGGATCTTTCATCCTTTTGTTAATAAAGAATTCTCCAACTTCTTTTTGGTAATGTTTTATTTGCGGAAAAGAGTAATTAGTGATATTCTCTTTATTGTTATGATATGGAATTTGTGATGCATACACTCTTTTTGCTTTCAGTAATTTCTTTTTGGAATTACTTTCACTTAATTGTTTACCTTTTTCTTTTCCCCAATTTTGTTCCTTTTTTTTTTTTTTTTTTTTTTTTTGTAGTTTGTATCAGTTTACCCAAATTCATGAAAACATTACTCATCACTCTATATGCTGAGGAGGGATAAACATTCCCTTTTTTGGTCTGCAATTTTTCTTTTTTCTTTTTTTTTCTTTTTCCCTCTGCTCCTTGTGTTGTGTGTTTGACCCAAAATATTTATCTCAAAATTATTCAGCAAAATAATTCAAAAAACGGAAAAATAATTAAGAAAGTTAATTGTGGAGTTAATAATTTTTAGAAAGAGGAATTGCTAGTGGATTTTAGTTTTTGAAATGATATATAGAGAATGATTGTTGATTATATTGGAATATTTACCTTAATCATTAAATTTTTATTGTGATAGGGATTTGATCCATCACAGTAGAAAAGAAAAAAAGAAAAAACTTTCAATCTCAAGATTAGACAATATTTCCACCTTAATTGATCCTCTAATAAAATGATGATATGGACCTTATTCACCAATCATTATACCCCTTCTTTTAGGTGTTACAGACAAATTATTTTTAAAAAAAATTCAACCGCAAATTTTTAAGTACAGTGATTTCTTCCAATTATATGTGTGCAAAAGTTGTTTCTATCAAGCTCTATACTAATTCTGAAAATTCCATTTAAAAATTTGGATTTGTAATTGATATGGGTTTAATTTAGTAAATATTTGGGTGCTAAAGGATGTAGATATATTTCATAATTTCTTTAAATTATCTGTTTATAATTGTAATAAAAGGTGAGATGACTTCGTTAACTTATTTGATTTAGTTAAATTATGTAAATGCTAATTAAAATTAATAATAGTAACAAAAAAGTTGAATAAATGGTATACGCGTGGGTTCCAAGAATAGATATATAAGGAGAAGATAAAAGATGAGATCAACTCAAGGGTTATTTTCCCAAGCCGTTTTATTGCATTAAAAGGAGCCAAAAGAATTTTGCTAAAGCCCACTACTAAAGTTATGCTTTGTTTAAAGTATTTTCAAAGCATATATATATATATATATATATATATATATATATATATATATATATATATATATATATATATATATATATATATATATATATATATGCATGCTTACTGTGTTAGTTTGATCTCTCAAGATTACATTCACATATATTGAAGGGTGGAAAAAGAAAGAAAGAAAGAAAGAAAGAAAGTAAACAATATTCAAACATGGTTCACATATATTACTACTATTAGTCGAAGTAAAAATAAATAAATAAAATAAAAAGTGTTCTAAAAATATATCCTAATATACAATTCGAGCATTAGCATATGGAAGGTTGAATAAATGTGACATGTAATAAAACCTTAATATATAGAATATTGATGCACCTACTCATGAATTTAAATAAACAAAAATCTTGAGTGAGTAATAATATATATACACATGATAGAACATGCCTATACTATAATAGCATTATTTTATTTAGGAAAAAAAGAAGGAATGGAACATATGTAGCGGAGTATGAAAGAATTTATTAATGATACATTTAATATATAAACAGCCGATCAAAAATTGAATACTTCTAGTATATTTAAAGATGAAAATAGGTAAGAGTTTATTTAAAATCAATGCTATAACAAATGTTAGATTTGTTAGTAAAATAATTTGCAACAAGTTTTGGTTGCAAAGAGCTCATTTAGCAACAATATTCAAAAGCTATTGCTATATGTACATATATATAGTCATAATTTTATATCAATAACATGCAACAACTTTTTTTGTTGTTATCTAAAACTATGGTAGCAATTTTTATATTTTTTACAACAAAAGTTTTTGTTGCCAAATCTCTCTTTTTTTTTTTATTGTAATAGTGCACCAAGTTATCTAAACCGGAAGAGATGGTGGGTTGCATTGGTTTCAATTACCTAGGGTTTTGAGGGTGAGCCAATTAGTCTTATTGGATGAAGGATTGGGGATGTTATTAGGGGGGTCTCACTTCAGGTAACAGACAAACCTTAGCCAAATTCCACTTCTACAACAAATTATAACAAATAGATTTTGAACCAAATTGATCATACTGATTATAAGTAGAATTTCATGCATAATTATTCTGAGGATGTGAATTGGATGCACAATGATTAGAAGAACAATTATTTTGATACCTTTCACCTCTACTACGGGAGTTGAACATACCACCTTTTCCACACCAATGAGGAGCAGTCGATTACAGCTGGACCAACAAACAAAATAATAGGCAGAAGATGAGATTCATTCCGCTGGTCTATCCTTAGAAAGTTGCCTCACTTTGGTTAGGAGGAGGCCATACATATCATCAAAGCCAAAGCTTCTAATTTGGTCTCCAAAGTTCTGGTGAATTGTTGGTATTCACTAACAAGTCCAGCAAGGATGTAATCCATGAATTCTTCTTCGGGAACATTGTATCCAACAATTGTCAATTCATCCAAGAGAGATTTACCGTTTTAAACATAAGTAGTGATATCATCACTGCTGTGATAAAGAGAGTGTAGTTGATTGTATAAATCATGGAGGATTTGAGCCTTTGATCTGGGCGAATAGGGTTTTATAAGTTTATTCCAAGCATCCCTTGTTGTATTCGATCCCACAAAATTTATGGTAAAATTATATATTGAGGAAATCAACCAATTAAGGACTTGTTGATCCCTTCTCTCCCATGCATTATACACTAGATTTTTGGTTTCATCCAGTAAGAATTTAATAGGTGGTTGCTCATTGCTAATGATATGGTGAGCACACCGACATTCCTCACAACAAACGCAAGACCTACATCTTCCAAATGGTGAAATTATTTGGGGTTAATATAAACCCTAAGTGTGTGTTGAGATCCGATTGAACAGATATATGCGTTATGGCAAGGATAGGGACTAATTTGGTAATTGTTATTGAAATCAACATCAGAGCTTCCTGTAACACATTGTTGTTGTAAGCGGATGATCCTCGAGAGCGACGGGCCCTGAGGCCGTGCTGGAGGGTTTTCAAAATATACGTATTAGGGTTTCTAATTTTATGGAAAAAGGGGTTTTGGAGGTTTGGAAAAAGTGAAACAAAAAGGAAAGAAGGAAACCAATTCCTCACACCTTAGAGATTGACAGGAGTCGCCACCTGGCTCAGTTCTTACTGGGAAATTATGGTATAGCTATACCTTTAAGACATTGATTCTGGTCCGAAAAAACTATCTATTTCTACTTCATTTTGAAATAACATTTAACCATACCAAATATGTGTTTTTTGTTATTTAATTCCTATTCCGTATTCAACCTTAGTTATATTTCTATATGCTAATACAGAAAGCCATAAATAAATACTGAAAGCCATAAAGAAATTTGAAAAATAAAATTACTACAACCAGATCGAAGAGACTACCTTAAGGGATACAATAGATTAAAAAAAAAAAGAGATCAGGGTACAAACGCCTAATTTGCACGAGTTTGAATATTTACAATCGCCTAAATACACGAAATAAGCTAAAAATCGAAAGCTAGCATACATCTAACCTAACATACATCTACCTGGCAAAACAAAGGTTAGTGGTACAAATAAAATATATAAACATTGGACTCAAATAGGATACAATGAGATATCTAGATAGCTCGAAATCAAGCATTTAGGGGATAATCAGAAAAACCCGGCAGGTTTACTCTATTAGACCTGGAAAACAGTTTTTATAAACACCCTGTATTTTGAATTGGAGAAAATAATTTTGGAAAATAGTTTTTTCCAATTTTATTATTAAGCATGCAAAATATGGGTCGGGCATCCAGGAATCCACTAAAGATTCTTTTCATTCGGGTCCTAGAAATTCTTCGAAATTAAACTAAGCTGTAAAGCATATAAACATCTAAAATCAATTTTTTAAAAATAAATAATGCATAAATGAATAAATAATAAACTGAAATATATTCTGGAAAATAAAGATGAACTGCGCGGCTCAAAAGATGAACCTTATGGCCCAAACATGTCAAAGATAGGTCTTTCGGCCTAACATGGGAAGAGATAGCGCTAACACTGATCTTAGAAAAGATTGGATCGTACAGCTCAAGCTCATATGAACAAGGTTGTACGGCTTTATTTTTCCAGAAAATAAAGTCGTGCGGCCCATCTTTGACAGGAAAGCAGATTTTTTAATTTTGATTTTAACATGTAGAAATTCATTTTTGATGTTTCTCCTTTCGATCTTGAGATCCTTTGGGGGCCTACCAATTGGTTAGACTAAAAAATATAGATTTTCACCCCGGATTCTACAAAATCAAAAATCCCTGAAATAGAGGGATTTAAGCTGCAAAAACTCATAGGCCACTGATGAGCTGTGCAACTTAAAAACCTCTCAAGACAGGCCGTACAGCCTAATTTTAAAACTTTACAAAAATAGATTTTGAGTTTTTGTTTGAGCTTTTGAGGCAAAAAATCACAGCACAAGGATATCAATTAATACAGAAATGAAAAGAAGGATTTATGGCCTCTCAAAAGTTACCTTTGACTTTTTTATCCAGGATTCGATTAATTCTCTAGATCCAATCCTTGAAGCTGGAATGGATTCTAACTCATCGATTTCAAGTCGAAATTCGTTAAAAACTCGAAAACAACTGCTAGCCGCCTTGATCCGTGATTGTTTGTGTATAGAAGTGAGCTTTTTGATGTTGAAAATGGTCAAGAAAATGATGATAAGCTTGAAGGTTTGTGTGAGATTTGTGGCTTGAAGATGATGAACAATGATATGCAAGGTTGAGAGCTTAAGAGTTCAGTTTTTCCCTTTAATCTTATTTTGTTGTCTGTAATGATAACTGTTGTCCCTAATCTGTGAAGACAAAAAAGGATTTATACTTCAGCTGTGTAAGTAGGGCAATTTGACCTGCTATTTTAGAGATAGGCCGTACGACCTAAAGTTCCCAAAATTAGGTCGTATGGCCTTAAAATTGAGTCGTACAAATTTACCTCAAATACAGTTATTTCCACTTGAAGCAGCTCTCTTCTACAGCTTAACCCTTCTTGATACGGCCCAACTCAACTTCACTTAGGTTGTATGGCCTAACTTTTGAAGTCAACTTCCTCCCTTTCGATTTTGACAGTTTTTGATCGGTTTCGAAATAAGTTAGAATCCGATCCTTGCTTCTCCAGCTGGTGTCTCCGGAAACACAAGACAAAGGATAACTAATACGACTTTATCATAGAGGTTGGACAAAAATCCATTCTCACAACTATTCTTTCTTGGAGTCTCAGGAATGTTATAATCCGATTGGTATATAATGAGATTGGTTTAAATGTAGCTAAAGTGAAAAGGCATGGAACTTATTTTTCTATGACTAAAAGTAAGCAGCAGGTGAAATGAACGATGGTGCAACAACAACAAAGTTTGATAAAGTAGCCCCCTCTGATAGGAGTATTTAAATGCAATATTGATGTGGCTTTTTTGATTGTCTAGGGCATGTGTGTATTCTTTGTGATTAGAGGAATGAGTAGCTTCACATTGTTGTTAGTGGATAGGTGCTCTGAATGTTGTACACACTAAGGCCATGAGTTGTCGAAAGGTACCAAGTTGCTTGAAGGATCTCCCTTAATGCCCAATCTTTGTGATGGATGCCTTGATTATTGTTAGTGATCTAAATGATCCAATTAATTATGATTATCGATCAACATTAGGGTTTCTCGTCCAAGATTGCTTATCTTTAGCAGAGAAGTTGGTGGGGTTAAATTTATTTTTATCAAAAGGTACGTAAATAATGCAACTCATGTCATTGCACCAGTTGCATGTTCTGTGACAAATATAGGATATGGTTTTATAGAATCAATTCCTTTTGCTCAATCTGTAATTGACTTCGATTTGTTCTAAAAAAATATAGTGGTTTCAATTCAACAAACAACAACAATAATAATCTCTTTGCATTTGAAAAAACTGGTGTCACTAGAAAAAATTTTTACTACCAAAAGTACAAAAGTTATTACCAGAGCTTTAGATAATATAAAAAAGTTACTGCATATTATTGTTTAAAGTTGTGACCTTATGTATTTAGCAATCATATTTGATAAAATATTACTGCTATTGATATAAATATGACATTAACTTTTAAGTATTCCTGCTAAATTAGTTTTTGGTATCAAAATTGATTTTGTTGTCAAATTTAACATTCGTTTTAATGTATATGGAGTGTGTATAAAAAGATCTTTTGAAGTTGATGATATAATTTGAAATTTTAATTTGTTGAAAATAAATGTTTGAGGTTGAAGGAGGCCTAAATTAATTAGTAATATTTAAAGGAATAGAGCACCTCTTTTACTTTATTGGTTTATACAGTGATAGGATTGATTGTTGAATAATCAATTACACTTTCATCTAAGAGCTTATGGAAAAAGGTTGGAGTGCTCAAATCATTAGAACATAATATTTTCCCAAAGTGGATTTATAGGTTTTCTCTCATATGAAGAAAAGTATCACTTTTCATGGATTAATTGAGATTATTAGCCAATTTTTGTTTGTGAAGAAAAAATGATCAATTATTCTTTCTATTTTTTGGAGTTTCAATGATTTGGTTTGCATATTTCCATACAAAATTTCAACAAAGTAAGAAAAGGAGTAAATCTCAAACTACGTTAAAAGGGAACATCAAGCCCCACCATTTTGTAATCAATGCAAACTCATCATTTACCACGCTTAATCCCAATTTATTATTATTCCATTTTTAAAAATTTCCAATTGATTAATCATCCTATAATTAGTTATGCTCGTCCTATAATGTAAGTTCTGAAGAATTTCAAATTTTATTCGTTTCTCCTTTTTCTTTTAATGAAAATATATATTTATTCGATTAAAAGAAAAAATACATCAAACAAATAAAACTATCCATCTCAATCTACACGATAATAAAATGGCATTAAAGGCTTTTTTGACTTTGTATATCTAAAAATGTCTTTTCATCCTGGCATTATTGGAATAGAACATTTATTTTCCTATAATATTAAAATCTGGGCTAACATCACCCTATTTCGTAATATGTGGCACGTTTTATACAAAAAACACTATGTTTCAACTAAACATTATACAATTTTTGTAGGATTTATGAAAATGCAACATATTATATAGTTAATTGATTTTTTATTAAAAGATAAATTGGTATAAAACAGAGTGACATTAGTCCGCATTTTAATATTTTGGAGGACAAATGTTCTATATATATAAATAAAATTTTTGCTTGTGTTCTTTCAATAATTTAAGGGATGAAAATACATTATGTGGATAGTACAGAAGGCAAAAGGAATAATCTTGAAAGGAAAAAGAAAGAACACAAGCAAATGGGATAAGCATAAGACAAAAATATATAAATCTTAGTCAAATAGTCCTTCTTGTAACATCATTATCTTTACAATTCTTTTTGATGAATATATCTTTAAAAAAAAAAAAGTTATACCATTATATATATATAGGTTTCTGTTCAAATCCCACGGTTTGTAAAACTAATTTTTTCCAAAACAAAATAAGGGTCTTCATGAAAAAATTCTTTTTCAATAGAAAGAATCTTTTGAGTACTGGATTTTGTCACAAATTCATTCGAAAAAGAAGAAAAATTTACATTTTAATTTAATACTAGTCGGAAATTTTGAAAAGAAGGGTTTGAAATAGTTTTTTTTTGGGAGCCATGAAAATCTTTTTGAATTAATTGGGATTCAAACTTCGGTAAATTAATTTTGAACAAAATTAATAAAAGTGGGAATTGATTAACGTACCATTTTTTTTTTTTTTTTTCAAAAAGAGGGAATAAACTGTTCCCTATACACTAAATATTAACTGGTCAACTAATAAACATTTGACTAAAAATGTTGGAGAATGAATGATGAGTAGTACAACTGTACCTCCTCAATTACTAATTCCTTTGACCATACCAATATATACATATAAAACAAAAGTAAACCTCTACCACTTCAAGAATCAAATATTTATCCTTTTTTTACACAAATTAATCATCTTTTGCAAGAAAGAAAATGATCAAACATGAAATATATGTCTCTGTGCTGTATTCTAACTTTGTTTTCTGTTAAAATTTTACTTAAATCTTTTAGTAGATAAATCGGAATACTCGATTAAATTTTAATTTTTAGTTCCTCAATATTTGTTTTAGTAACATTTGATTTTTTTTCTTTTTTAGATTTAGTTCATCTAGACAAAATCATCACGGTCCGTGTTCACAAAAGTACATTTTTTATTGAACAAAATTTTAGGTTTTTTTTTATTATTTTAATAAAATTTAAACTTTAGGGATTAAATCTCATTCAAATTAATTAAAATTCATCTGTATAGTTCTCTCAAATCATTGTCGGGTTTTATATATGTAAATATTAGAACAACGAACGATTGTTATTATCTCAAACTGTTAATTCAATGTGTTTTCTAAACATTTTAAAACAATTATTTCCATTTCAAACACTTTGTTTTCTATTTAATATATAACCACAAGTAATCATATAGTATATGTCACAACAATTTAATTGTCACTAAAATTGTTATAAGAAACCTGTTATGTATTACAATAATTTGAATAAGTATCACAAAAATTAAAATTGAAGAAAAATTGAAGTAAAAGACTTATTGCAAAATTAAAAAAATTAAAGTGCCGAAGCCCAAATAACAAATACTACTAATTATACAAGTACCAAATTTGAACTTTTCCAAATTTAATTAATCAAAACTTTTTGTACATTCTTTTAGTACAAAAGTCATATACCTTTCAAGAAATCAAAGAAGTTCGAAATAGCACCTCAAAATTTGTTTGCGATTAATTGAGCGGATAAATTTCAATTTAGTCCTCTTAAATATATTTTAGGGAGAATAATCTACAAGTCTTTATATATTTACATACCACACTTTATATATATATATATATATATATATATATATATATATTTTATGAAGTTAATCCCTGTACTTTTAAAAATAATGATATAGTTTCTAAGTTTTGTTTTTGTTAAATCATCGGTCCTTTTGTTAGTTAGAATCAGTGGTCAAATTAGATTAATTAAAAGTTATTATGGTAAAATTACCATTTGTCTTATTTTACAATTGTAAAATATGTTACTTTCCTTTTTTTTTTTTTTTTTAAATATTCAAATTTCTCTAATATTAAGTAATTAATATTTTATAATTATAAGATTTTGATTTTACGGCAATGACACAACCATAGGAGTGGTGACTCAATCCTAAATCCCCACCAATAAGGAACATGGATGTCTAAGCTTTCTAAAACCGAACGACATACTACATAAAAGGGAGTCTGAATCCAACAAAAGAAGGAATTCTGGTGTTTTTTTTTTTATTTTTATTCTATTACCTCCCTTACTAGCTTGAACGTGCCACTGTCTTTCTTTTGGCAGATATTCACCTCTAATCGTTGGATCTTTTGCCGGATCAAAGAATTACTCCAGCCGCCCCTTCTGTAAATTATTTTAAAATTAATCAATATGTAATAAAATAAATAAATAATTTATATATATATATATTAAAAGTATTTTAATCAAATTTGAAAATTAAAAGATAATTTTTTATTCGTTGCCATAGCCAAACTATATTTTTCAAGCGGGCTAAATAGGAAATAAAAAAAATAATATTAAAAAAATTCACAAATATATATATATATATATAATTAAAAATTTGTTTTTCAATATAAACAATCAAAATATCAACAAAAAATTTATCCTCCATTCTGTTCTGAAATTCTTGTTTATAGTTGAAAAAGCTCGTTACATATGTGGCAGCTCGTTACATTGTAAGAGTTAAAATAAGTCGAATTAATCTGTTAACAAGATAATAAGCCTGTAATTTTTTTATGTTGTAATTGCTTAACATATGTCTGAAATAGATGATAACTCCTTAAATTGTGGATGATTGGATTTATCCGTTTCAAAATTACTCAACTAAAACTTCAAATTAACCACCTATAATTGCAAAATTATAAACTAGTACTACTGAAGAAAAACTAATACTACTCAATTTTTTTTTTAATATATATACACTTTTAAACAGTGAGAGAATATAGAGTTAACTAAGAGAAAATATAAAACCCTTAAATATATGTAAAATATATGTGCAGATTGACATGTACATTGATCATACTCTATAATAAAAATATTCTTATTCTTATGCTAATATATATTATAATGGGTTAGAGATTCTTACCAAAATATATATATAATGCGTTGGAGATAATTTAACACTTTACTCCTATCTCATAATATCATCTGAAATTTATAATTTTCAATCCATATGAGTTTGTAATGAATAGAAAAATTAAAATTTGTTTAAAGGGAAGAACGTAGGGATTAAGACAAAATATTATGTCATCCTGTCTACTTTTATCCTGTTCTTTGGTCCACTCTCTCTTTCTCTCTCTCTTAAACAATTTTTTCTTTTTCTTTTTACATTCAATAACCTTTTATACGGGGATTTGCAAATCTTTTGTTTTCATCCTATGCCCCCTTTCTTTTTCATTCACTCCATCATATTCAATTTGATACAATAAACTCTTTTCGATTCTAATTAGACACATATATTTACTTATATTTTTTACGGAAAATTTGTAAAAGTTTCATTTATAATGGATAAAAAAGTAATTTTAAACATAAATAAAATGATTTTGCATAATTTTAAGGGATTTTGATATTCATAGGTCGGAATAAAAATGATTTTTTTTTCCTTTTAAGTAATATACCATTTTCTATTTATCTTTTCATTTGATTAAATGTTGAGGAGGGCAAGAATCTACATCTTATCCTATATACATTTTAGTTTTCAAGTATTAGTCGAAACTATTTTTCCTGTGCATTCAATTTATAATATGTTAAATTATTTTTGAACTATTGTGCTAGAAACACAAAAGTGTTTGAAAAATTGAAATACTAAAAAACATAAAAGAAACTAAATTGGATTTAAGAAATAAATTTAAGTTAATTAGGAAAGTTTGAAGATTTTGGATTGAAAGGGAAATTTCTCATTGAAATTAATTAACTATCGCAGTACAACTCGGAAGTAATGGGTCATGACACATTAATATGATTCGTATTTTGGCGAATTAGAGTTGAAGTTATGTGAATTAGTATAAAAAATGGGTCGACATGTTTAACCCATGCAATAAATGAATGGTAGAAGTGTTACTCATCAATCTGTTTATGACCCATTTAATTCAATCAAAGATTAAACATACATGTAGTTTATATGTATAAGTGTCAAAATAGGTCGTGACACGATAACATGATTCATATAACGTGCAAATTAGTGAATTAGGATTTAGGTTGTACAGATTAGTGTCGAAAATAGGTTGATATATTTAACTCGTCCAATAAATGGGTAGTGCTCCTTGTGAGCACGGGTTTTTTTCCGACCTCTGTGATGAAAGTCATTGTTACCTTTTTCACGTATTAGCGTAAAGCAGATTCGGACCGACCGAAATAATATCAGAAATGTCCCGGATGACCCAAGTGTGTGTGACGGAGCCTCAAAGGAATTCCAATAAGTATTTAAGAAAATCAAAGAAAAAAATGAAAAAATAAGCAGATAGGCTAATCTGGTCACTACAGTCGCCCGACTGTAGTGCCTACAGCTGCGCGACTGTAGCCACTACAGTTGAGCGACTGTAATCTTCAGATTTCCGTTTTTCTGCCCAAATCAGCATTTAATTCGGTTTTCCTAAATAAGATAGGCTAATCTGGTCACTACAGTCGCTCGACTGTAGTGGCTACAGCCGAGCGACTATACTACAATTCCGCGACTGTAATAACCAGATTTTCTTTTTTACCGAAAATCAGCATTTAATTCCGATTTTTAACCAAAACGGGAGATATAAAAACCTGGTATTCGGGATTAGGGTGAGCAGAACGAAAAAGAGGCAGAAGAAAAAAGGGTTTTTGAGAGGAAAACACAAAAAACACACAATAATAGAGATTTTTGGGACTTTTTTCTAGGGTTCTTAGGAAAAAACAAAAGGGTTTTGATATGAAAATAACAAAAATTTTAACAAAACACATAAAAATAGTTATAAGGTGTTTTCAAATCATCATTACTCACTCAATCTCTCTCGAGGTTCCATTCGGGCTTCGTTAATCGCGCGTTGTTTTTGGGTTGTTCATGACTACAGAATACTTTCCGGCACCCGAATCCATCTCTGGTGATCTAAACACTGGAATACAGACCAGGTAACATTCTGAGAGGCCTTAAAAATCCATTTTTATTCATTCTGGGTGTTGTTTATTGATTTTTTTTATATGTTTTTTATGATTTTGGAAGCGAATTTTGATTACAGCCGCTCGCTTAAGATCACAGTCGCCCGGTTGTAACCTACAGCCGCGCGACTGTGACCTATAGTCGGGCGACTGTAATCTTCTAATTACAGTCGCTTGACTGTAATCTCTGGGGTAGAAGCTCCGAATTCCCCAAAATCGGCCGATAACGCTCTCGTTTTTCGATTAAATGTATTTTTTATTTTATTTATTGGCCCAATTACATCCCTATGTGCTTAGATTCCTGGTTTTCTGATTTTTAATTGACAGATGTAATTTAAAGTTTGGTGATTTTGAGAGATTAGGGATTTCCAGATTTGATTTGATCCGTTTCGGATCCGTTTTGTTGATTTTAGTATATTCCAGAAATCCCGGATTCCTCGAAATCATTAATTTTGCAAACGGTTTTCAAAAAACGAGAAAAGAATATTGGAATCGATTCTGGAGCACTACAGTCGCTCGACTGTAGGTATTACAGCCGTGCGACTGTAATGCCCTACAGCCGCTCGACTGTAGGTGTTACAGCCGCCGGGCTAGTTACAGCCGCACGACTGTAATGCCCTACAGTCGCTCGACTGTAGTTCGGGGTAGAATTATAGTTTTGCCCTTTTGGGCCCCAAACTTGTAATTTTGCACCCCTTTTCCTATCAAAAGTGAATTTTGATGTGTTTACATTCTTTTTGGACCCTAGATGAATGTTAATTTAGGCCCACACACGAACGGGACCCCCGGGTCCCAGGATATCCGGCCCACTAAATTTGGAAAATGCATGTAAATGAGCCAAACCATTTTCAAAATTGGTTTTTCACCCACAAAACCTACAGGGAGTTTCAAAAAACCGTTTTCCAGGTCTAACCGGTCCAACCGAGCGGGTCGACCTGGTTACCCCCCTAAATACATGTCCCCGCTCCTATAAATCCCTATTCTGTCCTGTATGAGTCCTTGGTGTGATTTATCTACTTGTGCTAACTGTATTTGGATGCAGTTTTTATTTTTACTTTATTTTTATTTTTGGAATGTATTTTATAGATTAAATCGTGTACTAGGCGATTGTAATTTTTTAGATCATCCTGTATTATAGGCGGTTGTAATGGTGAGGATGAGTGATTTTTCTTTTTCTTGGGTTGTATAATCTGGCATCTGATTTACTTTTCCGCACTTTTATTTTTCCGCACTTTATTTTAATATTTATATTTATGTCATTTGCATGAGCATCGATTAATAATTAAAAGAAGATAAAATGAGTAGAATTAAGTGAATACAACATTACATTATGAAATAATAATTAAAAATAAGTGAGGATTAGTAGATTTGTTGCCCGAACCCTAAAATGAGTAGATTTGTAAAAGTTTCATTTATAATGGATAAAAAAGTAATTTTAAACATAAATAAAATGATTTTGCATAATTTTAAGGGATTTTGATATTCATAGGTCGGAATAAAAATGATTTTTTTTCCTTTTAAGTAATATACCATTTTCTATTTATCTTTTCATTTGATTAAATATTGATGAGGGCAAGAATCTATATCTTATCCTATATACATTTTAGTTTTCAAGTATTAGTCGAAACTAATTGTTTTTCCTGTGCATTCAATTTATAATATGTTAAAACATTATTTTCGAACTATTGTGCTAGAGACACAAAAGTGTTTGAATAATTGAAACACTAAAAAACATCGAAGAAACTAAATTGGATTTAAGAAATAAGTTTAAGTTAATTAGGAAAGTTTGAAGATTTTGGATTGAAAGGGAAATTTCTCATTGAAATTAATTAACTATCGCAGTACAACTCGGAAGTAAGGGTGTAAAAATGGGTCATGACACATTAATATGATTCGTATAATACAAACTTTTGGCGAATTAGGGTTGAAGTTATGTGGATTAGTATAAAAAATTGGTCAACACGTTTACCCCATGTAATAAATGAATCGTAGTAGTGTTACTCATTGATATGTTTATGACCCATTTAATTCAATCAAAGATTAAACATAAATGTAATTTATATATAGGTGTCAAAATAGGTCGTGACACGATAACATGATTCATATAACATGCAAATTAGTGAATTTAGGTTTAGGTTGTATAGATTAGTGTTAAAAATAGGTTGATACATTTAACTCGTCCAATAAATGGGTAGTGCTAGTATTGACCTCATATGTGTTACTATAATATGTCAACACAATATGAATACGATACGATAACCTATTTTAACACCCCTACTTGGAAGCAGTGGCATTGTCCAAGTATGGATTTCCATATTGCAATAGGAAAAATTTGTCATTAGTGCAACAAGTTATTAATTCCTATTTAACTTGTCCCTCCCAATCAATTTGAATTTGGATTTGATTGTAGTCTATAATGGCATTACAACAGGCGTTTTAAAGTGTGAGATTATTGTATGAACATTGGTAGAGAGAGTAAAACAAAGTTGTTAGAAAGAGTACATATGCATTCAAAGGAGTTTAATGAGTGTTCCAACAAATATTAATGTAACTTTGTTCTTAGAGAGAGTGATATAACTTAGGTTTGTAGAGGTAATATATGAGTTAAATAGAGTAAAAATCTACTCTATTTAATAAGAGAGATATATAAACACTTCAGTATAACCAAACATCAAACAAGCAGATAATTAATATGTAAATACATGCTTGAATGTAAAGAGAGAGATAGATTCAACGTAGGCAAAGTATAGAAGTATGACAAATCGTTGGCCTATTCCTCTATTTAAGTTTCCTCATATGAGAATTCATTGAACTAAACTTTTTATATGCTTAGCTGTGAAAACTATCTTTTTTTCGCAGACACTCAGAAACCTCTAAGTTTTTATAGGCTTAACTAAGAAATATCTTAATCTTTTACAGGTTGAAATAAGAAACCTGTTATATTCAATTATATAAGTTGATTAAGAAAAATTCCCGTTAACTTTCAAGCTAAACTGAGAAACTATCATTCTATGAAAGGTGATATAAATGAAGTACAATATAGAAGCAAAATACAATTTTAAAATCACAGAAGTTTGGGATAGACTCTTTTACAAATTTAATTGGAAATGAGTCTTCCAATCTTTAATATTCAAATGGATGCTTCTTTCATAGGCAAAGTTTAGAAATCTAGCCATTATGCATAATTTTAAAACTAACCATTATACATTGCAATAATCTTTGGTTGATTTGACAACTAATTGCTATATAGTGTCTTTTGCATTTAGTTGATTGTTGGTTCTTTCGCTGACTTTTTAGCAGACTAAAACTGGTGTAACTTCTTTTTAAGAATCTATTTCTCTTCTTTGGTCACTTTTAGTTTGGAATTTCTTTTAATCCTCCTATACGTTAGGAACATTCATGTTTGTGAGGACACAATTTAGCCGACTAACTTCTTGTCTCTAACTAAGTCAATTTTCTGTTAAGTCTATCTTACTCAAATAATCTTCATGTTTATGCTTATGCTTATGAAATGTTTCGTCTAGCTTTGATTTCTTCCTTTTGTCAAGATGACCACTTGCTTTGACTATTTCTTCCATAGATGCACATATGTCCTTGAGATTATCATCGCTTTTTTGTATTTGTCATCAAATACATTTGATTCAACATTCTTATTTTTTGTCTTACTTTTTGTTATCATCGAACCTTTATGGATATCTTGTTGAATTCACATGAAGCTTTATAAATATCCTTTGATCCAAACACAAGGAAAGTGATTGAATCCTATACAAAGTAAGTAATTATCTCATAGCTAGTATGTATGACAATAATGTGGTGTGTAAGACAAGTAACAATAGGTTTTTGAAACGTGAGGATATTGTGATTACTTGTTAATATAATTAAGTTGAAAGCTTATTTAGGAAATAAGAAATTAATCGCTATGTTTAATGGACATGACAATAAATAGAATTAATATAATACTACTAGTGCATTCTAAAATAACACTCTTAACCCCATAGAATTTGGTATTGTGTCATAAACTTGTTGCTTTTATATTATGTACACTTAGGTTACAGTATTTTTATTAAGTTAAATTATTATTTTGAAAAAATATTTCTTTATGCCCTAGTCTAACTAATATCATCTCTTAGTGGCTACCTTGTGCTTTTAAATTTGTCGATACTTACTAAATTTTTCCAATTTAAAAAAGAAACATTACTTTATAACCTTTTTATAGATGAAAATATTTGTAGTATTAACACTAATAAATTTAGTTATTATTATTTGATTGCTCTTGATACAGATTGTAGATTAGTAACTTGTCTTGTTTATGTGTAGAGATTCTTCCACAATTTGCTATAGATATGTTTAAACAATAGGTTTCTAGAATATAATTTCTCTTTTGCACTCCCCTTAAGTTGAATATGGAGCATGTAAATGTTCAACTTATCTCGAAGTAGGAAAATCAACTCTTAGATAAAGTTTTTTTCAAAACGTCTACAATATTATCAACAGTGGAAATATAGCGAACAATAGCTCCTTAGATCAAATTTTGTCTGGAATTAAATAAAAATTCGCCTCTAAATATTTGTTATTACTATGAAAATAAGAATTAACCACAATATAAACAATAAAAATATTATTACACCATAATACTGTAAGTAGTATTAGGAAAGCCAAGATCACCCAACCACATCAATAACCAACCATTCTACAAGTGAATGACTCAATTCAAAGCGAAGAAGTAAACTTAAACCATGATATACAACATACCTTCCAATAGATTTTTGATCCACATGACAACCACCTCAATCAACATCTAAATGATAATATAATTGAGATAAACCTAATTTAGTAAAAGATAAATCAAAATTTTCTAACCTTTTGAGATATCACATAATTCGCTTAACTACTTTCTAATGCAAAACAAAAAGAGGATGCATGAAATGAGAAATCTTATTGACATCATACAAATGTGTGAAAGTAAGATATTGTAAGCTACCAACAATACTACGAAGGGTATCCCTTGTCATCCAATCACTTAAATGAATTAACAAAACAAAAAATTATGTTGTACTTAGTCATTTTCAACTTTTGAAGAGTGGAGTTAATATGTTTTGATTGATGGAGTAACAAATCCAACCACATGCATGAAGCTTCAAGACCAAGAAAATATTACAACCCCAACTTATGAATGAGTCCCTCGAGATATAAGCTACAAGACATCGTATAAGACCAGAATTATTCCTAGTTGACAAATTATCATCCATATATATAGATAATAATTCTACTAATAACACATGCATTACATATAGATTAAACATTATTTTTCGCCATAAAAATAGAAGTTAAACCAAAAAGTTTTCTAATAATTGTAATGTGACAGCTGCTAAGTGTGCATGCCAAGCAAATAAATATATCAATTATCTTGCATTAAAGAGAAATTAGTTTTGTTGTTGATTGAAAGATAATATAGTCCATATTTACTCTTACCTTTGAGAAATACCGTCTTAGTTCATGAATCCTTAATTATAAAGTAGTTAGCATATAATTCAATAGAAATATTATCAGAAAATGTTAATGAATGAACAAACATATGATTTTAAGCAGACGATGGAACATATACAACATCCTTAAAATTAGAAGAATCATTGTTAACAAGACAAAAAAAAAAAAGGAACCAATAAGGTGATTTGGGATTTTAGAACAATTACCTATAGTAACTTCTTTAGGGCCCATATACTCGAAATGAATGGCAAGATTTTCTTTGTTTAAGGTTAAGTAATAAGTAACACTAATATCCATTACCGAAGGCTGAGAGGCGAAAGAAGATTCCGCAAATCAGGAAGACAACTTAAGTGATATGCGATTTTGAGTATTGGTTGTGGTTTTGGGAGAAGGACAAACCCAAGAAAAATGACCAATCCCTTTACAATTATAGCAAATAATATAACTTATATCAATAAGAGCCAAAGAAACTACCATTAGAATTACCTTCGGCGTATTTATCATTTCAAACTCCACTATCTGAAGAATACAACCTCTTTAATAATTTGGTTTGGCCACGTACATGTTTCCTCAGTTAACAATAATCCATTGAAGAGACTATGTGGGCCTCAAGAGTACTAAGCTTGATTGCATGAGTGAGCAAATAAGTGGGGTTGAGCCCATGTAACACAAAGCCAATCGACTTGTGTTAAGGCCCAATCTACACCATTTGTATATAACTCTTTGTTCTCATTTATTTCCGATGTGGGATTCATTCTCCAACATCTCGAACAACCATATAGATTATCAAAGCTGATTGGCTCCAATTGAGCCTCTAGAGACTAAACAAAAGGTCAATAATCTTGTCCCAAAACTGTCAAGATCCATTTGACAAAATCATCCTTTGTCATCGATGTTGAAGAGTAGCCAATTGATCGTATAAATTTTTTACTTTCTTAACATGAACTGTGATATTGTCTTTCTCATGTATAAGATTAAGGAGCTAGTTATGAAAAATTCCTTATTTGTGGTCGAAAACCTGTTGAGTATGCATGAAGCTTATCCCGTACTTGTCATGCAGAAGAGACACCAATTATCTGAGGTAACTACACAAAAACATTGATAAGAGCAAAAGCCTACATCCCTTGAGAATTAGAGTAATATGTGTTTTTCGTAGAAAAAAATCAGTAGAATTAAGTTATATTCTGAGAGTTAGAGTAAGTAGGGTTAAAAGAGAAACTTGGTACTAACGTCATAAAAGGGAGAGTTCCCACCAACATGGACTTGATAGATAAAGAGGAAGCATTGTCGGACACAGTACATGGAGAAAGCTAACACAGAGTTAGGAGATAATTCATAATTTAGATCAGTCAACATAGTGAAGGAAAAGGAAATATATTTTAGATCCTTGGTGGTTAGATCTAGTGGATCTTATACCAAGTAAAAATATATTTGAATTGATTTTTTTTTTTCATCAAGAATAGGAATATAAATGTTACAAGATTAAGATTGGAATACAAAGCAAGTAATGTGCATACAAAGGCAAGTAATTCTATCCTACATAAGGTAAGTAATATCTCTAATTAATATGTATTATAATATTATGGTGCGCAAGACAAGTAACAATAGGCTTCTTGGATATTATTTCCCTTTACACATGGAAACATAAAGTAATGAACATACACACACACACACACACACACACACACACACACATATATATATATATATATATATATATATATATTTTCAACGTATATATAACAGAAATTATTGGAATGGTTAAGAATTTCTTCACAAAATTTACATATGGATGTGGCCCTATTGAACTTCCGGGTGGGGTTTTGTAAACTTGAACTTTCCCCACCACACCCCCCCCCCCCCCCCCACAAATATACTAATATACTTTTGGTATCATAGTGAGGTGAAATTTTCAGCTGCCATATTCATTATAAACTATCATGCATGCAAAAGTATATATGTGTGGCAACTTATTGGTATCACCACATTAAATGATTTCCCAAATCATTGACACTTTATTTATTTTTTTCTTGTGTAGATTGATGAGCGATCCTATCTTTTCTTCACTACAATTAATTAACACAAAAAAAAAAAAAAAAAAAAAAAATGTTGGGAAATATATAAGCTAAACTTCAAACTAAAAAAGCTTAATTTCATTCATGGTATACCAATTATCTTCCTAATCACAATTTGGTATACCAACTACCGTTTTGCACACTGTAGTACCCCAACTTCTAGGTGACCTCCCATTGTGGTACATGTGACCTGTTATTGCAGGTTAACTGTGCCACGTCAGCACTTTGTTAGGCTTAATTTCACTTATGGTATACCAATTATCTCCCTAATCGCAATAACAGGTCACATGTACCACAATGAGAGGTCACCTAGAAGTTGGGGTACTACAGTGTGCAAAATGGTAGTTGGTATACCAAATTGTGATTAGGGAGATAGTTGGTATAACATGAGTGAAATTAACGCAACTAAAAACCACCTTAATGTGGAGGATTGATATGTAACATACATATAAATAGATATTTGACGGATTAATTATTGGGAGAGATCATATAGTACTTCTGATACACCACATTATCCGTGTGGTTTATCAATAAAATTATGATAACTCATACCTCAGCCAATAAAAAAAATATAATGTAGTAGTTGATTATTAAAACAGAATCTTGGACCAAAAAATATATTACGTTGCATGATTTTATCTGCTTATGCACGAATGACGTGGTTTATTGGACATATCCTAAAGTTTCTCTTATTATTTACTGTGGAAATATCTTAACATAAAAAAAAATTTAGAATAGATTTTCTGCACCATGTTTTATATGTACGTGCACCTAACCGATAAACTCATAACACATAGTATGAAATCATAATATTTAATTTGATTAGAATTTATTATTTAGTAAAATTTTTACTTGAGTTTATATATATATTATGTAATTAATTTTTTTTTTCAAAATGAAAGAAAAAAATTGATATTAAATGTAAATGGCTCATATTCAGTAATAAGTTTAGTATCTTTAGTATAAAGATTAACTAGAGGCCATAATAATAATAATAATAATAATAATAATAATAATAATAATAATAATAATAATAATAATAATAATAATAATAAAATTAATAATAAAGGTTCGTTATAAAAGAAAATGTTGTTTTTAATTTCAATACAAATAATTTTTGTATAGTAGCTATCTTTTAGAGATAATATATAAAAGTTAATTCTGAATTTTACTAATCAGCTTAACATTTTATTAGTTAAACAGTTTCATGTCATATTATCAAAATTTCAAAATTTCTTAAATCAAGTGGTTAAAGATCCAAAAAAAAAAAAAAAAAAAAAAGAAACTGATCAATGATCCAAATCCAAACAATCACATTTATTGATGAAATTTTAACACATAATGAGATGTAATTTCTCATAGATTTTTTTGGTTAAATAGTTACATATCAACTTAAATAGCCACATTCCATCACTTCCCAATCAAATTCACTAAAATAGGGAAAATTGTATATTTATATACAATAGATACAAGAGATCCAATAAATTGAAGAAAATGCTAATATGAAAAGTAAATCTAATCAAATGGAAACATGGAAAAAAAAAATTAAAAGAATAGCAAAAAAATAAAGAAAGAAAAAGGAAGGAGAAGAAAGCTTTTGATACTGAAATCAAAGAGAATAGAAGAAAGTGGGTGTAGGAGAAAGACAAAGAAAGAAAGTGAAAGAAAACATAAAAAAAGAAAAAGAAAGAGGCCAATCTATAGATTTAGAAATGAAGGCATATGCATATATCCAAAAAATAATTCACTACTTAACCCATCATTACTTCTCCTTTTCTTTCTCTCTTTTCCGCACTAATCCCTATGAAACAAACACTATCATTATCTCTCTTTTTCTTTTTTCTTCTTTCTTTCTTTTTTTTTTTTTTATAATTTCTTTTTTCTTATTATTAAGGGATCAATTGGAGTGAATTTTCCATCTAAATCCATTCCTTTTCCTTAATTTCTCTTCCGAACGGGTTATATACTTTCTTACTTATATATACTCTTTTCTTCTTCTTCTTTTTTTTTTTTTTTTTTTGATAAAAATTTATATTATATATACTTTTAATTTGCATAGTCTGAATTTTTACTTAAAATGTTTTAAGCCCACATGCCTTTTACTTCGTGGTAACCTAACTTAAATTATTACCTGTGTTCATATTACAAATTTGGGACCAAGTTTTGATACCTACCAACACCTATCATCGATTCTGATAATATAAAATCCTATATGGTTTAGAAATAATCAATAATCTCATATTAGAAATAATATAAATGTCGAATGACGTATAAAGAATATACATTGCTCAACCCTATGAGTAATGTGAAAACTTTTTGTGTATTCAATTAATCATATCGTATTTATACATAGTACGTAAGGATGGGATGTATCCAAATATATATACAAGCCCATACAACACATATACTCTATCATCCGTCCACAAGTTAAGGAGGGGGGGCACTAGAATATTTGTGTAAACCTTTTTAATATTATTATTGCTAAAAGAGGCTTATATACAACCATGTACACTTGTGTAAAATATGCAATTTGATCCTCACACAATATACTATTAAATGCAACATAATGAATTTCATACATATATATCACTATTACACCCCATCAAGTTCAGTAGCAGGTGAAACAATGCTCAACTTGTCACGTAATGTCTGAAAACGAGCCTTGGGCAAAGCCTTTATCAATAGATCAACGATTTGAACCTTTGCAGGAAGATATCAAACAAAAAGAGACTGATTTGCCACTCGTTCTTATACACAATGAAAATCAATCTCCATATGTTTTATTAGGGAATTAAAAATAAGATTAGATGTTAAATAAGTGGCACTCAGGTTGTCACACCAAAGAGTGGGAGCATGCTGCAGTGGAAATCCAATGTCTTGTAAAAGGATAACAATCCATGACAATTTAGAGCTGGTGGTGGCCAATGCACGATATTTAGCCTTCGTGGAAGACTTAGAGACCGTGCATTAGTAGATTATCACCTAAGAAAATAGCAAACCCTGCTGTGGATTGCCGATCATCAGAGTCTCCACCCCAATCTGAATCAGAAAATCCCTGTAAGAGGAAACAAGAAGACGGTTTAAACATCAAACCATGGGACAAGGCAGACTGAAGGTAACGCAATATGTGCTTCATTGTCTGCTAATGAATTTCTAAGGGTGCATGCATAAATTAAGCCAATTTATGCATTGTGAAGACGATGTCTATCCTAGTAATGGTCAAATACTGTAATCCACCAACAATATTGCAATACATAGACCCATCTTATAGCCGATCAACCCCCAAAATAGATAACTTCGTGGAAACATAGGTAGGAGTAGCTAATGGCTTGCACTAAGACATCTTTGCTTTTGTAAGTAAATTATTAATGTACTTTTGTTGATTGACATACAAGGACCCATTTAACTACAAAGCCCAGGAAGTAATGCACACGGTTTAAGTTCTTTATAAAAATTGTTACTGTAAGTAAGTGACCAAAGACCAAATCTGACCTAAATGATTCCGAAGCAGCAAAAGGTCATCAACACAAATCTAACAAAACATCAACACATCACCATATTGAAAACAAATAGAGAGATATCAGCCTTGGAACATTGAAAACCAAACCCAACAAGAGCAGTTGTAAGACGTTTATGCCATATTCGAGGTGATTGTTTCAGGCCATACAATTATTTTTTAAAGAGCGCAAACATAAGAGGGCAGAGTAGGGTCAACAAAACCTATAGGTTGTTTCATAAACACACGTTCCTTAAGATTACCATACAGGAAGGCATTAGAAACATCCAGATGTAAATCCTTTTAAGACAAGGAAACTGCAACAGCTAGGAGAAGTTGAATTGTTATAGGTTTGACCATAGGACTAAATGTGTCAATAAAATCTATCCCAGGGCATTGGTGATATTCTCGCCTTGTATCAATCGATAGATCCATCAGCTTTCCTTTTGGTCCTGCAGACCTATTTGCAACCAATGGCATTTGTATGAAGGGGAGCTAGCACAAGCTCCCATGTGCCATTAGCGATCAATGTTGAGACTTAGTTGCTTTTGTATATATAATGGGATCAACTTTGTGAACCAAGGTATGCAAAAGCTGGGGTATAAAGGATCCCGTTTGAGAGCAGGTAACCATACATCTAGGCTGAAGCATAAAAGGATCAAAACTGACATTGTTATCATCTTAAGCAAATTTTGTCAAAGCAACTACAAGGGGTAATCCTGGAGATGAAGCACGACTAACCGATGAAGGAGAGGATACATTAGTGGTTCAGGTTAGAGGTGTTTCGGATGGACTAGTCAGCGGTGATGGAGTGGTGGACGATGTGGGTATCGATGCAACAAGTGGTGGTAGGCTAGGTAGTGACGAATTGGTTTTAGGTGAGGTTAGTGATGGAGACATGGAGGGCAAGCATAGTGAGTTGCAAGGGGCATGCAAGGTGACTTGCATTTTACGTTGATTAGTTATAGGAAAATTGAAGATAGGATTAATGTTTATAGCTTAAGACGGGTAAGAATACGAATTATGGAAATGAGTCAGTCAGCTCTTGACATGGGTACACTTGTTCATCAAAGATAATATGGTGTGAGATATAAAACCTTTCCAGAAGAGGGATCCAAGCAACAATACCCTTTATGTAAATGACTCTAACCAACAAAAACATAAGGACGAGAACGATAATCAAGTTTACTAGCAGAATATAGACGTAACCAAGGGTAACATAGATATCCAAAGGTACAAAGAAAATTATAATCATGAGATATATATAGCAATTTTTCAAATGGAGACATGAAATGCAACAATTATGTAGGCATCCATTAATCAAGTAAACAATTGTATCAAAAGCATGGGTCTAAAGAGATTTGTCTAGTTTAGCATGAGCAAGTAATGAAAAACTTTTTTCAATGATGCGTCGATGTTTCTGTTCCGCACATTCGTTTTGCCCAAGAGTGTACAGATAGGAAACACGATGCTGAATTCCATGCTAAGATATATAAGATGAAATGATTGAAATTCCCCTCCTCAATCAGATTGAAAGGATTTAATAGAACATTCAACTGTTTTTAAACCAAACAACAAAACTTAATAAAGGCAGATAAAGCTTCAGACTTATATTTCAAGAAATACACCCAACAAAATTTACTGTAATGATCATAAAACAAAATATAATATAAAAAATTATCTTACAATTTAACCTGGGAAGGACCCCAATGATTTGAACAAACAAGTTCCAAAGGCCTATTTGCGTAAAGACAAGACTCAATAAATAGTTGTTTTTAACTCTCACTAATAGAGCAATTAAAACAGTAATATGGCTCTAATTTATTTGAAACTCTGATTTCGACTAATGATACATCGAACAACTGGAACCGCTGCATGACCTAATCGTTCATGCCACATAGACAAGAATGTAACATAAACTCTATTGAGAAAGAGGGCATCACTGAATTTAAAGAATTCTCTAGCAATATCTAGATATGAGTTAATTACACAGTTTGTCTCTAGAAGGTACTTTCATCAACTAAGAATTTGTGGCTGCAAATGTGTGCATCATTGATATAATATAAGTATAAATATGCTATTAGTCTGTGAGTGAGAAGTTTGTAAGAAATGTGAGCATATTAAGAGAGCAAATAGAGATAAGAAGTGTCCAATTAAGTGAGTTGGTGAGGCAGTTTAAGTGTGAGTTGTAAACTTGTTTGTGAAAGTTGTAATTTGATATTAATAAACTAGTTATTATTCATTTAAGTCCTCCTCCATTACTTTACAAACTTGAGCTGGAGGAAAGGAAAGGTATGGCACTGTGTAGAGACCTCCTCTATTCAGTCCTTGGTAGATCACCTTCTTGGATTTCAGGTTCTTCACAATAAAACAGTCATTAAAAAGTTCAACAGAAACATCATTATGGTTAGTGAGAGTAGAAACCTATATAAGATTCAAATTAGATTTTGGAACATGAAGAATATAAGACAATTTTAATGACCTATGAGACACACAAAAGGAAGATTGACCCGTATGAGAGATTGGAAGTTTAGCACCATTACTTAAATCACTTTTTCTAGTCTAGTGTAATAAGAATGTAAAGTTAGGTTCCCCATATCAGAAGTGAGGTGCCCAATATCATAAGTAAGGTGATGAGTAGCTCTGGTATCCATGATCTACGGTTGTTATGGTTAGGAGGCTATAGTGGTATGATTGGCTTGGGGAAACTGGTTAGTTGTGAAAACTATTGAGGTAAATTGAGAATTGTATTGATAATAAGAGTATATATATATATATATATATATATATATATATATATATATATATATAGACACACACACACACAAGAGAGAACCCCAACCCTATAAGGATTGTACAACATGTGAAAGTACAAAATTGATCCTCAATCTTAATCCTTTATCTCTATGACCTTCCCTTAATTTAAGCCGGAAGAGAACAAAGGCCCAAATTGTCTCTAAGAAGCAAAAAATGATCTTTTAGCAACAGTTTGGTGAGGACATCGGCAACTTGGTCTGAAGTAGGGATGTACCGGATAGAGAGGAGACGCTTTGAAACTTTGTCTCGGACAAAAAATAAATCGACCTCAATATGCTTGCTACGATTGTGGAAAATCGAGTTTGCTGTCAGGTATGTGGCTGAAATGTTGTCACACCAAAGTTGCTGGGCTCTTGGGAGGCGGAAACAGATTTCCTGTAATAAGATTTGCAGCCATCCAATTTTCAAAGCACCTGTAGCCAAGTTACGATATCCAGCTTCAGTGGAAGATCGAGCAACAGAGTTCTGTTTCTTAGAGCTTCAAGAGATTGGGTTTCAGCCAAGGTAAAAGATATATCCCGAGGTGGACTTTCGATTGTTCAAGCTACCGGTCCAATCAGCATCTGTAAAACCTTGCAGAGCAGAGTCAGAAGTCCTATGAAGAAAAATGCCATGATGACGTGTATGATTAAGGTAGCGAAGGAGCCTTTTCACGGCTTACCAATGGACAACAGTAGAGGCATGCATGAATTGAGAAAGCTTGTTGATAGTGAAAGCAATATCTGGCCGAGTAAGACACAGATACTGGAGGCTGCTGAGAACACAACGGTACTCTGTCGGATCAGGATGTGGGTCACCATCCCCCAACATCAAACCCGTCTTGGGACACATAGGATTAGAAATTCCCTTGCTATCCAACATATTAAATGTACTAAGAAGATCAGTCACATACTTAGATTGAGATAAAAACAACCCACTGGGTTGCCAGGAAGCCTCAACACCCAAGAAATAAGATAACATGCTTAAATCTTGGATGGCAAATTGCTGCTACAGTTGTCGAACAAGCCTACGAATAAATGAGGGATCGTATCCCATTAACAAAATGTCATCCACATAGATGAGACATACCACAAACAAGTCACCAGTGTGAATAAAAAATAAGCTTGTGTCCGATTTAGAGCCCGTGAACCTAAGTGTACGCAGTGTGTCTGTTAGCCATTTGTGCCACATCTGTGGAGCTTCCTTGAGGCTAGAGAGAGACTTCTTTAACTTGCAGAATACTCAGGTTTGTATGGGTCAACATAGCCAGGAGGTTGAGACATATATACATCTTCATCTAAGGTGCCATGAAGGAAGGCATTGGAGACAACAAGTTGGATGACGGTCTAATTGGAGGTGACTGCAATGGCTAAGAGAAGCCAAATAGTGGTGGGCATAATCACAGGACTGTAAGTCTTAAAATAATCAACACCTGGCCATTGATGAAACCCTTTAGCTACCAATCTTGCTTTGAACCGATCAATACTGCCATCTGCCTTGGTTTTCAATCTATAGACCCATTTATAGCCAACAACATTGTGACTTTTGTCAGGAGGAACAAGTATCCGGGTACCATTATTGATTAGAGCATTATATTCCTTGGTCATTGCTTGAAGCCATTCTAGAACTTTGAACACTTGTTGAAAGGTGGTGGGCTCTTTAGGAAGGGAGCTAACAAGAGCTTTGGGATCTTTATGTTTCAAAGAGCCGGTTTAAGATGGAGTGATTATGCGCCTCAGTGGTGGAGAAGCACCAGTGGTGGATGTCACAGAAGCAGAGGAAGTGGACTGAGCAAGAGAGGATAAGGGACCATTAGAGGAAAAATCAACAGTGAGGGAGGGCATCGTTGGGGCTGGTTCGGATGGCAAGATGGGTTGTAGAGTTACGGGTTTGGGAGGGGCTGGTGGCGAGTTTTCGGGGCTAACGACAACAAGTTTGGGAGGGGCCAGTGTTGAGGTGTTGGTGTTGGCGGCTGCGGATGGAGGTGTCGGTTTGGAAGGGGCTGCTGGTGGGGGGTTAACGTTGGGTGGAGAAGGAGGTAATGTGTTTTGGATGTTGGAACCAGTCGGGACAGTGATGGTAAGAGTAGTTGTGTCTGAGACGGAAGTTGAAGATGGGTGCCCAACATCATAACCTAGAATATGGGAATACATGTTCATAAAATAAAATATGGCATGAGATAAAAAGAAGAGAAGTGACGGGATCAAAGCATTTAAACCCCTTATGGAGTCTACTATAACCAAGAAAAATACATTTTTTAGATCGGTGGTTAAGTTTATTTTTAGTGTATGGTGGCAGCCAAGGAAAGCACAAGCACCTAAACACTTTCAGATTCATGTAATAAGGGGGTTCACCATAATTTTTGGTAAGGAGTGTAAAAATTAATAGAAGTTGTTTGGATGCGATTGATTAAGTAGGTGGCGGTTTCAAAAGTATAGGTCCAAAATTTGTTAGGCAAGTTGGCACGGTGTAATAAGGTAAGACCATGTTCTACAATATACAAGTGTTTTCGTTCAGCACTCCCATTTTGTTCAACGGTGTAGGGGCAGGAGATTTTGTGGGTGATTCCATGTTCGTGAAAAAATGGTTGTAAGGCAAGAAATTCGCGCCCCCCCCCCCCCCAATCGGATTGAAAGGCTTTAATGTGAGTGTTAAAGTCTTTCTTCACAAGAAGTTTAAAATGCACGAAAATAGAATAAACATCAGATTTTTGCTTCAAGAAGTATATCCATGAATATTTGCTATAGTGATCCAAAAACAAAACATAGTAAGAGTAGCCATCGACAGACAGAGTAGGTGCTGGCCCCCAAACATCAGCACAGATTAAATCTAAGGGAGCTTTAGACTTAGTTTTGACAATGCAAATGGTAATTGGTGACTTTTATTAATAGCACAGGAGTTGCAAACAGAATGTTTTGAATCAGAAACAACAATTTTATTCCAACGCAATAATTGTTTAACACAAGAAAAATTAGCATGTCCTAGGCAATCATGCCAAGTATTTAATGAAGCTAAGTTGGTTGAAGGAGAAGTAGAACCCGAAGACAAGTTGACACCCACTGCAGTGGCACATAAAGAGTACAAGCTGTTGTCAGTCTGGCCTCTGAATCGAATTTTCCCCTTGTCCAAATCCTTAATAAAAAAATGATCAGCAAAAAATTCCACAGAGACAGGATTAGTGTTAGTTAAAGCATAAACAGATAATAAGTTGTGAGAGAAATTTGGAATATGTAAGATATCATGAATCTGAAAAATTTCAGTTCCAATTTGAAAAGACGATTGATCGACTTAAGAGATGGAAAGTTTAGAGCCATTACCAATGGTTTCTTCTTCGGGTCCTTGATATTCGGAGTGGAGGTTCAGGTTCCTAAATTCAGAAGTCATATGATGAAAGGCACAGGAATCAACAACCCATGGTTGAGAGGGGGCACTGCTGGCTGCAAAATTTGAGGAGGGATGGCTGATGTTGGTTTCTCTAGGTATATTTGGGGAGGAGTATTCCCTAGCACAATGTCCAATTCCTCTGCAATTGTGACAGGTGATGGATTGGGGATCAAAATTTCTGAATTATTGCCTTGAGTCAAAATCGATATTACTGAAAGTTTGCTGTTGCTAACCTCTATACTCCAAAAAATAGTTGTTGCCACTGTTGCCACATCCTTGCTAGCCGCTTCTGCCACGATTGCGCTATCCCCTCCCTCTCTGCTGTTGCGACGTGCCGCGAGCAACCACCATTGCTATCAGTGGCATCTGTTCACGACGGCAACAGCTCTATGTTGAGCATGACGGGCGATGTTTCTCTCCTCATTCAAGAGCAGCCCAAGTAAATCTTCAAATTGAATAGGTTCCATCTTTGTTTCAAAGGTTAAATTGAACAATCTGTAATCTTCACCCAAACCACCCAATATGGAATTAATAAAATCATCATCTTGCACCCTATAACCTAAGGATGCTAATTGATCTTTAATGCCTTTTGCTCTAAGTGTATATGCTGTGGTGGTTTTAGCCTGTTCTCGGTTGAGAGTTTGTAATAGAGTTCGAAGATTGCGAATC
Source organism: Euphorbia tirucalli (assembly GCA_039660915.1). Lineage (NCBI taxonomy): Eukaryota > Viridiplantae > Streptophyta > Magnoliopsida > Malpighiales > Euphorbiaceae > Euphorbia > Euphorbia tirucalli. Next base: position 21,510,347 of record CM077634.1, on the reverse strand, counting down.
TATGACCTTGATCCTGAAGTGTAGGCTCGATTGAGTCTATTCCATGCCTCAATAGCCGTAGAGGCATCAATGACTTGGGGCAATAAACTCAGTTCAATTGAGGCAAAGAGCCAGCTTAATACCTGCTGATTTTGCTGTTCCCAAGTGTCAAACGCTGGGTTCCAAATCTATCCTTCAAGAAACTCCAGCAGGATAGACTAATTTGCGTCAATGTGGTGCCACATCCGGAAGCCTCGCAACATTGTGATGAATTGTGCCTTCCACAGAACAAAATTCGACATGTTATGTTTGTTGGTGATGAAGGTGGCGGGGTTGGGATATGCGATTGGCGGTGGTGGTGTGGCTGTTGTGATTTGGGATACGGTGGAGAGAAGGAGTGACGAGCCATTTGGGGAGCTTTGGATGGTGGAGATGACGATGGAATCAACTGTTGTTGACAGAGGCATAATTGACGTAGAGCTGGTGTTCTCGGTTGCCGTAACGGAAGACGATGGTAGTGGGATTGATGGAGACGACGTGGTGGAAGTTTCGGATAGGGACATGGTAGGGTTAGGGTATCGGCTCTGATACTATGAAAACTATTGAGGCAACTTAAGAATTGTATTGATAATAAGAGTATATATATATATATATATATATATATACAAGAGAGAATCCCCAACCCTACAAGAACTGTACAACGTGTGAAAGTATATAATTGATCCTCAATCTTAATCCTCTATCTCTATCAAGTTGGTGTGTTCAGTCTTGGAGAAGGACAATAACAAACACAATGCCTATTAACTTGGTAATTGTGACAAACCACTGTAGTCATATCGTATCTTACTGAAGCTGTAAAATTAACCTACTGAAAATTAACAACTCTATTGGTTGCATAACCCTGGGCCTACCTGCCATGGCCTCGGCTCCCTCTACCATTATCACGCCTTCTGCCTCCACCAGTAAACTGACCGAAAGGCTATCCTAGCATGTTAGATTGTTTCCTCACTATTATATGCATAGATATGACTGATGTCTCACAGCATGCACGCTTAGACAACTTTCACTCCCTAGTGAGCCATAAACCATAAATATCATCAAACTCAACATTACCTATAAGCACTTCAAAAGTTTTAACAAATGAATCATAATTTTCATGCAACCCCTCTATAACAGCTTCAACCAAATCATCTTCACTAGTTGAATAACCCAAACCAAGTAGAGAATCATAAATTATTTTAACACCTTTTAAATAAACAGTAATATCATCATTCACTTATTTCAAATTATGCAAACGATGTCTTAATTCACGAATCTGAGCATGAGATCTGGAAGCATATGATGAATTCAATTTTGTCCAAGCAGCTTAAGCAGATGTTACATCAATAAATTGAGGCATAAGAGATTCATAGATTAAGTTTAGTTTCCAACTCAATACATGTTGATCATGGCAATTCCACATCGTATATATTGGGTTTTTTGTCCGTTTGGCAGTAACTCCAATGGTGCGGGTTCATTGCATCACGATGGCCATCAATACCACTGCTAATAATTATAGGAAACAACTGTGTCTTCCACAGTAGGAAGTTCTTTTTTGTCAATTTCACAGGCATCTGTGTTGCTAGTGTCAAGAGAGGAGCTAAAGGCGTTGTGACACTATTTTCTCTTCCTAGAATAGGGCCACTAACAATGCCAATAGTAGCAAGTATCGTGTTTTATGCAGAGGCTATTGGTTCTGATCGGTTTCCGGTAAAGTTTGAAATCAATGATTAGGGTTAGGGTTTCTTTAAGAATTTCGATTATTAAGCCCTTTATAGCTCTGATACCATAAAATATTTGTGTAAACCTTTTAATATTATTATTGTTGAAGAGGCTTATATATAGCCTTGTACACTTGTGTACAATATACAATTTGATCTTCATACAATATACTATTAAATACAACACAATGAATTTTATATATATATATATATATATATATATATATATATATATATATATATATATTATGCTTAATTTGTAGTGGAAATCAATCCATAGATAGGGATTTTCTCAAAACATACGCAACTTCATCCTTTCTAGGAACATGAAATGTCTAGATTAAACCTTTGGAAACCTAATCTCACATGAAGTAAAAGTCAACTTCTAGGTGTTTTCTCTGTTGATGATAAATGGGGTTGATGGTGAGATATGTTGCTAAAAGATTGTCACACCTTAACCTGGGAGCAAAGAAAGAAGAAATCCAAGTTCCTTCGGTAAATTTGTAACAACAGATTTTGGATGCTCTCGTGGAAAGGGCTTTGTACTCGGCCTCAGCAAAAGAACGGCAAACTGATTGCTGCTTCTTGAAAGTCCAAGAGACCAAATTTCATCAGACTAAGTAAATTGCATACCCAATAGTCGAGTTCTTGTTATCAATACTGCCAACCCATTTTGCATTAGTGTACCCATGCAAAAACAATGATAAATCCTGATGAATAAAAATGGCAAAATCACAACATCGATATTAATATGGATGATGATGAATTAATGATGTGTTTGTTGAGAGAACTAAAATAAAATTATGATGGAGAAAATAAAAATTGTCTTGTTATAGAGAGAACTAAAGGTTGAATGTTGGCAGCAACGAGACAACTTTAATAATTCAAATGGATGAGATGCTGATAATTTGGATGTCAATTACATTTGATGGAGCTATTTAGGCATTGGTGAATTATTCCATAGTTAAAGAAGAAATTGATTCCTTTGAGTACCCTTAATCGTAGACAAATGGTGGAAGTTCTCACTAGCGTGGGAATACTATGCATGACACTTGGATTCAAATGAAAGCTACAAAGATTGTGGCACATTGTGCGTCTTACAGAGGAGGATCCTTGAGAGACAACTTCAAGCTTTGTTGGTTAGTCCAATGGGGACTTTTTGAGAGAAAAAAGTGATGAATTTCGAGTCAAGGTGCAGAGTTATTATCTTATACTTCAAAATTATTCATGAAGTCACCTGAAATAAAGATTGGAGCTAAGTTAAGCATCAGATTCAAAACAGAAGCAATATAGCGATGAAAGATGAATGCTAAACAAGAAGAACTTGTGGTTCGATCGGACCACTAGACATGGTACTACCAAACCAAGGACACATAACAAGTCTATCTCACGATTCAACTGAATCAGCCACATTTCACTTTAGATGGATTTCAAACTCTAGTTTGACTTTATTTTTTTCTATTGGTTTATTTTTTAATTAGGAAATAATAACTCTATTTAGAGTTTATTTCGTGGATTTTGAGCAATATAAATAACTCGTGTTAACCTAAGAAGAATTCCGTATCAATATGAGTTTAGACATTAAATAACTAATTTGTGAGTAAAGCATACAAACATAATTCTTTTTGATCGATATAGATATAGGTAAGATCACCGTAACTATATAAATTTTTAATTATTGTAACTGCATTTCTCAATTGTTTTGCTTATAATCGATATAATAAATTAAAAATTCTGTTATAATACTAACTTGGATATCAGAGTTGAAGAGACTCCGTGAGCCTCGAGAGTGCTCAATCTGACTGTAGGAATGAGCACACAAGTAAGGTTGAGTGCATACAACACAAATCCAATTGACTTGTATGAAAGTCTAATCTATATCACTTATATGTCACTCTTTGTACTCGTTTATTTCTCACGTGGGATTCAAACATTATAAGTTTTTTTTTTCAGTTTTTTCCTTGATAAAACTCGAAACATAAATCACTTATACAATTGAACCAAAAAGAGTGACATAATGAAAAGCAATTAATGAAGTGATCACAGTTGTACTGTGTGATGTTAAGAGGGGCAGTAACTTTGAGGCAAAAAGAAAGAAAGCAATGAGGTCACAGTTTAAAAACACTAAAAAAGTGAGAAAAAAGGTATAGAATTGTAAGCATACAAATCACTATTATAGTCAAAAGTTTTGCGCACCTTTTACAACTTTTTTGGATACTTTATCCTGTTAAAAAAATTAAAAATTATATATATTAGGATTTTGTTTTTTAAAATCATTGGATTGAGAATCGAATCGACAAAAGTTATTTTCGTATCTCACATTTTATTCCTTTCATGTTTTCTCTCTCTATACATATTTTTATTATATATTGGCTCTTATTGCTATAAGTTAATTAATTCCTTCTCTCTGTCTATACTAGAAAAAACAAGAATTCCGACAGACATAACATGAAGACAAGTAGCAAAATACATTTGTTTATTCCCTTGATTTGAGAGTTTATACCCTAAAGATAGTACATATATATATATAAAGATAGATTGGATAGCATAATATCGTGCATATATATAATAAGCCTTTGCCCAACAAAACAGAAGAAAAGAATGTTGGAAAATTCCAAAAGAAAAAACGACAATATATCAAATTCCAAATACCAACTTACAATCTTGTAATCATAAATAAACATATATATATAACTCAAGTAATTATTAGCAAGCTTCAAACAAATTAATGAATAGCGTGTTTTCCACGTTCAAATTTGTGTATAGCAAAAACAGTTATTGAGGAGAATTTGTATAGTGGTTTCGAACGAAACTCATCTGGAACCATTTTATTTGCAACATGTTAGCACTAGCATTGACGACGTGTCATAATTGTAAATGGTCTTGTACCACTATGGTTTGAGATCATAATAGAATTTTTATACATTCAAAGAGTTTAAATTCCGAAAAATATATATTTTGGTTTGTATATATATTTACCTAAATTTTTCAATAAATTTATCTTACTCTAATTTGAGCGTAATTAGGTTATATACTCTTAATTATCAGATAACTCGATTCTTGACTAACGATTCTATACAATTTTACAAAAGAAAATTTTAACGATTTAGGTTAAAATGGAGGGTGAAAAAGAATTGTTACCTTACAAAAACATATTGGGGTCCAAAATCTAAATTCCACATGAGATCCTTTTTTGCCCTCAATTTTAACTAAAATCCTAAAATAAATTTTAAGCTCCTAAATTCTTGCTTATCTATAAAATTATATAAATCTATTAGTTCATGGCTAGCTTATCCAGTAAATGAGAGTACTACGATTAACTAGGTCTAAAGCAAAATACGTAACTTAACTCATTAAAGAAATTTAAGCTACTATTAAGGACCAAATATAAATTTTACCATTTAAAATCCATGTGAAAATCCTCTCTTTCGTGCTTGGTTTGAATCCAGTAGGAATTTGAATTTAACAACATGACTTATGTAGCATTATATTATTAGCTTGGTACACGGATGACGTAATGTGTTATACGTATTCTATAATTTCTCCGTAATTGGATTAAACCCAAATTTAATAAAATAATTTTATATGCAAACATACTCCTATTTGAGTTTAACTCAATTAGTATTCATATATATAGAAGCAAACACGTCATGAGTTGAGAAAGTGAAGATTTATACATATAGATATATATAGTTTTGTTTGGGTGTTTGAGATTTAATTGAGACCGTAATTTTTTTTTTTTTTAGGTTTGCAAAGTTTGAAATATATATATAAGTAAATAAAAGGTGTAGAGAAAAATGAAATGGATAAGTATGTTGATGAGAAAATATCGGTAAGAAGAGTAGCAAAGGAATATTGGTAAACGCCAAAAGGAAAAAATTAAAAAAAAAACCCAAAACATAAAATTCGTTAATGTCTGAAAGAAGCTGATCAGCAGAATTAAGTTGTTAATTTTAATTTTAGTGAAAAATAAGGGTAACGCATGCCATATCAAGCTGACACACAAACACACCTCTGAGACATTTTATTTTTCTTTAATTTTAAATATAAAATATATATTTTAATTTAATTACTGGCTCACCTTTTCAAGGTCCCAACATGGATTCTCTTTGCCAGTGCAAAACCCATCACCTCTCTCAAGAGATTAGTACTAGATTCTATTTTTACACTTTTTTCCTTTATTTATTTTTAAATTATAAAATAAAAAGACAGAAAAAGAGAATGTTTGTGTTCATTTATTATATGTTATCTTTGTTTTTATTTTGCATGGGAATATAAACTTGTCAAAGTAATACTTTTAAATTTATTTCATTTCCAAAAATAATATTATAATAATATGAATGCATACCCCACCACTGTTAAATGTCATGATTGCAGCTGATGTGGTGGTGGCCTGTGGTGGAGGTGGTGGTGGTGGAGGAGAGGTGGTGGTGGGGAAGGGAGCTGCATGCTTTTTTTTAAATTCTTTTTTTTCTTTTGGTAGGGTTGAAGGAATGTCCCTTTGCTTGAGATTGTAAATTTCCTCTTTCTTATTCTCAATCTTTGTGCCTCCACTTGCATTGGGACTGCATTGGATTGGATATTGCCTTCTATTATGTGTATGTGTTTTTTAGTGTGTGAAACACAAAAATGTATTTTTTGGCTTATCATTCTATTTTCCAACATTTCATCTTTGAATTTGGTAAAATATCAACATTAGGCCTATATTATGTGAAGCTTCATGATCTAAGACTGAAATATCTGAAATGCTCTACACGACAGATAATTTTCCAGAGAGTGCAAATTTCAGCAATCCTATACATTAACAAATCAAAAGAGAACTCTAGCTGTCGGTGGTGTGTTGTGTTGGATAATGAATCATACATTGAAAATAAATGAAAATAGAGAGTAATATACAAGTAGTATAGATTAGGCATTAACACAAGCCAATAGGTTTTGTGTTATATTTGCTCAACCCCACTTATGTGTTTACTCATGCAGCCAAGTTCACCACTTTTAAAGCTTACGGAATCTCCTTATGGTATCAGAGCAGAAAAAGACTTGACATCAAAAAAGATTTTGGGTCTGTGTTTAAAGTCTTTGTAGAGTTTGGGCTTCTAGAAAAACACTAAATCTATTGATGACCTTAGGCCTAAAAAAAGATAGGCCAAGTAATGTTTAACAAGTGACAATTGATCCATATTCAGTTGTACTTGAGGGAAAGTATTGAAAAATGAATTATATCTTAGAAATAAATGAGAATAAAGTGTAATATATAAGTAGTGTAAACTGGACTTTAACACAAACTAATTGGTTTTATATTTTATGGACTTAATCCCATTTATGTGCTCACTTATGCAGTGAAGCCCATCACTCTTAAGGTCCACGGAATCTCCTCATGCAACCACCGACCATCTCTAAGCTTCTCTGGGAGTAGCTCATGTCAATAAAGCTAATAGACACTACAAGATAATTAAAAATTGCCAGCAAATTAACAAGAAAAAACAAAAACTAAAAAATAGGGATGGAGAGTGGGTTGATAACTAAATAATTTTCTTTGCTAAATAACCTTAAAGATTGATTGAATGGGAAAAAAATTCTTTATTGATTTGAGCAAAAAAAAAATCCAAAGTTTTCTAGCAGTGAGATAAGTTTCATGAATAGTTTTTATTATTATTATTTTTGATGCACCTCGCATACGAATATCTATTGTTATTGAAGCAAGTATGACACAAGTATATTTTACGTGTTAAAATTTTATAAATGAGAGTTACCAGCATTTGAACTCTCAATTATTTAGTCAGAAATTACTTTAATAATTATCTCTAATAATTCGGGCATTAAAAAATGATACATACGACTTGTAAAATGATGATTATTTAAAACGAACTATTCTCATATCAACTCAATTGGGCCGAGCTTAATATTTTATTGAGGGAATAATTGTTAAGACATAAAAGTTAAGGGATCAAATTCATACATTTTACCAAATTAGGGGGCCAAAAGTAGGTCTTGTTGTGTGTGAAATGAAGGATTGAGTTAGAAAGAAAAAGAAAAGATTAAAGCTTTATTGGATTAATATTTGATTGATAGCTAGTGAAAACGTTATCCATGCTATAAGTTTCCAATCACTTTCTTCTACATATATATGGTTTCAAGTAAACACATCTAAATATTATGAACCGTTGATGTTTTCGGCTGTAATTAATTAATTAAAGTGGTAACTGCAACTATAACCTTTGAGAAATTATTCAAAAAAAAAAAAAAAAACAAAAAAAACAAATGTACATATATCTGTCTACTTTTTCTTGCTCACAAAAGCTACTCTTTTTTTTTTCAACAATTTTTGTCCTCTTTATAATACATTGAAAAGAAATAACATTTCATTTCCTATTTGTCAAATGCAGTTAGTTACTGATTGTCTTTTTCTAATATAGACTAAAACTTTTAATACTAATATAACATCAGATCTCTCATATACTGTCTATGATCTTAGTTATGTATTTTTACACAGTTTCTTTGTTGCATTAAGTAGCTGCTATTCTACTCTTCTATTACGGAAAAGAGGGGGACAAAGAAGAAGAAGAAGAAGAAGAAGAAGAGTCGTAGTATTCTACTCATTTTTGTGTAATGATAATTAAGCACACTGCCTTCATATAAACAAATGGGATAAGAGTTAAATTTGCCTCTAAGATTACATACGAGAACATTAATTTTACCCTAAGTCCAATATCTAATGAAACTCTACTTCAATTATGGTAGAAAATAGAAGTCCTAACTAAATTTTCTTATTATTTTTAAGTCAATAACAAAAATTACCAACAAAATAAAAAACGATAGAGAGATTCTACTACATTTGGGCAACGCTTTGCCATTTTTTGCACAATAAAAATAAAATTTGCTTATTTTTATAATTTTTTTATATTATTAAATAATATAAATATTAAAAAAAGAATATTAATGCAAAAAAAAAAAAAAAAAATTACGAACTCTATCTCATTTAGAAGTTTTGATGAGAATCAGAATAATTCATTTAAGCGTCTTGTAGAATACTCTTGATTTAATTAACTACATTTTTACATTCCATTCTCTTAATTTTAATTTAATTGAAGTTATTTTACTGAAAACACGGACCCCAAGTTTCGAGTTTTATAGCAACTTCGGTTCTTGAATAATGTACGTCACTTTTGTTTCTATTGTAACAAAGGGTTCCCTTTTTATGTACTTTATCCTATTAAATAAATGAAAATAATTAAATTACCTTGTTCTTCTTCAATAAGTTTAAAGGTAAAATTAATCCTTCATCTTATCCCTAAACGAATTAAGTTCAATACATCAAGATTATTGGTCAAAAGTATTTTCCACCGAGTTTTGATAATAATTTATCTATTCGTTCTATTTTTCAGGTCAATATATAGATCAAAGCTAATATGTAGAATGAACTTTTATGTCAACAAAATTTAAAATGTTAGGGTTACATGTACAATTTATTTATTTATAATAACTAATAATGATATTTCCCAATATAACCCCCTAAAAATTCAAAGACAACATAGTTTTTGTTTAAAATAAGTTCTATTTTTCCCCCTCTCAAAAAAAAAAAAAAAAAAAACCAACGAAATGTCTAGAGCTGCGAAAGTTATTATTACTTTTCTTTTCTTTCAGATATATCGAACCTGAGTCCAAGTTGTAACCGACGTATACAATATGCTTTACTCATTTTTCATGGCTTAAAAATTGGTACTTATATTTCACACAAATTAGAAATACAAAAATTACAACTAATTGGGCTGGAGTACAGTTCTCATTGATTGGATCAACTACAATATGCTTCCTTGCATTAAGAGTTGCCATGAATCAATCCCCTTGTACTTTGCATGCATCAATTTTGATCACATTGGAGACTTCAATCTAATATTGAATTTGATCCAAACATGTACATCAAAGAGTAGAAGCAATGGATATCAAATAACTTTTGCTATCCTGTAGATTAATTATATCCTGCTGCTATGCCCTCTTTCCTGCCTCGAAACCGATTTGGCACATCCGGTTGCCTATTGACCTCAACGTTCTCATTACGAGGCACAATTCTCAAAGGATGTGCTTCTGTATTAAACACCCATTCATCTAGAGGTATGACAGATGGAGGAGAAAACAGGAGGTAGAGATATTTAAGTGTCTCAGCTAGGAAGAAGCTCTGCATCATGTTGTCTTTGACACCAGTATTCACCTGAGCACAAAAGCAACATGTTATTTAGTAGCAAAATTATGCGACACTAGGATATAATCCAGAAGCTATATCATCAAACAAGGCGTATTTGATTAATCAACAAGCACAATATCATCCAATCATAAGATTTGGAGAATGATCTAGTACAAGATATTTAAATAATTAACTTAAATATAACTAAATTTACTATTTGTATGGCTCTTTAGAACTTTTACTAAGTACAAATCGCATGTAAACAACTCGACTAGGGGAAAACTACATATGTAAGATCAAATTTCAAGGATAATAAGATACTTACATCTTTGAGTCCAACATAACCTGTCTCTATGCGGGAGTTCCTTTCAAATGCTTGGAAAATATTCCAACCCCATTCTTGGTATGTCTTGTTCCCAGTCAAACGCCAAAGGTAAAAGAGGGACTCGACCGTCTCAGGTCTCAAAATGTTCCATGAAGTGCCAACAATCATGTCCTACAATATTGTAAGATACTTCAATGTTTAAGCATAAAGTATTACTTATCGCTTCTATTGTGCAGTATCAGCAAACAGTATCATACCCGTTCAGGATGAAAGAAATAGTTCTCTCCAGCCAATTTTGTAGGAGTTGACTGATAAAAGTTATAACAAGTCCATGCAAGCTGCATGACAGCCACAAAGAATCAAGTAAAAGGTGAAACAGATGTAACCAATCCGATGAAAAAGCAACTCCATCTGTTTTTGAAAGGATGTGTAAAAATTTGGCATGTAGAATAAGAAAGTTATTAAAATGTCTTAATCATAGTGGTATTTTTTACAAAGATATCCCCATAATTATTTTTGGAATATGAGCCACTTTATTAATTGTATTGTAGCCAATATTAAATATGAGGGTATACTTGGGAAAAAAATAATATTAAATGCTCTTTTGATTTCATAAAAGACAACTATTTAAACACAAATGAATTTTTCTTACACGACATCTTTTCAAAAATGGAGGGAGTAATTCAGACAAACCAGGGTTAATTTCACTCATGGTATACCAACTATCTCCCTAATAACAGTTTGGTATACCAACTACCGTTTTGCATACTGTAGTACCCCAACTTCTAGGTGACCTCCCATTGTGTTACATGTGACCTGTTATTGCAGGTTAACTATGCCACGTCAGTACTTTGTTGGGCTTAATTTCACTTATGGTATACCAACTATCTCCCTAATCACAGTTTGGTATACCACTTTATACGTATTGTTTCATTTTATTTTTTTTTTTTAAAATAACAGAAATATATAAATCAAAGAAAATAAAAGAAAAAAAATTTGATTTATATATTTCTGTTATTTTAAAAAAAAAAAATAAAATGAAACAATACGTATAAAGTGGTATACCAAACTGTGATTAGGGAGATAGTTGGTATACCATAAGTGAAATTAAGCCCAACAAAGTGCTGACGTGGCATAGTTAACCTGCAATAACAGGTCACATGTACCATAATGGGAGGTCACCTAGAAGTTGGGGTACTACAGTGTGCAAAACCGTAGTTGGTATACCAAACTGTGATTAGGGATATAGTTGGTATACCATGAGTGAAATTAAGCCAACGTTGAGGTTTAGGAAGCCATTTATTAGAAACGTGAAATGAAGCTCTGAGTGATAATTAAGACTGGAACTCCAGATCCAAGAAGCTCTGAATTAAATGCTCTAAGGCTAGTTTGTTCTCAATGTGATGCAGTACTAGCTGACAAAGTATTGAATAGAAAAGAATAATGAAAACCACCATAATAATTTAATGTCACCATTATCAGTACCTGTTCTGCAAGAGATAATATTTTTTCACCCTCTCCAGATTCATAACCAAGAGATCCTAATGCCAACATGCCAGGAGCAAAACAGGCCAATTCATCCATCTGCATGCACAAGAATGAATTCAGTAAAAAACAACTCAGCCATAAGATACTCCAGGGATATAATAAAAATAGTCTACCTTGTCAGACATACGGTTTCCACTCTTCTCACATAAGTATGTATAAGATGATGGTGTTGTCCTTCGAACCAAGCTTTGCAACCCTTTCATTGATATCTCCCACATCTCTCTGTATGCAGTATATGAAGATAAAAATTGATGGAAAAAATGGAAAGTACTCTCACTATTTTTGCTTAATTAAAACAAAAGTACTATCATTATTATGTCCTTAATTAACGAAAACAACATACTTCATCCCAAGTTTTGGTCATTTACATGAATTTGCTAGGTAGGTTGATGCATATGATTTAACTAGGGACCTACAGTTGTTATGCAGGAGCATCTAAGCTAAATTATGATTTCAGTGTTTTTCTTTTTTTTTTTTTTTTTTTTTTTTTTACTACGACTCCAGCTCTGCTAGATATGTTCTTTTCTTTTCCTACTTAATTGTATTTTACTTAATTAATTTTAAAAAAAAAAATTTCAATCTAGAACCACGACTTGTCCTAACTAGTATAAATCGGATACCATAGATGAAATAGTATTTTCTCCTTCAGTTCAGAATTTAATTCTCGAGTTTTCTGTAATTCTATTCTTTCTTCTAGATAAACCCACCATATTCTATACCCACTACTATTCTGGTCTAGTAATTGACCTTCACTAGCATATTCTCTATCATATTTATCGGGCTCACTGCACTGGCAAAAAGTTCAAACCAGGCAAAGAAAGTTTCATGCAATGATTGAGCGGAAAGCACATCATCATAGAAATTGACAATTTTAATTGTCTGGCATCTCTTTAAGGATATATATTGAAAATTTAAAACTTGAATCTATGAACATGCTGAATTTCAGAGGTCTATTATGCATACAAAAACTTCAATCTAGTGCAAGATTTACAGACTAAATGATAGAAAACAGAAAACCCAGACCCAAGACAAAGAGAACAGAATTCTATCAATGAACTTCTCTAAATAGTAGCATCAGAATTACAAAAAATGAACAGATTCAATCAGAAAAATGAAAGAAAAAGGATGGACAGAGAAATGATTTTTCAGCTCCCACAAGGAATTATCCTCTTTCCAAGTGTTACAAAATGTATATTTTAGAGGTTGTATCACAGGACTGATTATCGGGATTCCAATTTTATTGACTTGTTTTGTTTCCTAGTGTAGAACCTCATACCTATATATATATATATATATATATAGAGAGAGAGAGAGAGAGAGAGAGAGAGACGAGCGACAGCCCTTTCTCTGTGTCCAGCATCATTGTCCAAGTTTGATGAAATCAGGAAAGTTCATTTTGCCTCTCCCTGCTCTTGTATGTTTGCTGCCTATTGGGTATTGTAGCATTTCAGATTCAGCTTGGGCATTTACTGTGTTTAGGTATTGTATGTTCCGACGGTCAACGACAAACTAAAAGATATTATTATGGTAAGTTGGTAACTGACATTATCCCACTTGTCATAAATCACAAACCATAAATTGACTGGTCCAAATTTTTAGATTGGTCCCAGACTTTCAGTATTTACTTGCTAGTACTGTCATGGATCATCATCTATCTGACAATCCATCAACAAATAATAAAAGAATGGTCGAGAGATGATGATCAATCATTTCCGTAGATTCTTGTTATTTGCAATAATGGTCGTTCAGAACCATTAAAGTGTCAAACAAGAGCAACAGGTGCTTGGACAGAGGTAGAAACGTAGGCACCAGTTTTGGTGCATAAAATCTTAGGAAACTCTCATCCAAACGAGATATTGCAGTACTAGAGAAAATCTGAGAGTTGGTAATCTCAATTTCAGAGCTAAGAGCAGCCAGAAAGCTCATTACTGCCAGTTGTTCCCATTGAGGGCGCTAGACCTAAATATCAGAACTAAAAGGTAACCAGAAATTCAGTTCTTCATAAGTTTTCTTCAAATTCATAAAATAGGATTGAAGAGGTTGCCCATGTCAAAAATTCGGGAAAATATTGCCCTTCATGGATCACATAAATTCTATATATTCCATCAATTCCTTGACATACAGGCTAGCTTCTTCAATGTCAATGGAACTGAATCTGCAAAAGTAATGGGGCATTAACCATTCTTTGATATGGTTCAATGGATTGTCACTTGGATGCTGATCCTTGAAATAACCCACACGTAAATACGAACAGTCAGAGACCAATCTAAGAATTTTGGACCAATCAAATTATGGTAAGTGATCCGTGATAACATAGGGATAACATCAGTTACCATAACATCTTTTTGTCAACTGTTGACCATAGCAATGAATCCCAAATGACAACAAAAATCCAATCAAAATTCCAAACACAATAAATACCCAAGCTGAAATCGAAATACAATAAATACCAATAGCAACAGCCGACATACCAAACAGCAAATACCCAATAGATGCAAGCAGATGACCAAAGGAGGGCCAAGAAGGACTTTCCTGGTTTTGTCAAAGCAACACAAGAGCCAAACTAGGAAAGGCAACGTTGAAGCAGCTGATCAGGGAGAAAAGACCTATCGCTTGCGCCTTTAATCATTGGCGCATAGGGAAGATGACAACGCTTTCAGCAGGGCGTGTAGCTCATTTGAGGCAATCCCAATGACCAAACTCCACGGACAGACCAATCGCCAAGCACATCTGTCCTACAAATGACAGTGAGGCAAGTATGGTCCAGGAAATGGGACCCAAATGATTTCTCTGTGGGGAAAACCCAAAGAAGACAAGAAAAAAGAATTGGAGAACAATTTACTCCTTTCCAGGGAAAAAGGCTGGCTCTGAAACCATGTAAATAGAGGTATTGAGAAAATGAATCTTGTATTGATTCAAGGAAAAGAAACATTACATATACATGTGTGAGGTTCTAAACTCGGAAAGAAAATAAATTTACATATTATTGAATCCCTATAATACATCCTCTAATAAATACATTCCACTACCAGCCTAGTCGTTATTTTGTTATTTTATTCATTCCCAAAAACCCTCCCCTTACTTGCTATTCCCCCACATAAGTATATAACTCCCTACTCTCTCTCTCTCTCTCTCTCTCTCTCTCTCTTTCTAACTCCAAATCCTATCAAATAATAGCTAAGAGAAATTCTACCTGTTCCCTTATTCCCTTTTAATACAGGCTTTCCTCATCTTTCTGCCATAATTCAATGACTTTCCCTCATTCCATGCTTAGCATACTCTATCACTAAAGCACCAATTCTTGAATTAACCTTTTTTTTATTTTTATTTGGTAAATAGATCTGATTAATATGCCCGAGGTTGATCGGACACCCTTTTGGCCACTGCGTACACTAGGAATCAAATTTGAGACGTAGCTTAAGCAACTAAAGTCTCTTTCTACTCGAACCAACCTTAATTTGTAGCATTACCAGATTTCGAGAAGTTGTTTGTTGTCATTGCGACGCCTCACATGTGGAAATTGAAGCAAATTCTTAGCTAAGACAGAAAAGCTCTAGATTATGAGGTGTTCCCTGGTTCTAGAAGGCACTGTTTGACTTATTACCTAGAGCAAGGGAAACAATTTAGTCAGCTGGTAACTAGGAAGCATCATTCCCATAAAGAGCCTTAGCGAACACAACAAATAATCACAAAATATGACAGTACTACTGCTTGGAATTTTTTGCCTTCCTTACTTCGTGGATAAATTTTTTTTCCAAAGAATCTTTATCAACCAAGAGACTTAAAAATAAGCATAGACAATTACTAAGTAGCAAATCTTTGAAATTGACAATAATGATGCAATTAAGACTTGCGCTGCCTAACATGCATGACATGTAAAATAAATTGTTTTGCCTTTTACATGGACTGAAGTATACTCATTTTCATAATATAAATTCAAATATAAACAAAAGTAACTAATACCTGTAATGCTTTACGGCTTCTGTTTTGTTCCCTTGTATCCACACTTTGAGTAAATACTCGTAAAAGCTGCAAGAAGAAAAGAAATAGATGATTTTATAGAAAGGTGAGACTGTTCAAATTTCAATCATCAATTTTCGAACTGAAACCATGTTAAGTAATCATTTATTCAAAAGTTTAAGCTATCGGAGGGATGCATTCTATTTCTATCACAAAATTGGGCCACAAGTTCATGCCTGAACAAACTGTGCCTAACAGAGAAGGAGTAGGATCTTCAACTGGAAAATCCATAGAACTCAAGTGTACAGGAGATCAGTTATCTGAACAAGTACCTTGTCAATTTTCTTGTATTTAGAGTTTGTCATGTTCCATAAGTTTCAATAATGTAACTGTTTGTTATTTTGCATTCTGACATGCTTCTATAAGATGGTTGTTGGCTGTATATTTACTATGAAAGTTATAACTGAATAATGCTGAAATGTAAGAAGAAAAAGTAATTCAGTTTATCTAAAAAAAATAGGTTCTGAAATTGAAATGATTTTCTATTATGAGGCATCATTCAATTTGTTATCATACTTTGTAAAAAGAAATTCATATTTTCTTGAGGAAAACCTTGATTTTACTTTAAGAGATGCATAACTAGATCCTATACAGTAAAAAGGAATCAAGGATTCAAGAGACCTTGCATATTAAATACATAATCATTTTCTCAAAATTAATCCACTATAATGTTAAGCTCAATGCTGTTCAGTTTAAATGATATGGTACATGAAGCAGACAGGTGTTGCATAAATCATGTTATCATTTGACAAAGGCACCCAACTAGTATGGAGCCATGCATGTAAACAAAGTTTGTATATCATATATATATATACCCATTTTTGTAGTTTCAATATTATACCAGTAGGAAGAAGGGCTATGATCATTTTTCTCATATTGGCATCCTCATTTAATCTAGTGCTGACTAATTAAGAAGCGTGACGATTTTAACATACATGCTGGATGATAAGAATGGCCATTGTAGAAATAGATGAGAACAAGTCTGCACATTGCCAAACAAGGCAAACATTATTATGACACAATCACAAAGTTCACATGAACTTTGATTCTGTAGTTTGAATTATTTATTTGAAGATTTCCAAGTTCAATTAGATCATTGAGTGCTCAGGGTTTAGTCAATATCACATGCCATTCTACACCATTTTTCATGCAATAGACCTGGAAAAAGGTACAAAAAGTAAATAAAATCTAGGGAAAAGAATTTATATTGTAAACACCATCCTGCAATGACCAACAGTCTATTACTGTTATGTCAACTCAACCATAGATGTGATTTTCTTTGATAAACGTGGCTTAATGGTTGTTGTCAATTTCAAGAATCAGTACCTATCACCCATGGCACCAAATGTGATCACTGAATATGAAGACTTTCCGGTTTGAGGATTAATATATATGGGAAGTAAACCATCAGCAGGAAAGGATTTACGAAGCTCTTTGATAACATTCTCCACCTGAAAAATCAGGTACACATCATATAACCTATAAAAAGTACATGATAATACTTTTGTAGGGAGTTATCTAACACATGAAACAACTGTAAAACTTATTGAGGATTGATCCATGATGTTTATATACAAGTTACAGGAATACCTTCTTCTGGTACTTGGGGTCATTTGTCCTTTGAGACAAAGCAATGAACTCTAGCTGCTCTGTTCCAGAATCTGCTAAGATACTACTTCCCTGAAAGTATAGAGAATATGGAGTTCAAAAAACATTAATAAAAGAAAGAGAAACGTTTAAAATAGGGGACAGTGATGGTTAGGGAACTCTAGGATATCTAACCAATTCCTTTATTAAGGGTTTGGGATGATACTGCTTTAGAAAAATAATAGTCTTGTCTGGTGAATTACATGATTAATATATCAAGAGATGCTCTAGAAAAATGTGGTACTTTGGGAAATTGTTGGTATACAGAGAGATCAGAATATTTTGGGGTGTAAATGTGTTTTATCATAAAATGCAAAGATAATGGGAGTACTGAAATATATAAAGCTTGACCAGTCGCAAAAGGGCCACCCACTACTAATGTAAAGAATGATTTATTACATGGAGACCTGAAGCAGAACATAACTTTGGTGAAAAAAAATTTTTAAACAGATCCAAACAATGCCTAAAGTCTTGGTTTGAAAGACCTGCGAAAGGATACAGATACTCTCCAAGTAAAGCTGATCACACCATGTCCTATCAACTCTCGACAAAAGGTAACATAGTTGCACATAGTGTCTATGTAGATCATATAATACTTAAAAGGCAAAACACGAGTCCCCTGATCTTTTATCAAAACTGCAATTGGCCCTCATCAATTTTTTGAACACATTGAGTACCCGATATTTTCATTCTGATATTATATGCCCCAAACTCTATTTTATTTTATGTCTATGTAACAAGTACTATTAAGTGACATAACCGATAATAATTTAGTACGTAACACAATTTCAAAAAATTGCCAAGATAAGAAAAAAGATTTGCTGGAAGTGTACATTTTACAGTTTCAAGCAATAAAACCATAAAATTGTTAAATTATTTCGGAATGTTTATTTCACAGTTCTGTCACTACACATACGCAAAAGATAGGTCAAGTTTGGGGTTTACAATATCAGAATGAAAAGATTAGATACTCAATATGTTCAAAAAATTGATTAGGGTGCCAATTACAGTTTTGGAAAAAGATCAGAGGGCTCAGGATGTGTTTTGCATACTTAAAAAGAGATAAGTTTGAAGAAATCAAGGCTATAAAGAAGAAACTAGCTGGAGATTTGAGATCAGAGACTCCGTGGGCCTTGAGAGTGCTTGGCTTAATTGGATGAGTGAGCACATAAGTGGGTTGAGCCCATGTAACACAAAACCAATTAGCTTGTGTTAAGGCCTAATCTACACCACTTACTACTACTACTACAATAACAACAACAATCAAAGAAAAACAAAAATTTACCAAATATTATTAGGGAAAACTCAACATTAGCAAATATTTGGTTTGTTTGAAACCTAAGCTACATCGGATGTTTTCAGTATCTTGTGGCATTGTGCCTCAAAGATTTACCATATATCATACGAAATAAATATCACATGGACATTTTGCTATAGTAGCTCAATTTTTGGTACTTAGCCCCTCTTTAGGACAATGCATTAGCTTCCTCTAAATTCTATTTTTCATCCTATTTCTTACAGAAAACTCATGTTTTTATCATTTATTTATCGAAAAATAATTACATATTTCATTGAAAAATGCACTGATCCACAACCTTATACAAAAAAATGAGGAATGCATGTAGAGTTTTTAATCCTAGGAGCTAACTAACTGCCAGATTACCAATAGTTGATCAAAATGTCTACACGTCTCTAAATACATGCATTTATTATAGCATTTAGCAATATCATGAAAATTCTCAATTTTTTACCCAACAACAGTTTGCCGTCATCTTGAAAAGTATCATTAAACTCTAATGTCCGACCAAAATATTTGTGTCGTTATGTAAGGAATATTTGAATATCAAGCCATTTTTTTATACTTTTGGACCAATATCAAGGTTCTAGCAGGTGGCAAGCAACTAAAATACACTTTTCAAAGCATACATATTACAGTGGGTGCTTAATTTTTATTCGTTTTCCACCCAAGAATAATATAGAATACTCAATTTGCATATATAAGAATAATGTCTAAAGCAAAAACGAACTTTAGCTGAACTGAAAGAGCGAATGAACATAACTCACCCCTGTCCACCCAGGGTTGTGGGGATTCCCATGTGCTAAGTTAATACTGTTATAGGGAATTCCTGATGGAGTATCCCATGCAGGCAGCAGCCTATCTGCTATCTCTCTAGCCTTTTCAAGAAATACTTTGTCACCGGAGAGATCATATGCACTAAGAAGACCTCCTACAACTCTGGACTCACGTAGAGAATAAAATCATGATCAAACAGAGCACATGACATATCGCCCTTGTTGCAATCAAACATTAGAACAAATAACTAAATGGGTTAAAACCTTATGATGCAACCTTATGGTCGTCTCAAAGACACTAGCTTCGTAATTCTTGTTGAAATCCAATGAGTTTGCGATCCACCTGCAATAATGTGACAATACAGCTAGCTTAAAACTTTAGCTGGACAAAGAAAACAGCACAGAAGACAACTAATCAAAAAGCTACAATTGCTAAAGGTTCAAAAACCATTGCAAATTGCATGATCCATGATACATACAATTTAAAACAAATCTAAATGGTAAATTTGGACTATGCAAATTTTGTTATAGAGGATAGAAACTCACTCTCTAGCTCTTTGAAATTGTTCATGAAGACCCATAATGAATAATGTGTCAAGGGAATCTATCAAAGTTGCACCAAGTCCACCAAAGCTATTGACACCATTCCGAGTTTGTGGCTGTCGTACAATAAGAGTTGACTTATAGTCAGCATTCGTTTTCAAAATGGGGCGAACACACAACTCTTGTAGAAAAAGTACTTATGCTACTGACTTAACCATTAAACATTACTTGGAGTTCTGAAAAGAACAAGCCAATTAAGAAAATGAATGTACACATGCCCTAGAGCACACACATACATGCAATCAGGGAAATGAAAACCATGTCATCAAAATATCCCTTTTCTTCAGCAGCATCCTTATGCTGATAAAATATGGATGTATTTTACAACTTATATTTTTAACCAAAAAAAAAAAGTTTCTTAATTATGAAATTTAGCCCAACATTAATTTTGAACTTTTGCTATGATGACTATTCAAGAATTGTACGCATGAGACACTGGATAAGGTAGCATCCAATTGCTACCATATGAATTTGTCATATATCATCCAACTGCTTGATAGTATACTTGGTCATTATAGGTTTCACAAAGTAGCGACCATGTGGAATCATGTTTTTGGTTAAGTGTTATCTTATTCCATGCATATATAGTTGAGGAATAAACAAACAGTAATTATGAAGTGCCTTCGGTGGAATAACTGGAAGGATGGATGGAGAGGGGACATGAATCTCAACATGTACATCCCTAAACATAATTCATCCTCTATGTATCTGGACATATACATATCCAGATACATCTTCCTCTCCATTAATCCTTCCAAGCAAACAGGCCCAAAGCTCTAACCAACAATACTTTCTCTGAGACGTTTGGTTGATATTTTGGGATCTTTCATCAAACTAGATTTGCAGTGCATTTATATCTATATAGACACACACATATGGAGTTGTCTTTTATTGGATAGAAGAAAACACCATTCAGTCTGCCCGTTAAAGAGTCCAGAACTGAAAATGGTAACAAATTAGTAGGTCAACAAGCCTTCTTTATATCCACTAAAGCAGACACCGCAAAGCAAATTTTTCAGTTAACGTTCTTGTTTTTCAATTATACTGGCCCAGCCATTTAGGTCATTTGAGAAAAGAAACGAAAAAAATCATCATCAATCAATGTAAAATGAAGTACAGAGTATTCAAGTCACAGCAGTCAAGTTCACCATATGTATTCCTTCCACTTTACAGCAAAATTATATCACTTGATTTCAACAACCGTAAATCAGTCACGTGAACAAAAGAAAAGAAAAGCAGTGCAGTAGCTGAGCCTACGCTTAAATAATAGGTAAACACTATCAATCATTTCCAGAAATAGTCCCATAAAATAATCAAAGTAAAGCTAATAACCACCAAAACGGACTAGATTATGAAATATTATTATTCAGAGGTTTGATAATGAGAATGAATTTAATTGAAGACGAAAGCAATGGAAAGAAACCTGAAGTTCATCATGACCCCATGCGTACTGCTCATAGCAAGTCCAAGCATGAAGCATAGCTTCTTTCACTTTCTCTCTTCTTTCATCACTAATCGGATCATTCTCCTCCGCTTTCGCATTCCTTCTTTTACCACTAATGTCTGATCCAGAACCTTTCAGTTGATTCGTCAAATCCTCGAGCTGCAGCCACGGATTTATTTATTTTTTCTCCAAATAAATGAAGTTAGTGAACCACAAAAAAACCAAACTAAGAGAGAGATTGAAATGAGGTTAGTTAACTTACCTGATAGTGTAGCTGCTTCAACTCCTCATTTAATTTAGAAACTTCGAGCTGAATTTCGAGAAATTTAAAGAACAATACGTAAATATTCAATAAGAGAGAGAGAGAGAGAGAGAGAGAGAGAGAGCAATAAGGAATTTGAAGAAGAGTAACCTCACTCACCTGATGTTCTCGAGAAAGAGATAGGCGATCTATAGAGAGGAAAGTGAGGGAAACGAGAGCAAATGCTAGAAACAGAAGTCGATTTCGGCTAATCCAGACATATTTTATCTTACTATTTGAGAGTAATATCGATGAAGATGAAGATTTCTTTCCCATATGAATATGTTGTACTCCTCAGATTCGTTCAGAGAGAGTAACTAACGGAGTAACTTCTCTTCAGCAAAACTTTATGAAAATGGCCGAAAGGTTGCAGGCGATGAAGTAGGATAAGCTGGATGACGGAGAAGACGAAAGATCAAACTTAGGCCTGCAGAAGTCAACGATAAGTCAACTGAAAAGGTAAAGTCGTTAGAAATTCCGTATGGCTTTGGGAATTTCGGAGTTGCAAAAAGACGTTTGTGTGAGTTGAGAGATTATATCATGTGTTTCAGTTAACATAGTTGTATCATGCGACTCCATCAGTATTTACCCTACAATCTGCATACCTTTCTCATCAACGGTCAATTATTTATTTTAAAATAAGAAAAAGTAAAAAAAGAAAAAAAACTACGTGGTTGGACCGATTTGCGGATAAAATCCTGTGTTTCGAAACGGTAAAAAAACATGACACTTGGTTTGACGATTTTGCAGATTACGAGTTTATCATCTAATACACTCTTCTAACACTCTCCTACCCTTCAAAATTTCATTTTATGATTTTTTTTTCATTTTTTTACATTATTACTTAATAAAAATATACTCATTTTTAAAAAATTCCAAACTTTCACATCAAAATTTATTGCACTTTAATCAATAAATTTAAAAAATTTCAAATGAAATTTTGAAAGATAAGAGAGTATTAGAGGAGTGTATTGGATAATAAACTTGTGATCTGCAAAATCATCAAACTTTGTTTCATGTTTTTATATAATTTCGAAGCACAATCCTTGATGTACAAATCGGTTAAATTACATGATTTTTTTTTTTTTAAATAATTTTTCCTTTAAAATATGTTCAGTATCAAATTTAACATAAACAATTGTAATAAATTTCAAATATATACGATTAATAACCTAAATAATGCCTATGGTGTACTAAATTGCTACTAATGCCCAGTTAGTGCTTTTTTTAAAACAAAAAACTGTGTGACGTTATTTTAATCAGGCCGAGACCGTATATGGTATGTCCAATTTTGCTTTGTTCAGAAACTAAACTTTGAATATCTGATTTTTTTAAATAAACGTTGGGCGCTGAAAATAGCGATTGATAGCAATTATAAATTCTAAAATTGAACATATGATCATATTATAAAAGCCTAAGAAATGGAAAATAATAAGGAACACGTGTTGGTAAAATTTCCAAAATTAGTTCCTAAGGGCCAATTTTTTTTATTTTATATTAAATTTTTATGTATTATTTTGTAATATATAATTATTTAATAAATTTAAATTATAATTTGATTTAAAAAAAATATATGATAATATTCTTTCATTAATTATAAAAATATAACTATATTACATTAAAATATCAAATAGAAAAACGCATGATAAATATAATGGGTTCAATATTCAAAAGTCCTAAAATATTGTAGATTTTATTTATTTAAGTAAAATGAAGAACAGTAATTAGTTTTCCCAATCATTTTATTAATTTTTCTGTAAGCTGGTTGTGGTGATTAGTTATTAGATAAACTCAAAATGATTGTAAATTAATCTGAAAGTAATAATAACTATGTTTTATTTAATTATAAAAAATAGGAAATCCTTTTCTGCCATAATGAAAATGGTAAGATTTGAATAGGAAATACAAAATCTGTTAGTGTCAAGTTTAGGGCTAATGGAATCAATGCAAGTCAAATGGGGATTCTCTCTTCTTTATCTCACTCTACTTCTCTCAGTTCTATACTCTTTCCACTCCCAAATCGCAATCAAATTAATCGTAGGTTACCACAAACCTCTCCTCAAGAAATCTCCTGATGGACCTCTTCGCTTTCGCGACGATGGCGCTTTCAAAATCCTTCAGGTTCCTCTCAATTTCACCTTTTTTTTCTTTTTCTTTTTTTTCTTTTTCTTTCAAATATGTTTGATTTTGTAAGTTGTTTGATTGAATTTTTTATCTGTGAATTCAAGGTGGCTGATATGCATTACGGGACTGGAGCTGTGACTCGCTGCAGAGATGTGTTAGCCTCGGAATTTGACTTCTGCTCCGATCTCAACACAACTCGCTTTCTTCAGAGGATGATTCGATCAGAGAAACCTGATTTCATTGCTTTCACTGGTAATTGTGTTTATTTGTCTGCACATTGTAGTAACAATTAGTGGATGTTTATGATCTGTTGAGAAAGAAATTGCTTAGTAGATAATGGGACAATTGAGGGAACATTTTTTTTTTCCCAAATTCGATTGGGGTTTTGGCTAGAATTTGAAACCCAATAGAAAGACTCTGTCTTGTCTTAAATGAAGTTCATGGTAAAAAGAATCATGGGAAGGTTGTTGCAGGCTTTGACTGTTCTTCCATGGAGCTCATGATAGACAGAATCCAGGAAAGTTAAGGTTTTTTGGTTGTGTGTTGGTCCTTACACATGCTGACCCCTTCTTTCTTAGCTGAGACTGACACAAATACCTATGATTCACGTGAAAGAAATACTTAATTATAGTAGCCGTAGAGGATGGGGATGTCTGGTTTGCGTATTTGCATAATGATGGGCAAAATTGTTTTTGATACATGTCTGATTTTTACTTACATGTGCTTTAAAAATTGGCATCAGTAGTGACCCTTATGTAAGGTCAGTCAGTCAAATTTGGGATTGATCTTTGAAAATTGGAATCCTGGCTTGATTTCTCAGAAGAATAACTTAGGTTCAAGTCTATACACAGAAAAGAAGCTGTATTCCTTAGAATGGAAAATTTTTTATGTACTTTTTTCTTAGTCAAGGATATAATCATATTGATCCTTCATTTGGTGAATACCTAAAATGAATGAATAGAGGCCTCTTTTTCTGTTTATAACCAATAACATTCTTTTTAATAGTGTTGCATGAAGTTAATGTTTGATTATACGTATTGAAATGCTTAAAATAGTTAGACAGGTTCTTTTTTTCGAAAGAAATTTTGTCTTATTTCTTCTATATGCTTAGCTGATGAAAAGTTATAGACTTTGCTGAAAGCATAGCAGTGTCATAGGGCGGGAATTTACTCCCCCCTCCCTCTGATGCTTTTTCTTTCCCTTCTCCTTTTGCATTTGAGTTACTAATCAACAGTTATTTCCTGTAACTAGGAGATAACATATTTGGGACAAGCACCAATGATGCTGCTGAGTCTCTACTTCGAGCTTTTGCTCCTGCCATGGAATCTAGAATTCCATGGGCAGCAGTCTTAGGAAATCATGACCATGAATCAACAATGAATCGTGAAGAACTGATGTCATTCATCTCCTTGATGGACTATTCAATATCACAAACCAATCCGTTTGATCCTGCCAAAGGAAAGACGATGACTGACATTGATGGCTTTGGGAATTATGATTTGAGAGTTTATGGAGCTCCAGGCTCTGTTTTGGCTAACCACAGTGTCCTAAATCTTTTCTTTCTTGATAGTGGAGCCAGGGAGGTTTTTCAGGGAGTTAGAACATATGGATGGATTAAAGAATCTCAACTTCGTTGGCTTCGTGGTGTTTCTAAGGGATATCAGGTACTGAAAAATGAAAATTACTGATGAAACTATTCTGTGGTTTTTTTATTTCTATGTTCAACTCATTGCTTACACAATTTTGTATCATCTTAAGCATCCCCTGTTCACCTACTGGTCTAACGAAATTATGAGGAAGCAACCTTATTTTTGTATTTATTTTAAAGGCAGTCACTTATAGAGCTGATTCACTGTATGAGGGTCTTTAACTTTTAATTTTAGGTAATTGGAATACTTGAATTAAATTCATGCGTATGATTTCGGAGCATAACAGTAACTTGGTAGTGTAAATAATGGAAATGAAGAAATTATTTATGATAAAACCTCATCGACTTGCATAGTTATATTCAATGGATAAACATGCCTGTTACAATGAGACACAGATGTGTTCTTCTGGTGCCAAGTTATTTGTATTGTTACTGTTCGTGTCAGTTTAAATTCCTGCAAGGTTGTCTGCTAGATTTAGATTTCATTAACATGTTGCAGGTCACAAACTAACAGGGCCAGAAGCAGGATCTTGGTCACTTGACTGAGGCATCAGTGCCATCTGTACCGCCATCACTGGCTTTTTTCCATATCCCGATTCCGGAAATTCTTCAACTATACTATCAAAAGGTGATTGGTCATTTTGATGAAAGTGTGGCCTGTTCGAAAGTGAACTCAGGAGTGTTACAAACCTTTGTATCTATGGGGGATGTGAAAGCAGTGTTTATTGGCCATGACCACAAGAATGACTTTTGTGGAAAATTAGACGGCATATGGTTTTGTTATGGTGGAGGCTTTGGATACCATGCTTATGGAAAGGCTGGATGGCCACGAAGAGCAAGGGTCGTATTAGCAGAACTAGGGAAGGGTAAGAATACGTGGAATGGAGTGACAAGAATCCGGACCTGGAAGCGTCTGGATGACGAAAAGTTAAGCAAGATTGACGAGCAGATCTTGTGGGAAGTGTAGAAGTCAAGTAACATGATCTCAAGTATCAATGTAAAATATCTTGCGCAATTGCATGCTTCCTGTTACTTGTACTGCTTGATTAATTTGAGAATCCACTCTATATTCTGTTGTATTAAAAAGAAAGAGAATTTAGATTGCTTGTTGGATTAGGATTATTTCATGGGTAAATATGTTCAAGCAATCTAAACTGTTCAATTTAAAGTGAATGGTTGACATCAAATATTTAATAACTTTTTCATTTTAGAGAGGTGATTGTTAGTTTTTGTTCATGGTTTAATTGTTTGGCTGGATGATAGAATAAAATGCTGACTTCATATGGAAGACTGATCTTGAGAGGATGAAATTGAAAGATGGAGAATAATTTAAGGTTATATTGTGCAATAATTCTTGTATTACCGAGTTTTGTGCACCTTGTGAAATAAATTGCAACTAAAAAAATTACAAAAGGACATTTAAAAAAAATCTATTTGAATGTTCAAACAATCACATTGAATTAATATTACACACGTCATACTAAAAGTAACTAAACATATGGTTTAATTCTTGTTAATGAGCCTCCTGGTGTTTTTGCTCCATTGGAAGAAGATTTTAGTGTCAAGTTTGTTATAGGGAAACTTCTAGAATGGTTTCACTACATTTTGTTCTTAGTAATAAGAATGGTTGGAGCATATTAGCTTAGTACATTAGGCCCAGGGGCGGATCCCTAAGGGGTCATAGAGGTTTATTGACTCCTCGTAAATGGGGAAGATTACTGAAAAAATAAGGTTACTAAGGGAACTTTTTGCGGTAAATGTAGATTTCCATCGGTAAAACATTCTGCAACAATTTTCGTTGATAATTTTGAAAATTCAGACTTTGTTACTAATCCGTCGATCCTGGGATGACAATTAATATTATTCATTCGACTGACTTATAGTGTTAGCCAGATTAAATATGAGAAGGAACATGTATCTCTTTAACTAGTAACCACTTACCATCCACAATTTCCATATAGTAGCAGCTATGATAAGTTTAAGTTGGTTGATTTCTTTACAGTTGGTTAACTATATAGTTGCTAGGTAGATTTTATGGCTTTGGTACTGGTTAACTGGTTTTGCTATGTTTCCATTTGTACAGAAAAGTGTTAAAACAAATATTCATTCCAGAACAAATAAAATGAGACTGGGCAAGTGATTATCTCTATTATTTTTGTAACTGATTTACAACTGTTTATTTTCAACTCTTAATGACTCATATTTGATTCTTATTTTGGTTTAGTTGTGAAAAGCCGTGTTTTTGTTCAGTGAATCATGCTGTACAATTGGTTGTATGTCTTGTATTTCTTGATTAATGATATTGATTTTTCATTAAAAAAAAAAAAAACACTAAGCGTGGATAAGACTATCTCCTCCAAACATATGCTGCAACTTTCTTTTTTGATCCACTTGAGAGAAGAACAAGTCTTGTAGTTAATTACCTTACATCGCAAACCCAATACCTTTTTCTGCTGATAATTAATGGCCTCCATCTCCGACTTTAATATGTCTTGAAGACTTTCCATTATCAGCCTAATTACTCACTCCCCTGCAGTGATACGATTCAATCCCTAAGCCACCCAATTTGTGTGATAGCTCCGTGTAGACTGCCTAAGAATTGTTGTTCAACAAATCAATGTTCGAATGAAAAAAAATTCCGTTTGTTCGGCCACTGACAGATGTTGATTGCCAATTATTTGTGTCGTCGGCCAATTTTTGCCAGATTTCGTAGGAGATGTAGAAGAAAAGTTGCAGCAAAGGTGGGTTGCGAAGAACCAGTGGCACCAACTGCGGTGGAATTTCTTGCATTCCAAGTGACAAATGCTCCGTTACCATGAAGACAATTTGAAATTGATGTTGTTTTGATTAATTCGTAAGTACAATGCAGAAGAGTTATTAATGTTGTTAATATATAACAGTTTTGTTGTTCCTAATTCTACGCAATTAAGAGTAATAATATGGTTAAAGCAAAAGGATTATTCAGCTAGAAAACCTTTTTCTATTCAGGAATTAATTAAAAAAAATAACATCCAATAATTAAACTGATGAATAATAATTACTCAAAAAAAAAAAAAAAAAAAAAAAAAATCATCACAATTACGTAGAAAAACTCATCCATTAAAAATTGAAAGCGCATAAAATAGTAATAAAAAATCATCACAATTAAAAAAAATGGAATATATTTATACATATGGATCAAAAATTTAAAAAAAAAAGGGAAATTATCATAATTACCCTGTTTTAAAGATTTTTTTCTTGGTGTACATTGTTCCCCTTTCATAATTACGTGTTTTTGTTTTCTCTTTCTCATCTTTACCTTTTTCTTCTGCTTTCTCCCATCTTTACGCCTTTCTTCTCTTTTCTCCCATCTTTGCGCATTTCTTCTCCTTTCTCCCATCTTTACGCTTTTCTTCTTCTTCTTTCTCTGTTCACTACTTTTTTCTTCTTCAAACCTTCACTCAATATAAATAGCTGCTGGAGTTGTTTAAGAGGAATCTGATGGACGGCGGTGAAGATAGTGGGATAATCTATTGCCGGAGACGCCCAGCCAGAGCGATTGGCAAGTGAATGCGGCAGAGGCTGCTGATTTTGGGAATGGAAATGAGGCTGTTATTGGCGATAACGTTGCTGGTTCTACAGTCCCTGAACCAATGTTGCAGGAAGAAACAACATTGTATAAACCATTGGTTTCACAAATGGATCTGAAATCGAGTGGGTTGTTGCTGAGAATATAATGTGGGAGAGTAATGTCACTACTCCCTCAACTCAGGTAATTTCACTCCTTTCACTATTACATAATTTACTTTCAAGTTTTGTTGCTTTCTTGACAGGAAAAGGTTATACCTTAGTTATACCTGAATTATACCTTAGTTATACTGAGTTATACCTTAGTTATACCCTAAGATACATTGTTATTGTGATTATACCTTTGTTATACATTCAGATACACTTTTTTCACTGTTTATACCTTAGTTATACCTGAATTATACCTTAGTTATACTGAGTTATACCTTAGTTATACCCTAAGATACATTGTTATTGTGATTATACCTTTGTTATACATTCAGATACACTCGTTTCACTGATTATACCTTAGTTATACCTGAATTATACCTTAGTTATACTGAGTTATACCTTAGTTATACCCTAAGTTACACTGTTATTGTGATTATGCCTTAGTTATACATTATGATACACTTTTTTCACTGTTTATACCTTAGTTATACCAGAATTATACCTTAGTTATACTGAGTTATACCCTAAGATACATTGTTATTGTGATTATACAATTGTTATGCATTCAGATACACTTTTTTCACTGAGTATACCTTAGTTATACCTGAATTATACCTTTGTTATACATTCAGATACACTATTTTCACTGACTATACCTTAGTTATACCTGAATTATACCTTAGTTATACTGAGTTATACCCTAAGATACATTGTTATTGTGATTATACATTTGTTATGCATTCAGATACACTTTTTTCACTGATTATACCTTAGTTATACCTGACTTATACCTTAGTTATACCTTTGTTATACATTCAGATACACTATTTTCACTGACTATACCTTAGTTATACTGAGTTATACCTTAGTTATATATTATGATACACTTTTTTCACTGTTTATACCTTAGTTATACCTGAATTATACCTTAGTTATACTGAGTTATACCTTAGTTATACCCTAAGATACATTGTTATTGTGATTATACCTTTGTTATACATTCAAATACACTATTTTCACTGTTTATACCTTAGTTATACCTGAATTATACCTTAGTTATACTGAGTTATACCTTAGTTATACCCTAAGATACATTGTTATTGTGATTATACCTTTGTTATACATTCAGATACACTCTTTTCACTTATTATACCTTAGTTATACAGAGTTATACTTTAGTTATACCCTAAGTTACACTGTTATTGTGATTATACCTTAGTTATACATTCTGATACACTTTTTTCACTGTTTATACCTTAGTTATACCTGAATTATACCTTAGTTATACTGAGTTATACCCTAAGATACATTGTTATTGTGATTATACATTTGTTATACATTCAGATACACTTTTTTCACTGATTATACCTTAGTTATACCTGACTTATACCTTAGTTATACCTTTGTTATACATTCAGATACACTATTTTCACTGACTATACCTTAGTTATACCGAGTTATACCTTAGTTATATATTCTGATACACTTTTTTCACTGTTTATACCGTAGTTATTCCTGAATTATACCTTAGTTATACTGAGTTATACCTTAGTTATACCCTAAGATACATTGTTATTGTGATTATACCTTTGTTATACATTCAAATACACTCTTTTCACTGTTTATACCTTAGTTATACCTGAATTATACCTTAGTTATACTGAGTTATACCTTAGTTATACCCTAAGATACATTGTTATTGTGATTATACCTTTGTTATACATTCAGATACACTCTTTTCACTGATTATACCTTAGTTATACCTGAATTATACCTTAGTTATATTGAGTTATACTTTAGTTATACCCTAAGTTACACTGTTATTGTGATTATACCTTTGTTATACATTCAGATACACTTTTTTCACTGTTTATACCTTAGTTATACCTGAATTATACC
The DNA here is from genome assembly GCA_039660915.1 of Euphorbia tirucalli. Lineage (NCBI taxonomy): Eukaryota > Viridiplantae > Streptophyta > Magnoliopsida > Malpighiales > Euphorbiaceae > Euphorbia > Euphorbia tirucalli. The sequence goes on along the minus strand of CM077634.1, from coordinate 21,479,077 downwards.
TTAGTTATACTGAGTTATACATTAGTTATACCCTAAGATACACTGTTATTGTGATTATACCTTTGTTATACATTCAGATACACTATTTTCACTGACTATACCTTAGTTATACTGAGTTATACATTAGTTATACCTTAAGATACACTATTTTCACTGATTATACCTTAGTTATACCGCAATTATACCTTAGTTATACTGAGTTATACATTAATTATACCTTAAGATACACTGTTATACCTGATTTATACCTTTGTTATACCTTAAGATACACTGTTATTGTGATTATACCTTAGTTATACATTCTGATACATTAAGTATACCTTAGTTATACATTGAAAATACACTATTTTCACTGATTATACCTTAGTTATACCTTGCTATGTCTGTTTTTGCAGTGATCGATTGATTTTGCAGTGATCGATTGAATTTGTAGGAGAGAGATCGATCCAGTTGTGGATCCTGATTTTTGTGTCTCTGATCGATGCTGATGTGTTGCAATTTTTGGCGAAATTGATCTGTGATTCTTGGTGAAATTAATCTGCGATTTCTTGGCGTTTGGGAGGTTTTTGCGTTTGGGAGGTTTTTGAGCAGGCGTGATTCATGTATTTTGGAGATTTATGGTTTTCGGTTTTGTGTTTTTTTGCTACAGATTTACGTAAAACAGGAATTTCCTGTTTTAGGTATTTTTGAAATTTTGGAAAGTTTTTAAAGTATTTAAGCAAACTTTTCCTTTGTAGGTAAAAAAGTTAGGTGGTGCCAAATGGTAAGTATTTATGTAAAAAGCCCAAAAAAAAGGGAAATTGTCAAAATTACCCTCGTTTCAGGGTTTATTTTGGTGGCTTACCTTTTCTTATTTACACTATTACGTTTTTTTTAGATTTCTATTTTTTCTTCACGTTTCTCCTTCAGTTCTTCCTTTCTTACGTTTTTTTGATTTCTTCCTTTATACTCAGTCTTCAAAATCACCACTAAGAAATCCGATTCTTCCACTCAACCCCGTCAAGATTCCGCCAACAACGCCTTATACGAACTATGCCTCAACGCTCCTACCACTCTCTATTTTCTCAAACCTAAAGAACGAGCTCGCGAAGCTCAGCGCCAGAAATTGGGGTACGTTTGTATGAGGTCATGGCGAAATACAACTGCAAGAAGGTACGTCTGTCTTTCAATATTGTTTGAAAGATTTTCTTGCCATAATCTGCTGTTTGTGTCCAATTACTTCTAAGGGACATAATGATGATAAATCAGTGGCATCACCGAGAATTTCCCACAAAGAAAATGGAATGAATTAATTATTAATTAGCGTTTCAATCGCTAATTAGAAGAAGTGGAAAATTAGTAATTATGAAAATGAAAGCAATAGGATTGAATAGTCTGTGATTTTGTTTGCTCGTAAAGGACAGAAAGAGTAAAAAAGAAAAAAAAATAGGTAGAGGTAGTAGAGTTTAGGGTTAGTTGATGAAGCTTATCTAATCTAAAGAGTGTTCATATGTTTTTGTCTGTAAAGTAAAGTTGCTGTGTCATTAATTATGAGGTCATTAATTATGAGAAGCTTTAAAGTGAATCTTTTGTGTATCTAATTTCAAATCTCATTGTAATTTTGTAGTTTCTTAGATCATTTCCCCATTTGAAATACTGATATCAAGAAAGCATGAATTTGGATTTGTTAATGCAATTGAAGTAATCTCTGCGCCTACAGATTTGATTACTGATTTGGCATTCATTTGAATGGCAATAAAACTGAGAAATTTGATGGGTTAACTAAGCATGCTCTGGAGACTATGTATAGGATCAATGTTGGAGGTCCGAAATTGACTCCGTTTAATTATTCAATTTGGAGAACATGGGTGCCTGATGATGGATTCTTTGTACCAAATGAGTTGTCAAACACCAAATATTTTGGTGGTCAAATTAAGTACCAAAATGGAGGGGCTAGCTGGGAAGTTGGCCCTGATTTTGTTTACAGTACTGCTAGAATAATCAGAAGCATATAATCAGAAGCAATAATGCTTCAGTTCTTATATAGACATGACATGGGAATTTCCAGTGATCAAAGGATATCAATATCTTGTTAGATTGCATTTCTGTGATATTGCTAGCATGAGTCTTGGTTGGCTGTATTTTAATGTGTATATCAATGGGTACTATTCTTATTTAAACAAAATTCGAATTTTTGGATATTATTGCATTCATTGAATTGGCTTTTGAAAAGAACAAACCTTGATTTCATCTTTGCAACTTGGTTTTAGGATAAATTTATGTCAAAATAATTTTGCAAGTATTAATTTTGTTTTTTAAACTTTGACATTCTTTGTCAATTTAATTAAAACTTCTCCACCTCTTATCCTGGATTCTATTACTATAATTGCAGTTGCGAGTTAGATTATTTGATTGCAGTTCCATTGTAGGCTAGTACATTCATAAAGATTCTAGTTGTAATTACTAGAACATTTAATGAAATTTGAAATGTTACTTTTCTGTTCCAAGATAGCATATCTCTTCTTCTGAAAATTATTTCTCATTATGTTGTCTATGGCTTGAATTAACTCATGGCAAAGCAACTGTTCTTGTGGGATGGTTCTCTACTGTAAAGATTAGAAAATTTCCATCATATTTCCAACACATGAAAAATTTGTTTTTACTTGTTATTAATAGTTGTGATAAAGCTGTCACAGTACTTGTATTTTTTGCAAATTTGAATGATTCTTGTGGCAATATTAAGTTATTTACTCTTATGATTTCTTTAATCTGCTATAGATTTCCAAATTATATTGTCTCTCACATTTATTGACACAATGTTTCTTGACTCTTTTTTGTGGGGCTGAAAAATAGATGGTATTCTCCTCATCTACAACTGTATATGGCAACCAGAAAAAATGGTGACTGCATAAGAAATTTATAAGAATATGTAAATCTTCTTAATAAAGTAGTTTATGGGACTGCATCTGCAATTTAGGACTACATTTTAATTTAGGACTGCATTTCGATTTTAGACTGCATCTGCACTTTAGGACTGCATTTCAATTTTGGACTGCATCTGCACTTTAGGACTGCATTTCAATTTTGGACTGCATCTGCACTTTAGGACTGCATTTCAATTTTGGACTGCATCTGCACTTTAGGACTGTATTTCAATTTTGGACTGCATCTGCACTTTAGGACTGCATTTCAATTTTGGGACTGCATTGGCACTTTATGACTGCATTTTAATTTTGGACTGTATCTGCACTTTCAGACTGCATTTTTAATTTTGGACTATATCTGCATTTTAGGACTGTAATTTTGGGACTGCATCTGCACTTTAGGACTGTATTTCAATTTTGGGACTGCATCTGTACTTTAGGACTGCATTTTAGGATTTACAATTTTGGGACTGCATTTGTACTTTATGACTGCATTTTAGGACTTCAATTTTGGGACTGCATTTGCATTTTAGGACTGCAATTTTGGGACTGCATTTTGGGACTGCATTTTGGGACTGCAATTTTGGGACTGCATTTTAGGACTACAATTTTGGGACTGCACTTATATTTTTATACACTGTTTATACATTGTTATACATTGGTTATACACTGTTTATACACTTCTTATATATTGTTATACACTGTTTATACATTGTTTATACACTATTTATATATTATTTATACACTGTTGATACACTTCTTATATATTGTTATACACTGTTTATACACTGTTTATATACTTGTTATACACTGTTTTTATACACTTTTTATACAGTGTTATATATTGTTTATACACTACTTACATACATTGTTATACACTTCTTATATAATGTTATATGTTTATACACTTATTTTACATTATTATACAATCTTCAAATCTTAATTAATATTTGTTATGCAATTGCTAATGTTAATTTTAAAAGGAGATTTCAATGTTTATAGATTTGGAGATTTGTTACCGAGAAAGTTGAAATCCACCTTTTAAAGGTGAAAATACCTTCTTATATGCTATTATATATGCGTTTTTTTTTTGTTGCAGGAACTGAATAGAATCTCATCTTTGGTGATACAATTGAAAACCAAGAAGAATTTTTCTCTTTAGAAGAAGAAGATTGAAGGAACTGAATAGAATCTCAACATTGAGTAGTTTAAGTTTGTCATCTTTTTTATATTTGTACCCAACACCTTTGCTGCAAGACATTAGTATTATCTTGTAATTTAGATTAGGTCCTTTTGTTCCTAATGTATTTATACAATTCTTATACACTGTTATACATTGTTATACACTTCTTATACAATGTTATATGTTTATACACTTATTATACATTGTTATACACTGCTTATACATTATTATACACTGTTTATACACTTCTTATACACTTCTTATACATTGTTATATACTATTTATACATTGTTTATACACTTCTTATACGCTGTTATATATTGTTATACACTGTTTATACATTGTTATACACTATTTATACACTTCTTATGCATTGTTATACATTGTTCTACACTTCTTATATATTATTATACATTGTTTATACATCATTTATACACTGTTTATACACTTCTTATACACTTTTTATACACTTATACATTGTTTATACATTGTTTTATACACTGCTTATACATTGTTTATACACTACTTATATATTGTTATACATTATTATACACTTCTTATACAATGTTATATGTTTATACACTTATTATACATTTTTATACACTCTTTATACACTGCTTATACATTATTATACAGTGTTTATACATTGTTATACATTGTTATACATTGTTTATACACTGTTTATACATTGTTTATACACTGTTATACACTGTTTGTATACTTCTTATCCATTGTTATACATTATTATACACTTCTTATATATTATTATACATTGTTTATACATCATTTATACACTTTTTATACACTGTTTATACATTGTTATACACTATTTATACACTTCTTATACATTGTTATACATTGTTATACATTGTTATACACTTCTTATATATTATTATACATTGTTTATACATCATTTATACACTGTTTATACATTGTTTATACACTTCTTATACACTTTTTATACACTTATATATTGTTTATACATTGTTTTATACACTGCTTATACATTGTTTATACACTACTTATTAATTGTTATACATTATTATACACTTCTTATACAATGTTATATGTTTATACACTTATTATACATTATTATACACTCTTTATACACTGCTTATACATTATTATACAGTGTTTATACATTGTTATACATTGTTTATACACTGTTTATACATTGTTTATACACTGTTATACATTGTTATACACTGTTTGTACACTTCTTATCCATTGTTATACATTATTATACACTTCTTATATATTATTATACATTGTTTATACATCGTTTATACACTTTTTATACACTGTTTATACATTGTTATACACTATTTATACACTTCTTATATATTGTTATACCTTCTTATATATTATTATACATTGTTTATACATTGTTATACACTGTTATACACTGTTTATACACTTAGTATACATTATTATACTCTCTTTATACACTGCTTATACATTATATATACCCTAAGATACATTATTATATTAATTATACCTTACTTATACATTAATTATGCCTTAAGATACACTATTATAGTGATTAAACCTTTGTTATACCTTAAGATACATTATTACAGTGATTATACCTTAGTTATGCAGTAATTATACCTTAAGATCCACTATTACAGTGATTATACCTTAGTTATACCTTAATTATAACTTAGTTATACCTTAAGATATACTATTACAGTGATTATACCTTAATTATACCTTAGTTATACCTTAAGATACACTATTACAGTGATTATACCTTAGTTATACCTTAATTATACCTTAAGATACGTTATTACATTGATTATACTTTAGTTATACCTTACTTATACGTTGAGATACAGTATTACATTGATTATACCTTAGTTATATCTTAATTATACCTTAAGACACACTATTCTAGTGATTATACCTTAGTTATTTCTTATTTATGCCCTAAGATACATTATTATATTGATTATACCTTTGTTATACCTTAATTATACCTTAAGATACAATATTACAAAGATGATACCTTAGTTATACCTTAATTATACCTTAAGATACACTATTACAGTGATTCTACCTTAGTTATACCTTAATTATACCTTAAGATACACTATTACAGTGATTATACCTTAGTTATACCTTAATTATAAATTAAGATACACTATTACAGTGTTTATACCTTAGTTATACCTTAGTTATACCTTAATTATACATTAAGATACACTATTACAGTGTTTATACCTTAGTTATACCTTATTTATACCTTAGTTATACATTAAGATACACTATTACAGTGTTTATACCTTAGTTATACCTTAATTATACCTCAGTTATACATTAAGATACACTATTACAGTGATTATACTTTAGTTATACCTTAATTATACCTTAGTTATACCTTAAGATATACTATTACATTGATTATACATTATTTATACCTTAATTATACATTAAGATACACTATTACAGTGTTTATACCTTAGTTATACCTTAATTATACCTTAGTTATACATTAAGATACACTATTACAGTGATTATACTTTAGTTATACCTTAATTATACCTTAGTTATACCTTAATATACAAAGGCATAATTAGTTATACTTTAGTTAAAAAAAATATGTCGGAAAAAGTGTTTACATATGGACTTTGTTTCGAAGAAAAAAAATAAATAAAAAAACTTTCTAAAGTCGCATGACAAAAAAATAAACGGATTGAGAAATAAATGCGAAATTAGATTAAAAATTATAAAAAGAGGAGAGAGAAACGTGGACAAAATAGAGAAGGTATTTTGGAGATTTTGATTTGTGTTTTGTTGTATATTTTGTGAATGAACGTAAAAATGATAATTTTTGTTTTATGTATTTTTGAAATTTTGAAAAGTTTTTAAGGTATTTATGCAAGCTTTTCCTTTTGGGGTAAAAATGTTATATGGTACCAAAAATTATGTATTTATGTAAAATGCCCCAAAAAAAATGTAGATGACTAATTAAACTAAGTAACATGTCAAACGATAGATGGGCTTTTAAAGCCACACGGCCCACTCTAGTCTCTGGGTCCGAGCAAGATTAATGAACAAAAAATGGAAACATGAATAAATAATATGTACTTGGAAATTTGAAGGCATAATTGGTGAATATAAAGGCTTAGTTATTGGTCATAAATGTCAAGGATGAACTCTCATTCAGTATCTGAAAATCCCCAATTGGAACTGAGATTTGAGAGTAACGACTGGATAGTGAAATAATTAGTGAGTGATAAAATAGTAGTGTAATTAATTTGGAGTATTTTGATTGACGTCTAAGTGCTATAATTGTAAGCCTGTCATTTTATAGTTTAAGAATTATCTCAATTTTGATCTACGACCTACTCCAAAATTTAGAATCAACCATATTATATTATTAGTCTCATTTTTATTAAGGGTGTCAAAATAGGTTATCGTGTTTTATGATCTATGTATTGCATATGATTATATATAATAAAAAATGACATTCTTGTTAAACAGATCATGTTACGCGGATTGTCTCTGTAAATTGTGTTGTTATAACCCACATTTTGGCAGATCTAATTTTTATTGATATATTTTTTATGCATGTTTTATTTTTCGGTAAAGTTATTTTTTTTCCAAATAGAAATTTTCATAAACTACGAGATTTGAGATGGTATACTAATGAATTTTTATTTTGTACAAGATGAGGTTTGGAATGCATGAACCATGCTGTGGTATGAAAGAGTGAAATGATATTGCGAACTGTGATAGTGCAAGCCTTAATTTACTCATAATATTAAAGTTAATCTCCAAAAATATACCATACGGTTTTGTTTATTTTCAAAACGAGAACTGTGAAATTTTTTTAAAAACGAGGACAATGGGTTTAAAAATTAGTTAAAAAGGACAACTAAAACTTTTTTTGTTAGAAATAATGATAATGTAAAGGGTATGTTTTTGAAGTTTGTCCTAATATTAATTAATATCTTAGTTTATTCATAAGGTAGATTTGCATATATCCTACGTTGTTCAAACTAAAAATCCAACATAAATACATAATATCATAACCTATTTAAATCAACTAAAAACTCATTATTTATCCGGCCACAACTAGGTGATAAATAGAGTTACGGTTCGAGTCGTGTTAAGACTGCAAAATTCATGAAAGTCCAGGAGACCCAAAATACATTGATTCAAATGGATCTGTATACGTTGGCCACCAATTTAATTTTAAGTTCCATTTGATCAAATTCGCGGGCAATGTATAAAGATTCCATTTGAATTAATAGTCAGTTTATGGGGAAAAGGAAATTACCTTTTGGGTTCTGATACGACCTTGTCGCTTTGCAGCGCATTTTTCTGAGGAGAATTGAGGGAACTCTCAAGCTCTTGAACCTTCAAACTCAAAGCTTTTGAAAAACCCTCCCTTTATCTCTGTGTTTGTTGCCGCCGCCGGCTCAGTCTCACTGTTGCTTTTGCCGCCGGATCAATCCCGCCGTTGCTGTGCCGCCTGAACTCTTCGTTAGTTATTGTATTAATCTTTTTTAGTTATTGTTTGGGATTTAAGTGAAATTGGATTTTTTTTTTTTTTTTGATGATGATTAGAGAAGAATGGAGATTGAAATTATGGTTGAACACGAAGTGGAAACGAAGGAACTCAAACCAATTCACTTGATACTGAAGAGGTATCTATTGCAATTTCACTTAATCCGAAACTATAACTAAGAAGATTCCAATATAGCAAAAGATTCAATGTTTTCAATAGATACCTCTTCAGTATCAAGGGAATTGGTTTGAGTTGGTTTGAGTTCCTTTGTCTTCTTTTTCCACTTCGTGTTCAGCCATGATTTCAACCTACATTATTCTCTGATCATCATAAAAAACAATAATAAAAAAAAAAATCCAATTTCACTCAATCCCAAACGATAACTAAAAAAGATTAATAAAGATTCCAATATAGCAAAAGATTCAATGTTTTCAATAAATACCTCTGCAGTATCAAGTGAATTGGTTTGATTTCCTTTGTCTTCTTTTTCCACTTCGTGTTTTGAATTTATCATGTTAATAGAAAATCACTACGATCAGAGAAATATTAACGAATTTATCACAAGATTTAACAAGTAATTGTTCTTTGGGATGATAATGGGTAGGGTACCCGCGGGTAATTGAATTACCCATCCCATTCCCGTTTATAAATTTCACTATCCGTCTCGTCTCCCCGTTACTCTCGGATATTGAATAAGTCAATGTCATTCTCATCCCACCACGAATGGCAGAAACCCATTAATTACTCTAACCGTGGAGCTATAATGTAAAGAACAGGATCATTTCATGGGTAAATATGTTCAAGCAATCTGAATCAATTTAAAGTGAATGGTTGACATCAAATATTTAATAACTTTTTTATTTTAGAGAGTTGATTGTTATTTTTTGTTCATGGTTTAATTGTTTAGCTGGATGATAGAATAAAATGTTGAGTTCATACGGAAGATTGATCTTGAGAGGATGAAATTGAAAGGTGGAGAATTCGGTGGAATTGAAATTTTGCCATCTTCATACATGTGAAATTGTCGTAAAAGCCATATTTGACCAAGTTTGCTACTTTGGTCCTTGATAGACATTTCCATTAGTGGCTTGTTAGCTCGTGTATTATAAAGTAATGCTAGGGTTTGTGAAACTTCTCCCAAACGTGTATGAGGAGTTAATTTGGCATTTATAATAGGTAATCACAATATACAATTACATCAGCAATCCTTTGCAAATTACAAGACATCAATTACATACAAATTACCTAAATATATACATAACTCTATCACTCTCCCTCAAGTTGAGCAGGGGTGGAAACCACAGCCAACTTGTCTCTGAGAGTTTGAAACCGATTACGGGTTAAGGGCTAGGTATGAATATCAACAAGTTGGTCATCCGTGGAGATGTGCCGAACATATAAGCTATTAGAAGCCACACTCTCTCGGACAAAATGGAAGTCCAATTCAAAGTGTTTGGTGCGATTGTGGAAAATTGGATTAGCAATAAGGTAGGTAGCACTTAGGTTGTCACACCATGGGATGGGTGCTTGACACATAGGAAACCCAATTTTAACAAGAAGCATACCTAGCTAATGTAGGGGTTTATCATCGAAAATCAACCATTGGCAGCGGAAGCTAACTTAAATTTTCTCAAACCCGGTCCCAAGAGCTTATGCAATAGAAATCAAAACAATAAAATATGAACAAGACAAGAAACCGATTTTCACCTTGTAAGTCTCTTCTAGAGACGGCTATAGAAACCAAGATAAATTCCCTCCATAATCCCAGTACATGAACGCCTAAAAAGTAGGAACCCCTGCTAGCAGAGGATCAGAGAACCAGAGAGAGAGAGGGAGAAGTTGGCCAAATTCTTCCTCTAAGGAATTTGAGTTTAGTCGAAATTCTACTGCTTGTGGTGGCTTAGGTTTCATCTTCCACTTAAGTGGATTTAAATAATCATTTAAAATAATCCTAGGTCTAAATTAATTAATATGGGTAAAATTTAATTTCAATTTAATTTTATTTCTTTTGCATGTGATTATATTAAACCATATAATATATCACATGGCATTTGAATTAAAATTAATTTGACTAATTAGATTTACCCAATTAGTTAATTTAAACTTTACTTAAATAAAGTACATATAAACCAATATATGTAAAATATTTCCACCAGGAAATAAATTCATGAATTAATTTATACAATTAATTGAACGAAACCCAATGAATTAATTATATTATTTTTATCAATCCAATTGATCTTATTAATTTAATCAATTAATAATTCTTCTCTAGTCAGTACGCTCCAAGTATACAGTTGATCTGATAAGTTCAAGCTTAGTCATTCAATGTGTACGATCTTGTGGGCCCGTCTATATGTTGACAGTGGGCTCATGGCCTACAGATTGTAGGTGGGCTCTAACAAGTCATTACAGCCCCCAATTAAGACGGAAATAGTAGTCTAACGGAAGTCATAGCCTTGTAGTTTAACTTATTTTTCCCATGTCACTGATATCGGTGTCCAACACAGAGGCATGGTGTCATCACCTTCTTTTGTGTCTAGACATTAACTTGATCCTTAATGAACTGATGCTCACAAACAAGTTCTAACTTGTTTGGGTGTGGCCACACTCTACATCTTCTTAGTGAACCACTAAGTGACATTCCCTTCTGTATACACATGGTCTTGCCATGTTCACTGGCACACCCAAACGTACCAATACTTGGCACCCTGTTACAGGCCCTTTAGGCGTGCACCAAAGTGTGTGAGTTCACATGTAAGACCATAATATGGTCAGGTTTAAAGATCCTATATAAGTACTACACGAGAATCACTTATGATACCATACCATGTGGATTTCTCGTTTAGTGGATCTATCCAGTACCATACCCCATTACATGTGCCCATAAGCTTGGTTGGCAATCCATGTTCTATAGCCGGTAAGACACTGCCATGCAATCAAGGTTATGATAGTCTTTGGTTCCATTCATTCCTATGACTGGAACAGACTATGGATGGCTTTGTGGTTATATCATTTCCCTATCCATGGTCTCACTGCCAATTGCTTGACACTTGTCAACATGGATATAGATATGACCATCGTATACTCTATTTATAATATTGCATAAGATATATAATAAACAGATTAATGCCTTTATTTAATTACACAAATGTATAATACATTAGTCTGTTAAAAGATACAAAATGTACAGTACAATACAAGGACTAATGCCTTGGGACTAGGGTATTCCCAATAGCGAAGAAAATTCAGAATTTTTAGCAGAAATGGCATTTCACTTCAGTGGAAGAGCGGGAAATGGTACTATGTTTGCGAGAAGCCCAAGAGAATGATTCGTGCCGTGAAAAATACCAAACCGGAAGGTGGAGCATCAGTCATCAAAGTCTCTTGCCCAATCAGAATCTGAAAAGGCATGCAATTGAACACATTTTTTAGGCTGAAACCTCAAGGTAAAAGAAGTCGTAGCCTTCAAATAGCGCAAAATGCGTTTAAGAGCCTGCCAATGTAAAGTGGTGGGAGTTTGCATGTACTGGACAACTTTATGCACGACAAAAGAATTATTAGGTTGGGTAATTGTCAAGTATAGTAAGCACCAACAAGACTCTTGTACTTCGAAACATCCTCATAAGGAGAACCACTAGAAACAAATAATTTATCAAAAGAGCTAGCCGGAGTAGTTACAGGTTTGGATTCCGACATCTGGGACTTAGATAACAAATCCATAATATATTTCTTTTGCATTAAATATAATGAACCATTATGCCAAACCATCTCAATCCCTAAGAAGTAAAGAGCAAGCCCTAAATTCTTAATGGCAAATTGGGACTGCAAATACTAAATTAGCTGAGAAGTAATGTCAGAACTATTACCCAAGACCAAGAGGTCATCAACATAAATCAAGCAAAATAGCACAGTAGAGCCACGGTGCATATAATAAAGAGACACATCAGCCCTGGAACATGTAAAACCATATGCAACAAGAGATTATGTAAGTTGCCTATGCCACATCAGAGGTGACTGTTTAAGCCCAAAAAGTGACTTGCGAAGGCGACACACATAAGTAGGCAGTTGATAAGAGAAAATATTCCAGCTTTTTGTCCTCTAATTAGGGCTTAATTATGTTAATTTCATACTAAAACAGCTTAATTATGATTAATTATTTGGCTAGTTGTGATTCTTATTTTGATTTTTTAGCTTTTAGAGATCCCTAGATGAAATCCTTGATAATCTGCTGAAAAGAAGGTCAAAAGCTGGTGCTTGCTGATGCCGATATTGAACTTAGCTGAAAATGGCGAAAACAGGAAAAACAGGCAGACTACTGCAGAACAGCTTTTACTAAATCGGGAAATACTTGGCCAGGACGTTTTGAAGACCAGATTCTCATTGGCTGAGCTAGAAGACATGATCAGAAGACCCTTTTGAATTTTTGCTTCAGTTTGTAGCCGTTAGATCTTGCCACGTGTCACTTTATGGTGTTTTGAGGGCTTATTGCCCTAGTTTGTTGTAAGAACTCTCACCACCTGTCTTAAATTTGTCGTAAGAAGTGTCTATATAAACCCTGTCTTAAATTTGTTGTAAGAAGTCTCACCACCCCCTCTACTCTTCTTTCTTCACCTCTATTGTAGTTTGTGCTAGTTATAGTTAAGTTTTCCTCAAAACCTTTCATGGTAGAACCTGTTTTGGCCATGGAGGAATAGTCTAAGGTGTAAGACAGCATTGGTTGGAACTTTGTAAGTACCTTTTATGTTAATTTAAGTATATTTCAGTTTATGCATGTCTATCTTGTGAGTTTATTGCTTAAATGAATTTGATCACCTCATGCATGGTATGTTTAGTTAAGTATTCTTTGCTTTACATGTGGAAATGCAAGATTAGATACTATGTTGACCTAGCAATGGCTTTGCTGCATATGATAGGGGTTCATGTTGGGATTGCCCACATTGATGCTTTCTTTTCTTAATGCATGTCTTTAGATGTTAATTACGGAGAATGCTCTGGTTGATTATTTGAAGGCATAGAGTTTAGGAGAATTAATTGCGGAGAATGCTACGGTTAAACTGATCCTAGCAAGGTTACAGGGAGATATGCTGTTGCATATAAACTGAAATCACTTAGATTGCATATAGGTACAAGTTGTTCCATGCCCTGTTATGTTTACTCTGCTTGTTATCACTGTTGTTTGCAGATCTAATTTCAAGTTTACTTCTTCTTATGATAATTGTTAGAATTAGTTAATTTTGAGTAGTTTTAGATTTAAAATACCATGTTGACAAATTTGACCATATTCTGCCATAAGCTGTTCCAGTTTAAGAACCACTTTTGTTTAAATGTACTAGAAACCCAGATCCCCATGGAATACAATATCTGGACTTACCATTTATATTACTTGTTGACCCTAGTGCACTTGCTAGGTATATCTTTGCATATAAGCTTAGCCCGCAACAAGTTTTTGGCGCCTTTGCTGGGGATCTGTGTTGTTTTTAGTATTTTGCCATAACATTTGTGGGTTTGACCTATTTGCTAGTTTGTGAAACTGTTTTTAGAGTAAATCTTTCAGTTTTATTTGAAGATTTGGTCCTCCCCCTATACAAGTCAATCCTGAGATATAAAGAACTTGTAGAAATAGGAGTGGTGTTGCTAAAAGAGCAAAGAGGCAGAGAGCTGCTGAGTTAGCTCAATAAGTTGTAGAACAACTTCCTGAAGCTGAAAGAGAACCAAAAAACAGGATGGCACATCTACTCTGAAATGGTGATGATGCCATCAACTATGAAAGACCTAGTCTCGATTCGCACAACAAGCTTAATCTTGAAGGACTAGCGTCTAGTATAGTAATTCTAGATGAGAGGGATGCTATTTTTGAGATTAAAGCCACCATGATCCAATTGATCCAAGCAATGGTGCAATTCAGAGGATTACCAAGTGAAGACCCTAATGATCATATTCACGATTTTCTACTGATATGCAACACTTTCAAGACAAGTAGAGGAGTCTCGGATGATGTGATAAGACTGAAGCTATTTCCATTCTCTTTAAGGGACAAAGCAAGGAGTTGGCTCAAGACCTTGCAATTGGGATCAATTAAAACATGGTCTGACATGGATGGAGCATTCTAACACAATATTTCCTACCTCTAAAGTTGTTCGAATGAGGAACGAGATATGAGAATGAGACACTTTCAAAAGCTTGGGAATCGATACGGATAAAACTCAAATTGAGTGCATTTCAAATGGAGATCTAGGGATGCTAGAGGTAGAAGAGTTGTATGAACTGATTAAAAATTTGGTGACATCAAGAGCTAAGATGCATTCAGAAAGGAATGATGGAAGAAGCAATTTGAATTTTTCAGGAGCTGAAGCTGTGTTGAAACTTTCAAAACAGGTTGAGGCATTATCCAAACAGCTTCACCAAATTGTACAATTCAATGCTTCATCAATGCAAAACATACATGTTTGCTGTAACTTTTATGGTGGAAATCTTATGAATTTCGAGCGTCAAGAAGGACAATTGAAGAATTATACCCAGAACAATGCTATTCTTTGGGTAGTTCTCCAATGCAATAAGAAAATTCATTTTCCAACATTTATGACCAAGGTTTCAGAAACCAACCTTACTTTTCATGGGAAAAACATCAGAGAACAACGCAACTCCGACTTCAACCTCAACAAAGTTATGCACAATTTCAACAACAGTTCACACAGCTTCCACCTCAAAGGGCAGAGAAGAAATCTAATTTGGAAGAGATGTTAATGCATTTTATGTAGAACACCCAAAGTTCCATCAAGAACATATCAAGTGCATCAATTGACCAAAATGGTAACTCTTAAATAAAAGAGTGTTCTTCCAAATAATACGGAGGTGAATGCTGCAGAGAAGATGCAAGTTATTATGTTGAGGAGTGGCAAAAGACTTCTAGAGCCAAAGAAATTTACTCCAGAGAACATGATTGAAGTTGAAAAGAAGTTAGAGAATGAAGGCGATGCTGTTCAAAAAGAGCAACAACTTGTGTATACAAATCCAAAAGCTGTTTCAGAACTTGTGCCAAAATTAGTTCATGATTATGTTCCAAATCCTGTTCCAAAAAAGCAAGTTGTGCTAACTGAAGATGCAAAAGTCATACCAAGGAAATTTTTTGTAGAAAAATTTCCAGAGTACAAGCCTCCACTTCCATATCCTTCCAGACTTAAGAAATGTCAAGATGAGCATTTTCAAAAATTCGTAGAAGTTCTCAAAAAGCTTCACATCAACATGCCATTTGTGGATGCATTATCTCAAAATCCAAAGTATGTCAAATTCTTGAAGGAGCTATTAGTGAACAAGGCGAAGCTCGAGAGTGTTGCTATGGTGCAATTAAATAGAGATTGTTCATCCATCTTTCAAAGCAAGCAACCTCCCCTCAAAAGCTTAAGGATCCAAGAAGGTTTTTTTTATTTCATGCTCTATTGGAAAATTAAATTTTGATCATGCACTATGTGATTTAGGTGCTAGCATAAGTGTACTTCCATATTTCATCTGTAAACAACTTGGTTTAGGAGAGCCACAACCTATTAAGATTAAAGTTCAAATAGCGGATAGATCCATTAGGTATCCTAGGAGAATTGTGGAAGATGTTCCATTAAGAGTTGGCAAATTTATTATACCAATTGATTTTATTGTAATGGATATGAATAAAGATATGCATGTGCCTATTATCTTAGGTAGACCTTTCTTGGCCACGGGACAAGCTTTGATAAATGTTCATAAGGGGGAAATAATTTTCAATATTCATGATGAACAAGTTGTTTTCAAAATGAATGAGACTAAGGAGCATTCCTCTTCTAAGCATCATACTTGTTATTGTATTGATGCTACTAATGAGTCTCCTTTGTACTTTTTGCAAGGTTTGAAGGATGAAAACTCATTAGAGAAATGCTTGGTCAAGGGGAAACAGATTCAGAATGAAAAGGAAGAGATCAAGGAAGTTATGGAAGAAAAACAAAGTTATGCTGAAATTTTTGGAAGCAAACAGCTTATGTTTGATCCTTTCAACAATTTGGCCGAACAACTTACTCCCATGATCTCCTCCACTAAGGAACAGTTTCTTATTGATGCATTAAAGTTGAAGGTTACATATATCAGTCTTACACATGTATTGTTCACTTTTCAACCACCTTGAAAGCATGGAGCAAGTTGTGTCCAGCTTCATTCACCAAATGAAGCCCTTTAATTGGAAGGATACCCAATTTGTTACTCTTATGAATAAATGAAGTTACTTTAGTGTAGTTTTTCCTTTCTTTTCAATACCTCTCCGACTCTGGTACATTTTCTTAGCTTTTCTTTTAGTTTTCTCTACAAGATGTTCTGGTAAGCTGTTTTTAATGTTTCTACTATATATATGTTGTTTTGTATAGAATTGTCAATTGATATGCTGGATATTTTCTCTTGTGTTAAACTGTATAAATTTGTTGTTTTTCCCTTTTTTCCCGTCTTACTTTCACATTAAGGACAATGTGTTAATTACGTGTGGGGGAGAGGAAAGCTGTTCTGTTTTACATATTAAGTAGTTATATGTTCTTTGAAGCAATTTGTTATATCTGTTTTTGTTAACTAGTAGTTAGAATTATAGAAACCAAATTTTTTAGCATGATCGATTTAGAGATAAGGAAGTATCTTTTACAATTATTTGTCTGGATTGTCTTGGTTTTCAGTGTAGGCAGAAATTCTTTAATAAGTAATCTTGCTAGTAATTCTTGCATAACCTTTGAGTTATAGTTTTTGAGCTAAAATGCAAAAGCCCTGTAAACTGTGTGAGATATTTGAGCTTAAAATTCTGCATTCAATTTTTTCTCACCTCCATCAATTCAATTGCTTTATCTTTTTCTGAATGGGCTTGCATATATTGATGAATTCCAGAACTTGCTTTGATATTGCTTAGTTGCTTGACTTTTTTGGACATTAAATGATAAGGCATCTAGGATTAGCCAACTTTAGCTTGAATTGCCAATCTGTTATGTAATTACATTTATCCATCATTGTAGAAAAGCCAAGTTGAGCCTAGCCTTCTTCATTGTGAAGTCACTAGATTATTTTACCTAAGCTTGTTTCACTTTGATTTTCCCAAATCCACCCTTGATTATCAATTTTGCTTTTAAGAAAGCATTTCATTTAAAAACAGCATGATGTTTATCTCATCATTTATTCTTACTCTCATTGGAATTCTGTTCAAACAGCCAATCTTAAATTTGTGCTCAATTGAAGTTCTTAAGCTGTTCTCTAAAAGTTTAATACCCTGTTTAGCTTGAAGAATCATTTTTCATTGTTTAACATCTTTCAAAGTGTTCTGTCAACATTAAAAAAAAAATCAAAATCAAAATCAAATCCTTCTTTCTTTTCAGTCCCTTTTTTGAATAAAGTAAAAAAAAAAGTTGTTGACTCATTTGTGAAGTGTTCAAATTTTCTCTTCTGTGAGCGGACGACGTTTTCGACGGAACACGAGACTCCCTTTAGGAAAGGGTGCCACGATCTCGGGCGGGCCCCTCCCTCGTGTGGGGTTTTTATGAATGGAAAATCGGTTTTGAAAAATAAATGGAATTAATTCTTAAAAGAACCGAGACCTAAGTCTCGATGAATATTGTAGAGTCGCCACCTGGCTCAGCTCAACGGGGAAATCTATAATGCAGCTGAACCGGACAAACGGCCGCTACACTATCTAGAGATTCGGGTCCGGACAAGTCCCTTATTTTGTGTCTAATTAAAATAAATATTGGTCAATGTTCGTAGATGGTATTTTAAATTCTAAAGTCAATTTTATTGAAATAAATAGACATACAGCGCGCATACGGGTTAAGCAAAATAGCAAATAATTAAATTATTACAACCCGATCAAATAAAAGATAAAAACTCTCAGCCTCACTCTTACAAGCGCCTAGAATACACGATTTATCTAGAAAAATACAATCGCTTAGGATACACGTATTAATCTATTAAATACATCCAATGTTAATTAATTACCTTGACACCAAATGTCAACTAATTAATTTACGCATTCCTTCCAATGTACATTACATGTACAATTTCTATAAGTTCCAGCTCAGTTGATCTATGTGCACGATCCTATGGGTCTGTCTTTATGTTGGCAGTAGGTCTAAGGCCTACAGACTGTAAGTGGGTTCTAGTAAATCGTTATAGCCTCCAATTAAGACAGAGATGCAGCAGTCTGTTGAAGACACTGACCTAGTAGTAATCTCATAATGTCATTTGCCAAATGATATCGATATGAATAAACAAGAGGCATGGTGTCCATCATCCTCTTCTGCTATTTATTATATTTCTTGATCTTGAGTTGACTAATTAATCAAATAAGCAACCGACTTGCTTAGGCCCCGTTTGGGAGGGCTTTCCCAAACGGGGAAAGGAGCTTATCTTGTGAGGAAAGCCATGAAAGCTTGAATTGTGGTGTTTGGTAAATTAGAAACGGGAAAGGAGAAAACATGGAAAGGAGCTTCTTCAGGCGTTCTTCAAAAGCTCAGAATTGGAGCTTTTCTTGAAAGCCAAAGCCACAAAAAGGAGCTCCCTCTGCTTTTCCTTCCCTTCGCTATCGCCTCTGTCTCTCCTTGGTGGCTGCTACTACACACCATCTCTTTTGCAGACGTTGCTGTTGACTCGACTTTGGTTGGTTGCAAGGGAATTTTACATTCTTCAGAAGTCAAGTTAAATAATTTGGCCTTTCCCAATTAATTCGAAGATATTTGATCTGTAATTGCGGGCCAATTGCGGTGTTTTAATGTTTACCTTTGATTATGATCAATTGTTGGGCTTTGAAGATAATGAAAATTACGAAGAAAGACTATGTGCCTAATGGCCCTGGTAGTGTTAAGGTACAGATTCAATCGCCTTGTTTTGGAATAAATTGTTGTTATTGCTTTGTTGAACTTGTTCTATTGCATTTGTAGATGACGCCAATCGATTCAGATGACCTCTGGATTGCTTATAATCTGATATCTCCTGGTGATACCGTTTTGGCAGTTACTGTCAGGTAACTGTCTTCTTCTGCGAATTTTTATCCTTTGTTAGAAGGAATTATTTTAAACTCATTAGTTGGTCATATTTGATTCATGGTTGTTTAGGAAAGTTTTGAGAGAGGCAGCTTCTGGTGGGAGGGATGCAGAAAGAGTGAAGCTGAAGCTGGAACTAAAAGTGGAGGTATGAAAATTCGGATAGAAAACAGTAGCACATCGTTGGGTAAATCATGTTTAACTATTTCTTTTGATTTTTTAACTGGCTAGGCTACTGACTATGATAAAGTTGGGTCGGCATTGCGAATTCATGGGAAGAATGTTTTAGAGAGTGAACATGTGAAGGTAAACTGTTTGATCATATTTAACTCTTGTTTGACAAATGGGAAACTTTTTTTTCACCTTTGTCTTGCGTGGAACTGATCATGGTTTCATTGCAGATTGGAGCATTTCATACTTTAGAACTTGAGCTGCATCATCCCTTTGTTCTAAAAAAGGTTTTTATTTACTAATATTGCTCCAAATCTGTAATAATTTTGTTCTTTTAAACTTATTCCGGCATGTTGCTGCAACATCTGTAGGAAATCTGGGACATGCTGGCTATAGATACACTTCGCCAAGCCTCTGGTATGTTGTCTTTATCTATAAATTTCTTATCTGTGTTGCTAATTCTTTCTGAACATTAAGGGTGTTATCATCAATTTACTGCATTTTTCCACGAGAACTATTTCTAGGAGAATTGGGCATTATTGATATGTAGGAGCTCATGCTTTAACTACGTGGTGTACCGACACCAGGAATTACTGTTACTAGTGCAAGCAGAAGTTGTTGTGATTGTATTTGTTTAAGACATAGTGTCAATAACTGAACATTGGTACCACTAATAGAAACCCTTTATTTCAACAATGTAACATGACAAGATATGGAGCTTCATTCAATTGAATATAGTTATTGAAAGCATGAGCGCTTGGTTTTCAAACCCACATAAAGAAGTTGAGAACTTGAAAAATATGATACTGACATGCAGCATATTAACTGAAGGCTTCTAGTTAGTGAACAGAAAGCTATATATGGTTTTAGTCCTTTCAATGTCCTGGCTTACATGTGATGATAATGCTTCTGAACATAATGTTTTTGAAGAGAATTGACAAAATTATGTCCTCCATAAGTTTGATGGGGAAATGCTGCTGATTGGAGTTCTGTAAAGCATGCTAAAGTACTAACTAGTGAATTCTAAGCTCGGTCATGTTCGCCTGAAACTCATTTTCTTTAGAATTTAGTTTGTTTCCATGCACGAAATTTAGTGAACTAATCGTATCCTTGGCTGATGGTGGTGATGCCAGATGGCATTCCGCCTGCTAGATGCAGTGTCTTTTTTAGGGGTTTTTTAAGTTATATATTGATATACCTTGTTCTAGCTTTTGCTCTTTTGGTTGCTTATTATACTGATAGGTGAAAATAAGCATAGAAAATCAATGGCAAAGTGACCAATATTTCTCTCCCCATAATTTCAGATCCTGGAGCAAGTGCTGATCTTGCTATTGTCTTAAAGCAAGAAGGATTAGCAAACATTATCCTAATTGGTAAAAGGTAATAATAAAAGAACTGGGTTTCAATAGTGTGGTAATTGGAAAATGAAACTGAAACAATAATTGGTAAATAAGCTCACAGAAAATAACAGATTCAGTATGGTAAAAAAATGTATCATGCAGCAAAACCAGCACCTGTACTGTTATAAATCCTATAAGAGAGCATGTATGTTGTTGTCATGCTTTTACCAGTTTAGTTACTCTTGGTGCCTAATGGTGTTTTGATGATTTTGCATTGGTGCATCGGCTAATGTTCAACATCATGACAACTACCCGTTTAAGGATAGAAACTTCAATTCCTCGCAAGCATGGGCCTGCTATTGCTGGTTATGAGTCGATATGCTTCTTTCCTTGTGATGGGAATTATGAGTTATATCAAGTTGAAATCAGCTTTCTATTTTAATACTTTTATTTGAATTTGCTAGTATGGGTGTCGGTTACATGGAGTCATAATTTCTTCTTTTGAGTGGATAAGTTTTATCAATTTAATTGGAGCATGTATTTAATTCTCTTCTCATTACTTTTGTCTTTCTACCCATTACAGGCACTGAATAAATTCTTTGAGCATGTTTTACAGGCAAGTTTTGTTTGTCTTGTTACTTTTCTAGCTCTACCATGCTTCTGAAAATATTCAGAATGTATTTTGTTTCTCAATGACTGATCAGATTTATTTATATGTGATAGGCCTTCCTAAAACATGTTGACTTCAGTGTTATTCGTTGTGCTGTGATTGCAAGCCCAGGTTTTACTGAGGTCTGAGATGAATCTTTCTCTTTTCTAACTTTTAAAATGAAAAAGTTCTTGTTATGGATCATTTTTTCTTTTGAAATATTTACTTTCTACTCTACAGTGGTACTTCAGAAGCTATTTTGTACATGATATAGGATCAATTTCATCGCCACTTACTATTGGAGGCAGAGAGGAGACAACTGAGAAAAATTATTGAGAAACAATACAATGACTCACATGCATTTGTCCATCAGATTATATTTATATTAATGTTTGTGTTTCTTGAAACTCACTGCCCTTCCACCAAACTTTTCTTTGCTTCCCTTGTCTTCTAATATTTTCCTTACATGTTTGAATCCATTGTGTTTATTATATGTCTTCAACAGAGTTCTTCTTATTTACTAAATTATAGTAACCTTGCTATGCCACCAAATTAGACTTCAGTCTTTGTATTGGCTACTTTGCTCTATGGTTGGTTTTTGTGGTTCTGTAAAGCTATTTTCTAAGCAACCAAACCATCCTGATCTGTAATGTTTTACATTTGCCACTTCTAATGAAATATAGGTTCTTGCTTGTAATTATTCGTTTGGTTTTCTTTTTCTCTTCTATGTTACATCTAAGCAGATAAATGTTTTTGATGTGCTCCGAATACAAATCACAAATACTGGGATTACATTTTAAAGACTTTGATTTATGATTCATATGCATATGCAAATATTTTAATTTGCTTTGCATTTTGTAATCCTACTAGCAACTATCGTGTGTTGATCAATTTTTTTGATTAACTTATTATATATGTATGGATGATTAATATAAAAATTGTTGCTTTTTATTATCTTTCAATTAAAAAAAATATGCTGCTTTTTTTTGTATAATATGTATGTAATATGGAGATTAATAAAAAAATTATTAATTTCTAATATTATTTAATTAATTAAATTAAGTAAAAATTAATTTATATCATATATGTCTTTTTATGTCATTTTATATATCAACAGCACTTTTATAAACAGTTTTACCAAACACTACACAAACTGCTTTTAAGAATAAAGTTATTTCTATAAAAATATTACCAAACACTTATCAGCTTTCCCAAACAGAACTTTCCCTAACAACTCTTTCCCTGACAGTCTTTTCCCTGACAGCACTTTCACTGACAGCCCTACCAAACTGGCCCTTAGGCATGGCCATACACTTATCAGTCCCACTCATCAAGTGGCCAGTGATATCATCTCGATGTTGCCCAAGTGGCAATTCCATCACTTCATCATTAATATCAATATGTTCACCGGTCCACCCAATTATACCTATATTTAGCATCCTTTTACAGACCTGTTAGGCGTATGTCAAAGTGAACCGGATTCCATATTGATAGTATAATGAAATCTAGTCTGAGAACAAAAGAGACCTACTCAAGAAAGACCTATAAAGCGACAACCATGTGGCTTTCTTGTGCAGATCGATCCAGTCCCATGTCAACGACATGTATCTATATTCATGACTGACTATACAAGTACTATGGCTAGTTCAAAATTGCTATAAAGTCATTGAATATACAGGTCTACGGTTCTATTCGTTCCCATGATTAGAATAGACCGGGGATAGGTTTTATGATTATCAATCAATAGATACTATACTCATATTATAGCACAAGATATAAATGAAATAGATTAATTACCTTTATTAATGTGACACAAATAATGTATTCATACAATGAGTCTTAATGTAAAATACAAAACACAAGAATCCAATGCCCTAAGAACTAAGGCACATCAATAATCTCCCACTTGCACTAGTTCAAAGTGGGCATTGCCCTAATTCCTATAGATCTGGTATGACCGTCGTGCTGTGTCTGCGATAGTGCTTTGGTCAACGGATCACGACATTATTCTTGGTGTCAACCCTCTGCAATGATATGTCACCTCTGTTCACGATTTTCCGAATAAGGTGAAACTTTTTGAGCAAGTGTTTGGATCTCTTGTGTGATCGGGGCTCCTTAGCTTATGCCATGTCCTGGTTGTTGTCACAGAAAATATCAACTGGGTCTAGGATAGTGGGTATTGCTCCCAACTCAGTTATGAACTTCTTGATCCAAACCGCTTCTTTTGCAGCTTCGCATGCAGCTATGTACTCAGTTTCCGTTGTAGAGTCAGCAATGGTGGACTGCTTTGAGGACCTCAAACTAATGGCACCACCATTTAGGAGAAAAACATAACCAGACTGTGACTAGTTCTCATCCTTATCGGTCTCAAAGCTTGCATCAGTGTAACCTGACACTACCAGCTCATCTTGACCTCCATACACTAAGAAAGCATCCTTAGTCCAGTTAAGGTACTTCAGGATTGCCTCGACAGCCTTGTATATAACATGAAGTATATGATAGATCCTATAGCAGATGCATAAGGGATCCTTTCCATGTTCTCCCGGTCCTTCTTTTTTTAGGACCATCTTTCTTACTTAACTTCTACCCATGGCGCATAGGCAAGAATCCTTTCTTTGCCTTGTCTATGCAAAATCTTTTTAGAACCTGGTCAATGTACGTAGCTTGACTTAGACCTAGAAGCCGACTGGATCTATCTCTGTAGATCCTGACCCCTAAGATCGTCTCAGCTTCGCCTATGTCCTTCATTGCGAAGCACTTACTCAACCACTACTTTACCCCTTAGTGTTGGTATGTCACCTCCAATGATAAGGATGTCGTCAACATACAACACTTGGAAGGGGGAAACACTCCCACTAACCATCTTATACACACAGGCCTCATCAGAATTCTATGTGAAGCCATATTCTGTAATGGCCTCATTGAATCTCTGATTCCAAGACCTGGATACCTACTTTAATTTATAAATGGATCATTGAAGCTTGCATACCCGGTTAGGATACTTCGGATCGATAAAACCCTTAGATTATGCCATGTACACACCCTCAAGTGGCTTTCCATAAAAGAAAGCAGTCTTAATGTCCATCTGCCATATCTCATAATAATACCATGCAGCTATAGCTAGAAGTATCCTAATGGATTTGAGCATAGCAAGTGGTGAAAAAAGTTTCATCATAGTCAATTCCTTGAACTTGCCTGAATCCTTTTGCCACCAATCGCCCCTTGAAGGTGTTATCAGCTTTTAACTTGAAACACCACTTGCAACATATCACCCTAGCACCCGGAAGTGGATCCACCAAGTTCCATACCTGGTTATCGTGCATAGATTGCATCTCATCCTCCATGGCTTTACTCCATTGATCTAAGTGTGGGCTTTCAACAGCCTCCTGATAGGTCTTGGGCTCCTCTTGGTCAATGACCATAAGGTCCCCATTATCAGTCATGAGAAAGTCGTACCTCTCTGGCTGATGACATGTCCTACCAAACCTTCTAAGGTTCTGTGTAACCGGCTCTGCTTCCTCAATTTCTTGAGTAGCAAGATCGGTTCACAAAGCATCCTTAGCATTAGCTGCAGGAGTTTATGAGTCTTAAACTTCAGAAAGTTAAACATTGCTCCCACTGTCTCTCTTGGAAAGGAATTCCTTCTCTAAGAAGACTGCATTCCTAGCTATGAAAACTTTGGTTTCTGCCGGATCGTAGAAGTAATAACCCTTAGTTTCCTTAGGGTAACCACAAACCGGCACTTGACAGATTTAGACTCGAGTTTGCCACTTGTCACTTTCTTAACATGTGCACCAGAGCTCCAAATCTTCAAGAAGGAAACATTGGGCTTTTGGCCCTTCCATAGTTCATATGGTGTTCCCCCAACTGCCTTGCTTGGTGTATTATTAAGTATGTAAGCAGCTATCTCTAAAGTATATCCCTAAAAGGAGACAGGGTGTGTAGCATGACTTATCATCGAGCGGACCATGTCTAGCAAAATCCTATTCCTCCTTTCTGACACTCTATTCCACTGGGGTGTACCAGGAGGAGTGAGTTGGGATACAATCCCACACTCTCTCAAAAACGAGTCAAACTCTTGGCTCAAATATTCATCCCCTAGGTTAGAGCGAAGTGCTTTTATTTCTTGCCAAGTTGGTTTTCTACTTCGTTCTAAAAGTCCTCGAACCTTTGAAGAGTCTCAGACTTATGCTTCATCAGATTCACGTAACCATATCTGCTAAAGTCATCCGTGAAGGTGACGAAGTACAAAAAATGGGATCTAGCACTAGTGCTCATTGGGCCGCATACATCGAAAAGCATCAGCTCCAATAGTTTTGAGGCCCTTTCAGCAGTCTTGCTAAAAGGCGCCTTTGTCATCTTGCCTCTCAAACAAGATTCGCATGTGTCATAAGACTGAATGTCAAATGACCCTAGCACTCCACTAGAGTGAAGCCTAGCTATGCGCTTCTCATTTATGTGCCCAAGACGACAGTGCCAAATGTATATAGGATTAATTTCATTTTGTTTAATCCTTTTAGTATTTATGTTATATATTGAACTTTCATGTTTTAGATGAAGGATATACAAGCCATTTTCGAGAAATGTTGTTCCATAAATAATATTGCCACATTGCATAAAAATTCTACCATGTCCAAAATTAAATACAAAACCAGAAATATCCAATAGAGAAACGGAAATAATATTCTTGCGTATCGCAGGTACAAAAAAAACAGTTTCTTAGTTCTAAAACAAGTCTACTAGGCATCTCTAAAAAATAATCTCCGATCTCGATGGCCTGAACCCAAGCACCATTTCCAACTCGAAGATCTACTTCTCTAGATCCTAGTAATCTCCTATTTCTTAGACCTTTCACATTTGAACAAATGTGAGATCCACATCCAGTGTCCAAGATGTAGAAATAGCCAGATTAATCTCAACAACATAAATACCTGAAGCAGCAGTTTTGCCCTTCAATTGCTCCCTTAGCTTTAGACATGGGCTCTTATAGTGCCTCTTCTCATGACATTCATGGCAGACATCATTAGGAGTAGCAACCCTTGCTTTAGGTTAGGCCACCACCATTTTGCCCTTTTCCTTAGCCTTAGATTTGGCCTTTCCCTTAGCAATGGGTGTATTGCCCTTGTTCACCAGTAAAACTTCAGGAGTCTTCTTAAGAGACTGCTCAGCAAGCTTGAGCATGCCATGCAGCTCAACAACCAATTTATCCAACTCTTGCATATGTTAGTTCATGATAAACTGGTTGTAAGACTCAGGAAGTGACCCAAGAATAATGTCTGCTGCTAAGTCCTGCGGAATTGGAGATCCGAGGTAGGCATGTGTATCGATGTACCCCTTCAACTTTAGCATATGAGTGCTAACAGAAGTTCCGGTTGCCATTACAGTCTTGTAAAGTGCCTTAGTTGTCAGGTAACGTTCTTGACGAGCCTGATCTTGGAACATCTTTTTAAGTTGATCCATCATCTCATAAGCATGCTCATCTATAAACTACTTTTGAAGATCAGAAGCCATGGTATCCAGCATGAGACATCTCGGTTATCCCTCATGTGCCGGTCGTACTGCTCCACCATCACCGTGGTGACGCCTCGACCTGTGGGAGGGTCAACTGGTAAAGGAGCATTCAGTACATAGTCCTTGGATTCTTGTCTAAGAACTATTTGTAAGTTCCTAGCCCAATCCAGGAATTTAGCCCCTGAAAGCTTCTCCTTCGCCAGGAGTGACATAAGTGAGAGTGAGTTATTGTTTGTTACAGCCATTTAAATTGCTTTTATGAAATGGGATTATCTACATGGAAGAAATCATTGCTTGAGTTAGAAATAAAGGACTTTTAAGCCAATTCAAATTAATAATCCGATTTTAAATTGTTCGTTGATGATGTTAATTGGCTGACTTCACCAAGATCCACAACTTATCAATGACTGGCCGAACTAAGGCTCGCTAACCAATCTATCCAATCCTTCCACGAAGGACCCTTGGTTCGATGGGCTTTCTGACACTTTACCCATCTGTGCTTAGGGCGCGCTCTGAGCTAATGCTACCCATGTTGAGTCAAACCACCATTCATATATTAACCATACCAAGTATCCTAACCCTCGATGGCCCACCGAATACTGCAATGTACCCAGCTAAGGCATGGCACACATTGCAGCGTCAATGGGAGGAAGAGGTGTGAATGTGGGAAGCACTTTTAAATGACTCAATATTTTAATTTCCGGATTAAAATTAAGTGATACAGCTTAGCATGCATAAACGCGGGTTATAATTTGGTGATCCATACATCCATATTATATGACAAATGTAATAGTATAATTAATTTAAATTAAATGAGATCCTATAAGCCTTTAATTACAACCTAATGAAAAACTAGATATCCTATCTAATTCTTCATGGGCCGAACTGCAATCCTTCTTGTGCTCCCACCATGGGCTTGCTCCATCTGGGCCTTCCTCCATACTTGATGCAATTACAACAATTTTATTTTAAATCTATTCTAAAATTACATCAAAATAAAAGAAATGGTACGCATGCCATATTTCCCAAAATCAAATTACAACCAATAATAATTTAGGGCCCATAGAACTCAACATCACATTTCAAACAAAGTACCTATTGTGCACATACATACCCGTATGATGCATGATCATGGCATTCCAAATTATAAATATAAATGTTAAGCCAAGTTACTTAGGGTGAAATCGTCAATTTTAACAAAGGTGACTAAGGCCTATAAAGGCCCAATGGATTACATCCATTAATGCAAAATTAACAATTTTGCTCTCACTTGAATTTGGGTTGTCACAAATTTAAAATTTAACTCCCCAATTTTAACCAATGGCACGGTTTATTGGGCCAATTTCACAAAGTCCATATTCAATTTAATATGCAAAACAATTAAATCAAATATGCATGCCAACATAATAAACAATTTAAATACAAATTAATTTAAACAAAATTAATTTAATTTGCATTACGGGCCCAGGATAAAAAAAATACCCATAAAATCCAAAACCGGACCCGAACCCCATGCGCGACAGCAGCAGCTGCGGCCAGGTTAGGGAATTGTAATTGCGATTCCCTTCTCCCATCCCAAATATATATTTTTTTCTTTTGATCATTAAAAAAAATACCAGCCAAGAAAAATATACAGCAGCCAAAAAATAATTAATTAGCAGCAGAAAATAAATCGCAGTAGGGAAAAAAAACGATAAAACCAATCAGGGAAAAATTATCAAAACCCAAAAAACCATTCTTGAAACCTATTCTTTCTTCAAGAACACAATCAAGAATGAATTCCAATCAATCTAATGGATAAAACCTAGGTTCTGATACCACTGTTGGGATTCGTCATCGGAAAAATAACGTGGTGCAGCGGAAATTACACTGTTAAAATTTTCCTAGAATCCACCTATCATGTCCGATTACCATTGATTGGAGTAAAATTAATTTGAATCAAGAGAGATTAACTCACCGGATTCTTCTCTTCTAGAGACAGCTGCAGTATCATTTCTTGAAACTGTGATCTCCAAAGTCCGGTGCATGACCAACTATTGAGCGGAAACCGGTGTTAGCCGAAGAAGCGGAAGAAATGGATAATTAATTGCTGTAAATTTTGGTTGTTTTAGGGATGTAATGGGGCTGGAATTTCCAGCAATAACCTTAGGGTTAGGGCTAGGTTTTCTTCCTTAAGTGTGCCCTTATATAGACTCCTTGTCCAATTGGGTTTTAATTAGGTTAATTAAACCCAAGCCCACTAGGATTATAATTACATAAACAAACTTTAATTAAAAAGTATATATTATGTAATTTAATTCCATTTGGCTAAATTTAATTACCCCTAAATAAAATTAAATCACACTTAAGTAAATACAATATATGTATTTAATTTTCCTACTTAGGAAAATTATTTAATTAATTGTTTACTTTATGTAATTCAATTAATTGATAAATTAATTAATTACATTATGTAAACTTATTAATTAAATTAAATCAACCTAATGTTAATTAATTATCTTGACACTGAATGTCAACTAATTAATTTACGCATTCTTTCCAATGTACATTACATGTACAATTTCTATAAGTTCCAGCTCAGCTGATCTATGAGCACGATCCTATGGGTCTGTCTTTATGTTGGCAGTAGGTCCAAGGCCCACAGACTGTAAGTGGGTTCTAGCAAACTGTTACAGCCCCTAATTAAGACAGGGATGCAGCAGTCTGTTAAAGACACTGACCCAGTAGTAATCTCACAATGTCATTTGCCAAACGATATCGATATGAATAAACAAAAGGCATGGTGTCCATCATCCTCTTATGCTGTTTATTATATTTCTTGATCTTGAGTTGACTGATCAATCAAATAAGCAACCGACTTACTTGGTTATGGCCATATACTTATCAATCCCACTCATCAAGTGGCCAGTAATATCATCTCAGTGTTACTCGAGTGGCAACTCCATCACTTCATCATCAATATCAATATGTTCACCGGTCCACCCAATCATACTCGTATTTAGCATCCTTTTACAGACCTGTTAGGCGTATGTCAAAGTGAACTGGATTCCATATTGATACTATAATGAAATATGGTCTGAGGACAAAAGAGACCTACTCAAGAAAGACCTATGACGCGACAATCATGTGGTTTTCTTGTGCGGATCGATCTAGTCCCATGTCAACGACATGTACCTATATTCATGACTAACTATACAAGTACTATGGCTAGTTCAGAACTGCCATACAGTCATTGAATATACAAGTATGTGGTTTTATTCGTTGCCACGATTAGAATAGACCTGGGATAGGTTTTATGATTATCAATCAATAGATACTCTACTCATATTATAGCACAAGATATAAATGAAATAAATTGATTACCTTTATTAATGTGACACAAATAATGTATTCATACAATGAGTATTAATGTAAAATACAAAATACAAGAATCCAATGCCCTAGAACTAGGGCACACCAACACCATCACCTAAATGGACCTCTTCATGCCCGGAGTACTCTGAGTGGAGGTTTAGTTGTCCTAAATCCGAAGCAAGATGATTTATAGCTCCGCTATCCATGATGCAGGTTTGGGTCATCTGATTATTTTATTTTGGAAATGGGCATTGCCTTGCATAATGGCCCAAACTTTGACAATTATGGTATGTAACAGTCGATACATCCACAGGAACTGACTAAGTATATTGCCCTTACTGCTGGCGGGGTCACCCAAAAAATTGGTTTGATTGAGACCAGGCTACTGCTGCCTTCCCGGATACTGCTGCTGATTCTGGTGGAGCTAATATCACCTGCAGCCTCTTTCTCGGCCTCCAGATGCTGGCTGCTTCGCCGTAAAGTGAGCTTTTGGACTATTCAAGTCCTCCATTAATGACTTTTCCCTTTTAAAATGATGCTCCTTGGTCAACAAAATCCCAAATAAATCATCAAATGAGATTGTACGTGCACCATACATACTATTGGTGTGCCCTAATACAAAGGCATTGGTTCTTAATTGTATTATACATTGTATACAGATATTTTGTATTATACATTGTGTTATATATAAAGGCATTTAATCTATTTATTTGTTTCTTGTACAATTTAAAAAATAGAGTATCTATTGATCATAGCCATACTCATGTTAAAAAATGTAGGTCATTAGCTATTAAGGCCATGAAAAGTGTTAAAGCTATAATCATAAAGCTGTTCCAGGTCTATTCTAATCATGGGAATGAATAGAGCTAAAGACCAGCATGTACTTGACTGGATGGCAGTGTCTCACTGACCATTAGACATGGAATGTCAATCAAAGTATATAGGTACATGTTAGGTAATATGGCACAGGACCGATCACCTTGATAACACCTCATGGTCCGATTGTCTCAGGTTGTTCTTGATATTGTCCTTAGACCTGATTTCATTATAACATAACATGGGATCTCATACACTTTGATATATGCCTAACGGGCCCGCAACATGGTGCCAAGTATGGGTATGTTGGGTGGACCAGTGAAAATGTTAATGTTGATAATGGGCTGACGGAATTGCCATTCGGCATCCCCTGGGATGACATCACTCGCCACTTGATGAGTGGAACTGATAAGTGTATGGCCATGCCCAAATAAGTTGGGATACTTATTCACGATCATCAGTGTACTCGGAATTAAGGAATGAAAAAGCATAGAAGAGGTTAACTGGAACCATATGTGAGCATGGGTTTTCCCGGCCTCTATGATGAGAGTTCTATGTTACGCTATAAGCAGACGAACGTGAATTGGACTTGAGAATGAGCGGGATATTGCCTGGAATATCTCAAAAACTTTGAAAACTGAACGATCCTCGATTCGAAACCCCGAGAAAATCCTTTGAGTGATTAGAGGGCTTAGAGGTGAGTGTGGCATTTGGACGAATCTGTCACAGCCCTGATTAGAGGCGCACAACTATAGTTTACAAAATACAGCCGCAAGGCTACAACCTTACAGCTGCACTGCTTTATCATGCAGACAAAAATCTTCCAAAATAGCAGAATTAGTCTTTGATAGGAGATAGAGGTCTTAATTAGCGGAAATTTCTGTGATTCTCTAGGTTTTTTTAACATAAAGGGTCTTAAGATTAGAAATAGAAAAAAGAAACAAAAAAGAAAAGAAAAGAGAAAGTCAAAAGAGATAAAAAGAGAGAATTTTAGGAGTGAAAACTAAGAAAAAAGGAGAGAAAATTAAAAAAGCTAAAGAACAAAAACCAAAAACCAAAGCTAAATCCACAAAAACAGACTTAGCAAACATAAAGGGAGAGTTCTTGATCATATCTCTTTCATTCTGGGTCTATTCTCGGGTTGCATTCGGATCAATTTGAGATGCATACTCGAGAATTTCGGAGTGTTCGCAGGATTCTAAGCGCATTCCACCTTTCCAAGCTGCTTCCAGACATCATACATGTTGGAACATCAACAAGGTGAACTATGAGAGGCTTTAAACTCATTCCTGTTTGATTTATGTTGTGTTTTCTATGTTTTGTGCAAATTTCTAGAAACTAGTTGTTTCATTACAGTCGTGTGGCTCTAACTAGAGCTAAGTGGCTCTAATCCCTCATAACAGAGTCACGTGGCTATAATGCTACAACTGCACAGCTGTGTTCTTTAGGGCAGAAACCCAAAAAGCCCTAAAATCGACCGAAAGCAACCAGAATCCATTTTGTTCCTTCTATCATGATTTATTTCGGTCCAATCACATCTGTTATACTCAGAATCATGGTTTTCGGTTTTCGTAGAATGCGATGTGAGGTTTTCGGTTTCTTTGATTTTGATTTTTGAAATCTGGGGTTGTTCGATCTGAATTGGGTCCATTGTCCAACTGTGAGTGGACGACCTTTTAGGCGGGATGCGGCGAAGCGAACCGGGAGAAAAGGGGAGTAGAAATGTTTGGATTTTGAAAATGGGGTTTGATGATCTTATTAAGGAAAGCCATTGATTCTTTTTTGGAAATCCTTTTGTAGAAAACCTTTTCCCATTTTATTACTTAAAGACCTCGAAACTTAAATTTCAAGATCAGTGACAAAGTCGCCACCCAGATCAACTTATCCTGGAAATTCCGGTGTAGCTCCCTACCGAGCGTAGACTACTGTACGTAATCCAGAGATTTAGGCTTCGGGCAACTTACCTATTCAACCTCAAGCTTGTATTCATTTATAAGTGCATATGACAATATTTTACTCACTTATTATCTTTCTCTACCCAATTTAATCCTTTACTGCTAGCCCATGCTCATTCAGATGATAGGAATAAAGTACATAAAATTAAAGTGCGGAAATATAAACCATACATCCAAAAATAAACCAAAAAGAAATAAAGGCCTTATTACAACCCAAAAAAAAAAAAAAAAGAAAAAGGCTCTCATCCTCACCATTACAATCGCCAAGATACACGAGGATCTAAAAAGTACAATCGCGTAGAATACACGATTAATCTATGAAATACATCCAAATAAAAATAAAGAAAAATAAAAGCTGTAAAACAAATGGTTAGCACAGATATATTCCAAACACATATAGGACTCATACAAGACAGAATGGGGATTTTAGGAAGTAGGAACATGCATTTAGGGGATAACCGAGAAGTCTGGGCGACTTACTCGGTTAGACCTGGAAAACGGTTTTATAAACGCCCTGTAGGTTTTTTATGCTTAAAACGGTTTTGGAAAAATGTTTGGCTCAATTACATATAAATTTCTTCGGTTTAGTGGTTCAGTTATCTCGGAACTCGGGGTTCCGTTCGTGGGAGTTCCTAATTCGAAACATTCATCTATTGTCTAAAAACAGTAAACATGCCAAAAACAGGTTTGATTCTGAAGACAGCATCATGCGACGATGTCCGTGTGGGTCGTCCCATGATTCTGCCTTCTGGCCGTCACTACAGTCGTACAACTGTAATGGTTACAGCCATGCGACTGTAATCAACAGTGCCCGACAGTGGTTTTCTAAAATCACTGTTTAAATTGATTTTGATGATTTCTAGGGATTTTAGAAATCTGAGGATCCATTATCACTGGATCGAGGATCCGATTAGGGATCTAACAACCACGAATTCCGAGAATTGAAACCAACAAAACCCTTAATCGCACATCCGTATCATTGGAAATCTGAAAACCACAATTTTATAGTGTACAGATGTGACTTGACCGAATTGAATCATGAAAAATCATTTAAAACGGGAAAACCGGCTGTATTCGGTCGAATTTGGGCTTTTCGAGCTTCTGCCCAAAAGAATACAGTCGTGCGACTATAATATACAGTCGCATGGCTGTGTTCCAGGCAAAGACAGTCGTGCGATTGTAATTATAGTCATGCGACTATAATTACAGTCGCACGACTGTCTTTGCCTGGAACACAGCCATGCATGGCTGTAGTTGCCAGACAATTTTTCGGATAAATATTTTTAAACATAGAATCAATCACAAATCATCATGAAACGAGTTTTTATGGCCTCTGAGAGTTTACCTCTTTTGTATTCCAGTATGTTTGATGACCGGAGTCGGATGTGGATTTCGAAATCCGCCTAGAATCTCCAAATGGCCTGAAATTCTCGAACACATATCCTGAATTGACCCGAACGAACCCGAGAATGGCTTTGAATGAATGATATCAGATTGGGAATCCTCACACTATTTATTTCTCCACTGTATTCCCTCTATGTCTTGGTTTTTTTATCGATTTCCCTTAGTTTTCTCCTACTTTCTCTCTCCAAAACTCTCTTTCTCTCACTAGAATGCTCTCTCTTTTTTCAGAATTGATTCCTCCCCTTTTTTCTATTTTCTTCCTCTTTTGTTCTCTGTTCTGAGGCCCTAATTCCCGTAAATCACACCCAAAATAGAATTCTTTCCTATTTAGGAATCTATTGAGTCAAAACTTAGAGTCGTACGACTCTAACTATAGTCATGTGACTGTAGAGTTACAGTCGTGCGACTGTAGATAGAGTCTGCATGCACACCTAAGCTTCCTAATCTTTCAAAGGACTTCTCGGGGTTTCGGATCAAGGACCCTTCTGAATTTCGGGCCATTTGAGAACATTCCGGGTATTATTTCGCTCATTCTCAAATCTGACTCATGTTCATCTATCTAACAGGTAACAAATGGTTTTCATCATAGAGGTCGGAAAAAAACCCATGCTCATAGGCTACCCCTCGCGTGACCAAAGTTGACTTAGACAGGTGCTTGTGCCCCATTCGAGTTTAGTCTCACAATAAAGAGCATAGTGAGAAGGAAAAGAGGACGTACTTGAGGTTATCCTCGTGTTGGATTACTATGATGTTTGTAGGGACTTGTCTCGGTTGATTCACGAAACAGCGGTCTTGCCTAAATTGACTTGATTTTTTGGGGACTTGCTTCAACTCCGTTGCGAAGCATAGGACTTTGCCCGAATTGATTCGATGTTCTCCAGGGACGTGCTTCGACTCCATCATGAAGCAGAGGACTTTACCTAGATTGGATTGGTTCTCCAGGGACGTGCTTCGACTCCATCGCGAAGCAGAGGGTTTTACCCAGATTGGATTGGTTTTTCAAGGACGTGCTTTGACCCTATTGTGAAGCAAAGGACTTTACCCACATTGGGTTGATGCTCTAAGGACGTGCTTCGACTCCATCGTGAAGCAGAGGACTTTGCTCTGACTGAATTGGTTCTCCAGGGATGTACTTTGACTCCATTGCGAAGCAGAGGACTTTGCCCAGATTGGGTTGATGCTCCAAGGACGTGCTTCGACTCCATTGTGAAGCAGAGGACTTTGCTCGGACTGAATTCTCCTTATGAATTGATGTTTATGAAGGTGAACGGTATTTTGGTAATTTTGTAGCTTGGAAAGTGGTTTCCTTTAGAGGAAGGGTTTTTTTGGTCATTTCACCTCTAGTGGAGCTTATGTCACTAGGGGAAGAAATATTTCGATAATTTGATTTCCCGTGAAGCTTGTGTCACTAAAGGAAAGGTGTTTAGCCATTTGGTAGTTTGGTTACTAACAGAATGGCATTTTGGTCATTCCCCCTCTAGTGGAGCTTATGTCACTAGGGGAAGAAATATTTGATTTCCCGTGAAGCTTGTGTCACTGAAGGAAAGGTGTTTTAGCAATTTGGTAGTTTGGTTACTAACAGAAGGGCATTTTCGTCATTCCACCTCAGTGGAGCTTATGTCACTAGGGGAAGAAATATTTTGATGTTTTGATTTCCCGTGAAGCTTGTGTCACTGAAGGAAAGGTGTTTTATCCATTTGGTAGTTTGGTTACTAACAGAAGGGCATTTTGGTCATTCCACCTCTACTGGAGCTTATGTCACTAGGGGAAGAAATATTTCGATATTTTGATTTCCCATGAAGCTTGTGTCACTGAAGGAAAGGTGTTTTAGCCATTTGGTAGTTTGGTTACTAACAGAAGGGTATTTTGGTCATTCCACCTCTAGTGGAGCTTATGTCACTAGGGGAAGAAATATTTCGATGTTTTGATTTCCCGTGAAGCTTGTGTCACTGAAGGAAAGGATAATAGCGTTTCCCGTGAAGCTTGTGTGGCTAGGGAGAGATACTTTGGTGACTTGAGGAGTTTGATTATCTCTTTGGATGTTTTGAAGTTGCTTCGGGTACGTATTCGTTCCTTGATTGATAATTTTGGAAACAAAAATTTTTGCCCCTTCTATCAAGAATGAATATGGATCGTATATCTTGCCCCTAGATACCTGCAAAAGGCAAGAGATACCCTTCTCGAGATTATATCGGCACAAATGTGAATTCTAAAAATTGAGAAAAGTCTCTTACCTGAGATTAGAGGATGCTCCAATGTCATGTTATTTCCATTTTTGGAGTGCTCACGATTCGAAACAGCCCGATGATGATTGCGAGTACTTGTACTTGGGTTGATCTTTGATGCATGTATGCATGTGTGTGTGTAAGTTTTGAATGTATGTGTATGTGTATGTCCTGGATGCATATGCATATGATTATGGTGCTTTTTATGCTTTGCTTAGTGCAAACGACGATTGGGATTGAGTGCCGAGAGTCCACTCGCTAGAGGGCAGAGATTGACCAGTTGCGTCGGCGAGTCACCGAGTTAGAGATCATGAGTCAGACCTTCAGAGATCGGGTGGATGATTTGGAGGCCCAGATGGGTCTTCCCCTAGTGGGATATTTTTTATGTGATAACTAAGACCTGGGCCGGAGGTGTCTAGCTGCTTGGATTGACCGTCATGACTTTCTAATTTCTCACCCGGCTATGCAGACTGTATAGTCAGCTGTAGAGGGTCCCTTGATCTTTTGTGGGCACCGAGTTCAAATTATTTACAACACAGTGGCCTCGACATGTGCAGCATCAGAGGATCCAACCTATTCTCATCGAGATTTTCAGATATGATAATACTGCACCTGTAGAAATGGAATGCTCGCTACAGAGTTTGGCAGACTAACCTGATTGCTTTCCCCACGAGACGTGGACGTGAGGTGCTGACTTTGAGGTACCTCAGTCTTTAGAGGATTAGAGTTATCTGAGTTTGATGCTACTGTGTGACTTTTATTCTGTTTTTTTTTTATTTTATGTCCTAACTTTTGCATAGGTCGCCCTTTCGGGTTTTCGGCCTATCAGACTGTCTTTACTTTTGCCTGAACTGCCCTTTCGGGTTTTCAATTCAGCAGACTTTATTTTGTGTCCTAATTTTTGCATAGATCGCCCTTTCAGGTTTTCGATCTATCGGACTCTTTTTTTTTTTTTAAAGTGAGATGCATGTAAACCAAAAGTGTGTACAGCCATATATGCATGACGTGAATTCAATTTCAAGTAGACTCAGGACATTTAAGAGAATAGAGCAAAGCATTCATTCATTCATTCATTAATAATGTTTTAGCACAATGCACATCAAAAGATGAAATGAAGCTAAGAACAGAATCAATAATGGTATCCGTCTCGACCGAATCCACGACTGTCATCAACTGGTCTTTGTAGATTTTCCTGCTGATGGTGCTCACCTCACTGCCCTAAATTTTGCATGGATTGCCTTTTCGGTTTTTTATCCATCGAACTTTTTTTTTTTTGCACATGGCGTCATTTGAGCTTGTCTTGATTGACAGGGTTGATGGCTTGGTTTTTGCTTCCACTCCGTAGACCAATGAGTATGGTGTTTCTCCAGTGGGTATTCTGATGCTAGTTCTATGTCCTCTAAGGCAAATGGTGGCATGTCGACCCAATCTTTGTAAGCAACTGTCATTTAGATGGAATCTTCTTTGTTAGATTTATGAGCCGTTTCTATCGCCCTATTGGCTTGTGGGAGAGACAGAGATGATCCATGATGCTCCACCCTTTTATTTTGGAACACTGTGTTGTTGCCCCTTGGAATTGTAAGCCGTCATTGGTCACGACATGATAATTTTTTTTTCTTTTTTTTTGGTGACATTCATATATGACTCTGCTTCTACCCACTTTGAGAAGTAGTTGACGGTTGTGACCATGGAGCAATGTCCATTCGAGTCTACGGAGCTCCTACTTGGCTGATTTCATCTTCGAATACTTTGGAACGTGGTGTTCGGTAATTTCTCTGTCACCCTGGCACAACACCGTACAGCCAGGCAAAGATTTCCATGTGCTTTTGCAGTACTTTTACAATTTTCTTTTCGCTCATCAGGCGTGAGGTCTTTCCAAACGGATACCATTTTTGGGTCATCATCTGTCCCTAGATTCATTTCATGCATTGATGCATCATATGTGTGAAAGGCATTAAATGAATGTTTGTATGCATGCAAAATTCCATCCGAAAAATATCACACAAGTAATTGAAATCAAATTCTATTAAATTAAACACCTTAGGGACTGAATTGTTCACATGATAAATGATAAAAATAAAAAACCGAAACATCACAATGAATATCTTCCTCCACATGCGGAGGGTCTTCTCTTTATTGCAGCTTCATGGTCCTTAATAGCTTGCGCACCTGAATCATCCGAGGTTGGGCAAGGGATTACTCTGAATGCTAGGTTTCAAAGCCGACTCGATAATCTTACCCTCAGCAACCAGCTGTTTGATGACCCTAATCAACTGGGCACACTTATTTGTACGGTGACCCGTCATCACGTGATAAGCATAAAAGTTGTCTTTATCCACCTCAGATGGAGGAGAAAATGGCTTCAAGCTCTGCAATGACCCAGCCTTTCTGCACTTAGCAAAAATCTAGCTTATTGACTCAGCCCATGGACTAGTGACCCTTTGGTCTGTCTTCCTTGGTTCACAGCGGCCACATCTGCTTCCTTTACTTGTGTTGTTCTCAAGCTAGACTCGGTGGTACTACTACCTTTGTAACCTAGTGAATGCCCCCGGCTGTTTTGATAGACGCCCGCACTTTGCTTACTCCTCTGCTCTTCCTCTTCGTATCGCTCGATACGCTTAGCAAATTGAACCACTTCATTGAAAGAGTGGAACCTCTTAAGCTTCATCTTCTCCTTATACAGAGGCAAGCCGCCATCAACTAACTTCACGATGAGCGACTCCAATTTTGGGGCCCCATCAACCAGTACCTGGATGTCCATCCACCTCTTATAATAGGAAGAGAAGGATTCATTGTGTTTCTGGCGAATCCTCTCTAGATCTTTAAGAGTAGTTTCCATATGGGTATTGTAAGCATATTACTTCACAAAGGCTTCAAACAGGTCTTCCCAATTAGAATGGGTGTACAAAGGCATCTTTATATACCATTTTGCCGCAGCATCCCTTAAAGAAGTTGGGAACAGATTCAAGAGATGACCTTTCCTGATTCCCATGCTAGTCATCAGTCTCACAGAGCTATCCAGATGGGCTTTCGGTGGGCCTTCCCAGGAAGGTAGGGCAT
Organism: Euphorbia tirucalli; assembly: GCA_039660915.1. Classification (NCBI taxonomy): domain Eukaryota; kingdom Viridiplantae; phylum Streptophyta; class Magnoliopsida; order Malpighiales; family Euphorbiaceae; genus Euphorbia; species Euphorbia tirucalli. The sequence goes on along the minus strand of CM077634.1, from coordinate 21,438,960 downwards.
TTGGAAACCAGCTGGAAGTGGCTCTCCTCCGTCAGCCATAAAAGTAGTCGGGTAAACATACTTAATAGGGTTATAGTGCACCTTCTCTTTCAACTTAGGCAGCATGGCTTCAATGTTAGATAATTTTTGATTGAGATGCTTCTCCATAATAGTCTCAATCTCTTGCCTTCTCAAAGGCCTTATCTTCTTCAGATTGGCGATCAGGCTCCCTATGGTTGACAATTCCATAACTTCCTCCGGGAAGATTCCATCCAGTTCCATTTGTTGCTTGGACAACTATTGTCCTCCACTTCCAACCGAAGTCTGAACTAGTGGAACAGTCTAAACAGGGGTAGTGTTCATCATTGCCTGCATTTGCTCCCTAAGGGTAGCCTTAAACTCATCCGATAGAATTTGACTGTCAACAGGTAAAGTAGGCAGCTGAACTTCAACCTCCCGATCTGAATTCAACCCTGAACTGATCCCCTCCATGGTGATCGGCTCTGATTGAACTGACTGAATTGATTGGTTCGGCTCTGACTCGATGTGAACTAATCGTTTTGAGGTTCGACTCCAAACTGCACATTCAACAGAAGACTAGAATCTTGGATGGATGTCGTGGACCTAGACTCGACACACTAAGTGGCGTGTACGACATGTTCGTGTTCATGTTTGGATGATGCTTCATGGGTGCGGATGATGATGAAAATGACTTTTTGTATTTTCTTTCTTTTTATTTTGAATGTTCCAAGCATACCCCATGCTATAAAAAAGACCATGCAAAAATGTCGCGTGTGAGCAGTCACACGGACAGAGGTTCGGCACCTTCGGGGCACCTAGCAGATGTCATGAAATGGTCACATATGTACCAACACACGGACAGAGGTTTGACACTTCATGGGTCGGTGAGATGATATGAAGTGGTCATATGGGAGCCATTCCATAGACAGAACTTTGATGCTTTTATGGAACCTAAGATGAAATGATGTCACAAACAAGTCATGTGTAACCCGAAACACGGACAGCAGTTCGGGGTTCGTGGAACACCTTGCATGATTTGGTAAAGTTATGAAATACCCCTACATGTATGTAATAGTTCGGCACTCGTGGAGTACCTCAAATGAATCACCAATGTTATGGAACAATCTGACATGGATCGTGACACACAAGCAAGGTTTCGGCAGCTGCATGATACCAATGATGATGTCATGTAATGATATCATGTGACCCGCCACACAAAAATGGACCTAAGACCATCATGGTCCTCTAATGAGTGAAATGGTGTAATGAAATGGCTAATTGCAATCCGGTGCACAGGCGGAATACGGGTAGTTTTTAAGGACACCCGATATGTCATGAAATGAAATGATCGTGAAGGGCATACTTAGAACATCCTTTCTTTTTAGATGGGATGAGGTGAGATGAATGTCCATGTCATACAAGATGCAAGTGGCTACACAAAAACTTGGTTAGGATGCATGACACACAAGATGATGTCATGTATGCTTTATGAAATGCGAACACACAGGATGTATATGACACACGGATAAGATGTTATGGCTGCACGAGAACGTGGTTAGTATAATAGCACACGTTTGATAATGCTTCAAAATGGCTGCATAAAAACATGGTTAGAAAATGACACACGGATGATTATGCGTGCTTGATGTTGTATGTAAAGGTCAAAAGATAAAACAACCATGGAACAAACGTTAGCACAAGCAACCACATGCTCACCCTTACAACCTTATTCCTACTTTCGATTGGTCTCACATTCTTCCTAGGTATTGGGTCTCTTTAGCATCAACCAGGGATACCAAAGGCATACTATCAATGTCCAATTGACAAATATATGTTTTGTCAGTCATAAGGGGAAGTTCCTAGGCCATTACATGAAGTTATGAGTCAAACCAGGGGTCGTACAGGTTCCCAAGCAATAATACACTATTCATCGTAGAACACGATGTAAGGTTCATGTGGTGCTATGAGTGGTTTATCCCTTCGGGTGCCTCCAATCCTAGTGGAAGAGGTAGGTCACCTTTAGAAATAAACTGGCCTTAATCATGTGTTGGAGGGATTGAGAAGAGAAAATGTCATGATATGCAAGTATGAGTAAAATAAGGTATTATGAACTAGTAAATAACTACAAGCGAGGTTATATTTCAGTAGTTGCCTAAGTTCCTTAAGTTTTAATAAAAAAACTTTTTTAAGAACTTTAATCCCCAACAAGTCGCCACTGTGACCGAACGACCTTTTAGGCGGGACGGGGCGAAGTGAACAGGGGAAAAAGGGGAATAGAAATGTTTGGATTTTGAAAACGGGCTTTGATGATCTTATTTAGGAAAGCCATTGATTCTTTTTTGGAAATCCTTTTGTAGAAACCTTTTCCCATTTTATTACTTAAAGACCTTGAAACTTAAATTTCAAGATCAGTGACAGAGTCGCTGTAAGCGCCGGAATTTTTCGTCCTAAAAAAAAGAGCATGTGTCACACAACTGTAATATACAGTCATGCAACTGTAATTAAAAATTACATTTGTACGACTGTAACGTCAGAGCAGGTGCAGGAGCCCATACCTCTGCAGCAGAAAAATGAGAGAAAAGAAAGGGGCATTAATGGCTCCGGTCTGAAGACAAGCAAAGGGAGGGGATAAAAGAAAAAAAGAGAAAAGGATTAGGGGCTTCTTGGCTCTTAAAAACTCAGAGAGTTTAGTGAGAGAATTAGAGAAAAGGGGAAGAAAAAGAGAAAAACACCACAATTTCAAGTTTCTTTTTCTCTTCTTTTTCTTTTCAATTCTTGAGCGTTTTGGATTAAAAATCTATTGGACATCAATAGGTTAATAATCTGACTATCCAAATTAAATCGATTTCGGACTAGAAACTCTAAGAATCCCTAACATTTTGGAGATTTTGGACTCAAACTTCTCAACCTCAACTTAAAGGGAAAATGAGCAATTTTAAGTGGATTGGTGCGTCGCCAGGGGTCATTCCTACGGTGGATTAGCACCAAAGAGGTGAACACACTTCATTCCCTCTTTTTCTCATGCTTTCTGGGTGATTGGATGTGATTTGGTGCATTTTATTTCAATTTTTACGTTTTCTGTTTCTGGAAATCAAGAACAGTTGTACGACTGTTCTTGAGTTGAAGAACAGTCGTACGAGTGTTCTTGATTTCCATTGATTTTTCAGTTTTGTTTTGACTAATTTTGGTGAAATCTTAAAACTAGAGGATTTACAGTCGCACGACTATAATTACAGTCGTACGACTTTAGTTACAATCGCACGACTGTAATCTCGTCCAAAGGCAGAATCTCCAGAATAATTCCAAAAATTTCTAAAAATCCCTAAAAAAATCAGAAAAATCAGAAAATCATCAAAAATAAATTTTGTTGTGTGCATTTACGACCTTAGATTTAATTTTCAATGTATTTGTATTTAGAACAATACAACGACGGAGACCCGATTCTCCTGAAAACTAACCCACCTCGCATGCTAAATTAAATTAAACCGAAAAAAAATGTTTTCGAAATGATTTTCTCATAAAACAAAAAATAAAGGGTCGTTTCAAAAAGTTTTCTAGGTCTAATCGGGCCGGCTAGCCGGGCCGACTCTGTTATCCCCCTAATTGCATGTCTTAAAATCCCAATCTGTCTTACTTGAGTCCTATTTGTGGCGTACCGTATATTGTGCTAACCCTTTGTATTGTAGCTTTTTATTTTTATTTTTGATGTATTTAATAGATTTATCCGTGTATCCTAGGCGATTGTACTTTTCTAGATAAATTCGTGTATTTTAGGCGGTTGTAAAAGTGAGGCTGAGAGTTTCTCCTTTTTTTTTCAATTGGGTTATATAATCGGCCTCTATTATTTTTTTTGTATATTTTAAATGTATGTTTTATTTTTCTGCAATTATATGTTTTATTTTTCTGCAATTAATTTCCTGCATTTTACTTTATCATCGGTTGATTAAAATAAACAAATTGGGGTTAGGAAAAGATAATAAAGCGAATTAAATATGGTAATATAAATTGTAAAGTGAAAGCAAGCTAGAGGTTAAGTAAGTTATTTGCCCGAACCCTAAATCTCTGGATTAGGTACAACAGTCTGTCCTCGGTAGGGAGCTGTACCGGAATTCCCGGATGAGCTGATTCGGGTGGCGACTCTGTCACTGATCTCGGGATTTAAGTTTCGAGGTCTTTAAGTTAAAAACGGGAAAATGTTTTCTGCAAAAGAATTTCCAAATTAAATTAACAATTTTCTAACTTAAGATAAACAGAACCCGTTTTCCAAAATCAAATATAATAATCATCATCTTCTTTCCCCGGCCCGCTTCGCCGCGTTCCATTTAAAAGGTCGTCCACTCACAGTCTCCACCCGGATCAGCTTATCCGAGAAATTTCGGTATAGTTCCCTACCGAGCGTAGACTACTGTACCTAATCCAAAGATTTAGGGTTCGGGCAACTTACCTATTCAACCTCAAGCTTGTATTCATTTATAAGTGCATATGATAATATTTTACTTACTTATTATCTTTCTCTACCCAATTTATTCCTTTACTACTAGCCCATGCTCATTCAGATGACAGGAATAAAGTACATAAAATTAAAGTGCGGAAATATAAACCATACATCCAAAAATAAACCAAAAAGAAATAGAGGCCTTATTACAAAAAAAAAAAAAAAATGCTCTCATCCTCACCATTACAATCGCCTAGATACATGAGGATTTAAAAAGTACAATCACCTAGAATACTTGATTAATCTATGAAACACATCCAAATAAAAATAAAGAAAAATAAAATCTGCAAAACAAATGGTTAGCACAGATATATCCCAAACACATATAGGACTCATACAAGACAGAATGGGGATTTTAGGAAGTGGGAACATGCATTTAGGGGATAACCGAGAAGTCCGGGCGACTTACTCAGTTAGACCTGGAAAACGGTTTTATAAACGCCCTGTAGGTTTTTTATGTTTGAAAATGGTTTGGCTCAATTACATGCAAATTTCTTCGGTTTAGTGGGTTGGTTATCCTGGAACTCAGGGTTCCGTTCGTGGGGGTTCCTAATTCGAAACATTCATCTATGGTCTGAAAACAGTAAACATGCCAAAAACAGGTTTGATTCTATAGACAGCATTATGCGACGACGTCCGTGCGGGTCGTCCCATGATTCTGCCTTCTGCCCGTCACTACAGTCTTGCGACTGTATTACAGTAGTGCAACTGTAATTTACAGTCGTACGACTATAATGTTTACAGCCGTGTGACTATAATAAACAGTGCCCGATAGTGGTTTTCTTGGTTTCTCAAATCACTGTTTCAATCGATTTTGATGATTTCTAGGGATTCTGGAAATCCAAGGATCCGTTATCACTGGACCGAGGATTCGATTAGAGATCTAACAACCACGAATTCTGAGAATTGAAACCAACAAAACCCTAAATCCCGCATCCGTATCATTGGAAATCCGAAAACCATAATTTTATAGTGTACAGATCTGACTTGACCGAATTGAATCATGAAAAATAATTTAAAACAGGAAAACCGGCTCTATTTGGTCGGATTTGGGCTGTTTCGGGCTTCTGCCCAAAAGAATACATACAGTCACACGGCTGTGTTCTGGGCAACAACAGTCGTGCGAATGTAATTACAATCGTGCGGCTATAATTACAGTCGAGCGGCTGTAGTTACGCAGACAGTTTTCCGGATAAATATTTTTAAACACAGAATCGATCACAAATCATCATGAAACGAGTTTTTAAAGCCTCTCAGAGTTTACCTCTTTTGCGTTCCAGTATGTTTGATGACCAGAGTCGGATGTGGACGTCAGAATCCTCTAAGAATCTCCAAACTGCCCGAAATTCTCGAACACGCATCTCGAGTTGACCCGAACGAACCCGAGAATGGCTTTGAATGAATGATATTAGATTGCTAATCCTCACACTATGTATTTCTCCACTATATTCCCTCTGTGTCTTGGTTTTTTGTTGATTTCCCTTAGTTTTCTCCCACTTTCTCTCTCTAAAAGTCTCTTTCTCTCACTAGAATGCTCTTTTTTTTTCAAAATTGATTCCTTCCCTCTTTTGTGTTTTCTACCTCTTTTATTCTCTGTTTTGATGCACTAATTCCCGTAAATCATGCCCAAAATCCGAGCCAAAATAGAATTCTTTCCTATTTAGGAATCTGCTAAGTCAAAAACTAGAGTCGTACGACTCAAACTATAGTCGTGCTACTGTAGAGTTACAGTCGTGTGACTGTAGTTGTTACAGTCGTACGACTGTAGATAGAGTCTGTACGTGCACCTAAGCTTCCTAATCTCTCGAGGGACTTCTCGGGGTTTAGGATCAAGGACTCTTTTGAATTTCGGGCTGTTTGAGAACATTTCGGACATTATTCCACTGATTCTCAAATTTGACTCATATTCATCTGTCTAATAGGTAACAACTGGTTTTCATCATAGAGGGTGGGAAAAAACCCATGCTCGCATTAGCTTTAGCGGACCCCCAGGTTCTTCAAGGTCTTTAGAAATCATCGAAAACTATCAAAACAGTGATTTTCAAAGAAAAATAAAACCAATTTTGGGTTCTGGATATTACAGCCGTATAACTATAGTTCTATAGCCACACGGCTGTAGTTCTATGGCTATGCGACTCTAACTGAGCCGCACGGTTGTAGTCTCCAAAAGGAGGCAAAATCACGGGACGACCCACACGGACATCGTCGCATGATGTTGTCTTCAAAATCAAACTTTTTTTGGCATGTTTACTGCTTTTTAACCTTGGATGGATGTTTGGAATTAGAAACCCCCACGAACGGAACACCAAGTTCTGGGATAACTGACACACTAAATGGAGAAATTTGCATGTAATTGACCGTTTTCCAAAACTGTTTTCAAGCACAAAAACTACAACGCGTTTCTAAAACCGTTTTCCAGGTCTAACCGAGCAAGTCGCTCGGACTTCTCGGTTACCCCCTAATGCATGCTCCTTCTTCTGGATGTTCCCTATTCTGTCCTATGTGAGTCCTATGTGTGTTTGTAATATTATTGTGCTAACCAATCTATTTTGCAGCATTTATTTTTCTTTTTTATTATTTTGTATGTATTTTATAGATTAATCGTGTATTCTAGGCGATTGTAATTTTTAGATATTCGTGTATCTAGGCGGTTGTAATGACAAGGATGAGAGCTTTTTTCTCTTCTTGGGTTGTAATAAGCGGCCTTTATTTATTTTTTTTTTTGGTTTGATTTTGATGTATGGTTTATATTTTTGCACGTTAATTTTATGCACTTCATTTATGTCATTTGAATGAGCATGGGCCAAATAACACAAGATAAAAATGGGTAGAGAATTAAGTGAGTAAAATATCATCATATACACTTATAAATGAATACAAGCTTGAGGTTGAATAGGTAAGTTGCCCGAACCCTAAATCTCTGGATTATGTACAGTAGTCTACGCTCGGTAGGGAGCTGTACCGAAATTTCCCGGATGAGCTGATCCGGGTGGCGACTCTGTCACTGATCTTGAAATTTAGGTTTCAAGGTCTTTAAGTTAATAAAACGGGATTTTCTAAAGTACAAAACCAGTTTTCCCAAAAACTCATATCCAAGGAAAAGGTTTTTCTACAAAAGGGATTTCCAAACAAATTAATGGTTTTCCTAAGCAAGATATAAACCCGTTTTCAAAACAACATTCGAAAACACTTGTTTCTTTTTCCCCGGTTCGCTTCGCCGTGTTCCGATTAAAAGGTTGTCTGCTCACAGTGGCGACTCCCCTAGGGAAGAATGGTTTCTTAAAACATTTTTTTTTATATAAACTTAAGGAACTTAGACAACTACTGAAATATAATCTCGCTTGTAGTCATCCACTAGTTCATAGTACTATATTTTACTCACACTTGCATATCATGATATTTTCTTCTTCTCAACCCCTCAAACTCACTGATCAGCCCGGTTTACTTCAGAAGGTGACCTACCTCTTCTGCTAGGATTGGAGGCACCCGAAGGGGTAAACCACTCATAGCATCACATGAACCTCTCATGTTCTACATGGAGGAGTCTATTTTCACTATGGGGAACTGTACGACCTTTGGATTGACTTTGGCCCACATGTAATGACCTAGTAACTTCCCCTTAAGGTTTTCCAAAATATAAAAATGAAATTAAACATTGAGAGTACGCCTTTGGTATTCCCAGTTGATGCCAAAGAGACCCAACACCTAGGAAGAATGCGTGACCAATCGAAAGGAGGAATAAGGTTGAAAGGGTTAGCATATTGTTGTGTGTGCTAACATTTGTTCTATGGTGGTTTTATTTTTGACCTTTACATGAAACATTAAGCACGCATGATCATTCGTGTGCCATTCTAACCACATCTTCATGCAGCCATTTTCAAGACATAAGCATATGTGTGACATTGATGCCAACCACGTTTTCGTGTCGCCATGACATTTTAATTATGTGCCATATACATCTTGTGTTGACATTCCTATAAAGCATACATGACATCATCTCATATGTCATGCATCCTAACCACGTCTTCGTGCTGCCATTTGCATCTCGTGTGACATGAACATTCATGTCATCTCATTCCATTAAATGAAAGGACGTTCTAAGTATCCCCTTCACGACCATTTCATTCCATATTGGGTGTCCCAAAACTATTTGTGTCCTACCCATGCACCGGAACTTGGCCATACCATGTCATTCATTAGAGGACCACAACGATCTTAGGTCTATTTTCATATGGTGAGTCACACGGTAGCATTACATGATATCACACTCATTCATCATTGGCTTCATGGTGATGCTAGAACCTTACTTGTGTGTCACGATCTACATCGGGTCGTTTCATGACATAACGAATCATTCGAGGTATGCCACTAGTACCAGATTATTACATACGTAGGGGCATTTCATAACATTACCAAATCATGCGAGGTGTTCCACAAACACAAAACCCCTGTCCGGGTCTCGAGTTACATGTGGCTTGTTTGTAACATCATTTCATCCAAGATGCCCTAAAAGCGTCGAAACTTTGTCCATGGGGCGGCCCCCATGTGACCATTTCATATCACTTCATTGACCTACAAAGCATCGAACCTCTGTCCGGGTGTCGGTACATACTCAACCATTTCATAACATGTACTAGGTGCCCCAAAGGCGCCGAACCTCTTTCCGTGTGATGGCTCACACATGACCTTTTTGCATTGTCTTTCGCATGGCATTGAGCATGCTTCGAACGTCCAAAATAAAAGGAAATGAAAACATAAAGATCATCCTCATTACCATTCTCACTCATAAAGCATCATTCAATCATAATCATTTCACGACCATACCATACATGTCATTTAGTACGTCATGTCTAGAGTTATGACATCCATCCACGATACTAAACCTATGTTGAATGTGCAGTTTGGGGTCGAACTTCGAAACGGTTAGTGCGGGTTGAACCAGGCTCCAATCAGTCAGCCGAGTCAGCTCAGCTAGAACTGGTTAGGGTCAATTCAGATTCAGATTTAGAGCAGGAATTCGGGGGGTAGTTACCTTTTCTATCGATTGACAGTCAGCTTGTGTTGGGAGGAGTGAACAGAAGAGATATGACGTAAGACGGATCCGGTAGGGAGATGCCTTTCAACATGAACGCCTTCATAGATGCCTTATTGAACTCAGACCGGTTTAAGGCCACCTTGAAGGAATAGATACAAGATGTAATGACCACCAATATGGGTCAAACCATTCAACCCGCCCAAACTGCGATACTAGGCTAAGCGACAAAAGCGGGTGTGCTGCGGTGGCCCGAAGCGGTCAATCAGTAACTCATCAGAGGCTCACTAAGCCATGGGCAGAGCCTCTACCCCTTATTTTTGCCAAATATAGGAAGGCAGGATTGTTGCAAAGTCTGAAACCATGTGTTCCTCTGTCCGAGTCGGAAAAAGACAACTTTTGTACTTACCATGTGATAGTGGGTCATCGTATAGGCGAATGTAACAGTTTGATAAAAGCCATTCAACAGCTAATTACTGATGGGAAAATTGGAGAACCTTCTCTAAAGTCTAATGTTCAGAGGAACCCTTTGCCTAATTCTAGAGGCTATCGGACCAAAGAATGTTTAAGTTTAAGGGATGAGATTCAAAAACTAATTGACAGCGGAGAATTAGAGATCTCATCTGGCTTTGATAGAAAGCCTAGGGCAATCAAAGAAGCTGCCAAGGAAACTCCTCAAACTTCTCAAAAAAAGGAGTATGATGAAGAACTATAAGATCTGATAAGAGTGGGGCGATGACGCTGGAGCCAAAATGGTGACTGGTCGGAAAATAATCAGACTATAAGAAGTCAACATTTTTTCTTAAGATCTCATTCTTGTACAGAACTCATTTTTTTTTTGTTTGGTGTATTGAACTTATTTTGAATGCAATGCAATTTGATTTCAATGACTTGTGTGACATTTTTTCGGATGGAACTATGCATACATACAAACATTCATTTAATGCCTTTAACAGACATGATGCATCATTGCATTAAATGAGTCTAGGGACAGATGATGACCAAAAAATGGTATCCATCTTGAAAGATTTCACGCCTGAAGAGAGAAAAGAAATTGTAAAAGTACCACAAAAGCATGGGGAAACCTTTGTCTGGCTGTACAATGTCATACGGGGGTTGACAAAGGAATTACTGAACACCGGGTTCCAAAGGATTCGAAGACAAAACTAGTCAAGCAGAAGCTCGGTAGGCTCAGACCAAAAAAAAGAAAAAGAAAAAAAAGGGGTTATCAGAGCATGGGAATTGATAGCGTCAGAGAAAAAAGGCCACTTGCGGCGAACAGACATCGGTTCATAGTCGTAACCGGTAACTACTCTCAAAGTGGGTAGAAGCGGAGTCATATATGAATAGCCTAAACAAAAAAAAAAAAAACAAAAAACAAAAAACAAAAAAAACAAAAAAAGGTGTGTGTCCAATTTCAGAAAGAAGAATGTATCTGCACGATATGGAATTCTACATCATGTCGTGCCTATGATGGAGCACAATTTCAAGGAGCAACAGCACAGTTGTTCTAGAATAAAGGAATGGAGCATCACAAGTCATCTCTGTACCCCCCAAAAGACATTGGGACGATAGAAGCGGCCAATAAGTCCATCAAAGAAGATTCTGTCAAAATGGCAATTGCTTACAAAGATTGGGTCGACATGTTACCATTTACCTTGCGAGGACACAGAATTAGCATCAGAGTACCCACCGGAGAAACACCATGCCCTTTGGTCCACGGGGTGGAAGTGGTTCTACTAGTGGATACAAAGACCAAGTCGTCAACCCCATCAACTAAGATAAGCTTAGGCGATACTACGTGTTAAAAAACAAAAAGAAAAAAAGTCCGATGGGTCGAAAACCGAAAAGGCGATCCATGCAAAAATTAGGACAATCTGATGGGTCGAAAACCGAAAAGGCAGTCCATGCAAAAGTTAGGATAGTGAGGTGAGCACCATCAGTGGGAAAATCTGCAAAGACTGACTGGTGGCAGTCGTGGATCCGGTCGAGACGAATACCATTACTGATTCTGTTCTTAGCTTCATTTCATCTTTGATGTGCATTGTGCTAAAACATTACTAATGAATGAATGAATGTTTTGTTCTGTCCTTTTAAACGGCCCAAGTCAGTTTGAAATTGAATTCGTATCATGCATATACGGCTGTATACATTTCCTGTTTGCATGCATTTCACTTAAAAAAAATCCGATATGCTGAAAACCGAAAGGCAGCCTATGCAAAAGTTAGGATACAAATAACAATCTGATTAGTCGAAAATCCAAAAAGGCGGTTCAGGCAAAAGTTAAGATGGTCCGATAGGCTAAAAACCCATAAAGGCAGTCTATGAAAAAATAAGGACATAAAAAAAAGAAAGGCCAATCAACAGCAGTCCATCAAGCCTCGAGGAGTGTTAAATTGATTCAAATGACAACAAAGGCGAGCATAGTCGAAAAGCATTCATTCAAAAGTATAAACTCGGCGGGAAAGAAAAAAAAGCAATGGATATTACAAGAAGTATCAAGCAAGTGTAACAAAGCAAAGCCCACAGACAGGTGGAATGTACTAAAATACATGAATATAAGCCCACAGACGGGCTGTCATATCAATAAAAACAAGAGAAGACTAAGGTTGTCCCCTGTCATGTTGATCACCCATCTCATTCTCGTCCCCAGTATCCTCAGAGCTGGCGAGCTGAGCCTCCAATTCTTCTACCCGCTTTTGGAATGTCTGGTTCATGAACTCCAGATCTGCGACATGTATATGTAGTCGGTCCACCTCCGACCTCAGATGAGTGGACTCGCGGCGATGAATGCCAACTGTGGACTGCCCCAGAATCAACAACATGAATATCATATCATATAAATGCTTACACTTGTAGCATATACACACACACATGCATACATGCATCAACACTAACTCAAGTGCAAGTACTTACTATCATCATCGTGTTGTCGCGGATCGTGAGTGTCCTGAGTGCAGAGACAGGCTGACACAGGGCCATCCCCTGAGATACCGGAATCTGTATAGGAAATAGTTGCACGGATCAGACAAAAGGGTAACCGTGAGAATCAGAAAGCAAATGAAAGTATGGGTACTCACATGATTGGTATCAGAAGAGATAGCAGCAGGGTAGGTATGACCCCTGAGATACAGATCAGCCAGGTACGACTGCTTGGATTCATCAAGTAGCTGAATGTACGGGTCTATCGAGAACTAGTTGTCCAAGAATGAAGCCAGCATGGGGGACCACTGGAGGAGCAGATTGAGCGCCCTCCACCCTCACATCATCATCATGCTCGGCCACCCACGCGGAGGAGCTCCCATCTCCCCGACCACAGACAGTCTGAGACCCCTAGCCATTGGAGCATTTGCTAGATAAAGTATGAGGGCGCTTGCCTCTCCCTGACGGCTATAGGCAATAAAAGAAGGGTGTTGGTAAACAGTAATTTAGCATAGAAAAACAGAAAGCAGAAGAGGAAACATACCCCTGCCGGCACTACTCTAGTAAGAGGGAAGAGGTGTGTGGTGGTGAACTGGTGGTAGTCTCCCTCCACTCCATCTACCACGTAGCCAGATCCAAAAAGGTCAGGATGGTCCCTGCCGACAGGAGATGCGGCCAAAATAGTCCCACGGGCAAAGCAGCCAGGATCTTACGCCCTACAGGACCAGAGCGCCAATCAGAGACCTACTCTTCGAAATACCACTCCAGACCGAAGGGGCATTCCATAACAAATCTCCTAGGCATCAGCCTCTAAGCATCTACCGCCTCCTAGGAAACACAGTCCCCCTCCAAGGCTCCGTAGTCAGCTGAAACCAGAAAAATCGGGAGTTAGAAAATCAGAGAGACAGTGGTGAAATACCATAATTCAGAATCCATAAAAGGGTGAGATGTGTACCCCTTCGAATGTCATCTATGCCAGAAACAACCGGTAGTCATCTACACTCCGGTCCACCTTGCCCCAACTGAAACCCAGCCATCGTCCTAGTTGGGGGAAGTTAGGAAGCTCAGTGGTCTCTGGAACATGCACCACCGGCTGAGGGATGAATCTATACTCGTACGCCCAAATCTGCAAAAGATGCATGATCAAATAAAAAAAAAGTTAGGCGAACTCAGGTGAAGGAAGATCCAAGAGCCCTTCACCTCTTTTTGTTTCCCCTGGGTGCAAAGATCGAGGGAATAATACAGCTAGGCCAAGCTGGCCCATCCCCAACATAGGTCCCTCTGTCATCCAGCTGGATCAGTGAAGGGAGAACCGCCAAGTTCAGGTCACTCTGACCTGTAGGAAAAACCAAAGTAGTGAAAGCGTGGAGGAGAAAGGCCCTAGCATAGCGGCTCATGTCCTCGGTGGTGAATGTAGTGCCCTTGGGAAGCTCAGCCTGTCTCCCCAACCAGTAATCCTGGAGGGCACTGCATTGGATCCTCTTGTCCTGAGGAGTCAAACCGATCAGCATGGCGATGACCTCAGGACTATACCCCCCTCTCTCCAGCATCTGGTTAATCTCAATGATGCACCCACCAAAGGGTAGTCCAGTGATGGCTCCATAGTCCTCGGGCATGATAGTGTACTCCCCGATGCATGGAGTCCATCCAGTGCTCTATCAGTGCCGACAGCATACCGTGGCTCATCCTAGGAGGATGCTCGCATATGGAGCATACCATCCTCTGCAGCCCCGTGGCGTCTACGATCACCCACACGCCGTCTAGGAGTCTTCTATACCACCTCAACGCGTCACACAGCGCCCCGGCCCCACCATTACAAGACCGATCCTCCAAAACAATGAACAGGGAGTTTTTATGAGTTGTTTGGATTGCATATAGGGCATATAAATCAAATAAAATGCATTGGGATTAAAGGAGAAAATATAAAAGAATTTTTGTTTTGGCTATTACAGCTGTACGACTATAGTTATAGCCGCACGACTGTAGTCTTCAGAAATAGAGCTGCGCGGCTCTGTTCAAACGTTTTCAGCCTGGCCTAAGAACATAGCCATATGGATATAACTTAGAGCCATGCGGCTCTATCTGGAAAATTTCAATAGCATGAAAAAACCCTAGGTTTCACAAAATTACTCCTAAATCGGCTCTAATCACTACCAAATCACTAATTGAAGTTTCTAAGGGCAAAATCTACCCTAAACATGCATCAATTTCACCTAATTTTGTCTAATTTATCTATATTTCTAAAATTTAAAAAAAAATTGAAAAAAGGAGAAATTGAGAAAACTGACCAATTTTCCAGGATGCATGTGTAAACGGCTGAAGTGTGATGGGTACGGGATCATTTCTCTTAACCCCGCAGTACTCAACAGAGTCTCAAAGCCCGTACATGCGACTATGGACTCAGTAGGCAGAAAAAATTGTCCCTCAGGTAAGACATACCTCGTGTGAGGGGCGGGTTGCGAAGGAGCGGCCGGACGAATCATTTTCCTGAGTTTCTTCATCATCTTCTAAGTTAGTGTTCAGGTTGAAAAGTTGAGAGAAAAAAAGAGAGGTATTAAGAGAGGAAGAAAAATGGTTTGTGAGAAATGAGGCTTCTGTCCGTTTTAAGGGACTACCCATTTCACGTTAGAGCCGCGCGGCTCTAACGTCGTGCCAAGTCATAGCTGCGCGACTCTATAATACAGTCGCTCGGCTGTATCGTGCAAATTAGAGCCACACGGCTTTAACTCTCAGGTAAGGAGATTTTCTCAATTTTTCTTAGAATTTTAGTTCATGCCAATATAATCCCGAGAATGGTATTTCTTGCTTTTTGCAGGTATCGAAGGGCAAAACAACCAAGCCGTATTTATTCTTAATTGAAGGGGCAAAAATTTTTATTTCCAAAATTATCGATCAAGGAATAAATACGCACTCTCGACACAATTTTAAGATTATCGCTCCGCTGTGCGCCATTTCTAGATTATCGCTCCGCTGTGGGCCAATTTTTAGATTATCGCTCCGCCTGTGGGCCATTTCCAGATTATCGCTCCGTAGTGGGTTAATTTCAGTTCATCGCTACGCTGTGGGCCATTTCCAGATTATAGCTCCGCTATGGGCCATTTCCAGATTATCGCTCCGCTGTGAGCCATTTCCAGATCATCGATCCGCTATGGGCCAATTTCAGTTCATCATTCCGCTGTGGGCTAATTTCAGTTCATCGCTCCGCTGTGGGCTAATTTCAATTCATCGCTCCCGCTGTGGGCCACTTTCAGTTCATCGCTCCTCTATGGGCCAATTTCAGTTCATCACTCCGCTGTGGGCCAGTTTCAGTTCATCTCTCCACTGTAGGCCAATTTCAGTTCATCGATCCTCTGTGGGCCAATTTCAGATCATCGCTCCTTTGTGGTCCAATTTCAGATTATCGTTTCACTGTGGGCCAATTTCAGTTCATCGCTCTGTTGTGGGCCAATTTCAGTTTATTGCTCCACTCTGGGCCAATTCCAGATTATCGCTCCGCTGTGGGCCAATTCCGGATTATCGCTCCACTGTGGGCCAATTCCAGATCATGGCTCTGCTGTGGGCCAATTCCAGACTATCGCTCTGCTGTGGGCTAATTCTAGATTATCACTCCACTGTGGGCCACTTCTAGATTATCGCCCCACTGTGGGCCAACCCCAGATTTTCGCTCCCCTACGGGCCAATTCCAGACTATCGCTCCGCTGTCGGCCAACTCTAGTTTATCGCTCCACTATGGGCCAACTCCAGTCTATCGCTCCGCTTTGGGCCAATTTCAGATCATCGCTCCGCTGTAGGCCAATTCTAGGTTATCGCTCCTCTGTGTGCCAATTTTAGACTATCGCTCCACTGTGGGCCAATTTCAGATCATCGCTCCACTGGGGGCCAATTTCAGATTATCGCTCAACCGTGGGCCAATTTCGGATTATTGCTCTGCCGTGAGCCAACTTCAGAACTAAAACTCCTAGAGCCAACTTCAGAACCAAAGCTCCTAGAGCCAACTTCAGAAACAAAGCCAACATCCCTAGCAAGATGTTGCGCCTGACTTCCTCAACAAACCAAGGCGTCAAGTATGTTTTCTTTCCTTTTCTCACCGTCCTCT
This sequence comes from Euphorbia tirucalli, assembly GCA_039660915.1. Classification (NCBI taxonomy): domain Eukaryota; kingdom Viridiplantae; phylum Streptophyta; class Magnoliopsida; order Malpighiales; family Euphorbiaceae; genus Euphorbia; species Euphorbia tirucalli. The sequence goes on along the minus strand of CM077634.1, from coordinate 21,422,415 downwards.
CTATCGTGAGACAAAACTCAATCCTCATATAATAGCCTGATTATGTCCACTTTGATCCTGCGAAGGGCAACCTGTGAGCATGGGTTTTCCCGACCTCTATGATGAGAGTCCTATGTTACCTTTTAAGCATACGAACGTGAATTAGGCTTGACAATGAGCGGTATGATGCCTGGAATGTCTCAAACGCTCTGAAAACCAAACGATCCTTGATCTGAATCCCCGAGAAAGGTCCTTTGAGTGATTAGAGGGCTTAGAGGTGAGTGAGGTATTTGGAAGAATCTATCACGGCTCTTATTAGAGGTGCACAGCTGTAATTCAGAGCCGCACTATAGCCGTGCGGCTCTATCGCGTGGACATAAACCTTCCTAAATAGCAGAATCAATCTTTAACAGGAGATAGAGTTCATAATTAGAGAAAATTTCTATGATTCTCTAGGTTTTTTAACATAAAAGGTCTTAACATCATAAACAGAAAAAAGAAAAAAAAAGAAGAGAAAAGAACAGAAAGGCAAAAGAGATAAAAAGAGAGAATTCTAAGAGTGAAAACTACGAAAAAATGAGAGAAAATTAACAAAGCTAAAGAACAAAAACCAAAAACCAGAGCTAAATCCACAAAAAACAGACTTGGCAAACATAGAGGGAGAGTTCTTGATTATATCTCTTTCATTCTAGGTCTATTCTCGGGTTGCATTCAGATCGATTCAGGACGCATACTTAAGGATTTCGGTGTTCATGGGATTTTAAGCGCATTCCAACTTTTCAATCCACTTCTGGACGTCATACACGCTGGAACATCAACAAGGTAAACTCTGAGACACTTTAAACTCATTCCTGTTTGATTTGTATTGTGTTTTTTGTGTTTTATGCAAATTTCTGAAAACTGGTTGATTGATTACAGCCGTGCGGCTCTAACTAGAGCCGAGCTGTTGTAATCCCTTAGAACAGAGTCGCACGACTATAATGCTACAACTGCACAGCTATGTTCTTTAGGGCAGAAACTCAAAAAGTCCTAAAATCGACCAAAAGCAACCAGAATCCATTTTGTTCATTCTGTTATGATTTATTTCGGTCCAATCACATCTGTTATACTCAAAATCATGGTTTTAAGTTTTCCTATAACGCGATGGGAGGTTTTTGGTTTCTTTGATTTTGACTTTTGAAATCTGGGGTTGTTCGATCCGAATGGGGTCCATTGTCTAGCTTTAGCGGACCCCTAAGTTCTTCAAGGTCTTTAGAAATCATTTTAAATGATCAAAACAGTGATTTTCAAAGAAAAATAAAACCAATTTTGGGTTCTAGATATTACAGCAATACGGTTGTAATTCTATAACCGCATGGCTGTAGTCTCCAGAAGGAGGCAGAATCACGGGACCACCCACATGGATGTCGTCGCATGATGCTGTCTTAAGAATCAAACTATTTTTGGCATGTTTACTGCTTTTTGACCTTGGATGGATGTTTGGAATTAGGAACCCCCACGAACGGAACCCCGAGTTCCGGGATAACCGACCCACTAAATGGAGAAATATGTATGTAATTGGGCTAACCGTTTTCCAAAACTATTTTCAAGTACAAAAACTAAAGGGTGTTTCTAAAACCGTTTTCCAGGTCTAACCGAGCAAGTCTCTCGAACTTCTCGGTTACCCCCTAAATACATGCTCCCTCTTCTGGATGTTCCCCATTCTATCTTATATGAGTCCTATGTGTGTTTATAATATGATTGTGCTAACCAATCTATTTTGCAGCATTTATTTTTCTCTTTTATTATTTTGTATGTATTTTATAGATTAATCGTGTATTCTAGGCGATTGTAATTTTTAGATATTCGTGTATCTAGACGGTTATAATGGTGAGGATGAGGGCTTTTTTCTCTTTTTGGGTTGTAATAAGCGGCCTTTATTTCTTTTTTTTTTCTTTTTTTTATTTTGATGTATGGTTTATATTTCTACACTTTAATTTTATGCACTTCATTTATGTCGTTTGAATGAGCATGGGCCAAATAACACAAGATAAAAATGGGTAGAGAATTAAGTGAGCAAAATATCGTCATGTGCACTTATAAATGAATACAAGCTTGAGGTTGAATAGGTAAGTTGCCCGAACCCTAAATCTCTGGATTAGGTATAGTAGTCTATGCTCGGTAGGGAGCCGTACCAGAATTTCCCGGATGAGCTGATCCAGGTGGCGACTCTGTCACTGATCTTGAAATTTAGGTTTCGAGATCTTTAAGTTAATAAAATGGGATTTTCTAAAATACAAAACCAATTTTCCCAAAAACTCACATCCAAGGAAAAGGTTTTCTACAAAAGGGATTTCCAAACAGATTAATGGTTTTCCTAAGCAAGATATAACCCGTTTTCAAAACAACATTTGAAAACACTTTCTTCTTTTTCCCCAGTTCGCTTCGTCGCGTTCTGATTGAAAGGTCATCCGCTCACACCATGCCTCTTGCTTATACATCGATGTCAGTTAGAGAGGGATATACAAGAATACTATAGGGTTATGTTTCACATAAGACTGCTAGTCTCCGTCTTAATTAGGGCCTGTAATGGTTTGCTAGAACCCACTTACAGTCTGTGGGCCCAAGCCCCAGTGCCAACATAAAGACTGACCCACATGATCGTACACATAGAACAGCTAAACTTGTGACATATCTGGAATATGCACATTAGGTGTACTTGGAATGGAAACTAGGTTAATTGAATTAATCACAATAGGTTTTGTCAAAATTAATTCAATTAATATAAAAGAGAAATTGATTATATTTGATTGATTAATTACAATATGTAAATATTTGATTGAATATATTTTCCTTGGTGTAAAATTAAATACACAGGTTGTATTTATTTAAGGTCGCATTAAATTAAATTTGGGTAGAATAAATTTAATTAATTGGATTTAATTATGGAATTCTATTATATGGTTTAATTTAATTCCAGTTGCATAAATTAAATCAATTTATTGAATTAAAATTTAACCTAAAGTTAATTTAAAACCTAATTATACAAGGAGTATAAAAGGGGAGCCTTAAAATCAATTTCCCTAACCTTAGCCACCACATAGAATTCGGCCATCATAGTGAGAGAGGGAGCTGAAATTCTCCTTGGTGCAATCCTAAGTTCGGTTCGTTAGCACAAGTCCGGTTCAAGAGCTATTCGTGTACCTGACTGTGTAGAGTTGTCGGTCTTCATATTTGCAATCTTCAGCAATCTTTAGAAGAGACGAATAAGGTGAGAAAATTTATTTTCTTTCCATTCTTTGATTCTATCAAAATCATGGGTCCTTGGAATCATGGAATTTGAGGGAAAAATTTTAATCGTTGTTTTCTGCTGCATATGGTTTTTCCCGATGAAAATTCCCTACACGTATGACACAAGTCTCTGAACAGACCACGAAGTCCATCTAACACCGCATCAACCAAGTCTTCTTATAAAACCAGATATTGCAATGAAGCTAATCTATTCGAAATTAGCTTCGCTCACTGCATACATTCCAAAATTGTCTTGGAATTTAATTTCACCAAAGAATGCAGTTGTTGTTTTAAATCTCTAACTTGTGCCCTTGAACCATAGGCACTCTTAAATTTACTCCAAGCTTCTCGAGCCTTTTTCACTCCAATTATTTAGGGTAGAATTGAAGGAGAAATAGACATCAAAATCCAAGACAAAACCTGTTGATCTTCACGATGCGACAACTAGAACGCTGGGTTTGGTTCATTGTTGGCTAATTTCTCTGCTGGAATTGGGGCAGTTCCATCCTCATGATTAATAAGTCCATAAACTGTAAGCATCAGTGTTGTCAAAGTCTTCCAAAGCACATAATTATTTGAATCAGGCTTCAATGGTAATTGATAAGAGAACATTGGCATCGCTCCTCCTATACCAGTTGATGATGACTCTGCGGTCAATGATATAGTGCTTGAAGCTGTGGTGGCTACGGTGCTGGATTCCATTGACATGATCGGATTCAAATGAGGTATTCAGGTGAGGTGTTTTTCAGCTATGATGCCTTTAGAGCTCTGATACCATAAAGTGTTGCTAGGGTTTGTGAAACTTCTCCCAAACGTGTATGGGGAGTTAATTTGGTATTTATACTAGGTAATTACAATATACAATTACATCAGCAGTCCTTTGCATATTACAGGACATCAATTACATACAAATTAGCCCTCCACTACAAAAAAGGACTTTTGGGGACAGCCAAAATCGTCTCTAAAAGTGTGAAAAATGGTCCCTAATAATTTTGGGGATGATTTTTTCATCCCTAATTATTGTACCCAATTCCTTTGTTCCCGATTCTATATAGGACGAAAAATTTAATATCGTCCCTATTTTTTGGGACCATTGTCGTCCCTAGAGATAGGGACAAAGTCGTCGCTATTATGAGGGACAGTTATTTCTTCTTAAAGAAAAGAACAATTATCATCCCTATGCTATAAAGACGACTTTTGTCTTTACATTAGGGGACGATTATTTCTTCTTAAAGAAAGGAACAATTATCGTCCCTATGCTATAGAGATGACTTTTGTCCTTACATTAGGGGACGATTATTTCTTCTTAAAGAAAGGAACAATTGTCATCCCTAAGCAATGGAGACGACTTTTGTCTCTACATTAGGGGATGATTATTTGTTCTTAAAGAAATGGACAATTATCATCCCTATACAAAGGAAACGACTTTTGTCCTAACATTAGGGGATGATTCGTTATCCTCAAAGATTGGGACAATTGTCGTCCCTAATTAATAGAGATGACGTTTGTCTCTGCATTAGGCGATGATTATTCGTTCCTAAAGAAAAGGACAATTATCGTTCTTATGTAAAGAAGACAACTTTTGTCCCAATATTTAGGGGACGATTATCTGTCCTATAAAATGAAGATGAATTTTATCCCTATATTAGGGAACGGTTATTTGTTCTCAAAGAAAGGGACAATGGTCGTCCCATATACAAAGGGGACAAAAGAGGACAATTATTGTCCTCGAATAAAGAGACAAATAATCAATTTATATATATATATATATATATATATATATATAAATTGATTATTTGTCTCTTTATTTGAGGACAATTAAGAAGAACACAATTAAGAAGTTAAATAAAGAATGCCTAAAACATTTTATTTATAATTTAAAGACTAATACAAGAATCTGCTTCATACGGTTAGAAAGCTACAAATAAGCAATGTTGACGAACAAAATGTAATAACAAGACAAACTCCAAGTGAGAGCCCAAGAAGAACAACTTTCATCCATATTTCAATCTATACATCGTAATATTGACCAATAAGCTTATCATGCAATTAACGAACCATCTTTTAGAAGATTGATACTCATACTCTATAATCTCTACCATGAATATTGTCGAAAAGCCTTTCTCTAGTCTGGTCGAACTTATTTTCTATGCATTGTTTTTCTCCTTCGAGTCCAAGAAAACCTGAGCCGCAAAAGGTCATAATTACCATCTATAAGTTTAATTATAGAGCTATATTACAATATATTATGAATGATGCACAACAAATCTAAAAAAAATGCTTCATACTAGTTATTTCCCTTTCACTCAACCAAAAGTTTTACCCAAAAAAAATTTCATTCTAATTGGTTGAAGCAGGGCCACAAGCATGGCTACTATGTGCTTTTAGCAGAGATGTCAGGCAGTAATAACAGTTATTCTTTATTGAGAAGTATCACTAATTACAAAAAAAAAAAAAAATTGAGAAACAAAAACAGAAAGTATCAAATAATAAAGCAATGCATCAATCCATCAATTCAGTCTTCCAATTTAGCCACATCATTTCATAATCTTCACAAACCCAAATGTTCCTCCTACAAAAGAGTAAACCCAAAGAAATCAGCTAATAATATTACACGAATTGAAATGTAACACAAATAGATATTCTCAATAAACTACTTACCAAGGCATTTTGAGCACTCATTGAACTATCTTGTTCCATCAACAAATCCACCTTTCTAATATATGACTCAAATATATGTTCTTTCTTCCTTCTGGCCTCAGCTCGCTCCCGTTCATGATCTTCTAGTGCCTTCCTGTGCCCCTCTTGCACCTTTAATTCAGCTATTAATCTTGCAACCTCATTCTTAAGCGTTTTCACTTCATCTTTACTACTAGATTTAATTCCCCTCATTCCCCTAGTACTTGCTTTATATCCCAAGCCTTTACCATGGACATAGCCTGATCTAACTCTAGATACCAGGTGAAAGACTTCATCTGGTGTGAGGACGGGCTCATCTTCATTTAATGATTGATTCTCAATCCTTTGCATATCCTCCTACATTAGGTAAACAAAGGCAAATAATATAACCAGTTATAAGATTCTACTTTTGTAAATAAACATTTATTTGAGTATATGAATAGTTTGTTGTAAAAAAATGAGAATATAAGCCACATCGAACACTTTCTAATATTCCAAATCCACTAACCTATGGAGGCAAGGCAATGAATGAATAAAAAAGAACAAATCAAAATAGCCCACATTGTCAAAATGTCAGTATAAATCATTTGTCAAGGAGATAATGCTTGCAGTCCAAAAAAGCATGAACATATGCAACAACTTAACAAGTATTAAAAACATAAAACTGCAGAATCTACTAATTAGGAATTGCAGTAGAAAAACACAAACTAATAGATCATTCATCACCGCTACAAGTGGAAAAAACAACACTAAGCAAAATGAAAATTAATTATCATGTTTAGATTGCTCACATGAATCCTTCTTGATTCTGAATCTCGAAAGCTCTTTTGTCCTTGAGCATCCGAAATTCCATAAGTAGCCATCCACACATCGAAGCCTTTGGCAATTCACCTATTTCATCATTCATCTACAGTTTTTACATCAAAAAACAACCATGTTATATAAATGAGCCAAAAGTTGAAATAATATACTTTTTGTTGTCCTATATATTTACCAATTCATACTCTACTGCAGCAAAAGGAGCAGGACCAGTTGAAGCAACACACGTTTGAGATTTCCGATTTTCCGAATTAATGGCACTTTGAATATGTCCTTCCAAGCTTCAATAGATAGTCCTTCAGGAACATGTTTCAACCGCTCCTCATCACTAGAATACTTTTTATATCGTTCATGTAACTTGTTTGTCCATTTAATATATGCATTATGCATCCGGAAGAAACAAAATGCTCAAATTTTGCTCTTTTCATTTCTGGCGAATCTTGCTCTTCAAGTCCTAGCTCTTCACGCTTCTTATACTTTTCAGGACTCTCCAAACTAACATCGAAATAGTCCTATAAAATATTTGGTAATTGGTACATTACATATTGGCTTAAATTTAAAACATGGAACGAAATATAACTTAAAATAAAATAAACAACTAAGTAGAATAGAAACTAATTAAATCAACAGTCAATTCTCACATAGTATTGTAACATAATTAATTAAATATACACATGCGGTTACCTGAACCATAGTCCATAAATGGGATCTATACTTCTTTTCGACTTCAATCCAAGACTCTTTTGGTGGTCCAAATCTTTTAGCACAGTAGCCTAACCAATTGGACAACCTGCTACGATGTGGCCTAATTGGTGTAAAACTTTTACCAGGTGGAATAAAAACAATGAATTTATTTTTTCTTCCATTGGTGAGTTTATCAATTTCCATGCCTTTGTACAGCCCCTACCACTTGTAGATTTCCCTAAAATAGAAAATTTAAATGGCATATGACAAAACAAGCTTCTTCAATATGATCAAGAAAATAACTAAAAAATAATACAAACCATGGAAATTACTTGAGTTCCCAAATTGTGCTTCGATTCTTGATTCACTAAGAATGTCAGATTTGTCATTGTCAATGTGATTAGGTGGTGGTAGTTGCAAACTTTACAAGTGATGAGCACCCATACCATCAACCAACTCATTTTCAGTAATGTTTCTTAATGTTTGCCTCCTATAATCTAAGATAAGATAACAAAAACAAATATTATCCTTAATACCCAATCCCTTCAGGAAAAAAACTCAATCTATAAAATGAATTATAAAAAAGAAACTATACCAGTAGCAGATGGGCTGGTCAAAGAATCTAAAGAATTATGAGTGACTGTAGTAGGCGTTTGAATGATGCTTGCTCCAACCCTTTTATTTCTTAAATCTTAAATTTCAAAACAAAATAGCTACTTGATACCATATATAGTCTAGTTAAAGCAATTATAAGTGTATGAAATATATCAATATGATATAAAATATACCAGTTTGCAATAAACTAGAAGCATGTCTATGAACACTTGCACTTGCAATTGCACCATCTAGAACCATGTACCATATTTGCCCGTGTTTGTCTCCATCAAAGTTTAAATTAAGATCATACATGCTTATAATGGAAATAAAGATAAATGACTCGAAACTACTAAAGTGACCTTGATGTGCAACTAAATTTGGTGAATCTTGAGTCTCCGATGAGGGAAGTGTATCATCATTAGAGTAATCATTGAGAACCGGTGGACCTCTTTTGAGAATTGGATTTATCCTCCTGGTGTTTCTCATGGGCTTTTTTACACTTGACATAAACTATTGAAAAAATGTAATGGTTTACAAGTTTTCAAATTAATAAATTTGGCAAGAATGGCCGCACCCAATTACTTTGCTAGAAACCTTGGAGACACCTGAATAACATAGCTATCTGCATAAGTAAAAGTAAATGAAAACCATACAAAAATCATGAACCAAAGTACCAGCAGCAGAGATTTTGACTGATATCATCATACGTCAGAAGCAATCAGACTAAAAGAACTGAGCTTACCAAAGCACAGGATACCAAAACTAGCAACAAAGGCATCATAGTATAAACATAAGTTGTATATGCATATGAACTACTTGCAAAGCCATAATTCTTATATGAAGCTATGGCAAAAGCATATGAACCTGTCATACTTTGATAATAAAGATCGATGATAGGAATGAAATAATTTCTCATAAATTTGGGTCTCAGTATCTCCAATAAGGCATGTTTATGGAAGAGGATTGTCTTATACATTATTTATATAGCTATCCAATGTGGGATACACTTCTTTTATGGGGAGGACTGAATGTTTATGAGTAACTCAATAATGATTGTCCTAACATTAGACTAAGAGATTTTGATACCATTTTAAACTTGAATTTAAATTCTAATAAAAGGCATGTAAGAGGAAAGGATTGTTCCACAATTATAAATGACAAATTGAGTTGATAGTTGGGAAATGTAGGAGACTTTAATTAACACTTTAGAAAGTGGTTGATAAATTTGCACAATAAATGAAGCTTGCATAGTTGCAAAGACATTTAGGACTATAGAGCAGATAAGTTGTTGAATTTAATTATTTAAATAACATGAGGGGATTTGAAACACATACAGGATAAGGAGTCATAATTGTTACTAGTGACAGTGAACAATTCTAATGATTTGTTATTATTATTACTAATATCAACAGTAGGTGAAGGTGTTGGTGATAATGAGGATGATGCTGTTGTCTGCTCAGTTACCTCCTTTCCTTCACACACGACCTTAATTTCCCCAAATTCTGATGCATTCTCAACTATTTCACCTATCCCACTTCCTTTCTTCCCCTTCATTTTCCTGCCACATTATTTTGAAACAACAACAACAACTACCTATAAATTCATTAATTTATCAATTTGATCCTTAAATTTTAGTTTACTATGGTATTTGGTCTAATTTTTCAATTTGGTCTCTTAACTTCAATTTGACAAAAGTATATGAACCTGTCATAGGATCAAATATCAACAGGCTACATGTATCATGACTTTCCTAACTAAGATTATTAACACAGTTGGGGAATCAGCATGTACAAATGAATCAATTAAATGAAACTAGAGAGGCAGTCATTATCCATCAGAACTGTAGAGGAACCCATACAGCAATGTTAACACATAACATATCAGCAAACCATATAACAATATTAACACATAACATATCAGTAAACCATATAGCAATATTAGCACATAACATTATAATCATAAAAATGAATAAAAAAAAAATATAATACAGCATATATGACAGCAGAGTATAACGCTCTCTAACAAACATCTAGAACCATACTGATTTGCCATTTTATATATTATCTAGTCTTAATGTGAACTTGTTAATTTCCAAACTAATCAAAGAAGCAAAACAGTATGAGAAATAAAGCAATGGCTAAATTGCTAAACTACTGGAGCCACATTAAGAAATTAAACACGAGTAATACTTCAGTAGTTGTAGAGGAAACAGCTCAGAACTACATCAAAAACTTGTACAAAGGAAATAGAATATGCCATATGAAAGCGATAAAAAAAACCTAATTACACAAATTTTAGACCTAAAAGTGTTATTTGAATGAGAATTTCTATGTTCTAAAGAGTGCATTTGAATGTAATTAACAAAAATCAAATAGTTGTAGATGACACTTATGATTCATATGCTACACTCCATGAAAACCAACTTTTCATAGTAGCTATTCAAAGGTTTAATTTCTTTATCACATACAATGATTAGAAACTCTAAATCTTCAGGAATTACAAATATACCAAAGAATGAAGATTAAGCTACTATTTTGATTAAAAAGGCAGAAGAAGAAAACAAGTTTATAAATAAATACAGAACTTACAGTTTTGCTGCGCATAAACATGACGAATCTTTCCGAAAACCACCAGACTTAAATAGCTCTATTTATTGTTTTATTTTTTCACAAATAAAATTGGCACCGAAATTTACCTCCATTTAGCCTCCAACCGTTTTCATTGGACACGTTCACTCTATTTTATATATATATATATATATACATATATATATATATATATTCTTTCAATTAACATGTATTTATCCACTGTGAAATTATCTGACTAATTAAGAAAACGATAATGATAATTAGAGATAGAAGAACCAACCTTAACAGATAATACATCTCTTTGAGCCACAGAAGATTGAGACACATATGAGATGGGAAATCAACAAAATTGGTGAGTTGGGTTTGAATATCAGTGAGTTTGGCCCTAATTAGAGCCAATTTAAAAGTCTGATTTGAGGAATTTCTCAAAAAAAAAAGAGAAACGAGAGAAGAGATAAAGAGAAAGGAGGGAGTTGGTGACCAAATCGTTGCTTGAAGTATGAACTTGAGGGATTTCAGCTAACAGAGACTGTTGAAGTTGAGTTAAGGCACTGATTGGATCGATTTTAGGTACTTCCATGGCTGCCTTTTTGGGTAAACTCATAAAGAACAAAAAAGCAAAAGATATCAGGGTCGAGAGAAGAGATAAAGAGAAAGGAGGGAGCTGGTGGCGGTGGTGAGCAGCTGGGCGGATCATTGCCTGAAGCAGGGGAGGATTTTTGGACATTGAAGTGGAGAGCGGCTGGGTGGATCGTTGGCTGAAGCAGGAGAGGATTTTTATATTTGAAAGCCTTCACGATAGAGTTGTCCCTAATTCATTTGTTTTACTTGCATTGTTATTGTTTACTTCTTCTCTGTTTTTTCTTTTGATTTCAGCAGTTCGTTCAGAATGCAGCTCTTCCCTTGTCGTTTACAACATAGCAATAATTACTAACTGAAAGCTTCATTTTTTTTCCCTTGCTCAACTAATTTTACCTACAATTATTTGTTTTTCTTTATAGTAGACCTTATGCACTCAATATGCACCATAGTGTTCAAATTCAAAAAGTAGAGTTAACTATTTTATATATTTACATATATATATATATATATATATATATATATATATATATATTACATATATGTATAAAATAGAAAATAACATAAAAAAAATTGAATTTAATGATTATTATTGTTGTTCTATTGATGAATAATAATTAGATACATGATTTGAATTTTCAATTTATATTAGACATATTACTATTTTTTAAAAATTCTATTTGATGTACTTAAAAAAAAATAAGAATTAACTTTTTTTATCATAAAAAGATGTTACATTGACTAAATATTTTATTTCAATTTTGATTAAAAAAAAATTTTATTATATTTTTTAAGTATTAATATATTTTGAAATAAAATTATTTGTTGCATTATTTGAAAAAAATACTGTGAGAAACAATATCAGAGGTAGGTCATTGGCTTAATGACAAAACTTACATAAATAGCTCTGGCCTCACACTTACCAGAGCAAAAATTTCAAGTCAAGATTTTTTGGAATACTGAAGATTGAAGTGAATAGTACAATGAGAGATGGAATCAAATTTTGCTTATAAATATATTATCAGTCTTCAAACATTGTTAAAATTAGATCATCATGTTCCCAAATATAATCTAATATAACAAAACTGTGAAACAATTTCACATGATTAATTCCTAACCATAATATTAACAAGAACTTCCACCACTGTATAGAACTTGCTGTAGTAGAAGAAGCCTGATAATTGGCAACATTTTGGCTTTGAAACTGACAAACTTCACTTGTATCTTTTTCACAAAACATGTAACATTTTGCAATAAAATTTATGCTAAAAACCTTCTTCGATTTAGCTGTAGACAAGAAGTTAGAGGGAAGCATCCATTAACTGTGGGAGTCTCAGTCACTTAGATCTCCTAAGTTTCTGGGAATACAAGTACTAAGCTTCATTATCTCTATATACTTGAACAAGTGCAGCATCTTTATACACAAACATCCCGAACATAGCTGGGAAAATCTGTGAACCAAAACGGAGATTAGTGATTATGAATACTATTCTGAAAGGACAACCAAAAAGCACAAGTGTGAGCGGACGACCTTTTCGAAAAACACAACGCGGCGAAGCGGACCGGGAAAGATGATGATTATTATGGATTGTTTTGGAAAAACGGGTTTTGTTTATCTTAAGTTAGAAAATTGTGGATTTAACTTGGAAATTCTTTTGTAGAAAACATTTTCCCATTTTTAACTTAAAGACCTTGAAACTTAAATCCCGAGATTAGTGATAGAGTCGCCACCCGGATCAGCTCATCCTGGAATTCCGGTACAGCTCCCTACCAAGGACAGACTACTGTACCTAATCCAGAGATTTAAGGTTCAGGCAAATAACTTACTTAACCTCTAGCTTGCTTTCACTTTACAGTTTATATTACCATATTTAATTCGCCTTATGATCTTTTCCTAAACCCAATTTGTTTATTTTAATTATCCGATGCTAAAGCAAAATGCAAGAAATTAATTGGGGAAAATTAAATCATACATTTAAAATATACAAAAGAATAATAGAGGCCAATTATACGACCCAATTGAATAAAAATGGAAAACTCTCAAGCTCACTTTTACAATCGCCTAATATACACAAAGATCTAAAAAATTACAATCGCTTAAAATACCCGATTAATTCTAATAATTACATTGAAAGTAAAAATAAAGAAATTAAAGCTGCAAAATAAATGGTTAGCACAGTTTATAGCACACCACAAATAGGACTTAAAACATGACAGAATGGGGAATTTAGAAATTGGGGACAGGCATTTGGGGGGATAACCTGGGTTGGCTCGGCTAGCCGGCCCGGTTAGACCTGGAAAATATTTTGAAACGTCCCTGTATTTTTGATTTTATGATAAAATCATTTTGAAAACGATTTATTTTCCTTTTTAATTTGATTTTAGCATGTGAAGTGGGTCGGTTTTTTGGAAAATCGGGTCTCCGTCGTCGTATTGTTATAAATGCAATTTTACTGAAAATTGAATCTAGGGTCGTGAATGCACACAACAAAATGATTTTTTGATTTTCTGAATTTTTAGGGATTTTTAGAAATTTTTATGGATTAAAATAAAAATTCTGATTATGAACGGGCACTACGGTCGTGCGACTGTCACTACAGTCGTACGACTGTCACTACGGTCGTACCACTGTAATTACAGTCGTGTGACTGTAAACCATTCAAACTCGGCATTTCACCAAATTTATTTGAAATGAAACTGAAAGAAAACAGCTGGAAACCAAGAACACTCGTACGACTGTATTTACAGTCGTACGACTGTTTATCAAGCTCAAGAACAGTCGCAGGATTGTTCTTGATTTCCAGAAACAGAAAACGCAGAAATAAAGCAAAGATGCACAAAAACACACCAATCACCCAGAAAGCATGAAAAATAGAGGGAAAAAGGAGTGTTTACCTCTTAGGCGCTTATCCACCGTAGGATTGACCCCTGGCGTCGCTCCAATCCACTGAAAATCACTCTTTTTCTCCTTGAGTTGGGGTTGGGAACTTTGAGTCCAAAAATCCAAAATGTCATGGTTTCTTAAAGTTTCTAGTCCGGATTTAATTGAATTTGAGGCATTAAATTGTTAACTTAGGGGTTTTTAACAAATTCTTAATCCTATCTTTGAGAATTAAAAGAAAAACAGAAGAGGAAAAGAAGTTGGAAATGGTTTTCTTTTTCTTCTTTTCCTTATCCCTTTTTCCCTCTTCTCTCTAAGATTTCATAATCCCAAAAGCCAGTCCCCCCATCTTTTTCTCTTTTCTCCTCTTTATCTCTGATTTCTTGGCCTTTCTTCACCAAATCCGGGCATTAATTGCCCATCTTTTCTCCTCTCTTTTCTTATGTCATGGGCATGGTCTTCTGCACCTGCTCCGACGTTACAGTCGTACGACTGTAATTTAATTATAGTCGCACGAGTGTATGTTACAGTTGTATGACATGCCTATTTTTTTTTTATTTTTTGAGTAACAGTCGCACGACTGTATGTTACAGTTGTGTGACACGCGTTTTTTTTTAGGGAGTAAAATTCCGACGCTTACAGCTGCCCCTCGCGTGATCAAATTTATCACCCGATCTTGGTCTGGAATAGTTGAGGTGACGAATTTGAGAGCGCAAATCAAAGCGCCGTAGACACAGGAAATAAACATACAACTGAGTTGCTGAAGCCTCACTGTTGTGGTGACGCGTTGAGTTAATTAGGTGGAAAAAGTAGATACTGGGTCTATGTTACCCGAGGTAATGCTGGAGATTTGAATTGGCTTCAAAGATCTGGGATCTTGCTTGAATTGATCTTCAAGAATCTGAAATCTGACTTGGGTGGTTTTCAAGGATTAAGAATCAGGATTGAAGAGGTTTCAAGGATTCAAAATCACGCTTGAGGAGTTTGCAAGGATTAAGAATCATGCTTGAAGAAGTTCCAGGATTCGAAATCTGGCTTGGAGAGGTTTGCAAGGATTGGGAATCATGCTTGAAGAAGTTCAAGGATTCGAAATCTGGCTTGGAGAGGTTTTCAAGGATTAGGAATCATGCTTGAAGAAGTTCAAGGATTCGAAATCTAGCTTGGAGAGGTGTTTATCAAGGACTGGGAATCATGCTTGAAGAAGTTCAAGGATTTAAAATCTAGCTTGGAGAGGGTTCGTCAAGGATCATGAATCAGGCTTGAAGGAGTTTCAAGGATTCATAATCTGGCTTGAGAGAATTTGTCAAGGATTATGAACCAGGCTTGAAGAAGCTTCAAGGATTCGAAATCAAGCTTGAGGAATCTGCAAGGATTGGGAATCATGCTTGAAGAAGTTCAAGGATTCGAAATCTGGCTTGGAGAGGTTTTCAAGGATTGGGAATCATACTTGAAGAAAGTTCCAAGGATTCGAAATCTAGCTTGAGTGGTGGGACTTTAGGAGTGATAATTTTGGAATCAGGTTGAGAATAAGTATTTATTCCTTGATCGATAATTTTGGAAGCAAAAAGTTTTGCCCCTTCGATCAAGAATAAATACGGTCGGATTACTTTTCCCCTAGGAACTCGAGGTGTTGATCCTTGGGCATGCACAGCTTTGAGTTGTCTTTTAAGACCTGGTGAATGCCCCAATGTTAGATTACTTCTGCTTTGAGAGTGATCCGGATTCAGAACGGCCCGTTGATGGTGGTAGGTACCTATACCTGGATTGGTTGTGATGTATGCATGCATGTGTGCATATGTTTAGAATGCTTGCATGTGCATGTCGTAATATGTGCATGTGCGAATGATACCGGGAAGTGCATTTCTCGCTACTCGTTGAGTCTTGAAACACTATGCTCTCGCTGGAGAGACCGAGTCACGCCTAAGGCTAGGGAAAGCGCCTCACACTTGTGGCTGATCTAGCTGGAGAACATATCCTTTATATGATGTGATTCTCGCACTCCCTTTGGAGATACGCGGGGATATGCAATGGCTGTTAGGGAAGTCCGATAACAGTTGAAGAGAAAGTGGTGGCGTTCTTTGTGATGGTTTAGCTGGAGAGTAGTGCAGAGGATCCTGCTAGAAAATAGTGAAGGAGTTTCTGCTGGGAAGTGGTAGAAGAGACCTTCGCTGAGGAATAAAAGTGTCTTCGCTGGGGAATGACAAGAGTGTCTTGTCTTTCTGTGTCTAGGAATGATGAATCTGAATGTGCTCTAAATTTTTCCTGAACTGCCCGATGTGGGTTTTCAGCTCAGCGAGCTACTCTAACTTTTGCCTAAGGCGCCTTTTCGGTTTTCACCTTAGCGAGCCTTTTCTGAAGGTGCTCTAACTTTTGCCTAAACTGACCAATGTGCGTTTTCAGCTTAGCGAGCTGCTCTAATTTTTACCTGAGGCGCCTTTTCGGTTTTCACCTCAGCGAGCCTTTTTTTTTTAGGATGACGCATGTAAGCGAAAGATGTGCACAACCACGTACGATGCATGATGTGGATTCAATTCCAAGCAGAATAGGGACATTTAAATGAACAGAGCAAGGCATTCATTCATTCATTCATTGATAATATTTTAGCATAATGCACATCATAGATGAAATGAAATTAAGAACGGAATCAGTAATGGTATCTGTCTTGATCAAATTCACAGCTGCCACCAACTGGTCTTTGCAGATTTTCCACCTGATAGTGCTCACCTCACTGTCCTAACTTTTGCATAGACCATCTTTTCGGTTTTCAGTCCACTGGACCCTTTTTTTTTTAGCCCGTCCGGGTTGATGGGTCAATAGCTTGGTCTTTCTTCTACCTGGTAGAACAATCTCCACCTTGAATGTTGATGGCTACGGTGTTTCCTTGGTGAGTGCTTTGATACTGATTTGGCACTTTTGTGAGGCAAATAATGACATGCCAATCTGTTTTGATAGATGGAGTTCCTTTTGACAGATTTGTTGGCTGTTCTCGTCACCCCACCATCTCATGGATGATGTGGAGTTAACAATCGATGCCCCAGCCCTTTATTATGGAGCACATGCACCGTTGCCCCTTGAAACCTTGGTCTCCTCTTGGTCATGACGGAACACAGAACTCTGTATCGCGTAAGTGTGTTCTTATAAATTTGGGAGCATGTTTTTTTTTAGGGGCTATGACATCATGGTCGACTCCATTTTCATCCACGTTAGGTGGTTGACAGTTAGGTCTGTGAACTGATGTCCGTTTGCTGTGAATAGTCTCGTTTTTCTGGTGACGTTAGTTCCTTCTACCGTGGTTTCCCCTTTTCGTTTGATTTGGGTCCGTGGAGTTTCTGCTCAGCTGATTTTGCCCTTAAATCCTTTGGATTCTGGCATTTGGTAACTTCTCTATCGATTCCCAGTCATGTCATGGTAGGATCGGGCAAAGCTTGTTATGTGCTTTTGGGTGTTTTCTCTCTATTTTGTTTCTTTTCAGACGTGAAATCTTCCAAGTCAGATACCATTTTTGGGTCCTCATCTATTTTTAATTTCATTTCATACAATGATACGACATGTATGCTAAAGACATTAAATGAATGTTTGTATGCATGCACAGTATTCTATCCAGAAAAATATCGCACAAGTAGCTGGAATCCAATTGCATAACATTAAATGCCACGTGGGCTAAATTGTTCACAAAGCAGAGAAGAAATCAAAAATAGATACATTAAGATAATTATCATCCTCCACATACGGAGGGTCTTCTTTTGCTGCTGCATCATCTCTTTAACAGCTTGAACGCTTGGGTCAGTCGAAGCTGGGCAATGGATTATTCTGAACACTAGGCTTCAAAGATGGTTCTACAATCTTTCCTTTGGCAATCAATTGTCGGACAGCCCTTAGTAGCTGGATGCAATCATTCGTATACTATCACGTGATAGGAACAGAACTTGCCCTTGTCCTTTTCAGCTGGCTTTTTGAATGGCTTCAGAGAGTTCAAGAGGCCGCCGTTCCTGCATTTTATGAAAATGTTGGCAAAAGAAAGAGTCCAAGGAGACAGACCTCGATTTTGTACATTTTCATCTTGGCTGCCTTGCTGTTGGGACACAACGGCAACCTCAGTTGGCTTGTTTTCTGAGGATTGCCCCCCCTTTGTCCATAGATCCAAAACCAGACCCACTGCTTGATCTAGTGGCAGTCACTGGTCAATACCCAAGACCATACCCGGAGCTCCTACCATGCTTTTGGTTCACTGCCTTTTCTTCTTCATCCCTCTTGATTTTCATGGCCATGCTATACACTTCACTGAGCTCACTGAAGGAATGGAATTTCATGTTGTTTCGGAAGATGTCCCTACTCCCATCGATCAACTTCTGAATCAGCTCATCTTCATTGGGGCGATTCTTTAGCAGAATCATTTTGTTCATCCATCTCTGGTAATAGGCATCAAAGGATTCATTCTGCTATTGCTTAACCCTTTACAAATCGTACAGCTTCACCTGGATCTTGGTGTTGAAGTTGTAGAATTTGATGAATGACTCTAACAGGGCCTCCCAGTCCGACTGCACATCTTCAGACAAAGAATTGTACCAATTCAGGGCTCCCCCTTCCAGCGTGGTTGGGAAGAAGTTAACCAACTGTTGTTTGGTGGTGCCCGCAGTCAGCATGATTCTGACATAAAGGTTCACATGGGCCTCCGGTGAGCCAATCCCTTTGTAGTAAGGGACTTTAGGCACTTGATATCCAATGGGAAAGGTCTCAATGCCCTTATTGATCATTGCATCTATATCCACCCCTCTTTTAGAGCCCAAGATGATGTTGGCCCCTTTCTTCAGTTCAGTCACTGCTTCACCAAGTTCAGAATACTTGGCCTTCATTTTCTCCTCCATAGCTGCTTCCATCTCCTGCAGCTTTTCTAGACTAACCGAGATGTCACCACCTTGCTGGGATGATTCAGCCACTTTTTTCTTTCTGGTCCTACTTCCGCCAGTCTCCCCGGCTTCTCTCACTACTGCCCATATCTCCTCCTTGAGCATGTCGTGGAAATCCTGTGATTTTAGGAAATCCTTTAAAACGTCAGCGAGGTTTGGTTTAGGATTCGCCATCTCCACTTCTTCCCCAGAATCAGAATCACTTTCTATTTCAACTGCTCTTCGTTCCCCAACAGCCCTCGAAGCCTGAGATCTCATCCAAGGTCACTCCAGCTTATTCTGCTAGGTATCATACGGGAATTATTAGGAACATGCATGAATGGCATGATGACATGAAGAGCAGGGTATTAAAAGTGCTTGTAATGAATGAATGGAGTGAGGTTATGAGTGAAATGATGGTATGAATGGCCTTATTTTATTCTTTCTTTTTTCTTTTTCCGGACATTCCAAGAACACCCAATGCTATGCAAAAATGTCACGTGTGGACCACCACACGGACAAAAGTTCGGTACCTTTGAGGCACCTAGTAGATTTATGAAATGGTCGCGTGTGTGCCGACACACGGACAGAGTTTTGACGCTTTGTAGGTCTATAAGATGATATGAAATGGTCGCATGGGACCGCCCCTTGGACAGAGTTCTGATTCTTTTGAGCATATGATATGAAATGATGTTATGAGGGAGTCACGTGTAACAGGGACACGGACAAAGGTTCGGCATTCGGGGAACACCTTTTATGATTTGGTAATGTTATGAACTTATATGCATACTAATTAGGACTTGGGGAATACCTTGAATGATATATTAATGTCATGAAATGGTCCGATGTGGGCCATGGTGTTATATGATGTTTATAATAAATGAGCATGGCGTCGTGAAATGTGTCATGTAAATCATTGCACGAAAATGGGCCTAGGACCATTGGGGTCTGTATTGAAAGGAATGGTTTAGTAAAATGGCCGAATGCAATTTGGTGCATTGGCAGAACACGGGTATTTTGGGATACCCGATACGTGATGGAATGATATGATCATGGCGGGCATCCTTGGAATGCCCCTAATTTAATTTAATTGATATGTCATGAATGCTTATGACACACAATATGCAAATGGCTGCACAAAAACGTGGGTTAGGATGAATGCATACATAATGATGTTATGTATGCTATGCGAAAATGCCAACACACAAATATAATGCTATGGTTGCAAAAATAATGGTTAGTATGTATGACATACGGAGGGTTTAATGTTTTCACATTAAAATAAAATGCAAATGGCTGCATAAAAATGTGGGTTAGTATGGCACACGAAAGCTATGCATGTTCGATGCTTCGCCAAAAGTGAAAATAGAAAACAACACGGAACAAACGTCAGAAATGCAAAATATGCGCTCCCTTCCAACCTTATATCTCCTTTCGATTGGTCTCGCATTCTTCCTAGGTATTGGGTCTCTTTGGCATCAACGGGGGATACCAAAGGTGCACGCTCAATGTTCATTTTCAATTTAAGTTTTGGTAATCCTAAGGGAAGTTTTTAGCCATCACATGTGGGCCAAAGTCAAAACCAAGGGTCGTACAGGTTCCCATAGTGAGTATACACTTCCCCACCGTAGAACACGATGTAAGGTCATGCGGGGCTATGAGTGGTTTACCCCGTCGGGTGTCTCCAATCCTTGTGGAAGAGGTAGGCCACCTTCTTGGGTAAACTGGGGTTGATAAGTGTGTTGAAGGGATTGAGAAGAAGAAAATGTCATGATATGCAATGTGCAAATAAATGTGGTAATATGAACTAGTGAAGTGACTGCAAGCGAGGTTTTATTTCGATAGTTGCCTAAGTTCCTTAAGTTTTTGTGAAAACTTTTTTAAGAACTATCTCTCCAGCAGAGTCGCTACTATGAGCAGATGACCTTTTCGAAAAAAGCAACGCGGCGAAGTGGACCGGGGAACATGATGATTATTATTATAGATTGTTTTGGAAAAAAGGGTTTTGTTTATCTTAACTTAGAAAATTGTGGATTTAACTTGGAAATTCTTTTGTAGAAAACATTTTCCCATTTTTAACTTAAAGACCTCGAAACTTAAATCTCGAGATCAGTGACAGAGTCGCCACCCGGATTAGCTTATCCGGGAATTCTGGTATAGCTCCCTACCGAAGACAGACTGCTGTACCTAATCTAGAGATTTAGGGTTCGTGCAAATAACTTACTTAACCACTAGCTTGCTTTCACTTTACAGTTTATATTACCATATTTAATTCGCCTTATTATCTTTTCCTAAACCCAATTTGTTTATTTTAATTATCCGATGCTAAAGCAAAATGCAAGAAATTAATTGGGGAAAATTAAATCATACATTTAAAATATACAAAAGAATAATAGAGGCCAATTATACGACCCAATTGAATAAAAATGGGAAACTCTCAAGCTTACTTTTACAATCACCTAATATACACGAAGATCTAAAAAATTACAATCGCCAAAAACACACGATTAATTCTATTAATTACATTGAAAGTAAAAATAAAGAAATTAAAGCTGTAAAACAAATGGTTAGCACAGTTTATAGCACACCACAAATAGGACTTAAAACATGACAGAATAGGGAATTTAAAAATTAGGGACAGGCATTTAGGGGGATAACCGGGTTGGCTCGGCTAGCCGGCCCGGTTAGACCTGGAAAATATTTTGAAACGTCCCTGTATTTTTTATTTTATGAGAAAATCATTTTGAAAACGATTTATTTTCCGGTTTAATTTGATTTTAGCATGTGAAGTGGGTCGGTTTTTTGGAAAATCGGGTCTCCGTTGTTGTATTGTTATAAATGCAATTTTACTGAAAATTGAATCTAGGGTCGTGAATGCACACAACAAAATGATTTTTTTATTTTCTGAATTTTTAGGGATTTTTAGAAATTTTTATGGATTAAAATAAAAATTCTGATTCTGAACGGGCATTACGGTCGTGCGACTGTCACTACGGTCGTACCACTGTAATTACAGTCGTGCAACTGTAAACCATTCAAACTCAGCATTTTGCCAAATTTATTTGAAATGAAACTGAAAGAAAACAGCTGGAAACCAAGAACACTCGTACGACTGTATTTACAGTCATACGACTATTTATCAAACTCAAGAACAGTCGCAGGACTGTTCTTGATTTCTAGAAACAGAAAACGCAGAAATAAAACAAAGATGCACAAAAACACACCAATCACCCAGAAAGCATGAAAAATAGAGGGAAAAAGAAGTGTTTACCTCTTAGGCGGTTATCCACCGTAGGATTGACCCCTGGCGTTGCTCCAATCCACTAAAAATCGCTCTTTTTCTCCTTGAGTTGGGGTTGGGAACTTTAAGTCCAAAAATTCAAAAATGTCACGGTTTCTTAGAGTTTCTAGTCTGGATTTAATTGAATTTGAGGCGTTAGATTGTTAACTTAGGGGTTTCTAACAAATTCTTAATCCTATCTGTGATAATTAAAAGAAAAACAGAAAAGGAAAAGAAGTTGGGAATGGCTTTCTTTTTCTTCTTTTCCTTATCCTTTTTCCCTTCTTCTCTCTAAGATTTCAGAATCCCAAAAGCCAGCCCCCCCTCATCTTTTTCTCTTTTCTCCTCTTTATCACTGATTTCCTGGCCTTTCTTCACCAAATCCGGGCATTAATTGCCCATCTTTTCTCATCTCTTTTCTTATGTCATGGGCATGGTCTTCTGCACCTGTTTCGACATTACAGTCGTACGATTGTAATTTAATTACAGTCGCACGACTGTAACAACAGTCGCACGACTGTATGTTACAGTCATGTGACACGCGTAATTTTTTTTTTTTTTTTTTTGAGGGAGTAAAATTCCGGCGCTTACAACAAGGTGTTGATTTTAAGAGGTTACATGGAAATCAAAAATATCATTGGTGAAATAATGATGTGATAAGGCCCACAATCCGTTAATTGCAGCTGGAATCACAAGTCTGATAGAGGAAAGAGCAATGCTGCTTCCGTTAATTAATCTCAATAATGAGTCAGTAATATCCTAACTTCGTATCCCTATTCTGAAACAAAAAACTAACCATGAGTTCCCTTTCCCAATAAGAAGAACATATAAAACTCTTGGCCTTCAGAAAATGACATCACAGACACGAATAATATAAGATAGGAGTTCAGTGCCATACTTCTTGGACTTCTTTTCATTGAAAATTGGAGAAATAATTTCTTTGGATAGGTTGTCTGCATACTTGTATAAGAGTTGAAAGTACAAACAACTACACTGAAAATAATATTCATCATATATACGAAACAAAGTAGAACGGGGCAAAGGAGAAAGATTTCTCCTTTTCCTCACAATAAACAAAAGAGTATAAGGAAATTTAGTGCTAAGTTGATCACATGCCTTTGGTCCCCGTTTAAGTTTTAATTAAGAAAAATAATTTAATGCTTAGTTGATCACATGCCTTTGGTCCCCGTTTAAGTTTTAACTAAGAAAAATAAGTTAATATTTTAAAGCAAGAATGTAACTTGCTTCATGTCAATGGCATTTGACTGATGCTATGAGAAATTGCTCTTCAGCCATCACTTTAAGCGTTACTTTCTTATATATGAAAGATTTTTCATGAAAATATCTACTCTAGCAAAAGTGAAGGGAAGTTGCCATCTTTGATGCAGGCATTGAACCTGGTTTAGACAAGGGCATAAACTGATAAGTGGCTCAGAAAATGTGAGGGCTAATTATAAGCTTAAATACATTTGGGCGGAGACAGTTTTTGCCTCAAGAACATTTTGTTTTGGCAATAAGAGGTTATACATGGAAATATCTCAAATAGTCTTGAAGTCTATGAACCAACCTGAAAAGTCCTCCAATTACATAATTTATAGCAGCCTGTAAAATTACGAAGTTGGTTAGTCTAAAAGCAAATTGTCCATGAGATCTTTTGAATATATTGCTCATCATTCTCATGAAAACATAAATAAATAAAGAAACCTGCTTATTTTCCCTAAAGACATATGTAACTGAAAGAGTAATCTATTACGCATTATTACATAAATTCTGTTATCTACGTCATGAGCATCAGATTGAGTGATTAATCAGAAAACCTCTAAAAGGATCCAAATAGCTTTAGAAATGTGCCCCACTAAGTTATCTATCTAATTTCAGTTTTGATACCAAAGCTACGCTTTCTTTATAAAAGTTTTACCTGGATCGATAGTACAATCAAACAGTACACATTGCATGCAGCTCCAATACCAACAGATAATAGCATCAGTTCCCTTTTGAGCTGCAAGAAGAAAACCAACAAATCATCATGTTCCAGAACCATAATAACAAAGATATTACTGGTTTAACTTGTGGTGAAGAATTGAAGTTTGAAGTAATCCATAAACTTTGAAGACAAAAAGCAAAATGTGGTAGGATTTCCCAATGGTAGAGGAAAATAATGCAATTTATTAGTCATATGGGGCACAATTTTAGAGGTAACTGGTAGGAAATAAGTATCTAGAAGTCTAGCAATTAACATCTATCTTAAAATTAGATAATGGTCTACTATAAACTTTCAATCAACTGGTAGTGTCAAATTTATAGATCTAAATATACAATAGCCATGACTGAATGAGTAGAAAAAGTTCATCGATGACTAAGCATAGCAAGATCAGGGGGAATATCATAAAGCTTCATATCTAAGAAAGTTTAGCTTCTTCCTTCTTTCACTATCATCTTACATTGCCTGTATCATGACATTGACATAAAGTTATAAGTAATGTCAGACTACAAGGCTAATTTAGTAACAAACTGTAATGATGTAAGCACACCTTAGCAATGGCTTTCTTATTCATTGGTGCAGAGTAGTCACCTGATGTCCATATGAAGATGAAAAGAGATGGAAAATCAACAAAATTCGTGAGTTGGGTTTAAAGATCGGTGAGTTTAGCCTTAATTAGAGCCAATTTAAAAGTCTAATTTAAGGGATTTCTGCAAAAAAAAAAAAAAAAAAAAAAGAAAAAGAAAAAAAGAGAAACAAGAGAAGAGATAAAGAGAAAGGAGGGAGCTGGTGGCCAAATCATTGCCTGAAGTCTAAACTTGAGGGATTTCAGCTAACAGAGACTGTTGAAGTTGAGTTGGGGCACTGATTGGATCGATTTTAGGTACTTCCATGGCTGTCTTTTTAGGTAAACTCAAAAATAACAAAAAAGCAAAAGATATCAGGGTTGAGAAAAGAGATAAAGAGAAAGGAGGGAGCTAGTTGCTGTGGTGAGCGGCTAGGCGGATCGTTGCCTAAAGCAGTGGGAGGATTTTTGGACATCGAAGTGGTGAGCGGCTGGACGGCTGAAGCAGGAGAGGATTTTTTGACATTGAAAGTGTGAGCGGACGACATTTTTGACGGAACGCGGACTCCCTTTCGGAAGGGGCACCTCGATTTCCAGCGAGCCCCTCCCTCGCGTGGGGTTTTTAGAATGGAAATTCATTTTTAGAAAACTAGATTAATTCATAGAAGAACCGAGACCTAAGTTTCGATGAATAGTGTAGGAGTCGCCACCCGGCTCAGCTCAACCGGGAAATTTTACTGTAGCTGAACCGGACGAACGGCTGCCACACTATCCAGAGATCTAGGTCCGGACAAATCCTTATTTCGTATCTAATCAAAATAAAAATTGGCCAATATTCAATCTAATCAAAATAAAAATTGGCCAATATTCAAGTATGGTAATTTAAAATTATAGAGCCAATTTTATTGCATCCAATTCAGCATACAGCGCGCATACACATACAATAAAAACTGAAGTAGTAAAGAATTAAATGGCTTACAACCCAATCGAACAAAAATAAAAACTCTCAACCTCACTTTTACAACCGCCTAAAATACACGAGAGTCTAAAAATTACAATCGCCTAAAAATACACGTATTAATCTATTAAATACATCAAAATAAAAATAAAAGAAATTAAAAGCTGCAAAACAAAAGGATAGCGCAGTTTTACGGCACACCACAAATAGACTCAAGTAGGACAGAATGGGATTTTAAGAATTCGGGAACATGCATTTAGGGGGATAACCGGGTCGGCTCGGCTAGCCGGCCTGATTAGACCTGGAAAACATTTTGAAACGTCCCTGTATTTTGGTTTTGTGAAAAAATCATTTTGAAAACATTTATTTTCCAGTTTAATTTAATTTAACATGTGAGGTGGGTCGGTTTTCGGTAGAATTGGGTCTCCGTCATGGTATTGTTCTAAACGCAATTACATGGAAAATTAAATCTAAGGTCGCGAATGCACACAACGAAATTCATTTTGATGATTTTCTGATTTTCTAAATTTTTAGGGATTTTTAGAAATTTTTCTGGAGTAAAAAGGAAATTCTGCATCTGGATGGACATTACAGTCGTGCGACTGTAACTACAGTCGTACGACTATAATTAAAGTCGTGCGACTGTAAATGTCCAGATGCAGGATTTCGCCAAAATTTTATTTCAAAAAAATTTAAGAGGAGCGGGAAATCAAGAACACTCGTATAATGGTTCTTCAATTCAAGAACGGTAGTACTACTGTTCTTAATTTTCAAAAATAGAATACGAGAAAAATGAACTTTTCTGCACCAAAACACACCAAATCACCCAGAAAGCATAAGAAAATGAGGGATTGAAGTGTGTTTACCTCTTTGGCGCTAATCCACCTTAGGAATGACCCCTGGCAACGCACCAATCCACTTCAAATTACTCTTTTCCCTTCGAGCTGAAGTTTGAAGAGTTGGGTCCAAAATCTCCAAAATATCAAGGATTCTGAGAGTTTTTAGTCCGAATTCGATTTAATTTAGAGTGTCAACCTAGGATTTCTAATAGGTTTTTAATTCAAACACTCAAGAATCACAAAGAAAAAGAAGAGAAAAAAGAAGCTTGTGTTTGAGGTGTTTTCTTTTTCTTCCCTTTTTCTTCAATTCTCTCTAAACTCTCTCTCTAAATTCCCAGAACCAAAAGTCCCTTAAATCTTCTCTCTTTTCTTCTTTTATTTCCGTCTCCTTGCTGTAATGGGCGGAGCATTAATTGCTCCCCTTTCTTTTTCTTATTTTTCCACTCTAGAGGTATGGGCTTCTGCACCTGCTCCGAGGTTGCAGTCATACGACTGTAATTTTAAATTACAGTTGCACGACTGTACTTTATAGTCGTGTGACTCATGCATTTTTTTTAAGATGAAAAATTCTGGCGCTTACAGCTGCCCCTCACGTGATCAAATTCGACACCTAGATCCAGGTTTAAAATACCCGAGATGATGAATTTGAGAGGGTGAATCAAAGCACCCCAAACACAAGAAAGAACTCACAGTTGAAATAAGCCGATATCGTGTCTAGGTTACCCAAGGTGAAGCTAGAGAAGAAATAAGCCAATACCGGGTCTAGGTTACCCGAGGCAAAGTTGGAAAAGAAATAAGCCGATACCAGGTTTAGGTTACCCGAAGCGAAGTTGGAGAAGAAATAAGCCGATACCGGGTCTAGGTTGCCTGAGGCGAAGGGAGGTGGAATGCGGATTGGCCGATACTGGGTCTAGGTTACCCGAGGCAAAGGAAGGTGGAGTGTGGATTGGCCGATACTGGGTTTAGGTTACCCGAGGCAAGGAAGGTGAAGTGCGGATTGGCCGATACCGGGTCTAGGTTACCCCAGGCAAAGGAAGGTGGAAGGCAAATAGGCTGATACCGGGTTTAGGTTACCCGAGGCAAGAAAAAAGATGAAATAAGCCGATCTGGACCAATGCCGGGTTTATATTACTCAAGGTGGATCTGCTGGGGATGTGAAGCTGGAGCCGATCTGGGCCGATACCAGGTTTACATTACCCGAGGTGGATCTGCTAGAGACTTGAAGATGGAGCCGATCTGGGCCGATACCGGGTTTATATTACCTGAGGCGGATCTTCTAGAGACTTGAAGATGGAGCTGATCTGGGCCGATATCGAGTTTATATTACCCGAGGCGGATCTGCTGGAGACTTGAAAATGGAGCCAATCTAGGCCGATACCGGGTTTATATTACCCGAGGCGGATCTGCTGGAGATTTGAAGATGGAGCCGATCTGGTCCGATATCGGGTTTATATTAGCCAAGGCGGATCTGCTGGAGCCTTTAAGATATGGATGATGAGTTCCTGCATTTGAAATGGCAAGTCTCCATTCCTTGATCGAGAGATTTTGAATAAAAAATTTTTGCCCCTTCGATCAAGAATGAAGACTAACTGGGGATGAATGATTTGTGTATGCTATGTATGCATGCATAATGATGTATATGCACATGGAGATTAAGTGATGCATTTCTCATTGTTTATGCCAGATTGATATTTCTCCTTTCTGCTAGGGAAGGCATGTTTTGCCCCTGGCTGGTGGAAGACATTCTTTGCATAAGGCTTTCCCCTGTTGAAGGTATATGCGAGGACTGCTGGGGAAATGAGATAATTGCTAGGAATGCATGACGATGCTGGGGAAAAAGATCATAGTGTCCTTTGTAAATGTTCCGCTGGGGAGATGATGTAGAGAATCCTGCTAGGAAGATGATGGAAAGACTTGGCTTCTCACCGCTGTAATTAGTGAATCTAAAAATGCTCTAAATTTTACCTAGGTTGCCAAATGCGGGTTTTCAGCCCAGCGAGCTGCTCTAATTTTTGCCTTAGGCTCCTTTTCGGTTTTCACCCCAGCGAGCTGCTCTAATTTTTGCCTAGGGTGCCTTTTCTGTTTTCACCCTAGCGAGCTTTTCTTTTTTTTTTTTTAGACCGATCGATTGAAAGAGCAAGTTCTTGGACAATCACTGTCGCTCTTCGGAAAGCTGAACTGGGTTTGGGGGATGATAAAAGATTTCAGATTGTATATATTTAGTACATTTTTGTTGTTAAATAATGTGATATGTTCGACCAGTTAAATGCAAAGCGCTTTCCTTAAGTGGATGTTTAAGCAAGATAACTTCGTTTATGCATTCTATCATAACCATGCAAATATATTTAAACAAAAATTTCACTTTATTGATGAAATTACAATGAGTACATTTGAAAAGGTTAATTCCCAGATGGTATACATTCCACACAGAGCAAAAATCCATCACCAGTCGTCCTTTTCAGATTTTCCGACCGATTATTTTCTCTCTTATCTTAACTTTTGCCTAGACCGCTCTTTTGAGTTTTCAGCCTAGCAGACTCCTTTTTTTTATTTTTTTATTTTTTAGACATGATAAAGCTTTAAGCGGTCTTGATTGACAGGATTGGTGAACTCATTTCCATCCATGTCCATGATGCTAACACCACCTTTTGATAGCACTTTCTTCACAATATAGGGTCCTTCCCAGTTAGGTCTGAACTTCCCTCGAACATCAACATTTGAAGGCCTTAATTGTTTTAGAACAAAATCCCCTGCTTTCAACTACCGCCTAGGATACTTCACATTTCGATTATAGGCCCTAGCCATTCTGCGTTGGTACATCTGTAGATGGTCCAGTACTTTCAGCCGCTTTTCATCTAGCACTGCTAACTGCTCGTATCTGGCTTGAACCCATTCAGTTTCTGGTAACTGAGCTTCCAAGGTGACTTTGAGTGACTTAAGCTCTATTTCCACCAGTAATACTAATTCCATACCATATACCAAAGCATAGGGAGTTTCCCCTGTCGGTGTTCTAACACTGGTTCTGTAACCCCAAAGAGCATATGGGAGTTTGTCGGCCCAATCTCTATAAGTAGTTACCATTTTTGACAAAATCTTCTTTATCGCCTTATTAGCTGCTTCTACTGCACCATTAGCTTGGGTCTGTATGGAGAAGACTTGTGGTGCTCGATGCCATGTTCTGTAAGCAGCTCAGCTGTTGTGCCTTGAAATTGCACTCCATTGTCAGTCACTATATGGTGGGGAATTCCATATCGAGCAAATATGCTCTTCTGGATGAACTTAACCATCTATTTAGCCGTTACACTAGCAAAGGATTCTGCCTCCACCCATTTTGAGAAATAGTCAACCATGACCACTATGAATCTGTGTCTATTAGATGCTACAGGATGAATTTCTCCAATCATGTCAATCCCCCATGCCAAGAACAGCCAAGGAGATGCTAGGTTCTGTAGCTCAAGTGGTGGCAAATGACTGATGTCTGCATAGATCTGACACTCGTGACATCTTTTCAGTTTCCTTATACAATTTGCCTACATAGTCATCCAGAAGTACCCTTGTCTCATTATCTTTCTGGCAATTGAGAGTCCATTCATATGTGGCCCACAGAATCCTGCATGTACTTGCTACATCACTGCTTCTGCTTCTTGCTCTGTCAGACACCTCAAAAGAACTCCATGTGCAGTCTTTTTGTATAGCTTGTCCTTGAAGATTCTGAACTGACTGGCTAATCTTCTTAATGATAGCTTATCAGCAGTACTAGCTCCCTCTAGATACTTTCCTTCCTTAACATACCAGTAGATGTCAAAGAACCATGGCTTTTCATCAGCTGTCAACTCCATCACTTTGCGCACTTCAAAGCAAGGATGTCTGGAAGTGGCTATAACCAGCGGCTGTACTTGAGTTTCTTCTGGGTTTTCCCACATAGAAGATAATGTCGCTAGTGCATCAGCCATCTTGTTCTCATCCCTGGGGACATGTCTGAATTCATACTAGCCAAATAACTCTTTTTTGAACTGTAACAACTCCAAGTAAGGCCATAAGGCTTCTTCTTTCGGTTCCCATTCGCCCTGAGCTTGCCTAATCACCAGAAGCGAATCTCCAACAATCAAGACATCATTTGTCCCTAATGTCAACAGAGCTTCCATCCCAAATAAGCATGCCTCATACTCTGCCCTGTTATTGGTTATGGGAAAAATCAATCTCTTCGACAAAGGAATGATTTCACCGTCCGGCGTTGCTATGAGTACCCCGATTCCAGCACCTTTTCTATTCATGGCACCATCGAAGCACATAACCCACCTTTTTACTTCCACCATGGCTAATTGTTCATCTGGGAACTCCAAATTTTCCGTGTAATCTGACTTCCAGCTGTTGATTTGCCAGAAACTCTGCTACGGCTAGCCCTTTGATGGTTTTCTTAGTGATGTACTCGGTGTCGAACTCGGATAAGAGCAACAGCCACCTGGATAACTTCCTGACCAACACCAGTGCTTTATAAAGATACTTCATTGGATCAACTTTGGCGACGGCTTATATTTTATATGACTGAAAATAGTGGCGCAGCTTCTTGGTCAGCCAGATCATTGCCACATATGTCTTCTCCACCAGTGTGTACTTGGTTTCATACTCCAACAATTTCTTGCTGAGGTAGTAGATAAGGTACTCCTTCTTTCCATCTTGTTCCTGCGTCAACATTGCCCCTACAGAGGAATCTTTGATGGCTAAATACAAGATCAAAGGTTTCCCTGGAATTGGTGGGCTCAGAACTGGTGGATTGACCAGATAAGCCTTGATCTTCTCGAACGCCAGCTGACATCTGTCATCCCATACAATCAGCTGATCCTTCTTTAACAGCTTGAAAATTGGTTCGCAAGTGGAAGTCAACCATGCAATGAAGCGACTGACATACTGTAAGGAGCCCAAGAATGACCTGACTTCTTTTTCTGTTTTTGGAGCCGGCATATCTCGAATGGATTTGATTTTGTCTGGGTCCATTTCTATTCACCTCTGGCTGACTACATGACCCAACAGCTTCCCTGATGTGACTTCGAATATGCACTTCTTGGGGTTAAGTCGTAAGTTATACTCTCCAATACGAGTAAGAAATCTATCCAGGATAACAGGATGTTCCTCCTGGGTTACTGATTTGACCAGCATATCATCGACATACACTTTGACTTCTTTATGGATCATTACATGTAACAGAGTTGTGACAACCTTTGATAAGTGGCTCCAGCATTCTTTAACCCGAAGGGCATTACTCTGTAGCAGAAAGTACCTCATTCTGTGATGAATGACGTCTTCACTTTATCAATCACATCTATTAGGATCTGGTTGTACCCCGAAAAGCCGTCCATGAAGGAATACATTGCCGCTTTTGCTGCACTATCGACCAGGACATCGATATGAGGCAGTGGGAAGTTATCTTTCGGGCATTCCTTATTCAGGTCCCAGTAGTCAACGCATACTCTGACCCTTCCATCTTTCTTAGGCACTGGGACAATATTAGCTAGCCATTCTGTATATTCTACCACTTCGAGAAACTCGGCATCTATCTGCTCAGCCACCTCCTCTTTTACCAATGTAGCCCATTCTGGCCTCAATCTCCTCAGCTTCTGCTTTACTGGCCCGAACTTGGGGTTGGTTGGAATCTTGTGCACCGCTATTTCTGTGTCTACACCCGGCATGTCTTCATATGACCATGCGAAAGCTTTAACATGTTTTTGCAATATTCTTATTAATTCTTTCTCATCCTCAGGTTTTAGCTCACGTGAAATGAATACCATTTTGGTATTTTCATTTGTACTTATGTTGATTTCATGCAATGCAGTG
Organism: Euphorbia tirucalli; assembly: GCA_039660915.1. Classification (NCBI taxonomy): domain Eukaryota; kingdom Viridiplantae; phylum Streptophyta; class Magnoliopsida; order Malpighiales; family Euphorbiaceae; genus Euphorbia; species Euphorbia tirucalli. The sequence goes on along the minus strand of CM077634.1, from coordinate 21,389,998 downwards.
TCATGTATGCTAAATATGCTTGATGGTGATTCAAATGCATGCACAGAATTATCAGTATAAACATCACACAAGTAAGCAAACTGAGATTTCATTGCATTGAACTTGTCATAAAGTACATCATTTACACTGAAAATGGAAGAAATATATACAATAAAATCATTTTCATCCTCCACAGGCAGAGGGCCTTGCACTTCTTCAGCTTCCGCTTTCATCTCCAGAGCATCATCCGAATCTACAGCTGTTTTGGTCTCTTTCTCAGCAGTAAAAGTGATGTCTTCACTTTCAGCCATCTGCGCCTTAGCCTTTTCCATTGTCTTGACTATCTCGGCAACCATAGAATCCAAGTTTACCTTGGCCATTATCTCCTCACCGAACCCTTCCTTGGACTTCCCAAATGCCTTGCTTAAGGTAGCAGTTAACGCACCTGAGATTACTTCTACAGCTCCATCACAGGCTTTCTTTTCATTTTTCTCTTCAGCCACTTCCACTACTTTTGCTATCACTTCGGGTGGCTCACTTTGTAGAAAAAAAGACTTAGAAGCTACCTTTTCCACCACCACAGGGGCCACTGCTTCTTCCCGACTCTTCTCAAAATCTACAACATCGGCAAATATTTCAAAGCTAGGGTATTCAACATTTCCGACCCTTACTGGTTCAGCCTGGCCATTATAAAGCTCTTCACCTGCGTTTAGAAATGGTTTCATCATAAACTTACCATTCTTGCCCCTTCTCGGGTTCTTCTAGTCAGATGTCTCCTCTGTATACCCAAGGCCAAACTGCTTTGGCTTTCCCGAGTTGATGTTAAACTCAGGCACCCCTTGCAGGTTGATTCCAAGTCCCATGCCTAGGACAAAGTTCTGTTTGTGCCAGTACCGGGACAGCCATTCCGGTATATAATTTTCATAAATAACCATTGGGGCATCTGTGACTTCCTCTTCCCCGATCATGGCGATTTGGAATCCACCAAAAGGTATAACCCCTTCATTCACAGCAGCAATCACAGACTGGGGATCAGCTTTAACAGTCACAATCTCACCATTTATAGCAAACTTTATCTTCTGATGCAATGTAGAAGGGACACCTCCTAAAGGGTGGAACCATGGTCTTCCTAACAGTAGGGAGAAAGTGACCGGAATGTCGATCACGGTGAACACAACCATTGACTTAACTGGCCCGACTTCCACTTCAGTTTTAAAAGTCCCTATCACTGTTCTTTTGGAGTCATCATATGCTCGGATTACCGTTGAGGACTTTTTCAGAAAATCTTCATTCAGGCCCAAACATGGCAGTATCTTCAGTGGACATATATTGAACACTGAGCCATCGTCCACTATCACACACGGCATCACCTTATCCATCATATGAGCCCTGATGTAAAGGGCCTTGTTGTGAGCCTTTCCTTCGCCAGGCAGATCCTTCTCAGAAAAAACAATGTCAGGAGACCCAGAATGGACTTTATCCAACGGATAACACATGGACTCCGGGGATGCAATAGGAGAAACCTCAATCTCTAACAACTTCTTTACTAAGGCCGCCCTATGCTCCTTAGAAGTCAACAGCAGATGCCGTAAACTGGCTTGTGCAGGGGTTTTCTTCAGTTGGGAAATGACCAGGTCTTCTTTCTTAATTCCCTCATGTGTCGACGTGCTACCATATCCAGCCATCGAGGCCTTATCTTTCACCTGGTTCGCTACTTGATACACCCTACCACTTCGGGTCACATTCTGGACCTCCTGGATTTTCAGCTTTTCAATGGTTGGAGGCTTAACTGTCTCCTCTCTGCCGAACTCTTCATATTCGTCTTCTGAGTCAAGGTCATTCAAGCTTATTGGCTTGACTTCCTTTTGTTCCATCCGCTTCTCACATTCTGACTCTCCCTCAGCTTCCCCTATTGCTACAATCTGAATAGCAGGATTCGCCTGAAGGACCTGAGCAGAGATGAAATTAGCTGGCAGTCCTGAATGTACCATGTTGACCAGCTTCTCAAATGCCGGTAACAGGTTAGTCTTCATGCTGGGCTTAGCGTGCTCCTGCAACTTTCCTTCATCAATCAGCTTTTGAATGGCGTCCCTCAACTTGTAGCAATTATAGGTTCTATGGCCAGCAACTACATGGTACATGCAGAAATTGTCTTTATCCGCCTCGGCAGGTTTTCCAAATGGCCTTAAGGACTGTAGCAACCCACCGTTTCTGCACTTAGCAAATATTTTAACCAAAGGAAGAGTCCAAGGCGATATGCCCTGTCCTCCTGGATTCCTGTTCTGATTGCCTTGTTGTTGGGTTACCGTAGCAACATCTACTTGTTTCACTTCCGAAGTCTGCCCCCCTTTTCCACCAGAACTTGAGCTAGAACTGCCACAGACCCGGCTGCAGCTGTTGATCTATACCTTGAACTATACCCTGAGCTTCTTCCACCCTTATGGCTTGCTGCCTTCTCTTCTTCATCCTGCTCGATTTTCATCGCCATACTGTAGACTTCACTAAGCTCATTGAATGGGTGAAATTTCATATTGTTTTTGAAAATGTCTTTACTGCCATCAATTAGCTTCTGTATCAGTTCATCTTCATCTGGGCGGTTTTTCAAAAGGATCACCTTGTTCATCCGCCACTGGTAATACTCATCAAAAGGCTCATTGGGCTTCTACTTGATCCGCTCCAAGTCATACAGCTTCACCTCAATCTTGGTGTTGAAGCTGTAATATTTAATAAAGGCTGCTGACAGAACCTTCCAATCTGACTGCTCTTCCTCGGATAAAGAGTTATACCGGCCCAATGCTCCTCCCTCCAAGGTAGTAGGGAAGAGATTAATCAATTATTGTTTAGTGGCGCCTGTCGTCAGCATGACCAGAGCGTAAAGATTCACATGGGCCTCTGGTGAGCCCATTCCCTTATAAGAAGGCACCTTCAGCACTTGGAAGCCGATGGGAAAAGTCTCGATGCCCTTGCTGATCATAGCATCAACATTAACCCTTTTCTTGGATTCAGAACTGACACTGGCCCCTTTCTTCAGCTGGGCCACAACCTCGTCTAACTTTAAGCATTTCCCCTTCATCTTTCTTTCCATAGCTGCCTCGATTTCTTGCAGCTTTTCGAGACTTGCCGAGGTGTCACCACCCTACTGGGATGATTCAGCTTCCTTCTCTTTTCCAGTTCCACTACCACCAGTTTCTCCAGCCTCTCTCACTACTGCCCGCATTTCCTCCTTCAGCATATCACAGAAGTCTTATGATCTTAGGAAATCCTTCAAAGCATCAGCAAGGCTCGATGTCGGATTAGCCATCTCTACTTCTTCCCCATAATCAGAATCACTTTTTGTTTCAACTGCTCTTCGTTCCCCAACAACCCCCGAAGCCTGAGATCTTGTCCAAGGCCGCTCCAGCTTATTCTGCTCGACATTAGGCGGGAAACGTTTAGGGTCAATGTATGGAATGATGTCATGAAGAGTGAGACATTGAAAATACTTATGATGAATGAATGGAGTAATGTCGTGCGTGAAATGATGATGAAAATGATTTCCACTTATTATACTATTTTATTATTATTTTTTTTGGACATTCCAAGAATACCCAATGCTATGCAAAACGGATGTGAACCCCACAAGGACAAGGGTTCGGTGCCTTTGGGACACCTAGTGAAGGGAAATGGTTGCGTGTGTGCTAGCACACAGATGGAGTTTTGACGCTTTGCAAGTCTATGAGATGATATGAAATGGTCGCCTGGGGCCATCCCATGGACAGAGTTATGATGCTTTTGAGCATATGATATGAAATGATGTTGTAAGAAAGTCATGTGTAACAGGAGACACGGACAGAGGTTCGGTGTTCAAGGAACACCTTTCATGATTTGGGATGTTATGAAATGCCCCTACATGCGTACTAATCCGGCACTCGGGGAGCGCCTTGAATGATGTAATAATGTCATGAAGTAATCCGATGTGGACTACAGTGTTACATGATATTTATGATAAATAAGCGTGGTGTCATGAAATGCCTCGTGTAAATCGTCACACGGAAATATACCTAGGACCATTGTGTCTCTATTGAATGAGATAATTTGATGGAATGGCCGAATGCAATCCGGTGCATTGGCAGAACAAGGGTATTTTGGGATACCCGATATGTTATGATATGATTATGATGGGCGTCCTTGGAACATCCATAATTTAAATGAGGTGAAATGATATGGATGCTTATGTCACACAAAATGCAAATGGCTACACAAAAACATGGTTAGGATGCATGACATGCATAATGATGTTATGTATGCTATGTGAAAAAATGCTAATCACACAAATATAATGTTATGGCTACAAAAATAATGGTTAGTATGAATCTCAAACGGATGATTTAATGTTTTCACACGAAAGTAAAATGCAAATAGCTGCATAAAAATGTGGGTTAACTATCACACAAATGCTTTGTGAATGGTATGTTATGTGAATGGAACATGTTGATTAATGCATGTCACAAGATGTCGAGAGGCGGATAACACATAGCACACGAAGCGTATTCTTCCAACCTTATTCCTCCAAACGTGGTCGGTCTCGAAAATTCTAGCTAAGTCCTAGGTGGGCTTCTCTCCGATCATCAACCGGGGATGATGAAGGCGCGATTTTATTTTATTCAAACGGTTTATTTTGGTATCCTAGGAGAATCCAACTAAAGTTGCCTATATGAGTTCGGTCCAAGTGGGGTTAAAATCAAGGCTCCCATAGTAAAATATACTCCTTACTTCTACCCACTCAAGGGTCCGAACGAAGGGGTTCGTACGAGGCTATGGGTGGTGTTTCGTACCCGTGCCCCTAAGACCATGAGGAACAAAGGCGACACTTCAACAATTCACCGGGCTGATAAAGGATACTTAACTTAATGCAAAGAATGTCCAACTAAAGAATGCAAAATAAAATACCAAACAAGAATCATCCACCTTATTTTGATTAGACACTTTTCAGGGCTTGTCAAATTCTTTTACGTTTTTAAGAAAACTTTTATAAGAAAATCTCCAGCAGAGTCGCCACTGTGAGCGGACGATGTTTTTGACGGAACGCAGACTCCCTTTCGGAAGAGGCACCTCGATTTCGGGCGAGCTCCTCCCTCACGTGGGGATTTTAGAATAGAAATTCGTTTTTAGAAAACTAGATTAATTCATAAAAGACTGAGACCTAAGTCTCAATGAATAGTGTAGGAGTCACCACCCGACTCAGCTCAACCGGGAAATTTTAGCGTAGCTGAACCGGATGAACGGCCATCACACTATCCAGAGATCTAGGTCCGGACAAGTCCCCTATTTCTTGTCTAATCAAAATAAAAATTGGCCAATGTTCAAGTATGGTATTTTAAAATTCTAGAGTCAATTTTATTGCATCAAATTCAGCATACAGCGCGCATACACATACAATAAAAACAGAAGTAAAGTAGTAAAAAATTAAATGGCTTACAACCCAATCGAATAAAAAAAAAAACTTTCAACCTCACTTTTACAATCTCCTAAAATACACGAGGGTCTAAAAATTACAATCGCCTAAAAATACACGTATTAATCTATTAAATACATCAAAATAAAAATAAAAAGAAATTAAAAGCTGCAAAACAAAAGGTTAGCGCAGTTTTACGGCACACCACAAATAGGACTGAAGTAGGACAGAATGAGATTTTAAGAATTCGGGAACATGCATTTAGGGGGATAACCGGGTTGGCTCGGCTAGCCGGCCCGATTAGACCTGGAAAACATTTTGAAAAATCCCTGTATTTTGGTTTTGTGAAAAAAATCATTTTGAAAACATTTATTTTCCGGTTTAATTTAATTTAACATGTGAGGTGGGTCGGTTTTCAGGAGAATCGGGTCTCCGTCGTTGTATTGTTCTAAATGCAATTACATGGAAAATTAAATCTAAGGTCGTGAATGCACACAATGAAATTCATTTTGATGATTTTCTGATTTTCTGAATTTTTAGGGATTTTTAGAAATTTTTCTCGATTAAAAAGGAAATTCTGCATCTGGATGGACATTATAGTCGTGCGACTGTAAATGTCCAGATGCAGGATTTCACCAAAATTTTATTTCAAACAAATTTAAGAGGAGCGGGAAATCAAGAACACTCATACGACTGTTCTTCAATTCAAGAACGGTCGTACGACTGTTCTTGATTTCCAGAAACAGAATACGAGAAAAATAAACTTTTATGCACTAAAACACACCAAATCACCCAGAAAGTATAAGAAAATGAGGGATTAAAGTGTGTTTACTTTTTTGGCGCTAATCCACCGTAGGAATGACCCCCGGCAACGCACCAATCCATTTCAAATTGCTCTTTTCCCTTTGAGTTGAGGTTTGAAGTGTTGGGTCCAAAATCTCCAAAATGTCAAGGATTCTGAGAGTTTTTAGTCCGAATTCGATTTAATTTAGAGTGTCAGATTATTAACCTAGGATTTCTAATAGGTTTTTAATTCAAACACTCATGAATCACAAAGAAAAAGAAGAGAAAAAGAAGCTTGTGTTTGAGGTGTTTTCTTTTTCTTCCCTTTTTCTTCAATTCTCTCTAAACTCTCTCTCTAAATTCCCAGAACCAAAAGTCCCTTAAATCCTCTCTCTTTTCTTCTTTTATTTCCGGCTCCTTGCTGCAATGGGCGGAGCATTAATTGCTCTCATTTCTTTTTCTCATTTTTCTGCTCCAGAGGTATGGGCTTCTGCACCTGCTCCGAGGATACAATCGTACGACTGTAATTTTTAATTACAGTCGCACGACTGTACTTTACAATCGTGTGACTCATGCATTTTTTTTTAAGACGGAAAATTCCAGCGCTTACAGAAAACATTCACGATAGAGTTGTCCCCAATTCTCAAATTAATTACATATTTAATTTTTATTTAATTTTAATTTTTAATTGTTGTCTCCAATTCTATTTTAACAAAGAATTGGGAACTATAAAAATAATTGTTCTCAATATTAATTGTGATTCTATAATTAGGGACTATATATGTAAGTTGTCCCTAATTTTTTTTGTCCCTTTTAAGTCTTTTTTTTTTTTCTTTTTTTTTTTTTCTTTTTTTTTTTTGTTGTTGTAGTGCTCTATCATAATACACTGCTAACAGAATTGTCTGTTAATAGTTTAATTTCTTCTTTTTTTCCTCCAATGGTCATATTTAAAGAAAAAAATTAAATACAAAAGTATTTGAGAAGAAGAATAGGATGAAAAGCATACTTTAAACTTTTTTATAGATCTGAAGGATAGAAACTTAAAATACCGTGCCTGGAAGAAACAAGAAAAAGGTGCCGACAAACAACAACCTTGACAGTAAAATATGTAATTATCTGGAAAAAAAAAAGTTTTTATAAATTTTATTTATTATAATTGATTGAATGGTTTTGGTATATTAATATCGTATCATGCTAATTACTCGTCTAGTTCATGATTTAAGGTTGTATTGTGCAATAATTCTGATACCAGTGAACTTTGTGTGCCTTAAGAGAGTATTTTAATATATAAATATTACGAAAGGACATTTTAAAAAATCTATTTAAATATTCACACAATCACATTGAATTAATATTAGACACATCATAGTAAAAGTAACTAAACATATGGTTCAATTCTTGTTAACAAGCCTCCTGGTGTTTTTCTTCCATTGGAAGAAGATTTCAAGTTTGTTACAGGAAAACTTCTAGAATGGTTTCCGTACATTAGCCGCAATGTGGATCCCTAAAGGGTCATATGAATCCTCGTAAATGGAGAAGATTATCGAAAAAATAAAGTTACTGTGGAAACTTTTGGCGGCATATGTAGATTTCCATCCGAAAACATTCCGCGACAACAATTTTTGTTGATCATTTTGAAAATTCAGACTTTTTGTTACTAATTTGTCGATTCTAGGCAACAATTAATATTATTCATCCGGTTGGCTTATCGAATATTTTTTTTCTCTGTCACTGTTGGCGGATTCAATAGGAGAAGGAACATATATCTCTTTAACCAGTATCCACTTATCATCCACAATTTCCATATAGTGGTAGCCATGATGAGTTTACGTTGGTCGAATTCTTTATAGTTGGTTCACTGTATAGGTTTTGGTGTTGGTTAACTGGTTTTGCTATGTTTCCAATTGTATGAAAAAGTGTTAAAACAAATATCTATTGCAAAACAAGTAAAATGAGGCTAGAAAAGTCATTATCTCAATTATTTTTGTGACTTGATTTATAACAGTTTATTTTCGACTCATAATAACTTATATTTGAATGATTTTTATTTTGGTTGAGTTGTCAAACGCTTTAAATTTTTAGGCATTTATTTTGATATTCGTGCTTTTGTTCAGCAAATCATGTTGCACATGTTTTGGCCCGTACTTCTAGTTGTATGTCTGATATAGGGAGTTGGAGTTTTGTTCCATCCTTTTTTATTCAAAATTTCTATTTCTTGATTAAAGATATTGATTTTTTGTTTAAAAAAAAACACTAACCGTGGATAAGTCATTTTGCTACATAAAAGGAAAAAATTAAGATTGTTTCTAATTTGCAATTAATTTACCAATTCTTCTTTCGATCTCTCAAATTGAGATATGAAATCATATTTTATCCGACCGTACAACAAATGCACAGATCATGTAAACAATGTAAAATAAACGGACTTACAGTTTATGTGCAGCAGAAGCTTTGTTTACGGGATGATTCTAATCAACACCGGAAACCAGATCGTTCTTGTTGCCTTTCCTACGAATGTACGAATACACTGAGTACGGTTTTATCCGTGAATTCTTCCGACGAACGAAAAGCATGTTTATGTTTCGAGTTTTCTCTCTGAGAGCTTTTTCTGTTATTATGCGTAAATGAAACAGAGAAACGACTTCTTTATTTATAAAGGAAATCCCAACTTCCATCTATTTATAGGGTTATTCTAAATTACACATTTGGTCCCTATAAATTACACATTTGTCCCTGTAAATTACACATTTGGTACCTGTAATTTACCATAATTACAGTTTAGTTCCTACCATTCCAAAATGTCATGGGCGGATCAAAAACCAACATCTTTCACTCGCACATGACAAGACATACTTTCATTGCAATTGGACACATATACTTTTTTTAATCCTTATTCGGCGAATTCACGCCACCAGTCAACGTAACGGTTAAACCTTTGAAGCTTTCCTTCATCGTTCCACCTTTAGCTTAACATGACTTCCCCCTAGTCCATTTTCCATGATCACTAGTTTTCGACTCACTTTTGATCTCACGAAAACATTCAAATACACCACATACCTTTTCCACAAAAAAGTATTGAGCTCGAGTATTATATGATTAATAAGTGACATGTTACTGAAAATGTACTTCTTCTCTATAAATAACCTTCCACCATATATCCAATGTTTATCTGAAAGGTCTTGATATGCCCGTTCATTGCTAACGCAGCCTGGTTTGGGGTTCCAATCAAGATAATCATTAGATATACCCTTATTGTTATTTACAAGAGTCCTTAAGGGTGAATTGAAACTTATATTTTCATTTGGATCTCACATTAGGAAAGTTGAGATCAATTTTCTTCTTTCCATCCCTTGGTCGGCTTTTACACATATTACTAAAACATGCCATAGTGTTTATCCGCTTAGGACGTATGTTTTATCAACACTATGCGAAAGCATTTAGTCTTTAAATGCAACTCATGTATCATTACTTTTAGTCGACATTTAAGCCTTTCACAGGACAGCTTTCAATACAAATGAAATTATGATATTGCATATATCACATATGGAGTTTTTCACATTTCCATCTATACTTTTACCTATGAACCCACTGCTCATAGTAAAAGATTCATCTATGTGAGTAGATGCATTTTGTCAACATACTAAACTATCCCCAATAGCTCTATGTGTATCACTTTAAATAGTGAATGAATTTGAACATAACAAAATAAATCATATTCTATTCCAATAGAATTTTCCAAAGTCATTACAATAGTTCAAAAACAACAACATGTTCCTATAATCTACGAAGCCCAAATTCCAAAATGTGTTTACTAAAAACATTTGGGGCTATTGGCTTCGTTAACGAATCTGCAATTATTTCTCCAGTTGGAACATGCACTAAAATTATTTTACCTTGTGCTAATTTGTCTTTAACAAAATAATATTTTATATCGATATGCTTGCTTTTTCCATGATAACAAGGATTCTTGGAATAAGCTATCGATGCAGTGCTGTCGGAATAGATAGTAGTACATTTCCCTTTAGGCAATAGATCCAAAAGATTTATGAAGCGTTTTAACCAAACTGCTTCTTGTACTGCAGTTGCTGCAGCTACATATTCCCACTCCATGGTCGACAATACCACGTAAGTTTGTTTCTTGCTACACCAGGAAATTGCACCATTTCCTAGAGTGAAAATATAACCAGACGTGGACTTCCTCCTATCTTTATCAGTTCCATGATCAGCATCTGTGTATCCCTTTAACAGCAGATCCTTTCCTTGGTAACAAAGGAATAATTTGAAGTCCCCTTCAAATATCTCAATATCCTTTTCACTGCTACCCAATGCTTCAAACCTGGATTTTCCTGATATCGGCTTACGAGACCAACTGCAAAACCTATATCAGGTCCTGTACAAATCATAGCGTACATCAAGCTACCAATTGCACACCTATAAGGAATTCTCTCCATCTTTTTAGTCTCTTCTGGAGTCGTGGGACACAAAGTTGCATTCAGTTCTATACCTTTAGCAATAAGGGTTTGATCATGATCATAGTGAGACATATCAAAACGTTCTAAGATCTTATTGATATACGTCTATTATAAAAGAGCCAATAATCTCTTAGATCGATCTCTTGAGATCTTAACCCTAAGAATGTAATTGGCTTCTCCTATATCCTTCATCTCAAAGTTAGAAGACAACCAAGTCTTTACTTTCTTGAGCAAGGAAATATCATTTCCTACTAACAAAATATCGTCAACGTCTAATGTTAGAATGACAAACTTCCCTCTGTTTGCACGCTTAATGTAGACACACGAGTCTGCATTAATCACCTTAAATTGCATTGATATAATCGCTTCATGGAAATGAAAATACCATTGTCTTGAAGAGTGCTTAAGGCCATAAATTGATCTTTTCAACTTACAAACCTTATGTTCTTGACCCTGGACAACGAAACCTTTAGGTTGAACCATATAGATTTATTCATTCAGTCCACCATTTAAGAACGCAGTCTTTACATCCATTTGATGTAATTTAAGGTCCATACATGCTACAAAAGCAAGTATTATTCTAATATATGTGAAACGGACAACAGGTGAAAAAGTCTCCTGATAGTCAATTCCCTCCTGTTGTGTGAACCCTTTCGCAACCAGCCGACTCTTAGTCTGGATAGGTTTCCCATCCACTGATCGCTTAACAGTATGTACCCACTTATTCCTAATGGCTTTATGCCCTTTGGGTAGATCAACTAGTTCCAAAACTTTGTTGACCCTCATTGACTCTATCTCACTTTCCATTGCTTTTATCTATTCTTCCTTTATTGGAGATACCAATAACTCTCTCATGTTAGTGGGTATGCCTTTAATCTGAGCTACGATCGAGAAAGCTTCGCAATCAACTAAATGGCAGCGTCGTGAAACATTTCCTCTCTTTGATCGTCTTAGAGGTTCTACTTCTTGATAAATGAATCTCATCTATTCATCAAGATTTTGGGCAGAACTCCTACTGGGACCACTCCCATTGGGACCTATATCCATATTCACACTTGAATTTTGAACAAGACTCCCACTCAAATAAAGACCACTCAAGTCTGGGTCAGGATTACTCAAATCCTCTTGTGAAGGTTCAAAAACATCATTTTCTTCCCTTTCCCTTACGTCTTCAACTTCATTCCTCCCACTCGGATTGAGTGATCCTGAAGTTTCAGACTCTTGAGTTTCAAATAATGTGAATTCTTTATCCACCTCTCCCAGCTTAGGAAATTGATTCTCTAAGAATGTGACATCTCGTGACTCAAAATCTGTTATTTGACCATTTTTATTCTCTCCCACTAGAACATATCCTTTTGAGAGATGAGGATATCTTATAAAGATACCTTTCTTGCCTCTAGGGCCTAGCTTGCCATGCTTGCTAGATTTGTCGTGAACATAGGTAGCATATCCCCATGGTCGTAAATGGTTCAAATTAAGCTTGCGGCTCGTCCACAATTCATAAGGCGTGGTTTCAGTGGACTTAGAAGGTCCTCTATTAAGTACATATGTGGCAGTCTATAATGCGTCTCCCCAAAAGGAGATAGGCAAATTGGCTTCATCCATCATAGATATCACCATCTCTAAGAGGGTTCGGTTTCTTCTTTCCGCGACTCCATTTTGTTGTGGAGTTCTAGGTATGGTCAACTGATGTTCAATACCTTTTTCATCACATAAAACTTTAAATTCCTTAAAAAGGTACTCTCTTCCCCGATCGGTCCTTAATGCTTTGATTCTCTTATCTAGTTGATTTTCAACTAGAGCCATAAATCGTTTGAAACATGCTAATGCTTCAGATTTATGTGCAATCAAATAGACATGACCATACCTTGTATAGTCGTCTATGAATGTAATGAAATAGAACGCACCATGCCTTGCCTGAACATTCATTGGGACACAGATGTTAAAATGGATTAGTTGCAATGGTTGGTTAGCTCGTGTAGCTTTACCAAATGGTTTTCTTGCCATTTTTCCTTTTAAGTAGCTTTCACAAGTTGGGAGATCTACTTTTGATAAATCAGCCAACAAACTTGCTTTGGCCAATCGTATTAAATGATGTTGACCAATGTGACTAAGTCTCGTATGTCACATTTTTGAAATACTAACATTATCCACAAATGAGTTAACAGAAAAGAAAAACCTATTATTATTACACACATAATTTGGATCCAAATCCAAGACAATAAAACCATTAGACAAATATCCACCACCAAAGTAAATATTGTTCATGAAAAGACTAAAATTGTTCAATTCAAAAGACAATATAAATCCTAAATTCATGAGAGCAGAAACAGATATCAAGTTCCGTCGGATCCCAGGAGCATAGAGGACATCTTCAAGAAATAGTGGATAACCACCATTTAAGACCAGCTGGCAACAGCCAATCCCTAAGACTTCCTCCCTTGAATTATTACCTACGTATATCCATTTTGTTCCCCATGGAACGCTTCAGAACTCTACAAAGGAATCTCGATCCTTTGTTACATGGTGTGTGGCTCCTGAGTCTACAATCCATAAAGGACGAGATTTAGTTAAGAAAACAGAACTTGAAACAAATGTATAACACCTATACAATTCGGTAACATTTACCTTAGGAGCTTTGTAATCTCTTGTAAAATGCCCCTTCTGTCTACAGTTGTAACATCTCACCCTAGATGTTAACCTTCTTCTTGCCCTTCTTTTGAACCGGAACACTGCCCGCTGTCCCCTTTACCTTCTTCTTGAAGAACCTGTTGTTCTTCCTTTTAGACTTAAGACCAGAACTTGAACTGGCAATGTGAACCTCATATTTCACACTAAGAGAAGCCAAGCGGTCCTCTTCTAGTTCAAGATGACGAACTGCATCGTCAAAGGTCTTAATGTCGTTGGCATGGGTTAGGTGCAACTTTATATGCTCCCACCCATTCGGTAGAGAACGTATCACAGCTTGAACCTTCTGTTCCTCGATTAACTTATGACCAGCATCATGAAGCTCAGTTTTCATATTGGACATTTCCCTTAAATGCCTCTTCACTATGTGGTCAGCTCTCTTCTTGTAAGTATCAAACTTGATAATTAAAGAACAGAGTTTGGTTAAGGAGACACCTCCAAAGTACTCCTTAAGAGCATCCCACAGTTCTTTAGCTGTGTTATAGACGTAAAACCTTTTCGCGATGTCATCATCCATTGCACTAAGCATGATGATGCGAGCAGACGAGTTCTTCCTTTTCCAGATTTGATAAGCCTCAAGATCCCTTCTGGCTTGAGCGGTGGTATCCTCTTCAGGAGGAACTATTATTCTCTCCAGGGTGTCCAGAGCCTTTTGTTCTTCAATTATGTATTGGACTTTCATTGTTCAAATCTCATAATTGTCACCATTGAAGCGAAGGTCCTTATTCAATTCAGTGACAATTGATTTTGAAGCAGCCATTGAAAAGCTATAAAGACAAAGTAGCATAAACAAGTAAGTGATACACCATATTTATTATAAGATATTTAAAAATAAAAATAGTATTTGGTTCACATAAAATCGAACACTATGCGCAATGCACAGAGTCACCATTTATACGAGCTAATACAAACACAATGTTAGGTTTAAATTTCCAATAATAAATATTCCTATTAAGTTATGTTTTAGACTACATTATAATTTATTTAACATTTATACTTTCTTAAGTATAAAACTAATGAATTATATAACACTAGTTATAAACTTCAAAATAAATAAATTTGAATAACTAAAACAATTAACCAAAATAGCAATGCTTAACAAATAAACATTTTATTATTAAAAAAAAATTAACCAAAATAGCAATGCTTAACCAATAAACATTTTATTATTAAAAAAAAAATTATCCAACAGTAATAAAAAAAAATACAACCACCTAAAAAAAATTTTAGCACGAAGCTATTCAATACAAAATTGAACAACGAAATCAGCAAGAGAAAGAATGGAAACTGAAGAACTCAATCTTCATTTCCGGACCAATACTCCACATTGTGGTAATTTTCTGGAGTCATTGGGTCATCCTCAACACTAGTGTCGATCTTTTCCTCTCCCTCTAATTCAACAATCTTAATTTCCTTTAAGGTGACTGGGATCATCGCTACGAACTTATAATAGAGATCCAGGATATGTTCTCAACACCCTTAAAAGCAGCATCCAGACAAGGACGGCGAACCAATTTGTTACTTCTAAGTAACATGGTTCTAGGATTATGAGACAATTTAGCTCCTATTTTAGCCAATTGTAATACAAACACTTTGCATTGTACTCATATTCCTTTTCAGGAACTAATCCTTCAATGGAGTCCACCGCTGCGTCAAATATAGGGATTTCACCATACCAGAATTTCTTAAAATGCTTTTCACGAAAAGACTTTTTCGCAAATTTTAACATTTTAAATTGATCGGTACTAGAGGAAAATCCTCCTTTCCAGACAAGCTCTTGAATTTCCCGGCTTAATGCATTAAACTTCTCCATAACTCCAACAATATCCCCTTTTTCCAACGGAGGATACCGTTTAGAGAAAAGCTCATCTTCAAGTCTTTGTATTGTCCTTGCCTCCTCTTGAGACTGGATCACCTTCGCCGTTTTTACAAAAGTTGTCATTTCTATAACACATAAAGAAATAACAAAAACTTGTTAATGATCAACCAAAAATCAGTATATAAATACACAATAAATATACTGAATTGTCTTGAAATTTTTTAAACATAAATAAAGCATTTATACAAAATAAATACTAGTAAATTTAGTTTAAAATATAAAATAAATTTCAAAAATTCATCAAAATATACCAAAAATTAAAAAAAAAACGTAAATTTTAATTCTGAAAAAAATTTGACAAAATTTGGATGCCGGAAATACCCGCACACGCCGACACGCGCTTCTGGAAGGACTGCTACGTGCATCCACGCACCGTCACGTGCCACTCAAGATCGGCTTTCTCATGTGACACATGGCGACATGGGCCTACCTGCCACATGTCATCAACGAAAAGCGTGTTTGTGTTTCGGGTTTTCTCTGTGAGAGTCTTTTTTGTTCTTATGCGTAAATGAAACAGAGAAACGACTTCTCTATTTATAGAGGAAATCCCAACTGCCATCTATTTATAGGATTAGTCCAAATTACATATTTGGTCCCTGTAACTTACACATTTAGTCCCTGTAATTTACAACAATTACAGTTTAGTCTCTACCATTTCAAAATGTCATGAGCGGACCTAAAACCAACAAGATATTATTATTATTATTATTATTATTATTATTATTATTATTATTATTATTTGATTAGTCTCTGAGTTTGTGCACATATATTACATTGGTGAATTCCTATTTTCAAAAATACAATGGAGTCTTTTAGTTTTTTTAAGTCCCTTATTATTTTGTTAGTCAAAGCTAATGTCAAATGACAAGTTTACCAACCTATAGGAGACTCAGGTTTGAGTTTCACTAAATACATCTGCAAAAAAGCGTGAAGAGTCTTAACTGTGACTAAGCTCCAAACATGATTATTTTAATGAGAATACCCCTTGTTAATAAAAAAAAAAAAAATCAAATTTACTATTCTATCATTAATTAATTTACATACATGTTATTTAATTAAGTATTGTAGATTTTTTTTTTATTATATTAGCAAGTATGATAGTAATATTAATGATAAAATTATATTACTATTTAATATATTTTAAATTAAAAATAGATAACCAAATTTATAGTAATTTAATCTTTTAATTTGAATAATATTGAACATAATTCATTAGTCAATGATTAATTAAATGAATACAGTTGGTGTCACCTGCTAAGGATGACATCTGTTTGAGTTGTGTTTTCTTGCTTATTTTGTTTGTTTTTCTTTCCTGTGTAAAAAAAATACTTATAATAACTTATGATTAATTTTTTTTAATAACCTAATGATTACAATTAAAATTGATGATAACATTATCAAATTCTTATGTAATATAACTAAATAAATATTTAATATATTAATTTATCAGATATTATAAAACACTAAAGTAACTTGTGAAAGAAAGATAAATTCATCATTTTGCATAAAATTTAACATTTGACTGATAAAATTATAAATGGAAAACTAAGTAGTTAATTTTAACAAAAATCACGGATTATATTATAAAGCGTTTTTAAAAAAAATAATTAATTAGTGTAATATGCATAAATGTAAAAAAATCTAATAAATTATTTATCCATATCTTTGTTGTAAATTATATCTAAAACATGATATAATGACATTTATAATTTCTTATGTGGAAAAGAGAAAGACAAGTTAGAAAGGAAGTAGCAAACTACATACTCATCTTCATCAAGTAAAAATTTAAAAAATAATTTTTTTTTCTTAAAAAAAAACCCAAAGAACAACATGGATGAAAACTCCTATGGTATGTTGGGAGTAGACTACTTCCAACCAATAAGAATATGCCATATCACTATTGATACTGTAATGACACATTTCAATTTACTCCCAGTATACATTAGAAATTTTTCAGTGTGGATATTGGTAATAATTAACTAAACAAGAGAGACAATAAATAATAAATAATAAAGATAATAACGATGTTACATGCTCATGGGACTTTGAGGATCATTAAGAGCTGCAATTGCTTTTTCGATATTTATCTTCAAATGATCTTTTTCTTCTTCCTCTGCCTGTAAAGGAAGACGCACACAAAATAAAAAACCACACATTTATTCAAATTTTACTCTTATTATTTTTCTTTTTATATAAATATTTAAGTAGCTTCGAATTAATGATTCAACGTAACAAGTCATTAACTACACACAAATTATATAACAATTGGTAAGGGTTTCAAATTGCTTAACTTAAATTTCGCGTTTAAGTTATGATATATACATAACATCTTAATTGAGGGAGGAGTCAACTAATTAAGTAATGTTTATTTGCTATATACTTGCATATTTATATCGAATTTGTGTGCTTTTTTAGATTTTTCAATTTGGCTCTAGGAAATTTTAAATCGATTAATCCGATCTAATTATTTTTATTAAAATATAGACAAAAACTAAACTATATAACAAGGTCTCCCAAAAAGATTGTATTTTATGCAAAAAGTATATAATAAGGTCTCCCAAAAAGATTGTATTTTATGCAAAAATTATATAATAAGGTCTCCCAAAATCGAAAGAGACAAAAAAAAAAAAAAAAAAAAAAAAAAAAAAAAAATCTAAACTAAAAAGCTAATGATGCATTGTTGTCTAATTAAGCACCATGAATCCCAAAGATGGGCAATCGAATGATACGACATGGACCAAAAATGTTATTCTGCTATTAAAATAATAAAAAGCAATAAACTATTGAAAATGAAAGTTCAAGCATCTAACATAATTTTATAAAAAGATTTTCCAATATAAAGAGGGCCTCAACTTTATTTTTTTTAACAAAAATAAATTTCTTTTTTCAACTATTCCACCAATCTTGGGAACTTTGGCGTTTGGCAATCAATTTAGTAGAATTCAAATGCTCTAAAAAATTACAATAAAATATTGATGTTGATGTTAATAGTTTAGAAGCAAGCAATATTCAAGATGAATTGAAATAGTTATATACCATTTGTTTAATTAATAAATAAACCAAAAAATTTGGAGAAAAAGATATGGTAATCTCAAATGATAATGATTTCTTACCAAAATGGTAATAATAAAATACAACAATACAAAATAAGACTTTTGTAATGCCCATATGTTTTTATAGTTTATTTTCTTAATCAATAAGCATAACTTTCCTCTTGTTAACAAATATTTTATCACTCACATGAGAAAAATTCTCAACATTTTTAACTAATAAATAAAGTAGTTAAATCACAATAGTTTGTTATTTTCACTAATAAGTTGTACCTATCATGGTCATTGATTGTTATTTTTATTGATAGGCCAATTCAATTTCCTTAAAAAGAATAATAATTTATCTTATATTTTGATGATGTAATTGTTTTGTTTAATTAGGATCTAAAGAAAGAAAAGAATTTTTCTCAAAAGAATATAAAATAGGAAATCAAACAATTTTCTCTTTTCATCATGCTCACAATGATAAGGAATTAAGAACTGAAGATGGATAAAAAAAATAAAAACCTTTTCTATCGTAGATGAAAAACAAATAAAAATAAGACATAAATGATGCTAGACTATTTTGGGAAAATAATATCTCTTCACAAACGTGGGGAACATGTATTTTGCAAAGGGGGTATAAACATGCTATAAAATACTTCCAAAAGGTAAAAGTGAAAAATGATTGTTTGCCCTAATTTTAATTAAGTATAATTGCTCAATTTAATTAATATATATTTTCTTTGCCTTAATTTTTTTGCAGCACGAAATCTAAATCTATGTTTTTTTAAGAAAAATGTCATAAATTAAATTAAGGATAAGAAAAGGGGGAAAATAGATTTGATGAAATTATAGGTGGTTAAACTGGGGCTGGATGGTCCTTTTGTTATTAGTTTTTTTTTTTTTTTTTTTTAGGAACGATGATATTATTGAGCAACTCTCTCACTCCACTAGTCATCATGATTGCGTTCATTACCATATCATCAAACATTCAAATCCCACTTTATCCAAAGCGGTCTTACACTATGATCCATTTCCCAATTTGTGGATCCCACTTTAATGCCATCTTTATCAAACTTCGTGGAAATATACAGGAAAATCCAATAATTTTTTAACTTGGACAACATGTCACCATAAAGTAAAGTGAAATTCTTTTACACCTAAAAATAAAAAGGAATTATTTATATTCAGATAAAATAGCATTTTAAAGTTGTCTAGATCTTAGTTGTTGTTATAATTTTATTTATTTTTTTAATAATTTTTACTCCACTATATAAAATGATATTGATTAACCAAATTATAAAAATGGTCCAAATTAGAGAGTCTCTGAGTGTAATTTATCCGGAATCATTTAGGATTAAATCCTATATTCATTTTCTAAAATTTTTCCTAAATTAACAGGATGCATTCTCTAAATTCATCATTTTAACTTTTGACATATAACAACTTAAGTATCGAAATAAGCTCATGATTAAAATTTGAATTGATAAACTATTTAATTAGATGATTATAGATTTTGA
The DNA here is from genome assembly GCA_039660915.1 of Euphorbia tirucalli. NCBI lineage: Eukaryota > Viridiplantae > Streptophyta > Magnoliopsida > Malpighiales > Euphorbiaceae > Euphorbia > Euphorbia tirucalli. Next base: position 21,370,211 of record CM077634.1, on the reverse strand, counting down.
AATTCGATAATTGTTAAAATATGCGTTCTAGCTAGATAGTCCACCCAAAGGGGTGGGTGTCAATCACTTTAGGTATTGCACTACTCCTGAAAATACATTTTATTAGTAATTGGCAACTGTACAAAAAATATCCAAAACACAATGCCAAAAATCACGCGATTCTGGACTCGCCTCATCATCAAACATTCATACCACTTAAAATTGACTCGTCATTTTTTGTCGCCTTCTTTGAAAAGTTGAATTTTGGTAACGGTGTTTTCCTATGGTGTCAATAAATGTTATTGAAACCAAAAATTAACCAACCCACAAGGTTGTTAGCTAATAACTCACTATTTAACGAAATTCAACAAGAATTTTTATTTTTTTACAAAAATACTATTTAATTATTCTTATTGAAAATATTATTTAACTGACAGTTCACCCAACCGGATTCGACCTGTTTTTCTTTTATCGAACCAATCAGTGCTGATTTTTTCTAAAATTGACACTTTATACCAAACCGATTAGACCAATGATTGTTTTGTTGTTGAACTGGTCGGTCTGATCCTATTTTGATCCGATTTTGATTACGTTTGTTTCAGTTTCAAAACTCATCAATGGCAATTTAATAATTATGTCTAGAATCAGGGGTAGTCTCGACATTTAGATTTATTTGCAAACTTAATTAATAATAAGTGATATCGGTTTGAAATCATTTTGTAATAGTAGTATAATTTAGGAGTTGGTACGGGTCAACTATAATGGTTTAATTACTTTACTATTGTGAACATAATCCCAAGTCTAAACAACTTGCATATTCCATCCTATATCTATCAATTCGTAATAAAGAAACACTTTTCTTGAAAGTCATTTTCCAATAATTCAGTGTTAGTGTTTTTATTTGTAATGAATTTATTGGAAGTCATTTTCCAATAATTAAGGCTTCTTTTTTTATTATTATTTTTTTTATGATAGGTAAACATTGCTTCAAAACTTTCTTTGAAACACTTTCTCAATCTACATGCGTTCGTGTTTCACTTTTGTTATAATTTGAGACATTTTTTCATCTCATTTTCGTTCAATAAATGAATTTGCTTCTCATTCTGTACTTATTAGTTGGTTCAATTTTTTATATTAATGTAGAATTACTTGATTTTTTCATTAGAATATTGAATTTAGGACATTCAACTGTATAGTATATGGCAACAAATTGAACAGAGCGAGATTTTCTAAATTATCAATTTGTATTATGTTTAAAATTAAAATTTCAATAATTTTGATTATTTATAACATATTTTATCTATAATCGACGCTTAATTTTTTAACATTTAATTTTCAGTTTCATCAAACGCCCAAAGTTAATCAACTTAAAAATTATGGAAATATTTTTTTGGAATAAACCAGAAGTCATGGATACTGACCGACATGGCATATGTAGAAATTATTAAAAAAAAAATAAAGTAGTAAAGGATAGTAAAGAACGAACCTCAATAAACGCAGTCTTCAAGAGCCTACCAGAAACAGTGGTAATATTTGCTGTAATGATTTTGAGTTTCAAAGATTCGAACACTTCACAAAGTTTGACCATTGTGTCTGTTCTTTTGCTGCATGTCAATCTCACCAACACTATCTTCTCCGTCATGTGTTCAACTGTAAGCTGCGCATCACGTTAATTAATTCATCAAACCCTTCTTCTTCTTCTTACTCTCTTTCTTATTTAATTTAATTATTTTATTAAGTAACATGTTCAAAAGGCAAAATGACTAAATTTGGCTCTTAATCTTCACAAGTTTGGTGTTTTGTATCATGTTTGCCTTTTAATTTTAAACAAAATGACTCAATTAATCTCTTATTGGACGAATTTATTACGCGTGAGATTCATACATCGCTAAAAATCATAAAATAACATGTTAAGTATATTTACATCTCAAATACCGGATTTCCTTCTGATAACATCTCACAAGATATTCAATTTAGATATTCTTCCATACTAAACTTGAGCTTTGAGGTATAAAAATTAAGCAAATTAAAAAGACTTAATTCACTATTGACAGCGATGAAATGTGGTCTTTTTAAATTTTTTTATTGCCGAACTTTCAACCTTTAAATGATGAATTAGGCACAATATCGTGTGCTCGACATATGATGAGATTATTGAACATTTTAATCTCCATTTAAAATTTGTTTCATATACCAAAACTCGTAATCAAAATCTGTATCATTTTAATAATTCTCGTTGTTTTAAGAGTTTAGTATTTAGTATCAGGAAGATTTGAAACATGAATCTTTCGTTAGGGTGAGATGCACTAATCACCAAAACGTAGTTGAATGTGTTCAAAATCTCTAACTTAAACGGCTTTTGAGAATCATTGTTACTAAAACTAAAAAACCTTAGAATAATGACTCATACTAATATTTTGACAAGGACAGGGTTAAAATAAAATTGAGGCATAAAAAGTTACCTCGAGAACTTCAACCGGGTAAGTTCTGGAGGCAAGAGAATCAAAATCAGTTTTCTTTTTCTTGGATCTCAACAAGACAGGAAGCTGGTAGTCTTGTTCAAAATCATAACCAGCTGCAGGGTTATCATTCTTCAATTTCCCTGATTCAAGCTCAACTATCTCTGCTTCAATTCTTCTTTCTTGCTCATGCAATTCTTGTATGTAATCAATCGCATCTTTGATTATGGAAGCCTTGTCCATCTATTAAAATTAGATAATTCCACCATTAATCAGACAATATACTAGTAATTACTTAATTTTTTTTTTTAATTCTATTCTTTTCATATAATAAACATTAAACAGGTGTACCTGTTGTCCCATTGAAGTGATGTAATTAATATAGAATAATAAGAATTAATTAAAAACGTCACCTTGCTAATATTGGGGACCACAGCCCTAAGAGCAAAGAGCCTTTCGTTGAGCTTCTTCCTTCGATTCCTCTCGGAAACTATATTCTTCGATGCCGCCGACGAAGCTCCTCCGTCCGGCGAACTCGAATCGTAGTAACCAAGTGCATCATCCACCCCCCAACTGTTCAAAATTCAAATTCAAATTTCACTCTCTGGAGACCAAAATCGGAGAGAAAAGAGGCAGCAAAAGAACAATTAAATAAAGATAAGATACCTGTAGTCGAGATCTTCAGGCGCCGGGAAATTGAGGAGCTTATTTTCCCACAAATGGACGTCGTCCGAGAAGTTTTCAATAGGATCCATAAGGTGTTTGATTTTAAGCTTGAAATAGAAAGTGAAAGTGAAAGTGAGAAGAAGAGCGATTTTATCAATTATATGGAGGGGAGAGAGAGAGAGAGAGAGAGAGAAGATTGATGCTTTGCTTTCTTCACTGAAATGGTAGATATAGTGTGGAAGTGTGTTCCTCTTTTTATAATAACAACAACTATATGGGGAGAAGGGGATTTTTGCCACGTCGGATTTTATTTTTTCAGTTTGTCTTTTTCCGTGTTACTGACAGGTGTTTGCTCAATGATGCTTCTGAGAACGATCTCAACCGTCCAATCAAAACGTGGTCTTATTGTACGCGTCGCAGCCACTATGATATGTACTCGTTTTTGCATAATTATTTCCTTTTCCTTTCACAAACCGAGCTTCGAATCATCAATAATAATATATGGATTTTGTCTTCAACAACATAACGGTACATAGATTTCAAAACTAAATATAAAAGTATATCAACTTAACATTTAAGTAACATAACGGTTAAAAGTATATTTAATTAAAAAAAAATACTTTTGATATCATGGAGAACCGGTCAAATTAATAATATCACACTTTTCAAACTTTTTACTTACATTTTTACCTTTATTTTCAACATCTCTCTTCTTCTTCATCCTCAACTTTATTTCTTTTATCTCCAACTCCTATTATTTTTTTTATCCATTCATCCCCATAATTAATAAATAAACAAGAATTCTAATAAAATTAAAAAATCAACAACCATTTTCAATAATTAACAACAATTAATAGGGGGATTCACATTTGACAAGAGATTCAATCTTCAACAATTTCATTAATACCCAAAAACAAAGAAACTCAAAAACCCCCCAAATAATTTCTAATCTCTCATCTCCTACATCATCAATGAACATCGGATTATAAATGCCAGTGACAACGGTAGATAAAGCGGCGACAAGTCGAAAAGATTATTTTTGATCCAGAGATCTGAAGAATCAAAGCTTGGAAGAGACCGGTTTTTTATCTAGAGATCTGGTGACTGGAAGAGAAGACGGTGAAGGCGGCTAGTCAAAAAGAGACCGACGGCGATGGCTTGAAGAAAGAACAACGACTAATTGCATGTTGGTGGCAGTGGTTGTAGGAAAGGGTGAAAGTGAGTGCTTTTGGATTGAAACAAAATTGAATTTTTTATTTAAACGAAGATGAGAATAGACAGTTGAAGAGAGATATGTATTGTAAAAAAGAGAGAGAAATGCTATTTGAGAATAAAGGGATTAATAAATAATTTCATGTAGGAGTTGCAAATTTTAAAAGAAATAAAGTTGGGGATGAAGATGGAGAGAAGTTGAAGATGAGGGCAAAAGTGGGAGTCAAAAGATTGAAATAGTGACATCATCAAGTTTGACCGGTTCTCCACAAGGTCAAAGGTATTTTTCTTGGTCAAAGATAATTTTAACTGTTATGTTAGTAAAGTGCTAAGTTGATGTACTTTTATGTCAAGTTTTGAAGTCCATGTACCATTGTATTGGTAAAGACAAAGTTCATATATCTGTTGATTATTTTAACCCTCATAAACTGTGCTTAACTTTTTGGCAAAACACATTTTGAACCCCTGATTTTATACTAAAACTGCAATTGATTTCCCGATCAATTTTTTGAACACATTGAGTACCTGATCTCTTTATTTCAATATTATTAGCTCCAAATTCGATCTATTTTTTACGTAGGTGTAATATGCTCCGTTCAGAGACGGAACTATGAACAAACATTTCCAATTAATTTAAAAATTACATGGTTTTATCGCTTCAAACTATAAAATTAACACTTCCAGCAAATCTGTTTTCTTATCCAAGCAATTTTCTGAAATTATGTTACATACTAAAATATTATTAGTCATGTTACTTAATAAAGCTTGTTACATAGACATAAAATAAACTCGAGTTTGGAGCTAATAAAATTAAAATGAAAAGATCAGGCATTCAATGTGTTCAAAAAATTGATCATGTAGCTAATTGTAGTTTTGATAAAAGATCAGGGGCGCAAAATGTGTTTTGCCTAAATTTTTTTATTTTAACTTGATAATTAATTGGTTTAGTTCCATAAGGGCCACAAACTTATTAGTAGTTTCTCGGTATAAAGTTTTTTTTTCTCTCTTAATGTGATATTCACAGTTTGACATTTTGTTTCATGTCTTATTAACGTTTTCTTTCCTATCTCATTCAAAAAAGCTCCAATATCCAAAGTTAACAGAAATAAGCATGTTTCAACAAAACAATTTTATTGTGTCGCGCATTACTTTCTGTTAATTTTTTCCATTTTGGAGCCTTTTTTAATGGCACAAGAGGCAATCAGGTAACGACTATAAGACAGGAGACAAAAGGATAAAAATGTGGTAGCACAAGGGCAAAAATGTCTTTTAAACCCATAGTTTATCTCCTTACCAAAAGTTTTTTTTACAAAAGAGATTAATTAAAACGAAAAAAAACCCTCAAACAAAGGAGCCTGTTAAAATTATTATTGCTAATGATATTTGAATTGAAAGTTGTGGGTAATGATATTTATATTGAAGGTGTTGCAATTGAAATGGGGCTTATTTGTAACTTCCTTTTCCTATTTTCTCAAGAGATGACCGCCCTCTACGGTTATATAAAACGAATGGGAACTTTTACTGTGAAAAGAGTTTATTAGTGTCTTTCTGCCTCGATTTCAAGGTGACACTACTCTAAATTATCCAGGGGTCCATCATGGGATTTACCATTACCATCAAATATTAAAGTTTTTGCTTGGCGGTTGATCTCTAATGTTCTTCGTTTAACATTGTGTTATTGCATAAAAAGTGCTTATTGATTCAAATTCAGGTTTTGTAACTCAACAATGGAAAATGTTGATCATTTATTTAATCGCTGCCCTTTTGTTGATGTTATTTGGATTTTTGTCTTTGCGTGCCTACTGCCTCTACTGAATAATCGGGTTGTAGTGTCCGTATTCCAGTCTTGGCTCCTTCACCCTCACTTAGACTCCTTATGTTTGGCTTTCTTTGTGTGTTAGTGCATTTGGTATGTGCAAAATTAGTTGGTGTGGAAGAATTGTAGGTCTCAACAGGCAATTATGTCTCGTATGGCAACTGTCATAGTGTAGCTGTGGAAGATGGTGTATGCCCCTTAAGTAACTGCAGCGCCCACCGGCATGGATCCTCTTCCTTCTCTAATTTTGGCTGTAGCAGGCCATGGTCCTTCAGATGCAACAATTCCTCATGCTTCGGCTGTTGGTCAAAGGTTTGTTTGGTGTGCTCCTCCATCTCGCTTCGTCAAATGCAACACTATTACGACTTTATTTTCTAATGGTGATAAAATCTCTTATGGGCTAATCATTCGTGATTCTTCATGCTCTTTTTTTTTAGGCAAAGTCAGGCTTCCTTTCTTCGGGCGTCCCAATTCTTATGGCAGAAATTTTGGCAATTAAATCAGCTTTATCCTGGCTGAAATCTATTCTTATGTTATTTGAGGACTAAAAAATAATTCTTTTTTTCATGCTTTGAATCATGATTATCCGAGTCACGTATATTTTGGTTTAGTTGTCTTGGATTATAAGTTTTCACCTCTAAACATTGTTTCTTGTAATTATAGCTTGGTCTTGCAACAACCTAGTAAAATGGCCAACTCTCTTGTAAGAGTCTGTGTTTCAGATGAGGTAACTGGAATTTAGTTTATATCTCCTCCACTTTGTGTTGTTGTATGATAACTCTAACTTTTGTATTTATGCTGTAAATTTGATGATTTACTATTTTGATAAGGGAAAAATGATCTTTTTGGCTTTTTATGTATTTACACTGTGCATGTAACGCCCTAATCCGGTATAACCGAATTAAGGAGTTATAAATTAGCTATTTTTCATCTTCTTTACATTTACATTCTAATCCTGCTTTGGCTAGTTCTTTTTATGGTTTAAGTAACTGTTCCTTAATCATCGCCTCTTGTTACCAGAATTGATGAGGTTTTCTCTAACTTTATCAAATGATGTTTATTGTTATTTAAGACTACTTTACTGGTTCTTAACCCAATATTAAATAAAACAAGTGATTCGATTATATTATAAACTCAGCTCATAGCTTATATAGTTTTGTCATATCAATTTGGACATCATTCATTCATCATATCATTTTCTTTTGATTTAGATTTATAAGTGTTCACATTAAATCATCTCAAAAATTTAATCCGATATTCCGGTTACAATCATGCTATAATAATTAACAAGATCAAATTACTTATGTGTTTTCATCCAGGACACTATGAGCGTTTTGACCATGACTCGTTACATGAAATTTAAGATCCTTCAGGGTCCATCCTTATGTGCAGCCACTAAGCCTCATAAGGCGCCCTCAATCGGATCACATCAAATACCGGATTAATGATCAGTACCTCCTCTATGATTGGAATTATAAGTTAACTCTCACAATGATCCAAATGTCAATTCATTCATCATTTTTAATAAGTTGTGTTCGACTTTCTCCTTCACATACTTTTCAAATCTTTCTTAACAGTTTTACTTTCCTTATTCACTTCATTCTTAATCAATTACACCAAAATTTTCCAGAATTATATATAAATCATCAAAATTCCATAATCAATTAATCATATATAATAATTGTACCATATACACTACTTTTCCATTATTTTCTCTCTACTAATTACATTTTACAGTAATGATAAGCTCGTAAGGAATTAATATTAAAATTTACATTATTAGAGCAAAGATAAATTCTCATTACAAGAAAATTTTCTAAATAAAATAATCCCATCAATTGATTATAATTTAGGTCATTATCTTGACCGGATCTTCCTCCATTTCCATTTGCGCTTTACTCAATTCCTTCAAGTCTCATCTCCAACAATCCTTACCATTTCCACTTGTTCCTTTTAGCCAAATCTGACAAATTCTTCATTTTTGACTCACAGATCTAACTGATACATTAATGTTAAACTTAACATTGAAATTTATTGCATACTACCAAAATTTGAATAGGAACTTTTATGAGGGGCAACAGTCTTGAAGAGATATGATCAATTGAAATGCGGAAACTAACAAAAACTGATATAGTGGAAGAGAATGTCATATGATAAAGCCGAAATAATATTATAGATCTGGTATAGAAAGGAGGTCCGTATGGAAATCTAAAATGGTGGGAGATTTGGATGGAACACAATGAATCTTAGTGTTAAGTGGAGATCCAGTTATTGAAATTAGGACGAATCACAATGAGACTAGGTTAAACAAGAGATGCAACAGAAATGTAAATGACGTGGCGAAATAAGAGATAATATGGTAAAAGATGTTTTAGGAGGTGAGAGAATAAATTGAGGAAGATATCTTTTACCTGAAAAAGCTTAGGTGGTTGAAGGAGAAGCAACCATGTGTTAGAGCACGTAAAATGTGGATAGAAATGTGCCACGTGTATTGAAATCCAAAGGATTATATAATTTGCTACATTTGCTTTTTGATATATTGCAAAATTTTTAAATATATCCAATTACTCGGTTTAAGGTTGATCGAGTACCTTTATGGTGATCACTCTCCTTTTTTTTTTTTTACGTACAATAAGATCTGTACTAGAGATCTCTAGCTTAAATGATTGAATTCCTTACCATCCAAGCTAATCTTAATTGATTTCAATCTATACAATTGAGCACAAGTTTCTAAATTTATACATATAAGTATAACACCGTTTAAATTATCCAGTAATTTAGACCGTATTATATTAGTATATCAGATCAATTATTTTACTTGTTTTAATTATTCTATAAAAAATTTTAGGCTAATGTATATAATTATATTGAAATATGCCGGGGACAAATATCTTAAATAACTATATTAAAAACTCAAAGGGCACATTTTGAATTAAGGAAGGTAAATAAGGTTGTGTTTTTTCATGCTTAGATATGTGACGTAAAGCTACTTTATTCACCAATTCGAAGGAGCCATTTCGTTCACTATAAATATAAAGTACAACCAATATATATATATATAAGGAGAGAAATTCATACATGCATATATATATATATATATATATATATATATATATATATATATATATATAAGGAGAGAAATTCATACATGCATAGAGAGTAGGAATAAGTATGAAATTAATAATGGAAGAATGGGATTTTGAGTGAAGCCTTGAGGAAGGAAGACCAAATTTCATTTTGAAATATGAGCGCGACGCAACGCCGAACTTCTATGCCGCATTTCTATTAAATCATGGCCGTTGTATTTTTTTTCTTGTTTTTTGCATCTCTTTTTTCCATTTTTCTTTTCTAGCTTTCAATAGTCCCACTTTAAAGAATAATAAGATTAAATTAAATTGGTCTATTCCTAAAAGAAAAAGAAAAAAATAATTTGGTCTATATTTACGGGTTTTATTTAGAAACACAGTAATTTTATCAAAAATTCTGGATTTTTTTTTTTATGAATAAAAATCTAGATTTAAAATATATGCTTGTTATATATATATATATAATTAGAGCTGTCTAAATGGGTCATAACAATACAATTTACAGAGACAATCTATCTAATATGATCCGTTTGATACAAATGCCGTTTTTGTTGCATTGTTATGACATATAATCATAAGAAATACATGGATTATATAACACGATTATACTCCAGAATTTTTAATAAAATTTACTTTTTAAAATAAATGGATTTTTAGACAATACACAAAATCTTGGGATTTAAACAATTATTAAATGTTTTATGTTACAAAAGTAAGTTTTTCATATGTTAGGTCTTGATCATAAAAGAACTTCGACTTCTAAAATACTAATGAAAATTGGATTAAGTGATTTCTGCTGGCGAAAACTTGTCCAATAATCTATTTTTGAAAATGAAAAAACTGAGTAGTGAGATAAACAAAAACTCAAAGACTAGTATATTATTACACAGATTCAACAAGGAAAAATTTGGATGAATTTCTGAATGAGGAACCCAATTAATAATATTCCAAAAAAAGTAAATTTTTCAATTGCATGACCACATTTTTCATAAAAAGAGCTAAATATAGTAAAAAGAAATATTTATCCTCGATTTGAGAACCAAACCTTAATGGACTACTCACATTATGGAGGAATCTTAGTAATAGTTGGATAAATATAAAACAGAGTCAAAACACAATAACTGAAAAAATTGTTTAAAATACTTATCTGATTCATTGAATATCTTTAAAAGATTCGGACTCAATGTCATTTATCGCTCCTTATATAAGATTTTGTTTTATCCGAAATCCATCTTCCTATCCAATTGTGACTAGTAGAGGATCTATACATGTAGAGATGTTCTTTATACTCACAATTGAGGTATACTACATTATTGCTAAACTCATAGTTCTCTCAATTCTCTTAATACATTTTCAAATCCACTATAAACTTATACATGATGGTTTCTTTATCGAACCGTTTAGCGTCTAAATCTTTGTTCTATAGTTTAAAAATAAACAACGTTGTCACACCATTCATCTGGTCATTGCTAGCTAAAAAGGATTCATAGTTAATCCAACTACACTTAATTGATAGGATGAAAAATTTTTTTTTTTAAATGATCAATTATAGTATTGGATATATAACTAGAGTAATAGATCACTTAGTTTTTTTTTTTTTTTTTTTAATTAAGATTTATAAGGATGAAAATGTCCAAAAATTTATCCAAATTAAAGAGTGAATAGGATGTTTATTTGAAAATTATGTGAAAGTCAAAGATCCCACTATCACAATTAGGGCAAAGCATCGATTGGTTCGGTAATTGAATTTCGATTAATCGAACTAAAATATGTTCAAAAAAGCAACCAAAACAAACTAAATAAAAACACTAATCGAATATAATAGAACCAAAATTTTTCGATTTGGTTCGGTTATTAACCGTGGTAATTGAATCTTTTCTAATATAAAAATAAAAAAATTATACTAATTAAAAAATGTGTAATTTGATATAAATTATATATACTACATAAAAAAAAAATTAGTTATTGATTGGTATTAAATAGACTAAATGAACAATTAGAATCATAAAATTATAAAATAAATATTATATAAACACATAAAAAATATATTCTAGTATATTTATCATAATTTGGTTTGATTTTGGTTAATCTGAAAATTTTTGTGGTAAAGCTAAACTGAAACTGAATATCAAATTATGTAAAATTATTATCAAATCGAACCCAAAAAAATTTAGTGCTCGATCTAAATTTTTTATTTAGTTTAGTGGAGATTGGTATTCAAATTTTCCGAATAGTGTACGGACCAACCATAATTGGGAAGAGATAACGACAATGAGTGGATAAGAAGGCAAAGGTAACATGACATGTTAAAATTATGTTCCAATATTAACTAAGTCAACTCAAGAATTTCAAAGTCTTCAACAAAAGCATTTTTTCGTGGTGGCCTCGTGGTCTGGTGTAAACGGTTGGACCCGAAATTCTGCACCGCAATTTTTACTTTTTATTTCTTTTTGTTCAGATGTATCGCATTAATTGATTGCTTTTTTTTTTTTTTTTTTTTTTTGACAGGTATACAATTAAATTTCTAACCATATGTAATTGGGATGACGTCGATATGCTGACGTCCATATTATGATCAGTTTAGAAAATACTAGAATAACTTTTTTTTTTTCTTGTTACAATGGAAGAATCATTACTTTGCCATTTACAACTTTTAACCCTATTCATTGAAATAACATTACTACTTATTCCTTCATTGGAGCGGTTCAAAGAATAGGTGCACTTATATATTATTAAATATTGATCATTGAAGATAATATTTAGATAAAATAATATTAGCTTAATGAGTTTAATATATAGGTCTCTTTACAAGTCTTGTTCATTGTCACCATGAATACGCTATAGTACACTTTTGGAAATATACATGTGCTGCTCACATTCAATACGTCATCACTTCTTTGTTAGGGCTTAAGTTTCATAATTTTCTTTTTTAAATGGACCATTGTTTTAAAGATAAGAGTCAAGTTTGCTTTCTAAAATGAAACATGATGTAAAAGAATAGCAATTTCATAAAATGGAATAAGAAAGGAATATAATAGCTATTATTTTTTCATGAAATTCTAATGTTTGGTTCAAGATTAGAATAACACATGAGATTGATCATATTTGTATATTTGGTATCTAAAAAGCAATAATACGAAAAAAAATGAAAGAAACCGAAAAATGCAAGAAAAGAAATTGTAAAATCCACAGAAAAATGAATAAAATACAAAATAATAATAATAATAATAATAAAAGTAAAGGGTCAAGTATGTAATAACTATTCTTTAATTTTGATAAAGATCAAGTTACAGCTTTCGCAAATCAAAATGGTGAGAATCCTGGATTGATTCTTACTACTATGTAATTGAATGGTAATAACTACATGCCTTGGAGTCGAGCAATGCTTCGAATGCTAAAGGTGAAAGAAGTAGCAGATTTGGTTCTAAAATATCTTCCTACACCAGCGAAAGGAACATTAGCATACAAGAAGTGGTTGAAGATTAATTGTTTGGTCACCTCTTGGATTCTAAATTCAATCTTGAAGGAGAATGCAAAAGATTTCTAGTATGTTTCCACAATAAAGGAGTTATGGACTGATTTGGCACACAAATTTGGAGAAAGTAATAGGCCACAGATTTTCCAACTCAAAAGGTTAGTTTGGCTATACAAGGTACAATTTCTATCATGTTGTACTATAACAAACTGAAGAAACATTGGGATGAATTGGCATTTTTAAGGCCAAATCCAATTGGTCAGTATGGAGCAATAACAAATTGTGCCTGTAATGCTTTTCAAGGTTGATTGATCTAAATAAAGAGGACCAAGTGATTCAGTTTTTAATAGGGTTGAATGATGAGTATGATCATGTGAAGAATCAAATTTCCTTGATGGATCCCCTTCCTAATCTGAATAAGGCATATTCAATTTGTAACAGGATGAGAAACATAATGAGCTTTTTATGAACAATACATACATATAGTGAGTTTTGCATGCAATGCTAAGAAAGAAAGAAAGTTGCTAAGGGCAAATGGAAGAAAAAAAGGTGATAGAATCTAAAGATGACTTATATTGTGACATTTGTGATACAACAAGGCACGAAAGAGCCACTTGCTTCAAGCTGATACAATGTCCTGATTGGTGGGAAAATGACAAAGGGAAGGATACCAATAGCAAAAAAGATAAAGGATGAGGTTCTAAACAAAAGGCTAACGTAGTTGATAATGGCTCAACAAAGAATTTAGTAGTTGACAGTGATTTAGATCAAGATAGTGAGCTAGATAAAGGACCTGATATGAATACCATAATTAAAGAAGTTTACAAGATGATGAAGCAAAAGAATGAAGTTTCTAACTCACCAATGCATATCTCAGATTTCTTTGCTTTTGCAGCTTTCTTATGTAAATCTTAAAATACAATTTCTTTAGATAATGATGATTGTTAGATATTAAATGGTGGAGCTATATCTCATATGATTCCAGTTAGGGTTCTTTTATGAAAATGACAAGTTTGTTGCATAAATAGCATGTTACTTTGCTTGATGATAGTTTTATATAAATTAAAGGAAGGGAGATGTTGTTTTGTTCAAGAAACTTGTATTGCATAATATTTTATTCATACCAAAGTTCAAATACAATTTATTATTTGTAAATCAGTTGCTACAACAATCCAAGTTAGAGGTTGTTTTTTTTTATAATGATTACTATTTTATACAGGACCAACAATCTAAGGAGATTGTAGCTGTGGCATGGATGATTAATGGGTTATACTTACTAGACCAGATGTCTTTTTTACCAAATGTTATTAAGAAAGTAAGAATGTGTTTTGTAGCTAAGAAAAATGTTGTAAATTCTGCTAGTTTTAGTGTTGTGGATTCTATAATTTGGCATTTGAGATTGGAATATGCTTCTTTGGATGTTTTAAGTCATAATCCTGATGCAACAGTTTCAGTTTCTTGTTTAAATGGTGAATGTGAAAATTTTCATCATACTAAGCAATATAGATTAGAATTTCATAGAAGTATGATTACTACAACTGTTAAGTTTGAAATTTTGCATGTTGGTTTCTAGGGTCCATATAGGATTCCATATACTACAGGAGCAAGATATTTCCTCACTCTAGTTGATGACTACACTAGAGTAACATGGATCATTTTGTTACAACACAAGTTATAGACTTGTCATGCTTTGCAATGTTTTTTTTAACATGGTCAGTATATAGTTTGATGCTAAGGTCAAAGTATTAAGATCTGATAATAGGAAGGAATTTGGCAATCACTCATGTTTGTCTTTGTTTGAAGAACGAGGTGTTATACATCAAAAGACATATGTCTATATGCCACAACAACATGACATAGTGGAAAGAAAACATAAGCATTTGTTAAAAGTAGCAAGAGCAATTCTATTTCAGGCTTCCTTACCTATTTGTTAAAAGCAGTCTTCCTGATTCCGTGCTTAAGACCTGGAAAAACTCAATATTAGCTATGAATCCTCTTTTCTCAAAGGAATTTTACTAATTTAGCTGCTGAAATCTTGCATAATTAGCTGGTAATATTTTCACTTATCACCTTTCAATCCTCAACACTTAAACTTCAATCTGGGTTACTTAGTTCGTGATCTTAGAGACGATTCGGGGTAGAAACAAACTCATTTGGAACCAGCTTGCATCCTAAGAATCGGTTTCAAAAACTTTAAAATATCAGATAAACGCATCAAAAGGTAACTTCTGAGAGGCTTAAATACCTTTATTGCTTTCTGGGTTGTTTTGGTTATGTGTTGTGAAATTTTTAAGCCAAAAATGAATTTTGCTCGAATATAGCGATTTGAATGATACGGCTTCAATTAGAGGAGCACAGCCCTAACTTGAGCTGCACGGCTCTATTCTTCATAAATAGCCTCATGCAGAATTAATTTTTGATAAAACTGTTTCCTAAAAAATATTATAGCCGTACGGCTCTTAGTAGAGCCATGCAGCTATCTTTAAAGTCTTACGGCTCTGTTCTTCATTCCAGTTCGGTTTTCTAACAAATCAGTGAGATTTCACCCTAGAGGCAGGCTAAACTACCAAACTCACATGAAGAAGAATATTCTGAAACTTTATTTTTCAATAAATATTATAGTTTTATTGTAATAAAAATAATAAAAAAGAGAAAAATAAGTTTTTCATTAAAATTATTTTAAGTAGGAACATTTATATTTTAGTATGTTTTTGTGAAAAAAATTTTTGATGTGTTAACCGCTTTCCGATCTAGATTTAATTCATGTGAAGTAATTAGGACCCACATGAACAGAGTTCCATGAACGCCCGAGGATAACCGACTCACTGAAATATATGTTGATCCATTAACCGAAAAAATGTTTTTGAAATTATTTTCTCAGAGAATACGTTTTAAAATTGTTTTCCAGGACAAGTCGGTTGAATCTGTCGGATTCCTCTGACGCCCTTTTTTTCACATCCCGAGTAATCTATTATGTCTTGCTGTCGTGTTTGAGTCCTATGTGCATTTATACATCTATTGTGCTACTAATCTTTGTTTTGCAGATAGATGTATGTTAGGTTAGATCTAGTTTTCTATTTTTAGTTCACTCGTGTATTTTAGGTGATTATATCCCGTATCCCATTTTTATCAATGTATCCCTTAGGTTGAATTATTCAATTGGATTGTATTAATTTACTTTCTATATTTATTTATCGCTTTTTGCATGAGCATATAAAAATAATTAAGACTGAAAATGGAATAAGAAAGAAATATAAAAGATGTAAAGATTAAATTGGTTAATAATTATTTAAAACAAGAAAGAAATAAGTGATCTGTCCAGACCAAAATCTCTGGCTACAAGGTATAGCAATTCCTGCTCAAGTTGGTTATGCCGCAATTTTCCGATAGAACTAAATCGGATGACGACTCTTTAAATCTTTTAATGAGGAAATTTTTTTTCGTAGACGTCTTCTTTTCGCTTTCAAAATCAAAACTGCTTTGCGTTTCTATTAAAACCTTCTCTAGACCCGGCGCGTATAAGGATCGTCCGCTCACACATACCTAAAAGGAACAATAATTTGTTGTGTTTTGTTTGTTTTTATTTTTATATTTTGTTCATGCCTTTTCTTTTAAGGGTGCGTTTGGTTTGAACTGTGGAATCGGAATCAGAAACGGAATCGGAATAGGGTGGAATCAGAATCGGAATGACTATTTATAACTTTTGTTTAGTTCAATCTGGAATCAGAATTCAATTGTTTTGGAATAAAAAATTCATTTTACGATAGTAATATTTATAAATAAATAAATAAGATAAAAAGTCATAAAAACTAAAATTTATGAAAATCAAATTATATCATGATAAGTGTTTTTCTTGTAACAAAATATATTTTAATTGTCATTCTTTAAGATATTGGAGAGATTATAATGAACATAATAATTTCATGATAAATATTTTAAAGAAATTGAAAAGAAAAAAAAAATAATAACCAATATGTTTACGTGGGATATGCACACAATAACCACCATTTGTTTTGATTCCCAAGGAATCAAAATTGATTAACATGGGTTAGAGGAGGAATCACCCATTCCACCATTTATGGGAA
This sequence comes from Euphorbia tirucalli, assembly GCA_039660915.1. Lineage (NCBI taxonomy): Eukaryota > Viridiplantae > Streptophyta > Magnoliopsida > Malpighiales > Euphorbiaceae > Euphorbia > Euphorbia tirucalli. The sequence continues at coordinate 21,353,433 of CM077634.1, read as the reverse complement.
TCACTTTCCCATTCCATAATAAATTTGAGTTAACCAAACATTGTAAATGAGAATTTTTCATTCCAATTCCCATTCCATGGTATTTTTTAAGCAAACCAAACACTCTCTAAATGGATTAGAAATTTTTTCTACTATAGAATATTACTGAACCGTGCAGAGCGGTTATTCGACTAGTATATAATTTATGTGGAATAAAGTTATATAATTAGTGGAAAATGATATGAAAATATTAATGGTTTATAGCTTTTTTTTTTTTAATGTGTTTTGGGTCACTCTAACTTTTACCACAAAATCATCTAGTCTACTCTAACTTAAGATTTCACCTTTCCACCTCTAAAACTTGTACAAAAAAAACTATATAGCCCTATTCAACTTGTACTAAAAAACAACCACATAGCCCCTCAATTTATCTAACTTGTATATACCTGCTTCTTGTATTCTAAGTAGTGCTATTTAGCTACGTCAGCGCTACATAGGACACAAGGGGCGGGTGTATATATGTTAGAAAAGTTGGAAGGGTTAAGTGGTTTTTTTACAAATTGGGGGGCCGGAAAAATGAAATCTTAAGTTTGAGAAAATAAGTGGTTTTTTGACACCAAAATGCATTAAGCTTTAAAAAAAAAAAAAAAAAATATTGATACTAGAAGTGTCAAGTTGGAATTATAATAGGAAAGCAAACTTGGTGAAAGGAATATGTTCGTTTATAAAAAGGAAGTGATAAATTTTTAACTGTACAATAAAGTCTTTAAGCAAGTACTTCTTTTTAAATTTATATGTTAGACTTTTGGACAGACTTAATTAGTCTGAGGTAAGGACAATGGAACCAAAGAACACGAAAGTGTACAAAATTATTCAAGAAGAAATAATCTTTTCATTCACATCAATTACAACTTAGAACTAACAAAGTGAAACCAAGGAATAGCATGGCTTCCTTTTTTTCTTTTGTCGTCTTCCAACAAAACTATGTGAATTATTATTATTATTATTATTATTATTATTATGCAAACAGTTTATATTACGGCCTATAGTTCACCACATTTGATGGTTTTGGAGTTCCTAATTTCTTTTCCAATCAGTCTTGATTTATGATTAAATGCGTATAAACATAAATGTTATAGTTAGGCATTTCCAAAGGTTGATATTTGGTTTCAATCACAACAGTTTCCTACTCAATGGTTTTGAGGGTAATTTATATTCATGGTACATATACTTTAGCATTTTTTACAGTTTGGTTCACATTTCATTTTATCATAAAAAATATATATATAAATTTACACGTAACTATTGTGATCTAAAATACCGACTAGTGACCCGTGAACGCGTCAAGTCAACGTTTTAAACCTGCTAAGACCTAAATGTGGCCCTACGTAAGTCTCATTTTCCTCCCATTTTCCATTCTCTCATTCCTTTTTCTTTCTCATGCCTCTTATTTTCTCTCTCTCTCTCTCTCTCCCTCTCTCTCTCTCTCTCAATTCATGGACCTGACCTTTCTTTTTTATTTTCTTTCAACCAAACACTCTCTCTAGCAAGAATTACACCCAATTAGACTCCAACTTGTTTGTGAGATTCATTAACCTGAATTGTCACTTTCTCATCAATATCTTTTCCTGTCGGATTTAGTCTCAATTTCTTAACTTTCAGCATGACGGTTTTGAACTTCGTGGCAGATTTCTAGAAAAAAGGGAAAATAAAACCGAAGTGAAAGCTTAATATTGACACAAATTACACTTAACTGACCATGTGTGCATAAATCCCAAACTTTAGTAAATATCTATACAATTTACTTGTTATCATTGGTATCAATGAAAAAATCGTTATATGTTACTGATATAAAGTTATAATTGTATGTATTTTGTTGCAAAATGTGAGATAATGTTATTGTCATTGATTTACATATAGCAACAACTTTAAAATATTTATTGTTAAGTTAGTTTTTTAGTAATAAAATTTGTTTTCCTGCAAATGTTTTATTACAAAATCTAGCATTTTCTATAGTGGTTGTATAAGATTTCACGCATCATTAACATGTTGTCATTTAATCACTTTTAACTACTTTATATCTTTAAGGGCGCATGAGTTTTAGACATTTAGTTTAGTCTAGATCGAATTGAAGACATTATATATATATAAATATCAAATGTATGCATTTTGCTAATAAAGAGCTACAAAGCAAAAATTTCTACAATAGTTGTAAATTGGAGTATTTCAGGGCTATTATGAACATTCAAGTGCAAAGTCATAGTAGAAGTTGTCCCAAGAAATTAAGGACTCTATGCGACTCATTAACATTGACATTGGCAAAAAAATCATATAATTTCCAATTAATTATAACTACCTCTTTCTACTATTGGAATAGTTAGTATTAATTATTTAAGCAGTAAAACCAGTTTCCTTCGTTTTCAGTCTATTGGAATACACCAACCCCTACGATATCGACTTCTCCCTAATTTCTAACTTTTTATATCTATATTTTACATCCGGAAAAGAGCTGTCTAAATTTCAATGAGTAAGAACAAAGTTCAATTTTTTTTTTTTAATGAATTAAAATTGACCTGGGGCTCTCAAATCATAGAGCAACGTATTATTAAATTAAAAATTTGGCTGATAGAAAAGTTTCAATATAGCCTTAATTATAACAAGAGCACTATTACTTGATTTAAGTTTGTTCATTGAAAAGAAGTTAAGTTTTGAAGAGGAGTTATCTTCTAAAGTAATCTTTTGAAAAGTATAAAAGAGATGAAGGTAGGGTCCAACAACTACACGAAATTAAAACATAATTTTTCTTTTTATAAAATAATACATAATTTGGGTTTATATAATTATGAGGTTTGAAAGTCTAAAAGTTTTGATACCTTGCTTTTTCAGAAAAAAAAAACAAAACGTCTTGTTGTCCTAGTGATATGAAAGGTGATTGGATTATTATCAATTTCATTGATTTATTTGATCAGAATCGAATTTATAATAATTTTTAAAATTAATTTTTAATAAATTATAAGAAATTATACATTATTTCCAGAGAGGCGGTTTATTGGTTCCCTGTGTTTGAGTAAAAACAAAAAAACACTATGTTTGAAACAACAATTTTAGAGGTTATTCAATTTAATTATTATTTAATTATTTTGTATCAATTTTTGTTTTTGAAAACAAAAAATTAAAACAATTCTATTCTATCATTTCTTTAGTCTTTAAAAATTAGAAATCAGCTCAAAATTGGGTTGATTTTGAGAAAATCCATAGGTTGGACTGTTTAACTTTAGTTTTACCATTCAAACGATTAATATAACAATCACAAAATCAAATCAATTAAAAACTGTCAAAATCGAAGTAATGAAGTGACAACTTTATTAAAAATGAAAATTAGGGAAAACTTTAACTTATTCTATTGCTTTGAATAAACACCTCTGTAATCACTTGTCCTATAGCTTTGAATCAAATCAATTCATTTTGTTTTCTATTATCTTTGATTTTTTTTTCTATTGAATTAATTAAGCGTTCAATGCTTAATTAAGCTCATTGAATTAAAACTTGTGCAATAGAAAGAGAAAGACAATCAATCCTCAAATTTCACCCATTATTCCTTCTTAAATTTATGCTTAATTGCACTGTGTAAAGTGGGCATTGGTAAACTTTGACCTATATTCAAATCGAATGCAAAACCTAAGCATTCTAGAGAAAAAAAAGTTGTCGTGGATGCCTCGATCTGGCTTAACAAGTTCGCAGAATGTGACCATCATGATTTTGCAAATAGGCACATCAAATGTTGCATTTAAAGGATTGAATGCTTGCAATAATATGAAATTGAACCAATTAACGTATTTGATACAATAACAAAGCAAAGAAAGAGTCGGAAAATCTTGGTACATATATGAGAGATTTTTTTTTCTAAGATGATAAATATGAGTGGGCTACGATTGTGTTTTGTTTATGAAGTCAGAATTCCAGAGATAACCATAAACAGATAAATAAACGGACTTACGGTTTATATGCAGCGGAAACTCGTTTATGGAATGGATCTGATCTACGCGAGAAACCGGATCGTTCTGGTTGCCTTTCCTACGAGTGTATGAATACACTGAGTACGGGCTATATCCGTGAATTCTTTCGACGAACGAAGAAGTAAACCGTGTTTTTTCGGTAGGGACGTTTTCCCTGGGAATAGAATGGGAATCTCTACGATTCCATCATCAAAAAAGAAATAGAGAAACTTCTTCTCTATTTATAGTGGAAATCCCAACTTCCATCTATATATAGGGTCGGACCAAATTACATATTTGGTCCCTGTAATTTACACATAATTACAGTTTAGTCCCTGCCATTCCAAAATGTCATGGGCGGACCAAAAACCAACATCTCCCACTCGTACATGACAAGACACACTTTCATTGCGATTGAACACACATACTTCTTTCAGTTCTTGTTCGGCGAATTCACGCGACCAGTCAACGTAACGGTTAAACCTTGAAGCTCTCCTTCATCTTTCCACCTTTAGCTTAACGTGACTTCCCCCTAGTCCATTTTCCATGATCACTAGTTTTCGACTCACTTTTGATCTCACGAAAACATTCATATACACTACATACCTTTTCCACGAAAAAGTATTGAGCTCGAGTGTTATATGTTTACTAAGTGACATGTTACTGAAAATGTACTTCCTCTCTATAAATAACCTTCCACCATATGTCTAATGCTTATCTGACTGGTCCTTATATGCCCGTTCATAGCTAACGAAGCCTAGTTTAGGGTTCCAATCAAGTTAATCATCAGACATACCCTTCTTGTTATTTACAAGAGTTTTTAAGGGTGAACTTGAAACTCATAGTTTCATTTGGGTCTCACATTAGGAAAGTTGAGATCAATTTTCTTCTTTCCATCCCTTGGTCGGCTTTTACACATATTACTAAAATATGCCATAGTGTTAATCCACTTAGAACGTATGTTTTATAAACACTATGCGAAAGCATTCAGTCTCTAAATGCAACTCATGCATCAGTACCTCTAGTCCACATTTAAGCCTTTCACAGGACAGCTTTCGGTATAAACGAAATGATGATATTACGCAAAATATCACATATGGAGTAACTCACACTCCCACTTTTACCTATGAATACACAATCATAGTAAAAGATTCATCTATGTGAGTAGATGACATTTCGCCAACATACTGAACTATACTCAATAGCTCTATGTGTATCGCTTTAATTAGTGAATGAATTTGAACACAACAAATAACTCACATTCTATTGCAATAGAATTTGCCAAAGTTATTATAACAGTTCAAAAATAACAACATGTTCCTATAACCTACGAAGACCAAATTCCAAAATGTGTTTACTAAAACATTTTGAGCTATTGGCTTCGTTAATGAATCTGCAATCATATTACCAGTTGGAACATGCACTAAACTTATTTCTCTCTGTGCTATTTTGTCTTTAACAAAATAATAATTTCATATCGATATGCTTGCTTTTTCCATGATAACAAATATTCTTGGAATAAGCTATCGATGCAGTGCTGTCGGAATAGATAGTCGTATATTTCCTTTTAGGCAATAGATCCAAAAGATCTATGAAGCGAATCAAAACGCTTCTAGTACTGCAGCTACTGTAGCTACATATACCGACTCCGTAGTCGATAATGTCACGCAAGTTTGTTTCTTGCTACACCAGGAAATTGCACCATTTCCTAGAATGAAAATATACCCAGACGTGGACTACCTCCCGTCTTTATCAGTTCCGTGATCAGCATCTGTGTATCCCTTTAACTGCAGATCCTTTCCTTGGTAATAAAGGGAATAATTTGAAGTCCCCTTCAAATATCTCAATATCCTTTTCACTGCTACCTAATGCTTCAAACCTGGATTAGCCTGATAACGGCTTGCGAGACCCACCGCAAAACCTATATCAGGTAGTGTACAAATCATAGCATACATCAAGCTACCAATTGCACACCTAAAAGGAATTCTCTCCATCCTTTTAGTCTTTTCTGGAGTCGTGGGACACATACTTGCATTCAGTTTTGTACCTTTTGCACTAGGGGTTGGATCGGGATCACAGTGAGCCATACCAAACCGTTCTAAGATCTTATTGATATACGTCTCTTGTGAAAGAGCCAATAATCTCTTAGATCGATCTCTTGAGATCTTAACCTCAAGAATGTAATTAGCTTCTCCTAGATCCTTCTTCTCAAAGTTAGAAGACAACTAAGTCTTTACTTTCTTGAGTAAGGAAGTGTCATTTCCTACTATTAAAATATCGTTAACATATAACGTTAGAATGACAAACTTCCCTCCGTTTTCACGCTTAATTTAGACACACGAGTCTGCATTAATCACCTTAAATTGCATTGATATAATCATTTCATAGAAATGAAAATACCATTGTCTTGAAGACTGCTTAAGGCCATAAATTGATCTTTTCAACTTACAAACCTCATGTTCTGGTCCCTGGACAATGAAACCTTCAGGTTGAACCATATAGATCTCTTCGTTCAGTTCACCATTTAAGAACACAGTCTTTACATCCATTTGATGTAATTCAAGGTCCATATATGCTATAAAAGCAAATACTTTTCTTATAGCCGTGAAACGGACAACAGGTGAAAAAGTCTCCTGACAGTCAATTCCTTCCTGTTGTGTAAACCCCTTCGCAACCAGTTGGCTCTTAGTCTGGATAGGTTTCCTATCCGCTGATTGCTTTATCGTATATACCCATTTATTCCCAATGGCTCTACGCCCTTTGGGCAGGTCAACTAGTTCCCAAACTTTATTGACCCTTATTGACTCCATTTCACTTTCCATTGCTTTAATCCATTTTTCTTTCGCTGGGATTCCAATAACTCTATCATGTTTAGTTGGAATATCTTTAATTTGAGCTACGATCAAGAGAGCTTCGCTATCAACTAAATGACGGCGTTGTGGAATATTTCCCCTCTGTGATCATTTTAGAGGTTCGCTATCAACTAAATGACGGCGTTGCGGAATATTTCCCCTCTGTGATCATTTTAGAGGTTCTGCTTCTTGATAAAACAAATCTTATATATTCATCAAGATGTTGGGCAGAACTCCCACTGGGATCTATATCCATATTCACACTTGAATTTGGAATAAGACTCCCACTCAAATCAAGACCACTCAAGTTAGGGTCAGGATTACTCAAATCCGCTTGTGAAGGTTGAAAAACATCATTCTCTTCCCTTTCCCTTATGTCTTCAACTTCATTCCTCCCACTCGGATTAAGCGATCCTGAAGTTTCAGACTCTTGAGTTTTAAAGAAGGTGAATTTCTTATCCACTTCTCCCAGCTAAGGAAATTCATTCTCTAAGAATGTGACATCTCGTGACTCAAATTCTGTTATTTGACCATTCTCATTCTCTCCCACTAGAACATATCCTTTGGAGAGATCAAGATATCTTATAAAGATACCTTTCTTGCCTCTTGGGCCTAGCTTGCCATGCTTGCTAGATGTATCACGAACATAGGTAGCACATCCCCATGGTCGTAAATGGTTCAAAATTGGGCTTGCAGCTCGGCCACAATTCACAAGGCGTGGTTTCAACGGACTTAGAAGGTACTCTATTGAGTACATAGGTGGCAGTCAATAGTGCGTCTCCCCAAAAGGAGATAGGCAAATTGGCTTCAGCCATCATAGACCTTACCATCTCTAAGAGGGTTCGATTTCTTCTTTCCGCTACTCCGTTTTGTTGTGGAGTCCTAGGTATTGTCAACTGATGTTCAATACCTGTTTCATCACATAAAACTTTAAATTCCTCGGAGAGGTACTCTCTTCCCCGTTCGGTCCTTAAAGCTTTGATTCTCTACTCTAATTGATTTGCAACTAGAGCCATAAATCTTTTGAAACATGCTAATGCTTTAGATTTATGTGTAATCAAATAGACATGACCATACCTTGTATAGTCGTCTATGAATGTAATGAAATAGTACGCACCATGCCTTGCCCTAACATTCATTGGGCCACAGATGTCAGAATGGATTAATTGCAATGGTTGGTCAGCTCGCGTAGCTTTACCAAATGGTTTTCTTGTCATCTTTCCTTTTAAGCAGCTTTCACAAGTTGGAAGATCTACTTTTGATAAATCAGCCAACAAACCTGCTTTAGCCAATCGTACTAAACGATGTTGATCAATGTGACATGTCACATTTTCGAAATGCTAACACTATCCACAGACGAGTTAACATTAAAGGAAAAACTATTATGACACACATAATTTGGATCCAAATCCAAAACAATAAAACCATCCAACAAATGTCCACCACCAAGGCAGATATTGTTTATAAAGAGACTAAAATTGTTCAATTCAAAAGATAACATGAATCCCAAATTCATGAGGGTAGAAACAGATATCAAGTTCCTTTGAATTCCTAGGAGCATAGAGGACATCTTTAAGAAATAGTGGTCGACCACCATTCAAGACCAGCTGACAACAACCAATCCCTAAGACTTCCTCTTTAGAGTTATTTCCCACGTATATCCACTTAGTTCCCGGTGGAACATTACAGAACTCAACAAAAGAATTTTGATCCTTTGTTACGTGGTCTGTTGCTCCTGAGTCTACGATCCATAAAGGACGAGATTCGGTTTGCAAAACAGAACTTGAAACAAATGTATAACACTTATACACTTCGGTAACTTTTACCTTAGGAGCTGTGCAATCTTTTGCAAAAAGCCCCTTCTGTCTGCGATTGTAACATTTCACCCTAGAAATGTTAAAATCTTTCATGCCTTTCTTTTGAACTGGAACACTGCCCACCGTTCTCTTTGCCTTCTTCTTGAAGAACCTCTTGTTCCTCTCCTTGGACTTCAGACCAGGACTTGAACTAGCCATACAAACCTCAAATTTCATACTAAGAGAGGCTAGACGGTCCTCTTCCAGTTCAAGATGATGAACAACATCATCAAAGGCCTTAATGTCGTTGGAATGGGTTAGGTGCGACTTCATATGCTCCCACCCAATTGGCAAAGAACATATCACAGCTTAAACTTTATACTACCCGAGAGCATAAATCGCACTAAGCATGTGTTGTATACGTGAAACTTTTTCACGATATCATCATTCATAGCACTAAGCATGGTGATGAGGGTAGATGAGTTCTTCCTTTTCCAGGCTTGATAAGCCTCAAGGTCCCTCCTTGCTTGAACGGTGGTACCCTCTTCAGGAGGAACCATTATTCGCTCCAGATTGGCAAGAACCTCTTGTTCTTCAATTATGTATTGGACTTTCATAGCCCAAACTTTATAATTGTCACCGTCCAAACGAAGGTCCTTATTTAGTTAAGCAACTATTGCTTTTGAAGTAGCAATTGAAAAACCGTTAAAGACAAAAGTAGCAATAATAAGTAAGCGATACACCATATTTATTATAAGATCATTTAAAACTAAAAATAGTGTTTGGTTCATGTAAAATCGAACATCCATGCGCAATGCATCGAGTCACCATTTACATAGGCTAATACAAACACCATATTAGGTTTAAATTTCCAATAATAAATATATATATTTAGTTTTTGTTTTAGATTATATTTTAATTTATTTAAATTTATACTTCTCTTAAGTATAAAACTAATGAGTAATATAACACTTAGTTATAATCTCAAACTAAATAAATTAAAAAATTACTAAAACAAATAACTAAAATAGCAATGTTTAACAAATAAACATTTTATAATACCATAAAAAAATATCCAACATTTAGTCAAAATTACCACCACAATAAAAACTTTTAGCACAAAGCCCTTCAATACAAAATTGAAAAAAACGAAATCAGCAAAAGAAAGAGTGAAAAATGAAGAGCGCAATCTTCATTTACATCGAGTGGCACTGTCTCAATTTCTTTTGAGGCGACTGGGATCAGCTCTACGAACTTATAGTAGAGATCCAAAAGCATGTTCGCAACAGTCTTAATAACAGCATCCAGACAGGACGACGAACCAACTTGTTACTTCTAAGTAACATGGTTCTAGGATTATAGGATAACTTAGCTCCCGTTTTAGCCAAGGTCAACACAAACACTTTGCATTGGGATCCATAATCCTATTCAGGAACTAATCCATCAATGGAGTCCACTTTCGTCAAAATCAGAATTTTCTCCAAAATAGAATTTTTTAAAGTGTTTTTCACGAAAAGCATTTTTCGCAAATTTAACATTTTCAATTGATCAATTCCAGAGGAAAATCCTCCTTTCCAGACAAGCTCTAGGATTTCCCGGTTTTAACGCATTACACCGCTCCAAAACTCTAACAATATTCCCTTCCTCCAACGGGGAATACCATTTAGAGAAAAGCTCATCTTCAAGTTTTTTGGACAGTCCTCGTCTCCTCGTGAGACTGGATTATTTTCACCGTTTTTACGAACGTTTTCTTTTCTATAACATATATAGAAATAACCAAAACTTGTTAATGATCAACCAAAAATCAGTATATAAATACACAATAGATATACTGAATTTTCTTGACTTTATGAAACATAAATTAAGCATTTATACACAATAAATACATGTAAATTTAGTTTAAAATACCAAATGAATTCCAAAAATTCATCAAAATATACCAAAAATTCAAGAAAAATTCAAAATTTATTCTGGAAAAAATTTGACGAAATTTGGAAGCCGGAAACCGCCGCACGTGCCACCACGCGCCGACTGAATCTGCTCCACACGCCACCACGTGTGGACACGCGCACCACAGGTATGATGACTCACGTGACACGTGGCAACATGTGATTGGCGCTGAAGTGGCACACATGCCACGTGTCATCACCTGATTGGGTCTACGAATGACGTGTCATGCTGATGTGGCATCTCCTTGACACGTGTCATCATCCTATTGGTCCGAAGTGATGACATGGCAGATGATGTGGCACGCTGACATGGCAGAATCACAAAAATGTTTTGACACGTGGCGACATGCTATTGGTCCACGTGTTCAACACGTGGCGGTTGACCGTTTCAGGAGCAGTTGACTTGAACACGTGTCCTAACGTGATTGGTTAGACTTTTCAACAGTCAGAAAATCAACGAATCGCGTCGGTCCATGTGTCCCATTCCTTAACTTCTCCCCACCTTTTGGAAACAAACTCCACTCGCGGTGGTGGAGAGTGAGGGCCACGCGCCGCCTTCTGGGCCTCCGTTGGCCGTGAAATTTGACATTCCGACTCGATTTTTCGTGATGATTTCAGTGGTGTGGTCAGATTTACGAAATTCCGACAAAAAATTTTGACACTTTATACTGTTGGATCTAATACGGTATCGTTTTGACTCGGATAACAATGTAAATCCATATCAAAACAAACAAAAACGAATACAAAATAGACAGAAACATATTCTTTTGTCATGGAATATCAGATTTCAATGTCTACGGAATCATTTTGACTCGGATTTCATTATAAATCCGTATCAAAACGAACAAATATGTATTTAAACGAATAAATACGTATTCGAACGAATAAAGAAACGTATTCTTATTCACAGATTTCCGTAAACCAAGTTATGAACACATCAATATTCATGGAATGCCAGAAAACTAGATTCGAACACATCAATCTATAAACCTTTCGGCTCTGATACCAATGAAGTCAGAATTCCAGAGATAACCATAAACAGATAAATAAACGGACTTACGGTTTATATGCAGCGGAAACTCGTTTATGGAATGGATCTGATCTACGCGAGAAACCGGATCATTCTGGTTGCCTTTCCTACGAGTGTATGAATACACTGAGTACGGGCTATATCCGTGAATTCTTCCGACGAACGAAGAAGTAAACCGTGTTTTTTCGGTAGGGACGTTTTCCCCGGGAATAGAATGGGAATCTCTACGATTCCATCATCAAAAAAGAAATAGAGAAACTTCTTCTCTATTTATAGTGGAAATCCCAACTTCCATCTATATATAGGGTCGGACCAAATTACATATTTGGTCCCTGTAATTTACACATAATTACAGTTTAGTCCCTGCCATTTCAAAATGTCATGGGCGGACCAAAAACCAACAGTTTAAATACAATTACTACAAGAAAAACACATTATATTGATCGAAAAATTGTTTGCTTATTCAGTCGATAAATGACATTAGCAACTACAATATAAGACTTAGTAAATAAAATTGATTCAGTCCCAATAGGGATGGTTGGTAAAACTTTGCAACTTGTTTACAATAACCAGTCTCAAAGTCATGCGTAAGTTATTGACCATCTTTTGCGACCAAAGGTTGATCAGAAATGCATTTTCATACTTTCTTTTCTTTCTGGCTTTGCTAGTATTGTTGTGCTACATGATTAAGATTTAGCTACTCTAACTATCAATGGTAGTCATTTTGTAACAATTAGAACCAACATTTTTATCTATATATAATTACATTTTTTTTAAAAAAAAGCTGAAATTTTATACAGTTGTTGTGTTGATAATAATTTGTCATAACATGTCAAATAATTATTTTTTTTTTTTATCATAATTAGGTCTAGGTAAATAATAATTTACTAACATTATGGGTGGATTGAAGATGGTCATATTCTCAATATAATTTTTGGTTAGTTCTTATTATCCATTTGAAAGTACTGATTTATTGCATTTGTGTTGTTATTGTTGCTATTCTTGTTTCCCTTTTCTTTTATACTTTTAGGGCAATGAATTCACCAAATATGATGATGTCATATCGACTGTTAGTTCAACACTTGATTACATTATGTTATAGACAACTATACAACTCAAACATGTGTTGAGCTATTACAAAGGGAGAATATTGGAGTTGCAATTTCATGATTAATATAGTCTGCATTTCTTGACAATACTTATTTTTTAAATTGTTTTGTGAAAGTTATGCGCTTACTGCTTAGGTAGTAGGTGCTTTCTTAGTCGATTATTGTTATGACCATGTCCATAAAACTTAGGACTAGTTAGACATTTGATGATTAAAGATTAAGTACATTCATGTCCTACAACTTTGATATGTTGCTTTACTCAATAGTCTTTGTCAGAGATTTGAATTTTTGACAATTTAAACTTTTTTAGCTGCTCTAAAATAGTGAGAATTGCTGGCTATTTTGCTCAACTTCTTTTAATAGTTTGATGAAGCTTATATCAAATAAAAACTCCTTATGCAAAATAATGTATATTTTGCTTAATATATTCCTGGCCACATTAACTTGTCCAAAAAAACAGTTCGCCCCTTGAATTTGCAAAATGACCTATGAGCTCCCTCATCTTGTCAAATTATCTCTCACTTGCCTCGTGTCTCTCACGTGGCTCCTATGTGGCTCGTTGTGTGATGCATCCTTAAAGAGAGGCGCTCAGCCTTAAAGAGAAGCGCATTCAACCACGATGTATGATTTATTTTCGCCTTTTTAAAAGCAAACTCAAGATCAAAAATTCTAAATTGCTAATCACGATTCTTGCTGATATGAAATCACCAAACTTAACCATTACATCTATCTCTAACAGTAAAAATGCACTCTCTTAAGTACTAAATCATTCTTCAAATGTTTTGTTGCTTTAATTTCCTCAAACGACTTGGATTATTTTGTTTTGTACTTTATCTCTTTTTTTCTGTTATTTCTTCATAGTTGATGACCAAACTGGAACTTTTTTTATAATTCCAAAGTGTCCATGCCATACTATTGTTGCCACTTTTTTTTTACCCGCAAGCGATGTTTAGGATTAGATTTGTGATTGATGGGGAAGAATGCTTCTCTTATGATGTTAGATATGAAGGGGATACAATTCATATATTATCTTGTAATTGTTAGGAGATTACGACCTTCTTATGTGAATTAATCGAACAATTGAAGAAAATAAAAATAAAACAAGTAACACAAAGAATTTACATGGTTCGACCAATTTGTGCCTATGTTCATAGGAGATGATATTTGTTATTGAATCACCAAGAACAATTAACAATAGAATTATGAAACTCACAAGCCTAAGAATTTTTCGGGGAATTCTATGCCTAAGTGTTTCCCAAGCTATTTATTGTTTCTCTTGCACCTAATAACCTTAAAACACTCTTACATGTGTTTATATAGGCCCAAAATTGGCCTTCAGTCGTGTGGAATCCAAAATAGTTTGTAATTAGGAAGTATAAACAAAGTAGGAATAAAATTTCTATTTTCTGGAAGATAGCAACCGGATTACCAATTCAACGACCAAATTTCATAGGTAATTTCCAGCTTTTGAAACACACGTCGAAAGCTCCCACATGCACTCACCGAGGATTTGTTTATGTCTCCAACTTAATTAATTCATGGTAAAATGTCCTTTTTAGTGTAAATTAATTCCATAACTTTCTAATTAACTCTAACTTATTCCAAAACTCCAAATTAGCTTCTTGAATAAGGAATTAATTTCAACAATCTCCTTATTGATTCTTAATTCCAAGCTTCGCTCCTCCTCTTCATTTGCCTCTTAGGGCAACAGTCATCACACTCTAGTTCTACCAATTCGATACATAGCTCGAACTTGGCAGATGGTACTGGCTTAGTTAACATGTCAGTCGGACTCTAAAAAGTGTGAATTTTCTTCACCAATATTCGCCCTTCACTCATAATTCAATGAACAAAATGATATAGCATGTTAATGTCCTTCGTTCTTTCATGAAACAAATGTATAACACTCTCGCTATCACAATTAACATAAACAGCCTCTTACTTCATTGTAAGTTCACCAAGCAAACTTTTCATCCATATTGCTTCTTTAATGGCTTCATATAATGCCATTTATTCTGCCTCAGTTCTTGATAGAGCAACTATAGGCTGTAGGAAAGCCTTCCAACTGATAGCAATATTACAAAGAGTAAAGATATAACTCGTCAATGATCTCCTCTTATCCAAATCTTCCACATAGTCAGAATCGCAATAGCCAACCAAATTACTAGAAGATATACCATATTCAAGGCAATAATGAGAAGTTCCACATAGGGACGTTAATATGCACTTCACTGTTTCCTAGTGTGCTTTTTTAGGACACAACATATACTAACTAACCACACTAAGTGGTTAAGATAAATCCGGATGAGCACAAACCATAACATACATTATGTTACTAATCGCATAACAGTAGGGTATATACGCCATGCACTTCTCCTCTTCTTCAGTTTGTGGTAACATTTTAGCAGAAAGCTTGCAATGAGCTACCAATAGATTACACTAGTTTTGCATCCTTAATGCCAAACCTCTGAAGGACTTTCTCAATATACCTTTTTGGCTAAGGTCTAGTTTTCTAGCTGCTCTAACCCTTACAATCTCTATACCCAAGATTCTCATGGCTCTACCCAAATCTTTTATCTCAAATTCACCTCTCAATATGTAGATGAAAGAATTTCTAAACTTCTTCAGATAGATCCACCTATTATATAAAGATCTAGAAAAACCATTTGACAACATAAAGAATCAAATCTTTTGTACCATTGTGTGAGAACGCAGCAAAGCGAACCAGGGAAAACGTTTTTGTTGGATTTGTGTGGAAAACGGGTTTTGTTTATCTTGGAGAAATCATGGATTTGTTTGGAAAATCCCTTTTGTAGAAAACATTTTCCCATTTTTAACTTAAAGACCTCGAAACTTAAATTCCAATATCAGTGACAGAGTCGCCACCCAGATCAGCTCATCCGGGAAATTCCGGTATAGCTCCCTACTGAAGGTAGACTACTGTACCTAATCCAGAGATTTAGGGTTCGGGCAAGTGACTTACGTAACCTCAAGCTTGCTTTTACTTTACAATTTATATTTCCATATTTAATTTACTTTATTATCTTTCTCTAACCCCAGTTCGTGTTTGTATTTATTTAACCGATGCTCAAGCGAATGACAGAAAATAAATTGCATAAAAAATAAACCATACATTCAAAATACACAAAAAATAATAGAGGCCGCTTATACAACCAGATCGAACAAAAATAAAAAGCTCTCGTCCTCACTTTACAAGTGCCTAAATACATGAATATCTAGAAAATTACAGTCGCCTAATTTACACGAAAATCTATTAATTACATTGAAAATGCAAATGAAAGAAATTAAAGGCTGCAAAACAGACGGTTAGCACAATTTATAACACAACACAAACAGGACTCAAATTGGACAGAATTGGGATTTTTATGAATGGGGAACATACATTTAGGGGGTAACCGGGTCGGCTCGGCCAGCCGACCCGGTTAGATTTGGAAAATGGTTTTGAAACGCCTTGTAGGTTTTATGCTGGAAAACAATTTTCGAAAAGCATTTGGCTTGGTTTCATGCAAATTTTTCCGTTTAGCGGGTCTGTTATCTCGGAACTCGGGGTTCCGTTCGTACAGGTTTCCTAAATCCAACATCCATATAGGGTACAAAAAGCAGTAAACACGCCAAAAATATTTTGAATGCGAATACAGCATCGCGCGATGACATCCGTACGGATCGTTTTGTGACTCTGTTTATTCTGGAAACTACAGCCGTGCGGCTCTAAATTACAGCCATGCGGCTATGGCTTCCAGAACCTGAAAAAATGGTTTTCTATGGCTTCCAGAACCTGAAAAAATGGTTTTCTTGTTTTTTTTTTTAAATGCCATTTTGCTCATTTTTTGATGTTTCCCGAGGATTTCATAGGGTTCGTGGGCCCACTGATGCTGGACTATGGATCCGATTTGGATCGAACAACCCCGAAATTCAGAAAATAAAACCTAGGAAAAACAGAAAACCTAATATCCGTACGTACAGAAATCTGAAAACCAAAATTTTACAACATACGGATGCATTTAGGCCGAAATTGATCACAACAGAATGCATAAAATGGAAAACAGACTACTTTCGGTCGATCGGGGCAGCTTTAGGATTCTGCCCCAATAGAACATAGCTGTGCGGCTCTGATAACCAAAGCTGCACGGCTCTGTTCATAAGGAATACAACCGTATGGCTGTGTTCATGGAGAAGATAGCATTGCGACTGTATTCGGGAAATCCGGTTTCCGAAAATTAGCAAAAATAGGAAAAACCGCAAAGAAAAAGCAATGTACACAGGTTTAAGGCCTCTCAGAGTTTACCTTGATATTGTTTTGATGCATTGAACGTCAAGAATCGAATTGAAAACTCGAAATTTTCCCGAAGCCTTAACCGGCCGAAAATCAGAATACGAATCCGAAACGATCCCGAATGATGTGTAAAGGTTGAGAATGCTCCTTCCAATGTCTAGGTATCGATTTGGGATTGAGTTTTTGGTTTTTGGTTCCTCTCAGTTTTCGGCCTGCTTCCTTTCTCCTTTCTCTCTTTCTCTGTAAGTTTTTTTTTTATTGATTTTTATGCTTAAGCTCAATTGCCTCCTTTTTTTTATTTGATTTTTTACTTTTCCTTTTATACCTCACCTCCACAATGATTTCCAAAATTTAATGAGCCGTCTGAATCCTTTGCAAATTCCGCCAAAATCTTTTCTGCTCAGCCAAGTTGCTCTACTTTGCAGAGCAACTTGGTTGAACCCACTAGAGCCACACGGCTCTAGTTATGCTAGAGCCGTACGGCTCTAGACTACAACCGCATGGTTGTGGTTTAAAAACTAAAGCCGTGCGGCTCTAGCAAGAGCCAGGCTAACATCCATAAAAATCCAACGTTCACCCTAAACCCTAAAATCATCCCGGGGACCTTCTCGGGGTTTCGGGATCAAGGATAGCTTGGTTTTCGGAACATCTGAGATACTCCGGATGACATTTTGATCATTTTCAAGTCTGATTCGTGTCCATCTGCTCCACAGGTAATATAGGAATTCTCATCATAGAGGTTGAGAAATCCCGGCGCTTAAAGCTGCCCCTCGCGTGATCAAATTTGACACCCCGATACCAGGTTTAGGTTACCTGAGGGAAATTTAAGAACGTGAATTGAAGCGCCATAAACGGAAGGAAAGAAAGACATACCTGAGTTGCAGTGATGGTTTGATTTGAGCCGATACCGGGTCTATGTTACCCGAGGCAAAGTTGAATTACGGAGGTGAAGCTGATCTGGTCCTGACACCGGGTTTATATTACCCGTGGCAGATCTATTAGATTTCTGAGGGGAAGCCGATCTGGGCCTGACACCCGGTCTATATTACCCACGGCGGATCTGCTGGATCTATAAGGAGAAGCTGATCTAAGCCTGACACCGGGTTTATGTTACCCGCGGCAGATCTGCTGAGTTTTTGTGGGGAAGCCGACCTGGGCTTATCACCCGGTTTATATTACCTGCGACGGATCTACTGGATTTCTGAGGTGAAATGGATTTGGGCCTGTCACTGGGTTTATGTTACCCGCAGCGGTCTGCTGGATCTTTGAGGTGAAGCTGATCTGGGCCTGACATCGGGTCTATATTACTAGCGGTGGATCTGCTGGATTTCTGAGGTGAAGTGGATCTGGGCCTGTCACCGGGTTTATGTTACTCGTGGTGGATCTACTGGATCTTTGAGGTGAAGCGGATCTGGGCCTGACATCGGGTCTATGTTACCCGCGGTGGATTTGCTGAGTTTCCGAGGTGAAGCAGATCTGGGCCTGTCACCGGGTTTATGTTACCCGCGGTGGATCTGCTGAGCTTCTGAGGTTCCATTGACGATGCATATTTATTTCTTGATCGATAATTTTGGAACAAAAACTTTTGCCCTTTCGATCAAGAATAAATATGGCATGATTGTTGGAAATAACATTCTTACCTTGCAAGAAGTAAAATCTTGGCTAAGAAAGTAATTTCAGTTAATGTTATAAGCATGACTGCCTGTATTCTTGAAATTGGAATCTATACAGATAGATCTAAAAGAATGTTTTGGCTTAAGTCAAAGCATTGAAAGCGTTCAATATAAAAGACTTAATAGAAGCTTGCTTATGTTAACTGTGTAAATAGTTGCACATATACAACTGATTGCAATTAGTTGCAATATATCAGTCGAGATCTAGTATTCTCTTAAAAAGAGAAGTTATGATTTTGAAAGGTTCAAAATAAAAACGTTATAGCTAAATATCTATAATAGCAGCCAAAGTATACAGTTACATGTGATGTAAAGAAATTTTGGACGAAGAAGTTCATCAAAATTTTATGTTTTGTTCTAAGCATTGCTTATCCTGTGAGACTATTGTAGGGACAATAGTTCAATGCGTAAGAACCTTGTATGACACAAGCATATACTTAGGCGTTTTTCACTAATTTAGAGAGGCTGTCTCTAAAGAGAGAGTGAATATGTGTAAAGTAGCAACGGAAGCAAAAATTAATAATTCATTGACAAAGACTCCTGCACGAGTGAATACATGAAAGTCATGTAGGTCAATGGGTATAAGATACATGTATGATTGGCCATAGTGCAAGTGGGAGATTGTTGGAGATTGTGCCCTAAGGCCAATATTGGATTATGTAATTTGACTTCTAAGATTAATCTAGTGTAGATTAATATTATCATTTATGTTTGTATGTTAGCATTTATGATAAATATCCATGAATAAATCGTGTTATTCTAAATATCCCTAGTCGATTGTTATTATGGGAATAATAACAAACTAAGACTAGTGTGAGTGATAATGGATATTCATAAGATGAATATAGTGTATACAGATACAGATTATACTCACGGGTAATATGTTAGAGAACATGTTACTGGAGACCCACTATGAGATCAAGTTCATGGTCATGTGTCACAACTGATCTTGATTATAGTAGTGTCATTAGCTGATTCCTTTGACCTGAGGTCACCATTGATTCCAGGATGAATTCATGTTGTGCTTTGACGCAGTCAAACGCTGCTTGTAACAGAGTAGTTATAAAGGCTGTGGTTGGGTACAATATGACTCATGCTTAGGGATGTGAGTGACAGATATGGGATTTTGTCCCTCTCTAACAAGAGAGCGATATCACTGGGCCCCTCGATAAGTAAGACTGTTAAATGCATGGCCGTGCTCAAATAATTGATAAGAGTATCAATTGATTTGTCTGAACAGTTTACTTTGAGATCGAGAAAGCATATGATTAATTATATAAGATTGACAAGTGTACCATGTCTTATAATTAATCTTGATATCAAAGAGACAAAAGGGAATATGACATTCTATAAATAGGTATTGGATCATTCCAATCATATTAATTGGGTAGTCGTAATGGCTTGCTAGAGTCCGCTTGTGACCTATAAGGACATTATGGTAATTTCCTTATTGCCAATTAAATATGATCCTATGGGGTCACACACAAGAGCAAAATGAAGTTCATCTTATCGGGTATAAATTATTATTGGATAATAATTTATGAATGAGAAAGAGAATAAATATATATAGTGATATATATTTATATATATATGTATATGTGAATATTAATATGATTAATATTGTATAAAGTATGCTACATATTATAATTAAATTATATAGAGATATAATTAATTATAATATTGCATATACATATGTGTATTATGGAGAATTGATTTGATTTAATATTAATTGAGAATTAATGTTAAGTTGTGTGGGTTAATTTATAATTATGACTAATAAGTGTATTAGGTCATAATTATAATTAATTTTTAGGTTTTATATATAAGGATATAAAAACCTAAAAGAAGTAGTTTTTTCACACAACACAAAACTGGTTTTCGGCAGCCACCAAAGGAAGCATAGTGCCAGCCGAAATTATCCATCTAAACACAAGGAAAAATCTGATTTTTCGGTGCCTCTCTCTCATTCGAAGAATCGTTCTTCAATCCCGGCGCTAGCACGCGGTGAATCAATTGCTCCGTGTGGATCAACTGTAGAGGGAAGCTATTTTGGTTCCTAATTGATTCAATACCTACAAAGAATTAAGGTAATTCTTTAACCCTCTTTCCGATTCAATGCAATGTACATGGATCCGTGGCGGGGATTAATCCGTTTTATTTCCGCTGCGTATTTTGTTTTGTGCGATTAATCCCCAACAGAAATTGCACCCTGTTATCAGTCACTACATGGTGAGGGATTCCATATCGAGAGAGGATGTTTTTTTGAATGAACTTAACCATCTGCTTAGCTGTCACACTGGAGAAGGATTCTGCTTCCACCCATTTTGAGAAATAATATAATGCGACCACTATGAACCTGTGCCTGTTAGATGCTGCAAGATGAACTTCTCCAATCATGTTGATTCCCCATGCCGAGAAAGGCCAAGGAGATGCTAGATTCTGTAGTTTAATTAGGGGTAGGTGGCTGATATCAGCATAGATTTGGCATTCGTGTCATCTTTTTACCTCCTTCACACAATCAGTGTGCATTGTCATCCAGAAGTATTCCTGTCTCATTATCTTACTAGCCATTGCAATCCCATTCATATGCGGCCCGCAGGACCCTGCTTGTACTTGCTGCATTACCGTTTCTGCTTCCTGTTTTGTCAAGCATCTTAGAAGAACCCCGTTTGCAGTTCTCTTGTATAGCTTATCTTCAAAGATTCTGAACTGGCTGGCCAATCTTCTTAATGAAACTCTATCAGCGGTACTAGCTCTTTCTGGGTACTTTCCTACTTTCACATACTGATAAATGTCAAAGAACCATGGCTTTTCTTCAGCTATTAACTCCATCACTTCATGCATGTCAAAGCA
Organism: Euphorbia tirucalli; assembly: GCA_039660915.1. NCBI lineage: Eukaryota > Viridiplantae > Streptophyta > Magnoliopsida > Malpighiales > Euphorbiaceae > Euphorbia > Euphorbia tirucalli. Next base: position 21,331,903 of record CM077634.1, on the reverse strand, counting down.
GGGTTGCTTGGAAATTGCAATTATCAGAGGCTGTATCTATGTCTTTTCTGGATCTTCCCACATAGAGGACAATGTTGCTAGTGCATCAGCCATTTTATTCTCCTCCCTAGGCACGTGTCTGAACTCACACTGGCTGAATAACCCTCCCCTGTACTGTAACAGATCTAAGTAGGGCCTTAAGGCTTCTTCTCTTAAATCCCATTCGCCTTGTGCCTGCCTAATTACCAAAAGTGAATCTCTAACAATCAAGACATTGTCTGCCCCTAGTGTCAGGAGGGCTTCCATTTCGAATAAGCATGCTTCATATTCTGCTCCATTGTTGGTTATGGAAAAGTCCAATCTCTTCGACAATGGGATGATCTCGCCATCTTGCGTTGCTATGATTACCCCAATTCCAGCACCCTTTCGATTCACGGCACCATCGAAGCACATAACCCATCTCCTCACTTCTACTATAGCCAGTTGTTCATCAGGGAACTCCAGATTCTCCACACAGTCCAATTCTAATGGCTGATTTCTAGGAATTCTACCACAGCTCGCCCTTTGATGGTTTTCCTAGTAATGTACTCAATGTCGAATTCTGACAGGAGTAGTAGCCACCTGGATAATTTTCCAACCAACACTGGTGCTTCATACAGATACTTCATTGGATCCACTTTAGCCACGGCTTGCACTTTGTATGACTGAAAGTAGTGGCCCAATTTCTTAGTCAGCCAGATCATTGCCACACATGTCTTCTCCACCAGTGTGTACTTGGTTTCATATTCCAGCAGCTTCTTGCTGAGATAATAAATGGGGAACTCCTTCCTTCCATCCTGCTCCTGTGCTAGCATTGCCCCTATAGAGGAATCTTCGACAGTTAAGTACAAAATCAGAGGCTTTCCTAGAGTTGGTGGGCTGAGAACCGGTGGGTTTACCAGATAAGCCATGATCTTGTCGAAAGCCAACTAACACCTGTCATCCCACAATCAGCTGATCTTTTCTCAACAGCTTGAAAATCGGCTCACACACTGAAGTTGGTCGTGCTATGAAACGGCTGATATACTGCAAGGTACCCAGAAATGATCGAACCTCCTTTTCTGTCTTAGGGGCTGGCATATCTAGAATGGCTTTGATTTTGTCTGGATCCATCTCTATTCCCCTTTGGCTGACCACATGACCCAACAGCTTTCCTGATGTAACCCCAAATATGCACTTCTTGGGATTAAGTCACAGGTTATATTCTCTGATGCGTGTAAGAAATCTATCCAGGATAACAAGGTGCTCTTCCCGGGTCATTGATTTAACAAGTATATCGTCAACGTACACCTCCAGTTCTTTATGAATCATGTCATGCAACAATGTTGTGACAGCCCTCTGGTAAGTGGTCCCAGCATTTTTCAATCCAAAAGGCATTACTCTGTAGCAGAAAGTGCCCCACTCTGTAGCCAAAAGTGCCCCACTCTGTAATGAAAGATGTCTTCATCTTGTCAATCACATCCATTAGGATCTGGTTGTATCCCTGAAAATCCATCCATGAAGGAATACATTGCTACTTTGGCTGTACTGTCGATTAAAACGTCAATGTGAGGCAAGGGGAAATTATCCTTCGGGTAGGCTTTATTCAAGTCCCTGTAGTTGACACACACTCTAACCTTTCCATCTTTCTTGGGCACTGGCACAATGTTGGCTAACCATTCTGTGTACTCCACTACCTCGAGGAACTTGGCTTCAATCTACTTAGCCACTTCTTCCTTTACTAGTGCAGCCCATTATGGTTTTAGCCGCCTTAATTTCTGCTTTACTGGCCTGAATCTGGGATCTATTGGAATCTTATAAACTGCTATTTCTGTGTCGACCCCTGGCATGTCTCTATATGACCAAGCAAAAGCCTTAACATGCTTTTGTACTATTTCTGTCAATTCTTTCTCTTCTTCGGATTTTAGTTCGTGTGAAATGAATACCATTTTGGGGTTTTCATCTATACTTATGTTAATTTCATGAAATGCAGTGTCATGAATGCTAAATATGCTTAATGGTGATTCAAATGCATGCACAGAATTATCAGGATAAACATCACATAAGTAATCAAACTGGGATTTCATTGCATTAAACTTGTTAAAAAGTACATCGTTCACACTGAAAAGAGAAGAAATAGATACAATAAAAGCATTTTCATCCTCCACAAGTGGAGGGCCTTGAACTTCTCCATCCTTACTCAGCTCCAGGATGTTGTCCAGGTCAGCAGCAATTTCAAACTCCTGTTCAAAAGGAAGAGCAGTCTCCTCAATCTCAACCACTTGTGCCTTGGCTTTCTTCATAATTCCTACTATTTCAGCAACCACAGAATCCAAGCTTGCCTTGGTCATCAGCTCCTTAGTGGACCCTTCCTCACACTTTTCAAATGCCTTGCCTAAGGCGGCCGCCAGTGCCTCTAAAATTGCTTTCACAGACTTTTTCTTTCGCTTTCTCCTTGGCCACTTCTACCGCTTATGCTATTACTCCAGATGGTTTCTCTTGGGGGATGGCAGGCTTAACAATTGCCTCTTCTGTTGTAATTGGTGCAACTAGCTGTTCCTGGCTCTTCTCAAAGTTTACAACATCAGAAAATATCTCTAAGCCTGGGTATTCAATGCTCCTGACCTTCACTAGCTCAGCTTGCCCCTTGTATGGCTCTTCACCTGCCTTAATGAACGGCTTCATCATGGGCTTGCCATTCTTTCCATTCTTTGGACTTTTCTTCTCAGATGCCTCTACTGTGTAGCCTAAGCCAAAATGCCTCGGCTTCCCAGAATCAATGCTAAATTCGGGCACCCCTTATAGATTAGCCCCGAGTCCCATGCCCGGAACAAAATCGTGCCTGTGAAGGTATTTAGACAACCATTATGGCATATAGTTCTCATAGATAACCATCGAAGCATCTGTAGTTTCTGCTTCACTAACCATGGCGACTTGGAATCCGTCGAATGGTATGATTTCCTCACTAACAGCAGCAATCACGGACTGAGAATCTACCTCGACTGTCACAACCTCACTGCCAATTGAGAATTTTATCTTCTGGTGTAAAGTTGAAGGTACACCCCCCAGTGGGTGAAACCATGGCCTTCCTAACAGCAGGGAGAAGGTGACTGGGATGTCAATCACAGTAAAGGTGATCGTCGACTTGACCGGTCCCACTTCCATTTCAGCTTCAAAAGTTCCAATCACAGTCCTTTTCGAATCATCATAAGCTCTCATCACAGTAGGGGACTTTCTCGAACTGGCTTCACTCAAACCCAGGAATGGTAACATCTTTAATGGACATATATTCAGAGCAGATCCATCATCCACCATCACACTTGGCATAACCCGGTCCAAGATGTTAACTTTGACATACAGAGCTTTGTTGTGAGCTCTCCCCCAGTGTGGCAAATCTTTTTCTGAAAATACAATGTCAGGGGACCCTACATGAATCTTATCTAGTAAGCAACACAGGCCTCTGAAGATGCAAGTAGAGAAACTTCAATTTCAGACAGCTTTTTAACTAGCGCTGCCCTGTGTTCCTTGGACGTCAATAACAAATGCCACAGACTGGCCTGTGCTAGAGTCTTTTTTAGTTGGGAAATGACCAGGTCTTCCTTTTCTACTTCCTTTGGTGCTGACATACTGCCTGACCCAATCACTGGAGCCTTGTCACTCTGCTGAACAACTGGCCGGTAAACTCTACCACTCCTTGTTACATTCTGTACTTTGGGAACTCTCTGCTTCTCAACAACTGGCAGCTTAACTGTCTCATTACAACCATGTTTTTCGTATTCATCTTCTGAATCCAGATCATCCAGACTCACAGGCTTTACTTCCTTCTGCTCTGTGGGCTTTCCATATTCTGACTTTGCCCCGGTTTCATTGGCCACCATAGACTGCACAGTGGGGTTTGCGTACAGGACCTGGGTAAAAATGAAGTTGTCTGGTAGCCCCGACTGCACCATATTGACCTACCATTCAAATGTTGGCAAAGGGTTAGTCTTCGTGCTAGGCTTGGCAGGCTCCTGTAACTTTCCTTCGTCAATCAACTTCTGGATGGCATCCTTCAGCCTATGACAGTTGTTGGTTCTATGTCCCACCATGACATGGTAAGTATAGAAATTATCGTTATCTTCCTCTGTCGACTTCTCGAAAGGCCTGAGAGAGCTTAACAGACCGCCATTCCTGCACTTGGCAAAGATCTTAGCCAAGGAGAAAGCCCACGGAGATATACCCTGGCCTTCTGAATTTCTGCTCGGGTTTCCTCGCTGCTGAGACACAACAGCAACCCCTGCTTGCTTATTCTCTGAAAACTACCCGCTCATACCCATAAAACCAGAACCTGACCCACTGCTTGACCCAGCTGCAGTAGTCGATTGATACCTAGAACTGTACTCAAAGCCTCTGTTGCCCCTGTAGCTGACTGCCTTTTCCTCCTCATCCCTCTCAATTTTCATGGCCATGCTATACACTTCACTGAGCTCACTAAAGGAGTGGAATTTCATATGGTTCCTGAAGATGTCCTTACTACCATCAATCAACTTCTGAATCAATTCATCCTCGTCGGGGCAGTTTTTTAGCAAAATCATCTTATTCATCCATCTGTGGTAGTATTCATCAAAGGAATCATTCTGCTTTTGCTTAACCCTCTCCAGGTCATACAGCTTTACCTGAATCTTAGTATTGAAGCTGTAGTATTTGATGAAAGCTGCTGACAAGGCTTCCCAGTCCGATTGCACCTCTTCAGACAAAGAGTTATACCAGCTCAATGCACCCCCCTCGAGTGTGGTCAGGAAAAAGTTGATTAGCTGCTATTTGGTAGCACCCGCAGTTAGCATGACCCATGCGTAAAGGTTCACGTGAGCCTCCGGTGAACCAATCCCCTCATAAGAAGGAACTTTCGGTACTTAAAACCCAATAGGGAAGGTCTCAATGCCCTTGTTAATCATTGCATCTACATTCACTCCTCTTTTAGAGCCCAAACTGATGTTGGCCCCTTTCTTCAGCTCGGCGACTACTTCATCCAACTCTGAGTACTTTGCCTTCATTTTCTTTTCCATGGCTGCCTCAATCTCTTGCAGCTTTTCTACATTAGCTGAGACATCTGCCCTAAACTGGGAAGATTCAACCACCTTTTCCTTTCCTAGCCTACTAGTTTCGACCTCCCCACTTTCTCTTACGACAGCCGGCATCTCTTCTTTCAGCATGTCACGGAAATCCTGAGATCTCAGGAAATCCTTCAGGGCATCAGCAAGACTTAGTGTTTGATTAACCATTTCCACTTTCTCTTCGGAATCAGACTCACTATCTGTTTCTACTGTTCTCTGTTCCCCAACAGCCCTCAAAGTCTGAGATCTTGTCCTTGGTCGATCCAGCTTACTCTGTGAACTGTCTTTACAGAGCTTTGGTCTTTTCTAGTCTCACGTGTGTGTGGTCCTACATCACAAATGGAGAGTTACGGGTAGTAAATGAATGACGTGATGTCATGAAAAATGATGCTTGGATGATGCTTCGTGAATGGAAATGGAAATGAGAATGAACTTTGTGTGTTTGACTTCCTTTATTTAGGATATCATAAGAGTGCCCGATGTTATACAAATATAATGCAAGAATGTCTCGTGGGAGCCACCACACGGACAGAGGTTCGGCGCCTTTGGGGCACCTAATGAATTGTCGTGAGATGGCCGCATGCGTGCCGTCACACGGGCAGAGTTTCGATGCTTTGTAGGTCAATGGGGTGAAATGAAATGGTCGCATGGGGACCGTCCCACGGATAGAGTTTTGATGCTTTTGAGGCATGTGATATGAGATGATGTTATAAAAAGAGTCACGTGTAACCAGGGACACGGACAGAGGTTCGACGTTCATGGAACACCTTGCATGATTTTATAATGTTATGGAATGCCCCTATATGCGCACTAATTTGGCACTCGGGGAGTACCTTGAATGATTATGCAATGTCGTAAAATGACCCGACGTGGGCCACGATGTGCAGACAGGAATTCGGTGTCACGTGACACCTATGATGAATGAGTATAATGTCATGTAATGACATCGTGTGAACCACCACACGGAAATAGACCTAGGACCATTGCGGCCTTATATTGAATGACATGGTATTTGTGAAATGGCCGAGTGCAATCCGGTGCACGGGCGGAACATGGGTAGTTTTGGGATACCTGATATGTTATGGAATGAAATGATCGTGAAAGGCACACTCGGAACATCCTTTATTAAGTGGGATGAAATGACATGAATGTGTATATCACACGAAAATGCAAATGGTTGCATGAAAACGTGGTTAAGATGCATGACACACAGGATGATGTCGTGTATGCTTCGTGGAAATGTCGCAGGCAAAATGTAAATGGCATACAAATAATATGTCATGGCTACGAGAAAATGTGATTAGCGTCACACATATGTCGATGCTCGAAAAAATGGCTGCACAAAGATGTGGTTAGAATGGCACAAGAAATCTATGCATGTTTAATGCTTCATGAAAAGTCAAATAGAAAACACTGGAACAAACGTTAGCACACGCAATAATATTCACTCCCTTCCAACCTTATTTCTCCTTTCAATTGGTCTTGCATTCTTTCTAGGAATTGGGTCTCTTTGGCATCAACAGGGGATACCAAAGGCGCACATTCAATGTTCAATTTGAATTTAAGTTTTGGTGATCCTAGGGGAAATTGCTAAGCCACTTGTGAACGGACGACGTTTTCGACGGAACACGGACTCCTTCTCGGAAGGGGCACCTCGATTTCGGGTGGACCCTCCCTCGCGTGGGGTTTTTATAATGGAAATTCGTTTTGGAAAAAAATGGAATTAATTCTTAAACGAACCGAGACCTAAGTATCGATGAACATTGTAGAAGTCGCCACCCGGCTCAGCTCTACCGGGAAATTTATAATGTAGCTGAACCGAACGAACGGCCGCTACACTATCCAGAGATCTAGGTCCGGACAAGTCCCTTATTTCGTGTCTAATTAAAATAAATATTGGCCAATGTTCATAGATAGTGTTTCAAACTCTAAAGTCAATTTTATTACATTAAATTAAACATACAGCGCGCATACAGGTAAAGTAAAATAGTAAATGATTAAATTATTACAACCAGATCGAATAAAAGATAAAAACTCTCAGCCTCACTTTTGCAACCGCCTAATATACACGATTTATCTAAAAATTACAATCGCCTAGGATACATGTATTAATCTATTAAATACATCAAAAATAAAAATAACAATAAAAAGCTGCAAAACAGAGGGTTAGCACAATTTACGACACACCATAAATAGGACTCAAATATGATAGAATGAGGAATTTAGAATTCCGGGGCATGCATTTAGGGGGATAACCAGGTCGGCTCGGCTAGCTTGCCCGATTAGACCGGGAAAACATTTTGAAACATCCCTATATTTTTGGGTTTTGTGACAAAATCATTTTGAAAACAATTTTGCCGCTTTACATGCATTTTTTACATGTAAAGTGGGTCGGCTTTCGGGAGAATCGGGTCTCCGTCGTGGCATTGTTCTAAATTCAATTTTACTGAAAATTGAATCTAGGGTCGTGGATACACACAACAAAATTCATTTTTGGTGATTTTCTGATTTTATGAATTTTTATGGATTTTTGGAAATTTTTATGGATTAAAATGGAAATTCTAATTCTGAACAGGCATTACAGTCGTGTGACTGTAACTACGGTCGTACAACTGTAATTACAGTCGTGCGACTGTAAACCATTCAAACTCAGCATTTCGCCAAAATTTTATTTGAAATGAAACTAGAAGAAAATAAATCTAGAAACCAAGAACACTCGTACGACTGTTCATCAAACTCAAGAACAGTCGCACGACTGTTCTTGATTTCCAGAAACAGAAAATGCAGAAATAACGCAAAGATGCACAAAAATACACCAATCACCTAGAAAGCGTGAAAAATAAAGGGGATAAAGAGTGTTTACCTCTTAGGCGCTATTCCACCGTAGGATTGACCCCTAGGGTCGCTCCAATCCACACAAATTTGCACTTTTCTCCTTGAGTTGAGGTTGGGAACTTTAGGTCCAAAAATCTCCAAATGCTTAGGAATCCTAGGATTTCTAGTCCGAAATTTAGTTTGTTTTAAGTGTCAGATTATTAACTTAGGGGTTTCTAACAAGTTTTTAACCCTATCTTTGAGAATTAAGAGAAATAGAAGAGGAAAAGAAATTTTTGAGTAGGTTTTCTCTTTTTCCTTTTCCTTGTCTCTTTCTCCCTTTTCTCTCTCTAGATTTCTGAGATCAAAAGCCAATCCCTCTTCTCTCTTTTTCCTCTTTTTATGTCTGATTTCCTCACCAGAATCCGAGCAATTAATGCCCAATCTTTCCCCTCTTCTTTTTTATGTCATGGGCATGGTGTTCTGCACCTGCTCCGATCTTACAATTGTACGACTGTATTTTTTTTATTACAGTCGCACGACTGTAGTTTACAGTCCTGTGACACCTGCTTGCTCTTTTTTTTAGGGCAGAAAATTCCTGCGCTTACAGCTGCCCCTCGCGTGATCAAATTCAACACCCGATCTTGGTCTGAAATAGTGGAGGTGATGAATTTGAGAGCGCGAATCCAAGCGCCGCAGACACAGGAAATAAAACATGCAACTAAGTTGCTGAAGCCTCACTGCCGTAGTGACGCGTTGAGTTTATTGGATGGAATAAGCCGATACCGGGTCTATGTTACCCGAGGCAAAATTGATGTTGAAATAAGCCGATACCGGGTCTAGGTTACCCGAGGCAAGGAAAATGGAGTGCGGGATTTGAATGGGCTTCAAAGAGCTAGGATCTTGCTTGAATTGATCTTCAAGAATCTGAAATCTGACTTGGGCGGTTTTCAAGGATTAAGAATCAGGCTTGAAGAGGTTTCAAGGATCCAAAATCACGCTTGAGGAGGTTTGGTCAAGGATTATGAATCACGCTTGAAGGAGTTCAAGGATCCAAAATCACGCTTGAGAGGGTTTGGTCAAGGATCATGAATCAGGCTTGAAGGAGTTTCAAGGATCCAAAATCACGCTTGAGGAGGTATGGTCAAGGATCATGAATCAGGCTTGAAGATGTTTCAAGGATCCAAAATCACGCTTGAGAGATTTGCAAGGATTAAGAATCTAGCTTGAAGGTGTTCAAGGATTCAAAATCTAGCTTGGATGAAATAAGGGGTTTGATGTAGAACTAAGCCCATACCGGATCTAAGTTACCCGAGGCAAATCTACTGAAATTTTAAGGATTTGAAATCTTGCTGGAATTGGATGGACTCAAAATAATGAAATAAGATGTTCAAGGATTTGAAACCATGCTTGAACGTAATGGAGTTCAAGGGCTCAAAATCTGACTTGAATAAAATAAGGGGTTCAAGGATTTAAAACCATGCTTGAACGTAATGGAGTTCAAGGGCTCGAAATCTATCTTGAATGAAATAAGGGGTTCAAGGATTTAAAACCATGCTCGAACGTAAGGGAGTTCAAGGGCTCAAAATCTGGCTTGAATGAAATAAGGGGTTCAAGGATTTAAAACCATGCTTGAATGTAATGAAGTTCAAGAGTTTGAAATCTGGCTTGAATGAAATAAAGGGATAGCTTTAGGAATGATAATTTTGATGTTGGCTCGAGGATGAGTATTTATCCCTTGATTGATAATTTTCGAAACAAAAATTTTTGCCCCTTCGATCAAGGATAAATACGACTTGATTATTTTGCCCCTTGGAGACTTGATATGTTGAGATTTGGGTTTGCGCGGATCCTTCTCATATTTCAAGGCCCAATAGATGCCCTGACGTTGTGCCATCTTTGCTTTGAGAGCGATCCTGGTTCGGAATAGCCCAATGATAATGATGGATACCTGTGCTTGGGTTGGTTGTGATATATATATATATGCATGTATGCATGTATGTTTTGAATGCATGTATATGTTTCGCATGTATCAATTGACTCCAAGTCAAATGACCCTAGGACCCCAGCTTTTTGAAGCCTAGCAATGCGCTTCTCGTTTATATGGCCAAGAAGACAATGCCATAGGTAGACAGGATTAAGTTCGTTGGGCTTAACCCTTTTCGTGTTTATGTTATAGATATGATTGGTTTCATTTAAGTCCAGGATATACAGGCCATTATTTAATAGAGCATCTCCATAAAATAATCCCTCTCTAGATATAGAAATTCGACCATTTAAAATAGTGAAATTAAATCCAGAAATATCCAACATTGATACGGAGATAATATTCCTGCACATAGCAGGTACAAAGTAACAATGTTCTAAAATTAAAACCAATCCACTCGGCATCATTAGGTGGTATTCGCCGATCTCTATGGCAGCAACCCTTGCTCCATTCCCGACCTGCAAGTCCACCTCTCCCGACCCCAGCAACCTTCTGTTCTTAAGTCCCTGCACATTGCAACAAATGTGAGAACCACATCCAGTATCCAATACCCAGGATGTTGAAACAGTAAGGTTAATATCTATAACATAAATACCTGAAGAGGACGCACCTTGGCCCCTTCTTTGCTCTCCCATCAGCCTGGGACACGATCTCTTCCAATGACCTGCCTGTCTACACCCGAAACAGACATCATCAGGACCTGCCTTCTGCTGGGCCTTGGGTTGGGCCTTGGCCTTCTTAGCTTTGGCCTTTTTGGCCTTGGCCTTGGCCTTTTCCTTGGCCTTACCCTTAGCAAGAGGAGGGTTCCCCTTGTTAACCAGCAGCACCGGCGGAGTCTTCTTAATCGACTGCTCAGTAAGCTTAAGCATCCCATGCAGCTCACTGACAGTGCGGTTCATCCCTTGCATGTTATAGTTAAGGATGAACTGATCATAAGAATCCGGCAAGGACGCGAGGATTGTGTCCACCGCCAACTCTTGAGAGATAGGCGATCCGAGACGGGCCAAAGTATCCAAATAGCCCTTCATCTTGAGCACGTGTGCACTCACAGATGTCCCGGCCCCCATCTTACAAGAGTGGAATGCCTTATTGGTCAGGTACCTTTCCTGACGAGCTTGCTCTTGAAACATCTCATTAAGAGTTGTTATCATAGCATAGGCTTGGTGGTCCATAAACTGTTTTTGCAGTTCAGGGACCATGCAAGCCAACATAAGGCATGTCACATCCCGGTTGTCCTTGACGTGCGCCTCGTATTCCTCCAGCTGGGCAGCCGGTGGATTACGTCCCTGAGGCGCAGCCGGCACAGGCCTTTCCAGCACATACTCTTTCGACTCTTGTCTTAGAACTATCCTCAAGTTCCTAGACCAGTCTAAAAAGTTAGGACCGGAAAGCTTGTCCTTTTCAAGAATGGATCACAGTGATAAGGTATTTGTGTTTGCCATTTGGGTGTTTCTAAACAGAAAAACATTGAGAGTGTTAATAAAGGGCTTTGCTTTGTTGTTCCCATATAAAATTAATAATGAATCAAGTTATTAATTTAAACCGAGTTGTTTGGCTCATGGGCCGAGATCCATATTTCATTAAGATATAGCCAAACGAGGGTTTGGTACAACTACATCTTAATTATTTAGGTAGGAACGCCGTCCAATCCCAACCTAGGGACTCTCGGTTTGATGGGCTTGTTGGCACTTACCCATCTGTGCTTAGGGCCAGGAGAATCCTACTACCCACGCTAAGTCAAAACCTCCATCCAAGTGTTAGAGTATCCCATACTCTAACCCAATACAAAGTGACAATACTCCAGTGCATCCTGCGAGGGCATGGTCTACAACTGGCCTATTCCCACTTCGATTCGGTTTTGAATGAGGGAAGCACTTTTAAGCGACTTAGTAATTCCGTTTGGTTATTAGATTCAATTATAACGGCTTACATACATAAAGCGGGTGAATGAGCTATTGGAACATACATTCATACATGCAAATGAATATAAAACATGATTAAATAAAATTAAAATGGACTGCTATGGGCCTATGTTACATCCTAATATTATTCTAGTAAACCTATACTAGAAACAGATATTAGGCGGGCCTCCATCTTCTCCTTCTGGGCTTGCATCTCTAATTTGGGCTCACCACTCCATGGGCTTCTTTTTTTACAAATTTTATAATATTTAATTTAAATAAAATAAAATTACATTAAAAAGAAAAACGACACGCAGGCCGTATTTACCCAAAAAGAAAAATACAACCCATCTCGTAAAAGGCCCAATAGCATCCAATCATACATTCATTCAACCATTCATATGCATCCAATACATACAATTCAAAAGCATGTCATAATGCATGATTTAAGCCCATTTAAATTATGTCAAAGCCATTATTAGGAAATCGCCAATTTTGGCCCACCATGGTTCTAACCCTTAACGGGCTTTGGGCCTCCAGCCCAGGCAGTCCAACTGCTCCCACTGGAATTGGGAAACCATGGGTCCAATTTAGCCGTCCGAGTAATTGTGCCAAAATTACCCGAACCAATTTCTATTAACCATATTAATTTCCAAAATTAATATCACATGAACGAAATTAAATCATCCGAGAAACCATACGCATTTAAATTACATAAATTTAAACACACGAATTTTAAAACCAATTAAAATATCAAAACTGGGCCCCGGACTCAAAAACCCGCAAAATCCAAAAACTTGGCCCGGCCCGCTGCAGCCCAGCGGCCGCTGCCCCTCCCGCCGCCGGCTGCGATTCTGCCGCCGGCAGCCCAGCACCCGGGGAGGCAGATTTTTTTTTTTTTTTTATAAACAGAATTAAATAAAAAAAATATCCATCCATCATCCAAAGCAATTCACCAAGAATGCCAATAATACAACAAAATTAAAACAACATAAACCAATATGCAATATTAATTTTCATTGTATTAAAACATATGGGAAAAATCATAAAATCCATACAAAGAATCCCAATAAAAAACATCCAATTTCAAAATAGGGATTCAACCAAATTAATCAATTTCCACGGATCAAAAGCCCGCTCTGATACCACTGTTGGGATTTGTCACCGGAAATCACCCGATAAAAGCGGAAGAACACGGTGATTTCCTCAAATCCAGTCCCAGGAACAATTGAAGTGGAAATTGAAAAACTTAAAATTAAATAGAAAGGGATTAAATTTCTTACCAGAAAAATCTCTTTCTAGAGATGGATGATGACTGCAGAATTCAATGTAGAATCTCTCCACTCTCACGTACACGAACGCTTAACGAATGCAACCCGTGCTAGCGTCGGAAAAACGAAACAATAGAGAGGAGAGGGCTAGAAAATTCGGCTAGGTGTGTAATGCTTAGGGGTGGCCGAAATTTCTAACCCTACGTATTTATACCTATGGTTGGCCGAATTCCTTAGGGGAATTCAGGCCCATCTTGGCTCCTGTCTATTCTGTGCGGGCTTCCATGTTTTAATTTAGGCCCAGTCTAATTTTAATTATTCTGGTTTAAATTAATTTCAAGCCCAATTTTAATATACCCATGTATTTAATATATTACTCCAAGTAATATATTATTTACATCTAAATTAAAATTAGTTTGACAATTAATTTAATTCATCAAATTAAAATTAAATCTACACAAAATAAAATCATATGTAAACCCATACATATGAATATTTCCACCTAGGAAATAATTTCATAATTAATCCAATTAATTATGAAGAGCCAATTGAATATATTAATTTTATTATTATGACCAATCCAATTGATCTTTATAATATAATTAATATATACACACTTCTCCCTCCATTGTTTATACTCTAAGTATACATGTGATTCCTTAAGTCTGCATTCTATCGTCCTATGTGTACGATCCCGTGGGCCCATCTTTATGTTGGCAGCGGGCCTTTGGCCCGCAGACTGCAGTTGGGCTCTAGCAAGCCACTGCAGCCCCCAATTAAGATGGAGATGGCAGTCTAACTGATATCATAACCCTGTAGTTTAAACTTGTACATCCCATGTCATTGATATCGGTGTCCAACACAAAGGCATGGATTGATCACCCTCTTTTGTGTCCGGACATTAACTTGAGCCCGAATGTACTGATGCTCACAAACAAGTTCCAACTCGTTTGGGTGTGGCCACACTCTTATCAGTCACATTCATCAAGTGGCCGGTGATATCTTCTCAGTTGGTTACTGAGTGACAAATCCCTTCTGCACATCCATAGTATTACCATGTTCAGTGACATACCCGAAAGCACCCATACTTGGCACCCTATTACAGGCCCTTTAAGCGTACCCCTAAGTATGCGACTTCACATGTAACACCATCATATGGTCAGGTCAAAGGATCCATACAAGTACTACACGAGAATCCATTGTGATACCATACCATGTGGATTACTCGTTTAGTGGATCTACCCAGTACCATGCTTCCAGGCATGTACCCATTAACTTGGTTGACATTCCATGTCCAATGACCGGTAAGACACCGCCATACAACCAGGTTAATGATAGTCTGTATTTCCATTCATTCCCATGACTGGAACAGACTACGGATCTATTTATGGTCATATCATTTACCCTATCCATGGTCTTACTGCTAAGTGCATGACACTTGTCGTCATGGATATAGATATGTCCATTGGATACTTCATTTAATATATTGCACAAGATAGATAAAATAAATGAATTGATGCCTTTATTAATAACGCAAATGAGTACAACACATGAATCCAATAAATGTATAGTACAAATACAAGGACCAATGCCTCGGGACTAGGGCATTTCCAACAATCTCCCACTTGCACTAGTTCCAACTAGGCATGGGCCTAATCCCTATAGATCTAGTATGACCCTCGTGCTTGGGCTGGGCCAGCGCCTTGGTCAATGGATCTGCGACATTATCCTCGGTGTCCACTCTGTGCAATGCAATGTCACCTCTCTCTCCATGATTTCTCGTATGAGGTGAAACTTTCTGAGCACGTGCTTTGTGTTCTTGTGTGACCGGGGCTCCTTAGCTTATGCGACCGCCCCATTGTTGTCACAGAAGATATCGACTGGGTCCTGGATAGTTGGCACTACTCCCAACTCAGTGATAAACTTCTTCATCCACACAGCTTCCTTAGCTGCATCACACACAGCGATATACTCAGCTTCTGTCGTAGAGTCCGCTATGGTTGGCTGCTTTGAGCTCCTCCAGCTTACAGCACCACCATTAAGCAAGAATACATACCCTGACTGCGATTGGTACTGATCTTGGTCTGTCTGGAAGCTCGCATCAGTATACCCAGTAACTGATAGCACTTCCTGACCACCATACACCAAGAAGCTATCCTTAGTCCGGTTAAGGTACTTGAGGATCGCCTTGACAGCTTTCCAGTGATCCTCCCCGGGATCCTGCTGGTATCGGCTCGTCATACTCAGTGCAAAGGCGACGTCAGGTCTCGTACATAACATGGAGTACATGATTGATCCAATAGCCGGAGCATATGGAACCAATTTCATGTTCTCCCTGTCCTCCCTTGTTTTAGGACAGTTCTTCTTACTAAGTTTCAGCCCATGGCCCATTGGCAAGAAACCTTTCTTGGCCCGGTCCATGCTGAATCTTTTCAGAACTTTGTCAATGTACGAAGCCTGACCAGAAGCCGATTTGATCTATCCCTATAGATCCTGATCCCTAGGATCATCTCAGCTTCGCCTAAGTCCTTCATTGCGAAGCACTTACTCAGCCACTGCTTTACCCCTTACAGTGTAGGTATGTCGCTTCCAATGAGTAGGATGTCGTCTACATAAAGTACCAAAAATGTGACAATGCTCCCACTAGTCCTCTTATACACACAAGGCTCATCTAGATTCTGTATGAAGCCATATTCCTTTATAGCCTCATTGAATCTTAGATTCCAACTACGGGATGCTTGCTTCAGTCCATAAATGGACCTTTGAAGTTTGCATACCCTTCCCGGATACTTAGGATCGACAAAACCCTCAAAGCGGTTTTGACATCCATCTGCCATACCTCATAGTCATACCATGCGGCTATGGCCAGCAGTATCCTGATGGACTTGAGCATGGCTACTGGTGAGAAAGTTTCATCATAGTCTATTCCATGGACTTGTCTGAAACCTTTCGCAACCAGACGCCCCCTTGAAGGTATTATCGGCTTTCAGCTTATAGCACCACTTGCAACCTATTACCTTAGCACCCGGAGGTGGATCAACCAAGTTCCAAACTTGATTATCGTACATAGATTGCATTTCTGCCTCTATGGCTTTACGCCAATTTGCAGACTGTGGGCTAGCCATAGCCTCCTGGTAGGTTTTTGGTTCTTCTTCATCCCAGATGAGAAGAGTTTGATCATCGGTGATGAGGAAACCATACCTCTCTGGTTCCCGACGATCCCTACCAGACCTTCTAGGTTCTTGTGTGGCCTGGGTCGGTGCTTCCACTTGTGGAAGCCCCACCTGGGCCTCCGAGTTATCCTCTTCAGGAGCTTGTGGACCTTGAACTTCCCTAAGTTCAACGTTGCTCCCACTATCTTTCTTGGAAAGGAACTCCTTTTCCAGAAAGACCCCCTCCCTTGCCACGAACACCTCGTTCTCGGCGGGGTTGTAGAAGTAATACCCTTTGGTTTCCCTAGGGTAGCCCACAAACAGGCATTTATCAGTTTTAGGCTCCAGCTTGCCACTAGTTAATTTCTTGACATGTGCTTCGCATCCCCAAATCCTTAGGAAAGACACATTGGGCTCCTTGCCCGTCCATATCTGATATGGGGTCTTTTCCACAGCCTTAGTCGGAGTATTGTTTAAGATGAGAGCTGCTGTCTCGAGGGCGTGTCCCCATAAACTAATTGGGAGAGATGCTTGACTCATCATTGAGCGGACCATGTCCAACAAGGTCCTATTCCTCCGTTCGGACACCCCATTCCATTGTGGTGTTCCAGGAGGAGTGAGCTGTGGAACTATTCCATGCTCTCTCAAGTATGAGTCAAACTCTAGGCTCATATACTCACCGCCTCGGTCCGACCAAAGGGCTTTGATATTCCTGCCTAGCTGGTTCTGTACCTCGTTCCTAAATTCCTTGAACCTATCAAGGGTCTCGGACTTGTGTTTCATCAGATAGACATAGCCATATCTGCTGAAATCATCCGTGAACGTGACGAAGTACAGATGCCCACCTCTGGTCGCTGCGCTCATAGGTCCACATACATCTGAATGTATTAGGTCCAATAAGCCAGTGGCCCTTTCAGCCTTTTTGCTAAAAGGCGCCTTTGTCATCTTGCCTCTTAAACATGATTCGCATGTATCAATTGACTCCAAGTCAAATGACCCTAGGACCCCAGCTTTGTGAAGCCTAGCAATGCGCTTCTCGTTTATATGGCCAAGACGACAATGCCATAGGTAGACAGGATTAAGTTCGTTGGGCTTAACCCTTTTCGTGTTTATGTTATAGATATGATTGGTTTCATTTAAGTCCAGGATATACAGGCCATTATTTAATAGAGCATCTCCATAAAATAATCCCTCTCTAGATATAGAAATTCGACCATTTAAAATAGTGAAATTAAATCCAGAAATATCCAACATTGATACGGAGATAATATTCCTGCACATAGCAGGTGCAAAGTAACAATGTTCTAAAATTAAAACCAATCCACTGGGCATCATTAGGTGGTATTCGCCGATCTCTATGGCAGCAACCCTTGCTCCATTCCCGACCCGCAAGTCCACCTCTCCCGACCCCAGCAACCTTCTATTCTTAAGTCCCTGCACATTGCAACAAATGTGAGAACCACATCCAGTATCCAATACCCAGGATGTTGAAACAGTAAGGTTAATATCTATAACATAAATACCTGAAGAGGACGCACCTTGGCCCCTTCTTTGCTCTCCCATCAGCCTGGGACACGATCTCTTCCAATGACCCACCTGTCTACACCCGAAACAGACATCATCAGGACCTGCCTTCTGCTGGGCCTTGGGTTGGGCCTTGGCCTTCTTAGCTTTGGCCTTTTTGGCCTTGGCCTTGGCCTTTTCCTTGGCCTTACCCTTAGCAAGAGGAGGGTTCCCCTTGTTAACCAGCAGCACCGGCGGAGTCTTCTTGATCAACTGCTCAGTAAGCTTAAGCATCCCATGCAGCTCACTGACAGTGCGGTTCATCCCTTGCATGTTATAGTTAAGGATGAACTGATCATAAGAATCCGGCAAGGACGCGAGGATTGTGTCCACCGCCAACTCTTGAGAGGTAGGCAATCCGAGACGGGCCAAAGTATCCAAATAGCCCTTCATCTTGAGCACGTGTGCACTCACAGATGTCCCGGCCCCCATCTTACAAGAGTGGAATGCCTTATTGGTCAGGTACCTTTCCTGACGAGCTTGCTCTTGAAACATCTCATTAAGAGTTGTTATCATAGCATAGGCTTGGTGGTCCATAAACTGTTTTTGCAGTTCAGGGACCATGCAAGCCAACATAAGGCATGTCACATCCCGGTTGTCCTTGATGTGTGCCTCGTATTCCTCCAGCTGGGCAGCCGGTGGATTACGTCCCTGAGGCGCAGCCGGCACAGGCCTTTCCAGCACATACTCTTTCGACTCTTGTCTTAGAACTATCCTCAAGTTCCTAGACCAGTCTAAAAAGTTAGGACCGGAAAGCTTGTCCTTTTCAAGAATGGATCGCAGTGATAAGGTATTTGTGTTTGCCATTTGGGTGTTTCTACACAGAAAAACATTGAGAGTGTTAATAAAGGGCTTTGCTTTGTTGTTCCCATATAAAATTAATAATGAATCAAGTTATTAATTTAAACCGAGTTGTTTGGCTCATGGGCTGAGATCCATATTTCATTAAGATATAGCCAAACGAGGGTTTGGTACAACTACATCTTAATTATTTAGGTAGGAACGCCGTCCAATCCCAACCTAGGGACTCTCGGTTTGATGGGCTTGTTGGCACTTACCCATCTGTGCTTAGGGCCAGGAGAATCCTACTACCCACGCTAAGTCAAAACCTCCATCCAAGTGTTAGAGTATCCCATACTCTAACCCAATACAAAGTGACAATACTACAGTGCATCCTGCGAGGGCATGGTCTACAACTGGCCTATTCCCACTTCGATTCGGTTTTGAATGAGGGAAGCACTTTTAAGCGACTTAGTAATTCCGTTTGGTTATTAGATTCAATTATAACGGCTTACATACATAAAGCGGGTGAATGAGCTATTGGAACATACATTCATACATGCAAATGAATATAAAACATGATTAAATAAAATTAAAATGGACTGCTATGGGCCTATGTTACATCCTAATATTATTCTAGTAAACCTATACTAGAAATAGATATTAGGCGGGCCTCCATCTTCTCCTTCTGGGCTTGCACCTCTAATTTGGGCTCACCACTCCATGGGCTTCTTTTTTTACAAATTTTATAATATTTAATTTAAATAAAATAAAATTACATTAAAAAGAAAAACAACACGCAGGCCGTATTTACCCAAAAAGAAAAATACAACCCATCTCGTAAAAGGCCCAATAGCATCCAATCATACATTCATTCAACCATTCATATGCATCCAATACATACAATTCAAAAGCATGTCATAATGCATGATTTAAGCCCATTTAAATTATATCAAAGCCATTATTAGGAAATTGCCAATTTTGGCCCACCATGGTTCTAACCCTTAACGGGCTTTGGGCCTCCAGCCCAGGCAGTCCAGCTGCTCCCACTGGAATTGGGAAACCATGGGTCCAATTTAGCCGTCCGAGTAATTGTGCCAAAATTACCCGAACCAATTTCCATTAACCATATTAATTTCCAAAATTAATATCACATGAACGAAATTAAATCATCCAAGAAACCATAAGCATTTAAATTACATAAATTTAAACACACGAATTTTAAAACCAATTAAAATATCAAAACTGGGCCCGGCCCGCTACAGCTTGGGCAACGGAGTTGCCCTAGCAGCAGCAGCTGCCGCCCAGCGGCCGCTGCCCCTCCCGCCGCAGGCGGCGATTCCGCAACCGGCAGCCCCGCACCCCGGGAGGCAGATTTTTTTTTTTTTATAAACAGAATTAAATAAAAAAAATATCCATCCATCATCCAAAGCAATTCACCAAGAATGCCAATAATACAACAAAATTAAAACAACATAAACCAATATGCAATATTAATTTTCATTGTATTAAAACATATGGGAAAAATCATAAAATCCATACAAAGAATCCCAATAAAAAACATCCAATTTCAAAATAGGGATTCAACCAAATTAATCAATTTCCACGGATCAAAAGCCCGCTCTGATACCACTGTTGGGATTTGTTACCGGAAATCACCCGATAAAAGCGGAAGAACGCGGTGATTTCCTCAAATCCAGTCCCAGGAACAATTGAAGTGGAAATTGAAAAACTTAAAATTAAATAGAAAGGGATTAAATTTCTTACCAGAAAAATCTCTTTCTAGAGATGGATGATGACTGCAGAATTCAATGTAGAATCCCTCCACTCTCACGTACACGAACGCTTAACGAATGCAACCCGTGCTAGCGTCGGAAAAACGAAACAATAGAGAGGAGAGGGCTAGAAAATTCGGCTAGGTGTGTAATGCTTAGGGGTGGCCGAAATTTCTAACCCTACGTATTTATACCTAGGGTTGGCCGAATTCCTTAGGGGAATTCAGGCCCATCTTGGCTCCTGTCTATTCTGTGCGGGCTTCCATGTTTTAATTTAGGCCCAGTCTAATTTTAATTATTCTGGTTTAAATTAATTTCAAGCCCAATTTTAATATACCCATGTATTTAATATATTACTCCAAGTAATATATTATTTACATCTAAATTAAAATTAGTTTGACAATTAATTTAATCCATCAAATTAAAATTAAATCTACACAAAATAAAATCATATGTAAACCCATACATATGAATATTTCCACCTAGGAAATAATTTCATAATTAATCCAATTAATTATGAAGAGCCAATTGAATATATTAATTTTATTATTATGACCAATCCAATTGATCTTTATAATATAATTAATATATACACACTTCTCCATCCATTGTGTATACTCCAAGTATACATGTGATTCCTTAAGTCTGCATTCTATCGTCCTATGTGTACGATCCCGTGGGCCCATCTTTATGTTGGCAGCGGGCCTTTGGTCCGCAGACTGCAGTTGGGCTCTAGCAAGCCACTGCAGCCCCCAATTAAGATGGAGATGGCAGTCTAACTGATATCATAACCCTGTAGTTTAAACTTGTACATCCCATGTCATTGATATCGGTGTCCAACACAGAGGCATGGATTGATCACCCTCTTTTGTGTCCGGACATTAACTTGATCCCGAATGTACTGATGCTCACAAACAAGTTCCAACTCGTTTGGGTGTGGCCACACTCTTATCAGTCACATTCATCAAGTGGCCGGTGATATCTTCTCAGTTGGTTACTGAGTGACAAATCCCTTCTGCACATCCATAGTATTACCATGTTCAGTGACATACCCGAAAGCACCCATACTTGGCACCCTATTACAGGCCCTTTAGGCGTACCCCTAAGTATGCGACTTCATATGTAACACCATCATAATGTCAGGTCAAAGGATCCATACAAGTACTACACGAGAATCCATTGTGATACCATACCATGTGGATTACTCGTTTAGTGGATCTACCCAGTACCATGCTTCCAGGCATGTACCCATTAACTTGGTTGACATTCCATGTCCAATGACCGGTAAGACACCGCCATACAACCAGGTTAATGATAGTCTGTTGTTCCATTCATTCCCATGACTGGAACAGACTACGGATCTATTTATGGTCATATCGTTTACCCTATCCATGGTCTTACTACTAAGTGCATGACACTTGTCGTCATGGATATAGATGTGTCTATTGGATACTTTATTTAATATATTGCACAAGATAGATATAATAAATGAATTGATGCCTTTATTAATAACACAAATGAGTACAACACATGAATCCAATAAATGTATAGTACAAATACAAGGACCAATGCCTCGGGACTAGGGCATTTCCAACACATGGTTGGAGAAGCAAAATTTTAGGAACAATGTAATTCTTGCATTCCTGCCAGGGATATATGATGGCTAATGAGGAAGTACGATGACTGTTGGAGAGAAAAGTGATGATGTCCTTGGTAACGATGTCGTTGAGAAATAATGCCAAGGATCTTGTTAGGGATTAATGAAATGTTCCTGCTGGGGGAACGACGGAGAGGTTTTGCCTTCTCTGCCCCTAGGTTTCATGTATTTGGAAGTGCTCTAAATTTTCCCTGAGCCGCCCGAAGTGGGTTTTCAACTTAGCGAGCTGCTCTAACTTTTACCTAAGGCGCCTTTTCGGTTTTTACCTTAGCGAGCTTTTAATATGCCCTAACTTTTGCCTAAATTGCCCAATATGGGTTTTCACCTTAACGAGCTGCTCTAATTTTTGCCTGAGATGCCTTTTCGGTTTTCACCTCAGCGAGTTTTTTTTTAAAAGATGTCATGCAATTAAAAGAAGACTTCCGATTCAGTACAGGTCGACGATAACTGGGGGTTCATCGAAGCATCGCCATGCCCACTTGCTCTGTTGTCCCTCTGATGATGAGGCGATCGTGGAAAGTCTTGTAGGACTTAGTTGCTCCATCGCTGTTGCTGAAGCTCACATGCGTATAGCCACATATGATGCACGATGTGAATTCAATTTCAAGCAAACTTAGGATATTTAAATGAACAGAGCAAGGCATTCATTCATTCATTCATTCATTAATAATGTTTTAGCATAATGTACATTATATATGAAATGAAATTAAAGACAAGATGAGTATGGTATCCGTCTCGACCGAACCCATAACTGCCACCAACTGGTCCTTGCGGATTTTCCTGCTGGTGGTGCTCACCTCACCGTCCTAACTTTTGCATGGATCGCTTTCATGATTTTCAATCCATCGGACTCTTTTTTTTGTATTTGTGGAAACCTGAGCCTGCCCTGATTTGAAGGGGTTGACAACTTGGTCTCTGTCTTTCTCGGTAAGACCGCTTCAATCTTACAGGTTGATGGCTACGCTTTTTGGTGTGCTTGTTAGCGGCTTGTACTATCCTGCTGGCTTATGGGTGGTACGGAGGTGATGCATGATGCCTCTATCTTTTATTCTGGAATGATTGCACTGTTGCCCCAAAACTTGCATTCGATTATTGGGAATGATATGGTGAAAAACATCATATGATACAGGTGCATTCTTATTTCGGAACTTGAAACCGTTTTTTTAACGTCTATGGAACTTCCTCTTAGCTGGACTTGTCTTTCGAATTCTTTATAATTTTGTGTCCTGCAATCCTTTGTCAATCTCTAGGTGTGCCGTCATAGGATTAGCTAAAGGTCTTCACATGCTTCTAGGTATTTTGCAATTTTTCTTTTCTTTCTCTTATCATTCGTGAGGTCTTTCAGGACGGATATCATTTTGGATGCTCATCTGTCCTTAGGTTCATTTCACGTAATGATGTGTCATGTATGCTAAAGACATTAGATGAATGTTTGTATGCATGCACAGTGTTCCGTCAAGGAAAATATCACACAAATAACTGAAATCAAATTACATTACATTAAACGCCTTGTGGGCTATATAGTTCACAAAACAAGATAGAAAATAAAAACAGATACATCAAAATAATTAACGTCCTCCACATACGGAGGGTCTTCTTTTGCTGCTGCATCATCCACTTCGATTGGACTAGTCAATGCTGGGCAAAGGATTGTTCTGCACACTGGGCTTCAAAGGTGGCTCCATAATTTTTCCATCAGCGATCAGTTGTCGAATAGCCCTCAGTAGTTGCTTACAGTCATTCATGTGGTGCCCCACTGTCACATGATAGGAACATAATTTGCCTTTGTCTGTCTCAGCTGGCTTCTTGAATGGCTTCAAAAAACTCAAGAGACCACCGTTCCTGCATTTCGCAAAAATCTTGGCCAAAGAAAGGGTCCACGGGGATAGGCCTCGATTCTACAAATTTCCGTCTTGATCACCTTGTTTTTGAGACACTACAGCAACTTCAGCTGGTTTATCCTCTGGAGATTGGTCACTTTTGTTTGTGAAGCCGAAACTGCATCCACTGCTTGATCCGATGGCAGCTGTTGATTGATACCCCAGACCATGCTTGAAGCTTCTGCTACCCTTTTGACTGGCCGCTTTTTCTTCCTCGTCCCTCTCAACTTTCATAGCCATACTATAGACCTCGTTGAGTTCATTGAAAGCATGGAATTTCATGTTGTCTCTGGAGACATCCCTACTACCCTCAATCAATTTCTGAATCAGCTCTTCATCGGGGCGATTCTTCAACAGGATCATCATGTTCATCCACCTTTGATAATATTCATCAAACGGTTCATTGAGCTTCTGCTTAATCCTTTCCAAGTCATAGAGCTTCACCTGGATCTTTGTGTTGAAGCTATAATATTTGATGAAGGCCAATGATAATGTTCCCCAGTCTGACTACACTTCCTCCATTAGGGAGTTGTACTAGTTCAAAGCTCCTTCTTCTAGTGTTGTTAGGAAGAAGTTGACCAACTGCTGTTTGGTAGCGCCCGCGGTTAGCATTATACGGACATAGAGGTTGATGTGAGCTTCTGGTGATCCGAGCCCTTTGTAAGAAGGAATTTTGGGGACCTGAAACCCCACAGGGAATGTCTCGATGCCTTTGTTTATCATGGCATCCACATTGACGCCCTGCTCCCAAACTGATATTGGCTCCCTTTTTCAGCTCAGCTAGCATCTCATCTAGCTCAGAGTATTTGGCCTTCATTTTCTGTTCCATAGCTGCCTCGATTTCCTGCAGCTTTTCTATACTGGCCGAAGCATCAGCCCCATGTTGAGAGGTCTCCCTTTCTTTTTCTTTCCCGGTTCCACCATTACCAGCTTCACCACTTTCCCTAACAACAGCCCTCAGTTCTTCCTTTAGCATATCCCGGAAGTCTTGGGATCGAAAGAAATCCTTCAGTACACTAGCAATGTTTGGCGTTTGATAAGCCATTGCTACTTCTTCCCTGGACTCTGTTGCGCTGCTTGAGTCGACTGATCTTTCGCTCTTACGTGCTCTTGTAGCCTGGGATCTTGTTCTAGGACGCCTCAGCTTATTCTGCTTTAATACATGTAAAGAATGTTAGGATTAAAAAGTGCATGGTTGGATGGTATGGATGATAATGCTTGGATGATGCTTCATGAATGTGGATGATAATGAATGTGACCTTTTTTTTTGGACATTCCAAATGCACCCAATGCTATGCAAAAGAACACGTGTGCACTACCACACAGACAGGGGTTCGGTGCTTTTGGGGCACCTAATGAATTTTGTGAAATGGTCGCGTGCGTACCGACACACGGACGGTGTTCGACGCTTTGTAGGTCTATGAGATGATATGAAATGGTCACATGGGACCACCCCTTGGACAGAGTTCTAATGCTTTTGAGGCATATGATATGAAATGATGTTATAAGGGGGTCAAGTGTAACAGGGACACGGACAGAGGTTCGGCATTTGGAGAACACCTTTTATGATTTGGTAATGTTATGAACTTATATGAGCTCTAATTAGGCACTCGGGGAGTACCTTGAATGATAAATTAATGTCATGAAATGATCCGATGTGGACCACAGTGTTATATGATGTTTATGATAAAAAGGTATGATGTCATGAAATGCATCGTGTAGCTTGTTACACGAAAATGGGTCTAGGACCGTTGGGGTCTCTATTGAATGGAATGGTTTAGTAAAATGGCCGAATGCAATCCGGTGCATCGGCAGAACATGGGTAATTTTGGATACCCGATATGTTATGAAATGAAATGGTCATGATAGGCGTCCTTGAAATGCCCCAAATTTAATTTAGATGATATGGCATGAATGCTTATGACACACAAAATGCAAATGGCTACGCAAAAACTTGGGTTAGGATGCATGACATACATAATGATGTTATGTATGCTATGTGGAAAAAAAATGCTAATCACACAAATATAATGTTATGGCTGAAAAAGAAATGGTTAGCGTGAATGGCAAACGGATGATTTAATGTTTTCACACGAAAATAAAATGCAGATGGCTGCATAAAAAATGTGGGTTAATATCACACAAAAATGTTTTGTGAATGGTATGTCATGTGTATGGAAAATGGTGATTACGGTATGTCATGCACGAGTAGATAGCGATGGTGATGTGTCATGGGATGGCGAGAAACACGTAGCACGCAAAACAAATCTTCCAACCTTATTCCTCCAAACGTGGTCGGTCTCAAAAATTCTAACCGAGTCCTAGGTGGGGTTCTCTTCGATCATCAACCGGGGATGATGAAGGCGTGATTTTATTTTATTCACACAATTATTCTGGTATCCTTGGGGAATCCAACTAAAGCTGCCTATATGAGTTCGGTCCAAGTTAGGTTAAAATCAAGGTTCCCATAGCAAAATATACTCTTCACTTCTCCCCACTCAAGGGTCCGAACGAAGGGGTTCGTACGAGGCTATGGGTGGTGTTTCGTATCCGTGCCCCTAAGATCATGAGGAACAAAGGCGACACTTCAACAATTCACCGGGCTAAAAAGGGATACTTAACCTAATGCAAGCATGTCTAACTAAAAATGCAAAATGAAATACCAATCAAGAATCATCCACCTTATTTTAATTAGACATTTTTCAGGGCTTGTCAAATTCTTTTAAGTTTGTAAGAAAACTTTTCTAAGAAATCCCCAGCGTAGTCGCCACAGTGAGCGGATGATGTTTTCGACGCAACGCGGACTCCCTCTCGGAAGGGGCGCCTCGATTTCAAGCGGACCCCTCCCTCACGTGGGGTTTTTATAATGGAAATTCGTTTTGGAAAAAAATGGAATTAATTCTTAAAAGGACCGAGACCTAAGTCTCGATCAACATTGTAGGAGTCACCACCCGGCTCAGCTCGACCGGAAAATTTATAATGTAGCTGAACCGGACGAAAAAACCACTCATAGCACCTCTTTTCTTTTTTTTGAGGACGGAAAATTCCGGCGCTTACACCACTACATGTGGGTCAAAGTCAAAACCAAGGGTCCTACAGGTTCCTATAACGAATATACACTCATCACCGTAGAACACGATGTAACGTCATGCGGTGCTATGAGTGGTTTACCCTGTCGGGTGTCTCCAATCTTGGCGGTAGAGGTAGGCTACCTTCTTAAGTAAACCAGGCTGATTAGTGTATTTGAGGGATTGAGAAGAAGGTGCATACAAATATGGTAATATGAACTAGTGAAGTGACTACAAGCGAGGTTATATTTCGATAGTTGCCTAAGTTCCTTAAGTTCTTATGAAAACTTTTTAAGAAACCTTATTCCCCAGCAGAGTCGCCACTGTGAGCGGACGACCTTTTTAAACGAAGAAACGCGGCGAAGTGAACCAGGGAAAATGTTTTCGTTGGATTTGTGTGGAAAACCGGTTTTGTTTATCTTGGAGAAATCATGGATTTGTTTGGAAAATCCCTTTTGTAGAAAACATTTTCTCATTTTTAACTTAAAGACCTCGAAACTTAAATTCCAAGATCAGTGACAGAGTCGCCACCCGAATCAGCTCATCCGGGAAATTCCGGTACAGCTCCTACTGTACCTAATCCAGAGATTTAGGGTTCGGGCAAGTGACTCACTTAACTTCAAGCTTGCTTTTACTTTACAATTTATATTACCATATTTAATTTGCTTTATTATCTTTCTCTAACCCCAATTCGTTTTTGTATTTATTTAACAAATGCTCAAGCGAATGACAGAAAATAAATTGCAGAAAAAATAAACCATACATTCAAAATACACAAAAAATAATAGAGGCCGCTTATACAACCAGATCGAATAAAAATAAAAAGCTCTCGTCCTTACTTTTACAAGCTCCTAAATACACGAATATCTAGAAAATTATAGTCGCCTAATTTACACGAAAATCTATTAATTACATTGAAAATGGAAATTAAAGAAATTAAAGGCTGCAAAACAGACGGTTAGTACAATTTATAGCACAACACAAACAGGACTCAAATTGGACAGAATTGGGATTTTTATGAATGGGGAACATGCATTTAGGGGGAACCGGGTTGGCTCGGCCAGCCGGCCCAGTTAGACCTAGAAAATGGTTTTGAAACTCCCTGTAGGTTTTATGCTGGAAAACAATTTTGGAAAACCATTTGGCTCGGTTTCATGCAAATTTTTCCGTTTAGCGGGTCTGTTATCCCAGAACTTTGGGGTTCCGTTCGTGCGGGTTTCCTAAATCCAACATCCATCTAGGGTCCAAAAAGCAGTAAACACGCCAAAAATAGTTTGAATCCGAAAACAGCATCGCACGACGATGTCCATACGGGTCCTTTCATGACTCTGTTTATTCTCGAAACTACAGCCGTACGACTGTAATTACAGCCGTGCGGCTGTAACTACAGTCGTGTGGCTCTAAATTACAGCCGTGCGGCTAGGGATTCCACAACCTAAAAAAATGGTTTTCTCTTTTTTTTAGATGCCGTTTTGCTCATTTTTCGATGTTTCTCGAGGATTTCATAAGGTTCGGGGGTTCACTGATGCTGGACTACGGATCCAATTCGGATCTAAAAACCCCAAAATTCAGAAAATAAAACTCGAGAAAAACTGAAAACCTAATATCCTTACATACAAAAATCCGAAAACCAAAATTTTACAACATACGAATGCATTTGGGCCGAAATTGATCACAACAGAATGCATAAAATGGAAAACGAACCACTTTCGCTCGATCAGGGCAGTTTCGGGATTCTACCGCTATAGAACACAGCCGTGTGGCTCTGATAACCAGAGCCGCACGACTCTGTTCATAAGGAATACAGATAAACAACCACTTTATCCAATAATGAGGGACTATCGCTCATGAGCAAAATGTCATCAACATATATCAGGCAAAAAATTTTGCTAGAAGCAGTATGCATGAAGTAAAGCAAGCTATCAGATTTGGAACCTGTAAAACAGAATCTGATTAGGGCATCAGTGAGACACCGATGCCATTGGCGAGGCATTTGCTTCAAACCATACAGGGATTTTTGGAGTCGACATACATGATCAGGAAATCAGGGATCAATAAGCCCAGGTGGTTGGTATATATAGACAGGTTCATCTAGAGTACCATGGTGGAAGGCATTAGAGACATCAAGTTGTATAACTGTCCATTTGAAAGATCTTGCGAGAGTAAGAAGCATCCGAATAGTTGTGGGCTTGACAACCGGAAAATATGTCATAAAAGTCAATGCTTGGTCACTGATGGAAACCCTTGGGAACCAGGTGAGCTTTATAATGGTCAATTGAACCATCAGACTTCTGCTTAAACCGAAAAACCTATTTGCATCCAATTACGTTCTGAGCTTGTGACGTCGGAACAAGCTCCCAGGTACCATTGTTCAGAAGGGCAGTAAACTCAGAAGCCATTGCTTCCCTCCATTCAGGAATTTTTGCTACTTGAGAATAGGAAGTAGGTTCAACTAGAGGATCTCCAGTGGTTGTGGCAACCAAATCAATAATCTCCCTCTGCTTCAGTGAGCCAGTTTTGGCCCGAGTGACCATAGGATGAGGCAAATACACACTTGCCGGTGCTAACAGCTGTAATGGACCATGATTATGAAGGTCAACTACCAGGGGTAATTCCGGGGCTGTGACTGTCATGTCTCGGTGACTTGGAGACCGAGTCACAACTCGAGATGATGGTGGCGATACGGTGCCAAGATCAGGCATAGGAACCGGGTGATTTTGGCTTAAAAGGATGGGAACCCAATCAGAAGAGAGGGACAGATGCGGTGTTTGTAGAGAGGAGGGAGGAATTGAGGTATCATTGCTTGTGTTTGGGGAAAGAGAATTCGAAGTATGTGGTTGTGGTAATTGATTTGTAGGCAAGTTTATTTGAAAAGGTGAGGTAATAGGTTTTACCGACTCCGGAGCCACTAAATCACCGCTAACAGCGAACGGGAAAACCTGTTCATCAAAGAGTACATGACGTGAGATATATATTTTACCAGTACGATAATCAAGACACTTGTACCCTTTGTGAACTTTACTGCAGCCCAAGAAAACACAAGGAAGGGACCGTTGATCAACTTTATTTTTAGCATAGGGTCGTAACCAAGGATAGCATCGACAACCAAAGACACGAAGAAATTGATATTCAGGAGCAACATCAAACAATTTATGAAACTAATTATCAAAGAAAATTGTGCTAGTGGGTAACCTATTGATGTTATAAACAGCACATTCAAAGGCAGCAGTCCAATATTTGATTGGCATATGACTATGGTGCAACAATGATAAGCCAATTTCAACAATATGTCTATGTTTTCTCTTAGTTCGCCCATTTTGTTCAGTGTGTGAGGGCATGACACTCTGTGGGTAATACCATTCTGTTTCAAGTATTGTGTAAGGGCCTGGAATTCCCCTCCCCAATCAGATTGAAAAATTTTAATAGGTGTTTGGAAATATTTTTCAACTAAGGTACGGAATTATGTAAAGATTTCCAAAACCTCAGATTTTTTACGCATAAAGTAAACCTACGTGTATTTAGAATGGTGATAAAAAATAACACATAGTATGAAAATCCATCAAAATATTTGACTGGAGCCGGCCCCCAAACATCAGCACAAATCAGCTCAAGTGGTGAATCAGTAACAGTAACAGAATCAGAAAAAGGCAATTTATGACTTTTACTAATAGCACATGCATTGCACAAAGAAACAACAGAATTCTGAAACTCAATTTTATTATAATGAAGAGTACGTTTAGCAATAGGTAAGGCAGGATGCCCTAAACGAGCATGCCAATTATTTAAAAAAGCAACATTTGCACTAACTAAAGATGGATTGGAATTTAAACAAAGATTGTAGAGCCCATTATCACTCTGGCCTCGAAACAGGATCTCTTTCGACTCCAAATCCTTGATAAGAAAATAATCAGAAAAGAATTCAACAAAGACAGGGTTAGAATTCGTTAGTGAAAAAACTAATAATAAATTACGATTAGCAGTTGGGACATGCAAAATATTGTGAAACTTAAGTGACTTGGAACCGAATTGAAAAGAGTTCTCACCAACACGAGTTATAGGAAGAAACATACATTCCCAATTTGAACCTCCTCCGGACCGGAATATTTGGAAAGAAGGGCAAGATTCTCCAAGTTCGATGTTAGGTGGTAAGTCGCTCCGGAGTCTACAACCCACAGTTGAGTGGGTGTTGTGAGCGGACGACCTCCCTCGGGCAGACGCGGGGGTCCGACGAGAAGATTTTTCTTTGCTTTTTAAAATGTGTTTTCTCTTTTTTTCATAGTGAGATTTGGGGAAAATCATATTTGTTTATCTTACTTAGAAAAATCCATTCATTCGTTTCGGAATTCCTTTTGTAGAAAACATTTTCCCATTTTATTACTTAAAAGATCTCGAAACTTAAATCCCGAGATCAGTGACAGAGTCGCCACCCGGATCAGCTCATCCGGGAAATTCCGGTACAGCTCCCTACCGAGTATAGACTGCTGTACCTAATCCAGAGATTCAAGGTTCGGACAAGTCCCTTATTTCATGTCTAATCAAAATAAATTTGGCAGATATTCTTTGATGGTATTTTACGTTTCTAGAGTTGATTTTTATTGCATTAAGTTAAACACGCGGCGCGCACACAAACAAAACAAAATAAAGCAGCAAATAATTAAATTATTACAACCCAATCGAATAAAATAATTAAATTATTACAACCCGATCGAATAAAAATAAAAATTCACTTTACAACCGCCTAAGATACACGGATAAATCTATTAAATACATCCAAAATAAAAAATAAAAGGCTGCAAAACAAAGGGTTAGCACAATTTATATTGCACACACAAATAGGACTCAAATCAGGACAGAGTTGGGAATTTTAGGAAATGGGGGCATGCATTTAGGGGATAACCGGGTCGACCCGACCGGTCGGACCGGTTTAGACCTAGAAAACGGTTTTGAAACGCCCTGTGGTTTTATGCTGGAAAATCAATTTTTGGAAAACAATTGGCTTGGTTACATGCAAATTTTGATTTTCGTGGGTCTGTTATCCCGGAATCCATGGATCCGTTCGTGTGGGTTCCTAAATTCATCGTCCATGTAGGGTCCAAAACGCAATAAACACACCAAAAACATTTATTTAAAATGCAATTTTATTTGTTTAATATTTTCCAAGGACTTATAGAGTTCGGGGGTCTGCTAACGCTGGACAATTGATCCGGTTCGGATGTAACAACCTTGAAACTTGAAAAATAAATTCCGGGAAACTTGAAAATATTGATATCCGTACGTATAAAAATTCAAAAACCGGTGTTAAAATGACGTACGAATATTTACGAGCCGAAATATGTCAAATCAGAACGCGTATACATGGAAAACGGGCTATTTTCGGCATGTCGGGACAGATCGGGGAGCTGTCCCTGAAAAGCAGAGCCGTGCGGCTCTAGGTTAGAGCCGGCCGGCTTTGTTCTAATTGAACCAGAGCCGGCCGGCTCTGTTCTTGAAGAACAGAGCCGTACGGCTCTATTCGGGTAGCCAATTTTTCGGAATTTCAGAAATAGAGAAAAATCACACGAAAAATGCGATGAACACAAGTTTAAGGCCTCTCAGAGTTTACCTTGGTGTTGTTCCAGTATATTTGATGCACAAGAACGGTTTGAAAATCAAGAATGTAACTCGAATCCTCGAATATCCCGAAAATCCGAAAGTTTACCCGAACGAATCCGAAATCGAACCGAGAATCGTTGTGAACCGGTGAGTAAATGCTAGAGTGAATGATTGTGTGCTTAGAAATTTAATTTCCAAACCATTAAAAGGATTTCTTTCTCTCTTTTTTTTTTTTCTCTCTATCTCTTCTTCTCTGTGTTTCTTTTTCTTTTCCTTTTTTTTCTTTTTTTTTCTTTTCCCCCAGTCTCTCCCCTTTTTCCATCCGTCCCTTCAATCTTTTATCTCCTCTTTCATTATTGCTCCATTCTCTCAGACAAAATAATTTCCCCAATTAAATGCGGCAATTAATTGTTTTTGTCGTTTATTTCATCAATTTTCACAGAATTGGGACAAAGTATGGCACCCATGCCCGCCCACTAGAGTCGGCCGGCTCTAGTTTACACTAGAGCCGGCCGGCAGAGCCGGCCGGTTCTGGTCGAACCGGAGCCCACACATTTTTTTTTTTGACGCGCCTGAAAATCACTCGGGGAACCCGCTTTACGGTAGTTTCGGATTACGGATAATTTCGTTTTCGGAGAATTCGAGACGTTTCGGGTAATATTCTGCTCTTTTCTATGACCGAAGGTAATAAAGATTTCTCATCACTGAGGTCGGGAAAACCCGTGCTCACAGGCTACCCCTCTCGAGATCAAAATCGACTAGATCGGTAGCTTACGTCCGATTTGAGTTTTTGGTCTCGCGATTGAGAGCGCGGTGAGTAAAGGAGAGAAAAACGCACCTGATGCCCCTCGCCGAGGGTACAGAGTAATCGACTCGCTGTGGTGGAGTGTGCCCATGCTATCGACTCGCTGTGGTGGAGTGTGCCCGTGATACTGTCTTCTCCGTATGGTGGAGTGTGCCCGATGATTTTTAACTTTTCTTCGTATGGTGGAGCGACCAAGTGATACTGTCTTCTCCATATGGTGGAGTGTGCCCGATGATTTTTAACTTTTCTCTGTATGGTGGAGCGACCAAATGATACTGTTTTCTCCGTATGGTGGAGTGTGCCCGATGATTTTTAACTTTTCTCCGTATGGTGGAGCGACCAAATGATACTGTCTTCTCCGTATGGTGGAGTGTGCCCGATGAGTTTTAACTTTTCTCCGTATGGTGGAGCGACCAAATGATACTGTCTTCTCTGTATGGTGGAGTGTGCCCGACGATTTTTAACTTTTCTCCGTATGGTGGAGCGACCAAATGATACTGTTTTCTCCGTATGGTGGAGTGTGCGCGATGATTTTTAACTTTTCTCCGTATGGTGGAGCGACCAAATGATAGTGTTTTCTTCGTATGGTGGAGTGTGCCCGACGATTTTTAACTTTTCTCCGTATGGTGGAGCGACCAAATGATACTGTCTTCTCCGTATGGTGGAGTGTGCCCGATGATTTTTAACTTTTCTTCGTATGGTGGAGCGACCAAATGATACTGTTTTCTCCGTATGGTGGAGTGTGCCCGATGATTTTTAACTTTTCTCCGTATGGTGGAGCGACCAAATGATACTGTCTTCTCCGTATGGTGGAGTGTGCCCGATGATTTTTAACTTTTCTCCGCATGGTTGAGCGACCAAATGATACTGTCTTCTCCGTATGGTGGAGTGTGCCCGTGATGATTTTTAACTTTTCTCCGTATGGTGGAGCGTGCGGTTGGAATTGCGTCAAGTTGCGTATTTATTCTTTGATCGATAATTTTGGAAACAAAAAATTTTTGCCCCTTCGATCAAGAATAAATACGGTTTGGTCATTTCCTCCTTTGGATGTCTGCAAAAATAAAAAAATACCCTTCTCGGGATCAAATTGGACTAAATTAAAATTAATTTTATTTTTATTCCTATTATTTATATCTTTTTTTTTTTTTTTTTTTTTTTTTTTTTTGAGGAATCAGAGACGGGCGGCTCTGTCAAAAGAGATAGAGCCGGCCGGCTCTGACCAGCATCGGCCAACTTGGATTTAAAAAAGGGCTTCCTCTTTTCACTCATTTCACTTTTCTTTCTTCAATTTCCTTCTCTGAGAGTGAGGTTTTTCTGTCCACTGAATCTACAGTGGAGGTATACAGCTTGAGAGAGACGGTTCCTTACTGCGGAATTGGGAGGAACAATCCAATACCCGTAACTTTAAGTCCATCCACGCGCATCATCAAAGATCTGGTTAGTTTTTTTTTTTTTATCTTCGTCTGCCTTCAGGTGATTAGGGAGCCTTGGGGGCATGCTGCGTGGTTCCCAGAGCTTTTCGATGCTCGGAGACTATTACCTCGGCGATTCGTTATGGAGAGCCCCGTCAGCCTCGAGTGGTATCTCGGGGAGAGAGTATCTGATTGGCGTGCTGGTCCCCCCGAGCGTAGGATACCGCCTGCACCTCCTGTCGGATTGTTCTGGCCACACCTGCTACCAGTGGAGGAACATCAAGATCTGTTTGGGTCTGGTTACACGGTTATGGGGGGTGATGGCGACTATCTCGAGTTCATCAGGACACAACTTCTTCCCCCTACCGTGGATGTACCGCAAGAGGATATGCCAGCTGAGGTATATCTTTGCCTTACTCTTACTTTATGCTGGTTTGAGATTATTCTGCTACCTGTTAAATTTTTTTTTTTTTTTTTTTTTTTTAGCCATCTGAGAGGGGTAAGCGCCCTCGTGCATCTTCAGGTAGACGTTCTAGCGGTCGTGGGTCTGGGACTTCCGCGGCAGGGGAGATGGAGATTCTTCTGCTCACACAACTGTGTTCGGAGGTGACACCGAGCATGTCCCTTCGAGAGTGTCCCCTGTTGGCTTTGTTTCAGGTCATCTAGAGCACAGAGTTGAGCCCTGGGTGATGCTCCATAATGCGTCGGGAGAACTCTACCGGGCTGAGTTGTACACTGAGCAATACCCTTCTCCTGCTTATGTTCCACCTAACGCGACCCATGTGAGTATTTCTGTCCCTGTTTAATTTCGGACTGCACTTGTTGCCACTGTCCTGATCCGTGCGCTATCCTTTGTTCAGATTCCAATACCACATGCGACGGCTCTGTATCAGGTGGCTTATGCGTTCAAAGACCTCTCGCTTCGAGATAACAGCGTCATGAATGTAAGTACCTGTGTCCCCATGTATATATGCATGTATGTATGCTTCAAATGCATGTATGTATGACATGATGCTCTCTTTTTTTTTTTTTTCTTTTTTTACTCTATCTCAGGCTGCACTTGCCGCCAGCCATTGTGAAGAAGCTCGCTTGAGAGCGGAGATAGAGAATATGAGAGTGGAGAGAGAGACTATGCAGAGGTCTATTTCAGGTCTTCGTACTCGGTTGGAAGACTGGGAGTCCGGTCGGCGTTTCTTTGGTGATGGCGTCGAGCCCCAGGACGAGGAGGACCACGACTCGACTGACGGAGGGCAGTCGTAGACTTTAATCTGTTCATTTGTAGCTTCATGTTTGATGTAGTCTGTCTGTAGGCCCGGATCTTATGCCACTCTGTATCGTACTCATCTATTTATTGTTATCATTATTTTTATTATTACTGTTATTTTATTATTATTATTATCATTTTTTTTTTGTTTTTTTTTTTTTTTTTTTTGAAGATGTTCGCAATTGCACACTTTGGGCGTCTAAATGTCTTTGTTTATCTGGATGTTTCGACAAATGAATCATGTAACATACTCCAAACATTCATGCAATATGTTGAGCAAAACGCACTTCATTAATGAAATTTAATTATCGTATCAATTGAAAATTTTAAAATTAGCACATATCTCGAACGAACTCATTCCTGTTATCAACCATCCAATACAGGTTTTCTGGTCAATAAGCTAACTCTCGTTGCCTTAATTTTTATTTAAATCGCCCTTACGGGTTTTCGACTTAACAGGCTTTTTCGTCTTTTTTTTTCTTTTTTTTTTTTTTTTTTTTTTTACACATGGTAGCGTTTGAGGTGATCTTGATTAATCGGGTTGGTAAACTCGTTGCCATCCATATCCATAATCTTCACTGCACCTTTGGAGAGTATCTTCTTAATCACATACGGCCCTTCCCAATTGGGTTTAAATTTGCCCCTCGCGTCCATATTGGTCGGTCTCATCTGTTTCAATACTAGATCTACTGCTTTCAGAGGCTGTTTCTGATGACGAACCCGTCGATTATAGGCCCTAGCCATTCTTTGGTGGTACATCTGTAGATGATCCAAAGCCTTGAGACGCCTTTTATCGACCATAGCCAGTTGCTCAAATCTCGCCTTTACCCATTCCGTCTCAGGCAATTAGGCCTCCAAAACCGTCCTTAGTGACTTCAACTCCACTTCAATAGGAAGGACTGCTTCCATCCCATAAACCAGCGAATAAGGTGTTTCTCCAGTCGGTGTTCTAACACTGGTTCTGTACCCCCACAGAGCATAAGGTAATCTATCTGCCCAATCTCGGTAGGTTGAAGTGGTCTTGGACAAGATCTTCTTGATGGAATTGTTTGCTGCCTCCACTGCTTCATTGGCTTGTGGCCTATAAGGTGAAGACTTACGATGTTCCACATTGCATTCTTCGAAGAGTTCAGCTGTGGCTCCTTGGAATTGCACTCCGTTATCAGTTACCACGTGATGTGGTACACCATATCTCGCGAAGATGTGCTTCTTTACAAACTTAGCCATATTCTTAGCCGTGACCGTGACATAAGATTCAGCCTCAACCCACTTGGAGAAATAATCCACTGCCACCACAATGAACTTGTGCCCATTCGATGCTGGAGGTCGAATTTCACCAATTATGTCTATGCCCCATACTGCAAACGGCCAAGGAGTCATAAGATTCTGTAATTCCATAGGTGGGAGATGGTTGATGTCCCCGTAAATCTGGCACTCGTGGCACTTTTTCACTTCTTCTGCACAGTCTGTTTGCATGGTAAGCCAGAAGTACCCTTGCCTCATGATCTTTTTTGCCAGAGCTAATCCATTCATATGCGGGCCGCAAATCCCTGAATGCATTTCTTGCATAACCTTCTTGGCTTCTGCTTCCGTCAGACATTTCAATAACAATCCATCCGCGGTTCTTCTGAAGAGTTGTCCGTCAAACCATCTGAACTGAGTTGCTAACTTTCTTAAAGTGGTCTTATCTGATGCATCTGCTCCTTCAGGATATTGGCTATTTTGTAGAAAGTTGGCTATATCTTGGTACCAGGGCTTATCATCTACAACTAAAGCCAGGACCTCGCTGGAACGATGAAATGGTGTTCTAGCTGTTTCCAGGATCAAAGGCTGCATCGGTGCTTTCTGAGGTCCTTCCCACATGGATGACAAAGTAGCTAATGAATCTGCCATTTGATTATCATCTCTGGCTACATGCTTGAATTCGATATGTCCGAATACTTTCATCATTTCCCACAAAGTCTCCAAGTATGGGCGAAGTGATTCTTCTTTGATTTCCCATTCCCCGGTGGCTTGACGGATTACCAACAGCGAATCTCCAATGATGGTCACATCGTTTGCCCCTAGTGCGGCGAGAGCATCAATGCCAAACAAACAAGCTTCATATTCTGCGCCGTTGTTAGTTACTGGGAATTCTAGCCGTTTTGACAAAGGAATTATCTCTCCCTCAGGAGTTACAATAATTACTCCGAAGCCTGCTCCCCTCTTGTTTACAGCTCCATCAAAATGCATAATTCATTTCCTGACTTCCACCTCTACCAAGGCCAACTGTTCATCCGGAAATTCCAGGTTTTCCACATAATCAGATTCAAGTGGCTGATTGGCCAGGAACTCAGCCACTGCTCTTCCTTTGATCACCTTTTTCGTCACATACTCGATGTCGAACTCTGATAACAAAAGTAACCACCGGGACAATTTCCCTGTCAAGGATGGGGCAGAGCAGAGATATTTCATTGGGTCAACTTTTGCCACAGCTTGTATCTTGTAGGATTGGAAATAGTGTCTCAATTTCTTCGTAAGCCAGACCATAGCAGTGCAAGTTTTTTCCACCACAGTGTACCGAGTCTCGTAATTCAGTAGCTTCTTACTGAGGTAGTAGATAGCATGCTCCCTTTTGTCATCTTGTTCTTGAACCAACATTGCCCCTACGGAGGTTTCTTCAATGGCTAAATACAGAGTCAAAGGTTTTCCCAGAGTTGGAGGTTTTAGCACTGGTGGATTGATCAAGTATTCTTTGATCCTATCAAATGCAACCTGACACTGGTCATTCCACACGACGGGTTGTTCTTTGCGAAGAAGCTTGAAAATGGGCTCACAGACCGTGGTCAATCTGGCAATGAACCTGCTGACGTACTGAAGTGACCCTAGGAAAGATCTGACTTCTTTCTCTGTTTTCGGTGCTAGCATGTCTCGAATAGCTTTAATCTTGTCCGGGTCCATCTCAATGCCTTTCTGACTGACAATGTGCCCCAGCAGCTTGCCTGATGCAACTCCGAATACACATTTCTTTGGGTTAAGTCGCAAGTTGTACTTCTCAATCCTGGTCATAAATCTATCCAGAATAGCAGGGTGTTCCTCCCGAGTCATAGATTTCACCAGCATATCATCAACATACACTTCGACCTCTTTGTGGATCATGTCATGTAGCAATGCTGTGACTGCCCGTTGATAGGTTGCCCCAGCGTTCTTCAACCCAAACGGCATCACTCTATAGCAATACACCCCTCACTCAGTGATGAAGGCTGTCTTGACCTTATTGATGACATTCATTAAGATCTGATTATACCCCGAGAAACCATCCATGAATGAGTACATAACTGCCCTTGCCACACTGTCAACCAGGACATCAATGTGAGGAAGTGGAAAATCATCCTTTGGAGAGGCCTTATTCAAATCCCGATAATCCACACAAACTCTGACTCTTCCGTCCTTCTTGGCAACTGGGACTATGTTGGCTAACCATTCAGGGTAATCCACCACCTCCAGGAAATTGGCCTTTATCTGCTTTGCTACCTCTTCCTTGACTTTCTCAGCCCATTCTGGACGCAGACGTCTAAGCTTCTGCTTTACTACGCTGAACTTGGGATCAATCGGAATTCTGTGTTCTGCTATTTCTCTGTCAACCCCCGGCATATCGTCGTAAGACCAGGCAAATGCTCCCACATGCTTTTTAAGTATTTTTGACAATTCTCTCTCTTCTTCAGGATTGAGTTCGTTAGAGATAGATACCATTTTAGGATTTTCACTTGTACCCAAATTAATTTCATGTAATGCAGTGTCATGAATGCTGAACACATTGAATGAATGATTGCATGTATGCACAGAGCCATTAGGGAAAACATCACACAAATAAGCAAAGTTAGACTTTATTTCATTCATCGCCTTAAAAGCGGAATTGTTCACATCAAGTACATATGACAAGTTTACAAAGAAATCATTTTCTTCCTCCACATGTGGAGGGTCTTCTGCAGCAGGGTCTTCCGGGTCGGCAGGCTCTTCTTCGAACAAGTCACTCAAATCAGCTTCAAGAGTCTCTTTCTGTGCTTCAGATAAGGCATCTTCTTCCACTTTCGCTTTCCCTTTGGCCATCATCTTGGTGAGTTCAGTGACAGCTTCTTCCACTAACTCTGCCTGTCCCAAAATGGTCTTCTTCCCCACAGGGCTCTCCTTCAATCTTCTCTTCAGTAAGTCAGCGAATGCCTTAGTAATGGCATCCACCAGGGGGTCCGTATCTTCTTGTGGTTCCTTTTCTGGAGTGATGGGAGCCACCACTTCAACTTGGCTCATCGGAGGAGGATTGATCACTTGCACCGCTTCACACTTAAGCATTTCTTCCACTGAAGCAATCCCATATTTTGAGAAGTCGACAACATCAGCAAAAATCTCAAATCCGGGGACTGTTTCCCCATCAATAACCATTGGCTCTGGATCACCACCATATGGCCCACCACTTGCTCGAACAAAAACGTCCAAAAGATGGACTTTCTTAGTTTCTGGGACCTCCTTCTCTTTGGCGCCTTCGTAACCAAGACCCTTTCGGTGTGATTGGCCTATGGCAATATCAAACTTTGTGACCCCTTGTTGATTGACCCCAAGTCCCTTTCCTGGGATGAAGTTCTGTTTCTGAAAATACTTATGGATCCATGGAGAAAATGTCAAGTCTTTCTCCTTATGCTCCGAGACAACTGCCACTTGAAAGCCGATCAAAGGTTGTTCAGATGAGTTCAGAGCAGCTACCATAAAAGATTCATCTACCTCAAGTGTTACAATCTTTCCCCCCATCGGAATCTTCACCTTTTGGTGTAAGGTTGATGGCACACCTCCCAAAGCATGAAACCAAGGTCTCCCTAGAAGCAAGGAGAAAGTCACAGGAATATCAATGACAGTGAATAGCACGGTTGACTTAACTTCTCCCACTGACACCT
Organism: Euphorbia tirucalli; assembly: GCA_039660915.1. Taxonomy (NCBI): domain Eukaryota; kingdom Viridiplantae; phylum Streptophyta; class Magnoliopsida; order Malpighiales; family Euphorbiaceae; genus Euphorbia; species Euphorbia tirucalli. The sequence goes on along the minus strand of CM077634.1, from coordinate 21,290,967 downwards.
CTGCCTCAAAAGTACCAATTACGGTATGCTTTGAATCGTCGTAGGCCCGTATCACTGTATTTGACCGTGATAATGCTTCTTCGGATAGATGAAGACTAGGTAAAACTTTCAGAGGGCAGATATTCAATGCTGAGCCGTCATCAACCATCACACAAGGCAGGGTTCTATCCATCATTTCCACCTTGAGATACAAGGCACGATTGTGGTTAGTCCCTTCCGGTGGTAAGTCATCCTCGGTGAAAGTGATCCCCTTGGGGTTATCAGATTGCTGACTCTTGATACTCCCAATCACCATACATACTTCCTCGGGAGACATCAATGGATTGGCATCCATCTCCATAAGCTTTTTCACTACTGCAGCCCGGTGCCTTTGTGACTCCATGAGCAGGTGCCACACAGATGCACGTGCAGGCATCCTTTTGAGTTGCTCCACTACCAAGTCTTCTTTCTCATTCACTTTGATGGGCAGATAATCCTGAACCGGTGCTTCTACCCTCTTACTCGACTCTCCCAACCGCTGTGACTCGGGTTGGTATACCCTTCCACTTCTTGTGATATTATTCACTAGAGCGTTTTCACTCCTTATATACATCCCATCCTTAGTGCAGACAGGATAGACAGGTGTCGTCTGGCTCACAGGCTTGAGCCTACTCATCAATTCAAATTCGTCCGCATCATCATCCAATTCTACATCATCCAAATTCACAGGTTTGCTCTCCTCCACAGATGACTCAACATCTTCACCCACTACCACTTGAATTGCGGGATTCGCTCTTGTAATCTGGGCTAAGACAAAGTTAGGAGATAATCCTGACTGCACCATGTTCACTCTCCTTTCAAATTGGGGCAGTGGATTACTTTGCACATTGGGCTTAGAGCGTGGAGCTTCTATCTTCTTTTCGTCAATCAACTGTTGGATCGCCTTTTTCAAAGAATGGCATTCGTTGGTTCGATGCCCCTTAGTCACATGATAGGAGCAAAAGTCATTCTTGTCCGCCTCGGCCGGAGGTGTGTACGGCTTCAGGCTTTGAAGAAAGCCCAGATTTCTACACTTCAGAAAAATCCGCCCCAAAGACTCCTCCCAAGGGGAGATCCCCTTTCCAGCTACCTGCTGATTGGACCCTTGTGCAACTATTGCTACCTCTACTTGCTTAACAGGTGCAGGTGACTGACTCGGCTTAGTGCTCGTTGATGAAGAAGCTGCAGGATTGCTACTATTTTTATACCCCGAAGAATACGTTCGGCTTCGATACCCTCCTCCAGAACTGTTGTAGGCCGGGTCAATCTCATACTTCTCAACCTTGCGAGCCAACTCATGTACTTCTATCAAGGACTGAAACTTGTGATATTTCATTACATTCCGATAAACTTCCAAACTACCATCAATCAGCTTGACAATCAGCTCATCTTCCAAGGGCTTCTGGTGAAGAAGGATCATCTTATCCATCCACCTTTGATAATATTCAGAAAAGATCTCATTTGGCTTCTGCCTTACCGCCTCTAAATCCTGCAACTTGACCTCCAGCTGTGTGTTGAAACTGAAGTACTTGATGAAGGCGTCGGACAGTGCATCCCAGTTGCCTTGCACACTCTCGGGTTGTTTATTATACCATGTGATGGCTCCTCCCTCCAAGGTAGTGGGGAACAGTCCCACTAATTGATTCATGGTGAGCCCAGCCATAGTCATAATCCGCACATACTGATTCAAGTGGGCCGTGGGTGGACTTTTCCCAACATATGATGCAATCCTAGGCATTTGGAAGCCTACTGGTAACATTTCAACCCCTCCGGCTATGAGCGTGGACGGGTCAATACGCTTGGCGGATTGAACCTTAGAACTGGCACGCAGCTCCGCTATGGTCTCCTCTATTTCCTTCATCTTTCTCTCTAATGTAGACTCCACAGGTCGCTCAGTATTATCCCTTCGACCCTCATCAGCATCCGAATGCCCATCATTCAGTCTCCCTCCACTACTTTCTTCTCGAGCATGCCTTTCCGGCCTCTGATTAGGTGACTCATTCAAAGCATTCTGCACTTGATTTTTGATAAGGTCCTTGAACTCATCAGAACTCATGAATTCTCGAATAGCAGTGGTGGCCATCATGGCAGCAGCAGCTTCGGGTGTGATCGCCATATCTTGAAACCTCTGTTGCAACTGTTCAAATTCCAGCGGGAACTCAGCACTTAAATCAGATGATGCTTCAACCTCCCCAAACTGAACAAGCTCCTCAGACTCACTAGACGACGGTTCACTGCGTTCTATTCTCACAAGTCTTCGTCCGGATCGGAGCCAAACTTCAAAGTGATTTGGACAAAGGTCAGTAAAAAGAAATGATCACCTAAAGAGTTATAAACTCTAAGGGATATGCATGTATGCATGACATGTTAGATGAATGATGTGCAGATGTTGCATGAAATGTATTTGTAACACGAACCTTGAACAACCAATCCTTCGGGGGTGAAGTATGCATGAATTCTTGTTTATGCATGTACGAATTGCAATCTAAGTGTTAGATGCGTGAATGCGACCTTTGGTGCTCGGGGAGTACCTCGGGTTTTGTGAAATGATGTGAATGCCCTTAGTGAATGGACAACGTTTCGGCACTCGTGGAGTGCCTCAGATTTTTATGATGCGAGATCGACACGCGCATGGCGCTTGGTCGAGGTTTTGGTGTCCGGGGGACATTTCGGGTTTTTGATGATGTGAAATGAAGTCATGCTTAATTTGCGAGTGGAATTTCAATACTCGGGGAGTATCTCAATTTTCGTGCCGCGATGTGGGGTGAATGCGTTCTTAGTGACCGGGCAGAGTTCCGGCGCTCAGGGAGCACCTAAACGTTTTGATGCGTGAAATGAAATTTTCGGCACTCATGGAGTACCTAAAATGATTTGATGAAGTGATCGATTTTGTCGACACTCGTGGAGCATCGAAAGTGATTTAATGAAATGTGATGAGTTTCGACGACACTCGTGGAGCATCGAAAGGCGATTTAATGAAATGCGATGGAATTTTGTCGGCACTCGTGGAGCGCCTAAAAGTGATTTAATGAGATGTGATGAATTTTATCGGTACTCATGGAGCACCGAAAGTGATTCAATGAAATGTGATGAATTTTGTCGATACTCGTGGAGCACCGAAAGTGATTTAATGAGATGTGATGAATTTTATAGGTACTCGTGGAGCGCCTAAAATGAAATGCAATGAAATTCGTCCGTACTCGTGGAGCACTTAAAATGCGATGATGAATTTTGTCGGCACTCGCGGAGCACCTAAAATGATTTCCTACTCGATAGGTGGTGCAATGTATGTGGCCCCGATGGGGTCATTCAAGGTCCGTGCAAATGCTTTATGCATGACACGCGTCTCCCATGGCTGCAGAATAAGAAGGTTAGTGCTTATGACACTCGAGTGATGCATGTGGATTGATTAATTAATTCTTCATACAATAAAAAAAGATGCATGGCTACAAAAGATGTGATTAGTTTTATGTCACACGGGTGATTAATGTATTTACATGCGAAAGATGAAAATGGCTGTACAAAAGATGTGGGTTAGAATCACACAAATGCTTTGGATGTGGTATGTTATGCTTCGTGAAAAATGTGTATGATGACATGTTATGGAGGGACAAAAAGACACATAGCAATTAGCATGCAGATCGTATTCCTCCAACCTTATTTCTCCAAACGTGGTCAAGTCGATAAAATTCTAACCGAGTCCTAGGAGGGATTCTCTTCGATCACCAACCGGGATGATGAAGGCGCAATTTATTTTATTCACACATTTTATTTTGGTATCCTAAGGGAATCCAACTAAGGTTGCCTAAATGAGTTCGGTCCAAGCCGGGATAATATCAAGGTCCCCATAGCAAAATATACTCCTCACTTCTCCCCACTCAAGGGTGCGATTGAAGGGGTTAGTACGAGGCTATGAGTGGTGTTTCGTATCCATGCCCCTAAGACCAGGAGGAACATAGGCGACACTTCATAAATTCACCGGGCTAAATATTGGATACTCAACCTAATGCAAGGATGTCTAACTAAAATGCAAACATAAAATACCATGTAAGAATCATCCACGCTATTTTGATTAGACATTTTTCAGGGCTTGTCAAATTCTTTTAAGTTTTAAGAAAACTTTTGTAGAAATCCCCAGCGGAGTCGCCACTGTGAGCGGACGACCTCCCTCGGGCGGACGCGGGGGTCCGACGAGAAGATTTTTCTTTGCTTTTTAAAATGTGTTTTCTCTTTTTTTCATGGTGAGATTTGGAGAAAATCAGATTTGTTTATCTCACTTAGAAAAATCCATTCATTCGTTTCGGAATTCCTTTTGTAGAAAACATTTTCCCATTTTATTACTTGAAAGATCTCGAAACTTAAATCCCGAGATCAGTGACAGAGTCGCCACCCGGATCAGCTCATCCGGGAAATTCCGGTACAGCTCCCTACCGAGTATAGACTGCTGTACCTAATCCAGAGATTCAAGGTTCGGACAAGTCCCTTATTTCATGTCTAATCAAAATAAATTTGGCAGATATTCTTTGATGGTATTTTACGTTTCTAGAGTTGATTTTTATTGCATTAAGTTAAACACGCGGCGCGCACACAAACAAAACAAAATAAAGCAGCAAATAATTAAATTATTACAACCCAATCGAATAAAATAATTAAATTATTACAACCCGATCGAATAAAAATAAAAATTCACTTTACAACCGCCTAAGATACACGGATAAATCTATTAAATACATCCAAAATAAAAAATAAAAGGCTGCAAAACAAAGGGTTAGCACAATTTATATTGCACACACAAATAGGACTCAAATCAGGACAGAGTTGGGAATTTTAGGAAATGGGTGCATGCATTTAGGGGATAACCGGGTCGACCCGACCGGTCGGACCGGTTTAGACCTGGAAAACGGTTTTGAAACGCCCTGTGGTTTTATGCTGGAAAATCAATTTTTGGAAAACAATTGGCTTGGTTACATGCAAATTTTGATTTTCGTGGGTCTGTTATCCCGGAATCCATGGATCCGTTCGTGTGGGTTCCTAAATTCATCGTCCATGTAGGGTCCAAAACGCAATAAACACACCAAAAACATTTATTTAAAATGCAATTTTATTTGTTTAATATTTTCCAAGGACTTATAGAGTTCGGGGGTCTGCTAACGCTGGACAATTGATCCGGTTCGGATGTAACAACCTTGAAACTTGAAAAATAAATCCCGGGAAACTTGAAAATATTGATATCCGTACGTATAAAAATTCAAAAACCGGTGTTAAAATGACGTACGAATATTTACGAGCCGAAATATGTCAAATCAGAACGCGTATACATGGAAAACGGGCTATTTTCGGCATGTCGGGACAGATCGGGGAGCTGTCCCTGAAAAGCAGAGCCGTGCGGCTCTAGGTTAGAGCCGGCCGGCTTTGTTCTAATTGAACCAGAGCCGGCCGGCTCTGTTCTTGAAGAACAGAGCCGTACGGCTCTATTCGGGTAGCCAATTTTTCGGAATTTCAGAAATAGAGAAAAATCACACGAAAAATGCGATGAACACAAGTTTAAGGCCTCTCAGAGTTTACCTTGGTGTTGTTCCAGTATATTTGATGCACAAGAATGGTTTGAAAATCAAGAATGTAACTCGAATCCTCGAATATCCCGAAAATCCGAAAGTTTACCCGAACGAATCCGAAATCGAACCGAGAATCGTTGTGAACCGGTGAGTAAATGCTAGAGTGAATGATTGTGTGCTTAGAAATTTAATTTCCAAACCATTAAAAGGATTTCTTTCTCTCTTTTTTTTTTTTTCTCTCTATCTCTTCTTCTCTGTGTTTCTTTTTCTTTTCCTTTTTTTTCTTTTTTTTTCTTTTCCCCCAGTCTCTCCCCTTTTTCCATCCGTCCCTTCAATCTTTTATCTCCTCTTTCATTATTGCTCCATTCTCTCAGACAAAATAATTTCCCCAATTAAATGCGGCAATTAATTGTTTTTGTCGTTTATTTCATCAATTTTCACAGAATTGGGACAAAGTATGGCACCCATGCCCGCCCACTAGAGTCGGCCGGCTCTAGTTTACACTAGAGCCGGCCGGCTCAATCTAGAGCCGGCCGGCTCTGGTTTGTGAACCAGAGCCGGCCGGTTCTGGTCGAACCGGAGCCCACACATTTTTTTTTTGACGCGCCTGAAAATCACTCGGGGAACCCGCTTTACGGTAGTTTCGGATTGCGGATAATGTCTTTTTCGGAGAATTCGAGACGTTTCGGGTAATATTCTGCTCTTTTCTATGACCGAAGGTAATAAAGATTTCTCATCACTGAGGTCGGGAAAACCCGTGCTCACAGGTGTATTTATGTTTGCAATGTTGGATTGAGGGAAGTTGGTTTGGTTTCGAGGCATTTTTGGGGATAGGCACCGATTGGCCTTGTGACCAAACCCACGGTATTTGTAACAAGTGACAATTGCATCATTAGATTGGCCCAGGGCAACAGCTCGATGAGACGAATGTGAGCCAAAAATCTGCTGTCCAGAATTGCTCCAATAATTCCAGCACTTCCATAGTTTCTAGGATTATGACTACTACTAATCGCCTGCCCCTGCAAAGAATAATACCCAGCAGAATTTCTGCTAGCACCACCACGACCTCTGGAGCCCCCGCTGCCCCTGTCACACCCACGTTGCTGACTGGAGCAGGCTGCAAAGTGAGCGGAGGGCTGGACTGCTGATGAAATAGTGGCTTTGGAGTGCTATAGTAGCTTCTCTTCAGTTAACAAGGATCCCAATAAATAATTAAAAGTTGTTGGTTCAGTTTTAGAATTCTGAATCCTGTTGAAATCATTATAATCCTCTCCCAAACCATTACAAATACAATCAATTAAATCTTTTTCGGGTACATGATAACCAAGAGCTGCTGGTTTATCAGCAATTGATTTAGCGTGTTGGACATAGGTCATGATAGACGAATTACCTCGTTCAAGAGTCTGCAGCTCACATCGACGAATACAGATTTAAGGACGAGACCCCATGGAGTAGGTGGTCTTCAGTTTGTCCCAAATGCCCTTGGCCGTAATGGCCATAATAACTTGCGGCATCAAGGATTCCGAGATTGAATTCAATAACCATCAAAGAATCTGTTGGTCTTTTCTTTCCCATGCTTGAAAATCAGGATTTTCCTGACCATTCGATAGAAATTGCGGTGGAGGAACAATTGTGCCATCCACATGGCCCATAAGACCATTTCCTTTCAACATTGGTGTAATTTGCGCCTTCCAAATCAAAAAATTAGATGGATTCAGCTTGGCGTTTGAGTGAGTAACACTCGGGATGGAGGTAGAAAAGAGGGGTGCATGAGTTGTTCCGTTTGCCATGATTCCAGAATTCGAAACATCAAAAACAGTAGAGACAGTGGCAGATTGAGTGGAAGAGATGACAGCGACTGTGGTGTTTGAGAGGGTAGACGTGGTGGCCATTGCAGATTACGTTGATATGGTGATTTCAAACCCTAATTGCAAGCTCTGATACCATAAAGAGTATAATGGCAAACCATGATTTCTCATTGATATGTAGGGTATTTATACATAAAACCTAGTATGTACAATTACAAAGGTAGCCCAAGGCTAATTATACAATTACATATTTATACAAGGAATATTATCTCTTACAGAATTAACTTCCATGGTAATCAAGAATGATTCAACTTGGCATTCAGTGAAGATGGGTTGATTTTGTGGTAAGTTGTATTCTTTGCTATTGAATTTTGAAACTTGTTCAAAACTTATGCTTTTAGATGGAAAAGTAAGCCTTCAATATCATGTGTGAAGCCAAATCATTAAAAGATCCACCTTCTATGTATATTTTGGATTTAGCGAACTATACCTTATGTTAATGATGTCTAAGTTAATGGAAGCGTCCGAAGGATAATTTGTAATATAGAATGGAACAATAAGTTTTGGTATTGTGTATGAGCAGTATAGAGTATTGAATCATCTCTAATTTTATATTTTGTTTAATTTTATATGTTTTCTGGTTGATTCATATATATATATATAACATTCAAACTGAGATAGATTTTAGTGATTTTCTTACCATGCTTTATCATAGTTTCTTGACTAAGTTCAACCTAATATGGTCTCACATGATTATTAGTAGGAAAAAATATTTCAGGAAGAAAAGTGAATGAATGTTAGGCTTGTTGATGCTAAATAATTTATCATCAATTGATTCATCATTATGGACCACAATGATCTATATTTCTTTCGAATTCTTTCTATATTCAAGCCATTGATTGATAGTATCTACATATTTAGAAGCTAACTCATATTTTTCTTTATCCTTTGAATTTTACCTTATGATACTTCCATTTCATGGATTGTTGTTATTATTGATTAATGGCATATTGGAATTCTAAATAATGTTTGAACCAAAATATTTATATATGAATTATGATATTATATATCTTTTTAGAATGAAAGTTGTAGCCATTGAATTCAAGTTTCTTAATTTTGTACTTTAGAAGATTTATGTCAGAATTTTAAAACAATATTATTGTGGAATTATTCTTTTTCCCCGGACATATAAAACATTTGATTTAGTGATAATCTTAGTTGAATGTTATTCATATATTAAATATAGCTTTGAAAAAATTGGAATATGGTTAGCCAAAGGTCTGGATTGTCACTTTGCTTCCCATACAATGTCTTTACCTCACATGGTACTGTATTTCTCCTTTTTTAAGTTGTCACTCTCACCTTTCTAGATTTTCCTTTTCATATTAAAGAATGCCAACATTTTACTTATCATCCATTTAGTTTGTCCATCTCCAGTGGTAACATGCATGGAGAATTTTCTGTACAATTTTGACCTTCTCGTATTCCTTGAAGAATTAGAATGTACAATTGTTGCATTTTGTCCTTCATATTTTGAAATACCATTGGACATTTCATTTATGTAGAAATTGACATCAACTTGAAAATATTCATGACATTTATACTAAGAATTAAACCGAGGCTTTCCCTTGAAAAAAGATACAAGCAAGTTGTCATATTCAGTGACAGTTAAATCATTTGTATTAATTGCTATTGTTTGTAGCAGCTTCACTTTATTGTCTTAACAATTCTCTTTTTATTTGTAGTAATTACATATGTACATTTTTTTATAAAAATTTCATTTCCTAAATTCTTGTAGTTGTATAACATGTACAACTCTGTTAATTGGAGGAAGAATAATAAAATATTTATTCTCGTAGAAAATTTAATTCCAAGTCTTTGCGGATGTGTTAAGTATTACCATCACCTTCCAGAAATGTTTCTTTAGTTCCAAATATTTAATTTTCTTTTGCTTATTCTTGCAGTTTTTTCCAATGAACTTTTAGCAATTCATTCAATATGATTTTAGCTAAATACTAAAATTAGAGTGATTTTCATATATTAAATAAATATAAATTAGTATTTACCATCTTCCAGATATACAAACAAAGGAAAAAAAAAATTTTTAAATGTTGACAAATGGATGACAATTTTCAAGCTACACAAAATTAAAATTACAAATGATTAATTAGATTTTAAATGTTAAAATAAATGTCATTCAACAAAAAAAAAAATTGTTATTTATATTTATTTTACATCACCATATCTCTCATCTTGCATATATCTCACAACACTTATTCATTGGCTAATTTTGCTGATTAAGACATCGTTTATACGTGAAATCCTAAATATGTGTCACGATAATTAAACAAGTTGATGTATGGTGAACTCAACCACAAATGATCATAACTCGCTAAGATAGAACATAATAGCACTAACATCTATGTGTTTTGAAGTATTAAATCGTCAGTCTCGTTATCAAGTACGAATTTTTGATAACTTATTGAGGCTTGCCAAAATTTTCTTTATACTTTTTGAACTTTTTGGTGTAACAGGAAAAATTCCTCCAGTTCAGAGGTAATTTCTTTTTTTTTTTTTTTTCCTTTGTTATTCTACTTGAATTTTGTTTCCTCTGGTGATTTAATTTTCCCCTTCTAGATCAAGATTGGTTTCCTTCATTTGGCGTTTTCTCTTATTTATTGCTCGACGAAATTTTTTTTTGTTACTATTGTTTCGATTTTTGAATATCGATAATAAAAGACTCTTTTAATTTGATTGGGAATTTGATAATTTTGATCTCTCTAGTTTCCCTGGTATGTCCTAACTATGTAGCTCTAATAAATCATATGAACTAGATGCAGTGGCAGAACCAGAACAAAATCTTTGGGGATAATGGAAAGAATAATGTTAGTTGAAACATGTATATGTCAATGAAAAAAATGAAACGTGCTAAATATAGATAGATTTGTTGATCAAAATTTTTTCTATCAAACTTGACAATCTTTTACCAAAACTGATAATTTCTAAAAAATGTGAACTGATCAACTCGAAATTCAACTCATTGATCTTAAAACTCTCACACTAGAATTAAAGTTCATCAAATGTGACATTCATAACCCAAGAATATATGCAAACTTGGAAAGAATGATGTGCATAAGCTTTAGAGCATTTGTTGTGTCGAATACCATTGTGATGGATTTACAAAGATATAAAATTGTTATTGTTGAGTAAGAAGGTCTTTGCCTTCAAGTACCGTGAAGCGTGAACAGATTGTGAATGTGGATGGTTTGATTATTCTAATACAAATTTTTAAAAAAAAAAAAAAACAAAGCAAAATCAATTATTTTCATGTAATACTAGTTGATATTTGGTCTCAAGAATATCTGGTTTTGAGGAGGCTTGAATATTATACCTTCACTAGAACATGGATCTTAAAAAATTTATTTTGTTTATAAGACATTCATAATAATTCAACTAATAATTATTAAATTGAATAATTATATTTAACAAGTCATCATAATATAAAAAATAACAGTAAATCTTGCAAATTAACAAATTAAAAATATTACAAAACTTATTCATGTAATTTAAATATAACGTATCAAAATATAACGTATCAAATACGATATATATATATATATATATATATATATATATATATATATATATATATATTTCCTCGTTTTTATTTAACAAATGAAATAGGATTAAATATACTTATTAAATATGTAAAAAGATGATTATATCAAATCTATTTGTACATTAAAAATTATTAATTTAGTTATAATGAGTTAAGACTAAATTGATACTTTTTTTTTTAAATAAATGGGAACTTATCATATGCATAATACATCAAGAGCAATCTAGTAGCGACAAAACCGGATAAATCAAACAAACAATCTCGTATGGTAGTTGGAATAACAAAAACTCACAATACGAGTGAGAGAAAAAAACTTGCCATCATAGCAAGAGGATATTCTAAAATAATAAAAACAGCAAACCACAGTGTGTCCTACGTTTTGCTAAGTTTTATCATACTTTATTGCAGATCCATAGTCATAAGAACTCCAACTTACCATGTAATACTATGCAATGTAATACATTTGGATAAATCTTGCTTAAAAGGCTGGATCTGGCTATCTATGAATTTACGATGCGAAGATCTCTATTATTCTTGATTATGAATAGATGACGAACAAGCTACCGATGAAAAAAACTATCGGATTTATGTTGTTCATCAGCAGATCTAGAACTGAGGAAAATGACATCATAATTGAGGCAAAATCTGATGGCTGTAAATAAAATTATATCTCACCGTTGCCATCTCTTCCTTATCTCAATTTGAGGGAAATCTTGCACAAGTCGTCCTCAACTCAACCTCTGAGGCAAAGTCAAAAAATTGAATTTACAAGAATCTGCTCATATTTGATAAGAAAAAAGAGTGAGTGGCACAACAACTAAACAGAGGACACATGCAACTCTGAGGAATGAATAAAAGTAACTCTAGCCATTCATCTCTGAATCATGAAATTAACATAACAATAACTATAAGATTAAGATAAATTTATGCCTATGCAGAGATGATATAGGTGATTTTTAATTATTATAAAGCTTTACCAAATTGTGGGATACACTGTGCTTGTGTTATAACACAAACACATTAATTAGGAAAAAAGGCCTTAGTAATTGCAGAGTCAAATTATAATCTAAAAACACAAACTATCAAGGAAAATAGCTTTCACTCATTAGTTAACTGATACGGAGTTGTTCTTTGTAGCTTTAAGTTACTTTTTCAATGCTCAATAAGAAACATGAGATACCTTCATTCACTCAGTCTAATTACCATTCATAAGAACCATAAAGTCAATAACAATCTCAAATAGAAGCATATAGATGCTAAGAACATGAATCTACTTCATTTTTTATAACGTGTTGAATCAACAACTATGTCACCCCACTGAACAATACAAAATAACATTAATTAACCTTAATTCGTATTATCACTGAACAAAAGTATCTAAATACAAAAATAATCTATAAAGATAATTGTCATCAGAAAAGATGAGAATCATGATTGCAAGAATTATGCAATGAATCCCTCACAACTTGTCTAAGCATTAACAAGATAGAGAGGGAAAGAAACATATGACCTGTTACATTGTACGTACAAAGCTTAGGTGTGCCAAATAATTGCGCTCAGCAAAATCATGTAGTGCACGGTTACAACCGAGTATAAAAGCATAAATTCAATAACAAACTCAAATAAAAGCATATAGATGCTAAGAACATGAATCCACTTCATCTTTTTAACAACAACACTTTTATCAAAAATGAAATTAAAAGGAACTCACAAAAAGGGTGCAGCAGTTATCACAACTGAGGAACTCTAACTAACATAGACAAAAGGTTCCAACTAGTTAAAACAAAGCAATCCCCAACTGAAAGACTACAAGAGCAGCCAAAAAAATACTACAAAGACCTTACAACAACAGCATAAAAAAAATTATATCAGCAGAAAAAAAAAAAAAGAAAACACCCAGAATGAAGACATTCCTATTGATCCACATTATCAACCCAAGCCTGAAATCTGCAGGCATGTTGACACCTCCTTTCGCTAAAGCTTCCGCACAAAAATTTCATTCTTTGGGTTTAAATTGAAAATAAAAATTGCAAAGCCTGGAGAGATAGTTATCAATTTAGTTAATGGGAGAGGTGAATTTCCAAGGACGAGGAGAGCAAGGATTATTTGCCCATTTGACAGCATTAGCAGAATCAAGCTCAAAGATGATTTTGGAATTCTGATATTGGGGAAACTCAATGGAAAATTGAAAACCGCAAAATTAAAGTCATTACCTAGCATATCTTGATTATAATCTTAAATTCATATGGATAATTAGCTCAAAAATGGTCCAAACTGAACCCCTTTCGCACAATTTCAACAAGATTAAGATGGTTCAAAGATTTATTCCAGTTCAGATTCCAATTTGTCCTCTTGTTCCCCTACTACTAATCATACCTTTCTTCAACTGAATTTTTTGGTTGCTCTGTTTTAATTTGTATGAAATGAAACAAAATTATGAATGGATTCTTTGTAATACTAAGAACAAAATTACCTGCAATTTGGATAATCTTTGCAAAGTTTCCAACCTCTCAACGCATCAGTGCATTTCTATTCGAGAATTTGGGAAGAACTTGAATCCTTCAAAGCACAAATTCATTAATCCTTACCACTTCTAGATCAAGTTACCCATAGTGAAGGGAGAGTAACCCCTAAACTTTCTTGAAGGTATGCCGGTGAATTAAATCTCATTCTCACTGGAAAGAAAGTGAGAAAACGATGATAGTGGGAGGAACAAAGTGGAGAAACAAATGAGTGAACTTTTAGAGAGATACTAGAGCAAGCGTAAATTCACAGCACTTGAGTTTCATAGATGGAAAGTATTTACTCACATAGAAGAGGGACACAGAGAAGAGGAGTAGACAAATGTCTCTATGGAGGAGAGAAGAAGATAGAGTAATCTTACAGTTGTCTCCCTCTGTTTAACGTGTTAATTGCTCAAAAATACTAATGAAAATAAAAACAATTGCCCTATTTAAATTATATTTATAACGGAGAGAATAAATATTTTATTTCTTATATTATATTGAAAATTGTTCTCTATTATAAATTAGAATTATATTAAAGACGCATAATTTTTTGATCTCCTACATAAGTGAAAAAATAATATCAGGGACGATAAAAAAGCATCGTCTCCATAAATTGTCTCCAATAATATTCTTTTGTAGTGTTATAAAAATTATATGGGCTAAGTTTGAGACATATCATTGGGGAATATTAATTTTACTTTTTATATACAAAATGATTAAATACGGTACGTGAGATTCTTAGCTTAGTTTTGCTACATGTTATAAATCTCAACTCAATTAATTTAACATTTTTTAATAAATAAAAACAGAATTATTAATGAATTAAAGTTTTTATATATAGAAATAGTATTTGACGATTTTGTATCATAAGAATAAATTTTGAATTTTTTTTTAAATAATTTTGAAGGTAAAACTGATTCATAATCCTAAAAAATTATTTTGAAAATATTAATTAAACCAATTAATTTTACGTGAATTAAAAAATTTAATTATAATAATATCATTTAAAATAATTAATTGTACTTTTTTTTGAGTGAAAAATAGATGAATATCATTAAAAAGCCAAATCGGCAGCCAAAAACGATACAATAGAGGGGGGATACTGTCTGAAATACATGGAACAGAAGAGAGTAAACCAAGTTGTGCTAATTGGTGAGCAACCTGGTTGGCCTCCCGTTTAACAAAATTGAAAGAAATGGAGACTAAGTAACTAGCCAAATCCTTACAATCTTCGACAATTAAACCCATAGACGATAAGTCTTCATTCTCCGTAGTTTTCAGAGCTAAAATCACACTTTGAGCATCACCCTCTAGGACAATTTCCTGAATGCCTCTATCTTTTATCCAGCTTAGGGCCTCTCTGCAGGACAGGGCTTCGGAAATAGTAGGGGAATAAAAACCAGCTACAGAAGAGTACCGGAAAGCAACAAAATCTCCATTGGCATCCCGAATAATGCATCCCAAGCCTATCCTTCCAGCCACGCTATCCACCGCTGCATCGAAGTTACATTTCAGCCCCACTTGGTTCGGACGCCAGCCAGCACGAACAGCAGCTGCTGCAGACGCCTTGGTGGTCCGCTGCTGCGCCCGCCTCCAGCGCTCTAAGAAGCCAGCAGCGTTTCTAGCAATGACGGTAGGAGGCGTGAGTTTCTGCTCCCAAATCAACTTGTTCCCGCTGAACCAGATGTACCAAAGCACTACCGCACATTGACTCGCCTCCTCTTTGCTGCAACTTAAGATCATTTCTTGCCACCAATCCCACACATGCAGGGCAGTCCAGCATTTGGCAGCCAAAGGTGTATTTTGCCAAACCTGTGTCAACTATCTACAGTGCAACAACACATGAAGAATGGTCTCCGCATCCTCGTGACACCACGGACAGCAGGTCTCGACTTCCACTCGACGTTGTTGAAGATTCGTTCGGGTCGGCAGAATGTTCCAAGCGAATCGCCATAGGAAATTTTTAACTTTAGGGGGACAATCCAATTGCCATAACCTATTCCAAGGAGCTGATTGAATCTCCAAATTGGGATTTGGGTAAGACTCCATCAGTTTGTAGTAGGCTGATTTCACCGTGTAAATACCTTTCTTATCCCACCTCCAACACCGACAATCTTCTTTATCACTTCTTGAGAGAGGGATAGCCAAAATTAATTGACGATCCTCAGGTAGAACAAGTCGAAAAGAATGTCGAAATCCCATTGACCAGGGGTAGCAAACAAAGAAGCCACAAACTGATTTTCTAACTCCGGGTGACAAGCCATTTCATTCGGAAAACCAGTTTCTGAAAGCAACCAGCGATCCCCCCATATCCGAGTGCTTTTACCATTGCCAATCCGATGAAAGAGACCACCTGTAATTAAGTCTTGAGCTGATCTAATGCTGGACCAGATGAAGCTTGGATTCCTACCTTTTTGAGCCATGCAGAAACCCGAATTGGGGAAATAACGGGCTTTAAATAATCGAGACACCAAAGAACGCGGGCTTTGTATAAAACGCCAAGCCTGTTTGCCCAGGAAAGCAATGTTATATTCCCTGAAGCGACGGAAATTCAGACCACCCCAATCGCGGCGGTTGCACAACATCTCCCAAGCCTTCCACTTCACCCCTCTACCCCACCAGTAGCTATTGAGGGTCACTTCCATCTGCTTGCAAATATTTTGAGGAATTAGAAAAACAGACATAATGTATGAAGGCATGGCTTGAGCTACTTCCTTGAGAAGAATTTCCTTGCCACTTTGGGAGACTTTCCTTGCGTTCCAACCCCGAATTTTCCTTTTCAACCTGTCCACCACATACTGAAAAGCTTCCGTTTTATTCCTCCCTACTGCTGTGGGCAGCCCTAAATAAACATCCTGGACATCCACACTCTCCACGCCCAATGCCTGTTGAATCTCCAATCTGCAATCGGATCGTACGTTTGTGCTAAACATAAGCTTTGATTTAACAAAGTTAATTTGCTGACCCGACGCCCGTTCATATTTATCGAAAATCTCCTTTACCGCTGCACATTCCCTCATATTGGCTTGGAAGAAGAAATAACTATCATCTGCGAAAAGGAGGTGAGAAATTGGAGGTGCTCCAGGGCAAATACGGCAGCCATGGATAATTCCCCTATCCTCGGCATTACGGAACAACTCTGAGAGCCCTTCTGCACACAAAATAAATAAGTAAGGGGATAAGGGGTCTCCTTGTCTGAGTCCGCGGGTCGGTTTGAAAGGAGGGAAGCTTGCATTCCTGTTTGAAATCTGATATTCAACAGAACACACACAATGTAAAATCAGTTTAATGAAACGGTCTGGAAAACCCAACTGATACATCATAGCTTTTAGAAATTCCCACTCTATGCGATCATAGGCTTTTGACATATCCACTTTGAGAGCTGCAATTCCAGTTTTACCCTTCCGTTTGAGGCGCATAAAATGACCCACCTCATAAGCAATCATTATATTATCTGTGATGGACCACTTGGGAACAAACGCGCTTTGTGACTCAGACACAACTGAAGCAAGAACCCTTTTCAACCTGTTTGCAAGCACTTTTGTCATAATTTTAAAGATGACATTACAAAGGGCAATGGGCCTTAAGTCTGTGACAGCTGCGGGAGAGGCTTTTTTCGGTATGAGAATGATATTTGTTTTGTTTAAGTCCGGGGGAATCCAGCCCGTGTTAAGACAATGGAGACAGAAATTAGTGACCTCCTCACCGATAAGAGACCAATGTTGATGGTAGAAACCCGGGTTCAAGCCATCGGGACCCGGAGATTTGTCTGGGTGCATAGCAAAAACGGCCTCTTTTACTTCCTCTGCATTGTATACAACCAATAAAACCCGCCTCTGCTCATCCGTAAGTCTGGCGCGAATTATCTGAATAAAGTCCAGCTCCACACGCCCTTGAGAGCTGAATAATTTTTGAAAATAATCTTGAAGATGCCCCTCCAAACCGTGGTTCCAGAAATAGCGATTTCCTTGAGCATCCTGAATACCATTAAAATCATTCTTCTTCCTCCTAGTTGACGCTGTCAAGTGAAAAAATTTGGAATTCTGATCCCCCTCTTTCATCCACTTTTGCTTTGCCCGCTGCTTCCAATACCTTTCCTGAGCCAGGCGAACAGCATCTAACTCTGCACAAAGTCGCTGAAAATCAGCAGCCCCGACGTTACTTCTGCTGCCCGCAATTTGCCACCGTAAGTCAGCCGATCTCCCTCTGAAGCGGCTCCTGAACGCATTACCCCACTGCTGTAATTCCATACGGCAAGCCTGAATTTTTTCCTCAAGCCCACAGAGATCTTCCCGCTGCCAAGTCCTTTCCAAAACTTCCTTGCACCCCTCTTCATCGCACCAGCTATTTTCATACCGAAAAGGGAAACTCGACCTCGGGCGGTTGGAAATTAAATCAAGAATCAGTGCACTATGGTCTGATTGAGTGGTAAATGTGTTCACAACCGCTGCATTTGGAAATCTGTCATGCCAGTTACTCGTAGCTAGAACTCGATCCAACTTCTCTTCCATCACTACCCTTCCCCCTCGTCTCCTGTACCAAGTAAACGGGTACCCAAACATAGGGATTTCCGTCAAGCTGCAATAGTCCAACGTTTCCTGGAAGCCTCGCAAATAAATTGCTGGTTGTGATCGACCTCCTCTCTTCTCATGCTCAGCCACCATGTCGTTAAAATCGCCCACGATACACCATGGTAGACAAGAAATACGGTATAAATCCTTCATACTCTGCCAAGAAAGTTGCCGCCGAGCCCTTTCCGGAAAACCATAGAAGCCCGTTAATCGCCAAGGTTTGTCATTAATGGGGTTGACAATAACATCAATGAAGTGCTTGCTGAATTTTAATAACTGAATCTTGACCGAGTGATCCCACAAGAGAACTATGCCTCCTCCGCCATTTATCCCTTCCACCGAAAAACCATCCTGCCAACCTAACTGCCGCTTAACATTTTCCACTGCTTCACGAGTAATCATAATTTCCATCAAAAAGATGATGGATGGGTGTCGGGTAACAATGAGCTCCTGGAGCTCACGAACTGTCTCGAGGTTACCCAAGCCTCGGCAGTTCCAACTTAAGCAGATCATTGCTTCCGGCAGGCCTGCTGAGCAGGTCCCGCCGATATCTCAACATTTATTTCTGATGTGTCCATTACTGAAGACAAAGTGGTTTCATCCATACCCAATCTTTTCCGTTTAGCATCCGTAATGACAGACATTTCGTTCTCCTCTGATACTGCCTGGGCCAACTGTTCTTGCATCTGCAGAAGGTCTACAAAACCCCCTTGAGTAGGTGTCGGCTCCCTAGGGACTTGGGAGACTAGTAAGGGTGCCGTCAGCCATGGGGAAGAATTGTGTTGCACACGCCTAGGTGGTGCTCGTAGAAAAGCCCCATATTGCTTTGGTAAATCTGGATTATTTAAAGCCCTGAAAGCTCGGCATTCCCTTTCGCTATGACCAATGAGTCCACAATAAAAACAGAAGTGAGGCAGTCTCTCATATTTATAGTTTACCCAGAACCAATCAGTCGCTGACGTTCCCATTTTCAATCTTCTCTTTAGAGGCATTCTGACATCAATAGAGACTTGTATTCTAAGAAAACCCTTGTATGGTTCAGTATAATCCTTGGCATCAGTTCTAACTAAATGTCCCAGGTGCGAGGCACACAGTTTTGCGACGCGTTCAGTCCGAAAGCCAACCGGTAAGTCATGCAATTGTATCCAAAACTCTGACCAATTCAATTCAACCGTAGACAATTCATTCATTGAAGTGACACGTTGAAGCACCAATAATTTGTTCTCAAATTGCCATGGACCACCATTTAATACAGCATTAACATCAAAAATATGAGTAAACTGAAATAGGAAACGTTTTCCTTCAAGTTCTACTATAGCCATACCACCCGCCGGTGCCCAAACTTTAGAGAGGGTAATCTTCATACCTTCGACGTTAATGTCTTTCTCGGTGATGAAACGCCCAACACAGCTCCATCTGAGGTCATAGGCCGGCGATTCCTCCTCTTGCGGAATCAGAACTGGGGCGTCATCTTCGTCGGCGAGGGACAGCTGAGCATAGGCGTTGGTAACGTCATCGGGGTGTGAGGAAGCCATGGGTGAAATCGAAGGAGAGCCACACAAAAAGCTAGAAAAACTGCAGAAACCCTAATTGGGGGTAGCAACGAAGAAACCCTAGAGCAGGGTAGGGACGTTCTATCTTAATTTTATTTAGACATAAATAATTAATTGTACTTTAATTAAACAAGTTAACATAGAATTAAAAATTTTCTTAAAACATTTACATAATATTAAAGAGTTTCATATTCACACGCGTTGCTTCAAAGACTCCATATAAAAGACAACCAATCTACAACTTTTAGTGTCATATTTTCCAAAACAAAGTTGTGTACCATCCAGTTTGCTATCCCTACTATATCTACCTTTACGATCTTTATGACTAGTTTGATATTGTTGTTAGTCAAAATATTTTTCCCAACAGCTAGATTTTATTACTTTCTTTAAAAGTAGTTTTAAGTACTTTTCCAGTACTTTCTTGAATACAATATGATTTTTACCAATTGTGCATTTGAAACTACTTCTCATAGTTCCAAAAATAGTTTTCAGCCAAAGTAAAATCTCACTTTCTCTAGCTGAAAACTATTTCCGTCGCACCCCAAACACCGCCTTACTATATTTTGTACCTTTTGGAAATAGCATATCCCCTTTTTTTAACTATATGAAATCCACGCTTTGACACCTAAGATTCTGTAATGAGTAGATACTTCGGCAAAAGCGTAATCAATTTTCTGATTAATACATTGCAAGATATTATTCCATTTAGTGACTGAAAATTTAATTTTCGTTAAGTGTGATTTACAGAAAAATTAAAATACGTACCAGTCCTAAGAATAACAAAGAAGAAATTAAATAAAAGATTCTATTAATTATTGTTAATAATCATTGGAAAAAAAAATCGATATTAAGGTTCCGTTTGTTTGGTAGAAAATGTTTTTTTGTTTGACATATAATATGGAAATTTGTAAAAATAAATATATGGCTATAATATTCATTTGTATTTTTTTTATATTCTGAAAAATAACTTCTCATATGCAAAATGAGAAGTTGTTTTCCCCAATTTATTAAAGATTTTTCTTTGATTTCGAAAATATTTTTTTTTGACATATTTTCTTTTTAGGTTAAGCTGATAGGTAAATCCCAATAATAGTTTTTATTATTATCTCTGACACTCCCTGCATACAAATGCCCTTTAACCTTGAAGCGTGTCAGAATTCGAACTTTCAACCTCTAAATTTAAGAGATTTTGACATCATGTTATGGAACTATTTGACCTAAAAGTTTAAGCTGGTAGTTAACGTCCAATAATAGTGTTTATTATTTATCTCTCACAATAAACACTGAACAGTAAAGAAAATAATATCTGAAAGAATATTTTCTATAAAATAAATGTACCCTAATATTTGTCACATAGTTTTCTTCTTCTTTGAAAATTACTCCCAATATTTTACAGAATATTTTTTCAAATTTTCATTCGTAGAAGAATTTAAAAAAATGAGATTCAAGGAAAAAAAAAAGGATTATTTAGATGACTGAATTCAATTAGTAATTCATATACTACTATATTATTAGTAATAACTATAAACATAAAAGTATCATTGTGAATAATTAATAAAATTAATTTATCATCCCGTAATAATAATAATAATATTCTTCATTAGTGTTAATTCGCCACCACCTCAATTTGAAATTTTTTGTAGAGAAACTGGCCACCAGCCCAAGCGACAGTTGACAAAACCCTCTTTCCCCCTTCGCTCGTGTCCACTCTATCTCTCCCCCTCTCTGTCTATTTCCATCGCCAAATCAGGTAAGCTTTTATTCTTCGATGTATTATTTCTCGTCAATTTGAAATTCTACTCATCTTTTGGATTTTTCAGCAATTCAATTGTGAATCTTGCTTGTTCCTGTTACCGATTCCGTAATCCGTTAACAAGATCGGATCTCATCTTTGTTGCCAAATCTAGGGGTGCAGAGCAGCACCCTCAGCTTGTAATCTCTTGGCGGAGGGCCGCCTGGTACAACCCTCTAAGGGTAGATTTCGGTGGCCGGGGTTGCACCCGCTCCCTCTGTCTCTGATTGAATGTGATTGGGTTTTTCATTATTTTTTCGTTGTACATATAATTTTCTTTGAATGTAGGTTAGGTTGATAATTTAGGATATATTAAAGCTCACTTATTTAGATTCATTGAAATTATAAGGATTTGATTAATGTGTTTTGATGGTTTTGCTATGTTTCATAAGGGCTTCATTTGATTGATTTTTTCATCTTGTGACTTGGGGATGCGGTTGCTTTTATATTCTGTAGATGGGAATTGGGTGGAAGGAATTCCATGCCTTGCTATTTTTGGCTTTTTTGTTGTGCCCGCAAGCGGTGTTGGGGATTAGATTTGTGATTGATAGGGAAGAATGTTTCTCTTATGATGTTAAATATGAAGGGGATACAGTTCATATTTCCTATGTTGTCATCAAGACTGATTCAGCTTGGCATTATACTGAAGATGGTGTTGACTTCGTGGTAAGTTGTATTCTATTATGTTGAATTTCTGCACTCGTTTAAAACTTATGCTTTTAGATGGAAAAGTAAGCATTGAATTTAAAGAATCCAGCAACTCAAGAAATTCACGTCATGTGTGAAGCAAAATTATTAAAAGATTATGTTTCCTTTGTTGATTCATGTAAACAGGTAATGATTATTATTTGTATGATACATAAACTGGAACCAAGATAGCTTTTAGTAATCTGCTTATCACGACCTTAGTCGTTTTCTTGACGAAATTCAACCTAGTATGGTCTCGCATGAATACTAATAGAATTTCTTTTTTCATGAAAAAATAATGAACTAATGTTGGGCTTGTTGAAACCTAATGATAGTGGTCCACAATGATTTATATCTCTTTCAAATTCTTTCTACTTTCCAAGCCGTTGATTGATAGTATCCACAAATTTAGAAGTTTTTCTTTAACCTTTGATAATCTTACATTCCGATACTTTATCCATGAGTTCTTTTATCCTTGAGATTTAAAGGCTTCTTTTTGTGCCATGTCATTTCGTGGATTGTTTTTATTGTTGATTAATGGCATATTAGCATTCTAAATGGTAATCTTACTTTTGAACCAAAATGTTCCAATATGTGGTATTAATATCTTTTTAGAATGAAAATTTATAACCATTGAATTCAATTCCATTTTGTCCTTCAAGAGATTTATATCAGGGTTTTAAAAGAATATTGTTGTGGAATTATTCTTTTTTCCCCCCGAGCATATGAAAAATTTGATTGAGTGAGTGAAAATCTTAGGCTGTTGATTTCATTCGTGTAATAAATATAGCTATGTTTGAAGGAATCAGAATATGATAAGCAAAAAACGTCTCGGTTATTACTTCACTTCCCGTACTATGTAGTGCAAAATGTTAGCTGCCAGCTAGTAGTTGTTACTTAACATTTTACCAAAAAATGCCAACATATTACATATTTATTCTTGGGAAATTTTTTCTGTGGAATTTTGACCTTCTTGTGTTCCATAAAGAACCAGGATCTATGATTCTTGCATCTTGTCCTTGTTGTTTCGAAAGACCATTAATTATGTGATCAATTGGAAATCTCAATACTGTGGTTGTCAGAATTGATATCAACTTGCTGTTTCATGACATTCATAACATATTTACAAAGAATTAGTCTGTACCGTCCTTTGACCTCTGAACCATATGATATTATCAGGTGAAGTCTCCTTCTGGTGAACAAATTCATGATTTCCATGACAAGATAAGCCATAAGTTTGACTTTATGGCTCACCAAAAAGGTGTACACCGTTTTTGTTTCACTAACAAGTCTCCATACCATGAAACCATCGACTTTGATGTACATGTTGGCCATTTTTCATACTATGATGAGCATGCGAAAGATGGTAAGCCATACTTATTATGTATTCTTTATAACCGTGTCCTTGTGAGTAGATGTTCACTAACAATTTTCGCATAATATTTTTTGCAGAGCATTTTAAACCTTTGTTCGATCAGATTTGGAAGCTAGAGGAAGCTCTTTACAATATTCAATTCGAACAGCACTGGCTGGAGGCTCAGACTGAACGCCAGGCTATAGGTCTGCTCTGTATCTTTCTCACTTTAATATATTAGTTTGGGACGAAGGGTGACTTTTTGTTTTTTGATGTGTTCTGCTCCATTAAGAATTTTTTCTTCAATTTTATGAGTAGTTAAAAACTTATAATTTAGTAAGTCGAGTCTAATTTCTTGAAGGACATGAAATTTATTTTGTGCACGTCAAATAGCTTGTTTGTGATATGAGCAGAACACTCAATTTTGGCAAGTAGAGTGACCTATCATTTCTGTTGTTGAATCTCACAATGATTTTAGTTGAGACGAAACCTTTGATTATTTCTGGATGGGCAGCATCACACAAGTTATCTTTTGCTTATTTTGACATATAAGTTATCCTTTTATGTGCTGAATATATTGTGAATGTTGGTGCAGTTAATGAAGCAATGAGCAGGAGGGCAATTCACAAGGCGTTTTATGAATCTGCAGCACTAATTGGTGCGAGCGTCCTACAAGTTTACCTGTTGCGCCGCCTCTTCGAAAGGAAGCTTGGAATGTCCAGAGTTTAATTTAAGCACTAATTCAGAATAGTTGTAGCATAAATTTTCCAATATCAGACTTCTTTTGGTTCCTGATCTGTAATAAAGACATGTATAGAATTACAAACCATAATTTTTGCGATCTTTTTATGTTTGCATAATTTAAGGAACATTTTCTCTGGAATGGTTTCCTTCGCCCCAAATGGAGCAGATGACTGATAACCACATATCCAGTCATGAATTTTGCTATAGTTACAAAGAAATCTGAAAATATTCTATATTTTACAAACAAAACCCATTTACCAATACAACAACTGTAACAAAAAGTCTCAACAGGAAAAAGATTTGAAAAGCTTATTAGTCCATCTGGATAAATACAATAATTGCTTTTCTTCCTACAACTCAAAACTTCCGGCAGGATTCATCTGTCTGCTACAGGGGGAATAAAAGCATAATTCATGTTAGAATAGAAGTTAAAATGTAAACCGTTGGTCCCGTTTGGTAGAACACTTTCACTCTTGTAGTTTAAAGATCGCAGTTAAAATACTTATAAAATAATTTCCTTTAACCTTATTTAATTTACTGGTTCAAATAAGAAAACATTATTCTCTCTGGTTCATAATAGATATCATTCTAGTTTCAGGCACAAATATTAAGGAATGTTTAATATATCTACAAAATAACGATTTTTTACTAAAGTAGTCTTATTAAAATTCATTTTGAAATTTGTTCCACATCTGTATTTGAGTCCTATTTAATTCATAATATGTGGAATATAAAGTTATTAAATGTTTCATTCATCTATCTTGTTTTGTGTTAAACATTTATTACATAGAATAAATCATGGTTTTCAGACCCGGACCGGTCATCGAACCGGTGAAGGGATGGATTCATAGATTTTGGATTAAACCGGAATCAAACCAGATTTAATAAATATATTAAAATATTAAAATATTTTTATTTTTATATTTATAAATTTATGAAAATTTGAACATTTTTATTATAATTCTTTAAGTTTAAGCATTTCAAACACAATATATTAATTAAAAAAACTCAATTTATGAAATATAGTTTTTATAGTTACAATTAAATGTCTATTTAATTTAAAATAATTTAAAAATACAAGCTATATTTTATTTTAATTAAAAACACCTCAAATAATAACTTAAATTTTATATTCAAATAATTTTTTTTTTTAAAACAGTCTGGTCAAACCGGAAAATCGGTTCGGTTCACGGTTTTCGGTTGGACCGGTCAGTCCGACCGAAGTTGACCGGTTGTTGACCTAAGTAAAAACCGGATAGAAACAGACCGGTCTGACCTCCAGTTCCGGTCGAATCCGGTCCGACCGGCCGGTCCGATCTGGTTTTCACAACTATGGAATAAATACAACAATAAAATAGGAAAAATTATTTAAATTTGTTTTGATTTCTTAAAATGACATTTATTTTGGAACAAATAAAATTAGCTAGAATAACATCTATTATGTATTGGAAAGAGTAATTAAGAATAATTTTCAATAAAATTTTGTATTGGATTGAAATTATGTCTATAATTTTAAGTAAATTTAGTGTATTTTGTTGATTTTTATGCACAATAAATTAGGGTATGAGAGAAAAAGTAGAATTTAATTAACTTTTATAAATGGAAACTTATCTATAATTTGAGACAGACCAAAATAACAAAGTGATCTACCAAAATGGGACGGAGTATAACAAACTTTAGCTTCTGCTAGCCCAACGGTCTCAAGGATTTCTAAGGATAATACCTAGCTACTACCATTGTCTAGGCCCACCAACGAAGAATCTCCGTCAACAATTAAACATACACACAGTCAAGAGCAGTAACTAGAGCAATTTTACAGATACAGTGAGAGAATATTATATTTATTCTCTTAGATGTATAATGGGCCCAACGCAATATTATATGAGGAAAATTAGCTTTTATAACTCAATCTCTTACTTATTATTTCTTTGGGGAATTGTCAGTTTTACGTCCAATAACAACTTTACTTTCAAACTGTACCTTTAACTATTTACTCAATTACACTTTTTCTTTAAATTCTTTTATTTAATACTTTAATACTCATGTTTTTCTTATTTACGTTTTTTCCAAGGGAAAATGGCAGAAATGGAGAACCCCAGCACCATCATTTTCCTCAATCTCCCGATAACTATAGTTTCTCTCCCCGAATCGCGGCATCGTCATTAACCACCTCATCGATACTCTCTCTTCTCCATCTCCTCTTTTTAGCCGCTACAGCACGGTTTCCTCCGATGAGGCTGCCGCAAATGCAATTTTTGAAGTGGCTTCTTCACTCGTCAGGTAACAATTTTTGAAGTGGCTTCTTCACTCAAGCCCTGAAGCAGTCCTCTTCGACACCAATTTTCTGCGTGTATGTGTTCTTATTATTAAATAGGTCCAATGATTGCTTCGCTTCTAGGTTTTTATGATGTTCTTTCTTCCAATTTCATTTAGCAATTCATTTATCTTTGACGTTGAATAGTATAATTTTGGTTTATTACTAGATAAGATGAGAAACCCGCTTTATGACTTTTTAGGTCTGATAATTTTATATTATTTATTTATTTTTATCATTGGAAATGGTTGGAGCGGAAAGATTTGCAGAATTAATTTGTTGAATTGGTTTAATTCCAGGGTGTTTATAACGTCATTTGCGTTGTCTGAGGAGTAATCATGAAAAGAACTTTTATGGCTCTTAATGCAATGAGAGACAGGAATGAAAGAGGGAAAGATAGCCATATATTGGTTCAATATTCAGGTCCTTCATATTCAGATCTGCCAAGGAGTATTCTGGAAAATATACTACTTAGGTTATCCATAAAAAGGATTTTTGTATGCAAATATGTGTCCAAAACGTGGTATGATCTAATTTCTGACCCTGAATTTGCAAAATTCCATTTTGAGCAAGCTCAGGTTTATCCTCTAATTCAAACCTATGGATTATACATTGTTTATACATTGTTACCTATGGATTATACATTGTTTATACATTGTTTATACACTGTTTATACACTTCTTATACATTATTTATACACTGTTTATACACTTCTTATACATTGTTATATGTTTATACATTTATTATATATTGTTATACACTCTTTATATACTGTTTATACACTGTTTATACACTATTATAAATTCTTTATACATTGTTTATACATTATACACTGTTTATACATTGTTTATACATTGTTTATATACTTTATACATTGTTTATACACTGTTTATATACTCTTTATACCTTAGTTATACCTTAATTATACCTTAGTTATACCTTAATTATACATTATTTATACACTACTTATACATTGTTATACATTATAAACTTCTTATACAATGTTATATGTTTATACACTTATTATACATTGTTATACACTGTTTATACATTGTTTATACACTGTTATACATTGTTTATACATTGTTTGTACATTATACACTGTTTATACATTGTTTATATATTATTTATACATTGTTATACATTGTTTATACACTTCTTATACACTGTTATACATTGCTTATACATTGTTTATACACTACTTATACATTGTTATACATTATACACTTTTTATACAATGTTATATGTTTATACATTTATTATACATTGTTATACATTCTTTATACACTGTTTATACATTATTTATACATTATTTATACACTGTTATACATTGTTTATACATTATACACTATTTATACATTGTTTATACACTGTTTATACCATTCTTATACACTGTTATACATTGCTTATACATTGTTTATACACTGTTTATACAATCTTTATACCTTAGTTATACCTTAATTATACCTTAAGATACATTATTATAGTGATTATACCTTAGTTATTCCTTATTTATACCCTATTTATACTCTAAGATACATTATTATATTGCTTAGTTATACTTAAGATACACTATTACAGTGATTATACATTAGTTATACCTTAATTATACTTTAGTTATACCTTAAGATACACTATTACATTGATTATACATTAGTTATACCTTAATTATACATTAAGATACACTATTACAGTGTTTATACCTTAGTTATACCTTAATTATACCTTAGTTATACATTAAGATACACTATTACAGTGATTATACTTTAGTTATACCTTAATTATACCTTAGTTATACCTTAATATACAAAGGCATAATTAGTTATACTTTAGTGAAAAAAATATGTCGGAAAAAGTATGTACATATGGACTTTGTTTCGAAGATAAAAAAAAAATAAAAAAAAAACTTTCTAAAGTCGCATGATAAAAAAATAAACGGATTGAGAGATAATTGCAAAATTAGATTAAAAATTACAAAAAGAGGAGAGAGAAACGTGGGCAAAGTAGAGAAGGTATTTTGGAGATTTTGATTTGTATTTTGTTGTTTATTTTGTGAATAATCACGTAAAAATGATAATTTTTGTTTTAGGTATTTTTGAAATTTTGAAAAGTTTTTAAGGTATTTATGCAAAATTTTCCTTTTGAGGTAAAAATGTTATACGGTGCCAAAAGTTATGTATTTATGTAAAATGCCCTATTTCTTTTAGTATTTCTGCATTTTTCTATTTAAACTATAATTACAATTTCTTTCCCTTTTAACCCAAATTTAGTTTGCATTTTTTTTATTAGATTTAATTTACTTTATTAATTTTGCTCTAATATTAGTCCATTTTATCTTTTTTTTTTTTTAATACAATTATCCATATTTCAACCTCATATCTTTGCTCAGGTTTTCTTTTTATCTTTTTTTTTTTAATGTAATTATTTTATTTCAACCTTATCTCTTTTGTTAGACTTATCTATATTGAAACATTGATTTATCCGTGTTTCTGAAATTTATCATGTTTATTTTTTTATTATCGTTTAGTGTATATTGCTTATATTCATATTATATTTGTAGTATATTTGCAATAATAACATATTCTTACTTTAGTCTTGTATGTTCATGTTGTTGGATATGCCCTAGTCCCAAGGCATTTATCCTTATATTTGTATCATACATTTATTGGATTTATGTATTATACTTATTTGTGTTATTAATAAAGGCATTAATTCATTTATTATATCTATCTTGTGCAATATATTAAATGAAGTATCCAATGGACATATCCATATCAATGATGACAAGTGTCATGCACTTGGCAGTAAGACCATGGAAAGGGTAAACGATATGACCATGAATAGATCCGTAGTCTGTTCCAGTCATGGGAATGAATGGAACAAGAGACTATAATTAACCTGGTTGTATGGCGGTGTCTTACCGGTAATTGGACATGGGATGTCAACAAAGTTAATGGGTACATGCATAAGGGGCATGGTACTGGATAGATCCACTAAACGAGAAATCCATATGGTATAGTATCACAAGTGATTCTCATGTAGTACTTGTATGGATCCTTTACATGACCATATGATGGTGTTGCATGTGAGGTCGTATACTTAGGGGTACGCTTAAAGGGCCTGTAATAGGGTGCCAAGTATGGATACTTTCGGGTACGTCACTTAGCATGGTAATGCTATGATATGCAGAAGGGATTTGTCACTCAGTAGTCCACTGGGAAGATATCACTGGCCTCTTGATGAATGCGACTGATAAGAGTGTGGCCACACCTAAACAAGTGGGAACTTGTTTGTGAGCTTTAGTGCATTCGGGATCAAGTTAATGTCCGGACACAAAAGAGGGTGATCAATCCATGCCTCTGTGTTGGACACCGATATCAATGTCATGGGATGTACAAGTTTAAACTACAGGGTTATGATAACAGTTAGACTGCCATCACCATCTTAATTGGGGGCTGCTGTGGCTTGCTAGAGCCCAACTGTAGTCTGTGGGCCACGGGCCCACTGCCAACATAAAGATAGGCCCACGGGATCGTACACATTGAGCGACTGAACACTAACTTAAGGAATCACATGTATACTTGGAGTATACACTCTGGAGAGAGAGAGGTGTACATTAATTACATTATAAAGATCAATTAGATTGATCATTATAAGAAAATTAATATTTGATTGGCTCTTCGTAATTAATTGGATTAATTATGAAATTATTTCCTAGGTAGAAATATTCATATGTATAGGTTTACATATGATTCTATTTTGTGAAGATCTAATTTTAATTTGATGGATTAAATTAATTGGTCAAACTAATTTTAATTTAAATGTAAATAATATATTACTTGGTGTAATATATTAAATACATGGGTAAATTAAAGTTGGGTTTGAAATTAATTTAAACTAGATTAATTAAAATAAGATTGGGCCTGAATTAAAAGAGGAAAGCCCACACAAATAAGGAGCCAAGTTGGGCCAAAATTCCTCTAGGGAATTTCGGCCAACCTAGGGTTTAATAACCCTAGGAATTTCAGCCACCATTAGTAAAAAACACAAGCATAGCCGAAATTCCCAAGCCTCCCTTTCCAAAGCTTCATGTTTTTTCCGACGCTAGCATGGATTGTGTTCGTTAGGCGTTCGTGTACGTGAACAAGGAGGGATTCTAGATTGATTCTTGCAGTCTGCATCCATCTCTTAAAGAGATATTCCGGGTAAGAGATTTATCTCTTGTGATTAAATTTTGTTTTTCCAATTTCCATCTCAATTGCTCCTGGGCACGAATTTGAGGAAATCATCGCGTTCTTCCGCTTAATCAGGTGATTTCCGGTGACAAATCCCAACAGTGGTATCAGAGCGGGCTTTTGATCTGTGGAAATTGTTAAAATTGGTTGAATCCCATGTTTTAAAATTGGAGGTTTTTTTATTGGGGTTCTTGGTTTGGGTTTAAGATTTTTCCCATTTGATTTTTATACAATTGAAATTGAATATGCATATAGGTTTATGTTTGTTTAATTTAATTGTATGTTTCGGAATTCTTGGTGAATTTCTTGTTTATGGAGGCCATATTTTTTTATTTATATTTTTCATTTATATAAAAAAAATCTGGTTGTTCTTGGGGTGCGGGGCTACAGGCCGCGGAATCACCGGCTGCGGCAGCCGTATGAGGCGGGAGCAGCGGCCGCTGCCTGCTGCTGCTGCTAGGGCAACTTGGTTGCCCTAGCCGCAGCGGGACGGGCCCACTGTTTTTGGATTTGACGGGTTTTAGGCCCGGGGCCCAGTTTTGAAATTTTAATTGGTTTTAAAATTTGTGTATTTAAATTTATGTAATTTAAATGCGTGTGGTTTCTTAAATGAAATTTTATTTTATTCATGTGATATTAATTTTGGAAATTAATATGGTTAATTGAAATTGGTTCGGGTAATTTTGGCACAATTACTTGGACGGCTGAATTGGACCCGTGGTTTCCCAATTCCAGTGGGAGCAGTTGGACTGCCTGGGCTGGAGGCCCAAGCCCCGTTAAGGGTTAGAACCATGGTGTGCCAAAATTGGCGATTTCAATATAAAGGCTTGGACATAATTGAAATGGGCTTAAATCATGCATTATAACATGCTTATGAATTATATGTATTGGATGCATATGGGTGATTAAATATTTTGTATGATTGGATGCTATTGGGCCTTATTCAAGATGGGTTGTATTTTCTTTTTAGGTAAATATGGCATGCGTGTCGTTTTTTTTCCTTTTTTAATGTAATTTTATTTTATTCAATTATCATAAAATTTGTAAAAGAAGAAACCCATAGAGTGGTGAGCCCAAGTGGAGGTGCAAGTCCAGAAGGAAGAAGATGGAGGCCCACCTGATATTGTTTTCTAGTATAGATTTACTAGAATAATATTAGGATGTAATAAAGGCCCATAGCAGTGCATTTTTCTTATTTATTTAATTATGCTTTATATTTATATGCATGTATGAATGTATGACCCAACCGCATTTCACCCGCCTTATGTATGCAAGCCGTTGTTAATTGAATCTCATAACCAAATGAAATTACTAAGTCGCTTAAAAGTGCTTCCCTTATTCAAAACCAGCTCGAAGTGGGAATAGGCCAGTTGTAGACCATGCCCTCGCAGGATACACTGGAGTATTGTCACTTTGTATTGGGTTAGGGTATGGGATACTCTAACACTTGAATGGAGGTTTTGACTTAGCATGGGTAGTAGGATTCTCCTGGCCCTAAGCACAGATGGGTAAGTGCCAACAAGCCCATCAAACCGAGAGTCCCTAGGTTGGGATTGGACGACGTTCCTACTTAAATAGTTAAGGTATAGTTGTACCAGACCGTCGTCTGGCTATATCTTAATGAAATATGGATCTCGGCCCATGAGCCCAACAACTCGGTTTAATTAATAAATTGATTCATTATTAATTATGTATGGGAATAGCAAAGTAAAGTCCTTTATTAACACTCTTAAATGTTTTTTCTGTGTAGAAACTCTAAATGGCAACAACACTTTATCACTGCGATCGATTCTTGAAAGGGACAAGCTTTCCGGTCCTAACTTTTTGGACTGGTCTAGGAACTTAAGAATAGTTCTAAGATAGGAGTCCAAAGAGTATGTGCTGGAGAGGCCTGTACCGGCTGCGCCTCAAGGATGTAATCCACCGGCTGCCCAACTGGAGGAATACGAGGTGCATGTCAAGGATAATAGGGATGTGACATGCCTAATGTTGGCCTGTATGGTCCCCGAACTACAAAAACAGTTTATGGACCATCAAGCCGTTGCTATGATAACAACTCTAAACGAGATGTTTCTGGAGCAAGCTCGTTAGGAAAGGTACTTGACCAACAAGGCATTCCAGTCTTGTAAGATGGGGGCTGGGATATCTGTGAGCGCACACGTGCTTAAGATGAAGGGCTATTTGGACACTTTAGCCCATCTCGGATCGCCTATCTCTCAGGAGTTGGCGGTGGACATAATCCTTGCATCCTTGCCGGATTCTTATGATAAGTTCATCCTGAACTACAACATGTAAGGGATGAACTGCACTGTCAGTGAGTTGCATGGGATGCTTAAGCTTACTGAGCAGTAGATTAAAAAGACTCCACCGGTGCTGCTGGTCAACAAGGGGAACCCTCCTGTTGCCAAGGGTAAGGCCAAGGAAAAGGCCAAGGCCAAGGCCAAAAAGGCCAAGGCTAAGAAGGCCAAAGCCCAACCCAAGGCCCAACAGAAGGCAGGTCCTGAGGATGTCTGTTTCGGGTGTAGACAGGTGGGCCATTGGAAGAGAT
This sequence comes from Euphorbia tirucalli, assembly GCA_039660915.1. Lineage (NCBI taxonomy): Eukaryota > Viridiplantae > Streptophyta > Magnoliopsida > Malpighiales > Euphorbiaceae > Euphorbia > Euphorbia tirucalli. The sequence goes on along the minus strand of CM077634.1, from coordinate 21,257,662 downwards.
CATGTCCCAAGCTGATGGGAGAGCAGAGAAGGGGCTAAGGTGCGTCCTCTTCAAGTATTTATGTTATAGACATTAACCTTACTATTTCAACATCCTGGGTATTGGATACTGGATGTGGTTCTCATTTTTGTTGCAATGTGCAGCGACTTAAGAACAGAAGGTCACTGGGGTCGGGAGAGGTGGAGTTACGGGTCAGAAATGGAGCAAGGGTTGCTGCCATAGAGATCGGCGAATACCACCTTGTGATGCCTAGTGGATTGGTTTTAATTTTAGAACAATGTTATTTTGTACCTGCTAAGTGCAGGAATATTATTTCAGTTTCTATGTTGGATATTTCTGGATTTTATTTTACTATTTCTAATGGTAGAATTTGCGTATCTAGAGAGCGATTATTTTATGGAGATGCTCTATTAAATAATGGCATGTATATCCTGGACTTAAATGAAACCAATCATGTCTATAACATAAACACAAAAAGGTTTAAGCCCAACGAACTTAATCCTGTCTACCTATGGCATTGTCGTCTCGGCCACATAAACAATAAGCGTATAGCTAGGCTTCACAAAGCTGAAGTCTTAGGGTCATTTGACTTGGAGTCAATTGATACATGCGAATCATGTTTACGAGGCAAGATGACTAAGGCGCCTTTTAGCAAGAAGGCTGAAAGGGCCACTGGCTTATTGGACCTAATACATTCAGATGTATGTGGACCCATGAGTGCAGCGACCAAAGGTGGACACCTGTACTTCGTCACGTTCACGGACGATTTCAGCAGATATGGCTATGTCTATCTGATGAAACATAAGTCTGAGACCCTTCATAGGTTCAAGGAATTTAGGAATGAGGTACAGAACCAGCTAGGCAGAAACATCAAAACCCTTCGGTCGGACCGAGGTGGTGAGTATATGAGACTAGAGTTTGACTCATATTTGAGAGAGCATGGAATAGTTCCATAGCTCACTCCTCCCGGAACACCACAGTGGAATAGGGTGTCTGAACGGAGGAATAGGACCTTGTTGGACATGGTCCGCTCAATGATGAGTTAAGCCTCTCTCCCAATTAGTTTCTAGGGACACGCCCTCGAGATAGCAGCTCTTATCATAAATAATACTCTGACTAAGGTAGTGGAAAAGACCCCATATCAGCTATGGACAGGCAGGGAGCCCAATGTGTCTTTCCTAAGGATTTGGGGATGTGAAGCATATGTCAAGAAATTGACTAGTGGCAAGCTAGAGCCCAAAACTGATAAATGCCTGTTTGTGGGCTACCCTAGGGAAATCAAAGGGTATTACTTCTACAACCCCACCGAGAACAAGGTGTTCGTGGCAAGGAAGGGGGTCTTTCTAGAAAAGGAATTCCTTTCCAAGAAAGACAGTGGGAGCAATGTTGAACTCAGGGAAGTTCAAGGTCCACAAGCTCCTAAAGAGGATAACTCGGAGGCCCAGGTGGAGCTTCCACAGGAGCAAGCATCGACGTAGGCCACACAAGGACCTAGAAGGTCTGGTAGGGATCGTTGCAAACCGGAGAGGTATGGTTTCCTCATCACCGATGATCAAACTCTTCTCATCTGGGATGAGGAAGAACCCAAAACCTACCAGGAGGCCATGTCAAGCCCACAGTCTGTAAATTGACGTAAAGCCATGGAGGTAGAGATGCAATCTATGTACGATAACTAGGTTTGGAACTTGGTTGATCCACCTCCGAGTGCTAAGGTAATAGGTTGCAAGTGGTGCTACAAACTGAAGGCCGAGAATACCTTCAAGGGGGCGTCTGGTTGTGAAAGGTTTCAGACAAGTCCATGGAATAGACTATGATGAGACCTTCTCACCATTAGCCATGCTCAAATCCATCAGGATCTTGCTAGCCATATCCGCATGGTACGACTATGAAGTCTGGAAAATGGATATCAAAACCGCTGTCCTTAATGGAAGGCTACTCAAAAATGTGTACATGACACAACCTGAGGGTTTTGTCGATCCAAAGAATCCGGGAAGGGTATGCAAGCTTCAAAGGTCCATTTATGGGCTAAAGCAAGCATCTCGAAGTTGGAATCTTAGATTCAACGAGGCTATAAAGGAATATGGCTTCATACAGAATCAAGATGAGCCCTGTGTGTATAAGAGGACAAGTAGGAGCATTGTCACATTTTTGGTACTTTATGTGGACGACATCCTACTCATTGGAAGCGATATACCTACACTGCAAGGGGTAAAGCAGTGGCTGAGTAAATGCTTTGCAATAAAGGACTTGGGCGAAGCTCAGATGATCCTAGGGATCAGGATCTATAGGGATAGATCAAATCGACTTTTGGGCCTAAGTCAGGCCTCATACATAGACAAAGTTCTGAAAAGGTTCAGCATGGACCGAGCCAAGAAAGGTTTATTGCCAATGGGCCATGGGCTGAAACTTAGTAAGAAGCACTGTCCTAAGACAAGGGAGGACAGGGAGAACATGAAATTGGTTTCATATGCTTCGGCTATAGGATCAATTATGTACTCCATGTTATGTATGAGACCTGATGTCGCCTTTGCACTGAGTATGACGAGCCGATACCAGCAGGATCCCGGGGAGGATCACTAGAAAGCTGTCAAGGCAATCCTTAAGTACCTTAATCGGACTAAGGATAGCTTCTTAGTGTATGGTGGTCAGGAAGTGCTATCAGTTACTGGGTACACTGATGCAAGCTTCCAGACTGACCAAGATGAGTACCAGTCGCAGTCTGAGTATGTATTTTTGCTTAATGGTGGGGCTGTAAGCTGGAGGAGCTTAAAGCAGCCAACCATCGCGGACTCTGTAACAGAAGCTGAGTACATCGCGGCGTGTGATGCAGCTAAGGAAGCTGTATGGATGAAGAAGTTTATCACTGAGTTAGAAGTAGTGCCAACTATCTAGGACCCAGTTGATATCTTCTGTGACAACAATGGGGCCGTTGCACAAGCCAAGGAGCCCCGGTCACACAAGAACACAAAGCACGTGCTCAGAAAGTTTCACCTCATACAAGAGATCGCAGAGAGAGGTGACATTGCATTGCACAGAGTGGACACCGAGGATAATGTCGCAGATCCTTTTACCAAGGCGCTAGCCCAGCCCAAGCACGAGGGTCATACAAGATCTATAAGGATTAGGCCCATGCTTAGTTGGAACTAGTGTAAGTGGGAGATTGTTGGATATGCCCTAGTCCCAAGGCATTGGTCCTTGTATTTGTATCATACATTTATTGGATTTATGTATTATACTTATTTGTGTTATTAATAAAGGCATTAATTCATTTATTATATCTACCTTGTGCAATATATTAAATGAAGTATCCAATGGAAATATCCATATCCATGATGACCAGTGTCATGCACTTGGCAGTAAGACTATGGATAGGGTAAACGATATGACCATGAATAGATCCGTAGTCTGTTCTAGTCATGGGAATGAATGGAACAAGAGACTATCATTAACCTGGTTCGGTGTCTTACCGGTCATTGGACATGGGATGTCAACCAAGTTAAAGGGTACATGCATAAGGGGCATGGTACTGGATAGATCCACTAAACGAGAAATCCACATGGTATAGTATCACAAGTGATTCTCGTGTAGTACTTATATGGATCCTTTGACCTGACCATATGATGGTGTTGCATGTGAGGTCGCATACTTAGGGGTACGCCTAAAGGGCTTGTAATAGGGTGCCAAGTATGGATACTTTTGGGTATGTCACTTAGCATGGTAATGCTATGGATATGCAGAAGGGATTTGTCACTCAGTAGTCCACTGGGAAGATATCACTGGCCTCTTGATGAATGCGACTGATAAGAGTGTGGCCACACCCAAACAAGTGGGAACTTGTTTGTGAGCTTCAGTGCATTCGGGATCAAGTTAATGTTCGGACACAAAAGAGGGTGATCAATCCATGTCTCTGTGTTGGACACCGATATCAATGTCATGGGATGTATAAGTTTAAACTACAGGGTTATGATAACAGTTAGACTGCCATCTCCATCTTAATTAGGGGCTGCAGTGGCTTGCTAGAGCCCAACTGCAGTCTGTGGGCCACGGGCCCACTGCCAACATAAAGATGGACCCACGGGATCGTACACATTGAGCGACTGAATACTAACTTAACGAATCACATGTATACTTGGAGTATACACTCTGGAGAAAGAGGTGTACATTAATTACATTATAAATATCAATTAGATTGATCATTATAATAAAATTAATATTTGATTGGCTCTTTGTAATTAATTGGATTAATTATGAAATTATTTCGTAGGTGGAAATATTTATATATATAAGTTTACATATGATTCTATTTTGTGAAGATCTAATTTTAATTTGATGGATTAAATTAATTGGTCAAACTAATTTTAATTTAAATATAAATAATATATTACTTAGTGTAATATATTAAATACATGGGTAAATTAAAGTTGGGCTTTAAATTAATTTAAACCAGATTAATTAAAATAAGATTGGACCTGAATTAAAAGAAGGAAGCCCACACAAATAAGGAGCCAAGTTGGGCCAAAATTCCTCTGGGAAATTTTGGCCAACCTAGGGTTTAATAACCCTAGGAATTTCAGCCACCATTAGTAAAAAACACAAGCATAGCCGAAATTCCCAAGCCTCCCTCTCCAAAGCTTCGTGTTTTTTCCGACGCTAGCACAGGTTGTGTTCGTTAGGCGTTCGTTTACGTGAACGAGGAGGGATTCTAGATTGATTCCTGCAGTCTGCATCCATCTCTTAAAAAGATATTCCGGGTAAAAGATTTATCTCTTGTGATTAAATTTTGTTTTTCCAATTTCCATCTCAATTGCTCCTGGGCACGGATTTGAGGAAATCATCGCGTTCTTCCGCTTTAATCGGGTGGTTTCCGGTGACAAAATCCCAACACATGTTATATCTGTATAACATTTGCTATATATTGCTTATATTCTTTTTTAGCATTTGTTGTATATTTATATTGTATTGTATAACATTTGGTGTATATTACTTATATTCATATTATATATGCAGTATATTGGCGATTATTGTTTTGTATATCATTTTACAGTATAATTTAATTTTTTTTTTTTACATTTTGTTGTATATTCATATTATATTTGTATAACATATGGTGTATATTGCTTATATTCATCTTATATTCATATTATATTTACATGACATATGGTGTATATTGTTTACGCTCATATTATATTTGTGGTATATTCATGCTATATTTATATTATATTTGTATAATGTTTAGAATATATTGCTTATATTAATATTATACTTGTAGTATATTGGCTGGAAGTAATAACATATTCTTATTTTAATTTGGTATATATTAATATTATATTTGTTGTATATACATGTGATATTGACATTATATTCGTATAATGTTTAGTATATATTGCTTATATTTACATTACACTTGTAGTGTATTGACAATGGTAACATATTCTTATTTTAGTTTTGTGTATTCATGTTATATACGTGTAACATTTGCTATATATTGCTTATGTTTCTTATATTCTTTTTTACCAATTGTTGTATATTCATATTATATTGTATAACATTTGATGTTTATTGTTTATATTCATATTATATATACAGTATATTAGCGGTTAGCATTTTGTATATCCTTTTTACAGTATAATTTTTTTTTTTTTAACATTTTGTTGTATATTCATATTACATTTATATAACATGTGATGTATCATACTTATATTCAATATTATATTTGTAGTATATTCATGTTATATTGATATTATATTTGTATAATGTTTAGAGTATATTGACAGTAATAATATATTCTTATTTTAATCTTGAATATTCATGTTATATCTTTATAACATTTGTTATATTTTTTTTTATATTCATATTATAATATAACATATTGGTAGTAATAACATATTTTTTTTGCAGATTACAATATATATGTGATTTTATTTGTATTTTTGATATAATAGGATTCTATTTATTGGATTATAATTGTATTGTAGTTATCTTTTTGGTTGCTTTTTTTTTTTAATTTTGTTATTAATATGTAACCTAGTTAATAGGTATTAAATATATATGTTTTTTTAGATATACACTACCATTTTGAATATATGTTTTATTATTGGGTTATTTTGTTATCTATAATCACGTTTGGGTTATTTTGGATATAAATTCTATCCTATGGACTCTATAGCTAATTCACTCATATGGCCTGAGTTTGGAGTCCATTGAGCTTAGAGATGGTATGGTATTTTTGGATAACCGGCCTGAATCCAACTCCATTACCGAAGACTCTCTATACTTCATCCGTCCAACTTTGATAGGGAATATTTTGATTGCATGATAATTAAAAAAATTAATTAATAGACTATCTTTTTACTAAAAAAACCTCAATATATCAAATGAGTAAATGAAGTAAATATTATCATTTTAATTGTCTGAATCATGGTTTTCAGACCCGAATCGGTGAAGGGATGGATTCATGGATTTTAGATTAAACTGGAATAATCCGAAATCGAACCGGATTTAATAAATATATTAAAATATTAATATATTTGTGAACACGAAATTTTACGAAAAAAAAATCGTTGTTGACCGTTGACCCACGACTGTAAATACAATCGTGGGATTTTGGTTACAGTCGTACGACTGTAACGTAAGTACAGTCATATGACTGTACTTTCGGGGGCAGGTTGCAGAACCCATAACCCCTTGACTTAGAAAAGTGGGGAAATCTTGAGCATTTAATGCTCAAGATTTCCGGGTAAGTAGGGATATAAAAGGTTAAAAAAATCAGAGAGGGAGGATCTTTTTTGCAAAGAATCTGGAACTCAGAGGATTTTAGAGAGAGAAAGAGGGAGAAAAAGAAAGAAGAGAGACAAAAAAAAGCTTACTTTCTTTTCATATTTTCTCCTTAATTTCTTGTTGTTAATCACTAAAATGAATTAGAAATCCTAGGTTAACATCCACACTAAAAATCTAAATCATTTTGGGATAAAAACAAACTCAAATCCGTGACTTTTCTGGGATTATTTGGACACTTTTGCAACCTTAACTTTCCAAGGAAAATGAGCGAATTCACGTGGATTGGTGCGTAGCCAGGGGTCATTCCAGCTGTGGATCGTCGCCAAGGAGGTAAACAACCTTTAATTCAACTCATTTTCCAGTTTTTTGGGTGATTTGCTTGTGTTTGGTGCGTTTTTATTCATGTTTTTAAGTTTTCATTTCATGTTTTTAAGTTTTCATTTCTAGAAAAATAAGAACAGTCGTACGACTGTGCTTCACCCAAGAACAGGGGCACGACTGTAATTACAGTCGTGCCAAACCTTTACAGTCGTACCACTGTATTTATTTTCTCAGTTTTAAGTTTTTCTTTTTAGCGTTTTTTAACGATTTCTGCCTCTAGCAAAATTTACAGTCGCACGACTGTAGTCCTCAGCCAGAAGCAGAAATCCCTAAAAATCCGTAAAATAAAAAAAAAAAAATCATAAAATCCCAAAAATTTCATAAGAATCAAAAAATTTCAGAAAATCAGAAAAATCTTGAAAAATCAAAATCATCAAAAATGAATTTTGGTATGTGCATTCATGACCTTAGATTTATTTTTCGGTGAAATTGCATTTAGAACAAAACCACGACGGAGACCCTGTTCTCCCGAAAACCGACCCACTTTGCATGCTTAATTATAATAAACCGAAAAAAAATGTTTTCAAAAACGATTTTCTCACAAAACTAAAAATACATGGACGTTTCAAAATGGTTTTCCAGGTCTAATAGGGCCGGCCGACGGGGTTAACCCGGTTACCCCCAATTGTATGACCTCGAGTACTTAATTTCCCAATTCTGTCTACTTGAGTCTTATTTATGGCGTGCCATATAAATTGTGCTAACCTCTGTTTTGTAGCTTTATTTTATTTTAATTTTCTATTTTATTTGTATTTTAATAGAATTAAATCGTGTATTTAGGCGGTTGTAAATATTTTTAGATTCTCGTGTATTCTAGGCGATTGTAACAGTGAGGCGAGAGTTTTATTTTTTCTTTCAATTGGGTTGTAAGCTCTTAAATATTTATTCTGTTTATCTTTTATTATGCTGTATTATTCCGTATGTGCGCCGCATGTATTATTTAATAAAAATCAACTTTTAGCAATTTAAAGTGTCATAACTAGAACATTGGCAATAATATTTAAATTAGACATGAAATAAGGGACTTGTCCAAACCTAGATCTCTGAAAAGTGTGACAGTTCCCGCTTTGGTTCAGCTACACTGTAATTTCCCGGTTGAGCTGAGCCGGGTGGTGACTCCTATATTTTTTTATCGAGATTTAGGTCTCGATTCTTTTTCGAAATAATCCACTTTTCCAAAAAAATGAATTTCCAAATCAAAAACCCCACGCGAAGGAGGGCCCCGCCCGAAATCGTGGCGCCCCTTCCTAAAGGGAGTCCCGCGTCCCGTCGAAAACGCGTCATCCGCTCACAGTGGCGACTCTGCTGGGGATTTCTCAAAAGTTTTTCAAAAACTTAAAAGAATTTGACAAGCCCTGAAAAGTGTCTATTTTAAATTAAGCGGATGATTCTTATATGGCACTTTATGCATTTTTGTAGTTAGACATTTTTTGCATTAGGTTAGGTATCCATTATTTAGCCCGGTGAATCGTTGAAGTGTCGACTAAGTTCCTCTTGGTCTTGGGGGCACGAATACGAAACACCACCCATAGCCTCGTACGAACCCCTTCGTTCGGACCCTTAAGTGGGGAGAAGTGAGGAGTATATTTTGCTATGGGAGCCTTGATGTTATCCCGACTTTGGACTGAACTCATTTAGGCAACCCTAGTTGGATTCCCATAGGATACCAAAATAAATTGTGTGAATAAAATAAATTGCGCCTTCATCATCCCCGGTTGGTGATCGAAGAGAACCCCTCCTAGGACTCGGTTAGAATTTTATCGACTTGACCACGTTTGGAGGAATAAGGTTGGAGGAATACGATCTGTGTGCTAATTGCTACGTGTCTTCTTATCCTTCCATGACACATCATCATCCACATTTTTCACGAGCATAACATATCGCATGTAAAGCATTTGTGTGACACTAACTTACATCTTTTGTACAAACATGTCTACTATTTTCCATTGTGTGAAAAAACATTAATGTACATACATCATTCGAGTTTCATAAGCATTCATATACATACATAAAACATTCACGTGGGCCTTGAATAACCCTATAAGGGTCACACACATTACACCGCCTATTAAGTAGGAAATCATTTAGGCGCTTCACGAGTGCCGAAAAAATTCATCACATTTCATTAAATCATTTAGGCGCTCCACGAGTGCCGACGAAATTCATCTCATTTCATTAAACCATTTAGGTGCTCCCCGAGTGCTGACAAAATTCATTCCATTCCATTAGGCGCTCCACGATCATCGAAAAAATTCATATCGTTCACTAAATAGGTGCTCCACGAGTGCCGGAAAATTTCATCATATACATCAAATCATTTAGGTGCTCCACGAGCGCCGAAAAATTACATTTCATGTATCAAATCATTTAGGTGCTCCACGAGCGCCGGAATCCCGACCATGTGCCGCACACATGCTCACCTCATTTCATATCACAAAAAACCAAGGTGCTCCCCGAGCTCCGAAATTTGGCCTACGTGTCATTCTAACCACATTTTCGTGCATCCATTTTCAAAACATCAACATATGCGTGACATTTATTCTAACCACGTTTTCATGCAGCCATGACATTCTATTTGTGTGCCATGCACATTTATATCCTGTATATTGTTATCTTTGCAAAGCAGACACGACATCATCGTGTATGTCATGCATCCTAACCACGTTTTTATGCAGCCACTTACATTTTTGTGTGACACAAGCATTCACGTCATATCATTTGAATTAAGGACATTCTGAGGATACCCTTCACAGTCATTTCATTTCATAACATATCGGGAGTCCTAAAACTACCCGTGTACCGTAGTACACTCGGCCATTTCACTAGACCATTTCATTCAGTAGGAGACCACAATGGTCTTAGGTCGTTTTTCATGTGGCAGGTCACACGACATCATTGCATGGCTTTACGTCATTTATTACTGACGTCGTGGGGATGCCGAAGTCCTGTGGGTGCGTCGCAATCCATTTCAGATTGTTACATGACATTGACATTATCTTATAATTTGAGGTGCTCCACGAGCACCGGATTATTACACACATAGGGGCATTTCATAGAATTACCGAATCATGAAAGGCGTTCCATGAATGCCGAACTTCCGTCCGTGTCCTTACCTACACATGACTTGTCTGTAAACATCATCTCATATCACATGCCTCAAAAGCATTGAACCATGTCCATGGGCCGGCCCCTATGTGACCATTTCACTTCATCTCATAGACCTACAAGGTGTCGAAACCCTATCCGTGTGTTGGTACACACGCGATCATTTCACGATATTCACTAGGTGCTCCAAAAGCGCCGAACCCCCGTTTGTGTGGCAGTCCACACAAGGTCTTTTCGCATTATCTCTTGCATGGCATCGGGTGTTCTCAAAATGTCAAAAAAAAAATCAAATCATCTTCATCATCATCTCCCTCATGACAACTCATCATTCACGCTCATACCTACCCCATCATGCACTCATGCCTATATCAGCTGTGATTTGGTGTTCTTCATGTGTATGCACCCGTCAATGCTAATAAGTGATCTTATCAGAAGGAAAAGGAAAAGATTTCGGGAATGGCCAACCCAATGAACTTTAACTCTAAAACGGATATTGTGGAGGATCATATCGCCTCATCACGGTTCCGGAAGGCAGTCAGGAAGGAAGCGGCAATAATACTAAGGAAGTGCTGGGAGATGATCTTGACCGAGTAGAGAGGCTGACAGCGAAGTGCACCGAATTAGAAGCACGAGTGGCAGAACTCGAAGGGAAAATGAGAAATGCGGCATTCTCAGACTCCAACTCTGATGCCAGCAAGAAACAGAAGGCCCAGTTTGCTGAAATTCGCCCTCGACACCTTAGAATGCTCTCCCTCCAAGATTTGGGTTTCCCAAGGCCGACTGGTGGAATAGAACTGAAAATGCCCCTTAAGACGAATGTTGGTACCGACTCCGGTCCACGACATACCAAAAACTCACTCGCCGTGGGCAGCGGAAAAGGTATTTCTCCATAGGCTGACTCATTAGGCAAGCTATTCCTCAGATGTGGAGAGGAAGGACTCCTGCAAAGTGTCAGGCCATTTGTAGAGCCGACAAAGGCATAAAAGAACAATTTCTGCAGCTATCATGTGGTGCTGGGACATCGAACCAATGAATGTTTTGCTCTAAGAAAGGAGATCCAGAAGCTGGTCGACGATGGAAAATTGAAAAGTATGATGAAGAAATTCAGAGTCTACTTTGATAGGAAGTGGGCCGAGGATGCTGAAGCTGAAAGTGGCGATCAACCGGAAAATAATAGGATTCTATGGGATCAATGCCTCTTGGAGATTCCTTCTTACAAAGGACTCATTCTGTTTATGGGACGTATTGAACTCATCATGAATGCAATGAAAGTTATCTTCGTCTTACTTGTGTGATGATTACTTGTCCTTGGCATTATGCATGCATTTGATCATCTAACATGACATATCCAACACACATAATATCAAAATGCATGACATCATCCTGAGTATTGCGGGGAACCTAAAAGTGAACCTGGTTATGAATGAATTCTCTTTTGAAAGGTGAGTTTGTGAGATAAATAAAATGATACGATGGTACCACTTCCGCCGGGGCATCTGCTGAGTCAATTCAATGATCTTTGAAACACACTACCAATTCTGCCCCAAAGCTTCAACTTAAAAGGCACACACGATAACCAAACCAAAATTAAACCAGAAAGCCCTTCTTAAGGCGAAATCAAACCAGAAAGCCCTTCTTAAGGTAAAATCAAACCAGAAAGCCCTTCTTAAGCCAAAATCAAACTAGAAAGCCCTACTTGAGGAAAAACCAGATCAAAAGTCCTTCCCGAGGCACCCGAATAAAGAAAGCCTTCCTTGAGACAAAACCGAATCAAAAGCATTCCTTGGGGAATCAAAAAAAAAAAAAAAAAAGAAGCTTGGCCTCATACTCCAGAAAGTACCCTATACTAAAACCCCGAAAACAAAGACCCAAACTTATCCAAAACACTAACCACCAAGAAATTCAAATGGCCTTCACTATCCATCTTGTGGTAAAACTCTGAATTATCCCTTAGTTGTAGTGCATGTATAATCTCGTTTGCATGACATTCCTGTGCACATGACATTACTCATGCATTGTCCATTCAAAAAAGGCATATTAAGCATACATGACATGCATGAATTTGAATGCAGCAGGAAAACCAAAAGGTAGCTGTGGTTTTGATTCAGTTCTTTCAAAAAAAAAGTAATCAGTGTAGATGGAAGAATTTCTCTCCCATATGGCAGATACAATTAACGCGGGACCGACTCGCCATTTTAGTCTCCATCACCCTTGGATCTTTCGCATCCTTCCTGTGCAAAGTTTGGACTTTCTCATTCTCAAACAACCTGTGAAAGATTCGGACTCCTACATATCTTCAAAACCCAAAACACTCTCCATCTCGGTTGTCATTCATACCTTCAATGCCTATTACCCTTCGTTCAATCCCAAAGAGCGATCTGCCTATGATTCCCTCTATTTGCCTATGGAATCCAGCACTGGAGAAAATATTGGTTATGCACCCATGAACTGCACCAACAATGTTGGGGCAACCAGGTTTTACAAACCTTTCAACAATCATGAACGGGAGAACTTGCAAAGCATGCTGTGTCAATATCCAAAGGAAAGTTGCACCTACCAACCATCCCAAGAACTCAGTCTCCAACCACAACAGAAGTGACTACTTACCAGTGGTTCTTTCATCTTCTGGAACTATACTTTGAAGGGTAAAAGCTGTGTTCATCTTCGAGAACTGTGCTCGAGTTGGAATCTGTGATGAATTGGAAACATGTCTTGAAGGATCCAATGGGTAATCGATGATACAGTTTAGTACTTAGCTGTACACTCTGTCGAAAAAAAAAATCTCCAATGTGGAAAATCGAAAGGACATATTGGTAGTTTGAAGGAACATCGATCAAAACCGGAGCCCCACTTTGGATTTTCCTAATGCATCCACATTCATTATGTCATAGATGTTTTATATTCAATTTCGATGTTCAATATGCATTCTTCATGTCATTGCATGTTAATATCCATATACGGGTGACAGCACGCAGTGAACCGTGTCTGATTCAGTGCTTTATACCCCAAATACAAACCTCTAATACTAGGGGCAGGTAAAAGCCAAACCGCTGGATGTCATCAGCAGCAACGTCCTCACGACTGCTGATGAACATTACCAAGGTGTACTTTTCAATCTCAAAACGGATCAATACCAGTTCAGTTGGAACGCTAACGCAAAACTCTTGGGCCATTCAAAAAAAAATCATAAAGAGAAAATTTCTGACACGGAAAACCGGAAGGACGTGTTGGTAACAAGAAGAGGGTTATGTCTAAAGTCGGAGTCACTGTTAATTTCCCTATTATACTCATCATGATGTCATCTTAATGATATTATGCATGTCTGATATTCTACTTAGATGTTAATATCGCATACATCGCGCCATTACACATAAACATTCATCAGTAAATTGTTGCATCCATATCCCATAACAATAAAAATGAAGTTTATGTTTTGTACAGCAATCCAATACAATAAAAAAAAAAAAAAAAAGAAGTGGGTAAATCAGAGCGCTCCATCTAGCTCTCATCCTGCCCCTCATCCTCCTCCTCCTCCTCGGACTCACTCTGATGTGTGGCCCTGTAGGAATTAAAGTCCGCCTACAATCGAGCCATCTCAACCCGCACTCTGCCTGTCTCAGCTCTTGCCCGATCCACCTCTTGGTTTGCAGCCCAGACCCGAGCCTCAGAGGAAGCGGCCTGCCTGACCTGATCCTGAAGCATCTGGACTCGAGACTGCAATCAATAATATAAATTAACATGCATACACACATACATACACATTCATGCATTGCATAAATCATTGCATAATGCAGGAAATGCAGAATGCTTACCGCCCAGATGGCGTTCTCCTGAATGAAGAAGGTCTCCAAGCCGAATTGCAAATACGCCATGTCCTCCACCTGAGCCCGAGGAACCTAGAACGTACCAAATCATATCAAAAAAGTCAAAAAAAAAAAAGAAAAAGAGACGTGCGTGGGTGGTGTCCACTGGAACAAACGTGAGAGGCTGCTCATGGTGAACTGGCCACGTCCTATAGGTGTGAACACGAAATTTTAGCTAAAAAAAAAAAAAAATGGGGCCGTTGACCGTTGACCCACTACTGTAGTATACAGTCGTGGGAATTCACTACAGTCGTACGACTGTAGTGTAAGTACAGTCGTACGACTGTACTTTCGGGGAGCAGGTTTCAGCCCATACTTCTTTGACTTGAGAGAGAAGGGAAATCTTGAGCATTTAATGCTCAAGATTTCCGAGCAAGTGGGGTATATAAGGAAAGGAAAAAGCAGATTTTAAGGACTTTTGGAAGTTTTTGGAGTTGAAAACCAGAATTTTAGAGAGAGAAAAGGGGAGAAAAAGAAAGAAGAGAGAGAAGTGAAAAGGCTTGCTTTCTTCTCACATTTTCTCCTTGATTTCTTGCTTTTAATCTCTAAAACGAATTAGACATCTTAGGTTAACAATCACACTAACAAATTAAATCATCTCGGACCAAAAACAAACACAAATCCGTGACTTTTCTGGAGTTATTTGGACATACTTGAAACCTTGGCTTTTTGGAGAAAAAGTGCAAATTCACGTGGATTGGTGCGTAGCCAGGGGTCATTCCAGCTGTGGATCGTCACCAAGGAGGTAAACAATCTTTAACTTATCCTTTTTTCCAGCTTTCTGGGTGATTTGATTGTGTTCGGTGCATTTTTCTTCAAGTTTTTGCATTTTTATTTCTGGAAAAGTAAGAACAGTCGTACGACTGTTCTTGAAATAAGAACAGGGGCACGACTGTAAATACAGTCGTGCCAAACGCACTACAGTCGTACGACTGTCCTTCCTTCTCCAGTTTTAGGTTTTTTTTTTTTGTTTTAGGGTTTTTTTTTTAGCGATTTCTGCCCAAACCAGTGCTACAGTCGCATGACTGTAGTAGACAGTCGTACGACTGTAACTACAGTCGTACGACTGTAGCTTGCGGCCAGGGACAGAAATCCCTAAAAAATCCCTAAAATCCAAATAAAATTCAAAAAATCCGAAAAATTTCATAAAAATCAGAAAATCCCAGAAAATCAGAAAAATTTGGAAAACCCTCAAAAATCATCAAAATGAATTTTGTTGTGTGCATCACGACCTTAGATTTATTTTTCAGTAAAGTTGCATTTAGAACAATTCCACGACGAAGACCCGAATCTCCCGAAAACCGACCCACTTTACATGTTTAATTATAATAAACCGGAAAAATTGTTTTCAAAAATGATTTTTCTCACAAAACCAAAATACAGGGACGTTTCGAAAATGGTTTTCCAGGACTGACCGGGCCGGCCGACCGGGCCGACCCGGTTACCCCCAATTGCATGACCCCGAATTCTAATTCCCTATTTCTGTCTACTTGAGTCCTATTTATGGCATGTCGTATAAATTGTGCTAACCTTTGTTTTGCAGCTTTTATTCTATTTTAATTTTTCTTTTTATTTGTATTTAATAGAATTAAATCGTGTATTTAGGCGGTTGTAATTTTTCTAGATTCTCGTGTATATAGGCGGTTGTATCAGTGAGGCGAGAGTTTTATTTTTTTCTTTCAATTTGGTTGTAAGCTCTTAAATATTTATTCTCTTTACTTTATATTTTTGTATTATTATCCTGTATGCGCGCTGCGTGTATTCTTTCAATAAAAATCAATTTTTAGCTACTTAAAGTGTCGTAACTAGAACATTGACAATAATATTTAAATTAGACACGAAATAAAGGACTTGTCCGGACCCGAATCTCTGAAAAGTGTGGCAGTTCCCGCTTTGGTTCAGCTACACTGTAATTTCCCGGTTGAGCTGAGCCGGGTGGCGACTCCTATACTTTTTATCGAGATTTAGGTCTCGATTCTTTTTCAAAATAATCCGCTTTTCCAAAAAACGAATTTCCAAATCAAAAACCCCACGCGAGGGAGGGTCCCGCCCGAAATCGAGGCGCCCCTTCCGAAAGGGAGTCCCGCGTCCCGTCGAAAACGCGTCGTCCGCTCACAGTGGCGACTCCGCTGGGGATTTCTCAAAAGTTTTTCAAAAAAAAACTTAAAAGAATTTGACAAGCCTTGAAAAGTGTCTAATTTAAATTAAGTGGATGATTCTTATATGGCACTTTATGCATTTTTGTAGTTAGGCATTTGTTGCATTAAGTTAGGTATCCAATTTTAGCCCGGTGAATCGTTGAAGTGTCGCCTAAGTTCCTCTTGGTCTTAGGGGCACGAATACGAAACACCACCCATAGCCTCGTACGAACCCCTTCGTTCGAACCCTTGAGTGGGGAGAAGTGAGGAGTATATTTTTTTGCTATGGGAGCCTTGATGTTATCCCGACTTTGGACCGAACTCACTTAGGTAACCTTAGTTGGATTCCCTTAAGATGCCAAAACAAATTGTGTGAATAAAATAGAATAAAATCCGCCTTCATCACCCCCGGTTGGTGATCGAAGAGAACCCCTCCTAGGACTCGGTTAGAATTTTATCGACCTGACCACGTTTGGAGGAATAAGGTTGGAAGAATACGATCCGTGTGCTAATTGCTACGTGTTTTTTTTTTTTTTTTTTTTTTTTGTCCTTCCATAACATATCATCATCTACATTTTTCACGAACATAACATGCCGCATCTAAAGCATTTGTGTGATTCTAACTCACATCTTTTGTACAGCCATTTCCATTCTTTCGCTTGTAAATACATTAATCACTCGCGTGACATTTACACTAACCACATTTTTTTTTGCAGCCATGCATCTTTTGTTCGTGTGAAAAATTAATTAATTCATGTACATCATTCGAATGTCATGAACATTAACTATTTTATTTTGGCAGCCATGGGAAACGCATGTCATGCATAAAGCATTATGCGAATCTTGAATAATTCCACGAGGGTCACACACATCACGTTGCCTACCAAGTAGGAAGTCATTTTAGGCGCTCCACGAGTGCCGACAAAAATTCATCGCATTTCATTAAATCATTTTCATTTTTTTTTAGGCGCTCCACGAGTGCCGACAAAAATTCATCGCATTTCATTAAAGTATTTTAGGAGCTCCACGAGTGCCGACAAAAATTCACCGCACTTCATTAAAACATTTTAGGCGCTCCACGAGTGCCGACAAAAATTCTTTGCATTTCATTAAATCATTTTCGGTACTCCGCGAGGACCGGAAAGTTTCATTTCACACATCAAAACATTTAGGTGCTCCCCGAGCACCGGAACTCTGCCCGTTCACCAAGAACGCGTTCACTTTGTATCGTGGCACGGAAACCGAGATACTCCCCGAGTATTGAAATTTCACCCGCAAGCCAAGCACAGGTTCATTTTACATCATCAAAATTCGAAGTGTCCCACGGACACCAAAACCTCGACCAAGCGCCATGCGCGTGTCGATCTCACTTCACAAAATTCAAGGCACTCCACGAGGGCCGAAACTCTGTTCACTCACTAAGGACATTCACATCATTTCACAAAAACCCGAGGTATTCCCCGAGTACCAAAGGTCTCATCCATGTATCCAGTTCTTGAATTGCAATATATGCATAAATGAATAAGAGTTCATGCATACTCCATCACCCGAAGGGTTAATTATTCAAGGTTTGTATTACAAATTCATTTCATACAACATCCATACATCGTCCATTCAACACACCATGCATACATGCATATCCCCTAGAGTTCATGACTCTTTGGGTGATCATAGTTCACTAACTTTTGTTTGGAATATTTTGTAGTTTGGCTCCGATCGGGACGACGACTCGTGAGGATAGAGCACAGTGATTCATCATCTAGTGAGTCTGAGGAATCTGTTCAGTTTGGGGAGGTTGAGGCGTCATCTGAATTGAGTGCCGGGTTTTCATTGGAACTTGAACAATTGCAACAAAGATTTCAAGATATGGCAATCCCACCCGAAGCTGCTGCCGCCGCAATGGCTACCTCTGCTCTTCGTGATTTCATGAGTTCTGATGAGTTCAAGAATCTTATCAAGAGCCAAGTGCAGAGTGCTTTGGCCGAATCATCCAGTCAGAGGCCGGAAAGAGGTGCTCGGGAAGAAAGTAGTGGAGGGAGGCTGAACGACAGGCAGTCAAACGCTGAAGAAGGCCGGAGAGATAATGTTGAGCGGCCTGTGGAGTCCGCCTTGGAAAGAAAGATGAAGGAGATGGAAGAAACTATAGCAGAGCTGCGGGCCAGCTCTAAAATCCAATCTGCCAAACGGATCGACCCATCCACACTGATAGCCGGAGGGGTTGAAATGCTTCCAGTAGGCTTCCAAATGCCTCGGATCGCACCGTACGTGGGGAAGAGCCCTCCTACAGCCCATTTGAATCAATACGTGCGGATCATGACCATGGCCGGGCTCACTATGAATCAGTTGGTGGGACTATTCCCCACTACTTTGGAAGGGGGTGCTATCACGTGGTACAATAAGCAGCCTGAGGGGATACAAGGTGATTGGGATGCACTGTCTGATGCATTCATCAAGTATTTCAGTTTCAATACACAACTGGAAGTCAAGCTGCAAGACTTAGAAGCGGTGAGGCAGAAACCAAACGAGACCTTCTCTGAATACTACCAAAGGTGGATGGATAAAATGATTCTCCATCATCAGAAGCCATTGGAAGATGAATTGATCGTGAAGCTAATTGACGGGAGCTTGGAGGTTTATAGGAATGTAATGAAGTACCATAAATTCTAGTCCCTGATAGAGGTGCATGAGCTGGCCCACAAAGTTGAGAAGTACGAGATTGATCCAGCCCAGAGCAGTTATGGAGGAGGGTATCGGAGCCGTACATACTCCTCGGGGTATAAAAGCAACAACAACCCTGCGGCTTCTTCATCGACAAGTGCTAAGCCGAACCAGTCACCCATCCCTGTTAAACAAATAGAGGTGGCAACAGTTGCGCAAGGGTCTAGTCAACAGACGGCCGGGAAAGGGATCTCTCCGTGGGAAGAGTCCTTGGGGCGGATCTTTCTGAAATGTAGGAATCTAGGCTTTCTTCAAAGTCTGAAACCGTACACGCCTCCGGCTGAGGCGGACAAGAACAACTTTTGCTCCTATCATGTGACTAAGGGGCATCGAACCAACGAGTGTCATGCTTTGAAAAAGGCAATTCAACAGCTGATTGATGAAAAGAAGATAGAAGCGCCCCGTTCAAAGCCCAATGTTCAGAGTAATCCGCTACCCCAGTTTGAAAGAAGAGTAAACATGGTGCAATCGGGGTTATCTCCTAACTTTGTCTTAGCCCAGATTGCAAAGGCGAATCCCGCAATTCAAGTGGTGGTAGGTGAAGATGTTAAGCCCTCAGTGGAGGAGAGCAAACCTGTGAATCTGGATGATATAGAATTGGATGATGATGCGGATGAATTTGCGTTGATGAGTAGGCCCGAGCCTCTGAACCGGACAACACCTGTCTATCCTGTCTGCACTAAGGATGGGATGTATGTAAGGAAGGAAGATGCTCCGGTGAATAATGTCACGAGAAGTGGAAGGGTATATCAACCCGAGCCACAGCGATTGGGAGAGCCGAGTAAAAGGGCAGAAGCACCAGTTCAAGATTATTTGCCCATCAAGGTGAATGAAAAAGAAGATCTGGTAGTGGAGCAACTCAAAAAGATGCCCGCACGTGCATCTGTGTGGCATTTGCTTATGGAATCCCAAAGACATCGAGCTGCAGTGGTAAAAAAGCTTATGGAAATGGATGCAAACCCATTAATGTCTCCCGAGGAAGTATGCATGGTGATTGGGAGTACAAAGAGTCAACAATCTGATAATCCCGGGGGGATCACTTTTACCGAGGATGACTTACCTCCGGAAGGCACTAACCACAATCGTGCCTTGTATCTGAAAGTGGAGATGATGGATCGAATTTTACCGTGTGTGATGGTTGATGACGCTCAGCATTGAATATCTGCCCTCTGAAAGTTTTACCTAGCCTTCATATGTCTGAAGAAGCATTGTCAAGGTCTAACACGGTGATCCGGGCCTATGATGATTCCAAGCGTACTGTGATTGGAACCTTTGAAGCAGAAGTGTCAGTGGGAGAAGTTAAGTCAACCGTGCTGTTTACTGTCATTGATATTCCTGTGACTTTCTCCTTGCTTTTGGGAAGACCTTGGTTTCATGCATTGGGAGGTGTGCCATCAACTTTGCACCAAAAGGTGAAGATTCCGATGGGAGAAAAGATTGTGACTCTTGAGGCAGATGAATCTTCTATGGTGGCTGCTCTGAACTCATCTGAACAACCTTTGACTGGCTTTCAAGTGGCAGTTGTCTCAGAGCATAAGGAGAAAGACTTGACATTTTCTCCATGGATCCATAAGTATTTTCAGAAACAGAATTTCATTCCGGGAAGGGGGCTAGGAGTTCATCAGCAAGGGGTCACAAAGTTTGATATCACTGGGGGCCAATCACACCGAGGGGGTCTTGGTTACAAAGGTGCTGAGAAGAAGGAGATCCCGGAAACAAAGAAAGTCCATCTCTTGGATACTTTTGTTCGAGCCAGTGGAGGGCCGTATGGTGGTAAACCAGAGCCGATGGTTATCGATGGGGAAACAGTCCCCGGGTTTGAGATTTTTGCTGATATTGTAGACTTTTCGAAATATGGGGTTGGCTCAGTGGAAGAAATGCTTAGGCCCGACAGTGTGAAAGAGACTAGTCCTACTCCAATAAGCCAAGCTGAAGTGGTGGCTCCCATCATCCCGGGGGTGCAACCAAAAGAAGATACAGACCCCCTGGTGGATACCATTACCAAAGCATTTGCTGAACTACTGAAAAAAGGGTTGAAAGAGAGCCCCGTGAAGAAGGGAGCTATTTCAGGACGGGCAGAATTAGTGGAAAAAGCTGTTGCTGAACTCACCAAAATGATGGCTAAGGGAAAAGCGAAAGTGGAAGAAGATGCCTTAACTGAAGCTCAGAAAGAGACCCTTGAAGCTGATTTGGGTGACTTGTTCGAAGAAGAGCCTGCTGACCCGGAAGATCTTGCTGCAGAAGACCCTCCGCATGTGGAGGAAGAAAATGATTTCTTTGTAAATTTATCCTATGTACTTGATATGAACAATTCCGCTTTTAAGGCGATGAATGAAATGAAATCTGACTTTGCTTATTTGTGTGATGTTTTTCCTAATGGCTCTGTGCATACATGCAATCATTCATTCAATGTGTTCAGCATTCATGACACTGCATTACATGAAATTAATTTGGGCACAATTGAAAATCCTAAAATGGTATCTATCTCTAACGAACTCAACCCTGAAGAAGAGAGAGAATTGACAAAAATACTTAAAAAGCATGTGGGAGCGTTTGCATGGTCTTACGATGACATGCCGGGGGTTGACAGAGAGATAGCAGAGCACAGAATTTCGATTGACCCTAAGTTCAGCGCAGTAAAGCAGAAACTCAGGCGTCTACGTCCAGAATGGGCTGAGAAAGTCAAAGAAGAAGTGGCAAAGCAGATAAAGGCTAATTTCCTGGAGGTGGTAGATTACCCTGAATGGTTAGCCAACATAGTCCCAGTTGCCAAGAAGGACGGAAGGGTCCGGGTTTGTATGGATTACCGGGATTTGAATAAGGCCTCTCCAAAGGATGATTTCCCACTTCCTCACATTGATGTCCTGGTTGACAGCGCAGCAAGGGCAGTTATGTATTCGTTCATGGATGGTTTCTCGGGGTATAACCAGATCTTAATGAATGTCATTGACAAGATCAAGACAGCCTTCATTACTGAGTGGGGGGTGTACTGTTACAGAGTGATGCCGTTTGGGTTAAAGAATGCTGGGGCAACATATCAACGGGCGGTTACGACGTTACTGCACGACATGATCCACAAGGAGGTAGAGGTGTATGTTGATGATATGCTAGTAAAATCAATGACCCGGGAGGAGCACCCTGCTATCCTGGATAGATTTATGACTAGGATTGAAAAGTACAACCTGCGACTCAATCCAAAGAAGTGTGTTTTTGGAGTTGCATCGGGTAAACTGTTGGGGCACATTGTCAGTCAAAAGGGCATTGAGATGGACCCAGACAAGATCAAGGCAATTCGAGATATGCCAGCACCAAAAACAGAGAAAGAAGTCAGGTCTTTTCTGGGGTCTCTTCAATACGTCAGCAGATTCATCGCCAGATTGACTACAGTCTGTGAACCCATTTTCAAGCTTCTTCGGAAGGAACAACCTGTTGTGTGGAATGATCAGTGTCAGATTGCATTTGATAGGATCAAAGAGTACCTGATTAATCCTCCAGTGTTGAAACCCCCAACTCTGGGAAGACCTTTGACTCTGTACTTAGCCATTGAAGAAACCTCCATAGGGGCAATGTTGGTTCAAGAACAAGATGACAAAAGGGAGCATGCTATTTACTATCTCAGTAAGAAGCTGCTAGATTACGAAACCCGATACACTGTCGTGGAGAAGACTTGCACTGCTATGGTCTGGCTTACGAAGAAGTTGAGGCACTATTTCCAATCCTACAAAATACAAGCCGTGGCAAAGGTTGATCCAATGAAATACCTCTGTTCTGCCCCATCCTTAACGGGGAAACTGTCCCGGTGGTTGCTTTTGTTATCAGAATTTGACATCGAGTATGTAACGAAGAAGGTGATCAAGGGAAGAGCAGTGGCTGAGTTCCTGGCCAATCAACCGCTTGAATCTGATTATGTAGAAAACCTGGAATTTCCCGATGAACAATTGGCTTTCGTAGAAGTGGAGATCAGGAAATGGATCATGCATTTTGATGGAGCTGTAAATAAGAGAGGGGCGGGCCTCGGAGTAATCATTGTAACTCCTGAAGGAGAGATAATTCCTTTGTCAAAACGGCTGGAATTCCCGGTAACCAATAACGGCGCAGAATACGAAGCTTGTTTGTTTGGCATTGATGCTCTCATCACATTAGGGGCAAATGACGTGTCCATTGTGGGAGATTCACTGTTGGTAATTCGCCAAGCCACCGGAGAATGGGAAATCAAGGAAGAATCACTTCGCCCATACTTGGAAACTTTGTGGGAAATGGTGAAGGTATTCGGGCATATTGAATTCAAGCATGTGGCTAGAGATGATAATCAGATGGCGGATTCATTGGCTACCCTGTCATCCATGTGGGAAGGACCTCAGAAAGCACCGATGCGGCCTTTGATCCTGGAGACTGCCAGAACACCGTTTCATTGTCCTAGCGCGGTCCTGGCTTTAGTTGCAGACAATAAGCCCTGGTACCAAGATATAGTTGACTTTCTGCAGAATGGCCAATACCCTGAAGAAGCAGATGCATCGGATAAGACAACTTTGAGAAAGTTGGCAGCTCAGTTCAGATGGTTTGATGGGCAACTTTTCAGAAGGACTGCGGATGGGTTGTTATTAAAGTGCCTAACGGAAGCAGAAGCTAAGAAGGTCATGCAAGAAATGCATTCAGGGATCTGTGGCCCGCATATGAACGGATTAGCTCTAGTAAAGAAGATCATGAGACAAGGGTACTTCTGGCTCACTATGCAGACTGATTGTGCAGAGGAAGTGAAAAAGTGCCACGAATGCCAGATCTACGGGGACATCAGCCATCTTCCACCTACGGAGTTCCAAAACCTCATGACACCTTGGCCGTTTGCAGTATGGGGTATAGACATAATTGGTGAAATTCGGCCTCCTGCATCGAATGGTCACAAATTCATTGTAGTGGCAGTCGATTATTTCTCCAAGTGGGTTGAAGCCGAGTCTTATGTCACGGTTACAGCTAAGAACATGGCTAAGTTCGTGAAGAAGCACATCTTTGCAAGATATGGTGTACCGCATCACGTGGTAACTGATAACGGAGTGCAGTTTCAGGGGGCCACAGCTGAATTGTTCGAGGAATACAATGTGGAACATCGCAAGTCTTCTCCTTATAGGCCACAAGCCAATGGTGCAGTAGAGGCAGCAAATAAGTCTATTAAGAAGATTTTATCCAAGACCACCTCAACCTATCGGGATTGGGCAGACAGATTACCTTATGCTCTGTGGGGGTACAGAACTAGTGTTAGAACACTGACTGGGGAAACGCCGTATTCGCTGGTTTATGGGATGGAAGCAGTCCTTCCTGTCGAAATGGAATTGAAGTCACTAAGGACGGTCTTAGAGGCTCAATTGCCTGAAACAGAATGGGTGAAGGCGAGATTTGAGCAGCTGGCTATGGTCGATGAAAGGCGTCTTAAGGCTCTGGATCATCTGCAGATGTACCACCAAAGGATGGCTAGGGCTTATAATCGGCGGGTTCGTCATCAGAAACAGCAGTTAAAAGCGGGGGATCTGGTGTTGAAGCAAATGAGACCGACCAACACAGACGCAAGGGGTAAATTTAAACCCAACTGGGAAGGGCCGTATGTAGTTAAGAAGGTACTCTCCAAAGGCGCAGTGAAGATCATGGACATGGATGGCAACGAATTCACCAATCCGATTAACCAAGATCATCTCAAACGCTACCACGTGTAAAAAAAAAAAAAAAAAAAAAAAGAAGCCTGTTAAGTCGAAAACCCGTAAGGGCGACTTAAGCAAAAATTAAGGCAACGAGGGTTAGCTTATCGACCAGAAAACCTGTATAGGATGGTTGATAACAGGAATGAGTTCGTTCGAGATATGTACCAATTTTAGAATTTTCAATTAATGCGATAATTAAATTTCATTAATGAAGTGCGTTATGCTCAACATATTGCATGAATGTTTGGAATATGTTACATGATACATTTGTCGAAACATCCAGATAAGCAAAGACATTTAAACGCCTAAGTGTGCAATTGCAAATATCATCCAACCCTTTTAAAAAAAAAAAAAAAAAAAAAAGAGGCCTGTTAAGTCGAAAACCCGCGAGGGCGGCTTAAGTAAAAGTTAAGGTAGGAAGAAAAGAGCCTGTTAGGTCGAAAACCCGCAAGGGCGGCTTAAGCAAAAGTTAAGGTAAAAAAAAAAAAAAAAAAAAAAGGAAAAGGACCGCATCAATAATGCAAAAGATGTATATAAATAATAATAATTGTAACCAATACATGCACAATAGTGAAAATCACAGTTTTTCTTTTTATGCTCTTCTTTTCTTGACAGGAAGTGGTCTCGCAGCCTCAGAGGGGGCCAGCCATCGGAAAGTCGCACTCTCACGCGCCTCACGGGTCGGTAAATCCTGGATCTCAGCCAACCACTCCTTGTAACGACTATCTGTCTCTGTGGGAGCAAGTGAGGCATAATTCAATGCCACGCGGTGGGTATCTCCAGCCCAGCGAAGTCTGATATGATCTGGCCAAGCAGCAGTGTACTCCTCACAACGGGTGATGCAAGAGCGCTGAGGGATACCTTGTAGATGACCGTACTGCCGGCAGAGGCGACTCGGAGAATAGAATGTTACCCTGGTCTGTCCTAATAACTGCACACCATGTGCCCATATCTCTACAATCACGTGGGTAATCTTCCACCAGGGGCACACCCACCTAATCTGGTCATCAGTCCGTTGAGATAGCCAAGCGCCCCACTCATCAGCAGACATATCAGCATAGGAGTCGACGGAGAAGCCACGTTCTCTGAGATTGGCCGGATTGTATTTCTTGAAGTTTCCCCTCGGAATCTTAAGAATTGATAACTTCTCCAGCAACCAAATCTGCAGTTGATGGTAAGCAAAGGTTAGTGGCTCATTCGACTCAGAAATACACCAGACAATAAGGAATTTCACCTGGAGCAGAGTGAGGTGAGGGCCAATGTGGAGAACACCATTTGCCTTGGATGCATGCAAACTAATCAGTGTCTCAGCAAGTGCAAAAGGAGCTGGAGATGCTCCCACGGCCATCTGAGAGATAAGGGAGACAGCCCTGAAGGAGATAATCCCATCACTAGGACCACAGAAATACCGGCTCACCAGTAACAGGCTGACCATGGAGGCCCAGCTCATGTGATCCCTAGGGGCATTGATACACCATCCTAATACGGAGTCTGAGCTCAATCCAGGGAAAGGAGAATCAGTAGCGAATAAAGCTTCCACCTCGGGATTGGGAAGCCCGAACAAGCTCACCAAGGAGGAAATGCTACCGAAGGTGAACCCGGGGACGGCGATGTCCACTCCCTTATGGCAGGGGGTATTCAAGATAGCACTGAACTCTTCATATAAGGGGCAGAGTTCTTGGCATGAGAAGCGGAAAACGTTGTCCACTGGATCCCAGAAACGGTAACAGGCATTCAACAGCTCGATGTTCCACGAGTGTCTGTAATAGGCCTTGAGATTCCACAACCCGAAAGGCTTCAATTTGAGCCAATCAGAGTCTTGTAATGATTCTAGAAAATTGTAAAAGCCTGGATAAAAAGAAGCAAAAAAAATTGAAGAAGAAAAGGAAGAAGAGTGAATTTCTAAACATCGATGAAACAAAAGCAAATCCAATAATATGAAAAGTGCAATTCACAATGTATCTAAAAAAAAAATCCAGTACAAAAGAGCAAAAAAAAAAAAAAACTGTGAAAATAATAAATAAGACAAGCAGGATGCTCCAACTAGCTCTCATCCTGCCCCTCGTCCTCCTCCTCCTCCTCAGACTCACTCTGATGTGTGGCCCGGTAAGAGTCAAAATCCGCCTGCAGACGAGCCATCCCAGCCTGCAGCCTGGCTATCTCGGCTCTCCCTCTCTCCACCTCTTCGTTTGCAGTCCGGGCCTGAGCCACAGTAGAAGCAGCCTCCCTGGCCTGTTCTCGGAATATCTCGACTCGGGACTGCAGTTGACAACATAAAGTTAGCATCCATACATACATACACACATATGCATTCATGCATTACATAAATTTTGATGCAGGAAACACGAGATACTCACTGCCCAAACGCCGTTCTCCCGGACCAGGTTGTCTCCTAGACTCCTGTATCGGTAGGCCATCTCCTCCATGTCAGCTCGCCGGACCTGAAAGAACATCAAAGATCAAAAAAAAAAAAAAAAAAAAAAAAAAAAAAAAAAAAGAAGAGAGACTTACGTGGGTAGTGTCCTCCGGGAGGAACATGGCAGGCTCCTCACGAGAAATGCTCCAGGTCGTATAGGATTGGGTGCCATCCAACCCAATCAACGTGAAGCCGGTTCTGAGCTCGGAAATCAGGCGACCCTCCACGACACCACTAGCGCCGACGGCCTGCGAAGCCGAAGCTGCGGCGCTGCCTGCATGGACAGGGTGAGTCCTATCCTGAACCGGAGTATCCTCGTCTCCTGTGCCTACATCAGTGCTCCCACCAGCCGGCCCACTGGGCTGGGAGGACCCAGATCCCCTGCGCCTCTTAACCTGCAAGGAGAATATAAAGTAAAAAAAAAAAAAAAAAGAAAAAAAATGATGAAATACGAATGAATACCTGACGAGGACGAGGAGGAGGAGCTGCTGGTGCGACGTCCGCAGCAGGCAATAAACACTGCTGGATATAGGCGGGGTAATCTCCGTCCACGGGATCCATGCTGTACCCCTCTCCAAATATCTCAGGGTCTGTCGCAGGGTCCGCCAGGTGTGGCCAGAAGAGCGCCTGAGGGAGTGGCGGGGGCACGAGCCGGCCAATCGGACCGTCGATATGGTCAGAAAGGAAAAGACGATCGCCCAAGTACCACTCCTGGGACATGGGGCTCTCCATGACAAAGCGGCGGCGGTCGAAGCGTGTCGAAGACTGGAAGAGGAGAGTGATGGCACCCAAATTCTCCCAAGGGTGGTGCCGGATCTGTAGAAGCGCAACAAAAGAAATCCAGTACAGGTAAACAAAAAGTTATTCAAATTTTCATACTAACGATTTTTGTTTACTTACCCTCCTCCAGGACGGGTTGAGTAGACTCTGCCGTATCTCCTCGATATCACGGACGGCACCTTGCCACCCCTGCGTCCAGCGACGCAGAACAGTCGGATGAACGTCACCCTGGACGTCCCTCAAATCGGGCGGCTCCAGCACCCGATGCTCAAAAGCCCAAATCTGTAATTATAAAAATAATTATAATGTCAAAAAAAAAAAAAAAAGAGGAAAGAGGCAATACCAGAAGGCCGAACCAGAATCCCAGAATCTCCTGCTGCTCTCCCCGGGCGCATAAGTCCAGTCCGTAATACAGCTGCCCCAACGCAGCTCGCGCCCAGTCCAGAGACGGGAAGGCAGCCAGATCCACCAATGTCGGGAGCAGAGTCAAATTGCAGGTACTCTGCCCAGTCGGAAATAATGTGCAGGACAGGAGGACAAGCACGTAGGCCCTAGTGTACCGCTCCATGTCCTCCTCAGCCAGGTCTGCGCGGGTGGCCCAATAAGCCTCCACCCGGGAGCACAAGATCTTTCCCCTTTCAGGGGCGCAGCCAATCAATCTCTGGATATAAGTGTCCACCTGCTGGTATCGGGTCAGGCTGCAGTTAAAGATAATTGGGGTCCCACCGAACCCAAAGCCAGTGATCGCCACGAAATCTGAGGGAGTGACGGTGAACTCCCCGATCGGCAAATGGAAGGTGTGGGTAGTGCAAACCCATCTCTCGCACAGGGCCGTCAGCACGGCATGAGTGGTGTGCGGTGTGCTCATAGGCAGAGACAGGACGAAAGACTCCAGCCCTAGGAGCCTAACCCGAGCCCGCACGGGCTCTGGAAGTCGGTCCCACCAAACCCGGGGTAGGGAAAGATTCCCACTACCAGCGATCCTGTGCCTCTGCATTACGGGGAAGTACAACACACATGCAGTCAGATTTTGTAAAAAAAAAAAAAAAAAAAAATATTTATTTAACCTGTTTTCTTGCTACAGTCGTACGACTGTAGTACGCATTGCACGAGCGTAGCTACAGTCGCACGACTGTAGTGCCCACAGTCGTACGACTGTTCATCATTTGCATGAACAGTCGCACGACTGTTCATATTCCTGCAGAAAAAAATTCGCAATTCGTATAATTTTCGCTATTTCTAACCTACTTTTCCTAGTTTCTTGTTTCTATTGACTACAGGGGACTCCTAGCATGCATTCTACTCAATCAATTCAACCCAGAAAGCAGTAAATCATGCAAATCAGTTCCAAAAGTTCAAAGGGAAAAATATTGGAAAACTTAAAATCAAGGCATAGGAATCGAAAACTAACCTGTGTAACAGACAAATGGGAGTCCATTGCCAGCAGAATGGGGATCATCATCCCGAACCGGATCCCGAAGTGGTCCATATAAAGCGGGTGCCCGTATCCTTGGGCGATTCCCACGAAAGCAATCTCCTCCGGATTGTTGGGCTCCGGAACCGCACTGTTTTGGATCTTCTTCAACTTCTTTCCCATTTTCTTCAACATTTTGGATGGTTTTTCGAGTTTCTGCGTCGGTTTCAGAGAGAAGGAAATGAGAGGTTTTGAGAAAATGAAAAGTGGGAGAGAAAGGGGCGGAAACCGCCCCTTTTATTTTGGCTGCCCGCGAAGTACAGTCGTACGACTGTACTTCGCCTACAGTCGTACGACTGTATTCAAATTTTGAATACAGTCGTGCGACTGTAGTGAAAAAAGGGGGGGAAAATTTTTATTTTATTTTCCTTTATTCCTATTTATTCCTTAAACCCATTTTCTTTATCTAATGTGCAATAAATCCCTGCAGGGGCATTTCAGTAATTTTTGCAGGACTAATCCAGCGACGATTAATTTATTTCAATGACGATCCGCCTCACCCAAGGGGCACGAAATCCAAGAAAAACCATGAAAAATTCACTGTAAGTATAATTACACCAGTCGCATTTTCAACGCGCCCCACGTGCCAAGCCACTCTGGGCCATTACATTCACACAAAAATCATAGTCCCCCACGACTTTAAAAGGGAACCCGAACCCGATTTCAGTCTGTCGAGTGCGCCCAGCCGCACACGATCGTCATGCATTCATACAAAAATCATAGTCCCCCACGACTTTAAAAGGGAACCCGTACCCGATTTCAGTCTGTCGAGTGCGCCCAGCCGCACACGATCGTCATGCATTCATACAAAAATCATAGTCCCCCACGACTTTAAAAGGGAACCAAAAATCCTGTGTCAGTCCGTTGAGTGCGCCAGTCGCACACGACTATCACATCTTGCATTCACAAATCCAGTCCCGCACGACTATAAAAGGCAACCATGGCACGCATTCCCGTATTTATTCTTGATCGAAGGGGCAAAAATTTTTGTTTCAAAATTATCGATCAAGGAATAAATACGCTCATCAAACATGCATCACATGCATTTTTAGGCTCGGTGGGACAAACCGTCCACAGCCTTTTGACTCCGAAAGTCATTTCATCTCGGCGTCATCCTTGCGCGAAAACCATCGCAGGGAACCGCCCGACTCCAAAAGTCATCCGTATTCTCGGTGTCATCCTCATGTAAAAGGCATATGGACCACCTGACTACCAAAGTCACCTGCGAAACCTACCCTTGCATTTTCGTGTTCTTTGTCGTGTACCTAAATCCGTTTCGGAAATCGGATTCCAGTTACACGAGGGGCAGCCTGTGAACACGAAATTTTAGCTAAAAAAAAAAAAGGAGCCGTTGACCGTTGACCCACGACTGTAGTATACAGTCGTGGGAATTCACTACAGTCGTACGACTTAGTGTAAGTACAGTCGTACGACTGTACTTTCGGGGAGCAGGTTTCAGCCCATACTTCTTTGACTTGAGAGAGAAGGGAAATCTTGAGCATTTAATGCTCAAGATTTCCGGGCAAGTGGGGTATATAAGGAAAGGAAAAAGCAGATTTTAAGGACTTTTGGAAGTTTTTGGAGTTGAAAACCAGAATTTTAGAGAGAGAAAAGGGGAGAAAAAGAAAGAAGAGAGAGAAGTGAAAAGGCTTGCTTTCTTCTCACATTTTCTCCTTGATTTCTTGCTTTTAATCTCTAAAACGAATTAGACATCTTAGGTTAACAATCACACTAACAAATTAAATCATCTCGGACCAAAAACAAACACAAATCCGTGACTTTTCTGGAGTTATTTGGACATACTTGAAACCTTGGCTTTTTGGGGAAAAAGTGCAAATTCACGTGGATTGGTGCGTAGCCAGGGGTCATTCCAGCTGTGGATCGTCACCAAGGAGGTAAACAATCTTTAACTTATCCTTTTTTCCAGCTTTCTGGGTGATTTGATTGTGTTCGGTGCATTTTTCTTCAAGTTTTTGCATTTTTATTTCTGGAAAAGTAAGAACAGTCGTACGACTGTTCTTGAAATAAGAACAGGGGCACGACTGTAAATACAGTCGTGCCAAACGCACTACAGTCGTACGACTGTCCTTCCTTCTCCAGTTTTAGGTTTTTTTTTTTTTTAGGGTTTTTTTTTTAGCGATTTCTGCCCAAACCAGTGCTACAGTCGCACGACTGTAGTAGACAGTCGTACGACTGTAACTACAGTCGTACGACTGTAGCTTGCGTCCAGGGACAGAAATCCCTAAAAAATCCCTAAAATCCAAATAAAATTCAAAAAATCCGAAAAATTTCATAAAAATCAGAAAATCCCAGAAAATCAGAAAAATTTGGAAAACCCTCAAAAATCATCAAAATGAATTTTGTTGTGTGCATCACGACCTTAGATTTATTTTTCAGTAAAGTTGCATTTAGAACAATTCCACGACGGAGACCCGAATCTCCCGAAAACCGACCCACTTTACATGTTTAATTATAATAAACCGGAAAAATTGTTTTCAAAAATGATTTTTCTCACAAAACCAAAATACAGGGACGTTTCGAAAATAGTTTTCCAGGACTGACCGGACCGGCCGACCGGGCCGACCCGGTTACCCCCAATTGCATGACCCCGAATTCTAATTCCCTATTTCTGTCCACTTGAGTCCTATTTATGGCATGTCGTATAAATTGTGCTAACCTTTGTTTTGCAGCTTTTATTCTATTTTAATTTTTCTTTTTATTTGTATTTAATAGAATTAAATCGTGTATTTAGGCGGTTGTAATTTTTCTAGATTCTCGTGTATATAGGCGGTTGTATCAGTGAGGCGAGAGTTTTATTTTTTTCTTTCAATTTGGTTGTAAGCTCTTAAATATTTATTCTCTTTACTTTATATTTTTGTATTATTATCCTGTATGCGCGCTGCGTGTATTCTTTCAATGAAAATCAATTTTTAGCTACTTAAAGTGTCGTAACTAGAACATTGACAATAATATTTAAATTAGACACGAAATAAAGGACTTGTCCGGACCCGAATCTCTGAAAAGTGTGGCAGTTCCCCCTTTGGTTCAGCTACACTGTAATTTCCCGGTTGAGCTGAGCCGGGTGGCGACTCCTATACTTTTTATCGAGATTTAGGTCTCGATTCTTTTTCAAAATAATTCGCTTTTCCAAAAAACGAATTTCCAAATCAAAAACCCCACGCGAGGGAGGGTCCCGCCCGAAATCGAGGCGCCCCTTCCGAAAGGGAGTCCCGCGTCCCGTCGAAAACGCGTCGTCCGCTCACAATAGGACTGGCCGCCGTCCAGACCCATCATGCTAAAGCCAGTCCTGAGTTCGGTCATCAGGCGACCCTCCACCACACCTGCAATCTGAGAGGCGGATGCTGCAGCGTTGCTAGCATGCACGGGATGACTCCTATCCTTCACAGGGGTATACCCACCAATCGTGGCGGTCTCAGCACCCTCGCCTGTCGGCCCGCTCGACTGAGTAGAACTAGACCCCCTGCTTCTCTTGACCTACAAAAAGAAAAATATTTGAAAAAAAAAGAAGAAGAAAAAGGGGGTAAAGTAAATACCTGACGAGCAGGAGGAGCAGCCGATGCATCACCCACGACGGGCAGCAGACACTGACGGATGAATGCCAAATAATCACCGTCCACCGTATCAGCGCGGTACCCATCCCCGAAAATATCGGGATCCACATTAGGATCGGTGAAATGAGGCCAGAATAACGCGAGCGGGAGCGGCGGAGGCACAAGCCGACCAGCAAGACCATCCACATGGTCGGATAGGAGGAGGAGCTCGCCCAGGTACCACTCCTGGGACATCGGGTACTCTAAGACAAACTGGCGGTCGTCAAACCGCACAGATGTCTATACGAGGAGTGTAACAGCGCCCTGACCATGCCATGGATGAAGGTGGATCTGCAAAAATACAACAAAAGAAATTCAACACAAGTAAGCAAAAGTTAATTAAATTTTGCTACTAATAAGTTTTTGTTTACTTACCCTCTGCCAGGAAGCATCCAATAGACTCTGCCTCACCTCCTCCAAGTCTCGGCTGATGCCCTGCCATCCCTGCGTCCAGCAATGTAGGACAGTCGGCTAAACATCGCCCTGAACATCCCTCAGCTCGGGCAGCTCCAAAATACGATGCTCAAAGGCCCAAATCTGCAGTTAACAAAAAGCATAAAAAAAGGGAAGAGATAATACCAGAAGGCCAAACCAGAAGCCCAGAATCTCCTGCTGCGCTCCCTGGGCGCATAAGTCCAGCCCGTAATACAGCTGCCCTAATGCAGCTCGCGCCCAATCCAAGGAAGGGAAGGCAGCCAGGTCCGCCAATGTGGGCAGCAGAGTCAGATTACAGGTACTCTGCCCGGTGGGCAACAGCGTGCATGATAGAATTACGAGCACATAAGCCCGGGTGTACTGCTCTACATCCTCCTCGGATAAGCCTGCGTGAGTGGCCCAATAAGCCTCCACTCGCGAACACAGGATCTTCCCCTTTTCAGGGGTGCAGCCAATCAACCTGCCTATGTAAGTATCCACCTGCTGATGACGGGTCAAGCTACAGTTGAAGATGATGGGGGTCCCGCCGAACCCGAATCCCGTGATCGCAGTAAAATCTAAGGGAGTGAGGTGAACTCCCCGATGGGCAAATGAAACGTATGGGTGGTGCAGACCCACCTCTCACATAAGGCTGTCAACACGGCGTGTGTCGTATGTGGAGTGCTCGTGGGCAGTGACAATATGAAGGACTCTAGGCCTAGAATCCTAACCAGGGCCCGCACAGGATCGGGAAGCCGGTCCCACCAAACACGTGGCAGAGAAAGATTCCCGCTGCCGGAAATCTTGTTTGCCTACATTATTGGGAAGTACAACACACATATATTCAATTTTTGCATAACAATAACATAATTAAAATTAATTGAAAAAATAAAATTCAAGGCTTGATTTTCTTGCTACAGTCGTACGACTGTAGTACGCTTTGCACGAGCATAACTACAGTCGCACGACTGTAGTGCCCACAGTCGTACGACTGTTCTTCTTTGACATGAACAGTCGCATGACTGTTCATATCCCTGCAAACAGATTTCGAAATTCATGCAATTTTCGCAATTTCTAACTCATTTTTCCTAGTTTCTTGTTCCTATTAACTATAGGGGACTCCTAGCATGCAGTCTACTCAACCAATCAACCCAGAAAGCGATAAATCATGCCAAATCGGATTCATGCATTCAAAGAAAAAATATCCAAAAAACTCAAAATCAAGGGTTAAAAATCGGATACCAACCTGAGTAACGGACAAATAGGAATCCATCTCCAGTAGAATTGGGATCTCCATCCCGAAACGAATCCCGAAGTGCCCCATATATAGAGGATGCCCATATCCTTGTGCAATGCCCACGAAAGGAATCTCATTCGGGGTTATTGGTTTCCAGAATCAAGTTACTCTGGATCTTTTTCAACTTCTTTCCCATTTTCTTCAACATTTTGGCAAGATTTTGAGGATTGGAATCGGTTTCAGAGAGAAGGAAAGGAGAGGTTTTCAGAAAAAATGAAGGTGGAAGAGGAAAGGGGCGGAAACCGCCCCTTAAATTTATTCTGCCCGCGAAGTACAATCATACGACTGTACTTCGTCTACAGTCGTATGATTGTATTCAAAATTTGAATACAGTCGCACGACTGTAGTAGGAAAAAAGGGGGAAATTTTAATTTTTTTTTTCATATTTATTCTTTAAACCCTATTTTCATTACCCGATGCTTAATTATTCCCCACGGGAAGATATTTCAGTAATTTTGTAGGGCTAACCCAGCAGCGACTAATTTTTTCCAATGACGGTCCGCCTCACCCAAGGGGCACGAAACCCGAGAAAACAAAGAAAAATTCACTATAAGTGTAATTTCATCAAATTGCATTTTCAACGCGTCCCGTGTGCCAAGTCACACCCGATTATCACACTCTCACATAATCACAGTCCTCGCGACTATAAAACGGAACCAGAATTTCCGTGTCAGTTCGTTGAGTGCGCCAAGTCGCACACGACTGTCACACCCTTCACCTATTTTCAGTCCCCCACGACTATAAAACGGAACCAGAATTTCCGTGTCAGTTCGTTGAGTGTGCCAAGTCGTACACGATTGTCACACCCTTCACCTAATCTCAGTCCCCCGCGACTATAAAACGGAACCAGAATTTCCGTGTCAGTTCGTTGAGTGCGCCAAGTCACACACGATTGTCACACCCCTCACATAATCTCAGTCCCCCGCGACTATAAAACGGAGCCAGTATTTCCGTGCCAGTTCGTTGAGTGCGCCAAGTAGCACACGGCTGTCACTCACTTCACAAATTTCAGTCCTACATGACTATAAAAGGTAACCAGAAATGCGTCTTCCCGTATTTATTCTTGATCGAAGGGGCAAAAATTTTTGTTTCAAAATTATCGATCAAGGAATAAATAGGCTCGCCAGTTGCACACTACAAACATCATGGCTCTGATGGTAAGTCACACGCGACTATCTATTCTTAGGAGATTGCTTATCTACCAAAAGCCTCATGGAATTAACCTACAAGCCACACACGTGCACACTATCTTTGATTCCGTGTTCTTTTTCGTGTACCTAAATCCGTGCAAAGAATCGGACTTTAGCTGCACGAGGGGCAGCCTGTGAACACAAAATTTTACGGGGAAAAAAAAATTCCTTGTTGACCGTTGACCCACGACTGTAAATACAGTCGTGGGATTTTGGTCACAGTCGTACGACTGTACTTTCGGGGGCATGTTGCAGAACCCATACCCTCTTGACTTAGAAAAGTGGGGAAATCTTAAGCATTTAATGCTCAAGATTTCCAGGTAAGTAGGGATATAAAATGTTAAAAAAATCAGAGAGGGAGGATTTTTTTTTGCAAAGAATCTGGAACTTAGAGGATTTTAGAGAGAGAAAGAGGGAGAAAAAGAAAGGAGAGAGACAAGAAAAGCTTACTTTCTTCTCACATTTTCTCCTTAATTTCTTGTTGTTAATCACTAAAATGAATTAGAAATCCTAGGTTAACATCCACACTATAAATCTAAATCATTTTGGGACAAAAACAAACTCAAATCCGTGACTTTTCTGGGATTATTTGGATACTTTTGCAACCTTAACTTTCCAAGGAAAAGGAGCGAATTCACGTGGATTGGTGCGTAGCCAAGAGTCATTCCAGCTGTGGATCATCGCCAAGGAGGTAAACAACCTTTAACTCAACTCATTTTCCAGCTTTCTGGGTGATTTGCTTGTGTTTGGTGCGTTTTTATTCAAGTTTTTAAGTTTTCATTTCTGGAAAAATAAGAACAGTCGTACGACTATGCTTCACCCAAGAACAAGGGCACGACTGTAACCTTTTACAGTCGTACCACTGTATTTATTTTCTCAGTTTTAAGTTTCTCTTTTTAGGGTTTTTTAGCGATTTCTGCCTCTGACAAAATTTACAGTTGCACGACTGTAGTCCTCGGCCAGGAGCAGAAATCCCTAAAAAATCCCTAAAATTCAAAAAAATCATAAAATCCCAAAAATTTCATAAGAATCAGAAAATTTCAGAAAATCAGAAAAATCTTGAAAAATAAAAAATCATCAAAAATGAATTTTGGTATGTGCATTCACGACCTTAGATTTATTTTTCGGTGAAATTGCATTTAGAACAAAACCACGACGGAAACCCGGTTCTCTCGAAAACCGACCCACTTTGCATGCTTAATTGTAACAAACCGAAAAAAAAATGTTTTCAAAAACGATTTTCTCACAAAACCAAAAAAGGGACGTTTCAAAATGGTTTTCCAAGTCTAACCGGACCGGCCGACCGGGCTAACCCGGTTACCCCCAATTGCATGACCCCGAGTACTTAATTTCCCAATTCTGTCTACTTGAGTCCTATTTATGGCGTGCCGTATAAATTGTGTTAACCTCTGTTTTGTAGCTTTATTTTATTTTAATTTTCTATTTTATTTGTATTTCAATAGAATTAAATCGTGTATTTAGGCGGTTGTAAATATTTTTAGATTCTCGTGTATTCTAGGCGATTGTAACAGTGAGGCGAGATTTTTATTTTTTCTTTCAATTGGGTTGTAAGCTCTTAAATATTTATTCTGTTTATCTTTTATTATGCTGTATTATTCCGTATGTGCGCCACATGTATTATTTAATAAAAATCAACTTTTAGCAATTTAAAGTGTCATAACTAGAACATTTGGCAATAATATTTAAATTAGACATGAAATAAGGAACTTGTCCGAACCTAGATTTCTGAAAAGTGTGGCAGTTCCTGCTTTGGTTCAGCTACACTGTAATTTCCCGGTTGAGCTGAGCCGGGTGGCGACTCTTATATTTTTTTATCGAGATTTAGGTCTCGATTCTTTTTCGAAATAATTCGCTTTTCCAAAAAACGAATTTCCAAATCAAAAACCCCACGCGAGGGAGGGCCCCGCCCGAAATCGTAGCCCCCCTTCCGAAAGGGAGTCCCGCGTCCCGTCGAAAACGCGTCGTCCACTCACAATATTTTTATTTTTATATTTATAATTTATGAAAATTTGAAAATTTTTATTATAATTATTTAAGTTTAAACATTTCAAATACAATATAGTAATTAAAAAAACTCAATTTATGAAATATAGTTTTTATAGTTACAATTAAATATCAATTTAATTTAAATAATTTAAAAATACAAACTATATTTTATTTTAATTAAAAACACCTCAAAATAATAACTTAAATTTTATATTTAAATAATTAAAAAAAACAGTCTGGTTGAACCACAAAACCGGTCCGGTTTATGGTTTTTTGGTTTGACCGACCGGTCCAACTGAAAATTGATCGGTTGTTGATCAAAGTAAAAACTGGATAGAAACCGATCGGTCTGACCTCCAATTCCAATCAAACCCGGTTCGACTGATCTGTCCGGTCCGATTTTTATAACTATGGTCTGAATACATGTAATAAGAGTATTTTTAATAATTTATCACTTAATTAATAATTAAATATTAAAAAATGCTTATATTATTAATCATCCAACATAGAAATTTTGCAGTATTAAATTATCGGTTGAAATTGGTCTCATAAAGTAGGGGTGAGTATGGACCGGTTCGTTTCAACAACCGAACCGAACCGAAAAACTGATCCAAAAAATACTGTATTTTATAAACCAATCCGATCCAAACTAAAATTTGGTTCGGTTCAGTCCAAACCGAACTAGTTCGATTCGGTTTGGACTAGTTCGAACCAAAAACATCAACTTTTAAAAAAAAAATCAAAATAAAAATTTTATATAAGTAGTTTGTTTAAAAAAAAAAAAGAAATAAAAAAAAAAATTAACTTAAAAAAATAGTAATACTAAATAATACTATTACATTACAATAAAATACTAAAATTCTCTTCCTTTTTTTTTCAACTCTCAAGTTTTAACAACTATAAATTAGTATAAAAAAATCACAATATAAAACTATAAAAGAATATAATGTCTAAAATTCTCTACAATTAGTATATATTAATTTTATAATTAATTTCAATATTTCACCAATTATTCAGTTTTTCGGTTTTGAACCGAAACAAACCGAACCGAACCGAAGTCTAAACTTCTTTATAACTTAGAACCAAACCGAACCAAATTATAAAGTAGATCGGTTTGGTTCGGTTCGATTCGGTTTGGATTTTCAGTTTTTGAACATTGGTTTTGGTTTTGCTCACCCCTGTACAGTACAACCGCCACGGTACCGGTAGATTTTAGTTTAATTAACTGTTGATTATTTTTTCAGATAATCTTCTCCGTCCTCGTTAGAAGAAACCCTAATTTTATTGCAAATTGCAATAGGCTATTAGCTACTGGTGTGTATGGATTCTCTTCTCGCCAATTATGCTTCTTCGGATGATGAAGAAGAAAACCCTAAACGAAGCTCGGTTCCTTCATCTGAATCAATTTCTTCTGCATCTCTTTTCGCTTCTATTCCACACCCCAAATCTTCTTCTTCTTCTTCTTCTTCTTCTTCTTCTTCCTTTCCCCAATCTAACCAGCAATCTGCAAAATCCTCCTCTAAATTATCTTCCTCTCTCTTCTCTTCCCTCCCTCAACCCAAAACCCAAGCTCCGCCACAATTGACCGAATCCAATACTGGGTTCAACCCAGCTCCCAAAAGGGTCGTCCAATTCAAGCCCCCTATAAACCCTGCTTATGCAAAGCCTGCTGATTTTGACGATGATGAAGACGAAGATGTAGGAGAAAAGGCCAGAAAGCAACGGAAGGAATTCGAATCGTTGTCGCAGACTTCAAATGTCAAATCTTTTTTGTCCAGCATTCCTGCCCCCAGGAATTCATCCACATTGGGTGTTCTTCCATCGGCTGCAGGGTCTGGAAGGAGAGCCATTGTTGATACAGAAGCACCTTCCCCGAATCTAGGTGATTTTGGGTCAGAAAAAGATCATAGTAAAGGGAACCATGGGATTGATGTTGGTGCTTCTGGCAGCTATGAACAAGTTTCTGATCAAAATGGAGGGAATTATGCGGATTATGGTGGTGGTTATAGTAGTTATGAATTGGGAAATAATCAAGAGACTAGTCAGAATGTTGCAACTGGGGATTATGGTTCAACTTATGGGAGTTATGAGAGTTATAGCAGCTATGAAAATTATGGTGACTATGGGCAAAATGGCAGTAGTTGGAGTAATGGGCTAGCAGCAGGTGTGCCGGAGAGCAGGGGAGCAGGTGAAATCCCTTTCAAACGGCAGGGGAAAAGAGGGAGGAATGATATCCCAACAGAAATCATTGAGGTGAAGCAGGATGAGTTGACAAAGGATCGGCCAAGGGAGGATCAGGTCAAGTTAACTGGAATTGCTTTCGGGCCTTCCTATCAGGTATATGCCTTAGTTGCAAATTGCTATGATACTGATATATGCTCATACACTGCTATGCATAAGTTCCCTGTGTACCCTCCTGTTTTATGTATTTGTTTTACATTATATGTTCGAGGAACCTGAAGGACTATTCGACTCTTTAATGTCTAAAATCCTGGTAGATGTTGATGCGATTCTGTTCGTTTTTTTTCTTGAGGAAACAAAAATCATACACATCTTGGGGAAGGAGAATTTTAGTATTTTTGTTACTTTAAATGTTACTAGAAACTGGAACAAAATATGCAAGGAAACAATGTGGCAGCACATAAATGTTTCATGTTACTTGGGCATGCATGCTTCCACTTAGTATACAATCCCTTTGAGTTCTTTGACTTGTGGTGTTAATTTAATGTCTAAAATCCTGGTAGATGTTTGTGATATGATTCTGTTTGCCTCATTTCTTGAGAAAACAAAAATCATAAACATCTGTGAAAAGGAGAATTCTAGTAGTTATGTAAGTTTAACAGTTACATGCAAGGAAACAGCAAGGCAGCACATGAATCTTTCATGTTACTCGGGCACGCTGCCATTGAGTATACAATTCATTTGAGTTCTTTGCCTTGTTCTTTGCTGGTGTTAAAGCAGTCTTATTTTTCTGTCTTGTAGCCAGCTGCTTCTTCAAAGGGGAAGCCTTCAAAACTTCACAAGAGGAAGCATCAGATTGGTACATTATACTTTGATATGAAGCAGAAAGAGATGGAATTGTCAGAGCGGCGTGCCAAAGGGTTTCTCACCAAAGCGCAAACGCAAGCAAAGTATGGATGGTGATTTTGTTGAAATTTTTTGTTTTGGTTGTACAGAACAGCTGATACTATCATGTGGTGCGTTCTTGTTCGTTAGAATGTCTTCTAGACTTGACAAATGTGTAACTCCTGTTTTCTTCAAGACGTTTTACCCCTCCTGTGATTCATCATGCATTTTGCTCTGCTTCTGTTAATCAGCTATGATAAATTTAAGTGCTATTCTGCTTGTTCCTACTAAAACAATTCCACATACATATTAATTTTAATTTCAGCTTGTTCATCAAGACCTCCCCAAGCTTGTTCCTACGTAAATTCTCATAACATGATATTATTCGCAGTTCCTATCAACTTCTCCTACGAACTGTTCAAATGATTGAATATTGAAACTAGCCACGACATGGTTGCCATAATTATACGCCAGTTCTTCCCATCACTGGGGTCTTCAAGAGTTTGGATAGTACTGAAATGGCAATTTGTGCCACTCAAGTTTCGAAAAGGTGGCCCGCAAGTTGGGTGGAGGAGGGACAACTGATTTGTTCAAGTAGAAATTGGAAGATTCCGGCAACTTTCAAACGGAAAGAGTATGGTAATTGCTGATTTTACAAACTAACGAGTTTACATGCTTTCTGTAAAGAGCATTTAGACAATTTTAAAAAAAGCATCTAACATCGTTAGTTTATAAAATCAACAAATACCATGCTCTTTTTGTTTGAAAGCTAATAGTCTCACCCCGGCAAAGGATATTGTCCGAATCATGCAATTTCATCTCGAACAAACTGATTGTCACTCCACCACTCAACTTGCGAGCCGCTTGTTTGAAGAATTGACTTGAATAAATTGCAGCTTTTGTGCTGTCTAGGCTCTTGAAGCACATATGTGTAATTCTGGCAGCCCTGTTGTTGCTAGTTTGTATGTTCAATTTTGTGAACCGTTTATAGGACTAGATCAGAGCAGCAGATAATAACATGCTGCAACAGATCATATCTTGTTGGAGCAATTGCATAGAGATG
The DNA here is from genome assembly GCA_039660915.1 of Euphorbia tirucalli. Classification (NCBI taxonomy): domain Eukaryota; kingdom Viridiplantae; phylum Streptophyta; class Magnoliopsida; order Malpighiales; family Euphorbiaceae; genus Euphorbia; species Euphorbia tirucalli. The sequence continues at coordinate 21,215,672 of CM077634.1, read as the reverse complement.
TAGATTGCAATGTTCGACTGCTGGGGAAAAAGAATTAAGGAAACACATTTAAGGATTTGGAACATGATGCCTGAGTAGAGGAGCTGAGTAATAGGAACATCGAAAGGCCTCCGCTTTCCTAATCTGTTGGGGCAGGATGAACTTGGGGGAGGTCTTGATGTACACGCTGAAATTAGTATGCGTGCAGAATTCTTCCATAACTATGGAATTCTTTTAATGTACTTCATCTTGATCCAAGCAACACAAGTCTTGGCACATTTGGTTCTACGAAGATAGATTCTGCTATGGAATTCTCGGTTCTACAACAATGAAAATGATTCAATTATCACGTCAAACAACTTTCTGAATTCGTGCAACAAACAGGAATTTCTAACTTTAGAGATTCCAATGCCAGTCTTAATGCTTAATGCAAATTGTTTGTCCATTCTGTCTACTTGCAAAATGCTTCCTTTTTTTTTTTATTCAGTTTAATCTATAAGACTTAAGCCGGATAGATCCTTAGAGAGAGAGTAAAACTCTAATAATTATTTTCTTTATCCACGAAGTCTCGGTCTTCAGACTTTGAGAAAGAAAAAACTTCTAACCACTCCAGTCAATAACTTATTTATTGATACATAACTCTTCATGTGCAAAGAAATGTTCCAACATGTCCGTCGGTGCTATTTGCTTTTTAATCACAGCATCTCACGATTAACAAATTGGATCAATCGTCTTATATTTCCAACTTCTACCATAGAGAACCGTTGGATTCATAAATAAATTAACCCAAGTTGTCAAAATTAGATTATTCTGATATCTTTGATTTCAAGGGTTTAATTGAGCATAGATATAAAGCACTAAACAAAATGACTAAACGACTTGTGAACAAACAGGCACATATTAGAGCCATTAATTTACGTACATACTATTGGCACATTAAGCTAAAACCACCGGCCTGAGCTTGATTATAATTTATAACTCATCACAATATCGACAAGAAGCACAATAAAATACAACCTAAATATATTCTAGCGTATCATTAATCCTTGAGCAGTTCATTGGCAATATCCTTGTAGCTCACCTTCTTTTTCTTCGCTGGCTGTACGGTAGGATCTGCAGGCGGCTTTTCAAGATCCGGAACTGGGTTCCTAGTTTCAACTTTCTTTTCAAGATCCAGAACTGGGTTCCTAGTTTCAACTTTCTTCATTCCAAGGGTAGGTATCATGTTTATCAACATGGCCTGAACTGGATCGACCATTACTTCTGATTTCTCAGACTTCTCCTTTTCCTGCTGATATGTTCCACCTATTTCAACATTAGGAGTTTGTCTTTCATCAAATTGAACATCACATGTTTTATAAAATGACTCCTCTGGTGTGTAAACTCGAGGAACCTCTTTCTTGGCTACCTCCTGTATACGTGACGAATCCATATTTTCTATTCCACTTCGTTTGATTTCTGAATCTTCCTTGCTGACTTCTGCATGAATTTCATTCTTTTCCTGAGTTATTTCAATCCCTTCTTCGTTTGTCTCGTCGTCAAATGAACAACTTTCACCCGATCCATTTCCACATATTTTAGCAGGCTTTCTAGAGCGCAGCTGCATTCTCCGAGCTGGTGCATGCCCACTTTTTCCTTTCTTAACTCCGGTACCAGCAGGTCTCCCCCTTTTTCTTTTGGCATCCCGGTGCGAGCATGAAGCCCTGACGTGCGCCTGAGAAGTTTTACTTACTTTTGTCTCACTTGGAGAAAAAAATCGAAGTTTCTGGTTTGCTGCAACATTGAGACTAGAAGAGGCTTCCACATCTACATCACGCTCACTAGTCAAGTGAAAAGAAAAAAGAAAAGATAAAAGAATAGCGTCAGTGATGAGAAGACAATTTAAGGAAGGAATCTACATGACGCTGAATTTTAGCCATTACATTATTTAAAGAATATTGAGACAATATTTATACATTTTCACTCTCATCAAAAGTAGATGCATGATTGAAAATTCCGGAAACTCAATGACATATATGCATGATTCTTTCAAACTAGAAGCACATTTGGAGTTACCATTCTTCAATATCGAACTCATGCATGCCACAGGGCTTCAAGCTATATGTATCCTCTTGCAATCTTTTCTGTGCCAACAAGGAGTCCTCCAACCATTGGCATCCAATCACACACCTCTTATTGCTGAGTAGAAACTTCTCTGAACCTTTAAAACTACATAAATTGGAGAGCAGAAAAACTTCAATCTTCTAATATCAAAAGAACATAATTGCAACAATAACCAATAACTAGCCAAATTAAATATCATGACGAAACAAGAGATACAGAAATTGATTAGCAAGGGAGACCCTTGACTCCAAGCAAAAGAAAATCACTGGCAGAGTAACATCATCTCCTTTATATGAGCAAGATATCAACTACACATGCATGAACTTCAGATGGAGCAACACCTAGAATCACCTTGAATTTGATTTATGCACATACACAAGTCAAATAGCTTAACTGAGTAAGCAAAAATCTACAAGAAACAATCCCAAGCTATCCATGCGTACAAGAGAAGTAAAGAGGAAAACTTAGTCGTCCTCAAGACTAGTACAAGAAACATCACTCAATCTAGTATTTCAAACTTCTATACCTGATACTAAATAATAGCCATAAAAATAACATGCAAAAATGCTTAGTTATGATTAGCATACCAATTTCGGGTCAAAGGTAATAAGGTAGACTCAGGACTACTTATAGGGACACCATGTACATACAAAAATGTTATTTCTCAAGCTTAAATTCATTGGCATTGCTGCATTGCCTCACTAGCTCTTATTTCAATCTCACATCAGCCAATGCCTCCTTAGATACTAAGTCAATGAGAATAAAATATATATATTATAGAATGCTATATTCTATGGTTTTCCATCTTTTCTTAACATTTCAAGCTTCACAAGCTCAAACTCGAGTAGTTTGAGTGACAAGCTAACCATATCAGGGTATCATGATATTCAACTCATATAATGACAGGGAATCAGCTAAGTTGTGGAAGGCCAGCATCATTATAGGTGGTTTCCTGTACCTACTCTAACACAACACCCCTAATGTCAGCTAAGTATAACTAAACACTTACATTGATGCTGGGCTCTCACTACATGTGCTCATTCCTATCACACTGACGTGAAATATTTAATTTGTCCATATTAGTTTAGATATATTATAATATTACTCTAAAAATTTATTATTAAAACTACTTTTCCCTAAATAATAAAAAAATCGGGTCAGAGCAAGGAATCAACCTAAACTACTTTTTTTTAGTTTCATTAAGTTTCTATTGACTTTATCATAAAAATAGAGTCAAGTCAACCAAGCTCCAACATTAAGTATGTTATCAAGCAAGTTTCAATATTAAGGGAAAAAAGAAAAAGCTCAATCAAGTTGGAGCAGAGTCTAGAGGCAGAGATTAAAAGAAGATAAGATATATATAGCAACCACCACCACCAAGACTTAGCTCCAACTAGTTACCATCAACCATACGTATTCTTCTTCTCAATTTGTTCCTGTTCATTGTAAGATCAATTGAGAGATCTAATAATTTGATGCCATTTTCAATAACCTTCATTCAAGTTACTCCCAGTCTTCCTATTCCTATATTTACTATATCAAATTATATCCCCTCATGTTTACGCACAGGAATATATCTGTTGCCGTTGAACATGTCCAAACCGCCTCATAGGTCTTTCTCTTATTTTATCTTGAACAAGCGTCCATTTAACTTTTCTCAAATACATTAATTCCTAATCTTATTTGTTAGAGGGTCTATACAGCTGTATACACAGCTGTATACAGCCTATAGTAATGGGCTTAAGTAAGGTTATTGTCTTCAATGTGTATACAAATATATGTACTATCAATGAATAATATGAAATTCTAATTCCCACCATTTCTAACATTATTCATCCATCTATGCCCACTCATGCATCTCAACATCCCGTCTCTGCTACACTCCTTTTGCCAAAATTGTCTTTTTACTGCCCAACACTCACTTCCAGAAGTATTAATAGTCGGATAACTATTCTATAAAATTTTTCTTTCAATTTCACATACATATTTCTTTCACAAAACACTATGTTCCACTTCTCCATGTCAATCATCCTACTTTAATCTGATTATTGACATCTCTTCCATATCTTGCTTACCATGAATAATAGATCCTAAGAAGTGAACTGGTTGTATGAAGATATTGATACTGCCCCAAGAGATACTTGAGCATCTACATTAGCCTTGCTATTTCCCAAAGTTACAATAATCTTTGTTCTACTCAACTTGAGCGCTTTCAACTTCCTCTTTACTCCCTCTCCTTAGTCTCACATAGCAAAGACAAGGATCTGACTGGTGTGCTTGTTTCTTAAATATAATGTCATTGACTTTTGAACTCCCCAAACTCATACTAAACCTCCAAAACTGCTTGACTAACAAATCCAATTAAAGAAGATGCAAAAGGCGCATATAATAGTGTCTAAAGTTGAGCAAGGACCCATTCCAATAATACCAGAGTCCAATCTACTGAAAGACGTCCGGTTTAGGCTTAGGCAGTATCGTTATGATAAATTAAAATAACTATCCATTCATCATAATATCAACTGACATTGCAAGACTAATTGCAGTATGTTTTGATGATCTCAGACAAAGTGTTCGTGAATAAGACAATTGAATCTCCTAGAATTTACATCCCTGATGAATACATCTGAACCTACCACACTTCAAGTGGTATAATCCACCTTTGAGAATAATATATTGCATTTGAGTACGATATCACACTCCAACAAAGGACAAGAACCTTCAATTTTCTATGAAACAAAAACCCACCAACCTTAATGTGTTAAATGCTAAATACTCTATTCTAGTTTTGTAGCAATTTGAGAGGACAATTTATGATTCACAATGAATATAAGCTAATTATTGTCCCAATTTAATATGTGTAGATCTACGTGCATAATTTGTCATGCCATTCTGAATTGTGAGCTCTACATATAGATGCAGAAACTCAGAAACATATCATTTGAGACTTCCAAGTTGATAAAAACAATTTTCAGTTTTCGCTTATGAGTATCAAGACAGATATACCATGTCATATATTAGGAACACAGCTCACAGAATTCACTCCAGTTGTGACCAACAAATGATGCTTCCATTCAACTATCTTTTAAAAGCCCAGATGTGTCTATTTATATGGTAAGGTGATGGTTTCATCCACTAGTACCTAAAAGTTACAGTAACTGCAAGAAATGTAAGATAATTATAAAAGTTCATAGACCGGCCACATTTTTACATCTTATGCAAGCTTAACATGATGCCTAACTAAGAATAACACATTTATTACTCTCCAGCAGTAGAAAAAAGAATCAGCATAATTTAGGTTTCAATTAATTAAGATAGTTTTGTTGAGAATGTAACTTTCAAAAGTTATAGAAACCGCAGCACAAAAAGAATAAGAAATCCATATTGGATTGCACAACAGAACCTGAAATGGTCTTGGGATTACCTATTCATAAGAAAATCAAAATCCACAGTGGATCCTGGCATGGTTAGAACCACCAAATGGGTAGCATGAGAAAGAATATTGCTGACTTGACCACCTCCCATGACAACTTCAAGCTTCAACCTCCTCACTTTAAGTCCCAACAAGGATTCCCAATCAGAGGTTCTTTGAGTACAATGAATTTATAGAAAAGTATGCAAAAAAAGTATGCAAACAACAATTCAGGTAAATTTTATTTATAAAATAAAATTAGTTCATCCAAAGGCTAATGATCTAACAAATTAATCTCGAGCTAGACAATCAAGAGACTTACAAAGATTGTGTTGAAAGGTAAAAGTACATGGAGCAGCCACTAAAGAGTGACCATTTATCCTTCGGACAGTACTTCCTCTTATAATAATCAATTTTGTCGGCATCTTCCAACATATTTATGCTGTCCAGAAGCTGGAAAGAACACGATAGGGAAAAATTCAGTTGCTTCCTCAAAACAAGTGAACCAATTTTTTAAGTACAATAAAGTAGATTTGCTCATAATTGGGTATTCGGTTGCCCAAGCAACAACCATCTACTACTGGTCATTAATAATTTTTAAACAATTCAGATACATGTGAATGTCGTAAAATATGCAAACCTGTTTGAGGTCTGTAATGTCAACATCCCAGAAGTAAGAATCAGCAAATTCGTCAATTTCTTCATGATACTTCTCCTTTGAAGAGTCAGAAAGGAAGAGGAAATGCCTTAAAAATAATATGTTGTCAGAAGATAATATCATGACAATTCATTAAGCATGTGAGAGGGTGTTTGTATGTTTAAGCATTTCAAAATAATCAATTAAGTTCATGCTAACTGACTTTGGCATTAAGGGGAGGAGTTTTTTCTGAGAACAACAATCCAGTACCCAAGAGCAATTTATGATATCTCCATGAAGCTTTGCTGCTTGATATTTAATGCCTGCAAAGTTCTTTTCATTTAATTATTCCAATCACATTTGACCACAAATAAAAGTTTCCCAAGTGTGTAAAAGTATGAAATGCATGCAAGAGAGAGAAGAAAGGAGACCTTTGCTTTCAGCTGCTACACAGTGCGTAACTGAATTATTCAAATTCATTGAAAATGCCCCCCCATTCTCAGCAACCATTTTGTGCAAGGACTCGAGAGACTGGGTCGAAGGCACATTAATGAAGTCTATATTTGCTAAGGAAATTTGTGGTAAACCCAAGGCAAAACTATGCCATAGTAAAATGTCTTCGAAACTTGTTGCAAAGATCCATAAACACTGATTCAAAATGAATGAGCTGAATCAATCAGCAGTTTTTTTTAAGTAAAGCCGATCTAGTAAAGGAAGCAGCCAATAAGACAAATATTTTTAGAAGAAAAATGCATTTTATCTGAACAAATACATAAACAGCATAGTAGTACTGCCATTATACATGGATGCCAAAGACAAAAGGACCGAAAAAGAAAAAAGATCATAGCTTCAGAATTGTGTAATCTTCAAATTATTTATTAGAAAGACAAGCTTTTTTACTTGCAAATATAACCATAGCAATGGTGAAAGATATACCAAAGGGTTGGTTAATCTTATGCAATATACAATCAAGCTATTTTTAGTTTGTCAATCAGGAAAAGTTGGACAAGAATTATACTCACTTGAATAATGCAAAAGGATACAAAACATCATTTTTGAAAATATTAACGTCTCCCCCTTGACATCAGAGACGTCAGTCTCAATAAAATGAGATGGAACAACAGAGGCATTCTTTCTTCCTCCCTTTCTAGAGAATTTCTTGACTTTTTGTTTGTTTTCCTGCAAGCCATCATGTTCTTTCCCCTTTTGCATGGTACCGTTACTTGAATGTACTAGTTCTACAAATGCTGCAGAAGAGGAAGGAAGAAAATTAGCAGAACCAATTGAGGCCAGATCACTTACATAAAGTCCCATAGATAACTGCAGAGAACTTGATGCAACATTATGCTATTCCAAATATCTAGCAATTATTAACATGCCATTGTCTTACACTGCACATCAAGACATTCATGCCAAGGCTTGTCATATCTGACTCTGTCAATACGTGGAAATCTCAGGCTATACGGTGCCGCAAATACCTGGAGAAGAAAAAAGCAAATAAATTAACTCAGAGAAATTGCTCAAAACAGAGTGCCCTCATATGACCTAAGTGCAAGAGCAAAGTCACACTATTATGTGTTGAAAGTCATTGATATCAAATCACCAAAGAGTCACCTTTAAAATGCATGCAAAGGTGACACAAATCTTATGTATCTATGTCAAAAGAACAAAAATATTTTAAAGATAAAAAAGTTTAAGCAGCACACCTCTGAACTTATTGTCCGAATATCACTTGTAATAGAAAGTATGATTGACCTGCATTTGAGAGAAGATGGGAAAAGAACAAGTCATTACCATTTAAATAAATGCATTTCTTCAATAGCTAAAGAAATTGATGTCGAAAATTACTTCTCAGGGCTCTCAATCCATACATCAGGTCTCTCTTTTGAATTATTAGTAACTTGATAAAAACTCGGAGGTCCTTTCTTTGGGTATTCATATTTCCTGGAAGAAAAGAAAAGGATGCAAAATACATATGTACATATCCCAAGAGCAGAAAAATTGTTACGCACAGAAAACATAAAGGAAAACCTAAAATGCGGATTTATCGTATAAGAAGTTTATAGTCCACCTTATCATAATAATTGAAGCATGTTTTCCTGTTGAAAACACATTTTCCACTCTCCATGCTTCAATTTTAGGCACTGCTAATATCATTCTTTTTGTTTTTTGTTTTTAATCATTATTACTAAGATCATTGAATTACTTGCTTTTTCTTGTAATTATCAGACATTTACAAAGCCCTAGCATATGAAAAATTTCCTTTTATTTTAAATGTCTTGAGTTCAAATCTTAAACTACCCAATGCACTTGATATGTTTTTTCTCAGTTCTAATTGTAGCCAAGACCCGATAATTCCTCCCAACAAGTAACAACGTAAGCATTAAAAGAATATAATCTGTAGTGAAACAGTTTTCTTTATCTAAAATCTAATATCATCTAAGCCTTCAGAGCATTGATCCATCAAAATGATTAAAGGCCACATCACTAACACGAAAAGAAAATATTAACCCATAATTGTATCAACTGTATATGTGAGCCATAAAGATGCATTTTAAAAGTAGACAACAGTAAATTTATTTTAAGTTGGAGAGTGTTTTTTGGTGCTTAACCATATGTACAACCTAGTCTAGAATACCATACCTAAAATAAGGCTTCAATTTAGTAACAACAGCAGCTAGCTCATCATCAGATAATCCAGTACCCACTCTGCAAAAGGAGATGAATCTGCAAGGAAGGTGACTTCATTAGTCCAGCAACTTAAGATCAAGTATCAACCAGTCCATATCAGCAATTCATGAAATATTGCAAAACAAGGAAGCAGAAAAACGTTTTGCTAAAAAGTTACTATTTTTTAGCTCAGTTAATATGAAGAGTCTACTGCAGATCTGGATATTCAAATTTGCACAATAGACATAATCGATTTGATTAAAAATTAAACAAGATGACAGGACAAAAGCATAGATTAAAAATTGTTCAAAAGGAAACCATCTTCCATGACAATTAATGTCAGATAGGCTATTTTATCTTTCTTTTACAGAGTTCTTTGCATGTCAAATCTTCAGAAAAACAATCTTTGGTGAAACATGATTAGGAAAATCTTTATATATACATTGTCTTCTTACTTCTTATCATATATTTTAAGAGTCCATATCCACCTCATTTGTTTTTCATTTCCCTTTTTAAAATCCATATTTTGGGATAGGTCCGGTGGTACAGTTATTTGGTAACTTTAATCTCACTTTACTATTATGAAACCTCATAATCATTTTGACTAGTACTAATACATATGTAAAAATAGTATCCCCCATAGCAAAAATTACCTCATTGGTTTAAACCAAATGCTTAGCAATTTACTATAGTTCAAGGGAAAATAAATATTTTGTCACGCTTTCTATTTTTCTCCATTATAAAAGTTGTCTTTCAATGTAAACCCCTACCAATGATGATTTGCTTCTTTTCAAGATCTTGAAAACTACAATGATCAGGAAAGAAAAGAACACTATTTATTTCTTTGGTCAGTTAATTGACAGTAAAAAAAAAAAAAAAATGAGACGAACATAAAATAGGGAATCGAAGAAGTTAGTAGTGATGTCCCAACAAATTACGGAAGCTCTGGATTAACTCACGCAATATGGGGCAAACTAGAAATCGATTGACAATATGATATTGTACCAGAATTACCGGTCATGTGGTTGGTGGCACCGGAGTCAATAACCCAATTCTGAAAAGATGTCAATAGATAAGCCCCTAGATTATTGGTATAAGCCAAAGTCAGTATGGAGGATGACAATGTCACTTTGGGGACATCTGCCATTTTATCATCCATGAAATATAGTAAAACCCCAATATTGAACTTCTAAACCCAAAGTTTCCCACTAACGAAACAGAAAAACAAAGAATGAGGGATATCTTTCACAAAGAGGGTCGACCAGCAACTCATTAAAATTTAATCTTCACTAGACAACAAAATCACCAAGAAGCTGTGATCTAAAGAAACAGGAACTACCCACACACAAAAAAAGGTCCTACGCCAGTAGCAACAATCATGAGGAGAGTGATCCATGGTAATTTCACCAGATATCATCACCGGAAAGTGACAGCTGATGTTGGACGATGAAACGAAGCCAAAAAGACATCAAAAGCACCACCACGTACCGGTGCATTAGAACGACAATAAAAGATTAAGATGGCGCATGAGGCACAAGCTGCAATACAGACGACCGGACTTCAAAGACACATTGATCTGCGTATGTTCTTCCTTCCTATGCTGATGGTGAGACAAGAAAACCAAAAGGAAGAGCTAAAAGGGTTGCTCCCTAAGGCAAACCCCAAACAGGAAGGGCAGAAAGAGGAAATGACAAATGCCAATCCAAAATCCAAAAAGCAAAAACCTAGAAACTCAACGAAGCTACGATACCATGTCAGGGAACCATTCAACCCAAAAGTTCAAGCTCACAAGTAAGCCCAAAAATAATATTTATTTTATTACTGGCAATTTAAATGTGTAACTTTAATATACTGTTGTGGTACATTTCATATTTTGAACATAATTTTCTTGCCTCACAATTTTAAGAATACAAGTAGAGTTAAAAATGTGAACATTTATACTTAATTAGCATGTTGGAAATTTCAACAATATATTATGTATTTGATTTAATATTTTGTATCAAATTTAATTGCTTTATTAATATTTAAAATTAAAAAGAAAAGAAAATAAATCATATTGGGATCTGGAACCCCACAAGGGATGAAACAAGAATAGATCTGTCCCATTTGATATTCCGGGCTGATTGCTGTGGACAGAGTTTCATTGGCGAAGCGGAAAGTTTCTCTATGCTAAACAGTTGTCATTCGTAGCTATGAATTTTTCATAACAAAAGATTGAACATGAAATTCACAACAAATGTCTCACTCCATTGTCTAAAAAGTCGTCATTTGTAACAACTCACCTCCTGGGATATACATTTGCAGCAGGACGCTCTGCAAGGCCAACCAAGAACTGAGCCACCTGCAATGTGCAAAGGGGCATTATGCTGGTAGAATGTAGATAGTATGGCAGAAAACAGATCCCATTTTCTAACAGGGCTTAAAAATGGATACTAGACTTAGACTAATCCCAGCAATACAGATCCAGGGAATTAAAGTAGAAATAGCTTATATAATTCACATCCTAGAATTAGAACTGGTTAACAAGCCCCCGATTTTCCTGTATAATTGATTTCCACAGGGGCAGACAAAAACACTGAGAATAACAATTTTGAAGAGAATGGCAAACTAACCTCTCCTCCACGACGTCCAGAGCCATAGTAACCTCCTAAAAGCAAGCATGAACAAATTAGAAGTTCTTTGAAGAAAGATTACTTTAGAAGAAGCAATAACTAAGAGCAAGAAGTGCAAACCTATGATAAGCACATCCAAATCGGAAGCAGCATGTATATAGTCAGGCTTCAGTTTCAACCACTTTCCACTGCGATCACCTGGTTCCCATTTGGAGCCAAGATCTTTCAATATGATCCCTTCATCTCTACATAATAGGTTAGTTCGATATTGACAACAAGAAGCAAATAAGAGCACAACGAGAAAGGAAACCTTATAGCGTTATAAATTTACTATCTCTAGAAGATAAATAACAGAAATATAAAACACAAAAACATAACTTGGACTTTGTTACAGAATGTAATGCTGTAGATAGCTCAGTTATAGGGATTAGATTGATTCATATTTATTTTCTTTCCTAGTTTAGCACATAGGTTCCTGACTTCCTGTATATATACATGTATTGTTCCTAACAGAAAGAATTGGGTATTTTCCCAAATAACAGATTAATAGATGAGAAGAAGAATGCAAATGTAGAACAACACTGACTCTGGAAGTTCAGTGCTCAAGAAAAATAAGGTGCAAAAAGGTCCTACAAAACAGAATCTTCTACTTGTTTACATGGATTTTGGCCATGGATTGGATGACTAAGAACACCAACCTGTTTGTGACAGTTTGCTCAAAAAATCTCTCAACATCATTCACACTATGAGCAATAAGCGAACAAGGAGGTTCCCCTGAATGATGAACATATATATTATTGCCGGATTTCAAGACAAACAAACACAACTCATGATTCAAAAACACCACATGTAAAGAAATATAATTATGACTATATTGGATCACTACATGCTATAATTATCATATTTGTCAAATTTTACAACTGCTAAGAGTTCTAATCAATAAAGCAAAAAAGGAGTACTAAATTTGTATTATTTTGAGCTTCCTCAGGTCCTCGTTCTGAATTTAAAAGACACAAGATTAAGTCAAATATATAACACATCCAATATGAACAAAGTAATAAATCAGACTGAATTCACTTCAACAAGTTCAACATGGATCTAAAAATCCAACCAACCTGAACCAAACTAACCTATAGGCTTAAGGCTAAAACACAATCTAAATTCATGTCTTCGCATTTAACTACTGTCAGAATACTGCATAATGATATATTACCGACAGAAAAAAATAACCATAAAGAAGGTGAAACAATAACAGTTATCATCTATACTGCAAGCCTGCAATCATAAAATGATCAACTTAAATCAAATGCAACTGTTCATTATTATATTCATCATATATTTTACCTGGAAGACGATGGTCATTGAGACCTCCATCAGGTACTAGAATCTCTAAACGACCCTTCAAAGGCCTCACAAATTTTCGAAGAATGTCATGTCTTTCCCTTAAGCTCTGGTGGATGACACTAGTATCTCCAACATAGAGTATATCAAAAGCAACAACTAGGAAGTCTTGTCAAGGTAAACTAAATCCATCTCCACTTCAATTCTGAGGTTGATACATGCTAGGAATGAATATTACTCCAACTTCCCAAAGGAAAGTACTAACTAATATAGTGCATACCTAAACTTCAATTGAATCAAACACAAAGGATACAACATAACTGCATGAGGAGAACATATAAATTATAGTTAAAATTAGTTGTTTGATGTGGTGATAGATATTCGAATAATCACTACAAAGAACCTGTCTGTCAGAGTCAAGTCCATCTTTTGCTGCCTTTGCTGCAAATAATAGCAGAGTTATGCGAAAATAATTAAAATAGAAATAAAAGAAGAAATTAGAAACCATGAAATCAAAACATATAATAACCTATTTCTTGATTTGACCCGAATTCAGCAAACCTATTCAAAGAAGAATCCCAGACCAGCATTTCACCGTCAAGTATGCACCTATAGAAAATCAGTGAAAAGAATATTCAATACAGATCAGACAGAGAAAAGCCTTTTAAAACAATACCAGCCATAAGTAGATTCCTTAAAATAAGAAATCAATAAACAATCTGAAGGCTTTCTGGCTTCTAGTGGTTGTTCACTGTGCTTTTATAAAGGCTACTACATATAGAAACAGCTATTACTTCTCAAAATTTTGCCTTAACAATACCTTCAACACAATTTTATCCAGTGCAGTTTTTACCTATTTTTGAGGTAATGATGAGTTGATGACCTCCATGTAACTTTAAGAGACTCATTACCATTAATAGTAACAACCATGCCAACCAATCCCACAGAGAAGTGGGGGAAACAAATAGTTTCTTTAGCTTCAAGTAATCAAGTCCATTTGCTTTCTTCCGTTCTATATCTTTGCATCAAATTCTCCAAACACTTCCCTTACTTTCAAATTAATGCTAGATTATACTTGGTGACCAAACCAAATCACAAAAAGAAACATTCTTTCCACACTACCTCCAAGTATCTGAGGATTTGAACTCTCAAACTCAAACCTAAAGAATCAAGACCCCAGCAGACACTCTATTTCTGGTGATCAAGTTAGTTCTCGACTCTAATCTAGGATTTTATTGCATGTGTGCTAAATACTTCAGTTGATTGATGATGGCAACAAAATTCACGGAATTAAAGTATCTATGCTTTATGCTTGGGCTTCTTATTTGTTGTGGTTACTTCATGATATGAGCCCTTGTTTTCCAATCTGAAATCTCTCATCAACTCTGGAAGGCAATTGCGTTTAGGAGTTTTCCTGCCTTTTCCACCTAAATTTTGTAGCAAAGGCAGAAAGTTTTAAGGACTTTCGAGAGAACTCAATGATCTCAAAACAAAGGTTCAAGAGATTCTGCCTTTCCATTGTTTCTGCTGAGAATTCCTTTATAAAGGATTAACAATCCTAACAAACTTGCTAGATATTAAAAATAAAAGGTACTTAAAAAACTTTCCAACAAGTTAAATGGACTAACCAGATAAAAATAATCTAAAATAACTTCTATTGATACAGAAAATTTGTAGCAAACTGAACTTATTTGAAAAGATAACTAACTAATCTATGTTCAAAGGAGATCACTTCGTGTGCATTCTACTGGCTGCTGTCTGCTTATTTTGACATTTTAATTGATTGATGATGCTAGAGTATATATCATGGATTTAACGCCTGTATGAATGATTTGTCTGTACGATCCACTTATGCTTAGACCTCTAATGTGTATGTAGTAGTTAATTCATAACGATAGTCTACAAATCATGGATTTACACTCATTAAAGTGATTTCCAGCATTATGATTTACTTATGCTTAAACCTCTAATGTGTGTAGTAGATAATTTATAATGATAGTCTACAAATCATAGATTTACACTCATTAAATTGATTTCCAGCATTATTGAACTCTTTGAATATTTACCCGTTGTCTGTGTATTTCAAAATTTTCAAAATGTAAAAATTGCTTAATAAACGCTGCAATCACACATTAGAGAATCAACAGCCCCATTCCCAGTACGTATGATAAGGACCATGACTCAATCAAAATCCATGGTACTAAGCATCTGGCCTGTAGTTATGTGTGTATATAATACACAGAAAAGTTCAAAAAGTAAACTGCTTCAATAAAAGACATAAAAAATTAGACTTCACACTGATTGTCATGGAAAAAGAAAAGAGGAATGACAAAGATCTGCAGTCATGCCAGACAGTTTCAAGGAGTGCATTGAACTGGACAACAATGAAATGACAAAAACCAGCAAATATAGCATAGATCGGAACCTGTTTACAGTTTACCTGTCAGCCAAAACATTTTGAATGATAATTTCTGACATTCCATGCTCATACTCAGGGTGATCAAGAAAGTTCCTGCATAATTGATGATATCAACGAAGCACATCAAGCAGCACCATCACCAATCAAATAGCTGTCAGAGTAATTGAGCTTTACAACAACAAAATCATCAGTTATCAGAGTTTTCTAACTTGATTGATTCCAGAAACATTTTGCACTACACAGTTTGCATCTCTTTAACAAAGAAAAAATAAATCTGTTCACAGCTCGGAACTGCGAGAGTACTGATGAAACAAGGGTAAATGCTGTCTCCATAAGTAAGACTGATTTCACCACAGCCTAGTTAATAATACAATATCTATTTTTTAAATTGCTATTTTGAACTTCTCCTCTCCAGATTCACAGCAACAAAGTCCTAATTCCTTTTGACCTTGTGCTCTCAATCTGTAAACCCTTTTTTTTCCTGACCATTCCATAATTTATGATCAAAGCCAAAAACTTCCTTGACTATTGCAACAATCTGCTAACCAACCGAAAAAATAGACAATTCCAATCACACTTTCAAAAATATAAATGCTTTGCACAAATATTAACCTGTTGCTACCTATTTCTTCTCATATTTGATTTCAACAAAAGGAAATCAAATATGTGATTCGAATTTTGTAATATATGATTTGAGTAATTTACAGATCTACTTGTCTTGATTGCATTTGGAGGAAATCAAGAAACAAAAAGCAACATTAACAATATTCCCTTTCCACATCCTTACAGAAGAACTAACAGCAGAGAAATCAGGAAGCACAATTTGACTTATTAAGAGGGCAGGACATAGGAAGAAGCGGAAGACAGCTAAGGATTAATGTTTGAAATTATTAAAAGAGAATATTTTAGGGGAAACAAAGAAAAGGAAATCCGAAATGAAAAATTTTATTGCTCAAGTAAATAAACAATA
The DNA here is from genome assembly GCA_039660915.1 of Euphorbia tirucalli. Lineage (NCBI taxonomy): Eukaryota > Viridiplantae > Streptophyta > Magnoliopsida > Malpighiales > Euphorbiaceae > Euphorbia > Euphorbia tirucalli. The sequence continues at coordinate 21,199,532 of CM077634.1, read as the reverse complement.
AAAAACTCTAGGAAAACAAGCTCTACCAACCTTGAAAAGTAGTGTATCTCTGCCCCATTCTTGTGTATGTGGATTCGATCACCATCAAACTTACATTCCAGAACCACTTCCTTCCCATGAAGCTGCATCAAAATAGGAGTGCATACAAGGCCTTTGGGTATTTGGAATGTTAAAGGAAAACTTAAGATAAAGAAGGCACCATAAATATATGTATACAGAAATCATACATGCTTTTGCACAACGGCACATGCATGTATTGACATGCATTAACATATTTGTTCCAGTACGTGCTTGTGTATTCATATATCCAAATTACAAGACATCTAAAAACACAATAAAATTGATAATAAAAATAATTCTCAATTGCAATATGTATGAATGTATACAAGTCATTTCACTGTATTGTAATAGCCTCAGACTATTTGACCTTTTTGTTTATTGCTCCTCATTAGCAATGGGTATATTGCATGGCTAATAAGTAGCAAAGAGAAAGAAGGCTTTTTTCCCACTCCCAATTATGCATATATTCTTTATGTAACCAATGGAGCATGTGGCATTCAATATCAGTATTAATTGTAGTCAAATTTACAATAGCATGTGTGAAAGCTAATCAAATATATTTAGGCTAAATCACAACATTTAATAAATAATTATCAGTTGTGAGTTTCTAACAATAATAATCTCCTTGCAATTAAAAAGGTCTATGAAAATATTAATATATTACATACGTAGGCGAAATTCCATTAGAGTATTATAATCATTGTGCTAATGATAAATATATTATCAATGGCAGAAGAAAATAAATTTCACAAACAAAAACTGTTATTGGAAATCGTAATAGTTTCAAGCATATCAGGAAAAAATTCTATGCTAAGGCAAAACCTTTTTCCATGCAGAATGTGCATCACTAACTCTCATTGCTAGTTGAGGACGCACAGCCTTCCCAACCTCAATGTCCTGAAAAGTAATCAAGATACTGTAACACTTAACCATAATCGTATGGTTCATGTATAATCTGACAATAAGAGAATCATCTACCAGCATTAATTACAATTTCTCAAAGGAAAACAAATGTCGTTGCTTAAACATACATGTAAATATTGACTTTTGATAACTTCAGTGAAGCACATACTGATTCAAAAACGAATTGAAGTATTTGATATCATAAGAAGTAATTTTCCCACTCGTAACAGAGAATTATTCTTATTACAACATCACTTCTTAATTCTTAAAATTTCAAAAAATAAAAAAAATAAAAAAAAATAAGCAACTTTAGGAAGATAACTAAGCCAAATGTATACCTTTGCAAAAAAAAATGTGCCTCTGTAGTAAAAGTTCTTAACTGTGCTAATTGCTTGTCCAATTCAAATTCTTAAGACAAGACACATCTACAACAAGGAACTTTTGGTATCATAGGCGAGATACTATAACTATGAAAATCAGAGTGATGCAATGCCAAAAAAGAAATTCGCCACTGATGGTCTAGACATACTTTAAAGGCAAACTCTTCAAGGTTTTGACTTGTATTAATACAAGAATTTCATCTCAATAAGGCCCAAATTGGGATCAAAAGAAATCACAATCAAATTAAGAATTTTAAGAGAAAAGCTCAGAAACACATTATAGGAGTTCTCATTCTACAACACAAGATTTAACTTCATGTAAATACACACCTGGCGTTTGTGTCTTTGGCTGCGATCCTTCAACTTTTCACAAACCAATTTTAAGTCACAAGTAACATTAAACAAGTCCTCAGCATCAGGATGAAATTCATGAAATATGCTTTTTTCACTAATTCCCAACTTCAAATCTGAAAGATAGTCATAATCACCAACAAGATCTCTCTCATCAATAACAACAATGATAATCAAACATCAAGCTATCATTACCTTCGATGCTCCTATATAGCATACCTTTGAGGATTATCATGATAATCCACTTCATTTCCTGAGCATTTGTTTTGTTTATCAGAGTGGAAAGAATTGATGTTTTCTCTACCCTGTTCTCATGGTAGTCAAAGACAAAAACAAAGTGCCTCATGTTACAATACAAGTCATCACACTCAACGACAAAAAGTAAACATGAGAACTACAATCACCTAATTACATTTAAATCAAGAAATTAATGAGCTTCACTAACCACTCAACTAACTGTATTGGCTTGCATGAGAAGCACTTAATTTTTAAGTAAACCCACAGGATCCCAGCCATTCTATGGAGAACAAATCATACTCCTATCCTCTTTCTTATCCATGTACTAAAACCACTTGTACACAAGAATGATACATCTCAACACCAGATTACCAATTACCTAACCACTGACACATTACACTTACAATCTATCTCCAATTAGCAGAGATTACAATAAAACAGAAAATTGAAAAAACAATATCACTCCAACAAATCTGAAGAACTTAAGTTTCTTGTGAAAAACTCAAAATAAATTCCAATTCACTTGAAAGCTCTCATCTTTGCCTTAACCTATCCACAAGTCGTACCAAAATTCTAATGAATTATAAGAAAAGCAAGGGGACAATGATGAAAGATATTTACAATGAAACCCAGCAAATTAATCGAAAATAAAGCACCTTTTCTAATACAACATTTCAGATATTACACCTACTTCTGATCCCAAAAATATTGACCTAGGCTCAATAAGGCAAAACAGAAACCAAATAATCAGCTATTGATGGCAAACTATTGGCATCATCATGATGTAAAATCTTAGCTGGCAACCAGATCATTTTAATAATTATATGTTCAAAACCTACAAGATATTAGAATCATTGATACAGCTAACCTTTCCATCACGAAGAAAGAGAAAGTAACAAAAGCAAATTGAGAAGAAAAGTCACAACACCCCCTAAACAACAGCCCACTGAACATGGTGGTCAAATATACAACAAAGAAGATCAAGTGTGAACTCATTATCTCAGGAAAATCAACCTAATCTTTCCATAAGAATTTTCAAACCACCTAGCATCACCTGAACACAAAAAAGAAAGCCTGAGGCATAAATCCATCAAACTGAATTTGTATATTCTTCATAACCAACCAATTCTGTATGAACCTACTTTCTATTCCTCTTTAGATGGTCAACCAAACCAAACACCAGAAAAAGAAGTTAACTTATCCAATTCAATATCCCACAAACAAGGGCAGATCTGCCAACCACGCAGTGACACCCGGGGTTCTGCCAATGAAGTGGCTGCTTTAGTCCAAGGAGAGGTTGTTTTCACACCTCCAGTATTTGCTTCAACCCCCATCTCTTTCCAACAGCAACCACCCCCCACACACACAAAATAAAAAAATAAAAAATTTGCCCGAAGTCTGCCCCTGTCGACAAAGAGTAACATGACTGGCATAGAAAGTAATTATTCTAAGACCGACAATTTTCTGATACCATACCTCAACTCTCATAAACAAGACAAGAAAAGGCTTTTCGAAAATACATATTTTCCTTTTACCCAGGTAATAATTTTTTGAAGTGCAATACTAATGTTAATTCAAACACCAACTCTTTTGCATAATCCATATCAGTCAATCAAATGGCCATTAATTATGTCATATATAGTATACAGTAATATTCTAGGTTTAGTGTTGATACGTCATTTTGCTTAGTTTACAAAGAATGCCAAAATTCATACCAATATACTCCAATTCAGTTGTGATGCTGCATCTAAGCCACTTTGCAAAATCCAGTTTCCTTCTCTGAGACCAAAAAATGTATTCTCGATTCGCAATCTCCTCTAGCTCCCAAAAAATTACCACCTATGACACTGGTTTTGCTTTATTATTGTCCCTTCTATCCCATCCCCCAAGCAACAGCTGTGCCATGGCCAACTTACTTTGTCGCTCTCACAATCTCGTCATATTTCTAACAAGCGGTTTCTCACACTTAGTGCATATATACTGTGGACCTATTTCTCTTCATGGTTTTTTCAGTGGAGGAGCAAAATGCAATTCGATTATTGGTTTCAGAGTTTACCCTATTCTTCTAAGGATGATCTTGAAAAAAGGAAAAGAACACTCAGATTATCTGTTGCAAAAAAAAAGAAGCATATATTCCATATAATTTACAATGTTCTTTTGTTCCAGTTTTCCTGCATGTAACTGAGTGTATTGTGCGGTGTTTTCTCAGTTTCCTTTGAACACAATAAACTACCTGCTTTCACCCAAAGCCAAGCTATCAAGCAAGTCATTTAATTCCTTGATCGTAAGCCCACCAAACGACATTCCTTGCCTGCGATGAAGAACCTAAATGTAAAGCAAAACCACAATAAGGTTGCGAAACCACATGCCCAAAATTGAACAAAAGTTTATATGTTGAATATTCCATTAGAATGCCATTAACATTATAGTAAATTTCCCATGTATGTACAAAATTTCTAGCACTTTAAATATAACGGAACAACTATGCATGAAAGCCTCTCATTTCATACATTGTTACTCTAGCACAGGAAGCAAATTCCTTAACTTTTTTTTTCTTGGTTTTGGGATGTTGGGTGGCGTTGAGAAGGATCCAAAAAATAAACAGCTGTTTTGAAGAGAACTTCAAGAAAAAAAAAATGGCTTCCCCATTGTAAGCACTGTTGATGCAAAAATCTGAGCTTTGAACAGATAGGAATCTAGATATAGCAACCACGCATGTTTATATCTTCTATACTCAAATATCTATTTTAACAGTAGGGAGAAGACTGAATCATTATGGTATTATTTTGTGGACTTCTACACGAAGAGTTACTGAGAACAGCAATTGAAAGATTGAATCAACGCCTGATGTCTAGGGACAAAATTATTTGGTAAAAAGAACAGTTTCAGAGTTGAAAAAAGTGAGAAAAGCTTTCTTTTAGGCGGAAAACCAGAAAAGCCCTGTCAAGAGTTAACAGAAGCGAACTTTTTGATCATCATTCTTGTGCCTTAGAAATTTGAAGAGTCACTCTATCACATTTCTGTAAGATTCTAAATGATGTATACGGAGCCTCTTCTGCCAGTGAGTTATCATTTCTATCTTTTGAAAGGAACTAAACCATGGTCTGTAATAAAATGCTTCTATGAAGTTCCTTTTTCTTGAGAATTACGATGTCCACACCTTTAAAACCACCAACTTACCGATCGTGGAGAAACATCCTATGACATTAATGTTTTAGTTTCGTAAAATTCTAATAATGAAACTCTTCAAATAGAATTCCTTAACAGTTACTTCCCGATCGAAAGCCACAATCAATATAATTTCATAGCAAAATTGAAAACGTACCTCGAAGGCGACGAGGGGGAAATTTCCGGCATTAGCCCCGGTTTTAGCACCTCCTTTCCGCCAATTGAAGAGACGAAGAGCGTCGGGAGACTCCCTGGACATGCCGAGAGCGTCGACAAGGCAGGTGGCGAGCACCGACTCCTTGAGACCATAAGAGCCCCTTTCTCGATCAAGACTGGGTAGGATGAGACGAATTGCAGAGAAGAAGTCGTCGGGCTTGCAGAAAGTGTCGAGGAACTTGCGAAATTTAGAGCGCTTCTTGGCGGAGTATTTGGTCTTCTGTATCCATTCGAACAGACTCACCATCACGCTAAACTTAGTGTTGCCGGACATTTTGCTTTTCCTTCGTGGATAAGAGTTTCCAATGTTTGCCGGCCAGTTTTCAGTGATCGGAGACCTCAGTGGAAAAGGAAAACTATTCGTCAAATATTTTATTGTGGTCCCGGATCGAAGTGGTCTCGAAAAGTGTGGTACTAGAAGTTGTCCATTTGGAGCTTTGGCGTTATTATATATTTCCTTTCCTCCTATTCCTCGGTATGTTTGTGGCGCTTCCTGTAGATCACAGAAGCCGTTATCTCCAAACTCCACAACCAAAACCACCCATTATCAGTTTATCCATTCCACAGCCGCACTTATTGAAGACAAATGCCAACCTTAAATCTCTATACAAACCTACCTGTAGACGCTGTTACTTCTTCTGATATTCTCAAAGATGCTACCAAAGTTGTTGCTAAAATCATTGGCAAACCTGAATCCGTTGAGTCCTCGATCCGTTCCTATTATTATTATCTTCCTTTTCTTTTTGTTACATACATTGCTATGAGATTTTTGCTTCGTTTCCTGGTTTTTACTGGTTTGTTGATTGGTTTTTGTTATTTCTCCTTCTATCACTGTCATGTGTTTGATGAAATTACCCAGTGAATTTGGGCCATCATTTTCATGTGTTATTTTTATTCTTCTTTTTATTTCTCAGTATGTGATGATTTTGTTGAATGCTGGAGTGCCGATTGCCTTTGCTGGCACTGAAGAACCAGCTGCGTATGGAGAATTGATCTCCATTGGGGGTCTTGGTCCCAGTGTTAATGGAAAACTCAGCTCAACTATTGCCGAAATTCTGCAAACAAAACTCTCCATAGATAGCTCTCGCTTTTACATAAAATTTTATGATGTGCAGGTAAAAATTATTACCTTTTCTGCTTCGCTTTTCCCTTTTTTCTTTTAATTTCTTAGACAAATATATACTTGAGCTTTTTTTTTCAAAAAAAAAAAAAAAAAAGACCAACACTTGGATGCTGTGAAGTACTAAAATTGAAGTCTTCTTAGTCGTTCTAACTTCTACAAGATGTTTGTAGCTTCAAATCAAGTTAAACTAGGAAATAGGTGAATATATTATCAATTAAAAAGTCAAAGTTTGCTGAACTATTGCACATTGCAAATATAGAAATTAGATTTCCTTCTCTATTGTCATGCTAACTTGGTTGATAGTTGACACCTAATCTTTTCTAATTTTTCAAGAAGGCATTCTCGGAAAAGATAATATCAATCCTTTTAGAAGTACGTTATGTTTAAGAGCCGGATTGAGACAATCATGTCTTCGGAGATACATATGGTTTTTATCTTGTGGTTTCTTTCTTGTGCTTAATTTGAGAGAATGCAGGTAAACGAGTGACTTCCTTTGAAATTCTACTCATCTTCTTCAATAGTATCATCAGTCCTTGGTCAAGTTTTGACATGAACTGTTTGGATTTATTGTGCTGCATCCATGTAATTACTTGAGATATTCCTAGAAAAGATGTATCTTGGAAGATGTTTCTGAGGAGTGAGGGTCAAAGTGCAACAGATCATATGGATGATTATTTCCATGTTCTACTATTCCATAAATAATTGTGGTAAGAAATGAGAATTTTTCTAGTGTTGCTAGACATGGTCTTGCTTTATGGAATTGATATGCCTGAGTGTGCGATAAGTAGCTAACATGTTATTGCTTCAGTTGCACCATAGGAAAAGCTTTATCCGCATTTCAAGTGATTTCAGTGACCTTTTATCTTATAAATCAGGAGCACCATATTACCCTTTTTATTGTTTCAGTAAACCTAGTCATTGCTGAGTAAAAGAAGACGATTCTGGTTCTGTAAGGAAAATAAAAGTAAGTTTTTTAAAGCAATTGTCTTGATTCTTTTTGTGTTTCTTTTGTCCAGCGATCGTTCTTTGGTTTTAACGGCTCAACTTTCTGATAAGCTTCAAGGTAATATATCCCGATAGCAAATGCCTATTTCAAAATATATTGTACATTGAGGTCAGGTCATGCAGTGACTTCTGGGGCAGCTGAAATAATATATTGCTCGAGTTAGATTGTCTTCTTTTAAGGTTAATAGTTTGTCTTCATTTAAGTTTAAATGTATCATTGAATTCTTATGTGTATTTATTCATGTTGTATGATATTGAGGCATTTACTTCTCCACTTCCTACATTTTATGCGTGCTTTTATGAGTACTTTGTCCCTAGACCCTACGTTGCATTGACACCGATATGGATAGAGACACTGATACGAACATGGAAAATACTATTTCTAAAAAGTATGTGACACGATACGTGGAATATAAATAATAGAGATATATAGGTACATTTATAAATATTAAAATTATAAAAATAGGTTCTATGACAAACATAAATATAGAATAGTAAAATAAAAAGTTTATAAGTTTCTAGTAATCAAGTCTAAAAGTTCCATTTTATGACTACTCCTCTACCTTGGAAGATCTTTTCAAGGGTTGAATATACTTTTTTGTAGAAAAAGTCCTCGACAAAAGATGTTTTTATTTTTTATTTTATTCAAAATAGTGTTAAACGCCCTATTTTTATATGGTGTATGGGAGATTGGAATGGAAATAGCGCAAAATTTGCAATAGGAAAGAATTGCACAAGAGTCCAATATAGTATGGGATTGAAAAGCTTCTTAAATAATTTCAATTTTGGAGAGAAAACCAGAAGACACACCTGGAAATTATGAACACGTGGTGTTTGTTGCCTACCAATTAGACACTAGCAAATATACTAGGTCGTTTGGTAGTACTGATGCAAGACCAAGTATAGTTTCCTCAGGAATAAGGATAAACAACCTTAAATTTCTATGTAAAAAGTTAGATCTGATTTCTTTCAATGATTTGTAAAAAGAATAATGTAAAATCAACTAAAACTATGGGCATAAAGTAAATAGTCATAAAACAATCAAGATTGCTTAAAAACGTATTAAAAGGATAACAATATTAAAATGCACAGACTTGTCCAGTAAGGTCAAGCAAGTTCAGTAACTCTATGTTTATCTACTATAAGCATGTCAAGAATGTAGATCTAAGTTATCTCACCCTTCAAGCCATCAAGCTTAGATCTCTCCTCACTTGGATTTTATCAAACTACTCCTACTTGTATCTATCCCTCATAGGATTCATTTCACGTATTAAGTTTAGGTAAACATTTTATCAAATAAGATAAAAAACCTAAGCATATGCCTAATCTCCTCTCGCTCTCATAATGCACATGTGTTTAGTGATATGTCCGTGTTCATAAATTTCCTTTCAGTCTCATTATAAACACTAAACATAAGGTAGCCAAACTCATGAGAAAATGCAAAATTTCACCAAACAATCATCAAAGTATTTTACTTATAATAAAAATAAGAGAGAAAGATTACTTACTACCGCCAGGCTAAGCTAGCTCAAGCCTGTTGGAGGACTACTCACTACTCATAATAAATGATAAGTAGGCAGTCTTCCCGAACAAAATTGAAGAAAATAATAATACTAATATTAATAATAAAATAGAAATTACACTAGTTGTTGAGAGAATTTACTACTGCTATTAATTAATACTCCTAAAAGTTTCAACTACCAAAAAGGGCAAAGCTATTTATAGTCCTAAAGAAAGATCTAGACAGCCCAACAAAATATCAAGGACTGTTCAATAAAATATTCCAAAATTATAATAACCACAAATGTAACTTCACTAATAACCACAAGTCAAAAAGTAAGGTTAAAGCTGTAATTTCCTACATAAAAAGATCTCCTCCTCTCTCTAATTGGGTGCCTTGCACGGCCCATCCAAATGATTTTCGCCCAACGATCTTCAGTTCCTTCCTAAGCGCGCTTTCTATGGATTTAAGTTCATTTGCTCTAGTTTGTAAACAGCAATCTTCATCAGCTATCCAGCAACTTTAAAACAGACTTTTTAGCCAAAATTCTTTCATTTTAACTCTAAATTAAACCAAATTAATTTCATTATGCTTTAAAATAATTGGTATACTATTCACTTATCAGTGTTCAACTTTTAGAAATTACCGACACGTTCCCCAAGACATGTCCAGCTGAGTATCTGACAGTGCCGATGTTGGACATTGGGCACAACAACTTCCCAACATTTTGAACAAGGTCACTTCAAATCTCACCCATGTCAAGAACGAGTTACACTTTTTTTTCCTTGCCTTAAAAATGGAGGAAATGCTTACTTCTATTTTCATGCAAATGGAGAAGCAGATTTGTTTCCTCTTCCTTTTAAGCCTTTCATTGAAGCAAAAGCGAAACAGAGGGGCAATAATAGTTTATGATGTTTCGAATAAGAAATGGTAAACATTTTTCGATTGTTATGCTTTCATGAATATACAGTGCCTTGTGGTTATAAGAGAAAGGTAAATATGAATTCCAGCAAATGCAACGAGTTTTTTGGGGTAGGGTATATCGGATTTTGTTTGGAAAAATAAGAATTCATTAATTTAGAGTTTGGTGATCATTTTATTACAAAATTAAGTTATACATCAAACATATAAAAACTTGGGATAAAGGTCGAATTTTTCCCTGAAGTTATTCGGAAGATCCCAATTTCGTTCTACGTCAGAAACGTAGTTCAATTTGACCTCGTATTAAAGGGTCTAACTCAATTTTACTATTCTTTTAAGTAAATATCAATAGAATCCCCTTAAAAGAGAGGAAAATTTGAAATATCTACCATGAGATAACATTATATAGTTGCCTACGATTAGGCAAAATTGATCTAGTCAACATTGAAATTTCATGATTCATGGCCATGTGGTTTCATTAATCCAAAGTCTCCATATATGAAAAACAATAAATGTTCAATATTCTATCCTAAAAAATTCCTATCAACTACTTTTGTTGATGAAAATGGTTTTCCAACTTATAGAAGAAGCGATAATGAAATTTTGGTTGAAGAAATGTTTTGCAAGTTGATAATATATATTGTAATTCCTCACAATAGAGATTTAATTGTTAGATATTAAGCTCATTTAAATGTTACATCATGTTGTCATTCTACATTAATTAAATATTATTCAATTACATAAATAAAGAACTGATAGAGTTCGTGCAGTCATTGCATCGAGTGAAAAGAATGTTGATAAAAGTTCAAATACGATGACAATGAGATGAAATTAAAAATTATTTAGATTGACACTATATTTATCCTTCTAGGCTGGCTAGAGATTATTTGAATATCCTATCCATCATAGAGAACCATCAATAGAACAACTAACTATTCATCTTCCTAATAAAAAATATCATATTGTACAATGAAAATAGTAGCTTGAACCAAATATTAAAACATTCATTAGCTCATAAACTATGCTACTGCATGGATGAGTGCAAATAAATTATATAGTAATGCATATGCATACTCAATTACATTGAATTTAAATTAAAAAAAAAAAACAATCTAGGACGAATGCCCTACATTAGTCCAAATGCTGGAGATTTGCATTACTTACAAATGCTCCTTAACATTTTAAGAGGCCCTAAAAGTTTTGATGAAACAAAAAGAATAAATGGTATAGTTTATAAACTTTAAGATTAGCATGTAATGCATATGTTTTATTAGGAAATGACGAAGAATGGGTTGAAGCACTTAACAAATGTGCTTTAATAAGTACTGCAAAACAGCTAAGTCACATGTTTGTTACAATTTTTATTTTTTGTCAAGTTAGTGATCCAAATAAATATTTAACATTTTTTTAAAAAATTGTTAGAAAATATAACTATAACTTATGAACTTTGTTCATCTCTCAATTTACCAAATTCTTTTGTCATACAAGATTATGTTAAAAATAATGTTCTCTTAGATCTTGAAAAGACATTTAATCGTAATGGTTATTCCTTGTCCCATTATAATCTATCTTTGCCTTTTACACCAAATGGAAAATAGACTTATACACAAAGAACTCAATGTTATCTAATTGAAACAACAACATGACCAATCAATACTAACTCTTAATGTATAACAAAAACAAATTTATGATGCTTTTTTGTTTTCCATATATAATAAAAGTGGACACATTTTTTTTGTTTATGGTCATGGTGGAACAAACAAAACATAATTATATGAAACAATCATTACAAAATTAATATTACAACTTAAAATTGTTTTAGTTGTTGACTCACCGGGTATTTCTACGCAGTTACTACCAAGTGGTAGAATTTATTCTAGATTTAAAATTTCACTTGATATAACAAGCTCTTCCACATGCAATATATAAGAAAAAAAAAAGACTAACCTTGTTAAACTAATTACAGCCTCTTCGCGCATAATTTGAAATGAAGTTTCTATGAATTATCATTTTACTTTTGAAGCTGCAGATAAATCATTTAAAGATATATTAGCTTCAGTTAATTCTAAAAATAAAGATTTTCCTTTTGGGAGGAAAACAATACTTTTAGGACGGGATTTCAAAAAAAATTACCAGTAATACCAAATAGTTTTAAAGAAAAGATATTTTGAATGCATATCTAACTGAATCTAATTTTTGGCAATATTTTAAAATTTATAGACTAAATATTAATATGAGATTACGTGACAATAGTGGAAATTTTAAATATCACAACATTGAATCCTTTGCAGATTGGTTAGTGTCCATGGGTGATGGTAAAATTAAAACATAGCAAATTGAAGTTTTTGATAATGAAAATGATTGGATAGAAATACAAACAAGTTTGATAGTTTTGCCAAATAAAGAATCTATGTAAGATATTATAGAGAAAAAACTTCAAAAACTGCGTATGTGGTTTCACTTTCTAACAAATCGAGAATTATATTTTTTTTTTATCAAAAAGAGAATATGTGCCTTCAAAAATTTAGTAAAAAAGGATAGCTAACATTAAATCATAATAAAACATAGGATATTTTATTCACATTGAACTAAAACTTTTTCGTACTAGTTAATAAAAATAGAATCGACCTTAGTGATAAAGTTTGAAAATTTTTGAGATGTACAAATATTTTTCTTAATTAAAACTTATTTTTTAAAAAAAAACAACAAAATGGAAAATCAATGAAAAAAATTTAAATCTTGATGTAAATTTTTTAAATAATATGGGTGAACATTGGAATGCTAAATGGATAAAAATGTCCTCTCCCACGTCATCAATTTTAACAAAAAAAAATGTTACTTATCTATCCTTTCTCTTTGCTAACTTTTGAAACCACATGTTCTCTTTTTGATACAAAAAACATAATTTTTGATTTGTTAGATAGTGGAACCATATGGGTGGTTTTTTAAGTTTTCTCTATCATAAATGAAACCTATCCTGATTTTATATTTCAATATAAAAGCACCAAATAACTAACAGACAAGGTGACAGTTATACCAAGAAATGAAATTGCAAATAAAATAAATTAGTTTATTTTAAATTTAGTACCAAAAGAATCCTATATTTATTACTATGATGATTCAATTTGCAAAACATCTTCAAAAATTGAAGAATTAGAAATATTATATCCAAATGAATTCTTAAATACAATCAATCCTATTGTTATCCTCAACATGAACTCTACTTAAAAACTAACACACTAATTATGCTATTACGCAATGTTAATCCTATTATTGGGCTTTGCAATGGAACTAGATTAACAATTAGAAACTAGAGTTATAGAAGAACAAATTTTAACTGGTTCTTTTGCTGGTAAAAGAGTATTTATTCCTAGAATTACCCTTAATTATTCAGATAAAAAATTTCTTTTCACTTTACAAACACGACAATTTCCTATTAAAATATGTCATTGCATGGCAATAAATAAAAGTCAAGGACAAATCTTTAAACAAGTTGGTTTATTTTTAAATGAGTCTGTTTCCACATACGTACAACAATATGTTGCCTTATCTAAACTTACAAATGAAAAAGGAATTCATATTGTAATTGAAAATTCTTCTTCAACAATACATGATGCAATGAAATACTTTACAAAAAAATATTTATATTTAGAAATAATTCAAAACTTAGAGTTGTAATATTAGTTTTTGGAATCATATGAATTTTATCTCATATTTATTGATAAGTGAATAATAAAACTATTTTATAGCATAATCGAATTAATTTGATTTAATTTGGAGTTAAAATGAAGGAGAAATGGCTAAAAAGTCTTTTTCGGGTTGCTGGATAGCTGTTAAAGATTGTTGTCTAAAAATTAGAGCAAATAAGCTTAAATTGGAGCTAAAAATCGCTGGACAGAAATCCATTTGGATGGACTAACGAGGAGCCCAAATAGAGAGAGTGAGATGTTTTTAAAATGGAATTTACAATTCTATCCCTACTTTTTACTTGTGGTTAAAATTGAAGACACAATTGTGGTTGTCATTATTTTGGGATTATTTTAGTGAATAGTCTTTGATATTTTAGGATTCTCTAGATCTTTCTCTTGAGGGCTATAAATAGCTTTGTTCATTTTTAGTAGTTGTAAATTTTTGAAATTATTAAGTAGAATTATGTAAGAATAAAAGGGGGAAGTAAATTCTCTCATCAACTATTTGTAATTTCTATTTTCTTACTAATATTAGTAGTATTATTTTCTTCAGTTCTGTCTAGGAAGACTGCTCATTTATCATTTGTTATGAGTAGTGAGTAGTTCTCCAACAGGCTTGAACCAACTTAGGCTGGCTGGAGTAAGTAATATTTCTCTCTTCCTTTTATTACAAGTAAAATGGCTTGATGATTGTTTGGTGATGTTATGTATTTTCTCATGAGTTTGGCCACCTCATGCTTAGTGTTTATAATAAGACTGAGAGGAGATTTATGAACACGAATATATCACTAAACATATGTGCACTATGAGATCGAGAGGAGATTAGGCATATTCTAAGGGTTTTTATCTCATTTGATAAAATGCTTGCCTAAACTTTAATGCATGAAATGAATCCTATGGGGAAGAGATCTAAGTAGGAGTAGTTTCATAGAATCCAAATAAGGAAGAGATTAGGCATATTCTAAGGGTTTTTATCTCATTTGATAAAATGCTTGCCTAAACTTTAATGCATGAAATGAATCCTATGAGGAAGAGATCTAAGTAGGAGTAGTTTCATAGAATCCAAATGAGGGAGAGATCTAAGCTTGGTGACTTGAGGGGTAAGATTCCTTAGATCTATGTTTTTAACTTGCTTATAATAGAGAGAGAGAAAGTTACTGAACCTACTTAACCTTGTTGAACAAGTATGTGTGTTTTTATTATTGCTATTTTGATTCTGTTTTTAAGTCATCTTAACTATTGAATGACTGTTTATTTTGTGTTCTTAGTTTTAGTTGATTTTATACTATTTCTTTTATCAAATTATTGAAAGAAATCAGATCTACGCCTTTGCTAAGAAATTTAAAGTTGTTTACCCTTAATCTCTGTGAAAACGATACTTGATCTTGCTTAAATACTACACGTGACCTAGTACACTTGCTAGTGTCCATTTAGTAGACAACATTTACATGCACTAGTTAAATCTTTCATTAATTTTTTAAAAAATTAAATGTTTTTACTTATTGCAAATACAAAAATATGAAAGGTGATGACATATTAAAGATTTTCATCCTACAAGTAGAATTTATAAACAAATATGGAGAAAAAATAAAGTTTCATATAAGATGGATAACCAGACCTTCATACCCGAATATACGGTATCCAAATCCACTAAAGTCGATAAATCCAAGATTTTGTTGGACTACACTCTTTATAAAACAAAGAGATTGTATCCTATTTAAGATATGATTCTATTTTACTTGCCTTGCAAAGAGTCTACATCCTACTCAAGATAAAACTCAAATAAGGTTGCATCCTACCATGTTGAATCAAATTTTGATGATTACAATATTAAAAAGAAGGAAGATAAGAATAATAAAATAATGTAAAGTAATTAAATTAAGATTAAATAAAGAAAAGATCTTAATTAAAATTACATAAAGATATTTTATTATCATAAAGACTTCTTCAAATAGAAGAAAGAAGGAACAGAATAATATATACTCAAAATGATGTAATTAAGATTAAATACAACAATCTTATTCAAGTTACAAAAAATATCATATTATTGCAAATAAAGACATACAAATCTTGAAGATAAAGGAAAGACTATTATAATCTACAAGATGATAGTATGCTTGGAGTTATAAAAAGATGACACTTACAAACAAAAAGTTATACAACTACAAGAGCCTATGCAAAGAACAAAGGTCACTATAGAAGACTATACACTATATAATGGTCACCTACAGGAGGTTGTACAAAGTATAAAGGACACCTACAAGAAGTTTTACAAAGTATAACGGTCACCTACAAAACTTTATGCACTGTATAACGGTCACCTACAGGAGACTGTACAAATCATAACGGTCACCTGCACATACAGAAGGCTGAAGAAAACTCAAAATATTATTATAAAAAGCTACACATTGCATTTTAAACTCATACAAAAGGCTATAGTAATGTAAACCAACAACTTTAGAGGCCTGCAGAGTCTTAAACACCATTATCAATGTTTGTGAGTAATGGCTTTATTTGATCCTTCACCTATAAATAGAGAGCAAATCCACCATTCACAAGTGGAAAAGACATTTAGCAAAATCACAACTATAAATATACAATTAAGAGTCTTTTCCAGCACAAGTCTTCAAAGAGATATTTAAAGAATCATAGTCTTCCTCAATTCTCAAACATCAAATTTAGTTATTCAAAAGGGAATTGGAATTCACACAAAAAGGGCTTTATGTGAGAGGGAGCTTTGTTGTGGTGATTTCAACAAAGCATTGTAAAGTTTCATACTTAAGCTTGAAAAGTATGGTGATAGTTTGGTTATTGTGAGCACGGATTTTTTTCCGACCTCGGTGATGAAAGCTATTGTTACCTTTTTCACGGACAAAGGTGAAGTAGATTCGGACCGACCGGGATAATGTCGGAAATGTCTCGGATAGCCCGAAGGTGTGTGACAAGGCCTAATACGAAACCCCGAAGAATTAAAGTGAGTATTTTAAGAGAACCGAGGAAAGGAACAAAAAATAAGTGAAAATGGCCTTTTTTGTACATTACAGCCGCGCGGCTGTAGTCTATAGGGGCGCGGCTGTAATCATCATATTTCCTTTTTTGGTCAAAATCAGCGTTTAATTCTGTTTTTAAGCAAAATAGGCATTTTGGTCGCTACAGCCGCACGCCTGTAGTCTACAGGGGCGCGACTGTAATCATCATATTTCCTTTTTTGGTCAAAATCAGCATTTAATTCGGTTTTTAAGCAAAATAGGTATTTTGGTTGCTACAGCCGCGCGGCTGTAGTCTACAGGGGGGCGCTGTAAGCATCAGTTTTCCTTTTTTGCCGAAATCAGCAATTAATTCCGATTTAATACCAAAAAGGGAGGTATTTAAACATCCTAATCCGGGATTAGGGTTAGGGAAGGTAGAAAACTAAAAAAGAGAAAAGAAAAAAAGGGATTTGGGAGAGAAAAACACCATTACTTAGATTTTTCTAGGGTTCTTAACACAATTGAAAAAAAAAAAGAGTTTGACCTAAAATAAAAAAAAAAAAAAAAGAAAAAAGAAAACAAAGATCATCTTAAAAAGAACACATAACAACCAATCCTTTAATCTTCTTCGTGGTTCCGTTCGGGCTTCGGAAATCGCGCTCTGTTCGAGTTGTTCGTGACTGCAAGACGTTTTTGGCATCCGAATCCATTTTTCGTGGTCCAAGCACTGGAACACAGATAAGGTAATCTTCTGAGAGGCCTTAGAAATCCGTTTTGTTCATTCTGGTTGTGATTTGATTGCATGTTTTGAGTTTTTTACGATTTTTAGGAGTTTTTCCGGCTACAACCGCCCCACTCATAATCACAGCCGCTCGGCTGTCACCTACAGCCGCACGGCAGTGACCTATAGGGGCGCGGCTGTAATGCTATGTTTTGAGTTTTTTACGATTTTTGAGAGTTTTTCCAGCTACAGCCGCCCCACTCATGATCATAGCCGCTCGGCTGTAACCTACAGCCACACGGCTGTAGTTGAGGCAAAATCACTAAATTTGGAAAACGATTTTCAAAAACGAGAAAACACACTGGAATCGATTCTGGAACATTACAGCCACGCGGCTGTAAGCTATAGGGGCGCAGCTGTGACCTATAGCCGCGCGGTTGTAGCCTACAGTGGCACGGCTGTAGTTGAGGCAGAATTACAGTTTTACCCTTTTTGGCCCCAAACATGTAATTTTGCATCCTTTTCTTATTCAAAAATGAATTTTGGCGTGTTTGCATACTTTTTGACCCTAGATGGATGTTTGATTTAGACCCACACACGAACGGGACCCTTGGGTCCCGAGATATCCGGCTCACTAAAGTTGGAAAAGTGCGTGTAAATGAGCCAAACCGCTTTTAAAATTATTTTTTTTATCCATAAAACCTACAGGGCGTTTAAAAAACCGTTTTCCAAGTCTAACCGGGTCGACCGGTCGGGTCGAATCAGTTACCCCCTTTGCATGATCCCGTTTCCTAAAATACCCCTATTCTATCCTATATGAGTCCTTGGTGTGGTTTATTTATCTGTACTAACCATATTTGGATGCAGCTTTTATTTTTGCTTTATTTTTATTTTTCAATGTATTTTATAGATTAAATCGTGTATTTAGGCGATTGTAATTTCTTAGATCATCGTGTATAATAGGCGGTTGTAAAAGGTGAGGATGAGAGTTTCCTTTTTCTTGGGTTGTATAATTTGGCCTCTATTTACTTTTCCTGCACTCTTACTTTTCCGCATTTTATTTTGGTTTTATATTTATGTCATATGTATGAGCATTGATTAATAATAACAGAAGAGATAAAATGAGTAGAATTAAGTGAATGAAATATTATATTATGAAATAATGATTAAAAATAAGTGAGGATTAGTAGATTTTTTCCCCGAACCCTGAATCTCTGAATTAGGTACCGCGTCTACACTTGGTAGGGAGCTGTACCGGAATTTCCCGGATGAGCTGATCCGGGTGGTGACTCTGTATCTAATTTTGAAATTTAGGTTTCAAGATCTTTAAGTTCAAATTGGGATTTTCTAAAAAACCTACTTTTTCCATAATTCACACTTACAATTAAGTTTTCTACAAAATCCAATAAAATGGAAGGTTTTCTTAAGAAAGATTAAAGATCCATTTTCAAAACCAAAACATCAACACTTAAAAAAAGAAAATCTCCGGTTCCCGCTTCACCGCACGTTCCGAAAAAGGTCGTCTGCTCACAGTGGCGACTCCGCTGGGGATTAACGGTTTCTTCATAAAAGTTTTCACAAAAACTTAAGGAACTTCAGCAACGATTGAAGTATATCCTCACTTATAGTTGATTCTTAAATCGTAACTCAATATTTCATTCCCATTGCATAAAGCATGACATTTTCTCTTCTTAAATCCCTCCAACACTCATTTAAGCCCGATTTATTTCCAAAGGTGACCTGCCTCTTTCGCTAGGATTGGAGGCACCTGAGGGGGTAAACCACTCATAGCCCTGTACGAACCCTTTCGTTTGAACCCTTGAGTGGGGAGAAGTGATGAGTATATTATCGCTATGGGAACCTGTACGACCCTTGGCTTGACTCATACCTTCATGTAATGGCCTAGCAACTTCCCCTTAGGATTACCAAAACATATACTTGAAAAATGGACATTGAGAGTACGCCTTTGGTATCCTCGGTTGATGCCAAAGAGACCCAATACCTAGGAAGAATGCAAGACCAATCGAATGGAGGAATAAGGTTGGAAGGGTGAGCATATTGTTGCATGTGCTAACGTTTGTTCTATGGTGGTTCCATTCTGACCTTTACATGCAACACCAAACATGCATCATCCGTGTGCCATTTGCTAACCATATTTTTTTTATATGCAGCCATTTGCCAGCATCACCATATGTGTGCTATTATACTAACCATATTTTCGTGCAGCCATAACATCTTACTCGTGTGTCATACACATCTTGTGTGCCCGCATTTCATAAAGCATACATGACATCATCTCTTGTGTCATGCATTCTAACCACGTTTTTGTGCAGCCATTTGCATTTCTGTATGACATAAGCATCCATATATTTCATTTCATTAAAAATGTAAGGATGTTCTAAGTATGCCCTTCACAACCATTTCATCTCATAACATATCGGGAGTCCCTAAGGCTACCCGTACTTCGCTTGTGCACTAGTTTGCATTTGGGCCATCCCATTACATTATTAGAAGACCACAACGGTCTTAGGCTTGCGTTTGTGTGACGGACCACATGACATCATCACATCTTGATCATTCACATTTAGTGTCATGGAGACGCCTTAGTTTTGCTTACGTGTCCCAATCCATATCGGATTGTTACATAACATCGACAACCCATTTGAGGTACTCCACGAGTGCCGAGCTAGTTTTCATATTAAGACATTTCATAGCATTCCTAAATCATGTAAGGTGTTTCACGAACACTGAAATGTTGTCCGTGTTTTGACTCGCACGTGACTTGTATGTGACATCACTTCATGTTAGATGCCATAAAAGCATTGAACGTCTGTCTGCGGGATGGTTCCCTCAGGACCATTTCATGTCATCACATTGACCTACAAAGTGTCAAACTTTTTTTCGTGTGTCGGTACACATGCGACCATTTCACGACATCCCCTAGGTGCCCCAAAGGCACCGAACCTCTGTCCATGTGATGGCTCGCACGTGATGTTATTGCATTGTCTTTTGTGTAGCATAGGGTATACTTGGAACATCCGAAGCAAGAGAAAGAAAAGCACTAAAACCATCTTCAGCATCATCCATATCCATGAGACATCATCCGAACATGAGCATAAAAGCACCATTTAGAGTGTCGAGTCTAGGACCACGACATCCATCCGAAACTCTAATCTTATATTGATTGTGCAGTTTGGAGTCGCATCTTAGGAAGGTTAGTTCGAGTTGAGTCAGAACCAAACACCCCAGTTCAGTTAGTTCAATCAGAATCGATCACCATGGAGGGAATCAGTTCAGGGTCGGATTCAGACAGGGAATTTGAAGTGCAGTTGCATACCCTACCAGTTGATAGTCAGGTTTTGTTGGAAGAGGTCGACGGAATAGAGATGGCTGAAGGAAATAACAAAAACAATGGGAACAACAGGAACAATGGAAACCCACCTTTTGACATAGCTGCCTTTATGAGGAGCTTCTTAAGCTCGGATGAGTTCAGAGTCACTCTCAGGGAGCAAGTGCAGGCGGTGATGACCACTCTCCCTATTCAGGTTGTCCAAGCCACCCAAACGTCAGATGGAAGTGGGGGACAACAGTTTGTCCAAGTTACCAACAGTGCTGGAGGAAGTATTCCTGGGGGGAATGGCCAGTGGTGAACCAGAAGGAACCCGATCGGCAGTCGAAAGAGGATGAGGCCTTTGAAAAGGCAAGGGAAGCCTCGATTGAGACGATGCTAGAGAAGTGCCACAATCAGAAATTTTCTGATATTGAAGCCATGCTACCTAAGCTGAAGGAGATGGTCCACTATAACCCTGTTAAGTATGTCGACCCGGCTACTTTGATGGCTGATGGAGGTGAGCCGCTCCCAGCTGGGTTTTAGATGCCTTACCTGCCTCCGTACACTGAAGAGGGCCCATCGGAAGCCCACCTGGATAGTTATGTGAGGTTGATGACCAGCATGGGGATTGGAAAGGGTCATCTGTTGAACTTGTTTCCAACTACTCTGAGAGGTGCTGCGGCAAAGTGGTACATGAAGATGCCCATACATACTCGCTCCACCTAGGAGGATTTATCTGATGCTTTTGTGAAGCAGTATGCCTACAACACCCATATTGAGACAACTCTCGAGGATCTAGAAAGAATCCATCAGAAGCTGAATGAGTCTTTCCTGGCTTATTACAAATGGTGGATGGATGTGCAGATTTTGGTGGATGGGGCACCAAAATTAGAGTCGCTCATTATGAAGCTGGTAGATGGTAGTCTTCCCCAATACAAGGATAAGATGAAGCTGAAGAGATTCCACTCCTTCAATAAGGTGGTGGAGTTTGCCAAACGTATCCAGCGATACGAGGAAGAGAAGCAGAGGGGCAGACAGAGTTCGGGCCCTTACAGAAGCAATCAGGGGTACTCTTAAGGGTACAAAGGCAGCAGCTCTAAGGCTACTCCAGTGGGGTCCAATGCTAAGACGACTCAGGGTGCAGCCCAATCAAAATGCAATGGGAGGACGTGGCCACTGTGAACCTGGGAATACAGACTCCTCAAAGGGTCACTAGTCCGTGGGCTAAGTCAGTAAGCTTGATCTATGCTAAGTGTAGAAAAACTGGTCTGTTACAGAGTTTGAGGCCATTTATGCCTCCGGCTGAGGCAGATAAAGACAATTTCTGATCTTACCATGTGATGATGGGTCATCGTACAAATGAATGCACCCAGTAGATTAAGGCCATCAAGCAGTTGGTCACTGACAGAAAGATTATCGAGCTGGCCTTGAAACCCAGCATTCAGAATAATCCCTTGCCCAACCTCGGATGATTCGGCTCCACAAGACATTGAGGACCATGACGCTGCAATAAAGAGAAGACCCTCCGCATGTGGAGGTGATAGTCATTTTGATGTTTTAATTTGTTTCATCTTATTATTATTATCAATTATCATGTGAAAAATTCAACCTCTCAGTGTTTAATTTAATATAATTTGATTTCAATTACTTGTGCGATATTTTTTGGATGGAACTGTGCATGCATCCAAACATTCATTTAATGCCTTTAACACACATGATGCATCAATAGGACAGATGATGACCCAAAAATGATATCCGTCTCAAAAGACCTCACGCTTGATGAGAGAAAAGAAAATTAAAAGTACCATAAAAGCGTATGGAAATCTTTGTTTGGTTGTACACTGTCGTGCGGGGGTTGACGGAGAAATTACTGAACACCAAGCTCCAAAGGATTCAAAGATGAAATCAATCAAGCAGGAGCTCTGTAGACTCGAATGGGCATGGCTCTATGGTCGCAACCGCTAACTACTTCTCGGAGTGGGTAGGAGCGGAGTCATATATGAATGTCAACGACCAAAAAAAAAGAAAAAAAGCATTATCATGTCGTGACCAATAATGGCCTACAATTACAAGGGGCAAAGATGGAGCATCATAGAATATCTTTGCATCTCCCACAAGCCAATGGGGCGGTAGAAGCGGCTCACAAGGTTCCGTCCAAACGACAATCACCTACAAATGATAGGCTGATATGCTGTCATTTGTCTTGCAAGGGCACAGAACTAGCATCAAAGCACGCACTGAAGAAACGTCATACTCCTTAGCCTATAGGATGGAAGCGGTTCCACTAGGGGAGACAGAGACCAAGTTGTCAACCCCATCAACCCAGACAAGCCCAGGCACTATTACGTGCAAAAAAAAAAATAATAAAATAAATAAAAAAAGGTCCGATGGGTCGTAAACCGAGAAGGCGATCCATGCAAAAATCAGGACAGTCTGATGGATCGAAAACCGAAAAGGCGGTCCATTCAAAAGTTAGGACAGAGAGGCGAGCACCATCAGCGAGAAAATCTGCAAAGACCAGTTGGTGGCAGGCATAGGTTCGGTCGAGACGGATACCATTACTGATTCTGTCCTTAGCTTCATTTCATCTTTGATGTGCATTGTGCTAAAACATTATAAATGAGTGAATGAATGAATGTTGTTTTATGTTCAGGTTAAATGTCCTAAGTCTGCTTGAAATTGGATTCGTATGGATGTGCACATTTTTCTGTTTACATGCATCTCACTTCAAAAAAAAAAAAAGAAATGAAGAGAAAAAAAAAGGAGTCCAATAGATCGAAAACCCGAAAAGGGCGGTCTATGCAAAAGCTAGGGCATAAAATAAAGTCTGCTGAATTGAAAACCCGAAAGGGCGGTTCAAGAAAAAATAAAGACAGTCCGATAGGCCGAAAACCCAAAAAGGGCGACCTATGCAAAAATTAGGACAAGCAATGAAAATAAAACAAAAGTCATACAGTAGTATCAAGCTCAGACAACTCTAATCTTGTAAAAACCGAGGTACATCAAAGCCAGTGCCTCACGCCTATGCCTCGTGGAGCAAGCAATCAGGTCAATCAACCAAACTTCAATACGATATCCCACCAAGGACAAACCCATCTGGGCATCCCAATCGTCCGTCCGGTCCCTGAAAGTCTGATTCATGACCTCCAGCTCGGTGACCCACCGACGCAAGTGATCAACCTCTGTTCTTAAACGAGCGAACTCACGATGCTGGATCCCAATAGTCGTTTGCAACAAACAAAACATGAAAAAGCACCATAATCATACGCATATGCATCTAGGACAAGCACATACACATACACTCAAAACATACACACATACATGCATACACGTATCAATGTGTACTCAAGTATAGGTACATGCTGTCATCATCAGGCTGTCTCGAGCCATGAGTACTCCGAAAGCAGAAATAACCTGACACTGGGGCATCCTCAAATCCTAAGTATCCAGGGGCAAAACAATCAAGCCGTATTTATTCTTGATCGAAGGGGCAAAAATTTTTGTTTCCAAAATTAACGATCAAGGAATAAATACGTACCCCCAATCCAACTTCAAAGGTATTACTCCGTCACAGAAAGCCAGTTTCAATAGTATTGCTCCACCATAGCCGATGTCAACAGTATTGCTCCAACACAGAGAGCCGGTTTCAATGGTTTTGCTCCACCACAGAGAGTCAATTTTAATAGTATTGCTCCGCCACAGAGAGCCAATTTCAATAGTATCAAGGGGTAAGATATTCAGTCCATATTCATTCTTAATCAAAGGGGGAAAAATTTTTGTTTCCAAAATTATTAATCAAGGAACGAATACGTACCCGAAACAACTTCAAAACATCAAAGGAGATCATCAAGCTTCTCAAATCACCAAAACATCTTTCCCCAGCCATAAAAGCTTCATGGGAAACACAATCATCCTTTCCTTCAGTGACACAAGCTCCACTAGAAGTGAAATGACCAAAGTGCCCTTCTGTCAGTAACCGCACTATTGGATGGCCAAAACACCTTTCCTTTAGCGACACGAGCTACACGAAAGACCAAATGACCAAAGTACCCTTACTTCAAGGAATGCCAACTTCCCAAGTTGTAAAATTACAAAAATACCCTTCCCTTTCGTGAGCACCGAATGGCAAGGAGAATTCGATCTAGGCAAGTTCTCTGCTTCGCAATGGAGTCGAAGCATGTCCCTGGCAAATCAAACAAGATCTAGGCAAAGTCCTCTGCTTTGCAATGGAGTCTAAGCATGACCCTAGATAACATCAGAACAATTCGGGCAAAGTCTTATGCTTCGTATCAGAATCGAAGTAAGACCCTGAAGATTCAAACCAATTTAGGCAAGACCACTGTCTCAAAAGTAACTTAGACAAGTCCCTATAGACATCAAAACAAGTCAACACGAGGAGAACCCCCAGGTACATTCTCTTTTCCTTCTCACCGTGCTCCCTATCGCGAGACCAAACCCGAATCAGGCACAAGCACCCGTTCAAGTCGACTTTGGTCATGTGAGGGGCAGCCTGTGAGCACGGGTTTTTTCCCGACCTCGGTGATGAAAGCTATTGTTACCTTTTTCACGGATAAACGTGAAGCAGATTTGGACCGACCGGGATAATGTCGGAAATGTCCCGAATAGCCCGAAGGTGTGTGACAAGTCCTAATACGGAACCCCAAAGAATTCAAGCGAGTATTTTAAGAGAACCGAGGAAAAGAACAAAAAATAAGTAAAAATAGCCTTTTCTGTATATTACAACCGTTCGGCAGTAAACTACAGCTGCTCTGCTATAAACTACAGCAGCGAGGTTGTAGTCTACAGGGACGCGGCTGTAACCTACAGCCGCACGGCTGTAATAATCATAGTTCCTTTTTTGGTCAAAATCAGCATTTAATTCAGTTTTTAATCAAAATAGGCATTATGGTCGCTATAGCCACGCCTGTAGTCTACAGGGGCGCGGCTGTAATCACCATATTTCCTTTTTTGGTCAAAATCAGCATTTAATTCAATTTTTAAGCAAAATAGGCATTTTGGTCGCTACAGCCGCCCGGCTGTAAGCGTCAGTTTTCCTTTTTTGCCGAAATCAGTAATTAATTCCGATTTAATACCAGAGAAGGAGGTATTTAAACATTCTAATCCGGGATTAGGGTTAGGGAAGGCAAGAAACTAAAAAAGAGAAAAGAAAAAAAGGAATTTCAGAGAGAAAAACACCATTACTTAGATTTTTCTAGTGTTCTTAACATAATTGAAAAAAAAAGAGTTTGACCTAAAATAAAAAAAAAAAAAGAAAACAAAGATAATCTTAAAAAGAACATGGTGGGTCCTAGGCGTAGTAGTAAAACTAAACCTAGAAACGCACAACTAAGGCAGTGTACCTATCGTTGACAAGTAATAATTCTGGTTGGTCCAGGTATCGATCCCACAGAGAAAAGAATATTCTGCAAACACTAAACTACTCAGGTTCCTTGCGTGTCCTAGGCGGAACACAGTTTTGGGTTGATTATATTAACAACTAAATTATCCTACTCCTAGTTGATCTATTCCAGCTTACTTTGCACTTGAGTTTTGTGTTATCAATTGGCGGTTTACCGACCTATGAATGCTAATGGGGATGGCTTTATCAATTAATTACAAAAGATGAATTGAACTCAACAATTAACCCTTAATTATGCTCTTTCGATAATACAACCTAGCGTATCTAGATCTTTTAGGTCCTTAGCCGGTTTCCCTTGTTTAGAGGCGGTCTAATTCTAAAGCTCAGAAAATAGGGGCACGTAAGTTCCACAGTGTCGTCAATACTAATGGTTTCCTAGGTGTCAATCTAGGTAATGCCACAAATATGAACTTAATAAATTAAGATCTTATGAGACTAGACATTCATTAAAGAAATTACATAAAGAAAAGGAATAAAAATTGAAATTAACTTGCAAACAATTGTATTAATCAAGAAAGATGAACGAATTCAGTGTTTACAACCAAACATAATCGATTTGCGGAATCAAACCTAACTTAATCAAATTACAAAAGAGAAGAAGAAAAACTTATGCCCTTTTGGTCTGATTAACTGGATTCCGACGGTGTGAAGATGCTTGGGGTGTACCTCTATAGACAAACTCAAGCCGGAACCAAGAACGTCGCAAAAGGGGAAGATTCTATGCAAAACTACAACCAATCGATGGTTCAAAACTCAAAGAAATCAAATAGTTCAAGCTCAAAACCTCACTACAAGTTTCTGCTCTCACTCAAAAAGACTAGAAAAAAGATCCTCTAAAACATAGAAAATAACCTATTTATACGGCTAGGTTAAAACCAGGAAAAAGAAAGGATGAAAGTAGGGCAACAGCAGGATTTCGGGGCTCGGCACGCCGTGCTGTGCAGAACTGAAGGCGGCACGCCGTGCTGCTGGAGGTGGCACGCCGTGCCGTGTGATTTTGGGGTTGGCACGCCACGCTGATCTGAGTGACACGTTTTCGTGCCACTCCACTAGACTGCGTCACCTGGCCCGCCGGCTTGGCACGCCGTGCCCTAATTGTGGCACGCCGTGCCACCTTGATTTTCAGCACTTCGAACTCTTCTTCGCCGCCGATGCTCCAACTTCTGGTCCGGGTCATAATACCTGTCCAAAACAAGCATAAAGAAACATAACCGCACCAACGCCACGGACCATAAAAACGACAAATTATCAAAAATTACAAAAACAACCCTAGAAAACACGAAAAATACTAAAAGTTATAAAAATCTATCCAAAACATAAAAATCACAAAATATTCAAAAACCACACAAACATTCACACAAAAGACTCTAAAAATTGCCGTTCAAACCACGAAATTGCCTAAAAGATAAGGTCAAAAACCGACCTTATCAGAACACATAACAACCAATCCTTTAATCTTCTTCGTGGTTCCGTTCGGGCTTCAGAAATCGCGCTCTGTTCGAGTTGTTCGTGACTGCAAGACGTTTCTGGCATCCGAATCCATTTTTCGTGGTCCAAGCACTAGAACACAGACAAAATAATCTTCTGAGAGGCCTTAGAAATCCGTTTGTTCATTCTGGTTGTGATTTGATTGCATGTTTTGAGTTTTTTATGATTTTTAGGAGTTTTTCCGGCTACAGCCGCCCCACTCATAATCACAGCCGCTTGGCTGTAACCTACAGCCGCGCGGCTGTGACCTATAGGGGCACGGCTGTAATACCATGTTTTGGGTTTTTTTATGATTTTTGGGAGTTTTTCTGGCTACAACCGCCCCACTCATGATCACAGCCGCTCGGCTGTAGTTGAGGCAAAATCACTAAATTTGCAAAGCGATTTTCAAAAACGAGAAAACACACTGGAATCGATTCTGGAACATTACAACCGCGAGGCTGTAAGCTACAGGGGCGCGGCTGTGACCTACAGTCGTGCGGCTGTAGCCTACAGTGGCGCGGCTGAAATTAAGGTAGAATTACAGTTTTGCCCTTTTGAGCCCCAAACTTATAATTTTGCATCCTTTTCTTATTCAAAAATGAAATTTGTTGTGTTTGCATACTTTCGGACCCTAGATGGATGTTTGATTTAGACCCACACACGAACGGGGCCCTCGGCTCCCAGGACATCCGGCCCACTAAAGTTGGAAAAGTGCATGTAAATGAGCCAAGCCGTTTTTAAAATTGTTTTTTTTTTATCCATAAAACCTACTGGGCGTTTAAAAAACCGTTTTCCAAGTCTAACCGGGCCGACAGGTCGGGTCGAATCGGTTACCCCCTTTATATGATCCCATTTCCTAAAATACCCCTATTCTGTCCTATATGAGTCCTCGGTGTGGTTTATTTATCTGTGCTAACCATATTTGGATGCAGCTTTTATTTTTGCTTTATTTTTATTTTTCAATGTATTTTATAGATTAAATCGTGTATCTAGGCGATTGTAATTTCTTAGATCATCGTGTATAATAGGCGGTTGTAAAAGGTGAGGATGAGAGTTTTCTTTTTCTGGGGTTGTATAATTTGGCCTCTATTTACTTTTCCTGCACTTGTGAGCGGACGACGCGTTTTCGACGGGACGCGGGACTCCCTTTCGGAAGGGGCGCCTCGATTTCGGGCGGGACCCTCCCTCGCATGGGGTTTTTGATTTGGAAATTCGTTTTTGGAAAAGCAGATTATTTCGAAAAAGAATCGAGACCTAAATCTCGATAAAAAGTATAGGAGTCGCCACCCGGCTCAGCTCAACCGGGAAATTACAGTGTAGCTGAACCAAAGCGGGAACTGCCACACTTTTCAGAGATTCGGGTCCGGACAAGTCCTTTATTTCGTGTCTAATTTAAATATTATTGTCAATGTTCTAGTTACAACACTTTAAGTAGCTAAAGATTTATTTTTATTAAAAGAATACACGCAGCGCGCATACAGGATAATAATACAAAAATATAAAGTAAAGAGAATAAATATTTAAGGGCTTACAACCAAATTGAAAGAAAAAAAATAAAACTCTCGCCTCACTGATACAACCGCCTATATACACGAGAATCTAGAAAAATTACAACCGCCTAAATACACGATTTAATTCTATTAAATACAAATAAAAAGAAAAAATTAAAATAGAATAAAAGCTGCAAAACAAAGGTTAGCACAATTTATACGGCACGCCATAAATAGGACTCAAGTAGACAGAAATAGGGAATTAGAATTTGGGGTCATGCAATTGGGGGTAACCGGGTCGGCCCGGTCGGCCGGCCCGGTCAGACCTGGAAAACCATTTTTGCAACGTCCCTGTATTTTTGGTTTTGTGAGAAAAATCATTTTTGAAAACAATTTTTCCGGTTTATTATAATTAAACATGTAAAGTGGGTCGGTTTTCGGGAGAATAGGGTCTCCGTCGTGGAATTGTTCTAAATGCAACTTTACTGAAAAATAAATCTAAGGTTGTGATATGCACAACAAAATTCATTTTGATGATTTTTGAGGGTTTTCCAAATTTTTCTGATTTTCTGGGGTTTTCTGATTTTTATGAAATTTTTTTTTTTTTTATTTTTAGAATTTTATTTGGATTTTAGGGATTTTTTAGGGATTTCTGTCCCTGGCCGCGAGCTACAGTCGTACGACTGTAGATACAGTCGTACGACTGTCTACTACAGTCGTGCGACTGTATCCCTGGTTTGGGCAGAAATCGCTAAAAAACCCTAAAACAAAAAAAAAAACCCTAAAACTGGAGAAGGAAGGACAGTCGTAGGACTGTAGTGTGTTTGGCACGACTGTATTTACAGTCGTGCCCCTGTTCTTATTTCAAGAACAGTTACTTTTCCAGAAATGAAAATGCAAGAACTTGAAGAAAAAAGCTCCAAACACAATCAAATCACCCAGAAAGCTGGAAAAAGGGATAAGTTAAAGGTTGTTTACCTCCTTGGTGGTGATCCACAGCTGGAATGACCCCTGGCTACGCACCAATCCACGTGAATTTGCACTTTTTTTCCAAGAAGTCAAGGTTTCAAGAATGTCCAAATAACTCCAGAAAAGTCACGGATTTGTGTTTGTTTTTGGTCCGAAATGATTTAATTTGTTAGTGTGATTGTTAACCTAAGATGTCTAATTCGTTTTAGAGATTAAAAACAAGAAATCAAGGAGAAAATGTGAGAAGAAAGCAAGCCTTTTTCACTTCTCTCTCTTCTTTCTTTTTCTCTCTCTTTTTCTCTCTAAAATTCTGGTTTCTAACTCCAAAAAACCCCAAAAATCCTCAAAATCTGCTTTTTCCTTTCCTTATATACCCCACTTGCCCGAAAATCTTGAGCATTAAATGCTCAAGATCTCCCTTCTCTCTCAAGTCAAAGAAGTATGGGCTGAAACCTGCTCCCCGAAAGTACAGTCGTACGACTGTACTTACACTACAGTCGTACGACTGTAGTGAATTCCCACGACTGTATACTACAGTCGTGGGTCAACGGTCAACGGCCCCCTTTTTTTTTTTTTTTTTTTTTTTTTTTTTTTTTTTTTTTTTGTAAATTAAAATTTCGTGTTCACAGGCTGCCCCTCGTGTAGCTGAAATCCGATTTCCGAAACGGATTTAGATATACGACAAAGAACACGAAATCGCGAATATGCAAGGGTAGTTTTCGCAGGTGACTTTGGTAGTCAGGTGGTCCATATGCCTTTTGCATGAGGATGACACCGAGAGTATGAATGACTTTTGGAGTCGGGCGGTTCCCTGCGATGGTTTTCGCGTAAGGATGACGCCGAGATGAAATGACTTTCGGAGTCAAAAGGCTGTGGACGGTTTGTCACACCGAGCCTAAAAATGCATGTGATGCATGTTTGATGAGCATATTTATTCCTTGATCGATAATTTTGAAACAAAAATTTTTGCCCCTTCGATCAAGAATAAATACGGAAATGCGTGCCATGGTTGCCTTTTATAGTCGTGCGGGACCGAATTTGTGAAGACAAGATGTGATAGTCGTGTGCGACTGGCGCACTCAACGGACTGACACAGGATTTTTGGTTCCCTTTTAAAGTCGTGGGGGACTATGATTTTTGTGTGAATGTAATGGCCCGGAGTGGCTTGGCACGTGGGGTGCGTTGAAAATGCGATTGGTGTAGTTATACTTACAGTGAATTTTTCATGGTTTTTCTTGGATTTCGTGCCCCTTGGGTGAGGCAGACCGTCATTGAAATAAATTAATCGTCGCTGGATTAGTCCTGCAAAATTACTGAAATGCCCCTGCAGGGATTTATTGCACATTAGATAATGAAAATAGGTTTAAGGAATAAATAGGAATAAAGGAAAATAAAATAAAAAATTTTCCCCCCTTTTTTTCACTACAGTCGCACGACTGTATTCAAATTTTGAATACAGTCGTACGACTGTAGACGAAGTACAGTCGTACGACTGTACTTCGCGGGCAGCCAAAATAAAAGGGGCGGTTTCCGCCCCTTTCTCTCCCACTTTCATTTTTCTCAAAGAAACCTTTCCTCTCCTTTCTCTGAAACCGATCCAAAACTCGAAAAATCATCCAACATGTTGAAGAAAATGGGAAAGAAGCTGAAGAAGATCCAGAACAGTGCGGTTCCAGAACCCAACAATCCAGAGGAGATCGCTTTTGTGGGAATCGCCCAAGGATACGGGCATCCGCTTTATATGGACCACTTCGGGATCTGGTTCGGGATGGTGATCCCCATTCTGCTGGCAATGGACTCCCATTTGTCCGTTACACAGGTTGGTTTTCGATTCCTATGCCTTGATTTTGAGTTTTTTCCATATTTTTCCTTTGAACTTTTGGAACTGATTTGCATGATTTATTGCTTTCTGGGTTGAATTGATTGAGTAGAATGCATGCTAGGAGTCCCCTGTAGTCAATAGAAACAAGAAACTAGGAAAAACAGGTTAGAAATCACGAAAATTATACAAATTGCGAATTTTTTCCGCAGGAATATGAACAGTCGTGCGACTGTTCATGCAAATGATGAACAGTCGTACGACTGTGGGCACTACAGTCGTGCGACTGTAGCTACGCTCGTGCAATGCGTACTACAGTCGTACGACTGTAGCAAGAAAACAGGCTAATAATAATAATTTTTTTTTTTTTTTTTTTTTTACAAAATCTGAATGCATGTGTGTTGTACTTCCCCGTAATGCAGAGGCACAGGATCGCTGGTAGTGGGAATCTGTCCCTACCCCGGGTCTGGTGGGACCGACTTCCAGAGCCCGTGCGGGCCCGAGTCAGGCTCCTAGGGCTGGAGTCTTTCGTCCTGTCTTTGCCTATGAGCACACCGCACACCACTCATGCCGTGCTGACGGCCCTGTGCGAGAGATGGGTTTGCACTACCCACACCTTCCATCTGCCCATCGGGGAGTTCACTGTCACTCCCTCGGACTTCGTGGCGATCACAGGTTTTGGGTTCGGCGGGACCCCTATTATCTTTAACTGCAGCTTGACCCGATACCAGCAGGTGGACACTTATATCCAGAGATTGATTGGCTGCGCCCCTGAAAGGGGGAAGATCTTGTGTTCCCGGGTGGAGGCTTATTGGGCCACCCGTGCAGACCTGACTGAGGAGGACGTGGAGCGGTACACCAGCGCCTACGTGCTTGTCCTCCTGTCCTGCACATTATTTCCGACTGGGCAGAGTACCTGTAATTTGACTCTGCTCCCAACATTGGTGGATCTGGCTGCCTTCCCGTCTCTGGACTGGGCGCGAGCTGCGTTGGGGCACCTGTATTACGGGCTGGACTTGTGCGCCCGGGGAGAGCAGCAGGAGATTCTGGGATTCTGGTTCGGCCTTCTGGTATTGCCTCTTTCTTCTCTTTTTTTTTTTTTAACATTATAATTATCTTTATAATTACAGATCTGGGCTTTTGAGCATCGGGTGCTGGAGCCGCCCGATTTGAGGGACGTCCAGGGTGATGTTCATCCGACTGTCCTGCGTCGCTGGACGCAGGGGTGGCAAGGTGCCGTCCGTGATATCGAGGAGATACGGCAGAGTCTACTCGACCCGTCCTGGAGGAGGGTAAGTAAACAAAAATCGTTAGTATGAAAATTTGAATAACTTTTTACTTACCTGTACTGAATTTCTTTTGTTGCGCTTCTACAGATCCGGCACCACCCTTGGGAGAATTTGTGTGCCATCACTCTCCTCTTCCAGTCTTCGACACGCTTCGACCGCCGCCGCTTTGTCATGGAGAGCCCCATGTCCCAGGAGTGGTACTTGGGCGATCGTCTTTTCCTTTCTGACCATATCGACGGTCCGATTGGCCGGCTCGTGCCCCCGCCGCTCCCTCAGGCGCTCTTCTGGCCACACCTGGCGGATCCCAGGACAGACCCCGAGATATTTGGAGAGGGATATAGTGTGGATCCCGTGGAGGGAGATTACCCCGCCTATATCCAGCAGTGTTTACTGCCTGCTACGGACGTCGCACCAGCAGCTCCTCCTCCTCGTCCTCGTCAGGTATTCATTCGTATTTCATTCATTCTTCTTCTTCTCTTTTTTTTTTTTTTTGACTTTATATTCTCTTTACAGGTTAAGAGGCGCAGGGGATCTGGGTCCTCTCAGCCCAGTGGGCCGGCTGGTGGGAGCACTGATGTAGGCACAGGAGACGAGGATACTCCGGTTCAGGATAGGACTCACCCTGTCCATGCAGGCAGCGCCGCAGCTTCGGCTTCGCAGGCCGTCGGCGCTAGTGGTGTCGTGGAGGGTCGCCTGATTTCCGAGCTCAGAACCGGCTTCACGTTGATTGGGTTGGATGGCACCCAATCCTATACGACCTGGAGCATTCCTCGTGAGGAGCCTGCCATGTTCCTCCCGGAGGACACTACCCACGTAAGTCTTTTTTTTTTTTTTTTCTTTTCTTTCCCTTTTTTTTTTTTTTTTTTGATCTCTGATGTTCTTTCAGGTCCGGCGAGCTGACATGGAGGAGATGGCCTACCGATACAGGGGTCTAGGAGACTTCCTGGTCCGGGAGAACGGCGTTTGGGCAGTAAGTATCTCGTGTTTCCAGCATCAAAATTTATGTAATGCATGAATGCATATGTATGTATGTATGGATGCTAATTTATGTTGTCGATTGCAGTCTCGGGTTGAGATATTTCGAGAGCAGGCCAGGGAGGCTGCTTCTGCTGTGGCCCAGGCCCGGACTGCGAACGAAGAGGTGGAGAGAGGGAGAGCCGAGATAGCCAGGCTGCAGGCTGGGATGGCTCGTCTGCAGGCGGATTTTGACTCTTACCGGGCTACACATCAGAGTGAGTCTGAGGAGGAGGAGGAGGACGAGGGGCAGGATGAGAGCTAGTTGGAGCATCCTGCTTGTCTTATTTATTATTTTCACAGTTTTTGCTCTTTTATACCGGATTTTTTAGATACCTTGTGAATTGCACTTTTCATATTATTGGATTTGCTTTCGTTTCATCGATATTTAGAAATTCACTCTTCTTCCTTTTCTTCTTCAATTTTTTGCTTCTTTTTATCCAGGCTTTTACAATTTTCTAGAATCATTACAAGACTCTGATTGGCTCAAATTAAAGCCTTTCGGGTTGTGGAATCTCAAGGCCTATTACAGACACTCGTGGAACATCGAGCTGTTGAATGCCTGTTACCGTTTCTGGGATCCAGCGGACAACGTTTTCCGCTTCTCATGCCAAGAACTCTGCCCCTTATATGAAGAGTTCAGTGCCATCTTGAATATCCCCTGCCATAAGGGAGTGGACATCGCCGTCCCCGAGTTCACTTTCGGTAGCATTTCCTCCTTGGTGAGCTTGTTCGGGCTTCCCAATCCCGATGTGGAGGCTTTATTTGCTATTGATTCTCCCTTTCCTGGATTGAACTCGGATTCCGTATTAGGATGGTGTATCAATGCCCCTAGGGACCACACGAGTTGGGCCTCCATGGTCAGTCTGTTAATGGTGAGCCGGTATTTCTGTGGTCCTAGTGATGGGATTATCTCCTTCAGGGCTGTCTCCCTTATCTCTCAGATGGCCGTGGGAGCATCTCCAGCTCCTTTTGCACTTGCTGAGACACTGATTAGTTTGCATGCATCCAAGGCAAATGGTGTTCTCCACATTGGCCCTCACCTCACACTGCTCCAGGTGAAATTCCTTATTATCTGGTGTATTTGTGAGTCGAATGAGCCACTAACCCTTGCTTACTACCAACTGCAGATCTGGTTGCTGGAGAAGTTATCAATTCTTAAGATTCCAAGGGGGAACTTCAAGAAATACAACCCGGCCAATCTGAGGGAACGAGGCTTCTCCGTCGACTCCTATACTGATATGTCTGCTGATGAGTGGGGCGCTTGGCTATCTCAACGGACTGATGACCAGATTAGGTGGGTGTGCCCTTGGTGGAAGATTACCCACGTGATTGTAGAGATGTGGGCACATGGTGTGCAGTTATTAGGACAGACCAGGGTAATATTCTATTCTCCGAGTCGCCTCTGCCGGCAGTACGGTCATCTACAAGGTATCCCTCAGCGCTCTTGTATCACCCGTTGTGAGGAGTACACTGCTGCTTGGCCAGATCATATCAGACTTCGCTGGGCTGGAGATACCCACCGTGTGGCATTGAATTATGCCTCACTTGCTCCCACAGAGACAGATAGTCGTTACAAGGAGTGGCTGGCTGAGATCCAGGATTTACCGACCCGTGAGGCGCGTGAGAGTGCAACTTTCCGATGGCTGGCTCCCTCTGAGGCTGCGAGACCACTTCCTTTCAAGAAAAGAAGAGCATAAAAAGAAAAACTGTGATTTTCACTATTACGCATGTATTGGTTGCAATTATTATTATTTATACACATCTTTTCCATTATTGATGCGGTCCCTCTTCTTTTTTTTTTCTTTTTTTTTTTTTTTGACTTAACTTAACTTTTGCTTAAGCCGCCCTTGCGGGTTTTCGACCTAACAGGCTCTTTTCTTCCTGCCTTAACTTTTGCTTAAGCCGCCCTTGCGGGTTTTCGACTTTTTTTTCCAATTTTTTTTTTTTTTTTTTTTTTTTTAAGGGTTGGATGATATTTGCAATTGCACACTTAGGCGTTTAAATGTCTTTGCTTATCTGGATGTTTCGACAAATGTATCATGTAACATACTCCAAACATTCATGCAATATGTTGAGCATAACGCACTTCATTAATGAAATTTAATTATCGCATTAATTGAAAATTCTAAAATTGGTACATATCTCGAACGAACTCATTCCTGTTATCAACCATCCTATACAGGTTTTCTGGTCGATAAGCTAACCCTCGTTGCCTTAATTTTTGCTTAAGTCGCCCTTACGGGTTTTCGACTTAACAGGCTTCTTTTTTTTTTTTTTTTTACACGTGGTAGCGTTTGAGATGATCTTGGTTAATCGGATTGGTGAATTCGTTGCCATCCATGTCCATGATCTTCACTGCGCCTTTGGAGAGTACCTTCTTAACCACATACGGCCCTTCCCAGTTGGGTTTAAATTTACCCCTCGCATCCGTATTGGTCGGTCTCATCCGTTTCAATACTAGGTCTCCCGCTTTCAACGGCTGTTTCTGATGACGAACCCGCCGATTATAAGCCCTAGCCATCCTTTGGTGGTACATCTGCAGATGATCCAGAGCCTTAAGACGCCTTTCATCGACCATAGCCAGCTGCTCAAATCTCGCCTTCACCCATTCTGCTTCAGGCAATTGAGCCTCTAAGACCGTCCTTAGTGACTTCAATTCCATTTCGACAGGAAGGACTGCTTCCATCCCATAAACCAGCGAATAAGGCATTTCCCCAGTCGGCGTTCTAACACTGGTTCTGTACCCCCACAGAGCATAAGGTAATCTGTCTGCCCAATCCCGGTAGGTTGAGGTGGTCTTGGATAAAATCTTCTTAATAGACTTATTTGCTGCCTCTACTGCCCCATTGGCTTGTGGCCTATAAGGAGAAGACTTGCGATGTTCCACATTGTATTCCTCGAATAATTCAGCTGTGGCTCCCTGAAACTGCACTCCGTTATCAGTTACCACGTGATGCGGTACACCATATCTTGCAAAGATGTGCTTCTTCACGAACTTAGCCATGTTCTTAGCTGTAACCGTGACATAAGACTCGGCTTCAACCCACTTGGAGAAATAATCGACTGCCACCACAATGAATTTGTGACCATTCGATGCGGGAGGCCGAATTTCACCAATTATGTCTATACCCCATACCGCAAACGGCCAAGGTGTCATGAGGTTTTGCAACTCCTTAGGTGGAAGATGGCTGATGTCCCCGTAAATCTGGCATTCGTGGCACTTTTTCACTTCCTCTGCACAATCAGTCTGCATAGTGAGCCAGAAGTACCCTTGTCTCATGATCTTCTTTGCTAGAGCTAATCCGTTCATATGCGGGCCACAGATCCCTGAATGCATTTCTTGCATGACCTTCTTAGCTTCTGCTTCCGTTAGGCACTTTAATAACAACCCATCCGCAGTCCTTCTGAAAAGCTGCCCATCAAACCATCTGAACTGAGCTGCCAACTTTCTCAAAGTTGTCTTATCCGATGCATCTGCTTCTTCAGGGTATTGACCATTCTGCAGAAAGTCAGCTATATCTTGGTACCAGGGCTTATTGTCTGCAACTAAAGCCAGGACCGCACTAAGACGATGAAATGGTGTTCTAGCAGTCTCCAGGATCAAAGGCCGCATCGGTGCTTTCTGAGGTCCTTCCCACATGGATGACAGGGTAGCCAATGAATCCGCCATCTGATTATCATCTCTAGCCACATGCTTGAATTCAATATGCCCGAATACCTTCACCATTTCCCACAAAGTCTCCAAGTATGGGCGAAGTGATTCTTCCTTGATTTCCCATTCTCTGGTGGCTTGGCGAATTACCAACAGTGAATCTCCCACAATGGACACATCATTTGCCCCTAATGTGATGAGAGCATCAATGCCAAACAAACAAGCTTCATATTCTGCGCCGTTGTTGGTTACCGGGAATTCCAGCCGTTTTGACAAAGGAATTATCTCTCCTTCACGAGTTACAATGATTACTCCGAGGCCCGCCCCTCTCTTATTTACAGCTCCATCAAAATGCATGATCCATTTCCTGATCTCCACTTCTACGAAAGCCAACTGTTCATCAGGAAATTCTAGGTTTTCTACATAATCAGATTCAAGCGGTTGATTGGCCAGGAACTCAGCCACTGCTCTTCCCTTGATCACCTTCTTCGTTACATACTCGATGTCAAATTCTGATAACAAAAGCAACCACCGGGACAATTTCCCCGTCAAGGATGGGGCAGAGCAAAGATATTTCATTGGATCAACCTTTGCCACGGCTTGTATTTTGTAGGATTGGAAATAGTGCCTCAACTTCTTCGTAAGCCAGACCATAGCATTGCAAGTCTTCTCCACGACAGTGTATCGGGTTTCGTAATCTAGCAGCTTCTTACTGAGGTAGTAAATAGCATGCTCCCTTTTGTCATCTTATTCTTGAACCAACATTGCCCCTATGGAGGTTTCTTCAATGGCTAAGTACAAAGTCAAAGGTCTTCCCAGAGTTGGGGGTTTCAATACTGGAGGATTAATCAAGTACTCTTTGATCCTATCAAATGCAATCTGACACTGATCATTCCACACGACGGGTTGTTCCTTCCGAAGAAGCTTGAAAATGGGTTCACAGACCGTAGTCAATCTGGCAATGAACCTGCTGACGTACTGAAGAGACCCCAGAAAAGACCTGACTTCCTTCTCTGTTTTTGGTGCTGGCATATCTCGAATTGCTTTGATCTTGTCTGGGTCCATCTCAATACCTTTTTGACTGACAATGTGCCCCAACAGTTTACCCGATGCAACTCCAAAAACACACTTCTTTGGATTGAGTCGCAGGTTGTACTTTTCAATCCTAGTCATAAATCTATCCAGGATAGCAGGGTGCTCCTCCCGGGTCATTGATTTTATTAGCATATCATCAACATACACCTCTACCTCCTTGTGGATCATGTCGTGCAGCAACGTCGTAACCGCCCGTTGATATGTTGCCCCAGCATTCTTTAACCCAAACGGCATCACTCTGTAGCAGTACACCCCCCACTCAGTAATGAAGGCTGTCTTGATCTTGTCAATGACATTCATTAAGATCTGGTTATACCCCGAGAAACCATCCATGAACGAATACATAACTGCCCTTGCTGCACTGTCGACCAGGACATCAATGTGAGGAAGTGGGAAATCATCCTTTGGAGAGGCCTTATTCAAATCCCGGTAATCCACACAAACCCAGACCCTTCCGTCCTTCTTGGCAACTGGGACTATGTTGGCTAACCATTCAGGGTAATCTACCACCTCCAGGAAATTAGCCTTTATCTGCTTTGCCACTTCTTCTTTGACTTTCTCAGCCCATTCTGGACGTAGACGCCTGAGTTTCTGCTTTACTGCGCTGAACTTAGGGTCAATCGGAATTCTGTGCTCTGCTATCTCTCTGTCAACCCCCGGCATATCATCGTAAGACCATGCAAACGCTCCCACGTGCTTTTTAAGTATTTTTGTCAATTCTCTCTCTTCTTCAGGGTTGAGTTCGTTAGAGATAGATACCATTTTAGGATTTTCAATTGTGCCCAAATTAATTCATGTAATGCAATGTCATGAATGCTGAACACATTGAATGAATGATTGCATGTATGCACAGAGCCATTAGGAAAAACATCACACAAATAAGCAAAGTCAGATTTCATTTCATTCATCGCCTTAAAAGCGGAATTGTTCATATCAAGTACATAGGATAAATTTACAAAGAAATCATTTTCTTCCTCCACATGCAGAGGGTCTTCTGCAGCAAGATCTTCCGGGTCAGCAGGCTCTTCTTCGAACAAGTCACCCAAGTCAGCTTCAAGAGTCTCTTTCTGAGCTTCAGATAAGGCATCTTCTTCCACCTTCGCTTTTCCCTTAGCCATCATTTTGGTGAGTTCAGCAATAGCTTTTTCCACTAACTCTGCCCGTCCTGAAATGGCTTCCTTCTTCACGGGGCTCTCTTTCAACCCTTTTTTCAGTAGTTCAGCAAATGCTTTGGTAATGGTATCCAACAGGGGGTCTGTATCTTCTTTTGGTTGCTCCTCCGGGATGATGGGAGCCACCACTTCAGCTTGGCTTATTGGAGTAGGACTAGTCTCTTTCACACTGTCGGGCCTAAGCATTTCTTCCACTGAGCCAACCCCATATTTCGAAAAGTCTACAATATCAGCAAAAATCTCAAACCCGGGGACTGTTTCCCCATCGATAACCATCGGTTCTGGTTTACCACCATACGGCCCTCCACTGGCTCGAACAAAAGTATCCAAGAGATGGACTTTCTTTGTTTCCGGGATCTCCTTCTTCTCAGCACCTTTGTAACCAAGACCCCCTCGGTGTGATTGGCCCCCAGTGATATCAAACTTTGTGACCCCTTGCTGATGGACTCCTAGCCCCCTTCCTGGAATGAAATTTTGCTTCTGAAAATACTTATGGATCCATGGAGAAAATGTCAAATCCCTCTCCTTATGCTCAGAAAGAACTGCCACTTGAAAGCCAGTCAAAGGTTGTTCAGATGAGTTCAGAGCAGCCACCATAGAAGATTCATCTGCCTCAAGAGTTACAATCTTTTCCCCCATCGGAATCTTCACCTTTTGGTGCAAAGTTGATGGCACACCTCCCAATGCATGAAACCAAGGTCTTCCCAAAAGCAAGGAGAAAGTCAGAGGAATATCAATGACAGTGAACAGCACGGTTGACTTAACTTCTCCCACTGACAATTCTGCTTCAAAGGTTCCGATCACAGTACGCTTGGAATCGTCATAGGCCCGGATCACCGTGTTAGACCTTGACAATGCTTCTTCAGACATATGAAGACTAGGTAAAACTTTCAGAGGGCAAATATTCAATGCTGAGCCGTCATCAACCATCACACACGGCAAAATTCGATCCATCATCTCCACTTTCAGATACAAGGCACGATTGTGGTTAGTGCCTTCCGGAGGTAAGTCATCCTCGGTAAAAGTGATCCCCCCGGGATTATCAGATTGTTGACTCTTTGTACTCCCAATCACCATGCATACTTCCTCGGGAGACATTAATGGGTTTGCATCCATTTCCATAAGCTTTTTTACCACTGCAGCTCGATGTCTTTGGGATTCCATAAGCAAATGCCACACAGATGCGCGTGCGGGCATCTTTTTGAGTTGCTCCACTACTAGGTCTTCTTTCTCATTCACCTCGATGGGCAAATAATCTTGAACCGGTGCTTCTGCCCTTTTACTCGGCTCTCCCAATCGTTGTGGCTCGGGTTGATATACCCTTCCACTTCTCGTGACATTATTCACTGGAGCATCTTCCTTCCTTATATACATCCCATCCTTAGTGCAGACGGGATAGACAGGTGTTGTCCGGTTCAGAGGTTCGGGCCTACTCATCAACTCAAATTCATCCGCATCATCATCCAATTCTATATCATCCAGATTCACGGGTTTGCTCTCCTCCGCTGAGGGCTTTACATCTTCGCCTACCACCACTTGAATTGCGGGATTCACCCTTGCAATCTGGGCTAAGACAAAGTTAGGAGATAACCCCGATTGCACCACGTTTACTCTTCTTTCAAACTGAGGTAGCGGATTACTCTGAACATTGGGCTTTGAACGGGGCGCTTTTATCTTCTTTTCATCAATCAGCTGTTGAATTGCCTTTTTCAAAGCATGACACTCGTTGGTTCGATGCCCCTTAGTCACATGATAGGAGCAAAAGTTGTTCTTGTCCGCCTCAGCCGGAGGCGTGTACGGTTTCAGACTTTGAAGAAAGCCTAGATTCCTGCATTTCAGAAAGATCCGCCCCAAAGACTCTTCCCAAGGAGAGATCCCTTTCCCGACTGTCTGTTGACTAGACCCTTGCGCAACTATTGCCACCTCTATTTGTTTAACAGGGGCAGGTGACTGGTTTGGCTTAGCACTTGTCGATGAAGAAGCCGCAGGGTTGTTGTTGCTTTTATACCCCGAGGAGTATGTACGGCTCCGATACCCTCCTCCATAACTGTTCTGGGCTGGATCAATCTCGTGCTTCTCAAATTTGCGGGCCAGCTCATGCACCTCTATCAGGGACTGGAATTTATGGTACTTCATCACATTCCTATAAACCTCCAAGCTCCCGTCAATTAGCTTCACGATCAATTCATCCTCCAATGGCTTCTGATGAAGAAGAATCATTTTATCCATCCACCTTTGGTAGTATTCAGAGAAGGTCTCATTTGGTTTCTGCCTCACCGCCTCTAAGTCTTGCAGTTTGACTTCCAGTTGTGTATTGAAACTGAAATACTTGATGAATGCATCAGACAGTGCATCCCAATCACCTTGTATCCCCTCAGGCTGCTTATTGTACCACGTGATAGCACCCCCTTCCAAAGTAGTGGGGAATAGTCCCACCAACTGATTCATGGTAAGCCCGGCCATGGTCATAATCCGCACGTATTGATTCAAATGGGCTGTAGGAGGGCTCTTCCCCACGTACGGTGCGATCCGAGGCATTTGGAAGCCTACTGGAAGCATTTCAACCCCTTCGGCTATCAGTGTGGATGGGTCGATCCGTTTGGCAGATTGGATCTTAGAGCTGGCACGCAGCTCTGCTATAGTTTCTTCCATCTCCTTCATCTTTCTTTCCAAGGCGGATTCCACAGGCCGCTCAGCATTATCTCTCCGGCCTTCTTCAGCGTCTGACTGCCTATCGTTCAGTCTCCCTCCACTACTTTCTTCCCGAGCACCTCTTTCCGGCCTCTGATTGGATGATTCGGCCAAAGCACTCTGCACTTGACTCTTGATAAGATTCTTGAACTCATCAGAACTCATGAAATCACGAAGAGCAGAGGTAGCCATCGTGGCGGCAGCAGCTTCGGGTGGGATTGCCATATCTTGAAATCTTTGTTGCAATTGTTCAAGTTCCAATGAAAACCCGGCACTCAATTCAGATGACGCTTCAACCTCCCCAAACTGAACAGATTCCTCAGACTCACTAGATGATGAATCACTGTGCTCTATCCTCACGAGTCGCCGTCCCGATCGGAGCCAAACTACAAAATATTCCAAACAGAAGTTAGTGAAATATGATCGCCGAAAAAGTCATGAACTCTAGGGGATATGCATGTATGCATGGTGTGTTGAATGGACGATGTATGGATGTTGTATGAAATGAATTTGTAATACAAACCTTGAATAATTAACCCTTCGGGTGGTGGAGTATGCATGAACTCTTATTCATTTATGCATATATTGCAATCCAAGAATTGGATACATGGATGAGACCTTTGGTACTCGGGGAGTACCTCGGGTTTTTGGTGAAATGACATGAATGTCCTTAGTGGACGGACAGAGTTTTCGGCACTCGTGGAGTGCCTCGGATTTTTGTGATGTGATATCGACACGCGCATGGCACTTGGTCGAGGTTTCGGTGTCCGTGGGATACCTTGGATTTTTTATGATATGAAATGAACTCGTGCTTGGCTTGCGGGTGGAATTTCAATACTCGGGGAGTATCTCGGTTTCCGCGCCACG
Source organism: Euphorbia tirucalli (assembly GCA_039660915.1). Lineage (NCBI taxonomy): Eukaryota > Viridiplantae > Streptophyta > Magnoliopsida > Malpighiales > Euphorbiaceae > Euphorbia > Euphorbia tirucalli. The sequence continues at coordinate 21,156,007 of CM077634.1, read as the reverse complement.
ATGTGAAGTGAATGCGTTCTTGGTGAACGGGCAGAGTTCCGGCGCTCGGGGAGCACCTGAATATTTTGATGCGTGAAATGGAACTTTCCGGTCCTCGTGGAGTACCGAAAATGATTTAATGAAATGCAAAGAATTTTTGTCGGCACTCGTGGAGCGCCTAAAATGTTTTAATGAAGTGCGGTGAATTTTTGTCGGCACTCGTGGAGCGCCTAAAATGCTTTAATGAAATGCGATGAATTTTTGTCGGCACTCGTGGAGCGCCTAAAAAATGATTTAATGAAATGCGATGAAATTTTTTTGTCGGCACTCATGGAGCGCCTAAAATGACTTCCTACTTGGTAGATAACGTGATGCATGTGACCCTCGTGGAATTATTCAAGATTCGCATAATGCTTTATGTATGACATGCGTTTCCCATGGCTGCAAAATAAAATGGTTAATGTTCATGACATTCAAATGATGTTAGTGAGTTAATTAATTTTTCACACGAAGAAAAAAAAGTGCATGGCTACAAAAAATGTGGTTAGTGTAAATGTCACGCGAGTGATTAATGTATTTACAAGCGAAAGAATGGAAATGGCTGTACAAAAGATGTGAATTAGAATCACACAAATGCTTTAGATGCGGTATGTTATGTTCGTGAAAAATGTAAATGATGATATGTTATGGAAGGACAAAAAGACACGTAGCAATTAGCACACGGATCGTATTCTTCCAACCTTATTCCTCCAAACGTGGTCAGGTCGATAAAATTCTAACCGAGTCCTAGGAGGGGTTCTCTTCGATCACCAACCGGGGGTGATGAAGGCGGATTTTATTTTATTTTATTCACACAATTTGTTTTGGCATCCTAAGGGAATCCAACTAAGGTTACCTAAGTGAGTTCGGTCCAAAGTCGGGATAACATCAAGGCTCCCATAGCAAAAATATACTCCTCACTTCTCCCCACTCAAGGGTTCGAACGAAGGGGTTCGTACGAGGCTATGGGTGGTGTTTCGTATTCGTGCCCCTAAGACCAAGAGGAACTTAGGCGACACTTCAACGATTCACCGGGCTAATATTGGATACCTAACTTAATGCAATAAATGCCTAACTACAAAAATGCATAAAGTGCCATATAAGAATCATCCACTTAATTTAAATTAGACACTTTTCAAGGCTTGTCAATATTCTTTTAAGTTTTTAAGAAAACTTTTTGAAGAATTCCCCAGCGGAGTCGCCACTGTGAGCGGACGACGCGTTTTCGACGGGACGCGGGACTCCCTTTCGGAAGGGGCGCCTCGATTTCGGGCGGGACCCTCCCTCGCATGGGGTTTTTGATTTGGAAATTTGTTTTTGGAAAAGCAGATTATTTCGAAAAAGAATCGAGACCTAAATCTCGATAAAAAGTATAGGAGTCGCCACCCGGCTCAGCTCAACCGGGAAATTACAGTGTAGCTGAACCAAAGCGGGAACTGCCACACTTTTCAGAGATTCGGGTCCGGACAAGTCCTTTATTTCGTGTCTAATTTAAATATTATTGTCAATGTTTTAGTTACAACACTTTAAGTAGCTAAAGATTTATTTTTATTAAAAGAATACACGCAGCGCGCATACAGGATAATAATACAAAAATATAAAGTAAAGAGAATAAATATTTAAGGGCTTACAACCAAATTGAAAGAAAAAAATAAAACTCTCGCCTCACTGATACAACCGCCTATATACAAGAGAATCTAGAAAAATTACAACCGCCTAAATACACGATTTAATTCTATTAAATACAAATAAAAAGAAAAAATTAAAATAGAATAAAAGCTGCAAAACAAAGGTTAGCACAATTTATACGGCACGCCATAAATAGGACTCAAGTAGACAGAAATAGGGAATTAGAATTCGGGGTCATGCAATTGGGGGTAACCGGGTCGGCCCGGTCGGCCGGCCCGGTCAGACCTGGAAAACCATTTTTGAAACGTCCCTGTATTTTTGGTTTTGTGAGAAAAATCATTTTTGAAAACAATTTTTCCGGTTTATTATAATTAAACATGTAAAGTGGGTCGGTTTTCGGGAGAATAGGGTCTCCGTCGTGGAATTGTTCTAAATGCAACTTTACTGAAAAATAAATCTAAGGTCGTGATATGCACAACAAAATTCATTTTGATGATTTTTGAGGGTTTTCCAAATTTTTCTGATTTTCTGGGGTTTTCTGATTTTTATGAAATTTTTTTTTTATTATTTTTAGAATTTTATTTGGATTTTAGGGATTTTTTAGGGATTTCTGTCCCTGGCCGCGAGCTACAGTCGTACGACTGTAGATACAGTCGTATGACTGTCTACTACAGTCGTGCGACTGTATCCCTGGTTTGGGCAGAAATCGCTAAAAAACCCTAAAACAAAAAAAAAACCCTAAAACTGGAGAAGGAAGGACAGTCGTACGACTGTAGTGTGTTTGGCACGACTGTATTTACAGTCGTGCCCCTGTTCTTATTTCAAGAACAGTCGTACGACTGTTCTTACTTTTCCAGGAATGAAAATGCAAGAACTTGAAGAAAAAAGCTCCAAACACAATCAAATCACCCAGAAAGCTGGAAAAAGGGATAAGTTAAAGGTTGTTTACCTCCTTGGTGGTGATCCACAGCTGGAATGACCCCTGGCTACGCACCAATCCACGTGAATTTGCACTTTTTTTCCAAGAAGTCAAGGTTTCAAGAATGTCCAAATAACTCCAGAAAAGTCACGGATTTGTGTTTGTTTTTGGTCCGAAATGATTTAATTTGTTAGTGTGATTGTTAACCTAAGATGTCTAATTCGTTTTAGAGATTAAAAACAAGAAATCAAGGAGAAAATGTGAGAAGAAAGCAAGCCTTTTTCACTTCTCTCTCTTCTTTCTTTTTCTCTCTCTTTTTCTCTCTAAAATTCTGGTTTCTAACTCCAAAAAACCCCAAAAATCCTCAAAATCTGCTTTTTCCTTTCCTTATATACCCCACTTGCCCGGAAATCTTGAGCATTAAATGCTCAAGATCTCCCTTCTCTCTCAAGTCAAAGAAGTATGGGCTGAAACCTGCTCCCCGAAAGTACAGTCGTACGACTGTACTTACACTACAGTCGTACGACTGTAGTGAATTCCCACGACTGTATACTACAGTCGTGGGTCAACGGTCAACGGCCCCCTTTTTTTTTTTGTTTTGTTTTTTTTGGTTTTTGTTTTTTTTTTTTTTTTTTTTGTAAATTAAAATTTCGTGTTCACAGCACTCTTACTTTTCCGCATTTTATTTTGGTTTTATATTTATGTCATATGTATGAGCATTGGTTAATAATAAAAGAAGAGATAAAATGAGTAGAATTAAGTGAATGAAATATTATATTATGAAATAATGATTAAAAATAAGTGAGGATTAGTAGATTTGTTGCCCGAACCCCGAATCTCTGAATTAGGTACCGCGTCTACACTTGATAGGGAGCTGTACCAGAATTTCCCGGATGAGCTGATCCGGGTGGTGACTCTGTATCTAATTTCTTAATTTAGGTTTCGAGATCTTTAAGTTCAAATTGGGATTTCTAAAAAACCTACTTTTTCCAAAATTCACACTTACAGTTAAGTTTTCTACAAAAGGGTTTTTTCAATAAAATGGAAGGTTTTCTTAAGAAAGATTAAAGATCCGTTTTCAAAACCAAAACATCAACACTTAAAAAAAGAAAATCTCTGGTTCCTACTTTACCGCGCATTTCGAAAAAGGTCGTCCGCTCACAGTCGTTAAACTTGAAAACAATAGTTGTAAAAATTTAGTGTTTGATCTTACAAAAAGCACCAAAATAGTTGTTAAGCTATAAAACAACATTTATAAGTTTGACAATAAAGCTTGTTAAAAGTATTGGTAGAGGTTTGATACTTTTCTTGGAAAAATATTGAGTTAGTCACTTGAACTTGTAAAAAGTAACATTAGGCTTAGTTCCTGCCCGCAAAGGAATCCTTAGTGGAAAATCTGAATCAATGGTCTTGGGGACAGGAATAGGCCGATAGACCGAACCTATACAGATCGCTGTGTTTCCAATATCTCTACCCCGACTCTTTTTATATACTGCTATTTATATATTGAGCATTTGAATTAATAGCATTAATATTATTTAGAGATATTGTTTAAGCTAATCAAAACAATTATATTCACAAGTTTTACAAACTATTTAATTCTACATTTTAAGTAAAACTTTTTTTATTAGGCAAAATTCTTTTTACCGAAAAAGTTTAATAAAAGATTTTTTTATTCGGTAAGACACACTATTCAAGTCCCCTCTAGTGTGTCATTAGCCTATTCCGAGGCCAACATACCCTAACTAGAAATCTTTCATATAGGTTGAATATGAGTATTAATTCTAATCCAATTAGGACAGCTTGGTGTCTATATAGAGGCTACCCTACATCAAAACATACAAGACATGTTTTGTCTTGTTTTATTTACTCTTTTTGATCTCTTACTACTTGAGTTTCAGTGTATCTTTGTCTGTTTTGTATGTTTTGACTCAGTCTTCTTAAAGAAGAGCCACCTCCTAATAGATATGGATTATTTTCATAATTTGTCAAAAAATATGACTATCAAATAAAGAGTAATAAGATGTTGGGACTTTATAAACCTATAAAATACAAGCCAAATTTTTAGCTTTAACTTTTCACTCATTGATGAAGATTGGTACTATTCTAAGTAACACAACTACTGAAATTGCAAAAAGATTTTGTCTTTTGCTGCTTTGAAGAAACCGTCTATCATATTTCAAAACTCCTATGATCAACTTTGGTGTAAAAATATTACCTCCCCGAAGCATAGCGAGGGTACCTTTCTAGTATTATTAATTTTTGAACATTCATTCAATATTGCTAAAATTAGAAACACTTAATTATTAAATCTTGAGTATTATATTCATTTCCAATTGGAGCAGATCTTTATTTTTTTTCCGTACGTCGAGGAATTTGTATTCAAACAATGAAAAATTTTAGAATACTCCCGATGTATGGTACCTTTGTAAAATATATTAACAAAAAAGGTTGCTACTTTATTTTTTAGAGTATAATAAATAAATATAAATCACATCTTATAACTATGGGCGTATATACTCCAGGAATATTCTAAATTTTCTCGAAAACAACTAAAATAGGTTATATTACTTGGACCAAACGCTCCAATCATATATAGTGTTATCAAACTATTCTTAATACTAAACAAAATTTTATAATAAATATTCTCTTTATTTTGGACCATTCTTAATCAGAATTGTTATGGGATAAAGGTTCAAAAAGGCCTTAATATTAAAAAAAAAAAAATGATGTTTGTCCCTAATGTATAAAACGGGTAATTTGAGAGCCCAATATTATCAAACAAGAAATATTATGTCACAAGCTAATGCATTCCTATCAAAATAAAATTGTAACAACTATAGTTTATAACAAATTCAAAAAGAGTTTAAGGATTATGAGTAATTTTAGTTTCCAAATTGTTAATATTATTAGTTAGTAAAGGGTATAATTATCCATGTTTGGCATTTGACATTCATTTGACTTATTTTGTTCGTCAAGGATAAATTCAACTTTGCTACTAACATCAAGGTAATTTTGAACCTTATCTCGTGTTTCTTACTACCCAGATCCAAAAACAATCTATCTTTGCAATTAACTAATTACTAAAAGGGAAAAGTGCAAAAAAACAAAAAAAAAAAAAAAAACCTAATTGTTAATATGGCTTGTTGATTTATACGATATAATAGCTTGATGACGTTACAAATATGTTACTTCATTTTTCTGTTAATAGTGTAAGGTACATAGTTTTTTTAACAACCACAAATATTACACTTTTTATTAGTAAATAATAACTTGTTTCCAATATTATATAGATATTGTCTACTTTGGCCTAAATCTCATTACTTGAGTCTCGTGGTTTTAAAATACATCTGCGTATTTTGGGAACACCTCTTACTAATATAGCTCAGTCACTCACTCTCCATTTCTGCTATGGAAGTCGGTTCATTCCTACCTTTATCGTCATCCTTCAGGACCGCTTCTTATTCAGACCTTTTACCTTGACTCCACCCTTCTCAAGGTTGGATTACATTTTTTTTTTTTTACACAAATTGCACGAGAAAAGCTAATATGAAAGTAAAAATATTGTATAACTCGGTACTTTTTTAATTTTAAAGAAAAATAGAACTAATCTTTCAATAAATACATCTTTTGAATCTCTCTTTCACATCCAACTTATTTGTTATGGCTAACCACAAAATAAAGCCTAGCGAAGTAACTATAAACTCCCAAACCAACTTCCCCCAGCAGACTGCTCTCCAACAGCTTGCTACTTTTTGAAGGTTGTTATATTGTTGAAGCATTTTCGTTGACTTTCATGCAACAATCATCAATTTTGTTAATGACCATAGAGCAAAATGTAACTATGCTCACTCAATTATATGTAGCATGGTTTTCAGACTCGGACCGGTCATCGAATCGGTGAAGAGATGGATTCATGGATTTTGGATTAAACCGGAAACGAACCGGATTTAATAAATATATTAAAATATTAATATATTTTTATTTTTATATTTATAATTTATAAAAATTTGAATATTTTTATTATAATTCTTTAAATTTAAACATTTCAAACACAATATAGTAATTTAAAAAACTCAATTTATGAAATATAATTTTGTTAATCACAATAAAATGTCAATTTAATTTAAAATAATTTAAAAATACAAACTATATTTTATTTTAATTAAAAACACCCCAAAATAATAACTTAAATTTTATATTCAAATAAATTTTTAAAAAAAAAAGTCTGGTAGAACCGAAAAATCGGTCCGGTTCACGGTTTTCCGGTTCGACTGGTAGGTCTGACCGAAGTTTGACCGGTTGTTGATCAAAGTGAAAACCGGATGGAAATCGACCGGTCTGACCTTCGGTTCCGGTCGAATCCGGTCTGGTTTTCACAACTATGATATGTAGTTAATAATTTTATGGACAAATACTTTTATCACTAATTTGATAGCAAAATTATTTATAATAATGTTAATTTTGCTGCAAAAAAAGGTAATATAATGGTAAATATTTAAAAATTATTGTCATATATATATATATATATATATATATATATTAATGACAATACAATTATATCAAATTTTGCTACAAAACACATACACTAATAACAATAAATCAGAATATGCAACAATTTTTTAGAATCTAGTATTTTTTGTAGTGATTTTTCTTAATTAACTTTAGTATATTGGTATCACTTCATATGTATATTTAAAAAAGGAAAAAAAAAAATAATATGCACGAAAATCCTTCTACGACATCTAGAAAAGTATCTCTTCATTTCAAAATAAGCTTTGGTTATAAAGATTAAAAGAGGTTATATACATCAAAATGATTTCATTGTACTATTATTTTATAAGATTTCTATACAGAATCGCCTCATTGTAACCCACCCTTAATAGAGGAATAAATTTGGCAAAACAATTTATTATTAAATTTTGATTTTGTAAATCGATAAGTAATATCAAAAAGAAGAAAAAATCTCAAAGAGACAAATTAATATTGTGAAATGTTAGCAAACAAAATAAATTTAGTAACTAAATTTATTCCAAAATTCATTGGGCATATATCAATGTCTAAAAATGATGCTATGACTTGTGGAATAAAATTAAGAGAAGTGCCAAAAAGAAAAGGGAAAAAAAAATTCTTAGAGAGACTAGAAAACAAAGAGAACAAATAAGGAAAATTTTAAGTAAAAACTTGGCCTAACCCTCTTATGTGTTTCTCTTCTTCAATAGTCTCTATTTCCTCAAGTTTTAATTGGTGTATGGATACATATTCCAATAAAAACCCATAATTAATGTAATAAAAAAAAAACTTTCTTTATTCTTGTCTTCTTTGACTACTTGCACTTGAATGTGGTCTTCTCACAAATCTACCCTGTTTCAAACGATACATACAATGAGCACCATTTATTTTATAAATAAATATTTGAGTTGTACAATCATACTCTTTAAAAAAATTATAGTTATAATCTAAATTTCAATGTTACTTTTTTTTAGAAGAGGGATGGTAAAAAAATACTCCAAAAGTGTTTGGAATAGTATAATGACATCGATATCATTTTTAAGGCTGCAATTTCACTCTTATCAGTATTCTATTATTTTGTTTTTTTTAAGTGAATACCAATAAATTTCAATTCGATTTTCCCTTGAAAAACCACATAAAATTGAGCTAAAAAAGATTATAAAAATAAAATTGCATCCTAAAATATATTAAAAATATAGTTACACCTTGTTAAATACGTTACTACCATCTTAAAAAGTAGATATAAAGGAAAAAAAAAATAAATAAAGAATCAGATTTATTTTTGAAAGCTGGTAAAATCATATTTAAGTACCAATTTAATCACTAACTTAAACTAATAATGACTCTTGTCAACATGGGATTGACGATTTATGTGATAAGAGTTAGAAAAATCATGAATCCTATGTATATGATTTTAAGAAGCAAATGACGACGAAATGTCAAGAAAAGAAAAAGCACCTTCATACGTGGGCGTTGATCTGCATTGAGTTTGCGGACTTGGTATCTGATCTTCTTGGAGAAGAGGCGAGTACGCCGCTTTTCTTTGTAGCGTAGTACACTTGCTTCTCTTATTCCTCCATTTTCTGTAAATAATAATTCTATCTGCGCCAATCGACCCTGCCCACACAACCATACCTCAATTCATTAGTACTTCTTTTTTTATTCATATCATATCAACCAAATTAATCATCAACATTTGTCATTTCTCATCCCATTTCTTCTTTTTTTAATTCCCGCAACTACATTTTCATTGTGTCACCCTATCATTACATATAGGAATATGCTAAACTCAATTATTTTTTTCATTACTACATAACCAAAAAAGAGAAATGAAGGTGAGAGGGTCCCTCTAAAACAAGAAAAGCTGGAAAAAGTCAGAGTATAAACTTTAAAAAAAAAAAAAAAAGGAACCTTTTTCATCACAATTTTTTTATTAATTGCCCTCAAAAAGGGATCTTTTCTTTCAGGAAACTTTTATATATATATATTAATTTATTCTAGTTTTTCCCAGTTAAATTCAATTCAACACAACCAGCTCTGATATTTTCATCCCTTTTATGGCGTTTTTGGAGGAAATTAAAAACAAAAAATCAAAATTATTAATTTTTTTTTCAAAAAAAGAAAATACAACGAGGCGCGTTTGAGTACGCGCCGTGGACCCAATTCCCAGAATTGCAAAACTCATTTCCGTTTTGAAGATGAGAAACATACGGAGACATCATCGGAGCCTGAAAATTCTTCGGAGTACGGCGACCCACGGTCCGACCAAGCGTCCAAAACGCCGTCGTAATTCAATTTCAGCATCAATCCACTGGCACTCGAATCCGGCTCCGAATTCTTCAATTCCGCCGCAGCTGCAGGTAATTTCTCCACCTTGGTTTTCTTTTTATCGCTGGAATTTAATTTCGCCACCGGCTTCAACTTCAATTTCGGTTTCAAATTAGAATCGGCGGGAACCTTATTATTACTGAGTCTGGGAGATATTTGAAGCATATCAACAATCGGAAAACACCACCAATTATTCCCTTCATCTCCCATATGCCTAAATGCTCTAACTCCTTTCCTCATATTAATCCCATTCCCAAATCCTTGGGATTTCCCATCAAATTGGAACCGAAATTTCCCATCTTTATTCGTCAATTCATCTGAATTCTCCTTGCTCACACTTAAATTCCCCATTATGCTATCAATTCCCTCTTCAATTTCCTCATCCAAAATCGACTCCGCATCAAAATCCTCCTCCTCGTACAAACCCAATTCCGACGAGTTCCCGACGGAATTGGAATCGCTCTTGCAAGCGCTAAAATTCATCAAGTTTGAAACTTTTACCTCATTTAAGAAATTGGGTTTCTCAGTTTGGACTTGGTTGAGAAGAAAGCCGGAATCTTCGTCGAAAACCCGGAAAGGCCAGAGCAATTCCGGCGAGGATTCATCGAGGAGGTGGTGATGGGGTTTAATGAATTTGCAAGGATGGGAGAGATTTTTGGCGGAGAAGATGTTGGGGTAGGCAGTGGAGAGAAGAGCGGCAGCTTCGTTGTAGGTCTGATTTGGGCGTTTTCGAGGAGTACGAGGTTTTCTGGTGGAGAGAGAATTGGAAGATTCAGAGAGAGTTGAAGATGGAGAAGAAGTGTTTGAAGTTCTAGTCGAAGTAGATGGTGATTTCACTATGTCTAAATCGAACCCATATGAGTGTCTTAAACAAGGAGAAGACATTTTTGGAATTAATTTCAATTCAAAGACTTTGAATTTAGCAGCAATTTTCCATTTCTGAATTTGATCTAAAATTGGCAAACAGAGATGGGAATTCGCAAAACCCAATTCCAACAATAACAGAAAGTTGTCTTTTTTGAACTCAAAATTGGGAAAAGAATTGAAAAACCCTAAACCCCTTTTTTTTTTTTTTGAAAAAAAGGTGGAAACAAAGAAGAGTTGCTAGTTAGAGGTGTTTTGTTAAAGAAAAAATGATAATATTTTAGAGGAGATGACAACCTCAAAACACTATTGAAAGTAAAAATCGCACCAAAAAAAAAAACAAGGGAATTGAAAAACCCTAGATAAACCCAGAATTCAATGAGCTAAAAAGAAACAGAAAGTTACCAAATTTGGAAAATTGAAGGAAATATATACTTTTTTCATGCACAGAGAGTTAGAAATTTGGGAAACTAAAAATAAGACAGAGAGAGAGAGAGAGAGAGAGAGAGGAAAAAAGAACCGTTGAAGGAGGGAATGAGAGAGGGAGACACGGATATACAGAAAGAGAAGTGTTTTGGTGAGGAGTGTGAGAGCGTAAAAAAATATTAAAGAGATGAGAGAGCAGAACAGAAGACAAGACGAAGCTTGTTTTGCTAATGGGACCACACCTACCTCTACTCTCTAATTTTGGATCTTCAATTATTTTGTTCTGCTTATTTACTTCATTGTCCCTCTTTTTTTTTATTTTTTAATCACCTCTACTCTTTTCTTTAATCCTTTTTTATTATATTAATGAGAAGATTATTTGTTTATCGGTGTTAGTGTACACGGGTTAGTTTTGTTCTGTTTTCTTTCTTTATTTTAACCAAGACGGCATACTCTGGCCTCCAGCTTTCTTGGAGTAATTAAATATAATTCATCTCGTTAACAAAACACCTAATTCATGTTGTTAACATAAGATTAATTGAATTATAATCCTACCTTTACCTCTACTATTCATCTTGTTAACAAATTATTATTAAAAGTACAATTAATTCATTAGAGTTTGATTACTGCCTAAATGATTTATTAGGTGAAAGAAGTTGATAAAAAAAAATATTTGTTAAATACTTAAAGAATTTGCAAAAGAGTGCTTTAGAGTTTGAAGCTGAATTTTTTTTTTTAAATAACTAATTACTCGGTTCGAGATTGATCAGGCACCCTTTAGATTGCTTCTATCCCAATTAAATTTTTTTACATACATTAGAATTCAAACTCGAGATCTCTAGTTTAAACGATCGAAACTTTTACCATTCAAACCAATCTTAATTGGTATTTTGAAACTGAAGTTAATGATCATACAATGATACTATGTTACTTTAATACTTCAATGAAACTAATATTATTATTATGATACTATGATACTACATTATTATTTTGATACTATGATACTACATTATTATTCCACCATTACAAGTAAGGTAATAAAACAAATATTATCATCTTTTTAATGGAATTTAGGTTTGATTCACATTAAATATTTCCATATAGAGAAATAAAAGCCTTAGCTATAACTGAGACTTGAACATAATTATTTTAATAAAAAAAACCTGTAGTTTATAAAAGGAATTATTAATTATATGTTTATATTAGTTTTAAAAAATATGTAAGAATTTGGGATAGGTAAACCTTAAATCCTGATGCATCTGTCATGTCTTCCAACCAACCCCTTTGGGATATTTTAACATAATATCTAAAAACCAATAAATAAAAATTTATGTATATATATATATATATATATAAAGGTATAATAACTTTATATCAAAAAAGAAAAATAAAGGTGTAATAAATATTTGTTTTAGTAGTTTAGTCATCAATTAGTGGTATTTGAAAGTAATTAAAAAGAATAAAAGAAAGGAATTAGGGCAGAATGGTCATAATGGTAATGATGGGAAAGGATGGATCCACTGATTGGATTATCTTCAAGCTTCTGTCACCCATACCACCCTGCAATTTTGTATTTTAGATTTTGTGGGAAAGGTTTTCTTATCTGCTGAGGTGGCAATATACTATTGGGTAGATTGGATTCTCTAGGGCATACGTGGCACCGATACAAGTGGGATCCAAGGGTGATCACGTGTGTCCAGGGAAGGATTTTGGATCTCACAGTCAGAAATGATTTAGAGCTTTATTTGGTGTGTGGTTTATGGCAATCATACGTTGGGCTTATTATATTCAAGAGCTTTTTATTACATTATCATTTTCAAATCCACCTTTTTAATTTTTTGTTGCTACAATTTTTTAATTTTGTTGCTACAATTTTTTAATGTTAGATATTTATGCACTATCATTGAAGTTTAATTTTATTTTTAATTTTCGCGTCCATAATCCTTTCTAAAACAATCAATTTTGACTGGGGAACCTATGCATTTGCTAATTTTAATTAACAAATGTAACAAGTTAAATTAAGGAATTCATCCATAAAGTAGGTATCACTCTTCGAATATGTTTAGTTTAACTGTTAACAGAAAATTGTTGATCATTAATGGTTGCAATTAACTTCGGGTCAGTTTGGGATTGCTGTTAGTGTAAGTACTGTCAGTGAAAGTTAGGTTTCATTTTTTTTTTTAAAAAAAAAGTAATTTTAAGTATTTTTCCAGTACTTTCTTAAATACAATCTGACTTTTACCAATTGTGCATTCGAGCCAGCTTTCAGTAATCCCAAAAGCAGTTTTAAGCCAAAATAAGATTCTCCGTACTTTGGCTGAAAGCTGCTTTCGGGGCTGCTAAAAGCTACTCCAAACTGGACCTTAAAACTCATAATTGGTATTTGATAAATACACAATGAATTGTAATTAATATGTCAAAATATTAGTTAAAACATTACTTTACAAAAAACGTTTCACAAAAGCTCTAAACTAAAATTTTTGGCAAAAATGCAAAATTTTATTTTCATATATTGTTCCATTCCTTAAAAAACAGTTGGTTAAAAATTCTAACTAAACAGTTTATATGAGCGTTTTTGAACTATAACACTAGATATTGCTGCGAAACAATGAAGCAAATATCTCTTACAAATTTAAAGTTGATTAGAATTTTAAAAATAACAAATTGTATTCGTGTAGAAACTAGAGTTGAACAAAAGTTTCAAATTTGAAATAGAACCCAGTATTTTTATAGTTTACAGTGGTTTGATTATACACAATATATTTAAACTAAACATTTTTTTTTACCAATAGATTAAATTTATATTTAAATTAGATCCATGTAATTTCGAGAGGACATAAAGTAATCTTAATATTATATTCTCTTTACAAAAGTCAAATCCAATTATGTAATTATGACAGAAGATGTATTAATTCATTAATTGAATGTTATGCATCACAACAAAAAATTTACAGTAAAATGAATTTTCTAAAAAAGTTTTTTAACAATGATATTAAAAAATTATTGTTAAATAGTATATTTAAAAGTAAAATTATGTCGAATTTTTATTATAAATATTTATGCTCACAATTTTATAACAGCAATATAAAATAATTATTTTTTGTATTGCTACTAAAAAGCTTATTTAACAGCATTATCCAAAAGTTACTACCAAAAAGTTCATTTAGCAGCAAAAAAATAATTATTGCATGTTGTTGTTATAAAGTTATGATTGTAAGTACTTGCAACAAAATTTTGATTTAATTTTATTGCTAAATGTGTTTTTTTGGCAGTAACGTTTGGATAATACTACTAGCGAAGTTTAAATTTTACTGTAAACTTTTTTGCTTCTAAATGTAATATTTCTTGTAGTGCATTTACTAATTTACGAAATACATCAAATATCAAAAATTTTGTTATGTGTTAGGTTTGAGTAGTAGAGATATCAGTTGAGCATAATTTAAAAATAATTGAAAACTAAATTGAAAATTAAAATCGAAATTTGATTCGATTACCAATTATTTTGATTTTAGTTTGGCTATTAATAATTTGATTAGACAAGAACTGAACCAAATTATGGATGATATTAATTAGAAAATTATACATATATGTAGGCTATAGTATATCATTGTTTCCAAAAAAATTATTTATAATTCGAATATTAAAAAAAAGAATTAATAGATCAATTAATTTGTTTTACTTTATGTCCTAAAAATAATTTAAAAATTTCAATTTTTCTAATTTCGGTTATGCAATAAAATCTGGTTTTAAACCAAACTAATAATTCGGGTTCAATTAATTTTAATTATTGTTCCACATTTTTTTCGTTTCAGTGTTCATATATTATTGAAACTATATTGATACGTAGCTTAAATAAGAGTTTGATTCGGTTTGATAATAGAACCGGTCGATATTCTACCTAGTTTTAGTTGCTTAAATTAAAAATTTCAAAATTGAGTTCTAAAATATATATAGCATAATATTATTATAAAAGCCGAGTTGTGGAAGAATATCGGAGGCTTTATCAGAGATATTTACAGTAATTTGGCGAGGCATATGAAATACAAAGGTTGTCTCTAAAAACTTTTCGAGCTGAAAAAAGCAAAGATAAATAACATGAACCTGTGATTTTGTTCCTATCATCTATCTATATATGCTGCCTAGCTTTATTAAAAATTATTACAACTTTTTTTTTATAAAAGTAAAAGATATTTTTCTCCTTGTTGTTTTCTATTCAGAAATACTAGAATGTTGTGTTATATTATTATTATTATTATTATTATTATTATTCTGAATGTCTGAATACAAGATATACATGTATTGCATAATGATTGAATAGGACAGTTTCAATACATGTACCGTATGTATATGGTTGAATATGACATTTTTTATATATAAAATAAATTTATATTACTCCTATTTATCTATGGATGGTGGGTAACGTTTAATTAATAATTTAAATGATAATTCCATATTAATATTGTGCTAAAATGTAAACTCTCTATCTCTCCATTCTGTTAAAACATTTAAATCTCCAATGACAATAATCTCAAGTATTTCCTTTCTTCTTATGTTTATAAAATAATACGATTTCTCTCTAAACAATTAATAAATAATATTTATATATATATAATGTTTTTTTGTTGAACCATAGACCGAACAATTTCTGGAGGAGATTATTGGTTACTCACACTAAGTCATCTGTATATTAAGTCAATAATAGTAGGACAATGCACATCTCAAGTAATAAAAAAATGATAATGTGTAATTAATTAATAAATTATTTAATAGTTGATTATTCAATAAAAATTCTAGACCCTAAAACGAAAATTATAAACTCTAAAATATAAACCTTATTGGTTATTTATTTAACGTTAGCTTGGTACAACGACAACGTGATGTACGAGTCATATTCTATAGTTTACCCAATAAAATCAAAATGACAAGAAATTTTAAAATATGCTTTACACACAACGTCATTTGTGCACCAAACCAATAAAATTAACCTCTTTATATCTTGGGTCCACGTTTTTCTTTTTATTTTAAGGTTTAGATTTTTGTTTAAATAATCAAACAATTTTTTCATTGGTTAAAATATGTTTGTTATGATTTTATTAATTTGTCATAACGGATAACGCAGCGTGACAGATATTTTACAATTAATTTAATGTTGAATTAGGTGCGACAAATTAAAGCACAAATGAATATTTTATTTAATTTCTAATAGAAAAGAGTAAAAACTACTATTATAATAATATTGTATTGAAAATTTTTGATAAAGTGGCATGTCATTTATTTACTCAGAGAAAAAAGAAGTACATGTATATCCCATAATAAGAAAATGACAAAATTTGTGAATGGGGGCTTATCTGTTTAAAGGAGGGGCTGGAAATATTACAGCCTTTGAAATTGGATAACAATTCAGTAATAGAAAATTCAAGATGTACACACACATGTGACTAATGTTAGTTATCTTCTTTATTATCTTCTTGATGGACCTTCCTTAAACTTTTTTCATTTAATTCAATTCTTTTTGCTATTTCATTTTGAATTCAAATTCTTCTCTCTTTTTTCACTAATTAATTAAGATAGATAATTACCATGTTATTATCAAGCCATAGTTCAAATTATATCCTTTTCAACCTATAAAATAGAATTCCAATTCTCATTCAAGATTTGAGTATCTTATTTGGAGAAATTTTACTACATAACCGTCACGTCATCTTCGTGCCAAAGCCAATAAAATTATGGCAACTCACATTTCAATTAATTAAAAAAATAAGGTGTAATCAATTTATTAATTATATAATAATTATTTATTTAAATAAAATTCCAGATACTAAAATATAAATCTTGGGTATTAGAGTCTAATTATTAAATCCTAAAATATATTACGTGACATGATTTTATTGGTTTTGCACATAAATGACGTAGTGTGTTAGACGTATTCTAACATTTCTCATTTGAGTATTTGCTAATGCACATCTCATAAAAAGAGATGTTACACACACATCAAAAAAAAAATAAAAAATAAAAATAAAAATAAAAAGAGAGAGAAAGACAGAAAAAGAAAAAAAAAAAAAAAGAAGCCAATGTGGATGTGTTCAGCTGTAAGTAAGCATTGTGGCACCCTCCCATCTTGGTTCCAATCATATTGTCACTGTTGGATTTCTCATTGGTAAAATGACAAGTCCTTTTGTAAATCTCTTTGTGGTCTTGAAACTTTCCCTAATATTAAGTTGGAAATACCCTACATACTCTTAAATTTTAAGGGTAAGTAGGAAAAAAAAAAGAAAAAAAAAAATAACTTAAATTACTGCGAGTTGTGTTTTAATGGTGTGAGCTTCTTTTCTTAGTTTAGAAAATTTCAAAATTTGAAACTTTATGGGAGAGTTAAATGTCTATCTACAGAGCTTGAATCTTTCACTAAGACACTATGTAAGAAAGTTAATTATAAATTGTTTCATGTTTTAATTTTTTTCGTTCTTAGAAATTGAGTATATAAATGGAGCATACGATGAATTTTTGAGGTTTTCATAAAATAAGAGATGTAATTAATATGATGAAGCAACTATGTATTTAATTTTATAAAGGATGTTGATATATACTAAGAAAAAGTAAATGGGTCTCTATCCAATGTGGAAAGGCATGATTTCATAATAATGTCTCTACCCTACCCATCTGCCCTATTTAATCTTAATCTTATTGCTTTAAAACCCCATTGGCTGCTTTTTGAGTTTTACTAATTGGAACTAATTCAAATGGTTTTCTTCTTGGCCTCTAAAATGGATTTGGGTTGACTTCTAACGTTCCATAGAGTTTAAAATTGGAGAAAAAGAATAAAAAATCTTTTATAATTATTTGCCTTTTTCTATAAATTTTGTTCCTCTTGCTCGTATTTTCATAATTTCTTTTAGAACTTTTTAATTTTTAATTTTTATTCTAGTTTTCATTTTTATTACATATTTTATTAAGAAACAAAATTAATTTACTGTTCATCACCTTTAAAAAAAAGGCCTTATTTTTTATGTTCATTCCCTTCAATACTGAATTTTTTTTTTTAAGATACCATTTAAAAAAAAAAAACATTTCTTTCATATCATGACCACGATTTTATTTCGTATTTTTAAAATTTTTTTCAATTTCTTCTTTACAGAATACCCATTTAAGTTCTAGTGCTTGATTCTTCATCCTCCTTACTCAAGTTTGTGTTTTCTTTCATCATTTCTTCATCTTGGTTCAAGATTTCGAGTTTTTTCAATTATTTCTGCATCATTTTCGCTTGAAAAGTAAGATTTCTGTTGCATGAATTTTTTTTTTTTCCTAACTGTGCATGTGTTGTCTATGTCTTCCATCGATTTTGCATTTTCGTTCTCATTTTTTTTATTTTCATCTTTATTTTTAGTTTCATATGGTTTTTGCTTCAATGTTTTGCAAATGATGAAGGAGGTTATGTTTAAGATGTCTACATATTTTTTATGACAATTTTGGTGTTGCTATTTCTATTACTTTAAAGAGGACACATAGCATCGTTGTGTAATTTTTTGTGCAATTATAGTCAATTTGAATTCGAGAGCATTTGCAACTGATTATGTGATTTTCTAGTACATGTAACATATTTTAATTTTGATTTGCGTGTTAATATTTTATATAGAACTAGCTTTCATCCCATACAATGTGCGGTTTTTAATAATTTATTAAAAATTGAAATATGAAAATTGAAAATGTTATAAAATAATTTTTACAACTTAAATTTCTAGTGTTAAATTAGTTTATTATTATTATTTTGACTGAAAAATAAATTTGTTATTACCATCATTGTATAAAGAGCATTCAGAGCTCATTTGAATAATTATATTTTGTTTACTGTTTGATATTAAACAACATAAATATAAGTGTTTGGCTAGATTTTGTTGATAGCTAATAGATTTTTAGGAAAGAAAAACGATTATTTTCTATCAGCAAATAAAACTCATTTTTGAAAAAAAGAAAAAAAACTTCCTTTTATTTTTTTTTTAATATTTGTTATTAATGTTTTTACTAAATACTAATTATCAATATGTGAAAAACAAAAAATAACAGTAAAAAAAAAAAAAAGAAGCAAAACCAAGCAATAAGAACAATACAAACCATATAATTAAAGTTGAAATATTTTGCAATAGTGTGAGATATTACCATGCATGTAGAATTATAATAAAAATATTATATATGTGTACCAAAACTTTTAAGATTTGTTATTCTTTCAAATTCGTTGTTTATCAATATTTCTTAATTCTAAATTTTGAAAAATAATCGTCTATTGCTTAATTTGAAATAAGAATATGTTATTGACATACTGTACATCGCATGTAGAGTGAAATGATAAATTTACCCTTATTTGGCGCTGTTTAAATTTATTAATTTAAAATTTAGTGAAAGTTAAATTCTCAAAATAAGTGAAGTAATAGTTAAAGTAATACCAGTTCATTATGAAGGTTGAACTTGAATCACAAAATCATAAAGTAATTACCAGTTTATTAAATTAGTTTTAGTACATGCACTTACAACACTATATACTGTAGCTATCATATTATTTCTTTTATTTGCCAATGTGACTTATATAGTTTTCTTGAAATTATAACCAATTAAACATAAAGTAAAATGCTTGAACTACTTCCAATCTTTCATCTGTAACTCATATTTCCATCGACATACACTTCATGTATATGCTGCTTGTCGGTTCAATGAAATACTTGTCCTATGGAAAATATGCAAGTTGTCGTACGTAAAATTATTAGTTTGTTTGTCTTTTTGAAACTGGAAAATAAATGAATATCAAAACCCATGATAGAAATCTATCAACAAAATCATAAACTTTAGAATCTTCATGAACCGAAAAAATTACTTACTAACGGCAAACAAATTAGTTTGAGTAATGGATCATGATAACAGTAAAAAAACCAGTGATATATTAATGCAAATACTTAAGGTGAACCTTGATCACATATTTGATAAATATATTTAAAAATAGACACCCCAATGAATATATAAAGTTTTCAAATTACAGAAATCCTACAAAAGAGTCAATAATAGAAATAAAAAAGTTTATTAGCTTGATTAATAGAAATAAAAAAGTATCAAAGACACTTACTCCTAAATAATCTCATACTATTCAATGATCATAAAAATAGACATGCACATGTCATTCTTATAGTGCACAAGAGCAGCTTAGCAAATTTTCAACTATTAACTTCTATAAATATTTGTATAAATGATATTCACAAATATTGTTGCTCAAAATACAGTAACAAAAAATAATGTCACCATATTTACTCCTCTTCATTCAAAATAATGAAATAACAACAATAATAACCCTTTGAAAATGTTTGATATCTCTTTTATTTTGCCATTTGTTTAGTTTCTGGACCAAGTTTTGCAAAATATCATTCATTGTCACGATCCATCTCCCGGACCGTGACCGGCACTAGGGAACGGGTAGGCATATCGCCACCGGAACCCGTAGCAAGCCTTAAAACCATAATCTAAATTAAATACTCAATTATATAATAACTAAATCCATCATACTTGACACATTAAATCCCTTACACATATACAACTTGAAATATAATCCTTAATCTGGTACCGTGGTCTAGAAATTTAATACATTGAATACAATTAATATTAACCTACATAATAAGGCTAATGTACCGCCCGGAGGAAGGTCTTGGGCTGCAACTCGCTTCTAGCTACCTGAAAAATTTAGGGAGTCAGACCTCCCATAGTAAACTAATTATATGCAATGCATGAGTAATTTAGCAATCATCCAATCACACAATACTTTACGTATGTATATTTACATATATGTCATACAAGCATTCATACACATGATTTCGGTAAATCAAATAAAAAATCAATTATTAATAAGTGGTTGGGAAGATATGTTCCCGAAGTGATGAGAAATGAAAGGATTAAGTGTTCTACTTTCATTTCAGGATTGGGAAAGCAGTATACTTCTTTGCATGCTTTCTCAACAATGAGAGGATGCACTTTTTCTCAATTGGTTGATGCTGCAAAACGAATGGAGCTTGATTTTAATCAAGCAAACTTGATTTCTCAATCTATTCAGATTCCTAAGCCCAGGGATGGTGGTCAGTCTTCTTCCGCTACAATGGGTAATACAAGCAATTTTCATATGGGAAGTGCACAGCCTTCTAATCAGAAGACAAGATTTCACAAGGAGAGGCACCATAGTCAAAGACGTGGTAGAGGTTTCTACCAATATAGTGGTGCACAAAGTTCCAGTTCTGGTCATAGTAGTTCTACATCGGGTTCTAGTGCTTGTGTTAATTGTGGTAGAAATCATCAGGGTCCTTGTTATGTTGCTCCTGGTAGTTGTTTTAAATGTGGGTAGCCTGGACATTTTGCTAGATAATGTCCACAATTGGGATTTCAGCCAACTCCTTCTTAAGGGTCTTCATAAAATGCAATAAGGCCTAACTTTTCGATGCAGCAGGGAAATTTCTCTTCACCATCACAGTTTAAGCATGCGCCTGGTATATCGCAGGGTCAATCGAGTCGTTCTGGAGGTAGAGGTAGGGGAGGAGGAAGGAATCCTCAAACTAGACAAGGACAAGTAAGGGTGTTCACTCTCACTCCATACGAAGCTCAAACTTCAAATGTTGTGGTTTCAGGTACTATTCCTGTATGTTATATGGATGCTAAAGTACTTTTGGATCCCGGTGCTACACATTCTTTTATTTCTCCTTGTTTTGCTACGAAAATAATTAGAATTCCTGAAATGCTAGAGCGTACTTTATCTATGACTACACCACTACATGAGTCAATAGAAACACAACTTGTATTTCCTTCTTGTCCTGTTACAATTGAGGGAAGAGATTTATTAGCGGATTTAGTTCTACTTGACGTGATTGATTTTGATGTTATTTTGGGAATGGATTGGTTATCCCAACTGTTGGAAATGCCCTAGTCCCAAGGCATTGGACCTCGTATTTGTATTATACATTTATTGGATACTTGTATTATACATATTTTGTATCATAAATAAAGGTATTAATTCATTTATCATATATCTTGTGCTGTATTTTAAATGAAGTATCCAATGGACATATCCATATCCATGTTAACAAGTGTCATGCACTTGGAAGTAAGACCATGGATAGGGGAAACGATATGACCATAAATAAAATTAATATTTACATTGGCCTTCTCATAATTAATTAAATTAATTTATGAGATTATTTCGTAGGTGGAAATATTTCACATGTATAGGTCTTACATGTATCTTTATTTTATGAAAGTCAAAATTAATCCCATGGTAAAATTAATTGATCAAATTAATTTTAAATTTAAATGTATCAAATATATTATTTGGAATAATATATTAAGAATACATGTTAAATAAAATTAGGTTTGATAATGAACTGGACCGGAGATTAATTTTGGACTGGACTCTAAAAGAAGAAAAGCCCACATAAAATGAAGAAAAGGAATTGGGCCAAAATTGGGAGGGAATTTCGGCCAACCCTAGGGTAACAATTCGGCCAAAAGTAGACACCAAGGGAGCTGAAATTTTCAACCTTTCCTCTCACAAAATTTTGATTCCAACGCTAGCACGGGTCGTGTTCGTTAGCCGTTCGTGTACGTGAATGCGGAAGGAATCTACTTTGATTTATGCAGCCATCTCTAGAAGAGATATCACAGGTGTGAAATCTTTTCTTTGTTGTTAATATTTTTTATTTTACAACTTTCATATCAATTGCTCCTAGGCACGGATTTGAGGAAATCACCGCGTTCTTCCGCTTTAATCTGGTGATTTCTGGTGAAAAATCCCAACACCAACACTTTGCCACTTTAGATTATCGAAGGAAAATGGCAAGGTTCAGTGTGCCAGGAGATGTAGAATTTGAATTCCAAGGTGATAAAGAGATGTCTTTTTCGAATTTGATATCAACCATAACAGCTAGAAAACTTTTACATAAAGGATGTCAAGGGTATTTGGCCTTTGTTAACGATACAACCGTCGATGAAGGCAATATTGTGAATGTTCCTGTTGTAAATGAAATTTCTGATGTGTTTCCCGAAGAATTACCAGGAATACCTTCCGAATGGGAAATTGAATTTTGTATTGACTAAGCCCCTGGTACCGCTCCAATATCTATGCCACCTTATAGGATGGCACCGGCAGAGTTGAAGGAGTTGAAGGAATAGTTACAGGAATTACTCGATAAGGGTTTCATTTGGCCTAGTGTATCTCCTTGGGGTGCTCCCGTGTTGTTTGTCAAAAAGAAAGATGGGTCACTACGAGTTTGCATCGATTATAGGCAGTTAAACAAGGTGACTATCCACAATAAGTATCCGCTTCCTCGAATTGATGATTTGTTTGACCAATTACAAGGTGCATGTTACTTTTCCAAAATTGATTTGTGGTCAGGGTATCATCAGTTGAGAATCAAGGGTGAAGATGTACCTAAGATAGCATTTAGAAAACGATATGGTCACTATGAATTTTTAGTAATGCCGTTTGGCCTAACCAATGCACCGGCAATATTTATGGATCTCATGAATAGAGTGTTCAAGCCATTCTTAGATCACTTTGTAATTGTGTTCATTAATGATATACTGGTGTATTCAAAAAGTGAGGAGGAGCATGCACACCATTTGCGAATGGTATTGCAAACTTTGAGAGAACATTAACTTTATGCCAAGTTCTCTAAATGTGAGTTTTGGTTGGATAGTGTGGCATTTTTAGGACATGTGAAGGATGGAATACAAGTAGATCCGAAAAAGGTAGAAGCAATTACAAATTGGAAGAGACCTACTACAGTGACAGAAATTCGAAGTTTTCTAGGTTTAGTCGGCTACTATAGGAGATTTGTTCAAGATTTCTCCAAGATAGCAGCACGTTTAACCCGACTAACTCAAAAGAATGTTCCTTTCGTATGGTCAGAAGCATGTGAGAATAGTTTTCAAAGATTGAAAGATTGTTTGACCTCGGCACTAGTACTCACTTTACCATCTGGATCTGGAGGATTCACTGTATATTGTGATACTTCTAGAGTTGGTTTGGGTTGTGTGTTGATGCAAAATGGAAAGGTTATTGCTTATGCATCAAGGCAATTAAAGAAGCACGAACAGAATTATCCAACTCATGACTTAGAAATGGTAGCTGTAGTTCACTTGAAGCTATAGAGACATTATTTGTATGGAGAAACATGTGAGATTTACACTGATCATAAGAGTTTTAAATACATATTCCAACAAAGGGATTTGAATTTAAGGCAAAGACGTTGGATGGAGCTGTTGAAAGATTATGATTGTACAATATTGTATCATCCAGGTAAGGCTAATGTCGTGGTAGATGCTCTAAGTAGAAAATCTTCAGGTAGTTTAGCTCACATTAGTGTTGAAAGAAGGCCTTTGGTTAAGGAGATGCATAATTTATATGATTCTGGAGTGCAATTTGAACTGGTCAACTCTGGAACAATGTTGGCACATTTCAAAGTGAGATCAGTGTTACTTGATAGAATCAAAACTGCTCAAGCCAAAGATCCTCAATTGTGCAAAATTTTGACAGAGCGGAAAAACGATGATGTTCATGATTTTAGAATTGATGATGATGGATATCTACATCATAGGGACCGACTGTGTATTCCTAATGTGGATAATTTAAGAAAAGAGATAATGGAAGAAGCTCATTTTGCAGCCTATAATGTACATCCGGGTTCTACAAAAATGTACCAAAATCTTAAGAAGTTGTATTAGTGGATGGTAAGAAAAGAGATGTAGCAAAGTTTGTATCTCGTTGTTTGACTTGCAACAAGTAAAATTTGAACATCAAAAGCCTTTGGGATTATTACAGTAGTTACCTATTCCCGAATGGAAGTTGGAACGAGTAGCTATGGATTTTGTAGTTGGATTGCCTCGTACGTTGAGCTGGCATGACTCTATATGGGTGGTTGTTGACAGATTGACCAAATCAGCTCATTTCCTTATAGTTAAGACAACATATTCAGCAGCAAATTGGCACGTGTTTATGTGGATAGAATTATTTGTTTGCATGGTGTTCCAGTGTCCATTGTGTTAGATAGAGGATTAGTCTTTACATCCAAATTTTGGGAGAAACTTCAGAGTGCTCTAGGCACTAGATTGGATTTTAGCACGGCTTTTCATCCTTAAATGGATGGTCAATCTAAACGAACAATTCAAACTTTGGAAGATATGCTAAGAATGTGTGTGCTAGATTTTGGTGGTCATTGGGATGCACACTTACCTCTCATTGAATTTGCTTACAATAATAGCTATCATTCAAGTATTGGAATGGCTTCGTATGAAGCACTATATGGTAGGAAGTGTAGATCCCCTTGATGTTGGGAGGAAATGGATGAAAGGAAACTTATTGGCCCGGAGTTGATACAGATTACTTCAGAAAAAGTCCCGATTATTCGTCAAAGAATACAAACAGCTTTTAATAAACAGAAAAGCTATGTCAATCCAAAGAGGAAAGATGTAACATTGATGGAAGGAGAGTATGTATTAATTAAAGTATCACCAATGAAAGGAATTATGAGATTTGGCAAAAAGGGAAAGTTGACACCCCAGTATATTTGACCATTTGAGATTTTGAAGAAAGTAGGTGAGGTGGCATATCATTTGGCATTACCTTCCAATTTATCGTAAGTCCATCCAGTGTTTCATGTATCAATGCTAAGGAAATATGTGCCGGATCAATCTCATATCCTCCATCCTCAAAATGTACAAGTTAGTAGAGACTTGTCATACGAGGAACAACCCGTGGCAATTGTTGATCAATAAACTCGTCAACTACGAACTAAAGAAATTCCAATGGAGTGCACTTGGGAATCAGAGTGGGAGATGCAGAACAAATATGATTACCTATTTCAATCATAAGGTTAGTCCTTTAATTTTAAATTCGAGGATGAATTTCTTTAAGGGAGGAGAATGTAATACCCCAAATTAATTGTGCTATAATTACCCAAATAAAATCATAGTATGTATTATGTTTATCTAAATATTTAAGAGAATTAATGATAATTTATAAAGTTTGGGAAAGAATTGAAAATTAGTCGAGTAAGGAGTGATTAAAATTGATATTTTGCAATATCAATTGAACTAAATGAGCTAATGGTCGCGACCATCATCAGCTCTCTTCTTCCTTCTTCCTTTTCTTTTTCATTTTTCCATTCCTTAACTTCAACTCTCAAATTCTCCCTCAATTCTTGTCTGTTTTTCACAATCCTTACACTGAAACGAAGCTCTGAACACGTACTACAAGTGTATGTAAATTTTAGGAGAAGAAATTAAGTGTTGAGAGAGACATAAAAGCAAGAAAACTCATCCTGTTGGCTGTTCCCTCGATTCACTGCCTTCTGCTTAAAATTTCAAAAATCTGACCCTTGAAACGGACTCAGGAGGCCAAAAAACTTTTGGGTAGGCTGGTAATCGGAGCATACACGAGTGTTTTTCGGGTGATCGGAGCTTCATCGGTAAAATTCTAATTTTTTCGATTTTTTGAGTTTTTGGTAGAATTAGGACAATCTAAAGGTATATTTAGACTCCTGAGGTTATAATCTAACTGATGGTATGAATCGTTTTTACATAGGACAAGTTCAAATTTTTCCGGCGACGGGAACTATTTCCGGCGAGGTATATAATGAACTTGAAATTAATATCAGAAAATTCCAAATATTAAAGATTAATTCTCGGACCTTGCCCAATTTCTCAAAGTGTTAGATTTTATTAATTTTGGAAATATATTAGTTAGTTAATTAAAAGAAAATAGTTGTTAAATTCTTGGTTTGTGAAGGATTGATTTAATTGAGGTTGTTGATAGATGAGAATATTTGGTGTGATAGGAATTGAATTAAATGTTAGTATATGTGTTGATGAAGAGAATTGGTACTACATGGAATTTAATTGAGTTGGCTATCCAGTCGAGTTATTGAATTGGAGTCTAAGGAGATCGACTTGAATTATTTGTGTGGATTATAGAAGTGTAGTTTTATGCAGGTTTGACCCTAATTATAATTAGGGGGATATCCATTTTATAGGGGAAACTCTGCTGAAATTTCTATTGATATTTTGGGTGACTAGAATACTTATTTTCTTACTCATTTCCATTCTAAATTTTCTTATGTAGACATTCAACCGGTAGGCGGAGCAGCAGAACCAGAGAAATATGATTCGTCAGCTAGGAGAATCTGTGAGTTAATTATATGTATTGCATTTTTAATTTAGCATTTGCATTCATGACATATTTTCAAAGTATAATTCTATTACATGATTATTATAATTATTTTATGAAGAGTAGTACCTATATTTATAATTATATTTATATATATTTCCAATTGTGGTTTAAATAAGTGATATGATATGCTTCATAAGTTGTTACTCTGGCATGTTGTTTAATGGAAGTTATAACAATCCTAAAAATTAATAATTCAATTCAAATTTTAGCAATTTATAAAGTAGACATGTTACCAAATTAAAAAAAGCAATTACTAGCTCTCAAGATGAATGTTATACTTTTTTTTTTCTTAATTTTATCACTTATATTTATTGAATTGTAATTTTTCATAACTGAAATATATATATAGAAGTTATAACAATCCTAAAAATTAATAATTCAATTCAAATTTTAGCAATTTATAAAGTAGACATGTTACCAAATTAAAAAAAAAAAGCAATTGCTAGCTCTTAAGATGAATGTTATACTTTTCTTTTTCTTAATTTTATCACTTATATTTATCAAATTGTAACTTTTCATAACTGAAATGTGTGTGTCTATATATATATGTGTGTGTGTGTGTTCGCTTTCATACAAGTCATGTCTTATAACTTTCCATTCATATTTCTCTATTTTTCTAAATTCTTAATATTCTTAAAATTCTAAATATTTCATTAATAAATTTTTTAATTGATTCACTTTAAAATTTTCAATGGCCATCAATTCTCAAACAAATTAATAAACTCTAAGATAATTTATAACTCTCCATCCACTAATTAATTAATTAGGTCATTATTACGTAACAAAAAATTGAAAAAGAGCTAAAAAAAAAAATACATTTCATATTTATCTATTTTTCTAAATTCTTTATATTTTTAAAATTCTAACAGGGGTGTATTGGATTAAGACTTTAATGACTTTTATATACTTTTAAATTCCGGAGGTATTCAATTAAGACTTTTTAGGAGTCTTTAAAAGTCATCAGGTATTCAATTATGACTTTTTAGGAGTCTTTAAAAGTCATCAGGTATTCAATTATGACTTTTTAAAAGTCTTAAAAAGTCATCATGTATTCAAAAAGTCATTGACAATCGATGAGAATGACTTTTATAGACTTTTTTTACAAAATATAACACAAAATCTTCAGAAAAAAAGTCTTGCATCTATACACAATACTTTTTATTTATCATTTCTCGTGAAATCCATATTCACCCGCCCTTTCTGTCTCTAGAAACGATCGATCTCCACCCTCTCCGACCTCCATAATCACCCGCACTTTTTTTGTAGGGGTGAGCAAAACCAAACCGCGAACCAAAAACCAAACTGAACCAAGACTGAAAAACCGAACCGAACCAAACTCTATTTGGTTTGGTTTTGGTTTTATAAAATATAATAGTTTGGTTTTTGGTTCAATTTTTGGTTTTTGTTAAAAAAACGAAACCGAACCGAACAGTAATAGGAAAAAATATTTTTAAAAAATATATATATGTAAATAAATAAATTTTATTTGGCATATTATATATTTATATTATTATATAGTTTGTATTTATGAGACTTTAGTAATATACATGCAATATAAATCCTTTTTAAGCAATATTTTACATGTAATTTATAAAAAATAATGACAATAAAAATTAAAAAATTAAAATTTTTATTGATTCGGTTTGAACCGAACCAAACTGTAACCAAATCGAACTGGTTCTGTTTGGTTTGACCCGAACCATATGAATTTTGGTTTGACTTTGGTTTCTATTTTTCTTCTATTTTGGTTTTTGGTTCGGTTCGATTTTTGAACCGAACCACGTTTTGCTCGCCCCTACTTTTTCGTTACCCTCTCTGACCTCCATAAACACCCGCCTTTTTTACCTTCTTTAAGACAGCTCCCCTATTTACCATCCTTAAGACAGCTCCCCCATTTCAGTTTGACACACAAACAGAGGTAGTCTTGGCTTGTGCAGGATTGCATAATTTTCTTAGAAAGGAATGTCGATCAAATGAGTTTCCAATTAAACAAAATAGTGAAACTAATTCATCTATACCAATGTCAATTAATGAAGAAGAAGATTTTGAACCATTTGTTGGAACACAAGAGCAACAAAGAAATGATGCTAATTAATAGAGAGCTAGTATTGCTACTGACATGTGGAATAATGTTGAACATATGAATGATGATGCACATTAGAAATTTTATAGCCAAATTACAATTTTTTAATTAACATTACTACTCAATTTTTATGTTACTATTTCATATTTTATGTTTGGCGATTCTTGTAGTCATTTATATGGTGTATTATCATTGCACACATGGAGATTATTAGTATTTTCTAATAAGTCTACAAAAGTCTTTAAGAGTCTATAAAAGTCTATGAAATAAACTTTTTAAAAGTCATCAATACTTTTATAGACTTTTTTTAAGTGAATGACTTTTATAGACTTTAATGACTTTCAGTGACTTTTAATATCTTGCAGAGAATTTTTAAAAGTATTGATGACTTTTTAAAAAGTTTATTTCATAGACTTTTATAGACTTTTAAAGACTTTTATAGACTTTTAAAGATTTTTAAATACTTTTATAGACTTATTAGAAAATACTAATAATCTCCATGTGTGCAATGATAATACACCACATAAATTACTACAACAATCGCCAAACATAAAATATGAAATAGTAACATAAAAATTGAGTAGTAATATTAATTAAAAAATTGTAATTTGGCTATAAAATTTCTAATATTTATCATCATTCATATGTTCAATATTATTCCACATGTCAGTAACAATACTAGCTTTCTATTCATTAGCATAATTTATTTGTTGCTCTTGTGTTCCAACAAATTGTTCAAAATCTTCTTCTTCATTAATTGACATTGGTGTAGATGAATTAGTTTCACTATTTTGTTCAATTGGAAACTCATCTGATCGACTCTTCTTTCTAAGAAAATTATGCAATCATGCACAAGCCAAGACTAGCTCTATTTGTATGTCAAACTGAAATGGTGGAGCTATCTTAAAGATGATAAATCTTGATTTGAAAATACCAAATAACCTCTCAACTGTATTTCTCCGAGAAGTATGACGAATATTAAATAACTCATTTGCGTGTTCATGATGTCGATCTTTGCCATTAAAATCATGTAGATGATAGCGAACACCTCAAAATGGAGCTAAAAATTGTCTTCGTGCTTGTTGCAGAACGAAAAAGGGAAGGTGATTATGGAGGTCGGAGATAGGGGTGAGCAAAACCAAACCGCGAACCAAAAACAGAACCGAACCGAGGTTGAAAAACCGAACCGTACCGTACCAAATTCTATTTGGTTTGGTTTTGGTTTTATAAAATATAATAATTTGGTTTTTGGTTTTTATTGAAAAAACCGAAACTGAACCGAACCAAATGTAATTGTTAAAAGATTACAAATTAAATGTATTTGAAAAACTGAATTCATACTTAAATCAAATGAATAACATCATCCTTTTTCCTTAGTATGATAAAATTATCTTTTTTTTATTATTCTTATCACTATCAAAATTTAATAAACCACTTTTCTTAAAGAACCTTTCTTTATGTAGATAAAAATTTGTAATTAAAAATAAAAATTTTTAAGTAATTTATTGAATAATAATGTATTTCTAGTTAGTTAGAATAATTTTTTTTTTGTAATACCTTTATTTGACCAATTCGGACTTTTTGATTTTATTATGTGAATTATTTTTTAAACATTGCTAATAATTAAATAATTAAAAGTAGAAATACAAAATTGGATTAAAGTTTTCCATACTTTGTATTTTTTCTTTTTCATTTTCATTTTCATTTTTTTTTCTTTATTGACTGATTTAAAAAGATATAAGAGCTGATAAATCAGGAACACGAAATAATTAATTAGTAATTAAAAAAGTTTTTTTTTATGGAACATATATATCAATATTCATGGATTATACCTTTCCTTACATTCCAAGTCCCTATGTTAATAGGGGCATGACTTCTACTTTTTCTGGCGACAATAAAAAAAACTTTGGAGTATGTGGGTTACAAAACCATAGCCTAAAAACAATTTGAATTCGATACACCTAATACCGATAATTATAAACAAAAAGAAAATAAAGAGGGAATGAGAAAATTGAGAAGAGATAAAAAAATCACTTGAATAATTAAATAGATAATAAAAAATATAAGAATTATAACCATACTAACATAATTAGTCCATGATCATGAGGTTTATCTTCGTATGTATGATTATACATACATTTCATTTCACAGTAATTAGTAAAACTCATGCATTAATAATGAAAAGTATAGTCCAAAAATTGTTGAATTTACACTAATATTCAAATATCACATTAATCAATATGAAAAAGTAGCACGAACAGATAATGAAAAAGGTTCGAAAATGATTTATGCTCATTCAAAAATTAGAACTAAAGAAATAATTATTTTCAAAACTAAAAAAAAGTTATAATAAGAGAACAATAACACAAAACTCTATGCATTATATTTTTCCAAAAATATTGATCAACAGATGAGAAAAATACTATTAACAAAGATATTTAATTCCATCCTGTCAAACCACATGAAGAATGCACAAATTTTTTGAAAGTTTTCTTTCTTTTCTCAATGTGCACAATTTCGTCGTAAGTTTATTATCAAATAGGTATAGGTAAAAACCATGCCATGAATGCAATTAATGGAATAGAAGAAACTCTCAACAGTTACAACATCTATTTTTGTAACTGTTATTTTAATTGGGCCTTTAAGAAGGAAAGGAAAAATTAATATTTAAAAATTTAGTGACTAAAATGTCAAAAATTCTATAAAAAAAAAATAGAGAAATTTGATTAGTAGAATTTGAGATATGAGAGAAAAAATGAAACACTATAAAAATGAAATACTGAAAAAAATATATAGTTCAGTAGCAAAATCAAAAGAAACATATAAATAACCCTAAAAATAATACCAATATTAAATTTATAACATCAAAATTTGAAACATCTTACCTTGAAATATATTTCAATGTCTCAACGACTTAATGTTTCCCTATGAAAAGTTCATCAAAAATATCAATATATCAAGTTTCTGTATCTTTTGTCATAGAAAAGAAGTAAATGAAATAATAATTACGTATCAAACCAGGAAACATGCTAAAAAAAATAGATTAAAAATGCATAGAAGGAGAGATCGATGATAAGTTTACCCATTCTAAATCGTTGATCCCATTCAAAATCTAATGTAGCAAAAAAATAAACGACTTGTCTATAAAAAAATGAGAAAGTAAAACGTGGAAAAGAATAATGAAAAAATAAGGACGACAGTATGTGTTTTATATTGTGGAGAAAAAATAATGCAATTAATTATAACAATTAATTTCACCATTACTAATCTCAGTTTAATTTAATTAAGAGCAATTAATTAAATTAATTGAATAAGGATGACAGTATGTTTTTTTTTTTTAATTCGCGAATTTGAAGTTTGTTATGGGCCAAAAAATGCGTCTTAAGCCCATGTCTATATACACCTGCATATTATATAAAGTTATCAGCTTCCGAACCCATAATTAAACTCTCTGTAATGGCACGATTCCTGTCGAAAGCTTTCCATCGTCCCTCTTTTCTTCCGGCGAAAGCTCCGTCGTTCGGTTTTATCTACCGATATTTTTCATCCAAGCCTCAATTTCTTGAAATTGACCTTGCTTCATGCTCTTCGTCTACTGCATCGGAAGTCGACGGAGATGAGTTGATTTCGATGATGGAGAGCATAGTTCACCGTGTGAATCTTCGGAATTCCACTCCCGACTGGCTTCCTTTCCTTCCTGGCTCTTCTTTCTGGGTTCCACCGGTTAATCGTAGCTTGGATGCTACTTCTTTGGATCAGAAATTGGTTGATTCACTTACCGAGGAAGAGTTCCTCGCTGTTCTCAGTTATCGAGGCTGGCCTTCCCCCTCTTATTTCATTTCAGGTATTCTCAGTATATTCTACGTTCTCTTCATCATACGTGCGTGATTATATGCATTCTATTGAGTAATTTTACCATTGTAGAAGATAGAGAGTAGAGAGCTATGCGAGAAAGCAATTGGTCGCTATAAAAGAAAAAAATTTGACTCAGAGTTTGAAATTGATAGGACATGGTGCCATGTGAGATCAATAGAAGAAGGAAATTGAATTTAACATGCTGCATTTAGATGATGAATTAGCAACGTCTAATCTTTGAAATAATCGAGTTTAATACAAATGAGGTTACATATTAGCAAAACATGGAAATCAGAAGCAATCAATGATCAATAGGTTCTAGGTTTTATTGAAAGACCTCCCAGTTTTGTTACTTCAGGTTTTAAAACTGAAAATTTTCACTTCATCTTTACCCTTATTAAGTTTTAAAACAAAAAGCAATCTACTGAGTGGACCTAAACTTGTAAAAAGGAAAAAAAAAAAAAAAAAACTGTGAAGACTGTATATACTGCTATATTATTACCCAAATTCTCAGTTAAGTGTTACTGTTTGCCTTTGTTGATGCCCAGATTTGGGCCCTATCTTATAAATGGAAACTGATACATCCACCAAGAACTGTTATTTCAAAAAAAAAATAGGACATGGATACATGGGAGGAACCTGTCAATAATAAAAATATAGGAGTATATTATGAATATTAAATTATAAAACTTATAAAAGAAAAGTAATTTAATTTAATTTAGTCATATATATATTACATGATTATATAATGGATAAAATCAAAATCAATAATGGATTAGTGCCAACTAACCTATATGATGGAGTGGTGGACAATCAATTAAGGAGTCATGACCCCGTATATGTTGCACTGTGTGTCCAGATGTTTCCATGTCGGAAATGTGTTGGACATGAGGTACCTAAGCCTTCAGCGTGTTCATGCATCATAAATTATCCTAAAGAGACTTTATATGTATTATTCTTTTTTCATTTGTTAGCTTAATAATTTATAGCTAGAGAGAAGGATAGCACATGAAATACTGTAGCAAAGCAACATCTCCATGAAAGTATGACTAAGTTGTAGCTTACGTTCCCCTTTGAGAAAACAATATTGGACATTACACAGAACAGCATAAATTTCATTGATAATCTCATCCAAGTTCTGTTTGTTTATTGGCTGTTCATTTAGCACATCTTTGAACTAACTTAACTTTTTGTTGTATTTTAATTACCATTAAAGTTATGGACAATGGACAGTCCTTGGCTCAGTCCATTGTTAAGGGGTTTTAACTTGTATTCATTATTGCATTGGAACAACCATTAAGAGTGGGACATTTGAATTTTGTGGCTCATTGTTGTGCGTTATAGTCCATTAGTTGTGCTGGGGCTACCAGCTAGGAGCCTAGGATTTCTGTTCTTGTGTGACAGCGGACTGGTTGTGTGTGTTTTTATACATAGTAGAAAAGTTAAAAAGGCTAATCAATCAAGTGTTCTTGGCCACTTCTTGAGAATATGAAAAATGATAACGCTTCCATGACTAGTTCATCAATGATGGTTAAAGGGTTGAAAGGGTGTAACAAATTGACATCTCTATTTATTCCTCTCCTCCATAAATGCGCTTGTGCATGTTTATGCACTTGGAGTTTCATAAAACATATGTGCCTGCATGTATGTGTATGTGCATGTACTTGTTTGTGCCGAGGCTTTGCAGATCGATTGAAGATAACCTTTTTAAGGCCCCTGATCTTTCTTTATTTTTTGGATTAAGCCCCTGATGTTTCAATTTGATGCATTGAGTCCTCAATCAATTAAAAATTTATAATCACACACATTAAGCCCCTGGTTACTAGGAAAATTAGCTGTGAATATCAAACTTTGTTAAAAGAGTGTTGCTCATTTTATCTGCCTCAGGATGCTTTTTTGCCCTTTTTTTTCTCACTAAAAAAAATTTGTTTGGACTGAGACAATTTTGAATACATTTTTGACTGCAGATGACGAATCTAAAGAGGCCAATATGGAAATGAAGGTCATGTTGGGTGGGAGGGAGATAACAATTCAGATGCAAAAGGAGGTTGATGAGGAAGAAGAAATGGAATGTGAAATTGAGGAAGAATGATAACAAGTTTAATGGAAACTTCTCTGGTTAGTAATTTCCTTGCCTTGTCACCACTCGGTCTGATTAGTAATTTTTTTCATGCACACTTGACAGAAAATAGCATCAGATTTAGCAGTAGAGGCTGATTGTTTCTATCATTGATGGCTTGTATATTTGTTGTTCATGTCATTACCATTTGCATAATTAATTTCTGGTACTTTCTGCTGCCATATGATTTTATTTCAGTTCATGACGATAACTTGATTATTTGAGAAAAGATGCTGCCGTAAGAAGGATCTTGAGCTGAATGGATTTACTGAACCACCTAAATGAAATAATTTTGCTATAATTGTTTACTAATTTGGATTTGCAGGGGTGAGGTACCTTGAGTAAATTCGAAAACAAGTAAAAAATATAAAACAAAGAGATGGAATGTTATAAAGATGTAGTCCTGTTGGTTGGTAGGGTGCTTTCCATATCAAACTTCTTAGCTACAAAATGCAGTCAAATCGTATCAACGAGGAACTTTACTACTGTCAAGTTACTAGTCGACATATGATCCCTAAATTATTTAGTGACCGCCTTATCTCATTAGTAATATTGAAAGTGCTTTTATCAGTCTAGACTGTTGTTGGCTTCTGAACAAACAAATGCTAAAGCTACTGTCATTTCTCCAGTTGTGACAACTGATCTGAACTTTGATTCCAAGTTGTGACAACTTTCTGCTACTAACATACTGTTATGGATTGTAACTTATCTGAACTTTGATTCCAAGTTGTGACAACTTTCTGCTACTGAATCAGAATGTTAATTTTGAGTGCTGTCTGTGATTCCTGTTCATAAAAGATGTGGTTGCTAAAACATTAGCTAGTTCTAAGGCATATACTGCCATTGAGGATGTTGAATTAGGGAATTGGTTAAATTTGTTGCAGCATACTGCATACAGTAAAATCAAATCATAAATGTAAGTAATATGCTGCTGATGATCTGATTTCATTATCTTTGCACAAGCCATAATCTTTTTCCCCTTAATCATATACATTATACAGTAACAAAAAAATATATGATTAAAAAAATATTTTACAAAATGACAGAAAAAGAAAAAGAAAGCTTGAGATCAAAATGGTTTTTTTTTTTTTTTTTTAGGTTTCTCCACAATGTGGATGGTTTTTGTTTAACTCGGTATATTGGTTAACAAGTCTATAAATAATTAGTTTTCAACCATACATTACTGACAATTTGTCAAATTTAATGGCTAGGTTGTTCTAATTTTAACAATGGAAAAAGAAAATATTGGTAATCAACACAAATTTACTGCAATGCTTATGTGGTAAAATAAGCTAAATCAATTGGTATTGGATATATTTACTATAAACTATTCAAAAATAAAATTACTAGAACTCATATATTCATGAAATTTGAACTCAGTTGTCTAATTTTAATGGTAAAAAATACAACAAAAAATATCAATACATTGGGACTAATGGTTAATGTTTGGTGAAAAATAAACTGCTGTAAACTAACTGAATTGTAGAAAGAGACATTTTGCATAGCATTAATTGTCCTCCAACAGCAAAAGAAAAAAAAAAAAGAAAAGACAAAATGCATAATATTATTTGTTGAGGATTACACAAGAAAAGCATACCAATGAAAGTTCACAATCACAACAAATTACAAAATGGGCCCCCCTATATGAAAGATTGAATATACAGTGAGTGAGATGAAGAATCTAATTAATTAAATCAAATAAGCATATGGTTTCCATGTGGGTTTTGTGGAAGAGTAGAGAAAGGATCTCCAAAAGGATTAGCTGTAGAAGTCATCGGTTGCATTAGCTGTGACTGAGAAGAATACTGAGGTTGTTGTTGTTGATAATATTGATTATAAGGAAACACCATTTGCTGTTGCTGCTGCTGCTGCTGCTGTTGATGTTGAAGCATCATTTGTTGTTGACTCATCATTGCCATTTGCACATTTGTTGGAGGTGCTATGCTGTTTGACATTGCAAATGGATCATGTAGTTGTAATTGTTGTTGTTGTTCAAATGGGTTTAGTGCTGTAGACATGCCATTGTAACCATAACCTGCATTTTGTAGTTGTATTTGTCTTCTTGCTGCATCATCTTCATATAAGCTATCCAGTAATAACTTATCAAATCCACCGGCCTGAGCAAACAACAAAGATCACAATTAGAAGGTGATATTTTTGTGTAGTAATGTTGTTATGCTTAAAGGCCTTTTTTTGTCCCTTGTGCTATCACATTTTTATCATTTTGCCCCTTGTCCTATTAATGTTTCCTTTTTGCCTCCTGTGCTTTTCACAAAAGCTCTAAAATAAGCATATTTTGTCATATTCTATTAACAATTTTGTTAACGGAATATGACAGAATATGCTTATTTTAGGGCATTTTGGAGCTTTTTTCAATAACAAAAGGGACAATTGGGAAACAACTATAGGGTAGGGGTAAAAGGGTCAAAATGTGATTATCACAAGGGCAAAATATGCCTTTAAGCCAATATTGTTAATTAAAGAAGTAGGAACAGAGAGAAGCTAGAGAAGTAATTACAAAATGGGTGTCAACAACTTGACTAGTATGGTTGCTGGGTGTGGTAACAAGTGCAAGCTCCCATCCTGTTGCATTTGGCCGCCCTAGCTCACTCAACGCGTTTGACGATGACGATAGATTACTTCCTGTATTCAAACCACATTTCTAAATTACGATATTTAATCAAAGGTTAATTATTTATCTTACTTAAATGTCCATTATATAAATGATATTAACTCTTTTATCATATTTTAATATAGGCAAAACACATCTTAAGCCTACTTTTAAGGATTTCATAATTTTCTAATCAATTTTTTTTTCAGTGCATTAGTATTTGATCTTTCTGTTTTGATAGTGTTAGCTGTAAACTTAACACAATTGTCTCATGTGGGTTGTAATAAATGTTAATTGATGCATGACATAATTTTTGTGGACACGTGAGACTAAATTAGAGGTATGGTGTAAATCTGTAGCTATAACATGTATGCATAGAGAGTATGACTTGTATCCCCCCAGTTAACTCTATAGTCTTTTATTTTTTACAAGAATTGTAATAAGTACTAGTTAATAGATACTGCAGCCCGCGCGAGATAATGGTATCAAATTTGGTGTTAACACTATCAAAATAGAAAAATATCAGTAGGACAATTGCGAAATTTATAAAAGTTCAAGTGGTTTAGGATGTATTTTGTCTTCGATGTACCCTAAATATAGGTTTAACTTATCTTGAAAGATATCGAGAATTGTCTCACATGTATCATTAATTGTGTCAGAGATTTAATACACACATCTCATGCTCAAACTTATCTGGAACATGAAATAAATATCTAATACAAAGCTTTGGTACTGTAAAAATGTGGGTTAAATCACCCAAGAATATATAGTGAAACATATTGTTATGTCTAATTTAGCAATGTAGAATATTTTTAACATGTATGCTTAAAACTTTGGTTTGAAAATTCTGATTAACCTCAAATTATAACCCAAGTATCTCCTTACGAAATTGGCTATATATATATATATATAAGAAAAGGATATAGAAATTAGTTACCTGGCTGAATAATTGCAAGAGCCAAAGCATTGCTTTCCTCTATTTGCAAAGCTTGTGGATTTAATTCATTCAAACCCTACAATTAACCCATGCAACAATTTAATTAATTATATCACGATTACTTAATTAATGGGGGAAAAATTACGTGAGAAATAATAATTGAAAAGTAAAATACAAGGAGATCAGTAGGCTCATCAGTAGAGATCAAAGGTGGAGCTTCAGGCTGTGCTTCTTCTACAGGTTGAACTTCTTCTTCTTCTTCTACTATTTCTTTTTCATTTTCTTCAACTTTTTCTGCTTCTTCTTCTACTGCTTCTTCTTCCTTTTCTGTTATTGCTAATGGCTCTTCTTCCCTATATTCCTGTATTTTTTTTTTACAAAAAAAAAAAAAAATCAATTCATCACATTTTTCCACTTATTAATCTGCTTTTTTATCCATAAGTTAATTTCTTTTTCTACATAAGTGACAAATTTAACCCGAAAGACCAATTTTTACCCTTATTGAACAAAAAAGTTCAACACAGTAGAAATTCTAACTCAATAAATACCGAAAAAAATTATGCCGTATAACACAATTCTTTGGAAAAGTAAAACTGAGTTAGAATTTTTAACATGGATACAAATATGTATATATTTGTGAATTAGAATTTATAACGTACCAATCTTTTACTCAAAGAACCAAACTGAGGTGCTTCTTTAATGTATTCTTCCATTGTTGCCAGGAAGGATGGAGGAGGCTGTTTCATTTGCATTACTTTTAACTATTAATAATTATATGCTTCAAATATTTTTAATAATTCAAATTTAGAAACTTATATTTTGAAAAAAAACGAAACCACCTGTCTCAATGTTGGAAATTGGAAGTTTCTAGCTAAATCCAAACCCTTGCAGTATTCATAAAATTCAGCAAGATTTTCTGCCTGAACACACATAGATGAAAGCAACTTAAATAAAGTTTAAAAAAGCAATTTATATCTATTAATTATACCAAAAAAAATTACAATGATAATTATAATGTAAAAAAAATTATGAACCTGGTGCCCGGCTCTTTTGTAAATATTAAGTGCTTTGACTGCATCATGTCTTGACATATCAAAAAACTGAAGCAATTTTTATCATATTAATTGCTATTATATATTTTATTTTGAGGTAGTTAAAGTAAATTCTAAAATTATCAAATAATAATATTTACCATGTCCACAAGATTAATAATTCCATCATTGATTGCACAGTATATCTTGAAGCTTTCTTTTAAGATCTACAGAAATACAATTGATCATAAAATGGAATATAGTTAATTAATGCAATGACATAATTTTAATTCATAATATTGTAAGGAAAGTAAAATTATATATTAAGAGATGAATAATACCAGGGCTAATGCATATTGTACGAGATAATTACAATAGGATGCTCCTTCAGGCTACAGAAATTAAACCAAAATATAATAATAATAATAATAATAATAATAATAATTACAAACTCATAAGAATATATGAATATTCTATTGAAAAAAATATATAAATTACCTGGCAACCAATTAGACGATAAAGAAGTTGTTGTAATGCTGGTAATTGTTCCAATAATTCGTCTCTATTCAATTGCCTTGTTCTACTATGTACCTATAATTTCATATTAATTAATAGATAAGTTGGTGTATATTTTTAATATTAAAAAAAATATTAGATAAGAACCAGTTTTGCTTCTAAATTCATTTGGGAATATCAACTTCACATACAAAATTGTGTTGATATTTACTTGTAAAATTTATAAAATTGAATTAGATTTCTTATGACATGGACAATATTAGATTATTTTGTACAATAAAAGTTAAAAAAAAAAAAAGTACCTTGGCAGCAATAGGTGAAGATTTAGTCAAACGTTCAGCCTCAATATCATATTTTAAAACTCTAAAACATTCGAGTCTTTCCTCTAGAAAAAGTGCATATGTCCGAACCCATGCAGAGCAATCCCATGCTGCATTAATTAATAATTTAATTAAGCTATTAATCATATAAATAAAATAAAATAAAAGTAAAAAGACATACCCATAGGGCTTGAATCATCTTTGAAATTGGAAATTTGGAGAATATTTCCTCGATGTGCATAATTTAAAAGCTCCTCTCTGAATGTTGGATCTCCCTCTCTTAATGTTCTATGCATCACTATCAATGTCTTTATTGCTACCTATTTTCACATTCCAATCAAAACCCCATTTCATTTCATTAACTAAACACAATAATTGTTTAGTCCTAATTAAGAAGGGAAGAACAAATTACAATCCAATTCCGAGTTTTAGATAATCTCTTGGCAAGTGCATGAATGCAATATGCAACATCTGCTCTTGGTCGTATTACTGATGTTGCTGAAAAAATTTCTGCATCACCCCAAATTCATATATTAATTCTTTTATTAAAATAAATCACCATATATATAAAATTACCCTTTTCCATTTCTTTTTGAAAGGAACAAATGCAAGAGATAAGCTAACCCAGAATTCCATTAAACATAAATTCATTAAAAAAAAAAAAAAAAATTTATGAGAACTTACTTCTGACATGACGTTCCTTAGGAGGACATTCCACATGATTGGTAGCTTTCACAATGGCAATATCCAATTCCTTTAATATTATTGCAAAAGTAAAAATGGAATTAAAATTCAGAAAAATAAAAAATTAGCAATTAAAAATTAAAAAAAAAAAAAAAAAAAAAGAATACCTTGTATTCGCTATTGACCTTTGCAAGCCCAACCTTGGTTGTATCTTTAAGTGCCCCATATGCTTTTCTGAAACTGGTAAATGTTCCCATTTTTTATTTATATATTTTGGTTAATTTAAATTGTTTTTGAATCAGAAAAGCAAACAGAGCACAAAAAGAAGATGAAAGGACATGGAGATTTCTTTCTTTTCTGTATTGATCTCAAACAACGAAACAGAAACAGAGTTTTCTTTTTCTTTTTGTTTATTTTTAATTGGAAAAAAAAAAATTACCAAAAAAAAAAAAAAATGATATTTTTGTGGTTGTTTACTTTTGCTCCAAAATGTGCGCAACAACAAGCAACTAATTATAAGAGAATATTAATAATTTGGTAATTCTGTCACTCATCTCTTCATATTTACTCATCATTTCATTTTTACCAACTATAGTTCCTCAATTTATTTTTATTTTTTTTGTTTTCTCATTATACATTAGATTATCAACCTAATGGAAATTTATTTTTTACAATAAGATATCGTATGTAAACATTTCCCCAATAAATACATATATTTTGTTAAAAAATCTTATTGGGCTTTTTATTCTTAAAAGAATAAAATAATTTCAAATACACACCAAAATAATTTAGTTTTTAATGTTTCAGGATTACAAAACTATACCAAAATTTAAGGATGCACATGGACGGTTAACCAATACATTAACAAAAAATTAATCAGCCCATTTCTTTTAAATTAATATATTAAATATTAAAATAAGGCATAATATATTGTAAATATACTTTGAACTAAAAAATTACACATAAATATGTATACTACAAATGAATAATTTGGAATTTCACTTGCATTCAAATAAATATTTTATGCATATATGCAGAATCGGTTAATTGTTGCATCCATTTCTAGTATAATATACTAATGTAAAAACCTTATTTTATTAAATTGGAAAAATAGACATGTTGAAGAAGAAAAAAAATCAATCTGTTTGATAACATTAAGCTCATATATTGATTCACAGTATAAAACTCAACACTCTAATTGGGCTTTAAAGTAGAGAGATAAACAAGATTGCCTGCCACTGAAACATCCCTACATATATACATTTCCAGATGCTACACTACAAAAACAACTGTTGATTCAATTTTTTACTCAGAGCATCTATTTTATTCAAAATACAGCCCCTCGAGTATTGATTCGTATAATTCCAGCCCGAATCTTGCATTCACTTATTTATTTCATCATTCAGGTATAAACTAGAAAATGCACTTCCTCTTGAATATGTACCTCAACTCCTTTTTCACGCCAAAGCACCATCCTTCTGCACCTGGAATATGCAAAACACATAATTACACAAAACCGAGAACATAACAACCATAAGGGACAAAGAAAGTAACAGCCACGGAGTACACTGGAATCATTTCACTTCTGTTACAGAAAATTTCGTCAATGTTTTGGACACCAACTATTGAGTAAAAACAGTATCTATGGACTAACATGCAAAGGGTTCTCTCTGTTTTTATAAAATTTTCACGAAACTACCGAGTAATTTGAATAAGCTCAGCAAGTTGTGTAAAGCAAAAAACAATGGCATCAAATAACACTAATAATCAATTCCACCATGCT
The DNA here is from genome assembly GCA_039660915.1 of Euphorbia tirucalli. Taxonomy (NCBI): domain Eukaryota; kingdom Viridiplantae; phylum Streptophyta; class Magnoliopsida; order Malpighiales; family Euphorbiaceae; genus Euphorbia; species Euphorbia tirucalli. The sequence continues at coordinate 21,113,129 of CM077634.1, read as the reverse complement.
ATTCAAATACTGAATGAATAATTACAATAACTTCAATGCAATATTAGTTATATAGAAGATTTAGACTAGTATTGCATTCAATATAGACAGAGAGGTGGTTGAAATTTTCAAATCTTGCATAAACAAACATGTCATAAAAGAAAAAAAATAACGATAGTAACAAAATATCGCTTATGACTGGCTCTTCCTTGCCGTAATAGCAGCTAAAAGTACAAGATTGAAGTGCAAATTACCTGCCACTGAGAGAGTTCTAGACGTACACTCCAAGTTCCAGAGTACAGAAAAGATGCGACTCTGGACATTTGATCTGATAAAAAACAGGTCTCAACATTGCTATGGCTGGCCAATATTCAATACACCAAATACGTGATTCCAAAATTAGTCATCCCATAACTGCTCTTGCTTGGCTTACTCAAATCTGGGTCCAGGTATCGCTTCTCTTCCTGAATTAATCATTTAAGTCTAACCTGGAGAATCAGGTGGACTTCCCTCTTCAATATAGACCTCAACTCTTCATTAGCTTCAATCCCTATCCTTCTGCACCATAGTGTAAAGACTAGAATGAAGATTGTATGCATAACATTATATAATAAGACCAAAAACAATGACAACAAATAGAAGCAGGGACACCAAGTGAATCAACAGAAAACATGTCTTAAAACCATAATCAAACAAAAAATATTGTTAACTTGAAAAGACGAGAGATCATTATATAAATTGCACATGATTCCACATTAGTGCTTATGTTCCAGAGTCCAGACAACAAGCCACAGTGATTCATTTGTAAACATAAAAGGATTAGCTTCCTAATTCTTAATTAGCCATTAAAATCAGGAAGTGCGAATGTGGTAGAAAACAATTGAAAACACAAAGACAGAAAAGAAATAAAGAAATACCGAAATATATTGATGTACTTCCTCAAGGTCAAGAGAAAAGATAGATTAGGGAATGAAAGACAATTACAAAGATTAAAGAACTAAGGATAGAAAGGGACACAGAATGAATCCAATCCCCACAGGGAGAAACTCCCCTCTCTATCAAAGACAGAGCCCTGCAATCTAATGCAGCAGTAACACACAAATTCAGCCAGCCTCCCTGTCTCTCCCAACAAAACATTACTTAAGTAGCAGATTCGTAGCCTAGCCCTGCCAGCTCACCAAAAGGTTGTAACTAACTAATCTGACATTCCTCTCCTGCCCCTGCTGATCTTTCTTCCTTGTACGGGTATCAACCCTCAATCTGTCTTGCCCATATGTATAATGATACAGGAGTTTACCATTATTAGCTCGTTCTCTATCAGAAAGCACTGGTGAGAAGCTTGTGCAGTGCAAAAGAAATTTGTCTAAGATGTGATAGACTTGCATTCACTTAACTGCAGGAGTTCAAAGATCGTTTTGCCCTTTTATCTTTCGTGTTGAGCACTGATTTTAGTATTTTTGGCACAACTTTCAGGGTTGAAGTCCAAAAATATCGACTCATGGATGCCTTAGTTATTGTTTATATTTGCGTCATACTAAAGGTTCAGATACTGGTTTTTAGATGACCAGAATATCACATTAGAAGTACAATATATTATTTTCCTTGCGACATATATAAAAAAGTTGCAGTCACAGCTACCATATCTCTAAAAAATTCTAAAAATACTGAAACCAAAGAGCAATTTTAGCAGTAACATACCCTATTTTTGAACCCTTTTTTCCCACAAGAATCTTCCGCTGGCTGAGTTTGGGAGTGATTAAGTGCTGTTCAATCCTGAGAGATCCATCTCGCAGCTCCTTCCAATCTACCAACTTATGTTCAATGCCATACGGGATTTCCTGAAATGTGAAGAGTTTGAAATCCTTATTTAATTAGAGTACTAAACATTTATCCATTTGCATAACCCCGCTTTTTTGTTCATAAGATTCTTACAACTATACCATGCCACAAAAGGAATACACAAAAGAACCAGAAAGAAAAACTGCCTGTTACCTGGTGCACATGATCTAATAACCTTTCTCGAACAACCTCTAGAGAAATGTTTTTCATAACCTCTTCACTCATAGAAAGAGGATCCTCATCCCAAGGTCTTTTAACTGCCTAAGCACATAAAGCCATCGAATAAGCAAAGACATATGGTAGTCTTACCAAAGAGGATAAAGCAACAAACACCAAATGAAACCTCCACCCCAGAAAAATGCATTAAGATATTCAGGCAAAGATAGTTTTCTTATATGACATAATCAGGGATTTCCATTAAAGACTGATGAAATTTTATACAAGATAACTTGAATAAGACACTCCTATAAATTACACACAGAGCTTTTGAGAAACAAGTTCAACCCAGTCGGGCAAAAAGAACTTTATTCAAGTAACTTCCTGCCAAGAGATGCTTATATAGAAATAGAGAAAACTAAAATGCCCTATTATAAGTGACTAAAATTAATTTATAAGTCAAAATAACTCCCTTTGCCTTGCAGGAAGCCATGTTCAAAGGATTTGGGAGACACAAGTTATCAACTTATATTTAGAAAATAATAAATCTGCTTCCTGAATCAACAGCAATGGTTAAAGAGTTCATTGATTTGAGACTCGAGACACCTAATTTCAGGAGAAAAAAAATCAGAGGATCTGACTTCAATTACTATTCAGTTAATCAATTCAGGATCCAAGAAAACCTGATAGTTTAAAGTCATACCTGCTCAATCAAATATTTTTTTAGAGGTTTCACGCCAGCACCCTTCAATCCAGAGATCATGAAGATCCTAAAAGATACATCAAATATTTTTATAATCTACTCTCAACCAACAAAAACAGCAAATTTATTATTTATAATTTTCTAACTTAACACCCACCTATCATATCCAGGAAGGTTTCCAAATTGCTCAGCAACCTTGAGCAATTCCTTCTTTTTGTCAATTAGGTCAACCTTATTCACACATAAAATCCTCTTCTGTTTTGGGTTCGTTTGTTCACCCACGCGTTCAATCAATCTTATCACTCGTGAATCAGGCCTAGAGAACATGCACAGAATACACAAGGATAGAATGTTTTATGAATACTCAAGCTTAACAAAATAAAATCTTGAGATGCACATTAGATAAGCAGACAATGAAAGAAATTCTTCATCACACAAATGGATGATTGATGCACAGATGACAGAAAGTATGACTATATAGCAGACCAATCGATAAGTATTCAAAACTTCATATAGAATGCGAACAACAAACCTCAGATGACATCAAGCCAAAAAGTGCAACTTTTTACCACAATTAGACATCATTAAGCCTCTTCAACACACCAAATGGATGGGAATTCCCTAATCTGGGGAAGGGGCCACCCGCTTGCAGGGATAGAGTATATCATAGCCTAGGACCCGAGGAACTGAAATATATTTATTCACTAAAAGCATGTATAAAATTGATTTCAAAGTTCAAAAGAACACCAACTATATAACAGCAATTATTTAATTACATGTGTTGACATTTATAATTTCAGTTGCCTTCACCTAACCAATCCCGTTACGTAGGATACATCCTTCGTAATACGGGGAACACTGAAGCGCAAAAGGAGCATCTTTGATAAAACAAATCTGCCTAGAAAACTGAAAGCGAGGTTCTATAAAACAACTACCTGACAAGCAATGCTATATGAAAGTGCATGCACAACAAGAAGACAAATATTAACAGAATGTGTAGTGGAGATGATGCTTTTGAGATAGATGACTAGAAACAAACATATGAAGAAGATCAAGAATGACCATATCCAAGAAAAGTTAAGTGTAATGCCTATTGAAGATATAATAGGAGGTTTAAAGTCATTTGGACATGTTCAACGCTGACCGATGGTCACTACAGTTGTACATGTGAAGAATAGGATAAGATCTTAAAGAAGGGAAGAGGATGACGAGAAATATTCGATTCTTTAAAGGATCTTACAATGAGCAAGAATGAATGAAAAAGAGAACCTTATAGCCAAACCCAATTAGCTGGGTTTAAGTCTTGATTGTTGTTGTATTCATATGTTTTATACACTTTGGATAACCAAAATTGAATACAATACAATAAAAGATTTAACAGAAAAATGAAAGAAGAAACTTTGTCGCAACTGAAAGAGTCTTCTCCCCGTTAGAGTGATGATGAATAAATGAGGAATAACTCCTGCATATGCTTGCCATCCTCAATCGTTATTTCTTACAACTTAGAAAAACCAACAAAACATGTATACGACTTTAGTAGCAGAAAACTGAAAAGTGATCTAGGAAATTATTCTGAAAGAGAACAAATTTTTTACAAAAGAAAAAGCAGAGAGAGAGAGAGAGAGAGAGAGTTCTCAAGTTTTATTGAGAACAAAAAACTATTAAAAGAAGTCTCACAATTTCAAGATTTACACCACTCTTTAGAATCATCTAAGACTTGTTTTGAGTTATCACTTATTATATTATATTTTTTTACTTTTTCCTATATACGATCATCCAATCGTACACATAAATATCCTTTTCACCACATTACATCTGCCCACCATTAACATTGTCACAAACACCCAACCCCTGCCATCATCAACACCACCACAACATCCACAACATTGTTATTGATAGTCATATTGCAACCTACAGCCACTAGAGCCATTTTAACCACAACAAAGTCATTAGCACTCCTAACATTGACATTAAGATTACCATTCACCAATTATAACTCATGGCACCATCACTTCACATCTTTGTCACCATCCAACACTTATCAACCTACCTTTGCCGCAAAGCCGCAACTGTCACCAGCCAAAGCATCATCACCATCTCCTCAACCAGTAAATGAAAAATCAACCTCAAGACTACTTTCTAGAACATAAATAACTCATTCAAGGAAAAAGCAACAGGAACAAACATGAAAATCAATGCGTTTCTAGCCTTCCGTTTGAAAAAGGAATATTGAACAAGAGAAGAAACTTCTAAAGTCAGACAGCATCAATTGATTTCTATGAATGAATAGGCCCAGAGGTAAAAACTCATAAAATTTCTCGAAAATGGATCATTTGATAGATGTGGGAAAGAACACATACAGTCCTACACTCTCTCCTACTTATCTCGTGACAATACAAAAAGGAAATACTAGGCTAAGTTGCAACTTTAGCTCCAGTAAAAGTATAGCTGACTAAGATAAGCTGAAGCACAGATTCACGGCCTGTATACTTCATCTTTGCCAATTGTATCCACTCTCCCAACAAAAGAAAAATAGAAGAAATATTGTCTGCATTGACTCGATGGCTGAAAAGCATAAAAGTACAAAATTTTAGTAAGCAACTCTAACATCTTGGACAGAATCATTTCTCCATCTAGAACTGTTTGGCTCATACATAACCACTAAAATTATTAATAGCCATACCACTTAACATTGTTTTTTAGTTTTACACAAATATGAAGCAAAGACACTCGCAATTTCAAGAAAACATGCAATATAATACAGAGAATGGGTAATGAGACAACCTCTTCAATTATAGAGAGAGAACTGAGAACAAATCAGGGACGAGTACTCTTTAATATAAAACCATTCAATAAAATATATTCCCATAGAAAGGTGAATGGAAATATATATGGCTGTATTTTCTTCTATGCTAAGAGGGAAAAGTGGAAATTAAATGCCACAACCACAACATAAATGATTAATTTTAGCAAATCTTCTGATTAGTAGATCGTAAAATAATTTTTAAAATATGCTAATTAAAAGGATTACAAATGAAATGTTAGATCTACTCAAGTCCCAAGATTAAAGGTAATGGATAGATAACCTGGTAAGATGTCTGTGGACGTCAAAAACAACCATAAGAATATCATATAAGTCAACTGCACTCCACACATTGTCCACACGAGCTTTTATATCTTTGTACGGATATCCATTCTTCTTTAACGTAAGTCCAGGGGTATCAAAAAAGCACTGCATGAAGATACATGTATCCAATTATTTTGAATTCTGAGAACACTCAGCACAAGATATTTAATTTTGAAAACAAAGCAGGGATTCTTTACAAGTAGGGTTGAGCATTTAATCAGTACATTCTGTAGGTTCCAAAAGTCTCAAACTAAATTGAGTTCAAAAGGAACTGAGCCGAATTTGGATTTCACTAATTTGAAATTTTGTAAACTGGTTCGCTCAACTAATTCAGTTCTGGGTTTCTACTGTGCCCATCATTTCGGCCCTAACTCCCACAAATAAATAAATTTTTCAATATTTAACTCTTGGATAATGATTCTGTTACTTTAGTTTTAAATTTTTTTATCAAAACAAACAATATTAACCAAATTATTCAGATAGACACACCAAACCATTTTAGCTCTAATAATAGAAAAATGACTAACTGAAATTCACAGAATTGGATTTGGAACTCAGTTTAGGCATAATAGTTATCACCCAATTCACAGTTGACTTGAGTAACACCCATTGACATACATGAATGCGGCAAAATAAAAATTTAGAAGCTAGAATAAACAAGAATCTAATAATGAAAAGAATTAACAAAAAAATCTTCAAGAACTAGTATAGAAAGCAAATTAAATTACAAAGTTTCACCTATCAAGCTAGTCAAAATACAGAGAGCAAGACTATGAGAGATAAGCATTCACAAACTAGGACTTGTTTATCAGAAACACAAAACAGAGGTGCAGCAAACTTTTGATAAAAACCAAAATATATTTTCTTCCCATCCAAGCTCGATATTTAGACAAATGATATATGGTCTTGACTTTTCAACTTTATACACAATCATACAAATCTACTTTATCTAAATTCAAACTTCCGAGAAATGAAAAATTTTACAAGTGATAACAACAAACATACAATTTGGGTGTCCTCTTCAGTCATAACTCCTAATACTTCATGAGTTGTTGTATTTGTCTTTCGTGACACAGCAGAAACCTTTGTCCCAACCTGACAATTCCAATAATGAAAAACATATCAGCACGCGCAGTAATTAGATAAAGTGCTCATAAAAAGGTCAATTAACACTGTACAAAATACTACATATTAAGGGTATACAAGACAGTCATTTTGTCAACAAATAGAGAAGATATGCATCCTACTTGTATATTACATGCCCTTGTAGTTTGAAGGTCTTTCCTGAACATATTTCTGTCCAAACTTATAAACATATCATGAATGACTACCAAAATATGATAGGCAATTATAAATAATGTCAATAAATGATAACAAAGTTTAGACAGAGAAACATGAGGATAACCAAACTCCAGAAAACCTGTAATCTGGTTTCTACAGGAAAAAAAAACATGTTCGGAAATGACAAACTCACCCCGCAAATGCTTTTACATTACGGTTGCATGCATAGTGTATACTATACAAAAACAAGCAACAAAAAAAAAAAAAAAAAAAAAAAAAAAAAAAAAAAAGAAAAAAAAGAGAGAACAAATCAAAATCATGTCAGACCAATTTGATTGGAGAAGTTCAATAACACAAATCAATATCATGTCAGACCAGGTGGAATAGAAAGCTATCAATGTTTTCATTCATCTTTTTTTGTGTTAAGCGCTTATTACATAGAATAAATACAAGGGTAAAATAGAAAAAATTATTTAAATTTGTCTTGATTTCTTAAAATGACATCTATTTTGGAACAATTAAAATTGGCTAGAATGACATCTATTATGAATTGGAGGGAGTAATAAGAAAACCACCATTTCTTCTAATTAAATTACAACCAATTTCCAGGAATTCCAGCCAAATTAAACTAGTAATCAAGAGTGAAACAAATAATTTTGAAACTCTAATTCACTTCATGAAATAGTCGTATTATCATGAAACACAAGATCAGTTCAAATTTGATTACAGACGCATAGCAGCAATTCAAGATCAAGCAATCCAAACCAGATAAAGGAAACCAATAGAACCAAAACAGAGACAATATATATAAACTTTAAAAAAAAATTATAAAAAAATTCAGAGAAACAAACCATGTAATTAGTCAAGGCTGACTTGCCAGCATTGGGAGCACCAACAATTCCAACTGCAAGTGATTTCTGGTCCTCCTCCCTCACTACCTGATTCTCGTCCTGATCATCTGGTGTCGCTAGTGCCGCCTGCAATAACGCTTTAGCCAGCAGTCTCCTTCTCTCCTCCTCTTCTTGTTCCTGCAATATTTTTGCCTTCGACTTGTGCGTTTTCTGCCCGAATACTAATTCATCTGCCCTGCTTCTATATTTCTCATCCCAAGTGGACTCTTTAGGGGCTGCATTAGAATCTACATTGGGAATTGCATATTCACTGCTGTCAAAGACTGAGTCGGTATCACTGTCTTTGAGTTCAGTTTGAGATGAGAATAAGTGAGAAAGAGGAATTGGATTGAAAGGATGGCAGTATTGAGGATTCGATCTGAGGTGATTTAGAATTCTAAATGATCTTAATCCATTCATTTTGTATGTTGCTTTGGTTATTGCAGAGGCAGAAACAGAGAGGGTTTGAGTTGGGATTAGGGTTTTAGAGGTTTTAGGGTGCGAAAGAAGGAGGAAACAGTCCTCGACTCCTTTCCAGCAACACAATACCTAATATGCCCAACGCGAACCAGAGAAAACCACAAACCCCTCAAATTTAATTTGGGTATTAAAGTCATTTTATCCTGTCAAAATATGAGGTCTAAATTATGATGAGGCTAGGCCATATTATTTCTAACACACTCTCAATTTTAAATTTCTTTTTCACCTTTTTCATGTTAAATCAATAGAACAAAACAAAATGAAAAATGAATCATGCAAAATGGATATTAAAATATAAACTAGAATTGCACTCAAGAGCTGTAGCCAAGGAAACATCTTAATGTTGGCAGCACGGCTCTTCCTTCTCAAAGGACGTGTCAGCTCATGATCCTTGTTTTTAAAACGAAACTCGCTAAGAGGTGGGATATTCGATTAAGAAACTTACCTTGGAACAACACTTTTACAAGCTTCTAGTGGAGTGGCCTCCTCTAGAATACAGAAATTTCCACTCTCTTTTTCTTGAGTGCTAAAGATAGATTGCAACACTCATAATAGTATAGATATTTTCAAAATAAGATGATTGTTAGAATAAATACTTTGTGCTTTTAAGAGTGATGTCTTTATAATAAACTAAGATAATTATTATTTTTAATATATTAGAAAAAACCATAATCGTTTAAACAAGAAACTGAAATTATATTTCCACATGATGCAAAAACATAATAACAATTGTTAAACAACAACCAAACCCAATAATCAAATTGAGTTCATTATCTCCTACAACTAGAGCATCAACATTTGCTCCATTTCTAACCCTTAGGTCCACCTCACCCTTCTTGAGCTTTCTACTCCTTTTAGGATCCTACACATTTAGACAAATGTGTGATATATCTAACACGCAAGAAGTAGAAACATAGGTAGATAGATACCTTAACCATTCTTCTTCTTCTTTTTATTTCCAAGCAGAGCTTGGAATTTTCCTTCCAATGACCTGGTTCATTGCAGAAATGACAAGCTTCTTCCTTTGGAGTTTTTGCCTTAGGTTTGGATTTAAGCTTATGAGACCTTTTCCTTTACCCTTTCCCCTTCTGAACCATTAAAACTGGACTAGACTTTCAACATTTTTAAGTAACCAATGCAGGTTAGAAAATAGAATTCTGTACATTATTCATGACAAATTGTGTCCATAACTATCTGACAATGAATTCAAGATAAAATCTGTAGCCAATTCTTGGCTTATGGAAATCCAAGCCTTTAAAAGTGATCCATGTGACCCTTCATGCAAGATGAGTAATGCTCCATACAATATCAAATGTATTTATATTACTATTGCTAAACAAAAAGAATTCAAAAAATTAGTTTTCACATCTTAAAAATTCATCCTATCTTCAAATCAACTACTTTAACTTGAGTATTTATCAAACAAGTTTACCGATCAATTGATTCAACATTTAAATTTTAGTTCTTACTAGAATCTACATTATTATTTAGTCTTTTTTTTTAAAAATCATATTGACTTATGCAAAATTAGTTGAATCAAATTTAAGACTGAATTTGTTTATCAAGCTTAAACAGAGATTTTCATGTGATTGCTCCAGCACAAATATAACAAGGTCCCAACAAAAATGATACTGTTAGTTAAGTGCAACCAAATCGTACTTTTAAATTTGTAATAGATAAATTAAACTTCATTGCAGATGCAGAGGCAGGATTTCATACTTCCAACCTCTAATCTCTTCAACAATATCTAAAAAAAAGTGTTTATCAATGCAGAAACAGAATATTTCTAATATATTGATCACGCATAGTATCAAACCGAACCTTTGAGAGGTGTTGAGCACTGAAACAAATATTGGTCCGATCACAACATTATGTTGGTTGTTTATCTTTAGACAAACTTGAGAACACCCATCTCGTTTAAAACTGTTTGCCTTTTAAGAATTTTTGTCCGATTAAGATATTATTTCCAAACCCATTATTTATACAAGAAAGTTACATTCCATGTGAAAAAACAAATTCCTGAACATACAAAAACACTGCCATTGTTTTAGTACTATTGTGAATCCCAAGTACAGATTAATCCTATATTTCAACTCTTTTTCTTATGATTTTCTCTAACAATTATATTGCCTTTGAAAGTGTCCCAACCGGATTCCCTTCATCAAAGGAATAAATAACCCAACAGATTTCTACATCAGCAACCGGCACAAATTGATTTTATTACCTCATAATATCATTCTTTTATTTGTATTAGGCAAGTCAATTTGAATTTTTGTTGCAATTGGCCCAACTCACCTTCACAAAAAAGGGTAATTACACTGCCCTCTTTCCCTTCTTTTTTCATTCCCATCGCCTCTCTAATCTCTCCCCCTGTCCCTCCATTTCCATCGCCAAATCAGGTAAATTTTTATTCTTCCTTGTGTAATTTATCGTCAATTTATTATGCTCTTTTGGATTTTTCCACAATTCAAATGTGAATCTTCCGTGTTCCTAGAACCGATTCCGATAACAAGATGGTACTGAATATGGGTTTCCTCAACGTAGGCTCTCATCTTCGTTGCCAAATCTTAGGGTGCAGAGCAGCACCCCTTAGCTTCGCCTGGAATAACCCCTTTAAGGGCCCCTCCCTCCGCCTCTGGTGGCAATTGTTTGGTCCTTTTGCACTTGATTTTGAGCGATGGTTGCAAACTTAATTTCATGCTTTTAAGGATAGAAGAATTCAGCCTTGTTGTGTCTATGGGTTGTCTTGCAACAAATAGTTTATGGCAATCTGCACTTAATTTCTAGTGATGGTTCTAGACTTATTTTTCTTTTTTTAAGGATAAAAGAATTCAGCCTTGTTCTGTAAATGGGTTTTCTTGCTACAAATTGTGTATGGAAATCATTTTATCCTTTTGCATTTAATTTCTAGTGATGATTTCAGTTTTGATTTTCTTACATGTATATCTAGTCCTGTTGTGCTCAATGGATTGGTTTCATTGGAAACGAAGTATTTTCTTTCTTTTTGACAAAATAATTGGCATTGTAATCTGCAGTTATTGGAATCGGACATTCTATGTTCACTTGAATTGGATCCTTGAATCATAAAGGAATTCTGAGCCTGGGAAATGTTCCGCATATAAGTGCATACTTCTTTCAGGTGAAAATGTCATTACAGAGTTCTCTATCTAGCATGTTCAGCTGCTCTATTTTATGATCTCCTTGGAAAAATATTTTATCAGTGAATGAATGTGTCATTATCAAAATTTTGCAGATGTGTCGAAATTGTCGTCAAGACTCTCATATGAGATCTGGAGAATGTGCATCAGGAGAAGTTAAGAATGCTGATTATTCATGCCTCTTAAGTTGTGCAGAAATTCCTGAACTATCGACTGATAGTATTATGTCTGAGAATCCTGCGCCTAATTTTGTATATTTGCGAAGGAAAGAACGAACAAAGTCAGGCAACCTTCCCTCAGCAGAAGTCCCTGCAATCATAAAGAGAAGCAGAGAGGATTCTCTTTCTGTCATCAGTTCCGATGCTCCTTCAGTTGCTGTTGCTCCTTCAGTTGCAGTTAGAGAGCTACATCAGGCTTCTCAAAGTGAGCACACCAATGAATATCCTTTAATGCCATCTATAGTAGTTAACAGGGAGCCTGATGTTTTTAAATCAGAATCTATCAACGGATGTTCACTGGTAAAGGAACCAGGGTCTGATAGAATTTCCAAGTATATTAGCAAAAATATTGTTTATAGGCGGAAAAAACCACAAGGCAGATATGCTGCTGTTTTCTCTGTAGAGGCTCCTTGTCTATCTGTTGTAAGTTCTGATTCTCCTTCCGATGCGGTTAAGGAGCTGCATGTGGCTTCTCAGAGTTATCACACTCATTTAGATCCTTTTGTTCCTTCTACAGTATGCAATAGAGGGAATCGTGTTTCAAAATCAGAATCAACCAAGGGATGTTTTCTGGTAGAGGAACAGGAGTCTGATGAAGCTTCCAAAAGTACAAGGCAGAAAATTATTGAAGTTGACAGTATAAATGATAGCTGTTCATCATCAAAGTTAGACACTGAACTTGTTTCAGCTTCTATGCAGACTGAAGTGGATGATTCTGTTGAGTGCTCCTCATCTAGTGTTATGGCTGCAGAGTTCGTGGAGGAGGGTATATCGGAAAAGGATTTATGCCTCTCCATACTCAGAAGCCAGGGAGTGCTTGATAGAATTTCACCTAGTAGGAATCATGGTTCTGCCAAAGGTGTTGGTGGTAGTAGTGCGAGCAGCAGTTTTCGGATGTGCAAAATTTGTTCTCATCCAGAATCTGCACTTAAAATGCTGATTTGTGACAATTGTGAAGAGGCATTTCATTTATTTTGCTGCAATCCTCGCATAAAAAGAATACCGCTTGATGAGTGGTTCTGTCATTCATGCTCAAAGAAGCGTCGTAAAATTCTTAAGGAGTCTTTGATTGGTGAAAAGGGAAGATGTGGGAGTTCTTCTATAGAGGAACCAAATCCTATAGTATTGATGCTACGAGATACTGGGCCATATACAAGTAGCGTTCGATGTGGTAAGGGTTTTCAAGCTGAAGTTCCAGGGTGGTCTGGTCCAATCACTACGTAGGTGCCTTTTGTAAACCCCGCTTGTTTATTTTTGAGAAATACTAATAAGGAGCAGTAACCTTGATATACAAAGGAAGCTATGAAGGAGAGATATTTGCAAACCTTTTAGGAGTTCATGTGGTGTAGTTGTTTATTGCTGCCTCTTCCCCTTTTTGTGCATAAGGACCTAATTGTTTTGTTGGCATTTTTCATGAGATTTTGTGCAAGTCATATACCTCACATTATGTAGAGGAACTGCTTTCTGAATAAATGGTGAGCATTACAGGTTGATATAATATAGGAAGTGGTATTGGATGTATCCATTTATGCACCCACTTAAGCATCATAGGCAATTGCAGCATGGTAATTGTATAACACGCTGCTCTGTATGAATGTAGTAGTCTGTTCAGTGTTGGTGTTGTAGCACCTGGAAAGAAAAACCTTGTGCAGATTTATCTAAAAGCAAGCAAATATACCAACAAGTTGGTTGGAGTGCTTAGGAGTTCGTTTCCCTTTAACGAGGTCTTAAGTTATATATATATATATATATATATATATATATATATATATATATATATATATATATATATATATATATATATATATATATATATATATTTGTATATATATAGGTGGTTTGAAATGCAATCCCAAGTAGTAATCATGGGTTAAACAGGTTTTAGACTCTCTGGTAATGAGCCGGTAGGTAATTTGGCCATATTATTTCTATGTTTAGGAGTCCTGGAGTTGAATGTTTCAGGGAAAATGCTGCTGACCTTTGGCCAACTTTTCTGGTTGATGACCTTGCTAAATACGTGTTAGATAAGCTGGGCCTTCCTTGTGAACATATTCATATAGCCTGGTGAAAACTAAGAATATCATTTTGATCGGAGTCAAAAAAAATTTTTTTCTCTTTCATGTTTTTTAAGCATAATATTTCTATATACTGAGCATCAATATCTGAGCTCTTAGGTGTTAATGTAAGAGTAAAACCGTAGTATATGCTTTATGGGATTGAGCAGAAACCACATAGAAGGTTTCAGGAAACCAAGGGTCGAAAGTCAATGAATTAAGGCTTAGATGATCAATTGATGTTACAGTAGCGAAGTGGGATATTAGATTCTTGGTATATAGTTAAAATTTGCTGCTTTTAGATGCTGGATTTGTACGTGTATAATGATGGTTTATGATTACACATTAATTTGCGAGACAGTTACTAAGCATACATCTAAATTGACGGTTGGTAAATAGAATTTAACTATAGTTCTTTACCTCTTTTGTTATTTTATAAATGAAATACTCTTTGTAAAAGTTATAAATAGGAGTAGAGAACAATGGAATATGGCTGAGTCAGAGTTAAAATGGTTAGTCAGGCACAGCTTGAGTTAGACTTGTAAACTTAATAAGTCAAGGGATTAACCTGTGAGAGCCCTCTGATTGGGTTGTTGTTAGTGACAGGACATGTGCCTGTAGGTATTTGTATACAAAAGATTTAAGTTGATCATTTCTGTTAAATATTTTGCTTTTTGGCATGTGTTGGACCTTAAATTTGCTAAAAATAATCAATTATTGCTATTGCAGGATGGATTATGTAATTAATTGGGGGTTGAAACTCTTTGTGTTTTGACTTTTAATATTTGACCATATTGTGACTTGTTTTTAGTTTTAATGCAGTGATATAGATACAATTCCTGAGCCTTTGGAAATGGATCCAACAGGTTTTGTCAGTTCTACTGTAAGGCTGCCAAATGTGTTTTACTTTCTACCCATATTTCCATTTATTAGTTAACTTGTAGGTTCGGGTAGAACTGACACATCTTTTACATGTAGGAGTTGAATCTCAACAAGCGACCTAAGCTTAGCTCTATAGGCAACTGGCTTCAGTGTAGAGAGGTTGTAGATGGTACAGGAGAAAGTGCTAATGGAACTATATGTGGAAAGTGGCGCAGGTAAATTTTATAACGGTGCTCTTTTGGGTAATTGTGCTTCTGGGTTTATTTTAGGCATCTGATGGAAAATCATTGGAAGTGTTTATATGTTTTCTTCGAATGTCCAATTCAAAAACCTAAATTACGAGTCATCTGCACAATTTAAATCTGGAACTCTTACTCCTAAAACATAGCTTCACCATCACAATTAGGGTGTTGAATGCTGGCCTAGGTAAGAAAATGTGACTCCTAGTGTATGTCAAAAATTATGGTGCTTGCTTGTGAGTTGTATTAGGTGTAGCAACTGTAAGTCTGTAATAGCCTGTGTGAGAAAGGGGAGATGAAACTTTTAACTTAAGGACTTAATTTTATAAAGAGCAAGTAGACTGCATTTGGTTTTATGTTTTTTTGTCACTTCTGGCGCCTGCATATGAGGGAAGGCTACATGTTTCAACTTTTTAACTCAAAATATATTTTGAAATTTATTTATTTTAATTATGTTGTTTGGACCGTTAAGTATTACAATATTTTCATTTACTTTGTTGGAAACACAAGATTGTTATGCTATATGGTTAATTATTTGATGATGATTTTAGTCATCTTGCTAGTACAATGAAAAAAAAAATCTTGGTTGTAGTAGGGAGCTAATTCCAATTTGCTATTGCATTTCTGGATCTAAAACCTTGATGCCAATAGCAGAAAGGTCTCATATGCAAGCAATACATCTGTTTGAGATTCTCTGGAAAGTGTCTTACCGATTATGTCTTCAAATATTTGGCATTTTCTAACTGATATGAATTATATATGGGATTAAAGTCATGCAATAATGTTTTTGTCTAGATTACCCTGTAGATGAATTGATATACTATTAAATAAGATTTGGATTAGTGACTCAGCAACTTTCAAGCCTTTTTTTGAACTTCCTTGATATTTGGGGCTTATGATAGCTTTTATAAGAGTCTTTTATTGTGTTTTTTAAACCCCAATCCCCGTTTATTATTTCTAATTTTCAATTGTGGGTTGACGTTTGTGTCAGATGAAATCCTTTTGAAATGAGTAGCCTTTCTTGACTCATGAAATTTGATTAGTTGGATCAATCATGAATTTTTGGTATCCAAATCATAAAATATTTTGTCTCCATTTAAGTTCATAAGATTTTCAAATGATATGGAATCTGGAGACTGAAAATTTTTGGTCTTTTATCAGTGAAAAAGGATGAAGGTCTTCAGTATACAATTGGGGAAGTCCTTACTTATTGCTTATACATCTTTGTGGAACTTCATAGTTCATATGGACATTCGTTCTTGTTTGAAGTACGAGGAAGGACACATGAATTGGAATAGACATGGTATGTATATGATGAGCTGGTTTGTGCAATGATAGAGAAAATACTGTGGTATAGAGAATAACTAAAACTTGTAGAAGGAAAAGAAATCTGACAGAGGATGTGATTGTTTTGGACAGTAAGTTGAGGATGGACAACATATTGTGGAAAAAATTTGACTCACTCTGTTAGTTTGAGTCAGGTACAAATGTGTGATAACTAATATGGTACATGTCAAGGTGTCTGTATTCCCTATTTCTAAATTTCATTTCACCATGCAAGAAAAAAGAGATCAATAAATGATTCTTTTTCAAAGCAGAAAGAACAGATATAGCAGCTTTGCTGCCCACTTTCTTCAAAGTCTAAGTAGGTCACTGGAGCTAGTGAAGTTGAAGAGAAGGCTTATCATACTACCTCAGTCAAGGACAAAAGTGGCAGTCTTACATCCATTCAACTTCCTAGTGATAATGCAGAAGCTTCTTTATGTATGATGCTAATTATATTACCTTAAGATGAGTTGAAGATAGATGAAGAGGAAGATGATGAAGAAGAAGAAGAAAGTTCAGGTGATCAAAGATTTAATAGTGATAATGAGGAAGATTGTATTGAGCTTGATGGTTAGTAGCTGTCATGAGAATTATACTATTAACTTTTTAAGTAGGAATGGGGGGCTATCATGCAACATCATAATCATTTTAGCAACAATTATGCTGTTGCATGCTGACTATTAATGGCTTCGCACTTCCTTAATGCTTAAGATGGATCTTAGCTTGTGCTTCATTTGTTTGCACTTCCTAATGTGGAATTACTCACGTTTCATATTTTAATCAATATTTTTATTTGATGTTATATTTAAGGTGTAAATGTCTGTTATATTCTAGTTGGGCTCGAACTTTTATTGCAATTCAAATTAAGCTCTTATATGTTATTTCAAGTCTTATGTTTTGGATATGCCACAAATATTGCAAGGCTTCCGAACCTTTTTCCAACACTGAAAGCTGGTTATATTTGCTTTTGTTAGTCCTTGACCTTGCAAGTTATATTTACGTAAAACTCCATTACCATGTACTGTAAGTGATAGAGAGCAACTTTGAGGACTTAAGGGCAGAATAGCCATCAAGGGTGGTTTAAGGAATTAAGGGAATGAGTGTTTTGGGAGAGTATATATGGTTGGCCTAGGGAGGACAAAGGTATTTTTGGAAATAAACATTTGGGATTTGGCCTAAGGGCTTGGAAGGAGAGTTTCTCTCCTTAGGCTAGTGCAGAGTATACGCATTTCTGCATTAGATTATCATTTGCTTTTGTTCTGTATTCCTTTGTTATTGTGTGTTTGTTAGAGTTGTTCATCCACTTGGATCTAATACCATATCAATTCTACAATTTCTTCATCTGTTTGTTTATTGTATTCCTTGGTTCACTTTGTTTTGGGGAGGTTTCTCATCAATAAGTTGCTCTATAAGAAGGTTCGGTGATTGTTTTCTCTGAACCCTTGGTTGTAGCACTATGTATGGATGTCATTTTTTCATTAGGCTAGAACACGTGAGGGTATCTCTGGCATCTAGAGCTTATTTTAAGCCCTAATTCTCACTTTTCTTGCAAGTTTCATGTCCCAATACTGTATTCAGTTGGGTTTTGGTCCAAGTTTTCGTGTAATCTGTCTAAATTCTCGAAAAATGTATAGCTGCTTCAGTCACAATGAGAAAGTAGCAATGTGATCCTTAATGACCAAAAGGATATTGTGCTAGCATTGAGCATGTGCCCTATGAGTTTCTGGGTTAATTGGCAATTTTTCCTTTAAATCTCATTTGCTGGACTTATGGAGCTAGTTAACTGTGGAGAAATTGAATTCAAGAAGTTGGTCCTTGGTGTTGTATTTCCTTCATTGTGAGTTCGTTATAATATCTCTTTTCTAGTTAGTTCTTTGAAGTTGTGACTGATTTATACATTTGGCCTCGGCCTTTGCAAGAGTGGACTCCTTTCCCCTTCCCAAATCACATTCTTGAAGGTTGGTTAATGGCTTAGGAAGAGATCTAACACAACTCCTAGGGAGTCTTTGAAGAAGTGGACAATTCTCCAGAACAGAAGTTTACTGGTCTGGATTCCTCATAATGCTTACCTGCTTGGTTAATGATATCTCTTCCTCCATAGACTTTGATCCGCTTAAGTTGATTACCTATTTCACATGGGCAATGAAACCAAATGTCACCAAGTTTTTAGTGATCAGTATGCTTTTAAGTTAGTATGCCCTCGGTATGCTACCAACTAACGTAAAGAGAGTGATACATTACTGTTGATATTGTAGTATTATGACGTGTTAAGACTCTAAATTGCTAAGCATATAACTATGGAATATCTTAAGATGGGAGCATTATATGATAAATATTATAGTTATTCTGAATTGAGGTTCAATCTTTAGCTAAGATAAAGTGCAAATCATAACTTAATTTTGCATGTTAAAGAAATCTGAAGATAGCTGCCTTGTGGCTGTTAGTAAATCTGAGGTTTCTGCAGTGGTCTTTTCTTATACTCCCTCAGTCACAATTTGATAGAGTACTTTGAGCCTTTACGTGGTTTAAGGAAATATTGTTAAGGTAGTTGAAGGACAATTTTTATTTATAATATTCCTAATATACCCTCATTTAACTTCTTAATATAAGTGGTTGAACATAAATTATCACAATTTCCTGTTAAATTTGCATTGGATTGGTAGAATATTTATAATTTCACGATAAACATTGATGTATTTTGTTGATTATCATGCATAATAAATAAGGGTGTACTGGAAAGATTAGAACTTATTAATTTTTAGAAGTGGAAAGTTCTTTATAATTTGGGACGAACCAAAATGGAAAAGTGCTCCATGAATTTGGGACGGAGGGTGGAGTAATTTTATATTTTGTGAAATGCTGTATTAACTCCAGCTATGCAAATATTTTTTGAAATCTTTTCCCCCCCATTGTTTAGACATATGCTCCGATAGAGAATGCTAAGGGCTGTGAAGGAATAAAAGGGGCACATGGTTATTCCTAGTTAAAGTTGGTTATTTCAGGGGTTTATCGTGGGTATTGGATGAGTAGTACATTTCGGTGTGGTATGGATGGGGAATATAGTTTTGGCTTATGGATCTCTTAGCTCTTCCGTAGGAGAGGAGGGAGAAATCCCTAGGCTGTGCTTTGGTATAGATTCGTTTTCCTTTACTTTCTAATTCATCCATACAAGTCTATTATTCCAATTTGCCACTTCGTCTCTGTGGTTGAATATGTGTTGTGTTTGGGTGTGCAGTTGTTGTGATTCGCATCATGCCCATGTCAGGATGAATGTGCCTTTATTTGTCTGTAGGTGTTGCTTTTTGAATGCTAACGATATAATTGCTTTTGTGCTAGTATCTTCTGTTAATTATGGAAAAGACAGTAACCTTTGTCTTTATATGATAGGGCTCCTCTGTTTGAAGTCCAAACTGATAACTGGGACTGCTTCTCTTCTGTCCTTTGGGATCCAAGTCATGCTGATTGTGCTGCACCTCAGGTGAATTAAGCTTGACTATCTTGATATTTCTCCTCTTTTCTTCTTCTTCTTCTTTTTTTTTTCTTCTTTTCTTCTCTTCTTCTTTCTTTCTTTTTTTTTTTTTTTTTCTTTTTAAGTTACGAAGGTAATCCTACTCGGCACTAAGACTAATTCAGTCTATTTGGCGACTATTCCTACTGCTACTACTACAGATACTGCAGTAAGGAAGGAATTAGGAAAGAAGCTTGATGTAAAATGAAATCTTCTATCGAGGATATGCGGATACGGTTAGATTTGTTGGGCTTATAGAGTTGAAAATGCATTTAGCAGATTGTTTTTAGGAGTCTGTAAGACAATATAACTCAGGAACCATGAATATCAGTGCTTCAATTGTTATGAGTTCTGCATCATAGGTTGAATATAAATCACTGCCTTCAAGAGGCAATTGTGATTACTTTGTGGTGATGAGCTTGGAATATTAATACAATTATACAATTATAAACAAATGGTTGGATTGTTTAATGTCACTATCGTAGTATCATGGTTCTTTGCTCGATCTTTCTTTTTTTTTTTTATTAGTCATTGTTTTACCTTCATGTATCATCATTGATATAAAAAAATTTTAAGCCTAATTTTAAACCTGCAGGGGCAAAGGGATATTTATTAGAGCTTCAATCTCTATCAAACTGGGAAATAACAAGATTTCGATTAAATAAAATATTGTAGTAAAAAAAATTATGTGCTAGTAGTTATTTGTGAAGAAGTAACAACTGATAGAAGATATTGAAGTTAATAAATTTTTAACAAAATGTGTTGGTCAATTAGGTAGACAAGTACCATCTATTATGCATGCCATATATTCTATTCCTAAGATAAATAGTTTTGGTTGGAGTTAGAAGCTTTGAAATATTGAGTTTGTATGAGAGAAGTGCACAGCTGTTTCTCTAATTCAAATGGTTGAGGCACTTTTGGTTGCAGAAAACTACATCTTTCATAATTAGGTGATGTGGCAGCCAAGCCACCACAAACTTCCGCTAAATAACAGTTCACTAGATATCCAACTGTTTCTAAGCAGTTTAGGAACTGTCTTCAATAAAGTAATTTGGATGTCAAGTAAGATTTCAATAAAATTGAAGTCAACTTTGCTTAAGATTAAAATTAGCAGCTGTCTTGAAATTGATGATGAGTTTAATGACTATTAGTGGAATTAACTCACTAATCTTGAATCAGTGAAAAGTTTTATCCAATAAACATGTTTCAGAATGCAGATATATTCATGTTACTTAAACCATCCAAATTTTGAGCATTCTGTTGAGTAAATTTTCTGTTGTAAATGCTTGTCAGAACTTAGAAGTGTCAAGTTTCCCTTTGGATACAGTTTGTAGTGTCATTTAAGTGCAATTTTGCCTTGTGTCTTTTTTTTTTTTTTCCTCAACATACATGCTCCTAGTTAGAGTTATTTGTCCAACCGTCATCTCATAGCTTGGAGGTCTGGCAAATTTTACATATTTGGATGTGATAGTCTCCATTGGAGTAACTTGTATTTTGTTTACAATTAGGAATTTTCTGTTGACTAATGAAAACGCTTCATTTTGCTGTTTCTACTTGTGCTCTATATTTACTGATGGAATTTCCTTTTGCGTATCTGCAGGAGCTGGATACAGATCAAGTTCTAAAGCAACTAAAGTACATTCAGATGGTATGTTATAGACTCTTGTTTCGTGAATTTATATTGTAGCATGTTTTGTTTTGATCTTTGTTCCTCTTGACTCTATTTGTGAATGCACTGGGTGTTTGGGTGGGTTGGACTCCAATATTTCATTTCCTGATGAAAGGATTTAAATTTAACTGTTTCTGTTGTTTTTATGGCGATATAAAGCTAGCAGAGAAGACCTCAAAAATTTATAGTTTGCACCTTCTTGATTAAATAACATCAAAATGAGAAAAAACTGTAATTTAGACTTAAGAGCAAGTGGTTGAAATATGTTTGGATTAGATGTACTGGATGTTTGGTAACAGAAGTTTGGTCATCGCGTTTATTTTTTGGATCAAAGTATGTAAGTTTTATAATTTGTTCAATATGTTTGGTTAACATGAAATTCTGCTTGTGTAGTTGAGACCACGGCTAGATGCAAAGCGGCGGAAATTGGAGCACAGGAAGAATGATAATGGTTCAATAGTAGCTTTAAAGCAACAACAGCAGGATTCAGAGCAGCAAAATCAACATGAAACTAAAATGTACAGGCGCTACACTCATGGTCGCATGAAAGACTATCAGAATTAGGATTGCTTTTGTATCTGTTAATTGGTGTTAGCGTCTTGTTTCAGTTTTGCTAGTCTACCAAGCGTAGCATACATGCATAGAGGTGATTACCATATATTTGAGGCTAGTTATATTTCCTCGTCTTCAACTATGTAACTACAGAATATTAATATTCAAATGCCATATGAAAAAGGAAAAGGCGACACGTTTACATCAAGAATTCAAATTCTGAGGTAGCAAGGTTTTACCTGATGAGCTCTTCTTTCTTTGACAGTAGGTCATTTGAATATGATGATATACACTGCTCTATATAAATTGTTAATTGCCATAACCATAGATTCTTTGTTTTTTTTTTTTTTTTTTTTAACCATTCAATTGAATTCGGATTTGAACCATGTAGGACTTCAAACGGAGTTAAAGCTCTTCTAATACCCTTTTTTTTTTTATAACCATGTGCAAGACCTCGAATTTGAGATTTTGACAACTTGTTGACATCAAACATTTGCATTTTATGAATGCACCTGGGTTTTGGGTTGTGCCATCTTTTGTGTGCATAATTTGCTTCCATTATCGCTCTTCCCCTTAAATTGCGAAGAGATAGTCGCTGGAAATAGGTTCTCTAACTGAATATTTTTTCCGAAAACGTCTTCGTACAACTAATAATTGAAATATTACTAACTGGAAATATTTTTCATAACTAAGGGTTCAAATTTGAGGTCATCTTATTTCACCAACAGACACAAAAGGAATACCATGTAAATGACCAAAAGAAATTCCATTAGATTGATATAAAACTTCTGCATATCACCGTTACGCGTTCATTGACCGGACAGCGAACTTGGCATGCCCAGATTGCATCCCTAGCAAAAGCAGATTCTTAATATATGAAGCAAAAGAAAAGAATGTTCTTATGGGTGATATTAGGAACAAAATATGTACAGGTAAGCAATGCTTGACAAAAAAAATTGTAATGTTGCTCAAAAGATCAAAACTTTTCCCTTAGCTCAGCAGTAGGAACAAAAACAACAGATTCTTGATGTAAATGGTTCTGGTTCGATTTCTTAGTTTTGTTGTTTTGTACTCCTAGTAATGTCTTCTTCATATTCTCTAATCTATCCTTGGCTCTACAAAGTCTCTCCATCTCAGCCTCAGCCACTTGAGATTCTGTTATTGAAACAGACTCAATCTTCTTCCCTCTCTTGCTTTTTGATTTTAACAGCTTCTTCAAGCTCACATCATCATTATCTTCAACATTGATCTGAATATAGACAAATTTGAACATCATAATGCCATCATATTCCTTTTCAATCATACCAATTCTTAAAAAAAAAAATAAGATAAAGTCTGAAAGAAGAGGTTTTTGCAAACACTGCAGGGTAAACAAAATTTTTGAGCCATCAATACCTGATTGCTTTCAGAAGGAGATTCAGTGGACGGATTTTTCAGTTCATTTTTCCTCAAACTTCTTTTAGACTTCAGGTTCTTTTTTCGACACAACAGTTTAAAATCCTTCGGGCTATGAATCCTGTTTTCCAGTAAGGTAGGCCTTATTTCCACAAGCACACCAGTTCTACTCTTCATAGCCTCTAATCTATCAGAGGTCGAGATTAGAGGACTTGAACTATGAAGTTCTTTAGCTCCGTCTGCCTGTTACGCAAGTAAAAGTGAAGATTGTATGATATGGCTATCAGTTGATACATAAAAGAGGTAGAATCAAAGTAACAGGCACACAAATCAAGTTGATCATGTATGGTGCTCACCGCCTCCAAATATATTACTCACTACCCCTGCTATATGCAGCTTAAAATGATCATATAAAAAAATAGCAGCAAAAGTCAAAATGAAAAGATATCCACGGTCACTAAAAGTTTAGAAATCACAAGATATAGAAAGATGGAGGCAGCAAACACACCTTTCTTGATTTTAGAGCCAAGTATCTTGCATTCTTGAACCACTTGCTGACCTGAAATTGATTCTTGTTCGTCAAAGAAGCAGCGTCATTGAAAAATGCAATCAAAGAAGTTATACAGAGCATCTCCTTGGACGATGACATGATATACTTAACCAAGAGTCAAATTCACAATGCAAGGCTAACTTTGCTTCTCTGACTTCTAACCAACTAGCATTTAACTTTGTTTGAAAGTTTGAACCACATAAAGCAAGACAAAAATAAATCCAGTACAAAGTTTATTTTGCACCACTTCTCAACTTCTTTCATGCTAGCATAACGTATAGAGGAAAATAACATTTCATTTGACGATAAGTCTATCACTGGTAGGTTTTTTGGCAAGACAAAATAAATGAATGGTACAGACACTTGTTACTTCATCCCTCAACAGAATCTTATTCCAAATTCATCATACCAAGTGTTCCGACACATAACGGATAGGGCAAGTTAATACCTTTCCAGGTTCAAGACCCAATTCTCTTGAAAGGTTTTCCTTGACAGTTCTAGAGGGAAGTTCATTCTCTGCAAACACCTGCCGCAGTTTCTATGCACAGAAAAAGTGAAACAGCATATAAGCATTGTACCTGATATCTTATTTCTCAAAGATTATGAAATGTAGAGGTGAAAAGCCATAACAAGAGATTGCAAATTAGTTCTTAAAAGATCTCTACCTCAACTGCAGAGGGGGGAATTCTGAAAAATGACCTCCTAACTTGTGGGTCTCGAGAAATTTTCCTCTTCACTTCATTAGATTCTACCTTTTTACTTCTTTTCTCACTTCCATATAATGTCATAAGTGTGCTGGCTGCATCTGACTCCTTAACTCTTCGCTTTCTCTTACCAGGACCCCAGTCTTCATCTTCGCTAAATTGCTCGTGAGCTGGGGCATCCTTTCCAAACATCTCCTAATAGAAAAAAAAAACCAAGGTGACATTATAAAAGGTACAAAAAAAAAAAAAAAGAAAAAAAAAAGGAATTTGAAAAAACAGTAAACCCATTTGGTTCAACTAATATCTTATGGTTTTCAAGAAACCTAATAAAAAAACAATTTGGTTTTATGGAGATTTGAGTACTCACATCATATAACTTTCTATAGTCAACTGCTCTTCTCTGTCTCCGTCCGTACATAATTTCTCCATCACTGCTTTCATCAGAACCTAAACTGCTATAAATAGGTTGATCTCTAAATTCTGTCTTCTTCATCTCCCACTTCCTAGATCCTGAGAAAACTTCTCCATCTGAAGACCAACCCAAACTGGTTGAACTGCTGGCATCATCAAAGGCATCATCATCAGTACCCGCCCCACTGATGCTGTTCTCCCTCCCTTCTGGATCATAATCATCATCTTCAGAATCATCAGAAGGCCACTCTTCTTCTGGATTTAACAATATATGCCCGCCATCAGGGACAGCTGCTTCTTTGAAAATATCCTATTTCATGGGGGGAAAAATTATTTTGGTGATAAAGCAGAATTTTTTTTTTTTTTCTTTTTTTCTTTCATTGAATTTTTGTTTTCAGAAGGGAAAGGCTCTAGAAGATAAAATGATAACCTGCCAACAGCAACTGACTGGGAACTGGGTCCCCAAATGTGCATTCATGGCTTCTATAATGTCCATCCTACAGTCACAAAACTTGCAATACCATCCCTGATCTCCAGGTGGTACTGCAAATTATCGGGTAAGTCAAGAGTTTTAGGATGGAGCCACTTGTTTCACAACCTAGTTCGACAATTGACAGAAAATGAGTGAACTTACTATTTTCAGTGTCGAGTGGAGGATCGAGGCACTTTTGGTGGAAGCCACAGTTGCACATCCCATCACAGAGTACAATATCATTATCTTGGTGAACTTCATTGGATTTGCACTTTGCACAAAATATCTGGAATCAAAACGGAAAGTAATAAATCAGTGCAACTGTGATAAAGCAAAAAAAACATTCTCGTATCAAAATTTTGCCACCTGAGCTTCATCCTTAAATTTATTTACACTCCAAAACTTAACAAAGCAACATGCATCTTGTTAGTTTGATAAAATTTTTGCTTAAAATCTAATATTGATTTCATCTTCTTGTGCCCCATTCCTCAGAATGCTGTCCAGCTGATAGTATATATATGCTTTTATCATGCTTCTCGAAACTGGGGAGAAAACAGTCTGTGCAGTGAATCTCCAGTTTACTCATCCCTATTTGAAAGGAATGATAAAAAAATGTTTGATTTCTTTAAGCTTTAAATTACAATAAGAAATTGATGTTCTCTTTTAAGAATTTATAACCCCAACATTATACAAAAGAGAAGTACAGGTTGTCAAGCTTACATATTCATGGGAAACAGATCCATCAGGGGCAATAACTGAGTCTTCAATACACCCCACTTTACTTAGTGAATCCAGCTGGCAAATTACATCACGAATGCCAAGTTTACATTTCAAAATCTGCTTCTGGGCTCTTAACAGTTCCTTTTCTGGTTTGATCTTCTCTCGACTGTCAAAATCATGTAAAGAAAAAAACCAAGCAATTTCACCATTTGAAATTACTATTTCCCAGCTTTAAAGTTGCTGAAGTATTCACTTTATATCATGTACATATTAAGAGTCATACATACATAAAAATAAAAATAAAAAAAGAGAGAGAAAAAACATGAAAATGAAAATTTTATCTTGCTTGATTAGAAATTACAACAAATTGTCAATATTCCTGAAGTTTTCCTACATAGTTTTCTGATAATTTCTCTCAAGTCCAAGTTGTTTTTAGATGGGAGAACATATTTCTAAAGGCAAACAACAAAAATAAGCACAGTAAACTGTAACTTCATCTGAGCTACTTATAGAACTTCAACTCTCACTTCTCATTTCCTTTTACTCACATAAAACATTTTAATACATAACGTCTCAAAGTTTCAGCCATTTCTTTCAAAATGCTTTACTTTTCTTTCATAATCTTACAACTATTAAGAATCACCATGGACCAAGCAGTTCTGCTATATTATTATTTGTTAAGTGAGCAAAGGGAGCAACCAAAAGTTTGGGGCAAAGAAGGTATTTTTTGTATGCATATGAATATTAGTTATTACTTGAAAACATTTGAGAAGAAAAGAACAACAGTAAATAAGATATTGTATGTTCTCAAATATAAACAAATTTTTCATATTTCTATATGGCTAGGTAGCATGGCTTTGCTACCACTAGCAGGATATCCTATTAAACTTCAGAGCGAGGCAACAATTACCTAACCAAGCAGGTAAAACATCGCCAAATATTAAAACAAGTGACCAGTATCTTCAAAGCTATAACATATCTCAAAACATGGCATATGCAGTTTTCCAAGCACATTTGAATATCTTGAACAGGGGTGCTTTAATAGTAACACCTCAATCATGGGTGCATTCTAAGACCATCTATACTGATCCCCTTTATAGACCATCGCAACCAATACTTTAAGAGCTAAATGCTAAATCATTTCCCCTAGAATGAAAAGGAATAAGGAAAGAACAATACTCCAATTTTGTAACATTTTAAGCCTCCCTTATAACATATGCTTCTTTTCGTTCTGCATAGATATATAGTAATGATTAAGCAGTAGCTCAACTTTTAACAGACTCCTTATGATAATATTGAGATAACAGTTATTTTTTGGGGAAAGAAAACCTTGCCAGGACTTGGTGAATTAATGGATAAACATAGCAATGAGATATTCCATTTTCTTGAAAAGGAATAACACGCTTAAAAGAAAAAACTTCATACCTTTGACCTTTCCAACCTTCCCTCGAGTAAGCATCTATGAAGTTCTGTTCATGCTTCATTTTGATCAGCAGGTATCTTGTTCTCCTTTGCAAGCGCGCAGGCTCGTCAAGTTCCACCTTCTCCTTTTGCCCTCTTTTACTCTTTTTCTTACGTCTTTTAGCTGATGAATATTTGTCTCGTGGTTCTGAAGAAGCCAGCTTCTTTGGGGACTTTTTATCAAGAGCTTTTCGCAAGATTTTTCTACTAATCACTTTCCTGCTTGTAGAGCGCTTCCTGATTCCCTTGCTCGAAGTGTCAGAAACTTTCCTCTCCATCATTTTCGCACTAACTGCTTTTAAAGGAGATTCTGATTTGGGTTTAGGTTTCTTGCAACGAGATATCATTCCATCCTTTTTGTTAAACTTTAGTGATGCAATTAGCAAAGAACCATTCTCTGTCTTCGAGAGAGAAGATTTACTAGATTCATGAGGTTCTGCTTCTTTTCCAGTATCCTTCATATTAATCTGTCAGGATTCGATAAAATTTGTGATTTATATCAAACTATATATGTGTAAATAGCCTTTCTTAAGTAAGAAACAAAACTCAAGATGCTAACTATATAATTGTGTGCTTATGACAGGTTTTTTTTTTTTTCTTCTTTTTTAATGTTCTATAAGTAAAACCAATTCTAGAACAGAATAATGAAAACTTGTTCTAATTCAATAATGCACTTAAAAAGGACTAAAAACCAAGGGTTCAATAATGCTTATAGATAGTATGAATGGAGCAGAACATTCACTACAACACGAAGAGATATTTTTCAAAATC
Source organism: Euphorbia tirucalli (assembly GCA_039660915.1). Taxonomy (NCBI): domain Eukaryota; kingdom Viridiplantae; phylum Streptophyta; class Magnoliopsida; order Malpighiales; family Euphorbiaceae; genus Euphorbia; species Euphorbia tirucalli. The sequence continues at coordinate 21,084,584 of CM077634.1, read as the reverse complement.
GTTGTATGTTTAAACCCTTAAACAGAGGACTAATATCAAAACTGAGCAATTATATGCTTAAAATTTTTCAGAAAAGCTAGAATCGCAGGCATACTTGGATATGCATAACCACAATTTCATTAGAACAAATTAGCCATCTTTAAATGGAATAAATCATGCCCAAGAGAAGAGCTTAATCTGAAGAAACATGAAAACATCCACAATACTGAATTGAAGGCATGATTATTCAAAAAATCTAAATCTTCTCAATTCACGCTTCAAAACAAGTATAAGGCGAGTATTTCTAAGTAGGAAACAAGAAGAGGTTAAGCTTGATTAATGAATCATTACAAGTAATTATCACCCATAAAACAACTAACAAGTAACCCAAAAGCAACGAATGAGAGATCAACATCCGATCAACAAAACCAGCAAGGCATTGAGATTCCACATTATCACCCAAGTTAAAAAAAAAATAAAAAAGATAAAACAGAAAAAGAGAATGACCGACTTCCCCAAAAATTGAGCTCTAATCTAATCGCATCAAAGCAAGGGTGTACCTGAGAAATGAAGGCGGCGAATCAGAAAATAGAGAAGATCTTGAAATTGAAGAGTTGAATAGCTACCCTACTAAAACACTATACGATTCTGTACAACATGTGTTGTATGTATATGTATATGTATATGTATATGTATGTATACATAGATATAGATATGATTGGTTTTGGGTTGGAAAATGGCTCCAAAATTTGAAATTGAAGTTGAATTAATGAAGAAGACGTAGAGAGGAAGGAGGAGGAAGAAGAAGAAGGACGATATTTGATTGATCGATTAATTTGATAGGAAGCAGTGGCTGTTTCCAAAGCGCCACCCAACGGTTTTTGTTGCTCGTAAACCGTAATTCTATTTAGTGGCCGTTTCGGATTACTGTCAGTAAAAGTTCGTTGCTTTTTGTTAAAATAGTTTTAAGTGTTTTTCTAATGTTTTCTTTAATACAATCTGACTTTTACTAATGGTGTATTTGTGGCTCCTTTACGCAGTCCCAAAAGCAGCTTTGAGTCAAAGGGTTAGTTTGGCCAGCTAAAAGCAGCTTCCAGTCAAAGTATGGGAAACCCTATTTTGGATGAAAGCTGTTTTTGGGTTGTAGAAAGTAGCTTTAAATGCATAATTGATAAAAGTCAGATTGTATTTAGGAAAGTATTGGAAAAACACTTAAAACTACTTTTAAAGAAAGCAACGAAACCTAGTTTTCCCTGACAGCACTCTCACTAATAGTAATCCCAAACTGGCCCAAAATAAGGTTCCTCTTGTTTTGATTGAAAGCTGCTTTCGAGGCTGCAGAAAGTAGCCCCAAACTGGCCTTTAGTCCCTGTTTTACAAATTAGTATTGGCTTAATTTTACCTATGGTATACCAACTATACATTGTTTCACACTTTGGTATACCAACTTCATTTTTGCACATTTTAATATCCCAACTTGCAAGTAATCTCCCATTGTGGTATACCAAACATGCTATTGGGTTACTCATGCCACGTTAGCATTTTACTCATTTTCAATATAAAATATTGGGACCCATTATATTGAAATGACCATTTTAACCAATACAATATTTTTTAATTACCGAAAATATATTATATTATTTTTTATTTATAATTTATAATTTTTCTTTTTTGTTTTCTTTTCCCCGATCCAATCCTAATTTTTCTTATCATCTCTATCTCTTATAGCCGCCTCCTTCACTCCCAATCCTTTACTCCATCGCCGACCTCCCCTGCTCTCATCGACGCCGTCAATGGCCGCTGCATTTCATTCCAAGAATTTTCCCTTCAAACTAAAACCTTATCCTCTTCACTCCACAACCGTCTGGGCCTCAGAAAAGGAGATACAGCTTTTATTCTTTCTCTTAACTCCGTCGATGTTCCTATTGTCTGGTTCTCTTTCTTCTCTCTCAGTGTCGTCATCTCCACCGGAAATCCACTGAGCTCCAAACAAGAGATTTCTCACCAAATTCACAGAGAACAGAAAACGTGTGCCAATTTCCCGCATTTCAATGCACACCAAAATCAAATTGATAGATTAAACTAGAGAAACAACTTCGAAATCCCCATAACAGGAAATCAATGGGCAGAAATTTTGCCTCTTCTATAGAATGGGTTTAAGAAATACCATCAATCTGATGAATCACGGATATCCAGATACACAGTCTGTAGAGGAAGATTTCTCTGTTCAACAGCAATCAAATTTTTGATTTAACCAAACAATTTTAATTTCGAGCAAAGATTTAACAAGAGAGAGGAAAAAAGAACCTGGTCGAGGAGCTGAAGAGAGCCGCGGCTGTAGTAGATGGAAAGGAGAGTGTTATTAGCTTCAAGAACAGGGCTGGAATTCGAAATTGCCTCCAACTGTATAGCCTGTAAACTTGCGATGGGCGAGATGGTGGTTTCGAAGGCAACAACGATTAGAGAAGTAGCAAAACGACAGAGACCACAGGGGAAGATAGGTTCATACGGCGGTGGAGGGAAGGATTGGGAGTGAAGGCGGTGGCTGTGAGAGGTGGAGATGATAAGAAAAATTAGGGTTGGATTGGGGAAAGGAAAAGAGAAAAGAAAAATTATAAATTATAAATAAAAAATAATATAATATATTTTTAGTAATTAAAAAATATTGTATTAGTTAAAATGGTCATTTCAATATAGTGGGTCCCAATATTTTATATTGAAAATGAGTAAAATACTGACGTGGCATGAGTAACCTGCAATAGCATGTCTGGTATACCATAATGGGAGGTCACTTGCAAGTTAGGATATCAAAATGTGTAAAAATGAAGTTGGTATACCAAAGTGTGAAACAAGATATACTTGGTATACCATAGGTGAAATTAAGCCCATTAGTATTCCTTAATTACAACTATTTGAATTTCTTTCATTAATTATCCAGATTTTTACTCTATTTTTCTTAAAAAAATTTGTTTAAAAGTTTTTTTAAATAGTTTATGAATCATAAGAAAATTAATTAGAATAATATTTTGCAATTATTTTTTTAACAAATATCATAATATTCCCACCATACAATTTAATCATTTTTTGTCTTTTTAAAAGTACATGAACCTATTCGCTAATTAATAATATTTAAATTTTAAAACAATGATTACTCGTAATTTTTAAATTAACACACAATTTTATATATTGGGAAGTTATCATTGCACTAAGAAAAAAAAAAATGAATTTATTATGTTGTATAAATAATATTTTTAACATTTTACATTCATTAAAATTACTAATTTATTAAACGGGTAAACTCATGCCATAAACCGCAAAGCTCATGTTATACATATATAGCTCTCATAAGTTAAAACCTAATTCATTGAATTTCATATTAAATGAATCGTTTCATTGTCTCATCATCCATTTTGATATAATATAGGAGTAGGGCCATTTTGCTTCAAAAATTAAGAATTGAAATCATTTTCCCATCCTTATCAAGTACTTGCCCAAAGCTTTTGTCTGGTTAAGATATATTATTGGAGAAAGTAAAGTGAAAAGAAAAGCAAAAGAATTTAAAATTTAAATTCAAGTAACCAAAAGTAACAAGCACTCCAAATTGAGTGTCATTCAATCTCCTTACCTCCTTTCAGCTTTTGCTAGATCAAACATATCTAAGATATCTGAACTCTGAATGGGGCCTTTAATGAGTTTCGCCTATATATTTCACTAAACAATCAATTTCAATAATAAAAACAATTAAACCGAGTTTATTCATTCATAATTCCTATTTCCACATGTAACTTGATATCAAATGGCAGTCATTATATAACAAGGTAATAATTTTAGATGTAATGTTACCTATGCAAAAAAGGGAAACTAAAAATCTCAATTTGAATAAAATTGCAACTCTCCCCAATCCGTGCTATTACGCTATATGATAATACGAGCAAAATTGCATTGTCGAGCCCAATATAGAAACTAAAGAAAAATTCAGTAAATACAAATAGAACAGGAGTAAGTTGCTTAGCCGTACAACATAGACATTAATACATAAAGGTAATCATCTCCAAAAATAGAGTCGGATGTTTTCTTTTTTATTTCATTAATTCATGCCGCTAAGCATAAAGAAAAAGGACAGAATCTTTCCTGCCTACAATATTCAGAAACACAGTAAGAAAATATCAAGCAAATGCAAGAATCCGAAATCATCAACTCCCAGTAAGTTCACCAATTCCTGCAAACACAAGGCAAAAATTTCAACTTCTTGCAAATGTACAAATTATTTGAGCATGCGCTCATTCAGACACATAAACAAACCATATGATTTCAGTTGCCCACAAAAGCATATATTGAAGCAATGCAGTCGCATCTCACAGACACACTCACAATGTAGTAAATATTCATATCAGAAATGTTGAAATAATTCTGCATTAGTTATTTCATAATGTACAGCTGAGAAATATGGAGCAAGTAAAGGACACAACAGCTTAACTGATTAAGCTACGTACTTTAGAAGCAAAATATCCATGTAAGCCAGGACGCTCCAAAATGGTGTTGCAAGTACCCTTACCAAGATCTCAGGTGGATTGTGCTCATTAAAAAAACATGGAACTGAAAAATGCATAGCAAGTAATAAAAAGCACTAAAATGAGCAGATCATATTCCCCATTTCAGAATAACTAATTCAAAAAAAAGAAAAGAAATCACTATCCAAGCATCCGAATCCTATTCCTAATAGTAGAAAAAGCTGGAAAAGCAATCCCTCTAAAATAAAAGTTTGGTTCATGCAATCCAACTTACCTTTCGGAATCAATTTACTTGAAACATGATCTCCATGTATAGGATCAAAAGAGATGTTCGGAAAAATTAAAGTAAATCCAATATAAGATAAGTTGTCTAACATGGTCCTATGTTTCCCCGGTCTAAGCAAAAATAGAAACTCTAATGCACCTCCCATGTTTTCAGCTTAATCTTTTCAAATATACTACTCTTCCAACCTTTGAGATCTTAACTTACAAAAATGAATGGAGAATAAGGATCCAGAAGAAAATTAAGACAAAACAAACTATCTAGTTTAAGAAAACCACATACAGATTGCTTTAATGAAAATTGCACAAGAATGCTTCAAGAATTTGAAACATCGCAAGCTAAGGTCACAATAATGATCTTTATCTTTTTGTTCATCGAATTTATTTAAATATTCGTAGCAAATATTACTCAAATAACCTATAATACCAAGTTCATTAAAAAATATAAATAAAATCAACAATGCACCTCAGCAAGTATTTCATAATGAAACTTCATAAACACAATATCCAATCTGCTAGGCATTTCTTTTCTCTTGGAAAAAATCATACATGGACCCATTTCAACGAGTAACTGCCAAAGGAAATCGCTCATTAGCAACATTCACCACTCATGTGCTCTATTTAGTTTTTATTGCTCAGAATTTTTTTCTCCAGTAACAATGCAACTCTAAAACCAGCAAATCTGAAAAATCAAGGATTGTCCTTCTACTTTCTATCATCAACTTTTTCTTTAGGTAGTACATTTACTTACTTTCAATTTATGTGCAAGATATTCATCACCGAAACCAAATCTTCATTCCAACTAGTTTGGGTTGGCTATGTTGATCCTTTCTTACGTCCAGTCAGATCGAGCACTCTGAGATCATGTTTAATCACTGACATCCATGTCAGATCTCAGTCCTCTCATATTCTTCTTAACCGCATTTAAGCCGTGTAACCATCCACAGGACAGCTCGGAACATGTCCAACCAATGACCATATATCCTTTATTTTATCCTTAATAGGTGCCAGACCTAACTTTTCATGAATATTAAATGAAATCCTTAGAATTTTTAGTCAAATTCATACACATAACTACATATTTTCATTACAAATACATAACCTTTTCCGTTACTAGATACCTCACAAGCAATACATAGTTAAACAAAAGACTAACAAATACTAGATACTAACAGCCTCTCAATCTTGTCAACCTCCCAGTTCAGAGTTTCACCAAATTAATATGTAAAACATGAAGGTTTTGGCTTTTGGAAACTGTATTAATTCATTTTTGGAGCCACAAAGTTGTATTGATGAAATGCTAAATCCAAATATTCTCCAGCCAATGCTTTAGGCATCCCTGAAAGGACATTGACTAATTTGATAGTTTACATAAAAAAACCATTTTACAACTCGCATCACTCAACTGCTTAAATACAATTCAAACCTTTGTAATCCTACATCCAAATCCCACAAACTTATCCAATTGAAAAGAAATACAAAATCATAATGTTACAAACAATAAGGAAAAGAAAAACCCACCAATGTAATGTAACTTGTTCCCACCAGACATATTAGCACCAATAAATTTCATATTTCACAAACAAATGTGCACCAATAAATTTCATATTTCACAAACAAATGTGCACCAATCAAATAGTAGACCAAACACATAATAGAGCCGTTATACAAAAGCGACGATAAGATAAATGAAATAAGCCTCCTATATGTCAAACCCCAAAGCAATAGAATCATTGCCCTTATACAAAACATCGACCCAGACAAGAAGAGAAAAGCAAGAATAAGGAATACCTGAATCGAGAGAGAATCGATCAATCAAGGAATCAGTGGCCCTCGTGCTGCTTGTGCTCGAGATGGCGACGTTCCTCAGGAAGAGCAACAAGATAGGAAAAGATCATGCCGCCGAAGCAGACATGGTAGAGAGGAGTAATGGAATCAGTCTCGAAATACTTAACGCGATAGTTTTCCAAACCTCTCTCCACAGATTTCTTCAAGTAATCAATCGAAAGCATCGGCTTCAGATGGTTAGGCAATTCCTTCACCTTCAAACCCTTAATCTCGCCGTAAAATTTCCTTAAAGCCATTTCACTGAATATGGTGGGCTGTAGATAATTCGGTAAACGTTGTAATGCGAAAACCCTAACCCCAAAGACGCAAATTTGGGGAGATCTAAAATTTCGATGGCGGATGAATGAATGGCGGATTGGGGAGAGGGAGAGAGAGACACAGAGTTCTTAATGACTTAATTAGGACGGGAAATCTGATGCGCCCATTTTTACTGCCTCGTTCAATCTAAACCGTCCAAATTGAATACACTAGTACTTGTTTTTTCTTATCTTTATTTTGTATATTTTCTTTTGATATAATGAAATTTAGTAAAATTCTAATTCTAATGGGATAGTTTTCCAATAAACAATAATAACAAGGGGATTTTACAAAAACACATTACAAAAACACATACCTTTTGACACCCTATAATACTTTTACCTTAAACAGAATTACTTAAATACATTAAAATTTTTTAAAATTTCAAAATTACGTGATTAACTACTCCTATATTACGTGATTTCTTCAGCAAAAAAACACCACAACAAATAATAAAAATCTCTAAAATACCTCAATTCTCACAAAAATCACAAATCACATTAATTGCATAAATCACAGAAATTACAGCAATAGCTAAAATCGCAAATCGCAAACTCTCCATAACTGCTTCATTGATGCAATTGAAGACATTGTTGCATCACAAAACATTAAAAATCACTCACATACATGGAAAAAAATCTTAACTCTGCTCAAACATAATGGAACTCAGATTAAAGAAAACAGATTCATAGAAACCGCAAAAATGTCTCCACCACTGCCACTAATTCAATCAAACGCATTGCTGAAACACAAACATCATCAATCACAGACATATAAAATAATTAAGGTATAACAGTTGTACAAAGGTATAACTAACGTATAATAAAAGTATCAAAGGTATAACTAAGGTATAACAGTTGTACAAAGGTAAAACTAAGGTTTAATCAGTATATCAGAAGCTATAATAAGTGTATCTTAAGGTATAACTAAGGTATAATTAGTGTGTCAATATATCAGATGGTATAACTAAGGTTTAAATAAGGTATAACTAAGGTATAATCTGTGAATCTTAAGGAATAAACAAGGTCTAATGTATACCTAACCTAAATAACTATATCAAACTATAAAAACAAAAAGCATATAGAATGTATATGAAAATATTATGCAGATTTTATACAAAAAATAACAACAGAATCACACCAGTATAAAAAAAATTACAATTAGAGTATCAGCAAGTTATAAACAAGGTATAATCAGTGTAAAAGTGTATCAGTAACTATAACTAAGGTATAACTAAAGTCTAATTATTGTAGTAGTGTAATCTTAAGATATAACTAAGGTATAATTAAAGAATAATCACTGTATTAGTGTATATTAAGGTATAACTAAGGTAAAATCACTGTAATAGTGTTATTATACCTTAGTTATACCTTTGATACTCTTATTATACCTTAGTTATACTTACTGATATACTAATACACTGATTATACTTTAGTTATACCTTTTGATACACTAATTATATATTTTGACACACTGATTACACCTTATTTATATATTGTTTGTACCTTATTTATTCATTGTTTAAACATTATAGTGCATAAGTAATGTATGAATGTTTATAAACAATGTATAAGCAGTGTATCAAAACATATAAATAATGTATAATCAGTGTATCAAAAGGTATAACTAAGGTATAATTAGTGTATTGGTGTATCAAAAGGTATAACTAAGGTATAATTAGTGTATCGGAAGGTATAACTAAGGTATAATCAGCGTATAAGAAGGTATAACTAAGGTATAATAAATGTATTATACCTTACTTATACATTATTTGTATTTTATTTATTTATTGTTTAAGCATTGTAGTATATAAGCAATGTATAACAATATATCAGAAGGTATAAATAAGGTATAATTAGTGTATCAGAAGGTATAACTAAGATACAATTAGTGTATTAGTGTATCAAATGGTATAAATAAGGTATAATTAGTGTATCAGAAGGTATAATAATACTATTGAAGTGATTATACCTTATTTATACCTTAAGATGCACTATTACAATGATTATACTTTAGTTATACCTTAAGACACTAATTATAATTATTGATAAAATGACTATAGACTGGTAATACCTTACTTATACCTTGATACAATTACTTATTGAAAAAATTCATTCAAACCACCTGTGAGCACGGGTTTTCCCGACCTCAGTGATGAGAACCCTTATTACCTTCGGATATAGAAAAGAGCAGAATGTTACCCGAAACGCCTCGAATTCTCCGAAAATGAAGTTATCCGCAATCCGAAACTACCGTAAAGCGGATCCTACGAGTGATTTTCAGTGTTTAGTGTACGCGTCGGATAGTCGAAATGTCGCCACGGCTCTAGCTAGAACCAAACGGCTCTGGTTTTTAAACCAGAACCGCCCGGCTTTAGTGTAAACTAGAGCCGGCCGGCTGTGATGGGTCGGGCATAAATGCCCCAACATGTCCCAAGTCTGCGAAATTTGGTAAAAAACGACAAAAACATTAATCGACGCATTTAATTCTAGGAATTATTTTGTCTGGTGGGAGATTTTGAAAAATCAATAAATAATAGAGTAGGAAAGAAAAAGGAAAAAAAAAGGAGGAAGAAAAGAAAGTGAGAGAAGAAAAAGAAAGAAGAGAATTTTAGGTTTTAGAGAGGGACGGTCAAGAAACTAAATTCCTAAGCACACAACTACACACTCTGGTAGTTACTTATCAGTTCACAACGATTCTCGGTTCTATTTCGGATTCGTTCGGACAAAACTTCGGATTTTCGGGATATTCGAGGATTCGAGTTATGTTCTTGATTTTCAAACCGTTCTTGCGTATCTAATACACTGGAACAACACCAAGGTAAATTCTGAGAGGCCTTAAACTTGTGTTCATTGCATTTTTTTTTTCGTGTGATTTTTCTCTGTTTTTAAAAATTCTGAAAAACTGGCTACCCGAATAGAGCTGTACGGCTCTGGTTCAATTAGAACAGAGCCGGACGGCTCTAAACCTAGAGCCGTACGGCTCTGTTCTTCAGGGACAGCTCCCCGATCTGTCCCGACAAGCCGAAAATAGCCCGTTTTCCATTTATACTCATTCTGATTTGATATATTTCGGCTTATAAATACTCGTATGTCATTTTAACACCGGTTTTTGGATTTTTTTGTATGTACGAACATTAAATATTTGGTATTTTCCTGATTTTATTCTTTAGTTTCGGGGTTATTTTATCCGAACCGGATCTATAGTCCAGCATTAGCGGATCCCTAAACTCTATAAGTCCCTAGAAAATATTAAAAACAAATAAAATGGTATTTTAATAAATGTTTTTGATGTGTTTATTGTATTTTGGACCCTACATGGATGTTGAATTTAGGAACCCACACGAACGGAACCGTGGATTCCGGGATGATAGATCCACAAAAATGAAGATTCGCATGTACCGAGCCAATTGTTTTCCAAAAATTGATTTTCCAGCATAAAATTACAGGGCGTTTCAAAACCGTTTTCCAGGTCTAACCAGTCTGACCGGTCGGGTCGACCCGGTTATCCCCTAAATGCATGCCCCCATCTCCTAAAATTCCCAATTCTGTCCTGATTTGGGTCCTATTTATGGTGCAACATAAACTGTGCTAACTTCTGTTTTGCACCCTTTTGTTTTTATTTTGGATGTATTTAATAGATTTACTCGTGTATTTTAGGTGGTTGTAAAGTGAATTTTTATTTTTATTCGATCGGGTTGTAATAATTTAATTATTCGCAGCTTTATTTTTATCTGTGTGCGCGCAGTATGTTTAATTCAATGCAATAATACTTAATCTTAGAAATTTAAAATATCATCAAAGAACATTGATCAAATTTATTTTGATTAGACGTGAAATAAGGGACTTGTCCGAACCCTGAATCTCTGGATTAGGTACAGCAGTCTATACTTGGTAGGGAGCTGTACCGGAATTTCCCGGATGAGCTGATCCGGGTGGCGACTCTGTCAATGATCTCGGGATTTAGGTTTCGAGATCTTTCAAGTAATAAAATGGGAAAATGTTTTCTACAAAATGAATTTCGAAATAAACGAATGGATTTTTTTAAGTAAGATAAACAAAACCTGTTTTCCCAATCTCACCCCGAAAACAAAGAAAGAATATCTAAAATCTTTTCTTTCGGACCCCCGCGTCCGCTTTTTCAAAAAGAAAAAGGTCGTCTGCTCACAGTTGGTATCAGAGCTGTAAGGGAATACTTAAAATCTTTTCTTTCGGACCCTGCGTCCGCTTTTTCAAAAACAAAAAGGTCGTCCGCTCACAGTGGCGACTCTACTGGGGATTTCTACAAAAGTTTTCTTAAAACTTAAAAGAATTTGACAAGCCCTGAAAAATGTCTAATCAAAATAAGGTGAATGATTCTTGCATGGTATTTTATTTTTGCATTTTAGTTAGAAATACTTGCATTAGGTTAAGTATCCAATATTTAGCCCGGTGAATTGTTGAAGTGTAGCCCAAGTTCCTCTTGGTCTTGGGGGCGCGAATACGAAACACCACCCATAGCCTCGTACGAACCCCTTCGATCGGACCCTTGAGTGGGGAGAAGTGAGGAGTATATTTTGCTATGGGAGCCTTGATGTTATCCCGACTTTGGACTGAACTCATTTAGACGACCTTAGTTGGATTCCCTTAGGGTACCAAAACAGTTGCATGAATATTATAAGACGCGCCTTTGTCATCCCCGGTTGATGATTACAGTGAACCCCTCCTAGGACTCGGTTAGAATCTTTAAAAGTTGACCACGATTGGAGGGGTAAGGTTGGAGGAATACGTTTCGCATGCTACGTGCTATGTGATTTTTGTCCCATCATAACATACCATCATTAATTCTTTTTATGAACATGGCACGCCACACGTAATACATTTGTGTGACACTAACTCACGTCTTTCGTACAGCCATTTCATTTTTTTTTTCCGTGTGTAAATACATTAATCACCCGTGTGACATTTACACTAACCACGTCTTTTGCAGCCATGCTTATCTTCGTGTGCCATGCACATTTTTATGCATCAACACACCCATAATCATACATGCACCATTTCGTATGCCATATTTAACCACGTTTTTGTACAGTCATTTGCATTTACGTGACTTAAGCATGCATCCATTTCATTTTTGGTTAAGATTGAGGCATCCCGAGAATGCCAAACGCTTTCATCACATTTCATCCCGGGAACCCCAAAACTCCCTTTGATGTCGGTGTATGGGATTACATCGACCATCTTACCAAAATACGCCAATTAGGGCACCCGAAAAGGGTTTAGGCTCAAGATTGTGTAAGTGGAATGCACAACTCCATTTCATGACATCATGACCATCCATCTAAGAATAAAGGAGATTTCGAAAATCTCGTTTCACGTCGTAATCCACATCGGATTATTTCATGACATCTTGTCAATCATTTGAGGCATTCCACGAATGCCGAATCCTTACACATCTAGGGGCATCTCATGACATTCCTAAATCACGCAAGGCGTTCTATGAATGCCGAATCTCTATTCGTGTGTCGTTGTACACGCGATTTGTTTCATGTACCATAACATGTCTGATGCCCTAAAGGCGTCGAAGTTCTGTCCGTGGATCGATTCCCACGCGACCATTTCATATCCCCATATCTCTCCTAAAGCGTCGAACCTTTGTCCATGTAAAGGCACACATGTGACATCATTTCATTTTTCATTAGATGCCCTAAAGGTGCCGAAACTCTGTCCGCGTGACGGCTTTCACGCGCCCATTATGCATGGCGTTGGACATTCTCGTGAAGCCTAGTGAACAATAGAGTTCATTAGATGTCATATTCATATTCATGCACTCATTTTCATCTCATCACAATCATCCCACATCCATGTGAAGTATGAAATTTAGGGAATCGAGTCTAGGTTCATACCATGTTTTTACGCCTGACCCTCTGTTGAAATGTGCAATGTGGAAAAGAACCTCGAAATGGTTAATGAGAGTGGAGTTGGGAATTGATCAATTGGAATCGAGCATTGTGGCTAAAACTAGAGAAGGATTGGGGTCTGACTCAGAGCAAGAGTTTGCAGAACAGTTGCCAGCATTGCCGGTTGATAGTCCGTTTGTGCTAGGAGAAATCGATAGAGCTGAAATGGCCCAAGATGGAAATGGGGGGACTCCTCCTTTTGATACGAATGCATTTATGGCAACTTTTCTAAGTTCCGATTAGTTTAAGAACACCATCAGGGAGCAGGTGCAGTCCGCAATGTCTGCGGCAGGGGGTGTGACCAGTCAGAGAGCCCAGGGTTCGGTTGAGAATGAAGGAAATGCTGTCCAAGGATCCCGAATCCGGGAAGGAATGTGCCAGGAAGTAGTAGAGTGATCATCCCATCTAGGGAGATTGACCATCATTCCGAAGAAGATGAAGCCTTTGAAAGGGCGAGGGAGGCTTCAATTGAGACTGCTGCTGAAAAGCATCTTAAGGAAAAATTGTCTGATTTTGAAGCACTATTGCCAAAGTTGAAAGAGATGGTGCATTATCAGCCTGTCAAATGTGCAGATCCATCAACTTTATTTGTTGAGGGAGGAGAGCCACTCCCGGTTGGATTTCAGATGCCCTATTTGCCCCTATATACTGGGGAAGGTCCTCCAGAAGCTCATCTGGACAGCTATGTCAGGATTATGTCTAGTCTGGGGATCGGGAAAGTCCATCTTTTGAATTTGTTCCCAACTACACTGCGGGGTGCAGCTGCTAAGTGGTATCTGAAGACGCCACTCCATACTCGGTCCACTTGGGAGGATCTGTCGGAGGCATTTGTGAAGCAGTATGCTTATAATACCCAGGTTGAGACCACATTGGAAGACTTAGAAAGAATCCGCCAAAGGCCCAATGAATCCTTTTCAGCCTATTATAAGAGGTGGATGGATGTTTAAGTGTTGGTGGATGGAGCTCCTAAGTTAGAATCCCTCATCGTGAAGCTTGTGGATAGCAGTTTGCCAACCTATAAGGAGAAAATGAAGTTAAAGAGGTTTCATTCCTTTAACGAAGTGGTAGATTTTGCAAAACGGGTCGAAAGATATGATGAAGAGGAGTAGCAAAACAAGCAGAATGTGAATGCTTACCGGGGAAGTCGGGGATACACTCAAGGATATAAAGGCGGTGGTTCCATATCTACTCCAACAGGAACTGGTTCTAAGCCGGTCCCAACTATAGCAGCAGCAGTGGAGCAAGCAAAAGAGGCTGATGTGGCGACCGTGACTCAAGGAGGCCAAACAAGGATGCCTCAGAGACTCATTAATCCGTGGGCTGAATCCTTGGCCCTTATATTTGCCAAATGTAGGAAGGCTGGCCTGTTGCAGAGTATGAAACCTTATGTCCCTCCTACAACAGCTGATAAGGAGAATTTTTGTTCCTACCATGTGATGGTGGGTCACCGTACAAATGAGTGCACCCAACTGATTAAAGCCATCAAACAACTAGTCATAGATGGCAAGATTATGGAGCCGACCCTGAAGCCGAATGTACAGAAAAACCCACTCCCTACCTTCACAAATCAGGTGAACATGGTGCAGTCAGGTCTGCCAGCTAATTATGTATTCGCCCAAATAATTAAGGCGAATCCGAGTGTGCAAACCATGCTGGTAGAAATGGAGGAGAAGCCGGTGGCAATCAAAGAACAGAGCTGGGCAGTAAGGGACAAAGCAGGTCCTGTCAATTTGGACGATTTTGAAGCATATGATGATTATGATGAATTCGAGGTGCAAGAATCAAAGCCCGTGTACCCGGTAGAGACAAAAGGGGGGACTATGATAGAAAAGGATGGGCTGGTGATGCACATCATAAGGAGCGGTAGGTTTTATCAACCCCTCAGTGCACTACCTCCAACACCCCCAAGAAGGAACGCAAGGTCGGTACGGAATGATACTCTAGTGGATAAGGGGGAAGAAGATGAAGTGGTGGTTCAGCTGAAGAGGACACCGGCTTGGGTCAGCATCTGGCACCTCCTCATGGAGTCTAAGAGACATCGCGAGGCGGTGGTGAAGCAGTTGATGGAGATGGCGGCAACTCCCATGATGTCGCCGGATGAAGTTTGTGCAATGATAAGGGGAATTGACCTAAGGGCTAACAAGGCCCAAGAAATCAGCTTTGGAGTATCTGATCTGCCACCAGAGGGTGTGAACCATAATAGGGCTCTATATTTGAAAGTACAGATTTTGGATAAGACCATATCGTGCGTGATGGTTGATGATGGCTCAGCTCTTAATATTTGTCCTTTAAAAGTTTTGCCTTATCTGGCCATTAAAGTCGAGGCTCTCGGTAGTTCTAGCACAGTGATCAAGGCATATGATGACAGTAGAAGATCAGTGATTGACACCTTTGAAGCCGAGGTCAGTGTGGGAGAGGTTAAGTTAAATGTACTATTCACGGTTATTGATATCCCCGTCACATTTTCGCTTCTCCTAGGAAGGCCTTGGTTCCATGCCCTAGGAGGTGTACCTTCAACCCTGCATCAAAAAGTCAAATTCTTCATGGGAGGAAAGGTGGTGACAATAGAGGCAGATGAGCCATCAGTGGTAGCTGCCCTAAGTGCTGAGGAACAGCCGATGACGGGATTTCAGGTAGCTGTTGTGATGAAACAAGGGCGTGATGATCCAAAATTCCCAGATTGAATACATAAATATTTCGCCAAGCAAAAGTTTCAGCCCCGCAAGGGCTTGGAAGTGAGGCTACAAGGCATCCCCAAGTTTGACATAGCACCCGCAAAGTATCGTCAATGTGGGCTTGGTTATCATGAGAAAGGAGGCAACCCGAGCAAGAAGTCTGTGAATTTGGTAGACACTTTTGTCCGTCCATCTGAAAAGGTCTATAACGGGACCTCAGAGTCGGTGGAAATGGAAGGGGAATGATTCCCTGGATTTGAGATTTTTTCGGATGTTGTTAACTTCGGAAAATACGGGGTGGAACCGATTGTTAGTATGCTCCATACTGAGACTAAAAATGACAAGGAAAAAGCTGTAAGGATGGAAGAGACAGTGATCAGCCAAGTTGAAACTAGAACCACGGTCGAGGGAGAGTCCTTCAGAAAAGCGGGTCCCAAGGGTAAGGAAGCTGAAAAGGCTATTGCAGCTATTACTAAGGCATTGGCTGCTCTTATGAAAGCCACTGCAGGGTCTGAATTAGAACAGGCGGCTATGCCAAAAACTCAGGAGGAGTTAATGAGTCAGGCTGTGAAGGAATTGGCCAAGATAATGATGGCCGGGAAAGCAAAGATGATTGAGGAAAGCTTGTTTGTTGACGAGGAGCAGTCTCTGGAAAGTGATCTGGGAGCTTTGTTCGAGGAAGTGGATGAAGCTGCTGCAAGCGAAGGCCCTTCGCATGTGGAGGGGGAAAATCACTTTGATGTATCTCCTTTTTCTGCATTTGACGTAAACAACTCTGCCTATAAGGCACATAATGCAATTAAATCTGATTTTGCCTACTTGTGTGATGTTTTTCCAGATGGAACTGTGCATACATACAAACATTCATTTAATGTCTTTAGCATACATGATGCATCATTGCATGAAATGAACCTAGGGACAGATGATGAACCAAAGATGGTATCCGTCTCGAAAGACCTCACGCCTGATGAGAGGAAAGAACTAATAAAAATCTTGCAAAAACACGTCAAAGCCTTCACCTGGTCTTATGATGACATGCCTGGGGTTGACAGGGAAATAGCAGAACACAGAATCCCAACAGATCCAAAAATGAAGCCTATTAAGCAGAAACTTAGACGACTCAGACCGGAATGGGCAGAAAAGGTTAAGGAAGAAGTGGCCAAGCAGATAAAAGCAAAGTTTTTGGAAGTTGTGGAATATCCGGAATGGTTGGCCAACATCGTACCGGTTGCAAAGAAGGACGGTCGGGTAAGGGTCTGCGTGGATTACAGAGATCTAAATAAGGCATCTCCCAAAAATGACTTCCCACTTCCACATATCGATGTTCTGATCAATAGTGCAGCTAGGGCATCTATGTATTCTTTCATGGATGGATTCTCTGGGTATAATCAGATTTTGATGAACGTAATCGACAAGGTGAAAACGGCTTTCATCACGGAATGGGGGGTTTACTGCTACAGAGACCTTTCGGGTTGAAGAATGCTGGGGCAACTTATCAGCGGGCCGTCACGACGCTCTTGCACGATATGATCCACAAAGAGGTAGAAGTGTATGTTGACGATATGCTAGTCAAATCGATGATGTGGGAAGAGCATCCCTCCGTCCTGGACAGATTTCTGACTAGAATTGAAAAGTACAATCTACGTCTGAATCCGAAGAAATGCGTGTTTGGAGTAACATCGGGAAAACTCTGGGGCATATTGTGAGTCAAAGAGGTATAGAAATGGATCCGGACAAGATCAAAGCCATCAGAGATATGCCTGCGCCCAAGACGGAGAAGGAAGTGAGGTCATTCCTGGGATCACTACAGTATGTCAGCTGATTCATTGCAAGGTTGACAACGGTCTGTGAACCAATATTTAAGCTTCTAAAGAAAAACTAGCCAGTAGAATGGAATGAACAATGTCAGATAGCATTTGACAGGATTAAAAGCTACTTGATGAATCCTCCAGTTTTGAGGCCTCCAGTACTAGGAAAGCCTTTGATCCTCTATTTGGCCATCGAAGATGCATCGGTTGGGGCAATGCTGGTCCAAGAGCGAGAGGATGGCCGAGAAAATGCTATTTATTATCTGAGTAAGAAGCTGCTGGATTATGAGACTCGATACACTGTTGTAGAGAAGACTTGTACTACAATGGTATGGCTAACAAAGAAACTCAGACACTACTTTCAATCTTATAAGGTTCAAGCAGTGGCCAAGGTTGACCCGATGAAGTATCTGTGCCAAACTCCAGCATTAACAGGGAAGTTGTCACGATGGTTGCTACTATTATCAGAATTCGACATTGAATACCCCACACAAAAGACATTATTGGAGAGATAAGGCCGCCGGCATCAAATGGACGCCGCTTCATTGTTATGGCCGTAGATTATTTCTCGAAGTGGGCCGAAGCAGAATCTTTTGCGAACCTCACGGCCAAGAAAATGTCTAAGTTTATTGAGAAGAATATCTTTGCCCGGTACGGAGTCCTACACCATGTGGTAACGGATAACGGTGTTCAGTTCCAAGGGGTAACAGCTCAGTTGTTTCACGACAAAGGGGTTGAGCACCATAAGCCAACGGGGCAGTGGAGGCAGCCAATAAAAGCATCAAGAAAATCCTGGCCAAAATGGTTGTTACGTACAGGGATTGGGCAGATAAGCTACCTTTCGCTTTGTGGGGATACAGGATGAGTATCAGGACCCCAACTGGTGAGACACCTTACTCATTAGTCTACGGAATGGAGGCCATATTGCTAGTTGAAACCGAGCTGAAATCTTTGAGGATAGTGATGGAGGCACAGATACCTGAATCAGAATGGATGCGGACATGGTACGAACAGTTGGCTCTCATTGATGAAAAGCGACTCCAAGCCTTAGACCGTCTACAGATGTATCAACAGCGAATGGCCCGAGCTTATAATGGTAGAGTCCGCCATCTGAAACGCCCTCTTAAAGCCAGTGATCTTGTACTCAAACAGATGAAACAGACCCACACGGATGTACGGGGGAAATTTAAGCCAAATTGGGAAGGTCCTTTTGTGGTGAAGAAGGTGCTGTCTAAAGGTGCTGTGAAAATCATGGATATGGATGGGAACGAATTTGTCAACCCCATCAACCAGGACAGGTCGAAACATTATTGCGTGTAAAAAAAAAAAAGGGTCCGGTGGATTGAAAACCGAAAAGGCGATCCATGCCAAAAATTAGGACAGTCCGATGGATCGAAAACCGAAAAGGTGATCCATGCAAAAATTAGGATAGAGAGGTGAGGACCACCACCTGGAAAATCCACAAAGACCGGCTGGTGGCAAGCATGAGTTCATTCGAGATGTATACCATCAATGATTCTGTCCATAGTTTCATTTCATCATTTGATGTACATTGTACTAAAACATTATTTATGAATGGATGAATGAATGTTTGATTCTGTTCGTTTAAACATCCCAAGTTTAATTGCAATTCAGATTATTTGGTGCATATATCTCGTTATACGTTCTTACATATCATATGTCGTTATACCCATAAAATATATATATATATATATATATATATATATATATATATATATATATATATATAAGTAGGATACATAGTAGCATAAAATCCAGGCCTATAGACACATTACATCAAACATGAAGCTACAAAATAACAGATAAAAGTCTACGACTACCCTCCGTCAGTCGAATCATGGTCCTCCTCATCCTGGGACTCGACGCCATCACCGAAGAAACGCCGACCGGACTCCCAGTCGTCCAACCGAGTACGAAGAGTATTATTCCTAAGCGTGAGATCTGAAATAGACCCCTGCATAGTTTCCCTCTCTGCTCTCATAGACCTCTGCAAATCCTCCATCTCCGCTCTCAGGCGGGCTTCTTCACAATGGCGAGCGGCAAGTGCAGCCTGAGTCAGAGTTAAACAAAATGAGCATCAAGTCATGCATACACGTGCACATGCATCTGAAACATACATACATGCATATATACATGTTGACACAGGTACTTACATTCATCACGCTGTTATCCAGAAGCGAGAGGGCTTTGAACGCAGAAGTTGCCTGATACAGAGCCGTCAAATGTGGTACTGGAATCTACACAAAGAACAGCGCACGGGTCAGGCCAGTGGCAACAAGGACAATCCAGAAATAAGCAGGGACTGAAATACTCACATGGGTCGCGCCTGGTGGATCATAAGGAGGAGGAGGGTATTGCTCAGTGTACAACTCAGCACGGTAGAGTTCCCCCGTCGCATTATGGAGCATCACCCAAGGTTCAGCTCTGTACTCTAGACGACCTGAAACAAAGCCAGCAAGGGGGGCCATCGAGGGAGCAGGCTCGGTGTCGCCTCTGAACACAACTGTGTGAGTGGAAGAACCTCCATCTCCCCTGCCGTGGAAAGTCCCAGACCCACGACCACTGGAACGTCTATCTGACGATGCACGAGGGCGTTTACCCCTCTCAGATGGCTGCAAAAAAAAAAAAATTATTAGCAGGTAGCAGAATAATCTCAAACAAGCAGAAGGTAAGAGCAAAGCAAAAGACATACCTCAGCTGGCGCATCCTCTTGCGGTACATCCACGGTGCGGGGAAGAAGCTGTGTCCTGACAAACTCGAGATAGTCGCCATTATCCCCCATAACCGTGTGACCGGACCCAAACAGATCCTGATGTTCCTCCACTGGTAGCAGGTGTGGCCAGAACAATCTGACGGGAGGTGCAGGCGGTATCCTACGTTCATGGGGACCAGCACTCCAATCAAAGACTCACTCCCTAAGATACCACTCGAGACTGACAGGGCTCTCCATAACAAATCACTGAGGTGACAGTCTTCGAGCATCGAAAAGCTCTGGGAACCACGCAGCATGCCCCTAAGGCTCCTTGATCACCTAAAGATAGATGAAGGTAAAAAAAAAAATAAGGGAATTTTACCTGCTCGAAGCTCATGCCTGCCAAGAGCTGGCGGCATGCCCAAATGTCGGTGTCCAACTTACTCCAACTAAAGCCCAGCCACCGCCGTAACCGGGGGAAATCAGGAATCTCAGCATTGGCCGATATAGCCAACTTTGGCTGAGGAACGAAGGCGTACTCATACTCCCAAATCTACACAATATAAAGAGAGAGATGGTTTTTCAACCAAAAAAAAAAAAAAACTCATATGAAGGACAATCCACGCACCCTTCACCTCCCTATGCCTTCCGCGGGCACAGACATCGAGACCGTAATATAACTGAGCCGACCCGGCTCGCCCCCAACTCAAGCTCCTTACGTCCTCCAGCTGTATCAAAGAGGGTAGTACAGCAAGGTTCAAGTCACTCTGACATGTGGGGAACAGCAAAGTGCTCAAAGCATACAGAAGGAACGCCCGAGCATAGCGTCTCACATCAATAAGTGAGAACGCAGAACCCTCTGGTAAGCTATCCTGTCTACCCAACCAATAATCTCTCAAGGTGCTCCCCTGCACCCGCCTGCCTGCGGGAGTCAAGCCGATCAACATGGTGATCACGTCGGGCTTAAAACCCCCTCGCCCAAAGGTCTGATTGAACTCAACGGTGCACCCGCCAAAAGATAATCCCGTGATAGCCACAAAGTCCTCGGTTGTGATCGTAAACTCCCCGATTGTGAAATGGAAAGTGTGGGTGGAATCCATCCACTGCTCAAGAAGCGCCATCAGCAAACCCCTGCTCATCCGAGGTGGAGTCTCACACATGGAACAAATAAACCGATCCAACCCGGTTAACTCAACCAACTCCCGCACCTCGTCAGGGAGTCTCCTATTCTAAATTAGCGCATCAGACACAGAACTAGCACCCCGGTTATCTTTTCACCCCTGCAAAATAATAATTAGGGAGTTTTCTCAATCACTTATATTTTGCATCTCTTTTATACATATATATATATACATATTAAAAAAAAAAAATCCCACGTGTCCAACGGCTACATTTTCAACGGTCACATAACCGTTGGAGACTACGAGTATATATACATCTCCATTCCAACCCATTTTATACATTCTTTTTTTCCAACTCTAATTTGTACATTTCAATCACTATGGATTCTGAAACATCGCTTCTTTTGTTCCAGTTCGTCCTTGCGGTATATGTCGTCATATTAGTTATTTTATTCGAATTGAAAGTGAACCGTGCACCGCTTCCACGGGATAGGTTCTTATATATATAAAAAAAAAAGAAAAAAGTCGAATCACCCGGCTGAACCACAGCCGGACGGTTTGGTTCGGTTCTGGGAAGAACAGAGCTAGAACCAGGAACAGAGCCGCCCGGCTCTAACGGTGAGCCGGCCGGCTCTGTCCGGTAAAAACCGGTTCTCCAGTTTTCATCTTCGGTTTTTGCCATTTTCATCCTAAAATCAATTCTATCCAACTTTGAATCATCAATTAAGTTTCCTAGGGGCAAAATCTACTCTAAACATACATCAATTTCATATAATCTCGTCTAATTTTGCATATTTTTGCAGAAATTCAAAAAATGGAAAAAAGAGGAAAATTAAGCAAAAAAAACTAACCAGATCTTGGATAATGTGCGTGGATGGGCTCAAAGTTACGGGCACTGGATCGTTTCTCCTGATCCCGCAGTAAGGAACCGTTTCCCGCAAGCCGTATACATCCACTGTAGATTCAGTGGACAGAAAAAACTCACCCTCAGGTAATGTGTATCTCACGAGGAATGGAGGTTGGGTAGGAGCATTAGGGAGCACACCTCTCCTCACTTCCTCATCTTGACAAGAAATGCTAAAAAAAAAAAAATTTTCCAGGGAAAGAAATTGAAGGAAGAAAAGTGAGATGAGTGAATAAAAGGGCAAAAACACCCTTTTAAACCCACTAGGGCCGCCCCACTAGAGCCGACCGGCTCTAGCTTAGCACACTAGAGTCGGCCGACTCTAGTCGGAGCCGGGCGGCTCTGATTTAAAGCCGGCCGGCTCTGTCTCTTCAGACAGAGCCACCCGTCTCCGATCCCTCCATTTTTTTTTTCCGAGATTTTTTTGAAATTTTTAATTTAGTCCGATTTAATCCCGAGAAGGGTATTTTTCATTTTTGCAGATATCTAGGGGAAGAAATGACTAAACCGTATTTATTCTTGATCGAAGGGGCAAAAAATTTTTGTTTTCAAAATTATCGATCAAGGAATAAATCCGTATTTTTGACTCAATTCCAACGGTCCACTCCACCATACGGAGAAAAGAGAAAAGTTAAAAATCATCACGGGCACATTCCACCACACGGAGAAGACGGTATTATTTGGTTGCTCCACCACACGGAGAAAAATTAAAAATCATCACAGGCACACTCCACCACACGGAGAAGACGATATTATTTGGTTGCTCCACCACACGGAGAAAAGTTAAAAATCATCATGGGCACACTCCACCACACGGAGAAGACGGTATTATTTGGTTGCTCCACCACACGGAGAAAAGTTAAAAATCATCACGTGCACACTCCACCACACGGAGAAGACGGTATTATTTGGTTGCTCCACCACGCGGAGAAAAGTTAAAAATCATCACGGGCACACTCCACCACACGGAGAAGACGGTATTATTTGGTTGCTCCACCACACGGAGAAAAGTTAAAAATCATCACGGGCACACTCCGCCACACGGAGAAGACAGTATTATTTGGTTGCTCCACCACACAGAGAAAAGCTAAAAATCATCACTGGCACACTCCACCACAGCGAGTCGATACCACGGGACACTTTACCACAGCGAGTCGATACCAGGGGCATACTCCACCACAACGAGTCGATATCACGGGCACACTCCACCACAGCGAGTCGATATTAGGGGCACACTCCACCACAGCGAGTCGATTACTCTGTACCCTCTACGAGGGGCATCAGGTGCACTTTTCTATCCTTTACTCACCGCGCTCTCAATCGCGAGACCAAAACTCGAATCGGACGTAAGCTACCGATCTAGTCGACTTTGATCTCGCGAGGGGCAACCTGTGAGCACTGGTTTTCCCGACCTCAGTGATGAGAACCCTTATTACCTTCGGATATAGAAAAGAGCAGAATGTTACCCGAAACGTCTCGAATTCTCCGAAAATGAAGTTATCCGCAATCCGAAACTACCGTAAAGCAGATCCTCCGAGTGATTTTCAGTGTTTAGTGTATGCGTCGGATAGTCGAAATGTCGGCACGGCTTTAGCTAGAACCGAACGGCTCTGGTTTTTAAACCAGAACCGCCCGGCTCTGGAATAGAGCCGGACGGCTGTGATGGGCCGAGCAGAAATGCCCCAACATGTCCCAAGTCTGCGAAATTTGGTGAAAAACGACAAAAACAATTAATCGACGCATTTAATTCTGGGAATTATTTTGTCTGGTGGGAGATTTTGAAAAATCAATCAATAATAGAGTAGGAAAGAAAAAGGAAAAAAAAAGGAGGAAGAAAAGAAAGTGAGAGAAGAAAAAGAAAGAAGAGAATTTTAGGTTTTACAGAGGGACGCTCAAGAAACTAAATTCCTAAGCACACAACTACACACTCTGGTAGTTACTTATCGGTTCACAACGATTCTTGGTTCTATTTCGGATTCGTTCGGACAAAACTTCGGATTTTCGGGATATTCGAGGATTCGAGTTACGTTCTTGATTGTCAAACCGTTCTTACGTATCTAATACACTGGAACAACACCAAGGTAAATTCTGAGAGGCCTTAAACTTGTGTTCATTGCTTTTTTTTTCGTGTGATTTTTCTCTGTTTTTAAACAGAGCCGGACGGCTCTAAACCTAGAGCCGTGCGGCTCTATTCTTCAGGGACAGCTCCCCGATCTATCCCGACAAGCCGAAAATAGCCCGTTTTCCATTTATACTCATTCTGATTTGATATATTTCTGCTTATAAATATTTGTACGTCATTTTAACACCAGTTTTTGGATTTTTTTATATGTACGAACATTAAATTTTTGGTATTTTCCGGATTTTATTCTTTAGTTTCGGGGTTATTTTTTCCGAACCGGATCTATAGTCCAGCATTAGCGGATCTCCGAACTCTATAAGTCCCTAGAAAATATTAAAAACAAATAAAATGGTATTTTAATAAATATTTTTGGTGTGTTTATTTTATTTTGGACCCTTCATGGATGTTGAATTTAGGAACCCACACGAACGGAACCGTGGATTCCGGGATAACAGATCCACGAAAATGAAAATTCGCATGTAACCGAGCCAATTGTTTTCCAAAAATTGATTTTCCAGCATAAAATTACAGGGCGTTTCAAAACCGTTTTCCAGGTCTAACCGGTCCGACCGGTCGGGTCGACCCGGTTATCCCCTAAATGCATGCCCCCATCTCCTAAAATTCCCAATTCTATCCTGATTTGAGTCCTATTTGTGGTGCAACATAAACTGTGCTAACCTTCAGTTTTGCACCCTTTTGTTTTTATTTTGGATGTATTTAATAGATTTACTCGTGTATTTTAGGCGGTTGTAAAGTGAATTTTTATTTTTATTCGATCGGGTTGTAATAATTTAATTATTCGTTGCTTTATTTTTATCTGTGTGCGCGCAATATGTTTAATTCAATACAATAATACTTAATCTTAGAAATTTAAAATATCATCAAAGAACATTGACCAAATTTATTTTGATTAGACGTGAAATAAGGGACTTGTCCGAACCCTGAATCTCTGGATTAGGTACAGCAGTCTATACTCGGTAGGGAGCTGTACCGGAATTTCCCGGATGAGCTGATCCGGGTGGCGACTCTGTCAATGATCTCGGGATTTAGTTTTCGAGATCTTTCAAGTAATAAAATGGGAAAATGTTTTCTACAAAATGAATTTCGAAATAAACGAATGGATTTTTTTAAGTAAGATAAACAAAACCTGTTTTCCCAATCTCACCCCGAAAACAAAGAAAGAATATCTAAAATCTTTTCTTTCGGACCCCCGCGTCCGCTTTTTCAAAAAGAAAAAGGTCGTTCGCTCACAGTTGGTATCAGAGCTGTAAGGGAATACTTAAAATCTTTTCTTTCGGACCCCTACGTCCGCTTTTTCAAAAAGAAAAAGGTCGTCCGCTCACACCACTATCAAAATAAAATGTAATCCTATACTTTTCTTAATTGTACTTTCCAAACATGGCCATTAAGTACCCTTAACTTAACTACATTGGATAGTTCATCTCTATATTTACTCACAAACTTCAATACAACACTCTACCTAAAATGATACAAGAAATCCATAACCAAAAACAACAGAGCATTCATATAAAGATCATATGAACAAGGAGATGAACTCTTCAATGTAGTTAAGATAACGATACCTAATGGTTATGTTTGGAAAGTCCAATTAAGAAAAGAGAAGGATCACATTTTCTTTGGTGGTGGTTTGAATGAATTCTTTCAATAAGTAACTATATCGAGGTATAGTTAAGGTATAACCAATGAATCATTAAGTGTAGTCAGTAAATAAGTAAGGAATATTAAGGTATAATAATTATACAAATGTATAACTAAGGTATAATCAGTATATCATAAGCTATGATAACTGTATCTTAAGGTATAACTAAGGTATAATTAGTGTGTCAGTGTATCGGATGGTATAACTAAGGTATAATCAGTGAATAAGTAAGTATACCTAAGTTATAAACAAGGTATAAGTGTATCAGTAAATATAATTAAACTATATCAGTGTATCCTAAAGTACAACTAAGGTATAATCACTGTATCAGTAAGTATAAATAAAGTATAAAAGAGGTATAATTAAGGTATAAAAAAGATATAACTAAGGTATAATCATTGTATCGACAAATCTAAGGTATAACTAATGTAAAATTAGTGAATCCATAACTATAAGGCATAAACAAAGATTAGAGTGTATAAACAAGCTATAATCAACAGTCTATCAAAACATATAATCAAGATATCCAAAAAACTATAACCAATATATGGTCTTTTAGAAATAGAATTCTAACAATCCTTTACCATTTTTGCATCAGAAACAGCACAAAAAATGCACAATCTAACTGCATGCAACAAAAAAATGAAAACACAACAAACCCTAAACAAACACAAAAATGAATACGAAAAATAAAGATAAAAAACACTTGATTATCTCTAAAATGCAGAAACTAAAGACAAAGATAACATCGAGAACAACAACAAACCCATGAACAAAGATAGAGTACATGAAGAAGAGCATATGAAAAGGCAAAAAATGTAAAAAATAAATGTATTAAGAGGAAATCATAAGAATGAAATGATTTTAAAAAAAACATAAAAAAGTAATAAACAAAATGTTAGGTATGAAACAAACCCTAAAACGAGGGTATTTGTGACAAATTTCCTAATAATAATGGGTTATTTGATTCATTAATACAATCAATTATTAATCTAAATCTAATTATGTTTGTTCTATTTGATTCCAATATACTTTTATATAATAAGACTTTTCCATAAAAATATATATTTCACTCAAAGTTAAGCTATACAAAATATATAGATAGAATAAACCCTAAGTGGAATTTCTCTCTCGGTAGAAACCTCCCCTATTTACTACCACCAGCTGTATTAGGGATTTTCACCAGATTTTGGTTGATTACCGTCCCTAGAACACTGCAAATTAGTTATTGGTGTTCGTCATGGCTTAGGACCTTGAAGGAATATGGGAGAAGTTTTCATTGAATAAGGCTGAAGAAGAGATTATTGATCTTGATTATGGGGATGAAACCGTAGGTGGTAACTTTTTGTTGGGGAGGATCTTAACAAATAAACCGTTAAACTTGTGAGTAATGCGCATTGCCTTTACTGGATTATGGAAAGTAAAAAAAAAATTTAGCCTTCGAGAAGTAGGCAATGGGTTATTCATATAGTTGTCAACGGGGACGTGGGGCCCGTCCCCACTGGGGGTCTGCCTGAACGGGAACAGGGATAAATTTATCCCCGAATGCTAAACAAGGACGGGGATGGGATTAACTCTCCCCATCCACGGCTCCGTTTAGTCCTTGCATGGATCCCTAATAATATCCCCTTCAAAATCACCACTTATAATTATTTATATTATTATATATATAGTATTAGTTATATATTTATGTTATATAAATAATTGAATTTAGTATTAGTAGAATAAAATTAAAACTATGCTTTTCAATTTTCATTCACAAATAAAAAAGCCATGACTTTAAAATTGAATTTTACTCATTTTTTTAGATTGTTTTAACGAGGACGGGAATCCCTATGGAGAACCCATTCCCTGACGGAACCGAGGATAGGAGTTAGGATTGTCTCCGTTTGCTAAACGGGGACGGGGATCCCCTCCTAGTTGGGGAATAAGGATGGGGTTACCAATCCCCACCTCGTCTCACCCCGTTTACCTCCCTAGTTATTCGCTTATGACTTTGAATCAACCAGAGACAAAAATAAAGTACTGAGGGATGGCCTATGGAATTTCGATAGACAGCTTGTGGTTCTTAGTGAAATAGATGATAGTGTTCAACCCTCAGAAGTATGCCTTAATTAGTGCCCTTTTTGGGTCCAAATATGTGACCTTCCTCTTAATAAAAGAACACAGTATGTGATAGAGATTGTTGCAACTAAACTCAAAAAAGTTATTAAGATTGATGGAGAGGACATTGGAATTTGGGGTAAGGCAACTAAACTTGAAAAGGTTATCGAACGCTTGCCCAATTTCTGTTATTGGTATGGATTGTTAGGCCACGTGCATGATGATTATGAACTGAAACCAGAAGATGGGCAGTTTAATGAATGGCCATGTGCACCAGCTGTGAGCACGGGTTTTTCCCGACCTCTATGATGAGAATTCCTGTGTTACCTATGGAACGGACGGATTCAAATCGGACTTGAAAACGACCAGAATGTTATCCGAAGAATCTCAAACGTCCTGAAAACCAAGCTATTCACGATCCGAAATCCCCGAAAAGGTCTCCCGAGCTGTTTCTAGGGTTTAGGGTGCGCGTCCGACTTTTGAAATTTTGCCCTGGCTCTCGTTAGAACCACACGGCCCTAGCTTTTAAGCTAGAGCCGGGCGGCTCTACACTAGAGCCGTACAGCTCTAGTGGTCAAGACAAGTTTCTTTGCAAAGTAGAGCAACTTGCTTGATAGAAGGAAAAAGTGGGCAAATTTTCAGAAGTCAAGCGGCAGATTGATTGATTGAAATAAGTATGAGAGAGGAGAGAAACAGTAAAAGAAGAAAAGAAAAAAGAAAGCAGAGAGTAAAGAGAGATAAAGGCTGAGATACAGGAGCCAAAGGAGAACCAAAAAACATAAAGCTAAGAACCAAAATCAATCCTCAAAACATTAATGACAAGTTACTTAACCTTTGCTCATTGATTGGGGATCGTTTCGGATTGTTTCGGACCGTTACGGTTTTCGGCCGGTTGAGTTTCCAGGAAGCATTCCAAGCTTTCAATCCATTTCTTGATATTTAAAGCATCAAAACAACATCAAGGTAAACTCTGAGGGGCCTTAAACCTGTTTGCATTGCTTTTCCTGTGTGTTTTCTTCATTTTACAACTTTCGGAATCGGATTGCCCGAATAGAGCCGCACGGCTATGTTCCTCACGAACACAGCCGCACGGCTATGTTCATGATGAACACAGCCGGCCAGCTCTGGTACCCAGAGCCGCCTGGCTCTGTTCTGCAGGGACAGATTCCTGGTTTGTCCCGATCTGCCGAAGACAGTCCGTTTTCCATTTTAAGCATTCTGTTGTGATCATTTTCGGCCCAAATTTATCTGTATGTTGTAATATTTTGGTTTTTGGATTTCTGTACGTATGGATATTGGGGTTTTCTGTTTATCCGGGGTTTTATTTTATCCAAATCGGATCTATAGTCCAGCGTTAGCGGACCCCCGAACCCTATAAAATCCCCGGAAAATATTGAGAACGATTGTAACAATATTTTTGCAAATGTTTTTGGTATGTTTACTGCTTTTGGACCCTAGATGGTTGAATTTAGGAAAACCCGCACCAACGGAACCCCGAGTTCCGGGATAACAGACCCGCTAAAATGTAGAAATTTGCATGAAACAGAACCAAATGGTTTTCAAAAATTGTTTTCCAACACAAAAATTTACAGGGCGTTTCAAAACCGTTTTCCAGGTCTAACCGGTCCGACTGGTCGGGTCGACCCGGTTACCCCCTAAATGCATGCCCCTGTTTTCTAAATTCCTAGTTCTTTCCTATTTGAGTTCTACTTGTGTGTGTAATATAAATTGTGTTAACCCTTTGTTTTGCAGAGTTTATTTTCCTTTTTATTATTTTTACTGTAATTAGTAGATTATTCCATGTAAATTAGGCGATTGTAATTTTTAGATTCTCGTGTATCCTAGGCGCTTGTAAAGTGAGGACGAGAGTTTTTATCTTTTATTCGATTGGGTTGTATAAGCGGCCTCTATTATTCTTTTATTTCGGATGTATGCTTTATTTTTTTGCAATTTTAATTTCTGCATTTTGCTTGAGCACGGGCTAGTAAATCAAACGAATTGGGTTAGAGAAAGATAATAAATTGAATAAATATGGCAATATAAATCGTAAATCGAATACAAGCTCGAGGTTGAGTAGGTAAGTTGCCCGAACCCTGAATCTCTGGATTAGGTACAGTAGTTTGCGCTCGGTAGGGAGCTGTACCGGAATTTCCCGGATGAGCTGATCCGGGTGGCGACTCTGTCATTGATATCGAAATTTAGGTTTCGAAGTCTGTAAGTAATAAATCGGGAAAACGTTTTCTACAAAATGATTTCTAAAACAAACGAATGATTTTCCCTAAAGAAAGATAAACGAAAACCCGTCTTCCAAACAAATCAAAACCATTCACTTTTCCCCGATTCGCTTCGCCGCGTTCCGTCCCACGTTTCAGGTCGTCCGCTCACACCAGCATTAAGAGCATCACCAATCAGATTTAAGGGTTTGGAGAAGTTAATAAGGGTACTGTCTCAGTAAGTGAATCATCTCCCATTTCTTATGCACAAATCGAGTTAAGTAGGGGAGCTCAAAAATGATTTTTTCATGACAAAGACGAGGAAGATGCCAGATCCCAAATAAATAATATGCATTCAGTAGGTTTACTCAGTGAGAAGCCCCATAATAATGATGTGCAACACTTTATTAGTTTAAAGCAACATGACTCAAATGGGATGATAGCTGGTAATAATGTGATTGAAGACAATCGTGCGGAGTTTCAAACTGGATACACTAAAGAGGTAAGTAAGAAGCGGCTGAAAGCTATTGATTTGGTTGTATAAGTGGATAAGGATATCCATCACTTGATAAAGCTAAAGGAAGCTTCAAAAGCACATGTAGAGGGGGATGAACAGAAGAAACTTGTGCAAAACAACAACGGTAGTCAACCCTTTGTTTTTCTAGTAAAAAATAGAAAAGATACCATATTAGCTATTGACTTACTCGAACTTCACCAAGAAATAATAAACAAGAAGGAAAGCTTGTTGTTGTCCTAGTGTATATTGATGGTGTCAGGGTGAATGGAAAGCACATGATCTTAAGGGGACCTAATATGTGTGAAAAGAGGGGGTCCTTATACATAGATAAAGACTTACAGTTATCTCTGATTACTTCCTCGGGAAGAAAGAAGTTGTGTGGTAACGTTGGTGAAGTTGATGCAATACAGATATCGGCAGAGGCTGCTGGTCAGCTTTGCTGGATGCTAGGAATATCATGAGTTGGAACCTCCAAGGGCTGGGCAACCCCAACAAGGTTCGTGGGTTAAGGTTCTATGTTAGAACCCACTGCCTTGACATTCTTGTTGTCATGGAAACGAGAATGTCAAACATGGAGATTGAAGGAATAAAAAAGAAAATGGTTGATTACTAGTGTTTTGTAGTTAATGCAATTGGAAGAGCGTGTGGACTAGTATTGTTTTGGAAAAAACAACAACTGGAAATAAAAGGGTTTTCTCTCCAATATATTTATTTTTGTTTAAAAAGATGAGCATGATTAGATTAATTTGAGAGGAGTGTGAATATATGGTTGGTCAAACAATGGAGATAAGAAATTGACTTAAGCGTTAATGGATAATTGTATAGAAGAGATACAACACCTTTGCTGATGTTTGGGGATTTTAACGAAATTCTCACTCACGATGAAAAAAGATGAGGGAGACAAAAATCAAATCATGAGCTGGATAATTTTTAAAGCTGCTTGAACAGATGCAAGTTACATGATATGGGTTTTCATGGACATAGATTTACATGGAGCAATCAAAGAACTGATGATCGGGAAGTGAGAGAGCGCCTAGATCATTTTATCTATGACTCTGAGTGGAAAAGTATTTATCCTTTTACTAAGGTGCGTCACCTTTTTATGCTTTATTCTGACCATTGCCCTATATTGCTTAATTTCTCACTTGAGGATGGTAGATGCAGTAGAAAACGACCTTTCCGTTTTAAGTCTATATGGCTAAAACACTCAGATTGTCATTCATTTATTGCATCTACATGGTCAAATGCTAACAATGACATGAGTCTAGATTTACTTGTCAAATTAAAATTATATGAAGATGCACTCAAGTCATGGAATAAGTTAGTGTTAGAGCATATAGGACAACAAATTATAGATACTCAATATTGCATGATTTGGAACGGTCTAATTTGTTGAATGAAAACGATGCTGCCATTAATAATCTAAAATGAGAAATTGATTCTCTTCTTGAAAAGGAAGAGCTAATGCGGAAACAAAGGTCCAGGGCAGATTGGCTCTGCGAAGGTGATAAAAATACTAAATTCTTTCATGCTAGGGCCAATAATAGAAGAAAAAGAAACTCTTTTCTTAAAATTAAAGATACCAATGGGAATTGGGTCGTTAGGGATGATGCCATTGAAAGAATAGCCTACAAATACTTTATGGATCTCTTCTCTAGTTCAAACCCAACTAATCCTGAATGATGTACCAAGATTTTGATAAAATATTATCGATAGAACAAATTGCAGTTATCTCAGAACTGTTTTCGAGGGAGGAAGTCATCTCTGCTCTAAAGGGTATACACCCATCTAAGGCACTAGGCCCAGATGAGATGTTAGCTCTCTTTTATCATTCTTGCTGGGAGATGGTAGGAGAAGATGTTATCCGTTGTGTGCTTGGTACTCTCAATTTGAATATTACGCTAGATAATTTTAACCATACCTTCATTACTCTTATTCCTAAGGTCTCAATCCCTTCCTTCATGAAGGACTCAGATTTATCAGCCTCTGTCATATCTCCTATAAACTAATGTCAAAAGTTCTCACTAATAGGTTAAAACAGGATTTGCCTTCTCTGATTAGTGAGTCTCAAAGTGCTTTTGTACTGGGGAGAGTTATAACCGATAATACCCTAATTGCCTTTGAATTATTTCACTCTATGAAGAAACAGGTTAAGGGTGAGTAGAGTATGTTAGCTTTCAAATTAGACATGAGTAAAGCCTGTGACCGTGTCGAATGGAGTTTTCTGGAATTTCTGATAAGGAAAATGCTTTGCCCAAATTATTAGCTTAGTAATGACTTGTCTGACTAGTGTATCCTTTTCCTTTCTTATTAGTAGGATGCCAAAAGGCTTTCTTAAGTTGAGTAAAGGACTAGGTTAAGGAGATCCTATTCCCCCTATTTATTCCTCTTATGCACGGAAGGGTTATCTTTCTTAATCTGAGAGGCTGAGAGGAAGGTTTTGAGATATATGGAATGACAGTTAAAGGAAACGATCTTCTGTGACTCATTTGTTCGTTGCAGACGATTCTCTTCTACTTTTTAGAGCTACTGAGGTAGAAGTGTTAAAGATAAAAACCATTCTAAGCCAATACGAATCTTTCTCCGGTCAATATACTAATTTTGACAAGTCTGAGATCTCTTTTAGTCCAAATACAAGCCTAAATGTCAAATCTAAGCTGATTTCCTTATTGGGGGTCAAAGAAGTTTCTTAGTTGCCTAAATGTGTAGGTCTTTCATCGAATTTAGGCAGGTCTAAAATAGTGTCCTTTGTCAAGGATCGGGTCTGGGAAAAGATTTGTGATTGGAAAGAAAAATTCCTCTCTAGTGCTGGGAAAGAAGTCTTGATCAAATCAGTCACCTAAGCAATTCCTCAATATGTTATGAGCTGCTTTGCTGTCCTAATTTCAATTTATGATGAGTTACAGCGCCTTATAGCTAAATTCTGACGGGGTAATGGGAAAGAAGGGAGAACTATTTATTGGAGGAACTAGGATAAATTTTGCACTTCAAAATCTGAGGGTGGCCTGGGGTTTCATAATGTGCTCTCGTTTAATAGAGCCATGCTTACAAAACAAGCATGGAGGCTTGTGATGCTTGAAGATTCATTATGTACGCGAATTTTCAAAGCTGAATACTATCAAAATAACAATTTCCTACATGCTAACCTAGGTTCCTCCCCTAACTATGCCTGGTAAAGTATTAGCGCGAGTATGTATATCTTAGAACTTGGTATAAACTGAAGAGTTGGTAATGGTGAGAACATTAGATTATGGACTGATAATTGGATTGTTACTCAGAGTCGTATGAAACCACTTGCACCAAACGCTCTAGCTCCTATTCCATGGGTCAGTTGTTTGATCAATAAAGGGAGTGCTTTGTGGAATAGTGATATTATCATACTGGTCTTTCTTCCTTCTGAAGCTGATGCCATTCTGAAAATTCCACTAAGTAAAAGAGGACCTAGAGATGAACTTTTCTAAAAGCACACAAGAGATGGCTTGTAATATGTTATTCTAGTTATAAATTAGTAGAGGAAATTAGACTTTCTCAGCTAAGCTATCCTTCGTCTAGTGTAGGATCGCAACCTCTTTGAAAATTTTTAGGTCTCTCTATGTGCCCCCAAAAATCAAACACTTTATTTGGCTATGCTGTCACGAAGCAGTTCCTTGTTTCTCAAATCTGTCTAAAAGGAATATTGGCACCAATCAGTTATGTCTAGGCTACAATCAAATGGAAGAGTCCACTTTACATGCTCTCTGTTTCTGTCCTGTGTTAAAAGATGTTTGGAAAAATGGGCTGGATGGTTTTCTTGTGCGTAAGGCTTGGGCTTTGTCTTTTCTTGACATGTTTGATCTGATTTGAAATAACATTGCTAGGGATCAATGTGTTCGGTCCTGTGTAATAGTTTGGTTTATCTGGTTTTGAAGAAACCATGATTTACATAACAATTATGGTTTCTTATTGATGCTTTGCTGAAACAGAATAATATTTCATATTAATTATTAATTATAATAATATTTATTATTGTGGAAGCATTTACCAATGATTATAAACCTCCTTTGCACTTTAGTGAAGTGGATACAGGTTCCTTATGAACTCAGCATGGTACTGATAGATGATAGACTAATATATTAATTATGTATATATATCTGTATATTAAGCCCACTTGTATATACGGCCCTCTCTCTTGTATACGGCCCATTAATATACTCCTGTACCTGTATATATACGTACTGTTACAGCTAATTGAATCAAGGGAAAACCCTATTATTTCATGGTATCAGAGCCGTCAAGGCTAACACCTCCAGTGAAACTCGAAATCTGAAATCTGCAATCTGCAATGTCGACCGAATCCCAATCCTCCTCCATGGCTCTTTCTTCTTCTTCTTCTTCTATTTCATCTACAACCCAACAAGCTATTGTGATACCATCTGCTTCAGCCTTCCCCATCAAACTTGATTCTTCCAATTTCCTTCCATGGAAAACTCAGCTCATACCGCAATTGAAAAGTGCTCGCCTTATGGGTTATATTGATGGCCGTGTAACACCTCCAACAAAATATATTCCGAATACGACAATAGTCACTCAGGAATATGAAATCTGGGAGCAGAAGGATGCTTAAGTAATGAATTTTATTATGAACTCCTTATCACAGGGAGTGGTTAATCACTTAGTTGGCGCTGAAACTGCGCATGAAGCCTATGAAAGGCTGGTTGCAGCCTTTGCTGCTGGTTCGCGTTCTCAGATTCGAGAACTCCGGTTACAATTGCGTAACCTGAAGATAGGAGAGACAGAATCCGTTGAGTCATATGTGGGACGAGCCAAAACAATCTCAGACAATCTTGTTGGGTAATTAATCGCACAAAACAAAATACGCAGCGGAAAGAAAAACGGATTAATCCCCACCAAGGACCCATGTACATTGCATTGAATTGGAAGGAGGGTTAAAGAATTACCTTAATTCTTTGCAGGTTTTGAATCAATTAGGAACCAAAGTAGCTTCCCTCTACGGTTGATCCACACGGAGCAATTCATTCACCGCGTGCTAGCGCCGGGATTGAAGAACGATTTCTTCGAATGGAAAAGCCAAAGTTTCGAAAACCTTGGGTGAAGGAGAAGGGTGAAGTCGGCTGGCTCCATGGAGGCTGCAGAAAAACTGCATCTTATGTGTAGGCTAGGGTTAGAGATTTTAGGTTATAAAACTTCCTTTTATATCCATTAAACTTAATTATAATTATAACTTAATACCCTTATTAGTTATAATTATAAATTAACCCACACAACTTAATATTAATTCTCAATTAATATTAAATCAATTCCATTCTCCATCATACACATATGTATATTGATATTATAATTAATTATATCTCTATATAATTAAATTATAATATGTAGCATACTTTATGCAATATTAATCATATTAATATTTATATATACATATATATATATAAATATATATATCATTATATATATATTTATTCTCTTTCTCATTCATAAATTATTATCCAATAATAATTTATACCCGAAAAGATGAACTTCATTTTGCTCTTTGTGTGTGACCCCATAGGTTCATATTAATTGGCAATAAGGAAATTACCATAATGTCCTTATAGGTCACAAGCGGACTCTAGCAAGCCATTACGACTACCCAATTAACATGATTGGAATGATCCAATACCTATTTATAGAATGTCATATTCCCTTTTGTCTCTTTGATATCATGATTAATCATAAGACATGGTACACTTGTCAATCTTATATAATTAATCATATGCTTTCTCGATCTCAAAGTAAACTGTTTAGACAAATCAATTGATACTCTATCAATTATTTGAGCACGGCCATGCATTTAACAGTCTTACTTATCGAGGGGCCCAGTGATATCGCTCTCTTGATAGAGAGGGACAAAATCCCATATCTGTCACTCACATCCCAAAGCATGAGTCATATTGTACCCAATCACAGCCTTTATAACTACTCTGTTACAAGCAGCGTTTGACTGCGTCAAAGCACAACATGAGTTCATCTCGGAATCAATGGTGACCTCAGGTCAAAGGAATCAGCTAATGACACTACTATAATCAAGATCAGTTGTGACACATGACCATGAACTTGATCTCATAGTGGGTCTCCAGTAACATGTTCTCTAACATATTACCCGTGAGTATAATCTGTATCTGTATACACTATATTCATCTTATGAATATCCATTATCACTCACACTAGTCTTAGTTTGTTATTATTCCCATAATAACAATCGACTAGGGATATTTAGAATAACACGATTTATTCATGGATACTTATCATAAATGCTAACATACAAACATAAATGATAATATTAATCTACACTAGATTAATCTTAGAAGTCAAATTACATAATCCAATATTGGCCTTAGGGCACAATCTCCAACAATCTCCCACTTGCACTATGGCCAATCATACATGTATCTCATACCCATTGACCTACATGACTTTCATGTATTCACTCGTGCAGGAGTCTTTGTCAGTGAATTATTAATTTTACCTTCCGTTGTTACTTTACACATTTTCACTCTCTCTTTAGAGACAGCCTCTCTAAATTAGTGAAAAACGCCTAAGTATATGCTTGTGTCATACAAGGTTCTTACGCATTGAACTATTGTCCCTACAATAGTCTCACAGGATAAGCAATGCTTAGAACAAAACACAACATTTTGTGATGAACTTCTTCATCCAAAATTTCCTTTACATCATATGTAACAATATACTTTGACTACTATTATAGATATTTAGCTATATCATTTTATTTTGAACCTTTCAAAATCATAACATCTCCTTTTAAGAGAATACTAGATCTCGACTGATATATTGCAACTAATTGCAATCAGTTGTATATGTGCAACTATTTACACAGTTAACATAAGCAAGCTTCTATTAAGTCTTTTACATTGAACGCTTTCAATGCTTTGACTTAAGCCAAAACATTCTTTTAGATCTATCTCTATAGATTCCAATTTCAAGAACACAGGCAGTCATGCTTATAACATTAACCGAAATTACTTTCTTAGCCAAGATTTTACTTCTTGCAAGGTAAGAATGTTATTTCCAACAAGCCATATGTCATCCACATATAGCGTTAGGAATACCGATATGCTCCCACTGATCCTTTTGAAACACAAGATTCATCATCCTTTTGATAAAATCAAACCATTTGATTTCTTTATCAAAACTATGATTCCAACTATTTGATGCATGTTTCGATCCTTATAAGAATCTTTGAAACTTGCATACGCTATTTGAATTCTTTGGATGCTCAAAAACTTTGGGTTGTGTCACGTACACATCCTCAATCATGTTTTCACGTAGAAAACAGATTTTGATATCCATTTGCCATATTTTATAATCATATTATGCGGATATGGCAACAAGAACTCAATTTGACTTGATCATGATTAATGACGAAAAAGGATTTTATCATAGTCCTACTATGAATTTGTTCGTATCCTCATAGTCACTACTATGAACTTGTTTATTACCCCTTTTTGTCACTAGTCGTGCTTTATAAGTTTGAAGATCACCATTCATGTCGGTTTTCAATTTGAAAACTCATTTGCAACCATTGCATATGCATCTTCTAAAAGATTTATCAAAGTCTATACTTTGATTGTCAGACATGGACTTATCTTCAACCTTTGTAGCATCAAGTCACTTATTAGATTCAAGATCTAACATTGCTTCTTCATAAAAGAAGACTTATTCCAATCTAGTAAAACTACATCATGATTTTGAGAAATCCATATCTCTCCTATTCATGTCGTATTCTACTAGACTTTCATTGGACTTGTGTAATTTCAACAATGATCATGAAACCATTTCCATGTTCCTCTTCAACGTTAATGTCACTTTGTGAATTACGAGTTTTGTAGGTGTACTTTACTCCCACTAACTCTTCTAGAAATTAACTCCCTCTTCAAGGGGAAACCATTTCTAGCTACAACTATTTTGTATCCCAAAGAAACACAGGAGTAACAACTCCTATTTTCTTTTTGAGTAATCCAAAATACGACATTTAAATTTAGGTACCAACTTGTTCGAAATAAGCTTTACAGCCCTAAACTTATTCAATGAAACAATTTGGGTCTCTTACCCAACCATATCTCATATGTTGATTCATGAATTGTTTTAGACGGAACTTGGTTCACAATATACACAGCTGCTTTAATGGCATATTTTCGAGAAAACGATGATCAATCTTGACTTCATCATAGATTGAACTATATCTGTATAGAGTTCGACTACTCCCTTTTCGACACAACATACTTTGTGGCGTACTTGGAGGAGTCAATTGTGAGACAGTCCCCCAATCTCTAAGATGATTGTCAAAATCTTGACTCAAATATTCACCACTCGGATCATATCTAAGTGACTTTACTATCTTGTCAATATACTTCATACTCCTTTTACAAGCTTTTGAACACTTCAAAAGTTCCAAACTCGTGTTTCATTAGATACACTTATCTAGTGAAAAGTTCCACAAGATAATGAAGTATTAAAACCTCCTTTAGCAGTTGATTTATAATTCATATACATCCACATGTATAATGCTTAATAAATCGATTATTCTTTAACTACTTTTAGCAAAGAACCACTTTTGTCATCTTTTACAATAAACAACATTTGCATGATTCAAGATGATTCATAATCTCATGAATCCAAAAGTCCATTCTCATGGAGTTTCGTAATGCGACTTTGCTTATGTTTCCAAGACAACATTGCCAAAATAGGTTTAATCAAACTATTTGATTCGATCCTTACAGTATTTATGTTACAGATGGGCTCCACATATAAAGACAATTATGTAAATCTACATTTCATAATCATGTCTTTATAAAGTTTATAATTCACAATTATAAAATAAACAACATTTGTTTACTTAAGCCAACAAGCTCAATAGGCAACAAGAGTTCGTAACTCACATGTAAAAGTTCATAACCTTTGAGTAACAACCTTTGCTTCTCTTGCCTATTCGCATTCTACCTTTCACCTTCATAAGGTTTCTATTCAAGTTGCGATTCATCATATTCTACTAATATGAGATCCACAACTGGTATCTAATACCTTTGATATAGAAACAAAAGTAGAATAGTTAATAAATACTTAAGGTAGTAGTCTTACTGCCTTTCATCTTCTCATAGTTCTCCAAACAAAGTTTGCTATTTCCATTCTAATGAACGATTCAATCTAGAAATGGCAACATCCTTCTTTTGGAGATCTCTCTATGCCAACAGCTTTGGCCTTTAAAATACTTTCACCCGAACCTTTCGGTCTTTATGCTTTTCGACCTTTCTTTTATCCTTTTCCTTTTGAACCATAAGCACACAATTCGAGGCGGGCTTATCCTTTATGGATAACTTAACATTCTTTTGCATCCTATGCAACTGATTCACAATTTCCCCATGTCATTCAAATGATAGTTCATCACCAATGACTATCAAATAATGAATTCAAGATCACATCTTAATGCCTTTTGGAGGCCAATGAGAAAATGTTGCCTCAGACACTTATCTTTTCTTGCTTACTAACTGATGGAACATTTCCATTTGTGATGTATCATATACCTCAAGTAAAACTTCCACGTGCGGAAGAATTGGTGGCAAGTGTAAGATAATAAATTTTAAACAGAGTCCCTTCGATGCTTCAAGTAAGCATCTTTTATACTCGTGTTACAATTGCTAGTGGTTCATTGGGCAAAAGGATTATTGAGAACATATGATTCCTTTTGATTTGAGAACAATTCTCAAAGTTCAATAACAATCGAGACCATGATAATAGCAATCATAACTATAATAAAGCGTGTAAAGATTTTTATTTAAATGCTCCCACTTAAATTATAAAACCCTTTAAAATATTCAAGTGGGTGAAGATCCAAAATCCATACTTAACCATAGCACTGCTTTGGCATGTCCCTATGATTAAATATAATTTCGGTAGGCAAAGACTCAAAATCATGCTTTAAACCATTTAAACATATTTTGGATGTGCACTTCTTTGCCAATTGCATCATTATGCAACTCTTCTAATTTATGAGATGCATGATATCATATATCATATTTAATTGTATGTTACTCATCTCATCTTTGCCTCGGGCTCAAACACCGTTTTGATTAACCCTTTGTTAAACCAATTACAACACAATGAGAATCACCATTTCTCATATTATCGCTTCGCTAAGGTCACAACATGCGTACCCGCTTTGGCGTGGCTACCATGATGCGAACATAGTACTTGACTAGTGTTATACGTAATTGGGTGGCAAAAATATAAACTTCATAAGTTTATTTAGGGTTTATTAATTCCTGTGATTAAAATGTATCTCATACAATACATGGCATTAACATTAATCTTTCTAAGTTAATATTAATTCTAGCATGGCATCCAATGTCATAAATTCATCTAGCATGCATATTGAATATTTAGCATGGCATCACATGGCATTTAAATGTATCAAAACATGCATTTACATACATATATATTAACATTTGCATCACATGCAAAATAATTTCTAACATGCAGCAATATTTATTAACATGGCATCTTATGGCATAAAATAAATATAACATGCATAAGACTCAAAACCGTGTTATGGTATGGTTTTATCTACATTGATTTTCATAGGCCAATATGAAAATCAACAAGTCATATCCTAGGTGGTTGTAACCATCGTATGGTCACAGCACAGCCGCACCCTCTTGGATCCGTCCTCACGTCTTTGTTCCTGGGCACCATCTCATGGATTTACATATTACACAAAATTGCATCCTATACAATTTTCTAGCAAAATAAAATTTACAAACAATAAATTGCATCCTATACAATTTATCTAGAAAAATAAGGTTACATAAATACAAACGACTCGCAGGCCGTATTTATAAAACCTTACATCCACCAAAACCAAAAGAAAACAAAAAAAAATATCCACGGGGTGCAAAACCATACCACAACACCATGCATAAAATTATCACAATAATTTTACATCTACAAGATTTAGGGTTCAAAGGCAAAATACAATCTTATTGCATTGAGGAATTGATTTGAAAAGGCTAAATGTGTAGAAACAATTTCTACACGGCAGCACCAAGGGAACACGGCGTGCAAAACCGGTTTGCACGGCGTGCAGCACCTGCACGCCGCCGTGTTCCTCGCTGTGTCTCAGCACACACGGAAACAATTTCCGGTTGCACGCCGTGCCAAACCATCACACGGCGTGCACTTCATGTTTGCACGGCGTGCAGAGCCTGCACGCCGTCGTGTTCCGAACTGAAAGCCAATACTGGAAACAATTTCCAGTTGCACGCCGTGCA
Source organism: Euphorbia tirucalli (assembly GCA_039660915.1). Classification (NCBI taxonomy): domain Eukaryota; kingdom Viridiplantae; phylum Streptophyta; class Magnoliopsida; order Malpighiales; family Euphorbiaceae; genus Euphorbia; species Euphorbia tirucalli. Next base: position 21,042,572 of record CM077634.1, on the reverse strand, counting down.
AAGACTGCACACGGCGTGCACAGCATGTTAACACGGCGTGCAGCACCTGCACGCCGACGAGTTCGAAACTGAACTCATATCTGGAAACGATTTCCAGTGCACGAATGAGCAAAACAATTGAAGAAACACATCATTCACAATGATCAATTCCAAATCAATTCAAAATAGTTATTCACAATAACAGAACAAATCATTCATAATTATCAACATTGAAATCAAATTTCAATTTGTTATTCACAATAACAAAAGAACCCTAAATCAAAACACACAAACCCTAACATGCATTTTGATCTAATCAAAATAACAAATCCAATTCAACCAATGCACAAGTGGCTCTGATACCACTGTTGGGTAATTAATCGCACAAAACAAAATACGCAGCGGAAAGAAAAACGGATTAATCCCCACCAAGGACCCATGTACATTGCATTGAATTGGAATGAGGGTTAAAGAATTACCTTAATTCTTTGCAGGTTTTGAATCAATTAGGAACCAAAGTAGCTTCCCTCTACGGTTGATCCACACGGAGCAATTCATTCACCGCGTGCTAGCGCCGGGATTGAAGAACGATTTCTTCGAATGGAAAAGCCAAAGTTTCGAAAACCTTGGGTGAAGGAGAAGGGTGAAGTCGGCTGGCTCCATGGAGGCTGCAGAAAAACTGCATCTTATGTGTAGGCTAGGGTTAGAGATTTTAGGTTATAAAACTTCCTTTTATATCCATTAAACTTAATTATAATTATAACTTAATACCCTTATTAGTTATAATTATAAATTAACCCACACAACTTAATATTAATTCTCAATTAATATTAAATCAATTCCATTCTCCATCATACACATATGTATATTGATATTATAATTAATTATATCTCTATATAATTAAATTATAATATGTAGCATACTTTATGCAATATTAATCATATTAATATTTATATATACATATATATATATAAATATATATATCATTATATATATATTTATTCTCTTTCTCATTCATAAATTATTATCCAATAATAATTTATACCCGAAAAGATGAACTTCATTTTGCTCTTTGTGTGTGACCCCATAGGTTCATATTAATTGGCAATAAGGAAATTACCATAATGTCCTTATAGGTCACAAGCGGACTCTAGCAAGCCATTACGACTACCCAATTAACATGATTGGAATGATCCAATACCTATTTATAGAATGTCATATTCCCTTTTGTCTCTTTGATATCATGATTAATCATAAGACATGGTACACTTGTCAATCTTATATAATTAATCATATGCTTTCTCGATCTCAAAGTAAACTGTTTAGACAAATCAATTGATACTCTATCAATTATTTGAGCACGGCCATGCATTTAACAGTCTTACTTATCGAGGGGCCCAGTGATATCGCTCTCTTGATAGAGAGGGACAAAATCCCATATCTGTCACTCACATCCCAAAGCATGAGTCATATTGTACCCAATCATAGCCTTTATAACTACTCTGTTACAAGCAGCGTTTGACTGCGTCAAAGCACAACATGAGTTCATCTCGGAATCAATGGTGACCTCAGGTCAAAGGAATCAGCTAATGACACTACTATAATCAAGATCAGTTGTGACACATGACCATGAACTTGATCTCATAGTGGGTCTCCAGTAACATGTTCTCTAACATATTACCCGTGAGTATAATCTGTATCTGTATACACTATATTCATCTTATGAATATCCATTATCACTCACACTAGTCTTAGTTTGTTATTATTCCCATAATAACAATCGACTAGGGATATTTAGAATAACACGATTTATTCATGGATACTTATCATAAATGCTAACATACAAACATAAATGATAATATTAATCTACACTAGATTAATCTTAGAAGTCAAATTACATAATCCAATATTGGCCTTAGGGCACAATCTCCAACAAATCTCGCTTCGCTTCAAGCTGGAATTTCAAAGAATGATCTCTGTGATGCAATCGTTGATGGACTCTTACCGGCGTATCACCCATTTTGTCGGAGTTTGGAGATCAAAATGGAGCCGACTTCGTTTAGTGATCTATTCGGTTTGCTGCTGTCCGAAGAACGTGGCTTAAAACGGGAGGTTAATCTTGATCGATCTGCTCCTACAGCTCTCTATGGTGCCCGAGGTGGTAGCCATTCTTTCAATGGGCAGAATCGTGGTCAGAATCGTGCCGGCGGTGGTGGCAATTCACGGCAGCAGTCCGGATTTCAGGGAGGGCAGTCCCGACGTGGACAGGGGCGGGGTTTCTGTTGGAGATTGTGCCCTAAGGCCAATATTGGATTATGTAATTTGACTTCTAAGATTAATCTAGTGTAGATTAATATTATCATTTATGTTTGTATGTTAGCATTTATGATAAGTATCCATGAATAAATCGTGTTATTCTAAATATCCCTAGTCGATTGTTATTATAGGAATAATAACAAACTAAGACTAGTGTGAGTGATAATGGATATTCATAAGATGAATATAGTGTATACAGATACAGATTATACTCACGGGTAATATGTTAGAGAACATGTTACTGGAGACCCACTATGAGATCAAGTTCATGGTTATGTGTCACAACTGATCTTGATTATAGTAGTGTCATTAGCTGATTCCTTTGACCTGAGGTCACCATGGATTCCGGGATGAATTCATGTTGTGCTTTGATGCAGTCAAACGCTGCTTGTAACAGAGTAGTTATAAAGGCTGTGATTGGGTACGATATGACTCATGCCTTGGGATGTGAGTGACAGATATGGGATTTTGTCCCTCTCTATCAAGAGAGCGATATCACTGGGCCCCTCGATAAGTAAGACTGTTAAATGCATGGCCGTGCTCAAATAATTGATAGAGTATCAATTAATTTGTTTAAACAGTTCACTTTGAGATCGAGAAAGCATATGATTAATTTATATAAGATTGACAAGTGTACCATGTCTTATAATTAATCATGATATCAAGAGACAAAAGGGAATATGACACATTCTATAAGTAGGTTTATTGGATTATACCAATCATATGAATTGGGTAGTCATAATGGCTTGCTAGAGTCCGCTTATGACTTATGAGGGCATTATGGTAATTTCCTCATTGCCAATTTATATGATCCTACGGGGTCACACACAAAGAGCAAAATGAGATTCACTAAATTCGGGGATAAATCATTATGAGATAATGATTTATTATTGATGAGAAATTAAATATATATAAAGATATATATTTACATGTATATGTATATACACATGAACATATTAATAAGATTAATATATTTATGACATAAAGTATGCTATATATATATATGTATATTATAATTATATTATATGGTGATATAAATAATTATAATATACATTTACGTATATGTGTATATATATATATGTATGTATGTATGTAAATATTAATAAGATTAATATAGCATAAAGTATGCTAATTATATTATATGGAGATATAATTAATTTTACATACATATGTGTATATGATGGAGAATTGACTAAGTTTAATATTAATTGAGAATTAATAAAACTTATGGGGGCTAATTTATAATTATAATTAAATATAGTATTTAATTACAATTATAAGTTAATAATAAAAAAAATAAAAAATAAAAACCCTAGACATAGGTGGAAGAGTGGGACGAAAAAGATGCAGCCCCATTTTCTCCAAAATGGCCGAAAATTGCTTTTGGCCAAGAGTGAAAAATATCGATTTTTCACCTTCTCATTCGAAGAACTGTTCTACGATCCCGGCGCTAGCACGCGGTGAGTCAATTGCTCGGTGTGGATCAACTGTAGAGGGAATCTGCTTTGGTTCCTGTATCCAATCCTGCAAAAATTAAGAGGTAATTCTTTAACCCTCCTTCCAATTCAATGCAATGTACATGGGTCCTTGGTGGGGATTAATCCTTTTATTTCCGCTGCGTTTTGTTTTGTGCGATTAATTCCCCAACAGTGGTATCAGAGCCACTTGTATTTTGATTGAATTGGATTTATGTTTTGATTGGATCAAAATTGCATGTTAAGGTTTGTATGATTTTGATTGGATCAAAATTGTTGTTAGGAGTTTGTATGTTTTATTTAGGGTTCTATGTTATTGTGAATAACAAAATAAAAATTTGATTTTATTGATTAATCATTGTGAATGATTTTATGTTAATGATTTGGAATGTTTAAGGGGTTTTGGAATCATGAATTTGATTCATGGGGTTTTAATTGAAATTGTTTCAATTAATTAAATGATATTAAAAATAAAAAAAAAAAAAAAAAAATTAAATACTGTTTTCGTTATTCTGGGCATAATGCCCAGAATAACTTTTGGGTGCAATGCAATTGCAATTGCAATTGTGCCCAACTGCAATTGCAATTGCAATTGCAATTGCACTTGCTGCGTAAGCAGCATGCTGCTTACGCAGCATGGGCTGCGCAGCCCGTCGGGCTGCGCGCAGTATTGGATACTGCAGTGCGAAGCCCGACTTGCATGCTGTCCGACAGTTTTTACCCCTTTTTCGTTTTAAGTGTGGAAAATTGTTTCTGCATATTTACGAATTTTTTTTCCAAATTAATTAATTCTTAATACAATGTGATTGTATTTTACCACTTTGAACCCTAAATATTTTTAGATATAAAATTATTGTTGATAATTTTATGCATGGTGTTATGGTATGGCTTTGGACCCCGTGGATGCTTTATTTTATTTATTATGGTTTTATATAAATACGACCTGCGAGTCGTTTGTATTTATGTAAATTTTAATTTTAATTTTACTAGATAAATTGTATAGGATGCAATTTATAATATGTAAATTTTATTTTACTAAAAAAAAATTGTATAGGTTGCAATTTTGTAAAATATGTAAATCCATGAGATGGTGCCAAGGAACAAAGACGTAAGACGGATCCAAGGGGTGCGGCTGTGCTGTGACCATACGATGGTTACAACCACCTAGGATATGACTTGTTGATTTTCATATTGGCCTATGAAAATCAATGTAGATAAAACCATACCATAACACGGTTTTGAGTCTTATGCATGTTATATTTATTTTATGCCATAAGATGCCATGTTAATAGATATTGCTGCATGTTAGAAATTATTTTGCATGTGATGCAAATGTTAATATATATGTATGTAAATGCATGTTTTGATACATTTAAATGCCATGTGATGCCATGCTAAATATTCAATATGCATGCTAGATGAATGTATGACATTGGATGCCATGCTAGAATTAATATTAACTTAGAAAGATTAATGTTAATGCCATGTATTGTATGAGATACATTTTAATCACAGGAATTAATAAACCCTAAATAAACTTATGAAGTTTATATTTTTGCCACCCAATTACGTATAACACTAGTCAAGTACTATGTTCGCATCATGGTAGCCACGCCAAAGCGGGTACGCATGTTGTGACCTTAGCGAAGCGATAATATGAGAAATGGTGATTCTCATTGTGTTGTAATTGGTTTAACAAAGGGTTAATCAAAATGGTGTTTGAGCCCGAGGCAAAGATGAGATGAGTAACATACAATTAAATATGATATATGATATCATACATCTCATAAATTATAAGAGTTGCATAATGATGCAATTGGCAAAGAAGTGCACATCCAAAATATGTTTAAATGGTTTAAAGCATGATTTTGAGTCTTTGCCTACCGAAATTATATTTAATCATAGGGACATGCCAAAGCAGTGCTATGGTTAAGTATGGATTTTGGATCTTCACCCACTTAAATATTTTAAAGGGTTTTATAATTTAAGTGGGAGCATTTAACTAAAATCTTTACACGCTTTATTATAGTTATAATTGCTATTACCTTGATCTCGATTGTTATTGAACATTGAGAATTGTTCTCAAATCAAAAGGAATCATATGTTCTCAATAATCCTTTTGCCCAATGAACCACTAGCAATTGTAACACGAGTATAAAAGATGCTTACTTGAAGCATCGAAGGGACTCTGTTAAATTTTGTTATCTTACACTTGCCACCAATTCTTCCGTACGTGGAAGTTTTACTTGAGATATATGATACATCACAAATGGAAATGTTCCATCAGTTAGTGAGCAAGAAAAGATAAGTGTTTGAGGCAACATTTTCTCATTGGCCTCCAAAAGGGCATTAAGATGTGATCTTGAATTCATTAATTGATAGTCATTGGTGATGAACTATCATTTGAATGACATGGAGAAAATTGTGAATTAGTTGCATAGGATGCAAAAGAATGTTAAGTTATCCATAAAGGATAAGCCCGCCTCGAATTGTGTGCTTAAGGTTCAAAAGGAAAAGGATAAAAGGAAGGTCGAAAAGCATAAAGACCGAAAGGTTCGGGTGAAACATGTTTTAAAGACCAAAGCTGTTGGCATAGAGAGATCTCCAAAAGAAGGATGTTGCCATTTCTAGAATGAATCGTTCATTAGAATGAAAATAGCAAACTTTGTTTGGAGAACTATGAGACGATGAAAGGCAGTAAGACTGCTACCTTAAGTATTTATTAATTATTCTACTTTTGTTTCTATATCAAAGGTATTAGATACCGTGGTGGATTTCATATTAGTAGAATATGAAGAATCTCAACTTAAGTAGAAACCTTATGAAGGTGAAAGGTAGAATACGAATAGGCAAGAGTAGCAAAGGTTGTTACTTGGAAGTTATGAACTTCTGGTTAAAAGTTATGAACTTTTACATGAAAGTTATGAACTTCTAGGTAAAAGTTGTGAACTTTTACATAAAAGTTATGAACTTTGGTTAAAGGTTACGAACTTTTACATGTAAGTTATGAACTCTTGTTGCCTATTGGGCTCGTTGTTTTGAGTGAACAAATGTTGTTTATTTTATAATTGTGAATTATAAACTTAATAAAGACATGATTATGAAATACAGATTTACATAATTGTCTTTATATGTGGAGCCCATCCGTAACATAAATACTGTAAGGATCGAATCAAACGGTTTGATTCAACCTATTTTGGCAGTGTCGTCTTGGAGACATAAGCAAAGTTGCATTTTGAAACTCCATAAGAATGGACTTTTGGATTCATGAGATTATGAATCATCTTGAATCATGCGAATGTTGTTTATTATAAAAGATGACAAAAGTGGTTCTTTGCTAAAAGTAGTTAAAGAATAATCGATTTATTAAGCATTATACATGTGGATGTATATGAATTATAAATCAACTGCTAAAGAAGGTTTTAATACTTCATTACCTTTATGGAACTTTTCACTAGATAAGAGTATCAAATGAAACACGAGTTTGGAACTTTTGAAGTGTTCAAAAGCTTGTAAAAGGAGTATGAAGTATCTTGACATGATAGTAAAGTCACTTAGATGTGATCCAAGTGGTGAACATTTGAGTCAAGATTTTGACAATCATCTTAGAGATTGTGGGACTGTCTCACAATTAACTCCTCCAATTACGCCACAAAGGAAGTTGTGTCGAAAAGGGAGTAGTCGAACTCTATACAGATATAGTTCAATCTATGATGAAGTCAAGTTGATCATCGTTTTCTCGAGAATATGCCATTAAAGCAGCTGTGTATATTGTTCCGTCTAAAACAATTCATGAATCAACATATGAGATATGGTTGGGTAAGAGACCCAAGTTGTTTCATTGAATAAGTTTAGGGCTGTAAAGCTTATTTCGAATAAGTTGGCACCTAAATTTAAATGTCGTATTGTGGATTACTCAAAAGGAAAGTAGGAGTTGTTACTCCTGTGTTTCTTTGGGATACAGAGTAGTTGTAGCTAGAAATGGTTTCCCCTTGAAGAGGGAGTTAATTTCTAGAAGAGTTAGTGGGAGTAAAGTACACCTACAAAACTCGTAATTCACAAAGTGACATTAACGTTGAAGAGGAACATGGAAATGGTTTCATGATCATTGTTGAAATTACACAAGTCCAATGAAAGTCTAGTAGAATACGACATGAATAGGAGAGATATGGATTTCTCAAAGTCATGATGTAATTTTACTAGATTGAAGTAAGTCTTCTTTTATGAAGAAGCAATGTTAGATTATGAATCTAATAAGTGACTTGATGCTACAAAGGTTGAAGATAAGTCCATGTGTGACAGTCAAAGTATAGACTTTGATAAATCTTTTAGAAGATGCATATGCAATGGTTGCAAGTGAGTTTTCAAATTGAAAACCGACATGGATGGTGATCTTCAAACTTATAAAGCACGACTAGTGACAAAAGGGATTATAAACAAATTCATAGTAGTGACTGTGAGGATACGAGCAAATTCATAGTACGGACTATGATAAAATCCTCTTTCGCCATTAATCATGATCAAGTCATATTGAGTTCTTATTGCCATATCCCCATAATATGATTATAAAATATGGCAAATGGATATCAAAATCTATTTTTACGTGAAAACATGATTGAGGATGTGTACGTGACACAACCCAAAGTTTTGAGCATCCAAAGAATTCAAATAGCGTATGCAAGTTTCAAAGATTCTTATAAGGATCGAAACATGCATCAAATAGTTGGAATCATAGTTTTGATAAAGAAATCAAATGGTTTAATTTTATCAAAAGGATGATGAATCTTGTGTTTCAAAAGGATCAGTGGGAGCATATCGGTATTCCTAATGCTATATGTGGATGACATATGGCTTGTTGGAAATAACATTCTTACCTTGCAAGAAGTAAAATCTTGGCTAAGAAAGTAATTTCAGTTAATGTTATAAGCATGACTGCCTGTATTCTTGAAATTGGAATCTATACAGATAGATCTAAAAGAATGTTTTGGCTTAAGTCAAAGCATTGAAAGCGTTCAATATAAAAGACTTAATAGAAGCTTGCTTATGTTAACTGTGTAAATAGTTGCACATATACAACTGATTGCAATTAGTTGCAATATATCAGTCGAGATCTAGTATTCTCTTAAAAAGAGATGTCATGATTTTGAAAGGTTCAAAATAAAACGATATAGCTAAATATCTATAATAGTAGTCAAAGTATATTGTTACATATGATGTAAAGGAAATTTTGGATGAAGAAGTTCATCACAAAATGTTGTGTTTTGTTCTAAGCATTGCTTATCCTGTGAGACTATTGTAGGGACAATAGTTCAATGCGTAAGAACCTTGTATGACACAAGCATATACTTAGGCGTTTTTTTCACTAATTTAGAGAGGCTGTCTCTAAAGAGAGAGTGAAAATGTGTAAAGTAACAACGGAAGCGAAAATTAATAATTCACTGACAAAGACTCCTGCACAAGTGAATACATGAAAGTCATGTAGGTCAATGGGTATAAGATACATGTATGATTGGCCATAGTGCAAGTGGGAGATTGTTGGAGATTGTGCCCTAAGGCCAATATTGGATTATGTAATTTGACTTCTAAGATTAATCTAGTGTAGATTAATATTATCATTTATGTTTGTATGTTAGCATTTATGATAAGTATCCATGAATAAATCGTGTTATTCTAAATATCCCTAGTCGATTGTTATTATGGGAATAATAACAAACTAAGACTAGTGTGAGTGATAATGGATATTCATAAGATGAATATAGTGTATACAGATACAGATTATACTCACGGGTAATATGTTAGAGAACATGTTACTGGAGACCCACTATGAGATCAAGTTCATGGTTATGTGTCACAACTGATCTTGATTATAGTAGTGTCATTAGCTGATTCCTTTGACCTGAGGTCACCATGGATTCCGGGATGAATTCATGTTGTGCTTTGATGCAGTCAAACGCTGCTTGTAACAGAGTAGTTATAAAGGCTGTGATTGGGTACGATATGACTCATGCCTTGGGATGTGAGTGACAGATATGGGATTTTGTCCCTCTCTATCAAGAGAGCGATATCACTGGGCCCCTCGATAAGTAAGACTGTTAAATGCATGGCCGTGCTCAAATAATTGATAGAGTATCAATTAATTTGTTTAAACAGTTCACTTTGAGATCGAGAAAGCATATGATTAATTTATATAAGATTGACAAGTGTACCATGTCTTATAATTAATCATGATATCAAGAGACAAAAGGGAATATGACACATTCTATAAGTAGGTTTATTGGATTATACCAATCATATGAATTGGGTAGTCATAATGGCTTGCTAGAGTCCGCTTATGACTTATGAGGGCATTATGGTAATTTCCTCATTGCCAATTTATATGATCCTACGGGGTCACACACAAAGAGCAAAATGAGATTCACTAAATTCGGGGATAAATCATTATGAGATAATGATTTATTATTGATGAGAAATTAAATATATATAAAGATATATATTTACATGTATATGTATATACACATGAACATATTAATAAGATTAATATATTTATGACATAAAGCATGCTATATATATATATGTATATTATAATTATATTATATGGTGATATAAATAATTATAATATACATTTACGTATATGTGTATATATATATATGTATGTATATATGTAAATATTAATAAGATTAATATAGCATAAAGTATGCTAATTATATTATATGGAGATATAATTAATTTTACATACATATGTGTATATGATGGAGAATTGACTAAGTTTAATATTAATTGAGAATTAATAAAACTTATGGGGGCTAATTTATAATTATAATTAAATATAGTATTTAATTACAATTATAAGTTAATAATAAAAAAAATAAAAAATAAAAACCCTAGACATAGGTGGAAGAGTGGGACGAAAAAGATGCAGCCCCATTTTCTCCAAAATGGCCGAAAATTGCTTTTGGCCAAGAGTGAAAAATATCGATTTTTCACCTTCTCATTCGAAGAACTGTTCTACGATCCCGGCGCTAGCACGCGGTGAGTCAATTGCTCGGTGTGGATCAACTGTAGAGGGAATCTGCTTTGGTTCCTGTATCCAATCCTGCAAAAATTAAGAGGTAATTCTTTAACCCTCCTTCCAATTCAATGCAATGTACATGGGTCCTTGGTGGGGATTAATCCTTTTATTTCCGCTGCGTTTTGTTTTGTGCGATTAATTCCCCAACAGTTTCAACCCTAACCCTAATCTTCAATTTGGTAACTCAAACCCTAATTTTTATTCTCCTATGGCTGTTAATTCACAAGCATGCACAACTATGGTACCTTTGGACACCACCACATTTTTTTGCCATAACTGTCTTGGACTGAATCACATAGCTAGAGACTGCCCTTCACCTAAAATGCCTAGGGGGAATCGAACCAATCGTCACACTCCCAGACCTACATCCTTTTTTACTGCCACAAACATGCATTCGACTCAGGATTGGGTAGTGGACTCGGGAGCGACTCATCATTTAACTGCTGATTTGGAAAACCTGAACATTCACAGTGAATATTCTGGTCCGGATGAAGTCACCATAGGTAACGGTTCAAAAATTCCAATTTCACATGTTGGTTCCACATTACATTCTGTTAATGGTCGTTCTGTTCGGTTTGATGATATTTTACATGTTCCATCTGCTTCTCATAATTTGTTGTCTGTGTCTGCTCTCACAAAATCTAACCCCATATCTGTTGAGTTTTTTGCTGATTCTTTTGTCTTGAAGGATTTGGTGACGAAGCAGGTACTTCACACCGGGCAGAATAAAAATGGTCTTTACTCTCTCAGTCTTCCCAAAAGTCCTCCGGATCGAATAAGAGCAAACTTGACGTCGGTGTCTTAGTGGCATGCCCGTCTTGGACTTGTTGCTTTTCCTGCAGTGAAGAAAATTCTGTCTTTAAATGATATTTTTGTTTCCAATAAAAGTCATGAACATTTATGTCATGCCTGTTCTGTTAGTAAAATTCATCGTTTACCATTTCCTTTATCTGAGTCTGTTGTTTCTGAACCTTTGGAGCTTGTTTGCTCGGACTTATGGGGTCCAGCTCCTGTGACATCTTTTGATAAATATAATTATTATGTTCTCTTTTTTTATCATTACAGCAAGTACACTTGGTTATATCCTTTGCAATATAAATCTGATGTGCTAAATGCCTTTATTCAATTTCGTAATGCTGTTGAGAAATATTTTGGGAAACCTATTAAAACTTTGCAATCAGACTGGAGGGGTGAATTTCAGGCACTTGTTCCTTACTTACGTTCTCATGGCATTTCTCATCGAGTTTCCTGTCCGTACACCCCTGAACAAAATGGTTGTGCGGAGAGGAAACATCGACACATTGTTGAAACAGGTTTATCACTTCTGAATCACTCTCATGTTCCTGCTCCTTTTTGGACATTTGCCTTTGAAACTACTGTTTACTTAATAAATCGAATGCCTGTTCCATCATTGCATTATTTGTCTCCTTTTGAAAGGTTGTCTGGTAATCGTCCTGACTATAATGCTTTACGTATTTTTGGTTGCTTGTGTTATCCGTGGTTACGTTATTCAGCCCCAAATAAACTTGCTCCTCGTTCTCGTTGATGTGTTTTTCTTGGTTATAGCAAAATTCATAAGGGTTATCGTTGTCTTGATGTTCATCTCAATAAAATATACATCTCACGTCATGTTCTTTTCGATGAACAGGTGTTTCCTTTTCAACAGTTAAATGATGCTAGTTCCTCGTCCATTCCTCGAACTGAGCCGAAGATTCCCTTGTACATTACCTTTTCCGATGACATGGCTCCTCACTCACAAGTTACCGAACCCACTACATCCACTTCACCAATGCTGCCCGAATCATTACCTCATACACCTACACCTACGGCTTCCTTGCAAACGCCTGTCCAAATAGAATCACCTCACACTTCTTCCTCACAGCCTATTCATACACCGAACTCACCACAAACACCACCACCTCATTCCCCATTCCCTACTAAACTCTCTGATCTCCCGGGGTTAAAGTTATGTGTTGATCTCCCTGCTCCTCCCCCACCACGGGTGAATAAAAGTCATAGCATGGTGACTTGGAGGGACACCGGCAAACTCAAACCGAAGGTGCTTAATGCCAGTGTCTCGCCTTCCATTGAACCCACTTGCTACACCAAAGCCATCAAATTACCGGAGTGGAAGGCAGCCATGGCAGCTGAATATGATGCTCTCATTTCCAATGGTACTTGGGAATTGGTACCATCTCACTTGGCTTAGAATGTTATGTTGGGGATTAATCACCAAAACAAAATACGCAGCGGAAAGAAAAGGATTAATCCCCGCCAAGGATCCATGTATATTGCATTGAATTGGAAGGAAGGGTTAAAGAATTACCTCTTAGTTCTTATAGGATTTGAATCAAAGGAACCAAATTAGCTTCCCTCTACGGTTGATCCACACGGAGCAATTGATTCACCGCGTGCTAGCGCCGGGATTGAAGAACGATTCTTCGAACGAGAGAGAGAGGCAGAAAATCAAAATTTTCTATATGTTCTTGGAAGAGAATTCGGCTGCCTCCTCCTTTCCTAGTGGTGGCCGAAATCTTTTTTTGTGTTGGGAGTCTAGAGTTGTGTTAGGTTTAGGTCAAATATTTCCTTAAATAATTAACCTAAATAGTTAATTATAATTATAACCTAATACACCTATTAGTTATAATTATATATTAACCTACACAATTTAATATTAATTCTCAATTAACATTAAATCAAATCAATTCTCCATAATACATATATGTATATGTAATATTATAATTAATTATATCTCCATATAATTTAATTATAATATGTAGTATACTTTATGTAATATTAATCACATTAATATTTATATATACATACATAAATATATATCACTATATATATTTATTCTCTTTCTCATTCATAAATTATTATCCAATAATAATTTATACCCGATAAGATGAACTTCATTTTGCTCTTGTGTGTGACCCCATAGGATCATATTAATTGGCAATAAGGAAATTACCATAATGTCCTTATAGGTCACAAGCGGACTCTAGCAAGCCATTACGACTACCCAATTAATATGATTGGAATGATCCAATACCTATTTATAGAATGTCATATTCCCTTTTGTCTCTTTGATATCAAGATTAATTATAAGACATGGTACACTTGTCAATCTTACATAATTAATCATATGCTTTCTCGATCTCAAAGTAAACTGTTCAGACAAATCAATTGATACTCTTATCAATTATTTGAGCACGGCCATGCATTTAACAGTCTTACTTATCGAGGGGCCCAGTGATATCGCTCTCTTGTTAGAGAGGGACAAAATCCCATATCTGTCACTCACATCCCTAAGCATGAGTCACATTGCACCCAACAACAGCCTTTATAACTACTCTGTTACAAGCAGCGTTTGACTGCGTCAAAGCACAACATGAGTTCATCCCGGAATCCATGGTGACCTCAGGTCAAAGGAATCAGCTGATGACACTACTATAATCAAGATCAGTTGTGACACGTGACCATGAACTTGATCTTATAGTGGGTCTCCAGCAACATGTTCTCTAACACATTGCCCGTGAGTATAATCTGTATCTGTATACACTATATTCATCTCATGAATATCCATTATCACTCACACTAGTCTTAGTTTGTTATTATTCCCATAATAACAATCGACTAGGGAAATTTAGAATTACACAATTAATTCATGGATACATTATCATAAATACTAACATACAAATATATATGATAAAATAAGTCTTTATTAATGACTTAAGAAGATTGTTTACATAATCCAACATTGGCTTAGGGCACAATCTCTAACAATCTCCCACTTGCCCTAAGTCCAATCTTCAAATGTATCTAATACCCATGGACCTAGTATGACCATCATGTATAGCTTGTGAAAGAGCTTTTGTTAGTGGATCAGCAACATTGTCTTCAGACGCAACTTTGCATATCTTCACATCTCCTCTTGAGATGACTTCTCTTATGTAGTGAAAACGCCGAAGTATATGTTTGGATTTCTGTGACACACTAGGTTCCTTAGCAAGTGATATTGCCCCATTGTTGTCACACAAGAGGCTCACAGGATTCACTGTGCTAGGAACGACACCAAGTTCTTCGATGAACTTCTTGATCCAAACAGCCTCTTGGGCTGCATCTGATGCAGCAATATACTCGGCTTCTGTTGTAGATGCAGCTATCGTGCTTTGCTTAGAACTCTTCCAACTTATCGCACCTCCATTCAGAATGAACACATACCCAGACTGTGACTGCATCTGATCTTGATCAGTTTGGAAACTTGCATCCGTGTAACCATTTACAACAAGATCTTCGTCCGAGCCTCCATATACCAAGAATGTATCTTTAGTTCTTCTCAAGTACTTAAGAATACTCTTGACAGCAGTCCAGTGACTATCACCTGGATCAGACTGATATCTACTTGTCATGCTCAAAGCAAAAGAGACATCTGGCCGAGTACATACCATGGCATACATGATAGATCCTATAGCTGACGCATAAGGAATCTTATCCATGCGTTGACGTTCTTCAACTGTCACAGGACATTGCTTACGACTAAGCTTTATCCCTTGCCCAATAGGAACATTTCCTTTCTTTGATTGATCCATACTGAACCTTTTCAGTATTTTGTCAATGTATGTACTCTGGCTCAAACCTATCAATCTCTTAGATCTATCTCTATAGATCTTTATTCCAAGAATGTAGGCTGCCTCACCCAAGTCTTTCATAGAAAAACACTTTCCTAGCCAAGATTTTACTTCTTGCAAGGTAGGAATGTGATTTCCTATTAACAATATGTCATCGACATATAGAACTAGGAAAACTATATTACTCCCACTGAACTTCTTGTACACACAAGGCTCATCCTCGTTTTTGATGAAGCCAAACTTTTTGACTGATTCATCAAAACAATGATTCCAACTTCTTGATGCTTGCTTCAAACCATAAATGGCCTTTTGAAGCTTGCATACTTTATCAGGATTCTTTGGATCGACAAAACCTTCAGGCTGTGTCATGTACACATCCTCAACAAGGTTTCCATTTAGGAAAGCTGTTTTGACATCCATTTGCCATATTTCATAGTCATAATATGCTGCTATGGCAATAAGAATTCTGATGGACTTGATCATAGCTACTGGCGAAAAGGTTTCTTCATAGTCTATACCATGAACTTGTCGGTAACCTTTTGCCACTAACCTTGCTTTATAAGTCTGAATATTCCCATCCATGTCCGTTTTCAACTTGAAAACCCATTTGTGCCCTATTGCTTTAGCACCCTTTGGGAGATCAACCAAAGTCCATACTTTGTTGTCGTCCATGGATTGAATTTCTGACTTCATAGCATCAAGCCATTTTTCAGATTCTGAATTAGAGACAGCTTCCATGTACGTGGAAGGTTCATTCTCTTCTAACAGAATCAGATCATTTTCATTCGTGACGAGAAATCCATATCTCTCGGGCTCATGACGAACTCTACTTGATCTACGTTGGACTTGTGTTACTGGTTCTGACTCAACAACTTCTTGTGAATCAGGTTGTTCCATTTGAAACTCACTTTCAACTTGGTTATCCATATTTTCTTGTAGGTGTACTTTACTCCCACTGATTCCTTTGGAAATAAACTCTTTTTCCAGGAATGTACCACCCTTAGCAACAAACACTTTGTTTTCACTAGGATTGTAAAAGAAATAACCTTTAGTTTCCTTTGGATAACCAACAAAATTGCATTTCACAGATTTTGGTGATAACTTATCTGAAATCAAATATTTCACATAGGCTTCGCATCCCCAAATCTTGAGAAAAGACAAATTTGGTTTCTTACCAATCCATATCTCATATGGTGTCTTTTCAACTGCTTTTGATGGAACTCGGTTCAGTGTGAATGCCGCTGTTTCAAGTGCATATCCCCAAAAGGATAGAGGAAGATTTGTTTGACTCATCATAGACCGAACCATATCCAATAAAGTTCGGTTCCTCCTCTCAGACACACCATTCCACTGTGGTGTACCAGGAGGAGTTAATTGTGAGACAATCCCACAATTTCTAAGATGATCGTCGAACTCTTGGCTCAAATATTCACCACCTCGATCAGATCTAAGTGCTTTAATTGTCTTGCCAAGTTGGTTTTGTACTTCATTTTGGAAGGCTTTGAACATTTCAAAGGATTCCGACTTATGCTTCATTAGATATAGATAACCATATCTACTGAAGTCATCAGTGAACGTAATGAAGTATTGAAAACCACCTCTAGCAGTTGTGCTCATAGGCCCACATACATCTGTATGTATGAGTTCTAATAAGTCACTAGCCCTTTCACTGTGACCAGTAAAAGGACTCTTGGTCATCTTACCCATTAAACAAGACTCGCAAGTATCATATGTTTCAAAAACATCTAGACCCAAAATTCCATCTTTATGGAGTTTTGAAATGCGTTTCTCATTAATGTGTCCTAGACGACAGTGCCAGAGATAAGTAGGATTCACAATATTTGTTCTTATCCTTTTGGTATTTATGTTATATACATGCTCATCATAACCTTCACTAAGGTTCAACAAATAAAGACCATCATGTAAATCCGCATTTGCATAAAACAAGTCTTTATTGAAAAGCAATAAGTGATTATTCTCAATAACACATTTAAATCCTTCCTTGTCCAAACATGAAATAGAAATGATGTTCCTAGACAAATTAGGAACAAAATAACAATTATTCAAAAGAAGAACAAGTCCACTTGGCAACTTGAGCTCGTAGCGACCGACTTCATAAGCAGCAACTCTAGCTCCATTCGCCACATGGAATTCTACCTCGCCCTTCTTGAGCTTTCTACTTCCTCTAAGCCCCTGCACATTCATACAAATGTGAGAACCACAACCGGTATCTAATACCCACGAAGTAGAAACAGAAGTAGAATGAAGTATTTCAATAACATGAATACCTTGATTAGCGGTCTCACCGCCTCTCTTCTTCCTCAAGTCCTCCAAATAAAGCTTGCAATTTCTGCGCCAATGACCAGGCTGATTGCAGAAATGGCATGTGCCTTCCTTTGGAGGCTTTGCCTTGGTAACAGCTTTGGGCTTCTTTGCATCCTTCCCAAACTCTTTGGGTTTGTTTGCTTTACCCTTCTTCTTCTGGATCCTACCCTTTTGCACCATATGGATCCCTTTGGAGCTTGGCTTCTCTTTTATCGTTACTTCAGCGTTTTTCAGCATCCCATGCAGTTCGCTGACCGTTTTGTCCATATCATTCATGTGATAATTCATGACAAAATGGGAGTAACTCTCAGGAAGAGAATTAAGGATCAAATCCGTTGCCAACTCAGGTCTGAGTGGCGAACCAAGCCTCTCCAACTGATCAATGTACCCTTTCATCTTCAGAACATGGGCACTAACCGAACTCCCTTCGGTCATCTTGCACCCAACCAAAGACCTCAAGGTCTCATACCTTTCCCTTCTCGCTTGCTTTTGGAACATTTCCTTAAGCTCTTGAGACATCTCATATGCCTCAAATGTTTCCAGATCCTTCTGAAGTTCCGGAATCATTGATGCGAGCATCAGGCATTGTACATCAATCTGATCGTTTTGATGCTTGTGAAAAGCATCCTTCTCAGCTCTTGAAGCTGTGGTGGGTGGAGGGTTAGGGGGCAAAGGCCCATCCAGAACATACAGCTTTCGCTCTTGCTTGAGAACAATTCTCAAGTTGCGATACCAATCTAGATAATTGGTTCCGTTCAGTTTTTCCTTCTCAAGGATAGATCGAATAGAACCGGGATTGCTTGTGTTGGCCATTTATCTACAACAGAAAATATATGCAAAGTTAATTACATAAGAGAATTAAACTCCCACTAAAATTATAAAACCCTTTAAAATATTTAAGTGGGTAAAAGACCCAAAATCCATACTTAACCATAGCACTGCTTTGGCATGTCCCTATGATTAAATATAATTTCGGTAGACATCACCATGTCAATTACATCATTATGTAACTCTTTTAATTTATAAGATGCATGATATCATATATCATATTTAATTTGTATGTTACTCATCTCATCCTTGCCTCGGGCTCAAACACCTTTTTGATTAACCCTTTAGTTAAACCAATTACAACACAATGAGAATCACCTTTTCTCATATTATTGCTTCGCTAAGGTCACAACATGCGTACCCGCCCTGGCGGTATACCATGATGCGAACATAGTACTTGACAAGTGTTATACGTAATTGGGTGGCAAAAATATAAACTTCATAAGTTTATTTAGGGTTTATTAATTCCTGTGAGTTAATTGTATCATATACAATTTCATGGCATTAATATTAATCATACTTTTGTTAATATTAATTAGCATGGCATCTTATGGCATACAATTGTCTAGCATGCATATAGAATATCTAGCATGGCATCACATGGCATCTAAATAAAATAAAGCATGCATATGACTCGAACCGTGTTATGGTATGGTTTAAATCTACATTGATTTTCATAGGCCAATATGAAAATCAACAAGGTCATATCCTAGGTAGTAGCATCCATCACATGGTCATTGCACCGCCTCTTGGATCCGCCTCCACGTCTTTGCTTCCAAACACCATCTCATGGATTTATATTTTACAAAAAAATTGCAACCTATACAATTTTTCTAGTAAAATAAATTTTACATATCATAAATTGTATCCTATACAATTTTTCTAGTAAAATTAAAAATTTAAAATTTACATAAATACAAACGACTCGCAGGTCGTATTTATATAAAACCATAATAAATAAAATAAAGCATCCACGGGGTCCAAAACCATACCATAACACCATGCATAAAATTATCAATAATAATTTTATATCTAAAAACATTTAGGGTTCAAAGTGGTAAAATACAATCACATTGTATTTAGAATTAATTAATTTGGAAAAATTCGTAAATATGCAGAAAACTATTTTCCACACTTAAAACGAAAAAGGGGTTAAAAACTGTCGGACAGCGGGCTGGACGGGCTGCGCATACTGCGCGCAGCCCATGCTGCGCAAGAAGCAGCAAGTGCAATTGCAAATTTGCAATTGCAGCCAACTAATTGCAATTGCAAATTTGCAATTGCAATTAATTGGCCAAAAAGTATTCTGGGCATTATGCCCAGAATACGAACAGTATATATATTTTTTTTTTTTTTTTTTTTTTTTAAATTGAATTGAAACAATTTCAATAAAAACCCATGAATCAAATTCATGATTCCAAAACCCCTTAAACATTCCAAATCATTAACATAAAATCATTCACAATGATTAATCAATAAAATCAAATTTTATTTTGTTATTCACAATAACATAGAACCCTAAATAAAACATACAAACCCCTAACAACAATTTTGATCCAATCAAAATCATACAAACCCTAACATGCAATTTTGATCCAATCAAAACATAAATCCAATTCAATCAAAATACAAGTGGCTCTGATACCACTGTTGGGGATTAATCACCAAAACAAAATACGCAGCGGAAAGAAAAGGATTAATCCCCGCCAAGGATCCATGTATATTGCATTGAATTGGAAGGAAGGGTTAAAGAATTACCTCTTAGTTCTTATAGGATTTGAATCAAAGGAACCAAATTAGCTTCCCTCTACGGTTGATCCACACGGAGCAATTGATTCACCGCGTGCTAGCGCCGGGATTGAAGAACGATTCTTCGAACGAGAGAGAGAGGCAGAAAATCAAAATTTTCTATATGTTCTTGGAAGAGAATTCGGCTGCCTCCTCCTTTCCTAGTGGTGGCCGAAATCTTTTTTTGTGTTGGGAGTCTAGAGTTGTGTTAGGTTTAGGTCAAATATTTCCTTAAATAATTAACCTAAATAGTTAATTATAATTATAACCTAATACACCTATTAGTTATAATTATATATTAACCCACACAATTTAATATTAATTCTCAATTAACATTAAATCAAATCAATTCTCCATAATACATATATGTATATGTAATATTATAATTAATTATATCTCCATATAATTTAATTATAATATGTAGCATACTTTATGTAATATTAATCACATTAATATTTATATATACATACATAAATATATATCACTATATATATTTATTCTCTTTCTCATTCATAAATTATTATCCAATAATAATTTATACCCGATAAGATGAACTTCATTTTGCTCTTGTGTGTGACCCCATAGGATCATATTAATTGGCAATAAGGAAATTACCATAATGTCCTTATAGGTCACAAGCGGACTCTAGCAAGCCATTACGACTACCCAATTAATATGATTGGAATGATCCAATACCTATTTATAGAATGTCATATTCCCTTTTGTCTCTTTGATATCAAGATTAATTATAAGACATGGTACACTTGTCAATCTTACATAATTAATCATATGCTTTCTCGATCTCAAAGTAAACTGTTCAGACAAATCAATTGATACTCTTATCAATTATTTGAGCACGGCCATGCATTTAACAGTCTTACTTATCGAGGGGCCCAGTGATATCGCTCTCTTGTTAGAGAGGGACAAAATCCCATATCTGTCACTCACATCCCTAAGCATGAGTCACATTGCACCCAACAACAGCCTTTATAACTACTCTGTTACAAGCAGCGTTTGACTGCGTCAAAGCACAACATGAGTTCATCCCGGAATCCATGGTGACCTCAGGTCAAAGGAATCAGCTGATGACACTACTATAATCAAGATCAGTTGTGACACGTGACCATGAACTTGATCTTATAGTGGGTCTCCAGCAACATGTTCTCTAACACATTGCCCGTGAGTATAATCTGTATCTGTATACACTATATTCATCTCATGAATATCCATTATCACTCACACTAGTCTTAGTTTGTTATTATTCCCATAATAACAATCGACTAGGGAAATTTAGAATTACACAATTAATTCATGGATACATTATCATAAATACTAACATACAAATATATATGATAAAATAAGTCTTTATTAATGACTTAAGAAGATTGTTTACATAATCCAACATTGGCTTAGGGCACAATCTCTAACATGTTATAGGGTGCAAATGGGTATTTAAAACTAAACTCAACCCTGATGGCTCGGTTGAAAGGCATAAAGCAAGGCTCCTTGCAAAGGGCTTCCATCAACGCCCTGGTCTTGAATTTGCTCAAACATATAGTCCGGTGATCAAACCTACTACAATTCGGCTTATTTTGTCTCTTGTTGTTTCTTTTGGGTGGTCGGTGGTTCAACTTGACGTCTCGAATGCTTTTTACATGGTGATCTTGATGAGAGGGTTTTCATGCAGCAACCTCCGGGTTTTATTGACAAAAGTAAGCAGAATCATGTATGTCTCCTGAAGAAGTCCCTTTATGGCCTCAAACAAGCTCCCCGAATGTGGCACAAGTGTTTAACTGATGTGTTACTTCAGTTTGGTTTCCGGTGCTCCAAGGCTGATGTTTCCTTGTATTATTATCATTCGGAGGGTGTTCGGTTATTTTGCCTAATTTATGTCGACGACATCTTGGGGACCGGGAACAATTCTGACATGGTGATGCGCATTATTGAATTTTTGCAGCAGAAGTTTGCCATCCGCAATCTTGGCTGTCTCAAATACTTTCTTGGCATTGAGGCTACATGGCAATCGGGTTCCTTGCTTCTCCATCAGCACAAATATATTTCAGACTTACTTGTCCGTGCTAAAATGCATGAATCAAAGGCCATTTCGACCCTATTCTGCTCCAGCTCGAAACTGACTTTGAGTAATGGTGATCTGTTTGACAATCCGACCTTATACCGAAGTATTGTTGGCGGGCTTCAATATGTTACTATCACACGGCCCGATGTTGCCTTTGCCGTCAATCGGGTGTCACAATACATGCATAGTCCAACTACCGAGCATTGGAAAGCGGTAAAACGAATTCTTCGTTATCTTCGGGATACTACATCACACGGCCTGCTTCTTCGCAAATCTCAGTTATTGAATATTCATGGTTTTTGTGATGCGGATTGGGGAGGATGCTTGGATGACCGCAAATTTACCACTGGATTTGCTGTCTTTGTTGGTCAAAATCTTGTGTCTTGGAGCTCGAGAAAACAGCGGACCGTATCCCGTTCTTCGACTGAGGCAAAATATCGTGCACTTGCAACTGTTAGTTCTAAAGTTTTATGGCTCACAATGCTCCTTCGCGAGCTCGGTTTCCCATCGCTTCACCACCCACGGTATGGTCTGACAACTTAGGTGCCACTTATTTGAGTGCTAATCCCGTTTTTCATAATAATACAAAACACCTGGAGCTGGATTTTCATTTTGTGCGGAACAAAGTAGTTCAAAAGCATCTCATTGTTCGGTATATTTCCACTCTTGAGCAACCAGCTGACTTACTCACCAAAGGCTTAACGAAACAGCGGTTCCTTCTTCTACGTGACAAGTTGACCGTGGCAAGCCCCGCTCAACTTGCGGGGGGGTGATAGACTAATATATTAATTATGTATATATATCTGTATATTAAGCCCACTTGTATATACGGCCCTCTCTCTTGTATACGGCCCATTAATATACTCCTGTATACGTACTGTTACAGCTAATTGAATCAAGGGAAAACCCTATTATTTCAATAGAGTTGTTTTTCACGATTCCAAATGGTCACTCCCACCTAATGGTGTAGCAAAGATCAATTCAAATGCGAGCTTTGATGAGGTTTTAGGAAGTTGCAGCTTCACTTTCGTCATTCACGATTCTGTGGGTGAAGTTTTGGCCTCAGGTGCTAAAGCTGGAGGTGTTGCTACTACTGCAAAGCAAGCGAAGTCCAACACGCTAATCTTTGCCCTTCAAGTGGCGTTGGACTGTGGGTTTTGGTATGTTCAGTGGAAACTAATGCCATGAGTGTGGTGAATTACATCTTTTCTCCTAGGCAACACAGATCCCCTATTGGAATTTTAATTGAAGACATTAATCTGCTACTACATTTGTTCTACAACTCACAAATTATGCATTAAATGTAAAAATACATCAACTAGAAAAAATACCACGAGATGACAATAAAATGCACAATAGAAAACCCGAAGAGATGAATAAATACAACAAAAGCCATTAAAACATATTATAAAAAATATAAATTATAACCTATATTTTGCAAAAAAAAAAAAAAAAAAAATTCTAACTACAGTCCACGAGTTCACCCCTATCCAAAATTTTCATTATCGTAACATTTTCATCTTTATAATAATTCCCAGTGAATAAATATGAAAATATTATAAATAACGTAAATACTATGATCAACCGTAACATGTTTTCTAGAAAAAATAGTTTCGTTAATTGTTTTGGATAGTGCAAATAAAAAAAAAAAAAATAGTGGAATCCAATAATTGAAAATCATTGGAGTTTTTCACTTAAAGAGAAAAAAAATACAAAGATGGGTGAAAGATGGGGAAAGAGTATAATAAGAGGAGTTTTCAAATGTTGAATTTTACTATGATTATTTTAGAGAGGATGAAAGACGCTATTGCTTTTGAAAAAAGTTTCAAATCTTATTAGAGCATCTATAAGAGGGGTCGTCTTCAAATAAAATACCTCTTTAAAGATTTTTTTTTCCCATTAGGAGTCTTTCAATTGAAAACCTTCCTCCGTAAAGAAAAAACTACTTTTTTTCTTGTAATATGCAGATCTTTTAAAGATATTTGAAAAGTTTTTTTTTTATTTATTAAATAGTAAATATTTTTAAGAGTAAGATATTTTAACTTGATTATATGATATTAAAAAAAATAATGAAAGAAACCATTTTTCATCTTCGAGGAAGAAGAAGGAAGCATGTATTCCTTCCTCTTCCTATCTATTATATGATCCCCTCACTCATTTTTTATTTTCTTTGTCGTTTTTCTTTCTTTTCGATTGAAATCAATGTTCTTATCTAGTTTTCTTAGTCGTTAAATCTATAGTTGTCTTTTACAACATCTTTAATCTATTCTCTTTCAAGTTTAGTACAAACAGAAGTAATTTATCAAGACGATTCATGATCAGTGCATTGTAGATTGCTAAACTTACGAATTTCTAGGAAATCGATTTGAACCTATTCATTTGGAAGAGTCTAAGAGATGTGGATTGTACTAAAAATGTTTTGCGCATCTACAGATTTCTAATATGAATTATTATTTCATTCAAAATATAGTTCACAAGTATCTTAGTTTAGTTTTTCCTCTAATGTAATGAACATGACTTTTATTAAAAAATAATAATAATAATAATGAAGGTCTTCCTATTACGGATGCTATATATATATATATATATATATATATATATATATATATATATATATATATATATATATATATATATATATATATATATATATATATATATATATATATATATAATCATTATGCATGCTCATATTCGACTTATTTGTTTTAGTAATAAATACATATATAATTAGTTTAAAAATTTGAGATAATTTATAGTTTTTTTTTC
This sequence comes from Euphorbia tirucalli, assembly GCA_039660915.1. Lineage (NCBI taxonomy): Eukaryota > Viridiplantae > Streptophyta > Magnoliopsida > Malpighiales > Euphorbiaceae > Euphorbia > Euphorbia tirucalli. Next base: position 21,017,315 of record CM077634.1, on the reverse strand, counting down.
TCAAAATATTTTAAATAATAAGTTTTAAATATAGGTATTTTTAGTCTTATCATTGTTGTTTCCAAAAAAACAATAATGTAAATAAACTTTCATCAATTGCTGTTTGATTGTAAATATATTCATAATCTCTTTAAAATATATATATATATATATATATATATATATATCTATTAACAAGTTTAGTTAGAGTGATGCAAAGAAAAATAAGAAATGGAGACCGTTGAAGGGTCATGATCTTTGAAAGAACTACAAATGCTTATTCAATTTAACAATGAAGAGGACGATGCAGTGGGAAATGAGGAATTAGATAGAAGAAATATTATTTTCTCTATCACCATTATTTTTAATTAACAAATCAATATAATTATGTGGAGGAAACTGGTGTCTATGCCTCATTTGTATTTGTAACCATCTCTCTATTTTTTCTCTAATAAGTTATATGAGAAATTTTATAATACTCCATAGTACATAATCTATAAATTATAGAATAAGATTTTTATTTTTTTTTTATTACACCTTAAAAGGTCGTGCATCAACTCTTTTTGTTAATGTATTTTCAAAAGAAATACATGCTTCTAGAATATTCTAAAATTTTCCTTAATTATATACACAGTTGGGTTAACATTGAAGCATTGGTACATCGGTAACGAAACAAGTCAAAAAAATGTTTTCGAGGAATAAAGAATCCTAATTTTAAGAGCAGTACTCAATTAGTAATATAATGTCGTTGAAAATTTATTCTAGAAATCAATGCAAAGATATAATATTTCCACTCCATCTTCTATTGTTTCATACTTCATTCCAAGAAGATAAAAATATGATTGGAAAATTTTGTCCTAATTTTTAATGATGAAAATTGTAGCCTTTGGTAAGTTTTGGTATCATATATTTGATTGACCACTTTTCTCATGAGGTTTTGTTAACTGATTCAGTCAAAAGATAATTAAACCAAATTATTGTAAATGGAAATATAAATGATAGATAGTGAGGTCATAGCAAGGAAAATTAAATTAAAGAATAAACATTATTTTATTTTTTTTCCTTTTAAAGTTGCATAATTGGTGCCTTAAACAATCTGATTTTATAAATTAAGCATAAGCGAATGCATTTCTCAACTATTATTTTAGCACGATTTACTTTTTGATGACAATGTGTATTGACATTCGGCACATACGAATTCTCTTCTACCCAATGTGAATAATTTTATTTGTTATTTGACTTTATTCTACAGTAATGTTATTATTATTATTATTATTATTAAATGAAGTTTGTAAATAGTTATTAAAAATCACGATACAGGAAAAGCAAGGCATTTGATAATCGATCTTTACAGATGTAGTATATTGAAAAGAAATACAATATAAAATTATAATTCACTGATATAAAATTGCATTATTAAAAAAAAAATTATACACAAACCGTTGGAAATTGATCAACACCGCAACTGCTTCACCGTTAATTAATTTAATATTATGTAATTATCTTTTAGTCCCTATTTTTTCCTATTAATAGATGTTAATTTTGTTATTCCTTACTACTGAGATTCAGTCGTAGAAAGTTTCTATTATCATATTTTCTCTTTGTCAATTTGCTTGTTGTTATAATCTCCATATAAGCTCTGTTTATTCAAGTCATTTCACAATATGTTATCAGCACCACTTTGTTTATACGACCAAGATCAACTTAATTATACATCAAAGTAAGTTGGAATTCTAATATTTATCTCTTATATGTATATGTATGTATATATAATTTTGCTGTAATAAAACTAATTTTAGATATATCAAATCTTGCAAATATTGAATTTGTCACACATGATGTTACCGAAAAGAATTATCTTTCATGAATACTGGATATTGAAATCCATTTAGATGCTTTGAGTCTCTGGAAAACGATCAACGAGAACAATGATGCTTCATTACAACAAAAGGCAAAAGCTATGATTTTTCTCTGTCGTCATCTTAACAAAGGGTTAAAAATTGAATATCTAACTTGTAGATACCCATATCATCCGGGTTTTTTTTTCTATTTTTATTTTTTTTATTTGCTATAGAAAAAAACCTAAAATACAGCTGCTTTTATTTTAATTTAACTCTTATTATTATTATTGTTGTTGTTGTTGTTATTATTATTATTATTATCCGTCCTTAAACTAAGAGTCAAAAAAAAAAAAAGAAGAGAATATATAGAAGATAAATGAGTCATTTTATTGTTTTGGTCACAAATTACAAAAAATACAAGAGGACCTTAGCCCAATTACAACAACAACTGAAATTAAAAAAAAAATTAATCAAAAAAATATGATCAAAATTACAGCTAGTAGGATCAGAAGGTTGGGCTTTTTCCAGGAATTTTGGGAGTTTTTTCTTTAGTTTCTAGTTCTATCGGAACTAAAAGGGACAAGCAGAACCAAGAACAAAAATTTCAGTTACAATCAGACAATACAATTACAAGCAGGCCATGTAAAGGGACCATAAAAGGGGTTCTCAATAGTAAGAGAAAGGGCGGTTTGCGTGACAATACAACAATGTAGAAAGAAAGAGTGTAGAGAGAAAAAGAGAGCATGTCCAAAGGGAGTGGGCAGTAGCAGAATCGCACTATCTTAGAGAAGAAACCTTCTTGTCTTGTTCTTCATAAACCTTCTTGTTCCCTTTTTCATAAGTCTTTCTTGTCCCTTTTCTTCATTAATTCTTCTATTTCTCCCCCTCAGCCTATTTTCACCTACTCATCATTTCCTAGCACACCTGCTGTATGTGGAGGCCTTTTGAAAGAACAGCACCGAAGACCATAAAGAGAGCCAAGTCATTCCCATCCTTTTTCTAAAATAGATATACATTTAAGTAAGTCATTTTCTATGTAAATTTTTTTTTAGCTTTTCCTTTATGTATGGTCTGTATGAAAGTCTTTATGACTCAAAAGGAGATCCTTGCTCCGTGTGTATGGAGAAATGATACCTCTTTGAGTGGTGTCCAGGATCATTAATAAGAAGCAGGGCATGCAATGTACCTATTTCTCATTAATGATTAAAGGTCTAGGTTTAGGAATTTTTGAATAAACATGTACAGCAAGATTTAGAAATATATGCCAAAGTGGGTTCAGAAATATATATCCAAACTTTTAACGATTATTGTATGTTAATTGGGATAAACTTTGAACATCTTGTAGCATATGTTCATACACAAAATGGTCTAGCAAAATCACTTATTAAACTTTTGCAATTAATTGCTAGACCATTACTTATGAAAACTAATCTTCCAACTTCAGTATGGGGATATGCAATTTTACACGCAGCATCACTTATTTGGATTAGAACAACAAGCTATCATCAGTATTCCCCGTTACAATTAGCTTTTAGTCATGAGCCCAATATTTCTCATCAAGAGTTTTTGGTTGTGCAATATATGTTCCTATTGCTCCCCCACAACATATGAAAATGGGTTCTCAAAGGAGATTATGAATTTATGTTAGATATGAATTCCCTTCGATAATTAAATATCTTGAGCCATTAACAGGAGACATGTTTATTGCACGATTTGCAGATTGTCATTTTGATGAAACCATGTTTCTAAAATTAGGAGGAGAAAATATGAATAATGTTGTAAATGAAAAAACGCAATCACATGGAAAGTTCCATTACTTTCTCACATGAATCCTAAGTCAAAGCTTTGTGAACAAGAAGTTCAAAAGATAATCCATATTTAAAGCTTAGCAAATCAATTGCCAGATGCACTTGCTGATCTAAAACGAGTAACAACGTCGCATACACCAGCAGTAAATGTGCCAATTCATATTGAAATTCCCGAAGAACAACCTAAAAATAGTTTTCAAATAAGCCTAAAGCATGGGAGACCTATGGGTTCTAAGGATAAAAATCCTCGAAAAAGAAAAGGTGTTAATAATACAAATGATTCTATTGAGGATGAAGGAGTCAATAATAAAGATGATCCTATTGAGGAAGAAGGTACTAATATAAATACACTTCCTGAAGAAGTATAAGCACCTGAAATTACTGAAAATTAAGAACTTTAAATAAACAATATTAGTACGAGAAAAAGATGGAATAGATATGAAATAGTTATGGACCATATATTTGCATATAATGTGGCAATGAATATTGTGAATTAAAAAATGGATCATAAACAACAATCTATTCAAGAATGTCAAACTAAAGATAATTGACAAAAATGGAAAGATGCAATTCAAGCCAAATTAAATTCTCTTGGAAAATGTGAAGTTTTGGGACCAATAGTCTGAACTTCACAAGGTGTACAACCTATTGGATACAAATTGGTATTTGTGAGAAAGAGAAATGAGAAAACTGAAGTTGTAAGATATAAAACATGGCTTGTTGCATAAGGTTTTTCCCAAAGACCCGGGATTGATTATGAAGAAACATATTCTCCTATGGTGGATACAATAAATTTTCGATATCTCATCAGTTTTGTTTTACAAGAAAATTTGAATATGCATCTAATGGATGTAGTTACATCTTCTGTATATGGTTCACTTGATAATGATATTTATATAAAAATCCTAAAGGATTTAAACTACCGGATAAACATGACAAAACTTTATTCATTAAAGTTACAAAGGTCTTTATATGGACTAAAACAGTTTGGTCACATGTGGTTTAATCATCTCAGTGATTTTTTGATAAGAGATGGTTATAAAAATGATCAAATCTGTCAATGTGTATTTATAAAGAAATTAGGATCCATATTTACAATTATTTCTATTTATGTAGATGATTTAAATATCATCAGAACTCCTGAAGAGATTCCAAAAGCAGGAAATTCTTTGAAAAAAGAATTTGAAATGAAAGATCTTAACAAAACAAAATTCTATATTGGTTTACAAATTGATCACCTAGAGAAGAGAGTTTTAGTTCATCAATCAAATTATATAGAAAAGATCCTTAAACAATTTAATATGAATAAAGCACATCCATTAAGTAATCCAATGGTTGTTCACTGACTTGATATAAATAAGGATCTATTCCATCCTTGAAAAGATTGCAAAGAACTCCTTGGTCCTGAAGTACCATATCTAAGTATAATTGGGGGATATTGACTAAATTATGTTACTATTTGAAAGTATTTACAGGGTTGGGGTGAAAAGAGTGGAATTTACGCGGTTGAGGTGTTTTTGGTCAGATCCGCTTGTTAAACTAGCGGATGAGCCAATTTTTTTCTTACCCAAGCACTCCGCTAGTCATAATAGCGGAGGACATATTTCCGCCATCAACAACAGCGGAAAAGTCTGGTCCGCTAGTCACAAGGGCGGATGAATAGATGCCCCTGCCAAAGCCTGCAAGACATGCATAAAGAAGCCTGCAAGAGGCCTGCAGGAGATGCTTGAGAAGACTGGGCATATGCTGTCCGGTAATTATAACAGCGGACGAAACTAGACCGTTGATCTCAGACAATCAACGGTCCATGTTTCGTCCGCTTTTATAAAAAGCGGACAGACATCCGCTTTTATAAGAAGCGGACAACACGTCCGCTTATCATAAAAGCGGACAGACTGTCCGCTTTTTATGAAAGCGGACGTGTTGAAGGTTTCTAGCTGTTGATCAAACGATCAACGGCTCTTTCTTTTTTTTTTTTTTTTTTTTCCTGGCAGAGCAAGCTTTTATTGCCGGAAGACTTACCAAAATTACTACACAACAAACAAATGCACAGCAAAATAATTCACCGACCCAAATTTAAATTATATCCTTCTTTTCACCCATTTTTTTCTCCCTCTCCTTCCCTATTCATCATCTTCTTCTTTTTCTCTTCAGTTTTCCACCCAAACTTCTCTCTCTCTCTTTTTTTTTTTTAAATATTTCACTTAATCGGTTGAAGTAATATAAAGAGGATATTAAGGACACCAAAAATATATTGACTCAACCACTTTATTAAAGGTTAGTATTTTAGATGTAGTAAATTTTTTTTTAATTTTTTATATTTTTACGATTTTTAAATAAATAGTTATTATATTATATTGTTGTTATTAGTAATTAATTTATTTATTGTATTTTCTAAGTAAATATATTTTTTATTTTTTGTTATGATAGGTACAAATTTGTATTTTTTAACTAAGTTTGTTATGGTAGCTACTAATTTAATTGTTTTTTTTCAAGTTTATGCATTTGCATTTTTATTACATATTAAGTAAATATATATATTATAAATTTGTAATATATGATGAATATACTATGTTTGTTGAAATGTGGTTGTAATTAGTAATTTGGGTACTTAAATTTCTATTATATAGTGAGGGAAAAATATTGATTAGGGGTTATGATTGTATGAAAAAAATGAAATAATGTTATGGTATTAACTAATTTATTTGTTGCTTTATTTTTTAATTTAAGTGATTTGTATTTTTATCACATTTTAATATAAATTTGTAATACATGATGAATATATTATGTTTGTTGAGAGGTGGTTGTAATTAGTAATTTGGACACTTTAATTTGTAATATATAGTTAGGGATATATTGTTTATAACTTATGATTATATGAAAAAATTAAATAATATTAGGGTAGTAAGTAATTTATTTGTTAGTTTTTTTTTTCTACAAATTTAGGATTTACATTTTTATCACATGTTAAGTAAATATCATTATTATAAATTTGTAATATATGATTTATTAGGGTGAGCAAAATACGGTTCGATTAAAAAATCAAACCGAACCAAATTGAAATGAAAACTAAACAATTAAAAATATTTAAACCAAAACTAAAACGAATATACATTCGGTTTAGATTGAACCGAACCGAATCGGTTCAAAACAAAATTTTCGAAATTTTAAATTTCAATAATATAATTTGATTATGATTATTATCAATAAATTATTATTAATTATATATAAATTATTGTAAAAAATAGTCTATATTACATATATTATTAAAATCTTATAAATATAAATATAAATATAAATTATATAATAATATAAATATATATTAATTGTTATATCTCAACTTAATGATAATGATTAAATGGTAATTTAATCATAGAATTAATGTTTCTTTTATTTGTTTATAATTATTGACAGAATAATGTCGACTTCATTGACTATATTGATTCGTTGGGGTGGAAAAGTCATTAAGAATCAATTCGGTGTGGATTATGAAAATGGATATTCGAAAGCAATACTGTTTCCTCAACAATTCGATTTTGCATTTTTTATTGATAAATGTGAACACAAAATTTTATCGTAAAAAAAAAATCATAAAATCCCAAAAATTTCATAAAAATCAGAAAATTTCAGAAAATCAGAAAAATCTTGAAAAATCAAAAATCATCAAAAATGAAATTTGGAGTGTGCATTCACGACCTTAGATTTATTTTTCGGTGAAATTGCATTTAGAACAAAACCACGACGGAGACCCGATTCTCTCGAAAACCGACCCACCTCACATGTGATAAATTAAAATAAACCGGAAAAACGTTTTCAAAAACGATTTTCTCACAAAACCAAAAATACAGGGACGTTTCAAAATGGTTTTCCAGGTCTAACCGGGTCGGCCGAGCGGGCTAACTCGGTTACCCCCAATTGCATGACCCCAAGTACTTAATTTCCTAATTCTGTCTACCTGAGTCCTATTTATGGCGTACCGTATAAATTGTGCTAACCTCTGTTTTGTAGCTTTATTTTAGTTTAATTTTCTATTTTATTTGTATTTCAATAGAATTAAATCGTGTATTTAGGCGGTTGTAAATATTTTTAGATTCTCGTGTATTCTAGGCGATTGTAACAGTGAGGCGAGAGTTTTATTTTTTCTTTCAATTGGGTTGTAAGCTCTTAAATATTTATTCTGTTTACTTTTTATTATGCTGTATTATTACGTATGCGCGCTGCGTGTATTATTTAATAAAAATCAATCTTTAGCAATTTAAAGTGTCGTAAATAGAACATTGGCAATAATATTTAAATTAGACACGAAATAAGGGACTTGTCTGAACCTAGATCTCTGAAAAGTGTGGCAGTTCCAGCTTTGGTTCAGCTACACTGTAATTTCCCGGTTGAGCTGAGCCGGGTGGCGACTCCTATAATTTTTTATCGAGATTTAGGTCTCGATTCTTTTTCGAAACAATCCGCTTTTCCAAAAAACGAATTTCTAATCCAAAAACCCCACGCGAGGGAGGGCCCCGCCCGAAATCGAGGCGCCCCTTCCGAAAGGGAGTCCCACGTCCCGTCGAAAACGCGTCGTCCGCTCACAGTGGCGACTCCGCTGGGGATTTCTCAAAAGTTTTTCAAAAACTTAAAAGAATTTGACAAGCTCTGAAAAGTATCTAATTTAAATTAAGTGGGTGATTCTTATATGGCACTTTATGCATTTTTGTAGTTAGACATTTGTTGCACTAGGTTAGGTATCCATTATTTAGCCCGGTGAATTGTTGAATTGTCGCCTAAGTTCCTCTTGGTCTTGGGGGCACGAATACGAAACACCACTCATAGCCTCGTACGAACCCCTTCATTCGGACCCTTGAGTGGGGAGAAGTGAAGAGTATATTTTGCTATGGGAGCCTTGATGTTATCCCGACTTTAGACCGAACTCATTTAGGCAACCCTAGTTGGATTCCCATAGGATACCAAAATAAATTGTGTGAATAAAATAAAATGCGCCTTCATCATCCCCGGTTGGTGATCGAAGAGAACCCCTCCTAGGACTCCGTTAGTATTTTATCGACCTGACCACGTTGGAGGAATAAGGTTGGAAGATTACGATCTGTGTGCTAACTGCTATGTGTCTTCTTGTCCCCCCATGACACATCATCATCCGCATTTTTCACGAACATAACATACCACATATAAAGCATTTGTGTGATTCTAACTCACATCTTTTGTATAGCCATTTCCATTTTTTTGCGTGTAAATACATTAATCACCCGCGTGACATTTACACTAATCACATTTTTTGTAGCCATGCATCCTTCCATTGCATGAAAAAAAAGATTAATTAATTCACATACATCATTTAAATGCCATAAGCACTAACCATTTTATTTTGTAGCCATGGGAAACGCGTGTCATGCATAAAACATTCACGCGAACCTTGAACAATCCTATAAGGGTCACACATATTACACCGCTTACCAACTAGGAAATAATTTTAGGCGCTCCACGAGTGCCGACAAAATTCATCACATTTCATCAAATTATTTTAGGTACTCCACAAGTACCTACAAAATTCATCTCATTTCATCTCATTTCACCAAAAAACAAAAACCCAAAATGCTCCCTTCAGCACCAAAACCCTGCCCGTTCACTAAGAACTTGTTTGCTTCATATCATGATTTGGAAGTTAAGATCCTCCCCGAGCATCGGAATTCCATTCGTGCACCAAGCACGAGTTCATTTCATATCACGACATTAAAACCCAAGGTGCTCTCCGAGCGCCGAAATCCGAACCGTGTACCAAGCGCGCGTTCATCTCATATCATAACATAAAATCCCAATGTGCTCCCCGAGCGCCGAAACTTTGCTTACATGCCATTCTATCCACGTTTTGGTGCAGCCATTTTCAAGACATCAATATAAGCATGTCATTTATTCTAACCACATTTTCATGCAGCCATGACATTCTATTTGTGTGTTATGCATATTTATGTCCTACATATTATTATCTTCACAAAGCATACACGACATCATCATGTATGTCATGCATCCTAACCACGTTTTTATGCAGCCACTTGCATTTTTGTGTGACACAAGCATTCACATCATTTCATATCATTTAAAGATAGGACATTCTAAGGACACCCTTCAGGGCCATTTCATTTCATAACATATCGGGAGTCCTAAAACTACCCGTGTTCTGCCCGTGTACTGGAATACACTCGGCCATTTCACTAAACTATTTCATTCAATAGGAGACCACAATGGTCTTAGGCCTATTTTCGTGTGGTAGGTCACACGACATCATTGCATGGCTTCACTTCATTTATCATTGGCATCGTGGGGATACCGAAGTTTTGTTAGTGTGTCGCGATCCATTTCGGATTGTTATATACATTGACATTATTGTATCATTTGAGGTGCTCCACGAGTACCAAATTATTACGTATATAGGGGCATTTCATAACATTACCAAATCATGAAAGGCGTTCCATGAACGCCGAACTTTCATCCGTGTCCTTACCTACACGAGACTTGTGTATAAACATCATCTCATATCATATGCCTCAAAGGCATAAGAACTCTGTCCATGGGCTGGCCTCTATGTGACCACTTTACTTCATCTCATAGACCTATAAGGTGTCAAAATTCTGTCCGTGTGTTGGCACACACGCGATCATTTCACGATATTCACTAGGTGCTCCAAAAGCACCGAACCTTTGTTTGTGTGGCGGTCCACACGTGGTTTTTTCGCATTATCTCTTGCATGGCATTGGGTGTTCTTGGGATGTCCGAAAAAAAAAATCAAATCATCATCATCATCATCTCCCTCATGAACATCATATATGTAACTCATCGTTCATACAAATACATATCCCACCATGCATTCATACCTGTATCACCTGTGATTTGGTGTTCTTCATGAGCATGCGCCTGTCAATGCTAATAAGTGTTCTTATCAGAAGGAAGAGGAAAGATTTCGGGGATGGCCAACCCAATGAACTTCAACTCCATAACGGATATCGTGGAGGATCATCTTGCCTCATCACGGTTCCGAAATGCGGTCAAGAAGGAAGCGGCGGCAATGCTGAGAGAAGTGCTGAAGGATGACCTTGACAGAATAGAAAGGCTGACAGCAAGGTGCACCGAATTGGAAGCACAAATTGCAGAACTTGAAGAGAAATGAAAAATGCGGCATCCTCAGACTCCAATACTGATGCTAGCAAGGGACAGAATGCCCAATTTGCTAACACTCGCCCTCGACACCTTGGAAGACCCTCTCTCCGGGATTCAGGTTTGCCAAGGCTAACTGATGAGGTAGAACTGAAGAGGCCCCTCAAGACGAATGTTGGTACCGACTCCGTTCCACGGCATACCAAAAACTCGCTTATCGGGAGTAGCGGGAAAGGCATTTCTCCATGGGCTGACTCATTAGGTGCTCTATTCCTCAGGTGCAGAAATATGGGTCTATTGCAGAGTGTCAGACCGTATGTGCCGCCAACGCCAGAGCAAAGGAGTAATTTTTGCAGCTATCACGTGATCACAGGCCATCGGACCAATGAATGTCATGCTTTAAGAAAGGAGATCCAGAAGCTGGTCGATGATGGAAAATTGGAAATCTCGGCTTTCTCTGATGAACAACCAGGGGTAATCAGGGAGACCACCAAAGAAATTTCTCAAACCTCCCGGGGAGAGGAATATGATGAAGAAGTTCTAAGTCTGCTCTAATAAGAGTGGGTCGAGGATGCCGAAGCTGAAATGGTGACCAGTCGGCGAATAATCGGATTCTGTGAGATCGATACCTCTTGGAGATTCCTTCTTACAAGGGACTCATTTTGTTTATGGGATGTATTGATTTCATCATGAATGCAATGAAATTTATTTTTGTTTTACTTGTGTGATGATTACGTGTACATGGCATTATGCATGCATTTGACAATCTGAAATGACATGTCTAACACACATAATATCAAAATGCATGACATCATTCTGAGTATTGTGGGGAACCTAACAGTGAACCTGGCCCTGAACGAACTCTCTCTTGAAAGGTGAGCTTGTGAGATACATAAAATAATACGATGGTACCACTTCCGCCGAGGCATCTGCTAATTCAATTCAACAATCCTTGAAAGACACTACCAATCCTACCCTAAAGCTTCAACTTAAAAAGCATGTACGATACCTAAATCACCCAAACTCAGAAAGCCTTCTTAAGGCAAAACAAAACCAAAAAGCCCTCCTTGAGGCACCCTAAACCGAAAAGCCCTTCTTAAGGCAAAACAAAACCAAAAAGCCCTCCTTGAGGCACCCAAACTCAGAAAGCCTTCTTAAGGCAAAACAAAACCAAAAAGCCCTCCTTGAGGCACTCAAACCCAGAAAGCCTTTCTTAAGGCAAAATAAAACCAAAAAGCCCTCCTTGAGGCACCCTAAACCGAAAAGCCCTTCTTAAGGCAAAACAAAACCAAAAAGCCCTCCTTGAGGCACCCAAACCCAGAAAGCCTTTCTTAAGGCAAAATAAAACCAAAAAGCCCTCCTTGAGGCACCCTAAACCGAAAAGCCCTTCTTAAGGCAAAACAAAACCAAAAAGCCCTCCTTGAGGCACCCAAACCCAGAAAGCCTTTCTTAAGGCAAAATAAAACCAGAAAACTCCAATTAAGGTAAGATCGAACCAGAAAGCCTTCCTTAAGGCGAAATCAAACCAGAAAGCCCTCCTTAAGGCAAAATCAAACCAGAAAGCCCTCCTTGAGGCGAAATCAAGCTTATCCAAACTTACCCAAAGTACCAACCACCAAGAAATTCAAATGACCTTCACTATCCAACTTATTGTGAAACTCTAGGCCTTTCCTTGGTTGTAGTGCATGTATAATCTTGTTTGCATGACATTCCTGTGCACATGACATTACGCATGCATTGTTCATCCAAAAAGGCATATTAAGCACACATGACATGCACGAATCTGAATGCAACAGGAAAACCAAAAGGTGGTTGTGGCTTTGATTTAGTTCCTTCAAAAAAAAAAAAAGAAGAATTAAACCTCAATGCTGCCCTATATCGCATTTTTCTGCATCATTTCATCACCAGAAGGGCGACAGAGCAGAGAGAGAATTTGAATACGAGTCTACTTCAAATGAGCTCAACAATGGTTACCTAAGAAATTGACTATTGAGGAGACCAAGCTGAATAAAAAAAGAGATTAAAGTTAATCTTGGTGGAAAAACAAGCCTGATGATCAGAAATCTACCAAATCAGTTTCCAAGACATGATCTGCTGCAAATTCTGGACAAGCATTGTCTGGAGAAAAACAAGAATAAGTCCAAAGGGAAGTCTGCTTATGAGTTCCTCTATTTGCCTATGGATTTCAAGACTGGAGGAAATGTTGGTTATACAGTTGTGGACTTCACCAACAGTGTTGGGACAACTTGGCTTTACAAAGCTTTCAACAATCATGAAGGGGACAATGCCATTAACAAGAAAGCTTACAAAGTCTGTTGTGCTCATAGTCCAAGGGAAAGTTGCATTTACCAACCATTTCAAGTATTCAGTCTTCGGAAACCTTGCCTGAACTGGAATCTGGGGTGAATTGGAAACATGAATACGGCATCAGACCGTAGGAGAATCCAATGGTTAAGTGAATTCATCTCAGGTTATACGTCCACAATGGCAACTCTATCCAGTGACCGGGCATTTATAAAAAAAAAATCCAATGTGGAAAACCGAAAGGACATGCTGGTAGCTTGAAGGGGCATCAATCAAAACCAGAGCCACACTTTGGATTTTCCTAATGCATCCATATTCATTATGTCATAGATGTTTTATATTCAATTTTGATGTTCAATATGCATTCGTCATGTCATTACATGTCAATGTCCACATACGGGTGACAGCATGCAGCGAACCATGTCCGATTCAGTGTTTTATACCCCAAACACAAACCTTTATTGCTAGGGGCAGGTAAAAAGCCAAACCACTGGGTGTCATCGGCAGCAATGTTCTCACGACTTCTGATGAGCATTGTCAAGGTATGCTTTCCAATCTCAAAGCGGATCAATATAAAGAGATCAATTCGGCCGGAACGCTCGCGCAGAACTCTCGGACCATAATAAAAAAAATCACTAAGAGAAAATGTCTGACAGGGAAAACCGAGAGGACGTGTTGGTAACAAGAAGAGGGTGATGTCTAAAGCCGAAGTCACTGTTAATTTCCCTATTGTACTCATTATGATGTCATCGTAATGATATTATATGCATGTTTGACATTCTGCTTAGACGTCCATATTGCATACATCGTTCCATTACACATAAATATCCATCAGTAGGTTGTTGCATCCAAGCCCCATAACAATAAAGATGCAGCTCATGTTGTGTGCAGAAAATCCGATTATAAAAAAAAAAAAGAAAAGAAAGAAAGAAACGGAGCACTCAACCTAGCTCTCATCATTTCCCTCCTCCTCCTCAGACTCACTCTGATGCAAAGCCCTATAGGCGTCAAAGCCCTCCTGCACCTGAGTCAAATTAGCCTACATCCGGGCCATGTCAACCCGTACCCGGGTCAACTCGTGGGTCGCAGCTAAAGCCCGAGCCTCAGAAGCAGCTGCCTGTCTAACCTGATCCTGGAGCATCTGCACTCGAACCTGAAAAATAACAACATAAGTTAACATGCATACATACATGCATATTCATCCATGCATTGCATAAATCATGTAATGATACAGGGATTGTAGAATGCTTATCGCCCAGCTGGCGTTCTCCTGGACCAGATGAGCCTCCAAGCCCAAAGCGACCTGAGAAGTAGATGCCGCAACACTGGCAGAACATACGGGATGACTCCTATCCTGAACAGGGCCATGCCCACCAGCAGTGGCACTCTCAGCACTTTCATATGCTGGGCTAGTCCGCTGACCAGAACTGCATCCCCTACGTCTCTTGACCTGCAAAAAAAAAAGAAAAAGAAAAAGGAAAGGGGAAAGATGATACCGGAAGGCCAAAACAGAAACCAAAGATCTCCTGTTGCCACCCTCTGGCGCACAGGTCAAGTCTGTGGAGACTGCTCCGATGCAGCTCGAGCCCAATCCAAAGAAGGAAAGGTAGCCAGGTCCGCTGTGAGCGGACGACGCATTTTCGACGGGACGAGGGACTCCCTTTCGGAATGGGGCGCCGCCATCTCGGGCGGGCCCCTCTCTCACGTGGGGTTTTTGTGAAAGGAAATCCGGGTTTTGGAAATAAATGGAATTAATACATAAAAGAACCGAGACCTAAGTCTCGATGAATATTGTAGAGTCGCCACCCGGCTCAGCTCAACCGGGAAATTCTTATGCAGTTGAACCGGACGAACGGTCGCTACACTATCCAGAGATTCGGGTCCGGATAAGTTCCTTATTTCGTGTCTAATTAAAATAAAATTGGTCAATGTTCAAAGATGGTATTTCAAAATCTAAAGTCAATTTCATTGAAATAAATAGACATGCAGCGCGCATACAAGATATTTAGTACAAAAATAAGGAAAAGAAATAAATATTAATTGGCTTACAACCAAATCGAATGAAGAAATAAAAACTCTCGCCTCACTTATACAATCGCCTAAAATACACAAAAATCTAAAAATAATTACAACCGCCTAAGTACATGATTAATTCTATTAAAATACATCCAAAAGAAAAATAAAAAGAAATTAAAACCTGCAAAATAGAGGGTTAGCACAATATATACACAGCACGCCACAAGTAGGACTCAAATAGATAGAATTGGGAAATCAAGAATTGGGGGCATGCATTTAGGGGATAACTGGGTTGGCTCGGCTAGCCGGCCCGGTTAGACCTGGAAAACACTTTGAAACGTCCCTGTGTTTTGTTTTTGTGGGAAAATCATTTTGAAAACAATTTTTTTTTTCGGTTTACATGCATTTTTTATATATTAAGTGGGTCGGTTTTCGGGAGAATCAGGTCTCCGTCGTTGAATTGTTCTAAATGCAATTTTTACTGAAAATTGAACCTATGGTCGTGATGCACACAACAAAATTCATTTTGATGATTTTTGGGGTTTTCTAATTTTTTTTTTTTTTTGGATTTTTGGAAATTTTTGGGGATAAAAACGGAAATTCTGATTCTGGAAGACAAGTTACAGTCGTACGACTGTAGTTACAGTCTTGCGACTGTAACCTATAGTCGTGCAACTATAAGCATTTCAGGGTCAGAATCCTGCAGAAATTTATTCGAAATAAACTGGAAAAAGGGGCTGGAAATCAAGAACAGTCGTACGACTGTTCTTAATTTCCAGAAACAGAGGTGTACGAAAAAAAGAGCAAAATGCACAAATACACTTCAAACACCCAGAAAGCAATAAAAAGTGAAAGGAAAGGAGTGTATACCTTCTTTAGAAGCTTATCCAAGTCGATTAGACCCCTGGCGTCGCTCCGATCCGCCATAATTTGCGATTTTCTCCTTGAATTGGGTTTGAGAGTTTTGGGTCCAAAATCCTCAATTGGCAAAGTTCTTTGCGATTTTTGTCCGGAATTTGAGTTTGTTTGCAAGGTTAGGCCGTTCCTTTATCAATTCAATAAACTTCTTGCGTTAATTCCACGATTTTGTGAAGAAAATGGATTGCTCTTCCTTTCTTTTTCTCTCTTTTTTTTTCCTTTCTTTCTCTCCCTTTTTTTTTCACCTTTTCTTTCTAGAAATCTCTCTCTCCCTTTCACCAGATTATCCTCCCCCTCAAATCCTTTCCTTTGCTGCTTTATATCACGTCCGGCCGCCCAATTTTGCTGCAAAGGGGCGGGCATTAATTGCCCTCCCTTTTGTAGCCCGCAATCCCTGCTGCAGGCAGAAGCAAGTGGATGTTACAGTCTTTTGTAGCCCGCAATCCCTGTTGCAGGCAGACGCAAGTGGATGTTACAGTCGTACGACTGTAACTTTTTAAGTACAGTCGCACGACTATAACACATCCACACGACTGTATATTACAGTCGTGTGAAATATGTTCTCTTTCCCTTTTTTTTTTTTTTTAAATCCGGCGCTTACAGCTGCCCCTCGCATAATCAAATTCAATACCCAATTTTAGTTTGGGATAGTTGATGTGAATTTGAGAGCGCGACTCAAAGCGCCGTAGACACAGGAAATGGAGCATGTAACCAGGCTGCCGAAGCTTCGCTGCTACGGTGATGTGTTAAATTGTTCGGATGATATAAGCCGATATCGGGTTTAGGTTACCCGAGGCAAAGTTGATGACGAGATAAGCCGATATCGGGTCTATGTTACCCGAGGCAAAGTTGATGAAGAGATAAGCCGATATCGGGTCTATGTTACCCGAGGCAAAGTTGATGAAGAGATAAGCCGATATCGAGTCTATGTTACCCGAGGCAAAGTTGATGAAGAGATAAGCCCATATCGGGTCTAGGTTACCCGAGGCAAAGTTGATGAAGAGATAAGCCGATATCGGGTCTATGTTACCCGAGGCAAAGTTGATGAAGAGATAAGCCGATATCGGGTCTATGTTACCCGAGGCAAAGTTGATGAAGAGATAAGCCGATATCGGGTCTATGTTACTCGAGGCAAAGTTGATGAAGAGATAAGCCGATATCGGGTTTAGGTTACCCGAGGCAAAGTTGATGAAGAGATAAGCCGATATCGGGTCTATGTTGTTGGGATTTTTCACCGGAAATCACCAGATAAAAGCGGAAGAACACGGTGATTTCCTCAAATCCAGTCCCAGGAGCAATTGAAATGGAAATTGAAAAACATTAAATTAAATAGAAAGAGATAAATTTTCTTACCAAAAAATCTCTTTCAAGAGATGGATGAAGACTGCAGAAACCAGAGTAGATTTCCTCCTCGTTTTCGTACACGAACGCCTAACGAATGCAACCCGTGCTAGCGTCGGAAAAACGAAACAATGGAAGAGAGGAGGCTATGGAAATTTTGGCTACTAGTGTGCTAGTGTTAGGGGGGGCCGAAATTTTCACCCTAGGTTTTATACCTAGTGTGGCCGAATTCCCTTAGGGGAATTCAGGCCCAGCTTGGCTCCATTCCATTCTGTGCGGGCTTCCTTGTTTTAATTTGGGCCCAGTCTAATTTTAATTATTCTGGTTTAAATTAATTTCAAGCCCAATTTTAATATACCCATGTATTTAATATATTACTCCAAGTAATATATTATTTACATTTAAATTAAAATTAGTTTGACAATTAATTTAATCCATCTAATTAAAATTAAATCTTCACAAAATAAAATCATATGTAAACCTATACATATGAATATTTCCCCCAGGAAATAATTTCATAATTAATCCAATTAATTATGAATAGCCAATCGAACATATATTAATTTTATTATTAGGATCAATCCAATTGATCTTTATAATATAATTAATATACATAAACCTCTCTTTCCATAGTGTATACTCCAAGTACACATGTGATTCCTTAAGTCTGCATTCAGTTGTTCTATGTGTACGATCCCGTGGGCCCATCTTTATGTTGGCAGCGGGCCTTTGGCCCGCAGACTGCAGTTGGGCTCTAGCAAGCCACTGCAGCCCCCAATTAAGATGGAGATGACAGTCTAACTGTTATCATAACTTGTACATCCCATGTCGTTGATATCGGTGTCCAACACAGAGGCATGGATTGATCACCCTCTTTTGTGTCTGGACATTAACTTGATCCCGAATGCACTGAAGCTCACAAACAAGTTCCAACTTGTTTGGGTGTGGCCACACTCTTATCAGTCACATTCATCAAGAGGCCGGTGATATCTTCTCAGTGGGCTACTGAGTGACAAATCCCTTCTGCATATCCATAGTATTACCATGCTCAGTGACATACCCGAAAGTACCCATACTTGGCACCCTATTACAGGCCCTTTAGGCGTACCACTAAGCATGTGACTTCACATGTAACACCATCATATGGTCAGGTCAAAGGATCCATACAAGTACTACACGAGAATCACTTGTGATACTATACCATGTGGATTACTCGTTTAGTGGATCTATCCAATACCATGCTCCCAGGCATGTACCCATTAACTCGGTTGACATTCCATGTCCAATGACCGGTAAGACACCGCCATACAACCAGGTTAATGATAGTCTCTAGTTCTATTCATTCCCATGACTGGAACAGACTACGGATCTATTTATGGTCATATCGTTTACCCTATCCATGGTCTTACTGCCAAGTGCATGACACTTGTCATCATGGATATAAATATGTCCATTGGATACTTCATTTAATATATTACACAAGATAAATATAATAAATGAATTGATGCCTTTATTAATAACACAAATGAGTATAATACATAAATCCAATAAATGTATAATACAAATACACGGACCAATGCCTCGGGACTAGGGCATTTCCAACAATCTCCCACTTGCACTAGTTCCAACTAGGCATGGGCCTAATCCCTATAGATCTAGTATGACCCTCGTGCTTGGGCTGAGCCAGCGCCTTGGTCAATGGATCTGCAACATTATCCTCGGTGTCCACTCTGTGCAATGCAATGTCACCTCTCTCCGCGATCTCTCGTATGAGGTGAAACTTTCTGAGCACGTGCTTTGTGTTCTTGTGTGACCGGGGCTCCTTAGCTTGTGCGACGGCCCCATTGTTGTCACAGAAGATATCGACTGGGTCCTGGATAGTTAGCACTACTCCCAACTCAGTGATAAACTTCTTCATTCATACAGCTTCCTTAGCTGCATCACACGCAGCGATGTACTCAGCTTCTGTTATAGAGTCCGCTATGGTTGGCTGCTTTGAGCTCCTCCAACTTACAGCACCACCATTCAGGAAAAATACATACCCAGACTGCGACTGGTACTCGTCCTGGTCTGTCTGGAAGCTCGCATCAGTGTACCCAGTAACTGATAGCACTTCCTGACCAACATACACTAAGAAGCTATCCTTAGTCCGGTTAAGGTACTTGAGGATTGTCTTGACAGCTTTCCAGTAATCCTCCCCAGGATCCTGCTGGTATCGGCTTCTCATACTTAGTGCAAAGGCGACATCAGGTCTCATACATAATATGGAGTACATAATTGATCCTATAGCCGAAGCATATGGAACCAATTTCATGTTCTCCCTGTCCTCTCTTGTTTTAGGACAGTTCTTCTTACTAAGTTTCAGCCCATGGCCCATTGGCAAGAAACCTTTCTTGGCCCGGTCCATGCTGAACCTTTTTAGAACTTTGTCAATGTACGAAGCCTGACTTAGGCCCAGAAGCCGATTTGATCTATCCCTGTAGATCCTGATCCCTAGGATCATCTCAGCCTCGCCTAAGTCCTTCATTACGAAGCACTTACTCAGCCACTGCTTTACCCCTTGCAGTGTGGGTATGTCGCTTCCAATGAGCAGGATGTCGTCTACATAAAGTACCAAGAATGTGACAATGCTCCCACTAGTCCTCTTATACATACAAGGCTCATCTAGATTCTGTATGAAGCCATATTCCTTTATAGCCTCATTGAATCTTAGATTCCAACTACGGGACGCTTGCTTCAGTCCATAAATGGACTTTTGAAGTTTGCATACCCTTCCCGGATACTTAGGATCGACAAAACCCTCAGGTTGTGTCATGTACACATCCTCGAGTAGCTTTCCATTAAGGAAAGCGGTTTTGACATCCATCTGCCATACCTCATAGTCATACCATGTGGCTATGGCCAGTAGTATCCTGATGGATTTGAGCATGGCTACTGGTGAGAAAGTTTCATCATAGTCTATTCCATGGACTTGTCTGAAACCTTTTGCAACCAGACGCCCCTTGAAGGTGTTGTCAGCTTTTAGCTTATAGCACCACTTGCAACCTATTACCTTAGCACCCGGAGGTGGGTCAACCAAGTTCCAAACTTGATTATCGTACATAGATTGCATTTCTGCCTCCATGGCTTTACGCCAATTTACAGACTGTGGGCTAGCCATAGCCTCCTGGTAGGTTTTGGGCTCTTCCTCATCTCAGATGAGAAGAGTTTGATCATCGGTGATGAGGAATCCATACCTCTCCGGCTCTCGACGATCCCTACCAGACTTTCCAGGTTCTTGTGTGCCCTGGGTCGGTGCTTCCACTTGTGGAAGCTCCACCTGGGCCTCCGAGTTATCCTTTTCAGGAGCTTGTGGACCTTGAACTTCCCTGAGTTCAACATTGCTCCCACTATCTTTCTTGGAAAGGAACTCCTTTTCCGAAAAGACCCCCTTCCTTGCCACGAACACCTTGTTCTCGGCGGGGTTGTAGAAGTAATACCCTTTGGTTTCCCTAGGGTAGCCCACAAACAGGCATTTATCGGTTTTGGGCTCTAGCTTGCCACTAGTCAATTTCTTGACATGTGCTTCGCATCCCCAAATCCTTAGGAAAGACACATTGGGCTCCTTGCCCGTCCATATCTGATATGGGGTCTTTTCCACTGCCTTAGTCGGAGTATTTTTTAAGATGAGAGCTGCTGTCTCGAGGGCGTGTCCCCAGAAACTAATTGGGAGAGATGCTTGACTCATAATTGAGCGGACCATGTCCAACAAGGTCCTATTCCTCTGTTCGGACACCCCATTCCATTGCGGTATTCCGGGAGGAGTGAGCTATGGAACTATTCCATTTTCTCTCAAGTATGAGTCAAACTCTAGGCTCATGTACTCACCGCCTCGGTCCGACTGAAGGGTTTTGATATTCCTGCCTAGCTGGTTCTGTACCTCGTTCCTAAATTCCTTGAACCTATCAAAGGTCTCAGACTTGTGTTTCATCAGATAGACATAGCCATATCTGCTGAAATCATCCGTGAACGTGACGAAGTACAGATGCCCACCTCTGGTCGCTGCGCTCATAGGTCCACATACATCTGAATGTATTAGGTCCAATAAGCCAGTGGCCCTTTCAGCCTTCTTGCTAAAAGACACCTTTGTCATCTTGCCTCGTAAACATGATTCGCATGTATCAATTGACTCCAAGTCAAATGACCCTAGGACTCCTGCTTTGTGAAGTCTAGCAATGCGCTTCTCGTTTATATGGCCAAGACGACAATGCCATAGGTAGACAGGATTAAGTTCGTTAGGCTTAACCCTTTTAGTGTTTATGTTATAGATATGATTGGTTTCATTTAAGTCCAGGATATATAGGCCATTATTTAATAGAGCATCTCCATAAAATAATCCCTCTCTAGATATAGAAATTCGACCATTAGAAATAGTGAAAATAAATCCAGAAATATCCAACATTGATACAGAAATAATATTCCTGCACATAGCAGGTACAAAGTAACAATGTTCTAAAATCAAAACCCATCCACTGGGCATCACAAGTGGTATTCGCCGATCTCTATGGCAGCAACCCTTGCTCTATTCCCGACCCGCAAGTCCACCTCTCCCGACCCCAGCAACCTTCTGTTCTTAAGTCCCTGCACATTGCAACAAATGTGAGAACCACATCCAGTATCCAATACCCAGGATGTTGAAACAGTAAGGTTAATATCTATAACATAAATACCTGAAGAGGATGCACCTTGGCCCCTTCTTTGCTCTCCCATCAGCCTGGGACACGATCTCTTCCAATGGTCCGCCTGTCTACACCCGAAACAGACATCCTCAGGTCCTGCCTTCTGCTGGGCCTTGGGTTGGGCCTTGGCCTTCTTGGCTTTGGCCTTTTTAGCCTTGGCCTTGGCCTTTTCCTTGGCCTTACCCTTGGCAAGAGGAGGGTTCCCCTTGTTAACCAGCAGCACCGGCGGAGTCTTCTTGATCGACTGCTCAGTAAGCTTAAGCATCCCATGCAGCTCACTGACAGTACGGTTCATCCCTTGCATATTGTAGTTCAGGATGAACTGATCATAAGAATCCGGCAAGGATGCGAGGATAGTGTCCACCGCCAACTCTTGAGAGATAGGCGATCCGAGACGGGCCAAAGTATCCAAATAGCCCTTCACCTTGAGCACGTGTGCACTCACAGATGTCCCGGCCCCCATCTTACAAGAGTGGAATGCCTTATTGGTCAGGTACCTTTCCTGACGAGTTTGCTCTTGAAACATCTCGTTAAGAGTTGTTATCATGGCATAGGCTTGGTGGTCCATAAACTATTTTTGCAGTTCGGGGACCATGCAGGCCAACATAAGGCATGTCACATCCCGGTTGTCCTTGACATGCGCCTCGTATTCCTCCAGCTGGGCAGCCAGTGGATTACGTCCTTGAGACGCAGCCGGCACAGGCCTTTCCAGTACATACTCTTTTGACTCTTGTCTTAGAACTATCCTCAAGTTCCTAGACCAGTCTAAAGAGTTAGGACCGGAAAGCTTGTCCTTTTCAAGAATGGATCGCAGTGATAAGGTATTTGTGTTTGCCATTTAGGTGTTTCTACACAGAAAAACATTTAGAGTGTTAATAAAGGGCTTAACTTTGTTGTTCCCATATAAAATTAATAATGAATCAAGTTATTAATTTAAACCGAGTTGTTGGGCCCATGGGCCGAGATCCATATTTCATTAAGATATAGCCAAATGAGGGTTTGGTACAACTACACCTTAACTATTTAGGTAGGAACGCCGTCCAATCCCAACCTAGGGACTCTCGGTTTGATGGGCTTGTTGGCACTTACCCATCTGTGCTTAGGGCCAGGAGAATCCTACTACCCACACTAAGTCAAAACCTCCATCCAAGTGTTAGAGTATCCCATACTCTAACCCAATACAAAGTGACAATACTCCAATGCATCCTGCGAGGGCATGGTCTACAACTGGCCTATTCCCACCTCGATTCGGTTTTGAATGAGGGAAGCACTTTTAAGCGACTTATTAATTCCTTTTGGTTATTAGATTCAATTATAACGGCTTACATACATAAAGCGGGTGAATAGGCTATTGGAACATACATTCATACATGCAACTGAATATAAGGCATAATTAAATAAAAGTAAAATGGATTGCTATGGGCCTATATTACATCCTAATATTATTCTAGTAAACCTATACTAGAAACAAATATCAGGTGGGCCTCCATCTTTTCCTTCTGGGCTTGCATCTCCAATTGGGCTTGCACCTCCATTTGGGCTCGCCACTCCATGGGCTTCTTCTTTTACAAATTTTATAATGTTTGAATAAAATAAAATTACATTAAAAGGAAAAACGACACGCAGGCCGTATTTACCCAAAAAGAAAAATACAACCCATCTTGCACAAGGCCCAACAACATCCAATCATACAAACATTTAATCATACATATGCATCCAATACATACAATTCATAAGCATGTTACAATGCATGATTTAAGCCCATTTTAATTATGTCCAAGCCATTATTAGGAAATCGCCAATTTTGGCCCACCATGGTTCTAACCCTTAACAGGCTTTGGGCCTCCAGCCCAGGCAGTCCAACTGCTCCCACTGGAATTGGGAAACCATGGGTCCAAATTAGCCGTCCAAGTAATTGTGCCAAAATTACCCGAACCAATTTCCATTAACCATATTAATTTCCAAAATTAATATCACATGAACGAAAATAAAATTCATCCAAGAAACCATACGCATTTAAATTACATAAATTTAAACATACGAATTTTAAAACCAATTAAAATTTCAAAACTGGGCCCCGGGCCCAAGACCTGCCAAATCCAAAAAACTGGACTCGGCCCGCTGCAGCTGCCTAGCGGCTGCCCGCTGCTGCCGTGCGGCAGCTGCCAGCAGTTGCCGCCCAGTGGTTGCTGCTGGAACCAGTGGCTGCCGCCGCGCCTCCCGCCCCGTGAGGCGGCCGCCGGCAGCCCCGCACCCCGGGAGGCAGATTTTTTTTTTTTAAATTAAACAGAATTAAAAAAAAATCACCACCCATCAACACAAAGCAATTCACCAAGAATTCCAATAACATACAACAAAATTAAAATAACATAACCAATATGCAAATTTAAATTTCATTGTATAAAACATATGGGAAAAATCATAAAACCCATACCAAGAACCCCAATAAAAATATCCAATTTCAAAATTGGGATTCAACCAAAATTATCAATTTCCACGGATCAAAAGCCCGCTCTGATACCACTGTTGGGATTTTTCACCGGAAATCACCCGATAAAAGCGGAAGAACGCGGTGATTTCCTCAAATCCAGTCCCAGGAGCAATTGAAATGGAAATTGAAAAACATTAAATTAAATAGAAAGAGATAAATTTTCTTACCAGAAAATCTCTTTCAAGAGATGGATGAAAACTGCAGAAACCAAAGTAGATTTCCTCCTCGTTTTCGTACACGAACGCCTAACGAATGCAACCCGTGCTAGCGTGGGAAAAACGAAACAATGGAAGAGAGGAGGCTATGGAAATTTCGGCTACTAGTGTGCTAGGGTTAGGGGGGCCGAAATTTTCACCCTAGGTTTTATACCTAGGGTGGCCGAATTCCCTTAGGGGAATTCAGGCCCAGCTTAGCTCCATTCCATTCTGTGCGGGCTTCCTTGTTTTAATTTGGGCCCAGTCTAATTTTAATTATTCTGGTTTAAATTAATTTCAAGCCCAATTTTAATATACCTATGTATTTAATATATTACTCCAAGTAATATATTATTTACATTTAAATTAAAATTAGTTTGACAATTAATTTAATCCATCTAATTAAAATTAAATCTTCACAAAATAAAATCATATGTAAACCTATACATATGAATATTTCCCCCAGGAAATAATTTCATAATTAATCCAATTAATTATGAAGAGCCAATCGAACATATATTAATTTTATTATTAGGATCAATCCAATTTATCTTTATAATATAATTAATATACATACACCTCTCTTTCCATAGTGTATACTCCAAGTACACATGTGATTCCTTAAGTCTGCATTCAGTCATTCTATGTGTATGATCCTGTGGGCCTATCTTTATGTTGGCAGCGGGTCTTTGGCCCGCAGACTGCAGTTGGGCTCTAGCAAGCCACTGCAGCCCCCAATTAAGATGGAGATGGCAGTCTAACTGTTATCATAACCCTGTAGTTTAAACTTGTACATCCCATGTCGTTGATATCGGTGTCCAACACAGAGGCATGGATTGATCACCCTCTTTTGTGTCCGGACATTAACTTGATCCCGAATGCACTGAAGCTCACAAACAAGTTCCAACTTATTTGGGTGTGGCCACACTCTTATCAGTCACATTCATCAAGAGGCCGGTGATATCTTCTCAGTGGGCTACTGAGTGACAAATCCCTTCTGCATATCCATAGTATTACCATGCTCAGTGACATACCCGAAAGTACCCATACTTGGCACCCTATTACAAGCCCTTTAGGCGTACCCCTAAGCATGTGACTTCACATGTAACATCATCATATGGTCAGGTCAAAGGATCCATACAAGTACTACACGAGAATCACTTGTGATACTATACCATGTGGATTACTCGTTTAGTGGATCTATCCAGTACCATGCTCCCAGGCATGTACCCATTAACTTGGTTGACATTCCATGTCCAATGACCGGTAAGACACCGCCATACAACCAGGTTAATAATAGTCTCTAGTTCCATTCATTCCCATGACTGGAACAGACTACGGATCTATTTATGGTCATATCGTTTACCCTATCCATGGTCTTACTGTCAAGTGCATGACACTTGTCATCATGGATATAGATATGTCCATTGGATACTTCATTTAATATATTGCACAAGATAAATATAATAAATGAATTGATGCCTTTATTAATAACACAAATGAGTATAATACATAAATCTAATAAATGTATAATACAAATACAAGGACCAATGCCTCGGGACTAGGGCATTTCCAACATATGTTACCCGAGGCAAAGTTGATGAAGAGATAAGCCGATATCGGGTTTAGGTTACCCGAGGCAAAGTTGATGAAGAGATAAGCCGATATCGGGTCTATGTTACCGGAGGCAAAGTTGATGAAGATTTGAAATGGAATAGATCTGAGCCGATTACGGGTTTACATTACCCGAGGCGGATCTTCCGTGGAACTTGAGACAAAGCCGATTTGGGCTGATACCGAGTTCATATTACTCGAGGCGGATCTGCTAGAGAACTTGAGATGTTCGGGCGGATCTGGGCCGGTACCGAGCTTACATTACTCGAGGCAGATCTGCTGGGGAAGAAATGAACCAATCTGTACCGATACCGAGCTTACATTACTCGAGGCTGAGTGGATGGGGAACTGGAAGACGAACTCCTGCACTTAAAATGGCATGTCTTCATTCCTTGATCGAGAGATTTTTGAACAAAAATTTTTTCCCCTTCGATCAAGAATGGAGACTGGCCAAAGATGAATGATTGATGTATGCAGTGTGTGCATGCATGATGATGTATATGCATATGCATGCACTTTCTATTATTGGGCGTTCCCTCTTTCTGTTGGGGATGATATACTGTGCCCCCGGTTGATTCTGCTCTCTTTGAGGGCGTCGTTCAATGATTGTCAAGGAAGTGAGGTGACTGCTGGGGACATATGATTCTGCTGGGGAATTAATCGTAGCATTCTCTATGGATGTCTTGTTGTGGAATAGTGTGAGTAAACCCTGTTGGAGAGTAAGCAGAGAATCCCACGAGGCATTGCCAGGGAAATCATGCTTTTCCTGCCCCTGGGATAATTGTGAATTTGTGAGTGCTCTAATTTTTGCCTGGGTTGCCCGATGTGGGTTTTCAGCCCAGCGAGCTGCTCTAGTTTTTGCCTGAGGCGCCTTTTCGGTTTTCACCTCAGCGAGCTGCTCTAATTTTTGCCTGAGGCGCCTTTTCGATTTTCACCCCAGCGAGCTTTTCTCTTTTTTTTCTCTTTTTTTTTTTTGGAATGATGAAGATGGCACCGTGGCCCCTTATCGCTCGTATAGGAAGATGAACTGGATTTTGAAGGATGATAAAAGATCTCAAGTCACATGCATTTAGTGTGTCTTCATTGGTTAAGTAACACGATGATATTGATCAGTTAAATGCAAAGTGCTTTCTTTAAATGTATGTTCATGCAAGACAATTCTGGTTATGCATTTGTCATACCCATGCAAATATATTTAAGCAAACATTTCACTTTATTGATGAAAGTCACAATAAGTACATTTAAAATGATCGACCCCTAGATGATACACATTCCACACCGAGCCAGAATCTGTCACCAGTCGTCCTTTTCAGGTTTTCCGACTGGTTATTTTTTCCTCGTGTCTTAATTTTTCCCTAGACCACTCTTTTTGAGTTTTCAGCCTAGCAAACTTTTTTTTTTATACATGATAAAGCTTCAGTCAGTCTTGATTGATCGGGTTGGTGAACTCATTTTCGTCCATGTCCATGATGCTGACAGCGCCTTTTGATAGCACCTTTTTCACCATATATGGTCCTTCCCAATTAGGCCTGAATTTGCCCCTAGCATCGACATTGGAGGGCCTTAACTGGTTTAGGACCAAGTCACCGGCTTTCAACTGCCTCTTGGAGTATTTCACATTACGGTTGTAAGCCCTGGCCATTCTGCGCTGGTACATCTGTAGGTGATCCAATGCCTTTAGCCTCCTTTCATCTAGTGCAGCCAACTGCTCATACCTGGCTTGAACCTATTCAGTTTCTGGCAATTAAGCTTCCAGGGCGACTCTGAGTGACTTGAGTTCTATTTCCACTGGTAACACTGCTTCCATACCATATACCAAGGCATAAAGGGTTTCTTCTGTTGGCGTTCTGATGCTGGTTCTGTAACCCCAAAGAGCATTAGGTAGTTTATCGGCCCAATCTCTGTAGGTGGTTACCATCTTTGATAGGATTTTCTTTATTACCTTATTAGCTTCTTCCACTGCACCGTTAGCCTGAGGCCTGTATGGAGAAGACTTATGGTGTTCAATACCATGTTCCTCAAGTAGCTCAGCCGTTGCCCCTTGAAACTGCACCCTATTGTTTGTTACTATGTGGTGAGGAACTCCATATCGAGTGAAGATATTCTTCTGGATGAACCTGACCATGTGTTTGGCTGTCACCTTGGCGAAGGACTCTGTCTCCACCCACTTGGAGAAGTAATCAACTGCCACGACTATGAATCTGTGCCCGTTAGATGCAGCTGGGTGAATTTCCCCAATCATATCTATCCCCCATGCTGAAAACGGCCAAGGAGATGCTAGATTCTGCAATTCAAGTGGAGGAAGATGGCTGATATCTGCATAGACCTGGCATTCATGACATCTCTTCACCTTCCTTATGCAATCTGCCTGCATAGTCGTCCAAAAACATCCTTGTCTCATGATCTTTCTAGCCATGGCAAGCCCGTTCATATGTGGCCCACAGGATCCTGCATGTACCTACCGCATCACTTCTTCTGCTTCTTGCTCTGTTAGACACCTTAAAAGGACCCCGTGTGCTGTTCTTTTGTACAGCTTATCCTCAAAGATTCTGAATTGACTAGCCAGCTTCCTCAGTGTCAACTTATTAGTGGCACTAACCCCCTCAGGATACTTACCCCCCTTAACATACTGGTAGATGTCAAAGAACCATGGTTTCTCTTCAGCCGTCAGCTCCATCACCTCATGCACTTCAAAGCAGGGATGTCTGGAAGTGGCTATAACCAGTGATTGAACTTGTGTTTCCTCTGGATTCTCCCACATGGAAGACAGAGTCGCTAATGCATCGGCCATTCTGTTCTCATCCCTGGGGACGTGTCTGAATTCGCACTGGCCAAACAAATCCTTCCTAAAGTGTAGTAGCTCTAAGTAAGGCCGCAAGGCTTTTTCTTTCAGTTCCCACTCACCCTCAGCTTGCCTAATCACCAAAAGCGAATCACCGACAATTAAAACATCATTTGCCCCTAAGGTTAACAAAGCTTCCATTTCGAATAAGCATGCTTCATATTCTACCCCATTATTGGTCACGGGAAAGATTAGCCTCTTGGATAAAGGAATAATCTCACCATCCGGCGTGGCTATAAGTACTCCGATTCCGACGCCTTTTCTATTTACTACCCCATCAAAGCGCATAACCCATCTTTTCACTTCCACTATGGCCAATTGTTCATCCGGGAACTCTAAATTTTCTGTATAATCAGATTCCAGCGGTTGATTCGCTAGAAACTCTGCCACAACTCGCCCTTTAATGGTTTTCTTCGTGACATACTCGATGTCAAATTCAGATAAAAGTAACAGCCATCTGGATAGCTTCCCAACCAATACTGGTGCTTCATAGAGATTCTTCATTGGATCCACCTTAGCCACGGCTTGTATCTTGTAGGATTGGAAATAATGGCGTAGTTTCTTGGTTATCCAAATCATCGCCACACATGTCTTCTCCACCAGTGTATATTTGGCTTCATACTCCAGCAATTTCTTACTGAGGTAGTAGATAGGGTATTCCTTCCTGTCATCTTATTCTTGTGCAAGCATTGCCCCTATAGAGGATTCTTCAACTGCCAAATACAAAATCAAAGGTTTCCCTGGAACTGGCGGACTCAATACTGGTGGTTTTACCAGATAGGCCTTGATCTTCTCAAATGCCAGCTGATACCTGTCATCCCACACAACCGGCTGATCTTTCCTTAATAGCTTGAAAATTGGCTCACAAGTGGAGGTCAACCGTGCTATGAAGCGGCTGACATACTGTAAGGAACCCAGGAATGATCTGACTTCCTTTTCTGTCTTTGGGGCAGGCATATTTTGGATGGCTTCGATTTTGTCTGGGTCCATTTCTATCCCCCTCTGGCTGACTACATGACCCAACAGCTTCCCTGATGTAACCCCGAATATGCACTTCTTGGGGTTAAGTCGCAAGTTGTATTCTCCAATGCGTGTTAGAAATCTATCCAGGATAACAGGGTGTTCCTCCAGGGTTGCTGATTTAACAAGCATATCATCGACATACACTTCTGTTGGGATTTTTCACCAGAAATCACCCGATAAAAGTGGAAGAACACGGTGATTTCCTCAAATCCAGTCCCAGGAGCAATTGAAGTAGAAATTGAAAAACTTAAAATCAAATAGAAAGGGATTAAATTTCTTACCAGAAAAATCTCTTTCCGAGATGGATGATGACTGCAGAATTCAAAATAGAATTCCTCCACTCTCACGTACACGAACGCTTGGCGAATGCAACCCGTGCTAGCGTCGGAAAAACAAAACAATGGAGAGGAGGAGCTAGGGAAATTTCGGCTAGGAGTGAATGTGCTTAGGGTGGCCGAAATTTCTAACCCTAGGTATTTATACCTAGGGTTGGCCGAATTCCCTAAGGGGAATTCAGGCCCATCTTGGCTCCTCTCTATTCTGTGCGGGCTTCCATGTTTTAGTTTGGGCCCAGTCTAATTTTAATTATTCTGTTTAAATTAATTTCAAGCCCAATTTTAATATACCCATGTATTTAATATATTACTCCAAGTAATATATTATTTACATCTAAATTAAAATTAGTTTGACAATTAATTTAATCCATCAAATTAAAATTAACTCTACACAAAATAAAATCATATGTAAACCCATACATATGAATATTTCCACCTAGGAAATAATTTCATAATTAATCCAATTAATTATGAAGAGCCAATAGGATATATTAATTTTATTATTATGACCAATCCAATTGATCCTTATAATATAATTAATATATACATGCTTCTCCCTCCACTGTGTATACTCCAAGTATACAAGTGATTCCTTAAGTCTGCATTCTATCGTTCTATGTGTACGATCCTGTGGGTCCATCTTTATGTTGGCAGCGGGCCCTTAGCCCGCAGACTGCAGTTGGGCTCTAGCAAGCCACTGCAGCCCCCAATTAAGATGGAGATGGCAGTCCAACTGATATCATAACCCTGTAGTTTAAACTTGTACATCCCATGTCATTGATATCGGTGTCCAACACAGAGGCATGGATTGATCACCCTCTTTCGTGTCCGGACATTAACTTGATCCCGAATGTACTGATGCTCACAAACAAGTTCCAACTTGTTTGGGTGTGGCCACACTCTTATCAGTCACATTCATCAAGTGGCCGGTGATATCTTCTTAGTTGGTTACTGAGTGACAAATCCCTTCTGCATATCCATAGTATTACCATGTTCAGTGACATACCCGAAAGCACCCATGCTTGGCACCCTATTACAGGCCCTTTAGGCGTACCCCTAAGTATGCGACTTCACATGTAACACCATCATATGGTCAGGTCAAAGGATCCATACAAGTACTACACGAGAATCCATTGTGATACCATACCATGTGGATTACTCGTTTAGTGGATCTATCCAGTACCATGCTCCCAGGCATGTACCCATTAACTTGGTTGACATTCCATGTCCAATGACCGGTAAGACACCGCCATACAACCAGGTTAATGATAGTCTGTTGTTCCATTCATTCCCATGACTGGAACAGACTACGGATCTATTTATGGTCATATCGTTTACCCTATCCATGGTCTTACTGCTAAGTGCATGACACTAGTCGTCATGGATATAGATATGTCCATTGGATACTTCATTTAATATATTGCACAAGATAGATATAATAAATGAATTGATGCCTTTATTAATGACACAAATGAGTACAACACATAAATCCAATAAATGTATAGCATAAATACAAGGACCAATGCCTCGGGACTAGGGCATTTCCAACAATCTCCCACTTGCACTAGTTCCAACTAGGCATGGGCCTAATCCCTATAGATCTAGTATGGCCCTCGTGCTTGGGCTGGGCCAGCGCCTTGGTCAATGGATCTGCGACATTATCCTCGGTGTCCACTCTGTGCAATGCAATATCACCTCTCTCCGTGATTTCTCGTATGAGGTGAAACTTTCTGAGCACGTGCTTTGTGTTCTTGTGTGACCGGGGCTCCTTAGCTTGTGCGACGGCCCCATTGTTGTCACAGAAGATATCGACTGGGTCCTGGATAGTTGGCACCACTCCCAACTCAGTGATAAACTTCTTCATCCACACAGCTTCCTTAGCTGCATCACACGCAGCGATGTACTCAGCTTCTGTTGTAGAGTCCGCTATGGTTGGTTGCTTTGAGCTCCTCCAGCTTACAGCAC
The DNA here is from genome assembly GCA_039660915.1 of Euphorbia tirucalli. Taxonomy (NCBI): domain Eukaryota; kingdom Viridiplantae; phylum Streptophyta; class Magnoliopsida; order Malpighiales; family Euphorbiaceae; genus Euphorbia; species Euphorbia tirucalli. The sequence goes on along the minus strand of CM077634.1, from coordinate 20,984,771 downwards.
CACCATTCAGCAAGAATACATACCCTGACTGCGATTGGTACTCATCTTGGTCTGTCTGGAAGCTTGCATCAGTATACCCAGTAACTGACAGCACTTCCTGACCACCATACACCAAGAAGCTATCCATAGTCCGGTTAAGGTACTTGAGGATTGCCTTGACAGCTTTCCAGTGATCCTCCCCGGGATCCTGCTGGTATCGGCTCGTCATACTCAGTGCAAAGGCGACATCAGGTCTCGTACATAACATGGAGTACATGATTGATCCAATGGCCAAAGCATATGGAACCAATTTCATGTTCTCCCTGTCCTCCCTTGTTTTAGGACAGTTCTTCTTACTAAGTTTCAGCCCATGGCCCATTGGCAAGAAACCTTTCTTGGCCCGGTCCATGCTGAATCTCTTCAGAACTTTGTCAATGTACGAAGCCTGACTTAGGCCCAGAAGCCGATTTGATCTATCCCTATAGATCCTGATCCCTAGGATCATCTCAGCTTCGCCCAAGTCCTTCATTGCGAAGCACTTACTCAGCCACTGCTTTACCCCTTGCAGTGTTGGTATGTCGCTTCCAATGAGTAGGATGTCGTCTACATACAGTACCAAAAATGTGACAATGCTCCCACTAGTCCTCTTATACACACAAGGCTCATCTAGATTCTGTATGAAGCCATATTCCTTTATAGCCTCATTGAATCTTAGATTCCAACTACGGGATGCTTGCTTCAGTCCATAAATGGACCTTTGAAGTTTGCATACCCTTCCCGGATACTTAGGATCGACAAAACCCTCAGGTTGTGTCATGTACACATCCTCGAGTAGCTTCACATTAAGGAAAGCGGTTTTGACATCCATCTGCCATACCTCATCGTCATACCATGCGGCTATGGCCAGCAGTATCCTGATGGATTTGAGCATGGCTACTGGTGAGAAAGTTTCATCATAGTCTATCCCATGGACTTGTCTGAAACCTTTCGCAACCAGACGCCCCTTGAAGGTATTATCAGCTTTTAGCTTATAGCACCACTTGCAACCTATTACCTTAGCACCCGGAGGTGGATCAACCAAGTTCCAAACTTGGTTATCGTACATAGATTGCATTTCTGCCTCCATGGCTTTACGCCAATTTGCAGACTGTGGGCTAGCCATAGCCTCTTGGTAGGTTTTAGGTTCTTCTTCATCCCAGATGAGAAGAGTTTGATCATCGGTGACGAGGAAACCATACCTCTCCGGTTCCCGACAATCCCTACCAGACCTTCTAGGTTCTTGTGTGGCCTGGGTCGGTGCCTCCACTTGTGGAAGCTCCACCTGGGCCTCCGAGTTATCCTCTTCAGGAGCTTGTGGACCTTGAACTTCCCTGAGTTCAACGTTGCTCCCACTATCTTTCTTGGAAAGGAACTCCTTTTCCAGAAAGACCCCCTTCCTTGCCACGAACACCTTGTTCTCGGCGGGGTTGTAGAAGTAATACCCTTTGGTTTCCCTAGGGTAGCCCACAAACAGGCATTTATCGGTTTTGGGCTCTAGCTTGCCACTAGTCAATTTCTTGACATGTGCTTCGCATCCCCAAATCCTTCGGAAAGACACATTGGGCTCCTTGCCCGTCCATATCTGATATGGGGTCTTTTCCACAGCCTTAGTCGGAGTATTGTTTAATATGAGAGCTGCTGTCTCGAGGGCGTGTCCCCAGAAACTAATTGGGAGAGTTGCTTGACTCATCATTGAGCGGACCATGTCCAACAAGGTCCTATTCCTCCGTTCGGACACCCCATTCCATTGTGGTGTTCCAGAAGGAGTGAGCTGTGGAACTATTCCATGCTCTCTCAAGTATGAGTCAAACTCTAGGCTCATATACTCACCGCCTCGGTCCGACCGAAGGGCTTTGATATTCCTGCCTAGCTGGTTCTGTACCTCGTTCCTAAATTCCTTGAACCTATCAAGGGTCTCGGACTTGTGTTTCATCAGATAGACATAGCCATATCTGCTGAAATCATCCGTGAACGTGACGAAGTACAGATGCCCACCTCTGGTCGCTGCGCTCATAGGTCCACATACATCTGAATGTATTAGGTCCAACAAGCCAGTGGCCCTTTCAGCCCTTTTGCCAAAAGGCGCCTTTGTCATCTTGCCTCTTAAACATGATTCGCATGTATCAATTGACTCCAAGTCAAATGACCCTAGGACTCCAGATTTGTGAAGTCTAGCTATGCGCTTCTCGTTTATATGGCCAAGACGACAATGCCATAGGTAGACTGGATTAAGTTCGTTAGGCTTAACCCTTTTCGTGTTTATGTTATAGATATGATTGGTTTCATTTAAGTCCAGGACATACAGGCCATTATTTAATAGAGCATCTCCATAAAATAACCCCTCTCTGGATATAGAAATTCGACCATTTATAATAGTAAAATCAAATCCAGAAATATCCAACATTGATACAGAGATAATATTCCTGCACATAGCAGGTACAAAGTAACAATGTTCTAAAATTAAAACCAATCCGCTGGGCATCATTAGGTGGTATTCGCCGATCTCTATGGCAGCAACCCTTGCTCTATTCCCGACCCGCAAGTCCACCTCTCCCGACCCCAGCAACCTTCTGTTCTTAAGTCCCTGCACATTGCAACAAATGTGAGAACCACATCCAGTATCCAATACCCAGGATGTTGAAACAGTAAGGTTAATATCTATAACATAAATACCTGAAGAGGACGCACCTTGGCCCCTTCTCTGCTCTCCCATCAGCTTGGGACACGATCTCTTCCAATGGCCCGCCTGTCTGCACCCGAAACAGACGTCCTCAGGACCTGCCTTCTGCTGGCCTTTGGGTTGGGCCTTGGCCTTCTTGGCTTTGGCCTTCTTGGCCTTAGCCTTGGCCTTTTCCTTGGCCTTACCTTTAGCAAGAGGAGCGTTCCCCTTGTTAACCAGCAGCACCGGCGGAGTCTTCTTGATCGACTGCTCAGTAAGCTTAAGCATCCCATGCAGCTCACTGACAGTGCGGTTCATCCCTTGCATATTGTAGTTAAGGATGAACTGATCATAAGAATCCGGCAACGACGCGAGGATTGTGTCCACCGCCAACTCTTGAGAGATAGGCGATCCGAAACGGGCCAAAGTATCCAAATAGCCCTTCATCTTGAGCACGTGTGCACTCACAGATGTCCCGGCCCCCCATCTTACAAGAGTGGAATGCCTTATTGGTCAGGTACCTTTCCTGACGAGCTTGCTCTTGAAACATCTCGTTAAGAGTTGTTATCATAGCATAGGCTTGATGGTCCATAAACTGTTTTTGCAGTTCGGGGACCATGCAAGCCAACATAAGGCACGTCACATCCCAGTTGTCCTTGACGTGCGCCTCGTATTCCGCCAGCTGTGCAGCCGTCGGATTACGTCCCTGAGGCGCAGCCGGCACAGGCCTTTCCAGCACATACTCTTTCGACTCTTGTCTTAGAACTATCCTCAAGTTCCTAGACCAGTCTAAAAAGTTAGGACCGGAAAGCTTGTCCTTTTCAAGAATTGATCGCAGTGATAAGGTATTTGTGTCTGCCATTTGGGTGTTTCTACACAGAAAAACATATAGAGTGTTAATAAAGGGCTTTACTTTGTTGTTCCCATATAAAATTAATAATGAATCAAGTTATTAATTTAACCGAGTTGTTGGGCTCATGGGCCGAGATCCATATTTCATTAAGATATAGCCAAACGAGGGTTTGGTACAACTATACCTTAATTATTTAGGTAGGAACGCCGTCCAATCCCAACCTAGGGACTCTCGGTTTGATGGGCTTGTTGGCACTTACCCATCTGTGCTTAGGGCCAGGAGAATCCTACTACCCATGCTAAGTCAAAACCTCCATCCAAGTGTTAGAGTATCCCATACTCTAACCCAATACAAAGTGACAATACTCCAGTGCATCCTGCGAGGGCATGGTCTACAACTGGCCTATTCCCACTTTGATTCGGTTTTGAATGAGGGAAGCACTTTTAAGCGACTTAGTAATTCCCGTTTGGTTATTAGATTCAATTATAACGGCTTACATACATAAAGCGGGTGAATGAGCTATATGTAACATACATTCATACATGCAAATGAATATAAAATTGATTAAATAAAATTAAAATGGACTGCTATGGGCCTATATCACATCCTAATATTATTCTAGTAAACCTATACTAGAAACATATATTAGGCGGGCCTCCATCTTCTCCTTCTGGGCTTGCACCTCCAATTTGGGCTTGCACCTCCATTTGGGCTCACCACTCCATGGGCTTCTTCTTTTACAAATTTTATAATATTTAATTTAAATAAAATAAAATTACATTAAAAGAAAACGACACGCAGGCCGTATTTAGCCAAAAGAAAAATACAACCCAACTCGTAAAAGGCCCAATAGCATCCAATCATACATTCATTCAACCATTCATATGCATCCAATACATACAATTCAAAAGCATGTCAAAATGCATGATTTAAGCCCATTTAAATTATGTCAAAGCCATTATTAGGAAATCGCCAATTTTGGCCCACGATGGTTCTAACCCTTAACGGGCTTTGGGCCTCCAGCCCAGGCAGTCCAACTGCTCCCACTAGAATTGGGAAACCACGGGTCCAATTTAGCCGTCCGAGTAATTGTGCCAAAATTACCCAAACCAATTTTCATTAACCATATTAATTTCCAAAACTAATATCACATGAACGAAATGAAATTCATCCAAGAAACCATACGCATTTAAATTACATAAATTTAAACACACGAATTTTAAAACCCATTAAAATTTCAAAACTGGGCCCCGGACCCAAAATACCCGCAAAATCCAAAACACAGGGCCCGGTCTGCTGCAGCTAGGGCAACGGAGTTGCCCTAGCAGCAGCAGCGGTGCAGCTGCCTAGCGGCTGCCCGCTGCTGCCGCCTGCAGCGGCACTGCTGCTGGAACCAGCGGCCGCTGCCTGTGGCGCCCAGCGCCACGGGCAGTGGCTGCCGCCGGCGGCGATTCCGCCCCGGCAGCCCCGCCCCCCGGGAGACCGATTTTTTTTTTTTTTAAATAAATCCAAAATTAAAATAAAAATTCACAAATCATCATCCAAAGCAATTTACCAAGAATTACAATAATACAATAAAATTAAAACAACATAAACCAATATGCAATATTAATTTTCATTGTATCAAAACATATGGGAAAAATCATAAAACCCATACCATGAATCCCAAACAAAAACATCCAATTTCAAAATAAGGATTCAACCAAAATTAATCAAATTCCACGGATCAAAAGCCCGCTCTGATACCACTGTTGGGATTTTTCACCGGAAATCACCCGATAAAAGTGGAAGAACGCGGTGATTTCCTCAAATCCAGTCTCAGGTGCAATTGAAGTGGAAATTGAAAAACTTAAAATCAAATAGAAAGGGATTAAATTTCTTACCAGAAAAATCTCTTTCCGAGATGGATGATGACTGCAGAATTCAAAATAGAATTCCTCCACTCTCACGTACACGAACGCTTGGCGAATGCAACCCGTGCTAGCGTCGGAAAAACAAAACAATGGAGAGGAGGAGCTAGGGAAATTTCGGCTAGGAGTGAATGTGCTTAGGGTGGCCGAAATTTCTAACCCTAGGTATTTATACCTAGGGTTGGCCGAATTCCCTAAGGGGAATTCAGGCCCATCTTGGCTCCTCTCTATTCTATGCGGGCTTCCATGTTTTAGTTTGGGCCCAGTCTAATTTTAATTATTCTGTTTAAATTAATTTCAAGCCCAATTTTAATATACCCATGTATTTAATATATTACTCCAAGTAATATATTATTTACATCTAAATTAAAATTAGTTTGACAATTAATTTAATCCATCAAATTAAAATTAACTCTACACAAAATAAAATCATATGTAAACCCATACATATGAATATTTCCACCTAGGAAATAATTTCATAATTAATCCAATTAATTATGAAGAGCCAATAGGATATATTAATTTTATTATTATGACCAATCCAATTGATCCTTATAATATAATTAATATATACATGCTTCTCCCTCCACTGTGTATACTCCAAGTATACAAGTGATTCCTTAAGTCTACATTCTATCGTTCTATGTGTACGATCCTGTGGGCCCATCTTTATGTTGGCAGCGGGCCCTTGGCCCGCAGACTGCAGTTGGGCTCTAGCAAGCCACTGCAGCCCCCAATTAAGATGGAGATGGCAGTCCAACTGATATCATAACCCTGTAGTTTAAACTTGTACATCCCATGTCATTAATATCGGTGTCCAACACAGAGGCATGGATTGATCACCCTCTTTCGTGTCCGGACATTAACTTGATCCCGAATGTACTGATGCTCACAAACAAGTTCCAACTTGTTTGGGTGTGGCCACACTCTTATCAGTCACATTCATCAAGTGGCCGGTGATATCTTCTCAGTTGGTTACTGAGTGACAAATCCCTTCTGCATATCCATAGTATTACCATGTTCAGTGACATACCCGAAAGCACCCATGCTTGGCACCCTATTACAGGCCCTTTAGGCGTATCCCTAAGTATGCGACTTCACATGTAACACCATCATATGGTCAGGTCAAAGGATCCATACAAGTACTACACGAGAATCCATTGTGATACCATACCATGTGGATTACTCGTTTAGTGGATCTATCCAGTACCATGCTCCCAGGCATGTACCCATTAACTTGGTTGACATTCCATGTCCAATGACCGGTAAGACACCGCCATACAACCAGGTTAATGATAGTCTGTTGTTCCATTCATTCCCATGACTGGAACAGACTACGGATCTATTTATGGTCATATCGTTTACCCTATCTATGGTCTTACTGCTAAGTGCATGACACTAGTCGTCATGGATATAGATATGTCCATTGGATACTTCATTTAATATATTGCACAAGATAGATATAATAAATGAATTGATGCCTTTATTAATGACACAAATGAGTACAACACATAAATCCAATAAATGTATAGCACAAATACAAGGACCAATGCCTCGGGACTAGGGCATTTCCAACAACTTCGACTTCTTTATGTATCATATCGTGCAACAGAGTTGTGACAGCTCTCTGATAAGTGGCACCAGCATTCTTCAATCCAAAAGGCATCACTCTGTAGCAAAAGGTACCCCATTCTGTGATGAACGATGTTTTTACCTTGTCGATCGCATCCATCAAGATTTGGTTGTACCCTGAAAAGCCGTCCATAAAGGAATACATTGCTGCTTTTGCTGCACTGTCAACTAGGACATCAATATGGGGCAATGAAAAGTTATCTTTTGGGCATGCTTTATTCAAGTCCCTGTAGTCGACGCATACTCTAACCCTTCCATCCTTCTTAGGCACTGGGACAATATTGGCCAGCCATTCTGTGTACTCCACTACTTCGAGGAACTTGGCATCTATCTGTTTAGCCACTTCTTCTTTTACTAGCGTAGCCCATTCTGGCCTCAGTCTTCTCAACTTTTGCTTTACCGGTCTGAACTTGGGGTCTATTGGGATCTTGTACACTGCTATCTCTGTGTCCACACCCGGCATGTCTTCATACGACCAGGCGAAAGCTTTAACATGTTTTTGGAGTATTCTTATTAATTCTCTCTCTTCTTCATAATAAGTACCATTTTAGGGTTTTCATCTGTACTTATGTTGATTTCATGCAATGCGGTGTCATGTATGCTAAATATGCTTGATGGTGATTTAAATGCATGCACAGAATTATCAGGATAAACATCACACAAGTAAGCAAACTGGGATTTCATTGCATTGAACTTATCATAAAGGACATCAGTTACATTAAAAATGGAAGAAACAGATACAACAAAATCATTTTCATCCTCCACAGGCGGAGGGCCTTGTTCTTCCTCAGCTTCCATCTTCCCTTCCAGAACATCATCAGAGGTTGCAGCTTTCTCTGTTTCTTTTCCGGTCACCTGCATCTTAGCCTGCTCCATGACTCTGGATATCTCAGCGATCACAGAATCTAAGTTCAATTTAGCCATCAGTTCTTCATCAAAGCCTTCCTTGGATTTTCCAAATGCCTTACTTAAAGCAGCAGTCAAAGCACCTGAAATCACTTCTGTGGCTTCAGCACAGGTCTTCTTTCCATCTTCCTTCTTGGCCACCTCCGTGGCTTTTGCTACCACCTCAGATGGTTCTCCTTGTAAAATCTCAGATTCAACAGCTGCTTCTCCCTGCCCCACAGGGGCCACTGGCCCTTCTTGACTTTTCTCAAAATCTGCAACATCAGCAAAGATCTCGAAGCCAGGATGCTCGACATTTCCAACCATCACAGGTTCAGTTTGGCCCTTGTAAAGGCCTTCTCCTGCCTTCAGAAATGGCTTCATCATGATCTTCCCATTCTTTCCCTTCCTTAGATTCTTCTGCTCAGATGCCCCTTCTACATACCCAAGGCCGCACTGTTTCGACTTCCCCGAGTCGACCTTAAATTCTGGAACCCTTTGTAGATTAATTCCGAGCCCCATTCCCGGGACGAAGTCATACTTATACAAGTACTGGGATAGCCACTCCGGCATGTAACTTTCATAAAGAACCATAGGAGCATCCGTGGTTTCTCCCTCCTTGATTACAGCGACTTGAAATCCACCGAAGGGGACCGCTCCTTCATTTATTGCAGCTACCATTGATTGGGCATCCGCCTCAACAGTCACAATTCTGCCATTCATGGGGAACTTGATCTTTTGATGAAATGTGGAAGGGACACCTCCCAAAGGATGAAACCAGGGTCTTCCAAGCAGCAAGGAAAAAGTGACTGGGATGTCAATTACTGTAAAAGCAACTGTGGACCTAACTGGCCCAACTTCTACTTCTGCCTCAAACGTCCCTATCACCGTCCTTTTGGAGTCATCATATGCTCGGATGACTGTTAAGGATCTCTTTAACACTTCTTCATTCAGCCCCAGAAATGGCAGCATCTTTAGTGGGCAGATATTCAGCGTCGATCCGTCATCAACCAGGATACAAGGCATTACCTTATCCATCACATGGGCCCTGACATACAGAGCCTTGTTGTGGGCCTTCCCTTCAGCAGGCAGGTCTTTCTCGGAGAAGACAATGTCGAGACTTCCAACATGGATTTTGTCTAACAAGCAACACATAGCCTCTGGTGAAGCTATAGGGGAGACTTTGATCTCTGACAATTTCTTCACTAAGGTAGCCCTATGCTCCTTGGAAGTCAGAAGTAAATGCCACAAGCTAGCTTGAGCGGGAGTCTTCTTTAGTTGGGAGATAACCAGGTCCTCTTTCTCGACTCCCTCCGAAGCCGATGAACTACCCGACCCAGTCATCGGGGCATTGTCTTTCATCTGATCTACTGGTTGATATAACCTACCACTTCGGGTCACATGCTGCACTTCCTGGACCTTCAACTTTTCAATGGTTGGAAGCCTAATTGTTTCCTCTCCATCAGACCCCTCATACTCATCCTCAGAATCGAGATCATTTAAGCTTATTGGTTTGATCTCCTTCCGCTCCCCCTGTTCCTCACATTCTGTTCCCACTCCGGTTTCCCCTACTGCCACGGCATGAATGGTAGGGTTTGCTTGAAGAACTTATGCGAAGATGAAATTGGTGGGCAGTCCAGACTGAACCATATTAACACATTTTTCAAATGCCGGCAGCGGGTTGGTTTTAGTGCTGGGCTTGGGTGGCTCCTGCAGCTTCCCTTCGTCAATAAGTTTTTGGATGGCATCCCTTAGCTTATAGCAATTATTAGTCTTATGACCGATGACCACATGATAAGAGCAGAAATTTCCCTTGTCTGCATTGGAAGGTTTTTCGAAGGGCCTCAAGGATTGCAGCAATCCGCCATTTCTACACTTGGCAAATATCTTTACCAAAGGAAAGGCCCAAGGCGATATGCCTAGTACCCCCGGATTCTTACTCTGATTGCCCTATTGCTGAGTCACAGTAGCAACTTCCACCTGCTTTACTTCTGAGGTCTGCCCCCCTTTTCCGCTGGAACTCGAACCAGAACCACTGCCGGACCCAGCTGCTGTAGTTAACCTATAACCAGAACCGTATCCTGACCACCCTTGTGTCCGGTTGCCTTTTCCTCTTCATCCCATTCTATTTTCATTGCCATACTATAAACCTCGCTGAGCTCCTTGAAGGAATGGAACTTCATGTTGTTCTTAAAGACGTCTTTACTGCCATCTATCAATTTCTGTATAAGCTCGTCTTCATCTGGACGATTCTTCAGGAGAATCATTTTGTTCATCTAGCGTTGGTAGTATTCGTCGAAGGGCTCATTGAATTTTTGCTTCACCCTCTCCAAATCATACAGCTTCACCTGGATTTTGGTGTTGAAGCTGTAGTATTTGATGAAGGCTGCCGACAATACCTCCCAGTCAGATTGCTCCTCCTCTGAGAGTGAGTTATACCATCCCAAAGCACCTCCCTCCAGTGTGGTGGGGAAAAGATTAATCAATTGTTGCTTTCTAGCGCCTGCTGTTAGCATGACCCAGGCATATAAAATCACATGGGCCTCCGGCGAGCCCATTCCTCTGTAAGTGGGGACTTTCCGCACTTGGAAGCCGATAGGAAATGTCTCGATGCCCCTACTGATCATGGCATCAACGTTTACCCCTTTCTTGGACTCAGCACTGATACCGACCCCCTTCTTCAACTGGGCCATGACTTCGTCTAATTCAGAACACTTGGCTTTCATCCTCTGTTCCATAGCTGCCTCTATTTCTTGCAGCTTTTCCAGGCTAGCTAAAGCGTCACCACCATGTTGGGATGACTCAGCTTCTTTTTCCTTCCCGGCTCCACTGCCACCGGTCTTACCAGCTTCTCTAACCACTGCCCTCATTTCTTCCTTTAACATGTAGCGGAAATCCAGCGACCTGAAGAAATCTCTCAGAACATCAACCATGTTCGGTGTCTCCTCGGCCATATTCACTCCTTCCCCAGTCTCAGAATCACCGTCACTCTCGACTACCCTCTGTCTCCTAGCTGCCCTTGAAGCTTGGGATCTTGTCCAAGGTCGCTCCAGTGTATTCTACTTAGGAGTAGATAGGAGGTATTAGGGTCGTGAATGAATGACGTGATGTGACATGCAAATTAGGATATTAAGAATGCTTGAAATGAATGGAATGGGATCATGTATGGAATGATGATATGAATGTTCTCTCTTTATTATTTTTCTTCTTTTTGGGGCATTCCAAAAAACACCCAATGCTTATGCAAGAATGTCACGTGTGGGCCGTCACACGGACAGAGCTTCGGTGCCTTTGAGGCACCTAATGGATTTGTGAAATGGTCACGTGTATACCGGCACACGGATAGAGTTTTGATGCATTGTAGGTCTATGAGATGATATGAAATGGTCGCATGGGCCGGGCCCACAGACAAGGTTTCGATGCTTTTTGGGCATATGATATGAAGTGATGTTATGAAAAAGTCACATGTAACAGGGACACGAACAAAGATTCGGCATTCGAGGAATGCCTTTTTACGATTTGGCGATATTATGGACCTATATGTATACTAATCGGGCACTCGGGGAGTACCTTGAATGGTGAATTAATGTCATGAAGTGGTCGGTTGCGGACCACGATGTCATATGATGTTTATGATAGATGGGTGTGATGTCATGAAATGCATCGTGTGAATTATTACACGAAAATGGGCCTAAGGCCATTGTGGCTCTTATTGAATGAAATGATTTGGTGGAATGGCCGAATGCAATCCGGTGCATCAGCAAAACACGGGGTAATCTTGGCTACCCGATATGTTATGAAATGGAATGGGATGGACATGATAGGCGTCCTTGAAATGCCCCTAATTTAATTTACGTGATATGTCGTGAGTGCTTATGACACACAAAATGCAAATGGCTGCACAAAAACATGGTTAGGATGCATGACACGCATAATGATGTTATGCATGCTATGTGAAAAATGCTAACCACACAAATATAATGTTATGGCTGAAAAAGAAAGGGTTAGTATGAATGGCAAACAAATGAATTAATGTTTTACATATGAAATAGAATGCAAATGGCTGCAAAAAAAATATGGGTCAGTATTACACAAGAATGTTTTATGTATGGAAAATGTCATATCTATGGAAAATGGTGATTATGGTATGTGATGCATGCAATGGCGATGTGTCACGAGATGGCGAGAAACACATAGCAAGCAAAACGAATTCTTCCAACCTTATTCCTCCAACGTGGTCGGTCTCAAAAAAATTCTAACCGAGTCCTAGGTGGGGTTCACTTCAATCACCAACCGGGGGTGATGAAGGTGCAATTTTATTATTATTATTCACACAACCATTTTGGTATCCTAAGGGAATCCAACTAGAGCTGCCTATATGGGTTCAGTCAAAGTCGGGATAACATCAAGATTCTCATAGCAAGATATACTCCTCACTTCTCCCCACTCAAGGGTCCTAGCGAAGGGGTTCGTACGAGGCTATGAGTGGTGTTTCGTATCCGTGTCCCTAAGACCATGAGGAACAAAGGTGACACTTCAACAATCCACTGGGCTATAAATGGATACCAAATCTAATGCAAGCATGTCTAGCTAAAGATGCAAAATGAAATATCAATCGAGAATCATCCACCTTATTTTAATTAGACACTTTTCAGGGCTTGTCAAATTCTTTTAAGTTTTTAAGAAAACTTTTTAAGAAATCCCCAGCAGAGTCGCCACTGTGAGCGGACGACGTGTTTTCGACGGGACACGGGACTCCCTTTCGGAATGGGGCACCACGATCTCGGGCGGGCCCCTCCCTCGCGTGGGGTTTTTGTGAAAGGAAATCCGAGTTTTGGAAATAAATGGAATTAATACATAAAAGAACCGAGACCTAAGTCTCGATGAATATTATAGAGTCGCCACCCGGCTCAGCTCAACCCGGAAATTCTTATGCAGCTGAACCGGACGAACGGTATCCAGAGATTCGGGTCCGGACAAGTCCCTTATTTCGTGTCTAATTAAAATAAAATTGGTCAATGTTCAAAGATGGTATTTCAAAATCTAAAGTCAATTTTATTGAAATAAATAGACATGCAGCGCGCATACAAGATATTTAGTACAAAAATAAGGAAAAGAAATAAATATTAATTGGCTTACAACCAAATCGAATGAAGAAATAAAAACTCTCGCCTCACTTATACAATCGCCTAGAATACACGAAAATCTAAAAATAATTACAACCGCCTAAGTACACGATTAATTCTATTAAAATACATCCAAAAGAAAAATAAAAAGAAATTAAAACCTGCAAAACAGAGGGTTAGCACAATATATACACGACACGCCATAAGTAGGATTCAAATAGACAGAATTGGGAGATCAAGAATTGGGGGCATGCATTTAGGGGATAACTGGGTTAGCTCGGCTAGCCGGCCCGGTTAGACCTGGAAAACACTTTGAAACGTCCCTGTGTTTTGGTTTTGTGGGAAAATCATTTTGAAAACAATTTTTTTTCCGGTTTATATGCATTTTTTATATCTTAAGTGGGTCGGTTTTCGGGAGAATCGGGTCTCCGTCGTTGAATTGTTCTAAATGCAATTTTTACTGAAAATTGAACCTATGGTCGTGATGTACACAACAAAATTCATTTTGATGATTTTTGGGGTTTTCTAATTTTTTTTTTTTTTGGATTTTTGGAAATTTTTGGGGATAATAACGGAAATTCTGATTCTGGAAGACAAGTTACAGTCGTACGACTGTAGTTACAGTCGTGCGACTGTAACCTATAGTCATGCGACTATAAGCATTTCAGGGTCAGAATCCCGCTGAAATTTATTCAAAATAAACTGGAAAAAGGGGCTGGAAATCAAGAACACTCGTACGACTATAATTACAGTCATACGACTGTTCATAATCCAAGAACAGTCGTACGACTGTTCTTAATTTCCGGAAACAGAGGTGTACGAAAAACAGAGCAAAATGCACAAATACACTTCAAACACCCAGAAAGCAATAAAAAGTGAAAGGAAAGGAGTGTATACCTTCTTTAGAAGCTTATCCAAGTCGATTAGACCCCTGGCATCGCTCCGATCTGCAAGAATTTGCAATTTTCTCCTTGAATTGGGTTTGAGAGTTTTGGGTCCAAAATCCTCAATTGGCAAAGTTCTTTGCGATTTTTGTCCAGAATTTGAGTTTGTTCGCAAGGTTAGGCCGTTCCTTTATCAATTCAATAAACTTCTTGCGTTAATTCCATGATTTTGTGAAGAAAATGGATTGCTCTTCCTTTCTTTTTCTCTCTTTTTTTTTCCTTTCTTTCTCTCCCTTTTTTTTCACCTTTTCTTTCTAGAAATCTCTCTCTCCCTTTCACCAGATTATCCTCCCCCTCAAATCCTTTCCTTTGCTGCTTTATATCACGTCCGGCCGCCCAATTTTGCTGCAAAGGGGCGGGCATTAATTGCCCTCCCTTTTGTAGCCCGCAATCCCTGCTGCAGGCAGACGCAAGTGGATGTTACAGTCGTACGACTGTAACTTTTTAAGTACAGTCGCACGACTGTAACATATCCACACGACTGTATATTACAGTCGTGTGAAATCTATTCTCTTTCTCTTTTTTTTTTTTAAATCCGGCGCTTACATCCGCTAGAGTGGGAAGCAAAGTCAGGTTACAAGTGCTCTGCTTGGTGGGAAAAAGTGTGCTTGATAACAAGACGAACACATAAGCCAAAACACACCGCTCCACATCCTCCTCGGACAGGTATAGGTGAGCAGCCCAATAAGCCTCCACCCTGGAGCATAAGATCTTCCCTTCTCAGGGGTGCAGCGATCAACCTGCCTATATAATCGTCCTCCAGCTGATGACAAGTCAAATGACAATTGAAGCTGATCGGGGTCCCGCCGAACCAGAACCCAGTGATAGCAACGAGGTCTAAAGGAATAATGGTGAACCTCCCGATGGGCAAATGAAATGTGTGGGTGATGCAAGCCCACCTCTCACACAAAGCCATCAACACAGCATAGGTAGTAGGCGGCGTGCTCGTCGACAATGACATAATAAAGGTCTCTAGACCCTGAATCCTAACCCGATCTCTCACAGACTTGAGGAGGCGGCCCCGCCAGACCCCTGGCGGAGAGAGATTTATGCTGCCGGAAATCCCCCGGTCCTACACATTGAGGAAAGCCAACAAGTCAGCGGTTAATCTTTCTAACAATGGTCCACCTCATCCAAGGGGCACGAAACCCGAGAAACCTCGAAAAACTCACTGTAAGTACAATCTAACCAAATTTCATTTTCAACATATCCTGTATGCCAAGTCATACTAGTCTGCCACACATACACACACGTACCCTTTACCAAATCTCAGTCCCCCCACGACTATAAAACGGAACTAGGTGTTTCGTGTCAGTCCGTTGAGTGCGCCAGGTCGCACACGGCTGTCACACACTCATATTCACACATTTCACAAATCTCAGTCCTACATGACTATAAAAGGTGACCCGAAACGTATCTTCCCGTATTTATTCTTGATCGAAGGGGCAAAAATTTTTGTTTCAAAATTATCGATCAAGGAATAAATACGTTCACTAAGCACACATTGCATGCTTTGTTTTGGCTCTGTATGGCAAATCATACATGACCATTTGACTCTAAAAGTCATTTTATCTTAGCGTCATCCTTACGCGAAGATCATCATGAGGAACCGCTCGACTCCAAAAGTCATATTCTTCTCTGTATTATCTTGGCGTCATCCTTACGTGAAAATCGTCGTAAGGAACCGCCCGACTCCAAAAGTCGTATTCTTCTTTGTATTATCTTGGCGTCATCCTTACGCGAAGATCATCGTGAGGAACCGCTCGACTCCAAAAGTCGTATTCTTCTCTGTATTATC
Source organism: Euphorbia tirucalli (assembly GCA_039660915.1). Taxonomy (NCBI): domain Eukaryota; kingdom Viridiplantae; phylum Streptophyta; class Magnoliopsida; order Malpighiales; family Euphorbiaceae; genus Euphorbia; species Euphorbia tirucalli. The sequence goes on along the minus strand of CM077634.1, from coordinate 20,968,946 downwards.
TTGGCGTCATCCTTACACGAAGATCGTCGTAAGGAACCGCCCGACTCCAAAAGTCGTATTCTTCTATGTATTATCTTGGCGTCATCCTTATGCAAAAATCGTCGTAAGGAACCGCCCGACTCCAAAAGTCGTATTCTTCTCTGTATTATCTTGGCGTCATCCTTACACGAAAATCATCGTAAGGAACCGCCCGACTCCAAAAGTCGCATTCTTCTCTGTATTATCTTGGCGTCATCCTTACGCGAAAATCATCGTAAGGAACCGCCCGACTCCAAAGGTCACATTCTTCTCTGTATTATCTCGGCGTCATCCTTACGCGAAAATCGTCGTAAGGAACCGCCCGACTCCAAAAGTCGCATTCTTCTCAGTATCATCTCTATGCGTCATCCTTACGTAAAAATCGTCATAAGGAACTGCCCGACTCCAAAATTTGTATTTTTCTCCACACACGAGTCACACGCTTGCATATCATCTCGAATTTCGTGTTCTTTATTGTGTACCTAAATCCATTTCGAAAATCGGACTTTAGCTACACGAGGGGCAGCCTGTGAACACGAAATTTTTTCGTTAAAAAAGAAATCATAAAATCTGACTATTGACCCACGACTTTATTTACAGTCGTGGGCTTTTGGTTACAGTCGTACGACTGTAACGTATGTACAGTCGTACGACTGTACTTTCGGGGGCAGGTTGCAGAACCCATACCCCCAAGAATTAAAAATTGGAAAAAATCTTGAGCATTTAATACTCAAGATTTTCCCGGGGAAAAGAAAATAAAAGGAAGACAGAAGGATTAGGTAAGGGGGGAGGCTGGAGATTTTTGGGAGGAGAAAGAAAGGAGAGAGAGAAAGAAGAGAGAAGGGAGAGAAAAACAAAAACCCACATTTCTCCAATCTTTTTCTCCACAAATCCGGTGAGTTAATGCTTAAAATTTGTTAGAAACCCCTAGGTTAATAACTTCACTTCACAAACACATCAAGATCTTGGACTTAAACCATCAAAATCCGTGACTTTTTAGAGTATTTTTGGACCTCTCTTGCAACCTTAACACACAAGAAAAAGGAGCGAATTCACATGGATTGGAGCGACACCAGGGGTCCATTCGACGTTGGATTAGCTTCTAAGAGGTAGACACTTCTTTTTCCTTCTCTTTTTCCAGCTTTCTAGGTGATTTGCCTGTTTTTGGTGCGTTTTTATTCAAGTTTTTAAGCTTGTGTTTCTGGAAAAATAAGAACAGTCATACGATTGTTCTTCACACAAGAACAGGGGCACGACTGTAATTACAGTCGTGCCAAACCTTTTATAGTCGTACCACTGTATTTATTTTCTCAGTTTTAAGTTTCTCTTTTTAAGGTTTTTTAGCGATTTCTGCCTCTGGCAAAATTTACAGTCGCACGACTGTAGTCCTCGGCCAGGAGCAGAAATCCCTAAAAAAAAATCCCTAAAATCCAAAAAAAAAAAATCATAAAATCCCAAAAATTTCATAAAAATCAGAAAATTTCAGAAAATCAGAAAAATCTTGAAAAATCAAAAATCATCAAAAATGAATTTTAGAGTGTGCATTCACGACCTTAGATTTATTTTTCGGTGAAATTGCATTTAGAACAAAACCACGACGGAGACCCGATTTTTCCGAAAACCGACCCACCTCACATGTGATAAATTAAAATAAACCGGAACAACGTTTTCAAAAACGATTTTCTCACAAAACCAAAAATACAGGGACGTTTCAAAATGGTTTTCCAGGTCTAACCGGGTCGGCCGATCAGACTAACCCGGTTACCCCCAATTGCATGACCCCGAGTACTTAATTTCCCAATTCTGTCTACTTGAGTCCTATTTATGGCGTGCCATATAAACTATGCTAACCTCTGTCTTACAGCTTTATTTTAGTTTAATTTTCTATTTTATTTGTATTTCAATAGAATTAAATCGTGTATTTAGGCGGTTGTAAATATTTTTAGATTCTTGTGTATTCTAGGCGATTGTAACAGTGAGGCAAGAGTTTTATTTTTTCATTGTAACAGTGAGGCAAGAGTTTTATTTTTTCTTTCAATTGGGTTGTAAGCTCTTAAATATTTATTCTGTTTACTTTTTATTATGCTGTATTATTACGTATGCGCGCTGCGTGTATTATTTAATAAAAATCAATCTTTAGCAATTTAAAGTGTCATAAATAGAACATTGGCAATAATATTTAAATTAGACACGAAATAAGGGACTTGTCCGAACCTAGATCTCTGAAAAGTGTGGCAGTTCCCGCTTTGGTTCAGCTACACTGTAATTTCCCGATTGAGCTGAGCCGGGTGGCGACTCCTATAATTTTTATCGAGATTTAGGTCTCGATTCTTTTTCGAAACAATTCGCTTTTCCAAAAAACGAATTTCTAATCCAAAAACCCCACGCGAGGGAGGGCCCCGCCCGAAATCGAGGCGCCCCTTCCGAAAGGGAGTCCCGCGTCCCGTTGAAAACGTGTCGTCCGCTCACAATAAACTTAGGGCTGCTATGAGATTAGGGAGAAATGAAAAAATCACGCAAGTAGAATTCCGAAACCCTGTGGCAACTTACAGTGAAACCTTAGTGTTTAGCAGTCAACAAATATGGGATGATGATGATTTAAATATAATGTTGGGCATTATCAGGAGTATTACTACAATTTTGCTATGAATTATATGTAGAATATATTCATGATCAATCTAGTATAGCACTTAATAGTGGAGCAGGACCATCTACTTCTAAATGTCCTCAGTTCAGTGTCATTGATTCTGCAAACACTGAGGAGGAGGATGAGGAGGTGGAGGATGAGGAGGAGGAGGAGGAGGAAGAGGAGGAGGAGGAGGATTCCGAGGATGAAGATGAGGATTCTGAGGATGAGGATGAGGATTCCGAGGAGGATCAGAAGGATGATGACGGGGGTGTAAGCATTAATATACCCACTATTCATATTATACCTCCATCAAATACAGATGGTACTATGGGATGCAATAATTTTGTCCTTATGTTTTTTCCAAATCTGCCTCAGTATTCAGAAGTTGATATTTCAAGGATGACAGTTGTCCCATATGATCAAAATGCAAATGCTGTAGTATGGAATTCCTTATTGGATCTTGCAAAAGGAATGCTTTTTAAATCAAGGGAAGAAGTTAAAATGGTAGCTAAGGAGTACTCAATGAGAAAGAATAGAGAGTTGAGAAGTAGAGAGACTCGGCCAAACACTATTACATTAGTTTGTCATCAATTCGATGAAGGTTGTCCGTGGAGGTTACGCGCTACTCTTAAAAAAAAGCCTCATTTTGGGAGATCACAAAATACATTGGTGAACATACTTGTCCACCTTTGACATACCAAGATCACAGGAATCTTGACTCGGACTATATGTTGGGTATAGTTGAGGCTATAGTGCGTGAGGATCATACATTAAAGGTGAAGGCTATTGTTGCAATCATATCTCAGAGATTCACAATCACAATCTCTTACAGAAAGGCATGGTATGCAAAAATAAAGGCAATTGCAAAGATATTTGGAGACTGGGAGGAGTCATATGAATATCTACGTTCGTGGATACATGCAACAATATATATGAACCCTGGATTAGGCTACCTGATTGAAGATTGTCCATATTATGTTAATGGGCAACTAATAAAAGGAGTAAGAGTGTTTGACCGTATGTTTTGGTTTTTCAAACCATGTATTGAAGGTTTCAAACATTGTCCTCCTGTTTTGTACATTGATGGAACTTTTCTGACTGGAAAGTATAAGGGGGTATTACTCACAGCTTCAGCACTGGATGGTAACAACAATGTACTTCCTTTAGCATTTGCTATTGTTAATGTGGAAAATAACAAAAATTGGGACTACTTCATGCACTGTATACGAGACATTGTTTGTCCAGACAAGCCTGATGTATGTGTAGTCATTGATAGGCATGCTGGAATCTTGTATGCAATGAGAAGTGAGTGTTGGGATGAAGCAGCTCATCAATTCTGCATACACCATATTGCAAGCAATTATAATAAGAAGTTCAAAAATACAGCGATAAAGAATTTTATCATCATTGCAGGTAACCATTACTTACTATTCTTAGTTGAGTTTTAATAAAATTTCACGTTGTAATAAAATCCATTATACTATTCTTTTGTAGCATATCAAAGTCAAAAGACAAAATTTGATAAGATGATGAAGACACTTGAGGAGAAAGATCCTGAAAGTTATAAGTGGTTGGAGAAGATCCCAAAGGAGAAATGGGCTGTTTCATATGACGATGGATATCGTTGGGGCAGTATGACAACAAATATTGCTGAATCTGTTAATGCATTATTGAAAAAAGCTCGAGGCATGCCTATCACAACAATGATGGAAATGATATATGTTAATATTGTTGATCTTTTTGACAAGCAAAGGAGTGCTTATCAGAGTCAAATGGATGAAGGCTTCAAATTTACTGCAAATGCAATTAAGACATTGAAGAAGAGGTATGAAAATGCAAACGGTTATCATGTACGAAGGTATGATAGAAGAAGGGGTATATTTGAAATAACTACAACAAGGAGAAATTCATCCGGGAAAGGGGGCAAGAAGCAGGTGGTTAACTTAAGTGAGAAGAGTTGCAGCTGTGGGAAGTTCCAACAGTTTAAAATTCCTTGTTCTCATGTAATTGCAGGATGTTTAAAACACAACATTGATGCAACTCTCTTTATTGATCCTGTTTATAGAGTAGAAAATGCCATAAAATGTTGGTCCAAATGTTTTGTCCCTTTAGGCAACCGTGACTATTGGCCAATTGCAGATGGATTACCACTTGTACCGAACTCAGAGTGGATGAGGAAAAGAGATAGACCAAAGACATCCCGGATTCGAAATGAGATGGACTAGAAAGTTACCGAAGCTAATACTTTGACTTTTTGTAGTAAATGTGGAAAATCCGCTCATAATACTAGGACATGCAAGCATGGTTGATTTTTATGTATTATGTACTGTTTAGTAATTTATGTTATGAATTTTGTATACTTTGAACATTGATATGTTTGGTATGATTTTTGTAATATTTTATGTTTCAGCATATTTTTCCATACTAGTTGTGTGACATATGAAAACTAATTTCAATGTGTTGAAATTTGATACTGTAATAAGTTTATATATGTGAAATACTGATATAATTTTATTAATGTAGCTATGTCAGATCATATACCTCAGTATGCTTACATAGATCCCGGGCCGATTGATCCGACTGTATTACGTCTACAGCGATCACATAGGTCGGAAGCTGTTTGGTATAACCAGGTACTTCATGAATTTGTCATACAGTAGTGTAATCAATAAAGCAGATGAGTACTCTATTTGTATTTTATTCTTATGATCCAAGTTAGTATTCTTATTTAAAATCTTGATTACATAGCACTAAAATACTCAAAAGTAATAGCTTTCTATAATTATAATTATTATTTGATAATGAGGGATTGCAAAGGCTTTATATCAGCATACCCCTATTGATCCAATAGAAATAGTTTAGCTTAAATAGGTAGATAAAAATTACAATGTATCATAATTGTTCTTTTTTGACATTACATTGGTTTGAGGTAAAAATATGTCTATATGTATGTATGTATATAGTATGCTTTATGAATCCTTGTTACTGTAAAATATAATTGCATCAATTTAGAAATGTGTTGAAAATGGATAGAAGGTACAAATTACATTAGTAAATTGGTACATATTGTTTTATTACATTGACATTTTTTTAAAGAAAAGGGAAATGACTTTTTAAAGCTCTACATACAATCATTTGAAACCAAACCCATTATTATTGAATAATTGATTGAGAGCAAATGCATTTATAATACTAGTAAATTGGTACATATTGTTTTATTACATTCATTTTTTTTTTTTTGTATCTTAATTTGTTACATATTGATTTATAACATTGATTTTTTTTTCAAACTTTGTATATTAGGATGATAATAATGTGCTCAATTGTAGAAGAGAAGCAGGCATCATTCGTCTTGATGTTAATGATGAGAGGCTTATTCACATATTAAGACAAACAGGATTTTATGGTTTGTCTCGATTAGGTTTTTTCCAGCTTGATCATCATCTCATCACAGCATTAAATGGAGACCAGAGACACATACATTCCATCTTCCCGGGGGTGAGGCCATAATTACATTACAGGATGTGGCTATACAAACAGGATTACCAATTGATGGTAATGCATTGATTTGCCCTCTTACTAGAAATTGGGAGGTTGAGTGTGAAAGGTTGTTAGGTATTCTTCCTCCCCGATCTTCCATTAAAAATATGTACTTGAAGCGTTCTTGGCTGGTAGAGAATTTTGATTTCACCCAGATACCTGCTGATGCTAACGATGTGATAATGGCACGTTATACACGTGCATATTTATTATAATTAATTAATATGTTGTTTTGCACAAAAAGCACAGGTAGTGTGAATCTGGTGTATCTACCACTTTTAGAAAACATTAATGCAATTAGTACATATAGTTGGGAAGCAGGTTGTCTAGCATTTTTGTATAGAGAGTTATGCAATGCCACAAACCCAGGCACGGCACAGATTGGTGGTGCATTATTTTTATTGCAGATTTGGGCATAGGATCGATTAAAATTTTTGTCACCTGGGTTAATGCATGGAGACATTGTGCCTGGCATGCCACTTGGGCGTCGGTATATTCCAAAAACTATAATTTTATTGTATATTACAGTTATATCATTTATGATAGTATCTAATTAACTAAAATGTGACAGGTGGAGTACCCCTAGGACAACCACTGAAATAGTAACACATAGTATCTCGCATATACGTTATGCTTGATCTTGCCGATAAGGATGCTGTAAGTCACATGGAATATTATTTTGACACATATTTATAATTAATATTTTGATGTTATTTGCACTTTGCTTGATTTTCAAAATAAAGTAGTTGCAATTTTATTTCAATTTTAATATAACAAGTACCAAAATTTTTTGATTATTAGTATTATGGTATTTGAAATATTTGCCTTATTTTAGTTTGGATCCATGTACTCCTGGAATTCATATGGCATATTATTTTGACACATTTATAATTGATATTCTGCTCTTAATTGCACTTTATTTGATTTTCAATATAAACTACTAGCAATTTTATTTGAATTTTATTATAAACAAGTATCGAATATATTTAATTATTAGTAGTAATGGTGTATGAAATATTTTTCTTAGTTCATTTGGGATCCATACACTCCTGAGATCCGAGCATTGCCAGCATATTGCTTTCAAGGTCAACAAATATGGAGAGCTGTTGTGCCACTGATATGCATGCATATTGTAGAATGGCACTAGCCTGATAGGGTTCTTCGCCAGATTGGATTGAAGCAACATATTCCACGTGAACCTCGTCAGACAGATGCATTACATTCCATTGACTTAAAAGAAGTGAAGAATGAAATTATGGCAAAACAAGCTCACTGGATTGCAATTTGGAATGATAGGGTACGCTATGTTTTCATGGCTGAACCTTCTAATGCCCCGCTCCACTATCATTCCCAATACATGAATGGTATAGGAACATAACAAGGAGATGGATTTCCATTCGAGGCGGTTCTCATGGTGCTTGTGTAAGAAACTGATATCTTTTGTATAATTCATTAACTTCACAAATTTTTTTTAATTGTATGCTAAGAATATATGATGTGTGCAGGTAGATGGACTCGAAAGAATGGCATTAGAGTCTGATGTGGATAACCTCCAAAATATCAGGAGGAGTATATATGGTGCACTTGGGAAGAAAGACGTTATGTTGTTAGTGCACCACCTCAGCCAGCTACAACAGCCATGTATCCTGATGTAGAAGTGGAAGAAGTTGAACCTACTAATACCACTCGTAGACGACATCCATGGGATGCACCACATAGGCGTGAGGTCCCACGACCACAAACCCCTTCGTGTGACATTGTTCCGCATCCGGTGACCTATCATTTACCGGGTTCATTTGAAGCAGGTACATCACAGCCAACTCAGCCTCAAGCTTCATTCTTTGCTGGCCCGTCTGTACCAAATACTTATGAACATGGAGCATCTTCATCGGTAAACCATCCATCGGGATCATCTCAGTACGGATTGGGTGTTTCACAAAATCCTTTTTCACCTTGGACTACTCAATCACCTTGGGGTGCCCATAGTATGGGTTTTCAACCACAACATACAGTTCAATTCGGTACACCCCAAACACCTGCTAATATGATTTTTTCTACATTTACTCGGCCATCATCGGTAGAACATTGTCCAGGCTTGTCCAGTTTTCCATCTTACAAATATCAAGGTATGACACACCCTCATTTTGGAACAACACAGATCAAAAATGATCCATCAAATACAATTGCACCACAGCCAGGCAGACGACAGCCTCCACGGAGAGGAAGACGTCAAAATTGATTTGTCTTCAAATTTGGTTTTATGTTTTCTCTATTTTTGTAATTACAAAACTCCAAAACTTATGGATTAAGACTTTTCATTGGTTAATCCTATTTTTTTTAATTTATGAATCAATACTCTGTAGTTCATATTATTACTACATAATTTTAGGTTACATATTATTACAATTAACTTTATATATATCTTCAGGTAGTAAGAAAATAAAAATATTACATAACATGATAAACAAAATTATTAAGTTTAATTAGTTTTTTTATTTATTGCTCTAAAATTTTACTGTTTCATATTATTGAAAATGTGGTATTTGTAAAATTTTCAATTTAATTAGTTTACAGTTTTTACAAAATGCAACAAAAACCAACTTAGTTAAAAAATACAAATTAGTACCTATCATAACAAAAAAAACAAATATATTTACTTAGAAAATACAATAAATAAATTAATTACTAATAACAACAATATAATATAATAACTATTTATTTAAAAATCCTAAAAATATAAAAAATTAAAAAAAATTTACTATATCTAAAATACAAACCTTTAATAAAGTGGTTGAGTAAATATATTCTTGGTGTCCTTAATATCCTCTTTATATTACTTCAACCGATTAAGTGAAATATTACAAAAAAAAAAAAAAGAGAGAGAGAAGTTTGGGCGGAAAACTGAAGAAAAAAAGAAGAAGGTGATGAATAGGGAAGGAGAGGGAGAAAAAAATGGGTGAAAAGAAGGATATAATTTAAATTTGGGTCGGTGAATTATTTTGCTGTGCATTTGTTTGTTGTGTAGTAATTTTGGTAAGTTTTCTGGCAATAAAAGCTTGCTCTGCCAGGAAAAAAAAAAAAGAAATAGCCGTTGATCGTTTGATCAACGGCTAGAAACCTTCAACACGTCCGCTTTCATGAAAAGCGGACAGTCTGTCAGCTTTTATGATAAGCGGACGTGTTGTCTGCTTCTTATAAAAGCGGATGTCTATCCGCTTTTTATAAAAGCGGACGAAACATGGACCGTTGATTGTCAAACTCCGGGCCCTTGTACCTTTTTTATTCAATGTATAATATAAAAAATTTAAACAGTAAAATCCACATCTTGTCCGCTGTTGTAAACAGCGGACAAGATGCCCGCTATTAGCGGATGTTTTTGGCCGCTATTATAACTAGCGGATAGTGCGCAGAAATTTGGGCAGCTGTTCCACTCTGACAATTCACACTTCATCCGCTAATATGAATAGCGGATGAAGAATGTCCGCTATTTAGAAGTGCGGATATATATGTCCGCTGGTCTGAACGGCAGATCTGACCAAAAACACCATAAATTTGTAAATTGGCCGCTTTTCACCCCAAGTCTGTAAATACTATGGAATAGTGCCATAATTTAGTCAATATCCCTATAATTGGTGCGCTAATGTATCTTGCTAATAATACGAGGCCTGATATTGCATTTTCTCTTAACTTATTACCGAGATACAGTTCTACACCTACACGGAGACATTGGAATAGAATTAAGCATATACTACGCTATCTTCAAGGAACTATTGATTTGGGTTTGTTTTACTCATGAGTCCAAACCTGAATTAGTTGGATTTGCGGATGCGGGTTATTTGTCTGATCCACATAAAGCCCGATCTCAAATAGGCTATTTATTCACATATCAAGGTATAGCTATATCTTGGTGTTCAACAAAGAAAACTATTGCTGCTACCTCTTCCAATCATGCAGAGTTATTAGCTATTCATGAAACTAGTCGAGAATGTGTTTGGCTCATTAACCAAGCATATACGAGAGACATATGGTAAATCATCAGACAAAGAAAATCCAACAATAATATATGAAAATAATGTTGCATGCATTGCTCAATTGAAGAAAAGACTACATTAAAGGATACAGAATAAAACATATTTCACCAAGATTTTTCTTTACTCATGATCTGCAAAAGAATGATGAAATCAATATTCAATAAATCCATTCATGCGACAATCTAGCAGATTTGTTTATCAAAGCATTACCTACTGCAACTTTCAAGAAGTTAGTTTACGGTGTTGGAATGTATCATCTCAAAAATCTTCAGTGATGTTGCGAATAGGAGGAGTAAAACACTGTACTTTTTTTCCCTTAACCAATGATTGTGTCCCACTGGATTTTACTTGGTAAAGTTTTTAATGAGATAATGTCTCATTCGCAGTGATGAACATCAAATAGAGAGGGTTAGAAATTGATGTACACCGCAACCGCTCCACCGTTAATTAATTTAATATTGTGTAATTACCTTATAACTTCTTAATTTTTTCTATAAATAAATGTTAGTTTTATCATTTCTTACGGTTGAGATTCAGTAATATAAAGTTTTTATTTTTGAATTTTCTCCCTGTTAGTTTCGTTGTTATCATAATCTCCATTTCACAATACAAACAATATACTCTGACGATTTATTTATGAGTCTTCAAAACAATATATATACTCCTGAGAAAAAATTTCCTTATTGTCTAATTTTAACAATATACAAAAATTATGGATTGAAGACGGTTTTAGTAGGTTAGACACACGAAGCAAAAACTCGCAAAGCACAAGTATAAATATACCTCCACATCGATTTGTCTACGTGGCGTATTGCTATTGGTTAACAAGAAAAAGAACTGGTATTGTATTTTGTTAACCATTTTTTAAAAGGAAGAAGCTATCTTGCGAAAATTACCTCCAAATCAAATTTCCTCCCATCGTGTATAATGGCAGACCAACCGGAGGCATTGTCGTCCACGCACCATCAAGCTTCTACCGTCCACAGTTCGTCGCAGGATACCATTAACAAGCAATCCCAGCCGCAGGTTTGCTTCAATACTCTCGATTCCGATCTCAATTTTGTTCTATATTTTTTTTGGTCTCAAGTATTAGGATCTTCTCCAATTGCCTAAATTTTTTGTTCAATTCTTCAATATTCCAATTGTGGTTGAGTTAGAGATTGAGAAAATCTGAAGGTTTTGTTTTCCCCCTTTTTAATTTGGCCAATTATGATGAGGTGGTTTTGATTCGTATGCAAAAACTTATACTTTTCTCTATTATAAGGTTTTGATATATTAATTTTTTGTGTTGAGGGTGTGTCAGGTGCCGGCGTTCTCTGGTTTTCCAGCTCATCCATATGGCGATTTTCAGATGTATCCTATTGTGTACCCTGCATTGGTTCCTGGATTTACTGCTTTACAAAATCAGGAACAGATGAATCGCGGGCCTGGTATTTACGCAGTGCCTGTTCCACCATTTATGGGACCTATTGCTGGACTTCCTTCAAATACCCTTCTTCCTCTTACTTATAGTATCCCTACGTGAGTATATATATCTTATTTAAAGTTGGGCAACTTCTTGTTTATTAGCTACTACTTTTTCTGCTACTACGGCATAGATGTCTACACGTGTATACATGTTTAGGAGAGTTGTTTCGGTAATTACATTATGTAGTTCATGATACTTCGGTTAAATTGAGGTAGTTGAAAAGATTTTGTATAACTTATTAGGACTGCACTACCCATTTTCTATATTTTGTTGTTCATTACATGTGTCTCCTTTAGCTGCATGAAAATCTTATGTCATTCAAAACAATATTTTACTAATGTGGTGTTTGGTAAAAAAGAAAATTAAGTGCTGAAAAGTTAAGCACTGAATTTTAAGTATTAAATATTATAAATGCTGAAACTATTAAAAGATAAAGTTGTTTGATAAACATGAAATTAAAGCACGGAATTTGAAAAACTATTGATAATGTTCAACTTGAAAGTTTAAGTCAAATATTTTGGCTTAATAGATTAAGTCATTTTTTACTTAACAGAAAAATTTAAATAGTGTTATCAAACAAGTTTAAAACTAATAAACACTTAAAACATTAATTTTAAGTGCTGAACCCCTAACTTCGAACCAATTAATCTGATTCACTGAAAATAAAGAAAAAAGGGTGATATTTTAAAACAATACAAAAAGTGGATGTTGTACATGTGAGGTAGAACAAATGTGAGAAAAATGCATATAAAAACGCTTGTCTGCCGCGTTGTTATATATCAGCTGCTGTCTCTAGTCTTAAGCTTTGAGCTCAATCTGTCATGTTGATAGAATTGCGCTTAAACTTTGTTGTATTCATCATTTTTGCATGGTGAACTGCACAGAAATGCAAGAAAGTAGGTTGAAAGCAGTTGAACGAGGTTATGGTCTATTGATCATTTATTGATTTTTATTGTTTTATGATAATACTATGTGTTGAATGAGAAAAAAGGATGAATAAATTTGTAGTGGGCCTGTGGCAATTAGAGAAGGTATCGTAGATTGTGATTGAAATAATGACTTTCCAAGAGTTGGATAGCTAAGAAGCATGCAGCTGGTCAATATGATTTCAGAATAAATTATGGCCTTATCAGGTGGGATTCTTGTGATAATAATTTTAACTAAATTCATTCTAAATTCATTCTTTGAGTGCTACAAGAAGTGAGTTCTTGTTGTAAGAACGAAGAGTAAAGAAAGATTATGGTATCACCAAATCTTCTTTTTAAGGAATTTGAAGTGTAATTTTCTCTAGTTGATTGGATGCATATTCGGTTGTCATCAGAAATATAACTGATACCTAGGCTTAAACAAGCTTTATTTTGAAGAATGATGCATGTTGAAATAAATTTTAATTTAGTTTCAATTGTTCCTGATAACTAGACTGATAGATTGAGTAGAAAGTTTAGCTGGAAAAAATAATGTCATATGTTTTTAATGCACTACGTGCAGACAAGTATCACTTGAAGCTCTTATTGTGCTCTGTAAATGACAAACTTGAATTTTTCTGATTAATTATGATGTCCAATAATGTGATAATATGTACTTACTTTTCTACTTGACTAATTTTCGTCCGTACTTAAATTTTCATCCTCTATCTAGGGAATATAATGATCAACTGTCATTAGATGGATCAATACTTTATAGGATAAGTTGTTGTATGTGCATAGAAAATGAGGTAATGATTTAACTGCTGCGTAAGTTTACAGTGTTTTTTTTCTTTAATTATTTGTGTGACAGTAGGTCAATCTCCGATACTGGAGCAGATAATGCGCAAGGAGGACAACAAGCACAGCAGCAGCAGCAGCAGCAGCAACAACCTGGACCTCAAAGACAAGTTGTGAGGAGATTTCAAATTGCATTCCAGCTCGATTTGTTTCTTATTCTTAAGCTGGCAGCTGTGATTTTTCTATTCAACCAAGATGGATCGAGACAAAGGCTTGTTGTCCTTGTGTTCTTTGCTTCACTTGTATATTTGTAAGTATCGTCCGTATAGTTCGAAAACATGTTTTATGCATACAAAGTGAAGTAATTGTTAGGATTATATTGATTGGTTGGAATAGTTTTTTAGAAGAGAAACATAATTGAGAAATATGCTCTGAATTTTGTTATAAATTATCTTAACCTGGCATCTACTGCAAAAATGTGTCTACAAGAAAACTTATCTTATTGAAGCTGAACTAAAATGTTATGTCCGTCAACTCAACATTTTGAGCAATTTATTTATTGCATGGTCAATGAACAAAAGTGAATCAATAATTTAAGGTACATAAAACTAATGATTTGGTTTTGAAAACTAAATTTTTAGTTTCCAAAACACATTAAGTATAAATTAAGGAAGAGAAGAATTGGAAGTCAGGAAAATTTCAGGAAGTAAAATTGGAAAGAAAAAAAGAGACATTTGTGTCCTTAATAAGAAAGAGACTGTAGCCAGCCAACAGACAGCTTCATCAGTGCTAGAAATATAAGGAAAAAGAAGAAAACAAACCAACAGCTCTAGACCGAAAAGAAGGTTTATATATATATATATATATATATTCGCTTGGGCTAGGCAATGGTGCCTAGCACTTTTAACAAAATTGAATTAGAATACTTTAGTATCTGGCTAAAGCTTCTTTGAAAATCAATAATGTATGCAACATGGATAGAGAAAAAATCTGAAACCTTATAGGTTGCAGTGGGAAATTAAATAATCTGAGCTCCATATTCATTTATCAATCTTGTTGTGATTTTATAAAATTATTTCCATTTTAAATAGTACTTTTGTTTTTGGGATAGTTCGAAGTTGGATGCCCCCATTGTGCATCAAATGCAACCCCTTTAGGGTAGCACATGTTAAATCTTTCTTTTCCTACCAAAAAAAAAAAAAAAAAAGAGAGAATGCATAGGGACTTAGCCAGATGATGCGAAATTTCAGGAGTCTGTATTTCCCAATCAAAGAACTTAAAGCACTTTCGGACTGAAAAGTGAAAATGTTAATAAATAGCTGAAGTTGTTGATGATAAGGATCCATTATGTTTTGACAAGAAAAAAATTTGCAGGAAGTTGTAATAGTGCAATGAACATATTTGTGGGAAAGATGATTATTGGTGATATTGTTGGGAAGTCTTGCTTTACTGTCATGGACTTCCTTGTAATGTGTGTTAAAATTGTACAGTAGGGAACACAAAAACAAAAGGCAGCCACAATACAAATAAAATATGTACGCAAGGGTAACTACATTATCAAAAAGGAAAAATAAGCTGCACGATGAAATATAAGGCAAAACAATTCTAGTAAGTTTAAGAATTGGGAGATGCAACTCTATTTACTTTTTCCTAAAAAATGGAACAAGTTTCTTAAGAATGTTAACTTAGACTTGAAGATTTTGTATGCATGTATGTCTGTGCTCTTCCTTTTTTTCACTGATGTCAATCACATGTACCAATTAAAATTGGTCCATCTGTTCTTGATTGTTTGTAAGAACCAAAGCTGATTTCATCGATTTGAATTTATGCAGATATCAAACAGGAGCTCTCGCGCCATTAGTGCAATGGCTCTCGCAAAGCATGCAAAGGGCAGCTCAACCTCCCCGTCAACCAAGACCAGCTGTCAGAGCTGAAAATGTTCCTGCTGGTGCTAGACAGAATGAAAATGTTGCTTTAGGAGGTGCTTTCCAATCTCTATTTTCTGGATACATATTAAGAATTTGGTATCAGCCCTATTTCTTATTTCTTTATCTGATGCATGGCATAAAAGGGCTGATAAAGTTATACATACAGCGGCACTCACCACATTCCACCTCTTTTACTAGAGTTATGATTTAACCCTCTTAGACTCTCCCTCTCCAGGAATGCAACCTCTTTAAGTAGAATGTAGCGAAAAGATCCATATATAGGTAATGGACCTGATATATGACGAAAGCGAACAACAGAGAGGTCTTCGTATACCTTAGCTTTCTGCATTTATAAATCTTTTTCTATTAAAAGGTAACATGTTTCAAAAATTCCACATTTTCCATTTCCATCCATTGAAAAATGAAAAGATGTGGACTATCATGGTTAATCATACCTCACTATGATGTGAATCTGACAGTTTAACCTCAACGACGCATCCATATGCCTTGTAGAAACTGTATCATATTGATTGCTTGTGCTGGGCCTGGCAGTAGATACTTTCTATATAGGTATTGATGTCGTTATGCTCCTGTCAAAGTTTGAGTAGAATTCTCGCTTCTTGAAAGTAGCCATTATTAGCATAAATGGATCAATTTGAAGGAGCATTTTGTTATAGTTGCCTTATAGAATGAAGGTTTCTCATTTATTAGCCAATTGAATTGTTGGCTAGATATTTCTGTATTAACATGCTGTAGAAATAATATACCATATTTGACCTCATTGAAAATTTAAACAAATTTTGGTGCGCAAAATATCTTAGTTGCCATTATTACTTCCCCATGCATGACCATACATTTTGAGTATTTTGACACGAGAAAAGAAGGCATGCTATGCCATACTATTCCAATGTTTATTAGAATGAGGTAGTTGAAATATAAACTATGATAATGATTGACCTATGGTCTTGCAATTATGTATGGTCAATCTATATATAGTGGATTTTGTCACCAAGGGTGTTTTATCAAATGTGATATGAGGATTATTATTTGTATTAGCATTAGTATTTTCCCATTAAAGACCATTGGACTGAGTCATGCCTACTTCATTTTGTTTCCTGTTTGTTAGAGGAAGCTTGTTGAAGTTGATTAGGATAACAAATGGATAAAAGGGTCAACTGAGTCATTGACTTGACTAGCTAAGTCAATGTGCCCAAGATGAACTTCAAGTATCAATCTAGTGGTCAAATTAGTCAAAAATGACACGTGTCAACATAATAAAATTGATGAAAGCTCAATAAGCACGACTAATAGGTTGACAAATATCACTTTTGGACTAATTCAACCAAAAATGTCAAGTTGTGGACTAAATTGGTGCTGAAGTTCATTTTGGGGCTAACTGATAATATGTCAAGTTGAAAGGCCAAATTGACCCTTTATCCGATACCAAATAGTGTAAAATGCTGATGATTGTTGCTTTTAACTGGTTACTCATGATTGAAATGTTTGATAAATTGTTGCAGAGGGACAAGGTGAAGGTAATAATGAAAATCGTCCTCCGGTGGAAGGAAACCAGGCTGCTGAAAATGAGAACGTAGCAGAGGGTGGCAGAGAGAACGGTGGTAACCACTGGTGGGGAATAGTAAAGGAGATTCAAATGATTGTTTTTGGTTTCATTACTTCTCTTCTCCCAGGCTTTCACAACATAGATTAGATTATATCCTCCAAAATTTGCAGGCAAGCTAACCTTTTGAAACACCAGGAAAAAAGTTAGTTTCTTTCTGATTTTTGAAATAATGTAAAGAGTAATATCCAGTTTATTTGTAGGTATTTATGTCTGCAATTATTGGTCGCATGTTAAATTTTCGATCTCGCTTGCTTGATAAGGTTACACGTACTGTGTAAATATAGGCTTAACTTACCCTCCAAAAGCTACCTTAAATGCTACCGGTTTGGGAAGAGAGTGATAAAGAAGGGATGAGATTTGAAGGTGAACTGGAGGTGCATTGAACGTTGAATGAGATTTTTTTTTTTAAAAAAAAAAAGGTCCCAATTTTTCAGTTTCACCAAATGGGAGGGTTTTGAAAGTTAAATTTTGTGCGAGACAATTTTGGATATCTAATTGTAATTTTCCGTTCTTAAGTCCACCGAATTGGTGGTGTTTTTAAATTGGTTAAATATTGCGCGAGATAATCTTGGATATTTAAACGTACAATTCCTTAACCATAAAGGTTGTGCAATTTTCCTCTAACCTTCATCATATAAGGAGTCATATGGTTCTAAATAAAATAATGTGGGTCATTAGGAGTGAAGTAAATATTCACGTCTGATCCGACTCATCAAGGTACTGACAAGATTTATAAGGAGTTGTATTTTAATATATTGTTAATAGATAGATGAAATTATAGACGAAAATGTACTACTGAATATGAATCTTTGTTTTTTGGTCCTTCTAAACATGGCTTTTGATATGAATCTTCGTCATTCATTAATGGTTATATATCAAAGGTCATATTATAACAAAAAGAAAAACAATGTTGAGTTGAGAGTTGAAAGTTAAAATGTGGGCACGAATAATAAAAATCGTCTTACCCACATATCATTACAATTTTACAAACGTATTCGCCAAAGAAGCATTGTAAATCCGGTATATGGAAGAAAACGGAAAATTCTCATTTATTTTCCCCACGGGATAGGAATGGAAAAAAATGTTTCTGTAGACACAAGGATGGGAAAGGAATGGGAACATCTAATCACATAATCTAATGTATATTACTTATTCTTACATTTTTCACAATTCTATTCATATAAATAAAATAAAATTCAATGTTAAGAATATAAATTATCTTTAATAAAAATATATTCTATGTGTTCCTTTGTAAATAAATTCTAAAAGTGTAACTACAAATTGTGAATTGATTTTAAATTAAAACTTACAAATTAAGGATGAATTTAGATGAAAATTTTAATTAGAAAAAAGTGTCGAATAGCACATTCAATTTTAATTTATAATTATGTATATCTGATTAAAATCTCTCAAGACAAGTCTAGAATCGATTACTGTCTCTTCCGAGTCGGAAATAATTGGGTTGACAGACCAATAAGTCAATAGGTTATTAAATTTTTTTTTTTTTTTTTTGGGTGCATCGAGGTATAAAAATAAACCTTGTTGTCTGGTGCATTTTTAAGAGAGCTGCATTTGTTCAACAAATTAAAATTCTTTTATATCCGAGAGAGAATATGATAAATCATATCTATATAATATGTAATTCGTTATTATATTCTTTGTTTTTCTTTTTTTCTTTTTCAACAACCTCAACTTTTTCAGAAGAGTGTAGGGTCCTTTTTGAAGATTTGATAGAGAAAACCAGAAAGTCATTTTTTATTATACACTAAAAGAATACTAATTACAAAATCTATATACAGGTATTATATATATAATTAATCATAAGTTCCAACTCACATTTCAGATAGAAGATTACTGATTTTCCGTAGCTCCGTCAGAGCTGTCATTGCCGTAACTTGCCCTTTTCCCACTATAACATTTTTTGAGAAATTCTCTAAAGATCCACCTTGACCCCTGTCTTGCTGGAAAACAGACTCTATTACCTGCATCCCCAAATGCATAACAGATTCATTTAGAATAGACAATGCCATGTAATAACAGATTTACCGAAGGTCCAATAAGACCAACAAAAAAAAAATATTAAATGTTCTCTTAAACAAGCATATGGTCGAAAAATGTAAGAACACGACTTAGGAAACAACAAAATCAACATTTCACCTGAATATGTTCAAGCATAGAATGGCCGAGGTTCCTCAAAGCATCCATCATGTTCTGGTCCACGACATCTCCTTTCCCACTAGACTTGGAATATCCATCAACAGCCGAGCACACCGAACTGTTCTGACTGCTACCACTATCCAAAGATTTTGCAGCCTCCGGTGCCACACTTGCTCCAGATGTCTCCTCGCCAACACTACTTCGTCCAAACTTCCAAAACCATTGGAATTTACCTGAAAGAAGCTTCCGTTCCTTCATACATGATGCAGGTCTTCCAGCTGGCTCACTGTTGATTGAAGGGCTTATAAGATCATCACAAGGATGATGAGAAACAGGAAGAGTTATGTCTTCTTGAATAGCATCAGTATGATCATTTGCTTCTTGGATTGCCTCAGAATGATCATCCGTTTCATAAACTGACAAATTTGAGGCAACACTACTTTTCTCCGTGTCCAATTCATGATTGTTAGCACCACCAAGAGGACTAGGAGGGTCCGAGAACACAGATGAGTTTTCCTCGCTACCAGCATTTCCACTCGGAAATATATCCTCAGCTGCGCAAGCGCAGTCTTTATTAACACTATCTTGATCCTCCACATCAACCTCCTGACAGATATGATCCTTGTGGTCTAAAACTTCATCAGAGTTTGCTTTCTCAGTATCTTCTTCCAAGCCAAGTTCACGGGATAAGTCATCAAGTAAACGCCGCCTAGTAGATGGCTTGTACTCCTTCTTGGCAGACCCAACTTTAGTTGAAGATGGGTCGGATTCTGTTCTAGATAGAGTCCATTTTACTTTTTCTGACCATCCTTTCTTTGGGGTTTGATTTCGTTTCTCCGAGTTACTATGCTTGAGTTCTTCAGCTTTATGTAAAACTCTCCACTTTTCTTCCCAATAGCTGTTGTCAGGCACCGTGTTTAAAGGAGTTCTTGGAGAAATAGAAACGAAAGAAGGAGTATGACCTCTCACCACCATTGATTTACTGTGGTTGTAAGCCCCACCTAATGGGGCGGAGAGGGATGAGATACTGCTCCCTAATGCAAGTGCCTGCAAAGACTTTGCCTTATCTATAAGTTTTTTCAGATCTATATTCTCTGGAAAATTGAGCAGTCTCTGCAGACAAGTAGTAGCATTTTCAGTTGCAAGCAGTGAAGATCTCAAATACAGTATAATAGAAACTGCAATAGCTGCGATAAATGCTCCCCGAGGTGAAGTAAATATACAAAAGCTAGAGCCTGTATCATTTTCAGTACCCACGTCTAATTTACTGTTACTTGCCCCAAATATTTCATCCCATATTATTAAGAGGTTTTGAAGAGAAAATTCTCGACCGAATAAAACCCGCAACCAGCGCAGCGCAAAATACTGAGGTTCAACACCGAGTTCAACAAGATGGCTGTGTAAAGATGAATCAACAACAGACAGTAAGTGGTATAATGCAGAAGAAGCTTCAATAACAGGAGGTAACCCAGAATAAGATCCACCAGGCACAGATGGAGAGAAAAAGTCTGCCATGGCAACAACCCCATTTGCTCCATTCATCAAAGCGTCGAACATACAGTAAGCATCATGTTCCATAAATTTCTCAGACAACACAATTCCCAATTCGCCTTCAGCCCCATAAGCATCACTTAGTAATACAACTGATTGTATCTCAGGATCAAGATCATCAAGACTCTCAACTCTGGCAGCATTACCAGGAGTGATCTCGTCTTCCATGGAATCTAAATACTTTTTGATAAGATCATTTTCATGAAATGATAAGTCATCAAATTTGTCAGTGAAATGGTCTTCATACTGCTTCCGAACTTCAGAAAGACGCTCCACATCAACATGAAGGACATATAATAGAGGCGCCAAAAGTTCATGCATTCCTAATGAAAAACCAGATAAAGGAAATCTAAGAATTTTATAAAACGTAGAGTAACTTATTTCCACATTGGACATTTAAATAAAATTAAGTAGAAAGAGATCAATAACTGAAAATTAGTGCAACTGAAACAAAGTTGGCATATTAAAACCTTTGAAGTTCATTCACAGCCGAAGCATGTGATTCATTAGATTTACTTTTTTGCAAAATCAACAAACAGGTAAGAGATATGATACAAGATACTGTACTACTACGCTGCCCTTCTTAGAAATTAATACATGACCAATAGTTCTGCTCAGCTAATCATTGAAAATTAATATTACAATAAGAGATTACAGCAGAACAAAAATCTCACACTTCTGAAAAGTGTTTATATATAGTATTTCTCTTTTTCTAGAAGTGATTCAGGGAAAAAAAATCCCGGGCCTTACAGGTTGAAAAAAAATATGAATCCACTTGCAATAATACTTGGATTATTCAAGGGGCAAATAAATGGATCAAAGTAAATAAAAATTCTCCAAAAGAAAAATGCTTGCTGAGATAAACCCAAACAGTGAAAAGAGAAAATGAATCACAGGTAAGATATACACTTGTTCCAGGATAAGTTCCTGTCACAAAATTCCTAGACAAATGATTACCACTTAATTTCAATTATACAACCAAGAATCCACAATTTACCTTGTCTATAACCATATTCAGGATGTCTAAGGCACCACAACAGCAGTATTCGTCTTAACATTCCCTGACATCCAGGAGTCTGGAAATAGCTCCCATGTTCAGGATATAAACGAGACAAATCCTGGTCAACAGTTTTTTCCAGTTCAGCATTCCGAAAAAAACGTCCCCACGTACTATCTGCATGAATGGTTTGCAACATAATCAACAGGAAGCACAGATTGCATCATCTAAAACAAGATACACAACTAGAACATTCTTCACCAACACAGGAATATTAGCAATGGGCACGGTTATTCCTTGCAGTAATAACAGATTACAATGATTTATGCAAAACCAAAAGCAGGCAACAACCAAAATTTGATATGAACAAAACCACAGCATAGGCCAAGTGACCAACTATCTGGGCCAAATAAGATTAACACTCAGCAGAACATATACACCAGATAAACTAAAAATTTATGGAGTTGAATAAAGAAAGAGCGATTTACCTGGATTCTGTGATAGCGGATTATCTATAGCAAGGTCAGGAGAACTACTACCGTCCTTAGGCAAGTGTGGATCAACCAGGAGACGCCTCCTTAAACCAGCATATCTGAGAAAACAGGGAAAAGGCACACTAGATTTTAATGGCAAATCAATAGGTCCAATTCGTCAAGCAGCTTACATTAACATCAAGAAAACAATTTTAATCATTTCCCGCCTATTTGAAGTATAATAATACTCTGCTAAAATGACAAAAATGAAAATTTACAGGCCACAAGGATTAGATGTTTTAGCTTCTCCTGAAATAACAACTGGATCCTACTAAAAAGAGCATTAGTAAGTCATAGTATGGTAAAGAGCTAGAAACTCGAAACATCAAAATAATCAAAATCATAAAGAATAAAATGTTAAAAAAATATAGCATAATTGTTAAATTTGTGCCAAACCAATAAATAATTAAGGAAGAGAAGAGGAGCAAAGAGACGCATTCTATGACGCAATTCCGGATTATAATCAATGAAAATCCTATAAATCATAGCAAATCATCATCATACAAAGAGTCAGTTAACAGATTGTTCGTAGCAAAAATTCTGCTATCTGAATTTCGGATGGAGAAAGGACAAGAAAAATCAACAGCAAGAAAAGCCAGGATAGAGAAAATTACCTCCTGCGAGAATTGGCAGTAACTCGACGGAGATCATCAACCGAACAGGAAGATGGAGAAGGTAGAATCCCGAGATCTATACGCCATTGAACCCCTCTAAGATTCGGAAAACGATGCCGTGTCTCTTCACTGGGTTTCAAACAAGCCGATTCGGGCATTGCCTGCTCAATTGCGGCTGGCGGCATGAATTTGGAGCAACTTGTAAACAAACCCAAATCCCCAAAATACGCAAAAAAAAAAAAGATAAAAATCAAAACCCAATAATCATCATAGCTCAACCAAACGACAAATTGACGAGCAAAAGTTCGGTATAATTTATTTTTAGGCTGCAAAAAATCATTGAATAAGTCCGAAAATGGGAATATGGAGGGTGAAAAGAAGAGACTTGAAACCAAAAAATTACAAGAGAAGGAATATAGAATATGTGGGTATAAGAAGAGAATTGTTATTGTGATTTCCCCCAAAATTAGAATCAAAATGGAAGAAAGATTGTGAATTTGGAGGAGAAAGGGGAAACTGAATTACACAAGAAAAGAAAATTGATAAAAAGAAAACAAATAGAGAATTTAAATAATAAAAAGGGGGGACTTGCGTCTTCCTCTTGAACAAAAGATAAGAATGATTGCTTCCCCGCCCGCTCCTTTAACTGGTGAGAGACAGAGGAAAATAAAAAGAAAGAGAGAGAAGAAATAAGAATTTTGTTTTGTAGATAGAGATAGAGAAAGAAGGGAAGATGGAGGCTTGACCCTTTTGGTTGGTGGTTCTTCTACTTGTGAATTATATTTTTTTTTTTTTTTTTTTTTTGCACCAAAAAAAAAATTTTTTTTTGATAAAGAGAAAGTGAAGATAGTTGTTGAGTTGTCTTTTTTTTATCATGCAATTTTGGTACATGGAAAATTCATCAAAATCAAAAGATTCCTATTTTTTCATACCCCACATTATATTATATTTATATTTACTACTTTATATGTAATTATAATAATCCCATGAATAGTAATAATAATAATATGCAATTTTCTTTTTAAGAATACAAATCTTAAAATGACTCCATTCTTTTGTTTTCTTCACAATATAACAAAAAAAATGCTATGAAATAACATTTTTCTAATGTCCTTACTATTTTAAATTAAATTTTTTTAGTTTTATTAATTTAAATCAATATGTTCTCTATTATTCCATCATTGGATTTTATATATATATACTATTCTTATTCTTTTAAATAGTATAATATTTGATTTTAAAAAGACTCGAATCTAAATCTTCTGATTATCGATACGTATATCCTAATTTTTTATTTATCTTAACAATATTGTAATTAAACTCCATAGAATTTATATTATTATGATAAAAAGGGTATTTGTAGCGCAAAAATTCATAAGTTAAAATGTAATCCATTCATAGCTATTTAGATAATTTAAGTGTATCATGTCTAATTTTAATAAAATATTTATAATTCATAATAACAAAAATATGACTTTTAATCTATATCTTGTATTTTAAATTTGTTAATTTCGACGTAATAGATATTAAAAATAAAAAAAAAAAAGTACAAATATATTGCACCGTCAAATCATGCACTATAAAGAAATTTGAAGAGTAATCATGTACTATAAGTAAATCAAGTGTATATATAGTAAATTGCACTTCATTAAAAAAAAAGTATAATTTTGTGGCTTTTTTTGGTTACAAATATAATTTTGTTGCAAATTCTTCGATTAGGAATGAAATATTATTTCAAAGAAAACAATTGTCAAATATTTATGAGAACTACCAATGAAATTAAGGCCAATTGTAGTTTAATTTATATGATCGATTTGTTTTCCTCTATGAAGTGCGCACTAAAATTGTAAATGTGATAGTGGAAGAAAGAAATTAAATTAAGTAATTATGAGGAGTTCTTTTTCTTAATATATAGTGCAATATATTTTTTTTAATTAATAATAAGGATAAAGTGTAATATTTAGTGGAGCACTATAATAAGAAAATTTTTTTACTACTATACACCTTCGAAAATATATTAGCAACAATGGTTGTTGCAAGCTGTTTAAAGTATAATAAAAAAAATATAAATTCCATTTTATAACTAGGAGAGTATATAATTGTGGAGTACCGCAAGATTTTTCCTGTCATAAACATATTTTCTTATAGTAGCCCCCATGTTGCAAGGCCACTTTACTTAAAAATATAAAATTATATTAACACAATTATATATTTATCAAATAATGCAGCGTAAAAATTATATATCTCATAATTAATATATATGTTAAATTTTATGGTTACTTTATTTTAAAAACAAAGTAATCATATTTTGTTTTAAATAAACAATAGGATTATGATATGTATTAGTTTTAAATATAAAAATAAAATAATAAAACGAAAAGTTAACATCTTATTACAAGTTACCGATGTATTAAAAGAAAATTTAAAATAATCAAAGGTAGTATGTAATTATATGCATTTATCCACTTTACGAAAATTCATACTTATTTATGTAAAAATATTAAATATTTACAAATTTCCAAAATATTATTTTTAAAATAAATAATTTTCGTTTTTATGATTCTAATTTAAAATATATGATATATTTATAAATAGTTAATATGACCGAAATTATAAACTAAACAGTAAGTACAATGAAAACTACAATAAATAATAACTAACCTAATTAATTCAATATTTTACTAACCACCCACTTTTTAATTAGTAATATTTACTAAACTAATCAAATTTTGAAAGACTTACGTGGTGTTTGATAATTACTTTAATTACTTCAATCACCTCTTCACTTAAAATGAAAATATTAAGTGGTTAATGTGGTTATTGATAATGTCTTTCAACCACCACTTAAATTAAGTAATTAAAGGGGTGGTATTCGATTAAGACTTTTATAGACTTTTTTTGAGTGAATGACTTTTATAGACTTTAATGACTTTCAGTGACTTTTAATAACTTGCAAAGAATTTTTAAAAGTATTGATGACTTTTAAAAAGTTTATTTCATAGAGTTTTATAGACTTTTAAAAACTTTTAAAGACTTTTATAGACTTTTAAAAACTTTTGTAGACTTACTAGAAAATAATAATAATCTCCATGTGTGCAATGATAATACACCACATAAATGACCACAACAATCGCCAAATATAAAATATGAAATAATAACATAAAAATTGAGTAATAATGTTAATTAAAAAATTGTAATTTAGCTATAAAATTTCTAATATCCATCATCATTCATATGTTCAACGTTATTCCACATGTCAGTAGCAATACTAGCTCTCCATTCATTAGCATCATTTCTTTGTTGCTCTTGTGTTCCAACAAATGGTTCAAAATCTTCTTCTTCATTAATTGACATTAGTGAAGATGAATTAGTTTCACTATTTTGTTCAATTGGAAACTCATCTGATCGACACTCCTTTCTAAGAAAATTATGCAATCCTGCACAAGCTAAGACTAGCTCTGTTTGTGTGTCAAACTGAAATGGGGGAGCTGTCTTAAAGATGGTAAATCTTGATTTGAAAATACCAAATAACCTCTCAACTGTATTTCTCAGAGAAGCATGACGAAGATTAAATAACTTATTTGCATCTTCAGGATGTCGACCTTGGCCATTAAAATCCTGTAGATGATAACGAACACCTCGAAATGGAGCTAAAAATTATCTTCGATTTGGAAATCCACAATCCACAAAAAAATATTTACCTAATACATGTAATACATTAAATTAAAAAAATAAAAGGCGATATAACAATAGATATAAATTATCATTTAACACTTTTGAATCATGTGCAGATCCCTCCCACCCACTAAGAACATAAATGAATTCCAAATCAAAATTGCAAGCTGCTAATACATTTTGTGAGATTGTTCCATGACGATTACGATAACTGCTTTTATCCCGACCAATCACCGTAGCAGGAATATGTGTACCATCAATTGCCCCAACACAATCCTAAAAATATAAAATATAATTTTTTATTCCAATCAATCAAATAAGCAGGGAAAAATATAATTTTTGGAAATAAGAATTATAATGTACTTATTTTAAAATAAGGAAAAAACCTTGTAATCTCTCTGATTTTTTATGGGACTGCAGAACTTGGTTTGACCATAAAATCAACTGCAATTCTGTTTAATGTTCTCAAAACTTTGTTAAATTTTGACTGACAGTGAAATATGATCGATCAAATGTGTCACATACTACACTATATCTAACATTTTGTCCGACAATGAGTAGAAAAGAAGCAAGCATTTCTTCAATTGAAATGAAGCGTGTATCCTCTAAGAGTGTTTTTTCTCTAATAATTTTGCATAGCTTGAGAAACACATTAGGAAACATTCTATAAACTTTCCGAAAGTGTGCTGGATCATCGCTCAAAGCTTTTTGAATATAATTATACCCAACAGAAGTTATTAATCGCCTTGTTAATGGATATTGGACACGTTTTTGTGACATAATATTTGTAAGCTCTTCTAAGGCACATAAAATAGCTTGAAGTTTCACCAATACAATACGAATAATTTCATACCGCTTTCTCCTTGTGTTTTCTTCTTCTAGCTCTTCTTCTTCTTCTTCCCCACTTATTTCTTCATTATCCAACACATAAGCTCCAAACATGTTTTAATATTTAAAACAAAACCTGAAAAAATAATAAAAATTTATATATTTAAAATTCATAAATAAACAATATAATTTATCTCACAATAAACACATGAAGAAATCTCAACTTTTGTTACATCTATTATTCATCAAGCAGATAAACTACCATCGAAGAAGATGAATTTGATTCTACTATGAAGTAGTTGTTAGAGGCACCAGAATGTTAATTACATTTACAGCAGATGCAATCATGCTTTATTGGAGCCTCTCAACTTTTGTCCCCTTTTTTTTTTGCAACCATCAACAATTCTGGATTTCAATCAGCAAAAACCTCCAATTTATGGAGATGAAACAGCTGAATCAACAAAAAGGGTAACAATGAAAGGAAGTACAGGAGGAGGAGAAATTGTCCAAGTTCAAGGTGGTCACATTGTAAGAGCAACCGGACGAAAAGATAGACATAGCAAAGTTTATACAGCAAAGGTCCTCAAGACAACACTGCTATACAATTCAATGATGTTCAAGACAGATTAGGCTATGATGGACCCAGCAAAGCCATTGATTGCTTAATAGTTACAGTAAAATAAAGCAAGTAGTTGGTGAAGAATTTTTATTTTCCCATTGAATCCAGAACCCAATTTATCTTGAGAAACATAATTAGGAGATCTATCTACCATGATGTGAGCACAGGTTTTTCCCGACCTCGGTGATGAAAGCCATTATTACCTTTTTCACGGATAAACGTGAAGCGGATCCGGACCGACCAGAATGACGTCGGAAATGTCCCGGATAACCCAGAGGTGTGTGACAAGTCCTAGTACGGAACCCTGGAAAATTTGAGCGAATATTTAAGAGAACCGAAGAACAAACCAAAGAAAATAAGCGAAAATGTAATTTTTAGGCATTACAGCTGCTCGGCTGTAAGCTACAGCCGCCCGGCTGTAGTCTACAGCCACGCGGCTGTAATCTCCTTATTTCCTTTTTTGGGCAAAATCAGCATTTAATTCGGTTTCTGAGCAAAATAGGAATTTTTCATGTTACAGCCGCCCGGCTGTAAACTACAGCCACGCGGCTGTATATTACAGGGGCGCGGCTGTGACCTACAGCCGCGCGGCTGTAATGTTCAGTTTTCCTTTTTTGACAAAATCAGCAATTAATTCCGATTTAATTCCAAAACAGGAGATATTTAAGGTTTCTATTCGGGAATTAGGGCAGAGAGGAGGCAGAAAAAACAGAAAAAGGGAGGAAAAAGAAAAAAAAGAAAGAAAATCACATATAGTTTTTTTTTCTTAGGGTTTTTTTTAACAACACAAAAAAAAAGAGAATTAGAAAAAGAAAAGAAAGAAAAGAAAGGTGAGAAGAAGAGAAAATTATTGAAAACCAATCCTTGAATTTTCCTCGTGGTTCCGTTCGAGGTTCGGGAAGCGCACTTTGTTCGGGTCGTCCGTGACTACGGAACATTTTCCGGCATCCAAAAATCTTTTTTGTGGTCCAAACGCTGGAACATATACAAGGTAATTTTCTGAGAGGCCTTAAAATCTATTGTGTTCATCTTGGTTGTGATTCTATTGCATGATTTGAGTTTTTTTTTCGCATTTGATTGATTTTTTGGGCTACAGCCGCCCCACCAAAGATCACAGCCGCCCGGCTGTAATCTACAACCGCTCGGCTGTGACCTATAGGGGTGCGGTTGTAATACTTTTTTAGTGGATTTTTATGTTTTTTTGGGTTTTCTGTGATTACAGCCGCCCCATGTGATCACAGCCGCCCGGCTGTGATCACAGCCGCACGGCTGTGACCTACAGGGGCGCAGCTGTAACCTACAGGGGCGCAGCTGTAACCTACAGGGGCCGAAGCTCCATCGGCCCAAATCGATCGATAACGCTCCCACGCTTCAATTAAATGTGTTTTTCACATCTGTTATCGGTCCAATCACATCTGTGCATGCTTCGATTCCGTGTTCTTTTTTTTTTTTAATGAGCGGATGTGATGAATTTGGTGATTTTGGATGATTAGGGACTTCCGGATTCGATTTGGTCCATTTCGGATCTTTTCTGTTGGCTTTAGTATTTTTCCAGAAGTCCCTGATCGCCTAAAATCATCAAACTCTGCAAAATGATCTTCGAAAACACGAAAAATAAGTCGGAATTGATTCTGGAGCATTACAGCCGCCCGGCTGTAAGCTACAGGGGCGCGGCTGT
This sequence comes from Euphorbia tirucalli, assembly GCA_039660915.1. Lineage (NCBI taxonomy): Eukaryota > Viridiplantae > Streptophyta > Magnoliopsida > Malpighiales > Euphorbiaceae > Euphorbia > Euphorbia tirucalli. The sequence goes on along the minus strand of CM077634.1, from coordinate 20,939,353 downwards.
AACCTACAGCCGCGCGGCTGTAGTCTACAGGGGCGCGGCTGTAATATGGGCAGAATTACAGTTTTGCCCTTTTGGGCCCCAAACTTGTAATTTTGCATCTTTTTCACATTGAAAAATGAATTTTGGCGTGTTTGCATACTTTTGGACCCTAGATGGATGTATGTTTTAGGCTCACACACGAACGGGACCCCCGGGTCCCGGGATATCTGGCCCGCTAAAGTTGGATAAGTGCATGAAAATGAGCCAAACCGTTTTTAAAACCGATTTTTCATCCATAAAACCTACAGGGCGTTTAAAAAACCGTTTTCCAGGTCTAACCGGGCCGACCGATCGGGTCAACTTGGTTATCCCCTTTGCATGATCCCATTTCCTAAAATATCCCTATTCTGTCTTATATGAGTCCTTAGTGTGATTTATTTATTTGTGCTAACCATATTTGGATGCAGCTTTTATTTTTGCTTTATTTTTATTTTTGAATGTATTTTATAGATTATCCCGTGTATCAAGGCGATTGTAATTTTTAGATTATCGTGTATAATAGGCGATTGTAAAAGGTGAGGATGAGAGTTTTCTTTTTCTTGGGTTGTATAATTTGGCCTCTGATTTACTTTTCCGCACTTTTATTTTTCCGTACTTTATTTTATTTTTATATATTTATGTCACATATATGAGCATTGGCTAATAATAAAAGAAGAGATAAAATGAGTAGAATTAAGTGAATGAAATGTCATATTTTGAAATAATAATTAAAAATTAGTGAGGATTAGTAGATATGTTGCCCGAACCTCGAATCTCTGGATTAGGTACTGCGTCTACATTTGGTAGGGAGCAGTACCGGAATTTCCCGGATGAGCTAATCCGGGTGGCGACTCTGTATCTAATCTCGAAATTCGCATTTCGAGACCTTTAAGTTAAAATGGGATTTTCTAAAACGCTTGTTTTCTAAAATTCATGCCTAAAATTAAGTTTTCTACAAAAAAACTTTTTCAATAAAATGAAAGGTTTTCCTAAGAAAGATTAAAACCCGTTTTCAAAACCAAAACACCAAGACCCAAAAAGAAAATCCCCGGTTCCCGCTTCACCGCACGTTCGGAAAAAGGTCGTCCGCTCACACATGACATGTATTATAAACAATCATAATCATAACAATAATGAAGGAGAGTATGTTTGGTGCTCACGTGTTTACAGGACTTGCACAGATAGAGACAGAGGATGAGAGAGCAACAGGGACTTCTGCAAATCAAAGAAAATAAAAAAAGATTACAACCAAAAGATTGAAACAAAATTTCATCACATATTCTGCCTTCGCCCATTGAATTAGGGATTTGGGATTTTGCCCCCAAATCAGAGAGACGAACCCCTTATACAGGAACAAACCTCTGAACGCAAGGAGTAAGAAACGGCTTTCCTTTGGCGCTTTGGCTCCTGCTATTGAACGGCGGAGTGGCAGCGTCTTCAGCCGTCGGTTTTGGTGAAGAGGACGATGGCTCCCTTCTTTTTCTTTTCACGTTAAAACTTCTTCCTTTTTTTTTCACATTAAAAAGTCTTCAATTTCTTTTTCATTAAAAAGTCTTCCGGATATATGCAAGACTTTTTTCAAGGGATTTTCTGTTATATTTTGTTAAAAAAGTCTATAAAAGTAATTGTAATCAATTTTGAATGACTTTTTGAATACATGATGACTTTTAAAGACTCTTAAAAAGTCATAATCGAATACCCGATGACTTTTAAAGACTCTTAAAAAGTCATAATTGAATACCTGATGACTTTTAAAGACTCCTAAAAAGTCTTAATTGAATACCTCCGGATTTTAAAAGTCATTAAAAGTCTTGATCCAATACACCCCTGTAAGTCAAAATTTTCTTAAGTTTAAAATTTTGACTTATTTTTTTAGCTTAACACATTTAGCTACTGAATTTGAGGAAAAAAATTTTACTTTTTATATAAAATAACAAATATACAACTCAATTTATTTTTACTTCTTATTTCAACCTTGCATGTACTCCAATTAATGGATACTTCAAATTTAAAAAAAAAAAAATTCAACAACCTCTTAATTTTAAGACTTGCCATGCAGTTTTTTTTTTTTTTTCATTATTTGTCCTTTTTTTTTCATTATCCCAATTCATTGCTATATTTCAATCAAATTTCATTATCTTCTCACTACCAACATTAAAAGCATTTTCAAAATCAACCATGATATATATATATATATATATATATATATATATATATATATATATGGGGTATAATTTTAGATATTATATTAATATGTTATTATTAAATTTATTAGTTTTTCATTAATTAAAAAATTGAATTAATAAAAAAGGAATGAATTGTCTTATATATTATTTTAAAATTTTTAGTTGACAATTTATCAAACTAGTTAATTATATTCAATGCTAAAGTCTACATATTATCAAACACATTATAATTTAATAATTTCAGCATCTATAATATTAAGAACTTAAATTCAACACTTAATTTTCAGTTTTATGAAATGAACTCTTACATTTAATTAATTAATCTATCGTATAATAAAAAAAATAAATTAAATAATATACCCAACAAAAAATATTTTCTAAAAATTTGTGTAAACAAGTTTACATATAGAATACAAGTAAATCAATTATCATTTGTCAAAAAAATTCCTCAATAAAACTTTGTAAACAATAATTATTAAGCTTCACAAACTCTATTACTTGTTTAAAAAATTTTGCTAGACTTTGTTTGGCTATTTTTTTCAAACTTTCCAAATGTATTATTAAAATAAATTTTACTCCTTTGGAAAAAAAAAAAAAAAAAAGAAACTATATTATGATATTTATTAAATTAGCACAATTAATTACCAATTAAATCAATGATTATATATAGCTCTTTAAAAAATGAAAAAAAAAAATGAAATATAGCTCATTCCATTATTTTATTGATGATAAATTTTTTTGTAAGCAGAGTTTTTTTTTTTTTTTTCCAATAAACACTTGAACTAATGTTGTAAAAATATAAATCACAAATTTATTGATTTAATATCAAAATAAGTCTCACAATCGATAGTTGCAATTATTGTAGTATTATATAAGTTGAATAACAATACGCCGTTGGTAAAATCGTGTTCACAATTTAAAAAAAAAAAATTATATATATATATATATATATATATATGAATATTAAGAATTCATTTTTTTTTTTTAAAAAAAAAAAAAAAAAGAGGATTTTCCTTTTTCACATTTTTTGTTTGATTATTTTTGTATTTTAGTGGATCTAATTATTTTTTATATTTTGTCTGGCCTGAATATTTCCTTGTTTTCAAAGATGCCAACCATATGACGTTTTACAGCATTCAGATTCAATAATGAAAGCATTTTTGTTTTTTTTATATATGAAATAAATAATACTATTGAATTGTTATCTATTGAACGAATTGTCAAATTGAGAGGCCGAGAAGTATTCGAAGGAAATAAAAATTAATTTTTGACTAAAAAAAGAAAAAAAAAATTGAAAATTCATGGCATTTTCCTTTTAAAAAAAAAACAAATTGCGATGTCACTGTTAATTTTGGACGGAAGTAAATTTATAGCTAAGGAAAATGAAAACTACAAATGAGATATAATATTCTAATTTCCACATTCAATTTTGTCACGATGGTAAGTAATGATAAGGTCAAATATGAATTTTACAGATATCCGATATTATATATCTAACCTTTAATCTATATATAATATAAAACAATAGATACTAACGTCGCGTGATATTTTCTAGAATTTTTTAAAAATTTTAATTATTAAAAAAAAAAAAACAATTTTCATGGGTTGTTGTTATCTATAATGGTAATGCATATTTTCCTAAATAAAAAGTTTAGTGTTCAAATCGCATTGAAATTAGATTTTAGACTCATAGAAAATAAGATTTATAGAAAGAAATTTTCTGATGTAATGATACGATATCCGGAGATAATTACGCTTGACACTATTTTCTAATATTTATGCCATATATTAACTGTATTTAAATCTATAAATATAATATGATTATAAGTGTAATAGTATGAATTATCACTCCATATTATCTTTAAAAAGGTTGGAAAAGCACTTAACAAAAAAATATTCTTAGCGTATTAAGAGATGACGTGGCGACGAGTTGTGTAGCTTTTACCAATCATCAACTTCGGTGATGAAAGGGATATCCAAGTCATCTACTATGTACGCCACGTATTGCTCAAGAAAATAAAAATCTAATTATTCATTTTATACAAAAAAAAAAAAAAAAAGAAAAGAAAAAGCATATCTAATTATTATTATTTTTTTAAGAAAACCCACGTGTACATAAATGTTAGGAAAAGTATACGGTGAATACAATAGTATGTGGCAATTGTAAAAATAGTGTATATAATTTGGTGGTAAATGTTAAGATAACAGTTGTTGTCTTTCTAACTTTATTAGATTTCATTTTAAAACCAGATTTTGCAGCTCAAAAAACTATATTTAATTAAGTTCAACAGAACACAATAGATCCAATTTTAAATAATAGTAATTGGATATTCATTAATTCAATTTAATACAATGTGAAACTTTGGGGTAACTTAAATGTTTGAGTTAATAGAGATAGAATATATACAACAAGGATTAGGGTTAAGCAAGCCCTAATTAGGAAGAGACCAATACAAGAAACAATATGCCTATAATACAAAACAACATATTATTATTTCTATCATGGTGTTAAAATATGCCATCTTTGCCTTGACTAGAACAATGTGAGTTTAGCATTGATTTAAAAACAAGCCATAAGAACCCAAATGAGCTTCAACCCTAAGAAAGTAAGACAAATTCCTTAAATTCTTAACATCAAAAACCAATTTTGGAGAGAGGCAATATAAGTGACTCCAATGCAGCTGGGTCAGGTCCCAATAACAGTAAATCATCCACATATATAAAGCAAAAAATAGAGACTGCACCAGAATGATAAAAATATAGGGAAGTGTTTGATTCGAATTACGAAATCCATAATATCTTAAAGCATTAGCTAACTTCTTATGCCATATTCATGGAGCCTGTTTTAAGCTATAAAGAGACTTATGAAGTTTACACATAAAATGAGGATACTGAGGATCAACAATAACTTGTTGGTTGAGACATGTATACTGTTTCATCCAAGTTACCATGGAGAAACGCATTAAAAACATCAAGCTGAAGAGTATGCCACTTGACAAACACCGCCAAAAAGAGTAACATGCGTATTGTAGCCGGTTTGACAACCGAACTATAAGTCTTAAAGAAATCCACTCTTGGTCGTCGATGAAAACCTTTAGCAACTAAACATGCCTTTTATTGATACCATGGGTTTATGTTTCATTTGAAAAACCCATTTGCACCCAATAATATTTTGTGAAGGATAAGGAGCATGGACCATGTATTATTGGACTTAAGAGCTTGAAATTCTGCATTTATTGCATTGCACCATTACAGTGACTTGGCAACTTATGTATAGCAACCCGGTTTAAGAACTTGAGAGAGCAAAGAATTAAATGCTCTCAGCTTAGGAGACCCAGTTTTGGACCGAGACACCATTTTGTGCAACACAGTTGGCGGGACAAAGCTGCGTATAGCTCATGGAAAACGTCTATACGACATTAAATCAACGTCCAAAAGGATGACAGTAACGTCATCACTGATAGAGTGGATAGTTTGCTTGATCGATGGTGAGATTTTGATAGGTAGTGGTGTTCTTTGTGGAAAAGAAGGGTTAGCTGTTGTAGTACTAGTGAGTGATGGAAGAGAAGTCGTGGCAATTGGTAGTTGTTTAGTATTGGGGATTCGTTGTGAGAGGTTCATGAAATTAGGTTGACTGTTGTGGGTAGGGGTGAGCACTATTCGGTTTAACCGAATACCAATACCGAACCAAACCGAAAAAAAAAATCGGTTCGGTTACCGAATTTTTTTTTGTTTGGTTTGGTAACAATTATATATATATATTTGGTTATTCGGTTCGGTTTTTCAGTAAAAAAATTCGGTTTAACCGAAACCGAACCGAATTATTATATATATATATATATTAGGTTTGTAATATTCTAATTTACTTAATTGAATTTTATATTTCATTAAAAAATATAAAATGACTAAATAATAATTAATTACAAAAATAATATATAATGGTTCAATTAATTGCCCTAAAAATCATTTCAAATATTTTTTTTATTTATTTTTGGTAAAAATACCAAATTTCGGTAATAACCGAACCGAACCGAACCAAAAAATTTTGGTTCTGTTTTCATCCTGGTTTGGTTTGGTTCGGTTCTAATTATTACTAACAATTCGGTTCGGTTAACCGATTCGGTAACCGAACCGACCGATGCTCACCCCTAGTTGTGGGAAGGGAAAGGTTATTTGTGATGTTGGGGAATTTGGGTCCTGACTTCTAGATGACGTTACATCACACGTTGATGTCAAAACAGAAAAAACTGTTCATCAAATAAAACATGGCGTGAGATAAAAATCTTGGAGGACTAATAATTGAAACACGTATAAACCTTATGAAGCTTACTATAACCAAGGAAATTGCAAGGTGTTGAGCATGGGTCTATTTGTAAAAAATACAAGCATCCAAAGACACATAAAAAATAGCATCCAAAGAAACATAAAAAATTTTAATCGAGTACTTTCTTAAATAATTTAGCATAAGGAGAAGCATATTGCAATTGAGCCTTAGGTGTTCTATTGATGATATACAACATTTCAAATGCAAATGACTAAATGTTTTATGTAAGTGTGCCTGATTAAGTAAGGTTATACCCATTTCCACAATATGGTAATGTTTACATTCAGCTTTGCCATTTTGTTTAGGAATGTGTGGGCAAGATATTTGATAAGTATTACCATTGGTTCAAAGATAAGTATTTAAGGCGTGCAATTCCTCGGTCAAGTCTGTTTGAACAATTATAATAGGTTGATTAAAGTATTTAGCTAAAAGGATACGAAACTGAATAAAGACATCTAAAGATATCATATTTTTGTTTACATGTATACTTGCTATAATGATCAACAAAAACAACATAGTAATAAAAACCATCATGAGATATCAAAGGTGCAAAACCATAAAAATCAGAACAAACAATATTAAGATGACTATTAGACACATGACCAGAAGGAACAAATGGTAACTTATGAATTTTTCTAGTAGCACAAGCATAGCATAAATTAAAATTGAAATTTTATTCAAAGATAAACAATGTTTAATAATAGGAAATGATGTACGCCCATATGGGCATGCCGTGTTGAAAAACAAAGGCCAAATACATAGATATCCCCCTGAACTTGTCCAAAAACGCCTACTGGCCCTTGAACTTTTAAAATATCCTAATGCCCCCTAAACTTTGAAAACGTGACCCAATTTGCCCCCTTGCTGCCACGTGTCACTCAATTATTGGTTATCTCATGTTTGACTTTTCAAAGCAAACTTTGGTTTTTATAAGACTTAGGGGGTAAACTGAGCCAATTTTAAGAAATTCGGGGGGCATTAGAATACTTTTAAGAAGTTTAGAGGGGCATTAGGATATTTTTAAAGTTCAGGGGGGCAGTAGGCGTTTTTGGCCAAGTTCAGGGGGCTATCTATGTATTCGGCCAAAAACAAACTAAATTAGCATGTGTTACTTTAGAGGAATCCACGCATAATGAATAGAGACCATTGTCACTAGGGTCGCGATATTGAACTCTCATATTGTTAAATCCTTTATCACAGAACAATCACTGAAGATTTCACAGAAACTGGGTTAGCATTAGTGAACACATAAAAAGACAATAGATTATGAGCGGTTTTAGGAACAAGTAATATATTACGAAACGAATAAGAATCAGAATCAATATTGAAAGAACTAAAACCAACACTAGAGATTTTGAGTTTTGAACCATTACCAATTGAGACTTCTTCAGGACTGGTGTATTCAAGATGAAGATGGAAATTTTCCATATCCGAGGTCAAGTGATGCGATGCACCATAATTCATAATCCAAGGATGAGAGGTATAGGGGACAACTGCCATGTTTTATGAGGGTGGTGGTTTAGGATTACAAGGTTGTTTTGGTGATGAGCATTTGTTTGCAAAATCTCCAACTCATCGGCAATCACAGTATAGAATATGAGAAAAGTCATGAACAGGAGCTGTTGGTGCGTAATTTCCTAGAGAAAGAATTGAATAACAGAAACGGCCAACATCATATGTTCGGCCTCCACAAGTTTTTCTGTTGCCACCGCGGCCTCTTTCACGAGATGGTGTTGGAGTTTGATTACTGTACATGGCAGTAGGCAAAATTTTCAGAGTATTCACATGACTAAGCTTTCTTTCTTTAGTCAAAAGTAACCCATAAAGATCATTAAAATTGATTGGTTCCGTTTTCATTTCTAAAGTACGACAAAACTGACGATAATTTTCATTTAAACCTATTATAATTGAATCAACAAGATCATCTTCATGCAGATGCTATTGTAAAGCGTATAATTAATCATAAATGCTTTTAGCTTTTTGAACATAAACAGAAATTAAATCACTTTCCTGTTTGATTGTAAGGAGTTGAGTTCGTAAATTGCAGATTTGTGCCTGGGATCTAGATGAGTATGCATGAACTAGTTTGCTCTAAGCTTCATAAGCTAAATTTGCCCTAATCACCTATGGCATTAAACTTTCCAAAATTCAGCTAAGGATCCAACTTTATACTTACTGGTTACGCTGCTCCTATATAACAAATTTTGGATTCTCAGTTTCATTGTGCAAATATTGAATCAGAGTTTGCCTACTTTTATCAATATGATGTGCAAGTCTGCGCCCTTTGAGCAGTGGCATGAGCTGCAACTTCCACAAAATAAAATTATTGGTGTTCAATTTTGATGTGATAATACCAGTGAGAATAAGGAAAGTAATTGGTGTAGTAAGTTGCAGACTAGAAAACTGGTTTTGTGGAAGCAGCATGTACGACTTTGGTGGCTTTGAATAGATTGTCACTAATGGAGGATTTTCCATCATTAATGGCAGAGTGTATGATGGAATGATGGAACCTTCAATATCTGTTGATGTTGCCGTTGTGGAATAAAAAATAGGTGGGGGAAAAACAAAGGATGTAGGTGGAGTGGTGGTAACTATAACATGTGAGACTTTGACTGATTGAGAAACTTCAACACTGAAGGTGATTAGTGATGATGTGGTGGTGGAGTTAGACATGATGTCTTTTCACAGCTCTGATACCATGAAACTTTGAGGCAACGTAAATGTTTGTATTAATAGAGATAGAATATATACAACAAAGATTAGGGTTAAGAAAGCCATAATTAGAAAAAAGACCAATACAAGAAACAATTCTAATATGCCTATAATAAAAAAAAACAGTATAGTATTATTACAATCCTTATCACAATGGGGCATTTTTTCATTTAAAAAAAAAAGAATACAATGATGAAGTAAGAATACAAAATACAATTCGAATGTCTTACAAATACTCAGTTATATTTACAATCATGGTGTGTAGAACAGTTAAACTTAAACATACTTTTTACAAAAGTAAATATTCAGGTAAGGTTCTCGTTCAAAAGAAAATGTAAATAAAAATAAGCGAATATTATGTCTTACTTAAAATGAAGTAGTAAAATTTCATCATTCAGGAGAAAGAAGGAAGATTTTTTTTTTTTCTTCCTCCTTCCATTACATCTTAACCATCTTCAGTTTTTTTGTGTCTTATATTTTGTTTTTGTTTTTTTTTTTATGTGATTTTATTCATAATATTTCTTTGAAAAATGATTAAAATTATTGAAATGTTTTTATTGGAATGCATCTTGGGTTGAAAAAAAAAACAAAATGTGGAATAAATGTTTCCAAGCTAGGGTTCAAGCCCAAGAATCCATAGGTAAGTTATAGATCAACCAAAACTAAAAAGAGAAAAATTGGATTTCTCACCTAAGCCGTCCTTGCACTAGAGAGTGATTTGACTAAGGGCTCCACTTGTCGCCTCTCTACGCACACCTGGAGTCTCCAGACCAAAGGTTCCTCTTTGAAGCCAAAACACTTTTGCTCAAGTGGAGAAGATGATGAGAAAATTGGTGGCTAGGTATTAACCATTGGATGTTAGGGTTTCCTCCTTACTCTTTATATATGAAACATAAAGGCAAGATACACAAATTGCCCTCCCTTGTAAATATCCACTATAATTTACATAATAATTATACACAAACACCTGTATGGTAACTTTGAAAAACCATTAAACCAATTCTCATCATATACTATTATATTTTATTTGGGACTATATAATTAATCCCGTAAAATAAAATAATCCATTAACAATAAATAATATGTATCCAATACATATCAAATGGTCCATCAGAAAGCCCGCCTAAAATCCTTAAAGGCTGATCTTGTAGGCCCATCCCTATGTTGGTCATGGACCTGAAAATACATTCGGCCCATAAGTTGTAAGTGGACTCTAGCAAGCTGTTACAAACCCCAATTAGGATGGAGATGTCAAAATCAACCGACATGCACCTCAAGTATTCTTATATGATCCTTTACACATCTGATATCAGTGTCCTACACAAGGCATGGCTCTGTCATCATTCTAAGTGCTAGGACATTTACTTGACATCCAAGTAGACTGATAAGATCAAATAAATGATTATCCAATAATCATTCTATTTGGGTATAGTAGTACACTACTTAGTCTCACTCGTCAAGAGGCCGGTGATATCATCTCTTCGATGAAGAGATAGGCAATTCCTTCACATTACTCCCAGTCTTAGCATAGTTCCTGATATACCCAATGTACCCATACTTGGCACCCAGTTACAAGTCCGTTAAACGCACATCAAAGTATACAAGGTCACATCCAGGATTGTAGTAATATCGGGTCTAAGGATCCAATATAAATAATACGTGAGAAACACTTATGACACTATACCATGTAGTGTTCTCATAAGCAGATCAATCCAGTGCACTATTCACTAACATGCACCTATGCCCTTGATCGACTTTCCTAGTCTTATGGTTGGTAAGACACCACTCATCTCACAAGGAACATACTAGTCTTCAGTTATATTCATTTCTATGATTATAATAGACTAGGGATAGCTTTAAAACTGTGTTCTTTAAACTCATGGTCTTACTCATTCAGTACACATGTAAGCGGACGACCTGGAAAAGGCGGGACGCGGCGAAGCAAACCGGGGGTTTCGAAAACGGGTTTCGTGATGTTTTTGGGAAAAACGGGTTTTGTTTATCTTACTTTAGGAAAAATCATTTATTTGTTTTGAAATTCGTTTTGTAGAAGACATTTTCTAGTTTTATTACTTAAAGGCCTCGAAATCTAAATTTCAAGATCAGTGACAGAGTCGCCACTAGGATCAGCTCATCTGGGAAATTCCGGTACAGCTCTCTACCGAGCGCAAACTACTGTGCCTAGTCCAGAGATTTAGGGTCCGGGCAACTTACCTACTTAACCTCAAGCTTGTATTTAGTTTATAATTTATATTGCCATATTGATTCAATTTATTATTTTCTCTAACCCAATTTCGTTTAATTTTACTAGCCCATGCTCAAGCAAAATGCAGAAAATAAATTGTAGAAAAATAAAGCATACATCCGAAATATACAAGAAAATAGTAGAGGCCGATTATACAACCCAATCGAATAAAAGATAAAAACCCTCGTCCTCACTTTACAATCGCCTAAGTACACTTGGATCTAAAAGTTACAGCCACCTAAAAATACACGAAATCTATTAATTACATAAAAAAAATGAAAATAAAAGAAAGATAAATGCTGCAAAAGAGACGGTTAGCACAGTTTATATTATGAACATAGATAGGACTCACAGCAGGGCAGAATTGGGATTTTTAGGAGCGGGGGCATGCATTCAGGGGATAACCGGATCGACCCGACTGGTCAGACGGGTGAGGCCTGAAAAATGGTTTTGAAATGCCCCGTAAATTTTTTGTGCTGGAAAATAATTTTTAGGAACCATTTGGCTTGGTTTAATATAAATTTCCACATTTTAGCGGGTCTGTTATCCCTGAACTCGGGGTTCCATTCGTGCGAGTTTTCCTAATTTCAACATCCATCTAGGGTCCAAAAGCAGTAAACACACCAAAAACATTTGTGAGAACATTGTTTCGATTGTTCTTAATATTTTTCGAGGATTTCGTAGGATTCGGGGGTCCGCTAATGCTGGATTATAGATCCGATTTGGATAAAATAACCCTGAAACTCAGAAAATGAAACCCCAGATAAACTGAAAACAATAATATCCGTACGTACAGAAATCCAAAAGCCAAAATATTACAACATACGGATGAATTTGGGCCGAAAATGATCACAACAGAATGCTTAAGATGGAAAACGGGCCGTTTTTGACCGATCGGGACAAACCGGGAATCTGTCCCTGCAGAATAGAGCCGGACGGCTTTAGGTACCAGAGCCGGCCAGCTTTGTTCATCATGAACATAGCTGTGCAGCTCTATTTTGGCAATCCGATTCCGAAAGTTGTAAAAATGAAGAAAACGCACAGGAAAAGCAATACAAACAGGTTTAAGGCCTCTCTGAGTTTACCTTGGTGCTGTTTTGATGCTTTAAACGTCAAGAAACGGATTGAAAGCTTGAAATGTGTTCTGAAAACTCAACCGGCCGAAAACTACGATGATCCGAAACAAGCCAAAAAGAATCCCAAACGATCCCTAATCAGTGAGCAAAGGTTGTGGCATTTGTTGTGAATGTTTAGAGATTGATATTAGGTCTTGGCTTTGGTGTCTGGGTCTCCTCTAGCCCATGGTTTTTATCTCTCTTTTTCTGCTTTTCTTTCTCTCTGTTTTTCTTTTTTTTTTTTCCAGGACCCAAAAGAAGTTCCTCTCCTCTCTTTTATATCTCTCTCTCATAATTATTTCAATCAATCAATTTGCCGCCTGACTTCTGAAATTTGCCCACTTTTTTTTTCTTCTGTCAAGCAAGTTGCTTTGCTTTGCAGAGCAATTTGTCTTGACCACTAGAGCCGGACGGCTCTAGTCTAGAGCCGTGTGGTTCTAACAAGAGCCGGAGCGAAATTTCAAAAATTGGATGCGCACCCTAAATCCTAGAAATCACTCGGAAGACCTTTTTGGGGATTTCGGATCGCGGATAGCTTGGTTTTCAGGACATTTGAGATACTTCGGGCAACATTCCGGTCGTTTTCAAGTCCTATTCGAGTCCGTCCGGTCCACAGGTAACAAAGGAGCTCTTATCATAGAGGTCGGGAAAAAACCCCGTGCTCACAACACGCTAATAACAAATATGAGTAAACACCAATTTATGGATTCTCAATATTTATTAATTGCACAGGTAATTCAATAAATATAATTATGTCTTTTATTAATATAGAGTAAATATACTCTCATACATAAAATAAACAGAGTACATCATATACGGATTAGGGCATAACCCAACAGTTTTACCTTCTATTGAGTTTACATATTTAAGTCCAACACAAGAAGCAGAAAGTGTTTATGTAGACAAAATTTCTTGATCACGGTCGATGCAAATGTTTTACCATCTACTGAATTTACATATTTAAGTCCAACACAACAAGCAGAAAAGTGATTATCTAGATATTGAGTCACCCATGAACTCCACGAATCCAGATGGATTTGGACATGTGTGGGTGTGTTGGAATCCTATATTGTTTGACTATTATAGTATTTGTTTCTCATATTGATGAAACAATCCTAACCCTTAAAGATAGTTTTTGGAGTTAATTAGGTCTTTATTTACACGTTTCATACTATTTTTTTAAAATATACTTTTTTAAAAATTCAATGTATTTGCAATTATTTGATTCCCTTTGTCGATAGGAAGAAAAGGGACTTATCAAAAATACTATGTTATGATAAAATGACAAAAATGTACAGCTAAGTTTGATGTTAAATGCTAACTATTTTTGTAACTAGAAGATAAATTTGTATTTTTTAAGAATTCAATTTGTAAAATTGGAAGTTTTCTTACAAAATAGGAATTAGCTTTTTTTTTTTTTTTTTTGAGAAAAAAAAAAAGGAAAAAAAAAAAAGAAAATTCATTCATCCTTCTTTTCTGGATTATTCATAGTTCGAAAGTCTTAATTTCTGAATTGAACTTGTGTAACACATGAGATTTCTGGTGCTATTCAGTTAACAAATAAAAATTGTGATAAAAAAAAAATAAATAAATAAAAGAAGCAAAAATCAATTGGTACACGTTATGCATTATTGGGAGAATTTGGAAGCATTCAGAAAGAAGTGGTGATTGGTGCATGGTGGATATTGTGGTGGGCCCTTTCAAGTCCAAATTGGGCCCATACAAAACTCTTATTTTAATCAATAAATAAATGGCATATATCATATTATTTCTCCAAAAACTGTGAGACATATGAACTATCCTAATACATTATTCATTATTCTCATTTTCCAATATATATATATATATATATATATATATATATATATATATAAACACATGACATATTAGCATATAATTGATCAACAGAATTTGTATGAGGCTCCGAGCTTAGCATAAAAAGTACCATTTTCTTTCTAGATATAAATTCATATAATAATTCAATTTTTTTTTCATTGATTTAAAACAATTATTAACTAACTTTTAAATCCAAATTTTATTTTTTTTATTTATTAAATAACATATTTAGTAGTAATATTCAAAAGTTTTTGTCACAAAACACCTTTAACAGCAAAATCATATCATTATTTTTACCATAAATACCTACATTCACAACTTTATGACATCAATATGTAACAATTTTAGATTTATTTTACCAAAAATCTCTCTTTATGTAGCTAAGATCTAACTTTTATATATATATATATATATATATATATAGTATAAAACTTTGAGTGAAAAAGAAATATATTGATAAAAAAGATAGGGACTTACAGGGCGTTTGGTATTTGATGGGGATAGTGATAGGAATAATGATTGGGATAAGGATAAGGATAAAAGATTGGGATATGGATAAGGATAAAAGTTAAAATTGGGATAGAGATAATAGAAGGTGTGTTTGGTATGTTGGATAGGGATAAAGACAAAATAATATATTTTACTATTTTGTCCTTGTATATAAAATAAAACTTGTATGTCTTATTTTTTTTAAATGGGCAAAATAGTCATTTTCAACATAAATTCTTATCCCAACCTTTATAACACCCCACCTCCTAAGATATATTACTTGGGATAACTTCACATTTTAATCTCTATTTCAACCACTAAAAAAACCACATCCTCCCTAACAAACAAGGGATAAGGGATAGATGAGATAATATATCCCTATCCTATTTCCCTTATTCCACTTAACAAACACTCTATTATAGTAAGAAAAACAGATCGAGTATAAATTCAAAATTTTGATTTTAAGTCCTATATTAACAAAGGGTAAAATGGACTATATGCATTCAAAATTTGACAAATATGAGGAAAGTACGTCATTTCTGATTCTAGCTAAATTAGGAGTCATTTTAGCAAGACTAATTAATTAAAGGAAGTAATGATGGATCTTAAATCCTTAATTATACATTAGGAAGATAAAATTAAAAATTTTGACCATCAAATCATAAATTTTGCTTTCATTTATAGGGGCAATTTGTAGTGAGGGCATAATGATCATAATGTAAGACGCAATGTAATTAGGAGGCAAGTGGGTCCAAATTGCTGACCAAAATTGCAAGCACTAATGTATACTAACATGATTTTCACGCACATTAGGAAATTTCCATAATAATTATTTTCCCTACCACTTCTAATTTCCAACTGGATTATCAATTTCCTTTTTTTTTAAAAAAAAAAAAAAAAAAGAAAAAAGAACTGGATTATTAGTATAATAAGTGACTAAAAAATAACCATTTAATTTAGAATTTTAAATATTCATAATCAATCTAATTATCTATGAATGGAAAGTACAAAACATAGTTATATATTTAAAATAATTGAGTTGGACCTTATAAATCAGTGAATTTCAGACTATGATAATATTTCCTTTTATTTTCATTCACTACAAACTAAGTCAAACAAAAAGGATAAAGAAGATTATGAATTACTATTAAAAAATATATATAATATTATTGGTAATAACAAATTATTGATGTTATACACTAAATATTTCTAGGTTCCACTAAAATTGCTTTAAATGCTATTATTTCAGTATTTTATTTTAATTTCTAGATTCTTTAAGATAAAGAAACTATTATTATAAAATTGAGAAGCTAAATCACTAGAAAAAAGTATCGCAATTTTCATTAGTTTTCACAATAAAAAGTGTATGGGTTCTTTCTTATTCTTGAACCTTTTTTTCTTGGTATATTCAGCATATATAGTACGAGATGTATCTTTTCTTTCTTTCTTTTTTTTTTTTTTTTGCAATTCCTTTTGATTTTTAAAATTATTGTACCTATTTTTGCTAATGAAAATGAAGAAACATGTTAATTCAACACGACACGGAAGCTTCTTATGAATAATTTATCGATAATTGTATGAAGAAAATTATTATTGCACTACATAAATGTGCAAATTTTATATATATATATATATAGTCAAAATATATTTTTATAAAAAAAATTCAGCATTTGAATCTTTTTACTCTTGTAAAAAAAAAAATAAATAAAACTATGCATATAATTTGCATTTGAGTCACTCTAGAGAGTATTGAGATATAAACAATAAAACCAATTTCAATCCGCTCTCAAGTAAGCTGATAATCTATGTCTATGTCTATACACTTGGTGAAATCATGATCAATGGGATTAACAACTATTGATATTGCTACGTACTATATTATCACAAAACAACCAGAGTGGTATCGAAAGATCAACAAACATATAAGTTAAGCATTTTAGCTCATAGGATGTAGTTGTCTTGCCGCGATATTTTCCCTCACAAGATGATCAACTGACTATATGTTGCGTTTTAGATTCCTAGAAAATAAGTAAGCTGCAATAAAGATATAATATTCGATAATGGACCTTCTTGTTTGTTTGTAATTACCCAAATATGCATCAATTTATAAATAGTGAAAGTTAAGTATGGCTAAACTGGATAAAAAAGACCGTAAGCAAGTGTTCCTTTTAGATAACGTAGATTATGTAAAGCATCATCAAATAATTGTGTATGGGAGTTGACATAAACTGATTGAGTTGTTGTGTTAAAAAGGAGATATTCATCCTCGTGAATCCAATATACAATAGTCTCTCTATCATTATTCTTGATACACGTTTGGTTGACAAGTTTCGAGCCAGCCTTGGTTGAAAATCTAGAGGTAAAGGTGAGGCATCATGCAACTATACCTTTCTTTTTTCTTAATAAATTTGGTATGTGTAAGGTACATTCTTTATTCTAATCTTACAAGCTCAATGACAAGAAAATACTTGACTAATTCCATATCCTTAATTGTAAAAGCCTTGTGAAAAAAACTATTTTAGATGAAAATTTTCACTTTCATCTGTACTAATAATCGATAGATCATCCACACACAAAATTATTATTATTTTGGCTAACTCTCTGTGGTTCCTAAGTTTTTAATCAAGTTCATGGTTAACAAAATAGTTGGTTGTGAATATCAAAATTTTACTAAAAATACATAATCTAGTTCATCTACATATGACAATATTATTATTTACAGTTTAAAAAATTTTATATCAATTCGATGTGACTATAGATAAGAGATGGTATGATTTTTTACTTTCTCCAAACGGAGATAATAGTCTATTGAAAAAAACAATGTTACATACAAATGAAATAAGCCATGTGCTTCTAACCAATTAGTTTGATATCATCCTATTAACAAATGCTTAATGTGTTTGATTATAATTGATAGAAGTTTAATGGATTAATATATCATTCAATTATTAGAAACGAAAGATAATTGTCATAAACCTTTAATTCAGAATGCAAAACTTTTTATAATTTATATTTATTTATTTATTTTTGTTGGTTTTTGGTCAAAATCCACCAAGTTTATTTGCCAAAAATTGGAGATAGATGTCAAAATCACCAAACTTCAATCCTTGATTTTAAAGGGTAGAAATTGAAATTTATTTATTTATTTATTTTCTAAGTATAAAAGATTGATAATCTAGAACTCAAATAATATTTTCTGCAAATTGATATGGTGAATTGCGAGAAAAGGATAATAGATAAAACAAAAGTTATAGCGTAAATTAAAATTTTAAGGTATAATTTCGTTCCATTTTTAATGGCAGTACCAGAAATACAATTAACTCAAAGTTTAATATATCAAACTGATACAACATAGAATTAATATATAGAAATGAAAAATCCATTGTCATAACTTGTATTGTATTGAAATTGATTTAAATTTAACCACAACACTTGTAGAAACTAATTAATAATATCTCCACTAGTCATCAAATTAATATAAAAACAAATCTTCCCCCTAATTCCATGACAAGCCACTCAAGGATGGAAGCCGGTGGGTTTGGTGCTTGTCAACCATTTTTCATTTCTTTTATTTCAATTTGAGTGAGAAGGTCATGTATTTTGTATATGATTTTATTTATTTATTTATTTATTTTTTCCTTTTAATTCACCGCCCAAAAAACACATAGTAAATAGAAAGATTACATCATTTATTGAAGTCGACCCAGCGACCAACTTGGAGGAAATAATAATAAGTTTCATTCTCATTAAAAATTAATTGATATTAATTTGGTTTACCTAAAAAGAAAAAGCATTTGTATCCTAACAAATTTAGTACTATCTTTCTTCGACATTACTCCATGGATCATTGGTTTATAATTTATTCATTCACCTCATTTTCTTTCATAATACAATTAATCATTATTTTCATTTGTGCCCCTTTGTGGCATCTGTGATGGTTATTTCACACCCATTTTTCTTTTCGTATTATTTTACGTATTATACTTGTTGTAGCATTATAAATCATATTGTTACTCTTTCCTTTTTAGTGAGAGGTCTAGAGAAAGAACTGAAAAGATAATTTTATTATACTCCTGACCTGAAATAGGACTTACCGCAAGGTATATATATAGGGTATCCTATAGTTATAGTAGATTAATAAATACTCTGTACAAGAGACAATTGCTTCTTAATCGTAATATATATATATATATGATAGTGTTATCTATTTTTGAGTTAAGTCGTATTTCTCAAAATTTAATAAATCATATTTCTTATTTAAACGGTTGAACTCAAAAATTAAAGACAAACAAATTTCCAATAAAAACCTAGCTTCACTATAAAAACTTCACTAATTTGTTATGGCTACTTACTAAAGATAATCAACTTAACAATTTTTACTTTGTCGATGTGAAAAAAAGTTTAATTACGGAGATAGAAAGAAGCAAAAACTTGAAAAAAAATATTAACATAAAGAAAAAAACATTAAATAACGAAACTAGCAAGATTTGGAAAATTAAGAATATTAAGCTAAAACTTGGAATTTCAATGACACTTTGTTGAGTGTTACGTAGTCGATGATGATTGTTGATTGCCTTTAATTGGTGCTTGAGCTCCTTTTATAGTTATTGGGATCATAATTTATAGTCACCACTTGTTTTATGCTGTCCTTGATTTTCTGCTACACGTAATCATTGAGCCCTTCACCTAATTGTTGAGCTCTTCTCGGTGCCCCGTCTTTCTCTCTTTGTCCTACTGATATTTTCTTTTTATTCGCTGTATTATTGAAAAAGTTCTCAAATAACCTAAAATAAACATATTTTATTATATTTCACTATCATTTTGCTAGTATAAGATGGCGAAATATGCTTATTTTGGATTGTTTTGGAGCGATTTTGTATGTCACATTAGGCAAATGTGTATTAGTGATACCACAATGAGTAAAGAGCAAACATTCATAGCATATGAAGTAAAAAGGTCTCTAGTTCCTATTTTTACCAATTCAAAGGAAAGTCACCAAATAGATCAATTTAATCTAATAACTCAATTCAATCTAATATATGCCAGGTTCGTAAATCTCATAACGAATTATAGGACAATTTAAAATTTAGGCCCCAACAGATAGTTAATAGTAGTTTTATTACAGGGAAATTACCTTATTTATAGATCTGTATTATTATTTATTTTAGTATCTCATAGTTTTTGTATTTTAATTACAAATAAATTGATCTCATGTTTAGCTCAATATCGTTTTTTTTTTTTTTTTAATTTTATTATTATTTTCTAAGAATACTTATCCAATATTTTTCATGTCAAAAAAAATACTTATCCAATATTTTATCTTTTTCATTTTAATTAAAAATGGATTATCTTTAAAAATATCTACTCTATCTTTATAGTATTTGTTCTATATATTTGTTATTTTTCTGTTTAATGTGAGGCATCTTCTTCTCCATATTTTCATCTTAGAGATACCGATCTGGATGATTTTAGGGTTCTATTATGTTACAAGACGATTCATCTTCTCCACCTTAATTGACTCATATTATCTGCGATAGTTCGTTTATTTCCATTAGCCGGCTAGTAGAAAGAAGAGATTAAAACCTTACAGTTCATAGGAAGTGAAAGATCCTATGGCTTGATTTTATATATATATATATAGGTTTATAATTGAGTGGTATATTGATATACAATTGTATAATACTAGTGTATTCTTATATAACCTTGTATATTGTTATAGCATCAATTAATTGTATATTGATCAAATATTTATTGTTTATTTATATATATTTATGGTATATTCATATACATTTGAATAACCTTTCAGTAAAATTGATATACATCGTATAATAAGGAAGTATTCTTGTATGACTTTGAAGTATATTGACATATTATTTGTTCCATGAGTATAGTAATATTAAGATAATTACGTATTTAAGATAAATTCTGTTTATAATTCTATTATCCATACATTAAGGATATTATATAGATAGTTTGGTTATTTTGAAGATAAATTGTTAATAAGTTAATTTTCCTTGTATTATTCAGCCATTATTAATACTAATTTGTCGGAGCCCAGCCCAGGTCATGGGTCAAGAGTTTAGGCCTCATTCATATACTCGCAATAGACCAATGAAATCCATTTCAATAATAATTTTTTACGATTATGGGCCAAGAGTTTATGAATAGATTTAATACTAATTTATGATCGGTCTTCATCGGTGGGCTTGGATTGGATCCATCGGGTTTAATAATAAAAAAGTTTATCTAAACCTACTTAAAGCATATAAAAATTTATTTGGATGGGGCTTAAAGTATCAATCTCAAACCTAATCCGAGCACATCCACAAAAATTGGATACTTTTTTCTTTTTAATTTTTCTTAATAATTATACTAAAACAAAGACTATGATAAAAAATTAAAAATAAAACTACGTAATATAATACAACAAAACTAATATCATATAAATAAATTTAATGAAAAAAGTCTTTAATGAATTTAGAAACTATTTATATGGAGTATTAATTAAAATTCAAAATAAAATAAAATACATGTATATATTAGTCGAGCCGAGGTCGGTCTTGGACTTGGGTATTTATTCAAATTTTAAGTCCAATCCATTAAATTTCAGACTTTACGAGCTCATATTGAGGTGGGCTTAATATGTAAAATGTATATCCAAATCTTAGTTTTAAAGATTGGGTATGGCCACGTCGCATGAGTACCTAGTCCAATGAACAAATCTAGTTTGAATTATAAAAGCCAAACTCACTTAAATTAGAAATAGAATTTATGTAATAATATATGAAAAAAAAAAATTATTTGATAGAGGGTCTATCCAATAAAAATTTTTAGAATATTCTTAAAGTATGATATTTTTAAATTACATTAGCAAAAAAATGTTAATGCTTAAATTTTTTTTTTAATACCAAGGATATATGCTTTTTTTTTTTTTTTTAAAGTTGAAAATAAGGGTATAAAAGTTTTTTTTTTAATGAAAATAGAAAAAAGCTTAAATGGAAAAAAAAATCTAAAAGGAAGAAATTATCGAGATGTGAAGAGAAGAAAAAAAAAAAAAAAAAAAAAAAAATCAGAAACGAGTGAGCAGAGGAGAAGAAGAGCAAACTTGGAAGGAACAGCTGAAACGCCAGCCGCTAGAAAATCGCCACGTACTCTTTTCCATTACCACATCCCCTTTCTTCTTCACCTCCATAACTCTCTCTTCTTCGTCTGCTTCCATTCATTCATTCATTTTTCCTTCTCTCGATCTCTCTCTTTCTACACTGGTAAGCAAGCAGCTGCTCCATTCTCTTCTTCAATTTCAATTTCATTTCGGCTTAGACGAACCAAGTTCAGAGCGACGGCGTTTTTCACTGTTTTTTTTTTTTTTTTGTACTTAGTATTACCTGCTTGTAGACTACTTAGGTCCTCGTTCTAGAGTTCAATTGACGGATTACTTGTTTGCTTTTGATGGTAATTTAGTTACAATTTGAATTCTACTGTTGTTTTGATGTGTGTGTATGTAGCGTTGGAGATATTTGTTTTACACTGCTTTCGTATCCTTTTATAGCTTTTGCATTTCATTAATTGCTGCTAATTTTCTATATCATCACAAGATTTTTTTTTATGTTTTTCACATTGAATTTGACTTTTGAGTTTAATACAATTTTGTTTTCGTAACGTAATGATTGAATTCACGAGTGGCGAAGTTGTGAGGAGTTTTCTAATAGGATTGGGCATCTTCTTCTTTGAAATTTAAGTAATTGAATGGTAACTATGTTAATTTGCTACAAGTGATGATATAATCTGAGATTCATTTGGAATGCGCTACTCTCTCCCTTCCTCTCATTCATATATGGCCCTTTCCAATGCCTAAGCAGCTTTTGTTTTTTTTGCCATTTTTTAGTAGCAGGAAAAACAAGTGCTTGCTTCTGTAAAGAACTCAGTAATATCTATTAGAGATTACTCTTCGTATGAAGTTAGGAATCAGATTTCCTGCTAGTGAACTTAAGAATTTGGATTCTTTGAATTATTGTTCGTTCGATGTTAAATCATGTTATTCTGTTTGTATTTCTCCTTTCTCATTCTAATTGATGATTTTTCCTTTTGCCGTGTAGCATATGGCTGCATCTTCAGCTTGCATTGTAGGGAATAATGGTCTGTCAACCCATAATAAGATACAGAATTTAAGTAAAGAGATTTATGGCAGGCATATTTTGATTGCATCAAGATTTCAATCATTAGGTAAGACATCAAAAATAGTAGTCACAAGGGCATCCACAGACCAGAGGCATTATGATGGAGGAAGGGCTCTTACAAAGCATGAAGGAAGAAGAGGCTTCCTAAAACAATTGCTTGGCAATGCAGGCATTGTTGCTCCCACTTTGCTGGGAAATGGAAAGGCATATGCAGATGATCAAGGTGTTTCCTCCTCCAGGATGTCTTATTCTAGGTTTTTGGAGTACTTGGACAAAGACAGAGTCAACAAGGTTGATTTGTTTGAGAATGGAACCATTGCTATTGTAGAGGCTGTCTCTCCTGAATTAGGAAACCGGGTGCAGAGAGTTCGTGTGCAACTGCCCGGACTTAGCCAAGAGCTTCTCCAGAAGTTCAGAGAGAAAAACATCGACTTTGCAGCACATAATGCTCAAGAAGACTCAGGTTCCTTGCTATTCAACTTGATTGGAAATCTAGCTTTCCCTTTAATCTTAATTGGGGGTCTGTTCCTTCTCTCTCGACGTTCATCCGGAGGAATGGGTGGTCCTGGTGGGCCTGGTTTCCCATTGGCCTTCGGTCAATCCAAGGCAAAGTTCCAAATGGAACCAAACACTGGTGTGACATTTGATGATGTTGCTGGAGTTGATGAAGCAAAACAGGATTTCATGGAGGTTGTTGAGTTTCTGAAGAAGCCAGAGAGATTTACTGCAGTAGGAGCTCGCATTCCAAAAGGTGTTCTTCTTGTTGGCCCTCCAGGAACTGGAAAGACTCTTCTAGCCAAGGCAATTGCTGGTGAAGCAGGTGTTCCATTTTTCTCCATATCAGGTTCTGAGTTTGTTGAGATGTTTGTTGGTGTTGGTGCCTCTAGAGTGCGTGATCTCTTTAAGAAGGCCAAGGAAAATGCTCCTTGCATCGTATTTGTTGATGAAATAGACGCTGTAGGAAGGCAAAGAGGCACTGGCATTGGTGGAGGAAATGATGAAAGAGAACAGACTCTTAACCAACTTTTGACAGAAATGGATGGTTTTGAGGGTAACACAGGTATCATTGTTATTGCAGCGACTAATAGGGCAGACATCCTAGATTCTGCATTATTGCGGCCTGGACGTTTTGACAGACAGGTAACTATATGATATGATCTTCTATGTTTTTCTAATTTCTCTTTAATAAAAGATAAATTTATCATAAAGTTCTATGCAGGTAACAGTTGATGTTCCAGATGTAAGAGGAAGGACAGAGATACTAAAAGTTCATGCTGGCAACAAGAAATTTGATGCAGATGTCTCTCTTGATGTAATAGCCATGAGAACA
This sequence comes from Euphorbia tirucalli, assembly GCA_039660915.1. NCBI lineage: Eukaryota > Viridiplantae > Streptophyta > Magnoliopsida > Malpighiales > Euphorbiaceae > Euphorbia > Euphorbia tirucalli. The sequence goes on along the minus strand of CM077634.1, from coordinate 20,914,921 downwards.
CCTGGTTTCAGTGGAGCTGATCTTGCAAACCTCTTAAATGAGGCTGCTATATTGGCTGGTAGACGCGGAAAGACTGCAATTTCATCTAAAGAGATTGATGATTCAATTGATAGGATTGTTGCCGGTATGGAAGGAACAGTAATGACAGATGGAAAGAGTAAAAGTCTTGTTGCATATCATGAGGTTGGCCATGCAATTTGTGGGTAAGTTTCAGATTGCAACAACCATAAATATCTGTCAAAAATCTCTTTCACACAATTGGTCACCTAGTGCTTGTTTCTTTGCTTAGCTTCTTGTTCTTTATTGGTTAAGGTTAATAACTATCAATCATGTCTTGGAGTGCTTTCTCTTTAGATTTTTTTTTTCTTTGAAGTTGTGAAACTAATATACTATGGAAAGAGATCTGGAAAACCAGAATCAAGAAGAAAAAACATCTTACTCTTGTTTTAAGTAGTTCTCTCAAGCTACTGTAATCGACTCTGAAGCAAATGTGTGATTTCACTTAATAGGAATGAGGGATAAGGAACATTACACCCTGTTCTTCTAGGGTTTTCTCTTTTAGAGTCACTATTAATACAGAGGAAGAAACACCAGACTCGTGGTCAATTTAATCCGTTGATAATAGATTTAATAGTTGATCGTACTAAATCAAGAATCAGGATAAGATATCTTAGCTTTAACTAAATGATTTCTATGTCTCCCTGGGGCCAAAATTCAGGTACGATATCCAATTTTATTGTGTGCTTTTTGCACTCCTGATTTGTGGTTTGATTTGAAGCGGTAGAAAGTAAATAAAAAATCCCTTAGAATGATTACTTTTACAATGAATTTTTGGTTTAGTTTTTAATAATTTTTTTTTTTTTAGGTGTATGAATCTACAAGTTTATAGTGGAAAGAAAATTCGTAGATGTTAATTTGAATGAACACATAATCATTTATTTTGCTCTTCTCTTGTGTCAACAAATTGAAAGGATTTCTTTTGTGATTGAGCCTTAGGATATTTTTCTATTTTGCTAATTCTATATCGTATATGTTTTTCCTATGAGATATCTGCTTTATTGAAAAATGGAGCCTAATGATGCTATTTGATCTTCTTTTTGTTCAGAACTTTGACTCCTGGGCATGATCCAGTTCAAAAAGTCACTCTAGTTCCACGTGGCCAGGCGCGAGGTCTCACCTGGTTTATTCCTGCAGATGACCCTACCCTGATTTCTAAGCAGCAACTTTTTGCAAGAATAGTTGGTGGACTTGGTGGTAGAGCTGCTGAAGAAGTTATATTTGGTGAGCCTGAGGTGACTACTGGGGCAGCTGGTGACTTACAGCAAATTACTGGTTTGGCGAAGCAGGTATAGAACTTTCCTGTTATCTGATCTCGGTCATCTGTGTTAAATGTAATGCTTTGAGTTGGGAATAGCCAACGAATTATTTCCAAAAAGAATTGGAAGTTTATACTCAAAATTCACTTAAGAGAAGGAAAACTTGACAATCTCATGAAAACAGATGGCTTAAATGGAAGTCGGTAATGAAGGATAATGCCTATTAGAGAATCTAATGATAAGCACTGAGGTTTTAACTACATTTTTTATCAGGAATTTAGGTAATTAAGGTGTCAAAGAAGGTTTAGGGGGTTAGATAGTGAATTAAAAAATTAGTTCTTCAGTCTCAACACCACTTGGTGTGCCAATAAAATTGTTGCAACCATAGTTACCAATCCCGAGCAAGATTCACAACGTATATTATAGTTGTTTTTGCATTATACTGCAAAGGCAATTGTTTCTTGTAGCATACTGGAATCCCATTTTTGTTTTGAGCTTCAATTGAAACTATATATGTGGACTGTTGTGAATCTTGCCATGGATTGGTGATATTGGTTGCTACAATTTGCCTGTTTTTGTTAATTTCTCTTGGTACTCATATCGCGATTGTTTCTAAATTGTTGTCAAAATATGGTGAAACTAAAGTGTTTGTTTGTGCATCACAGATGGTAACCACATTTGGAATGTCAGAAATCGGACCATGGTCACTTGTGGACTCCTCAGGCCAAAGTGATGTGATAATGAGAATGATGGCAAGGAATTCAATGTCAGAAAAGCTCGCTGAAGACATCGATTCTGCAATCAAGAGGTTATCAGACAGTGCATATGAGATAGCATTGAGTCAGATAAGGAACAACAGAGAGGCGATCGATAAGATTGTGGAAGTCTTGCTGGAGAAAGAAACAATGAGTGGTGATGAGTTCCGAGCAATCCTTTCAGAATTCGTAGAAATTCCTGCCGAAAATCGGGTGCCTCCATCTACTGTATCCACTCCTGTCACTGTGTAATTAGATTAGTGTATATCACTGAATTAAATTTGCCAAAGACATGCCCATACCTACTGAGTTAGTTAAAATGTATAATTGCTTATACTTTGTAGTGTAAAATTAAAGATGTACATCAATCTGAATGAGTCACCATATGATCAAAATCCATAGAAAAAGCTACAATTTGGTCGTTGTGCTTGTGATAATTTGTCATTTTAGCTATATGATCAAAATCGGCTTGGAAAAAGCTAAAATATGGTCGTTGCAGTTGTCATAATTTGTCATTTTAGCTATATAATCAAACCTGCACTTGCTTCTTTTTTGTAGCAAATACTGTTTTAACTTTAGAAAGTTTCATGTTTGAGATATCAGAAAATTTAGAACTCGTTTCTTACAATAAAACATTGTTCCTCAAATCAATTTAATTTCCTAATCAGTCTATAAAATGCCAGTAAGGATCCATCTAACGTATCCGTATGTTTGAATTGAAATTTTAGCACATGCAACAAGTTTTAATTAAAATAAAACTCACTTAAAATTGTGCATGAGTTAATATGTCCAGATGAACCCATCTAAAAGAAATATGTTCATTCACTGTGGATGAATTAATACATGTATCAATGAATTCTTCACTATAATTAAAATTGAGATAATATCAATGATAAAAATAAAAATTAAAAAAGTAACATGATAAAGATTGATCTGGTTCACAAAATGAGAATGAAAGGCTGACAAAGCAAAGATATATTAGCTTATTATACTAATCATTAATTATTTGATACGGTTATATAACATGAAGGTCTACAAGGACAGCCCAGCAAGCCAAAAATTCATGAAGCTCATATAGCAAGTACACTGTTAGGAATTGGATATGTGTTCAATTATAATAAGTCTGATACGCGGAATAAGAGATTAGATATACAATCACGATAACAAGAGATTCATGTAGTTTGTCTATTTTTTGCATACATCAATTGGAGAGGAACATATGTTTTATTAGTAATTAGTAAGTTGATACAACAATATGGAAATCACATCTTTTATGCATGTCCCTAAGTCTCAAATCTCATAAGTCCGATTACACGTATAGCTCACATATATGTATTTTTTGATATGGATCAGATTGAGAGAAAGGAAGAATTAAAGATTTTAACCTTAAACCAACAAAAAATTTACAAGCTAAACTTGAAAGAAAAATTCTCCCAAATAGAAATTCTAGGGTTCAAACCTTGGTTCTTAAAAGTTTTTGTAATTTTGATTAATGAAAGATGGAGGCTACAGTAGAGATGTATTCATTGGTAGGGCAACAAGTAATAGAAGAAAGAAAAGACTAAAATAATCTTACTAATGACAAAACAGTAAATAACTAAAGATTCAAAAACACAATTCTGGGTGCCAAGGCATGCTCATGCCTTTGATGAGAATTTTCAAAATCTTTTAGGACTATTTTTCTTTTTATAACAAGGATGTTCTCATCATTTTCCTAGAGCATAAACTTTAAAATATTCAACGTAAATAATTAACCAAACAATCCTTACTTATAAAGATCTCAAAGTGATCCTTCTCCTAGGATTTACTTTAACGAGAAAGTTTCAATTAACCTAAATATGATTTTTAACATTACTTAACAACCAATTTAATTATTGTGCCCTTATCTAGTGCCCACTCTAATTTACTCGAGGGACATACCAAATAACCTTATCTATATATACATCTTATAAGGGATATGAAGGGGATTGGGCCCTTTCTAGATTCTAGAACTACACTCCAAATAGAAAACTATCTAAATTATTCATTCACTTATAATTCAAATTGAACTTTAAAATCTTTTTGTTTTTTAGAAAATATAAAAATAAAAATGAAAAATTGATTCAACAAATATTCTTTTTTTTCCAGTCTTAAGAGATGTTCTAACTATAGAATGTAGTAAGATGGTACAGAAGAATATATTGGTTAACATAAAAAGTATTTGTACAAACCCTAAAATATATTAAATATTCTCTTCATCCCACATATATAGCCATAAATCCATTTTAAAATTTTGACTTTCCATGAAATAAACACTACTCTTCTTTTAACTATAAATAGGCATAACTATTCTATTGTATTCGTAATGTTCATAATTTGAAAGTACCAAATTTAGAAGAAATTAAACGTAATATTCTTCAAATCACTTCAATCACTCTAAGGATTAAAGAGAAAATTGGGTAGTTTATTATTAATTAAATTCTCTGTGTTTTGTAATCATATTTGTAAACTTAAGTCTCTAGGGTTCGCTAGAATGTTGTGCGAGTTTGCGTACGCTTGAAGCTTCAGATGTCTGTTGTGTCTCTGGTCTATGCTGGAGTTTTTCTGCTTTGCCTCTGTTTGAATGTCTGATTTGTTTTGTTTTTTCACTCTGTTTTGGCAGCATGGCGGGCAGTGTTGAGAAGGATTTTGGTCGTTTGGTGTTAGAAGATGAGGATGATACTGAGTTTCTATTGCCAAACTTAGGTCTAGGAGGGGAGGATGGTAGTATGCTAATATGTATTGGAAGGGTGTTGTTGGATAGGGAAGTTAATGATATGGCTTTTCAGTGCACTATTGCAACGATATGGCAACCAAAGTACAGAGTGAATATCCAAAAGATTGGTTTCAATCTTTTTACATTTAAAATTTTCCATCCTTACGGTGTACGGTGTCCGATAATAAAATTATGGTCCTTAGGCGATTAGAACAATATGAGAATCCCTTGAGTATTGAATTGAATCATGTGGAGTTTTGGGTATAGGTTTATGATGTTCCAAGTGGTTTCTTTTTAATATGGGTCTGTCGAATGATTGGTGACTATATAGGAGGCTTTGTTGATGCAGATGAAAACAATTTTTGGGGTTTGCATAAGGATTGCTTACGAATTAGGGCACATGTGGATTTTCGTTGGCCACTATATCAATGAATGCGTCTTCGGATGGAAGGGGGCGATAGCTTCCATGTTTATTTTTTATATGAGCAATTGCCATCGTTTTGTTTAATGTGTGGTTTACTGGATTATACACAATAGTTCTATGATTATGTCTATGATCCGGAGGGGAAACCTATACAATATCGATACGACCCTACATTTAGCGCTCCTTTAGTGCGTCCTCATAATACGATGTATGAGCATTAGTTAGGTAATAAGGAAGGAAAGCCCATTATACTACTTGGTTTTAGTCAAGAGCTAGCTCCAGAGATGCAACAAGTGTTAGCAAGGGTTCAAAATACCGAAAGCGAGTTAAGGCAGAATATGGAGAAGGATAATGTTGTTTGAATGCTTATGGATCCTCAGTGGAAGCGTACTGCACTCTGTGATGAGGACATGGAGTTTGATGATGCAGTCCTAGCAGGAAGGGATAAAATTTCTTTCACTCTAAACACAACGGCTGTGCCTGGGAAGAACCGAGACTACCAAAGCCAATGATTCTCTTAAGCCGAAACTGTCATGGCCTGGACGAGCTAGAGACAATTCAAGAACTGTACAATATGATTTCTGCTAATAGGCCTGAGTTGGTGTTCATGATGGAGGTTAAGGTTGGTGATGAGGTGGCTAGGAAGTTGTGTCAAGATATGCAATATGCAGGATATTATTATGTTCCATATGTTAGACACGGGGGAGGATTGGCATTACTCTAGAAGACGAAGAATGTTGTCTCGCTTTTAACCAGACATTTTAATTTCATTGATGTTATAGTGCGAAATGAGTGGGAAGGTGATTGACGTTTGACTGGTTTTTATAAATACCCGGAGAGGTATAGTAGACAAGAGTCTTGGGAATTTTTGCTTTGTTTGGCATCTCAATTGGATTTACCTTGGGAAGTGATAGGTGACTTCAATGACATGGTGACATATAGTGAGAAATGGAGGGGGGAACCATATCCTTTGTGTTTGTTAGAGGGTTTTGGTCATACCCTGGCTGAGTGTGCCTTGGTGGATTTGGGTTATGTAGGCAGTCGCTTTACTTGGGAAAGGAGACAAAGGGCTCGGGTGGTGATACGATAGAGGTTGGATTGTGTGGTGGCAACTTATCCTTGGAGTCTCTGCTTTCCAAATTTGCAAGTACATATCCATCCAACAGCAAATTCAGACCACTCCTTTTTTTATTGTTAAAGCACCATAAGAAAATATAACTATCCGTAATATGCCATTTCGGTTTGAAAATTCATGGGTTCATGAAGCAGAGTGTCGAAAAATAGTTATTCAGCAGCGACAGCAAGAAACGAATAGCCTAGATGCAATCCAAGCGTGTTTGCGACGGCTGGCAACATGTGCAGAGGCGCTTCACAATTACTGTAGTAGGTATCAACGGTATTCTATAGCAGAATTACAGCATTGTAGAGCTGAAATACGACGTGTGGATCAGTTGGGAATGCCTTATGCGGACGCCCAACTTCAGAGGTTATTAAAGATTTTATTAAAGTAGCAGAATGTGTATCGGAGGCAGTATGCCAAGTGTATGTGGTTTACAAAGGGTGGAATTAATTCAGGGTTCTTTCATAAAAGTGCCATCTTTCGTAAAGCTAAAAATACAATTTCTAGTTTGTGTGATGATGATGGGAATGTATTACATTGGGGGATGGGTTTGGAGAATTACATTCAACAATACTTTGTTCAAATTTTCACCGCAAGGGGTTCTAATACGGATGAAATTTTAAACTGTATACAATCAAGGGTGACAGCTGATATGGAGGTAGATTTGTTACGGCCTTTTAAGGCCGAGGAGGTTTAAAGTGCTTTTTTCAGAATGCATTTGAATAAATCACACGGACTTGACAACTTTAACCCAAAATTCTTCCAAGAATTTTGACCGATTGTTGGTAAGGAGGTGATTGCTCTATGTTTGACTTATCTTAATACAGGAATAATACCAACAGAGTTAAATTTGACCAACATTATTTTGATTCCGAAGGTTAAATTACCCACTAAAGTTACACAACAATGTTTTTATGCAAGCTATTGCTAAATGTATAGCAAATTGGTTACGTGCATTTATGTCTAGCCTTATTTTCGTTAATCAGAGTGCGTTTATTCTGGGAGATTAATTTCCTATAATATCATGCTTGCTTTTGAATTGGGTTACCATCTGAAATGGAAGTAGTTGGGTTAGCTAAGATTTGGTGCTTTGGAAATTGATTTGTCTAAGGCATTTGATTGGGTTGAATGGGTTTTCTTTAGAATGTCATGCTCAAATTAGGCCTTCCATATCATTTTGTACATTAATTATAAACTGTGTGTGTACAGTCTCATATTCCATTATACATCCGGGGGCTCCATTTACTACATTTCTTCCAACCTGTGGCATACGACAAGGGGATCCGTTGTCTCCCTTTTTATTTTTGTTTTGTGCATAGGGACCCTCTGCTTTATTGAACAATTGGGTTGATAAGGGTTTGTTGCATGGTTGTTCAGTAATTACGGGGGCACCATTAATCTTCCATTTGCTTTTTACGGATGATAGCATTTTTTATTTCCAAGCTACTACTACGGAAGCATCTCAGTGTTGGGATTTGTCATTGGAAAAATAACATAGCGCAGCGGAAAATACACCGTTTAAAATTTCCTAGAATCCACCTATCGTGTCCAATTACCATTGATTAGCATAAAACCAAATAAGAATCAAGAGAGATTAACTCATCGGATTCGTCTCCTCTAGAGACTGCAGAATCGTTTCTTGAAACTGCGATCTCCAAAGTCCGATGCACGACCAACAATTGAGTGAGAACCGGTGCTAGCCGAAGATGCGAAGGAATGGAGGTTCAATGCTGGGATTTTCGGCTGATTTGGGGCTGCTCTTGGTGGCTGAAATTTCCAGCAATTAATTAGGATTGAATTAGGTTTTTTCTCCTTAAGTGTGCCCTTATATAGACACCTTGTCTAATTGGGTTTTAATTAGGTTAATTAAACCCAAACCCACTAGGATTATAATTACATAAATAAACTTTAATTAAAAAGTATATACTATGTAATTTAATTCCATTTGGCTAAATTTAATTACCCTAAATAAAATTAAATCACGCTTAAGTTAATACAATACATGTATTTAATTTTCCTACTTAGGAAAATTATTTAATTAATTGTTTACTTTATGTAATTTAATTAATTGATAAATTAATTAATTACATTATGTAAACTTATTAATTGAATTCAACCCAATATCAATTAATTACCTTGACACCGAATGTCAACTAATTAATTAACGCATTCATTCCAATATACATTACATATACAATTTCTATAAGTTCCAGCTCAGTTGATCTATGTGCACGATCCTATGGGTCTGTCTTTATGTTGGCAGTAGGCCCAAGGTCCACAGACTGTAAGTGGGTTCTAGCAAACCATTACAGCCCCCAATTAAGATAGAGATGCAGCAGTCTTTAGAAGACACTCACCCGGTAGTAATCTCATAGTGTCCTTTGCCTAACGATATCGATATGAATAAACAAGAGGCATGGTGTCCGTCATTCTCTTCTGTTGTTTATTATATTTTTTGATCTTGAGTTGACTGATTAATCAAATAAGCAACAACTTATTTGGGTATGGCCATACACTTATCAGTCCCACTCATTAAGTGGCCAATGATATCATCTCGGTGTTACCCGAGTGGTAATTCCATCACTTCATCATCAATATCAACATGTTCACCGGTCCACCCAATCATACCCGTATTTAGCATCCTTTTACAGACATGTTAGGCGTATGTCAAAGTGAACTGGATTCCATGTTGATATTATAATGAAAACTGGTCTGAGGACAAAAGAGACCTACTCAAGAAAGACCTATGACGCGACAACCATGTGGCTTTCTTGTACAGATCGATCCAGTCCCATGTCAACGACATGTACCTATATTCATGACTGACTATACAAGTACTATGGCTAGTTCATAACTACCATATAGTCATCCAATATACAAGTCTGTAGTTCTATTCGTTCCCATGATTAGAACAGACCTGGGATAGGTTTTATGATTATCAATCAATGGATACTCTAATCATATTATAGCACAAGATATAAATGAAATAGATTAATTGCCTTTATTAATGTGACACAAATAATGTATTCATACAATGAGTCTTAATGTATAATACAAAATACAAGAATCCAATGCCTTAAGAACTAGGGCACACCAACAATCTCCCACTTGCACTAGTTCCAAGTAGGCATTGCCCTAATTCCTATCGATCTGGTATGACAGTCGTGCTGTGTCTACGACAGCGCTTTGGTCAATGGATCGGCGACATTATTCTTGGTGTCAACCCTCTGCAATGATATGTCACCTCTGTTCACGATCTCCCGAATGAGGTGAAACTTTCTGAGCACATATTTGGATCTCTTGTGTGACCGGGGCTCCTTAGCTTGTGTGATGGTCCCATTGTTGTCACAAAAAACATCAACTAAGTCTAGGATAATAGGTACTACTCCCAACTCGGTTATGAATTTCTTGATCCAAACGGCTTCCTTTGCAGCTTTGCACGCAGCTATGTACTCAGCTTCCGTTGTAGAGTGTAGAGTCAGCAATGGTGGCCTGTTTTGAGGACCTCCAACTTATGGCACCGCCATTCAAGAGAAAAACATAACCAGACTGTGACTAGTTCTCATCCTCATCGGTCTCAAAGCTTGTATCAGTGTAACCTAATACTACCAGCTCATCTTAACCTCCATACACTAAGAAAGCATCCTTAGTCCAATTAAGGTACTTTAGGATTGCCTTGACAGCCTTCCAGTGTTTCTCCCCGGGGTCCGACTGGTACCGGCTAGTCATACTTAGTGCAAACACGACATCAGGCTTCATACATAACATGGAGTATATGATAGATCCAATAGCAGATGCATAAGGGATCTTTTCCATGTTCTCCCAGTCCTTCTTTGTTTTAGGACCATCTTTCTTACTCAGCTTCAACCCATGGCGCATAGGCAAGAATCCTTTCTTTGCCTTGTCCATACTGAATCTTTTCAGAATCTTGTCAATGTACGTGGCCTGACTTAGGCCTAGAAGCCGATTGGATCTATCTCTATAGATCCTGATCCCTAAGATCGTCTCAGCTTCGCCTAAGTCGTTCATTGCGAAGCACCTACTCAACCACTGCTTAACCCCTTGCAGTGTTGGTAAGTCGCCTCCAATGATAAGGATGTCGTCAACATACAGCACTAGGAAGGTGGAAACGCTCCCACTAACCATCTTATACATATAGGGCTCATCAGAATTCTGTATGAAGCCATATTCTGTAATGGCCTCATTGAATCTCTGATTCCATGACCTTGATGCCTGCTTCAATCCATAAATGTATCTTTGAAGCTTGCATACCCGGTTTGGATACTTTGGATCGATAAAACCCTCAGGTTGTGCCATGTACACATCCTCGAGTAGCTTTCCATTAAGGAAAGTGGTCTTAACATCCATCTGCCATATCTCATAATCGTACCATGTAGCTATGGCTAGTAGTATCCTAATGGATTTGAGCATAGCAACTGGTGAAAAGGTTTCATCATAGTCAATTCCTTGAACTTGCCTGAATCCTTTTGCCACCAATCACCCCTTGAAGGTGTTGTCAGCTTTTAACTTGAAACACCACTTGCAACCTATCACCTTAGCACCCGGAGGTGGATCCACCAAGTTCCATACTTGGTTATTGTGCATAGATTGCATCTCAGCCTCCATGGCTTTGCGCCATTGATCTGAGTGTGGGCTTTCAACAGCCTCCTGATAGGTCTTAGGCTCCTCTTCGTCAACGACCATAAGGTCTCCATCATCATTCACGAGAAAGCCCTACCTTTCTGGTTGATGACGTGTCCTACCAGACCTTTTAAGGTCCTATGCAACCGGTTCTGGTTCCTCAATTTCTTGAGTAGTCAGATCGGTTCCCGAAGCATCCTCAGCAGTAGCTGTAGGAGTTTGTGAGTCTTGAACTTCTGAAAGTTCAATATTACTCCTATTGTCTCTCTTGGAAAGGAATTCCTTCTCCAAGAAGACTGTATTTCTGGCTATGAAAACTTTGTTTTTGGCCGGATCGTAGAAGTAATAACCCTTAGTTTCTTTAGGGTAACCCACAAACTGGCACTTGACAGATTTGGACTTAATTTTGCCATTTGTCAATTTCTTAACATGTGCATCAAAGCCTCAAATCTTCAAGAAGGAAACATTGGGCTTTCGGCCCTTCCATAGTTCATATGGTGTTCCCTTAACTGCCTTGCTTGGTGTATTATTAAGAATGTAAGCAGCTGTCTCTAAAGCATATCCCTAAAAGGAGACAGGGAGTGTAGCATGACTCATCATCGAGCGGACCATGTCAAGCAAGGTCCTATTCCTCTTTTCTAACACTCCATTCCACTGGCGTGTACCAAAAGGAGTGAGTTGGGATACAATCCCACACTCTCTCAAAAACGAGTCACACTCTTGGCTCAAATATTCACCCCCTCAGTCAGACCGAAGTGCTTTTATTTTCTTGCCAAGTTGGTTTTCTACTTCATTCTTAAAGTCCTTGAACCTTTGGAGAGTCTCAGACTTATGCTTCATTAGATACGCATAACTGTATCTGCTGAAGTCATCCGTGAAGGTGACGAAGTACAGAAAACCAGATCTAGCACTAGTGCTCATTGGGCCACATACATCGGAATGTATTAGCTCCAATAGCTCTGAGGCCCTTTCGGCAGTCTTGCTAAAAGGCGCCTTTGTCATCTTGCCTCTCAAACAAGATTCGCATGTGTCATAAGACTGGATGTCAAATGACCCTAGCACTCCACTAGAGTGAAGCCTAGCTATACGCTTCTCATTTATATGGCCAAGTCGACAGTGCCAGATGTAAGTAGGATTAATTTCATTTTATTTAATCCTTTGAGTATTTATGTTATAGATTGAACTTTCACGTTTTAGATCAAGGATATATAAGCCATTTTCAAGAAATGTTGTTCCATAAATAATATTGCCACATTGCATAGAAATTCTACCATGTCCAATATTAAATACGAAACCAGAAATATCCAACAAAGAAACAGAAATAATATTCCTACGCATCGCAGGTACAAAATAACAGTTTCTTAGTTCCAAAACAAGTCCACTAGGCATCTCCAAGAAATAATCTCTGATCTCCATGGCCTGAACCCGAGCACCATTTCTTACTCGAAGATCTACTTCTCCAGATCCTAATAATCTCCTATTTCTTAGACCCTACACATTTGAACAAATGTGAGATCCAAATCCAGTGTCCAAGACCCAAGATGTAGAAATAGCTAGATTAATCTCAACAACATAAATACCTGAAGCAGCAGTTTTGCCCTTCAGTTGCTCCCTTAGCTTTGGACATGAGCTCTTCCAATGTCCCTTCTCATGACACTCATGGCAGACATCATCAGGAGAAGCAACCCTTGTTTTAGGTTGGGCCACCACCTTTTTGCCCTTAGCCTTGGCCTTAGATTTGGCCTTTCCCTTAGCAATGGATGTATTGCCCTTGTTCACCAGCAATACTTCAGGAGTCTTCTTAAGAGACTGCTCAACAAGCTTAAGCATGCCATGCAGCTCAACAATCAATTTATCCAACCCTTGCATATGGCAATTCATGATAAACTGGTTGTAAGACTCAAGAAGTGACCCGAGAATAATGTCTGCTGCCAAGTCCTGCGGAACTGGCGAGCCGAGGCAGGCAAGTGTATCAATATACCCCTTCAACTTTAGCACATGAGTGCTAACAGAAGTCCTAGCTGCCATCACAGTCGTGCAAAGTGCCTTAGTTGTCAGGTAACGTTCCTGACAAGCCTGATCTTGGAACATATTTTTAAGCTGATCCATCATCTCATAAGCATGCTCGTCCATGAACTGCTTCTGAGGATCAGAAGCCATGGTACCCAGCATGAGGCACGAGACATCTCGGTCATCCCTCACGTGCCGGTCATACTGCTCCACCATCGCCGTGGTGACGCCTCGACTTGCGGGAGGGCTAGCTGGTAAAGGAGCATTCAGTACATACTCCTTAGACTCTTGTGTAAGAACTATTTGTAAGTTCCTAGCCCAGTCCAGGAAGTTAGTCCCCGAAAGCTTCTCCTTCTCCAAGAGTGACCTAAGTGAGAGTGAGTTGTTGTTTGTTGCAGCCATTTAAATTGCTTAGGTGAAATGGGATTATCTACATGGAAGAAATCATTGCTTGAGTTAGAAATAAAGGACTTTTAAGCCAATTCAAATTAATAATCCGATTTTAATTTGTTTGTTGGTGATGTTAATTGGCTGACTTGACCAAGATCCACAACTTATTAATGACTGGCCGAACTAGGGCTCGCTACCCAACCATTGATTCGTTTGGTAGGACAACCTATCCAATCCTTCCACGAAGGACTCTTGGTTTGATGGGCTTATTGACACTTTACTCATCTGTGCTTAGGGCCCGCTCTGAGCTAATGCTACCCATGTTGAGTCAAACCACCATTCACATGTTAACCATACCAAGTATCCTAACCCTCGACGGCCCACTGAATACTATAATATACCCAGCTAGGGCATAATGCATATTGCAGCATCAATGGGAGGAAGAGGTGTGAATGTGGGAAGCACTTTTAAACGACTCAATATTTTAATTTCCGGATTATAATTAAGTGATACGGCTTAGCATGCAAAAACGCGGGTAATAATTTGGTGATCCATACATCCATATTATATGACAAATGCAATAGCATACTTAATTTAAAATAAATGAGATCCTATGGGCCTTTAATTACAACCTAATGAAAAACTAGATGTCTTATCTAATTCTTCATGGGCCGGACTGCAATCCTTCTTGGGCTCCCACCATAGGCTTTCTCCATCTGGGCCTTCCTCCATAGTTGATGCAATTACAATAATTTTGTAAAATAAAATCTATTCTAAAATTACATCAAAATAAAAAAATGGCACGCAGGCCATATTTCCCAAAATTAAATTACAACCGATAATAATTTAGGGCCCATAGAACTCAACATAACATTTCAAACAAAGTACCTGTCATGCACATATATACCAATATAATGCATGATCATGGCATTCCAAATTATAAATATAAATGTTAAGCCGAGTTACTTAGGGTGAAATCGCCAATTTTAACAAATGTGACTAAGGCCCATAAAGGCCTAATGGATAACATCCATAAATACAAAATTAACAATTTTGCTCCCACTTGAATTTGGGTTGTCACAAATTTAAAATTTAGCTCTCCCAATTTTAACCGGTGTCACGGTTTATTGGGCCAATTTCATAAAGTCCATATTCAATTTAATAATGCAAACAATTAAATTAAATATGCATGCCAATAAAATAAAAAATTTAAATACAAATTAATTTAAAAAAATTTAATTTAATTTGCATTAGGGTCCAGAATAAAAAAATACCCACAAAATCCAAAACCGGACCCAAATCCCCCGGGCGGCGCTGCTGTTCGGGGACAGCAGCGCTGCCTAGCAGCAGCAGCTGCTGCGAACAGCAGCGCTGCCTAGCAGCAGCAGCTGCTGCGTGCCGCAGCAGGCAATTTGCATCGCAATTGCAATTCCAATTTTGGCCAACTAATTATTTTTTTTATTATAAAAACATAAACAAAAATAATTGTTTCCATCCAAATATATAACTCATATAGAAAAACAATTTTAGATGGAAAACAATTGGGAAAAATAATCAAAAACCCCAATCCAAAAATTCTAGGGTTTATCAAAAACCAAAACCAATTGAACATAAACCCTAAAATCACAAACTTGAAACCCATTCTTTATTCAATAATGCTTTCAAGAACCAATTCCAATCAAACTAATGAACAAAACCTAGGCCCTAATACCACTGTTGGGATTCGTCATTAAAAAAATAACGTGGCGCAGCGAAAAATACACCGTTTAAAATTTCCTAGAATCCACCTATCATGTCTACTTACTATTGATTAGAATAAAATCAAATAAGAATCAAGAGAGATTAACTCACCGGATTCGTCTCCTCTAGAGACTGCAGAATCGTTTCTTGAAACTGCGATCTCCAAAGTCCGGTGCACGACCAACTATTGAGCGGGAACCGGTGCTAACCAAAGATGCGAAGGAATGGAGGTTCAATGCTGGGATTTTCGGCTGATTTGGGGCTGCTCTTGGTGGCTGAAATTTCCAGCAATTAATTAGGATTGAATTAGGTTTTTCCTCCTTAAGTGTGCCGTTATATAGACACCTTATCTAATTGGGTTTTAATTAGGTTAATTAAACCCAAGCCCACTAAGATTATAATTACATAAATAAACTTTAATTAAAAAGTATATACTATGTAATTTAATTCCATTTGACTAAATTTAATTACCCTAAATAAAATTAAATCACACTTAAGTTAATACAATACATGTATTTAATTTCCTACTTAGGAAAATTATTTAATTAATTGTTTACTTTATGTAATTCAATTAATTGATAAATTAATTAATTACATTATGTAAACTTATTAATTAAATTAAATTCAACCCAATGTCAATTAATTACCTTAACACCGAATGTCAACTAATTAATTAACATATTCATTCCAATGTACATTACATGTACAATTTCTATAAGTTCCAGCTCAATTGATCTATGTGCACGATCTTATGGGTCTGTCTTTATGTTGGCAGAAGGCCCAAGGCCCACAGACTGTAAGTGGGTTCTAGCAAACCATTACAGCCCCCAATTAAGACGGAGATGCAGCAGTCTTTAGAAGACACTCACCCGGTAGTAATCTCATAGTGTCCTTTGCCTAACGATATCGATATGAATAAACAAGAGGCATGGTGTCCGTCATCCTCTTCTGTTGTTTATTATATTTCTTGATCTTGAGTTGACTGATTAATCAAATAAGCAACCAACTTATTTGGGTATGGCCATACACTTATCAGTCCCACTCATCAAGTGGCTAATGATATCATCTCGGTGTTACCCGAGTGGCAATTCCATCACTTCATCATCAATATCAACATGTTCACTGGTCCACCCAATCATACCCGTATTTAGCATCCTTTTGCATATCTGTTAAGCGTATGTCAAAGTGAACTGGATTCCATGTTGATATTATAACGAAATATGGTCTGGGAACAAAAGAGACCTACTTAAGAAAGACCTATGACGCGACAACCATGTGGTTTTCTTGTACGGATCGATCCAGTCCCATGTCAATAACATGTGCCTATATTCGTGACTGACTATACAAGTACTATGGCTAGTTAAGAACTACCATACAGTCATCGAATATACAAGTCTGTAGTTCTATTCGTTCCCACGATTAGAACAGACCTGGGATAGGTTTTATGATTATCAATCAATGGATACTATACTCATATTATAGCACAACATATAAATGAAATAGATTAATTGCCTTTATTAATGTGACACAAATAATATATTCATGCAATGAGTCTTAATGTATAATACAAAATATAAGAATCCAATACCTTAAGAACTAGGGCACATCATCAATCTCCCACTTGCACTAGTTCCAAGTGGCCATTGCCCTAATTCCTATAGATCTGGTATGACCGTCGTGCTGTGTCTGCAGCAGCACTTTGGTCAATGGATCAGCGACATTATTCTTGGTGTCAACCATGGTTTTTTAATTAATCTCAAATTACATTTGTATATGCATTCATTCGTGTGATAGATGGTGCACGTATAATTTAATGTTTATACATAGGTGGAAGATAATTAATTGTGTATGGGCAAAACACATTCTAAGCTCCTGATATTTTATCAAAATTACAATTGGCCCCTTATCAATTTTTTAAACACATTGAGTACCTAATTTTTTCCTTTGATATTATAAGCCCCAAACTCGATTTTATTTTATGTCTATGTAACAAGCACTATTAAGTGACATGACCGATAATATTTTAGTACGTAACACAATTTTAGAAAATTGCTAAGATAAGAAAACAAATTTGCTGAAAATGTACATTTTATAGTTTCAAGTAATAAAACCATATAATTTTATAACTCAATTTCATATAGGCAGTTTTAAGATTGTTTTAGTATGTTTCCCCTTACTTTATACATTTTTAGTTTAGGTTTTAGTGTTATTTGGTCAATTGTTATCTTTTATCTATCTGCTCTTATTTAGTTATATTTTTCTCTTTTAGGTGTTAAATAGGGGAATGAGAATTCTGATTGAGGAAGGATTGTTGGAGTCATAACTTCGGCTGGATTTTCGAGATAGTTGGAGGCTATTTTAGTTTCAGAGTTATTCTGCAAAGTTGCGCACCCGTTTGTTGAATCGCCCCAATTGGAATTGTATCAAAGAAATTAGCTTGGGATTTCTGTAGTTGGTCCTAGTCCTGCGGGTCAAACCTGTTGTGTTGATTTTTCCTCCTACAATTTGTGTCATCCTAATCCATTTAGGAGACTTGGGTTGGAGATATTTTGGGGAGTTCCTGTTTAATTAGGATTTGATGAGTTAGGAGTTTTAATTGGGAAATATTAAAGTTTTGGCGGAGTTTTGGAGTTTCTAGGTTAATTGTTTTCTTTTTGGTTTAGTAGAGTGTTTTCTCCTATTTAAAGAACTTTTGATTTCCAGTTTGGGATTCCATAACTTAGCTTTAATTTTGCGTTTTTGGAAAGGAATTCCAGCGTTGAAGTGGAGGTGACAAGGCCAAGGAATTCGACAAAGGCATCTACACCAATCTTGAAGTTTTTCTTCTCTTCTCCATGTTCTTATTTCTTATCTCTTATTTTTGTGTTTTAGATATTATATGTAGCTAAATTCTTTTATCTAAGATATTGATGTAGTACAACTTTATGGTTTAATGAAATTATTGTAGTTTTCTTACTTTATTCGTGCAAATTTTATTATCTTGCTTAATACTTGCTTTTACTTGATCACCAATTGCATGTTTATAGATTGAAATAGTATAAAGTATCAAGAGGGAATGCTATTGAAATTGGACTTAAGATAATAGAATCATAAGTTTAGATTTAAACGGGAGTAATATAATATGAACTTGTGTGGAATTTTTTGGATGATTCGTACTTAGTGAGCTAATTATAGGTTATTGATCACTATTGAGAAATAGCGTTAGTGACATATTTTTAAGCATTGATAATATATCTTGGGAGAGAGTATTATTGACATAAAATAATTCTCCATTACATGAGTAATTAAATTATTTGAATATACAATATGTTGATTAGGCTAAGAGTTGTATGAAATCAATATCCTAGATGTTTTCTCTTATTAAATTTTCTCTACTTATTTTTATTGTTTTATTTCTCTTTCAATTTAATTATTAGTTTAATATCAATTAAATCAATATTCGCTATTTGCTTAGTTAGTAGTTTTTGTGAATTAGTTGGGAACTAGTAAACAATTCTCATGGGAACGATCTTTACTTACTTTTTATTACTTGATATGATTTTGTACACTTGCAAATTTTCACATCATAATTGTTAAATGATTTCGGAATGTTTATTTCACAGTTTCGTCACTGAAAGAAACGTATTACACATACATAAAAAATAGGTCGAGTTTGGGGCTAATAATATTGAAATGAAAAGATCAGGTACTCAATGTATTCACAAAAATTGATTAGGGTGCTAATTACAGTTTTAGTAAAAGATCAAGGCACTCATGATCTGTATATATGTGTGTGTGTGTGTGTGTGTGTGTGTGTGTGTGTGTGGGAGTTCACCTGAGATGTCTTGATCAAATTAATGAAGTAAATGGAAGTGAATGGGAAGAAAGTCACATGTGGTGTATAAGCAAAAGGACAAGTGAGTTGGGTAAGTGGGGGCATTTTCCCATGTTCTCTTATAGTAATAATTCTACTAATAAACCCTCCAATATTCCTCTTACTAGTTTCCACTTGCAACCCTTTTTGTGGGGATCACATTTCACATGCATCATTCTTCCTAAACCCATCAACTATAGAATATTATATATATATAAACCAATAAAATTCCATATCGAAATTAATTCATTATATATAAACATATAATTAATATAAAAATATATAACATTTGAATTTTGCAAATGTAATATAAATACAGGCTATAGTTATGGGCTCTAAGTATGGAGTATTAAAATGAATAATATGAAATTCTCATTTGCATCATGATATATACTTTAAAATAGAGGAATTGTTGCATTTTTTTTAAATGACGGTCTTCTTTTGTAGCAGGCTAATGTCCATTGTTTAGGATTGGACATCCAGAATGTGAAATTTATATAATTGAGTATCTGTGATAAATCAATAATGGATGTTCGAATATGAAACTACAGCTCTAATTAAGAGATTCTAATATCGTCATAAATTGGTCTAATTCCTCCTAAAAGCCACTCAAAAAGAGCAGCATGCACTTATATAAATTTAGCTCGTGTGTAATATAAACACATTTATTTTGAATAGAATTAAAAGTATAAAAATATATATAAGTAATTTTTTATATTTTTTTTGGTCCATTTGCGTTAATAATTGCATACTATTGTTAGTCAGTTTTGTTTTAATTAATTTCAGTTGATTTGAAAATGACACTTATATTGTCTTTTTCTTTTGTGCTTTAGTTGCAATTTTCATGTCGTGATCATGATTCATGATTGTGCCACTTCTTTTTTTTTTTTATTTAAATTGGAATTTCCAATTTCATATTTAATTCATACTCGAATTGTCATTTAGCAAACAGGCATAATGCAGCCCAAAACAGTGATATGTCAGAAAAAAAGGTAGAATTGGATGGCTCAGAATTTTAGGATTTGATGCTATTACGAGGCTGCTTTGTAGCTATTTAGCTAGCCACAATGATGTTTTTTTCTTCGTAATAATCGCTCTAAATTTGATATATGCATCTCGCAATGGTTATAATTGAGATACGACACAATATTTATAAGTATACAAAACTAAATCAAAAAATAAGATTTATATATATAGATATGATATATTTGTATATAAATTATGATTTAAATTCCTTTAATAAACTATAAAGTCTTATAATTTTTTATAAGAATTATATTTCGTACTCGTTAACAGATATTATAGAATACATGAGACAGAAATAATCTAAATAAAAAGTGTTTAAAAAATTAATCAAGACTTAATTCAAAATCTATAAAAATTCAAAAAGACTCAAAATACATTTTGCGGTTTATTAGTGCCATTTATATCTTTTTATGTATCACTCACTGTTTTGATTTTTCAATTATTAAATTGTTTCTGCTGTCCCAAGTAAATCGAAGCAACTATTAATATTTCTGGAGTTTAAGTTGACATATATTTTTAAAAATAAATTTAAAAGGTCAGTTTTCCATATAAAACTAGCAAAAATAATTACAATCTCAAACAATTAAATTTAAGATTGAATTTTATTAACGGCTTGCAATATATTTGACCACAGATAATTTTTTTGTGAGAATGTAAAATCGTGTATGTTTTTTCTCCTAAAATTTACCTAGTAATTAGAGTTTTGAATAGGGAGATATAAATACTTCATTTACATTGTCCATATAAAAAGAAATAATAATAAAAAAAGGGGAAAATGTATTTTGAGTTCCCTAAACTTTTATTGTTTTGTGTATAAACCCTTTAATCAAATACTTTACCATATCAAATATTTGAATGCATGAGACTATTGATCAATTATTTCACCATATTTTCCGCCTAGACTCTCACTTCTTTTATACTTAAGTATAGAAGACAACGGGTAAAGTTCATGCGAATCAACTTTATCCTTATTTATGATATGTTGGGTACCTGTGAACTGCTCATCCGTTGTCATTCCTATACATAAGGATATGATAAATAATATTTGGCATTGGTTGGTCAATCACTAACAGTTTTATCGTAATTATGCTCCATATTTCATCAAAAGTGCATGGACAATACTTTTTGCTGCTAACTAAGATTATTTATTGACAATAATATGAGGCAAAACTGCGATAAAACTGTCAGTAAAAGACTAATTATTATTGAAAATCGATTCACTAGTATATATGTAAACACACAGGGACTAATAACTTGTTTACTCAATGATGGATTCTGTTTAAATGTTTCAATGGATCTGGATCTGTAGAGGAAGATTCTGCTTTCGTCCGGATCCCTGCAAGATAAAATAGATAAGATACTGGTTAACTTTTGGGTTAAGCTCTGATGGCTAAGTTAGTTTCGTTAATAGAGATTTTATCTTAGACTATATTAGTTAGAATGATCCTTTTACCTCATTGTTCATCCCTTTTGTAGGACAGCACTAGAGTTTGTTATGGATTATGATTGTCTCTATCAATGACACCAGAGTCCTTATAGGAGAGAATAACTTGAGCCCCATATGATGTCCATCTATGAATCCTACCCAAACACGCCTCTCTAGCAGAGATGGGCCTTGAAGAGAACATTGCCTTCCTTCTAGAATGCTACGCTAGTTCTGGATCCGCATGACCGAACCTAACCACACAGCCCATCCTTGTTACCAACAATGCCGGTTCTCCAGAAGCGACCTGCTATCGTCGTGCGTTCAGCATTGATATGACCGGATGTCATCACCTAATAATCTAATACATTAGGTTTGTGCTCTAAAATGTCCAAAATAATTAAATAATAACCCAAAATACCATTAATGCTTCATGGATGTGGAGCACAATTACAACTGAATTGTAAATGAGGGACCATTTAATGTCAAAAAATAATTTATCAAAGATTTATGAATGAAATGATATTGCGAATAAAGGGTAAAATATAGTAAAATAATATATCGGAGCTATATACATAAAATAATAAAAATATAAGTATTAGTAGTAATTGACGAGTGATTTATGTATAAAATAGTAAAAGAAGCAAAGAAAAATGAGTTTTTTGTTTTTTTCCAAAAAAAAAAAATAATAAAGAAAAATGAGTTAAGGGCAATAATAATGGAGTAGGCGATAATTAGTGTTAAGCTAATTGAGTCGTGGCTATTTGTGTGGTGTGGTGTGGTGTGGTGGTGGGGTTGTAAGCAATGATTTAATTCCTTTTTACTCAATTTAACTAAAAAGCAATCCATCATGACATACAAACGCGTTAACATTTTTGCTTTTCTTTTTCTCGATTTCTTGTTTTTACCTTTCACAGAAAATAGTGATCAAATAAAAAAAATAAGAAAAAAAGTCTTCTAAAAAATGGTGTATTTTTCTTTTGATATTGAATTCAATTAACAAAAACAATGGAGATTAAAATTAAGTTTAACCTCCTAATTAAGATAAAAACTCTTTTACATTGAAATTAAACAACATAAGTATTTTAGTGTTTTAAGAAATTATATTGTTAAATAAAATTACTTTTTGCAAAATAAATCAGTACCGAGTTTAATAAATTTTTTTCTTTTAATGTGACATTAAGAAAACTAAAAATTTGGTTATGAAAAGAAAAAAAAGGCATAAAAACTAAAAAAAAAAGTGTCAATTTCCACATGACAAAAAATGATAGATATTTTGACCGACTTAAAAAATTATAGAATCCCCAAATCTTTGAATATTTGTGTGCGTCAATCAAGGCAGGCTAATAATGAGCCTCTCATGGCTTCTGTTTGTTTGTAGATTAATTTGTTTCATATACTACTTAATTAAGCTACTACTATTCTTTAAATATGCTATACAGCTTAATTACCATTAATTAATTACTTTTACTCACTTAATTAACTCACCATAAAATCATGGTTCTATCAATTCAAATACTTATTTAATAACTTTGAGCAGCCTGGCTGGGCCCAAGATACTAATAAAAAAATAAAAAAATAATAATTTTTAAAAATTTTAATAAAAAATAAGTATAAAATATAAAATATTTTTTAAATTAAATATAATTAATAAACAATTATGTATTAATGATGAGATTTATAATATTGGTTTGTCCAAAGCATGCATGGGAGGAGAAAGGGTTACGAAACTTCAACATTTTCGACTCCCTAAATTATGTGGTTAACAACTATTTTAACAGTATTTTAAATAGTATTATTACTTTTATAAATGTATAGTAACTCATATTATCTATTTGCTTTGAAGGTGCAAATTAAGATCCGTAATTTGTAAGTTGAATAGGGTAACTACATAAAAGACAATGGTGGAAGAAAGTCTTGTTGAATAGTTCAAATGATGAAAGTCATGAGAAGATAATAGTAATCCAGATGAATGTATTGAGAGATCAAATTGCTTGTAAAATTAAAAATAAATTTTAAAATGTAACAAATTAAAATTAAATAATTAATTTATATAGCTATATAAGCTACGAAAAAATAATATCACATTTATAAAAATGTGATGTTTTAATATTTTTATTTTTTAATTATTTAATCATTTAAATTGTTTATATTACATTTTTATTTGTATAGTTATTACATATTAATTTAAAGCACATGTACATTAATTTTTTTACACATCTTTATAGTTTTACGCTAAAAAACATTATTGACATTGAAAAATAAAAAATTACGACAAACTACAAAAAAAAAAAAAATTTATATCATCTATTTTTTTACCCTAATTAAACAGAAAAAAAATATGACGATTTACACCTGTAATCCAAACATATTATCATTGAGATAATCTTGTTCGACTATTGACTCTTTCTTGAAAATGTATTTAATGAAAGTCAAACATAAATCTTTTGGGATAAATTCAGCATGTGTGATGCTAAGCAAGCCACAAGGTGGTAGGTGGAGAGGGAGAGCAGTTGATAATAGTTAAAAAAAAAATAAAAAAGAACTTCTGATGTGATTAGCAATTTAGATAAAAATTTGGGGCTAACAGTAAAATAGCCTTAAAATTCAGGGACAATAATTACTTTTTAACTTTTTGTGTTTTTTTTTGGAAGGAAAGCCATGTGAAGATGAAAATTCACCGTGTGTCCGTGAAGTTATATTTGTATTATATGGATAAAAAGTTAAAAAAGAAAGGATTCTGTCTGAGTCGTCAGGTGGATTTGGCGCGTAAATCTGGTTCTTTTTGGTCTTTTCATTTTCACCTCTATTCTCCCGCTATATTCTACTTCTCTATTTAAAATTTGATATAGTAATTAATTAATAAACCATATCGTACTGTTTATTTTTCTGTTGAGGATTTCATTTCACCATAGTCTCTTATAATTAATTTCCACCGCTTTTCATTAAATGTGTAATTATGTAGCATTTTATGATTAAGCTAATTCTATCCAGGAAAAAAGATTATAATAAGGTACTCAATGTTTTTTTAATTCTTTTAATAATTTGATACATTAAGCCGTTGATTAATTATGATCACGCACAATATATTTCTTATTAATTATAAAATTAGTTTACAAATATCAAAGTCGGTTAAAAGCATGTGATTCATTTTATATGCATCTGAAATTATATTTTTTACAGTTCAAAATTATGTAATGTTTTTACAGTTTATCAATATGCAAACATATATTAAAAAGTTGATTTTAATTTTGTTGCAATAGAAAAATAATCTTAAGTTAACATGAAACAAACTTTTAATTGAATTTGATTTTTCTAATTTTAGATGTACATTATATTTTAATTATAATTGATTGCGAGCTTTAACAGAAATGAAAAAGAGAAGAAAGGATTTTCTCATTAATTGATACAAGCTACCAAGCTTGTTTATATACACGAAAATAGGAGAAGCCAAGTTGGTATTCACCAACTGAAATTAACAACAGAATTGAGGAAAGTTTGTTTGTTGAGTAACTAACTAGAATTAATGAAACGCTGCGTTTTCATCTTGCGTTTCATTCCTATTATCCCCTCTCAAGCTCGAGTGTAAATTGAATGAAGACCCAGCTTGGATAACAACGGAAGAAATAACTTTGGTGGCAGTGCTTTTGTGAGCAAATCAACCATTTGTGAAGCAGAGGAGACAGGTAACGAATGAATGATGTTGGCTTGTAGTTTTTCCCGAACAAAATGACAATCCAAATCGATGTGCTTAGTCCTTTCGTGAAAAGTAGCATTATGAGCAATGTGAATGGTAGATAAGTTGTCACAAAACAGTGGCACAGGTTAAGTATGAGAAATATGCAAGTCATGAAGTAAATATAAAAGCCACTGAACTTCACTAGTAACAGAAGCCATAGCTCTGTACTCGGCCACGGAAGAAGAGCGAGAAACAATTGCTTGCTTTTTGCTTCGCTAGGATATTAAGGAATGGCCAAGAAAACACATTGACCTGTAACAAACCTGCGAGTATCCAAACATGTTGTTCAATCTGCATCAGAATAGGCCTGTAGTTGAAGTTTGGATGCACTAGGATAAAATAACCCTTTGCCAGGATCAGCCTTAAGATAATGAAGAACTCTCTTAGCTGCTTAAATATGTTGATCAATTGGTTTAGATAAAAACTGGCTGAGTTGATTGATAGGAAAAGTAATTTCAGGTCTAGTGTTAGTGAAATGGAGCAAATGACTAATCAACCTGCTATATGGCAAGGGTGTTAACATATTAATTGAGTTTATTATACTGACTTACCGGATCGTACTAGTTTCGACTGGTATTGAAAAGGGTTAGTTAGTTATAATAGGCTCAATTAGTGTGTCAATTAGAAAGGGAATACAGTTATCTTGTTATACTAATTTTTACCAGCAACTTCCTTATTTTGATTAGTTACAAATCAGTTATAACCACTTGTATACTAAGTGGGAATAGGAAGGTTCTGGGCCTCCACTTATTGTTTCCTTTGTGGGCCTTTGTATTGTAGTATAAAAAGAGATTATAGCTGTATTCCATTTGTGAAAAAATAATCTTTGAATAAAAGAATTTTTCTTTGTTTTGTTCCATATGGCATCAGAGCACTAAGTGCTCTCCCGGCGATGGCGCGCAAACAGAGGAAGAAAGCAACCGAGGTTCCACAAGGTGAATCCTTTCCCAATGAGGCAACTGAAGATGGAGAAGGAAGCGATGCACAGTCTGCAAATCCAATTTTCGATCGGGATTTTCAGCAACAAAGAGGAACAGATCTAAACTATCACGGTATGAGCAATTTCACGTCATTTCCTAATTTGATTCAGATGCAATCGACTGATAATCTAGGGGCAACTATTATTAATCTGCAATTGGACGGGAATAATTACATTGCTTGGAGAAAGGCAATGATTAAGGCACTTTGTGTCAAAGAAAAGAGTGACTATGTGTTAAAAGATGCCACAATTCTAGAAGAAGGATCTCCAGGCTATATGCAGTGGTTAAAGGCAGATTGTTTGGTGACATCTTGGCTAATCAATAGCATAACCAAAGATGCAGCTGAGGGTTTTCAATATGCATCTACTTTAAGAGAGTTATGGCAAGATCTAGAGCATAGATTTGGTGGAAGTAATGGACCAATGCTGTATCAAATCCAGAGAGAAATCAGCTTGTAAATCCAAGGAAACTTACGGATTATGCAATATTACACTAAACTGAAGAAATTACGGGATGAGTTGAGTTTCTTGTCTCCGATGCCAAGTTGTTAGTGTGGATTTACGCGAAGTTGTGTATGCAATGCTTTCCAGAGAGTAGCAGATCAGAGAGAAGAAGTGAGGTTGATGCAATTTCTCATAGGACTTAATGAAACTCATGAACATGTCAAAAATCAAATATTGTTAATGGATCAACTTCCCACCATTAATAAAGCATACTCAATGTTATTGAAAGTGGAAAAGCAATAAGAAGTAGCTGCTGTTACACACATAATGGATTTTGCTCATTTCGTTTAGGCAGAAAAACAGAATACTAAAGGAAAGGGGAAGAAAACTTATGCTGAATTAAAGGCAGAGAAGGCAAATCTGAAGTGTGATCATTGTGATGGAACTGGCCACACCAAAGCAAATTGTTTCAAGATTATTGGATATCCTGATTGGTATAAGGGTCCAAAATCTCAACAAATCACTAATTCCAAATTCAACAAAGCTACTGCAGTTTATACAGGGGGTTAACATTCGAAACAAGCAACACAAATGACTTCTTCCACTGATACAAAAGTTCAGTTTGAAAGTTTTGACCAACAGCAAATGGCTTACATGGTGCAAGAAATGTACAAAGCCTTCAAATGCAAGGGTGCTATAATTTCAGATTCACCAATACAGAATCCGGATTTCACAGCATTTGCAGGGTTTTCTGGTAAGAATAATCTCAACACTAGACTTGTTTCCAATTTGGCACATTGTTGGATCTTTGATAGTTGTGCAACTACTCATATGAGTCCAACAAAGAAATGGTTCTCTGATTTTACAGTGTTAAGAATGCCACAGCAAATAGTGTTACCAACTGGTACTGTTAAATTGATTAACACAGTTGGTACGACATCTTTATCCAACAAATTTCGGTTACAAGGGGTTTTATATGTTCCGGATTTCCATTATAATTTGCTGTCTGTGGGAGCATTACTCAAACAGTTTAATATTAAAGTGAATTTTCAGCAAACTTATTGTTGTCTGCAGGATAAGCAAACTCGTGAAGTTATGGTTGTGGGTTGGATGGTTGATGGTCTTTACTTACTGGATAAAAGTTCCTTTTCCACAGAAGAAATCATAAAATGTCATCAATTGTGTTTTAGCAGTACTTTGAATTCCCAAACTATTGATATATGGCATGACAGGTTGGGTTATGCATCTTTTGATGTATTGTCCCACATAAGTAGCATAGAGTTACAAAATAATTCATCTGCTTGTGTAGTTTGTCCTTGTGCAAAACAGCATAGATTTTCCTTTACTCGAAGTCATACTTCTACAAATTCCAGGTTTGATTTGTTACATGTTGACATTTGCAGTCCTTATAGAATCCCAACTTATAATGGAGCAGGATATTTTTTGACAATAGTTGATGATTACACACACCTAACATGGATTGTGTTGCTAGCTTCTAAACAGCAAGTTCCTTCTGCTTTGGAAACTTTCTTCCAACATATTTTTTGTCAATATAACACTCATGTTCGAGTGATAAGAAGTGATAATGGTTTTGAATTTGTAAATATGACTTGTGCTAATTTGTTCAAACGGCTTAGCATCTTCCATCAGTGTAGTTGTGTATATTCCCCCCAGCAAAACGGTGTTGTTGAGCGCAAACATAGACACCTTTTAGAGATTGCACAGGCAATTATCCTCAAGTCTGGTTTGGCAATTGAATATTGGGGTGAGGCACTTCTTACGGCTGTTAGCATCATTAATGTCTTACCATCCAGGTTATTAAATTGGGAATCTCCATATTTCAGATTTCATGGGTCCCTTCCTGATTACAGCCGTTTTCGTGTTTTTGGTTGTTCCTGTTTTTACACAGATTTACACCTCACAGGGACAAGTTTGCGCTGTGAGCTCAAGCTATTGTATTTTTGGGTTTTGAACATGGTAAGAAAGGATACAAGGTATTGGATTTGGCAACCAGGAACATTGTTGTCTCCAGAGATGTTTCTTTCCTTGAGTAGAATTTTCCTTTTCATTCTTCTACTTCTTTTGATATTTCTACCAAATCTACTGATGTTTCACTTGATGTGGGGATAATGCATTCTGATGATCATTTATCTGTTGCAGCAGATACTTCTTCTCTTCGACGTTCTAGTAGAGTTGTTAAACCACCTGGCTGGTTATGGGATTATGCAACCTGTGCTAAAATTTCTGAGATTTCTCATACTTGTTCTCCTTCTCATGCTGTTTTTTTTTTTGCTCAGATCATGGCTGTGAAGGAACCTGCTCATTATGACGAATCCAAACATGATCCAGCTTGGGTCAACGTGATGAACGCTGAACTTGATGCTCTGGAGTTCAATCATACATGGGACTTAGTTCCTTTGCCTCTAGGTAAGAAACCTCTTACTACTAAATGGGTTTATCAGGTAAAGTATAAACCCAATGGTGAAATTGATAGATATAAGGCTCGATTAGTAGCCAAAGGGTATAACCAAACATTCGGGGTAGATTATTATGAGAGTTTTAGTCCGATTGCTTTATTTGGGGTTTTCCCCTCCTGATATTTCTTATGTTACACAACAGTTAAGTTAGTATATGCAACAACCATGTGAGCATCATTATCAAGCTGCTCTTCATGTTCTCAAATATCTGAAAGGTACTGCTAATTTGGGTTTGTTCTATCCTTGCAATTCTGATTTAACTTATCTCATTGCCTACTGTGATTCTGATTGGGCCAAGTGCAAACTCAAACGACGGTCCTTATCTTGGTTTTGTGTTTTTGTTGGTTCTTCTTTGGTTTCGTGGAAAACAAAAAAATAGAACACCGTTAGTCGTTCCACTGCTGAGGCCGAATATAGAAGTATGGCTTCCGTTAGTTATGAACTTAAATGGCTTTCTTACCTTTTGGCTGATTTTGGTATTTCGGTTTCTCTTCCTATCTCTTTTTTCTATGATAATCAGTCTGCAATTGCTTTGGCCAAGAACCCCGTTTATCATGATAAAACTAAACATGTTGCTATTGATGTTCATCTTGTTCGTGAGTATTTTGAAGCTGGTTTCTTGTTGCCTACTTATGTTCCAACTCATACACAGTTGGCTGATATGTTTACTAAAGCTTTGTCTTCTTCCCATTTGCTTCCTTTCCTGGTCAAGCTTGGCCTTGTTACTATGGCTCCAGCTTGAGGGAGGGCTGTTAACATATTAATTGAGTTTATTATACTGACTTACTGGATTATACTAGTTTCGACTGGTATTGAAAGGGGTTAGTTAGTTATAATAGGCTCAATTAGTGTGTCAATTAGAAAGGGAATATAGTTATCTTGTTATACTAATTTTTACCAGCAACTTCCTTATTTTGATTAGTTGCAAATCAGTTATAACCACTTGTATACTGGGCTGGAATAGGAAGGTTCTGGGCCTCCACTTATTGTTTCCTTTATGGGCCTTTGTGTTGTAGTATAAAAAGAGATTATAGCTGTATTCCATTTGTGAAAAAATAATCTTTGAATAAAAGAATTTTTCTTTTATTCAGATAATGTTGTACCAGAATCAACAGATAATCATAATGTAGGATCCATTGGTGTAGCAGCTGTTTTGTTGCCAATAAACTGAAATCTGCCATTAAATCAAGGGTGTACTTCCTCTAAGAAATATTAATCCCAATGGAACTTCTCTCAATCTCAAAACCGAGAAAATACTTCAAATCACCTAAGTCTTTGATCTTAAATTCAACATCCATTAAATGCTTGATGGAATGTAACTTAGAAACAACAGAACCAGTCAAAATGATGTCATCAACATAAATGAGAAGAACAGCTAGCTCAGTATCCACATGCTTAACAAACATAGAGTGATCATAAGCTGATTGATGATAGCCATGTGAAATAAAAAAATTGGATAGCCTCGCAAACCATTGTCTGCTGGCCTGTTTTAACCCATAAAGAGAACGAGTGAGCTTACAAACTGTAGGTGCTGAAAGACCAGGTGGCAATTTCATATAAACCTCTTCACTGGGCTCTCCATGAAGAAAGCCATTATTCACATCACACTGAAAAAGAGGCCATGAATAAGCAGAAGCCAATGCAAGTAATAATTTGACTGTAGTTAATTGATAGTCCCAAAAAGAAAGTGGCTTCCACACGGTCTTCACGACTGGTAATGCCGTCTGGTCTCACCGGAAGGCCGTGTACCTGAAATAAAAGGGGTTGAGGACCGGGTGACCTCCGGGTCCACTCCGATGCCAAAGTTAGAGGGTTTGGGAGAAAAAGGAATAGAAGAACACAAAGAAAATGTATTGTTGGAAAAGATACCTGGGGAGTCCCTTATCTTCCCTTTTTATAATGGGTTCATCCGCGTGACCTGTCAAACCGTTTTGTACGGTTCACTCTCATTGGCTGGAAGTGGTCCCCCTTCCTGGCACAGCTGGGCGGCGGACTCACCCTGCTCTTGTCTCCGCGGCCCTCTCTTGTACCTGACCTCTGTGGCCTCCACTCTGCGTTTGTCCCCGCGACACCTTTACAGGTACAACATCATGTCCTTACACGTGTTCAATGGGGATCTGCCCACCTGTGCCTTGGGTTAGGAGACTTGAAGTGGTACAAGTTATTTCAGTCGGTGCTTTTCAGGACCCGATCTATTAGGGAGTCGGTCTTATCCCGGGTCGCTGAACGCCATACGGACCATTAGGGAGTTGGTGTATGAGAGGACGCGGCAACTAGCTGCGTGGTCCACACGGCCAGTTTTATTGCTCCATGCTATCAGGAGTCCCCCCCTAGTGAGAGAAATCCTTTTAAGGGTTTTGCCATTATTGTTTTCTGGCGGTTGGTTTGAGTGGCTCGAGGTGACTCTTGGGATCCCCTATGCCAGGGGGACACGTGTCCTTTTACTGAAACGGTGTCAGTGGGCGTCTGTTCACCTGCCCCCTTTCTTCTTCCTTTAAAAAGGTGTTTGGGTGTTGCATTTTCCACTTTGAAATTTCTCCTGCAACTACTCTCTAGGATTCTCGCGATTTCGGATTTGTTCCTTGCCACCACATCCTTCGTTTGATTTTTCAACTCCTAGTCTCCAGTAAGTCTTCTTTCCCCTGCTGGTGTGCGTGTTGATTTTGCTTGATTTCGGTGTTAGGGGTTTTGTTTTTCTGGGTGTTTTTACTTTCTGGGTTGCATCTGGGTTGCATCTGTTTGGTCGCTTGTTTTTGTTTTTTCATTGTTGCTGTTCATCTTTATCCGCCATGAGCTCTTCTGCAACCCTTAGTGATTTAGGGTCATCCACTAGCGGTAGGTCCGGGGAGCTGGTGAATTCCAGAAACCGCCCCAGTAGGGTAGACAAGGGCAAACGGGGTTTTAACTTCAAAACATCCGGTTCGAAGCCGGCTCGCCGCCTTCTTGATCCCACTGACCCAGATGATTACTTGATACTCACCACCCCAAATTTGCCCAGCCTGCCTTCTTCTTCAGGGAATGAATACCGTCTCACTACTTCCTCGGACTCTAGCTCTCACCTTCCTTCACCACCCCCTACCTTAGGCGAGGAGGCGGGCACATCTGCTCAGCCTTCTGTGCCAGCCAATCTGCCTGCTGAAGAGCCCATCCTGGTGGATTCTTCTTCAGATGAAGTCCCTCCACCCGGCCCCAGCAAGGCTGGAGCCAGGCGGATGACTCCTCGTATCGACGACATGGTCGCTGAGACCCACGAGGAGCACATCCGGTTGTACAAACAGTTCCATCCTTGGCTGCGTAGGTGTGAGGTGATGCTTCCATCTGCCAACCAGCGGGTTCACAGGCCTCCACCAGGCTATTTTTCCATCTACCTGGACCAGATTAGTTCTGGCTTTTCATACCCTCTCCCACCCGGCATCAGCGAGATCCTGCGGGTTTGAGGCTTCTGTCCGGCTCAGATTCATCCGAACGCTTGGGGGGATATCTGCGCCACCTACTGGCTGTGCGAAAATTTGGGCTTCGAGCTGACTGCCGCCTTCTTCCGGAAGTTGGCCACCCCCAAGTTGAACTCCGGTGAAGACCACTACCAGCTGTCCAAGAAGGCGGACTTCTACATTTTTCAGAAGCGGATATCCTCCCTGAAGCGCTTCAAATGTTTTTTCTTCTACATTAAAGTGACAGAGGGCCATGACGCGTTCCCAGTGCAGTGGTCAGTCAACGGAGCCGGGAGGGCCCAGCAACGCTTAGCGCCGGGTGAGAAAACGTTCCTAGAGGAGTTCAGGACCTTGGCTCCCAATAAGTGGACCTGGCAAGTTGCTGTGGACACTTATCTGGAGAGGGTTAGTCTGGTAGATCGGGAGGGATTCGGCTTTACGTATCACCCGGGTCCCATAACTGTGAGAAAAGGTACCTCTTTTATTCTTGCTTAGCAATTTTTTACTTGTGTTTTCAGGCATGAATAAGGCTGACATCCTTGACCGCATTGTAGCGGCTAAAAAGAAGAAGGTTCAGAAAGAGCAGCGTCCCGTCCCTGCCGAGATTCCGTCTGATGTGGGGGGCAAGGCTAAGGGACACAGCCCCCCTAAGCCACCAAAGAGGAAGAGGATTGCTGTGGCTGCCCCGGAGCCGTCTTCTCGCCCCGTAAGTCCCTGACCTCGAATTCTCTCATGATTTCATTATTTACTATTATCATTGCCGTTTTTATCGCTGCGTTTGCTTGGCTAGGATCCTGAAGCTGCCTCCTCCGAGCCGTCTGCTCCCTCTGTGCCTTGGATGCAGAAAAGCAGCAGCCACCTTGCCCGGATAATAGATGACTCGGCTCAGGATGAGTTTAGGGCCGGGTTCATACTACCGGGTGACAAGAAGGAGTATGCTCAGCTAAGTGACTATACGGCGGCTTCCTTGTGCCTGCTGGACCTGACCTCCGTGAGTATTCTGGTGAATCCTTCAAACATCTTTTCCCTTCTTCTTTTACTTATCACTTTCCATCCTGCAGGGTATTTCTAGGGCGGTAGACTTAGCATCCCGCCTTTCCAAGACCAGCCAGCTGGAGAAGAGGCTGAAGGAGGTCCAGGCGTCCCTGGACGCTGAGAAAAGCAGGGCTTGGTCGCAGGGTCAAGAACTTAGCTGCTTGCAGAAAGAACTAGAGGAGGAGCGGGCGGCCAAGGAGGCTCTGAAGCAGCAGCTGGACACGCGGGAAGAACAGCTTAACAAGGAGAAAGCTGGGCGCAAACAGGACTTAGATAAGTGTGAGGCTGTTCTGTTTGATGCGACCAACGAGTTGGTGCTTCTCGGGCAGCTGTTTGGCCAGCGTGTTCTGGCTGCTTGCCAGGCTGTTCATCCGGACTTGGCTGTTGATCTTGACTCTATCGACTTCCCTCGGTACGAAGATCTGCCTGCCAAGGAGCATGGAGGGGAACAGGCTGAGACCGGGTCGCAGGCCAGCGTTGAGGTGCAGCCTGAGGAAAACGTTCCCGGGGTGGATGAGCATCCTTAGATATATTTCTGTAATTTTTGCTTTTCTCTGTAGCCGGGCATTAACTTTTGTAATTTGCTCTTTTCTTTGTAGCCGGGCCTTGACTTTTGTAATCGCTTATTAAAGAAATGAAATTCTTCTTTTTCTCTCATCTGGCCAGTGTTTATTATTATTATTATTTTTTTTTTTTTTGCCTTTGAATGTGTCTGTTGAAATTCCTTAGAAATATTTCTATTGAAATTTCTCTTGTTTTGCTTGCTCTCATTTTGTTATGAGATTTTCGTAATGATCACACACCCGGTTATAACCGGCTCCTCTGATGGGAGTTACATAATCAATGTATTTCCGGTTTGTGACCGGCTCCTCTGATGGGAGTTATTAATGTATATCCGGTTATGACCGGCTCCTCTGATGGGAGTTATTAGTGTGCATCCGGTTATGACCGGCTCCTCTAATGGGAGTTGTATAAGACTGAGTGATTTGAATGGCACTTTCATTGATCTTTTTAGTATATCTTACAAATGTAGGTGCTGCCTCATTAAAAACCCGGCTATGGAAAAACCCAGTGGGAAAAATCCATTAGCGGGAAAAGAGTGCAGCCCAGCGTTTTCTTTAGCTGCCTTTAGGTGGGAAATATTGCCTTAAGTTGGCTATGTTCTACGTTCGCGGGACATCTTTTCCATCCAGCCTTTGAAGTTTGTAAGTTGCTGGTCCAAGTGCTGCCGCCACCTTGTATGGCCCTTCCCATTTTGCGCCAAGCTTTCCCTTTCCTTCCCCCGCTTGTGATGCCATAGAGTCCTTTAGGACTAAATCTCCTTCTTTGAGTGTCATCTTCTTCACCCTTCTGTTGTGGTAACGGGCCACCTTATTTTTGTAAGCTGCCATTAGCATGTAGGCCCTTTCTCTTCTTTCGTCCAGGGAGTCCAAGTGGTGCTTCATGTTGATGTGATTTTGGGCCTCAGTCTAGTAGAGCACTCGGTCGTTTGGGGCACCGATTTCAATCGGTATTACCGCCTCGACGCAGTAGACCATGGCAAACGGTGTTTCTCCAGTCGGTCGTCTTGGGGTAGTCCTGTAGGCCCACAAGACGTTGTTTAGCTCGTCGACCTAGGCACCTTTATGTCTTTCCAGCCTCTTTTTGATGCCGTCACCTATAGTCCGGTTGGTGACTTCCGTCTGCCCGTTGCTTTGAGGATGTGCTACCGAAGAGAAACTTTGCATGATCTTGAGCCCCTTGCAAAATTCTCTAAATTTACTAGAAGTGAATTGGGTACCGTTGTCAGATATGATCCTGTGGGGTATCCCGAATCGAGTGACGATGTGATCCCAAACGAAGGAGATGGCCCTTTCTGGCGTGATTGCTTGGACTGCGATTGCTTCGACCCATTTGCTGAAATGGTCTACTGCAACTATAATGAATTTCCTCTGCCGGCTAGCTTCAGGCATGGGCCCCACTATATCAATGCCCCATGTAGAGAAGGGCCATCCGGTTAATATTGACTTTTGCTCAGCTGCGGGCAGATGGGATTTTTTCGAGTGGATCTGGCATTGGTGGCACTTCTTGACATATTCTGCGGCGTCCGCCTCTATGGTCTCCCAGAAGTAACCTTGCAATTTCGCTTTCCTTACTAGCGTTTGTCCAGCTTGGTGTGCTCCGCAAACTCCCTCATGAAGTTCCCTGAGGACATAATCCCCCTCTTCAGTAGTGATGCATTTTAACCATACGTCAGTGAAGGATTTCTTATAGAGTTCGCCGTCAATTATGGCATATCGCTGGGATTTTCTGGAGATTTTTGTAGCCTCCCCTTTATCTTCAGGTAGGATTCCCTCCGCAAGGTATTTTAGTATGGGCTCCATCCACCCCCTTTCCTTTTTTTCCACCGTCAGGACTTCCTCCGCTTCGATGACAGGCTTGGTCTGGACTTCATACGGGCAATTCAGGAGCTGCCAATCCCTGATGCTGGCTGCAGCTTTGGCGAGCCTGTCTGCTTCAACATTCTCTTTTCTGGATATGTTTTCCACTCTCCATGTGGTGCCTTTCTCTTCGATGGCTTCGAGCAAGTGTCGTACCTTTTGGAGGTATCTGGACATGCAAGGATCTTTAGTTTCAAAGTTTTTATTGATTTGGTTTGAAACTAACCTTGAATCGCTTAACAGCTTTACTCGGTCTGGGGCGATTTCCCGGATGAGCTCGAGCCCTTTGATTAGGCTTCATATTCTGCAGCATTGTTGGTAGCTGGGAAGGCCAACTTTGTGGCGTAAGATATCCTTATTTTTTCGGGTCCCTCGATGTGCACCCCAATACCTGCTCCCTCCTGAGATGAGGCCCCATCCACATATACTTTCCACTCCTCTGCCTTTAGTATTTGACTTGGCTCCAAACCTGCAGATTCCACTACGAAGTCTACCAGGACCTGTGCTTTCAACGCCGGCCGGGGTTCGAACCGAATGTCGAATTCACTGAGTCTGATGGCCCATTCGGTGAGACGGCCTGAAGTATCCGGTCTTTGGAGCACTTTCTTCAACGGGAAATTTGTCCTTATGATCATTGTGTGGGCTTGGAAGTAAGGCCTTAGCCTAATAGAAGCTGCGACTACCGCCAAAGCCAGCTTTTCTATCTTTGGATACCAAAGCTCGGCTCCTCTCAGTACTTTGCTAGTGTAGTATACAGGGTGCTGTTGGCCTTCTTCTTCTCTGACCATCACTGAGCCCACCGCTTCATCCGTCACCGCTAGATACAAATACAGTGCTTCGCCTGGGACTGGCCGACTTAACAGCGGTGGGGTTCCCAAGAAGTTTTTGATCCGGTCGAAGGCTTCCTGGCACTCGTGGTCCCAATCAAACTTCTGACCTTTCTTGATTGCTTTGTAGAAAGGCAGACATTTTTTGGCTGAAAAGGAAATGAACCTCCCGAGTGCATTGAGGCGGCCATTGAGGCGCTGGACTTCATTCACCGTTTTCGGTGGTACCATTTCCAAAATTGCCTTGACCTTCTCCGGATTCGCCTCTACCCCTCTGCGAGATCATGAAACCCAAGAATTTTCCTCCTCGCACCCCGAATACGCACTTCTCTGGATTAAGCTTGAGACGGTATCTCTGTAATATTTTGAAGGCCTCCTGAACGTCCTTGGCGTGGTTCTCCTCATCTTTACTCTTGATGATCATATCGTCAACGTATACTTCGATTGTTCGCCCGATCTGATCTTTGAACATATGGTTGACCAGCCGTTGGTATGTTGCTCCTGCATTCTTCAAGCCAAATGGCATTACTTTGTAGCAGTAGGTGCCTTCATGTGTGATGAAAGTGGTTTTTTCCTCGTCTTTTGGGTCCATTGGAATCTGGTGGTACCCTGACTTGGCATCTAAAAACGAATACACGGCATGCCCAGCTGTGGAGTCGACTAGCTGGTCAATGCTGGGCAAGGGGTAGCTATCCTTCGGGCAGGCTTTGTTTAAGTCGGTGAAGTCCACACACATACGCCACGTCCCGTCCGGCTTCTTTACCAGTACAACATTGGCCAGCCATTCAGAGTACCGCACCTTTCGGATGTGCCTTGCTTCCAATAGTTTGCTTATTTCCACCTCAATCACTTTTTGTCGCTCTGGGGCATGCCTCCTCTTTTTCTGTGCCACTGGTTTTGTAGCAGGGTTTATGTTTAGGCTGTGCTTGGCCACTTCAGGTAAGACTCCAATAATATCGCTTGTGCTCCAAGCGAAGGTTTCCTGTTCTTCTTGGAATACTGTTGAGATTGCCCGCTTCAATTCAGGTTTCAACTCCTTGGCCACTCGAATAGATCGTTCTGGCCCTACCACCAGGGTCTCTAGTTCATCCATTGGTTCGGCCCTCTCTTCTTTTTCGGGCTCCTCTGACTCCCGTCTGGCCTCTTCTGCTCTCAAGGAAGCTAAGTAGGTTTTTTGGGCCGCCTGCTGGCTTCCCCTAGCCACTGCTACCCCTTTCGCAGTCAGTATTTGGAGGGCCAAGTACCGAATGGAGAGAATAGCTTCTGACTTCACCAGGAAGGGTCTTCCCAAGATTATGTTATATGCCAGCGGGGTGTCGATGCAAAATTCTCTTCAGATCTCCAGGAATGCGCCGTATCTCCTACTTCCAGGGCGAGGGCTGCTTGTCCAACTATAGGGACCGAATGGCCGCTCAGACCGACCAGTGGGGAATGTGCCGGCTGGATTCTGCTTTTATGGATGTTCAGTTGGTGGGCCGCTTCTCTGGTGATAATGTTGACCGAGCTGCCCGTATCCACCAGGATCCTTTTTACCGTGTACCCTTCTACTAGGGCTTCGATGACCAAGGCGTCGGCGTGATGCGCCTGAATGTCGTTGTGGAGGGAGAAAGAATGATTCAAACTGTCAACCTTTCCTGAATCGGCTGGCTGGCGTCCTAAGAATCTGGCCTTCTTACTGGGCGACCCAAACTCCGGCCCTCCGGCTATTACCATGACCACTCCCTTCGATTTTTTGGTTGGTCTCTGTTCATCATCGCACCCGTCCCTCTTCTCTTTGTCCTTATGTGTACTGCGCGTGATGCCTTCTACGAACCTGCTGAGCTTTCCTGCTTTGATGAGTAAGTCTACTTCGGCTGCCAGAACTCGGCAATTGTCCGTGTGGTGACCCTTTGCTCTATGAAATTTGCAATAGGCCTCTTTGTCACGCCGTATATGGATGGAGCTGTTTCTCACGCCGTATGTGGTGAGGGAATTTGGTGTTTGCAACGGAGCCGGCGCGGGGTATGAATGTGGGGTATTCGGCAAGTATGGGTGTGGTACTCCGTACCATGGGTTAGGAAGTATAACCTGGGAGCCTATGCTTCCTGAGGCAGCCATAGTGGGATGCGCCTGCACAGCCACCTGCTGGTCTCCTACAGGTGGTGGCAACCAGCCAAAAGCTGGGAAATATCCTCCTGCATGGGGTCCTCCAGCCATTCCGCTACTTCCAGCCATTCCGCTACCTCCTCCAATGGGCCGAGCCGGGCCCTGTCCTGACCCTTCTAATCTCATACTGGGGGTCTCCTGCTCAGAGATCGGAAAAAGGGCTCGAACAACATGCGGATGCGAGGCTGACTCTAGCAATGTGTGCACTATGGGAGGGGGAGAGCTGTCACTTAATGAAGGTCCTGTTATGCCTTGCTCCTGCATCTGGAGGATGGCTCGCCGGAAATCGCTCTGGTCAGCTGGCGTCATCCCGTAGTTCTTGGCAATCCGATCTAAGACTGCACTGGCAGAGCTGCCGTTATCGCCAAAGGTGGCGGCAGGGGCGAGGGATGAGCTTGGTATTGCGCCGGTGGCGACCACGGCAGATGAGGGCGTCATAACCCCGGTGAATGCTGGTATTGCGCCTCCCTGAGAAGGAAGGACAGTGGAAATTGTATCTGAAGTTGTTGGTCCCGATGACATTGTTTCGTTCAGCGGGTCCACGCTCACCGCACCAGTTTGATAGTCCCAAAAAGAAAGTGGCTTCCACACGGTCTTCACGACTGGTAATGCCGTCTGGTCTCACCGGAAAAGGGGTTGAGGACCGGGTGACCTCCGGGTCCACTCCGATGCCAAAGTTAGAGGGTTTGGGAGAAAAAGGAATAGAAGAACACAAAGAAAATGTATTGTTGGAAAAGATACCTGGGGAGTCCCTTATCTTCCTTTTTTATAATGGGTTCATCCGCGTGACCTGTCAAACCGTTTTGTACGGTTCACTCTCATTGGCTGGAAGTGGTCCCCCTTCCTGGCACAGCTGGGCGGCGGACTCACCCTGCTCTTGTCTCCGCGGCCCTCTCTTGTACCTGACCTCTGTGGCCTCCACTCTGCGTTTGTCCCCGCGGCACCTTTACAGGTACAACATCATGTCCTTACACGTGTTCAATGGGGATCTGCCCACCTGTCCCTTGGGTTAGGAGACTTGAAGTGGTACAAGTTATTTCAGTCGGTGCTTTTCAGGACCCGATCTATTAGGGAGTCGGTCTTATCCCGGGTCGCTGAACGCCATACGGACCATTAGGGAGTTGGTGTATGAGAGGACGCGGCAACTAGCCGCGTGGTCCACACGGCCAGTTTTATTGCTTCATGCTATCATTAATTGATACAAGCTACCAAGCTTGTTTATATACACAGAAATAGCAAAAGCCAAGTTGGTATTTTCGAACTGAAATTAACAACAAAATCGAGGAAAGTTTGTTTATTGATTAACTAACTAGAATTAATGAAATGCTGTGTTTTTATCTTGTGTTTCATTCTTATTAAGCTTAATATGTAAATTAAAAATTCTTGAACTTCAAAAATAAGGATAAAAATACAAAATAAAAACAGAAACTTTTTCCGTTCTAACTATCCAATATATTTATTCTATGAGATTACGAGTTTCATAAATTAGATTTATAAAATTTTCAAATTCAACAAGTTAAGCTTTTGATATCTTATATAATCAAATACATTAAGTCTCTAATTAATTCTCCTGATATTTTGTAAATTGCAAAAATATTAAAAATTACGTTATTCATTTGACATGATAATTTTTACATGTCATCTTTACAATTTAGAGAGATTAAATATTATAAAATGTTTATATTCAACAATTCATATCACTATTTTCAAATAAAGAGAACGACATGTAAAAATTACCACAATAGATGAGTAGCATGATTTTTTTAATTATGTGTGTGGGTACTGCAAACAAAAACTGCTCGCTAGGAAAATTTAATTAATGTGTTAGATTATTAAATTTCAAAAACTTATTATGTATAATTGAAGCTTCAAGAGTTTACTGTATACAATTCATAAAATTAAATGGCCTTATAATATAATATTCCTAATTCCTAATTTTTTTTATTACTATTGTCAGATTAGCCTGTTTGAGATTGATTATAAAATTTTAGGTGACATTTTTCCTTGACAGTTTTAACTATACTGCATTATTCAAGTTGAGGGTTGAGTTGCTTGTATTAAGAGTTGAAACCTAATTTATTAGAAATTATTTTGAAGCTTAGTTGATTTTACAAGTAAATTGGTTGCATTTGTACGTAGTAGGGTTGACACCATAGATTGAGTTTATGTGAGAAGATTCAAGTTCGATTCTCATTAAGTATATTTATACGAGGAGTGTGCGAAATTGAGCCTAATTCACTCCAAATAACACCTCAAAGAAAATAGAATTACCATACAATTATAAATAGTTATTAGCTTTTTCTGCTAGCCAACATGGAATGTTTAACGCAACTCCACATACACATAGGACTGAACATTTAGAGGATACCATGATAAACTGGACATGTGGTTAAAAAATACACGATTGCTATACTCGCTTCGCGGTTTTCAGCGTGGGAAGAACAGTTCCTCCACATTGAGGCATCCCATATCTTTTGCTCGAAATTAGAACTGTGATTCTCTTCGCTCAACAGTTATTTTGAAACTTTGCCAGCAAGTTTATAGAAATCACAAAACTTCATCCTAAAGGAAAAAATTTTCATATGTTCTTTAGGCATTTGAATCTAGCAATGTAAATATCAGTAGTATGCGTTTTTTTGAGTCACATTAGACAATTCCACTAAAACACCTTGAAAGATGAGGATTGCAATAATTGACTTTTTACCTTTGTTAATATCGGATACATAACGGGTTGAGGAGCCTTAAAACTGAGATTAAGTCCCGAATCATATATTATCTTTTTGGTTGTAAATTGGTAGGGTGTTATAACTTTATTTGGAATTATCCGAATATTTATAAGATGTAGCAATAAGGGAATAAGAATACAATAATAATAAAGAAAAGAAAAACGAACAAATCAATCAACCATCATCTTCGGTTTGCTGTCTGGACCTGTCTATGAATTTCACATATTTTCTATTTTTTTTGGCATAAAAGAACCCTAACTACCTCCCCCTCACTCACTCTCTCCCTCTCCCTCTCTGTCTCTCTCTGTCTCTCTCTCTCTCTGTGTCTTGCTCAATCACTGAAAGCTTCACTTTCCCCTTTTCTTCTTCTTCTTCTGATGAAATGGGCTTCCCTTGATCTCCATTTCCATTACTGTACACTCTAATTAACTCCTTACTAACCCCAAATGCCATTCTTCTGTTGCTTCGCTTTTCACTTCCTTCCTTCTTTCTTACTGCATTGACTCTTTCCCGCTCTGATTCCATTCTGCTTTTCGTAAGTGCGATTTAACTCCTGCTTCCTTTTGCTCCTTTTACGTTTCACTCGCCCAAAAATGTTGATTTCATTATATATTTTATTCTTTGCTTGCTTCTTTGGTTGTTTACAGATGTGTTTCCTTTTTCTTCTTTCCTACTTTTTTTTTTTTTTTAATACATAAGTAAATGAATAAATAACGCTTTGGATGTTTGTATTATAAGCCAAATCTATAGCTCGCTTCACTAATTGAGTGTTGAAGCTATTGTGGTATTCATAATCTGATCTCTCTTGGAAGTGATTTTGTTTTATTTTTTCTTCATTGTAGTAGTTATTAGTATCATATAGATGTATTTCTGTGATTGTGCTTCAGAAAGCTGAGTGTTTGTGATTTTTTGGTTGGGTAGATCTTGTGGCTGGGCAGAAAGTTGGAACTTCATTATTGATAACTATGAAGCTGATACAACCACTTTTCTGCCCAATTTTTTTCCTTCTGGTCCTCTTGGACAGTGGGAAAGCTGAGATTTATATTGCAACAATGGAGGGAGAGCCTGTCATAAGTTACAGAGGAGGTATTCCTGGGTTTGAAGCTACTGCTGTTGATACTGGTGAGAAGATTGACACTGACAGGTACTGTTAACTTCTTATTTTCAAGTTTGCGGATTTGAAGTTCCTATAGATCTGTAATAGGTTCAAGTCCTGCATTAAAGCACCATGTCAAGTTGTCAATGGCTACTACTTCATGCTTGCTAGACTGTTGTGCCATGCAAGGACTTTGGGTTTGAATTTATTTTCCTTTCCTATTTTTTCCTGGATAGCCTGGGGATTACTTTGACTTGAGAGGTATCATTGTTGACTATCAATTCTGCTGATCAATAAATGTGATTTAAGGTTATATTTTAAGCGTTGGATTGACTTTTCTTGGTTGTAGAAGTGTCAAGTTTATGGTATGAATGCTTAGGTGCAGTTTTGGTAGTCAAAAATAATCAACCCCGGGCAACTGTTTACACTTAGCTTATAATATCTGTATATATATAAATTTTTAATTTGTTATAAAGTATGTACTTCATTTTTTTTCTCGGTTTAGTATTGGCCGTTACTTGAAGTCTGTATAAAATCAAGTTTCATGCTTCAGAAGTTCTGAAGTGAACTGAACTCTAATTGACC
This sequence comes from Euphorbia tirucalli, assembly GCA_039660915.1. NCBI lineage: Eukaryota > Viridiplantae > Streptophyta > Magnoliopsida > Malpighiales > Euphorbiaceae > Euphorbia > Euphorbia tirucalli. The sequence goes on along the minus strand of CM077634.1, from coordinate 20,871,585 downwards.
CATGATACCGCTTCACTTAAGTAAGATAATATTAACAAGCATTCTAATTGGAAATCAGAACCAAGTGTAAATGGCATTTTTTTACCAGAAGAAAGGAAGGACAAACGCTATTGTTGAAGTCGTTTTACAGGCATTTTGTTTACCAAGTGTTATCTTTTGTTCCGAGGATTTCAGAGTAAATCTTGCTTGACAGTTTCTAGTTATCCGAGTTGCTAACTTGTTTGTGATGTACAGTCGATTCACGTCAGTATCCAAAAAGATATACATGTTCAGGCTTTGTATGCTATGGAGTAACTTTCTGACGGTTTATTTGCAGTTAGTTCAGTGCTTTTAGCAGAGGGGTATGTGTATGGTCATGCCAAATATTGCCTACAGCAATTTCTTCGTATTGAAATTCACGGCATTTTTCCTTAATCACTATATATTCTTTCAATGTGCATGTTCTGGTTGTGCTTCCTGCTTTCTTTGAATGGAGGAGTAAATTGAATTTCTTAAAGCTATGCTTTCTCACCTTTTCCCTCCGTGTTATTTGGACCTCATTTCAGTGAATTGGTCATATCCTATGCCGAGCATCTAGAAAAGAAGCATGATATGCTTCTCGGCGAGCTATTTGAACATGGAACCTACAAAAAGCTCTACAGCTATAGACATCTTATAAATGGCTTTGCTATCCATGTATCCCCTCAACAGGTGAAACCTTAGAGATTCTTTGTTCATGTCTTCCTTCTTCGTGGATTTTTGGTTGATATCTAGTTCTCCTTTTGCTTTCTTATTCTCTTACCTTTTTCCAATATACTAGTAGGCAGAAACCCTAAGGCATGCCCCTGGCGTGAAATCTGTGGAGAGAGACTGGAAGGTGAGGAGACTCACAACACACACACCACAATTTTTGGGGCTTCCAACTGGAGTTTGGCCAACAGGAGGTGGCTTTGACAGGGCTGGAGAGGACATTGTGATAGGCTTTGTTGACTCTGGAATCTATCCTCACCATCCCAGCTTTGCAGCACATAACACAGATCCCTATGGGCCTGTTCCGAAGTACAGGGGGAAATGTGAAGTAGATCCTGATACGAAAAGGAAATTTTGCAACGGAAAGATCATTGGCGCACAGCATTTTGCAGAAGCTGCTAAAGCAGCTGGGGCATTCAATCCTTCGATTGATTTTGCATCTCCACTGGATGGTGATGGACATGGAAGGTTAGAACCCATCCATTCTATATGAACAATTTCAAAGCATAAAATAGCGTGTGCATGCGTCTATTATATATATACACCATCATATGGTTATACGTACCATGCATATTATCAGTTGAATGATGTGATGCCTCTTTTTTGTCCTTCAGCAGACTTCCATTGGATCTCTGGAGTTGCATAATAAATCTGATAACAGTTCTCTTGTTTATATCTTATTTATTTCAGCCATACAGCAGCTATTGCAGCTGGAAACAATGGTATTCCTGTGAGAATGCATGGCCATGAATTCGGAAAAGCAAGCGGGATGGCCCCACGTGCTAGGTGAGTGTAACAACTTCTACTTCTCTTATCCATTTTGAAGGCTGCATTTGATATGACAAACGAGTCCATATTATTTTCAGGGTAGCTGTGTACAAGGCACTCTACAGGCTTTTTGGGGGTTTTGTTGCAGATGTAGTAGCTGCTATTGATCAGGTCTATTATTCTTGATCAACACATTACAGAACTAAAAGATAGTCAGTGTTGCTTTATCATTTGTCTCATTTTTGTACTGCACTACTGGTCATGATTATTGCTATTGTTATTATTATATGACCTAACCAACACTTCAGAGTTCTCACATTTAATAGACCTCTTGTAAATAGTCATACTTTTAGCATGTGACCAGGGTTTGTGGGTATACATGTACACACATATCTTAAAGCTGTACAAATAACAATATTGCCTTGTTGTTCTATAGGAAAATTTTTCATGTCCTACCTCCACTCTTCTCTGTAAACTCTGGTAGATTTACAATGAACTAAATATAAAATTAAGTTTTATATTGTCAATAAATGTTGTATATTGATGTGATGGCTTTCAAGTTGGGATGCATATATTTTCTTTCTTTCTTTGTTTCTCTTTTTTTTTTTTTTTGTCTTATTTTGATTGTGCTTTTTGAACAGGCTGCACGTGATGGAGTGGATATACTCAGCCTGTCGGTAGGTCCAAACAGTCCGCCAACAACCACCAAGACAACATTTTTGAACCCTTTTGATGCTACCCTTCTTGCAGCAGTGAAAGCGGGTATATTTGTTGCACAAGCAGGTGGTAATGGAGGTCCTTTCCCTAAAACCTTGGTTTCATACAGTCCCTGGATAACATCTGTAGCTGCTGCTATTGATGATCGAAGATACAAGAACCATCTAACCCTGGGAAATGGAAAAATCTTAGCTGGACTTGGTTTGTCACGTAAGTTTTACGTACCTGCATATTTTGTTTCATCTACTGTAGACTTTGAGAAGCTGTTTGTTTGCAGGATAAGATGCCTGCTTGTGATAACAATTCTTCTGTTAAATTAGGTGCTTTGCATTCCTATCTTTTCTGGGTGTAGGTTGCTTCCATTTCTCTGGTTGACAATTCTGTTGCAACAGCCCATTCTCACTAAAGGTTTTGGCATGGAGCTGAAGTTTCAGCTAATAGAAATAATGTGCCATTGAATGATTGAATTGTTTTGAAATTATATCTATTCATGTTATATCAGAGCTGAATTCTCTCTCAGCTCGTGGAGATTATTATTTGCATGCTGGCTAATTGCTTGTGTCTTGGATTGATCTCTGTCATTCTAAAGCTATGCTTAACTGATTGCTGTAGCCTCTACTCGTCCAAATCAAACATATACCTTGGTTGCTGCAAATGATGCGCTACTAGATTCTTCAGTAATGAAATACAGTCCTTCAGACTGCCAGAGACCCGAAGTGTTGAACAAAAATTTGATCGAGGGGAATATACTTCTCTGTGGTTATTCGTTCAATTTTGTCGTTGGTACTGCATCGATTAAAAAGGTTTCAGAAGCAGCTAAGTCTCTTGGCGCTGTTGGATTTGTTCTCGCTGTGGAAAGTATTTCTCCAGGAACAAAGTTCGATCCTGTTCCTGTTGGTATTCCTGGGATTCTCATCACAGATGTCACTAAATCAATGGTAAAATCCACATCTCTTATCATCTTCCAAAAGATGAGAACATCATGTTATTTTTATAATATTTTTCGATCCTTGGAACCTTTCTTTTCTTGTTATAGTGTATTTTGGATCTTTGAATCTGCTGAATTCTTACATTTATGGCATAAATGTTTGATAATCGTTCCAGGATCTTATTGACTATTACAACATTTCTACTCCAAGAGATTGGACTGGACGAGTGAAGAGCTTCAATGCTGTGGGAAGTATTGGCGATGGCCTGATGCCTATTCTCCATAAGTCAGCTCCACAAGTGGCATTATTCTCTGCTAGAGGGCCCAATATAAGAGATTTCAGCTTCGAAGATGCTGATCTTCTTAAACCAGATATCCTAGCTCCCGGTTCTCTTATTTGGGCTGCCTGGTCTCCAAATGGAACAGATGAACCAAATTATGTTGGTAAGCAAATTATTCAATTCAATCTATGCTCCACTAGTTTAGGGCTATAACATCTGGATGCCATAAAAAATTGGTTAGTCTACTTATGGAACAACAAAAGGAACTTTATGCACTCTGGGAGGGCATGATTGTGAGGTTTGAAGTCTTGTGACTTAACTGTTGAAAATTTTGTCTCCTCTGAAAGGTCCGGTTGAAACCTGAGCTGAATGCTAAATTAGCTAGGAGTTGAAAATCAGCTGAGGTATAACCTATGTAATCCGTATGATTCGACAATTTTAGTGTAAGAACTTAAATGAGCAGGCATACAAGAAAACTTGAAAAAAAGAGAAAAAGGTTATGTTTGATGTAGTATATTCATAACAGACATCATTTCTTTGGAGCAGGAGAAGGATTTGCCATGATATCCGGGACTAGCATGGCTGCACCACATATAGCAGGGATTGCTGCTCTTATAAAACAGAAGCACCCTCACTGGAGTCCTGCAGCCATCAAATCCGCCTTAATGACAACATCAACAAAGATTGACAGGGCAGGAAGACCTCTTCAAGCACAACAATACTCTGAAACTGAAGCCATGAAGCTGGTCCAAGCTACTCCTTTTGATTATGGAAGTGGTCATGTTAATCCAAGGGCTGCTCTGGATCCCGGACTCATATTCGATGCAGGTGCTTACAAATCTTATCCTAGATGTGTGTCTCCATTTCTGCTTAACTGAATGAATTCCGAACTGAATTGCTAGTGTCTTTTTGTAGGCTACAACGATTACTTGGGATTCTTGTGCACAACACCTGGCATTGATGTTCATGAGATACAAAACTACACACACTGTCCTTGCAACTATACAATGGGTCATCCGTCGAATTTCAACACTCCTTCAATCACAGTCTCGCACCTGGTGAAAACTCACGTAGTTACTCGGACCGTTACTAATGTTGCCGAGGAAGAAACCTATGTGATCACAGCAAGAATGCAACCAGCCATTGCCATTGAAGCTAGCCCTTCAGCTATGACTCTGAAACGGGGTGCATCCCGGAAGTTTACCGTAGCGCTGACAGTTCGATCAGTAACAGGAACATACAGTTTTGGACAAGTCATAATGAAAGGAAGCAGAGGGCACAAAGTAAGGATCCCAGTTGTAGCAATGGGATACTGGAGGTAAAAAAAAAAAAAAAAGGTTGGTTGGATGGTAATTTAAATTAAGGTTTAATGATGTTAAATATTCTTTGTAACATGTTGTAATAAGGCTAGATATGATTAGTCCAAAATATATATGTGGAATAGCTGTAAAGAGAAAATGCTGTAAGGGGAGAGACGCCTAGTTTCTTCCAATTATAAGTTTTCCTAGTTTCATTTTATATTTGTTATCTTTTTTCCAAAAGGATCTTTCTTGTTTCTTGTCTTTAAATGTTTGCAATAGAATCATTTTTTGTTTCAATTTCCCCCTACAGAGAACTTGATGCAAATGAGTGTCATTTTTCTTTCTTTTTGGATTATTCTATAAAAGTTAATGGAAGAATGTTCAAGAGATTAATTTTCTAATAAAGAGACTGATTGGAAAATCAAATTAAGGTTGGTTTAAATTAGAAATCAAGTGTTCGAGTTTAGATGGATGTAAAAGAGCTTAATTGGGGAAAAGAAAAAAATCTCAAATTGAGTATTCCAACTGCAATGATAAGAAAAAAAAATGTAAATAAATAAATAAATGACTGACGAGAAAAATTTAGACAAAGACAAAATGAGGTTTGGGACGACATGAGATGTTAACTGAATCAGATTAATCAGTTTCTGTTACATAAAATGTAATACCTTCGAAAATAGTAGGTGAAATTTAAACATTTACGTAAGCTGAAAGTTTAAGTTAACCCTTTTTATACTTCTATTTAAATTTATATTTTATGATTTGAATTTAAAATTCCTATAAAAATATTAATTCATTGAATATAGTATATATGTTGGTCAGAATAAAAAAGTAAAATAATTAGGAATAAACTGAAAAATCAAAGATTTGATGAATGAATTCCTGATAAATTGTTAAACGTGTATGAAGGGGTTGATATTATAAATCACAAGTCAAAACAGTCAGTGCAAAATTTGGTGAGATAAGATAGGTGTGGATCAAAATGAAGTGAATTGTTAGAGTTAATCAACATTTAAGACAAAATTATAATCAAATCAAAGCCCCATCACTATGCCATTTGTTTCAATCCAATTCATTCATATACCAAGGCTTTATCACTCTTGTCTATTTCATCTCTCCATAAAAATGATCAAAAAATCAAGTCAATTACCAATTAAGTCTTTCCATTCCAATGACTTCAAAATTACGTTTAAAAACAATAAAATAAAGATTTCAACATATTTTGTACCCCAAAGGGTATTCTGCTAATAATACAGTATAAACTTTTGAGTCAAATCACGATAATTTTACGAAGCTCATGAACTGTTTTATTCTCATTTCTATAGATAACAAAAGTTGGAAATGTATTTCGTATGATTTATGAAATTATATATAGTAAATTAGCCTTAAATCTAACGAAAATTCTGTCCGCTTAAAACTTTTGGATTCAAAACTCTTAATTCACATTTCAAATTTGAGCTCGTTATTGTATAATACTTCATATTTGGACTAATTATTCCTATTAAAGCTGTTGTAATCGTTTATACATTAAAAATTTCACAATACAATTGGTAAATTGATTTTTATAATTCAAAAATAATTCATGAATTTATTGGTTCAAGTGTATGCTACATTATATATCATTATTATATGAATACATCCCTAGATTTTTATTATATGCATGTTTTCTCATAATGTCCGTCAATAAATACTCCTTGGAAGTGATGTTTCTTGGTGTCTTCCATTTCCACGTGACAGAACAAAAACTTGAAAATCAAGTCAAGCAGAACTGACCATTCCCATATTAATGGCCTTGACAGTTGACACAATCAAATGGATAAAAAAGAAAATAATGGCAACATATTAAAATGAGAACTTCAAGATTACGTTAAGAAAAATTAATTAAAAAATGCAATATTTACACTCAGTTCACTACACAACATGACGTACAATTTTCTGTTTACTTCATTTTAGTTTTGACAAAATTGACACCTAGCTTTTACTTGCCCTAAAATTAAGAATATTTAATTAACATCCAAATCTATAGTATGAAGATATGATATTTAATTTGGTTGGCAAAATTCACGCTTAAGTAAGTTTCATTGTTTACTTAATTTAGTTTTTCTTACATAAATTGTGGTTTGATATACATATGATTTTAGTTTTTATTTTATTTATGGTAATATTTTATTGTAATAGCTAGCTTGTGCTAAGAATAACTAGACTATTAACAATATTAATATTTTCAAAAACATTTTTTTTTAATATTTAAAAACAAAAACAACTTAACCATAAAATACTAGCTCCATATTTTCCGATTAAAACAGAAAAATTGTTATGATTTTTGTTAATTAAGGAAGGTGTGTTTGTTACTTCTCAAAAAGAAATAAAAAAAGGTTAATTCCTTAAAGAAAATAAAGGTTAATTAACTATTATCCACCTAATTATCCTACTGAATTAATTGGATGAACACATGGATTTTGCAAAATTCTCAACAAAATTGAATAGGATAATTAGTTTTTGATTTATGACAAGGATTATAATAAATAAAGTTAAAGTTTTAGTAGTTGGCCAGAAAAATATCAAACCGTCAATTAAACGGCAACAACAGCAAAGTCTTCTCTTCTTCTTACTTATTATCCTTGACATTTTCCATTTTTTCTTACCAAATTAAATGAATTCCAAAAAGTTCTATAAATTCAAAATTAAATCTCATATAGTTCAATTTCTTTTTTCCCCTTTTCTCTTACAAAAATGGGTTGCTGTTGTTCATGCCAAAGAACATCAAACATAGAAGGATACAACATTCGAGTAGTAGACATAAATGGTTATGTCCAAGATTTTGATTATCCTATAATTGTCAAGCAATTAACAGGATCTTCAAAACCCCCGGGATCAACCAAATCAAACATTAGTAATCAATCATTCGTATCAACTGCAGAAAAGCTTCTGTCTTCAACTGGGTCCAAGCAACTCGGTCCAGAAACTCAGTTACACCCGGGTCATGTCTATTTCTTGCTGCCATTGTCCACTTTGAAAGAGCCACTTTCTCCTATGGATTATGTTGGATTAGTGAAGAAGCTTAATTCCGTCGCTAAATCCGCCCCTAAAAATACTACTAATGTTATAACCAGCGACAGCTTGATGAATCCCTCGCTGAAGAGGAGTAGAAGGGTTAATTATAGGATAACTAATAGGACATGGAAACCAATTCTTTCTACGATTAGAGAGGTGTCTTTTAATCGGAGAAGTGAATCGGATTTGCTTCGAGATATGGAATTTGAGGGCCAGACTCGTCGTTGTTAATCGATTTCTTTTTTTTCTTTTTTTCTCATTATGTACTTAATTTAGTTCTGTGGTTTTTGCAGGTTGTAATTCTTGCAATCTGCTTTTTCTGCTTCAAGCTCATTAAGTAATCCAAAAGGCTTATTGTTGCTAATTAAAGTACTTTTTTATATTATGAAAAAATATATATTAAGAAATCAGATATTAAAACAGAATTAAATAATTCCCTTAGAATTTAAATTAATTATATATTTTTTTTCATTCATTCAGAAAAAATTATAATTGCTTTTTTATTTTCACTGTCATGTTAAATCTGCTTTTTTTTTTTTTTTTGAATTAAATTTCTTTCAACAACTATTATTATTATTATTATTATTATTATCATCATCAATGTGATGTTGAATATGGAATTGAGCCGCAAAAGGTAAATCAAATCTCTTCCAACTTTGGCTGAGAAAATCTATTATCCCCAAACTTTAAAAACGACCTATTAATTCCATAAACTTACACAAAATAACCTATTAACTCACTAATCCAGTTTAAAACGATATATAACTAACCACCTCGTTTCCAAATACTCAGATGAGTGTCCTTAGGTGAATTCCACGCGCCGCTAGAGTTTTTATTTTATTCCTTTTTTTTCTCTGTCTGCAAAAAGAGAATGATGTTGTGTTTCATTCTTTTTCAATTTAAGTTTCGCCCAAAACATATCTAATAAAAAGTAAATATACATATTATCTATGGAAGGATTTGAGATATGCAAGTATGAAAGATAAAACAAAAGCATTCATATTGTCCATAGATATAGATTTTGTATATATTAGGTACGACACAGCCGTATACAAGGCTTAAATGTTATTGGTAATAGATTTATCACCGCTATAGGAAGGGAAAGTAAACAAAGGAGTTCTGCTTGATCGGTTAGTATCTCCTCTTTTAAATAGGGTCTCACCGTTGAGACGAGCCCTAATTACTTTAAGACTAATTGATTAATAAGGTGGGAAGACTATAGATGAATTATTGAAAGTGTTCTTTTATTTTTAATTTTTTTAACAAAGTTTATAGAGAGTGTGTTGGGTTTTGAATGAGGACCCTCGAGTTCCGTTGAGGCTTTTGTCCCAAATCATTTGTAGGTGGATTTGTGGTTATAATGAAAGTGAATTTAGTTGAGAGGGGGGAGAGCAATGGGGGCTGGTGGGACCAATTTGAGAATTGGAGAACAATCCCAAATACCATCCTTATTACAAGAAACAACGAAATGCTTAGGAATCCAATTCTGTCGTTTAGAGATCCTCTCCTTTCTTAACTCTCTTTGCTTGTCCTCAATTGATCTCTTTGCTTCTGCTGCTTTCTCCCATTTTTTACTCATTATTGCTTCATTTACTTCTCTCCACACTACTGCTGATTCACTTTCCCATAGTCCCTGTTCAATTCCACAATTAATTACACCATTAATGCTTTAGATTTTGCTAATGAAGGTTCTCATTCCCTTTGTTTCACAATCCAACCTACTTAGCAAACTTTAATATTAAAATTAAGCTATATACAACTCACTATCAAGCAATATAGCAAATTGATGGAATATATGAGAATTGAATAGACATTTCATTTCTCATATTAATAAAACTAACGGTGTTAGAAAAAAGTCCTCTTTTTGCTAACAATGATAACCGAAATATTCCTAATTAAAGAAAAAAAGATTACAGCGGTTGACTCTTAAACGAGTATAGGGGGGCACGAAGGATCTGTGAACCCCGGGCTCGGGGAATGTAACAAAAAGAAAGTGAAGTTGCCAACAGAAATTTCTTTCTATAATTTTCCATAGGCAATTACACTACAAGCAACAAAGCGTATGTACAGGGACCAATATTTGATCCCAAAGGTAAATTGATTGGTTTCTATTTAGCGACTGATTGCAATCGTTATCTGCTCTAATAGTCGCTAACTCCGTGTAAAAGTGGGCGTCAGAGTTAGCAACTAGCAACTACACTACTGTATACCCGGTCCACCGTGTCGGCTGGACTGGATCAATCGAAAATTGATAATTAATAATTAATTAATAGATCATTTATAAGCTAGCCGTAAAATCCTAATTCTTTCGGTCTCAAATTTCAATTTATTAAAAATTAAAAAAAAAAAAAAAAAAGCTGACACTTAATTTTGCACGGAAAAAATGGGCTAACTTGTTTTTCTTGTAGTGTTACATTCTATTACACGATCTTAGTTGACTTGATATCAAAGATGGAATCTCATATGGAAGTTTCAATGTATTAAAATTTTAAAGGAGTACATAAGCGCTTTTAGCTAATGTACTTTAAAGGAGTAATATATTCTAGGAGTATTTTAAAATTTTTCCCCATTTATGACGTTTAGTCTTACAGAAAATATGTTATTTTTAACATAGTTTCGTAAGTTACCCCTCGCGTATTTTGTTCTAGTTCCACCGTTAATAACCACATGGTTTCTTTTTATAGTTTAGCCTAGAATATTTCATGAAGCCATAAAGTAGATAATTACCTGAGGATCCCTTACAATTGGAGCTTTTAGCTCTGAAAGTACTTCTTTAGCATTGTATATTACACTCTCAATCCCACTATTGGTGTCCTTCACTGTTACAATGCTGCATTACATAATCAAATCCAAGAAAAAAGAAAGTTTAGAAGAAATGTGAAACTAAAAATTTGTGTGTAAAACGGTTTTTGTTGTAATCTAATGTACGTGAAATTTTACTATACTCCTTAAATATGTATACTCTCAACTATGAAAATACAATTGAAGTATTTTTTATTATATCCTAAATTGTATTTTCATAAGTGAAGAGGAAGTACACTACTCCGAGAGTATAGTAAAATCTATCGGTATTTATGGTAACATAATGAATGAGAAATTATATATGCACCTATTCCAATGTCCATGAAGATCGTGGAGAGTTTTGGAGGGAAAAGAAGATTGATAAATCCTTCCTTTAACGGAGTTAGGTCCTTTTCTCCCTAAAACAGAACTAGTTGAATAACATAAGTCAGCTTCAAGGCCTGTCTCTTGGCAATGGATTTTAACATTTCCAACCCAATCATTCATTGGTGGAAGAAATTTTGTCAAAAAATTTGGTGAGTTCATCACATATGTTTCTCCATGATTATTCAGCTTCAGTTGCCTTTTCCCTTTAAGCCCAGCTTCCACTTTTGTCCCTACAATCATTTCATATTTTTCAAACATAGGATTTCTTGATGTGCATATGCTTTTAATTAATCAGAATTCTAATGCTATATATATAGAGGCGGTTTTGAAGATAAATGGAAAAATTTTAAGTACAATGGACTCAACCACTATAGAAGATATAAAGGCGAAGATCTATCTATTAAATGCCCTTTTACCCCTTTCATATTTGAAATTGGTCTTTTTACTCTCTGAAATATGCAAAAGAAAATAGATTTGACCCATTTTAAAGGAAATTTAATTTATTTTGACAATTTTAGAGCAAGATTAGGATTTATTTATTACCACTTTTTAAGATAAAAACAGGTATATTTCGTGTTAATTGCTAAAATAAATTCAAACTTTCCTTTAAAACCAAGAGTTGTTTAATTTGGGTAAAAATTGCTAACATTTTGTATAGGTCACGGGTAAAGAATGAATCTCAAAAGTTAGGAATAAAAAAAAAATTTAGTGCATATATCAGCAAACAAAATCGCTTTTAAGCCCACTGTAGAAATGCCATGTATACAAGCACATGAAAAGGATGAATCCGTGGCTTATTTCTAGTGGTGGGATTCATTAATTAATTAATTGTAAATTAATTATAGACATTCCCAACCATATCAATTTGACATCAAATCAAGTGAAAAAAAAAAGAAAAATAAAAGAAAAATAAAAAAAAACAACGTGTTCTGCTTTTTTTTTTTTTTTTTTATAAATAAAGTAACGTTATTTTTTTTATTACAAAAAGAGGATTGCATTTCCAATTGTTAATAAAAAAAAAAAACTAAAATTAAATTTTGACATTAAATAAGATACTTTTATTCATTTTGAACTCAAAACATTTAAATTAATTAATAAAAATACAATAGACATTAACGATGAATTTTGAAATTTTCAAACAGTGTAAATATTTTTTTGAAGTAAATAATGATAATAAATTTTTAAAAAAATAACAAATTGAAAAATCTTCGAAAAATATTCAAATTTTGATGTAAAATTTGAAAATAATATCCATAATTATTGGAATGTTAAATAGCAAAACTACCCTCCACTATATCATCATTTTTAACAGAAAAATGATAGTTGTCCTTTTTCTGTTAACAGTTGGAAATACAATCCTCCTTTCGTAATAGAAAAAAAATCCTTTACTTACAAAAAAATGAAACCACAAGGTGTTTTTTTTTAATTTGTCCTAAAATCAAACTCTTACTAAATTTTGTAGCATGGAAATTGATAATGGAATCCATTTACCAAAGTTTGGAAATGATTTTCAGCATTTTTTGTTTTTTTGAACGAACATGTTAAAAAAAATCTTAAAATAAAGTGAAAGTGGAAAATACCATAGAATTTAGCAACCGTGTTTTAGCACCAAATAATCTCAATGTTTTCTTTCTCATCTGTGGCATGGAGTGCATGAACTGGTGGGTGATGTGAAACCTACAAATCAATCATCAAACCTCGTTATACTCATAGATTAAGGTTGCGTTTGGGGCTGCTTTCCGCAGCTCTGAAAGCTGCTTTTGGAGTTGCAAAAAGCAGCTTCAAATGCACAATTAGTAAAAGTCAGATTGTATTTATGAAAGCACTGGAAAAATACTTAAAACTACTTTTAAATAAAGCAATGAAACTTAATTTTTCTCCGACAGCACTTTCACTAACAGTAATCCCAAACTAGCCCTAAGACAGATTATTAGGTGTGCTCAGCTATCGGTTTTCATACGCAAAACAACCTTTTTATCCTTGTCTTATACACTAATTACCTTTTTATCCTTTCAACTCTAGTTTGTATAATTTAACACATTTGGTAGCCAGCTGGCTTAACGCTAGAACACATATGGTCAAGTTTCTTGGTACAGTTTGTTTGACCCAATTTAAGCATACGAGTACAATGCCATATAAAATAAAAGTTTATCGTCGGAGTCTCGTACGATAGGTACCTGTTCAAGGAGAAGATTGAGGGATCCAGTAGAAACATGGTGAGTCTCACCAAGAATAGGATTATAAGGAGCAACACCATAGATGACTGGGCGATTAGTTGAAATACACCAACCAACTACTCTTTTCATTCTCTCCATTGCATTCTCACCATCGTTGCACTTCTTTAACATATCTTCCCTCACTGCATACACTGCTTCTCCAAAGCTTTGCAGTTGTGATTTTGGATAATTAAACAATGCTGATATCTGATTTTATTTTTCAACATTTCCACCCAACTAAATTACTTAATTTCAACCTCATAAGTTTTACCACTACCAGAAAACTACTATTATTTAAGAGTTGGACATAGCCAAAATGCAAAAATTGCTAATTTGAATGTTTACTAATGTATTTTTACTAATTTCATACTGTCATATTATATATATATTAAAATGTGTTTTTATATTGTATTAATCAATTCGCATATATATTTTAATTATTTGAAGGTTGTTAAGGTTGATTTATTTAATTCTTTAGTTTTTCCATTTATGTCTCTATGTTATCACCAATTAAGACTTTAAGAGTAAATCCTTTCAAAAAAAGAAAAAAAGAAAAAAAACTTAAGAGTAAATAAAATTGTTTTTACTTACAAATAAAAAATTGGTTTTGTAATTTTCAAATTCAGTCAAAATATTCTTCATAAAATTTTGTACTCTCTCTAACCATTTCTATATGAATTTATAAGAATATTAATTTGATCATCTTTATATGATGCTTTCTATGCTTTTGTATATTAGTTCTTAATTAGTTTTTTCTCTTAAATTTTATTATTGTTTTCTGTATTAGTTATATATATATAAAATATTTTTAAATTAAAAATAAATACTGTTATAATTCTTGATTATTTTTTCAAAATTTGTAATATGAGAGATAAAAGGTTCACACTATACTTTTAATTTTATAATTTTTTAGTGAAATAAGTTCTAGGTCAATAAATTAAAATCCTTTAATTTTATAAATTTTTTTTAAGAAATTAATTATGTTTAAAGTAGGCTAAAGAGGAATTTTATAATTTTATTTAATCCAATTTAATTATTGTTTCTAACAAAATGATTAAAGGATTGACGGAAACAAAATTTACCAATCATATAATTATTCTTAAAAATATAACAATTAATTAATGTGATATTTGACTATTTAGGCTGGTAGTAAAAAATAGTAAAATAAAATAGAATTTATCCTCGGAAGAGGTGGCCGAGTGGTCGATAGCATCAGTAAAACACAAAATATAAATAATGAAAACAAAAAATTTGAAGGAGGGGGTCAAAGCTCTTTTACAATTTGTAAATGTAATTAACTATGAAACGAGTCTTGGCGTAGCGGTAAAAATATCTCTAAGAGATTAGAGTTTGAATCTCGTTAAAATTAGATACAACATTCTTTTAAAAGAATGAAATATATATATATATATATATAAATACAGTTAAAAACTAATATAAATTGTGAAGAAATAGAATATAGATAGAGGAAGAATTATGTGGTGATAGTATATGTTAAGTGGCAGATATATAACACCAAAATAACGCACCCGATTATGAGATGTCTCCTTCAACTTTGTCCATTTTTGTATGATTTATTTATTTATTTATTTTTTATCACTCATTTCAGTCACTTATTATCCAACCACATCTGATTGAGATATGGTTTATTCAATATAATTTCATTTATTATTTTTGAATCAATATTAGACCTTTCGGTTGTACTATTTTAAATTATTTTATATATAAAAAAATCCTAATAAATTATGAAACCTAACTACTTAATGCATTTAATCTAACATGTTATGTCAATCTTGATGTGAAGGCATAGCAACCACGTCATCCATTTTTAATTTTTTGGTTGACTCTTTGCAGTCAAAATTCAAAAAATAATTTATTATTATTATTATTATTATTTTTTCATTCTAAACCAATAGAATAAACATGTCTTTGTCCAATTTGTTAAGCCTACTTAATTGTATCTTTGACTACCTGTTTCCAGTTAGCCATTTTCATTTATTGCATGAAAAGCTCAATCCCTTAATTTGTTTTTCTTATTTTTTTTTAATTTTTATTTTATTTTTCTACAACGTTTTATATTACCATTATAGTTGTTTTTGACAATTTTTGTTTTTTTAAAACTAGGAGATCCTAGAAATATTGAATATTAATGTGAATAATCCTACATTATATCATAATAATTAAATTATCAAAAATTTTAGCATAAAAATAGAAATTTTAGGAAATAAATATTAAGGGTAAGTTAATTATTTTCATGGTCTAATTAAAATTTCATATTAATCTGTCCTTAAACAACATAAATGGAAAGAATACGAGTGTAACCTACCAAATACTTCGAATTAATTAGTGTATTTTCAGTGTATTACATAAGGGAAAATGACAAACATCGGAATTAATTAATTAATTAATTAAATTGTAGTATTATTTAGGACGTGTTAGGGGGAAATGCAGGTAACAATATTCTGAATTTAATTAGTGTTATATTATAATTATGAGAAAATAGTGGATCAAAAAAAAAAAAATTATGAGAAAATAAAACAAAAGGGTGACATGCCTGAAAATTGGAAAGATCGGATCCAGGACGTAGGTCTTTCAAAAGAGAGAGGATCCGACGGCCAATATTAGGAGCTTCATAAGTGTCAGAGTTTGCGTCTAATGACATTGGCTTTGTCAATATTACTTTCTTCTCTTCTTCAGCTTCTGCTGTAATCTGTACTTCCACGTCATATAATTAATTATATCCCCCGACCAACATTTATAACTTATTAAAATAAACTTTTTTTTTTCTGAAATTGAAAATAAACTTTTTCTTTTCATTATCGTTTATTTTTTAAATTATTGAGAGGGCTATAAGTATAACTTGCATGACTAAAATGAATATATTTTTAATATTCAAATGAATACTTAAACATGTTTTCTGAAAAAAAAAAAAAAAAAAAACCTTTTAAGACTATAATTTATTTAAAAGGTGTGCATTTAATATCTAACCTATTGATTGAAACATCTGACGTCTGAAATACAGTACATTTGACCATTGATCTATTGAAATTGAGCATATTTGATTTTTTTTTTCTTTCATTTGGCAGAGAATATTTAACCGAATTTAGATATAAGCCAATATAGATATAGAAGAACAACACTGTTTAATGTTTAAGTTTCTTCGCTTCGTTTAATTTTTGCGTAATTTAAGTTTAGGGGTCAATTGTACTTTATTGCAGTAGACCATGGGTCAATGTGTTAAATCAACATGTGATACGCTAAAAGGACAAAATTTTGGATTGGTAAAGATCCAAAAATGTCATTTTTACCCATGTTTTGTTGGTCATATGCATATAATATGTTAGCAAAACAAGCGACACTGTTCAACCAGTCGAATTACTAACACCAATTATCAAGTAGGAAAGCCGGTTATAATAACATAAATAAATACACATTACAGCTCTCAATTTGGCTACATCTTAGTGGTAATAACATTTTTTTCTAATTAGAAAGTTTAAGATCCAAGTTTCTTTGAGAATAAGAATTGAGGAAAAAAAAAATATATAAATTGTAAACCATTTAACAAATTGGCAGACCACAAAAGGCAAAAATACTAGCCTATGCTGCGGCCAATGAAACATTGACAGATCACAGCCCATATTGACATATTGTGCTGTCATTTACACACAGCTTAGGCTATACTTTCTCCGACGGAGGGATGGTAAACCATAATCAAAATTAGAGCAATATTGGAGCACTTGTATTATATAAAAATATAACCTTTTTCTTTGATCATATATACAGAGTTAGGAGACAGAGAGAGAGAAAGGCCTTAGTAGAAATGAGAAGGACAATTAATTTCAGAAATTTCTAAATTGAAAAAGGAAAGTGCTCCAATATTTCTATTTCTATTGTTTTATCCAATTTTTTCAGATCTAAAAAGGAAAAAGACAAAGAAGAAAATGCTGGGTTCACAATTCACAAATACTGAACACCTGCTGTCAACAGAATGTCAATGCATGAAAGAAAGATAAGTATTGTATACAAAACCATGTTCTCTTCGCACTGAAGCTGCTCCATGTATCTGGACTACTTTTATTGAATTCTCTAAGTTAATCAAAAAAAGAAATTAATTATAATAGATGCAATATGTGTATCCACAAAACTGTTCTTTTCCAATCCCTCCCCTTCAATA
Organism: Euphorbia tirucalli; assembly: GCA_039660915.1. Taxonomy (NCBI): domain Eukaryota; kingdom Viridiplantae; phylum Streptophyta; class Magnoliopsida; order Malpighiales; family Euphorbiaceae; genus Euphorbia; species Euphorbia tirucalli. The sequence continues at coordinate 20,854,249 of CM077634.1, read as the reverse complement.
TGAATTAGAACTCGGATCAACCTTTAAACGGGGTAAAGCTCTTACAACAACCCTTTTTTTTTTAATAAATTCATACAAGACTTGAAACTAGATCTTGCTTATGGAGAACGAATGGGAGTGGTAGTGAGCCCCCTTGGTCTTAAACAAATTCTCATATTCCAACCTTGCGAATAGAGAAAAACACTTGTTGGAAGAGCTCATCCCTTGATAACAAAAGGCCATCTCAATTCGAATCCAGGTTCAATTCGGCCAATATTTTATTATTAGGAGAATCGTTTTTTTTGTTTTTGTTTTTTTTTGGACAATAATTGCTTTTTAATTTCCCTAATACCACCTACTTTGGTTGGGGAAAAATTGGTTTTCATATAAATAAACCTATTGAAATAAGAATTAGAAAAAAAAAAACCTCCAAATAAAAAAACATGTTAAATGATTATTTAATTGGAAAAAGAGAGAGGTGTGCACGTACCATTTTGGGAGAGAGAAAGCTTGATGAATGATGATATGAAGAGAGAGATAGAGAGGGAGAGAGGAGGAAGAGGAAGTATATATAATGAAAAAAACAAAGGTGGATGAAAAGAAGCAAGATTTGCAGTAGTTGGAGTCACCATACCTGTATTTATTAATCCCATTTATTCAGCATCCTTGTAACCGAATTATTTAATATTTTTACTACTTGCCGATATGACACCTTGACTACCTTGTAAGCTTCATAAATGCCTATCACTAACCTCATTTTATCTTTTAGCTTCTCACAGTTAAATTATCAATCACAGTCTATAGATAATGTATGTTTGATTTTGTTGAACCTGTCTAGTTTGTTAGTCCAACCACTAATCCGACTTTTTTTTTTTTTTATATATTTCATTTTTCTCTCAAATCAGTAATTTTTCTATCAAAACCAACTGCACTCGTTGACTTATCTATCCGATTTTGATAACATCGTAAATTACAATCACCACATGCTTCAAGTCGAAGGATCCTTATTAATTAATTACCAATTACTCAAATTTTAATTTTAACATTTCATACAAGATTCGGTTGGCATTGATTGTAAATCAAAGCTTTAGCTCAATTTTCCAAAATACTTCAACTAGAAACCAATAACGAAGTTAATTGTATCAGCGTCTATGGTTACTAAATTTTAATTTGTATTAATAAAGTCATTTAATTAACTTTTGTTTTGGTGTTAATAAAATTACTTTTATCCTAATCCGTCAAGATCTAATGTCAAAATTATAAAGTGGCAAGTTAACACAAAGACCAACCTATCAACAGGATATCCAATCGGTAAAAAAACTAATATGTGTCATCGGTATAATATCCACATGCACAAAACTATTTGAAAAGAATTGAAATAAATCTAAAATGGCTTCAAAGCTTGTTATATTAACGAGCAGATTAGGGGTGACACGATTTAAAAATGTTAATTTTTTATGGATTAACAAAAAAGCTAAAAACACAAGGAAAGAATGATAAATCTACAAGAGAATTGTGTTACAATCAAGCTTAAGCACCTTGATAACTAAAAATGGAAGAATCTTGAGACAAGACTTGCGAATCTTGTGCTACAGTCTCTATCCTGGCCGGGATCAAGAGGAGATAGTCAAATTCAATTTTGCACGTGTCAAAATTTTGGTTTTTCTTGGAGGAATATAGTTGCCACATGTCACTGTCTCCACAATATATATGGCATCGGAAAGCTAAGATAAAAAGCTCCAACTTTTATGGAGAAACGAATCTGAGAGGAGAAGGGACAAAATCGCGGTTGAAGTCGAATAGTTTAACAAAAAAAAAAAAAAAACCCATTTTTCGTTTGGTTTAGATGTTCTTGGACGGTCTAGTTTGGGTAGTTTTAAGAATCATAGATTAATACATTACCATACACACATTCAATGATTATCAAAGGGACGAAAAGCGAGTCTTTACACCATTTTGATGGTTAGTATTAGTGCAATAGGCAATGCTATGATTGCAATTGCGGAATTCGAAACTCTATCTTTCCTCTGTAAATGAAGATTGTAATCTATAGGAAGTATCTCCAAAGCATTTTTTACTGGTTTGAATATATTAAAGAAAAGTAGAAGTGTTACTTAACAAGAATTAGCTAAATACTCATAATTAAGTTACAATTAAATGTTGATTTGGGTAAATTAAATACAAATTTAAAGAGGGACAACAATAGGGGCTGGTGGTACCAAGTTTAGAATTGGAGAACAATCCCAATTACCATCCTTACTGCAATCAACAATAAAATGCTTAGAAACCCAATTTTGTCCTTCAGAAATCCTCTCTCTCTTAAGCTGTCTTTGTTTTTCTTCTACTGCTTTCTTTGCTTCTTTTGCTTTCTCCCAATTTTTACTCAATATTCCTTCACTCACTTCACTCCACACTGCTGCTGATTCACTTTCCCATACTCCCTGTTTCATTCCACACATTCAATTAGATTAATCAATTTTTATCCCTCATTTCATGAGCTATTATAATTAAGCTTTGATATTCTATACAAAAAAGGCCATGTCATAATTAAGCATAGAATTAATTAAAGTACCTGAGGTTCCTTGACAATTGGTGATTTTAAACCTGAAATTACTTCTTTAGCATTGTATATTACACTCTCTTTTCCATTACTGGTGTCCTTCACCGTTACAATGCTGCATCACAAATCATATCAACAAATTAACCAAACCTAATTAATAAGGAAAATAATCACCTTCTCGATACCTCAGCTATCCACCAAATGTCTATTAAGTAATGACAATATTAAAATCCCACGTTTACATTTGAATGTTTTCTACATGATTCTCTCTATTTAAATCGAATCTAGTGTACAACATTTCCAACTTGTCAACTCCAAATATATTAGATTTCTATAGGTCAACCCTTAAATATTGAAGATTTCTATAGACTAGTCTCCAAATGTGTAATTTCAATACGTTAATACCAAAATGACCTTTTGGTGGATAGGTAAGACGCAAAAATTCAATTAGTAAGAAAGAAATGTGAGATTGAAAAATGGTTGTATATAAATAGAACCTGTTCCAATTGCCATAAAGCTCATAAAGAACGTTGTTGGAGGATGAAGATTGATAAATTTTGCCTTTAATAGAGTGAGGTCCTCTTTTCCCAAAGAAAAAAGAATTTGATATGAAACATAATTCAGCTTCAAGGTCTGTCTCTTGGCAATGGATTTTAACATTTCCAATCCAATCAATTCCTGGTGGAATAAATCTTATTAACATCTTTGGTGAATTCGTCACATATGTTTCTCCATGATTTTTAAGCTTTAGTACCCTTTTCCCTTTCACCTCTGCTTCCACTTTCGTCCCTATTATAATTTCAATTTTTCAGTTTGATCCTTCTTTGTCATGATGACAATCAATTAATTGTAGTGCTAGAAGTGAGAGTGGTATATACCATAGAATTTAGGAACTGGGCTTTGGCACCAAATCATCTCAATGTTTTCTGTCTCATCAGTTGCATGGAGTGCAGAAACTGGTGGGTGATGTGATACCTGCAAATTCATAGTCAACGCTCATCAAATTGAGGGAATAAAAAAATCTATTACATTTGATTTAATTTAAGTAGAGAGGGAATCGTGTTGAAAAGATCAAAGCTTACAAGATTTTCATGTCATACGCCTCAAATGTACAATTTCAATATGTGAGTCTCCAAATCGATATTTAGTGGATAAATCAGATCTCAAAAAAGTCCAATTTAGTTTGTTCCATACAAATGGCGGCTTAGGGTGGAATTAAAAGCCTTTTTTCCAAGCCCGCCCAACTCAATTCATATATATATATATTTTTATATATGTTTTATAGAATAATTAATTACAACATTTGAAAACTAAATAAATAAATTAAGAAAACATAAGAAAAAAAAAAGGGTACCTGTTCAAAGAGAAAATTGAGGGATCCGGCAGAAACATGGTGAGTCTCACCAAGAATAGGATTATAAGGAGCAACACCATAGATGACTGGACGAGTAGTTGAAATACACCAAGCAACTACTCTTTTCATTCTCTCCATTGCATTTTCACCATTGCTGCACTCCTTTAACATATCTTTCCCCACTGCATACACCGTTTCTCCAAAGCATTGCAGTTGCGACTTTGGCAGGTTAAACAGTGGCGGCAACTGCATTTTTTTTTTTTTCCATTTCAACAATCATATTTATTTTTATATTTTAGTCCTTAAAAGTTAACAAAATACATGAGAAAAATCTTTTATTTGTGTATGTTTTGGAGGGTTTCCTACATTTACACAAAAAAATTAGCATTATATACTTTTTTTCATTCCTCTACTATCAATGATTTGCTCTTTTGTCTGTCCTACTGATGTTTACCTTTTCCCCCTTGTACTATTTAAATAAAAAAAAAAAAAACCTCCAAAATATCTTCTAATAAGTATATTCCGTCATATTCCATTAATAGACTATAACGAAACATGCTTATTAGTAGGGCATTTTAGAACATTCTTGCATACATAGAGGGCAAAAGGGAAACAAATGTCAAAAAGATAGAGGTAAACGGGCAAACCGGTAATTGCACAGGTGGCAAAAAGGATTTTAGTCCCAAGAAATAGGGATTAAAGACTTTTTTCTCTCTCAATGTGCTATCACATGTTTTTCTTTTTTACTCCGGTGGTGTGGTCGTTATCCATTTGCCTTTGTAAAATTTTAAAAAGCTTTAAAACGACTCAAAATAAGCATATTGTTGACGGAATGTGACAAAATATACTTATATTGAGCTATTTTTAAGTTTTTTTGAATAGCACATTGACAAAACAGAAACGTCAATAGAATAGGGGCAAAATGATGAACAATTGATAGCAGAGGGAGAAAAAGATCCAAAGTCCTTAAAAAGAGCAAAAGGAGCTTAAGAGTAGTATAACAGAAATAAATATGTGGGACATTATAATTAAGGTATAGTGACAAATACATAAATGATATAATTAGGTAGTGTATTTGATGATATCTGATGGATTAACTAAATAATGATTCATTAGATTTTGTTTTAGTAGGTACGATATAATTGAAGCAAAATAAAAAATAGTAATTAGAAAGTAGTTTAATAAATTGAATGCAAAGTACTACAGGCCACTGTTGACAAGAGGAAGTGTATTTTATATATATATATATATATATATATATATGATGAAAATGGAAAATCAATCAATTCATTTAACTAATTGTACATTTAAATAAATTAATATCTCGTGCCTTCTTTATAATTTGTGGATAATAAACTACATTTTAATTTTTTCAGCTTTCACTTCCTAACTAAATTGATTGACAACTTTATCATTTTGGTTTGTCCTAATTATAATAAACAATTTTCTATTTATAAATATTAGTAAGTATATTTTAATTTTTCTATTATACCCTTAGAAATTTAATTGTCTGCTAGCCACAAAAAAAAAAAAAAAGAAGTCTAATTTTACAAATTAGATTAGTAAGATGAGTCTAACAAAACAAATGCAAATTTTCCTTTCTTTCACATTACTTTATGTATATGTCTCCAACTCTCATTTTAATTTCGTAAAATATGATATGAAAGGGATAATCACTTAGCTTAAAATGATTTTTATGCATATTATAATCTTATTATTAAACTATTTTTTATAGTTTTATTTCACTTTATTCAAATAAATAATTGTAATAATACTGACACTTTTAATCTATTACTCCGTCATCCATCCTAGAAAATAGTTCATAGTTCCATTTTGGTCCACTTTCATTTTTGAGATTCTGGTTTTGTATTTTAGTTTCTCAAAACCCATAATTCTTCTACATTATGATTCACAAAAGTTATTAAAAAAAAAAAAAAGATATGAATTTCTACTTGAAATTATTAATTGGCTAATAATCAAATGTAAGGAGAAATATATATAGATACTTTTATGTAGAATTTATTAAAAAAAAAAAAAAAAAAAATTTGTGATGCTTAGACTAGAATATATATGTTTGGAAGAATAGGTAAATGCAAATTTTAAATAAATGTTAAAAATTACTCCTAAAAAAAAAAGTCATGAAAATTATGGTGAAACGTCTCAATTGCAAAGTGTATATATATATATATAGGATAAATCTGGAATGTAATTTGGTTGGACTGAAACTCTGAATTTCTTGCACAAAAGCTTTAATTTAATTAGGAATGTTTTCATATGTTTGTACGAAATTAATTATGATTATTCAACCATTTTTTAAAATTCAATTAAGCACGAAATCTTAATATTGTATTGTAATATTAATTAAATTAAAAAAAAAAAAAGGAAACAATACCTGAAAATTGGTAAGATCAGATCCTGGCCGTATATTCTTAAAGAGACTCAAGATTCGACGGACAAGATTAGGAGCCTGATAAATATCGGAGTCTCCATCTAATGATACAGGACTTGTCAGGACTACCTTCTTTTCATCTTTGACTTCTTCTGTACCCTGTTCACATCAAAACTTCCAACATTAATTATAAATTAATATTTTGAACCTATTCAATATTAAACAATTCAAATTTAAAGCTTAGCTTTTCAAATATTTTAATTGAAAAAAAAAGGAATGCAGCATTGGCTGGCCAAACGGCAGCAAATCAGCTGGATAAGCGGCGCAAGTATACTTTGTATGCCAAATGCCAATTGTGAAGTTGTAATGATAATTGATAAACGGCAGTGTTAGCTCTTTTTAATTTCTTAATTATAATTAGAATAAAGTATAGATGGTAACGCGTTCTCACATGGATTCCTTAATTAATTAATTAATAATTATTTTGAAACAGTGAAAATACCAAGAAGAAGCCAAAATGAATTCTCTTTACACTAAAGCAATTAACTAAACCACAATAATTAATAATATTAATTAGAAGCAAAGCAATACAAATGGCCGGAAAACTGCTGTTATACTTAATACCACCTTTTTTTGCTCGCCGGTGAACTGCTTTTCTCACAGTTATATATATATATATATATATATATATATATATATATATATAGTAATTAATATATTTATTTCCGAAGTAGAAAAAAAGAGTTCATAAAACGACATGCCAATTGACGTTTTGTCAGAAAAAGAGAGAGGATAGCGATAACATACCATTTTCAGAGAGAGAAAGCTTGACGATTTGCAGAGAGAGAGAGAGAGAGAGATGACGAAGATGAAGTATATATTTAAATATATAAAAGGAAGAAGAAGAAGAAGAGAAAGAGGAATAATTGGAGGGTAGAAAAATGGTATGTTGTTGGATGAATGATAATTTATAGAGGTTTTAGAAGAAGATGAAAGAATGAGGGATGATGAGAGTTCAATGTCAGAATCGTCATATATTAGTAATCCATAAATATTAAATATGTTATTTAAAAAAAACAAGAAATAACTATTTTGTTTTTTTAACAAAAAAAATTTGCCACTAACGTCTTTTTGCCTCCTTTCCTTTTTTTCACATCTTTTAAGATTTGTTTCACACCCCAAATTTGATAGAATAAAACTTTTTCTTTTTTGTAAAAAGAATTTAAGAAAAAAAATTTTGATCAAAAAATGGAAAACGAACGTTCGAATTAATAGGTTTTTTTTATATAAATATTTTCTATTCTAATTTAAACAAATTTGATTTTCTGTTAAGTTTGGGGGAAATTGACCTAAAATAATTCAAGGAGGCAAAAGATCATTTTAAAATATCAGGGGATGAAGGGATAATTTGTGATAGGTTGGCGATAAAAAAGGTTTTTTCGCCATAGGTATTGTAGCAATGTAATTATAATTGGGTCGGACCAACTGATCGGATCAATTGGTTCAACTAAAACAAAAAGTTAGTTCAATTAAGTTTACTATATAAATTTTTTTTCTTTTTTCAAAATCAGTTTGAATTGGGTCGGATTGGAAAAGTTAGAAAAAAATAAAGTTTTTAGAATATTTTGTTATTTGTTATTAGGATATTTGTGAGTTATGTTTAAATGTTTGATGAAATATTTTTTATATAATAATATTTATAAAATTATATTAAAAAATAGTTTTTTTTTTTTCTTAGAATTGACTTGAACCAACTGTACCATAAACCTTTAGCTAGCTTTATTGATTATTTGTTCGATTAATTTTAATTACATTATTTTGTAGGTACTAAGATTGAAAATGTTGAAAATTTCTTTAATTGGAAAAAAAATTATTGGGAGCGCATGGCCCTCCCATATTTATTGTTTGGGGCCAAGCTTCCCCCCAAACAAGTCAAGCCTTCCCGCCGACGACTTTGATAGTAACCATTTTATTTATTTTATTTGAAAAAATTAAAAATTACTTTTTAATTCCTTATATTTTCTATATTAAAGTTTATTTTTCTTCATTTAGTAAAGATGAGAAGAGCATAAGAAAACTTGATTTTAATATTTTGGTTTCAAAAACTTGTTTGATGTGTGTAGTTTTGGTTTTAAGTACTTTGGTGATAACTGTCACACTCGGTTAAATTCGATAAAAGTTTACTTTAAGAAAACTAATTCGAGCCTCAGCATAATCATTTTTTTTTTATTATTCCATACTACGGTTAAGATTAAAAGTCTTATTATTTTATTGTATAGTTTTATTTCGGAAGGTTATTATTTTGTAAATTTTCATTTATATTTTGTTCACTCTCTTATCAGAATATTATTTGTTACTACTAATATATTTTCTACCGAAAAATGGTTGAACCTTTATTTGATTGCTCGACATACTTAAATATTGCGATTCTTTGTCTAGCCTTTACTAGTTCTTTACATGATAAAATTTCAAAAAGATCCATAATTTTGAAATTACTCCAATTACAAAAGGAAAAATATTAACGTCAGACTATAAAAAGAAATGCTATAATAAAGCCGAACAACTCTAATTACAGTTGAATGGCTATAAGTACGTGACGCATGAAGTCTACTGATAGTTGAATATGTATAATTATAGCCATTGAAGCTAGATTATATCGATTTTACTAAAATATTATAATCCTTCTAGAAATATGGAAAACATTTCAAAACACAGTTTTTTCATTCAAAATGATTATGAATACAATCAAATACACGAAATGAAAATAAACCAACACTTTTAGAGCAAAATGATATACTTTACTCCAAAGCAAACAATCTAAGGTTAAAAACATGCATATGACTCATAAAAAAAATATATATATATATATTCCCCAAATCATATCCAAATGATAGGATTAAAATTAAATCAACACGTAAAGCATACAAAGGTTCAAAAATCGACATTTCGGAAAAGAAATCAAGCCATTGCGGAATACTAATATAGATATACAATCGCGATAATAAGAGATTTACATTGTTCAACTATTTTTATATGCATCCACAAATGAGGAGGAATACATAATTCATATATAAATAAGTGGCAAGTTGGTACAACATTTTAAAAAAATTATATTCATTATATAAATTTTTAATTCTTAAATCTCACGAGATTCGTTTATACCTACAACTCACACATATGTATATTTTTAGAGCATACGCTCGAAAACTCTCAACGCAATAAAAAAATAAACAAGACTTACTTATATAGCTCGTAAAGTATAATCATTTTTCTAGTAAAATTGACTTAAAAATGAAGCTTTTAATCATATTCTAATTTAGAAAATCTAACTTAAATAGAATTCTTTACATAGGTAGCATCGAATATTTTGATTTAAATTAAAAAAAACAATTGATTCCATTAATTTATGGAGTATTTGACTGGAGGACAGATTCAACAAATTAATTGGTCAAATGAAATGAAAACATATTGATGAAAGTAATGCAATAAATAAAGAAGCTAGCTAGGCTTCAATTTTCTACCTTATCGTCCTCTCATAATTTATTACTTACAAATACTTTTACACTCTTCTTCAATTAATGGCTGGTTACACATCCAAATTTAAGGCTCCACCAACTCACAAAATCAACTTAATGGACGAATTTACGCCGCCAACTCCACCCTATTTCAATTTATTAGTAAATTATACCCAACATCACCTATGTATTTACAGTTATTAAAATTTAATTTGATTCAATAAAGTTATATATTGAATTTTTATTTTATCAATAAAGTCGTTTTCGCCACTAATTCACTAAATTTATCATAAAAATGATAACGTGACAAGTTAATACTCCCTCGGGTTTTGAATATTTGTCGTTTAAGGTTATTCATCAAAACCAATACATTATTAATTGTGTTATTAAAATGGCTAATCTACCCTTAATAATTTTGTACTAAAGCTCTACTTTCTATGTTAAAATTCTCTTCCTTCTTAAATATTAAGACTTATTTGTATTAAATATTGAATTTCTCTCGTACTTTTAATAAGGGTAAATATGGGAAAATATAGTAAAAAATGCATTGGTAATCTAAGATGACATATAAAAAAAACCAAAATAAAAATCGTAAAGTGACTAATATTTGAAACCGGAGAGAGTACTTGGTAATTTACCAACGCAATACTATGTCAACTCTAACCACCAATTATGTACTCATAAATCACGTTTTAATCTAATTTGACTCTAGATCACAAAATAAATGCCCATGCTTGATTTTGGATACACGCGGATGCCCAGTGATGGCTAAGTTTGTGAGATATATTTATTACTTAATGGAGAGGTGACAAAAATTAAACCCAATTTCAAGTGTCGATCCAATAACAACAAAACAAAAATTGGTTCTTTTTATAAATTTAATACATAATTTAATACATAAAACAAAATTACAAGTTAATTCAACATCACACGTAAGATGAGAAGTATTTTCTAGAAAAAATCAAATTACAAGATTGAAGAATATACTCAAAAGCACTAAAACTCTTTCAAACTCTCTTTAATTGTTTATCTCTTTTTGATCCAACTTGTTATTCTAGTTACGATGACCTCATTTTTGTATGCCTAATATCAATGAATCCTATTTTGATATGGATTCCACATTAATATTAGAATTAAATTGATTACTTTCCTACTAAATTCCCAAATAAACTAAATTAGTGAATTACAGCTCCAAATAGAAAATCCAATTTGGACTAGAAAGTTCTACGTTGAAGTTAAAAAAAAATTGTTTTCTTCAAAAAAAATTTAGGGTCGTATTTATGATTTTGTTGTAGATTCATTCATCATGTTTTCATAATTTCAAATCAGAATATCAATTGCAGATTGCATTGACTTAATTTACATTATTAATTAATCATGTCATTTGGGAGTTGTGTGAATTGACACCAATTTTCACCCAAAATCCTCACCTCTTGGGAAGGAACAAGAAGAAGAAGACTATTGAAGATAAAACCCACTCTTTATTATCTCCTGATATAAATTTTCAAAGTAATTACTACATCATTACAGAACACACCATGACCATAATACAGTATTTTGTTGCTTCATCGATACAACACGAAAAGGAGTGCTCCTTTCATCCCAGTCTAGATGTACAATCCCATTTATAAACTGAGAAGAAATATGTTTTCATCTTTGTCCTCGTGGAGACTAGAATTTTCGTAGTTTTTCATATTCTCCATTTCACAATTTTCTTTTTCAAAAAAATAATTTTTATCGGTGAAATTTAAAACTTTTGTGATAAATTATAATGGCACATATACAATAAAATACATATTAATCCAATTAATTGATGTAAAAAAATGTGGATAATAATTCATAAGTAATAAAACCAATTCACCAATTATATAAATAATTAACAATTATCTAACCATAAAAATAAAATGTAACTATCATATTAATTGTTTAATGGAAAAAAAAAAAAAATCAATCAATCAAACATGTCATTCAATTACAACTTCAAATTGTTTTAATTTTATGAAATATTTATTTAGATAAAAACCATGTAATTCTCCATTGGGATGAGGATTCCTGTGGGGTTGGGAGAGGTTTCCATTCTAGGGAATGTTTTTTTCCTCAGTCCCATCTCGTGGGGAAATTAAACGGGAATTCCCTATCCCTACTGGGGCAAATCTGACTTTTCTCCGCGCTGCTGCCTGCAATGCTATGCACAACAAACTCTTGGCTGTTTCACCTTTTTAACTGATACAGTACCAACAACAATACTCAAGGAATAACCAACACATGCGGCTGTTTTGCAGTCTGATGGATGCTTCCATTACTGAAAAATCTACTAGTACATAGTTTGCAGCAACCACAGACATATATGTGCTATGCTTAATCCGTCGCTTTTGAAAGTTTAAAATTAATCCAACACAAATGTGATAAGTAACAAGCTGGTATGCAATGAGTATAATGCTGAATGCAAGCAGTAACATTGGGTTTGCAGCACAGTGAGCAACATTACCTCCCAAAGAGCTGTAATTTGAAGAGTATTTGAGTCGCATAACAGGACAAATTCCAGCTAAGAATTTTCGTCTTCATAGGTTCAAACGGTTCTTGTACCTTTGATTGTCTGTTGCTGCTGTCATAAATGTTAGCCGGTAACCTTGATCAAGGTTTTAGCCAAAGGAACTGCCATTCACAGTTTGCCTGTAAATAAAGATAGGGAACTATAAAATTATGAAACATAAATTTTACATCGAACTACACTTAAATCAGTAATTCAAGTTACCTACTAAGTTTCTTCAACACTGATTTCGATCTCTGTTCCGACTTACAAAATACAGGGAAGCATAAAAGTTCATTTTTTTCTTATACAACAACATTTCCCATCATGTCATGCAACTTTTTCTAGAATCCAAGTAAAAATAAGAACATATAACTCAATCTAAAATGGAAGGATACTGCTCACTTTTACTCAGTAAAATAAAAAATATACAGATAGCTTCTATTTCTCTATACATACTACAGAGTTTTCCAATGTTTTATTTGTACAACTACATAAAATACACAAGAAAGAAACATATCTGATTTGTCAAGTCCTAATCTGTTTCACTGCTGTGAGTGGGCATGCCATTTATAATACAGAATGTGTAATCAAGTATCATATGGCATCATTCTTCAGGCTTCTACCCAGTTTTCATCTTTTCTGGTGTTTCGATCCTATCTGATCATTCCTTCAAAAGTTTTGGACCTGTATTTGAGGCCATCCATGAAGTGATCACGTCTACGAGCTGCTCTATGTCCTTTGATGCTTGTGCTCGAAGAATCTTTGCATCAGCACCTAATGTGTTGCCTACTTCTTTTGCAACTGTCTCCCACGATGTTCCTACTGTCAGATTTGCCAAAAACTCGCTTCCACGATTTACTGCATCTGCCATTGCTGGTGGAACATCTGGTAGAGCCTGCAAGGAGACATATCATAAGCAGATTGCCTACCCAATTCATGCGAGGGATTTAAACTACTAAGGTTATTGTCTACTTATACTTACCTGTTGCAAAGGAAGCCCATGATCTCCTGACAACTTGCGAATTGACATGTCTAGCATTGAACTAATTGCTGATTCTGAACTAAGAACCTGAGCTAATGTTGGTGTTTCATCAATTATATCGTCCTTGAATTTTATCAAAAGATTTCTGGATATACCATAGTATGACTTTATCTGTAGAAATACAAAGCATACACCATGTGGTTAATTTGAAGAAAAAAAATTTAGGCAAGTAATGTTTTGTGAAGTATAGAAACGATCAATTCCTTCTTCCAAATCCTGCTGCAGCATTGTGGAATGAAGTTGTAACTAGAAAAAGTAAACTTCAAGCCTATCGAAAATTTTCATCACTAGAATCAAAACTGAAAAAAAAAAATAGTAATAGAAGATTTTCCATGAAATAATAGGGCATCATGGCCTAGCTTTGGTCTATTGCAATTGTTTCACAAAACCAAAACCACGAAACATGATTTTACCATTGTCATATCATCTAAAATCTTAGGTTACCACAGCTCAACAAAGGCTCAGATGTTTATAAAACTTTGCGAATATGATGAAAGTTTACTTAAGGGTAGGAGTCAGAATTTCTACATACAAGTCGGCGAGTTTCTTCGGGTTTAGGAGAAAAGTCTTCTCTTCCCTTAGCCAAATCCATATACAACGGAGGTAGTTGCTCTACCAAAGGAAGAACTTGCTTCATAATGGGAGGACTGAGGTTCTCTAGTTGCTTCAAAGTCATTTCTGCCTGCAAGAATTTTAAGTGCAGAGGAAAATAAGAATATGTGAAGACCGGTTTCATATGTCTTCCTGCAAGAACTTGTTAGAGAGACATATAGAAGATTGTGTTCTTAACTCCAACTCAAGCATGAGAAAATCTACAGTACATAGATATATAATTTTGTACTGGTGAAAGAACGTTGATAACTGAATTTAACAGTTCCAATTCAATCTAATGAACCTTAATCCAATAATGGAGATATCTTACACTTGCTATCTATGCATCTAATAATTGCACATAATTCAAAATAGCATAAGCAAGGTGGTTATCGAATTATTTGCTTCCTCAAGCATTCCATATTTATTCTGACCTATGGAACATTATATGATGAACTTACATTTATACAGTTCAGATTCGGTTTGAGATTTAGATTAATGTTGTTCTATGACTCTGAAATATATGCATGTTGACACACACAGAAACGGCTGGCATCTGATTTTTTGATGACCACCATCAACTGGCAGGAGACTGAGCATACCAAATTAGTTGATAGGGCGATTGAACAAACACAAACTTGGAAGAGGAGCAAAATCTGGGAAACTACAATAGCTAACATAATATACCAACAGTATTGTGTAATGAAACAGATATGGACATTAGTTTCTTGGAATGAAGTTAACCTTAAATAAAGGGCAACTCTCATGGATGACATGACATTTAAATTCTTCATTCAAGATCATATTGCATTCTTTGTCAATGAAGTAAAATAAAATAAAATTGTAGACCATGTTTGGATAGAAAATTGACGTCTAAGAATCTTACCCCAAGGCGGACTGTCGGCAATGATATAATATCTGATAGAATTGGTCCAACGCTTTGGGCCATAGGGACAAGAACAGGTGAGAACAAAGGGATAGCTGAGCTTGCTTCCTGTGAACAGAAACCGAAAACTTCAAAGCTTCATTACTTAGAAAACACTTTCGTATAATGAGGATCCTTTACTTTCGAAAAATAAAATGCAAAAATGATGATTAGCAAAAATAAACAACTGTGGACTGAACATTTTGCTCCCTCAAAGGAAAAGAAACAAATTATAAAGCAAACAAACTGAACTATCTATTTCATCTGTCAATGCCCCTACGACGATGCAAGAAGAACAACTGAGGAAGCCAATATGGCTACTATATCACTCATTCAGTAGAGAGGCAAATTTTCATGGCACCTTTAATAAGCATCGTATCTCTAATAATTCCATTTTACTGCTTTTCTTTTGTCATTACATCTAGCCATATAGTGGAGGTACAATACCTTGTTGTTAAATGCCATTAACACATTTCCACTTCTCTGCACAGCGTA
Organism: Euphorbia tirucalli; assembly: GCA_039660915.1. Taxonomy (NCBI): domain Eukaryota; kingdom Viridiplantae; phylum Streptophyta; class Magnoliopsida; order Malpighiales; family Euphorbiaceae; genus Euphorbia; species Euphorbia tirucalli. The sequence goes on along the minus strand of CM077634.1, from coordinate 20,838,866 downwards.
TCGTGAACCTGATAAACCAGCAAGTCAAATCAAGAAAATTAATAGATGTGTGAGAATTAGTTACACACAACCATGTGATTGAGGAAAAGAAAGAAAGAACTTCAAAGCATACCAATCAAAAGGTGGATGACAGATCCCAAGGAATGGCCTATACCAAAAGTAGGAAGATCATGAACCTGTACAACAAAGCAATTTAAGGATATTTTCTTCCTCAAGCAGATCCCCCTCCGAAAACAAGGTTCCCACAATGCAGATTATGAAGAAACGAAACTCACAGTTTCTTGTAAGAACCTAAAACACCTATCAAATTTAAACTGCACTTCATCCGCGATAAAGAAATGGTCAAATCCACTAGCATATGGCGTGGCAATCACCAAAATGCCCCTAGATAAGCCAAAAGGATATTCATCATTGAGTCATTAGTTATAAGCACTAAATGATACAACTAAATTTTCCATCTTCAAACAGCCAAAACAAACTCATCACTTGATTTAAGAGTATAATAAAAAGAGAGCCAAATCCAAATTATATGCCAATTTCCACAAATAAGAGCATAAATGTTCTCAAATATGAAGAGACAAAGGGAAAGATTTGCATCCTGAAATGAATGTGTTTCATAATCAGACAGAAGCCTTAAAAACAAACTTATGAATACAAAAGGATAAAGCCCAATTTTCAAGATAAAAAACTTCACTTAACTATGGAATTAAAAGTCAAGAATGTGAGTATCACTATCAGCAACAACTCACTTTTCTGCAAGGCGTTCAAGAAACAAACGGTAGGTAAGCTGGGGGGCTGCTCCAACAAATATACCACCAATGAAATGAACAACTGAAGTGGGTCGTGAGTTTTTTGGTTTGAGAACCCATGCCCCCTGGAAAGGTATCATTGGTATTAGTTAAATAGGTCAATATAGAAATAAGGTAAAACATGTGTCTTAAGCCGCTGAATTGCACATGTTTAAGCTGTTGAGCCCACAACTTTAACTATGTTCTATTAAGAACTAAAACATCTATTTAATCCTTTTTAATACAGTGCATACACTACAACAAGGCGCATCATAGAGCAGAAAACAATTTATAACACAAACAACGAGGCACATGATAGAGCAGACAAAAACTAAAAAGTTGGACTCGTTTCAACTATAAAGTTTAAGGAACTAATAGAACACAAAGTCGAGGAACTTAATAGCACAGACATGTAAAGTTTATGAACTTAATAAAGTAAAGTACAAGTTGAGGCCTCAATAGCACAAACATCTAATTCAGGGGCCTACAATTGCGGTGTACCAAGCAATAACTGTGCAAAGTTGTTTAAAGAGGTGGGGGTGACAGACTTATTAAGATTACAACTTGAGGTAGTTTTTGTGCTCTTATGAGAAGCTTAAAAAAAAAAAAATAATAGTACGATTTATCCATTGCTCATTAAATCAAGAGTAATTAATCCGTTTTTTGAATTTTATATCCTAATTGCATATAAAAGATGAGCATCTGTTGAATTGAATGAAACGAAGTTTAGCAAAAGTAAAGAGACAAACCTCAACTTCGTTCCAGTCACCAGTAACACCCCAAGGGTCTTGAGATTGCCTCACAGTTTCAGTAAGTAACCTGAAGGAAAAAAACCCATAGCCACGTCAAGGAAAAGAAAAGAAGAAGAGAAAGAAATACCGAACGAAAGCGATTATAGCTCAAACCTCTCAATCTGACCGTAAAGTTGAATTGCAGAAGAAGAAGATTGATTTGGTCTCTTGTCGTCGAAACTGCAATTGATTCTGGTGATGCGGGCATAGCGGAGAGCATTTGGAGGAGAGGATTGATGATTATGATGATGAAGATGAGAAGAAGGGATTGAGCGATTACGAAAATGAATGAGGGGAGAAGAGTAGAGAGGGCTGCAGAAGCAATTCGCCATCTCTTTTCTTTCCTTCCGAAGCCAACTAACTCAGATGAACCACCTTTTATTATTATTATTATTATTATTATTATTATTATTATTATTATTTAATAACTCCTATTATAGAAAATAATGCAAAAATTCACCCATAACGCACTTCAATTTTTTCTCTCGCTTTTAAATTTATCAATAATTATCAACAAATTTGAGTCAAAATTCCTTAAAATTTGGAGTATTAAGCTAGAATTTTGTAGTCTAAAAGAATTCTGCTCTGTTATAAACAATTTAAAAAAAAATCATAGATGTGAAAATAGACTTTATTCCTAAAAAAGGAATTATGCAAAAAAAAATCATTATCTTAATTATAATTTATCGGCTTAAAAAAAAAAGCTAATAAACACATAATATTAATAATGAACAAGTATTTAAAAAAAGGGTACAAAGTATAGTCATGTTATGTCTGCATTTTCTAAGAGGGTAATTGCTTGTTTTGATGGTATATTGAAATTTTCCATTGAAAAAAGATTAAGTTGGGAAATTGTTAAGTGATGCTTAATCAAAGGGAGAATCCCAGCCGTCAATCCTTTTAAAAACAGGTTGGAAAGTATGCCCTGTTTTACGCTAATCTATTTTCATCATAATCTCATGTATTTTTTCGTTAGAAACTGTAAATATTAAATTTTCAAATTACTAATTAATCAAATCACATATTTAAATGAGTTCCTAATAATAATAATAATTGAGTTTTGTAATTATTTGATTAGAATAAACAAAGAAAATAAAAGATTGGGTCCATTGAGGGCAAAGATTGAGATGACTAATTTTGGACAGCTTGAAATTAGTAACACAAAAGTCAGTTCTTTATCTGTTGATGACTAAGAAAGAGTATTTCTTATTTCACCAATTTTTCAACTTATAAATTTCCGCATCATGTTTGAACGAGGCACCATTTATATTAATAAGATGGTGCAATGCGTTTAGCATCGAGAAAACAATTCTTATTACATCCTTGTTTTATGCTCGATTCTCGGTGATCCTGTTGGACTCTCTATAGATTAAACAATATATAAACCTTCTCGTGTGTTTTCTTGCGATCATGAAACTTTTCCTAATTTTAAACCAGGTGAAGTTTTATTTGATTTCAAATCAAAATCCATGGGTTTTTTTTGTTAAACTAGAGATACTAATTTTATTTCTAAATTTGTCATAAAAAATAAAAAATATATTATGCACATATAGAAATAAAGTAAGTGGTAAAGATATCTTTTCCAATTGGGAGATCCATGATTCGTGTTCCATTGAAACCATGTACGACACCCGTAATTAAGAATGAAAATGATAAAAAAATCTCATATAGTAATTTCATAGACTTGAAACAAAAAAAATTCCGTTGGTGCTCGTATGTGCTTGCTACTGTTTCAGACATTAACCTCGGCCAGCGTCTTATGCACTTCAAAATTAAAATAAGGAAATCAATTAAATTTTCTAATCTTAATTTTGATGTTTGTGAATTGCACGGCTGTAATATTAATATTAATTGATACAATATTTCTTTTAATTTAGATTTGATTAAATGGTTACCTTTTAGGTCACACGCTACTTTTTATAATTAAACTTTCTTTCCTTTTTACATTAAGAATCAAACTTTGAGTCGAATTAGAAAATTCGTTACTTGTCATCATAACCTTACTCGTTATAGTCATCGTTATAAAATCCGGACCACCCGATCGGTCCAATCTGGTTCAACTGGACTTAGAGATCATACTGGTCTAGTTACTGTAAAATCAATGGATCATTAAGATCCGTGAAAATCTAATAACTCATCCGGGTTAATTAGTGACCTAATGAACCAAAACCGGTTTTATGAGTTAATTAGTTCAAAAACCTTATTAAAAATAAATATTTTCAACATTTTACTAATAATCACTTATTACTTTAAGGTCTCAATATATTTTAGTTATTAACATCTTAACTCAATTGCTTAAAAAAAAACGCTTTATATTCTCCTTTGACATCCTTACAGTTTATTTCCTATGCATCAATTTCTGAAGATAAGAAAACAAAACAAAAAGAATATTTTAAAAATGGAAAATTTGAGGAAAAAAAATAATCTGTCATCACTTCCTTCCAATTTTTATTTTATTTTTTTATTGTTTATGCATTTTTTTGTTTCTTTTGAAAAAATAAAAACCCTACAAAAAACAGTGAGCTCCGAATTCAGAATCAAGAAGCCATGTTAATCTCTTCAAATCTCACTACCATCAAGCTATCTCGTTCGTTCTCTTCTTCTTCTTCTATTACCAATTTACTCAAACGAGGTTTCACTCCCACTCTTAAATCCATTAACAAATTCCTTCTTTTTCTTGTTGAAACGCAAAGATACAGTTTAGTTTCTTACCTTATATCTCAAATGAACGATAACTTTATCCAAGGGAACTTCCAAACTCACGCAATTTTCACTTTTGCTCTCCTCAAACTCAACAAATTTGAAGAGGTAGAACATTTTTTGAAAACCCAAATTGGAAAAGCTTCAAACTTTTCAAAATCCCTCATTTGGGATTCTCTTATTCAAGGTATTTCGGCTGATAAGAAGGATCCGGATAGGGCGTTGCAAGCTCTACAAGATTGCTTGAGGAATTATGGTATTTTGCCTTCTTCTTATACTTTTTGTTCACTGATACGTAGTTTTATTTTGGGTGGAAATATGAGTCGAGCAATTGAGGTTCTGGAGTTGATGAATGATTGTAATGTAAAATACCCTTACAATAATTTTGTTTGTAGTTCGATAATTTCCTGGTTTTGTAAGATAGGGAAACCTGAACTTGCATTGAGTTTTTTTGAAAATGCTTTAAGTTCAGGAGCTTTAACGCCTAATTTGGTGACTTATACTGCGGTTGTCAGTTCACTTTGTATGTTAGGTAGAGTTGATGAAGTGAGTAATTTGGTTTGTAGGATAGAGAAGGAAGGATTGGCATTTGACGTTGTATTTTATAGTAGTTGGATTTGTGGTTATTTTAGGGGAGGATCTGCTATGGAAGCATTTCGAAAGCATAGAGAAACAGTAGAAAAAGGAATCAAGGCTGATACAATTAGCTATACTATACTTGTGGATGGGTTCTCAAAGGGAGGAAATGTTGAAAAGACAGTCGGGCTGCTGCACCAGATGATACAGAATGGGTTGAGACCTAATTTGGTGACATATACGGCAATTATGTTGGGGTTTTGTAGGAAAGGGAAAATAGATGAGGCCTTTGCGGTGTTCCAAACGGTTGAGAAATTTGGAATTGAAATGGATGAGTTCATATATAATGTCTTGATTGACGGGTTTTGTTCAAAGGGAGATTTTGAGCATGTATATCAGCTGCTGGAGGAAATGGAGAAGAAACGGATTAGTCCAAGCATTATTACTTACAATACTTTGATCAATGGATTGTGCAAGGCTGGGAGAACATCTGATGCAGATGAAGTTTCAAAAGGGATTTGGGGAGATAACATCACATACAGTTCACTGTTGCATGGTTACATAGAGGAAGAGAACATCACTGGAATTTTGGAAGTTAAACGAAGAGCAGAAGAGGCTGGAATTCACATGGATGTCGTCATGTGTAATATAATTATTAAAGCACTTTTTATGGTGGGAGCATTTGAAGATGTTTGTGCCCTTTACAAGGGAATGAAGGAAATGAATTTGGTTGCAGATTCAGTTACATATTGTACAATGATCAATGGTTATTGTAAAGTTGGTCGAATTGATGAGGCACTCGAAATATTTGACGAGTTTAGATGGGATTCGGGCTCGTCGGTTACATGTTATAATTGTATGATTAGCGGATTGTGCAAGAATGGTATGGTGGGTATGGCAATTAAGGTATTTATCGAACTCAATGAAAAAGGTTTTATTTTAGATGAAGGCGTGTGCATGATTTTGGTGAAGGCAGTTATTAAAGATGGAAGTGCAGAAGAAGTTTTAGATGTTATCTACAGAGTAGAGAGTCGAGGATTTGACTTGCACGGTTCCACAATATGTAATAAAGCAATCAATTTATTATGCAAAAGAAGAAACCCCAAGGCTGCATGTGAAGTTTACATCGTGGCTAAGAGGAACAATTTAGCGTTGACTAGAAAGTCTTACTATTTGATCATTAAAGAACTTCTTCAGGACAGAAAAATTTGGCCGAGTCTGCCCTTTTTGAATAGCTTTGTGAAAGAGTATGGCCTTGTTGAGCCTAAGGTAAGTAAGATAGTTTTGCATTACCTTTGCCTGAAGGATGTTAACAATGCTTTGTATTTTCTTAACAAGATGAAAGAGAAGGAAGGAGTTGTTTCCTTTCCTGTCAGTGCTTTGAGAGCTCTTGCAAAAGACGGTAGTGTTTTGGCTGCATATAAGCTTATAATTGGAGCCAAAGACTATCTACCATTTATGGATGTTGTTGATTTTTCTATATTAGTTGATGCACTTTGCAAGGGAGGGCATCCTGTTCAGGCCTTAGATCTCTGCTGTTTTGCGGAGAAGAAGGGGATTGCTCTTAATATAATCACATATAATTCAGTCATTAATGGACTATGCAACCAGGGGTGTCTTATTGAAGCATTTCGGCTATTTGATTCTTTTGAAAGAATCAACTTAGTTCCTTCTGAAATCACTTTCTCGACGCTGATTGACAATTTATGCAAGGAAGGATATTTTCTAGATGCCATGAAGTTGCTTGAGAGGATGATCCTCAAAGGCTATAAAACTAGCATCCGTATCTATAATTCATTTCTTAATGGATATTGCAAGTTTGGTCACATTGAAGATGCCCTGAAGATTTTGAAAAATATTGAATCCGATGGCCTTTATCTGGACGAGTTTAGTGTTAGTTCTGTGATCAGTGGTTATTGTCGCAACGGCAATGTGGAGGAGGCGTTGAACTTTTATTTAGAGTATAAGCAGAAAGGTAAATCTCCCGATTTTTTGGGTTTCTTGTATTTAATGAGAGGTTTAAGTGCCAAGGGGAGGATGGAAGAAGCGAGGACTATCTTAAGAGAAATGCTTGAGTCGCGATCTTCAATGGAGTTGATAAAGAGAGTCAATACTCACGTAGAAACAGAGTCAATAGATAGTTTTCTTGTTTTCTTATGCGAGCAAGGAAGTATCAGAGAAGCAATTACAGTTCTCAATGAAGTTGGTTGTATGTTTTTTCCTGTTCCGAAGTGGTTTGGCCCTTCAATGCCCTCCCCTGATACCGCTGATTTGGATCATGCATGTCATGATGTGATGAAAGGTAAGATGGTCGACATATCGGAAGATACCGGGATTGATGGCTTTGACTCCTGCTATCCCGTAATAGCATCACTCTGCTCAAGAGGAGAGTTAGGGAAAGCCAATCAATTAGCAAAGGAGATACTTGCTAGCATGGATGGAAATTGTTGAAGAACCGCGGTGATGTTGTCTTGCCACCGGTGGAGCTTCCTTTTCCTGTCTCCAAGAAGTCATGGTTTCACAATTGTAGGTACTTTTTGACTCTAATGAACACTTTGCTTTCGCTTTTTCTCTTAGCTTGGCGTTTCAATAGAGGCTATACAAGTTTAATGATGTATAAACATACTATATTAGTTTAATTATGTATTGACAAACTAGATCAAGTGGGTTCATAATACATTAAGGTTTATAATTAGATTCTGAAAACACTTTGTTGAATATTTTAGCATTAATTGATTTAAATATCAAGATATAAGTGTTTCTTGGCTCTCTTATACTTTAATTGCTAAGAAAATTGGGCTTACATTTTAATTGCTAAATTCTACCAGGAGTTAGTTGTTCATATTTTCTTATTGTTTTGGTTCATTTTTAGCAAGTGGTGATTAGCTTGGTTCTCATTGTCAGAGAAGGCCGCATTAGATCAAGCATGGAAGATCCGTAGTCATTGGATTGTGGTGATCAGCTCAGTTCTCTTTGAGCTTGTACCAATTATGGTTGGCTCGAGTACTAAGGGGGTCTGAGTTTGGTTCTTAGTCTACACAGCAGATTTTTACTGGGAGAAGGGCCACCTATAGGTTGTTTAATGAACAACCTTTAACCAATTAGTCCAATTTATCTAGAAATAAAAAGGTTTCTTTGCGCTGGTGCCGGGATGCCGGAAAAGATCAATGGTTGCAAGGTCTCTCATGAAGTAAAGCTGGAATTCGTCATGCTTCCAAGGTCCCTCATGCTGGAAAGCTGGAATAAAATCTTGCATCCAAGCTCCTAGGTGCCTGAATCAGAGTTTTAATAAAGTATCGTCTTAGATGCATGTGAGGTGCTACCGCTGAGCTGGTACCCTAATCATCAATGCCCTTGCTCAAAAAATTGAATTTCAGAACTTCATAGTGAAATTGGTAAGATTAACGGTTTCCTATTATGATTCTGTTTCTACATTTGCCATATTGTCATTTTTCTGTTTCTACATTTGCCACATTGTGATTTTTTTCGTGTTTTTGTTTGTGCTGCACTTTGCAATTACTCAATGTAGCTGTACAAGTTCTGGACTTCGCTTATGGCACAGCAAGATCAACAGCCTAACTGCATGGCTAGTGAATTTACTGCAATTTTAGATGGAAGCTGTCAAAACCATATTTGTGCACAAGGAGTTTACTGTTGACGCTGTTTCTTCAGAAATTGGAGACTGGAGTTCTGAGTGATTTAACATTTCATCTTGTGTTTCAATGTGGTCTAAAAACTCAAGTGATTAAGACCACAATTACCATATTGTTTTAACAAACACTACACAAGGATGAATTCTCTAAATGGTTAAACTTATTTTCAAGTAAAAGAAAAATTAGAAAGTAATATATGCTAATATACAATGAAATTTTTCTGTCAATTTACACAAATTTGGATAGCTTTTTTCGAATGAGTGCTGCCAGCTGTATTTGCAACTCCACATTTCTGTTTTCAGCTTTTACAAATGATCGAATCTATCAAATGTACTGAAATTAAATCCCCCAAAATTTTCTATACCAAAACAGAACATCAATAATGATTGAGGGGAAAAAATGGAAAAAAAACACTAATTACCCCCTAAAGGAAGCAAGCTCTAAATAGTTTGCCTCCAACCCAACTAGGTTACACTATTTGCTCTCCTCTAAGCTGCCCTTTACCCATGCACACAAGAATAGTGCTGGGAGAAGAGATTCATGCCTTGTAGACACCGGCATTTACAAAATTTTTCTTCTTTTCCAAGACATGAGAAACGAAGTCGGAGTGGGGGAAGGTCGAAAGTATCTGTTGATCCGACCAAAGAATTTCGAGTCAAAATTATCACTCATATTGTTGTATAATTGGAGAAAAGCTGCAACAGGTTATCTATAGCTTCCGGGTAGAATTTCCGTGCAAACAAGTAACATGGCCTTTGGATACCATTCCACATACATGGCTGTATTTGGACTTCCTTCTGCAAAAAAGAAAATTTAAAGTTTAGAATTTAGCCACCAATTACTAACTGATATTATACATGAAAATAACACTTTTAGAACTGTACCTTTTCATCGCTTGTCACGTGAATACTTAGGTCTATTGACTGCAAACATAAAATGTTTCAGTATCATTATCGAAGTCAATGACAATCATAACATGCAAGAACTCTCGATTTTTCCCTAAACCCAAGAGCAGCAAACAGCAGAGTATGTATCTATAGTTCAATGAGAGACATAAGCTCATACCGTAATATTCTTCAGCAGCTCATAAGTAACATCCTGAGCCCTATAAGATTTTGGATGCCACTTTCTTTCAGACCAATCAACATGTGTTACTGACCAATTTGCAATTCCTCCAGGATCAACCATCTGAAGTAAAACAAAGCACTCAGAAGCAGAAATTCATAGGAAACGAAAAAAACAAGTGAAGCAAAGAAGAAGTATTGAGGAAGACTCACACTGAAAAAAGTTGGCAAATAATGTTCGTCAGCTATGCAATTTTTCCCTTCCAAACCAGGCTGCAATTGTCAAAGAAATCTCACATTAATATTGCTGTGATCTAAAGATCAATAAGATGAAATAAAATAAATGCAATCTTTCCCTCCCTAACATAGATGAAAATAGACAAGACATACACAAACTATAGCTCCATGGATGTGGAAGGGAAACTATTCAGCACTAAATAAAAATTCTATAGCTAAGCAGCATTAAGAGAAAGCTACCTTGCAGTAATCACGGAATTTTGAGTAGTAAAGGCTATCAGCCATAAGAATCAAAGCATGTTGTCGCTTCACTGAGAACCACTGCATAAGGATTCATTAGTTAAAAATTGTGATTGTACGACTTTGACAGAGATAAAGAGTTGGATGCTTCAAGGTGATGCTTCCTTAACAAGAGCTTTATAGTCAAAATAAAACTAGCACAAGAAAAGGGAATAGATGGAGTGAGTCATATTACCCATTGTTATATTCAAGCTTATTTATATTTTTCTTACATTCCATACACAAAATAATCAATAACCAGTGTTTCAGGGTCCTATAACTAGCATAACGTCAAGAAGGTGCATATCGTGGTTAGATAAGCAGAAACTGACACATGTTTTCATGAGGCTTTCTACTAGCTATTCATATTCAAGTAGCTAATAATTAAGAAAACTGCGAGAATTTTACTAACTTCTTATTCTTCCCCCCATGTACAAGTGAAAGGGCGAGCACAAGCACGCAGGAAAATCATATGTGAACAAATAAAAACAATTTTCAAGCCAGAACACACCTGTGCACCCTTTCTGAAATCTTTCTTCTCAACCTCAGGCAACATGTGCTCGGAGTACCTACCATTCCCATGGGGACCAGGGTCATAAAAGCTGAAAACAGAAAGATAACATGTAAGGATAGCCCAACCAAGCCTGAAATTACTGCCATGGTTTATTGGATTGTTTACCTTCAGATTGTGCATGGGCATGTGAAAAAGAGAGAAAGAGCAACATATAGATGTTAAGTTTTATTGAAGTTGGGACTTACCAATCAACATAGCTGATATTTGTGTACATCAGATAGTTGTAGACATAGTCAAAGTGATGCAGTGGTACACAACTACAATAGCCCAGAAGAAATAATCATTATGGATAGAGAAAATATATCACAATTTGCATTTTTTTTTTCAGTTTTGAAGACAAAGCTTCTTTTTTAGAGGAAACTAATTAGTTTGAGTAAAATATTTAAAACCTAATACCTATCCGAAAGCAAGACAAAATGCTGATTGTCGGGATCTTTAAGAGCATTTGCCACAAGTCGCCTCTCTGCATCAACCATTGAAATTTTGCCCCAGACTACCTGAAGTAATATTGTACCACAGATTTGATCATTCACTTGTAGGTAAATAGCATATAAATGATGCATAATCATCAGTATTTCAAGAAACAACAAAAATATAATATACATGTTGAATAGTATATGATGTAAAAAAACAAATTACAAGCAAAAGTTAAAGATCAACAACCTCTGAAATCCCTGCACCATTTTTTTATTTCATTTTACAAGGGATTCCTAGGATTTTCTGTCATTGATATATTCCAGAGATTAGGAGTTGCAATTTCCATAGAGTGTTAGCCAAAAATTGAAAATTTGGAAGAGAACAACCATTTGCCACTCCTATGCTAACACATGGTGTGCTTAGATTTTCCCACTTTGAATTAACTGATAAATGAGTCAAAACTCTGCATGATAAAATCTCAAGTCATGGTTGAAATTCTACTATATTAATTTCTTGTAAAATTCAAATTTAGTTATAGAAAAAAATGCCTTTTCTAACAAGCTACTTTAGAAAGCAAATCATGTCAGAAAATAATCATAAAAATACCATTTGATAATACAAAATTCAAATAAAGATCTTCAAATTCATTGATGTTCTATTTACTTATTTCAATCAAATTCTATATTTTATTTTAATTTGTGAATCCAGCAAAAGTTTTTATCAAATATTATTTAATGTATAATAAGAGAAATGAACTTTGTATCTCTACTGGAATGAACTAAAGGATAATAAAACTAATAATATGATAATAATAATAACAACTAATAAATAAATAATTTTCATTTTATGTATTTAGAGTTCCTTTTAAGCGGACATTAAAAATTGAGAAACATGAAGATGGAAAATCAAAATCAAGAATATACGTATAAATTAACAAGATTGTTTATTGGCCTTGTGTTTTGTACCTTATCACTCCGAATGTCCCGATTAATAAAATAACGGCTAACATGCACTGGTTTTTCCTTGGAGGCATGGACATAAACAGAGAATTTGCCTTCATGCCCCTGCACAAAATTGATGAGCTAATTTTAGCCAAGAACAGGTTAAAAATAAATAAATAAAAAAAAAAAAACAATGGAGTATTCAAAATAAATATACACACACTGTACAGAAGCTAGAAGGTCACAGTTCTTAAACATCCTGTTGCAGAAAAGGAGAGCAACAGCCTAAACTGCTTCTAAGAATTCAATAAAACATGCATATATGATAATTATCAATGGAAAGCACCTCAATTTATAATTAGTTCTGTTATACTCAAACAAACACCAAATGTTAAAGAAATGTCATTGCACTCCCTTTTTTTATTGTTTTTCCCAATCTTCTTATATCAACAAATTATATATCTTAGCAAACAAGATGGTGGCAAAAGAAAAGACTGAAATTTGAGGCAATAAAGAAAAAATCTAGCACTCAGTCAACAGAGAAATTCAACCCTTATCCATCTCTCGTTCATATGTCTTTTGTATACACATCTATGGCATGCTCTAAAAACATCCTAGAGGTCAAACTGATATTAAGATCGGGAATTACAATTTTAGACGACACTAACCATATTTCTATCTCACAAATTATTCAATTACATTGAAATTATAATTATAACAATAATTTAAATCTCATCATAAATAATTATACGGAAACTGTGCTTTATACAATCCATGTTTAGATCTTTTAGGATCTTGATGGTTATATATACACACACACACACACACACAAAAAACATAATTCTATAATCTTTTATATCCCGAAGGAGTAGGAGTTTAAGAATTGATACATTAGGGTATTGGCATAGTAGTCTTGCAACATTATGGATTTTAATTTTTATAAACAAAAAAGATTTACATCAAAGAAAAGAAGAATGTAAAGCTAAGAAGCTTTAAAGCTAATTGAATAAAATAAAAACTGAACATTGAAAAGGTACGGGGGTTAGGATTAATGATGAGCAATAAGATTATCAGTCTGCATCAAAAGTTCAATGCCATAAATATTTTCAATGACGATGGATATTGTTTTCTCTTTAGTTGAGTGTTTATGCATATATTCTTACTTTCAATATAAATATAATTGCAAGTCATCAAGCACTTACAAAATAATCTATTAACAGCTCTTCATATATTAAGGTATCAATTTTAGTTTAATGCTATCACTCAATGACAGTAGCCAACATATAAAGCAGAAAATCAAAAGAAAGAAAAAGAAATAGAAAAAGAAAGATCTAGATAAAAGAACAATACAAGGGACGACATCCAAATTCTTGACACAGTCAAATGGAAGTTCACTTTAAAGCTCAAAGCTTTAATTCACTTGACTGAATCAGTTTCTCCCCACATATTTGAATTATGGGTGGGGACCTCAAACCAATAAATTTCTCATCCACCACATTAAGTTAAGTCATATTTTCACTTGTTATTGCATAACTAAGAAATGGCCCCAAACTGAGCCTTTTTGGGTTAATCTGATCATGATTTAATAATCGAACACATAATGAAACCATTAGCATATTTAGGCTACAAGATAAATCAACCATGATTCGACTAGTCACACCTGTTGATAAAACACATAAGATATTAATCAAGTAATTAAAAGCAAGAAACAAAGCAAACATCACTGGACTAGCAAATCATCTCATGCTCTCCAGACTTCATTAAGCAATGCCATAATTTGGATGAAGCACAAACAACTGTACAATAAGTATTTCTCAACTGTACAGTCAACATGAATTAGATTCTGCTCTTCACTTATCAAAAAGCCAAGCCTTTTATCCTAGCATATTTATGTGCAACACGTCCCCTCTTTATTTATTTAAGTGTTGGCTTTGGAAATGGAAGAGTACCTTGTGCAATACAAGCTACATTATGTCAAAAGAGAAGATTTAACATGGGAATAATAGATAACTTGTTAACTTTAAGCAAATAAATGGGAAGAAAACACTAAATGATATCAAGAGCTCAATCGATATGTAGTGATTCGTTTTGTTAATATTGATTTCCTTGCGAGAAGATCAATTATAATACTTTTAATAGGGTTATATAAAATATCAAGGTAAATTAATCTGTTTGCTAATTTACCCACAAAAATCTTGAGGCAACATACTAATGAAGTAATGCATAGAAGCTTCATAAGTTAAATAAATGATAAACAAACAAACAAATCACTCCTACACTTAATTGTATAGTAAACACCTACATCTATATCTATGTCAGAATTTTATAAATGCCTGAACATGATAATCCACTAAGGACTATGGTCAGACATACTGAAGTTTTGCATGCAGAAGCTCTGTTAAATCTTTTGGAAGTTTATATAGGAAGAAAAACTGAGCTCAGTTTCTTTTATATAAATTTTAGATTGAATTACTGATAAGATTTCCAAAGCAGCTTAAGTACTACAAAACATATAGAAAAAAGCACAGATATTTAACATCAAAGAACTTACGTGGAAAAACTTCTCCCAAAGCTTCTCGAAAGGTAATGAACCAGGAGTCAAGAACATGAAAGCAATTTTAGCATCTTTTACGTGAGTTGGAGGAGTACTCAAAATTTCCTTAATCACAACACGAGAAGCCAATTCTTCATCTGTCAACACTCTTGCAGGTGCAGGTGGAAGCCAGTCGGTAAGAACCTTGCAACCTCTAGAAGAAAATATGTAACATGCAGCACTGCTTTGGGGTGGATAGATATAAGCACAAACTAGAAACAGGCTGACCATTGAAAGCAAGACAATAATCCATATTGGCCTTTTCATAGGAGCACGATGCCGAGCCCCAGGCAAGACCTGCATATCTCCCATGCCAAGTCGCCAACCCTGTGCTGTCTTCATTTTTCACCAGAGCGTCAATACCTTAGCTCAAGCTCATGCATGCCTTTACTACAATGACTTCCCACTACTCTCTTTCAAGCAAGCAGTTACTTGTAACTGCCAAGCCTGATATTCTTCAATTGATCATGTACAGAAAAAAAAAAAATTGAAAGACAAATAAATGCATCAGAAGAGACTTTTCACTGCTGCAGTTATGTTCCAACAATTAATCAATCAAATCAATATACAAAACAATGATGCATCCACAGCAACAGCGAGTGACAGAAATATACACACAGGAAAAGAACTTAATTTCATAAGAACACAAAAAACCAATTTCTGAAATGCAGGAATAAAAGTTGGTAATTTCTCTCATAATCACATCAATAATAAATCAAATAAGGCAGGGCAGGGAAACAATAAAATAGAAAAGCTAGCCAATTGATTTCACCAAGAGATACAGTAATCACAACTGTGGTCATGCCCACAAACAAAATAAGGAAAAGTAGTGTTTGCAGTTTCTAATAGAAAAATAATTCACCAAGTAATCAAACACAGAAATCTATAATAAAAATCCAATATTAAACTATTAAGCTTTTTTTTTTTTTTGAATCTTTTCAGAGGAAACTCTAGATGAAAAACAAACACAGAGAGATATACAGGATCCAGTAGTGCAAAATTAGAGCAGAAGAAAACAAACAAATCTCTGAAAGAAAAAGTCTTCCCAGTTAAAAAGAAAAAAACCTTTGTGCTTGTTTAAGCAGAATTTCAAAATTTTCACAATCACTAATATCAGAAAAACCAATTCTCAACACGCTCATGTCTCCAAATTCCCCCTTTAATTTGCCTTTTCTTCGTAACAATGAAAAAAAAAAAAATGAATACACGGCAAATAAGATCCAAGCCACTTTCTGAACAAAAACAAGATACGGCCAAAAGAACAAATAGATCGCAAGACATATAGAAACTTACAGAATGAATCAAAAGTTTGATCAGCCAACTCTTTTGATTCTAATTCAAAGTCATCTATTTGCCCAACTACTAAAACCAAAACTCCTTTTCCCCTTTTCCAACCAATAAACATAAATCACACAAACAAAACTAAAAAGGCAAATGCAACTCCTTATAGCAAAAGTCAAACCCAACTGCAGACCACATGACTCATTCAAAATCAAAATCCAAAACGCGCACTCAATCGTATCACTAAGTCAAACCCAAACTTCCCCAATGCGCACCACAAAATTCAGAACCTTCCACGCTTCTACACACGGCCCCCGTTTGGTAGTCAAAAACAATTAATTTTCTCTCCCACAAACAAAAAACTCACAGATCAGACATGCACACTCCACAGAAGCAACAAAACATTAAAAAAAATAAATCCAGTACCTGAGAAGAACGTAAAGCTGAAACACAGATCTCAGAAAAGCATAATGGGAGTGGATTCAAAGATCTAACAACAATAAAAGAACAAAATTAAAAAAAAAAAAAGAGTATTAAAATGAATGGAGTAACAAGATCTAGGGCAAGAGAAAAAAACTAAATTCACCATGAAAGACCAAAGAAGAGAAGCAAATAGAGACAGAAAAATTTGTTAATTCAGTGTGAAGGATTCGTGGATTCCATATATATTTATGAATTTGATTCTTTGAGACGATTCGTATTATTGGCGTCAATTCGTCTCTAGAGAGAGAGAGAGAAGAGAGAGAGAGAACGTACGAGTGTTGATGTGTTTAAGTAGCAGTCGTTTTTGGCTCTGTTTCAAACAGAAAACTGGACGATTTGATTTTGGCCGGCGAATAGCAATTTTTCCAATTTTTTCAATCTTCTTTTTAACTGTTTTCTTACTTCTTAGCCTTTTACCCACTCGCTTTTGGGGCGCGCGTGTCTTCCTTACCTTTGACAATATGTGGGAGTTAGTAGTAGTTTGTGATTTGCATTTACTATTTGGATTTTGAAAATTATTGTTTTGGTAACATGATTTGAAGATTTAAGCATGTTTATTGTTTATTACGTTTTCCTCTTTTGGTACGGAAATAAACCACAAATTATTAAATTTTCCTTTTCTGGACAAATACTCGCTCAATCTTACATTTCTGATTTATACTTATTATTATTATTATTATTATTATTATTATTATTATTATAATATAATGTTTATGTCTTATTATGACTTTAATTTAACTATTTGTTGTTATGTCGTTCATTTTCTCTCAAAGTTTATGACATGGTATGGTCTATATTTATGAGCATATTTGTCATTACCTCTTGATGGAATATCATGATATTTTACTAGTTTCAAATATGCCATAAAGAGCCGAACTAAACAAATGGTTGGGTGTAGGAAGGTCTCTTTAACAACCGACTCAAAAGAAGCCAACTAATCCCTTGAAGGATAATGATAGAATTCCCCATCCTTAAGAATATGTGTTAGCTATGCATTGGGAATATGTTTCCCTTTAGGAGTATATCTCATATACGAATCATGATAGAGTTTGGCATTCCTGGTGAGAATACAACTCTGATGTAGGTAGAATTGTGATCGAGAGTTCTATTTGGACTAAATCTCATCCGCCTATAAAAAAGGAATTACTCTTCAAGTTTGAGATCTATTTTACGTACTCTTGCTAAATACTCTCTCTGAAAACACCTACTGATTTAGGCATTGGGTTATACCCCCAAGTCACTAATATCTTACTTTGATCTTTGTTCATAAACTTTCAGGTTGCGTACTACATCCATATCTAGCCCGAGGCAAACAAAGGACAAAATATTTTCAGATTTTATCATTGGTGTGACTGTGGACTTTTTATCTTGTGACTTCATTAAGTTCAAGCAGTGCGTTAATTTCAGCAACATTTCCTTCATCAATTAAAACAATTTCTACTTCGTTCATTGATACCTTGATGAACAACACCATCCCTTAGGTTGCTGTTATTGATTGGATTACAGCTACTCTAAACCTCATTAGTGCTTGAGAACTTGGCAAGTATTCTTACAAATGTAGAATGGTATTATGGAAAAATCAATTATAAGCCATTGGTTAACACCATCGAGCTTTGCAACTAGAAATTTTCTTAATAGGTTATCAACGGTTAGGTCATCACACCTCATGCATAGGTTAGTTGGAAACACCAAGGTCAGAACGGACTGCGACTGATACGTTTATGCCTCCATCTGGTGTCACCTCGAGAGTGGAAATAGTCAACACGCCTAAGATAGAGTAGCCGCAGTTCTACATGGCTTTCAACTAGCATATTCGCACTTTCAGTGCAATACGAGGACAAAATAACTTCATGACTCCTTTTGGAGGAGTGGGAACAACTTTTCCCCAAGGTATGATGTTTCAAACACCCTATTATCAACCTCAAGATAACCCTTTTCAAGTTTGAAGCTAGTTTATGACTCCTCGATTTTTAGGAAAGCACATGTATTTTTCTAATTAAGTAATGCAAAAAATTAGAAAAATTAGAAAGAATAGAATTATTATCAGAAAATATCAAATCTTGATAGTAAATTCTTGATAATATGGACATATTGTTCGGAGGATGAAAAGAAGACAACGTTGAGGTTTATATGGGGATCATATCAAAAGTACACGTGCTCACATATGAGAGAGGGAAGAACGAGTTAAAGGAAACGAATTAGGAGATCAGGGATATGTACCTAATAAGGTTAAAGACAAAAGGAGTGAACTGAGTTATTAAGAAGACTTGAGAGCAAGAGAAGACAGAGCGATGCCACTAGAGAAAAAGGAGTTCAAATTGGTCTTTGTAAGTGCCGGAATTTTTCGAACTTAAAAAAAATATGCCCCACAACTGTAATTACAGTCGTGGGGCTGTATTACAGTCGTACGACTCTAATTACGGAGCAGATACAACAGCCAATACCTTGTGACATAAAAAAATGGGAGATGATTTGAGGGCAATTAATGCTCCAGTTTTGGCAGGAAGAAAGCAGAAAAATAAGAAGGAAAAGGAGAAGAAAAAGAGGGTTTTTTTAGCTCTTAAGATTTAACAAAAGTTTAAAGAGAAAAATTGATAGAGAAAAGGGAGAAAAAGAAAACACACAAAAACTCAAGCTCTTTTTCTCTTCTTTTTCTTTTGATTCTTAGGGGTTAAAGTTTAAAATCTATTAGAAATCATAGGTTAATAACTTGGCACCTCAAATTCAATCAAATTCGGACTTTAAACTCTCAGAATCCATGACATTTTGGAGATTTTGGACTTGACTTTCAAAATCTCAACTCAAGGAAAAAGAAGCAATTTGGAGATGATTGGGGCGTTTCCAGTGGTCATTCCTACGGTGGATCAGCACCACAAAGGTAAATATACCTCAAACCTTCATTTTATTGCTTTTTCTGGGTGATTTGGTGTGTTTTTATGCATAAAAACTTAATTTTCGGGCTTGTTGGTTCTGGAATTTAAGAACAGCCGTATGACTGTTCTTGTGGTGAAGAACAGTCGCACGACTGTAATTACAGTCGTATGAGTGTTCTTGAATTCCTGCGGACTTTTGTTTTATTTGAATAAATTTTGGCGATTTTCTGTAATTGGAAGGATTACAGTCGCACGACTGTAGTTACAGTCGCACGACTGTAGTTACAGTCGTACGACTAAAGTTACAGTTCTGTCCAAGGGCAGAATTTCCATTTTAATTCAGAAAAATTCCTAAAAATCCTAAAAATTCAGAAAATCATCAAAAATGAATTTTGTTGTGTGCATTCACCACCCTAGATTTAGAACAATACCACGACAGAGACCCAATTCTCTCAAAAACCGACCCACTCACATGTTAAATTAAAGTAAACCGAAAAATAAAATGTTTTCAAAATTATTTTCCCATAAAACCAAAATACAGGGACGTTTCAAAATGTTTTCCAAGTCTAATCGGGCCGGCTAGTCTAGCCGACCCGGTTTATCCCTGCTAAATGCATATTCCCAATTTCCAATTTCCCAATTCTGTCCTGTTTGAGTCCTATTTGTGGTGTGTCGTAAATTGTGCTAACTGTCTGTTTTGCAGCTTTTAGTTTATTTTATTTTTCATTTTGATGTAATTAATAGCTTAATCCGTGTATTTTAGGCGATTGTATTTTTTAGACAAACCGTGTATTTTAGGCGTTTGTAAGGTGAGGTTGAGAGTTTTTATTTTTTCTTCAATCGGGTTGTAATAATTTAATTAATTTTTTACTGCTTTATTATTATTTGTGTATGTGCGCTGTATGATTTAATTTAATAAAATTGACTTTAGAATTATGAACCATCTATGAACATTGGCCGTATTTATTTTGATTAGACACGAAATAGGGGACTTGTCCGGACCTAGATCTCTGGATAGTGTAGCGGCCTTTCGTCTGGTTCAGCTACACTGAAATTTCCCAGGTGAGCTCAGCCGGGTGGCGACTCCTACACTATTTATTAAGACTTAGGTCTCGGTTCTTTTATGAAATAATCTAATTTTCAAAAAACGAATTTCCATTCTAAAAATCCCATGCGAGGGAGGGTTGCCCGATCTCGAGGCTCCCTTCCGAAAGAGTCCGCGTTCTGTCGAAAACGTCATCCGCTCACAGTCTTTAACAGTGAGAGACGAAAGAACCTTTACAAACAAATAAATTTTTTGATTGAAAAGTCTTAACTTTACATCTAATACAGTAGAAACCTAGCTTTTTCTTGAATTCAACAAAGAGCAGAGAAAACTAACCTTGGAATGAGCAAGTATTCAACACTAATTGATCACTTAAGACACACTGAGTATAAATGATTGAGCTTGGAAATCGACCGATAATGGTGGTGGAATGAAAGACGAGAAGATGAAATTAGTTTCTCTTAGGAAAAATTATAGATTTTCAATTGAGGAATGTAGAATGGTGTACAAAAAATGATTTGGCTCTAATTTTCACATTTTAGGATTTTTTTATTTTATTTTTTATTTTTTGTTTTGTATTTTTTAATGGGCCAATATTCCTCTAGCTCACAACTAGTGCCTTATTTTGGCTAATGCCAATGTGATGGATTAGTTTTTGCAAAGGTAGTTTAAAATGGTTGCGAAGGGCAAATTAGTTTGCAACACTTGTATTCTTAGGCACAAGATTACTTTCAACAACCATTTTATTGGCCATTCCTAAAAGGTTGGTCATTGTTATCCTGTTTTCTTGTAGTGACACAATTCTTGATGGTATTTGCAAATTTTTAAGAGGATAAATGGAATATGTTCCCATTATTGACCCGATCTTTGTGTTAAACTCGATATTTTTTTTACCATTTAACTCTAAATTACATACATTATTTTAAAATTTCCCATGAAGATTTGAAATTTTTTGGCTAATTTTTTGTGTTTGTGATTTTTTTTTCTATTATCTAATTTAAAAAAATACTTGTGTTTCTTGAAATTCATTGCTTCATTGCCAATATCCATTATATTTGTATTAAGCACCGTGAAAAATTTCAGGTAACAATCCCAAAGATTGGACAACTTTTAAAGGGTGTATTGGATGGAAGACTTAGTTTGCTAACCATGGGATATTTGTTTACTAACAAAAAAAATCTCATACCTCTTTTTGTCAATTTTTAAAATACAAACCTGTGTTCACAAAACCGATAAACCATAAGTTTTTTTTGGTACTTTTCCTAAGAAAGCAATACATGATTATTTATTCTAGCAAATTCATGCTAATAGAGAAAGAAAGAAAAAAATGTCAATCGAATTGAAAGAATTCCAAACCTATATGAATTATTCTCACTAATATGGAAAGACAGAAAACGATGGGGACAAAATAGAAAAAAAAATGATAAAGACACATGGGTTAAGGGTCAAATGATAATATTCCTATAGATAGAGCATGTGATAGTTTGTTTTAAAAAATTTCAGGCAACATCCATCAAAATGACATTGTATTAATAGATATCAACTAAAAAAAGAAAGTAAAAAGAAAATGGTGGGTCTTATATGGCTAAGGTTACCCTCAACCCACCCTTTTAAGGAGAAATTTTATCATAATCTGATTCATGTGGTTCTTCCAATGCAAAATCAGTATATATGTATTTTTTAGTTTCCCAATATACTCATTCGCAGGTTAGATATTGTTGGAAATGCCCTAGTCCCGAGGCATTGGTCCTTGTATTTGTACAATACATTTATTGGATTTATGTGTTGTACTCATTTGTGTCATTAATAAAGGCATCAATTCATTTATTATATTTATCTTGTGCAGTATAGTAAATGAAGTATCCAATGGACATATCTATATCCATGACGACTAGTGTCATGCACTTAGCAGTAAGACCATGGATAGGGTTAACGATATGACCATAAATAGATCCGTAGTCTGTTCCAGTCATGGGAATGAATGGAACAACAGACTATCATTAACCTGGTTGTATGGCGGTGTCTTACCGGTCATTGGACATGGAATGTCAACCAAGTTAATGGGTACATGCCTGGGAGCATGGTACTGGATAGATCCACTAAACGAGTAATCCACATGGTATGGTATCACAATGGATTCTCGTGTAGTACTTGTATGGATCCTTTGACCTGACCATATGATGGTGTTACATGTGAAGTCGCATACTTAGGGGTACGCCTAAAGGGCCTGTAATAGGGTGCCAAGTATGGGTGCTTTCGGGTATGTCACTGAACATGGTAACACTATGGATATGCAGAAGGGATTTGTCACTCAGTAACCAACTGAGAAGATATCACCGGCCTCTTGATGAATGTGACTGATAAGAGTGTGGCCACACCCAAACAAGTTGGTACTTGTTTGTGAGCATCAGTACATTCGGGATCAAGATAATGTCCGAACACAAAAGAGGGTGATCAATCCATGCCTCTGTGTTGGATACCGATATCAATGACATGGGATGTACAAGTTTAAACTACAGGGTTATGATATCAGTTAGACTGCCATCTCCATCTTAATTGGGGGCTGCAGTGGCTTGCTAGAGCCCAACTGTAGTCTGCGAGCCAAAGGCCCGCTGCCAACATAAAGATGGGCCCACGGGATCGTACACATTGAGCGACTGGACACCGATTTAAAGAATCACAGGTACACTTGGAGTGTACACTCTAGGGAGAGAGAACTATATATATTAATTATATTATGAGGATCAATTGGATTGATCATTATAATAAAATTAATATTTGGCTTCACATAATTAATTGGATTAATTATGAGATTATTTCCTGGGTGGAAATATTCATATGTATAGGTTTACATATGAATTTGTTTTGTGAAGACTTGATTTTAATTTGATGGATTAAAGTAATTAGTCAAACCAATTTTAATTTATATGTAAATAATATATTACTCGGAGTAATATATTAAATACATGGGTTAATTGAAATTGGGCTTGATATTGATTTAGACTAGACTAATTAAAATAAGTTTGGGCCTGAATTAAAAGGAGGAAGCCCACACAGACAAAGAAGCTAGACTGGGCCCAAATTCCAGCAAGGGAATTTGGAAGCCCTAGGGTTAAAAACCCTAAGGGGAATTCGGCCAAGCTACTAGAGCTCCAAGCCCCACTTGGCCGAATTCTCCTCCCCTCCCTCACTCTCTAATTTTGTGAATTTTGACGCTAGCACGTGCGGTGTTCGTTAGGCGCTCGTGTACGGGAACGAGGAGGAATTCTATTTTGAATTTTGCAGTCATCATCCATCTTAGAAAGAGATTTTTCTGGTAAGAAATTTAATCCCTTTCTATTTGATTTTAAGTTTTTCAATTTCCACTTCAATTGCTCCTGGGACTGGATTTGAGGAAATCACCACGTTCTTCCGCTTTTATCGGGTGATTTCCGGTGACAAATCCCAACAGTGGTATCAGAGCAGGCTTTTGATCCGTGGAAATTGATTAATTTGGTTGAATCCCTATTTTGAAATTGGATGTTTTTGATTGGGATTCTTGGTATGGGTTTTTATGATTTTTCCCATATGTTTTAATACAATGAAAATTAATATTGCATATTGGTTTATGTTGTTTTAATTTTATTGTATTGTTGTAATTCTTGGTGAATTGCTATGGATGATGATTGGTTATTTTTATTTATTTATTTATTTAATTCTGGTTTTATAAAAAAAAAAAAAAAAAATCGGCCTCCCGGGGGCTGGGCTGCCGGCGGTGGAATCGCCGCTGGCGGCGGGAGGCGCGGCGGCAGCCGCTAGGCGGCTGCGCCGCTGCTGCTGCTAGGGCAACCTCGTTGCCCTAGCTGCAGCGGGCCGGGCCCAGTTTTTGGATTTTGCGGGTTTTTTGGGTCCGGGGCCCAGTTTTGAAGTTTTAATTGGTTTTAAAATTCGTGTGTTTAAATTTATGTAATTTAAATGCGCATGGTTTCTTAGATGAATTTTATTTCGTTCATGTGATATTAGTTTGGAAATTAATATGGTTAATGGAAATTGGTTTGGGTAATTTTGGCACAATTACTCGGACGGCTAAATTGGACCCATGGTTTCCCAATTTCTGTGGGAGCAGTTGGACTGCCTGGGCTGGAGGCCCAAAGCCCGTTAAGGGTTAGAACCATGGTGGGCCAAAAATTGGTGATTTTCTAATAATGGCTTTGACATATTTTAAATGGTCTTAAATCATACATTTTGACATGCTTTTGAATTGTATGTATTGGATGCATATGAATGGTTGAATGAATGTATGATTGGATGTTATTGGGCCTTTTACGAGTTGGGTTGTATTTTTCTTTTGGGTAAATACGGCCTGCGTGTCGTTTTCTTTCAATGTAATTTTATTTTATTTAAATTAAATATTATAAAACTTGTAAAAGAAGAAGCCCATGGAGTGGTGAGCCCAATTGGAGGTGCAAGCCCAAATTGGAGGTGCAAGCCCAGAAGGAGAAGATGGAAGCCCGCCTAATATATGTTTCTAGTATAGGTTTACTAGAATAATATTAGGATGTAATATAGGCCCATAGCAGTCCATTTTAATTTTGTTTAATCATTTTATATTCATTTGCATGTATGAATGTATGTTACAAATAGCTCATTCACCCGCCTTATGTATGTAAGCCGTTATAATTGAATCTAATAACCAAACAGAAATTACTAAGTCACT
Organism: Euphorbia tirucalli; assembly: GCA_039660915.1. NCBI lineage: Eukaryota > Viridiplantae > Streptophyta > Magnoliopsida > Malpighiales > Euphorbiaceae > Euphorbia > Euphorbia tirucalli. Next base: position 20,813,875 of record CM077634.1, on the reverse strand, counting down.
TAAAAGTGCTTCCCTCATTCAAAACCGAATCGAAGTGGGAATAGGCCAGTTGTAGACCATGCCCTCGCAGGATGCACTGGAGTGTTGTCACTTTGTATTGGGTTAGTGTATGGGATACTCTAACACTTGGATGGAGGTTTTGACTTAGCATGGGTAGTAGGATTCTCCTGGCCCTAAGCACAGATGGGTAAGTGCCAACAAGCCCATCAAACCGAGAGTCCCTAGGTTGGGATTGGACGGCGTTCCTACCTAAATAATTGAGGTATAGTTGTACCAAACCCTCGTTTGGCTATATCTTAATGAAATATGGATCTCGGCCCATGAGCCCAACAACTCGGTTAAATTAATAACTTGATTCATTATTAATTTTATATGGGAACAACAAAGTAAAGCCCTTTATTAACACTCTAAATGTTTTTCTATGTAGAAACACCCAAATGGCAAACACAAATACCTTATCACTGCGATCAATTCTTGAAAAGGACAAGCTTTCCGGTCCTAACTTTTTAGACTGGTCTAGGAACTTGAGGATAGTTCTAAGACAAGAGTCGAAAGAGTATGTGCTGGAAAGGCCTGTGCCAGCTGCGCCTCAGAGACTTAATCCGACGGCTGCACAGCTAGCGGAATACGAGGCGCACGTCAAGGACAACCGGGATGTGACGTGCCTTATGTTGGCTTGCATGGTCCCCGAACTGCAAAAACAGTTTATGGACCATCAAGCCTATGCTATGATAACAACTCTTAATGAGATGTTTCAAGAGCAAGCTCGTCAGGAAAGGTACCTGACCAATAAGGCATTCCACTCTTGCAAGATGGGGGCCGGGACATCTGTGAGTGCACACGTGCTCAAGATGAAGGGCTATTTGGATACTTTGGCCCGTCTCGGATCGCCTATTTCTCAAGAGTTGGCGGTGGACACAATCCTCGCATCCTTGCCGGATTCTTATGATCAGTTCATCCTTAACTACAACATGCAAGGGATGAACCGCACTGTCAGTGAGCTGCATGGGATGCTTAAGCTTACTGAGCAGTCGATCAAGAAGACTCCGCCGGTGCTGCTGGTTAACAAGGGGAATGCTCCTCTTACTAAGGGTAAGGCCAAGGAAAAGGCCAAGGCTAAGGCCAAGAAAGCCAAAGCCAAGAAGGCCAAGGCCCAACCCAAGGCCCAGCAGAAGGCAGGTCCTGAGGATGTCTGTTTCGGGTGCAGACAGGCGGGCCATTGGAAGAGATCGTGTCCCAAGCTGATGGGAGAGTAGAGAAGGGGTCAAGGTGCGTCCTCTTTAGGTATTTATGTTATAGATATTAACCTTACTATTTCAACATCCTGGGTATTGGATACTGGATGTGGTTCTCACATTTGTTGCAATGTGCAGGGACTTAAGAACAGAAGGTTGCTGGGGTCGGGAGAGGTGGACTTGCGGGTCGGGAATGGAGCAAGGGTTGCTGCCATAGAGATCGGCGAATACCACCTAATGATGCCCAGCGGATTGGTTTTGATTTTAGAACATTGTTACTTTGTACCTGCTATGTGCAGGAATATTATCTCTGTATCAATGTTGGATATTTCTGGATTTGATTTTACTATTATAAATGGTCGAATTTCTATATCCAGAGAGGGGTTATTTTATGGAGATGCTCTATTAAATAATGGCCTGTATGTCCTAGACTTAAATGAAACCAATCACATCTATAACATAAACACGAGAAGGGTTAAGCCTAACAAACTTAATCCAGTCTACCTATGGCATTGTCGTCTTGGCCATATGAATGAGAAGCGCATAGCTAGGCTTCACAAAGCTGGAGTCCTAGGGTCATTTGACTTGGAGTCAATTGATACATGCGAATCATGTTTAAGAGGCAAGATGACAAAGGCGCCCTTTAGCAAAAAGGCTGAAAGGGCCACTGGCTTGTTGGACCTAATACATTCAGATGTATGTGGACCTATGAGCGCAGCGACCAGAGGTGGGCATCTGTACTTCGTCACGTTCACGGATGATTTCAGCAGATATGGCTATGTCTATCTGATGAAACACAAGTCCGAGACCCTTGATAGGTTCAAGGAATTCAGAAACGAGGTACAGAACCAGCTAGGCAGGAATATCAAAGCCCTTCGGTGGAACCGAGGCGGTGAGTATATGAGCCTAGAGTTTGACTCATACTTGAGAGAGCATGGAATAGTTCCGCAGCTCACTCCTCCTGAAACATCACAATGGAATGGGGTGTCCGAACGGAGGAATAGGACTTTGTTGGACATGGTCCGCTCAATGATGAGTCAAGCATCTCTCCCAATTAGCTTCTGGGGACATGCCCTCGAGACAGCAGCTCTCATATCAAACAATACTCCGACTAAGGCAGTGGAAAAGACCCCATATCAGATATGGACGGGCAAGGAGCCCAATGTGTCTTTCCTAAGGATTTGGGGATTCGAAGCATATATCAAGAAATTGACTAGTGGCAAGCTGGAGCCCAAAACCGATAAATGCCTGTTTGTGGGCTACCCTAGGGAAACCAAAGGGTATTACTTCTACAACCCCGCCGAGAACAAGGTGTTCGTGGCAAGGAAGGGGGTTTTTCTGGAAAAGGAGTTCCTTTCCAAGAAAGATAGTGGGAGCAACGTTGAACTCAGGGAAGTTCAAGGTCCACAAGCTCCTGAAGAGGATAACTCGGAGGCCCAGGTGGAGCTTCCACAAGTAGAAGCACCGACCCAGGCCACACAAGAACCTAGAAGGTCTGGTAGGGATCATCGGGAACCGGAGAGGTATGGTTTCCTCGTCACCGATGATCAAACTCTTCTCATCTGGGATGAAGAAGAACCTAAAACCTACCAGGAGGCTATGGCTAGCCCACAGTCTGCGAATTGGCGTAAAGCCATGGAGGCAGAAATGCAATCTATGTACGATAATCAAGTTTGGAACTTGGTTGATCCACCTCCGGGTGCTAAGGTAATAGGTTGCAAGTGGTGCTATAAACTAAAAGCTGATAATACCTTCAAGGGGCGTCTGGTTGCGAAAGGTTTCAGACAAGTCCATGGGATAGACTATGATGAAACTTTCTCACCAGTAGCCATGCTCAAGTCCATCAGGATACTACTGGCCATAGCCGCATGGTATGACTATGAGGTATGGCAGATGGATGTCAAAACCGCTTTCCTTAATGGAAAGCTACTCGAGGATGTGTACATGACACAACCTGAGGGTTTTGTCGATCCTAAGTATCCGGGAAGGGTATGCAAACTTCAAAGGTCCATTTATGGACTGAAGTAAGCATCCCATAGTTGGAATCTAAGATTCAATGAGGCTATAAAGGAATATGGCTTCATACAGAATCTGGATGAGCCTTGTGTGTATAAGAGGACTAGTGGGAGCAGTGTCACATTTTTGGTACTTTATGTAGACGACATCTTACTCATTGGAAGCGACATACCTACACTGCAAGGGGTAAAGCAGTGGCTGAGTAAGTGCTTCGCAATGAAGGACTTAGGCGAAGCTGAGATGATCCTAGGGATCAAGATCTATAGGGATAGATCAAATCGGCTTCTGGGCCTAAGTCAGGCTTCGTACATTAACAAAGTTCTGAAAAGATTCAGCATGGACCGGGCCAAGAAAGGTTTCTTGCCAATGGGCCATGGGCTGAAACTTAGTAAGAAGAACTGTCCTAAAACAAGGGAGGACAGGGAGAACATGAAATTGGTTCCATATGCCTCGGCTATTGGATCAATCATGTACTCTATATTATGTACGAGACCTGATGTCGCCTTTGCATTGAGTATGACGAGCTGATACCAGTAGGATCCCGGGGAGGATCACTGGAAAGCTGTCAAGGCAATCCTCAAGTACCTTAATCGGACTAAGGATAGCTTCTTGGTGTATGGTGGTCAGGAAGTGCTATCAGTTACTGGGTATACTGATGTAAGCTTCCAGACAGACCAAGATGAGTACCAATCACAGTCAGGGTATGTATTCTTGCTGAATGGTGGTGCTGTAAGCTGGAGGAGCTCAAAGCAACCAACCATAGCGGACTCTACAACAGAAGCTGAGTACATCGCTGCGTGTGATGCAGCTAAGGAAGCTGTGTGGATGAAGAAGTTTATCACTGAGTTGGGAGTAGTGCCAACTATCCAGGACCCAGTCGATATCTTCTGTGACAACAATGGGGCCGTCGCACAAGCTAAGGAGCCTCGGTCACACAAGAACACAAAGCACGTGCTCAGAAAGTTTCACCTCATACGAGAAATCGCGGAGAGAGGTGACATTGCATTGCACAGAGTGGACACCGAGGATAATGTCGCAGATCCATTGACCAAGGCGCTGGCCCAGCCCAAGCACGAGGGTCATACTAGATCTATAGGGATTAGGCCCATGCCTAGTTGGAACTAGTGCAAGTGGGAGATTGTTGGAAATGCCCTAGTCCCGAGGCATTGGTCCTTGTATTTGTACTATACATTTATTGGATTTATGTGTTGTACTCATTTGTGTCATTAATAAAGGCATCAATTCATTTATTATATTTATCTTGTGCAGTATAGTAAATGAAGTATCCAATGGACATATCTATATCCATGACGACTAGTGTCATGCACTTAGCAGTAAGACCATGGATAGGGTTAACGATATGACCATAAATAGATCCGTAGTCTGTTCCAGTCATGGGAATGAATGGAACAACAGACTATCATTAACCTGGTTGTATGGCGGTGTCTTACCGGTTATTGGACATGGAATGTCAACCAAGTTAATGGGTACATGCCTGGGAGCATGGTACTGGATAGATCCACTAAACGAGTAATCCACATGGTATGGTATCACAATGGATTCTCGTGTAGTACTTGTATGGATCCTTTGACCTGACCATATGATGGTGTTACATGTGAAGCGCATACTTAGGGGTACGCCTAAAGGGCCTGTAATAGGGTGCCAAGTATGGGTGCTTTCGGGTATGTCACTGAACATGGTAACACTATGGATATGCAGAAGGGATTTGTCACTCAGTAACCAACTGAGAAGATATCACCGGCCTCTTGATGAATGTGACTGGTAAGAGTGTGGCCACACCCAAACAAGTTGGTACTTGTTTGTGAGCATCAGTACATTCGGGATCAAGTTAATGTCCGAATACAAAAGAGGGTGATCAATCCATGCCTCTGTGTTGGATACCGATATCAATGACATGGGATGTATAAGTTTAAACTACAGGGTTATGATATCAGTTAGACTGCCATCTCCATCTTAATTGGGGGCTGCAGTGGCTTGCTAGAGCCCAACTGCAGTCTGCGAGCCAAAGGCCCGCTGCCAACATAAAGATGGGCCCACGGGATCGTACACATTGAGCGACTGGACACCGATTTAAAGAATCACAGGTACACTTGGAGTGTACACTCTAGGGAGAGAGAACTATATATATTAATTATATTATGAGGATCAATTGGATTGATCATTACAATAAAATTAATATTTGGCTTCACATAATTAATTGGATTAATTATGAGATTATTTCCTGGGTGGAAATATTCATATGTATAGGTTTACATATGAATTTGTTTTATGAAGACTTGATTTTAATTTGATGGATTAAATTAATTAGTCAAACCAATTTTAATTTATATGTAAATAATATATTACTTGGAGTAATATATTAAATACATGGGTTAATTGAAATTGGGCTTGATATTGATTTAGACCAGACTAATTAAAATAAGTTTGGGCCTGAATTAAAAGGAGGAAGCCCACACTGACAAAGAAGCTAGACTGGGCCCAAATTCCAGTAAGGGAATTTGGAAGCCCTAGGGTTAAAAACCCTAAGGGGAATTCGGCCAAGCTACTAGAGCTCCAAGCCCCACTTGGCCGAATTCTCCTCCCCTCCCTCACTCTCTAATTTTGTGACTTTTGACGCTAGCACGTGCGGTGTTCGTTAGGCGCTCGTGTACGGGAACGAGGAGGAATTCTATTTTGAATTCTGCAGTCATCATCCATCTTAGAAAGAGATTTTTCTGGTAAGAAATTTAATCCCTTTCTATTTGATTTTAAGTTTTTCAATTTCCACTTCAATTGCTCCTGGGACTAGATTTGAGGAAATCACCGCGTTCTTCCGCTTTTATCGGGTGATTTCCGGTGACAAATCCCAACAGATATGTATTATTGTTTCATTGTAAGAGATCTCGTGGACTAGGTCCATAAATTTTTTTTCCCTTTTACGGGTTTGTAAAAACAAAAGCAACCTCCATGTTGTAGGCATCCTTCGGTGGCTGGAATGGGGGTGGAGTTGAAGCCCTGACCAATCCCCTTAGTTTCATCCCTAAAAGTGGTCATGTATGGCCCATACCATATTATAATATTTTTTTTATTTTGAGTATTTTACTTCCATACAAGGGCGGAACTGCCTAACTGAGGCTTCATCCCCACCCCAGTTCCGGTGGTTGAAGGATCCTCCCATAAAGTCCTTCAACCAGCCTCAAAAATAGGCTAACACTGCATATTTAATTTAGCAAATTAGGGTTGAAAACATCCCCCATTTAGCCATTTAATTTTTTTGTTTACTTGGGCCACCCAACATAAAAAAAAAAAAAATTAAAAATTAAAAATTCAATTTTAAAGCTTTAAAAGTCATTATCTGTTTTGTACCTTTCACCATTTTAATTATTTTCTTCTTTCTTTCTTAAGCTTTTTGCAGCCCCACTTGGAAAGTACCCCCTATTCTTCATAAAATTAATTGGAAAAATTACAATTTCAATCCAAGTATTTGGTGCAATTTCACTTTAAAGCATTTCTCTCTTGGATTCTCTTTGTTTTGCTCCATTTTTTCAATGCTTCAAGAGGTATTTTTAATTTTTTGATGCGTAATTTTTTTGTTTCATCTTGTTATTGATATTTGGACATGATACCAATTAGATAATTATCATGCTAATTTATTAATTAGTATGTGTTTGAATTCTTAAATATTTTATAATTTTAAGTTATTATATTTAAATTTTATATATTAGGATTTAGTATAAATTAAATTAATTGAATTGAACTAATTGGATAAGATATATGTTTAAACTGATAGTATGTATAAAATTTCGATTGCTTTATGTTGTATGTTAGAATTAATCTATTAAATTAGTATATTATTGCTTTTAATTTTAAAAAGAATAAGGTAAATTTTGGAATTTTTAATAAATTACACTAAATTATTTTATACATTGTAGAATTTGGAGAAATGGGTAATTAGAAAAAACCAAAACATTGAAGAATCTGGTAGTTTTAGAAATCAAATTCAACAAGAATTCAACCCGAGTGATATCATTACAGAAATTAATTGATGAATTTCATGTTTATATTAGAAATCGAGTACGGAAAGAATATGTGACTAGAGGTCTATGTCAACTAATGGGTCATAAATATCCATATAGAAAATTTGGTAAACAAAAAAAAAATATATTTTTGAGAATCTTGGTTTGAGTAATTTGATTGGTTGAAATATAGTGTAGAAAAAGATGTAGTTTTTTTTTTTTTTTATTTCTTTTCAAAGATCATAACAAGAATCCAGGTCGCATTGGAGATGATACTTTTACCAAAAAAAAAAGGGTTTAGTAATTGGAAAAGAGCATTAGAAATATTGAATGAACATATTGTTTAAGTAAACATTCCTCACAATAAGTGTTTTGGATACCTTGAGGATTTTAGGAACCAAAGACAAGGTGTAGATCATTTGTGGCAATCAAAAGTGCATATAGAAAAGGTTGATTATCGCATTTGTTTATCATCTTTGGATGTGACTTGCTTACTTTTAATGCAAGGTTTGCTTTCTTATGGATATGATGAGTCACCAAGTTCCTTAAATAAAGGAAAATTTTTTGAAGTTTGTAATTGGTATAGCCAACGAAATGAAGAAGTTGAGAGTACAAGTAGAGAGAATGCTCCTGAAAACTGTTAATTAATTAGTGATAAAGTTCAAAGAGAATTAATAAATGCTTGTGCATTAGTAATGAGAGAAGTAATCATTAAGAATATTGGGGATACATTTCTCTCTCTTATGGTTGATAAATATACAGATGTTTCTATGAAGGAGCAAATGAGAGTGGTTCTTAGATATGTAAAACAATCAAGGAGAAGTGGTTGAGCAGTTTCTTGGTCTTGTCCACATATCTAAAATGTCCTCAATTGTTTTAAAGATAACTATTGATAGTTTATTTGCAAAACATAGATTACTAATATCAAGATTGAGAGGTTAATGACATGATGAAGATTCAAATATTCAAGGTGGGCTTAATGGGTTGAAAACTCTCATATTAAATAAAAATCCAAGTGCATGGTATGTTCATTGTTTTGCTCATCAATTCCAGTTAGCTATTGTTGAAGTTGCTAAACGTAATCAAGTTGGGAATAATTTTTTTTTTTTTGCTTGTGTTAGTGGGATTGTGAATGATGACGTAGAATCATGTAAAAGGAGAGATAACATAAGGCGACTTAAACATGATAGAATATTGGATTTGTTTATAGCATGGTGAGATAACTAGTAGCAAAGGAAAGTGTAATATCTCGAATTTTTAATAAGTGTTAATTTTTAGTAAAAATATATTATTCAAATAATTATAAGTTAATAGCGTTATAGAAGAAATTTAAGGTACGAAATACAAACTTGAGATAATAATAATAAATAAGTTTGAACAATGATAATGAGAAGTTAAAGGTTGAACATCATAAAAATAGTTAGGGTAATTTTAAAAGAATCAAGAGTATTGTGGTAAGACATAATATGAGTGGCAAAATTATAATTTTGGTAAAAACTTTTAATATGAAAAAAGGAACAAAAGATATTTGAATGAAAGGGAGTTCTTTAGACAATGAATTTGTCCAGAGAAAGGCAAACTTAAAAAAACTATAGGGGAGAAAGAAAAAGTTTGGCAATTCAATCTTCCTACCGTTCGATCTCAATGATTTCACATATACAGATTCAATATTTAGTGTTCTTCAATTTATATGGTTTAGATTTTGATTTTAATGTCTAATACTTGAAATATTTGGAGGAGCAAATATGAGAGATTTTTGTAGATTCTAAACAAAAAATTAAGAATTTGAAGATAAAATTGATATTGACGGATTCCTAGTGGTGCCACAAGTTTGATGGTGTCATCAATTTCAATTAATTGTGCCAGTTTTGAAATACTATTGTGGTGGGTAAAAGTATTCTAGTAAGAATATTTTAAGTGAAAATTATTTTTATATTAGTCTGTGAAATATTCCAAGTAACTTTAAGTCATGGAGTTCGAGAAGATTCTGAATATATGATTTTATATGAATTTTTGAATATTTATATATATTTAATTTAATATGTGAAGTTATATGATTATATTCATATATGAATTTGTGATGTTTTTAGAAATTCGTATTTTTATGAATAGTACCATATATGTGAATGGTGACAGAATAATATTTTACAAATTTATTAATGTATAAAGTAATACTTAAATTAATTTTGATTCTCTAAGATTAGGAGAATTACGTGGCTTTGATTCCCAAATTAAAATTATTGAGATACGTAGGAAGCTTGATAATAAAATATTACCAAGTCAAAGCTAAATAAGAGAATAAAAATAAATAGATTAGGTAATTATTTCTTTTACTTATGTTGGTTGTTAAATTAATCAAGTATAAAAGAAAATAAGTACAAGTTTATTGGTGAATTAAGAGTGAGCTTGATAATGGAAACGGAGGTTTGATGTTAAAAAGTAGTTCATATGGAAATGATATGCTAATACATGGTACATGGTAGTCACATGAGTAAATGCATATGAGACATTTATGTAAATCATAAAAAAGTAAAATAAAACTAAAGTAAATGTTATATGATAGCTATATGAATACATGCAAATAAGATTAAAAAAGGATTGCGATATGCTTGCCAAAACATTCGCAGTTAAATGTTTAGATAGACATTTGTGGTCAACACTTGATTATATGGACCAAATGGTCACCATATGGTTATATGATATAAGATTGGCCAGCAAAATCATCTATTATATGTACATGATACTTGGGGCGATGTTTGTTTGCTCATCACAATGAATAAAAGAAAAAAAAAAGCATTTGTATAAGAGATATTTATGTTATAGGATATCTATCATATGTGAGTGTGTTCGTGTATACATTTAATAATTAAAGAATATTGTGATTGACTAGTTGAAAACTTGAATTATATGGAATATCTGTTTATTTGGATTTATATGGTCAATCACATGGAATATATAATTATATGGACTAAAAAGACAACCAAATGTTTATTTGGAACGAAAGATCACCATATGATAAAGGACTGGCCAGCAAAATCATATGTTACATGTTTTCTGGACCCGAGGTAGTGATTCGCTAGTTGACTCACAACAAATAATAATAAATGAATAAAGAGAAGGATCATTCATTAGCACAAGCATTCTACTTGATCATTTTACATGAAGCCAGACATGTAGACTGTGAGTTCATCAGTTTTATTAAGAATTGGAGTGAAAAATTATAAATTTTGATTAGTAATGCCAAACTGTTTGAGTACACATTTATAAAAAATAATACAAAAAAAAGTTCAACTTGCTATAATTACCTGGAGATATTTGAGTATAATATCTCAAAAATATAGGGTGTTACAGAAAGAACCAAGAAACTAATTTAAGATGACCAGGAGGTACTCGTTGGAGTTCGCATTACATGATAATGACTCATTTACTCATACTGTATGATTCTGTATTTGAAGTGTTTTATAAGGTTTATGATGATGGTACTGTGGGGAATCGTTCTAAAAGTAAACGAAAAATTTTGGTAGTCGAAGCTTTCATTTTGCTAGATTCTGTGCCCAGATCAGGAATAGGTGCTAAGAGAATGAAAAACATGCAAAATCAAAGCAGGCTTAGAACTTTACAATTTCCATCTCTGCAAAAGTTTTTGACAAGCAACTGCCTTTGCTCGATTCTCTCTACAATCTCACACACCGAAGCCTCTTGGGTCGAACCGTGTGCTAGCACTGGATTGATTATGCAAACTGAAATCTCCCTAAAAGCAAAAACTAATTTCTTCCTTTGGTATGCCTATTTTGAAAAGGCGGAGATAAAAAGAGGAGTGGACGGCTTGGTTAGGTTGGAGTTAGAGTGGGATTCTTTTACTTTTTCCATAAAGATTTCTTAATCTCGTACAATTCTCTCCCATATGAAAATATCTAGATATATTTTCCTAGTCTTTTCACCTTTTGTTAAAAGTTGAAATAACCACCCATTCAATTTTAAGCCCATAAAATATATTAACCTAAAATGCATCAAATATTATATTTAACTATTACATATAAAATTAACCCACGACAAATTCATTCAGACTTCATAATATGCGATCCTCTAGGTCCATCTAATATTCATAGTAAGCCCAAACCCTTTCCAGCCCACAAGTTGTAAGTGAACTCTAGCAAGTCATTAAAACTACCCAATATTAAATGAATGTCAATGTGATGCTGACATGTACCTAGTAGTAATCTTATATGATCCATTGCTTAGCGATATCGGGGTCTAGCATGAGGCATGGTCCCGTCACTCTTATTAAGTGCTAAGACCTTCTTGATTCCAAGTGAATTGAAAAACTTAAATAAGTAATTAACTATTAATTACTTCATTTGGGTGTGGCCATACTGTGAGCGAATGATGTTTTTTTGTATCAGAACGCTGCGAAGCGTATAGGGGAATTTTGGTTTATGGTTTTGTTTTATAATTATAAACGAAATTCGTTTTGGAAAATCATATCCATAAAAGATTCAAGACCGAAATCCCAAAGAAAATATAGGAGTCACCACCTGGCTCAGCTCAACCAAGAAATTTAGGTATAGCCAAAATCGAGTGAAGGTCACTGTACCTTCCAAAGATTTAGGTCTGGACAAGTCAGTTACTTTTTATCTAATTAAAAAACACGCTTCAACGATCAAAATATAGCATTTTATGAACTAAGTTGATTTTATTTAGAGCATACGGCGTTCATGCAAGTACTGAAAGCGGTAAATAAATTAATTATACAGAGAATCACATAAGCTATCCTAAGGGATACATATGAATCAAACGGAGAATCGGGGTACAATCGCCTAAAATACACGAATTTATCTAACATAATAATAAAACCTAAACATATATCTAATCCTGCAAAACAAATGATAGCACACGAATAATTCCATGTAGGACTCAATTAAGACAGAATGGGGTAATAAGTGAGTTGGGCTCATGCATTTAGGGGGTAGCCAGAGAGACTCGACAAATCTCGCCAACTAGACCTGGAAAACATTTTGAAACATTCCTGAATTGATTTTTTTTAGAAAACGATTTTACCAGTTAATTAATTAACTTGTCTAATAGGTTGAATTTCAGGAATCTCAGTTTCCATCGTTGTTCTGTTATAGTGCATGCTTCTAGAATGTAAATCTAAGGTTGTAAAGTAGTAAACACCCATAAACGGTTGTGACGCGTAGTATAACGGAATGAAAATCCTAGACCAGAAGAAGTAGAACCATGCAGCTCAGACTACAGCTGTATGGCTGTAGATGAACAGTCATGTGGCTGTAGATGAATAATCATGCGGCTATAAATAAACAGTCGTATGGCTGTAGTTTTAGAGCCGTACGACTCCAGACCAGTGGAGAAATCTGGTTTTTTTAATAATAGCCGTGCGGCTTGGAATCACAGCCCTGTGGATGTAGTTGATAAACGTGCGGCTGTAGTTACATCCGTACGTCTCTTATGTGCAGAAATGGGCATTTTTTTAAAAATGACTTTAAAACTGTAAATAAATGTCTAAACACACCAGGACTCAACCAAAAATCTGTAAATGGACTTTAAGACCTCTTAGAGGTTGCCTTTATAGCGTGCTTACGTGTTTGAGTGAGATTTCCAACTCGATCTTTGGAACTTCAATTGGATTCACCTAAGCTCCAAAGTGACTCAAGATGTTTGCCGGACCGGAAACGAATTCTGGAAGTTTGAGGTTTTCGGTTTGATTTGTGTTTGGGTTGTTTTTATTGCTGGTTTTATGTGCTTGGGGTTGATGTTTGATTTCTACCCTCCTCCTCTAATCTCTGTTGAGATATTCCTTCAATCGAAAAACTCTTTTCTGGTCTGAAAATGGCCTTCCTCCCCCTTCTCCTCCTTCAGTCCGTCCCTTTTATACCCATTAAAATCCAAAATTTTCATTTCCAAGGAAAGGTCACGGACTGCCGCATTAGAGCCGTATGGCTCTTGCATCTTCAGTCATACGGCTATAATTACAGCACTGCAGCTATAATAAGCTGTACAGCTGTAACAACTATAGTCGTGCTGCTGTAGTTGCAGCCGTGCAGCTGTTATAACTATAGCCATACGGATATAGTTACAATAGCTGTACGGCTCTTGTCATAACACCCACGCGGTCGTTGATTTGGGATTGTACAATTCTGGTAATTTTCGTTCCTTGGACTAGGTATCTGTAGAAATATTCTCGAAGAAGTAACCGAGTGATTTTCACCATCGAGGCTGGAAAAATCCGTGCTCACACATATTTCTCAGTCTCACTCATCAAGTGGTCGGAGATATCTATTCTCAATTAAGAGAATGAAAATTCATTCACATTGCTCATGGTCCACAGCATGATTCTTGGTATACCCAATCGTACCCATACCTGGCGCCTAGTTATGAGCCTATTAGGCGCACGTCAAAGTATGTGAGGTGTCATCTAGGAGCATAATGATATCAGGTCTAAGGATCCATATAAGCATTGCATGAGAACCACTTATGACACTTGACCATGTAGTATTCTCATTAGCGGATCAACCTAGTACACTGTTATCTAACATATACCTATGTCATTGATCAACATCTCATGTCCTATGGTTAGTAAAACACCACCCATCTCATAAGGTACATACTGGTCTTTGGGTATTATCATTCCCATGATACTAACACATTAGGGATATAATTTAGAATTGTGTTTTTTAGTGCTCAAGGTTTTACTTCTGGACATACATGAGCCAACAAAAATTTATGGATGCTCTACAAATATTATTTACACAAGTAAATAACAAGAAATACATTAATACCTTTTATTAATAATTACAAAAAGTCGGATATAATGCCTTGGGACTATGACATACACTACAAGGTACTTTGAATATTACGACTATTATGAGATTGATTCAACAAATAAAAAGTTATGAATTTGTGTTCATGTTGCACTTAATGAATACAATTCTAGTAATCACAAATGAACTATCTTTAGCATTGCAACAAAAAGATCAAGACATTATACAAGATGTGGATTTGATTCACGATGTGAAAATGGGATTATTAGACCTTAGGAAGGAGGGATGAGAGACTTTGTTGAAAGAAGTCAATGCATTTTGTGTTAAACACAATATTGTAGTGGTTAACATGGAAGACAGTATGACAACCTATGGTTGTAGACCACGTGATGGTGAATTGCACACCAATTATCACTGTTACCATGTTTAAATATTTTCTGAGCTATTAACTCCATAATTTTCATTTTCTTATTCTTTTCTTGAAATTTTTTTAGTTATTTTAATATTATTGACATGACAGGTGTAAGCACCGGAATTTTCCAGACTTAAAAAAAATGCCACGATTGTAATTACAGAGCAGGTAGCAGCCCATAACTTGTGACATAAAAAAATGGGATTGATTTTCAGAGCAATTAATGCTCGTTTTCTCTAGCAAGAAAGACCAAAATAAAAGGGAAAAGGAAGAGAAAGTGAAGGATTGAGAGAGAATTGGAGAAAAAGGAAGGAAAAAGGAAGACCAAACAAAAAAACCCATCTTTTTCTCCTCTTTTCCTTTTAATTCTTAGGTGTTAAAGTTTAAAACTTGTTAGAAATCATAGGTTAATAACTGGACACTCTAAACTCAATCAATTTCGGACTTTAAACTTAACAAAATCCGTGACATTTTGGGAGATTTTGGACTTGATTTTGGAACCTTAACTCAAAGGAAAAAGAAGCAAGTTGGAGGTGATTGGGGTGTTTCCAGCGGTCAATCCTACGGTGGATCAGAGCCACAAAGGTAAACATACTTTAAACCTTCTTTTTCTTGCTTCTTCTGGGTGATTTGGTGTATTTTTGTACATAAAAACCCAATTTTCAGGCTTGCTATTTCTGGAAATCAAGAACAGCCGTACGACTGTTCTTGTGGTGAAGAACAGTAGTACGAGTGTTCTTGAATTCCCATGGCTTTTAGTTTTATTTGAATAAAATTTTGACGATTTTCTGTAATTGGAGGGATTACAGTCGTACGGCTGTAGTTACAATCGCACGATTGTAACTTCCGTCCAAGGGCAAAATTTCCATTTTAATCCAGAAAAATTCCTAAAATTCCTAAAAAATCAGAAAAATTAGAAAATCATCAAAAATAAATTTTATTGTGTGCATTCACGACCTTAGATTTAATTTTTGATGTTATTGCATTTAGAACAATACAATGACGGAGACCCAATTCTCCTGAAAACCGACCCACCTCACATGTTAAATTCATGTAAACTGGAAAATAAAATGTTTTCAAAATTATTTTCTCACAATCGGGCCGGCTAGCCGAGCCGACCCGGTTATCCCCACTAAATGCATGTTCCCCATTTCCAATTTCCTAATTCTGTGCTGTTTGAGTCCTATTTGTGGTGTGACGTAAATTGTACTAACCGTCTGTTTTGGAGCTTTTAGTTAGTTTTATTTTCATTTTTGATGTATTTAATAGTTAAACTCGTGTATTTTAGGCGGTTGTAATTTTCTAGATTATCGTGTATTTTAGGCGCTTGTAAAGTGAGATTGAGAGCTCTTATTTTTATTTTTATTCAATTGGATTGTAATAATTTAATTATTTATTGTTTTACTTTATTTTATCTGTGTGTACGCTGTATGCTTTTATTTAATAAAATTGACTTTAGAATTATAAAATACCATCAATGAACATTGGCCGAATTTTATTTTGATTAGATATGAAATAGGGGACTTGTCCGGACCTAGATCTCTGGATAGTGTAGCGGCCTTTCGTCTGGTTCAGCTACACTGAAAATTCCCGGTTGAGCTGAGCCGGCTGGCGACTCCTACACTATTTATCAAGACTTAGGTCTCGGTAATTTTATGAAATAATCTAACTTTCCAAAAATGAATTTTCATCATAAAAAACCCTAAGCGAGGGAGGGTTGCCCGATCTCGAGGCTCCCTTCCGAGAGAATCCACGTTCCGTCGAAAATGTCGTCCGCTCACAGTGGCGACTCCGCTGGGGATTTCTTACAAAAGTTTTCTTAAAAACTTAAAAGAATTTGACAAGTCCTGAAAAATGTCTAATCAAAATAAGGTGGATGATTCTTGTATGGTATTTTATTTTGCATTCTTTAGTTAGACATACTTGCATTAGGTTAAGTATCCAATTTTAGCCCGGTAAATTATTGAATTGTCGCCTATGTTCCTCTTGGTCTTAAGGACACGGGTACGAAACAGCATTCATAGCCTCGTACAAACCCCTTCATTCAGACCCTTGAGTGGGGAGAAGTGAGGAGTATATTTTGCTATGGGAACCTTGATTTTAATCCGACTTGGACCGAACTCATATTGGCAACCTTAGTTTGATCCCCTTAGGATACCAAAATAAATTGTGTGAATGTTCTAAATTGCACCTTCATCATCCCCGGTTGATGATAGAAGAGAACCCCACCTAGGACTCGGTTAGAATTTTCAAAGACTGACCACGTTTGGAGGAATACGTTTCGTGTGCTATGTGTTTCTTGCCATCCCCGTGACATACCATCATCGCCATTTTCATGAACATGATACGCCATACATAAAACATTTGTGTGATACTAACTCACATCTTTTGTGCAGCCACTTGCATTTTGTTTTCGCGTGTGAAAATTAAATCATCCGTGTATCATTCATACTAACCATTATTTTTACAGCCATAACATTATATTTGTGTCTTAGCATTTTTACAAGGCATACACAACATCATTATGTATGTCATGCATCCTAACCACATTTTTGCGCAGCCATTTGCATTTTGTATGACATAAGCATCCATATCATTTCACCTTATTTAAATTAGGGACATTCCAAAGATGCCCATCACTATCATTTCATGATATATCGGGTACCCCAAAACTACCCGTGTTCCGCCTATGCATCGGATTGCACTCGGCCATTTCACAAATACCATATCACTTAGTAGAAGACCATAATGGTCCTAGATTTATTCCCGTGTGATGGTTCACACGATGTCATTTCATAACACCATGTCCATCCATCATAGGCATCACGGTAATGGTGAAATTCTGCTTGTGCATCATGGTTCACATCAGACCATTTCATAACATTGTGAAATCATTTAAGGTACTCTCCGAGTGCCAGACTAATACACATATAGGGGCATTTCATAACATCACTAAATCATAAAAGGTGTTCCTCGAATGCCAAATCTCTGTCCGTGTCCCTGTTACACGTGACTTTCTTATAACATCATTTCATATCACATGCCTCAAAAGCATCATAACTATGTCCATGGGGCGGCCCCCATGCGACTATTTCATGTCATCTCATAGACCTACAAACCGTCGAAACTCTGTCCATGTGTCGGCACACACGTGACCATTTCACAAAATTCACTAGGTGTCCCAAAGGCACCGACCCCTTATTCGTATGACGGTCCACACGTGATCTTTTTGCATAGCATTAGGTGTTCTTAGAATGTCCGGAAAAGAAAATAGAATAATAAGCAGAAATCATTCTTATCATCATTCCATGCACAACATCATTCCATTCATTCATGATAAGCACTTTCAATGTCTCACTCTTCATGGCACCATTCCATTCACTCATGTCCCTAAACGTCTCCCATATGATGTCGAGCAGAATAAACTGGAGCGACCTTGGACAAGATCTCAGGCTCTGAGGGCTGTTGGGGAATAAAGAACAGTAGAATCAGAAAGTAAATATGACTCCAGGGAAGAAGTAGAGATGGCCAATTAGACACCAAATCTTGCTGATGCCTTGAAGGATTTCCTGAGATCATAGGATTTCTATGACATGCTGAAGGAGGAAATGTGAGCTGTTGTGAGAGAAGCCGGGGAAACTTATGGTAGCAGAACCGGAAAAGAGAAGGAGGCTGAATCATCCCAGCAAGTTGGTGATGCCTCGGCTAGTCTAGAAAAGCTACAAGAAATTGAGGCAGCTATGGAAAGGAAAATGAAGGCAAAATGCTCGGAGTTAGACGA
The DNA here is from genome assembly GCA_039660915.1 of Euphorbia tirucalli. Lineage (NCBI taxonomy): Eukaryota > Viridiplantae > Streptophyta > Magnoliopsida > Malpighiales > Euphorbiaceae > Euphorbia > Euphorbia tirucalli. The sequence goes on along the minus strand of CM077634.1, from coordinate 20,795,636 downwards.
CGTTGTGCCCTGTTGAAGAAAGGGGCTAGTATTAATTCAGAGTCTAAGAAAGGAGTTAATGTTGATGCCATGATCAGTAAAGGCATCGAGACTTTTCCTATTGGCTTTCAAGTGCCAAAGGTTCCTTCTTACAAGGGAATGGGTTCACCAGAGGCCCATGTGAATCTCTACGCCCGAGTCATGTTGACGGCGGGTGCCATAAAGCAACAACTTATTAACCTTTTCCCGACTACACTTGAGGGATGAGCATTGGGCTGGTACAATTCTCTGTCAGAGGAAGAGCAATCAGACTGGGAGGCTTTATCGGTGGCCTTTATCGAGTATTACAGCTTCAACACCAAGATTCAGGTGAAGCTGTATGACTTAGAGCAAATCAAGCAAAAGCCCAACGAGTCTTCTAATGAATACTATCAATGGTGGATGAATAAGATGATCTTGTTGAAAAACTGCCCTGATGAAGATGAATTGATCCAGAGCTGATTGACGGTAGTAGGGACATCTTCAAGAACAATATGAAGTTCCATCCATTTAGTGAGCTTAGTGAAGTATACAGCATGGCCATGAAAATCGAGCGAGATGAGGAAGAGAAAGCAGTAAGCCATAAAGGTGGCAGAAGTTATGGTTCTGGGTATAGGTCGACAGCTACAGCCGAGTCTAGTGGTGGTTCTAGCTCAGGTTCTGGAGGAAAAGGGGGGTAGTCTTCGGAAGTGAAGCAAGTTGAGGTTACCACAGTAACCTAGCAGCAAAGCAATCAGAATAAAAACCCAGGAGGATAAGGCATATCCCTTTGGACTCTTCCCTTGGTTAAAATTTTTGCAAAGTGCCGAAATGGAGGCTTGTTGCAGTCCTTGAGACCATTTGAGAAACCTATTGATGCAGATAAAGATAATTTCTACACATACTATGTTGTGACTGGCCATAAAACCAATAATTGCTACAAATTGAGGGATGCTATTCAGAAATTGATTGATGAAGGAAAGTTGCAGGAGCCCCCTAAACCCAGCACAAAAACTAACCCGTTGCCGGCGTTTGAGAAGTGGGTTAACATGGTACACTCAGGATTGCCAGCTAATTTTATTTTTGCTTAAGTCCTTCAGGTGAATCTTGCTATTCAGTCTGTAGCAATTGGCAAAGCTGAGGTAGAGCTAGAATCTGAGGAGCGGATGGAACAGAAGGAAATTAAGCCGATAAGCTTGAATTACCTTGACTCAGAGGGTGAATATGAGGAGTTTGGTGGGGAGGAGGTAGTTAAGCCTCCAGTTATCGAAAAGCTAAAGATTCAAGAAGTTCAGAATATGACCCGAAGCAGTAGGGTTTATCAACCGGCAGCCTAAGTGAAAGACAAGGCTCCGATGACGGGATGGGGCAGTACATCAACACAGGAAAGAGTTGAGGAAGAAGACCTAGTTATTTCTCAGCTAAAGAAAACCCCTGCCCAAGCTAGTTTGTGGCATCTTCTTTTGACCTCCAAGGAAAATAAGGCGGCCTTAGTGAAGAAGTTGTCAGAAATTGAAGTTTCTCCCATTGCATCGGCAAAAGCCATGTGTTATCTATTGGATAAGATCCATTCTGGGGCTCTCGACATTGTATTCTCTGAAAAGGATTTGCCTAGCGAGGGAAAGGCACACAATAAGGCCCTCTGCATTAGGGCCCATGTGATGGACAAAGTGTTGGGATTTTTCACCGGAAATCACCCGATAAAAGCGGAAGAACGCGGTGATTTCCTCAAATTTAGTCCCAGGAGCAATTGAAGTGGAAATTGAAAAACTTAAAATCAAATAGAAAGGGATTAAATTTCTTACTAGAAAAATCTCTTTCTGAGATGGATGATGACTGCAGAATTCAAAATAGAATTCCTCCTCGTTCCCGTACACGAGCGCCTCACGAACACCGCACGTGCTAGCGTCAAAAATCACAAAATTAGAGAGTGAGGGAGGGGGGGGGGGGGGGGAGAATTCGGCCAAGTGGGGCTAGGAGCTCAAGTGGTTTGGCCGAATTCCCCTTAGGGTTTTTAACCCTAGGGCTTCCAAATTCCCTTGCTGGAATTTGGGCCCAGTCCGGCTTCTTTGTCTGTGTGGGCTTTCTCCTTTTAATTCAGGCCCAAACTTATTTTAATTAGTCTGGTCTAAATCAATATCAGGCCCAATTTTAATTAACCCATGTATTTAATATATTAGTCCAAGTAATATATTATTTACATATAAATTAAAACTGGTTTGACTAATTAATTTAATCCATCAAATTAAAATTAAGTATTCACAAAACAAATTCATATGTAAACCTATACATATGAATATTTCCACCCAGGAAATAATCTCATAATTAATCCAATTAATTATGTGAAGCCAAATATTAATTTTATTATAATGATCAATCCAATTGATCCTCATAATATAATTAATATATATAGTTCTCTCTCCCTAGAGTGTACACTCCAAGTGTACTTGTGATTCTTTAAATCGGTGTCCAGTCGCTCAATGTGTACGATCCCGTGGGCCCATCTTTATGTTGGCAGCGGGCCTTTGGCTCGCAGACTGCAGTTGGGCTCTAGCAAGCCACTGCAGCCCCCAATTAAGATGGAGATGGCAGTCTAACTGATATCATAACCCTGTAGTTTAAACTTGTACATCCCATGTCATTGATATCGGTATCCAACACAGAGGCATGGATTGATCACCCTCTTTTGTGTTCGGACATTAACTTGATCCTGAATGTACTGATTCTCACAAACAAGTTCCAACTTGTTTGGGTGTGGCCACACTCTTATCAGTCACATTCATCAAGTGGCCGGTGATATCTTCTCAGTTGGTTATTGAGTGACAAATCCCTTCTGCATATCCATAGTATTACCATGTTCAGTGACATACCCGAAAGCACCCATACTTGGCACCCTATTACAGGCCCTTTAGGCGTACCCCTAAGTATGCGACTTCACATGTAACACCATCATATGGTCAGGTCAAAGGATCCATACAAGTACTACATGAGAATCCATTGTGATACCACATACCATATGGATTACTCGTTTAGTGGATCTATCCAGTACCATGCTCCCAGGCATGTACCCATTAACTTGGTTGACATTCCATGTCCAATGACCGGTAAGACACTGCCATACAACCAGGCTAATGATAGTCTGTTGTTCCATTCATTCCCATGACTGGAACAGACTACGGATCTATTTATGGTCATATCGTTAACCCTATCCATGGTCTTACCTGCTAAGTGCATGACATTAGTCGTCATGGATATAGATATGTCCATTGGATACTTCATTTACTATACTGCACAAGATAAATATAATAAATGAATTGATGCCTTTATTAATGACACAAATGAGTACAACACATAAATCCAATAAATGTATAGTACAAATACAAGGACCAATGCCTCGGGACTAGGGCATTTCTAACAATCTCCCACTTGCACTAGTTCTAACTAGGCATGGGCCTAATCCCTATAGATCTAGTATGACCCTCGTGCTTGGGCTGGGCCAGCGCCTTGGTCAATGGATCTGCGAAATTATCCTCGGTGTCCACTCTGTGCAATGCAATGTCACCTCTCTCCGTGATTTCTCGTATGAGGTGAAAGTTTCTGAGCACGTGCTTTGTGTTCTTGTGTGACCGGGGCTCCTTAGCTTGTGTGACGGCCCCATTGTTGTCACAGAAGATATCGACTGGGTCCTGGATAGTTGGCACTACTCCCAACTCAGTGATAAACTTCTTCATCCACACAGCTTCCTTAGCTGCATCACACGCAGCGATGTACTCAGCTTCTGTTGTAGAGTCCGCTATGGTTGGTTGCTTTGAGCTCCTCCAGCTTACAGCACCACCATTCAGCAAGAATACATACCCTGACTGCGATTGGTACTCATCTTGGTCTGTCTGGAAGCTTGCATCAGTATACCCAGTAACTGATAGCACTTCCTGACCACCATACACCAAGAAGCTATCCTTAGTCCGGTTAAGGTACTTGAGGATTGCCTTGACAGCTTTCCAGTGATCCTCCCCGGGATCCTGCTGGTATCGGCTCATCATACTCAGTGCAAAGGCGACATCAGGTCTCGTACACAACATAGAGTACATAATTGATCCAATAGCCGAGGCATATGGAACCAATTTCATGTTCTCCCTGTCCTCCCTTGTTTTAGGACAGTTCTTCTTACTAAGTTTCAGCCCATGGCCCATTAGCAAGAAACCTTTCTTGGCCCGGTCCATGCTGAATCTTTTCAGAACTTTATCAATGTACGAAGCCTGACTTAGGCCCAGAAGCCGATTTGATCTATCCCTATAGATCTTGATCCCTAGGATCATCTCAGCTTCGCCTAAGTCCTTCATTGCGAAGCACTTACTCAGCCACTGCTTTACCCCTTGCAGTGTAGGTATGTCGCTTCCAATGAGTAGGATGTCGTCTACATAAAGTACCAAAAATGTGACAATGCTCCCACCAGTCCTCTTATACACACAAGGCTCATCCAGATTCTGTATGAAGCCATATTCCTTTATAGCCTCATTGAATCTTAGATTCCAACTACGGGATGCTTGCTTCAGCCCATAAATGGACCTTTGAAGTTTGCATACCCTTCCCGGATACTTAGGATCGACAAAACCCTCAGGTTGTGTCATGTACACATCCTCTAGTAGCTTTCCATTAAGGAAAGCGGTTTTGACATCCATCTACCATACCTCATAGTCATACCATGCGGCTATGGCCAGTAGTATCCTGATGGACTTGAGCATGGCTACTGGTGAGAAAGTTTCATCATAGTCTATCCCATGGACTTGTCTGAAACCTTTCGCAACCAGACGCCCCTTGAAGGTATTATCATCTTTTAGCTTATAGCACCACTTGCAACCTATTACCTTAGCACCCAGAGGTGGATCAACCAAGTTCCAAACTTGATTATCGTACATAGATTGCATTTCTGCCTCCATGGCTTTACGCCAATTCGCAGACTGTGGGCTAGCCATAGCCTCCTGGTAGGTTTTAGGTTCTTCTTCATCCCAGATGAGAAGAGTTTGATCATCGGTGATGAGGAAACCATACCTCTCCAGTTCCCGACGATCCCTACCAGACCTTCTAGGTTCTTGTGTGGCCTGGGTCGGTGCTTCTACTTGTGGAAGCTCCACCTGGGCCTCCGAGCTATCCTCTTCAGGAGCTTGTGGACCTTGAACTTCCCTGAGTTCAATGTTGCTCCCACTATCTTTCTTGGAAAGGAACTCCTTTTCCAGAAAGACCCCCTTCCTTGCCACGAACACCTTGTTCTCGGCGGGGTTGTAGAAGTAATACCCTTTGGTTTCCCTAGGGTAGCCCACAAACAGGCATTTATCGGTTTTGGGCTCCAGCTTGCCACTAGTCAATTTCTTGACATATGCTTCGCATCCCCAAATCCTTAGGAAAGACACATTGGGCTCCTTGCCCGTCCATATCTGATATGGGGTCTTTTCCACAGCCTTAGTCGGAGTATTGTTTAAGATGAGAGCTGCTGTCTCGAGGGCGTGTCCCCAGAAGCTAATTGGGAGAGATGCTTGACTCATCATTGAGCGGACCATGTCCAACAAGGTCCTATTCCTCCGTTTGGACACCCCATTCCATTGTGGTGTTCCAGGAGGAGTGAGCTGTGGAACTATTCCATGCTCTCTCAAGTACGAATCAAACTCTAGGCTCATATACTCACCGCCTCGGTCCGACCGAAGGGCTTTGATATTTCTGCCTAGCTGGTTCTGTACCTCGTTCCTGAATTCCTTGAACCTATCAAGGGTCTCGGACTTGTGTTTCATCAGATAGACATAGCCATATCTGCTGAAATCATCCGTGAACGTGATGAAGTACAGATGCCCACCTCTGGTCGCTGCGCTCATAGGTCCACATACATCTGAATGTATTAGGTCCAACAAGCCAGTGGCCCTTTCAGCCTTTTTGCTAAAGGGCGCCTTTGTCATCTTGCCTCTTAAACATGATTCGCATGTTTCAATTGACTCCAAGTCAAATGACCCTAGGACTCCAGCTTTGTGAAGCCTAGCTATGCGCTTCTCATTTATATGGCCAAGACGACAATGCCATAGGTAGACTGGATTATGTTCGTTAGGCTTAACCCTTTTCGTGTTTATGTTATAGATGTGATTGGTTTCATTTAAGTCCAGGACATACAGGCCATTATTTAATAAAGCATCTCCATAAAATAACCCCTCTCTGGATATAGAAATACGACCATTTATAATAGAAAATTCAAATCCAGAAATATCCAACATTGATACAGAGATAATATTCCTGCACATAGCAGGTACAAAGTAACAATGTTCTAAAATTAAAACCAATCCGCTGGGCATCATTAGGTGGTATTCGCCGATCTCTATGGCAGCAACCCTTGCTCCATTCCCGACCCGCAAGTCCACCTCACCCGACCCCAGCAACCTTCTGTTCTTAAGTCCTTGCACATTGCAACAAATGTGAGAACCACATCCAGTATCCAATACCCAGGATGTTGAAACAGTAAGGTTAATATCTATAACATAAATACCTGAAGAGGACGCACCTTGGCCCCTTCTCTGCTCTCCCATCAACTTGGGACATGATCTCTTCCAATGGCCCGCCTGTCTGCACCCGAAACAGACGTCCTCAGGACCTGCCTTCTGCTGGCCCTTGGGTTGGGCCTTGGCCTTCTTGGCTTTGGCTTTCTTGGCCTTAGCCTTGGCCTTTTCCTTAGCCTTACCCTTAGCAAGAGGAACGTTCCCCTTGTTAACCAGCAGCACCGGCAGAGTCTTCTTGATCGACTGCTCAGTAAGCTTCAGCATCCCATGCAGCTCACTGACAGTGTGGTTCATCCCTTGCATATTGTAGTTAAGGATGAACTGATCATAAGAATCCGACAAGGACGCGAGGATTGTGTCCACCGCCAACTCTTGAGAGATAGGCGATCCGAGACGGGCCAAAGTATCCAAGTAGCCCTTCATCTTGAGCACGTGTGCACTCACAGATGTCCCGGCCCCCATCTTACAAGAGTGGAATGCCTTATTGGTCAGGTACCTTTCCTGACGAGCTTGCTCTTGAAACATCTCATTAAGAGTTGTTATCATAGCATAGGCTTGATGGTCCATAAACTGCTTTTGCAGTTCGGGGACCATGCACGCCAACATAAGGCACGTCACATCCCGGCTGTCCTTGACGTGCGCCTCGTATTCCGCTAGCTGTGCAGCCGTCGGATTACGTCCCTGAGGCGCAGCCGGCACAGGCCTTTCCAGCACATACTCTTTCGACTCTTGTCTTAGAACTATCCTCAAGTTCCTAGACCAGTCTAAAAAGTTAGGACCGGAAAGCTTGTCCTTCTCAAGAATCGATCGCAGTGATAAGGTATTAGTGTTTGCCATTTGTGTGTTTCTACACAGAAAAACATTTAGAGTGTTAATAAAGGGCTTTACTTTGTTGTTCCCATATAAAATTAATAATGAATCAAGTTATTAATTTAACCGAGTTGTTGGGCTCATGGGCCGAGATCCATATTTCATTAAGATATAGCCAAACGAGGGTTTGGTACAACTATACCTTAATTATTTAGGTAGGAACACCGTCCAATCCCAACCTAGGGACTCTCGGTTTGATGGGCTTGTTGGCACTTACCCATCTGTGCTTAGGGCCAGGAGAATCCTACTACCCATGCTAAGTCAAAACCTCCATCCAAGTGTTAGAGTATCCCATACTCTAACCCAGTACAAAGTGACAATACTCCAGTGCATCCTGCGAGGCCATGGTCTACAATTGGCCTATTCCCACCTCGATTCGGTTTTGAATGAGGGAAGCACTTTTAAGCGACTTAGTAATTCCCGTTTGGTTATTAGATTCAATTATAACTGCTTACATACATAAGGCGGGTGAATGAGCTATTTGTAACATACATTCATACATGCAAATTGAATATAAAATGATTAAACAAAATTAAAATGGACTGCTATGGGCCTATATTACATCCTAATATCATTCTAGTAAACCTATACTAGAAACATATATTAGGCGGGCTTCCATCTTCTCCTTCTGGGCTTGCACCTCCAATTTGGGCTTGCACCTCCAATTTGGGCTTGCACCTCCAATTGGGCTCACCACTCCATGGGCTTCTTCTTTTACAAATTTTATAATATTTAATTTAAATAAAATAAAATTACATTAAAAGAAAACGACACGCAGGCCGTATTTACCCAAAAGAAAAATACAACCCAACTCGTAAAAGGCCCAATAGCATCCAATCATACATTCATTCAACCATTCATATGCATCCAATACATACAATTCAAAAGCATGTCAAAATGCATGATTTAAGCCCATTTAAATTATATCAAAGCCATTATTAGGAAATCGCCAATTTTGGCCCACCATGGTTCTAACCCTTAACGGGCTTTGGGCCTCCAGCCCAGGCAGTCCAACTGCTCCCACTGGAATTGGGAAACCATGGGTCCAATTCAGCCGTCCGAGTAATTGTGCCAAAATTACCCGAACCAATTTCCATTAACCATATTAATTTCCAAAACTAATATCACATGAACGAAATAAAATTCATCCAAGAAACCATGCGCATTTAAATTACATAAATTTAAACACACGAATTTTAAAACCAATTAAAATTTCAAAACTGGGCCCCGGACCCAAAATACCCGCAAAATCCAAAACACATGGCCCGGCCCGCTGCAGCCGCCTAGCGGCTACCCGCTGCTGCCGCACGGCAGCCACTGAGCGGCACTGCCGTTGTGCAGTGGCCGCCCAGCGGCCACTGCCCAGCATCGGCTGCTGCTGGAACCAGCGGCAGCTGCCGCGCCTCCCGCCTCGTGCGGTGGCCGCCGGCAGCCCCGCCCCCGGGAGGCCGATTTTTTTTTTTAAACAGAATTAAAATTAAATAAAAACAACCAATCATCATCCATAGCAATTCACCAAGAATTACAAAATACACAATAAAATTAAACTAACATAAACCTATATGCAAATTTAATTTTCATTGCATAAAACATATGGGAAAAATCATAAAACCCATATCAAGAATCCCAATAAAAAAACATCCAATTTCAAAACAGGGATTCAACCAAATTAATCAATTTCCACGGATCAAAAGCCCGCTCTGATACCACTGTTGGGATTTTTCACCGGAAATCACCAGATAAAAGCGGAAGAACACGGTGATTTCCTCAAATCCAGTCCCAGGAGCAATTGAAGTGGAAATTGAAAAACTTAAAATCAAATAGAAAGGGATTAAATTTCTTACTAGAAAAATCTCTTTCTGAGATGGATGATGACTGCAGAATTCAAAATAGAATTCCTCCTCGTTCCCGTACACGAGCGCCTCACGAACACCGCACGTGCTAGCGTAAAAAATCACAAAATTAGAGAGTGAGGGAGGGGGGGGAGAATTCGGCCAAGTGGGGCTAGGAGCTCAAGTGGTTTGGCCGAATTCCCCTTAGGGTTTTTAACCCTAGGGCTTCCAAATTCCCTTGCTGGAATTTGGGCCCAGTCCGGCTTCTTTGTCTGTGTGGGCTTCCTCCTTTTAATTCAGGCCCAAACTTATTTTAATTAGTCTGGTCTAAATCAATATCAAGCCCAATTTTAATTAACCCATGTATTTAATATATTAGTCCAAGTAATATATTATTTACATATAAATTAAAACTGGTTTGACTAATTAATTTAATCCATCAAATTAAAATTAAGTCTTCACAAAACAAATTCATATGTAAACCTATACATATGAATATTTCCACCCAGGAAATAATCTCATAATTAATCCAATTAATTATGTGAAGCCAAATATTAATTTTATTATAATGATCAATCCAATTGATCCTCATAATATAATTAATATATATAGTTCTCTCTCCCTAGAGTGTACACTCCAAGTGTACTTGTGATTCTTTAAATCGGTGTCCAATCGCTCAATGTGTACAATCCCGTGGGCCCATCTTTATGTTGGCAGCGGGCCTTTGGCTCGCAGACTGCAGTTGGGCTCTAGCAAGCCACTGCAACCCCCAATTAAGATGGAGATGGCAGTCTAACTGATATCATAACCCTGTAGTTTAAACTTGTACATCCCATGTCATTGATATCGGTATCCAACACAGAGGCATGGATTGATCACCCTCTTTTGTGTTCGGACATTAACTTGATCCCGAATGTACTGATTCTCACAAACAAGTTCCAACTTGTTTGGGTGTGGCCACACTCTTATCAGTCACATTCATCAAGTGGCCGGTGATATCTTCTCAGTTGGTTACTGAGTGATAAATCCCTTCTGCATATCCATAGTATTACCATGTTCAGTGACATCCCCGAAAGCACCCATACTTGGCACCCTATTACAGGCCCTTTAGGCGTACCCCTAAGTATGCGACTTCACATGTAACACCATCATATGGTCAGGTCAAAGGATCCATACAAGTACTACCCGAGAATCCATTGTGATACCATACCATGTGGATTACTCGTTTAGTGGATCTATCCAGTACCATGCTCCCAGGCATGTACCCATTAACTTGGTTGACATTCCATGTCCAATGACCGGTAAGACACCGCCATACAACCAGGCTAATGATAGTCTGTTGTTCCATTCATTCCCATGACTGGAACAGACTACGGATCTATTTATGGTCATATCGTTAACCCTATCCATGGTCTTACTGCTAAGTGCATGACACTAGTCGTCATGGATATAGATATGTCCATTGGATACTTTATTTACTATACTGCACAAGATAAATATAATAAATGAATTGATGCCTTTATTAATGACACAAATGAGTACAACACATAAATCCAATAAATGTATAGTACAAATACAAGGACCAATGCCTCAGGACTAGGGCATTTCCAACACAAAGTAATGCCATGTGTGATAGTGGACGAAGGGTTGGCGCTGAACATATGTCCATCGAAAATGCTACCATGTTTGGGTCTGAATGAAGATGTTTTGAAGAAGTCCTCCATGATGATCCGGGCATATAATGACTCCAAAAGAACCGTAATTGGGACTTTTGAAACTGAAGTGGAGGTCGGGCTAGTCAAGTCAATGGTTGTGTTCACTGTGATAGACATCCCGGTCACTTTCTCCCTACTGTTGGGAAGACCATGGTTCCACCCATTAGGAGGTGTCCCTTCTACCTTGCATCAGAAAATAAAGTTCCTGATAAATGGAGAGATTGTGACTGTTGAGGCTGATGCCCAATCCATGATTGCTGTTGTAAATGAAGGGGTTGTACCATTTGGTGGATTTCAAATCGCCATGGTCGAGGAAGAGGAAGCCACAGATGCTCCAATGGTCATTCATGAAAATTATATGCCGGAGTGGCTGTCCAGATATTTGCACAAATAGAATTTTGTCCCGGGCATGGGACTTGGAATTAACCTACAAGAGGTGCCTGAGTTTAACATTGACTCGAGAAAGCCAAAGTAGTTTGGGCTAGGGTATACAGAGGAAACATCTGACCAGAAGAACCTGAGAAGGTCCAAAAATGGCAAACTTATGATGAAACCATTCCTGAAGGCAGGAGAAGGGCTATACAATGGCCAGGTTGAACCAGTAAAGGTCGGGAACATTGAATACCCGGGCTTTGAAATATTTTCTGATGTTGTAGATTTTGAAAAGAGCCGGGAAGAACCAGTAGTCCCCGTGGTGGAGGAAGAGGCAGTTAATAACCTGTTGTTTTATAAAGTGAGCCGTCTGAAGTGATAGCAGAAGCAGAGCAAGTGCCCAAAGTGAAAGCCTGATTTTAGGTGCGTTGTCCACCGCCTTAAGCAAGGCATTTGGGAAGTCCAAAGAAGGGTTTGGTGAGGAGCTGATGGCCAAGGTAAACTTGGATTCTATGGTTGCTGAGATAGCCAAGATTATGGAAAAGGCTAAGGCACAGATGGTGGAAGTCGGAAAGACCGCTGTCACTGATGAAAAAGAGACCGAAACAGTTATAGATCCGGATGATGCTCTGAAGATGAGAGTGGAAGCTGAAGCAGTGCAAGGCCTTCCGCCTATGGAGGATGAAAATGATTTTGTTATATCTATTTCTTCCATTTTCAGTGTGAATGATGTACTCTATAATAAGTTTAATGCAATGAAATCTCAGTTTGGTTACTTGTGTGATGTTTATCTTGATAATTCTGTACATGTATTTGAATCACCATCAAGCATATTTAGCATACATAACACTGCATTGCATGAAATCAACATAAGTACAGATGAAAATCCCAAAATGGTATTCATTTCACATAAGCTAAAACCTGAGGAAGAGAGAGAACTTACAAGAATATTTCAAAAACATGTTAAAGCTTTCGCGTGGTCATATGAGGACATGCCGGGTGTAGACATAGAAATAGCAGTTCATAAGATCCCGATGGACCTTAAGTTCAAGCCAGTGAAGTAGAAACTGAGAAGATTGAGGCTAGAATGGGCTACTTTCGTGAAAGAAGAAGTGGCTAAGCAGATCGAAGCCAAATTTCTCGAAGTAATGGAGTATACAGAATGGCTACCCAATATCGTCCCAGTACCTAAAAAGGATTGGAAGAGTCAGGGTATGCATTGACTACAGAGACTTGAGCAAAGCATATCCGAAGGATAATTTCCCCTTACCTCACATTGATGTTTTGGTCGATAATGCAGCTAAAGTGGTGATGTATTTCTTCATGGATGGGTTTTCAGGATACAACCAGATCCTGATGGATGTAATAGATAAGGTGAAGACATCATTCGTCACAGAATGGGGTACCTTCTGCTACAGAGTAATGCCCTTTGGATTGAAGAATGCTGGAGCCATTTATCAAAGGGCTGTCACAACTCTACTACATGATATGATCCATAAAGAAGTCGAAGTGTATGTCAATGATATAATTGTCAAATCAATGACCCGGGAGGAACATCCTGTTATCCTATATAGATTTCTTACTCGCATTCGAGAGTATAACTTGGACTCAACCCTAAGAAGTGCATATTCAGAGTCAGATCAGGGAAGCTGTTGGGTCATGTAGTCAGCCAGAGAGGAATAGAAATGGACCTAGATAAAATCAAAGCTATTCGGGATATGCCAACCTCAAAAACAGAGAAGGAAGTCCGTTCATTTTTGGGTTCCTTACAATATGTCAGTCGCTTCATAGCACGGTTGACTTCCACCTGTGATCTAATTTTCAAGCTGTTAAAGAAAGATCAGCTAATTGTATGGGATGATAGATGTTAGTTGGCATTCAAGAAAATCAAGGCCTATCTAGTAAATCCGCCAGTTCTGAGTCCACCAATTCCGGGGAAACCTTTGATCTTGTATCTAGCTGTTGAAGACTCTTTTGTAGGGGCAATGTTGGTGCAAGAACAAGATGACATAAAGGAGTACCTTATTTACTACCTCAGTAAGAAGCTACTGGAGTATGAAACCAAGTACACACTGGTGGAGAAGACATGTGTGGCAATGATCTGGCTGACCAAGAAGCTGTGCCAGTACTTCCAGTCATACAAAGTGCAGGCTGTGGCCAAAGTGGACCCAATGAAGTATTTGTATAAAGCACAGGTATTGGTTGGGAAATTATCTAGGTGGCTGTTACTCTTATCAAAGTTTGATATTGAGTACATCACCAAGAAGACCATCAAAGGTCGAGCCATAGCAGAATTTCTAGCAAATCAGCAGCTGGAATCAGATTATACTGAGAATTTGGAGTTCCTAGATGAACAATTAGCGATGGTGGAAGTAAAAAGATGGGTTATCTGCTTCGATGGTGCCGTGAACAGAAAGGGTGCTGGAATCGGGGTAATCATAGCAACACCAGATGGTGAAATCATTCCTTTGCCAAAGAGATTGGATTTCCCCATAACCAATAATGGGGCAGAGTATGAAGTATGCTTATTTGGGATGGAAGGGGCAAATGACGTCTTGATCATTGGAGATTAACTTTTGGTGATTAGGCAAGCTCAAGGCGAATGGGAGCTGAAGGAGGAAGCCTTACAGCCTTATTTGGAGCTGCTACAGTATAGAAAAGAGCTTTTCAGCCAATGTGAATTCAGACATGTTCCCAGAGATGAGAACAAGATGGCTGATGCACTAGCAACACTGTCTTCTATGTGGGACATCCAGAAGAAACTCAAATGCAACCACTAGTTATAGCAACTTCTAGACAACCCTGCTTAGAAGTGCACGAAGTAATGGAATTGATAGTTGAAGAAAAGCCGTGGTTCTTTAATATTTACTAGTATGTGAAGGAGGGAAAATATCCAGAAGGAGCCAATACTGCAGATAAGGTATCATTGAGGAAGCTAGCCAATCAGTTCAGAATCTTTGAGGATAGACTATACAAGAGAACGACAAATGGTGTTCTTTTAAGATGTCTGACGGAGCAAGAAGCAGAAACAGTGATGCAGCAAGTACATACAGGATCCTAAGGGTCACATATGAATGGACTCGCTATGGCTAAGAAGATAATGAGACAGGGGTACTTCTGGATGACTATACAGACTGATTGTATAAGGAAAGTGAAGAGATGTCACGAGTTCCAGATCTATGCTGATATCAGTCATCTGCCACTGCTTGAACTACATAATCTGGCTTCCCTTTGGCCCTGTTCAGCATGGGGAATAGATATGATTGGTGAAATTCATCCTGCAGCATCTAACGAACACCAATTCATAGTTGTGGCAGTTGATTACTTCTCAAAATGGGTGGAGGCAGAATCCTTCGCTAGTGTAACAGCTAAGAAAATGGTTAAGTTCATCCAAAAGAACATCTTTGCTTGATATGGAATTCCCCATCAAGTAGTGACTGACAACGGAGTGCAATTCCAAGGGGCAACAGCTGCGCTGCTTGTCGAACATGGCATTGAGCACCATAAGTCTTCTCCATATAGGCCCCAAGCCAACGGTGTAGTGGAAGCAGCTAACAAGGCGATAAAAAAGATCTTATAAAAAATGGTAACGACTTACAGAGATTGGGCTGACAAATTGCCGTATGCTCTTTAGGGTTACAGAACCAGTGTCAAAACTCCAACAGGGGAAACTCCCTATGCCTTGGTATATGGTATGGAAGCAGTATTACCAGTGGAAATAGAGCTCAAGTCACTTAGAGTCTCCTTGGAGGCTCAGCTACCAAAAGCTGAATGGGTTCAAGCAAGATACGAGCAGTTGGCGATGCTAGATGAAAAGCGACTGAAAGCACTGATCATCTGCAGATGTACCATTGCAGAATGGCCAGAGCCTATAATCGAAATGTGAAGTATCCTAGGTGGCAGCTAAAAGCAGGGGACTTGGTTCTAAAACAATTGAGGCCTTTGAATACCGATGTTAGGGGGAAGTTCAGACCCAATTGGGAAGGGCCCTATGTTATGAAGAAAGTGCTATTGAAAGGCGGTGTCAGCATCATGGACATGGATGGAAATGAGTTCACAAATCCTGTCAACCAAGACCGCCTAAAGCTTTACCATGTCAAAAAAAAAAAAATGGGGTCTGCTAGGCTGAAAACTCAAAAAGAGCGGTCTAGGCAAAAGTTAAGACATGAGAGAAAATGATCAGTCGGAAAATCTGAAAGGGACGACTGGTGATGGATTCTGGCTCTGTGTGGAATGTATACCATCTGGGAAACCAATCTTTTCAAATGTACTCATTTTGATTTTATCAATAAAGTGAAATGTTTGTTTAAATATATTTGTGTGGTTATGTCAAATGCACAAACAAGGTTATCTTGCTTAAACATCCATCCATTTAAGGAAAGCGTATTGCACTTAACTAATTAAACACGTCACTTTATTTAATAATGAAAATGTACTAAATGCATACAATCTGAAATCTTTTATCGTCCTCCAAATTTAATTCATCTTCCCGAAGAGCGAAAATGGTTGTACAAAAGTTTGTTGTTTCAATCGGTCTTTGTGTAAAAAAAAAGCTCACTGCGGTGAAAACCGAAAAGGCGCCCAGGCAAAAGTTAGAGCAGCTCGCTGGGGTGAAAATTGAAAAGGCACCTCAGGCAAAAGTTACAGTAGCTCGCTGGGCTGAAAACCCACATTGGGCAACCCAGGAAAAATTTAGAGCACTTTTTTTTTTTTTAAAAATTACAGGGGCAGAAGGATAGAACTTCTCTATCGTTTCCCCACAGGAGTCCTTACAGCATTTCCCCAGCGGGATCCTCCACATTACTCCCCAGTAGAACATTTATAAGGGATACTATGATTTTTTTTAGCATTGTCATGCATCCCCAACAATCATCTTATTTCCCTAGCAGTCCTCATATATCTTCAACAAGGAGAAACTTCGTGCAAAGAGCGTCTTCCACCAGCCAGGGGTGAAACATACCTTCCCCAGCAGAAAGGAGGAGCGTTAATATTGAACAAACAATAGGAAATGCATCATTTAGGATCCATGTGCATATGCATCATCATGCATACGTACATGCAACATACACATAACATTCTTTTAATAAACCTTCTAACTTGCTTATTTCGTACTTCATAAATCCCTAAATACTATGTAACAATACTATGATTTCTACGAATCGGGAGGTGTATGGATATAATATTGTATAATTTGGTTATTCAAGAATTTATTGAATATAAGCTGAAGTGTTTAATAAGACTAAATTGGACAAATTTAGAAACCCGATGAGACATTATAAAAATTCATAAACTTAATGAGACTAAATAGACAAATTCAAGTGTGCTTATATATAATCCTATTAAAAAATTGAATCAATGCATTTGCCAACAAATTAATTAGTAACAAAAATAAATACCCAGTTAAATATGTTGTCAATTAAATAACCACATGATTAGTCTGTATGAAAATAAGTACAAAAACTAAGTGCTTTGAATTTTTATTAATGGCGAATAACTAAAATAAGTTTATTCTGGAGTCTGCTTCGGTACAAAGATTTTGGACATAATTAAAGTATATTTTCAACTCTGTGACTGTTTAAATTTTTTTCATAAGGTATTGTGTAAACTTCGAATATTTGTGCTTATAATTTTCGGATAATTTAATTTGTAATTTTCAAATAATATAACCTTTATAGGTGAGTTGACTAGATTATATATGAGAGGCTGAATACATAAATACCCCCTGAACTTGGCCAAAAACGTCTACTGCTCCTCTGAACTTTGAAAATATTCTAATGCCCCCCTGAATTTCTTAAAATTGGCCCAGTTTGCCTCCTAAGTCCCATAAAAACCAGAGTTTGCTTTGAAAAGTTAAAGATGAGACAACCAATAATTAAGTGACATGTGGCAGTAAGGAGACAAACTGGGTCACTTTTCAAAGTTCAGGGGGGCAGTAGGTATTTTTGGACAAGTTCGGGGGAGTATCTATGTATTTGGCCTATATGAGATCACATCACAACTTTGATTATAGGACTTATTAACGAAGAGTGGAAAATACATAGACTAACTAGAGCTTATTGAAATATAAATTTTGGGAAAGGCTCTTCGGATCAAAATGAAACATGCGCAAAAGTTAAGAAGGGTTTTTTTTTAACAAAAATTTTAAATGTAGAATTTGTATCTCCAATTAGGGTCAGGAAAAATTTTAAAACCACATAAAGACTTGCATACGACTCCACCAATGAGACTCCAATAATGACAGTGGAATTGGAACCCATGTGAGGATAGTATAAAAGTCACTTTTTTATTTCTGAACTCTTAAAATTTTTAAGGGAGCCAAATTAGAAATTATGACCATAAAGTCATTATAAATTTGCGTACATATTAATCCTATGAGAAACAATTGCGAGCCAAGGATCCTAGGCTTATAGACTTCCACCTAATTAATGTTGTTTAGACATGTTTATTGGGTTTTGTGGCCCGACCCGATATCTAAAATGTAGACTTGGACATGCATTTACATGTTAGGCCAGTCAACTCGAAGCCCAGTGAAGTCTTAATTTCAACGGTTTGGGCTTGGATTTGTATAAATACTCGAGTTTAGCCCAATATATACTTATACATTTTATTTTTAATTTTAGGTTATACTTTGTATTTCTAAATTGATTATGTGTTGGTTTAAAAAAATTATTTTGATATTAATTTTCTAGTGTTATATTATGCAATTGCAATTCTTTGTCATATTGTCTTTTGTTTTAGCTAGTTTGATTATTTAAAAAAAAAGTATTCAATTTTGCTTTATAAGTTTGAGTTGGGCTTGGAATTGATTTTCTAAGCCCAACCCAAGTCCGAATTAATTTTATGTGGGTAGAGTTCGGTTTGGACAAGTTTTTTTTTTAACTATCAAGCTTGACAGGCCCAAGCCCATCTAAGGAATAGGTCGTGTTGCTCCTGTTGATAGTCCAACAACTTTAATGGATTGTGTAAAAAAAAAAAAAAAAAAAAGAGTTAAGGTATTTATAGTGATCAATCTTATGGACAAAATGTATTAACCATCGTTATATAGGAGCAAATCCATTACCAACGGAATTGATTTTGACATAAACCGATGGATTAAACTGAAGCAAGACACAAATACCAAATAACATACAAATTATACAATATTTGCAATGAAATAAGTCCGAATCTAGTGTGCATGTTGAGACTTTCTACCATGTGATGACATATGGTCATCAAGAAACCGGCTCCCTTAACCAAGTCTGATATGTCGGGTCTCTCATCTAGGTTCTCTAGGGGGAACGCGAAGGCTTTCGTAGATGATCCGGTGTAGATCCTCTTCATTTGTGGAAAGATTCTAGAAGATGGGTGATGATGCCCCGCTAGGAGTCTACTTGCTATGTTGTACTAGGAGAAGGACTCTATATCCCACTTGGAGTCTAAAACATAGTCTTTCAATTTAACGGAAAGTAGGGTTTGAGAGTTCTCCTAAACCAAAACCAACTCTATCACTAGTCCTATAAAATGAGGGTATGTAGAGGTAAATCTAATTCATTCTAACCAAGCTAATACATTCACAGCTAAAAACAACCCAAACTGACTTAGACATCAGATCTTGCCCTAGAGGTTACCAGTGTCTTAGCTTTTCTGTTTTGAAGGAACGATACAAGATCCGTCCCGAAGAACAACCCGAACCCGGATCACTCGAAGGATTTCAAACAATCCATCATTTGGTGTTGTGAGTGTGGATCGACTGATCATGACTTTAAGTTCCGCTAACATGACTTCAGAAACCATGGGAGATAACTCTCTCACAACCATGACAACCTCATCCCTGACAACACTGAATTTGTCAGTATCCCCTCAAGCAGCAGTGATCAATCGCATAGCCAGCAACTTAAGCCCTGCCGATGTCAGAGACCAAAGGCAGGCAATTCTTCAGATTCAAAACTACGGTATGGTAGGCCTAACTATCAACAGCAGCATGTTCCCTTTGATCACAGGTATAACAAGTGGCTCGGGAACAGGAGCAGCTAGGAGCCTCTTCCCATTACCCCACCTTGAAAGGAATCAAGCAGTCCCACTTGTGGCAACACCACTAGCATATACCTTTTTGGGAAATACGGCAGATAAATCAGCCAAATTCAATTTTTACGAGGTACGAAAAATCCCAAGACGCATATATACAGCCCCTGACAGTGGGAACTCCGCCAGCCGCTCCAACCTCACAAACAAGGCTACCCAATTACTAGACCTTGATTCAGACACCCCTCCCAGTTATCATCCCACTCATGGATATATGCTGGGACCACCACTAACACCAGCAGCAGCATCCGTGCTGGAAGGGGCTGATGACCCAAAGATGATGGCACTTTTCAAGCACTACTTCTCCTGTTTCTCAGTTTCGATCGAAGAGCCATTACTAGAAAGCGGAGGATCTTCTTTCACCAACCGAATCCTGGACATGACTTGCGACCCCAAATTTAAGCAGCTCAACTTCGAAAACTATAATGGGAAAACCGATCCCTACGTCCACTCAAGAAACTACAAAAATCAAATGGAGATAGCAGGGGCAAATGAAGGGTTGATGTGCAGGCTATTCTCATCAACGCTGGTAGACCCGGCTTCCTACTGGTTCGAAACCCTGGAGCCAGCTTCAATCAACAGCTGGGAACAGCTAAGGGAACAGTTCTGCATAAAGTTCTATGGATCGGTGCCCATAGGAATAGCTAGCAGAACCTTGCACAATGTGAAACAAAGACAAGGGGAGTCCCTCAGAGAATTCGTGGACCGGTTCAACTTGGTAACTGTAGAGATACGGAAGCTAGATTTCCATACAGCGTTGGAAGCATTAATCGCCAACACTACCAATGAGAGACTAAGGGTAGACTTGGTCTTGAGGAAACCCTAAAATATAACTCAAATGATCTCTATGGTAAAAACCTTCATAGAGCTAGACGAGGTAGGAGCACCGGTCAGAAACCACAAGGAGGGAGAAAGGAGATAAGAGGACAGGCGCTCTAAGAGGGATAGAAAGGACCCCAGACAGTCCGGAGGATTTACCCCTACTAAACCGGCCGCTAAACGAAGTACTGATAGCAGTCGAAAAAAGCTCAGACAGGAAAGGTCTAGCCTACCCAGAAGCCAGGAGAGGACAAATGATGGGTGAAGATAAAAACAACTATTGTAAATACCACCAGGTGAATGGTCATGATACAGACGACTGCAGACATCTAGCTGAAGATATCGAGGAACCGATAAGGAAGGGCAAACTCTAAAAGTTCATAGATAAGAAAAACAAAGAGGAGCCGAAGCAGCCGGTCTGAGAAGAAAGCACACCGGCCAAAAGGACCAATGGAGTGGTCATGGTAATTGTAGGAGGAGATCCACCAACCAAAAAAATCAAAAGAACCAAAGAGACAGGGAAAGACAGTAAGCTCAACCCATCTTTCTCAACGGAAAGTCAGGTGCAACCAGGCCACTCGGACGTCCTCATCATAAAGGCAGAAATAGAAGGATACTTAGTCAAATGGATCCTGGTGGACACAAGGAGCTCTACTAATATCATCACCAAGCACGCGATAGAAAAACTGAAAGTAGCACCCAGCCGGATCCACCCAATACATGCCCCGTTAGTCACCCTCAGCGGACACACTGTCCTGATCGCAGGGCAGGTAATGCTAGACATGGAGATCGGAGATGAGAGACATGTTTGGAGGGTCAAGATAGATTTCACCATTATAGACTCTCCGCTGGCATACAACGCCATATTAGGAAGACTGCTCCTTTTAGAATCAGAGGCAGTACTATTTATTCGGTACCTGACACTGCAAATACCAACCTCAGCCGGATGGGAGGTAGCCAGCAGGTAGATCAAAGAACGTACTTGGTGTCCCTGCAGTCAGAAAGAACTGACCCGGAGGAAGAGGAGAAAAAGGCAGAACCGGTAGACAAGCTGGAAACATTAACAATTGCATCAAATAGAAGTATCTGGATCTCCAAGGAACTAGATAGTAGCATCAAGGAGCAGATCATGCAACTAATAAAAGAGGAGCAGAGCACATTCGCCTGGAAGATCAGTTACATCAAAGGGGTACCTCCGGAAATCATGAAACACTCTCTTAATGTGGACCTAGAAGCAACACCAGTAGTAAAAAAAAATGAAAGTACGTACCAGAGAGACAAAAATCATTTTCTTTTTCCGATTTGCTTTCATTTAGCATGTGAGGTGGGTCGGTTTTCGAGAGATTTAGGTCTCCGTCGTTGCATTGTTCTAAGTGTAATGATTTCAAAAATTAAATCTAAGGTTGTGAATGCACACAACAAAATTCATTTTTGATATTTTCTGAATTTTTGTGAATTTTTTATTTTTTTTTATTTTTTTGAATTTTATGCTCCTGGACGAGAATTATAGTCGCCCGGCTGTGATTACAGCCATGCGACTGTAATTCACCCATTTGTAGAAAATCGCCAAAATTATTTTAATGAAAGAAAATAGCGGAGGAAATTTAAAAACAGTCGTATGACTGTAGCTGCGATAGCACGACTATAATTACAGTCGTGCGACCGTTGATAGCTACAAGAACAGTCGTATGACTGTTCTTATTACATAGAAATAGCAGCCCCAAAATATGAATTTTTATGCATGAAAATGAACCAAAACACCCAAAAAGCGAAGGAAAACAAAGGCTTTAAGTGTAGTTACCCTTGTTGTGCAGATCCACCGTCGATTTGACCACTGGAAAGGCTTTGAATTAGCTCCAATTTGCTCCTCTTCCTTTGTGTGTTAAGGTTCCAAAGTTAAGTCCAAAAATCTCCAAAAAGTCACGGATTTGTATGAGTTAAGGGTCTGTAATTGATTATATTTAGTGTGTCAAGTTTTAACCTATTGATTTTTATCAGGTTTTTATCTTTATAACACAGAATTAAAAGAAAAAGATGAGAAAAAAGATGGTTCTTTATGTTGAGTTTTTCTTTTTTCTCTCCTTTTTTCTTCTTTTCTTTTTCAATCTCAAAATCTATCCAATTCCCCCTTTTCTCTTTCTTTCCTTTCCTTTTATATCTAACCCTCATTTTTTTTTCTTTCTGTTGCCAGGCATTTAATGCCTTTCCCATCACCCTTTTTTTTTCTCCTTTCACGGTATGGGTTGCTACACCTTCTACAATTTTATAGTCGTACGACTGTAAATACAGTCACACGACTGTAATTACAGTCGTGTGACACACTTTTTTTTAGGTTGGAAAATTTCGGCGGTTACAGCTGCCCCTCACATGATCAAATTCGACACTTGACTCCAGGTTTAAAATACTGAGGTGATGAATTTAAGAGCGCGAATTGAAGCGTCGTAGACACAAGAAAGAAAAGGCACTCTGATGATGATCTAAGTTGATTGGATAAGTTGAGCCGATACCGGGTTTACATTACCCGAGGTAAAGCTGATATAGGCTGATACTGAATCTATATATATCCGAGGCGGATCTGCTAAGATTTAAGATGAAGCTGATCTGGGCCGATACCGGGTCTATGTTACCCGAGGCAGATTTGCTGGATTCTGAGGTAAAGCTGATCTGGGCCGATACCGGGACTATGTTACCCGAGGCAGATTTACTGAGTTTTAAGATGAAGCCGATCTGGGCCGATATCGGGTCTATGTTACCTGAGGCGGATCTGCTGAATTTTGAGATGAAGCCGATCTAGGCCGAGACCAGATCTATGTTACCCGAGGTGGATCTGCTGAATTTTGAGATGAAGCCGATCTAGGCCAATACCGGGTCTATGTTACCCGTGATGAATCTACTGAATTTTGAGATGAAGCCGATCTCGGCCAATACCGGGTCTATGTTACCTGAGGCGAATCTACTGAATTTCTGGAATGAAGCTGATCTAGGCTGATACTGGGTCTATGTTACCCGAGGCGGATCTCTTGAGTTTTCAGAGGCAGTGATGATGAATTCCTGCATTTGAAATAGCGAGTCTTCATTCTTTGATCGAGAGATTTTGAACAAAAATTTTTGCCCCTTCAATCAAGAATGAAGACTAGCTGGGGATGAATGCTTCATGTATGTTATGTATGTATGCATAATGATGCATATGCATGTGGCTCCTAAAGGATGCATTTCTCATTGTTTTGTTCAATATTGATGTTTCCCTTTTCCACTGGGGAAGATGTGTCATGCCCCTGGCTGACTCTGACTGGTGGTAGCCATTCTTTGCACAAAGCTTTTCCTTCTTTTGTATAGCATATTTTTTTGTTGAGGATGTACGACGACTGCTGACGAAATGAGATAATCTCTGGGGCATGACAACTGCCGAGGAAAGGATCGTAATGTCCTTTATAAAGGTTTCGTTAGGGAATAATGTGGAGGATCCTGCTAGAGAATACTGTAAGGACTCCTGCGGGGAAATGGTGGAAGGGTTCTACCTTTCTACCCCTAGGAATCGTGAATCTGGAAATGCTCTAAAGTTTGCCTGAGCTACCCAACATGGATTTTCAGCCCAGCGAGCTGCTCTAATTTTTGCCTAAGGTGCCTTTTCGGTTTTCACCTCAGCGAGCTTTTTTTTTTTACAAGTTGATGATGAACGAAGACTAATTGAAATGGCACCGTGACCACTTGCCCCATCATCCTTCCTGGTGATGAGATGATGCAGAAAAATGCTATATGGAGCAGCATTACAGTTCAATTTCTTGTTAGAAGCCATTGATGGTAGAAAATAAGGTTTCACAGAACTAGCTCAAGAAGATGAAAGAGGTAATTCATCAAACAAGTGTTGTGCCTTGTATATAAACTAAGGAGAAAGGTTGTTCTTATTCAGCTCGATCTCCCCAACAGTCAAGTTCTTAGACAACCACTGTTGTTCTTTGAAAAGGTGAATTAGATTTGGAGGATAATGAAAGATTTCAGATTGTATGTATTTGGTACATTTTCATTGTTAAATAACATGATATGTTTAACCGGTTAAATGCAAATTGCTTTCCTTAAATGGACGTTTAAGCAAGATAACTTTGTTTATGCATTTGAAATGACCATACAAATATATTTAAACAAACACTCCACTTTATTGATAAAATCAAAATGAGTACATTTGAAAGGATTGATTCCCAAAATGGTATACACTCCACACAGAGCCAGCATCCGTCACCAGTCGTCCCTTTCATGTTTTTCGACTGATAATTTTCTCTCGTGTCTTAACTTTTGCTTAGGCCGCTCTTTTCGAGTTTTCCGCCTAACAGACTTTAAAAAAAACGTGATAAAGCTTTAAATGGTCTTGGTTGACAGAATTTGTGAATTTATTTCCATCCTTGTCCATGGTGCTGACACCACCTTTTGATAGCACTTTCTTCACAACATAAGGCCCTTCCCAATTAGGTCTGAACTTCCCTCGAACATCGACGTTTGAAGGCCTTAGTTGTTTCAGAACTAAATCCCCTGCTTTCAGCTACCGCCTAGGGTACTTCACATTCTGATTATAAGCCCTAGCCATTCTGCGTTGGTACATCTGCAAATGATCCAGTGCTTTCAGTCGCTTTTCATCTAGCGTCGCCAGCTGCTCGTATCTAGCTTGAGCCTATTCAGTCCCTGGTAGCTGAGCTTCCAAGGCGACTCTGAGTGACTTGAGTTCTATTTCTACTTGTAATACTGCTTCCATACCATACATCAAGGCATAGGGAGTTTCCCTTATTGGCGTTCTGACACTGGTTCTATAACCCTAAAGAGCATACGGCAGTTTATCAGCCCAATCTCTGTAGGTGGTTACCATTTTTTTATAAGATCTTCTTTATCACCTTATTAGCTGCTACCACTGCACCGTTATCTTGGGGCCTGTATAGAGAAGATCTATGATGCTTGATGCCATGTTTCGCAAGCAGCTCAGCTGTTGCCCGTTGAAATTGTATTCCGTTGTCAGTCACGACATGGTGGGGAATCCCATATTGAGCAAAGATGTTCTTCTGAATGAACTTGACCATTTTATTGGCTGTTACACTAGCGAAGGATTCTGCCTCTACCCACTTTGAAAAGTAATCAACTGCCACAACTATGAATCGATGCCCATTAAATGCAGCAGGATGAATTTCACCGATCATATCTATCCCCTATACTGAAAATGGCCACGGAGAATCCAGATTATGTAGTTCAAGTGGTGGCAGATGATTGAAGTCAGTGTAGATCTGGCACTAGTGACATCTCCTCACTTTCCTTATACAATTAGCCTACATAGTCATCCAGAAGTACCCCTGTCTCATTATCTTCCTGGCCATAGAGAGTCCATTCATATGTGGCCCCCCGGACCTTACATGTACCTGCTGCATCAATGTTTCTACCTCCTGTTCTGTCAGGCATCTTAGAAGCACTCCATTTGCTGTTCTTTTGTATAGCCTATCTTCAAAGATTCTGAACTGACTGGCTAATCTTCTTAATGACACTTTATCAGTAGTACTGGCTCCCTCTGGGTATTTTCCTTCCTTCACATATTGGTAAATGTCAAAGAACCATGGCTTTTCTTCAGCTGTCAATTCCATTACTTCGTGCACCTCAAAGCAGGGTTGTCTGGAAGTTGTTATAACCAGCGGTTGTACTTGAGTTTCTTCTGGATTTTCCCACATAGAAGATAATGTTGCTAGTGCATCAGCCATCTTATTTTCATCTCTAAGGACATGTCTGAATTCACACTGGCCGAAAAGCTCTCTTCTATACTGTAGTAGGTCCAAGTAGGGCTGTAAGGCTTCTTCTTTCAGCTCCCATTCACCTTAAGCTTGCCTAATCAATAAAAGTGAATCTCCAACGATCAAGACGTCATTTGCCTTTAGTGTCAGCAAAGCTTCCATCCCAAATAAGCATGCTTCATACTCTGCTCCGTTGTTGGGTATGGGAAAATCCAATCTTTTTAACAAAGGAATGATTTCACTGTCTGGTGTCGCTATGATTACCCAATTCCAGCACCCTTTCTATTCACAGAGCCATCAAAATCACATGACCCATCTCTTTATTTCCACCATGGCTAACTGTTCATCTGGGAATTCCAAATTCTCTGTATAATCTGATTCTAGCAGCTGATTTACCAGAAATTCTGCTACGACTCACCCCTTGATGGTTTTCTTGGTGACATACTCAATGTCGAATTCTGATAAGAGTAAGAGCCACCTAGATAACTTCCCGAATAGCACAAGTGCTTCATAAAGATACTTCATCGGATCTACTTTAGCCACAACCTGCACTTTGTATGACTAAAAGTAATGACGTAGTTTCTTGGTCAGCCAGATCATTGCCACACATGTCTTCTCCACCAGTGTGTGCTTGGTTTCATACTCCAATAGCTTCTTGCTGAGGTAGTAGATAGGGTACTCCTTCTTGCCATCTTGTTCTTGTGCCAGCATTGCCCCTATGTAGGAATCTTCGACAGCCAAATACAAAATCAAAGGGCTCCCTGGAATTGGTGGGCTCAGCACTGGCAGATTTACCAGATAAGCCTTGATTTTTTCGAATGCCAACTGACATCTGTCGTTCCATACAACAGGCTGATCTTTCCTTAATAGCTTAAAAATCGGCCCATAAGTGGAAGTCAACCGTGCTATGAACCGACAGACCCAAGGATGACAGGACTTTTTTTTTGTTTTTGGAGCTGGCATATCTCGAATAGCCTTGATTTTATCTGGGTCCATTTCTATTCCTCTCTGGCTTACTACATGGCCGAACAACTTCCCTGATGTGACTCCAAATATACATTTCTTAGGATTGAGTCATAAGTTGTACTCTCCAATGCGTGTAAGAAATCTATCCAAGATGGCAGGATGCTCCTCCCGGGTCATTGATTTAACAAGCATATCATCGACATACACTTTGACTTCTCGGTGGATCATATCATGTAATAAGGTTGTGACAGCCCTCTGATCGGTAGCTCCGGCGTTCTTCAATCCAAAAGGCATTACTCTGTAACAGAAGGTACCCCACTCCGTAATGAATGATGTCTTCACGTTATCAATTACATCCATCAGGATATGGTTGTATCTTGAAAACCCATCCATGAAGGAATACATTACCGCTTTTGCTGCACTATCAACCAGGACATCTATATGAGGCAGTGGGAAGTTATCTTTTGGGCATGCCTTATTCAGATCTCTGTAGTCGACACATACTCTGACCCTTCCATCCTTTTTAGGTACTGGGACGATATTGGCTAGCCATTCTGTATACTCCACCACTTCAAGGAATTTGGCTTCTATCTGCTTAGCCACTTCCTCCTTCCCTAATGTAGCCCACTCTGGCCTCAATCTTCTCAGTTTCTCCTTCACTGGCTTGAACTTGGGGTCCGTTGGGATCTTATGAACTGCTATTTCTGTGTCTACACCCGGCATGTCCTCGTATGACCAAGCGAAAGCTTTAACATGTTTTTGCAATATTCTTATTAATTCTCTCTATTCTTCGGGTTTTAGCTCATGTGAAATGAATACCTTTTTGGGATTTTCATCTGTACTTATGTTGATTTCATGCAATGCAGTATTATGAACGCTAAATATGCTTGATGGTGATTTAAATGCATGCATAGAATTATCAGGATAAACATCACACAAGTAAGCAAACTGGGATTTCATTGTATTGAACTTGTTATAGATTACATCATTCATATTGAAAATGGAAGAAATAGATACGACGAAATCATTTTCATCCTCCACAGGCGGAGGGCCTTGCATCTTTTCATCTTTTACTTTCATCTCCAGGACATTGTCAAGATCTGCAGCCATTTTGGCCTCTTGTTCAGCAAGAATAGTGGTCTCCTCAATTTCAGCTATCTGTGCCTTAGCCTTCTTCATAATCTCAGCTATCTCAGCAACCACAAAATCCAAGTTCACCTTGTTCATCAGCTCCTTCTCGAACCCCTTTTTAGATTTCCCAAACGCCTTGCTTAAGGCGGTAGCCAGGGCCCCTGAAATTGCTTCTATAGATCCCTTACAGATTTTCTCTTCAGCTTTCTGCTTGGGCACCTCCACTGCTTTTGCTATCACTTTAGATGGTTCATTTTGTAGTACAGCAGGCTTAACAAGTGCCTCTTCCACCACAGGTGTTACTGGTTCTTCCCGGCGCTTCCCAAAGTCTACAACATCAGAGAATATTTCAAAGCCCGAGTATTCGATGCTCCCGACTCTCACTGGCTCAGCTTGGCCATTATACAACTCTTCTCCTACCTTAATGAATAGCTTCATCATTGGCTTGCCATTTTCCCCTCTCTTCAGACTTTTCTCCTCAGATGCCCCTGCTGTGTAGCCTAAGCCAAACTGCCTCGGCTTTCCAGAATCAATGTTAAATTCGGGCACACCTTGTAAATTAGCTCTTAATCCTATGCCCGGAACAAAATTCTATTTATGGAGGTACCTAGACAACCATTCAGGCATATAGTTCTTGTAGATGACCATCGGAGCCTTCGTGGTTTCCTCCTCACCAAACATGGCGACTTGGAATCCGTTGAATAGAATGGTTTCTTCATTAACTGTAGCAATCACAGACTGAGAGTCTGCCTTAATTGTCATGACTTCATTGCCTATCAAGAATTTTATCTTCTAGGGTAGAGTTGAAGGGACACCCCTCAGTGGGTGAAACCATGGTCTTCCCAAAAGCAAGGAGAAGGTAACTGGAATGTTAATCACAGTAAAGGTGACCATCAACCTGACTGGTCCTACCTCTACCTCACCTTCAAAGGTTCCGATCATGGTCCTTTTTGAATCATCATAAGCCCCGATCATGGTGGAGGACTTTTTCAAACTATCTTCGCTCAGGCCCAGAAATGGTAACATCTTCGAGGGACATATATTCAGGGCAGACCCGTCATCTACCATCACACACGGCATAACCCGATCCATGATGTTGACCTTAATATAAAGAGCTTTATTGTGAGCCCTTCCTCCGTGTGGCAGATCTTTCTCAGAAAATACAATGTTGGGAGATCCTACATGAATTTTGTCCAGTAAGCAGTACATAGCCTCCGGAGAAGAAATTGGAGACACTTCAATTTCAGAGAGCTTTTTGACCAATGCTGCTCTGTGCTCCTTGGGGGTCAGCAGCAAGTGCCACAGACTGGCCTGGGCTGGAGTCTTTTTTAGTTGTGAAATGACTAGATCCTCCTTTTCTACTTCCTTCGCGCTGACAAACTGCTTGATCCGGTCACTCGAATCTTCTCATTCTGCTAAACTACTGGCTGGTAGACCCTGCCACTTCTTGTTACATTCTGAACTTCGAAAACTTTTGGCTTTTCTGCACCCGGTAGCTTAATGGTCTTATCACAGCCATACTCTTCATACTCATCCTCTGAATCCAGGTCATCTAGGCTCACAGGGAGCTCTCCACACTCTGACTTTGCCTCAGTATCATTGGCCACCACAGACTGTATGATGGGGTTTGCTTGCAGGATTTGGGCGAAAATGAAGTTATCTAGTAACCCCGACTGTGCCATGCCTACTTACCTTTCAAACATTGTCAGCGGATTAGACTTCGTACTAGGTTTGGCAAGTTCTTGTAGCTTTCCTTCATCAATCAGTTTCTGGATGGCGTCCCTCAACTTATAACAATTATTGGTTTTATGTCTTACCATGACATGGTAGGTACAGAAGTTATCTTTATCCTTGTTTTCCGGTTTCTCGAATGGCCTTAGAGAACTTAACAGTCCGCCATTCCTACACTTCACAAAAATCTTAGCCAGGGAGAAGGTCCAAGGGGATATGCCGTGACCGTCCGGACCTCTGCTTTGGTTTCCTCGCTGTTGAGACACTACAGCATCCCCAGTTTGCTTAACCTTAGAAACTTGTCCTCCCTTACTCGTACAACCAGAACCAGACCCACTGCTTGACCCAGCTGTAGTAGTCGACCGGTACCCGGAGCTATACCTGGAGCTTCTGCCACCTGCCCCTCGCATGATCAAATTCATCACTCGATCTTGGTCTGGAATAGTTGATGTGAATTTAAGAACGTGACTCAAAGTGCCGCAAACACAAGAAAGAATCCACTGCCGAAATAAGCCGATACCGGGTCTAGGTTACCCTAGGCAAAGTTAGGGAAGAAATAAGCTGATACCGGGTATAGGTTACCCGAGGCGAAGTTGATGGTTTGTGAATTGGCTAATAACAGGTCTAGGTTATCGGAGGCAAAGGAAGATGGAATGCGGATTGGCCGATACCGGGTCTAGGTTACCCGAGGCGAAAGGAAAGTGGACTGCGGATTGGTCGATACCGGGTCTATGTTACCCGAGGCGATGCTGGAGATGAAATAAAATGATATTGGGTCTAGGTTACCCGAGGTGAAGTTGATGATGAAATTAGCCGATACCGAGTCTAGGTTACCCGAGGCGAAACTGATGATGAAATTAGCTGATACCGGGTCTAGGTTACCCTAGGCGAAACTGATGATGAAATTAGCCGATACCGGGTCTAGGTTACCCGAGGCGAAACTGATGATGAAATTAACCAATACCGGGTCTAGGTTACCTGAGGCGAAACTGATGATGAAATTAGCCGATACTGGGTTTAGGTTACCCGAGGCGAAGTTTGATGGGGATTTGAAGATGTGTGAACACGAAATTTTGCAAAAAAAAAAAAAATATATCAAAATGAATTTTGTTGTGTGCATCACGACCTTAGATTTATTTTTCAGTAAAATTGCATTTAGAACAATTCCACGACGGAGACCCGATTCTCCCGAAAACCGACCCACTTTGCATGCTTAATTGTAATAAACCGGAAAAATGTTTTCAAAAATGATTTTCTCACAAAATCAAAAATACAGGGACGTTTCAAAATGATTTTCCAGGTCTAACCGGGCCGGTCAGCCGGGTCAACCCGGTTACCCTCGATTGCATGATCCCAAATCCTAATTCCCCAATTCTGTCTACTTGAGTCCTACTTATGGTGTGCCGTATAAATTGTGCTAACTCTGTTTTGCAGCTTTTATCTTTATTTTAATTTTCTTTTTTTTTTATTTGTATTTAATAGAATTAAATCGTGTATTTAGGCGGTTGTATTTTTTAGATTCCCGTGTATATAGGCGGTTGTATCAGTGAGGCGAGAGTTTTATTTTTTTTTCGATTGGGTTGTAAGCTCTTAAATATTTATTTTCTTTACTTTATATTTTGTATTATTATCCTGCATGTACGCCGTATGTATTATTTAATAAAAATCAACCTTTAGCAATTTAAAGTGTCGTAAATAGAACATTGGCAATAATATTTAAATTAGACACGAAATAAAGGACTTGTCCGGACCCGAATCTCTGAAAAGTGTGGCAGTTCCCGCCTCGGTTCAGCTACACTGTAATTTCCCGGTTGAGCTGAGCCGGGTGGCGACTCCTACATTTTTTTTATCGAGATTTAGGTCTCGATTCTTTTAGGAAACAATCCGCTTTTCCAAAAAAATGAATTCCAATTAAAAACCCCATGCAAGGGAGGGCCCCACCCGAAATCGAGGCGCCCCTTCCGAAAGGGAGTCCCGCGTCCCGTCGAAAACGCGTCGTCCGCTCACAGTGGCGACTCCGCTGGGGATTTCTCAAAAGTTTTTCGAAAACTTAAAAGAATTTGACAAGCCTTGAAAAGTGTCTAACTTAAATTAAGTGGATGATTCTTATATGACACTTTATGCATTTTTGTAGTTAGGCATTTATTGCATTAAGTTAGGTATCCATTATTTAGGCCGGTGAATTTTTGAAGTGTCGCCTAAGTTCCTCTTGGTCTTAGGGGCACGAATACGAAACACCACCCATAGCCTCGTACGAACCCTTTCGTTCGGACCCTTGAGTGGGGAGAAGTGAGGTGTATATTTTGCTGTGGGAGCCTTGATGTTATCCCGACTTTGGACCGAACTCATTTAGGCAACCTTAGTTGGATTCCCTTAGGATACCAAAATAAGCTGTGTGAATAAAATAAAAATCCGCCTTCATCATCCCCGGTTGGTGATCGAAGAGAACCCCTCCTAGGACTCGGTTAGAATTTTATCGACCTGACCACGCTTGGAGGAATAAGGTTGGAAGAATACGATCCGTGTGCTAATTGCTATGTGTCTTTTTATCCTTCCACAACATATCATCATTCACATTCTTCATGAACATAACATACCGCATATAGAGCATTCGTGTGATTCTAACTCACATCTTTTGTACAACCATTTCCATTCTTTCGCTTGTAAATACATTAATCACTCGCGTGACATTTACACTAACCACATTTTTTGTAGCCATGCACTTCTTTTCTTCGTGTGAAAAATTAATTAATTCACATACATCATTCGAATGTCATGAACATTAACCATTTTATTTTGCATCCATGGGAAACGTGTGTCATGCATAAAACATTATACGAATCTTGAATAATTCCACAAGGGTCATACACATCACATCACCTACCAAGTAGGAAAGCATTTTAGGCGCTCCACGAGTGCCGACAAAAATTCATCACATTTCATTAGATCATTTTAGGCGCTCCACGAGTGCCGACAAAAATTCATCGCATTTCATTAAATCATTTTAGGCGCTCCACGAGTGCCGAAAAAAATTCTTCGCATTTCATTAAATCATTTTCGGTACTCCACGAGGACCGGAAAAATTTCATTTCACACATCAAAACGTTTAGGCGCTCCCCGAGCGCTGGAACTCTGCCCGTTCACTAAGAACGCATTCACTTCACCTTGTGGTGCGGAAATCGAGATGCTCCCCGAGTATTGAAATTCCACTCGCAAATCAAGCACGAGTTCACTTCACATCATCAAAAATCCGAAGTGTCCCCCGAACACCGAAATCCCGACCAAGCGCCATGCGCGTGTCGATCTCACATTACGAAATTCGAGGCACTCCACGAGTGCTGAAACTCTGTTCATTCACTAAGGACATTCATCTCATTTCACAAAAACCCGAGGTGCTCCCCGAGCACCAAAGGTCTCATCCATGCATCTAATATATGGATTGCAATATATGCATGCATAAATAGGAGTTCATGCATACCTCACCACCCGAAGGGTTAGTTATTCAAGGTTCGTGTTACAAATTCATTTCATACAACATCCACACATCATGCATCTAACATGCCATGCATACATGCATATCCCCTAGAGTTCATTAGGGGTGCACAAAAAAAACTGAAAAACCGAAAAACCGTGAAACCGAACCGAAACCGGAGAGAAAATATGGTTAACCGAAACCGATGGACTAGTGTACGGTTTTTGTTTTTAAAAATCAACGGTTTCGGTTTCGATTTCGGTTTTTACACCGAAAGTCCATGTGGACTCGGTTAACCGACCGTTGAATTTTTTTTTTTTTTAAATTATATAAACTATATGTTATAGGTTGTATGAAATAAATGTGAAACATTTGGGTGTTTATTGTAATTTTACCTAATATTCTCATAAATCGTTTGATCCCTCTGTTTCCTCTCTATCTTTCTCATGCCCAGCCATTTCCAACACTAACCTAATAACTCTCTCTCTCTCTCTCTCTTCAGAATGGCTCATTTTAGTGTGCTCTTAATTGCACCTCTGTTATGGCTTTTCTTGGCTGTTAATGCCGAAGTTCTTGGGGTTTACACCAGCCGACCTCTGGGGAGCGCTCCTGCTATTATCTACGCTGCCTCTGGAACTATTAAGATGAAAACTTGATCGAGTAATTAAACAACTAAATGAATGTCTGCATAAATGAATTTTCAGCATTACGATTATTATTATTGAAGGAAAATAATGGTGGAAGTGGTAAGGGAGGGGATAAGCTTTGGTAGTTTAGAAGAAAAGGCTGGTAAGAGTATTTGTGGGTTCGATGCATTTTGAGCTTTAATTGAACAGAATTGAATTGTAGGTATATATATACAAAACGCAGGTTTCTTTCTTTGTTTGTGTTGTATAAATCTTGTTCCTGATTAATAAAAAATGTCTTATCGTGATAGCAAGATAGTGAAATTTGCTTAGCCCTAGGCCCTGACCTTACAGGCTCGGTAGTATATGAGATATGTCATGACTTACCCATACTAACATGTTCCCTATATATACCTCTTCTTTGGAATCCATGAATTTTATATATATAGGGAAAAGTTTTATTTACTCATTGTTTTTACATATAAATACATTATTATAAAGAAAAATAAAATTTATAATCGGCTTGGGCCTTTAACTATATTATTAAAAAATAAATTAAATATATTTAGCTTTTTTAAATTTATATATTGTGTTTGAATTCGTAAATTATTGTTTTAATTATTTTAGTTTGTGGTTGTAATGTCATTTTAATAAATTGTTAAAACTATGGTTTGTAATTTCATATTTGTCTTTGATATTTGAGATTTATGGTTTAAAATTTTGAGGTTTAAAATATAATGTTAATTTTGGAATGGTTAACCGTAAAAAAATGGTTAACCGACCGAAATTAATGGTTAACCGAATAACGGTTAACCGAATTCAATGGACAGTGTACGGTTAGTAAAATAGAAAAACCGTTCAAGCGGTTAACCGTTAGCAAAAGTCCACATGGACCGGTTAACCGACCGTGTGCACCCCTAGAGTTCATAACTCTTTGGGTGATCATATTTCACTAACTTTTGTTTGAAATATTTTGTAGTTTGGCTCCGATCTGGACGACGGCTCGTGAGGATAGAGCACAGCGATTCATCATCTAGTGAGTCTGAGGAATCTGTTCAGTTTGGGGAGGTTGAAGTGTCATCTGAGTTAAGTGCTGGGTTTTCGCCGGAATTCGAACAGTTGCAACAGAGGTTTCAAGATATGGCAATCACACCCGAAGCTGCTGCTGCCATGGTGGCCACCACTTCTCTTCGAGAATTCATGAGTTCTGATGAGTTCAAGAATCTTATCAAGAGCCAAGTGCAGAGTGCATTGACTGAATCATCTAATCAACGACCGGAAAGGGTCGCCCGTGAGGAGAGTAGCGGCGGGAGACTGAATGATGGGCAGTTGGATGCTGAAGAGGGTCGAAGGGATAATACTGAGCGACCTGTGGAGTCTGCTTTGGAGAGAAAGATGAAAGAAATGGAGGAGACTATAGCGGAGTTGCGTGCCAGTTCTAAGATTCAATCTGCCAAGCGTATCGACCCATCCACACTGATAGCCAGAGGGGTTGAAATGCTGCCAGTAGGCTTCCAAATGCCTAGGATTGCACCATATGTTGGGAAAAGTCCTCCCACGGCCCATTTGAATCAGTATGGGCGGATTATGACCATGGCCGGGCTCACCATGAATCAATTAGTGGGACTGTTCCCCATTACCTTGGAAGGAGGAGCCATCACATGGTACAATAAACAGCCCGAGGGTGTACAAGGCGACTGGGATGCACTGTCCGATGCCTTCATTAAGTACTTCAGTTTCAACACGCAACTGGAGGTCAAGTTGCAAGATTTAGAGGCGGTAAGGCAGAAACCGAATGAGACCTTTTCTGAATATTATCAAAGATGGATGGATAAGATGATCCTTCTTCACCAGAAACCCTTGGAAGATGAACTGATTGTCAAGCTGATTGATGGTAGCTTGGAAGTTTACCGGAATGTAATGAAATACCACAAGTTTCAGTCCTTGATAGAAGTACATGAGTTGGCTCGCAAGGTTGAGAAATACGAGATTGACCCGGCTCAGAACAGTTCTGGAGGAGGGTATCGGAGCCGCACATATTCCTCGGGGTATAAAAGTAATAACAACCCTGCAGCTTCTTCATCAACGAGTGCTAAGCCAAGTCAGCCACCTGCACCCGTTAAGCAAGTAGAAGTAGCAACAGTTGCACAAGGGTCCAGTCAACAGGCAGCCGGAAAGGGGATCTCTCCTTGGGAGGATTCTTTGGGGCAGATTTTTCTGAAGTGCAGAAACTTGGGCTTCCTCCAAAGTTTGAAACCGTACACGCCTCCGGCTGAGGCGGATAAGAACAACTTTTGCTCCTATCATGTGACTAAGGGGCATCGAACCAACGAGTGCCATGCTTTGAAAAAGGCGATTCAGCAGTTGATTGATGAAAAGAAGATAGAAGCACCTCGTTCAAAGCCCAATGTTCAGAGTAATCCACTACCTCAGTTTGAAAGAAGAGTAAACATGGTGCAATCGGGGTTATCTCCTAACTTTGTCTTAGCCCAGATCGCAAAGGCGAATCCCGCGATTCAAGTAGTAGTGGGCGAAGATGTTGAACCATTTGCGGTGGAGAGCAAACCTGTGAATCTGGATGATATAGCATTGGATGATGATGCGGATGAATTTGAGTTGATGAGTAGGCCCAAGCCTGTGAATCGGACAACACCTGTCTATCCTGTCTGCAGTAAGGATGGGATGTATATAAGGAAGGAAGACGCTCTGGTGAATAATGTCACAAGAAGTGGAAGGGTATATCAACCCGAGTCACAACGGTTGGGAGAGCCGAGTAAGAGGGTAGAAGCACCGGTTTAGGATTATCTGCCCATCAAAGTGAATGAGAAAGAAGATCTGGTAGTGGAGCAACTCAAAAGGATGCCTGCACGTGCATCTGTATGGCATCTCCTCATGGAGTCCCAAAGGCACCGGGCCGCGGTGGTGAAAAAGCTTATGGAGATGGATGCCAATCCATTGACGTCTCCCGAGGAAGTATGCATGGTGATTGGGAGTACTAAGAGTCAGCAATCTGATAATCCCAGGGGGATCACTTTCACTGAGGAGGACTTACCACCGGAAGGCACTAATCACAATCGTGCCTTGTATCTGAAAGTAGAAATGATGGATAGAACCCTGCCTTGTGTGACGGTTGATGACGGCTCGGCGTTGAATATCTGCCCTCTGAAAGTTTTACCTAGTCTTCATCTATCCGAAGAAGCATTGTCACGGTCTAACACGGTGATCCGGGCCTATGATGATTCCAAGCGTACTGTGATTGGAACCTTTGAGGCAGAAGTGTCGGTGGGAGAAGTTAAGTCAACCGTACTGTTCACTGTCATTGATATTCCTATGACTTTCTCCTTGCTTTTGGGAAGACCTTGGTTTCATGCATTGGGAGGTGTGCCATCAACTTTACACCAAAAGGTGAAGATTCCGATGGGGGAAAAGATTGTAACTCTTGAGGCAGATGAATCTTCTATGGTGGCTGCTCTGAACTCATCTGAACAACCTTTGACTGGCTTTCGAGTGGCAGTTGTCTCTGAGCATAAGGAGAAAGATTTGACATTTTCTCCATGGATCCATAAGTATTTTCAGAAGCAGAATTTCATTCCGGGAAGGGGGTTAGGAGTCCATCAGCAAGGGATCACAAAGTTTGATATCTCTGTGGGCCAATCACACCGAGGGGGTCTCGGTTATAAAGGTGCTGAAAAAAAGGAGATCCCGGAGACAAAGAAAGTCCATCTCTTGGACACTTTTGTTCAAGCCAGTAGTGGGCCATATGGTGGTGAGCCGGAACCGATGGTTATCGATGGGGAAACAGTCCCCGGGTTTGAGATCTTTACTGATGTCGTTGACTTCTCAAAATATGGGGTTGGCTCAGTGGAAGAAATGCTTAGGCCTGAAGGTGTGAAGGAGGTCAATCCTCCTCCAATAAGCCAAGTTGAAGTGGTGGCTCCCATCATCCCGGAGGAGCAACCAAAAAAAGATACAGACCCCCTGGTGGACGCCATTACCAAAGCATTTGCTGAATTACTGAAGAAAGGGTTAAAAGAGAGCCCTGTGAAGAAGGAAGCTGTTTCAGGACAGGCAGAGTTAGTGGAAAAAGCTGTCGCTGAGCTCACCAAGATGATGGCTAAAGGGAAAGCGAAAGTGGAAGAAGAGGCCTTATCTGAAGCACAGAAAGAGAATCTTGAAGCTGATTTGGGTGACTTGTTTTGAAGAAGAGCCTGCTGATCCGGAAGACCCTGCTGCAAAAGACCCTCCGTATGTGGAGGAAGAAAATGATTTCTTTGTAAATTTATCCTATGTACTTGATATGAACAATTCCGCTTTTAAGGCGATGAATGAAATGAAATCTAACTTTGCTTATTTGTGTGATGTTTTTCCTAATGGCTTTGTGCATACATGTAATCATTCATTCAATGTGTTCAGCATTCATGACACTGCATTACATGAAATTAATTTGGGCACAATTGAAAATCCTAAAATGGTATCTATCTCTAACGAACTCAATCCTGAAGAGGAGAGAGAATTGACAAAAATACTTAAAAAGCATGTGGGAGCGTTTGCTTGGTCTTACGACGATATGCCGGGGGTTGACAGAGAAATAGCAGAGCATAGAATTCCAATTGACCCCAAGTTCAGTGCAGTAAAACAGAAGCTCAGGCGTCTATGTCCAGAATGGGTTGAGAAAGTCAAAGAAGAAGTAGCAAAGCAGATAAAGGCCAATTTCCTGGAGGTGGTGGATTACCCTGAATGGTTAGCCAATATAGTCCTAGTTGCCAAGAAGGACAGAAGGGTCAGAGTTTGTGTGGATTACCGGGATTTGAATAAGGCCTCTCCAAAGGATGACTTCCCACTTTCT
This sequence comes from Euphorbia tirucalli, assembly GCA_039660915.1. Taxonomy (NCBI): domain Eukaryota; kingdom Viridiplantae; phylum Streptophyta; class Magnoliopsida; order Malpighiales; family Euphorbiaceae; genus Euphorbia; species Euphorbia tirucalli. The sequence goes on along the minus strand of CM077634.1, from coordinate 20,756,906 downwards.
CACATTGATGTCCTGGTCGACAGTGCAGTAAGGGCAGTCATGTATTCGTTCATGGATGGTTTCTCGGGGTATAACCAGATCTTGATGAATGTCATCGATAAAGTTAAGACAGCCTTCATTACCGAGTGGGGGGTGTACTGCTACAGAGTGATGCCGTTTGGGTTGAAGAATGCTGGGGCAACATATCAACGGGCGGTTATGACGTTACTGCACGACATGATCCACAAAGAGGTAGAGGTGTATGTTGATGATATGATGGTAAAGTCAATGACCCGGGAGGAGCACCCTGCTATCCTGGATAGATTTATGACCAGGATTGAAAAGTACAACCTGAGACTCAACCCAAAGAAGTGTGTATTCGGAGTTGCATCGGGCAAGCTGTTGGGGCACATTGTCAGTCAAAAAGGCATTGAGATGGACCCAGACAAGATCAAAGCAATTCGAGATATGCCAGCACCAAAAACAGAGAAAGAAGTCAGATCTTTTCTGGGGTCACTTCAGTATGTCAGCAGGTTCATTGCCAGATTGACCACGGTCTGCGAGCCCATTTTCAAGCTTCTTCGGAAAGAACAACCCGTTGTGTGGAATGACCAGTGTCAAGTTGCATTTGATAGGATCAAGGAATACTTGATCAATCCTCCAGTATTGAAGCCCCCAACTCTGGGAAGACCTTTGACTCTGTACTTAGCCATTGAAGAAACCTCCATAGGGGCGATGTTGGTTCAAGAACAAGATGACAAAAGGGAGCATGCTGTCTACTACCTCAGTAAGAAGCTGCTAGATTACGAAACCCGATACACTGTGGTGGAGAAGACTTACACTGCTATGGTTTGGCTTACGAAGAAATTGAGACACTATTTCCAATCCTACAAGATACAAGCTGTAGCGAAAGTTGATCCAATGAAATATCTTTGTTCTGCCCCATCCTTAACGGGAAAACTGTCCCGGTGGTTACTTTTGTTATCGGAGTTCGACATTGAGTATGTGACGAAGAAGGTGATCAAAGGAAGAGCAGTGGCTGAGTTCCTGGCCAATCAGCCGCTTGAATCAGATTAAGTGGAGAACCTGGAATTTCCGGATGAGCAGTTGGCCTTGGTAGAAGTGGAAATCAGGAAATGGATTATGCATTTTGATGGAGCTGTAAACAAGAGAGGGGCAGGTCTCGGGGTAATCATTGTAACCCCCGAAGGAGAGATAATTCCTTTGTCAAAACGGCTAGAATTCCCAGTGACTAACAACGGTGCAGAATATGAAGCTTGCTTGTTTGGCATTGATGCCCTCAATACATTAGGGGCAAATGATGTGCCATTGTTGGAGATTCATTGTTGGTAATTCGCCAAGCCACCGGGGAATGGGAAATCAAGGAAGAATCGCTTCGCCCATACTTGGAGACTTTGTGGGAAATGGTGAATATATTCGGGCATGTTGAATTCAAGCATGTGGCTAGAGATGATAATCAGATGGCGAATTCATTAGCTACCTTGTCATCCATGTGGGAAGGACCTCAGAAAGCACCGATGCAGCCTTTGATCCTGGAGACTGCTAGAACGCCGTTTCATCGTCCTAACGCGGTCCTGGCTTTAGTTGCGGACAACAAGCCCTGGTACCAAGATATAGCTGACTTTCTGCAAAATGGCCAATATCCCGAGGAAGCAGATGCATCAGATAAGACCACTTTAAGAAAGTTGGCAGCTCAGTTTAGATGGTTTGATGGACAGCTCTTCAGAAGGACCGCGGACGGATTGTTGCTGAAGTGCCTGACGGAAGCAGAAGCCAAGAAGGTTATGCAAGAAATGCATTCAGGGATCTGTGGTCCACATATGAATGGATTAGCTCTGGCAAAGAAGATCATGAGATAAGGGTACTTCTGGCTCACTATGCAGACTGACTGTGCAGAAGAAGTGAAAAAGTGCCACGAGTGCTAGATTTATGGGGACATCAGCCATCTTCCACCTATGGAGTTGCAAAACCTCATGACTCCTTGGCCGTTTGCAGTATGGGATATAGACATAATTGGCGAAATTCGTCCTCCGGCATCGAATGGTCACAAATTCATTGTAGTGGCAGTGGATTATTTCTCCAAATGGGTCGAGGCTGAATCTTATGTCACGGTCACGGCTAAGAACATGGCCAAGTTCATGAAGAAGCATATTTTTGCAAGATATAGAATACCACATCATGTGGTGACTGATAACGAAGTGCAATTTCAGGGAGCCACAGCTGAACTGTTTGAAGAGTACAATGTGGAACATTGTAAGTCTTCCCTTTATAGGCCACAAGCCAATGGAGCAGTAGAGGCGGCGAATAAGTCTATTAAGAAGATCTTGTCCAAGACCCCCTCAACCTACCGGGATTGGGCAGATAGATTACCTTATGCACTGTGGGGGTACAGAACCAGTGTTAGAACGCCGACTGGAGAAACACCCTATTCGTTGGTTTACGGGATGGAAGCAGTCCTTCCTGTTGAAATGGAATTGAAGTCACTAAGGACGGTCTTAGAAGCCCAATTGCCAGAAACAGAATGGGTGAAGGCGAGATTTGAGCAGCTGGCTATGGTCGATGAAAGGCGTCTTAAGGCTTTGGATCATCTACAGATGTACCACCAAAGGATGGCTAGGGCCTATAATCGATGGGTTCGTCATCAGAAACAACCTCTGAAAGCCGGAAATCTAGTATTGAAGCAGATGAGACCGACCAACACAGATGCGAGGGCAAATTTAAACCCAACTGGGAAGGGCCGTATGTGGTTAAGAAGGTACTCTCCAAAGGCGCAGTAAAGATCATGGACATGGACGGTAACGAGTTCACCAATCCGATTAACCAAGATCATCTCAAACGCTACCACGTGTAAAAAAAAAAAAAAAAAAGAGCCTGTTAGGTCGAAAACCCATAAGGGCGACTTAAGCAAAAATTAAGGCAATGAGGGTTATCTTATCGACCAGAAAACCTGTATCGGATGGTTGATAACAGGAATGAGTTCGTTCGAGATATGTACCAATTTTAAAAATTTTTCAATTGATGCGATAATTAAATTTCATTAATGAAGTGCATTATGCTCAATATGTTGCATGAATGTTTGGAGTATGCTACATGATACATTTGTTGAAACATCCAGATAAACATAGACATTTAGACGTCTAAGTGTGCAATTGCGAATATCATCCATTCGTCAAAAAAAAAAAAGGGAAACCTGTTAAGTCGAAAACCCGCAAGGGCGGCTTAAGCAAAAGTTAAGGGTAAAAAAAAAAAGAGAGAGGATCGCATCAATAATAGAAAAATGTATATAAATAATAATAATAGTGGCCAATACATGCATAATAGTGAAAATCACATTTTTTTCCTCTTTTTATGCTCTCCTTTTCTTGACAGGAAGTGGTCTCGAGGCCTCAGAAGGAGCCAGCCAGCGGAAAGTCGCACTCTCACGCGCCTCACGAGTCGGTAAATCCTGGAACTCAGCCAGCCACTGCTTGTAACGATCATCTGTTTCTGTAGGGGCAAGACAGGCATAATTCAACACCACACGATGGGTATCTTTAGCCCAGCGAAGTCTGATGTGATCTGGCCAAGCAGCAGTATACTCCTCACAATTGGTAACACAAGATTGCTGGGGGATATCCTGCAGATGACCGTACTGGCGGCAAAGGCGGCTTGGAGAATAGAATGTCATCCTGGTCTGTCCTAACAACTGCACACCATGTGCCCACATCTCTACAATCACGTGGGTAATCTTCCACCAGGGGCACACCCACCTAATCTGGTCGTCAGTCAGATGAGACAGCCAAATGCCCCACTCATCAGCGGACATATCGGTATAGGAGTCAATGGAGAAGCCTCGTTCCCTGAGATTGGCCAGATGGTATTTCTTGAAGTTCCCCCTCGGAATCTTAAGAATTGATAGTTTCTCCAACAACCAGATCTGCCATGGATGGAAAGCAAAGGTTAGAAGTGCATTCGACCCAGAAATACACCAAATAATAAGGAATTTCACCTGGAGCAGTGTGAGGTGAGGGCCAACGTGGAGAACACCATTTGTCTTAGATGCATGCAAGCTAATCAGTGTCTCAGCAAGTGCAAAAGGAGCTGGAGATGCTCCCACAGCCATCTGAGAAATAACGGAGACAGCCCTGAAGGAGATAACCCCATCACTAGGACCATAGAAATACCGGCTCACCAGTAACAGGCTGACCATGGAGGCCCAACTCATGTGGTCCCTAGGGGCATTGATACACCATCCTAGTACGGAGTCCGAGCTCAACCCAGGAAAAGGGGAGCCAGTAGCAAATAAAGCTTCCACCTCGGGATTGGGAAGCCCGAACAAGCTCACCAAGGAGGAAATGCTACCAAAAGTGAACTCGGGGACGGCGATGTCCACTCCTTTATGGCAAGGGATGTTCAAGATAGCACTGAACTCTTCATATAAGGGACAGAGCTCCTGACATGACAAGCGAAAAACGTTGTCCACTGGATCCCAGAAACGATAACAGGCATTCAACAGCTCGATGTTCCACGAGTGTTTGTAATAGGCCTTGAGATTTCACAACTTGAAAGGCTTCAATTTGAGCCAATCAGAGTCTTGTAATGATTCTAGAAAATTGTAAAAGCCTGGATAAAAGAAAAAAAATTTGAAAAAGAAAAAAAAAAGAAGAAGAGTGAATTTCCAATGATTCAAGCAAGTAAAAACAAATTCCATAATGTAAAGAATGTAGTTCACAATGTGTGTAAAAAATTCAATACAAAAGACAAAAACTACGAAAACAGCAAATAAGAAAGCAGGGCGCTCCAACTAGCTCTCATCCTGCCCCTCATCATCCTCCTCCTCCTCGGACTCACTCTGATGCGTAGCCCTGTAGGAGTCAAAGTCCGCCTGCAGACGAGCCATCCCAGCCTGCAGCCTGGCTATCTCCACCCTCGCCCTATCCAGCTCCTGGTTCACAGCCTAGGCCTGAGCCACGGAAGAAGCAGCCTCCCTGGCCTGCTCTCGGAACATCTCGACTCGGGACTGCAGTCGACAGCATAAATTAACATCCATACATACATACATATGCATTCATGCATTACGTAAATTATGATGCAGGAAACACGGGATACTTACCGCCCAAACGCCATTCTCCCGGACTAAGAAGTCTCCTAGACCCTTGTACCGGTAGGCTATCTCTTCCACATCAGCTCGCCGGACCTGGAAAAACATCAGAGATTAAAAAAAAAAAAAAAAAAAAAAGAAGAAGAAGACAAGGACTTACGTGGGTGGTATCCTCGGGGAAGAACATAGCGGGTTCCTCACGAGGAATACTCCATGTCGTGTAAGCCTGGGTGCCATCCAACCCTATCAGCGTGAAGCCGGCCCTAAGCTCAGACACCAGGCGGCCCTCCACTACACCACTAGCGCCGAAGGCTTGCGAAGCCGAAGCTGCGGCGCTGCCTGCATGGACAGGGTGGGTCCTGCCCTGAACAGGAGTATCCTCTCCGCCTGTACCTGCATCAGCACTCTCGCCGGCCGGGCCACTGGGCTGAGAGGACCCGGTTCCCCTACGTCTTTTAACCTGCAAAGAGAATAAAAAAGTCAAAAGAAAAAAAAAATATATATATATATATATATATGAATACCTGGCGAGGACGAGGAGGAGGAGCCGCTGGCGCGACACCCGCAGCAGGCAGTAAACACTGCTGGATATAAGCGAGATAGTCTCCATCCACGGGGTCCACACTATACCCCTCTCCGAATATATCGGGGTATGTCGTGGGATCCGCCAGATGCGGCTAGAAGAGCGCCTGGGGAAGAGGCGGGGGCACAAGCCGGCCGACTGGACCGTCGACGTGATCGGAGAGGAAGAGACGCTCGCCTAAGTACCACTCCTGGGACATAGGGCTCTCCATGACAAATCGGCGGCGGTCGAAGCATGCCGAGGACTGAACAAGGAGAGTGATGGCACCCAGATTCTCCCAAGGGTGGTGCCGGATCTGTAGAAGTGCAATAAAAGAAATTCAGTACAGGTAAACAAAAGTTGTTCAAGTTTTCTTACTAACGAATTTTGTCTACTTACCCTCCTCCAGGTCGTATCGAGCAGACTCTGCCATACCTCCTCTATGTCACAGGCGGTACCCTGCCACCCCTGCGTCCAGCAACGTAGGACGGTCGGACAAACATCACCCTGGACGTCCCTCAACTCGGGCGGCTCCAGCACGCGATGCTCAAACGCCCAGATCTGTAGTTATAAAAAAATAATTATAATACATGTAAAAAAAAAAAAAAGAGGGAAAAGAGACAATACCAGAAGGCCGAACCCGAAGCCCAGGATCTCCTGCTGCGCCCCCCAGGCGCACAAGTCCAGCCCGTAGTATAGCTGCCCTAGTGCAGCCCGCGCCCAGTCCAAAGACGGGATAGCAGCCAAGTCCACCAACGTCAGAAGCAGAGTCAGATTACAGGTACTCTGTCCGGTGGGGAACAATGTGCAGGATAGGAGGACGAGCACGTAGGCTCTGGTGTACTGCTCCACGTCCTCCTCAGTTGAGACTGCACGGGTGGCCCAATAAGCCTCCACCCGAGAGCATAGGATCTTCCCCTTCTCAGGGGTGCAGCCAATCAATCTCCGGATGTAAGTATCCACCTGCTGGTGTCGAGTCAAGCTGCAATTGAAGACGATAGGGGTCCCACCGAACCCGAAGCCTGTGATCAGCACAAAATCTGAAGGAGTGACGGTGAACTCCCCGATGGGCAGGTGGAAGGTGTGGGTGGTGCAAACCCATCTCTCGCACAGAGCCGTCAGCACGGCATGGGTGGTGTGCGGTGTGCTCATGGGCAAGGACAAAACAAAGGACTCAAGCCCTAGGAGCCTGACTCGGGCCCGCACGGGCTCAGGAAGTCGATCCCACCAGACCCGGGGCAGGGAGAGATTTCCACTGCCGGCAATCCTGTGTACCTGCATTATGGGGAAGTACAACACACATGCATTCAGATTTTGCAAAATTAATTGAACGAAACAAATTTAAAAAAAAAAAGCCAACTTTTCTTGCTACAGTCGTACGACTGTAGTACGCGTTGCACACGCGTAGCTACAGTCGCGCGACTGTAGTGCCTACAGTCGTACGATTGTTCATTGTTGGCATGAACAATCGCACGACTGTTCATAATCCTGCAGAAAAAGTTTCGCAATTCATTTAATTTTCGCGATTTCTGACTCGTTTTTCCTAGATTCTTGTTTCTATTGACTACAGGGGACTCCTAGCATGCATTCTACTCAATCAATTCAACCCAGAAAGCAGTAAATCATGCAAATCAGTTCCAAAAGTTCAAAAGGAAAAATATTGAAAAACTCAAAATCAAGGCATAGGAATCGGGTACCAACCTATGTAACGGACAAATGGGAGTCCATCGCCAGTAGAATAGGGATCTCCATTCCGAATCGGATCCCGAAATGGTCCATATAGAGCGGGTGCCCATATCCTTGCGCAATCCCCACAAAAGCGATCTCATTGGGGTTATTGGGTTCTGGAATCAAGCTACTCTGGATCTTTTTCAACTTCTTTCCCATTTTCTTCAACATTTTGAGCGAGATTTTGAAGGATGGGGTCGGTTTCAGAGAGAAGGAGAGGAAGAGTTTTCGGAAGTTTGAAGGAATGGGAGAGAAAGGGGCGGAAACCGCCCCTTAAATTGTTGCTGCCCGCGAGGTACAGTCGTACGACTGTACTTCGTCTATAGTCGTACGACTGTATTCAAAATTTGAATACAGTCGCACGACTGTAGTTAGAAAAAGGGGGGAATTTTCATTTTTTTTCCTATCTCTTCTTTAAACCCTATTTTCACTATCTGATGTGTAATTATTCCCCACAGGGGTATTTTGGTAATTTATCAGGACCAATCCAGCGATGACTAACTTATTTCAGTGACGGTCCGCCTCGCCCAAGGGGCACGAAACACGAGAAAGCCATGAAAAATTCGCTGTAAGTATAATCACACCAATTACATTTTCAACGCGCCCCACATGCCAAGCCACTCCGGGCCGTTACATTCACACAAAAAATCATAGTCCCCCCACGACTTTAAAAGGGAACCCAAAACCAATTTCAGTCTGTCGGGTGCGCCCAGCCGCGCGTGATCGTCATGCATTCACACAAAAATCATAGTCCCCCATGACTTTAAAAGGGAACCAAAAATCCTGTGTCAGTCCATTGAGTGTGCCAGTCGCACACGACTATCACATCTTGTATTCATGAATCCAGTCCCGCACGACTATAAAAGGTAACCATGACATGTATTCCCGTATTTATTCTTGATCGAAGGGGCAAAAATTTTTGTTTCAAAATTATCGATTAAGGAATAAATACGTTCATCAAACATCCATCTCATGCATTTTTAGGCTCGGTGTGACGGACCATACACAGCCTTTTTACTCCAGAAGTCATTCCATCTCGGCGTCATCCTTGCGCGGAAGCCATCGTAGGGAACCGCCCGACTCCAAAAGTCATTTGTACTCTCGGTGTCATCCTCATGCAAAAGGCATATGGACCACCTGACTACCAAAGTCACCTGCAAAAACTACCCTTGCACATCCACGTGATTTCGTGTTCTTTGTCGTGTACCTAAATCCGTTTCGGAAATCGGATTTCAGCTACACGAGGGGCAGCCTGTGAACACGAAATTTTGGAAAAAAAAAAAATAATCAAAATGAATTTTGTTGTGTGCATCACGACCTTAGATTTATTTTTCAGTAAAATTGCATTTAGAACAATTCCACGATGGAGACCCGATTCTCCCGAAAACTGACCCACTTTGCATGCTTATTTAATAAATCGGAAAAATGTTTTCAAAAATGATTTTATCACAAAATCAAAAATACAGGGACGTTTCAAAATGATTTTCCAGGTCTAACCGGGCCGGCCAGCAGGGTTGACCCGGTTACCTCCGATTGCATGATCCCAAATCCTAATTCCCCAATTCTGTCTACTTGAGTCCTACTTATAGTGTGCCGTATAAATTTTGCTAACTCTGTTTTGCAGCTTTTATCTTTATTTTAATTTTCTTTTTTTATTTGTATTTAATAGAATTAAATCGTGTATTTAGGCGGTTGTATTTTTTAGATTCCCGTGTATATAGGCAGTTGTATCAGTGAGGCGAGAGTTTTATTTTTTTTTATTGGGTTGTAAGCTCTTAAATATTTATTTTCTTTACTTTATATTTTGTATTATTATCCTGCATGTACGTCGTATGTATTATTTAATAAAAATCAACCTTTAGGAATTTAAAGTGTCGTAAATAGAACATTGGCAATAATATTTAAATTAGACACGAAATAAAGGACTTGTCCGGACCCGAATCTCTGAAAAGTATGGCAGTTCCCGCCTCGGTTCAGCTACACTGTAATTTTCCGGTTGAGCTGAGCTGGGTGGCGACTCCTACATTTTTTTATCGAGATTTAGGTCTCGATTCTTTTAGGAAACAATCCGCTTTTCCAAAAAAATGAATTCCAATTAAAAACCCCATGCAAGGGAGGGCCCCGCCCGAAATAGAGGCGCCCCTTCCGAAAGGGAGTCCCGCGTCCCGTCGAAAACGAGTCGTCCGCTCACAAGATGGACCCGATCTGGGCCGATACCGAGTTTATATTACCGGAGACGGATCTGCTGGAGAACTGAGATGAAGCCGATCTGGGCCGATACCAGGTTTACATTACCCGAGGCGGATCTGCTGGAGATATGGGACTGAGGATGATGAATTCTTGCATTTGAAATGGCAAGTCTTCATTCCTTGATCGAGAGATTTTGAACAAAAATTTTTGCCCCTTCGATCAAGAATGAAGACTAGCTGGGGATGAATGGTTCATGTATGCTATGTATGCATGCATAATAATGTATATGCACTTGTATGCACTTCCTGCTATTTGATATTTTCTCTTTCTGCTAGGGAGAGGTATGTTATGTCCCTGGCTGACTTTGTTTTCTTTATATGATGGTTGTCGAAGTAGTGAGAAGACCGCTGGGGATGCATGGCACTGCTGGGGAAATGATTGTAATACTCTTTATGGAAATTCTACTGGGGAATAGTGTGGAGAATCCTGCTGGAGAATAATGTAAAGACTCCTGCGGGGAATTACTGGGGAAATTCTAACTTCTTGCCCCTAGAGAGTTTATGAACCCGTAGGTGCTCTAAATTTTGCCTGGGTTGCCCAATGTGGGTTTTCAGCCCAGCGAGCTGCTCTAACTTTTTCCTGAGGCACCTTTTCAGTTTTCACCTCAGCGAGCCCCCCCCCCCTTTTTTTTAAGAAGAATCTATTAAAATGGCGTCGTGACCACTTATCCCACCGTATTTCTGGTGCTGATGTGCTACTTAGAGTAACAGTGCGTTCCCATTTCTTGTTAGAAGCCATTGATGGTAGGAGAGATGATTTTGCATAAGGTTGATCTTCTCGACAGTTAAGTTCTTGGATAATCCCTGTTGCTCTTTTAGGAAGATGAATTGAATTTTGGAGGACAATAAAAGATTTCAAATTGCATGTATTTAGTGCATTTTCATTTAAATAACACGATGAATTTAACTAGTTGAATGCAAAGCGCTTTCTTTAAATGGATGTTTAGGCAAGATATCTTTGTTTATGCATCTATCATAACCATGCAAACATATTTAAACAAACATTTCACTTTATTGATGAAATCAAAATGAGTATATTTGAAATGATTGGTTCCCAAATGGTACAAATTCCACACTGAGCCAGAAATGATTGGACTAAGCATTTTCTCTCGTGTCTTAATTTATGCCTAGACCGCTCTTTTCGAGTTTTCAGCCTAGCAGACCTTTTTTTTACACATGATAAAGCTTCAGCCGGTCTTGATTGATAGGGTTTGTAAATTCATTTCCGTCCATGTCTATGATGCTAACACCGCCTTTCGATAACACCTTCTTCACCACATAGGGCCCTTCCCAGTTGGGTCTGAACTTGCCTCTGACATCGACGTTTGAGGGCCTTAACTGTTTTAGAACTAAGTCCCTTGCTTTCAACTGCTGTTTGGAGTACTTCACATTTCGGTTATAAGCTCTGGCCATTCTACGCTGGTACATCTGTAGGTGATCCAGTGCTTTCAACTGCTTTTTATCTAGCACTGCCAACTGTTAGTATCTTGTTTGAACCCACTCGGTCTCTGGCAGTTGAGCTACCAGGGCAACTCTGAGTGACTTTAGCTCTATTTCCACTGGCAACACTACTTCCATACCATAAACCAAGGCATAGGGAGTTTCTCCTGTTGGCGTTCGGACACTGGTTCTGTAACCCCAAAGAGCATATGGCAATTTGTCAGCCCAATCTCTATAGGTGGTTACCATCTTTGACAAAATCTTCTTTATCGCCTTATTAGCTGCTTCAACCGCACCATTAGCTTACGGTTTATATGGAGAAGACTTATGATGCTCAATTCCATGTTTTACAAGCAGCTCAGCTGTTACCCCTTGAAACGGCACTCCATTGTCAGTCACTATGTGATGGGGAATCCTATATCGGGGTAAAGATGTTCTTCTGGATGAACTTGACCATCTGCTTGGCTGTTACATTAGCAAAGGATTCTGCTTTTACCCATTTGGAAAAGCAATCAACTGCCACGACTATGAATCTGTGTCCATTAGATGCAGCTGGATGAATTTCACCAATCATATCGATCCCCCATGCTGAAAACGGCCAAGGGGTTTCCAAATTCTGTAATTCCAGTGGTGGAAGATGACTGATGTCTGCATAGATCTAATACCCATGACACTTCTTCACTTTTCTTATGCTGTCTGCCTGTATTGTCATCCAGAAGTATCCTTGCCTCATTATTTTCCTGGCCATAGCTAGTCTATTCATATGTGGCCCACAGGACCCTGCATGTACCTGCTGCATCACTTATTTTGCTTCTTGTTCTGTCAGGCACCTTAGGAGAACTCCATTTGCTGTTCTTTTGTACAGTTTATTTTCAAAGATTCTGAATTGACTGGCTAGCTTTCTTAATGACATCTTATCAGTAGTAATGGCTCCCTCTGGGTATTTTCCTTCCTTCACATACCGATAGATGTCGAAGAACCATGGCTTTTCTTCAACTGTCAACTCCATTACTTCATGCACTTTGAAGCAGGGTTGTCTGGAAGTGGCTATAACCAGTGGTTGCACTTGAGTTTCTTCTGGGTTTTCCCACATGGAAGATAATGTTGCTAGAGCATCAGCCATCTTGTTCTCATCCCTGGGGACATGTCTGAACTCACACTGACCAAATAATTCTTTTCTGAACTGTAGCAGCTCCAAGTAAGGCTGTAAGGCTTCTTCTTTCAACTCCCGGTCGCCTTGAACTTGCCTAATCACCGACAATTAAGACATCATTTTCCCCTAATGTCAACAGAGCTTCCATCCCAAATAGACACGCTTCATATTCTGCCCCGTTATTGGTTATGGGAAAATTCAGCCTCTTTGATAAATGAATGATTTCACCATTTGGCGTTGCTATTAGCACCCTGATTCCAGCACCCTTTTTGTTTACTGCACCATCGAAGCACATAACCCATCTTTTCACTTCAACCATGGCTAACTGTTCATCTGAGAACTCCAAATTCTCAGTGTAATTTGATTCCAGAGGTTGATTTGCTAGAAATTCTACCACAGCTTGCCCCTTTATGGTCTTCTTGGTGATGTACTCGATATCGAATTTCGATAGGAGTAACAGCCATCTAGACAACTTTCCAATTAATACTGGTGCTTCACAAAGATACTTCATTGGATCCACTTTAGCGATAGCTTGTATTTTGTTTGACTGGAAGTAGTGGCACATCTTTTTAGTCAGCCAGATCATTGCCACACACATCTTCTCCACTAGTGTGTATTTAGTTTCATACTCCAGCAGCTTCTTACTGAGGTAGTAAATGGGACACTCTTTCCTCCCGTCTTGTTCTTATGCCAGCATTGCCCCTATAGAGGATTCTTCAACTGCCAAGTACAAAATCAGAAGCTTCCATGGAATTGGTGGGCTCAGGACTGGTGGATTTACCAGATAGGCTTTGATTTTCTCGAATGCCAACTAACATCTGTCGTCCCACACAATCGGCTGATCTTTCTTTAGCAGCTTGAAAATTGGGTCACAAGTGGAAGTCAACCGTGCTATGAAGCGACTGACATATTGTAAGGAGCCCAAAAATGACCGGACCTCTTTTTCTGTCTTTGGAGCTGGCATATCTTAGATGGCTTTAATTTTGTCCGGGTCCATCTCTATTCCCCTCTGGCTGACCACGTGACCTAACAGCTTCCCTGATGTGACTTCCAATACGCACTTCTTGCAGTTAAGCCGCAAGTTGTATTCTCTAATGCATGTTAAAAATCTATCCAGGATAACAGGATGTTCCTCCCGGGTTGCCGATTTAACAAGCATATCATCGACATACACTTCGACTTCCTTATGGATCATGTCATGCAACAAAGCTGTGACAGCCCTTTGATAAGTAGCTCCAGCATTCTTTAATCCAAAAGGCATTACTCTGTAGCAGAAAGTACCCCACTCTGTGATGAACAATGTCTTCACCTTATCAATCACATCCATCAAGATCTGGTTGTACCCTGAAAAGCCATCCATGAAGGAATACATCGCTGCTTTCGCTGCACTATCGACTAGGACATCAATGTGAGGCAGTGGGAAATCATCCTTTTGGCATGCTTTATTTAAATCTCGATAGTCAACACATACTTTGACCCTTCCATCCTTCTTAGGCACTGGGACGATATTGGCTAGCCATTCTGTGTATTCTACCACTTCAAGAAATTTGGCGTCTATCTGCTTAGCCACTTCCTCTTTCACTAATGTAGCCTACTCTGGCCTCAGTCTTCTCAGCTTCTGCTTTACTAGCTTGAACATGGGATCTATTGGAATCTTGTGCACTACTATCTCTGTGTCTACACCTGGCATATCTTCATATGACCAAGCGAAAGCTTTAACATGTTTTTGAAGTATTCTTATTAATTCTCTTTCTTCCTCGGATTTTAGCTCACGTGAAATGAATACCATTTTGGGGTTTTCATCCGTACTTATATTGATTTCATGCAATGCAGTGTTATGTATGCTAAATATGCTTGATGGTGATTTAAATGCATGCACAGAATTATCAGGATAAACATCACACAAGTAAGCAAACTGGGACTTCATTGCATTAAACTTATCATAAAGTACATCGTTTACACTAAAAATGGAAGAAATAGATATAACAAATCATTTTCATCCTCCACAGGTGGAGGGCCTTGTTCTTCTTCAGCTTCCATCTTCATCTTCAGAGCACTATCCGGGGCTATAGCTTTTTCGGTTTCTTTCTCAGTCACCTGTGCCTTAGCTTTTTCCATAATCTTGGCTACCTCGGCAACCACAGAGTCCAGGTTCCCCTTGGCCATCAGCTCTTTGCCAAACCCTTCTTTGGACTTCCTAAATGCCTTGCTTAAGGCAGCAGTCAATGCATCTGAGATTACCTCTGCAGCTTCATCACAGGCTTTCTTTTCATCTTTCTCCTTGGCCACCTCTACTTCTTCCGCTATCTCTTTGGATGGCTCGCCTTGCAGAACATCAGATTCAACAGCTGCCTTTTCTATCACCACTGGGGCCACTGGTTCCCCCTGGCTTTTCTCAAAATCAACAACATTAGTAAAAATTTCAAGGCCAGGGTATTCAACATTTTCGACCCTTATCGGTTCAACCTGGCCCTTGTATAGCCCTTCTCCCACTTTTAGGAATGGCTTCATCATAACCTTGCCATTCTTACCCCTTTTCAGGTTCTTCTGCTCAGATGTCTCCTCTGTATAGCCAAGGCTGAACTGTTTTGGCTTCCCCGAGTCGATCTTAAACTCTGGTACCCTTTGCAAGTTGATCCCAAGTCCTATACCCGGGACAAAATTCTGCTTGTACAAATACCGGGATAGCCACTCCGGCATATAATCTTCATAAAGGACCATGGGAGCGTCAATGGTTTCTTCTTCCTTGATCACAGCGACTTGGAACCCGCCAAAAGGGACCACTCCTTCATTCACTGCAGTAATCATCGATTGGGCATCTGCCTCAATAGTCACTATCTCGCCTTTTATCGAGAACTTGATTTTCTGATGCAGTGTGGAAGGGACACCTCCTAGAGGATGGAACCATGGCCTTCCTAGTAGTAGAGAGAAGGTGATCAGAATATCTATCACTGTAAAAACAACCATGGATTTGATGGGCCTAACCTCCACTTCAGTTTCGAAGGTCCCTATCACTATTCTCTTGGAGTCGTCATATGCCCGGATTACTGTTGAGGACTTCTTCAGCACATCTTCATTCAGACCCAGAAATGGCAGCATTTTCAGTGGACATATATTCAGTGCAGAGCTGTCGTCCACCATAACACACGGCATCACCTTATCCATCACATAGGCTCTAATGTAGAGAGCCTTGTTGTGAGCCTTTCCATCACCAGGTAGATCTTTCTCCGAGAAAATGATATCAGGGGCCCTAGAATGAACTTTATCCAACAAACAACACATAGCCTTTGGTGAAGCTATAGGGGAGACTTCAATCTCTGACAATTTCTTCACTAAGGCAGCCATATGCTCTTTAGAAATCAGAAGCAAATGCCACAGGCTGGCTTGTGCAGGAGTCTTCTTTAACTGAGAAATGACCAAGTCTTCCTTCTCCACTCCCTCCGATGCTGATGTACTACCCGATCCAGTCATCGGGGCTTTGTCATTCACTTGGTCTACCGGCTGGTACACCCTACCACTTCGGGTCACATGCTGTACTTCCTGAACCTTCAGCTTCTCAATGGCTGGGAGCTTAACTCTTTCCTCTCCGCCAAACTCTTCATACTCGTCTTCTGAATCAAGATCATTCAAGCTTATTAGCTTGATCACCTTCCGCTCCTCCTCCTTCTCACATCTGGTTCTACTTCGGCTTCCCCTACTGCCACAACCTGAATTACAGGGTTTGCTTGAAGAACTTGGGCAAAGATAAAATTAGCCGGCAGTCCTGAATTCACCATGTTGACCCACTTTTCAAATACTGGTAGCTGGTTGGTCTTTGTGCTGGGCTTGGCCAAATGTAGTTTCCCTTTATCGATGAGCTTTTGAATGGCATCTCTCAGCTTGTAACAATTGTTAGTTCGATGACCAGCAACGACATGATACATGCAGAAATTGTCTTTATATGCTTAAGAAGGCTTTTCAAATGGCCTCAGCAATTGTAGCAACCCACCATTTTTGCATTTAGCAAATATCTTCACCAATGAGAGAGTCC
The DNA here is from genome assembly GCA_039660915.1 of Euphorbia tirucalli. Lineage (NCBI taxonomy): Eukaryota > Viridiplantae > Streptophyta > Magnoliopsida > Malpighiales > Euphorbiaceae > Euphorbia > Euphorbia tirucalli. The sequence continues at coordinate 20,740,664 of CM077634.1, read as the reverse complement.
AAGGTGATATGCCCTGACTTCCCAGATTCCTGCTCTTGTTGCCTTGTTGCTGGGTCACTGTAGCAACTTCCACTTGCTTCACTTCTGAGGTCTGCCCCCTTTTGCCACCATAACTTGAGCCAAAACAGCTACCAGACCCAGCTGCAGCAGTTGTTCTATACCCAGAACTATACCCGAGCTTCTACCGCCCTTATGACTAGCCGCCTTTTCTTCTTCATCACGTTCAATTTTCATCGCCATACTATAGACCTCACTAAGCTGGTTGAAGGGATGGAATTTCATGTTGTTTTTGAAGATGTCCTTACTGCCATCAACTAGCTTCTGTATCAGCTCATCTCCATCTGGTAGGTTCTTCAAAAGGATCATTTTATTCATCCACCGCTGGTATACTCGTCGAAAGGGTCGTTAGGTTTCTGCTTGATCCGCTCCAAGTTATACAGCTTCACTTGAATCTTGGTGTTGAAGCTGTAATACTTAATAAAGGCTGCTGACAGAGCCTCCCAATCAGACTGTTCTTCCTCCGACAGAGAGTTATACCAACCCAAAGCTCCTCCCTCCAAGTTAGTCGGGAAGAGAATAATCAACTGCTGCTTAGTGGCGCCCGCTGTCAGCATGACCCAGGCATACAGATTCATATAGGACTTTGGTGAGCCCATACCTTTGTAAAATGGAACTTTTGGTACTTGGAAGCCGATGGGAAAAGTCTCGATGCCCCTACTGATCATGGCATCAATGTTCACCCCTTTCCTGGATTCTGCACTGACATTGGCCCCTTTCTTCAACTGGGCCACTACCTCATCCAGCTCAGAGCATTTTGCCTTCATTCTCTTCTCCATGGCTACCTCTATTTCTTACAGCTTCTCAAGACTGGCTGAAGTGTCACCACCCTGTTGGGATGACTCCGCTTCCTTTTCTTTTCCAGTTCCAGTACCACCGATCTCACCAGCTTCTCTTACTACTGCCCACATTTCTTCTTTCAACATATCACGAAAATCTTATGATCTGAAGAAATCCTTTAGAGTATCAGCTAGGCTTGGTGTCGGGTTTGCCATTTCAACTTCTTCCCCAGATTCTGAATCATTGTCCCTTTCAACTTCTCTTTGTTCCCCAACGGCTCTCAAAACCTGAGATCTCGTTCTAGGATGCTCCAGTGTGTTCTGCTAGGCATCATACGGGAGCTATTAGGAACATGAATGATTGGCATGATGTGATATGAAGAGTAAGGCATTAAGAGTGCTTATGATGAATGAATGAGTGAGATTGGTATGAATGGTCTCTTTTTATTCTTTTTTCTTCTTGGGACATTCCAAGAACACCTAATGCTTATGCAAAAATGTCACGCGTGGACCGCCACACGGACAGAGGTTCGGTGCCTTTGGGGCACCAAGTGGATTTATGAAATGGTCGCGTGTGTGCTGACACACAGACAAAGTTTCTACGCTTTGAAGGTCTATGAGATGATATGAAATGGTCACATGGGACCGTCCCTTGGACAGAGTTCTGATGCTTTTGAGCATATGATATGAAATGATGTTAGGAAGGGGTCACGTGTAACGGGGACATGGACAGAGATTCGGCATTCCGGGAACACCTTTCATGACTTAGGATGTTATGAAATGCCCCTACATGTGTACTAATCTGGCACTCGGGGAACATCTTAAATGATATATCAATGTCATGAATGGTCCGATGTGGGCCATGGTATTATATGATGTTTATGATAAATGAGCATGGTGTCGTGAAATAAATTGTGTAAATTGTCACATGAAAATGGACCTAAGACCATTGGGGTCTCTATTGAATGAAATAATTTGGTGAAATGGCCAAATGCAATCCGGTGAATTGGTAGAACACGGGGTAATTTTGGGATACCCGATATGTTATGAAATGAGATGCTCATGATAGGCATCCTTGAAATGCCCATAATTTAATTCAATTGATATGTCATGAATGATTATGACACACAAAGTGCAAATGGCTGCATAAAAACGTAGGTCAGAATGCATGACATACATAATGATGTTATATATGCTATGGGGGAAAAATGCTAATCACACAAATATAATTTCATCGCTAAAAAAGAAATGATTAGTATGAATGACAAAAGGATGATTTAATGTTTTCACACACGAAAATAAAAATGCACTTGGCTGCATAAAAATATGGGTTAATTATCACACAAATGTTTAATGTATGGTATGTCATATGTATGGAAAATGTCGATTATGGTATGTCATGCATGTGTAGATATCGATGGTGATGTGTCCCGAGATGGCGAGAAGCACATAGCACATGAAACGTATTCTTCCAACCTTATTCCTCCAAGCGTGGTCGGTCTCAAAAATTCTAACCGAGTCCTAGGTCGGGTTCTCTTCGATCATCAACCGGGGATGATGAAGGTGTGATTTATATTATTTCACACAATTTATTTTGGTAGCCTAAGGGAATCCAACTAAAGCTGCCTATATGAGTTCGGTCCAAGTTAGGTTAAAATCAAGGCTCCCATAGCAAAATATACTCCTCACTTCTCCCCACTCAAGGGTCTGAACGAAGGGGTTCATACTAGGCTATGGGTGGTGTTTTGTATCCGTGCCCCTAAGACCATGAGGAACAAAGTCGACACTTCAACAATCCACCGGGCTAAAATGAGATACTTAACCTAATGCAAGCATGTCTAACTAAAAATGCAAAATGAAATACCAATCAAGAATCATCCACCTTATTTTAATTAGACACTTTTCAAGGCTTGTCAAATTCTTTTAAGTTTTTAAGAAAACTTTTTGTAAGAAATCCCCAGTGGAGTCGCCACTGTGAGCGGATGACGTTTTTGATGGAACACGGACTCCCTTTCGGGAGGGGCGCCTCGATTTCAGGCGTATCCCTCCCTCGTGTGGGGTTTTTAAAATAAATTCGTTTTTAGAAAATTAGATTATTTGCATAAAAGAACTGAGACCTAAGTCTCGATGAATGTTGTAGGAGTCGCCACCCGGCTCAGCTCAACTGAGAAATTTAAAATGTAGTTGAACCGGACGAACGGCCGCTACACTATCCAGAGATCTAGGTCCGGACAAGTCCCCTATTTCATGTCTAATCAAAATAAAAATTGGCTAATGTTCTTGAAGGTATTTCATAATTCTAAAAGTCCATTTTATTGCATTAAGTTTAAACATACAGCGAACATACACAAAAAATAAAAAGCAAAGCAATAAATATTTAAGTGGCTTACAACCCAATCGAATAAAAAATAAAAACACTCGATCTCACTTTTACAACCGCCTAAAATACATGATTTATCTAAAAATTACAATCGCCTAAAATACACCAGTAATTCTATTAAATACATCAAAAATAAAAATAAAAAGCTGCAAAACAGAGGGTTAGCATAGTTTACGGCACACCACAAATTAGACTCATGTAGGACAGAATTGGGGATTTTAGAGGTCGGGGGCATGCATCTAGGGGATAACCAGGTCGGCTCGGCTAGCCGGCCCGATTAGACCTGGAAAACATTTTGAAACGTCCCTGTACTTTTGGTTTTGTGAGAAAATCATTTTCAAAACATTTTTTACTTTCCGGTTTAATTTAATTTAGCATGTGAGGTGGGTTAGTTTTCGAGAGAATCGGGTCTCCGTCGTGGTATTGTTCTAAATGCAATAATACTGGAAATTAAATCTAGGGTCGTGAATGCACACAACAAAATTCATTTTGATGATTTTTTTATTTTCTGAATTTTTTGGGATTTTTAGAAATTTTTCTGGATTAAAATGGAAATTCTGCTTCTGGACGGACATTACAGTCGTACGACTGTAATTACAGTAGTGCGACTGTAAATAATCCAAACTCAGAATTTCCCCAAAATCATTTAAAATAAAACTGAAAGAAAACAGCTGGAAACCAAGAACACTCGTATGACTGTTCATCGGCTCAAGAACAGTCGCACGACTGTTCTTGATTTCCAGAAACAGAAAACACAAAAGTTGAAATAAAATGCACAAAAACACACTAATTCACCCAGAAAGCATGAAAAATAGAGGGAATGAAGAGTGTTCGCCTTTTTTGGCGCTTATCCACCATAAGATTGACCCCTGGCGTCGCACCAATCCACTCAAATTTGCACTTTTTCCTCTTGAGTCAAGGTTGTGAAGTTATGTCCAAATTCTCCAAAATGCTTGGGATTCTGATGATTTTAGTCTGAAATTCAATTGAATTTAAAGTGTTAGATTATTAACCTATTATTTTCTAATAGATTTTAATCCTAACACTTAAGAATCAAAAGAAAAAGAAGAGGAAAAGAGCTTGAAGTTTTGTGTTTTCTTTCCTTTGTCTTTTTCTCTCCTTTCTCTCTCTAAATTCTCTCTCTCGACCAGACCAGAAATTCAAGTGTCCAATCCCTCTCTTCTTTCTTCTCTCCCTTCTTATTTTTTGCTTTTTTTTTACTAAAACCCGGGCATTAATTGCCCATCTTTTCCCCTCTCTTTTCTTATGTCATGGGTATGGTGTTCTGCACCTGCTCCGATCGTATAGTCATACGACTGTAATGATAGTCGCACGACTGTAATTTACAGTTGTGTGACACCAGCTCTTTTTTTTTTAGGACTGAAAATTCCGGTGCTTACACCACCCCTGTGGCTTGCAGCCTTTTCCTCTTCATCCCTCTCGATTTTCATGGCCATACTATACACCTCACTAAGCTCACTAAAAGAGTGCAACTTCATATTGTTCTTGAAGATGTCCTTGTCAGGGCGATTCTTTAACAGGATCATCTTATTCATCCATCTCTGATAGTATTCATCAAAAGACTCATTCGCCTTTTGCTTAATCCTCTCCAGATCATACAGCTTCACCTGAATCTTAGTATTGAAGCTATAATATTTGATAAAAGCCACCGACAAAGCTTCCTAGTATGACTGCTCTTCCTCAGATAGAGAATTATACTAGCTCAAAGCTCCCCCCTCGAGTGTAGTTGGGAAGAAGTTAATTAGTTGCTGCTTAGTGTCGCTCGCTGTCAGCATGACTCGCATATAGAAGTTCACATGGGCTTTTGGTGAACCCATCCCTTTGAAAGAAGGAACTTTTGGCACTTGAAACCCAATAGGGAAGGTCTCAATGCCTTTGCTGATCATTGCATCTACGTTTACTCCCCTCTTGGAGTCTAGACTGATACTGGCCCCCTTCGTCAGCTGGGCCACAACTTCATCTAACTCTGAATACTTCACCTTCATTTTCCTTTCCATAGCTGCCTTAATTTCTTGCAGCTTTTCCAAACTAGCCGAGGCATCAGCACCATGTTGAGATGATTCAGCCTCTTTTTCTTTCCCAGCCCCGCTAGTGCCGATTTCACCAGTTTCCCTCATAACTGCCCGCATCTCCTCTTTTAGAATATCACGGAAATCCTGAGACTTTAAGAAATCTCTCAGGATATCAGTGACATTAGGTGTCGGATTAGCCATCTCAAATTCTTCAGCAGATTCTGATTCTTCACTTGCCACAACTGTCTTCCTCTTCTCACGCTCTCTTGTAGTCTGTGACCTTATTCGCGGTTGCTCCAGCTTACTCTGGTTGCCATCATACGAGAAATATTAGGGACAATGAGTGAATGAAATGGTGACATAAAGAGTGGGACATCAAGGATGATGGATGAAATGATGTCATGAGGGAAATGATGATGGGAATGATCTTTATGTGTTAATTTCCTTCGTTTTGGACGTCCAAGGAGTGCCTAATGCTTATACAAAAAGATCACGTGTAGACCGCCACATGGACAGGGGTTTGGTGCTTTTGGGGCACCTAGTGGATTTTGTGAAATGGTCGTATGTGTGCTGACACACGGATAGAGTTTCGACGCTTTGTAGGTCTATGAGATGAAGTGAAATGGTCACATGGGGGCCGGCCCATGGACGGATTTTTGATACTTCTTGGAGCATCTAACATGACGTGATGTTGCAAATTAGTCACGTGTAACTTGGGACACGGACAGAGGTTTGGCGTTCGTGGAACACTTTTCATGATTTGTTAATGTTATGAAATGCACTTATATGTGTGGTAATCCGGTACTCGTGGAGTACCGCGAATGACGTAGTAATGTCATGCAACAATCCGGAGTGGATCGCGACACACTAACAGAGCTTCGGTATCATCGTGACACCAATGATAAATGACATGATGCCATGTAATGATATCGTGTGACCTGCCACACAAAAATAGACCTAAGACCATTATGGCCCCCTATTGAATGAAATGGTTTAGTGAAATGGCCGAGTGCATTTCGGAGCACGAGCAGAACACGGGTAGTTTTGGGACTCCCAATATGTTATGAAATGAAATGACCATGATGGGTATCCTTGGAACGTTCTTAATTTAAATGAGATGAGATGACATGAATGCTTATGTCACACAAAATGCAAATTGCTACACAAAACGTGGTTAGGATGCATGACATACGTGATGATGCCGTGTATGCTTCGTGAAAATGTTAACACACAAATATAATGTTATGGCTGCAAAAGAAATGGTTAGTATAAATGTCACACAAGTAATTAATGTTTTTACACACGAGAAAAAATGCAAGTGGCTGCACAAAAGATTTGAGTTAGTATCACACAAATGCTTTGCATGTAACATGTTATGTTAGTGGAAAATGTTGAGGATGTATGTTATGAGGGAACGAGAAACACGTAGCACGTAGCATACGGAGCGTATTCCTCCAACCTTATTCCTCCAATCATGGTTAATTTTTGAGAAAATTTTAACCGAGTCCTAAGAGGGGTTCACTTCGATCATTAACAGGGGATGATGAAGGCGCAATTGTAACATTCACGCAATTTATTTTGGTATCTTAAGGGAATCCAACTAAGGTTGCCTACATGAGTTTGGTCCAAGTCGAGATAAAATCAAGGTCCCCACATCAAAATATACTCCTCACTTGTCTCCACTCAAGGGTCCGAACGAAGGGGTTCGTCCGAGGGTATGGGTGGTGTTTTGTATCCGTGCCCCTAAGACCAAGAGGAACATAGGTGACACTTCAACAATTCACCGAGTTGAAAATTGGATACTTAACCTAATGCAGGTATGTCTAACTAAAATGCAAGATAAAATACCATGCAAGAATCATCCACTTTATTTTGATTAGACATTTTTCAGGGCTTGTCAAATTCTTTTAAGTTTTAAGAAAACTTTTGTAAAAAATCCCCAGCAGAGTCGCCACTGTGAGCGGACGACGTTTTTAACCTCTTGGAAAGGGAGCCTCGATATCGAGCAACCCTCCCTCGCGGGGTTTTTGGAATGGAAATTCGGTTTTAGAAAATTAAATTATTTCATAAAAGAACCGAGACCTAACTCTCGATAGAGAGTGTAAGAGTCGCCACCCGGCTCAGCTCAACTAGGAAATTATAGCGTAGCTGAATCGGATGAAAGCCACTATACTTTCCAGAGATCTAGGTCCGGACAAGTCCCTTATTTCACGTCTAATCAAAATAAATTCAGCCAATTTTCATTGATGATATTTTAAATTTCTAAAGTTGATTTTTATTAAACTAAACCATACGGCACACACATAAGTAAAATAAAAAGCAGTAAATAAATAAATTATTACAATCCAATCAAATAAAAATAAAAAAACTCTCGTCCTCACATTACAAGCGCCTAGAATACACGATTATCTAGAAAATTACAGTCGCCTAAAATACACAAATTGAACTATTAATTACATTAAAAATCAGAATAAATAGAAATTAAAAGCTGCAAAACAGACGGTTAGCACAATTTATAGCACACCACAAATAGGACTCAAATAGGATAGAATTAGGAAACTAGATATCAGGGATATGCATTTAGGGGGGGTAGTCGGGTGAACTCGGCTAATTCGCCCGACTAAACCTGGAAAACGGTTTTAAAACATCCATGTATTTTTGTTTCATGAGAAAATTCATTTTGAAAACATTTTCTTTTTCCGATTTGCTTTCATTTAGCATGTGAGGTGGGTCGGTTTTCGGGAGATTTAGGTCTCCGTCATTGTATTGTTCTAAGTGCAATGACTTCAAAAATTAAATCTAAGGTCGTGAATGCCCACAACAAAATTCATTTTTGATGATTTTCTGATTTTTTTTATGGATTTTTTTGAATTTTCTACTCCTGGACGAGAATTATAGTCGCTCGGCTATGATTACAGCCATGCGATTGTAATTACAATCCTACGACTGTAACTACAGTCATGCGACTGTAATTCACCCATTTGCAGAAAATCACCAAAATTATTTTAATGAAAGAAAATAGCAGAGGGAATTTCAAAACAGACGCATGACTGTAGCTGCGATAGCACAACTGTAATTACAGTCGTGTGACCGTTCATAGCTACAAGAACAGTCGTACGACTATTCTTATTACCTAGAAATAGCAACCCGAAAATATGGATTTTTATGCACAAAAATGAACCAAAACACCCAGAAAGCGGAGGAAAACAAAGGCTTTAAGTGTAGTTACCCTTGTTGTGCAGATCCACCATCGATTTGACCGCTGGAAACACTTTGAATTAGCTCCAATTTGCTTGTCTTCCTTTGTGTGTTAAGGTTCCAAAGTTAAGTCCAAAAATCTCTAAAAAGTCACGGATTTGTGTGAGTTAAGGGTCTGTAATTAATTATATTTAGTTTAGTGTGTCAAGTTTTAACCCCTTAATTTCTATCAGGTTTTTAGCTTTATAACACAGAATTAAAAGAAAAAGAGGAGAAAAAAGATGGTGCTTTGTGTTGAGTTTTTCCTTTTTCTATCCTTTTATCTTCTCTTCCTTTTCAATCTCAAAATCTGTCCAATCCCCCCTTTTCTCTTTCTTTCCTTTCCTTTTATATCTAACCCTTATTTTTTCTCTTTCTTCTACCAGGCATTTAATGCCCTTCCTATCACCCCTTTTTTTCTCCTTTCATGGTACGGGCTGCTGCACCTGTTGCGATTTTACAATCGTGTGACACACTTTTTTTTTTCTTGAGGTTGGAAAACTCCGACGCTTACACAAATATCATAAAATTCCTATGGACCCCGCCGACCAGGCGAAAACATCTTTCATCACCCACAAAGGGACCTACTGTTACCAAGTTATGCCCTTTGGGCTAAAAAATGCAGGAGCCACCTACCAGAGGTTGGTAAATAGCATGTTCAAAGAACTGATTGGAAAGACGGTTGAGGTATACATGGATGATATGATCGTCAAAAGCTGAACCTTAATGGACCATCCCAGAGACCTAAGGGAAGCGTTCTCCATCCTCCAGAAGCACAGACTCAAACTCAACCCGGAGAAATGCATGTTCGGGGTGCGAGGAGGAAAATTTCTAGGTTTTATGATCTTACAAAGAGGGATCAAGGCAAATCCAGAAAAGATAAAAGTGGTGCTCAAGATGACCCCAGCCAAAACTCTAAACGAGATCTAGAAGCTGAACGGGAGGATCACGGGCCTAGGAAGGTTCATCTCCTTTTCTGTAAAAAGATGTATGCCCTTTTATAAGGCGCTAAAGAAAGGCTAGACTTTCAAGTGCGATAAAGAATGCCACGAGGCATTTGATCAACTTAAGCAATTCCTCGTTTTTCCCCACTGCTCAGCAGACCAGTGCAAGGAGAAAAGTTATATCTATATTTAGCTGCCATTGATGAGGCCATTGGGGTAGTTCTGGTAAGGGAAGAAGAAGGGCAACAGTTCCCAGTATATTATACAAGCAAGTAACTAAAAGGGGTAGAGACTACCCGAACATCGAAAAGCTGGCATTAGCCCTACTATCTGCAGCCAACAGGTTAAGGCCATACTTCCAGGCACACACTGTCATTGTCAGAACCGGATTCCCGCTGAAAAAGGTGTTGCAAAGACCTGAAACATCCGGAAGACTGACAAAATGAGCGATACAACTAGGGGAATTTGACATTAGATTTGAACCTAGGCAGGCCTTAAAAGTATAAATCCTAGCAGATTTCATAACAGAGTTTGCAGGTCTAGAGCAAGATTCAGCACCCCCATCTGAAGAATGGGATGTTTTCGTGGATAGGGCATCATCAAGAGAAGGAGCTGGAGCCAGTATATACATTCGGGGACCAAATCGGATCTAACTTCACTATGCAGTAAAGCTGGATTTTCCCACTACAAACAACGCAGCCAAGTATGAAGCAATGATAAAAGGGCTGGAATTGATAAAGGAGCTAAGACCAGACAAGGTCCAGATGCTTAGCAACTCTAGGCTGGTGTCTAATCAGATAAAAAAAACACTTCGAGGTCAGGGACCCATCCATGAGTGGGTATTTGGGCAAGGTCCAGATACTGCTAAAAGAGATCGAGTAGTAAGGAAAGGCCTGGAAGATAGAAAACATGCCATGGGAAGTAAACAGTCTAGCAGACGAGCTTGCTAAAGCCGCCTCTAGCAAGGTAGAATGGCAGCACCTATACTACCCATATGAAGTACAATCACACCCAAATACGGAACAAAAGGAGGCTTTGATAATAAGCCACGGCGTTTTATGTTGGACAAAGCCCATCATTGACTTCCTCAAGGAAGGAAAACTTCTGGAAGAAGAAATAGAAGCCCGCTAGATCTCGAGGAAATCAGCTAGATACGCAGTCATTGGCGGACAACTTACCAGAAGTCCTTCAGCCGCCTGTGGATGAAGTGCATCTCAAAATAGGAAGGGAATTACGTGCTGAGGGAGCTCTACAAAGGAATATATGGATCTCATCAGGCGGCCCTAGCCACTATCCGCAGAGCAATGCTAATGGGCTATTTTTAGGAAACAATAAAGGAGGACGCGGATGCTTACATTGCGGCGTGCCACCGATGCCAGTTGTATGCCAAAAAGACAAACCAGTCCCCAGCAGAGCAGAAGCCCATCCTGACAGCATGGCCCTTTTCCACATGGGGAATTGACTTAATAGGCCCTATGTCGGAAGCAAACAGATAGCATAAGTAGATAATTGTAGCCATCGACCACTTCACCAAATGGGTGGAGGCAGAAGCTATCTCCACCATCACTCCAGAAGAGGCGATAAGCTTTCTAAAAAAGCATATCTTGGGCAGGTTTGGTATACCGAATGTAATCATCAAGGATAACGGAACCCAGTTCACCTTCAGAAAATTTGGAGAATTCTGCAAGAGCTTCCACATTATCCATAAATGTAGTTCGGTGGCACATCCACAAAGCAACAGCATGACCGAGGTCACGAATCGCACGTTGTGTGATGGCATCAAAAATAGGTTGGAGGGGCATAAAGGAGCATGGGTTGAGGAACTCAACAGTGTTCTCTAGGCCTACCGGACCACTCCAAAGCGAGCAACAGGAGAAACGCCCTTTGCACTGACATACGGTACCGAGGCTATAATCCCAATGGAAATAAGTTCCCTCAGTGACCGGATGGAATATTATAGCGAAGCTCAAAATGATATCAACCTGTGTTTCCATTTGGACTCATTAGAGGAAAGATGAGATAGGACTTTTATCCTCATGGCAGCCTACAAAAATAAAATTGCCAGATACCACGATAGGAGAGTTAAAGCAGTAGCGCTCCAACCAGGGGATCTGGTACTTCGAGATACGGAAGCTTCACAGGCGCGAGAGGGCAAAGGAAAATTAGAAGTGAAATAGGAAAGGCCCTACCGAGTCGAGAAAGCACTGGGACCAGCAACGAAAAAATTAAGCCACATGGACGGGGAAGGAAGTCCCACCCATATGGAACTCAAGAGCACTCCGGAAGTATCACCAGGGATAAGAACCACTTGTATATGTTATACTTTTTTTCCCTCAGCAATGGTTTTTTTTCACAGGGTTTTCCTTGCATAGGTTTTTAATGACGTAACTTTAGCATTTTAATGCTGTATCACCCCAGTTTTACAGATAATAAATTCACTTCCGAATATGTATTTTTTATACCTAAGTCCGATGTCATATTAGTCGCTTTTGATAAATCTCAGCCTTACCATTCGCTTTCGAATACGGATCCTATTAAGTCCGGTTTTATAATTCACTTTCGATCCTCGGTCTTACCATGATAAACTCGCTTTCGAATGCGGTTCATGTTAAGTTCGGCTTATATTGTTTGTTTTCAAATAAAAGTAGCATTACTATATCCATGGTTAAGTGAAGATTAAAGGGCCATGAAACCCCGAAACAAACAGCTATATATCGTGAAATAAGTTAAAAAGCAAAAAACCATTCTTTGTATTAATGCCCCTTAAAAAGGGAAGAATGTCAATTACAAAAAGATGGAAGGGTAGTCATAAACTACTTAGGATTTGGCGCGTCCCCTGTATCCGCATCTGGCTCAACTGAGTCTACCCCCGAGGCAGGAGCTTCGAGGACCATCTCAGGAGGAACATGACTTTCTTCCTCGAGCAAGGGAGAGAGAGGAAGGAGATCCGCCTCTTGAGGAAAATCCACTTCTATGTCCCCATAGGAGATGTCCGGATGCGCCTCTGTGCACCTCTTGAGGATGCGGTTGCCATACAAGAGGGCCAGTCGCCCATACGTCAGAGTCTTCTCCTTGAGTTTCTTCTATGCCTCTGCAAGGTCATTTTTATGGCTTTCCCTCTCTTACTTTAGAGCAGCCTCGGACGATGTCAATGAATGTTTTAGGGTAGCATTTTCAATAACGGCCGCATCAAGAGCCTTCTGCTGCTGCTCAGCCTTCACAAGAGCCTCGGCCAAATCCTCTTCCATATTCTTTCTTTCTAGAATGCCTGCCAAGCTCTGGTCATAGATGCGATCTGCTTCTTCAACCCTCTTTAGTTCCTCATAAAGGAACGAGATGGCTTACAAGATAAAGTTAGGTGAGTGGCGTCAAAAACCTTGGGGGTAATAAAATCAGAATATTTACGGTATAAAGCTTGCTCAGGACTCGGGTACCAGTGGTCCGGTTACTCAAAGTCCCCATCTTAGATGAATCAGCTGGAAGATACATTCCATTGCTTAGCTCTAGCTGGACTAGCGGGTAAGCTAGACTAGCCTCTTTCCCGAATTTAGAGAGTAAAATATCTCTGATAGGGCTGTCATCGATGGCGGGATGAGAGAATTCCAAAGCCACCTCCTGCAAAACAAAAGCTGAGTGTAAGCTTCACCGTGTATTACAAAAGGCAAAGAGGAAGAGGGGGATCTTACCATCCGAACTTTCTTCCCTTTACCCGTAGCAGGCGTGGGGACGGAGGTGCTCTTTTTGCTCCCTAGGCATACTTGGTACTTCCACCAGGGATGTCAATTGGTTTCGGATGGCTTGGAGCAGAAATAGGCGGAACCGGAGCAGCTGTGGTAGCGGTTGCAAGCATAGATCCACCCTTCCCGGCTCTTAAGGCTGCAACAGTATCAGCGAGTGACATCCCTGCCAAAAATGGAAAATACAAAATAAGTATCAGGGAAAAGGTACCTTGGTCCTCTAGGGGATCACTAAAGAAAACAGGGAGCCCAGTCCGGTCATCAAGTGCTGCCAATGGCAGCCCTGGCAGAAAGCCTTAACCGCATGCTGGAGCTTTCAGTACTGGGTAGGAATAGAGGTCAGCAGTTCCAGATCCGTTATCTCCTAGAGAGAGAGCTTATCCTCCGCTCCCTTCATTCCTGATGTCGGTTGAAAAGACTATGCAGTTGGAAACATTGGGGCATCATCCTTCAGTTTGATGAAGAAAAAGAGGTTTTTGAAGCCCTTGACAAACGAAGTACGGCTCGTGAAAAACCGGAAGAGGGGACCTTTGGCCATTGTAAGATGATCACTTTTTGTATTCCGAAGGACCGGTGTGGAAATGTGCCGAAACATTGCATCGGTCAATCGGATGCTGAGGTTGCAGCATAACTAATATAGTGCATATATGTCCTTCATGACATTAGGGTATAGCTACGCCGAACACATGTTGTACCGGTTTAATACACAACAGATCTCTTCCGGTAGCGGGTAAGTGAACCCACCTTCTATATGATGGAGGTATATAAAGAAGAAACCTTTAGGAGGCTGGTGGACTCTTTGGCTAGGGGAGCGAATGAGCCAGTTACAGACTTCTAACCATGGGTGGTTGGACTATAGCTGGCCTATTTCCCCTTCGGTGATGGAGGAAGGCATTTCAAAGATTCTAGGTGTTAGGGTTTTCTCTTTAACGGTTCTGGCGGTCTGGTGCGTTAAGGGGCGGCCTGTTGGTGCGCTAGTTTCTCTAGCAGAATGTTCTCCAATGAGGAAAGTTAGGTTGTAGCGGAGTCCACCTTTACAGGAGGAGACAGGGGATGAGGAACAGTGCTTGAAGACCAGGAGTAATTTGGAGATTCCATAGTTTCCAAAGTGATTTTCGCAGGAACAAGGAGATATATCTAAAACCAGGGCACAAAACGAAAGAAAAACACAACCAAAATAACAATAGAAGAAAAGGGAAGAACTTACTGGCTTTTTTCGAAGATGGTGAGAAATTAGAATGAGGCCAGATAATGCTTGCAGAAGATAAATGAGCTAATAAATAGCCTTCTGGGGGGAAAATGAAAAGTTATAGCTTTTGAAAATCGAGGGGCAGACTAAAGGTCGCGTCTCTACAGTTGCCCAGTACGTGGCAGAAGGTTGGTGAGCATATGGCTCTAGGCAGGGTTTTGGACATTAAACCCTAAAGGGTTCTCAGGACTAAGGGGGTTTCTAATGACATCTAGTCATCAAGAGACCAGGTCACTTAACCGGGTCTGATACGCCAAGTCACTCATCCAAGTTCTCTAGGGGGAACACGAAGGCTTTCGTAGCTGATCCGGTGTAGATCCTCTTCATCTGTGAAAAGATTCTAGAAGATGGGTGATGATACCCCGCTAGGAGTCTACTTGATGTGTTGTACTAGGAGAATGACTCTATATCCCATGTGGAGTCTATAAGACAGTCTTTCAGTTTGACTGAAAGTAGGGTTTGAGAGTTCTCCTAAACCAAAACTAACTCTATCACTAGCCCTATAAAAGGAGGGTATGTAGAGGTAAATCTAATTCATTCTAACCAAGCTGATACATTCACAGCTAAAAACAACCCAGACTGATTTAGGCATCGAAGCCTACCCCAGAGGTTACCGATGTCTTAGCTTTTCTGTTTTGCAGGAACGATACTAGATCCGGCCCGAAGAACAACCCGAGCCCATATCACTCGAAGGATTTCAAACAATCCATCACCATGGTATCGAGCCTAAACCAATTAAAACTCAATCTATAATTGAATATATGATATTTTAGTTTGACATTACTCACTCTGGATTTAACACCTTCCTCTTACATATGGACTGTAGTCTCCGTAAACTAGCGTATGATATGACTTTTAAAGATGGTGACACTCAATCAAAACTATGGTTGAGAACTGTAACTATTGATGTGAAAATTTGTAAGTATACATAATTGTACCAAGTAATAAAGTGTAAGTAAAGATCATTACAATGGGGATTCTTACTAATTACCAACTAATTCACTAAAACTATCAACTAAGCAAATAACGTATAATGATTTGATATATATTGAGCTAAGAATTAAATTGAAAGACAATAAAAGCAATTAAAATAAAATAAGTATGGAAAATTCAATAAAAGAAACACCAAGGATATTAATCTTATACAACTCTTTATCCTAATCAATCTATTGTTTATTCAAGCAATTTAAATACCCATGCAATAGAAAATGATTTGAGGTCAATAGTATTCTCTTTCAAGATATATTATCAATGCTAATTATATCCATATCTCTCAATAATGATTAATAACCTATGGTTAACTCTCTAAGCACAAATCATCCAACAACTCCACATAAGTTCAAATCTAAACTTATGATGTTATTATCTTAGTTCCGATTTTGATAGTATTCTCTTTCGGTACTCTATACTATTTCAATCTACAAGCATGTGGTGATCAAGCAAAGGCAAGCATTAAGTAAGATAATAAGATTTTTATAAATAAAGTAAGAAAACTACAATAATTTTATAAACTAATAAAGCTATACTACATCATATCCTAGATAGAGAGAGTTTAGCTACTCATAGTAAAAATAATAAAAATATAAAGAAGAGATGAAAGCTCTAAGGTTGGTGTTAACATCTTCGTCGAATTTCTTCGCCTTGTCATCTTCACTAAATCACTAGAATTCCTCTCAAAAACGCAAAATAAAACTAAATAAAACTAAGTTATGGGATAACTAAACTAAAAAGTAAAAACTCCTTTTATAGGAGTAACATTCTCCTAACCCAAAAAGGAGTAAAACTAACTATGAAGTTCTAATTAGAAAAAAGCTTTTAAATTAACCTAATTAAAACTCTTTCTAATTATAAATTTTTGCAGGAAAAAGTGTTTAGGAATTATCTTCTTGTTTAGGACTTTAATTCCAATAGGAAAACTTAAGTTTGGAGAAGAAAAGGTCAACCAAAACTTTGACCCGCATGTTTATGACCAGCTGAAGTAAATCCAACATATCTTCTTCGTTTCAACTCCCATTGGTGTGATTCAAGATGCGTTAGAAAGATGACGGATAGATGCACAATTTTGTAGAACAACTACAAAGCTAAATTAGTCTCTAACCATCTCAAAACTCCAATCAAAATTCTACCTTTCTGCATTTCTTCTCCACTTAGAATTCCTTTTTGAAGCAAAATCTCTTATTTTACAACTAAAAAGAGAGAAATAAAACTAATAAAAAATAAAAACATGTAACAATTAACAAATAAAGCACTAAAACTAATAGTAAAAATACGTAAATTAATGAAACATATGCTAAAATAATCCAAAAAAAGTCTATATGAAAATGAGCTATAAGCTATGGAATGCTAATTGCATAAGAAGTACGATTTAAATCTTTTCAGTGAACTTTCATAGTATTCTACTTTCCTAGAAAATCTTATCACATGCCAATTAACAAACTGTAATCCATGCACAGGGGCGGCGGCAAGGGGGGCCAGCCGCCGGGATCCTAGGAAAACACCCCTGCCTCCTTAGACAAAGAGAAGAGATTTTTTTTTTTAATTTTAGGGGCAAAACTCGTTTTGCCCTTGGTTTAAAAAAAAAAAAAAGCCTCGCCCATTACGGCTTGGGCTTGGCTGTTTATTTCTTTTTTAATCTTCCTCTATTTTTATTCTTTCTTTTTTCTTTTCTTTGTCTTTGTCTTTTGTTTTCTTACTTGTAATGGGATGTAGTTCTTGATATCTTCAAATTTTCATATTTTAATGGAGTTTTCTTTGGTTATAGTCATATGTATTTTTATTGTTTTAGTTTCCCTATTTAATCTATTATTATATATTATTATCATTATGATTATTTATATATTTTTGTAATTTTTAAATTCACAATATATATTTTCTAAAAAATGGAATTCAATTGTTTGCAATTTAATTATGGTTCATAACAATTAAAATATTATTTATATAGTTGGTTATGTAGAATTCTATAAGTGTCGGTTATTGTTTGGTTTCTTTCTATAGCCGCCTGCCGGTCCGCTACCATAACGCCCTATCGGTCAGCCATCGTGACGCCTTGTCGATCGCCGTCCATTTTTGCCATCCCAGTACTGGGGTCCTGGCTCCGCCACTGTCCATGCGAGACACGTGTTAAGTCTTCTATATCAAAATAGAAAGATCAATACATCATGCACTCATTATGTTAAAAAAATTAGTCAAACGAATAATTGTAAAATCCACAAAAATTTAGGGGCACACAAAGTGTTTTGCCAAACAAATAGTACAACATTACCAATAAAACAGATTAGCCCATATGCATGCATGCATATTGACATCTAATAAATAAGTGCAATGATGGAGAGGCTGACATGAGAAAATAGAGAGCAAAGATGAGCCAAGAAACGACTCACCAATTCCAATCTCAAATTAAACTCGGCAAGTCATTCTTGGCTCAATCCTCTACTCTTTATCTTTTCATGCGAGACCCTTCCTTAATTACTATACGAACATATAAGTTTTGTATATATGATAAATGTGTTGCATTATAAAAGGTATTTATAGGCACATATAAGATAGAATTAAGTTTAGGATACCACCAAGAATGAGTGAGAGGTATCGAATTAAGCAACTAGCTACATTCACCCATCCATAAAGCATCTTTTATTCTCTTAGCCACATCCTAAATAATTTTTTACATGTCAACCACTTACTTTATTCTCATTTTGAATAAATTCAATTCAATTATTATATTTGGAAAAATTTGAAATATTTTATTTCATTTATGTTAAAAGATAAATAATTGCGAGATATGAAAGCAAAGGAGAACCACAACCTGGTCGATAGTGTGGCACAAACTCTATGGAAAGAAAATTTTCTCTCGAACCGTTTTATAATATTTTAAAGGGTAAATTACAAAAAAAAAAAAAAAAAAAAACTCTGTGGTTTCACTTTTTTGTAAATAAATGACTTTTTTTGGTTAAAAAAGAAGGATTATGTTTTAAAATGTTCAAAAAAAAGAATAACTAACATTTTTCCATTAAAAATGATGATATAGCAGATGATATTTTTGGTTATTTAACATACCTATACTTTAAGTATGTTATTTAAGAATTTTACATCAAGATTTAAATATTTTTCGAAAATTTTTCAATTTGTTATGATTTTTTTGTATTTATTATTATTATTTAATTTAGAAAAATATTTGCGCTTTTCAAAAATTTTCAAAATTTATCATTAATGTCTATTATATTTTTATTAACCAACTTGAAAATTTTAAATTCAAAATGAACAAGAATGCCCTATGTAATATCATGATTTAATTTTGGTTGTCTTTTTTTTTTTTGTTAACATTTTAAAACATAATCTTTTTTTTTTAACAAAAAAAAAAAAAAAAGCCACAGTCTTTTATTTTCAAAAAACATTGAAATTATAATTTTTTTTTTTAACCCTATTTTAAATTCCTAAGGGCTAAAAAACATATACGTATAACAGTACGAGATCACAACGGTGTAAGTCCTAATAACAGCTTGGGCTTAAATGCTAGCAAAATAACCCATCAACTTTTATCTCAAATAAGAAAACAATAGAAATTTGCAAAAAAAAAATTTTTTCTAATAAAAATCTCACAATATTACACCAAGTTTTATTTCTTTCATAAATTTTCTTGTTTACAACAATTAGTTGATGTTTACTCTTCTCAAATTTCACCAGAAAAGCGAAAATATAAATATAAATCATATTTGTAATTTAAAAAAATTAAAACCTAATTTTAATATTTTACTTTTATTGGTTTAATATTACAAAATTTTCACTTTTCAACCGGCAACTTTTCGATATATAATTTATATATAGGGCGTTTACCCATTTGACAAACTTTACTTATATAGACATGCTTACAGGTCTAGGTGTTTGCCTAACGTGCATATAACATACATGGCTCGTCCAGAGTTATTTTGTGCTTGATCGAACCCTGTCGAGTCTGACATCTCAATGGGTTGGGTTCAAGAATTCATCTCAAAACCCAAACTTCACCCTCTGTGATTTATATTATATTTATGAACAATTTTATGTTTAATAATATTACTACATAAAATAAATTAATCAATTCTAAACAATTTTTTTTTTATATCAGAAACTAATAATGACATTTGTAAGGTTTTACATTTTTTTTAGTAAACAATACAAACAAGTTAATATATATATATATATACATACTCAATTTGTGCAGCAAGTAAAGTTTGTCAAATGGGTAATAATTCTATATATGTAAGGTTTTTGTTGTGATGATCTTTTTACATATATTGGATCAATATAGTTTTTTTCTTATCTCTGTTTTTTTTTTTTTTTTTTTTTTTCTTGGGTAAAAGCATTATTTCTAATCATATTAATTAGATTCTCGTACTTTATAGAAATAGCTCCTTTCATAACATTCGAGTATGAGATTTTTGAGGATATGTCAACGCTATAAAGTAATCATGTGATACTTGTCTGAGTATATGTTTTCTTAGGTATAGTAAAATTAAGTACTTACTGTTTATTAAAAAAAATTGAATTCTACTCTTATTTTGTGTAGAAAACACATACATTGAGCATATTCTAAATTTTATTTCTAAAGTTTAATTTCTAAAGTTTAATTCAAAGATCTACTTAAAAGGTGTCTGACTAATATCAAACAAGTAACCGCGTGGATACGGTTATAAAAAAAAGTGACACCAAAACATATTAAAGATACCAAGTTCTGAATTTTACTCATTTAAAGAGAGCCGTCAGCTCAGCTCACTTAAAGAGGTCAAGTCGGTAGACATGGTCATAAGCCTGATTCTTATTTGATCATTTAAATCCTTGGACTAGTAATGGCCGAAAGATTAGGTTTGTCCCATTATTGACTAAAAAGTTATCAACATCACTTGAAAGGCATTCAATACTTGGCACCTATAAAAGGTACAATTAAGGGCTCAAAAGGTAGCACACAACTACTCTTATAATTCTTTGAAACTTAATATAAAGCTCTCTCAATTTTAACTTACGCGTCAGAGCACAGACACTGGGTCAACCGCTCTGTCAACTATAAGCTCTTCTTATTTGACAGGGTTCATCCAAAGTGGTTTAGGTTCTACAAGTAGTGTTCCAGGAAATTTAAAAAAAAAAAAAAGACTTTCCTTTTGTTTAGTGGTGTTTGATTGGGCAAAAGTACATAGAGGAATGAGAATATGAATGAACCATTCCCATTTATATTGTTTGGTCATACAAGATAAGGGTTGGAATGGGAATGACATTCCTTAAGGGAATCAATCATTCCCCACACCCCATTAATCAATTTTGATTCTAAGGAATAAAATTCAAACTTTTCTTTTTTTTTTTTTTTTTTTTTTCTCTCAAACCAACTGCCATTCCGCATTTTTTTTTTCTTCCCAAAGCAATTTCGGGTGTGATTCGATCAATAAGCCAACAAAACATTGTAAAGTTCATCTAACGAAAGTGCCTTGTGCTCTTTCTAATCTCTTGTTCAGCAGTTAAACGCTAATTAATTGGTGACTTCGGTCATGCAATTTGTTTAGGGTGAGTGACTAATGAGTGTTAGAGATATTATAAATATCGTTCTTAGGCCTCTATAAGCTTTTATACTCAACTAGTTCTTTAACATGATGATATCATAATCTCATAATTCTATAGGTTAAGGGTTCTGATCCCTACACACTTTAAGCCTGATGAACATTTACATATGAAGATGTGTCACAGATAATTTTAATACTATTCTTTACATATGAAGATGTGTCACAGATAATTTTAATACTATTCTTAGGCAATATCTATTAATTTTAACTTTTAGGTCAATTAGCTCTTTGATCACAATGAGAACAAGAATTTTGATTGGCTAGCTTGAGCGTGTTAGAGATAATATCATAAATAATGTTTTTAGGCCTTGTCATCCGCTTAAACTTTCATATCAATCTTATGAAAAAGCTTGGTAACTCTATATTCCTTAGATTTTTTTTTTTTTTTTTTTTTTTTAGCAATAATTCTTGGAAGACCATATGCCTTTAAAGGGAGGAGTATATATCGTTTTAGAAAGTAGAATTTTCTTCAAAGTCGTAAGGGACCAAATTCATCAATAATGGATAAGATTTATATATCTGTTTGAAGTTTTTGAGGAAAAGAATACATTAATTAAGAATTAGATTCAATCAGTAGAAGATATTTATATGAAGAAGGGGCCACCATTTTCGTGGTGTTTGACCTGTTTTCCTCAATTTAGACATGAATACGACATTAAATTCTTTTATAATAAGGCAAATTGTATTTATGAACACCCGACTTTTCTAGGAGTATCTCCAACGGGGTTTTGCAAAGGAGTTTTGTAAAAGTATAGATGAAAAACTCCTCATTTTTTCCATTAGAGATAAGCAAGAGTTTGTCAAAGAAAAAGACGGGAAAATATACAAAGTAAAATGATTGTTGTATGTGCTTTTATATATATATATATAAATTTCCTTTTATAACTAAGAAAATAAGTACTCTAAGAGTGAACTTTAATTTCCGTACACATTGACTCCCTGACCCAGAAATTTAAATACCACCATTTTGCTTGCATCAAAAATTGGAGGAAAACCATGATACAATAATTAAATTTAGGAAAATATATACATTTTTTTTTTCTGAAAATGAAATACATATCAATATGCTGGAATGCAAACACCTTCAATTGATTTTGCCACCTCCTTTGCATCCCACCAAAATTTTCTAAACTTGTCTTATATATATTCCCAATCCATAGCCCCCTATTTATATATAAAGATCTACATCTTTAATTCTTCTATTTGTTTTTGTATTTTAAATTTATTACTATTCTGTAATAATTTCAGTCAATCCTCCACCAAAACCAGTTGCAAACTGGCCATGCTTATTGCAACAATGCTTGAGATAAGCTTTACAACAACTTCCCATTTCTCTCTTCTCCAAGATTGTTGCTGTTGTTTTTGTCTTATAATCAACACTACTACTACCACTACTCATATCCTCATGAATATCATTAATTGTTGAGCAATTTGGATTGCTGTTTTTCCCATCACAACACTTCTTCACAACATCATGCTGATGATGATGATGATCGAAACCCGATTCAACATTCTTCTTTAACGAATTCGAATCACCCTTATGATCATCCTCACAGTGTTTATGTTTTGAGTGACAATGACCCGTTTTTTTCACCCCGACTTCCTTATGGTCATGAGAATGGTTTGAATGGTTAGTGTTGCAATGTGTATGCTCATTGTTTGCTTCTAAGTCCGTCATGTTGCAGCAATTCTTCTTCGCCTCGCCCGAACCCGAGCACGTTTTCGAGCTCATTGTTGAAGAACAATGACTAGAGTTACACAACTTCTCAACCTTCTTGTTTGAGCAACAATCCATCCTTTTCTCAACCTTGTTGCTGCAGCACTTCCCGCCTTTTGCCCCGTGTTTGTGGGAGCTATGTAAGAGCAACATGCTATTAAAGATCACAAGCAAGCACGTCCCGACATCAGCAAGAACGGCAGCCCAGACAAGAGGGTGTCCTGAGAAAGCCAAGGCAAGAACAGCAGCCTTGGTAAAGATTGACAAAAAGACGTTTTCGACAACTTTTCGATGGGCTTTCCTTGCGAGCTTGATAGTTTGAGGCACTTTTCGTAGATCATTCGACATGAGAATCACATGTCCGGTTTCAGTTGCAAGTGCAGAGCCTGAAATGCCCATTGATATCCCAATATCAGCTGTAGCCAAAGCAGGGGCGTCGTTTACGCCATCTCCAACCATTGCGGTTATTCCTTCCTTCTTGAATGCCTTAATAATGGCCGATTTGTCTTCCGGTAGGAGCTGTGAGTGAACTACTTCAAGAGCATTTCCCAGCTGCAAAATGAACAATTTATTGATTGATGATTTTATGACCTGAGATCCAGTTTCTGTTTGAATTTGGAGGTTCAGTTTTATTCACTAACCTGTTGCTGAATATGTATAGCTGAAGCTTGAGTGTCTCCAGTTAGCATAGCTGTTTTGATGTTTAGCGATTTAAGGTCTACAATTGCTTCTTCAACCCCAGTTCTGCAAACATCTGATACACTGAATATTCCTATTGGATTTGCTTCACAGTACACATATCCAACACTTTTCCCTTTCTTTTCATCCATTTCTAGCATTGGAACTACATAATTTAAATGCAAAATGTCAAAATTTGTCTTCTTTAACTGAAAATATTTGTCATTTTTTTTTTCTATATACATCCGTTTCGGACACGTTCGCTTAAAGCCTATTGTGTGGCTGGAGTACGCTACTCCCAGCCAATAAGAGCGCACCGCGTGAACACCATTGCTGATGTGGGACATTTTTATTTGCCCGGATTAATCTACTTCTGGCACATGCTAGAATTTTTTGTTTGCTCTCAATTGACGGTTTCAAAATACATTGCTAGGTGTGATGCATGCTAAGAGAACCGTCTCTTAATGATCAAATTTTAACAGATATTAAGGTATTGGTGTTAAATGTGCCAAACTAATAAATTTTTTTCAAGTATGACTTCAAATATTAGCTTTTCCAAAATCTGAAAATAGGTTATATTCATGTCCAGTTTTTAACTAATCATTAAAATTATATTTCAGTTTAGAGAAATTTACCAGTTCCAGTATATCCAGCTTTGGTGCCAATTTTTCTGTTTCCAATATAAATTTGTTTTCCATCAATAATTCCACAAATTCCTTCTCCAGGAAAATTTTGAAACTCTACAACATTTTCTGGTTTTGGCTCTATTGAAAGACTCTTAGCATGGTCAACAAGTGCAGCTGCCATTGGATGACTAGATTTGCTCTCCATGCTTGATACCCTAAAAAAAAATTCTTAAAATTTTAAATAAATAATATATTATTCCTAAGGATAAAGGTAAAAAAATGACCTTATCATTATTAGCAGAGATCAAATTACATGACCATAACGTGAAAAACACTGCAACATTAGCTACAATATTTCAGATATGATGGTACAATAGATGAAACATCTCACTGTTAGTGAGACCAAAAATTGCACTATGTTTTGGATTTTTTTTTCTTTTTTTTAAGACCTTTATCCTATCACCCGATTGCTCCAACTCTTATCATTTTAAAGTTGCTTTTTGACCTATATTCTATACGAAATTATATCCAATTGGACTACAATTGACCCTTTTGTCCTCTAGATGTGCTAAAACTGAAAGGCAAAATGGTCAATTGTCGTATAGTTGATATAATTTTGTACGGAATAGGGAGCTAAAAAGACAATTTTGAAACCACATAGACTAAAAGGACTATTAGTTGATATCTTGCCTTGTTTTTCATGGTCATATTTGGCTTCTTTCAATAAAGACAGGGTCATTATCCCTGGTAACTAAGTACCAATTAATAACATGAAGTGGTGGATAAAGTAATTACCAATAGAGTAAATTGTGTAAGCTGAAGTCTTGGGAAAGAGAGTGGAAATCAGAGACAACAAATTCACCACGAGTAAGAGTACCAGTCTTGTCAAAAGCCAAAACCTTAATTTTGGAAAGGTTTTCAAGATGGTCACCTCCTTTGATTAAGACACCAATAGTGGCAGCCTTTGTAAGAGCACAGAAAGCGGCTACTGGTGTTGAAAGTATAAGAGCACATGGGCATCCACTTACTATGAATACCAATGCTATGTGTATCCAATGCTTGCTGTTCTCTACTCTTAATGCCACTGGTATTACTGCTAATCCTGCTGCTATTATTACAATTGCTGCCAATTCCAATTCCACCAAAAAAAAATTAAAAAAATATAATCACTCTTTATATATACTTTGATTTTATTACATATACAGAAACTAATATAATTAATTAATTTATTCCCCCAACATAGGGGTGACAATTTCTGACACGACAAAACGATTAAAAGAGACAATTCAATTGACACGACCCTTTCGACAAAAATATTACTTTTGTTGCATTTATATCATACATAATCATGTGAAATGCATTGAATAACATCACACGGTTATGAGACTATAACAAATTTAACTTTCTCTAGTAAGCAATATGTAAATTTATTTAAACGGGATCACTAATTTGCTTTGGGAGTGACCGATAGACTCACTCTTATCTAAACTATTTAAATAGACTACTCCATCGAATGAAAATTTCTGTTTTTATAACTAAGTTGTAAATATTAATTTTAATTACCTTGTCCTGAAATATTATTAAGTCTAAAGACTTGATTATAATTGAAAAAAGAACAAAAACAGAATTTGGACTGAGCACATTTATCAACAAATCTCTGAAGTGTATATAATATATACTAACCTGGAGTGTAATACTGAGCACATTTATCAACAAATCTCTGAGCTTTGGACTGGCTGCTTTGAGCTTCTTCCACTAGCTTTGCCATTTTAGCTACCATACAATCTTCAGCCACAGCTGTTGTTTTAACACTAATGTACCCTGAAATTTATAATTATTACTTATACCCTCAATTAATCTGGTCATTATGAAATAACTAGGATTGAGTAATTAATCAATAATCAAATTACCATTAAGGTTAATGGTTCCAGCCCAAACAGTGGAATCTTTTAGTTTGAGAACAGGATAAGATTCACCAGTAAAAGTTTTCTCATCAACTTCACAATTGCCATCAACAACAATTCCATCAATAGGAATGGTTTCTCCAGCTTTAACTGCTAAAATCGTGTTTAATTTAACTTGATCTGCATCTACTTCTTCTCCTGTTTCTGCTATCACTGCCCTCTGTGGAGCTATTCTCATCAATGCTGACATTGCTGCATTTGCCTGACCACCACCCCACAAATTAAATTAATTTTGTTTCTGGTGAAGTCAGAATAATTTGGGGTAGAATCACACTATTATTAAAACCTTTATCTATTAACTTAATTTTTTTTTTTAAATACGAATAAATGATTAATTTGGTTTTTAAAATTGACTTATCAGATCAATTTCAAGTTTCGATATCAATTTAGTCTTTTTTAACTTGATATCTTGAGTCGAATTCTCTTAAAATGCATGCACTAAAGAAAATACAAAATTTGGCCGAAAAGACTTTTGCTACCAAAAGTATAAAAATCATTGTATGTTACTGTTATAAAGTTGTAATTGTATGTATTTAAATAAAATGATATAATTACAGCCATTGATATACGTATAATGGTATTTTTAATAGTTATACTACATGAACGTTTTGACAATAAAAATTGTTTTGTTGTTAAATATAATATTTTTTTTGCAGTGACATGTCAGCAAATAACATGTGTCAAAACAGTCACCAAGAACATTAGAAATTAAATGTTAAGTTGAAGGATAAAATTGATAATTTATATATATAAAAAAAAATTATTTGTATAAAACAAAAATGTTTATAATATACCTTGTGGCCTGCCATAGACTCAAGCCAGTCTCCAATACTAAACAAAAAGACAATGGCTGCTGCTTCAACGAAATCATGAATTGCAATTGTCCCACCCACTGTCAAAAGTAATACATGTTTTTATATTATATTTAATATCCAATTTCCACATAAATTCATTCATTTACAAATTTATTTCAATATGCATGAGTAGAAACTAATGGCAATTTTTTCATTAATCATGCAATTATAGTAACAGGAAAATACTAAAGCAATAGAAAAAAAAAAATCCAAGTTTAGGAATATATTTATATGATAATTGCAGAGCATATATCATTTCAGAAATAAAAGGTTGATGAATAATGAAAATATTATAGTGCTAGAACTAAATCCAAATTCGATATGTGGCATTGATGTGGAGATTCTTAGACAGTTTTAATTTCAATAATTGAATATAGATTTGATGAACTAGCAAGATATATTAAATCTAATTTATTTCAGCTCTACTAAATGAAATCAAAATCAATTTTCATAACAAGGTAGGAATTGTATATAATAAGTGGTGGTCCATTTTTTCCTTTCACAATATAATTAAGTTCGAATACATTTGGACTCTCTTTAACTTAAGTCCAAAGAGTCAACTGCCCTCCGAATTTACAAATTGTCTAGTTACCTCCCTAAATTTTGAAAAACAAACCCAATTTGCCCTTTAGGTCCCACTAACTAGCGTTTGTGACACACGTGCTTTAAAAAGTCAAACGTTAGACAACCAATAAGTAATTGATATGTGGCAGCAAAAGGGCAAATTGGGTCACTTTTTCAAAGTTTAAAGGACTAACTGGTCAAATACAAAGTTCAGAGAAACACTGACGATGTTACAAGTTCAAGAGAATCTTGATGTATTAGGCCTATAGTTATTAATTAGTACATTTTATCATCATACAAGTGCTCAAATGAAGAAATATGATAATGCTTAGCCTTTGTTGAGATTAGGGGTGACCAAAACCAAACCGCGAACCAAAAATTGAACCGAGCCGAGACTGAAAAAGTGAACCGAACTGAATCAAATTCTATTTGGTTGGATTTTGGTTTTATAAAATATAATATTTTGGTTTTTGGTTTTATAAAATATAATAATTTAGTTTTTGGTTCGATTTTTAGTTTTTGGTGAAAAAACCAAAACCGAACCGAACCGAACCG
Source organism: Euphorbia tirucalli (assembly GCA_039660915.1). NCBI lineage: Eukaryota > Viridiplantae > Streptophyta > Magnoliopsida > Malpighiales > Euphorbiaceae > Euphorbia > Euphorbia tirucalli. The sequence continues at coordinate 20,712,706 of CM077634.1, read as the reverse complement.
TAATAGGAAAAAATATTTTTAAAAAATATGTATATATATGTAAATAAATTTTATTTGGCATATGATATATTTATATTATTATATAGTTTGTATTAATGAGACTTTAGTAATATACGTGTAATATAAATTCTTTTTAAGCAATACTTTACATGTAATTTATAAAAAATAATAATAAAAAAAATTAAAAAATTAAAATTTTTGTTGATTCGGTTTTAACCGAATCGAACCGTATGAACTTTGATTTGGCTTTGATTTCTATTTTTTTCTACTTTGGTTTTCGATTTGGTTCGGTTCGATCCGTGTTTTGCGCACCTAGGTGAGATGGAGTTAGATGCTTTCAAGTTTCTCTAAACATATTAAATTGGAAAGTTTTCTCATTCAATTTAAAATAAATACCAAGATTATAATTATTTATAAATTTAGTAATCATTATCTAAAACGACTAGAAACAGAAATAATTAAATTAAGTAGGAAATAAAACTTTCTTGAATGGAAAGGCTAAGCAATATATCGTTGATGACGTACCAAATTCATAGATTACATTAATGTTTAGAAAAATAAAAAATAAAAAATAAAAATCATAGATAACTTTACTACATATATAACGGAGAAAATTATGGGGGTGGAGTTTGTGGAAAAACATGACAAAAGAATTTCAAAAAAAAAAAACGTGAATTATGACGGAAATAAAGTCACTTTAATTGAAAGAAAAGCAAGCATATAAAATAAAATAAAATAATTCTTATAGGATACATGCCGTTTCTCCAAAGGATTTGCTTTATAAGAATTGTTCAGTTGTGTCCAACTAAAAAAAAGAAAAAGGAAAATGAATTGCAAATGCAATCCATACATTTTAATATATTGTTGAGGATTGAATTCATGGCATGCTAAGAAAAGAATGGTGAAACTGATGTAAGATAAGATTGATAATTTCCAAAGTAGAAAGCCATCAAACATAAAGCACCCAACCAAATAAGAGAAAATTATTAAATTGCTTTTAGAGTTCATAAATAACCTATCCATGCTTAATGCTCATATATTTATCTGATTTTTTTTTTTTTTTTTTTTTTTTCATTTGATTAGTTCCATGTGTGAGTTAATTGGACTTTTGCAATTAGAATTTCTCACAAAAAAATTAAAATATTTTAAATATACACATATTTTTTTTTAATAAAGAGCTTAGAAACTATGATATCCCACTACAATAACTATAAAATTTCGCAGCAAAACAAAAATTAGTAAAAATATATCATGTGTTTATGCTACAAAATTGTGACTACATGTATTTGACATAATTTTACTATCATTAGTATACATATACCAATCACTTTTAAATTCTGCTAAATGAGTTTTTTTTTTTTTTTTATTTTGCTGCTAAATTTAGCATTTCCTGTATTGTCTCTACGTATGAATGAAAACTCTAATAGTGGCGAATAGTTGATTTTTTAGAGACGAGACAATTATAAATTTTTTTTTTTTTTTTTTTTTTTTAATGGGAAGAAATTTGGAGAAATGAAAAGAAATACCTGCAATGAGCATGAGAGTAGAAGCGTCAAGCCTGAAAAGTCTGAGTGAGGCAAAAGCTTTGAAAAGAATAGGAACAATGCCAATGGCAACAGCAGCCACAGCCAGCCATTCCAATGGAACATAAAGTGACTTGAACAGTGATATTGAGAACAAAACACCACTTGCTAAAGCAAATGGACTTGGCCATTTCCTTTTGTACCCTCCTCCTTCTCCTTTCATTCTCACATTTGCTTCCAGCCTCGCTTGGTTCAGGGCTTTCACTGTCATTTCACTTCGTTAATTCCATTTCCTTTTCGTTATCTCAAATTCTACCTGAATTAATTAGCTTAATCTTTTATTAATAATCAATTAAGAAAATGAATTTTTCCTTTTGTATATATACGGCAGACACACTCATTAAATTTCTTTAGTGCTTTCCTTGTCATCTCGTTCACGTAGTTTATATACTATAATAATTAATAACTACCCAGCTGATGCACAATTATTGGCATGTTTTTCAACAATATGAATCAGTGTTCCTCCTTAGAAACTTCTGGCTTTCACTCAATCCATAAAAGGAAAATATTTATATCTGTTTAGCGCAATCAACTACGTTTTTTTCTATATTTTTCTACAAATCATTCGCCAGAATTTTTACTTTTTCAAGAAAGGAAAATGAATCATATATACATATCAGATTCAATTGATTGGTTCATCTATGTTTTAATTATCACCAAACCAGTGCCCACCAAGTCTCAATCGTCCTGTTTCCTTTATTAATTTTTATATATATATATATTTTTTTTTAAAAAAAAAAAGGGAAAATTGAGTGGAAAGCCAATATTAATTAAAATAGGTGTCGAATATACAGAAGATATGAATTAATAATGAACTAGCTTATGCCCGTGCAAATGCACAGATTTTTATAATTTATTAAATTAAACAATTTCAGTTTTAATTAATAATTATTTATCAAACTTTTTAATTAGTTGTATATAAATAATGAATGAGAAATAATCTAAATAAAGCTAAAATACAGAGTAATCATTCTATAACAAAAAGAAAAAAAATAATAATAATAATTCTAAAATTGGAGAATTTGTCCCAATCATCTTCAAATATTCATTTCTTGTAAAAATATTTAGATATAAATAGATAGGAGAAATTTTAGTAATATGTAGCAGATCATTTTTTATTTTAATAAATTAAAAATTTTAGAAAATCTAAAAAATTGACATATGTCCTAAGTGTCTACTCTTTTATATTATATATAGACATTAAAGGGAGGAAGAAAGTGAAATTACCAATTTGAAGCTGAGAAAGGAGGAGATGATCATGAACAACAATGAGTGTTTTAGATGGAACAACAACTGAAAATTCTTTAACACCATCTAGAGATTTTAGTATATTTTCCACCAATGCTACTTCTGATGAACAGCACAATCCCAATACATCAAAGTAGCTTTTTTCATACTTTTTTGTTTCCATTCCTTCTTTCTTTTCTATCCCTGCAACCAACCACACCAATATTCAAAAAACTTTCAAAAAAAAAAAAAAAAAAATCTGCAACAGATGTAGAGAGAAAAAGGAGTTCATCAGAACAGAAAAATTAATTGCCAAAAGGAAAGAAATTAAGGAAGAGGAGATTAGAAAATTCAAGAAAAACAAGAATTAATTAATTAATTAAAGGGTAGAGAGGATAGAACTTACTTGTAATCAAGAAATGGAATGGCAAATTGTAAGATTTGTTGATGGGGGGTTTTGAAGGAACTAAGCTATATATAAATATATATATAGAGGAAGAATTAGGTGAGAGGTTTCAGAATGGGATAGTGAGATATGTCTATGAATATATTATTTTAATTTATTTTTTTTATTATATAAAATTGTGGATCTGAGAATTAAAACTGAAGAAGATGTTGAATTTGATTTTGGGAATATAATTGGGATTAATTTAGGTGTTGTGGATGAGACATAATAAGCATTAGTGGAGAATCAAACAGAGTGACGAATTGGAATCCACATATGAATCCAACATTGATATTTGTAATTTATAAAATATTTTTAGGCATTTGTGCTCAATCAGACAAGAGATAATATTTTCATTTGATTTGGTTTGTCGCTTTTTCTTGCATTTTTCATTTCACATTAACTTTTTTTTTTTTTTTTTTAACTTTTCCTTCTTTCTTTTCTTTTTGGGTAACTATTCAGTTTTCATGATATAATCGTGTTCTACTATTTATGTATTTTATACCATTATATCTTATATAAATTCAAAGATAAAAAAAATAATATGAATTATATTTATATGTAACATTATTTGTTTAAACAAAAGTTTAAGATCATAGGAAAGGTTTGATAATAGCTTTTATTATTATCGCTGATACTCCCCGCACGTGAATATCTTGTGAAAATAAATGTTTATTAAACTATGTGTTTGAAATTTAATTATCAAATGGAACTGCAACGTTGTGAACTTTTAACCTTTTAATCTAAGATACTAGAATAATTTAACCCATAAATTTTATTATTGTCTCTGACATATATGAGACTAAAAAAGTAATATATAAATGATATAAATTGAATTTTATAAGCTAATTAATTTTATATACAATGTGGAAATTAATTTATATAATCAAACTCAACATACTAATACTCTAAAGTCTCTTGAAAACTCATTCAGTTTCTCCCTATGTACTAATCTTGGCGTATAGAAGAACCACACAACAAGCATGAGATCAATTGTAATTATCATGCTTTTTTTTTCCCCCTTTTTTTAGTAAATTACATTGTGTATTGCCTTTCATACTCGACAGTTACAATCCAATATTCATCGAATTTGTCTTTTTCTTTACTAAAAACAATATAAAATATATATTAAACCATGAGTGGGCCAACGAAAGAGGAAAATATAATTGGATGGGCAAAATGCATTACATCTCTAAAAGGGGACGAGCAAAACCGGATCAGAATCGGAAGACCGAAAAATCAAATCAAACCGATCTGATCCTAAACTAATTCATTTTATAGTTTGGTTCGGTTCAAATTTAACCTTTAAAAGAGTTTGGACTTTAGTTTGGTTTGGATCAAAACCTGAAAACTAAACATAATCATAAAGAAAAAAAAAAGTCTAAATATTAATTAACTAATAATTGTTATAGTATTTATAACTTTGTGCCTTTGTAGACTTGTTATCATTTTTATTTTCACTAATTTAGCATTTCTTACTTTTTTATTTTTGTAGGTCCTTCAATCTTACGATTGATTAAAGTTTGTTTGGATATTGGATCTTGGGAAAAATTCTCTTTTGATCTTTTTTATATTTTGTGGAGGTTTAGGTCCTTCATAGAACTTTATTGTGCTGTCATAGTCCTACTTAGAATTATTGTGGCATTATTAGCTGTTATTTATAGTTTTGTTGATGAATACTATTAATTTATTATAGTTGTGCAAGATATATATTTTGAAACCTTACTTTTTAGGTTTAATTCTCTTAAAAAAACCTAAACATTTCGGTTTGCAAAGTTTCAATTTTCGATAACAATGTATATTGTATTATATAGGTATACACTAAAGTTTAAATATAAATTTTGAATTTTTCTTTCGAAGAAGTTAACATTTTCGGTTTTACCCAGTCCAAACCGAACTGAACTGAACCAAAAGTTAGTTTGGATTGGTTCGGATAAAAAATATATTGTAATTCAAATTGGTTTATTTCAGTTCAGTTGTAGAACCAAACCGGTCCATGCTCACCCTTATCTAATATTACTGTCATTTGTGTAAAAGCCCCTGTATTCTTCTTACTGTTTCATAGTTAACTCCATATCCTAAATCCATCCTTTACATGTAATGAGTTGAGAAGTGGTAAGCACCGCCATGATCCACTAGAAACCTGAACTGAGAAAGGAGTTAGAGTTTGGTGAAGCTCCTTCGATGGCTTAGTTGGCAGAGTGTTTAGGTCGAATCAATGGAGAAGAAAGAGGCCGATACCTTCGTTTATATAAATTCTCTTGAAGGGTTAGATTCTGTTATGTACGGCTGATACCTAATTGGTTCATATGTAAAGAGAATGATGAGGTAACACATCCGCTCTACACTTATAGGATGGTGATGACCTCAAACCATTACTATGCTTATTATGCAAGCATGACTACCAAGTCTACACGCATGTGTATAGCTGTGATGCAGTCGATCTCAAGCTAGTGCCTTTGTGTGACATGTGTCCCAGACTAGAGTTACGGTGGATCTGAGATCCATGTGTATGACATGGATGAAGCCAATATTTACCCTATTATTATTATTAGGGAAAAGTATAAAAGAATACATGTGGTTTGCTAGATTTATAAACAAAGGTCCGTATTTTAAAAGTTGAAAATCTCAGGTTTGTAGTTGCATTGTTAATACACTCTTTAAAAACTGTCTCATCCGTTGGATTTTGAACTAAATTATGGATGTTAGTCGATACAAATACAATGGAATTTGGTAATATATATATAAGAATTAATCCCAAAAAATATTCAAATCTCAATTGAAAATTCTTAAATAACATTGGAAATTTATTAGGAGAATAAAAAGAAATTTTAATTAAATATTAATTATTTTATGGAAGAAAACATTGAGGTTTACATAGAGATCGGGCCAAAAGTATATGTATTCACACTGTTGATTCAATCCTTGTCTTAAACTGAACATTTTTTTTACCATTTAGCATCTAGATAGCTAACCTACGTTATTTAAGAATTATTTTTATCAAGATTTGAATATTTTTCAGTCATTTTTATTATTTTTTGTATTTTTTTACTTTTTTATCATTTAACTAAAAAAGTACTTGGATTTCTTAAAAATTTCAAACCTTCAAGTACTAATGCCCATTATATTCCTAACAACCAACGTGCAAAATTTCAGCTAAAAATAAAAGAACATTAGACAGTGTTTAGGGCATGTATTGGATGACTTTATTTGCTAATTACGAGGTAATTGTTTACTAATAAAAAAAATATCATACCTCTCTTTGTCAACTCCTAAATTGCAGGTCTGTGTTCACAAAAACGACATACCACATATATATTTTTTTTGTGTGTTTTTCCCTTATTATGATTATTATTAAAACGATGAAAATATAATTACAACGACAATAACTAAAATGCAGAATTAAATCTTTTTTATAATGTTTTTCCTGACTCGAATGAACCATGGAGAAAGTAAACAAATAGAGCAATATCAAATTGAAATTCCAATCAACTCTTAACAAACACATAACACAAAAAAAATTTACATGAAACTTCCCTCAAGTGAAAAGTAAAAATCATAAGACCTATGGCCTTTTTATATCTTCCACAGATTAAAGACATTTTTTACCCCTGTGCAATCAACGGTTTGCCCTCTTTCTCTTTGCCCTATTGAATTTTCTTTTTTACCCTTTGTGCTATTAAAAAAAGCTCCAAAATGGTCCTTAATAAGCATATTCTATCATATTTCATTAACAAAATTATCAATAAAATTTGACAAAATATACGTGCTGGGCGCTATTTTGGAGCTTTTTTGATAGCACAATCATACCATAGGGAGAGAAAAGAAAAAATTGTAATAGCACAGGGGCAAAAGGTCTTTATTCCTATCTTTCACTATCATAAACAATGAGAAAATACAACAAGTCTTTTCTAAATAAATTGGAGGCATACATCAATCATCATACTTTTGAATCAAAACATTAAAAGGGTGGTTGGTTTGCTACAAAATTTGTAAGGAATGAGAACGAAAATTAATGATTCCATTTGTTGTTGTTTGTTTGAACAAAATTAACCAAGTAATGAGAAATTCATTCCCCTATTTGTAGGAATCATGATTCTCCCCTCACCCCCATTAATCAAGTTGATTTCCCTCTATCCATTTAACTAAAATATATTATTTATAATAATTATTAATTTCTTTTTTTTTTCAATGAAAATGAGTTACAATTTTTTTATGGAAATAAATGATTTTAAAATGAATAGAAAAATCACTGTGGTAATAGTTATTCTCTGTAACTTTTCTTTTTTTAAAGAAAAAAATGGCTTTATAGCTTGTATATATATATATATATGCAAAATATAAAAATAATACAATGCGTAAAATGTTAAATGATGATTCCGATTCCAGATTATACCAAACAAAATTATTATATGGTGATTCTGATTCTCATTTTAAAGTTTAAACCAAACGGCTACTAATATATGTGGAAAACTATATCAAAGACAATATATGATAAGTAACACCTAGAAAATATATATGCAATATGTCCCAGTCGCAAAATAATCTCAAGACCTCCAAAACCAATCTCTATTTTTGAGATGAAGAGTACAAAGTTATTAAGTTGTTTTCTGAAAATCAACACGATTCAATGATTCAATCTCCAAGAAATGACAGATTCATAAAGATGGCCGAATGGCAAAACTCTATACTGTTTCCTTATATTTTCTTGGTTGTCTTTTTGCCTCCCTCTTATCTGAATGAAAAGCCTTTCTCTCTCTTACTTCAAAAATATTTAGGTCTCTTAATTATACTCCTTGAATCCTTGTTAAGAGACCTAAATATTTTGATGTTTACAACTAAGTCTCTCATTAGTAATGAGCTTGATATGTGATCTTAAGGATGAAACTGTAAAGTGTTACAAATTAGAGAACACGAGTTGTATATTTCATTGAAAATTATATGTGTATACACAACAACACTTATTGTTTCTCCTATAATCTGCTACTTAAATTTGAAAGAATTTGTTGAATATAGACAAGCTTACCATAAGCTTATCAGACCTGATTACCTCTCTTACAACAAATTTCCTTGCTTTGTATATAAACTCGCATGCTTATAGTATTGTAACTAAACTGATTTCATGTCTTTGTAATAATACAAGTTGATTAAAAGCTCAATTGAGCTTCATATGGTATCAGAACTAGGCAAATAACAGGAAGACGAAGCCAAAATAATCGAGCTCATAAGATTCTGCCATATGAACTATTTAAAGGTGAATATATATTTATAGGAGATGGAGATTAATCTGATCAAGTATTGGATAAAGATTCAGATCATCAAGATAGCAATCCAAGGGCTATGATTGTTAATTTGTAGTTGACAGTTTCCAACTATCTTTCATAGAGTAGATCCATGATCTGTGCTTTAAAGGTGAAAGGAAAAAGTGATTTTGTATATAAAGATTAGGAGATTCCAAGGAAGAATACAATAAAGTATCAGAAATTTTCTACAACAGATAATCTTGTTACTTCTTAGTTATTGAACTCTATGAATAATGATTTTGCTGAAGGATGTCAATATATAGTCGATTCAAGGGAATTATGGAAGGATTTATAACATAGGTTTGGTGATACAAATGGCCCTATGATTTACAAGATTAGGAAGGAAACTAGCCAAACAACACGAGGACTTTCTGTTCTTTAATATTTCAACAAACTGAAAAAGTTGTGAGAGAAGTTGAATTTCCTGAGTCATATACCACATTGATACTTTGGAATATTGCATAATGCGTGTGTAATACCTTTTAGCACATTTTTGGTTCACATGGAGAAGAAAGATTGATGCATTCTTACGAGAATTGAATGAACAATATGATCATATAAACGATCAATTGTTACTTTTAGATCCTTTTCCAAATATCGACAAGGCATAATCGATGTTATTGAAGGTGAATAAGCAGCAAGAGATCTTTGTTATTATGCCCTAGAGATTGCTAATTTTAACAAGGTTAATAGAAGACAAGTTAAGGATAAACACAAGTAGCAAGATGCAGATAAAGAACCTAAGTATTGTCGACTATGCGATAAGGATGAACATTCTCGATCCACTTGTTTTTATGTGATTAGATACATTGATTGGTGGAAAGGGGCAAGAGAGACTTTGATAATGCATGAAGTAGAGAACAAAAACAAACAATTTTCTTGAGCAAATGCAATTGTAGGAGGTACAAGCTTGAATGAAAAACCAAAGTACCATAGAAATGGAAACTCTATAGAACATGAACTTTGTAACATAAGAAATTTATAAGATGCTGAAAGGGAAAACTATAGCTGCTTGTTAGGATACACCACTGAACAATTCATACTTTACTTCTTTTTACAAGTTTCTCAAGTAATCAATCTCATTTGTTTTTTATGCATATAATTGCTGGATAGTATATAGTGCAGCCTTTTCTCATATAAGTCCTAGGATGAAACACTTTCGTGATTATAAGAATCTACTGATGAAGTAAAATGTTACATTACCAAATGGTACATCTTAGCCAGTTGGTTGTATAGGTAATGTGTAGTTATCTAACAAGTTTGGGTTGAAGAATTCTTTATATTCCCCATTTTCAATATAATCTACTGTTTGTTAGCCAGTTAATGAAGCAGTCAAATTTAAAAGTGATATTTTATCATGATTACTGTTGTTTGCATGAAAAGACTGATCAAACTATTATAGTAATTGGATGGATGGTGGAAGGGCTCTATTTATTGGATCACACATCTTAATTTGATGTTATTATCAATAGATTACAATTGTGTTGTTTTATAGAAGTGAGTAATACGGAGACCGATAGTAATGTTTTGATTAGTAAAGCTACTTTGTGGCATAACATATTGGGTCATCCCTCTTTTGATGTCCTTAATCATGAACCTTATATTGAACTTGAAGGAACATTGTCTCATTATAGTGTGTGCTCTAGTGCAAAACAACACAAGTTGCCATTTGCTAGAAGTGAAATAAAATTTTTTTCTTCTTTTGATATGTTGTATATGTTAGAGATTGTGCCCTAAGCCAATGTTGGATTATGTAAACAATCTTCTTAAGTCATTAATAAAGACTTATTTTATCATATATATTTGTATGTTAGTATTTATGATAATGTATCCATGAATTAATTGTGTAATTCTAAATTTCCCTAGTCGATTGTTATTATGGGAATAATAACAAACTAAGACTAGTGTGAGTGATAATGGATATTCATAAGATGAATATAGTGTATACAGATACAGATTATACTCACGGGCAATGTGTTAGAGAACATGTTGCTGGAGACCCACTATAAGATCAAGTTCATGGTCACGTGTCACAACTGATCTTGATTATAGTAGTGTCATCAGCTGATTCCTTTGACCTGAGGTCACCATGGATTCCGGGATGAATTCATGTTGTGCTTTGACGCAGTCAAACGCTGCTTGTAACAGAGTAGTTATAAAGGCTGTGGTTGGGTACAATATGACTCATGCTTAGGGATGTGAGTGACAGATATGGGATTTTGTCCCTCTCTAACAAGAGAGCGATATCACTGGGCCCCTCGATAAGTAAGACTGTTAAATGCATGGCCGTGCTCAAATAATTGATAAGAGTATCAATTGATTTGTCTGAACAGTTTACTTTGAGATCGAGAAAGCATATGATTAATTATATAAGATTGACAAGTGTACCATGTCTTATAATTAATCTTGATATCAAAGAGACAAAAGGGAATATGACATTCTATAAATAGGTATTGGATCATTCCAATCATATTAATTGGGTAGTCGTAATGGCTTGCTAGAGTCCGCTTGTGACCTATAAGGACATTATGGTAATTTCCTTATTGCCAATTAATATGATCCTATGGGGTCACACACAAGAGCAAAATGAAGTTCATCTTATCGGGTATAAATTATTATTGGATAATAATTTATGAATGAGAAAGAGAATAAATATATATAGTGATATATATTTATGTATGTATATATAAATATTAATGTAATTAATATTGCATAAAGTATGCTACATATTATAATTAAATTATATGGAGATATAATTAATTATAATATTATATATACATATATGTATCATGGAGAATTGAATTGATTTAATATTAATTGAGAATTAATATTAAATTGTGTGGGTTAATATATAATTATAACTAATAGGTGTATTAGGTTATAATTATAATTAACTAAATAGGGTTTATATTTAAGGAAATAAAAACCTGAAAACCTAATTGCTCCATAGGTTAAGAAGCAGATTTCGGCCAGCCACCACAAGCCAAGTGAACCAACCGAAACTCTCCTCCAAAAGGAAAAGGGAAAATCTGATTTTCTGCTCTCTCTTCTCTCGTTCGAAGAATTGTTCTTCAAATCCGGCGCTAGCACGCGGTGGACGTATTGCTCCGTGTGGATTAACCGTAGAGGGAAGCTATTTTGGTTCCTGCTTGATTCAATCTTCAAAGAATTAAGGTAATTCTTTAACCCTCCTTCCGATTCAATGCGATGTACATGGGTCCTTGGTGGGGATTAATCTTTTATCCGCTGCGTTTATATTTTTTGTGCGATTAATTCCCCTACAGTATATTGATCCATGGGGACCTTATAGCACTTCCTGTTTAACTGGTGCTAAGTACTTTGTTACTATAGTTGATGACTACACTCATTGGACTCGGGTGATTAAGTTAAAGGATAAATTATAAGTGACACAGGCTTTACAAGTTATCTTAAAAAATGGTTCAAGTACAATATTTTGTTGTAGTTAAGATTGTACATATAGATAATGGCACTGAATTTGTGAATGTTAGTTTTCAATATCATTTTCAATCTTATGGAATTAGGCATAATAGAATATGTCCACATACACCACAACAAAATGGCATAGTGGAGAGAAAGCACATGTATTTATTAAATGTTGCCAAATCCATCCTTTCCAAGATAGTTTACTAACTAAATATTGGGGGGAGGCCATACTAATGGCAACACATATCATTAATGTGTTAGCATCTAAAGTTTTGAATTGTCTCAGCCCATATAAATTTTTTTTAACAAGTTAGCAAACTATGTAAAGTTTCATGTGTTTGGATGCCAGTGTTATTATACTAATATGTCACCTCATAAGAAGAAGTTTAATGCCAAAGCATTTCCAGCTATATGTTTAGGGTTTGTTTGTAGTCAGAAGGGATATAAGGTCATGGGTTTTCAAACTAAAAAGGTTTTAGTTTCTAAAGATGTTGTGTTTGAGGAATCGATATTTCCTTTCTGCTTAGTCATCAAGATTTGGCAGTCAACACAATGTGATTTCAGAAATTGTTTCTTCATTTCCTACTTATTCTAATAGCACTACTCCAAGGTTGCATGACTTTGTTGCTACAACAGTCACTACCACATACCAATTGTCACAACTAAATAGTATTTCTTTATATCACAAAGGGTTTTTAGCAAATATTCATCATGTTAAGGAACCTACTAGCTATAATCAAGCCAAATAGAATCGTCAATGGATATAAGCAATGGAAGTAGAATTGCAAGCTTTGGAAGAGAACCATACCTAGCTTTAGTCTTGTTGCCAAAACTGTTACAGTCATGCTGTTCTCAACCATTGGAGTAGCAAGGTCATGGCCTATACATCAAAATATATATGAATAATGCATATTTGCATGGCATTGTAAATGAAGAAATCTATTTGCTATCTCCATATGGCTATCACAAAGCTCAGACAGAGTAACATGTAACTTCGTGACTCACTTTATGGCCATAAGTAGGTAGTGCGCTAATAGCATAAAGAAATCTCTACTAAACTTTTGAAATATGATTTTCAGAGATCACATAATGATCATTGCCTATTTATATTGTTTACAGATGTTGTTTTTGTTGCATTGGTCATCTATGTAAATGATATTTTGCTTATGGGGCCACATGAGAATGATATAGCTCATGCTTAGGCTTATTTGCATCAGTTATTCACTATCAAGGACATTGGTCTATTAAGTATTTTATGGGGGTGGGGATTTCTGGGTTTGATGCAGGGTTGTACTTATCATAGACTAAGTATATCACAAATATGATTTTTTATGCAGGCTTGTCTAAACCTACAATAGTCGTAAGTCCAATGCTGCTAGGGGTTGATCTCATAATGCCTGGTCTTGTATTGTTTAATCCTACTTGTTACATGAGGCTTAGTGGCAGGCTTTTGTATCTTAGATTTATTAGGATAGTTTGGTATTTGTAACTTAACATTTAAGTGAACATATATATGCAAACTCTTTGCACAAATCACATGCATGCGTATACCAAAAGATCTATCATTGGTTATTGCATTCAGTAGGGAGATTTCTTGATATCTTGGAAGGGTAAAAAGTAGAATACATTCAGCAGATCATCCATAGAAGTTGATTATCGCAACGTGGAAGTTACAGGGTGTGAATTGAAGTGGATATCTTACCTATTGCAAGATTTCCATGTTTCTTTGCAACTATCTATCTCTCTACATTGTGACAACAAGTCAACTCTAGCTCTTGCATATAATCCAATGCATCATGAGAAAATCAATCATGTGGCCATTGATTGTCATTTGATTCAAGAGCATATAGCTACAAGTTTTCTTCAACTGCTTTTGTTTATTCTGATACACAGTTGGCTGACTTATTCATTAAGCATTTGAGTCATCACCAAATGCTTCCTGCCTTGATCAAGTTGGGACTTGTCATCCTCTTTTGTCTCCATCTTTAGGGGGGGCGGGGGGTTGTTGAATACACACAAGCTTACTATGAACGTATCACACTTGATTAGCTCTCTTAATTTTGTTGCAACAAATTTTTCCTTCCTTTGTATATAAACTCACATGCTTATAGTATTGTAACTAACCTAATTTCATATCTCTCTAATAATACAAGTTGATTGACATAGAATTCATACATATTTAAAAAATTTTACAAAAGAGAAAAGTGGTTGCAAGAGATATTAAACATATTAATTATGGATAAGCATCAAACTTGCATGAGATGCTTAAGGAATTGCGACTTAATTTTATCTAGCCTAGGTTTATTAATGTTCTAATTTTTTTAAAACCCTAAATCCATCACATTTCCACTCCAATTATAATATTTACATAAATAAATGATAACTTTAAATTGAAAAAGATCTGTTTATATTGATGATTTTGATGTTTTCCTTAGAGTTCCTCTAATGCTTGCTTTTTATAAGTGCTCAGAAATTGTCCTCCTCATTTTGTTTTAACACGTTTCCATTTTTACTTTTGCTTTTTTTTTTTTTTTTTTTTTTTTTTTTTTTTTAGCCTTTTTTTCATCTCTTTATCTTTAGCAATACTCAATTTTTGAAGGAAAAAACTTCTCCTTGTTGTAGAAGTTAGTAATGTGTACTTCTAAAATTCTTTGGTTTACACGCTTGTAAACTTAAAATTAATTATATAGTTTTTCCCATTCACAAAATTCGAATCAGAAATATTTCTTAACGGGAAGAGCTCTTTATCACTACGATCAACATCTCTTAGTAAACTTAAAATTAATTAATTCCAAGTATTTAATAGTTATATCATACTTTAATTAATTGGGTGAAACATTCAACTATGATAGAATTAGACCAATAAAATTTTATTCTTAAGTCCATTGTGTACATAATTATATGATATTTAGAATTAACTAAGTTGAAACAAATCTTATAATTAAATAAATAGTTGCATACAAATGTGCATATATGTTTGTACATATCATTAATTCTATAAGGAGAATCCATACGACTCAATATTATATAGTTTCTTCACCCACATGAATTCCTCATCCATATGCACATATTTGTATATTATGTTCTTCAAATAACTTTAAATTTCGTATAATATTTTTGGTTAATTACTATGGGACTAACATATATTTAATAGTTTTGTGTTATGATAAAAAGGCAACAAAATTTAATATAGTCCTCAATAAGGATAATAATATTGTTTCTTGTAATAGTCATTTTTAGAAAAATTATTTTGTATCAGTTGTATATCATTGTACAAAATTATGAAGGCATTTAATAATTTGTCAATTTTATCATTCAATTTATGAAACCAATTAAAGAGTCATTTGTAAGATATTTCAATAAAATACACAAGACATTTTAATTAGTTTTTTTAATCTATGTGTTAAAATGTAAAAGGCTTATAATATTAAACGGAGGGTGATATTTTTGACAATTTTTTTTTTTTTTTAATCTAAAGTGATGAGTTAAAAATTTTTACGGTTTTGTTTCTCTATATATTTTTTATTTCCTTATTTTTCTATCGAATTAATTGCATTTTTCTTGTAGCATAAATATTGACATTTTTATATATAATAATAATGGTTGGAAGAGGGGATGAGACCCCACTAATTGGGTGGTTAAATTTTATATATATATATATAACATCCATGTCAGTCCAAAAAGCCTTCCATAAATATGCAACATCTGCAGAGACTGATGTGTAAAAAAATAAAAACTACAAGCTTTGCTTCATTTTGGAAAAGTTTTTCTTTTCCCTTTTCCAATTTTCTTTCCTTTTGCAAGTTTTTCAATTTTCTATTCTCCCAAATAGAGAACTATAATACTAAAAATATGTTTAGTTTATTCTCGTTTCTCAATTTTCTTTTTTAGAATTATTTTTTAGTGCAAAAAAAAAAAAAAATTATGTGCACCGTTTTGAAATAAAATTTAAAAGCAAATTGGAGTATATTACTTTTTATTGTTGAGACAATCCTAATCCCTTGAAGTACCTTTTTGGGTTAGTTAGGCCTTTGTTTACATGGTATCACAGTCATGTGGACAATGTTGTTGGACCAACCCCAATTATGGGCTACCTATGAACTTCACACATCCAAGATAGATCAAGGTTTAGATGGATCCGGGCGTAAGAGGGATGTGTTGGAATCACACATTGCATGGCTATGAGAATATATTGCTCCTTATATTGTTGAGGCAATCCTAACATCTTGAAGTATCTTTTGGGGTTAGTTAGGCCTTTATATATAAAATAATGTCCAACTGTTTCAACATATGTGCACTTGTAAGTGATAATAATAATAATAATGGCTTAATTCCACCTATGGTATACCAACTATCACCCTCATCACATTTTGGTATATCAAATACTATTTTGCACATAATAGTACCCCAACTGTCAAGTGACCTCCAATTGTGGTTTTTTTACCTGAGACTCTTGGTTGAGCAGACCACGTCAGCGAGTTGACCAATGTCAAACTGAAATGTGGGCCCCACCATAGATGAATTCCCAATTATACCCTTCATCCTTTCCTTCTTCTCCATCTCTCTTCTCTTCCTATCTTCTTCTCTCTCTCATCACTCTCTTTCTCCATCTCCCTTCTCTTCCTATCTTCTTCTCTCTCTCTGACCCCAGTGACACCCCCCTAAAAAAATCTTTCATAAAGATAAAAAAAAAGGAAAAACAAAGTGGGTGGAGATATAAGGTAAAAAAAAAAGCAGAAAAAGGTGAAAGCTGTTAGTGGCAAGGGTATTGAAACCCTGGCGAATCAAAGAGAAGAGACGCAACATGAAGGCGCGGAAAGCATGAGTGGCGATCGGAGGTTGAGATAGGGACTGAGATTGTGTGTTTGAGATCGGGATAGATATAGATGGAGGAGCGGCCATGACTACTGTGGCTCCTGCCGGAGAAGGGGAAATCAGTGTTTATTTCATCGAAATTGGAGATTTAATCGAAGAGAAAGAGAAAATCTAGGTGTGGTCT
Source organism: Euphorbia tirucalli (assembly GCA_039660915.1). Taxonomy (NCBI): domain Eukaryota; kingdom Viridiplantae; phylum Streptophyta; class Magnoliopsida; order Malpighiales; family Euphorbiaceae; genus Euphorbia; species Euphorbia tirucalli. The sequence goes on along the minus strand of CM077634.1, from coordinate 20,695,705 downwards.
TCGTTGAAATTGAAGGATGTGAGTAGGGAAATGCTTCCGTGTGATGCGATGTTGTGTAGTGGAGATTTAAAATGGCTATGATTCAATTTGATTTTTGAATCCAAGGTTGTGGTTGACTTGGATCTGTTTTTGGCCTACAGAAGTTAATTTTATTTTGTGACTGTTGGTGGACTCGAGAGAAGAAGAATTTCGCCACCATTGCAATCTCTTAAAGCTTGTAATTTGCGCCAGCATTTTATCTTTTATTTTGAAACAATAGGGTCAGAGAGAGAGAGAGTGATGAGAGAGAGAGCGATGAGAGAGAGAGCTTGAAGGAAGAAGATACGAAGAGAAAGGAGATGGAGAAGAAGGAAGGGATGAAGGGTATAATTGGGAATTCATATATGGTAGGGCCCACATTTCAGTTTGACATTGATCAACTCGCTGACGTGGCGTGCTCAACCGGGAGTCTCAGGTAAAATGGTAGTTGATATACCAAACTGTGATCAGGACGATAGTTGGTATACCATAGGTGAAATTAACCCCATAACTAAAAATAGAAAACTGTTAAAATGAGAAGTTATAATTTCAAGTATTTTACAAGAGGGCAGCAAGACATAGCCAACATCAGTGGCAGCAGTAGCCTATTTTCAGTATACCGGCCAAATTCAATAGGTAGAAAAATCAGATAAACAATCAACTTGACTACCAATTTGTCTTAAATTGAGTTTTTAGTAGTGCATCCCTCATGGAAAAATAATGTGAAAATGATATCTTTTAATACATTTAGTAACTTTTTATATATCAATTTTATTTTTATGTTGACATATGTAATTTAGACTTATTGGAGAAAGGTTGAATTCAATTTAGATAAATTGAGTCTCCATGTCATGTTAAAGTTTCCGATTAACCATCTAACAGATTATGAAAATAAATCTAGGTTTGATTCTACTTAATCGGTTCAGTATGTGTTGTTTTATGACCCGAACTAATGCAAAACAAAATGAATAAGATACCGGACAACTAGGGATTCACTTCGATGTCTAAGTCAATAATGATCATAGAGAGAATTAAGCATTTATTCGAGTATAAGTTGTGTCTCAAACCTTTGAGGAAATTTCCTTTTATATAAGCGTTGGCTTTGAAATTCTAGTCCTTTTAGGACGATATTTTAGGAATGAACTTTGCATACCGCTAATTAGAGGAATACATTCTATCACATGATTAGTGATAGTTGCAAAATAGGAGTACATCAAGCTCATTCTTTTTCGCTCGGCTCTATTATGTAGATTTTTGAAGATGACTTCAATGGTGTCATGTTTCCCAAGATGATCGTTACTTTTCTTTCTTCTCTTGTTTCAAAAAAAGAAAAAAAAACATATGAGCAATTGATGTAGGGCGTATTCTTCCACTCAGAGTAACAATTCGACTTGAAAATATCTACAAGAAGTAGACTTTAATTGAAAATCTATTTCGATTAGTATTAGTACTTTAATTGGAATTAATTGTTATTTAATTTGTATTAGAATTAGATTCTATTCCAAATATCCTAAACTCATAAGGATTGTTTATTTAATTTATATTATAATTTAGTTAGGATTTACATTCTTATTTTGATGTAATTAGAAATTCTAGTATCCTTGGAATGGTTAGGCTATAAATACTTAAGCTTTGTAATTTATTGGCTAAATATATACGCGGTCCCTTCAACTTTAATTTTTTAGCCGCTTGACCCCCTCAACTATTTTATCGATCTATCTAACCTCTCATTTAAAGATAAAATACATACGTAGCCCCTTCAATTTTTATTTTTGAGCCGTTTGACCCCCTCAACTATTTTAGCAACCTATCTAACCCCTCATCTATTTTAAAGTAATATTTTCAAACCTTTGAGTGAACATAATCAGACACAACAGAGTACAATGTGTTACACGCGTCCGACACTAAAAACATGTAGGATACACACTGGAAACTATCTTCTATCTAATTAATATTACAAACTATTATAAAGTGAAGATTTTCCAGCAATTAATTAAACTCAAGAGGAGGAAGAAATACGACACATCAGCATTCAAATGTCTAAAAATACCACTTTAAAATAGATGAGGGGTTCGATAGGTCGCTAAAATAGTTGAGGGGGCCAAGCGGCTCAAAAATAAAAGTTGAAGAGGCTGCGTATGTATTTGGCTTTTAGATAAGGGATTAGATAGGTCGTTAAAATAGTTGAGAGGGCCAAGCGGCTCAAAAATTAAAGTTGAAGAGGCCACGTATGTGTTTGGTCTAATTTATTTTAGAAATCTTTCATATTTTGATTAATAATACTTATTTGAGATTTATCTCAACTTTCTGTTAGATTAGTCTAATTGGTTGTTGGATTTTATACTTCTAATTTTGATATATACGTGAATTGGGAGGAAAGCTACAAAATGAATTCATATAAAAGTAAAATATGTGACTAATATGTTAGGATTTTGTGGACTTTATAATATGTATATTAGGATTTTGTGGACTTTATAATATGTATATGACGCATTACCGATATTTGGGCACATAGACGTATGTGCATTTTCGGTATTGGATCGTGTATTTATCATTATAATTAAGTTAAAGGCCCAATTGAAGTGATCGAATTAATTAATAGGGCCACGTCATTTTATAAAAAGAAGTGTGGGTCAATTTATTATAGGTATAGAAATTCAGGGTATAAAACTAATTTATGATGGGTTTAATTAGTAATTTATACCAGCTCTTTATAAATAGGGGTTATGGTCCCTGGTTGAGTGTAATTTCCTAAGGAAAACACATATTCCTTAAACTCAGAGGAAACCCCATCCTTCCCTGAACCTTCAAAGGAATTACAAATTAACCCGAAGATCAGATACCCGGATTCAAACAAAAGGTGCTGTGATCATGGAACCAGGTACGCTTCCGTTATTACAGTTTTAATCAATGATTTTTATATAAGAATTAGATCATGGATTATTAGATTATTTTCTACATAATAATCTATTTACCTTAAAAAAAATATATTAAGTAGAATATATAAAAAAAGATTAAGAGTAAAATAATTGGAATCATGATTGATAATTAGCTAAAGAAATACGAAACTACAAAATAATATCTCAAAGAAAGAAAAAAAAAAAAAAAAAAGACATGACACCCATGGATGTCCAACATTTAACTTAGGTGACATTAGAATGACACTGAGAAAACAGTCTCAAAAAAGTATCTCAAATAAAAAGAGCATCTTATCCATTACATTTAAACAATTTTAGTTCCCTTAACGAGACATAATGTAATCTAAGATTGTAATAAAATCAAAGTTTTTACTTGAATCATTCATATATGTTCCCGCATTTGCTGTTCGACATCTAAAACAAAATGTCAACATTTGAAATGTGAATTTGCTAAATTTTTTTTTCTTTTTTAATTTGGATAAGACATTTGAGATATGGTTGTTATTGAATTCGATGTATCTTATATCATATATATGAGAAATTTTATAATGGATAAGGGTGTATAAAATGAATCGAAAACCGAAAAATTGATTTTTAAAACCGAACCCGATAGACTAGGTTATGATTTTTCATTTTAAAAACTATTGGTTAATCAAAACCAAAAAATTAACCGATTATTTGCACATTTACATATAATTTACTATAAATTTACGTGAAATTTTAGTTATTCATATACAAATATACATATTTATATTTAATTTTTAAGTTCAAGATATTTAAAAACTTCAAAAGTTGTTTATTGTGTTGTAATTTTAAAATTCATAGTTTATCACTTAATACTTAATTTTAACATTTAAAAATTAAATTTTTTCTATAAAATGTTGTTAATGGTTAATCCAATGGATATTGGTTAACCGATTTATGGTTAACTAATTCTAACGTACTGATTAATGGATTGTGAAACTTTTTATTAATTGATTGATTAACTGACCATGTACACCTGTACTAATTAAACTAATCCATGTGAACAATTTCAATAAAAGAATAACACATATGTAACATGGCTATTGGAAAATGAAAAAGTATGTTGAAAAATTTTTAAAAGAAAATATTTGGGTGTTGATTTTTAATTGGAAAGGTCCACGTAAACCAAATCAGTTGAATTATATATGTTCAGAATTAAATACTTAATCTTCCTAAAAATTACTTAAAAGAAAAAAAAAATCTATTTAAAATAAAAAGGAAATTATACTCTTCATTTAAAGTAACATAAAAGAAGGTTGTTATTATGGTAAAAAAAAGTTCATAATTTGAAAATTAACATGTCATAGTTACATTATTACTTTTTAAATCAACAGAGAAATTTTAGAATATTCTTAGAATATAAATTCACTTAGTTATAAAAAGATATTTATATTTTTTTATTAACCCTTATAATCAAAGCATTAATCCTTTTTTCAAAAGAGTATTCTAAACTTTTTTTTCTTTGATGCAAGCGTAGCAAAAGATGTTTATTTTTTATGTCATTTTTTTCCTAATAAGGATGGATTGATATGAACGAATACTATTTACTATGCACTGTGTTGGTATAAACCTGTGTATAACCAATGATATCATAATCTTACCATGTGATAATGTAAAGCTTATATATTCTAATTACTAAAAGAAAATAATCCACTTAATTCCAATTAACTATAACATAAAAAAGAACCTAAAAGTGAAGCGATATATATATATATATATATATAGTTGCAGATTATAGAAAACAGAATTGAAAATAAAACGAAGAACAAACGAAAGATTTAAAATACTTTTCAACCTTAACGGAAGGAAGGAAACAGTAGAGACGAGGCCTGTAAAAACATGTTCCTTAAGACAATTATCTGCCCCGTAGTGGCGATTTGTCTCCCAGGATACAACGACTCTCAAAGGCGAACCGAACTATGTGAAGTATACTATCACCGGGAAAAAGGAAAGATTTTTTTTGGAGGAAGCAGAATGCAAAGGAAATACGAAATCAATAGAATGGAAGTAAAAGAAAAAAAATGGCAGAAGGAGAATTTGAATAAGCACAAAAAAAATATCTGGAAAAAATTTTGTTGGGCCGGAGCAAAAACTAGGCAGGCCCATTTCGGTCCGGCATTCGCGACGCCCACATCGTGCGGGTGCTCATTGGGCCTTTGAAGGCTCAGGGCTAGGATTTGCACCCCCCCTGCGCGCGCAAGAGAGAGCCTTTTGGCTTATACAAGTTAACACCTTACAAAAGTGTATTTCAATATAAACACCTTTTCCACTTCATATTTTTCCCATGTGGGATAAGTTAACATAAGCCAAATTTTTCTCCAAATATTCCATTCCATTAGGCTAACTTTGAGCAACAATTTCTCATTCACTACTTGTCCGTTTTGGGTAAATTATATACCGTTGGAAAGGTCACGTTACGTACTATACAATGACACTAATCATTTAATTAAATATGCTTCCTTTCCATAATATAATTTGGCCCAAAGTTGACAAATAATCACTAATATATAATCCAATATATTTATCAAATTTCCAATATATATATATATATATATAGTACTTAGCCATGGGAATTGACCAACCTAAATTAGTACCATTGCAAAAAATCTATATATATGAATATCCAAAAAGATTGGATTCAAAGTGTATATATATATATATATTTTTCAACAAATGTTGTTCCCAATTCCTTACACAAAAACATTAGAATAATAAGTTATTTTGTAATTGATATTTTTATTTGCTCCACCGCCTGCCTCCACGATAGAGACAAAGGGGGCCTAGCCCCTTTTGTCTCTCTTTTTTGCAACTATGCATCACTTGGTTTCAACATTTTTTTATATTTAATTAAACAATATATAAAAATAACCCTTTCTAATACTTTTTCCAAATAAAACTTGATTCTCAAGTAACCAAAACAAAAGTTGTACTTTTTCCTAATTAGTACATTAATTGATTAAGAATAAATTACATAGAATATATCGACATTTGTTTATAATAATAACATATGCATAAAATCCTTTCTAATTAATTATTCACCAATTATTTCTTTCTTCTGTTAAACCAATCGACTCCAAGTTTTCAATTTATTTATTAGTAGGAACTGCATAGAGCATTGTGATTATTAATGGGCAGAACATTTCGATCCAATTTATAGGAATTACATAGAAGATTCACGTTTTAGATATTAAAAGTTATTATTGGATCTTATTTATCAATTTAAATTTTTTTTATCAATTAGTTCCATGATACATGTTGATTATTTTTCTAGCTAAATAGGTCTTAATTATCAAATACACATAAAACATGAAGAAAATAGATGGAACTTATAAATCAAACATAATCATCTCTTAAATACCATAAATTATATGGTCAGATATGGTAGTGGAATCTTGTTCAAACTCAAGAAAGATTCTTGCACATTAATTTTTTCTTTCTTTTTTTTTTTTTAAAAAAAAACTCAATTTTAACTACATTTTATGTCGTTTTTGTTGGAGATTCCACAAAGACAATAAATGAGTCTAAAATGTGGCATATAAGTGATGTAGATTTGGCCTTAACACATGTTAATTGATTTTGTGTTACATGGACTCAACTACGTATATATACACACTTATGCAGTCATGCTCAATACTATCAAGGATCACAAAGTCTTTTTATAGCATCAAAGCAAAAAAGACCTAACAACCAAAAGATCTTAGGGCTCGTATTTAAAAAGACCTGATGGAGTTTAAGTTAGTAGAGAAGACTAGACGCAATGATAACCATGGGCTTCAAAGGGAGATAAGCCAAGGAATGTTTGGAAAGTGACAATTGTTCTAGACTAAGTTGCACTTAAGGGAGAGTGTTGAGAATCCCACATCGAGAAATAAATGTGTCTAAAAAGTGGCATATAAGAGGTATAGATTAAACCTTAACATAAACTAATTGGTTTTAATTTACATTGGCTAGATCCCATATATATACTCTCTTTCGCAGTTAAGCTCAATCTCTCAAAGCCTATAGAGTCTTCTTAGTTTATAAATGTATCTCATTATTTTTGTGAAATCTTGATGAAAAGAGTGGCGATAGCTTGATGATACCATAATGATGATGCATTATATTAGTGTTATCACGCTGAAAAATGCAACATACATTAAAAATGGAAATAGCTAGAATACAAGGAAGAATACAGAAACACTACAAGAAATTTTAGATTTAGTGATGGAGTGCAAGATCCTACTGTGAAGCTTAAAGTAGAGGATTTTAGCATGGTGTTTGTTAGATGGAGTTATTCTGTTACAGCTGTCATATATAAATCCATGTACAAACACCAAATTACTTTTAAATGGAAAATCAATTTGCTTTTCTCTTCTTCTTTTCTGAGATCCCGATTTACGTGGTATCAGAGCTTTATCATAACACATATGTGCTGTAGCGCCTGAGTCGATTATCCAATCAGTATCTAAAAAGTACTAAAAAACAGATAAAGCTAAAGCATTACCTGCAAATCCAGCAAAGGCTGCAAAATCTTTGCTTGAATTAGTATCTATAACACCTCTTTGCTACAAAATCTCATCACTTCTTGCTGCACCAAATTTGAAAATTGCTTAGGCAAAGCATCAGAACACATACTAGTATTTGTATCATGAAAATCTGTATCCAATGGAGTATCTGAAGTTTTTTGCACCATATGCGCTTTATAGCCTCCACGGGAATAACTAAACTTCTGCTGTACAGGTGCTGCAGGATTTCTTGGTCCCTTGAACCAGTTTGGATAACCTATCAATTTGAAACAGTTTTCCCTTGTATGCCCTGTATCATCACAGTGACTATAATACCTATCATCATTCTTGTTAGATTTCTTCTTTCCCTTAAAACCTTCAGTCTTGAACTTAGAGTTCCTCTGATGATAAGAAACATGTGAAAACTCAGTGGAAACAGAATCTGCAACCCTTATCTCCCTTTCTTTGGCAACTCGCTGTAGCATTCCATATACTTTCTTTAAATCTGGAATCGGATCCATGATTAAAATCTGAGATTTCACTCCATCATAAGCCTCATTCAACCCCATTAAGAATTGAATCACCCGATCTTCTTCATTCATAATCTTATTTCTAGCAACAACATTGCAAATGCAATTTTTTGATGCACCACAATGACAAACTGGTAAGGGACGCAAGTAAGATAGTTCCTCCCACAACTTCTTAAGTTTGTTGTAATAAAGCACCAAAGAACTATTTCCCTGTGTTAATGATCCTATCTCCCTTTTCAACTGATACAACAAAGGACCATTATTTTCCCCAAAATGATTTTCAATTTCACACCATAAGGATCTTGCAGAATCAGCATAAATGAAAGACTCAACTAATTCTTTTGATATAGCATTCAAGATCCATGAAATTACTAAGCTATCATTCTTCTTCTACTTCGAATACTCACTAGATTTCACATCAGGTTTAAAATCATCTTGCAGCAGATAATCAATCTTGTCTTTTACTTCTAAAGCCAAAATCATACCACACCTCCATGAAAGGTAATTATTAACAGACAAAGGTGTACTCACCAATACAAGACCAGGATTCTCAGACTGAGTCATCATCATAACAGATTAATCTCTTCCAGCAAAATAACAATCGCGATCTTGATTTCTTGTACGAAATTGATTATCACTATTTCTCATCTCTTCCTCTATTGAATCATCATCTCTGTTTTCATTCGCAGAAGACTAATTATTCGAAACCTCTTCATCTTCAGTCCGCAAAGCTGCGTGCAAATAGCTCCGCCTCCTCATCGAAGACCTTGCTCAGTTTTTCAATGTTTCCACTGTATCTACTAATAAAAAGGTTACCTTACCTGATGGTACAAAACAACAGATTCAGCTTTGTAGTTTTGTTTTGGTTGGAGAAAAGTTACAATTGGCAAATGTGTTATTCTTACCATTTTTCAAGTTCAATTTATTATCTGTAGGACAATTATTGCATGATAACAACATTTCTGTGATTTTCTATCCTAAGTGTTGTTTTTTCCAGGACCTGAGGTCTGAGAAGGTGATTGCTGTTGGGGTGTTGGCAGGAGGTCTATACAAGTTAAGCAAGGATTCTTTTGTTGCAGTTACTATTAATAATTGGTGTAATTTGTATGCTTTTTCTGTTTTATCTTCAGATAGAAGTTTAAATGCTACTTCTGATATAAAAGATCAGTCATATTTTTGGCATTTGCGGTTTGGTCATGTTGCTTTTAACAAATTAGTTCATTTGAAGAGTTTGGACATAAGAGAATCTTGTATTCCATGTACAGTGTGTCCACTAGTGAAGCAACATCATTTGTCATTTTCTATTAGTACCATAACTACAACCAGTGCTTTTGTTTTGTCACACATGGACTTGTGGGGTCCACGGCATCCATCTTTGACCGGTGCCAATTATGTACTTACTATTGTGGATGACTTTACTAGATGTACATGAACTTTGTTGTTGAAATACAAATCTCAAGTTGCAGAAAGTGTTATTTGTTTTGTCAAGATGGTTGACACTCAGTTTAAACAGTCTGTGAAGATAATTAAAACTGATAAGGGGACAGAGTTTGTTAATCATACTTGTAAGCTGTTTTTTTCTTTTTTTCTTTTTTTTTTTTTTGGGGAGATAAAGGAATTCAGCATCAGCGAACTTGTGTTTACGCACCTCAACAAAATGGTGTGGTAGAGCGTAAGCACAAACAATTGTTGAAGGTCACTCGAGCTCTGATTTTTCAGGTGAACTTACCAAGGTTATTTTGGGGGGAGGTAATATTGTATGCTATAGTCCTGATCAATTTGCTTCCCACTAAGGGTTTGAATTGGAAAAGTCCCTATCAGCTCCTAATGATAAAGATCCAGATTTTGCAAAGTAGAAAGTTTTTGGTTTTTTGTGTTTCAATACTAATACTCTGTCTCACAAAAACAAATTAGATCCTCGGGCTTTTCCAGGCTTTTTTTTTTTTTTTTGGATTAGCTAAGTCTCAGAAGGGATATAAGGTTTATAATTGGCAAACTAAATAGTTAGTGATATCCAGGGATGTTGTTTTCTATGAAGATCATTTTCCTTGCACAAGCTTACATGTTGATGGGTCTTCTACTCTAGTTCTTCCATCTTTGTAGATACAACTGATTTTTCTTCTATTTCTTCTTCTACTTCTGTTCCCAATTCTGTTGATCCTATTGTTGATACATCTTCACAGGCTGATTCCTCGCTTCAGCAGATGCAAATTCTTCCTTTACGGAGATCTACCAAGCAAGTAAAACAACCTCAATGGGTACAAGATTTTGTGATTAATAATCATGTTCTTTCATCTCCTACAAACAGAATTGTTCAGATGCCATTATTTACAGAACACCATTTTGCTTTTCATAGCAATATTGCCAAAATACAGGAGCCTACTACTTATAAAATGGCATGTAAAGATTCAAATTAGGTTTCAGCTATGCAACAAGAGCTTCAAGCATTAGAGGATAATGGCACTTGGAGATTAACTACTCTCCCAAAAGGGAAAAAGGCTATTTCATTAAAATGGGTTTTTCGGGTTAAGTATAAGGCCGATGGTAGTTTGGATCGTTATAAGGCGTGGCTTGTGGCCCGTGGATATAATCAAGAATGGGGGATTGACTATCATGATAGTTTCGCTCCTGTGGCCAAAGTAGTTACTATGAGGGTGTTTTTAGCGATTGCAGCATATTTTGGTTAGGAAATTCACCAAATTGATATTAATAATGCCTATTTGCATGGCTATATTGAGGAAGACTTGTATATGATTCCACCAGAGGGATATTCTAAGGCACAGCTAGGGCAAGTATGTCAATTAATCAAGTCCTTATATGGCCTAAAACAGGCTGGGCGACAGTGGAATAAAGAGTTTACTAGCAAGTTGGTTTCATTGGGATTTCATAGGTCTATACATGACCATTGCTTGTTTACCAAGTGGTTTGGAAATGATTTCATAGCAACAGTGGTGTATGTTGATGATGTTTTAATTACTAGTACTTCTGTCAAGATGATTCAGGAGGTGAAGGAGGCATTACACTCTGCTTTTACTATTAAAGATATGGGGCAAGCTAAATATTTCTTGGGTATTGAAATATCCAGATCATCAAATGATCTTGTTTTGACTCAACATAAATACATTCAAGATTTGCTTAGTAATACAGATTTACAAGATGCAAAGCCAGTTACAAGTCCTACAATGATTGGCATTGATCTTTCTGCAGTTAGTCCTGTGTTAGAAAATCCAAAGCAAATTCACAGAATTGTTGGTAAATTGCTATATCTTGTTTTTACTGGGCCTGACATCAGCTTTGCTACTTAGCAAATTGGTCAGTATTTACAAGCAGCAACCCAATTATAATTTGAGGCAGCGCTGCATATTCTAAGGTACTTGAAGGGTACAGCCACAATGGGTTTATTTTATCCTTCCAGTACTGATTTACTTATGAAGGCTTATTGTGAAGCTATGCCAATTCAAGCATATAGTGATGCTGATTAGGCTCGGTGTAAAGAAACCAGGAGATCGGTTGGTGGTTATTGCATCTTTTTAGGAGGATCATTATTTTCTTGGAAATCTAAGAAACAACCGACATTGAGTCGATCTTCTGCTGAGGCTGAATATAGATCAATGGCAGTTGCTTCATGTGAAATCAAATGGCTTTCTTTTTTGCTACAAGAGTTTTCTATTCCAATTCATACTCCCATTCCTTTATTCTGTGATAATCAGGCGGCCATCCACATAGCTGAGAATCCGGTTTTTCATGAGCACACTAAACATCTTGATATTGATTGTCATGTAGTTAGGGAGCATTTACAACAAGGTTTTCTTTTTACACCTTTTGTCTCTTCTTCTCTTCAACTTGCTGATCTTCTTATAAAACCATTGACACAACAACAAATGTTGCCAGCTTTAATCAAGATGAATGTTGTTTCCACACCATTTTCATCTTGAGGGGGGATGATGGAGTACAAGATCCTACTGTGAAGCTTAAAGTAGAGGATTTTAGCTTGGTGTTTGTTAGATGGAGTTATTATGTTACAGTTGTCATATATAAATCCATCTACAAACGCCAAATTACTTTTAAATAGAAAATCAATTTGCTTTTCTCTTCTTCTTTTCTGAGATCCCGATTTACATTTAGCAAAAAAGAATTTACAAAAAAATAAATTTGTAACTAGAAAAGCACGTCTTGCAATAATAACCAAAAGTTGTTGTCAAAAAGCATATTTAGCAGTAAAAATATATCACATTTTTACTGCAAAACTATTTTATTACCGCTATAAGCTATAGCGACAAGAAAATAGTTGTTATATGTTGTTGCTATAAAATTGTGGTTTAAATGTACTTTTTGGCAACAACTTTTGGATATTGCAACCAAATGTGTTTTTTTGATAGGAAATGCTAAATTCAATAGCGAAAATAGAGAAGAAAAGTAAAGAAAAAAAACACAAAATATACAATGAAAAACAGAAGAAACAAATATAAATGGAAGAAAGAACAAAAGTTTCGCACCAAGGAAAAGAAAAAACCTACCGTAGCCATTGTGAAGGGAAAAGATAAGAGAAAGAAAAAAATTAATAATAAAAAAATGTAAAACTTGTTACGATTTGAAAAAAATTCTAAAAACTGTTAATTTTGATATTTTCTAATATAAATCCGTACTCAAAAAAATATTTGTGCACAAGCACAGCCAGTGCAATCATTCAAATGCAGACGTCTAATAATAATAATAAATAATAAATGATTAGGGGTGGACGACGGTGGAATCCATGATAAGGCTTTTTTCTAGTAATATTAATATTAATAATAATTGGTCTCACGAAACCAAAAAGTCTATACAAATGTCAGTGGCATCTTTGCTGTATGTCACCAGTGCTTCGCCCTCTTTTTCACTAACAAACATAAAACATATCTCAGGATTCCATTAAACATATGTATCCTCACATATCTCACTTAATTTATACGAGAAAATTATATTATTTTTTTATTCGATTAACAAAAAATGAAAAAATAAATATATCCTCTGGATGAATTTATATATACATTATGAAAATAAATATGAATTTTGCTCTCCCTAATCGGCCTGTGAATTTGGTACAGCAATCCGAATATTTGTAAAGTAAGAACAAGTAAAGATGCCAGGTAACTGGGGTTATACTCTGATGTCTAAGTCAATGAATGATCTTTGAAAAGGTAAAGAGAACTCAAAACTTAGAGTTAGATATCTCAAACTTCTGGGGGTTCCTTTTATAGAAGTAATGTAGGTCTAGTTAATTTAAGACCTGTATGCCTTCTAGTCTTTAGAGACCTATTATAATTATATTGTCCTGGTTGAATTATACGTAGGAGGTAAACTCCTAAACAAACCAAAGTTAATTCTTATCCTTCTAGGAACCAGCTACTTTCTTGAGGTCAGTTTATGGAGAGATTTCGGGCTGTAGTATTGGAGAATAAATCACATATTGAAATCACTATTAGAATATTGGCTATTACCGACGGATGGATTCGTCAGTAAACAAGAAATCTGTTGATATTTTGTCAGTAAATCGGGTTGATGAGAGTTTTACCACAGATTCGATAGGTAATTCCGTCGATAATCACGAATTGTCTTGTAGTGAATAAATGAAATTAAAAAGTAGCAAACAAGGGGTGAAGATGAGTTTTAACACAAGATAATTGGTTTTGTATTACATGGGTTCAACCCTACATATTTGCTCACTCATGTAGTTAAGACCAACACTTTCACGACCCACGGAGTCTCTTCATAGTATAAGAGCATAACAAGACCCGACAGTTGAAAATAACTTTGGTCCATGTTTGATGACCTAGTGGAGTTTGGGCTAGAGGAAATATTAGACTTGTTAATAACCACGGACCTTAATGAATGTTTGACAAGTGCTATGTCCAGTTGTACTTAAGGGAGAAAGTTGGAAAATGGATCTCATGTTGTTAATAGATGAGACTAAAAAGTAGCATATAAGTTGTGAAGTTTGGGCTTTAACACAAATTAATTTGTTTTGTGTTACATAGGTCCAATCTCACATATAAGTTCACTCATGCATTCAAGTCCAGCACTCTCAAGGCCACTGAATCTCTTCATGTAGTTCAATCCGTTTTACGCTATGTTCAAGTTTGGCTAATGGATTTGGTACTACCCAATACTAGGATAACATCAAAAGCCCCTCTACAGGTTCAGTAAAACCCTTTTGAGGGCGTTGTTTCACTCTTATCGATGCGTTGCCTAGGACAAGGATGCCAAGTATCTTTCGCCATGCATCCCTCTTTCATGGAGGTAACCGAAGAGATGCTGCTCTTCACGATTCACCATAAACGGCTTTTATTGTATATTAATCTTCGAGTAGCGAAGAAGAACTAGAGGAAAGCCCTAGATTACTCAGGAAATCCAAGGGAACAAACCCCCTTCGCCTTCCCGATTTGGAAACCCACGGTGTTGGCTTTCCCAATTCTTCTTACATGAAAGGCAAAGAGCCTCTTCAAATTACTGGTAAGGATACAAAGGGTCGCCAAAGCAAAATGAAAAGCATATAAGAGGTCGTTAGATTTCGAATAAGCTGCAAAACACTTATCTAATCTGAAGCAATTGGTTGCGACATTAATTCGACCTCCATTAAATGTTGCCTATTTGATTTTATTGATTTAGTCCATGTACCAATATTAAAGCCATAAATAAAACAACTTACTTAAAATTTATTACACCTTAATCTATAGCTTGATGATACATTATTTCCAAAATTAGAGATTACAAAAAAAAATATGATTTAAACCAGAGTTTAGCATATATATTCAAAATAAAAAAGACTTCCAAAAACCAAATCAAAATATATTAAAATCATCATAATAAAACACATTATATTTATGTGTGATTCATGGATAACTAAGGCATAATTCAATTACGAGCAAAATATTATATTATATAGTAACAAAAATGTTTGAAAATTTTAATATGAACAACTAAAAAAAATTGTAATCACAACTCAGAGAATCTGATATTAATCTTTTCTCTCTTATACTTCACTACAAACTAAATGCTGGTATTTCTACTAGAATTACAATAACAACTATATATATATATATATATATATATTAGTCCATGTGTTTTGGAATATTAAACTACTCACTCCATTGATTTATTGTTAGGTCCTTATGTCTTAATCCACTTCTTAGTCCAACCATTTATTTTTATATATGAAAATACAAAATTGGTCTTTATTATAAATAAGAAATTTATCTTTAATTATAAAATTTGAACAAAATATGCCTGACAAATGTTTTATACTATATAGTCGCAAGTATTATCTTTATTCTTGGTATATTAGTTTCAGAATTCTCTATTATTTATTTTCTTAAATTTCTATTATCATTTTTTTTTATTTTTTTAATATAATATTTTTAAACTTACATCAACTATTATTATAAATTTTAATAACTTTTTATAGTCAGTTTTTGTTAATTTTAATTATCTATAAAATTTGTTAGATATGGAAATTAGTTTATTATTATTTTTTATTTATTCTCTTACATTTATATAATAGTAATCATTTCATAATTTTTAAAATATTTTTCATTTATGTTTTCAATGAAACAAGTTGTATGTCGGTAAATTAAAATCTTGCAATTATTCAAAATTTAATAAAATTACTTAATATTAGACAAATTAAGATTAGGGCGAAAAAACATAAAATTAGAGAGATAATAAGCTTCTCGATATAAAATATAGTAAATGGCAAATTTTTCATTCCAAATTTTAATTAATTCGATTTGATCTTTGACTTTTGAAATAAAGCCTAAAGAGTTGATAAAGACAAAATTTAGAGATTATATAATTATTTCTTAAAATACATATGATGTAATATATAAATAAGTAGGGACTAATAAATTGTTTACCCTATAAAAAACTATTTTTAGACTTCGTTTTTATTATATCAAATGTAAAAGTTAACTAGCAAAGCTTTAAAAAATAGTAAAAAAAAAAAAAGAAAAGAAAAGTTAAAAGTTTAATTCATACACGTGTGAAAGATGAAGGGTAAAAAAAAGTGTTTAACCCTTTTTTTTTAATTATAATTTTTTTTTTTTTTTAAGGAATAAGCATCTGATTTCAGAGAGACTCAAACTCTAGACTCCTTATTTAGAAAACGATATACTTATCATCAGAATAAAGCTGGATGTAATATAGATGTGCTCTCAGTGTCAATTAGTGTATAGTATATAGCATATTGTTAAAATATTCGTTAATAGTTGTATGATAATTAAAGCTTTAGGCTTTGAATCTTGGTTTTTAATTCTCTTTCTTTTTCTTTTTGTAATGCAAGGTTGCCTAATTAATTAGATGCTTTCAAGTGAATGGTAATCCTTCAATTAGAAAAGTGAAATATTATAGTAAAAATTATAGGATGATTAGTGCTATACCTTCTATTTATCATTGATTAATTTGGCACAAATAAGATTGACTTAGTTTCATTATTCTTTGTTTTCCGCATTGTTTCTGTTCTAAAATTTCGAACATAAATTAAGAAAAAGGAATAAGTATCATGATGTTGCTGAAGAATAAATTCACTTAAACATCTATACTCTGTCATTGGACAGACGAAATCTTTCTACCTAAATATCAAAATAATGATAACATTATTAATTATTCTAACTGTAAATTCTTCCATGCCTAAATCAACATGATGTTTGGTGAGGGTAATAATCAAATGGTTTTATTCTTGCTGTTTTGACTTCCTTATCAGAATCGCAATATTCCACTCACATGTTATTTTCAAATGATTTGATTTGGTTCCACCTTCTTGTCCTCCGCGATTCTGTTAAATGAAAACCGGACCGGACCGGCCGGTTCGTCCGGTTTTAAATCCGAACCGGTCATGGGTCTGGTCGGTTTAATTGAAATCAACGGTTTATTAGAAAACCAGAATTGACCGGTTCAAACCGCGGAAACCGATGAACCGGTCAAAAACCGGTTTTCTTGACCAATGCTAAATAAATTTCAGAAAATGTCATATGTGGGATTTGAACTCACGACCTCTCAAGATGAATCCAGTGCCTTAAACCACTTAGCCACCCTGAGTTTATTGATAGGTTTTACTGAAATTTATAATATATCAATTAAATAAAAAGGTATCATAAAGAAAACATTTTCATGAAATTATTTACTTATATCACGAAAAAATAAAGTCAAAATGATAATTTTCATCCTTAATCTTGAAAAACGTACATCAATTGAATTTGAATTTATGATTTTACATCGTACAATGAAACTGAAGTAACTACATTAGTTCATTATATTTTATTGAATCATACCATTTTATTAGTTAATTTTTTATTCCAAATCCAGTGCACTGCTTGCTTCATTTAGTAGTAGTACTTTTGATTTCTTTAGTATTTCTTTGCTATTGCTAGTCTCTGTTTTTGTCCTTACTTTTACTAGTTTATTTTTATTATTTAAGGCTTGTATTTGCTTAAGTTTTAAGATATTTTATGACGTTATTTTTAATATTAAATATTTGAAACTTGTGTTTGATGAATTTATAAACTTATTTATTATTTAAATAATATTTTTTCTAAAAAAATCAATAATCCGGTATAACCACCGGTAAAATCCGGTTGAACCGGTTGAACCACGTACCAGTAGCTTCACCAGTTTGATGTCCGGTACGGTTACGATAACATTGGTTATTACTCTTGCAAAATAATTTTTGTTCACATTCATAAAGGTTATTTTAGTCAAGTAAATTGAAGAGACGACTAGGCAAAAATTAGCTCCCTACTGTCAATTAATTGCCTTTTGGATGATGTCTTTCAAAGTTTCCTTTTTAATCGCTTTCTAATTCAAAATCATATTCAGGTAAACCATAATTAATCATTTTACTTTTTATCTTTTACTCAGGCAAAGGGCAAAAATGTTAATTATGGTCCAATTAGATATGGTTTTATATAGGACAGAGTTAAAATGACAATTTTAAAACGACATGAGTTAAAAAAGCTATTGAGTGATAGGACAAGGGCAAAACATATCATTAGACGGAATAATGAGAACAAAAGCCATTCTTATCTAAATAAAAAGAAACTTTACTAAAAAAAAATTTACTTATAAAATTTAAATATGAAACTATTTTTGGCCAAAAAAAAAAGGCTATGAAACTACTTTATATATATATATATATAATATTTCTGATGTCCAAAATTTTGGAGGATTATCTCATATAGCGAACGTTATTAGCTTAGGAGAAACAAAATTATAGTAATAAAACATCGATCGGTTTGTTAGCGAGTTCAGTTGATAGCCGGAAGGCCTTTTTTGCCGTGAAATTGATACGTATTTAGTTTTCAACAAAAAAAAAAAAAAAAAAACAATCCACATTCTCATAACAAATGCTCTAAAATAGTCAATAAAATCAAATAGGTTTACGACCCTTGTTTCTTTAGGACTAAAATTATACTTCATTTTCTAGTATGATCTACTGAATGAGAAATTTTCAATTCATATTCTAATAAGGAAAACAAAACTAAATAAGTAAAATTTTAGACCTGTCTTAACAATAAATATGTTATTGACCTGTTTTAACAATAAATATGTTATTCTTTTCTATTTAGATATAATTATTATGTAATGCCTAATCCTAATTTTAAACTCTAAGAAACTAATTTGTAATGGAATGTCGATATAAGGGGACTGGAAATACTGTTTTTTTGACTGAAAAAGAGGTCATTGCTTTTACATATAAAAAAAATTACATCAATGATACCAAAAAGCCGAGGGGAGGGGGGAGAACATCTAAGCTACCAATAGGAGAGGAACAACCCAACCCCAAGCTAGCTAACTTGTGAGCCATTTTATTACCCTGCCTTCTAACAAGGCTAAAACAAACACAGTGCAGCTGAGAAGCAACAACCGAACTGATGCAGCGGAAATTTTGAATAAAAATACTAAGATCCGTTGATTACGCACGATACTGAAAATTGGCCTTCTACTAGTTGAATTTTCTCAAAAACTCACAAAAGCAGGAAAATATAAATGAATTTCGAAATTTTATTGATAAAAAACTCCCTTACAATTGAGAAATAAAAAGCCTATTTATAGGCTACAACTAAACAGATTCCTAATAAAAAAAAACCCTAAACAGAGTCCTAACCAAATAAAGAAAATAAAAACGAATAGGAAAAGAGAAAAAAAAAAAAAAACATACTTCCCAAAAAGGCCCTTAAAACAATAAATCGCATTTTTGAGACTATAAACGATGTTTTTTTTGCCAAAAAGCGACGGATATAAAGGCGGTGAGTTTTGATCGTTGGCCTGATTCCAATAAAATTAGGATCCAAAAAGGTGAAAACCCGACAACTACAACCTAAACTTAATTACGGTTCTGCCATTGTTTCAAAAACAACAAAGCCTTTTCTTCAATTGCATCATTCTCCCCAGGCGGAAAAGAATTCGCCCTCGAATTATCATCATCAGAAGAGTCACCAGTATAAGGAATCAGATGTTTGACATTGAAGACATCAGCAGTTCGGATGTGACTGGGCAGTTTTAGGCGATAAGCATTCAGATTAATCTTCTCAATAATCTCAACAGGACCGATCTTCTTTGCTGACAGCTTGTTATAGTCACCCATAGAGAATCGTTCCTTCGTAGGAACAGTCCACACATAGTCACCAACATCAAATTCTACATGGCAACGCTTCTTATCTACAGCTTCTTTATACTTAGAAGCAGCCCGTTCTAAGTTCGCACGGACAGTTTTATGAACAGATTGCAACTCAACCACGAAATTCTCCGCCTTCCCATGCCCTTGAGTCTTATCAAGTAAGGGCAATAGATCAAGAGGACCTCAAGGAACTACAAAATACACAACTGCAAAAGGGCTAAACCCAGCACTCCGGTTGACGGCTGATACCAACTGATGCAGCGTAAATTTTGAACAAAAATACTAAGATCCGTTGATCACGCACGATTATGGGCAAACTCAACCTGACACAACTTTTGATCCCTACTCTTCACATGTTCTCAGACTAAACACCTCAGCAAATTTCCCAAAGAACGGTTGACCAATTCTGTTTGGCCATCAGTTTGGGGATGATAGGCACTACTGAAACTAAGCTGGGTATTCACCAGCTTCCATAAGTTGTGCCAGAAATGACTGAGAAATCGGGTATCTCTGTTAGACATAATCGATTGCGGCAAACCATGCAACTTGTATACTTCTCGAAAGAAAAGCTGAGCAACATTCACAACATCAGTCGTCTTTTTGCAAGGAATGAAATGCACCATCTAGGAAAACCTGTCAACTACTACGAAAATGGAGTTGTTACCTCGCTAAGTTCACGGCAACCCTAACATAAAATCTATACTGATCTCCTCCCAAGGTTGCGATGGAATTGGTAAGGGCATATATAATCCAGTATTGGTGGCTGTTCCTTTGGAAACCTGGCAAATCCTGCACCGATGCATAAACTTGTCCACCTCTTTCCATATTATGGGCCAAAAGTAACTGGCCTGGATCAACTGTAAGGTTCTGTCACACTCAATATGTCCCTCGCCATGGGACTCCTGAACATTCTTCAAATTCAAGCTATAATCGGGAATACAAAACTGGTTTCCTTTAAACAGAAACCCATCTTGCCAATGAAAATCCGTAGGCTCACCTGTTTGCAACTTTTACACAACAACAACAAAGTAGGGGTCAGTCTCATACAAATCAGAAAAGGAGAAAAAACCAGGTACTTCTACTGTTAGGCGTACTAACAGACCCTTGCACCTACTCAAAGCATCAGCTACTCGATTGGAAACTCCCAACTTATGTTTAACTACAAACGTAAACTGTTGGAGGTAAGCAATCCAAAGCACATGTCTAGCGGAAACCTTATCTTAACTGTGTAAGTGTAGCAGCGCGTCATGGTCGGTGAACAAAATAAACTCTTTCTGAAACAGGTAATGGCGCCAATGCTTAATGGCCAACACTACTGCATAAAATTCTACATCATAAGTGCTATAACGCAGCTTGGCTCCCAATAACTTCTCACTAAAATACGCCACTGGCTTGTTATGCTGGCTTAGAACAGCACCTATACCCAACTTTGATGCGTCAGAATGTAATTCGAAAGGCTGTTGAAAGTCTGGTAAGATCAGAATTGGAGTTGAAACTAAACACTCCTTAATCGAATGGAACTCTTCTTCTGCCTATTTGGTCCATTCAAACTTCCCATTTTCTTCATGCAATCTATGATAAGAGACATAATGCTACTAAAAGGGGGAATAAAACGTCTGTAGAACGAGGCCAGCCTATGAGCTCCGTACCTCAGTGATTGCATTGGGCCTAGGCCAGGTTTTTATTGCCTTCGCTTTAGACTCATCTACCCTTAATCCTTCAGCCGACACCACATATCCCAAAAATAGGACACTAGATGACATAAACACACACTTCTTAATGGCAGCGAACATTCTATCCCTCCGCAGTATTGAAAGTACTTCCCTCAAAATACGAACATGTTCTTCTTGAGTCACACTGTAGATCAAAATATCATCAAAATCTACAACCATCAACTTACCAATGAAAGGCCTCAACAATTGGTTCAGAACTCGCATGAAAGTACTAGGGGCATTAGACAAACCAAAGGGCATGACCATCCATTCATATAATCCTTCCCTAGTTTTAAATGCAGTTTTCCACTTGTCTCCAGGCCTAATCTGAATATGGTAGTACCCACTCTTCAAATCTAACTTGGTGAAAACAACAGCTCCACTAAGTTGATCTAACAAATCATCCAGCCTCGGAATAGGAAATTAGTACCTGATAGTAATTTTGTTGATGGCTCTACTATCGACACACATCCTCCATGAGCCATCTTTCTTTGGGATAAGAAGGGCTGAAACTACACACGGACTCAAACTTTCTCGAATATACCCCTTTTCCAACAGCTCCTTTACATGCCTCCTTAACTCCTCATGCTCCACTAGACTCATTTTGTAATATGGGCAATTTGGGAGAACTGCCCCAGGGTTCAAGATCAATCTGATGTTGAATATCACGGAGTGGGGGCAATCCTATAGGCAAATCCTCTAGAAACAGATCCTTGAACTCACTAAGGAGGGGTTTGACCTGCTTAGGAACTGTAACCTCCTTCTTTGCTACTTTTCCAACTAGGGCATACACTACTTCATTCTTCTGCACTTCTCCTTCGAATTGGGATAAGGTCAGTAAAACAACACTGTCGGCAGTCGTGCCGCTCCTTACCTCTTCTTTTTTTGGAACTAGGACAATCTTCACACCTTCAAACATAAAAGTATGAGTGTTTGATTTGCCCTGATGAGTGACATCCCTATCAAATTGCCACGGATGATCTAACAACAGATGGCAAGCGTCCATATCCACGACATCACACACTACTTCATCTTTGTATCGTGCCCCAACTGAAAAGGCACCACTGCTCGTTTTGACACCGTTACTTCACCGCCTTGTTTCAACAATGCCAACTTATATGGTTTCAGATGCTTTTCCATTGCCAACCCTAATTTAAAAACTGCTTCCGTGGATACGATGTTTTCACAGCATCCCCCATCTATCATGAATCTGCACACCTTTCCTTTAATGGTGCAGGTAGACTGGAAAATATTACTTCGCAGCCACTCATTTTCGACAGCAACTCATGGCATCAAACAGGATTGCCGCTGTTAGATATACCCTAGTCCCGAGGCATTGGACCTTGTATTTGTAGTACTTGTTGGATCCTTTGACCTGATCATATGATGGTATTACATGCGAGGTTGCATACTTAAGGGTACGCCTAAAGGGCCTGTAATAGGGTGCCAAGTATAGGTACTTTCGGGTATGTCACTTAGCAAGGCAATGCTATGGATATGCAGAAGGGATTTGTCACTCAGTAGTCCACTGAGAAGATATCACCGGCCTCTTGATGAATGTGACTGATAAGAGCGTGGCCACACCCAGATAAGTTGGAACTTTTTTGTGAGCATCAGTACATTTGGGATCAAGTAAATGTCTGGACACAAAAGAGGGTGATCAATCCATGTCTCTGTGTTGGACACCCATATTAATGACATGGGATATAAAAGTTCAAACTACAGGGTTATGATTACAGTTGGATTGCCATCTCCATCTTAATTGGGGGTTACAATGGCTTGCTAGAGCTCAACTGCAGTCTGTGGGCCACAGGCCCACTGTCAACATAAAGATAGGCCCACAGGATCATACACACTGAGCGACTAAACACAAACTTAAAGAATCACCTATATACTTGGAGTATACACTTTGGAGAGAAAGGATTGTATTAATTATATTATAAAAATCAATTGGATTGATCATGATAATAAAATTAATATTTGATTAGCCTTCTTATAATTAATTGGATTAATTTATGAGATTATTTCCTGGGTGGAAATATTCATATGTATAGGTTTGCATATGAATTTATTTTGTGAAGATCTAATTTTAATTTCATGTATTAAATTAATTAGTCAAACCAATTTTAATTAAATGTAAATAATTTGTTACATGGTGTATTATATTATATACATATGCAAATTAAAGTTGGGCTTGAAATTAATTTAAACCAGACAAATTAAAATATATTTGGGCTTAAAAAAAATGAAAGAAGGAAAGCCCACACATGGTGAGCCAATTGGGCCAAAATTCTCAAGGAGAATTTCGGCCACCTAGGGTTAAAACAAGCCTAGGTATTTCTGCCATGCAGAGAGAAGCAAGGCTAGCCGAAATTCTCATCCCCTCCCTCTCCAAAATTCGTGATTTTCCGACACTAGCACGGGTTGTGTTCGAAAGGCGTTCGTGTACGTGAACGAGGAGGGATTCTACCTTGATTCCTGTAGTCTGCATCCATCTCTTGAAGAGATAATCCGGATAAGAGATTTATCTCTTGTTGGAAAATTTTATGTTTTACAATTTCCATTTCAATTGCTCCTGGGCACGAATTTGAGGAAATTACCGCATTCTTCCACTTTAATCGGGTAATTTTCAGTGACAAATCCCAATAGCCGCACCACCAAAGTAGTGCCTACATCGCCAACTACTAGTTCCTCATCAATTTCATCCTCTCCATTAGATGCTGGGTTACCGTCGACTCCACAATCTGCATCGGTGTTTTCGTCAGTCTCTGCAACCATGGCACACTTCCCAGCCCTTTTACAATCCGCTTACCCGTTCCTTATTTCACTGTAAGCAAAGCACTTGGTGTTACTGCCCTTCCTAGTTCTTCTTGGAGCATTGGTTGTGGCTGTCGGGGGTTCGACCACCTTCTTTGTTGCTGTTTCAATAAGCCGCCTACTGCCACTTCCTCCTGTGAACCTAAAATTGGGCCTCTATTGTCTTTTCGCAAGCCTTAAAGCCAATTGGTGTGCATCGGGTATATTCATAAGGTCAAAATCATTCACTGCCTTACGCAGCTGCTCTCGCAATCCACCGACGTATCTTGACATAAGCTGTTCGTCAGTTTCTAGGATGTCACTCCTAGCGATCAATTGATAGAACTCAGTCATGTAATCATCAACCGAACAGCTACCTAGCTTCAGATTCTGCAACCATTGATAGATCAATCGCTGAAAATTTAAGGGCAAAAAGGTGGCCCTCATCTGCTTCTTCATCTTCCCTTGTCACAATCCATGGCTTGCCCATCCATAGCCTAGTCTGCTTAACCTACATCCACCACACCATTACCTGTCTCGCAGCCTTGTAGCTACCAACGGCACCCTTTTGTACTCGGGAACACCCTTAAATTCGAGTACTTCTTCCACTGTCGCCAACCAATCAAGGAACTCTTCTGGTTGGAGAGTACCTCAAAACTCTGGGATCTCTGTTCTCAAACCTGACTCCCATCGCCTATCCTCCATCAGAACAGGACGTCTACGTGGGTGGTGTTCACCCTCTTCAGTATCATCTTCGTCCTCTTTAGCTAACTCCGTAAACGGATTATGATGCTATAGGTTTGCCAAATTAGGGTTCCTCCTTTGTCGAGGATTCACCCTCATACGAGCTATGAATAGCCTATCAATATTGTCTGCTAATCGATCCATAATATTCTCCATCTTCTAGTCTATTAGGGCTTCAATATGTTTTTCTAATCTCTGCTCTATTCGGTTTATATCTTCCTGCCCCACAACTTCATCAACTTTTTGCTCTCCCCTCGGCGGTATGATAATGATGGCTAGGGTTTAGGCTCTGATACCAACTGATGTAGCAGAAATTTTGAACAAAAATATTAAGATCCATTGATCACGCACGATACCGGAAATTAGCCTTCTACTAGTTGAATTTTTGCAAAAACTCACAAAAGCAAGAAAATAAGAATGAATTCTGAAATTTTATTGATAAAAAACTCCCTTACAATTGAGAAATAAAAGCTTATTTGTAGGCTGCAACTAAACAGATTCCTAATAAAAAAACCCTAAATAGAGTCCTAACCAAATAAAGAAAACAAAAACGAATAGGAAAAGAGAAAAAAAACTAAACAAACTTCCCAAAAAGGCCCTTTGAAATAGTAAATCGCATTTTTGAGGCCCTAAACAATATTTTTTGGCCAAAAAGCGACAGATATCACAGCCAAAGGCTGTGTGTTTTGATCATTGGCCCGATTCTAATAAAATTAGTCCGAAAACGTGAAAAACCGACAATTGCAACCTGAACTTAATTACGGTTCTGCCATTGCTCCAAAAACAATAAAGCATTTCTTTAATTGCATCACAAACAATCACCAAGAATAAGATCAATAGGAGAAAGATTATCATGCTCAATAAAATCAGTTCCTCACTGAAGTCTAAAGATAATTGCTTAGGCATCACCTTCTATGATAATCTTCCTAAAGGGGAGGGAATTTAGCCAAGACAAAGCCTCTCTACAACTCAAAGCTTCCGCAAGCATCGCATCATTCAAATAAGGGAGGCAACCGTAGTAGCAACCAAGGAATGAACCTAAATTGACGCCTCAGTTTCCAATAATGGTCTTATAGGTTTGGACCCCAAATACTTGCTAATCATATATAGTTAAGTTGGGATATTACTAAGGTTAAAGTCTTAACTATAATTAATCCGTTCATATCACTTAAGTATAAAAGTTGTTAAACACAGCTTATTATCCACTATTACTAGCTCTTTTAGTCATTTTTCAAGTTTTTGTTTATTAAATACATATCAAATCTCATATTACACATGATCTTCTCTGAGAAAAATTATGTCGAATCCAGACGAGATTAGGGATTCGATCCACTAGAATTCCCATATAACAATAAGAACAACGCACTAATTGTCCTACAATACATTCTGATACCCAAGTTAATGAATTTAGAGAAAGTGAGAGAGAGTAATCTTATAAGTACAAGTATTATTATATAGTGTTAGAAGATATATACAGTTGTTTATACAAAGCTATAGCCAACCTATAAAAAGGGCATTACTTCTAGTCAGGTTCAAGTTTGCCTAGGGAGCAGCCACTTGAGAAAAATAAGTTCAAGCAACTATCATGCCTCACTGCCACCCTTATGAGGAAGTAAAGCCTCTGATCGGTCTCTCCGTCAAATTCAGCGACTAGCAGAGCCACGAGTAGATCCCATGCACCTTCACAATCTTTATTCCCTCACCCATGCTCCGGCACATGCGGGCATGTGACATCTCCCCCGACTCCTAAAGCTTTATCTCCGACATGGTCTCTCTGTTTTTGGCGAGGCTATTTACCAACTTTCTTGGTTTTGACGGGTCTGTTTTTAGTCAATTTATAAACAATGGTTCTACAATTGAGTTTGGGCTTTTGGAAATTGAGATGGTTTGTTTAATGCTATAAAGTGCACTATTTTCTAAATATTCCATTTACTTCTCTGGTGAAGGTTTTCTGTAATATTTTGTGTACAAGCTTGTGTGCAATGTTATTTACAGCTGATGCATATTAAAATACACACACAACAGAGCAAGTACACTCTGTCGCTCAAGGAATACATCTATTTATATTTTTCTCAATTTTTTTATCATCAGCTTAGTATGTTTTAATCAATATTATCATAACAGGATCGGACCGTCTAGTTTTATCGGTTAATCCGTGAACAGGGTCATGGATCTAGTCGGTTTGATTAAATTTCCCGGTTTTCAAAAATAATAATAAATAATTATAATATATTATTAAATAATTTTTTTTAATTGTATTATAATATAATTTATTATTAAATAATATTTTTTAAAAATAAATGTCCGGTTAAACTACCGGAACCAATTAAACTATCGAACCAGTAACTTCACCGGTACGCTCTTTGATCCGGTTATGATAACATTGGTTTTAATGTATTCATTAATTTTTATATAATAATTTGTAACTCATGTTCTAATTTTAAAATAATACAATTTATTATTTAATTATGTCTAGTGAAACATTAATTTTTAACAGTCATAAGAATATATAAGTAAATATATGTAAATTATTTACATCTTTCCTATGTGTCATTTTTCTTATAGTATTATGAGTATTTTTTTTATCAACTCTTAAATTTTTGAGAATTTTTATTTAAATTTTAAGGTTCTTAATTTTAATTTATATGGTAAATTTTTAATTTTAATCCTTAGACTTGCATTCATTGAGTTCAAATTCTCATTCCACTATTTTAATATTTTATAACGACTACTTTAATTCTATAATAAGTCATTAATATTTCCAGTTTCAACTTTTTACTAATAAATTAGTTTTCATTTTTTACCTCATTGGTTTTAAAATCAATTCATTGTCTCTTTTTAATACATTAATTCATCTCTTACCAATACCTTTTATCAATTGAAAATTTTAGTTAGTCTAATTTCATTTGTTTCACTTTTAATCAAGATTGCCACTTAGAAAATTTATAGAATTATGTATTGAATTTAGAAAAATATTTAATCTACTTTTTTACTATTGATAAGTGAATATTTTGTGTAATGGAACAAAACTATATATATATATATATATAATTAGAATTTTATTCTCACTCTCTTTATAAAAAAATAAATTATTTCATTTATGCAAAATGCATTAAGTTCATAAATGGCGGTTACAAAATTTTAAATGTTTTGTAACTTACCTCTTTAATGATTTCGCAACTTACTTTGAAATATTCACTATAAAAAAGAGCTTGATGCTTTTATTTTTTCACACACCAAAAAACTATCTTCTTCTCTTAAAACCTTTTGTTTTTCTCTATATTTTATGAGCAAGTGTAGTTCTGCTATTTCAAAGTTCCAGCCTTAAGTGCATGATTTTGAAGCTTGTCATGTTAACCTCGGAGACCGACCGACGTTGTGATTTGCACCTGTCACATTGGAAATTTCGCTTTTGTGCGTAGAACTTCAAAGTTCTTATCTTTCTCTTTTACAGTCATTGTAATAATTCATCTAATAT
The DNA here is from genome assembly GCA_039660915.1 of Euphorbia tirucalli. Lineage (NCBI taxonomy): Eukaryota > Viridiplantae > Streptophyta > Magnoliopsida > Malpighiales > Euphorbiaceae > Euphorbia > Euphorbia tirucalli. The sequence continues at coordinate 20,667,354 of CM077634.1, read as the reverse complement.
GTACCACGTAGAAAAGTTATAGTGATGTGTTTATATATATTTTTTCATTATAATTTTACACATAAATATAAATTTTTTAATGTAGCTTTTTGAGTTTATTATTATAATTATATAGATAAATTATTATTCTAAAAGTAATTGTGTTTAATTTACTATATATAAAATAAAAAGAAAAAAAATATGTTATATGAGCATATCTTACTTTTAAATTTCCACCACTTTGAAATTTTTTTATATAGGATAGATAATATATTAAAATAGTACAAATTTATTATATATATATATATATATATATATTTATATTTATATTTATATTTATATTTATATATTCTACAGTAGCTAGGTTCAAATATTATAATTATTGAAAATTATTTAATGAAATTTAAATATATTAGTGGAAGTAAAAAAATAATGGTTTATAAATAATATTAACTCACAGGTTATAACTTAGTTGACAACACCAATTGGAATTGTGGGAGGAGACTCAGTGATGAGTGAGGAATTTTAATTATGACTAAGCTCCAAACAAAAAAAAATTCAATAAAAATAGCTATGGTTTATAAATAAATAAACCAGCATCAATATCATTTAAAAAATTTGAATAATAATTTAAAACTAATAAAAATAAATATTTATATTTCAGTGAATTTGTTTGGTGATCATACTAAACTACAGAAAATACTCATAATCATTTTTAAAACAGGTAATACACCTGGAGACCCCTATACTTGGCCCAAACTACCTATTGCCCCACTCAATTTAGAGGTTGTCCACTTAACCCTTTCAAATTAACAAAATCAACCCATATAACCCCCTCCACCTGACTTTATTAATTTAGGCAAAGAGAATATTATACACCCGATGTCACGTGTCTAAAATATTTTATTTGACAATTTATCCAATAAAAATGTGACATGTGGCATACCAACTTAAATATTTTGAACAGCTCTAAAACCCTTCCATACCTTTGACCCAACTCGTCCATCTCTGCTCAATTAACCCACCCTAACCTTCAATCCTCCACCATAGAAAGCTTGACCATCATTCTTCTCCAATCACTGCCGCCACCTTCGTTCCTCTCCAATCCCCACTACCACACTTTTGTTTCTCTTCACACAATCAAAATTGATCCCCAAATTCAATAAATAACATTCAATTTCCTAAAATCATGACTTGAACAACTATTTATGTTGATTACAAATTCAAGAACTGTTGAAAAAGAGAAAAGGAGTTTTATAGAGATACTGTCGTAATGAAACACAAAAACATAGTTGAAGAAAAAAATAAAATGTGGAAGAAAGATAAGAAATGAACTTGAAAAGCTGAGCAAGAAAGAAGTGAATGTGAACTTTGAAGTTGAGAAAGAAAGGTCTGAAAAAAGAACGAAGGTGGTAGTGGTTATTGGAGAGGAATGGAGGTACCAACGATGATGAGAGAAGAATGATAGTTTTGGTGGTGGAGGACTGGAGTTAATTGAGAAGAGATAGACATGTAGAGTCAAAGATATGAGTGAGTCTTAGAGTTATTCAAAAGATTTAAATTAGAAAAATCTAAAAATAATAAACTAAATTATTAAATAAAATAATTTTAAAAAAAAAATAGCCTAGTTGAACTGGAAAACCGGACCTGGTTCACGGTTTTCTGATCTGACTAGCTAATCCATTCGATCATTGATCGATTTTACCAGAGTGTAAACTGACTGAAAATCGATCGGACTTACCTCCAGTTTCGGTAGAATTTGGTCTGACCAGTTGGTCTAGTCCTATTTTCATAACTATGATATATAGTTATATAATAGTGCTCTTTTTTTCACTCTTCCATTCGTCTTTTTCATCTTTATTAGTTTATAGAATTTTTTACATAAACTCCCAATATTTTGTTTACAACAAATAGACAATAATTTGCTTTAATTCAAGCATTAATTCACCATATAATAAGAGTCCAAGACATCATTGTTGTTAGACGTTTTGATTTTACGTTATGGACAAACTCATTATTACTCAAAAATGACAGTTTAATTTTGAATGATAAAGCACAAGTACTTTTTAAAGTAAATAGATATATATATATATATATATATATATATATATATATATATAAGTTCTTATAAATTTATTTATTACATTGAACAATTTGTGATTTAATAGAAAGAAATATAAAAACAATAAAAAAATTATAAAAAAAAGACGCACCATGCAACGCACGAGCAAAAAACTAGTCTGATCTAAAAAGCTTTACCTAATAAGTGAAGCCCAAGAATAGCATTTATTATTATTCGTGATAGGTATAAAAGCCAATATAACATCATAAGCATAAGACAATCATCTTTCTTATATGTTTCTCATTATGGCATCAAAACCACATGTCCAATGTTAGGATCAGATTATCGACATATATCTAGCGCTGCAAATTTCACACACTAAATATTTAGATATGCACACTGAGGGATGTCTTACATATGTCACATTGTCTAGTTATTAAGGCAATGTGTCATTTACAAGTGTTAGGCAATACTCCGTCTCCAAGGTGCTGTTTAAGATGGATTTAGGCCTAAGTTTGTATTGTTTAATGATGGGTAATCTAAAGATGTGCGGTTCTACAACTTCATGCTCTAGATGTCTGGTTTTGCCCATTATGAAATGTGTAAGTATCATGTTTTGGTTATGGAACCATTTGATCTAGAGGCTCTGACATCCTGTCAATGAATCATTTGATCTAAAAAGCTTTACCTAATAGGCAAAGCCCAAAAATAGCTTACGTTATTATTATGTGATAGTTCTCGCTGGGAAGAAAAAGCAATATAACATCATAAGTATAAGACTATCATCTCTTTTATATGTTCCTTTGTGAGTAAAGTTAAGCCCATCTTATTCATAGTGTAAAAGTCCAATATTGGATATCCAATATCGAGTTAATTCTCTAGTACTTGTATTGACTAGTATAAAAACAAAATGTTTCGTTTATAAGAGGGTGCAATCGTCCTATTTCAGGATGTCTCTTGGAATGAAAATAAACCCAATTTATCAATTAGGCATAACTTACCTTTAGTATCATGATAAGCTTAAGTTTCACTAACCTCTAAAAAGCATTTAAAATAGAAGAATGACTCATACTTGTAAATTCCACATTACATTTTTTATCTGGGCAAAAAATAGTTGACATATAAAATACAAATGACATTGTGTGAAGTAAAATCATAAAATCCCATAAAATTAAGTGGATGGTATATGATTCGATTTGGGTCAGCATGTAAAGTCCTTTAGAATTGGGCTCCAGGATTGGAAATTCTGTCTCTGAAATGGGTAAGCAATATTAGTGGACATTTGTCAGAAATCCACAAGGTCAATTTCCTATCTGCCAATTGGAATGGCACTAAAATTATTGCATCGTTGAGTGTTTTTTGAGAATTGTGTCCATATATTTCCACCAATAATACATTCGTACTCACCATTATAATCAGAATTTGCCATTTAGATGCTTACTGCCTAGTTATCCCTACCATATACCTAGCTCAGAAGCTGTGGTGAATGATTATATGATTTAATGTAATGATCAAACTTATTGACTTCTCATACATTGGCACATTTTTATGCCATTTATGATTTTAGATGCTTCAAATTTTTTTTTTCCCATATATTCTAACATTAATGGCTTCTACTATTTTATGCATGAAATCATATGGAATATTCGTATCGAGTTATTCAAGGGATCGAAAAGACATTTTTTATGTTAAAAAAAAAAAAAAAAAGAAAAGACAAAAAGAAATTGTTGGCAAATGGAGATTTTGATCTTTTTATTGACGAAAATATACTTTAATTTTGAGGACCAATAATATAATTAAAATTTATTTACGTTAAGGTAACAGCTAATATTTAAAATAATCTCAATAAAGTAATTAAACTTGGCTTGAATGAAAAGATAACTAATCACTTAAATTAGATTTCCAGCCCCATTTTTGGGGTAAGTAGAAAACTTTTATTGCCAAAGAAAACACTCAATAACACATATATAATTAATTAGTAAAATAAAAAATTTTCAATCTCCGCCATTTTTTATTTATTGTGCGTACATCAAGAAAGGCTCTTAAATGTCCACAAAATTGCTAATTTGATTTTAGTTTTGGGCATGAAATAATTATTTCACAAAAAAAAAAAAAAAAAAAAAAAAAGTGGTCTGAACCAACACAATGCCCAGGTTGCTAGGATATTTGTATATATGAACTTATTATGAAGACATTGTTAGGCTCGTCATGATAGTGGAGACGTGAATGGAGTTTTTTTTTTTTTTTTTTTAAATTTTTGCAGGGCTTATTGTGCTTTCTAACTTCTGCTCTATTCAAATGTTTCACTTTACCGCGACCTATTGAGATGAAACATTTGATTCATAGTCTATTCAAATTTAGATGGAACTTTCGGACACTATCTAAATTGAAAATAATAATTTGTTGTTCAATATAGAAACTGTAAGAAAATTCCCCCTAAATTGAGTTAATTAGTCTTAATTTATATTGCTGGGGGCTAAATCAGTTCATTAGGTCAAGGCATAAATTCAAGAAATTTTATAATACTCCAGAAATACATACTTTTTTAGTTATAATAAGTAATTTATTTATTTTTATATATCCTAAAAGGATATGCATCAACTCATTGTACTAATATATTTTTAAAAAGTATCATACTCCTAGAGTATTTTAAAATTTTCCCTAAGTTCAAGAGATAATGATCGTAACCAACATGTCTTTTTAGAAAAAATGATATTTTCAGACCACTGATCTATCCAAAATAGCCCTTATCTAATCTATTGCTCCTGCATATTTTATTGTTGCCTAGTAATGCCTATACCTATTTGGACTTTCCTCGTTAGGATCAGAAAATCCCTCTAATCCATTTCTAGAGCACCGCGGATGGGAAGAAACATTATCCTCATTTCTTTGGATGAGACAAAGACACTAATAATTATGCTAATCCCATGTGCATTCCTATTAATATATTATATTGTATCATTAGATTTATTTCTAACTATGAATAAAATTTTTTAATTAACATATATTTAATCTTAGTCACTTAATATCAATAAACTTTTATATTATTAATTAATTGATACAATAAAAAAATATAATTTATTCCATTAACTTTAGTGACTTCTTCAGAACCTGTATACTAAAAATGAATCGCCAAAAATTCCACGTTAGAAGTTAAATGTGAAGCGCTAATATCTATAACCCAAAGTTGTGAGGTGGTTGGTTTAGCAAATGCTGTATAAGTGGTTGGTTTAGGTTGTGGGTGAGTGTCCTTGTTAATCTTTAGAGATGAACAATTACACGTAAACAAGACTTTGCATTTACAATAATTACAAATGACATGCGAAAATCCACTAGAGCAAATTGAGTATTGATATCCATGTTAGGATTTTGACAGGAGAAACTAAGATTAACTAGTACCCATATTAGAGTAGAAGGCACGACCTCCCCCAAAAACCACAACTTCCTCTACTACGGCCCCTGCCATTCCATCGTGCATAGTGGGCATTAGTGGAACGTTATCCACGACGACAGTCTTGGAAAGTTGGGATTCTTCGCTCAATAATATGCCATAAATTTAAAAAATAATTAGTTCGAGCCTACTCTCCAAATTCCAACAAAATGGGTGGTAATCATCACCCTGCCCCTGTAAAATACAGTAACAAAAATCATGTCAAATAAACTCTTAGCTTTCACCTATCGAATACAAATAAGGACATCTTCAATGGGAGGACATGAAAGGAATTTTTAAACTTTAAAAACTCCTATTTTATCATGGGAGTACATTTAAAAAGTCTCTCAACTTGAAGAGGGATCCTCAACTTGAGAACTTCAAACCCTCGTTAACAAGCTGACATTCCGTCAAGTGATTTTTTTTTTTTTTTCAATTGTTTTAAAACCTGTCATTTTTTATTTTTATTTCAACTTTCCATCCACTTATTATTTTTCTTTTTTAATTGAATCAAACGGTACTATCTGATCAAATCAATTGCATATGATTTTATCAGATTCAAATTAAATCTGATTGAATCAAAATATTACCATTTGAATATTTTTCATGTGCAAAAATTGAATTCTAGTCCTTTATTTTTCTCTATATATAACCAATAATTTTAATAATCTTCAACAACTCTATCCTTAATTTCTTAAAATTAGCTTAAAATTTCAATTTATATTTTTATGTGGATCCAAATATATTGTCAAATACAAACTCACAAAATTCTTTTCAAAGTACCTCAAATTATTTTTTTTCAAAGTGGTTCAAATTTTATGAATTCTTGATTTTCACACAATTTTTTACCAAAAAATTTTCAATATCCACCATGTTCTACTAATTCTCAATGCCCTCCATATCCCTCGTACTATCAAAATTCTCCTTATGAATTACCAAACCAATATGTGTTTTATTTTATTTCTTGTATTTTTAAATATTATATTTTATAATATTTAAATATAATTGTGAACAAATAGTTAATTTCTAAATATAATATAGGAATTAAAAATTAAAATATAATGTTGTGAAAAAATAAAGTAGGTATGTGATATATGTGCGGCCCTTTGGGAACTCTTTGAAAGAGTTTTCCCGTTGTAGGAGGAAAAAAAAAAAACAATTCTTTAAATTAATGAGGTGGCACTTAAAGTGAATTATGGAATCTTCCCAGACACCCTAATACTCTTCTGATTTCCATGTTTTAAATTAAATAACTGGCTATGAATGTTCCTGATTTGGGGCGAGACCCAACATCATAAGCTTTATAGCCTATAGATTAAGATTTTGTAAATAATAAAATTATTTATAAATAATCTACCTATATGACTATTTAATGTGGCATACTGAACATATATATATAACTAGCTAATTTTTTATGCTTTACAATTACTTTTGGTTTACAGTAATGTAAAAGTTCATGTTTTCACTCCATTTTACTCTTTTTGAAATGGACCCCCAAACAAACTTTGGATTACATTTATAAATTGCATGTGAATTTGTAAAAGCAATAAATCGAATTTTAACTTCTTTTTTCATTTTTCAAATAAGAGTTACATTTCCTCTAAATAATATTTTATCAAAATTACCAAGTTTTTTTATTTTTTTTTTATTTTTTTTTTCTATTTCAGTTTCTTTTTTTAGACTATGGATTAAGATTTTGTAAATAATAATAAAATAACAAAAAAAATTCAAGATGCTAGCTCTAAGTTTTGGTGATAATTCAATGGACACGCTGAGTTCGTCAGCATGCTATTATATACTGAGAGACACTTGTCGATCGCAAACAAATCATGTCTTAAGGAGAATACATATACAGGTCTCAACAATCTTTCTTATACTATCGGTTAAGAAGAAAATGACAAATTAATAGATGCATAATATTTCATACGTATAAATACAAAATGTTCTTGTTACCATTATTCCAGACATTCACAGATATGTAAAGTATTTTTCAAAAAAAGTACAGATCAAGAATTGACACGAATTCGCCGGTGAACAAAAAAAGTCAGCGCCACAGTTCAACGTCATAGTTAGATCTGCACACACAAAGACATAATTATATTAGTAAAATAAACACAACAAAAAAAATAGTAAAAATGAATTTGTTAATGACAAAATCCATCACTTTCAGCTATTGATGGAGAAGAGCACAAAATCAGTAGTCAATTGATAAATTAGACTAGTCTACAAGCATTAAGCACTGGCAAAGCCAAAATCAATAATTAACTATATATCTTAATTAATACGCCAAAATCAAAAATTAATTAAGTGACTATTAATTTATCAATTAACCATTTCAGCACCAGCACGATTTCCTACTTGACACAAACTCCAAACACATCTGACAATTAGTAAATGCACAAGCTGCTGCATTGCTCCCTCAGATATTTGGCCAAGCACTTTATTACCATAGCATGACAAATATGATAAATTTGCAGTCACTTTCTTCAAGAAAATCCTATTCAGCTTCAAACCCTTGAAACATATTTGCCTTTTGAAATCTGACCATATATGAAGTTCAAATAGATAGGTGATAGAGAGAGAGAGGGGAAAGAGAGAGAGGAGATTCTGGACTACAAATTAAAGAAAGTGGCTGCAAAGAGCCCAGCAGTAGCAGTGACAAGAAGCATTGTATAGCTTTTAATATCCCAAGAGCCCACCATAAAAGATTCAAGTCAACTTTGCAGGCCAATGGTACTAATTGAACCCGATTCCAATTATGTCAACTTTGCAGGCCAATATAGTATTAATGTCCTAAGAGCTATATCCATCAGATACTACTATTTTAATTAGATTTGTGTCAACTCTGTGGGAAACTCAGGTAAAATAATTTTTTTTTTAATATTATATTATAAAAGAAGCTGTTGACAGATGGCATGATTTGAGGAGATTTATTACATACAAACTTTCTTAACACATGTCGCTCAAAGAGGATAACATTACTTAAAAACAAGATTGATTGTCTAAGAGAAAGAGAGAAGGGAACAAACCTTGTAAAACCCAAGAAGCAGAAACGCAAGAAAAGAGCAAAAGTAAAGAGTGGTTGTACTACCCTGCATTTATATATAAATCACACCACATAATTAATATATAAGAACTGGGCATAGTTATATGTGGTAAAAAACCAAAACATCCCTAAATACAATATAGCCCGAAATACATGAAAATTCAAAAATGAAAAAAAGACTACATCTTTTGGACAAGAAAAGATTTTTACAGGGAAATTTTAAGTACTTGAAATGAAATGGGGGAGAAGATAAAGAACCTGAAAAAAGCTTTGACGGTTAAGAATGGAGACGGATACTAATTGTTGAAGAAGGAAGCAAAGCCACACAAATAATGGACTGAAAAAATGGGAAACCAAGATAGGAAAGGGGAGTGAGAGTGAGAGGTCGGAAGACAGAGGACAGCAAGAGAAGGAAACAAACTCATACTAATAACGGCAATCAGTTTTGGTCTTTCCATGGAGCAAAATGAAGCATTAATTCCCTTTTCACGTATTCTATTAATGGAGTTCTATAGATGTTCTTATACTAAACTGATGCATGTTAATAAAGTGTTGCAGTACTCGTAAGAGCTAAAGATTGCCAAGATAATATACAGCATATGCCCAATTGAAAAATTAAATTATACTATATTAAAACATTCTATATCTTGCCATTTGAAACAAAGTTCATACACTAATTGAACAAAGAATACTAATTAAGACCCGAAATAATGCATAGCTATGGCAGAAAAGCTCCAAAGTTCATCAAATGTTTTAACAAAATGGTTCTCTTAGGAATGAAGGTCGTCAAACAATACAAATCTGATTATAAAAACTTGAAGGTGAGTTTTCTTGGATGAACTAATTAAGCTCTTTAACCATCGATTTGCAGAAAAGAAAACAGAAAAACAAAATACCTTTGAGATTGAGAAGAGCTTTCTTCAACTTTGAAGCACAACTGTGTCAGTCAAGGTTTGGAACTCTCACCTCCAGAAATTCCAACATTTTTCTGGTGAGTATAAATGCATAGTTAAAAGAGCAATGGAGCACTCTCATATATTGTATATAAATCACCATTACTATAAACGCCAACATTTCTACTATCTTTAAACTTAACTCAACCACCATTTTCTATTCTCTCTTCAAATTAAACAACAATTGACATTCTTCTAAATTAAACAGTTCTACTGCCGCTCATACTACTGCTCAAGGCCAAAACCATTTTTGAAACAGATCAGACCAAGTAAGAAAGAGGGCCACTAAGATATATGCTTTATTGTAAAGCTCATACAGGAGTTTAGAGTGAAACTTGGTTAACATTGTAAACCAAGTATAAAATGAAGCAGTAAACCAAGTATAGTACCTTTCCACAAACTGAAAAATGAAGCAGTAAACCAAGTATGGAGAAATTCTTAAGTTTCTCCAAATCAATTTGTCCATATCACAGCCACTTAACTCAAATTGACATTTAACAAGTGTAAAATAACATATACAAATGGAGTAAGCATATAAAGAAGAAGCGTACAATCAAAAACAGAAAAGAAAACAATTGATGTATGCGTAAATTGATACATGCACAATTAATTAAAAAAGAGCGATGGTTTAATAATTAGCTATTAGTTAAATGATTAATTAATCTCTTACAGGGTTATTAGCTGCAACACCTTCATCAACAAGGTGAAATTCTCTCTGTTCCCTTGAGAACCTTTAGGTCTAAATGATACGCCGGATAACAAATCGGAGCTGCAGAAGTACTTATACAAACATCAGACAGCAAAGCATCCTTCGATGCATCAATCTCTGCCAGCACCATACACAAATCACAATTAAATCATACTTAATTATCAATAATAATTTATATATTAATTAAATTATATACCTCAAAAAGTTCACGTTCAGTTAACCTTCACAACATAACCTTCTCTCTTCATTTCCTCAATTAGTAATTGATAAATTTCTATTGTAAGATGATGTAAAACATCACCGGCATGAAATTCATGAACTTCAGCACCAATCTCAATCCAACTGCAGCCAGGGACCTTAGTGACTCCCTGCTGCCTCATCAACACCAACATTTTAGCTGAGTCATCCCACCTTCTCAAGGTTGCATATATCTTAGATTGGATAATATAGTTACCAGAATTTGATGGCTCTATCTCTAAAAGTAGTTTAATTACCCTTTCACTAACATCTACATTCCGTCGCTTTTGACATGCACCAAGCAGTGACCCAAGTACTACTTCATCTGGTTTGCCAGGCATTCTTTCAATGACATTCCAAGCTTCATGCAAATGTCCTGCACGTCCCAAAAGATCCACCATACAAGAATAATGCTCAATTTTCGGCACCAATCCAAATGATGAGTTCATTGAATAAAACAATCGACGACCCTCATCAACCAAACCAGCATGCACACAAGCAGAAAGTACTCCAATAAATGTGATGTCATTTGGCTTGGAAGTATCATCGTTTAGCAAACGCCTGAACAATGATATCGCTTCGTGAGCTCTCCCATGAAAAGCAAAAGCGGATATCATGGCATTCCAGGAGACTTCATTCTTACAAGGCATATTTTCAAAAACCCTTAGCGCATTGTCTAAGCTCCCGCATTTTGCATACATATCAATCAATGCACTGCCAACATATACATCATGTTGAAAGCCTCTTTGTGAGGCATACATCTCAATCGATTTCCCCAAATCAAGGGCTCCAATTGAGGCACATGCTGACAACACTACTACCATGGTGATTTGATTAGGAATAATACCATCCTCTTTCATGACATTAAACAAAGTAATTGCCTCATTTGACTCTCCATTTTGAGAATATCTGCAAGGCTCAAGACAAGGAACAAAATAATAAAAGGTCAAAGCATCTAACAGATATGGTTAAATACATTTACTAATTAAATTATTTCAGAACGGAAGCATTCAAACAGCTCGTCCCTTCTAGAAAACACTTTAAGCATAAAGACATGGTTGAAGCGCAACCTGGCATTGATTTTAAACAGAGTGAATGTATGGTGGAAAGAACATATCTACATATATAGGGAGAGAGAGAGAGAGAGAGAGAGAGAGAGAGAGAGAGAGAGAGAGAGAATTACCCTGTGATCATGGCATTCCAAGCGATAACATCCTTCCTTGCCATTGCATCAAAGACTCTCCTCGCTGACAGCAAATCCCCACATTTACCATACATGCCAATCAAAGCAGAACCTACGTAAGTGTTCAATTCTAACTTCTTCTTGTGAACAAACTCCTCCACCCGCTTCCCTAAACTCAAATTTCCCACATCCCCACATGCCACAAGAACACTCACCAACGTCATCTCATCAGGCTCAAACCCATGCTCCCTCATGTCCATAAACAACTTCACCGCCTCTTGTGCAAAACCCATTTTCGAGCACCCAGAAATCATGGAATTCCACGATACCACATCCCTATCACGAATTTCATCAAACACTTTGCGTGCATATTGCGGTTCACCACATCTACAATACATAGTAATCAAAGAATGATTCACATGACTATCCTTATCCAAACCAATCTTAAACACCATAGAATGGGCAATCTGCCCATGCTTCAGAGCTAAAAGGTTGGCACAAGAAATGAAAAGAAAAGGGTAAGTAAAATTGTTAGGCATGAGGCCTAAAAATTTCATTTGGTAATAGAATTGAACAGCAAGAGAATAGTTTCTCCATGTGGTAGTTAGTCCTCGGATCATGACATTGAAAGCATATTCATTGGGAGTGGGGATTTGGGTGAAGAAAAGAGAGGCATAGGTGAAGTCTTTGAGGTTAATAATTTTGGGGAGAAGGAAGTTGGGTTTTTTTATTGAGTTTACGAGCATCTGAGCATGGACTTGTTGCAAAGACTTTGTAGATGAGCATTGCTTCAAGAGATTAAGAAGTTTTTCAGCAAGAGCAAGATATTGTTGATGAGGTTGGAGGAAATTGTTATCTGCAAAAGGAAGATTATGAGAAGTTAGGGAGTGGGAAGATTTCGTCTTTAGCATTTTTTTAGCAAGAGAGAAGCGCTAATCTATCAAATTCAATTTATACATTTCTATGAAGAAGAGGAAGAGCCTTCATCTCGAGGTCTTCAATACACAAGCAACAATATTTTCAATGTGATTCGGATTTTGGGGTAAGAAAGAAAAATCCTAAACCTCCCGCCTACTGAGTATACCGCCATAATCCCGCCCTGCGTGGCAATTAATCCATACACGTGAATTTTAATTAGTGAAATATTCTTCTTAGTCCTTTTGTTTATTTGTTATAACTCATTCCCAATATTTGTTTATTGTTTTCTTTTTCCACCCAAACCTTTTACACTCCTTATTAGCTAAACGAATCCTATCAAACACCACTCGAGAAATTATGCAGTACATTTAGCACACTAAGTCATTCGTGCCTTAAACTAATAAAAATATAACACATAATATTTTTCAGGATCTAAAGTTTATAAATTAACTTTTAAGGTTTATATTTTAGGGTCTAAAATTTATAAATTTACCTTCAGAGTTTATATTTAAGAGTCTATAAATTACAAATTAGCCTTTAGGATTTATGTTTTAGGATCTAAAATTTATAAATTAGTCTTTAGGGTTTATATTTTAGGGTATAGATTTATAAATTAGTCTTTAAGGTTTATATTTTCGAGTTTAAGGTTTATAAATTAGCATTTATGGTTATGGCCTAGAAATTTTTTAAATTAGCCTTTAAAATTTATATTTTGAGTGTATATTTTAAGATTTAATAATAAATAGAATAAATGAAATGGTTAAAACAATGATAAATTTAACTCATCACTTGCCAACATAAAACACACAACCAGCAAATATAAAGTGATTAAAAAAAAAAAGGATTATATAAAAATACATACAAAATTAAAGTTTGTTTACAAAAAAAAATGCATTTTAAGAAGAATTTTATAAAAATACTTTCAAAACTTTTTAAAATTTATTAATTCCTTTTCTACTTTATTCCCTTTCTTTCTTCTTTTTTTATAATTTTAATCTAATTTATCATTTATCTTATAATCTGTTTACTTTTTCGTCATACGACTTTTGAATTTTTTTTTCGTTTTCTTTTTCTTTTTGAAATGTGATCCATATGTATATATTTTTCAGATTTTTTTTTCACCTTCATTTTTTTTATAAACAGTGTATAAACAATGTATAAAAATAACATATAGCAGAAAAAATATATAAACAACGTATGTGACAATGAAAGCATATATAACAACAATAAAATACTGTCATAACTTGTTTATACATTGATTATACCATTTGAGACTTTGATTATATCTTTTAATACACTGATTATACCTTAGTTATACATTCTAATACATTGATTATATATTAGTTACACTTACTGATACACTGATTATACCTTAGTTTTACCTTCTGATACACTGATTATACCTTAGTTATACATTCTGATACACTGTTTATACTTTATCTATATATTGTTTAACCATTATAGTGTACAACAGTGTCTAAGCAGTGCATAAAAGTATATAAACAGTGTATAATAATGTATAAGCAGTCTATAACAGAGTATAACAATGTATTTATAATTTTTATAAATATTATACCTTATGATACATTGATTATACCTTAGTTATACATTATTTATACATTTGAGAAATTGTTAGGCCTTGTTTATACATTGATTATTCCATTTAAGACTTTGATTATGTATTTTTTATATTTTGATACACTGGTTATATCTCTTTTCTACTTATTAATTATATATTTGTGATACTGTGATGATATTATCATGTGATACATGCATAATGTCATAAGGAAATTTTTTTTTTTGTATTTATTTATTAAAACAGAGACATAATGAGTAATTTTCTCCAAAATCAATTATGAAACAGATGCATGAAAAAAAAGATTTAATAATTATTATTATTATTAAACTGGTTTTATTTTGTATTTTTCAAAAACAAATTCACTTAATACAATTATACAAATAATATATTAAAGGATTTATTGAAACAAAGATCATTACTTCATTAATTTTGTTAGTACAAATTCAGGTTTAGTAACAATAATAATATTATTCAAAATAATAATAATAATAATAATAATAATAATAATAATAATAATAAAAATATTAAATAACGTTGAGCGACCCATATGTTAAAACAATAGAGTAAGTGACAGTTAAAAAAAAACTGGCTTCAGTCCAATATTCATCATCTCCTACTTCAATACAAGCGATAAGATGCCAGTTTTGCTTTTAAAATTATTGGTGAGGTTGTCATTTACATTAATTTTTGTATTCTCTTAAAGAAATTTTTTGAGAATATTTTCAATAATGTTTAGTTAAAAAAAAAAAAGTAAAATGAAGCTTATATCATGAGATAACATTAAGCCATTTTATATGATAAAATGTAAAATTATTTTTTACAAGGAAGCCAAATAATATAAAAAACAATATTTAAAAATAATTCACAAATAACGTATATATAGATTAGCAAGTGGTATAAAGCTAAAAGCTAGTGCAGAAAAATTAGAGATGGAATGCTTGTAATAATTAGTGGGAAACTTAGTATGAAGACAAAACATTTTTTTGATTAGCCAAAACTTTATTAGAGTCACAAAGAGCTGTAATACATGATTTGAGTCTCAAATGTCAAACAAAATGGGTAAATAAAACACAGTTTATCTTTAACGAAAACTAACAATAACAAATACTACATAACAAAAAAGAAGAAATCAACAGCTCCTCATCAATTGAGACCAAACATGATAAAATGATAAAGAAAAAGGTAGAAAATTGTATAAAAAAACAAGAACTCTAATAGAAAAAGGAAAATTGAAGACATCAAGCTCAATGAAACCTAATTAAATCAATTTAAAATTAGACAATACAATTACAAAAATAGTAAATTAACAATTTTATATAAGGTTTAAGGAGGTGATAATTGAATCTTTACCTCAATATTTTTAACAAATCACCAATACAAACAAACAAGTGGTTGACACATTGTGTTGTACCATTTTGCAATAGGCAATCGAGGAGAATTTTTTTCCAGAGATTTTAGCGTTTAAGAGTAGAGAAGAAGATATGGAAAACGTAAAAGAGAAGCTGAACTTATGATTTGGATGGTCCAATTGGAAAAATATTTAAAATAAACCCCTAAATTGTTAAATTTTAAAGTAATAATTATGGAAAAAATTGGCAAGGGCTAGAGTCACCTTCGGCCAGCATATGGCTCTGTCCCTGTTAAGGTTGAGCATGATATGTCACTAATATGTTTGAGTTAGGGTTAGGATTATCCTTAAAGTCCAAACTTGGACCAGACTTGAAGGGTATTAGCTTCAAAATTGATTGAAACAAAATAAAAATATAAAAGACAAATTTTATTATTGTGAGTTTAATTTAATTTAATTTCAACATTAACTTTTAACAAAAAAAAAAAAAAAAAAAACTTAAAAGTTTGATACAAATAATATTTCTGGGAACGAAAAATTCTAATATAAACCGGAAATAGTCTATTTCTGGCCAATGAAAACATGTTATATCAATATAGATGTTGATGTATCACATTTTAATTGATTGGAAGTAGCCTATTCCCAATTTATACTAAAATTTTTCTTTAGGAAACATCTTTTAGAGGTGGATGGAGTGCTCTATCTAGATTCAATCGTGTTTGACAGTGCCATGATATAATTATTTATAACAACATAAAGAATTAAGTAGTGTAACAACATTAGGATTAAAAAAGTATAATTGAAATTAGATGTCAAATTAGGGCTATATTTAATAAGAAACTGTCAATGAAGGAGAGACATCGCTATAGTCTTTTAGTGGGACCAGGTTCCTCTACCTTTTACTTTATGGCCTACCTTTTCTTTTTTCAAAATTCTTCCCCATGTAACTAAAATTGATCCAATGGCCAAATTACCCTTGCATCTTTTGGTAAATTGAGGAATTTTTTTTTTTTTTTTTTCCTTTTTGTAAATGCATCTCAACATTTAGATTTTTATTGATTACATTTCTAATTTTTGAATCTTACACATTAAATATTTAATCAATTATAATATCATATACTAAATCACCAATTAACGAGTCATTTGCTGGGATTTTTAAATTTGGTTAAGAGCACGTTCTTTATTTCATTTATGTCCAAAATTATATTTTTTTATATAGTGTAAAATGAAATTTTTGCAATTTTCTTACTCATATAGACACATACAAAGTTACTTTTTTAATTATTAGAAGTTTGCATTTTAAATTATAAGAAATTGAGTAATGTATTTTTTTTTTAACAAAGTTTAATATTTAGAGCTAACTTTTTTGAAAATAAAAAATTTAATGTATAAAATTTTATATAATTGTATAATTATTCAAGAACTGAATGTATTACTTTAGTTTTGCGTTTTCTGACTTTAATATAAAAAGATGTAAGCTAATATGTTTTCTCCTTCTTGTTAAATTAAAATGTATCAATACAAACTAATTTTCTTTTTTCTTTTTTCTTTTTTGTTTTTAGAGGCAATTTTATATTTTCTAAATCAAGAGAATCGATGAAATTAGAAAATGATGCAAATATGAAGGCGGTGGGAATGATAATATTCGGATTGATTGCTGGCTTTGGAATAACTGAAAAGAATCTTGCATTAAAAAGATTTGGAATTTACTTATCTGGCTTAATTCTAAATTATAATTAAGTACTAAAGATGAAGAAATTTTTAATTACTTAATTGAGCTCCTATTTACTCACCGCGTAAGTCGTTTTCCTTTTATTTAAAAAAAAAAAAAAATTAAGGCAATTGAATTCTTTTTTGTTTTTCGTTTCTATGGATTAAATGGATCAAATATGTATTCCGAAAGATAATTTGATATTTAACTTTTTTTTTTTTTTAAGATATAAGTTTAGGGATAGAAGAGTATTCCTAATTCGAGATGAAGGTAAATTTAAAGACTCCAAAAAGACATACAAGATGAAGACTTACGTGATATTAAAAAACCAAATCGAGTAAATAATAGATACTTAAATAATTATGAACTGATTTATTAAAAAATTTAGGCCATTACTTATCCTTATTATTTTTCTTTTAAAAAGATACTCTAAAATATTTATTATCAAGTATAGATTTGATTTAACTGTTTTAGGTTGTTGATTTTTTTTTTTTTTTTTAATTTCAAATTACTATGTTGATGTTTTTTCAATCTATGTATAGTTGATATTTTTCTTTTTATGAAATGGAGGTAACTCCATTTGAAAAAAAAGTAGAAATATAATAAGATGAAAGAGTATGTGTAATTTTATCCAAATTACAAGATAAAAACGATCTAACATAGATATAAGCTATCAAGTTGAAATTATGACAAACAAACTTAAAAAAAACAGTTCTAAAAAAACCTAACAAACTCTTTACAACATGGATAGTCAGACAAAAAAGCTTTACTTCTCCCGTTTGCCATTATTTACTATTTCATTTTATTATTTTTAGATATTTTTATTATATAAATATTCTGTTAAAATATAACAAAACATTAGTTTAATCTCTAACAATAACGATCCAAATCAAAATCCAAATACATTGTAACAAAATCTTAATGGTTAATAAACTTCTAAAATAGATTCACCAAAATGAACATCTCTAAGTATAATACCAACCCAAAAACGAAACAGAAGTTTATGAAACAAAGTTTCAAAGTCCCCATTGTAGTAGTACAAAACTGAAGAAGATAACGTATCATTAATCGCATTATTAGACTAGTTTTTATTTTCTATGTTGAATTTTTTTTTTATGGGAAATATAAGGGAATCAATTTAAGTCATTAATGCTTATGTGCAGTCCTTAAATTGAAAATTTTTATTGAAAAATAAAAGTAATGCTTAGGGCTGCATGTAACATTCTCCATTAAATTTTATTGAAAAATTTATCAACAAATTAAAAAAAAAGTCTTAAAAATTTTCAAAGCGTGAGAAAAAGGAGGGTGGATGGCAATAATGAAAATAAAGGAAACATGAAGGGTAGAAAATCAGAGCTGTCATATTCTATGCTCCCTCATCACATTCTTGTGATCTTTTTTCAGTTCTCTTTCTCTTTCTTTTTCTCTCTCTCTCCACTTTCGTTTTTTTTGTATTTTTTATGTTTTTTTGTTTTCATTGAAGAGTTTTTTCGACCGTTACTTTGCCTTCTCTTCTCTTCTCTCTCTCTTCAGTGTTCTGCTCTTCCTTCCATCAAACAGTTAGCTTCCACATTACATTCATTCTATTCCCGCCTACAAAACAACTCCAACGGTATGATTGATTTTCTTTGATCCTCTCTCTTCCTTCTCTTTTACATTCTTCTCCTTCTTCTTAGTCGCCTGAATTCGACGTTTCTTCTTCTGCTATGTTTTTCCCCTTCTTATAGTTGATTTGCTTCTTGTTAACACACAGCTGCAACTTCGTTGAATTATTTTCATTTGAATATTATGTAGTAATTATTCATCTTAATTCCACTTATATTCCTTCCTTTTAATGTTTGCTTTTTATTGCTTTATTTGTTTTCTGTTTGGGGGCATTTTTTTTGTATTATTATTATTTTGGATTGTTGTTAGCTGATTTTTTGGTTTATAATTGAGATTTTTTTTTGTTCGGCTTTTACGGTTGTGGTTCATACGATTTGCAGAGTTTTCTCCTTTGTGAATGTGATCACTAATGAGTCAATATTAGTGTTCTTTCTTCTTCTTTATCTTTCTGTTACTTTAGAAAACCTTTATCTTCTTTTCTTGGCTCTTTCTTCTTTACTACCTCGTAACTGCAAATCATATCCTCCAATGTCACAACCTTTAATCATTTTCATCTCTATTCACTGTTCCTTTTTCTATTTACCATATTATTTTTTTTAATTCAGTTTTCATTTTAATTCATCTTTTATTTTACCATTAATTTTTAATTTATTTTGTTGTTTTATGAGAATATGAAGTGATCGAGTTTTTGGGTTAATGGAGATGTTATTGCGAAAGCAGACAAAGTAAGAATCTGATATTTATTTTCCTTTGTTATTGAACATAGATATGTCTGGTAGCTTCAAAGTGAAGAAAGGAACAATAAATGCATTTTAAAAATATTGTTTTTGTATACAAACGTAGGAAAGAAAGCTTCACTTCAATGGTTTCTATGTTTGAGCTCTCTGACCTCTCCGGAAATTCTTTCCCCACTGATTTATGTTTCTCGTTAGATACCTGTTTGATAATTATCAACTGCGGATTAGTTGATGGAATTCTATTTTATGCTTTTCTTAAACAGCTAGAGAAAATCCATATGAATTATTGGGATTTTGGTTTTCATTCGAGCTTGGGAACTTCATAGAGAGATAGGGAAAGGGCTTTGAAAGTGAGAAATGGGATGTTCCACATCAAGGCTGGAAGATGAAGAGGCAGTTCAGCTTTGTAAGGACAGAAAACGTTTCATTAAACAGGCTGTAGAGCAGAGAACAAGGTTTGCTTCTGGTCACTTAGCTTATATTCAGTCTTTGAAAAGAGTTTCTGCAGCTCTTCGTGATTATGTTGATGGAGATGAGCCTAGGGAATTCTTATTAGACTCATTTATAACCCCACCCTTCACGCCTGTGAAAAAAACAACTCCAGGTTTTATTTCAATATCACCCAAGTCCTTCCCTCGTGCAGCTATTCAGCCTGCGCCCAATTCGACTTTTAAAGTGAATTACCTTAGGTCTGGTGGAAACCAAGCAGTTGCGGTAGAGGAGAGACCTCAATCGCCAGAAACAGTTCGAATTGAAGCTTACTCTCCTATGCATCAATATGGGATGGATGGATACTTTGGAGGCCAATCCTGGCCAATGAATTCATCATTCTTTGGTTACTCCCCTTCCCCCAATGACAGGCCTAATATTCCTCCCCGTTCTCCACAAACTTCACAATGGGATGGCTTTTGGAACCCATTTTCTTCCTTGGATTATTATGGCTACCCTACTCGAAGTAGCTTTGATCAGATGGTTATGGATGATGATGTTAGAGGACTAAGGCAGGTTCGAGAAGAAGAAGGAATTCCTGACTTAGAAGATGAAAGTGAACAAGAAGAAATCAGTAACAAGGCTAATGCAACTGAAGAGCAGTCTAAGGTAGACGCCAATTATACTAGAGAGGAAGTGCTTGTTGAAGATGTTGATGAAGACGAGGAAGAAGAAGATGATGAAACTGATTGTGAATGTGAACATGAACATGAAATGCAAGGATTGCCATCACAAGGTAGTGGAAAGGTAGAATTATCACGAGCTCAAAGCTCTGGACAACTTGAAGGTCATAGTCAAGAAATGGCAGTGGGTGGGCGTGAAGGTAGGGAAGAAACACCGGCCTTTACTGTTTATGTAAATCGAAGACCAACAAGCATGGCAGAAGTCATCAAGGATCTTGAAGAACAGTTCGCAATTGCTTGTGATTCAGCCAAGGAGGTTTCAACATTGTTGGAGTCTAGCAAAGCTCAATATTCAACAACATCAAATGAGCTCACAGGTTAGAGAATTTTAACCTGCTAGATTTTGTTTAACTGTGACCGAGATAACTTGTGCTTTCGTAATTTACAAAAGGAAGACTTACCAGGATGTAGCAGAGATCCAAGTGTGATATTAGAATGGATTATATATAACTGAAACCAGCATTCAGAAAACTGTTAATTTCAATTGCTTCAGAAATAATAATCTGCAAAATATTACGCATTTCTTCATCATTAGTATTTATCTCCTTTTTTTACTTAGCACTACAGCATAATTATTTAAATATGATTTCCCCAATTGCTTAGATACGTAAGTAGTAAACCAGTACAGAGAACCAGAACTTGGGATGTTTTAAACTGTTAATGTTGATTTAATCTTTCGAGGCTCAACTATCCTTTTTTATAAACTTAAGCATTCCATTACAAGAAGATATGAAGCATAATCCTCTTTCTATCGACAATGTAGCTCCTTTAACTAGGTTCCAGATGGAACCACTGATGTTGTGAGACTTTCTGCAAATTCTGTATACTTTACTTTAACATTCTTCAGATCAGCTTTTGCTTGAACTTGATGAGATGGATAAAAAATGAGGTATTTCTTATATCAACTATCATGACCATCTAAAATGCCACGATCACAGGAGGAAAGTGCATCATTGTTTTATATATCTTTTGAAATGGTGCCTATATTTGTTCTAAGGATGCTGGAGACTAATTGAATAGGTTTTGCTCCTACAGCTATGAAAATGCTGAATCCAGTAGCTCTGATCCGCTCAGCTTCATCTCGGTCTTCATCATCAAGATTTTTGATGAATTCCTCCAGTTCTAGAGATGATAGTTACGAAAGCAGTAGTGACTTCTCTGAGGAATCCTGCATGTTCTCGGGCAGCCACCAATCGACATTGGACAGATTATACATATGGGAGAAGAAACTCTACGAAGAGGTTAAGGTATGTTTCTAACTTTTCTACCCAACTATTCAAGGTTCATTTCCTACCTTCCCAGTTTCTGTAAAAAGTTGTATGCTTGTTTAATAATCTGTATAACTTGGTAAAAGCACGATATAACTCCTATGAGTTGTGGCTTGATCTACAATTGGTGCAAGATATCATGTTCATGATTGTCTTTCAAACTAATATAGATTTCCTACTGATTGCATTTCCGCGTTATCAGTGTAAAAAAGAATTTCACAGCTGCTTTTTTTTAACAGTTGGGTGAAAAAGTTCGAATTGCATATGAAAAGAAACAAATGCACCTCAGAAATCAAGACGTAAAAGGAGAGGACCCTTCTGTTGTCGATAAAACAAGAGTAGCCATTAGAGATCTGTACACCCAGTTACAAGTTTCTATACACTCAGCTGAAGCTGTTTCAAAGAGAATAGAAGCTTTAAGGGATGAAGAACTGCAACCTCAACTTTTAGAATTGGTACAAGGGTATACCACTTGTCTTCCTAAATTTACTTTTTAGACCACAAAAGAACCATTCCCAAAAATCAAAAAAGGAGCAGACATAGAACAATGGCATCTTTTAGATTCTTTCTGCTCCTCATTACTGGTCCTTTTTTTTAATAATTTCTCCAAAGAAACCATTTGGGAACTTCTAATTAATATAGGCAAATTGAATTATTTCAGAAGAAATTTTTAGCTGAAGTAATTCTATTTGTTGGTAATTTTTATTACTTTTCTTTTCTTTTCTTTTCATTTTTCCTTTTCGAGTGGAAAAAAAAAGGACACTAAGACAACCTTTTTACAGTTGCTTACATGGCTTTTGTTTCTTATCGGCCAAATGTCAAGCAAAATCAAAAGGGATCTTTTCAACTTTCATTATACCTAAAACTGAAAGAAATCCAGCGAAGATGTAGCTTCTAAATACTTGCTTAAACTTATATTCTCTTTACATATCGCAGGCTTGCAAGAATGTGGAAAGTAATGGCAGAATGCCATCGCTCTCAAAAGCAGACACTAGATGAGGCCAAGCTTTTACTGGCAGGAACACCTTCAAAACTGGACGGGAAGAGGAGGCAGTCTTCCATCTCAATTGCTGACCCTCAACGGTTAGCCAGATCAGCTTCAAATCTCGAGACAGAATTGAGGAATTGGAGAGCCTGCTTCGAAGCATGGATCACTTCTCAGCGATCCTACTTGCACGCACTATCTGGCTGGCTCCTCAGGTGTGTCAGGTCAGATACTGACACATCAAAACAGCCATTCTCGCCGTGTCGATCCAGTGGGACATTCCCAATATTTGGAATTTGCATACAATGGTCAAGGCTTCTTGATGCAGTTCAGGAAGTCCCAGTTCTTGATGGATTGGACTTCTTTGCAGCCGGTATGGGATCTCTCTATGCACAGCAGGTAAGGGATGATCATCACAGGTCAGGCTCAAAAAGATACGGAAATGGATTGCTGAATGAATCTGAAACGAATATGGAAATCGTTGAGGTTGGAGAAATAGAGGAAACAATGACTGCAGAGAAAATGGCAGAAGTTGCAATAAGAGTACTTTGTGCTGGAATGTCAGTTGCAATGAGTTCACTGAGTGAATTTGCTGTTAGTTCAGCTGATGGGTATGCAGAACTTGTTAAGCAATGGAAGAATGCCAAGTTGCCACCGGGTCTGCTGGGATAGGAAAATAGCTTCATGATATGAATTCTGATAGATAGTTTCTCCAAATCTAATTACATGTTATGTTACAGTTGGCAAAAGGGAAATATGGAGCAATTGCTACTCCTGCTAACTTATGCCTGTCAATTCCATTTACCTACCTAGCTTACCAGTTAAACAAGAAGAAAGATTGCATCTTTCTCATCTGCAAAATGTCAATACTCGTAAATCTCTACTAACACCAAAACAACTTCAATACATACATCATTCTTAACCAAAAGTCTACGGGCTCAAAGGCCTTTTTGCCCCCTGATTTATGCTTGTTAGCCTCTTTTTCGCTGAGCTATTCAAATAACTAAAATGGCCCAAAATTGACGGAAAGTAGCGTGTAATTCAATAAAAATATTGACAGAACATGATAATATATGTTTTTTCTATCAATTTTGGGTCATTTATGAGCTTATTTGAATAGCTCGGGAGCAATAACAACCAATAAGTCAAAGAGCAAAAGGGTAAAAGGGAAATAGCATATGGGTAAAAATGTTCTTTAAGCCAAAGTTTATTTGCAATTTTGACACAGATAAGAAAACAGTTGAAATATTCTAAAAAATACCAAAAAAAAAAAAAAAAAAAAAAAACAGTTGAAGCAATTGGTATATTGTTGCAATTGGATGACTTTTTCTAATTGGACAATTGATTACTTTATTGTTTGAAGTCAATTTGGTTTAAAATCAAGTTTATGTATTAATTTTAATTTATAGTTAGGGTTAAATTAGTTCAAAATGACACATATCAATATAGGAAAGTAACTCGTGTAAAAAAATCACTAATTATGTTTTACCATGTGGCCTTTTGGGCTGATTTGACTTCAAATGTAAAGTGAACAACTAAATTGATACCTAAACTTTATTTTGGACTAAACTAATCATAAAAACCAAATTTCAGAGGCGAAATGGATTTTTTTCCAATGATTAGACAAGTCAAATATTATGTAAAAATCAGAATGAAATTTTAGTAACCCCTTAGATTATTCTGAATTATCATGGAATAATTCCAGCATTCTCATTCACAGTTTTTCTGCAATTGCACACAGCAGCAACCATGGAAACACTGAAATTCCACTATAAATATTAAATAACCATTTTACAACAAATACAATTTGGTTACATTATTGCATTATAAAAGCAGATTCTTTTCTACTTATAGAATTTTAACAACAAAAAGTTTTGCTCCCAAAATAGAAAAATTACGGTCAATGACTTTTCTAATGATTATTATTATTTTTTAATTTCTAATAAAAATGTAAAATATAGGGTGTCTTTTGTAAAAGAAATATTAAGATAATAAGTTCCTTTACTTAGCCAAAAACTTTTGCCTTTTCTTTATTTTTGAAGCCTCTCTTTCTTTTTTGATTGAGTTTCAATTAATCAATTTGAAAAGTAAATGTGATTTCTTTCCTGATGAAAAATTGTGACTGTGGGAAACCCTTATTATTATAATTTTAATTAGCACATGAAGATAGAGTGTTAATTCGATTGTACACCGAATCAGATCAAATAAATTGAAAACCAAATAATTAAAAATTTTATAGAATGAATTGAATCGAATCAAAATAAGAGAATAACTGAACCAAACTGAACAATTCGATTAATTAGTTCAATTTTAGTGTTTAATACGATTGAAAATAAAATTTTAACAAAAATTCAAGAGAGGAATGAAAAGTTAAAACATAATTATATTGTACACAATTTATGGCTAAATAATTTTTTCTTATGTATATTGATAATAACTGTTTTGAACATATTCAACAATCAATAAATAAAAAAAAATAATTATATCTAAAATTTTAACTAATAGGTTGCAAAAATAAAAATAAAATAAGAAATTTATAGGTCAGGTAATAAATCAATCAATAAATTCAATACCCCTACCCTACCGGGGGTATTTTACATTCTAAGAATTGGCGCCTGAATCTCCCTCTGTCTCCTCTCTGCTCTGCTGCAGCCGAAATAGGAGCTATACTGACACAGGAGATCAGCTTCCGCCGTGGGCTAGCGGCCAATTGAAAACCAAGTCATAAAAATTCGCAGTTTCTGCTCTATTAGTTAATTCTTTGAAGGCGGCTGTGAGGTAGGCTGCAGAAACTCGGTATAGCTGCCGCCAGAACTGAGCAGGGCAGCGCTTTATTTTATTGAGGATTATTAGGTCAGTTTCTCCTCACCTCCTCCTCCTCCTCCTCAACCTTAGTCCTCACCCTTCTCTTCCTCTCTTTTGTTTCAAGTTTCTTTTGGTTTTGTTATTAGAGAGAAACATCGAAACACGGCCCTAGTTCTTTCTCTCCATTGTCTCACCACCGGCATTGGTGAACCGAAAGAGAGGAATTTGAGGGAAAGAATTAGCAGATAATAAGAAGATTTCATTCTGAAAATTGAAATTGTATTTTTGCAGTTGCTAATCCCTTTTAGACATAATCTTCTTCTTTTTATATGTTGGCAGTTGGTTGCAACTAATTATGAATTGGTTAGCTCAACTTACTGAAATTACGTTTCTGTTAATGTATAGCTGAATTAGCTTCTGATTCCGTTAATTGCTTTAAGTTCGGAACTTGGTATGCTTATGATTGAACAACTGTTCTGCAACATAATTACTTCTATACAAATTATAAGTAGATTTTGTTTCAACTTGTTATAGATATTATCAGACTTTATAAATCCTTATACCCTTGGTTTATAATGTACTTCTCAAAATAAAAAGGGTCAAAAGTCTAATGGCAACCATATTATCAAGGAAGCCGAACACTGACCTTTAAAAATCACTCTCACAAAGAGCATGTCAGGTTTTCCTGATTGAATCTTGAGTTTGGATTGGTTGGAGGAGCCTGAGCATGGCTTAGTTTGGCAATGAGATTCAGCTCATGTGGTTGGTTTGATATTCTTTCAGGTTAGAACGAAAGCAGTAACTATTGCTGCTTGTTGTGTAGTTCATCTCTGCCAAACTGAACAGAAGGTCATAGTTCTATGGGGAAACAATTTGGAAGAAATCGAGGTAGGTTTTCCTCTGGTGTCCTTTGGTTTTGTTTTCAGTTAGTTTTTTTTTTTAAAAAAAAAAAAAAAAATTTTCTGGAATAGAAAGGAAAAATTGTTGTTGTTGAAATTGTTTGAAATTGGTTTTATGTTTTTTGGACAGAGTTGAGTTTATATACCTATAAATTCAATGTGGGTATTTTTGTGTAATTAGTTCAAAGAAATATATAGACTTGGATTTTTTTAAAGACCGTATTTGAATACTTGGGTCATAGATGTTTCAAGTTAGTCTTCCAGAAAATATTAACTACATTTGTAAACTTTATCTTGATTTGCGAATCTAATTACATAAAAAAATCCATGTGTTTGAGTCCTTATAAAAGCAACTTTAACTTTAAACTCTTTTTATTGTTAAAGCAAATGAAGCGCTTAAATTCTAAGTTGTAGTTGATGGTTGCAGAGTAATTACAACTAGAATGAAAAAGATACAATGTGAATAGCTATTATATTATATGCTTCAATATTAAAGATTTTTTGGTTTATACTTTCTGTATGCTTTTTTATACATTTAACTTTTTGAGCCTAACTGTGTCTGTTGGCTAGTTATCATACATATATATATATATTTTTTTAAGCAGGATTAAAAAAGAACAAATTTCTAGAGAACTTCAACAAAAGTAAGAATGTGAAAAAGAATGATAATACGAAAGAAGAGTCTAGTGATGGCCCTTCTCCAGCTTCCTCAGGCATGTATCTTTTCCTCATTTTGTTAGTAACTCTTGAAACAAACTTTTTGATGTTGATTTCTTATATCTTTTACTATTGAGGGTTTGCTTGGGTTGTCATTCAGGTTCAGAAACTGTTATATGTGAGTTGCCTTCAATACTGAAAATGAAAATTTTGATTTGCTGTTTAATACAGAAGATTTATCTGAAGGGCAAACTAGAGCTACTGATTCAGAAGTAGTTCAAAAAGAGTCATCACTGTATGATAATTTGCTAATGACACTGCAGTCATGCAACAAATCCCTTGCTAATGCTTATAAGAAGAGGTAAACATGCCATAAGGATTTATCCTTGTTTTTTTGTTCACGCTTTTGGGTCAGTTATTAAATTTATTTTGTATTGGGACAATTAACAATCAGAAAAGAAACTTGATCAGAAAAAAAAAGGGTGAAAATTCCTATTAAGCATTGGTAAAGAAGCCTAAAGCTCCACTTTAACCAAGGAAGGGATAAGTTGCTTCATTTCATCCCCTTTCTTATTATTTATAGTTCAGATGGAAATAGGTTTTCATTTTTATTGTTCACTAGGTCAATTTTTTTCTAAGACTGTGAGCCATGTTGTCCCGCCAACTGGCTGTTATTTAATAGGCCTGTTGCCATTATGTCAGGTTGTCTAAGATTGTGAACTATGTCATTATGTTCATCAGGCCTTCTCCTTGAATTTGCTATTGTTTCATTTGCCAAACTATACTCTTTTTTTATTTTTTATTTATTTAAGTTTATATGGAATTATTTCGATAGGTGATAGTAATATTGGTGAAATGATGCTTTACTTATTGTAAATTCTTCTATAATTACAATCAGAGGTATAAACAATTATAGAGTTAAGACAAGGTAATTACTTTTCCATCTGTTCTTTCTCATGCATTTCGTATTGAGATTGAATAAGTGAACCTGGCATATCAGCAATAGGAAGTACGGGCCAATTGTTAATGAAATTGTCAATACCTTTTGTTCCTTCTCTAACCATTTGTTAAACTAAGATGCTTGAGATATTTATGATTATTTCTTGTGAATATTGAATATAGAAAAAGAGATGAAGCAGGTAGAAGCGACTCCGAAGAAGATGATGCTGGATCCCTAAGTAAAGAGGAAGATGCTGGTGAAGAAGGTAAAATAAAATTTTAGGTTTTCTTATAACTCATGCTTCCAGATTTTTGTCTTTTTTTTATTATACATGCTTATATTTTACTGGTTCATTGATATCGTTTTAGCTGTCGTGGCTGTCATTGTGATTGTATTAGATAATGGGAGCAGTGACTGATGCGTAATATATGAATTTTAAACTTGGTTGGAGCCTACATATTTTATTCATGATCCGTTTTGACATTCATTACACATTCTTTTGATCTTATCGATGTAAATTCCTAAGAGATAAAACAGAGAATGTTCGTATTGATTTGAGTCTTATTTGAAATCAACCAATTTAACTTCACATGTAGGAATCCATTTTAGTAAATGAAACCAAATATCTGATAAAATTGTAGAATTTCTGTAATGGTATCACCTATCAAAAGGTTGTGCTTATTTTATTCGCAGGCTTCTTTGATTACTAAATCAGTATGGTTTGAATCGTAACTTCAATATCGAACATTTTTACTGCAAGTGGATAAGATCATTGCATGGGGTAGGATAGAGAGGCTAAACAATTGCTTATGTGGGAGAGGTACTAGAAAATTGACTTTTTAAGTGAGTTTTAATGAATCAAGGTGTAGGATTTTGAAATATATGCATGTAAACTTAGGGTGTATTATTGATTTTATCTATTAGAAGGCAAGGCACTTTCTGAAGCAAAAAACAATTATCTATTAATCAAATATGGTTTGCCAAATTGACTTGATTCCTATCATTCACACCCTGATGGGCTAAGCTTCTACTGGATCCCAAAATCTAATTATAAGCCTATTACACCTGAGAACCATACTGAATTGCACAAGCGGCTTCCTTTAGCAGCGCAATGTAAGACTTAATTATCATTCTGCTTCCAGTAATATTCCTTATTAATATCCTGTGGATAACAATTCTAATTTGTTTGCACATTCCTAGCTATTCAAGTGTAGCATCTGTAAAGCACGTGATTGCGAGGTAGAGAGCTTGCATCAAAGGAGCTTAAGTAGATTTAGAAAGGCCTCAGAACATGTAGCTATCTAATGGGCTTGGAAGATATAACAAATTACATAGGTGAGTAGGTTTATGCTACTTGAACTGTATGGGTGGGGCAGTGATGAAGAATTACAACAAAGGCCTGTGTTAGCTCAAGTTACTAATGGGCCTAAAGTTTGGCAAGTCTATACTAGAAAGTGCAAGGGTAAAAGGGGAAAAGAGTAGTGAGCTGGCATTGTTAGTTAGTGTGGGAGAAAGTGAGAGGTTGTTATATGGGGTGCGGGAGTGCATGTTGTAGGTAGGCAATGATTATCTCCAATTTTGGCTCTTAGCTTAGTGCTTTGAGAGAGGGAACCTTTCCCTGGAAATTGTCATTCTTCTACTCGTTCTATCTTTCAGTTTCATTACAATAAAGCTTTCTCCATTCATCTATTTCTTCTCTTAATTCTTTTCCTATTGATTATTTGCTGTTTGGTTGAGATTTCTCAACAGGCAGTCGCTCTTTTGGACCTTCCTACATACTGTCCCAATGTATTATGGCCTATTTCGGATCTTTTTTATAATTATTTTTAAGCCTACAAACTTGATTGCCAAATACCTATTTGCTGCTTTTCATTTGTTGCAACTGAAGAACACATATCCTCACCATCGAAATAGTCCTGCCCTACCTATTGCCAATCTTAATGAAATTGAACAGCTACTTTGGGTCTGTAGTAATAGATTTGCTTCTTGCCCACGGATAATGGACGTGGAAATGTGGGGAGAAAAATCTTGTTTCATAACCAAATTAGTTTTGAATTTATTGAACATATATGTGGGTTAGATGCATAGAACAATTGCCACATCCTCATATTCTTCCTATCCCATTGGCTGCTCCTAAATAACATTTGGTTGATGGTGGATGATCTATTGCTATAATATTCCTTGTTAATACATTCATGTACCTTCTAAATTATTTATAAAATTTTTTCTGTTATGAGATCACTGATTTATCTTCAAGGATTCATATTGCATCTCTATTATATAAGT
Source organism: Euphorbia tirucalli (assembly GCA_039660915.1). Taxonomy (NCBI): domain Eukaryota; kingdom Viridiplantae; phylum Streptophyta; class Magnoliopsida; order Malpighiales; family Euphorbiaceae; genus Euphorbia; species Euphorbia tirucalli. The sequence continues at coordinate 20,636,845 of CM077634.1, read as the reverse complement.
TGCATTGCAGTGTGCCAATTAAGTTTTCCATTCTAAAATTCTCGCATTCTGTTTTTTTCATGTTGGTCCTCAGGAACTGATGATGAATTCTCAAGGAGTATTGAAGTAGCCAATAAGATGCAAGAGCAGAGAAATATAGAAAGGAATGAAGATGCTGAATCAGAAGATGATAAAGAGGCATCTGATATAGATCAAGAGCAGAACTTGGGTATCAATGCCCAAAAGTCTAGAAGGTGTTCTCCAGCAACTTCTTTGGATTTTACATCTACAACTGTTTTACCAACTTGCTTTTTATTGGAATAAATGCAAGGCATCATGTTATCTATCGTATGTAACATCGAGAGTATAAATTCCTGCTTTTATGTGATTTTGCTTCTTACATGTCAAAGAAATAGGCACGGAGCAGTGCTGTTTAATTGTCCTAGTAAGATTTTTGGTCATCAAAAGTCGTATATCTTCAAGAAGTTATGATTTGTGACTGACTCAAGGTGCTTACTAATAGGTTTGAGTAAATTGTAAATTTGTAATAGTTCTGACTAAAAATCTGTATAATAAGACTTTGTAGCAGATGATCCACGAAAAATTTAATTTATAGTTTAGGCATTTGGGATGGGTATTATGAATTACATTCACAAGAACATGTAAATGTGAAGGAATGCTATTCTTTGTGCTTCTTGTCTACCATAATTTTTTGTTATCTAAAATACATCTTTGAAGTTGAATTTGTCACTATTAAAATGCTATTGTTTCGGCTTCTTGTCTACAATGTATATTTTTTTAAAAATCTAAAATACCTCTTTGAAGGTGAATTTGTCTCTATTTCTTTCTTGCCTTAAAATTAATTGTCAATTCTTTATGCAGCTCTTTTCACACACACTTGGGGTATAATTTATCAAAAGAAGAAGTTCAGAATCTATCTAACAAAAAATGGGAATATAAATGGGAAGTCCTTGCAACGGATATCCTCAATTGCAAGTTTGTGGGAACAAGAGAGCTTTTCTTAAAGGTGCTTTCCTAATATCTTTCCACCAGCATAACATATCATTTTTCATTTGTTTTTATGTGGATTTTCTGATTGGAATTGCGAGATATGCTCTCAATTTACTTTTTCTATATGTTTTGCATTGCTCTATACATGAACACTCAATGGCAAATTTTTAACGTTGTTTTTGACCCCTCCTTTTTAATTAATATTAGAAATGGCATGATTAGTTTTGATTTGGGATTTCTCCAAGGAATCTCATGTGTTAACTTTGAAGACAGGAGAAATGCAAGATGGTCCCAAGATTATTTATTGGCAGCCTCCCTCAAAACCTGCTGTCTTAACTTCCATACTTGCTTTTAGCATGCTATGAATTTTCTGAATTTTTATATATTTTGTTATTTATCTATGCCTTTGTTTTTCAGGGTGTTGATGTAGATTCTAGTTATGGTCTAAAGCTAAGATTATATAAGCATTGGTTGGATGTTTACAAGACATCTGGAGGCAGTGATTTTTATTCATCTAAGCAGAGATTTTTCTTCTCCCTCTGTAAGCCTCTTTTCATTGTCAACCGTAATTCGGGCTATCCTTGTTTGTTTCATGTCATTTCTTATCTATGGAATTATGTGTTAATGCATAATGTCTATGGGATGAACACATAGAAAGGGGATTTCGAAAATGCCTGTTTACAGAATATATCTCCTGTTTCGAAAAGTAGAAGTGTTTTTTTTTTTTTTTTTTTTTACTTCTTTGTCAAATTTAAAAACTATTATTTGTTTGTCATGCTAGGAACTGGAATCACATGTAATGCATCTCTGCTTACATCTTTATTTGTGTGGCCTTTTTCTCACGCTGAAGGAAACCATGATCTGAGTTCTTTTTAACCTTTCATTTTTGGCTAGGCAACAGCTACCGGGATATACTTCACTGCAATAAAAAACCTTTTTATCTTAAAGGCCAGGAAGAAGACTCAAGTATCATGGATGCGTACATTATGCATTCTGTTAGTATGCATAATTTTATTCCTTGGTATATTTGATTTGGTATTATCTGGGAGGAATTCAAGTTCTAATAAGAAGATAAAATAATTGTGCAGCTCAATCACATTTTCTTGAGTAGAGATCTTGTAAAAAAGAATGATTCTAAACTGGCCAAGAATCAAGAGGGTGCTGATGATGAAACACTTACTGTTGATGGTTTCCTTGATCGTGGGTTTACTCGTCCCAAGGTATTATATAGAAGGTTCCTCTGATCTGCTTTGTAGGATTGATTAAATTATGGGTATTGTATTGAAGCTTGCCTTGGTTAACTATTGTGATTTGTGACACCCACTACAAGCAATATTAGGTGTATGTAGTTTCTCTACTAACATAGCCGTTTTCTTTATGACTAGCTGTCTTATCTTCATAAATTTACTTGTTTAACTTGACAGACATGTTTCTGGAACTTCTAGTTGACATTTCGTTTCTTTTCCCTTTGCTATAATTTGATCTGCAAATTAAATAATTCCTCTGGAGGATACATAAGGTAAAGGTGCTATGAAGAAGCAATCATAAGGGTTGAAGGTAGACCAAGCCTGCTTGTGTTCACAACATACTGTCATGAAGATGCTTGTGAAAACACACTGCTTGGAAATTAGCAATGCAGAGCTTTATATATATCTGTGGTGGCCTAGGCTTTTGGGTTGAATAATCGTGGTTATAACTGTACCAAGTCATGTCTGTCCACTGCTTTTGGTCCATTACATAACTTGGTTACCTAATCAAGCATGTTAGCTGCATAATGTTCTTACTCTTGGTCCAGCAAACTATGATGGTAGTTTCAACCTAAAACAGCTTGATTTTGAGTATACTGTTGGAAGAAATTTTCTTATAATTTTTATTCGAGTCTAGTTAGTTGCATGAGGAGAATCAATATTTGCTCTATTGTGATGATACAAGGGCTCAAACTTTGTGCTCTCATTTTTCATTTCACCTTGCACTTCTTCTGACATTGGGTATTTGCATACGGACTATAATTCTTGTGTCAATATTGTATCACAGGTTCTGATCCTCTTGCCATTTAGAAATATAGCACTTCGACTTGTTAAGAGGCTAATACAACTTACTCCTCAAGCCTATAAGGTATACTTAGTTCCTCTGTTCATTTGAATCTTTAATTTTTTTGAAATTTGCAAACTCCGTATGTCATACATGATATGACCTAGTTATATTATTTGACTGACATGTCTTGGAATAACAAGCTTTTGTAAGTCAATAGACTACTATTGATTTGTCTATAGATTGAGGTCTCTTGAGATTTTCCTCCATAGATAAACAATATATGTTCCTTTGAGTTTTCTTTTGGCTGTTTCACATGCTATTATTCACCTATTTCTTGCATCGATAGACAATATGTAACCATTTGAGATGCTTTCCTTTTTGTTGAAATTCCTGAACTGCCCTGAGTCTCTTCCCTGCTTTGCACTTGTTCAAACCCACTGCAGTTCCAGAAATTATGTTAACCTCTGGATCTGCCGAATAATTGTTGCTCCGCTTTTTTTTTTGGTTTTTGCTGTTTAAGGACCAGTTGTTATCCTTTTCAAGAAATTAGGAAAACCTAAAATTGATTTTTGTCCTCAATTAGACTATACATCATTTTGACATAAACTTATGCAGGCTGATGTGCCTAATGAGGATTATTTCAGTGGCTTCAGTAACTTGCGCGTATTTGATTTTTCTGTGGCTTGTTTTTTTCTGATCCATGATATCAATGCAACAATGGTTTTCCACACAAAAATGCTGAACTGAGAATATTTGTCAGTTAAAAACCCTAGGTCGTTGTTAGAGTGCTCATAAACAAATTTGCAAACATAATTTTGTGACATTGCTCTTTCCCCTTTTCTACTTAACTTCCATGTTCTTCATCTGTATTTCTTCAGAATACTTGATTAATCGTCACACGATTGTTTGTTGAAAAGATTCTGTCTCATGAACAATATATTTATTCTTATGTCTTTTATCATAGGTAAATGTAGAACATGCTGATCGTTTCTCTAATGAGTATGGAAGTCAAGAAGATGAAGATAGTGATAAATTTGCTCAAAGCGAAAATTCGAAACCTCTGAAATCTTCAAAACCATTTGATCATCAAGCACTTTTTAGTGGAAATTATGACGATGACTTCATGATAGGCATCAAGTTTACTAGGTAAATTCCTTTCTTTTGTATAGTTCATGTTTAATTTCTGTTATATTCTGACTATTACTGACAGATGGGTTTCCAATGCTCTTACGGCACTATAGAGTGTTGCATTTTCGGATTTAAATTTTAGTCCAGGAGAGTGAGGCATTTATTTTGTGAATACGAATAGGGACCATTTGCAAAGATGAGAGTTTGTATTCACATGCAAATCCGAGGTTTTGTACTATGCAATATTTTGTATTCAACATTTTTATAAAGCTTCATCAATTTTTCATTTAGGAAAATGATTTTTGAGCACGTCTTAACATTGCAGCACCTATGATGATAAGAATCAATTTGCATATATTTCTTTATTCTGACTTTTCCATTCACAATTCTTTTGTTATGCTGTAGGAAGAGCATAAAGTTATACAGTGATTTCTATTCCTCTGACATGATAGTTGCTTCTCCTGTTTGCTTGCATCGTGTAAGGATTGCAATGCTCATTTCTTTTTATTTTTTTTTATCTTTTTATATGGCAATTATTTGGTGCAAGTGGACGACCAAAATATTGGAATTACTGTTCTTTCTAATTGAGGATGAGCATTTTTTGTTTCAATGTTCATATTGAAACTGTGGAGTCCAGTACTATGTTAGTTGAACTTACGTTCGTGCTCAATGTCACTGGAGGATCTAATTATATGCATTTTTATTCTCGAATATTAGACAAATTGATATCAAGGGATATTGTTTGGGCTGAAACTAATAGAACGGGATATTATTGTAAGAAAGCAAATATAAATAGGAAAAAGATAGTTAAGTACTTGAATTTGATACCCTCCAATTGAAGCAAGTATATTACTAATATATAAACTGAAACTTAATAAATATATGGTTGATGTCAATATTTCACTCCTATAACCACTTTAAACTTTGCTTTTTCATTTGATCGAGACAGCTCAATAAGTAGGAACACAAATCTAGCCAAGACTTATTAATAATTATGTGATTGAATTTATTCTGAGAATTCAGAGTTCATGAGGTAAAATACAAAGAGTAGTATCTTAGTTCTTTTTTTATATAAAAAAAGGAAAAAAAGGGTAGAAAGCTAGAAATATCAAGTTAACAGATTGAAAATGTTTTTCAACAGTCCATAAGCTTCTACTCTAGGATGTGGTTATTAATAGTTGATTAACAACATTTTCGTGTTGTCAGAGAATTGAGAAGGCTATGGAGAATAAAGATTTTGACGTGGATTTTCTTTCTTCTATAGAGGTAGAAAATTCTTATATATATTGACTGAGACTTGGGGTTGTCTCTTTATATTTTATCTCATCTTTTTTCTTTTCTTATGATAAACATTACTAGTAAGCTTGAACCGAATTAAAGCATTTTGTGTTATTGGGTTGAGCAGGTTCTTCTTATCGATCATGCAGATGTAATAGCAATGCAGGTAGATGAAAAGATTAGTTGATTCAGTGTTTATAATTTATGACTTATGACTTATAGCTTTATTTATATTTTTTTCTTTTCCTGATCTAAAAAATTTCCAGAATTGGGCCTTCCTCACTAATATTGTTGAACATTTGAACTGTATTCCTTCTAAACAACATGGGACTGACATTATGCGCATAAGAAAGTGGTATGTTAATCATTCCTATCGTCTCAGTATTTTGATTCAGAAGATGCTACCGGCTGCTTTTTCTCTAGGTTTTCTTGCTTATATGATTAATATCAGTTCAAATAAGCAAAAATGTTTTAACATGCTTGCATTTTCATATTAGCTAAGTTCCCTTTAACGTATTCTTTTTGAGTTTTGGTCATGTAATTTGATGTTGTAGCACTAGTAATTGGGTTCTAAGCCTATGTTTGAATTAGCTGTGAAATACTGACCGGGATCAACTATACTGATTGGTGTTTTATTTTCTTTTGAGCCCCACATGACATTAGGATGGTGTTTGGTTACATATTAGTAAGTTGTGACATAAATCATAAATCTATCTCCATCAAGAAAAAATTTGCTTAATTAACCAATATGCCCTATGTAGTATACTACTCAGGTTCTGATAGGGTTGCCAACTTAACATATGCTCCCTTGCTTACGCAAAACTATTTCCGTTTGGATACAGGATGAAGAATTGGCCCAAATTGATATTTTTCTTGTGAATTTTAACTTTCAGCCTTGATGTAATTGGGTATTGCAGTATCTTTATAATGCCATATTTAAAAATTGAAATGGAGAAAGAGCATGAACCACATTTTAACTGGCATTCTTAGTTTATGTGCTTGAAATTTCATTTCAAAACTGTTTCATATTCAGGTATCTGGATGAAAATGCAAGATTTTACCGGCAAACAATTATTTTAGGTCATTATGCAAACCCAGGTAATATGCTTGCTATCTTTATCTCCCATTACATATTGGCTTTTGATAGTTGTACCTGCTTAATCAGAATGCACATCAGTGTTTTATATCAGTGTTCCAATTCTTTCTCTTTTGACTCCGATTCATCTAGCTTAAAAGTGAAATTTTGTTTAAGTCAGAATAAAACGGTGGTTTACTGTTGACTTCTCTTGCTTTTGATGGAAAACTCTGATATTTGTTTCTCATATGCTGGAGCTATTGTTGTGCTTATCTGCATTTTCTTTTCTCATATGTAGATCTTTTATGCATGTAAGAATGCACCTTGCATGTGCACTGCTTCTGTCTCACATTGCTTACATACTTACTTGAGTGGATGATTTATTTCATTTACTTTCTTGTTTCAGATGTGAATGCTTTATTTAATCGCCATTGCGTCAACTTCCAAGGAAAGGTGTGTTTATTCTTTCCTTTTTTTCCCTGCACTTTCCACTTGCATCTGGATTGCAGGAGGAATTCAGTGCCCTTGGGCTTTTATGGTTCTGGCTGGGTTGGGCCGCAAATGGTACACTCATTTGGTTGCTGACAGCAATTTGTCAGAAAATCTTGAGAACACCTTTCCTGTATCAAGAACCATAAAAAATGGAATTGGGGAGACAATCAAATTTAATTACTATAACCTATGATAGGAAAATAATATTGCAATGCAGTGACAGACAGTTGTATTATTAGGATCAAGATAAGTGTTTGAAGTTTCTTTTTTCTTGTCCTCTCTGCTTTTTTTGTCTTCTCTCTGTTGGTGGCAGACAAAATAGAATCTATGAATAGGTCATGGTTGTTGCGTATGTCACAAGTGGAGTGACAATTGAGGTCTTGCTTTTAGCTGTTTGGCATTTAGTTTGTGTGGAGCTATGTACTCCTAAGGTTTTAACTCTTTTTATGATCATAATTGGCTGACTGATTGTCATAACCAAAAATGTTCAGGAGGCTGATGTTGCAGGTCCTAATTCCTAAACTAGGAGCTTCATTGTATTGGTTAGTAGTGGGTGTCTTGAAAGAGCTCAGAAATAGGTAGCAGAAACTTCATACAATGTATAATGATAAGGAAGCTTAACAAAAATATGTAAAATTAACATAAAACTTTATCATAAGTTCATGGCCTAAGGTGTCATGCATATGAAAGTAAATCACAAATCTGTAGATTAATGGGCACTTGATTTTTTCTGGGTGTCATCTACTCTAGTTGCTTCAGTAACAGAACCTCGTGTCAGAATTTTCTTCCAATTAAAGCTCTTGTAATCAGCATCTATTCAGCCAAGCAAGATTTTATACCTGTCTTCAATAACTGAGTAGGATTAGCGTATTGACTTCGTTACGTCAATTTCTCTATTGGTAATTAGATTTCACTGCGAATAAAACTTGCCTTTAGTTGTAAAGCTGGAAGATGTAGTTAACTAATAATAATATCATTTGTACTTTACACATGAATCACTACAACTTTTTGCACGTATGCAAATTAGGATCTGTATAAGCTCAGAATGAAACTAACAGCTGCTGTTCATTATGTAAAAAAATGTATTGTCTTCAGTGCTGTTGCATGTGAAGAAAGAAATGTTCATCATCCTGCAAAATGTTTATCCAAATAATGTAACTTTTTTTTTGGTCCCATTTTGCAAAACTTTGCTGGTGATTTCTTATATGTAATTTGCAGGTGAAGTCAGTGTGCGAGTATAAAGGCGTTCTTTCAAAAGTCTTACTCCCAGTACGACAAGTATGGTTGCTTGCTGTACCCATTGTTAAATTAGTAGTTGATTTCTAACTAGGAAGGTTGAGATGAGTTGGATTTCTCTATATCTGCATTGGTTGTTGATTGCAAGCTGTACCAAAAATAGGAGTATCACAAAATTACCTATAGTTCATTTATAGTAGCACTTCCTTTTTGAACAATAAAACATTATCTTGATAAACCCATATTTAGTTTAAAAGTAGATATATTTGCTTATTAATGATGTTAATATTTTAGGAAAGGTAAAACATTCATTCTTATATTACTGACATTGTTTTTGAAGTGCAAGTACATGCTTAACCTGTTCTTGTACTCAAGATCAACAAAGCTTTGTTAACATTTGTTTTGAAAATAGTGCCAGCGAGATTTGTGCTGAAACTTAATTTTATTTGAAAAATGTAGATTGTGGATATTTTGTATTCATACCACAATAATCTACCAAAATCCTATCATCTAGGAACGGGGTTGTGCACCTTGCTGAACTAGACAAGAAAACAAAATCATTTCTAGAAAATCATTTTTGAGGCCTTTAGAAAATCCAGTTCTATGAAATTTTGATCTCAGTAGAAAATTATCCTACTGTAACTCGGAATATGAAGCATCATTAACTGCTTGACCCATTTTATTATATTTGGAGTTCAATTTAACCTAGTTTATGTTGATGCCTTGTATTCTTCTTGCAGATTTATGAGCGGTTCGATGTGAAATCTACAGTAGATGCTGATGATGCTCGTCTTGAATATTTTATTAAGAAGGTTTATGTCTCAGCAACTCCTTTTCTTTGCAAACCTTATTTGGTAGAAAGAAAGACATAGGACAATGTCCTGGTGCCCTAACATTATTATCTTAATCCTTGGTTTGCTTTCAGTTATATGGTCTGACAGCATTTTCAGCCCCCATTCAAAACAAACCATGAAAAATACTGATCCTTAATAAGTGAGAAAATGCTTTAAATATTTCTCTCCTTATTCCATAGGAGGTCAAATTTAAGCAGGCAATAATGTATGATTTTATCATGGATTTGAGAGAAATGTGCCACAAATTGTATACATATTGTTATGGAGATGGACATAACATCAGTAGTGTTTGGATAATATTTCTGTCCTTCAAGTTAGGATTCATTAAAGCATTTGATACTGCACATGATCCATTGCTATTCTTTCCCTTTAATTTCATGATGGAGGGAGAGATATATGCCTCACTAGTTTCAATTATGTTGAGCTTTTGCTTTGAAAGTTTGCACATGCACGTGGTCTCTTACTGCTCGCCAACCTCCCTTCTCTCTCTCTCTGTTTCTCTCTCACTCATGCTCTCTATCTTTTATGAGGTTCAATCAAGGGAATTGAAGGTTTTGTAATTTTACTTGAACATTTTTTTTCACATTTTGTTGTTGTCAAACATGAAGATGAAAGTGATGGTTTTACTGATGCAGGTGTTTCCAAAGATAAAAGATTCTGTTCAGGTATTTGTTTTTATATCTTTTGCTGGGAGCCAACAGGATCTTCATAGAGCTGAAATTTATGCTTTCATGGAAAAATGATGCAGGGGGGAATCATGATATTTATGAGTTCTTACTTCGAATATGTTAGACTTCGTAACTATTTGAAGTCGCAGAATGCATCTTTTTGTGCGGTTGCGGAGTAAGAATCCATCCTTTATGCCTTTTCATTAATTATCTTGTACAGTCTCGTGCATTTTTAAATGAAAATCACCAGTCCTGAATTCAGATTTAATTTCCCACTTTTGTTTGTCATTGTATTAAATATTTTAGTTTTTCTTATTTAGCTACACTACACCAAGTGATGTATCTCGAGCACGAGTTGCGTTTTTTGAAGGAAGAAAGAAGATCATGCTTTATACAGAGAGATTCCATTTCTACCGCAGATATAAGGTTCATCAGTGGAATTAGCTGGTTATTTATGAACATAGTCATTTTCTATGTGAATATCAAAATCAGTCATTTGGCATGATACATTAGTGACTGCTTTTTTTTTTTTTTTTGTATGGTTTCTGGTGAACAGATTCGCGGTGTTCAAAATTTGATTGTCTATTCACTCCCTGATAGGAAAGAGTTCTACCCTGAAGTAAGTACGGGCATAACTCTTGAAAATTAGATAAAGGGTTAATTTACACTTCAACATGGTTCGGAGAATCAATTTGCTTCACTAAATAATCTTTGGGTACCAAGTTAGTCTTCTACTCTTGCCAGGTTAGCCCAAAAGTGACACTTATTAGCAAATAATAATTCGTGGTTTATTGACAGTTCTGTTTATAATGCTGACACATGTCACTTTTGATCGAATTGACCAAAAGTACAAGCTAAAGGACCAAATTGATACCGAAAGCTTTTTTTGAAGCAAATTGATCCTGCTAGCCAAGTACAAGTAACTTGGTTCCTTGAAAATTGATTTTGTTTGCTATCAGAACCCTGCTGACTATTGAAGTTGGTTGGGGAATCTTTCCTACTTGTTGCAGGTGGTTAGCATGCTTGAAGAGGCAAAAAACATGACTTGCACTACACTCTTTTCTAAATTTGATCAGCTCCGCGTAAGAATTCTCTCTCTCTCAGAGTTTCAGTGTTATTAAAAGCACTGCAGGCTATCGCCTATGCTCCTTGGCAGCCCCTGGGCGAGGCGAGCACCTCAGCCCAGATGCAAGGCGGCAGAAAACCACTCTCTCTCTCTCTCTCTCTCTCTCTCTCTCTCTATATATATATATATATATATATGTATTAAAAGTACTGCAGCCTATCGCCTATGCTCCTTGGCAGCCCCTGGGCGAGCTGAGTGCCTCAGCCCAGGTGCAAGGCGGCAGAAAAGCGGGCCTTTCATAAATTTTTTTGAAAATTATCAAAATTCAGAGAGAATGTACTAATTTAGTAATTTACTAGCAATAAGAAGAGATAATCGTGGTAAGACTATAAAAGAGGGTGAGAGATAGCATTGAGAGGGATTAGTTAGAACAGGGTAAAACTTGAATTTGTTATTCTTGATAGGGAACGGTATCAAAATACCATAACGTATTTGGGGAAGTTAAGAGTTACCCCTAAGCTTCGAAAGGGTCAATTGGATCCTTAAGGTAAGTCGAAAGGTTTAATTTTACTCCTTTGTAACGGAAATGTGTCTAAAGTCCATTACTCCATTATTTTTTGCCATATTAGCTGTATTGGATGAATGAAAAGACGACACCAGGCTTTGGACCCCAATAGTATTATTCTGCAGCCAACCAAATAGAACCAGCTGTCGTTTTGCATCTCTGATACCTACCAGCAAAGCTCGAATCTCCACGCGTAAGTGACAAACCTGCAGCAACCAAGGGGAAGACCTGCAGACATTATAGCTAAAAACCCACCTCATTTTGGACAATAATTCCAGCTCCATAGCAATTACAGACCGGAGGCAGCATCTGTTTTCATATTTTAAAGTCCATGGGAGCTAACCACTTCTGAATTCTATTACTATCATCAGTCTCACCTTCTGATAAGAGAGGCAACTAGAACAATTCGCCGACTTCCACTCCATCCTGAAATTATTCACTTTCTCAACAAAAAAATTTCAACATCCTTTTTCTTCCTATGCACAACGTTATGCATAACTGATTTTATATATAGTATAAAATGACAAATTGGAACTCATCCTGGGTTCTTGGTTTAATTGAACCTATTTCAGGCCCCCATTTTCATAAGCTAAGTCCTCAACTACTCATTAATTAATCAATAGAGCAATAAATGTTTTATGAACAATAGTAGAAATAATCAGCAGAATAGTAGTGCTCTTTTCGATGTGTTGTCTTGTCTTTCGTCCAATACGGCTAGCGTGGTAAAAAATATCGGAGAAACGGAATCTAGATACATTCATGTTAAAATGGGGTAAAATTGTACATGTTAACATATCTTAGGGACCCAATTGAACCTCTTTGAAACATAGGGGTAAATCCCTATTGTCCTAAAATACATTAGGGACATTTTGATACCCCTTCTTGATTAGAGGAATGACTGCTTTTTTCTCGAATATTAACCGGTGAAGTTAGTTATATGAGGCTTTTGTTTTGTTTATTTCGTATCCTTCTTTCCTTTGTTTCTTGTCTTTAATAATTAATTCGTATTGGGATTTCTCAGCTGGAGAGAATTGTTGGAACTTCTTCTGCAAAAAGGCTGGTGACGTCAGAAAAGAACCTCTTTATATTCTGCTAAAAGAGTTTTATCTCGACATGTAATTTTGTTCTTATCAGTTTAAAAATTTTGATTGTCTTGTAATTGGTATTATACCTTATTTTTGTTGTTCAGGGATTAATATTTTGTATCGCTATCATTTTTATTTGTATTTGAATGGTCTCAAAAGTAAAAATATATATTTTTTAATTTTTTTTATTTATTTATACGTTAAATGGATTACTTCCCACTTCTCCTATGAGAATATCATATTTTTCATTGCATACAAATAATCTCTAAATATTTAATTATATTTTATATGAATGAAATTGATTAACAATTTAAGCTTAAATATATAACCAAGTCTACTTCTAAAATTTAAATATTTACGATTTATCTCTCATTGACTTGTTTGGGATTTACTAAATGCAATCTGTTATATTTGTTTGGATGTTAGGGAGGATTATAAGCTATTATGGTGAAAGTTAACAAAAGTTAGTTGTTATAATAAGCTAAGCTCATGTAATTAAAAGTGAATTTTTTTTCAAAAAATATCATCACTTTTACAAGCTAAAAAAACCCAAATTTTAATGGTCACGTTAAAATGCCATTTTTTTCTTATAAAGAAATCAAGTACTTTGTAATTTTATTATCATTAAAATAAATAATTTTATGCGAACATATTTTCCATAATAAGATAGATCGGATGGAATTAGAATCATTTTATAAGCTACACAAAATTAGAACAAAAATGTTTGTATATAAATATATCCCTAGTATCATAACTTTTTAATGAAGAAAAATATAGTGCTTCTATTATGCCATTTTAGTCCGGCCTAAAAAGATATACTACTTTGCCATTTTAGTTCGGCCTAAAAAGATGCACTACTTTGTCATTTTGGTCAGTCTCAAATTATAGAGAACTTTCTATTTTTGTAAATTAGTTAAGTTTCAGCTTTTCAATTATATCCTCATTTATTATGCGTAAGAATCAACAAATTACATCATAGTTCATCCGGTTTCAAATATTAGTCACTTAAGGTTATTCATCAAAACTAATAAATTATTAATTGTGTTATTAAAATGACTAATCTATCCTTAATGATTTTGTATTAAAGCTCTACTTTCTATGTTAAAATTCTCTTCATTCTTAATTATTAAGACTTATTTGTATTAAATATTGAACTTCTCTCATACTTTTAATAAGGGTAGATATGAGAAAATATTGTAAAAAATGCATTGGTAATCTAAAATGACATATAAAAAAAAACCAAAGTAAAAATCCTAAAATAACTAATATTTAAAACCGGAGGGAGTATTAACTTAAAATTATAAATTTTTTTTAATACCAATACAAACTTTAATGAAAATTGTGACTAATTAATATTAATCTATTCCTATTTGTTAATTAAATAAAGATAAATTATGAATATCATATATAAAAATTATCTTTTAACCAATTTAACTATTTTTTCTCAATTGACAAGAAAACTGAAATTAGTCTATCTTTTCAGGACGGAGAAAGTATTTAAATTGACTTCTTATTTCACTTATGTATTAAAAAAAGTTAAAAATCCATAAACATCTTAAAAACAAAATTTATTTTTTAAAGATAATAAGTTAAACTAAGACTATATATACACCAATTACATCCTTATCCCGTAGTACAAACTGTTTATTTTTTGACGCTCATGGGGTTTGGTTCTATAAATAACCTCCGTATATATGGTCCGTACTGGATATGAATTTTTTAATTAATTGATTACTTTATTTCCTAAAAAAAACAAATATAATTAATTTATAAACCCAAAAGAAGGTTTCTCTATATCAATATTAAAAACTCTATATTAATATTAAAAAAAGAAATTAGAAAATGGGCTAATAATTTGGATGGCACAGATGGAATTGAATAAGAAGTGTAGGGGTAAACGTGACACTTTGTAAAAAAGGAACCCTAGGGTTTTGGATTATATCTTATGATATAAATCATTTCTAAGAACCCTTGAAGAACTCCACTTGTTGCTGTGCTAGATCTCTCAAACGAACAAATCACACTCAGACGCAGCGGCCAACGATGGGAGTTTACACATTTGTTTGCAAGCACTCCGGCGGCGAATGGTCCGGCAAACAGATCGCCGACGGTGAACTTGAGGCGTCAGCTCCCTCCACCTTCGACCTTCAGAGGAAGCTCGTTCAAACCGTTCTCTCTTCCGACTCTTCTGGTGGCGTCCAGTCATCTTTCTCCTTAGTTACTCCCTCCTCCGGTGTTTTCCAGGTCTTGATTTCTCCGCTTCGGTCTCTCTCTTTTAGGGATTTAGTTCTATGGCTGAATGGATTCGATGTTGATAACTTCCTTTCACCGATGTTAATTAATTAAACATTCTGTATAGAGAATGTATAAATTTATTGTTGATTGAGAATTCTGAAAGAATTAACCAAATCATCATTTTAAGTTTTTTGCTAATTTTTATTATGTGATTTGACGGATGATTTAGGTTTGTAATTGAGTTAAATAACCATATGATTTGAATGAGTTAAATATGCTGTTTAGGGAATGTAAAAATGTGATCTTGATTTTGGATTTTGGATCAATAACGAGATCATCTTTAACAACTTCTTTAAGTTTTCATTGATTTCTATTATGTGATTGAGCAGATGATTTAGATTTGTCTGGTGTGCTTTGGAATCTTCAGGTGATCGTTGGTGGCGGCTGCGGCGGTGGAGGTTTCTTTGCTGGTGGCGGTGGCGGTGCAGCAGCAGCTCCAGCAGGAGGTGCAGCTGCTGCAGCTGAAGCACCAGCAGCAGAGGAGAAGAAGAAGGATGAGCCAGCAGAAGAGAGTGATGATGATATGGGATTCTCCCTCTTCGATTAGAGTACATTATGTATTGCTCTTTATTGATCTGTTCTGTATCTGTTTCGTTTTGCAAAAACCTGGTGAATAGGGTTCAAATCATGGTAATCGATTTTGGAGTAGAATTACTTGTTTACATTATGTTAGTCTAATCGAGTTATTTCCATGTCTTAAGGTGTTCAAAGTGATTTTTTAGTAAGATGCTTCAAGTGCATGACTTTTTATCCCGGGGTTCTCGATGTTGCAATTTTCCTTTTTTAGTTATCTGAGTAGCATTTTTTTTTTTAAAAGTTTATAGGGTGTCATTGAGATGAACTATAGAAAAGATTCATCGACTCCAAAACCTAGAGTTTGGTATTTTTTTTTTCCTTAACTGGCTTAGTGAGAGATTTTTTTGGATTCATTATTAGATAAAGGGTCAATTTGGACCTTTGGTTCCAGTGAATTTTGGATTTTAATTTTAGTTCAGCTTGCCATTTTGGTTGAATTAGTCAAAAAGTGACACGGGTGATCAGCATATGGTTTGTTATCTTTTTTATGTGTATCAATTTCTAGTGCCAGAACTGACATGACAAAACATGCTAAATTTGAAGGGTTATTTTCTTTTATATATATATATATATATATATATATATATATATATATATTTTGGGTGGGTATAATTAATTAGCTCAAGGGAGTTCAAAAATCTATTAGTTGGGTTGCCACATAATATCCTATAGGTCATACATCGGCACATTAGTTCAAGATAAATAATGATGAACATTTATTTACACATTCACAAGTATACACGGGGCACATTTAAAAAGTAATGCACAAAGCTTTTATTTATGTATTAACATAAATTATATCCAGTAAGTTTCCACCTATAGTAGTAAGGGGTCCTACTACGGATGGGGCAAACATAGGCACCCACGTGCGGTTGGTTTTTGGTTGAGACCAATCGCATCTCATATAGTAGTCCTTATACCAAGTTCAGGGTTGAGAAGACCAACCATTACAATGTCTCACCTATCATGCTTTTACTATCCATACTGTTATTACAAAATATCTCTCCTCCTTATACTCTCTCCCCCACTTAGAGGGTCGACGTTCTCGTCGATTTTGTCTTCTTGAATTTTTCAATCTTGTGCTTGAAGGGTTGTAGATCGTTTTCTTTCTCCCAGCTGGTCTTTTCTTTTCTTTCTACTTTCCATCGAACGAAGTACTTCTTGTAAGTTTGCCTGGTGATTGAAGCTGTGCAATCTGCCAAAATCTGTTCTACCTCTCTGCTGGCTGGTGCTTTCTTCGTGATTGCTGGTCGTGTGCTTTTTTTGCTTGACGTCGGCTGGATGTGGATGATATTGTTTCAGGTTGCGAATGTGGAGGACAGGATGGACTGACATCCATTCTAGCAAGTCCAGTTTATATGATGTTGGCCCCACCTGCTTGATGACTGGGACAGGTCTTTCGTATTTTTCCTCACTAGTCTGCTATCTCTGTTGCGGAAGAATCGTAGTTGTTTTGGTAGAAGTTTCACAAACACCAAGTCACCAACTTCGAACTCGACTGGTTGGTAGTCTGTATCAGCTTATTTCTTCATCCGATTAGATGCTTTTTCCAAATGCGCTTTGACTATCTTCTCGTTCTGTTTCCACTCCTTAGTTAAAAGATATGCTTTGGGTTTTTGCCTTTGTAAGGCATCTCGATGGAATGGTCACCAAGGGCTGTTGATCTGTCACAGTTTCAAAAGGGGTTTTTTTAGTAGCAGAGCATTTCTGACTGTTAAAGCAAAATTGGGCAACATTCAAAAGGGGTGCCCAGTTCCGTTGGCTGGCACTGACAAAGTGCCGCACGTACTCCTCTAGCATGTTGAATCTCTCCGTCTGGTTATCTGTCTGAGGATGATAGCTGATGGGCATGTTCATGTTACTTTCTAACAATCGAAAAAGCTCTGTCCAAAAGCTCCCTAAAAATCGTCCGTCTCTGTCACTGATAATGTTTTTTGTAATACCCTAGTAATTGACTACATGTTTGAAGAAGGCCCTGGCTGTTGTCTATGCAGAACTATACTTTGGCATAGGAATAAATGTTCCATATTTAGAGAATCTGTCAACAACCACCAAAATAGAATCAAATTGGCAACCCCGTGATGAAATCCATCGACACGCTCGGTTGAAGTAGTCTGGTAGCTTTTCGTTTCTCTACTTTGTCCTGTTGACATATTAGGCACCTCTTAGTGTATTCTCTCACGTTTTCCTCCATCTTGGGCCAGTTGTGATGCTGCTGTAACAAAACCAACATTCGGTGTCATCTTGGATGATCCGCCCAGAGGGTATCATGACATTCCCTCATTAACATTTTCCTCAAATTGGCTGTTTTTGATACATACACCATTTGATTGGTTGTCATCAATAACTCATCACTGATC
This sequence comes from Euphorbia tirucalli, assembly GCA_039660915.1. NCBI lineage: Eukaryota > Viridiplantae > Streptophyta > Magnoliopsida > Malpighiales > Euphorbiaceae > Euphorbia > Euphorbia tirucalli. The sequence continues at coordinate 20,619,143 of CM077634.1, read as the reverse complement.
TAAAACTGTATAGTTTTTTCCTGTTTCACCAAGTTCATAATGGTCACTGACTGAGGGTCTTTTTGTAGCTTCTCCTAAATCAACTGTCGTATGGAGGTTGATAGTTGGCTGCTAGACAAATGGGCTATCTGCTTTATAATTGTCAGTTCGACATTTCTATTCAGCGCATCTGCCACTTGATTCGACTTCCCTGCGTGATACACTAATCTAAAATCGAACTCTGCCAAAAATTCTTACCAACAAGTTTGTTTTCGGGACAATGTCTGTTGGGTAAGGAAGTGGCTCACTGCTACATTGTCTATCTTCACCACAAATCTAGATTCCAGCAAATAACGTCTCCAAACTCGCAAGTAGTGAATGGTGGCTAGCAACTCTTTTTCATGAGTCGAGTACCGATGTTAAGTGTCGCTCAACTTCCAGTTCTTGAAGGCGATAGGGTGACCATCCCTCCAAAGCAAAATCGAAGGCATCCGCCTGAATTTCGAATGGTTTTGACATGTTTGGCAGGACGAGTATTGGTTTCTCCAAGATTGTTTTCTTCAGATTCTCAAAAGCTTCTTTACATTCTTCTGTCCAGTGCCATTTCTTCTTTTTCTTCAGCAAGTCAGTAAGTGGGATGATCTTTCGTGAGTATCCCATGACAAATCTCCAGTGGTAATTGGTCAGTCCCAAAAACGATCTTAATTTCAGAACATTCATAGGTGTCTGCCATTCTGAAATGACTTTCACCTTATTTTGATCCATGCTTATTCTGTCTTGTTCAATCACGTGGCCGAGAAACTTGATGCTATTCTGGCCAAAAACGTGCTTGTCTCTCTTCAGAAAGAGCTGGTTCTACCTCAACTTCATAAACACTAGTTTCAAATGTTCATTGTGTTCTTTCAAAGTGGCACTGTATACCACGATGTCGTCACGATACACCACGACAAATTGGTTTAGATAGTCTCTGAATACCTGGTTCATGAGAGTACAAAAGGTAACCGGAGTATTCGTTAGTCCAAAGGGCATAACTAAAAATTCAAAGGAATCATACCGGGTGACACGTGGTTTTGGATACGTCTTCCTCCTTCACTCGCACCTGGTAATATTCCAGGCGCAAATTAAGCTTAGTGAAGTATTTTTCCCAATAAGTTGATTGAACAAGTTTGCTACCAAAGGGATGGCGTATTTATTGCGCATAGTGATTTTGTTGAGAGTTCTATAATCTACACGTAGTCTTAAACTCCAATCTGCCTTCTTTTGAAATAGTACGGGAGCGCCAAAGGGGGAATTAGAAGGTCGTATAAATCCTGTTTCTAACAATTTTCCCAACTGCTTTCATAGTTCTGTTAACTCGGGGAGGGGCCATTCTATAGGGAGTCCTCGCCGGTGGCTTCATTCCCGGAAGCAACTCTATCTCATGATCTACCTCTCTCTTTGGTGGTAATGTCTTCGATAAGGTTTCTAGCATGATGTCCTGAAACTCCTTCATCACTTCTTCGAGTAATTTGGGAATGCTAACATCTTCGTCTAAACGACTTGCCAACGGAACTACTATATAGGAGTTGTCCTCCTTCTTTACCCCCTTCTTGAACTGCAGCGTTGAGATACACTTCTTCTCACATATGAGATTCATTGTGACTGGAACTACACAAGGGTTTTGGTATGTGAAGAGAATACAACTAACTGAGGCTATTGGAACAAAGAAACTCTCCTTCAAGAAGTCTATCCCCAGAACCACATCAAAGTCATCCATTGGCACCACTGTGAAGCCTAGCATGCCTGTCCAAGGCCCCAACTTACAAGGCACATTCTGTACTGCTCCCAGTATCTCTTGTGCTAGTGAGTTGACAGTTTTGATTCTTCCCACTTCCTTTCTAAGAGATAAACCTAGCCGGGAGGACTCGGTTCCTGACATGAAGTTATCTGTGGCTTCTGTGTCGATCATGTCCCTGATGGCTTTCCCATTGATGACCATCTCTACATACATTAGTTCCTTTTCTTTTTTTGACTCGTGGACTTCACTTGCTTCTCAAAAGCTGAAAGGAATTGTAAAGATCCCATGGCCGATGGCTTTGACTCTTCAGGCCTTGCGTATGCTTTTTGTCCTTCAGTCCGTCCTGAAACCAAAGCATTTACAGCACTTAGATAAGGGCATTTCGTGATACGGTGTGGTCCCTTACATATAAAGCAAGAGATGTTTCAGACTACAGGAGTAGCTTGCTTAGACAAAAAGTTCTTCGACAGGCTACCTGACTCATTATTGGACTGAGTATTTTTCCTTTCACTCCATGTTTGCTGATTACTTCCCTCTGAGAATGAAGTCGGACGATCTCCTAAGGAGGAATTGCTAGGTTCACCTCTCACACCCAATGGTTTCGTCTACTTGTTTGGTTTAGTTTTTGATCCAGAATTGGGAGGTTGCTTCCGCTTCCCAGGATTATCTGAGAAGTCATCTAGGCTATCTGCTACCATAATAGTAGTAGCATGATCTCGGATATTTCTTTTGTTCACCTCATTCTTTGCCCACAGCTTCAGCCCTTTTGTGAAGTGGTACAACTTGTCATACTTATGCATTTCGGGGCACTCTAAGATAAGCTTCTGATAAGTCCTAACATAACCTCGTATGGAGCTAGTTTGTTGTAGTTCTACAAGTTGACGTCTAGCTACATGATAAACATTTTTGGGATAAAAGTCTGCCTTGAACTCTTTTTTAAACACATCCCAGGTAGTTATGGTAGCCAGAGAGGCTTTATAGCGCCACCACAACTTGGCGTCACCCTTCAAGTACATTGGGATAACTTAAGGCGATGTGCATCTGTTTGGGCCCTAGTTGTGTTGAAGAAGGCTTCTACATCGAAGAGAAAATTCTCCACTTCACTCGCATCTCTCACTTCACCATAAGATTGCGGATCTTTAACCTTATATTTGGAAGAGTCTTGGGACCTCAACTCTCCTCGCTCGTAAAGATCTGTTAGCACCTTGAGCTTCGCTTCGTTTACTTCTCCTTTTATATCGCCACATTCTTCTATCGTCTCACGCTGGAATTGTTCGATCACCTTGTATAACTCTTTATGCTCGGTTTGTAGTTTCTCCATCGCCTCCGCAATGTATATATTACTCAGTTTCTCATTCACATTTACCATCTCATCATCAGCATTGTCAGTGCCACCACCTCGGGATGTTCCCTTCTCTAGGGTCCGATTACTTCGGCTGGATTTCTTAGCCATTACTTCTCGAATGGCGGCAGAATTTGTCACCGTAAATTCAAAGATGTCAAGGTTGGCCATCACGGCTCGAAAGACATCCGCCTTATCTGTTAAGGCTTTAAACAACTCACTTTGTCCATTCGTGACTTCCTCCACTTTGCTTCGGACGAATGTCACTACATTTTTTCAAAGCTCTTTGTCATTGCTGCGGAGCATTTTCACTGCCCCTAGCGATTCTTCACCTTTTTTGCCCCATTCAAACACTGTAGCCACAAGGTATTCTGGGACTACCTCAACCCACTGGCTTTCCAAGTCCTCGATGCGGTTTCAAAGCATCATGGTTTGTCATCTCGCTTCTCTCAAGATTAAACCTGGCCCTGATACTAAATGTCACGAGGCCAATCCTTTGACACTGTGGGGCGCTTATATCTACGTCTAGAAGTAAGCCAGCCAACTCACTCTAAGCACTAATCCTGCATTAATAGTAAATACGAGATTAGTCCCTGATACAACCTTCCCTTATAATAGGCTTGGTGGCTACACAACATCCTATAGGTCATATATCGGCACATTAGCTCGAGATAAATAATGATAAACATTTATCTACACATTCACAAGCATACACGGGGCACATATGAAAAGTAATGTATAAGGCTTTCATTCATGTATTAATATAAATTACATCCAGCAAGTTCCCATCCGTAGTAGTATGGGGTCCTGCTACGGATGGGGCAAACATAGGCACTCATATGCTGTCGGCCTTTGGTTGAGACTAATCGCACTCCCTTATAGTAGTCCTTGTACAAAGTTAAGGGTTGGGAGGACTAACCATTACAATGTCTCATCTATTACACTTTTACTATTCCTACAACTATTAAAGAGTATCTCTCCCCTTTTGCACTTTGGGTGATAATTCTGATTAGATGTGCAAGAAAGACTACGATAAAGTTACTTATTTCACATGTTTATAGATTATGTTATCTCCACCTTTTATTGTTCTTGGCTTCATGAGAGAATTTGTTATTTAATGGGTAACTTTTGGTGTTATGATTCATGAGTAACCTTTAAGTCATCTTAATCTTGGCAGTACCAGTGCTACATGTAGGTTTGGTGTATAGAGGTGTATAGAAATGTGTTTGTCACTTGTGTAATCCAATTTTACAAGGTATGCGACTTGTGTAGGTGAGAAACTGGTGACAACTTGTTTGAACATGAAATGGAGATTTGTCAATATGCCAGTTACAAAGGTGTGTATCACACCAAGCAAAGCCATTTATTAGTAGTCAAATAAATAGTACATTAGTTATCTCACCACAAGTTGGCGGAGTCAATGAACACCCGATTTCTCAAACCAACTCTAAAAGGCAACAAAGTTCTAAAGAAATTGAAACAATTGCTCGATATTCTTCAGTGGAAGGATGAGAAACCGTTGTTTGTTTCCTCGATGAGAAAGAAATGAGATTGCGATTGAGGAAGACAACGTATCCATTATTGAATTCTTGATATCTGGATTTTTACCCTAATTAGTCTGAAAAGTTGTAATCTGATGACCTAAGTACCCATTGGAACAACGTTTTAACCATTGAATAATAACTATTTCATTAATATCAAATTATAACTTTCACAAACAAATACACAACTCACACGTCCACTGCCTCATCAACTCACTTGTTTGGATACTCTTCTTTGTTTATTTGCTCTCTTAATTTGCTTACTCGCTCACTCAACGCTACACGCGTCGACATTGCTGCACATACACTTTGCTACATCTTAGGCCTGTGTATACTTGCTGATGTCGGCAATACAATCAATTCTGGCTAGGGGTGAGCATGGACTGGTTCGGTTAAAAAATCGAATCGAACAAAAAAACACTGTATTTTATAAACCAATCCGATCTAAACTAAATTTTGGTTCGGTTCGATTTGGTTTGGACTGGTTTGAACCAAAAACATCAACTTCTTAAACAAAATATATCAAAATAAAAATTTTATATAAGTAGTTTGTTTAAAACAAAAAAAAAAAAGAAATACAAAAAAATTAACTTAAAAAATCAGTGATACTAAATAATAGTATTACATCACAATAAAATACTAAAATTCTCAACTCTTTTTTTTTTTTAAACTCTTAAGTTTTAACAACTATAAATTAGCATAAAAGAATCACAATATAAAACTATAAAGGAATATAATATCTAAAATTCTCTACAATTAGTATATATTAATTTTATAATTAACTTAAGTATTTTATCAATTATTCGGTTTTTCGGTTTTGAACCGAACCGATGTCCAAACTTCTTAATAACTTAAAACCAAACTGAACCAAACTATAAAATGGTTCGGTTCGGTTCGGTTTTGCTCACCCCTAATTCTGGCTACAAATTCTTTGGTCAAGACAACTGGGTGAGTATAGGTTAAGTAAATTGATTCTAATTGATCTCCATTGAAACTAGTTAAATCGAGAATAACAAATAATTGGAAGATTTCATTTATCTTAATTTATGTTTCTAAAATGAAAAGATAAAAGCCGCATAAATTAATTAAGTTTTACTAATTGATTAAAAAAACTAATAAATTAAAAGTTAGACAATTAAGACTTGAGAGTTATACCATAAAACAAAAGAAAAACGTAAAAGTAATCATGAAGACACTGAGGCCTGTAAATCTGGTTCGATTGTCAATATATGTTGTGTTTGTGTGTTGTCAGAAAAAAATCTAATGGTTATTTCACTAAATAAATATATCCGTAGAAAGGAGTGATGAGTTTCAACTATGACCAAGTTGGATTTTGTTCTCTTAAATTGGATTTTGGAGTCAATTTGGTCCAAAGTAAGTTTATGTATCAAATTAACACTTTAACTTGTCATTTGGAGTCAAATTAACTAACAAAATAATACATATCAACATATAATTAGTGGATTTATTTTAATAAATGTCACCTTCTCATAATGACATATATCATTTTGACTAATGTAATTTTAAATATGCCATATTCCAAAATCACATTGATATTTAAATTTTATTTTGAACAAAATTAATCTCACAAACTAACTTAAGAGGCAAAATTGAACATGTGTATAGTAAAAAAATAAAATAATGGCTTATGAGAGGAAAATAAAAATTTAAATGTTAGAATATGTATTACCTGCAACCCCACACATCTAAAACACAAAATTAATAGCATCTTATTACAAATTTACAAATGGCATAAAGAATAAAAAGAAAAGAAATGCTTAATGCATTGCTTGGGAGAGGAAAATTGAAGGGAATGGGCAGGATTTTTAAAGTAATGTTTTAACCTTAGCTTCTTGTTTGGGAGAAATGAGATAAGCTAAGGGAATGGTCTTACCTTGTTTGGTGACAAAAAAATTTCAAAGGACGTAAAGTTTGTTAAAGTAATTGGAGCAACAAAAACTCTAAACTGGTGGATTGAGAAAATTCTTTCATTTTCTTTCATTACTTAAAAAACCCGTACTTTATAAATCAACACAAAACTTGATACAAGAAGTGTATAAATGTCTATTTACCTCTATTTTGTATAAAACGTTTGCTTTTACCTATGATTTTGAAACATTTATCTCATGTCTCATACAAAATATTTGCTTTTGCTCATATCCTATAATTTTGAAACATTTGCCTTTTATTATGTACAAATTACAATATCTGTATGAAAATAGACGGAAAAACATGTGTGTAATAACTAAATGTTTAGTAGTTTAGTAGTGGTAATTCGTTCACCATGTTTTTTTTTTGCATAGTCTATTTTTGTGTAAATTTTTGTAATTTTTATATCACAGGAGCAAATATTTGAAAATGATATGATAAGGGGAAGAAATTGAAAAATGTTGGCGGGAGATAATATGGCGGTAGAAGCTGAATTGTTAAAAAAAGAAAGGTAGTACAGTGCCACTCTTGTACTGTAGGTGGGACTCAAAATGGCGTCAGATTTGTTGCCCAATCGATTGGAGCCAAATCCCACGCCAAATCTGGTGCTATTTTGGCATCTATAACTAACAAATGAACCAATGCTGCATTTGCAACCCTATCAGACCTCAATCCAGGTACACTGATCTCAGTCAATTTCGATATTTCCTCTTATAAAAACGATCTCCTCAGTTGCTATCTTCTTGAGTTGGAATTCCATTTTTAGTATCTTCCTCATTTTGATACAAATCTTTTTTTTTCCTCTATTTTAGTTAATCTACAGGTATTTAAGCTCCAGTAGCGACTTGAGTAATTGTTGAATTCCGAGATGTCAAATTGGCCTCGACTATCAGTAGCTCCGGCTGAAAACTTTTATGATGACAGTGTAGCTCGCGAATACAATTCGTCTTCTCGAATTTCTGAATTTGAGGTATTTTCCTATGCTGTTGTAGCCATTATCTTTTTATAAATACTTTAGCATTACTGTTTTGTTAATTTGTCTGTTTTCATTAGTTAGTCATATGTTTTCAGTGTCATATTTTAACTAGTGTTTCCCCCCCTTTTTTTCTGGTTGTAAAAAAAGCTAACAGAAAGAGCTTTAGATCTTCTTGCTTTGCCAAATGATGGAGTACCCAAATTACTCCTTGACATTGGTATGTAATCTATACAGATGTCCGAATAAAGACTTGGATCTTGGATCTTCATTGTATAAATCGAGTACTTAATTTGATTATGGAAAATGGGTTTTCATGAACATTTTAAGGGGAAGATGTATATGTTGTTGTGAGTAATCTCATTACAGTAAATGTGCCAAATCTGTTAACTTTTATGGACTAAATCACTAACAAATAGGCAAAAACACATCAATGAGCCTCTTGAACTTTTCAATTTTTTGGAATAAGCCCCTTGATCTTTACCTTACACACATTGGGTCCCTGATCTCTTGATTTGTTGTGTAGTCATCTAGATTTTAACCCTTTCGTCACGCGTGGGAGACAAACCTATTACTTAGTGGGTCGAGTCATTGAATGTGACACGTTATCGTCCACAGAAGAAAACAATCGCCACGTCAACTTGGCCCCACTTGGACACTGACGTGGCACATTTAACTGGTCGACGTGCCAAGTAACAGAGTCTGTCTCCCACGCGTGATGGAAGGGTTAAAATTTGGGTGAATACACAACAAATCTAGAGATCAAGGACACAATGTGTGTAAAGTGAAGATCAAGGGATCAATTGCAGAAATGAAAAAGATTAAGTAGCTAAGGATGTTATAAATAAAATAAGTTATTTATCTTTTTTTTTTGTTTTTCAAAAAACAAAAAAAGAAAAAGAATCTCTACTCTCCCGCCTTCATTTCCTACCAGCTAGCATGAACTTTTATAGGATTATAATATTGTTTTAATTATTCCCTCTTTGGTTGATCATCGTTTGACACTTCTAGAAGTGGTGGTAACTATTTGCGATTCTCGTGTTTGAGGTTCCACTGCTGATTGGAATTTGGATTATATTAACCTCTATTTTGTCAACCTTGACTTTTATACTTATGCAGGTTGTGGATCAGGACTTAGCGGAGACACACTAAATAAAAATGGGCACCTGTGGATTGGCTTAGAGATTTCACAATCAATGCTAAGTATGTCTGTCATTGAATTCAATCAATTTGCTACTATTATGTATTGTTTCCTTTATAGAAAACAATTGATATCATTATTTGTCAAAGCTAGATATTGCATTGGAGCGGAAGGTTGGAGGCAATCTTCTACTTGGTGATGTAGGCTAGGTATCCATCTAATATGTAGTTATTTTTGTGAGGTTTTCCAATCAGTCTTGAGCAGGTGGTATATAAAATGGAATGGTTAGGACTAAAATGCGGACATTTTTTATGATCTACTAAATACGTTGAGGAATACTTTTTCATTTAAAGCTGAGATGATTTCTTAACATCTCTTACTATGAAATGGTGGTATAACCTACATGCTTATTGAGGTGGTCCTCTAAATACATAACTGATAGCTTTATTTAGATGACATATACTACCGGCTGAAGTTATGACATCGGCCTGCAACAAAATATTGGAATTGATATTTTGTCACAGAAGGCTATGTTTTTGCAAGCATGACCTGATTGAAGTAGTTTTAGCCATGGTAGATGAAAAACGAATAAATAGTAGATTTATGAATGAAGATATAAACTGGTGGTGAAATAAATTATTGGCATTGTCCTTTTACTTTCATATGGTCTTTACAAGTTTACCTTATGGAAAGACATTCTTTATTGCATAAACATCAGTACATCACTGTTAGTGTGACCATGGTTTGTATATTGTGCAATTTTATAATATTAATTTTGCTAACACTACTTTTTCTATAGTTTTTCTAATAATCATGTGTGATTGAACTTGCTACCTTTGCTTTGCTGTTGGCTGTTTTTAATATTTTCTCGTAGGACGATAAAATCATGTTTTGTTGCATGGCTTAGCTCTACGTCCTGGAGTTATTGATGATGTTATTAGTATATTTGCAGTTCAGGTTGGAGTTACTTATTGCCTATGCTAATTACTGTGTGCCACGCTAGAATTTACTAAGACACTGTCTTTCTTATTCTGCGTTCCTTCTTAGCAAACATTCTGATACAAATATTGCGAATTTTTATTATCAAACTTTTCATACTTTGTTCATTTATCTTAGATTTTAGAAATTGATGTGTTATGATCCTAATTTTGGAATTTGTGATGAATGTTCAGTCTTAATTTTGAATATCAAGCAAGTTTATTCTATGTGCTTGACCTTTAAAGTAAATGCGCATTTGCTTTTTCTCCTATCCAGGATCCTATTTTCCTGTAGCCTGCTTTGAGCATTTGGCAACCATGCTTTCTTCCCAGATATGTCACCAAATATGTTCATAGATTACTTGGAAAAATTCTTCTTTTCTTTCCCTTGCTAGTTACTACTCTTCATTCATTTTCATCTTCTACTAGAACAAATACCAAAAACACCTTTAGATATTATACAAAGATTAATGAACATTCAATCTCAAATACCGATCTTCCAAAAAACCAAGAGTGCAAGATTCCTTATTTCATAAATAATTTTCCCTAAATGGATATTGGCAGCTCAAAATTTACAATGTTCGAGAAAGAGGTATAATCGTGGATACATGAAATAGAAGAGAGATTCCTTGAGAAAAGTTTGGGACCAAACAACTTGGGTTCTTTGATTATGTTCCCCAATAAGATTTTGCTGTATCTATGTCCCAGCGTCACACTCTGCTTTCCATTAATGCATGAACCTTTATAGCTATTTTTAGAAGTAAAGCTTCAAATTACCTTAATTTATAATATAATGTTGTCTAAAATAGGGGTGTATAAAAAAACCAAAAAACTGAAAAACCATGAAACCGAGCAAAAAATATGGTTAACCGAAACCGATGGACTAGTGTACGGTTTTTATTTTTAGAAATTAACGGTTACGGTTACGGTTTAGGTTTTTACATCGAAAATCCATGTGGACTCGCGGTTAACCAACTTTTCACAAATATTTTTCTTAAAAAATTATGTAATTATATATATATAGGTAATATGAATAATAAGTGAAACATTTAGGCCTTTGATGTTATTTTACTTCCTTACTATACAACACCAAGTAGTCTTGGTCACTCCTTGCCAATCCCATCTCCTCTCAATTCTTAATTTCACACTCACTGAAAAACGAATAGCGAAGAACAATTTCATTAATTAATGTTTGATCTTGTACAACAATTTCTATGTTTGGGAACTTTTTTTTTATTAATGTTTTAATTATTGGAGTTTATGGATAAAATGTTATTTAATTAATAATTAAGACTATGGTTTGTAATTTTATATTTTTATTTGACATTTGAAATTTATAGTCTATTAATTTGAGGTTTCAAATATTATAAATTTAGCAAAATCATAATATCTATTTCGTAAATGGTTAACCGTAAAGAAATGGTTAACCGACCGAAATTAATGGTTAACTGAATTTAATGGACAGTGTATGGTTAGTAAATTAAAAAAACCATTTAAACGGTTAACCGTTTATAAAAGTCTACATGGACCGGTTAACCGACCGTGTGCACCCCTAGTCTAAAATGGCTGTTCAGGAGATTTTCCATGATTATGGATCGTAAAGCACCTATACTTTTATGCATAATTATTATGATATTGATCATATTGTATGGTGCTTAATTTCAAATTATACACTATTATGCATTAGGTGTCTTTCGCACTCCAGCTTATTGTATTTTGATTTAACATGGCAGTGGTTATGCAATGCTGATAGGTATTCCCAGAAGCCAAAGCCAAAGTTAAGACTGGAGTATGTATATTTGTTTAATGTTTTAACATAATACTTATGAACACAATTCCAGTTGGAGTATTTTGTTCCAATTTCTTAACATTGCTAACTTCTTTTGTTGATCAAATTTCATTTTAGGGCTTTCTTCGGATCATTATATGGATGCCTAAAAAGAGGTGCACGGGCAGTGTTTCAAGTCTATCCTGAAAATATAGCACAGCGTGAGCTGATTTTAATGTCTGCAAAGCATGCTGGATTTGCTGGCCGCATTGTTGTTGACTATCCAAACAGGTAGTATTGCATGCTGGATTTGCTTGCACCATGCCTAGTTATGTTATTTATTAACTTTGTCAAATGCTGTATTTCAGTTCTTGCTTCTATAGTTGTATTTGTTAGATATGTTGTGACTTGGTTATGGTGCAATGGTCTACAATTGAGAATAGTTGAAAAGTTGTAGTGATTATTTGGCAGAAAAAAACTAAGTAGGCTTTTTCTTACATATTAGAGGCACAAACTTATATACCCTGTAACTCTTCTCAATTCATTTTCACCCCATCACTATCCTTCAAAACCACTCCTTGCAGCCCCTTTAGAATTGGGTCATTACATGTTAGCATCATTACGTATTCACTAGACCCCAAGTCATTTGCAACTTTGGATGATTTCAACGAGGGGTGAAGGAATTTGGTAGTTCAGAAGTGGATTTTGCATTGATCTTTGCTATTCGGTTTATGGAAAGGCTGAAACATTTGTGTGCACATGAACCATAGCACCTTGCTTATTTTTTTGAGGAGGGGTTAAATGCAAAGATAATCACTCGACTTTACATATTAATTCATTACAGTCACTAAAGTTCAATTCAGGTTACAAAATAGCTAGACTTTGATTTTTGTCCCACTAACGCTATTATGACATTCTCAGCTAATTTTGTGCTGGAAAACTAACTTGGCATATTTTAACATTGAACTCAAGCCACGTCACATGTCATCTCCACCAACACCAAATCAAAAATCCAAACTTCAAAATGTTGTTTATAGACCAATATTGGAGTATTTATGTTGTTGATATTACATTAGTGCTGCTGATATAGTGTGGCTTATGATTTAACGTGCCTTGATCCTTTGTCAGGTACTACCACATCAAGTTTCCAACGTAGATTTTATTGAAAACTCATAACAAAGAATTTACTGAAACAAAAATCAAAGTTCAATTATTTTTATGACACAAACTAAAGTTTAGTAACCATAATGAACAAAATTGAATGATTGCCATTTCATTTGGCCCTTTTGAGTTGCAAAAAGTGAACTATTTTCTAATGTTGTTTACTTTGCAGTGGCAAGAGCAGGGAAGAATACCTTGTCCTGACTTGTCGTACTCCATCCTTAGTCACATCCATGCCCATGGGAAAAGGCGAAGATGAAGAATGTTGCTCTAATGATGACATCATTGACAATCAAGAAAAGCATACAATGAGTTCAACTTCTTTTCAAAACATTTTTCGAATTACTTAGGTTGACATACCTTTTGCAGGTTCCATTTTCAGAAAGGAACAGACCAAAGAAAAGGCAAAAAGTAGTGAAGAAAGGGAAGGCCGAAAAGGATGAGCTAGCGAGTAAGGCTATCTTCTGCCAAAATAGAGTAACCTTTATTTATACATCTCATCTATTATCAATTATTATTATATTATTTAATAAATATGCCTAATTTTTTTACGTATTCAACTAAAAAATGTATATTTTTGTATGTGATAATTAAATATTGAAAATTATCTGAAATAAGTTTTATTATTTAATAAATATAAAAGTCAATTGATTAACGTTTTATATAAAGCAACACATTAGAAATAAATATGACAATAAAGTATTAATATATAACAAAATAACATAATTGAAAATGGGAACATAATTTATTATCATCAATGCTCTATCAATGCATAGTGAAGTATATATGAATCTTTGGTTTTGATTTGTCTGTATCAATTAAGGAATGAAATAAGATATTTTCATCATTCACCATTTCAGTTGTCTTAAATATGTTGGAAGAACAAAATCAGCTACTTATGGAGATGATGATGATGATGATGATAGTAATGGACCAAGAAGAAGATGATGATGAAGACTTTGAAATCAGACGTCTAAATTTGGCTTTAAACATATATGAAGGAGAAAACAAAATATTCACGGAGGATGTGAATACTATTAGTGATCCAAATATACGTGCTTATCTTCAAGACAGACAAACAAAAATCTTACAAGAAAGAGCAAGACAACGCGAACAAAATCAACGGAAGCATAATTTTGTATCTTCGGAGGCTCAGAATCCGACTCCAGAATCTCCAGGTTTGTCATCTTTCTCTGTCAACTTAGATGAACATTATTCTTGTGTTGCCTCAGCTGAACGATCAATTAGAATTGAAACAAAATTAAAAGGGAGATACGAATTTTCAGCCAAACAAGCTGTGAATTTGAAAGAACATGAAAATTCATTAAAGAGATTGGAATTGGTGATTAGAAGAAACAATTTTAAATGCGAAGACAAGATATTGATGATGAATCTAAACAAACTTGAAGATCCAAATGTCCATGCATACATTCAAGGAAGGCAACGAGAAATTATAGCAATAAGAATGGCAGAACAAGCACAACAGTCATAACCACTTTCATCACACTTTAAGTATTTGAACAATATTCATAGAATAAACTAGATTATGAAATTATTGTGATGTCAAATGTGTTTAAATTATCTTTGTAGTTCATTATAATGTCTAAATTAATTGTGTTGTGCTATCTTGTATCAAAAGCCGTTCAATATGTATTTTGACTATTGCAGTAGAAGTATAATTACTAAAAAAAAAGCACAGTACCATGTTGTGATTGAAAATGGCATCAAATTTGTTGCTTGATCGATTGGAGCCAAATCCCACGCCAATTCTGGCGCTATTTTGGTATCGGTCACTAACAAGTCAGACTAATGCTGCATTTGCAACCCTATCGGACAGGTGCGCCGATCTCTGTCAATTTCAATGGATGCTTTCAATTTGGCCAAATCCATCCCTAGCCTTTTGAAGTTGTCATAAAATATCACTTACCCTTCTGAACTTTGAAAACGTCCAATGCAAAGTTCAAAGTGGCAAGTGAAGCTCAATCGCCAGCTGATCTGGAAAACATGCAACCAAAGTAAATAAATGAGTGACGTGTTAATCTCGATTCAATTATTTCTCTACTAGAATTTTGATAAAATTAATCAAATTTAGATTTGGATCCTGTAGAAGACACAACTAAAGAACCTTTAATGTTGCGTAAGTTATTTAATTTTTCAGGTTTCGAATTTAATATCTTATACTCTTTGAAGTGTACAACAATTGAATGGATAGAAAGAAATGGTATTTAGTGAGAGGCTTAACATGTCGAAAATGGAATTTCATTGCTTAGGCTACATGGAATTTCATTGCCTAAGCTAGAGCACCGGGCATGCTTTAAATAATGGCAGATATTAGTCCAACTCTACCTCCAACGAATTCAGATTGTTTACTGGTTCAATTTCAATTCTTGATAGCAAACCCTTAATCTACTCCAAAAAAATCTCTTATTTTCTTACCCAAATCCTTTCTTTCCCGTAAAAGGGATCCCCACGGCGAAGAATTTTTTTGTCTTTTATAACTTTTATTTTTGCATGTTTCATTCTGGAACATCCAACCACATCAAATTAAGGAGGGCCACTTATATCTAGACGTATCTACGGGCTGGGCTTGGTCTAAGTCAAAAAGCACTGAGCTCAAGTTTGCCTCAAATTTAGGTGTGCTCAGCTCGGGGGCAAAAAATATTTTTATGAGTTGTAAGTATATGGTTTCCTTTTATAGATTAGCTTTCATATATGAAGTGTGGTAGGTAAAGATTAATGTGAATACACTAAAAGACAAATGTGTTTTACATTTAAACAAAAATTACATTGTTGATGAACTGGCAACCACTTGTTTTTTCCTCCAATGGTAAGCCTCCCTATTAAAGTATGTAATTATAAAATATAACCGTTTAGCACAAAAAGTTTGACCACATTAAATATGGTGTGATATTTATATCACCTACCTAAATATATACACAATTCTAATAATAATTTGGGGTAGATGCGAATGAACGTAGATACCTCTTTGAAAAATTCTTATACAACAAACTTCATTATGGATTGTTACAATGAATTTTGCCTATAAAAAATAGATATATATGATCACTATATGGAAAATGGTTGGTTTTAATGATATAAGGTATCCAAATCGTGTGTTGTTAGTGGTAAAATCCAATGGATTGGGCCATTAGGATTGGGCCATTATAGAAACTTTCTTTTTATCTATTAAACTATTTTCTATAAACATTGTAATGCAGATAAATTGTCATATTAATGAGTTTGTGTAGTAAACAACTTTGTGTTAATTTTGAATTCAAAATACACAACTTAGAATAAGAGGAAAAGATTTTACTATTATAAATTCAATTATCACTTTTTAAAATTGTTGGAGAATAAAATAACATTTCTACATTATCAATAAATAAAAATGAACTGTGACCTACACGTGGTAGAATGAGCACAAGAACTTTATATATATATATATATATATATATATATATATAAATAGTTTTGGATTTATCAATCACCACTATTGAATTTTCTTTTATCAAATCTACTGGTTTGGTACAAGTACTTCTATGACCTTAAATGAGTGCGATTGTGTTGTGCATGTTTTAGGTCTATGGGGAATTTATTTGCACCATAGGAGAAATATATGAATAAGATGATGAATATCATAGACATAGGCTGCAACTGATTTCTAGGTCATTAAGTTGGAATTTTTCTTGTATTGTTTGGTGATGTCACAATGTTGATAGTAAGAATATATATAATATGGCAAGAATAAAAAAATGGAGCAATTACATAATTTTCAAAAATTTTGTTTGAAGCCGTGACATGTACAAACAGTTTTTATGAGCTGTAAGTATATGGTTTCCTCTATAGATTAGTTTCCATATATAAAGTGTGATAGGTAAAGGTTAATGTGAATACATTAAGAGATAAATGTGTTTCACATCTAGACAAAATATACAGTCTTGGTAAATTGGCAACCACTCGTTTTCTTCTCCCAACAATATACCATGACTTTGCTTTGGAGTTTCTATATATACACATGCCTCCCTATTAAATTATATATTTTTAAAATATAACTATTTAGCACAAAAACTTTGATCAAATTAAATGAGGTGTGATATTTTTATCACCTACTTAAATATATGTTAAATATATATGTTATATTTCACACACATAATTATAATAATAATTTGGTGTGAATGCGATGAAGGTAGATATCTCTTTGAACTATATATATATATACTGTGGATTGGTACAATGAATTTTGCCTATAAAAGTTAGATATTTATATGATCACTATATGGAAAATGGTTGGTTTTAATGATATGAGGTATTCAATTGGCATGTTGTTAGTGGTAGAATACAATGGACTAGACCATTATAGAAATATTCTTTTTATTTATTAAACTATTTTCTATAAACATTATAATAATGATAAATTGTCATATTAATGATTTGGTATGGTAAACAACTTTGTGTTAATTTTGAACTTAAAATACACAGTTTAGAATAAGAGAAAAAGATTTTGATACTACAAATTCAATTTTTAACTTTTAAAATTGTTGGAGAATAAAATAACAGATGCATCTTAGAAATAAATGAAAATGAACAGTGACATATAAGGGGTAGAATTAGTACAATAAATGAATATGATTTCCTTATATAAAGTTGTTTCCATATATAAAGTGTGGTAGGTAAAGGTTGGTGTGAATATACCGAGAGATAATTGTGTATCTGGACAAGTTCTACTGGCTTGGTGAACGGGAAACCACTCATTTTCTTCTCGCAACAATATACCATTATTTTGCATTGGATTATATATATATAAATAACGGATATTATGGCAATCGGTGAAGAGGTAAGAAATTCCAATATATGATGGATGGAAATGTCGGTCGTAAAGGTTTGCGGTTGGTCTGTGACTACAAACTACTTATATTTGTGATTCAAAAGTTATTAAAAGTTAGAGTTATCGAGTCGCAAACTTAACGCTAATCACATTCAATCGATAAAGCAAAGCATTTGGTCTTTAATAAAAGTTTGCAATTGATTTCTCGGGGTTAGCCATTAGAAATTTTTTCGCTTAATTAGTGTTTTTTTATAATTTAAAATGTGGCACGAGATTTGATGTTGGAACTTTGATAGTAAGGAACTACCTACAAATGGGAAAAAAAATTAACCCAAGCAAATTACATGATTTTAAATCTATTTTTTAAGCCTTTACGTATGAAAATATTTTTATGAGTTGTAAATATATATTATTTCTTCTACAGAGTATTTGCCGTATATAAAGTGTGGTAGCTAAAGAATAATGTGTATATATATAGTTGTTGTGCTCTTTGCTTAATCCACATCTTGCTCAAAGAGAACTTGACCTTTGTGACTACTCTGGCTAAGATTGCACATGTTGCCGGCGATAACGGCATGTAAGGGAGGAGGTTCTTCCTTCATAACAACACTATAATCCCCTAGTTATAGTAATCGCCGGTGACGTTGTGCAATCTTAGCCACCAGAGTATTCTTTCTTTTGTATCACTTGCTACAAAGTTGGGAAGGCCATTTTCAACACTTGAAGTACTCATATATAAAACCAATACCTTTACTTACTTACATATGCAAAAATAATATTTTGTTATATATGAATTGTAATATTTTGAGTAAAGGTGACATAGTTTCTCTTGAAAGAAAGATCATAAATGTCACTTGGTTGATAATTTAACCATGATATCACCACTACTGGATTTCAATTACCTTGCTAACATTTTAGTGTTTGTTCTAGTTTTGCCACATCATAAGATGCTTTGGCAACTATCTTTCTCTATAAAATATCTACTACTTTATTTTGTATGTTTGTAATAATTTGCAGAGTCATCACCAGCTGTAAGATAGCGTTTATGTTTTTGTCTGTAGGAGTTGATGTAAAATGTGTCTGTAATAATTTCATCTTTTGAGTTGTAGAATATCTTGTACTGTAGATGATGTAAGATGTGTTGAAAGCTGTTTACCTTAAGTGGCATTAAACTTTGTCGTTTTAGAAGGCCTTCTGTCCTATAAAGAAAAACCTTCATAGTTTGTAATCCTCAAGTTTTTCCAGAAAATAAATCAAATGTTGTTGGAGATAAATTTCATATAAACTTCAGCACAGCAAACTGAACTTTTAGAGGCGAATTTATATTCCCTACAAAAATTTGTACATTTGTGGGGAAACTAAAATTTGCCATACATACAAGGATAACAGGTGGGACGTACATGCTCGCCACAAAAGGACACATATTGGTGGCAAATTCCTTTTTCTGCCGCAAATGTTGTTATGTGTGGTAGAGAGTTTTACAATCCGACTATAGAGAAATTTTATATGTTTTACCGGGACTTCTAAATTCACCACTAATGCATATTTGGGGCATTTTATGTTCCCCACTAAAAATTCCTATATTAACATTATAATGAAATCTCATTTATAAATATTTGCCTAGCTATATTTTTCATCGTAATATATTAATAGGCTTATATTCAAAGTTTGAAATTTTTAGTCTTTTTTTTTTATAAATAAATTTTTAGTCTTTGTATAACAAACGATATTTGTTTATTTAAATAAGATACTTTTATATTCATAAACTAATTATGGAAGATATTAATGTTGAAACCCAAGAAATCACATCAAAATTTCATTGAATCAAACGGAATCGGATCTGAGATTGCTGGTTATGTCTTCCTTAATTAAGGTCTCCTTATGTTTTTTTATGGGTAGAGATTCCTTATGTTAATGTCTTAAACCAAAAACCTGAATTAGACTTTGGGATCAACCAACGCGTCTTTTCACGACGAACCAATGTGTCTTTTCATGTGTCTGTATTGGCATCCACTTAGAAACCCCATTATTCTCTTATTGGACTGCCCAACTGGTTTTCACTCATTTAGTCTATACCCTTTAGGATTTTATTTAGACTTTAACTTCAACGATCACTTTGTTTGGTTAAACACTATAAATAGCCAATATAATTTATCAATAATATGTTAGTCTACTTTATTTATTATTAGTATTTAATAATAAAACCAACAATTAATGAACGAAATATCTATTTTAAACTATAGCTTGTCTTCTTAAAACTTGAACCTAGACTTGTATCCATTACATATTCTTATAAATATTAAATACTAAATTTGTTTTTTTTACCATTTTTAAATGAAAAGAACATCAATGAATTCAAATTAATAAAATATAGAATTTATTTTTTTTTTATCAAACTAATGAAGTTAGGACCGTACATATATAACATTACTGACAACATATTGTCCATATGAACGTGGATTGCATATCGATTCCGATAACAAATTCACGTTGTCGATAATTGCGACACCATTGGCGACGATGAGTTATGAGCAGAATGGGAATAAAATTTAGAAGTCATCGGTAAGGTCAAAGTTAACGATATGTTGTCTGCATTCTGAGTCCAAAATTTGGTGCAAAATCTATTATTACCAAGTATTGCATCAAGGTTGTTGTCGGTATGTTGATAGGAATGTGGTTCTGGAAGAAATTTTATAGTACACTAGGTCCATATAGACCGTTCTAATGAAAAACTGACACGTAAGTAACATGAACTATTGAGAAAATAAAAACACGTATGTATCAGCTTTTTATCGGGAAGGTTCATATAAACCGGATCCATTATATAATTTCCCTTGAGATTGTAACCAAAATTTGGTGCAAAATTTATTCACACTAATATTGCACCTGAGATTGTTGTTAGTTGACGGTTATAAATATAGTGTTAACGGTATATTTGCTCTAAAAATTGACAATAAATTTGTTGGCGCTGAATATTGGGTCGAGTTCGTAATCAGCAAGTCAATGCAAAAGTTAAGGTTGACGATATGTTGTCGATGGTTTTTGTCCTAATTGTTGACGGTAAGTGGGCGGAAACAAAATGTTGTTGATATGATATTGGAAAAATGTATTGTTATTGAAAGGGTGGCTGAAAGAGTAAATATTATTGATGATATGCCGTGTATATATATACAATATTAGGGTTAGGGTTTAGTTATAATACCACTAGTAACCCTTGATAAATTACATAAATACAATAGTACCCTTATACTCTATCACTCCCCCACAAGTTGAACGGGGGTGGAAGCTAAGTTCAACTTGGAACAAAGAAGTTGAAACCATGATTTGGACAAAGGCTTGGTGAGACCATCGGCAAGTTGATCAACAAAATTGACAAATTGAACGTCGAGTTGATGACGTGCCACTTGATCACGGACAAAAAAGAAGTCAACCTCAAGGTGCTTACTGTGTGAGTGAAAAATGGGATTGGCAGTGAGATAGGTGGCACTCAACTTATCACACCAAACCCGTGGAGGCTGAGGCAATCAAAACCCAAGTTCTGTCAGAAGGATGCGAATCCATTGCAACTCAGAGGAGGCAGTAGCTATGGACCTGTATTCAACTTCGGTTGAGCTGCGGGCTACAGCTCGCTGTTTGCGAGAGCTCCACGAAATGGGGTTACAGCCGAGAAAAATAATATTGCCTGAGGTGGACTTACGGTCATCCAGGGAACCGGCCCAATCAGCATCACAAAAACCTTGAAGAAGCATAGAGGAGTTGCGCAGTAAAGAAATACCATAATGAGAAGTTTGGTGAAGATACCTTAAGATTCTTTTTATGGGAACCCAATGAGCTGATGTAGGAGCATGCAGAAATTGGGACACTTTGTTAACAGAGTAGGCTATGTCCGGGCGAGTGAGAGAAATATACTATAAAGAGCCAACGACACTTTGATATTGGCTCGGGTCGGTTAAAGGTTCACCTGACTTAAGATGTAATTTCTCTGCAGTGCAAGCGAGTGTGGAGATGCCGCTACATTGATGCATAGAAGTTGGTGTCAATAAATCCTCTATATACTTGTTCGAGTGAGCAAAAGACCAGAAGAGTGCCAGTGAGCTTCAACACCAAGAAAGTACTTGAGCTGTCCCAAATTCTTAATGGCAAATTTTGACTGAAGAGAGCTAATAATTTGATCAATAGCTGCTTGATTATTCCCAGTGAGTAGTAAATCATCAACATAAATAAGACAAAGTAATTTGTCACGGCCATGGCTGTAGAAATATAGGGAACAATCAGATTTGGAGCCTTTAAACCCAAGAGCTACTAGAGCATCAGTTAAACAACGGTGCCACATATGAGGGGCTTGCTTGAGCCCATACAAAGACTTCTTTAATGCACACACATAATGAGGAAAAGAGGAATTTATAAACCCCGGTGGTTGAGTCATGAAGACTGTTTCATCCAGAGTGCCATGTAAGAAGGCATTAGAAACATCCAGATGAATCATCGGCCAATTAAGAGATACTGCAATAGACAAAACTGTATGGATGGTTGTTGGTTTAACAACGGGGCTGTATGTTTCACCATAATCAAGTCCAGGCTGTTGATGATAGCCCTTAGCCACTAATTGAGCTTTGTACTGATCAATAGAACCATCGGGATTGTGCTTGATCCGAAAAACCTAACGACATCCAATAAGATTTTGAGCAGGATTAGGTGGTACCAGCTGCCAAGTCCCATTCTGAATTAGAGCATTATATTCTTCTTGCATTGCCTTTCACCACTGAGGTAACTTGTAGGCATGGGTAAATCAAGTGGGTTCAGTTTCAGCCATAGAAGAGATAGCAACAAATTATCATGGAGGGAGAGATCCAGTTTGTAACCGGGTAACCATACGTCAAGGAGGTGAGGGAGGGGTAGGCGATTTGTGTTTAGAGATAGGTGGTAAAGGGCCGAAGGAAGAGAGGTTAACAGCTAGCTGAAGGTCAGAGGTGGTTGAGACTAGTGTACTGATGACGTGTTGAGGGGACGGGGACGGGGGAGCTGACGGTGTGGTGGGGGGTGGTTGAGGCGGATCAGCTGTGGGTGTGGGAGGGGTTAGGGTGGCTATTGGAGGAGGCAAAGGCAATGAAGAGGGAGGGGTGGCGGGCGAGGGAATTGGGCGAAGTGAGGGAGGGCGGTTACCGGGAACTAATTATGCTAGAGAATGGTAGTTCGGTGGGGCTGCATCTATGGGAATTGGAAACTGAATTTATGGGCTGACAGAAACACCAGGTTGTTGAGGTTGTGACACCGAAGAGAACTCACCAGAGGTATGAAGGAAAGGAAACACCTTCTCGTCAAAAAGAACATGGTGTGAGATATATGTTTTTCCTGACGGAATATGGTAATAATAGTACCCTTTATGCACTTTACTATGACCAAAAAAGACATATGGGAGAGAACGAGGTTCTAATTTATGTTTAGAATAAGGACGCAACCATGGATAACATAAGCAACCAAATTTTCAATGAATAATAATTGATGTCAGTGCCAAACAATCGATGAAATGGACTTTGAAAATTTAATTGTTGCATAGGCAGGCGATTAATTATGTGGACAACACACTCAAAAGCACGGGACTAATATTTAAAGGGACATAGGCATGACTAAGTAGGGAGAGACCGGTTTCAACAATGTGACAATGCTTTCGTTCAGCACAGCCATTTTGTTCGGGTGTGTATGGACAAGATACCTGTTGTGTAATCCCATGCTCTCTCAAAAAATTGGTTAAAGCTTGAAACTCACCTCCCCAATCAGACTGAAAGGCTTTAATTTTGAGGTTAAAATAATTTTCCACAAGGAGCTTGAAAGATTGAAAGATAGATAAAACATCTGATTTGTGTTTCATATGATACAACCAAGTACACTTGCTAAAATGTCATAAAAAATGACATAATAAGAATAACCATCATATGAAGGGAAAGGTGCAGGCCCCCAAACATCAGAGCAAATAAGTTGGAGTGGTGCAGTGGCATGAAAGGATGATGCAATAAATGGTTGCTTATGCATTTTACTTTCACAACAAGCATCACATAAAGAATAATTGGAACGAGAATCAAAGGCAATTTTATTGAATTGTAAAACTTTAGAAACAATAGGTTTGGCCGCATGGCCCAATCTAGCATGCCAAGTGGCTAAAGAAACATAATTAGCTTTAATTGAAATAGGAGGGGTGAGACATATAGAGTAGAGTCCTCTATCACTCTTGCCTTTGAAAAGGACCTGCTTCGTTCCTAAATCCTTAATAAAAAAAGAATCAGCAAAGAATTCAACAGAAACTCGATTAGTGTTGGTTAGAGCATAAACAGAAAGTAAATTTTGATTGGATTGAGGAACATATAAGATATCACAGAAATGAAGTAATTTATTATCAATAAGGAAACTACAAGTACCAACACGAGATATAGGAAGGGTAGAACCATAACCAAGTTGAACATCTTCAGGACCTTGATATTCAGAATGAATAGCAAGGTTCTTAAGATCGGAGGTGAGATGATGAGTCACACCGGTGTCAACAACCCAAGGTTTTTGATGAGGAATTTCGGTAATAGTGGCATGAGAAGATGGCTGAATGGTGTCATCGACGGGTTTTGGGTGATGGACAAACATTGGCAAGATGTCCACTTCCACGACAATTATAGCAAGTAGTTCCAGGCCGAGTTGAAGATTCATAGGAGCTGTATTGCTATCCAGAATGGAAAGGGGTATAAGTTCTGCCCCCTCTGCATCCACGGGCACCAGACTATCCCCCACGGCCTACTCGGCCTCCATGGCCAGCTTGAGGAGAGGAAAAATGATTGCTGTAATTGACGGTGGGGGGAACAGGCGAGGGATTTACAGCCTTGGCTCACTAGATTTGCCTCTCTTCGTTGAGTAGAAGGCCATAGAGATCATCAAAGCGAATAGCTTCAAGCTTAGTTTCAAGGGTCTTTGAGAAGAGATTGTAATCGGGGACCAAGACCAGCAATAATTTGATCAACAAGATCATCTTCCGGAACAGAATAACCAAGGGCAGCCAATTCGTCAGAAATAGTTTTGGCTTTTTGTACATAGGTCTTGATATCATCATTGTTTCTGTCAAGAGTATTGAGTTGATTTCACAAATTTCGGATCTGTGCCCTAGACCTAACGGGTGGCTGAAAGAGTAAATGTTATTGATGATATGCCGTGTATATATATACAATATTAGGGTTAGGATTTAGTTATAATACCACTAGTAACCCTTGATAAATTACATAAATACAATAGTACCCTTATACTCTATCAGTTATCTGTATATTACATTTTTTTTTAATACAGATTTTGTATATTAATATATCAATAATATCAGTATGGAAGATTCCTTTGCATCATACAACCAATTAGCTGTAATATCTTGATTTTCGGTTGGTTTTAATACTATTTTATACATTTACAAATTAAAAATAAATTTATTTTTATTCATATGTTTTGCTGATTTTTCTATTATCTGACGTTATTGATATCTAAAATTATTTGGAAACAAACATTTCCAAATAATTTAAAAATTACATGATTTTATCGTTTGAAACTTTGACACTTTCAGCAAATCTGTTTTCTTATCCAAGCAATTTTCTGAAATTGTATTACATACTAAAATATTATTAGTATGTCATTTAATAAAGCTTGTTACATAGACATGAAATAAAATCGAATTTGGGGCTAATAATATTAAAATGAATAGATCAGGTATTCAATGTGTTAAAAAAATTAATCATGGGTCCAATTGCAGTTTTGATAAAAGATCAGGGTGCACAGGATGTGTTCTACCTTAGTTGCATATCTATTTCTTCATTGTTTACTCATTAACCGATTTTGTTATCATAATTGTTGAAGTGAATCTCACCTAACTGCCAACTTAATGATCTTTATGAAAAGTATTGTTATTTTCCTTTCATTATTTTTAATCACTATATCTAATCTTACAAATGTTTTAAAACAATCTTTCATCTAATAGTTGATAATTAAGTCCTTACCTTTATTCAATATTATATAGTATTAATACTGTGTAGGAAGACTTGATTAATTTCTTATGTGGAAACAATTGGCGTAATCTAGCTAGTGATGCTTGTCGATTATGCATTTTGGTGTTCATGGTGGATTAAGAGGATCGTGTGCTAAGCTTTGGATCTAGCAGTGCTTGCTGTACCAAGTGAGTGGTAATTGTGGTGTTCGATATTCCATTTACTTGCTTTGAAAAATCTGATTTACACAATTTTTATTTGTTCATATTTCATCCGTATCTGTTATCATGTCTCATCAACCTTCATATTAGGTTTGCATTCTATTTCTATATTTGTATTTGTATTTGTATCCGTGTTTGTGTTTGATGGGTCTAAAACACACACACTAAAGAGCAAGTGTACTATGTCGATTAAGTAATAAAGAGTAAGAAGGATGTCGATCCCACGAGGCCTATGCATACAAATACTAAACGCACTCAGGTTATTTATTAACGAGGGGAAAATATTATAAGTTTGATTTTTTGATTTCTAAACCTAAATTGATACTAGGAAGCTATTATATAAAATAACTAAAGCAAAACAATTAAAACTGATAAGATCAAATTCAATGATAGAGTTAAGTAAGGTGTATGGTTTCACCTAGGATTCATTCTAGTAATTTTTTATATCATGCAATTAACTTTATTAAATTCCAAGGATGACAAATTCCTCAAGCAATTAACACCGGTTAAGACTATCAATTCTAATTCTCAACCTAAATACTTAAACTAGTTTGATCTAAAGCAATTAGATAAGAAATCATTAAGCACTTGAAAATCTAACATAAAATAGTGAGCCACAAAAGCAATGGTCCAACAATCGTCATATTATGCATTTTCATTAATTCAGTCCTTTGGTCAATTATAAATTAACTAAAAGCATTGATTGAGAAAGTTACATAGAAATCTTGCCAAATGATGACGTATCCAAATTACTCCTTGACATTGGTATGTAATCTATATGGATGTCCGAATAAAGACTTGGATCTTGGATCTTCATTGTATAAATCGAGTACTTAATTTGATTATGGAAAATGGGTTTTCATGAACATTTTGATCGGAAGATGTATAGGTTATCATGAGTAATCTCATTGCAGTAAATGTGCCCATATGCCAAATCTGTTAACTTTTATGGACTAAATCACTAACAAATAGGCAAAACACATCAATGAGCCCCCTGAAGTTTTTGATTTTTTCCAATCATCCCCTTGATCTTCACTTTTCACAC
The DNA here is from genome assembly GCA_039660915.1 of Euphorbia tirucalli. Taxonomy (NCBI): domain Eukaryota; kingdom Viridiplantae; phylum Streptophyta; class Magnoliopsida; order Malpighiales; family Euphorbiaceae; genus Euphorbia; species Euphorbia tirucalli. Next base: position 20,592,461 of record CM077634.1, on the reverse strand, counting down.
ATTGGGTCGCTGATCTCTTGATTTGTTGTGTAGTCACCCAGATTTTAACCCTTTCGTCACGCGTGGGAGATAAACTTATAACTTGGTATGTTGACCCATTGAATGTGACACATTAGCATCCACGTAAGAAAACTATTGCCACGTTAGCTGGGCCCCACTTAGACACTGACGTGGCACATTCAATTGGTCGATGTGCTAAGTAACAGACTTTATCTCCCACGCATGATGGAAGGGTTAAAATTTGGGCAACTACACAACAAATCAGGAGATCAAGGACTCAATGTGTGTAAAGTGAAGATCCCATTGAATGTGACACATTAGTGTCCACAGAAGATAACTATCGCCACGTTAGGGAATGTGGTTTTGGAGAAATTCTATAGTACACTAGGTTTATGTAGACCGTTCTAATAAAAAACTGACACGTAAGTAACATGAACTATTGAGAAAATAAAAAACACATATGTATCAACTTTTTATTGGGAAGGTTCACATAAACCGGATCCATTATATAATTTCCCGAGAGTTTGTAACCAAAAGTTGGTGCAAGATTTATTCACACTAATATTGCACCCGAGATTGTTGTCAGTTGACGGTTATAAATATAGAGTTTGTCTCCCACGCATGATGGAAGGGTTAAAATTTGGGCGACTACACAACAAATTAGGAGATCAAGGACTCAATGTGTGTAAAGTGAAGATCTCGTTGAATGTGACACATTAGCGTCCACGGAAGAAAACTATCGCCATGTTAGCTATGCCCCATTTGGACACTGACGTGGCACATTCAACTGGTCGATGTGCCAAGTAACAGAGTTTGTCTCCCACGCATGAAAAAAGGGTTAAAATTTTGGCGACTACACAATAAATCGGGATTTCAAGGAATCAATAAGTGTAAAGTGAAGATCAAGGAATCGATTGCCGAAAATGAAAAAGATCAGGGGGCTAAGGTTGTGTTTTGACCTAATAAATAAGATAAGTTATTTATCTTTTTTTTTTTTTGTTTTTCAAAAAACAAAAAAAGAAAAGGAACCTTTACTCTCCCGCCTTCATTTCCTACTAGCTAGCATGAACTTTTATAGGAGTATAATATTATTTTATTTATTCCCTCTTTGGTTGATCATTGTTTGACACTTCTAGAAGTGGTGGTAACTATTTGCAATTCTCGTGTTTGAGGTTCCACTGCTGATTGGAATTTGGATTCTATTGACCTCTATTCTGTTAACCTAGACTTTTATACTTATGCAGGATGTGGATCAGGACTTAGTGGAGACACACTGAATAAGAATGGGCACTGTGGATTGGCTTAGACATTTCACAATCAATTTGCTACTATTATGTATTGTTTCCTTTATAGAAAACAATTGATATCATTATTTGTCAAAGCTAGATATTGCATTAGAGCGGAAGGTTAAGGGCAATCTTCTACTTGGTGATGTAGGCCAGGTATCCATCTAATATGTAGTTATTTTTATGAGGTTTTCCAATCAGTCTTGAGCAAGTGGTATATAAAATGGAATGGTTAGGACTAAAATGCAGACATTTTTTGTGATCTACTAAATACGTTGTGGTATACTTTTTCATTTAAAGCTGAGATGATTTCTTAACATCTCTTATTTCTTTTTTCAAATTCCTGTTAGTCTATGAAATGGTGGTATAAACTAAACACTTATTGAGGTGGTCCTCTAAATACATAACTGATAGCTTTATTTAGATGACGTATACTACCAGCTGAAGTTATTACATCGGCCTACAAAAAAACATTGGAATTGATATGTTGTTACATAAGGCTATGTTTTTGCAAGCATGACTTGATTGAAGTAGTTTTAGCCATGGTAGATGAAAAAGAATAAATACTAGATTTATGAAAGAAGATATAAATTGGTGGTGAAATAAATTATTGGCTTTATCCTTTTACTTTCATTTGGTCTTTACAAGTTTACCTTATGGAAAAACATTCTTTATCACATAAACATCAGTACATCATTGTTAGAGCGACCATGGTTTGTATATTGTGCAATTCTATAATATTAATTTTGCTAACACTACTTTTTTCTATAGTTTTTCTAATAATCATATGTTATTGAACTTGCTTCCTTTGCTTTGCTGTTGGCTGTTTTTAATGTTTTCTCATAGGATGATAAAATCACGTTTTGGTGGAGGGCTTAGCTCTACGTCCTGGAGTTATTGATGGTGTTATCAGTATATCTGCAGTTCAGGTTGGAGTTACTTATTGCTTATGCTATTACTGTGTGCCATGCCAGAATTTACTAAGACAATGTCTTTCTTACTTTGTGTTCCTTCTTAGCAGACATTCTGATGCAAATATTGCGAATTTTTATTATCAAAGTTTTCATACTCTTTTCATTTATCTTAGATTTTAGAAATTGATGTGTTATGATCCTAATTTTTGGAATTTATGATGAATGTTTGGTCTTAATTTTTAATTTAAATCAAGTTTATTCTATGTGCTTGACCTTTAAAGTAAATGCGCATTTGCTTTTTCTCCTATTATCCAGGATCCTAGTTTCCCGTAGCCTGCTTTGAGCATTTGGCAACCATGCTTTCTTCCCAGATGTGACACCAAATATGTTCATAGATTACTTGGCAAAATTTCTCCTTTTCTTTCCCTTGCTAGTTGCTACTCTACATTCATTTTCATCTTCTACTAGAACAAATACCAGAAACACCTTTAGATATTATACAAAGATTAAGGAACATTCAATCTCAAATACCGTCTTCCAAAAAACTAAGAGTGCAAGATTCCTCATTTCATCAATAATTTTCCCTAAATGGATATTGGTAGCTTAAAATTTACAATGTTCGAGAAAGAGGTATAATCGTGGATACATGTAATACAAGATAGATTCCATGAGAAAAGTTTGGGTGGAAAAGGCACCAAACAACTTGGGTTCTTTGATTATGTTCCCCAATAAGGTTTTTCTGTATCTATGTCCCACCATCACACTCTGCTTTCCATTAATGCATAAACCTTTATAGCTATTTTCAGAAGTAAAGCTTTCATATTACCTTAATTTATAATATAATGTTGTCTAAAATGGCTGTTCAGGAGATTTTCCATGATAATGGATCGTAAAGCACCTATGCTTGTATGCATATTTATTATGATATTGATCATATTGTATGGTGCTTAATTTCAAATCATACACTATTATGCATTAGGTGTCTTTCACACTTTAGCTTATTGTAATTTGACTTAACATGGCAGTGGTTTTGCAATGCTGATAGGTCTTCCCAGAAGCCAAAGTCAAAGTTAAGACTGGAGTATGTTTATTAGTTTAATGTTTTAACACAATACTTATGCACCCAATTCCAGTTGGAGTATTTTGTTCCAATTTCTTAATATAGCTAACTTCTTTTGTTGATCAAATTTCATTTTAGGCTTTCTTCGGATCATTATATAGACGCCTGAAAAGAGGTGCACGGGCAGTGTTTTAAGTCCATCTTGAAAAATATAGCGTAGCATGAGCTGATTTTAATGTCTGCAAAGCATGCTAGATTTGCTGGCAGCATTGTTGTTGACTATCCAAACAGGTAGTATTGCATACTGGATTTGCTTGCACCATGCATAGTTATGTTATATATTAACTTTGTTAAATGCTGTTTTTTAGTTCTTGCTTCTATAGTTGTATTTGTTACATATGTTGTGACATGGTTATGGTGCAATGGTCTACAAATGAGAATAGTTGAAAAGTTGTAGTGATTATTTGGCAGAAAAAACTAAGTAGGCTTTTTCTTATATATTAGAGGAACAAACTTATATAGCCTGTAACTCTTCTCAATTCATTTTCACCCCATCACTATCCTTCAGAACCACTCCTTGCTGCCCCCTTAGAACTAGGTCATTACATGTTAGCATCATTACGTATTCACTAGACCCCAAGTCATTTGCAACTTTGGATGATTTCAATAAGGGGTGAAGGAATTTGGGATCTCAGAAGTGGATTTTGCATTGATCTTTGCTGTTCGGTTTATGGAAAGGCTGAAACATTTATGTGCATATGAGCCATAGCACCTTGCATTTTTTTAGGAGGGGTTAAATGCAAAGATGGTCACTTGACTGTACTTATTAATTCATTACAGTCACTAAACTTCAATTTAGGTTACAAAGTAGCTGGAGTTTGATTTTTGTCCCACTAACACTATTATGACATTCTCGGCTAATTTTGTGTTGGAAAACTGACTTGGCATATTTTAACATTGAACTCAAGCCACGTCACAGGTCAGCTCCACCAACACCAAATCAATAATATAAACACTCCAAACTTCAAAATGTTGTTTACAGACCGATATTGGAGTATTTATGTTGTTGATATTACATTAGTGCTACTGATATAGTGTGGCTTATGATTTAACGTGCCTTTATCCATTGACAAGTAGTGCCACATCAATTTTCCAACATAGATTTTATTGAAAACTCATAACAAAGACTTTACTGAAACAAAAATCAAAGTTCAGTTATATATATGACACAAACTAAAGTATAGTAACCATAATGAACAAAATTGAATGATTGCCATTTCATTTGGCCCTTTTGAGTTGCAAAAAGTGAACTATTTTCTAACGTTGCTTACTTTGCAGTGGCAAGAGCAGGGAAGAACAACTTGTCCTGACTTGTGGTACTCCATCGTTGGTCACATCCATGCCCAAGGGAAAAGGCGAGATGAAGAATGTTGCTCTAATGATGACCTCATTGACAATCAAGAAATGCACACAGTGAGTTCAACTTCTTTTCAGAACATTTTTCAAATTACTTAGGTTGACATACCTTTTGCACATTTTCTGAAAAGAACAGAATGAAAAGGCAAAAAGTAGTGAAGAAAGGGAAGGGCGAAAAAGATGAGCTAACTAGTAAGGATATCTTTTGCCAAAATAGAGTAACCTTTATTTAAACATCTCATTTTTTATCAATTATTATTATATTATTTAATGAATATGCCTAATTTTTTTATGTATTCAACTAAAAAATGTATATTTTTGTATGTGATAATTAAATATTGAAAATGATCTAAAATGAGTTTTATTATTTAATAAATACAAAAGTCAATTGATTAACATTTTATATCAAGCAACATGTTAGAAAGAAATGCGAAAATAAAGTATTAATATATAACAAAATAACATAATTGAAAATGGGAACATAATTTACTATCATTAAACCGCTGCGTAAGTTCTATTAATGCTCTATCAATGCATAGTGAAGTATATATAAGCATCTTTGATTTTGATTTGTCTGTATCAATTAAGGAATGAAATAAGATATTTTAATCATTCACCATTGTGAGCGGACGACGCGTTTTCGACGGGACGCGAGACTCCCTTTCGGAAGGGGCGCCTCAATCTCGGGCAGGCCCCTCCCTCGCGTGGGATTTTCATAAATGGAAAATCGGTTTTAGAAAATAAGTAGAATTGATGCTTAAAAGAACCGAGACCTAAGTCTCGGTGGATGTTGTAGAGTCGCCACCCGGCTCAGCTCAACCGGGAAATTCTTAAGGTAGCTGGACCGGACGAACGGTAGCTACACTATCCAGAGATTCGGGTCCGGACAAGTCCCCTATTTCATGTCTAATTAAAATAAATATTGCCAATGTTCTCAAATGGTATTTCAAAATCTAAAGTCAATTTTATTGAATATATAAAAGGCATACAACGCGCATACAAATATATAATACAAAAATAAAGAAAAGAAATAACTATTAATTGGCTTACAACCAAATCGAATAGAAAAATAAAAACTCTCGCCTCACTTATACAATCACCTAGGATACACGAGAATCTAGAAATAATTACAATCGCCTAAATACACGATTAGTTCTATTAAAATACAAATAAAATGAAAATTAAGATAAAATAAAACCTGCAAAACAAAGGTTAGCACAATTCATACGGCACGCCACAAGTTGGACTCAAATAGACAGAATTGGGAAAACAAGAATTAGGGGCATGCATTTAGGGGATAACCGGGTCGGCTCGGCTAGCCGGCCCGGTTAGACCTGGAAAACGTTTTGAAATGTCCCTGAATTTTGGTTTTTATGGGAAAATCATTTTGAAAACAATTTTTCCAGTTTACATGCATTTTTACATATTAAGTGGGTCGGTTTTCGGGAGAACCGGGTCTCCGTCGTTGAATTTTCTAAATGCAATTTTACTGAAAATTGAATCTATGGTCGTGAATGCACACAACAAAATTCATTTTTGGGATTTTCTAGGTTTTCTGAATTTTTATGGATTTTTTGGAAATTTTTGGGATAAAAACGGGAATTCTGATTCTGGAAACCACGTTACAGTCGTGCGACTGTAACTACAGTCATACAACTGTAAATTACAGTCATGCGACTGTAAGTGGCCCGGAGCCAAAATCTCGCCAAAACTTTATTTGAAGAAAACTGGGAAGAAAACGCTGGAAATCAAGAACACTCGTACGACTGTAACTACAGTCGTATGACTGTTCATGAAACTCAAGAACTGTCGCATGACTGTTCTTGATTTCCAGAACAGAAACGCAGAAAAATGGATAGAAATGCAGAAAAAGCACACCAATCACCCAGAAAGTTTGTAAAAGAGAGGGGAAAAGGAGTGTTTACCTTTTTGGCATGCGTTCACCGTAGGATTGACCCCTGGCGTCGCTCCAATCCACTAAAATCCGGACTTTTTCTCCTTGAGTTAGGGTTTGAGAGTTTTGGGTCCAAAGATTTCCAAATGTTGAAGGATTCTGATGGTGAGTTCTTCCCTTTTCTTTGGTTCTCTTCTTTCTCCTTTTCTTTTCCTTCATTTTTCTCTTTTTTTTTTTAAAGTATAGAAAATTCCGGTGCTTACAGCTGCCCCTCACGTGATCAAATTCGACACCTAATTCTAGGTTTACAACACCCGAGATGATGAATTTAAGAGCGCAAATCAAAGCAGCGCGAACACTGGAATGAACCTTTTGATGAGATAGGCCGATACGGGGTCTAGGTTACCCGAGGCGATGCTGGGGATGAAATAAGCCGATATCAGGTCTAGGTTACCCGAGGCAAAGCTGAGGAAGAAATGAGCCGATATCGGGTCTAGGTCACCCAAGGCAAGAAAGGTGGAATGCGGTTAAGCTAATATCGGGTTTATGTTACCTGAGGCAAAGGAAGATGGATTACGGATTGGCCGATATCGGGTTTATGTTACCCGAGGCAAAGGGAGATGAAATTGCGGTTAAGCCGATATCGGGTTTATGTTACCCGAGGCAAAGGAAGGTGGATTACGGATTAGCCGATATCGGGTTTATGTTACCTAAGGCAAAGGAAGATGAAATACGAATTGGCCGATATCGGGTTTATGTTACCCGAGGCAAAGGGAGATGAAATTGTGGTTAAGCCGATATCGGGTTTATGTTTCCCGAGGCAAAGGAAGGTGGATTATGGATTGGACGATATCGGGTCTATGTTACCCGAGGCGAAGGAAGGTGGAAATTTGGACGATTTGAAATCTTACTGGAATTGGGTGGACTTGAAATAATAAGAGGTTCAAGGATCTGAAACCATGCTTGAACGTAATGGAGTTCAAGGGTTTAAGAGCTGGCTTGAATGAAGGAGATGGTTCAAGGATTTCAAACCATGCTTGAACGTACTGGAGTTCAAGGGTTTGAAATCTGGCTTGACTGAAGTGAGGAGATAGATTTAGAGATTATAATTTTGATGTTGGCTGGGGAATGAGTACTTATCCCTGGATCGATGATTTTGTAAACAAAAATTTTTGCCCCTTCGATCAAGGATAAATACGGCTTGATTGCACTGCCCCTTGGAAACTTGACTGTTCTGCCCCGACATTGTGCCGTCTCTGCTTTGAGAGCGAACCTGATTAGGGGAGACCTGGTGATGGCAGTGGGTACCTGCACTTGGATCAGCTATGATGCATATGCATATGGATCGTGCACGTTTACTTTAAACGTATGCACGTATGTGCAGATGCATGAATAGTCCTCAATGTATGTATGCATGCAAAATGTGGCTTATGCTTTATTCTTGGTATCCGTGCGAGCCTGGAGACAGAATTCACGGCTTGTGGCTGGCCCTGATGGTAGCCCAGGTGACCTAGCCCGATTGCTCTGACTTGTTTTCTGACCGACTGATTACTACGCTGATCTAGGTGTTAGAGAAGTTGGCTGTCTTGAGTGACTTTCCACTTTACCCTCTGCATATTCTGAAGCGTTGTCGGTGCTGAGTGGATCAGAGTAATAGGCTGCGCCGACAGATGGTCCGTGTGGTTGAGCAAGAAGATGAGAGTTAGACTTCACATTTCTGTACCGCATGATAGGAGCTTCTGCGATATTATCACGGGCTTGGATGCAATGTCCTACTAATGGATGTTTATATGTAATGGCATGGTGCATGCAAGATGAACATCTGATCGGAAATCTAAACATGCACAATATTGCAATGGTGACATCAGAATGAGCATAACAGGGAGTATGATAGTGGCTCTGACTTTGTATATCATCCCTCTCCTGTTGCTGACACATCCTTTTGGTTTTCCGTGTCAACAAAATTTTTTTTTTCTTTGCGAAAGATTCTGTGATGGGCATTTTGTCTACGTTGATCCCTTTTGTGATGGTTTGTCCTAGGACGGGAAAAATATACCTTGATATGTTCATTACGACTCGCGAAGATAATGCTGTCGATGATGCCCAGTGGTTCGGTTTTTTACCTGCCCATAATATTATAGGTTTGTGTTCGGGGAGTATTATGGGTTTGTGTTTGGGAAGTAAAGCACTTCTACAGACAGGGTTTGTTGTGTGATGCAGCCCGTAAGTGAACTTTGACATGCAATGACATGACAAATGCATATTGAACACCAAAATTGAATACAAGACATTCATGTCGTAATGAATGCGGATGCATTAGGAAAATCTAAAATGTGGCTCTGGTTTTAATTGACACCCCCTCAAATTACCAATATGCCCTTTCGGTTTTACACATTGGAGTTTCTTTTTTTTTTTTGAAGGAATGAATGCAAGATCACTGGGTAGAGTTGCCATTTTGGACGGACAACCTGAGATGAATTCAATTAACCACTGGATTCTCCTGTGGTCTGACGCCGTATTCATGTTTCCAATTCACCCCAGATTTCAGTTCAGGCATGGTCCCTGAGGACTGAATCCTTGAAATGGTTGGTATATGCAAGTCTCCCTTTGAATATGAGTACAACCGACTTTGTAAGCTTTCCTGTTGATGGTATCGTCCCCTCCATGATTGTTGAAAGCTTTGTAAAGTCAAGTTGCCCCAACACAGTTGGTGAAGTTCACAGATGCATAACCAAAATTTCCTCCAGTCTTGAAATCCATAGGCAAATAGTGAAAATCATAAGCAGACTTCCCTTTGGACTTATTCTTGTTTTCCTCCAGACAATGCTTGCCCAGAATTTGTAGTAGATTATGTCTTTGAAACTGATTTGGTAGATTTCTGATCATCAGGCTTGTTTTTCCACCAAGATTAGCTTCAATCTCTTTTTATTCAGCTTGGTCTCTTCAATAGTCAATTTCTTGGGCGACCACTGTCGTTCCTTTTCACCTACAGAAATTATTTTCTTCTTACTCTGGAATCTCGGAGCTATATGTTTCATTTTCCCCCTTTCTCAGCATTGTTGAACTCATTTGAAGCAGACTCATATCCAAATCCTCTATTTATCATCAAATCAAATCCCTTCCCACTATCTGAGGGTACTAAATAATTAGTCTGGGAGTTTAGATTGAAGAGAAATGGTGTGGGATTGAAAGGGTATCCCCAATTTGGTACAGGTTGATGATAAACGAAGACGGATTGAAACGGCACCATAACCACCTGCTCCGATGCCCTTCCGCTGATGAGATGGTGCGGAACAAAAGTGATATGGAGCAGCATTGGGGTTCAACTTCTTGTTAGAAGCCATTGAAGGTAGAAAATATGGAATCATAGAATCGGTTCAAGTTCTAGAGAGAAGATGAAAGTGAAGGTAAGACAATAAAGCGAAGACAAAGGTGTTGAAGGCAAATGGAGAAGACAGAGAGGAGAATGAAAAGGGAACTGCTTTGGGTAAAGACACTGATCTTCTCTGTCATCGCATGAAGTTAACTTTTCAGAATAGGTAACAACGTACTTATCTCCATTGTCTCAACTTATTGACCCCGGCATTTCATGCAATAGGTGGGCTGCCCCCAGATTCATTAAGCACTCAACAGAGTTTGACTCTATGATTGAAGAGAGCATAACTTTAGGCCAGGAGCAGAAATTTGACCGTAATAGAGAGCTGAGGTCTTCCACCGGTGCTTGCCCCTTTTTTTTTTTTTTTTTTTTAAATCCAAACCACAACCACCTATTGATTTTCCTGTTGCATTCAGATTCATGTATGTCATGCGTGTTTGATATATCTTTTTGGATGAACAATGCATGTGTAATGCCATATGCACATGAATGCCACACAAACAAGACTATACATGCACTAAAACTAATATCTGCTTCAGAGTTTTACAGCATGGTGGGTGGCGAAGGTCATTTGGATTTTTAGGGCTTGGTGCTTTTTGATGGATTTGGTTTTTGATGTGAGATGCTTCTTTCGAGCATGAATTAGGCTCAAAGGTTCGTTTTGGGGCTCAGCTTTGAAACTTGGCAATGGTCCCTGGTTTGGAACGATTTGAGTGTATTGTGGGCTGTCCAAGTTGAAACTTTTAGGGCAAGACCAACAGCGTTTTTGGATCGTGGTTCGTAGGGATCACTGATCTAGATTGGCGATTGGTTCGACAAAAATGATGCCATCTCATTATTTGCTTGGCAGACTTCTCTTTCTCTCTTTCTTTTTTTTTTTTTAAGAAAAGGGCTCAATCGAAGTCAGGTTCACTTGTAAATTCCCTGTAAGACTCAGATTGATGTCATGCATTTTAATATTATGCGAGATGGACATGTCATCTCAGATGATCAAATGCATGCTTAATGCCATACATGTAATCACCACACAAGTAAGAAAAATAACAAGATGCATTGCATTCAAAATGAGTTCAATACACTTTACAACAAAATGAGTTCCCTACGAGAGGGAGCCTCTAAAGGTATTGATCTCACAGCGTCTGACTATTCCTTATCCGGTCACTGCCCCACTTTCATCAAATCAGGCTTTGGAGCTCTTCATCATATTCCTCTCCCCAGGAGGTTTGAGGAATTTCTTTACCAGTCTCCCTGCTAGCCCCTAGTTGCTCATTAGTAGTGGATGGCACCTTTAATCTTCCCTCATCAATTAACTTCCGGATCTCCTTCCTTAAAATATAGCAAGCATTGGTTCGGTGACCCGTCACCACATGATAGGTGCAGAAGTCGTTCTTTTGATCAGGTGCCGGCTCCACATACGGCTTGACGCTCTGCAGTAGCCCCTCTTTTCTACATTTGGCAAATAATTGGCCCAGCGATAAAGGCCACGGGGATATGCCCTTTCCGTCACCCTTAGGGAGTGGACTCTTGGTTGGTCGCCGAACAAGGTCAGTGTTGGCTTTGAGGGGGGCCATTGATTCTGCTTCACCATTCAGCCCTCTTATTACTCCCTCAAGCTCAATCACACGTGCCTCCAATTCAGAGCACCTTGTCGTCAGCTTTTCCACCTTGTCCAGGTCACCTCCTAGCATATCCTTCAACATTGCCGCTGCCTCTTCCCTGACCGCCTTTCGGAATTGCGATGAGGCAACATAATCATCTAGGATATCTGTTACGGTGTTGAAGTTCACTGTGCCAGCCATTCTCAAGACTACTTCCCTTTTTCCCCTGATAAGAGCATTTGTTAGCACTGACTGGGGCATGCGCACAGAGGATACCAAGTCAAGGGATGATGTAGGTATGAATGCGAGATGCGATGCATACGTGTATGAATGATGATGTCATGTGATGCCATGTTATGTTATGCAATCCTAAGCTAGTCATGTGCACACATAGCCAGGAATGGAAACATGCAAAATGCAATGAATGTTGTTGATGAAGCTATATGATGAAGTATAGCGTGGCATATAAATATAAACCACATGGATAAGATGACACACAGGGTGTCCACGGATCGAAGCAAGGTGATAGTTGCGAAGGATTCACGTGTAGAGCATATCTTACATGGGAGGAGAGTTAACATTTGAAGCGATACATGTAGAGCGGATCTTACACGGGAAAGAGATGTAGTGTTTAAAGCAGTACGTGTAGAGCAGATCTTACACGGAAGAGATGTAGTGTTTAGAGCGGTACGTGTAGAGTGGATCTTACACGGGAAAGAGATGTAGTGTTTAGAGCGGTACGTGTAGAGCGGATCTTACACGGGGAGGAAGTGTGCAGAGCTTGTCTTGCACGAAAAGATATTTGGAACGATACGTGTAGAGCTTAGTCTTACATGGGAAAGAGATGTAGCGTTTAGAGCGGTACGTGTAGAGCGGATCTTACACTGGGAGGAAGTGTGCAGAGCTTGTCTTGCATGGAAACATATTTGGAACGATACGTGTAGAGCTTAATCTTACACAAGGAGGACGGGTAGAGTTTGATGCGGTACGTGTAGAGCTAGACTTACACGGGGAGATTTGGTATGACACGTGTAGAACTTAGCCTTACACGGGGAGGAAATGTGCAGAGCTTGTCTTGCACGGAAAGATATTTGGAATGATACGTGTAGAGCTTAGTCTTACACGGGGAGGATGGGTAGAGTTTGATGCGGTACGTGCAGAGCTGGTCTTGCACGGGGAGATTTGGTATGACACGTGTAGAACTTAGTCTTACACGGGGAGGAAATGTGCAGAGCTTGTCTTGCACAGAAAGATATTTGGAACGATACGTGTAGAGCTTAGTCTTACACGGGGAGGATGGGTAGAGTTTGATGCGGTACGTGTAGAGCTGGTCTTGCACGGGAAGACTTGGAGCGATACATGTAGAACTTAGTCTTACACGGGGAGGAAGTGTGCAGAGCTTGTCTTGCACGAGAAGATATATGGAACGATATGTGTAAAGCTTAGTCTTACACGGGGAGGAAATATGCAGAGCTTGTCTTTCAGGAGAAGATATTTGGAATGGTACGTGTAGAGCTTAGTCTTACACAGGAAAGATGGGTAGATTTTGATGCGGTACGTGCAGAGCTTGTCCTGCACGGGAAGACTCGGAGCAATACATGTAGAACTTAGTCTTACACGGGGAGGAAGTGTGCAGAGCTTGTCTTGCACGAGAAGATATATGGAACGATATGTGTAGAGCTTAGTCTTACACGGGGAGGAAAAGTGCAAAGCTTGTCTTGCACAGAAAGATATTTTGGAACGATACGTGTAGAGCTTAGTCTTACATGGGGAGGAAGGGTAGAATTTGATGCGGTACGTGTAGAACTTAGTCTTACACAGGGAGGAAGTGTGCAGAGCTTGTCTTGCACGAGAAGATATATGGAACAATATGTGTAGAGCTTAGTCTTACACGGGGAGGAAAAGTGCAAAGCTTGTCTTGCACAGAAAGATATTTAGAACGATACGTGTAGAGCTTAGTCTTACACAGGGAGGATGGGTAGAGTTTGATGCGGTACGTGCAGAGCTGATCTTGCACTGGGAGATTTGGTATGACACGTGTAGAACTTAGTCTTACACGGGGAGGAAATGTGCAGAGCTTGTCTTGCGCAGAAAGATATTTGGAACGATACGTGTAGAGCTTAGTCTTACACGGGGAGGATGGGTAGAGTTTGATGCAGTATGTGCAGAGCTGGTCTTGCACGGGGAGATTTGGTATGACACGTGTAGAACTTAGTCTTACACGGGGAGGAAATGTGTAGAACTTATCTTGCACAGAAAGATATTTGGAACGATATGTGTAGAGCTTAGTCTTACACGGGGAGGATGGGTAGAGTTTGATGCGGTACGTGCAGAGCTGGTCTTACACGGGGAGATTTGGTATGACACGTGTAGAACTTAGTCTTACACGGGAAGGAAATGTGTAGAGCTTGTCTTACACAGAAAGATATTTGGAACGATATGTGTAGAGCTTAGTCTTACACGGGGAGGATGGGTAGAGTTTGATGCAGTACGTGCAGAGCTGGTCTTGCACGGGGAGATTTGGTATGACATGTGTAGAACTAAGTCTTACACGGGGAGGAAATGTGCAGAGCTTGTCTTGCACAGAAAGATATTTGGAACGATACGTGTAGAGCTTAGTCTTACACGGAGAGGATGGGTAGAGTTTGATACGGTACGTGCAGAGCTGGTTTTACACGGGGGAATTTGGTATGACACATGTAGAGCTTGTCTTACACCAGGAGGAAATGTGCAGAGCTTGTCTTGCACGAGAAGATATTTGGAATGGTACGTGTAGAGCTTAGTCTTACACGGGAAGGATGGGTAGAGTTTGATGCGATACGTGCAGAGCTTGTCTTGCACGAGAAGACTCGGAGCGATACGTGTAGAACTTAGTCTTACACGGGGAGGAAGTGTGCAGAGCTTGTCTTGCACGAGAAGATATATGGAATGATATGTGTAGAGCTTAGTCTTACACGGGGAGGAAAAGTGCAAAGCTTGTCTTGCACAGAAAGATATTTTGGAACGATACGTGTAGAGCTTAGTCTTACATGGGGAGGAAGGGTAGAATTTGATGCGGTACGTGTAGAACTTAGTCTTACACAGGGAGGAAGTGTGCAGAGCTTGTCTTGCACGAGAAGATATATGGAACGATATGTGTAGAGCTTAGTCTTACACGGGGAGGAAAAGTGCAAAGCTTGTCTTGCACAGAAAGATATTTGGAACGATACGTGTAGAGCTTAGTCTTGCACAGGGAGGATGGGTAGAGTTTGATGCGGTACGTGCAGAGCTGATCTTGCATGGGGAGATTTGGTATGACACATGTAGAACTTAGTCTTACACGGGGAGGAAATGTGCAGAGCTTGTCTTGCGCAGAAAGATATTTGGAATGATACGTGTAGAGCTTAGTCTTACACGGGGAGGATGGGTAGAGTTTGATGCAGTACGTGCAGAGCTGGTCTTGCACGGGGAGATTTGGTATGACACGTGTAGAACTTAGTCTTACACGGGGAGGAAATGTGCAGAGCTTATCTTGCACAGAAAGATATTTGGAACGATACGTGTAGAGCTTAGTCTTACACGGGGAGGATGGGTAGAGTTTGATGCGGTACGTGCAGAGCTGGTCTTACACGGGGAGATTTGGTATGACACGTGTAGAACTTAGTCTTACACGGGAAGGAAATGTGTAGAGCTTGTCTTACACAGAAAGATATTTGGAACGATATGTGTAGAGCTTAGTCTTACACGGGGAGGATGGGTAGAGTTTGATGCAGTACGTGCAGAGCTGGTCTTGCACGGGGAGATTTGGTATGACACGTGTAGAACTTAGTCTTACACGGGGAGGAAATGTGCAGAGCTTGTCTTGCACAGAAAGATATTTGGAACGATACGTGTAGAGCTTAGTCTTACACGGGGAGGATGGGTAGAGTTTGATACGGTACGTGCAGAGCTGGTCTTACACGGGGGAATTTGGTATGACACGTCTAGAGCTTGTCTTACACGAGGAGGAAATGTTCAGAGCTTGTCTTGCACGAGAAGATATTTGGAATGGTACGTGTAGAGCTTAGTCTTACACGGGAAGGATGGGTAGAGTTTGATGCGATACGTGCAGAGCTTGTCTTGCACGGGAAGACTCGGAGCGATACGTGTAGAACTTAGTCTTACACGGGGAGGAAGTGTGCAGAGCTTGTCTTGCACGAGAAGATATATGGAACGATATGTGTAGAGCTTAGTCTTACATGGGGAGGAAAAGTGAAAAGCTTGTCTTGCATAGAAAGATATTTTGGAACGATACGTGTAGAGCTTAGTCTTACATGGGAAGGAAGGGTAGAATTTGATGCGGTACGTGCAGAGCTGGTCTTGCATGGGGAGATTTGGAGCGGTACGTGTAGAGCTTGTCTTACACGGGGAGGAAGTGTGCAGATCTTGTCTTGCACGGAAAGATATTTGGAATGGTACGTGTAGAGCTTAGTCTTACACGGGAAGGATGGGCAGAGTTTGAAGCAGTACGTGCAGAGCTGGTCTTGCACGGGGGAATTTGGTATGACACATGTAGAACTTAGCCTTACATGGGGAGGAAATGCGCAGAGCTTGTCTTGCATGAGAAGATATTTGGAATGGTACATGTAGAGCTTAGTCTTACACGAGAAGGATGGGTAGAGTTTGATGCGGTACGGGCAAAGCTGGTCTTGCACAGGGAATTTTGAACGACACATGTAAAGCTTAGTCTTACACGAAGAGGAAATGTGCAGAGCTTGTCTTATGCAGAAAGATTTGGTATTTGGGTTTGCGGGACACAAGGATAGGATTTCTAATGATTATGGAAGGCATAAGGGGCTTGATGAAGCTACTAGTATTTTTGGAACACTTTAGTGACTTAGTGCATGCGGTAAAGTACTCGATGCTCGTGGAGTGCTCGAACATTGTGGTGTGCTTGAATGTTTGATGGACGGATGAGATGTACATCGTGAGATAATGCGGATGATCCCTTTGTTTATTTTCGTTTTTATTTTTATTTTTTTGGACATCCCAAGAACACCCAATGCTATGCAAAATGTCACGTGTGGACCACCACACGGATGAGAGTTCGGTGCTTTTGGGGCACCTAATGAATTTCGTGAAATGGTCACGTGTGCACCGACACACGGACGGAGTTTGACGCTTTGAAGGTCTATGAGATGATATGAAGTGGTCACATGGGACCGGCCCAAGGACAGAGTTCTGACGCTTTTGAGCATATGAAGTGAAATGATGTTGTAAGAGAGTCATGTGCCATAGGAGACACAAAAAGAAGTTCAGCTTTCGGGGAACGCCTTTCATGATTTGGGATGTTATGAAATGCCCCTACATGTGTACTAATCCGGCACTCGGGGAGCGCCTTGAATGATATAGTAATGTCATGAAGTAACCCGATGTAGATCACAGTATGGTATGATGTTTATGACAAATGGGTATGATGTCATGACATGCATCGTGTGGGTTGTCACACGGAAGTATACCTAGGACCATTGTGGTTTCTATTGAATGAAATGATTTGGTGGAATGGCCGAATGCAATCCGGTGCATTGGCAAAACATGGGTATTTGGGATACCCGATATATGATGGAATGATATAATCGTGGTGGGCGTCCTTGGAATGCCCCTAATTTAATTTAGGTGATATGTTGTGTGTGCTTATGACACACAAAATGCAAATGGCTGCACAAAAAACGTGGTTAGGATGCATGACATACATGATGATGTTATGTATGCTGTGTGCTGAAAAAGAAAGGGTTAGTATGAATGGCAAACAAATGAATTAATGTTTTACACACGAAATAAAATGCAGATGGCTACATAAAAATGTGGGTTAGTATCACACAAAAATGTTTGTTTATGGTATGTCACGTGTATGGAAAATGGTGATTATGGTATGTTATGCACGCGTAGGTAGCAATGGTGATGTGTCACGAGATGGTGAAGAACACATAGCAAGCAAAACGAATTCTTCCAACCTTATTCCTCCAACGTGGTCAGTCTCAAAAATTTCTAACCGAGTCCTAGGCGGGGTTCACTTCAATCACCAACCGGGGGTGATGAAGGCGTGATTTTATTATTATTATCCACACAATTATTTTGGCATCCTAAGGGAATCCAACTAGGGCTGTTTATATGAGTTTGGTCCAAGTCCGGTTAAATCAAGGTTCCCATAGCAAAATATACTCCTCACTTCTCCCCACTCAAGGGTCCGAACGAAGGGGTTCGTACAAGGCTATGGGTGGTGTTTCATATCCGTGCCCGTAAGACCATGAGGAACAAAGGCGACACTTCAACAGTCCACCGGTCTATAAAAGGATACTAAATCTAATGCAAGAATGTCTAGCTAAAATGCAAAATGAAATAGCAATCGAGAATCATCCACCTTATTTTAATTAGACACTTTTCAGGGCTTGTCAAATTCTTTTAAGTTTTTAAGAAAACTTTTTAAGAAATCCCCAGCAGAGTCGCCATTGTGAGCGGACGACGCGTTTTCGACCGGATGTGAGACTCCCTTTCGGAAGGGGCGCCTCGATCTTGGGCGGGCCCCTCCCTCGCGTGGGGTTTTTATAAATGGAAAATCGGTTTTAGAAAATAAATAGAATTGATGCTTAAAAGAACTGAGACCTAAGTCTGGATGGATGTTGTAGAGTCGCCACCCGGCTCAGCTCAACGGGAAAATTCTTAAGGTAGCTGAACCGGACGAATGGCAGCTACACTATCCAGAGATTCGGGTCCGGACAAGTCTCCTATTTCATGTCTAATTAAAATAAATATTGCCAATGTTCTCAAATGGTATTTCAAAATCTAAGGTCAATTTTATTGAATATATAAAAGGCATACAGCGCGCATATAAATATATAATACAAAAATAAAGAAAAGAAATAAATATTAATTGGCTTACAACCAAATCGAATAGAAAAATAAAAACTCTTGCCTCACTTATACAATCGCCTAGGATACACGAGAATCTAGAAATAATTACAATCGCCTAAATACACGATTAGTTCTATTAAAATACAAATAAAATGAAAATTAAGATAAAATAAAACTTGCAAAACAAAGGTTAGCACAATTCATACGGCACGCCACAAGTTGGACTCAAATAGACAGAATTGGGAAAACAAGAATTGGGGGCATGCATTTAGGGGATAACCGGGTCGGCTCGGCTAGTCGGCCCGGTTAGACCTGGAAAATGTTTTGAAACGTCCCTGTATTTTGGTTTTTGCGGGAAAATCATTTTGAAAATAATTTTTCCGGTTTACATGCATTTTTACATATTAAGTGGGTCGGTTTTCGGGAGAACCGGGTCTCTGTCGTTGAATTGTTCTAAATGCAATTTTACTGAAAATTGAATCTATGGTCGTAAATGCACACAACAAAATTCATTTTTGGGATTTTCTAGGTTTTCTGAATTTTTATGGATTTTTTGGAAATTTTTGGGGATAAAAACGTGAATTCTGATTCTGGAAACCACGTTACCATCGTGCGACTGTAACTACAGTCGCACGACTGTAAATTACAGTCGTGCGACTATAAGTGGCCCGGAGCCAAAATCTCGCCAAAACTTTATTTGAAGAAAACTGGGAAAAAAACACTGGAAATCAAGAACACTCGTATGACTGTAACTACAGTCGTACGACTGTTCATGAAACTCAAGAACAGTCGCAAGATTTTTCTTGATTTCCAGAACATAAACATAGAAAAATGGATAGAAATGCAGAAAAAACACACCAATCACCCAGAAAGTTTGTAAAAGAGAGGGGAAAAGGAGTGTTTACCTTTTTGGCATGCGTTCATCGTAGGATTGACCCCTGGCGTCGCTCCAATCCACTAAAATCCGGACTTTTTCTCCTTGAGTTAGGGTTTGAGAGTTTTGGGTCTAAAGATTTCCAAATGTTGAAGGATTCTGATGGTGAGTTCTTCCCTTTTCTTTGGTTCTCTTCTTTCTCCTTTTCTCTCTTTTTCTTTTCCTTCGTTTTTCTCTCTCTCTCTCTCTTTTTTTTTAAGTATAGAAAATTCCGGCGCTTACAACCATTTTAGCTGTCTTAAATATGTTGGAAGAACAAAATCAGCTACTTATGGAGATGATGATGATGATGATGATGATAGTAATGGACTAAAAAGATGATGATGA
Source organism: Euphorbia tirucalli (assembly GCA_039660915.1). Classification (NCBI taxonomy): domain Eukaryota; kingdom Viridiplantae; phylum Streptophyta; class Magnoliopsida; order Malpighiales; family Euphorbiaceae; genus Euphorbia; species Euphorbia tirucalli. Next base: position 20,572,786 of record CM077634.1, on the reverse strand, counting down.
TGATGACGACGACTTTGAAATCAGACGTCTAAATTTGGCTTTAAACATATATGAAGGAGAAAACAAAATATTGATGGAGGATGTGAATGCTATTAGTGATCCAAATATTCGTGCTTATCTTCTAGACAGACAAACAAAAATCTTACAAGAAAGAGCAAGACAACACGAACAAAATCAAAGGAAGCATATTTTTGTATCTTCGGAGTCTTAGAATCCGACTTAAGAATCTCCAGGTTTGTCATCTTTCTCTGTCAACATAGATGAACATTATTCTTGTGTTGCCTTAGCTGAACTACCAATCAGAATTGAAACAAAATTAAAAAGGAGATACGAAATTCTATCTAATCAAGCTGTGAATTTAGAAGAAACAATTTGAAATGCGAAGACAAGATATTGATGATGGATCTGAACAAAATTGAAGATCCAAATGTCCATGCATAGGTTCAAGGAAGGCAATGAGAAATTATAGCAATAAGAATGGCAGAACAAGCACAATAGTCATAACCACCTTCATCACACTTTAAGTATTTGAACAATATTCATAGAACCAAACAAGATTATAAAATTATTGTGATGTCAAATGTGTTCAAATTATCTTTGTAGTTCATTACAATGTCTAAATTAATTGTATCGTGCTATCTTGTATCAAAAGCCGTTCAATATGTATTTTGACTATTGCGGTAGAAGTAGAATTACTAAAAAAAAAATAGCACAGTAACACGCTGTGACTGAAAATGGCGTCAGATTTGTTGATCGATTGATTGGAGCCAAATCCCACGCCAATTCTGGTGCTATTTTGGTATCTGTCACTAACAAGTCAAACCAATGCTGCATTTGCAACCCTATCGGATAGATGCTCTGATCTGTGTCAATTTCAATAGATACTTTCAATTTGGCCAAACCCATCCCTAGCCTTTTGAAGTTGTCATAAAATATCACTTACCCTTCTGAACTTTGAAAATGTCCAATGCAAAGTTCAAAGTGCAAAGTGATGCTCAATTGCCAGCTGATGTGGAAAACATGCAACCAAAGCAAATAAACGAGTGACATGTGTTAATCTTGATTCAATTATTTCTCTACTAGAATTTTGATAAAATTAATCAAATTTAGATTTGGATCCTGTAGAAGACACAGCTAAAGAACTCTTAATGTTGTGTAAGTTATTTAATTTTTCAGGTTTTGAATTTCATATCTTATACTCTTTGAAGTGCACAACAATTGAATGGATTGACAAAAATGGTATTCAGTGAGAGGCTTAACATGTCGAAAATGGAATTTCATTGCCTAGGCTAGAGCACTGGGCATGCTTTAAATAATGGTAGATATTAGTCCAACTCTACCTCCAACGAATTCAGAAAACCCACTTTCTTTGTTTACTGGTTCAATTTCAATTCTTGATAGCAAACCCTTAATCTACTCCAAAAAAATCTCTTTTTTCTTACCCAAACCCTTTCTTTCCCGTAAAAGGGATCCCCATGGCGAAGAATTGTTTTGTCTTTTATAACTTTTATTTTTGCATGTTACATTCTGGAACATCCAGCCACATCAAATTAATGAGGGCCACTTATATCTAGACGTATCTACGGGCCGGGCTTGGTCTAAGTCAGAAAACACTGAGCTCAAGTCTAATCCAGCTTGCGTCAAATTTAGGTGTGCTCAGCTCGAGGGCAAAAAATATCATTATGAGTTGTAAGTATATGGTTTCCTTTGATAGATTAGCTTTCATATATAAAGTGTGGTAGGTAAAGATTAATGTGAATACACTAAAAGACAAATGTGTTTTACATTTAAACAAAAGTTACAGTGTTGATGAACTAGCAACCACTTGTTTTTTCCTCCAATGGTAAGCCTCCCTTTTAAATTATGCAATTATAAAATATAACCGTTTAGCACAAAAAGTTTGGCCACATTAAGGGCTAGATTGGGATTGCTGTTAGTGAAAGTGCTGTCAGGGAAAGCTAGGTTTCATTGCTTTATTTAAAAGTAGTTTTAAGTGTTTTTCCAGTGCTTTCCTGAATACAATCTGACTTTTACCAATTATGCATTTGAGGCAGCTTTCCCCAACCCCAAAAGCAGCTTTCAGCCAAAGTAAAGCTCCCCATGCTTTAGCTGAAAGCTGCTTTCGGGGCTGCTGAAAACTGTCCCAAACTGGCCCTAAATATGGTGTGATATTTATGTCACCTACCTAAATATATACACGTTACATTTGACACACACAATTCTAATAATAATTTGGGGTAGATGCCAATGAATGTAGATACCTCTTTGAAAAGTTCTTATACAACAAACTTCATTATGGATTGTTACAATGTATTTTGCCTATAAAAAATAGATATATATTTTCACTATATGAAAAACGGTTGGTTTTAATGATATAAGGTGTCCAAATTGTGTGTTGTTAGTGGTAAAATCCAATGGATTGGGCCATTATAGAAACTTTCTTTTTATCTATCAAACTATTTTCTATAAACATTGTAATACAGATAAATTGTCATATTAATGAGTTTGTGTAGTAAACAACTTTGTGTTAATTTTGAATTCAAAATACACAACTTAGAATAAGAGGAAAAGATTTTACTATTATAAATTCAATTATTACTTTTTAAAGTTGGAGAATAAAATAACATTTCTACATTATGAATAAATAAAAATGAACTGTGACCTATACGTGGTAGAATGAGCACAAGAATTTTATATATATATATATATATATATATATATATAAGTTTTGGATTTTTCAGTCACCACTATTGAATTCTTTTTATCAAATCTAATGGTTTGGTACAAGTACTTCTATTTGCTTTAATGAGTGCGATTGTGTTATGCATGTTTTAGGTCTATGGGGAATTTATTTGCACCATAAGAGAAATATATTTCTAAGATGATGAATATCATGGACATATGCTATTAAGTTGGAATTTTTCTTGTATTGTTTGGTGATGTCACAATGTTGATAGTAAGAATATATATAATAATAAATTTTATCACTAGGTCCACTGACAGCAGCCAACCAAGACCCCACCATCCCCACCACAATCAGTTCCGGTCGACCTCCCACCATCACTGTCGCAATCAGCCCAACCACCTAAACACCTCTAGCAGCCACAGTCAGCGACCCTCAACCAATCACAAACCTAACCATTCTCAATCTCGACATCCCTCTCCAGCCATTACCAAAATTACAGATTCAGAAAATCATGTTGCCTACTTCGAAGGTTTCCCAAATGGATGGCGTGTTCCTGACTTAAACAAGGTCTTCCTTTTATATGGGGTTCATGGGTTGATCTCAATTGCAATCAAAGAGGAATGTACACAACCTTCACTTTGGTTTTATTAAGGTGCATCAAGACCAAAGCCTTCTTTCTGTGATAGCTGCCATCAACAAAATTTCAATTGGATCATATCAACTTAGGGCATTTGTTGCTCGATTCCTATCCAAACCTGTTTATCAGAAACCTGAAGTCAAACATCAATCAGTCCCTGTGAAACCAGCAGCTCCGAAACCCTAGTTTTTCCTCTCCAATCGTGACTCTAGGTCTTATGCAACCGTTGTTTCTACTGAAAGAGCTGATATCAATTGTTTTCGGTTTCCAGCACCTGTCCAGCATCACCAGTGGTCACAATCGGCTTGTGTTTCAATTTTGAAGGATGTGACTTTCATTCCGTTCTTAAAAAGGTCTCTGATTGAATGTAACTTCTCATTTCAAGCTTTGGTTCCTATCGGTGGAGATAGAGTTGTCATTAATTTCTATTCCGCTAACGCCCTTGAGGCATTTTTAAGCAATGATCAGATGTCTCTTGATGATATTCTTAAGGATTGTCTGACGTTTGACAAATGCCCCTTATCGTTAGAACGTTTTGTTTGGCTTGATTTTTCTGGTCTTCCACCTAAATTCATGTTAGAAAACTTGATCAAATTTACGGGTTCTCAGTTTGGAACAGTAGTCTGCAGTTACGAAGACTTTGTACCTAAATCCCTTGTTGCCAGATGCTTAATTTCCAAGACAGTAACTGCACTGAATGGCTGTTTCTTCATTGAATTCAATTCTGATCGCTGCTAATTAATTATCGGGAGATTCTCTCAGCTGATCCATCGTGCTTCTTTGTGGAAGACATTTTTCAGGAGGTCTCTGAACCAAAAACTTCATGTTCAGCTGATGATGGTTCGGAAAACGGATCACAAGCTATCCATAACATTGTTCAAATGGATTTTAATTCAAATGAACCTGATGGTAGTAACGAGGATTGCTTGTCTGATGATTCATTTGTTCCAGATAGTAATTTACAATCTATAGATGCAAAGAGGAAGAAAGGAAGACGGGTTTTAGACAAATGCATTCTTAGATCAGAGACATCTTTACCGGAATCCTTTTCTTTAGGACCTGATATTGCTAATCGAAATTGATGCGTGAATAAATACACACTAATAGAAGCAAGTGTACTTCATCGCATAAGTAATATATAGTAAGTAGAGTATCGATCCCACGAGGACTAATTATGCTAACCCTAAAAATAGTCGGATTTCTATCAATTTAGGCGGAGAGAATCATAAATCTTTGATTTTGGGTTGTGAATTAAAATTACTGCTAAAAACAAATAAATTAGAATTAAGAATAAAACAAAGTTATATAAGAGAAATTCGATGAGGAAGCTAACTAAGGCATCCGGTTTCACTTAGCATTAATTCGAGCAATATTTTATACTATGCAATTAATTCGATTAAATTCCAAAATTGTGATTTCCATAAATAATCAATACCGGTTAGGGCTATTAATTCTAATTCTTAACCTAAACACTTAAACCTCTCAGTTCTAAGCGTCAAGCAAGAAAGTATTAAGTCTAAGAAATCCTAGCACTAACTAGTGAGCCACTAGAGCAATGGTCATGCAAAAGTCATGTTGTATGATTCTATTGATCTAGTCCTTTGGTCAATTATAGATTAACTATGAACATTGGAATTGATGGTCATGTATCCAAAGCATTAAACATACACAACACAAAATTGGAAAATAATACGAATGAAAATTGCATTAAACATAAAATAATTACATGGAACAATTTCTAAGATCCACCATAGCCTTAGCTATGGTGGAATTAGTTCATCACTAAATAATAACACAAAAATGGATTAAAGAAAAGATGGTAAAGAGAAAGGTTTAGAGAAAATTAGAATCAAAGTGGTTGATGTACGGATCGTTGAGATGAAAAGATGAATGCTCCTCCAAACCCTAGCTCCCAAGAATACATTCTCCCAATCCACTCTTCCAAGAGAGAAAGTGTAAGCGCCGAAATTTTCTATACTTAAAAAAAAAGAGTTATAGTTGTACGACTATAGTTACAGTCGTACGACTGTAATATCGGAAAAATTACAGAAGCCCATACCTCTGCAGCAGAAAATGAAGGAGAGAGAGAAGGAGCATTAATTGCTCCGTTTGTTGCAGCAAGCAAGCGAAAATCAGGGAGATAGAAGGAGAAGAAGAGGGAGAAAAGGGGAGGAGATTTTCTGGTGAAAAGAAATTTAGAGAGAGAAAGAGAAAAGAGATGAAAAGAAGAAAACCACAAAAAAAAACTCATTTTCTTCCTCTTTTATTTTCTTTAATTTCTCGAAATTAAGGTTAAAACTTGTTAGAAATCCTTAGATTAATCAATTAACTTCACAACTAAATCAAGAACCCGGACTTAAATCATCAGAATCCCTTGCAATTTGGATTTTGGACAAAAAGCTCTCAACTTCGACTCCAAAGGAAAAAGTGCGAATTTGTTAGGATCAGAGCGACGCCAGGGGTCAAAACGACTTGGATTAGCTTCTAATAAGGTAGACACTTCTTTTCCTTACACTTTTTCTCGCTTTCTGGGTGTTTGAAGTGAGTTTTGTGCATTTTCTGCTGCATTTTCATATTTCTGTTTCTGGAAATTAAGAACAGTCGTACGACTGTTCTTGGTTTTCATGAATAGTCGTACGATTGTATACACAGTCGTACGACTGTTCTTAATTTCCAGTTGATTTTTGTCAGTTTGTTGATTCAGAATGAAATTTTGGTGAAATTCTGATCCTGAACTGATTACAGTCGCACGACTATATTTTGGTGAAATTCTGATCCTGAACTGATTACAGTCGCACGACTATAAACTACAGTCGTACGACTGTAATCCTTGTTCCAGAATCAGAATTTCAGCTTTTATTCGTAAAAAATCCCAAAAAAATTAAAAAACCCCAAAAACCATCAAAATGAATTTTGTTGTGTGCATCACGACCATAGGTTCAATTTTCAGTAAAATTGCATTTAGAACAATTCAACGACGGAGACCCCTTTCTCCCGAAAACCGACTCACTTTAAATGTAAAAAAAAAATAAATGCATGTAAACCGGGAAAAATTGTTTTCAAAATGATTTTCCCACAAAACCAAAAATACAGGGACGTTTCAAAATATTTTCCAGGTCTAACTGGGCCGGCTAGCCGAGCCAACCCGGTTATCCCCTAAATGCATGCTCCCAATTCTTGATTTCCCAATTCTGTCTATTTGAGTCCTAATTGTGGAGTGCCGTATAAATTGTGCTAACCTGCTATTTTGCAGGTTTTAATTTCTTTTATTTTTATTTTTGATGTATTTTAATAGATTAAATCGCGTATTTAGGCGGTTGTAATTATTTTTAGATTTTCGTGTATTCTAGGCGATTGTATAAGTGAGGTGAGAGTTTTTATTTTTCCATTCGATTTGGTTGTAAGCCCATTAATATTTATTTCTTTTCCTTATTTTTGTATTAAATATTTTGTATGCGCGCTGTATGCCTTTTATATTCAATAAAATTGACTTTAGATTTTGAAATACCATTTGAGAACATTGGCAATATTTATTTTAATTAGACACGAAATAAGGGACTTGTCCGAACCCGAATCTCTGGATAGTGTAGCGGCCGTTCGTCCGGTTCAGCTACATAAGAATTTCCCGGTTGAGCTGAGCCGGGTGGCGACTCTACAATATCCATCAAGACTTAGGTCTCGTTTCTTTTATGCATTAATTCCATCCATTTTCCAAAACGCGGATTTCCATTCATAAAAACCCCACGCGAGGGAGGGGCCCGCCTGAGATCGAGGCGCCCCTTCCGAAAGGGAGTCTCGCATCCCGTCGAAAATGCGTCGTCTGCTCACAGTGGCGACTCCGCTGGGGAAATTTGAGATAAGTTTTCTCAAAAACTTAAAAGAATTTTGACAAGCCCTGAAAAGTGTCTAATTAAAATAAGGAGGATGATTCTCTTTTGGTATTTTATTTGCATTTTTAGTTAGCCATTTCTTGCATTAGATTAGGTATCCTTTTATAGCCCGGTGGATTGTTGAAGTGTCGCCTAAGTTCCTCCTGGTCTTAAGGGCACGAATACGAAACACCACTCATAGCCTCGTACGAACCCCTTCGCTAGGACCCTTGAGTGGGGAGAAGTGAGGAGTATATCTTGCTATGAGAACCTTGATGTTATCCCGACTTTGACCGAACCCATATAGGCAGCTCTAGTTGGATTCCCTTAGGATACCAAAATAATTGTGTGAAAAATAATAAAATCGTGCCTTCATCACCCCCGGTTGGTGATTGGAGTGCACCCCGCCTAGGACTCGGTTAGAAATTTTTGAGACAGACCACGTTGGAGGAATAAGGTTGGAAGAATTCGTTTTGCTTGCTATGTGTTCTTCACCATCTCGTGACACATCGCCAACGCGTGCATAACATACCATAATCACCATTTTCCATACATATGACATACCATACACGAACATCTTTGTGTGATACTAACCCAAATTTTTATGCAGCCATTTTACATTTTATTTTGTGTGTAAAACATTAATTCATTCGCTTGTCATCCATACTAACGATTTCTTTTTCATCCATAACATTAAAATTGTGTGATTAGCATTTTATTTTTGACATAGCATACATAACATCATTCTGTATGTCATGCATCCTAACTCACGTTTTTGTGCAGCCATTTGCATATTGTGTGACATGTTCATTCACTACATTTCATTTAAATTAAATTAAGGGGCATTTCAAGGACCCCTATCATAACCATCCCATTCCATTTCATAACATATCGGGTACCCAAAATTATCGGTGTTTTGCCAATGTACCGGATTGCATTCGGCCATTCCACCAATATCATTTCATTTAATAAAAGCCACAACGGCCTTAGGCCCATTTTCGTGTAACAATTTACATGATGCATTTCACGACATCACACCCATCTATCATAAACATCATATAACACTGTGGTCCACATCCGACCACTTCATGACATTAATTCACCATTTAAGGTACTCCCCGAGTGCCCGATAGTATACATATAGGCCCATAACATCGCCAAATCATGAAAGGCGTTCCTCGAATGCCGAATCCTTGTCCGTGTCCCTGATACACGTGACTTTCTCGTAACACCATATCATGTGCTCAAAAGCATCAAAACCTTGTCCATGGGCCCAGCCCACGTGACCATTTCATATCATCTCATAGACCTACAAAGCGTTAAAACTCTGTCCGTGTGCCGGTTTACACGCGACCATTTCACGAATTCATTAGGTGCCCTACTGGCGCCGAAGTTCTGTCCGTGTGATGGCCCACACGGGACGTTTTTGCATAAACATTGGGTGTTCTTGGAATGCCTCGAAAGAAGAAAAATAATAAAAAGAAAACATTCATATCATCATTTCATACATAGTTCCACTCCATTCATTTCAAGCATACTCAATGCCTTAATTTTCATGTCACATCACGTCATTCATTCACGACCCTAATAGCTCCTGTCTACTCCCAAGCAGAATACACTGGAGCGACCTTGGACAAGATCCCAAGCTTCAAGGGCGGCTAGGAGACAGAGGGTAGTTGAGAGTGACAGCGATTCTGAGTCTGGGGAAAGAGTGAACATGGCAGAGCAGACACCAAGTATGGCTGATGTTTTGAGAGATTTCTTCAGGTCGCAGGATTTCCGCGACATGTTAAAGGAAGAAATGAGGGTAGTGGTTAGAGAAGCTGGTGAGACCGGTGATAGGGGAACCGGGAAAGAAAAAGAAGCTGAGTCATCTCAACATGGTGGTGACGCTTCAACTAGCCTTGAGAAGCTGCAAGAGATAGAAGCAGCTATGGAGCAGAGGATGAAAGCCAAGTGTTTTGAATTAGACGAGGTCATGGCCTAGTTGAAGAAGGGGGTCGGGATCAGTGCTGAATCCAAGAAGGGGGTGAACGTTGATGCCATGATCAGTAGGGGCATCGAGACATTTCCTATCGGCTTCCAAGTGCCGAAAGTCCCCACTTACAAAGGAATGGGCTCGCCGGAGGCCCATGTGAATTTATATGCCCGGGTTATGCTGACAGCAGGCGCTACAAAGCAACAATTGATTAATCTTTTCCCCACCACACTGGAGGGAGGTGCTTTGGGATGGTATAACTCACTGTCAGAGGAGGAGCAATCTGACTGGGAGGTATTGTCAGCAGCCTTCATCAAATACTACAGCTTCAACACCAAAATCCAGGTGAAGCTGTATGATTTGGAGAGGGTGAAGCAGAAATTCAATGAGCCCTTTGACGAATACTACCAGAGGTGGATGAACAAGATGATCCTCCTAAAGAACCGCCTTGATGAAGACGAGCTCATACAAAAGCTCATTGATGGCAAAAAAGATATTTTCAAGAACAACAAGAAATTCCATCCCTTCAAGGAGGTTAGTGAGGTCTATAGCATGGCCATGAAGATAGAAAGGGATGAAGAGGAGAAGCCAGCTGGTCAGAAAGGGGGAAGAAGTACAAGGTATAGTTCAGGGTATAGATCAACCGCAGCAGCTGGGTCTGGCAGTGGGTCTGGTTCAGGTGCCAGCGGCAAGCAGGGGCAATCATCAGAGGTGAAGCAGGTTGAGGTGGCTACTGTGAATCAGCAGTAAGGCAACCAGAACAAGGGTCCTGGAGGACAAGGCATATCGCCTTGGACTCTTACTTTAGCAAAGATATTTGCCAAGTGTAGGAATGGCGGCCTGTTGCAATCCTTAAGGCCATTTGAGAAGCCATGAGAAGCCGACAAAGATAATTTCTGCACTTATCATGTGGTGACAGGCCACCGAACCAACAACTGCTACAAGCTAAGGGATGCTATCCAGAAGCTCATTGACGAGGGAAAGCTGCAAGAGCCAGCTAAACCTAGCACTAAAACCAACCCACTGCCGGCATTTGAAAAGCGGGTTAACATGGTTCAGTCGGGGTTGCCGGCTAACTTTATATTTGCCCAAGTTCTGCAAGCGAACCCTACGATTCAGGCAGTGGCGGTAGGGGAACCCGAAGTGGAACCCGAGTGTGAGAAGAAGGAGGGGTGTAAGGAGATAAAACCCATAAGTCTGGATGACCTTGACTCCGAAGATGAGTACGAGGAATTTGACAAAAGAGAAGCAGTCAAACTCCCAGTTGTTAAAAAGCTGAAAATTCAAGAAGTGCAGCACGTGACCCGAAGTGGAAGGGTATATCAACCGGCAGATCAGACAAAAGATAAAGCACCGATGAATGGGTCGGGCAGTACTTCGGCACCGGAAAGAGTTGAGAAAGAAGACTTGGTCATTTCCCAATTGAAGAAGACCCCTGCATAAGCCAGTTTGTGGCACTTGCTTATGACCTCCAAAGAGCATAGGGAGGCTTTAGTGAAGAAGCTATCAAAAATTGAAGTCTCCCCTATAGCTTCACCAGAGGCTATGTGCTGCTTGCTAGACAAAGTCCATGCTGGAGCTCCTAATATTGTTTTCTCTGAGAAAGACCTACCTACAGAAGGAAAGGCCCACAACAAGGCTCTTTACATTAGAGCCTATGTCATGGATAAGGTGATGCCGTGCGTTATGGTGGATGACGGCTCGGCTCTGAATATATGCCCGCTAAAAATGTTACCATTTCTAGGTATGAATGAAGAAGTGTTGAAAAGGTCCTCGACAGTCATTCGGGCGTATGATGATTCTAAAAGGACAGTGATAGGGACCTTCAAAACAGAAGTGGAGGTTGGACCCATCAAGTCCATGGTTGTCTTCACAGTGATCGATATCCCGGTCACATTCTCCCTATTGCTTGGAAGGCCCTGGTTCCATCATTTGGGAGGTGTTCCTTCCACATTACATCAGAAGATTAAATTCTCTATGAATGACAGGATTGTGACTGTTGAGGCGGACGCCCAGTCGATGGTAGCTGCAGTGGATGAAGGAGTGGTTCCTTTTGGTGGATTCCAAATTGCGATCATTAAGGAGGGAGAAACCACAGATGCCCCTATGGTCCTTTATGAGAACTACATGCCGGAGTGGCTATCCCAATATCTGTACAAGCTGAACTTTGTCCCAGGAATGGGACTCTGGATTAATTTGCAAGGTGTGCCAGAATTCAAGATCGACTCGGGAAAGTCAAAGCAGTACGGCCTTGGTTATGTAGAGGGGTCATCCAAGCAGAAGAATCTGAAAAAGGGCAAGAATGGCAAGGTCATGATGAGGCCATTTCTAAAGGCAGGAGAAAGCCTTTACAAGGGTCAAGCTGAACCGGTGCTGGTTGGAAATGTCGAGCACCCTGGCTTTGAGATCTTTGCAGATGTTGTGGATTTTGAGAAAAGCCAGGAAGAGCCAGTAGCCCCTGTAATGATGGAGGAAGCAATTGCTGAATCCGAAATTTTGAAAGGAGAATCATCTGAGGTGATAGCAGAAACCATAGAGGTGGCCGAGGAAGAAGACGAAAAGAAGACCTGTGTCGAAGCTACAGAAGTGATCTCGGGAGCCTTGACTGCCGCATTAACCAAAGCTTTTGGAAAATCCAAGGAAGGATTTGGCAAAGAACTAATGGCTAAAGTGAACTTAGACTCTGTGGTTGCTGAAATCGCCAAGATTATGGAGAAAGCTAAGGCACAGGTGGCCGAGAAAGCTGCAGTCCCAGATGATGCTCTGGAAGGGAAGATGGAAGCTGAGGAAGAACAAGGCCCTCCGCTTGTGGAGGATGAAAATGATTTTGTTGTATCTATTTCTTCCATTTTCAATGTAACTGATGTACTCTATGATAAGTTCAATGCAATGAAATCCTAGTTTGCTTACTTGTGTGATGTTTATCCTGATAATTCTGTGCATGCATTTAAATCACCATCAAGCATATTTAGCATACATGACACTGCATTGCATGAAATCAATATAAGTACAGATGAAAACCCTAGAATGGTACTCATTTCACACGAGCTAAAATCCAAGGAGGAAAGAGAATTAATAAGAATACTCCAAAAACATGTTAAAGCTTTCGCCTGGTCATATGAAGACATGCCGGGTGTAGATACAGAAATAGCAGTGCACAAAATCCCGACAAACCCTAAGTTCAGACTGGTAAAGTAGAAGTTGAGAAGACTAAGGCTGGAATGGGCTACACTGGTGAAGGAAGAAGTGGCCAAACAGATAGATGCCAGGTTTCTCGAAGTGGTGGAGTATACGGAATGGCTAGTCAACATTGTCCCCATACCTAAAAAGGATGGAAGGGTCAGAGTATGCGTTGACTATAGGGACTTGAATAAAGCATGCCCAAAAGATAACTTTCCACTGCCACATATTGATGTCCTAGTTGATAGCGCAGCAAAAGCGGCAATGTACTCCTTCATGGATGGCTTTTCGGGGTATAACCAGATTCTGATGGATGTGATCGACAAAGTGAAAACATCATTCATCACAGAGTGGGGTACCTTCTGTTACAGAGCGATGCCCTTCGGGTTGAAGAACGTTAGTGCCACTTATCAGAGGGCTGTCACAACTCTGTTGCACGACATTATTCATAAAGAAGTCGAAGTGTATGTCGATGATATGCTCGTTAAATCAGCAACCCGGGAGGAACACCCTGTTATCCTGGATAAATTTTTAACACGCATCGGAGAGTACAATTTGCGACTTAACCCCAAGAAGTGCATATTCAGGGTCACATCAGGGAAGCTGTTGGGCTATGTAGTCAGCCAGAGGGGTATAGAAATGGACCCAAATAAAATCAAAGTCATCCAAGATATGCCAGCTCCAAAGACTGAAAAGGAGGTCAGATCATTCCTGGGTTCCTTGCAGTATGTCAGCCGCTTCATAGCCAAGCTAACTTCCACTTGTGAGCCAATCTTCAAGCTATTAAAGAAAGATCAGCCAATTGTGTGGGATGACAAGTGTCAGCTGGCATTCGAGAAGATCAAGGCTTACCTGGTAAAGCCACCAGTGTTGAGCCCTCCAATTCAAGGGAAGCCTCTGACTTTGTATTTGGCAGTTGAAGAATCCTCTATAGGGGCAATGCTTGCACAAGAACAAGATGGCAAGAAAGAATATCCTATCTATTACCATAGCAAGAAATTGCTGGAGTATGAAACCAAGTATACACTGGTGGAAAAGACATGTGTGGCGATGATTTGGTTGACCAAGAAGCTGCGCCACTATTTCCAATCCTACAAGATACAAGCTGTGGCTAAAGTGGATCCAATGAAGTATCTCTATGAAGCACCGGCATTGGTTGGGAAGCTATCCAGGTGGTTGTTAATTTTGTCTGAATTCGACATCGAGTACATCGTGAAGAAAACCATTAAAGGGCGAGCCGTGGTAGAGTTTCTGGCAAACCAACCCCTAGAATCAGATTACACAGAGAATCTGGAATTCCCTGATGAGCAACTAGCCGGGGTGGAAGTGAAAAGGTGGGTCATGTGTTTCGATGGGGAAGTGAATAGAAAAGGCGCTGGGATCGGGGTACTTATAGCAACACCGGATAGTGAGGTCATTCCTTTATCCAAAAGGCTGATCTTTCCTGTAACCAACAATGGGGCTGGATATGAAGCATGCTTGTTTGGAATGGAGACTTTATTAACCTTAGGAGCAAATGATGTCTTAATTGTCGGTGATTCACTTCTAGTGATCAGGCAAGCTCAAGGTGAGTGGGAACTAAAAGAAGAAGCCTTGCGGCCTTATTTGGAGCTGCTGCAATTCAGAAAAGGTTTATTCGGCTAGTGTGAATTCAGACATGTCCCCAGGGATGAGAATAAGATGGCTGATGCATTAGCAACTTTGTCCTCCATGTGGGAAAATCCAGAAGAGACGCAAGTTCAACCACTGGTTATAGCCACTTCCAGATAGCCTTGCTTCGAAGTGCACGAAGTGATGGAATTATCAGCTGAAGAAAAGCCGTGGTTCTTTGACATCTACCAGTATGTTAAGGAGGGAAAGTATCCCGAAGAGGCCAGTGTTGCTGATAAGTTGACATTAAGAAAGCTGGCCAGTCAATTCAGAATCTTCGAGGACAAGTTATACAAAAGAATAGCACATGGAGTCCTTTTAAGGTGTCTAACAGAGCAAGAAGCAGAAAAAGTAATGCAGCATGTACATGCAGGCTCCTGTGGGCCACATATGAATGGACTTGCCATGGCCAGAAAGATCATAAGACAAGGCTATTTCTGGATGACAATGCAAGCAGACTGTATAAGAAAAGTGAAGAGGTGTCATGAATGTCAGATCTATGCAGATATTAGTCATCTTCCTCCACTCGAACTTCAGAATCTAGCATCTCCTTGGCCATTTTCAGCATGGGGGATAGATATGATTGGGGAAATTCACCCGGCTGCATTTAACGGGCACAGATTCATAGTCATGGCAGTTGATTACTTCTCCAAGTGGGTGGAGGCAGAATCCTTCGCCAAGGTGACAGCCAAACACATGGTCAAGTTCATCCAGAAGAACATCTTCACTCGGTATGGGATTCCTCACCACATAGTAACTGACAATGGAGTACAGTTTCAAGGGGCAACAGCTCAGCTATTTGCAGAGCATGGAATTGAACACCATAAGTCTTCTCCATACAGGCCTCAGGCTAACGGTGCAGTGGAAGCAGCTAACAAGGCAATAAAGAAGATCTTATCAAAGATGGTAACCACTTACAGGGATTGGGCCGATAAACTGCCTTATGCTCTTTGAGGTTACAGAACCAGTGTCAGAACGCCGACAGGAGAAACTCCTTATGCCTTGGTATATGGAATGGAAGCAGTATTGCCAGTGGAAACAGAACTCAGATCACTTAAAGTTGCCTTAGAAGCTCAGTTACTAGAGACTGAATGGGTTCAAGATAGGTATGAACAGTTGGTAGCATTAGATGAAAGGCGACTAAAAGCACTGGATCATCTGCAGATGTATCAGCGCAGAATGGCTAGAGCCTATAATCGAAATGTGAAGTACTCTAAGCGGCAGTTGAAAGCAGGAGATTTGGTTCTAAAGCAACTAAGGCCTTCAAATGTTGATGTTAGAGGCAAGTTCAGACCCAATTGGGAAGGACCATATGTGGTGAAGAAGGTGCTATCAAAAGGCGCTGTCAGCATTATGGACATGGACGGGAATGAGTTCACCAACCCGATCAACCAAGACAGGCTAAAGCTTTATCATGTGTAAAAAAAAAGAGAGGTCTGCTAGGCTGAAAATTCGAAAAGAGCGGTCTAGGCAAAAGTTAAGACATGAGAGAAAATAGTCAGTCGGAAAACCTGAAAAGGACGACTAGTGACGGATTCTGGCACAATGTGAAATGTGTATCACTTAGGAACCAACTTGTTTCAAATGTACTCATTTTGACTTCATCAATAAATTGAAGTGTTTGTTTAAATATATTTGCATGGTTATGACAAATGCACAACAAAGTTGTCTTGCATAAACACACATTCAAAGAAAGCACTTTGCGTTCAACTGCTCAATATCATCGCATTATTTGACATATGAAAATGTATTAAATACAGGCAAATTCAAAATCTCTTATCATCCTTTAAAGTCCAGTTCATCTTCCCAAACGAGCAATAAAGGGTCACGACACCATTTTAATCAAATTTAAAAAAAAAAAAGCTCGCTAAGGTGAAATCCGAAAAGGCACCTCAGGCAAAAATTAGAACAGCTCGCTGAGGTGAAAACCGAAAAGGCGCCTTAGGCAAAAGTCAGAGCGGCTCGCTGGGCTGAAAACCCGAGTTGGGCAATCCAGGCAAAAATTAGAGCACTTACAAACTCATAACTTCCCCACAGAGCAGGAAAAGCAGAACATCCTCAGAACTCCCCACAGAATTCGTCACATCACTCCCCAGCAGAGTTTCCCCTACTATTCCCCAGCAGAATCTATATTAAGAACGCCATAATTATTTCTCCAATCAAGTCACTACACTCTTCCCCAGCGGGATCTCTACAAGGAATACTACGATCATTTCCCCAGCGGTCACCTCACCCCTTCGATAATCACCAAACAATGCCCCAAGGAAAGCAAAATCAACCAGGGACATAACATATCTCCCCAGCGGAAGACAGAAACGTCCAATAACAGAAAATCCATACATGTACATATACATCATCATGCATCCATACATTGCATATATCAATTACTTATCCCCGGCTAGCCTTCATTCTTGATCGAAGGGGCAAAAATTTTTATTTAAAAATCTCTCGATCAAGGAATGAAGACTTGCCATTTTAAGTGCAGGAATTCATCCCCAGCTTAATATCCTCAGCAAGTCAGCAGATCCATCTCGAGTAATGTAAACTCGATATCGGCCCTGATCTGCTCCATCATCCAAGTTCCCCAGCAGATCCGCCTCCAGTAATGTAAACTCGGTATCGGTCCAGGTCCGCTCCATTATCTCAACTTTCCCCAACAAGTCCGCCTCGAGTAATGTAGACTCGGTATCGGCCCAGATTCGCTCCATCATCCAAGTCCCCAGCAGATCCGCCTCGAGTAATGTAAACTCGGTATCAGCTAATCTCTTCATCAAATCTCGCCTCGGGTAACCTAAACACGGTATCAGCTAATCTCTCATCAACTTGCCTCGGGTAACCTAGACCCGGTATCGGCCAATCTCTCATCAACTCGCCTCGGGTAACCTAGACCCGGTATCGGCCAATCTCTTCATCAAGCTCGCTTCGGGTAACCTAGACCCGGTATCGGCTAAACCGCGATTCACCCACTCCTTCGCCTCGGGTAACCTAGACCTGATATCGGCTTATTTCCTCCCAGCATCGCCTCGGGTAACCTAGACCCGGTATCGGCCTATCTCATCAGAAGATTCATTCCAGTGTTCGCGGCGCTTTAATTCACGCTCTCAAATTCATCATCACAGGTATTATAGACCTGTAGCTAGATGTCAAATTTGATCATGCGAGGGGCAGCTCTAAGCGCCGGAATTTTCTATACTTAAAAAAAAAGAGTTATAGTCGTACGACTATAGTTACAGTCGTACGACTGTAATTTAAAAATTACAGTCGTACGGCTATAATGTCGGAAAAATTACAGAAGCCCATACCTTTGCAGCAGAAAATGAAGGAGAGAGAGAAGGAGCATTAATTGCTCCGTTTGTTGCAGCAAGCAAGCGAAAATCAGGGAGATAAAAGGAGAAGAAGAGGGAGAAAAGGGGAGGAGATTTTCTGGTGAAAAGAAATTTAGAGAGAGAAAGAGAAAAGAGAAGAAAAGAAGAAAACCAAAAAAAAAAAAACTCATTTTCTTCCTCTTTTATTTTCTTTAATTTCTCGAAATTAAGGTTAAAACTTGTTAGAAATCCTTAGATTAATCAATTAACTTCACAACTAAATCAAGAACCCGGACTTAAATCATCAGAATCCCTTGCAATTTGGATTTTGGACAAAAAGCTCTCAACTTCAACTCCAAAGGAAAAAGTGCGAATTTGTTAGGATCGGAGCGATGCCAGGGGTCAAAACGACTTGGATTAGCTTCTAAAAAGGTAGACACTTCTTTTCCTTACACTTTTTCTCGCTTTCTTGGTGTTTGAAGTGAGTTTTGTGCGTTTTCTGCTGCATTTTCGTATTTCTGTTTCTGGAAATTAAGAACAGTCGTACGACTGTTCTTGGTTTTCATGAACAGTCGTACGACTGTATATACAGTCATATGACTGTTCTTAATTTCTAGTTGATTTTCGTCAGTTTATTGATTCAGAATGAAATTTTGGTGAAATTTTGATCCTGAACTGATTACAGTCGCACGACTGTAAACTACAATCGTACGACTGTAATCCTTGTTCCAGAATCAGAATTTTAGCTTTTATTCTTAAAAAATCCCAAAAAAATTAAAAAACCCCAAAAACCATCAAAATGAATTTTGTTGTGTGCATCACGACCATAGGTTCAATTTTCAGTAAAATTGCATTTAGAACAATTCAACGACGGAGACCCGGTTCTCCCGAAAACCGACTCACTTTAAATGTAAAAAAAAATAAATGCATGTAAACCAGGAAAAATTGTTTTCAAAATGATTTTCCCACAAAACCAAAAATACAGGGACGTTTCAAAATATTTTCCAGGTCTAACCGGGCCGGCTAGCCGAGCCAACCCGGTTATCCCGTAAATGCATGCCCCCAATTCTTGATTTCCCAATTCTGTCTATTTGAGTCCTAATTTTGGCGTGCCGTATAAATTGTGCTAACCTTCTATTTTGCAGGTTTTAATTTCTTTTATTTTTATTTTTGATGTATTTTAATAGATTAAATCGTGTATTTAGGCGGTTGTAATTATTTTTAGATTTTCGTGTATTCTAGGCGATTGTATAAGTGAGGTGAGAGTTTTTATTTTTCCATTCGATTTGGTTGTAAGCCCATTAATATTTATTTCTTTTCCTCATTTTTGTATTAAATATTTTGTATGCGCGCTGTATGCCTTTTATATTCAATAAAATTGACTTTAGATTTTGAAATACCATTTGAGAACATTGGTAATATTTATTTTAATTAGACACGAAATAAGGGACTTGTCCGAACCCGAATCTCTGGATAGTGTAGCGGCCGTTTGTTCGGTTCAGCTACATAAGAATTTCCCGGTTGAGCTGAGCCGGGTGGCGACTCTACAATATCCATCGAGACTTAGGTCTCATTTCTTTTATGCATTAATTCCATCCATTTTCCAAAACGCGGATTTCCATTCATAAAAACCCCACGCGAGGGAGGGGCCCGCCCGAGATCGAGGCGCCCCTTCCGAAACGGAGTCTCGCGTCCCGTCGAAAATGTGTCGTCCGGTCACAGAAAGTAAGAATAAAATCTGAAAAATTAAACTCTAAAACTAAACTCCAAAAAAACTAAAAAAAAAAAAAATTGAATAATGAATAATCTCCTTTTCTAACTCTCCCCTCCTAAAACAAAAAGGGAAGAAGAGTTCTAATAAGAGTAAAAAACCCTTCCTCCTTTTAAGGGAATCACCCAAAAAAAAGAAAACATTCCTCCTTTGACAAGGAGTCCATTAGCTATCAAGATTTCTCAGCCAAAAGACTTCTAGTTCTCTCCTCAATGAGACCAAACCTGCAACTTTTCCTTGGCCCATCATGAACGCAGGCCCAAATCACCAAATCAGCTTTAAAACTCCAAAATTAGCACCTCCTAAGGCATGGTCACGCCTTTAAGTCAATTTTGCTCCCTTATCATGCACTTTTAGCTCCATTCTCTTCTTAGGGATCCTAACAAGGAAAATACATAAAAAGGAAGTAAAATATGCCTTAAATAAATAGAAACAACTTAATTAAAGCACAAAAACAAAGGCAAAATAAGTATATAAAATACACTTATCAGAAATGTTGTTCTTCAAATGGATCACTCTCAATCTGGTACCATCAATGAGGTAGAAGAATCTTGGCAAAGAAAATGGCCTATTTCAAGAGAAGGATAGGGGGCAGATTTTGGATTGTCTGCATGGAGTATCTAGAGCTGTTTAACTGCTCTCTGCTTTCCACTTCCCAGGTTCTATTGTTATTTTCTATTGTTATTGTTTAATGTCGGTAAATATATTGTGTTGGAATTACGGGGGAGGAGTGAATAATCCCGCTCGCTCCTTCGTGAACCGTTTTGCTGTCTGCTTGTTGGGTCTTATTGAATCTAAAAAAGAAAATGTGGATGCTATTGTTCTGAGGAATTATTAGGGGCATAATGTTAGAGATTGTGCCCTAAGCCAATGTTGGATTATGTAAACAATCTTCTTAAGTCATTAATAAAGACTTATTTTATCATATATATTTGTATGTTAGTATTTATGATAATGTATCCATGAATTAATTGTGTAATTCTAAATTTCCCTAGTCGATTGTTATTATGGGAATAATAACAAACTAAGACTAGTGTGAGTGATAATGGATATTCATAAGATGAATATAGTGTATACAGATACAGATTATACTCACGGGCAATGTGTTAGAGAACATGTTGCTGGAGACCCACTATAAGATCAAGTTCATGGTCACGTGTCACAACTGATCTTGATTATAGTAGTGTCATCAGCTGATTCCTTTGACCTGAGGTCACCATGGATTCCGGGATGAATTCATGTTGTGCTTTGACGCAGTCAAACGCTGCTTGTAACAGAGTAGTTATAAAGGCTGTGGTTGGGTACAATATGACTCATGCTTAGGGATGTGAGTGACGGATATGGGATTTTGTCCCTCTCTAACAAGAGAGCGATATCACTGGGCCCCTCGATAAGTAAGACTATTAAATGCATGGCCGTGCTCAAATAATTGATAAGAGTATCAATTGATTTGTCTGAACAGTTTACTTTGAGATCGAGAAAGCATATGATTAATTATATAAGATTGACAAGTGTACCATGTCTTATAATTAATCTTGATATCAAAGAGACAAAAGGGAATATGACATTCTATAAATAGGTATTGGATCATTCCAATCATATTAATTGGGTAGTCGTAATGGCTTGCTAGAGTCCGCTTGTGACCTATAAGGACATTATGGTAATTTCCTTATTGCCAATTAATATGATCCTATGGGGTCACACACAAGAGCAAAATGAAGTTCATCTTATCGGGTATAAATTATTATTGGATAATAATTTATGAATGAGAAAGAGAATAAATATATATAGTGATATATATTTATGTATGTATATATAAATATTAATGTGATTAATATTGCATAAAGTATGCTACATATTATAATTAAATTATATGGAGATATAATTAATTATAATATTATATATACATATATGTATTATGGAGAATTGATTTGATTTAATGTTAATTGAGAATTAATATTAAATTGTGTGGGTTAATATATAATTATAACTAATAGGTGTATTAGGTCATAATTATAATTAACTATTTAGGTTAATTATTTAAGGAAACAATTAACCTAAACCTAATCACTCTCTACACTAATAATACAACAAATTTTCGGCTAGCCCTTTCCAAGAAAAAGGCAGCCGACTTTTTCCTTGCTCTCCTTCCAAGTTTTCGAAACTTTGGTCTCTCTCTCTCGTTCGAAGAATTGTTCTTCAAATCCGGCGCTAGCACGCGGTGGACGTATTGCTCCGTGTGGATCAACCGTAGAGGGAAGCTATTTTGGTTCCTGCTTGATTCAATCTTCAAAAAATTAAGAGGTAATTTTAACCCTTCCTTCCAATTCAAATCATAATACATGGATCCTGGCGGGAATTAATTGCTTTATTCCGCTGCGTTTTTTTGTTTTTCGCAATTTAATTCCCCACAGTGGTATCAGAGCCACTTGTATTTTGATTGAATTGGATTTATGTTTTGATTGGATCAAAATTGCATGTTAGGGTTTGTATGATTTTGATTGGATCAAAATTGTTGTTAGGAGTTTGTATGTTTTATTTAGGGTTCTATGTTATTGTGAATAACAAAATAAAATTTGATTTTATTGATTAATCATTGTGAATGATTTTATGTTAATGATTTGGAATGTTTAAGGGGTTTTGGAATCATGAATTTGATTCATGGGTTTTTATTGAAATTGTTTCAATTCAATTTAATTTAAAAAAAAAAAAAAAAAAAAAGAAAAAAAAAAAAGATGTTACTGTTCGTATTCTGGGCATAATGCCCAGAATACTTTTTTGGCCAGCAAATTGCAATTGCAATTTGCAATTGCACATGCTGCGTAAGCAGCATGCTGCTTACGCAGCATGGGCTGCGCGCAGTATTGGATACTGTAGTGCGCGGCCCGACGAGCCTGCTGTCCGACAGTTTTAACCCCTTTTTCGTTTTAAGTGTGGAAAATTGTTTCTGCAAATTTACAAATTTCCTTTTCCAAATTAATTAATTCTAAATACAATGTGATTGTATTTTATCACTTTGAACCCTAAATATTTTAGATATAAAATTATTGTTGATAATTTTATGCATGGTGTTATGGTATGGTTTTGGACCCGTGGATGCTTTATTTTATTTATTATGGTATTATATAAATACGACCTGCGAGTCGTTTGTATTTATGTAATTTTTAATTTTACTAGATAAATTGTATAGGATGCAATTTATGATATGTAAAATTTATTTTACTAGAAAAATTGTATAGGTTGCAATTTTTTGTAAAATATAAATCCATGAGATGGTGCTTAGAAGCAAAGACGTGGAGGCGGATCCAAGAGGCGGTGCAATGACCATGTGATGGATGCTACCACCTAGGATATGACCTTGTTGATTTTCATATTGGCCTATGAAAATCAATGTAGATTTAAACCATACCATAACACGGTTCGAGTCATATGCATGCTTTATTTTATTTAGATGCCATGTGATGCCATGCTAGATATTCTATATGCATGCTAGACAATTGTATGCCATAAGATGCCATGCTAATTAATATTAACAAAAGTATGATTAATATTAATGCCATGAAATTGTATATGATACAATTAACTCACAGGATTTAATAAACCCTAAATAAACTTATGAAGTTTATATTTTTGCCACCCAATTACGTATAACACTAGTCAAGTACTATGTTCGCATCATGGTAGCCACGCCAAAGCGGGTACGCATGTTGTGACCTTAGCGAAGCGATAATATGAGAAATGGTGATTCTCATTGTGTTGTAATTGGTTTAACAAAGGGTTAATCAAAATGGTGTTTTGAACCCGAGGCAAAGATGAGATGAGTAACATGCAAATTAAATATGATATATGATATCATGCATCTCATAAATTAAAAGAGTTACATAATGATATAATTGACATGGTGATGTCTATCGAAATTATATTTAATCATAGGGACATGCCAAAGCAGTGCTATGGTTAAGTATGGATTTTGGGTCTTTTACCCACTTAAATATTTTAAAGGGTTTTATAATTTTAGTGGGAGTTTAATTCTCTTATGTAATTAACTTTGCATATATTTTCTGTTGTAGATAAATGGCCAACACAAGCAATCCCGGTTCTATTCGATCTATCCTTGAGAAGGATAAACTGAACGGAACCAATTACCTAGATTGGTATTGCAACTTGAGAATTGTTCTCAAGCAAGAGCGAAAGCTGTATGTTCTGGATGGGCCTTTGCCCGCTAACCCTCCACCCACCACAGCTTCAAGAGCTGAAAGGGATGCTTTTCACAAGCATCAAAATGATCAGATTGATGTACAATGCCTGATGCTCGCATCAATGATTCCGGAACTTCAGAAGGATCTGGAAACATTTGAGGCATATGAGATGTCTCAAGAGCTTAAGGAAATGTTCCAAAAGCAAGCGAGAAGGGAAAGGTATGAGACCTTGAGATCTTTGGTTGGGTGCAAGATGACCGAAGGGAGTTCGGTTAGTGCCCATGTTCTG
Source organism: Euphorbia tirucalli (assembly GCA_039660915.1). Lineage (NCBI taxonomy): Eukaryota > Viridiplantae > Streptophyta > Magnoliopsida > Malpighiales > Euphorbiaceae > Euphorbia > Euphorbia tirucalli. Next base: position 20,549,222 of record CM077634.1, on the reverse strand, counting down.
AAGATGAAAGGGTACATTGATCAGTTGGAGAGGCTTGGTTCGCCACTCAGACCTGAGTTGGCAACGGATTTGATCCTTAATTCTCTTCCCGAGAGTTACTCCCATTTTGTCATGAATTATCACATGAATGATATGGACAAAATGATCAGCGAACTGCATGGGATGCTGAAAAATGCTGAAGTAACGATAAAAGAGAAGCCAAGCTCCAAAGGGATCCATATGGTGCAAAAGGGTAGGATCCAGAAGAAGAAGGGTAAAGCAAACAAACCCAAAGAGTTTGGGAAGGATGCAAAGAAGCCCAAAGCTGTTACCAAGGCAAAGCCTCCAAAGGAAGGCACATGCCATTTCTGCAATCAGCCTGGTCATTGGCGCAGAAATTGCAAGCTTTATTTGGAGGACTTGAGGAAGAAGAGAGGCGGTGAGACCGCTAATCAAGGTATTTATGTTATTGAAATATTTCATTCTACTTCTGTTTCTACTTCGTGGGTATTAGATACCGGTTGTGGTTCTCACATTTGTATGAATGTGCAGGGGCTTAAAGGAAGTAGAAAGCTCAAGAAGGGCGAGGTAGAATTCCATGTGGCGAATGGAGCTAGAGTTGCTGCTTATGAAGTCGGTCGCTACGAGCTCAAGTTGCCAAGTGGACTTGTTCTTTCTTTGAATAATTGTTATTTTGTTCCTAATTTGTCTAGGAACATCATTTCTATTTCATGTTTGGACAAGGAAGGATTTAAATGTGTTATTGAGAATAATCACTTATTGCTTTTCAATAAAGACTTGTTTTATGCAAATGCGGATTTACATGATGGTCTTTATTTGTTGAACCTTAGTGAAGGTTATAATGAGCATGTATATAACATAAATACCAAAAGGATAAGAACGAATGTTGTGAATCCTACTTATCTCTGGCACTGTCGTCTAGGACACATTAATGAGAAACGCATTTCAAAACTTCATAAAGATGGAATTTTGGGTCTAGATGTTTTTGAAACATATGACACTTGCGAGTCTTGTTTAATGGGTAAGATGACCAAGAGTCCTTTTACTGGTCACAGTGAAAGGGCTAGTGACTTATTAGAACTCATACATACAGATGTATGTGGGCCTATGAGCACAACTGCTAGAGGTGGTTTTCAATACTTCATTACGTTCACTGATGATTTCAGTAGATATGGTTATCTATATCTAATGAAGCATAAGTTGGAATCCTTTGAAATGTTCAAAGCCTTCCAAAATGAAGTACAAAACCAACTTGGCAAGACAATTAAAGCACTTAGATCTGATCGAGGTGGTGAATATTTGAGCCAAGACTTTGGCGATCATCTTAGAAATTGTGGGATTGTCTCACAACTAACTCCTCCTGGTACACCACAGTGGAATGGTGTGTCTGAGAGGAGGAACCGTACCTTATTGGATATGGTTCGGTCGATGATGAGTCAAACAAGTCTTCCTCTATCCTTTTGGGGATATGCACTTGAAACAGCGGCATTCACACTGAACCGAGTTCCATCAAAGGCAGTTGAAAAGACACCATATGAGATATGGGTTGGTAAGAGACCAAATTTGTCTTTTCTCAAGATTTGGGGATGCGAAGCTTATGTGAAATACTTGATTTCAGATAAGTTAACACCAAAATCTGTGAAATGCAACTTTGTAGGTTATCCAAAAGAAACTAAAGGTTATTTCTTTTACAGTCCTAGTGAAAACAAAGTGTTTGTTGCTAGGAATGGTATATTCCTGGAAAAAGAGTTTATTTCCAAAGGAATCAGTGGGAGTAAAGTACACCTGCAAGAAAGTCTGGATAACCAAAATGAAAATGGTTTTCAAATGGAACAACAACCTGATTCACAAGAAGTTGTTGAGTCAGAACCAGCAACACAAGTCCAACGTAGATCAAGTAGAGTTCGTCATGAGCCCGAGAGATATGGATTTCTCGTCACGAACGAAAATGATCTGATTCTGTTAGAAGAGAATGAACCTTCCACGTACATGGAAGCTGTCTCTAATTCAGAATCTGAAAAATGGCTTGATGCTATGAAGTCAGAGATTCAATCCATGGACGACAACAAAGTATGGACTTTGGTTGATCTCCCAAAGGGTGCTAAAGCAATAGGGCACAAATGGGTTTTCAAGTTGAAAACGGACATGGATGGGAATATTCAGACTTATAAAGCAAGGTTAGTGGCAAAGGGTTACCGACAAGTTCATGGTATAGACTATGACGAAACCTTTTCGCCAGTAGCTATGATCAAGTCCATCAGAATTCTTGTTGCCATAGCAGCATATTATGACTATGAAATATGGCAAATGGATGTCAAAACAGCTTTCCTAAATGGAAACCTTGTTGAGGATGTGTACATGACACAGCCTGAAGGTTTTGTCGATCCAAAGAATCCTGATAAAGTATGCAAGCTTCAAAAGGCCATTTATGGTTTGAAGCAAGCATCAAGAAGTTGGAATCATTGTTTTGATGAATCAGTCAAAAAGTTTGGCTTCATCAAAAACGAAGATGAGCCTTGTGTGTATAAGAAGTTCAGTGGGAGTAATATAGTTTTCCTAGTTCTATATGTCGATGACATATTGTTAATAGGAAATCACATTCCTACCTTGCAAGAAGTAAAATCTTGGCTAGGAAAGTGTTTTTCTATGAAAGACTTGGGTAAGGCAGCCTACATTCTTGGAATAAAGATCTATAGAGATAGATCTAAGAGATTGATAGGTTTGAGCCAGAGTACATACATTGACAAGATACTGAAAAGGTTCAGTATGGATCAATCAAAGAAAGGAAATGTTCCTATTGGGCAAGGGATAAAGCTTAGTCGTAAGCAATGTCCTGTGACAGTTGAAGAACGTCAACGCATGGATAAGATTCCTTATGCGTCAGCTATAGGATCTATCATGTATGCCATGGTATGTACTCGGCCAGATGTCTCTTTTGCTTTGAGCATGACAAGTAGATATCAGTTTGATCCAGGTGATAGTCACTGGACTGCTGTCAAGAGTATTCTTAAGTACTTGAGAAGAACTAAAGATACATTCTTGATATATGGAGGCTCGGACGAAGATCTTGTTGTAAATGGTTACACGGATGCAAGTTTCCAAACTGATCAAGATCAGATGCAGTCACAGTCTGGGTATGTGTTCATTCTGAATGGAGGTGCGATAAGTTGGAAGAGTTCTAAGCAAAGCACGATAGCTGCATCTACAACAGAAGCCGAGTATATTGCTGCATCAGATGCAGCCCAAGAGGCTGTTTGGATCAAGAAGTTCATCGAAGAACTTGGTGTCGTTCCTAGCATAGTGCATCCTGTGAGCCTCTTGTGTGACAACAATGGGGCAATATCACTTGCTAAGGAACCTAGTGTGTCACAGAAATCCAAACATATACTTCGGCGTTTTCACTACATAAGAGAAGTCATCTCAAGAGGAGATGTGAAGATATGCAAAGTTGCGTCTGAAGACAATGTTGCTGATCCACTAACAAAAGCTCTTTCACAAGCTGTACATGATGGTCATGCTAGGTCCATGGGTATTAGATACATTTGAAGATTGGACTTAGGGCAAGTGGGAGATTGTTAGAGATTGTGCCCTAAGCCAATGTTGGATTATGTAAACAATCTTCTTAAGTCATTAATAAAGACTTATTTTATCATATATATTTGTATGTTAGTATTTATGATAATGTATCCATGAATTAATTGTGTAATTCTAAATTTCCCTAGTCGATTGTTATTATGGGAATAATAACAAACTAAGACTAGTGTGAGTGATAATGGATATTCATAAGATGAATATAGTGTATACAGATACAGATTATACTCACGGGCAATGTGTTAGAGAACATGTTGCTGGAGACCCACTATAAGATCAAGTTCATGGTCACGTGTCACAACTGATCTTGATTATAGTAGTGTCATCAGCTGATTCCTTTGACCTGAGGTCACCATGGATTCCGGGATGAATTCATGTTGTGCTTTGACGCAGTCAAACGCTGCTTGTAACAGAGTAGTTATAAAGGCTGTGGTTGGGTACAATATGACTCATGCTTAGGGATGTGAGTGACGGATATGGGATTTTGTCCCTCTCTAACAAGAGAGCGATATCACTGGGCCCCTCGATAAGTAAGACTGTTAAATGCATGGCCGTGCTCAAATAATTGATAAGAGTATCAATTGATTTGTCTGAACAGTTTACTTTGAGATCGAGAAAGCATATGATTAATTATATAAGATTGACAAGTGTACCATGTCTTATAATTAATCTTGATATCAAAGAGACAAAAGGGAATATGACATTCTATAAATAGGTATTGGATCATTCCAATCATATTAATTGGGTAGTCGTAATGGCTTGCTAGAGTCCGCTTGTGACCTATAAGGACATTATGGTAATTTCCTTATTGCCAATTAATATGATCCTATGGGGTCACACACAAGAGCAAAATGAAGTTCATCTTATCGGGTATAAATTATTATTGGATAATAATTTATGAATGAGAAAGAGAATAAATATATATAGTGATATATATTTATGTATGTATATATAAATATTAATGTGATTAATATTGCATAAAGTATGCTACATATTATAATTAAATTATATGGAGATATAATTAATTATAATATTATATATACATATATGTATTATGGAGAATTGATTTGATTTAATGTTAATTGAGAATTAATATTAAATTGTGTGGGTTAATATATAATTATAACTAATAGGTGTATTAGGTCATAATTATAATTAACTATTTAGGTTAATTATTTAAGGAAACAATTAACCTAAACCTAATCACTCTCTACACTAATAATACAACAAATTTTTGGCCAGCCCTTTCCAAGAAAAAGGCAGCCGACTTTTTCCTTGCTCTCCTTCCAAGTTTTCGAAACTTTGGTCTCTCTCTCTCGTTCGAAGAATTGTTCTTCAAATCCGGCGCTAGCACGCGGTGGACGTATTGCTCCGTGTGGATCAACCGTAGAGGGAAGCTATTTTGGTTCCTGCTTGATTCAATCTTCAAAAAATTAAGAGGTAATTTTAACCCTTCCTTCCAATTCAAATCATAATACATGGATCCTGGCGGGAATTAATTGCTTTATTCCGCTGCGTTTTTTTGTTTTTCGCAATTTAATTCCCCACACATAATCACTTTTGTTTTTATTGTGTCCCCGTCTAATGGGGTATCGGGTGGTATTATTATTTCATGGAATCTTTCTTTACTTGGCTGTTCAGTTTATGCATCGGATCCTCGTTGGATAATTGTTAAATGTTGATTGCAAGAGTTCATTTGTTTTGTTCTCTTTTTGTATGCCCCAACCGATGGCATTGAAAGAGCTATGTTGTGGTCTTCTTTGCTTAGCTTGATATCTGGTATGGATAACCTTATTATTTGCGGAGACTTTAATGAGATTTTAAATGAATGGGAGAGACCTCATGGTACGATTTCCAGATCTGTCCAAGATTTTAGGAATTTTGTAAATTAGGGTGAACTCCATGATATCCCTCTGTCCGGATGCCAATACACCTGGCATAATCCTATGACATATTCTTGGATTGATAGATTTTTGGTTTCTAACAATTTGGCAAGTGTGTGGCCCTTTCAGGTTGTCAATTCGATGGAAACTATCAGATCATTTTCCAATTGTTTTCAGGTCATGTAAATCTTACAATTCAGGCCCAAAACCTTTTTGTGCTCTCAACTGCTAGTGGGATGATAAGAGATTTTCTCCTTTTTTGGTTAGTTGTTGGGCGGACATTTGTGCTTCTGCTAGTTCTGGAAATTTATGTTCGAAGCTCAGATTGTTAAGGAAAAAATTACAGCACTGGAACAATAATATCTTTGGTGAAGTGGACAAAGATATTGCCAAGTTAGAGAGATCCATTCTTGATCTAACCAATGATGAAATAGACCACCCTTTATCCCATAATCAGCTGGAAGTTTTGGCATCTCATAAGAACTTGTTGTTCACTAAAAGAAGACATTTGGAATCCATCAGACACCAGCAATCCCGAATCACTTGGACACTTCTTGGAGATAATAATACATCTTATTTCCACAGAATTGCTTCCGCTTGATTCTGGAATAATAGAATTGCCAAAGTAGAAGTTGAGGGTGGATTTATTTCGAATCCTATGCAAGTGCAGGCTCTCATTTTTAATTTCTACAAAGCTCTTTTTAAGGCTGACCCGACTATTCCTTTCTCCCTGGATTCTCTAAATTTAGCTACTATTCCAGATGAGCTGAATAACTTTTTAACTGCTCCTTTTTTAGAGAAAGAGGTTTTTGATGCAATATCATCCTGTGGGGAAAATAAAGCTCCTGGATCGGATGGTTTTAACATCTTTTTTTACAAACGAGCTTGGCACTCTTTGAAAGGTGAGATCTTGAAAGTTTTCAAAGATTTTTATCATTCTGGTTATCTCCCAGCTTCTCTAAAAACTTCTTTCATGGTTTTGATTTTGAAGATTGCAGGAAATTGTGCTCTTAGCAACTTCAGACCTATCTCTGTTATCAATGGGATTTACAAAATCCTATCAAAGCTCCTTTCTTTGTGGCTTAGGTCTGTCCTTCCATGCTTATTTCTAACTGTCAGGGTGCTTTTGTGAAAGACAGAAATATTCATGAATGTTCTTTTTTGGCTTCGGAAGTTGTATATCAGATTCATCGCCAACATCGGTCTTCTTTTATTTTGAAATAGCTTTTGACAGTATTTCATGGAATTACATGGATGCGGTTTTAGGAACGATGGGTTTTTATGATACCTGGAAGTTATGGATGAAGGGTTGTCGTTTGAACTCGTCCACTTCCATTCTGGTAAACGGCTGCCCAACCAAGCTTATTTATTTGCAGAAGGGTGTGAAACAGGGTGATCCACTTTCCCCTTTTCTTTTCGTCTTGGCTGTTGAAATCTTGAAGAAAATTATTGATAAAGCTATTTCGGATAATCTGATCCAAGGATTTCGTTTAAGTGTTAATCAACCGGATATTTCCATCTTACAATTCACAGATGACACTATCTGTTTCCTTCAGGCTGATGAAACGGAACTCAAAAATTTTGTGAGAATTCTCCATTGTTTTGAGATAATTTCAGGTCTTAAAATCAATTTTTCTAAGAGCTCACTTATAGGTATGGGTATTTCAGATTCTTTTTCTTCGAGATGCGCTGATTGGCTTGGTTGTAAAACTGAATCTCTCCCGTTTCAATATCTGGGATTGCCATTGTCCTACAGAAATATCCGAATTAATGATTGGTCTTCTCCAATTTCAAAAGTGGAATCTCATCTCGCACTTTGGTAAGGTTCTTATTTATCTTACGCTGGATGGTTGGTCTTGATTAAATCGGTTATCAGTAGTATGCCAATTTACCAGCTCTCTCTCTTTTGGATCCCAGTGGCTGTTTCCAAAAAAATTGAGCGTTATATGCGTAATTTCCTTTGGAAGGGTGAAGCTTCGAAAAACCGATTATGCCAAATTAATTGGAAGCAAATTTGTATGCCTTTTCATTCTGGCGGTCTTAATTTGGCTTCTATCTCTCTTAAGAATTCAAGTTTGCTTTTCAAATGGATTTGGAAAATCCGAGTGAGCGAGGCTGATTCTTTGTGGCATCAGATTTGTGTTCATCCTATGGGTATTTCAGATTGGTGGTCCTTGTACTTTTTAAATCAATCTAGACTATCACCAATTTGGAGAGGAATTATTAACGCTTGCATTAAAGATGTGAATATGTGCAATTTCTTTGTTTCTGATGTTTTTATGTAGGTTAGAAATGGACTTAACTCCAATTTCTGGAGAGATTCTTGGTGTGGTCAGCGATATTTTAAAGATCGTTTTCCGGATTTGTTTGCTTTGGTGATGAATAAGGACTGCAATGTTTCCTCAGCTATGGAGCAGATCCGATATGCAATTGGTCGTCCTTTTTGGACCAGGCATCTTAGGCCAAGAAAGCAGGCCTTTTTGTCGAACCTTGTGCAGTCCCTGCTGGCGTCGTTGACCAGTTTTGCAGCTGATAAATGTCTATGGCGGCTAGACTCTTCCAACTAGTTTTCTGCTGCAACTTTTATCCGCGGTTTTCTTTCTTTTTCAGCCAATTCAGAGCCCCAAATGCTATTCAAGATCGTGTGGAAATTACCAACTATTCCTAAGGTTCATTTCTTCTTTTGGGTTCTTATTCATGGTCGCCTCCCGTGCCGCCAATTGCTGTCCATGATGCATATAATTAGCTCTGATATGGTTTCTTGCCCCTGGTGTGATGATTTTGAGACTCAAGACCATGTTCTTTTGCATTGTAATTCGAGCTATGCGGTTTGGAACTCTTTTTGCGGATTCATTGGCATTTTAATGGCTGTTCCTAAGAATATTTGTGACTTTTTTAATCAATGGAGGGGTATGTTCTTCAACAATCACATTCGTGATCTCACCAGTTCTATATGGCTCTACTTATGTTGGGAACTTTGGAAATGCTGTAACAAAAGAATTTTCGAGCCGGAATCTACTCCGAAGGACATTTTATTCCATAGTTTTCATCAAGCTTTTTTCTCCTTTAAATGTAAACATAGTTCCTCGGTTTATCAGTTTTCAGATTTTTTAGTGAATCCTTCAAATTTCTTGTTTCAGACCTATTTGTAATTTCCTCATTTGTATTCTTTTGACCTCTTCTCGAGGTCCCCATTACTTATATATTTAGGGGATTGAGGTTTGGGTTCTGCTAGGGGTGCCAACCTAGTTGGGATATCTAGCATTTTCTGGCCCTTTTTCCCTGTACTTCTTAAAAAAAAAAAAAAAAGAATATATATAATATGGCAAAGGTTAATGTGGATACATTTTTTATGAGCTGTTAATATATGGTTTCCTTCTATAGATTTGTTTACATATATAAAGTGTGGTAGGTGAATGTTAATGTGAATACATTAAGAGATAAATGTGTTTCACATCTAGACAAAATTTACAGTCTTGGTGAACTGGAAACCACTCGTTTTCTTCTCCCAACAATATACCATGAATTTGCTTTGGAGTTTCTATATATACACATGCCTCCCTATTAAATTAAGTATTTTTAAAACATAACTACTTAGCACAAAAACTTTGATCAAAATAAATGAGTTGTGATATTTTTATCACCTACTTAAATATATATTAAATATATATGTTATATTTCACAGACACAATTATAATAATAATTTGGTGTGAATGCGATGAAGGTATACATGTTACATTTGACACACACAATTCTAATAATAATTTGGGGTAGATGCGAATGAACGTAGATACCTCTTTGAAAAATTCTTACACAGCAAACTTCATTATGGATTGTTACAATGAATTTTGCCTATAAAAAATAGATATATATGGAAAATGGTTGGTTTTAATGATATAAGGTATCCAAATCGTGTGTTGTTAGTGGTAAAATCCAAGGGATTGGGCCATTATAGAAACTTTCTTTTTATCAATTAAACTGTTTTCTATAAACATTGTAATACAGATAAATTGTCATATTAATGAGTTTGTGTAGTAAACAACTTTGTGTTAATTTTGAATTCAAAATACACAACTTAGAATAAGAGGAATAGATTTCACTATTATAAATTCAATTATTACTTTTTAAAATTGTTGGAGAATAAAATAACATTTCTACAATATGAATAAATAAAAATGAACTGTGACCTATACGTGGTAGAATGAGCAAAAGAACTTTATATATATATATATATAGTTTTGGATTTATCAGTCAACACTATTGAATTTTCTTTTCATCAAATCTAATGGTTTGGTACAAGTACTTCTATGACCTTAAATGAGTGCGATTGTGTTGTGCATGTTTTAGGTCTATGGGGAATTTATGTGCACCATAGGAGAAATATATGAATAAGATGATGAATATCATGGACATGCGCTGCAACTGATTTCTAGGTCATTAAGTTGGAATTTTTCTTGTATTGTTTAGTGATGTCACAATGTTGATAGTAAGAATATATATAATATGGCAAGAATAAAAAATGGAGCAATTACATAATTTTCAAAAATTTTGTTTGAAGCCGTGACATGTACAAACAGTTTTTATGAGCTGTAGGTATATGGTTTCCTTCTATAGATTAGTTTCCATATATAAAGTGTGGTAGGTAAAGGTTAATGTGAATGCATTAAGAGATAAATGTGTTTCACATCTAAACAAAATTTACCGTCTTGGTGAACTGGCAACCACTCGTTTTCTTCTCCCACCAATATACCATGACTTTGCTTTGGAGTTTCTATATATACACATGCCTCCCTATTAAATTATGTTTTTTTAAAACATAACTATTTAGCACAAAAACTTTGATCAAATTAAATGACTTGTGATATTTTTATCACCTACTTAAATATATATGTTATATTTCACACACACAATTATAATAATAATTTGGTTTGAATGCGATGAAGGTAGATATCTCTTTGAACTATATATATATATATATATATATATATATATATATATATATATATATATATATATATATATATATATATATATATATATATATATATTATGGATTGGTATAATGAATTTTGCCTATAAAAAAATAGATATATATGCGATCACTATATGGAAAGTGGTTGGTTTTAATGATATGAGGTATTCAATTGGCATGTTGTTAGTGGTAGAATACAATGGACTAGACCATTATAGAAATATTCTTTTTATTTATTAAACTATTTTCTATAAACATTGTATTAATGATAAATTGTCATATTAATGATTTGGTATGGTAAACAACTTTGTGTTAATTTTGAACTTAAAATACACAGTTTAGAATAAGAGAAAAAGATTTTAATACTACAAATTCAATTTTTAACTTTTAAAATTGTTGGAGAATAAAATAACAGATGCATCCGAGAAATAAATGAAAATGAACAGCGACATATAAGGGGTAGAATTAGTATAATAAATGAATATGATTTCTTATATAGAGTTGTTTCCATATATAAAGTGTGGTAGGTAAAGGTTGGTGTGAATATACCGAGTGATAATTGTGTATCTAGACGAGTTCTACCGGCTTGGTGAACGGGAAACCACTCATTTTCTTCTCCCACCAATATACGATTATTTTGCATTGGATTTTATATATATAAATAATGGATATTATGGCAATTGGCGAAGAGGTAAGAAATTCCAATATATGATGGATGGAAATGTCGGTCGTAAAGGTTTGCGGTTGGTCTGTGACTACAAAGTACTTATATTTGTGATTTCAAAGTTATTAAAACTTAGAGTTATCGAGTCACAAACTTAATGCTAATCGCATTCAATCGATAAAGCAAAGCATTTAGTCCTTAATAAAAGTTTGCAATTGATTTCTCGGAGTCAGCCTTTAGAAATATTTTTGCTTAATTAGTGTTTTTTATAATTTAAAATGTGGCAAGAGATTTGATGTTGGAACTTTGATAGTAAGGAACTACCTACAAATGGAAAAAAAATTAACCCAAGTAAATTACATGATTTTAAATCAATTTTTTAAGCCTTTACGTCTGAAAATATTTTTATGAGTTGTAAATATATATTATTTCTTCTACAGAGTAGTTGCAATATATAAAGTGTGGTAGGTAAAGAATAATGTGTATATATATAGTTGTTGTGCTCTTTGCTTAATTCACATCTTGCTCAAAGAGAAATTGACCTTTGTGACTACTCTGGCTAAGATTGCACATGTTGCCGGCGATAACGGCATGTAAGGGAGGAGGTTCTTCCTTCATAACAACACTATAATCCCCTAGTTATAGTAATCGCCGGCAACGTTGTGCAATCTTAGCCACCAGAGTATTCTTTCTTTCGTATCACTTGTTACAAAGTTGGGAAGGCCATTTTCAACACTTGAAGTACTCACATATAAAACCAATACCTTTACTTACATATGCAAAAATAATATTTTGTTAAATTTGAATTTTAATATTTTGAGTAAAGGTGACATAGTTTCTCTTGAAAGAAAGATCATAAATGTCACTTGGTTGATAAATTAACCAAGACATCACCACTAATGGATTTCAATTACCTTGCTAACATTTTAGTGTTTGTTCTAGTTCTGCCACATCATAAGATGCTCTGCCAACTGCCTTTGTCTGCAAAATATCTACTACTTTATTTTGTATGTTTGTAATAATTTACAGAGTGATCACCAGCTGTAAGATAGCCTTTATGTCTTTGCCAGTAGGAGTTGACGTAAAATGTGTCTGCAATAATTTCGTCTTTTGAGTTGTAGAATATCTTGTACTGTAGATGAAGTAAGATGTGTTGAAAGTTGTTTGCCCTACGTGGCATTAAGCTTTGTCATTTTAGAAGGCCTTCTGCTCTATAAAGAAAAACCTGCATAGTTTGTAATCCTCAAGTTTTTCCAGAAAATAAAATCAAATGTTGTTGGAGATAAATTTCATATAAACTTCAGTACAGCAAACTGAACTTCTAGAGGCGAATTTATATTCCCCACAAAAATTTGTACATTTGTGGGGAAAGTAAAATTTACCATACATACAAGGATAACAGGTGGGACGTACATGCTCGCCACAAAAGGACATATATTGTTGTCACATGCCATTTTCCGCCGCAAATGTGGTTATGTGTAGTAGAGAGTTTTACAATCCGACTATAGAGAAATTTTATATGTTTTACGGGGACTTCTAAATTCACCACTAATGCATATTTGGGGCATTTTATTTTCCCCACTAAAAATTCCTATATTAACATTATAATGAAATCTCATTTATAAATATTTGCCTAGCTATATTTTTCATCGTAAAATATTAATAGGCTTATATTCGAAGTTTGAAAATTTTAGTGTTTTTTTTTATAAATAAATTTTTAGTCTTTATATAACAAACGATATTTGTTTATTTAAATAAGATACTTTTATATTCATAAACTAATCATGGAAGATATTAATGTTGAAACCCAAGAAATCACATCAAAATTTCATTGAATCAAACGGAATCGGATCGGGGATTGCCGGTTATCTCTTCCTTAATTAAAGTCTCCTTATGTTTTTTTTTTATTTTTTTTTTATTTTTTTAAATTTTTTTATGGGTAGAGATTCCTTATGTTAATGTCTTAAACCAAAAACCTGAATTAAACTTTGGGATCGACCAACGCGTCTTTTCAAGATGAACCAATGCTTCTTTTCACGTGTCTGTATTGGCATCCAATTAGAAACCCCATTTTTCTCTTATTGGACTGCCCAACTGGTTTCCACTCATTTAGCCTATACCCTTTAAGATTTTATTTAGACTTTAACTTCAACGATCACTTTGTTTGGTCAAACACTATAAATAGCCAATATAATTTATCAATAATATGTTAGCCTACTTTATTTATTATTAGTATTTAATAATAAAACCAACAATTGATGAACGAAATATCTATTTTAAACCATAGCTTGTATTCTTAAAACTTGAACGTAGACTTGTATCCATTACATATTCTTATAAATATTAAATACTAAATTTGTTTTTTTTTTTCCATTTTTAAATGAAAAGAACATCAATGAATTCAAATTAATAAAATATAGAATTTATTTTTTTTTTATCAAACTAATGAATTTGGGACCGTACATATATAACATTACTGACAACATATTGTCCATATGAACGTGGATTGCATATCGATTTCGACAACAAATTCACGTTGTCGATAATTGCGACACCATAGGCGACGATGAGTTATGAGAAGAATGGGAATAAAATTTAGAAGTCATCGGTAAGGTCAAAGTTAACGGTATGTTGTCTGCATTCTGAGTCCAAAATTTGGTGCAAAACCTATTATTGCCAAGTATTGCATCAAGGTTGTTGTCGGTATGTTGACGGGAATGTGGTTTTGGAGAAATTTTATAGTACACTAGGTCTATGTAGACCGTTCTAATGAAAAACTAATACGTAAGTAACATGAACTATTGAGAAAATAAAAAACAAGTATGTATCAGCTTTTTATTGGGAAGGTTCATATAAACCGGATCCATTATATAATTTCCCGTGAGTTTGTAACCAAAATTTGGTGCAAGATTTATTCACACTAATATTGCACCAGAGATTGTTGTCAGCTGACGGTTATAAATATAGAGTTTGTCTCCCGCGCATGACGGAAGGGTCAAAATTTGGGCGACTACACAACAAATCAGGAGATCAAGGACTGAATGTGTGTAAAGTGAAGATCTCGTTGAATGTGACACATTAGCATCCACGGAAGAAAACTATCGCCACGTTAGCTACGCCCCACTTGGACACTGACGTGGCACATTCAACTCGTCGATGTGCCAAGTAACAGAGTTTGTCTCCCACGCATGACAGAGGGGTTAAAATTTTGGTGACTACACGATAAATAGGGAGATCAAGGAATCAATATGTGTAAAGTGAAGATCAAGAAATCGATTGCTGAAAATGAAAAAGATCATGGGGCTAAGGATGTGTTTTGCCCTAATAAATAAGATAAGTTATTTATCTTTTTTTTTTTCAAAAAACAAAAAAAGAAAAAGAACCTCTACTCTCCCGCCTTCATTTCCTACTAGCTAGCATGAACTTTTATAGGAGTATAATATTATTTTAATTATTCCCTCTTTGGTTGATCATCGTTTGACACTTCTAGAAGTGGTGGTAACTATTTACAATTCTCGTGTTTGAGGTTCCACTGCTGATTGGAATTTGGATTCTATTAACCTCTACAAATGAGAATTTTGATAAGTTGTAGTGATTATTTGGCAGAAAAAACTAAGTAGGCTTTTTCTTGTATATTAGAGGCACAAACTTCTATACCCTGTAACTCTTCTCTATTCATTTTCACCCCATCACTATCCTTCAGAACCACTCCTTGCTGCCCCCTTACAACTGGGTCATTACATGTTGGCATCATTACGTATTCATTAGACCCCAAGTCATTTGCAACTTTGGATGATTTCAACAAGGGGTGAAGGAATTTGGGATTTCAGAAGTGGATTTTGCATTGATCTTTGCTGTTCGGTTTATGGAAAGGCTAAAACATTTGTGTGCATATGAGCCATAGCACCTTGCATTTTTTTTTTGAGGAGGGGTAAAATGCAAAGATGGTCACTTGACTATACTTATTAATTCACTACAGTCGCTAAACTTCAATTCAGGTTACAAAGTAGGTGGAGTTTGATTTTTGTCCCACTAACACTATTATGACATTCTTGGCTAATTTTGTGCTGGAAAACTGACTTGGCATATTTTAACATTGAACTCAATCCACGTCACAGGTCAGCTCCACCAACACCAAATCAATAATATAAACACTCCAAACTTCAAAATGTTGTTTATAGGTCGATATTGGAGTATTTATGTTGTTGATATTACATTAGTGCTACTAATATAGTGTGGCTTATGATTTAACGTGCCTTGATCCATTGTCAAGTAGTGCCACATCAATTTTCCAACATAGATTTTATTGAAAACTCATAACAAAGACTTTACGGAAACAAAAATCAAAGTTCAATTATTTATATGATGCAAACTAAAGTTTAGTAACCGTAATGAACAAAATTCAATGATTGCCATTTCATTTGGCCCTTTTGATTTGCAAAAAGGGAACTATTTTCTAACGTTACTTACTTTGCAATGGCAAGAGCAGGGAAGAATAACTTGTCCTGACTTGTGGTACTCTATCGTTGGTCACATCCATGCCCAAGGGAAAAGCCCAAGATGAAGAATGTTGCTCTAATGATGACCTCATTAACAATCAAGAAAAGCACATAGTGAGTTCAACTTCTTTTTAGAACATTTTTCAAATTACTTAGGTTGACATACCTTTTGCAGGTTCCATTTTCATAAAAGAACAGACCAATGAAAAGGCAAAAAGTAGTGAAGAAAGGGAAGGGCGAAAAAGATGAGCTAACGAGTAAGGCTATCTTCTGCCAAAATAGGGTAACCTTTATTTAAACATCTCATCTTTTATCAATTATTATTATATTATTTAATAAATATGCCTAATTTTTTTATGTATTCAACTAAAAAATGTATATTTTTGTATGTGATAATTAAATATTGAAAATGATCTGAAATGAGTTTTATTATTTAATAAATATAAAAGTCAATTGATTACCGTTTTATATCAAGCAACACATCAGAAACAAATACGAAAATAAAGTATTAATAAATAACAAAATAACATAATTGAAAATGGGAACATAATTAACTATAATTTAACTGCTGCATAAGTTCTATTAATGCTCTATCAATGCATAGTGAAGTATATATAAGCATCTTTGATTTTGATTTGTCTGTATCAATTAAGGAATGAAATAAGATATTTTCATCATTCACCATTTCAGCTATCTTAAATATGTTGGAAGAACAAAATCAGCTACTTATGGAGATGATGATGATGATGATGATAGTAATGGACCAAGAAGAAGATGATGATGATGATGACGACTTTGAAATCAGACGTCTAAATTTGGCTTTAAACATATATGAAGGAGAAAACAAAATATTGATGAAGGATGTGAATGCTATTAGTGATCCAAATATTCGTGCTTATCTTCTAGATAGACAAACAAAAATCTTACAAGAAAGAGCAAGACAACACGAATAAAATCAAAGGAAGCATATTTTTGTATCTTCGGAGTCTCAGAATCCGACTCAAGAATCTCCAGCTTTGTCATCTTCCTCTGTCAACACAGATGAACATTATTCTTGTGTTGCCTTAACTGAACGACCAATCAGAATTGAAACAAAATTAAAAAGGAGATACGAAATTCTATCCAAACAAGCTGTGAATTTGAAAGAACGTGAAAATTCATTAAAGAGATTGGAATTGGTAATTAGAAGAAACAATTTGAAATGCAAAGACAAGATATTGATGATGAATCTAAACAAAATTGAAGATCCAAATGTCCATGCATACGTTCAACGAAGGCAATGAGAAATTATAGCAATAAGAATGGCAGAACAAGCACCATAGTCATAACCACCTTCATCACACTTTAAGGATTTGAACAATATTCATAGAACTAAACAAGATTATGAAATTATTGTGATGTCAAATGTGTTCAAATTATCTTTGTAGTTCATTATAATGTCTAAATTAATTGTATCGTGCTATCTTGTATCAAAAGCCGTTCAATATGTATTTTGACTATTGCTGTAGAAGTAGAATTACTAAAAAAAAATAGCACAGTACCACGCTGTGACTGAAAATGGTGTCAGATTTGTTGCTCGATCGATTGGAGCCAAATCCCATGCCAATTCTAATGCTGCATTTGCAACCCTATCAGACAGCTGCACCGATCTATGTCAATTTCAATAGATACTTTCAATTTGGCCAAACCCATCCTTAGCCTTTTGAAGTTGTCATAAAATATCACTTACCCTTCTGAACTTTGAAAGCGTCCAATGCAAAGTTCAAAGTGGAAAGTGAAGCTCAATCGCCAGCTAATGTGGAAAACATGCAACCAAAGCAAATAAACGAGTGACATGTGTTAATCTCGATTCAATTATTTCTCTACTAGAATTTTGATAAAATTAATCAAATTTACATTTGGATCCTGTAGAAGACACAACTAAAGAACTCTTAATGTTGTGTAAGTTATTTAATTTTTCAGGTTTCGGATTTAATATCTTATAGTCTTTGAAGTGCACAACAATTGAATGGATAGAAAGAAATGGTATTTAGTGAGAGGCTTAACATGTCGAAAATGGAATTTCATTGCCTAGGCTAGAGCACTGGGCATGCTTTAAATAATGGAAGATATTAGTCCAACTCTACCTCCAACGAATTCAGAAAACCCACTTTCTTTGTTTCTGGTGCAATTTCAATTCTTGATAGCAAACCCTAAATCTATTCCAAAAAAATCTCTTTTTTTCTTACCCAAATCCTTTCTTTCTCGTAAAAGGAATCCCCATGGCAAAGAATTTTTTTATCTTTTATAACTTTTATTTTTGCATGTTACATTCTGGAACATCCAGCCACATCAAATTAAGGAAGGCCACTTATATCTAGACGTATCTATGGGCCGGGCTTGGTCTAAGTCAAAAAACACTGAGCTCAAGTCCAATCTGGCTTGCTTCAAATTTAGGTGTGCTCGGCTCAGGGGCAAAAAATATTTTTATGAGTTGTAAGTATATGGTTTCCTTTTATAGATTAGCTTTCATATATAAAGTGTGGTAGGTGAAGATTAATGTGAATACAATAAAAGACAAATGTGTTTTACATTTAAACAAAAGTTACAGTGTTGATGAACTGGAAACCACTTGTTTTTTCCTACAATGGTAAGCCTCCCTATTAAATTATGTAATTATAAAATATAACCGTTTGGCACAAAAAGTTTGACCCCATTAAATATGGTGTGATATTTATGTCACCTACTAAAATATATACACATTACATTTGACACACACAATTCTAATAATAATTTGGGGTAGATGCGAATGAACGTAGATACCTCTTTTAAAAATTCTTATACAGCAAACTTCATTATGGATTGTTTTAATGAATTTTGCCTATAAAAAATAGATATATATGATCACAATATGGAAAATGGTTGGTTTTAATGATATAAGGTATCCAAATCGCGTGTTGTTGGTGGTAAAATCCAACGGATTGGGCCATTATAGAAACTTTCTTTTTATCTATTAAACTATTTTCTATAAACATTGTAATACAGATAAATTGTCATATTGATGAGTTTGTGTTAATTTTGAATTCAAAATACACAACTTAGAATAAGAGGAATAGATTTTACTATTACAAATTCAATTATTACTTTTTAAAATTGTAGGAGAATAAAAAAACATTTCTACATTATGAATAAATAAAAATGAACTGTGACCTATATGTGGTAGAATGAGCACAAGAACTTTTTATATATATATATATAGTTTTGGATTTATCAGTCAACACTATTGAATTTTCTTTATATCAAATCTAATGGTTTGGTACAAGTACTTCTATGACCTTAAATGAGCGCGACTGTGTTGTGCATGTTTTAGGTCTATGGGGGATTTATGTGCACCATTAGAGAAATATATGAATAAGATGATGAATATCATGGACATACGCTGCAACTGATTTTTAGGTCATTAAGTTGGAATTTTTCTTGTATTGTTTGGTGATGTCACAATGTTGATAATAAGAATATATATATAATATGGCAAGAATAAAAAATGGAGTAATTACATAATTTTCAAAAATTTTGTTTGAAGCCGTGACAAGTACAAACAGTTTTTATGAGCTGTAAGTATATGGTTTCCTTCTATAGATTCGTTTCCATATATAAAGTGTGGTAGGTAAAGGTTAATGTGAATACATTAAGAGAAAAATGTGTTTCACATCTAGACAAAATTTACAGTCTTGGTGAACTGGCAACCACTCGTTTTGTTCTCCCACCAATATACCATGACTTTGCTTTGGAGTTTCTATATATACACATGCCTCCCTATTAAATTATGTATTTTTAAAACATAACTATTTAGCACAAAAACTTTGATCAAATTAAATGACTTGTGATATTTTATCACCTACTTAAATATATATGTTATATTTCACACACACAATTATTATAATAATAGTTTGGTTTGAACTCTATATATATATATATATATTATGGATTGGTACAATGAATTTTGCCTATAAAAAAATAGATATATATGCAATCACTATATGGAAAATGGTTGATTTTAATGATATGAGGTATTCAATTGGCATGTTGTTAGTGGTAGAATACAATGGACTAGACCATTATAGAAATATTCTTTTTATTTATTAAACTACTTTCTATAAACATTATAATAATGATAAATTGTCATATTAATGATTTGGTATGGTAAACAACTTTGTGTTAATTTTGAACTTAAAATACACAGTTTAGAATAAGAGAAAAAGATTTTAATACTACAAATTCAATTTTTAACTTTTAAAATTGTTGGAGAATAAAATAACAGATGCATCCGAGAAATAAATGAAAATGAACAGCGACATATAAGGGGTAGAATTAGTACAATAAATGAATATGATTTCCTTATATAGAGTTGTTTCCATATATAAAGTGTGGTAGGTAAAGGTTGGTGTGAATATACTGAGTGATAATTGTGTATCTAGACGAGTTCTACCGACTTGGTGAACGGGAAACCACTCATTTTCTTCTCCCACAAATATATGATTATTTTGCATTGGATTTTATATATATAAATAATGGATATTATGGCAATTGGCGAAGAGGTAAGAAATTCCAATATATGATGGATGGAAATGTCGGTCGTAAAGGTTTGCGGTTGGTCTGTGACTACAAAGTACTTATATTTGTGATTTCAAAGTTATTAAAACTTAGAGTTATCGAGTCCAAAACTTAATGCTAATCGCATTCAATCGATAAAGCCAAGCATTTAGTCCTTAATAAAAGTTTGCAATTGATTTCTCGGAGTCAGCCTTTAGAAATATTTTTGCTTAATTAGTGTTTTTTATAATTTAAAATGTGGCAAGAGATTTGATGTTGGAACTTTGATAGTAAGGAACTACCTGCAAATGGAAAAAAATTAACCCAAGCAAATTACATGATTTTAAATCAATTTTTTAAGCCTTTACGTATGAAAATATTTTTATGAGTTGTAAATATATATTATTTCTTCTACAGAGT
The DNA here is from genome assembly GCA_039660915.1 of Euphorbia tirucalli. Classification (NCBI taxonomy): domain Eukaryota; kingdom Viridiplantae; phylum Streptophyta; class Magnoliopsida; order Malpighiales; family Euphorbiaceae; genus Euphorbia; species Euphorbia tirucalli. Next base: position 20,528,621 of record CM077634.1, on the reverse strand, counting down.
AGCTGCCATATATAAAGTGTGGTAGGTAAAGAATAATGTGTATATATATAGTTGTTGTGCTCTTTGCTTAATCCACATCTTGCTCAAAGAGAAATTGACCTTTGTGACTACTCTGGCTAAGATTGCACATGTTGCCGGCGATAACGGCATGTAAGGGAGGAGGTTCTTCCTTCATAACAACACTATAATCCCCTAGTTATAGTAATCGCCGGCGACGTTGTGCAATCTTAGCCACCAGAGTATTCTTTCTTTCGTATCACTTGTTACAAAGTTGGGAAGGCCATTTTCAACACTTGAAGTACTCACATATAAAACCAATACCTTTACTTACATATGCAAAAATAATATTTTGTTAAATTTGAATTTTAATATTTTGAGTAAAGGTGACATAGTTTCTCTTGAAAGAAAGATCATAAATGTCACTTGGTTGATAAATTAACCAAGACATCACCACTAATGGATTTCAATTACCTTGCTAACATTTTAGTGTTTGTTCTAGTTCTGCCACATCATAAGATGCTCTGCCAACTGCCTTTGTCTGCAACATATCTACTACTTTATTTTGTATGTTTGTATTAATTTGCAGAGTCATCACCAGCTGTAAGATAGCCTTTATGTCTTTGTCAGTAGGAGTTGATGTAAAATGTGTCTGAAATAATTTCGTCTTTTGAGTTGTAGAATATCTTGTACTGTAGATGAAGTAAGATGTGTTGAAAGTTGTTTGCCCTACGTGGCATTAAGCTTTGTCGTTTTAGAAGGCCTTCTGCTCTATAAAGAAAAACCTGCATAGTTTGTAATCCTCAAGTTTTTCCAGAAAATAAAATCAAATGTTGTTGGAGATAAATTTCATATAAACTTCAGTACAGCAAACTGAACTTCTCGAGGCGAATTTATATTCCCCACAAAAATTTGTACATTTGTGGGGAAAGTAAAATTTGCCATACATACAAGGATAACAGGTGGGATGTACATGCTCGCCACAAAAGGACATATATTGATGGCACATGCCTTTTTCCGCCGCAAATGTTGTCATGTGTAGTAGAGAGTTTTACAATCCGACTATAGAGAAATTTTATATGTTTTACGGGGACTTCTAGATTCACCACTAATTTGGGGCATTTTATGTTCCCCACTAAAAATTCCTATGTTAACATTATAATGAAATCTCATTTATAAATATTTGCCTAACTATATTTTTCATCGTAAATTATTAATAGGCTTATATTCGAAGTTTGAAAATTTTAGTGTTTTTTTTATAAATAAATTTTTAGTCTTTATATAACAAATGATATTGGTTTATTTAAATAAGATACTTTTATCTTTATAAACTAATTATGGAAGATATTAATGTTGAAACCCAAGAAATCACATCAAAATTTCATTGAGTCAAACGGAATCGGATCGGGGATTGCTAGTTATCTCTTCCTTAATTAAAGTCTCCTTATGTTTTTTATTTATTTTTTTTATGGGTAGAGATTCCTTATGTTAATGTCTTAAACCAAAAACCTGAATTATACTTTGGGATCGACCAACCCGTCTTTTCACGATGAACCAATGTGTCTTTTCACGTGTCTGTATTGGCATCCAATTAGAAACCCCATTATTCTCTTATTGGACTGCCCAACTGGTTACCACTCATTTAGTCTATACCCTTTAAGATTTTATTTAGACTTTAACTTCAACGATCACTTTGTTTCGTCAAACACTATAAATAGCCAATATAATTTATCAATAATATGTTAGCCTACTTTATTTATTATTAGTATTTAATAATAAAACCAACAATTGATGAACGAAATATCTATTTTAAACTATAGCTTGTATTCTTAAAACTTGAACGTTGTATTCTTAAAACTTGAACCTAGACTTGTTTCCATTACATATTCTTATAAATATGAAATACTAAATTTGTTTTTTTTACCATTTTTAAATGAAAAGAACATCAATGAATTCAAATTAATAAAATATAGAATTTATTTTTTTTATCAAACTAATGAATTTGGGACCGTACATATATAAGATTACTGACAATATATTGTCCATATGAACGTGGATTGCATATCGATTTCGACAACAAATTCATGTTGTCGATAATTGCGACACCATAGGCGACGATGAGTTATGAGAAGAATGGGAATAAAATTTAGAAGTCATCGGTAAGGTCAAAGTTAACGGTATGTTGTCTGCATTCTGAGTCCAAAATTTGGTGCAAAATCTATTATTGCCAAGTATTGCATTGAGGTTGTTATCGGTATGTTGACGGGAATGTGGTTTTGGAGAAATTTTATAGTACACTAGGTCTACGTAGACCGTTCTAATGAAAAACTGATACGTCAGTAAAATGAATTATTGAGAAAATAAAAAACACGTATGTATCAGCTTTTTATTGGGAAGGTTCATATAAATCGGATCCATTATATAATTTCCCTTGAGTTTGTAACCAAAATTTGGTGCAAGATTTATTCACACTAATATTGCACCCGAGATTGTTGTCAGTAAATTTGGGTGACTACACAACAAATCAGGAGATCAAGGATTGAATGTGTGTAAAGTGAAGATCTCGTTGAATGTGACACATTAGCGTCCACGGAAGAAAAATATCGCCACATTAGCTATGCCCCACTTGGACACTGACATGGCACATTCAACTGGTCGATGTGCCAAGTAACAGAGTTTGTCTCCCATGCATGACAGAAGGGTTAAAATTTTGGCGACTACACAATAAATCGGGAGATCAAGGAATCAATATGTGTAAAGTGAAGATCAAGGAATCGATTGCCGAAAATGAAAAAGATCAGGGGGCTAAGGATGTGTTTTCCCTAATAAATAAGATAAGTTATTTATCTTTTTTTTTGTTTTTCAAAAAACAAAAAAAGAAAAAGAACCTCTACTCTTCTTCCTTCATTTCCTACTAGCTAGCATGAACTTTTATAGGAGTATAATATTATTTTAATTATTCCCTCTTTGGTTGATCATCGTTTAACACTTCTAGAAGTGGTGGTAACTATTTGCAATTCTCATGTTTGAGGTTCCACTGTTGATTGGAATTTGGATTCTATTAACCTCTACAAATGAGAATAGTTGAAAAGTTGTAGTGATTATTTGGCAGAAAAAACTAAGTAGGCTTTTTCTTATATATTAGAGGCATAAACTTATATACCCTGTAACTCTTCTCTATTCATTTTCACCCCATTACTATCCTTCAAAACCACTCCTTGCCGCCCCCTTACAACTGGTTCATTACATGTTAGCATCATTACGTATTCACTAGACCCCAAGTCATTTGCAACTTTGGATGATTTCAACAAGGGGTGAAGGAATTTGTGACTTCAGAAGTGGATTTTGCATTGATCTTTGCTGTTTGGTTTATGGAAAGGCTGAAACATTTGTGTGCATATGAGCCATAGCACCTTGCATTTTTTTTTGAGGAGGGGTTAAATGCAAAGATGGTCACTTGACTTTACTTATTAATTCATTACAGTCACTAAACTTCAATTCAGGTTACAAAGTAGCTGGAGTTTGATTTTTGTCCCACTAACACTATTATGACATTCTCGGCTAATTTTGTGCTGGAAAACTAACTTGGCATATTTTAACATTGTAACTCAAGCCACATCATAGGTCAGCTCCACCAACACCAAATCAACAATATAGACACTCCAAACTTCAAAATGTTGTTTATAGGTCGATATTTGATAACTCATATTCACATAGGCATATTTAGGTGCATTTTAACTTATTTTCTTAGTTATTTTCGCATTTTAGTATTAGTTTTATTATTTTCTTAATTAGTTTGTTTGTTTTATTTTATATATCCTTATTTAGTGTTATTTACCTCTTTTAGGTGCTTGGAAGTAGATTTTGGCTTTTTAGGAAGACTGCTAGAAGAGATTTTGTTGGAGCTTGAACTTCAACTGGATTTTCAATAGTGTTCGAGGCTATTTTAGCTCAAGATTTGTTCTGCAAGATTATGCGTCTGTTCGTTAGCTTTCCATAGCACCTCGAATCGTACCAATCGGAGCTGTTTCGAGGAAGTTAGCTGAGGTTTTCTGTAGCTTGTTCGGGCCCTGCGGGTCAACCCTTGTTGACTTTCTCTTCTTATTTGGGCCAGATTTCTCTTTAAGGAGCCCATTGCTTTCACTTTAATTCCCAGCAGGCCTCTTTAATTAAGTAGGTTAATGAGACTCCTAATTAGGTTAAGAGTAGGAGAGCCTATAAAAGAGAAAAAGAGGAGAAGGTTTAGGACCAGTTGTTTTTTTACTTCTTCTAAAACGTTTTGGGAGGCTCTCAAGAGGACAAGGCTGAACATTTTTCCTCAAGATTTTTGGTAGAATTTGTTTAGTTATGAGTAGCTAAACTCTCTTCTAGTTGAGGTACTTTGAAGTTTAATTCCATCAGATTCATGAGACTTGTGTTTTAACCGTGTTCTTTTATTCGAATATTTATTCAATTCCTGTGATTATAATTTGTTATATTGCTGTGGATTTAATCAAATTGATTTGGCCAGTTAATTGATTGATTGTACTGCATATCGCCGAATAGAATAATATATCCGTGATTGTTGTTCTATCAAAGTGGCAAGTTAGCTTCGTGTAAAGTTAACGAAATTGAATAGTTTAGTTTTTATGATTTACGGCATTTCCGATCTCATTAACTAAGATAGAGGTCTTTTTTGTGTTTAATGCTGCCATAGGTTAATTCTTATTAAGAGGTTTCTTGGAGATTATCTATTGGCTAGGGAAGTAGTTTATTCGGGCGTTTCCCGGAACTATCGATAAATTAAGAAAAGATTGGTTATTGAGTGCGTTTCACCTTTAACTATAATTCTATCTATTTGGATAATTGAATTGGATCTTTGGTGTCTGTGATTGAATTACGGAATTAAACTGAAAAGTATCTCGGCTAGTTTTTCTTTCTATTGATTTATTCTGTCTTAATCTACATTTTGCAAATTCACAAATCACATCTTTTATTTTTATTTCAATCCAATCAATTTTCTTTCTTCTCGCAAATAAATATACCTGCATTAATCCCTGTGGTTCGGCCTCGTTCTTGCTATACTACCCAGTATAAGGAACCGGAGATATTAAATTAAACTTTGATGGGTTGACAACCTATCAAATTTTAGCATCGTTGCTGGGGATTTGTGTATAAGGTTTATTTATTTGCTGTTTCTAATTCCTTTTTTGAGTGTGTATGCAGCGTTCTTCTTCTGTAGGTGGACTTCTGTTCGACCTAGAAATCGAAAAAACTGCAAAGTGGCTTAGAAAGGAAGCAAAGTTGCGCAGGAGACAAGTCCTTGAGGCTATAGAAGACGACTCTGATAGTACTGAAACTCTTCCTACCATTGAAACAGATTCAAACTCAGAAACTGAAATGGCCAATCCACCTCTAGCAACTCTGCGAGATATGCTCGCCCCTCCTGTCAACCAACAGCCGCTGTGTATACAATATCAAAATGTGGAGGATGGATTTGAGCTGAAACCTGCATTAATTCAGCTTCTACCAAAATTCCATGGCTTACAAGCGGAAGACCCAAATCGGCACTTAAAGGAGTTTCATGTCGCTTGTTCTGGATTTAGACCACGTGGAGTTACTGAAGAGCAAATCAAGTTGCGTGCATTTCCATTCTCATTGGAAGCCACTGCAAAAAAATGGCTGTACTACCTTCCTTTTGGAACTGTTAACACTTGGACCAAAATGGCAAGGCTGTTTTTGGAGCGATTCTTTCTTGCATCTAGAGCTGCAAACTTGAGAAGGGAAATTTGTAGCATCAGACAAAAAGACTCTGAGTCCTTGTATGAATATTGGGATAGATTCAAGAGACTATGCTCTAGTTGCCCTCAACACGGTATAACGGATCAGCTATTGATACAATATTTTTATGAGGGGCTGCTACCACTTGAACGGAGAGTCATTGATGCTGCAAGTGGAGGTGCTTTGGTCAGCAAGACACCTCAAGCTGCCCAAGACCTAATTTCTGCCATGGCTGCAAATTCACAGCAGTTCAACAGCCGTTCTGACACTCCTACACGGGGAGTTCATGAGGTAAGGTCTTCTGATCTTGAATCTAAATTGGATAGGCTTAATCAACTGCTGGAAAAGAATATTATTCGAAGTGCAGGTGCTTCTAACTACTGGCCACAAGCCCAAGTTTGTGGTATTTGTTGTTTTCAGGGACATCCCACTGATGCATGTCCAACACTTCAAGAGGAATCCAACAGTGAGATGGTTAACACCATGGGAGACTTCAACACCCAATACCGAAGGAAATATGATCCGTTCTCCAATTCATACAACCCAGGGTGGAGGGATCATCCGAATTTTAGATATGGCAATAACCAACAACAGCAGCCACAGCCCCCAAGAATGAATTATGGAGAAGAAATTAACTCTTTGAAAGGCATGATGGCGCAATTGTTTGAATCTCAGCAGAAGAGTGTTGACAAGATGAGTAAAATGGAAGACCAAATTAACCAATTAATCTCCTCTTTCAACAAACTTGAAAACAAAGGAAAGTTGCCCTCCCAACCTGATGTGAATCCGAGGCACAACGTCAGTGCAATTACCTTGAGAAGTGGCAAAGAACTCAAAGCACCAGTACCAAAAGCATCAGCCCCATGTGGCCGTGCAACACCAGCCGAGACAGAGAAAACAGCCCCCATCGAAGAGCTAATCCAATCCAATCCTGAAAAACCACCATTTCCACATCGATTAGCAAGAAAGAAGAAAGCTATAGATGAGACAAAGGTGTTTGAAACTTTAAAGAAGGTGGAAATCAACATTCCACTCCTGACAGCCATCAAACATGTACCCCGGTATTGCAAATTTTTAAAAGAACTCTGTACTGGGATGACCAGAGTTCGGGCCAATGAGAGGGTACCCATGGGTGAGACCGTTTCAGCAGTACTTCAAGGTAAATTACCCATAAAAGAACAAGACCCAGGTATGTTCACAATTCCTTGCAAGATAGGCAATGTAGGCATAGAACAAGCTATGTGTGATCTCGGTGCTTCTATTAATTTCATGCCTTTGTCTCTTTACTCTGCATTGAATTTGGGCCCTTTGAAACAAAATGGTGTAGTTTTGACATTAGCTGATAGGTCTAGTGTTTTTCCTGAAGGAGTATTAGAAGATGTTCTTATACAAGTAAATGACTTAGTATTCCCCGCGGATTATTATGTCTTGAATATGGAAGGGGGAACTTCTTCTAACCCGGGAATGATACTGTTAGGACACCCATTCTTGAAAACAACCCACACAAAAATTGATGTGCATGAGGGGACATTGACTATGGAATTTGATGGTGCTATGATTAAATTTGACATAAATAGAGCAATTAAGCACCCTATTGATTATGCCTCTGTTTTTGCAATTAATTTCTCTGACACTTATACTAATAGATTTTTGGAGATGTGTAGTGGTGATCCCTTACAGGTTTCTTTAGCTGAAAACCTCACAAATCTGAAGTTGGCTAAATGGGAGGAAGAATGGGTAATGCCTAAAGAGCTGATATATGCCGTCCAAGACCTCGAAGCACTCAAACCTGTAAACCAGAGTCAAATGTAGTACAAAATAGCAGCTGAATCACGTCTTGGCCATGCTATAGTTGGAAGAAACAAAATTCTTCTCTCCATTGAAAAACCGCCAGACTAAACGTGGCCACCGTCGAGCCAACAACGTTAAACAAAAGCGCTTTTTGGGAGGCAACCCAAAAATTCACTCTATAAGTATTTTATTTATGCTTGTAATATGTAGAGTTAAAAAAAAAGGGTGCAAAGTTAAAGTTTTTTAAAAAAAAAAGCGGGTGCAAAGTTAAATTTCAAAAAAAAAAAAAAAAAAAAAACAACAACAACAACAACAACAACAACAAAAAAAGAAAAAAAAGAAGGAAAAAAAGAAAAAAAAAAGGCAGCAGAAGCAGCAGTGCATGCCTGGCTGCCTCGCCAGCAGCACGTCGAGCTGCCCAGCACGCCGTAGTGGCAGCTCGCCACGCCCTCCTGCCTCGCCAGCGCCTTGTCGAGCCGCACGCACCGCACCCCGTAGATCTGACCATGTTTCGTAATTGAGCCATAACTTTTGCATCCGACCTCCGATTGTGGTGATTCAAAATGCGCTAGAAAGCTAAGAGAAAGATATAACAATATTGTAGTTTTCATTTCTCCGAATTCAGAATTTATCCTTGTCAAAATTGGCTTTGAACTTGCTGGCTCTGCAAACATTGTTCTTCCGATCTCCACCATTATTTCCTACAATCTAAGGGAGTACTTCTTTCCTTTTCTTTACACTTTGTGCTTAATTTAGATGCATTTTTAGGAGTAAATGCATGTTAAGTGTGGGGGAAGGGGTTAGGAAAATCAGGAAACAATTTTCAATTTTTAGGATAGCTTAACGCTTGTTTTTTTGTTTTAGTCTTGTGCTATTTAGGATTGCAAGTAGTTTTTGCACAATTCCCTCCATAAATCAGATTCTCAATTGTTTGTCCATGAGTAAATTAGGCTTAAATTTAAAATCTGAAATTGTCTTGGTTTAGCCCTTGGAAAATCCTAATTTTTGTCATCATTGAATATAATAAACCAATTGGAAGTAGGAAGAATTAGAAACAAAGCATGTTAGTGGGTTTGTCATAAGGATTCGGGGTTGAGCTTGGTTTGCATATGACTTTATGTTTAATTTTGACAGAATGTGATGAGGTTTAATTGATCAATTGCTTTCGAAAAGTTTGCTGGTTAATGTGAAGCAAGTGAGTTATTACCAACTTATGGAGGATGAGATAACTAGAGTTTAGCTTATAATTGATTATGTTGGTTGAATTGTGCTGAGAATGTAATTTTAGAATTCAATTGTCTCGATTACCCTTGAGTCTTGAATTGGGAGATGGGACTAATTCACCTTAAGCAAGGTATGACAAATATTCATTCCTTGTGTATGGAGAGTGACTTAAGAGGGAGAGCAAACTTCTCATAAGAGACCCTTTCTATTGCTCGAAAAGCAAGACCTTTCGCATTCCAACACCCATGGGTTTTGAGTTGGGGGATAGGCCCACCTCACCTTAAGCAAAGTTAAAAACAATGACTTTGTGTATGGAGCATGACCTATGGGGAGAGTTACCCCTCATTAGAGGCCTTTTCAATACTCGCAAAATTGGGATGTTGACCCTATGCTTAATTTGGTAACTATCTTGGTTTGAAGTGCTTTAAATGTGAATAAAAGCTTAAAATCTCTAGATGTCTATCTAGGTTGGCTGATTCACTTGCCTAAAGTTAGTTAATTCAATAATTTGTGGTGGTTTTTCAATTGACTAAGTCTTGTGAAGTTGGGTTAAGTGTTTTGTTTATGTCAACTCTTTTGATTTTCTAGTTCTTATGATTAAGCTTATTGGCTTGTAGAGTTTTGAAACTTCCTATGGAATCTTGGTGGTTTAACTTCCTTGAATGAACGGTTAAGGATTTACTAGGGTTCAACCATAGTCAATTTCGGGAGAAATTTTCCTTTAGTCCTAGTATACTTGAGGACAAGCAAAGATTCAAGTGTGGGGGAATTTGATAACTCATATTCACATAGGCATATTTAGGTGTATTTTAACTTATTTTCTTAGTTATTTTCGCATTTTAATATTAGTTTTATTATTTTCTTAATTAGTTTGTTTGTTTTATTTTATATATCCTTATTTAGTGTTATTTACCTCTTTTAGGTGCTTGGAAGTAGATTTTGGCTTTTTAGGAAGACTGCTAGAAGAGGTTTTGTTGGAGCTTGAACTTTAACTGGATTTTCAACAGTGTTTGAGGCTATTTTAGCTCAATATTTGTTCTGCAAGATTGTGCATCTGTCCGTTAGCTTTCCATAGCACCTTGAATCGCACCAATCGGAGCTGTTTCGAGGAAGTTAGCTGAGGTTTTCTGTAGCTTGTTTGGGCCCTGCGGGTCAACCCTTGTTGACTTTCTCTTCTTATTTGGGCCAGATTTCTTTTTAAGGAGCCCATTGCTTGCACTTTAATTTCTAGCAGGCCTCTTTAATTAAGTAGGTTAATGAGACTCCTAATTAGGTTAAGAGTAGGAGAGCCTATAAAAGAGAAAAAGAGGAGAAGGTTTAGGACCGGTTGTTTTTTTACTTCTTCTAAAACGTTTTGGGAGGCTCTCAAGAGGACAAGGCTGCACGTTTTTCCTCAAGATTTTTGGTAGAATTTGTTTAGTTATGAGTAGCTAAACTCTCTTCTAGTTGAGGTACTTTGAAGTTTAATTCCATCAGATTCATGAGACTTGTGTTTTAACCATGTTCTTTTATTCGAATATTTATTCAATTCCTGTGATTATAATTTGTTATATTGCTGTGGATTTAATCAAATTGATTTAGCCAGTTAATTGATTGATTGTACTGCATATCGCCGAATAGAATAATATATCCGTGATTGTTGTTCTATCAAAGTGGCAAGTTAGCTTCGTGTAAAGTTAACGGAATTGAATAGTTTAGTTTTTATGATTTACGGCGTTTCCGATTTCATTAACTAAGATAGAGGTCTTTTTTGTGTTTAATGCTGCCATAGGTTAATTCTTATTAAGAGGTTTCTTGGAGATTATCTATTGGCTAGGGAAGTAGTTTATTCGGGCGTTTCCCGGAACTATCGATAAATTAAGAAAAGATTGGTTATTGAGTGCGTTTCACCTTTAATTATAACTCTATCTATTTGGATAATTGAATTGGATCTTTGGTGTCTGTGATTGAATTACGGAATTAAACTGAAAAGTATCTCTTCTAGTTTTTCTTTCTATTGATTTATTCTGTCTTAATTTACATTCTGCAAATTCACAAATCACATCTTTTATTTTGATTTCAATCTAATCAATTTTCTTTCCCGCAAATAAATATACCTGTATTAATCCCTGTGGTTCGACCCCGTTCTTGCTATACTACCCGGTATAAGGATCCGGAGATATTAAATTAAACTTTGACGGGGTGACAACCTATCAATATTGGAGTATTTATGTTGTTGATATTACATTAGTGCTACTGATATAGTGTGGCTTATGATTTAACGTGCCTTGATCCATTGTCAAGTAGTGCCACATCAATTTTCCTACATAGATTTTATTGAAAACTCATAACAAACACTTTACTGAAACAAAAATAAAAGTTCAATTATTTATATGACACAAACTAAAGTTTAGTGACCATAATGAACAAAATTGAATGAATGCCATTTCATTTGGCCCTTTTGAGTTGCAAAAAGTGAACTATTTTCTAATGTTGCTTACTTTGCAGTGGCAAGAGCAGGGAAGAGTAACTTGTCCTGACTTGTGGTACTCCATCGTTGGTCACATCCATGCCCAAGGGAAAAGGCCAAGATGAAGAATGTTGCTTTAATGATGACCTCATTGACAATCAGGAAAAGCACACAGTGAGTTCAACTTCTTTTCAGAACATTTTTCAAATTACTTAGGTTGACATACCTTTTGCAGGTTCCATTTTCAGAAAAGAACAGATCAATAAAAAGGCAAAAAGTAGTGAAGAAAGGGAAGGGCGAAAAAGATGAGCTAACGAGTAAGGCTATCTTCTGCCAAAATAGAGTAACCTTTATTTAAACATCTCATCTTTTATCAATTATTATTATATTATTTAATAAATATGCCTAATTTTTTTTATGTATTCAACTAAAAAATGTATATTTTTGTATGTGATAATTAAATATTGAAAATGATCTGAAATGAGTTTTATTATTTAATAAATATAAAAGTCAATTGATTACCGTTTTATATCAAGCAACACATTAGAAAGAAATACGAAAATAAAGTATTAATATATAACAAAATAACATAATTGAAAATGGGAACATAATTAACTATCATTTAACCGCTGCATAAGTTCTATTAATGCTCTATCAATGCATAGTGAAGTATATATGAGCATCTTTGATTTTGATTTGTCTGTATCAATTAAGGAATGAAATAAGATATTTTCATCATTCACCATTTCAGCTGTCTTAAATATGTTGGAAGAACAAAATCAGCTACTTATGGAGATGATGATGATGATGATGATAATAATGGACCAAGAAGAAGATGATGATGATGATGACGACATTGAAATCAGACGTCTAAATTTGGCTTTAAACATATATGAAGGAGAAAACAAAATATTGATGGAGGATGTGAATGCTATTAGTGATCCAAATATTCGTGCTTATCTTCTAGACAGACAAACAAAAATCTTACAAGAAAGAGCAAGACAACACGAATAAAATCAAAGGAAGCATATTTTTGTATCTTCGGAGTCTCAGAATCCGACTCAAGAATCTCCAGCGTTGTCATCTTCCTCTGTCAACACAGATGAACATTATTCTTGTGTTGCCTTAACTGAACGACCAATCAGAATTGAAACAAAATTAAAAAGGAGATACAAAATTCTATCCAAGCAAGCTGTGAATTTGAAAGAACGTGAAAATTCATTAAAGAGATTGGAATTGGTAATTAGAAGAAACAATTTGAAATGCAAAGACAAGATATTGATGATGGATCTGAACAAAATTGAAGATCCAAATGTCCATGCATACGTTCAAGGAAGGCAATGAGAAATTATAGCAATAAGAATGGCAGAACAAGCACAATATTCATAACCACCTTCATCACACTTTAAGGATTTGAACAATATTCATAGAACTAAATAAGATAATGAAATTATTGTGATGTCAAATGTGTTCAAATTATCTTTGTAGTTCATTATAATGTCTAAATTAATTGTATCATGCTATCTTGTATCAAAAGCCGTTCAATATGTATTTTGACTATTGCGGTAGAAGTAGAATTACTAAAAAAAATAGCACAGTACCACGCTGTGACTGAAAATGGCGTCAGATTTGTTGCTCGATTGATTGGAGCCAAATCCCACGCCAATTCTAATGCTGCATTTGCAACCCTATCAGAAAGGTGTGCCGATCTGTGTCAATTTCAGTAGATACTTTCAATTTGGCCAAACCCATCCGTAGCCTTTTGAAGTTGTCATAAATTATAACTTACCCTTCTGAACTTTGAAAGCGTCCGATGCAAAGTTCAAAGTGGAAAGTGAAGCTCAATCGCCAACTAATGTGGAAAACATGCAACCAAAGCAAATAAACGAGTGACATGTGTTAATCTCGATTCAATTATTTCTCTACTAGAATTTTGATAAAATTAATCAAATTTACATTTGGATCCTGTAGAAGACACAACTAAAGAACTCTTAATGTTGTGTAAGTTATTTAATTTTTCAGGTTTCGGATTTAATATCTTATAGTCTTTGAAGTGCACAACAATTGAAAGGATAGAAAGAAATGGTATTCAGTGAGAGGCTTAACATGTCGAAAATGGAATTTCATTGCCTAGGCTAGAGCACTGGGCATGCTTTAAATAATGGTAGATATTAGTCCAACTCTACCTCCAACGAATTCAGAAAACCCACTTTCTTTGTTACTGGTTCAATTTCAATTCTTGATAGCGAACCCTTAATCTACTCCAAAAAAATCTCTTTTTTTCTTACCCAAATCCTTTCTTTCCCGTAAAAGGAATCCCCATGGCAAAGAATTTTTTTGTCTTTTGTAACTTTTATTTTTGCATGTTATATTCTGGAACATCCAGTGTAATACCCCGAATATTTAATAAATATTTTTTTTCATTTAAAATAATCTAATTTTTTATTTAATTTAAGTTAATTGCTTTTTATTATGTGTGTGTTATTCATGGGGTTAAAAAAAAAAAAAATTTAGGAATATACACATATATATTTCGGCCATTAATATATAATAGGATTAAATTTAGTTTGTTGCCAATTTAAAACCTAGTATTATAAGAAGTTTAGAGTCATTAGAATTCTGGGTAGAAATCCTTCCCACATTATAACACAAAACCCTAAATCCCATTCAACTTTGATTCCAATTCAACAACTCAAAGAAAACTCTCCTCCCCTTTCCTTCATTGATTTTTTTTTCGGCCAACCATCCACTTTTCTCCTCCATTGTGAATTCTTCATCTAGCATTAAGGACTTGAAGCTTGAAGAGGAATTGGAATTTTTGGGTTGCTCCATCTTCTACCCCTCTCAATTTGAAGTTGTGGCTTAGGTCTTAGCTATTCAAGGTAACTACTCTTTCCATGTTTGAATCAACATGAAATTGAATGGTAGATTAGGGCTAAGATGAAATTGGTTTGAGTGTTGATGTTTAACTTGTGAAATTGGAACGATTGCTTATTAAATATGTTTTCGCATGGTTGGAATTTACTTTGGCATCATTATTTGGCATGTAATTGGGCTGTTGGAATGGTTATTTTGGTGTTTAAAGTCGAATTGGTGATTAGGGTATGCATTAGGAATTGTTGTGTTTGCTGTTCAGAATTGGCAGCCTGGACGTTTATTTTGTGACCTGGTTTCCAGCCACTTCTAGTGCTCAGAAAATTCTGAAATTTTTACTGGTTGTAGTTAACATCTTGAAGTTTAATGTTGTAGAAGGAAGTTTTGCTTAATTCCCTGTTTTCATGCTCTAAACATTCGTTCAAGTTGACCTTGAAAATCTGTCACTGCTAGTTTACAGATTTAACAACTTATGTTCAAAAAAAAAAATTTCTTTTCTCTCAATCTATAATGTCTTTTCTGGTTCTACCCCTTGAAAAAGTTTCTTAAGACATTAGGCTTTAAGGTTGTTTTGAAGTGTTTTGGCAGAAAACGTTTTTATCATGGTGATATTGGTGTTGGAAAATCGGGCAGTAGGCTGTCCAGTTGTTTTTGGAATTTTTCACAGTCAGAGTTTACTCGACTAGAACTTTTTCTACCAAACTCGGATTTGCGAAATTTCGGTTTCTACTTGACCTTTATACATTGAAGTTTAATTCTGGATATTGTTATAATTTTTGAATGAGTGTTGCTATTTGATTTCGAATTATCTTTCCATGATCCGAAATCTGCCCTGTTTACAAACAGCTGCACGGTTTTGCGGATAACTTTTTGTACGCTTTATCAAATTACATGATTCGAATTGATTTTGTTTCTAATGAATGGGAATTGATTTCTGGGAAATTTTAGAATTTTTGAGTATGTATAACTATTGGTTTCACTCGTTTGAAAATTGGACCGAGAGGCTGTCCTATTTTGAGAATGATATTAAGATTGATTTTGGTGAATGGCATATGATAAAATTGTTGGTTTTGATAAGTTAAGTATGAATTGATGGACAATTGGTCCATTGGATTCTGAAATTGATATTCGGGATAAGTCCATAGTGGCGCCCTTTTGATGATGATTTTATTCGATTATGATCGTGAGTTGATTTTTGCTCTTTATTACTGGTTTGCATATGGGAATTGCCGGACTGCGGTTTTTCTGGCATATGGACAGCGTCTTCCCTTGTTATTATTTTTGACCTCTTCATTGTGCTTCGGCCAATGCTGGACTCACTTGGCTGCGGTTTTCCTCGTGAGTGGTCAGACCTCTTCATCGCGTAGGGGACTGCGGTTTTTCCTCTGCCGATGATGGGCCTACTTGGCTGCGGTTTTCCTCGTAGGTGGTCTTGTCGTTCTCATTTGAAGAGGACTGCGGTTTTTCCTCTGATAGTGAGAGAGTTTGGCCAAGCTTAGACATGTTTGATTGATTGATTGAGTGGACTGCGGTTTTTCCACTATGGGATTCGGGGACTGCGGTTTTTCCCCAAGCGTCCGTCCTATTTGCGATTTGATGATATTGAGCTATTGGTTTTGGATCTATCTTTTTAGATTAAAGTATTGGGTTGGCATTGTCTTTAAATTCTTCAATTGATTTATTTTAATTCGTTTTATAAAGTATGCATGATTCACAATTGATTCTCTTTAAATGATTATTTTATTAAAGTTAAGTTTTCCATCCTCCTAATTTGTAATGTTTCGAAAATTTTATTAACTTTCTCGCTCAAAATTTATTTCCGCTTTTGCCTTGTATCGACTGTTCGGTTTTAAGTGTTCAGATATGGACACCGTAGTTACTCGTCACTCAGTGGCACAATTTTTCAGATTTTGCAGGTTTTGATGGTGCGTGACTTGCTGCATTCGGGACTTGGGCAAGAGAGACTTATTAGGCTTTAGTTTATTTTGATTAGATGAATGTCAGGCTTAGTAGACTTACCATTTTATTATTGATTTATTTTAAACATTGGGTTGCAAAGATTTATTAATCATTTATTTATTATTTAATTAGAACTAGTTAAAGGCTTTACTTATAATTAATAAGTAGTTGTTGCTCGATGATTACCGACCTTGTGCATCGAATTCCGCCTTTGCACGCTATAAAAGGTTGGGGTCGTCACAGTTGGTATCAGAGCTAGAATTTTGTTCCGAAGCTTACCTTCTGTAAGTCACTTGGAACCGAACTAGGAAAATAGGATAGAGACTTAAAACTTTAGAGAGAGTGCTGGGTAGGTAGAAACGGGGCATTGCTTGATTTGTATGCGACTTGTTCATGTGTTTATTATATTTGTGCTTAAACCGAACCGTTAATTTCAGTATGCCTCCGAGAAGAGCACCAAACCCTGAGCGTGCTACTCAGCGCCGACTTCAGACGCTAGAGGACGTTGTCGTTGCTCTTGCAAATCGACAAGAGAATCCGCCTCCGCCACCTCCGCCACCACCCCTAGTGGCTCCGGTGAACAACCAGACTGTCTTTGATCGCTTCGATCGGCATCGACCCCCGACGTACGATGGAAAGCCTGACCCAGTGGTCCTTGAAGAGTGGGTCCGTGTTATGAAGAAGCTGTTCACTGCGACTGGCTGCCCCGTTGAGGAGAAGGTAGCCATTGGAGCTTACTACCTGAGAAAAGAGGCAGATAATTGGTGGAGCCTTGTCCAAGATGAGTGTTTGGCCGATGCTAATTTCGGCTGGGAGCAGTTCGTTGAGAAGCTTAAGGACCGCTTCTACCCGAAGGAGCTAAGGTGGCAGAAGAGAGCTGAATTTCTTCGTCTGACCCAGGGTACTATGACGGTGCAGCAGTACACCGATAAATTTACTGAATTGGCTCGGTTTGTCCCCACCTTGATACCGGACGAGAGTGAGAAGGTACAGATGTATGTCAAGGGAATGGACCACCGTATCAGCAATCTGGTCCTTGTTTCTGGGGCTACCACTTTTCAGAAGGCATATGAGGTTGCACTCAGCGTCTATGCTAAGGTCCAGGAGGAAGAGGCTGCCAAACGAGCCTTTGCTACTAAGAGGCCTCAGCAGTCAGGTTTTGCTTGTCAGGCTGCTAAGAAGCTGAAATTTGCACCTACGAAGAAAGTTGTGAATGCTTCCGGTTCTGGTACAGGGAAGTGCTATAAGTGCCAAAAAGACTTCCACCCTGGCAAAAACTGCGATGGGTCAGTTATTCGATGCTACTTCTGTAATGGTGAGGGACACCGCTCATTTGCATGTCCCAAGAACCCAGCTGCTACTCAGGTTCGACCCAATGCTAAAGGAGGAGTTCCAGTGTGGAATCGGGTGTACAACATGCTAGAAACGGAGGAAGAGGAACCCGATACTGGTGTTGCGCCCGAGGCTGATGTTGTGGCAGGTACTATTCTAGTTAATTCTTTACCTGCTTATGTTTTATTTGATACGGGTGCTACTTTATCTTGTGTGTCATCTGCTTTTGTTCATAAAGCGAAATTGTCTGCTGGTATTCCTATTAAGTCGGTAGTCTCCCTTCCTAATGGAGATAATATGGCTTGTAACAGAGTTTTCCCTAGCGTCCCTGTCATTATCGAAGGGATGGAATTATCCGCTGATCTGAAGGAGTTCCCTATGGAAGAGTTTGATGTGATTCTCGGTATGGATTGGCTGAAGAAGCACCAAGCCATGTTCTATTGTAGAGATGAGAAGGTGGTTTTGCGAAATCACCAAGGAAGAAGGGTCTCCTATTCGAATGTTAAGTTGAGACCTAGAGTGAAGATTGTTTCAGCCATGAAGATGAGAAAGATGCGGCATAGGGGTGATGAGGTATTCCTTTGTAGAGTAAGGGATACTACGAAAGAGCTAAAATTGGAAGACATTCCCATTGTCCGTGAGTATTCGGATGTCTTTCCTGAAGAGTTGCCTGGTGTTCCACCCGAGAGGGATGTAGAATTTTCTATTAACTTGATACCGGGTACAGCTCCAATTTCGAAAGCCCCTTATCGGATGGCACCATCCGAATTGCAAGAACTGAAGACTCAGCTACAGGAGTTGATTGATAAGGGTTTCATTAGACCCAGTGTTTCTCCGTGGGGAACCCCTGTGTTGTTCGTGAAGAAGAAGGATGGCAGCATGCGGTTATGCATTGACTACCGCGAGTTGAATAAAGTGACCGTTAAGAACAAGTATCCGTTGCCACAGATCGATGATCTCTTTGACCAACTGAAGGGTGCTGGTGTCTTCTCTAAGATCGACCTTCGATCCGGTTACCATCAAATTCCGGTGAAGAAGGAAGATATCCCTAAGACTGCTTTCCGCACGAGGTATGGTCACTACGAATTTGAAGTTTTGCCCTTCGGACTTACGAATGCGCCTACAGTTTTCATGGACCAAATGAATCGAACTTTTATTGAACTGTTGGACGTGTGCGTAGTGGTCTTCATCGATGATATCCTCGTTTATTCTAAAGATGAGGAGGAGCATGCTAGACATCTTCGTCTGGTCTTGGATATTCTGAGGAAGCAGAAGTGGTACGCCAAGTTCTCGAAATGTGAATTTTGGCTTAAGGAAGTGGCTTTCCTTGGCCATGTGATCAATAAAGAAGGCATGAAGGTAGACCCTGTGAAGATTAAGTCTATTCTCGAGTGGGCGAGTCCCACCAATGTTGCGGAGGTACGAAGTTTCCTTGGTCTAGCGGGTTACTATCGGAGGTTCGTCCATAACTTCTCTATTATTGCTCAGCCTTTGACGAGACTATTGAAGAAGGATTGCCGATTCAGATGGACCGATGACTGTGAGAGAGCTTTCCAGTTGCTGAAGGAAAAGCTAGCTTCTGCTCCAGTCTTAGCTTTGCCTACGGAGGGAGTTGAGTTCGAAGTGTATAGTGACGCATCGAAGAATGGTTTGGGTTGTGTGTTGATGCAAGAAGGTAAGGTCATTGCCTATGCTTCCCGACAGTTGAGGATGCATGAGAAGAACTACCCGATACATGACCTCGAGTTAGCTGCTGTTGTTTTTGCATTGAAGATCTGGCGTCATTATCGATATGGGGTTCCTTGTAAGATCTACACGGATCACAAGAGCCTCAAGTACATTTTCACATAAAAAGAGCTGAACATGCGCCAGCGAAGATGGCTCGAGCTGATTAAGGATTATGACCTAACCTTGGAGTACAAAGAAGGAAAGGCCAATAGAGTAGCCGACGCCCTAAGTAGGAAGAGTGCTCACACGTTGAACTACTTAAGGGTTCTGGCTGATGACTTGAGTGAGGAGCTTAGCCGTTTGGAGATTGAGTTGGTGCCTGAGGGTAGTGTTCGAGCTCAGTTGAATGCCATGAGCATTGAGCCCGTTTTGTTTGCCGAGATAAGAGAGAAGCAGAAGAATGATCCGGTACTTATGAAGATTCGAGCTGCGAAAGCTGAAGGTCGTGCCGTGGACTTTGAGATTTTGGAGGACGGAAGTATGAAGTTTAGAGGGAGATGGTGTGTGCCTAATGATCCGGCCCTGAAGGATCAGATTCTCAATGAAGCTCACAACACACCATACTCTGTTCATCCCGGTGGGTCTAAGTTGTACAAGGACCTTAAGACTCACTTCTGGTGGCCCAAGATGAAGAGAGAGGTTGCAGAGTTCGTTGCGAGATGTTTTACGTGTCAGAAGGTTAAGATAGAGCATCAGAGACCTGGAGGTTTGCTACAGCCTTTGCCCATTTTTGCATGGAAGTTCGACTCCATTTCCATGGATTTCGTTATGGGACTTCCGAGGACCGTTGGAGGATTAGACTCGGTATGGGTGATTGTGGATCGTTTGACCAAGGTGGCGAGATTCATTCCTATGAGGAAGACCTGGTCGATGGAGCAGTTAGCCGAAGCCTACACCAGTGAGATTATTCGGCTTCACGGCATACCTAAGGAGATTTTATCGGATCGTGATCCGCGGTTCCTATCCCACTTTTGGACTGCTCTACAAGAAGCTTTTGGTATGAAGCTGAAGTTGAGCACTGCTTTTCATGCCGCGACTGATGGACAGACGGAGAGAACCATTCAGACACTTGAGGATATGCTTCGCGCTTGTGCGTTGGAGTTTCAGAAATCATGGGCTAAATCATTGAGCTTGATCGAGTTCTCCTACAATAATAGCTACCATGCTAGCATCCAGATGGCAACGTACGAGGCACTTTATGGACGGAAGTGTCGTAGTCCGACTTGTTGGAGCGACATCGGTGACACGCTGATTTTGGGTCCCCAGCTGATACAAGATACTGTTGAGAAGGTTCATGTAAGGCGGCTCAGGATCGTCAGAAATCTTACGCTGATTTGAAAAGAAGGCCCGTTGAGTTCGAGGTGGGTGATAAAGTTCTCCTGAAGGTTTCGCCCATGAAAGGAGTGTTCCGGTTTGGGAAGAAGGGCAAGTTGAGCCCGAAGTACGTAGGACCTTACGAGGTATTGGAGAGGATCGGTGAAGTTGCCTACCGTTTGGCTTTACCGCCTGAAATGGAGAAGGTGCACAACGTTTTCCATGTTTCACAACTTCGCCGATATGTCAGTGATCCTTCACATGTCATCGCCATCGAGATCGTAGAAGTGGAACCTAATCTGACTTTCGAGGAGAAACCCGTTTGCATTTTGGATCGACAAGTACGAGTTCTCCGAAGAAAGGAAGTGCCCTTGGTGAAAGTCCTTTGGCGCAGTCAGAAGTACGAGGAAGCGACTTGGGAGACAGAAGAAGCTATGCGTGCTAGATACCCCGAGTTGTTTAGGGATGAGTGATCGATGCTGTGTTGCCTTGTTTTGATTTGTGTGCTATTTCATTTGATTTGGGTTTCTGTGCTCTGTTGTCCTTGAAGTTTCGAGGACGAAACTTTTTCTAAGGGGGAAGGATTGTAATACCCCGAATATTTAATAAATATTTTTTTTCATTTAAAATAATCTAATTTTTTATTTAATTTAAGTTAATTGCTTTTTATTATGTGTGTGTTATTCATGGGGTTAAAAAAAAAAAAAATTTAGGAATATACACATATATATTTCGGCCATTAATATATAATAGGATTAAATTTAGTTTCTTGCCAATTTAAAACCTAGTATTATAAGAAGTTTAGAGTCATTAGAATTCTGGGTAGAAATCCTTCCCACATTATAACACAAAACCCTAAATCCCATTCAACTTTGATTCCAATTCAACAACTCAAAGAAAACTCTCCTCCCCTTTCCTTCATTGATTTTTTTTTCGGCCAACCATCCACTTTTCTCCTCCATTGTGAATTCTTCATCTAGCATTAAGGACTTGAAGCTTGAAGAGGAATTGGAATTTTTGGGTTGCTCCATCTTCTACCCCTCTCAATTTGAAGTTGTGGCTTAGGTCTTAGCTATTCAAGGTAACTACTCTTTCCATGTTTGAATCAACATGAAATTGAATGGTAGATTAGGGCTAAGATGAAATTGGTTTGAGTGTTGATGTTTAACTTGTGAAATTGGAACGATTGCTTATTAAATATGTTTTCGCATGGTTGGAATTTACTTTGGCATCATTATTTGGCATGTAATTGGGCTGTTGGAATGGTTATTTTGGTGTTTAAAGTCGAATTGGTGATTAGGGTATGCATTAGGAATTGTTGTGTTTGCTGTTCAGAATTGGCAGCCTGGACGTTTATTTTGTGACCTGGTTTCCAGCCACTTCTAGTGCTCAGAAAATTCTGAAATTTTTACTGGTTGTAGTTAACATCTTGAAGTTTAATGTTGTAGAAGGAAGTTTTGCTTAATTCCCTGTTTTCATGCTCTAAACATTCGTTCAAGTTGACCTTGAAAATCTGTCACTGCTAGTTTACAGATTTAACAACTTATGTTCAAAAAAAAAATTTCTTTTCTCTCAATCTATAATGTCTTTTCTGGTTCTACCCCTTGAAAAAGTTTCTTAAGACATTAGGCTTTAAGGTTGTTTTGAAGTGTTTTGGCAGAAAACGTTTTTATCATGGTGATATTGGTGTTGGAAAATCGGGCAGTAGGCTGTCCAGTTGTTTTTGGAATTTTTCACAGTCAGAGTTTACTCGACTAGAACTTTTTCTACCAAACTCGGATTTGCGAAATTTCGGTTTCTACTTGACCTTTATACATTGAAGTTTAATTCTGGATATTGTTATAATTTTTGAATGAGTGTTGCTATTTGATTTCGAATTATCTTTCCATGATCCGAAATCTGCCCTGTTTACAAACAGCTGCACGGTTTTGCGGATAACTTTTTGTACGCTTTATCAAATTACATGATTCGAATTGATTTTGTTTCTAATGAATGGGAATTGATTTCTGGGAAATTTTAGAATTTTTGAGTATGTATAACTATTGGTTTCACTCGTTTGAAAATTGGACCGAGAGGCTGTCCTATTTTGAGAATGATATTAAGATTGATTTTGGTGAATGGCATATGATAAAATTGTTGGTTTTGATAAGTTAAGTATGAATTGATGGACAATTGGTCCATTGGATTCTGAAATTGATATTCGGGATAAGTCCATAGTGGCGCCCTTTTGATGATGATTTTATTCGATTATGATCGTGAGTTGATTTTTGCTCTTTATTACTGGTTTGCATATGGGAATTGCCGGACTGCGGTTTTTCTGGCATATGGACAGCGTCTTCCCTTGTTATTATTTTTGACCTCTTCATTGTGCTTCGGCCAATGCTGGACTCACTTGGCTGCGGTTTTCCTCGTGAGTGGTCAGACCTCTTCATCGCGTAGGGGACTGCGGTTTTTCCTCTGCCGATGATGGGCCTACTTGGCTGCGGTTTTCCTCGTAGGTGGTCTTGTCGTTCTCATTTGAAGAGGACTGCGGTTTTTCCTCTGATAGTGAGAGAGTTTGGCCAAGCTTAGACATGTTTGATTGATTGATTGAGTGGACTGCGGTTTTTCCACTATGGGATTCGGGGACTGCGGTTTTTCCCCAAGCGTCCGTCCTATTTGCGATTTGATGATATTGAGCTATTGGTTTTGGATCTATCTTTTTAGATTAAAGTATTGGGTTGGCATTGTCTTTAAATTCTTCAATTGATTTATTTTAATTCGTTTTATAAAGTATGCATGATTCACAATTGATTCTCTTTAAATGATTATTTTATTAAAGTTAAGTTTTCCATCCTCCTAATTTGTAATGTTTCGAAAATTTTATTAACTTTCTCGCTCAAAATTTATTTCCGCTTTTGCCTTGTATCGACTGTTCGGTTTTAAGTGTTCAGATATGGACACCGTAGTTACTCGTCACTCAGTGGCACAATTTTTCAGATTTTGCAGGTTCTGATGGTGCGTGACTTGCTGCATTCGGGACTTGGGCAAGAGAGACTTATTAGGCTTTAGTTTATTTTGATTAGATGAATGTCAGGCTTAGTAGACTTACCATTTTATTATTGATTTATTTTAAACATTGGGTTGCAAAGATTTATTAATCATTTATTTATTATTTAATTAGAACTAGTTAAAGGCTTTACTTATAATTAATAAGTAGTTGTTGCTCGATGATTACCGACCTTGTGCATCGAATTCCGCCTTTGCACGCTATAAAAGGTTGGGGTCGTCACATCCAGCCACATCAAATTAAGGAGGGCCACTTATATCTAGACGTATCTACGGGCCGGGCTTGGTCTAAGTCAAAAAACACTAAGCTCAAGTCCAATCTGGCTTGCCTCAAATTTAGGTGTGCTCGGCTCGGGGGCAAAAAATATTTTTATGAGTTGTAAGTCTGTGGTTTCCTTTTATAGATTAGCTTTCATATATAAAGTGTGGTAGGTAAAGATTAATGTGAATACACTAAAAGACAAATGTGTTTTACATTTAAACAAAAGTTACAGTGTTGATGAACTGGAAACCACTTATTTTTTCCTCCACTGGTAAGCCTCCCTATTAAATTTTGTCATTATAAAATATAACCGTTTGGCACAAAAAGTTTGACCACATTAAATATGGTGTGATATTTATGTCACCTACTAAAATATATACACATTACATTTGACACACACAATTCTAATAATAATTTGGGGTAGATGCGAATGAACGTAGATACCTCTTTGAAAAATTCTTATACAGCAAACTTCATTATGGATTGTTACAATGAATTTTGCTTATAAAAAAAAGATATATATGATCACTATATGGAAAATGGTTGGTTTTAATGATATCAGGTATCCAAATCGCGTGTTGTTAGTGGTAAAATCTAATGGATTGGGCCATTATAGAAACTTTCTTTTGATCTATTAAACTATTTTCTATAAACATTGTAATACAGATAAATTGTCATATTAATGAGTTTGTGTTAATTTTGAATTCAAAATACACAACTTAGAATAAGAGGAATAGATTTTACTATTACAAATTCAATTATTACTTTTTAAAATTGTAGGAGAATAAAATAACATTTCTACATTATGAATAAATAAAAATGAACTGTGACCTATATGTGGTAGAATAAGCACAAGAACTTTATATATATATATATATATATATATATATATATATATATATATATATATATATATATATATATATATATATATATATATATATATATATATATAGTTTTGGATTTATCAGTCAACACTATTGAATTTTCTTTTTATCAAATCTAATGCTTTGGTACAAGTACTTCTATGACCTTAAATGTGTGCGATTATGTTGTGCATGTTTTAGGTCTATAGGGAATTTATGTGCACCATAGGAGAAATATATGAATAAGATGATGAATATCATGGACATACGCTGCAACTGATTTCTAGGTCATTAAGTTGGAATTTTTCTTGTATTGTTTGGTGATGTCACAATGTTGATTGTTAGAATATATATAATATGGCAAGAATAAAAAATGGAGCAATTACATAATTTTCAAAAACTTTGTTTGAAGCCGTGACATGTACAAACAGTTTTTATAAGCTGTAAGTATATGGTTTCCTTTTATAGATTAGTTTCCATATATAAAGTGTGGTAGGTAAAGGTTAATGTGAATACATTAAGAGATAAAAGTGTTTCACATCTAGACAAAATTTACAGTCTTGGTGAACTGGCAACCACTCGTTTTCTTCTCCCAACAATTTACCATGACTTTGCTTTGGAGTTTCTATATATACACATGCCTCCCTATTAAATTATGTATTTTAAAACATAACTATTTGGCACAAAAACTTTGATCAAATTAAATGACTTGTGATATTTTTATCACCTACTTAAATATATATGTTATATTTCACACACACAATTATAATAATAATTTGGTTTGAATGCGATGAAGCTAGATATCTCTTTGAACTATATATATATATATATATATATATATGTATGTATATTATGGATTGGTACAATGAATTTTGCCTATAAAAAAATAGATATATATGCGATCACTATATGGAAAATGGTTGGTTTTAATGATATGAGGTATTCAATTGGCATGTTGTTAGTGGTAGAATACAATAGACTAGACCATTATAGAAATATTCTTTTTATTTATTAAACTACTTTCTATAAACATTATAATAATGATAATTTGTCATATTAATGATTTGGTATGGTAAACAACTTTGTGTTAATTTTGAACTTAAAATACACAGTTTAGAATAAGAGAAAAAGATTTTAATACTACGATTTCAATTTTTAACTTTTAAAATTGTTGGAGAATAAAATAACAGATGCATCCGAGAAATAAATGAAAATGAACAGCGACATATAAGGGGTAGAATTAGTACAATAAATGAATATGATTTCCTTATATAGAGTTGTTTCCATATATAAAGTGTGGTAGGTAAAGGTTGGTGTGAATATACCGAGTGATAATTGTGTATCTAGACAAGTTCTACCGGCTTGGTGAATGGGAAACCACTCATTTTCTTCTCCCACCAATATACCATTATTTTGCATTGGATTTTATATATATAAATGATGGCTATTATGGCAATGGGCGAAGAGGTAAGAAATTCCAATATATGAAGGATGAAAATGTCGGTCGTAAAGGTTTGCGGTTGGTCTGTGACTACAAAGTACTTATATTTGTGATTTCAAAGTTATTAAAACTTAGAGTTATCGAGTCGCAAACTTAATGCTAATCGCATTCAATCGATAAAGCAAAGCATTTAGTCCTTAATAAAAGTTTGCAATTGATTTCTCGGAGTCAGCCTTTAGAAATTTTTTCGATTAATTATTGTTTTTTATAATTTAAAATATGGCAAGAGATTTGATGTTGGAACTTTGATAGTAAGGAACTACCTACAAATGGAAAAAAAATTAACCAAAGGAAGTTACATGATTTTAAATCAATTTTTTAAGCCTTTACGTATGAAAATATTTTTATGAGTTGTAAATATATATTATTTTTTCTACAGAGTAGTTGCCATATATAAAGTGTGGTAGGTAAAGAATAATGTGTATATATATAGTTGTTGTGCTCTTTGCTTAATCCACATCTTGCTCAAAGAGAAATTGACCTTTGTGACTACTCTGGCTAAGATTGCACATGTTGCCGGCGATGACGGCATGTAAGGGAGGAGGTTCTTCCTTCATAACAACACTATAATCCCCTAGTTATAGTAATCACCGGCGACATTGTGCAATCTTAGCCACCAGAGTATTCTTTCTTTCGTATCACTTGCTACAAAGTTGGGAAGGCCATTTTCAACACGTGAAGTACTCACATATAAAACCAATACCTTTACTTACATATGCAAAAATAATATTTTGTTAAATTTGAATTGTAATATTTTGAGTAAAGGTGACATAGTTTCTCTTGAAAGAAAGATCATAAATGTCACTTGGTTGATAAATTAACCAAGATATCACCACTAATGGATTTCAATTACCTTGCTAACATTTTAGTGTTTGTTCTAGTTCTGCCACGTCATAAGATGCTCTGCCAACTGCCTTTGTCTGTAAAATATCTACTACTTTATTTTGTATGTTTGTACTAATTTGCAGAGTCATCACCAGCTGTAAGATAGCCTTTATGTCTTTGTCCGTAAGAGTTGATGTAAAATGTGTCTGCAATAATTTCATCTTTTGAGTTGTAGAATATCTTGTACTGTAGATGATGTAAGATGTGTTGAAAGCTGTTTTCCCTACATGGCATTAAGCTTTGTCGTTTTAGAAGGCCTATAAAGAAAAACCTACATAGTTTGTAACCCTCAAGTTTTTCCAGAAAATAAAATCAAATGTTGTTGGAGATAAATTTCATATAAACTTCAGTACAGCAAACTGAACTTCTAGAGGCGAATTTATATTCCCCACAAAAATTTGTACTTTTGTGGGGAAAGTAAAATTTGCCATACATACAAGGATAACAGGTGGGACGTACATGCTCGCCACAAAAGGACATATATTGGTGGCACATGCCTTTTTCCACCGCAAATGTTGTTATGTGTAGTATAGAGTTTTACAATCCGACTATAGAGAAATTTTATATGTTTTAAGAGGACTTCTAAATTCACCACTAATGCATATTTGGGGCATTTTATGTTCCCCACTAAAAATTCCTATATTAACATTATAATGAAATCTCATTTATAAATATTTGCCTAGCTATATTTTTCATCGTAAAATATTAATAGGCTTATATTCGATTTGAAAATTTTAGCCTTTTTTTTTATAAATAAATTTTTAGTCTTTATATAACAAATGATATTTGTTTATTTTAATAAGATACTTTTATATTCATAAACTAATTATGGAAGATATTAATGTTGAAACCCAAGAAATCACATCAAAATTTCATTGAATCAAATGTAATCGGATCGGGGATTGCCAATTATCTCTTCCTTAATTAAAGTCTCCTTATGTTTTTTTTTTATTTTTTTTATGGGTAGAGATTCCTTATGTTAATTTCTTAAACTAAAAACCTGAATTAGACTTTGGGATCGACCAATGTGTCTTTTCACAATGAACCAATGTGTCTTTTCACGTGTTTGTATTGGCATCCAATTAGAAACCCCAATATTCGCTTATTGGACTGCCCAACTTGTTTCCACTCATTTAGTCTATACCTTTTAAGATTTTATTTAGACTTTAACTTCAACGATCACTTTGTTTGGTGAAACACTATAAATAGCCAATATAATTTATCAATAATATGTTAGCCTACTTTATTTATTATTAGTATTTAATAATAAAACCAACAATTGATGAACGAAATATCTATTTTAAACTATAGCTTGTATTCTTAAAACTTGAACCTAGAATTGTATCCATTACATATTCTTATAATATTAAATACTAAATTTGTTTTTTTACCATTTTTAAATGAAAAGAACATCAATGAATTCAAATTAATAAAATATAGAATTTATTTTTTATCAAACTAATGAATTTGGGACCGTACATATATAACATTATTGACAACATATTGTCCATATGAACGTGGATTGCATATCGATTTCGACAACAAATTCACATTGTCGATAATTGCGACACCATAGGCGACGATGAGTTATGAGAAGAATGGGAATAAAATATAGAAGTCATCGGTAAGGTCAAAGTTAACAGTATGTTGTCTGCATTATGAATCCAAAATTTGGTGCAAAATCGATTACTGCCAATTATTGCATCAAGGTTGTTGTCGGTATATTGACGGGAATGTGGTTTTGGAGAAATTTTACAGTACACTAGGTCTACGTAGACCGTTCTAATGAAAAACTGATACGTAAGTAACATGAACTATTGAGAAAATATAAAACACGTATGTATCAGCTTTTTATTGGGAAGGTTCATATAAACCGGATCCATTATATAATTTCCTGTGAGTTTGTAACCAAAATTTGGTGCAAGATTTATTCACACTAATATTGCACTCGAGATTGTTGTCAGTTAACGGTTATAAATATAGAGTTTATCTCCCACGCATGACGGAAGGGTTAAAATTTGTGTGACTACACAACAAATCAGGAGATCAAGGACTGAATGTGTGTAAAGTGAAGATCCTATTGAATGTGACACATTAGCGTCCATGGAAGAAAACTATCGCCATGTTAGCTATGCCCCACTTGGACACTGACGTGGCACATTCAACTGGTCGATGTGCCAAGTAACAGAGTTTGTCTCCTATGCATGACAGAAGGGTTAAAATTTTGGCGACTACACAATAAATCGGGAGATCAAGGAATCAATATGTGTAAAGTGAAGATCAAGGAATCGATTGCCGAAAATGAAAAAGATCAGGGGGCCAAAGATGTGTTTTGCCCTATTAAATAAGATAAGTTATTTATCTTTTTTTTTTCAAAAAACAAAAAAAGAGAAAGAACCTCTACTCTCCCGCCTTCATTTCCTACTAGCTAGCATGAACTTTTATAGGAGTATAATATTATTTTAATTATTCCCTCTTTGGTTGATCATCGTTTGACACTTCTAGAAGTGGTGGTAACTATTTGCAATTCTCGTGTTTGTTGTTCCACTGCTGATTGGAATTTTGATTCTATTAACCTCTACCAATGAGAATAGTTGAAAAGTTGTAGTGATTATTTGGCAGAAAAAACTAAGTAGGATTTTTCTTACATATTAGAGGCACAAACTTATATACCATGTAACTCTTCTCTATTCATTTTCACCCTACCACTATCCTTCAGAACCACTCCTTGCTGCCCCCTTAGAACTGGGTCATTACATGCTAGCATCATTATGTGTTCACAAGACCCCAAGTCATTTGCAACTTTGGATGATTTCAACAAGGGGTGAAGGAATTTGGGATTTCAGAAGTGGATTTTGCATTAATCTTTGCTGTTTGGTTTATGGAAAGGCTGAAACATTTGTGTGCATATGAGCCATAGCACCTTGCATTTTCTTTAGGAGGGGTTAAATGCAAAGATGGCCACTTGACTTTACTTATTAATTCATTACAGTCACTAAACTTCAATTCAGGTTACAAAGTAGCTGGAGTTTGATTTTTGTCCCACTAACACTATTATGACATTCTCGGCTAATTTTGTGTTGGAAAACTAACTTGGCATATTTTAACATTGAACTCAAGCCACGTCACAGGTCAGCTCCACCAACAACAAATCAACAATATAAACACTCTAAACTTCAAAATGTTGTTTATAGGTCGCTATTGTTATGTTTTTGATATTACATTAGTGCTAGTGATATAGGGTGGCTTATGATTTAACATGCCTTGATCCATTGTTAAGTAGTGCCACATCAATTTTCCAACATAGATTTTATTGAAAACTCATAACAAAGACTTTACTGAAACAAAAATCAAAGTTCAATTATTTATATGACACAAACTAAAGTTTAGTAACCATAATGAGCAAAATTGAATGATTGCCATTTCATTTGGCCCTCTTGAGTTGCAAAAAGTGAACTATTTTCTAACGTTGCTTACTTTGCAGTGGCAAGAACAGGGAAGAATAACTTGTCCTGACTTGTGGTACTCCATCGTTGGTCACATCCATGCCCAAGGGAAAAGGCCAAGATGAAGAATGTTGCTCTAATGATGACCTCATTGACAATCAAGAAAAGCACATAGTGAGTTCAACTTCTTTTCAGAACATTTTTCAAATTACTTAGGTTGACATACCTTTTGCAGGTTCCATTTTCAGAAAAGAACAGACCAATGAAAAGGCAAAAAGTAGTGAAGAAAGGGAAGGGCGAAAAAGATGAGCTAACGAGTAAGGCTATCTTCTGCCAAAATAGGGTAACCTTTACTTAAACATCTCATCTTTTATCAATTATTTTTATATTATTTAATAAATATGCCAAATTTTTTTATGTATTCAACTAAAAAATGTATATTTTTGTATGTGATAATTAAATATTGAAAATGATCTGAAATGAGTTTTATTATTTAATAAATATAAAAGTCAATTGCTAACGTTTTATATCAAGCAACACATTAGAGAGAAATACAAAAATAAAGTATTAATATATAACAAAATAACATATTTGAAAATGGGAACATAATTTACTATCATTTAACCGCTGCATAAGTTCTATTAATGCTCTATCAATGCATAGTGAAGTATATATGAGCATCTTTGATTTTGATTTGTCTGTATCAATTAAGGAATGAAATAAGATATTTTCATCATTCACCATTTCAGCTGTCTTAAACATGTTGGAAGAACAAAATCAGCTACTTATGGAGATGATGATGATGATGATGATAGTAATGGACCAAGAAGAAGAAGATGATGATGATGACGACTTTGAAATCAGACATCTAAATTTGGCTTTAAACAGATATGAAGGAGAAAACAAAATATTGACGGAGGATGTGAATGCTATTAGTGATCCAAATATTCGTGCTTATCTTCTAGACAGACAAACAAAAATCTTACAAGAAAGAGCAAGACAACACAAACAAAATCAAAGGAAGCATATATTTGTATCTTCGGAGTCTTAGAATCCGACTCAAGAATCTCCAGCTTTGTCATCTTGCTCTGTCAACATAGATGAACATTATTCTTGTGTTGCCTTAACTGAACGACTAGTCAGAATTGAAACAAAATTAAAAAGGAGATACGAAATTCTATCCAAACAAGCTGTGAATTTGAAAGAACGTGAAAATTTATTGAAGAGATTGGAATCAATAATTAGAAGAAACAATTTGAAATTCAAAGACAAGTTATTGATGATGGATCTGAACAAAATTGAAGATCCAAATGTCCATGCATACGTTTAAGGAAGGTAATGAGAAATTATAGCAATAAGAATGGCAGAACAAGCACAATAGTCATAACCACCTTCATCACACTTTAAGGATTTGAACAATATTTATAGAACTAAACTAGATTATGAATTTATTGTGATGTCAAATGTGTTCAAATTATCTTTGTAGTTCATTATAATGTCTAAATTAATTGTATCGTGCTATCTTGTATCAAAAGCCGTTCAATATGAATTTTGACTATTGCGGTGGAAGTAGAATTACTAAAAAAAATAGCACAGTACCACGCTGTGACTGAAAATGGTGTCAGATTTGTTGCTCGATCCATTGGAGCCAAATCCCACGCCAATTCTAATGCTGCATTTGCAACCCTATCAGACAGGTGCGCCGATCTGTGTCAATTTCAATAGATACTTTCAATTTGGCCAAACCCATCCCTAGCCTTTTGAAGTTGTCATAAAATATCACTTACCCTTCTAAACTTTGAAAACGTCCAATGCAAAGTTCAAAGTGGAAAGTGAAGCTCAACCGCCAGCTGATGCGGAAAACATGCAACCAAAGCAAATAAACGAGTGACGTGTGTTAATCTCGATTCAATTATTTCTCTACTAGAATTTTGATAAAATTAATCAAATTTACATTTACA
The DNA here is from genome assembly GCA_039660915.1 of Euphorbia tirucalli. Lineage (NCBI taxonomy): Eukaryota > Viridiplantae > Streptophyta > Magnoliopsida > Malpighiales > Euphorbiaceae > Euphorbia > Euphorbia tirucalli. The sequence continues at coordinate 20,496,224 of CM077634.1, read as the reverse complement.
CTATTGAATTTTCTTTTTATCAAATCTAATGGTTTGGTACAAGTACTTCTATGACCTTAAATGAGTGCGATTGTGTTGTGCATGTTTTAGGTCTATGGGGAATTTATGTGCACCATTAGAGAAATATATGAATAAGATGATGAATATCATGGACATACGCTGCAACTGATTTCTAGGTCATTAAGTTGGAATTTTTCTTGTATTGTTTGGTGATGTCACAATGTTGATAGTAAGAATATATATAATATGGCAAGAATAAAAAATGGAGCAATTACATAATTTTCAAAAATTTTGTTTGAAGCCGTGACATGTACAAACAGTTTTTATGAGCTGTAATTATATGGTTTCCTTCTATAGATTAGTTTCCATATATAAAGTGTGGTAGGTAAAGGTTAATGTGAATACATTAAGAGATAAATGTGTTTCACATCTAGACAAAATTTATAGTCTTGGTGTACTTGCAACCACTCGTTTTCTTCTCCTAACAATATACCATGACGTTGCTTTGGAGTTTCTATATATACACATGCCTCCCTATTAAATTACGTATTTTTAAAACATAACTATTTAGCATAAAAACTTTAATCAAATTAAATGACTTGTGATATTTTTATCACCTACTTAAATATATATGTTATATTTCGCACACGCAATTATAATAATAATTTGGTTTGAATGCGATGAAGGTAGATATCTCTTTGAACTATATATATATATATATTATGGATTTGGTACAATGAATTTTGCCTATAAAAAAAAAGATATATATGCCATCACCATATGGAAAATGGTTGGTTTTAATGATATGAGGTATTCAATTGGCATGTTGTTAGTGGTAGAATACAATGGACTAGACCATTATAGCAATATTCTATTTATTTATTAAACTACTTTCTATAAACATTATAATAATGATAAATTGTCATATTAATGATTTGGTATGGTAAACAACTTTGTGTTAATTTTTAACTTAAGATACACAGTTTAGAATAAGAGAAAAAGATTTTAATACTACAAATTCAATTTTTAACTTTTAAAATTGTTGGAGAATAAAATAACAGATGCATCCGAGAAATAAATGACAATGAACAGCGACATATAAGGGGTAGAATTAGTACAATAAATGAATATGATTTCCTTATATAAAGTTGTTTCCATATATAAAGTGTGGTAGGTAAAGGTTGGTGTGAATATGCCGAGAGATAATTGTGTATCTAGACAAGTTCTACCGACTTGGTGAACGGGAAACCACTCATTTTCTTCTCCTACCAATATACCATTATTTTGCATTGGATTTTATATATATAAATAATGGATATTATGACAATTGGCGAAGAGGTAAGAAATTCCAATATATGATGGATTGAAATGTCGGTCGTAAAGGTTTGTGGTTGGTCTGTGACTACAAAGTACTTATATTTATGATTTCAAAGTTATTAAAACTTAGAGTTATCGAGTCGCAAACTTAATGCTAATCGCATTCAATCGATAAAGCAAAGCATTTAGTCCTTAATAAAAGTTTGCAATTGATTTCTCGGAGTCAGCCTTTAGAAATTTTTTCGCTTAATTAGTGTTTTTTATAATTTAAAATGTGGCAAGAGATTTGATGTTGGAACTTTGATAGTAAGGAACTACCTACAAATGGAAAAAAAATTAACCCAAGCAAATTACATGATTTTAAATCAATTTTTTTAAGCCTTTACGTATGAAAATATTTTTATGAGTTGTAAATATATATTATTTCTTCTACAGAGTAGTTGCCATATATAAAGTGTGGTAGGTAAAGACTAATGTGTATATATATAGTTGTTGTGCTCTTTGCTTAATCCACATATTGCTCAAAGAGAAATTGACCTTTGTGACTACTCTGGCTAAGATTGCACATGTTGCCTGCAATAACGGCATGTAAGGGAGGAGGTTCTTCCTTCAAAACAACACTATAATCCCCTAGTTATAGTAATCGCCGGCGACGTTGTGCAATCTTAGCCACCAGAGTATTCTTTCTTTCGTATCACTTGCTACAAAGTTGGGATGGCCATTTTCAACACTTGAAGTACTCACATATAAAACCAATACCTTTACTTACATATGCGAAAATAATATTTTGTTAAATTTGAATTGTAATATTTTGAGTAAAGGTGACATAGTTTCTCTTGAAAGAAAGATCATAAATGTCACTTGGTTGATAAATTAACCAAGATATCACCACTAATGGGTTTCAATTACCTTGCTAACATTTTAGTGTTTGTTCTAGTTCTGCCACGTCATAAAATGCTCTGCCAACTGCCTTTGTCTGTAAAATATCTACTACTTTATTTTGTATGGCTGTAATAATTTGCAGAGTCATCACCAGTTGTAAGATAGCCTTTATGTCTTTGTCCGTAGGAGTTGATGTAAAATGTGTCTGCAATAATTTCGTCTTTTGAGTTGTAGAATATCTTGTACTGTGAAGATGTAAGATGTGTTGAAAGCTGTTTGCCCTATGTGGCATTAATCTTTGTCGTTTTAGAAGGCCTTCTGCTCTATAAAGAAAAACCTACATAGTTTGTAATCCACAAGTTTTTCTAGAAAATAAAATCAAATGTTGTTGGAGATAAATTTCATATAAACTTCAGTACAGCAAACTGAACTTCTAGAGGCGAATTTATATTCCCCACAAAAATTTGTACATTTGTGGGGAAAGTAAAATTTGCCATACATACAGGGATAACAGGTGGGACATGCATACTCGCCACAAAAGGACATATATTGGTGGCACCTGCCTTTTTCCGCCGCAAATGTTGTTATGTGTAGTATAGAGTTTTACAATCCAACTATAGAGAAATTTTATATGTTTTACGGGGACTTCTAAATTCACCACTAATGCATATTTGGGGCATTTTATGTTCCCCACTAAAAATTCCTATATTAACATTATAATGAAATCTCATTTATAAATATTTGCCTAGCTATATTTTTCATCGTAAAATATTGATCGGCTTATATTCGAAGTTTGAAAATTTTAGTGTTTTTTTTTTATAAGTAAATTTTTAGTCTTTATATAACAAAGGATATTTGTTTATTGAAATAAGATACTTTTATTTTCATAAACTAATTATGGAAGATATTAATGTTGAAACCCAAGAAATCACATCAAAATTTCATTGAATCAAACGGAATCGAATCAGAGATTGTCGGTTATGTCTTCCTTAATTAAAGTCTCCTTTTTATATATATATATATATATATATTTATTTATTTATGGGTAGAGATTCCTTATGTTAATGTCTTAAACCAAAAACCTGAATTAGACTTTGGGATCAACCAACGCGTCTTTTCACGATGAACCAATTTATCTTTTCACGTGTCTGTATTGACATTCAGTTAGAAACCCCATTATTTTCTTATTGGACTGCCCAACTGGTTTCCACTCATTTAGTCTTTACCCTTTAGGATTTTATTTAGATTTTAACTTCAACAATCACTTTGTTTGGTTATACACTATAAATAGCCAATATAATTTATCAATAATATGTTAGCCTAGTTTATTTATTATTAGTATTTAATAATAAAACCAACATTTGATGAATGAAATATCTATTTTAAACTATAGCTTGTATTCTTAAAACTTGAACCTAGACTTGAATCCATTATTCTTATAAATATTAAATACTAAATTTGATTTTTTTTTATACCATTTTTAAATGAAAAGAACATCAATGAATTCAAATTAATAAAATATAGAATTTATTGTTTTTATCAAACTAATGAATTTGGGACCGTATATATATAACATTGCTAACAACATATTGTCCATATGAACGTGGATTACATATCGATTCCGACAACAAATTCACGTTGTCGAGAATTGCGACACCATAGGCGACGATGAGTTATGAGAAGAATGGGAATAAAATTTAGAAGTCATCGGTAAGGTCAAAGTTAACGGTATGTTGTCTGCATTCTGAGTCCAAAATTTGGTGCAAAATCTATTATTGCCAAGTATTGCATCAAGGTTGTTGTCGGTATGTTGATGGGAATGTGGTTTTGGAGAAATTTTATAGTACACTAGGTCCATGTAGACCGTTCTAATGAAAAACTGACACGTAAGTGACATGAACTATTGAAAATAAAAAACACGTATGTATCAGCTTTTTATCGGGAAGGTTCATATAAACCTGATCCATTATATAATTTCCCGTGAGTTTGCAACCAAAATTTGGTGCAAAATTTATTCGCACTAATATTGCACCCGAGATTGTTGTCAGTTGTGCTGGATTCGTCACGGGAAACTGACCGGCAAAAGCGGAAATACGCATCGATTTCCTAGAATCCGGTCCCAGGAGCTTAAGATGTGGAAATCAATAACTTATAGCATAATGAGAAGTTCGGAAACTTGCCCAGCAAATCTCTTAAAGAGACGGATGCAGACTGCAGAAATCAAGTATAGATTTCCTCCACCGATGCGTACACGAACGGCTCTAGGACCGAAACCCGTGCTAGCGACTCGGATGACAAGAAGAAAGGGAGAGAGGGGCTGCCCACAAGAAGAAATATAGCTGTCCCATTTTTCTTTCCAAAAGAAAAATCAAACCATCTTTTTCAAGTGGCCAAAACTCATTCTTACCAAAAGAATAAAATGTTCAAAAAGTGGGCAAATTATTTCTTGAAAGAAATAATATACAACCAAAAGAATTAAGGAGTGAATGAGTGTAATGATGCATGAAAGAGCAAAGTCCAACTTTGCATTCAAATAAGTCAATACCAATGACTTATCATGGTGACTCACCATCACCTTTCACCATCACGCTTTCATCTTAAAGACTTTACCATTTAAAGTCAAAAATATGACTCATTCAATCCCTCCATAATTCGGCCAAGAGTGATGAATGCATGGGATATTTTTTTCCTTTTCATTCTTACCATAAGAATGAACAAAATATCTTAAGTAGCAAAGTCCAACTTTGCTTACCAAAAGATCATACATGACTCACCATATTCATCATCACTTTTGTCGACAAAATGAGTCATCCCTTAGCCCAATTCTCCCATAAATTTCAGCCATACAAATACCACTTCATGTGGGCATTTTTTTCATTTTAAGCCTAAGCCCAATTTAACATCCTTTGATTGAATTAATTTCAAATGCAACTTTAATAAACCATGTATGCTTATATATTATACCATAATATATTACATACATTTAAATTAAAATTCATTTGACCTATTAATTTAATCAATGGATTAAATTAGACATACATAAAATGTAATATTTCCACCTAGGAAATAATCTCATAAATTAATTCATTGAATTAATTAAGAGAAGGCCAAAATAAATATTAATTATAGTATGTTGATCAATCCAATAGACTTATATAATATAATTAATAAGTCTCTCTCTCTTCAAGCGTGTATGCTCCAAGTACACACTTATTCCGACTAGTTAAAGTCTAGATGTTCAATGTGTACGATCCGATGGGCCCGTATTTATGTTGGCAGTGGGCCAAGGCCCACAGACTACAGGCGGGCTCTAGCAAGCCACTACAGCCCCCAATTAAGACGGAGATAGCAGTCAAACTGTCACCATAACCCTGTAGTTGAACTTGTATGTCCTATGTCACTGATATCGGTGTCCAACACAGAGGCATGGTTGATCACCCTCTATATGTGTCCGGACATTTACTTGATCCCGAAAGAACTGATGCTCACAAACAAGATCTAATCCTGTTTGGGTGTGGCCACACTCTTATCAGTAACATTCATCAAGAGGCCGGTGATATCGTCTCAGTAAATTAATGAGTGACATTCCCTTCTGCATATCCATAATACTGCCATGCTCACTGACACACCCGAACGTACCCATACTTGGCACCCTTTTACAGGCCCGTTAGGCGTACACCAAAGTGTGCCACTTCACATGCAGAACCATCATATGGTCTGGTCAAAGGACTTATACAAGTACTACTCAAGAATCATTTGTGATACTATACCATGTAGATTCCCATTAAGTAGATCGGTCTAGTACCATGCCCTTTTTACATGTACCCATTAACCTCATGTTCTATGACCGGTAAGACACCGCCATACAACCAAGGTTAATGATAGTCTTTAGTTCCATTCATTCCTATGATTGGAACAGACTACGGATGACTTTATGGCCATATCGTTTTCCCTATCCACAGTCTTACTGCCAAGTGCCTCAGACTTGACAACATGGATATGGATATGTCCATTGGATACTCTATTTAAAATATAGCACAAGACATATAATAAATAGATTAATGCCTTTATTTCCTTGACACAAATTGTATAATACATAAAGTTCACATTAATGTACAAATGTATTATACAAACACAAGGACCAATGCCTCGGGACTAGGGCATTTCCAACAAGTTGACGGTTATAAATATAGTGTTAACGGTATATTTGCTCCAAAAATTGACAATAAATTTGTTGGCGCTGAATATTGGGTTGAGTTCGTAGTCAGCAAGTCAACGCAAAAGTTAAGGTTGACGACATGTTGTCAATGGTTTTTGTCCTAATTGTTGATATGATAATGCAAAAATGTATTGTTATCTGTATATTACATTTTTTTAATATAGATTTTGTATATTAAGATATCAATAATATCAGTATGGAAGATTCCTTTGCATCATACAACCAATTAGTTGTAATATATTGATTTTCGGTTTGTTTTAATACTATTTTACACATTTACAAATTAAAAATAAATTTATTTTTATTCATATGTTTTGCTGATTTTTCTATTATCTGACGTTATTGATATCTAAAATTATTTGGAAACAAACATTTCCAAAAAATTTAAAAATTATATGATTTTATTGTTTGAAACTTTGACACTTTCAGCAAATCTGTTTTCTTATCCAAGCAATTTTCTGAAATTGTATATCATACTAAAATATTATTAGTCATGTCATTTAATAAAGCTTGTTACATAGACATGAAATAAAATCGAATTTGGGGCTAATAATATTAAAATGAACAGATCAGGTATTCAATGTGTTTAAAAATTGATCATGGGTCCAATTGCAGTTTTGATAAAAGATCAGGGTGCACAGGATGTGTTCTCCCTTAGTTGCATAACTATTTCTTCATTGTTTACTCATTAACCGATTTTGTTCTCATAATTGTTGAAGTGGATCTCAACTTACTGCCAACTTAATGATCTTTATGAAAAGTATTGTTATTTTCCTTTCATTAGTTGTAATCACTATATCTAATCTTACAAAAGTTTTAAAAAAATCTTTCATTTAATAGTTGATAATTAAGCACTTACCTTTATTTGATATTATATAGTATTAATACTGTGTAGGAAGACTTGATTAATTTCTTATGTGGCAACAATTGGCATAATCTAGCTAGTGATGCTTGTCAATTATGCATTTTGGTGTTCATGGTGGATTAGGAGGATCGTGTGCTAAGCTTTGGATCTAGCAATGCTTGCTATACCAAGTGAGTGGTAATTATGGTGTACGATATTCTATATACTTGCTTTGAAAAATCTGATTTACACAATTTTTATTTGTTCGTATTTCATCCGTATCCGTTATCATGTCTCATCAACCTTCATATTAGGTTTGCATTCTGTTTCTATATCTGTATTTGTATTTGTATCAGGTTTGTGTTTGATGGGTCTAAAACACACACATACACACACTAAAGAGCAATTGTACTATGTCGATTATGTAATAAAGAGTAAGAAGGATGTCGATTCCACGAGGCCTATGCATACAAATACTAAATGCATGCAGGTTATTTATTAAGAAAATATTATAAGTTTGATTTTTTGATTTCTAAACCTAAATTTATACTAGGAAGCTATTATATAAAATAACTAAAGCAAAACAATTAAAACTAATAAGATCAAATTCAATTATAGAGTTAAGTAAGGCATATGGTTTCACCTAGTATTCATTCTAGTAATTTTTTACATCATGCAATTAACTTTATTAAATTCTAAGGATGACAAATTCCTCAAGCAATTAACACTGGTTAAGACTATCAATTCTAATTCACAACCTAAATACTTAAACTGGTTTTATCTGAAGCAATTAGATAAGAAATCATTAAGCACTTGAAAATCTAACATAAAATAGTGAGCCACAAAAGCAATGGTCCAACAATCATCATATTATGCATTTTCATTAATTCAGTCATTTGGTCAATTATAAATTAACTAAAAACATTGATTAAGAAAGTTACATAGAAATCTTGCCAAATGATGGAGTATCCAAATTACTCCTTTACATTGGTATGTAATCTATATGGATGTCTGAATAAAGACTTGGATCTTTATTGTATAAATCGAGTACTTAATTTGATTATGGAAAATGGATTTTCATGAAAATTTTAATCGGAAGATGTATAGGTTGTCGTGAGTAATCTCATCACAGTAAATGTGGCCATATGCCAAATCTATTAACTTTTATGGACTAAATCACTAACAAATAAGTAAAACACATCAATGAGCCCTTTGAACTTTTTGATTTTTTCCAATCATCCCCTTGATTTTCACTTTACACACATTAGGTCGCTGATCTCTTGATTTGTTGTGTAGTCACCTAGATTTTAACACTTCCGTCACGTGTGGGAGACAAACCTGTAACTTGGTGCATTGACCTGTTGAATGTGACACATTAGCGTCCACAGAAGAAAACTATTGCCACATTATCTAGGCCCCACTTGGACACTGACGTGGCACATTCAACTGGTTGATATGCCAAGTAACAGAGTTTGTCTTCCACGCATGATGGAAGGGTTAAAATTTGGGCGACTACACAACAAATCAGAGATCAAGGACTCAATGTGTGTAAAGTGAAGATCACGTTGAATGTGACACATTAGCGTCCACGGAAGAAAACTATCGCCACGTTAGCTATGCCCCACTTGGACACTGACGTGGCACATTCAACTGGTTGATGTGCTAATTAACAGAGTTTGTCTCCCACGCTTGACAGAAGGGTTAAAATTTTGGCAACTACATAATAAATCAGGAGATCAAGGGCTCAATGTGTGTAAAGTGAAGATCAATGAATCAACTGCTGAAAATGAAAAAGATCAGGGGGCTAAGGATGTGTTTTACCCTAATAAATAAGATAAGTTCTTTATCTTTTTTTTTTCCAAAAACAAAAAAAAAAGAAAAAGAAGCTCTACTCTCCTGCCTTCATTTGCTACCAACTAGCATGAACTTTTATAGGAGTATAATATTATTTTAATTATTCCCTCTTTGGTTGATCATCATTTGACACTTCTAGAAGTGGTGGTAACTATTTGCGATTCTCATGTTTGAGGTTCCACTGCTGATTGGAATTTGGATTCTATTAACCTCTATTCTGTTAACCTTGACTTTTATACTTATGCAGGATATGGATCAGGACTTAGCAGAGACACACTGAATAAAAATGGGCACCTGTGGATTGGCTTAGACATTTCACAATCAATGCTAAGTATGTCTGTCATTGAGTTTAATCAATTTGCTACTATTATGTATTGTTTCCTTTATAGAAAACAATTGATAGCATTATTTGTCAAAGCTAGATTTGGCATTAGAGAGGAAGGTTAAGAGCAATCTTCTACTTGGTGATATAGGCCAGGTATCCATTTAATATGTAGTTATTTTTGTGAGGTTTTCCAATCAGTCTTGAGCAAGTGGTATATAAAATGGAATTGTTAGGACTAAAATGCAGACATTTTTTGTGATATACTAAATACGTTGTGGTATACTTTTTCATTTAAAGCTGAGATGATTTTTTAACATCTCTTATTTCTGTTTTCAAATTCCTATTAGTCTATGAAATGGTGGTATAAACTAAACGCTTATTGAGGTGGTCCTCTAAACACATAACTGATAGCTTTATTTAGATGACGTATACTAGCAGCTGAAGTTATTACATCGGCCTACAAAAAAACATTGGAATTGATATGTTGCCATAGAAGGCTATGTTTTTGCAAGCATGACTTGATTGAAATAGTTTTAGCCATGGTTGATGAAAAAGAATAAATAGTAGATTTAGGAATGATGATATAAATTGGTGGTGAAATAAATTATTGGCTTTATCCTTTTACTTTCATTTGGTCTTTACAAGTTTACCTTATGGAAAGACATTCTTTATCACATAAACATCAATACATCACTGTTAGGGTGACCATGGTTTGTATATTGTGCAATTCTATAATATTAATTTTGCTAACACTACTTTTTTCTATAGTTTTTCTAATAATCATATGTGATTGAACTTGCTACCTTTGCTTTGCTGTTGGCTATTTTTAATATTTTCTCGTAGGACGATAAAATCACGTTTTGGTGGAGGGCTTAGCTCTACGTCCTGGAGTTATTGATGGTGTTATCAGTATATCTGCAGTTCAGGTTGGAGTTACTTATTGCTTATGCTATTACTATATGCCATGCCAGAATTTACTAAGACACTGTCTTTCTTACTTTGTGTTCCTTCTTAGCAAACATTCTGATACAAATACTATGAATTTTTTTTAACAAAGTTTTCATACTTTGTTCATTTATCTTAGATTTTAGAAATTGATGTGTTATGATCCTAATTTTTGGAATTTGTGATGAATGTTCAGTCTTAATTTTGAATTTAAAGAAAGTTTATTCAATGTGCTTGACCTTTAAAGTAAATGCTCATTTGCTTTTTCTCATATTATCCAGGATCCTAGTTTCCCGTAGCTTGCTTTGAGAATTTGGCAACCATGCTTTCTTCCCAGATATGACACCAAATATGTTCATTACTTGGCAAAATTTCCCCTTTTCTTTCCCTTGCTAGTTGTTACTCTACATTCATTTTCATCTTCTACTAGAACAAATACCAGAAACACCTTTAGATATTATACAAAGATCAATGAACATTCAATCTCAAATACCATCTTCCAAAAAACTGAGAGTGCAAGATTCCTCATTTTATAAATAATTTTCCCTAAATGGATATTGGTAGCTTAAAATTTACAATGTTCGAGAAAGAGGTATAATCGTGGATACATGTAATACAAGATAGATTCCATGAGAAAAGTTTGGGTGGAAAAGGCACTAAACAACTTGGGTTCTTTGATTATGTTCCCCAATAAGATTTTGCTGTATCTATGTCCCACCATCACACTCTACTTTCCATTAATGCATAAACCTTTATAGCTATTTTTAGAAGTAAAGCTTCAAATTACCTTAATTTATAATATAATGTTGTCTAAAATGGCTGTTTAGGAGATTTTCCATGATTATGGATCGTAAAGCACCTTTGCTTGTATTCATAATTATTATGATATGGATCATATTGTATGGTGCATAATTTCAAATCATACACTATTATGCATTTGGTGTCTTACGCACTTCAGCTTATTGTATTTTGATTTAACATGGCAGTGGTTATGCAATGCTAATAGGTCTTCCCAAAAGCTAAAGCCAAAGTTAAGACTAGAGTATGTTTATTTGTTTAATGTTTTAACACAATACTTATGAACACAATTCCAGTTGGAGTATTTTGTTCCAATATCTTAATATTGCTAACTTCTTTTGTTGATTAAATTTCATTTTAGGGCTTTCTTCGGATCATTATACAGATGCCTGAAAAGAGGTGCACGGGCAGTGTTTCAAGTCTATCTTGAAAAATATAGCATAGGGTGAGCTTATTTTAATGTCTGCAAAGCATGCTAGATTTGCTGGTAGCATTGTTGTTGACTATCCAAACAGGTAGTATTGCATACTTGATTTGCTTGCACCATGCATAGTTATGTTATATATTAACTTTGTCAAATGATGTTTTTTAGTTCTTGCTTCTATAGTTGTATTTGTTAGATAAGTTGTGACTTGGTTATGGTGCAATGGTCTACAAATGAGAATAGTTGAAAAGTTGTAGTGATTATTTGGCAGAAAAAACTAAGTAGGCTTTTTCTCATATATTAGAGGCACAAACTTATATACCCTGTAACTCTTCTTTGTTCATTTTCACCCCATCACTATCCTTCAGAACCACTCATTGCTGCCCCCTTAGAACTGGGTCATTACATGTTAGCATCATTACGTATTCACTTGACCATAAGTCATTTGCAACTTTGGATGATTTCAACAAGGGGTGAAGGAATTTGGGATTTCAGAAGTGGATTTTGCATTGATCTTTGCTGTTCGGTTTATGGAACGGCTGTACATATGAGACATAGCACCTTGCATTTTTTTTAAGGAGGGGTTAAATGCAAAGATGGTCATTCGACTTTACTTATTAATTCATTACAGTCACTAAACTTCAATTCAGGTTACAAAGTAGCTGGAGTTTGATTTTTGTCCCACTAACACTATTACGACATTCTGGGCTAATTTTGTGTTGGAAAACTGACTTGGCATATATGAACATTGAACTCAAGCCACATCACAGGTCAACTCCACCAACATCAAATCAACAATATAAACACTCCAAACTTCAAAATGTTGTTTATAGACCGATATTGGAGTATTTATGTTGTTGATATTACGTTAGTGTTGTTAATATAGTGTGGCTTTTGATTTAACGTGCCTTAATCCTTTGTCAAGTAGTGCCACATCAATTTTCCAACATAGATTTTATTGAAAACTCATAAGAAAGACTTTACTGAAACAAAAATCCAAGTTCAATTATTTATATGACACAAACTAAAGTTTAGTAACCATAATGAACAAAATTGAATGATTGCCGTTTCATTTGGCCCTTTTGAGTTGCAGAAAGTGAACTATTTTCTAACGTTGCTTACTTTACAGTGGCAAGAGTAGGGAAGAATACCTTGTCCTGACTTGTGATACTCCATCATTGGTCACATCCATGCCCAAGGGAAAAGGCGAAGATGAAGAATGTTGCTCTAATGATGACCTCATTTACAATCAAGAAAAGCACACAGTAAGTTCAACTTCTTTTCAAAATATTTTTCAAATTACTTAGGTTGACATACCTTTTGCAGGTTCCATTTTCAGAAAAGAACAGACCAATGAAAAGGCAAAAAGTAAGAAAGGGAAGGGCGAAAAAGATGAGCTAACGAGTAAGGCTATCTTTTGCCAAAATAGAGTAACCTTTATTTAAACATCTCATCTATTATCAATTATTATTGTATTATTTAATAAATATGCCTAATTTTTTTTATGTATTCAACTAAAAAATGTATATTTTTGTATGTGATAATTAAATATTGAAAATGATCTGAAATGAGTTTTATTATTCAATAAATATAAAAGTCAATTGATTAAAGTTTTATATCAAGCAACACATTAGAAAGAAATATGAAAATAAAGTATTAATATATAACAAAATAACATAATTGAAAATGGGAACATAATTTACTATCATTAAACCGTTACGTAAGTCCTATTAATGCTCTATCAATGCATAGTTAAGTATATATGAGCATCTTTGATTTTGATTTGTCTGTATCAATTAAGGAATGAAATAAGAAATTTTCATCATTCACCATTTCAGCTGTCTTAAATATGTTGGAAGAACAAAATCAGCTACTTATGGAGATGATGATGATGATGATAGTAATGGACCAAGAAGAAGAAGAAGATGATGATGACGACTTTGAAATTAGAAGTCTAAATTTGCCTTTAAACATATATGAAGGAGAAAACAAAATATTGATGGAGGATGTGAATGATATTAGTGATCCAAATATTCGTGATTATCTTCAAGACAGACAAACAAAAATGTTACAAGAAAGAGCAAGACAACACGGACAAAATCAAAGGATGCATATTTTTGTATCTTCAGAGTCTCAGAATCCGGCTCTAGAATCTCTAGGTTTGTCATCTTTCTCTGTCAACTTAGATGAACATTATTCTTATGTTGCCTTAGCTGAACAACCAATAAAAATTGAAACAAAATTAAAAAGGAGATACGAAATTCTATCCAAACAAGTTGTGAATTTGAAAGAATGTGAAAATTCATTGAAGAGATTGGAATTGGTAATTAGAAGAAACAATTTGAAATACAAAGATAAGATATTGATGATGGATATGAACAAAATTGAAGATCCAAATGTCCATGCATACGTTCAAGGATGGCAACGAGAAATTATAGCAATAAGAATGGCAGAACAAGCACAACAGTCATAACCACCTTCATCACACTTTAAGTATTTGAACAATAATCATAGAACTAAACTAGATTATGAAATTATTGTGATGTCAAATGTGTTCAAATTATCTTTGTAGTTCATTATAATGTCTAAATTAATTGTATCGTGCTATCTTGTATCAAAAGTCGTTCAATATGTATTTTGACTATTGCGGTAGAAGTAGAATTACTAAAAAAAAATAGCACAGTACCACACTGTGACTAAAAATGGTGTCAGATTTTTTGCTCGATCGAATGGAGCCAAATCCCACGCCAATTCTAATGCTGCATTTGCAACCCTATTGGACAGGTGCGCCAATCTGTGTCAATTTCAATTGAAACTTTTAATTTGGCCAAACCAATCCCTAGCCTTTTGAAGTTGTCATAAAATATCACTTACCCTTCTGAACTTTGAAAACATCCAATGCAAAGTTCAAAGTGGAAAGTGAAGCTCAATCGCCAGCTGATGTGAAAAACATGCAACCAAAGCAATTAAACGAGTGACATGTGTTAATCTCGATTCAATTATTTCTCTACTAGAATTTTGATAAAATTAATCAAATTTACATTTGGATCCTGTAGAAGACACAACTAAAGAACTCTTAATGTTGCGTAAGTTATTTAATGTTTTAGGTTACGGATTTAATATCTTATACTCTTTGAAGTGCACAACAATTGAATGGATTCAGTGAGAGGCTTAAAATGTCAAAAATGGAATTTCATTGCCTAGGCTACATGGAATTTCATTGCCTAGGCAAGAGCACTGGGCATGCTTTAAATAATGGCAGATATTAGTCTAACTCTACCTCTAACGAATTCAGAAAAACCCATTTTCTTTGTTTACTGGTTCAATTTCAATTCTTGATAGCAAACCCTTAATCTACTCCAAAAAAATCTCTTATTTTCTTACCCAAATCCTTTCTTTCCCATAAAAGGGATCCTCATGGCGAAGAATTTTTTGTCTCTTACAACTTTTATTTTTGCATGTTTCATTCTGGAACATCCAACCACATCAAATTAAGGAGGGCCACTTATATCTAGACGTATCTATGGGCCAGGCTTGGTCTAAGTCAAAAAACACTGAGCTCAAGTCCAATCCAGCTTGCCTCAAATTTAGGTGTGCTCGGCTCGAGGGCAAAAAATATTTTTATGAGTTGTAAGTATATGGTTTCCTTTTATAGATTAGCTTTCATAAATAAAGTGTGGTAGGTAAAGATTAATGTGAATACACTAAAAGACAAATGTGTTTTACATTTAAACAAAAGTTACAGTGTGGATGAACTGGCAACCACTCATTTTTTCCTCCAATTGTAAGCCTCCCTATTGAATTATGTAATTATAAAATATAACCGTTTAACACAAAAAGTTTGACCAGATTAAATATGGTGTGATATTTATGTCACCTACCTAAATATATACACGTCACATTTGACACACACAATTCTAATAATAATTTGGGCAGATGCGATGAACGTAGATACCTCTTTGAAAAATTCTTAGATAGCAAACTTCATTATGGATTGTTACAATGAATTTTGTCTATAAAAAATAGATATATATGATCACTATATGGAAAATGGTTCGTTTTAATGATATAAGGTATCCAAATCCTGTGTTGTTAGTGGTAAAATCCAATGGATCAGGCCATTAAAGAAACTTTCTTTTTATCTATTAAACTATTTTCTATAAACATTGTAATACAGATAAATTGTCATATTAATGAGTTTGTGTAGTAAACAACTTTGTGTTAATTTTGAATTCAAAATACACAACTTAGAATAAGAGAAAAATATTTTACTATCATAAATTCAATTATTACTTTTTAAAATTGTTGGAGAATAAAATAACATTTCTACATTATGATTAAATAAAAATGAACTGTGACCAATACGTGGTAGAATGAGCAGAAGAATATATATATATATATATATATATATATATATATATATATATATATATATATATATATATATATATATAGTTTTGGATTTATCAGTCACCACTATTGAATTTTCTTTTTATAAAATCTAATGGTTTGGTACAAGTACTTCTACGAGCTTAAATGAGTGTGATGGTGTTGTGCCTGTTTTAGGTCTATGGGGAATTTATTTGCACCATAGGAGAAATATATGAATAAGATGATGAATACCATGGACATACGCTGCAACTGATTTCTAGGTCATTAAGTTGGAATTTTTCTTATATTGTTTGGTGACGTCACAATGTTGATAGTAAGAATATATATAATATGGCAAGAATAAAAAATGGAGTAATTACATAATTTTCAAAAATTCTGTTTGAAGCCGTGACATGTACAAAAATTTTTTATGAGCTGTAAGTCTATGGTTTCCTTCTATAAATTAGTTTCCATATATAAAGTGTGGTAGGTAAAGGTTAATGTGAATACGTTAAGAGATAAATGTGTTTCACATCTAGACAAAATTTACAGTCTTAGTGACTGGCAACCACTTGTTTTCTTCTCCCAAGTCCCAACAATATACCATGAGTTTGCTTTGGAGTTTCTATATATACACATGCCTCCCTATTAAATTATGTATTTTTAAAATATAACTATTTAGCACAAAAACTTTGATCAAATTAAATGAGGTGTGATATTTTTATCACCTACTTAAATATATATTAAATATATGTGTTATATTTCACACACACAATTATAATAATAATTTGGTGTGAATGCGATGAAGGTAGATATCTCTTTGAGCTATATATATATATATATATATATATATATATTATGGATTGGTACAATGAATTTTGCCTATAAAAAATAGATATATATATATGATCACTATATGGAAAATTGTTGGTTTTAATGATATGAGGTATTCAATTGGCATGTTGTTAGTGGTAGAATACAATGGACTAGATCATTATAGAAATATTATTTTTATTTATTAAACTATTTTCTATAAACATAATAATATTGTTAAATTGTCATATTAATGATTTGGTATGGTAAACAACTTTGTGTTAATTTTGAACTTAAAATACACAGTTTAGAATAAGAGAAAAAGATTTTAATACTACAAATTCAATTTTTAACTTTTAAAATTATTGGAGAATAAAATAACAGATGCATCCTAGAAATAAATGAAAATGAACAGCTATATATAATGGGTAGAATTAGTACAATAAATGAATATGATTTCCTTATATAAAGTTGTTTCCATATATAAAGTGTGGTAGGTGAAGTTTGGTGTGAATATACCGAGAGATAATTGTGTATCTAGACAAGTTCTACCAGCTTGGTGAACGAGAAACCACTCATTTTCTTCTCCCAACAATATACCATTATTTTGCATTGGATTTTATATATATAAATAATGGATATTATGGCAATTGGCGAAGAGGTAAGAAATTCCAATATATGATGGATGGAAATGTCGGTCGTAAAGGTTTACGGTTGGTCTGTGACTACAAACTACTTATATTTGTGATTCCAAAGTTATTAAAACTTAGAGTTATCGAGTCGCAAACTTAATGCAAATCGCATTCAATCGACAAAGCAAAGCATTTAGTCCTTACTAAAAGTTTGCAATTGATTTCTCGGAGTTAGCATTATAAATTTTTTCGCTTAATTAGTGTTTTTTTTACAATTTAAAATGTGGCAAGAGATTTGCAATGGAAAAAAAATTAACCCAAGCAAATTACATGATTTTAAATCAGTTTTTTAAGCCTTTACGTATGAAAATATTTTTATGAGTTGTAAATATATATTATTTCTTCTATAGAGTAGTTGCCATATATAAAGTGTGGTAGGTAAAGAATAATGTGTATATATATAGTTGTTGTGCTCTTTGCTTAATCCACATCTTGCTCAAAGAGAAATTGACCTTTGTGACTACTCTGGCTAAGATTGCACATGTTGCCGGCGATAAGGGCATGTAAGGGAGGAGGTTCTTCCTTCATAACAACACTATAATCCCCTAGTTATAGTAGTCGCCGGCGACGTTGTGCAATCTTAGCCACCAGAGTATTCTTTCTTTCGTATCACTTGCTACAAAGTTGGGAAGGCCATTTTCAGCAGTTGAAGTACTCACATATAAAACCAATACCTTTACTTACTTACATATGCAAAAATAATATTTTGTTAAATTTGAATTGTAATATTTTGAGTAAAGGTGACATAGTTTCTCTTGAAAGAAAGATCACAAATGTCACTTGGTTGATAATTTAACCAAGATATCACCACTAATGGATTTCAATTACCTTGCTAACATTTTAGTGCTTGTTCTAGTTCTGCCACGTCATAAGATGCTCTGCCAACTGCCTTTGTTTGTAAAATATCTACTATTTTATTTTGTATGTTTGTAATAATTTGCAGAGTCATCACCAGCTGTAAGATAGCCTTTATGTCTTTGTCTGTAGGAGTTTATGTAAAATGTGTCTGTAATAATTTCATCTTTTGAGTCGTAAAATATCTTGTACTGTAAATGATCTAAGATGGGTTGAAAGCTGTTTGCCCTACGTGGCATTAAGCTTTGTCGTTTTAGAAGGCCTTCTGCTCTATAAAGAAAAACCTGCATAGTTTGTAATCCTCAAGTTTTTCCAGAAAATAAAATCAAATGTTGTTGGAGATAAATTTCATATAAACTTCAGTACAGCAAACTAAACTTATAGAGGCGAATTTATATTCCCCACAAAAATTTGTACATTTGTGGGGAAACTAAAATTTGCCATACATAGAAGGATAACAAGTGGGACGTACATGCTCGCCACAAAAGGACATATATTGGTGGCAAATTCCTTTTTCCGCCGCAAATGTTGTTATGTGTAGTGGAGAGTTTTACAATCCGACTATAGAGAAATTTTATACATTTTACTGGGACTTCTAAATTCACCAGTAATGCATATTTGGGGCATTTTAAGTTCACCACTAAAAATTCCTATATTAACATTATAATGAAATCTCATTTATAAATATTTACCTAGCTATATTTTTCATCGTAAAATATTAATAGGCTTATATTCGAAGTTTGAAATTTTTAGTCTTTCTTATTTTTATAAATAAATTTTTAGTCTTTCTATAACAAATGATATTTGTTTATTTAAATAAGATACTTTTATATTCATAAACTAATTATGGAAGATATTAATGTTGAAACCCAAGAAATCACATCAAAATTTCATTGAATCGAACAGAATCGGATAGGAGATTGCTGGTTATGTCTTCCTTAATTAAAGTCTCCCTATGTTTTTTTATTTATTATTTTTTTATTTTTTATTTTTTATGGGTAGAGATTCCTTATGTTAATGTCTTAAACCAAAAACCTGAGTTAGACTTTGGGATCAACCAATGCGTCTTTTCATGACGAACCAATATGTCTTTTCACGTGTCTGTATTCGCATCCAATTAGAAACCCCATTATTCTCTTATTGGACTGCCCAATTGGTTTCCACTCATTTAGTCTATACCCTTTAGGATTTTATTTAGACTTTAACTTCAATTATCACTTTGTTTGGTTAAACACTATAAATAGCCAATATAATTTATATATAATATGTTAGCCTACTTTATTTATTATTAGTATTTAATAATAAAACCAACAATTGATGAATGAAATATATATTTTAAACTATAGCTTGTATTGTTAAAACTTGAACCTAGACTTGCATCCATTACATGTTCTTATAAATATTAAATACTAAATTGATTTTTTTTTATCAAACTAATGAATTTGGGACCGTACATATATAACATTACTGACAACATATTGTCCATATGAACGTGGATTGCATATCGATTCCGACAACAAATTCACGTTGTCAATATTTGTGACACCATAGGTGACGATGAGTTATCAAAAGAGTGAGAATAAAATTTAGAAGTCATCGGTAAGGTCAAAGTTAACAGTATGTTGTCTGCATTCTGAGTCCAAAATTTGGTGCAAAATCGATTATTGCCAAGTATTGCATCAAGGTTGTTGTTGGTATGTTGACGGGAATGTGATTTTGGAGAAATTTTATAGTACATTAGGTCCATGTAGACTGTTCTAATGAAAAACTGACACGTAAGTAACATGAACTATTGAGAAAATAAAAAACACATATGTATCAGTTTTTTATCGGGAAGGTTCATATAAACCGGATCCATTATTTAATTTCTCATGAGTTTGTAACCAAAATTTGGTGCAAAATTTATTCACACTAATATTGCACCCGAGATTATTGTCAGTTGACGGTTATAAATATAGTGTTGACGGTATATTTGCTCCAAAAATTGACAATAAATTTGTTGGCGCTGAATATTGGGTCGAGTTCGTAGTCATCAAGTCAACGCGAAAGTTAAGGTTGACGACATGTTGTCGATGGTTTTTGTCCTAAATGTTGATATGATAATGCAAAAATGTATTGTTATCTGTATATTACATTTTTTTTAATACAGATTTTGTATATTAAGATATCAATAATATCAGTATGGAAGATTCCTTTGCATCATACAACTAATTAGCTGTAATATCTTGATTTTCGGTTGGTTTTAATACTATTTTATACTTTTACAAATTAAAAATAAATTTATTTTTATTCATATGTTTTGCTGATTTTTCTACTATCTGACATTATTAATATCTAAAATTATTTGGAAACAAACATTTCCAAATAATTTAAAAATTACATGATTTTATCATTTGAAACTTTGACACTTTCAGTAAATCTGTTTTCATATCCAAGCAATTTTCTGAAATTGTATTATATACTAAAATATTATTAGTCATGTCATTTAATAAAGCTTGTTACATAGACATAAAATAATAATATTAAAATGAACAGATCAGGTATTCAAAAAAAATTGATCATGGGTCCAACTGCAGTTTTGATAAAAGATCAGGGTGTACAGAATGTGTTCTACCTTAGTTGCATAACTATTTCTTTAGTGTTTACTCATTAACCGATTTTGTTCCCATAATTGTTGAAGTGAATCTCATCTTATTGCCAACTTAATGATCTTTATGAAAAGTATTATTATTTTCCTTTCATTAGTTGTAATCACTATATCTAATCTTACAAAAGTTTTAAAACAATCTTTCATCTAATAGTTGATAATTAAGCACTTACCTTTATTCGATATTATAGAGTATTAGTACAGTGTAGGAAGACTTGATTAATTTCTTATGTGGAAACAGTTGGCGTAATCTAGCTAGTGATGCTTGTCGATTATGCATTTTGGTGTTCATGGTGGATTAGGAGGATCGTGTGCTAAGCTTTGGATCTAACAGTGCTTGCTGTACCAAGTGAGTGGTAATTGTGGTGTACGATATTCCATTTACTTGCTTTCAAAAATCTGATTTACACAATT
This sequence comes from Euphorbia tirucalli, assembly GCA_039660915.1. NCBI lineage: Eukaryota > Viridiplantae > Streptophyta > Magnoliopsida > Malpighiales > Euphorbiaceae > Euphorbia > Euphorbia tirucalli. The sequence goes on along the minus strand of CM077634.1, from coordinate 20,474,824 downwards.
TTTATTTGTTCGTATTTCATCCGTATCTGTTATCATGTCTCATCAACCTTCATATTAAGTTTGCTTTCTGTTTCTATCTATATTTGTATTTGTATCAGTGTTTGTGTTTGATGGGTCTAAAACACACACACACACTAAAGAGCAAGTGTACTATGTCAATTAAGTAATAAAGAGTAAGAAGGATGTCGATCCCACGAGGCCTATGCATACAAATACTAAACGCACTCAGGTTATTTATTAACAAGGGGAAAATATTATAAGTTTGATTTTTTGATTTCTAAACCTAAATTTACACTAGGAAGCTATTATATAAAATAACTAAAGCAAAACAATTAAAACTAATAAGATCAAATTCAATGATAGAGTTAAGTAAGGTGTATGGTTTCACCTAGCATTCATTCTAGTAGTTTTTTATATCATGCAATGAGCTTTATTAAATTCCAAGGTTGAAAAATTCTTCAAGCAATTAACATCGGTTAGGACTATCAATTCTAATTCTCAACCTAAATACTTAAACTAGTTTGATCTGAAGCAATTAGATAAGAAATCATTAAGCACTTGAAAATCTAACATAAAATAGTGAGCCACAAAAGCAATGGTCCAACAATCGTCATGTTATGCATTTTCATTAATTCAGTCCTTTGGTCAACTATAAATTAACTAAAAGCATTGATTAAGAAAGTTACATAGAAATCTTACCAAATGATGGAGTATCCAAATTACTCCTTGACATTGGTATGTAATCTATATGGATGTCCGAATGAAGACTTGGATCTTGGATCTTCATTGTATAAATCGAGTACTTAATTTGATTATGGAAAATGGGTTTTCATGAACATTTTAATCGGAAGATGTATTGGATGTCGTGAGTAATCTCATTACAGTAAATGTGCCCATATGCCAAATATGTTAACTTTTATGGACTAAATCACTAACAAATAGGCAAAACACATCAATGAGCCCCCTAAACTTTTTGATTTTTTTCAATCAGCTCCTTGATCTTCACTTTACACCCATTGGGTCACTGATCTCTTGATTTGTTATGTAGTCACCCAGATTTTAACCCTTTCATCACGCGTGGGAGACAAACCTATAACTTGGTGCATTGACCCATTAAATGTGACACATTAGCATCCATGGAAGAAAACTATCACCACGTTAGCTAGACCCCACTTGGACACTGACGTGGCACATTCAACTGGTCGATGTGCCAAGTAACAGAGTTTGTCTCCCATGCATGATGGAAGGGTTAAAATTTGGGCGACTACATAACAAATCAGGAGATCAAGGACTCAATGTGTGTAAAGTGAAGATCAAGGGATCGATTGCAGAAAATGAAAAAGACCACAGGGCTAAGGATGTGTTTTGCCCTAATAAATAAGATAAGTTATTTACCTTTTTTTTTTGTTTTTTGTTTTTCAAAAAAAAAAAAAAAGAAAAGAAAAAGAATCTCTACTCTCCTGCCTTCATTTCCTACCAGCTAGTATGAACTTTTATAGGAGTATAATATTATTTTAATTATTCCCTCTTTGGTTGATCATCGTTTGACACTTCTAGAAGTGGTGGTAACTATTTGCAATTCTCTTGTTTGAGGTTCCACTGCTGATTGGAATTTGGATTATATTAACCTTTATTCTGTTAACCTTGACTTTTATACTTATGCAGGTTGTGGATCAGGACTTAGCAGAGACACATTGAATAAAAATGGTCACCTGTGGATTGGCTTAGACATTTCATAATCAATGCTAAGTATGTCTGTCATTGAGTTCAATCAATTTGCTACTAATATGTATTGTTTCCTTTATAGAAAACAACTGATATCATTATTTGTCAAAGCTAGATATTGCATTGGAGCGGAAGGTTAAGGGAAATCTTTTACTTGGTGATGTAGGCTAGGTATCCATCGAATATGTAGTTATTTTTTATAGGTTTTCCAATCCGTCTTGAGCAAGTGGTATATAAAATGGAATGAAATGCAAACATTTTTTGTGATCTACTAAATACGTTGTGGCATACTTTTTCATTTAAAGCTGAGATGATTTCTTAACATATCTTATTTCTTTTTCAAATTCTAATTAGTCTATGAAATGGTGGTATAAACTAAACGCTTATTGAGGCGGTCCTCTAAATACATCACTGATAGCTTTATTTAGGTGACGTATACTACCAGTTGAAGTTATTACATCGGCCTGCAACAAAACATTGGAATTGATATGTTGTCACAGAAGGCTATGTTTTTGCAAGCATGACTTGATTGAAGTAGTTTTAGCCATGGTAGATGAAAAAGAATAAATAGTAGATTTATGAATGAAGATATAAATTGGTAGTGAAATAAATTATTGGCTTTATCCTTTTACTTTCATTTGATCTTTACAAGTTTACCTTATGGAAAGACATTCTTTATCGCATAAACATCAGTACATCACTGTTAGGGCGACCATGGTTTGTATATTGTGCGATACTATAATATTAATTTTGCTAACACTACTTTTTTCTATAGTTTTTCTGATAATCATATGTGATTGAAATTGCTACCTTTGCTTTGTTGTTGGCTGTTTTTAATATTTTCTCGTAGGATGATAAAATCATGTTTTGGTGTAAGGCTTAGCTTTATGTCCTGGAGTTATTGATGGTGTTAACAGTATATCTGCAATTCAGGTTGGATTTACTTATTGCTTATGTTATTACTGTGTGCCATGCTAGAATTTACTAAGACACTGTCTTTCTTACTTTGCTTTCCTTCTTAGCAAACATTTTGATACAAATATTGCGAATTTTTGTTATCAAAGTTTTCATACTTTGTTCATTTATCTTAGATGTTAGAAATTGATGTGTTATGATCCTAATTTTTAGAATTTGTGATGAATGTTCAGTCTTAATTTTGAATTTCAAGCAAGTTTATTCTATGTTCTTGACCTTTAAAGTAAAACGCATTTGCTTTTTCTCTTATTATCCAGGATCCTAGTTTCTCGTAGCCTACTTTGAGCATTTGGCAACTATGCTTTCTTCCCAGATATGACACCAAATATGTTCGTAGATTACTTGGCAAGATTTCTCCTTTTCTTTCCCTTTCTAGTTGTTACTCTACATTCATTTTCATCTTCTACTAGAACAAATACCAGAAACACCTTTAGATATTATACAAAGATTAATGAACATTGAATCTCAAATGCCGTCTTCCAAAAAACTAAGATTGCAAGATTCCTCATTTCATAAATAATTTTCCCTAAATGGATATTGGTAGCTTAAAATTTACAATGTTCGAGAAAGAGGTATAATCGTGGATATATGTAATAGAAGATAGATTCCATGAGAAAAGTTTGGGTGGAAAAGGCACCAAACAACTTGGGTTCTTTGATTAAGTTCCCTAATAAGATTTTGTTGTATCTATGTCCCACCATCACACTCTGCTTTCCATTAATGCATAAACCTTTATAGCTATTTTCAGAAGTAAAGCTTCAAATTACCTTAATTTATAATATAATGTTGTCTGAAATGGCTGTTCAGGAGATTTTCCATGATTATGGATCATAAAGCACCTATACTTGTATGCATAATTATTATGATATTGATCATATTGTATGGTGCTTAATTTCAAATCATGCACTATTATGCATTAGGTGTCTTTCGCACTTCAACTTATTGTATTTTGATTTAACATGGCAGTGGTTATGCAATGCTGATAGGTCTTTCCAGAAGCCAAAGCCAAAGTTAAGACTGGAGTATGTTTATTTGTTTAATGTTTTAACATAATACTTATGAACACAATTCCAGTTGGAGTATTTTATTCCAATTTCTTAATATTGCTAACTTCTTTTGTTGATCAAATTTCATTTTAGGGCTTTCTTCAGATCATTATATAGATGCCTGAAAAAAGGTGCACGGGTAGTGTTTCAAGTCTATCCTGAAAATATAGTGCAGCGTGATCTGATTTTAATGTCTGCAAAGCATGCTGGATTTGCTGGCAGCATTATTGTTGACTATCCAAACAGGTAGTATTGCATGCTGGATTTGCTTGCACCATGCATAGTTATGTTATATATTAACTTTTTCAAATGCTATTTTTCAGTTCTTGCTTCTATAGTTGTATTTGTTAGATATGTTGTGACTTGGTTATGGTGCAATGGTCTACAAATGAGAATAGTTCAAAAGTTGTAGTGATTATTTGGCAGAAAAAACTAAGTAGGCTTTTTCTTATATATTAGAGACACAAACTTATATACCCTGTTACTCTTCTCAATTCATTTTCACCCCATCGCTATCCTTCAGAACCACTTCTTGCTGCCCCCTTAGAACTGGGTCATTACATGTTAGCATCATTACGTATGCACTAGACCCCAAGTCATTTGCAACTTTGGATGATTTCAACAAGGGGTGAAGGAATTTGGGATTTCAGAAGTGGATCTTGCATTGATCTTTGATATTTGGTTTATGGATAGGGTGACACATTTGTGTGCATATAAGCCATAGCACCTTGCATTTTTTTTAGGAGGGGTTACATGCAAAGATGGTCACTCGACTTTACTTATTAATTCATTACAGTCACTAAAATTCAATTCAAGTTACAAAATAGCGGGAATTTGGTTTTTGTCCCACTGACACTATTATGACATTCTCGGCTAATTTTTTGCTGGAAAACTAACTTGGCATTTTTTAACATTAAACTCAAGCCACGTCACAGGTTAGCTCTACCAACACCAAATCAATAATATAAACACTCCAAATTTCAAAATGTTGTTTATAGACCACTATTGGAGTATTTATATTGTTGATATTACATTAGTGCTGCTGATATGGTGTGGCTTATGATTTAACGTGCCTTGATCCATTGTCAAGTAGTGCCACATCAATTTTCCAACATAGATTTTATTGAAAACTCATAAGAAAGACTTTACTGAAACAAAAATCAAAGTTCAATTATTTATATGACACAAACTAAAGTTTAGTAACCATAATGAACAAAATTGAATGATTGCCATTTCATTTGGCCCTTTTGAGTTGCAAAAAATGAATTATTTTCTAACGTTGCTTACTTTGCAGTGGCAAGAGCAGGGAAGAATACCTTATCCTGACTTGTGGTACTCCATCATTGGTCACATCCATGCCCAAGGGAAAAGGCGAAGATGAAGAATGTTGCTCTAATGATGAACTCTTTGACAATCAAGAAAAGCATATAATGAGTTCAACGAAATGATGATGATGATGATGATGATAGTAATGGACCAAGAAGTAGATGATGATAATGATGATTAAGACTTTGAAATCAGACGTCTAAATTTGGCTTTAAACATATATGAAGGAGAAAACAAAATACTGATGGAGGATGTTAATACTATTAGTGATCTAAATATTCGTGCTTATCTTCAAGACAGACAAACAACAATCTTACAAGAAAGAGTAAGACAACAAGAAAAAAATCAAAGGAAGCACAATTTTGTATCTTTGGAGTCTCAGAATCCGACTCTAGAATCTCCAGGTTTGTCATCTTGCTCTATCAACTTAGATGAAAATTATTCTTGTGTTGCCTTAGCTGAACGACCAATTAGAATTGAAACAAAATTAAAAGGGAGATATGAATTTCTAGCCAAACGAACTGTGAATTTGAAAGAACGTGAAAATTCATTGAAGAGATTGGAATAGGTAATTAGAAGAGACAATTTGAAATGTGAAGACAAGATATTGATGATGGATCTGAACAAAATTGAAGATCCAAATGTCCATGCATACGTTCAAGGAAGGCAATGAGAAATTATAGCAATAAGAGTGGCAGAACAAGCGCAACAGTCATAACCACCTTCATCACACTTTAAGTATTTGAACAATATTCATAGAACTAAACTATATTATAAAATTATTGTGATGTCAAATGTGTTTAAATTATCGTTGTAGTTCATTATAATGTCTAAATTAATTGTGTCGTGCTATCTTGTATCAAAAGCCGTTCAATATGTATTTTGACTATTGAGGTAGAAGAAGAATTACTAAAAAAAAAAATAGCACAGTACCATGCTATGACTGAAAATGGCATTGCTTGATCCATTAGAGCCAAATCCCACACCAATTCTGGCACTATTTTGGTATCTGTCACTAACAAGTCAAACTAATGCTGCATTTGCAACCCTATCGGACAGGTGCGCTAACCTTTGTCAATTTCAATAGATACTTTCAATTTGGCCAAACCCATCCCTAGCGTTTTGAAGTTGTTATAAAATATCACTTAGCCTTTTGAGCTTTGGAAACGTCCAATGCAAAGTTCAAAGTGGAAAGTGAAGCTCAATCGCCAGCTGATGTGGAAAACATGCAACCAAAGCAAATAAACGAGTGACATGTGTTAATCTCGATTCAATTAGTTCTCTACTAGAATTTTGATAAAATTAATCAAATTTAGATTTGGATCCTGTGGAAGACACAGCTAAAAAACTCTTAGGTTTAATGTTGCGTAAGTTATTTAATTTTTCAGGTTCCAGATTTAATATCTTATACTCTTTGAAGTGCATAACAATTGAATGGATAGAAAGAAATGGTATTCAGTGAGAGGCTTAACATGTCGAAAATGGAATTTCGTTGCCTAGGCTAGAGCACTAGGCATTCTTTAAATAATGGCAGATATTAGTCCAACTCTACCTCCAACGAATTTAGAAAACCCACTTTCTTTGTTTACTGGTTCAATTCCAATTCTTGATAGCAAACCCTTAATTGACTCCAAAAAAATCTCTTATTTCCTTACCCAAATCCTTTCTTTCCCGTAAAAGGGATCCCCATAGCGAAGATTTTTTTTTGTCTTTTATAACTTTTAATTTTGCATGTTTCATTCTGTGGAACATCCACCACATCAAATTAAGAAGGGCCACTTATATCTAGACTTATCTATGGGCCGGCCTTGGTTTAAGTCAAAATACACTGAGCTCAAGTCCAATTCGGCTTGCCTCAAATTTAGGCGTGGTCGACTCGGGGGCAAAAAATATTTTTATAAGTTGTAAGTATATGGTTTCCTTTTATAGATTAGCTTTCATATATAAAGTTTGGTAGGTAAAGATTAATGTGAATAAACTAAAAGACAAATGTGTTTTACATTTAACAAAAGATACAGTGTTGGTGAACTGGCAAAATAAAAATGAACTGTGACCTATACGTGGTAGAATGAGCACATGAACTTTATATATATATAGAGTTTTGGATTTATCAGTCACCACTATTGAATTTTCTTTTTATAAAATCTAATGGTTTGGTACAAGTACTTCTACGAGCTTAAATGAGTGCAATGGTGTTGTGCATGTTTTAGGTCTATGGCGAATTTATTTGCACCATAGGAGAAATATATGAATAAGATGATGAATATCATGGACATACGCTGAAACTGATTTCTAGGTCATTAAGTTGGAATTTTTCTTGTATTGTTTGATGATGTCACAATGTTGATAGTAAGAATATGTACAATATGGCAAGAATAAAAAATGGAGCAATTACATAATTTTCAAAAATTTTGTTTGAAGCCGTGACATGTACAAAAATTTTTATGAACTGTAAGTATATGGTTTCCTTCTATAGATTAGTTTCCATATATAAAATATGGCAGGTAAAGGTTAATGTGAATACATTAAGAGATAAATGTGTTTCACATCTAGACAAAATTTACAGTCTTGGTGAATTGGCAACCACTCGTTTTCTTCTCCCAACAATATACCATGAGTTTGCTTTGGAGTTTCTATATGTACACATGCCTCCCTATTAAATTATATATTTTTAAAATATAACTATTTAGCACAAAAACTTTGATGAAATTAAATGAGGTGTGATATTTTTATCACCTACTTAAATATATATGTTATATTTCACACATATAATTATAATAATAATTTGGTGTGAATGCGATGAAGGTATATATATATATATATATATATATAATCATTATGGATTGGTACAATGAATTTTGCCTTTAAAAAATAGATATATATGATCACTATATGGAAAATGGTTGGTTTTAATGATATAAGGTATTCAATTAGCATGTCGTTTGTGGTAGAATACAATGGACTAGACCATTATAGAAATATTCTTTTTATTTATTAAACTATTTTCTATAAACATTATAATAATGATAAATTGTCATATTAATGATTTGGTATGGTAAACAACTTTGTGTTAATTTTGAACTTAAAATACACAGTTTAGAATAAGAGAAAAAGATTTTAATACTACAAATTCAATTTTTAACTTTTAAAAAAGTTGGAGAATAAAATAACAGATGCATCCTAGAAATGAATGAAAATGAACAGTGACATAGAAGGGGTAGAATTAGCACAATAAATAAATATGATTTCCTTATATAGTGTAGTTTCCATATATAAAGTGTGGTAGGTAAAGGTTGGTGTGAATATACCGAGAGATAATTATGTATCTAGACAAGTTCTACCGGCTTGGTGAATGGGAAACCACTCATTTTCTTCTCCCAACAATATACCATTATCTTGCGTTGGATTTTATATATATAAATAATGGATATTATGGCAATTGGCGAAGAGGTAAGAAATTCCAATATATGATGGATGGAAATGTCGGTTATAAAGGTTTGCGGTTGGTCTGTGACTACAAAATACTTATATTTGTGATTCAAAAGTTATAAAAACTTAGAGTTGTTGAGTGGCAAACTTAACGCTAATCGCATTCAATCGATAAAGCAAAGCATTTACTCCTTAATAAAAGTTTGCAATTGATTTCTCGGAGTTAGCCATTAGACATTTTTTTGCTTAGTTAGTGTTTTTTTTTTTTTAATTTAAAATGTCTTGTGATGGTAAAAGATTTGATGTTGGAACTTTGATAGTAAGGAACTACCTATAAATGGAAAAAAAATTAACCCAAGCAAATTACATAATTTTAAATCAATTTTTTAAGCCTTTACGTATGAAAATATTTTTATGAGTTGTAAATATATATTGTTTCTTCTACAGAGTAGTTGCCATATATAAAGTGTGGTAGGTAAAGAATAATGTGTATATATATAGTTGTTGTGCTCTTTGCTTAATCCACATCTTGCTCAAAGAGAAATTGACCTTTGTGACTACTCTAGCTAAGATTGCACAACGTTGTCGGTGATAACGACATGTAAGGGAAGAGGTTCTTCCTCCATAACAACACTATAATCCCCTAGTTATAGTTTGTCGCCGGCAACGGTGTGCAATCTTAGCCACCAGAGTATTCTTTCTTTCGTATCACTTGCTACAAAGTTGGGAAGGCCATTTTCAACACTTGAAGTACTCCAATATAAAACCAATACCTTTACTTACTTACATATGCAAAAATAATATTTTGTTAAATTTGAATTGTAATATTTTGAGTAAAGATGACATAGTTTCTCTTGAAAGAAAGATCATAAATGTCACCTGGTTGATAATTTAAACAAGATATCACCACTGATAGATTTCAATTACCTTGCTAACATTTTAGTGTTTGTTCTAGTTCTGCCACGTCATAAGATGCTATGCCATCTGCCTTTGTCTGTAAAATATCTACTACTTTATTTTGTATGGTTGTAATAATTTGTGGAGTCATCACCAGCTGTAAGATAGCCTTTATGTCTTTATCTGTACGAGTTGATGTAAAATGTGTCTACAATAATTTCGTCTATTGAGTTGTAAAGTATCTTGTATTATAGATGATGTAAGTTGTGTTGAAAGCTGTCTGCCCTACATGGCATTAAGCTTTGTCCTTTTAGAAGGCCTTCTGCTCTATAAAGAAAGACCTTCATAGTTTGTAATCGTCGAGTTTTTCCAGAAAATAAAATCAAATGTTGTTGGAGATAAATTTCATATAAACTTCACTACAACAAATTGAACTTTTAGAGGTGAATATATATTCCCCAAAAAATTTGTACGTTTGTAGGGAAACTAAAATTTGCCATAAATACAAGGATAATAGGTGGGACGTACATGGTTGCCATAAAAGGACATACATTGGTGGCAAATTCCTTTTTCCGCTGCAAATGTTGTTATGTGTAGTAGAGAGTTTTTTTTTTTTGGATAAGTAACGCGGGTTAAAGGAAGAAGGAGGCTAAACATGCCAACTAGGTTGGCACATTTAGGCCTACTACTTCACAACAACCCGAAAAAAATTCATTAAAGGACCTTAAGGAAAGGTCAAAAAATTACAAGAGCAAGAGTTCTGGGTGAATGATTACATCCGAGGCTGAAAAATTAACACATCTAGATCTAAAATGAACAAAAGACCAAGTGTGATAAATACAAGTGTAAAGCATATCTTTGGAGTCGCGGCAGTCATTAAAGATCGCCCGGTTTCGCTTTTTCCAAATTTCCCAATTGATGGACTTCTAGAGCGATTGACAAAATAATCTGTGGCGAGCGTTCCTGAAACAACCTGACCATTGAAAGAATAAATCCGTGGCAGTCCGTGGGATAGCAAAACTGAAACCAATCTAATTTAGTTGGGCAAAAAATGAAGCAAAGCATGATCTTGCGTTTCGACCTCTGAACAAAAAGGACATGAAGCATTCTCAATAGGAATAATATGGAAAGTCTCAAGAGTAGCCCGACAAGGAAGTCTACCATGAACTAGCAGCCATATAAAAAAATGAATTTTAGGTAGAGTTGGTGCACAGTGGAAAGCTAAGAAAGGAACAATAGCTGGCATCTGATACCTGGCAGTGTATAGGTGCTGAAGGAAGGAGCTGGGCGTGAATGTTTGCTAACTGTTGGAAGCTAGAAGCCAGATAAAAAGGTCCTCTTCGGAGGATGTAATCAGCGACAACCTTGATATGAGGGACTGCAACTGATGCTAACCTGAAATACACAACCGACGCTTCCAAAAAGGGCGTCCCATGCTTGAAAAAATGTGAGTATAGGCCCAAGACACAGAGACATGTTTAGTAGTGGCCAAATCAAATAGAATTGAGAAAGTATCCTTCAACAGAGTGGAATCCGACCAGGGGTCAAACCAAAAATTTATACACTCACCGTTGTGAGCGGACGACGTTTTTGAAGGAACGCGGACTCCCTTTCGGAAGGGGCGCCTCGATTTCGGGCAGACCCCTCCCTCGCATGGGGTTTTTATTATGGAGAAAAATCGGTTTTGAAAAAAATGGAATTAATTCTTAAAAGAACTGAGACCTAAGTCTCGATGAATATTGTAGGAGTCACCACCGAGCTCAGCTCAACCGGGAAATTTATAATGTAGCTGACAGGGTGTCGTTAACCTGTCAAAGTTAAATTTATATCTCCGGTTCCTTATACTGGGTAGTATAGCAAGAACGGGGTCGAACCACAGGGATTAGTGCAGGAATATTTATTTGCTAAAATAAAATAAGTTGGTTTGAGATTGGTTTATGATAAATGAATCAATTTGCAAAATGTAAATTAAATAAAATAAATCAATGGGATGAATGACTAGCCGAGGTACTTTTCAGTTTAATTCCGTATTTCAATCACAGACACCAAAGATAAAATTCAATTATCCAAATAGATAGAGTTATAGTTAAAGGTGAAACGCACTCAATAACCAATCTTTTCTTAGTTAATTGATAGTTCCGGGAAACGCCCTGACAAACTACTCCCCTAGCCAAAAGATAATCTCCAAGAAACCTTTTAGTAAGGTTTAACCTTATGGCAGCATTAAACACGAAAAAGACCTCTATCTTAGTTAAATGAAATCGGAAACGCCGTAAATCATAAATACTAAACCACTCAATTCCGTCAACACGCGAAGCTAACTTGCCACTATGATAGAATAACAATCACGGATATATTACTCTATTCGGCGATATGCAATATAATCAATCAATTAATTGGCCAAATCAATTAGATTAAATCAAAAGCAATAAATTATAAACGCAGGAATTGAATAGATATTTAGATGAAAGAACACAATTAAAACAAAAGTCTCATGAATGGAATTAAACTTTAAAAGTACCTCAACTAGAAGAGAGTTTAGCTACTCATAATTAAACAAAAATCTGCAGAAAATCTTCAAGAAAAACTTGCAGCCTCCTTTCCTCTCCAAGCCTCCACCAAAACGTTTTTCAAGTAGTCAAAAACTGACTCCTAAACCTTCTCCTCTTTTTCCCTTTTATAGCTCTCCTACTCCTAACCTAATTAGGAGCCTCATTAACCTACTTAATTAAAGAGGCCTGCTGGGAATTAAAGTGCAAACCGTGGGCTCCTTAAAGAGAATTTTGGCCCAATTAAGAAGAGAAGGTCAACAAGGGTTGACCCGCAGGACCCGAACAGGCTGCATAAAACCTCAGCTAACTTCCTCGAAACAGCTCCGATTGGCGCGATTCAAGGTGCTATGGAAAGCTAACGGATAGACGCACAATCTTGCAGAACAAACCTTGAGCTAAGACAGCCTCGAACACTGTTGAAAATCCAGTTGAAGTTCAAGCTCCAACAAAACCTCTTCTAGCAGTCTTCCTAAAAAGCCAAAATCCACTTCCAAGCACCTAAAAGAGGTAAATAACACTAAATAAGGATATATAAAACAAAACAAACAAACTAATTAAGAAGATAATAAAACTAATACTAAAATGCTAAAATAACTAAGAAAATGAGTTAAAATGCACCTAAATATGCCTATGTAAATATGAGTTATCAAATTCCCCCACACTTAGATCTTTGCTTGTCCTCAAGCAAACTAGGACTAAAGGAAAATTTCTCCCGAAATTGACTATGGTTGAACCCTAGTAAATCCTTAACCGTTCATTCAAGGAAGTTAAACCACCAAGATTTCATAGGAAGTTTCAAAACTCTACAAGCCAATAAGCTTAATCATAAGAACTAGAAAATCAAACAAGTCGACATAAACAAAACATTTAACCCAACTTCACAAGACTTAGTCAATTGAAAAACCACCACAAATTATTGAATTAACTTTAGGCAGGTGAATTGTCCAACCTAGAAGGACATCTAGAGATTTTAAGCTTTTATTCACATTTAAAGCACTTCAAACCGAGATAGTTACCAAATTAAGCATAGGGTCAACATCCCAATTTTGCGAGTATAGAAAAGGCCTCTAATAAGGGGTAACTCTCCCCATAGGTCATGCTCCATACACAAAGTCATTGTTTTTAACTTTGCTTAAGGTGAGGTGGGCCTATCCCCCAACTCAAAACCCATGGGTGTTGGAATGCGAAAGGTCTCGCTTTTTCGAGCAATGAAAAGGGTCTCTTATGAGAAGTTTGCTCTCCCTCTTAAGCCACTCTCCATACACAAGGAATGATTTTTGTCATACCTTGCTTAAGGTGAATTGGTCCCATCTCCCAATTCAAGGCTCAAGGGTAATCGAGACGATTAAATTATAAAATTTACATTCTCAGTATAATTCAACCAACATCATCAATTATAAGCTAGACTCTAGTTATCTCATCCTCCATAAGTTGGTAATAACTCACTTGCTTCACATTAGCCAACAAACTTTTTGAAAGCAATTGATCAATTAAACCTCATCACATTCTGTCAAAATTAAACGTAGAGTCATATGCAAACCAAGCTCAACCCCCAATCCTTACGACAAACCCACTAACATGCTTTGTTTCTAATTCTTCCTACTTCCAATTGGTTTATTATATTCAATGATGACAAAAATCAGGATTTTCCAAGGGCTAAACCAAGAAAATACCAAAAAATTTTCAAATTGGAGCTTAATTTACTCTTGGACAAACAACTGAGAATCCGATTTATGGAGGGAATTATGCAAAAACTTCATGCAATCCTAAATAGCACAAGCATTAAACTATCCTAAAAATTGAAAAATTGTTTCCCGATTTTCCTAACCCCTTCCCCCACACTTAACATGCATTTACTCCTGAAAATGCATCTAAATTAAGCACAAAAAGAGAAGGAAAGAAGTACTCCCTTAGAGTGTAGGAAAGAACGGTGGAGAATCGGAAGAACAATGTATGCAGAGGCAGCAAGTTCAAAGCCAATTTTGACACGGATAGATTCTGAATTCGGAGAGATGAAAAACTACAATGTTGTAGATCTTTCTCTTAGCTTTCCAACGCATTTTGAATCACTGCAATCGGAGGTCGGACGCAAAAGTTATGGCTGAATTACGAAACATGGTCAGATCTGGGCGCTGCGGTTGGTGCGGCATGCCGCGTGTGGCGTTGGAGAAGCAGAAGGGCGGCACGCCCGCGTGCCGAATTGGCACGGCGTGCCGCGGCTTTGTTGCGCGGCGCGCTGGAGATCCAGAGGGGCGGCACGCCCGCGTGCTACATTGGCACGGCGTGCCGCATTGAATTTTGTTGCCAAGCCACCGTTTTTCGAATTTTTGCTCAAAACTTTTGGATTTTCTTGCTCCAGCACCTGAATCTGCACAAAAACTCATAAACACAGATAAAAATTAGTAGCTTTTTTTTTTTTTTTTTTTTTTTTTTTTTTTTTTTTTTTTTTTTTTTACTTGGGTTGCCTCCCAAAAAGCGCTTTTGTTTAACGTCGTTGGCTCGACGGTGTCCACACTTTATTGTAAGAGGGTGTACTGCGGCAATGTGCTTCAACTAAGTATGGCTCAAACCCTTCATAGAATGGTTTAAGGCGGCGGCCGTTCACTTTGAAAATTTTTCCGGTTTTCTTGCTTTGGACATCAACAGCCCCGTTTTCATAGACGTGAGAGACTTCAAAAGGGCCTATCCACTTATATTTCAACTTGCTTCCAAAAATTTTTAACGTGGAATCAAAAAGAAGGACCTTCTGACCAACTTTGAACTTCTCTGCAAGCCGTTTATCATGGAAAGTTTTGGTGCGGGCTTTGGTGTTAGCCGAAGAAACCTGCAGAAGATCACCACTACACATCTCCAAAAATTCATCAGTTTTAGAAAAATTGATTGCAAAAATAGAGGCATAATCAACTGGGTGCTTAATTGCTCTGTTTATGTCGAATTTAATCATAGCACCATCAAATTCCATTGTCAAGGTTCCCTCATGCACATCAATTTTCGTACGGGCTGTTTTTAAGAATGGGCGTCCTAACAAAATCATTCCCGGGTTAGAAGAAGTTCCCCCGTCCATATCCAAAACATAAAAATCTGCGGGGAAAACTAAGTCGTTTACTTGCACAAGAACATCTTCTAACACTCCTTCAGGAAAGACGCTAGACCTATCAGCCAATGTTAAAACTACACCATTTTGTTTCAAAGGACCCAAATTTAATGCAGAATAAATAGACAGAGGCATCAGATTAATAGAAGCACCTAGATCACACATAGCTTGCTCTATGCCTACATTGCCTATTTTGCAAGGAATCGTGAACATACCTGGGTCTTTTTCTTTTATGGGTAATTTACCTTGAAGTACAGCTGAAACGGCTTCACCCATGGGTACCCTCTCGTTGGCCCGAACTCTGTTCATCCCAGTGCAGAGTTCTTTTAAAAATTTGCAATACCGGGGTACATGTTTGATGGCTGTTAGGAGTGGAATGTTGATGTCCACCTTCTTTAAAGTTTCAAACACCTCTGTGTCATCCGTTGCTTTCTTCTTTCTTGCCAATCGATGTGGAAATGGTGGTTTTTCAGGATTGGATTGGACTAGCTCTTCGATGGGGACTATTTTCTCTTTCTCCGCCGGTGTTGCACGGTCACATGGGGCTGATGCTTTTGGTGCTGGTGCTTCGAGTTCTTTGCCACTTCTCAAGGTAATTGCACTGACATTGTGTCTCGGATTCACATCAGGTTGGGAGGGTAACTTTCCTTTGTTTTCAAGTTTGTTGACAGAAGAGACTAATTGGTTAATTTGGTCTTCCATAATACTCATCTTGTCAACAACCTTCTGTTGAGAATCCACCAATTGCGCCATCATGCCTTTCAAAGAGTTAATTTCTTCTCCATAATTCATCCTTGGGGGCTGCTGTTGCTGTTGTTGGTTATTGCCATATCTGAAATTTGGATGATCCCTCCAGCCTGGATTATATGTATTGGAGAAAGGATCATATTTCCTTTGGTATTGGGCGTTGAAGTCTCCCATGGCATTAACCATCTCACTGCTGGAATCGTCTTGAAGCGTCGGACATGCATCAGTGGAATGTCCCTGAAAACAACAAATACCACAAACTCGGGCTTGTTGCCCTTGGTTAGAAGCACCTGCACTTCCAATAATACTCTTTTCCAGCAGTTGATTAAGCCTATCCAGTTTAGATTCGAGACCAGAAGATCTTACCTCATGAACACCTCGTGTTGGGATGTCAGAACGGCTGGTGAACTGTTGTGAATTTGCAGCCATGGCAGAAATCAGGTCTCGGGCAGCTTGAGGTGTCTTGCTGACCAAAGCACCTCCACTTGCAGCATCAATGACTCTTCGTTCAAGTGCTAGCAGCCCCTCATAAAAATATTGTATCAACAGCTGATCCGTTATACCGTGTTGAGGGCAACTAGCGCACAGCCTCTTGAATCTTTCCCAATATTCGTACAAGGACTCGGAGTCCCTTTGTCGGATGCTACAAATCTCCCTTCTCAAGTTAGCAGCTCTAGATGCAGGGAAGAATCGCTCTAAGAACAGCCTTGCCATTTCGGTCCAAGTGTTGACAGTTCCGGAAGGAAGATAGTACAGCCATTCTTTTGCAGTGGCTTCCAATGAGAATGGAAATGCACGCAACTTGATTTGCTCTTCAGTAACTCCACGTGGTTTAAATCCAGAACAAGCCACATGAAATTCTTTTAAGTGCCGATTTGGGTCTTCCGCTTGTAAGCCATGAAATTTTGGTAGAAGCTGAATCAATCCTGGTTTCAGCTCAAAGCCATCCTCCACATTTTGATATTGTATGCACAACGGTTGTTGGTTGACAGGAGGGGCGAGCATATCTCGCAAAGTTGCTAGTGGTGGATTGGCCATTTCGGCTTCAGAATCCGAATCTGTTTCAATGATGGGATGAGTTTCAGCACTATCAGAGTTGTCTTCTGCAGCCTCAAGCACTTGTCTCTTACGCAACTTTGCCTCCTTTCTAAGCCACTTTGCAGTTTTCTCGATTTCTGGGTCGAACAGAAGTCCACCTACAGAGGAAGAACGCTGCATACACACTCAGAAAAGGAATTAGAAACAGCAAATAAATAAACCTTTTACAAAAATCCCCGGCAACGGCGCCAAAATTTGACAGGGTGTCGTTAACCTGTCAAAGTTAAATTTATATCTCCGGTTCCTTATACTGGGTAGTATAGCAAGAACGGGGTCGAACCACAGGGATTAGTGCAGGAATATTTATTTGCTAAAATAAAATAAGTTGGTTTGAGATTGGTTTATGATAAATGAATCAATTTGCAAAATGTAAATTAAATAAAATAAATCAATGGGATGAATGACTAGCCGAGGTACTTTTCAGTTTAATTCCGTATTTCAATCACAGACACCAAAGATAAAATTCAATTATCCAAATAGATAGAGTTATAGTTAAAGGTGAAACGCACTCAATAACCAATCTTTTCTTAGTTAATTGATAGTTCCGGGAAACGCCCTGACAAACTACTCCCCTAGCCAAAAGATAATCTCCAAGAAACCTTTTAGTAAGGTTTAACCTTATGGCAGCATTAAACACGAAAAAGACCTCTATCTTAGTTAAATGAAATCGGAAACGCCGTAAATCATAAATACTAAACCACTCAATTCCGTCAACACGCGAAGCTAACTTGCCACTATGATAGAATAACAATCACGGATATATTACTCTATTCGGCGATATGCAATATAATCAATCAATTAATTGGCCAAATCAATTAGATTAAATCAAAAGCAATAAATTATAAACGCAGGAATTGAATAGATATTTAGATGAAAGAACACAATTAAAACAAAAGTCTCATGAATGGAATTAAACTTTAAAAGTACCTCAACTAGAAGAGAGTTTAGCTACTCATAATTAAACAAAAATCTGCAGAAAATCTTCAAGAAAAACTTGCAGCCTCCTTTCCTCTCCAAGCCTCCACCAAAACGTTTTTCAAGTAGTCAAAAACTGACTCCTAAACCTTCTCCTCTTTTTCCCTTTTATAGCTCTCCTACTCCTAACCTAATTAGGAGCCTCATTAACCTACTTAATTAAAGAGGCCTGCTGGGAATTAAAGTGCAAACCGTGGGCTCCTTAAAGAGAATTTTGGCCCAATTAAGAAGAGAAGGTCAACAAGGGTTGACCCGCAGGACCCGAACAGGCTGCATAAAACCTCAGCTAACTTCCTCGAAACAGCTCCGATTGGCGCGATTCAAGGTGCTATGGAAAGCTAACGGATAGACGCACAATCTTGCAGAACAAACCTTGAGCTAAGACAGCCTCGAACACTGTTGAAAATCCAGTTGAAGTTCAAGCTCCAACAAAACCTCTTCTAGCAGTCTTCCTAAAAAGCCAAAATCCACTTCCAAGCACCTAAAAGAGGTAAATAACACTAAATAAGGATATATAAAACAAAACAAACAAACTAATTAAGAAGATAATAAAACTAATACTAAAATGCTAAAATAACTAAGAAAATGAGTTAAAATGCACCTAAATATGCCTATGTAAATATGAGTTATCAGTAGCTGAACCGGACGAATGGCCGCTACACTATCCAGAGATCTAGGTCTGGACAAGTCCTTTATTTCGTGTCTAATTAAAATAAATATGGCTAATGTTCTTTGAAGATATTTCAAATTCTAAAGACAATTTTATTGCATTAAGTTAAACATACAGCGCACATACAGATAAAATAAAATAGTAAATGATCAAATTATTACACCCCGATTGAATAAAAGATAAAAACTCTCGACCTCAATTTTACAACCGCCTAAAATACACGATTTATCTAAAAATTACAATCGCCTAGGATACACGAATTAATCTATTAAAATACATCCAAAATAAAAATAAAAGAAATTAAAAGCTGCAAAACAAAAGGTTAGCACAATATACGGCAAATAGGACTCAAACATGACAGAATTGGGAATTTAGAATTCGGGATCATGCATATAGGGGGATAACCGGGTTGGCTCGGTTAACCAGCCCGGTTAGACCTGGAAAATATTTTGAAACGTTCCTATATTTTTGGTTTTGTGAGAAAATCATTTTCAAAAAGTTTTATTTTCCGGTTTGATTTAATCTTAGCATGTGAGGTGGGTCGGTTTTTGGGAGAATCAGGTCTCCGTCGTGACATTGGTTTAAATGCAATTTTACTGAAAATTGAATCGAGGGTCGTGAATGCACACAAAAAAATTCATTTTGATGATTTTCTGATTTTCTAAATTTTTTGGGATTTTTAGAAATTTTTATGGATTAAAATGGAAATTCTGATTCTGAACGGCCATTACAATCGTGCGACTGTAACTACGGTCGTGCGACTGTAAACCATTCGAACTCAGCATTTCACCAAAATTATTTGAAATAAAACTAGGATAAAACCGCCGGAAAACAAGAACACTCGTACGACTGTATTTACAGTCGTACAACTGTTCATCAAACTCAAGAACAGTCGCATGACTTTTCTTGATTTCCAGAAACAGAAAATGCAGAAATAAAGCAAAGATGCACAAAAACACACCAATCACCCAGAAAGCATGAAAAATAGAGGGGAAAATGAGTGTTTACCTCTTCGGCTCTTTTCCACCGTAGGATTGACCCCTAGCGTCGTACTAATCCACTTAGATTTGCTCTTTTGCTCCTTGAGTCAAGGTTGGGAAGTTTGGTCCAAAAATCTCCAAATGTTAGGGATTCTGATGATTTTAAGGTCTGAAATTGATTGAGTTTCAATGTTAAGTCGTTAACCTATGATTTCTAACTGGTTTTAGACATTAACATTTAAGAATTAAAAGAAGAAAAGGAAGAAAAAGTTTTTGGTTTTTCGGTTTATTTTTTTCTCCTCCTTTCTCTCTATTCTCTCTTAATTTCTGAGATCCAAAAGCCAATCCCCTTTTCTTCTCCCTTTTCCTCTCTTTTTATCTTTCTGATCCCCCTTTTCCCTCACCAGGATCCGGGCAATTAATGCCCAATCTCCCCCCTCTTCTTTCTTATGTCATAGGCATGGTGTTTTGCACCTGCTCCGATCATACAGTCGGATGACTATAATTTTTCAATTATAGTCACACGACTGTAACGATAGTCGCATGACTCTAAATTACAGTCATGTGACACCTTTTTTTTTAGGACGGAAAATTCCAGAATGTCATGGTTTCTGATGATTTTAGTCTGAAATTTTAATTTGTTTGTGAAGTCAGATTATTAACCTATTGATTTCTAATAGGTTTTTAATCCTAACTTTGAGAATTAAGAGAAATAGAAGAGGAAAAGAAAGTTTAAAATTGATTTTCTTTTCTCCCTTTTCCTTGTCTCTTTCTCCCTTTTCTCTCTCTAGTTTTTCAGAAATCCCAAAGTCAATCCCCTTTCTTCTCTCTTTTTCCTCTTTTTATATCTGATTTCCTCATCAGAATCTGTGCAATTAATGCCCAATCTTTCCCCTCTTCTTTCTTATGTCATAGGCATGGTGTTCCGCACCTGCTCTGATCATACAGTCATATGACTGTAACGATAGTCGCACGATTGTAAATTATAGTCGTGTGACACCTTTTTTTTTTTAAGGACGGAGGAAAATTCCAGTGCTTACAACTGTTATGTAGGTTGAAGCGAACACCCATAAGAAAAGATGAATATATCAAATTATTCTTGACACAAGCAGCAAAAATTCCTTTCCATAAAGGGGAAGATGATGCTACAATACACATATTATTCCAATCATCCATACCTGTCCGTTGGACACAAAATCTGTACCAAAGAGAGGAAGTATTCGAAGACCTAGCCTTCCACAACCACTTGAGGAGGAGGTTGGAATTTTTGAGATGCAATCGTTGAATATTCAGCCCGCCAAAATGGTAAGGGAGGTAGATTATATCCCAACTAACCTTATTAAAACCTCTAGAATTTGCATCACCTTTCCAAAGGAAATTTTGCATGTAACTTTCTAATTTGTGAGAAAATGCCTTTGGCATTTTAAAAAGAGACAAGAGATACACTGGAATGCTGCTTAATACCGATTTTGTCAGAGTGAGATGCCCCGCATAGGAAAGACAAGTGCCTTTCAACATAGCTAGTTTTGATTCAAAACGTGAAATCAGAGGCTCCCAATCACGGCATCTTAAAGCTTTGAAAGTCAATGGCACACCCAAATATTGAAAAAGAAGTGAAGACACCAAACACCCAACTTTATCTGCGTAATAAGTTGTAAAATCTGCATTGACACCTAGACCCACAATCGAGCTTTTGTTAAAATTGATTCGGAGTCCTGAAATAGCCTCAAAGCATCGAAGAATGCGGATGAAAGTAGTGAGTTCTTCTTCAACAGCAGGAATAAAGCAGATGGTGTCGTCCGTAAATTGGAGAATAGACGGACGCTGAAAGTCGAAGGACCCAAAACCAGAGAGAAGACCCAAATCTATGGCTTTCTCCACAAGTTGTTTGAGGCCCTCCGCCGCAAGGACAAAGAGAAAAGGGGAGAGAGGATCACCTTGCTTGATGCCTTTCTAAAGATAAATGGGCTTGATAGGGGACCCGTTCACCAAAATGGAGATAGAAGAATCCAACCGGCAACTAGTCATCCAAGTATTCCATTTATTATAGAAACCCATCCTGACCGAAATCGCATGAAGGTACTCCCAAGAAATACAATCAAAAGCCTTCCGAAAGTCCAATTTTAACACAAAGGTGGGACGCCTACTGATTTTTTAAAAATGAACAACCTCTAAAGCCAAAAAGGAGCAATCATGAATATTACGTCCCTTAACAAATGCAAACTGACAAGCTGAAATTAAGGAAGGCAAGACATTCTGAAGTCTCCGAGATAACAACTTGGAGATGATCTTATAAATGCCATTGATAAGAGCAATTGGCCGAAAATTACTCAGCTGGCATGAACCCGACACTTTCGGGATAAGAACAGTGAAAGACATCTTCAAAGCAGGTGGAAGAAAGCCCGTTGCATAAAATGAGTCAATAACTTTCAGAATCTCGCCATTCAAAAAAGGCCAAGCTCTCCTATAGAAAAAGAAATTAAACCCAGCTGGTCCCAGAGCTTTGTTTTCACCACAAGATTTAACCGCATCCCATATTTTCTCAATACTGAAAGGAGCAATTAGAGCATGGTTATC
Organism: Euphorbia tirucalli; assembly: GCA_039660915.1. Taxonomy (NCBI): domain Eukaryota; kingdom Viridiplantae; phylum Streptophyta; class Magnoliopsida; order Malpighiales; family Euphorbiaceae; genus Euphorbia; species Euphorbia tirucalli. The sequence continues at coordinate 20,452,733 of CM077634.1, read as the reverse complement.
CTCCTCTGATATACAAGTGAAATTGAGAGAGTCCAAGCTAAAAGGAATAGCCATATATTTCTAAAATAGAGACTTGAAAAAATTGTAAACATGATCCTTAATAACGTCCTGATCAGAAATAAATTGTTGACCCATATCAATACCTAAAATTTTGTTGGATTTGAATCTAGCCGAAGCTGTACGATGGAAGAAAGTCGTATTATTATCTCCCAATAAGGACCACTTAATCCTAGATTGTTGATGGCGAATAGATTCCCAGTGTTTCCGTTTGTAAAAAAGTTGAGCTCTGAGATCGGCTAAAGATAGCCGTTGAGCTTCAGATAAAGGACGAACTACTGTGTCTAAAGTCAGAAGAAGGAGCTGTTGTTCCAGGGAAGAGATATCAGCCTCCACATTACCAAAGACAGACCTGTTCCATTCAAACAATTTACCTCGAAGCAATTTTAATTTCTGGTGAAGAGGGTTGCCAGGAGAAGTAAAACAAATAGATTCCCATTCATGCTGAACAAAAGGAGAAAAAGCAGAATTCTCCCGCCAACAATTGAGAGAACGAAAAGGTTTGGGACCTCCATTAGTCTTGGCATCAGAGTGAAAGATAAGTGGTAGATGATCCGACAGGGAGCAATCAACCGTTGAATTAAAAAGAAATGGCCAGCAGCTCACTAGATCCGAGCAAACCAATATGCGATCAATGCGGGAGTAGGTTAAGGCGTTATGCCAGTGTAGTTTCGACCATGCAAAGGAATATCATGAAGTTCACATGAGTTCACAAACTCTTGAAAGTTTCTAACAGAAACAGATAGCTGACCATTAAAACGTTCTGACGGGTATAAAACTTCATTAAAGTCACCACAAACCAGAATCTTGGGGTAAGAACAAATAAAATTCTAGACCTCACTCCAAAATCTCATTCTATCTTCTGACAAATTTGGAGCATAAAGAAACATCACATATAAATCATCATCTTGATTAACACAATGAATCAAACACCATCTACTAGACGAAGCACATAAAGAGCAAGAGCTAAGAGCTGAATTCCAAGAGATAACAATACCACCCGATGAACGTTCAGCCAGAATTACAGCAAAATCAAAATCATTATAACCCCAATATTTCCTCATGTCGAAAACATTAACCACATATCAAACCAAAAAAATGTATGTTATAATGACCTATAAGAGACTTAATAAATCGCTGCTTAGCGGGATTGAGAAAACCCCTCGACAATTCCAAACCGAGAACGACAAAGCCATAAAACACAAAATAAAACCCAGAGCTAGAAACAACAGCTAATGAGCAGTAATAAGTTTACCTAATTTATCCTTTACAACCATGCTGTCATTATCGTTGAAAATACCAAGAGACTTCCCCAATTTCCACGTCTCATCAATCTCTCTATTGTTGATGCTAGGGACATCAGATTCCATACCTGCTGCTGATTTCCAATTTCTGAATTTCGTATTGGCAATATTAATGCTTCGGTCACAGCTGTTGGGTCGTGAAATGGGGGAGCCAACTGCTCCATCCTGAAGAATCTTTCTGCCTGACTTCCTGGAGCCTACGGGCATAGCGTTAACAGCTGTTCGACCTGAAGAAAGTTGTGGAGAAATCTCGTCAGCTGTTGGGACGGATGGCGGGACCACAATATCAACCGAAGGGACTGAAGAGGGGCAGATGTCGCCAATATCCGAATCAGTGTCATTGTCAGAGGTAGGTGAAACTGAGCTGAAGAAAACATCCAAATCACAACTAACCGATTGCTCAAAAATGTCCAAAATCAAGGATTTCCTATGTATATCCACTTTAACAAAATCCAGTAAATGCTTACAATCTGTTGATATTAAACATTGCACAATATCTAGTCTTTTGTTTAGCACAAAATCATTCCCAAAACCAACAAGTTGCCCAAACCTGGAAGATAAAGTCTCAAGGAATGAAGAATGGCAATTTTTCAATGGAATACCTCTGAAGGAAAGGCTAATCAGGCGATGAGTAGGGATCAAATCCGGGTCCATAGGTGCAACCTTACTGATGATGTCATTCAAAAAGATCCAATCCGATACCATAAAAGCCTCAAGAGCATCCGAGGAATAAAAAGTAACAATCACAGACTAGTCGCCAAGTGCCGTTAGAGATTGAAACCCTAAATTTCGTTCTTTAAGGGTATTGTGAAGACCCAGGAGAAACTTAATGTCTCGAAGATAAATCAAATATGAATAGGAAAGCCAGGAGGGAGAAGGGCTGACTTTTTGAAAGCAAAGAGTCGCTGGGGGGCTAGACTTGTTCTGAGCAACAGAGGCATACGAGCAAGAATCTCTGATAGATGGCTTGAACGCTGTGAGCACGGGTTTTTTCCCGACCTCGGTGATGAAAGCCATTATTACCTTTTTCACAGATAAGCGTGAAGCGGATCCGGACCGACCGGAATGACGTCGGAAATGCCCCAGATAGCCCAGAGGTGTGTGACAAGTCCTAGTACGGAACCCTGGAAAATTTTAGCGAATATTTAAGTAAACCAAAGAAAATAAGTGAAAATATAATTTTTGGGCATTACAGCCGCCCGGCTGTAATCTCATTATTTCCTTTTTGGGCAAAATCAGTATTTAATTCGGTTTCTGAGCAAAATAGGAATTTTTCATGCTACAGCCGCCCGGCTGTAAACTACAGCCGCACGGCTGTATATTACAGGGGCGCGGCTGTGAGCTACAGCCGCGCGGCTGTAATGTTCAGTTTTCCTTTTTTGACAAAATCAGCAATTAATTCCGATTTTATTCCAAAACAGGAGATATTTAAACCTTCTATTCGGGAATTAGGGGAAAAAGAAGGCAGAAAAATAAAAAACAGAAAAAAAAGGAGAGGAAGAGTGAAAAAAAAAAATCATATAGCTTTTTTTCTTAGGGTTTTCAATAAAAAAAAGAGAATTAGAAAAAAGAAAGAAAGAAAGAAAAGGTTAGAGGAAGAGAAAGCACTTGAAAACTAAACCTTGAATTTTCCCCGTGGTTCCGTTCGAGGTTCGGGAAATGCACTTTGCTCGGGTTGTCCGTGACTACGGGACGTTATCCGGCATCCAAAAATCTTTTTTGTGGTCCAAACGCTGGAACACATACAAGGTAATTTTCTGAGAGGCCTTAAAATCCATTGTGTTCATCTTGGTTGTGATTCTATTGCATGATTTGAGTTTTTTTCGCATTTGATTGATTTTTTTTGGGCTACAGCCGCCCCATCAAAGATCACAGCCGCCCGGCTGTAATCTACAGCCGCGCGGCTGTGACCTACAGGGGCTCGGCTGTAGTTCTTTTCCATTTTTCTTTCTGTTCTGTGGGAGTTTTCTTATTACAGCCGCCCCATAAGATCACAGCCGCTCGGCTGTGACCTATAGGGGCGCGGCTGTAATACTTTTTAGTGGATTTTTCATTTTTTTTTTTTGGGTTTTTTTGTGATTACAGCCGCCCCATGTGATCACAGCCGCCCGGCTGTAACCTACAGCCGCACGGCTGTGACCTACAGGGGCGCGGCTGTAACCTACAGGGGTCGAAGCTCCATCGGCCCAAATCGATCGATAACGCTCCCACGCTTCAATTAAATGTGTTTTTCGCATCTGTTATCGATCTAATCACATCTGTACATGCTTCGATTCCATGTTCTCTTTTTTTTAATGAGCGGATGTGATGAATTTTGTGATTTTGGATGATTAGGGACTTCCGGATTCGATTTGGTCCATTTCGGATCTTTTCTGTTGGCTTTAGTATTTTTCCAGAAGTCCCGGATTGCCTAAAATCACTAAACTTTGCAAAATGATCTTCGAAAATACGAAAAATAGGTCGGAATCGATTCTGGAGCATTACAGCCGCCCGGCTGTAAGCTACAGGGGCGCGGCTGTAGCCTACAGGGGCGCGGCTGTGATATGGGCAGAATTACAGTTTTGCCCTTTTGGGCCCCAAACTTGTAATTTTGCATCCGTTTTACATTGAAAAATGAATTTTGGCGTGTTTGTATACTTCTGGACCCTAGATGGATGTATGTTTTAGGCCCACACACGAACGGGACCCCCGGGTCCCTGGATATCCGGCCCGCTAAAGTTGGATAAATGCATGTAAATGAGCCAAACCGCTTTGAAAACCGATTTTTCATCCATAAAACCTACAGGGCGTTTAAAAAACCGTTTTTCAGGTCTAACCGGGCCGACCGGTCGGGTCGACCCGGTTACCCCCTTTGCATGACCCCGTTTCCTAAAATACCCCTGTTCTGTCTTATATGAGTCCTTAGTGTGATTTATTTACTTGTGCTAACCGTATTTGGATGCAGCTTTTAGTTTTACTTTATTTTTATTTTTGAATGTATTTTATAGATTATCCCGTGTATCTAGGCGATTGTAATTTTTAGAATATCGTGTATAATAGGCGGTTGTAAAAGGTGAGGATGAGAGTTTTCTTTTTTTGGGTTGTATAATTTGGCCTCTGATTTACTTTTCCGCACTTTTACTTTTCCGCACTTTTATTTTGGTTTTATGTTTATGTCATATGTATGAGCATTGGTTAATAGCAAAAGAAGAGATATAATGAGTAGAATTAAGTGAATGAAATGTCATATTTTGAAATAATAATTAAAAATTAGTGAGGATTAGTAGATATGTTGCCCGAACCTCGAATCTCTGGATTAGGTACTGCGTCTACATTTGGTAGGGAGCTGTACCGGAATTTCCCGGATGAGCTGATCCGGGTGGCGACTCTGTATCTAATCTCGAAATTCGCATTTCGAGACCTTTAAGTTAAAATGGGATTTTCTAAAAAGCTTGTTTTCTAAAATTCATGCCTAAAATTAAGTTTTCTACAAAAAGGCTTTTTCAATAAAATGAAAGGTTTCCCTAAGAAAGATTAAAACCCGTTTTCAAAACCAAAAAACACCAAGTCCCAAAAAGAAAATCCCCGGTTCCCGCTTCACCGCGCGTTCCGAAAAAAAGGTCGTCCGCTCACAAACGCCACTGGTGGGACACTAGAGTGGCTAAGAGTCTTTATTTTAGGAGAAGAAGGGGGTGGAAGAGACACTTGATTAGCGGGGTAACGAGCTTGGAAAGCACGCAAACGCCTAGAACCAATCTGAATTGAGTTGATGGCCATAATCACCGAAGAGATGCTCAAATCTTGATGAATACGTAAAAAACCAAATCGCAGATTCCTAACATTCCACTTTCGGGCAAGAGTAATGATTCCATGGATATTATAGGACAGAAATAGCTTGTGAAGATGTTGAACAAACCATCCGTTTGGAAACCCCTCAAAGAAGACAACATTAGGTTTGAGATGGGAGGAGAATTTAGGGTTGGTGAGAGGGCGGGTAATGGTTGGAGAAGGGGGGCTAGGTCTGGTATGGCTTGGTGGGTGAGCGGGCTGGGCAAAGGGGCGGCTAGATTGTCGGCTGACAGTGGCTGTAGCAGTCGGCCGGTGGAGGCTAGGGTTGGGGTTGGGGGGCGGGGCCATTCTTTTTTGCTTTGTGATATTTATTATATGTATTTGTAGAGAGTTTTACAATCCGACTATAGAGAAATTTTAAATATTTTACTGGGACTTCTAAATTCAGCACTAATGTATATTTGGGGCATTTTATGTTCCCCACTAAAAATTCCTATATTAACATTATAATGAAATCTCATTTATAAATATTTGCCTAGCTATATTTTTCATCGTAAAATATTAATAGGCTTATATTCAAAGTTTGAAATTTTTAGTCCTTTTTTTTATAAATAAATTTTTAGTCTTTCTATAACAAACGATATTTTTTATTTAAATAAGATATTTTTTTATTCATAAACTAATTATGGAAGATATTGATGTTGAAACCCAAGAAATCACATCAAATTATCTAAAGAGGCGTACCTGAATTCATTGAATCAAACGGAATTGGATCGGAGATTGCCGGTTATATCTTCCTCAATTAAAGTCTCCTTATGGTTTTTCTTTGATGGGTAGAGATTCCTTATGCTAACGTCTTAAGCCAAAAACCTGAATTAGACTTTGGGTTCAACCAACGCGTCTTTTCACGACGAACCAATGTATCTTTTCACGTGTCTGTATTGACATCCAATTAGAAACCCAATTATTCTCTTATTGGACTGCCCAACTAGTTTACACTCATTTAGTCTATACCCTTTAGGATTTTATTTAAACTTTAACTTTAATGATCATTTGTTTGGTTAAACAGTATAAATAGCCAATATAATTTATCAACAATATGTTAGCCCACTTTATTTATTGTTAGTATTTAATAATAAAACCAACAATTAATGAACGAAATATCTTTTTTAAACTATAGCTTGTGTTCTTAAAACTTGAACCTAGACTTGTATCCATTACATATTCTTATAAATATTAAATACTAAATTTATTTATTTATTTTTTAACCATTTTTAAATGAAAAGAACATCAATGAATTCAAATTGATAAAATATGGAATTTATTTATTTATTTATTTTTATCAAACTAATGAATTTGGGACTGTATATAACATTACTGACAACATATTGTCCATATGAACGTGGATTGCATATCGATTCCGACAACAAATTCACGTTATCGATAATTGCAACACCATAGGCAACGATGAGTTATAAGAAGAATGAAAATGAAATTTAGAAGTCATCGATAAGGTCAAAGTTGACGGTATATTGTCTGCATTTGAGTCCAAAATTTGGTGCAAAATCTATTATTGCCAAGTATTAAATCAAGGTTGTTGTCGGTATGTTGACGGGAATGTGGTTTTGGAGATATTTTAAAATAGACTAGGTCCATGTAGACCGTTCTAATAAAAAATTGACACGTAAGCATCATGAGCTATTGACAAAATAAAAACACGTACATATCAGTTTTTTATTGGGAAGATCCATATAAACTAGATCCATTATATAATTTCCCATGAGTTTGTAACCAAAATTTGTTTTGGCCCTAATATTGCATCCGAGGTTTTATCAGTACGTTGACGGTAATAAATATAGTGTTGACGGTATATTTGCTCCAAAAATTGACAATAAATTTGTCGGCGATGAATATTGGGTCGAGTTCGTAGTCAGCAAGTCAACGCCAAAGTTAAGATCGACGACATGTTGTCGATGGTTTTTGTCCTAATTGTTGATATGATAATGCAAAAATGTATTTTTTTCTGTATATTACATTTTTTTTAATACAGATTTTGTATATTAAGATATCAATAAGATCACGTGGAAGATTCCTTTGCATCATACAACCAATTAACTGTAATATCTTGATTTTTGATTGGTTTTAATACTATTTTATGTATTTACAAATTAAAAATAAATTTATTTTTATTCATATGTTTTGCTGATTTTTCTATTATCTGACGTTATTGATATGTAAAATTTGTTTTTATTGTAATATTATGTTGTTACCTTTGTTTTTGACCCAAGTAACTGTTCCTTTTCAATGTTTATTCTTCCTCCCCAATTTTTATGGTTTCCCGGCAAAAAAAAGGCGCCTCTCTTCCTTTAATTTGTTTTGTTCGATTTTAATTGTATTATTTGATTTTAGACCCTGTTTATGAACAGAAAATTTTATTGACTATGGCAATTCGGCCAAGCGTATCATTCAGAATTTTTTAATTTGATGGGCATATTTACGAAACTTTCAATAATTAAACATGTATATCTTACTACATCCACTTCTTCACTAATTAGTTAGTGGCAAAACACATCATGAGCCATTTGATCTTATACTAAAACTGCAATTAGCCATCTGATCAATTTTTTGAATATATTAAGTACTTGGTTTTTTTATTTCAATATTATTAGTCCCAAACTCGACCTATCTTTTACGTAGGTGTAATACGCTCTGTTCAAAGACGGAACTGTGAAATAAACATTTCCAAATAATTTAAAAATTACATGATTTCATCACTTGAAACTTTGACACTTTCAGCAAATCTGTTTTCTTATCCAAGCAATTTTCTGAAATTGTATTACATACTAAGATATTATTAGTCATGTCATTTAATAAAGCTTGTTACACAGATATGAAATAAAATCGAATTTGGGGTTAATAATATTAAAATGAACAGATCAGGTATTCAATGTGTTCAAAAAATTGATCATGGACCCAATTACAATTTTGATAAAAGATCAGGGTGCACAGGATGTGTTCTACCTTAGTTGCATAACTATTTCTTTAGTGTTTACTTGTTAACCGATTTTGTTCTCATAATTGTTGAAGTGAATCTCACCTTACAGCTAACTTAATGATCTTTATGAAAAGTATTATTATTTTCCTTTCATTAGTTGTAATCACTATATCTAATCTTACAAAAGTTTTAAAACAATCTTTCATCTAATAGTTGATAATTAAGCACTTACCTTTATTCGATATTATATAGTATTAGTACTGGCGTTTCTAGCTAGTGATGCTTGTCGATTATGCATTTTGGTGTTCATGGTGGATTAGGAGGATTGTGTGCTAAGCTTTGCATCTAGCAGTGCTTTCTGTACCAAGTGAGTGGTAATTGTGGTGTACGATATTCCATTTACTTGCTTTGAAAAATCTGATTTACACAATTTTTATTTGTTCGTATTTCATCTGTATCTGTTATCATGTCTCATCAACCTTCATATTAGGTTTGCATTCTGTGTCTATATCTGTATTTGTATTGGGTCTAAAACACACATTAAAGAGCAAGTTTACTATGTCGATTAAGTAATAAAGAGTAAGAAGGATGTCGATCCCACGAGGTCTATGCATACAAATACTAAACGCACTCAAGTTGTTTATTAACAAGGGGAAAATGTTGTAAGTTTGATTTTTTGATTTCTAAACCTAAATTTATACTAGGAAGCAATTATATAAAATAACTAAAGCAAAACAATTAAAATTGATAAGATCAAATTCAATGATAGAGTTAAGTAAGGCGTATGGTTTCACCTAGCATTCATTCTACTAATTTTTTATATCATGCAATTAACTTTATTAATTTCCAAAGATAAAAAATTCCTCAAGCAATTAACACCGGTTAAGACTATCAATTCTAATTCTCAACCTAAATGCTTAAACTGGTTTGGTCTGAAGTAATTAGATAAGAAATCATTAAGCACTTGAAAATCTAGCATAAAATAGTGAGTCACAAAAGCAATGGTCCAACAATCGTCATGTTATGCATTTTCATTAATTTAGTCCTTTGGACAATTATAAATTAACTAAAAGCATTGATTAAGAAAGTTACATAGAAATCTTGCTAAGTTTCGTCATAACCTTAGCTATGGTGGAGTTAGTTCATAGTCAAATGCTAAACAAATAAAAAGAGGACAAGAAAATTATAAAAGGAGAGTTAAGAATAAAACTAAAGAGTTGAATAGATCAATGATGTCTTGTGGAGACTAGTTGATGAAGGATGGATGGTAAGACCTTCACACCCTAGCTTTCTCCTTCAACTCTTCCCCAAAAATAACATTCTTAGTTATTGGTAAAGAAAGGTAAGAGCTGCTGAATGAATAATAATCTTCCCCCTAATGCATTTTCTTTAAAAGGAAGAAACCAAAATAACTCTTCTACTCCAAATCCTATTCTAGCAAAAACTCTCCAATAGGAGTCTAAGATCTTAATTAGAGAAGGTAAAAATAAAATACAAAATAATGATTGTCTTATCTCTTCCCTAAGTGGACTATGAAAGATAAAAAAATAAAATAATGCTGAATGTTCGGTCTCCTAACTCCAACAAACTTACAAGATTTGTACTGTGCCTAAGCCACGGGCATGGGATAGGACTGGTTTGCTTCTGCACTCCAAATTCTCTATTTTCTGCTCCTCCTAAGACATTCTCATGCCTTAAGACTCTAGCGCTCCTTCCGAATAGCATGCTTTAGCTCCCAAAACAAGCAATTTAGCCTCCATATTGCACCAAATCATTAAAACACTTAAAATACGCAATTCATAGTAAAAATCCACAAAAAAAAGGAAGAAGAAAAACACAAAGTGAAAAGGAAATATGATATGAAAACATATATATACTAGCCACTTATCAGTGTCCGAGTGTGTTTGCATTAGAATCATACATAAGGTCGGTGAAGATATTATGTATCGAGTAATACTTATCATCTATATTTGATTTTTGTTATTGGTAATGCGCTTACCAATTTTGGCCCCGATGGTATGTAGTATCACCACTCTGTTGCACTGTACCATGTATTTGACTGTTTTGGATATATATACACACACACACACACATACATATATATGTATATGCTGATCTATCTGTTTATCTGTATCTAACAATTTTGAATTATATTTCTATAATATGTTTATTAGTGATTTTAATTTGAACGTTTTTATTTATCTATATTTGATAAACCTAGTAATCATTTTCGGCTATTTTGAACTATATTTAAATAATATATTTGACAAGATTTTCCTAATGTTTTGAATTTCAATCGATTAGTCTGCTAATTGTTTGATAGAATAATTTATTTTGATGTATATATACAAAGTTTGAGAAATTGTCAGCCAACTTGTACCTATTCCCTTTCCGTTGTGTACCTAGTCAAAATCTCATGCTACTATTATCCTCTTATTTTCATATCATTAGTTATATGTTGATGGATTAAGAGATCAAGATTTTTCATGGTATCAAAGGCAATTGCTATTAGATTGATTATTGCAATTGTATTTTTGGAGACATTGGTATATTTTGAGTTGTAAACTTGTAGTGTTAGTTTTGGTTGTATTGGAAAAAGTATTTGTATTGAATATAGCCTTTTAAAGTTGGTGAATGAAAGATTTGCATTTTGAATTTGAGGCTTGGATAGATTAAGACTAGCTTAATTTATGCGAGAGGCAGGTCTAGGTTGTGACATTAACTAAAAATGCTAAACAAGTAAAAGCCATTTCTCAAAATTAATAACCCATTATAAATTTTAATAAGTATTCCAGACAAAAAGAATTGTTGAAATTAAGCTTTAATAGTTAATAAACTAGCCAAAATGATCTCTACGTAACAACAATCCTAAGCCAAAAGACAGATCATGTACCCAACCAGAGCTTCTAAAGTTTAGCTCTAAAAGTTAACAAAATGGACAACATCTTAATAATCACAATCCTAAGCATATATCGTTCAATATCATAACATCCAACTATCTAAGTTTTGAGTTGCAAGAAAATAGCAAGAAATGACATGTCACTTAGATGGGGGAGGAAATGGAGGCCTACACGTGAAACTCTATCCAGTATGGATGATATTAGAAGTAGCGAACATCTCATGAAGTAATTCTCTAACTCGATCACCTATCCAGTGATCTACCAATTGCTCTACTCACTCCTCCACCAACTAATCTGCCCGTTTATTTTGTTGTCGTAGTTGTTGGTTCAAGTGATTCACTTGCTGCTCCATATTGCCATATTGTTGCCCCAAATGTTCAACTTGTAGCTCTAATGCAACATTATATGCAATACATGAAGGAGGTGCTAAAGTAGACCCTTCGTTATGGTGATATAAATCACCCATAGCTCCAATTAATAGATGCGATTGCTCCTCTTTCCAACAACAGCTTGTATAAAAATTTGACTCTCATCTAACTCACTTGAACTATTTTCTTTCTATAATTGTTGTTGTAAATTAGTAACGAGTTCCTATAAATAGAAAATTTCATTGCATTAATTTCTCATACATGCAAACAACTATGGATAAGTTATCATCATAATGCATACGTTACTCACATTTTTCACTGTCTTTATCATCCAAAAATGTTTTTCATCATTCTTTCAAGTGTGGGACTCTGGGAAAATCTCATGAAGTGTGGGTTCTCGACTAAGTTTTTTTTCCTACATAGTTAACATAAACATTTTGATAACTCATATACCAAAATCATATAAGTTTATCATAACCCTTGAACAAACTAATATTTACATAACTTCTTGGAACTAATAGCTTTAGAATTTTATCACGAGAAAACAACTTGGATTGTCTAAACTAAACAAACTACATAGATATGATATGTATAGTGACGTTAAAAGACTTAAAATTAATCACTAATAAAGGATTTAATATGTGATAATAATTAAATTGGTCTAATCTATCATCTCTTTCTTCAATCAATTAAAACACATTATAGTTTATATTGAAGGAATTAAACATAAAACGTAGAACACTTATGTGACACAATATGAAGATAATAAAAAAGATATGAGTGAGCACCTTAGTGTCACTAAGAACTTATATAGAACTATCAACTAGAAATAGCAAAAAAAGATGTTGTAATGTTGCAATAAGTGTCCTCTATAGGATTCATATTGCAAGATTGATAAAAAATAGATCATAAACAATAGGAATGCTCCTAATTTCAAACTCTAAAACTTCTCCTTATACTTCAAATGACAACTAATACCAAATACTGGCACTGAAACTAGAAAAACTAATACTACATCTTTAAAAATTCTCCACCTTTGGCATCATCAAAAAGAGAAAAGAAATGGCAAAGACCATATTATAAATGTAGATAACTAGCCAAATGTAGGAGCAATGGCAGATTGTATATGTAAAAAAAAAAGAATTGAAATTAATCATATAATCACAGATGCAATCTGTCATATGAAATTGATTTATGAAACTCAAAATTAACATGCCAAATATTGATCCAATAAGAATTGTGAGATGTGATGAGCATGATTTACTCAGCTAGCAACGGAGCAAATGGTAGATTGAAACAAGTAGAACACATATTAGATCATATTCATATAAGAACTAATCTGCAGGAACACTTAAGGTAAGCAATAACAACACATATATTGCAGAAACATGCAATCACGTTAGAAGCATATTGATAGACAAAAATGCTTTTAAATTACAAATCAAACCATATACAGACTAATCCAAACATGTCTTTAACTTTTAAAGCTGAGATAGCAAGTATATATCACATAATTTAAACTATCACATTTCATCAAGAGATTAGATCATAAAATTAATCACAGAAGTATTACTTTAACATGATATACAAAATGTAATGACTAACCTGTAGCTAGACACAGAATTGCTTATTCAATAGAAGTTTAAAAAATTAGAGCCTATGACTAACTAAAATACTCATTACTTCTTTCTTAGCTTCTATTTTCATAAAATCAACTAGTTAAGCTGCCAAAGCTTCAACCTAAGATAAATACATAAATGAAGAACTTATATCGAAGAACAAATACAGCTTCAATCGGCGATAAAATACTTAATATGGAATCACGAATACATGTTACTAATTTATGAGAAATTAAGTGCAACAAGTTCAAAACCCTTAATCTATGCATTTATAAACATAAAAGTTTCACTAGATGGAGCTTCAAACTTAGCAAAATAGATATGTAAGAGAAACCCTAGGCGATTAAAATTATCATCATGGGTGATTCTAATTATCACATTATAGAGCATCGATATAAACAAAGAAATTATAGAAATGGTGGAATATTAGTGTACCTAAACTTGTGATTTCCAAAAGAGGTGAAAATTTAAGCTCGTAATAAAACCTACAACATCTAAATGAAAATTAATTTTTTTTCTTAGAAGATAATAATAATAATAATAATAACAACAACAACAACAACAACAACAACAACAACAATAATAATAATAATAATAATAATAATAATAATAATAATAATAATAATAATAATAATAATAATAAGAAGAAGAAGAAGAAGAAGAAGAAGAAGAAGAACGAAGAAGTTGAAGTAGGAGGGAGAGAAGAAGACAAAGATGATACAAAGTAGAGAACTCATGTGGGGATTAAAAAAATTAGAGTCAAAGAGATACAGTTGGCAGTTTGATCCCTTCAAATTTTTATTTCAAAAATAGACCCTTTAAATAAGTCCCTCCAAAATTTTAATTGCGCCGAATATTTTCAATGTTGACGGCATTTAGTCTCTGTTATTGTCTACAGATACTGTCAATGGTATTGTTGACTTTATATTTCCCCAAAAAGTTTGTGCACATGGGAAATTTTCAAGTCATCACTATTTTGTTGATAGTTACAGTTAGGGCTAGTTTGGGATTGCTGTTAGTGAAAGTGCTGTCAGGGAAAGTTAAGTTTCATTGCTTTCTTTAAAAGTAATTTTAAGTGTTTTTCCAGTGCTTTCCTGAATATAATATGACTTTTACCAATTATGCATTTGAGGCTAAATCTGCAGCCCCAAATACAGCCTTAATATCTTAGTTGACAGTATTTGTGACAACATGTTAAAGGTCAGGGGCGGCGACAAGGTGGGGTGTTGGGGGCAACTGTCCGCCTAGCCGCTAGAATCCGAAAAAATTATACCCTACTGCCGCCCCTCAGTTTGGTTTTAGGGGGACAAATCTTCCCTCAAAAACCTACACACAAGGAAGAAGAGTAAGGCAAAATGACATCCCTGCTTTAATTAAAAGAAAAAGATCGAATACATCTGGTACCCTCTGAACTTGGCCAAAGATGCCTAATGTCCCTCTAAACTTACAAAGTGTCCAATTGCCCCCTTAAACTTAAAAAAACCGACCCAGTTTGCCTCTTCAATCCGCCTAAAGAAGATAATTTTAGGAGATTGTGACACACACGCCCGACATGTGTCGAATTGAAAATTCAAACCCATAAGAAATTGACATGTGGTAGGAAATAAATTAAAAAAAACTTTTATGGTTCATCTTCTTCCTCCCTTTATCTTCCCTTCTTCATTTTTAGTATATTTTAAATTGCAAACTCAAATCACAATTAACAATAGCATCCACATAGAGACAAACATAATAATTTATTGAAATAGAAAAAAGAAACAAATAAAGTAGAAACATAAATTGGGAGAATGAACAAATAGAAAAGGAGGGAATAAAGGAAGAAAAGGAATTGGGTAGAATGACAAATTTCCTAAAAATGTTATAAATAAACTCAATTCATAAAATTTAATTCACCAAATCAACCAAAATCAAATAAACTCATTCACCTCTTTCAATTGTGATAGTTATCAAATGATTTCATAAAAATGTTATAAATAACCTCAATTAAAATTTAGGGCAAATTACAAAAAAAAAAAACCCTGTGGTTTCATTTTTTTGCAAATAAAGGACAGTGGTTTTTTTGTTTAAAAAAGAGGATTGTGTTTTAAAATGTTAACAAAAAAAGGACAACTAAAATTAAATCATGACATTACGTAGGGTATTCTTGTTCACTAAAAATACCATCCGCTGTATCATCATTTTTAACGGAAAAATGTTAGTTATCCTTTTTTTGTTAATATTTTAAAACACAATCCTCTTTTTTAAACAAAAAAAAAAACCACTGTCCTTTATTTGCAAGAAAGTTGTAAAATCAACCGAAATCAAATAAACTCATTTCACCTCTTTCAATTATGATAGTTATCGAATGATTCTTTAATTTTTTTCAAACTTGAATTGAAACTTCAAGAATTCAGCTCCTTCTCTATCTTTGTCAACTACTGAACCTTCACCACCACAAGCTTGACGAAGTTTGATAACGTCATTTTATCATGATTCAAGGGGCGATCTTCAACAACAAGAACTTGAACGAATTTTGATCCAAAGGAATGTGCAAAGAGAGGCGTTTCGATAAACCTTCTCCATGATTGATGATGTTTATAGAGGCATGGGAGGTGGCGAGGAAGAAGGGGTTAAAGGGATGGAGTGGGGTTTGAGTCCATAACAAGGAGGAACGATTGATTTTAATTTTGTTAGTTTGAAATTTTTTTAATTATTTTTTTGTTTTAATTCAATCACTCTCAAATGCTCAACTTTTTATAATATATACTCTCCCTACCACATTAGAATCAAGGGGCAAATTGAGTCGGCTTTAAGAAGTTTAAAGGGAGAATAGGACACTTTCAAAGTTCAGGGGTGCATTAAGCGCTTTTGGCCAAGTTCAGGGGGTCCATATGTATTTGGCCAAAGAAAAATAAAAGGCCAAATATATAGATACTGCCCTGAACTTGTCTAAAAATTTCTACTACCCCCTTGAACTTTAAAATATCCTAATGCCCCCTTAAACTTTGAAAAAGTGACCCAGTTTGCCCCCATGCTGCCATGTGTCACTCAATTATTGGTTTTCTTATGTTTGACTTTTCAAAGCAAACTCTATTTTTTATGGGACGTAGGGGGCAAACTGAGCCAATTTTAAGAAATTCAGGGAGGCATTAGAATACTTTTAAGAAGTTCATTTTCAAAGTTCAGGGGGGTAGTAGGTGTTTTTGGCCAAGTTCAAGGGAGTATCTATGTATTCGGCCAAAATAAAATTAGAATACAAGAAGGGGGGGAGAGTTAGGTTTGCATTTTGATCGGCCATTGTTTTTCTCCCCACATTGATGATGGAGCAATTTTTTAGGGAAATTTGTAAAAGAAGAGGAATTGCTTCTTGATCTATGGGCAGTGCCATTACTTTCGCCTCAGTTAGTTGAGAATTGCTTCAATTTGGATATGAAATTTGGACATTTTTTTATGCGGAAATTCAGGCTTCATCTTTTGGTTGTGAAATTGAAGTTTTAATTAGAGATGATAAGGATGAAATGTGGTGAAATTTGTGGAAGGGGATGGGTATGTATGAAGAATAAGAAGAAAGATTTGATTTGGTGTTTAGCATTAGAGAGATGTACCATTAGAGAGGGATAATAAAGAGATTTATATTTGTATAATTTTGACATTGATAAATGTAAATTTGCATGTTTTAGCATTTTTGTTATAACGACACTTGTGTAATTTGAATTTGTTGTTATCATATTGGTCATGTTATGCTTGAAAATATTACATACTTCAATTAATTTCTTTTTCTTATTAATTCATTTTTTTTTTCTCTCATACATGTTAGAAAATATAAGAATTATTTTTTTAATAGAGATTGGATTTACTATTTTTCAATGATTGTTTGGTAAATTATAGGTTGGATTTGAATTGATTCCTTCTAATTTTATATGTGGGGTTCTTGCTCCTTCTCATTGGTTACCAATGACAACACCTTGGACTATAGTTCATCAGGGTCGCGGGTCTTGGTTTCTTGATTGATTAATGATCCGGTGGAGGTGTTGTCATGTTTATTTATTTATCTCACAAACTCAGTTTTCAAGAAAGAATTCGATCAGAGCCATATTCACTTTTAGGTTCCCTATTGTACTCAAATCGATGTCATGCACCCTAATGTTATGCGTGTTGGATAAGTCTTTTCAGATGATCAAATGCATGCAGAATGCCATGTACATGCAAACATCACATGAGTAAAAGGATAACAAATTGCATTCCAAATAAGCTGTTCTGGGGTTCAACATTAGCATAATGCACCTTACAGAAAAAACGATCTCCTTACAAGCAAGGAATCTTAGAAAGGTGTTGATTCAAAGAATTTGCTTTTTTTCTGATCGGTCACGACTTCCACCTCAACACCATTGCCCTACTGTTTTTTTCATCAAATTAGACCCTGTAGTTCTTTGTCATACTCTTTCTGGTAGGAAGTCTAAGGAGTTTCTTTGATTACCGCAGATCGCCTAATAGGGTTAAATGGCATTTTCAATTTCCCCTCATCGATTAGGTTCTAAATCTCATCTCTAAAACGCAGGCAATCATTGCTTCGATAGCCTTTTGCCACATGATAAGTGCAGAAATTATTTTTGTCTGTTTCTGTTGGCACCACAAATGGCTTGATACTCTGCAACAAATCCTCCTTTCTGCATTTGGCAAAGAGTTTGCTTAACGAGTTGGGCACAGAGAGATGCCTTTCCCACTACCCTTGGTAGGTGGACTTTGGATACATTGAGGAACAGAGTTAGTTTGGACACTGATCTTGGGTGATTCTTTCGGTTCTAACTTATTGTTCAACCCTTAAATATCTTTTCGCAGCTGATAACCTCCATTGGCTCATTTGCTAGTTCCCACATCATACAATGATCAGCTTGAGAGGGTGGCATATGAGGTTTGAGATATTACAGTAGACCCTTATCTTTACGTTTCTAGGAGATCTAGTCTCGAGATGCAGTCTCATGGGAGATCACATGGTTTCCTCGGCTTTTAGTCTGACTAAGGTGCCTCTGAGAGACTATTGTGATGCCTTCTTGATGACTTGTAACTTTCATAGATTAAGAAGATATAATAGTCGTTCTGTGGTTATCCTATGATTGGTACTGATTCCACACATGTATCTAGACCTGGCAGACCTAGGTCTCAATAGGAGGCCTTTTTTGAGTGCTGGAAGTGAGGAGCAAGAGATGGGGTGCTATACTTCTACCTGGCATTGTAGCTGGCATTTGTACTTGCCATACCGCTTATTTCTTTTTCAAGCTCTTCCACCTTTGCTTCTAATTTGGTACACCATGCTGTCAATCTCTCTACTTTGTCAAGGTTATCCCTTACCATTTCTTTTAGTACCATTGCCATTTCTTCTCTGATAACCTTTCGAAATCATGATGAAATAATGTAGTCTTCCAAAGAATTTGCTATACTATTTATGTTCACCGAGTTGGCCATTTCTTCCTTATAAGCTTTTACTGAAATACTGATGATCCCTTTTACTAAATCCGATTCTAAATCTGACACTGCTGTGAGCCTAAATTAACTGTCTTCTAATTCTAGCTTTGGTGGTTGAACTGACTGGTGGCTTCTTAATTGTTCCCTTCTCAAAGTCTCCCCCCTGAATATGAACACATGTTAGTGTCCATGGGTGTATGCATGGAAAGGCCTTAAGTAGAGGATGATGTATACATGCATGCATGATATGATACATTCATGTGGGGGAATAGCATGAATGAGGTGAAATACATTGTGATATGTATGTATGCATGATGAATTATGTATGCAATGCTATGTCATGTCATACTCCTCTAAAAATAGACACTGGATCACCTAAATGGATACAAAATCATGCACGAATATATATGACTAGTATGAATGCTACTGATGTGGCCACAAGTTAGGGCAAGGTAAGGCGTATAAATATACACTAAGGGGATAAAATGACACACAGGGTGTCCATGGATCAAAGCAAGATGATACTTGTAAAGGGGAATTGAAGTAAGGCATATAAATATACACCAATGGAATAAGATGACACACAAGGTGTCTACGGATCAAAGCAACATGATACTTGCAAGGCATATAAATATACACCAAGGGAATAAAATGACACATAGGGCATCCATGAATCGAAGCAAGATGATACTTGAAAAGGGGAATTGAAGTAAGGCATATAAATATACACCAATGGAACAAGATAACACACAGCGTGTCCATGGATTGAAGCAAGATGATACTTGCAAGGCATATAAATATACACCAAGGGAGTAAAATGACACACAGGGCATCCACGGATCGAAGCAAGATGATACTTGCAGGAATTAAAGTAAGGTTTTGACTAGAATCCCCTAGTCAAGGTTCAGTACCCTTGGGGTACATAATAGGTTTGGACTAGAATATGCTAGTTAAGGTTCAACACCTTTAGGGTACCTAATAGGTTTGGAATAGAAGAAATGATTGGTAAGTGATCATTGCTGCATTAAACTAGTTAGTGTATAAGCCATACAGATGATGATATGGATGTTGGGCAAGCAATTATGGCTGCACCAAACTGGTTAGTATGTATGTCAAGCAATTTTACTGCATTAAGCTGGTTAGTGTGGATGTCATACAAATGATGTCATGGTTATGGAAATAGATGAGTCAGTGAATGTCATCTGACACGGCACGTGTGGCTGCATGAGCGAAGTGAGTTAGTGTGTGTCAGATGACATGATGCATGTGCACATGAAATGAATGGATTAATGTACGTCACATAATATGGTGTGTGTCATATGGAAAGATCGTATTAATGTATATCATATAATGTAGTGTGTGTTTATGCAAAATGAGTGAGTGAATACATGTTGCATGATATGGTGTGTATTCATGTGTATGAAGAAAAATAATGCAAGCATTCCACAAGTGATTGATTGAGCGATGATGTGAAACACATATGCATTTTAGTACAGGAAGTGAATTTTTAATGCTATATGTAAAAGGATGAATGCAATATGTGCATGGTTATGTATGGGAATGAGACGCTGCCCCTATGATGAGACTCATGCATTTATAGAATATAGACTGAATTCAACAGACATGAAAAACCTAAACTAGAGCAAGACTTGATTTGCGCAAATAGGTGATTTATACTATCCCTGCTCATGGGCCTAAGGGCCCGCCCAAGCCCAGGCTTGGACAGCCAAAATATGATATAAGCCTGTCCAAGCCTGAGCCCGTAGAAAATAGGGTTGGGTTTAGGTAGTCTATTAATATGGCGGGCTGGTCTATATATTAATAAAAAAATTAAAAATATAATTTTATATATAATTAAAATAATAATAGTATAAAAAGTTAAAGGTAAAACCCTAAATTCCTCTCAACTTCATATCTGCTCACCACCTCCTTTCTCTATCTCTACTCTACTACTCTGCTTAATCCCTCCACCTCCTCCACTCACTGCCAGTCCGTCGACCACGGCCTCCACCACCAGTCCGTCCACCACCGCCTCTATTGCCAGTCTGTCGGCCACTTATTTTTTATGTGATATGAGTGAATTTTGATTTCTTAAGCACTGATTTTTCATGATAATTAGATTAAAGTGGTTTCTGAAATATTAATTAGAAATTGGTTCCTTTATATAAAAATTAGATAATAGGATGCTTTCTAATTACCTGAGTTTTTATTGCAAGTCTAATTAAGTGCTAACGATTTGGTCATTTTATGTCTGAATAATATTCTATTGCAAGTCTAATTAATTACTTATATCACTTTATCTTTTCCTCTCATGTTTTCTCCATATAGTTCCCATCCAAACGAATATCAATTATCACTTGTTAAGCAATCTAAAAGAAGCATAATTGGTTGCTGTTCTTTCTAATGTTCTACTATTGATAATTGAAATTTAATTCCAAGTAATTACTACCAAATTTATTTTACATGCAGTAACTATATAGTATATATGCAAGTGGTTATCGAAGCAGTAGTGGTATATATAGTAGGCCCATTTTCTGTGACAATAATTGTTTTTCTCCCTTTTCAGAATGCATTTTAAAACGTGATTAAAAAAGAACAAAGTGGTAACGATTTGATCAGTGTTTAGGATGGCTGAAGTTCCAATGTGCAACGATCAGACTCATGAAACAACTGTTGTTTCTATTGCTCCATTTGATGCATCTACTGCTGCTGTTAATGCTTCTACAAAACGAACAATGGATATAGAAAATACATCAGCAAATGACATTATTGGTGAGCCTAAATTCAAGCGTTCAAAGAGAACATCAAAAGTTTGGGACAATCTTACTCTTATAGATAATAATGCTAAAGCTATTTGCAAACAATATAAGCGTACTCTTTCCGCTATAAGTACGAGTGGCACTTCACATTCGGGTCGACATTTAGTTCTTTGTAAAAAAAGAGTCAACACTAATATAAAAAAGTACTTAATTGGTTTTGATTCAACTCAAGGAGGCCAAAATACTCTTAGGACTTATAAGTATGATGCTAATGAATTTGTTTGTTCATTGTAAAAGGTAATCATGCATTTTCTTTGGTTGAAGAGAGGGATTTTAGGATTATGTTGTCAAGAGCTAATCCTCAATTCAATCCATGAGTAGACGACCTTAAAATCGGAACGCGGCGAAGCGAACCAAGGAAGGAGAACGAAGTTTGAATTGAAAATGGGTTTGTATCTTGGTTAGGAAAATCATTGGTTTGTTCGGAAATCCTCTTGTAGAAAACCTTTTCTTTGAATGTGAATTTTTGGGAAAAAAATGTTTTTGCATTTTAGAAAATCCTGTTTTATTACTTAAAGATCTCGAAACCTAAATTTCAGGATCAGTGACAGAGTCGTCACCCGGATCAGCTCATCTGGGAAATTCTGGTACAGCTCCCTATCGAGCATAGATTGCCGTACCTGATTCAGAGATTTAGGATTCGGCCAACTTACCTATTCAACCTCAAGCTTGCTTTCATTTATAAGTTCATATTACAATATTATACTCACTTATTCTCTACCCATTTTATCTTTTATTATTGATTAATCCATGCTCATTTAGATAAGAGAAATAAATAAAGTGCGGATAAAGTAAAACATACATCTAATAATGTCATGGAACAATCCGATATGGATCGCTACACATAAACAAGACTACGGCATCACCGTGACACCAATGATGAATGAGCGTGATGTCATGTAATGTTATCATATGACCCGCCACACGAACACAGACCTAAGACTGTTGTGGTCCTCTAGTGAATGAAATGGTCCAGTGAAATGGCCAAGCGCAATAGGATGCACAGGCAGAATACGGGTAGTTTTGGGACACCCGATATGAAATGAAATGAACATGATGGGCATTCTCAGAATGTCTTATATTAAGTGTAATGAAATGGTATGAATGTCCATGTCACACGAAATGCAAATGGCTGCACGAAGATGTGGTTAGTGTGCATGACATACAGGATGATGTCGTGTATGCTTCGTGGAAATGTCAACACACGAGATGTGAATGTGTATGGCACACAAATAAGATGTCGTGGCTGCACGAAGATGTGGTTAGCATCAATGTCATACATATGTTTATGTCTTGAAAATGCTGCACGAAAATGTGGTTTGAATGGCATACGAATGATCATGCATGCTTAATGTTTCATGCAAAGGTCAAATAAAACCATCACTGAACAAACGTTAGTACATGCAACAATATGCTCACCCTTCCAACCTTATTCCTCCTTTCAATTGGCACACATTCTTCCTAGGTGTTGGATTTCTTTGGTACTAATCGGGGATACCAAAGGCGTACTTTCAATGTCCAATTTCATATTTATGTTTTGGTAATCCTAAGGGGAAATTACTAGGCCATTACATGTGGGCCAAAGTCAAAGTACAGGTCCCCATAGCGAATATACACTCCTCAAAATAGAACACGTGAGGTTCATGTGGTGCTATGAGTGGTTTACCCCTTCGGATGCCTCCAATCCTGGCGGAAGAGGTAGGTCATCTTGTGAAGCAAACCGGGCTGATCAGTGAGTTTAAGGGGTTGAGAAGAAGAAATGTCATACTACGCAGTTTTGAGTAAAATATGGTATTATGAACTAATAAAATGACTTCAAGCGAGGTTATATTGCAGTAGTTGCCTAAGTTCCTTAAGTTTTTTGCAAAAACTTTTTAAGAAACACTTCATCCCCAGCAAAGTTGCCACTGTGAGCGGACGACCTTAAAATCGAAACGCGACAAAGCGAACCAGGGAAAGAGAATGGGTTTGAAGTTTGAATTGAAAACGGGTTTGTATCTTGCTTAGGAAAATTATTGGTTTGTTTGGAAATCCTCTTGTAGAAAACCTTTTCTTTGAATGTGAATTTTTGGAAACAAACTGTTTTTACATTTTAGAAAATCCCCGTTTTATTACTTAAAGATCTCAAAACCTAAATTTCCGAATTATTGAAATGGTCGCCACCCAGATCAGCTCACCAGGAAATTCCGGTATAGTTCCTACAGAGCATAGACTGCCGTACCTAATCCAGAGATTTAGGATTAGGGCAACTTACCTATTCAACTTCAAGCTTGCTTTCATTTATAAGTTAATATTACAATATTATACTCACTTATTCTCTACCCATTTTATCTTTTATTATTGATTAATCCATGCTCATTTAGATGACAAAAATAAATGAAGTGCAGAAAAAGTAAACCATACACTCAAACAACAAAAAGAAATAGAGTCCACTTATTACAACCTAAAAAGATAAAAACCCTCATCTTCACCTTACAACAGCCTAGATACACGAAAATCTATAAAAAGTACAAATGCCTAAAATACACGAGTTGATCTATTAAAACAAAATTAAAAAAAAAAGAAATAACAGATGCAAAACAGACTGGTTAGTACAATTATATCACAGACACACATGGGACTCACAACAAGACAGAATGGGGAATTTTAGGAAACGGGGGCATACATTTAGGGGGTAATCGAGAAGTCTGGGAGACTTGCTCGATTAGACCTGGAAAACCATTTTAGAAATGCCTTATAGGTTTTTATACTTTAAAATAGTTTTGGAAAATAGTTTGGCTCAATCACATGCAGGTTACTTCCTTTTGGTGAGTCGGTTATCCTGGAACTCAGGGTTCCATTCGTGGTTGTTTCGTATCTCAAACATCTATCTAACATCTACAGCTGTAAACATGCCAAAAACAATTTTGAATCTGAAACTGGAGACAACATCACACGACGACGTACATGAGAGTCGTCCTGAGATTCTACCTCAGCAACTATAGCCGTGCGACTCTAGTTAGAGCAGCGCGGCTATAGCCACTACAGCCACTACAGCCATTCGGCTGTACTGTTTAAAACCCCGTATTGGTTTTCTTTCTCTTTGAAAATCCCTATTTTGAATCGTTTCGATGATTTCTAAGGATTTTGAGGAATCTGGGGTTCACTAAAGCTGAACCACGGATCCAATTTGGATTAAACAACCCCGAATTCCAAAAATCAAAATCAACGAAACACAAATCTCATATCAACATCATTGCAAATCCAAAAACCATAATTTTGAATATAACGGATGTGATTTGATCAAAATAGTTCATCATAGAACGATTAAAACAGGAAACTAACTGTATTAGATCGATTTAGGGCATTTCGGGTTTCTGCCCAGAAGAACACATCTGTACAGCTATAGATTTACAGCCGCGCAGCTTTGTTCTAAAGGATTATAGCTGCTCAGCTCTAGTTGGAGCCGCATGGCTATAATCAAATAGACAGTTTCTGGATTTCACAAAATTCACACAAAAACACAGCACAAAGTAATCAAATACGAGTTTAAGGCCTTTCAGAGTTTACCCTTTTGTATTCCAGCGTATTTGATGACCGGAAGTGGATTTGAATGTCGGAGTGCACTTAGAATCCCGCGAACGTCCCGAAACTTTGAACACGAACCTCGAATCAATTCGTACACACCCGAGAATGATCCAAATGAATGATGAATGTCCAAAATCTCTTGCCCTTTGTGTTTCCTGAGTGTTTTCTCTCTGTTTCTCTCTTTTTCTTTTTGGTTTTCTCTTAGTTTTCTTAGTTTTTCTCTCTCTTTTTCTTTCCTTTTTTTTCTCTTTTTCCCTTTTGAATTCTCCCTTCTATTCTCTGTTTTTCTTTTCCTTATGTTTTATTTTTTGTTCCTTCTGTATTCTGGTCTCTGTTGGCTCCTTAACCCTAGAGTATCACGGCTGAAATTCCTTTTATTTCAGAATCAAAAGCTGTTAAAGAATAAGGTTGGTTATTTAGGTAGTAACCTGGTTGCCCGTTAGAGCGGCATGGCTAATAAGGTTACAGCCGTGGGACTCTGATGTCATAGCTGCATGACTGTAATTGTGAAACTATAGCCGTGCGGCTCTAACCAGAGCTGTCAAGGCTTTTCCTAAATCCCACTCACGTTTAAGCTTCCTAATCACTCAAGGGACCTTTCTTAGGGTCTCGGACCGAAGAATGTTCTATTTTTTGGGGGCATTTGAGAACATTCCAGGCATTATTCCGCTTATCTCAAGTTCGACTCATGTTCATCTGTCTAACAGGTAATATAGGATTTTCATCACAGAGGTTGAGAAAACCCGTGCTGACACAATCCATTTAGTAGGCATACTTTAAAGTGAGAGATTATGCATTTGTATAATTGTGAGAAAGAGAAAGTTGTAGAAATGCTTAAGAGTATGAATGGGCGCATATGCATAACTACTGATAATTGGAGGTGTGAGCACTTTAGAGATGGATACATTTGTGTTACTGCTCATTTTTTAGATAATAATTGGAGATTGCACAAGAAAATGATTCAGTTTAGGGAATTGACACCACCATTTCTAGGTAGAAGTATTGCTGATGTGGTATTGGAAATTTTTTATTTTCTTGGTGTATGGTTGGTACAAAAAGCTTTATTGGAAGTTGATCAAGGTGAACATAGTTTGTTAAGTGATATTGTGATTCCTATGCAAGCTAAATTTGATAAGTATTGGCTTGAGTTCAATTAGGTTTTGTGTGCTGCTAAATCGTTAGATCCTCGATGCAAAGAGAAATTTTTGCTTTATTGTTATAACAGGATTTATGGAAATGAGCAAGCTAGTAGTTATGTGGCCAAAGTTGTGCGTGATATGGATTCTTTGTTTGAGGTATATAGCAATTCTATGGGTAAGAGAATAATTGAGGAGTCGTCTACTAGTTCTACTAGTATTAGGACTACGATTGGTAGGAAATCAGTTTTGGTTTGCAGTGATTATGCTTCATTTATGTGTGATGGTGTGAAGAAATCTAAATTGGATCTCTCTTTGGCTGAGTCTCCTCTCAAATTGGAAGAAGACATAGATATTTTAGATTTTTAGAGTAGATATTTAGTTAGGTATCTAGAACTTTCCAGAATGACTCAAGATATTTTGTCGATTCCAATTAGTAATGTTGCTTCGGAGTCCGCTTTTAGCACATCCGGTAAAGTTATAACAAGTACTTATAGTTCATTGAATTCAGAAACAGTTCAAGCTCTTATGTGTTTAGGGATTGGCTCAAAGCTCAAGGTATATTTGTATGTTTTTTATTTTTTTTTATATTGGTATGTGTTGCAAAGTGTAGAAATCTGACTTTAGACTTGTTTCTTTGTAGCTAATGATGATTTCACACAGGAAGATTCAGATATTTCAAGTGAAGATGAAGATGATGTGATAAACATTAATTGAAGGTTAAGTGAAAATGGTGTTTTGAATTTGATGTTGAATTTGAACAATTATTGTGGATTTATTTCATTTGTAGTTTTGTGGCAGTACACATTTGAACTTTTCTTTTTTTTTTTTTTACGGAATTATGTTGTTTTTTGGATGTTGTGGAATTATGTTGTTTCTGGATGTCAGTTTTTAGATGCTATGTTTTATTTTTATTTTTATGTAAGCCCGAGCCCAGCCCGAGCCCAGCCCAAGCCCAGCCCAGCCTGAGCTAGAAAAAATTTTAGACAGGCTAGGCTGGGCTTGGACTGAACATTTTTAGGTGAAAAGCCCATAAGGCCCGGCCCGAACCCAGCCTAGCTCGGCCCATGAGCAAGTATAATTCATACACAATGTGTACACTAGGGTTCGATGTGTTTGAACGTCTATCGGTTTGGAGCAAGACATAGATTGCAAGGGTGAATATGTACACAAGTATGCACAAATGGAGTTCGACATGTTTGAAAGCATAAGGGTTAGATGCAAAGTGTAGTTCGTAAGTGGTTGACTCGTATAAGAATATGTACAGACAATGTCCACTGTATTTGAACGCCTGGGGGCTTCGAGGTAAACGGCAAACTTGACACAGTGCGTATAGACAAAGTTTAGCGTATTTGAACACCTATGGGTTTGGATGCAAAATATGGTCTACAAAACAATGAACTCATACACAAGTGTGTACAGATGGAGTTTGGCGTATTTGAATGCCTAGGAATTTAGACAAGTATAAAAGGATATGCGGATCCAGGAATGCCCACATATAACCATGCACATATATGAGACTACCAAGGATGGGCCTATGTGTATAGGCTAGATCATCTAAGGCTTAAATGCGAATGCCACAAAATGCTTATGGCTGAATAAGAGGGGTTAATGTGAATGAAACACAAATGATGCCGATGTCATTGAATACATATAGTCACATAAAGGTGATGCGTGAAATTGCATAATGAAATGGTAAATATGAGTGTCACAAAATACCTATGGATGCATAGGAAAAGGTTATGATGAGTGTCACACAATTGATGCGCAAGGATGTGTGATTGAAAATGAATGCATGTACATCGAGTGATGGAATGAAATTGCTTATGTGGTGACATAGAAACGGGTGTATGCCCTATAATGGATATGGGAAAATATGAATGGGAATAAATATATGTACCGGTAACACGCGATATCATGGAGTGCATTTATGGAAAGCAATAATGTGGGATGTGTGTAAACCTTGCCACACAGTATAAATGGAAGTGCGTGCATACCACGCAACAACATGTATGTGTGCATATAGGACTCGATGCATGGACATATATATGTGTCCTGCAATCATATGAAGGTGTGTGTTTCGACACATGATGCATAGGAGTGTGTGCATCATAAAAAATATTTAAGAGAGTGTTTGTGTAATGATACGAGAATATACGTATGGCAGGCAGAATGCTATGAAAATGTGTATATGGTGCATGAAAAGATATGAGATTGCACGTATGACACATGAGATGATATGAGAATGTGCGGATGGCACACAAAGTGATATGTTAATATGCATATGACACATGAAATGAGGATGTATATAAGGCAAATAAGATGAGAATGCACATATGGCACATGACATATCATGATAGTGCATGTATACATCACCCAAAATAGGTAAGCAAGCGTGTGTACCATTCGAAAATGACCTGAAAGTGGGCGTATGTTATGTAAATGACATGGAAATAGGACTATGGCACGCAATGTTATGGATATATGTGTTCATCACATGATCTTATGGAGATGTGCGAATGCATGATACAACAGTGCATGTGTGTCAAGCAAATGACCTTGAAAGGGGCTCATGACATATGAAATGTTGTGAAAGTGTGTGCATGCATGTGTAAGGATACGAGAATGTGCATATGGTATATGAAATGATATGAGAATATTTGTATGACACACGAAACTAGCTATGTGAATATGTGTATGACACATGACAAGACGTGGAAGTGCATGTATAAGTCATGCAAAATGGTATACAATTGTGTGTATATTGCATGAAGATGCATCACACAAAGTTATGGAAATGTTTGTGTATTATATTCTCAAATGAAGATGTGTATGGGTCATACAAAATTTTATGAAAGTGTGTGTATATCTCATGAAAAGATGTGGGAGTAAGTGTGTATGTAGTGACATAAAAATGTGCATATGGTACATGAAATGATACGTGAATGTACGTATGGAAGATGAAATGAGAATGCACGTATGGTATGTGATGAGACATGCATATGTCATATGAAATGCTATGGTAGCATATGTGTATCATATGAAAATGATATGAAAGTGTGCGTATGTGTTACACAAAGTGATAAGTGTGTGTATATATGAAGATGTGCGTATGTCGCATGATGCTATGGGAATGTGTACATATTGTGATCGGATGATGTTTTTCAGAACGCACGGCAAAGCAAGAACCGGGGATTTTCTTTTTGGGTGATGATGTGGTTTTTAAAGACAGTTTTAATCTTCCTTAAGAAAACTTTTTATTTTATTGAGAAAACACTTTTTGTAGAAAACCTAATTTTAAAGTGTGAATTTTGGAAAACAGATTTTTAGAAAATCCCAATTTAAACTTAAAGATCTCAAAACCTTAATTTCATGATAAGATACACAGTCGCCACCCGGATCAGCTCATCCGGGAGATTCCAGTACAGCTCCCTACCAGGTGTAGACGCAGTACCTAATCTAGAGATTCAAGGTTCGGGCAACACATCTAATAATCCTGAACTTGTTTTCAATTATTATTCCATAATACGATATGACATTCACTTAATTTTACCCATTTTATCTTCTTTTAATTTTAGTTAATGCTCATACAAATGA
The DNA here is from genome assembly GCA_039660915.1 of Euphorbia tirucalli. NCBI lineage: Eukaryota > Viridiplantae > Streptophyta > Magnoliopsida > Malpighiales > Euphorbiaceae > Euphorbia > Euphorbia tirucalli. The sequence goes on along the minus strand of CM077634.1, from coordinate 20,423,161 downwards.
CATAAATATAAATCATAAATAAAGTGCAGAAAAAATAAAAGTGCAGGAAAAGTAAAGTAATGGCCAATTATACAACCCGAAAAAGAAAAACTCTCATCCTCACCGTTTACAACCGCCTATAATACATAATAATCTAAAAAGTACAACCGCTTAGATACACAGAGTGATCTATTAAATACATCAAAAATAAAAAAAAAAACTAAAAAGCTGCATCCAAATACGGTTAGCATAAATAAGAAAATCACACCAAGGACTCATACAAGACAAAATAGGGGTATTTTGGGAAACAGGGTCATAAATGGGGGGATAATCGAGAAGTCCAGATGACTACTCGATTAAACTTGTGTGTGCGGACGACCTAAAAAGTGGGACGTAGCAAAGCGAACCGGGGGGTTTTTGGTGCGAGCTTAGGATTCAATGGAAACTGGTTTGTGTATTGTGTTAGGAAAACCATCAATTTGTTTGGAAATTCCTTTTGTAGAAAACATTTTTTCATTTTATTACTTAAAGACCTTGAAACCTAAATTTCAAGATCAGTGACAGAGTCGCCACCTGGATCAGCTCATCCGGGAAATTCTGGTACAGCTCCCTACCGAGTGTAGACTGTTGTACCTAATCCAGAGATTCAGGGTTCGGGCAACTTACCTATTCAACTCGAGCTTGTATTCGTTTATAACTTATATTACCGTATTTATTCAATTTATTATCTTTCTCTACCCAATTTGTTTATTTATCAGCCAATGCTCATACAGATGACAGGAATAAATTGCAGAAAAATAAATCATACATCCAAATTATACAAAAGAATAATAGAGACTGCTTATACAACTAAATCGAATAAAAATAAAAAATGTCGTCCTCACATTACAAGTGCCTAGAATGCATGGATATCTAAAAATTTACAACCGCCTAGAATACACGAATTAATCTATTAATTACATTAAAAATAATAAAAATAAAAATAAATACTGTAAAACAGATGGTTAGCACAATTTATATTACAAGCTCAAGTAGGATTCACAGCAGGACAGAATTGGGATTTCTGGAAACGGGGGCATGCATTTACATGATAGCTGGGTCAACTCGGCCTGGAAAACGGTTTTGAAATGCCCTGTAGATTTTTGTGTTGGAAAAACAATTTTAGAAAACCATTTGGCTCAATTTCATGCAAATTTCTGTATTTCAGCAGGTTTGTTATCCCGGAACACGGTTCGTGCGGCTTTTCCTAATTTTTACAAACATCTGGGGTCCAAAAAGCAATAAACACACAAAAAATGATTTGAATCTAAAAACAGCATCGTGCGATGACATCCGTACGGGTCGTCCCGTAATTCTATTCCCTTCTAGGAACTACAGCCATGCGGCTATAACTAGAGCCGTGCGGCTCTAATATACAGCCGTGCGGCTGTAATACCCGGAACCCAAAATTGGTTTTCTCGTTTTCAAAAATCTCTATTTTGCTCGTTTTCGACATTTCCCGGGGATTTTTATAGGGTTCGGGGGCTCGCGAATGTTGGACAACGGATCCCATTTGGATCGAACAACCCCAAAATCCAAAAAATAAAATCTAGGAAAAAACTGAAAACCTAACACCTGTACGTATAAAAGTCTGAAAACCATAGTTTAATAATGTACGGATGTATTTGGACAAAAAAATATCTCAACAGAATGAATAAAACGAAAAACGGACTATTTTCAGCCGATCGGGACATTTTCGGGTTTTTACCCTTAAGGAACATAGCCGTTCGGCTCTAAGGTTAGAGCGGCATGGCTCTGTTCCTGGAGAACATAGCCGTGTAGCTGTGTTCTAAGGAAACACAACTGTAAGGCTCTATTCGGGTAGCCGATCTTTCGAAAATTGACAAAACAGAGAGAAAATGCACAAGAAATGCAATGAACACAAGTTTAAGGTCTCTTAGAGTTTACCTTGATGTTGTTCCAGTTTATTGGATAATCAGAAATGGATTAAAAAGTGAGAATGTGCTTCGAATCCTCAAACTCTCTGAAATCCCGAAAACGAATCCCGAACCAATCCGAAACAAATCCGAAAATGTATCCGGACGAATGAGCAATGGTCTAGAGTTGTTATAGGATGATTTGAGTGTGTGTTTAGGCCTAGATTTTCAATTTCTCTCTACCTCTCTTTCTCTCTGCTTCTTCCTCACTTTCTCTGTAACTCTCTTTTCTCTACCGAAAATTTTTCTTTCCAAAATTCCTCCTCCTTTTGATTTTTTGAGTTTGATCTTTTATATTTTCTTTTTCATTTTCATCATTATAGAAATTAATTGCACCTCCTGATCAATTGGGGTTTCGGCTGAAATCAACCCCCGTTTTAGCAAGTTGCTCTACTTTGCAGAGCAACTTGCCAAACCCACCAGAGGCATGCGGCTCTAACCTAGAGCTGTGCGGTTGTAGTACTGAAACTATAGCCGTGCAGTTCTAGATAGAGCCAGGGCAGACAAGCCTAATTCCTACACTCGCCTCTAAACCCGGTAATCACTCGAGAGACCTTTCTCGGGGTTTCAGATCGTGGGCGGTTCGATTTTCGGAGCATTTGAGGTATTCCAGGCGACCTTCTACTCTTTTCCAAGTTTGACTGCTTAACAGAGGTAACAAAGGGGTCTCATCACAGAGGTTGGGAAAATCCGTTCTCACAGGCTGCCCCTCGAGGGACCAAAGTCGATTCATGGTTGGCCGTGAAGCCTAGATCGAGTTTGGTCTCACGATTGGGAGGATGGTGAGAAAGGAAAAGAAGATGTACTTGGAGTCTCTCGCTGGGGATACTGGCTTTGGTCTCGAGTTCTAGCTCTTTGTGGTGGAGCTGTCCCGTTGAAGTCGACTCTCTGTGGTGGAGTTGTACCAGTGACAATGGTTCTCCATGGTGGAGTGTACCATTGGAATTTGCTTCTTTATATGGTGGAGCATACCGATGAAGTTGACTCTTCGTATGGTGGAGCATACCATTGAATTTCGTTTCTCTTTGTGGTGGAGCATACCATTGAATTTTGTTTCTCCGTGTGGTAGAGCATACCATTGAATTTCATTTCTCCGTGTGGTGGAGCATACCATTGAATTTCATTTCTCTGTGTGGTGGAGCATACCATTGAATTTGAGTTGAAAGCGCGTATTTATTCCTTGATCGATGATTTTGGAAACAAAAATTTTTGCCCCTTCGATCAAGAATAAATACGGCTTAATTATTTTGCCCCTGGATACCTGCAAAAGGCAGGAAATACCCTTCTCGGGATTATATTAGAATAAATGGAAATTACAAAAAATCAAGAAAAATTGCTTACCTGGGAGCCAGAGCCGCGCGGCTCTGTTTTGGCAAGACTAGAGCCGTGCGGCTCTAGTGGGTGGTGGCCGAATGCTTATAAGGAGGTGGATGGTCATTTTCCTTCAAAACTCATTTTTCACATCTCACACATTCCTTTTTCTCTCTACTCTTCAACTCGAATCCTTGCTACCGAAAATGTTGAAGAAAATGCGGAAAGCTCTGCGCCCTTCTACCCCTTCACTGCCCAGACTCCATACTCGACATGTTTTACCAGAGGGAGAGTTCGTGTTACCCGTGGAGTCCATGGTGGATGTTTATGGACTCCAGGAGTCCTTCCTGTACTGCTGGATTAGGAGAAACGATCCCTTACCCGTCACGCTCAAGTTGGCTACGCATGTGAGCCAAGATCTGGTTAGTTTCTTCCATTTTCCTCCTTTTCCAAATTTTTGAATTTCTGCAAATGTAGGTAAAATTAAGCGAAATCACACAAAATTGATGCATATTTATAGTAGATTATGCCCCTAGGAACTTGATTGATAGTTTAGATTTGATTTTAGGGTGAAAAATCACAAAACCTATTTTTTAGGAAAAACTGCCGGTTTTGAACAAAGCCGCGCAGCTCAACGACAGAGCCGTATGGCTCTGTTCCTGAGGTGGGGAAAGAACAGAGCCGCACGGATGTAGCATGGCCGTATGGCTCTGGCTACAGTCATGCGGCTCTGTTCTGGCAGAAAAGAGACTCTTTCACGCTTTAATTCTATTTTGATTCATTTATTCAATTTATTCAAGTAATGCACAACACAAATAACTCATAAAAACTCCCTGTCCATTATTTTACAGGATCGGACCCATAATTGGGGTGCTGGGATGGTAACCGACGCCGTCAAGTGGTACTGGATGCTTCCCGGTAATGTGAGGAATTGTGGACTCCATTGGGCCGAAGAGATTAGTCTGTTGCATGAGTGAGGTAGCGCCTCGGATGAGCCACGGTCTGCTGTTAGCTCTGATTGAGCAGTGGATGGACTCCACTTATACCTTTCACTTTTCGACTGGGGAGCACACTATCACCCTTGAGGATTTCGTGGCCATCACTGGGCTCTCTTCAGTGGTTGCACTATTAATTTCAATCAGACCCTGGAGAGAGGGGGGTTTAAGCCAGAGGTGATAGGTGTGCTAATCGGTTTTGTCCCTCGTGACAAGAGAGTCCAGTACAACACACTCCGAGATTACTGGTTGGGGAGGCAGGCTGAGCTCCCCGAGGGCTCTCCTTTTCTTCCGACGGAGGCGAGCCAATATGCTAGGGCTTTTCTCTTATATGCCTTTAGCACTTTGCTTTTCCCGACAGGTCAGAGTGATTTAAACGTAGCTGTCCTCCCTTTGCTGGTTCAGTTGGAGGATGTAAGAAATCTAAGCTGGGGGCAAGTTGGGCTTGCTCAGTTGTATTATGCCCTCGATATCTGTGCACAGGAGAAACATAGAGAGCTGAAGGGCTTGTGTCTCGTCGTCCATGTGAGTTTCCCAAATTTTTTTTTCTTTTTAGGTGCTGACTTTCTGATTATGCAGATTTGGGCATACGAGTATGCCTTCATCCCCAAGCCAAAATTGGGCATGAACAGTGACTTTCTGAGTTCCTGGACTTCCACTGTTGGGATTTGTCACCGGAAATCACCCGATAAAAGCGGAAGAACGTGGTGATTTCCTCAAATCCAGTCCCAGGAGCAATTGAAGTGGAAATTGAAAAACATAAAATTAAATAGAAAGGGATTAAATTTCTTACCAGAAAAATCTCTTTCTAGAGATGGATGATGACTGCAGAATTCAAAATAGAATTCCTCCACTCTCACGTACACGAACGCTTGGTGAATGCAACCCGTGCTAGCGTCGAAAAAACGAAACAATGGAGAGGAGGGGCTAGAGAATTCGGCTAGGAGTGTAATGCATGGAAGTGGCCAAAATTTCTAACCCCAGGTACTTATACCTAGGGTTGGCCGAATTCCCTTAGGGGAATTCAGGCCCATCTTGGCTCCTTTCTATTCTGTGCGGGCTTCCATGTTTTAATTTAGGCCCAGTCTAATTTTAATTATTCTGGTTTAAATTAATTTCAAGCCCAATTTTAATATGCCCATGTATTTAATATATTACTCCAAGCAATATATTATTTACATCTAAATTAAAATTAGTTTGACAATTAATTTAATCCATCAAATTAAAATTAAATCTACATAAAATAAAATCATATGTAAACCCATACATATGAATATTTCCACATAGGAAATAATTTCATAATTAATCCAATTAACCATGAAGAGCCAATTGAACATATATATTAATTTTATTATTATGATCAATCCAATTGATCTTTATAATACAATTAATATATAAGTCTGCATTCTATCGTTCCATGTGTACGATCCTGTGGGCCCATCTTTATGTTGGCAGCAGGCCTTTGGCCCACAGACTGCAGTTGGGCTCTAGCAAGCCACTGCAGCCCCCAATTAAGATGGAGATGGCAGTCCAACTGATATCATAACCCTGTAGTTTAAACTTGTACATCCCATGTCATTGATATCGGTGTCCAACACAGAGGTATGGATTGATCACCCTCTTTTGTGTCTGGACATTAACTTGATCCCGAATGTACTGATGCTCACAAACAAGTTCCAACTCGTTTGGGTGTGGCCACACTCTTATCAGTCACATTCATCAAGTGGCCGGTGATATCTTCTCAGTTGGTTACTGAGTGACAAATCCCTTCTGCATATCCATAGTATTACCATGTTCAGTGACATACCCGAAAGCACCCATACTCGGCACCCTATTACAGGCCCTTTAGGCGTACCCCTAAGTATGCGACTTCACATGTAACACCATCATATGGTCAGGTCAAAGGATCTATACAAGTACTACACGAGAATCCATTGTGATACCATACCATGTGGATTACTCGTTTAGTGGATCTATCCAGTACCATGCTTCCAGGCATGTACCCATTAACTTGGTTGACATTCCATGTCCAATGACCGGTAAGACACCGCCATACAACCAGGTTAATGATAGTCTGTTGTTCCATTCATTCCCATGACTGGAACAGACTACGGATCTATTTATGGTCATATCGTTTACCCTATCCATGGTCTTACTGCTCAGTGCATGACACTAGTCGTCATGGATATAGATATGTCCATTGGATACTTCAGTTAATATATTGCACAAGATAGATATAATAAATGAATTGATGCCTTTATTAATGACACAAATGAGTACAACACATAAATCCAATAAATGTATAGTACAAATACAAGGACCAATGCCTCGGGACTAGGGCATTTCCAACAATCTCCCACTTGCACTAGTTCCAACTAGGCATGGGCCTAATCCCTATAGATCTAGTATGACCCTCGTGCTTGGGCTGGCCAGCGCCTTGGTCAATGGATCTGCGACATTATCCTCGGTGTCCACTCTGTGCAATGCAATGTCACCTCTCTCCGCGATTTCTCGTATGAGGTGAAACTTTCTGAGCGCGTGCTTTGTGTTCTTGTGTGACCGGGGCTCCTTAGCTTGTGCGACGGCCCCATTGTTGTCACAGAAGATATCGACTGGGTCCTGGATAGTTGGTACTACTCCCAACTCAGTGATAAACTTCTTCATCCACACAGCTTCCTTAGCTGCATCACACGCAGCGATGTACTTAGCTTCTGTTGTAGAGTCCGCTATGGTTGGTTGCTTTGAGCTCCTCCAGCTTACAGCACCACCATTCAGCAAGAATACATACCCTGACTGCGATTGGTACTCATCTTGGTCTGTCTGGAAGCTTGCATCAGTATACCCAGTAACTGACAGCACTTCCTGACCACCATACACCAAGAAGCTATCCTTAGTCCGGTTAAGGTACTTAAGGATTGCCTTGACAGCTTTCCAGTGATCCTCCCCGGGATCCTGCTGGTATCGGCTCGTCATACTCAGTGCAAAGGCGACATCAGGTCTCGTACATAACATAGAGTACATAATTGATCCAATAGCCGAGGCATATGGAACCAATTTCATGTTCTCCCTGTCCTCCCTTGTTTTAGGATAGTTCTTCTTACTAAGTTTCAGCCCATGGCCCATTGGCAAGAAACCTTTCTTGGCCCGGTCCATGCTGAATCTTTTCAGAACTTTGTCAATGTACGAAGCCTGACTTAGGCCCAGAAGCCGATTTGATCTATCCCTATAGATCCTGATCCCTAGGATCATCTCAGCTTTGCCTAAGTCCTTCATTGCGAAGCACTTACTCAGCCACTGCTTTACCCCTTGCAGTGTAGGTATGTTGCTTCCAATGAGTAGGATGTCGTCTACATAAAGTACCAAAAATGTGACGATGCTCCCACTAGTCCTCTTATACACACAAGGCTCATCCAGATTCTGTATGAAGCCATATTCCTTTATAGCCTCATTGAATCTTAGATTCCAACTACGGGATGCTTGCTTCAGTCCATAAATGGACCTTTGAAGTTTGCATACCCTTCCCGGATACTTAGGATCGACAAAACCCTCAGGTTGTGTCATGTACACATCCTCGAGTAGCTTTCCATTAAGGAAAGCGGTTTTGACATCCATCTGCCATACCTCATAGTCATACCATGCGGCTATGGCCAGCAGTATCCTGATGGACTTGAGCATGGCTACTGGTGAGAAAGTTTCATCATAGTCTATCCCATGGACTTGTCTGAAACCTTTCGCAACCAGACGCCCCTTGAAGGTATTATCAGCTTTTAGCTTATAGCACCACTTGCAACCTATTACCTTAGCACCCGAAGGTGGATCAACTAAGTTCCAAACTTGATTATCGTACATAGATTGCATTTCTACCTCCATGGCTTTACGCCAATTCACAGACTGTGGGCTAGCCATAGCCTCCTGGTAGGTTTTAGGTTCTTCTTCATCCCAGATGAGAAGAGTTTGATCATCGGTGACGAGGAAACCATACCTCTCCGGTTCCCGACGATCCCTACCAGACCTTCTAGGTTCTTGTGTGACCTGGGTCGGTGCTTCCACTTGTGGAAGCTCCACCTGGGCCTCCGAGTTATCCTCTTCAGGAGCTTGTGGACCTTGAACTTCCCTGAGTTCAACGTTGCTCCCACTATGCTCCTTTTCTAAAAAGACCCCCTTCCTTGCCACGAACACCTTGTTCTCGGCGGGGTTGGAGAAGTAATACCCTTTGGTTTCCCTAGGGTAGCCCACAAATAGGCATTTATCGGTTTTGGGCTCCAGCTTGCCACTAGTCAATTTCTTGACATGTGCTTCGCATCCCCAAATCCTTAGGAAAGACACATTGGGCTCCTTGCCCGTCCATATCTGATATGGGGTCTTTTCCACTGCCTTAGTCGGAGTATTGTTTAATATGAGAGCTGCTGTCTCGAGGGCGTGTCCCCAGAAGCTAATTGGGAGAGATGCTTGACTCATCATTGAGCGGACCATGTCCAACAAGGTCCTATTCCTCCGTTCGGACACCCCATTCCATTGTGGTGTTCCAGGAGGAGTGAGCTGTGGAACTATTCCATGCTCTCTCAAGTATAAGTCAAACTCTAGGCTCATATACTCACCGCCTCGGTCCGACCGAAGGGCTTTGATATTCCTGCCTAGCTGGTTCTGTACCTCGTTCCTAAATTCCTTGAACCTATCAAGGGTCTCGGACTTGTGTTTCATTAGATAGATATAGCCATATCTGCTGAAATCATCCGTGAACGTGACGAAGTACAGATGCCCACCTCTGGTCGCTGCGCTCATAGGTCCACATACATCTGAATGTATTAGGTCCAACAAGCCAGTGGCCCTTTCAGCCTTTTTGCTAAAAGGCGCCTTTGTCATCTTGCCTCTTAAACATGATTCGCATGTATCAATTGACTCCAAGTCAAATGACCCTAGGACTCCAGCTTTGTGAAGCCTAGCTATGCGCTTCTCGTTTATATGGCCAAGACGACAATGCCATAGGTAGACTGGATTAAGTTCGTTAGGCTTAACCCTTTTCGTGTTTATGTTATAGATATGATTGGTTTCATTTAAGTCCAGGACATACAGGCCATTATTTAATAGAGCATCTCCATAAAATAGCCCCTCTTTGGATATAGAAATTCGACCATTTATAATAGTAAAATCAAATCCAGAAATATCCAACATTGATACAGAGATAATGTTCCTGCACATAGCAGGTACAAAGTAACAATGTTCTAAAATTAAAACCAATCCGCTGGGCATCATTAGGTGGTATTCGCCGATCTCTATGGCAGCAACCCTTGCTCCCTTCCCGACCCGCAAGTCCACCTCTCCCGACCCCAGCAACCTTCTGTTCTTAAGTCCCTGTACATTGCAACAAACGTGAGAACCACATCCAATATCCAATACCCAGGATGTTGAAACAGTAAGGTTAATATCTATAACATAAATACCTGAAGAGGACGCACCTTGGCCCCTTCTCTGCTCTCCCATCAGCTTGGGACACGATCTCTTCCAATGGCCCGCCTGTCTGCACCCGAAACAGACGTCCTCAGGACCTGCCTTCTGCTGGGCCTTGGGTTGGGCCTTGGCCTTCTTGGCTTTGGCCTTCTTGGCCTTAGCCTTGGCCTTTTCCTTGGCCTTACCCTTAGCAAGAGGAGCGTTCCCCTTGTTAACCAGCAGCACCAGCGGAGTCTTCTTGATCGACTGCTCAGTAAGCTTAAGCATCCCATGCAGCTCACTAACAGTGCGGTTCATCCCTTGCATGTTGTAGTTAAGGATGAACTGATCATAAGAATCCGGCAAGGACGCGAGGATTGTGTCCACCGCCAACTCTTGAGAGATAGGCGATTCGAGACGGGCCAAAGTATCCAAATAGCCCTTCATCTTGAGCACGTGTGCACTCACAGATGTCCCGGCCCCCATCTTACAAGAGTGGAATGCCTTATTGGTCAGGTACCTTTCCTGACGAGCTTGCTCTTGAAACATCTCATTAAGAGTTGTTATCATAGCATAGGCTTGGTGGTCCATAAACTATTTTTGTAGTTCGGGGACCATGCAAGCCAACATAAGGCATGTCACATCCCGGTTGTCCTTGACGTGCACCTCGTATTCCTCCAGCTGGGCAGCCGGTGGATTACGTCCCTGAGGCGCAGCCGGCACAGGCCTTTCCAGCACATACTCTTTTGACTCTTGTCTTAGAACTATCCTCAAGTTCCTAGACCAGTCTAAAAAGTTAGGGCCGGAAAGCTTGTCCTTTTCAAGAATTGATCGCAGTGATAAGGTATTTGTGTTTGCCATTTGGGTGTTTCTACACAGAAAAACATTGAGAGTGTTAATAAAGGGCTTTGCTTTGTTGTTCCCATATAAAATTAATAATGAATCAAGTTATTAATTTAAACCGAGTTGTTGGGCTCATGGGCCGAGATCCATATTTCATTAAGATATAGCCAAACGAGGGTTTGGTACAACTATACCTTAATTATTTAGGTAGGAACGCCGTCCAATCCCAACCTAGGGACTCTCGGTTTGATGGGCTTATTGGCACTTACCCATCTGTGCTTAGGGCCAGGAGAATCCTACTACCCATGCTAAGTCAAAACCTCCATCCAAGTGTTAGAGTATCCCATACTCTAACCCAATACAAAGTGACAATACTCCAGTGCATCCTGCGAGGGCATGGTCTACAACTGGCCTATTCCCACTTCGATTCGGTTTTGAATGAGGGAAGCATTTTTAAGCGACTTAGTAATTTCCGTTTGGTTATTAGATTCAATTATAACGGCTTACATACATAAAGCGGGTGAATGAGCTATTGGAACATACATACGTACATGCAAATGAATATAAAACATGATTAAACAAAATTAAAATGGACTGCTATGGGCCTATGTTACATCCTAATATTATTCTAGTAAACCTATACTAGAAACACTTATTAGGCGGGCCTCCATCTTCTCTTTCTGGGCTTGCACCTCCAATTTGGGCTTGCACCTCCATATGGGCTCACCACTCCATGGACTTCTTCTTTTACAAATTTTATAATATTTAATTTAAATAAAATAAAATTACATTAAAAGAAAAACGACACGCAGGCCGTATTTACCCAAAAGAAAAATACAACCCATCTCGTAAAAGGCCCAATAGCATCCAGTCAAATATTCATTCAACCATTCATATGCATCCAATACATACAATTCAAAAGCATGTCATAATGCATGATTTAAGCCCATTAAAATTATGTCAAAGCCATTATTAGGAAATCGCCAATTTTGGCCCACCATGGTTCGAACCCTTAACGGGCTTTGGGCCTCCAGCCCAGGCAGTCCAACTGCTCCCACTGGAATTGGGAAACCACGGGTCCAATTTAGCCGTCCGAGTAACTGTGCCAAAATTACCCGAACCAATTTCCATTAACCATATTAATTTCCAAAATTAATATCACATGAACGAAATAAAATTCATCCAAGAAACCATGCGCATTTAAATTACATAAATTTAAACACACGAATTTTAAAACCAATTAAAATTTCAAAACTGGGCCCGGTCCGCTGCAGCCACTGCCCAGCAGTGGCTGCCGCCTGCAGCGGCACTGCTGCTTGCACGGCTGCCGCCGCGCCTCCCGCCGCGTGCGGCGGCCGCCAGCAGCCCCGCACCCCGGGAGGCCGTTTTTTTTTTTTAAAAAAAAACAGAATTAAAAAAAAAATATCCATCCATCATCCATAGCAATTCACCAAGAATTACAACAATACAATAAAATTAAAATAACATAAACCAATATGCAATATTAATTTTCATTGTATTAAAACATATGGGAAAATCATAAAACCCATACCAAGAATCCCAATCAAAAACATCCAATTTCAAAATAGGGATTCAACCAAATTAATCAATTTCCATGGATCAAAAGCCCGCTCTGATACCACTGTTGGAATTTGTCACCGGAAATCACCCGATAAAAGCGGAAGAACGCGGTGATTTCCTCAAATCCAGTCCCAGGAGCAATTGAAGTGGAAATTGAAAAACATAAAATTAAATAGAAAGGGATTAAATTTCTTACCAGAAAAATCTCTTTCTAGAGATGGATGATGACTGCAGAATTCAAAATAGAATTCCTCCACTCTCACGTACACGAACGCTTGGCGAATGCAACCCGTGCTAGCGTCGGAAAAACGAAACAGTGGAGAGGAGGGGCTAGAGAATTCGGCTAGGAGTGTAATGCATGGAAGTGGCCGAAATTTCTAACCCCAGGTATTTATACCTAGGGTTGGCCGAATTCCCTTAGGGGAATTCAGGCCCATCTTGGCTCCTTTCTATTCTGTGCGGGCTTCCATGTTTTAATTTAGGCCCAGTCTAATTTTAATTATTCTGGTTTAAATTAATTTCAAGCCCAATTTTAATATGCCCATGTATTTAATATATTACTCCAAGCAATATATTATTTACATCTAAATTAAAATTAGTTTGACAATTAATTTAATCCATCAAATTAAAATTAAATCTACACAAAATAAAATCATATGTAAACCCATACATATGAATATTTCCACCTAGGAAATAATTTCATAATTAATCCAATTAACCATGAAGAGCCAATTGAACATATATATTAATTTTATTATTATGATCAATCCAATTGATCTTTATAATACAATTAATATATACACGCTTCTCCCTCCATTGTGTATACTCCAAGTATACATGTGATTCCTTAAGTCTGCATTCTATCGTTCTATGTGTACGATCCTGTGGGCCCATCTTTATGTTGGCAGCAGGCCTTTGGCCCGCAGACTGCAGTTAGGCTCTAGCAAGCCACTGCAGCCCCCAATTAAGATGGAGATGGCACTCCAACTGATATCATAACCCTGTAGTTTAAACTTGTACATCCCATGTCATTGATATCTGTGTCCAACACAGAGGTATGGATTGATCACCCTCTTTTGTGTCCGGACATTAACTTGATCCCGAATGTACTGATGCTCACAAAAAATTTCCAACTCGTTTGGGTGTGGCCACACTCTTATTAGTCACATTCATCAAGTGGCCGGTGATATCTTCTCAGTTGGTTACTGAGTGACAAATCCCTTCTGCATATCCATAGTATTACCATGTTCAGTGACATACCCCGAAAGCACCCATACTCGGCACCCTATTACAGGCCCTTTAGGCGTACCCCTAAGTATGCGACTTCACATGTAACACCATCATATGGTCAGGTCAAAGGATCCATACAAGTACTACACGAGAATCCATTGTGATACCATACCATGTGGATTACTCGTTTAGTGGATCTATCCAGTACCATGCTTCCAGGCATGTACCCATTAACTTGGTTGACATTCCATGTCCAATGACCGGTAAGACACCGCCATACAACCAGGTTAATGATAGTCTGTTGTTCCATTCATTCCCATGACTGGAACAGACTACGGATCTATTTATGGTCATATCGTTTACCCTATCCATGGTCTTACTGCTCAGTGCATGACACTAGTCGTCATGGATATAGATATGTCCATTGGATACTTCATTTAATATATTGCACAAGATAGATATAATAAATGAATTGATGCCTTTATTAATGACACAAATGAGTACAACACATAAATCCAATAAATGTATAGTACAAATACAAGGACCAATGCCTCGGGACTAGGGCATTTCCAACATACACATCTTCCTTTCCTTATGCATTTTGACTTTCATGATTAGCTGTTTTTCTGATTTTCTGACTTGTGATTTTCTGATTTCAGCTGATTAAGGAGCCATGGAGGGGAGCAGTGTTGCCTCTGGAGGTCATGGATGCCCTGAGGTTGACACCCCGAAGGTTTGTCATGGAATGCCCGTTCGGCCTGGAATGGTACCTAGGGGAGCGAGTCATCGACTTTCGTACTGGTCTTATGGAGCGCAGGATCCCACCTGCTCCATCGGTAGGGCTATTCTGGCCGCACCTGTTATCGGTCAAGGACCACCCCTACCTTTTCAGGTCTGGATATGTTGCTGACGGAGTGGAAGGGGACTACTATCAATTCATTGATACGAACCTCCTTCCTCCGACCGGGTCTATGCAGCTGGAGGTACGTTTCTTCTCTTATTTGTTGTTCATCTGTGCCATTCTGCTCACTTGCTGACATCTTTTTTTTTAGGCATTTAGGTGTGGGAGAGCTAAACGCCCTCGTACTTCATCTGGCAGGCATTCTAGTGGCTGCAAGTCTCGTACCACTGGTGGTCGGGCTGACAGGAGCTCTTCTACACACGAGGAGCAGTACAGTGCAGATGTTGGGATGGAGAGTGCCCCCCATTCATACGATGGTGCCTCCAGTGGTTCCCCTTGTCGGTTTTGTCCCTAGTCGGCTTATGTTCACATTAGAGTTGTCGGTGTTGCTGATGGATGAGTTCGGGCACCCATATCAGGCCGATCTGTGTCTCCAGAACCAGATTCCTCCTACTATATTCCCTCCTAACACTACCCATGTGAGTATGCTTGCCATCATTTGCTTTGGAACCCTATTATTGCCGTTTGTCTGATTTATACACTACTTCCTGTGCAGATCCCTGTATCTCAGGGGGTAGCTTTGTACGAGGTAGTTTTGGCCTTCAGGTCACTTGCGATTCGTGACAACACTATGATGTTGGTAAGTACCTATATTTGGGTTAGCATTGATGCGTATATGCATGTGTGTGTGCCTATTATGAGTGTATGCATGTGTATGGCATGATGTTCATGTTGGAGAATGAGCAGTTGCAGAGGACTTGCTTGGATTTAAGGGCAATGAATGAGACTCTCTGTACGCAGCTGGATGTGTAGGCGGCCGTGAACGCCATCGCTGGGGATGAGGGCGCCGAAGAGAGTGACGATGAGGCAAACGACCCAGAGGATAGGGGACAGTCATAGCCTCCTTTTATTTTTGTTTTTTTCACTGTGGCAGCCCGCCTGTGGGCTAAGTTTTATCATATTATAGTACATTTTGCCCGTTTGTTGGCCCTTTTCTACTATATTTGTTTATTTTGACCCGGCACATTGACTGTTCTGACATTTTGTGTGAAATTCATTGCCTCTTTTTCTATTATTTTCTTCTATTGGATTTGTCTTTCTGAATGCATTTTTTCTACCTTCCCTCGCTTTTATCGTTGTTTGAAATGATTTAGGCTTCTCAAAACTTTATCTCACAATTATGGGGCTGATTTCTGCTAAAAACCAATCCTAGGCAGCAGAGCCGCGCGGCTATGGGTCCAAAATTTTGTATGAAAGTATAGAGTGAGTGCTGTTGCCAGACTATAGCCGCATGGCTCTGATCATAGCTGCCCGACATAACTAGAGCTGCACGGCTCTATATACAACCACACGACCATAGTCTCAGCCGCACGACTCTGTTTGAGTACCAGTAATTTTTCATCTTTCTGTGCTCTTTCCCAATGGATCAACTTTGTGATCGACTTAGGGATTACTGGAAGACTTCCCGTTCTTCTAACTGGGCCTTATTGGTGCCCTACAGTCTGCATTCCATGTGGTCTTACATGAGCCTGACTTCGAACCGGACCTTTCTAGCAGCTGTAGCCAGCTTCTAGGATCCGATGGATCATGTCTTCTGATTTTCTGGGCATGAACTGTGCCCAATGGTTGAGGAGTTTAGCGCCATCCTCTGCGTCCCTTACCCATGTGGAATCAGGTTAGCCATCCCCGAGCCCGATTCGGACAACTTACAGGCGCTCCGGAGGCTAACTGTATTGGACACGGCGGATTTGCACCGTTTGGTCCTTGGTGAGGCTTCCCCCAGGAGTTTCAATCTATCTGCTATTACAGACCTGTGCTCCACCCTGAACACTTCTGCCCCCAGCTGGGCCCCTCTGATGAGTTTGTTATTGATGTCTTTTTATCTGTGCGAGTCAAAAGATGGGACTTATGATCTCTGATTAGTCTCGGTAGTGGCCTAGATGGCCAACGGTGCTTTACCCATGGGAATTATCTTGGGTGAAACCCTAGTTTATCTGGATTCTATTCATTCTGGCTGCCCCATTGAGACCAATGGATGCCCTTTTCTTCTTCAGGTTTGTTCCTAACTTATGTTTCACATTCTAATTGATTCTGCACCCCTCTGATTAGTTGACTATTTGTGTAGATTTGGCTTCTGGAGAAACTGAGTCTTCTGAGCATTCCTCCGCCTCATCTGAGATATGCTTCGAAGCCTTATTGGGCCCAATGCATTGAAATCACGGATTTTGCCACTCGATCTACAGAGGAATGGCTTGTCTGGTTAAAAGGGAGGACAGATGCATCCATCCGTTGGATTTGCCCCTGGTGGGACATTTCGCATGTGACTACCGAGACATGGGTAGGAGGTGTGTAACTTCTTGGGCTGACCAAGGTGACATTCTACTTTCCCGCACGGTTATGCAGACAGTATGGGCAAGTACAGGGGGTGCCCCGTTCTTTATACACAACCAAGTGTGGAGAATTCACGCAGCGATGGCCTAGACATGTGCAGCAACAATGGATGAATCCCATTCGTTTCGAGACCTTGAGATACAACAGCATAGCTTCGACAGAGACAGATGGCCGTTATAGGGCTTGGTTAACTAACTTAGTGACTTGCCCTACAAGACTCGAACGTGTGATCCTGACTCTGAGATACCTTGGTTTATAGGTTTTTCAGATTATATGGAGTTATTGCTAGTGGATTTTTATTCATTTTGTTGTTTTAATTTATGTCCTTATTTTTGCATAGACTACCCTTGTGGGTTTTTAATCTATCGGACTGTCTTAACTTTTGCTTGAACCGCCCTTTTTGGGTTTTCGACTCAGTAAACTTTTATTTGTATCTTAAATTTTGCATGGACCACCTTTTGGTTTTCAGTCCATCGGATTTTTTCAGGCAAACTCAAGACATTTAAGCCAACAGAAAAAGGCATTCATTCATTTATTCATTAATAATGTTTTAGTACAATGTGTATCAAAAAATGAAATGAAGCTAAGAACAGAGTTAACAATAGTATCCGTCTCGACCGACTCCACAACTGCCATCAGCTGGTCCCACTGATGGTGCTCACCTCTTTGTGCTGACTTTTGCATGGACCGCCTTTCGGTTTTTGATCCATTAGACTGTCCTAATTTTTGCATGGACTGCCTTTTCGGTTTTCGATCCACCGGACTCCTTTTTTTTTACACATAGTATTGCCTAAGCTTGTCCTAATTGACGGGGTTGATGAACTCATTCCCATCCATATCCATGATCTTTACTGCGCCTTTCAAAAGTACATTTTTGACCATATACGGACCTTCCTAGTTGGGCCTGAATTTTCCCCTTACGTTTGTGTTGACCTATTTCATTTGTTTGAGTACCAAGTCTCCGACTTTGAGCGGGTGTTTCCGATGTGGACTTTACTGTTATAAGCCCTGGCCATTCTCTGCTGATACATCTGTAAATATCCAATGCCTGAAGATGCTTCTCGTCAATCAACACTAACTGTTCATATCTCGATTGAACCCATTCTGATTATGGCAATTGTGCTTCCATGACCACCTTCAGTGATCTAACCTCGGTTTCCACTGGTAAGACAGCTTCTATTCCATAGACTAAGGAGTACGGTGTTTCTCCGATGGGAGTTCTGACACTGGTTCTGTGTCCCCATAAGGCAAATGGCAATATGTCAGCCCAATCCCTATAGGTGACCACCATTTTTAACATAATCTTTTTGATGGACTTATTGGCTGCTTCCACCACACCATTGGCATGTGGGTGACACGGAGATGACTTGTGATGCTCAACCCCTTTATCCTGAAATAACTATGCCGTAGCCCCTTGGAACTATACATCGTTATTTGTCAAAACATGGTGCGGGATCCCATACCGCAGAAGATATTCTTCTAAATGAACTTGGTAATTTTCTTGGCTGTGACATGTACAAATGATTCTGCTTCCACCCACTTTGAAAAGTAGTCAACAGCCATAACTATGAAGCGATGCCCGTTCGATGCAGGCAGCCTTATTTCTCCAATGATGTCCATCCCCCAAGCAGCAAATGGCCATGGAGTCAATGATATCTGAAGTTCAAGTGGTGGGAGATGATTGAGATCTCCGTACACTTGGCATTCACGACATCTTTTCACCTCTTTGATACAATCCGCTTGTAGGGTAAACCAAAAGTAGCCTTGCCTTAACACTTTCTTAGCCAGGGCTAACCCATTCATGTATGGCTTGCAAGTTCCTGCGTGGATCTACCTCATGACTTTCTTGGCTCCTTCTTCTGTTAAGCATTTCAGGAGTAGGCCATTGGCGGTTCTCTTGAAGATTTGACCCTTGAATAACCTAAACTGTGCTGCTAACCTCCTGAGAGAGATCTTATCTGTGTCACTGGTATCTTCAGGGTACTGCCCGTTGTAAATAAACTACAAGATATCATGATACCAAGGACGTTCCTCCGCCGTTGCTATAACACTGACTGACAGATAGCAAGGATTCTGTGCAGTCTCCAATATCACTGGCTATATAGGATGTTTCTGGGGTTCCTCCCACATTGACGAGAGTGTGGCTAAAAAGTCTGCCATTTGATTCTCTTCTCTCGGAACGTGTCTGAACTCACACCACCCAAATGATTTCACCTTTTCCCAAACCAGCTGGAGATACGACCGGAGCGACCCTTCTTTTATCTCCCACTCTCCAGTGATCTGATGAATTACTTTGCTGAGTCTCCGATTACTAACACTTTATGTGCCCCTAGTGTGATCAAGGCATCAATCCCGAAGAGGCAAGCTTCATATTCTGCCTCGTTGTTAGTCACCGAAAATTCAAGGCGTTTGGCCAGGGGGATAATTTCTTCGTCGGGTGTGCCGATAACTACTCCCAGACCTGCCCTGTGTTTGTTTACAGCCCCATTAAAATACATTATCCATCTGCTCGGTTCTGTCTCTATTACGGCCAGTTGTTCATCAGGGAACTCTAAATTCTCCACATAATCTAACTCTAGAGGTTGGTTGGCTAGAAATTCCGCTACAGCTCTTCCTTTAATCGTCTTCTTGGTCACATACTCAATGTCGAATTCTGATAACAGAAGTAACCACCTTGATAATTTCCTGACCAGTGCAGGGGTCTGGCACAAATACTTCATTGGGTCAACCTTTGCCACTACCTGAACCTTGTACGATTGGAAGTAATGCCTCAGTTTCTTAGTCAGCCACACCATGGTTGCACAAGTCTTTTCTACTACAGTGTATCTGATCTCTTAATCAAGCAGTTTCTTACTCAGGTAGTAGATTGCATGCTCTCGCCCGTCTTCTTGCTCTTGTACTAGCATTGCCCCTACTGAAGCATCTTTGATAGCCAAATATAGGACCAAAGGCTTATTAGGCATTGGGGGCTTCAAGACTGGTGGATTCATCAAATAAGCCTTGATCCTATTGAAGGCTAAGTAGCACTACTCGTTCCATTTCACCGGCTGATTCTTCCTTAGGAGCTTGAAGATGGGTTCACAGACTGTCATCAACTTCGCAATGAATCGACTGACATACTGTAGCGATCCGAGAAATGAACTTACCTCTTTTTTTGTCTTTGGTGCAAGCATATCACTAATGGCTTTGACCTTGTTTGTATCCATTTCGATCCCCCTCTGACTTACCACATGGCCGAGAAGTTTCCCTGAGGTTACCCCAAACACACACTTCTTAGGATTAAGGCGGAGGTTATACTTTTCGACTCTAGTCAGAAATCTATCCAAGATAGCAGGGTGCTCCTCTCGGGTCATTGATTCGACTAACATGTCATCCACATAAACTTCAACCTCTTTATGAATCATATCATACAGAAGTGTGGTGACTACACGCTGGTAAGTTGCTTTGGCATTCTTCATCCCGAATGGCATAATTCTGTAGCAATATACCCCCCATTCTGTGATGAAGGCTATCTTCACCTTGTCGACGATGTCCATTAGGATTTGGTTATACCCTGAGAATCAGTCCATGAATGAGTACATTGTAGCCCTGGCGGCGCTGTCGATTAAAACATCAATATGTGGCAGCGGGAAATCATCCTTGGGTGATGCCTTGTTCAGATCCCTATAGTCTACACAAACCCTGACTCTGCCATCTTTTTCATGATCGGTACTATGTTGACCAGCCATTCCAAATACTCCACTACTTCAAGGAACTTTCCTTTTATCTATTTGGCCACTTCTTCCTTAACCTTCTCTGCCCACTCTGGTCTGAGTCTTCTGAGTTTCTACTTGATAGGCTTCATTTTTGGATCTGTTGGAATTCTGTGCTCTACGATTTCCTTGTCAACCCTGGGTATGTCATCGTAGGACCATGCAAAGGCTTTTATGTGTTCTAAGAGCACCTTCACAATTTCTTTTCTCTCATCAGGCATGAGGTCTTTTGAGACAGATACCATTTTTGGATCATCATCTGTCCCCAGATTCATTTCATGTAATGATGATTCATGTATGCTAAAGACATTGAATGATTGTTTGTATGTATGCACAATTCCATCCGAAAAAACATCACACAAGTAAGCGAAATTGGATTTCATTGCATTAAGAGCCTTGTAGGCTGAATTATTTACATCAAAAATAGAAGAAATAGATACATTGAAATGATTATCATCCTCCACATGCCGAGGGTCTTCTCCTGATGCAGCATCTTCAATTTCTTCAAACAAGTCCCCCAGGTCACCCTCAAGGGCTTCTTCCTGGTCAGTGGATAGTTCTTCTTCAGCCATATTTGTCTTCCCTGCCATCATAAGCTTGGCCAACTCCTTCATAGCCTAACTCATCAGCTCTTCCTGAGTCTTTGCCACAGGTGCTTGCTTCGGACAAGAGCCCATGTTAACTTTCATCAGTGTAGACAGTGCTTTGGTGATAGCTTCGATGGCCACTTCAGCTTCCCCACTTTCTGGGCCTACCTTCTTAGCAGATTCTCCCTTGTTCCGAACTTCACTCTGACCTGGTCGGCTGCTCTTTCCTGCCTCTTTAGAACTTTCTTTCCTTTACCCTTAGTTCCAGCATACAGCATGCTCACGACTGGCTCGACTCCATACTTACTAAAATCCACTATGTCAGAAAAGATCTCAAAACCTGGGAGCTGATCTCCCTCAATTTCCATTGGTTCCGGAGCTCCGTTATACACTTCTTCAGTCGCACGGACATAGGTGTCGACCAGATTGACATACCTCCTGCCCGGCTTGTTCCCCTTCTCACGATAACCAAGACCATGTTGACGGTAATTTCCAGCTTTAATATTGAATTTGGGGATGTCTTGCTGCCTTATCCCCAATCCCTTGCCGGGTTCGAACATCTGCTTGGAAAAGTACTTATGGATCCGCTTTGGGAACCTTGATTCATTCTCACTTTCATCTATCACTACTACTACTTGAAATCCTATCCCCGGCTGCTCAACAGCACTTAAATCAGCCATCACGAATGGTTCATCAACTTCCATGGTCACTCCCTTCCCTTGTATTAGGAATTTCACTTTTTGGTGTAGAGTCAAAGGCACGCCCCCTAGGGCATGGAACCACGGCCTTCCAAGGAGCAGAGAAAATGTGACGGGGATGTCGATGACTGTGAACAGTACATTGGACCTAACTTCACCCACACTGACTTCAGCTTTAAACGTGCCAATCACCAACCTCTTACTATTGTCATATGCCCTGATTACAGTACCAGACTTGTAGAGTGCTTCCGTGCTAATACCTAGATATGGCAGGACTTTGGAGGGCCAGATGTTCAGGGTTGAACCATCGTCGACCATTACATAGGGCATTACTGGTGGGCCCTAGGCGAAGTAATGAAACTAAACCTAGAGTCGCACAACTAAGGCAGTGTACCTATCGTTGACAAGTAATAATTCTGGTTGGTCCAGGTATCGATCCCACAGAGAAAATATTCTACAAACACCAAACTACTCGGGTTCCTTGCTTGTCCTAGGCGGAACTTAAATTTGGTTTGTGATTATACTAACAACTACATTATCCTACTCCTAGTTGATCTATCCCAGCTTACTTTGCACTTGAATTCGGGTTATCAATTGGCGGTTTAACTGACCTATGAATGCTAATGGTGATGGCTTTATCAATTAATAAAAACAGATGAATTTAACTCCACAGTTAAACCTTAATTATGTTCTTTCAATAATTCAACCTAACGTGTCTAGATCTTTTAGGTCCTTAGCCGGTTTCCCTTGTTTAAAGGCGATCTAATTCTAAAGCTCAGAAAATAGGGGCACGTAAATTCCACAGTGTTGTCCATACTAATGGTTTCCTAGGCGTCAATCTAGGTAATGCTACAAATATGAACTTAATAAGCTAAGATCTTATGAGACTAGATTATCATTAAAGGAATTGCATAAAGAGAAGATATAAATATTGAAATTAAATTGCAGTCAATTGCATTAATCAAGAAAGATGACAAGAATTCAATGTTTACAACCAAACACAATCAATTGAGGAATCAAAAACTAACTAATCGAATTACAAAAGAGAAGAAGAGGAACTTATGCCCTTTTGGTCCGATTAACCGGATTCCAGCGGTGTGAAGATGCTTGGGGGTGTACCTCTATAAACAAACTCAATCCGGAACCAAGAACGTCGCAAAAGGGGAAGATTCAATGCAAAACGTCTACCAATTAAAGGTTCAAACTCAAAGTAACAAAGAGTTCAAGCAATAAACCTAGCTACAAGTTTGTGCTTTCTACTTCAAAAGTCTGGAAAAAGATCCATACAACTTAGAAAATGTCCTATTTATATGGCTAGGCTAAAACCACTAAACAGGAAGGAGGAAAGTAGGGCAACAGCACTTTTCCGATGTTCGGCAAGCCGTGCTGGTGTTGGCACGCCGTGCTAGGATAGATTTGGGGCTGGAACGCCGTGCTGGTGTTGGCACGCAGTCTTGCCGACCTACTGGACTCCATCTTTTGGCACGCTGGAATGGCACGCCGTGCCCTCATTGTGGCACGCCGTGCCACCTAGCTTTTCAGCACTTCAATCTCTTCTTCGTCGCCATCGCTCTAACTTTCAGCCCGGGTCACAATGCCTGTCCAAAACAAAACCGCACCACAGCAACGGACCACAATCAAGATGCAATGTCCAAAATTACAAAAACACCCCTAAAAACACGAAAAACACTAAAAAGTTATAAAAATCTAATCAAAACTTAAAAACTGAAAAATACGCAAGACCAAGCAAGCATTCACACAAAGGACTCTGAAATATTGTCGTTTAAACCACGAAATTGCCTAAAAGATAAGGTCAAAAACCGACCTTATCAACCACCCCACACTTAAAGTCTTGCTTGTCCTCAAGCAAATAAACTAAAGACAAAGGAGTAAAATTGCTCACTTTTACTTGCAAATCCAACTAAGGGTTTAACCGTACGAAATTCATAAATTCAAGGAGGTAAAACATCGTTTTCGAAATGACACTAGGCATGCCAGGTTCAAAACCCACTCAATACCCGAACCCAACAAGATTTAGCTAGTCAAAGGGCGAGGAACAAGCAGAGTTTATACGACCACAAAGCACCTCACAAGATGTGACTCTAACGCTCAAGTTCAAGGTGAGGCGGACGAGCACATAGAAACAAACAATGGCACACATCACATAGCGAACTAATGGCAGTCCCGATGAAGTCATTGGTCAAGGAGCAAATCAGAGAACCTGGGGCTTGTAATGTTACGGCTTAAGGTAGGTTTGATAAAAGGGAAGTTTTTAGGTTACAACTCCTACAAATCAAGTGATATATGCAAATTGACTAAGTACTAAAGATGGGTCATGCAATTTCAACTCAAAACTAGTCCTAAGAGTGCTTGTTTTCCTATTTTTTTTCTTCTTTTTTTTTCTCTTTTGTTTTTTTTTATAACAAGAAATTCTACTAACAATGAGAAGGCCTTATACACAACCAACAGCCAAAGCACAACTGTGAGCGGACGACGCGTTTTCGACAGGACGCGGGACTCCCTTTCGGAATGGGGCGCCACGATCTCGGGCGGGCCCCTCCCTCGCGTGGGGTTTTTATAATGGAAAACCGCGTTTTGGAAAATAAATAGAATTAATACGTAAAAGAACCGAGACCTAAGCCTCGATGAATATTGTGGGAGTCGCCACCCGGCTCAGCTCAACCGGGAAATTCTTATGTAGCTGAACCGGACGAACGGCCGCTACAATATCCAGAGATTCGGGTCCGGACAAGTCCCTTATTTCGTGTCTAATTAAAATAAATATTGCCAATGTTCTCAATGGTATTTCAAAGAAAATTCTAAAGTCCATTTTATTGAATATAAAAAAGCATACAGCGCGCATACAAAATATATAGTACAAAAACAAAAAGAAATAAATATTAATTGGGCTTACAACCAAATCGAATAGGAAAATAAAAACACTCGCCTCACTTGCACATTCGCCTAGGATACACGAAAATCTAAAAAGAATTACAACCGCCTAAATACACGATTTAATCTATTAAAATACAATAAAAATAAAAATAAAAAGAAATTAAAAGCTGCAAAACAGAGGGTTAGCACAATATATACGGCACGCCACAAGTTGGACTCAAATAGACAGAATTGGAAGATTAAGAATTGGGGGCATGCGTTTAGGAGGATAACCGGATTGGCTCGGCTAGCCGGCCCGGTTAGACCTGGAAAACATTTTGAAACGTTCCTGTATTTTGGTTTTGTGGGAAAAACATTTGAAAACGGTTTTGCCGGTTTACATGCATTTTTCATATATTAAGTGGGTCGGTTTTCGGGAGAACTGGGTCTCCGTCGTTAAATTGTTCCAAACGCGAATTTACCGAAAATTAAATCTACGGTCGTGATGCACATAACAAAATTCATTTTGACGATTTTCGGGATTTTCTAATTTTTGGGATGAAGGTTGAAATTCTGATTCTGGAACATGGATTACAGTCGTACGACTGTAGTTTACAGTCTTACGACTGTAATCAGTCTAAGACAAGAACAGTCGTACGACTGTATATACAGTCGTACGACTGTTCATGAAGACTAAGAACAGTCATACGACTGTTCTTAGTTTCCAGGAACAGAAATACGAAAAATGCAGCAAAAACGCACAAAATTCACTTCAAACACCCAGAAAGCGAGGAAAAGTATAAGGAAAAGAAGTGACTACCTTTTTAGAAGCTATTCCAAGTCGTTTTGACCCCTGGCGTCGCTCCAATCCCAACGAATTCGCACTTTTTCCTTTGGAATGGAAGTTGGGAGTTTGAGTCCAAAAATCCAAATTTGCAAGGGATTCTGATTGTTTAAGTCCAAGTTCTTGATTTAGTTGTGTAGTTAAGTGATCAACCTAGAGATTTCTGACAAGTTTTAGGCTTAATTTCGAGAATTGAAGAAAATCAAAGAGGAAGAAAGGTGAGTTTTTTTTTGTGGTTTTCTTTTTCTCTCTCTTCTCTTTCTCTCTCTAAGTTTTTTTTTCTTTCACCAGAATTCTCTCTCTTTCCTCTCTTCTTTTTCTCCTTTTTATCACTTCTTTTCCTGCTTGCTTGCTGCCAAACCCGAGCAATTAATGCTCCTCCTTCTTTTTCTTCCATCTCTGCTGCAGAGGTATGGGCCTCTGCAGTCTGCCCGACATTACAGTCGTACGACTGTAGCAATAGTCGTACGACTCTCTTTTTTTTTTTTTTTAAGTATAGAAAATTCCGGCGCTTACAGCTGCCCTCGCGTGATCAAATTCGACATCTAGCTCCAGGTCCATAATACCTGTGATGATGAATTTAAGAGCGTGAATCAAAGCGCCGTGAATGCTGGGATGAATCTTCTGATGGGATAAGCCGATACCGGGTCTATGTTACCCGAGGCGAGACTGGGGAGGAAATAAGCCGATATCAGGTCTATGTTACCCGAGGCGAGTTGATGAAGAGATTGGCCGATATCGGGTCTAGGTTACCCGAGGCGAAATTGATGAAGAAATTAGCCGATATCAGGTCTATGTTACCCGAGGCGAGTTGATGAAGAGATTGGCCGATATCGGGTCTACGTTACCCGAGGCGAAATTGATGAAGAGATTGGCCGATATCGGGTCTAGGTTACCCGTGGCGAAATTGATGAAGAAGTTAGCCGATATCAGGTCTATGTTACCCGAGGCGAGTTGATGAAGAGATTAGCCGATATCAGGTCTATGTTACCCGAGGCGAGTTGATGAAGAAACTAGCCGATATCAGGTCTATGTTACCCGAGGCGAGTTGATGAAGAGATTAGCCGATATCAGGTCTATGTTACCCGAGGCGAGTTGATGAAGAGATTAGCCGATATCAGGTCTATGTTACCCGAGGCGAGTTGATGAAGAAACTAGCCGATATCAGGTCTATGTTACCCGAGGCGAGTTGATGAAGAGATTAGCCGATATCAGGTCTATGTTACTCGAGGCGAGTTGATGAAGAGATTGGCCGATATCGGGTCTAGGTTACCCGAGGCGAAATTGATGAAGAGATTGGCCGATATCGGGTCTAGGTTACCCGTGGCGAAATTGATGAAGAAATTAGCCGATATCAGGTCTATGTTACCCGAGGCGAGTTGATGAAGAGATTAGCCGATATCAGGTCTATGTTACCCGAGGCGAGTTGATGAAGAAACTAGCCGATATCAGGTCTATGTTACCCGAGGCGAGTTGATGAAGAGATTAGCCGATATCAGGTCTATGTTACCCGAGGCGAGTTGATGAAGAGATTAGCCGATATCAGGTCTATGTTACTCGAGGCGAGTTGATGAAGAAACTAGCCGATATCAGGTCTATGTTACCCGAGGCGAGTTGATGAAGAGATTAGCCGATATCAGGTCTATGTTACCCGAGGCGAGTTGATGAAGAGATTGGCCGATATCGGGTCTATGTTACCCGAGGCGAACTTTACTGGGGAATGGACGAAGCTAATCTGCTGGGGAACTCGAATAGTGGAGCGGATCTGGGCCGATGCCGAGCCTACATTACCCGAGGCGGACTCGCTGGAGAAAATTGAGATAATGCAGCGGACCTGGGCCGATACCGAGCCTACATTACTCGAGGCGGATCTGCTGACTTGCTGAGGAGATTGAGCTGGGGATGAATTCCTGCACTTAAAATGGCAAGTCTTCATTCCTTGATCGAGAGATTTTTAAGCAATAATTTTTGCCCCTTCGATCAAGAATGAAGACTAGCCGGGGATAAGTAATTGATATATGCAATGTATGGATGCATGTTGATGCATATGTACATGTATGTATTTTCTGTTATTGGATGTTTTTGTCCTCTGCTGGGGAGATATGTTGTGCCCCTGGTTGATTTTGCTTTTCTTGGGGCATTGTTTGATGATTATCAAAGAAGCGAGGTGACTGTTAGGGGAATGACCATAGTATTCCTTGTAGAGATTCCGCTGGGGAAGAGCGTGACAGCTTGACTGGGGAAACAATTGTGGTATTCCTTGTGTAGACTACACTGAGGAGTAACATGGCGACTTCGCGGGGAGGTAATTGATGGCGTTCTTTATGTAGACTCCGCTGGGAAATAGTATAGGAAACTCTACTGGGGAGTGATGTGATGAATTCTGCGGGGAATACAGAGGATGTTCTGTTGCTTTTGCTTTTTTTTTTTTTTTTTTTTTATGCTCTAATTTTTGCCTGGGTTGCCCAAATCAGGTTTTCAGCCCAGCGAGCCGCTCTAACTTTTGCCTAAGGCACCTTTTCGGTTTTTGCCTTAGCGAGCTTTTCATATGCCCTAACTTTTGCCTAACCTGCCCGATATGGGTTTTCAGCTTAGCAGGCCGCTCTAATTTTTGCCTGTGATGCCTTTTCGGTTTTCACCTCAGCGAGCATCTTTTTTTTTTTTTTTTTGACTAAAATGGTGTTGTGACCCTTTATTGCTCGTTTGGGAAGATGAACTGGACTTTAGAGGACGATAAGAGATTTTAAATTGCATGTATCTAGTACATTTTCATTTGTCAAATAACGCGATGATATCGATCAGTTGAATGCAAAGTGCTCTCTTGGAATGCGTGTTTATGCAAGATAACTTTGTTTGTGCATTTGTCATAACCATGCAAATATATTTAAACAAACACTTCACTTTATTGATGAAGTCAAAATGAGTACATTTGAAACAAGTTGGTTCCTAAATGATACACATTTCGCATTAAGCCAGAATCCGTCACCAGTCGTCCTTTTCAGGTTTTCCGACTGATTATTTTCTCTCGTGTCTTAACTTTTGCCTAGACCGCTCTTTTCGAGTTTTCAGCCTAGCAGACCTTTCTCCCTTTTTTTTTTTTTTTTTTTTTTATACATGATAAAGCTTTAGCCTGTCTTGGTTGATCGGATTGGCGAACTCATTCCCGTCCATGTCCATGATGCTGACAGCGCCTTTCGATAACACCTTTTTCACCACATAGGGTCCTTCCCAGTTAGGTCTGAACTTGCCCCTAACATCAACATTTGAAGGCCTTAGTTGCTTTAGAACCAGATCTCCTGCTTTCAACTGCCGCTTGGAGTATTTCACATTTTGATTATAGGCTCTAGCCATTCTGCGCTGATACATCTGCAGGTGATCCAGTGCCTTTAGTCGCCTTTCATCTAGTGCAGCCAGCTGCTCATATCTAGCTTGAACCCATTCAGTCTCTGGTAACTGAGCTTCCAAGGCAACTCTAAGTGATCTGAGTTCTATTTCCACTGGCAACACTGCTTCCATTCCATATACCAAGACATAAGGAGTTTCTCCTGTCGGCGTTCTGACACTGGTTCTATAACCCCAGAGAGCATAAGGCAGTTTATCGGCCCAATCCCTATAAGTGGTTACCATCTTTGATAAGATCTTCTTTATTGCCTTATTAGCTGCTTCTACTGCACCATTAGCCTGAGGTCTTTATGGAGAAGACTTATGATGTTCAATTCCATGCTCTGCAAATAGCTCAGCTATTGCCCCTTGAAACTGTACTCCATTATCAGTTACTATGTGGTGAGGAATCCCGTACCGAGCGAAGATATTCTTCTGGATGAACTTGACCATGTGCTTGGCTGTAACATTAGTGAAGGATTCCGCTTCGACCCATTTGGAGAAATAATCAACTGCCACCACTATGAATCTATGCCCATTAGATGCAGCTGGATGAATTTCACCAATCATGTCTATCCCCCATGCTGAAAATGGCCAAGGAGACGCTAGATTCTGAAGTTCAAGTGGAGGAAGATGACTAATGTCTGCATAGATCTGACATTCATGACATCTCTTCACTTTTCTTATACAATCTGCTTGCATCGTCATCCAGAAGTAGCCTTGTCTCATGATCTTCCTAGCCATGGCAAGTCCGTTCATATGTGGCCCACAAGATCCTGCATGTGCCTGCTGCATCACATCTTCTGCTTCTTGTTCTGTTAGACACCTTAGAAGAACTCCATGTGCTGTTCTTTTATACAACTTATCCTCGAAGATTCTGAATTGACTAACCAGTTTTCTCAATGTCAACTTATCAGCAGCACTGGCCTCTTCTGGGTACTTTCCCTCCTTAACATACCGGTAGATGTCAAAGAACCACGGCTTTTCTTCAGCTGATAATTCCATCACTTTGTGCACTTCGAAGCAAGGATGCCTGGAAGTGGCTATGACCAGTGGTTGAGTCTGTGTCTCTTCTGGATTTTCCCACATGGAGGATAAAGTAGCTAATGCATCAGCCATCTTATTCTCATCTCTGGGGACATGTCTGAATTCACACTGGCCGAATAAACCCTTTCTGAACTGTAGCAGCTCCAAATAAGGCCGTAAGGCTTCTTCTTTTAACTCCCACTCACCCTGAGCTTGCCTGATCACCAGAAGTGAATCACCGACAATTAAGACATCGTTTGCCCCTAAGGTTAATAGAGTCTCCATTCCAAATAAGCATGCTTCATATTCCGCTCCATTGTTGGTTATAGGAAAGATCAGCCTTTTGGATAAAGGAATGACCTCCCCATCTGGTGTTGCTATAAGTACTCCAATTCCAGCACCTTTTCTATTCACTGCTCCATCGAAACACATGACCCACCTTTTCACTTCCACCATGGCTAACTACTCATCAGGGAATTCCAGGTTCTCTTTGTGATCTGATTCTAGGGGTTGGTTTGCCAGAAACTCTGCCACGGCTCGCCCTTTAATAGTTTTCTTCGTGACGTACTCGATGTCAAATTCAGACAGAAGTAATAACCACCTGGACAATTTCCCAACCAATGCTGGTGCTTCATAGAGATACTTCATTGGGTCCACTTTAGCCACAGCTTGTATCTTGTAGGATTGGAAATAGTGGTGCAGCTTCTTGGTCAACCAAATCATTGCCACACATGTCTTCTCTACCATTGTGTACTTGGTTTCATACTCCAACAACTTTTTGCTGAGGTAGTAAATGGGATACTCCTTCTTGCCACCTTGTTCCTGTGCTAGCATTGCCCCTATAGAGGATTCTTCAACTGCCAAATACAAAATCAGAGGCTTCCCTGGGATTGGAGGACTCAACACTGGTGGCTTTACCAGGTAAGCCTTGATCTTCTCGAATGCCAGCTGACACTTGTCATCCCACACAACCGGCTGATCTTTCTTTAATAGCTTGAAGATTGGTTCACAAGTGGAAGTTAGCTTGGCTATGAAGCGGCTGACATACTGCAAGGAACCCAGGAATGATCTGACCTCCTTTTCAGTCTTTGGAGCTGGCATTTCTTGGATGGCTTTAATTTTATCTGGATCCATTTCTATCCCCCTCTGGCTGACTACATGGCCTAACAGCTTCCCTGATGTGACCCCGAATATGCACTTCTTGGGATTAAGCCGCAAGTTGTACTCCCCAATGCGTGTTAGAAATCTATCCAGGATAACAGGGTGTTCCTCCCGGGTTGTTGATTTAACAACCATATCATCGACATACACTTCGACTTCTTTATGGATCATATCGTGCAACAGAGTTGTGACAGCCCTCTAATAAGTGGCACCGGCGTTCTTTAATCCGAAAGGCATCACTCTGTAACAGAAAGTACCCCACTCTGTGATGAACGATGTTTTCACCTTGTCGATCACATCCATCAAAATCTGATTGTATCCCGAGAAGCCATCCATGAATGAGTACATTGCTGCTTTTGCTGCACTGTCAACTAGGACGTCAATATGTGGCAATGGAAAGTTATCTTTTGGGCATGCCTTATTCAAGTCCCTGTAATCAACGCATACTCTGACCCTTCCATCCTTTTTAGGCACAGGGACAATGTTGGCTAACCATTCCGTATACTCCACCACTTC
Source organism: Euphorbia tirucalli (assembly GCA_039660915.1). Lineage (NCBI taxonomy): Eukaryota > Viridiplantae > Streptophyta > Magnoliopsida > Malpighiales > Euphorbiaceae > Euphorbia > Euphorbia tirucalli. The sequence goes on along the minus strand of CM077634.1, from coordinate 20,391,688 downwards.
GAGAAACTTGGCATCTATCTGTTTGGCCACTTCTTCCTTCACCAGTGTGGCCCATTCCGGCCTTATTCTTCTCAACTTCTGCTTTACCGGTCTGAACTTGGGGTCCGTTGGGATCTTGTGCACTGCTATTTCTGTATCTACACCCGGCATGTCTTCATACGACCAGGCGAAAGCTTTAACGTGTTTTTGGAGTATTCTTATTAATTCTCTTTCTTCCTCGGATTTTAGCTCGTGTGAAATGAGTACCATTTTAGGGTTTTCATCTGTACTTATATTGATTTCATGCAATGCAGTGTCATGTATGCTAAATATGCTTGATGGTGATTCGAATGCATGCACAGAATTATCTGGATAAACATCACACAAGTAAGCAAACTGGGATTTCATTGCATTGAACTTATCATAAAGTACATCAGTTACATTGAAAATGGAAGAAATAGATACAACAAAATCATTTTCATCCTCCACAGGCGGAGGGCCTTGTTCTTCATCAGCTTCCATCTTCCCTTCCAGAGCATCATCTGGGACTGCAGCTTTCTCTGCTTCTTCTTCGATCACCTGTGCCTTAGCTTTCTCCATAATCTTGGTGATTTCAGCAACCATGGAATCTAAGTTCACTTTGGCCATGAGTTCTTCATCAAATCCTTGCTTGGATTTCCCAAAAGCTTTGGTTAATGCAGCAGTCAAAGCTCCCGTGATCACTTCTGTAGTTTCTGCACAGGTCTCCTTTTCACCTTTTTCCTCGGCCACCTCTATGGTTTCTGCTATCACCTCAGATGGTTCTCCTTTCAAAATTTCAGATTCAGCAGTTGGTTCTTCTTCTATTACAGGGGCTACTGGCTCTTCCTGGCTTTTCTCAAAATCCACAACATCTGCAAAGATCTCAAAGCCAGGGTGCTCGACATTCCCAACCAGCACCGGTTCAGCTTGACCCTTGTAAAGGCTTTCTCCTGCCTTCAGAAATGGCTTCATCATGACCTTGCCGTTCTTACCCTTTTTCAGATCCTTCTGTTCGGATGACCCCTCAACATAACCAAGGCCGTACTGCTTTGACTTTCCCGAGTCGATCTTGAATTCTGGCACACCTTGCAGATTAACCCCGAGTCCCATTCCCGGAACAAAGTTCAGCTTGTACAAATATCGGGATAGCCACTCTGGCATGTAGTTCTCATAAAGGACCATAGGGGCTTCAGTGGTTTCTTCTTCCTTGATGACAGCAATTTGGAATCCACCGAAAGGAACCACTCCTTCATCCACTGCAGCTACCATCGACTGGGCGTCCGCCTCAACAATCACAATTTTGTCATTCACAGGGAATTTGATCTTCTGATGCAAAGTGGAAGGAACCCCTCCCAGAGGATGGAACCAGGGCCTTCCAAGCAATAAGGAGAATGTGACCGGGATATCGATCACTGTGAAGACAACCATGGACTTGATGGGCCCAACCTCCACTTCTGTTTCGAAGGTCCCTATCACTGTTCTTTTAGAATCATCATACGCCCGAATGACTGTCGAGGACCTCTTCAACACTTCTTCATTCATGCCCAGGAATGGTAGCATTTTCAGTGGGCAAATATTCAGAGCTGAGCCGTCATCCACCATAACGCACGGCATCACCTTATCCATGATATAGGCCCTAATGTAAAGAGCCTTGTTGTGAGCCTTTCCTCCTGCTGGTAGGTCTTTCTCAGAGAAAACAATATTAGGAGCTCCAGCATGGACTTTGTCTAGCAAGCAGCACATAGCCTCTGGTGAAGCTATAGGGGAGACTTCAATTTCTGATAGCTTCTTCACTAAAGCCTCCCTATGCTCTTTGGAGGTCATAAGCAAGTGCCACAAACTAGCTTGTGCAGGGGTCTTCTTCAGTTGGGAAATGACCAAATCTTCTTTCTCGACTCTTTCCGGTGCCGAAGTACCGCCTGACCCATTCATCGGTGCTTTATCTTTCGTCTGATCTGCCGGCTGATATACCCTTCCACTTCGGGTCACGTGCTGCACTTCTTGAATTTTCAGCTTTTCAACAACCGGGGGTTTAACAGCTTCTCTTTTGCCAAATTCTTCGTACTCATCTTCGGAGTCAAGGTCATCCAGACTTATGGGCTTGACCTCCTTACACCCCTCATTTTCCTCACATTTAGGCTCCACTTCGGGTTCCCCTACTGCCACTGCCTGAATCGTGGGGTTCGCTTGCAGAACTTGGGCAAATATGAAATTGGCCGGCAACCCCGACTGAACCATGTTAACCCGCTTTTCAAATGCCGGCAGTGGGTTGGTTTTAGTGCTAGGTTTAGGTGGTTCTTGCAGCTTTCCCTCGTCGATAAGCTTCTGGATAGCATCCCTTAGCTTATAGCAGTTATTGGTCCGGTGGCCTGTCACCACATGATAAGTGCAGAAATTATCTTTGTCAGCTTCAGGTGGGAACTCAAATGGCCTCAAGGACTGTAGTAAGCCACCATTCCTACACTTGGCGAATATCTTTGCCAAAGTAAGGGTCCAGGGTGTTATGCCTTGTCCTCCAGGACCCCTATTCTGATTGCCTTGTTGCTGATTCACAGTAGCCACCTCAACCCGCTTCACTTCTGATGACTGCCCCTGCTTGCCACTGGCACCTGAACCAGAACCACTACTAGACCCAGCTGCTGTAGTTGATCTATACCCTGAACTGTACCCTGTACCTCTTCCCCCTTTCTGACCAGCTGGCTTTTCCTCTTCATCCCTTTCTATCTTCATGGCCATGCTATAGACCTCACTAAGCTCCTTGAAGGAATGGAATTTCATGTTGTTCTTGAAGATATCTTTGCTGCCATCAATGAGCTTCTGTATGAGCTCGTCTTCATCAGGGCAGTTCTTTAGGAGGATCATCTTGTTCATCCACCTCTGGTAGTATTCATCAAAGGGTTCATTGAATTTCTGTTTCACCCTCTCCAAGTCATATAGCTTCACTTGGATCTTTGTGTTGAAGCTATAGTATTTGATGAAGGCTGCTGATAATACTTCCCAGTCAGATTGCTCCTCCTCCGACAGTGAGTTATACCATCCCAAAGCACCTCCCTCCAGTGTGGTGGGGAAAAGATTGATCAATTGTTGCTTTGTAGCGCCAGCTATTAGCATAACCCGGGCATATAAATTCACATGGGCCTCCGGCGAGCCCATTCCTTTGTAAGTGGGGACTTTCGGCACTTGGAAGCCGATAGGAAATGTCTCAATGCCCCTACTGATCATGGCATCAACGTTCACCCCCTTCTTGGATTCAGCACTGATCCCGACCCCCTTCTTCAACTGGGCCATGACCTCGTCTAATTCAGAACACTTGGCTTTCATCCTCTGTTCCATAGCTGCCTCCATCTCCTGTAGTTTTTCAAGGCTAGCCGAAGCGTCACCACCGTGTTGGGATGACTCAGCTTCTTTTTCCTTTCCGGCCCCACTACCACCGGTCTCACCATCTTCTCTAACCACAGCCCTCATTTCTTCCTTTAACATGTCGCGGAAATCCTGCGACCTGAAGAAATCTCTCAAAACATCAGCCATGCTCGGTGTCTGTTCTGCCATATTCACTCCTTCCCCAGGCTCTGAATCACTATCACTCTCGACTACCCTCTGTCTTCTAGCTGCCCTTGAAGCTTGGGATCTTGTCCAAGGTCGCTCCAGTGTGTTCTGCTTGGGGGTAGACAGGAGGTATTAGGGTCGTGAATGAATGACGTGATATGACATGAAAATCAAGGCATTGAACATGCTTGAGATGCATGAAGTGGAATTATGTATGGAATGATGATATGAATATATATTTTTTATCATTATTATTTTTTTTTCGAGGCATTCCAAGAACACCCAATGTTTATGCAAAAAATGTCACGCGTGGGCCATCACACGGACAGAACTTCGGCGCCTTTGGGGCACCTAATGAATTCATGAAATGGTCGCGTGTATACCGGCACACGGACATAGTTTTGACTCTTTATAGGTCTATGAGATGGTATGAAATGGTCGCATGGGCCAGGCCCACAGACAAAGTCTTGATGCTTTTGAGCATATGATATGGAATGATGTTATGAGAAAGTCACATGTAACAGGAACACGGACAAGGATTCGGCATTCGAGGAACGCCTTTCATGATTTGGTGATGTTATGGGCCTATATGTATACTAATCGGGCACCCGGGGAGTACCTTAAATGGTGAATTAATGTCATGAAGTGGTCGGATGTGGACCACAATGTTATATGATGTTTATGCTGGATGGGTGTGATGTCATGAAATGCATCGTGTAAATTATTACACGTAAATGAGCCTAGGGCCATTGTGGCTTTTATTGAATGAAATGATATTGGTGAAATGGCCGAATGCTACCCGATGCATTGGCAAAACACGGATAATTTTGGGTACCCGATATGTTATGAAATGGAATGGGATGGTCATGATAGGCGTTCTTTGAAATGCCCCTTAATTTTAATTTAAGTGAAAAGTAGTGAATGAACATGTCACACAATATGCAAATGGCTGCACAAAAACGTGGGTTAGGATGTATGGCATACATAATGATGTTATAATGCTATGTCAAAAAATAAAATGCCAATCACACAAGTTTAATGTTATGGCTGAAAAAGAAATCGTTAGGATGGATGACAAGCGAATGAATTAATGTTTTACACACGAAATAAAATGCAAAATGGCTGCATAAGAAATGTGGGTTAGTATCACACAAAGATGTTTGTGTATGGTATGTCATGTGTATGGAAAATGGTGATTATGTCATGCTATGCATGCGTCGACGATGTGTCACGAAATAGTGAAGAACATATAGCAAGCAAAACGAATTCTTCCAACCTTATTCCTCCAACGTGGTCGGTCTCAAAAATTTCTAACCGAGTCCTGGGCGGGGTTCACTTCAATCACCAACCGGGGGTGACGAAGGCGCGATTTTATTATCATTATTCACACGATTATTTTGGTATCCTAAGGGAATCCAACTAGAGCTGCCTATATGGGTTCGGTCAAAGTCGGGATAACATCAAGGCTCTTATAGCAAGATATACTCCTCACTTCTCCCCACTCAAGGGTCCGAACGAAGGGGTTCGTACAAGGCTATGAGTGGTGTTTCGTATTCGTGCCCCTAAGACCAGGAGGAACTTAGGCGACACTTCAACGATCCACCGGGCTATAAAAGGATACCTAATCTAATGCAAGAAATGGCTAACTAAAAATGCAAATAAAATACCAAAAGAGAATCATCCACCTTATTTTAATTAGACACTTTTCAGGGCTTGTCAAAATTCTTTTAAGTTTTTTGAGAAAACTTTTTGAGAAATTCCCCAGCAGAGTCGCCACTGTGAGCGGACGACGCGTTTTCGACGGGACGCGGGACTCCCTTTCGGAATGGGGCGCCACGATCTCGGGCGGGCCCCTCCCTCGCGTGGGGTTTTTATAATGGAAAACCGCGTTTTGGAAAATAAATAGAATTAATACGTAAAAGAACCGAGACCTAAGCCTCGATGAATATTGTGGGAGTCGCCACCCGGCTCAGCTCAACCGGGAAATTCTTATGTAGCTGAACCGGACGAACGGCCGCTACAATATCCAGAGATTCGGGTCCGGATAAGTCCCTTATTTCGTGTCTAATTAAAATAAATATTGCCAATGTTCTCAATGGTATTTCAAAGAAAATTCTAAAGTCCATTTTATTGAATATAAAAAAGCATACAGCGCGCATACAAAATATATAGTACAAAAACAAAAAGAAATAAATATTAATTGGGCTTACAACCAAATCGAATAGGAAAATAAAAACACTCGCCTCACTTGCACATTCGCCTAGGATACACGAAAATCTAAAAAGAATTACAACCGCCTAAATACACGATTTAATCTATTAAAATACAATAAAAATAAAAATAAAAAGAAATTAAAAGCTGCAAAACAGAGGGTTAGCACAATATATACGGCACGCCACAAGTTGGACTCAAATAGACAGAATTGGAAGATTAAGAATTGGGGGCATGCGTTTAGGAGGATAACCGGGTTGGCTCGGCTAGCCGGCCCGGTTAGACCTGGAAAACATTTTGAAACGTTCCTGTATTTTGGTTTTGTGGGAAAAACATTTGAAAACGGTTTTGCCGGTTTACATGCATTTTTCATATATTAAGTGGGTCGGTTTTCGGGAGAACTGGGTCTCCGTCGTTAAATTGTTCCAAACGCGAATTTACCGAAAATTAAATCTACGGTCGTGATGCACATAACAAAATTCATTTTGACGATTTTCGGGATTTTCTAATTTTTGGGATGAAGGTTGAAATTCTGATTCTGGAACATGGATTACAGTCGTCCGACTGTAATCAGTCCAAGATCAGAATTTCGCCAAAAGCCATTTTTAAACAAAAACTGAAGAAAAATCGCCTGGAAACAAGAACAGTCGTACGACTGTATATACAGTCGTACGACTGTTCATGAAGACTAAGAACAGTCGTACGACTGTTCTTAGTTTCCAGGAACAGAAATACGAAAAATGCAGCAAAAACGCACAAAATTCACTTCAAACACCCAGAAAGCGAGGAAAAGTATAAGGAAAAGAAGTGACTACCTTTTTAGAAGCTATTCCAAGTCGTTTTGACCCCTGGCGTCGCTCCAATCCCAACGAATTCGCACTTTTTCCATTGGAATGGAAGTTGGGAGTTTGAGTCCAAAAATCCAAATTTGCAAGGGATTCTGATTGTTTAAGTCCAAGTTCTTGATTTAGTTGTGTAGTTAAGTGATCAACCTAGAGATTTCTGACAAGTTTTAGGCTTAATTTCGAGAATTGAAGAAAATCAAAGAGGAAGAAAGGTGAGTTTTTTTTTGTGGTTTTCTTTTTCTCTCTCTTCTCTTTCTCTCTCTAAGTTTTTTTTTCTTTCACCAGAATTCTCTCTCTTTCCTCTCTTCTTTTTCTCCTTTTTATCACTTCTTTTCCTGCTTGCTTGCTGCCAAACCCGAGCAATTAATGCTCCTCCTTCTTTTTCTTCCATCTCTGCTGCAGAGGTATGGGCCTCTGCAGTCTGCCCGACATTACAGTCGTACGACTGTAGCAATAGTCGTACGACTCTTTTTTTTTTTTTTTTTTTTAAGTATAGAAAATTCCGGCGCTTACAACAACCCAACGGGGAAAAGATGACAAGACATAAGTTAAGGCAATTAGATGATCGCCCTAATCCCTTATTCAAACAAATGAACCGAAAATGGAACACACACCGGCTTAAAGACGAGAGCCAGACAAACAAGAAATGCCTTTATAAACTCCAACTTTTAAGGAGAGAAGCCGGACACACACACATTGACTCTATTTGGATTTTTTTTGAATATATATATATATATATATATATATATATATATATATATATATATATATATATATATATATATATATATAGACATATAGCACAATTTTTCCATAGGACTAGATGTGAAAGAGTTAAAATGCAAATGGTGATTAACCCCAAAATGAATGAACAACTTATCCAATTACTTGATTTAGGAGAGGAGGGTAAGAAAGGAAAATCAAAGTGAATGGTAATAAGTTAGGATAATAGATTTGGCTTGGTGAAGGTTTTTTAAGTCAAAAAGGTTAATTTAGTGGCTTTGGGTGATCTAAGGGATAAATTAGTAGTTAGGGTTAGGCTCATTTAAGTCGAGGGGTTAATCCTAAGGGTCTCCACATACTAAGCTCTGGATGCCAAGTGCAAAACGACGCCGGGTTCTACGATCTAGTGTGCCACGATTATTTTTACCCTCACAAAGAAACAGAACCGATGTGAAATGGTTCCAAGGGCTCAAATCCTCACAAGTGTACTAGCGGTTGTGTGCTAGGTCATGTGACTTAACCAATGCTCCAAGGCGTAATCCTAGCTCGATCATGCAATTAGAGGTAGAGGGTTAATTCTCTAATGCAACCTAAATGACAAATCTAACCAATGATTACCATCAAGAATCACAAATCATGCACAAACAAGCTAATGACTCACAATCGACTCCCAATGTCTCTAGCTAATTGCTACCAATCCAAGCACAGAGACTTAGTTTCGAGGTTAGATTAGGCAATGTTACTCAAATGGCAATTGACACTTAAACAACTTAAAGCACTAACTACCAAAAATAAACCAAACCAACACCTGATGCATCAAAAGCTAAAGCCTAAACCTAACCAAAGCACACCTAGAACCAACCATGCATGTGAACACTAAAACCATAACAAAACATCCAAACACGCAAAAACACATACAAACATATGAAATAAAATAAACCAAAATGTGCAATGTAGAAATAAACAAAAGAAAGGGAGAGATCCCTTTACCCACCCCACACTTAGATTGCACTTACTTCCAAAAGTGCAATGGAAGAAGGAACAAAATAGAGCGGGAAAGAAAAAGGGTTACCTATCGGACTGTTTTTTTTTTTACATACATTCAATCTATAGATGTGAGAAATGTAAAAGATATGAAGCCAATTACGCATAAAATAATCTGAATTTCCATTAAACTTGGGATATTTAAGTGAATAGAATTGAACATTCATTCATTCATAAATAATGTTTTAGTACAATGCACATCAATGATGAAATGAAACTAAGGACAGAATCAGTGATGGTACACATCTCGACTGAATCCACTCTTGCCACCAACCGATCTTTGTTGATTTTCCAGCTGATAGTTCTTGCTTCTCTGTCCTAATTTTTTTATGGATCACCTTTTCGGTTTTCGACCTATCAGACCTCTTTTTTTTTTTTACGTAATAATGCTTCAGCTTGTCTTGATTGATGGGGTTGACGAATTCATTCCTATCCATAACCATAATCTTTACAGCGCCCTTCGAAAGTATCTTTTTGACTACAAATGGACCTTCCCAATTCGGCTTGAATTTCCCCCGTACATATGTGTTGGTTTGTTTCATCTGCTTAAGTACCAAATCCCCCACCTTAAGCAGACATTTCTGATGACAAACCTTGTTTTTATAGGTCTTAGCCATTCGTTGTTGGTACATCTGTAATCAGTCTAGGGCTTGAAGATGTTTTTCATCAATCAGTGCCAACTGTTCTTGTCTCGACTGAAGCCAATCAGATTCTGGCAAATGTGCCTCCATGACTACTCTTAATGACCTGACTTCTATCTCTACTGGCAAAACGGCCTCCATCCCTAAACTAGCGAATATGGTGTTTCTTTGGTGGGGGTTCTAATGCTCATTCGGTATCCCCAGAAGGCAAATGGTAACATGTTGGCCCAATCTTTATAGGTCACTACCATCTTCGACAGAATCTTCTTAATGGACTTATTGGCCGCTTCTACTGCCCCGTTAGCTTGTGGGCGATACGGGGATGATCTACAGTGCTCAACTCCTTTCTCTTGAAACAACTCTGCCGTTACTCCTTGAAATTGTACCCTGTTGTCAGTCATGACATGATGAGGGATGCCATATCTCACAAAAATGTTCTTCTTTATGAATTTGGCCATCTTCTTAGTTTGAACATTTGCAAATGATTCTGCTTCGACCCATTTCGAGAAGTAATCCACAGCCACCATAATGAACTGGTGTCCATTTGAGGTGGGTGGCCTTATCTCTCCAATGATATCTATACCTCAAGCTGCAAATGGCCACGGATTTGAGGAGACTTGAAGTTCGAGTGGAAGGGGATGATTGAGGTCTCCATACACTTGACATTCATGGCCTTTCGTAACTTCCTCGATACAATCAGCTTGTAGAGTGAGCCAAAAATATCCTTGTTTCAGTATTTTCTTTGCCAGGGCCAACCCGTTCATATGTGGTCCGCAAGTCCCGGAGTGTATTTGTTTCATAATCTTACTTACCTCTTCCTCTGTTATACACTTTAGAATGACTCCATTGGCTGTTCTTTCAAAGAGCTGATTCTCAAATACCAGAAATTGCACTGCCAATCTTCAAAGGGAAACCTTATCAGCCTCATTAGTGTGTTCGGGGTACTGACCGTTCTGAATGAACTGTAAAATATTGCAATACCAGGTATGTTCCTCAATTGTTACAACTACATTGACTGATAAATAGCATGGATTTTGAGCAATTTCCAGCCACACTGAAGACAGGGTAGCCAAGGACTCTGCCATCTGATTTTCTTCCCTCGGCACATGTTGGAATTCACACTAACTGAATAACTTCTCCCTTTCCCAAACCATCTCGAGATAAGGCCGGAGTGATTCTTCTTTTATCTCCCAATCTTCGGTAACCTGCCGAATCACCAAAGATGAATCCCCAATGACTAAGACCTCATTTGCCCCTAATATGATCAGGGCATCAATTCCAAAGAGGCAAGCTTCGTATTCTTCTTCATTATTAGTTACTTGAAAGTCAAGCTGTTTTGCCAGAGGGATAATTTCCCCTTCAGGTGTAGCAATGATTACTCCCAACCCTGCACCGTGTTTGTTCACTGCACCGTCGAAGTACATCACCCATTTGTTTACTTCTTCTTCAACCACCACCAGTTGTTCATTGAGAAATTCCAAATTCTCAATGTAGTCTGAATCTATCGGTTGATTGGCTAGAAATTCTGCTACGGCTCTTCCTTTAATTGTCTTCTTCGTCACATACTTTATGTCAAATTCTGACAACAAAATCAACCATCTCGATAATTTCCCAGCTAATACTAGAGCTTGGCATAAGTATTTCATAGGATCTACTTTGGCTATGGCCTGAACTTTATATGACTAGAAGTAATGTCTTAGTTTCTCCGTCAACCATACCATAGCAGCACAGGTTTTCTCTACTATCGTATATCTGGTCTCGTACTCCAGTAACTTCTTACTCAAGTAGTAGATCACATGTTCACACCTATCTTCCTGCTCTTATACCAACATTGCTCCTATTGAAGTCTCTTCAATAGCCAAGTACAGAATCAGGGGCTTGTCTGGTATTAGAGGCTTTAGAACTCGAGGGTTCATCAGATAAGCTTTAATTCTGTCGAAAGCTATCTGACACTGCTCATTCCATTCCACTGGCTGGTTCTTCTTCAGAAGTCTGAAAATTGGCTGGCAAACTGTTGTCAACCTTGCAATAAACTGATTGACATACTATAGTGAACCCAGAAACGACCTTACTTCATTTTCAGACTTCGGTGTCGGCATGTCCCTGATGGCATTGATCTTGTCTGGATCCATTTTGATTCCCTTCTGACTGACTACATGACCAAGTAGTTTTCTAGAAGTTACCCTAAACACACACTTTTTAGGATTGAGATGAAGATTGTACTTCTCGATTCTAGTTAAAAATCTATCCAGGATAGTTGGGTGCTCCTCCCAGGTCATGGATTTAACTAACATGTTGTCCACATAGACCTTGACCTCCTTGTGGATCATATCATGCAGAAGTGTCGTGACTGCTCGCTAATAGGTTGCCTCGGCATTCTTTAACCCGAGAGGCATGACTCTGTAGCAATAAACCCCCTACTCCGTGATAAAGGCCTTATTTACTTTGTCGACCATGTTTATCAGAATCTGGTTGTACCCCAAGAACCCATCCATGAATGAGTACATCGCTACCCTGGTGGCACTATCAATCAGAACATCAATGTGTGGGAGCGGGAAGTCGTCCTTGGGAGATGCCTTATTCAAATCCTATAATCCACACAGACCCTGACTCTACCATCTTTCTTCGCAACCGGTACGATGTTAGCCAACCATTCCGGATACTCTACCACTTCTAAGAACTTAGCCTTTATCTGCTTGGCCACTTCTTCCTTAACCTTTTTAGCCCATTCTGCTTGCAGTCTTTCGAGCTTCTGCTTAACCGGCTTCATCTTTTGATCTGTTGGGATTCTATGTTCTGCAATCTCTTTGTCAACCCCAGGCATGTTGTCGTAGGACCAAGCGAAGGCTTTAACATGTTTTTGCAAAATTTTTACAAGTTCTTTTCTCTCGTCAGGCGTGAGGTCTTTCGAGACAGATACCATCTTTGGATTTTCATCTATCCCTAGGTTCATTTCATGCAATGATGCATCATGTATGCTAAAGACATTAAATGAATGTTCGTATGTATGCACAGTTCCATCTGGAAAAACATCATACAAGTAAGTAAAATCAAATTTTATTGCATTAAAGGCCTTGTAGGTAGAATTGTTCACATCATAAATTGAAAAATTTGATACATTAGAAAAATTTCCATCCTCCACATGCGGAGGGTCTTCATCAGCAACATCACAGTCAAATTCTTTACCCAAGGTCATCTTCCAGACCTTCCTTTTGCTCTGTGGTTAGTGTTGGGATTTGTCATTGGAAAAATAACGTGGTGCAGCAAAAAGTACACTGTTTAAAATTTCCTAGAATCTACCTATCGTGTCCAATTACCATTGATTAGAATAAAACCAAGTTGAATCAAGAGAGATTAACTCACCGGATTCGTCTCTTCTAGAGACTGCTGCAGAATCATTTCTTGAATCTGCGATCTCTAAAGTCCGATGCACGACCAACTATTAAGCGGAAATCGGTGTTAGCCGAAGACGCGAAGGAATGGAGGATTAATGATGGGATTTTTGGCTGATTTGGGGTTGCTCTTGGTGGCCGAAATTTCCAGCAATTAATTAGGGTTGAATTAGGGTTTTATTCCTTAAGTGTGCCCTTATATAGACACCTTGTCTAATTGGGTTTTAATTAGGTTAATTAAACCCAAGCCCACTAGGATTATAATTACATAAATAAACTTTAATTAAAAAGTATATACTATGTAATTTAATTCCATTTGGCTAAATTTAATTACCCCTAAATAAAATTAAATCACACTTAAGTAAATACAATACATGTATTTAATTTTCCTACTTAGGAAAAATATTTAATTAATTGTTTACTTTGTGTAATTCAATTAATTAATTAATTAATTAATTACATTATGTAAACTTATTAATTGAATTAAATTCAACCCAATATTAATTAATTATCTTAACATCGAATGTCAACTAATTAATTTAGACATTCCTTCCAATGTACATTACATGTACAATTTCTATAAGTTCCAGCTCAGTTGATCTATGTGCATGATCCTATGGGTCTGTCTTTATGTTGGCAGTAGGCCCAAGGCCTACAGATTGTAAGTGGGTTCTAGCAAACCGTTACAGCCCCCAATTAAGACAGGGATGTTGCAGTCTTTCGAAGACACTCACCCGGTAGGAATCTCATAGTGTCCTTTGCCTAACAATATCGATATGAATAAACAAGAGGCATGGTGTCCGTCATCTTCTTCTGTTGTTTATTATATTTCTTGATCTTGAGTTGACTGATTAATCAAATAAGTATCGACTTACTTGGGTATGGCCATACACTTATCAGTCCCACTCATCAAGTGGCCAATGATATCATCTCGGGGTTACCCGAGTGGCAATTCCATCACTTCATCATCAATATCAACATGTTCACTGGTCCACCCAATCATACCCATATTTAGCATCCTTTTACAGACCTGTTAGGCATATGTCAAAGTGAACCGGATTCCATATTGATATTATAATGAAATCTGGTCTGAGGACAAAAGAGACCTACTCAAGAAAGACCTCTGATACGACAACCATGTGGCTTTCTTATGCAGATCGATCCAGACCCATGTCAACGACATGTACCTATATTCATGACTGACTATACAAGTACTATGGCTAGTTAAGAACTACCATACAGTCATCAAATATAAAAGTCTGTGGTTCTATTCATTCCCATGATTAGAACAGACCTGTGATAGGTTTTATGATTATCAATCAATGGATACTCTACTCATATTATAGCACAAGATATAAATGAAATAGATTAATTGCCTTTATTAATGTGACATAAATAATGTATTCATACAATGAGTCTTGATGTATAATTTAAAATACAAGAATCCAATGCCCTGAGAACTAGGGCACACCAACAATCTCCCACTTGCACTTGTTCCAAGTGGGCATTGCCCTAATTCCTACAGATCTGGTATGATTATCGTGTTGTGTTTGCGGCAGCGCTTTGGTCAATGGATCAGTGACATTATTCTTGGTGTTAACCCTCTGCAATGACATGTCACCTCTGTTCATGATCTCCCGAATGAGGTGAAACTTTCTGAGCACATGTTTGGATCTCTTGTGTGACCGGGGCTCCTTAGCTTATGCGATGGCCCCGTTGTTGTCGCAAAAAAACATCAACTGGGTCTAGGATAATAGGTACTACTCCCAACTCGGTTATGAATTTCTTAATCCAAACGGCTTCCTTTGCAGCTTTACACGCAGCTATGTACTCAGCTTCCGTTGTAGAGTCAGCAATGGTGGCCTACTTTGAGGACCTCCAACTAATGGCACCACCATTCAGGAGAAAAACATAACCAGACTGTGACTGGTTTTCATCCTCATCGGTCTCAAAGCTTGCATCAGTGTAACCTGACACTACCAGCTCATCTTGACCTCCATACACTAAGAAAGCATCCTTAGTCTGATTAAGGTAATTTAGGATTGCCTTGATAGCCTTCCAGTGTTCCTCCCCGGGGTCCGACTGGTACCGGCTAGTCATACTTAGTGCAAACGTGACATCAGGCCTCATACATAACATGGAGTACATGATAGATCCAATAGCAGATGCATAAGGGATCTTTTCCATGTTCTCCCAGTCCTTCTTTGTTTTAGGACCATCTTTCTTACTCAACTTCAACCCATGGTACATAGGCAAGAATCCTTTCTTCGCCTTGTCCATGCTGAATCTTTTCAGAACCTTGTCAATGTACGTGGCCTGACTTAGGCCTAGAAGCCAATTGGATCTATCTCTGTAGATCCTGATCCCTAAAATCGTCTCAGCTTCGCCTAAGTCCTTCATTGCGAAGCACCTACTCAACCACTGCTTAACCCCTTGTAGTGTTGGTATGTCACCTCTAATGATAAGGATGTCGTCAACATACAGCACTAGGAAGGTGGAAACGCTCCCACTAACCATCTTATACACACAGGGCTCATCAGAATTCTATGTGAAGCCATATTCTGTAATGGCCTCATTGAATCTCTGATTCCATGACCTCGATGCTTGCTTCAATCCATAAATGGATCTTTGAAGCTTGCATACCCAGTTTGGATACTTTGGATCGATAAAACCCTTAGGTTGTGCCATGTACACATCCTCGAGTAGCTTTCCATTAAGGAAATCGGTCTTAACATCCATATGCCATATCTCATAATCGTACCATGTAGCTATGGCTAGTAGTATCCTAATGGATTTAAGCATAGCAACTGGTGAAAAGGTTTCATCATAGTCAATTCCTTGAACTTGCCTGAATCCTTTTGCCACCAGTCGCCCCTTGAAGGTGTTGTCGGCCTTTAACTTGAAACACCACTTGCAACCTATCACCTTAGCACCCGGAGGTGGATCCACCAAGTTCCATACTTGGTTATCATGCATAGATTGCATCTCAGCCTCCATGGCTTTGCGCCATTGATCTGAGTGTGGGCTTTCAATAGCTCTTGATAAGTCTTGGGCTCCTCTTGGTTAACAACTAGAAGGTCCCCATCATCAGTCACGAGAAAGCCGTACCTCTATGGCTGATGATGTGTCCTACCAAACCTTCTAAGGTCCTGTGCAATCGGTTCTGGTTCCTCAATTTCTTGAGTAGTCAGATCGGTTCCCGAAGCATCCTTAGCAATAGCTGTAGGAGTTTGTGAGTCTTGAACTTCTGAAAGTTCAACATTACTCCTACTGTCTCTCTTGGAAAGGAATTCCTTCTCTAAGAAGACTTCATTTCTGGCTATGAAAACTTTGTTTTCCGTTGGATCATAGAAGTAATAACCCTTAGTTTCCTCAGGGTAACCCATAAACTAGCACTTGACAGATTTGGGCTCGAGTTTGCCACTTATCAATTTCTTAACATGTGCATCACAGCCCCAAATCTTCAAGAAGGAAACATTGGGCTCTCGGCCCTTCCATAGTTCATATGGTGTTCCCTCAACTGCCTTGCTTAGTGTATTATTAAGAATGTAAGCAGTTGTCTCTAAAGCATATCCCCAAAAGGAGACAGGGAGTGTAGCATGAATCATCATCGAGCGGACCATGTCTAGCAAGGTCCTATTCCTCCTTTCTGACACTCAATTCCACTGGGGTGTTCTAGGAGGAGTGAGTTGGGATACAATCCCACACTCTCTAAAAAACAAGTCAAACTCTTGGCTCAAATATTCAACCCCTCGGTCAGACCGAAGTGCTTTTATTTTCTTGGCAAGTTGGTTTTCTACTTCATTCTTAAAGTCCTTGAACCTTTGGAGAGTCTCAGACTTATGCTTCATCAGATACATGTAACCATATCTACTGAAGTCATCCGTAAAGGTGACGAAGTACAGAAAACTAGATCTAGCACTAGTGCTCATTGGGCCACATACATCAGAATGTATTAGCTCTAATAGCTCTGAGGCCTTTTCAGCTGTTTTGCTAAAAGGCGCATTTGTCATCTTACCTCTCAAACAAGATTCGCATGTATCATAAGACTGGATGTCAAATGACCCTAGCACTCCACTAGAGTGAAGCCTAGCTATGTGCTTCTCATTTATATGGCCAAGTCGACAATGCCAGATGTAAGTAGGATTAATTTCATTTTGTTTAATCCTTTTAGTATTTATGTTATAGATTGAACTTTCATGTTTTAGATCAAGGATATATAAGCCATTTTCAAGAAATGCTGTTCCGTAAATAATATTGCCACATTGCATAGAAATTCTACCATGTCCAATATTAAATACGAAACCAGAAATATCCAACAAAGAAACGGAAATAATATTCCTCCGCATCGCAGGTACAAAATAACAGCCTCTTAGTTCTAAAACAAGTCCACTAGGCATCTCCAAGAAATAATCTCCGATCTCCATGGCCTGAACCCGAGCACCATTTCCGACTCGAAGATCTACTTCTCCAGATCCTAATAATCTCCTATTTCTTAGATCCTGCACATTTAAACAAATGTGAGATCCACATCCAGTGTCCAAGACCCAAGATGTAGAAATAGCCAGATTAATCTCAACAACATAAATACCTGAAGCAGCAGTTTTGCCCTTCATTTGCTCCCTTAGCTTTGGACATGAGCTCTTCCAGTGCCCCTTCTCATGACACTCATGGCAGACATCGTCAGGAGAAGCAACCCTTGCTTTAGGTTGGGCCACCACCTTTTTGCCCTTAGCCTTGGCCTTGGCCTTAGATTTGTCATTTCCCTTAGCAATAGGCGTATTGCCCTTGTTCACAAGCAAAACTTTAGGAGTCTTCTTAAGAGACTGCTTAGCAAGCTTGAGCATGCCATACAGCTCAACAACCGATTTATCCAACCCTTGCATATGATAGTTCATGATAAACTGGTTGTAAGACTCAGGAAGTGACCAGAGAATAATGTCTACTGCCAAGTCCTACGAAACTGGCGAGCCAAGGCGGGCAAGTGTATCAATATACCCCTTCAACTTTAGCACATGAGTGCTAACAGAAGTCCCAGCTACCATCACAGTCGTGCAAAGTGCCCTAGTTGTCAGGTAACGTTCTTGACGAGCCTGATCTTAGAACATCTTTTTAAGCTGATCCATCATCTCATAAGCATGCTCATCCATGAACTACTTCTAAAGATCAGAAGCCATGGTACCCAGCATGAGGCACGAGACATCTCGGTCATCCCTCATATGCCAATCGTACTGCTCCACCATCGCAGTGGTGATGCCTCAACCTGCGGGAGGGCCAGCTGGTAAATGAGCATTCAGTACATACTCCTTGGACTCTTGTCTAAGAACTATTTGTAAGTTCCTAGCCCAGTCCAGGAAGTTAGTCCCTGAAAGCTTCTCCTTAGTCGCCGAAAGCTTCTCCTTCTCCAAGAGTGACCTAAGTGAGAGTGAGTTATTGTTGGTTGCAGCCATTTAAATTGCTTAAGTGAAATGGGATTATCTACATGGAAGAAATCATTGCTTGAGTTAGAAATAAAGGACTTTTAAGCCAATTCAAATTAATAATCCGATTTTAATTTGTTCATTGGTGATGTTAATTGGCTGACTTGACCAAGATCCACAACTTATAAATGACTGGCCGAACTAAGGCTCGTTAACCAACCATTGATTCGTTTGGTAGGACAACCTATCCAATCCCTCCACGAAGGACTCTTGGTTTGATGGGCTTATTGACACTTTACCCATCTGTGCTTAGGGCCCGCTCTGAGCTAATGCTACCCATGTTGAGTCAAACCATCATTCACATGTTAACCATACCAAGTATCCTAACCCTCGACGGCCCACCGAATGCTACAATGTACCCAGCTAGGGCATGGCGCACATTGCAGCATCAATGGGAGGAAGTGGTGTGAATGTGGGAAGCACTTTTAAACGACTCAATATTTTAATTTCCGGATTATAATAAAGTGATACGGCTTAGCATGCATAAACGCGGTTAATAATTTGGTGATCCATACATCCATATTATATGACAAATGCAATAGCATACTTAATTTAAAATAAATGAGATCCTATGGGCCTTTAATTACAACCTAATGAAAAACTAGATATCCTATCTAATTCTTCATGGGCCGGACTGCAATCCTTCTTGGGCTCCCACCATGGGCTTGCTCCATCTGGGCCTTCCTCCATATTTGATGCAATTACAACAATTTTGTAAAATAAAATCTATTCTAAAATTACATCAAAATAAAAAAATGACACGCAGGCTATATTTCCCAAAATCAAATTACAACCGATAATAATTTAAGGCCCATAGAACTCAATATCACATTTCAAACAAAGTACCTGTCGTGCACATACATACCAATATGATGCATGATCATGGCATTCCAAATTAAATATAAATGTTAAGCCGAGTTACTTAGGGTGAAATCGCCAATTTTAATAAATGTGACTAAGGCCCATAAAGGCCCAATGGATAACATCCATAAATGCAAAATTAAAAATTTTGCTCCCACTTGAATTTGGGTTGTCACAAATTTAAAATTTAGCTCTCCCAATTTTAACCGGTGTCACGGTTTATTGGGCCAATTTCACAAAGTCCATATTCAATTTAATATGCAAACAATTAAATTAAATATGCATGCCAACAAAATGAACAATTTAAATACAAATTGATTTAAAAAAAATTTAATTTAATTTGCATTAGGGTCCGGAATAAAAAATACCCGCAAAATAAAAAAAAGGGACCCAAAACCTGCGGGTGGCGCTGCTGTCCCGACGGGGCAGCTGACTACCTGCTGGTGCTACCACGCAGCAGCCAAGCTGCTGCCTGGCAACAACAGCTGCTGCGTGCCGCAGCAGCTATGGCCAAGAATTGGAATCGCTTTTGCGATTCCAATTTTGGCCAACTTCATTATTATATCAAATATATGCAGCCAACAAAGAAGAATAGGTAATAAATAAATAAAAATGGATTGAAAGCCAATTGGGGAAAAATAATTAAAAACCCCAATCCAATAGTTTTAGGGTTCATCAAAAACAAAACCAATTTAATAAGAACCCTAAAACCACATCCTTGAAACCCATTCTTTCTTCAAGAACGCTTTCAAGAACCAATTCTAATCAATCTAAAGGACAAAACCTAGGCTCTGATAACACTGTTGGGATTTGTCATTGGAAAAATAACGTGGTGCAGCGAAAAATACACTGTTTAAAATTTCCTAGAATCCACCTATCGTGTCCAATTACCATTGATTAGAATAAAACCAAATTGAATCAAGAGAGATTAACTCACCGGATTCGTCTCTTCTAGAGACTGCTGTAGAATCGTTTCTTGAATTTGCGATCTCCAAAGTGTTGGAAATGCCCTAGTCCCGAGGCATTGGTCCTTGTATTTGTACTATACATTTATTGGATTTATGTGTTGTACTCATTTGTGTCATTAATAAAGGCATCAATTCATTTATTATATCTATCTTGTGCAATATATTAAATGAAGTATCCAATGGACATATCTATATCCATGACGACTAGTGTCATGCACTAGCAGTAAGACCATGGATAGGGTAAACGATATGACCATAAATAGATCCGTAGTCTGTTCCAGTCATGGGAATGAATGGAACAACAGACTATCATTAACCTGGTTGTATGGCGGTGTCTTACCGGTCATTGGACATGGAATGTCAACCAAGTTAATGGGTACATGCCTGGAAGAATGGTACTGGATAGATCCACTAAACGAGTAATCCACATGGTATGGTATCACAATGGATTCTCGTGTAGTACTTGTATGGATCCTTTGACCTGACCATATGATGGTGTTACATGTGAAGTCGCATACTTAGGGGTACGCCTAAAGGGCCTATAATAGGGTGCCGAGTATGGGTGCTTTCGGGTATGTCACTGAACATGGTAATACTATGGATATGCAGAAGGGATTTGTCACTCAGTAACCAACTGAGAAGATATCACCGGCCACTTGATGAATGTGACTGATAAGAGTGTGGCCACACCCAAACAAGTTGGAACTTGTTTGTGAGAATCAGTACATTCGGGATCAAGTTAATGTCCGGACACAAAAGAGGGTGATCAATCCATGCCTCTGTGTTGGACACCGATATCAATGACATGGGATGTACAAGTTTAAACTACAGGGTTATGATATCAGTTAGACTGCCATCTCCATCTTAATTGGGGGTTGCAGTGGCTTGCTAGAGCCCAACTGCAGTCTGCGGGCCAAAGGCCCGTTGCCAACATAAAGATGGGCCCACAGGATCGTACACACAGAACGATAGAATGCAGACTTAAGGAATCACTTGTATACTTGGAGTATACACAGTGGAGGGAGAAGCATGTATATATTAATTATATTATAAGGATCAATTGGATTGGTCATAATAATAAAATTAATATATTCTATTGGCTCTTCATAATTAATTGGATTAATTATGAAATTATTTCCTAGGTGGAAATATTCATATGTATGGGTTTACATATGATTTTATTTTGTGTAGATTTAATTTTAATTTGATGGATTAAATTAATTGTCAAACTAATTTTAATTTAGATGTAAATAATATATTACTTGGAGTAAGATATTAAATACATGGGTATATTAAAATTGGGCTTGAAATTAATTTAAACCAGAATAATTAAAATTAGACTGGGCCTAAATTAAAACATGGAAGCCCGCACAGAATAGAGAGGAGCCAAGATGGGCCTGAATTCCCCTAAGGGAATTCGGCCAACCCTAGGTATAAATACCTAGGGTTAGAAATTTCGGCCACCCCTATGCAATACACTCCTAGCCGAATTCTCTAGCTCCTCCTCTCCATTGTTTCGTTTTTCCGACGCTAGCACGGGTTGCATTCGCCAAGCGTTCGTGTACGTGAGAGTGGAGGAATTCTATTTTGAATTCTGCAGTCATCATCCATCTCTAGAAAGAGATTTTTCTGGTAAGAAATTTAATCCCTTTCTATTTAATTTTAAGTTTTTCAATTTCCACTTCAATTGCTCCTGGGACTGGATTTGAGAAAATCACCGCGTTCTTCCGCTTTTATCGAGTGATTTCCGGTGACAAATCCCAACACAAAGTCCGATGCACGACCAACTATTGAGTAGGAACCGGTGCTAGCCGAAGACGTGAAGGAATGGAGGATTAATGATGGGATTTTCGGCTGATTTGGGGCTGCTCTTGGTGGCTGAAATTTCCAGCAATTAATTAGGGTTGAATTAGGGTTTTATTCCTTAAGTGTGCCCTTATATAGACACCTTGTCTAATTAGGTTTTAATTAGGCTAATTAATCCCAAGCCCACTAGGATTATAATTACGTAAATAAACTTTAATTAAAAAGTATACACTATGTAATTTAATTCCATTTGGTTAAATTTAATTACCCCTAAATAAAATTAAATCACACTTAAGTAAATACAATACATGTATTTAATTTTCCTACTTAGGAAAATTATTTAATTAATTGTTTACTTTATGTAATTCAATTAATTAATAAATTAATTAATTACATTATGTAAACTTATTAATTAAATTAAATTCAACCCAATGTTAAGTAATTACCTTGACACCGAATGTCAACTAATTAATTAACACATTCCTTCCAATGTACATTACATATACAATTTCTATAAGTTCCAGCTCAGTTGATCTATGTGCACGATCCTATGGGTTTGTCTTTATGTTGGCAGTAGGCCCAAGGCCCACAGACTGTAAGTGGGTTCTAGCAAACCGTTACAGCCCCCAATTACGATAGAGATGCAGTAATCTTTCAAAGACACTCACCCGGTAGGAATCTCATAGTGTCCTTTGCCTAACGATATCGATATGAATAAACAAGAGGCATGGTGTCCGTCATCCTCTTCTGTTGTTTATTATATTTCTTCATCTTGAGTTGACTGATTAATCAAATAAGCACCGACTTACTTGGGCATGGCCATACACTTATCAGTCCCACTCATCAAGTGGCCAATGATATCATCTCGGTGTTACCCGAGTGGCAATTCCATCACTTCATCATCAATATCAACATGTTCACCGGTCCATCCAATCATACCCATATTTAGCATCCTTTTATAAACCTGTTAGGCATATGTCAAAGTGAACCGAATTCCATATTGATATTATAATGAAATCTGGTCTAAGGACAAAAGAGACCTACTCAAGAAAGACCTCTGACGCGATAACCATGTGGCTTTCTTGTGCAGATCGATCCAGTCCCATGTCAACGACATGTACCTATATTCATGACTGACTATACAAGTACTATGGCTAGTTAAGAACTACTATACAGTCATCGAATACTACCATACAGTCATTGAATATACAAGTCTGTGGTTCTATTCGTTCCCACGATTAGAACAGACCTGGGATAGGCTTGATGATTATCAATCAATGGATACTCCACTCATATTATAGCACAAGATATAAATGAAATAGATTAATTGTCTTTATTAATGTGGCACAAATAATGTATTCATACAATAATTCTTAATGTATAATACAAAATACAAGAATCCAATGCCCTAAGAACTAGGGCACACCAACAGTCAGCTCCTCTTCAGGTGTTTCAGCTTTACCCCTCATCACTAGCTTGGTAAGCTCCTTCACAGCTTCTTCTACGAGCTCTTCATATGTCCTCCCAATAGGTGGCTCTTTCCTCTCTGAACCCTTGCTTGGCTTCATCAGAGTGGACAGTGCCCTAGTGATGGCTTCCATAGCCACTTCAATCTCACTTCTCACCAGGTCAGTCTTCTCAAAGGCTTTCCCCTTATCCCCAAATTCAACACTAACTTGGTCAACTGCTTTCTGACTCAGAATTTCCTTTCCTTTGTCTCCGGTTCCAGTTCACAGCATACTCACAACAAGCTGGATTCCATACTTGTTGAAATCAACAACATCAGCAAAAATCTCAAACCCTGGGAGCTGGCCTCCCTCAACAACTACTGGCTTAAGAGTCCCATCATAGATTGATTCAGAAGCTCAGACAAAGGTGTCCACCAAGTTCACATGTTTCTTCTCCTGCTTAGCCTTCCCCTCACGATAACAAAGCCCAAATTGGCGGTACCTGCCGGCCTGAATGTTAAACTCGGGGATACCTTGCTGCTTGGCCCCTAACCCTTTTCTAGGCTCATAATTCTGCTTGGCAAAGTACTTATGAATCTAGTCTGGAAATTTCGGTTTATCAGTAATCATCGCCACTTAAAAACCTGTCATCAGCTGCTCAGTAGCACTCAAGGCAGCCACAATAGAAGGCTCATCTGCATCAACAGTCACCACCTTCCCTTCAATTAGAAACTTTGCCTTTTCATGCAAGGTCGAGGGCACTCCTCCTAGGGCATGGAACCATGGCCTCCCAAGAGCAGAGAGAAGGTGACAGGAATATCTATCACCATAAACAGCACCTTTCACTTAACTTCCCCCAACTTGACTTCAGCTTCAAAAGTCCCAAGCACAGCTCTTTTACTATTGTCATATGCCCTAATCATAGTGTTGGATTGGTAAAGAGCTTCTATACTTATCCCTAAATAAGGTAGGATCTGGGTGCGGAAAATGTTCAAGGCCGAGCCATCATCCACCATCACGCTCGGCATCATTCTATCCATGACCTCAACCTTCAGGTATAGAGCCCTATTATGGTTGACCCCTTCAGGCAGGAGGTCCTCAACTCTAAAACTGTCTCTAGGGCTCTATTGGCTTTCAAGTCCACTCCCTTGATCTTTGCACATATCTCATCCAGGGACATAGTGGGATTGGCCTCCATCTCCATTAACTGCTTAACCACCACCTTACGGTGCCTCTTTGACTCCATAAGTAAGTGCCAAACATTGGCATGAGCTGGTGTCCTCTTCAGTTGGTCCACTACCATGTCTTCCTCTTTGGCCATTGGAGATGATCGAGTAGCATTGTTCTGCACAGGTGTGGTATTCCTTCTTGGGGGTGATGAAGGTGGTACATTAGCGGGTTGATAAACCCTTCCGCTCCTTGTAATGTGCATCACTAGCCCATCTTTCTCAATCACGGTTCCTCTTCTTGTCTCCACCGGATAAACTGGCTTTGACTCTTGGATCTCAATATCCTCATACTCATCATCCACTTCGATCTCATCCAAATTGATGGGACCTCCCTTATTCCTCACTACCAATGTCTACTCTTCGACTACCTCCAGCTCTTCTTCACTTTCCACTAATACAGCTCGCACGTTCAGATTTGCTTAGATGATCTGAACGAATACATAATTAGCCAGCAGACCAGACTGCACCATATTCACTTGACTTCTAAAAGTGGGGAGTGGATTCTTCTACATGCTAGGCTTCAAAGCCGGCTCAACGATCTTGCCATCAGTGACCAACTGCTTGATGGCCTTAATCAGCTGGGTGCACTTATCATTACGGTGACCCATCATCACATGGTAAGAGCAGAAATTATCTCTATCTGCCTCAGTTCGAGGTGAGAACTGTTGGTGTGCCCTAGTTCTTAGGGCATTGGATTCTTGTATTTTGTATTATACATTAAGACTCATTGTATGAATACATTATTTGTGTCACATTAATAAAGGCAATTAATCTATTTCATTTATATCTTGTGCTTAATATGAGTAGAGTATCCATTGATTGATAATCATAAAACCTATCCCAGGTCTGTTCTAATCGTGGGAACGAATAGAACCACAGACTTGTATATTCGATGACTGTATGGCAGTTCTTAACTAGCCATAGTACTTGTATAGTCAGTCATGAATATAGGTACATGTCATTGACATGGGACTGGATCGATTCGCATAAGAAAGCCATATGGTTGTCACGTCATAGGTCTTTCTTGAGTAGGTCTCTTTTGTCCTCAGACCAGATTTCATTATAATATCAATATGGAATCCAGTTCACTTTGACATACGCCTAACAGGTCTGTAAAAGGATGCTAAATACGGGTACAATTGGGTGGATCAGTGAACATGTTGATATTGATGATGAAGTGATGGAATTGCCACTCGGGTAACACCCAGATGATATCATTAGCCATTTGATGAGTGGGACTGAGTTGTGTATGGCCATACCCAAGTAAGTCGGTGCTTATTTGATTAATCATTCAACTCAAGATCAAGAAATATAATAAACAACAGAAGAGGATGACAGACACCATGCATCTTGTTTATTCATATCGATATTGTTAGGCAAAGGACACTATGAGATTCCTACCGGGTGAGTGCCTTCGAAAGACTGCTGCATCTCTATCTTAATTGGGGGCTATAATGGTTTGCTAGAACCCACTTACAGTCTGTGGGCCTTAGGCCTACTGCCAACATAAAGACAGACCCATAGGATCATGCACATAGATCAACTGAGCCGGAACTTATAGAAATTGTATATGTAATGTACAATGGAAGGAATGCGTTAATTAATTAGTTGACATTCGGTGTCAAGGTAATTAATTAACATGGGGTTGAATTTAATTTAATTAATAAGTTTACATAATGTAATTAATTAATTGAATTACATAAAGTAAACAAACAATTAAATAATTTTCCTAAGTAGGAAAATTAAATACATGTATTGTATTTACTTAAGTGTGATTTAATTTTATTTAGGGGTAATTAAATTTAGCCAAATGAATTAAATTACATAGTATATACTTTTTAATTAAAGTTTATTTATGTAATTATAATCCTAGTGGGTTTGGATTTAATTAACCTAATTAAAACCCAATTAGACAAAGTGTCTATATAAGGGCACACTTAAGGAATAAAATCCTAATTCAATCCTAATTAATTGCTGGAAATTTCAACCACCAAGAGCAGCCCCAAATCAGCCTAAAATCCCAGCATTGAACCTCCATTCCTTCGTGTCTTCGGCTAGCACTGGTTCCCGCTCAATAGTTGGTCGTGCACCGGACTTTGGAGATCGCAGTTTCAAGAAACGATTCTGCAACAGTCTCTAGAGGAGATGAATCCGGTGAGTTAATCTCTCTTGATTCAAATTATTTTTAATCTAATCAATGGTAATTGGACACGATAGGTGGATTCTAGGAAATTTTCAATGGTGTATTTTCTGCTGTGCCATGTTATTTTTCCAATGACATGTCCCAACAAGAACGGCCTCAGACTCTATAACAGCCCAGCCTTTCTACACTTGGTGAAAATCCGACTTGCCGACTCGGCCCATGGACTGGTGACCCTCTGAGGAGTCTGTCTTCCTTGGTTCACAGCAGCCACTCTGCCTCTTTCACTTCAATAAAGGCTGCTTTCGGCGTCATCTTGGAACTAGACCCGACCGCGGTAGTCTTAGAACTACTACCTTTGTATCCTTGGGAGTACCCTGGGTTACTTCTGTAGGAGCCCAAACTCTGTCTACCCCTCTGCTCTTCTTTTTTGTATCGCTTGATATGTTTAGCAAATTCGACCACCTCATTGAAGGAGTGGAACCTTTTCAGCTTCATCTTGTCTTTGTACTGGGGTAGACTAGTATCCACCAGCTGTACAATCAGTGACTCTAACTTCGGTGCCCCATCCATCAAAACCTACACATCCATCCACCGTTTGTAGTAAGCCGAGAAAGACTTATTCGGCTTCTGGTGGATCCTTTTCAGATCTTCAAGAGTTGTTTTTGCCTGGGTGTTGTAAGCATACTGCTTCACAAAAGCTTCAGATAGGTCCTCCCAAGGCGAACGGGTGTACAGAGGCATCTTCATGTACCATTTCACCGTAGCACCCCTCAGAGTAGTCGGGAACAGATTCAAAAGGTGACCCTTTTCGATCCCCATACTAGTCATTAGCCTCACGTAACTGTCCAAATAGGCTTGCGGTGGGCCCTCCCTGGTGTAGGGAGGAAGATAGGGCATGTGAAAACCAACCGGAAGTGGCTCTTCTCCACCAGCCATCAAAGTAGCAGGTTCGGTGCACCTAATGGGGTTATAGTGCACCATCTCCTTTAGCTTAGGCAACATGGCTTCAATATCAAATAATTTCTAATTAGATGCTTCTCCACCACAGTCTCAATCGAGGCTTCTCTTGCCTTCTCAAAAGCCTCATCTTCTTCAGATTGACGGTCGGGTTCCCTATGGTTGACAACTCCACCACTTCCTTCGGGAAGTTTTCCTCCAGCTCTATTTGTCACTTGGACAAACTGTTGTTCTCCACTTCCAACCAAAGTTTGAGTCGGTGGAACAATCTGAACAGGGGTAGTGCTCATTACCGCCTGCATTTGCTCCCTAAGGGTAGCCTTAAATTCATCTGAGCTCAGAAAACTCCTCATAAAAGCTGCCATGTCAAAAGGCATGTTCCCACTATTTCTGTCAGCCATCACTGATCTATCTGCTTCTTCCAATAGAATCTGACAGCCAATCGGTAAATCAGGCTGAACTGATCCCATCCACGGTGACCGGCTCTGATTGAACTAATTGAATTGATTGGTTCGACTCTGACTCAACACGAACTAACCGCTTTGAGGTTCAACTCCAAACTGCACATTCAACATAAGGTTAGAATTTCAGATGGATGTCGTGGACCTAGACTCGACACACTAAGTGACGTGTATGGTATGTTCATGTTCATGTTTGGATGATGCTTCATGGATGTGGATGATGATGAAAATGACCTTTGTATTTTCCTTCTCTTGTTATTTTGAACGTTCCAAGCATACCCCATGCCATACGAAAGATAATGCAAAAATGTCGCGTGTGAGCCGTCACACGGACAGAGGCTTGGCGCCTTCGGGGCACCTAGTGGATGTCGTGAAATGGTCACATGTGTGCCGACACACGGATAGAGATTTGATACTTCATAGGTTAATAAGATGACATGAAGTGGTCATATGGGAGCCGTTCCATAGACAGAGGTTTGATGCTTTTATAGCATCTTAGATGAAGTGATGTTACAAACAAGTCACGTGTAACTCGAAACATGGACAGAATTTTGATGTTTGTGGAACACCTTGTATGGTTTAGGAATGTTATGAAATGTCCTAATATAAGTTCTATTTCGGCATTCATGGAGTACCTTGAATGAATCATCAATGTTATGGAACAACCCAATGTGGATTGTGACACACAAGCAAGACTTTGGCTTCGCCGTGACACCATGATGAATGGACATGATGCCATGCAATGATATTGTGTGACCGGCCACATGAATATGAACTTAAGACCATCATGGTCCTCTAATGAGTGAAACGATGTAATGAAATGGCCAAGTGCAATCTAGTGCACGGGCGAAATATAGGCAAGTTTGGGACACCCGTTATGTTATGAAATGAAGTGGTCATGAAGGGTATACTTAGAACGTCCTTTTCATTTTAGATGGGATGAGATGAGATGAATGCCCATGTCATACAAGATGCAAGTGGTTGCACAAAGACATGGTTAGAATGCATGACATACAAGATGATGTCGTGTATGCTTTATGGGAATGTCAACAAGCGAGATGTGATGGCACACGAACATAATGTTATGGCTGCACGAAAATGTGGTTAGTATAATAGCATAAGTATAATGATGCTTCAAAATGGCTACATAAAAGACGTGGTTAGAATGGAACATGGATCATGCATGTTTGATGTCGTATGCAAAGGTCAAAGGTAAAACAACCATGGAACAAACATTAGCACATGCAAAAACATGCTTACCCTTCCAACCTTATTCCTCCTTTTGATTGGTCTCGCATTCTTCCTAGGTATTAGGTCTCTTTGGCATCAATCGGGGATACCAAAGGCGTACTCTCAATGTCCAATTTCAAATATATGTTTTGGTAATCCTAAAGGGAAGTTACTGGGCCATTACATGAAGGTATGATTCAAGCCAAGGGTCGTATAGGTTCCCATAGAGAAAATACACTCACCATCGTAGAACACGATGTAAGGTTCATAGGGTGCAATGAGTGGTTTACCCCCTCAGGTGCCTCCAATCCTAGCGGAAGAGGTAGGTCACCTTTGGAAATAAACTGGGCTAATCATGTGTTGGAGGGATTTGAGAAGAGAAAATGTCATGCTATGCGGTTATGAATGAGATATCGGATTATGAATTACTAATTGACTATAAGTGAGGACATACTCAATTGTTGCCTAAGTTCCTTAAGTTTTCATGAAAACTTTCTTAAAGAAACCGTTAGTCCCCAGCAGAGTCACCACTGTGCGCGGACGACTTTTTTCGAAACCCACGGCAAAGAGGGAACCGGGGATTTTCTTTTTGGGTGATCATATGGTTTTTAAAGACGGGTTTTAATCTTCCTTAAAAAAACTTTTTATTTTATTGAGAAAACACTTTTTGTAGAAAACCTAATTTTAAGTGTGAATTTTGGAAAACAGATTTTTAGAAAATCCCAATTTAAACTTAAAGATCTCAAAACCTAAATTTCGTGATCAGATACAGAGTCGCCGCCCGGATCAGCTCATCCGAGAAATTCTGGTACAGCTCCCTACTAGGTGTAGATGCAGTACCTAATCTAGAGATTCAAGGTTCAGGCAACACATCTACTAATCCTCAACTTGTTTTCAATTATTATTCCATCATACGATATGAGATTCACTTAATTCTACCCATTTTATCTTCTTTTAATTTTAGTTAATGCTCATACAAATGACATAAATATAAATCATAAATAAAGTATAGAAAAAATAAAAGTGCAGGAAAAGTAAAGTAATGGCCAAATTATACAACCCAAAAAAAGAAAAACTCTCATCCTCACCATTCACAACCGCCTATAATACACGATAATCTAAAAAGTATAACTACCTAGATACACGGAGTGATCTATTAAATACATCAAAAAAAAATATAAAGCTGCATCCAAATACGGTTAGCACAAATAAGCAAATCACACCAAGGATTCATACAAGACAGAATAGGGGTATTTTTGGAAACGGGGTCATAAATGGGGGTATAATCAAGAAGTCCGTACGACTACTCGATTAGACTTAGAAAACATTTTATAGAAATGCCCTGTGAAATCCCTTGAAATCATGAACAACCCGAAATCATCTACAATTCTCCAAAGCCCGAATAGAACCTCGAATCAATCCGAATGAATACCAAACTAATCAGAATCACTCCAGAATGTTAATCCTCATAGCACCCTAATCGTTTCTATAGATTAAGTTAAAGTTTTTTGATGATTTAGATTGAGTTCCTTGATTTTCTCCCTTTCTCTCTCTAAAAATCCAAACCCTAGCCGTTTTTCACTTGTTTTTTTATAGAATTAATTCTTTGTGTTCTCCCTTTTGACCTAATTTCGAGTCTGGCCTTATATATGATCCGGTTTAAGGGTAAAAATCTGAATTAATGGCTAAATTCTGCTTATTTAGGAAATCTGGTAATTACAGCCGAGCGGCTATAGTGACAGACTTGCCTTTCTCACCCTTTTTTCACTTTTTCGGTTCTCTTAAATGCTCACTCAACCTTCTTCGGGGTTCCACACCAAGACTTGTCACACATGTTCGGGTCATCCGAGACGTCTCCAAAGTCATTCCGGTCGTTTTGAATCTGCCTCACGTTTATTCATGAGAAAGGTAATAAAAACTTTCATCATCGAGGTTGGGAAAAAACCCGTGCTCACACATATCATGGGAATGGCATGAAAGCATATGTACATAAATGGTGTGCAAAATTGTATAGTATATGCATGAAAGAATGAAATCGTGTGTGTGGCATATGAAATGAAGTATGTTGATGGTATGGATGCACATGGGAAACAAATGCATATGGCTGCATAAAAATTTAACGTGGAGATCGCAAAATGAAGAGCATGGATGAGGTAAATATACACAAAATGATATGCGTGGCTATACAAAAATAATGAGTAAGTGTAAATGAAGTGTATGCAGCATGACACATATGGCTACATAAGAAAACATTAGCATGAATGCACGTCTCACAAGTGAGTGCTTGGATGTACAAAAGAGTTGAAATGAATGTCAAGCGATGTGATTCATGATGGCTGCACAAGATGAGGTTGGCTTGTATGTGATGTAGTTGAAGAGCAAGCCTTAATGTGTTCGGGAAAGTGGCAAAATGGTAATTTATAGTAAGCCTGAAGTCCCTATATTTATTGAAAATGAGCCAACGATCGAAAGTCAATAGCTTTGCTACTGTGCTATGTCACTTTTCGGCCAAATTCCATTATTTAGGCCCTAAAAAATGCATTTTTTTGCCTTTAGGGGCTTTTGGGGAATTTTGGTTTTGGCTTTTCGATTTTTGATTCTGGCTACAACATTTTTTTTAGTGTGTGGATATCTCGCAATGACTGTGTGATCAAAGGAGAATGTGCATGTATGGATGACACACAAATATGAATGTATTGCAAATTATTAGTGTATGTGTCACACAGAATGTGGTATATGAATGCCATTGTTTGCACACGAAATAATGCGTATGGCTGCATAAAAATAATGGGTTAGTATCACACAAGTGGTATAATATGTGCATGAAGGAATAATTGTAACGGTATGGTACTGGAAAATAAATCACATAGCACATAGCATGTGAATGATTCCCAACCTTATTTCTCCACATTGTCAAAAAGTCGATATTATAACCGAGTCCTAGGTGGGGTTCTCTTTAATCATCAATGGGGGATGATAAAGGTGAAAATATAGGTATATACATGCATCATTTCAGTATCTTAGTAGAAATCACTACGATTACTTATATGGCTTCGGTCTAAGTCCGAGATAACATCTAGGTCTCCATAACAAATATATATCCTTACTTCTCCCCACTCAAGGGTACAGACAAAGGGGTTTGTATGAGGCTATAGGTGGTGTTCCGTATCCATGTCCCTAGGACCTAGCAGAACATAGGCGGCAACTTCAACAGTTCACCGGGCTAATAATGGTACCTTAACCTAATGCTCAATCTATCTAATATGCAAAATACTATAAGAGGTTTGTTGACACTATTTTAATTAGATATTTTCAGTACTTATCAAAATCTTTTATGTTTTGAAAAACTTTTAAAAGACATCCCCAGCAAAGTCACCACTATGAGTGGACAACGGTCAATATACAGAGCAGCGAAGCGAACTGGGGAGTTTTTATTTGTTTAGTGTAATAATAGTTATAGTTACGAAATTCATTTCAGAAAACAATATCCCTAAAAGATTTAAAACCAAAATCTTAAAGAAGATATAGGAGTCACCACCCAGCTCAACTAAACTAGGAAATTTAGGTATAGCCGAAACTAAGTAAGGACCGCTATACTTTCCAGAGATTCAGGTCCGGATGGGTCACTTACTTATTATCTAATTAAAATAAATACTTCAACAACCAAATCGTAGCATCTTATAAGGCTAAACCGATTTTATTTAGAGCATACTACGTTCATGCAAGGTACAAAAAGCAGTAAATAAATTACTTATATAGACCGAATCACATAAACTACCCTAGGGGATACATATGAATGAAATATGAAATCAGGGTACAATCGCCTTGAATACATGAATTTATCTAACCCAACAATAAAACCTAAACATACATCTACTCCTGCAAAAAAGACATTAGTACACAAATAATTGCATGTAGGACTCAATCAAGATAGAATGGGATAATAAATGAGTCGAGGTCATGCATTTAGGGGGGTAGCTGAAGAGATTCGACAAATCTCACCGACTAGACTTGGAAAACATTTTGAAACATCCCTACATTGATTTTTGAGAAAACGGTTTTGTAAACAATTTTACCGATTAATTATTTAGCATGGAAAATGAGTTGGTTTTCAAGAAATTAAGTTTCCATTGTTATACTAGTTGACACACACTTCTAGAATGTAAATCTAGGGTTCAAATGTCATAAAATATGTGAAAATCGGCTTTAGTAATTCTTTCTTGAGGTGACACCCATACGGGTGTGGAGGCAAGAACCGTGGGCTATTGTTGTACCCTGTATGAGTGTTGCTTCTATGTTTGGTTCAGATATTGAAACACACAATTGTGAGGTTTCTGGGAAAATTTTAGGATAACAACCATGCAGGTGTTGTTGGGATTCGTCATCGGAAAAATAACGTGGCACAGCAGAAAATACACCGTTTAAAATTTCCTACAATCCACCTATCGTGTCCAATTACCATTGATTGAAAAAAACAATTTGAATCAAAGATTGAACTCACCAGATTATGTCTCTTCTAGAGACTACTGCAGAATCGTTTCTTAAAATTGATCTCCACAGTTCGGTGCACGATCAACTATCGAACGGGAACTGATGCTATTCGAAGAACGGAAGAAATTGCACTAAAGAATTTGGCTATTGGGGCTGATATTGTTGCTGGCTGAATCTCCTTTTTGCCTAGGGTTAAGCCCGTGATTTTTTTCCCATAAATGTGCCTTTTATAGTCATTATGCAATATGGACTCCAATTAGGTTAAGTAAACCCAAGCCCATTAGGATTTTAATTACATATTTAAATCCTTATTCTATAAGATTTATAATATATAATTTAATTCCATATGGCTTGATTTGATTACCCCTAATTAAAATAAAATCACACTTAAGAAAATAATTTAATTAGTTTTTTTACTTTCTGTAATTCAATTAATTGATAAATTAATTAATTACATTATGTAAACTTATTAATTAAATTAAACCAACCCAATGTTAATTAATTACCTCGACACCGAATGTCAACTAATTAATTAACTCATTCCTTCCAATGTACATCACATGCACAATATCTATACATTCCGGCTCAGTTGATCTATGTGCACGATCCTATAGGTCTGTCTTTATGTTGGCAGTAGGCCTAAGGCCTACAGACTGTAAGTGGGTTCTAGCAAACCATTATAGCCCCCAATTAAGACAGAGATGCAGCAGTCTTTAGAAGACACTCACCCGGTAGTAATCTCATAGTGTCCTTTGCCTAACGATATCGATATGAATAAACAAGAGGCATGGTCTCCGTCATCCTCTTCTGTTGTTTATTATATTTCTTAATCTTGAGTTGACTGATTAATCAAATAAGCAACCAACTTATTTGGGTATGGCCATACACTTATCAGTCCCACTTATCAAGTGGCCAGTGATATCATCTTGGTGTTACCCGAGTGGCAATTCCATCACTTCATCATCAATATCAATATGTTCACCTGTCCACCCAATCATACCCATATTTAGCATCCTTTTACAGACCTACTAGGCGTATGTCAAAGTGAACTGGATTCCATATTGATACTATAATGAAATCTGGTCTAAGGACAAAAGAGACCTACTCAAGAAAGACCTATGATGCGATAACCATGTGGCTTTCTTGTGCGGATCGATCCAGTCCCATGTCAACGACATGTGCCTATATTCATGACTAACTATATAAGTACTATGGCTAGTTAAGAACTACCATATAGTCATCGAATATATAAGTCTATGGTTCTATTCATTCCCACGATTAGAATAGAACTGGGATGGGTTTTATGATTATCAATCAATGGATACTCTACTCATATTATAGCACAAGATATAAATGAAATAGATTAATTGCCTTTATTAATGTGACACAAATAATGTATTCATACATGACTCTTAATGTAGAATACAAAATACAAGAATCCAATGCCCTAAGAACTAGGGCACACCAATAGGTTTTGCGTCAACACCCGTGCGGGTGTTGCGACCAGAACAGTTTAAAATCAAATTTTTGGATGAAATGATGCACAAAATTGCAAACAAAGATTCTATGCTTTTGGTTTCTCAGAAGTATTACCTTTGATGCGTGAATCCACCACTTGAAAGGTTGAAAATCGATTCAAAGAGGCTCTAATTGAACACCCAAACTTCAAACTTTGAAAATGGTTTCAAGCTCCAAATGTTATGGTTTTGGTGTCCAGATTAGCCTCTAATCCTATTAAAAACCTTAGTGAAGTGTTTTCCACAGATTTCCAACCGATTCTAAACCTACTAATAAAGATTGAAGATGAAAATTGAAGAAAAAGTTTGATTTTCTTTTCTAATTTTCTTCCTTTTTCTTCCTCTTTCTCTCCCAGTCAAAGTTGCCAACCTTCTTTTTTATTTTAGTGAGCTCTTTTATAGGCAAAAAGAGCCTATTTCTTGTTAAATCCACCCCCCTAAAATCCAAATTCGAAGTTCTAAGAAGAAATGGCAGGTTTTCTGCTTCTGCACGTGACACCCGTGTGGATATTAACACAACACCCGTGCGAGTGATAACACAATGCCTGTGCGGGTGTTGCGACACCTTTGCAGGTGTTGTTTCCAGAATGCCTCCTCCTTCGCCTAGGAGATGTTTGAGGATTGAATTTCGGTTGATTAGAGCTTTGATCTTGAATTGACTTCGAATCTTGTGATAGTTGAAGGCTATAGAAGCAAATAGCAACTTATTCATCATCAAAATCGAGAATTAAAATCTCACGCTCACAGTTACATGTATAAAAAATTTTATGTGTTATATGGTTTCTTTCTACAGGTTAGTTTCCATACATAAAGAATGGTATAGGAAGAGCTTAGCATGAATACACTAGTAGATAAATGTGTTTTACATGTATACAAAATCTATAGTCCTGGTGAACAGGGAACCACTCATTTTCTTCTCCCGATCATTCTTGGATATGCCCTTGTCCCGAGGCATTGGACCTTGTATTTGTATTATACATTTATTGGATTCGTGTATTATACATATTTTGTGTCATTAAATAACGGCATTAATCTCTTTATTATATATTTTGTGCTGTATTTTAAATAGAGTATCCAATGGATATATCCATATCTATGTTGACAAGTGTCATGCACTTGGCAGTAAGACCATGGGTAGGGAAAATGATATGACCATAAAGAGATCCGTAGTCTGTTCCAGTCATGGGAATGAATGGAACTATATACTACCATTAACTTGGTTGTATGGCGGTGTCTTACCGGCCATTAGACATGGGATGTCAACCAAGTTAATGGGTACATGCAAAAAGGGCATGGTACTGGATAGATCCACTAAACGAGAAAACCACATGGTAAAGTATCACAAGTGATTCTCATGTAGTACTTGTATGGATCCTTTGACCTAACCATATGATGGTACTGCATGTGAAGTGGCATACTTTGGTGTACGCCTAAAGGGCCTGTAAAAGGGTGCCAAGTATGGGTACGTTCGGGTATTGTAAGCCCCGGAATTTTCTATACTTAAAAAAAAAGAGTTTATAGTCGTACGACTATAATTACAGTCATGCGACTGTAATTTAAAAATTATAGTCGTACGACTGTAATGTCGAAAAAATTGCAGAAGCCCATACCTCTGCAGCAGAAAATGGAGGAGAGAGAGAAGGAGCATTAATTGCTCCGTTTGTTGCAGCAAGCAAAGGAAAATGAGAGAGATAAAAGGAGAAGAAAAGGGAGAGAGTGGGGGGGATTGGATTGCTGGTGAAAAAAAGGGATTTAGAGAGAGAAAGAGAAAAGAGAGAAAGAGAAAAAAAAAAAGAGAAAACCATAAAAACTCACTTTCTTTCTCTTTCATTTTCTTTAATTCTCGAAATCAAGATTAAAACTTGTTAGAAATCCCTAGGTTAATCAATTAACTTCACAACCAAATCAAGAATCCGGACTTAAATCATCAGAATCCCTTGCAATTTGGATTTCTAGACAAAATGTTGGGGATTAATCGCCAAAACAAATACGCAGCGGAAAGAAAAACGGATTAATCCCCACCAAGGACCCATGTACATTGCATTGAATTGGAAGGAGGGTTAAAGAATTACCTTAATTCTTTGTAGGTTTTGAATCAAAAGGAACCAAGATAGCTTCCCTCTACGGTTGATCCACACGGAACAATTCATTCACCGCGTGCTAGCGCCGGGATTGAAGAACGATTCTTCGAACGAGACAGAGAAAGCGAAAAATCAGATTTTTCTTGGAGTTTTTTTGAGAATTTCGGCTGCCACTATTCACCATTTATTGTGGCTGCCGAAATTCACCTTCTTGTTTTGTTATATTATAATTAGGTTATATTATTTCCTTATATATATAACCTAATAAGTTAATTATAATTATACCCTAATACACTTATTAGTTATAATTATAAATTAACCCACACAACTTAATATTAATTCTCAATTAATATTAAGTCAAATCAATTCTCCATAATACATATATGTATATATAATATTATAATTAATTATATCTTTATATAATTTAATTATAATATGTAGCATACTTTATGCAATATTAATCATATTAATATTTATATATACATACATAAATATATATCACTATATATATTTATTCTCTTTCTCATTCATAAATTATTATCCAATAATAATTTATACCCGATAAGATGAACTTCATTTTGCTCTTGTGTGTGACCCCATAGGATCATATTAATTGGCAATAAAGAAATTACCATAATGTCCTTATAGGTCACAAGCGGACTCTAGCAAGCCATTACGACTACCCAATTAATATGATTGGAATGATCCAATACCTATTTATAGAATGTCATATTCCCTTTTGTCTCTTTGATATCATGATTAATCATAAGACATGGTACACTTGTCAATCTTATATAATTAATCATATGCTTTCTCGATCTCAAAGTAAACTGTTCAGACAAATCAATTGATACTCTATCAATTATTTGAGCACGGCCATGCATTTGACAGTCTTACTTATCGAGGGGCCCAGTGATATCGCTCTCTTGATAGAGAGGGACAAAATCCCATATCTGTCACTCACATCCCAAGGCATGAGTCATATCGTACCCAATCACAGCCTTTATAACTACTCTGTTACAAGCAGCGTTTGACTGCATCAAAGCACAACATGAATTCATCCCGGAATCCATGGTGACCTCAGGTCAAAGGAATCAGCTAATGACACTACTATAATCAAGATCAGTTGTGACACATAACCATGAACTTGATCTCATAGTGGGTCTCCAGTAACATGTTCTCTAACATATTACCCGTGAGTATAATCTGTATCTGTATACACTATATTCATCTTATGAATATCCATTATCACTCACACTAGTCTTAGTTTGTTATTATTCCCATAATAACAATCGACTAGGGATATTTAGAATAACACGATTTATTCATGGATACTTATCATAAATGCTAACATACAAACATAAATGATAATATTAATCTACACTAGATTAATCTTAGAAGTCAAATTACATAATCCAATATTGGCCTTAGGGCACAATCTCCAACACAAAAAGCTCTCAACTTCAACTCCAAAGGAAAAAATGCAAATTTGTTGGGATCGGAGCGACGCCAGGGGTCAAAACGACTTGGATTAGCTTCTAAAAAGGTAGACACTTCTTTTCCTTACACTTTTTCTCGCTTTTTGGGTGTTTGAAGTGAGTTTTGTGCGTTTTCTGCTGCATTTTTGTATTTCTATTTCTGGAAATTAAGAACAGTCGTACGACTGTTCTTGGTTTTTATGAACAGTCGTACGACTGTATATACAGTCGTACGACTGTTCGTAATTTCCAGTTGATTTTCTTCAGTTTTTGGTTCAGAATGAATTTTCGATGAAATTCTGATCTTGAACTGATTACAGTCGTACGACTGTAAACTACAGTCGTACGACCGTAATCCTTGTTTCAGAATCAGAATTTCAGCTTTTATCTGTAAAAAATCCAAAAAAAAAAAATTAGAAAACCCCAAAAATCATCAAAAATGAATTTTGTTGTGTGCATCACGACCATAGATTCAATTTTCAGTAAATTTGCATTTAGAACAATTCAATGACGGAGATCCAGTTCTCCCGAAAACTGACCCACTTAATATATAAAAATGCATGTAAACCGAAAAAATTGTTTTCAAAATGATTGTTCCCACAAAACCAAAAATACAAGGACGTTTAAAAATGTTTTCTAGGTCTAATCGGGCCGGCTAGCCGAGCCAACCCGGTTACCCCCTAAACGCATGTCCCCAATTCTTGATTTCCCATTCTGTCCATTTGAGTCCTAATTATGGCGTGCCGTACAAATTGTGCTAACCTTCTGTTTTGCAGGTTTTAACTTCTTTTATTTTTATTTTTGATGTATTTTAATAGATTAGATCGTGTATTTAGGCGGTTGTAATTATTTTTAGATTTTCGTGTATTCTAGGCGATTGTATAAGTGAGGTGAGAGTTTTTATTTTTTCATTCGATTTGGTTGTAAGCCAATTAATATTTATTTCTTTTCCTTATTTTTGTATTAAATATTTTGTATGCGCGCTGTATGCCTTTTATATTCAATAAAATGGACTTTAGATTTTGAAATACCATTCGAGAACATTGGCAATATTTATTTTAATTAGACACGAAATAAGGGACTTGTTCGGACCCGAATCTCTGGATAGTGTAGCGGCCGTTCGTCCGGTTCAGCTACATAAGAATTTCCCGGTTGAGCTGAGCCGGGTGGCGACTCCTATAATATTCATCGAGACTTAGGTCTCGGTTCTTTTATGTATTGATTCTATTTATTTTATTTTCCAAAACCCGTCTCCTAT
This sequence comes from Euphorbia tirucalli, assembly GCA_039660915.1. Lineage (NCBI taxonomy): Eukaryota > Viridiplantae > Streptophyta > Magnoliopsida > Malpighiales > Euphorbiaceae > Euphorbia > Euphorbia tirucalli. The sequence goes on along the minus strand of CM077634.1, from coordinate 20,351,878 downwards.
TCACAAAAACCCCACGCGAGGGAGGGGCCCTCCCGAGATCGTGGCACCCATTCCGAAAGGGAGTCCCGCGTCCCGTCTAAAACGCGTTGTCCGCTCACAGTGGCGACTCTGCTGGGGACATTCTTAAAAAAAAAGTTTTCTTAAAACTTAAAAGAATTTTGACAAGCCCTGAAAAGTGTCTAATTAAAATAACGTGGATGATTCTCTTTTGGTATTTTATTTGCATTTTTAGTTAGCCATTTTTTTGCATTAGATTAGGTATCCTTTTATAGCCCGGTGGATTGTTGTAGTGTCGCCTAAGTTCCTCCTGGTCTTAGGGGCACGAATACGAAACACCACTCATAGCCTCGTACGAACCCCTTCGCTAGGACCCTTGAGTGGGGAGAAGTGAGGAGTATATCTTGCTATGAGAGCCTTGATGTTATCCCCGACTTTGACCGAACCCATATAGGCAGCTCTAGTTGGATTCCCTTAGGATACCAAAATAATTGTGTGAATAATAATAAAGTCACGCCTTCATCACCCCCGATTGGTGATTGAAGTGAACCCCGCCTAGGACTCGGTTAGAAATTTTCGAGACAGACCACGTTGGAGGAATAAGGTTGGAAGAATTCGTTTTGCTTGCTATGTGTTCTTCACCATCTCGTGACACATCGCCTACGCGTGCATAACATACCATAATCACCATTTTCCATACACATGACATACCATACACAAACATCTTTGTGTGATACTAACCCACATTTTTATGCAGCCATTTTGCATTTTATTTCGTGTGTAAAACATTAATTCATTCGCTTGTCATCCATACTAACGATTTCTTTTTCAGCCATAACATTAAACTTGTGTGATTAGCATTTTATTTTTGACATAGCATACATAACATCATTACGTATGTCATGCATCCTAACCCATGTTTTTGTGCAGCCATTTGCATGTTGTATGATATGTTCATTCACTACATTTCACTTAAATTAAACTAAGGGGCATTTCAAAGAACGCCTATCTTGACCATCCCATTCCATTTCATAACATATCGGGTACCCAAAATTACCCGTGTTTTGCCAATGCACCGGATTGCATTCGGCCATTCCACCAATATCATTTCATTTAATAAAAGCCACAACGGCCTTAGGCCTATTTTCGTGTAATAATTTACACGATGCATTTCATGACATCACACCCATCTATCATAAACATCATATAACACTGTGATCCACATCCGACCACTTCATGACATTAACTCACCATTCAAGGTACTCCCCGAGTGCCCGATTAGTATACATATAGGCCCATAACATCACCAAATCATGAAAGGCGTTCCTCGAATGCCGAATCCTTGTCCGTGTCCCTGTTACACGTGACTTTCTCATAACGCCATATCATGTGCTCAAAAGCACCAAAACCTTGTCCGCGGGCCCGGCCCATGCGACCATTTCATATCATCTCATAGACCTACAAAGTGTCAAAACTCTATCCGTGTGCCGGTATAACGCGACCATTTCACAAATTCATTAGGTGCCCCAAAAGCACCGAAGTTCTGTCCGTGTGATGGCCCACACGTGACGTTTTTGCATAAACGTTGGGTGTTCTTGGAATGCCTCGAAAAAAAAAATAATAATAAAAAAATAATAATAAAAAGAAACCATTCATATCATCATTCCATACATAATTCCTCTCCATGCATCTCAAGCATGTTCAATGTCTTAATTTTCATGTCATATCACGTCATTCATTCATGACCCTAATATCTCCTATCTACTCCCAAGCAGAATACACTGGAGTGACCTTGGACAAGATCCCAAGCTTCAAGGGCAGCTAGGAGACAGAGGGTAGTTGAGAGTGACAGTGATTCTGAGCCTAGGGAAGGAGTGAATATGGCAGAACAGACACCGAGCATGGCTGATGTTTTAAGAGATTTCTTCAGGTGGCAGGATTTCCGCGACATGTTAAAGGAAGAGATGAGGGCAGTGGTTAGAGAAGCTGGTGAGACCGGTGGTAGTGGAGCTGGGAAGGAAAAAGAAGCTAAGTCATCCCAACATGGTGGTGACGCTTCGGCTAGCCTTGAAAAGTTGCAGGAGATAGAGGCAGCTATGGAACAGAGGATGAAAGCCAAGTGCTTTGAACTAGATGAAGTTATGGCCCAATTGAAGAAGGGGGTCAGTATCAGCGCTGAATCCAAGAAAGGGGTGAATGTGGATGCCATGATCAGTAAGGGCATCGAGACATTCCCTATTGGCTTCCAAGTACCGAAGATCCCTACTTACAAAGGGATGGGCTCGCCGGAGGCCCATGTGAATTTATATGCCCGGGTTATGCTAACAGCAAGCGCTACCAAGCAACAATTGATTAATCTTTTCCCCACCACACTGGAGGGAGGTGCTTTGGGATGGTATAACTCACTGTCAGAGGAGGAGCAATCTGATTAGGAAATTTTATCTACGGCCTTCATCAAATACTACAGCTTCAACACCAAAATCCAGGTGAAGCTGTATGATTTGGAGAGGGTGAAGTAGAAATTCAACGAGCCCTTTGACGAATACTACCAGAGGTGGATGAATAAGATGATCCGCCTAAAGAACCGCCCTGATGAAGATGATCTTATACAAAAGCTCATTGACTGTTGGGGAATTAATCACACAAAACAAAACGCAGCGGAAATAAAACGGATTAATCCCCTCCAAGCATCCATGTACATTGCACTGAATTGGAAGGAGGGTTAAAGAATTACCTTAATTCTTTGTAGGTTTTGAATCAAAAGGAACCAAGATAGCTTCCCTCTACGGTTGATCCACACGGAGCAATTCATTCACCGCGTGCTAGCGCCGGGATTGAAGAACGATTCTTCGAACGAGACAGAGAAAGCGAAAAATCAGATTTTTCCTTGGAGTTTTGTTGAGAATTTCGGCTGCCACTATTCACCTTATTGTGGCTGCCAAAATCAGTGTTTTGTTGTATATCAATTAGGTTATATATTTCCTTATATATATAACCTAATAAGTTAATTATAATTATATCCTAATACACTTATTAGTTATAATTATAAATTAACCCACACAACTTAATATTAATTCTCAATTAATATTAAGTCAAATCAATTCTCCATAATACACATATGTATATACAATATTATAATTAATTATATCTCTATATAATTTAATTATAATATGTGGCATACCTTATGCAATATTAACCATATTAATATTCACATATACATATATATGTAAATATATATATCACTATATATATATATTCTCTTTCTCATTCACAAATTATTATCCAATAATAATTTATACCCGATAAGATGAACTTCATTTTGCTCTTTGTGTGTGACCCCATAGGTTCATATTAATTGGCAATAAGGAAATTACCATAATGTCCTTATAGATCACAAGCGGACTCTAGCAAGCCATTATGACTACCCAATTAACATGATTGGAATGATCCAATACCTATTTATAGAATGTCATATTCCCTTTTGTCTCTTTGATATCATGATTAATCATAAGACATGGTACACTTGTCAATCTTATATAATTAATCATATGCTTTCTCGATCTCAAAGTAAACTGTTTAGACAAATCAATTGATACTCTATCAATTATTTGAGCACGACCATGCATTTAACAGTCTTACTTATCGAGGGGCCCAGTGATATCGCTCTCTTGATAGAGAGGGACAAAATCCCATATCTGTCACTCACATCCCAAAGCATGAGTCATATTGTACCCAATCACAGCCTTTATAACTACTCTGTTACAAGCAGCGTTTGACTGCGTCAAAGCACAACATGAGTTCATCTCGGAATCAATGGTGACCTCAGGTCAAAGGAATCAGCTAATGACACTACTATAATCAAGATCAGTTGTGACACATGACCATGAACTTGATCTCATAGTGGGTCTCCAGTAACATGTTCTCTAACATATTACCCGTGAGTATAATCTGTATCTGTATACACTATATTCATCTTATGAATATCCATTATCACTCACACTAGTCTTAGTTTGTTATTATTCCCATAATAACAATCGACTAGGGATATTTAGAATAACACGATTTATTCATGGATACTTATCATAAATGCTAACATACAAACATAAATGATAATATTAATCTACACTAGATTAATCTTAGAAGTCAAATTACATAATCCAATATTGGCCTTAGGGCACAATCTCCAACAATCTCCCACTTGCACTATGGCCAATCATACATGTATCTTATACCCATTGACCTACATGACTTTCATGTATTCACTCGTGCAGGAGTCTTTGTCAATGAATTATTAATTTTTGCTTCCGTTGCTACTTTACACATATTCACTCTCTCTTTAGAGACAGCCTCTCTAAATTAGTGAAAAACGCCTAAGTATATGCTTATGTCATACAAGGTTCTTACGCATTGAACTATTGTCCCTACAATAGTCTCACAGGATAAGCAATGCTTAGAACAAAAACATAAAATTTTGATGAACTTCTTCATCCAAAATTTCTTTACATCACATGTAACTGTATACTTTGGCTGCTATTATAGATATTTAGCTATAACGTTTTATTTTGAACCTTTCAAAATCATAACTTCTCTTTTTAAGAGAATACTAGATCTCGACTGATATATTGCAACTAATTGCAATCAGTTGTATATGTGCAACTATTTACACAGTTAACATAAGCAAGCTTCTATTAAGTCTTTTATATTGAACGCTTTCAATGCTTTGACTTAAGCCAAAACATTCTTTTAGATCTATCTGTATAGATTCCAATTTCAAGAATACAGGCAGTCATGCTTATAACATTAACTGAAATTACTTTCTTAGCCAAGATTTTACTTCTTGCAAGGTAAGAATGTTATTTCCAACAAGCCATATGTCATCCACATATAGCATTAGGAATACCGATATGCTCCCACTGATCCTTTTGAAACACAAGATTCATCATCCTTTTGATAAAATCAAACCATTTGATTTCTTTATCAAAACTATGATTCCAACTATTTGATGCATGTTTCGATCCTTATGAGAATCTTTGAAAACTTGCATACGCTATTTGAATTCTTTGGATGCTCAAAACTTTGGATTGTGTCACGTACACATCCTCAATCATGTTTTCACGTAAAAAATAGATTTTGATATCCATTTGCCATATTTTATAATCATATTATGGGGATATGGCAACAAGAACTCAATATGACTTGATCATGATTAATGACTAAAGAGGATTTCATCATAGTCCTACTATGAATTTGTTCGTATCCTTATAGTCACTAGTCGTGCTTTATAAGTTTGAAGATCACCATCCATATCGGTTTTCAATTTGAAAACTCACTTGCAACCATTGCATATGCATCTTCTAAAAGACTTATCAAAGTCTATACTTTGATTGTCAGACATGGACTTATCTTCAACCTTTGTAGCATCAAGTCACATATTAGATTCAAAATCTAACATTGCTTCTTCATAAAAGAAGACTTACTTCATCTAGTAAAATTACATCATGATTTTGAGAAATCCATATCTCTCCTAATCATGTCGTATTCCACTAGACTTTCATTGGACTTGTGTAATTTCAACAATGATCATGAAACCATTTCCACGTTCCTCTTCAACGTTAAATGTCACTTTTGTGAATTACGAGTTTTGTAGGTGTACTTTACTCCCACTAACTCTACTAGAAATTAACTCCCTCTTCAAGGGGAAACCATTTCTAGCTACAACTACTTTGTATCCCAAAGAAACACAGGAGTAACAACTCCTACTTTCCTTTTGAGTAATCCACAATACGATATTTAAATTTAGGTGCCAACTTATTCGAAATAAGCTTTACAGCCCTAAACTTATTCAATGAAACAATTTGGGTCTCTTACCCAACCATATCTCATATGTTGATTCATGAATTGTTTTAGACGGAACAATATACACAGCTGCTTTAATGGCATATTTTTGAGAAAACGATGATCAACTTGACTTCATCATAGATTGAACTATATCTTTATAGAGTTCGATTACTCCCTTTTCGACACAACATCCTTTGTGGCGTACTTGGAGGAGTCAATTGTGAGACAGTCCCACAATTTCTAAGATGATTGTCAAAATCTTGACTCAAATATTCACCACTCGGATCATATCTAAATGACTTTACTATCTTGTCAAGATACTTCATACTCCTTTTACAAGCTTTTGAACACTTCAAAAGTTCCAAACTCGTGTTTAATTAGATACTCTTATCTAGAGAAAAGTTCCATAAAGGTAATGAAGTATTAAAACCTCCTTTAGCAGTTGATTTATAATTCATATACATCCATATGTATAATGCTTAATAAATCGATTATTCTTTAACTACTTTTAGCAAAGAACAACTTTATCATCTTTTACAATAAACAACATTTGCATGATTCAAGATGATTCATAATCTCATGAATCCAAAAGTCCATTCTCATGGAGTTTCGTAATGCGACTTTGCTTATGTCTCCAAGAGGACACTACCAAAATAGGTTGAATCAACTATTTGATTCGATCCTTACAGTATTTATGTTACAGATGGGCTCCATATATAAAGACAATTATGTAAATCTACATTTCATAATCATGTCTTTATAAAGTTTATAATTCACAATTATAAAATAAACAACATTTGTTTACTCAAGCCAACAAGCTCAATAGGCAACAAGAGTTCGTAACTCACATGTAAAAGTTCATAACCTTTGAGTAACAACCTTTGCTTCTCTTGCATATTCGCATTCTACCTTTCACCTTCATAAGGTTTCTATTCAAATTGCGATTCATCATATTCTACTAATATGAGATTCACAACGGTATCTAATACCTTTTGATATAGAAACAAGAGTAGAATAGTTAATAAATACTTAAGGTGGCAGTCTTACTGCCTTTCATCTTCTTATAGTTCTCCAAACAAGGTTTGCTATTTCTATTCTAATGAACGATTCATTCTAGAAATGGCAACACCCTTCTTTTGGAGATCTCTCTATGCCAACAGCTTTGGTCTTTAAAACATGTTTCACCCGAACCTTTCGGTCTTTATGCTTTTCGACCTTCCTTTTATCCTTTCCTTTTGAACCATAAGCACACAATTCGAGGCGGGCTTATCCTTTATGGATAACTTAACATTCTTTTGCATCCTATGCAACTAATTCACAATTTTCCCCATGTCATTCAAATGATAGTTCATCACCAATGACTATCAAATAATGAATTCAAGATCACATCTCAATGCCTTTTGGAGGCCAATGAGAAATTGTTGCCTCAAACACTTATCTTTTCTTGCTCACTAACTGATGGAACATTTCCATTTGTGACGTATCATATACCTCAAGTAAAACTTCCACGTGCGGAAGAATTGGTGGCAAGTGTAAGATAATAAATTTTAAACAGAGTCCCTTCGATGCTTCAAGTAAGCATCTTTTATACTCATGTTACAATTGCTAGTGGTTCATTGGGCAAAAGGATTATTGAGAACATATGATTCCTTTTGATTTGAGAACAATTCTCAAAGTTCAATAACAATCGAGATCATGGTAATAGCAATCATAACTATAATAAAGCGTGTAAAGATTTTTATTTAAATGCTCCCACTTAAATTATAAAACCCTTTAAAATATTTAAGTGGGTGAAGATCCAAAATCCATACTTAACCATAGCACTGCTTTGGCATGTCCCTATGATTAAATATAATTTCGGTAGGCAAAGACTCAAAATCATGCTTTAAACCATTTAAACATATTTTGGATGTGCACTTCTTTGCCAATTGCATCATTATGCAACTCTTCTAATTTATGAGATGCATGATATCATATATCATATTTAATTGTATGTTACTCATCTCATCTTTGCCTCGGGCTCAAACACCGTTTTGATTAACCCTTTGTTAAACCAATTACAACACAATGAGAATCACCATTTCTCATATTATCGCTTCGCTAAGGTCACAACATGCGTACCCGCTTTGGCGTGGCTACCATGATGCGAACATAGTACTTGACTAGTGTTATACGTAATTGGGTGGCAAATATAAACTTCTTAAGTTTATTTAGGGTTTATAAAATCCTGTGATTTAATTGTATCTCATACAATTCATGGCATTAATATTAAACATACATTTGTTAATACTAATTAGCATGGCATCCTATGTCATACATATGTTAAGCATGCAATCTAGCATGGCATCACATGGCATCTAAAAGAAACAAGGCATGCATTTACACATATATATAAACATTTGCATCACATGCAAAATAATTTCTAACATGCATCAATATTTATTAACATGGCATCTTATGGCATAAAATAAATATAACATGCATAAGACTCAAAACCGTGTTATGGTATGGTTTTATCTACATTGATTTTCATAGGCCAATATGAAAATCAACAGGTCATTTCCTAGGTGGTTGTAACCATCGCATGGTCACAGCTCTCCCGCACCCCTTGGATCCGTCCTCACGTCTTTGTTCCTTGGCACCATCTCATGGATTTACATACTTTACAAAATTGTATCCTATACAATTTTCTAGTAAATAAAATTTACAAACAATAAATTGCATCCTATACAATTTATCTAGAAAAATAAGATTACATAAATACAAACGACTCGCAGGCCGTATTTATAAAACCTTACATTCACCAAAACCAAAAGAAAAACAAAAAACATCCAAGGGTCCAAAACCATAATAAATAAAATAAAGCATCCACGGGGTCCAAAACCATACCATAACACCATGCATAAAATTATCAACAATAATTTTATATCTAAAAATATTTAGGGTTCAAAGTGGTAAAATACAATCACATTGTATTTAGAATTAATTAATTTGGAAAAATTCGTAAATATGCAGAAACAATTTTCCACACTTAAAACGAAAAAGGGGTAAAACTGTCGGACAGCATGCTCGTCGGGCCGCGCACTGCAGTATCCAATACTGCGCGGAGCCCGACGGGCTGCGCAACACGTAGCTGCGCAGCCCATGCTGCGCAACACGCAGCTGCGCAGCCCATGCTGCGTAAGCAGCATGCTGCTTACGCAGCATGTGCAATTGCAATTGCAATTGCAATTGCAGTTGGGCGCAATTGCAATTGCAATTGCATTGCACCCACAATTATTCTGGGCATTATGCCCAGAATAACGAAAACTTTTTTTTTTTTTTTTAATTTCATTTAATTAATTGAAACAATTTCAATTAAAATCCCATGAATCAAATTCATGATACCAACCCCTTAAACATTTCAAATTATTAAAACAAATCATTCACAATGATTCACATTAAAATCAAATTTTAAACATGTTATTCACAATAACATTGAACCCTAAATCAAGAACATACAACCCTAACATGCAATTTTGATCTAATCAAAATAACAAATCCAATTCAACCAATGCACAAGTGGCTCTGATACCACTGTTGGGGAATTAATCACACAAAACAAAACGCAGCGGAAATAAAACGGATTAATCCCCTCCAAGCATCCATGTACATTGCACTGAATTGGAAGGAGGGTTAAAGAATTACCTTAATTCTTTGTAGGTTTTGAATCAAAAGGAACCAAGATAGCTTCCCTCTACGGTTGATCCACACGGAGCAATTCATTCACCGCGTGCTAGCGCCGGGATTGAAGAACGATTCTTCGAACGAGACAGAGAAAGCGAAAAATCAGATTTTTCCTTGGAGTTTTGTTGAGAATTTCGGCTGCCACTATTCACCTTATTGTGGCTGCCAAAATCAGTGTTTTGTTGTATATCAATTAGGTTATATATTTCCTTATATATATAACCTAATAAGTTAATTATAATTATATCCTAATACACTTATTAGTTATAATTATAAATTAACCCACACAACTTAATATTAATTCTCAATTAATATTAAGTCAAATCAATTCTCCATAATACACATATGTATATACAATATTATAATTAATTATATCTCTATATAATTTAATTATAATATGTGGCATACCTTATGCAATATTAACCATATTAATATTCACATATACATATATATGTAAATATATATATCACTATATATATATATTCTCTTTCTCATTCACAAATTATTATCCAATAATAATTTATACCCGATAAGATGAACTTCATTTTGCTCTTTGTGTGTGACCCCATAGGTTCATATTAATTGGCAATAAGGAAATTACCATAATGTCCTTATAGATCACAAGCGGACTCTAGCAAGCCATTATGACTACCCAATTAACATGATTGGAATGATCCAATACCTATTTATAGAATGTCATATTCCCTTTTGTCTCTTTGATATCATGATTAATCATAAGACATGGTACACTTGTCAATCTTATATAATTAATCATATGCTTTCTCGATCTCAAAGTAAACTGTTTAGACAAATCAATTGATACTCTATCAATTATTTGAGCACGGCCATGCATTTAACAGTCTTACTTATCGAGGGGCCCAGTGATATCGCTCTCTTGATAGAGAGGGACAAAATCCCATATCTGTCACTCACATCCCAAAGCATGAGTCATATTGTACCCAATCACAGCCTTTACAACTACTCTGTTACAAGCAGCGTTTGACTGCGTCAAAGCACAACATGAGTTCATCTCGGAATCAATGGTGACCTCAGGTCAAAGGAATCAGCTAATGACACTACTATAATCAAGATCAGTTGTGACACATGACCATGAACTTGATCTCATAGTGGGTCTCCAGTAACATGTTCTCTAACATATTACCCGTGAGTATAATCTGTATCTGTATACACTATATTCATCTTATGAATATCCATTATCACTCACACTAGTCTTAGTTTGTTATTATTCCCATAATAACAATCGACTAGGGATATTTAGAATAACACGATTTATTCATGGATACTTATCATAAATGCTAACATACAAACATAAATGATAATATTAATCTACACTAGATTAATCTTAGAAGTCAAATTACATAATCCAATATTGGCCTTAGGGCACAATCTCCAACAGATGGCAGCAAGGATATTTTCAAGAACAACATGAAATTCCATCCTTTCAAGGAGCTTAGTGAGGTCTATAGCATGGCCATGAAAATAGAAAGGGATGAAGAGGAGAAGCCAGTTGGTCAGAAAGGGGGAAGAAGTACAGGGTATAGTTCAGGGTATAGATCAACCATAGCAGCTGGGTCTGGTAGTGGTTCTGGTTCAGGTTCCAGTGGCAAACAGGGGCAATCATCAGAGGTGAAGGAGGTCGAAGTGGCTATTGTGAATCAGCAGCAAGGAAACCAGAATAGGGGTCCTGGAGGACAAGGCATATCACCTTGGACTCTTACTTTAGCAAAGATATTTGCTAAGTGTAGGAATGGCAGCCTGTTGCAATCCTTAAGGCCATTTGAGAAGCCATCAGAAGCCGACAAAGATAATTTCTGCACTTATCATGTGGTGACAGGCCACCGAACCAACAACTGCTACAAGCTAAGGGATGCTATCCAGAAGCTCATTGACGAGGGAAAGCTACAAGAGCCAGCTAAACCTAGCACTAAAACCAACCCACTGCCGGCATTTGAAAAGCGGGTTAACATGGTTCAGTCGGGGTTGCCGGCTAACTTTATATTTGCCCAAGTTCTGCAAGTGAACCCTACGATTCAGGCAGTGGCGGTAGGAGAACCCGAAGTGGAACCCGAAGTGGAACCCGAGTGTGAGAAGAAGGAGGGGTGTAAGGAGATCAAACCCATAAGTCTGGATGACCTTGACTCTGAAGATGAGTACGAGGAATTTGACAAAAGAGAAGCAGTCAAACTCCCAGTTATTGAAAAGCTGAAAATTCAAGAAGTGCAGCACGTGACCCGAAGTGGAAGGGTATATCAGCCGGCAGATCAGACAAAAGATAAAGCACCGATGAATGGGTCGGGCAGTACTTCGACACCAGAAAGAGTCGAGAAAGAAGATTTGGTCATTTCCCAATTGAAGAAGACCCCTGCACAAGCCAGTTTGTGGCACTTGCTTATGACCTCCAAAGAGCATAGGGAGGCTTTAGTGAAGAAACTATCAGAAATTGAAGTCTCCCCTATAGCTTCACCAGAGGCTATGTGCTGCCTGCTAGACAATGTCCATCCTGGAGCTCCTAATATTGTTTTCTCTGAGAAAGACCTACCTGTAGAAGGAAAGGCCCACAACAAGGCTCTTTACATTAGAGCCTATGTCATGGATAAGGTGATGCCGTGCGTTATGGTGGATGACGGCTCAGCTCTGAATATATGCCAACTGAAAATGTTACCATTTCTAGGCATGAATGAAGAAGTGTTGAAGAGGTCCTCGACAGTCATTCGGGTGTATGATGATTCTAAAAGAACAGTGATAGGGACCTTCAAAACAGAGGTGGAGGTTGGGCCCATCAAGTCCATGGTTATCTTCATAGTGATCAATATCCCGGTCTCTCTATTGCTTGGAAGGCCCTGGTTCCATCCTTTGGGAGGTGTTCCTTCCACATTACATCAGAAGATTAAATTCTCTATGAATGACAGGATTGTGACTGTTGAGGCAGACGCCCAGTCGATGGTAGCTGCAGTGGATGAAGGAGTGGTTCCTTTTGGTGGATTCCAAATTGCTGTCATTAAGGAGGAAGAAACCACAGATGCCCCTATGGTTCTTTATGAGAATTACATGCCGGAGTGGCTATCCCGATATCTGTACAAGCTGAACTTTGTCCCGGGAATGGGACTCGGGATTAATTTGCAAGGTGTGCCAGAATTCAAGATCGACTAGGGAAAGTCGAAGCAGTTCGACCTTGGTTATGTAGAGGGATCATCCGAGCAGAAGAACCTGAAAAAGGGCAAAAATGGCAAGGTCATGATGAAGCCATCTCTGAAGGCAGGGGAAAGCCTTTAGGGCCAAGCTGAACCGGTGCTGGTTGGAAATGTCGAGCACCCTGGCTTTGAGATCTTTGCAAATGTTGTGGATTTTAAAAAAAGCCAAGAAGAGCCAGTAGCCCCTGTAATGGTGGAGGAAGCAATTGCTGAATCTGAAATTTTGAAAGGAGAATCGTCTGAGGTGATAGCAGAAACCATAGAGGTGGCCGAAGAAGAAGATGAAAAGAAAGCCTACGCTGAAACTACAGAAATCATCTCAGATGCTTTGACTACTGCATTAACCAAAGCTTTTGGGAAATCCAAGGAAGGGTTTGGCGAAGAACTAATGGCCAAAGTGAACTTAGACTCTTTGGTTGCTGAAATCGCCATGATTATGGAGAAAGCTAAGGCACAGGTGGCCGAGAAAGCTGCAGTCCCAGATGATGCTCTGGAAGGGAAGATGGAAGCTGAGGAAGAACAAGGCCCTCCACCTGTGGAGGATGAAAATGATTTTGTTGTAACTATTTCTTCCATTTTCAATGTAACTGATGTACTTTATGATAAGTTCAATGCAATGAAATCCCAGTTTGCTTACTTGTGTGATGTTTATCCTGATAATTCTGTGCATGCATTTAAATCACCATCAAGCATATTTAGCATATATGACACTGCATTGCATGAAATCAATATAAGTACAGATGAAAACCCTAAAATGGTACTCATTTCACATGAGCTAAAATCTGAGGAAGAAAGAGAGTTAATAAGAATACTCCAAAAACATGTTAAAGCTTTCGCCTGGTCGTATGAAAACATGCCGAGTGTAGATACAGAAATAGCAGTGCACAAAATCCCGACAGACCCCAAGTTCAGACCGGTAAAGCAGAAGTTGAGAAGATTAAGGCAGGAATGGGCTACACTGGTGAAGGAAGAAGTGGCCAAACAGATAGATGCCAGGTTTCTCGAAGTGGTGGAGCATACAGAATGGCTAGCCAACATTGTCCCTGTGCCTAAAAAGGATGGAAGGGTCAGAGTATACGTTGACTACAGGGACTTGAATAAAGCATGCCCAAAAGATAACTTTCCACTGCCACATATTGACGTCCTAGTTGATAGCGCAGCAAAAGCGACAATGTACTCCTTCATAGATGGCTTTTCGGGGTATAACCAAATTCTGATGGATGTAATCGACAAGGTGAAAACATCGTTCATCACAGAGTGGTGTACCTTCTGTTACAGAGTGATGCCCTTCGGGGTTGAAGAACGCTGGTGCCACTTATCAGAGGGCTGTCACAACTCTGTTGCACGACATGATTCATAAAGAAGTCGAAGTGTATGTCGACGATATGCTCGTTAAATCAGCAACCCGGGAGGAACACCCTATTATCCTGGATAAATTTTTAACATGCATCGGAGAGTACAATTTGCGACTAAACCCTAAGAAGTGCATATTCGGGGTCACATCAGGGAAGCTGTTGGGCCATGTAGTCAGCCAGAGGGGTATAGAAATGGACCCAGATAAAATCAAAGCCATCCAAGATATGCCAGCTCCAAAGACTGAAAAGGAGGTCAGATCATTCCTGGGTCCTTGCAGTATGTCAGCTGCTTCATAGCCAAGCTAACTTCCACTTGTGAGCCAATCTTCAAGCTATTAAAGAAAGATCAGCCAATTGTGTGGGATGACAAGTGTCAGGTGGCATTCGAGAAGATCAAGGCTTACCTGGTAAAGCCACCAGTGTTGAGCCCTCTAATTCCAAGGAAGCCTCTGATTTTGTATTTGGCAGTTGAAGAATCCTCTATAGGGGCAATGCTTGCACAAGAATAAGATGGTAAGAAGGAATATCCTATCTATTACCTTAGCAAGAAATTGCTGGAGTATGAAACCAAGTATACACTGGTGGAAAAGACATATGTGGCGATGATTTGGTTGACCAAGAAGCTGCGCCACTATTTCCAATCCTACAAGATACAAGCTGTGGCTAAAGTGGATCCAATGAAGCTGTCCAGGTGGTTATTACTTTTGTCTGAATTCGACATCGAGTACATCATGAAGAAAACCATTAAAGGGCGAGCCATGGCAGAGTTTCTAGCAAACCAACCCCTAGAATCAGATTACACAGAGAATCTGGAATTCCCTGATGAGCGACTAGCCATGGTGGAAGTGAAAAGTGGGTCATGTGTTTCGATGGGGCAGTGAATAGAAAAGGCGCTGGGATCGGGGTACTTATAGCAACACCGGATAGTGAGGTCATTCCTTTATCCAAAAGGCTGATCTTTCCTGTAACCAACAATGGGGCGGAATATGAAGCATGCTTGTTTGGAATGGAGACTTTATTAACCTTAGGAGCAAATGATGTCTTAATTGTCAGTGATTCACTTCTAGTGATCAAGCAAGCTCAGGGTGAGTGGGAACTAAAAGAAGAAGCCTTACGGCCTTATTTGGAGCTGCTACAGTTCAGAAAGGGTTTATTCAGCCAGTGTGAATTCAGACATGTCTCCAGGGATGAGAATAAGATGGCTGACGCTTTAGCTACTTTGTCCTCCATGTGGGAAAATCCAGAAGAGACACAAGCTCAACCACTGGTCATAGCCACTTCCAGGCATCCTTGCTTCGAAGTGCACGAAGTAATGGAATTATCAGCCGAAGAAAAGCCATGGTTCTTTGACATTTACCGGTATGTTAAGGAGGGAAAGTACCCAGAAGAGGCCAGTGCTGCTGATAAGTTGACACTAAGAAAACTGGCTAGTCAATTCAGAATCTTTGAGGACAAGTTGTATAAAAGAACAGCATATGGAGTCCTTTTGAGATGTCTAACTGAGCAAGAAGCAGAAGAAGTGATGCAGCAAGTACATATAGGGTCCTGTGGGCCACATATGAATGGACTTGCCATGGCTAGGAAGATCATGAGACAAGGCTACTTTTGGATGACGATGCAAGCAGATTGTATAAGAAAAGTGAAGAGATGTCATGAATGTCATATCTATGCAGACATTAGTCATCTTCCTCCACTTGAACTTCAGAATCTAGCGTCTCCTTGGCCGTTTTCAGCATGGGGGATAGACATGATTGGTGAAATTCATCCAGCTGCATCTAATGGGCATAGATTCATAGTTGTGGCAGTTGATTATTTCTCCAAATGGGTCGAAGCGGAATCCTTCACTAATGTTACAGCCAAGCACATGGTCAAGTTCATCGAGAAGAATATCTTCACTCGGTATGGGATTCCTCATCACATAGTAACAGACAATGGAATACAGTTTCAAGGGGCAACGGCTGAGCTACTTGCAGAACATGGTATTGAACATCATAAGTCCTCTCCATATAGACCACAGGCTAATGGTGCAGTGGAAGCAGCTAACAAGGCAATAAAGAAGATCTTATCAAAGATGGTAACCACTTACAGGGATTGGGCCAATAAACTACCTTATGCTCACTGGGGTTACAGAACCAGTGTCAAAACGCCGACAGGAGAAACTCCTTATGCCTTGTTATATGGAATGGAAGTGGTGTTGCTAGTGGAAATCGAACTCAAGTCACTCAGAGTTGCCCTGGAAGCTCAATTGCCAGAGACTGAATGGGTTCAAGCTAGATATGAGCAGCTGGCTGCACTAGATGAAAGGTGACTAAAGGCACTGGATCACCTGCAGATGTATCAGCACAGAATGGCTAGAGCCTATAATCAAAATATGAAATACTCCAAGCAGCAGTTGAAAGCAGGAGATTTGGTTCTAAAGCAACTAAGGCCTTCAAATGTTGATGTTAGGGGCAAGTTCAGGCCTAACTGGGAAGGACCCTATGTGGTGAAGAAGGTGTTATCAAAAGGCACTGTCAGCATCATGGACGTGGATGGAAATGAGTTCACCAACCCGATCAACCAAGACAGGCTAAAGCTTTATCATGTATAAAAAAAAAAAACAAAAGGGGAGAGGTCTGCTAGGCTGAAAACTCGAAAAGAGCGGTCTAGGCAAAAGTTAAGACATGAGAGAAAATAATCAGTCGGAAAACCTGAAAAGGACGACTGGTGACGGATTCTGGCACAATGTGAAATGTGTATCATTTAGGAACCAACTTGTTTCAAATGTACTCATTTTGACTTCATCAATAAAGTGAAGTGTTTGTTTAAATATATTTGCATCGTTATGACAAATGCACAAACAAAGTTGTCTTGCATAAACACATTCAAAGAAAGCACTTTGCATTCAACTGATCAATGTCATCACATTATTTGGCAAATGAAAATGTATTAAATACGTCCTCTAAAGTCCAGTTCATCTTCCCAAATGACCAATAAAGGGTCACAACACCATTTTAGTCAAATCTAAAAAAAAAAAAAAAAAAAAAAAGCTCGCTGAGGTGAAAACCAAAAAAAGCACCTCAGGCAAAAATTAGAGCGGCGCGCTAAGCTGAAAACCCATATCGGGCAGTTTAGGCAAAAGTTAGGGCATATGAAAAGCTCGCTAAGGCGAAAACCGAAAAGGCGCCTTAGGCAAAAGTTAGAGCGGCTCGCTGGGCTGAAAACCTGATTTGGGCAACCTAGGAAAAAATTAGAGCACTCAAAAAAAAAAAAAAAAAAAAAAAACTCATAACTTCCCACGGAGCAGGAAAAGCAGAACATCCTTAGTATTCCCCATAGAATTCGTCACATTACTCTTTAGCAGAGTTTCCCCCACTATTCCCCAGAGGAATCTACATAAAGAACACCATCAATTATTTCCCTGTAAAGTCTCCATATTACTCCCCAGTGTAGTATACGCAAAGAACACCATAATTGTTTCCTCAATCGAGCTGTCACACTCTTCCCAAGCGGAATCTCTACAAGGAATACTACGATCGGTCACCTCACTCCTTCGATAATCACCAAACAATGCCCCAAGAAAAGCAAAATCAACCAGGGGCACAACATATCTCCCCAGCGGAAGACAAAAACGTCCAATAACAGAAAATACATACATGTACATATACATCATCATGCATCCATACATTGCATATATCAATTACTTATCCCCGGCTAGTCTTCATTCTTGATCGAAGGGGCAAAAATTTTTGTTTAAAAATCTCTCGATCAAGGAATGAAGACTTGCCATTTTAAGTGCAGGAATTCATCCCCAGCTTAATATCCTCAGCAAGTCAGCAGACTTGCCTCGAGTAATGTAAACTCGGTATTGGCCCAGATCCACTCCATTATCTCAACTTTCTCCAGCGAGTCTGCCTCGAGTAATGTAAACTCCGTATCGGCCCAGATCCACTCCATCATCCAAGTCCCCCAGCAGATCCGCCTCGAGTAATGTAAACTCGGTATCGGCCCAGATCAGCTTCATCTATTTCCCCAGGAAAGTTCGCTTCGGGTAACCTAGACCCGGTATCAGCCAATTTCTTCATCAATTTCGCCTCGGGTAACAAAGACCCGGTATCGGCTAATCTCGTCTCCAGCATCACCTCGGGTAACATAGACCCGGTATCGGCTAATTTCACCCATCTTTCGCCTCAGGTAACCTAGACCCAGTATCGGCCAATCCTTAATCCATCTTCTTCCGCCTCGGGTAACCTAAACCCCGTATCGGCTGAACCACAATTCACCCATTATTTGACTCGGGTAACCTAGACCCGGTATCGGCCTATCCGCATCAACTTTGCCTCGGGTAACCTAGACCCAGTATCGGCTTATTTCTTTTCCCAGTCTCGCCTCGGGTAACATAGACCTGATATCGGCTTATCTCATCAGAGGGTTCATTCCAGTGTTCGCGGCGCTTTGATTCGCGCTCTTAAATTCATCATCTCAAATATTATAAACCTGAATCTAGGTGTCGAATTTGGTCACGCGAGGGGCAGCTGTAAGCGCCGGAATTTTCTATACTTTAAAAAAAAAGAGTTTATAGTCGTACGACAATAATTACAGTCGTGCGACTGTAATTTAAAAATTACAGTCGTACGACTGTAATGTCGAAAAAATTACAGAAGCCCATACCTCTGCAGCAGAAAATGGAGGAGAGAGAGAAGGAGCATTAATTGCTCCGTTTGTTGCAGCAAGCAAAGGAAAATGAGAGAGATAAAAGGAGAAGAAAAGGGAGAGAGTGGGGGGGATTGGATTGCTGGTGAAAAAAGGGATTTAGAGAGAGAAAGAGAAAAGAGAGAAAGAGAAAAAAAAAGAGAAAACCACAAAAACTCACTTTCTTCCTCTTTCATTTTCTTTAATTCTCGAAATCAAGATTAAAACTTGCTAGAAATCCCTAGGTTAATCAATTAACTTCATAACCAAATCAAGAATCCGGACTTAAATCATCAGAATCCCTTGCAATTTGGATTTCTAGACAAAAAGCTCTCAACTTCAACTCCAAAGGAAAAAGTGCGAATTTGTTGGGATCGGAGCGACGCCAGGGGTCAAAACGACTTGGATTAGCTTCTAAAAAGGTAGACACTTCTTTTCCTTACACTTTTTCTCGCTTTCTGGGTGTTTGAAGTGAGTTTTGTGCGTTTTCTGCTGCATTTTCGTATTTCTGTTTCTGGAAATTAAGAACAATCGTACGACTGTTCTTGGTTTTTATGAACAGTCGTACGACTGTATATACAGTCGTACGACTGTTCGTAATTTCCAGTTGATTTTCTTCAGTTTTTTGTTCAGAATGAATTTTCGGTGAAATTCTGATCCTGAACTGATTACAGTCATACGACTGTAATCCTTGTTCCAGAATCAGAATTTCAGCTTTTATCCGTAAAAAATCCAAAAAAAAAAAAATAGAAAACCCCAAAAATCATCAAAAATGAATTTTGTTGTGTGCATCACGACCATAGATTCAATTTTCAGTAAATTTGCATTTAAAACAATTCAACGACGGAGACCCAGTTCTCCCGAAAACCGACCCACTTAATATATAAAAATGCATGTAAACCGAAAAAATTGTTTTCAAAATGATTGTTCCCACAAAACCAAAAATACAGGGACGTTTAAAAATGTTTTCCAGGTCTAATCGGGCCGGCTAACTGAGCCAACCCGGTTACCCCCTAAACGCATGTCCCCAATTCTTGATTTCCCATTCTGTCTATTTGAGTCCTAATTGTGGCGTGACGTACAAATTGTGCTAACCTTCTGTTTTGCAGGTTTTAACTTCTTTTATTTTTATTTTTGATGTATTTTAATAGATTAGATCGTGTATTTAGGCGGTTGTAATTATTTTTAGATTTTCGTGTATTCTAGGCGATTGTATAAGTGAGGTGAGAGTTTTTATTTTTCCATTCGATTTGGTTGTAAGCCAATTAATATTTATTTCTTTTCCTTATTTTTGTATTAAATATTTTGTATGCGCGCTGTATGCCTTTTATATTCAATAAAATGGACTTTAGATTTTGAAATACCATTCGAGAACATTGGCAATATTTATTTTAATTAGACACGAAATAAGGGACTTGTCCGGACCCGAATCTCTGGATAGTGTAGCGGCCATTCGTCCGGTTCAGCTACATAAGAATTTCTCCGTTGAGTTGAGCCGGGTGGCGACTCCTATAATATTCATCGAGACTTAGGTCTCGGTTCTTTTATGTATTGATTCTATTTATTTTATTTTCCAAAACCCGTCTCCTATTCACAAAAACCCCACGCGAGGGAGGGGCCCGCCCGAGATCATGGCACCCATTCCGAAAGGGAGTCCCGCGTCCCGTCGAAAGCGCATCGTCCGCTCACAGGTATGTAACTAAGCATGGTGGTGCTATGGATATATAGAAGGGAAATGTCACTCAGTAGTCCACTAAGAAGATATCACTGGTCTCTTAATGAATGCAACTGATAAGAGTGTGGCCATACCCAAACAAGTTGGAACTTGTTTGTGAGCATCAGTTCATTCAGATCAAGTAAATGTCCGAACACAAAAGAGGGTGATCAATCCATGCCTCTATATTGGACACTGATATCAATGACATGGGATGTACAAGTTTAAACTACAGTGTTATGATTGTAGTTGGACTGTTATCTCCATCTTAATTGGGGGCTGCAGTTGCTTGCTAGAGCCCCCCTGCAGTCTGTGGGCCAAAGGCCCACTGCCAACATAAAGATGGCCCACAGGATCCTACACATTGAACGTCTGAACTCGGACTTAAGGGATCACCAGTATACTTGGAGTATACGCACCGGAGAGAGAGGAGCATACTAATTATATTATAAAGATCAATTGGATTGATGAAAATAATAAAATTAATATTTGTATTGGCCTTCTCATAATTAATTCAATGAATTAATTTATGAGATTATTTCTTAGGTGGAAATATTTTACATTTATAGGTTTACATGTATTTGATTTCATGAAAGTCTAATTTAATTCATCGGTTAAATTAATTGGTCAAATTAATTTCAATTTAAATGTATGTAATATATTATATGGTAAAATATGATAGCATACATGTTAAATAGAAATTAAGTTTGAAATTAAATCGGACCAGAAGAATTAAATTGGATGTGGGCTTAAAGAGGAGAAAAGCCCGTATGAAATTAAATGAATTTGGGCCTAAAATTCCCAAAGGGAATTTCAGCCACCTAGGATAAAACCTAGGGTGAAATTCGGCCAAGGTAAGCAAGGATAGGCAGCCGAAAATTTTGAGCAGCCCCCTCATCTCTTTCGTTCGATCTCTCACTAGCACGGGTCGTGTTCGATAGCCATTCGTGTACGTGAACGCGGAGGGAATCAATTTTGGTTTCTGTAGCCATCTCTAGAAGCGATATTCTTGGTGAGAATCTAATCTCTTCTATTTCAATTTTAAAGTTTTTAATTTCCACTTCAATTGCTCCTAGGCACGGATTTGAGAAAATCACCGCGTTCTTCCTCTTTTATCGGGTGATTTCCGGTGAAAAATTCCAACAATCATATACCATGACTTTGCTTTAGAGTTTCTATATATACACATGTCTCCCTATTAAATTATTTATTTTTGAAATATAATTGTTTTTAGCATAAAAATTTTGACCAAATTAAATAAGGTGTGATATTTATATCACCTAACTTAATATATACGTTAGATTTCACACACACAATTATAATAATAATTTGGTGTAGATTTGGTGGGGGTAGATATCTCTTTGAACCATATTTATATAAAGAATTTCATTATGGATTATGACATTGAATATTTCCTATAGCTGATGGTTGGTTTTAATGATATAAGTTGTTCAAATGGCATATTGTTAGTGGTAGAATCTAGTGGACTAGACCATTATAGAAAATTTTTTTATTTATTAAACTATTTTCTAAAAACATTATAAGAAATATAAATCGTCATATCAATGAGTTGGTATAGTAAAAAACTTTGTGTTAATTTTGAATTCAAAATACACAGCTTAGAATAGGCCAAATACATATATACCCCCCTGAACTTGTCCAAAAACTCCTACTGCTCCCCTGAACTTTTAAAATGTCCTAATGCCCCCCTGAACTTTGAAAAAGTGACCCAGTTTGCCCCCTTACTGCCACGTGTCACTCAATTATTGGTTGTCTCATGTTTGACTTTTCAAAGCAAACTCTGGTTTTCATGGGACTTAGGGGGGCAAATTGGGGCATTTTTGGCCAAGTTTAGGGGGGTATCTATGTATTCAGCCTTTAGAATAAGAGGAAAAGATTTTACTACTACAAATTTAATTCTGGCTTCTTAAAATTGTTGGAGTATAAAATAACAGCCGCATATCAGAAATAAATGAAAATGAACAGTGACGTATTAGTGGTAGAATGAGCACAAGACCTTTACATATATATGCATGTGTGTGTTTTCTTGGATTTATCACTATGTATAAGTCACCATTATTGAATTTTCTTTTTATCAAATCTAATGGTTTTGTACAAGTATTTTTGCCAGCTTAAATGTGTGTGCTTGTGTTGTGCATGATTTAGATCTAAAGGGATTTTATTTGCACCATACGAGAAATATATGAGTAAGATAATGAATATGATGAACACATGCTAGCAAATGTTTTATAAGAATTGACAACCGAAAATTTGGTCATTAAGTCAAAAAAATTTCTTGTAGTATTTGGTGATGATGTCACAACTTTGTTAGTAAGAAACTATACATAATATGGCAAGAATAAAATGGTTCCTAGTGAAATAATACCCACCCCACACATGTATAAAACATGTATGTCCTAAACTACATGGCTTATGTCATGGCAATATGAAAACACATGTTAGCATTTAGCACATAATATGCAAAAGCACTCCCTTCTAACCTTATGTCTCTGTAATTGGTCTAGTAAAATTATTTCCTAGGTGGGGGTCAACTTGCCATCAACAGGGGATAGACAAGCCTGTAACTCTTATCAAAGCAAAGTTCGAGTGACATAGGGGAAATTACTATGGCTACCTTATGAGTTTGAGCCAAAGGTTTAGGGATAACATCAAGGATCCCACAGCGAAATATACTCCTCTTGTCTCCCCACTTAATGGTCCAAGCGCGGGTACATACGAGGCTATTAGTGTTAAACACACTTTCACTTTCCAAGTCTCAAGAAGAACATGGTAGCACAATCACATGATTAATGGGCTAAAGGAGGGACTAGGGTGCATGTGTGCATAAGTGTAGTGCAAATACTTATAAACTAATTTGTATAAAGTGATAAAAGTTTTAAATGAGAATCTTTTCAATATTATCTAATATTAATTGATTGTGAGTGCACGAGGCCATAAGGGGGGCCCCATTTCAAGTTAGAAACTGGTTCACCTCCGACTTGGTAGTGGGCGAGACTCGACTAAACATTAACATTTTTTTACGATTTCATTAGCGTGGAGTCTCCACCCGGGATCAATACCCAAGAAGGTATAGTGATACTCGAATGATTACTACACCCTATTTAAGAAAAGAGATTCTAGATTCGTAGACAATTACTTATTTATTCTCATCTAATTCTTTTAAGACTTTATGTCAAATTGGCCTATATTAATTTCTATGTCATTTTACACCTCATTATTGTCTAGTTAATCATGCATTTGTACATTGTAAATTAAATATCCAAATAGTCCTACATAAGTTATTACAACCTCTAAGGGAAAGGAATACATTAAAAAAATTAGGGAACTACACTTCGAACAATACATGTTGGAAAAATAAATAAACTCATACAAAACAAAACATTATTAGGGTTGTGAGATCCTAGCTTGTCTTTCGTGTTGTTGGTTAAAGGTATATGGACCCACCATGCATACAGACTCATGGCATATAAAACTTAATCATGACAGATATGGTAGTGAGAATTCAAGGAGTGCTTGAGGGGACATTGATTCGTTGGGATTCATTGAAGGTATTATAGACTCACTTTAATGCTTATCTCAAAGTTTTGTTGTTACGGGGACAAAACTCTAGATTCAACACCATAATGGGTCATAATCATATAAATGGCTCATAGACACCTAAAATCAATTTTTGTACACTTAACAAGTTATGTTGGAGTTGGTTTTAATGTCAAAACGGTTTTAGTTTGCAATTTTGAGTGAAAATGTGTTCTTTCTTTGAAGCATGAATCCTAGCTCCATAAATGCCTAAATCAATGTTTTTAATCATTAAAACATATTAATATGATGTTAAATCATGTTTATGATGATGTACAAGCATTAAACATGCATAAAAATATGTTTGGGGGTGTTTCGGGCCAAAACATGCACACCGCAAAGCTAACGGGCCTTAAGAGTGCTTTGTCGTGCACTAACATAAGGTTCAATGGCCTTGTGGAGTGCCATTCAACATTGAGGAGTGTTTTTCAGAATTTTTCATCAAGGAACAGTGTCAAACAGCTCTTCCACAGTGCCGAACGACTCTATTCTTAAGAACAAAACCTGAATTTCAATTTTAAACCGTATTTTAAGTATTGAAACACAACCAAACAAACCCAAAAGGTGATTAAAAAAAGGATTTAAGGCATCTCAAAAGCCTACCTCTTAAAGTGTGCTTTACCAAGTAATCCCGAGTATCTCCAGATTGATCCCTAAACTCACGAACACTTCAGAATGATTTTGGATTGGTTTGGGGATTTTGTATTTCTAATCTTAGTTTGGGAGATTTGGTTTAAAGGGTTTTTGGTGGCATTAATTGGATTTTCCTTGGTTTTGGTTGATGGGGGTTGATTAGGATTAATTGGAATGGATTGGGATGGATTGAGGTTGATTGGGATTGATTTTGACTGGTTGTTATTGGCTTTTGATGTTGATTGTGTGCAGAATGGAGGAAAATGGCCTTTGATTTATAGGAGTTGGAAAATTCACCGCATATGCGTGTCCTCACCAACTTTCTACTATGTGCATTTGCTCACCTACCCTTGCTAGTGCCGCTCAACATTGTTTGCTATCCTACAACAGAGCAGTTCGGCTCTGTCATAGGGCCTGATAGAGATGTGACATGATTATCTTCCTAACTTCTTCATTTCAAGTCAGATGAATGATTCTAGTTGCATTGGGACCATAAGTCTGAGAGTATCATTTGGTTAGAAAACATCATGAGGAAATTTCTAATGGAAAAGGGAGATAATTTGGTTTGAATGAAACTCGTGCATTTTGACGCACAAACGGACGCATTTAACATGCAAAATCGACACTGTTTTAGTCATAAATTTCTCATTTTACCTTAGAATCAAGTGATTACAAGTACATTAGAACTTTGAGTTGAAGGAAGATGTTGCGAGATAGGTTTTTAGAAGGTTAACCATAATGTTAAGTTTAGTTTGGTCGAGAACACGACATTTTAAGGGAAAATTCGAATTCTGACTCTAACACCCAAGAGACCAATTTGCAATTGTTCCTTAGTGTTGTAGGGCTAGTGAATCATCCAGAGCTTTCATTTGAGATTATTGTGTAATACAAATGGGTTAGGCTAATTTCCTCACAAAGGCTGAAAAATCTGTTTTCACACTTCCTTCTCAATATCTTCATTTGCTGTTGAACTTTCCTTAATAGACATAAAGCAAATATTGGTAGTTTCTCTAACTGTTTCTTCCTCATCACCTAAGGAATCCTTGCTCCCACTCTATGTTACCATCATAGCTTTCTTTCTATTATCTTTCTTCATTTTAAGAAAATTATCCTTGATGTGTCCTAGTTGATGACACTCAAAGCAAGTTATGTCCTTTTCAAAGTCATTCTTATTCCTATGTCCTTTTCTAAAGGATTTCCTTTGACATTTTCCTTCTTTGTTGAAAATTCTTTACAGCTTTTGAGTGGGCATTGCTACTTCTTCATCTTCGTCGATAGTATCATCATCAATAAAGTCTACTTTCAACATTATCTGCTTTTCTTTCTTGGCTTTACCCTTTTCTTTGTCCTTAAAATTCTTCATTAAGATTTCATGAGTCAATAGTGAACCCATCAACTCAGCATATTTATATGTTTTCAAATCCTAAGCTTCCTCAATAGCAGTTTTCATAGCTTGCTAACTCTTTAGTACACTTCTAAAAATCTTTTTGACTCATTCTTCATTAGTGAAGGTCTTTCTTAGCCATTTCAACTCATTGGCAATAATTGTAAACCTAGCATTCAAGTGAAGCTTGATTTATCTTTGATTCCTTGACTATGTTGGTGCCTTCATAGAAGACATCAAGTTTTTTCTAGATTTCTTGAGTAGTCTCACATCCTAAAATCTTATTGTATTCAGTTGCAATTAAAGTACAATGTAAAATCTTAATAGTAATTGCATTTGTTTGAAGTTTCTTGAAATCTGAATCATCAAGTTCCTCATCAGTCTTTTCAACAGTTTTCCCATCAACTTCTTTAGTGGGTACAAATAGACCATTGATGATAACGTGCCAAGCATTCATGTTAGTAGCTTGAATGGTGTTTTTAATCCTATTTTTCCAAAAGGTATTATTCTTCCCAAAGAACAATGGAGGTCTAGTAATGGACAATCCTTTTGGAAGGATCTATGTTGTCTTTGTTGGGAATCTCCCGTTGTAAATCAAAACAAAATCACAGCAGAAGCAATATTGATTTACACTCAAATCCAACAACAGGAACTATTGTTTAGATTAAAAAAGAAAAACAAAAACTAACTCAACCAGAAAGCATTGTGAACCCATACTTATGCCATCTCCAATTAAGATTGACTTCTAGTTTGTGTGTTTGCACGAAGAACCTCTACCATTTTGCACACGGATACCTATATAATCAGTTGGCGTGCTAGCACCAGACCAGAAAAACTTATCCTTCATTTTTCACCTTGGCCGAATTTTACAGGCTTATTTCTTCTTGTGTTTCATGTTCAGGGAGGGAAAAGAGAGAGAGAGACGTGAGCTGGGAGGGAAAATAGGGTAGTTTTATTTTATTAATTCTAATTTATAAAATTAGATTTCCACCCAAAAACTCTAATATTTGAAATTCAAATTAACTTAAAATAAACCTATGTCAATTTTAATTTCCACCTTAAAAATAAATAATACAAACATTTATTAATTGTAATAAAAAATTAAATAATCTAATTTAATATTTGATATGAATTTTATTTTATTGATTAATTTATCATCCAGTAATAAATTTACAATATATATAAATAAATCTCTTTCGGTATTTATATAACCGAGTCTTTACTATAAAACTCATAAATCCAAAATTTCCAAAATATATAGTATGTATCCAATACATATCACATGGTCCATAACAAACTCATTCAGACTTTCTATGTGTGCGATCCTGTAGGTCTATCTTATATTGGCAGTGGGCTCAACACCCTAAGGCCCATAAGTCGCAAGTGGGTTCTAGCAAACTATTACAACTACCAAAATAAGACAGAAACATCAATCTTATCGATGATCTAAACCTTGTAGTTAACTTATACATCCTATGCTAATGATATCGGTGTCCTGCAAGAGACATGGCAATGTCACCCTCTTTACCTGTAAGAACATTCCTTGATTCCGAGTAGGCTAAAAAACATAAGAAACTAATCATCTAGTGATTACCTTACTCAGGTATGGCCATGCTCTTCTCAATCTCACTCATCAAGTGGCTGGTGATATCTACTCTCAATTAAGAGAGAGGCAAGTCCCATCACATCACTCACATCCGTAGCATGATCATTGGCATACCCAATCGTACCCATACTTGGCAACTTGTTAAAGGCTCGTTAGGCATATGTCAAAGTATACGAGCTAGCACCTAGGTCTGTAGTGATATCACGTCAAAGGATCCTATATAAGTACTACTAAATAACCACCTATGACATAAAAACCATGTGGTGTTCACATAACTGATCAATCCAATACCATATAACTAACATGTCATTATCTTGATTGACATTCATGTTCGATGGTCGAAAAGACACCACCATACAATCAAGACACATGCTAGTCTTTAGTTAAGATCATTCCCATGACTTTAGCAGACTAGGGATAGCATTATAACTGGTGTTCTTTCCTTACTGATGGCCTTACTGCCCGGAGAACGTTATCGACATGCATGATTAAAATAGCAGTTAATAGATTCTCTTTATTTATTAAATTTCATAAGAAATATAATAAACAAGATCATGCCTTTTATTATAATAAATCATCCGGTTACATAATACAGGGACTCGGTCATACATTAACAGTCTCATTACCGAGTTGACAACCATCTTCTACCTTTAGCTCCGAGATTGTTAAATCTCAACACAGTAAAACACTGGCTCTGATACCAAATGTTAATCTCATAGGTTGTATTTACCCAAGAAGGGGGTGAACTGGGTCTTTAAAAATTTCTTAAATATCTTAACTTTTGAGAATTCTTACAATGTTGACAATAGTAGACTTATAGAACAACATCAATAGTATCAAATCTCAATATTAATTGTCGTGTAACTAACTAATTAATTTACTTAGTGATAAGAAATTTGACGAGTTACCATTACCAACAAAGATATTACAAAGTAAAATAATAGGTTTCAATAGCAAGTAAGCATTGTTTTCAACAGTAGTGGAATTTGATATTTTCAGTTGACTATAAATCAATAGCATTATTCACTATTGGATATCTGACTAGAAATATTATCAAATACTTTGTCTAGTCAAATTTCAACAATGATATTGCTTTCAATATCTTTTTCAACACTATATCAATATCAATAAGGTACATAAGCAATTTTAATATTGACAGCAATAAGTAAAGATTTTAAGGATAGAAAATCAAACACAAAAGATTTTATAGAGGTTCGGCCTCCTAGCCTACTCCTCTCTCAAAAGTACATTCCCTCAAGAGTTTACAATCTGTTATGAATCCTTTCCCCCGGTAGAATTCAAACTTTTTGACAACTTAATTCTATCTCTTACAAGTTTTAGATTACACTAAGCTTACTACTACTTCTTCCTGAGTATGCCAAACATTTAGATTTTGAATAAGAGATGATTTAACACTGAAGAAAGATTACAATAGTATTACAACACTTAGAATTCTTTTCTTAATCTTCTTTCTTCTTTATTGCTTTAGCAAAACTTCAATAAGGCTAAAACTTCAATTTATAGGCTAGATTTTTTAATCTGGCCATTAGAGATGATTCCTAGCCATTTGAGACAAATTTCTAATGTTCCAATTTAGGCAATAGATGTTTGAAACAATTCTGGCTTCAGTTGATGATCTAGTGTTGATAATACTTCATATAGGGTGTTGTTGACCAAGTCTCCAATTCCGGATAAACACTTTTTCTCTCCTTTGGATAAGGCCTTATCAATATCAGGAAACCAAAAAGTATCTTTCCTTTTTTTGTTGGCATAATTCCTTGGATAACACACCAGATCTTACTTTTATAGTCTCCAAGGTTTAGAGCTTTGTGATTCCTTGGTATTAATGAACTCTTTCTAATTTAGGCAATATTTCTTTTGTAATTTTTAAATTTAGTCACCATCTATAGCTCAAGCTAATATCTTTCAATAAATATTTTCTACATAGAATTAATTACGTATGATATACATATTTAAAAGATAATTATTATATTAATCCTTTTGTCACCTTCAAAAACTTTATGCATCATTTTGACTTCAACAATTTTCTCTACTATTTTGATATATTTTTTCTTTTAGAGTTTGGTATGAGTTTGACCAAAGGTCTTAATTGGGATGTTTAATGGTCCTTTTATTGGAAATAAATCTTACTATTTCACCATAATGGTTTCTTTATAATTTTACTTACTTTATTTAGTATTATTGATATTTAAAATTAATTTCTTGGATTCTTAAGCAATTAGGATTTAAACCTTTTTTTTTGTTCTCCTAGTGCAGAACAAAGATTTGACCATTGTGGAAGTGACTCGAACCTGTAATGAAGAACAGGTTACTCAGATAATCGAAGAAAATTGACTCGACCAGAAAGCATTTAAATCTATATCTATATCGTCCCCGCATAGAATTGATTTCTAGCTCCACAAGTGCAGTAGACTCTACCTTCACACACACGAAAGTCTCTTGGCAAGAAAGAATGGTAGCACCGGACCCAATCGGAGCTTCTCATTTTTTCCCCTTCACTAGTCGTTTTTCACAGTGCTTCCAAAGCCCTGTGTTTCATGTTACACGCGGAGAAAAAAAGAGGGAGAGAGACGTGTTAGGTTAGAGACAAAATATGATAATTTTTATTTTATTTATTTTAATTTCCTTTAAGAGTTTCCTACACCAAAAACTCTTAATATGAAATTTCAATAAATATAAATAAAACCTACTATAATTTATTTTCTAACCATAAAAATAAATAAGCCACATATTTAATTATTAATATATTTTATCTTAAATTAATTACCACCATGGTAATAAATAAAAGACTAAAATAAATAAATCTCTCACGAGCTTATTTTGACAGGACTTTAAACCATAAAGCCCATAAGCCCAATAGCTCAAAAATTTAATATGTAACCAATACATATTTATTGGTCCATGTCAACTTGCTTAGACAACCTATTTGTGTGATCCTATAGGTTCATCTTTTTGTTGGCAGTGGGTCCAAAAGCTTTTAGGCCCACAAGCTATAAGTGGGTTCTAGCAAACCATTATAGCTACCCAATTAAGATGAACACATCAATTCAATTAGAGATGTAAACCTCGTAGTTGATGGGTCCTAGGCGTAGTAGTAAAACTAAACCTAGAAATGCACAACTAAGTCAGTGTACCTATCGTTGACAAGTAATAATTCTGGTTCGTCCAGGTATCGATCCCACAGAGAAAAGAATATTCTGCAAACACTAAACTACTCGGGTTCCTTGCGTGTCCTAGGCGGAACGCAGTTTTGGGTTGATTAAATTAACAACTAAACTATCCTACTCCTAGTTGATCTATTCCAGCTTACCTTGTACTTGAGTTTTGTGTTATCAATTGGCGGTTTACCGACCTATGAATGCTAATAGGGGTGGCTTTATCAATTAATTACAAAAGATGAATTTAACTCAACAATTAACCCTTAATTATGCTCTTTCGATAATATAACCTAGCGTATCTAGATCTTTTAGGTTCTTAGCCGGTTTTCCTTGTTTAGAGGCGGTCTAATTCTAAAGCTTAGAAAATAGGAGCACGTAAGTTCCACAGTGTCGTCAATACTAATGGTTTCCTAGGTGTCAATCTAGGTAATGCCACAAATATGAACTTAATAAATGAAGACCTTATGAAACTAGACATTCATTAAAGAAATTACATAAAGAAAAGGAATAAAAATTGAAATTAACTTGCAATCAATTATATTAATCAAGAAAGATGAAGCAAATTCAATGTTTACAACCAAACACAATCAAATTGCGGAATCAAAACTAACTTAATCAAATTACAAAAGAGAAGAAGAAAAAACTTATGCCCTTTTGGTCCGATTAACCAGATTCCGACGGTGTGAAGATGCTTGGGGTGTACCTCTATAGACGAACTCAAGCCGGAACTACGAACGTCGCAAAAAGGGAAGATTCTATGTAAAGCTACAACTAATCAATGGTTCAAAACTCAAAGAAAACAAATAGTTCAAGCTCAAAACCTCACTACAAGTTTCTGCTCTCACTCAAAAAGACTGGAAAAAGATCCTTTCAAACATAGAAAATAACCTATTTATACGGCTAGGTTAAAACCAGGAAAAAGAAGAGATGAAAGTAGGGCAACAGCAGGTTTCGGGGCTCGGCACGCCGTGCTGTGCAGAACTGAAGGCGGCACGCCGTGCTGCTGGAGGTGGCACGCCATGCCGTGCGATTTTAGGGTTGGCATGCCGCGTTGATCTTAGTGGCACGTTTTCGTGCCACTCCACTGGACTACTCCTGTTGGCACGCCGTGCCACCCTGATTTTCAGCACTTCGAACTCTTCCTCACCGCCGATGCTCCAACTTCCGGTCCGGGTCATAATACCTGTCCAAAACAAGCATAAAGAAACATAACCGCACCAACGCCACGGACCATAAAAACGACAAATTATCAAAAATTACAAAAACAACCCTAGAAAACACGAAAAATACTAAAAGTTATAAAAATCTATCCAACACCTAAAAATCACAAAATAGTCAAAAACCACGCAAACATTCACAAAAAAGACTCTAAAAATTGCCGTTCAAACCACGAAATTGCCTAAAAGATAAGGTCAAAAACCGACCTTATCAACCACCCCACACTTAAAGTCTTGCTTGTCCTCAAGCAAATCAACTAAAGACAAAGGAGTAAACTTGCTCGCTTTCACTTGCAAATCCAACTAAGGGTTTAACCGTACGAGATTCATAAACTCAAGAAAGTAAAGCATCACCTTCGAAATGACATTAGGTGCACCAGGTTCAAAACCACTCAATACCCAAACCCAACACAATTTAGCTAGTCAAAGGGCGAGGAACAAACAGAGTTTATACGACCACAAAGCACCTCACAAGATGTCACTCCAACACTCAAGTTCAAGGCAAGGCGGATGAGCACACAAAAACAAACAATGGCACACATCACATAGCGAACTAATGGCAATCCTGGTGAAGTCATTGGTCAAGGAGCAAAATCAGAGAACCTGGGGCTTGTAATGTTACGGCTTGGGGTAGGTTTGATAAGGGAAATTTTAGGTATACAACTCCTACACATCAAGTAAAATGTACAAATTGACTAAGTACTAAAGACGGGTCATGCAA
This sequence comes from Euphorbia tirucalli, assembly GCA_039660915.1. NCBI lineage: Eukaryota > Viridiplantae > Streptophyta > Magnoliopsida > Malpighiales > Euphorbiaceae > Euphorbia > Euphorbia tirucalli. Next base: position 20,319,028 of record CM077634.1, on the reverse strand, counting down.
CTTTCAACTCTACGCTAGTCCTAAGAGTGTTTGCTTTGCTATTTTTTTTTATTATTATAATTTTTTTTTATTTTTTTTTTTATTTTTTTTTTTTGAAACACAATTTTTCCATAGGACTAGATATGAAAGAGTTGAAATGCAAATGGTGATTGACCCCAAAATGAATGAACAACTTAGCCAATTACTTGATTTAGGAGAGGAGGGTGAGAAAGGAAAATCAAAGTGAAATGGTAAAAAGTTAGGATTATAGAGTTGGCTTGGTGGAGGTTTTTTAAGTCAAAAAGGTTAATTTAGTGGCTATGGGTGATCTAAGGGATGAATTAGTAGTTAGGGTTAGGGTTATTTAAGTCAAGGGGTTAATCCTAAGGGTCTCCACATATTAAGCTCTCGATGCCAAGTGCAAAAGAACACCGGGTTCTACGATCTAGTGTGCCACGATTGTTTTTACCCTCACAAAGAAATAGAACCGATGTGAAATGGTTCTAAAGGCTCAAATTCTCACAAGTGTATTAGGGGTTGTATGCTAGGTCGTGTGACTCAACCAATGTTCCAAGGCGTAATCCTAGCTCAATCATGCAAGTAGGGGTAGAAGATTAATTCCCTAATGCAACCTAAATGACAAATCTAACCAATGGTTACCATCAAGAATCACAAACCACGCACAAACAAGCTAATGACTTGCAAACAACTCCTAATATCCCTAGCCAATTGCTATCAATCCAAGCACAGAGACTTAGGTTCGAGGGTGGATTAAGCAATGTTATTCAAACGGCAATTGATACATAAGCAACCTAAACATACTAACAAACCAAAACAACCAAAACCAACTTCATATGCATTGAAAAGTAAAGCCTAAATCTAACCAAAAACCAACGCAAAACATCCAATCATGCAAAAACACCTACAAACACCAACAAACACCAACAAACATGCTAAACAAACAATCAAAAAGTGCAATATAAGAAGAAGAAAAAGAAAGGGAGAAGTCCCTTTACCCACCCCACACTTAGATTGCACTTACTTCCAAAAGTGCAATGGAAGAAGAAGCAAACTAAATGGGAAAGGAAAAGGGTTACCTCACATATCAGGAGCTGGTGGTGGTGGCGGCGGGTACGGCCACCCTTGGGCGGCACAAAAGCGGGAGGAGAACGCCTCGACGTTGGCGAGCTGAGCTGCTTGCCGATCAAGGCGTGCGTTCAGCCGCTGCTCCAGCAGAACCTGATGGACGGTTAAGCCTTCCAATTGCTCAATTATGCCATCCAACCGTCCTTCAATCCGCCCCATAAAATCTACTCCCACCGATACATTCTCCGCGTCCTCCTCACTGTCCTCAGCTTCCTCACTCTCTTCCTCCTCGTCTACTTCCATAGGGGCCTTTCCCCGACTTGAACCTCCTGCACTAGAAGGACCTGCAGCTGCCCCAACATGGGAACAAGACAAGATTCCCTTCGAAAGCTTCTTGGGAAGAATGCTCTCGAGGTTCCTATAACAAGTATTACTATGAAAAAAATATGCAATACAAGTCACAATATGTCCTAACCCTAGTTCAGACTTAGCTCGGTTGTGGTGATTGTATAAAGCTTCCATGACAAAGAAGCCCAAATGCACCTTAATTTCACTATGCACATGCCATAGGATCAACAGTTCAAATGCATTAACCCGGTTGCTCTCAGTCTTTCCCGAAAAATTAAAGCATACAAATTTATGAACTAATTGCAAAACAGGGTCTTGGATTTGGGAGGTTTTGGCAAACCGAGGTTGGTATACCCCTTGCCCTATCAAGCGCCAAAATTTCTTGGCATCCAAATTTTCGGGCCATTTATAACCATTCCCGTCAATCCCTATGCAAGCCCGAAGGCCATCAATATCCAAAGTCCGCTCAGTGCCAAAGAGGTGGAAGGTCATGCTTCTAAGGCCTGTATCCGGGTTGGTTTTAAAACTCAAGGTAGAGTAGAATTCTAGGTTTAACTCCCTAAAGACTGGAGGATTAGATTTCACAAATTCGTACCACCCTAAACTAGTCAATTTAGCTTTTACTCCCTCCGACCTATCTTGTACAAAGAGAAATTGCCAATCGAAAGTGCGAAAGGGAGTGCTCTCTAAAGGGAATAAAGTTTTGTACTTCTTACCTTCATCGTCCGAAAGCAAAGGAAAGTGACATTTGTATTTCCTTGAGAGATTTGTCAGCGGGGCCATCAATTGGTCGGTGGGCAATTCGTCACGTGGCACCGGCTCCGGTGACTGTTCCATGGGCCGGCGAGACGAACCGTGTCTCCGATCGGTGACGGTTTTCTTCTTCATCCTACAATTGCATAACCATAAAAATAAAACAAAATTCAAAAACACAAGAACACAAAGCCAAAGAACATCTAATGTCAAAGATACAAACCACAAAAAAAAAGAAAAAGAAAGTAAAATAAAACCCTATTAAGCAGTCAATCCATCAAAACCAAAATGAAGAAAAGAACAACAATAATAAGAATAATAAATAAAAGAAAGAATAAAGCAAGAATTCATACCTAGTTCAATGAAATTGAAGCAAAATAAAACCCTAGGGCAAAATAGTGGAGGAAAAGGGGTGAGATGGAGAAGAAGAAGAAGAAGGAAAGGAGAGTAAGAGGGGATAGGGAGAAGGAGAGAAAGGAAGGAAGAAGAAGAAGAATAGGGAAGGAGAAGGAGAGAATGGATTCTAGAGAGAGAGAGTGAAAAGGGGAGAGAGAAAGTGAGAGGGTGAGAGAAAGTGAGAGAGAGGAAGGAGAAGAAGAAGGGAAAAGTCGGTTATGAGAAGGGGGGGAAGGTGGAAAGGGCATTAAATAGGCGGTCGAATAACCCTTGGAATTCAAAATTTAAACGCTCGGCACGCTGTGCCAAACACTCAGCACGGCGTGCTGAGCGGGTCAAAAACACTTACCTGGAAACAGAATGATGGCACGCCGGTGTGCTGTCTTGGCACGGCGTGCTGCCTTGAAATTTGAATATGTGGCACGGCGTGCTGAAGTTTTGACACGGCGTGCTGATCTTTTTCTCACAATTAACTTTAGGAACAGAGGGACGGCACATTGGCGTGCCATATTAGCATGTCGTGCCGCCCTTCAGACCTGTGATTGGCACGGCGTGCGGAATGTGGCACGGCGTGCTGTTTACCTAGGCACAAACCTGTTGCGGAACAGAACAACGGCACGCGGGCGTGCTAAAATGACACGTCGTGCCGCCCTACACACCATCACCTTGGCACGGCGTGCTGAATCTGGCACAGCGTGCTGTCTACTTATGCACAATTGTCTTCCGGAACAGCAGCCTGGCACGATTTCGTGCCACTTTGGCACGCCACGTGCTACACCCAATTTCACTTTGGCACGGCGTGCTATTTAGTGACACGGCGTGCCACCCTGAATTCTGCCAACTATTGCTTTTTTTCCACATTTTGATTACGATTTTCGATTAACTTGCTTAAGTACCTAATCCTACACACAAAAACACACAAAAACATATTAACGTGAAAACTAATGTACACGGGAGGTATACGTACCTCAGTGCTATGTTTATAGTTGGAATAGCTCAACTCCTACGTCCGCGATTTAGCATTACACATCACGAAGGAGCAGGACTTGCTTCTCCTCCTTTATTCCTCCGCTAACGTAGGGCTTCAACCGGTGCTCGTTTACTTGTTAAATTCCCTTCGGGGTTTCAATTTCCACCATCCCGGAAGGGTAAACCTTATGCACGGTAAACGATCCTGTCCATCGACTTCTCAGTTTGCCCGGAAAGAGTTTTAATCGGAAATCGGACAAGAGCTCCAATTCCCCTTGGTTAAAACTCTTTTCTATCACATAAGCATCAATAGGGCAAAAAGGGTCTACAAAATTACAACTTCCAACATCTAATGGATAATTCATTGAGTTATAGACGTTGAAACTTACCTCCTTATTGTGCAACCTAAGAATAATCTTACCTTCCTGGACATCTATTAGAGTCCTACCGGTTGCAAGAAATGGCCTTCCAAGCAAAAGGGGCACCGCGCTATCTTCCTCCATATCCATCACCACGAAGTCCGCGGGGAAGATAAATTTATCCACTTTTACTAGCACGTCCTCGACCACCCCCTTGGGTCTCGTGAGAGATCTATCCGCCAATTGGAGGGTCATATTGGTTGGCTTTGGGTCTCCCAGTCCGAGTCTCCTGAAAAACGACAGAGGCATCAGATTTATACTTGCACCCAAGTCGCATAGGGCATTGGCGATCTCCAAGTTCCCTATCCGGCATGGGATAGTAAAACTGCCCTTATCTTTGAGCTTGGGTGGAAGTTTGTTAGTGATAATTGCCGAACATTCCTCTGTTAAGACCACCACTTCGTCCTCACCTAGCTTTCATTTCCCTGCAAGAAGTTCTTTAAAGAATTTAGCATAAGAAGGCATCTCTTGGAGAGCCTCAATCAATGGCAAATTAAATTCTAACTTCTTAAAAATTTCCATGAATTTGGAATATTTCTGCCCCAATTTATCTTTCTTCTCCCTTTGAGGATAAGGAAGTTTAGGCACATAGGCTCTCACTGGGTCAGGAATTTTCCCTTTTTCATTTATGCTAGGTTCGGGTTCAGAAATCGAGTCGGGGTTGCTTACCTCTCCCGACTCTTCACTTACCTCGGTAGGTTGGGATGGAATATCAGCGTTTTGCACCCGGTCCTCCACTTGCCTACCACTTCGTAGGGTTATAGCTTGAGCTGTCTCCCATTGATTACCCTTAGGGTTTTGTTCAGTTCTACTCGGAAGTGCTCCTTGAGGTCTTTCCTGCCTCTCCCTACTCAATTGAGCCACCTGCTTACCCAAATCCCTACAGTACGCTTCATTATCAGCAAGCCGAGACGAGATGTCTTTTAGTAACGACAAAACCGTCTCATCTTGCTTAGACTATTGAGGCTGCTGTGGAGATTGATCATTAGGAATAAATGGGGCCTTACCTAACCCCTGCTCACGGTGCTCATAATGGAATCTGGAAGGAGGTCTCAACACATTTTGGTTGTTACTATAGGACATGTTCGGGTGTTGATACCTTCTTCCGTAATTATTATTATTATTGAAGTTTTGTGGATAAGAGTTAGAGTTATTGTACCTTTGGTTTCCTCCCACAAAACTTATGTTTTCGAACGCTTGGGCGAATGGGTCACCCAATTCACAATCTTGCTCGGGATGCTCCGCTCCACATGATGCACACAACACCGGTTGGTATTGTGGCCCATTTAAGTTCAGGAGGGACATCAACAGGTCCAACTTCTTGTTAACATGGTCCATAGCTGCATCTTGGCGTCCCAAATCTGCAGCTCGAACCTCATTCCTTGTTGGCGTGTCCGATTGCCACAAGGTACTCTTTCTAGCCAGCTCCGCAATCAACTCCTCGGCTTGTGTAGCAGTCTTCTTAAAAATGTCCCCACCTGCAGAAGAATCAATAATGGCACGGTTAGCTGGTGTCAAACCATGATAAAACGTGCTTACCTGAGTAAATCACGGCATGTCATGATGGGGGCAGTTCCGCAATAACTGTTGAAATCTCTACCATGCTTCATTAAGAGTCTCCGTCCCAAATTGCCGGAATCCCATGATCTCGTTCCTTAGCTAAACCGTCTTTGATAGTGGGAAGTAGTATGCTAAGAATTGCTCTTCCAATTAGTCCCATGATGTCACTGATCCGGGTCTCAAGGATTTGTACCATTCCATTGCTCCCCCGCATAGTGAAAAGGGGAACAGCTTCAACCGCACAGCATCTTGGGGCACCCCACCAATTCAGACTGTATCGGCCACCATGAGGAACCGGTCTAAGTGATCATTGGGGTTGTCACTTATTCCGCCACTGAATAGTCCATTCCCTTGGATCAAATGGATCATGCTGGACTTCAACTCGAATTGATTGGCAGTGATGGCTGGGATAACCACTCCGGATCTATTCCGGGGCTGATGTGGAGCCATTAGGTCAGTCATGACCATGTTATCTCTATCACCACCCCTTCTTCTATCAAACTCCTCCCGCTCTCGCTGGAGTTGCTCTTGCTCAACTCTTTCCCGGAGTTTTCTCTCCTGTCATCATGTTGCTGATGCTCCATTTGAACAATCTGCTCTTGGCGTACTCTACGGTTCCTGCTACACAAACGTTCAATTTCAGGGTTATATGGTAAAAGCTCAGGATGCTGAGAGGGAGTTCGCATAAGCTAGAAAACACACACACGTAGAAATTAAAGAAAACTAAATTGCAACAATTATTCACAGAAAAGAAAAATTATTTAACTATATGCACAGAAATGTTTCCTAGATCAGCAAATAGACCTTTGGCTTAAAGATGCAGAAAAATAAATTTCCCCGGCAACGGCGCCAAAAACTTGATGGGTCCTAGGCGTAGTAGTAAAACTAAAACTAGAAACGCACAACTAAGGCAGTGTACCTATCGTTGGCAAGTAATAATTTTGGTTGGTCCAGGTATCGATCCCACAGAGAAAAGAATATTCTGCAAACACTAAACTACTCGGGTTCCTTGCGTGTCCTAGGCGGAACGCAGTTTTGGGTTGATTAAATTAACAACTAAACTATCCTACTCCCAGTTGATCTATTCCAGCTTACCTTGCACTTGAGTTTTATGTTATCAATTGGCGGTTTACCGACCTATGAATGCTAATGGGGGTGGTTTTATCAATTAATTACAAAAGATGAATTTAACTCAACAATTAACCCTTAATTATGCTCTTTCGATAATACAACCTAGTGTATCTAGATCTTTTAGGTTCTTAGCCGGTTTTCCTTGTTTAGAGGTGGTCTAATTCTAAAGCTCATAAAATAGGGGCACGTAAGTTCCACAGTGTCGTCAATACTAATGGTTTCCTAGGTGTCAATCTAGGTAATGCCACAAATATGAACTTAATAAATGAAGACCTTATGAGACTAGACATTCATTAAAGAAATTACATAAAGAAAAGGAATAAAAATTGAAATTAACTTGCAATCAATTATATTAATCAAGAAAGATGAAACGAATTCAATGTTTACAACCAAACACAATCAAATTGCGGAATCCAAACTAACTTAATCAAATTACAAAAGAGAAGAAGAAAAAACTTATGCCCTTTTGGTCCGATTAACCGGATTCCGACGGTGTGAAGATGCTTGGGGTGTACCTCTATAGACGAACTCAAGCCGGAACTATGAACGTCACAAAAGGGGAAGATTCTATGTAAAGCTACAACCAATCAATGGTTCAAAACTCAAAGAAAACAAATAGTTCAAGCTCAAAACCTCACTACAAGTTTCTGCCCTCACTCAAAAAGACTGGAAAAAGATCCTTTCAAACATAAAAAATAACCTATTTATACGGCTAGGTTAAAACTAGGAAAAAGAAGAGATGAAAGTAGGGCAACAGCAGGTTTCGGGGCTCGGCACACCGTGCTGGTGGAGTTGGCACGCCGTGCTGTGCAGAACTGAAGGTGGCACGCCGTGCTGCTGGAGGTGGCACGCCGTGCCGTGCGATTTTAGGGTTGGCACGCCGGGTTGATCTTAGTGGCACGTTTTCATGCCACTCCACTGGACTACTCCTGTTGGCACGCCGTGCCCAAATTGTGGCACGCCGTGCCACCCTGATTTTCAGCACTTCGAACTCTTCCTCGCCGCCGATGCTCCAACTTCCGGTCCGGGTCATAATACCTGTCCAAAACAAGCATAAAAAAACATAACCGCACCAACGCCACGGACCATAAAAACGACAAATTATCAAAAATTACAAAAACAACCCTAGAAAACACGAAAAATACTAAAAGTTATAAAAATCTATCCAACACCTAAAAATCACAAAATAGTCAAAAACCACACAAACATTCACAAAAAAGACTCTAAAAATTTCCGTCCAAACCACAAAATTGCCTAAAAGATAAGGTCAAAAACCGACCTTATCAGTAGTGAACTTATATATCCCATACTAGTGATATCGGTGTCCTGCAACAGGCATGGCATTATCACCCTCTTTAACTGCATAGACGTTCCTTGATTCCGAGTAAACTGAAAAACTCAAGTAACTAATCACTTAGTAATTACCTTAATTAGGCGTGACCACGCTCTTCTCAGTCTCACTCATCAAGAGGCCCGTGATATCTACTCTCAATTAAGAGAGAGGCAAGTCCCATCACATCACTCACATTCTTAGCATGATCACTGGAATACCCAACTGTACTCGCACTTAGCACCCTGTTAAGGGCCCATTAGGCATACATCAAAGTATGTGAGCTAGCACTTAGGTTTGTAGTGATATCAGGTCAAAGGATCCAATATAAGTGCTACTAGAGAACCATCTATGACCTAATGCGGTGTTCTCATAGAGGATTTATCCAGTACCAACATATACCTATGTTCTTGATTGACATTCAATGTCCAACAGTCGATAAGACACCACCATACAATCAAGACGATCCTTTTACGCAACAGGCTATGAGGTTGGGCCTGGGAGAAGGTTTTTCAATCGTGATGCAAAAGCAGTTTTGATTTTTGAAAAGCGAAAAGAAAAAATGTACGAAATCATTTATTTCTGTCTTGTTTCAAATGATTATTAACCTAGAGTTGCCACCCATTGTTATACCATAAAAAAATAGAGAAATATATATATATATATATGTATGTATGTATGTATGTATGTATGTATGTATGTATGTATTTCATTTCGAAGAGTAAAAAAAGGGTAAAAACTTTATAAAGTTGCATGATAAAATAATGAACGGATTTGGAGATAAATGCAAAATTAGATTAAAATTAAAAAAGATGAGAGAGAAAATTAAGGAAAAGGATAGGGGATAAAAGAAGCTACTATAAGAAAATAAAACTCAAAAGAAAAGGGATATAGAGATGTAATTATAGAAAGTTAAAAATGAAAAAGAAAAATCATTGAGTGAAAGGAGAAAAAATAACTTTTAAAAATAGCAATCATATATATTTTCGTAATTTCTCTAACAAGTATGTGTATTTATTAATATTTAATAAAATTTTTAACAATTATCTTTTCATATTATAAATCATTTAAAATAAAAACAACAGTTAAAAATGGCGTCTTATGATCATTTATCATAATAATAATAATAATAATAATAATAATAATAATAATAATTAATCAAATCATTCAAAATTAGAAAACTTTACGCAAATTTACAATTGATCCAAATTTATACAAACTACATTATCTTAAATAGTTAAAAAATTAATGCTTATCTGCGAAACGTGCAAGCATTTGACTATATATTATGGAAAGAAAAAAAATTTCTTCCATAGGTAAATAGTCATCTTTAGAAAATAAATAACTTTTTTTTTGTTAAGAATGTTAATAAAATCTTAAAATTAGTTATCTTTTCAAAGATAACATTGAACCAAGAAGTTGGTAGATAGATTATGCAAGAGTTATATAAAGCGTTCAATAATTTGAACTCAAGCTATTTTAGTTTATTAGTTCAAATATGATATGAATTCTTAGGAAAAGGAAATCCCATTCTCCAACCCCTTTCATACATCTTTAAGTATAGAGTGTGTATATATATAAGTATATATATCCAACAACGATATAATAAGGAAGACACAATGTTTGTTTTTCAAAGGAGATTCAGTACGAAAATTGAATGTCTTCTTTACCTTATTATCCATTTTCTAGTTCTCACCATAGCTTTTGAGAATAATAATAACAATGGAAAAAATTCTTCTTCAATTACTCGGACAAGTTTCCCTTCATCTTTTGTTTTCGGGATAGGATCATCTGCTTATCAAGTATGTTAATTATATTATTTTTATATGAATACGTGAATGAAAGATTTTGTCAGCAATGTCTCTTATTATATACAAATTTATTATTTTTATTATATAGTATGAAGGGGCAACACTTGAAGATGGAAGAAAACCATGTATATGGGATACCTTCATTCAAAAATGTCCAGGTCCATTTAGTTATATCAATATAATTTTATAACATCATATTTTTATTAGATTTTTAATAGAAAGAACAACATTTAAATTAATATTACTTTATCATTTTTTACAAAATTAATTTTTCATGGATTTCATAAAAGGTATTTTAAACATCAAATTTGGGTATTATTCAGGTTGTGTAAAGGACCATACCAACGCTACTATTGCCACTGATCAATATCATAGATACACGGTATGTTCTTCTTATACATTACAAATTCTTATTACATTTCATTTATTAATCTAACAATATGATCGGATAATATATTTCATCAGGAAGATGTGGCTATAATGAAAGATATAGGTTTTGATATTTATAGGTTTTCCATCTCTTGGTCTAGAGTTTTGCCTAGTAAGTTTATCAATAAAGCCATCCTATTTATTAATTATTTTAAAAAAATAATAGTTTTTTTTGTAACTTTATTAATTATTATTTATGTTTTATACAATGAATTTAGATGGTCACCTAAGTGGAGGAGTAAATCAAGAAGGCATCAATTACTATAATAATTTCATCAATGAGCTCTTATCAAATGGTTTAACACTTATCTCCCTTTCTTTTATTATCATACTTTTTATTTAATTTATAATTTTAAATAAGCTAGTTACATTAGTAATTTCAATATCTAAGACTCTCCTTTAATCTTTTGAAATGTCTTCACCATAAGATATTCTAACATATAATCTGATACATAAAATAGTTTGCATATATCAACATAGGAAATAGTTTAGATTTTCAAACTTTAAGTTGATATTTTCACTTACAAATATTATTTCAAAGGTACCAAACATAATAAAGAATGAATGCCACTTTTTCTTTTTCTTTTTTTCTTTTTTTTTTTTTTTGAAGGAATCAAACCTATTGTAACTTTATTCCACTGGGATCTTCCGCAAGTCTTAGAAGATCAGTATGAGGGTTTTTTAAACTCAAAAATTATGTAAGTACAATTTTAAATGTTAAAGGTTTTATTAAATATTAATACAATAAACTCGTGGTTAAATTTTAATTTTTTGTACTGTAGTGATGATTTTCGTGATTATGCGAAGGTGTGCTTTTCTAAATTTGGCGATCGAGTAAAACTTTGGGTCACTATGAATGAACCACTAATGTATGCACGAGAGGGGTATGTAAGTGGAAATTTTGCTCCTGGTAGATGTTCAAATCGTTCTAAATGTTCTAAAGGTGATTCAAGTACCGAGCCGTACGTCGTAGGACATCATCTACTTCTAGCTCATGCTGCCGCAGTCAAACTCTATAAGAAAAAATATCAGGTTATTTTTTTATGAGAATTTGTGAAACTACAAGCTTAGTTTATTGTAATTTGCTCTTTTTTTTGGCAAGTATATAAATCAAAATCATAAAAATCAAGAACATATGTAACTTATTTTTCCACCTTACTAATATATAAGATCTTAATTATTTAAATCATGCAAACCTAACACACCTATTAGACTCACAAACATGAAAAAGTGAAATGTGACTTGTTAAACAGAAGAGTTTTATGTTTATTAGTTCTATTTAGTTCTTTTCTAACAAAATTTTCCACTTCGTAGCTATCTCAAAATGGTCAAATTGGAATATCACTAAATTCTATATGGATGGTGCCATACTCCAATTCAAGTAAAGATAAGCTCGCATCATATCGAGCTCTTGCTTTTTCATATGGTTGGTATGTATACTTTGCATAATATTACTCATATCAAAATAAACTGTTATTATTGTATTGAATTTAATTTTATTTTCTTGAAGGTTCCATGAACCATTGTATTCAGGTTCATACCCATTCGAAATGATTGCTTATGTGGGAAAAAGGTTGCCAACATTTTCAAAAAAGGAATCCAAAATGATTAAAGGATCTTATGATTTCATTGCGATTAATTACTATACCTCAAGATATGTTGCTGACGTTCCTTGTCAAACTAAAAATTTTACCTTCACCACTGACCCTTGTGTCAATGTTACAAGTATGTTAATCCAGATTTTTTTACATTTTTTTATAATCATCTTTTTAGTTTTCTAAATTGAGAGATTTTGCACCAGGTGAAAGAAATGGAATTCCAATTGGTCCTAATTTAAAGGTATAATTTAATAAATGCATGTCCTCATCTAAACTTAATAATTAAAAAATATTGTCATAAGGTGACTATCCTATTTAATTTAGTACCTTTCGCTTCTTCAATGATTCTCATTTTCTGAATATTTCTTTTGTCAATATCTACTTATATTTCCATTTTAGTTAACAAATATTAAATCCTAGGCTATGGAATTTTAATTTTGATAGTGTATTATTTAATTTATGTAGGGCTCTTGGATTTATATCTACCCAGAAGGGCTTCATTATTTTCTACTTTACTTGAAGAACAAGTATAATGACCCTATAATCTATGTTACTGAGAATGGTAATTATCAACTATAATGGTTCAATAAAAAAAATTCATTTACATAACCATTTCTTTTCTTTATGCTAGGAGTTGGTGAACCAAATGTAACAAGTTATATTCTCTTAGATGATAAGTTAAGAATAGAATATTTCCAAAGTCATCTAACTCACGTCCTTGAAGCAATACGGTGAGTATTATAAATGTTAAATTCAATAAAAATAGCAATGAGTATTATGGTGATGTCAATGTTATATGTGATTCACTAACAATAAAATATATTAATGAAAATTGAACAGGTTTGGAGTAAAAGTAAAAGGGTACGTAGCATGGTCTCTTTTAGATAATTTTGAATGGTTATCTGGCTTATCAGCCCGTGGTGGGATAGTTCATGTTGACTTTGTAAATGGATTGAAAAAATATCCAAAACAATCAGCTTTGTGGTTTAAAAAATTTCTCAATTCTTTAAACTAAAGAATATCAATCAAGAGAAAGGATTTCTTTTTTTTTTTTCACTTGTTTGTTACCACTATAAGGATTTCTTGTTTTTTTCATTGTTTGTTACCACTATATCAAGATGCTTTATACTTCTTCATTGTATGTGATATGATGATTATCAATAATCATCTGAAATAATTTACTTAATAAAAATTCTTTCCTTCGCTTCTCTTTTTTTATCAATATGATGCTCTTCTACATTATCAATTATTTAATTCATATATTTTATATTTTTATATGCATATTTTTCATCTATTGATGATAAGGGCCAATAGAAAATTATATCTTAGTAATCACTGACAAATTATTTATCACCTTTAACAAAACTTCCATTGAGATAGAAAAAAAATTATTGATGAAATGTTTCTTTTACAATTAAAATAATACAATTCTTATTCGTCATAAGAATATTATTGTTATCATAATTCATTTCACCGCTCTTAACTTTCTTTTCTCTCTCCGATTTGATCATTTTATGCTATCTCTCTTAAATTTTCCAGATTTAGAATAATAGATTTTAATTCCTTTAATTAATTCCTTCTAATTAAGGTAGTGTTTGGTTAAACTGAAAATTAAGTGCTGAAAAGTTAACTGTTAAATTTTAAGTATTGAGTATTTTAAATGTTGAAACTATTAAATGATAGAGTTCTTGGATAAACACGAAAAATAAAGCACTGAATTAAAAAAAAAAAAAAGCCTTTTGATAGTGTTCAACATAAAATTTGAAGTCAAATATTTTAGCTAATCAGATTAAGTGACTTTTTGACTTAACTGAAACTTTTAAGTATTGTTATCAAACAAGCTTTAAAAAGTTAAGTACTTAATGAATTAATTTAAGTCCCTTTTTAATTATCAAACAGGGGCAAACTAATTAATCTTAATTAGTGAATTGAATTTCTCCACAGTTGCCTTGTGAAAAATAGCTTTCTGTCGCCGGTGAAACTTAAGTAGCAGCTGATAATACTTTTTTTTTTATCATTTGCTCGACAGAGGCATATAGACCTTTTTTTCTTCCTGTAAATCTTATGCAAAAATATACAAATTCACAATTCCACTAACAAGATGACAAGTAAAACACCAAATAGAAAAGAACCAAACAAATTCCTAATAAAGTTCTTGCTAAATAATTTTCAATTTCATTACAAATCCCTAATAAACCATCAACAACAAAGGAAATCAACAAGGAAACCAGATTTGAATGATGGTAGAGGTGTTATCCAGCTAGGGATGCCAATGGGTGGGGATGGGGCATATAATTCTATTACTGTTGCTTACTAAATAGACACTAGCAAATGCACTATGTCCCGTGATAGTACTTAGGGGAGACCAAGTATCATTTTCTCAGGGATTAATGGTAAACAACCTTAAATTTCTTAGCAAATGGGTAGATATAATTTCCTTCAATGATTTGATAAAATAATTAATGTAAAATTAACTAAAACTAAGAACATAAATTAAACAGTCAACAAGTGGCCAAGATTGGTTAAAACAGAATAAAAAGATAACAATAAATAAAACACACAAACTTGTCCAGTAAGATTAAGCAGGTTTAGTAACTCTCTCTCTCTCTCTCTATCTCTCTCTAACTTATAAGAAAGTTTAAGAGCGTTGATCTAAGGTTTCTTACCCCTCAAGTCACCAGGTTTAGATCCCTCCCTCACTTGGATTCCATGAAACTACTCTTACGTAGATCTCTCCCTCATAGAATTTATTTCATTGAGGTTTCTTTCTCTATTGCTTGTAGGGTGGTTTCAACAATATCGTTGGAGTCTTCTTTCTTGACAACATGCTCAGGAGAAGTGTCAGAGCTTGCTTCCTGTGGAGTAATCTTCTTCTCAAGCTCAGAAACCTTCTTCTCCAACTCCTTAATCCTGAAGCGATCTTCTACTTGCTTGATCCACAGTTGGTCAGCAAGAACCACAAGCTTCTTAATTGTCATCTTAGAATAGTGCTCATAATGCTCAAGCTTGGCTTTGTCATTAGTAGGCAATTTTTCTATTTCAACAAACTTTCTTTTCTTTCTAGCAGGCTCATCATCAATTTGGATCACCTTTTTGTAGCCTTGGCATCAGCAAACTCTTTCTCCTTTTTCTTTACATCGAGATAGAGCATCCACTTTCCAGAAACCTTTTTATAGGCTTGAATTTGGCTAAGATGGTTGTAGTCCATTGGATCAGGATGGCTAATACAGTTTTTATTTTATTTATTTTAATTCCTTTAAGAGTTTCCTACACCAAAAAATTTTAATATAAATTTAAATAAATATAAATAAAACCTAATTTAATTTATTTTCTAACCATTAAACTAAATATGTCACATATTTAATTATTAATATATTTTGTCTTAAATTAATTACCACAATGGTAATAAATAAAAGACTAAAATAAATAAATCTCTCATGAGCTTATTTTGACCGGACTTTAAACCATAAAACCCATAAGCCCAATAGCTCAAAAATTTAATATGTAACCAATAAATATTAATTGGTCTATGTCAGCTTGCTTAGACAATGTATCTGTGGGATCCTGCAAGTTCATTTTTATGTTGGCAGTGGGTCCAAAAGCTTTTAGGCCCACAAGCTATAAGTGGGTTCTAGCAAATCAATATAGCTACCCAATTAAGATGAAAACATTAATTCCATTGGAGATGTAAACCTCGTAGTGAACTTATATATCCGATTCTAGTGATATCGGTGTCTTGCAAGGGGCATGGCATTATCACCCTCTTTAACTGCATAGACGTTCCTTGATTCCGATTAAACTGAAAAACTCAAGTAACTAATCACTCGGTGATTACATTGGTTGGGCGTGACCACACTCTTCTCAATCTCACTCATCAAGAGGCCGGTGATATCTACTCTCAATTAAGAGAGAGGAAAGTCCCATCAAATCACTCGCATTCTTAGCATGATCACTTGAATACCCAACCGTACTCGCACTTGGCACCCTGTTAAAGACCCATTAGGCATACGTCAAAGTATGTGAGCTAGGACCTAGGTCTGTAGCGATATCAGGTCAAAGGATCCAATATAAGTACTACTAGAGAATCACTTATGACATAATGTGGTGTTCTCATAGCGGATCTATCCAGTACCAACATGTACCCATGTTCTTGGTTGATATTCCATCTCCAATGGTCGATAAGACACCACCATACAATCAAGACACATGCTAGCCTTTAGTTAAAATCATTTTCATGACTTTAACAGACTAGGGATATCTTTATAACTAGTGTTCTTTCCCTACTTAAGGTCTTACTACTCAGAGAACGTTACCGGACATACTTGAGTAAAACACCAGTTAATGGATTATTTATGAGTATTAATTACATAAGAAATTAACAAAATAGATTATGCCTTTTTACTTATAACAAAATATCTTATTACACTATATAGAGACTAGGGCATACACCAACATTTTTAATTACAATTTTCAACCACTAACAGAAATTTAACAATTGTACTTTTTAAAGTTTAAATATTTCATATTTTTAATTGAAACTTTCAACAATTACAATATTATACCCCTTTTGGCCTATTTTCTGATACGCTTCTTTCCTCCCTCATCCTATTCCTTACTTTTCTCTTTCCTCTTTTATAATTTTAATCTAATTTCGCATTTATCTCTTAATTTGTTCATCTTTTCATCATGCAACTTTTCAAAGTTTTTTTCATTGTTTTATCTCTTCGAAATAAGATCCATATATATATATATATATTGTGAGTAGACCATCCTTTTACGCAACAGGCCACAAGCCCGGGCTGGGAGAAGCTTTTTCAATCATGATGCAAAAGCAATTTTTATTTTTGAAAAGCGAAAAGAAAAAACGTATGAAATCACTTATTTCTATCTTGTTCCAAATGATTATTAACTTAGAGTCACCACCCATTGTTATACCATTAAAAAATAGAGAAAAATAAAGTTGCATGATGAAATAATGAACGGATTGGGAGATAAATGTAAAATTAGATTAAAATTAAAAAAGATGAGAGAAAAAAGTAAGGAAAAGGATAGGGGATAAAAGAAGCTAATACAAGAAAGTAAAACTCAAAAGAAAAGGGATATAGAGATGTAATTATAAAAAGTTAAAAATGAAAGAGAAAAATCATTGAGTGAAAGGAGAAAAAAAAACTTTTAAAAATAGCAATCATGTATATTTTCCAAATTTCTTTAACAAGTATATGTATTTATTAATATTTAATAAAATTTTAACAATCATCTTTTCATATTATAAATCATTTAAAATCACAATCAACAATTAAAAATGACGTCTTATGATCATTTCTCATAATAATAATAATATTAATTAATCAAATCATTCAAAATTAGAAAACTTTACGCAAATTTACAATTGTACCAAATTTATACAAACTACATTATCTTAAATAGTTAAAAAATTAATATTTGTCTACGAAACGTGCAAGCATATGACTAGATAATATGGAAAGAAAAAAAATTCCTCCCATAGGTAAATAGTCATCTTTAGAAAATAGATAACTTTTTTTTGTTAAGAATGTTAATAAAATCTTAAAATTAGTGATCTTTTCAAAAATGACATTGAACCAAGAAGTTGGTAGATAGATTATGCAAGAGTTATACATTGAACTCAAGCTATTTTAGTTTATTTGTTCCAATATGATATGAATTCTTAGGAAAAGGAAATCCCATTCTCCAACCCCTTTCATACATCTTTAAGTATAGAGTGTGTATATATATATAAGTATATATATCCAACAATGATATAATAAGGAAGACACAATGTTTGTTTTTCAAAGGAGATTCAGTACGAAAATTGAATGTCTTCTTTACCTTATTATCCTTTTTCTAGTTCTCACCATAGCTTTTCAGAATAATAATAACAATGCAAAAAATTCTTCTTCAATTACTCGGACAAGTTTCCCTTCATCTTTTGTTTTCGGGATAGGATCATTTGCTTATCAAGTATGTTAATTATATTATTTTTCAATGAATATGTGAATGAAAGATTTATCATCAATGTCTCTTATTCGATACAAATTTATTATTTTTATTATATAGTATGAAGGTGCAACACTTGAAGATGGAAGAAAACCATGTATATGGGATACCTTCATTCAAAAATGTCCAGGTCCATTTATTTATGTCAATATAGTTCTATAACTTCATATTTTTATTAGGTTCTTAATAGAAAGAAGATCATTTAATTAATAATATTTTATCATTTTTTATAAAATTAATTTTTCATGTATTTCATAAAAGTTATTTTAAACATCAAATTTGGGTATTGTTCAGGTTGTGTAAAGGACCATACCAATGCTACTATTGCCACTGATCAATATCATAGATACACAGTATGTTCTTCTTACACATCATAAATTCTTGTTACATTTCATTTATTAATCTAACAATATGATGGCGTAATATATTTTATCAGGAAGATGTGGCTATAATGAAAGACATAGGTTTTGATATTTATAGATTTTCCATCTCTTGGTCTAGAATTTTGCCCAGTAAGTTTATCAATAAAGCCATCTTATTTATTAATTATTTTAAAAAAATAATAGTATTTTTTTGTAACTTTATTAATTATTATTATGTTTTATACAATGAATTTCGATGGTTGCCTAAGTGGAGGAGTAAATCAAGAAGGCATCAATTACTATAATAATCTTATTAATGAGCTCCTATCAAATGGTTTAACACTTGTCTCCCTTTCTCTTATTATTATTGTTGCCTGAAGATTATGCACTAGCAAGTATACTAGGTCAGTTGGAGTCCTAGGGAAGACAAGTGTCGTATCCATAGGGAGTAAGGGAAATTCTAAAAATTCCTCGTAAATCATCAGATCTAAAGGTTTTCTAGTTAAAAGTGTACAAAGAATTTATATAAGCTAAAAACAGAAAACATGCAAGCAGAATAAGAAAGATTGCTTGGAACAGAATAGATTAAAACAATAATGATAAAAACACAGGTTTTCACCAGCTAAATAGGCAATCTCAGAATATCTTTCTCTAGAATTTACTATGAATATATTATAGAACGTAGATCTAAGGTTTCTTGCTTTCTATTCACCAAGCTTATCTCTCGACCTCACTTGGATCTATGACCCACAACTAAGCTTATCTCTCGACCTCACTTAGCATAGGTGTGAGCAGACGATACGTTTTCAACGGAACGCGAGACTCCCTTTCGGAAGGGGTGCCACGATCTCGGGAGGGCCCCTCCCTCACGTGGGGTTTTTATAAATAGAAAACGGGTTTTTTAGAAAATAAATGGAATTAATGCATAAAAGAACCGAGACCTAAGTCTCGATGAATATTGTAGAGTCGCCACCCGGCTCAGCTCAACCGGGAAATTTATAATGCAGCTGAACCGGACGAACGACAGCTACACTATCCAGAGATTAGGGTCCGGACAAGTCCCTTATTTCATATCTAATTAAAATAAATATTGGTCAATGTTCAAAGATGGTATTTCAAATTCTAAAGTCAATTTTATTGCATTAAATAGACATACAGCGCGCATACAGGAGAAGTAAAATAACAAATGATTAAATTATTACAACCCGATCGAATAAAAGATAAAAACTCTCAGCCTCACTTTACAAGCGCCTAATATACACGAGAATCTAGAAAAATACAATCGCCTAGGATACACGTATTAATCTATTAAATACATCAAAAATAAAAATAAAAATAAAAAGCTGCAAAACAGAGGGTTAGCACAATATATATAGCACGCTATAAACAGGACTCAAACATGATAGAATGGGAAATCAAGAATTGGGG
Organism: Euphorbia tirucalli; assembly: GCA_039660915.1. Lineage (NCBI taxonomy): Eukaryota > Viridiplantae > Streptophyta > Magnoliopsida > Malpighiales > Euphorbiaceae > Euphorbia > Euphorbia tirucalli. Next base: position 20,299,414 of record CM077634.1, on the reverse strand, counting down.
GCATGCATTTAGGGGATAACCGGGTTGGCTCGGTTAGCCGGTCTGGTTAGACCTGGAAAACATTTTGAAACGTCCTTGTATTTTTGGTTTTGTGTGAAAACTGTTTTGAAAACAATTTTTTCGATTTACATGCATTTATTACATGTGTTGTGGGTCTGTTTTTGGGAGAATCGGGTCTCCGTCGTGGCATTGTTCTAAATGCAATTTTACTGGAAATTGAATCTATGGTCGTGAATGCATACAACAAAATTGATTTTGATGATTTTTGGGGTTTTCTGAATTTTTAGGGCTTTTTGGAAATTTTTGGGGATAAAAAGGGAAATTCAAATTCTGGAAACTACATTACAGTCGTGCGACTATAACTACAGTCGTACGATTATAAATTACAGTCGTGCGACTGTAAGTGGCCCGGAGTCGGAATCTCGCCAGAAATTTTATTAGAAGAAAACTGGGAAGAAAACGCTGGAAATCAAGAACACTCGTATGACTGTAACTACAGTCGTATGACTGTTCATCAAACTCAACAACAGTCGCATGACTGTTCTTGATTTCCAGAACAGAAACGCAGAAAAATGGATAGAAATGCAGAAAAAGCACACCAATCACCTAGAAAGCTTGTAAAAGAGAGGGGAAAAGGAGTGTTTACCTTTTTGGCGTCCGTCCACCGTAGGATTGACCCTTGGCATCGCTCCAATCCACTAAAATCTGCACTTTTCTCCTTGAGATAGGGTTAGGGATTTTGGGTCCAAAAATTCCAAATGCTGAGGGATTCTGACGATGAGTTCCTCCTTTTCTTTTTGATTTTCTCTTCTTTCTCTTTTTCTCTCTTCTTTCTTTTCTTTTCCTTTTCTCCTCCGTTTTTTTGTCTGTCTCGCCTCCCCTTTTTCTCTCTATTTTTTAGCTTTTGAGGTATGGGTTGGCTTACCTGCCGCGATCTATAGTCGTATGACTGTAGTTTGATTACAGTTGTACGACTATACACTTTTTTTTTAAGGAAGAAAAATTCCGGCGCTTACAGCTGCCCCTCGCATGATCAAATTCACCACCCAAACTTAGTTTGGGATAGATGATGTGAATTTGAGAAACGTGACTCGAAGCACCGCAGACACAGGAAAGAACCCACCGTTGAAATAAGCCAATATCGGATCTAGGTTACCCAAGGCGATGCTGGGGAGGAAATAAGCCGATATCGGGTCTAGGTTACCCGAGGCAAAGTTGAGGAAGAAATAAGCTGATATCGGGTTTAGGTTACCCGAGGCAAAGCTGAGGAAGAAATAAGCCGATATCGGGTCTAGGTTACCCGAGGCAAAGGAAGAAATAAACCGATATCGGGTTTAGGTTACCCGAGGCAGGGGAAGATGGATTACGGATTGGCCGATATCGGGTTTATGTTACCCGAGGCAGAGGAAGATGAAATTACGGTTAAGCCGATATCGGGTCTATGTTACCCGAGGCAAAGGAAGATGAAATTACAGTTAAGCCGATATCAAAGGAAGATGAAATTTGGATGATTTGAAATCTTACTGGATTCAGATGGACTTGAAATAATAAGAGGTTTAAGGATCTGAAACCATGCTTGAACGTAATAGAGTTCAAGGGTTCAAGATCTGACTTGAATGGAGAAAAGGGGTTCAAGGATTTGCAACCATGCTTGAACGTAATGGAGTTCAAGGGTTTGAAAATCTGGCTTGAATGAAGAGAAGGTTCAAGGATTTGAAACCATGCTTGAACGTACTGGAGTTGAAGGGTTTGAAATCTGGCTTGAATGAAGAGAGGAGATGGCTTTATGAATAATGATTTTGAGGTTAAGTCGAGGAAGAGTATTTATCCCTTGATCGATAATTTTGGAAACAAAAAGTTTTGCCCCTTCGATCAAGGATAAATACGGCTTGAATGTTCTGTCCCTTGGCATGTTGAGATTTGGATTTGCGCTGACGCTTAGGGTCCAAAGGATGCCCCAGCGTTGTGCCATCTCTGCTTTGAGAGCGATCCTAGTTCGGAATAGCCCGATGATAGCAGTGGGTGCCTGCACTTGGATCAGTTGTGATGCATATGCATATGGATCGTGCATGTTTACTTTAAACGTATGCACGTACGTGGAGATGCGTGAATAGCCCTAGATGTATGTATGCATGTAACATGTGGCTTACGCTTTGTCCTTGGTATTCGTGCAAGCCGGAGATGGAATTCACGGCTTATGGTGGGCCCCGATGGTAGCCCAGGTGACCTAGTCTGATTGTTCCGACATTTCTTCTGACCGACTGACTACTACGCTGATCTAGGTGTTAGAGGAGTTGGCCATCTTGAGTGACTTTCCACTTTACCCTCTGCATATTCTGAAGCGTTGTCAGGCTCAGTGGATCAGGGTAATAGGCCGTGCCGATGGATGGTCCGTTTGGTTAAGCAAGAAGATGAGAGTGAGACTTTGCCTTTCCGTACCGCATAACAGGATTTTCTGTGATATTATCACGAGCTTGGATGCAATGTCCTACTGATGGATGTTTATATGTAATGGCATGGTGCATGCAAGATGAGCATCTGATCAGAAGTCCAAACATGCACAATATTGCAATGGTGACATCAGAATGAGTATAACAGGTACTATGACAGTGACTTTGACTTTGTATATCACCCTTCTTCTGTTGCCGACACGTCCTTTCGGTTTTCCGTGTCAACAAAATTCTTTTTTTAAGAAAGATTCTATGATGGGCATTTTGTCTGCATTGGTCCCTTTCATGACAGTTTGTCTTAGGATGGGAAAGATGTATCTTGATATGTTCATTACGACTCACGAAGATACTACTGTCGATGATACCCAGTGGTTCGGTCTTTTACTTGCCCCTGATATTATGGGTTTGTGTTTGGGGTGTAAAGCACTTCCACAGACAAGGTTCGTTGTGTGATGCAGGTCGTAAGTGAACATTGACATGCAATGACATGACAAATGCATATTGAACACCAAAGTTGAATACAAAACATTCATGACATAATGAATGCGGATACATTAGGAAAATCTAAAATGTGGCTCTGGTTTTAATTGATGCCCCTTCAAATTACCAATATGCCCTTTCGGTTTTACACATTGGATAGAGAGAATTTTTTTTTAATTTTTTTAATTTTTTAAACCCGACCATTGGATAGAGTTGCCATTGTGGATAGACAACCTGAGATGAATTCAATTAACCACTGGATTCTCCTGCGGTCCGATGCTGTATTCGTGTTTCCAATTCACCCCAGATTTCAGTTTAGGCATGGCTCCCGAAGATTGAATCCTTGAAATGGTTGGCAAATGCAACTTTCCCTTTGAATATGAGCACAACAGACTTTGAAAGCTTTCCTGTTGATGGTATCGTCCCCTTCATGATTGTTGAAAGCTTTGTAAAACCAAGTTGTCCCAACACTGTTGGTGAAGTTCATAAATGCATAACCAAAATTTCCTCCAGTCTTGAAATCCATAGGCAAATAGAGGAAGTCATAAGCAGGCTTCCCTTTGGACTTATTCTTGTTTTCCTCCAGACAATGCTTGCCTAGAATTTACAGCAGATTATGTCTTGGAAGCTGACCTGGTAGATTTCTGATCATCAGGCTTGTTTTTCCACCAAGATTAGCTTCAATCTCTCTTTTATTCAGCTTGGTCTCTTCAGTAGTCAATTTCTTGGGTAACCACAGTCGTTCCTTTTCACCTACAGAAATTATTTTCTTCTTACTTTGGAATGTCAGAGCTATATATTTCATTTTCCCCCTTTTTCAACATTGTTGAACTCATTTGAAGCAGACTCATATCCAAATCCTCTATCTATCATCAAATTAAAACCCTTCCCACTATCTGAGGGTACCCAATAATTAGCCCGGGAGTTTAGATTGAAGAGAAATGGCGTGGGATTAAAAGGGTATCCCAATTCGGTACAGGTTGATGATAAACAAAGACGGATTGAAATGGCGCCATAAACACCTGATACGACGCCCTTCCGCTGATGAGATGATGCGGAACAAAAATGATATGGAGCAGCATTGGGGTTTAACTTCTTGTTAGAAGCCATTGAAGGTAGGAAATAAGGCTTCACAGGAGCGGTTCAAGTTCCAGAGAGAAGATGAAAGATAGAAGATGAAAGTGAAGGAAAGACAATAAAGGGAAGACAAAGGTGTTGAAGGCAAATGGAGAAGACAGAGAGGATAATGAAAAGGGAGCTGCTTTGGCTAAAGATACCGATCTGCTCTGTCACCGCGCGAAGTTAACTTTTCAGAACAGGTGAAAACATACTTATCTCCATTGTCTCAACCCATCGACCCCGACATTTCATGCAATAAGTGGGCCGCCCCCGGATTCACCAGGCACTCAACAGAGTTTGACTCTATGATTGAAGAGAGTGCAACTTTAGACCAGGAGTAGAAATTGGACTGTAAGAGAGAGCTGAGGTCTTCCATCGGTACTGGGTTTTTTTTTTGAAGAAGAAGCTAAATCCAAACCACAGCCACCTATTGATTTCCTGCTGCATTCAGATCCATGTATGTCATGCATGTTTGATATGTCGTTTTGGATGAACAATGAATGTGTAATGTCATATGCACATGAATGCCACACAAACAAGACTATATATGCACTAAAACTAATGTCTGCTTCAGAGCCTTACAGCGTGGTGGGTGGTGAAGGTCATTTGGATTTTTTAGGGCTTGGTGCTTTTTTATGGGTTTGGTTTTTGATGTAAGATGCTTTCTTGAGCGTGAGTTAAGCTCAAAGCTTCGTTCTGGTGATCGGCTCTGAGATTTAACAATGGTCCCTGGTTTGGAATGATTTGGGTGTATTGTGGGCTGTCCAAGTTGAAACTTTTAGGGCAAGACCAGCAGCGTTTAGGATCGTGGTTTGTAGGGATCACTGATCTAGGTTGGCAATTGATTCAAAGGAAATGATGCCATCCTATTATTTTCTTGGCAGACTTCTTCTCTTTCTCTCCTTTTTTTTTTGAAGAAAAGGGCATAACCGAAGTCAGGTTCACTTGTAAATTCCCTGTAAGACTCAGAGTCATGTCATGCATCTTAATATTATGCATGATGGACATGTCGTTTCAGATGAGCAAATGCATGCTTAATGCCATATACATGTAATCACCACACAAGTAAGAAAAATAACAAGATGCATTGCATTCAAAGTGAGTTCAATACACTTTACAAACAAAATGAGTTCCCTACGGGAAGGAGCCTCTAAAGGTATTGATCTCACAGCGCCCGACTATTCCTTATCCGGTCACTGCCCTGGTTCCAATGTCACTGCCCCGCTCTCATCAGATCAGGCTTTGGAGCTCTTCATCATATTCCTCTCCCCGGGAGGTTTGAGAAATTTTCTTGCTAGTCTCCCTGGTTGTCCCCGGTTGCTCATTAGTAGCGGATGGCACCTTTAACCTTCCCTCATCAACCAACTTCTGGATCTCCTTCCTTAAAACATAACAGGCATTGGTTCGGTGACCTGTCACTACATTATAGGTGCAGAAGTTGTTCTTTTGATTCAGTGCCGGCTCCACATACAGCTTGACGCACTGCAGTAGCCCCTCTTTTCTACATTTGGCAAATAATCGGCTCAGTGAGAAAGGCCACGGGGATATGCCCTTTCCATCACCCTTGGGTAGTGGACCCCTGGTTGGTCGGGGAACAAGGTCAGTGTTGGCTTTGAGGGGGGCCTTCGATTCTGCTTCACCATTCAACCCTTTTATTACTCCCTCAAGCTCAATCACACGTGCCTCCAATTCAGAGCACCTTATCGTCAGCTTTTCCACCTTGTCCAGGTCACCTCCTAGCATTTCCTTCAACATTGTCGCTGCCTCTTCCCTGACCGCCTTTCGGAATCGCGATGAGGCAACATAATCATCAATGACATCTATTACGATGTTGAAGTTCACTAGGCCAGCCATTCTCAGGACTCCTTCCCTTTCTCCCCTGATATGAACATTTGTTAGCACTGACTGGGGCATGCGCACAGAGGATACCAAGTCAAGGGATGATGTAGGTATGAATGCGAGATGTGGTGCATGCATGCATGAATGATGATGTCATGTGATGCCATGTCATGTTATGCAGCCCTAAGCTAGTCAAGTGCACACAAAGCCAGGAATGGAAACATGCAAAATGCAATGAATGTTGTTGACGAAGCTATATGCTGAAGTATAGCGTGGCATATAAATATACAACACATGGATAAAATGACACACAGGGTGTCCATGGATCGAAGCAAGGTTATACTTGCGAAGGGCTTACGTGTAGATCGGATCTTACACAGAAGGAGAGTTAACATTTAAAACTATACATGTAGAGTGGATCTTACACGGGGAAGAAATGTAGTGTTTAAAGCGGTGCGTGTAGGACGTGTCTTACACGGGAAGAGGTTTAATGTTTAGAGCAATATGTGTAGAGCGTGTCTTACATGGGAAGAGGTTTAATGTTTAGAGCGATACGTGTAGAGAGTGTCTTACACGGGGGAGGAAGGATAGGGTTAAAGCTGTACGTGTAGAACTCAGTCTTACACGGGAAGGAAGGATAAAGTTAAAGCGGCATGTGTAGAACTTAGTCTTACATAGGGAGGAAGGATAGGGTTAAAGTGGTACATGTAGAACTTAGTCTTACACGGGAAGGAAGGATAGAGTTAAAGCGGTACGTGTAGAACTTAGTCTTACATGGGGAGGAAGGGTAGAATTAAAGCTGTACGTGTAGAACTTAGTCTTACACGGGGAGGAAGGGTAGAATTTAAAGCGGTACGTGTAGAACTTAGTCTTACACGGGAAGGAAAGATAGAGTTAAAGTGATAAGTGTAGAACTTAGTCTCACGCGAGAAGGAAGGGTAGAATTTAAAGCGGTACGTGTAGAACTTAGTCTTACAGGGGGAGGAAGGATAGAGTTAAAGCGGTACGTGTAGAACTTAGTCTTTCACGGGGAGGAAGGGTAGAATTTAAAGAGGTACGTGTAGAGCTTATCTTGCACTGGAAGATTTGGAACGACACGTGTAGAACTTAGTCTTACACAGGGGGGTTGGAACGACACGTGTAGAACTTGGTCTTACACGGGGAGGAAGTGTGCAGAGCTTGTCTTGCACGGGAAGATATTTGGAGTGATACATGTAGAGCTTGTCTTACACGAGGAGGAATTTGGTGCTTATGTGCGGGGGACACAAGGATGAGGTTTCTAACTATTATGGAAGGCCTAAGGGGCTTAATGAAACTTCTAGCGTTTTTGGAACACTTAAATGACTTAGTGCATGTGGTAAAGTCTTTGATGCTTATGGAGCGCTTGGATGTTGTGGAGTGTTTGAATGTTTGATGGATGAATGAGATGTACATCGTGAGATAATGAGGATGATCCCTTTGTTATTATTTTATTGACTTTGGACATTCCAAGAACACCCAATACTATAGAAAAATGTCACATGTGGACCGCCACACGGATGAGAGTTCGGTGCTTTTAGGGCACTTAATGAATTTCGTGAAATGGTCGTATGTGTACTGACACACGGACAGAGTTCGACGCTTTGTAGGTCTATAAGATAATATGAAATGGTCATATGGGACAGGCCCATGGACAGAGTTTTGATGCTTTTGAGCATATGATATGAAATGATGTTATGAGAAAGTCACGCGTGCCGGGGACACGGACAAAAGCATGGGGTTCGGGGAACACCTTTCATGATTTGGGATGTTATGAAATGCCCCTACATGTGTACTAATCCGGCACTCGGGGAGTGCCTTGAATGATATAGTAATGTCATGAAGTAACCCGAGGTGGATAACAGTGTCATGTGATGCTTGTGATGAATGGATATGATGTCATGAAATGCATCGTGTGGATTGTCACACGGAAATACACCTAGGACCATTGTGGTCTCTATTGAATGAAATGATTTGGTGGAATGGCCGAATGCAATCCGGTGCATTGGCAAAACACGGGTATTTTAGGATACCTGATATATGATGGAATGATATGATCGTGGTAGGCATCCTTGGAATGCCCCTAATTTAATTTAGGTGATATGTCATGAATGCTTATGGCACAGAAAATGCAAATGGCTGCACAAAAACGTGGTTAGGATGCATGACACACCTAATGATGTTATGTATGCTATGTGAAAAATGTTAATCACACAAATATAATGTTATGGCTGAAAAAGAAATAGTTAGTATGAATGGCAAACAAATGAATTAATGTTTTACACATGAAATCAAATGCAAACGGCTGCATAAACAAACGTGGGTTAGTACCACACAAGAATGTTTTATATATGGAAAATGTTGATCATGTATGGAAAATGGTGATTATGGTATGTTATGCACATGTAGGTAATAATGGCGATGTGTCACGAGACGGCGAGAAACACATAGCAAGCAAAACAAATTCTTCCAACCTTATTCCTCCAACGTGGTCGGTCTCAAAAATTTCTAACCGAGTCCTAGGTAGGGTTCACTTCAATCACCAACCGGGGGTGATGAAGGCGCGATTTTATTTTTATTCACACAAATATTTTGGTATCGTAAGGGAATCCAACTAGGGCTGCCTATATGAGTTCGGTCCAAGTCGGGTTAATAAATGAGGTTCCCATAGCAAAATATACTCCTTACTTCTCCCCACTCAAGGGTCCGAACGAAAGGGTTCGTACGAGGCCATGGGTGGTGTTTCGTATCCGTGCCCTTAAGACCATGAGGAACAAAGGTGACACTTCAACAATCCACCGGGCTAAAAATGGATACTAAATCTAATGCAAGCAAGTCTAACTAAAAATGCAAAATGAAATACCAATCAAGAATCATCCACCTTATTTTAATTAGACACTTTTCAGGGCTTGTCAAATTCTTTTAAGTTTTTAAGAAAACTTTTTGAAGACATCCCCAGCAGAGTCGCCACTGTGAGCAGACGACGCGTTTTCGATGGAATGTGAGACTCCCTTTCGGAAGGGGCGCCACGATCTCGGGCGGGCCCCTCCCTCGCGTGGGTTTTTATAAATAGAAAACGGGTTTTTTAGAAAATAAATGGAATTAATGCATAAAAGAATCGAGACCTAAGTCTCGATGAATATTGTAGAGTCGCCACCCGGCTCAGCTCAACTAGGAAATTTATAATGCAGCTGAATCGGACGAACGGCAGCTACACTATCTAGAGATTCGGGTCCAGACAAGTCCCTTATTTCGTGTCTAATTAAAATAAATATTGGTCAATGTTCAAAGATGGTATTTCAAATTCTAAAGTCAATTTTATTGCATTAAATAGACATACAGTGCGCATACAGGAGAAGTAAAATAACAAATGATTAAATTATTACAACCTGATCGAATAAAAGATAAAAACTCTCAGCCTCACTTTACAAGCGCCTAATATACACGAGAATCTAGAAAAATACAATCGCCTAGGATACACGTATTAATCTATTAAATACATCAAAAATAAAAATAAAAAGCTGCAAAACAAAGGGTTAGCACAATATATATAGCACACCATAAAGAGGACTTAAACATGACAGAATGGGAAATCAAGAATTGGGGGCATGCATTTTAGGGATAGCTGGGTTGGCTCGGCTAGCCGGTCCTGTTAGACCTGGAAAACATTTTGAAACGTCCCTGTATTTTTGGTTTTGTGTGAAAACTGTTTTGAAAATAATTTTTCTGATTTCCATGCACTTATTACATATGAGGTGGGTCTGTTTTCAGGAGAATCGGGTCTCCGTCGTGGCATTGTTCTAAATGCAATTTTACTAGAAATTGAATCTATGGTTGTGAATGCACACAACAAAATTCATTTTGATGATTTTTGGGGTTTTCTAAATTTTTAGAGATTTTTGGGGATAAAAACGGAAATTCAAATTCTGGACTGTAAATTATAGTCGTGCGACTGTAAGTGGCCCGAAGTCAGAATCTCGCCAGAAATTTTATTGGAAGAAAATTGGGAAGAAAACGCTGGAAATCAAGAACACTCGTATGACTGTAACTGTAGTCGTATGACTGTTCATCAAACTCAAGAATAGTCACATGACTGTTCCTGATTTCCAGAATAGAAACGTAGAAAAATGGATAGAAATGCAGAAAAAGCGCACCAATCACCTAGAAGGCTTGTAAAAGAGAGGGGAAAAAGAGTGTTTACCTCTTTGGCGTGCATCCACCATAGGATTGACCCCTGGTGTCGCTCCAATCCACTAAAATCCGCACTTTTCTCCTTGAGTTAGGGTTAGGGATTTTAGGTCCAAAAACTCCAAATGCCGAGGGATTCTGATGATGAGTTCCTCCTTTTCTTTTTGATTTTCTCTTCTTTCTCTTTTTCTCTCTTCTTTCTTTTGTTTTCCTTTTCTCCTCTGTTTTTTCGGCTGTCTTGCCTCCCCTTTTTCTCTCTGTTTTTTCAGCTTTTGAGGTATGGGTTGGCTTACCTACCACGATCTACAGTCGTACGACTGTAGTTTGATTACAGTCATACGACTGTAGTGAAAGTCGTACGACTATACACTTTTTTTAAGGAAGAAAAATTTTGGCGCTTACAATAGGAAATCATGCATTAAAACCAGCAAGCATTCCACCTCAAGTAGAAACCCTTAGCACACTCCCAATCTCCTCTTGGTCTCATGGAAAGTGTGTGTGTGTGATTTTCCATACTCCTAAATCTCCTCTCAGTCTCATCAGGAATACTAAGAATATGAGAGGGCCCTTTCCCATATTAAACTTAAGCACTTCACCACATAATCATCAACATATAATATTCATAATAAAAACAAAGAAAGACTTCCTACGACCACCAGCCTAAGCTGGTTTCAGCCGGTCAGGAAACCTACTTGCAACACATAATAACAATAAAAACGAGATTTCCCAGCCAAAAAACTTGCAAAGAAATAATAAAATTGCAAACTAAAATTTAATTCAAATTAACAAGTAGTTGAGAGCATTCAATGCCTCCTTCTAACCCTAAATAGTAGAGTATTTATAGTCCTAAAAAGCAAGATCTAGAGGTCATGAGGTGTCAACAATCTATGGTGCAAGTACAAATTAAAATATTGCCAAAAATTTACAACCACAAGAGCAAGTGGCTTCCTTGAGAAGCCAAGGACAGCAGTGGAATTTCCACCAACAAAATATCTCCTCCTCCTCTCTTTGGGCCGTGCCCTTCTCTTTAAATTCGGCCCATCCATTTCGCAACCTTCTACATTTCTCTCTTCTTCTTCTTCTGCTGCACTCTGAGACTTCCTAAATCCAGCGATCTTGCTGAACAAGGCATCAAACCTGGAAAAGCTCAATATTAGCCATGCTTTCTCTATTCTCAAAGGAATTTTAGTCAATTAAATGCTGAACTCGCACTGAATTACTTGGTAGTATTTTCACACATCAATTATACATTTTATTTAACGTATAATTTTAAATAAGCTAGTTACATTAGTAATTTCAAAATCTAAGACTCTCCTTTAATCTTTTGAAATGTCTTCACCATAAGATATTCTAACATATAATCTGATACATAAAATAGTTTGCATATATTAACATAGGAAATAGTTTAGATTTTCAAACTTTAAGTTGATCTTTTCACTTAAAAATATTATTTCAAAGGTACCAAATATAATAAAGAATGAATGCCTTTTTTTTTTTTGAATGAATCAAACCTATTGTAACTTTATTCCATTGGGATCTTCTGCAAGTCTTAGAAGATCAATATGAGGGTTTTTTAAACTAAAAAATTATTTAAGTACAATTTTAAATGTTAAAGGTTGTATTAAATATTAATGTGATAAACTCATGGTTAAATTTTAATTTTTTGTATTTTAGTAATGATTTTCGTGTTAATGCGGAGGTGTGCTTTTCTAAATTTGGCGATCGATTAAAACTTTGGGTCACTATGAATGAACCATTAACGTATGCACGACAGGGGTATGGAAGTGGAAATTTTGCTCCAGGTAGATGTTCAAATCGCTCTAAATGTTCTAAAGGTGATTCAAGTACTGAGCCGTACATAGTAGGACATCATCTAGTTCTAGCTCATGCTACAACAGTCAAAATCTATAAGAAAAGATATCAGGTTATTTTTTTATGAGAACTTGTGAAACTACAAGCTTAGTTTATTGTAATTTGCTCTTTTCTTTTCTTTTTTTTGGGCAAGTATATAAAGCAAAATCATAAAATCAAGAACATACGTAACTTATTTTTCCACCTTACTAATATATAAGATCTTAATTATTTAAATCATGCAAACCTAACACACCTATTAGACTCACAAATATGAAAAAGTGAAATGTGATTTGTTAGACAGAAGAGTTTTATGTTTATTAGTTCTATTCAATTCTTTTCTAACAAAATTTTCCACTTCATAGCTATCTCAAAATGGTCAAATTGGAATATCACTAAATTCTATATAGGTGGTGCCAAACTCCAATTCAAGGAAAGATAAGCTCACATCATATCGAGCTCTTGCTTTTTCATATGGTTGGTATGTATATTTATACTTTGTATAATATAACTTATGTCAAAATAAACTGTTATTATTGTAACTAAATATACATTTATTTTCTTGAAGGTTCCATGAACCATTGTATTCAGGTTCATACCCATTAGAATTGATTAATTATGTGGGAAAAAGGTTGCCAACATTTTCAAAAAAGGAATCCAAAATGATTAAAGGATCTTATGATTTCATTGCAATTAATTATTATACCTCGAGATATGCTGTTGACGTTCCATGTCAAACTAAAGATTTTACCTTCACCGCTTACCCTTGTGTCAATGTTAAAAGTATGTTAATCAAAATTTTTTTCACATTTTTTTATAATCATCTTTTTAGTTTTCTACATTGAGAGTTTTTACACCAGGTGAAAGAAATAGAATGCCAATTGGTCCTAATTTAAAGGTATAATTTAATAAATTCATGTCCTCATCTAAACTTAATAATTAAAAAAAAATTGTCATAATTTTGAATGGTTATCTGGCTTATCAGCTCGTGGTGGGATAGTTCATGTTGACTTTGTAAATGGATTGAAAAAATATCCAAAACAATCAGCCTTGTGGTTAGAAAAATTTCTCAATTCTTTGAACTAAAGAATAGCAATCAAGAGAAAGGATTTCTTTTTTTTTTCACTTGTTTGTTACCACTGTATCAAGATGCTTTATACTTCTTCAATGTATGTGATATGATGATTATCAATAAACATCTGAAATAATTTACTTAAATAGTAATTCTTTCCTTCGCTTCTCTTTTTTTTTTTATCAATATGATGCTCTTCTACATTATCAATTATTTAATTCATATATTTTATTTTTTTATATGCATATTTTTCATCCATTGATGATAAGGGCCAATAGAAAATTATATCTTAGTAATCACTGACAAATTATTTCTGACCTTTAACAAAACTTCCATTGAGATAGAAAAAAATATTATTGATGAAATGTTTCTTTTACAATTAAAATAATACAATTCTTATTCATCATAAGAATATTATTGTTATCATAATTCATTTCACCTCTCTTAACTTTCTTTTCTTTCTCCGATTTGACCATTTTATGTGTGAGCGGATGATGTTTTCTCTCTCAGAAGGGAGCCTCGATATCAGGCAACTCTCCCTCGCAAGGGGTTTTTGATTGATGAAATTTGGTTTTGGAAAATTCATCATTTATTTTGTAAAAGAATCGAGACCTAAGTCTCAATAGAAAATATAAGAGTCGCCACCCGGCTCAGCTCATCTAGGAAATTACAGCATAGCTGAACCGGATGAGGGCCGCTACACTTTCCAGAGATCTAGGTTCGGACAAGTCCCTTATTTCATGTCTAATCAAAATAAATTTGGCCAATGTTCATTGATAGCATTTCATATTTCTAAGGTAGATTTCCATTGATTTAATCATGCGGCGTACATGCAAATAAAAAGCGATAAATAAATTAATTATTTACAACCTAATCGAATGACAACAAAACTATCCTAGGGGATACATTTGTATAATTTGGGGATCGGGATATAATCGCGTATAATACACGAGTATCTAATGAAATCAAAATTAAAATTAAAAGAAAAATAAATTCAAATCCTGGAAAACAAAGGTTAATACAAATATATGCAACAAGTTGGACTCAAATAGACAGAACAGGGAAATAAGAGATTTGGGGACATGCATTTAGGGGATAGTCGGGCAAACTCGGCTAGTTCGCAAGGCTAGACCTGGAAAATGGTTTTGAAATGTTCTGAGTATAGGTTTTTTCCCGACCTCGATGATGAGAGCTTTTATTATTGTAAGCGCCAGAATTTTCCACCCTCAAAAAAAAAAAAACAAAAAAATGCAGGTGTCACACGACTGTAACTTACAGTCGTGCGACTGTAATTAAAAAAAATTATAGTCATATGACTGTAAGATCGGAGGTGCAGAACACCATACCTATGACATAAGAAAGAAGAGGGGAAAGATTGGGCAATTAATGCCAGGATTTGGTGAGGAAAAAGGCAATCAGAGAGATAAAAAAGAGAAAAAGGAGAGAAGATGGAGATTGGCTTTTGATTCAAAAAAAAAAAAATCTTAAAGAGAGAAAGAAAGAAAGAGATAAGGAAAAGAGAAAGAAAACCCAACTTCAAAGTTTCTTTTCCTCTTTCTATTTCTTTTAATTCTCAAAGTTTAAGTGTAAGAATTTGATAGAAATCCCTAGGTTAACAATCTAACACCTCAAATTCAATTAAATCCAGACTAGAAACTCTAAGGAACCGTGACATTTGGAGATTTTTGGACTCAAAGTTCCCAACCTTGACTCAAGAGGAGAAAAGAACAAATTTGAGTGGATTAGAGTGACGCCAAGGGTCAAACCTACGGTGGAAAAATGCTTAAAAGTAAACACTCTTTATCCTCTCTATTTTTCATTCTTTCTAGGTGATTGGATGTGATTTTGTGCATTTTTATCCAACTTTTTGCGTTTCTAGTTCTGGAAATCAAGAACAGTCATGCGATTGTTCTTGAGTTTGATGAACAGTCGTACGACTGTAAATACAGTTGTACGAGTGTTCTTGGTTTCCAACCGTTTTCTTTCAGTTTTATTTCAAATAATTTTGGTGAAATGCTGAGTTTGAATGATTTACAGTTGCACAACTGTAATTACAGTAGTATGACCGTAGTTACAGTCGCACGACTGTAATGCCCGTTCAGAATCAGAATTTCCATTTTAATCCATAAAATTTTCCAAAAATCCAAAAACATTCAGAAAATCAGAAAATCATCAAAATGAATTTTGATGTGTGCATTCACTACCTTAGATTTAATTTTCAGTATATTTGCATTTAGACCAATGCCACGACGGAGACCCGATTCTCTCGAAAACCAACCCACCTCACATGTAAAAATGCATGTAAACCGGCAAAATTGTTTTCAAAATGATTTTCTCACAAAACCAAAAAAAAATACAGGGACGTTTCAAAACGTTTTCCAGGTCTGACCGGGCCGGCTAGCCTAGCTGACCCGGTTATCCCCCTATATGCATGTTCCCGAATTCTAAATTCCCAATTCTGTCATGTTTGAGTCCTATTTGTGGTGTACTTTATACTGTGCTAACCCTCTGTTTTGCAGCTTTTTTTTATTTTCATTTTGGATGTATTTTAATATATTAATTCGTGTATCCTAGGCGATTTTAATTTTTAGATAAATCGTGTATTTTAGGCTGTTGTAAAAGTGAGAACGAGAGTTTTTATTTTTTATTCGATCGGGTTGTAATAATTTAATCATTTACTATTTTACTTTATCTGTATGCGCGCTGTATGTTTAACTTAATGCAATAAAATTGACCCAAGAATTTGAAATACTGTCTATGAACATTGGCCGTTTTTATTTTAATTAGGCACGAAATAAGGGACTTGTCTGGAGCTAGATCTCTGGATAGTGTAGCGGCCATTCGTCCGGTTCAGCTACATTATAAATTTCCCGGTTGAGCTGAGCCGGGTGGCGACTCCTACAATATTCATCGAGACTTAGGTCTTGGTTCTTTTAAGAATTAATTCCATCTTTTCCAAAACAAATTTCCATTCTGAAAAACCCCACGCAAGGGAGGGGTCCGCCCAAAATAATGGCGCCCCTTCCGAGAGGGAGTTCGCATTCCGTCAAAAACGTCATCCGCTCATAATTACCTTTTTCACGGATAAACGTAAGGCAGATTCAAAATGACCAGAATGATGCCAGAGATGTCTCAGATGACCCGAATATATGTGACCAATCTTGGTACGGAACCCCGAAAAAGGTCGACTGAGCGTTTAAGAGAACAAAAAAAAAGTGAAAAAGGGCAAGAAAGGCAAGTCTGGTCACTATAGCTGCTCGGCTATAGTGCCCTACAGCTGCGTGGCTATAGTACAGCCACCTGGCTGTAGACCACTACAACCGCTCAGCTGTAATTACCAGATTTCCTAAATAAGCGGAATTTAAACTTTAATTCAGATTTTTAACCCTAAATTGGAACGTATAAATGCTGGAGATGAAATTAGGTAAAAGGGAGAACATTACAGAGAGATTTATTCCACAGAAAACAATTGAAAATGGTGAGGGTCTTGATTCTTAGAGGGAAAAAGGGGGAAAATCAGAGAACTCAATCTAATTCATCAAAAACTTTAACTTAATTTGTAGAACGATTAGGGTGCTGTGAGGATTAATGTTCTGAGGTGACTCTGATGGGTTCAGTATTCATTCGGATTGATCCGGGGTTCTGTTCGGGCTTTGGAGAATCATGGGCGATTTCGGGTTGTTCATGATTCTAAGGCGTTTTCCGGCATCTGATCCATTTCTGGTGATCCAAAACAGTAGAACACAGACAAGGTATACTCTGAGAGGCCCTAAAAACTCGTTTTGATTTATTCTGGGTGCTGATTATATATGATTTTATGTTTTTCTCGAAACTGGAAGTGAAACCCAGCTATAGCCGCCCCACTCTTTGATTACAACCGCTCGGTTGTAGTCTGTAGACTACAGTGGTGGGGCTGTAGCCTATAGTGGCACGACTGTAGTCTTCTGATTACAGCCGCTCAGCTGTAATCTCCGGGCAGAAGCTCCGAATGCCCTGAATTGACCGATAACACTTCTGTTTTCAAAATTAAACGTGTTTTTCATGAATATTATCGGTCAGACCACATCCGTATATGTTTAGATTTATGGTTTTTGGGTTTCTAATCAATGGATGTGAGATTGAAGTTTGATGATTTTATTGTTTTAGGGATTTTTGGACTCGTTTGATCCGATCTGGATCTGTTTTGTGGAGTTTTATGAGTTTCCAGAAATCCCAGATTGCCCCGAAACCATCAAAATTCTAAAACGATTTTCAAAACGAGAAAAGAAAACCAAATTGCTGATTCTAGAGCATTACAGCCACTCAGTCGTAGGTGTTACAGCCACCCCAGCCACTACAGTGGCATGACTGTGACACCCTACAACCGCTCGGCTGTAGTTTGAGAAGCAGAATTGCAGTTTTGCCATTTTAGGCCTCTATCTTGTAATTTTGTGTCTCTTTTCTATTCAAAAAGGATTTTTGCTGTGCTTTAATTTTTAGACCTTAGATGGATGTTTGATTTAGGCCCACTCACAAACGGAACCCCCGGGTTCCGGGATATCCGACCCACTAAAAGATGGAAAATGCATGTAAAACGAGACAAAATGTTTTCAAAATTGATTTTCATTCACAAAATCTACAGGGCGTTTCTATAAAGTGTTTTCCAGGTCTAATTGAGTAGTCATCCGAAATTCTCGATTATCCCCCCATTTATGACCCCACTTCCCAAAATACCCTTATTCTGTCTTATATGAGTCCTTAGTGTGCATTATTTATTTATGCTAACCATATTTGGATGCAGCATTTTATTTTTCATTTTTGATTTATTTAATAGATTATCTCGTGTATCTAGGCAATTGTACTTTTTAGATTATCGTGTATCATAGGCGGTTGTAAATGGTGAGGATGAGAGTTTTTTCTTTTTCGGGTTGTATAATTTGGCCATTACTTTACTTTTCTTGCACTTTTACTTTTCTACACTTTATTTGTGTTTATTTATATCATTTGTATGAGCATTAACTAAAAATAAAAGAAGATAAAATGGGTAGTATTAAGTGGATGTCATATCATATTATGAAATAATAATTGAAAACAAGTGAGGATTAGTAGATGTGTTTCCCGAACCTTGAATCTCCGAATTAGGTACTGTGTCTACACTTGGTAGGGAGTTGTATCGGAATTTCTCGGATGAGCTGATCCGGGTGGCGACTTTGTATCTGATCACAAAATTTAGGTTTCGAGATCTTTAAGTTTAAATTGGGATTTTCTAAAAATCTGCTTTCCAAAAGTTGACACTTAAAATTAAGTTTTCTACAAAATGGGATTTCCCAATAAAATGAAAGGTTTTCTTAAGGAAGATTAAAACCGGTTTTCAAAACCACACGTTAATACCCAAAAAGAAAATCCCTGGTTCCCGCTTCACTGCGCGTGCTGAAAAATGTCATCCGCTCACAAACGTTCCTTTATTTTGTTTCATGGGAAAATACATTTTTGAAAACATTTTCTTTTTCCGGTTTATTTCCATTTAGTATGCAAATGTGAGTCGGTTTTCGGGGAGATTTGGATCCCCGTCATTTTTCTGTTCTAAGTGAGATAAATTCAAAAATTAAATCTAAGGTCATGAATGCATGAAATAAATTTATTTTTGATGATTTTCTGATTTTTATGCATTTTTATGATCTTTTCGATATTTTTGAATTTTTTTGGATTTTTTATGATTTTCTATTGCTGGCTAGAAACTACAGCCGCGCAGTTGTAACTACAGTTGTGCGGCTGTAATTACAGTCGTGCGACTGTAATTACAGTCATACTACTATAACTCGCTTCTGATCAGAAAATTGCCAAAATTATTTTAAGTGACAAAGATTATAGCTGTGGAAACCTTTTACAGTCGTACGTCTGTTCATCCTGCCCAGAAACAGCAGACTTGCATTATTGGTTTTAGGTGATCTTATGCACTAAAATGGACCAAAACACTTAGAAAATGAAGCAAAATACTAGTTTAAGGTATATTTACCCTTGTAGCACACATCCACCGTCAATTTGGCCGAAGAAAACGCTTTGAATGGGCTTCGGATTGCTTCTCCTCCTTGGAATGTTTGGGTGTAAACTAAAAATCTCCACAAGTTATGGATTTATGTGTGTTTAAGAGTCTGGAATGATTTGTCTATGTTTGTCAAGTTTTAACCTATGATTTCTACCGGTTTTAACCTCACAAACACCAGAATCGAAAGAAAAAGAGTAGAAGAAGATGATGTTTTTATTGGGTTTTTCTTCTCTTCTTTTCCCTTCTCTTCTCCTAATCTCTAGAGCTCTCTTCAATCCAAATCTTCTGTTCTGGTTGTTCTCCCCTTGCTCCTCCCTTTCTTTTTTACCTCTAGTCTCTCAAAAAGCCAGGAAGATGCAATAAAGCCCCTAAATCACACCCTATTTCTCTCCCATGTAGCATAGGCTGTGACTAGCTGCTATAGACCTATAGTCATACGATTGTAATTTGACTATAGCCATGTGACTGTAATTACAGTCGTGCGGTTGCTTCATCCTTATATATATATACATATATCCCAGAAAATTTCGTGTTTACCTCTACAAAAATGTTTTTTGGTATTTTCAGTATTGAGGTTGGAAAATTCCGGTGCTTAAGCTGCCCCTCGCGTGATCAAGTTTAATAATACCCGATACCAGGTCTAAAATACCTAAGGTGAACTTGAGAACACGAAGTAAAGCACCATAAACATAAGGAAAGAAAGGCATAGCTAATTTGGTGAAGCCGTATTATTGTAGTGATGATCTGACTTAAGCCGACATCGAGTTTATATTTACCCGAGGCAGGGTTCATTTGCCGATACTGGGTCTACATTTACCCGAGGTGAGGATGATTTACGGATGCTGGGTCTACATTTACCCGAGGCGAGGATGATTTGTCGATGCTGGGTCTACATTTACCCGAGGCGAGGATGATTTGCCGATGCTGGGTCTACATTTACCCCGAGGCGAGGATGATTTGCCGATGCTGGGTCTACATTTACCCAAAGGTGAGGATGATTTGCCGATGCTGGGTCTACATTTACCTGAGGTGAAGTTGTTGAATTCCCTTGCATTTGAGATGATGAGTCTTCATTCCTTGATCGAGAGATTTTAAACAAAAATATTTGCCCCTTTGATCAAGAATGAAGACTAGCTGGGGATGAATGCTCCGTGTATGTTATGTATGTATGCATGATGATGCATATGCATGTAGACCCTAAAGAATGCATTTCCTGTTATTTGTCTAATCTTAATATTCCACGTTCTTGTTGGGGAAAATGCGTCATGCCTTTGGCTGACTCCGGCTAGGGAGAGTACATTCTTTGCGCAATACAATCTTTGTATTTCTATTGAGGAAAAAGTTGCGATATTCTTTGTAACGATTCCGCTGGGGAATAATGATAGGACTTTACAGCTTTGCCCCTAGGAAGAGTGATTTTGGAGGTGCTCTAACTGTTGCCTAAACTGCCCAACGCGGGTTTTCAGCTTAGCGAGCTTCTCTAACTTTTGCCTGAGGTGCCTTTTTGGTTTTCACTTCAGCGAGCTTCTTTTTTTTTGCTCTAACTTTTGCCTAAACTGCCCAACGCGGGTTTTCAGTTTAGCGAGCTGCTCTAACTTTTGCCTGAAGTGCCTTTCGGTTTTCACCTTAGTGAGCTTCTTCTTCTTCTTCTTCTTCTTCTTCTTCTTCTTCTTCTTTTTTGTGTGCTTCATATGTAATGATCACAATTACGCAAAGCCTTATGACATTTAAATTTGTATCTGATGACTTAGATTTGGAGGATGAGAAAAGATTTCTGATTGCACGTATCTGATACATTTCTATTGTTAAATATTACGAGTCTTTTAACCAGCTAAATGCAAAGTGCTTTCTTTAAATGGATGTTTAGACAAGATAACCTTGTTTATGCATTTTGACACGACCATATGAATATATTTAAACAAACATCGCACTTTATTGCCAAAATCAATGCTAGTACATTTGAAAGGATTGGTTCCCAAAATGGTATACATTCCACACAAAACTGGAATCCATTACCAGTCATCCCTTTCGGATTTCCAACTGATCATTTTCTCTCATGTCTTAATTTTTGCCTAGGCTGCCTTTTTTTTAGTTTTCAACCTAGCAGACTTCTTTTGTTTTTTTTTTAGACATGATAAGGCTTTAAGAGATCTTGATTGACAGGATTTACGAATTCATTTCCATCCATGTCTATGATGCTGACACCACCTTTTGATAGCACTTTCTTCACGATGTATGGACCTTCCCAATTTGGCCTAAACTTCCCTCGAACATCGACATTTGTAGGCCTTAATTGTTTTAGAACCAAATACCCTGCTTTCAACAGCTGTTTGGGATACTTTACCTTTCGATTATAGGCCTTAGCCCTTCTACGTTGATACATCTGCAAACGATCCAGTGCTTTCAGTCGCTTCTCGTCTAACATTGCCAACTGCTCATATCTAGCTTGCATCCATCTCGTTTCTGGTAATTGAGATTCCAAGGCTATTCTGAGTGACTTAAGCTCTATTTCCATCGGCAACACTGCTTCCATACCATATGCCAAGGCATAGGGAGTTTCATCAGTTGGTGTTCAGACACTAGTTTTGTAACCCCAAAGAGCATATGGCAGTTTGTCAGCCCAATCCCTATAGGTGGTTACCATCTTTTATAAGATCTTCTTTATTGACTTGTTAGCTGCTTCCACTGCACCATTAGCTTTGGTCTATACGGAGAAGATCTATGGTGTTCAATGCCATGTTCTGCAAATAGTTTGGCTGTTGCCCCTTGAAACTGCACTTCGTTATCTGTCACCACATGATGGGGAATTCCGTATCAAGCCAAGATGTTCTTCTGGATGAACTCAACCATCTGCTTAGCCGTTACATTGGCGGAGGACTCTGCTTCCACCCATTTTGAAAAAATAATCAACTGCCACCACTATGAATTGGTGCCCATTAGATGCTGCAGGATGAATTTCTCCTATCATATCTATCCTCCATGCTGAAAATGGCCAAAGAGATGCTAGATTCTGTAGCTCAAGTGGTGGTAGATGACTGATATCAGCGTGGATTTGGCACTTATGACATCTTCTCACCTCCTTCACACAATCAGATTGCATTGTCATCCAGAAGTACCCCTGCCCCATTTTTTTTCTTAGCCATATCGACTCCATTCTTATACGGTCCATAGGATCCTACATGTACTTGCTGCATCACTGCTTCAGCTTCATGTTCTGTTAAACATCTTAGAAGAACTCCATTTGCAGTTTTCTTGTATAGCTTAGCTTTGAAGATTCTGAACTAGCTGGCTAATCTTCTTAATGAAACTTTATCAATAGTATTAGCTCTTTTTGGATACTTTCCTTCCTTCACATACTGATAAATGTCAAAGAACCATGGCTTTTCTTCAGCTGTCAACTCCATCACCTCATGCACATCAAAACATGATTATCTGGAAATTGCTATAACCAGAGGTTGTATTCGTGTTCTCTCCAGATTCTCCCACATAGAGGATAACATTGCAAGTGCATCATCCATTTTATTCTCTTCCCTGGCAACATGCCTGAATTCACACTGGCTGAATAACTCTCTTCTGTATTGCAGCAATTCTAAGTAGGGTCGTAAGGCTTCTTTTTTCAGGTCCCATTCGCCTTGTGCTTGCCTAATCACCAGGAGTGAATCTCCAATGATCAACACATCATTTGCCCCTATGGAGGAATCTTCACAACCACATACAATATCAAAGGGTTTCCCGGAATTGGTGGGCTCAAAACTGGCAGATCTCCCAGGTAAGCTTCTCAAACGCTAACTGACATTTGTCATCCCAAAATGGTATTTCTCTGTAGCAAAAAGTGCCCTACTCTGTAATGAATGGTGTCTTAACCTTATCAATTACATCCATCAGAATCTGATTATATCCTGAAAATCCATCCATAAAAGAGTACATTGCTGCTTTAGCTGCACTATCGGTCAAAACATCAATATGAGGCAAGGGGAAGTTATTTTTTGGACATGCTTTATTCAAATTCCTATAGTCGACACATACTCTGACCCTTCTGTCCTTCTCAGGCACTGGAACAATGTTGGCTAACCGTTCTGTGTACTCCACCACTTCGAGGAGCTTGGCTACAATTTGCTTAACCACTTCTCCCTTTACCAATGTAGCCTATTCTGGTCTTAGCCTTCTTTAGTTTCTGCTTTATCGGCTTGAATTTAGGATCCGTTGGAATCTTATGAACTGCTATTTCTGTGTCAACCCCTGGCATATCTTTGTACGACCAAGCGAAAGCCTTAACATGTTTTTGCAAGACTTCTGTTAATTCTCTCTCTTCTTCGGATTTTAGTTCGTGTGAAATGAACATCATTTTGGGATTTTCATCTATACTTATGTTAATTTCATGCAATGCAGTGTCATGAATGCTAAATATGCTTGATGGTGATTGTGAGCGGATGACGTTTTCGACGGAACGCAAACTCTCTCTAAAGAGAGCCTCGAGATCGGGCAACCTCCCTCGCATGGGGTTTTTATAAAGAAAATTGATTTTGAAAAAGCTAAATTCATTCATAAAAGAACTGAGACCTAAGTCTCGGTAAATAGTGTAGGAGTCGCCACCCGGCTCAGCTCAAGCGAAAAATTTCAGTGTAGCTGAACCGGACGAAAGGCCGCTACACTATCTAGAGATCTAAGTCCGGACAAGTTCCCTATTTCGTGTCTAATCAAAATAAAATTGGCAGATGTCCTTTGATGGTATTTTATAATTCTTAAGTCAATTTTATTAAATTAAATCATACAGCGCACATGCACAAATAAAATAAAAGAGCAGTAAAATAATTAGATTATCACAACCCGATCGAATAAAAAATAAAAACTCTCAACCTCACCTTACAAGCGCCTAAACTACACGATAATCTAAAAAATACAATCGCCTGAAATACACGGATTAATCTATTACTTACATCCAAAGTAAAAATAAAAATAAACTAAAAGCTGCAAAACAAAAGGGTTAGCACAGTTTACGGCACACCACAAATAGGACTCAAACAAGACAGAATTGGGAAATTAGAAATTAGAGGCATGCATTTAAGGGGATAACCGGGTCGGCTCGGCTAGCTGGCCCGATTAGACCTGAAAAATATTTTGAAATATCCCTGTATTTTTTATTTTGTGAGAAAATCATTTTGAAAACATTTTATTTTCTAGTTTATTTTAATTTAACATGTGAGGTGGGTCGGTTTTCGGGAGAATCGGGTCTCCGTTGTGGCATTGTTCTAAATGCAATTATACTGAAAATTAAATCTAAGGTCATGAATGCACATAATAAAATTCGTTTTTAATGATTTTATGATTTTTCTTATTTTTTTATGATTTTTAGGAATTTTTTTGGATTAAAATGGAAATTCTGTCCTTGGGCGGACGTTACAGTCGTGCGACTGTAATTCCCTAGTTGCAGGAAATCGCCAAAATTTGATTGAAATAAAACTAAAAGCCGCGGGAATTCAAGAACACTCGTATGACTGTAATTACAATCGTACTACTGTTCTTCAACACAAGAACAGTCGTATGGCTGTTCTTGTGTTGAAGAAATAGTAAACCCGAAAATTGAGTTTTTATACACGAAAACACACCAAATCACCCAGAAACAGCAAGAAAATGAAGGTTTGAGGTATATTTACCTTTGTGGCGCTGATCCACCATAGGATTGACTGCTGGAAATGCCCCAATCACCCCTAAATTGCTTCTTTTCCCTTGTGTTAAGCTTCCCAAAACCAAGTCCAAAAATCTCCAAAATGTCAAGGATCTAGAGTGTTTAAAGTCCGAAATTGATTAAGTTTAAAGTGTCCGATTATTAACCTATGATTTCTAGTAGATTTTAAACTTAAACACCTAAGAATTAAAAGAAAAAGAGGAGAAAAAGATGGTTTTTGTTTGGTCTTCACTTTTTCTCTCCTTTTTCTCTAATTCTTTCTCAATTTCTCTCTCTAAACTCTTCCAATTTTTCCAGAACCAAAACTCCCTTTCTCTCCTCTCTTTTTGCCTTTTATTTCTGGTTTCTTGCTTCAGAATTTCGGGCATTAATTGCCCTTCCCATCAACCTATTTTTTATGTCACAAGATATGGGCTGCTGTACCTACTCCGTAATTACAGTCGTACAACTGTAATATAGCCCCACGACTGTAATTACAGTCGTGGTAAATTTTTTTTTTAAGTCTGGAAAAATTCCGGTACTTACAGCTGCCCCTCGCGTGATTAAATTCGACACCTGACTCTAGGTCTACAATACCTGAGGTGATGAATTTGAGAGCGCGGATCAAAGCACCGTAAACACAGGAAAGAAAATGTGCAACTGAGTTGTTGAAGTCTCACTGCCGCGCTGACGCGTTGAGTTGATTGGATGGAATAAGCCGATACCGGGTCTAGGTTACCCGAGGCGAAGATGGAGATGAAATAAGCTGATACCAGGTCTAGGTTACCCGAGATGATGTTGGAGATGAAATAAGCCGATACCGGGTCTAGGTTACCTAAGGCGAGGTTAAGATGATATATGTCGATACCGGGTCTAGGTTACCCGAGGTGAAGCTGGAGGTGGAATAAGCCGATACCGGGTCTAAGTTACCCGAGGCGAGGTTGATGATGAAATTAGCCGATATCCGGTCTAGGTTACCCGAGGAGAAGCTGGAGGTGGAATAAGCCGATACCGGGTCTAGGTTACCCAAGGCGATGCTGGGGATTCAAAGGTGAAGCCGATCTGGGCCGATACAGGGTTTACATTACCCGAGGCGGATCTGCTGGGGAAGTGGAATGAAGCCGATCTGGGCCGATACTGGGTCTATATTACCCGAGGCGGATCTGGTGGGGAAGTGAAGTGAAGCTGATCTGGGCTGACACCGGGGTTTAAATTACCCGAGGCGGATCTGCTGGGGATGTGGAGTGAAGCCGATTTGGGCTGATACTGGGTTTACATTACTCGAGGCGGATCTGTTGGGGATGTGGAGTGAAGCTGATCTAGGCCGATTCCAGGTTTACATTACCCGAGGCAGATCTGCTGGGCATGAAATAAGCCGATACAGGGTCTAGGTTGCCCGAGGCGAAATTGCTGGAGATCTATCCGCGTCTGAGACAATGACGACAAATTCCTATATTTGAAATTGCGAGTCTTCATTCCTTGATCGAGAGACTTTGAACAAAAATTTTTGCCTCTTTGATCAAGAATGAAGACTAGCTAGGGATGAGTGTTCTGTGTATGTTATGTATGTATGCATGATGATGGATATGCACATGAATTCTAAATGATGCATTTCTCATTGCCTATTTAATATTGATGTTCCTCCTTTCTGCTGGGGAATATATGTTTTGCCCCCGGCTGGTGGAAGACGCTCTTTGCACAAAGCTTCTCCTTGTTGAAGACATATAAGGGCTGCTGAGGAAATAAGATGATTGCTGGGGATGAGTGACAATGCTGGGGAAAAGATTATAGTGTTCCTTGTAATTGTCCCATTAGGGAGTAATGTGGAGAATCCTACAGGGGAGATGATGGAGAGACTTTGCTTTTCACCTCTGTAATTTATAAATCTGAACGTGCTCTGAATTTTTCCTGGGTTGCCCAATGTGGGTTTTCAGCCCAGCGAACTGCTCCAACTTTTGTCTGAGGCGCCTTTTCGGTTTTCACCCCAGCGAGCTATTTTTTTTTATGATGAACAAAGACAGACTGTAATGACACCGTGACTACTTGTCCCGTTATCCTTCTAATGACGATATAATGCAGAAAAGTGCTGTATGTAGCAGCACTAGGGTTCAATTTCTTGTTAAAAGCCAGTTTGATTTCTTCAACAGTCAAGTCCTTGGAAAACCATGGTTGCTCTTTGGAAATATGAATTAGATTGGGAGGATGATAAAAGATTTCAGAGCGCATGTATTTAGTACATCTCCATAGTTAAATAATGTGACATGTCCAACCAGTTAAATGCAAAGAACCTTCCTTAAATGGATGTTTAAGCAAGAAAACTTTGTTTATGCATTTGACACAACCATGCAAATATATTTAAACAAATATTTCACTTTATTGATAAAATCAAAATGAGTACATTTGAAAAGATTGATTCCCCAGATGGTATACATTCCACACAGAGCCAGAATCCGCCACTAGTCGTCCCTTTCAGATTTCCGACTGATGATTTCCTCTCATGTCTTAACTTTTGCCTAGACCGATCTTTTCGAGTTTTCATCCTAGCAGATTTTTTATTTTTTATTTTATTTTATTTTTATTTTTTAAACATGATAAAGCTTTAAGCGGTCTTGATTGACAGGATTAGTGAACTCATTTCCATCCATGTCCATGATGCTGACACCGCCTTTCGATAGCACTTTCTTCACAACATAAGGCCCTTCCTAGTTGGGTCTAAACTTCCCCGGAACATCGACATTTGAGGGCCTTAACTGCTTCAGAACCAAGTCCCCTGCTTTCAACTGCCACCTGGGGTACTTTACATTTTGATTATAGGCCCTGGCCATTCTGTGTTGGTACATTTGAAGATGATCCAGTGCTTTCAGCTGCTTTTCATCTAGCACCGCTAACTGCTCGTATCTAGCTTGAACCCATTCAGTTTCTGGTAACTGAGCTTCCAAGGCGACTCTTAGTGACTTGAGATCTATTTCTACTGGTAACACTGCTTCCATACCATACACCAAGCCATATGGAGTCTCCCCTGTTGGCATTCTGACACTGGTTCTGTAACCCCAAAGAGCATACGGTAGTTCATCAGCCCAATCTCTGTAGGTGGTTACCATTTTTGATAAAATCTTCTTTATCGCCTTATTAGCTGCTTCCACTGCACCGTTAGCTTGGGGCCTATATGGAGAAGACTTATGGTGCTCAATGTCATGTTCTACAAGCAGCTCAACTGTTTCCCCTTGAAATTGCACTCTGTTGTCAGTCACTACATGATGGGGACTTTCATATCAAGCAAAGATGTTCTTCTTGATGAATTTGACCATCTGCTTGGCTGTTACATTAGCGAAGGACTCTGCCTCCACCCATTTCGAGAAGTAGTCAACTGGCACAACTATGAATCGGTGCCTATTAGATGCTGCAGGATGAATTTCACCGATCATATCTATCCCCCATGCTGAAAATGGCCAAGGGGCTATCAGATTCTGTAGTTCAAGTGGTGGAAGATGACTGATGTCAGCATAGATCTGACACTCGTGACATCTCTTTACTTTCCTTATACAATCTGCTTGCATAGTCATCCAGAAATACCCCCGTCTCATTATCTTCCTGGCCATGGCAAGCCCATTCATATGTGGCCCACAAGATCCTGCATATACTTGCTGCATCACTATTTTTGCCTCTTGCTCTGTCAGGCACCTCAAAAGAACACCATTTGTCGTTCTCTTGTATAGTCTATCTTCAAAGATTCTGAACTGACTGGCTAGCTTCCTCAATGACACTTTATCAGTAGTACTGGCTCCTTCTGGATATTTTCCTTCCTTCACATACTGGTAAATATCGAAGAACCATGGCTTTTCTTCAGCTGTCAACTCTATTACTTCGTGTACTTCAAAGCAAGGTTGTTTGGAAGTTGCTATAACCAGTGGCTGTACTTGAGTTTCTTCTAGTTTTTCCCATATAGAAGACAGTGTTGTTAGCGCATCAGCCATCTTGTTCTCATCTCTGGGGACATGTCTGAATTCACATTGGCAAAAAAGCTCTTTTCTGTACTGTAGCAGCTCCAAGTAGGACTGTAAGGCTTCTTCTTTCAGCTCCCATTCACCTTGTGCTTGCCTAATCACCAAAAGTGAATCTCAGAAAATCAAGACATCATTTTCCCCTAGTGTCAATAGAGCTTCCATCCCAAATAAGCATGCTTCATACTCCACTCCATTGTTGGTTATAGGAAAATCCAACCTCTTTGATAAAGGAATGACTTCAACGTCCGGTGTCGCTATGATTACCCAGATTCCAGCACCTTTTCTATTCACGACACCGTCGAAGCACATAACCCATCTTTTAACTTCCACCATGGCCAGTTGTTCATCCGGGAACTCCAGATTCTCTATGTAATCTGACTCTAATGGCTGATTTGCTAAAAATTCTGCTACGGCTCGCCCTTTGATGGTCTTCTTGGTGATGTACTCAATGTCGAACTCCGATAAGAGTAACAGCCACCTAGATAACTTTCCAACCAACACTGGTGCCTCATATAGATACTTCATTGGATCCACCTTGGCCACGGCTTGCACTTTGTATGACTAGAAGTAATGACGCAACTTCTTGGTCAGCCAGATCATTGCCACACATGTCTTCTCCACCAGAGTGTACATAGTTTCATACTCTAGTAGCTTCTTGCTAAGGTAGTAAATGGGATACTCCTTCCTGCCATCTTGTTCTTGCGCCAACATTGCCCCTACAGAGGAATTTTCAACGGCCAAATACAAAATCAAAGGTTTCCCTGGAATTGGTGGGCTCAGAACTGGCGGATTTACCAGGTAAGCCTTGATTTTTTCGAATGCCAGCTGACATCTGTCATCCCACATAATCAGCTGATCTTTCTTTAATAGCTTGAAAATTGGCTTACAAGTGGAAGTCAACCATGCTATAAAGCGACTGACGTACTGTAAGGAGCCCAAAAATGAGCGGACTTCCTTTTCTGTTTTTGGAGCTGGCATGTCTTGAATAGCTTTGATTTTATCTGGGTCCATTTCTATTCCTCTCTAGCTGGCTACATGACCCAACAGCTTCCTAATGTGACCCCGAATATGCACTTCTTAGGGTTGAGTCGCAAGTTATATTTTCTAATGCTCATAAGAAATCTATCCAGGATAATAGGATGTTCCTCCCGGGTTGACGATTTAACAAGCATGTCATCAACATACACTTCGACTTCTTTGTGGATCATATCATGTAGCAAAGTTGTGACAGCCCTTTGGTAGGTGGCTCCCGTATTCTTCAACCCGAAGGGCATTACTCTATAGCAGAAAGTGCCCCACTCCATGATGAACGATGTCTTCACCTTATCTATCACATCCATCAGGATCTGGTTGTACCCTGAAAACCCATCCATGAAGGAATACATTGCTGCTTTGGCTGCACTATCAACCAGGACATCAATGTGAGGCAAGGGGAAATTATCCTTTGGGCATGCCTTATTCAGGTCCCTGTATTCGACACATACTTCCATCCTTTTTAGGTACTAGGACGATGTTGGCTAGCCATTCTGTATACTCTGCTACTTCGAGGAACTTGGCGTCGATCTGCTTAGCCACCTCTTCTTTCACCAACATAGCCCACTCTGGCCTCAGTCTTCTCAATTTCTGCTTCACTGGCTTGAACTTTGGGTCCATCGGGATCTTGTGAACTGCTATTTCTGTGTCTACACCCGGCATGTCCTCGTACAACCAAGCGAAAGCTTTAACATGTTTTTGGAATATTCTTGTAAGTTCTCTCTCTTCTTCGGGTTTTAGCTCATGTGAAATGAATACCATTTTGGGATTTTCATCTGTACTTATGTTGATTTCATGCAATGTAGTGTCATGTATGCTAAATATGCTTGATGGTGATTCAAATGCATGCACAGAATTATCAGGATAAACATCACACAAGTAAGCAAACTGAGATTTTATTGCATTAGACTTGTTATAGAGTACATCATTCACATTGAAAATGGAAGAAATAGATACAACAAAATCATTTTCATCCTCCACAGGCGGAGGGCCTTGCACTGCTTCGGCTTCCACTTTCACTTTCAGAGCATCATCCAGATCTATAGCTGCTTTGACTTCTTTCTCAGCATTAATAATGGTCTCCTCACTTTCAGCCATCTGTGCCTTAGCCTTTTCCATGATCTTGGCTATCTCAGCAACCACAGAATCCAAGTTTACCTTGGCCATCAGCTCCTCACCAAACCCTTCTTTGGACTTCTTAAATGCCTTGCTTAAGGCGGCGGATAGTGCACCTGAGATTACTTCTACAGCTTCATTACAAACTTTCTCTTTAGCCCTCTGCTTGGGTACCTCCACCGCATCTACTATCTCTTCAGGCAACTCTTTTTATAGAACAGCAGACTTAGCAACCACCTCTTCCACCACCACGGGGGTGACTGGTTCTTCCAGGCTTTTCCCAAAGTCTACGACATCAGAAAATATTTCAAAGCCGGGATATTCAATGTTCCCGACCGTTACTGGTTCAGCCTGGCCACTATAAAGCTCTTCACCTGCCTTTAGGAATGGTTTCATCATAATCTTACCGTTCTTACCCCTCCTTGGGTTCTTCTGGTCAGATGCTTCCTTTGTATACCCTAACCCGAACTGCTTTGGCTTTCCCGAGTCAATATTAAACTCAGGCACCCCTTGTAGGTTGATTCCAAGTCCTATGCCTGGAACAAAATTCTGCTTGTGCAAATACCTGGACAACCACTCTGGTATATAGTTTTCATAAATGTCCATTGGAGCATCTATGGCTTCCTCTTCCCCGACCATAGCGATTTGAAATCCGCTAAATGGTACAACCCCTTCGTTTACAGCAGCAATCATAGACTGGGCATTCGCCTCAACAGTTACAATCTCTCCATTTGTCGGGAACTTAATCTTCTGATGTAGAGTAGAGGGAACACCTCCTAATGGGTGGAACCATGGTCTTCCCAATAGCAGGGTGAAAGTGACCGGGATGTCTATCACAGTGAACACGACCATTGACTTGACTGGCCCGACCTCCACTTCAATTTCAAAAGTCCCAATTATAGTTCTTTTGGAGTCATCATATGCCCGGATCACCATGGAGGACTTCTTCAAAGCATTTTCATTCAGACCCAAACATGGTAGCATTTTCGATGGACATATGTTCAGAGCCGATCCGTCGTCCACCATCACACATGGCATTACTTTGTCCATCACATGGGCCCTGATGTAAAAGGACTTATTGTGAGCTTTCCCCTCATTAGGCAGATCTTTTTCAGAGAAGATAATGTCAGGAGACCCAGAATGGATCTTATCCAATAAACAGTACATGGCCTTCGGTGATGCAATGGGGGAGACCTTGATTTCTGACAACTTCTTCACTAAGGCTGCCTTGTGCTCCTTAGAGGTCAGAAGCAAATGCTACAAACTGGCTTGGGCAGGGGTTTTCTTCAACTGAGAGATAATTCGATCTTCCTTCTCTTCTCTCTCTTATGTTGATGTACTACCCGATCCTGTCATCGGAGCCTTGTCTTTCACTTGGGCTGCCAGTTGATAAACCCTACCACTCCGGGTCACATTCTGAACTTCTTGAATTTTTAGCTTTTCAATAACTGGAGGCTTAACTATCTCATCCCTGCCAAAATCCTCGTATTCATCCTCCGAGTCGAGGTCATTCAAGCTCACCGGCTTAACTTCTTTTTATTTTGTCTGCTCCACACATTCTGACTCTACTTCAGCTTCGCCAATTACTACAGACTGAATAGCAGGATTCACCTGAAGGAGTTGAGCAAAAATGAAATTAGCTGGAAATCCTGAATGTACCATGTTAACCCACTTCTCAAATGCCGGTAACGGGTTAGTCGTCGTGCTAGGCTTGGGGGGCTCCTGCTACTTCCCTTCATCAATCAGCTTTTGAATTGCATCCCTCAGTTTGTAGCAATTATTGGTTTTGTGGCCAGTCACTACATGATACGTGTAGAAATTATCTTTATCCACATCAGCGGGTTTTTCAAATGGCCTTAGAGACTGCAATAATCCTCCATTTTTGCACTTTGTAAAGATTTTGACCAATGGGAGAGTCCAAGGAGATATACCATATCCTCCCGGATTCCAGCTCTGATTGCTTTGCTGCTGGGTTACTACGGCAACCTCAACTTGCTTCACCTCTGAAGACTGCCCCCCTATTCCTCTAAAACCTGAGCTAGAACCGCCACTAGACTCGGTTGCAGCTGTTGATCTGTACCTGGAACTATACCCTGAACTTCTACCGCCCTTGTGGCTTGCTGCTTTCTCTTCCTCATCTCGCTCGATTTTCATGGCCATGTTGTATACTTCACTAAGCTCACTAAATGGATGGAACTTCATATTGTTCTTGAAGATGTCTCTAGTACCATCGATCAACTTCTGGATCAGTTCATCTTCATCAGGGAGGTTCTTCAGAAGGATCATCTTGTTCATCCATCGTTGATAATATTCATCAAAGGGCTCATTGGGCTTTTACTTGATTTGTTCCAGATCATACAGCTTCACCTGAATCTTGGTGTTGAAGCTGTAATATTTGATAAAGGCCACCGATAAAGCTTCCCAGTCTGACTGCTCTTCCTCTGACAAAGAATTATACCAACCCAATGCTCCTCCCTCAAGGGTAGTCGGGAAGAGGTTGATAAGTTGTTGCTTAGTGGCACCCGCCGTCAACATGACTCGGGCATAGAGATTCACATGGGCCTCTGGTGAACCCATTCCCTTGTAAGAAGGAACCTTTGGCACTTGAAAGCCAATAGGAAAAGTCTCGATGCCTTTGTTGATCATGGCATCCACATTAACCACCTTCTTGGATTCAGAAATGACACTGGCCCCTTTCTTCAGCTGGGCCACAACTTCATCTAGCTCAGAATACGTTGCTTTCATTTTTCTTTCCAGAGCTGCCTCAATTTCTTGCAGCTTCTCCAAACTAGCCGAGGCATCACCACCTTGTTGGGATGATTCATCCTCTTTCTCCTTTCCGGTTCCATTACCACCAATTTCCCCGGCTGCTCTCACTACAGCCTGCATTTCCTCCTTGAGCATATCACAGAAATCCTGTGATCTTAGGAAATCCTTTAAAGCATCAGCGAGGCTTGGTGTCGGATTAGCCATCTCAACTTCTTCCATGGAATCAGATTCACTTTCTGTTTCAACAGCTCTTTGTTCCCCGATAGCCCTCAAAGCCTGAGATCTTGTCCAAGGTCACTCCAGCTTATTCTACTCGACATCAGTTGGGAAATGTTTAGGGTCAATGAATAGAATGGTGTCATGAAGAGTGAGACACTGAAAGTGCTTATGATGAATGAATGAAATGATGTCGTGCGTGAAGATGATAAGAATGATTTCTACTTATTATTCTATTTTCTTTTCCGGGCATTCCAAGAACACCCAATGCTATGCAAAAAGATCACATGTGGACCATCACACGGGCAAAGGTTCAGCACTTTTGGGGCACCTAGTGGATTTTGTGAAATGGTCGCGTGTGTGTCGACACATGGACAGAGTTTTGACACCATGTGGGTCTATGAGATGACATGAAATGGTCGTATGGCAGCCGCCCCACGGATAGAGTTCTGATGCTTTTGAGGCACGTGATATGAAATGATGTCATAAGAAAGTCACGTATAACAGGGACATGGACACAGACAAAGTTCGGTGTTCGGGGAACACCGAACCATGATTTGGTGATGTTATGAAATGTCCCTACATGCGTACTAATCCGGCACTTGAGGAGCACCTTGAATAATGAGATAATGTCATGAAGTGATTCGATGTGGACCACGGTGTTATATGATATTTATGATGAATGAGTATGGTGTCATGAAATACATCGTGTAAATCGTCACACGAAAATAGACCTAAGACCATTGTGGTCTTTATTGAATGAGATAATTTGGTGGAATGGCCGAATGCAATCTGGTGCATTGGCAGAACACGGGTAATTTGGAATACCCAATATGTTATGAAATGATTATGATGGGTGTCCTTGGAATATCCATAATTTAAATGAGATGAGATGATATGAATGCTTATGTCACACAAAATGCAAATGGCTACACAAAAATGTGGTTAGGATGCATGACATACATAATGATGTTGTGTATGTTTTGTGAAAATGTTAACACACGGATATAATATCATGGCTACAAAAGAAAACGGTTAGTATGAATGGCACACAGATGATTTAATGTTTTCGCACACAAAAATAAAATGCAAGTGGCTGTATAAAGACGTGGGTTAATTATCACACAAATGCTTTGTGTATGGTATGTCATGTGCATGTAAATGGCGATGATGGTATGTCACAGGATGGCGAGAAACACATAGCACATGAAGCGTATTCCTCCAACCTTATTCCTCCAAACATGGTCAGTCTCGAAAATTCTAACAGAGTCCTAGGTGGGGTTCTCTTCGATCATCAACCGGGGATGATGAAGGTGTGATTTATAATATTCACACAATTTATTTTGGTATCCTAAGGGAATCCAACTAAGGTTGCCTATATGAGTTCAGTCCAAGTCGGGTTAAAATCAAGGCTCCCATAGCAAAATATACTCCTCACTTCTCCCCACTCAAGGGTCTAAACGAAGGGGTTCGTACGAGGCTATGGGTGGTGTTTCGTATCTGTGCCCCTAAGACCATGAGGAACAAAGGTGACACTTTAACAATTCATCGGGCTGATAATTGGATACTTAACCTAATGCAAGCATGTCTAACTAAAAAAGCAAAATAACATACCATGCAAGAATCATCCACCCTATTTTGATTAAACATTTTTCAGGGCTTGTCAAATTCTTTTAAGTTTTTAAGAAAACTTTTTGTAAGAAATCCCCAGCGGAGTCACCACTATGAGCGGACGACGTTTTCGATGGAACGTGGACTCTCTCGGAAGGGAGCCTCGAGATCGGGCAACCCTCCCTCGCGTGGGGTTTTTATAATGAAATTCGATTTTGAAAAAGCTAAATTAATTCATAAAAGAACTGAGACCTAAGTCTCGGTAAATAGTGTAGGAGTCGCCACTCGGCTCAGCTCAGCCGGAAAATTTCAGTGTAGCTGAACTGGACGAAAGACCGCTACACTATCTAGAGATCTAGGCCTGGACAAGTCTCCTATTTCGTGTCTAATCAAAATAAAATTGGCCAATGTTCTTTGATGGTATTTTATAATTCTAAAGTCAATTTTATTAAATTAAATCATACAACGCACATAGTCAATTTTATTAAATTAAATCATACAGCGCACATACACAAATAAAATAAAAGAGTAGAAAAATAATTAGATAATTACAACCCGATTGAATAAAAAATAAAAACTCTCAACCTCACTTTATAAGCGCCTAAAATACACGATAATCTAAAAAATACAATTGCCTAAAATACACGGATTAATCTATTAATTACATCTAAAGTAAAAATAAAAATAAACTAAAAGCTGCAAAACATTGGGTTAGCACAGTTTACGGCACACCACAAATGGGACTCAAACAAGACAGAATTGGGAAATTAGAAATTGGGAGCATGCATTTAGGGGGATAACCGGGTCAGCTCGACTAGCCGTCCCGATTAGACCTGGAAAAATTTTGAAACTTCCCTGTATTTTTTATTTTGTGAGAAAATCATTTTGAAAACATTTTATTTTTCAGTTTACTTTAATTTAACATGTGAGGTGAGTTAGTTTTTGGGAGAATCGGGTCTCCGTCGTGGCATTGTTCTAATTGCAATTATACTAAAAATTAAATCTAAGGTCGTGAATGCACACAACAAAATTCGTTTTTGATGATTTTTTGATTTTTTTTATTTTTCTATGATTTTTAGGAATTTTTCCGGATTAAAATGGAAATTCTGCCCTTGGATGGAAGTTATAGTCGTGCGACTGTAATTCCCCAATTGCAGGAAATCGCCAAAATTTTATTCAAATAAAACTAAAAGCCACGGGAATTCAAGAACACTCGTATGACTGTAATTACAGTCGTACGACTGTTCTTCAACACAAGAACAGTCGTACGGCTGTTCTTGAATTCCAAAAACAGTAAGCCCGAAAATTGAGTTTTTATACACCAGAACATACCAAATTACCCAGAAACAGCAAGAAAATGAAGGTTTGAGGTATATTTACCTTTGTGGCGCTGATCCACCGTAGGATTGACCGTTGGAAACGCCCCAATCACCCCCAAATTGCCTCTTTTCCCTTGTGTTAAGGTTCCCAAAACCAAGTCCAAAAATCTCCAAAATGTCAAGGATTTAGAGAGTTTAAAGTCCAAAATTGATTAAGTTTAAAGTGTCCAGTTATTAACCTATGATTTCTAATAGATTTTAAACTTAAACACCTAAGAATTAAAAGAAAAAGAGGAGAAAAAGATGGTTTTTGTTTGGACCTCACTTTTTCTCTCCTTTTTCTCCCATTCTCTCTTAATATCTTTCTCTAAACTCTTCCAATTTTTCCAGAACAAAAAGTCCCTTTCTCTCCTCTCTTTTTGCCTTTTATTTTTGGTGTCTTGCTTTAGAATTCCGAGCATTAATTGCCCTTCCCATCAACCTATTTTTTATGTCATAAGATATGGGCTGTTGTACCTGCTCCGTAATTACAGTCGTATGACTGTAATACAATCCCACGATTGTAATTACAGTCATGGCAAAATTTTTTTTTTTTTAAGTTTGGAAAAATTCCGGTGCTTACAGCGATTCAAATGCATGCACAGAATTATCAGGATAAAAATCACACAAGTAAGCAAGCTGAGACTTTATTGCATTAAACTTGTCATAAAGTTCTTCATTTACACTGGAAGTGGTGGAAATAGATACAACAAAACCACCTGGGTTTTTTTTTTTTGGTGAGGTTTACTTATGAAATTTAAGCAAATACGAAGTTAGCTGGCAACCCAGGTTGCACCATATCGGCTTGTCACTCAAAGTTTGACGACGGGTTGATTTTTGGTGTTGAGCTTTGTTGGCTTCTCCAATTTTCCTTCGTCTATCAGCCTTTGGATAATGTCTTTCAACTTATAACAATTATTGGTTCTATGACCAACCACAACATGGTACATGCAGAAATTGTTATTATCTACATCTGCTGGCTTCTCAAAAGGTTTCAAAGAATTTAGTAATCCTTTGTGTCTGCTGTGAGAGGATGACCTTTTAGGTGGAACGCGGCGAAGCGAAGCAGGGAAAAAGAGAAGTGGG
This sequence comes from Euphorbia tirucalli, assembly GCA_039660915.1. Lineage (NCBI taxonomy): Eukaryota > Viridiplantae > Streptophyta > Magnoliopsida > Malpighiales > Euphorbiaceae > Euphorbia > Euphorbia tirucalli. Next base: position 20,261,515 of record CM077634.1, on the reverse strand, counting down.
AATGTTTAGATCTTGAAAACGGGATTTGTGTCTTGATTAGGAAAACCATTGATTCTTCTTGGAAATCCTTTTGTAGAAAACCTTTTCCCTTTTTATTAAATTAAAGATCTCGAAACTTAAATTCCAAGATCAGTGACAGAGTCACCACCCAGATCAGCTCATCTGGGAAATTCCGGTACAGTTCCCTACCAAGCATAGACTATTGTACCTAATCCAGAGATTTAGGGTTGGGGCAACTTACCTCTTCAACCTCAAGCTTGTATTCATTTAAAAGTGCATATGACAATATTTTACTCACTTATTATCTTTCTTTACCCAATTTAATCCTTTACTACTAGCCTATGCTCATTCAGATGACAGGAATAAAGTACATAAAATTAAAGTGAAGAAATATAAACCATACATCCAAAAATAAACCAAAAAGAAATAGAAGCCTTATTACAACCTAGAAAAAGGAAAAAAGCTCTCATCCTCACCATTACAATCGCCTAGATACACGAGGGTCTAAAAAGTATAATCGCTTAGAATACACGATTAATCTATGAAATACATCCAAAATAAAAAAAAAAAAAAAGAAAAAGAAAAATGAAAGCTGCAAAACAAATGGTTAGCACAAATATATGCCAAACACATATAGGACTCATATAAGACAGAATGGGGATTTTAGGAAGTGGGAACATGCATTCAGGGGATAACCAAGAAGTCCGGGAGACTAGCTCGGTTCGACCTAGAAAACAGTTTTAGAAACGCCCTGTAGGTTTCGGTGCTTGAAAACGGTTTGGCTCAATTTCATGCAAATTTCTTCGGTTCAGTGGGTCGATTTTCCAGGAACTCGGGGTTCCGTTCATAGGGGTTCCTAATTCCAAACATTCATCTATGGTCTGAAAGCGGTAAACGTGCCAAAAACAGGTTTGATTCTGAAGACGGCATCACGCGACGACGTCCATACGAGTCATCCTGTGATTCTACCTTCTGCTCGTCACTACAGTAGTGTGGCTGTATTATAGTCGTGCGACTGTAATTTACAGTCATACGACTGTAATGGTTACAGCCGTGCGACTGTAATGAACACTGTCCGACAGTGGTTTTCTTATTTTATAGAATCACTTGTTTCAAAGAATTTTGACGATTTCTATGGATTTTGGGAATTCGAGGATCCGTTATCACTGGACCAAGGATCCGGTTAAGGACCTAACAACCAAGGATTCTGAGAATAGAAACCACCAAAACCCTAAATCTCACATCCGTATCATTAGAAATCTAAAAACCACAATTTTATAGTGTACAGATGTGATTTGACCGAATTGAATCATGAAAAATCATTTAAAATGGGAAAACCGGCTGTATTCAGTCGAATTTGGGCTTTTCGGGCTTATGCCCTAAAGAATAAAGTCGTGCAACTGTATGTGTTCTAGGTAACTACAGTCGTACAACTGTAACTATAGTCGGCGACTATAATTATAGTCATGCTGCTATAGTTACGCAGACAGTTTTTCAGATAAATTTTTAAACACAAAATCAATCACGAATCAACATGAAACGAGTTTTAAAGCCTCTCAGAGTTTACCTATTTTGCGTTCTAGTATGCTAGATGACCAGAGTCGGATGTGGACGTCGGAATCTGCCTAGAATCTCCAAACGACCCGAAACTTTCGAATACATGCCCCGAATTAACCCGAACGAACACTAGAATGGTTTTGAATGAATGATATCAGATTAGGAATCCTTACACAATGTGTTTCTCCACTGTATTCTCTCTGTTCTTGGTTTTTCATGGATTTCCCTTAGTTTTCTCTCACTTTCTCTCTCTAAAAGCTCCCTTTCTCTCACTAGAGTGTTCTCCTCTTTATTCAGAATTCATTCTCCTTTTTTTTATGTTTTCTGCCTCTTTTTTTTCTATTCTGTCGCCCTAATTCCCTGAAATCACTCCCAAGATTCGAGCCAAAATAGAATTCTTTCCTATTTAGGAATATGCTAAGTCAAAACTAAAGTCGTACGACTATCGTTGTTACAGTTGTGCGGATGTAGACTACAGTCGTGCGGCTGTAGACAGAGTCTGCACATGCACCTAAGCTTCCTAATCTCTTAATGGAACATTCTGGGTGTTTTTCCGCTAATTCTCAAATCTGACTCCCTTTCATCTGTTTAACAGGTAACAAATGGTTTTCATCATAGAGGTCGGGAAAAAACTCGTGCTCATAAGCTACCCCTCACATGACCAAAGTTGACATGATCAAGTTATTGTGCCGGGATCGTGTTTGGTCTCACGATAGAGAGCGCGGTGAGAAAAAGAAAAGGGAACGTACCTGGCGGTTCTCCTCGTGTTGGCCTGCCATGATGTTCATAGGGACTTCTCTCGGTTGATTCGTGAAACAACGGTCTTGCCTAAATTGACTTGATTTTTTGGGGACTTACTTCAACTCTATTACAAAGCATAGCACTTTGCCCAAATTGATTCGATGTTCTAAGGACGTACTTCGACTCCATCGCGAAGCAGAGGACTTTGCATAGATTGGATTGGTTCTCCAGGGACGTACTTCGACTCCATCGCGAAGCATAGGACTTTGCCCAGATTAGATTGGTTCTCTAGGGACGTGCTTTGACTCCTTAACGAAGCAGAGGACTTTGCTCAGATTGGTCTGATGGTCCAGGGACGTGCTTCGACTCCATCTTGAACGAGAGGACTTTGCCCGGATTAGATTGGTTCTCCAGGGATGTACTTCGACTCCTTCATGAAGTAAAGGACTTTGCCCAGATTGGTTTGATGCTCTAGGGATGTGCTTTGACTCCTTCGTGAAGTAGAGGACTTTGCCTGAATTGGGTTGATGCTCTAGGGACGTGCTTTGACTCCATCATGAAGCAGAGGAGTTTGCCCGGATTAGGTTGATGCTCCTGGGACGTGCTTCGACTCCATCATGAAGCAGAGGACTTTGCCCGGATTGGGTTGATGCTACAGGGACGTGCTTCAACTCCATCATGAAGCAGAGGACTTTGACCGAATTGAATTCTCCTTGTGAATTGATGTCCATGAAAGTGAAGGGTATTTTGGTAATTTTATAGCTTGGAAAGTTGGTGTCCTTGGGTTATTTCACCTTTAGTGGAGCCTATGTCACTAGGGGAAGAAATATTTAAATGATTTGGTTTTTCGTGAAACTCGTGTCACTGAAGGGAAGGTGTTTTGGCCATCTAGTAGTTTAGTTACTAACAGAAAGGCATTTTGGTCATTTCACTTCTAGTGGGGCTTGTGTCACTAAAGGAAAGGATAATAGTGTTTCCCATGAAGCTTGTGTCACTGAAGGAAAGGTGTTTTGGCCATTTGGTAGTTTGGTTTCTAATAGAAGGGCATTTTGGTCATTTCACTTATAGTGGGGCTTGTGTCACTGAAGGGAAGGATAATGGTGTTTCCTGTGAAGCTTGTGTCACTAAAGGAAAGGTGTTTTGGGCATCTGGTAGTTTGGTTTCTAATAGAAGGGTATTTTGGTCATTTCACTTCTAGTGGGGCTTGTTTCTCTGAAGGAAAGGATAATGGTCTTTCCCGTGATGCTTGTGTCACTAAAATAAAAATGGGGTTTTGGCCATCTAGTAGTTTGGTTGCAAACAGAAGGGTATTTTGGTCATTTCACTTTTAGTGGGGCTTTGTCACTGAAGGAAAGGATAATAGTGTTTCCTGTAAAGCTTGTGCCACTACAGGAAAGGTGTCCTGGCCATTTGAGAAGCTTGACTACCTCTCTTGATGTTTTGAAGGTGTTTCGAGTACGTATTCGTTCCTTGATAGATAATTTTGGAGACAAAAATTTTTGCCCCTTCAATCAAGAATGAATACGGACTGAATATCTTGCCCCTTGATACCATTGAAATAAGCTTTCTGTTGGTGGAGCAATACCGTTGAAATCGGATTGGAAGTGCATATTTATTCATTGATCGATAATTTTGGGAACAAAAATTTTTGCCCATTCGATCAAGAATAAATACGGCTTGATTGTTTTGCCCCTGGGTACCTGCAAAAGAAAAGGAATACCCTTCTCGGGATTATATCGATATAAACGTGAATTCTAAAAATTGAGAAAAGTCTCTTACTTGGGATTTGAGGATGCCCCAGTGTCAAGTTATTACTACTTTCGGAGTATTCATGGCTTGAGAGAGCCTGATGATGACAGCATGTACCTATACTTGAGTTAACATTGATGCATGTATTCATGTTTGTGTGTATGTTTTGAATGTATGTATATTTGCATGTCCTGGATGCATATGCATATGATTATGGTGCTTTCTATGCTTTGCTTAGTGCAAACGGCAATCGGGATTGAGTGCCGAGAGTCCACTCGCTTGAGGGCGGAGGTTGACCAGTTGCGTCGGTGGGTCACTGAGTTAAAGATCATGAGTTAGACCTTCAGAGATCGGGTGGATGATTTGGAGGCCCAGATGGGTCTGCCCTTGGTGGGATATTTTTTATGTGACTACTGAGACCTGGGCCGGAGGTGTCTAGCTACTTGGATTGACCCCCATGACTTTCTACATTCCTGCTTGGCTGTGCAGACAATACATTTGACTGTAAGGGGTCCCTTGATCTTTATGCACCACCGAGTGCAGAGTGTTTACACCACAGAGGCCTCGACATGTGCAGCATCAAGTGGATGCATCCTATTCACACTGAGATTCTGAGATATGATGGTATTGTGCCTGTGGAGACGGACGCTCGCTATAGAGTATGGTTGACTGACCTAATTGCTTGCCCCGCAAGACGTGGATGTGAGGTGTTGACTTTGATGTACCTCAGTTTTTAGAGGATTAGAGTTTTCTGAGCTTGATACTACTGTGTGACTTTTATTCTATTTTTATTTCATGTCCTAACTTTTGCATAGGTCACCCTTTCAGGTTTTCTCTCTATCGGACTGTCTTTACTTTTGCCTAAACTACCCTTTCGGGTTTTCAATTCAGTAGACTTATTTTATGTCCTAATTTTTGCATAGACCGTCCTTTTGGGTTTTTGATCTATCAGACCGTCCTAATTTTTGCATGGACCGCCTTTTCAGTTTTTGATCCATCAGACTTTTTTTTTTGGAAGTGAGACGTATGTAAACCAAAAGTATGTACAGCCATCCACGCATGATGCGAATTCAATTTGAAGCATACTTGGGACTTTTAAGTGAATAGAGCAAAGCGTTCATTCATTCATTCATTCATTCATTAATGATGTTTTAGCACAATGCACAGCAATGATGAAATGAAACTAAGGACAGAATTTGTGATTGTAAACGACTCGACCGAATCCACGCCTGTCACCAACCGGTCTTTGCAGATTTTCCTGCTAATGGTGCTCACCTCTCCGTCTTAACTTTTGCATGGACCACCTTTTCGGTTTTCGATCCATCGGGCACATTTTTTTTACACAAGGCGTCATCTGAGCTTGTCTTGATTGATGAGGTCAACGGATTGCTTTTCGCTTCCACTGGTAGAACCGCTTCCACCCCATAGACCAATGAGTACAGTGTTTGTCTAGTGGGTAGTCTGGTGCTAGTTTTGTTTCCTTGCAAGACAAATGCTAGCATATCGGCCTAATCTCTGTAGTAACTATCATTTTGATGGAATCTTCTTTGATAGATTTATGAGCCGCTTATATCGCCTCATTGGCTTGTAGGAGATGCGGAGATGATCCATGATGCTCCATCCTTTTTATTCTATAACACTGTGTTTTTGCCCCTTGGAATGGCAGGCCATCATTGGTTATGACTTGATAACACTTTTTTGTTTTGTTTTGTTTTGTTTTGTTTTGTTTTTTTTTTTTTGTGACATTCATATATGACTCTGTTTCTACCCACTTTGAGAAGTAGTTGACGGTTGCAACCATGGAGTGATGTCCATTCGACGCCAGTGGCCTTACTTCACTGACACTGTCAATGCCCTATGTTGTAACAACCCTCCTTTTTTTGGTCCGAGTCTATGGATTTCCTGCTTGGTTGATTTCGTCTTCGAATACTTTGGAACTTGGTGTTTAGCAATTTCTCTGTCACCTCGACACGACACCATACAGTCAGGCAAAGATTTCCATGTGCTTTTTGTGGTACTTTTGCAATTTTCTTTTCTCTCATCGGGCATGAGGTCTTTCGAGACGGATATCATTTTTGGGTCATCATCTGTCCCTAGATTCATTTCATGCATTGATGCATCATGTATGTTAAAGACATTAAATAAATGTTTGTATGCATGCAAAGTTGCATCCGAAAAATATCGCACAAGCAATTAGAATTAAATTGCATTAAATTAAACACCTTAGGGGCTGAATTGTTCACTTGATAAATGATAAAAATAAAAAAAATTGAAACATCAAAATGGCTATCGTCCTCCATATCCGAAGGGTCTTCTTTTATTGCAGCATCATGGTCCTCGATAGCTTGTGCATCCAGGCTAGCCAAAGTTGGGCAGGGAATTGTTCTGAACACTTGGTTTCAAGGCCGGCTCTGTAATCTTACCATCAGCAACCAACCGCCTAATCGCCTTGATCAACTGGGTGCGCTCATTTGTATGGTGGCCTACCGTCACATAATAGAAGCAGAAATTACCCTTGTCTGATTCAGCGAGAGGAGAAAACGGCTTCAGATTCTATAACAACTCAGCCTTCCTATACTTAGCAAAGATGTGAGGCAAAGACTCGGCCTATGGGTTAATGAGTCTCCGAGGGGTTACTGATTGTCTACCTTGAGCTACAGCAGCCACACCTGGTTTTGCCACCTGATCTGAAACTGCATTCTAAGCTGGTTTTAAACTAGACCCAGACAGTGTGTTTGTGGAGTTACCATCATTGTAACCTCGCGTGTACCCTCGACCGTCTCGATTAGCGCCCGAGTTCTGTTTGTTCATATAATCTTCTTCCTCATAGCTTTCGATATGCTCGACAAACTTAATAACATCATTGAAAGAGTGGAATGTTTTCAGCTTCAGCCTCTCCATATAAAGAGGTAAGTTGCCATCAACCAGCTTCACAATGAGGGATCTTAACTTTAAAGCCCCATCTACAACACTCATCCACCTCTTATAGTAGGATGGGAAGGATTCATTTGGCTTCTGGTGCATGCTTTCCAAATCCTCCAGAGTAGCTTCCACCTGAGTATCATAGGCACACTGCTTGACAAACGCCCCAGATAAATCTTCCCATATGGAGCGGGTATGAATCGACATTCTCAAATACCACTTGGCAGCAGCACCCCTCAAAGTAGTCGGGAATAGATTCAAGAGGTGATTCTTTCTAATTCCTATACTGGACATAATCTTCACATAGTTGTCCAAGTGAGCCTCCGGTGGACCTTCCCCAGTGTACGGGGGTAAATGTGGTATCTGAAAACCTACTGGTAATGGTTTTCCCCCTTTTGCCATCAGAGAATCTGAGTCAGCACACTTGATGGGAATGTAATGTACCGCCTCTTTTAGCTTTGGCAGCAAAGCCCTTAAGTCAAGAAATTTCCCCTTGAGACGTTTTTCTGCATCCATCTCGATCGAAGCTTCCTCAGCTTTCTCACAAGATTCATCCTGCTCAGAGTGACGATCAACTTCTCTGTGAGGAACCCCTCTACCACATCCTGGAACACTTCTTCCCAAGCTAAGGACAACTTGGACAGTATTTCCTTCGTTCTTGACCGGGGCCTGGGCCAGTTGAGTGGTCTGACCCTCATTGGTGGTTATTATAGCTTGTATTTGCTCCCTCAATGTAGCCTCAAACTCATTAGAATTCGGAAAATGATAAGGTCAGTTTTTGACCTTATCTTTTAGGCAATTTCGTGGTTTGAACTGCAATTTTTAGAGTCCTTTGTGTGAATGTTTGTGTGGTTTTTGAGTATTTTGTGATTTTTATGTTTTGGATAGATTTTTATAACTTTTAGTATTTTTTGTGTTTTCTAGGGATGTTTTTGTAATTTTGGATAATATGTCATTTTTATGGTCCGTGGCGTTGGTGCGGTTATGCTTCTTTATGCTTGTTTTGGACAGGCATTATGACCCAGACCGAAAGTTGGAGCATCGGCGGCAAGGAAGAGTTTGAAGTGCTGAAAATCAAAGTGGCACGGCGTGCCATAATTAGGGCACGGCGTGCCATTTCAGCGTGCCAAGGGATGGGATCCAACAGACCGGCATGAAATCGTGCCATCCCTACCAGCGCGGCGTGCCAACTCTAAATCTACACAGCACGGTGTGCCGTCTCCACTAGCACGGCATGCCACCCCTAATTTTGCACAGCACGGCGTGCCACTTCCACCAGCACGGCGTGCCGAGCTCCGGAATTCTGCTGTTGCCCTACTTTCATCTTTTCTTTTTCCTGGTTTTAACCTAGCCGTATAAATAGGTTATTTTCTAAGTTTTAAGGATCTTTTTCCAGACTTGTAGAGTGAGAGCAGAAACTTGTAGCTAGGTTTTGGCTTGAACTATTTGTTTTCTTTGAGTTTTGAACCATCAATTGGTAGAAGTTTTACATAGAACCTTCCCCTTTTGCGACGTTCTTGGTTCCGGCTCGAGTTTGTCTATAGAGGTACACCCCAAGCATCTTCACACCGTCGGAATCCGGTTAATCAGACCAAAAGGGCATAAGTCTTTCTTCTTCTCTTTTGTAATTTGATTAAGTTAGTTTTTGATTCCGCAATTGATTGTGTTTGGTTGTAAACACTGAATTCATATCACCTTTCTTGATTAATACAATTGATTGCAATTTAATTTCAATTTTTATTCCTCTTCTTTATGCAATTCCTTTAATGATAATCTAGTCTCATAAGATCTTAATTTATTAAGTTCATATTTGTGGCATTACCTAGATTGACGCCTAGGAAACCATTAGTATTGACGACACTGTGGAACTTACGTGCCCCTATTTTCTAAGCTTTAGAATTAGACCGCCTCTAAACAAGGGAAACCGGCTAAGGACCTAGACACGCTAGGTTGAATTATCGAAAGAACATAATTAAGGGTTGATTGTTGAGTTTCACTACTTCGCCTAGGAGCCATCAGAAAACTCCTCATAAAAGCTGCCATGTCAAAAGGCATATTCCCACTGATTCTGTCAGCCATTACTGTTCTATCTCCTTCTTTCAACAGAGTCTGACTATCAACCGATAAAGAAGGTAGATGAACCTCAATCTCTCGATCCGAATCTGATCCTAAACTGACCCCTTCCACGGTGACTGGCTTTGATTCAACTTACTAGATTGATTGGTTCGGCTCTAACTTGACATGAACTAACCGCTTTGAGGTTTGACTCCAAACTGCACATTCAACTTGAGTTTAGAATCTCGGATGGATGTCATGGACCTAGACTCGACACATTAAGTGGCGTGTATGGTATGTTCGTGTTCATGTTTGGATGATGCTTCATAGGTGTGGATGATGATGAAAATGACTTTTGCATTTTCTTTCTTTTTATTTTGAATGTTCCAAGCATACCCCATGCTATACAAAAGACAATGCAAAAGTGCCGCGTGTGAGCCATCACATGGATGGAGATTCGGCCCCTTCGGGGCACCTAGTGGATGTCATGAAATGGTCGTATATGTATCGACACACAGACAAAGGTTTGACACTTCATAGGTCAATGAAATGATATGTGATGATCTTATGGGAGCCATTCCATAGACAGAGCTTCGATGCTTTTATGGCATCTAAGATGAAATCATGTCATAAATAAGTCACGTATAACTCAAAACACGGACAGAATTTCAGTATTCATGAAACATCTTCATGATTTAGTCATGTTATGAAATGTACTAATATGAGTACTAGTTCATTACTCATGGAGTACCTTGCATGAATCATCAATGTTATGGAACAATCCGATGTGGATCGAGACACACAAGCAAGACTTTGGTGTCACCATGACACCAATGATGAATGGATATGATGCTATGTAATGCTATTGTGTGATCCGCCACATGAATATAAGCCTAAGACCGTTGTGGTCCTCTAACGAGTGAAATGATGTAATGAAAAGGCCGAGTACAATCCAGTGCATAGGCAGAATACAGGTAGTCTTGGGGACTCCCGATATGTCATGAAATGAAATGGTCGTGAAGGGCATACTTAGAACATCCTTACACTTTTGATGGGATGAGATGAGATGAATGCCCGTGTCATACAAGATGCGAGTGGCTGCACAAAAATATGGTTAGGATGCATGACACACAAGATGATGTCATGTATGCTTTATGAAATGCAAACACACAGGATGTATATGACACACGGATAAGATGTTATGGCTACACAAAAATATGGTTAGTATAATAGCACACGTATGATAATACTTAAAAATGGCTGCATAAAAATGTGATTAGAATGGCATACGGATGATGCGTATTTCGATGTTGCATGTAAAGGTCAAAAGTAAAACAACTATGGAGCAAACATTAGCACACACAACAACATGCTCACCCTTCTAACCTTATTCCTCCTTTCGATTAGTCACGCATTCTTCCTAGGTATTGGGTCTCTTTGGCATCAACTGGGGATACCAAAGGCATACTCTCAATGTCCAATTTACAAATATATGATTTGGTAACCCTAAGGGGAAGTTTCTAGGCCATTACATAAAGGTATGAGTCAAGCCAAGGGTCGTACAGGTTCATATAGCGAAAATACACTCCTCATCGTAGAACACAATTTAAGGTTCATGCGTGCTATGAGCTGTTTACCCCCTCGAGTGCCTCCAATCCTAGCGGAAGAGGTAGGTCACCTTTGGAAATAAACCTAGCTAATCATGTGTTGGAGGGGTTCAAGAAGAGAAAATGTCATGATATGCAAGTATGAGTAAAATAAGGTATTATGAACTAGTAAATGACTACAAGCGAGGTTATATTTCACTAGTTGCCTAAGTTCCTTAAGTTTTTATAAAAAACTTTTTAAGAACTTTTGTCCCCAGCAGAGTCGCCACTGTGAGCGGATGACCTTTTAGGCAGTATGTGGCAAAGAGAACTGTGGAAAAAGAGAAGTGGGAATGTTTAGATTTTGAAAACGGGATTTGTGTCTTGATTAGGAAAACCGTTGATTCTTCTTAGAAATCCTTTTGTAGAAAACCTTTTCCCTTTTTATTAACTTAAAGACCTTGTGAGCACGAGTTTTTCCCGGTCTCGGTGATGAGAATCCCTTGATTACCTGCGGACCAGACAAGCTTGAACGGGACTTGAAAGCGACCGAAATGCTGCCTAGGGAAGCTCAAATGACCCAAAAACCTGGCTATCCGTGATCTGAAGCCCCAAAAATGTCTCTCGAATCATTTCTAGGATTCGGTCTGCACGTCTGTCTTTCTGAAATTCTGCCCTGACTTTTGGTTGAACCCGGCTCTGGTTTGTTGAACCAGAGCTGCCCGGCTATGACTCTAGTACCAACTAGAGCCAGCCGGCTCTAGTGGTCAAGAACAGTTGCTCTGCAAAGCAGAGCAACTTGTCTTGACAAGTCGAAGATTTGGGCAGATTTTCAGGGATTTCTGCAGGCTGATTGATGGAACGAGAGAGGGAGAGAGAGGCAGATAAAAGTAAGAAAAAGAGAGAGAGAAAGGACTTCTTTTTAGTTCTCAAGAAAAGAAAACAGAGAGAGGAAAAGCAAAAGGACAGAGAAGAAAGGAAAATGGAAAAAGCAGAAGAAGAAGAAGAAGAAGAAGAAGAAGAAGAAGAGGAGAAGCCGAGAGAAAGAGCCAAAAAAACAACTCCCTCAATACTCTCATTTAACCCTAAACTAATCTTCAAACATTAACAACACATCCAACAACTTCTACTGATTGTTTCGGGGTGATTTCGGGTCGTTTCGGATCGTTACAGTTTTCGGCCGATTGAGTTCCTAGAAGGCATTCCGAGCTTCCAATCATTTTCTTAACATTTCAAGGTTTCAAACAACAATCGTGGTAAACTCTGAGAGACCCTAAAACGTGTCTGCATTTGATTTCTATGCGTTTTTGTCATTTTTGCAGAAATCCGGAAACTGGTCTGCCCACCATAGCCGTACGACTGTGTTCCTGAGGAACATAGCCGGCCTGCTATGTTTCTGATGAATAGAGCCGGCTGACCCTGTTCCTCAGGGACAGATCCCCGATTTGTCCCGAGCGGCCGAAACAGCCCGTTTTCCATTTTGATTTTTTTGTTGGGATTACTTTCAGCCCAGAATCATCCATATGTGTTTGTATTTTGATTTTCTAATTATTTTACGTATGGATAATCGAGGTTTTCAGTATTTCCCGGGGTTTATTTCCTGAGTTTTGAGGTCGTTTCATCCGAACCGGATCCATGGTCTAGCATTTGCGGACCCCCGAATCTTACAAAATTCCCAGAAAATATTGGAAATAACTAAAGCAATATTTTTATAAATGTTTTTGGTGTGTTTATTGCCTTTTAGACCATAGATGGTTTGTATATTTAGGAACCCACACGAACGGGACCCCGAGTTCGGGGATAACCGACCCACGAAAATGGAAATTTGCATGAAATTGAGCCAAAGGGTTTTCTAAAATTGATTTTCCAGCACAAAAATCCACAGGGTGTTTCAAAACCGATTTTCAGGTTTAACCGGTCCCATCGGTCGGGTCGAACCGGTTACCGCCTAAATGTATGCTCCCTTATCCTAAATCCCTATTCTGTCCTGATTTGAGTCATGTTTGTGTTTATAATATAAATTGTGCTAACTAATCTGTTTTGCAGCATTTATTTTTACTTTTGCTGTATTTAATAGATTAATTCGTGTACTTAGGCGGTTGTATTTTTAGATTCTCGTGTACTCTAGGCGATTGTAAAAGTGACGACGAGAGTTTTATATTTTATTCAATTTGGTTGTATAATCGGTCTCTATTATTCTTTTGTACATTTGTGTGAATGGTTTAATTTCCCGTAATTTATTTTATTCATTCTTGCCTTAGCATCTTCTTAATAAAAATAAACAAATTGGGGTTAGAAAAGATAATAAATTGAATAAATATGGTTTTATAAATAATAAACGAATACAAGCTTGAGGTTAAGTAGGTAAGTTACCAGAACCCTGAATCTCTAGATTAGGTATAGTAGTCTGCACTCGGTAGGGAGCTGTACCAGAATTTCCCGGATGAGCTGATCCGGGTGGCGACTCTGTCACTGATCTCAAGATTTAGGTTTCGAGGTCTTTAAGTTAAAACGGGAAAATATTTTCTACAAAATGAATTTCCAAAATCAACTGAATAGTTTTCCAAACTCAATATAAAGAAAACCCATTTTTCCCCAAACATCACTAAACCAAAAAATAAAACAAAATCTATTTCTTTCTTTTTCCCCGGCCCGCTTCGCCGCGTCCCCTTTCCTTTTCGTCGAGAAGGTCGTCCGCTCATAGTGGCGACTCTGCTGGGGAGATTGTTTCTTAAAATGTTTTTCTTAAAAACTTAAGGAACTTAGGCAATTATTGAAATATAACCTCACTTATATTCGTTTATCGATTTATAAACATCATATTTATTCATACCTTTGCATATCATGACATTTTCTTCTTCTCAACTCCTCGAATACACTCTTTCACCCCGGTTTACCCAAGAAGGTGGCCTACCTCTACTGCCAGGATTGGAGACACCTGACTGGGTAAACCACTCATAGCCCCGAATGACCTTACATTGTGTTCTACGGTGGGGAAGTGTTTATTCGCTATGGGAGCCTGTACGACCCTTGGTTTTGACTTTGGTTCACATGTAATGGCTTAGCAATTTCCTCTAGGATTACGAAAACTTAAATTCAAAATGAACATTGAGTGCGCCTTTGGTATCCCCCGTTGATGCCAAAGACACCCAATACCTAGGAAGAGTTGCGAGACCAATCGAATGGAGAAATAAGGTTGGAAGGGAGCGCATAGTTTTTGCGTGTGCTAACGTTTGTTCTGTGTTGTTTTTCCTTTCCTTTTTACCTTTCATAAAGCATCCAAAATGCATAATCATCTCATGTGCCATTTTTTATCACGTTTTCGTTCAGTCATCTTTAAATACATATGCATATGTGTGACATTTATGCTGACCACGGCTTCGTACAGCCATGATATTTTACTCGTATAACATACATATACATCCTGTGTGCCAACATTTCCATGAAGCATACATGACATCATTCCGAATGTCACGCATTCTAACCACATTTTCTTGCAGCCACTTATATGTTTGTGTGACATACGCATCCATTCCATTTCATTCCATTTTACCTATTTGGGGACGTTCTAAGAATGCCCATCATGATCATTTCATTTCATCCCATGTCAGGTACCCCAAAGCTACCCGATTTCCGCCCGTGCACCAGATTGCACTCGGCCATTGCACAAAATATCATATCGTTCAATGGTAGACCATAATGGTCCTAGATTTGCTTCCGTGTGGCAGTTCACATGATGCCATCACATGACATCACATTCATTCATCATAGGTGTCCGGGTGACGCCAAGTCCTATTTGAGCATTATGGTTCATATCGAACCATTTCATAACATTGTGAAATCATTCGAGGTGATCCCCAGCTGCTAGATTAGTACACATATGACAACATCTTATGACATTATCAATTCATGCAAGGTGTTCTACGAACGTCGAACCCCTGTCCGTGTCTCGAGTTACACACGACTTTCCTGTAACATCATTTCATATCACGTTGCTTCAAAAGCATTAGAACTTTGGTCGTGGGGTAGTTCCTATGCGACCATTTCATTTTATGCTATCGACCTAAAAAATATCAAAACTCTGCCCGTGTGCCGGCTCACACGTAGCAATTTCACGATAATTCATTAGGTGCCCCAAAAGCGCTTTTTACTTGTATGACGGTCCACATACGATTTTTTCTGCGTTATTTTTGCACAGCATTAGGGCATTCTTGGAACGTCCGAAATAAGGAATTCGTGCCTATTCTTGTCTCCATTCACGAAACATCAAATGCACACAATCATTTGTATGTTATTCATATCAAGTTTTGTATAATCATTCCCAAGGCATCAACATTTGTGTAGCATTGATACTAACCACATTCTTCTGCAGCCATGATACTTTATTCACATGCGCCATACGCATATTGTGTTAATATTTACATGAAACATGCAAGGCATTACTTTGTGTGTGTGTTATGTGTACTAATCACGCCTTTGTGTGACATATGCATTCATCCCTTGCATGCATAACATCATCTTGTATGCCATACATCCTAACCACATCTTCTGCAACCACTTGCATTATGTGTGACATGTGTATTCACACCATTTCATTCCATTACAGCTAATAAAGGATGTTCCAGGGATACCCCATCATGATCATTTCATTTTGTGATGGGTGTCCCAAAGCCACCCGTGTTTTGCCTGTGCTCAGGTTTGCACTCTGCCATTCCTCTATATCATTACATTCATTAGGAGACCACAATGGTCCTAAATCTATGATCATGTGGAGAGTCACATGATAAGCATTACACTACATCTCATCTATCTGTCTGTTCCCGGTGTCATTGGGATACCGAGATCTTGCTTGTATGTCGTGATCCGCATCGGATTGCTCATAACATTATCAAATCATCTAGGGTACTCCATGAGTGCCAAGTTAGTACACATATAAGGGCATTCCATGACACTACTCAATCATGCAAGGCATTCCACGAGCGCCGAATCTTTGTCCGTGTCTCAAGTTACACGTGACTTGTCAATAACATCATTTGATGTCAGATGCATCAAAAGCATCAGAACTCTGTCTGTGTGTCGGCGCACACACGGCCATTCCATAACATCCATTAGATGCCTCAAAAGCATCAAAACTCTGTCTGCGTGGAGGCCACGCGTGACCATTTCATGACATCCACTAGGTGCTCCAAAGGCATCCAACCTATGCCCGTGCGTGGGATCACACGCGGTCTATTTGCATTGCCTTTTTGCATAGCATAGGGGCATCCGCGGAACATCCAAAATATATAATAAGGTGAATCATCTTCATTCCTACCTTCACCCGTCTGACATCATTCAATCGCATCAACCCATGATCGTACATCTCATTCATACATAAACATAAGGTGCTCCTCGAGCACCGAAAACTCAGCCCGTGTGCCAACCACATTATCTCATATCATTTCGTCACATAAAGGCCTAAGGTGCTCCTCGAGTGCCCAAAAAAAAAAAAAACAATTTGCATGCCAAGCACTCTGTTTTATCTCACCTCATATCATGTTTAATTATCCAAGGTGCTCCCTGATGCTGAAGATTACGTTAGATCATCATGCGCATACACACCACCACATCATTTAAGTTCCTTCGCAAGCAATGTCTTGCTTCGATCCGTGGACACCCCAGTTGTGTCGTTCTTCCTAGGGGCATAACTATGCACCCTATTGCAAGCAATGTCTTACTTCGATCCGTAGACACCCCAGTGTGTCACTCTTCCCCAGGGGCATAAATATGCACCCTATTGCAAGTACTACTTGCTTCGACCCCGTGGACACCCCAGTGTGTCATTCTTCCTGGGGCATAACTATGAACCCCATCTCAACTCTCCTCGCAAGCAATGTCTTGCTTTGATTCTTGGACACCCCAGTTGTGTCGTTCTTCCCAGGGGCATAACTATGGACCCTATTGCAAGCAATATCTTGCTTCGATACGTGGACACCCTAGTGTGTCACTCTTTCCTAGGGGCATAACTATGCACCCTATTGCAAGTACTACTTGCTTCGACCCATGGACACCTCAGTGTGTCATTCTTCCCAGGGGCATAACTATGCACCCCTTTTCAACTCTCCTCGCAAGCAATGTCTTGCTTCGATCCGTGGACACCCCAGTTGTGTCGTTCTTCCCAGGGGCATAACTATGCACCCTATTGCAAGCAATGTCTTGCTTTGATCTGTGGACACCCCAGTGTGTCACTCTTTCCCTAGGGCATAACTATGCACCCTATTGCAAGTACTACTTGCTTCGACTCGTGGACACCCCAGTGTGTCATTCTTCCTAGGGGCATAACTATGCACCCTATCTCAACTCTCCTCGCAAGCAATGTCTTGCTTCGATCCGTGGACACCCCAGTGTGTCATTCTTCCCAGGGGCATAACTATGCACCCTATTACAAGCAATGTCTTGCTTTGATCCGTGGACACCCCAGTGTGTCACTCTTCCCCAGGGGCATAACTATGCACCCTATTGCAAGTACTACTTGCTTCGACCGGTGGACACCCTAGTGTGTCATTCTTCCCGGGGCCATAACTATGCACCCCATCTCAACTCTCCTTGCAAGCAATGTCTTGCTTCGATCCGTGGACACCCCAGTGTGTTGTTCTCCCCAGGGGCATAACTATGCACCCTATTGCAAGTACTACTTGCCTCGATCCGTGGATGCTTTCGAGTGTCATTTTATCCCTGTGGTGTATATTTATACACCATGTTTTCTTTTAGTATGCATCATCCCCCACCGGCATCCATTACATCTGTATGATTGATCTCCGATAGTATAGCATGACATGGCATTACATGACATCACACGTGCAATGCATCAGCCACACACATGCACATCATGTCACGCATTCATGCATACATCGTTCCCTATTTGGTATCTGCCACGCATACACCTATCGACACTAATAAGTGCTCTCATCAAGGGAAAGGACCTTGAGAATGACCAGCCCATGGAACATCAATGCCATAGCAGATGTGGTGGAAGGCTATGTCGCTTCATCTCGATTCCGAAAGGCAGTTAGGGAGGAAGTGGCAGTAATGTTGAGAGAAATGCTGGGGGATGATCTTGACATAGTAGAGAAGGTGACGGCAAGATGCGCTAAACTGGAAACCTGGGTGGCAGAACTCGAAGGGAAAATAAAGGACATGACAAGCACGAACTCCCATATTGTTACTGATAAAGAGCAGAACGCCAAAATTGCCGACACTCCTCCTCGACACCTTAAAAAGCCCTCTCACCAAAATTTGGGCTTATCGGGGTCGTCCAATGAAGGAGAACTGAAAAGACCTCTAAAGGCCAATCCCAACATTGACTTTGTTTCGCGACAAATCTAGAGTTCGCCTCTCGAAGACACAGGGGCAGTCGCATCCTTTGAACCTCGTTCAGTGACCAGACTATTCACCATCTGCAGAAAGCTGGGCCTACTACAGAGTGTCAGACCATATGTCGGGCCAACACCAGAACAAAAGGGAAACTACTGCAGCTATCATGTAGTAGCAGGCCACCGGACTGATGAATGTGTCGCTCTGCGAATGAGGATCCAGAGGCTAGTCGACGAGGGAAAACTAAGGGTCCCATTCACCTCTAATAAACGACCAGGGGCAATCAAGGAGACCACCAAGGAAATTCCTCAATCTTCCCGGGGAGAGGAATATGATGAGGAGATACAGGGTCTGATCTGACGAGAATGGGGCAATGGTACTGAAGTCAAGGCAGTGACTAGTCGGGGGCTAAAAAAAAAAAAACCCTCGGAGCTGTCCTTTTTATAGGGAACTCATTTTTGTTGCTACGGTGTATTAATATCATTTTGAATGCAATGCATTTTGTCATTTTCCTACTTATGTGGTGATTGCATGTATACAACATTACGCATGCATTTGAGCATCTAAAATGACATATCAAACACGCATAATATCAAAATGCATGACATTAATCTGAAAGCTATAGGAAACTTAAAAGTGAATTTGGACCTGTCCGAGCTCTCTCTTGAAAGGTGAGCTTGTGAGATAAATAAAATGATACGATGGCACCACTTCTGCCGAGACATTTGCTGGCTCAACTCAACAATCCTTGAAAGACACTACAGTCCTGCCCCAAAGTTTCAACTGTAATGGCACACACGATGCCCAAACCTTTCTAAACCGAAAGCCATCTTTGAAACTCCAAATCCTACCCAAAAAACCTAAAAAGCCCTCCTTGAGGCAAAATCAAACCGAAAAGCCCTCCTTGAGGCACCCGAACCAAGAAAGCCCTCCTAGAGGCAAAACCAAATCAAAAGCCCTCCTTGAGGCACCCAAACCAAAGAAAGCCCTCCGCGAGGCAAAATCAAATCTAAAAAGCCCTCTTAGAGGCAATTAAACCCAAGAAGTCCTCCCAGAGGCAAAACTTGGTCTCATATCCCAAGAGGGCATTCCATGCCAAAACCCTAAAACTAAAACTCCTCATTCGCCAAAAATCTCCAACCCGTGGGGAATTCAAATGGCTTTCATCACCTTCATCACCCACCATGTGGAAAATGCTGAAGCAATTTTGGTTGTAGTGCATACATTATCTTGTTCGTGTGACATTCATATGTACATGACATTACGCGTGCATTGTTCATCCAAAAAGCATATCAAACACACATGACATGCATGAGTTTGAATGCAGCAAGAAAACCAACAGATGGTCATGGTTGGGGCTTAGCTAAAAAAAAAGGGGGATCTCATAGCATTAAAGAGTAATCTTCAGCTCCCGCATTGTCAGATCCTTCCCTCCTATCTGTGAAAGATCCGGACTCTCCTGTCTTCAAAACCAAAGCTCTTCCCCTTTTCTTTTCCAGTTTCTTCCACACCTTCAACACCCTTTGACTTCCGTTTACCACCCAAACCACCAACACCTATTTGACAAAACCTCTTTTCACCCTATTCCCTGAACTGACCCTCTGAAGCCTCATTTTCCACCATCAATGGCTTCTAACAAGAAATTGAATCCCAATGCTGTTCCATATTCGCATCATCTCATCACCACAAAGGTAACAAGGGTATATGACAAAGTACTGACTCAATCACTCTTTGTTTATCATCAACCCGTACCGGATTGGGGATTCTTTTTCTACCCCATGCCACTTCTCTTCAACCTAAACCCCTAGACCAAACATTTTGTAACCTCAGACTGATAGGAAAGGCCTTGATTTCATGACAAAGAGGGGATTTGAATATAAGCATGCTTGAATTGAGCTGGAGTTTGCCACTGCTCAAGCAACCGTTTATGGAGCTCCTAAGTAGCCACTGTTCTCGCCTAGCAAAATCTACACTATAGCTTATGCTGGACTCAACCCAGCAGGGATGGTTTTGTTGAGCAAAAATGTGCTACAAAAAGAAGAAGACTGATGCTCACCCCTATGAACTTCACCAACAGTGTTGGAGCAACCAGGTCTTACAAAGCTTTCAACAATCATGAATGGGATGTTCCCATCAACAAAAAGACTTGCAAAGCCTGCTGTGCTAATATTCAGGGGAAACTTGCTTTCACCAACCATTTCAAGAACTCAGTCTTCAGCTGCAACAGAAGTGACTACTTACCAGTGGTTCTTTCTTCTCCTAGCCATAGTGTGCCTTGCTCTAGTGTTATTATGGTTTACAGACAAAGGAAAACCATAATTAACTCAAGTTATTCTGAATCAGGCCATACCTTCCATCTTTGGCAACCGTGTGTGAATTGGAATTTGGGGTGAATTGAAGACATGAATACAACCTCATACCTTAGGAGAATCCAGTGGTTAATTGATCCCATCTCAGATTGTCCGCTCTGAAGCCATGGTTGGATTTCCTAATGCATTCACATTCATCACATCATAAAAGTTTCATATGCTGTTTTGATGCTCAATATGCATGTATTATGGCATTGCATATAAATGTCCATGTTCAGATTACAGTACGCAGCGAACCAGACTTGACGAAGCATTTCATATCCAAACCCAAACCTCCAACACTTGGGGCAGGTAAAAGTTGAACCATGAATTATCATCAAGGACAATCCTATCATGATCCCTGGCAGAGTCGTCAAGGTGCACTCTCCAATCCTAAGACAAGCCAGTGCTATGAGATCCACTTGGCTGGCGCACTTTTATAGACTTGGCCATAGTTCATAAAAAAAAAAACACGATGGCAACGATCTTCAGTGAGAGAATCTCCAACACGGAAAACCGAAAGGACGTGTTGGTAACAAGAAGATAGTGACATACAGAGGCAGTGTCACTTTTGATTTCCTATCGTATTCATTCTGATGTCATCATAACGATACTAAGCATGCTTGATTTTCTACTTAGATGTTCATATTGCATGCATCGTGCCATTGCATATAAACACCCATCGGTAGGTCATTGCATCCAAACCCACAATGGCATCAACAAAATTGTCACCACAAATGGCAACTATCGGCTCAGTTGTACCATCCCCATTATGATCATCCCTAGCAGAGTGGCCCCCAGTAGGATCATCCCCACGGAGTCTCTGGTAAAATCCCTAATGGGTTCCCAGCTAAGATTCTTCCCACTGAATCAGAAGCTCCAACAGATCCCCCAACGAGATCAAATGGGTCAGAATACTCCCCAGCAGAATTCACGGCCGAAACAATCCCCACAGAGTCGAAATCTTTAGCAGAGTCATCCGACGGACACAGTCCCCGACGGAGATCGTCAGGAGTCACAGGTTCACTCCCCAGCATAGTGCAGATACAAAACATATTATCAGAAGCATCATGATGCATGCAAACACATGAATCATGCACGCATTCACACATACATGCATCAAACCACCTCAACCATGTTTGTCTTCGATTGAAGGGGTCATCTCGAGAAGAGATCATTTCCAATTCAGAAAGGCCTAACCCAGAGTCAAAACATGCAAATCGGAGCCCAACGACTCCAAAACCTTAGGTATCAAAAATTTCTATAATTATCAGAATTTTTCGCTCACGCCAATATAATCCCGAGAAGGGTATTTCTTGCCTTTAATAGATTCTGGGGGCAAAACAATCTTACATCAACATCACGGGAACACCACTACATGGAGAATAAACTTATTACTTAGTGCTTCACCACACGGAGAAAAACACCACACTCATTTCAACCTTGTCGTCACATGGGCAAGGAAGAAATGCCTATGGAAGTCTTTTGCCTTTAACAGGTATCTAGGGGCAAAACAATCTTACATCAACGTCACAGGAACACCACCACACGAAGAATCAACTTATTACTCGGTGCTCCACCACACAGAGAAAAACGCCACACTCATTTCAACCTTGTCGTCACATGGGCAGGGAAGAAATGCCTATTGACGACGCTTCCTGCCTTTAACAGGGATCTAGGGGCAAGACAACAGCCATCCTCATGCTGCTTCTTCACCATATAGAAGGGACAACATGTCTCTCACTTTGACCTTGTCGCCACGTAGACAAGGAAGAAATGTTTGTTGAAGAACTTCTCGCCTTTAACAGGTATCTGGGGCCAGAACAACAGAAAAGCTCGTTCAACCTACTCGTCACATGACAGAGTAAGAACACTCATTTCAACCTTGTCGTCACATGGGCATGGAAGAAATGCCTATTGAACACGTTTCTTGCCTTTAACAGAGATCTGGGGGCAAGACAACAACCATCTTCGTTCTGCTTCTTCGCCACATAGAAGGGACAGCACGTCTCTCACTTCGACCTTGTCGCCACATAGACAGGGAAGAAATGTCTGTTGAAGAATTTCTCACCTTGAACAGGTATCTGGGGGCAGAACAACAGACCAACTCGTTCAATCTTTTCGTCACATGACAAAGGAAGAACATCCATTTCAACCTTGTCGTCACATGGGCATGGAAGAAATGTCTATAGAAATCTTTTACCTTTAACAGGTATCTGGGGGCAAAACAATCTTACATCAACAACACGGGAACACCACCACATGGAGAATCAACTTATTACTTGGTGCTCCACCACACGGAGAAAAAGACCACACTCATTTCAACCTTGTCGTCACGTGGGCAAGGAAGAAATGCCTATTGAAGACGCTTCTTGCCTTTAACAGGGATCTGGGGGCAAGACAACAGCCATCCTCATGCTGCTTCTTCGCCACATAGAAGGGACAACATGTCTCTCACTTCGACCTTGTCACCACGTAGACAGGGAAGAAATGTTTGTTGAAGAACTTCTCGCCTTTAACAGGTATCTGGGGCCAGAACAACAGAAAAGCTCGTTCAACCTTCTAGTCACATGACAGAGTAAGAACACTCATTTCAACCTTGTCGTCACATGGGCAAGGAAGAAATGCCTATTGAACACGTTTCTTGCCTTTAACAGGGATCTGGGGGCAAGACAACAACCATCCTCGTGCTGCTTCTTCGCCACATAGAAGGGATAGCATGTCTCTCACTTCGACCTTGTCGCCACATAGATAGGGAAGAAATGTCTATTGAAGAATTTATCGCCTTGAATAGGTATCTGGGGGCAGAACAACAGACCAACTCGTTCAATCTTTTCGTCACATGACAAAGGAAGAACATCCATTTCAACCTTGTCGCCACATGGGCATGGAAGAAATGTCTATAGAAATCTTTTACCTTTAACAGGTATCTGGGAGGAAAACAATCTTACATCAACAACACGGGAACACCACCACACGGAGAATCAACTTATTCCTTGGTGCTCCACCACACGGAGAAAAACACCACACTTATTTCAACCTTGTCATCAAATGGGCAAGGAAGAAATGCCTGTTGAAGACGATTCATACCTCTAACAGGGATCTAGGGGCAAGACAACAACCATCCTCGTGCTGCTTCTTTGCCACATAGAGGGGAAAACACGTCTCTCACTTCGACCTTGTTGCCACATAGACAGGGAAGAAATGTCTGTTGAAGAATTTCCCGCCATTAACAGGTATCTAGGGGCAGAACAACAGACCAACTCGTTCGACGGTTCAACACATGACAGAGGAAGAACATCCATTTCAACCTTCTCGTCACATGGGCAAGGAAGAAATGCCTATGGAAGTCTTTTGCCTTTAACAGGTATCTGGGGGCAAAACAATCTTACATCAACATCACGGGAACACCACCACACGAAGAATCAACTTATTACTCGGTGCTCCACCACACGGATAAAAACCCCACACTCATTTCAACCTTGGCGTCACATAGGCAAGGAAGAAATGCCTATTGAAGACGTTTCTTGCCTTTAACAGGGATCTGGGGGTAAGACAACAACCATCCTTGCGCTGCATCTTCGCCACATAGATGGGACAACACGTCTCTTAGTTCGACCTTGTCGCCACATAGACAGGGAAGAAATGTCTGTTGAAGAATTTCCCACCATTAACAGGTATCTGGGGGAGAACAACAGGCCAACTCATTCGACCTTTTCAACACATGACAGAGGAAGAACATACATTTCAACCTTCTCGTCACATGGGCAAGGAAGAAATGCCTATGGAAGTCTTTTGCCTTTAACAGGTATCTGGGGGCAAAACAATCTTACATCAACGTCACGGGAACACCACCACACGAAGAATCAACTTATTACTCGGTGCCCCACCACACAGAGAAAAACGCCACACTCATTTCAACCTTGTCGTCACATGGGCGAGGAAGAAATGCCTATTGAAGACGTTTCTTGCCTTTAACAGGGATCTGGGGGCAAGACAACAACCATCCTCGTGCTGCTTCTTCGCCACATAGATGGGAGAACACGTCTCTCACTTCGACCTTGTTGCCACACAGACAGGGAAGAAATGTCTGTTGAAGAATTTCCCGCCAATAACCGGTATCTGGGGGCAGAACAACAGACCAACGCGTTTGACGGTTCAATACACGACAGAGGAAGAACATCCATTTCAACCTTCTCGTCACGTGGGCAAGGAAGAAATGCCTATGGAAGTCTTTTGCCTTTAACAGGTATCTGGGGGCAAAACAATCTTACATCAACATCACGGGAACACCACCACACGAAGAATCAACTTATTACTCGGTGCTCCACCACACGGAGAAAATCGCCACACGCATTTCAACCTTGTCGTCACATGGGCAAGGAAGAAATGCCTATTGAAGACGTTTCCTACCACTAACAGGGATCTAGGGGCAAGACAACAACCATCCTCGTGCTGCTTCTTCGCCACATAGATGGGACAACACGTCTCTCACTTCAACCTTGTTGCCACATAGACAGGGAAGAAATGTCTGTTGAAGAATTTCCCGCCATTAACATATAACTGGGGGCAGAACAACAGACCAACTCGTTCGACGGTTCAACACATGACAGAGGAAGAACATCCATTTCAACCTTCTCGTCACATGGGCAAGGAAGAAATGCCTATGGAAGTCTTTTGCCTTTAACAGGTATCTAGGGGCAAAACAATCTTACATCAACATCACAGGAACACCACCACACGAAGAATCAATTTATTACTCGGTGCTCCACCACACGGAGAAAAACGCCACACTCATTTCAACCTTGTCGTCACATGGGCAAGGAAGAAATGCCAATTGAAGACGTTTCTTGCCTTTAACAGGGATCTGGGGGCAAGACAACAACCATCCTTGTGCTGCTTCTTCGCCACATAGATGGGACAACACGTCTCTCACTTCGACCTTACCACCACATAGACAGGGAAGAAATGTCTGTTGAAGAATTTCCCGCCATTAACAGGTATCTGGGGGCAGAACAACAGGCCAACTCGTTCGACCTTTTCAACACATGACAGAGGAAGAACATCCATTTCAACCTTCTCGTCACATGGGCAAGGAAGAAATGCCTATGGAAGTCTTTTGCCTTTAACAGGTATCTAGGGGCAAAACAATCTTATATCAACGTCACAGGAACACCACCACACGAAGAATCAACTTATTACTCGGTGCTCCACCACACAGAGAAAAACGCCACACTCATTTCAACCTTGTCGTCACATGGGCAGGGAAGAAATGCCTATTGAAGACGCTTCCTGCCTTTAACAGGGATCTGGGGGCAAGACAACAGCCATCGTCATGCTTCGTCTTCTGCACATAGAAGGGACAACATGTCTCTCACTTTGACCTTGTCGCCACATAGACAAGGAAGAAATGTTTGTTGAAGAACTTCTCGCCTTTAACAGGTATCTGGGGCCAGAACAATAGAAAAGCTCGTTCAACCTACTCGTCACATGACAGAGTAAGAACACTCATTTCAACCTTGTCGTCACATGGGCATGGAAGAAATGCCTATTGAACACGTTTCTTGCCTTTAACAGGGATCTGGGGGCAAGACAACAACCATCCTCGTTCTGCTTCTTCGCCACATAGAAGGGACAGCACGTCTCTCACTTCGACCTTGTCACCACATAGATAGGGAAGAAATGACTGTTGAAGAATTTCTCGCCTTGAACAGGTATCTGGGGGCAGAACAACAGACCAACTCGTTCAATCTTTTCGTTACATGACAAAGGAAGAACATCCATTTCAACCCTGTCGTCACATGGGCATGGAAGAAATTTCTATAGAAATCTTTTACCTTTAACAGGTATCTGGGGGCAAAACAATCTTACATCAACAACACGGGAACACCACCACACGGAGAATCAACGTATTACTTGGTGGTCCACCACGCGGAGAAAAACACCACACTCATTTCAACCTTGTCATCACATGGGCAAAGAAGAAATGCCTATTAAAGACGTTTCATACCTCTAATAGGGATCTAGGGGCAAGACAACAACCATCCTCGTGCTGCTTCTTCGCCACATAGATGGGACAACACGTCTCTCACTTCGACCTTGTCGCCACATATACAGGGAACAAATGTCTGTTGAAGAATTTCCCACCATTAACAGGTCTCTGGGGGCAGAATAACAGACCAACTCGTTCGACCGTTCAACACATGACAGAGGAAGAACATCCATTTCAACCTTCTCGTCACATGGGCAAGGAAGAAATGCCTATGGAAGTCTTTTGCCTCTAACAGGTATCTGGGGGCAAAACAATCTTACATCAACATCACGGGAACACCACCACACGAAGAATCAACTTATTACTCGGTGCTCCACCACACGGAGGAAAACGCCACACCTATTTCAACCTTGTCATCACATGGGCAAGGAAGAAATGCCAATTGAAGACGTTTCTTGCCTTTAACAGGGATCTGGGGGCAAGACAACAACCATCCTTGTGCTGCTTCTTCGCCACATAGATGGGACAACACGTCTCTCACTTCGACCTTACCGCCACATAGACAGGGAAGAAATGTCTGTTGAAGAATTTCCCGCCATTAACAGGTATCTGGGGGCAGAACAACAGGCCAACTCGTTCGACCTTTTCAACACATGACAGAGGAAGAACATCCATTTCAACCTTCTCGTCACATGGGCAAGGAAGAAATGCCTATGGAAGTCTTTTGCCTTTAACAGGTATCTAGGGGCAAAACAATCTTATATCAACGTCACAGGAACACCACCACACGAAGAATCAACTTATTACTCGGTGCTCCACCACACAGAGAAAAACGCCACACTCATTTCAACCTTGTCGTCACATGGGTAGGGAAGAAATGCCTATTGAAGACGCTTCCTGCCTTTAACAGGGATCTGGGGGCAAGACAACAGCCATCGTCATGCTTCGTCTTCTGCACATAGAAGGGACAACATGTCTCTCACTTTGACCTTGTCGCCACGTAGACAAGGAAGAAATGTTTGTTGAAGAACTTCTCGCCTTTAACAGGTATCTGGGGCCAGAACAACAGAAAAGCTCGTTCAACCTACTCGTCACATGACAGAGTAAGAACACTCATTTCAACCTTGTCGTCACATGGGCATGGAAGAAATGCCTATTGAACACGTTTCTTGCCTTTAACAGGGCTCTGGGGGCAAGACAACAACCATCCTCGTTCTGCTTCTTCGCCACATAGAAGGGACAGCACGTCTCTCACTTCGACCTTGTCACCACATAGATAGGGAAGAAATGACTGTTGAAGAATTTCTCGCCTTGAACAGGTATCTGGGGGCAGAACAACAGACCAACTCGTTCAATCTTTTCGTTACATGACAAAGGAAGAACATCCATTTCAACCCTGTCGTCACATGGGCATGGAAGAAATTTCTATAGAAATCTTTTACCTTTAACAGGTATCTGGGGGCAAAACAATCTTACATCAACAACACGGGAACACCACCACACGGAGAATCAACGTATTACTTGGTGGTCCACCACACGGAGAAAAACACCACACTCATTTCAACCTTGTCATCACATGGGCAAAGAAGAAATGCCTATTAAAGACGTTTCATACCTCTAATAGGGATCTAGGGGCAAGACAACAACCATCCTCGTGCTGCTTCTTCGCCACATAGATGGGACAACACGTCTCTCACTTCGACCTTGTCGCCACATATACAGGGAACAAATGTCTGTTGAAGAATTTCCCACCATTAACAGGTCTCTGGGGGCAGAATAACAGACCAACTCGTTCGACCGTTCAACACATGACAGAGGAAGAACATCCATTTCAACCTTCTCGTCACATGGGCAAGGAAGAAATGCCTATGGAAGTCTTTTGCCTCTAACAGGTATCTGGGGGCAAAACAATCTTACATCAACATCACGGGAACACCACCACACGAAGAATCAACTTATTACTCGGTGCTCCACAACACGGAGAAAAACGCCACACTCATTTCAACCTTGTCGTCACATGGGCAAGGAAGAAATGCCTATTGAAGACGTTTCTTGCCTTTAACAGGGATCTGGGGGTAAGACAACAACCATCCTCGTGCTGCTTCTTCGCCACATAGATGGGACAGCACGTCTCTCACTTCGACCTTGTTGCCACATAGACAGGGAAGAAATGTCTGTTGAAGAATTTCCCGCCATTAACAGGTATCTGGGGGCAGAACAACCGACCAACTCGTTCGACCTTTTCAACACATGACAGAGGAAGAACATCCATTTCAACCTTCTCGTCACATGGGCATGGAAGAAATGCCTATAGAAGTCTTTTGCCTTTAACAGGTATCTGCGGGCAAAATAATCTTACATCAACATCACGGGAACACCACCACACGGAGAATCAACTTATTACTCGGTGCACCACCACACGGAGAAAAACACCACACTCATTTCAACCTGGTCATCACATGGGCAAGGAAGAAATGCCTACTGAAGACGATTCTTGCCTTTAAAAGGGATCCGGGGGCAAGACAACAACCATCCTCGTGCTGTTTCTTCGCCACATAGGAGGGACAGCATGTCTCTAAGTTCGACATTGTTGCCACATAGACAGGGAAGAAATGTCTGCTGTAGAATTTCTTGCCTTTCACAGGTATCTGGGGGTAGAACAACAGACCAAGCCGTTCAACCTTTTCATCACATGACAGAGGAAGAACATCCCTTTCAACCTTGTCGTCACATGGGCAAGGAAGAAATGTCTTTAGAAGTCTTTTGCCTTTAATAGGTATCTGGGGGCAAAACAATCTTACATCAACATCACAGGAACACCACCACACAGAGAATCAACTTATTACTCAGTGCTCCACCACACGGAGAAAAACACCACACTCATTTCAACCTTGTTGTCACATGGGCAGGGAAGAAATGCCTATTGAAGACGCTTCTTGCCTTTAACAGGGATCTGGGGACAAGACAACAGCCATCCTCATGCTGCTTCTTCGCCACATAGAAGGGACAACATGTCTCTCACTTCGACCTTGTCACCATGTAGACAGGCAAGAAATGTTTGGTGAAGAACTTCTCGCCTTTAACAGGTATCTGGGGCCAGAACAACAGAAAAGCTTGTTCAAGCTTCTCGTCACATGACAGAGTAAGAACACTCATTTCAACCTTGTCGTCACATGGGCAAGGAAGAAATGCCTATTGACACGTTTCTTGGCTTTAACAGGGATCTGGGGGCAAGACAACAACCATCCTCGTACTGCTTATTCGCCACATAGAAGGGACAGCACGTCTCTCACTTCGACCTTGTCGCCACATAGATAGGGAAGAAATGTCTGTTGAAGAATTTCTCGCCTTGAACAGGTATCTGGGGGCAGAACAACAGACCAACTCGTTCATTCTTTTCGTCACATGACAAAGGAAGAACATCCATTTCAACCTTGTCGTCGCATGGGCATGGAAGAAATGTCTATAGAAATCTTTTACCTTTAACAGGTATCTGGGGGCAAAACAATCTTACATCAACAACACGGGAACACCACCACACGGAGAATCAACCTATTACTTGGTGCTCCACCACACGGAGAAAAACACCACACTTATTTCAACCTTGTCATCACATGGGCAAGGAAGAAATGCCTATTGAAGACGTTTCATACCTCTAACAGGGATCCAGGGGCAAGACAACAACCATCCTCATGCTGCTTCTACACCACATAGATGGGACAACACGTCTCTCACTTCGACCTTGTTGCCACATAGACAGGGAAGAAATGTCTGTTGAAGAATTTCCCGCCATTAACAGGTATCTGGGGGCAGAACAACAGACCAACTCGTTCGACGGTTCAACACATGACAGAGGAAGAACATCCATTTCAACCTTCTCGTCACATGGAGAAGGAAGAAATGCCTATGGAAGTCTTTGGCCTTTAACAGGTATCTGGGGGCAAAACAATCTTACATCAACATCACGGGAACACCACCACACGAAGAATCAACTTATTACTCGGTGCTCCACCACACGGAGAAAAACGCCACACTCATTTCAACCTTGTCGTCACATGGGCAAGGAAGAAATGCCTATTGAAGACGTTTCTTGCCTTTAACAGGGATTTGGGGGTAAGACAACAACCATCCTTGTGCTGCTTCTTCGCCACATAGATGGGACAACACGTCTCTCTCTTCGACCTTGTCGCCACATAGACAGGGAAGAAATGTCTGTTGAAGAATTTCCCGCCATTAACAGGTATCTGGGGGCAGAACAACAGGCCAACTCGTTCGACCTTTTCAACACATGACAGAGGAAGAACATCCATTTCAACCTTCTCGTCACATGGGCAAGGAAGAAATGCCTATGGAAGTCTTTTGCCTTTAACAGGTATCTGGGGGCAAAACAATCTTACATCAACGTCACGGGAACACCACCACACGAAGAATCAACTTATTACTCGGTGCTCCACCACACAGAGAAAAACGCCACACTCATTTCAACCTTGTCGTCACATGGGCGAGGAAGAAATGCTTATTGTAGACGTTTCTTGCCTTTAACAGGGATCTGGGGGCAAGACAACAACCATCCTCGTGCTGCTTCTTCGCCACATAGATGGGACAACACATCTCTCACTTCGACCTTGTTGCCACATAGACAGGGAAGAAATGTCCGTTGAAGAATTTCCCGCCATTAACAGGTATCTGGGGGCAGAACAACAGACTAACTCGTTCGACGGTTCAACACATGACAGAGGAAGAACATCCATTTCGACCTTCTCGTTACATGGGCAAGGAAGAAATGCCTATGGAAGTCTTTTGCCTTTAACAGGTATCTGGGGGCAGAACAATCTTACATCAACATCACGGGAACACCACCACATGAAGAATCAACTTATTACTCGGTGCTCCACCACACGGAGAAAAACGCCACACTCATTTCAACCATGTCGTCACATGGGCAAGGAAGAAATGCCTATTGAAGACGTTTCATACCTCTAACAGGGATCTAGGGGCAAGACAACAACCATCCTCATGCTGCGTCTTCGCCACATAGATGGGACAACATGTCTCTCACTTCAACCATGTTGCCACATAGACAGGGAAGAAATTTCTGTTGAAGAATTTCCCGCCATTAACAGGTATCTGGGGGCAGAACAACAGACCAACTCATTCGACGGTTCAACACATGACAGAGGAAGAACATCCATTTCAACCTTCTCATCACATGGGCAAGGAAGAAATGCCTATGGAAGTCTTTTGCCTTTAACAGGTATCTCGGGGCAAAACAATCTTACATCAACATCACGGGAACACCACCACACGAAGAATCAACTTATTACTCGGTGCACCACCACACGGAGAAAAACACCACACTCATTTCAACCTTGTCGTCACATGGGCAGGGAAGAAATGCCTAATGAAGAAGCTTCTTGCCTTTAACAGGGATCTGGGGGCAAGACAACAGCCATCCTCATGCTGCTTCTTCGCCACATAGACGGGACAACATGTCTCTCACTTCGACTGTCACCACGTAGATAGGGAAGAAATGTCTGTTGTAGAATTTCTTGCCTTTCACAGGTATCTGGGGGCAGAACAACAGACCAAGCCGTTCAACCTTTTCATCACATGACAGAGGAAGAACATCCCTTTCAACCTTGTCGTCAAATAGGCAAGGAAGAAATGTCTTTAGAAGTCTTTTGCCTTTAACAGGTGTCTGGGGGCAAAACAATCTTACATCAACATCACAAGAACACCACCACACAGAGAATCGACTTATTACTCATTGCTCCACCACATGGAGAAAAACACCACACTCATTTCAACCTTGTCGTCACATGGGCAGGGAAGAAATGCCTATTGAAGACGCTTCTTGCCTTTAACAGGGATCTGGGGGCAAGACAACAGCCATCCTCATGCTGCTTCTTCGCCACATAGAAGGGACAACATGTCTCTCACTTCGACCTTGTCACCACGTAGACAGGGAAGAAATGTTTGTTGAAGAATTTCCCGCCATTAACAGGTATCTGGGGGCAGAACAACAGACCAACTCATTCGACGGTTCAACACATGACAGAGGAAGAACATCCATTTCAACCTTCTCGTCACATGGCAAGGAAGAAATGCCTATGGAAGTCTTTTGCCTTTAACAGGTATCTGGGGGCAAAACAATCTTACATCAACATCACGGGAACACCACCACACGAAGAATCAACTTATTACTCGGTGCACCACCACACGGAGAAAAACACCACACTCATTTCAACCTTGTCGTCACATGGGCAGGGAAGAAATGCCTATTGAAGACGTTTCATACCTCTAATAGGGATCTGGGGGCAAGACAACAACCATCCTCATACTGCTTCTTCGCCATATAGATGGGACAACACGTCTCTCACTTTTGACCTTGTCGCCACATAGACAGGGAAGAAATGTCTGTTGAAGAATTTCCCGCCATTAACAGGTTTCTGGGGGCAGAATAACAGACCAACTCGTTCGACCTTTTCAACACATGACAGAGGAAGAACATCCATTTCAACCTTCTCGTCACGTGGGCAAGGAAGAAATTCCTATGGAAGTCTTTTGCCTTTAACAGGTATCTGGGGGAAAAACAATCTTACATCGACAACACGGGAACACCACCACACGAAGAATCAACTTATTACTCGGTGCTCCACCACACGGAGAAAAACGCCACACTCATTTCAACCTCGTCGTCACATGGGCAAGGAAGAAATTTCTATTGAAGACGTTTCTTGCCTTTAACAGGGATCTGGGGGCAAGACAACAACCATCCTCGTGCTGCTTCTTCGCCACATAGATGGGACAACACGTCTCTCACTTCAACCTTGTTACCACATAGACAGGGAAGAAATGTCTGTTGAAGAATTTCCCGCCATTAACAGGTATCTGGGGGCAGAACAACAGACCAACTCGTTTGACGGTTCAACACATGACAGAGGAAAAATATCCATTTCAACCTTCTCGTCACATGGGCAAGGAAGAAATGCCTATGGAAGTCTTTTGCCTTTAACAGGTATCTGGGGGCAAAACAATCTTACATCAACATCACGGGAACACCACCACACGAAGAATCAACTTATTACTCGGTGCTCCATCACACGGAGAAAAACGCCACACTCATTTCAACCTTGTCGTCACATGGGCGAGGAAGAAATGCCTATTGAAGACGTTTCTTGCTTTTAACAGGGATCTAGGGGCAAGACAACAACCATCCTCGTGCTGCTTCTTCGCCACATAGATGGGACAACACGTCTCTCACTTCGACCTTGTCGCCACATAGACAGGGAAGAAATGTCTGTTGAAGAATTTCCCGCCATTAACAGGTATCTGGGGGCAGAACAACAGACCAACTCATTCGACCTTTTCAACACATGACAGCGGAAGAACATCCATTTCAACCGTCTCGTCACATGGGCATGGAAGAAATGCCTATGGAAGTCTTTTTCCATTAACAGGTATCTGGGGGCAAAACAATCTTACATCAACATCACGGGAACACCACCGCACGGAGAATCAACTTATTACATGGTGCTCCACCACACGGAGAAAAACACCACACTCATTTCAACCTTGTCATCACATGGGCAAGGAAGAAATGCATATTGAAGATGTTTCATACCTCTAACAGGGATCTTGGGGCAAGCCAACAACCATCCTCGTGCTACTTCTTCGCTACATAGATGGGACAACACGTCTCTCACTTCGACCTTGTCACCACATAGACAGGGAAGAATGGTCTATTGAAGAATTTCTCACCTTCAACAGGTATATGGGGGAAGAACAACAGACCAAGTCGTTCGAATTTTTCGTCACATGACAGAGGAAGAACATCCATTTCAACCTTGTCGTCATATGGGCAAGGAAGAAATGTCTATAGAAGTCTTTTGCCTTTAACAGGTATCTGGGGGCAATGCAATCTTACATCAACATCACGGGAACACCACCATACGGAGAATCAACTTATTACTCGGTGCTCCACCATAAGGAGAAAAACACCACACTCATTTCAACCTTGTCGTCACGTGGGCAAGGAAGAAATGCCTATTAAAGATGTTCTTGCCTTTAACAGGGATCTGGGGGCAAGACAACAACCATCCTCGTGCTGCTGCTTCGCCACATAGAAGGGACAACACGTCTCTCACTTCGACCTTGTTGCCACATGGACAGGGAGGAATGTCTGTTGAAGAACTTCTCGCCTTTAATAGGTATATGGGGGCAGAACAATAGAATAGCTCATTCAACCTTCTCGTCACATGACAGAGTAAGAACACTCATTTCAACCTTGTCGTCACATGGACGAGGAAGAAATGCTTATTGAACACGTTTCTTGCCTTTAACAGGGATCTGGGGGTAAGACAACAACCATCCTCGTGCTGCTTCTTCGCCACATAAAAGGGACAACACGTCTCTCACTTCGACCTTGTCGACACATAGGTAGGGAAGAAATGTCTGTTGAAGAATTTCTCGCCTTGAATAGGTATCTGGGGGCAGAACAACAGGCCAACTCGTTCAATCTTTTCATCACATGACAAAGGAAGAACATCCATTTCAACCCTGTCGTCACATGGGCACGGAAGAAATGTCTATAGAAATCTTTGACCTTTAACAGGTATCTGGGGCAAAACAATCTTACATCAACAGCACAGGAACACCACCACACGGAGAATCAACTTATTACTTGGTGCTCCACCATACGGAGAAAAACACCACACTCATTTCAACCTTGTCATCACATGGGCAAGGAAGAAATGCCTATTGAAGACGTTTCATATCTCAAACAGGGATCTAGGGGCAAGTCAACAACCATCCTCGTGCTGCTTCTTCGCCACATAGATGGAACAACACGTCTCTCACTTCGACCTTGTCGCCACATAGACAGGGAAGAAATGTCTGTTGAAGAATTTCCCGCCATTAACAGGTATCTGGGGGCGGAACAACAGACCAACTCGTTCGACCTTTCAACACATTACAAAGGAAGAACATCCATTTCAACCTTCTCGTCACATAGGCAAGGAAGAAATGCCTATGGAAGTCTTTTGCCTTTAACAGGTATCTGGGGGCGAAACAATCTTACATCAACATCATAGGAACACCACCACACAGAGAATCAACTTATTACTTGGTGCTCCACCACACGGAGAAAAACACCACACTCATTTCAACCATATCGTCACACGGGCAGGGAAGAAATGCCTATTGAAGATGCATCTTGCCTTTAACAGGGATCTGGGGGTAAGACAACAGCCATCCTCATGCTGATTCTTCGCCACATAGAAGGGACAACATGTCTCTCACTTCGACCTTGTCGCCACGTAGACAGCAAAGAAATGTTTGTTGAAGAACTTCTTGCCTTTAACAGGTATCGAGGGCCAGAACAACAGAAAAGCTCGTTCAACCTTCTCGTCACATGACAGAGTAAGAACACTCATTTCAACCTTGTCGTCACATGGGCAAGGAAGAAATGCCTATTGAACACGGTTCTTGCCTTTAACAGGGATCTGGGGGCAAGACAACAACCATCCTCGTGCTACTTCTTCTCCATATAGAAGGGACATCACGTCTCTCACTTCGACCTTGTCGCCACGTAGATAGGGAAGAAATGTCTGTTGAAGAATTTCTCGCCTTGAACAGGTATCTGGGGGCAGAACAACAGACCAGCTCATTCAATCTTTTCGTCACATGACAGAGGAAGAACATCCATTTCAACCCTGTCGTCGCATGGGCATGGAAGAAATGTCTATAGAAATCTTTTACCTTTAATAGGTATCTGTGGGCAAAACAATCTTACATCAACAACACGGGGAACACCACCACACGGAGAATCAACTTATTACTTGGTGCTCCACCACACGGAGAAAAACACCGCACTCATTTCAACCTTGTCATCGCATGGGCAAGGAAGAAATGCCTATTGAAGCCGCTTCATAACTCTAACAGGGATCTAGGGGCAAGACAACAACCATCCTCGTGCTACTTCTTCGCTATATAGATGGGACAACACGTCTCTCACTTCGACTTTGACGCCACATAGACAGAGAAAGAAATGTCTGTTGAAGAATTTCCCGCCATTAACAGGTATCTGGGGGCAGAACAACAGACCAACTCATTCGACCTTCTCAACAAATGACAGAGGAAGAACATCCATTTCAACCTTCTCGTCACGTGGGCAAGGAAGATATGCCTATGGAAGACTTTTGCCTTTAACAGGTATCTGGGGGCAAAACAATCTTACATCAACATCACGGGAATACCACCAAACGAAGAATCAACTTATTACCCGGTGCTCCACCACACGGAGAAAAACACCACACTCATTTCAACCTTGTCGTCACATGGGCAAGGAAGAAATGCCTATTGAAGACGTTTCTTGCCTTTAACAAGGATCTGGGGGCAAGACAACAACCATCCTCGTGCTACATAGAAGGGACGGCATGTCTCTTACTTCGACCTTGTCTCCACATAGATAGGGAGGAATGTCTGTTGAAGAACTTCTCGCCTTTAACAGGTATCCGGGGCCAGAACAACAGAATAGCTCGTTCAACCTTCTCGTCACATGACATAAGATGAACACTCATTTCAACCTTGTCGTCACATGGGCAAGGGAGAAATGCCTATTGAACACGATTCTTGCCTTTAACAGGGATCTGGGGGCAAGACAACAACCATCCTTGTGCTGCTTCTTTGCCACATAGAAGGTACAGCACGTCTCTCTCTTCGACCTTGTCACCACATAGACAGGGAAGAAATGTCTATTGAAGAATTTCTCACCTTTAACTGGTATCTGGGGGAAGAACAACAGACCAAGTCGTTCGACCTTTTCGTCGCATAACAGAGGAAGAACATTCATTTCAACCTTGTCGTCACATGGGCAAGGAAGAAATGTCTATAGAAGTCTTTTGCCTTTAACAGGTATCTGGGGGCAATACAATCTTACATCAAGATCACGGGAACACCACCATGCGGAGAATCAACTTATTACTCGGTGCTCCAACAATAGGAGAAAAACACCACACTCATTTCAACCTTGTCGTCACATGGCCAAAGAAGAAATGCCTATCGAAGATGTTTCTTGCCTTTAACAGGGATCTGGGGGCAAGACAACAACCATCCTCATGCTGCTCCTTCGCCACATAGAAGGGACAACACGTCTCTTACTTCGACCTTGTTGCCACATGGACAGGGAGGAATGTCTATTAAAGAACTTCTTGCCTTTAACAGGTATCTGGGGACAGAACAACAAAACAGCTCGTTCAACCTTCTCATCACATGATGGAGGAAGAACACTCATTTCAACCTTGTCGTCACATGGGCAAGCAAGAAATGCCTATTGAACACCTTTCTTGCCTTTAACAGGGATCTGGGGGCAAGACAACAACCATCCTCGTGCTGCTTCTTTGCCACATAGAAGGTACATCACGTCTCTCTCTTCGACCTTGTCACCACATAGACAGGGAAGAAATGTCTATTGAAGAATTTCTCGCCTTTAACAGGTATCTGGGGGAAGAACAACAGACCAAGCCGTTCGACCTTTTCGTCGCATGACAGAGGAAGAACATCCATTTCAACCTTGTCGTCACATGGGCAAGGAAGAAATGTCTATAGAAGTCTTTTGCCTTTAACAGGTATCTGGGGGCAATACAATCTTACGTCAACATCATGGGAACACCACCATGCGGAGAATCAACTTATTACTCGGTGCTCTAACAATAGGAGAAAAACACCACACTCATTTCAGCCTTGTCATCACATGGGCAAGGAAGAAATGCCGAATGAAGACGTTTCTTACCTTTAACAGGGATCTGGGGGCAAGACAACAACCATCCTCGTGCTGCTTCTTCGCCACATAGAAGGGACGGCACATCTCTTACTTCGACCTTGTCGCCACGTAGACAGGGAGGAATGTCTGTTGAAGAACTTCTCGCCTTTAACAGGTATCTGGGGCCAGAACAACAGAACAGCTCGTTCAACCTTCTCGTCACATGACATAGGAAGAACACTCATTTCACCCTTGTCGTCACATAGGCAAGGAAGAAATGCGTATTGAACACGTTTCCTGCCTTTAATCGGGATCTGGGGGCAAGGCAACAACCATCCTCGTGCTGCTTCTTCGCCACATAGAAGGGACAGCACGTCTCTCTCTTCGACCTTGTCACCATATAGACAGGGAAGAAATGTATGTTAAAGAATTTCTTGCCTTTAACAGGTATCTGGGGGCAAAAGAATAGACCAAGTCGTTCGACCTTTTCGTCACAAGACAGAGGAAGAACATCAATTTCAACCTTGTCGTCACATGGGCAAAGAAGAAATGTCTATAGAAGTCTTTCACCTTTAACAGGTATCTGGGGGCAAAACAATCTTAAATCAACATCACGGCAACACACCACCATATAGAGAATCAACTTATTACTTGGTGCTCCACCACAAGGAGAAAAACACCACACTCATTTCAACCTTGTCATCACATGGGCAAGGAAAAAATGCCTATTGAAGATGTTTCTTGCCTTTAACAGGGATCTGGGGGCAAGACAACAACCATCCTCGTGCTGCTCCTTCGCCACATAGAAGGGACAACACGTCTCTTACTTCGACCTTGTTGCCACATAGACAGGGAGGAATGTCTGTTGAAGAACTTCCCGCCTTTAACAGGTATCTGGGCGCAGAACAACAGAATAGCTCGTTCAACCTTCTCATCACATGACGGAGGAAGAACACTCATTTCAACCTTGTCGTCACATGGGCAAGGAAGAAATGCCTATTTGACACGTTTCTTACCTGTAACCGGGATCTGGGGGCAAGACAACAACCATCCTCGTGCTGCTTCTTCACCACATGGACGGTACAGCACGACTCTCTCTTCGACCTTGTCACCACATAGACAGGGAAGAAATGTTTGTTGAAGAATTTCTCGCCTATAACAGGTATCTGGGGGCAAAACAACAGACCAAGTCGTTCGACCTTTTCGTCACATGACAGAGGAAGAACATCCATTTCAACCTTGTCGTCACATGGGCAAGGAAGAAATGTCTATAGAAGTCTTTCACCTTTAACCGGTATCTGGGGGCAAAACAACAACCATCCTTGTCTTGCTTCTTCGACACACAGAAGGGAATGCACGTCTCTCACTTTGACCTTGTCGCCACATAGACAGGAAAGAAATGTCTGTTGAAGAATTTCTCACTTTGAACAGGTATCTAGGGGCAGAACAACAGATCAACTCGTTCGCCCTTTTCGTCACATGACAGAGGAAGAACATCCATTTCAACCTTGTCGTCACATGGGCATGGAAGAAATTTCTATAGAAGACTTTTACCTTTAACAGGTATCGGGGGGCAAAACAATCTTACATCAACATCACGGGATCACCACCACATAGAGAACCAACTTATTACTTGGTGCTCCACCACACGGAGAAAAGCACCACACTCATTTCAACATTGTCATCATATGGGCAAGGAAGAAATGCCTAATGAAGACGTTTCTTGCCTTTAACAGGGATCTGGGGGCAAGACAACAACCATCCTCGTGCTGCTTCTTCGCCACACAGAAGGGAATGCACGTCTCTCACTTTGACCTTGTCGCCACATAGACAGGAAAGAAATGTCTGTTGAAGAATTTCTCACCTTGAATAGGTATCTAGGGGCAGAACAACAGATCAACTCGTTCGCCCTTTTCGTCACATGACAGAGGAAGAACATCCATTCCAACCTTGTCGTCACGTGGGCATAGAAGAAATTTCTATAAAAGACTTTTACCTTTAACAG
This sequence comes from Euphorbia tirucalli, assembly GCA_039660915.1. Lineage (NCBI taxonomy): Eukaryota > Viridiplantae > Streptophyta > Magnoliopsida > Malpighiales > Euphorbiaceae > Euphorbia > Euphorbia tirucalli. Next base: position 20,221,446 of record CM077634.1, on the reverse strand, counting down.
GTATCGGGGGGGAAAACAATCTTACATCAACATCACGGGATCACCACCACACAGAGAATCAACTTATTACTTGGTGCTCCACCACACGGAGAAAAGCACCACACTCATTTCAACATTGTCATCATATAGGCAAGGAAGAAATGCCTAATGAAGACGTTTCTTGCCTTTAACAGGGATCTGGGGGCAAGACAACAACCATCCTCGTGCTGCTTCTTCACCACATAAAAAGGACGGCACATCTCTTACTTCGACCTTGTCACCACATAGACAGGGAGGAATGTGTGTTGAAGAACTTCTCGCCTTTAATAGGTATCTGGGGCTAGAACAACATAACAGCTCGTTCAGCCTTCTCGTCACATGACAGAGGAAGAACACTCATTTCAACCTTTGTCGTCACATGGGCAAGGAAGAAATGCCTATTGAACACGGTTCCTGCCTTTAACCGGGATCTAGGGGCAAGACAACAACCATCCTCGTGCTGCTTCTTCACCACATAGACGGGACAACACGACTCTCTCTTTGACCTTGTCACCACATAGACAGGGAAGAAATGTTTGTTGAAGAATTTCTCGCCTTTAACAGGTATCTGGGGGCAAAACAACAGACCAAGTCGTTCGACCTTTTCATCACATGACAAAGGAAGAGCATCCATTTCAACCTTGTCGTCACATGGGCAAGGAAGAAATGTCTATAGAAGTCTTTCACCTTTAACCGGTATCTGGGGGCAAAACAATCTTACATCAACATCACGGGAACACCACCATACAGAGAATCAACATATTACTCGGTGCTTCACCGCCCGGAGAAAAACACCACACTCATTTCAACCTTGTCGTCACATGGGCAAGGAAGAAATGCCTGTTGAAGATGCTTCTTTCCTTTAACAGGGATCTGGGGGTAAGACAACAGCCATCCTCGTGCTGCTTCTTCACCATATAGAAGGGACAACACGTCTGTCATTTCAACCTTGTCGCCACGTAGGTAGGGAAGAAATGTCAGTTGAAGAACTTCTCTCCTTTAACAGGCATCTGGGGACAGAACAACAGAACAGCTCGTTCAACCTTCTCACCACATGACGGAGGAAGAACACTCATTTCAACCTTGTCGTCACATGGGCAAGGAAGAAATGCCTATTGAACATGTTTCTTGCCTTTACCAGGGATCTGGGAGCAAGACAACAACCATCCTCGTGCTGCTTCTTCGCCACATAGAAGGGATGGCACGTCTCTCACTTCGACCTTGTTGCCACATAGACAGGGAAGAAATGTCTGTTGAAGAATTTCTCGCCTTGAGCAGGTATCTGGGGGTAGAACAATAGACCAACTCGTTCGCCCTTTTCGTCACATGACAGAGGAAGAACATCCATTTCAACCTTGTCATCACATGGGCATGGAAGAAATGTCTATTGAAGTCTTTTACCTTTAACAGGTATCTGGGGGCAAAACAATCTTACATCAACATCACGGGAACACCACCACACAGAGAATCAACTTATTCCTTGGTGCTCCACCACACGGAGAAAAACACCACACTCATTTCAACCTTGTCATCATATGGGCAAGGAAGAAATGCCCAATGAAGAAGTTTCTTGCCTTTAACAATGATCTGGGGGCAAGACAACAACCATCCTCGTGATGCTTCTTCCCCACATAGAAGGGACGGCACATCTCTTACTTCGACCTTGTCGCCACATAGACAGGGAGGAATGTTATGTTGAAGAACTTCTCTGCTTTAACAGGTATCTGGGGCCAGAACAACAGAACAGCTCGTTCAACCTTCTCGTCACATGACAGAGGACGAACACTCATTTCAACCTTCTCGTCACATGGGCAAGGAAGAAATGCCTATTGAACACGTTTCTTGCCTTTAACAGGGGTCTGGGGGCAAGATAACAACCATCCTCAGGCTGCTTCTTTGCCACATAGAAGGGATAGCACGTCTCTCTCTTCGACCTTGTCACCACATAGACTAGGAAGAAATGTCTGTTAAAGAATTTCTCGCCTTTAACGGGTATCTGGGGGCAAAACAACAGACCAAGTTGTTCGACCTTTTCGTCACATGACAGAGGAAGATCATCCATTTCCACCTTTTTGTCACATGGGCAAGGAAGAAATGTCTATAGAAGTCTTTCACCTTTAACAGGTATCTAGGGGCAAAGCAATCTTACATCAACATCACGGGAACACCAACATACGGAGAATCAACTTATTACTCGGTGCTCCACTACATGGAGAAAAACACCACACTCATTTCAACCTTGTCGTCACATGGGCAAGGAAGAAATGCCTATTGAACACGTTTTTTGCCTTTAACAGGGATCGGGGGGCAAGACAACAACCATCCTTGTGCTGCTTCTTCGCCGCATAGAAGGGACAGCACGTCTCTCTCTTCGACCTTGTCACCACATAGACAGGGAAGAAATGTCTGTTGAAGAATTTCTCGCCTTGAACAGGTATCTGGGGGCAGAACAATAGACCAACTGGTTCAACCTTTTCGTCACATGAGAGAGGAAGAACATCCGTTTCAACCTTGTCGTCACATGGGCAAGGAAGAAATGTCTATTGAAGTCTTTCGCCTTTAATAGGTATCTGGGGGGCAAAACAATCTTACATAAACATCACGGGAACACCACCATATGGAGAATCAACTTATTACTCGGTGCTCCACTACACGGAGAAAAACACCACACTTATTTCAACCTTGTCCTCACATGGGCAAGGAAGAAATGCCTATTGAAGACGCTTCTTGCCTTTAACAGTGATCTAGGGGCAAGACAACAGCCATCCTCGTGCTGCTTCTACACAACATAGAAGGGACAACACGTCTCTCACTTCGACCTTGTAGCCACGTAGACAGGGAAGAAATGTCTGTTGAAGAACTTCTCGTCTTTAACAGGTATCTGGCGCCAGAACAACTGAACAGCTCGTTCAACCTTCTCGTCACATGACAGAGGAAGAACACTATTTCAACCTTGTCGTCACATGGGCAAGGAAGAAATGTCTATAGAAGTCTTTTGCCTTTAACAGGTATCTGGGGGCAATACAATCTTACATCGACATCACGGGAACACCACCATACGGAGAATCAACTTATTACTCGGTGCTCCAACAAAAGGAGAAAAACACCACACTCATTTCAACCTTGTCGTCACGTGGGCAAGGAAGAAATGCCTATTGAAGATGTTTCTTGCCTTTAACAGGGATCTGGGGGCAACACAACAACCATCCTCGTGCTGCTCCTTCGCCACATAGAAGGGACAGTACGTCTCTTACTTCGACCTTGTTGCCACATGGACAGGGAGGAATGTCTATTGAAGAACTTCGCGCCTTTAACAGATATCTGGGGGCAGAACAACAGAACAGCTCGTTCAACCTTCTCGTCACATGATGGAGGAAGAATACTTATTTCAACCATGTCGTCACATGGGCAAGCAAGAAATGCCTATTGAACACGTTTCTTGCCTTTAACAGGGATCTCGGGGCAAGACAACAACCATCCTCGTGCTGCTTCTTCGCCAAATAGAAGGGACAGAACGTCTCTAACTTCGACCTTGTCGCCACATAGACAGGGAAGAAATGTCTGTTGAAGAATTCTCGCTTTGAACAGGTATCTTGGGGAAGAACAACAGACCAACTCGTTTGTCCTTTTCGTCACATGACAAAGGAAGAACATCCAGTTCAACCATGTCGTCACATGGGCATGGAAGAAATGTCTATAGAAGTCTTTTACCTTTAACAGGTATCTGGGGGCAAAACGATCTTACATCAACATCACGGGAACACCACCACACAGAGAATCAACTTATTACTTGGTGCTCCACCACACGGAGAAAGACACCACTCATTTCAACCTTGTCATCATATGGGCAAGAAGAAATGCCGAATGAAGATGTTTCTTGCCTTTAACAGGGATCTGGGGGCAAGACAACAACCATCCTCGTGCTGCGTCTTCGCCACATAGAAGGGACGGCACATCTCTTAATTCAACCTTGTCGTCACATAGACAGGGAGGAATGTCTGTTGAAGAACTTCTCGCCTTTTACAGGTATCTGGGGCCAGAACAACAGAACAGCTCGTTCAACCTTCTGGACACATGACAGAGGAAGAACACTCATTTCAACCTTGTCGTCACATGGGCAAGGAAGAAATACCTGTTGAACACATTTCTTCTCTTTAACAGGGATCTGGGGGCAAGACAAGAACCATCCCCGTGCTGCTTCTTCACCACATAGAAAGGACAGCACATCTCTCACTTCGACCTTGTCACCACATCGACAAGGAAGAAATGTCTGTTGAAGAATTTCTCGCCTTGAACAGGTATCTGGGGGCAGAACAACAGACCAACTCGTTTGCCCTTTTCGTCACATGACAGAGGAAGAACATCCATTTCAACCTTGTCGTTGCATGGGCATGGAAGAAATGTCTATAGAAGTCTTTTACCTTCAACAGGTATCTGGGGGCAAAACAATCTTACATCAACATCACGGGAACACCACCACACAGAGAATCAACTTATTACTTGGTGCTCCACCACGCGGAGAAAGACACCACACTCATTTCAACCTTGTCATCATATGGGCAAGGAAGAAATGCATAATGAAGATGTTTCTTGCCTTTAACAGGGATCTGGGGGCAAAACAATCCTACAACAACATCACGGGAACACCACCACACAGAGAATCAACTTATTACTTGGTGCTCCACCACGCGGAGAAAAACACCACACTCATTTCAACCTTATCATCATATGGGCGAGGAAGAAATGCCTAATGAAGACGTTTCTTGCCTTTAACAGGGATCTAGGGGCAAGACAACAACCATCCTCGTGCTGCTTCTTCACCACATAGAAGGGACGGCACATCTCTTACTTCGACCTTGTCGGCACGTAGACAGGGAGGAATGTCTGTTGAAGAACTTCTCGCCTTTAACAGGTATCTGGGGCCAGAAGAACAGAACAGCTCGTTCTACCTTCTCATCACATGACAGAGGAAGAACACTCATTTCAACCTTGTCGTGACATGGGCAAGGAAGAAATGCCTATTGAACACGTTTCCTGCCTTTAACCGGGATCTAGGGGTAAGACAACAACCATCCTCGTGCTGCTTCTTCGCCACATAAAAGGGACAACACGTCTCTCTCTTCGACCTCGTCACCACATAGACAGGGAAGAAATGTCTGTTGAAGAATTTCTCGCCTTTAACAGGTATCTGGGGGCAAAACAACAGATCAACTCGTTCTACCTTTTCGTCACATGACAGAGGAAGAACATTAATTTTAACCTTGTCATCACATGGGCATAGAAGAAATGTCTATAGCAGTCTTTCACCTTTAACAGGTATCTGGGGGCAAAACAATCTTACATCAACATCACGGCAACACCGCCATACGGAGAATCAACTTATTACTTGGTGCTCCACCACAAGGACAAAAACACCACACTCATTTTAACCTTATCCTCACATGGGCAAGGAAGAAATGCCTATTGAAGATGTTTCTTGCCTTTAACAAGTATCTGGGGGCAAGAAAACAACCATCCTCGTGCCGCTCCTTCGCCACATAGAAGGGACAACACGTCTCTTACTTCGACCTTGTTGCCACATAGACAGGGAGGAATGTCTGTTGAAGAACTTCCCGCCTTTAATAGGTATCTGGGCACAGAACAACAGAATAGCTCGTTCAACCTTCTCATCACATGACGGAGGAAGAACACTCATTTCAACCTTGTCGTCACATGGGCAAGGAAGAAATGCCTATTTAACACGTTTCTTACCTTTAACCGGGATCTAGGGGCAAGACAACAACCATCCTCGTGCTGCTTCTTCACCACATAGACGGGACAGCACGACTCTCTCTTCGACCTTGTCACCACATAGACAGGGAAGAAATGTTTGTTGAAGAATTTCTTGCCTTTAACAGGTATCTGGGGGCAAAACAACAGACCAAGTCGTTTGACCTTTTCGTCACATGACAGAGGAAGAACATCCATTTCAACCTTGTCGTCACATGGGCAAGGAAGAAATGTCTATAGAAGTCTTTCGCCTTTAACCGGTATCTGGGGGCAAAACAACAACCATCCTCGTGCTGCTTCTTCGCCACACAGAAGGGAATGCACGTCTCTCACTTTGACCTTGTCGCCACATAGACAGGAAAGAAATGTTTGTTGAAGAATTTCTCACCTTGAACAGGTATCTAGGGGCAGAACAACAGATCAACTCGTTCGCCCTTTTCGTCACATGACAGAGGAAGAACATCCATTTCAACCTTGTCGTCACATGGGCATGGAAGAAATTTCTATAAAAGACTTTTACCTTTAACAGGTATCGGGGGGCAAAACAATCTTACATCAACATCACGGGATCACCACCACACAGAGAATCAACTTATTACTTGGTGCTCCACCACACGGAGAAAAGCACCACACTCATTTCAACATTGTCATCATATGGGCAAGGAAGAAATGCCTAATGAAGACGTTTCTTGCCTTTAGCAGGGATCTGGGGGCAAGACAACAACCATCCTCGTGTTGCTTCTTCGCCACACAGAAGGGAATGCACGTCTCTCACTTTGACCTTGTCACCACATAGACAGGAAAGAAATGTCTGTTGAAGAATTTCTCACCTTGAACAGGTATCTAGGGGCAAAACAACAGATCAACTCGTTCGCCCTTTTCGTCACATGACAGAGGAAGAACATCCATTTCAACCTTGTCGTCACATGGGCATGGAAGAAATTTCTATAGAAGACTTTTACCTTTAACAGGTATCTGGGGGCAAAACAATCTTACATCAACATCACGGGATCACCACCACACAGAGAATCAACTTATTACTTGGTGCTCCACCACACAGAGAAAAGCACCACACTCATTTCAACATTGTCATTATATAGGCAAGGAAGAAATGCCTAATGAAGATGTTTCTTGCCTTTAACAGGGATCTGGGGGCAAGACAACAACCATCCTCGTGCTGCTTCTTCACCACATAGAAAGGACGGCACATCTCTTACTTCGACCTTATCACCACATAGATAGGGAGGAATGTCTGTTGAAGAACTTCTCGCCTTTAATAGGTATCTGGGGCTAGAACAACAGAACAGCTCGTTCAGCCTTCTCGTCACATGACAGAGGAAGAACACTCATTTCAACCTTGTCGTCACATGGGCAAGGAAGAAATGCCTATTGAACACGGTTCTTGCCTTTAACCGGGATCTGGGGGCAAGACAACAACCATACTCGTGCTACTTCTTCACCACATAGACGGGACAGCACGACTCTCTCTTCGCCCTTGTCACCACATAGACAGGGAAGAAATGTTTGTTGAAGAATTTCTCGCCTTTAACAGGTATCTGGGGGCAAAACAACAGACCAAGTCGTTCGACCTTTTCGTCACATGACAGAGGAAGAACATCCATTTCAACCTTGTCGTCATATGGGCAAGGAAGAAATGTCTATAGAAGTCTTTCGCCTTTAACCGGTATCTGGGGGCAAAGCAATCTTACATCAACATCACGGGAACACCACCATACAGAGAATCAACTTATTACTCGGTGCTTCACCGCCCGGAGAAAAACACCACACTCATTTCAACCTTGTCGTCAGATGGGCAAGGAAGAAATGCCTATTGAAGATGCATCTTTCCTTTAACAGGGATCTGGGGGTAAGACAACAGCATCCTCGTGCTGCTTCTTCGCCACATAGAAGGGACAACACGTCTCTCACTTCAACCTTGTCGCCACGTAGGTAGGGAAGAAATGTCTGTTGAAGAACTTCTCTCCTTTAACAGGCATCTGGGGGCAGAACAACAGAACAGCTCGTTCAACCTTCTCGCCACATGACGGAGGAAGAACACTCATTTCAACCTTGTCGTCACATGGGCAAGGAAGAAATGCCTATTGAAGATGTTTCTTGCCTTTAACAAGTATCTGGGGGCAAGAAAACAACCATCCTCGTGCGGCTCCTTCGCCACATAGAAGGGACAACACGTCTCTTACTTCGACCTTCTTGCCACATAGACAGGGAGGAATGTCTGTTGAAGAACTTCCCGCCTTTAATAGGTATCTGGGCACAGAACAACAGAATAGCTCGTTCAACCTTCTCATCACTTTACGGAGGAAGAACACTCATTTCAACCTTGTCGTCACATGGGCAAGGAAGAAATGCCTATTTAACACGTTTCTTACCTTTAACCGGGATCTAGGGGCAAGACAACAACCATCCTCATACTGCTTCTTCACCACATAGACGGGACAGCACGACTCTCTCTTCGACCTTGTCACCACATAGACAGGGAAGAAATGTTTGTTGAAGAATTTCTCGCCTTTAACAGGTATCTTGGGGCAAAACAACAGACCAAGTCGTTTGACCTTTTCGTCACATGACAGAGGAAGAACATCCATTTCAACCTTGTCGTCACATGGGCAAGGAAGAAATGTCTATAGAAGTCTTTCGCCTTTAACCGGTATCTGGGGGCAAAACAACAACCATCCTCGTGCTGCTTCTTCGCCACACAGAAGGGAATGCACGTCTCTCACTTTGACCTTGTCGCCACATAGACAGGAAAGAAATGTTTGTTGAAGAATTTCTCACCTTGAACAGGTATCTAGGGGCAGAACAACAGATCAACTCGTTCGCCCTTTTCGTCACATGACAGAGGAAGAACATCCATTTCAACCTTGTCGTCACATGGGCATGGAAGAAATTTCTATAAAAGACTTTTACCTTTAACAGGTATCGGGGGGCAAAACAATCTTACATCAACATCACGGGATCACCACCACACAGAGAATCAACTTATTACTTGGTGCTCCACCACACGGAGAAAAGCACCACACTCATTTCAACATTGTCATCATATGGGCAAGGAAGAAATGCCTAATGAAGACGTTTCTTGCCTTTAGCAGGGATCTGGGGGCAAGACAACAACCATCCTCGTGTTGCTTCTTCGCCACACAGAAGGGAATGCACGTCTCTCACTTTGACCTTGTCACCACATAGACAGGAAAGAAATGTCTGTTGAAGAATTTCTCACCTTGAACAGGTATCTAGGGGCAAAACAACAGATCAACTCGTTCGCCCTTTTCGTCACATGACAGAGGAAGAACATCCATTTCAACCTTGTCATCACATGGGCATGGAAGAAATTTCTATAAAAGACTTTTACCTTTAACAGGTATCTGGGGGTAAAACAATCTTACATCAACATCACGGGATCACCACCACACAGAGAATCAACTTATTACTTGGTGCTCCACCACACAGAGAAAAGCACCACACTCATTTCAACATTGTCATTATATGGGCAAGGAAGAAATGCCTAAGGAAGACGTTTCTTGCCTTTAACAGGGATCTGGGGGCAAGACAACAACCATCCTCGTGCTGCTTCTTCACCACATAGAAAGGACGGCACATCTCTTACTTCGACCTTGTCACCACATAGATAGGGAGGAATGTCTGTTGAAGAACTTCGCGCCTTTAATAGGTATCTGGGGCTAGAACAACAGAACAGCTCGTTCAGCCTTCTCGTCACATGACAGAGGAAGAACACTCATTTCAACCTTGTCGTCACATGGGCATGGAAGAAATGTCTATAGAAGTCTTTTACCTTTAACAGGTATCTGGGGGCAAAACAATCTTACATCAACATCATGGGAACACCACCACACAGAGAATCAACTTATTCCTCGTTGCTCCACCACACGGAGAAAAACACCACACTCATTTCAACCTTGTCATCATATGGGCAAGGAAGAAATGCCCAATGAAGAAGTTTCTTGCCTTTAACAGGGATCTGGGGGCAAGACAACAACCATCCTCGTGATGTTTCTTCCCCACATTAAAGGGACGGCACATCTCTTACTTCGACCTTGTTGCCACATAGACAAGGAGGAATGTATGTTGAAGAACTTCTCTCCTTTAACAGGTATCTGGGGCCAGAACAACCGTACAGCTCGTTCAAACTTCTCGTCACATGATAGAGGAAGAACACTCATTTCAACCTTGTCGTCACATGGGCAAGGAAGAACACTCATTTCAACCTTGTCGTCACATGGGCAAGGAAGAAATGCCTATTGAACACGTTTCTTGCCTTTAACAGGGGGTTTGGGGGCAAGACAACAACCATCCTTGTGCTGTTTCTTTGCCACATAGAAGGGACAGCACGTCTCTCTCTTCGACCTTGTCACCACATAGACTGGGAAGAAATGTCTGTTCAAGAATTTTTTGCCTTTAACGGGTATCTGGGGGCAAAACAACAGACCAAGTTGTTCGACCTTTTCGTCACATGAAAGAGGAAGATCATCCATTTCCACCTTGTCATCACATGGGCAAGGAAGAAATGTCTATAGAAGTCTTTCGCCTTTAACAGGTATCTGGGGGCAAAGCAATCTTACATCAACATCACGGGAACACCAACATAGGGAGAATCAACTTATTACTCGGTGCTCCACTACACGGAGAAAAATAGCACACTCATTTCAACCTTGTCGTCACATGGGCAAGGAAGAAATGCCTATTGAACACGTTTTTGGCCTTTAATAGGGATCTGGGGGCAAGACAACAACCATCCTTGTGCTGCTTCTTCGCCACATAGAAGGGACAGCACATCTCTCTCTTCGACCTTGTCACCACATAGACAGGGAAGAAATGTCTGTTGAAGAATTTCTCGCCTTAAACAGGTATCTGGGGGCAGAACAATAGACCAACTCGTTCAACCTTTTCGTCACATGATAGAGGAAGAACATCCGTTTCAACCTTGTCGTCACATGGGCAAGGAAGAAATGTCTATAGATGTCTTTCGCCATTAACAGGTATCTCGGGGCAAAACAATCTTACATCAACATCACGGGAACACCACCATATGGAGAATCAACTTATTACTCGGTGCTCCACTACACGGAGAAAAACACCACACTTATTTCAACCTTGTCATCACATGGGCAAGGAAGAAATCCCTATTGAAGACGCTTCTTGCCTTTAACAGGGATCTGGGGGCAAGACAACAGCCATCCTCGTGCTGCTTCTACACAACATAGAAGGGACAACACGTCTCTCACTTCGACCTTGTAGCCACGTGGACAGGGAAGAAATGTCTGTTGAAAAACTTCTCGTCTTTAACAGGTATCTGGCGCCAGAAGAACAGAACAGCTCGTTCAACATTCTCGTCACATGACAGAGGAAGAACACTCATTTCAACTTTGTCGTCACATGGGCAAGGAAGAAATGCCTATTGAACACTTTTCCTGCCTTTAACAGGGATCTGGGGGCAAGAAAACAACCATCCTCGTGCTGCCTCTTCGCCACATAGAAGGGACATCACGTCTCTCACTTCGACCTTATCACCACATGGACTGGGAAGAAATGTCTGTTGAAGAATTTTTCGCCTTTAACGGGTATCTGGGGGCAAAAAAACAGACCAAGTCGTTCGACCTTTTCGTCACATGACAGAGGAAGATCATCCATTTCCACCTTGTCATCACATGGGCATGGAAGAAATGTCTATAGAAATCTTTTACCTTTAACAGGTATCGGGGGGCAAAACAATCTTACATCAACATCACAGGAACACCACCACATAGAGAATCAACTTATTACTTGGTGCTCCACCACACGAAGAAAAACACCACACTCATTTCAACCTTGTCGTCACAATGGCAAGGAAGAAATGCCTATTAAACACGTTTCTTGCCTTTAACAGGGATCCGGGGGCAAGACAACAACCATCCTCGTGCTGCTTCTTCGGCATATAGAAGGGACAGCACGTCTCTCTCTTCAACCTTATCACCACATGGACTGGGAAGAAATGTCTGTTGAAGAATTTTTCGCCTTTAACGGGTATCTGGGGGCAAAACAACTGACCAAGTCGTTCGACCTTTTCGTCACATGATAGAGGAAGAACATCCGTTTCAACCTCGTCGTCACATGGGCAAGGAAGAAATGTCTATAGAAGTCTTTCGCCTTTAACAGGTATCTGGGGGCAAAACAATATTACATCAACATCACGGGAACACCACCATATGGAGAATCAACTTATTACTCGGTGCTCCACTACATGGAGAAAAACACCACACTCATTTCAACCTTGTCGTCACATGGGCAAGGAAGAAATGCCTACTGAAGATGCCTCTTGCCTTTAACAGGGATCTGGGGGCAAGACAACAGCCATCCTTGTGCTGCTTCTTCGCCACATAGAAGGTACAACACATCTCTCACTTCGACCTTGTCGCCACATAGACAGGGAAGAATTGTCTCTTGAAGAACTTCTCGCCTTTAACAGGTATCTGGGTCCAGAACGACAGAACAGCTCGTTCAACCTTCTCATCACATGACAGAGGAAGAACACTCATTTCAACCTTGTCGTCACATGGGCAAGGAAGAAATGCCTATTGAACACGTTTTTTGCCTTTAACAGGGATCTGGGGGCAAGACAACAAACATCCGTGTGCTGCTTCTTCGCCACATAGAAGGGGCAACACGTCTCTCACTTTGACCTTGTCGCCACATAGACAGGGAAGAAATGTCTGTTGAAGAATTTCTCACCTTGAACAGGTATCTGGAGGCAGAACAATAGACCAACTCGTTCAACCTTTTCGTCACATGATAGAGGAAGAACATCCGTTTCAACCTCGTCGTCACATGGGCAAGGAAGAAATGTCTATAGAAGTCTTTCGCCTTTAACAGGTATCTGGGGGCAAAACAATCTTACATCAACATCACGGGAACACCACCATATGGAGAATCAACTTATTACTCGGTGCTCCACTACACGGAGAAAAACACCACACTTATTTCAACCTTGTCGTCACATGGGCAAGGAAGAAATGCCTATTGAAGACGCTTCTTGCCTTTAACAGGGATCTAGGGGCAAGACAACCGCCATCCTCATACTGCTTCTACACAACATAGAAGGGACAACAAGTCTCTCACTTCGACCTTGTAGCCACGTAGACAGGGAAGAAATGTCTGTTGAAGAACTTCTTGCCTTTAACAGGTATCTGGCGCTAGAACAACAGAACAGCTCGTTCAACATTCTCGTCACATGACAGAGGAAGAACACTCATTTGAACCTTGTCGTCACATAGGCAAGGAAGAAATGCCTACTGAACACTTTTCTTGCCTTTAACAGGGATCTGGGGGCAAGACAACAACCATCCTCGTGCTACTTCTTTGCCACATAGAAGGGACAGCACGTCTCTCACTTCGACCTTGTCGCCACATGGGCAGGGAAGAAATGACTGTTGAAGAATTTCTCGCCTTGAACAGGTATCTGGGGGCAAAACAACAGACCAACTCGTTCAACCTTTTCATCACATGATAGAGGAAGAACATCCATTTTGACCTTGTCGTCACATGGGCATGGAAGAAATGTCTATAGAAATCTTTTACCTTTAACAGGTATCGAGGGGCAAAACAATCTTACATCAACATCACGAGAACACCACCACACAGAGAATCAACTTATTACTTGGTGCTCCACCACACGGAGAAAAACACCACACTCATTTCAACCTTGTCATCACATGGGCAAGGAAGAAATGCCTATTAAAGACGTTTCTTGCCTTTAACAGGGATCTGGGGGCAAGACAACAACCATCCTCGTGCTGCTTCTTCGCCACATAGAAGGGACAACACGTCTCTTACTTCGACCTTGTCACTATAAAGACAGGGAGGAATGTCTGTTGAAGAACTTTTCGCCTTTAACTGGTATCTGGATGCATAACAATAGAACAGCTCACTCAACATTCTCGTCACATGATAGAGGAAGAACACTCATTTCAACCTTGTAATCACATAGGCAAGGAAGAAATGCCTATTGAAGACATTTCTTGCCCTTAAAATGGATCTGGGGGTAAGACAACAACCATCCTCGTGCTGGTTCTTTGCCACATAGAAGGGACAGCACGTCTCTCAGTTTGACATTGTCGCCACAAAGACAGGGAAGAAGTGTCTATTGAAGAACTTCTCGCCTTTAACAGGTATCTGGGGACAGAACAACAGAACAGCTCGTTCAACCTTCTCGTCTGATGACAGAGGAAGAACACTCATTTTAACCTTGTCATCACATGGGCAAGGAAGAAATGCCTATTGAACACGTTTCTTGCCTTTAACAGGGATCTGGGGGCAAGACAACAACCATCCTCGTGTTGCTTCTTCGCCACATAGAAGGGATAGCACATCTCTCACTTCGACCTTGTCGCCATATAGATGGGGAAGAAATATCTGTTGAAGAATTTCTCGCCTTGAAAAGGTATCTGGGGGCAGTAAAACAGACTAACTGGTTCGACCTTTTCAACACATGACAGAGGAAGAACATCCATTTCAACCTTATCGTCACATGGGCAAGGAAAAAATGCCTATAGAAGTCTTTTGCCTTTAACAGGTACCTGGGGGCAAAATAGTCTTACATCAACATCACGGGAACACCACCATACGGAGAATCAACTTATTACTCGGTGCTCCACCACACGGAGAAAAAAACCAGACTCATTTCAACCTTGTCATCACATGGGCAAGGAAGAAATGCCTATTGAAGATGTTTCTTGCCTTTGACAGGGATCTGGGGGTAAGACAACAACCATTCTCGTGTTACTTCCTCGCCACATAGAAGGGACAACACATCTCTTACTTTGACCTTATCGCCACATAGACACGGAGGAATGTCTGTTGAAGAACTTCTCGCCTTTAACAGGTTTCTGGGGGCAGAACAACAGAACGGTTCGTTCAACCTTCTCATCACATGATAGAGGAGAAACACTCATTTCAACCTTGTCATCACATAGGCAAGGAAGAAATGCCTATTGAGGACGTTTCTTGCCTATAACCGGGATCTAGGGGCAAGACAACAACCATCCTCGTGCTGCTTCTTCGCCACATAGAAGGGACAACACGTCTCTCTCTTCGACCTCGTCACCACATAGACAGGGAAGAAATGTCTGTTGAAGAATTTCTCGCCTTTAACAGGTATCTGGGGGCAAAACAATAGACCAAGTCGTTCGACCTTTTCGTCACATGACAGAGGAAGAACATCCATTTCAACCTTGTCGTCACATGGGCAAGGAAGAAATGTCTATAGAAGTCTTTTGCCTTTAACAGGTATCAGAGGTAAAACAATCTTACATCAACATCACGGGAACACCACCACACGGAGAATCAACTTATTACTTGGTGCTCCACCACACGGAGCAAAAAAACCACACTCATTTTAACCTTGTCATCACATGGGCAAGGAAGAAATGCCTATTGAACATGTTTCTTGCCTTTAACAGGGATCTGGGGGCAAGACAACAACCATCCTCGTGCTGCTTCATCGCCACATAGAAGGGACAGCACATCTCTCACTTTGACCTTGTCGCCACATAGATAGGGAAGAAATGTCTGTTGAAGAATTTCTCACCTTGAACAGGTATCTAGGGGCAGAACAACAGACTAACTCGTTCAACCTTTTCATCACATGACAGAGGAAGAACATCCATTTCAACCTTGTCATCACATGGGCATGAAAGAAATGTCTATAGAAGTCTTTCACCTTTAACCGGTATCTGGGGGTAAAATAATCTTACACCAACATCATGGGAACACCACCATACGGAGAATCAACTTATTACTTGGTGCTCCACCACACGGAGAAAAACACCACACTCATTTCAACCTTGTCATCACATGGGCAAGGAAGAAACGCCTATTGAAGTCGTTTCTTGCCTTTAACAGGGACCTGGGGGCCAGACAACAACCATCCTCGTGCTGCTTCTTTGCCACATGGAAGGGACAACACATCTCTCCCTTCGACCTTGTCACCACATAGACAGGGAAGAAATGTCTATTGAAGAATTTCTCGCCATTAACAGGTATCTAGGTGCAGAACAACAGACTAACTAGTTCGACCTTTTCATCACATGACAGAGGAAGAACATCCATTTCAACCTTGTCGTCACATGGGCATGGAAGAAATGTCTATAGAAGTCTTTTACCTTTAACAGGTATCTAGGGGCAAAACAATCTTACATCAACATCACGGGAACACCACCACACGGAGAATCAACTTATTACTTGGTGCTCCACCACACGGAGAAAAACACCACGCTTATTTCAACCTTGTCATCACATGGGCAAGGAAGAAATGCCTATTGAAGTCATTTCTTGCCTTTAACAAGGACCTGGGGGCAAGACAACAACCATCCTCGTGCTGCTTCTTCGCCACATAGAAGGGACAACACGTCTCTCACTTCGACCTTGTCGCCACACAGACAGGGAAGAAATGTCTGTTGAAGAATTTCTAACCATTAACAGGTATCTGGGGGCAGAACAACAGACCAACTCATTCGACCTTTTCAACACATGACACAGGAAGAACATCCATTTCAACCTTCTCATCACACGGTCAAGGAAGAAATGCCTATAGAAGTCTTTTGCCTTTAACAGGTATCTGGGGGCAAAACAATCTTACATGAACATCACGGGAACACCACCACATGGAGAATCAACTTATTACTCGGTGCTCCACCACACGGAGAAAAACACCACACTCATTTCAACCTTGTCGTCACATGGGCGAGGAAGAAATGCCTATTGAAGACGTTTCTTACCTTTAACAGGGATCTGAGGGCAAGACAACGACCATCCTCATGCTGCTTCTTCGCCAGATAGAAGGGACAACACGTCTCTTACTTCAACCTTGTCGCCACAAAGACAGGGAGGAATGTCTGTTGAAGAACTTCTCGCCTTTAACTAGTATCTGGGGGCAAAACAACAGAACAGCTCATTCAACCTTATCGTCACATGATAGAGGAAGAATACTCATTTCAACCTTGTCATCACATAGGCAAGGAAGAAATGCCTATTAAAGACATTTCTTTCCTTTAAAAGGGTTCTGGGGGCAAGACAACAGCTATCCTCGTGTTACTTCTTTGCCACAAAGAAGGGACAGCATGTCTCTCAGTTCGACGTTGTCGCCACATAGACAAGGAAGAAGTGTCTGTTGAAGAATTTCTCACCTTGAACAGGTATCTAGGGGTAGAACAACAGACCAAGTCGTTCAACCTTTTCTTCACATGACAGAGGAAGAACATCCATTTCAACCTTGTCGTCACATGGGCATGGAAGAAATGTCTATAGAAGTCTTTTGCCTTTAACAGGTATCTGGGGGCAAAACAATCTTACATGAACATCACAGGAACACCACCACATAGAGAATTAACTTATTATTTGGCGCTCCCCCACGCGGAGATAAACACCACACTCATTTCAACCTTGTCGTCACATGGGCAAGGAAGAAATGCATATTGAAGACGTTTCTTGCCTTTAACAGGGATCTGGGGGCAAGACAACAACCATCCTCATACTGCTTCTTTGCCACATAGAAGGGACAACACGTCTCTCACTTTGACCTTGTCACCACATAGACAGGGAAGAAATGTCTGTTGAAGAATTTCTCACCTTGAACAGGTATCTAGGGGCAGAACAACAGACCAACTTGTTCGACCTTTTCGTCACATGACAGAGAAAGAACATCCATTTCAACATTGCCGTCACATGGGCATGGAAGAAATGTCTATAGAAGTCTTTTACCTTTAATAGGTATCAAGGGGAAAAACAATCTTACATCAACATCACGGGAACACCACCACACGGAGAAAAACACCACACTTATTTCAACCTTGTCATCACATGGGCAAGGAAGAAATGCCTATTGAAATCGTTTCTTGCCTTTAATAGGGACTTTGGGGCAAGACAACAACCATCCTCGTGCTGCTTCTTCGCAACATAGAAGGGACAACACGTCCCTCACTTCGACCTTGTCGCCACATAGACAGGGAAGAAATGTCTGTTGAGGAATTTCTGGCCATTAACAGGTATCTGGGGGTAGAACAACAGACCAACTTGTTCGACCTTTTCAACACATGACAGAGGAAGAACATCCATTTCAACCTTCTCGTCACATGGTAAAGGAAGAAATGCCTATAGAAGTCTTTTGCGTTTAACAGGTATCTGGGGGCAAAACAATCTTACATCAACATCACGGGAACACCACCACATGGAGAATCAACTTATTACTCGGTGCTCCACCACACGGAGAAAAACACCACACTCATTTCAACCTTGTCGTCACATGGGCAAGGAAGAAATGCCTGTTGAAGATGTTTCTTGCCTTTAACAGGGATCTAGGGGCAAGACAACAACCATCCTCATACTGCTTCTTCCCCAGATAAAAGGGACAACACGTCTCTTACTTCGACCTTGTTGCCACAAAGACAGGGAGGAATGTCTGTTGAAGAACTTCTCGCCTTTAACTAGTATCTGGGGGCAGAACAACAGAATAGCTCATTTAACCTTCTCGTCACATGATAGAGGAAGAGCACTCATTTCAACCTTGTCATCACATAGGCAAGGAAGAAATGCCTATTGAAGACATTTCTTGCCTTTAGAAGGGATCTGGGGGCAAGACAACAACTATCCTCGTGCTGCTTCTTCGCCACATAGAAGGGACAGCACGTCTCTCAGTTCGACATTATCGACATTATCGCCAAATATTTTCTACAAAATGAATTTCCAAAATCAACTGAATAGTTTTCCCAACTCAACATAAACAAAACCCGGTTTTTCCCAAAACATCACTAAACCAAAAAATAAACCAAAATCTATTTCTTTCTTTTTCCCCGGCCCGCTTTGTCGTGTCCCGTTTCCTTTTTGTCGAGAAGGTCATCCGCTCACAGACCTCGAAACTTAAATTCCAAGATCAATGACAAAGTTGCCATACGGATTAGCTCATACGGGAAATTCTGGTACAGCTCCCTACCGAGTATAGACTACTGTACCTAATCCAAAGATTTAGGGTTTGGGCAACATACCTATTCAACCTCAAGCTTGTATTCATTTAAAAGTGCATATGACAATATTTTACTCACTTATTATCTTTCTCTACCCAATTTAATCCTTTAATACTAGCCCATGCTTATTCAGATGACAGGAATAAAGTACATAAAATTAAAGTGCGGAAATATAAACCATACATCCAAAAATAAACCAAAAAGAAATAGAGGCCTTATTACAACCCAGAAAAAGGAAAAAAGCTCTCATCCTCACCATTACAATCGCCTAGATACATGAGGGTTTAAAAAGTACAATCGCTTAGAATGCAGGATTAATCTATGAAATACATCCAAAATAAAAATAAAGAAAAATGAAAGCTGCAAACAAATGGTTAGCACAGATATATGCCAAACACATATAGGACTCATACAAGACAAAATGGGGATTTTAGGAAGTGGGAACATGCATTCAGGGGAAAACCGAGAAGTCCGGGAGACTTGCTCGGTCAGACCTGGAAAACGGTTTTAGAAACGCCCTGTAGGTTTTGGTGCTTGAAAACGGTTTTGGAAAATGGTTTGGCTCAATTACATGCAAATTTCTTCGGTTCAGTGGGTCGGGTTTCCTAGAACTCGGGGTTCTGTTCGTGGGGGTTCCTAATTCCAAACATTCATCTATGGTCTGAAAGCAGTAAACATGCCAAAAACAGGTTTGATTCTGAAGACGGCATCACGCGATGATGTCTATGCGGGTCGTCCTGTGATTCTACCTTCTGCTCATCACTACTGTTGTGCAGCTATATTATAGTCATGCGACTGTAATTTATTGTCATATTACTATAATGGTTACAGCCGTGTGACTGTAATGAAAAGTGCCTGACAGTGGTTTGCTTATTTTCTAAAATCACTTGTTTCAAAGAATTTTGATGATTTCTAAGGATTCTGGGAATCCGAGGATCCATTATCACTGGACCGAGGATCTGGTTAAGGACCTAACAACCAAGGATTCCAAGAATAGAAACCACCAAAACCCTAAATCTCACATACATATCATTGGAAATCCGAAAACCATAATTTTATAGTGTACAGATGTGATTTGATCGAATTGAATCATGAAAAATCATTTAAAACAGGAAAATCGGCTATATTTGGTCAAATTTAGGCTTTTTAGGCTTATGCCCAAAAGAATACAGTCGTACGACTGTAATAGATAGTCGCACGGCTGTGTTCCAGGCAACTACAGTTGTGCAACTGCAAGTATAGTCATGTGCCTTTAATTACAGTCATGCTGTTGTAGTTGCGCAGATTGTTTTCTGGATAAATTTTTAAATGCAGAATCAATCACGAATCAACATGAAAGCAGTTTTAAGGCCTCTAAGAGTTTACCTATTTTGCGTTCCAGTATGCTTGATGATCGGAGTCGGATGTGGACATCAGAATCCGCTTAGAATCTCCAAACGACCCGAAACTCTCGAATACGCATCCCGAATTGACCCGAATGAACCCGAGAATGGTTTTGAATGAATGATATCAGATTGGGAATGTGTTTCTCTATTATATTCTATGTGTGCCTTGGTTTTTTGTGGATTTCCTTTAGTTTTCTCTCATTTTCTCTCTCTAAAACCTCCCTTTCTCTCAGTAGAATGTTCTCCTCTTTATTTAGAATTCATTCTCCCTTTTTTTCTGATGTTTTCTGCCTCTTTTTTGTTATTCTGTCACCCTAATTCCCTAAAATCATGCCCAAGATTCGAGCCAAAATAGAATTCTTTCCTATTTAGGAATCTGCTGAGTCAAAACTAGAGTCATACAACTCTAACTATAGTCGTACGACTGTACTTGTTACAGTCGTGCGACTGTAGACAGAGTCTGCATGTGCACCTAAGCTTCCTAATCTCTCAATGGACTTTTCTCAGGGTTTCAGATCAAGGACTCTTCTAAATTTCGGGCCATTTGAGAACATTCTGGGTGTTATTCTGCTCATTCTCAAATCTGATTCCCGTTCATCTGTTTAACAGGTAACAAATGGTTTTCATCATAGAAGTCGGGAAAAAACCCGTGCTCACATTTGCAGTTCTCAAAAATCCTGGACAAAGACAATGCCCAAGGAGAAGTGCCTTGGTTTTTCGAACTACTCCCCTCACTACATTCCTTTGCGGCAGCTCATATTTCTTCTTTCAAGATGTTATAGGAATCTTGTGACTTCAAGAAGTCTTTTAGTATATCAGCAATATTCAGTGTTGGGCCGGCCATTACAAGTTCCACAACAGACTTGATCTCATCCTGTGCCGCTTTAGCTTTCTCAGCCGACTGTCCAGCTGTGGTTTGCGAAATTCCTTTCTATTCATTCTCTTGCCTGATTTTCTTCTCCATGTGTGTACCTTTTCCACACCACGCATAAAACATTAGGGTTGACTCATGATGAACGAATGCAGTGACGACGTAAGGAAAATTGAACAACTGAAAGAATGAGTGAATGCGTGCGGGTATGTATGATGCAAAATGTTATGAATGCATATAGAGCTAATCTTATATGTGGTTTTGCAATGGAACAACATGCAGTTTAACTAAGGTATATGATTATACACCTAAGGAATGGGATGACACACAGAATGTCCACGGATCAAAGCAAGATGATACTTGCGAAGGATTTTAAAATAAGGTGCATAATTTACAGCCATGGAATTGAATGACACACGGTGTGTCCACGGATCGAAGCAAGATGATACTTATGAAGGATCTATGTGCATAGAGCTGATCTTATACGGGGCCTGGGATCTACGTATAGAGCGGATCTTATACAAAGGTTTGGGTCTATGTACAGAGCGGATCTTACACGAGGATTTAGATCTATGTATAAAGCGGATCTTATACGAGGGTCTATCTACGTATAGAGAAGATCTTATACGAGGGTTTATCAATGTATAGAATGGATCTTATATAAGGGTTTGGATCTACGTATAAAGCGGATCTTATACGAGGGTTTACCTACGTATAGAGAGAATCTTATATAAGGGTTTATCTATGTATAGAACGGATCTTATACGAGGGTTTGGATCTACATATAGAGCGGATCTTATATGATGGTCTATCAATGTCTAGAGCAAATCTTATACAAGGGTTTATCTACGTATAGAGCAGATCTTACATGAGGATTTATCTACGTATAGAGCAGATCTTACACGAGGGTTTATCTACGTATAGAGCGGATCTTACATGAGGGTTTATCTACGTATAGAGCGAAGCTTACATGAGGGTTTATCTACGTATATAGCAGATCTTACACGAGGGTTTATCTAAGTATAAAGCGGATCTTATATGAGGGTTTATCTATGTATAGAGCGGATCTTATACAAAGGTTTATCTATGTCTAGAGTAGATCTTATACGAGGGTTTATCTATGTATAGAGCGGATCTTATACAAAGGTTTGGATCTACATATAGAGCGGATCTTTACACAAGGGTTTATCTACGTAAAGAGTGAATCTTATATGAGCGTTTGTATCTACGTATAGAGCGGATCTTATACAAGGGTTTATCTATGTATAGAGCGGATCTTACACGAGGATCTATCTACGTATAGAGCGGATCTTACATGAGGGTATATCTAGATATATAGCGGATCTTACACGAGGGTTTATCTACGTATAGGGCGGATCTTACATGAGGGTTTATCTACGTATATAGCGGATGTTACATAAGGGTTTATCTACATATAGAGCGGATCTTATACGAGGGTTTATCTTTGTATAGAGTGAATCTTATACAAAGGTTTATCTACGTATAGAGCAGATCTTATATGAGGGTTTATCTATGTATAGAGCAGATCTTATACAAAGGTTTGGATCTACGTATAGAGCGGATCTTTACACGAGGGTTTATCTACATATAGAGTGGATCTTATATGAGGTTTTGTATCTACGTATAAAGCAGATTTTATATGAGGGTTTATCTACGTATAGAGTGGATCTTACACGAGGGTCTATCTATGTATATAGCGGATCTTACACGAGGGTATATCTATTTATAGAGCGGATCTTATACGAAGGTTTATCTATGTATAAAGCGGATCTTACATAAAGATTTATCTACATATAGAGCGGATTTTATACGAGGGTTTATCTATGTATAGAGAGGATCTTATACAAAGGTTTGGATCAACGTATAGAGCATATCTTATACGAGGGTTGAGATCTACGTATAGAGCGGATCTTATACGAAATATAGAGCGGATCTTATACGTGGGTTTATTTACATATAGAGCGGATCTTATACAAGGGTCTATCTACGTATATAGCGGATCTTACATAAGGGTTTATCTACGTATAGAGCGGATCTTATACGAGGGTTTATCTATGTATAGAGTGGATCTTATACGAGGGTTTATCTAAATATAGAGTGAATCTTATACAAGGGTTTTGGATTGTATATACGCTTGGCACAGGGACACAGTTTTGACACTCAAGGAGCACCTTTGGTTTTTATGTTTTGATATGGAATGAATGCGTGCTTGGAGCACAGACAAAGTCTTAGCGCTTGGGGGCACCTCAGGTTTTTACAATGAAATAAATCCATGCTTGGCACACGGATGGAGTTTCGGTGCTCGGGGAGCACCTATGAAGTGCGATTTTCAGCACTCGTGGAATGCCTAAATGATTCGATGTATGAAATCTTTTGGTGCTTCATTGGGCACCCAAGCGGATATATGTATAAAGTGAAGTCTTCGGCGCTCTTGGAGCACCTAAATGGTTTCCTACTTGGTAGGTGATATGATGCATGTGATCCTTATGGAATTATTCAAGGCTTACATGAATGTTCTCTGCATGACATGCATTCCATATGGCTCAAAACAAATCGGTTAGTGCTTATGATATGCAAGTGATGTGCATGAGTTAATGCTTTTCACGCAATGAGGGGATGCATGGTTGCAAAAGAAATGGTTAGTATGAATGTCTTACGGGGGATTAATGTTTTCACAGACAGAAAATGCAAGTGGCTGTACAAAGATGTGAGTTAGTAACACACAAATGCTTCACATGTAGCATGTCATGCTCATGGAAAATGCTAATGATGGTATGATACGAAGAAACAAGAAACACGTAGCACATAGCATATGAAGCGTATTCCTCCAACCTTATTCCTCCAATCGTGGTAAATTTTTGAGAAAATTCTAACGGAGTCCTAGGAGGAGTTCACTTCGATCACCAACCGGGGATGATGAAAAGTGCAATTGTATCACTCATGCAATTTGTTTTGGTATCCTAAGAGAATCCAACTATGGTTGCCTATATGAGTTCGGTCCACGCCGGATAAAATCAAGGTCCCCATAGCAAGATATACTCCTCACTTCTCCCTACTCAAGGGTCCAAACAAAGGGTTACATATGAGGTTATGGGTGGTGTTTCGTATCCGTGCCCCTAAGACCATGAGGAACAAAGGCGACACTTCAACAATTCACCAGGATGAAAATTGGATACTTTACCTAATGCAAGTATTTCTAACTAAAATGCAAGCTAAAATGCCATGCAAGAATCATCCACCTTATTTTGATTAAACATTTTGTAAGAAATCCCCAGCAGAGTCGCCACTGTGAGTGGACGATGTTTTCTCTCTTGGAAGGGAGCCTTGATATCGGGTAACCCTCCCTCGCGAGGGGTTTTTAATTACTGAAATTTGGTTTTGGAAAATTCATCATTTATTTCGTAAAAGAATCGAGACCTAAGTCTCGATAAAAAATATAAGAGTCGCCACCCAGCTTTACTCAACCGGGAAATTACAGCGTAGTTGAACCGGACGAGGGCCACTACACTTTCCAGAGATCTAGGTCCGGACAAGTCTCTTATTTAATGTCTAATCAAAATAAATTTGGCCAATGTTCATTGATAGCATTTTATATTTCTAAGGTAGATTTCCATTGATTTAATCATACGGTGTACATGCAAATAAAAAGCGATAAATAAATTAATTATTTACAACCCAATCGAATCACAACAAAACTATCCTAGGGGATACATTTGTATAATTTGGGGATCGGGATACAATCACCTATAATACACGAGTATCTAATGAAATCAAAATCAAAATTAAAATAAAAATAAATTCAAATCCTGCAAAACAAAGGTTAATACAAATATATGTAACAAGTTGGACTTAAATAGACAGAACAGGGAAATAAGAGATTCGAGGACATGCATTTAGGGGATAGTTGGGCAAACTCGGCTAGTTCGCCCTGCTAGACCTTGAAAATGGTTTTGAAACGTTCTTGTATTTTGTTTTGTGAGAAAATACATTTTTGAAAACATTTTCCTTTTCCGGTTTATTTCCATTTAGCATGCAAATGTGAGTCGCTTTTCGGGAGATTTGGATCCCCGTCGTTGTTCTGTTCTAAGTGAGATAACTTCAAAAATTAAATCTAAGGTCGTGGATGCATGAAATAAATTTATATTTGATGATTTTATGCATTTTTATGATTTTTTCGATTTTTTGGATTTTTTGTGATTTTCTGTTGCTGGCCAGAAACTACAGCCGTGCGGCTGTAAGTACAATCGTGCAGTTGTAACGACAGTCGTGCAACTGTAACTCTTGCTGCTACAGTTGTACGACCGTAGTTATGGTCGTGCGACTGTAATTACATTCGTACGTCCATTCATCCTGCCTAGAAACAGCAGACTTGCATTTTTGGTTTTAGGTGATCTTATGCATGAAAATGGATCAAAACACTCAGAAAATGAAGCAAAACACTAGTTTAAGGTATATTTACCCTTGTAGCATAGATCCACCGTTGATTTTGCCGAAGAAAATGCTTTGAATGGGCTCCGGATTGCTTCTCCTCCTTGGAATGTTTGGGTGCAAAATAAGTCCCAAAAATCTCCATAAGTTATGGATTTGA
Source organism: Euphorbia tirucalli (assembly GCA_039660915.1). NCBI lineage: Eukaryota > Viridiplantae > Streptophyta > Magnoliopsida > Malpighiales > Euphorbiaceae > Euphorbia > Euphorbia tirucalli. Next base: position 20,195,766 of record CM077634.1, on the reverse strand, counting down.
CTGTGTTTAAGAGTCTAGAATGATTTGTGTGTGTTTGTCAAGTTTTAACCTATGATTTTTACCAGTTTTAACCTCACAAACACCAGAATCGAAAGAAAAAGAGTAGAAGAAGATGATGTTTTTGTTGGGTTTTTCTTCTCTTCTTTTCCCTTCTCTTCTCCTAATCTCTAGAGCTCTCTTCAATCCAAATCTTCTGTTCTAGTTGTTCTCCCCTTGCTCTTCCCTTTTGTTTTTACCTTTAGCCTCTCAAAAAGCTAGGAAGACGCAATAAAGCCCCTAAATCACGCCCCATTTCTCTCCCATGTAGCATGGGCTGTGACTAGCTGCTATAGACCTACAGTTGTACGATTGTAATTTGACTACAACCATGCGACTATAATTACAGTCGTGCGGCTGCTTCGTCCTTTATATATATATATATATATCCCAGAAAATTCCGTTTTTACCTCTGCAAAAATTTTTTTGGTATTTTCATTATTGAGGTCAGAAAATTCCGGCACTTAAAGGAAGCTATCTCTCTTAAATTTTCCAGATTTAGAATAATAGATTTTAATTCCTTTAATTAATTCCTTCTAATTAAGGTAGCATTTGGTTAAACTGAAAATTAAGTGCTGAAAAATTAATTGCTAAATTTTAAGTATTGAATATTATAAATGTTCAAACTATTAAATGATAGAGTTGTTTGATAAACACGAAAAATAAAGCACTGAATTAAAAAAAAAAACCTTTTGATAGTGTTCAACTTAAAATTTTAAGTCAGATATTTTAGCTTATTAGATTAAGTGATTTTTTGACTTAACTGAAACTTTTAAGTATTGTTATCAAACAAGCTTTAAAAAGTTAAGTACTTAATGAATTAATTTAAGCCCCGTTTTCATTATCAAATAAGGGCAAACTAATTAATATTAACTAGTGAATTAATTTCTCCACAGTTCCATTATGAAAAATAGCTTTCTATCACTGGTGAAACTTAAGTAGCAACTGATAAGATTTTTTTTTATCATTTGCTCAACAAAAGCTTATAGACCATGTTTTCTCCCAGTAAATCTTATGCAAAAATATACAGATTCACCATTCCACTAACAAGATGACAAGCAAAACACCAAATAGAAAAGAACCAAACAAATTCCTAATAAAGTTCTTGCTAAATAATTTTCAATTTGATTACAAATCACTGATAAACCATCAACAACAAAGGAAATCAACAAGGAAACCAGATCTAAATGATGGTAGAGGTGTTATCCAGCTAGGGATGCCAATGGGGTGGGGATGGGGCATATAATTTCATTACTGTTACCTGCTAAATGGACACTAGCAAATGCACTATGTCCCGTGATAGTACTTAGGGGAGACCAAGTATCATTTCCAAAGAGATTAATGGTAAACAACCTTAAATTTCTTAGCAAATGGGTAGATCTAATTTCTTTTAATGATTTGATAAAAGAATTAATGTAAAATTAACTAAAACTAAGAACATAAAATAAACAGTCAATAAGTGGCCAAGATTGGTTAAAACAGAATAAAAAGATAACAATAAATAAAACACACAAAATTTAGGTTTAGTAACTCTCTCTCTCTCTCTCTCTCTAACTTATAAGCAAGTTTAAGAGCGTTGATCTAAGGTTTCTTACCCCTCAAGTCACCAGGTTTAGATCTCTCCCTCACTAGGATTCTATGAAACTACTCGTACGTATATCTCTCCCTCAAAGGATTTATTTAATTAGGGTTTCTTTCTCTGTTGCTTGTAGGGTGGTTTCAACAACAGCATTGGAGTCTTCTTTCTTGACAACACGCTCGGGAGAAGTGTCAGAGTTTGCTTCCTTTGGAATAATCTTCTTCTCTAGCTCAGAAACCTTCTGTTTTGATAATATTGGTTTCTAGGTCTTTTTCGGGTTTTATATTTCGGTTTTGGGGTTGTTCGGTCCATTGTGGATCCGTAGTTCAGCATCAGGGGACCCTCGAACATGATAAAATCTCAGGAAAACATTGAAAACGAACAAAAATAACAATTTTTTTTTAAAAAAAAGAGAAAACTGGTTTCGGGTCCGGACTTTACAGCCGTTCAACTTGGGTTAGAGCCGGCCAGCTCTAACTAGAGCCGCTCGGCTCTATTTTCAGTTGTGTGGCTGTGATTCCCGGAAAAGATAGAATTACGGAACGACCCGCACGAACGTCGTTGTACAATGCTGTTTTCGGATTTAAACTGTTTTTGGTGTATTTACTGCTTTTTGGACCTTAGATGTTTAGGAAAATTAGGAAAATCCACACGAACGGGACCCCGAGTTCTGGGATAACAGACTCATAAAAGTGGAAATTTGCATGAAACAGAGCCTAATAGTTTCCAAAAATTATTTTCCAACACAAAAATCTACAGGGTGTTTCAAAACCGTTTTCCAGGTCTAACCGGTCCGACCAGTCGGGTCGATCCGGTTACCCCCTAAATGCATGCCCCCGTCTCCCAAATCCCAATTCTGTCCTGCCTTGAGTCCTATTTGCGTTTATAATATAAATTGTGCTAACCAATCTGTTTTGCAGCATTTATTTTTATTTCTGTTGTATTTAATAGATTAATTCGTGTATTTAGGCCATTGTATTTTTAGATCCTCGTGTACTTAGGCGATTGTAAATGTGAGGACGAGAGTTTTTATATTTTATTCCATATAAGTGGCCTTTACTATTCTTTTGTATAATTTGTATGGATGATTTAATTTCCTGCAATTTATTTTATGCATTCTGCTTGAGCATCGGGCTAAAAAAAATAAAAATAAAAAATAAATAAACAAATTAGGGTTAGAGAAAGATAATAACTTGAACAAATATGGGTTTATAAATAATAAATGAATACAAGCTTGAGGTTAAGTAGGTAAGTTGCCCGAACCCTGAATCTCTGGATTAGGTATAGTGGTCTGCGCTCGGTAGGGAGCTGTACCGGAATTTCCCGGATGAGCTGATCCGTGTGGCGACTCTGTCACTGATCTCGAAATTGAGGTTTCGAGGTCTTTAAGTTAAAAATAGAAAAGCAATTTCTACAAAAGGAATTTTTAATGGAATAAATGATTTTTCCTAAATTAAGATAAACAAAAACCCGCTTTCCAAAAATCGAACAAAAAACCAAAATCGTTTTTCCTAGTTCGCTTCGCCGCGTCCCGCCGCTTTTTAAGGTCATCCGCTCACAGTGGCGACTCTGCTGGGGATAATTTTGTTGTTCCTTAAAAATGTTTTTCTTAAAAACTTAAGGAACTTAGGCAACTATTGAAATATAACCTCGCTTGTCTTAGGCAACTATTGAAATATAACCTCGCTTGTATTCTTTTATCAATTTGTAGATATCATATTTATTCATGCCTTTGCATATCATGAAATTTTCTTCTTCTCAACCCCTCAAATACACTGTTTTACCCCGGTTTACCCAAGACGGTGGCCTATCTTTACCGCTAGGATTGGAGACACCCGACGGGGTAAACCACTCATAGCCCCGCATGACCTTACATCGTGTTCTACGGTGAGGAAGTGTTTATTCACTATGGGAGCCTGTACGACCCTTGGTTTGACTTTGGCCCACATGTAATGGCTTAGTTGTGAGCGGACGACCTTTAAGCGGAACGCGGCGAAGTGAACCGGGGGTTTTTAGAAAACCGAAGAAAATTAGTTTGAACATGATGTTTTTAAAAAACGGAGTTTGTTTATCTTACTTTAAAAGACAATTATTTCTTTATTTGGAAATGCTTTTGTAGAAAACGTTTTTACATTTTATAACTTAAAGACCTCGAAACCTAAATTCCGAGATCAGTGACAGAGTCGCCACCCGGATCAGCTCATCCGGGAAATTCTGGTACAGCTCCCTACCGAGCGTAGACTACTGTACCTAATCTAGAGATTCAGGGTTCGGGCAACTTACCTACTTAACCTCAAGCTTGTATTTGTTTATTATTTATAAAGTCATATTTATTCAATTTATTACCTTCTCTACCCAATTCGTTTAACTTATTAAGCCGATGCTAAGGCAAAAATGCATAAAAAAAAATTGTGGGAAAAAAACCCATCCACACAAATATACAAAAGAATAATAAAGGCCGACTATACAACCAAATTGAATAAAGAATAAAATCTCTCGTCCTCACTTTACAATCGCCTAAGTACACGAGGATCTAAAAATAATACAACCGCCTAGTACACGAATTAATTTATTAAATACAGTAAAAGTAAAAAATAAATGTTGCAAAACAGATTGGTTAGCGCAGTTTATATTATAAACACAAATAGGACTCAAATCAGGACAGAATGGGGAATTTAAGAAACGGGGGCATACATTTAGGGGGTAACCGGTTCCACCCGGCTGGTCGAACCGGTTACACCTGTAAAACGGTTTTAAAACGCCCTGTGGATTTTTATGCTGGAAAATCAATTCTGGAAAAAATTTTATTTTCTGGTTTAATTGATTTCGACATGTGAGGTGGGTCGGTTTTCGGGAGAATCAGGTCTCCGTCGTGGTCTTGTTTTAAATGCAATTTTATTGGATATTGAATCTAGGGTTGTGAATGCACACAACAAAATTCATTTTGATGATTTTCTGATTTTTTTGAATTTTTTTGGATTTTTGGAAATTTTTATAGCTTAAAAGGGAAATTCTGATTCTGGAGATATGTTACAGTCATGTGACTGTAAGCAATCCAAACTCAGGATTTTGCCAAAATTTATTTGAAATAAAACTAAAAAGAAACTGTCTGGAAACCAAGAACACTCGTACGACTGTATTTACAGTCATACGACTGCTCATCAAACTCAATAACAGTTGCACGACTGTTCTTGATTTCCAGAAACAGAAAACGCAAAACTTGAATAAAAAGCACAAAAAAAAAAACACAACCAATCACCCACAAAGCTTGAAAAACAAAGGGGAAAAGGAGTGTTTACCTCTTAAGTGCTGATCCACCGTAGGAATGACCCCCTGGCAATGCACCAATCCACTTAGATTTGCTCTTTTTCTCCTTGAGTCAAGGTTGGGAAGTTTGGTCCAAAATCTCCAAATGTTAGGGATTCTGACGATTTTAAGGTCTGAAAATGATTTAGATTTTGTGTGTCAAGTTTAACCTATGATTTCTAATTTATTTTAAGCATTCACACTCTAAAATCGAGAAGAAAAGAGTTGAAGAAGTTTTGAGTTTTGGTTTTTCTTTTTCTCTCTTTTCTTCTTTTCCTTCAATCTCTCTCTCTGTGTTTCTTTCTCTCTTTTTGGCCCAAAAAGTCCCTCTTCTGCTCTCTCCCTCTCTTTTTATTCCAGAGCATTAATTGCTCCATTCCCCTTCCCCCATTTTTCAGGTTTCAGGGTAAGGGCTGGTTCACCTGCCATGACTCTACAGTCGTACGACTGTAGTATGATTACAGTCGTACGACTATAGTATGATTACAGTCGTACGACTGTAGTCAAAGTCGTACGACTATCGTTCATTTTCTTTTCTTTTTTTTCTTTTTTTTAAATGAAAATTCCGGCGCTCACAGCTACCCCTCGCGAGATCAAAGTCGGATCATCGTGGGCACTAAAGCCTAGATCGAGTTTGGTCTCGCGACTATAAGCGCGGTGAGGAAGGAAAAGGAAATGTATCTGGTGTTCCTTGCTGGAGGCACCGGCCGTGATTTCAAGTCGACTCATTATGGGGAGTTCTCCCATGAAGTTGGCTCACTGTGGTGGAGCGCGTTCGTGGTGTTGGCTCTCTGAGGTGGAGCGCGCCCGTGATGTTGGCTCACTAAGGCGGAGCGTGTCCATGATGTTGGCTCTCTGAGGCGGAGTGCGTCCATGATGTTGGCTCACTGAGGCGGAGCGCGACCGTGATGTTGGCTCTCTGAGGCGGAGCGCGTCCATGATGTTGGCTCACTGAGGCAAAGCGCGTCTGTGATGTTGGTGCTAAGTAGCGTATTTATTTCTTGATCGACAGTTTTTGAAACAAAAATTTTTACCCCCTCGATCAAGAATAAATACGATTGAATTGCTTTGCCCTTAGATACCTGTTAAGGGTCAGCGAATCCACAATAGGCATTTCTTCTTTGCCCATGTGGCGACAAGGTTGAAGTGAAAGGCACTGTCCCTTCTATGCGCCGAAGAAGCAGTCTGAGGTTAATTATTATCTTGCCCCCATATACATGTTAAAGGCAAGAAACTTCTTAATAGGCAGTTCTTTCCAGTTAAGAAATGAATGTTCTTCCCCTGCTTTGTGGCTAAAGGTTGAACGAGTTGGTCTGTTGTTCTGCCCCTAAATACCTGTTAAGGGCAAATGTTCAGCAACAGACATTCTTCCCTGTCCATTGGGTCGACAGGGTCGAATAAGATGATGTGCTGTCCCTTTTATGAGGCGAAGAGACAGCACGAGGTTGGTTATCTTGCCCCCAGATCCCTGTTTAAAGGCAAGAAACTCCTCAACAGGCATTTCTTTCCTGCCTCAGCGATGACAGGATCGAAATGAATGTTCTTCCCCTCCTATGCGCCAGAAAGGTCGAACGAAATGGTCTGTTGTTCTACCCCCAGATACCTATTAAGGGCAAGAAGTTCATCAATAGACATTTTTCCCTGTCCATTGGGTCAACAGGGTTGAATAAGATAATGTGTTGTCCCCTCTATGAGGCGAAGAGGCAGCACGAGGTTGATTATCTTGCCCCCAGATCCCTGTTTAAAGGCAAGAAACTCCTCAATAGGCATTTCTGTCCTGCCCCAGTGGTGACAGGATTGAAATGAATGTTCTTCCTCTCCTATGCGGCAGAAAGGTCGAACAAAATGGTCTGTTGTTCTGCCCCCAGATACCTGTTAAGGGCAAGAAGTTCATCAACAGACATTCTTCCCTATCCATTGGGTCGACAGGGTCGAATAAGATAATGTGCTGTCCCCTCTATGAGGCGAAGAGATAGCACGAGGTTGGTTATCTTGCCCCCAGATCCCTGTTTAAAGGCAAGAAACTCCTCAATTGGCATTTCTTTCCTACCCCAGCGGTGATAGCACTGAAATGAATGTTCTTCCTCTCCTATGTGGCAGAAAGGTCAAACGAAATGGTCTGTTGTTCTGCCTCCAGATACCTGTTAAGGGCAGGAAGTTCATCAACAGACATTCTTCCCTGTCCATTGGGTCGACAGGGTCGAATAAGATAATGTGCTGTCCCCTCTATGAGGCGAAGAGATAGCACGAGGTTGGTTATCTTGCCCTCAAATCCCTGTTTAAAGGCAAGAAACTCCTCAATTGGCATTTCTTTCCTGCCCTAGCAGTGACAGGATTGAAATGAATGTTCTTCCTCTCTTATGCGGCGGAAAGGTTGAACGAAATGGTCTGTTGTTCTGCCCCCAGATACCTGTTAAGGGCAAGAAGTTCATCAACAGACATTCTTCCCTGTCCATTGGGTCGACAGGGTCGGATAAGATAATGTGCCGTCCCCTCTATGAGACAAAGAGATAGCATGAGGTTGGTTTTCTTCCCCCCAGATCCCTGTTTAAAGGCAAGAAACTCCTTAATAGGCATTTCTTTCCTGCCCCAACGATGACAGGATTAAAATGAATGTTCTTCCCTGCTCTGTGGCTAAAGGTTGAATGAAATGGTCTGTTGTTCTGCCCCCAGATACCTGTTAAGGGTGAGAAGTTCATCAATAGACATTCTTCCTTGTCCATTGGGTCGATAGGGTTGAATAAGATAATGTGCTGTCCCCTCTATGAGGCGAAGAGGCAGCACGAGGATGGTGTTTTGATGCATGTATGAGTGAATGAGTGCATAATTCATGTGTATGCATGTGTCATGATGCTTCTGATAATATTTTTTGTATCTGCGCCATGCTGGGGAGTGAACTTGTAACTCTTGATGACTCCTGTGGGGACTGTGCCTGCCGGATGACTTTGCTGAGGATAATAACTTAGTGAGGATCATTTTGGCTGAGGACTCAACTGGGGAGTATTCTGATCCATTTGATCTTGCTGTAGATCTGTTGGAGACTCTAAGGGGAGCCTTGCTGGGAATCCGCCTGAGGATTTTGTTGGAGAATCTGTGGGAATGATCCTACTGGGGACCACTGCGCCAGGGATAATTGTTTTAGGGATGGTACAACTGAGCCGGTAGCTATCATTTGTAGTGACAATTTCATTGATGCCCCCGTGGGTTTGGATGCAATGACCTACTGATGGGTGTTTATATGCAATGGCATGATGCATGCAATATGAACATCTAAGCAGAAAATCAAACATGTGTAGTATCATTATGATGACATCAGAATGAATGCGACAGGAAAATCAAAAGTAACTCTGACTCTAAACGTCACTCTCTTCTTGTTACCAACATGTCCTTTCAGTTTTCCATGTTGGAAATTCTCTCGCTGAAGATTTTTTTTTTTTTGAACGATGGCTAAGTCTATAAAAGTGCACCAGCCAAGTGGATCTTTCAGCACTGGCTTGTCTTAGGATTGGAGGATGTGCCTTGATAATTCCGCCGGGGATCATGATAGGATTGTCCTTGATGATAATTCATGATTTTTCTTTTACCTGCCCCAAGTGTTGGATGTTTGGGTTTGGATGTGAAATGCTTCATCAAGTCTGGTTTGCTACGTGCTGTAGCTTGAACATTGACATTTATATGCAATGGCATAATACATGCATATTGAGCATCAAAACAACATATGAAACATTTATGATATGATGAATGTGAATGCATTAGGAAAATCCAACCCGTGGCTCTAGTGTGGATCAATGTCCCTTCATTACACTTTTTCTTCTCTCTCTTTTTTTTATTTTTTTTATTTCGATTTTTTATTTTTTTATTTTTATTTTTTTATTTATTTTTTTTTTTTTTGAGGATCCGTTGGGGATGTTATCAAAGTGTACAGCCGGCCACTGGATGGAGCTGCCTTTGTTGAGTAGACCACTTGAGATGGTGTCAATTAACCACTGAAATCTCCAAGGGTAGGAGGTTGTATTCATGTTTTCAATTCACCCCAGATTCCAATTCACACACGGTTGCCAAAGATGGACACAGCTTTTAGTCCTTCAAGGTATCGCCTGATCTAGAATGACTTGAGTGAATTGTGGTTTTCCTTTGTCTGTGAACCACAATAACCCTAGAGCAAGGCATACCATGGCTAGGAGATGAAGGGAGCCACTGGTAAGTAGTCACTTCTGTTGCAACTGAAGATTGGGTTCTTGAAATGGTTGGTAAATGCAACTTTCCCCTGAATATTAGCATAGCATACTTTGCAGGTATTTCTGTTGATGGGAACATCCCATTCATGATTATTGAAAGCTTTGTAAAACCTGGTTGCTCCAACACTGTTGGTGAAGTTCATAGGGGTGAGCATCAGCCTTCTTCTTTTTTGTAGCACATTTTGCTTAATAGAACCATCTCTTGCCGGGTTGAGTCCAGCATAGGCTATCGTGTGGATTTTGCTTGGCGAGAACAGTGGTTACTTAAGAGTTCCATCAACGGTTATTTGAACAGTGGCAAACTCCAGCTCAATTGAAGTAGGCTTATATTCAAATCCTCTCTCTGTCATGAAATCAGGGCCTTTCCTATCAGTCTGAGGTTACAGAATATTTGGTTTGGGGTTTAGGTTGAAGAGAGTTGGAACAAGATCGAAGTAAAATCCCCAGGCTGGTGTAGGTTGGTGATAAGTAAGACTAATTGGAGCAGTGTTGTGATTATCTGCTCCATTGCCTTTCTGGTGATGAGATGATATGATATGGAACAACATTAGGGTTCAACTTCTTGTTAGAAGCCATTGATGGTGGAAAATGAGGCTTCAGAGGGTCAGTTCAGGGAATAGGGGGAGAAGAGGTTTTGTTCAATAGGTGTTGGTGGTTTGGGTGGTAAACAGAAGACAAAGGGTGTTAAAGGTGTGGAAGAAATTGGAAAAGGAAAGAGGAAGAGCTTTGGTTTTGAAGACAGGAAAGTCCGAATCTTTCACAGATAGGAGGGAAGGATCTGACGATGCCGGGAGCTGAAGATTACCCTTTAATGCTATGAGATCCTCTTTTTTTTTTTTTGTGAACTGTGCTCCAACCCTGACCATCTATTGGTTTCCCTGCTGCATTCAAACCCATGTATGTCATGTGTGTTTGATATGCTTTTTAGATGAACAATGCAAGCGTAATGTCATGTACATATGAATGTCACACGAACAAGGTAATGTATGCACTACAACCAAAATTGCTTCCGCATTTTACACATGGTGGGTGATATGGGTGATGAAAGCCATTTGAATTTCCCTCAAGTTGAAGATTTTGATGAGGTCGGGAGTTTTAGCTTTAGGGTTTTGGCTTGGAAGGCCCCCTTTGGGATATAAGGCCATGTTTTGCCTCTGGGAGGACTTTTTGGATGTAATTGCCTTAAGGAGGGCTTTTTTTTTAGGTAGGATTTGGAGTTTCAAAGATGGCTTTCAGTTTAGAAAGGTTTGGGCATCGTGTGTGCCTTTTAAGTTGAAATTTTGGGGCAGGATTGGTAGTTTCTTGCAAGGATCACGGAGTTGGATTAGTAGATGTCTCGGTGGAAATGGTACCATCGTATCATTTTATTTATCTCATAAGCTCACCTTTCAAGAGAGAGTTCGTTTAGGAACAGGTTCACTTTTAGGTTCCCTATAGTATTCAGATTGATGCCATGCATTTAGATATTATGCGTGTTTGACATGTTATGTTAGACGATCAAATGAGTGCGCAATGCCATATACATGCAATCACCACATAAGTAAGAAGATAACAAAATGCATTGCATTCAAAATGATATTAATACACCGTAGCAACATAATGAGTTCCCTACAAAAAGGACAGCTCCTAGGGGTTATAGTTTTTTTTTTTGTTTTTTTGTTTTTTTCCCAACTAGTCACTGCCTCGACTCCAGTACCATTGCCCCATTCTCATCAGATCAGACCCTGTAGCTCTTCATCATATTCCTCTCCCCGGAAGGATTAAGGAATTTTGTTGGTGGTCTCCTTGATTACCCCTGGTTGCTCGTAAAAGGCAGACGGCACCCTCAATTTTCTTTCGTCGACCAGCTTCTGGATCCTCCTTCGCAGACCGACACATTCATTAGTCCAGTGGCCTGCTACTACATGATAGCTACAGTAGTTTCCCTTTTGTTCTGGTATTGGCACCACGTATGGTTGGACACTCTGTAGCAGACCCAGCTTTCTACAGATGGCGAATAGTCTGGTCATTGAATGAGGTCCAGAGGATGCGACTGCCCCTGTGTCTTCGGGAGGCGAACTCTGGATTTGTCGTGAAGCAAAGTCAATTTTATCACTGGTGTCAAGAGGTGTCTTCAGTTCTCCTTCATTGGACGACCCCGGTAAGCCCAAATTTTGGTGCGAGGGCCTTCCGAGGTGTCGAGAGGGAGTGTCGGCAACCTTGGCGGTCCGCTCTTTATCGATGCCAACATTGGAGTCCATGCTGGCCATGTCTCTCATTTTCCCTTCGAGCTCTACCACCTGAGTTTCCAGTTCAGTGCATCTTGCCACCAGCCTCTCTACTCTGTCAAGATCATCCCCCAGCATTTCTCTCAGCATTGCTGCCATTTCCTCCTTAACTGCCTTCCGAAATCGAGATGAAGCGACATAGTCTTCCACAACATCTGCTATGGCATTAAAGTTCCTTGGGTTGGACATCCTTAAGATCTCTTCCCCTGATGAGAGCACTAGTTAACGTCGGCAGGCAGATACCAAATAGGGAACTATGTATGCATGAATATGCATGACGTGTTATGCACGTGTATGTGGATGATGCATTGCATGTGTGATGTCATGTAATACTATTCGGAACCAATGAATATGCATGCAAAGTTAAGAAGGGAAACGTGCAGATACAATGAATGCTGGTGGAATGATGCATGCTAAAACAAAACATGGTGTATAAATATACACCACAGGGATAAAATGACACTCAGGAGTGTCCACGGATTGAAGCAAGACATTGCTTGCAAGGGTGCATAGTTATGCCCCTGGGGAGGAATGACACACTGGGGTGTCCACGGGTCGAAGCAAGATATTACTTGCAATAGGATGCATAGTTATGCCCCCGGGAAGGAACGACACACTAGGGTATCCACGGGTCGAAGCAAGACATTGCTTGTAATAGGGTGCATAGTTATGCCCCTGGGAAAGAACGACACACTAGGGTGTCCACGGGTCGAAGCAAGATATTACTTGCGAGGGAAGTTGAAATGGGGTGTATAGTTATGCCCCCGGGAAAGAACGACACACTGGGGTGTCCACAAATCAAAGCAAGGCATTGCTTGCAAGGGTGCATAGTTATGCCCCTTGGGGAGAAATGACACACTGGGGTGTCCACGGATCGAAGCAAGATATTACTTGCAATGGGGTGCATAGTTATGCCCCCGGGAAGAAATGACACACTGAGGTGTCCACGGATCGAAGCAAGATATTACTTGTAATAGGGTGCATAGTTATGCCCCCGGGAAAGAACGACACACTGGGATGTCCACAGATCGAAGCAAGACATTACTTGTAATAGGGTGCATAGTTATGCCCCCGAGAAAGAACGACACACTAGTGTGTCCACGAGTCGAAGCAAGACATTGCTTGCAATAGGGTGCATAGTTATGCCCCCAGGAAAGAACGACACACTAGGGTGTCCACGGGTCGAAGTAAGGTATTACTTACAAGGGAAGTTGAAATGGGGTGCATAGTTATGCCCCCGGGAAAGAACGACACACTGGGGTGTCCACGAGTCGAAGCAAGGTATTACTTGCAAGGGAGTTAAATGTTGTGGTGGTGTGTATGCGCATGATGATCTGTGGTCGTGTGTATGCACATGATGATCTAACATAATCTTCTGCACTCAGGGAGCACCTTGGATTATGAAGCATGATATGAGGAGAGACAGAACAGAGTACTTGGCATACGAATTGTTTTTCGGCACTCGAGGAGCACCTTGGGCTTTAATGGGATGACATGATATGAGATAATGTGCTTGGTACGTAAGCCGAGTTTTCGGCGCTCGGGAGCGCCTTATGTTTATGTATGAATGAGATGTGCAATCATGGGTTAATGCAGGCAAATGATGTCAGTCAAATGGAAGTATGAATGAGGATGATTATAATGTATTTTGGATGTTCAGCAGATGCCCCAATGCTATGCAAAAGGCAATGCAAATGGACCACGTGTGAACCGGCACACGGGCGCAGGTTCAGTGTCTTTAGAGCACCTAGTGGATGTCATGAAATGGTCACGTGTAGCCGGCATGTGGACAGAATTCTGATGCTTTTGAGGCACCTAATTGATGTTATGGAATGGTCGTGTGTATGCCGATACACATACAGAGTTCTGATGCTTTTGATGCATCTAACATGAAATGATGTTATAGATAAGTCACGTGTAACTTGAGACACGGACAAAAGTTTGGCATTCGTGGAACACCTTGCATGATTTAGTAGTGTCATGGAATGCCCCTATATGTGTACTAACTGGGCACTGATGGAGTACCCTGGATGATTTGATAATGTTATGAGAAATCCGATGTGGATCACGACATACGAGCAAGATCTCAGCATCCCAATGACATCGAGAACAGACAGATAGATGAGATGTAGTGTAATGCTTATCATGTGACTCTCCACATGAATGTAGTCTTAGGACTGTTGTGGTCTTCTAATGAATGTAATGATATATAGGAATGGCCGAGTGCAAACCTGAGCACAGGCAAAACACGAGTGGCTTTAGGACACCCATCACGAAATGAAATGATCATGATGGGGCATCCCTGGAGCATCCTTATTTGGATTAATGACATGAAGTGGTGTGAATGCACATGTCACACAGAATGCAGGTGGCTGCAGAAGATGTGGTTAGGATGTATGACACACGAGATTATGTCATGCGTGCAAAGAACAAATGTATATGTCATAAAAAATGCAGATGGCTGAAGAAAAATGTGGTTAGGGTGCATGGCATACAGGATGATGTTATATGTGCAAGGAATGAATGCTTATGTCACTCAAAATACAAGTGGCTGCAAAGAAATATGATCAGGATGTGATATGAATGCACGTGTCACACAGAATGCAGGTGGCTGCAGATGATGTGGTTAAGATATATGACATACAATGTGATGTTGTGCGTAGGGAATGAATGCATATGTCACTCAAAATACAACTGGCTGCAGAAAAATGCGATTAGCACACATAACACACACACACACAAAGTAATGCCTTGCATGTTTCATGAGAATATTAACATAATATGTGTATGGCATATATGAATATGTATCATGGCTACAGAAAAAACATGGTTAGTATCAATGCTACACAAATGTTGATGCCTTGGGAATGATTATGCAAGACATGATATGAATAACATACAGATGATTATATGCATTTGATGCTTTGTTAATGAAGAAAATAACAGATGTGAATTGTTTATTCCGGATGCTCTAAGAATGCCTGACGCTGTGCAAGTATAATGCAAAGAAAACCGTGTGTGAACCATCACACAGGTAGTAAGTTGGCACTTTTGGGGCACCTCGTGAATTATCATAAAATGGCCATATGTGAGCCAGCACACGGGCAGAGTTTTGCCACTTTATGGGTCGATGACATGAAGTGAAATGGTCGCGTGGGAATTGCCCCACGAACAGAGTTCTGATGCTTTTAAAGCAACGTGATATGAAATGATGTTGTAGGAAAGTTGCGTGTAACTTAAGACATGGACAGGGGTTCGGTGTTCATGGAACACCTTGCATGATTTGATAATGTCATGATATACTCCTATGTGTGTACTGATTCAGTACTCGGGGAGCACCTCGAATGATTTCACAATGTCATGGAGTGGTTCGATGTGAACCACGATGTTCAAACGGGATTTCGACGTCACCGGGACACCTGTGATGAATGAATGTGATGTCATGTGATGGCATCATGTGAACTGTCACACGGAAGCAAATATAGGACCGTTGCGGTCAACTATTGAATGATATGATATTTTGTGAAATGGCCGAGTGCAATCTGGTGCATAAGCGGAAATCGGGTAGTTTCGGGGTACCCAACATGGGATGAAATGAAATGATCATGATGGGTATTCTTAGAATGTCCCCGAATAGGTGAAATGTAATGAAATGGAATGGACGCGTATGTCACACAAACATATAAGTGGCTACAAGAAAACGTGGTTAGAATGCGTGACACACGGAATGATGTCGGGTATGCTTCATGGAGATGTTGGCACACGGGATGTCTATGTATGTTTTACGAGTAAAATGTCGTGGCTGCACGAAGACATGGTCAGCATAAATGTCACACATATGCATATGTATTTAAAGATGACTACATGAAAACGTGATCAAAAATGGCACACGAGATGATTATGCACTTTGGATGCTTTATGGAAGGTAAAAAGAAAAGGAAAAACAACACAGAACATAAATTAGAACACGTAAAAATATGCGCTCCCTTCCAACCTTATTTCTCCTTTCGATTGGTCTCGTATTCTTCCTAGGTATTGGGTCTCTTTTGCATCAACAGGGGATACCAAAGGTGCACACTCAATGGTCATTTTTAATTTAAGTTTTGGTAACCCTAGGGGAAGTTACTAAGCCATTACATGTGGGCCAAAGTCAAAACCAAGGGTCGTACAGGCTCCCATAGCGAATAAACACTTCCTCACCGTAGAACACGATGTAAGGTCATACGGGGCTATGAGTGGTTTACCCCATCGGGTGTCTCCAATGCTGGTGGTAGAGGTAGGCCACGTTCTTGGGTAAACCGGGGTGAAAACAATGTATTTGAGGGATTGAGAAGAAGAAAATGTCATGATATGCAAAGATATGAATAAATATGATGCTTTTAAATCGATAAACGAATACAAACGAGGTTATATTTCAATAGTTGCCTAAGTTCCTTAAGTATTTATCAAAAAACATTTTTAAGAAACTTAATTATCCCCAGCAGAGTCGCCACTGTGAGCGGACGACCTTTAAGCGGAACGCGGCGAAGCGAACCGGGGGTTTTTAGAAAACCGAAGAAAATTAGTTTGAACATGATGTTTTTAAAAAACGGAGTTTGTTTATCTTGCTTTAAGTCAATTATTTCTTTATTTGGAAATGCTTTTGTAGAAAACGTTTTTGCGTTTTATAACTTAAAGACCTCGAAACCTAAATACCGAGAACTATGATAGAGTCGCCACCCGGATCAGCTCATCCGGGAAATTCTGGTACAACTCCCTACCGAGCGTAGACTACTGTACCTAATCTAGAGATTCAGGGTTCGGGCAACTTACCTCCTTAACCTCAAGCTTGTATTCGTTTATTATTTATAAAGTCATATTTATTCAATTTTTTATCTTCTCTACCCAATTCGTTTAACTTATTAAGCCGATGCTAAGGCAAAAATGCATAAAATAAATTGCGAGAAAAAAAACCATCCACACAAATTTACAAAAGAATAATAAAGGCCGATTATACAACCAAATTGAATAAAGAATAAAATCTCTCGTCCTCACTTTACAATCGCCTAAGTACATGAGGATCTAAAAATAATACAACCACCTATTTACACGAATTAATCTATTAAATACAGCAAAAGTAAAAAATAAATGCTGCAAAACAGATTGGTTAGCGTAGTTTATATTATAAACACAAATTGGACTCAAATCAGGATAGAATGGGGAATTTAAGAAACGGGGGCATGCATTTAGGGGGTAACCAGTTCGACCTGGCCGGTCGGACCGGTTAGACTTGGAAAACGGTTTTAAAACACCCTGTGGATTTTTTTGCTGGAAAATCAATTTTGGAAAACATTTTATTTTCCGGTTTAATTGATTTCGACATGTGAGGTGGGTCGGTTTTCAGGAGAATCGGGTCTCTGTCGTGGTATTGTTTTGAATGCAATTTTATTGGAAATTGAATCTAGGGTCGTGAATGCACACAACAAAATTCATTTTGATGATTTTCTGATTTTTTAAAATTTTTTGGGATTTTTGGAAATTTTTATAGCTTAAAGGGAAATTCTAATTCTGGAGATATGTTATAGTCGTGCGACTGTAACTACAGTCGTACGACTGTAAATTACAGTCGTGCGACTGTAAGCAATCCAAACTCAGGATTTCGCCAAAATTTATTTGAAATAAAACTGAAAAGAAACTGTCTGGAAACCAAGAACACTTGTACGACTGTATTTACAGTCGTACGACTGTTCATCAAACTCAAGAACAGTCGCACGACTATTCTTGATTTCCAGAAATAGAAAACCCAAAACTTGAATAAAAAGCACCAAAAAAAAAAACACAACCAATCACCCAGAATGCTTGAAAAACAGACGGAAAAAGGTGTGTTTACCTCTGAGGCGCTGATCCATCGTAGGAATGACCCATGGCAACGCACCAATCCACTTAGATTTGCTCTTTTTCTCCTTGAGTCAAGGTTGGGAAGTTTGGTCTAAAATCTCCAAATGTTAGGGATTCTGACGATTTTAAGGTCTGAAAATGATTTAGATTTTGTGTGTCAAGTTTAACCTACGATTTCTAATTTATTTTAAGCATTAACACTCTGAAATCGAGAAGAAAAGAGTTGAAGAAGTTTTGAGTTTTGGTTTTTCTTTTTCTCTCTTTTCTTCTTTTCCTTCAATCTCTCTCTCTCTCTGTGTTTCTTTCTTTCTTTTTGGCCCAAAAAGTCCCTCTTCTGCTCTCTCCCTCTCTTTTTATACAGGAGCATTAATTGCTCCATTCCCCTTCCCCCATTTTTCAGGTTTCAGGGTATGGGCTGGTTCACCTGCCACGACTCTACAGTCGTACGACTGTAGTATGATTACAGTCATACGACTGTAGTCCAAGTCGTACGACTATCGTTCGTTTTCTTTTTTTTTTTTAATGAAAATTCCGGCTCTTACATTAGTTATTCTCCCTAAGGTTACCAAAACATAAACCTAAAATTTGGACATTCGAGTGTGCACCTTTGGTATCCTACGTTGATGCCAAAGAGACCCAACACCTAGGAAGAATGCAAGACCAATCGAAAGGAGAAATAAGGTTGGAAGGGAGTGCACTATTGCATGCGCTAACGTTTGTTCTTGTTTGTTTGCCTTTCCTTTGTCTCCTGGTAAATCATGCATCAAGCATCAAATCCATCATCATTCATGATCACCACTAACCACATTTTTGTGCAGCCATATTTTAAAGCATGGCCGCATGTATGCGTGTTTCTAACCACATCTTTTCCAGCCATGTCTATTTTCGTATGCCATACACATTTTTATGCATCGACATACCCATAATCATACAGGCATTGCTTTGTATGCCACACTTCACCGCGTTTTTATGTAGCCATTTGCATTTGTGTGACTCAAGCATGCATCCATTTCATTATGATTAAGGCATCCAGAAAATGCCAAGCGTTTTCATCCCATTTCATCCCGGGAGCCCCAAAACTCTGGTAAAATGTTGGTGTATCAGATTACATCGACCATTTCACCAAATGCACCAATTAGAACACCCGAAAAGGGTTTAGGCCCGTGATTATGTAAGCGGAATACACAATTCCATTTCATGACATCATAATCATCTATCGTTGGAATAAAGGAGATTCCAAAAGTCTTATCTCATGTCGTAATCCGCATCGGATTATTTCATGACATCTCATCAATCATTTCAGGCGTTCCACGAGCGTCGAATCCTACGCATCTAGTGGTATTTCATGACATTTCCAAATCACTCAAGGTGTTCCATGAATGCCGAATCTCAGTCCGTGTACCATTGTACACGCAATTTCTTTTCATGTATCATAACATGTCTGACACCCTAAAAGCGTCGAAGCTCTATCCTTGGATCGATTCCAATGCGACCATTCCATATCATCATTTTGCTCCTAAAGCGCCGAATCTATGTCCGTGTGAAGTGACACAAGTGACTTCATTTCATTTTTCATTAGGTGCCCTAAAAAGCGCCAAAACTCTATCCGCGTGATGGCTCTCATGCGCTTGTTATGCATAGCGTTGGGCGTTCTCGAGAGGCCGAGTAAAAAAAAAAAGAAAAAGAAAAAGGTAGAGTTTATTAGACGTCATAATCATGTTCATACATCCATTTTCATCTCATAGCAATCATCCCACATCTATGCAAAGTGTGGCATTTAGAGAATCGAGTCTAGGTCCATACCATATTTTTTTCGCCTAACTTTTCATTGAAATGTGGGGTGTGGAATAGAATCTCGAAGCGGTTAGTGAGAGTAGAGCTCGAAATCAATTGACCAGAATCGGAGACTGTGGCTGAGACCAGAGAAGGATTGGGATCTAATTCGGAGGAATAGTTAGGGCATTAGTTGCCTTCTTTACCGATTGACGGCCAGTTCTTGCTAGAGAAAGCAGTAGAACCAGAAATGGCTAACCCGAATGAAACTAATGTTGGACGAGTGTTTGCGCAGGACATAGCTGCCACTGTGAATGCCTTTCTGACATCTGATCAGTTTAAGGCAACAATCAAAGAGCAGGTGAAGATGGAGATGGCTGAAGAAAAAGAGTTGACCCGACAGGATGGGATTCCGATTCTGAAAGGGGGTAGTTCAGGACAGTTGAACTTGGGATTTGCGAGAAGTACAGATGAGAATGTGCAAATCGGGAATGGATCTCAAAGGAATGTGCCTGGAGGAAGCGGAGTAGAGGCTGCGGCCAGGAATGTAGACAGTCAGACGGAAAATGAGCCAGCTACCCAAAAGGCCAAAGAGGTGTCCATCGAGACAACAATAGAAAGGCTCCTGCACCAAAAGTTCTCGAATCTTGATACCCCATCACCTAAGACAAAGTCAGGTCTGACTCAATGCGCCGATCCGGATGTGCTGATAGCAGAAAATGATCCTCTTCCAATTGGGTTTCACATGCCTTATATTACCCCCTACACCGGGGAAGGTCCACCAGAGACTCATCTGGATAATTACGTAAGGCTCCTGACGAGCATGGGACTAAATAAGAATCACTTGCTCAATTTTTTCCTAACAACCCTCAGAGGTGCAGCAGCTAAATGGTACATGAGAGTCCCCTCGCACACTCGCTCCTCTTGGGAGGAGCTCGTTGAGGTTTTCATCAGGTAGTATGCATATAACACCCAGGTTGAGACGACCTTGGAGGATTTGGAAAGAATTCGTTAGAAACCCAATGAGAGTTTTGGGGCATATTACTAGAGATGGATGGACGTTCAGGTCCTTATGGATGGAGCCCCAAAGCAAGAATCTTTAATTGTGAAATTGGTAGATGGGAGCCTGCCCCTATATAAAGATAAAATGAAGCTGAAGAGGTTCCAAGTCTTCAATGATGTTATGGAGTATACGAAACGTATAGAAAGGTTGAAGAGGAGGAGCAGAGGACCAAGCAAAGTGTAGGGGGATATCGAGGTAGCCAAGGGTATTCCCGAGATAACAAAAGCAGGAGCTCGAAACTAGCAGCCACGGGCAGTGGTGCTAAGGCAGGCAAGACCACGGCTTCTATTCAGGAATAGGGGGCAGAAGTAGCAGCGGTAAATCCGCGTAGGCCAGTGGGGACTCCCCAAAGAATCACTAGCCCGTGGGTAGAATCACCAGGCAAAATTTTCATGAAATGCAGAAGGTTGGGTTGCTACAAAGCATAAAACCATTTTCTCCTCCATCTGAAGCTGACAAGGATAATTTTTATGCATACCATGTCATGACTGGGCACCGGACAAATGAGTGTACTCAGTTAATTAAAGCTATCCGCCAGTTGATCGCAGATGGAAAGATAGTCGAGCCCCAATTGAAGCCAAATGTTTAAACGAACCCTCTTCCGAACTTCGGGAACCAAGTGAGCATGGTGCAGTCATCCCTCCCTGATAATTTTGTATTTGCTCAGATCATTAAGGCTAATCCAAGTGTGCAGGCAGTATCGATTGAAGAGGAGGAGAAAAAGACGGTTAACACTAAAGGGGTAGCGTCTGGAAGTAAGCAAGGTCCATTCAATATAGAAGACATTGAGTTGGATGATGATGAAGAGGAGGTTTGTAGGCCTTATGAGACAATAAAGCCCGTTTACCCGGTAGAGACAAAAAGAGGAACAGTTATAGCCAAGGACGGGCCGGTAATGCACATAACGAGGAGTGGAAGGGTTTATCAACCTGCGGTCGTAACACCTCCTACACTACCAAGGAGGAATAACACTCTAGTTGAAAATGATGTGGTGGATCCTATTCCAAGGATAGGTGAGGAGGATGAAGTGGTAGTACCGTTGAAAAGGACTCTGACGTGTGCTAATGTTTGGCATTTGCTCATGGAATCAAAGAGGCACCGCGAGACAATAGTGAAGCAGCTTCTAGAGATGGATGCTTCCCCCACTATGTCCCCAAATAAGATTTGTGCATTAATAAGGGGTGTAGATTTGAAGCCCAATAAAGCGCCACAGATCAGTTTTGGAGTATCTGATTTACCACCAGAAGGAGTAAACCATAACAGGGCATTGTATTTGAAAGTAGAAGTCATGGATTGTACAATGCCTTGTGTGATGGTGGATGATGGGTCAGCCTTGAATATTTGCCCGGTGACAGTACTACCATATCTGAGGATCAACCCTGAAGCACTGTGTAAGTCCACGACCGTTATAAAGGCCTATGACGACAGTATACGAACTGTGATTGGAACTTTTGAGGCTGAAGTGAAGGTGGGAGAGATCAAGTCCATAGTTATATTCACTGTGATAGATATTTCGGTCACATTCTCCTTGCTGTTAAGGAGGCCATGGTTTCATACTCTTGCCAGAGTACCCTCCACTTTGCATCAGAAGATCAAGTTTCTAATTGGAGGAAAGATAGTGACTGTCGAAGCAGATGAGTCTTCCATAGTGGCAGCCTTGACTACTGTAGAGCAGCCTATCACCGGATTTCAGGTAGCAGTCACATCTGATAAACCGAAATTCCCCGACTGGATCCACAAATATTTTGCAAAGAAGAAGTTTGAGCCGAGAAAAGGGCTAGGGGCGAATCAGCAAGGTATCCTCGAGTTCAACATCAAAGTTGGCCAGTATTGTTGAGTTGGGTTGGGTTATAATAAAGGCGTGAGAAGATCTGCAAAGAAGTATGTGAGATTGGTTGATACTTTTATGCGTGCAACCGAGGAGGTCTACAATGGAGAATATGAGCCTGTCAAGTTCGATGATGAGGAGGTGCCGGGTTTTGAAATCTTTGCTGATGTAGTTGACTATGGAATGTACGGTGTGGAGCCGATCGTGGGCATGATGAGATCCAAAGTAAGTGGCAAGGAGAAGGCAGTTGCGGATGAAGCGGCTAAAGTCCAGATTGAATTCGGAAACAAAGGTGAGCAGTTTCTGAAAGCTGACCTGGTGACAGGTGAAGTGGAAGCAGCGGTGGACGCCATTGCCCGTGCTCTGTCTGTTTTGATGAAACCAAACAAAGCAGGTGAGGAGGAAAAGTTGAAAGTTGAAAAGGTTCAAGAGAAGCTGGTCGAGCAGGCAGTGAAAGAATTGACAAAGATTATGATGAAGGGCAAAATGAAGGCCCTAGAGGAGAGGCTATCTTAAGAGCAGAAGAGCAATCTGGAAGGTGATTTGACAAACCTTTTTGAAGAATGCCCTGATAATGAAGACCCTCCGGATGTGGAGGATGAAAATTATTTTAATGTATTTAGTTCTCCTCTTTCTGATGTGAACAATGCTGCCTATGTGGCATTTAATGCAATGAAATCTGATTTCGCTTACTTGTGTGATGTTTTTCCTGATGGAACTGTGCATATATTCAAGCATTCATCTAATGTTTTTAGCATTCATGAAGCATCTTTGCATGAAATAAATCTAGGGACAGAGAATGATCCAAAAATGGTATCCATTTTGAAAGAACACACACCGGACGAGAGAAAAGAGTTAGTGAAAGTACTTATTAAGCATGTAAAAGCATTCACGTGGTCCTATGATGACATGCCCAGGGTAGACAGGAAGATAGCAGAGCATCGAATTCCCACCGATCCAAAGATCACACCAGTGACGTAAAAGCTCAGAAGGCTACGTCTGAAATGGGCAGAAAAAGTAAGAGAGGAGGTAGCAAAGCAAATCAAGGCCAAGTTCTTAGAGGTAGTGGAGTACCCTCAATGGTTGGCGAACATCATACCGGTTGCGAAGAATCATGGAAGAGTCTGGGTTTGTATGGATTACAGAGATTTGAATAGGGCCTCGCCGAAAGACGACTTCCCGCTTCCACATATTGATGTTCTGATCGATAGTGCTACCAAGGCAGCTATGTATTCATTCATGGGTTTCTCCGGGTATAACCAGATCCTCATGAACATCATTGATAAAGTAAAGACAGCCTTCATCACAGAATGGGGAGTTTACTGCTATAGGGTTATGCTGTTTGGGCTGAAGAACTCTAGAGCGACTTATCAACATGCCGTCATGACACTTTTGCATGATATGATCCACAAGGAGGTAGAGGTGTACGTTGATGATATGCTAGTCAAATCAATGACCCGAGAAGAGCATCCCACCATCTTGGATAGATTTCTGACTAGGATTGAGAGGTATAATCTACATCTGAATCCAAAGCAGTGCATGTTAGGAGTAACATCAGGAAAGCTTTTGGGGCACGTTGTGAGTCAAAGGGGTATAGAAATGGATCCAAATAAGATCAAAGCCATCAGGGATATGCCTGTACCTAAAACGGAGAAGGAAGTAAGGTCGTTCCTGCGGTCGCTATAGTATGTTAGCCGGTTCATTGCAAGGTTGACAACGGTCTGTGAACCGATATTTAAGCTTATAAAGAAGAACCAGCCGATGGAGTGGAATGAGCAGTTTCAGATAGCACTTGACAGGATTAAAAGCTACTTGATGAATCCTCCGGTTCTGAAGCCTCCAGTACTAGGAAAGCCATTGATCCTCTATTTAGCCATCGCAAATGCGTCGGTTTGGGCAATGCTAGTTCAAGAGCGAGAAGATGGCCGAGAGAATGCTATTTATTATTTGAGTAAGAAACTACTGGAGTATGAGACTCGATACACAGTAGTAGAGAAGACTTGTGCCGTAATGATATGGCTAACAAAGAAGCTCAGGCACTACTTTTAATCTTACAAGGTTCAAGCAGTGGCCAAGGTCGATCCGATGAAATATCTATGCCAGACTCCAGCTTTAACGGGGAAGCTGTCACGGTGGCTGTTATTGTTGTCAGAATTTGACATCGAATACATCACTTGGAAGACGATCAAGGGAAGGGCAGTGGCTGAATTTTTGGCAAATCAGCCAGTTGACTCAGATTATATGAAGAATCTCGAATTTCCAGATGAACAGTTGGCAGTGGTAGAAGCGGAGTCGGCCAGATGGATTATGTACTTCGACGGGGCTGTAAATAAGCATGGAGCAGGATTGGGCGTGATCATTGGGACACCTGATGGAGAAGTCATTCCCTAGCAAAGAGGCTGAATTTTCCTGTAACCAACAATGGGGCAGAGTACGAAGTATGCCTATTTGGAATTGATGCCCTGATCACCTTAGGAGCGCATGAAACCCTTATCATCGGAGATTCGGCATTAGTCGTGAAGCAAATCACCGGAGATTGGGAAATTAAAGAAGAGTCCCTTCGCCCCTACCTTGAGGCCATTTGTGAGAGGATCAAAGTCTTCGGAAATTGTGAATTCAGACATGTGCCTAGGGAAGAAAATCAGATGGCGGATTCGTTGGCTACTCTGTCGTCCATATGGGAAGGTCCCCAAAAGCAACCGATTCGACCAATTATGTTGGAGGTAACACAGAGTCCTTACTATAGAGCAGAAAAGGTTATGGTGGCTGTGGTAGAAGATCGTCCATGGTATGATGACATTTTACAGTTTCTTCAGAAAGGGTCATACCCCGAAGATGCCACTGAAGCAGATAAGATTACCCTCTGGAGGTTAGCAGCGCAATTCAGGATCTTTAAGAATCAGCTTTTTAAGCGAGCTGTGAATAGATTACTACTGAAATGTTTAACCGAGAAAGAAGCCAGAGTTGTGATAGATTAGATTCATGCGGGAACGTGCGGCCCGCACATGAGCGGTTTAGCCCTGGCAAAGAAAATTCTGAGGCAAGGGTACTTTTGGCTCACGCACCAGGCTGATTGTATTGAAAGGGTAAAAAGGTGCCGTGAGTGTCAAATATATGGAGACATTAGCCATTTTCCCCCACTCGAGCTTCAGATATCCTCGACTCCCTAGCCATTCACTGCTTGGAGGATCGACATTATTAGAGAGATAAGGCCGCCGGCATCAAATGGACACCGCTTCATTGTCATGGCCGTAGATTATTTCTCGAAGTGGGTAGAGGCAGAATCTTTTACGAACCTCACAGCTAAGAAAATGTCTAAGTTCATTGAGAAAAATATCTTCACCCGGTATAGAGTCCCACACCACGTGGTAACAGATAATAGTGTCCAGTTCCAAGGGATAACAGCCCAGTTGTTTTGGGACAGAGGGGTCGAGCACCATAGGTCTTCACCGTATCGCCCATAAGCCAACGAGGCAGTGGAGGCAGCCAATAAAAGTATCAAGAAAATTCTGGCTAAGATGGTTGTCACGTACAGGGATTGGGCAGACAAGCTACCTCTTGCTTTGTGGCGGTACAGGACGAGTATCAGGACCCCAACTGGTGAGACACCTTACTCATTAGTGTACGAAATGGAGGCCGTATTGCTAGTAGAAACCAAGCTGAAATCCTTGAGAATAGTGATGGAGGCACAGATACCTGAATCAGAATGGATGCGGTCACGGTACGAACAGTTGGCCCTGATTGATGAAAAGCGAGTTCGAGCATTGGATCGTCTGCAGATGTATCAGCAGTGAATGGCCCGGGCTTATAAAGGTAGAGTTCGCCATCTGAAGTGCCCTCTTAAAGCTGGTGATCTTGTGCTCAAACGGATGAAGCAGACTCATACGGATGCGCGAGGCAAGTTTAGACCTAACTAGGAAGGACCGTATGTGGTAAAAAGGGTGTTGTCTAAGGGTGTCGTAAAAATCATGGATATGGATGGAAACGAATTTGTCGACCATGTCAATCAAGACAAGCTTAAGCAATACTTCATATAAAATAAAATAAAAAAATGATAATAAAGAATAAGTCCGGTGGTCTAAAAACAGAAAAGGAGGTCCACGCAAAAATTAGGACAGGTGAGGAATTCCTATTGGCCAGAAAATCTGTATAAACTGGTCGATAGCCGATGTGAGTTCGGTCGAAGCGCATACCATTACTAAACTTGTCCCTAGTTTCATTTCATTATTCATGTCATTTATGCTAAAACGTTTCTTTAATGAATGGATGAATTTATGTTCATTTTTGTCTGATAAACATTCCAAGTTTGCTGAATTTAGTAATCTGTTTTACATGACTGCTCATTCTTATTTTTT
This sequence comes from Euphorbia tirucalli, assembly GCA_039660915.1. Taxonomy (NCBI): domain Eukaryota; kingdom Viridiplantae; phylum Streptophyta; class Magnoliopsida; order Malpighiales; family Euphorbiaceae; genus Euphorbia; species Euphorbia tirucalli. The sequence goes on along the minus strand of CM077634.1, from coordinate 20,169,444 downwards.
TCGCTATTCATATTCATACAAAAAAAAATCTGGTGGATCGAAAATCGAAAGGCAGTCCACGCAATATTTAAGATGCGAATAAAAAGTCTGCTGGATTGAAAACCCGAAAGGATGATCCGGGCAAAAGTTAAGACAGTCCAATAGATTGAAAACCCACAAAGGCAGTCTATGCAAAAGTAAGGACATAAAATAAAATAGCAAAATAGATGTTATCCAGCGATTACTTCATACAGCATAAAGGAGACCTACAGGCCGAGATACCTCAGGGTCAGGATCCTGCGCTCGTGCCTTATAGGACAGGTCATCGACTCAGCTAACCAGGCTCTGTAACGACCATCTGTCTCTGTTGAGGCCATTTCACCATACCTCAAAATCTCAAAGCGGGTGGGATTCATCCACTGCTGTCGCACGTGCCGAGGCCGCTATTGTGTGAATTCCCCACACTCAGTTGTGCATAAAGAATGAGGCACCCCTTGTGCTTGCTCGTATTCTCTACATAATCGTGTAGGAGAATAAAATGTCACCTTGAATAGTCCGAGGAGCTGCACACCTCCTGCCCAAGTCTCTATAGTCACCTGTGAGATTTCCCACCAGGGACACACCCAGCGGATAGATGTGTCTGTTCTTTCTCTCAGCCAACTGAACTATTCCTCTGTAGTTCATGTGGTGAAGTCTACAAGTTCTATACGATGGGTCCAAAAACATTTTGGAACATATCTCGGCTGAGGTGGAAGAGCACTCAGAAGACTTTGCTTTTCCAATAGCCAGATCTGCAGAATAGATGGTCAATCAGTAGAGTGCATATTTAATCAGAATATCAAACTTGAAGTTAAGAATTGACCTGAAGTAGAAAAGGACATCCATATGTTTCAATCAGGTGACCAGAGTGGATAGAATCCAGATAGATCAAGGTGTTAGCTAAGATGATTCCCATAGGTGAAGCACCATCGTCCATTTGGGCCACCACTGGGATTAACCAGAAATCACAAGTCCCGTCTCTTGACTCACACAGATAAAGGGACATCAATAATAGACCCATCAGAAAAACCCAACCAGGGGTAGAGGGGTTTAGGGCAAAACACACGTCCATAACGATGGACATGTTGAGTCTCCTAGGGCAGTCTCACCAGGGAGCAGGCGGTCCAAATGTGCTGTATTCAGTAACCCTCGAAGTGTCCATAGGTTGTCTGAATCGAGTTCAGGAACAACTAACCTGACTCCACGTGGACAGGGAGCGAAGAGGATGGCCCCGAATTCCTCTACCATAGGACACAATTCTTGCCCGAAAAAGCGGAAAACGTGATCCATCGGATCCCACAACTGGGCTACAGTTGCCAGAAAGGTCCGCTTTAGGGGCACATTCATGTAAAACCTCATGGAATGTAGACTAAAAGGCGCCAATAAGGTCTAGTTAGAAGTGCGGCATGTTCTCTAGTAGTCCCTGAAGCGGTCACGAAGCTGATCCCTCAGAAAGGGTGCGGGAAATAGAGCTGGACGGTTACTCTTTTCTGCATAGAAAACAGATGAAATGCCATCAGTAATGCAAGTCCCAACAAAGGGAGGGTAACAAGTCAACAAAAAAGTGGAGGAATTTCCATAGAATATCAGTAAAAATGGTACATCAGTCAATGGTCACACAATGAAAATATGTATATGTACACAATGACGTCATATCCTAGTCCACAAGTGGGTTGCATCAACATGAAACTACAAAGCTACAGAAAACAAAGTCTATGACTATCCCCCATCGGTCGAGTCATCATCCTCCTCACCCTCGGCTCCGACGCCATCACCAAAGATACACCGACCGGCCTCCCAGTCATCCAACTGAGTGCGGAGAGTCTCGTTCATGAATGTGAGGTCTGTAATGGTCCTCTGCATCTCCTCCATCTCCACTCTCGTGTGGGCATCCTTATGCTGACGGGTGGCAAGTGCAGCCTGCACCATAAACAATAGAAGCATCATGTCATGCATACACATGCATCTGAAGCATACATACATGCATATACACTAGTCAACGCAGGTACTTACCGCCAATACCCTGTTATCCAGAAGAAAGAGGTTCCTGAGAGCAGAAGTCACCTGGCACAGGGCCATCCCCTGTGTCACTGAAATCTGCACAAAAGAACAGCACACAGATCAGATCAGTAACAAAAGCAATAGTCAAAAGTAAGCAGGGCTAGGGATACGCACATGTGTCGTGTCAGGACGAATAGCAGGAGGAGGAGGGTGTGCCTCGATATGCAGATCTGCTCGATAAAGCTCCCCGGCCTCATTATGTAGCATCACCCAAGGCTCCACGAAGTACTCCAGACGTCCTGGGGTGAAACCAGCAAGAGGAACCACTAGAGGGACCATAGAGGAAATAGGCTCAGTGTACCCCACCTCGGTGTCGACACTAGGCACACTCGTGTGGACAGAGGAACCTCCATCTCCCGGGTCGCCGGTAGTCCCAGACCCGCGACCACTAGAACTTCTTCCAGATAAAAAACGTGGGCGCTTACCTCTCTCAGATGGCTAAAAAAAGAAAATAAGAAAAGGAATGGTAAGTGGCAGTCCAACCTCAAAATAAACAGAAGATAAAGCAAGGCAAAGAAGTACCCTAGCTGGCGCATCCTCTCGTGGTGCAGTCCCAATGGGAGGAAAAAGCTGTGTACGGATGAACTGTGGGTAGTCGCCATCATCTCCCATAACTACGTACCTGGACCCAAACAGATCTGGATGGTCCTCCTCCGGCAACAGATGTGGCTAAAATAGTCCGACTGGAAGTGCAGGCGGGATCCTGCGCTCCTGAGGCCCAGCACGCCAATCAGTGACCCACTCCCCGAGGTACCACTCCAAGCTGACGGGGCTCTCCATGACGAATCGTCGGGGCACCAACCTCCGAGCATCTATAAGCTCTAGGGACCACACAGCATTTACCCACGGCTCTTTGATCACCTAAAAATAGACTACAGTAAAAAAAAATGAAATGATGAAAAATGATGATTGAATTGGAGGAGTACCTGCTCAAAAGTCATATTCGCCAAAAGCTGGCGGCAAATCCAAGGGTCAGTGTCTACCTCACTCCAGTCAAAGCCAAGCCACTGCCGCGACCAAGGAAAGTTAGGAATCACAGCATTAGCTGATATGTCTAATTTTGGTTAAGGAAGGAAGGCGTACTCATACGCCCAAATCTGCATAATAACAGCAGAGTGTGTGTCAAAAAAAAAAAAGAAAAAAGAAAAAAAGGGGCAACTCACATGAAGAACTATCCAAGAACCCTTCGTCAAGGCCATAGTATAGCTGAGCCAGCCCGGCTTGCCCCCAACTCAGACTCCCTATATCCTCCAACTGTATCAGTGATGGGAGCACAGCGAAGTAGGTCACTCTGACCGATGGGGAATAGCAAAGTGCTCAAGGCAAACAGCAAGAACGCTCGAGCGTAACGTCTCACATCCCTAAATGGAAATGAAAAGCCCTCAGGCAGACTATCTTGTCTACTCAGCCAATAATCCTACAGAGTACTCCCCTGGACCCGCCTGCCCATGGGAGTCAAGCCAATCAACATGGTGATCACATCTGGTCTGAAGCCTTCTCGCTCTAGTGACTGGTTGAAGTTTATTGTACGCCCACTGAAGGATAGCCCGGTGATGGCCACGAAACCCTTAGGCGTGATGGTGAACCCGATCTGGAAATGAAAGGTATGGGTGGAATCCATCCACCGCTCTAGGAGCGCCATCAGTAGACCCCTACTCGTCTGAGGCGCAGACTCACACATCGAGCAAACGAACCGGTCCAGCCCGGTTGAATCAACCAGCTCCTGCATCTCGTTGGGGAGTCTTCGGTACCAGGTCAAGGCGTCAAACACGGAGCCAGCCCCTCGGTTATGCTTTCTCATCTGCAAAGCAATAAATAGAGAGTTTTATGAGTTATTTATATGTTGCTTTGCATGAATAAAGCATTTAAAATAAAATTAGAGGCTTGGAATCCTGGTTTTGGTCGAACCAGAACTGCCCGTCCCTAACTATAGCCAGCCGGCTTTGTTCTTGACCAGAGCCACCGAACGATGAACACAGCCGCTCGGCTCTAGCATTGAGCCGGTCGGCTCTGTTCGGAAAACCGACGGCTTGGTTTCTAAAACCTAGGTTTTGTGATTTTTCGCCTAAAAATCAGTTTTAATCAACTCTAAATCATCAATTGAGTTTCCTAGGGGCAAAATCTACTCTAATCATGCATCAATTTCATGAAATTTCACATAATTTTGTCTATTTTGTAGGAATTCAAAAATAGAGGAAAAAGGTAAACTAAAGAAAAGAAAGCTAACCAGATTTTGAATAATATGCACAGATGGTTTCAAAGTCACAGGCACAGGATCATTTCTTCTAACTCCATAATACGAAACCGTCTCTCACAATCCATACACATCCACTGTAGATTCAGTGGGCAGGAAAAATTCTCCTTCGGGTAAATAATATCTCACATGAGGGGATGGTTGTGTGGGAGCATTTGGAAGAACAGCTCTTCGCATTTTCCTCATTTTGATCTGAAGGAAATGAAGAAATTGTTCACAGACTAAACAAAAAGAAGAGAAAGGAAGAAATGAGCTTGCAAGGGGGCGCCTCCTTTTATTTCCAATCTTAACCCACTAGAGCCGTACAGCTCTAGTCTTGAGCCGGCCGGCTCTATGTTTGAGCTGCTAGCTCTGTCTCACCAAGATAGAGCCGTCCGGCTTTGATTCTCTAGGTATTATGTTTCTCTTGATTTTTTTGCAATTTCCGATTATTCCAATTTAATCCCAGGAAGAGTATTTTTCACTTTTGCAGGTATCCAGGGGCCAAACAAGCCTAAGCCATATTTATTCTTGATCAAAGGGGCAAAAAAATTTTTTTTGTTTCCAAAATTATCGATCAAGGAATAAATACGTACTTCCAACTCAACTTCAACGGTCTACTCCACCACACAGAGGAAAGAGAAGATTCTATACGGTTACTCCACCACACGGAGAAAACGGTCTTATTTGGTCGCTCCACCACACGGAGAAGATTCAATACTACGGGCACACTCCACCACAGCGAGTCGATATCACAGGCACACTCTACCACGGCGAGTCGATATCACAGGCACACTCCACCATGGCGAGTCGATACCACGGGCACACTCCACCACAACGAGTCAATACCACGGGCACACTCCACCAATACCACGGGTACACTCCACCACAGCGAGGTGATACCACGGGCGCACTCCACCACTGCGAGTCCATACCACGAGCACAGTCCACCACAGCGAGTCGATACCACGGGCGCACTCCACCACAGCGAGTCGACAACACTAGCACGTTCCACCGCAGCCAGTTAATGCTCTATACCCCCGACAAGGGGCGTCAGATACATTTTCTCGTCCTTAATCGCGAGACCAAACTCGAATAGGACATAAGCTACCGATCTAGTCGACTTTGATCTCACGAGGGGCAGCCTGTGAGCACGGATTTTCCCGACCTCTGTGATGAGAGCTCATATGTTACCATATGGAGCAGACAGACTTGAATTGCACTTAAAAGTGACCGGATTGTTGCCTGGTGTGTCTCAAATGCCCTGAAAACCAAGCAATCCACGATTCAAAACTCTCGGATAGGTCTCCCGAGTGGTTTCTAGGGTTTAGGGTGCATGTCTGATTTTTTTATTTTTGCTCCAGCTTTCGCTAGAACCGGGCGGCTCTGGTTTCTTGAACTAGAGCCGGCCGGCTCTAGAGCAACTTGTCTCGCCAGAAAGAAAATATAGGCATATCAGAAGTCAGGCGGCCATTAAATGTGAGATGTGATATGAGAGAGAGGGATATAAAAGAGAGAAATAAAAAAAATCAGAGTAGGAGGATTACAATAAAAAAAGACAGAAAAAAAATTAGATAAAAAAAAGAGATCAGAAGAAAAAAAAAACTGAGGGAGAGAAGAAGAGTGAACCAGAGTCTCAAGGTTAAAAACCCTACACCATTAAAACGACATTAAGAAAAAAAAACCTAAAACCTTTGCTGATTAATCTGGGACACATCCGGGTTGGTTTCGGCTTCCTTAGGATTGCTGCGATTTTTGTCCAGTTGAGATTCCAGCACCAATTTCAAGCTTTTAATCCGTTCTTGCATATCCACTATGCTGGAACAACACCAAGGTAAACTCTAAGAGGCCTTAAACATGTTGACATTGTGTTTTCTGCATGTTTTTTTCTCTATTTTATATTTCTGGAAGCAGAATGAACCCATCATAGCCGTACAGCTGTGATAGTGAAAAGCAAAGCCGCCCGACTCTGTTCCTCAGGGACAGATTCCCGATCTGTCATGATCAGCCGAAAGGAGTCTGTTTTTCATTTTATGCCTTCTGTTTTGATAATTTTTGGCCCAAGAATATTTATACGTCATTTTAACATCGGTTTTCGGATTTCTGGACGTATGAATATTGGTTTTTAGGTTTTTTTTCGGGTTTTATATTTCGGTTTTGGGGTTGTTCGATCCATTATGGATCCGTAGTTCAGCATCAGCGGACCCTCGAACATTATAAAATCTCAGGAAAACATTGAAAACTAACAAAAATAACAATTTTTTGAAAAAAAAATGAGAAAACCGGTTTCGGGTCCGGACTTTACAGCCGCTCAGCGTGGGTTAGAGCCGGCCTGCTCTAACCAGAGCCAGCCGGCTCTATTTTCAGCTGTGTGGCTGTGATTCCCAGAAAAGATAGAATTACGAAACAACCCACACGAACGTCGTTATGCAATGTTGTTTTCAGATTTAAACTGTTTTTGGTGTATTTAATGCTTTTTGGACCTTAGATGTTTGGGAAAATTAGGAAAACCCACACGAACGGGACCCCAAGTTCCGGAATAACAGACTCACAAAAGTGGAAATTTGTATGAAACTGAGCCAAATAGTTTCCAAAAATTATTTTCCAGCACAAAAATCTACAGGGCGTTTCAACACCGTTTTCCAGGTCTAACTAGTCCGACCAGTCGGGTCGACCCGGTTACCCCCTAAATGCATGCTTCCGTCTCCCAAATCCCAATTCTATCCTGCCTTGAGTCCTATTTGTGTTTATAATATAAATTGTGCTAACCAATCTGTTTTGCAGCATTTATTTTTATTTCTGTTGTATTTAATAGATTAATTCGTGTATTTAGGCGGTTCTATTTTTAGATCCTCGTGTACTTAGGCGATTGTAAATGTGAGGATTAGAGTTTTTATATTTTATTCGATTGGGTTGTATAAGCGGCTTTTACTATTCTTTTGTATAATTTGTGTGGATGGTTTAATTTCCAGCAATTTATTTTATGCATTCTGCTTGAGCATCGGGCTAAAAAAAAAATAAATAAATAAATAAACAAATTAGGGTTAGAGAAAGATAATAACTTGAACAAATATGGGTTTATAAATAATAAATGAATACAAGGTTGAGGTTAAGTAGGTAAGTTGCCCGAACCCTGAATCTCTGGATTAGGTACAGTGGTCTGCGCTCGGTAGGGAGCTATATCGGAATTTCTCGGATGAGTTGATCCGGGTGGCGACTCTGTCACTGATCTCGAAATTGAGGTTTCCAGGTCTTTAAGTTAAAAACGGAAAAGCGATTTCTACAAAAGGAATTTTTAATCGAATAAATGATTTTTCCTAAATCAAGATAAACAAAAACCCGCTTTCCAAAAATCGAACAAAAAACCAAAATCATTTTTCCCCGGTTCGCTTCACCGTGTCCCGCCGCTTTTTAAGGTCGTCCGCTCAAAGCTTGCTTCCTTTGGAGTAATCTTCTTCTCTAGCTCAAAAACCTTTTGCTCTAACTCCTTAATCCTAAAGTGATCTTCTACTTGCTTAATCCACAGTTGGTCAGCGAGCACCACAAGCTTCTCAATTGTCATCTTTGAATAGTTCTCATAATGCTCAAGCTTTGCTTTGTCATTAGTAGGCAATTTTTATGTTTTAGCAAACTTTCTTTTCTTTCTAGCGGGCTCATCATCAATTTGGATCACCTTCTTATGGCCTTGGCATCAGCAATCTCTTATTCCTTTTTCTTTACATCGCGATAGAGTATCCACTTTCCAGAAACCTTCTTGCAGGCTTGAATTTGGCTAAGATGGCTGTAGTTCATTAGATCAGGATGGCTAATACAGTTTTTATTTTATTTATTTTAATTTCCTTTAAGAGTTTCCTACACCAAAAACTTTTAATATGAAATATAAATAAATATAAATAAAACCAAATTTAATTTATTTTTAAACCATAAAACTAAATATGCCACATATTTAATTATTAATATATTTATCTTAAATTAATTACCGCGATGGTAATAAATAAAAGACTAAAATAAATAAATCTCTCATGAGCTTATTTTGACCGGACTTTAAACCATAAAGCCCATATGCCCAATATAGCTATAAGTGGGTTCTAACAAACCAATATAGCTACCCAATTAAGATGAAAACATCAATTTCCATTGGAGATGTAAACCTCATAGTGAACTTATATATCCCATGCTAGTGATATCGTTATCTTGCAAGAGGCATGGCATTATAACCTTCTTTAACTACATAGACGTTCCTTGATTCTGATTAAACTGAAAAACTCAAGTAACTAATCACTCAGTGGTTACCTTGCTTGGGCGAGACCACGCTCTTCTTAATCTCACTTATCAAGAGGCCGGTGATATCTACTCTCAATTAAGAGAAAGGCAAGTCCCATCACATCACTCACATTCTTAGCATGATCACTGGAATACCCAACCGTACTCCCACTTGGTACCCTGTTAAAGGCCCATTAGGCATACGTCAAAGTATGTGAGCTACCACCTAGGTCTGTAGCGATATCAGGTCAAAGGATCCAACATAAGTACTACTAGAGAACCATCTATGACATAATGCGGTGTTCTCATAGCGGATCTATCTAGTACCAACATGTACCCATGTTCTTGGTTGGTATTCCATCTCCAATGGTCGATAAGACACCACCATACAATCAAGACACATGCTAGCCTTTAGTTAAAATCATTACCATGGCTTTAACAGACTAGGGATAACTTTATAACTAGTGTTATCTCCCTACTCAAGATCTTACTACTTGGAGAACGTTACCGGACATACTTGAGTAAAACACCAGTTGATGGACTATTTACTAGTATTAATTACACAAGAAATTAACAAAATAGATTATGCCTTTTTACTCGTAACAAAATATCTTATTACACTAAATAAAGACTAGGGCATACACCAACATTTTTAATTACAATTTTCATCCACTAACAGAAATTTACCAATTATACTTTCTAAAGTTTAAATACTGCTTATTTTTAATTGAAACTTTCAACAATTACAATACTATACTGTTTTGGCATATTCTCTTAGACACTTCTTTCCTCCCTTATCCTCTTCCTTACTTTTCTCTTTCCTCTTTTATAATTTTAATCTAATTTATCTCTCAATTCGTTCATCTTTTCCTCATGCCACTTTTCAAAGTTTTTTCATTTTTTTATATCTTCGAAATAAGATCCATATATATACTATTTTTTAATGGTATAACAATAGTATTGTGAGTAGATGATGAAATAATGAAAGGATTGGGAGATAAATGCAAAATTAGATTAAAATTAAAAAAGAAGAGAGAGAAAAGTACAGAAAAGGATAGGGGATAAAAGAAGCTAGTACAAGAAAGTAAAACTCAAAAGAAAAGGGATATAAAGATGTAATTATAAAAAGTTAAAAATGAAAAAGAAAAATCATTGAGTGAAAGGAGAAAAAAAACTTTTAAAAATAGCAACCATGTATAGTTTCCTAATTTCTTTAACAAGTATGTGTATTTATTAATATTCAATAAAATTTTAATACTCATCTTTTCATAATATAAATCATTTAAAATCACAATCAACGATTAAAAATGACGTCTTATCATCTTTTATCATAATAATAATAATAATAATAATAATTAATCAAATCATTCAAAATTGGAAAACGTTACGCAAATTTACAATTGTACCAAATTTATACAAACTACATTATCTTAATTATTTCAAAAAATTAATACTTATCTACGAAACGTGCAAGCATATGACTAGATAATATGGAAAGAAAAAAATTCCTTCCATAGGTAAATAGTCATCTTTAGAAAATAGATAACTTTTTTTTGTTAAGAATGTTAATAAAATCTTAAAATTAGTCATCTTTTCAAAGATAACATTGAACAAAGAAGTTGGTAGATAGATGATGCAAGAGTTATATAAAGCATTCAATAACTTGAACTCAAGCTATTTTAGTTTATTGTTCAAATATGATATGAATTCTTAGGAGAAGGAAATCCTATTCTCCAACCCCTTTCATACATCTTTAAGTATAGAGTGTGTGTATATATAAGTATATATATCCAACAACGATACACCAAGGAAGACACAATGTTTGTTTTTCAAAAGAGATTCAATACGAAAATTGAGTGTCTTCTTTACCTTATTATCTATGTTCTAGTTCTCACCATAACTTTTGAGAATAAAAATAACAATGGAAAAAATTCTACTTCAATTATTCGCACAAGTTTCCCTTCATCTTTTGTTTTCGGGATAGGATCATCTGCTTATCAAGTATATTAATTATATTATTTTTATATGAATATGTGAATGAAAGATTTTTCATCAATGTCTCTTATTCTATACAAATTTATTATTTTTATTATATAGTATGAAGGTGCAACACTTGAAGGTGGAAGAAAACCATGTATATGGGATACCTTCATTCAAAAATGTCCAGGTCCATTTATTTATGTCAATATAGTTCTATAACTTCATATTTTTATTAGGTTTTTAATGGAAAGAACATCATTTAAATTAATATTATTTTATCATTTTTTACAAAATTAATTTTTCATGTATTTCATAAAAGTTATTTTAAACATCAAATTTGGGTATTGTTCAGGTTGTGTAAAGGACCATACCAATGCTACTATTGCCACGGATCAGTATCATAGATACACGGTATGTTCCTCTTACACATCATAAATTCTTGTTACATTTCATTTATTAATCTATCAAAATGATGGCATAATATATTTTATCAGGAAGATGTGGCTATAGTGAAAGACATAGGTTTCGATATTTATAGATTTTCCATCTCTTGGTCTAGAATTTGGCCGAGTAAGTTTATCAATAAAGCCATCCGATTTATTAATTATTTTTAAAAATAATAATAATTTTTTGTAACTTTATTAATTATTATTGTGTTTTATACAATGAATTTAGATGGTCGCCTAAGTGGAGGAGTAAATCAAGAAGGCATCAATTACTATAATAATCTCATTAATGAGCTCCTATCAAATGGTTTAACACTTGTCTCCCTTTCTCTTATTAATATACTTTTTATTTAATGTATAATTTTAAATAAGCTAGTTACATTAGTAATTTCAAAATCTAAGACTCTCCTTTAATCTTTTGAAATGTCTTCACAATAAGATATTCTAACATATAATCTGATACATAAAATAGTTTGCATATATTAACATAGGAAATAGTTTAGATTTTCAAACTTTAACTTGATCTTTTCACTTGAAAATATTATTTCAAAGGTACCAAATATAATAAAGAATGAATGCCTCTTTTTTTTTTTTTTTTTTTTGAAGGAATCAAACCTATTGTAACTTTATTCCATTGGGATCTTCTGCAAGTCTTAGAAGATATGAGGGTTTTTTAAACTCAAAAATTATGTAAGTACAATTTTAAATGTTAAAAGTTGTATTAAATATTAATATGATAAACTCATGGTTAAATTTAAATTTTTTGTATTGTAGTAATAATTTTCGTGATTATGCGGAGGTGTGCTTTTCTAAATTTGGCGATCGAGTAAAACTTTGGGTCACTATGAATGAACCATTAATGTATGCACGATAGGGGTATGGAAGTGGAAATTTTGCTCCAGGTAGATGTTCAAATCACTCCAAATGTTCTAAAGGTGATTCAAGTACTGAGTCGTACATAGTAGGACATCATCTACTTCTAGCTCATGCTGCAGCAATCAAACTCTATAAGAAAAAATATCAGGTTATTTTTTTATGAGAACTTGTGAAACTACAAGCTTAGTTTATTATAATTTGCTCTTTTCTTTTCTTTTCTTGTTTTTTTTTTTTTGGCAAGTATATAAAGCAAAATCATAAAAGTCAAGAACATATGTAACTTATTTTTCCACCTTACTAATACATAAGATCTTAATGATTTATATCATGCAAACCTAACACACCTATTAGACTCATAAATATGAAAAAGTGAAATGTAACTTGTTAGACAGAAGAGATTTATGTTTATTAGTTCTATTCAGATCTTTTCTAACAAAATTTTCCACTTCATAGCTATCTCAAAATGGTCAAATTGGAATATCGCTAATTCCTATATGGATGGTGCCATACTCCAATTCAATGAAAGATAAGCTCGCATCATATCGAGCTCTTGCTTTTTCATATGGTTGGTATGTATATTTATACTTTGTATAATATAGCTCATGTGAAAATAAACTGTTATTATTGTAACTGAATATACATTTAATTTCTTGAAGGTTCCATGAACCATTGTATTCAGGTTCATACCCATTAGAAATGATTGCTTATGTGGGAAAAAGGTTGCCAACATTTTCAAGAAAGGAATCCAAAATGATTAAAGGATCTTCTGATTTCATTGCAATTAATTATTATACCTCGAGATATGCTGCTGACGTTCCATATCAAAGTAAAGATTTTACCTTCGCCGCTTACCCTTGTGTCAATGTTACAAGTATGTTAATCAAGATTTTTTTACATTCTTTGTATAATCATCTTTTTAGTTTTCTAAATTGAGAGTCTTTGCACCAGGTGAAAGAAATGGAATTCCAATTGGTCCTAATTTAAAGGTATAATTTAATAAATTCATGTCCTCATCTAAACTTAATAATTAAAAAAAAATTGTCATAAGGTGACTATCCTTTTTAAATTAGTACCTTTCGCTTCTTCAATCATTCACTTTTTCTAAATATTTCTTTTTGTCAATATCTACTTATATTTCCATTTTACTTAACAAATATTAAATCCTAGGCTATGGAATTTTAATTTTGATAATGTATTATCTAATTTATGTAGGGCTCTTGGATTAATTTCTACCCAGAAGGGCTTCAATATTTTCTACTTTACTTGAAGAGCAAGTATAATGACCCTATAATCTATGTTACTGAGAATGGTAATTATAAACTATAATGCTTCAATAAAAAAAATTCATTTACATAACCATTTCTTTTCTTTATGCTAGGAGTTGACGAACCAAATGTGACAAGTTATATTCTCTTAGATGATGAGTTAAGAATAGAATATTTCCAAAGTCATTGAACTCACGTCCTTGAAGCAATATTGTGAGTATTAAAAATGTTAAATTCAATAAAAATCGCAATGAGTATTATGGTGATGTCAATGTTATATGTGATTCACTAACAATAAAATATATTGATGACAATTGAACAGTTTTGGAGTAAAAGTAAAAGGGTACGTAGCATGGTCTCTTTTAGATAATTTTGAATGGTTATCTAGCTTATCAGCTCGTGGTGGGATAGTTCATGTTGACTTTGTAAATGGATTGAAAAAATATCCAAAACAATCAGCCTTGTGGTTTAAAAAATTTCTGAATTCTTTGAACTAAAGAATAGCAATCAAGAAAAAGGATTTCTTTTTTTTTTTCGATTGTTTGTTACCACTATATCAAGATTCTTTATACATCTTCAATGTATGTGATATGATGATTATCAATAAACATCTAAAATAATTTACTTAAATAATAATTCCTTCCTTCGCTTCTCTTTTTTTAATCAATACGATGCTCTTCTACGGTATGAATTATTTAATTCATATATATATATATATATTTTTTTTCATATGCATATTTTTCATCCATTGATGATAAGGGCCAATAGAAAATTATATCTTAGTAATCACTGACAAATTATTTATCACTTTTAACAAAACTTCCATTGAGATAGAAAAAAATATTATTGATGAAATATTTCTTTTACAATTAAAATAATACAATTTTTATTCATCATAAGAATATTATTGTTATCATAATTCATTTCACCTCTCTTAACTTTCTTTTCTCTCTCCGATTTGACCATTTTATGCTATCTCTCTTAAATTTCCCAGATTTAGAATAATAGATTTTAATTCCTTTAATTAATTTCTTCTGATTAAGGTAGCATTTGGTTAAACTGAAAATTAAGTGCTGAAAAATTAACTGCTAAATTTTAAGTATTGAATATTATAAATGTTGAAACTATTAAATGATAGAGTTGTTTGATGAACACGAAAAAAAAAGCACTGAATTTAAAAAAAAAAAAAACCTTTTGATAGTGTTTAACTTAAAATTTTAAGTCAAATATTTTAGCTTATTAGATTAAGTGATTTTTTGACTTAACTGAAGTTTTTAAGTATTGTTATCAAACAAGCTTTAAAAAGTTAAGTGCTTAATGAATTAATTTAAGTCCCTTTTTAATTATCAAACAAGGGCAAACTAATTAATCTTAATTTGTGAATTAATTTCTCCGCAGTTCCCTTATGAAAAATTGCTTTTTGTCGCCGGTGAAACTTAAGTAACAGCTGATAAGATTTTTTTTTTATCATTTGCACAATAGAGGCATATAGACCATGTTTTCTTCTCATAAATCTTATGCAAAAATATACAGATTCACAATTTCACTAATAAGATGACAAGCAAAACACCAAATAGAAAAGAACCAAACAAATTCCTAATAATGTTCTTGCTAAATAATTTTCAATTTCATTACAAATCCTTAATAAACCATCAACAACAAAGGAAATCAACAAGGAAACCGGATCTAAATGATGGTAGAGGTGTTATCCAGCTAGCGATGCTAATGGGGTGGGGATGGGGCATATAATTCCGTTACTGTTGCCTACTAAATGGACACTAGCAAATGCACTATGTCTCGTGATAGTACTTAGGGGAGACCAAGTATCATTTCCTCAGGGTTAATGGTAAAAAACCTTAAATTTCATAGCAAATGGGTAGATCTCATTTCTTTCACTAATTTGATAAAAGAATTAATGTAAAATTAACTAAAACTAAGAACATAAAATAAACAGTCAACAAGTGGCCAAGATTGGTTAAAACAATATAAAAAGATAACAATAAATAAAAAACACAAACTTGTCCAAAAAGATTAAACAGGTTGAGTAACTCTCTCTCCCTCTCTCTCTAACTTATAAGCAAGTTTAAGAGCGTTGATCTAAGGCTTCTTACCCCTCAAGTCACCAGGTTTAGATCTCTCCCTCACTAGGATTCTATGAAACTACTCTTACATAGATCTCTCCCTGATAGGATTTATTTCAATGGGGTTTCTTTCTCTGTTGCCTGTAGGGTGGTTTCAACAACAGCATTGGCTCTTCTTTCTTGACAAAACACTTGGGAGAAGTGTCAGAGCTTGCTTCCTTTGGAGTAATCTTCTTCTCTAGCTCAGAAACCTTTTTCTCCAACTCCTTAATCCTAAAGTGATCTTCTACTTGCTTGATCCATAGTTGGTCAGCAAGCACCACAAGCTTCTCAATTGTCATCTTTGAATAGCTCTCATAATGCTCAAGCTTTGCTTTGTCATTAGTAGGCAATTTTAATGTTTCAGCCAACTTTTTCTGGTAGGCTCATCATCAATTTGGATCACCTTCTTATAGCCTTGGCATCAGCAATCTCGTTCTCCTTTTTCTTTACATCGCGGTAGAGCATCCACTTTCTAGAAACCTTCTTGCAGGCTTGAATTTGGCTAAGATGGCTGTATTTCATTAGATCAGGATGGCTAATATAGTTTTTATTTTATTTATTTGAATTTCCATTAAGGGTTTCCTACATAAAAAACTTTTAATATGAAATATAAATAAATTTAAATAAAACCTACTTTAATTTATTTTCTAACCATAAAACTAAATATGCCACACATTTAATTATTAATATATTTTATCTTAAATTAATTACCGCAATGGTAATAAATAAAAGACCAAAATAAATAAATCTCTCATGAGCTTATTTTGACCGGACTTTAAACCATAAAGCCTATATGCCCAATAGCTCAAAAATTTAATATGTAACCAACACATATTAATTGGTTTGTGTCAACTTGCTTAGACAACTTATCTATGATATCCTGTAGGTTCATCTTTATGTTGGCAGTGGGTCTAAAAGCTTTTAGGCCCACAAGCTATAAGTGGGTTCTAACAAACCAATATAGCTACCCAATTAAGATAAAAACATCAATTTCCATTGGAGATGTAAACCTTGTAGTGAACTTATATATCCCATGCTAGTGATATCGGTGTCTTGCAAGAGGCATGGCATTATAACCCTATTTAACTGCCTAGACGTTCCTTGATACCGACTAAACTGAAAAACTCAAGTAACTAATCACTCAGTGATTACCTTACTTGGGCGTGCCACACTCTACTTAGTCTGACACATCAAGAGGCCGTTGATATCTACTCTTAATTAAGAGAGAGGTAAGTCCCATCACATCACTCACATTCTTAGCATGATCACTGGAATACCCAACCGTCCTCACACTTGATACCCTGTTAAAGGCCCATTAGGATTACAGCAAAGTATATGAGCTAGCACATAGGTCTGTAGCGATATCAGGTCAAAGGATCCAACATAAGTACTACTAGAGAACCATCTATGACATAATGCGGTGTTCTTATAGCGGATCTATCTAGTACCAACATGTACCCATGTTCTTGGTTGCTATTCCATCTCCAATGGTCGGTAAGACACCACCATACAATCAAGACACATACCATCCTTAATTTAAAATCATTTTCATGGCTTTAGCAGGCTAGGGATATCTTTATAACTAGTGTTCTTTCCCTACTCAAGATCTTAATACTCGGAGAACGTTACCGGACATACTTGAGTAAAACACCAGTTGATGGATTATTTATTAGTATTAATTACACAAGAAATTAACAAAATAGATTATGCCTTTTTATTCGTAACAAACTATCTTATTACATTACATAGAGACTAGGGCATACACCAACATTTTTAATTACAATTTTCATCCATTAAATGAAATTTGACAATTGTACTTTTTAAAGTTTAAATATTGCTTATTTTTAATTGAAACTTTCAACAATTACAATACTATACCTTTTTGGCCTATTCTCTTAGACGCTTCTTTCCTTCCTCATCCTACTCCTTACTTTTCTCTTTCCTCTATTATAATTTAAATCTAATTTCACATTTATCTCTTAATTCGTTCATCTTTTCGTCATGCCACTTTTCAAAGTTTTTTTTCATTTTTTTATATCTTCGAAAAAAGATCCATATATATACTATTTTTTAATGGTATAACAATAGTATTGTGAGTAGATGATGAAATAATGAAAAGATTGGGAGATAAATACAAAATTAGATTGAAATTAAAAAAGAAGAGAGAGAAAAGTACGGAAAAGGATAGGGGATAAAAGAAGCTAGTCCAAGAAAGTAAAACTCAAAAGAAAAGGGATATAAAGATGTAATTATAAAAAGTTAAAAATGAAAAAGAAAAATCATTGAGTGAATGGAGAAAAAAAACTTTTAAAAATAGCAACCATGTATAGTTTCCTAATTTCTTTAATAAGTATGTGTATCTATTAATATTCAATAAAATTTTAACAATCATCTTTTCATAATATAAATCATTTAAAATCACAATCAACGATTAAAAATGGCGTCTTATGATCTTTTATCATAATAATAATAATAATAATTAACCAAATCATTCAAAATTGGAAAACTTTAAGCAAATTTACAATTGTACCAAATTTATACAAACTACATTATCTTATATAGTTAAAAAAAATTAATACTTATCCACGAAACGTGCAAGCATATGACTAGATAATATGGAAAGAAAAAAATTCCTTCCATAGGTAAATAGTCATCTTTAGAAAATAGATAACTTTTTTTGTTAAGAATGTTAATAAAATCTTAAAATTAGTTATCTTTTCAAAGATAACATTGAACAAAGAAGTTGGTAGATAGATTATGCAAGAGTTATATAAAGCTTTCAATAACTTGAACTCAAGCTATTTTTGTTTATTGTTCAAATATGATATGAATTCTTAGGAAAAGGAAATCCCATTGTCCAACCCCTTTCATACATCATTAAGTATAGAGTGTGTGTATATATAAGTATATATATCCAATAACAATACAACAAGGAAGACACAATGTTTGTTTTTCAAAAGAGATTCGATATGAAAATTGAGTGTCTTCTTTACCTTATTATCCATTTTCTAGTTCTCACCGTAGCTTTTGAGAATAATAATAACAATGGAAAAAATTCTTCTTTAATTACTCGGACAAGTTTCCCTTCATCTTTTGTTTTCGGGATAGGATCATCTGCTTATCAAGTATGTTAATTATATTATTTTTATATGAATATGTGAATGAAAGATTTGTCATCAATGTCTCTTATTCTATACAAATTTATTATTTTTATTAAATAGTATGAAGGTGCAACACTTGAAGATGGAAGAAAACCATGTATATGGGATACCTTCATTCAAAAATGTCCAGGTCCATTTATTTATGTCAATATAGTTCTATAACTTCATATTTTTATTAGGTTTTTAATGGAAAGAACATCATTTAAATTAATATTATTTTATCATTTTTTACAAAATTAATTTTTCATGTATTTTATAAAAGTTATTTTAAACATCAAATTTGGGCATTGTTCAGGTTGTGTAAAGGACCATACCAATGCTACTATTGCCACTGATCAATATCATAGATACACGGTATGTTCCTCTTACACATCATAAATTCTTGTTACATTTCATTTATTAATCTAACAATATGATGCAATAATATATTTTATCAGGAAGATGTGGCTATAATGAAAGACATAGGTTTCGATATTTATAGATTTTCCATCTCTTGGTCTAGAATTTTGCCTAGTAAGTTTATCAATAAAGCCATCCAATTTATTAATTATTTTTAAAAATAATAATATTTTTGTGTAACTTTATTAATTATTATTGTGTTTTATACAATGAATTTAGATGGTCGCCTAAGTGGAGGAGTAAATCAAGAAGGCATCAATTACTATAATAATCTCATTAATGAGCTCCTATCAAATGGTTTAACACTTGTCTCCCTTTCTCTTATTAATATACTTTTTATTTAATGTATAATTTTAAATAAGCTAGTTGCATTAGTAATTTCAAAATCTAAGACTCTCCTTTAATCTTTTGAAATGTCTTCACCATAAGACATTCTAACATATAATCTGATACATAAAATAGTTTGCATATATTAACATAGGAAATAGTTTAGATTTTCAAACTTTAACTTGATCTTTTCACATAAAAATATTATTTCAAAGGTACTAAATATAATAAAGAATGAATGCCTCTTTTTTTTTTTTTTTTTTTTTGAAGGAATCAAACCTATTGTAACTTTATTCCATTGGGATCTTCCGCAAGTCTTAGAAGATCAATATGAGGGTTTTTTAAACTCAAAAATTATGTAAGTACAATTTTAAATGTTAACGGTTGTATTAAATATTAATACGATAAACTCGTGGGTAAATTTAAATTTTTTGTATTGTAGTAATGATTTTCGTGATTATGCGGAGGTGTGCTTTTCTAAATTTGGCGATCGAGTAAAACTTTGGGCCACTATGAATGAACCATTAATGTATGCACGACAGGGGTATGGAAGTGGAAATTTTGCTCCAGGTAGATGTTCAAATCGCTCTAAATGTTCTAAAGGTGATTCAAGTACTGAGCCGTACATAGTAGGACATCATCTACTTCTAGCTCATGCTGCAGCAGTCAAACTCTATAAGAAAAAATATCAGGTTATTTTTTTTATGAGAACTTGTGAAACTACAAGCTTAGTTTATTGTAATTTGCTCTTTTCTTTTTCTTTTTTTTTTTGGCAAGTATATAAAGCAAAATCATAAAAATCAAGAACATATGTAACTTATTTTTCCACCTTACTAATATGTAAGATCTTAATTATTTAAATCATGCAAACCTAACACACCTATTAGACTCACAAATATGAAAAAGTGACATGTGACGTGTTAGACAGAAGAGTTTTATGATTATTAGTTCTATTCAGTTCTTTTCTAACAAAATTTTCTACTTCATAGCTATCTCAAAACGGTCAAATTGGAATATCGCTAAATTCTATATGGATGGTGCCATACTCCAATTCAAGGAAAGATAAGCTCGCATCATATCGAGCTCTTGCTTTTTCATATGGTTGGTATGTTATTTATACTTTGTATAATATAACTCATGTGAAAATAAACTGTTATTATTGTAACTGAATATACATTTATTTTCTTGAAGGTTCCATGAACCATTGTATTCAGGTTCATACCCATTAGAAATGATTGCTTATGTGGGAAAAAGGTTGCCAACATTTTCAAAAAGGGAATCCAAAATGATTAAAGGATCTTATGATTTCATTGCAATTAATTATTATACCTCGAGATATGCTGCTGACGTTCCATGTCAAAGTAAAGATTTTACCTTCGCCGCTTACCCTTGTGTCAATGTTACAAGTATGTTAATCAAGATTTTTTTACATTTTTTTATAACCATCTTTTTAGTTTTCTAAATTGAGAGTCTTTGCACCAGGTGAAAGAAATGGAATTCCAATTGGTCCTAATTTAAAGGTATAATTTAATAAATTCATGTCCTCATCTAAACTTAATAATTAAAAAAAAATTGTCTTAACGTGACTATCCTTTTTAAATTAGTACCTTTCGCTTCTTCAATCATTCTCATTTTCTAAATATTTCTTTTTCTCAATATCTACTTATATTTCCATTTTACTTAACAAATATTAAATCCTAGGCTATGGAATTTTAATTTTGATAATGTATTATCTAATTTATGTAGGGCTCTTGGATTAATTTCTACCCAGAAGGGCTTCAATATTTTCTACTTTACTTGAAGAGCAAGTATAGTGACCCTATAATCTATGTTACTGAGAATGGTAATTATCAACTATAATGCTTCAATAAAAAAAAATTCATTTACATAACCATTTCTTTTCTTTATGCTAGGAGTTGACGAACCAAATGTGACAAGTTATATTCTCTTAGATGATAAGTTAAGAATAGAATATTTCCAAAGTCATTTAACTCACGTCCTTGAAGCAATACGGTGAGTATTAAAATTGTTTAGTTCAATAATAATCGCAATGAGTATTATGGTGATATCAATGTTATATGTGATTCACTAACAATAAAATATATTGATGACAATTGAACAGTTTTGGAGTAAAAGTAAAAGGGTACGTAGCATGGTCTCTTTTAGATAATTTTGAATGGTTATCTGGCTTATCAGCTCGTGGTGGGATAGTTCATGTTGACTTTGTAAATGGATTGAAAAAATATCCAAAACAATCAGCCTTGTGGTTCAAAAAATTTCTCAATTCTTTGAACTAAAGAATAGCAATCAAGAGAAAGGATTTCTTTTTTTTTTTCGCTTATTTGTTACCACTATATCAAGATGCTTTATACATCTTCAATGTATGTGATATGATGATTATCAATAAACATCTGAAATAATTTACTTAAATAATAATTCTTTCCTTCGCTTCTCTTTTTTTTTTTTTATCAATATGATGCTCTTCTACGTTATGAATTATTTAATTCATATATATTTTTTTTCATATGCATATTTTTCATCCATTGATGATAAGGGCCGATAGAAAATTATATCTTAGTAATCACTGACAAATTATTTATCACCTTTAACAAAACTTCGATTGAGATAGAAAAAAATATTATTGATGAAACGTTTCTTTTACAATTAAAATAATACAATTTTTATTCTTCATAAAAATATTATTGTTGTCATAATTCATTTCACCTTTCTTAACTTTCTTTTCTCTCTCCGGTTTGACCATTTTATACTATCTCTCTTAAATTTTCCAGATTTAAAATAATCGATTTTAATTCCTTTAATTAATTCCTTCAAATTAAGGTAGCATTTGGTTAAACTGAAAATTAAGTGCTGAAAAATTAACTGCTAAATTTTAAGTATTGAATATTATAAATGTTGAAACTATTAAATGATAGAGTTGTTTGATAAACACGAAAAATAAGAGGACTGAATTTAAAAAAAAAAACCTTTTGATAGTGTTTAACTTAAAATTTTAAGTGAAATATTTTAGCTTATTAGATTAAGTGATTTTTTAGACTTAACTGGAGTTTTTAAGTATTGTTATCAAACAAGCTTTAAAAAGTTAAGTGCTTAATGAATTAATTTAAGTCCCTTTTTAATTATCAAACAAGGGCAAACTAATTAATCTTAATTTGTGAATTAATTTCTCCGCAGTTCCCTTATGAAAAATTGCTTTTTGTCGCCGGTGAAACTTAAGTAACAGCTGATAAGATTTTTTTTTATCATTTGCACAATAGAGGCATATAGACCATGTTTTCTTCTCGTAAATCTTATGCAAAAATATACAGATTCACAATTTCACTAACAAGATGACAAGCAAAACACCAAATAGAAAAGAACCAAACAAATTCCTAATAATGTTCTTGCTAAATAATTTTCAATTTCATTACAAATCCTTAATAAACCATCAACAACAAAGGAAATCAACAAGGAAACCGGATCTAAATGATGGTAGAGGTGTTATCCAGCTAGCGATGCTAATGGGGTGGGGATGGGGCATATAATTCCGTTATTGTTGCCTACTAAATGGACACTAGCAAATGCACTATGTCTCGTGATAGTACTTAGGGGAGACCAAGTATCATTTCCTCAGGGTTAATGGTAAAAAACCTTAAATTTCATAGCAAATGGGTAGATCTCATTTCTTTCACTAATTTGATAAAAGAATTAATGTAAAATTAACTAAAACTAAGAACATAAAATAAACAGTCAACAAGTGGCCAAGATTGGTTAAAACAATATAAAAAGATAACAATAAATAAAAAACACAAACTTGTCCAAAAAGATTAAGCAGGTTGAGTAACTCTCTCTCCCTCTCTCTTTAACTTATAAGCAAGTTTAAGAGCGTTGATCTAAGGCTTCTTACCCCTCAAGTCACCAGGTTTAGATCTCTCCCTCACTAGGATTCTATGAAACTACTCTTACATAGATCTCTCCCTGATAGGATTTATTTCAATGGGGTTTCTTTCTCTGTTGCCTATAGGGTGGTTTCAACAACCGCATTGGTTCTTCTTTCTTGACAAAACACTTGGGAGAAGTGTCAGAGCTTGCTTCCTTTGGAGTAATCTTCTTCTCTAGCTCAGAAACCTTTTTCTCCAACTCCTTAATCCTAAAGTGATCTTCTACTTGCTTGATCCATAGTTGGTCAGCAAGCACCACAAGCTTCTCAATTGTCATCTTTGAATAGCTCTCATAATGCTCAAGCTTTGCTTTGTCATTAGTAGGCAATTTTAATGTTTCAGCCAACTTTTTCTGGCAGGCTCATCATCAATTTGGATCACCTTCTTATAGCCTTGGCATTAGCAATCTCGTTCTCCTTTTTCTTTACATCGCGCTAGAGCATCCACTTTCTAGAAACCTTCTTGCAGGCTTGAATTTGGCTAAGATGGCTGTATTTCATTAGATCAGGATGGCTAATATAGTTTTTATTTTATTTATTTGAATTTCCATTAAGGGTTTCCTACATAAAAAACTTTTAATATGAAATATAAATAAATTTAAATAAAACCTACTTTAATTTATTTTCTAACCATAAAACTAAATATGCCACACATTTAATTATTAATATATTTTATCTTAAATTAATTACCGCAATGGTAATAAATAAAAGACCAAAATAAATAAATCTCTCATGAGCTTATTTTGACCGGACTTTAAACCATAAAGCCTATATGCCCAATAGCTCAAAAATTTAATATGTAACCAACACATATTAATTGGTTTGTGTCAACTTGCTTAGACAACTTATCTATGATATCCTGTAGGTTCATCTTTATGTTGGCAGTGGGTCTAAAAGCTTTTAGGCCCACAAGCTATAAGTGGGTTCTAACAAACCAATAGAGCTACCCAATTAAGATAAAAACATCAATTTCCATTGGAGATGTAAACCTCGTAGTGAACTTATATATCCCATGCTAGTGATATCGGTGTCTTGCAAGAGGCATGGCATTATAACCCTATTTAACTGCCTAGACGTTCCTTGATACCGATGGTCGGTTGTCGAATCCGCCAAAAATAATTAAAGAATTTTCTCGTCTATTCCTAACAATAAATAATTGTAGCTGGATAAGTCGAGGTCGAACCCTAGGGATTTAATACCCAATTTTAACAATTGCTTCTTAACCAAACATAAATTAAAACAGAAATTTAAAAACAGAAGGGGGGTTTTGTTGATGATTGTTGAAATAAAGAACAAAGAATAAATAACTAAAACAGAAATTAAATATTGCTGGAATTTTAATAGAGTGAAAAGGATGATATAAAAATGTACTTCGCCCTAGGACATTCGTTAACTTGAATGTTAGTATTGATCATTGATGTTAAAGATAATCATTTAATTTCCCCTAGACCAGTTAAAACCTCTAGCTTAGCGCATCGAGATCAACCTTCCCAAAATCAGATTTACCTAGTACGACTCAAATAAATCTCTTCCCGAAAGACAACCCCTCCTTAGCGGTCTAGAGTTTAATCCAATGGGAGCTTTAAGTTCAAGGAAAGCCTAGCCTAAACCAATTAAATTCTTAGCGAAAATAATTTAAATTCAAGTTTTTAATCCCTTTAAACGTTCTCAAGTTAATAATTGAGATTAGAACGAATCTAATTACTAACAACAATTTATTAAATTGCAATCTAAGAATCTGGCCAAGAAATCTAAATTACAATATAATAAAAGAGAAAATAATCTCTTGAAGCAAGATTAAAAACATAGGGGAATTAAACGAACAATAAAATAATCGATCTCACAATACTAAATCAAGCCTTGAATTCCTTAGGCAAAGTAGAAGATTTAGCTACACATAGCTAAAAGAAAATAATACATGAAGAGAAAAATAATGTTGAAGAATAATAGAACTTAGAAGAAAGAAGGAGAAGAGGGCGTTGGAGACTGCCCAATTCAGCCTATACTTGTGCTATTTATAGGCTCCCTAAAAACCTAAAAGAGAATCTTAGTAAAGAAATAATCCTACTAAAAATAAAACTCCTAAATAACTAATTAATTATCTCCCACTATTTGTGCAATTTACAAGTTTGACCGCTTCAAAATCAAAACAGGAAGCTTCTAAAAAGGAGGGCTGGAAATTAAATCCTGAATAATTCTGCCAGCTCATCGAAGGTTTAGCCTTGCCCAAGGCTAATCGCCAAAAACTGGACAGCACTCCATTATAGCGCGGAATCAGCTCCCATTAATCCAAATCAGCCCAAAAGTTACCTCCTGCACAAATAAAACCAAACCACAGCAGTATCCACCAAATATATCCACAAAATCACAAATAAAGTCTATATAAATCACCCAAAATCAAGAGAATTTATGATTTCATCACATCCCCACACCCATTACATGCTTGTCCCCAAGTATGGACTGGAATAATTCTAAACAAAATCTTTTTTAAAGACAAAATCACCCAAAAACAAATTTCCAGTCAAGAGCAACAGGAGGAAGAAAAATATTTTCAAGGAATCTATTCAAAGACACAAAGTTGCTAATCATCCTTTTAACCTACGTCCACAAACACATTGCTTTAATTCTTTTCTAATTCTCGATGTCAAGTCGCAATTTTTAATTCATGCATATTTTGTAGTTCTCTATTTATTCCATCTCGTAAACAAGGGTCTCCATTAAAGTCAGCCCATGGACCTATCAAACAAATGTATTTCCTGGTTAAAAAGAAAGGGGAGAAGACTGCCAATTTTTCAGGGCAAAGATTAGATATGCTTTTCTCTTTTTTTTTTTCTTTTTTTTTTATTGGGAGGCTTACTTCGGGTTGTAGATGTCCTTTTGACGCGAGGGTACCCGGTTCTGACCCCGCATACACCCGGTTACTCAGACAACACGGACCCTTGCGGCTACTAGCCCGGTTCATGGCGCTTTGGCCAGCGGAACCTTTATTCAAGATTGACATAGGAGCCGAGAAAGAGTAGTAAAATAGATAATTTCACTTTCTTTTAACCAAGAAAACAAATGTGATTCAGTTCCTAGGAGAGACTTAACAGAATCTTTATTACACAGGATGGCAGAATGCTTTTAGCTCCACACAAGATTTACTGTTTCGATAATTAGATACAGACTTGACAGAAAGAATTTAGTAAAGTTTCAACTTTGTGTGAGAGAGCAAGCAAAATTTTGATTTTTGCTACAAAGTGCTTCTTCAAGAATCCCTTAATTTGATAATTTTCTAACTCAAGCAAACTCTATATTTTGGAAGAAATTTCTGGACAATTATCTTTCTCTAGGGTTCTAATTTAAAATTTCAGCACAGATGACAAGACTCAAGACAATTCAATTCAGCGGGGAATATTCAACAATTCAACAAAAATTGTGTCAAAGTGCATCCAAACAGAGCATCCACAAGACTAGACTATGAAAGACCACTAGTACCTACATAAAACCATCCCCACACCCACTCACAGCTTGTCCCAAAGCTACAACAAACACAAGGAGGGAGAAGATAAGAAACTTACATGGGTCTTCGGCTTGCAATGTGGAGGCTGGGTTGGAGGTTGCTGGTGACGACGGGGCTGATGATGGCTGAACAGCAGCGGCTGGTTGTGGTCTATCCATGAGGAAAAAGGAACGGGATCACAGTTTTTCAAGGAAACGCGATGTGGGCTGATGGCGGCGGCGGCCTGAGGGGCGGAGTGAAGGAAGGCGGCGACCTGAGAGGCGGAGCCGGTGGAAGGGTTGATGGCGATTTGGAGAGGGATGGGTGGAGAGATATGTGAAAAGGTAGATGTTGAAGTAGGGAGAGAGATGAGTGAAGTAGGTGTAATTAATGTGGGTAGGTGGGTGTAAGTAATGGGTAGGTGAGTAATTAATGTGTAGGTGAGAGAAAATTTAAAAAAAAAAGAATAAAATAAAGGAAAGAAAAGAATTGGATGTGGCAAAAAAAACGTAGCAGACAAAACTTAAGGGAAAACAAAAGTGACTTTTTGTTTTGTTTTGTTTTTTTTTTTTTTTTTTTTGAAAAAAAAAATAAAAGCAAAGGCCCATTACTTACAGGTATGGGTTTTTTTTTATTTTTAAAAACAAAAAACCATTAAAGGCCCTTGAAGCTCTCAAAATCAGCCCAGAAATCTGCAGACACCCATAAAAAAGAAAAACAAAGGCTGAAGATGATAGTTATGTTAGTTAACTAAAAGAAAAAGGGAATAAACGAAATACATTAGCCCTGGGCAAGGCTAAATCGGGTTGCCTCCCGGAAGCGCCTCTAGTTAGAGTCTATGGCCAGACATGAGTTCTGAGGTTGCTATGGTGGCCTGGGTGGTTCCTCTAGCTGCACCTCTTGCTCAACTTTAGGCTCGAATCCCTCATAAAATGTTTTGAGTCTATGACCATTAACTTTAAAAATTTTTCCATTCCCTAAACTTTAAATCTCCACTGCTCCAGGATCAAAAATTTTCACCACCAAGAACGGACCAATCCATCGGGAACGCAATTTACCCAGAAATAGTTTCAACCGAGAGTGGAAAAGCAAAATTTTCTGGCCTATCTTGAAATGCTTCCGGTTTAACATTTTGTCATGAAATTTCTTTGTTCGATCCTTGTAGACCATAGAACTCTCACAAGCTTCGTTCCTCAGTTCTTCTAACTCGACTAGTTCCAATTTTCTTTCCTCATCAGCATCGTCATAAGAAGAGTTGTACTCCTTCAATACCATTACCAATTGTTGCTCCTCTTCCCGAGTTAATTTATTCGAAATTATCACCAGAAGAGTTCCATTTTCTCCAAGGAAGGCGTATTTTAGGTGTTGAGGTAGTTCCTTTAATTCCAATCTTGGTGCCTGCAAAATAGACGGGAGCAGCTCCATATTAGAACCCGAAATTTTTATTTGCGCATCATTACTCACCTGAGTTATTGCAGTGGCTATTTCCCTTGAGATTCCGATTAAGTCCTCTTGCTGGAATTCTTCCAATGCTTCTTCATCGATGTCTTCACTCAAGAATACCTGCAACTTGTCATTACCGCTAACTCGAAAAAATTGTTGGGTTAATGGGTCAATAATATCAATACCACAAACAGTAGATATATCATTAGGATACTTCATGGCATCATAAACATTAAAGTGCACCATTTTCCCATCAAATTCCATGGACAAGACACCCTTATGGACATCTATTTTTGCTCTAGCTGTGGTGAGGAATGGTCTTCCTAACAAAATCTCAGAAGATTCATGTGAGTTATCATCTTCCATGTCAAGGACATAAAAGTCAGTAGGAAATACAAGGTCATTAACCTGCACTAAAACATCCTCTAAAACTCCTTCAGGATATACAAGTGTTCTA
This sequence comes from Euphorbia tirucalli, assembly GCA_039660915.1. NCBI lineage: Eukaryota > Viridiplantae > Streptophyta > Magnoliopsida > Malpighiales > Euphorbiaceae > Euphorbia > Euphorbia tirucalli. The sequence goes on along the minus strand of CM077634.1, from coordinate 20,140,974 downwards.
TTAGCCAATTGAATCACAATTTTTGTTTTTTCTAGGGGTCCAGCATTCAAAGAGTCGTATACAGATTTAGGCATAACGTTTGTGGAGGCTCCTAAATCACACATAGCCCTTTTTATGTTAGTGTTCCCTATCTGACATGAGATTGCAAACATACCTTTGTCTTTGCATTTTTGAGGTAATTTCCTTTGTAGGACAGCTGATACATTAGCTCCCACTATTACCTTTTCCACTCCTTTTAACTTGGACTTATTAACACATAATTCCTTCAAAAATTTTGCATATCTAGGAATTTGTTTAATGGCATCAAGTAAAGGGATGTTTACCTCAACCTTTCAGAAAGTCTCGAGTATGTCTTTATCTTCCCTTTTCTTCCTTGAAGTTGCAAATCTCTCGGGAAAAGGTGGAGGGATCACAATGGGACGAGGCTGACTTTCTTCCTTGTGCTGGGACAACGGTTTGTGCTCCTTCTCTTCCCAATTTTTGGCCTCTTTACTGCCTTTGACCTCCAACTCTTTCTCGACCCTTTCCTTATCTTTTTCAACAGCTCCTGGAATTTCCTTCCCATTCCTAAGGGTAATTGCACTTATATTTTCCCTAGGATTTTCAATTGTTTGGGAAGGTAACTTCCTTCTAGACTCCAGGGCACTCATTGATGTGGCTAGTTGACTCATTTGCTTCTCTAAATTCTGAATGCTAGCCTTTGTTTCTTGCTGATGTTGTTGCATATTTGTAGCCAAGGAGTGCACGATATCTTCAAGAGACATTCCGGGTCTTTGGGTAGATGAAGATGGCTGATTTCTCACTGGGAACAGATTGTGAGGTTGTTGTTGAGGACAATTTCCATAGCTAAAATTCGGGTGATCACACCATCCTGGATTATAAGTCTGAGAGTACGGATCATATCTTCTCTGATTTTGTTGCGGAAAGCCTGAGGCGGCATTTACGTGCTCGGAATCCATGGTAAGTGTTGGACAAGAATCAGTTAGGTGTCCTGATGTTGCACAAATTCCACAAACAATGCCTTGGGCTCTGCCTCCAGTTACTAAAGACCGAACCAAGGTAGTCAGTGAGTTGATTTTATCTTCCAAATTATGAGTGTTCACCTCATGTGCTCTTCTAGTGGTCTCGGCTGGGTTTTCAAATTGTCTTGAATTTTCAGCCACATTCCGAATTAGCTCCCACGTAGCAGTTGGTGTTTTGTTGATTAAACACCCACCACTTGATGCATCTATGATTCTTCTCTCAATTGGCAACATTCCCCTATAAAAATGTTGTACAAGAGCTGACTCTGTCATTCCATGTTGGGGGCAGCTGTCTCTCAGATGCTGAAATTGCTCCATATAGTCATAGAGTGACTCAATTTCTTTCTGCTTAATACCACTGAGTTGACTCTGAAGCATGGCTGCTTTGGATGCCGGAAAGAACCTTTCCAAGAATAATTTTGCCATATCAACCCAAGTTGTAACTGACCCTGGAGGTAAGTAAAATAACCAAGTCTTAGCTTTATCCGCCAATGAGAACGGGAAAGCTTTCAATTTAATTAGTTCCTCGCTAATCCCATGGGGTTTCATCCCTGAACATATTGCGTGAAATTCCTTTAAATGCATATAAGGATTCTCACTTTCCATCCCATGGAACCTTGGTAATAAATGTATCAGCCCTGATTTGAGTTCAAAGTTTGCTTCAGTGTTCGGATACGTAATGCACAAGGGCTGCTGATCTATGTTGGGGGTCTGTAGTTCTCTGAGAGTTCGAGCAGCCATTGTCTCAGCTTCTATCTCTGAGTCACTCAAAGGGTCTGCTGAAGTTTCAGTCTCAGCGTAACTAATTTTAGCACTTGAACGCTTTTCTTCGGCCTTTTTCAACCTTGTCTCCTTTCTTAATCTTTTTGCTGTTTTTTTCAATTTCAGCGTCGTACTCTAACTCCTTGGAGACTTCAGACCTGGTCATGAAGCAAAAGAAAATTAAGTGAGATTAAATCCCCGGCAACGGTGCCAAAATTTGGTCGGTTGTCGAATCCGCCAAATATAATTAAAGAATTTTCTCGTCTATTCCTAACAATAAATAATTGTAGCTGGATAAGTCGAGGTCGAACCCTAGGGATTTAATACCCAATTTTAACAATTGCTTCTTAACCAAAAATAAATTAAAACAGAAATTTAAAAACAGAAGGGGGGTTTTGTTGATGATTGTTGAAATAAAGAACAAAGAATAAATAACTAAAACAGAAATTAACTATTGCTGGAATTTTAATAGAGTGAAAAGGATGATATAAAAATGTACTTCGCCCTAGGACATTCGTTAACTTGAATGTTAGTATTGATCATTGATGTTAAAGATAATCATTTAATTTCCCCTAGACCAGTTAAAACCTCTAGCTTAGCGCATCGAGATCAACCTTCCCAAAATCAGATTTACCTAGTACGACTCAAATAAATCTCTTCCAGAAAGACAACCCCTCCTTAGCGGTCTAGAGTTTAATCCAATGGGAGCTTTAAGTTCAAGGAAAGCCTAGCCTAAACCAATTAAATTCTTAGCGAAAATAATTTAAATTCAAGTTTTTAATCCCTTTAAACGTTCTCAAGTTAATAATTGAGATTAGAACGAATCTAATTACTAACAACAATTTATTAAATTGCAATCTAAGAATCTGGCCAAGAAATCTAAATTACAATATAATAAAAGAGAAAATAATCTCTTGAAGCAAGATTAAAAACATAGGGGAGTTAAACGAACAATAAAATAATCGATCTCACAATACTAAATCAAGCCTTGAATTCCTTAGGCAAAGTAGAAGATTTAGCTACACATAGCTAAAAGAAAATAATACATGAAGAGAAAAATAATGTTGAGGAATAATAGAACTTAGAAGAAAGAAGGAGAAGAGGGCGTTGGAGACTGCCCAATTCAGCCTATACTTGTGCTATTTATAGGCTCCCTAAAAACCTAAAAGAGAATCTTAGTAAAGAAATAATCCTACTAAAAATAAAACTCCTAAATAACTAATTAATTATCTCCCACTATTTGTGCAATTTACAAGTTTGACCGCTTCAAAATCAAAACAGGAAGCTTCTAAAAAGGAGGGCTAGAAATTAAATCCCGAATAATTCTGCCAGCTCGTCGAAGGTATAGCCTTGCCCAAGGCTAATCGCCAAAAACTGGACAGCACTCCATTATAGCGCGGAATCAGCTGCCATTAATCCAAATCAGCCCAAAAGTTACCTCCTGCACAAATAAAACCAAACCACAGCAGTATCCACCAAATATATCCACAAAATCACAAATAAAGTCTATATAAATCACCCAAAATCAAGAGAATTTACGATTTCATCAACCGATTAAACTGAAAAACTCAAGTAACTAATCACTCAGTGATTACCTTACTTGGGCGTGCCACACTCTACTTAGTCTGACACATCAAGAGGCCGGTGATATCTACTCTTAATTAAGAGAGAGGTAAGTCCCATCACATCACTCACATTCTTAGCATGATCACTGGAATACCCAACCGTCCTCACACTTGATACCCTGTTAAAGGCCCATTAGGATTACAGCAAAGTATATGAGCTAGCACCTAGGTCTGTAGCGATATCAGGTCAAAGGATCCAACATAAGTACTACTAGAGAACCATCTATGACATAATGCGGTGTTCTTATAGCGGATCTATCTAGTACCAACATGTACCCATGTTCTTGGTTGCTATTCCATCTCCAATGGTCGGTAAGACACCACCATTCAATCAAGACACATAATCATTTTCATGGCTTTAACAGGCTAGGGATATCTTTATAACTAGTGTTCTTTCCCTACTCAAGATCTTAATACTCGGAGAACGTTACCGGACATACTTGAGTAAAACACCAGTTGATGGATTATTTATTAGTATTAATTACACAAGAAATTAACAAAATAGATTATGCCTTTTTATTCGTAACAAACTATCTTATTACATTACATAGAGACTAGGGCATACACCAACATTTTTAATTACAATTTTCATCCACTAAATGAAATTTAACAATTGTACTTTTTAAAGTTTAAATATTGCTTATTTTTAATTGAAACTTTCAACAATTACAATACTATACCTTTTTGGCCTATTCTCTTAGACGCTTCTTTCCTTCCTCATCCTATTCCTTACTTTTCTCTTTCCTCTTTTATAATTTAAATCTAATTTCACATTTATCTCTTAATTCGTTCATCTTTTCGTCATGCCACATTTCAAAGTTTTTTTTTCATTTTTTTATATCTTCGAAATAAGATCCATATATATACTATTTTTTAATGGTATAACAATAGTATTATGAGTAGATGATGAAATAATGAAAAGATTGGGAGATAAATACAGAATTAGATTGAAATTAAAAAAGAAGAGGGAGAAAAGTACGGAAAAGGATAGGGGATAAAAGAAGCTAGTCCAAGAAAGTAAAACTCAAAAGAAAAGGGATATAAAGATGTAATTATAAAAAGTTAAAAATGAAAAAGAAAAATCATTGAGTGAAAAGAGAAAAAAAACTTTTAAAAATAGCAACCATGTATAGTTTCCTAATTTCTTTAATAAGTATGTGTATCTATTAATATTCATTAAAATTTTAACAATCATCTTTTCATAATATAAATCATTTAAAATCACAATCAACGATTAAAAATGGCGTCTTATGATCTTTTATCATAATAATAATAATAATAATTAACCAAATCATTCAAAATTGGAAAACTTTAAGCAAATTTACAATTGTACCAAATTTATACAAACTACATTATCTTATATAGTTAAAAAAAATTAATACTTATCCACGAAACGTGCAAGCATATGACTAGATAATATGGAAAGAAAAAAATTCCTTCCATAGGTAAATAGTCATCTTTAGAAAATAGATAACTTTTTTTGTTAAGAATGTTAATAAAATCTTAAAATTAGTTATCTTTTCAAAGATAACATTGAACAAAGAAGTTGGTAGATAGATTATGCAAGAGTTATATAAAGCTTTCAATAACTTGAACTCAAGCTATTTTTGTTTATTGTTCAAATATGATATGAATTCTTAGGAAAAGGAAATCTCATTCTCCAACCCCTTTCATACATCATTAAGTATAAAGTGTGTGTATATATAAGTATATATATCCAATAACAATACAACAAGGAAGACACAATGTTTGTTTTTCAAAAGAGATTCGATACGAAAATTGAGTGTCTTCTTTACCTTATTATCCATTTTCTAGTTCTCACCGTAGCTTTTGAGAATAATAATAACAATGGAAAAAATTCTTCTTTAATTACTCGGACAAGTTTCCCTTCATCTTTTGTTTTCGGGATAGGATCATCTGCTTATCAAGTATGTTAATTATATTATTTTTATATGAATACGTGAATGAAAGTTTTGTCATCAATGTCTCTTATTCTATACAAATTTATTATTTTTATTATATAGTATGAAGGTGCAACACTTGAAGATGGAAGAAAACCATGTATATGGGATACCTTCATTCAAAAATGTCCAGGTCCATTTATTTATGTCAATATAGTTCTATAACTTAATATTTTTATTAGGCTTTTAATGGAAAGAACATCATTTAAATAAATATTATTTTATCATTTTTTACAAAATTAATTTTTCATGTATTTTATAAAAGTTATTTTAAACATCAAATTTGGGCATTGTTCAGGTTGTGTAAAGGACCATACCAATGCTACTATTGCCACTGATCAATATCATAGATACACGGTATGTTCCTCTTACACATCATAAATTCTTGTTACATTTCATTTATTAATCTAACAATATGATGGCATAATATATTTTATCAGGAAGATGTGGCTATAATGAAAGACATAGGTTTCGATATTTATAGATTTTCCATCTCTTGGTCTAGAATTTTGCCTAGTAAGTTTATCAATAAAGCCATCCAATTTATTAATTATTTTTAAAAATAATAATATTTTTGTGTAACTTTATTAATTATTATTGTGTTTTATACAATGAATTTAGATGGTCGCCTAAGTGGAGGAGTAAATCAAGAAGGCATCAATTACTATAATAATCTCATTAATGAGCTCCTATCAAATGGTTTAACACTTGTCTCCCTTTCTCTTATTAATATACTTTTTATTTAATGTATAATTTTAAATAGGCTAGTTGCATTAGTAATTTCAAAATCTAAGACTCTCCTTTAATCTTTTGAAATGTCTTCACCATAAGACATTCTAACATATAATCTGATACATAAAATAGTTTGCATATATTAACATAGGAAATAGTTTAGATTTTCAAACTTTAACTTGATCTTCTCACATAAAAATATTATTTCAAAGGTACTAAATATAATAAAGAATGAATGCCTCTTTTTTTTTTTTTTTTTTGAAGGAATCAAACCTATTGTAACTTTATTCCATTGGGATCTTCCGCAAGTCTTAGAAGATCAATATGAGGGTTTTTTAAACTCAAAAATTATGTAAGTACAATTTTAAATGTTAACGGTTGTATTAAATATTAATACGATAAACTCGTGGTTAAATTTAAATTTTTTGTATTGTAGTAATGATTTTCGTGATTATGCGGAGGTGTGCTTTTCTAAATTTGGCGATCGAGTAAAACTTTGGGCCACTATGAATGAACCATTAATGTATGCACGACAGGGGTATGGAAGTGGAAATTTTGCTCCAGGTAGATGTTCAAATCGCTCTAAATGTTCTAAAGGTGATTCAAGTACTGAGCCGTACATAGTAGGACATCATCTACTTCTAGCTCATGCTGCAGCAGTCAAACTCTATAAGAAAAAATATCAGGTTATTTTTTTTTTATGAGAACTTGTGAAACTACAAGCTTAGTTTATTGTAATTTGCTCTTTTCTTTTTTTTTTTTGGCAAGTATATAAAGCAAAATCATAAAAATCAAGAACATATGTAACTTATTTTTCCACCTTACTAATATGTAAGATCTTAATTATTTAAATCATGCAAACCTAACACACCTATTAGACTCACAAATATGAAAAAGTGACATGTGACGTGTTAGACAGAAGAGTTTTATGATTATTAGTTCTATTCAGTTCTTTTCTAACAAAATTTTCTACTTCATAGCTATCTCAAAACGGTCAAATTGGAATATCGCTAAATTCTATATGGATGGTGCCATACTCCAATTCAAGGAACGATAAGCTCGCATCATATCGAGCTCTTGCTTTTTCATATGGTTGGTATGTATATTTATACTTTGTATAATATAACTCATGTGAAAATAAACTGTTATTATTGTAACTGAATATACATTTATTTTCTTGAAGGTTCCATGAACCATTGTATTCAGGTTCATACCCATTAGAAATGATTGGTTATGTGGGAAAAAGGTTACCAACATTTTCAAAAAGGGAATCCAAAATGATTAAAGGATCTTATGATTTCATTGCAATTAATTATTATACCTCGAGATATGCTGCTGACGTTCCATGTCAAAGTAAAGATTTTACCTTCGCCGCTTACCCTTGTGTCAATGTTACAAGTATGTTAATCAAGATTTTTTTTACATTTTTTTATAACCATCTTTTTAGTTTTCTAAATTGAGAGTCTTTGCACCAGGTGAAAGAAATGGAATTCCAATTGGTCCTAATTTAAAGGTATAATTTAATAAATTCATGTCCTCATCTAAACTTAATAATTAAAAAAAAAATTGTCTTAAGGTGACTATCCTTTTTAAATTAGTACCTTTCGCTTCTTCAATCATTCTCATTTTCTAAATATTTCTTTTTCTCAATATCTACTTATATTTCCATTTTACTTAACAAATATTAAATCGTAGGCTATGGAATTTTAATTTTGATAATGTATTATCTAATTTATGTAGGGCTCTTGGATTAATTTCTACCCAGAAGGGCTTCAATATTTTCTACTTTACTTGAAGAGCAAGTATAATGACCCTATAATCTATGTTACTGAGAATGGTAATTATCAACTATAATGCTTCAATAAAAAAAAATTCATTTACATAACCATTTCTTTTCTTTATGCTAGGAGTTGACGAACCAAATGTGACAAGTTATATTCTCTTAGATGATAAGTTAAGAATAGAATATTTCCAAAGTCATTTAACTCACGTCCTTGAAGCAATACGGTGAGTATTAAAATTGTTTAGTTCAATAATAATCGCAATGAGTATTATGGTGATATCAATGTTATATGTGATTCACTAACAATAAAATATATTGATGACAATTGAACAGTTTTGGAGTAAAAGTAAAAGGGTACGTAGCATGGTCTCTTTTAGATAATTTTGAATGGTTATCTGGCTTATCAGCTCGTGGTGGGATAGTTCATGTTGACTTTGTAAATGGATTGAAAAAATATCCAAAACAATCAGCCTTGTGGTTTAAAAAATTTCTCAATTCTTTGAACTAAAGAATAGCAATCAAGAGAAAGGATTTCTTTTTTTTTCGCTTATTTGTTACCACTATATCAAGATGCTTTATACATCTTCAATGTATGTGATATGATGATTATCAATAAACATCTGAAATAATTTACTTAAATAATAATTCTTTCCTTCGCTTCTCTTTTTTTTTTTTTATCAATATGATGCTCTTCTACGTTATGAATTATTTAATTCATATATATTTTTTTTCATATGCATATTTTTCATCCATTGATGATAAGGGCCGATAGAAAATTATATCTTAGTAATCACTGACAAATTCTTTATCACCTTTAACAAAACTTCGATTGAGATAGAAAAAAATATTATTGATGAAACGTTTCTTTTACAATTAAAATAATACAATTTTTATTCTTCATAAAAATATTATTGTTGTCATAATTCATTTCACCTTTCTTAACTTTCTTTTCTCTCTCCGGTTTGACCATTTTATGCTATCTCTCTTAAATTTTCCAGATTTAAAATAATAGATTTTAATTCCTTTAATTAATTCCTTCAAATTAAGGTAGCATTTGGTTAAACTGAAAATTAAGTGCTGAAAAATTAACTGCTAAATTTTAAGTATTGAATATTATAAATGTTGAAACTATTAAATGATAGAGTTGTTTGATAAACACGAAAAATAAGAGGACTGAATTTAAAAAAAAAAAACCTTTTGATAGTGTTTAACTTAAAATTTTAAGTCAAATATTTTAGCTTATTAGATTAAGTGATTTTTTGACTTAACTGGAGTTTTTAAGTATTGTTATCAAACAAGCTTTAAAAAGTTAAGTGCTTAATGAATTAATTTAAGTCCCTTTTTAATTATCAAACAAGGGCAAACTAATTAATCTTAATTTGTGAATTAATTTCTCCGCAGTTCCCTTATGAAAAATTGCTTTTTGTCGCCGGTGAAACTTAAGTAACAGCTGATAAGATTTTTTTTTATCATTTGCACAATAGAGGCATATAGACCATGTTTTCTTCTCGTAAATCTTATGCAAAAATATACAAATTCACAATTTCACTAACAAGATGACAAGCAAAACACCAAATAGAAAAGAACCAAACAAATTCCTAATAATGTTCTTGCTAAATAATTTTGAATTTCATTACAAATCCTTAATAAACCATCAACAACAAAGGAAATCAACAAGGAAACCGGATCTAAATGATGGTAGAGGTGTTATCCAGCTAGCGATGCTAATGGGGTGGGGATGGGGCATATAATTCCGTTACTGTTGCCTACTAAATGGACACTTGCAAATGCACTATGTCTCGTGATAGTACTTAGGGGAGACCAAGTATCATTTCCTCAGGGTTAATGGTAAAAAACCTTAAATTTCATAGCAAATGGGTAGATCTCATTTCTTTCACTAATTTGATAAAAGAATTAATGTAAAATTAACTAAAACTAAGAACATAAAATAAACAGTCAACAAGTGGCCAAGATTGGTTAAAACAATATAAAAAGATAACAATAAATAAAAAACACAAACTTGTCCAAAAAGATTAAGCAGGTTGAGTAACTCTCTCTCCCTCTCTCTCTAACTTATAAGCAAGTTTAAGAGCGTTGATCTAAGGCTTCTTACCCCTCAAGTCACCAGGTTTAGATCTCTCCCTCACTAGGATTCTATGAAACTACTCTTACGTAGATCTCTCCCTGATAGGATTTATTTCAATGGGGTTTATTTCTCTGTTGCCTGTAGGGTGGTTTCAACAACAGCATTGGTTCTTCTTTCTTGACAAAACACTTGGGAGAAGTGTCAGAGCTTGCTTCCTTTGGAGTAATCTTCTTCTCTAGCTCAGAAACCTTTTTCTCCAACTCCCTAATCCTAAAGTGATCTTCTACTTGCTTGATCCATAGTTGGTCAGCAAGCACCACAAGCTTCTCAATTGTCATCTTTGAATAGCTCTCATAATGCTCAAGCTTTGCTTTGTCATTAGTAGGCAATTTTAATGTTTCAGCCAACTTTTTCTAGCAGGCTCATCATCAATTTGGATCACCTTCTTATAGCCTTGGCATCAGCAATCTCGTTCTCCTTTTTCTTTACATCGCGGTAGAGCATCCACTTTCTAGAAACCTTCTTGCAGGCTTGAATTTTGCTAAGATGGCTGTATTTCATTAGATCAGGATGGCTAATATAGTTTTTATTTTATTTATTTGAATTTCCATTAAGGGTTTCCTACATAAAAAACTTTTAATATGAAATATAAATAAATTTAAATAAAACCTACTTTAATTTATTTTCTAACCATAAAACTAAATATGCCACACATTTAATTATTAATATATTTTATCTTAAATTAATTACCGCAATGGTAATAAATAAAAGACCAAAATAAATAAATCTCTCATGAGCTTATTTTGATCGGACTTTAAACCATAAAGCCTATATGCCCAATAGCTCAAAAATTTAATATGTAACCAACATATATTAATTGGTTTGTGTCAACTTGCTTAGACAACTTATCTATGATATCCTGTAGGTTCATCTTTATGTTGGCAGTGGGTCTAAAAGCTTTTAGGCCCACAAGCTATAAGTGGGTTCTAGCAAACCAATATAGCTACCCAATTAAGATAAAAACTTCAATTTCCATTGGAGATGTAAACCTCGTAGTGAACTTATATATCCCATGCTAGTGATATCGATGTCTTGCAAGAGGCATGGCATTATAACCCTATTTAACTGCCTAGACGTTCCTTGATTCCGATTAAACTGAAAAACTCAAGTAACTAATCACTCAGTGATTACCTTACTTGGGCGTGCCACACTCTACTTAGTCTGACACATCAAGAGGCCGGTGATATCTACTCTTAATTAAGAGAGAGGCAAGTCCCATCACATCACTCACATTCTTAGCATGATCACTGGAATACCCAACCGTCCTCACACTTGATACCCTGTTAAAGGCCCATTAGGATTACAGCAAAGTATATGAGCTAGCACCTAGGTCTGTAGCGATATCAGGTCAAAGGATCCAACATAGGTACTACTAGAGAACCATCTATGACATAATGCAGTGTTCTTATAGCGAATCTATCTAGTACCAACATGTACCCATGTTCTTGGTTGGTATTCCATCTCCAATGGTCGGTAAGACACCACCATACAATCAAGACACATACCATCCTTAATTTAAAATCATTTTCATGGCTTTAACAGGCTAGGGATATCTTTATAACTAATGTTCTTTCCCTACTCAAGATCTTAATACTCGGAGAACGTTACCAGACATACTTGAGTAAAACACCAGTTGATGGATTATTTATTAGTATTAATTACACAAGAAATTAACAAAATAGATTATGCCTTTTTATTCGTAACAAACTATCTTATTACATTACATAGAGACTAGGGCATACACCAACATTTTTAATTACAATTTTCATCCACTAAATGAAATTTGACAATTGTACTTTTTAAAGTTTAAATATTGCTTATTTTTAATTGAAACTTTCAACAATTACAATACTATACCTTTTTGGCCTATTCTCTTAGACGCTTCTTTCCTTCCTCATCCTATTCCTTACTTTTCTCTTTCCTCTATTATAATTTAAATCTAATTTCACATTTATCTCTTAATTCGTTCATCTTTTCGTCATGCCACTTTTCAAAGTTTTTTTTCATTTTTTTATATCTTCGAAATAAGATCCATATATATACTATTTTTTAATGGTATAACAATAGTATTGTGAGTAGATGATGAAATAATGAAAAGATTGGGAGATAAATACAAAATTAGATTGAAATTAAAAAAGAAGAGAGAGAAAAGTACGGAAAAGGATAGGGGATAAAAGAAGCTAGTCCAAGAAAGTAAAACTCAAAAGAAAAGGGATATAAAGATGTAATTATAAAAAGTTAAAAATGAAAAAGAAAAATCATTGAGTGAAAGGAGAAAAAAAACTTTTAAAAATAGCAACCATGTATAGTTTCCTAATTTCTTTAATAAGTATGTGTATCTATTAATATTCAATAAAATTTTAACAATCATCTTTTCATAATATAAATCATTTAAAATCACAATCAACGATTAAAAATGGCGTCTTATGATCTTTTATCATAATAATAATAATAATAATTAACCAAATCATTCAAAATTGGAAAACTTTAAGCAAATTTACAATTGTACCAAATTTATACAAACTACATTATCTTATATAGTTAAAAAAAATTAATACTTATCCACGAAACGTGCAAGCATATGACTATATAATATGGAAAGAAAAAAATTCCTTCCATAGGTAAATAGTCATCTTTAGAAAATAGATAACTTTTTTTTGTTAAGAATGTTAATAAAATCTTAAAATTAGTTATCTTTTCAAAGATAACATTGAACAAAGAAGTTGGTAGATAGATTATGCAAGAGTTATATAAAGCTTTCAATAACTTGAACTCAAGCTATTTTTGTTTATTGTTCAAATATGATATGAATTCTTAGGAAAAGAAAATCCCATTGTCCAACCCCTTTCATACAGCATTAAGTATAGAGTGTGTGTATATATAAGTATATATATCCAATAACAATACAACAAGGAAGACACAATGTTTGTTTTTCAAAAGAGATTCGATACGAAAATTGAGTGTCTTCTTTACCTTATTATCCATTTTCTAGTTCTCACCGTAGCTTTTGAGAATAATAATAACAATGGAAAAAATTCTTCTTTAATTACTCGGACAAGTTTCCCTTCATCTTTTGTTTTCGGGATAGGATCATCTGCTTATCAAGTATGTTAATTATATTATTTTTATATGAATATGTGAATGAAAGTTTTGTCATCAATGTCTCTTATTCTATACAAATTTATTATTTTTATTATATAGTATGAAGGTGCAACACTTGAAGATGGAAGAAAACCATGTATATGGGATACCTTCATTCAAAAATGTCCAGGTCCATTTATTTATGTCAATATAGTTCTATAACTTAATATTTTTATTAGGTTTTTAATGGAAAGAACATCATTTAAATAAATATTATTTTATCATTTTTTACAAAATTAATTTTTCATGTATTTTATAAAAGTTATTTTAAACATCAAATTTGGGCATTGTTCAGGTTGTGTAAAGGACCATACCAATGCTACTATTGCCACTGATCAATATCATAGATACACGGTATGTTCCTCTTACACATCATAAATTCTTGTTACATTTCATTTATTAATCTAACAATATGATGGCATAATATATTTTATCAGGAAGATGTGGCTATAATGAAAGACATAGGTTTCGATATTTATAGATTTTCCATCTCTTGGTCTAGAATTTTGCCTAGTAAGTTTATCAATAAAGCCATCCAATTTATTAATTATTTTTAAAAATAATAATATTTTTGTGTAACTTTATTAATTATTATTGTGTTTTATACAATGAATTTAGATGGTCGCCTAAGTGGAGGAGTAAATCAAGAAGGCATCAATTACTATAATAATCTCATTAATGAGCTCCTATCTAATGGTTTAACACTTGTCTCCCTTTCTCTTATTAATATACTTTTTATTTAATGTATAATTTTAAATAGGCTAGTTGCACTAGTAATTTCAAAATCTAAGACTCTCCTTTAATCTTTTGAAATGTCTTCACCATAAGACATTCTAACATATAATCTGATACATAAAATAGTTTGCATATATTAACATAGGAAATAGTTTAGATTTTCAAACTTTAACTTGATCTTCTCACATAAAAATATTATTTCAAAGGTACTAAATATAATAAAGAATGAATGCCTCTTTTTTTTTTTTTTTTTTTTTGAAGGAATCAAACCTATTGTAACTTTATTCCATTGGGATCTTCCGCAAGTCTTAGAAGATCAATATGAGGGTTTTTTAAACTCAAAAATTATGTAAGTACAATTTTAAATGTTAACGGTTGTATTAAATATTAATACGATAAACTCGTGGTTAAATTTAAATTTTTTGTATTGTAGTAATGATTTTCGTGATTATGCGGAGGTGTGCTTTTCTAAATTTGGCGATCGAGTAAAACTTTGGGCCACTATGAATGAACCATTAATGTATGCACGACAGGGGTATGGAAGTGGAAATTTTGCTCCAGGTAGATGTTCAAATCGCTCTAAATGTTCTAAAGGTGATTCAAGTACTGAGCCGTACATAGTAGGACATCATCTACTTCTAGCTCATGCTGCAGCAGTCAAACTCTATAAGAAAAAATATCAGGTTATTTTTTTTTATGAGAACTTGTGAAACTACAAGCTTAGTTTATTGTAATTTGCTCTTTTCTTTTTTCTTTTTTTGGCAAGTATATAAAGCAAAATCATAAAAATCAAGAACATATGTAACTTATTTTTCCACCTTACTAATATGTAAGATCTTAATTATTTAAATCATGCAAACCTAACACACCTATTAGACTCACAAATATGAAAAAGTGACATGTGACGTGTTAGACAGAAGAGTTTTATGATTATTAGTTCTATTCAGTTCTTTTCTAACAAAATTTTCTACTTCATAGCTATCTCAAAACGGTCAAATTGGAATATCGCTAAATTCTATATGGATGGTGCCATACTCCAATTCAAGGAAAGATAAGCTCGCATCATATCGAGCTCTTGCTTTTTCATATGGTTGGTATGTATATTTATACTTTGTATAATATAACTCATGTGAAAATAAACTGTTATTATTGTAACTGAATATACATTTATTTTCTTGAAGGTTCCATGAACCATTGTATTCAGGTTCATACCCATTAGAAATGATTGGTTATGTGGGAAAAAGGTTGCCAACATTTTCAAAAAGGGAATCCAAAATGATTAAAGGATCTTATGATTTCATTGCAATTAATTATTATACCTCGAGATATGCTGCTGACGTTCCATGTCAAAGTAAAGATTTTACCTTCGCCGCTTACCCTTGTGTCAATGTTACAAGTATGTTAATCAAGATTTTTTTTACATTTTTTTATAACCATCTTTTTAGTTTTCTAAATTGAGAGTCTTTGCACCAGGTGAAAGAAATGGAATTCCAATTGGTCCTAATTTAAAGGTATAATTTAATAAATTCATGTCCTCATCTAAACTTAATAATTAAAAAAAAATTGTCTTAAGGTGACTATCCTTTTTAAATTAGTACCTTTCGCTTCTTCAATCATTCTCATTTTCTAAATATTTCTTTTTCTCAATATCTAATTATATTTCCATTTTACTTAACAAATATTAAATCCTAGGCTATGGAATTTTAATTTTGATAATGTATTATCTAATTTATGTAGGGCTCTTGGATTAATTTCTACCCAGAAGGGCTTCAATATTTTCTACTTTACTTGAAGAGCAAGTATAATGACCCTATAATCTATGTTACTGAGAATGGTAATTATCAACTATAATGCTTCAATAAAAAAAAATTCATTTACATAACCATTTCTTTTCTTTATGCTAGGAGTTGACGAACCAAATGTGACAAGTTATATTCTCTTAGATGATAAGTTAAGAATAGAATATTTCCAAAGTCATTTAACTCACGTCCTTGAAGCAATACGGTGAGTATTAAAATTGTTTAGTTCAATAATAATCGCAATGAGTATTATGGTGATATCAATGTTATATGTGATTCACTAACAATAAAATATATTGATGACAATTGAACAGTTTTGGAGTAAAAGTAAAAGGGTACGTAGCATGGTCTCTTTTAGATAATTTTGAATGGTTATCTGGCTTATCAGCTCGTGGTGGGATAGTTCATGTTGACTTTGTAAATGGATTGAAAAAATATCCAAAACAATCAGCTTTGTGGTTTAAAAAATTTCTCAATTCTTTGAACTAAAGAATAGGAATCAAGAGAAAGGATTTCTTTTTTTTTTTTCGCTTATTTGTTACCACTATATCAAGATGTTTTATACATCTTCAATGTATGTGATATGATAATTATCAATAAACATCTGAAATAATTTACTTAAATAATAATTCTTTCCTTCGCTTCCCTTTTTTTTTATCAATATGATGCTCTTCTACGTTATGAATTATTTAATTCATATATATTTTTTTTCATATGCATATTTTTCATCCATTGATGATAAGGGCCGATAGAAAATTATATCTTAGTAATCACTGATAAATTATTTATCACCTTTAACAAAACTTCCATTGAGATAGAAAAAAATATTATTGATGAAACGTTTCTTTTACTATTAAAATAATACAATTTTTATTCTTCATAAAAATATTATTGTTGTCATAATTCATTTCACCTTTCTTAACTTTCTTTTCTCTCTCCGGTTTGACCATTTTATGCTATCTCTCTTAAATTTTCCAGATTTAAAATAATAGATTTTAATTCCTTTAATTAATTCCTTCAAATTAAGGTAGCATTTGGTTAAACTGAAAATTAAGTGCTGAAAAATTAACTGCTAAATTTTAAGTATTGAATATTATAAATGTTGAAACTATTAAATGATAGAGTTGTTTGATAAACACGAAAAATAAGAGGACTGAATTTAAAAAAAAAAAACCTTTTGATAGTGTTTAACTTAAAATTTTAAGTCAAATATTTTAGCTTATTAGATTAAGTGATTTTTTGACTTAACTGGAGTTTTTAAGTATTGTTATCAAACAAGCTTTAAAAAGTTAAGTGCTTAATGAATTAATTTAAGTCCCTTTTTAATTATCAAACAAGGGCAAACTAATTAATCTTAATTTGTGAATTAATTTCTCCGCAGTTCCCTTATGAAAAATTGCTTTTTGTCGCCGGTGAAACTTAAGTAACAGCTGATAAGATTTTTTTTTTTTATCATTTGCACAATAGAGGCATATAGACCATGTTTTCTTCTCGTAAATCTTATGCAAAAATATACAAATTCACAATTTCACTAACAAGATGACAAGCAAAACACCAAATAGAAAAGAACCAAACAAATTCCTAATAACGTTCTTGCTAAATAATTTTCAATTTCATTACAAATCCTAATAAACCATCAATAACAAAGGAAATCAACAAGGAACCGGATCTAAATGATGGTAGAGGTGTTATCCAGCTAGCGATGCTAATGGGGTAGGGATAGGGCATATAATTCCGTTACTGTTGCCTACTAAATGGACACTAGCAAATGCACTATGTCCTGTGATAGTACTTAGGGGAGACCAAGTATCATTTCCTCAGGGTTAATGGTAAACAACCTTAAATTTCTTAGTAAATGGGTAGATCTCATTTCTTTCAATAATTTGATAAAAAAATTATTGTAAAATTAACTAACACTAAGAATATAAAATAAGCAGTCAACAAGTGGCCAAGATTTGTTTAAACAGAATAAAAAGATAACAATAAATAAAACATACAAACTTGTCCAAAAAGATTAAGTAGGTTGAGTAATTCTCTCTCTCTCTCTCTAACTTATAAGCAAGTTTAAGAGCATTGATCTAAGGTTTCTTACCCCTCAAGTCACCAGGTTTAGATCTCTCCCTCACTAGAATTCTATGAAACTACTCTTACGTAGATCTCTCCCTCATAGGATTTATTTCAATTGGGTTTCTTTTTCTGTTGCTTGTAGGGTGCTTTCAACAACAACATTGGGTCTTCTTTCTTGACAAGACGCTCGGGAGAAGTGTCAAGGCTTGCTTCCTTTGGAGTAATCTTTTTCTCGAGCTCAGAAATCTTCTTCTCCAACTCCTTAATCCTGAAGCAATATTCTACTTGCTTGATCCATAGTTGGTCAGCAAGCAACATAAGCTTCTCAATTGTCATCTTTGAATAGTTCTCATAATGCTCAAGCTTGGCTTTGTCATTAGTAGGCAATTTTTATGTTTCAGTAAACTTTCTTTTCTTTCTAATAGGCTCATCATCAATTTGGATCACCATCTTATAGCCTTGGCGTTAGCAATCTCTTTCTCCTTTTTCTTTACATCGTAATAGAGCATCCACTTTCTAGAAACCTTCTTGCAAACTTGAATTTGGCTAAGATGGTTGTAGTCCATTGGATCATGATGGCATTCCAAAGTCAATGAAACTGACTTCACTTTTCCTATAATTCTAAACTCAAACTTTCTTAGATGGTCTACATCTATAATTATGGCATTATTGGAAAAGGTATAAAGAAAATCAAGGGTGAGTTCTTTGTAAGCAGATTCATTGTTCTTGACAAACAAACCAAAACCTCCATTTTTCTAATAGAAAGCTCATGAAAAAGCAAATGGAAGGGCATTCAAACTAGCATAGCATTTCACATCTTTGTCTATAGTGAAAATTGGCATCTTCTTCAAGGATCTATCAACATTTACATATTCTGAACTAGAGGCGAAAGCAAAGACTTGCGCGTGAGAATGTTGAATCACCTTCTTAGTGTACTTGGTGTTCACCATGATTGCTTGGCCATAATTTTGAAAGAAAAGAAAGGAAATTTTAAGAGATTAAATTGGGAAGATAAGACACATAAGATTAAAAAAGAGAGAAAATTTAGAATTAAATGAGACAATATTATAGCAGTTTATAAAGAAAGAATTTGAACAGGTTTAGAATTCAAAAGTAACTTACTAATGGAGAAAGAGAAAATAGGGGGAGTAATTAAGTAGTGGGTGGTTAGAGAGAGAAGAATGGGGGCATGATTGGATTTGTTCCAAATCCCCATACTTATCTCTTCCTTCAACCTAAAATAATAATCATTACATAACCTCTACTTTAACCTCTACTTTGATTGGACTATTCAACATAAACAATCGTCTCTTTTTAATCCAAAATAAACAAATATTATATTTGAGTAGAGTTTTCAACTTGTGTTAGTTTTACTGAGCAATTTGATCAGTAGTAAAAAAAATCCACTCAAAAATAATTTTTGTTCCCCCAAATGGAAATATAAATTAAATAATTATGTGGTTAAAATGGATAACAGTTAGAGATCAAAATTCAAAATTCCAAAAATAAGTATGGAATTATAATAAAAATTATATAATTCGATTTTGACTCCATGTTGCTTCCTCATACTTAGATTGTTTAAATGCCTGCAAAAAGAAAAACAATAGATTAAATATAGTTACACCAAAAAGTGAGAGTATAATATTAGTATACAAGTCAGAAATGTTAGGGGTTGCCCAACAAGTTGCTCCAATTGGTGTTTAAAGTGGACACCAATACTTCTAAGATTGTGATTGTGTGAAGGCCTGTCCACCTTGATTTAAGCTTGCCTGGAAATAATGTTAGTCTTGTCTTATATAATAGAACTTACTGACCAAGATGAAAATCTTTCTCCTAAATTCTCTTGTCATGCCACTTCTTAGTTTTCTCCTTATAGTTCATGACATTCTCATAACTGAACAATCTAAACTCTTCTAGTTCATTCAATTGCAACTTCCGGGTTTCTCTAACTGCCTCCCTATTAAAGTTAAGATAAGTTAGAGCCGATCGAGCTTTATATTTTAATTCCACATGAAGATGACTGGCCTTATCATAGAGCAATCTAAAAGGTGACATCTCAATAGTAGTCTTAAAGGTTGTTCGATAAGCCCAAGGAGCATTATCGAGTTTGCTGGACCAGTCTCTCCTAGAATTGCTCACCGTTTTTTCAAGAATGCATTTAATCTCTAGATTAGAGATTTCAGCCTACCCACTTATTTGTGGGTGGTAAGGTGTGGCAATTCTATGAGTGACTCTATAATTTTTAAGTAGCCTCTCAAACTGAGCATTACAAAAATGAGTACCTTGATCGCTTAAAATTACTTTTGGCACACCAAAAGGAGTAAATAACTTCTTAAGAAATCTTACCTACCACAACTCGAGCATCATTGGTAGGATTTGCAACAGCCTTTATCGAATTACTTACATAATCAATCGCAACCAGAATGTACTTATTACCATAAGAACTCAGAAACAGACCCATAAAATCAATACCCCATACATCAAAAATTTTGCAAACAACAATATTATGTGAGGGCATGGCATTCTGGATAAATGTTACTTGTCCGTTGACATTTGTTGCATTCCATGACAAACTTATATGAATCTTTAAAGATTGTGGACCTATATAATCCATATTCCAATACCTTGGAGCCTATTCAATTTGTACCAAAATGACCTCCAGCTTCCTTGGTGTGACACATATTTAAGATTGCTTGAACCTCTTCTTGGGAGAGACACCTATATATTATTTTATCTGCACATAATCTAAACTAAAAAGGTTCCTTTCAAAAATAGTATTGACCATCTGAAATATTTTTTTCATTTTTTGACAAGAAAGATAACGAGGTACCATACCACAAGCAAGATAGTTAGAAATGTCATTGAACCATGGGAAAGAGTTTACGGCATAAAGTTGCTCATCTGAAAATGAGTCAACAATCTCAGATTGCTCATTGAGGCTGCTTAAAGGAATTCTGGATAGATAGTCAGTAGCCACGTTTTCTAATCCTTTCTTATCTTTAACTTCAAGATCAAACTCCTAAAGTAACAAGAACCATAGGATGAGTCAAGGTTTCACATCTTTCTTTATAAGCAAGTATTTTAAGGTTGCATGATTTGTGAAAATAGTCACCTTGGAAAGCACCCAGTAGGATCTAAATTTGTCAAAAGTATACACCACTGCAAGAAAGAATCTCCGTTGTGGTGTAGTTTTACTGGGTTTACGTAAGTGTTTTGCTTACACTGTAGATTAGCTGAAAATGCTTGTTAATTCTATGTCCTAAGACTGCTCTAATGTAAGTATCACTTACATTACACATTAGCTCAAAGGGAAGATCCCAATTAGGAGTAATCAAGATTGGTGAATTGATTAGTCATGTTTTTAACTCCTCAAATGCCTTCAAGCAAGCTGCATCAAATTTGAAGTCAACATACTTGTGAAGAAGGGCTGTGAGTGGCTAAGCAATCTTTGAAAAATCTTTGATGAACCTCCTATAAAACCCGCATGTGCAAGAAAGCCTCGAACTTCCTTGAATGATGTAGGAGCAGCCAACTTCTCAATCACTTCAACTTTCACTCAATCAACTTCAATGCCTCTTGCTAAAATTCTATGGTTAAGGACAATGCCTTCATTGACCATAAAATGATATTTTTCCCAATTCAATACAAGGTTTGTCTCTTTGCAATGAACTAAGATAGCTTCAAGGTTACTTAAGCAAGATTGGAAAGTCTTGTCATAAACCAAAAAGTCATCCATGAATATCTCTACGGTCTTTTCTACTATGTCATGAAAAATTGACATTATACACCTTTAAAAGGTTACTGGGACATTGCATAGACCAAAATGCATTCTTCAGTATGCATGGTTTCCATATAAGTAAGTAAAGGTTGTCTTCTCTTGGTTTTAGGGATGGATTGAAATTTGATTACACCCCGAGTAACCATCAAGAAAGCAATAGAATGCATAACCAGATAGTCTTTCAAGCATTTGATCTATGAATGGAAGAGGAAAATGGTCTTTTCTATTTGCATCTTTAAGCTTGCGATAATCAATGCAAACTCTCCAACCAATTACTGTCCTTGTGGGAATACACTCATTCTTCTCATTATGGACAACAGTCATTCCACCCTTCTTTGGAATAACCTGAACTGGGCTTGGCTAGATATTATCTGAGATTGGGTAGATAATTCCAGCGTTAAGCAGCTTGATTAATTCTTTCTTAACCACTTCCTTTATTTTGGGATTGAGTCTCCGTTGAGGTTACACAGTTGGTTTGTGGTCTTCCTCCATCAAGATTCGGTGAACACAAATAGAAGGGCTGATCCCTTTAATATATGAGATTCTACATGCCATTACTTCCTTGTTTCTCCTTAAGACATCAAGCAATTGCTCCTTTTTTGCTCTGGTGAAAGATTGCTTGGAGGATCTAAGAAAGCACATTCAAGATGTGAAGGTAATGGTTTAAGTTCTAAAATGGGTGGTTCTTCAATTATTGGTTTTAGAGGTAGCATGGGTGTATGATTTAGAGGTTTAAAAAATTGTCTACTTCTTGAGACTATTAGATAGCCTATTTCTCTTAACATTTGCTGTTCCATAATCTCCTCCTCATCAAATATTTCTTCTTCACATTCTGCATAAAAAATGGATTGAAATTCAAATCAGTAGCATAAATGAAGTAGCAAGAATCATCACAAAGAGGATATTTCATTGCCTCATTCATTTTAAAAACAACTTCTTCATCATGAATTTCAAAATGAGTTTTCCATCGTGCACATCAATTAGGGCATGGCTAATAGCAAGGAATGGTTTACCTAAAATAATGGGCATGTGTAAATCCTCATCCATATCCATCACAATAAAGTTCACAGGCAATATAAACTTTCCTACTTTAACTAAGGCATCCTTAATAATGCCTCTGGGTTATCTAGCAATCCTATCTGCAAGTTGAATAAACACTCTAGTGGCTTGAGGTTCTCCTAGCCTAAGTTGTTTATAAAAGGAGTATGACATAAGGTTTATACTTACTCCTACATCACAAACTGCATTATTAATATTAAGAATGCCTATAAAACAATCTATAGAAAAACTCCCTGGATCTTTCAATTTGGTAGGCAAAGGTTGCTCGCTTTGTAGGATCGACAAGTAATCTCTGTTAAGCTGCACCATAACTACATTTTCCAATTTCTTTTTGTTTGCCAATAATTCCTTCAAGAACTTAACATACAAGGGCATTTGTGGAAAAGCTTCTGTAAAGGGAATGTTTATGTGAAGTTTCTTGAAGACTTTAAGAAACTTGTCAAATTGCTTAGCCATCTCTTGTTGCTTGGCTCTTTTAAGATAAGGGATCCTCGGTTGATATGTTGGAATAGGTTGCATGGCTAAAACTAAATTGTCTTAAGCAGGGTCTGACATTGCTTGACCTTATCTACAAGTTGCTCATTGTTCTATATAGGTCTAAGTCATAGCAGGTTGCTTGTTCACCTCCTCAGCCTATTCACCTGTATTTTCATCAACATCAACAACTATCATTTTGTTAGTGCTTTCAACAACCTTACCACTCTTAAGCATTATTGCTTTGAACTCCTCCCTAGGATTTGGTTCAATGTTGCTTGGAATGACTCCCTTGTTCTTTGGTGTAACAATTGTAGTAAGTTGCTATAACTGAGTCTCTAAGTTCTTCATAAAAGCTTGTGTTTGCTTCATAAATTTTATCATCATGTCTTTTATCTCATCAAACTCAGATTTCTTAGGTTCATGAGATGGTCCAACCTGCTAGAAATTCTACTGAGTTTGTTGATATTGTTGAAAATTACTGTGAGGTTGCCAAAAAGGAACTTGAGATTGTTTGTCAGTTACTAATTCCACGAAAAATTATGATGATCTGCCAACCTGAATTGTATGTATTTGAAAATGGATTGTTCTACCTTTGATTGTTCCTTATGAGATCACATTGCTCTTGGTTGAGTGGTCCTTGACAATCAATGTTTCTACAGTTGCTGTGAGCAGACAATATTTTTCGAAACGCGCGGCGAAGCGAGAAACGGAGATCTTCTTTTTGGGTGATTATATGGTTTTGAAAACGGCTTGTTATCTTTCTTAAGAAAACCTTTCATTTTATTGAGAAAACTCATTTTGTAAAAAACTTAATTTTAAGTGTGAATTTTGGAAAACAAATTTTTAGAAAATCCCAATTTAAACTTAAAGATCTCGAAACCTAAATTTCGTGATAAGATACAGAGTCGCCACCTGGATCAGCTCATCTGGGAAATTTCGGTACAGCTCCCTACCAAGTGTAGATGCAGTACCTGATCCAAAGATTCAGGTTTCGGGCAACACATCTACTAACCCTCAACTTGTTTTCAATTATTATTTTATAATACAATATAGCATTCACTTAATTCTACCCATTTTATATTGTTTTAATTTTAGTTAATGCTCATGCAAAAGACATAAATAAAGTGCGAAAAAATAAAAGTGCAGGAATATAAACCATACATCCAAAAATAAACCAAGAAAAGAAATAGAAGCATTATTACAACCCAGAAAGAAGAAAAAAGCTCTCATCCTCACCATTACAATCGCCTAGATACATGATAAGTGAAAATATTACCAGATAATCATGCAAGAATTCAGCAGCTAATTGGTTAAATTCTATTAAGAATAGAGAATTCATGACTAATATTGAGTTTTTCTAGGTCTGAGACATCATTTAGAAAGGTTGCTGGATTTGGGAAGTGTTAAGGAGCAGCAGAAAGGAGAAGAAGAAAATTGGTGTGGGCTGTGGCTAGAACGGGCCGGAGTTGAAGGAAGGGGCGCGACCCAGAGAGGAAGAGATATTTTCTTTTGGGAAATTCTAGAACTATCCTTGGCTTCTCAAAGAAGCCATTACATTTTGTGGTTGTCAAATTTAGCTATTATTTTAATATGGGAACATGTCTCAAGGTAGATTAGATTTCTTTTTTTAAGGGGACTATAAATAGTTTGCTGTTTAGAGGGTTAAGGGCATTGAATGTTTGCTCAACTACTTTTATCTTTGCATTAATTTTAACTTACTTGATTTTTCTTTTAAGCTATCTGGTTGGGAATTCTTGTTTTGATGTTAATTATGTGTTGTGAGTAAGTTTCTCAGCAGGCTGAAGCCAGCTTGGGCTGGTGATCTTGGGAAGTCTTTCTCGTTTTATTATGAATATTATGCTGAGATGATTATGTTGTGATGTGCTTACCAGTATTACAATGGGGCCTCGTTGTATGTGTAGTATTCCTAATGAGACTAAGAGGAGATTTAGGAATATGGAAAAACACACACGCACACACTTGCCATGAGACCGAGAGGAGATTGGGGGTGTGCTAAGGGTTTCTATTCATGGTAGAATGCTTGCTTGACTTAATGCATGAATGCCTATGCGAAGTGAGGTCGAGAGATAAGCTTAGTTGGGGGTTCATAGATCTAAGTGAGGTCGAGAGATAAGCTTGGTGGGTAGAGAGCAAGAGACCTTAGATCTACGTTCCTTATTAGATTCATAATAAATTCTAAAGAAAGATATCTCGAGATTGCACGTCTAACTGGTGGAAGTCTATGTTTTTATTATTATTGTTTTACATCTTCTGTTTTAAGCAACCTTCCTTACATTGTCTTGTATGCTTTCTATTATTTTTAGCTTATATAAAGTTGTATTGCTAATTTTGTTGGAAAATCTTACATCTGGCGGTTTATTAGGAAGTCTTATAGTTTTCCCTTATTCCCTATAGGATCGACACTTGTCTTGCCACCACTACAATTGACCTAGTACACTTGCCAGTGCACAATTTTAGGGTAACAATACATGAGGATCTAAAAAATACAATCGCCTAATACATGAAATGATCTATCAAATATATCAAAAATGAAAAATAAAAGGTTGCATCCAAATACAGTTAGCATAAGTATACAAATCGCATCAAGGACTCATATAAGACAAAATAAGGGCATTTTGGGAAACGGGATCATGCATAGGGGAAAAACCGAGAAGTTCGAATGACTACTCGATTAGACCTGGAAAACATTTTATAAAACGCCTTGTAGATTTTGTGAATGAAAATCAATTTTGAAAACGGTTTGGCTCGTTTTACATGCATTTTCCATCTTTTAGTGGGTCGGATATCCCAGAACCGGGGGTTCCGTTCGTGAGTGGGCCTAAATTGAACATCCATCTAGGGTCTAGAAACATAAACATGACAAAAATCCTTTTTGAATCGAAAGAAGAAACAAAATTACACGTTATAGGCCAAAAAAGGCAAAACTACAATTCTGTTTCGTCAACTACAGCCGAGCCACTGTAGTATGTTATAGCCGTTCCACTGTAGTGGCTATGGTGGCTATAACATCCATAGCCAAGTGGCTGTAGTGCTCCAAAAGCACTAATTCGGTTTTCTTTCTCATTTTGAAAATCATTTCAGTGTTTTGATGGTTTTGGGGAATTTGGGGTTTTTGGAAGTTTATGAAATCCACGAAATAGATCCAGATCAGATAAAACAAAACCGAAAATTCCTAAAAACCCGAAATCATCAAAACTAAATCTCACATCCATCAATCAAAAACCTAAAAACTGCAAACCTAATTTTATGTGGATGTGATCCGACCTATATTATTCATGAAAAACACATTTGGTTTGAAAAAAAAAGTTTTCTTGGTCGATTTAGGGTATTTGGACCTTCTGCCCAGGAGATTACAGCCGAGTGGCTATAATCAGAGGACTACAGCCACGCCACTATAGGTTACAATCGCGCCACTGTAGTCATCAGACTACGGCCAAGCAGTTGTAAGCATCTAATGGGGCAGCTATAGCTGGGTTTTCACTTTTGAGAAAAATGCAAAAACACATACAATCAACATCCAAATCAATTTGAAAGTAGTTTTTAGAGCCTCTCAGAGTATACCTTGTTTGTGTGTTTTGGATCACCAGAAATAGATTCTATCATTGGAAAACTCTTCGGAATCACGAACAACCCGAAATCATTCACAATTCTCTAAAATTCAAACGGAACCCCGAATTGATCTGAATGAACAGCAAGTCAGTCAGAATCACTCCCAAAATATGAATTCTCATAGGACCATAATGGTTTCTACGGATTAAATTAGAGCTTTGGATGATTTTTGCTTGAATTTAGGTTTTTTTTTTCTTTTTCTCTTTCTAATCTCTCAAAGAATACCAAAATCCTAGCCTTTTCTGATTGTCTACAGAATGGTTTCTCCTCCCCTAACCTAATTTTCATGCCCTCCTTTTATATGGTCCAATTAAGGTTAAAAATCCCGAATTAATGATAAAATACACCCTATTTAGGAGAAAATTAAATCTGGTAACTACAGCTGAGCAGCTGTAATGGCCTATAGCCAGGCAATTGTAGTTGTGTAAACTACAACCGCGCCCCTATAGGGTACTATAGTCGAGCAGCTATAGTAACCAGCTTTACATTTCTCACCTTTTCTCACTTTTCTCTCCAGTTTTCTTAAGTGCTCACATGACCTTCTTCGGGGCTCCGCACCAAGATTTGTTACACTTTTTCCGGTCATCCGAGACATCTCCGATGTCACCCCGGGCATTCCAAATCTGCCTCACATTTATCCATGAAAAAGGTAATAATGGCTTTCATCATCGAGGTCGGAAAAAAACCTGTGCTCACAAGCTGCCCCTCGCTTGACCAAAGTCGATTTAAACGGGTGCTTATGCCCGATTAGAGTTTGGTCTCTTGATAGGGAGCACGGTGAGAAGGAAAAGAGGATGTACTTGGGGGATTCTCCTCGTGTTCACCTACTATGATTTTTGTAGGGACTTGTCTCGGTTGATTCGTGAAACAGCGGTCTTGCCTAAGTTGACTTGATTTTTCAGGAACTTACTTCGGCTCTGTTGCAAAGCATAGGACTTTGCCCAAACTGATTTGATGTTCTCCAAGGATATGCTTCGACTCCATTACGAAGCAGAGGAATTTGCCTAGATTGGATTGGTTCTCCAAGGATGTACTTCGACTCCATTGCGCAACAGAGGACTTTGCCCGAATTGAATTCTCCTTGTCATTTGATATTCATGAAAGCGAAGGGTATTTTGGTAATTTTGTAGCTTGGGAAGTTGGTATCCTTTAGAGGAAGGGTGCTTTGGTCATTCGACTTCTCGTGGGACCTATGTCACGAAAAGAAATGAGTTTTAGTGATTTGATATCCCTTATGGTGAGAAAAAAGGTATTTTGGTCATTTGGTAGCTCGGCGGCTAACAAAAGGGTATTTTAGTCATTTCACCTCTTGTGGAGCTTATGTCACTAGGGGAAGAAATATTTCAATGATTTGGTTTCCCGTGCAGCTTGTGTCACTAAAGGAAAGGTGTTTTGGCCATTTGGTAGTTTGGTTACTAACAGAAGGACATTTTGGTCATTTCACTTCTAGTGGGGCCTGTTTCACTGAAGGAAAGGATAATAATGTTTCCTATGAAGCTTGTGTTGCTGGGGGAAGGTGCTTTGGTGATTTGAGAAGTTTGATTATCTCTTTTGACATTCTGAAGTTGTTTCGGATCATATTCATTCCTTGATCGATAATTTTGGAAACAAAAATTTTTGCCCCTTCGATCAAGAATGAAAATGGACCGAATATCTTGCCCCTTGATACCATTGAAATCAGCTCTCTGTTGGTGGAGCAATACCATTGAAATTGGCTCTCTGTGGTGGAGAAATACCATTGAAATCAGCTCTCTGTGGTGGAGCATAACATTGAAGTTGGATCGGGGAGTGTGTATTTATTCCTTGATCGATTATTTTGGAAACAAAAAAATTTTTACCCCTTCGATCATGAATAAATACGGCTTGATGGTTTTGCCCCTGGATACCTGCAAAAGGTAAGAGATACCCTTCTCGGGATTATATCAACGTAAATGTGAATTCTGAAAATTGAGAAAAGTCTCTTACCTAGGATTAGAGGATGCCCTAGTGTCAGGTTATTTCCGCCTTCGCAGTACTCACGGTTCGAGACAGCCCTATGATGATAGTGAGTACTTGTACTTGGTTTGATCTTTGATGCATGTATGTATGTATGTTTTGAATGCATGTGTATGTGATTATGGTGTTTTTTTATGCTTTGCTTGGTGTAGACGATGATTGGGATTGAGCGTTGAGAGTCTGCTCGCTTGAGGGTGAAGGTTGACCAGTTGTGATGACGGGTCACTGAGCTGGAGATCATGAATCAGACCTTTAGAGATTGAATGAAAAATTGGGAGGCCTAGATAGGGTTTATGGGCGAGCATGTGAGCGCGAACCCGGCCGAGGAGCTAGGAGATGGCAGAGATGATGATGACGATGCTGGTTTTGCATCTTCTTAGGCCTATTTCTCCATTTTTCTACCTATGTTGTATTGACCTGTTTGTAGGTTACTTCCTTTAACATTTGCATATTCTGGCCCTTGCATGGGTCTTGCTTTGTGATGTACATTTACATCTTCTATTCACTGAAAATGAGTCTTTGAGTGTATATTTTCTGCCTTTTCATGCTTTTATTGCCCCTTGGTTCAATCTGATCGGGTCTGGGACATGTTCTGATGCCTTTAGACTTCACTTTCCTTAAAAGACTGCCCCTGGAACTTATAGCCATGCGTCTATGATCATCAGAAATCATATAAAGTTATAGACAAAGTGCTGTTCATGTTACAGCCGCTCCACTGTATCATTATAGCCACCAGGCACATTACAGCCACACCACTGTAGGCTGCTATAGCCACTAGACACTTAGAGCCGCCCCACACCAAATTTCAACTCTTCTTCTCCTTCGTTTACTCCTCTTTTGGCATGGATCAACTCCGAGGATGACTTCGGGACTATTGGGGTATGACCCGCTCTTCCAATTGGGCTTTGCTAGCGTCCTTCGGCTTACAGTACCTTAGATTCTACATTGCTTTGACTCCAAATTGGGTCTTTTTGGATGCTGCTACTAGTTTTTGGGATCCAATGGATCACATCTTTCGCTTCACTGACCAGGAGTTGTGCCTCTCGGTAGAGGAGTTTAGCGCTATCCTCTGCGTTCCTTGCCCTCGAGGAGTCTGGTTAGCTGTTCCTGATCCTGACTCAGGTGATGTTCATGCATTTCTGAGTCGATTTGCCCCAGATGTAGTAGGTATGGGTCGTGTACTTTTCTGGTAGGCCTGCTTCTCCCAGACTCAGCCTTTCTATTATAGCAGATTTATGGTTTGCTTTACCCCCTTCTGCCCCTGGCTGGGCTCCACTGATGAGTTTGCTACTAATGGCATGCTACCTGTGCAAGTCTCGAGATGGTACTTGAAGCCTTAGATTAGCCTCGATAGTGACCCAGATGGCTCGGGCTGCATCACCTATGGGGATTGTCTTAGCCGAGACACTGATTCGTTTGGATTCTATCCACTCTGATTCTCCTGTCGAGAGTTATGGATCCCCTTTTCTGCTTTAGGTATACTTCTGCACTGTACCTTTTGAATTCAATTATCCATTACCCCTTTCGATTTGACTAACCCTTGCACAGATCTGGCTACTGGAGAAGCTGAGCCTCCTGAGCCCTCCTCCACCTTACCCGAGATACGCTCCGGAGCGCTACTGGTCTCGGCGCATCGAGCTTCCAGATTTTGGCTTTATGTCCATAGAGCATTGGTTTGATTGGCTGAGGAGTCCGACTGACGCCTCTATCTGATAAGTCTGCCCCTGGTGGGATATTTCTGATGTAACTACTGAGACCTGGGCCAGAGGTGTCCAGCTGCTTGGATTGACCCATGTGACTTTCTACTCTCCCTCTCAGTTGTACAGATAGTATGGTCAACTATAGGGGGTCCCTCGATCTTTGTACACCACTGAGTGCGGAGTGTTTATAGCATAGTGGCCTCGACACATGCAGCATCAATGGATGCATCCTGCTCGCACCGAAATTCTGAGATATGATAGTACTGCACCTATGGAGATGGATTCTCCCTAAAAAGCTTGGCCGACTAATCTGATTGCTTGCCATATGACTTTTGTTCTGTTTTTATTTTATGTCCAAACTTTTGCATAGACTGCCCTTTCGGGTTTTCAGCCTATCGTACTGTCTTTACTTTTTCCTGAACTGCCCTTTCGGGTTTTCAATTTAGTCGACTTTATTTTATGTCCTAACTTTTGCATAGACCACCCCTTTGGGTTTTCAATTCGTTAGACTGTCCTAATTTTTGCATGGATTGCCTTTTCGGGTGTTCGATTCATCAGACATTTTTTTAGGTGAGATGCACGTAAACAGAAAATGTGCACAGCCGTATGTGTGTAATACGAATTCAATTTTAAGCAAACTTGGGACATTTAACCGAACTGAAAATGGCATTCATTCATTCACTCATTAATAATGTTTTAGCACAATGCACATCAAAAGGGAAATGAGGCTGAGAACAGAAT
The DNA here is from genome assembly GCA_039660915.1 of Euphorbia tirucalli. NCBI lineage: Eukaryota > Viridiplantae > Streptophyta > Magnoliopsida > Malpighiales > Euphorbiaceae > Euphorbia > Euphorbia tirucalli. Next base: position 20,109,821 of record CM077634.1, on the reverse strand, counting down.
CAATAGTGGTATTCGTCTCGACCGAATCCATGCCTACCACTAACTGGTCTTTGCAGATTTTCCCACTGATGGTGCTCACCTCTTTGTCCTAACTTTTGCATGGACCACCTTTCGGTTTTCAATCCATCGGACTGTCCTTATTTTTGTATGGACCTCCTTTTCGGTTTTTGATCCATCGGACTTCTTTTTTTTTTTAATTTATTTTACACGTAACGATGCCTGGGTTCATCTTGGTTGATGGGGTGGATGACTTGATCTTTGTTTTTGCTAGTAGATCCGCTTCCACCACGTAGACCAACAAGTATGGCATTTCTCCAGTATGTACTCTGATATTAGTTCTATATCCTCATAAGGTAAATGGTAATCAGTCGACCTAATCTTTGTAAGTGGCTGCCATCAACTAGCTTTACAATGAGCGACTCCAACTTCAGGGCCCCATCCATAAGAACTTGCACATCCATCCACCTTTTATAGTAAGCCGGGAAGGATTCATTTTGCTTTTGGCGGATCCTCTCTAAGTCTTCGAGAGTAGTCTCTACGTGGGTATTGTAAGCATATTGCTTCACAAAAGCTTCAAAAAGTTCCTCCCAAGTAGATGTTGGAAATGCCCTAGTCCCGAGGCATTGGTCCTTGTATTTGTACTATACATTTATTGGATTTATGTGTTGTACTCATTTGTGTCATTAATAAAGGCATCAATTCATTTATTATATCTATCTTGTGCAATATATTAAATGAAGTATCCAATGGACATATCTATATCCATGACGACTAGTGTCATGCACTTAGCAGTAAGACCATGGATAGGGTAAACGATATGACCATAAATAGATCCGTAGTCTGTTCCAGTCATGGGAATGAATGGAACAACAGACTATCATTAACCTGGTTGTATGGCGGTGTCTTACCGGTCATTGGACATGGAATGTCAACCAAGTTAATGGGTACATGCCTGGGAGCATGGTACTGGATAGATCCACTAAACGAGTAATCCACATGGTATGGTATCACAATGGATTCTCGTGTAATACTTGTATGGATCCTTTGACCTGACCATATGATGGTGTTACATGTGAAGTCGCATACTTAGGGGTACGCCTAAAGGGCCTGTAATAGGGTGCCAAGTATGGGTGCTTTCGGGTATGTCTCTGAACATGGTAATACTATGGATATGCAGAAGGGATTTGTCACTCAGTAACCAACTGAGAAGATATCACCGGCCACTTGATGAATGTGACTGATAAGAGTGTGGCCACACCCAAACAAGTTGGAACTTGTTTGTGAGAATCAGTACATTCGGGATCAAGTTAATGTCCGGACACAAAAGAGGGTGATCAATCCATGCCTCTGTGTTGGACACCGATATCAATGACATGGGATGTACAAGTTTAAACTACAGGGTTATGATATCAGTTAGACTGCCATCCCCATCTTAATTGGGGGCTGCAGTGGCTTGCTAGAGCCCAACTGCAGTCTGCGGGCCAAAGGCCCGCTGCCAACATAAAGATGGGCCCACAGGATTGTACACATAGAACGATAGAATGCAGACTTAAGGAATCACTTGTATACTTGGAGTATACACAGTGGAGGGAGAAGCATGTATATATTAATTATATTATAAGGATCAATTGGATTGGTCATAATAATAAAATTAATATATTCTATTGGCTCTTCATAATTAATTGGATTAATTATGAAATTATTTCCTAGGTGGAAATATTCATATGTATGGGTTTACATATGATATTATTTTGTGTAGATTTAATTTTAATTTGATGGATTAAATTAATTGTCAAACTAATTTTAATTTAGATGTAAATAATATATTACTTGGAGTAATATATTAAATACATAGGTATATTAAAATTGGGCTTGAAATTAATTTAAACCATAATAATTAAAATTAGACTGGGCCTAAATTAAAACATGGAAGCCCGCACAGAATAGAGAGGTGCCAAGATGGGTCTGAATTCCACTAAGGGAATTCGGCCAACCCTAGGTATAAATACCTAGGGTTAGAAATTTCGGCCACCTCTATGCAATACACTCCTAGCCGAATTCTCTAGCTCCTCCTCTCCATTGTTTCATTTTTCCGATGCTAGCACGGGTTGCATTCGCCAAGCGTTCGTGTACGTGAGAGTGGAGGAATTCTATTTTGAATTCTGCAGTCATCATCCATCTCTAGAAAGAGATTTTTCTGGTAAGAAATTTAATCCCTTTCTATTTAATTTTAAGTTTTTCAATTTCCACTTCAATTGCTCCTGGGACTGGATTTGAGGAAATCACCGCGTTCTTCCTCTTTTATCGGGTGATTTCCGGTGACAAATCCCAACAGTGGTATCAGAGCGGGCTTTTGATCCGTGGAAATTGATTAATTTGGTTGAATCCCTGTTTTGAAATTGGATGTTTTTGATTGGGATTCATGGTATGGGTTTTATGATTTTCCCATATGTTTTAATACAATGAAAATTAATATTGCATATTGGTTTATGTTGTTTTAATTTTATTGTATTGTTGTAATTCTTGGTGAATTGCTATGGATGATGAATGGGTACTTTTTTTTATTTAATTCTGTTTTTTTTAATAAAAAAAAAGGGCCTCCCGGGTGCGGGGCTGCCGGCGGCGGAATCGCCGCACCCGGCGGGAGACGCGGCGACAGCCGCTGCCTGCTGCTGTGCCAGCAGCAGCAGCCACTACTGGACAGCAGCTGCCGCAGCAGCGGGCAGCCGCTGCTACTGCTAGGGCAACTTTGTTGCCCTAGCTGCAGCGGGCCGGGCCCAGTTTTTGGATTTTGCGGGTTTAGTCCGGGGCCTAGTTTTTGAAATTTTAATTGGTTTTAAAATTCGTGTGTTTAAATTTATGTAATTTGAATGCGCATGGTTTCTTGGATGAATTTTATTTCGTTCATGGGATATTAGTTTTGGAAATTAATATGGTTAATGGAAATTGGTTCGGGTAATTTTGGCACAATTACTCGGACGGCCAAATTGGACCCGTGGTTTCCCAATTCCAGTGGGAGCAGTTGGACAGCCTGGGCTGGAGGCCCAAAGCCCGTTAAGGGTGAGAACCATTGTGGTCCAAGATTGGCGATTTCCTGATAATGGCTTAGACATAATTTAAATGGGCTTAAATGCATTATGACATGCTTTTGAATTGTATGTATTGGATGCATATGAATGGTTGAATGAATGTATGATTGGATGCTATTGGGCCTTTTACGAGATGGGTTGTATTTTTCTTTTGGGTAAATACGGCCTGCGTGTCGTTTTTTCTTTTAATGTAATTTTATTTTATTTAAATTAAATATTGTAAAATTTGTAAAAGAAGAAGCCCATGGAGTGGTGAGCCCAAATGGAGGTGCAAGCCCACATTGGAGGTGCAAGCCCAGAAGGAGAAGATGGAGGCCCGCCTAATATTTGTTTCTAGTATAGGTTTACTAGAATAATATTAGGATGTAACATAGGCCCATAGCAGTCCATTTTATTTTATTTAATCATGTTTTATATTCATTTGCATGTATGTATGTTTATAGCTCATTCACCCGCTTTATGTATGTAAGCCGTTATAATTGAATCTAATAATCAAACGGAAATTACTAAGTCGCTTAAAAGTGCTTCCCTCATTCAAAACCGAATCGAAGTGGGAATATGCCAGTTGTAGACCATGCCCTCGCAGGATGCACTGGAGTATTGTCACTTTGTATTGGGTTAGAGTATGGGATACTCTAACACTTGGATGGAGGTTTTGACTTAGCGTGGGTAGTAGGATTCTCCTGGCCCTAAGCACAGATGGGTAAGTGCCAACAAACCCATCAAACCGAGAGTCCCTAGGTTGGGATTGGACGGCGTTCCTACCTAAATAATTAAGGTATAGTTGTACCAAACCCTCGTTTGGCTATATCTTAATGAAATATGGATCTCGGCCCATGAGCCCAACAACTCGGTCTAAATTAATAACTTGATTCATTATTAATTTTATATGGGAACAACAAAGCAAAGCCCTTTATTAACACTCTAAATGTTTTTCTGTGTAGAAACACCCAAATGGCAAACACCAATACCTTATCACTGCGATCGATTCTTGAAAAGGACAAGCTTTCCGGTCCTAACTTTTTAGACTGGTCTAGGAACTTGAGGATAGTTCTAAGACAAGAGTCGAAAGAGTATGTGCTGGAAAGGCCTGTGCCGGCTGCGCCTCAGGGACGTAATCCAATGGCTGCCCAGCTGGCGGAATACGAGGCGTCAAGGACAACCGGGATGTGACGTGCCTTATATTGGCTTGCATGGTCCCCGAACTGCAAAAACAGTTTATGGACCACCAAGCCTATGCTATGATAACAACTCTTAATGAGATGTTTCAAGAGCAAGCTCGTCAGGAAAGGTACCTGACCAATAAGGCATTCCACTCTTGTAAGATGGGGGCCGGGACATCTGTGAGTGCACACATGCTCAAGATGAAGGGCTATTTGGATACTTTGGCCCGTCTCGGATCGCCTATCTCTCAAGAGTTGGCGGTGGACACAATCCTCGCGTCCTTGCCGGATTCTTATGATCAGTTCATCCTTAACTACAACATGCAAGGGATGAACCGCACTGTCAGTGAGCTGCATGGGATGCTTAAGCTTACTGAGCAGTCGATCAGGAAGACTCCGCCGGTGCTGCTGGTTAACAAGGGGAACGCTCCTCTTGCTAAGGGTAAGGCCAAGGAAAAGGCCAAGGCTAAGGCCAAGAAGGCCAAAGCCAAGAAGGCCAAGGCCCAACCCAAGGCCCAGCAGAAGGCAGGTCCTGAGGACCTCTGTTTCGGGTGCAGACAGGCGGGCCATTGGAAGAGATCGTGTCCCAAGCTGATGGGAGAGCAGAGAAGGGGCCAAGGTGCATCCTCTTCAGGTATTTATGTTATAGATATTAACCTTACTGTTTCAACATCCTGGGTATTGGATACTGGATGTGGTTCTCACATTTGTTGCAATGTGTAGGGACTTAAGAACAGAAGGTTGCTGGGGTCAGGAGAGGTGGACTTGCGGGTCGGGAATGGAGCAAGGGTTGCTGCCATAGAGATCGGCGAATACCACCTAATGATGCCCAGTGGATTGGTTTTAATTTTAGAACATTGTTACTTTGTACCTGCTATGTGCAGGAATATTATCTCTGTATCAATGTCGGATATTTCTGGATTTGATTTTACTATTATAAATGGTCGAATTTCTATATCCAGAGAGGGGTTATTTTATGGAGATGCTCTATTAAATAACGGCTTGTATGTCCTGGACTTAAATGAAACCAATCATATCTATAACATAAACACGAAAAGGGTTAAGCCTAACGAACTTAATCCAGTCTACCTATGGCATTGTCGTCTTGGCCATATAAACGAGAAGCGCATAGCTAGGCTTCACAAAGCTGGAGTCCTAGGGTCATTTGACTTGGAGTCAATTGATACATGCGAATCGTGTTTAAGAGGCAAGATGACAAAGGCGCCTTTTAGCAAAAAGGCTGAAAGGGCCACTGGCTTGTTGGACCTAATACATTCAGATGTATGTGGACCTATGAGCGCAGCGACCAGAGGTGGGCATCTGTACTTCGTCACGTTCACGGATGATTTCAGCAGATATGACTATGTCTATCTGATGAAACACAAGTCCGAAACCCTTGATAGGTTCAAGGAATTTAGGAACGAGGTACAGAACCAGCTAGGCAGGAATATCAAAGCCCTTCGGTCGGACTGAGGCGGTGAGTATATGAGCCTAGAGTTTGACTCATACTTGAGAGAGCATGGAATAGTTCCGCAGCTCACTCCTCCTGGAACACCACAATGGAATGGGGTGTCCGAACGGAGGAATAGGACTTTGTTGGACATGGTCCGCTCAATGATGAGTCAAGCATCTCTCCCAATTAGCTTCTGGGGACACGCCCTCGAGACAGCAGCTCTCATATTAAACAATACTCCGACTAAGGCAGTGGAAAAGACCCCATATCAGATATGGACGGGCAAGGAGCCCAATGTGTCTTTCCTAAGGATTTGGGGATGTGAAGCACATGTCAAGAAATTGACTAGTGGCAAGCTGGAGCCCAAAACCGACAAATGCCTATTTGTGGGCTACCCTAGGGAAACCAAAGGGTATTACTTCTACAACCCTGCCGAGAACAAGGTGTTCGTGGCAAGGAAGGGGGTCTTTCTGGAAAAGGAGTTCCTTTCCAAGAAAGATAGTGGGAGCAATGTTGAACTCAGGGAAGTTCAAGGTCCACAAGCTCCTGAAGAGGATAACTCGGAGGCCCAGGTGGAGCTTCCACAAGTGGAAGCACCGACCCAGGCCACACAAGAACCTAGAAGGTCTGGTAGGGATCGTCGGGAACCGGAGAGGTATTGTTTCCTCGTCACCGATGATCAAACTCTTCTCATCTGGGATGAAGAAGAACCTAAAACCTACCAGGAGGCCATAGCTAGCCCACAGTCTGCGAATTGGCGTAAAGCCATAGAGGCAGAAATGTAATCTATGTACGATAATCAAGTTTGGAACTTGGTTGATCCACCTCCGGGTGCTAAGGTAATAGGTTGCAAGTGGTGCTATAAGCTAAAAGCCGATAATACCTTCAAGGGGCGTCTGGTTGCGAAAGGTTTTAGACAAGTCCATGGAATAGACTATGATGAAACTTTCTCACCAGTAGCCATGCTCAAGTCCATCAGGATACTGCTGGCCATAGCCGCATGGTATGACTATGAGGTATGGCAGATGGATGTCAAAACCGCTTTCCTTAATGGGAAGCTACTCGAGGATGTGTACATGACACAACCTGAGGGTTTTATCGATCCTAAGTATCCGGAAAGGGTATGCAAACTTCAAAGGTCCATTTATGGACTAAAGCAAGCATCCCGTAGTTGGAATCTAAGATTCAATGAGGCTATAAAGGAATATGGCTTCATATAGAATCTGGATGAGCCTTGTGTGTATAAGAGGACTAGTGGGAGCATTGTCACATTTTTGGTACTTTATGTAGACGACATCCTACTCATTGGAAGCGACATACCTATACTGCAAGGGGTAAAGCAGTGGCTGAGTAAGTGCTTCGCAATGAAGGACTTAGGCGAAGCTGAGATGATCCTAGGGATCAGGATCTATAGGGATAGATCAAATCGGCTTCTAGGCCTAAGTCAGGCTTCGTACATTGACAAAGTTCTGAAGAGATTCAGCATGGACCGGGCCAAGAAAGGTTTCTTGCCAATGGGCCATGGGCTGAAACTTAGTAAGAAGAACTGTCCTAAAACAAGGGAGGACAGGGAGAACATGAAATTGGTTCCATATGCTTCGGCCATTGGATCAATCATGTACTCCATGTTATGTACGAGACCTGATGTCGCCTTTGCACTGAGTATGACGAGCCGATACCAGCAGGATCCCGGGGAGGATCACTGGAAAGCTGTCAAGGCAATCCTCAAGTACCTTAACCGGACTAAGGATAGCTTCTTGGTGTATAGTGGTCAGGAAGTGCTATCAGTTACTGGGTATACTGATGCAAGCTTCTAGACAGACCAAGATGAGTACCAATCGTAGTCAGGGTACGTATTCTTGCTGAATGGTGGTGCTGTAAGCTGAAGGAGCTCAAAGCAGCCAACCATAGCGGACTCTACAACAGAAGCTGAGTACATCGCTGCTTGTGATGCAGCTAAGGAAGCTGTATGGATGAAGAAGTTTATCACTGAGTTGGGAGTAGTGCCAACTATCCAGGACCCAGTCGATATCTTCTGTGACAACAATGGGGCCGTCGCACAAGCTAAGGAGCCCAGGTCACACAAGAACACAAAGCACGTGCTCAGAAAGTTTCACCTCATACGAGAAATCGCGGAGAGAGGTGATATTGCATTGTACAGAGTGGACACCGAGGATAATGTAACAGATCCATTAACCAAGGCGCTGGCCCAGCCCAAGCACGAGGGTCATACTAGATCTATAGGGATTAGGCCCATGCCTAGTTGGAACTAGTGCAAGTGGGAGATTGTTGGAAATGCCCTAGTCCTGAGGCATTGGTCCTTGTATTTGTACTATACATTTATTGGATTTATGTGTTGTACTCATTTGTGTCATTAATAAACGCATCAATTCATTTGTTATATCTATCTTGTGCAATATATTAAATAAAGTATCCAATGGACATATCTATATCCATGACGACTAGTGTCATGCACTTAGCAGTAAGACCATGGATAGGGTAAACGATATGACCATAAATAGATCCGTAGTCTGTTCCAGTCATGGGAATGAATGGAACAACAGACTATCATTAACCTGGTTGTATGGCGGTGTCTTACTGGTCATTGGACATGGAATGTCAACCAAGTTAATGGGTACATGCCTGGGAGCATGGTACTGGATAGATCCACTAAACGAGTAATCCACATGGTATGGTATCACAATGGATTCTCGTGTAGTACTTGTATGGATCCTTTGACCTGACCATATGATGGTGTTACATGTGAAGTCGCATACTTAGGGGTACACCTAAAGGGCCTGTAATAGGGTGCCAAGTATGGGTACTTTCGGGTATGTCTCTGAACATGGTAATACTATGGATATGCAGAAGGGATTTGTCACTCAGTAACCAACTGAAAAGATATCACCGGCCACTTAATGAATGTGACTGATAAGAGTGTGGCCACACCCAAACAAGTTGGAACTTGTTTGTGAGAATCAGTACATTCGGGATCAAGTTAATGTCCGGACACAAAAGAGGGTGATCAATCCATGCCTCTGTGTTGGACACCGATATCAATGACATGGGATGTACAAGTTTAAACTACAGGGTTATGATATCAGTTAGACTGCCATCTCCATCTGAATTGGGAGCTGCAGTGGCTTGCTAGAGCCCAACTGCAGTCTGCGGGCCAAAGGCCCGCTGCCAACATAAAGATGGGCCCACAGGATCGTACACATAGAACGATAGAATGCAAACTTAAGGAATCACTTGTATACTTGGAGTATACACAGTGGAGGGAGAAGCATGTATATATTAATTATATTATAAGGATCAATTGGATTGGTCATAATAATAAAATTAATATATTCTATTGGCTCTTCATAATTAATTGGATTAATTATGAAATTATTTCCTAGGTGGAAATATTCATATGTATGGGTTTACATATGATTTTATTTTGTGTAGATTTAATTTTAATTTGATGGATTAAATTAATTGTCAAACTAATTTTAATTTAGATGTAAATAATATATTACTTGGAGTAATATATTAAATACATGGGTATATTAAAATTGGGCTTGAAATTAATTTAAACCAGAATAATTAAAATTAGACTGGGCCTAAATTAAAACATGGAAGCCCGCACAGAATAGAGAGGAGCCAAGATGGGCCTGAATTCCCCTAAGGGAATTCGGCCAACCCTAGGTATAAATACCTAGGGTTAGAAATTTCGGCCACCCCTATGCAATACACTCCTAGCCGAATTCTCTAGCTCCTCCTCTCCATTGTTTCGTTTTTCCGACGCTAGCACGGGTTGCATTCGCCAAGCGTTCGTGTACGTGAGAGTGGAGGAATTCTATTATGAATTCTGCAGTCATCATCCATCTCTAGAAAGAGATTTTTCTAGTAAGAAATTTAATCCCTTTCTATTTAATTTTAAGTTTTTCAATTTCCACTTCAATTGCTCCTGGGACTGGATTTGAGGAAATCACCGCGTTCTTCCACTTTTATCGGGTGTTTTCCGACAAATCCCAACAGTAGACTGATGTACAAAGGCATCTTCATATACCACTTCACCACAGCACCCCTTAAAGTAGTCAGGAATAGATTCAAGAGGTGACCTTTCTCGATTCCCATACTTGTCATCAATCTCACATAGCTATCCAAATGGGCTTCCGGTGGACCTTCCCTGTTCTAGGGAGGAAGATAAGGCATATGAAAACCATCCGGAAGCAGCTCTCCTCCAACAGACATCAAAGTAGCCGGGTCGGCACACATAAAAGGGTTATAGTGCACCATTTCCTTCAGCTTAGGAAACATGGCTTTAATGTCAGACAACTTCTGATTGAGACGCTTCTCCACACCAGTCTTGATCGAGGCTTCTCTCACCTTCTCAAAAGCTTCATCATCTTCACAGTGATGATTAGGCTCCCTATGATTAACAACTCAACCACTTCCGCCGGGAACACTCCCTCCAGCTCCATTCTTCACTTGGACAAAGTGTTGTCCTTCACTTCCAACCAAAGTCTGAGTCGGTGGAACAGTCTGCATGGGGCTAGCATTCATCACAGCTTGCATTTGTTCCCTAAGGGTGGCCTTAAACTAATAAGAATTTAGAAACTTCTCATGAAAGCCGCCATGTCAAAAGGTGCATTCCCACTATTTCCATTAGCCATTTATGTTTTATCTGCTTCTTCCAACAAATTCTGACTATCAACCGGTAAAGAAGGTAACTGAATCTCAACCTCCCGATCCGAATCTGACCCTGAATTAACCATGGTGATTGGTTCTGATTCAACTAAATGAACTGGTTGACTCGGCTCTGACTCGACACAGACTAACCACTACAAGGTTCGACTCCAAACTGCACGTTTAACATAAGGTTAGAATTTTGGATGGATGTTGTGAGCTTAGACTCGACGCACTAAGTGGCGTGTATGGTATATTCGTGTTCATGATTGAATAATGTTTCATGGATAGGGATGATGATGAAAATGACCTTTACATTTTCCTTCTTTTTATTTTGGACGTTCCAATCATACCCCATGCCATATGAAAGACAATGCAAAAATGTCACGTGTGACCTATCACACGGACAAAGGTTCGGCGCCTTCGGGGCACCTAGTGGATGTTATGAAATGGTCATATGTGTACCGACATATGAATAGAGGTTTGATGCTTCGTAGGTCAATGAGATGATATGAAGTGGTCATATGGGAGCCGTTCCATAGACAGAGCTTTGATGCTTTTATGGCATCTTGGATGAAGTGATGTCACAAACAAGTCGCGTGCAACTCGAAACACGGACATAATTTTGGGGTTTATGGAACACCTTGTATGACTTGGTAATGTTATGAAATGCCCCTACATGTATGCAATAGTTCGGCACACGTGGAGTACCTTGAATGAATCATCAATGTTATGGAATAATTCGACATGGATCGTGACACACAAGCAAGGTTTCAGCATCTCCATGATACCAACGATGATGTCATGTAATGATATTGTGTGACCAACCACATGAAAATGGACCTAAGACCGTCATGGTCCTCTAATGAATGATAGGATATAGTGAAATGGCCAAGTGCAATCCAATGCACAGGTGAAATACTGGTAGTTTTGGGACTCCCGATATGAGATGAAATGATTGTGAAGGGCATACTTAGAACGTCCTTCCATTTTAGATGGGATGAGATGAGATGAATGCCTATGTCACAAAGAATGCAAGTGGCTGCACAAAGACGTGGTTAGGATGCATGACACACAAGATGATGTCGTGTATGGTTTATGGAAATATGAACACACAAAATGTATATGGCACATGAAAAAGACCATGGCTGCACGAAAATATGGTTAGTATAATACCACACATATGATAATGCTTCACAAGGGCTGCACAAAAATGTGTTTAGAAAATGACACACGGATGATGCGTGTTTGATGTCTCGTGCAAATGGTGAAACAAGGTCAAACAAATAAGAACAAACATTAGCACAAACACACGAAAATATGCTTTCCCTTCCAGCCTTATTCCTCCACTCGATTTGGCCCGCATTCTACCTAGGTGTCCCTTTGATACCAACCGGGGGTAAACAAAGACACACTCTCAAAGTCTAATTTATGAATTTATGTTTTGGTAGTCCTAAGGGGAAGTTACTAGGCCATTACATGAAGGTATGAGTCAAACCAAGGGTCGTATAGGTTCCCATAGCGAAAATACACTCCTCATGGTAGAACGCGATGTAAGGTTCATGCGGTGCTATGAGTGCTTTATCCCCTCGGGTGCCTCTAATCCTGTGGAAGAGGTAGGTCACCTTCGAAAATAAACCAGGCTAATCATGTGTTTAAGGGATTGAGAAGAGAAAATATCATGCTATGCGGTTGTGAATGAGATATTGGATTATGAATTAATAATTCACTACAAGTGAGGATATACTTCAATTGTTGCCGAAGTTCCTTAAGTTTTTATGAAATTTTTTTTAAAGAAACCGTTAATCCCCAGCAGAGTCGCCACTGTGAGCGGACGACATTTTTCGGAACGCGTGGGTGAAGCGGGGAAACGGAGATCTTCTTTTTGGGTGATTATGTGGTTTTGAAAATGGGTTTTTATCTTTCTTAAAAAAACCTTTCATTTTATTGAGAAAACTCATTTTGTAAAAACCTTCATTTTAAGTGTGAATTTTGGAAAAAAGATTTTTAGAAAATCTCAAATTAAACTTAAAGATCTCGAAACCTAAATTTCGTGATCAGATACAGAGTCACCACCCAGATCAGCTCATCCGGGAAATTCCAGTACAGCTCCCTACCAAGTGTAGACGCAGTACCTGATCCAGATATTCAGGGTTCGGCCAACACATCTACTAATTATTCTTTTATAATACAATATAACATTCACTTAATTCTACCCATTTTATCTTCTTTTAATTTTAATTAATGCTCATGCAAAGGACATAAATAAAGTGTGGAAAAATAAAAGTGCAGGAATATAAACCATTCATCCAAAAATAAACCAATAAAAGCAATCAAGGCCTTATTACAGCCCAAAAAGAAGAAAAAAGCTCTCATTCTCACCATTACAATTGCTTAGATACACGAGGATCTAAAAAATACAATCACCTAGATACACGAAATGATCTATTACATACATCAAAAATGAAAAATAAAAGGCTGCATCCAAATACAGTTAGCATAAGTATACAAATCGCATCACTCACATAAGATAGAATAAGGGTATTTTGGGAAATGGTATCATGCATGGGGTGATAACCGAGAAGTCCGGATGACTACTTAATGAGACCTGGAAAACATTTTATAAAATGCCCTGTAGATTTTGTGAATGAAAATCAATTTTGAAAACGGTTTGGCTCGTTTTACATGCATTTTCCATCTTTTAGTGGGTCGGATATCCTGGAACCCGGGGGTTCCGTTCATAAGTGGGCCTAAATTGAACATCTATCTAGGGTGTAGAAACATAAATACACCAAAAATTCTTTTTGAATCGAAATAAGAAACAAAATTACACGTTAGATGCCAAAAAGGGCAAAACTGCAATTATGTTTCGTCAACTACAGCCGAGCCACTGTAGTATGTTACAGTCGTGCCACTGTAGTGGCTGGGGCAGCTATAACATCTATAGTCGAGCGGCTGTAGGGTTCCAAAAGCACTGATCCTGTTTTCTTTCTTGTTTTGAAAATCGTTTTGGTGTTTTAATGGTTTCGGGTAATCTGGGGTTTCTGAAAGTTTATGAAATCCATAAAATAGATCCAGTTCTGATCAAACAAATCCAGAAATCCCTAAAAACCCAAAATCATCAAAACTAAATCTCACATCCATCAATCAAAAACCTGAAAACCACAAGCCTAATCATATGTGGATGTGATCCGACCGATATTATTCATGAAAAACACATTTGGTTTGAAAAAGGAAGTCTTCTCTGTTGATTTAGGGCATTTAGAGCTTCTGGCCTGGAGATTACTGCCGAGCGGCTGTAATAAGAGGACTATAGCCACACCACTATAGGTTACAGCCGTGCCACTATAGTCATCAGACTATAGCCGAGCAGCTGTAAGCATCTAATGGGGCGGTTATAGCTGGGTTTTCACTTCCAGCTTTGTGAAAAATGCAAAAACACATACAATCAACATCCAAATGAATTTGGAATGAGTTTTTAGAGCCTCTCAGAGTATACCTTGTTTGTGTTCCAGTGTTTTGGATCACCAGAAAAAGATTTGATTGCCGAAAAACTCCTCGAAATCACCCAACAACCCGAAATCGTTCACAATTCTCTAAAAATCAAACGGAACCCTGAATCGATCTGAATTAACACCAAGTCGGTCAGAGTCACTCCCAGAATATGAATTCTCACAGGACCGTAATGGTTTCTATAGATTAGATTAGAGCTTTGGATGATTTTAGATTGAATTTAGCTTTTTTTTTTCTTTTTCTCTCTCTAATCTCTGAAAGAATACCAAAACCCTAGCCTTTTCTGATTGTCTGTAGAATGGTTTCTCCTCCCCTGACCTAATTTTCGTGTCCTCCTTTTATATGGTCTAATTAAGGTTAAAAATGCCGAATTAATGATAAAATACACCCTATTTAGGAGAAAATTAAATCTGTTAATTACAGCCGAACGACTATAGTGGCCTATAGCCGGGCAGCTGTAGTTATGCAAACTATAGCCACGCTCCTATAGGGTACTATAGCCGAGTGGCTATAGTAACCAGTTTTACATTTCTCATCTTTTCTCACTTTTCTCTCCAGTTCTCTTAAGTGCTCACATGACCTTCTTTGAGGTTCCACACCAAGATTTGTTACATTTCTTCAGGTCATCCGAGACATCTCCGACGTCGTCCCAGGCATTCCGAATCCACCTCACATTTATCCATGAAAAAGGAAATAATGGCTTTCATCAAGAAAAAACCCGTGTATGAGGGGACGACCTAAAAAGCTGAACGCGGTGAAGTGAACCAAGGAAGAACGGGGTTTTGGTTTGATGAAAACAGGTTTGTGTATATTGCTTTAGGAAAACTATTAATTTGTTTGGAAATTCATTTTGTAGAAAAAATTTTCCCATTTTATTACTTACAGACCTCGAAACCTAAATTTCAAGATCAGTGACAGAGTCGCCACCCGGATCAGCTCATCCGGGAAATTCCGGCACAGCTCCTTACCGAGCGTAGACTGTCGTATCTAATCCAGAGATTTAAGGTTCGGGCAACTTACCTATTCAACCTCGAGCTTGTATTCATTTTATAGTTTATATTACCATATTTTATTCACTTTATTATCTTTTTCTACCCAATTTCGTTTAATTATTAGCCGATGCTCATACAGATGACAGAAATAAATTACAGAAAAGTAAATCATGCATCCGAATTATACAAAAATAATAGATGCCGCTTATACAACCAAATCAAATAAAAAAAGGAAAACTCTCATGCTCACATTACAGGCGCCTAGAATACAAGAGTATATAAAAATTTACAAACACCTAAAATACACGAATTAATCTATTAAATACATCTAAAGTAATAAAAAGGAAAGTAAACAGACGGTTAACATAATTATCACATAAACACAAATAGGACTCACATAGGACAAAATTGGGATTTTTAGGAGCGAGGGCATACATTTAGGGGGTAGCCGGGTCGACTTGGCTAGTTGACCCGGCTGGACCTCGAAAACGGTTTTGAAACGCCCTGTAGGTTTTTGTGCTGGAAAACAATTTTGGAAAACCATTTGGCTCGGTTTTATGCAAATTTCTATATTTTAGCTGGTATATTATCCCAGAACTCGGGGTTTCGTTCGTGTGGGTTTCCCTAATTTCAATAACCATCTAGAGTCTAAAAGCGGTAAACATACCAAAAACAATTTGATTCTGAAGACAGCATCGCATGATGACTTCCATGTTGTGTTGGGATTTTTCACCGGAAATCACCCGATAAAAGCGGAAGAACGCGGTGATTTCCTCAAATCCAGTCCCAGGAGCAATTGAAGTGGGAATTGAAAAACATAAAATTAAATAGAAAGAGATTAAAATTTCATACCAGAAAAATCTCTTTTAGAGACGGATGATGACTGCAGAACTCAATTTAGAATTCCTCCACTCTCACGTACACGAACGCTTGGCGAATGCAACCCGTGCTAGCGATGGAAAAACAAAACCAAGGAGAGGAGAGGCTAGAGAATTCGGCTAGGAGCTAATAGCATTAGGGTTGGCCGAATTTTTCTAACCCTAGGTATTTATACCTAGGGTTGGCCGAATTCCTTAGGGGATTCTGGCCCATCTTGGCTCCCCTCTATCTTGTGCGGGCTTTCTTGTTTTAATTCCGGCCCAGTCTAATTTTAATTAATTTGGTTCAAATTAATTCAAGCCCAATTTTAATATACCCATGTATTTAATATATTACTCCAAGTAATATATTATTTACATCCAAATTAAAATTGGTTTGAAATTTAATTTAATCCATCAAATTAAAATTAACTCTGCACAAAATAAAATCATATGTAAACCCATACATATGAATATTTCCACCCAGGAAATAATTTCATAATTAATCCAATTAATTATGAAGAGCCAATTGAATATATTAATTTTATTATTATGATCAATCCATTTGATCTTTATAATATAATTAATATATACACACTTCTCCCTCCATGGTATATACTCCAAGTATACATGTTATTCCTTAAGTCTGCATTCTATCGTTCTATGTGTACGATCCTGTGGGCCCATCTTTATGTTGGCAGCGGGCCTTTGGCCCACAGACTGCAGTTGGGCTCTAGCAAGCCACTGCAGCCCCCAATTAAGATGAAGATGGCAGTCTAACTGATATCATAACCCTGTAGTTTAAACTTGTACATCCCATATCATTGATATCGGTGTCCAACACAGAGGTATGGATTGATCACCCTCTTTTGTGTTCAGACGTTAACTTGATCCCGAATGTACTGATGCTCACAAACAAGTACCAACTTGTTTGGGTGTGGCCACACTCTTATCAGTCACATTCATCAAGAGGCCGGTGATATCTTCTCAGTTGGTTACTGAGTGACAAATCCCTTTTGCATATCCATAGTATTACCATGTTCAGTGACATACCCGAAAGCACCCATACTTGGCACCCTATTACAGGCCCTTTAGGCGTACCCCTAAGTATGCGACATCACATGTAACACCATCATATGGTCAGGTCAAAGGATCCATACAAGTACTACACGAGAATCCATTGTGATACCATACCATGTGGATTACTCGTTCAGTGGATCTATCCAGTACCATGCACCTAGGCATGTACCCGTTAACTTGGTTGACATCCCATGTCTAATGACCGGTAAGACACCGCCATACAACCAGGTTAATGATAATCTGTTGTTCCATTCATTCCCATGACTGGAACAGACTACGGATCTATTTATGGTCATATCGTTAACCCTATCCATGGTCTTACTGCTAAGTGCATGACACTAGTCGTCATGGATATGGATATGTCTATTGGATACTTCATTTACTATACTGCACAAGATAAATATAATAAATGAATTGATGCCTTTATTAATGACACAAATAAGTACAACACATAAATCCAATAAATGCATAGTACAAATACAAGGACCAATGCCTCGGGACTAGGGCATTTCCAACAATCTCCCACTTGCACTAGTTCCAACTAGGCATGGGCCTAATCCCTATAGATCTAGTATGACCCTCATGCTTGGACTGGGCCAGCGCCTTGGTCAATGGATCTGCGACATTATCCTCGGTGTCCACTCTGTGTAATGCAATGTCACCTCTCTCCGCGATTTCTCGTATGAGGTGAAACTTTCTGAGCACGTGCTTTGTGTTCTTGTGTGACCGGGGCTCCTTAGCTTGTGCGACGGCCCCATTGTTGTCACAGAAGATATCGAATGGGTCCTGGATAGTTGGCACTACTCCCAACTCAGTGATAAACTTCTTCATCCACACAGCTTCCTTAGCTGCATCACACGCAGCGATGTACTCAGCTTCTGTCGTAGAGTCCGCTATGGTTGGTTGCTTTGAGCTCCTCCAGCTTACAGCACCACCATTCAGCAAGAATACATACCCTGACTGCGATTGGTACTCATCTTGGTCTGTCTGGAAGCTTGCATCAGTATACCCAGTAACTGATAACACTTCCTGACCACCATACACCAAGAAGCTATCCTTAGTTCGTTTAAGGTACTTGAGGATTGCCTTGACAGCTTTCCAGTGATCCTCCCCGGGATCCTGCTGGTATCGGCTCGTCATACTCAGTGCAAAGGTGACATCAGGTCTCGTACACAACATAGAGTACATGATTGATCCAATAGCCGAGGCATATGGAACCAATTTCATGTTCTCCCTGTCCTCCCTCGTTTTAGGACAGTTCTTCTTACTAAGTTTTAGCCATGGCCCATTGGCAAGAAACCTTTCTTGGCCCGGTCTATGCTGAATCTTTTCAGAACTTTGTCAATGTACGAAGCCTGACTTAGGCCCAGAAGCCGATTTGATCTATCCCTATAGATCCTGATCCCTAGGATCATCTCAGCTTCGCCTAAGTCCTTCATTGCGAAGCACTTACTCAGCCACTGCTTTACCCCTTGCACTGTAGGTATGTCACTTCCAATGAGTAGGATGTCGTCTACATACAGTACCAAAAATGTGACAATGCTCCCACTAGTCCTCTTATACACACAAGGCTCATCCAAATTCTGTATGAAGCCATATTCCTTTATAGCCTCATTGAATCTTAGATTCCAACTACGGGATGCTTGCTTCAGTCCATAAATGGACCTTTGAAGTTTGCATACCCTTCCCGGATACTTAGGATCGACAAAACCCTCAGGTTGTGTCATGTACACATCCTCGAGTAGCTTTCCATTAAGGAAAGCGGTTTTGACATCCATTTGCCATACCTCATAGTCATACCATGCGGCAATGGCCAGTAGTATCCTGATGGATTTGAGCATGGCTACTGGTGAGAAAGTTTCATCATAGTCTATCCCATGGACTTGTCTGAAACCTTTTGCAACCAGACGCCCCTTGAAGGTATTATCAGCTTTTAGCTTATAGCACCACTTGCAACCTATTACCTTAGCACCCGGAGGTGGATCAACCAAGTTCCAAACTTGGTTATCGTACATAGATTGCATTTCTGCCTCCATGGCTTTACGCCAATTCGCAGACTGTGGGCTAGCCATAGCCTCTTGGTAGGTTTTGGGTTCTTCTTCATCCCAGATGAGAAGAGTTTGATCATCGGTGACGAGGAAACCATACCTCTCCGGTTCCCGACGATCCCTACCAGACCTTCTAGGTTCTTGTGTGGCCTGGGTCGGTGCCTCCACTTGTGGAAGCTCCACCTGGGCCTCCGAGCTATCCTCTTCAGGAGCTTGTGGACCTTGAACTTCCCTGAGTTCAACGTTGCTCCCACTATCTTTCTTGGAAAGGAACTCCTTTTCCAGAAAGACCCCCTTCCTTGCCACGAACACCTTGTTCTCGGCGGGGTTGTAGAAGTAATACCCTTTGGTTTCCCTAGGGTAGCCCACAAATAGGCATTTATCGGTTTTGGGCTCTAGCTTGCCACTAATCAATTTCTTGACATGTGCTTCGCATCCCCAAATCCTTAGGAAAGACACATTGGGCTCCTTGCCCGTCCATATCTGATATGGGGTCTTTTCCATTGCCTTAGTCGGAGTATTGTTTAAAATGAGAGCTGCTGTCTCGAGGGCGTGTCCCCAGAAACTAATTGGGAGAGTTGCTTGACTCATCATTGAGCGGACCATGTCCAACAAGGTCCTATTCCTCCGTTCGGACACCCCATTCCATTGTGGTGTTCCGGGAGGAGTGAGCTGTGGAACTATTCCATGCTCTCTCAAGTATGAGTCAAACTCTAGGCTCATATACTCACCGCCTCGGTCCGACCGAAGGGCTTTAATATTCCTGCCTAGCTGGTTCTGTACCTCGTTCCTAAATTCCTCGAACCTATCAAGGGTCTCGGACTTGTGTTTCATCACATAGACGTAGCCATATCTGCTGAAATCATCCGTGAACGTGACGAAGTACAGATGCCCACCTCTGGTCGCTGCGCTCATAGGTCCACATACATCTGAATGTATTAGGTCCAACAAGCCAGTGGCCCTTTCAGCCCTTTTGCTAAAAGGTGCCTTTGTCATCTTGCCTCTTAAACATGATTCGCATGTTTCAATTGACTCCAAGTCAAATGACCCTAGAGCTCCAGCTTTGTGAAGCCTAGCTATGCGCTTCTCGTTTATGTGGCCAAGACGACAATGCCATAGGTAGACTGGATTAAGTTCGTTAGGCTTAACCCTTTTCGTGTTTATGTTATAGATGTGATTGGTTTCATTTAAGTCCAGGACATACAGGCCATTATTTAATAGAGCATCTCCATAAAATAACCCCTCTCTAGATATTGAAATTCGACCATTTATAATAGAAAATTCAAATCCAGACATGTCCAACATTGATACAGAAATGATATTCCTGCACATAGCAGGTACAAAGTAACAATGTTCCAAAATTAAACCCAATCCGCTGGGCATCAATAGGTGGTATTCGCCGATCTCTATGGCAGCAACCCTTGCTCCATTCCCGACCCGCAAGTCCACCTCACCCGACCCCAGCAACCTTCTGTTCTTAAGTCCCTGCACATTGCAACAAATGTGAGAACCACATCCAGTATCCAATACCCAGGATGTTGAAACAGTAAGGTTAATATCTATAACATAAATACCTGAAGAGGACACACCTTGGCCCCTTCTCTGCTCTCCCATAAGCTTGGGACACGATCTCTTCCAATGGCCCGCCTGTCTGCACCCGAAACAGACGTCCTCAAGACCTGCCTTCTGCTGGCCTTTGGGTTGGGCCTTGGCCTTCTTAGCTTTGGCCTTCTTGGCCTTGGCCTTGGCCTTTTCCTTGGCCTTACCCTTAGTAAGAGGAGCGTTCCCCTTGTTAACCAACAGCACCAGCGGAGTCTTCTTGATCGACTGCTCAGTAAGCTTAAGCATCCCATGCAGCTCACTGACAGTACGGTTCATCCCTTGCATATTATAGTTTAGGATGAACTGATCATAAGAATCCGGTAAGGACGCCAGGATCGTGTCCACCGCTATCTCTTGAGAGATAGGCGATCCGAGACGGGCCAAAGTATCCAAGTAGCCCTTCATCTTGAGCACGTGAGCACTCACAGATGTCCCGGCCCCCATCTTACAAGAGTGGAATGCCTTATTGGTCAGGTACCTTTCCTGACGAGCTTGCTCCTGAAACATCTCATTGAGAGTTGTTATCATAGCATAGGCTTGATGGTCCATAAACTGCTTTTGCAGTTCGGGGACCATGCACGCCAACATAAGGCACGGCACATCCTGGTTGTCCTTGACGTGCGCCTCGTATTCCGCTAGCTGTGCAGCCATCGGATTACGTCCCTGAGGCGCAGCCGGCACAGGCCTTTCCAGTACATACTCTTTCGACTCTTGTCTTAGAACTATCCTCAAGTTCCTAGACCAGTCTAAAAAGTTAGTACCGGAAAGCTTGTCCTTCTCAAGAATCGATCGCAGTGATAAGGTATTAGTGTTTGCCATTTGGGTGTTTCTACACAGAAAAACATTTAGAGTGTTAATAAAGGGCTTTACTTTGTTGATCCCATATAAAATTAATAATGAATCAAGTTATTAATTTAACCGAGTTGTTGGGCTCATGGGCCGAGATCCATATTTCATTAAGATATAGCCAAACGAGGGTTTGGTACAACTACACCTTAACTATTTAGGTAGGAACACCGTCCAATCCCAACCTAGGGACTCTCGGTTTGATGGGCTTGTTGGCACTTACCCATCTGTGCTTAGGGCCAGGAGAATCCTACTACCCATGCTAAGTCAAAACCTCCATCCAATTGTTAAAGTATCCCATACTCTAACCCAATACAAAGTGACAATACTCCAGTGCATCCTGCGAGGGCATGGTCTACAACTGGCCTATTCCCACCTCGATTCGGTTTTGGATGAGGGAAGCACTTTTAAGCGACTTAGTAATTTCCATTTGGTTATTAGATTCAATTATAACGGCTTACATACATAAAGCGGGTGAATGAGCTATATGTAACATACATTCATACATGCAAAAGAATATATAAATGATTAAATAAAATAAAATGGACTGCTATGGGCCTATATTACATCCTAATACAATTCTAGTAAACCTATACTAGAAATACATATTAGGTGGGCCTCCTCCTTCTCCTTCTGGGCTTGCACCTCCATTTGGGCTTGCACCTCCATTTGCGCTCACCACTCCATGGGCTTCTTCTTTTACAAATTTTATAATATTTAACTTAAATGAAATAAAATTACATTAAAAGAAAAACGACACGCAGGCCGTATTTACCCAAAAGAAAATACAACCCAACTCGTAAAAGGCCTAATAGCATCCAATCATACATTCATTCAACCATACATATGCATCCAATACATACAATTCAAAAGCATGTCAAAATGCATGATTTAAGCCCATTTAAATTATGTCAAAGCCATTATTTGGAAATCGCCAATTTTGGCCCACCATGGTTCTAACCCTTAACGGGCTTTGGGCCTCCAGCCCAGGCAGTCCAACTGCTCCCACTGGAATTGGGAAACCATGGGTCCAATTTAGCCGTCCGAGTAATTGTGCCAAAATTACCCGAACCAATTTCCATTAACCACATTAATTTCCAAATTAATGTCACATGAACGAAATTAAAATTCATCCAAGAAACCATGCGCATTTAAATTGCATAAATTTAAACACACGAATTTTAAAACCAATTAAAATTTCAAAACTGGGCCCCGGACCCAAAACCCGAAAAATCCAAAACTGGACCCGGCCCGCTACAGCTAGGGCAACAGAGTTGCCCTAGCAGCAGCAGCGGTGTAGCCGCCTAGCGGCTGCCCGCTGCTGCCGCGCCTCCCGCAGCGTACGGCGGCCGTCGGCGGCGATTCCGCCGCCGGGAGGCTGATTTTTTTTTTTTTTTTATAAAAAACAGAATTAAATCAATCCAAAAAAAAATTACCCAATCATCATCCATAGCAATTCACCAAGAATTACAACAATACAATAAAATTAAAACAACATAAACCAATATGCAATATTAATTTTCATTGTATTAAAACACATGGGAAAAATCATAAAAACCCATACCATGAATCCCAATCAAAAAAACATCCAATTTCAAAATAGGGATTCAACCAAATTAATAAATTCCCACGGATCAAAAGCCCGCTCTGATACCACTGTTGGGATTTTTCACCGGAAATCACCCGATAAAAGCGGAAGAACGCGGTGATTTCCTCAAATCCAGTCCCAGGAGCAATTGAAGTGGGAATTGAAAAACATAAAATTAAATAGAAAGAGATTAAAATTTCATACCAGAAAAATCTCTTTTAGAGACGGATGATGACTGCAGAACTCAATTTAGAATTCCTCCACTCTCACGTACACGAACGCTTGGCGAATGCAACCCGTGCTAGCGATGGAAAAACAAAACCAAGGAGAGGAGAGGCTAGAGAATTCGGCTAGGAGCTAATAGCATTAGGGTTGGCCGAATTTTTCTAACCCTAGGTATTTATACCTAGGGTTGGCCGAATTCCTTAGGGGATTCTGGCCCATCTTGGCTCCCCTCAATCTTGTGCGGGCTTTCTTGTTTTAATTCAGGCCCAGTCTAATTTTAATTAATTTGGTTCAAATTAATTCAAGCCCAATTTTAATATACCCATGTATTTAATATATTACTCCAAGTAATATATTATTTACATCCAAATTAAAATTGGTTTGAAATTTAATTTAATCCATCAAATTAAAATTAACTCTGCACAAAATAAAATCATATGTAAACCCATACATATGAATATTTCCACCCAGGAAATAATTTCATAATTAATCCAATTAATTATGAAGAGCCAATTGAATATATTAATTTTATTATTATGATCAATCCATTTGATCTTTATAATATAATTAATATATACACACTTCTCCCTCCATGGTATATACTCCAAGTATACATGTTATTCCTTAAGTCTGCATTCTATCGTTCTATGTGTACAATCCTGTGGGCCCATCTTTATGTTGGCAGCGGGCCTTTGGCCCGCAGACTGCAGTTGGGCTCTAGCAAGCCACTGCAGCCCCCAATTAAGATGAAGATGGCAGTCTAACTGATATCATAACCCTGTAGTTTAAACTTGTACATCCCATGTCATTGATATCGGTGTCCAACACAGAGGTATGGATTGATCACCCTCTTTTGTGTTCAGACGTTAACTTGATCCCGAATGTACTGATGCTTACAAACAAGTACCAACTTGTTTGGGTGTGGCCACACTCTTATCAGTCACATTCATCAAGAGGCCGGTGATATCTTCTCAGTTGGTTACTGAGTGACAAATCCCTCCTGCATATCCATAGTATTACCATGTTCAGTGACATACCCGAAAGCACCCATACTTGGCACCCTATTACAGGCCCTTTAGGCGTACCCCTAAGTATGCGACATCACATGTAACACCATCATATGGTCAGGTCAAAGGATCCATACAAGTACTACACAAGAATCCATTGTGATACCATACCATGTGGATTACTCGTTCAGTGGATCTATCCAGTACCATGCACCCAGGCATGTACCCATTAACTTGGTTGACATCCCATGTCCAATGACCGGTAAGACACCGCCATACAACCAGGTTAACGATAGTCTGTTGTTCCATTCATTCCCATGACTGGAACAGACTACGGATCTATTTATGGTCATATCGTTAACCCTATCCATGGTCTTACTGCTAAGTGCATGACACTAGTCGTCATGGATATGGATATGTCCATTGGATACTTCATTTACTATACTGCACAAGATAAATATAATAAATGAATTGATGCCTTTATTAATGACACAAATAAGTACAACACATAAATCCAATAAATGCATAGTACAAATACAAGGACCAATGCCTCGGGACTAGGGCATTTCCAACATGTTGGTCATCCCACGATTCTGTCTCCTTCCGGGAACTACAGTTTTATGGCTATGGTAAGAGCCATGCGGCTCAAGTTAAAGCCGTGCAGCTATAACATCTATAGCTGTGCGGCTGTGCCACCCAGAACCCGAAATCGATTTTCTCATTTTTTCAAAAATCGCTATTTTGCTTGTTTTCGATGTTTCCTAAGGACTTTCGTAGGGTTCGGGGGTACGTTAATGCTGGATGACGGATCTGATTTAGATCAAACAACCCTGAATTCTAGAAAACAAAATCCAGGAAAAATAAAAAACCTAGCATCCATACACATAGAAATCTGTAAACCACAGTTTGATAGTGCACGTATGTGTTTGGGCCGAAATATATCTCAAAAGGATGATCAAAATTGAAAACAGACTGCTTTTGGCCGATTCGAGGGCTTTTTTGGCTTTTTGCCCGGAAGAAACAAAGAGTGCGACTGTAGCAGCCGCACGGCTCTGTTCTAAGAAACTATAGCCACGCGGCTGTGTTCTAAGAAAACACAGCCGTGCAGCTCAGTCGGGGCAGCCAGTTTTCTGGAAATTGACAAAATAGAGGAGAAAATGCACAAAAACACAATGAACATAAGTTTAAGGCCTCTCAGAGTTTACCTTATTGTTGTTCCAGTGTATTGGACAATCAGAAACGGATTAAAGAGCTAGAATGTGCCTTGAATCTGTAAACTTTTTGAAATTCCAAAAACGAATCCTGAATCAATCCGAAATGAACCTGAAAATGTGTCCGGACGAGTGAGAAATGGTCCAAAACTCTTGCTTGGTCTTTTGGGTGTGTTTTTTTTTTTTTTTTTTTTTTGGTCTTGGTTTTTTTTCCTTCCTTTTTTTTTTCTTTTCCCTCTTCCTCTACTTCTTATTTCTCTCCTTTTTTTCTTTCTCCAATTTTTTTGAGAAATCTTTGATCCCTCTTTTTTTATCCGAATTTTTTTCTTTTTATATCCCTCTCTCTTTTGTCAATTCATATTAATGAGCCTCCAAATCCCAGTTGAAAATCCCCCCTTTTAGCCAAGTTGCTCTGCTTTCTACAGAGCAACTTGGCCACCCATCAGAGCGTGCGGTTGTAGTTTTGAAACTACAACTGTGCGGCTCTAGACAGAGCCGAGGTAGACTCCCCTAATTCCTATGCTCACCTTTAAACCCTGTAATATTTCGAGGGACCTTTCTCGGGGTTTTGAATCACGGGCGGTTCAGTTTTCGGAGCATTTGAGATGTTCCAGGAGACATTCTGTTTATTCCCAAGTCTGACTGCTTAATAGGTAATAAAGGACTCTCATCACGAAGGTCGGGAAAACCCGTGCTCACAGAATACCCGTCACAGGATCAAAATCGATTCATGATCGGGCTATCAAGCCTAAATTGAGTTTGGTCTCGTGATTGGGGGCGCAGTGAGAAAGGAAAAGAAGAAGTACCTGGCATCTTGGTTTGTCGAGGAATAAGGGCAACACCTAGCTGGTGGTGTTGGCTTTGACTCTAAGGTCAGCTCTCTGTGGCGGAGGGTGCCATTGAGATCAGGTATACCTGGTGAAATCGGCTCTCTGTGGTGGAGCATACCATGGGAATTGACTCGCTATGGTGGAGTGTACTGATGTAATCAACGCTCTGTGGCGGAATGCATCGATGAGGTTGGATATAGCTATTGGAATCGGCTCTTTGTGGTAGAGAATTCAACTCCCCGTGGTGGCTTGTACTGATGAAATTGACTCTCTGTGGTAGAGTGCACTAGTGAAATCGGGTATGGCTGTTGGAATCGGCTCTCTGTGATGGAGTATACCATTGGAATTAAGTTGAAAGCGCGTATTTGTTCCTTGATCGACAATTTTGGAAATAAATTTTTACCCCTTTGATCAAGAATAAATATGGCTTAGTTGTTTTGCCCCTAGATACCTACAAAATTTCAAGAAATACCCTCCTCGGGATTATATTGGAATAAACAAAAATTATGCAAAATCGAGAGAAAAATTTGCTTACTTGAGTCTCAGAGCTGCGTGGCCTTGATTTCACGAGACATAGCCGTGTGGCTGTAATAGAGCTGTGCGGCTCTAATTTGCCACGCTGCATAGAGCCACGCAGCTCTAGCGGGGGGAGGTAGATTTTTATAAAGGGAATGGATGGCCATTTTCACCAAAAACCCACTTTTCCTTTTCATCTTCCTCATTTCTTTTCCTCTCAAACTCCCAACCTGAATTCCAATTTTCACAACATTGAAGAAAATGCAAAAGGCACTTCGCCCGGCTGCTCCTTCACAGCCCGCCCTTCACACGAGATATATCTTGCTAGAGGGGGATTTTCTGTTACACCAAGACCACAATGGATGTTTACGGGCTCTAGGAGTTGGCTGCATATTGCAGGGTAAGGAGGAATGATCCTGTGCCTGCCACGCTTTAGCTGTCCATGCATGCATGCCAAAAATTGGTTAGTTTTCCCCAATCCCTCTTTTTTCAATTTCTTTGAATTTCTGCAAATGTAGACGAAATTAGGCAAAACTAAATGAAAGTTCATGCATGTTTAAAGTAGATTATGCCCCTAGGAACTTTGGTTGGTGATTTAGAGTTGATTAGAGATGATTTTAGTGTAAAAATCGCAAAACCTAGGGTTTATCGTAAAACTGCCAATTTTCAGTTAGAGTCATGCGGCTCAACGACAAAGCCGTAGGGCTCTGTTCTTGAGTTCAGCTGAAGATTTGATGAATAGAGTTGTGCGGCTCTATCTGTTAAGAACATAGCTTCATGGATGTAGCATAGAAAAAATTCTTTATGCTTTAATTTTATTTCGATGCTTTTATGCAATTTACACAATCAATGCACAACACAAATAACTAATAAAAACTCCTTGTTCATTGTTTTGCAGATGCGGGCCCATAACCGTGGGGCCGGGGCTGTGACGGATGCGTTGAAGTGGTACAAGATGCTCCAAAACAGTGTGAGGAGGATTGTGGACTCCACCGGGTTGGAGAGGATGATATGCTCCTGTGAGCGGACGACGCGTTTTCGACGGGACGCGAGACTCCCTTTCGAAAGGGGCTCCTCGATCTCGGACAAGCCCCTCCCTCGCGTGGGGTTTTTATAAATGGAAAATCGGTTTGGAAAATAAATGGAATTAATTCTTAAAAGAACTGAGACCTAAGTCTCGATGAATATTGTAGAGTTGCCACCCGGCTTAGCTCAACCGGGAAATTCTTAAGGCAGCTGAACCGGACGAATGGTCGCTACACTATCCAGAGATTCGGGTCCGGACAAGTCCCTTATTTCGTGTCTAATTAAGATAAATATTTCCAATGTTCTTAAATGGTATTTCAAAAATCTAAAGTCATTTTTATTGAATATAAAAGGGCATACAACGCGCATACAAATATTTAATACAAAAGTAAGGAAAAGAAATAAATATTAATTGGCTTGAGGGTGAAGGTTGACCAGTTGTGATGACGGGTCACTGAGCTGGAGATCATGAATCAGACCTTTAGAGATTGAATGAAAAATTGGGAGGCCTAGATAGGGTTTACGGGCGAGCATGTGAGCGCGAACCCGGCCGAGGAGCTAGGAGATGGCAGAGATGATGATGACGATGCTGGTTTTGCATCTTCTTAGGCCTATTTCTCCATTTTTCTACCTATGTTGTATTGACCTGTTTGTAGGTTACTTCCTTTAACATTTGCACATTCTGGCCCTTGCATGGGTCTTGCTTTGTGATGTACATTTACATCTTCTATTCACTGAAAATGAGTCTTTGAGTGTATATTTTCTGCCTTTTCATGCTTTTATTGCCCCTTGGTTCAATCTGATCGGGTCTGGGACATGTTCTGATGCCTTTAGACTTCACTTTCCTTAAAAGACTGCCCCTGGAACTTATAGCCATGCGTCTATGATCATCAGAAATCATATAAAGTTATAGACAAAGTGCTGTTCATGTTACAGCCGCTCCACTGTATCATTATAGCCACTAGGCACATTACAGCCACGCCACTGTAGGCTGCTATAGCCACTAAACACTTAGAGCCGCCCCACACCAAATTTCAACTCTTCTTCTCCTTCGTTTACTCCTCTTTTGGCATGGATCAACTCCGAGGATGACTTCGGGACTATTGGGGTATGACCCGCTCTTCCAATTGGGCTTTGCTAGCGTCCTTCGGCTTACAGTACCTTAGATTCTACATTGCTTTGACTCTAAATTGGGTCTTTTCGGATGCTACTACTAGTTTTTGGGATCCAATGGATCACATCTTTCGTTTCACTGACCAGGAGTTGTGCCTCTCGGTAGAGGAGTTTAGCGCTATCCTCTGCGTTCCTTGCCCTCGAGGAGTCTGGTTAGCTGTTCCTGATCCTGACTCGGGTGATGTTCATGCATTTCTGAGTCGATTTGCCCCAGATGTAGTAGGTATGGGTCGTGTACTTTTCTGGTAGGCCTGCTTCTCCCAGACTCAGCCTTTCTATTATAGCAGATTTATGCTTTGCTTTACCCCCTTCTGCCCCTGGCTGGGCTCCACTGATGAGTTTGCTACTAATGGCATGCTACCTGTGCAAGTCTCGAGATGGTACTTGAAGCCTTAGATTAGCCTCGATAGTGACCCAAATGGCTCGGGCTGCATCACCTATGGGGATTGTCTTAGCCGAGACACTGATTCGTTTGGATTCTATCCACTCTGATTCTCCTGTCGAGAGTTATGGATCCCCTTTTCTGCTTTAGGTATACTTTTGCACTGTACCTTTTGAATTCAATTATCCATTACCCCTTTCGATTTGACTAACCCTTGCACAGATCTGGCTACTGGAGAAGCTGAGCCTCCTGAGCCCTCCTCCACCTTACCCGAGATACGCTCCGGAGAGTTACTGGTCATGGCGCATCGAGCTTCCAGATTTTGGCTTTATGTCCATAGAGCATTGGTTTGATTGGCTGAGGAGTCTGACTAACGCCTCTATCTGATAAGTCTGCCCCTGGTGGGATATTTCTGATGTAACTACTGAGACCTGGGCCAGAGGTGTCCAGCTGCTTGGATTGACCCATGTGACTTTCTACTCTCCCTCTCAGTTGTGCAGATAGTATGGTCAACTGTAGGGGGTCCCTCGATCTTTGTACACCACTGAGTACGGAGTGTTTATAGCATAGTGGCCTCGACACATGCAGCATCAGTGGATGCATCCTGCTCGCACCGAGATTCTGAGATATGATAGTACTGCACCTGTGGAGACGGATGCTCCCTAAAAAGCTTGGCCGACTAACCTGATTGCTTGCCCCATGAGACGTGGACGTGAGGCGCTGACTTTGAGGCACCTGGGTCTTTAGAGGGTTAGGGTTACCTGAGCTTGATGCTACCATATGACTTTTATTCTGTTTTTATTTTATGTCCTAACTTTTGCATAGACCGCCCTTTCGGGTTTTCAGCCTATCGTACTGTCTTTACTTTTTCCTGAACTGCCCTTTCGGGTTTTCAATTTAGTCGACTTTATTTTGTGTCCTAACTTTTGCATAGACCACCCCTTTGGGTTTTCAATTCGTTAGACTGTCCTAATTTTTGCATGGATTGCCTTTTCGGGTGTTCGATTCATCAAACATTTTTTTTAGGTGAGATGCACGTAAATAGAAAATGTGCACAGCCGTATGTGTGTAATACGAATTCAATTTCAAGCAAACTTGGGACATTTAACCGAACTGAAAATGGCATTCATTCATTCACACATTAATCGTGTTTTAGCACAATGCACATCAAAAGGGAAATAAGGTTGAGAACAGAATCAATAGTGGTATTCGTCTCGACCAAATCCATGCCTACCACTAACTGGTCTTTGCAGATTTTCCCACTGATGGTGCTCACCTCTTTGTCCTAACTTTTGCATGGACCACCTTTCGGTTTTCAATCCATCAGACTGTCTTTATTTTTGTATGGACCTCCTTTTCGGTTTTCGATCCATCGGACTTCTTTTTTTTTTAATTTATTTTACACGTAACGATGCCTGGGTTCATCTTGGTTGATGGGGTGGATGACTTGATCTTTGTTTTTGCTAGTAGATCCGCTTCCACCACGTAGACCCACAAGTATGGCGTTTCTCCAGTATGTACTCTGATATTAGTTTTATATCCTCATAAGGTAAATGGTAATCGGTCAACCTAATCTTTGTAAGCGGCTGCCATCAACTAGCTTTACAATGAGCGACTCCAACTTCGGGGCCCCATCCATAAGAACTTGCGCATCCATCCACCTTTTATAGTAAGCCGGGAAGGATTCATTTTGCTTTTGGTGGATCCTCTCTAAGTCTTCGAGAGTAGTCTCTACATGGGTATTGTAAGCATATTGCTTCACAAAAGCTTCAGAAAGTTCCTCCCAAGTAGACTGGTATACAAAGCCATCTTCGTATACCACTTCACCACAGCACCCCTTAAAGTAGTCAGGAATAGATTCAAGAGGTGACCTTTCTCGATTCCCATACTTGTCATCAATCTCACATAGCTATCCAAATGGGCTTCCGGTGGACCTTCCCTGTTCTAGGGAGGAAGATAAGGCATATGAAAACCATCCGGAAGCAGCTCTCCTCCAACAGCCATCAAAGTAGCCGGCACACATAAAAGGGTTATAGTGCACCATTTCCTTCAGCTTAGGAAACATGGCTTTAATGTCAGACAACTTCTGATTGAGACGCTTCTCCACACCAGTCTTAATCGAGGCTTCTCTCACCTTCTCAAAAGCTTCATCATCTTCACAGTGATGATTAGGCTCCCTATGATTAACAACTCCACCACTTCCGCCGGGAACACTCCCTCCAGCTCCATTCTTCACTTGGACACCACTTCCGCCGGGAACACTCCCTCTAGCTCCATTCTTCACTTGGACAAAGTGTTGTCCTTCACTTCCAACAAAAGTCTGAGTCGGTGGAACAGTCTACATGGGGCTAGCATTCATCACAGCTTGCATTTGTTCCCTAAGGGTGGCCTTAAACTAATAAGAATTCAGAAACTTCTCATGAAAGCCGCCATGTCAAAAGGTGCATTCCCACTGTTTCCATTAGCCATTTGTGTTTTATCTGCTTCTTCCAACAAAT
Organism: Euphorbia tirucalli; assembly: GCA_039660915.1. NCBI lineage: Eukaryota > Viridiplantae > Streptophyta > Magnoliopsida > Malpighiales > Euphorbiaceae > Euphorbia > Euphorbia tirucalli. Next base: position 20,078,048 of record CM077634.1, on the reverse strand, counting down.
TCTGACTATCAACCGGTAAAGAAGGTAACTGAATCTCAACCTCCCGATCCGAATCTGACCCTGAATTAACCATAGTGACTGGTTCTGATTCAACTAAATGAACTGGTTGACTCGGCTCTGACTCGACACGGACTAACCACTTCAAGGTTCGACTCCAAATTGCACGTTTAACATTAGAATTTTGGATGGATGTTGTGAGCTTAGACTCGACGCACTAAGTGGCGTGTATGGTATATTCGAGTTTATGATTGAATAATGTTTCATGGATAGGGATGATGATGAAAATGACCTTTACATTTTCCTTCTTTTTATTTTGGACGTTCCAATCATACCCCATGCCATATGGAAGACAATGCAAAAATGTCACGTGTGACCTATCACACGGACAAAGGTTCGGTGCCTTCGGGGCACCTAGTGGATGTTATGAAATGGTCATATGTGTACCGACACATGAATAGAGGTTTGATGCTTCGTAGGTCAATAAGATGATATGAAGTGGTCATATGGGAGCCGTTTCATAGACAGAGCTTTGATGCTTTTATGGCATCTTGGATGAAGTGATGTCACAAACAAGTCGCGTGCAACTCGAAACACGGACATAATTTCGGGGTTTATGGAACACCTTGTATGACTTGGTAATGTTATGAAATGCCCCTACATGTATGTAATAGTTCGGCACTCGTGGAGTACCTTGAATGAATCATCAATGTTATGGAATAATCCGACATGGATCGTGACACACAAGCAAGGTTTCAGCATCTCCATGATACCGACGATAATGTCATGTAATGATATTGTGTGACCAACCACATGAAAATGGACCTAAGACCGTCATGGTCTCTAATGAATGATAAGATATAGTGAAATGGCCCAGTGCAATCCAATGCACAGGTGAAATACTGGTAGTTTTGGGACTCCCGATATGAGATGAAATGATTGTGAAGGGCATACTTAGAACGTCCTTCCATTTTAGATGGGATGAGATGAGATGAATGCCCATGTCACAAAGAATGCAAGTGGCTGCGCAAAGACGTGGTTAGGATGCATGACACACAAGATGATGTCGTGTATGGTTTATGGAAATATGAACACACAAAATGTATATGGCACATGAAAAAGACCATGGCTGCACGAAAATATGGTTAGTATAATACCACACATATGATAATGCTTCACAAGGGCTGCATAAAAACGTGTTTAGAAAATGACACACGGATGATGCGTGTTTGATGTCTCGTGCAAATGGTGAAACAAGGTGAAACAAATAAGAACAAACATTAGCACAAACACACGAAAATATGCTTTCCCTTCCAGCCTTATTCCTCCACTTGATTTGGCCCGCATTCTACCTAGGTGTCTCTTTGATACCAACCGGGGGTAAACAAAGGCGCACTCTCAAAGTCTAATTTATGAATTTATGTTTTGGTAGTCCTAAGGGGAAGTTACTAGGCCATTACATGAAGGTATGAGTCAAACCAAGGGTCGTATAGGTTCCCATAGCGAAAATACACTCCTCATGGTAGAACGCGATGTAAGGTTCATGCGGTGCTATGAGTGCTTTATCCCCTCGGGTGCCTCTAATCCTGCAGAAGAGGTAGGTTACCTTCGAAAATAAACCAAGCTAATCATGTGTTTAAGGGATTGAGAAGAGAAAATATCATGCTATGCGGTTGTGAATGAGATATTGGATTATGAATTAATAATTCACTACAAGTGAGGATATACTTCAATTGTTGCCGAAGTTCCTTAAGTTTTTATGAAATTTTTTTTTAAAGAAATCGTTAATCCCCAGCAGAGTCGCCACTGTGAGCGGACGACATTTTTCGGAACGCGTGGGTGAAGCGGGAAACAGAGATCTTCTTTTTGGGTGATTATGTGGTTTTGAAAATGGGTTTTTATCTTTCTTAAAAAAACCTTGCATTTTATTGAGAAAACTCATTTTGTAAAAACCTTCATTTTAAGTGTGAATTTTGGAAAAAAGATTTTTAGAAAATCTCAAATTAAACTTAAAGATCTCGAAACCTAAATTTCGTGATCAGATACAGAGTCACCACCCAGATCAGCTCATCCGGGAAATTCCAGTACAGCTCCCTACCAAGTGTAGACGCAGTACCTGATCCAGATATTCAGGGTTCGGCCAACACATCTACTAATTATTCTTTTATAATACAATATAACATTCACTTAATTCTACCCATTTTATCTTCTTTTAATTTTAATTAATGCTCATGCAAAGGACATAAATAAAGTGTGGAAAAATAAAAGTGCAGGAATATAAACCATTCATCCAAAAATAAACCAATAAAAGCAATCAAGGCCTTATTACAACCCAAAAAGAAGAAAAAAGCTCTCATTCTCACCATTACAATTGCTTAGATACACGAGGATCTAAAAAATACAATCACCTAGACACACGAAATGATCTATTACATACATCAAAAATGAAAAATAAAAGGCTGCATCCAAATACAGTTAGCATAAGTATACAAATCGCATCACTCACATAAGATAGAATAAGGGTATTTTAGGAAATGGTATCATGCATGGGGTGATAACCGAGAAGTCCAGATGACTACTTGATGAGACCTGGAAAACATTTTATAAAATGCCCTGTAGATTTTGTGAATGAAAATCAATTTTGAAAACGGTTTGGCTCGTTTTACATGCATTTTCCATCTTTTAGTGGGTCGGATATCTTGGAACCCGGGGGTTCCGTTCATAAGTGGGCCTAAATTGAACATCCATCTAGGGTGTAGAAATATAAATACACCAAAAATTCTTTTTGAATCGAAATAAGAAACAAAATTACACGTTAGATGCCAAAAAGGGCAAAACTGCAATTCTGTTTCGTCAACTACAGCTGAGCCACTGTAGTATGTTACAGCCGTGCCACTGTAGTGGCTGGGGCAGCTATAACATCTATAGTCGAGCGGCTGTAGTGTTCCAAAAGCACTGATCCTATTTTCGTTCTTGTTTTGAAAATCGTTTTGGTGTTTTAATGGTTTCCTGTAATCTGGGGTTTCTGAAAGTTTATGAAATCCACAAAATAGATCCAGTTCTGATCAAACAAATCCAGAAATCCCTAAAAACCCAAAATCATCAAAACTAAATCTCACATCCATCAATCAAAAACCTGAAAACCGCAAGCCTAATCATATGTGGATGTGATTCGACCGATATTATTCATGAAAAACACATTTGGTTTGAAAAAGGAAGTCTTCTCTGTTGATTTAGGGCATTTAGAGCTTCTGGCCTGGAGATTACTGCCGAGCGGCTGTAATAAGAGGACTATAGCCACACCACTATAGGTTACAGCCGTGCCACTATAGTCATCAGACTATAGCCGAGCAGCTGTAAGCATCTAATGGGGCGGTTATAGCTGGGTTTTCACTTCCAGCTTTGTGAAAAATGCAAAAACACATACAATCAACATCCAAATGAATTTGGAATGAGTTTTTAGAGCCTCTCAGAGTATACTTTGTTTGTGTTCCAGTGTTTTGGATCACCAGAAATAGATTTGATCGCCGGAAAACTCCTCGAAATCACCCAACAACCCGAAATCGTTCACAATTCTCTAAAAATCAAACGGAACCCTGAATCGATCTGAATTAACACCAAGTCGGTCAGAATCACTCCCAGAATATGAATTCTCACAGGACCGTAATGGTTTCTACAGATTAGATTAGAGCTTTGGATGATTTTAGATTGAATTTAGTTTTTTTTTCTTTTTCTCTCTCTAATCTCTCAAAGAATACCAAAACCCTAGCCTTTTATGATTGTCTGCAGAATGGTTTCTCCTCCCCTGACCTAATTTTCGTGTCCTCCTTTTATATGGTCCAATTAAGGTTAAAAATGCCGAATTAATGATAAAATACACCCTATTTAGGAGAAAATTAAATCTGTTAATTACAGCCGAACGACTATAGTGGCCTATAGCCGGGCAGCTGTAGTTATGCAAACTATAGCCACGCTCCTATAGGCTACTACAGCCGAGTGGCTATAGTAACCAGTTTTACATTTCTCATCTTTTCTCACTTTTCTCTCCAGTTCTCTTAAGTGCTCACATGACCTTCTTTGAGGTTCCACACCAAGATTTGTTACACTTCTTTAGGTCATCCGAGACATCTCCGACGTCGTCCCAGGCATTCCGAATCCACCTCACATTTATCCATGAAAAAGGAAATAATGGCTTTCATCAAGAAAAAACCCGTGTATGAGGGGACAAAATGATGAAAACAGGGGTTTTGGTTTGATGAAAACAGGTTTGTGTATATTGCTGTAGGAAAACTATTAGTTTGTTTGGAAATTCATTTTGTAGAAAAAATTTTCCCATTTTATTACTTACAGACCTCGAAACCTAAATTTCAAGATCAGTGACAGAGTCGCCACCCGGATCAGCTCATCCGGGAAATTCCGGCACAGCTCCTTACCAAGCGTAGACTGTCGTATCTAATCCAGAGATTTAGGGTTCGGGCAACTTACCTATTCAACCTCGAGCTTGTATTCATTTTATAGTTTATATTATCATATTTTATTCACTTTATTATCTTTTTCTACCCAATTTTGTTTAATTATCAGTCGATGCTCATACAGATGACAAAAATAAATTACAGAAAAGTAAATCATGCATCCGAATTATACAAAAATAATAGATGCCGCTTATACAACCAAATCAAATAAAAAAAGGAAAACTCTCATCCTCACATTACAGGCGCCTAGAATACAAGAGTATATAAAAATTTACAAACACCTAAAATACACGAATTAATCTATTAAATACATCTAAAGTAATAAAAAGGAAAGTAAACAGACGGTTAACATAATTATCACATAAACACAAATAGGACTCACATAGGACAAAATTGGGATTTTTAGGAGCGAGGGCATACATTTAGGGGGTAGCCGGGTTGACTTGGCTAGTTGACCCGGCTGGACCTCGAAAACGGTTTTGAAACGCCCTGTAGGTTTTTGTGGTGGAAAACAATTTTGGAAAACCATTTGGCTCGGTTTTATGCAAATTTCTATATTTTAGTGGGTATATTATCCCAGAACTCAGGGTTCCGTTCGTGTGGGTTTCCCTAATTTCAATAACCATCTAGCGTCTGAAAGCAGTAAACATACCAAAAACAATTTGATTCTGAAGACAGCATCGCATGATGACTTCTGTGTTGGTCGTCCCACAATTCTGTCTCCTTCCAGGAACTACAGTTTTATGGCTATGGTAAGAGCCATGCAGCTCAAGTTAAAGCCGTGCAGCTATAACATCTATAGCTGTGCGGCTGTGCCACCCAGAACCCGAAATCGATTTTCTCTTTTTTTCAAAAATCGCTATTTTGCTTGTTTTCGATGTTTCCTAAGGACTTTTGTAGGGTTCAGGGGTACGTTAATGCTGGATGACGGATCTGATTTAGATCGAACAACCCTGAATTCTTGAAAACAAAATCTAGGAAAAATAAAAAACCTAGCATCCATACATATAGAAATCTGTAAACCACAGTTTGATAGTGCACGTATGTGTTTGGACCGAAATATATCTCAAAAGGATGATCAAAATTCAAAACAGACTGCTTTTGGCCGATTCGAGGGCTTTTTTGGGTTTTTGCCCGGAAGAAACAAAGAGTGCGACTGTAGCAGCCGCACGGCTTTGTTCTAAGAAACTATAGCCGCGCGGCTGTGTTCTAAGAAAACACAGCCGTGCGGCTCAGTCGGGGCAACCAGTTTTCCGGAAATTGACAAAACAGAGGAGAAAATGCACAAAAACACAATGAACACAAGTTTAAGGCCTCTCAAAGTTTACCTTATTGTTGTTCCAGTGTATTGCACAATCAGAAACGGATTAAAGAGCCAGAATGTGCCTTGAATCTGTAAGCTTTTTGAAATTCCAAAAACGAATCCTGAATCAATCCGAAATGAACCTGAAAATGTGTTCGGACGAGTGAGAAATGGTCCAAAACTCTTGCTTGGTCTTTTGGGTGTGTGTGTTTTTTTTTTTTTTGGTCTTGGTTTTTTTTCCTTCCTCTTTTTTTTTTTCTTTTCCCTCTTCCTCTACTTCTTATTTCTCTCCTTTTTTTCTTTCTCCAATTTTTTTGAGAAATCTTTGATCCCTCTTTTTTTATCCGAATTTTTTTCTTTTTATATCCCTCTCTCTTTTGTCAATTCATATTAATGAGCCTCCAAATCCCAGTTGAAAATCCCCCCTTTTAGCCAAGTTGCTCTGCTTTCTACAGAGCAACTTGGCCACCCATCAGAGCGTGCGGTTGTAGTTTTGAAACTACAACTGTGCGGCTCTAGACAGAGCCGAGGTAGACTCCCATAATTCCTACGCTCACCTTTAAACCCTGTAATCTTTCGAGGGACCTTTCTCGGGGTTTTGAATCGCGGGCGGTTCAGTTTTCAGAGCATTTGAGATGTTCCAGGAGACATTCTGTTTATTCCTAAGTCTGACTGCTTAATAGGTAATAAAGGACTCTCATCACGGAGGTCGAGAAAACCCGTGCTCACAGAATACCCGTCGCAGGATCAAAACCGATTCATGATCGGGCTATCAAGCCTAAATTGGGTTTGGTCTCGTGATTGGGAGCGCAGTGAGAAAGGAAAAGAAGAAGTACCTGGCAGCTTGGTTTGTCGAGGAATAAGGGCAACACCTAGCTGGTGGTGTTGGCTTTGACTCTGCGGTCAGCCCTCTGTGGCGGAGGGTGCCATTGAGATCAGGTATACCTGGTGAAATCGGCTTTCTGTGGTGGAGCATACCATGGGAATTGACTCGCTATGGTGGAGTGTACTGATGTAATCGACGCTCTGTGGCGGAATGCATCGATGAGGTTGGATATAGCTATTGGAATCGGCTCTTTGTGGTAGAGAATTCAACTCCCCGTGGTGGCGTGTACTGATGAAATTGACTCTCTGTGGTAGAGTGCACTAGTGAAATCGGGTATGGCTGTTGGAATCGGCTCTCTGTGATGGAGTATACCATTGGAATTAAGTTGAAAGTGCGTAATTGTTCCTTGATCGACAATTTTGGAAACAAATTTTTACCCCTTTGATCAAGAACAAATATGGCTTAGTTGTTTTGCCCCTAGATACCTACAAAATTTCAAGAAATACCCTCCTCGGGATTATATTGGAATAAACAAAAATTATGCAAAATCGAGAGAAAAATTTGCTTACTTGAGTCTCAGAGCCGCGTGGCCTTGATTTCGCGAGACATAGCCGTGTGGCTGTAATAGAGCTGTTCGGCTCTAATTTGCCACGCTGCATAGAGCCACGCAGCTCTAGCGGGAGGAGGTAGAATTTTTATAAGGGGAATGGATGGCCATTTTCACCAAAAACCCACTTTTCCTTTTCATCTTCCTTATTTCTTTTCCTCTCAAACTCCCAACCTGAATTCCAATTTTCACAACATTGAAGAAAATGCAAAAGGTACTTCGCCCGGCTGCTCCTTCACAGCCCGCCCTTCACACGAGATATATCTTGCTAGAGGGGGATTTTCTGTTACACCAAGACCACAATGGATGTTTACGGGCTCTAGGAGTTGGCTGCATATTACAGGGTAAGGAGGAATGATCCTGTGCCTGCCACGCTTTAGCTGTCCATGCATGCATGCCAAAAATTGGTTAGTTTTCCCAAATCCCTCTTTTTTCAATTTCTTTGAATTTCTGCAAATGTAGACAAAATTAGGCAAAATTAAATGAAAGTTGATGCATGTTTAAAGTAGATTATGCCCCTAGGAACTTTGGTTGGTGATTTAGAGTTGATTAGAGATGATTTTAGTGTAAAAATCGCAAAACCTAGGGTTTATCACAAAACTGCCAATTTTCAGATAGAGTCATGTGGCTCAACGACAAAGCCGTAGGGCTCTGTTCTTGAGTTCAGTTGAAGATTTGATGAATAGAGTTGTGCGGCTCTATCTGTTAAGAACATAGCTTCGTGGCTGTAGCATAGAAAAAATTCTTTATGCTTTAATTTTATTTCGATGCTTTTATGCAATTTACACAATCAATGCACAACACAAATAACTAATAAAAACTCCTTGTTCATTGTTTTGCAGATGCAGGCCCATAACCGTGGGGCTGGGGCTGTGACGGACGCGTTGAAGTGGTACAAGATGCTCCGGAACAGTGTGAGGAGGATTGTGGACTCCACCGGGTTGGAGAGGATGATATGCTCCTGTGAGCGGACGACGCGTTTTCGACGGGACGCGAGACTCCCTTTCGAAAGGGGCGCCTCGATCTCGGACAGGCCCCTCCCTCGCGTGGGGTTTTTATAAATGGAAAATCGGTTTGGAAAATAAATGGAATTAATTCTTAAAAGAACCGAGACCTAAGTCTCGATGAATATTGTAGAGTTGCCACCCGGCTTAGCTCAACCGGGAAATTCTTAAGGCAGCTAAACCGAACGAATGGTCGCTACACTATCCAGAGATTCGGGTCCGGACAAGTCCCTTATTTCGTGTCTAATTAAGATAAATATTGCCAATGTTCTTAAATGGTATTTCAAAAATCTAAAGTCAATTTTATTGAATATAAAAGGGCATACAGCGAGCATACAAATATTTAATACAAAAGTAAGGAAAAGAAATAAATATTAATTGGCTTACAACCAAATCAAATGGAAAAATAAAAACTCTCGCCTCACTTGTACAATTGCCTAGGATACACGAGAATCTAAAAAAAATATTTACAACCGCCTAAATACACGATTAATTCTATTAAAATACAAATAAAATAAAAAATAAATATAAATAAAAGCTGCAAAACAAAGGTTAGCACAATTTATACGGCACGCCACAACTAGGACTCAAATAGACAGAATTGGGAAATCAAGTATTGGGGGCATATATATAGGGGATAACCGGGTTGGCTCGGCTAGCCGGCCTGGTTAGACCTGGAAAACGTTTTGAAACGTCCCTGTATTTTTGGTTTTTATGGGAAAATCATTTTGAAAACAATTTCTCTGGTTTACATGCATTTTTACATATTAAGTGGGTCGATTTTCGGGAGAACTGGGTCTCCGTCGTTGAATTGTTCTAAATGCAATTTTACTGAAAATTGAATCTATGGTCGTGAATGCACACAACAAAATTCATTTTTGAGATTTTTGGGATTTTCTGATTTTTTATGGACTTTTTTTAAAAATTTTTAGGGATAAAAGCTGAAATTCTGATTTTAGAATGAGGGATACAGCCGTGCGAATGTAAACGGTTCAGGATCAAGATTTCGCCAAAATTATTCTAAATCAAAAATGGAGGAAAAACAATCTGGGAATTAAGAACACTCGTACGACTGTATATACAGTCGTAAGACTGTTTAACAAAACCAAGAACAGTCGTGTGACTGTTCTTAATTCCCAGAAACAGAAGCACGAAAATGCAGCAGAAAATGCATAAAACTCACTTCAAACACCCAGAAAGCGAGAAAAAGTGTAAGTAAAGGGAGTGTCTACCTTTTTAGAAGCTAATCCAAGTCGTTTTGACCCCTGGCGTCGCTCCAATCCTAATAAATTCGCACTTTTTCCTTTGAAATTGAAGTTGAGAGCTTTATATCCAAAAATCCAAATTGCAAGGGATTCTGATGATTTAAGTCTGGATTTTTAATTTGATTGTGAAGTTAATTGATTAACCTAGGGATTTCTAACAAGTTTTAATCCTAATTCTGAGAATTAAAAGAAAATAGAAGAGGAAAAGATGAGTTTTGTGGGTTTTGGTTCTCTATCTTTTCCTTTTCTCTTTTCTCCTTTCTCTCTCTAAGTTTTTTTTTCCACCAGAAATCCAATGTCCCTTCTCTCCTCTCTTTTTCTTCCTTTTATCTCTCTTTCCTGGTTGCTTGCTGCTGGTCCCGGCGTATTAATTGCGCCACCCTCTCTCCTCTATTTTCTGCTACAGAGGTACGAGCTCCTGTAATTTTTCCGACATTACAGTCGTACGACTGTAATTTTTAAATTACAGTCGCACGACTGTAAGGATAGTCATACGACCATAAAAGCCCCCCCCCCTTTTTTTTAAGTATAGAAAGTTCCAGCGCTTACAGCTCCATGAGCGAGCAGGCACCCCAGACGAGCCACGATCTGTTGTCGGTGCTGATTAAGCAATGGATGGATTCCACACATACTTTTCATTTCCCGATTAGGGAGCATACTATCACGCTAGAGGACTTTGCGGCTATCACCGGCTTTCTTTCGGCGGTCGCATCATTAACTTCAACCAGACTCTTGATAGAGGGGGCTTCAAGCTGGAGATCATTGGCATGTTGATAGGCTTGGTCCCTTGGGACAAGGGGCTCCAGTGTAATGCCCTTCGAGACTACTGGTTGGGGAGGCAGGCTGAGCTCCCGAGGACTCCACCTTCGCGCCGGCGGATGCGAGCCGCTATGCTAGGGCTTTCCTCCTCTACGCCCTTAGCACTTTGCTCTTCCCTACGGGTCAGAGTGACCTAAACTTGGCCGTCCTCCCCTCGCTGATTCAGTTGGAGGATGTGAGGAATTTGAGTTGGGGGCGAGGTGCGCTGGCTCAGTTGTACTATTCCCTTGACATCTACACCCCGAGGAAGCATAGGGAGTTGAAGGGCCTATGGATCGTCGTGCACGTGAGTTTCTCGAAACTTTTTTTTTTACTCTCTCATTATGCAAATTTAAGCGTACGAGTGTGCGTTTATCCCCTAGCCAAAATTAAGAATACCATATACCGCTGGATGCCCAGATTTCCCCCGATTGAGGCAGTGGTTGGGCTTCAGTTAGAGCGAGGTGGATAAAGATGTGGGGGACTGCCGCCATCTTCTGGCTAATATGGCATTTGAGGGGGTACACATCTTCCTTTTCTTATACATTCTGACTTCTGCTGTCTCATAGCTATCTTTCTGGTTTTCTGATTTTTGATTCTCTGATTTTAGTTGATCAAAGAGCCATGAAGGGGAGCCGTGTTTCCTCCGGAGGTGGTGGACGCCTTGAGGCTGATGCCCCAGAGGTTTGTCATGGAGTGTCCATTCGGCTTGGAGTAGTATCTGGGGGAGCGGGTCGTCAACTGGCGTACTAGCCCTATGAAGAATAGGATCCCGGCTGCTCTGCCGGTAGGGCTGTTCTGGCCACATCTGCTATCGGCTGAGGACCATCCGGACCTCTTTAGGTCTGGGTATGTGGCTGATAGAGTGGAGGGAGACTACTTCAAGTTCATTGCTACACACCTCCTTCCTTCGACTGGAACTATACAGTTAGAGGGTGCGCAGGCGGGGGTATATTTCTTCTTCCGCTTTCTGTTTCTTTGCACTGTTCTGCTGCTTGCTGACCTTTTTTTTCAGTCATTTGGGAGAGGCAAGTGCCCTTGTACTTCATCCGACAGGCACTCTAGTGGTTGCGGGTCCCAGACCACCGGTGGTTGGGGCGACGGGAGCTCTTCGGCGCACGAGGATGTGTACGGCGTTGATGCCGGGATGGAGAGCACCCTGCCCGTTCATCGGATGGTGCCTCCGGTAGTCCCCTCTGCCAGTTTTATCCTGGGTCGGTTCGAGCTCTCGTTAGAGCCATCAGTTCTACTGCTCGATGAGTTTAGGCATTCTTATCAAGCCGACTTGTACCACCAGAACCAGCTTGCTCCTGCTATTTTCCCCTCTGATACTACCCATGTGAGAACACTTGCTTTTACTTGCTTTGGATTCTCATTGTTGCCATTGGTCTAACTTGTACACTATCTCCCATGCAGATTCCAGTATCTCAGGGGATGGCCCTGTACGAGGCTGTTTTTGCCTTCAGGTCGCTTGCGATCCGGGATAATGTGGCGATGTCGGTAAGTACCTGTGCTTGAGTTAGCATTGATGTGTATATGCATATATGTGTGCGTGTTGTGAATGTATAAATGTTTATGAAATGATGTTCACATTGTTGATTCTAGTGCAGGCCGTGATTGGTGCTCGTCGTCGTGAGGAGGCTCGCCTAAGGTCGGAGGTAGAGCGGCTACAGAGGAGCTGCTCGGACCTGAGGCTGATGAACGAGACCCTCCGTATCCAGATAGATGCGTGGATGGCCGGGAATGCCACCGATAGGGGTGAGGGTACGGACGAGAGTGAGGATAAGCCGGATGACCAGGACGATGGGGGATAGTCATAGCCTTCTTTTTATTTCTATAGTTTTAACGTGATAGCCTGCCTGTGGGTTGAGTTTTACTATATTGTGGTACATTTTGCCCGTCTGTGGGCCTTTCTCTGCTAAATTTATTTATTTGAGTTGGCATATTAGCTGTTCTGATGTTTATTCTGAAGCTCATTGCCCTCCTTTTTTTTACTAGATTTACCTTGCTGAATGCATTTTCTTTCGTCTCACTTGCTTTTATCGTTGCTCGAATCAACTTAGGCTTTCTTGAAACCTTGTTTTGCGATTTTGGGCTTGATTTTGACTAAAAATTGCTTCCGAGCAATAGAGCCACGCAGTTATAGGTTTTGAATTCTGTATGAAAGTATAGAGTGAGTGTTATTACCGGATTACAATCGCACGGCTCTATATACAGTCGCCCAACTATAGCCGCGTGGTTTTGTGTGAGTTTCAGCAAGTCTTCTTCTTTCTACACTCTTTTCCGATGGATCAACTCCGTGATCATCTCAGGGATTACTGGAAGACCTCCCACTCTTCTAACTAGGCCTTATTGACCCCTTTCAGTCTATAGTCCATGCGCCCTATATAAATCTGACTCCGAACTAGACGTTCCTGGCGGCTGTGGCTAGTTTCTGGGATCTAATGGATTATATCTTTGGATTTTCTGGCCAAGAGTTATGCCCCACGGTCAAAGAGTTCAGTGCCATTCTTTATATCCCTTGCCCACGCAGAGTCAGGTTAGCTGTCCCCGAGCCTGATTCGGACAACTTCCAGACGCTTCAGAGGTTATCTGTATTAGACATGGCAGATTTAGATCACTTGCTTCCTAATGAGTTTGCCCCTAGGAGCTTCAATCTATCTGCTATCATACTTGTGCTCCATCCTAAACACTTCGGCCCCTTGTGCTCCATCCTAAACACTTCTGCCCCTGGCTGGGCCCCTCTGATGAGCCTATTGTTGATGTCTCTCTATCTATTCAAGTCCAGAGATGGGACTTACGGTTTCCAATTAGTCTCGGTAGTTGCCTAGATGGCCAACGGTATCTCACCCGTGGGGATTATCTTAGCCGAGACCCTGATTTATCTGGATTCTGTTCACTCTGGTTGCCCCACTGAGACCAACGGATGTCCCTTCCTACTTCAGGTCTGTTCCTAACTCATGTTTGATATCCTGATTGATTCTGCACCCCTATGATTACCTGGCTATTGTACAGATTTGGCTTCTGGAGAAATTAAGTCTTCTGAGTACTCTTCCACCTTATCCGAGATACGCTCCGAAGCATTAGTGGGCCCGACGTATTGAAATCATAGACTTTGCCACTCGGTCTGCAGAGGAGTGGCTTACTTGGCTGAGAGGGAGGACAGATGCATCCATCCGTTGGGTCTGCTCCTAGTGGGATATTTCACACGTGACCACTGAGACTTGGGTAGGATGTGTGTAGCTTCTCGGGTTGACCAAGGTGACATTCTACTCTTCCGCACGGTTATGCAGACAGTACAGGCAAGTACAAGGGGTGCCCCGTTCCTTATGCATGACCGAGTGTGGAGAATTCACACAGCGATGTCCTAGACATGTGAACCAACTATGGGTGAACCCTATTAGCTTTGAGGCCTTTAGATATGATGGTATAGCTCCAGTGGAGACGGATGGCCGTTACAGGGCTTGGTTAGCTGGCCTAGTGACTTGCCCTATAAGACGCAAGTGTGAGATGCTGATCCTGAGATACTTCAGTCTGTAGGGTTTTCAGATTGTATGGAGCTATTATTGGTTGATTTTTATTTGCTTTATTGTTTTATTTTACGTCCTTATTTTTGCATAGACTGCCCTTATGGGTTTTCAATCTATCGGACTATTTTAACTTTTGCCTGAAACGCCCTTTTGGGTTTTCGACTCAGCAGACTTTTATTTGTATCCTAAATTTTGCATAGACCGCCTTTTCGGTTTTTAGTCTATCAGATTTTTTTTTAGTGAGATGCATGCAAATATAGAACGTGCGCAACCATATATGTATGTGTATAATACGAATCCAATTTCAAGTAGACTTGAGACATTTAAGCGAATAGAAAAAAGGCATTCATTCATTTATCCATTAATAATGTTTTAGTACAATGTGCATCAAAGATGAAATGAAGCTAAGAACAGAGTTAATAATGGTATCTGTCTCGACCGAATCCACGACTGCCACCAGCCGGTCTTTTTGCAAATTTTCCCGCCGATGGTGCTCATCTTGCCGTCCTAACTTTTTCATGGACCACCTTTTCGGTTTACGACCCATCGGATTGTCCTAATTTTTGCATGGACTGCCTTTTTGGTTTTCGATCCATCGAACAATTTTTTTTACACATAGTATCGCCTAAGCTTGTTCTGGTTGATCGGGTTGATGAACTCATTTCCATCCATGTCCATAATCTTTACAGCACCTTTTGAAAGTACCCTTTTGAACACATATTGGCCTTCCTAGTTAGGCTTGAACTTTCCCCTTACATCCGTGTTAACTTGCTTCATCTATTTCAGTACCAAGTCTCCGGCTTTGAGTTGATGTTTCTGATGATGGACTTTACTATTATAAGCCCTGGCCATTCTCTGCTGATACATCTGCAAATGATCTAGTGCTCGAAGACGCCTTTCATCGATCAATGCCAACTGTTCATATCTCGACTGAACCCATTCCGATTCTGGCAACTACACTTCCATGACCACCCTCAGTGACCTAACCTCGGTTTCCACTGGCAAGACGGCTTCCATTCTGTAGACCAACGAATATGGCGTTTCTCTAGTAAGAGTTCTGATACTAGTTCTGTATCCCCATAAGGCAAATGGCAACATGTCTGCCCAATCCCTGTAGGTGACTACCATTTTTGACAGAATCCTTTTGATGGACTTGTTGGCTGCTTCTACCGCACCATTGGCTTTCGGGCGATAGAGAGATGACTTATGATGCTCAACCCTGCTATCTTGAAATAGTTGTGTCGTTGCCCTTTGAAACTGTACACCATTGTCTGTCACCCGTGGGGGTTATCTTAGCCGAGACCCTGATTTATCTGGATTCTGTTCACTCTGGTTGCCCCACTAAGACCAACGGATGTCCCTTCCTACTTCAGGTCTGTTCCTAACTCATACTTGACATCCTGATCGATTCTGCACCCCTCTTATTACCTGGCTATTGTACAGATTTGGCTTCTGGAGAAATTAAGTCTTCTGAGTACTCCTCCACCTTATCCGAGATATGCTCTGAAGCGTTATTGGGCCGGACGTATTGAAATCATAGACTTTGCCACTTGGGCTGCCGAGGAGTGGCTTACTTGGCTGAGAGGGAGGATAGATGCATCCATCCGTTGGGTCTACTCCTAGTGGGATATTTCACACGTGACTACTGGGAATTCGGCAGGATGTTTGCAGCTTCTCGGGTTGACCAAGGTGACATTCTACTCTCCCGCACGGTTATGCAGACAGTACGGGCAAGTACAGGGGGTGCCCCATTCCTTATGCATGACCGAGTGTGGAGAGTTCACACAGCGATGGCCTGTACATGTGCAGCCACTGTGGGTGAACCCTATTAGCTTTGAGGCCTTGAGATATGATTGTATAGATCCAGTAGAGATGGATGGCCGTTACAGGGCTTGGTTAGCTGACCTAGTGACCTTCCCTACAAGACGCGAGCGTGAGATGCTGACCTTGAGATACCTCGGTCTGTAGGGTTTTCAGATTGTATGGAGCTATTATTGGTTGATTTTTATTTGCTTTATAGTTTTATTTTATGTCCTTATTTTTGCATAAACTGCCCTTACGGGTTTTCAATCTATTGGACTGTCTTAACTTTTGCGTGCCCTTTTGGGTTTTTGACTCAGCAGACTTTTATTTGTATCCTAAATTTTACATAGACCGCCTTTTCGGTTTTCAATCTATCGGATTTTTTTTAGTGAGATGCTTGCAAATATAGAACGTGCGCAACCATATATGTATGTGTATAATATGAATCCAATTTCAAGCAGACTTGAGACATTTAAGCGAATAGAAAAAAGGCATTCCTTCATTTATCCATTAATAATGTTTTAGTACAATGTGCATCAAAGATGAAATGAAGCTAAGAACAGAGTTAATAATGGTATCAGTCTCTACCAAATCCACGACTGCCACCAGCCGATCTTTTTGCGAATTTTTCCGCTAATGGTGCTCATCTTGCTGCCCTAACTTTTGCATGGACCGCCTTTTCGGTTTTCAACCCATCAGATTGTCCTAATTTTTGCGTGGATTGCCTTTTTGGTTTTCGATCCATCGGACATTCTTTTTTACACATAATATCGGCTGAGCTTGTTCTGGTTGATCGGGTTGATGAACTCATTTCCGTCCATGTTCATAATCTTTACAGCACCTTTTGAAAGTACCCTTTTGACCACATATTGGCCTTCCCAGTTAGGCTTGAACTTTCCCCTTACATCTGTGTTGACTTGCTTCATCTGTTTCAGTACCAAGTCTCCAGCTTTGAGTCGGTGTTTCCGATGTTGGACTTTACTATTATAAGCCCTGGCCATTCTCTGCTGATACATCTGCAAATGATCTGGTGCTCAAAGACGCCTTTCATCGATCAATGCCAACTGTTCATATCTCGACTGAACCCATTCCGGTTCTGGAAACTGTGCTTCCATGACCACCCTCTGTGACCTAACCTCGGTTTCCACTGGCAAGACGGCTTCCATTCTGTAGACCAAGGATTATGGCGTTTCTCCAGTAGGAGTTTTGATACTGGTTCTGTATCCCTGTAAGGCAAATGGCAACATGTCTGCCCAATCCCTGTAGGTGACTACCATTTTTGACAGAATCCTTTTGATGGACTTGTTGGCTGCTTCTACCGCACCATTGGCTTGTAGGCGATAGGGAGATGACTTGTGATGCTCAACCCTGCTATCTTGAAATAGTTGTGCCGTTGCCTTTTGAAACTGTACACCATTGTCTGTCACAACGTGATGCCAAATCCCATACCGTGCGAAGATGTTTTTCTCGAAGAACTTGGACATTTTCCTAGCCGTGACATGCATGAACGATTCTGCTTCCACTCATTTCGAGAAGTAGTCAACCACCACAACTATGACGCAGTGCCCATTTGATGTAGGTGGCCTTATTTCCCCGATGATGTCTATCCCCCACGCAGCAAATGGACACAGAGTTGATGATATCTGAAGTTCAAGTGGTGGGAGATGATTGAGATCTCTGTACATTTGGCACTCATGGCATCTTTTCACTTCTTCGACACAATCAGCTTGCAGGGTAAGCCAAAAGTAGCCTTACCTCAATACTTTCTTAACCAAGGCTAACCCGTTCATGTGTGGCCTACAAGTTCCTGCATGGATCTGCTTCATGACTTTCTTTGCTTCTTCTTCTGTTAAACATTTCAAGAGTAGGCTGTTAGCGGTTTTCTTGAAGAGTTGATCCTGGAATAATCTAAAATGTGCTGCCAACTTCTGGAGAGAGATCTTATCCATGTCATTAGCATCTTCAGGGTATTGTCCGTTCTTAATAAATTACAGGATATCATGATACCAAGGACGTTCCTCCGCTGTTGCTACAACATTGATTGATAGGTAGCAAGGATTCTGTGCGGTTTCCAATATCACTGGCTGTATTGGATTTTTTGGGGTTCTTCCCACATTGATGAGAGCATGGCTAAGGAGTCTGCCATCTGATTCTCTTCTCTCGGGACATGTCTGAACTTACACTGTCCAAACGCCTTCACCTTTTCCCAAACCAGCTGGAGATATGGCTGGAGCATCCCTTCTTTTATCTCCCACTCTCCAGTAATCTGATGGATTACTATAGCTGAGTCTCCGATTACTAACACTTCATGCACCCCAGTGTGATCAAGGCATCAATCCCAAAAAGGCAAGCTTCGTATTCTGCCCCGTTGTTAGTTACTGAGAATTCAAGGTGTTTAGCCAAGGGGATGATTTCTCCGTTAGGTTTACCGATAATCAGCCCCAGGCCTGTGCCGTGTTTGTTTACAGCCCCGTCAAAATACATTAGCCATCTGCTCGGTTCTGTCTCCACTATAGCCAGCTATTCATCTAGAAACTCTAAGTTCTCAACATAATCTGACTGTAGAGGCTGGTTGGCCAGAAACTCTACTACAGCTCTCCCTTTGATCATCTTCTTGGTTACATACTCAATGTCAAATTTTGATAACAAAAGTAACAACCTCAATAATTTTTCAGCCAATGCAGGGGTCTGGCATAAGTACTTCATTGGATCAACTTTTACTACAGCTTGAACCTTATATGAATGGAAGTAATGTCTTAACTTCTTAGTCAGCCACACTATAGTAGTACAAGTCTTTTCTACTACAGTATACCTGACCTCGTAATTAAGCAGTTTCTTACTCAGGTAATAGATCACATTTTCTCGCCCGTCTTCTTGTTCTTACACTGGCATTGCCCCCATTGAAGCATTTTTAATGGCCAGGTATAGGACCAAAGGCTTATATGGCATTGGGAACTTTAGGACTAATGGATTCATCAAATAAACCTTGATCCTATCAAAGGCTAATTAGCACTGATCGTTCCCTTTCACCGGCTGATTCTTTCTTAGGAGTCTGAAGATGGGTTCACAGACTGTTGTCAATCTCACAATGAACCGACTGACATGCTGCAGTGATCTGAGAAATGACCTTACCCCCTTTTCCATCTTCGGTGCAGGCATATCACTGATGGCTTTGGTCTTGTCCGGATCCATTTTGATTCCCCTCTGGCTCACCACATGGCCGAGAAGTTTCCCTGAGGTTACCCCAAACACACACTTCTTGGGATTAAGGTGGAGGTTATACTTTTTGACTCTATTCAGGACTCTATCCAAGATAGTAGGGGCTCCTCCAGGGTCGTTGATTTGACTAGCATGTCATCTACATAGACTTTGACCTCCTTATGAATCATATCATGCAGAAGTGTAGTGACTGCGCGCTAGTAAGTTGGTCCGACATTCTTCAGCCCAAATGGCATAACTCTATAGCAATAGACTCCCCATTCTATGATGAAGGCTGTCTTTACCTTATCGACGATATCCATAAGAATCTGTTATACCATGAGAATCCATCCATGAATGAGTACATTGTAGCCCTGGCGGCGCTGTCGATCAAAACATCAATATGTGGTAACGAGAAATCATCCTTGGGTGATGCTTTGTTCAGATCTCTGAGTCTATGCAAACCCTGACTCTGCCTCCTTCTTTGCAACCGGTACTATGTTGGTCAGCCATTCTAGGTACTCCACTACTTCCAGGAACTTTGCTTTTATCTATTTGGCCACTTCTTCCTTAACTTTCTCTGCCCATTCTGGTCTGAGTCTTCTGAGCTTCTGCTTGATAGGCTTCATTTTCGGATCTGTTGGAATTCTATGCTTTGCCATTTCTCTGTCAACCCCAGGCATGTCATCGTAGGACCAAGCGAAGGCTTTTACATACCTTTGGAGCACTTTCACAACATCTTTTCTCTCGTCAGGCGTGAGGTCTTTCAAGACGGATACAATTTTTGGATTATCATCTGTCCCTAGATTCATTTCATGCAATGATGCATCATGTATGCTAAAGACATTAAATGAATGTTTGTATGTATGCACAGCTCCATACGGAAAAACATCACACAAGTAAGCGAAATTGGATTTCATTGCATTAAGAGCCTTAAAGGTTGAATTATTTACATCAAAAACAGAAGAAACGGATACATTGAAATGATTGTCATCCTCCACATGCGGAGCGCCTTCTCCTATTACAGCATCCTCAACTTCTTCAAATAGTTCCCCAGGTCACCTCAAGGGCTTCTTCCTAGTCGGTGGATAGTTCTTCTTCGGCCATCTTCGCCTTTCCTGCCATCATTAGCTTGGCCAGCTCTTTCACAGCTTGACTCATCAGCTCCTCATAAGTCTTCGTCACAGGTGTTTGCTTTTGCACAGAGCCATGTTAACTTTCATCAGTGCAAGCAGTGCTTTAGTGATAGCTTCGACGACCACTTCAACTTCCCCACTTTTCGGGCCTACCTTCTCAGCAGATTCACCCTTGTTTTCGAACTCGACCCCGACCTGGTCGACTGCTTTTTCTTGCCCTTTTAGAACCTTCTTCCTTTTACCCTTTGTCCTAGCACGCAGCATGTTCACAATCAGCTCGACCCCATACTTACTGAAATCCACAATGTCAGAAAAGATCTCAAAACCTAGGAGCTGATCCCCCTCAATTTTCACTGGTTCTGGAGCTCAGTTATATACTTCTTCGATCGCACAAATGAAGGTGTCTACCAAATTCACATACCCGTTGCTTGGCTTATTCCCCTTTTCACAATAACCAAGCCCATGCTAATGGTACTTTCCCACTTCAATATTGAACTTGGGGATGCCTTGCTGCCTTACCCCTAACCCCTTGCCGGGTTTGAACTTCTGCTTAGCAAAGTACTTATGGATCCACTCCGGGAACCTCAGTTCATTCTCACTTTCATCGGACACTACCGCTACCTGAAACCCAGTCATCGGCTACTCTATCGCAATCACAGCAGCCACCATAGATGGTTCATTAGCTTCTACGGTCACCACCTTCGCTCCTATTAAGAACTTCACTTTCTGGTGCAGAGTCGAAGGCACTCCTTCGAAGGCATGAAACCACGGCCTTCCAAGAAGTAGAGAAAATGTGGCGGGGATGTCAATGACTATGAACATTACCTTGGACTTAACCTCCCTAACACTGACTTCGGCTTCAAATGTGCCGATCACTGACCTCTTGCTGTTGTCATATGCTCTGATTACAATGCCGGATCGGCAGAGTGCTTCTGTGCTAATACCCAGGTATGGCAAAACTTTGGAGGGGCAGATGTTTAGGGCCAAGCCATCATCGACCATTACACAAGGTATTACCCTGTCCATGATCTCCACTTTTAAATACAAAGCCAGTTGTGATTCATGCCTTCCAGTGGCAAGTCAGACACCCCAAAACTGATCTCCTAGACCTGGTTGGCTTTCAGGTCAACTCCCCTCATCATGGCACATACTTCATCAGGGGACATTATAAGGGTAGCATCCATTTCCATCAACTATTTCACCACTGCCTCTCGGTGTCTGTTGGATTCCATGAGGATGTGCCATATACTAGCTTGGGCAGGTGTTTTCTTCAATTGTTTGACCACAACATCATCCTACTTATTTTTCAACATCTGAATAGTAGTGTCTGCCCCTACAACTGGGCTACTTCTTCTAGGTGGCGCTTGAGGAGCCACGTTGGTAAGCTGATAGACCCTACTGCTTCTAGTGATATGCATAACGGGGCCATCCTTTATGATCATCGTTCCTTTTCTTATCTCAACCAGGTAAATTGGCTTTGGTTCTTCGAACCCAAAGTGCTCGTCATCGTCATCTAAATCAATGTTGTCCAAATCAATCGGACCTTGCTCATTCTATACCACAGTTATTTGTTCTTTAGCCCCTTCTGGCTTTTCTTCCTCCTTTTCGGCTACAACTGCTTATACACTATGATTGGCCTTGATTATCTGATCGAAAACGTAGTTAGCTGGAATTTCGACCTAACTCCCAAAGTTAGGCAAAGGGTTTTTCTGAACATTAGGTTTTAAGGCGGGCTCCATAATCTTCCCTTCAGTAACCAGTCGTTGAATAGCCCTTATCAAACCAGTACATTCATTCGTACGGTGGCCTACTGTCACATGGTAGGCATAGTAATTGTCTTTATCTAACTCGAAAGGAGGAACATAAGGCTTCAAACTATGTAATAAACCAACCTTCCTGCACTTGGAAAAAATGCGGCCCAAAGAGTCGACCCATGGGTTAGTGAGCTTTTGAGGAGTCCTTAATTGCCCGCCCTGGGCCACTGTTGCCACATCTACTTCCCTCACCCGATCCACTACTGTGGTCTGGGTTGGCTTTGAACTCGACCCCTTTCGGGGAGGTTATGGAGCTACTAGCCTTATATCCTTGTGCATACCCCCGGCTATCCTGGTAAGTGCCTGAGCCCTGTCCATTCATCTGCTCTTCCTCTGCGTATCTCTCAATGTGCTTAGAAAAATCCACAACATCATTGAAAGAGTGGAATCTCTTCAGCTTCATCTTCTCCTTATAAATTGGTAAGCTGCCGTCAACTAACTTCACAATAAGAGATTCCAGCTTGAGAGCCCCGTCCACTAGTACCTGTACATCCATCCATCTCTTGTAGTATGCAGAGAAGGATTCATTGGGTTTCTGGCGAATCCTTTCTAGATCTTCCAGTGTGGTCTCCACCTGAGTGTTATAGGCATATTGCTTCACAAATGCCTCAGACAAATCCTCCTATGTGGAGTAGGTGTGGATTGGCATTTTTAAGTACCACTTAGTAGTAGCACCCTTCAGGGTTGTTGGGAATAGGTTCTACAGATGGACTTTCCTGATTCCTAAGTTGGACATGATCCTCACATAACTATCCAAATGAGCCTCTGGTGGGCCCTCTCTAGTGTACGGAGGCAGGTATGGCATCTAGAAACCAACTGGTAGTCGCTCCCCCCTTCTACTAACAGAGTAGTCGAGTCTGCACACTTGATTGGGTGATAATGCACCATCTCTTTCAGTTTCAGCAGTAGTGCCTCAAAATCAGAGAACTTTTCCTTGAGGTATCTTTCAGCAGCAATCTCAATCGAGGCCTCTCTCGCCCTTACATAAGCCTCATCTTCTTCAGACTGATGATCCATTTCCTGGTATGGAGCAACCACTTTACTACTGCCGGGAATGTTTCTTCCTGAGTTGGGGGCTCCCTGAACAACATTCGCTTCATTCTCTACTGGGGCTTGAATTGGTTAACTGGTCTGACCCGCACTGGCGGCCATTGCAGCTTACACTTTCTCTCTGATAGTAGCTTTAAACTGATCCGAATTCAGAAAGGCAGTCATGAATGCATTCATGTCAAAAGGCATCCCTCCACCAGATCCGTCTTGAGCCATCTCTATTATGTCAGCTTCTTCTAGCACAAACTAACTGTCAACTGGCAAGGAAGGCAACTGTCCCCCGAACTCTTACTTTGACTCTGAATCTGAACTGACCCTGACCCCTTCCACGGTGACTGATTCTGTATGAGCTGATTAAACTGACTGACTAGGACCTGATTTAACTCGTACTAGTTGCTTCGAAGTTCGACTCCAAACTGCACATTCAGCATAGAGTTAGAATCGTGGATGGATGTCATGATCATAGACACGACGTACTAAGTGATGTGTATGGTATGATCATGGGATGATCATGGTTAATAAATGTGACTTCTTTGTTCTAGACATTTAAAGGATGCCCATCATTATGCAAAAGAAAATGCAAAGAAGTTGTGTGTGAGTCGACACATAGATGGAGATTCAACGCTTTTGGGGCACCTAGTGGGTGTTATGAAATGGTCGTGTGTGCGTCGACACACGGACAGAGTTTCGATGCTTTATAAGTCAAAATGAAATGGCATGATGTGGTCACATGGTAGCCATTCTGCAGACAGAGCTCTGATGCTTTTGGGGCATCTAACATGAAATGATGTTGTAAATAAGTCACGTGTAAATAGAGACACGGACAGCGGTTCAGCGTTCATGGAACGCCTTGCATGATTTGGTAATGTTATGAAATGCTCTTATGCGTGTAATAATTTGGCACTCGTGGAGTACCTCAAATGAGTTATTAATGTCATGAAACAAATCTGATATGGATCGTGACATACAAGCAAGGTTTCGGTATCACCGTGACACCAATGATGAATGGACATGATGTTATGTAGTGTTGTCGTGTGAATTGCCACACGGACACAGACTTAAGATCGTTGTGATCCTCTAGTGAATGACATGGTATAGTGGAATGGCCAAGTGCAAACTGGTGCACAGGTAGACCATGGGTAGTTTTTGGGATACCCGATATGGTATGAAATGAAATGATCGTGATAGGCATTCTCAGAATGTCCTTCATTAAGTGTAATGGAATGAAATGGCATGAATGTGTATGCCACACAAAATGCAAGTGGCTATAAAAAAACATGGTTAGGATGCATGACACATGGGATGATGTCGTGTATGCTTTATGGAAATGTTGGTACACGAGATGTACATGGCACACAAATAAAATGTCGTGGCTGCACGAAGTCGTGGTTAGCATAAATGCCATACATATGCATGTGTGTTAAAAATGGTTGCACAAAAAACGTGGTTAAAATGGCACACGTATGATTATGCATGTTTGATGTTTCATGAAAAGGTTAAAAGAAAACCATCATAGAACAAACGTTAGCACACGCAATAATATGCTCTCCATTCCAACCTTATTCCTTCTTTCGATTGGTCATGCAATTCTTCCTAGGTGTTGGGTCTCTTTGGATTCAACGGGGGATACTAGAGGCGTACACTCAATGTCCAATTTCAATTTAATGTTTTGGTAATCCTAGAGGAAATTACTAAGCCATTACATATGGGCCAAAGTCAAACCAAGGGTCGTACTGGTCCCCATAGCGACAATACACTCCTCATCGTAGAACACGATGTAAGGTTCATGCGGTGCTATAAGTGGTTTACCCCTTCAGGTGCCTCCAATCCTAGCGGAAGAGGTAGGTCACCTTCTTAAGTAAATCGGGCTGATTAGTGTATTCGAGGGGTTGAGAAGAAGAAAATGTCATGATATGCAAGCATGAATAAATATGGTACTATGAATTAGTAAATGACTACAAGCGAGGTTATATTTTAGTAGTTGCCTAAGTTCCTTAAGTTTTTATAAAACTTTTTTATGAAACCAACATTCCCAGTAGAGTTGCCACTGTGAGTGGATGACCTAAAAAGTGGAAAGCGGCGAAGCGAACCGGATAAGAACGGGGTTTTGGTTTGATGAAAACGGGTTTGTGTATCTTGCTTTAGGAAAACTTTAAGTTTGTTTGGAAATTCCTTTTGTAGAAAAAATTTCCCATTTTATTACTTAAAGACCTGGAAACCTAAATTTCAAGATCAGTGACAGAGTCGCCACAAGGATCAGCTCATCCAAAAAATTCCGGTACAGCTCCGTACCGAGCATAGACTGCCGTACCTAATCCAGAGATTTAGGGTTCGAGCAACTTACCTATTCAACCTCGAGCTTGTATTCATTTTATAGTTTATATTACCATATTTTATTCACTTTATTATCTTTCTCTACCCAATTTTGTTTAATTATCAGCCGATGCTCATGCAGATGACAGAAATAAATTACAAAAAAGTAAATCATGCATCTGAATTATACAAAAATAATAAAGGCCGCTTATACAACCAAATCGAATAAAAAAAAAGGAAAACTCTCATCCTCACATTACAAGCGCCTAGAATACATGGGTATCTAAAAATTTACAGATGCCTAAAATACACGAATTAATCTATTAAATACATCTAAAGTAATAAAAAGGAAAGTAAATGCTGCAAAACAGACGGTTAGCACAATTATTACACAAACACAAATAGGACTCACATAAAACAGAATTGGGATTTTTAAGAGTGGGCGTATGCATTTAGGGGGTAGCCGGGTCAACTCAGCCAGTTGACCCGGCTGGACCTGGAAAATGGTTTTGAAACGCCCTATAGGTTTTTGTGCTAGAAAACAAATTTTGTAAACCATTTGGCTCAGTTTTATGCAAATTTCTATATTTCAACAGGTCTGCTATCCCAGAACTGGGGGTTCCGTTTATACGGGTTTCCCTAATTTCAACAACCATCTAGAGTCTGAAAGCGGTAAACATACCAAAAACAGTTTGATTCTGAAGACAGCATCACGCGACGACGTCCATGTGGGTCCTCTCGCGATTCTGTCTCTTTCCGGGAACTACAGCCGTGCAGCTCAAGTTAAGCCGTGCGGGTATAACATCCACAGTCATGCGGCTATGCCACCTGGAACCTGAAATCAGTTTTCTTGTTTTTTCGAAAATCACTATTTTGATTGTTTTTTATGTTTCCTAAGGACTTTCGTAGGGTTTGGGGGTCCGCTAATACTGGATGACGGATCAAATTTGGATTGAAAAACCCCGAATTCTAGAAAAAAAATCCAGGAAGAACCGAAAACCTAGCATCCATACGCATAGAAATTCGAAAACCATAGTTTGATAGTGCACGGATGTGTTTGGGCCTAAATATATCTCAAAATGATGTTCAAAATGGAAAACGGACAGCTTTCGGCCACTTCGAGGGCTTTTTCGGGTTTCTGCCCGGAAGAAATACAGCTTTGAAGGTGTAGTGTTACAGCTGCGCGGCTCTGTTCTAAGAAACTATAGCCGTGCGGCTATGTTCTAAGAAAACATAGCCTTGTGGCTCAGTCTGGGCAGCCAGTTTTCCGGAAATTGACAAAACAGAGGAGAAAATGCATGAAAACACAATGAACACAAGTTTAAGGCCTCTCAGAGTTTACCTTGTTGTTGTTCCAGTGTATTGGACAATCAGAAACGGATTATAGAGCCAGAATGTGCCTTGAATCCGTAAACTTTCCAAAATTCCAAAAAGAAATCCTGAATCAATCTGAAACGAACCCGAAAATATGTTCGGATTAGTGAGAAATTGTCCAGAACTCTCACTTAGTGTTTGAGGTGTTTTTTTTTTGGTCTTGTTTTTTTTCCTTTCTCTTTTTTTTTTCTTTTCCCTCTTCGTCTGTTTCTTATTTCTCTCCTTATTTTCTTTCTCCAATTTTTTTGAGAAATCTCTGATCCCCCTTTTTTGATCCGAATTTTTTTCTTTTTATATCCCTCTCTCTCTTTTGTCACTTCATATTAATGAGCCTCCAAATCCTAGCCGAAATCCCAATGGAAATCCCCCTTTTTAGCCAAGTTGCTCTGTAGTCAAATCCTAACGGAAATCCCCCCTTTTAGCCAAGTTGCTCTGCTTTCTGCAGAGCAACTTGCCATGCTAGTTTGTCCTAGTCCAAATGGCATTGGTTCTTGTATTGTATTATACTTTATATTTGGATATTTTGTATTATACATTTTGTGTTGAAATAAAGCCATGAATCTATTTATTCATATCTTGTGCTATTTGTAAATAGAGCATCCAATGATTATAACCATGCTAAAGTGAACCAATGTAGTCCATTGGATTATGAGACCTTTTAGTAGAGTTAAAGTTATAATCATAAAGATATCCTTAGTCTGTTTTAATCATGGGAATGAATAGAACCAAAGACTAGCATATCCTTAACTAGATGGCGGCGTCTCACCGGCCATTAGACATGGACTGTGAGTCAATGACATGGGTACATGTTGGGTTGCTGGTACTGGATCGATTCGCCACAAGAACAACACATGGTTCGATCGTCATAGGTGTTTCGCGGGTAGGTCATGTTATTATCCTTAGACCTTATGTTCATTGTAACATAACATGGGATCTCATACACTTTGATATACACCTATCGGGCCCATAACAGGGTGCCAAGTATAGATATGTTAGGTGAGCCAGTGAACATGTTGATGTTGATAGTGAAGCTGGCGGAATTGCTACTCAGTATCCCTTGAGATGACATCACTGGCCACTTGATGAGTGGGACTGACAAGTGTATGGCCACACCCGAATAAGTTGGGATACTTATTCGTTAGGTTCAGTCCACTCGGTATCAAGAGATAAATAAGCATATAAACGGATGACAGTGCCATGCCTCTTGCTTATACATCGATGTCAGTTGGCAAGGGATATACAAGATCACTACCGGGTTATGTTTCATATTAGACTGCAAGTCTCCATCTTAATTATGGGCTGTAACAGTTTGCTAGAACCCACTTACAGCCTGTGGGCCTTGGGCCCACTGCCAACATAAAGACAGACCCACAGGATCGTACACATAGAACGACTGAACGTTGACAAATCGAAATTGGAACGAAAACCAAATTAATTAAGTTATTGACATTAGGTTCTGCCATAATTAATTCAATTATAAAGGGAGAAATTTATTTTATTTGATTAATTAATTACATGTAGTAAATAATTAATTAAATAAAATAATATTTTCTTGGTAGAAATAAAAATGCAAAGGTTGTATTTATTAAGGGTGATTTTAATTTAACTTTGGGTTATTTTAATTTATTGAAATTGTATTTAATTGTATCAATTATGATTTTATAATATGGTTTTATTTAATCCTAATGATATAAGGTAAATCAATTAAATCAAATTAAATAATCTATAGTTTTAATTAAAATCCTAGTAGGCTAAAGAGTATATATACTAAAGGAGTATATATAAGAAGCCTTAACCTAATTCTCCCTAACTCTAATAGGGCATTTGCAACCACAATACATAAATTACAGCAGTCCCTTTTTACACTTTCTCTTGGTTTTTGTTCAATCCGTTCGCTAGCACGAGTCCCGTTCAAGAGTCGTTCATGTACCGGATTGTGGAGGAAACGCGTTTGGGTTTCTACAGCATTCTCTAGAGGAGACAGTTGAGGTGAGAAAATTTATGCATATAATTTAATTTTTTGGTTAAAATTAAATTGGTTAATGAAATTGGTCCAATTGGCCCTTGGCACGGGTTGAGAATTGGACAGCTAATTCGGGTCCGTGACCAGACATCGGTTATGGATGGCAGAATCGGTGATTTCACAAACAGCTGGACATAATTAATTGAAATTGGAATTGCCAGGTTCATGCATTTTAATACATGTATGTATATTAATATTTGCTATGTATTTATAATTTTCTATACTTGGTTGTATGGATTTGAGCACTATTGGGCCTTGGATGAAGTTGGGTTGTAAAATTTAATTTTGGAAAATACGGCCTACGTGTCATTTTATTTTGTTTTATTTTGATGTAATTTTATTTAATTTATATTATGTAAATTTAATTGTAATTGCATCAAGCCATTGGAGAGGAAGCCCATTGGTGCCAAGCCCACCAAGTGGATCTCTAGTATAGGCTTACTAGTTATTCATTAGGTTGTAAAATAGGACTATAGTGTCTTTTTTATTTATATACATATTTTATGTTTATGTAAATCATATATACATATGTATGAATGTATGTTTAGCCATTCCAATCACCCGTGATTATGCATGCTAAGTCGTTATTAATCAATCCAATTAAATATTGAGTCGATTAAAAGTGCTTTCCACATTCAAACCTTGTCTGTTTTTTAGTAGTGTAATGTGGGTCGTGCCTCCGTTGGGTACATTGTATTATTCAATTAATGTATAGGGTTAAGGTAATGGGTACTCTTGGCACTCGAATGGTGGTTGGACTCAACATGGGTAGTAGGATAAGCTCCTGGCCCTAAGCACAGATGGGTAAGTGCCAATAAGCCTATCAAACCAAGAGTCCCAAGGTTGGGATTGGAGGGAGTTCCTACCTAAATAGTTAAGGGTTGGTTGACAAGCCTCCGCTTGACCAATTCTTAATGAAATATGGATCTTGGTATTGTAACCATACATCACCAGCAAATTAATTAAAATGGATTGTTAATTAATATGGTTAAAATAATAAAAGCCCATTATTAATCACTCTACAATTTTTCAGTGTAGATAATCATTTAAAATGGTTGGTAATTCATTTTCACTATGATCACTCCTCGAAAAGGAGAAACTATCTAGGCCTAACTTCTTAGACTAGGCTCGACATCTAAGAATAGTGTTGAGACAAGAGTCCAAGGAATATGTGCTAGATAGGGCCTTACCAGCCGCACCGCCTATAGGTCTAGGGGTTACTCAAGCTTAAATTGAGGAGTACGACCTGCATAGGAAGGATGATAGAGATATTTCCTGCCTTATGTTAGGCACGATGGTTCCTGAGCTGCAAAAACAGTTCATAGACTATCAAGCCAATACGATCATGGATGATTTCAAAAGGATGTACCATGATCAGGCACTTCAAGAAAGGTTCTTGACAACTAAGGCACTCAACACCTGTAGGATGGCAATTGGGACATACCCATGTGCTCAAGATGAAGGGCTATATAAATGCATTGGCCCGTCTCAGCAAGCTAGTCCCGTAGGAGTTAGCGATAGACATCATCTTGGGATCCCTCCCTGAGTCTTATGATCAGTTCATCATGAACTATCACATACAGGGCATGGATAAGACTGTGGCTGAGCTACATGGAATGCTCAAGCTTGTTGAACAGTTTGTCAAAAGGACTCCAATGGTGGTGCTAATAAACAAGGGGAACACCCCTGCTGTGAAGGGCAAAGGCAAAGCTAAAGTTAAAGCCAAGGCTTAGGAGGCTAAGCAAGGGCCCCAGACCAAGGCCGCTCCCGAGGATGTGTGCTTCGAGAACAAGCAGAAAGGACATTGGAAAAAGACATGTCCAAGGCTCATGGGAGAGCAAGTGAAGAACTAGGGTAGTTCTTCATGTATATATCTTATTGACGTTAACCTCACTGTTTCGACATCTTGGGTGTTGGACACTGGATGTGGTTCTCACATTTGTTGTAATGTGTAGGGACTAAGAAATAGGAGGTTATTGGGATATGGAGAAGTAGATCTTCGAGTCGGGAATGGCGCTAAGGTTGTTGCTGTCGAGATTGGAGACTTTTACTTGGAGATGCCCACTGGATTGGTCTTGATTTTGAAAAATTGTTATTTTGTACCTGCCATGTGCAAGAATATTATTTCAGTTTCTGTCTTGGATATTTCTAGATTTGTTTTCAATATTGGTTTTGGAAAAATTGATATTGTGAAAGACAATATTATTTATGGAAATGCTTTTCTTAATAATGGTTTATATATCCTAGATTTAAATCAAAACAATCCAATCTATAACATAAACACTAAGAGGGTTAAGCCCAATGAACTTAATCCTGCTTACTTCTGGCACTGTCGTTTGGGCCACATAAATGAGAAGCGCATAGCTAGACTTCACAAAAGTGGAGTGCTAGGGTCATTTGACTTGGAGTCTTATGACACATGCGAATCTTGGGAAAAATGACAAAAGAGCCTTTCAACAAGAAAGCTAAGAGGGCTAAGGGCTTGTTAGAGCTAATACACTCGGATGTGTGTGGGCCCATGAGCACTAGTGCTAGAAATGGTTTTCACTACTTCGTTACTTTCACAGATGACTTTAGTAGATATGGCTATGTCTATCTGATGAAGAACAAGTCTGAAACCCTTGATAGGCTCAGGGAGTACAAGAACGAAGTAGAGAACCAACTAGGCAAGACTATTAAGGCACTTCGGTCTGACCGAGGTAGCAAGTATATGAGCCTAGAGTTTGATTCATTCTTGAGAGAGTGGGATAATCTCACTGCTCACTCCTCCTGGAACCCGCCAATGGAATGGAGTGTCAGAAAGGAGGAATAGGACCTTGTTGGACATGGTCCGCTAGATGATGAGTCAAACCACTCTCCCAACATCCTTCGGGGGATATGCAATAGAGACAGCTGCATTCACACTTAACCGTACACCGAGTAAGGCAGTTGAAAAGATGCCATATGAAATATGGATAGGCAAGGAGCCCAACGTCTCTTTCATGCGGATTTGGGGTTGTAAGGCCCACGTTAAGAAATTGACAAGTGGCAAGCTAGACTCCAAAACCGAAAAGTGCCTGTTTATGGGTTACCCCAACAAAACAAGGGGATATTACTTCTACAACCCTGCTAAGAACAAGGTGTTCATAGCACGAAAGGATGTCTTTCTTGAAAAAGAGTTCATCTCCAATAAAGATAGTGGGAGCAATATTAAGCTAAGGGAAGTTCAAGATCCAGAAGCACCTATATAGGATAGCTCGGAGATCGGACTAGAACCTCAAGCAATTGAGGAATCTGAACCGATCACATAGGACCTTAGAAGGTCTGGTAAGGTCCGTCATCAACCTGAGAGATATGGGTTTCTTGTAACCAATGATGGGAATCTTCTAGTCTTGGACCAAGAAGAACCTAAGACCTACCAAGAGGCTATTGAAAGCCCACATTCAGCTAACTGTCATAAAGCCATGGAAGCTGAGATGCAATTGATATACGATAACTAAGTTTGAAATTTGGTTGATCCACCTCCGGGTGTTAAGGTAATCGGTTACAAGTGGTGTTTCAAGTTAAAGCCTGACAACACCTTCAAAGGGGTGATTGGTGGCGAAGGGTTTCAGACAAGTCCAAGGAATTGACTATGATGAAACCTTCTCACCAGTTGCAATGCTCAAATCCATTAGGATACTACTTGCCATAGCTGCATGGTATGATTATGAGATATGGCAGATGGATATTAAGACCACTTTTCTGAATGGAAAGCTACTCGAGGATGTGTACATGACACAACCTGAGGGTTTTTTTGATCCAAAGTATCCTACCCGGGTATGCAAGCTTCAGAGGTCCATTTATGGATTGAAGCAAGCTTCTCGGAGTTAGAACCTGAGATTCAATGAGGCTATTAAAGAATATGGGTTCATACAGAATCCAGATGAGCCCTGTGTGTATAAGATGGTTAGTGGGAGTGTATTTACATTCCTAGTCCTATACGTAGATGACATCCTTCACATTGGAAGCGACATACCAACACTGCAAGGGGTCAAGCAGTGGTTGAGTAAGTGCTTCACAATGAAGGACTTAGGAGAAGCTAAGATGATCTTAGGGATCAGGATCTATAGGGATAGATCCAACCGGCTTCTGGTAAGTCAGGCCTCTTACATAGACAAAGTTTTGAAAAGGTTTAGCATGGATAAGGCGAAGAAAGGTTTCTTGCCTATGCGCCATGGGCTCAAACTAAGTAGGAACAACGGTCTTAAGATAAAGGAGGACCATGAGAAGATGCAGAAGATCCCATATGCTTTGGCCATAGGATCTATCATGTACTACATGTTATGTATGAGACTTGATGTCGCTTTTGCCCTGAGTATAACTAGCCGATACCAGTCAAATCCCGGGGAGGATCATTGGACGACAATCAAGGCAATCCTTAAGTACCTTAATAGGACTAAGGATAGCTTATTAATGTATGAAGGTCAAGAAGAGCTGTCATTATCAGGGTACACTGACGCAAGCTTTGAGACCGATCAGGATGAAAACCAGTCGTAGTCTGGTTATGTCTTCCTATTGAATGGTGGGGCCATCAGTTGGAAGAGCTCGAAACAGCCAACCATCGCCGATTCTTCCACAGAAGCTGAGGACATTGCTGCATGTGAAGCTGCAAAGGAAGCTGTTTGGATGAAGAAGCTCATCATTAAGTTAGGAGTAGTTCCATCTATCCTAGACCTAGTGAATGTCTTCTGTGACAACAATAGGTCCATCGCACAAGCTAAGGAGCCTCGGTCACATAAGAAGTCCAAACACATACTCAGGAAGTTTCACCTCATCCGAGAGATCGTGGACAGAGGAGAAATTTCATTGCAGAGAGTTGACACCAAGAACAATGTCGCTGATCTATTGACCATGGTGTTGCCATAGGCACAACACAAGGGTCATACTAGATCTATAGGGATTAGGGCAATGCCTAGTTGGAACTAGTGTAAGTCGGAGATTGCTGGTGTGCCCTAGTCCAAATGGCATTGGTTCTTGTATTGTATTATACTTTATATTTGGATATTTTGTATTATACATTTTGTGTTGAAATAAAGGCATGAATCTATTTATTCATATCTTGTGCTATTTGTAAATAGAGCATCCAATTATTATAACCATACTAAAGTGAACCAATGTAGTCCATTGGATTATGAGACCTTTTAGTAGAGTTAAAGTTATAATTATAAAGATATCCCTAGTATGTTCTAATCATGGGAATGAATAGAACCAAATACTAGCATATCCTTAACTGGATGGCGGCATCTCACCTGCCATTGGACATGGATTATTAGTCAATGATATGGGTACATGTTGGGTTGCATGGTACTGGATCGATCCACCACGAGAGCACCACATGGTTCGATCGTCATAGGTGTTTCGCGGGTAAGTCTTGTTATTATCCTTAGACCTGATGTTCATTGTAACATAACATGGGATCTCATACACTTTGATATGCGCCTAACGGGCCCAGAACAAGGTGGCAAGTATGGGTATGTTGGGTGGGTCAGTGAACATGTTGATGTTGATATGATGGAATTGTCACTCAGCGTCCCCTGAGATGCCATCACTGGCCACTTGATGAGTGGGACTGACAAGTGTATGGCCATACCTGAATAAGTTGGGATACTTATTCGTTAGGTTCAGTCCACGCGGTATCAAGAGATCAATAAGTATATAAGAGGATGACAAGGCCATGCCTCTTACTTATATATCGCTGTCAGTTGGCAAGGGATATACAAGATCACTACCGGGTTATGTTTCACATTAGACTGCAAGTCTCCATCTTAATTGGGGGCTGTAACGGTTTGCTAGAACCCACTTACAGTCTGTGGGCCTTAGGCCCACTACCAACATAAAGACGGACCCACAGGATCGTACACATAGAACGACTGAACGTTGACAAATCGGAATTGGAACGAAAACCAAATTAATTGAGTTATTGACATTAGGTTATGTCATAATTAATTCAATTATAAAGGGAGAAATTTATTTTACTTTAATTTAAGTTTAGGTTATTTTAATTTGATGAAATTGTATTTAATTGTATCAATTAGGATTTTATAATATGGTTTTATTCAATGCTAATGAAATAAGGTAAATCAATTAAATCAAATTAAATAATCTATAGTTTTAATTAAACTCCTAGTAGGCTAAGCAGTATATATACTAAAGGAGTATATATAGGAAGCCTTAACCTAATTCTCCCTGTGATCGAACAATGTTTCTTTTTTTAGGAACGCACGACTCTCTCGGAAAGGAGTCTCGACATCGAGCAACCCTTCCTCGCGTGGGGTTTTTAGAATGGAAATTCATTTTTGGAAAATTAGATTATTTCATAAAAGAACCGAGACCTAAGCCTCAATAGAATGTGTAGGAGTTGCCACCTGGCTCAGCACAACCGGGAAATTACAATGTAGGTGAACCAGATGAAGGCCGCTACACTTTCCAGAGATCTAGGTCTGCACAAGTCCCCTATTTCGTGTCTAATCAAAATAAAATTCGGCCAATGTTCATAGATGGTATTTTATAATTCTAAAGTTCATTTTTATTAAATTAAAGCACACATTGTACGCACAAGTCAAAATAAAACAATAAATAAATATCTTATTACAACCCAGTTGAATAAAAACAAAAACTCTCAACCTCACCTTACAAGAGCCTAAAATACACGATGATCTAAGAATTTTACAATCGCCTAAAATACACGAATTAATCTATTAATTACATCAAAAATAAAAATAAAAGAAATTAAAAACTGCAAAACAAATGGTTAGCACTATTTATAGCACACCACAAATAGGACTCAAATTGGATAGAATTGGGAATTTAGAGATCGGGGGCATGCATTTAGGGGGGTAACCGGGTCGGCTCGGCTAGCTGGCCCGATTAGACCTGGAAAACAATTTTGAAACGTCCCTGTATGTTTGTTTTGTGAGAAAATCATTTTGAAAGCGTTTTATTTTTCCGGTTTACTTTAATTTAGCATGTGAGGTGGGTCGGTTTTCGGGAGAATCAGGTCTCCGTCGTGGCATTGTTCTATATGCAATAACATCAAAAATTAAATCTAAGGTCGTGAATGCACACAACAAAATTCATTTTTGATGATTTTCTGATTTTTCTGAATTTTTAGGATTTTTGGAAATTTTTGTGGATTATTCTGGAAATTCTGCTATTGGACGAGAATTACAATCGTACGACTGTAATTACAGTCGTACGACTGTAATTATAGTCTTGCGACTGTAGATCGTCCAGATGCAAAAAAATCGCCAAAATTTGCTTAAATAAAACAAAAGGCCACGGAAAATCAAGAACACTCGTATGACTATATATACAGTCGTGCAGCTGTTCTTCTTCACAAGAACAGTCGTACGACTGTTCTTGATTTTCAGAAATAGCAAGCACGAAAAATAAGTTTTTATGCACAAAATCACATCAAAACACCCAGAAAAAGCAGTAAGATGGAGGTTTGAGGTATAATTACCTTTGTGGCACTGATCCACCATAGGTTTGACAGCTGGAAATGTCCCAATCACCTCCAAATTGCTTCTTTTCCCTTTAGTGCTAAGGTTCCAAGAGTTGTCCAAAATCCTCCAAAATGTGATGGATTTTTTGTGGGTTTAAGGTCTGGAATTAATTGAATTTGAACCGCCAAGTTATTAACCTATGATTTCTATCAAATTTTAATTTTATGACACTAGAATCAAAAGAAAAAGAGAAGAAAAAGATATTGTGTCTTTGGTTGAATATCTCTCCTTTTCTTTCCTTTTTCTTCTTCTTCTTCTTCTTTTAATCTTACAATTCTAGCCAAAAAGTCCCACTCTTTTCCTCTTCTTTTCCTTTTATCCCTACCTTTCTTGCTGCACAAGACCGAGCATTAATTGCCCTTCAAGTCACTTCCAATTTTTTTATTTCTCAGGTATGGGCTACTGTACCTGCTCTGCACTTACAGCTGTACAATTGTAAATATATATATTTTTTATGTCTGGAAAATTCCGGCGCTTACAGTTGCCCCTCGGGTGATCAAATTCGACACCCGATACCAGGTCTAAAATACCTGAGGTGATAAATTTGATAGCGCGGATTGAAGCGCCGCAGACATAGGAAAGAAAACACAGCTGATCTGGGCCGATACCAGATCTACACATATCCAAGGTGGATCTGCTGAAACTTGAAATGATGAATCTGACATAAGCCGATACCGGGTTTATGTTACCCGAGGAAAGGTTGATGGTGAAATAAGCCGATACCGGGTCTAGGTTACCCGAGGCGAGGTTGAAGATGAAATAAGCTGATACCAGGTCTAGGTTACCCGAGGCGAGGTTGAAGATGAAATAGGCCGATACCGGGTCTAAGCTACCCGAGGCGAGGTTGAAGATGAAATAAGCCGATACCGGGTCTAGGTTACCCGAGGCGAGGTTGGAGATGAAATAAGCCGATACCGGGTCTAGGTTACCCGAGGCGAAGATGAAGATGAAATAAGCCGATACCGAGTCTAGGTTACCCGAGGCGAAATTGCTGTGGATCATGGAATGGAGCCGATCTGGGCCGATACCGAGTTTATGTTACCCGAGGCGGATTTGCTGGGGATTATGGAATGAAGCCGATCTGGGCCGATGCCGGGTCTATGTTGCCTGAAGCGGATCTGCTAGGGATTATGGAATGAAGCCGATCTGGGCCGATGCTGGGTCTATGTTACCCGAGGCAAATCTGTTAGGGATTATGGAATGAAGCCGATCTGAGCCGATGCTGGGTCTATGTTACCCGAGGCGAATCTATTGGGGATTATCCGTGTCTGAGATAGCGATGATGAATTCCTGCATTTGAAATTCCGAGTCTTCATTCCTTGATAGAGAAAATTTTTGCCCTTTCGATCAAGAATGAAGACTAGCTGGGAATGAATGCTCCGTGTATGTTATGTATTTATGCATGATGATGTATATGCATGTGGATCCTAAAGGATGCATTTCTCGTTGTTTATCCAAAATTGATGCTTCTCTTTTCTGCTGGGGAAGATATGTTTTTCCCCCGGCCAGTGTAAGACACTCTTCATTTAGAGCTTTTCTTTGTTGAAAACATATGAGGACTGCTCGGAAAATAAGATGACTGCTGGGGATACGTGACAACCGCTGGGGAAAAGATCATAGTGTCCCTTGTAAATGTTCCGCTGGGGAGTAATGTGGAGGATCCCGCTGGGGAAATGTCGTAAGGATTCCTATGGGGAAACAGTGGAGAAGTTCTACCCTTCTGCTCCTGTGATTTATGAATCTGGAAGTGCTCTAAATTTTGCCTGGGTTCCCCAATATGGGTTTTCAGCCCAGCGAGCTGCTCTAACTTTTGCCTGAGGTGCCTTTTCGGTTTTTACCCCAACGAGCCTTTTTTTTCTTTAAATTTAAGATGAACAAAGACCGACTGAAATGGCACCATGAATACTTGTCCCGTCATCCTTCTAGTGATGATATAATGCAGAAAAGTGCTGTATGTAGCAGCAGTGGCATTCAATTTCTTGTTAGAAGCAGGCTTGATTTCTTCAACAGTCAAGTTTTTGGACTACCACTGTTGCTCTTTGGAAAGGTGAATTAGATTTGGAGGATGATAAAAGATTTTTGATTGTATGTATTTAGTACATTTTTATTGTTAAATAACGTGATATGTTCAACCAGTTAAATGCAAAGTGCTTTCCTTAAATGGATGTTTAAGTAAGATAACATTGTTTATGCATTTGAATAACCACATAAATATATTTAAACTAACACATCACTTTATTGATAAAATCAAAATGAGTACATTTGAAAAGATTGGTTCCCAAAATTGTATGCACTCCACACAGAGCCAGAATCCGTCATCAGTCGTCCCCTTCAGATTTTCTGACTGATCATTTTCTCTTATGTCTTAACTTTTGCCTAGACCGCTCTTTTTGAGTTTTCAGCCTAGCAGACTCTTTTTTTTTAAGACATGATAAAGCTTTAAGCAGTCTTGATTGATAGGATTTGTGAACTCATTTCCATCCATGTCTATGATGCTGACACCACCTTTTGATATCACCTTCTTCACAACATAGGGCCCCTCCCAATTGGGTCTGAATTTCCCCCTAACATCGATATTCGAAGGCCTTAATTGTTTTAGAACCAAGTCCCCCGCTTTCAGCTACCACCTGGGGCACTTCACATTCTGGTTATATGCTCTGGCCATTCTGTGTTGGTACATCTGCAAGTGATCCAGTGCTTTCAGGCTTTTTTCATCTAGCGCTGCCAACTGCTTGTATCTAGCTTGAGCCCATTCAGTTTCTGGCAACTAAGCTTTTAAGGTGACCCTGAGTGACTTGAGCTCTATTTCTACTTGTAACACTGCTTCCATACCATACACCAAGGCATAGGGGGTTTCCCCTGTTGGCGTTCTGACACTGGTTTTGTAACCCCAAAGAACGTATGGTAGCTTGTTAGCCCAGTCTCTGTAGGTGGTTACCATTTTCGATAAGATCTTCTTTATCACCTTATTAGCTGCTTCCACTACACCGTTAGCTTGGGGCCTGTATGGAGAAGACTTATGGTGCCCAATGCCATGTTCTGAAAGCAGCTCAGCTGTTGCCCCTTGGAATTGCACTCTGTTGTCAGTCACTATATGATGGGGAACCCCATATCAAGTGAAGATGTTCTTTTGGATAAACTTGACCATCTGCTTAGCTGTTACACTAGCGAAGGATTCTGCCTCCACCCACTTTGAGAAGTAATCAACTGCCACAGCTATGAATCGATGCCCATTAGATGCTACAGGATGAATCTCACCAATCATATCTATGCCCCATACTGAAAATGGCCAAGGAGATGCCATATTCTATAGTTCAAGTGGTGGAAGATGACTGATATCAGCATAGATCTGACACTCGTGACACCTTCTTACTCTCCTCATACAATCAGCCTGCATAGTCATCTAGAAGTACCCCTGTCTCATTATCTTCCTGGCTATAGCGAGTACATTCATATGTGGCCTGTAGGATCCTGCATGTACTTGCTGCATCACTGTTTCTGCCTCTTGCTCTGTCAGACACCTAAGAAGAACACCATTTGTTGTTCTCTTATATAGCCTATCCTCAAAAATTCTGAACTAACTGGCTAGCTTTCTTAATGACACCTTAGCAGCGGTACTGGCTCCCTCTGGATATTTTCCTTCCTTCACATACTTGTAAATATTGAAGAACCATGGCTTTTCCTCAGCTGTCAATTCCATTACTTCATGCACTTCAAAGCAGGGTTGTCTGGAAGTTGCTATAACCAGTGGTTGTACTTGATTTTCTTCTGGATTCTCCCACATAGAAGACAGTGTTGCTAGTGCATCAGCCATCTTGTTCTCATCTCTGGGGACATGTCTAAATTCATATTGGCCGAAAAGCTCTTTTTTGTACTGTAGTAGCTCCAAGTAAGGCCGTAAGGCTTTTTCTTTCAGTTCCCATTCACCTTGAGCTTGCCTAATCACTAAAAGTGAATCTCCAATGATCAAGACATCATTTGCCCCTAGTGTCAATAGAGCTTCCATCCCAAATAAGCATGCTTCATACTCTGCTCCATTGTTGGTTATAGGAAAATCCAACCTCTTCGACAAAGGAATGATTTCACCGTCCGGTGTTGCTATGATTACCCCGATTCCAGCACCCTTCCTATTCACGACACCATCAAAGCATATAACCCATCTCTTTACTTCTACCAGGGCCAGCTGTTCATCTGGGAACTCCAAATTCTCTGTGTAATCTGATTCCAGCGGCTGATTTGCTAGAAATTCTTTTACGGCTCGACCTTTGATGGTTTTCTTGGTGACGTACTCAATGTTGAATTCTGACAACAGCAAGAGCCATCTAGATAACTTCCCAACCAACACCAGTGCTTCATACAGATACTTCATTGGATCCACTTTGGCTACGGCCTGCACTTTGTATGACTGGAAATAATGGCGTAACTTCTTGGTTAGCCAGATCATTGCCACACATGTCTTCTCCACCAGTGTGTACTTGGTTTCATACTCCAGCAGCTTCTTGCTGAGGTAGTAAATAGGATACTCCTTCCTACCATCTTGTTCTTGTGCCAACATTGCCCCTACAGAGGAATCTTCAATGGCCAAATACTATATCAAAGGCTGCCCTGGAATTGGTGGGCTTAAAACTGGCGGATTTACCAGATAAGCTTTGATTTTCTTAAACGCCAACTGACATCTGGCATCCCATACAATCGGCTGATCATTCTTTAATAGCTTGAAAATCGGCTCATAAGTAGAAGTCAACCGTGCTATAAAGCAACTGACGTACTATAAGGAACCCAAGAATGAGCGGACTTCCTTCTCTGTTTTTGGAGCTGGCATGTCTCAAATAGCTTTGATTTTATCTAGGTCCATTTCTATTCCTCTCTGGCTGACTACATGACCCAACAGCTTCCCTGATGTGACTCCGAATATGCACTTCTTAAGGTTGAGTCGCAAGTTATATTCTCCAATGCGTGTAAGAAATCTATGCAGGATAACAGGATGTTCCTCTCAGGTCATTAATTTAACAAGCATATCATCAACATGCACTTCAACTTCTTTATGGATCATATCATGCAGTAAAGTTATGATAGCCCTTTGGTAAGTGGCTCCTGCATTCTTCAATCTAAAGGGAATTACTCTGTAGCAGAAGGTGCCCCACTCCGTGATGAACGATGTCTTCACTTTATCAATTACATCGATCATGATCTGGTTGTATCCTGAAAATCCATCCATGAAGGAGTACATTGCTACTTTTGCTGCACTATCAACTAGGACATCGATATGAGGTAGCAGGAAGTTATCTTTTGGGCATGCCTTATTCAGGTCCCTGTAATCGACACATACTCTAACCCTTCCATCCTTTTTAAGTACTGGGACGATATTGGCTAGCCATTCTATATAATCCACCACTTCGAGGAACTTGGCTTCTATCTACTTAGCCACTTCTTCTTTCACTAATATAGCCCATTCTGGCCTCAGTCTTCTCAGTTTCTACTTCACCAGCTTGAACTTAGGGTCCATCGTGATCTTGTGAACTGCTATTTTTGTGTCTACACCTGGCATGTCCTTGTATGACCAAGCGAAAGCTTTAACATGTTTTTGCAATATTCTTGTAAGTTCTCTCTCTTCCTCGGGGTTCTAGCTCATATGAAATGAATACCATTTTGGGATTTTTATCTGTACTTATGTTGATTTCATGCAATACAGTGTCATGTATGCTAAATATGCTTGATGGTAATTCAAATGCATGCATAGAATTATCAGGATAAACATCACACAAGTAAGCAAACTGGGATTTCATTGCATTAAACTTGTTATAGAGTACATCATTCATATTGAAAATGGAAGCAATAGATACAATAAAATCATTTTCATCCTCCACAGGCGGAGGGCCTTACACTTCTTTAACTTTCTCATTTAGCCCTAGGACATCATCCAGATCTGTAGCTACTTTGGCTTCTTGTTCAATAGGAATAGTGGTCTTCTTAATTTCAGCCACCTGCGTCTTAGCCTTCTTCATGATCTCGGCTATCTCAGCAACCACAGAATCTAAGTCTTAGCCTTCTTCATGATCTCGGCTATCTCAGCAACCACAGAATCTAAGTTCACCTTGATCATCAACTCCTCTTCAAACCCTTCTTTAGACTTCCTAAATGCCTTGCTTAAGGCAGTAGTCAGTGCCCCTGAGATCGCTTTTACTGATTCATCGCAGACTTTCTCTTTGGTTTTCTGCTTGGGTACCTTCATTGTTTTTGTTATCTCTTTAGGTGGCTCAGTTTGCAGAACAGCAGACTTAGCAATTACCTCTTCCTCCATCACGGGGGCTACTGGCTCTTCCCGGCTTTTTTCAAAATCCATGACATCAGAGAATATTTTAAAGCCCAGGTATTCAATGTTCCCGACCCTCACTGGTTCGGCTTGGTCCTTATACAACTCTTCTCCTGCCTTTATGGATGGTTTCATCATAGGTTTGCTGTTCTTGCCCCTTCTCTGATTTTTCTGGTCAGATGTTTCTTCTGCATACCCTAGCCCAAACTGTTTTGGCTTTCCTGAGTCAATGTTAAACTCAGGCACCCCCTGCAAGTTAATTTCGAGTCCCATGCCAGGGATAAAATTCTGCTTGTGAAGGTACTTAGACAACCATTCTGGCATATAGTTCTCGTAGATGACCAACGGAGCATCTGTGGCTTCCTCTTCCCCGACCGTGGCGATCTGGAATCCGCCAAATGGTACAACTCCTTTATTTACAGCAGCAATCATGGATTGGGCATCCGCCTCAATAGTCACTATCTCACGATTTATCGAGAACTTTATTTTCTAATGCAAAGTAGAATGGACACCTCTTAGTGGGTGGAACCATGGCCTTCCCAACAGCAGGGAGAAAGTGACCGGGATGTCTATCACAGTGAAAATGACCATTGACTTAATTGACTCTACCTCCACTTCAACTTCAAAAATACCAATTACTGCTCTTTTCAAATCATCATAGGCCCTGATCACAGTGGAAGACTTTTTCAAACTTTCTTCGCTCAGACCCAGGAATGGTAACATTTTCAAGGGACATATATTCAGGGCTGACCCATCATCTATCATCATGCACGGCATAACCATATCCATGATGTTGACCTTAATCTACAGAGCTTTATTGTGAGCCCTTCCCCTGTGTGGCAGATCTTTCTCTGAAAATACAATGTCAAGGGATCCTACATGAATTTTATCTAACAAGCAGCACATTGCCTCCAGAGAAGCAATCAGAGACACTTCAATTTCAGAAAGCTTTTTGACCAAAGCTACTCTGTGCTCCTTGGAAGTCAACAATAAATGCCACAGACTAGCTTGGGCTGGAGTTTTCTTCAGTTGTGAAATAACCAGATCTTCCTTTTCTACTTCCTTTGGCACTGACATACTGCTTGATCCTGTCACTGGGGTTTTCTCATTCTGCTGCACTACTGGTTGGTAGACCCTACCACTTCTTGTTACATTCTAAACTTCGGACATCTTTGGCTTTTCTACAACAAGCAGCTTAACGGTCTTATCATAACCGTACTCTTCATATTCATCCTCTGAATCCAAGTCATCCAAGCTCACAGGCTTCACTTCCCTCTGATCTATCAACTTCCCACTCTCTGACTTCACCTCAACATCATTGGCCACCACAGACTGTACGGTAGGGTTTGCTTGGAGGATTTGAGCAAAGATAAAATTGTCTGGTAAC
Organism: Euphorbia tirucalli; assembly: GCA_039660915.1. Lineage (NCBI taxonomy): Eukaryota > Viridiplantae > Streptophyta > Magnoliopsida > Malpighiales > Euphorbiaceae > Euphorbia > Euphorbia tirucalli. Next base: position 20,034,309 of record CM077634.1, on the reverse strand, counting down.
CCCGACTTGACCATGTTGACTTGCCTTTCAAATGTTGGCAGCGGATTATTTTTTGTACTGGGTTTGGCAGGCTTTTGTAGTTTTCCCTCGTCAATAAGCTTCTGGATGGCGTCTCTCAACTTATAACAATTATTGGTTCTATGTCCTACCATGATGTGGTAAGTACAGAAATTGTCTTTATCTTCATCCGCTGGTTTCTCGAATGGCCTGAGAGAACATAACAGTCCACCATTCCTACACTTAGCAAAAATCTTGGCCAGGGAGAAAGCCCAAGGTGATATGCCGTGACCATCCAGACCTCTGCTTTGGTTTCCTCGCTGCTGTGACACCGTAGCAACCCTGGCTTGCTTAACCTCAGAAACTTGTCCTCCCTTACTTGTAGAACCAGAGCCGGATCCACTGCTTGACCCAGCTGTAGTACTCGATCCATACCCAGAGCTGTACCAGGAGCTTGTACTTCCCTTATGGCCTATGGTCTTTTCCTCCTCATCTCTCTCAATTTTCATAGCCATACTGTATACTTTGCTGAGCTCACTGAAAGGGTGGAACTTTATGTTGTTCTTGAAGATGTCCCTACTACCATCAATCAACTTCTGGATCAACTCATCTTCATCTGGGTGATTCTTTAACAAGATCATCTTATTCATCCACCTTTGATAGTATTCATCAAAGGGCTTGTTTGCCTTCTACTTAACTCTTTCCAGGTCGTACAGCTTCACCTGAATCTTGGTATTAAAGCTGTAGTATTTGATAAAAGTCACCGATAAAGCCTCCTAGTCTGATTGCTCTTCTTCAAATAAAGAGTTGTACTAGCTCAATGCTCCTCCCTTGAGTGTAGTCGGGAAGATATTGATAAGTTGTTGCTTAGTGTCACTGGCCGTCAACATGACTAGTGCATAGAGATTAACATGGGCTTCTGGTGAACCCATTCCCTTGTAGGAGGGAACCTTTGGCACTTGAAAGCCAATAGGAAAAGTTTCAATGCCTTTGCTGATCATGGCATCTATGTTAACCCCCCTCTTGGAGTCCGAATTGACACTGACCCCTTTCTTCAACTGGGTCATAACTTCATCCAGCTAAGAATATTTCGCCTTCATTTTTCTCTCCATAGCTGCCTTAATTTCTTGCAGCTTCTCCAGACTAGATGAGGCATCACCACCCTATTGAGACAATTTAGCCTCTTTCTCCTTTCCAGCTCCACTAGCACCGGTTTCACCAGCTTCCTTCACAACAGCCCGCATCTCTTCCTTCAGCATGTCACGGAAATCCTGAGATCTTGGGAAATCCTTTAGGGCATCAGCAAGACTCGGTGTTTGGTTGGCCATCTCAAATTCTTCCTCTGAATCAGATTCAAATTCTATTTCTACTGCTCTTCATTCCCCAACAACCCTCAGAGCCTGAGATCTTGTCCTCGATCGATCCAGTTTACTTTGCTTGACATCACGCGGGAAATGTTAGGGACAATGAACGAATGGAATGGTGACATGAAGAGTGATACACTAAAGGTGATTTATGATGAATGAATGAAATGATGCCATGAGTGACGTGATGATATGGATGATCTCTATTTATTATTATTATTTTTTCTTTTGGTACATTCCAAGAACAGCTAATGCCATGCAAAAGATTATGCAAAAGGATCACGTGTGGACCCCACACAGACAAGGGTTCGGTGCTTTTGGGGCACCTAGTGAATTTTGTGCAATGGTCATGTGTATGCCGATACACGGACAGAGTTTCAACGCTTTGTAGGTCTATGAGATTACATGAAATGGTCGCATGGGGGCCACCCCACGGACAGAGTTCTAATGCTTTTGAGGCATATGATATGAAGTGATGTTATAAAAGAGTCACATGTATCCGGGGACACGGACAGAGGTTCAGCGTTCGGGGAACACCTTGCATGATTTGGTGATATTATGAAATGCCCCTATATGTGAACTAATCCGGCTCTCGGGGGGTACCTCAAATGGTTTCACAATGTTATGAAATGGTCCGATGTGAACCATGATGCGCAAGCAGAATTTTGACGTTACCATGACGCCTATGATGAATGACGTGATGTCGTGTAATGATATTGTGTGACCTGCCACACGAAAATAGACTTAAGATCATTGTGATCCCTATTGAATGAAATGGTTTGGTGAAATGGCCGAGTGCAATCCGGCGCACGAGAAGAACACGGGCAGTTTTGTGACTCCCGATATGTTATGAAATGATATGATCGTGATGGGCACCCTTGGAATGTCCTCAATTTAAATGAGATGAGATAATATGGATGCTTATGTCACACAAAATGCAAATGGCTGCACAAAAATGTGGTTAGGATGCATGACATACATAATGATGTTGTGTATGCTTTGTGAAAATGCTAACACACGAATATAATGTTATGGCTGCCAAAGAAAGGGTTAGTGTGAATGTCACATGGATGATTTACTATTTTCACACACGAAAATAAAATGCAAGTGGCTGCACAAAAGATGTGAGTTAGTATCACATAAATGCTTTGCATGTATGGCGTGTCATGTTCATGAAAATGGCAATGATGGTATGTCACGGATGGCGAGAAACACAAAGCACATGAAGCGTATTCCTCCAACCTTATTCCTCCAAACGTGGTCAGTCTTTGAAAATCCTAACCGAGTCCTAGGAGGGGTTCTCTTCCATCATCAACCGGGGATGATGAAGGCGCAATTTATAGCATTCATATAATTTATTTTGTTATCCTAAGGGAATCCAACTAAGGTTGCCTATATGAGTTCAGTCCAAGTCGGGTTAAAATCAAGACTCCCATAGCAAAATATACTCCTCACTTATACCCACTCAAGGGTCCGAACGAAGGGGTTCATACGAGGCTATGGGTGGTGTTTCGTATCCATGCCCCTAAGACCAAGAGGAAAATAGATGACACTTCAACAATACAACGGGCTAAAAATGGGATACTTAACCTAATGCAAAAATGTCTCACTAAAGAATGCAAAATAAAATACCATACAAGAATCATCCACCTTATTTTGATTAGACATTTTTCAGAGCTTGTCAAATTCTTTTAAGTTTTTAAGAAAACTTTTGTAAGAAATCCCTAGCAGAGTCGCCACTGTGAGTGGACGACGTTTTTTTTTTGGAAACGCACGACTCTCTCAGAAGGGAGCCTCGACATCGGGCAACCCTCCCTCGCGTGGGGTTTTTAGAATGGACATTCATTTTTGGAAAATTAGATTATTTCATAAAGAACCGAGACCTATGTATCAATAGAATATGTAGGAGTCGCCACCCGGCTCAGCTCAATCGGGAAATTATAACGTAGCTAAACCGGACGAAGGCTGCTACACTTTCCAGAAATCTAGGTCCGGACAAGTCTCCTATTTCATGTCTAATCAAAATAAAATTCGGCCAATGTTCATAGATGGTATTTTATAATTCTAAAGTTCATTTTTATTAAATTAAAGCACACAGTGTACACACAAGTCAAAATAAAACAATAAATAAATATCTTATTACAACCCAATTGAATAAAAACAAAAACTCTCAACCTCACCTTACAAGCGCCTTAACTACACGATGATCTAAGAATTTTACAATCGCCTAAAATACATGAATTAATCTATTAATTACATCAAAAATAAAAATAAAAGAAATTAAAAGCTACAAAACAGATGGTTAGCACAATTTATAGCACACCACAAATTGGACAGAATTGGGAAATTAGAGATCGAGGGCATGCATTTAGGGGGTAACCGGGTCGGCTCGGCTAGCCGGCCCGATTAGACCTGGAAAACAATTTTGAAATGTCCCTGTATTTTTGTTTTGTGAGAAAATCATTTTGAAAGCATTTTCTTTTTCCAGTTTACTTTAATTTAGCATGTGAGGTGGGTCGGTTTTCCGGAGAATCGGCTGTAGATCATCCAGATGCAGAAAATCGCCAAAATTTGTTCAAATAAAACAAAAGGCCGCGGAAAATCAAGAACACTCGTACGACTATATATACAGTCATGCTGCTATTCTTCTCCACAAGAACAGTCGTATGACTGTTCTTGATTTCTAGAAACAGCAAGCCCGAAAAATGAGTTTTTATGCACAAAATCACATCAAAACACCCAGAAAAAAGCAACAAAATGAAGGTTTGAGGTATAATTACCATTGTAGAGCTGATCCACTGTAGGTTTGACCACTAGAAACGTCTCAATCACCTCCACATTGCTTCTTTTCCCTTAAGTGCTAAGGTTCCAAGAGTTGTCCAAAATTCTCCAAAATGTCACGGATTTTTTGTGGGTTTAAGGTGTGGAATTAATTGAATTTGAAGTGCCAAGTTATGAACCTATGATTTCTATCAAATTTTAATTTTATGACACTAGTTACAAAAGAAAAAGAGAAGAAAAAGATATTGTGTCTTTGGTTGAATATCTCTCCTTTTCTTTCCTTTTTCTTCTTCTTCTTCTTCTAATCTTACAATTCTGGCAAAAAGTCCCACTCTTTTCCTCTTCTTTTCCTTTTATCCCTACCTTCCTTGTTGCACAAGACCGGGCATTAATTGCCCTTCAAATCACTTCTAATTTTTTTATTTCTCAGGTATGGGCTGCTATACCTGCTCTGCACTTACAGTCGTACGACTGTAAATAATTTTTTTTTAGTCTGGAAAATTCCGGTGCTTAGACTCCCTAACTCTAATAAAGAATTTGTAGCTGATAAGTTCGGTTTTTGACCTTATCTTTTAGGCAATTTCATGGTTTAAATGGCAATTTTTTCGAGTCCTTTGTGTGAATGCTTATTTGGTTTTGCGTATTTTGTGGTTTTTATGTTTTGGTTAGATTTTCATAACTTTTAGTATTTTTCATGTTTTTTAGGGGTGTTTTTGTAATTTTGGATAATGCATCATTTTTGTGGTGCGTGGCTGTGGTGTGGTTATGTTTCTTTATGTTTGTTTTGGACAGGCATTATGACCCGGACCGAAAGTTGGAGCGACGGCGGCAAAGAAGAGTTTGAAGTGCTGAAAAGCAAGGTGGCACGGCGTGCCATTTCAGCGTGCTAAGGGACGGAATCCAGTGGATTGGCACGAAGTCGTGCCACCACCAGTAGCACGGCGTGCCAAACCCAAACCTACACACCACGGTGTACCACCACCACCAGCACGGCGTGCCAAACCCAATTCTACGCAGAACGGCGTGCCGAGCTCCGGAATTCTGCTGTGGCCCTACTTTCATCTTTTCTGTTTAGTGGTTTTAACCTAGCCGTATAAATAGGTTATTTTCTAAGTTGTTTGGATCTTTTTCCAGACTTTTAAAGTGTAAAGCACAAACTTGTAGCTAGGTTTGATTGCTTGAACTCTTTGTTTCTTTGAGTTTGAACCCTCAATTGGTAGAAGTTTTGCATTGAACCTTCCCCTTTTGCGATGTTCTTGGTTCCGAATTGAGTTCGTCTATAGAGGTACACCCCAAGCATCTTCACAACCATCGGAATCCGGTTAATCGGACCAAAAGGGCATAAGTTCCTTTTCTTCTCTTTTGTAATTCGATTAGTTAGTTTTGATTCCTCAATTGATTATGTTTGGTTGTAAACATTGAATTCTTACCATCTTTCTTGATTAATACAATTGATTGCAATTTAATTTCAATTTTTACACCTTTTCTTTATGCAATTCCTTTAATGATAATCTAGTCTCATAAGATCTTAATTTATTAAGTTCATATTTGTGGCATTACCTAGATTGACGCATAGGAAACCATTAGTATTGACGATACTGTGGAATTTACGTGCCCCTATTTTCTGAGTTTTAGAATTAGACCGCCTCTAAACAAGGGAAACCGGCTAAGGACCTAAAAGATCTAGACACGTTAGGTTGAATTATCGAAAGAACATAATTAAGGGTTAATTGTTGAGTTAAATTCATCTATTTTAATTAATTGATAAAGCCATCACCATTAGCATTCATAGGTCGGTAAACCACTAATTGATAACCCAAATTCAAGTGCAAAGTAAGCTGGGATAGATCAACTAGGAGTAGGATAATTTAGTTGTTAGTATAATCACACCCCAAAATTAAGTTCCGCCTAGGACACGCAAGGAACCCAAGTAGTTTAGTGTTTGCAGAATATTTTTTCTCTGTGGGATCGATACCTGGACCAACCAGAATTATTAATTGTCAACGATAGGTACACTACCTTAGTTGTGCGATTCTAGGTTTAGTTTCACTACTTCACCTAGGATCCACAAAGTATTTGGCGCCGTTGCCGGGGAGATTTATTTTCCTGCATCATTGAACCAAAGGTCTATTTGCTGATCTAGGTACTGTTTATGTGCATATAGTTAGATAATTTTTCTTTTTCGTGGATATTTGTTGCAAATATTTTTTTTCATTTTTATTATTTCTTTTTTTTTCTCTGTGTGTGTGTGCTTTCTAGCTTATGCGAACTCATTCTTAGCACCCTGAGCTTTCACCCTATAACCTTGAAATTAAGCATTTTTATAGCAGGAACCGTAGTGCACAACAAGAGCGAATTGTCCAAATGGATCTTCAGCAACGTGAGGAAGAGGAGAGACAGCTACGGGAAAGAGCTGAGCAAGAGCGACTCCGGCGAGAGTGGGAGGAATTTGAAAGAAGAAGGGGTGGTGATAGAGACAACATGGTCATGACTGATCTAATGGCTCTACATCGACCCCGGAACAGATCCGGAGTGGTTCTCCCAGCCATCACTGCTAATCACTTTGAGTTGAAGTCCAGTATGATCAATTTGACCCAAGGGAATGGGCTGTTCAGTGGCAGAATAAGTGATAACCCTAATGATCACTTAGACCAGTTTCTCATGGTCGCCGATACAGTCCGAATCGGTGGGGTGCCCCAAGATGCGGTGCGGTTGAAGTTGTTTCCCTTCTCATTATGCGGGGGAGCAATGAAATGGTACAAGTCCTTGAGACCCAGGTCGGTGACTTCATGGGATCAATTGGAAGAACAATTTTTAGCATATTACTTTCCACCATCAAAGACGGTTCAGTTAAGGAACGAGATTATAGGATTCCGACAATTTGGGACTGAGACTCTCAACGAAACATGGCAAAGGTTTCAACGGTTGTTGCGGAACTGTCCCTACCATGACATGCCGCGATTTACTCAGGTAAGCACGTTTTATCATGGTTTGACACCAGCTAACCATGCCATTATTGATTCTTTTGCAGGTGCAGACATTTTTAAGAAGATTACTACGCAAGCCGAGGAGTTGATCGCGGAGCTGGCTAGGAAGAGTACCTTGTCGCAGTCGGACACGCCAACAAGGAGTGATGTTCGGGCTGTGGATTTGGGACGCCAAGATGTAGCCATGGACCACGTGAACAAGAAGCTAGACCTGTTGATGTCCCGCTTGAATTTAAATGTGCCACAATACCAGCCGGTGTTGTGTGTATCATGTGGAGCGGAGCATCCCGGTCAAGAATGTGCATTGGGCCATCCATTCGCCCAACCGTCCGAGAATGTAAGTTTTGTGGGAGGAAACCAAAGGTACAACAACTCTAACTCTTACCCACTAAATTTCAATAATAATAACAATTAAGGAAGAAGGTATCAACACCCGAACATATCTTATGGTAATAACCAAAATGTGTTGAGACCTCCTTCCGGATTCCATTATGAGCACCGTGAGCAGGGGTTAGGTAACGCCCCATTTGTTCCTAATGACCAATCCCCACAGCATCCTCGACAATCTAAGCAAGATGAGACGGTTTTGTCCTTGTCAAAAGACATCTCGTCTTGGCTTGCTGATAATGCGGCATACTGTAGGGATTTGGGCAAGTAGGTGGCTCAAATGAGTAGGGAAAGGCAGGAAAGACCTCAAGGAGAACTCCTGAGTAAAACTAAACAAAACCCTAAGGGACATCAACGGGAGACAGCTCAAGCTATAACCCTGCGAAGTGGTAGGCAAGTGGAGGACCGAGTGCAAAACGCTGATATTCCATCCCAACCTACTGAGGTAAGTGAAGAGTCGGGAGAGGTAAGCAACCCTGACTCGATTTCTGAACCCAAACCTAGCACAAATGAAAAGGGGAAAATTCCTGATCCAGTGAGAGCCTATGTGCCTAAACTCCCTTATCCTCAAAGGGAGAAGAAAAATAAACTGGAGCAGAAATATTCCAAATTTCTGGAAATTTTTAAGAAGTTAGAATTTAATATGCCATTGATTGAGGCTCTCCAAGAGATGCCTTCTTATGCTAAATTCTTTAAAGAACTTCTGGCAGGGAAAAGAAAGCTAGGCGAGGACGAAGTGGTGGTTTTAACAAAGGAATGTTCGGCAATTATCACTAACAAACTTCCACCCAAGCTCAAAGATAGGGGCAGTTTTACTATCCCATGCCGGATAGGAAACTTGGAGATTGCCAATGCCCTATGTGACTTGGGTACAAGTATCAATTTGATGCCTCTGTCGTTTTTTAGGAGACTTGGACTGGGAAACCCAAAGCCGACCAACATGACCCTCCAATTGGCGGATAGATCTCTCACAAGGCCAAAGGGGGTGGTCGAGGACGTGTTAGTAAAGGTGGACAAGTTTATCTTCCCCGCGGACTTCGTGGTAATGGATATGGAGGAAGATAGCTCGGTGCCCCTTTTGCTTGGAAGACCATTTCTTGCAACCGTTAGGACTTTGATAGATGTCCAGGAAGGTAAGATTATTCTTAGGTTGCACAACAAGGAGGTAAGTTTCAACATCTATAACTCAATGAAATATCCATTAGATGTTGAAAGCTGTAATTTTGTAGACTCCTTTTGTCCTATTGATGCTTATGTGATAGAGAAAGGTTTCAATCAAGGGGAGTTCGTGCTCTTGTATAACTCCCGGTTGAAACTATTTTCGGGCAAATTGAGAAGTCGGTGGACGGGACCGTTTACCGTGCATAAGGTCTATCCCTCCGGGATGGTGGAAATTGAAACCCCGGAGGGAATTCAACAAGTAAACGGGCATCGATTGAAGCCCTACGTTAGCGGAGGGGTGAAGGAGGAGAAGCAAGTCTTACTCCTTCGTGATGGGTAATGCGTCATCGTGGACGTAGAAGTCGAGCTATTCCGACTATAAACATAGTAATGAGGTATGTGTACTTCCCTTGTACATTAATTTTTGTGTTAATATTTTTTTGTGTGTTTATGTGTGTAGGAATAGGTCACTAAGCAAGTTAATCACAGTCTCGATCAAAGTGTGAAAAAGCAAAGGTTGGCAGAATTCCATGATAGCATGCCGTGCCATAATGGGCACGTCGTGCCAAGGTGAGAATGGGGTTAGCACGTGACGTACTAGTGTGGCACGCAATCGTGCCAGGCCACTGAAACAAATCACGTGCAAGAGCCAAGCCGCAAGCCGTGCTGCTGCTCAGCATGCCGTGCCAAAGGAAGAATTTTCAAGAGAGCACGACGTGCCAACACAGCATGTTGTCGCGCTGTTTCTAAAGAGGATTGTACAAGAGCAAGCAGCACGCCGTGCCAAATTTTAGCATGCCATGCCAAAGAAGGGATTTTCAAGGGAGCACGACGTGCCAATCCAGCACGCCGTCGTGCCGTCGTGCTGTTTCAAAAGTGAATTGTTGCAAGAGCGATCCGCACACCGTGCTGTAATGTAGCACGCCGTGCCAATGATAGGGTTTTCAAGACAGCACGACGTGCCAAGCCAGTATGCCGTCGTGCCCTCACGCTGTTTCCAGGTAAGTTTATATGCTTTGCTCAGCACGCCATGCTGTTTGTTTGGCACGGCGTGCCGAGCGTTTAAATTTCGAATTTTTAGGTCAAAAATCGCCCGCCTATAGAAACCCTTCTCTTTCCTTGTAGCGGCCCCTCTTATTCTTCTTCTTCTTCTTCTTCTTCTTCTTCTTCTCCTTTCTCACCTTCTCACTCTCTCCACTTTCTCTCTCTAGAACCAACCCTCACCTTCTCACTCTCTCCACTTTCTCTCTCTAGAACCAACCCTCACCTTCTCACTCTCTATCTTTATTTTTCCTTCCCCTCTCACTTTCTTCCTCTCAACTTCTCTACAACCATTATTTTGACCTAGGATTTTGTTTTGCATCACTCTCCTTACCCAGGTATGAATTTATGCTTTAATTTTCCTTTCTTCTTTTTTATTGCTTTCTTCTCTCACTTTGATTTTGATTGAGTTACTTGCTTAATAGGGTGATTGCATTTCAGTTTTTTTTATTTGTCTTCTTTTGTTTTTGATTTTGTTGTGTTTTGATGGTTATGCAATAGTAAGATGAAGAAGAAAACTGTAGCTAATCGGAGACACGGTTCTTCGTAACGGCCCATAGACCCGTCACCGGAACTGGTGCCAAACGAAGAATTACCTCCCGAGCAGCAGATGGCCCCTTTAACTAGCCTCTCCAGGAAGTATAAATGCCCTTTCCCCTTTTTCTCTGATGATGAAGGTAAACGCTACAAACCTCTGTTTCCATCAGAGAGTACCCCCTTTCGAACCTTTGATTGGGAATTATTGTTTGTGCAAGATAGGTCAGACGCTGTGCATGCTAAATTAACCAGTCTAGGATGGTATGAGTTTGTGAAGTCTAATCCGCCTGTCTTTATAGAGTTGAACTTAAAATTCTACTCCACTTTAAGCTTCAAAACTAACCCCGATACCGGCCTTAGGACCATGACCTTCCGCCTCTTTGGTGATGAACACTCTTTAGATATTGAGGGCCTTAAGGCTTGCATAGGAATTGAGGGGAATAGTTACAAATGGCCAAAGGATATGGATGCCAAGAAATTTTGGCGTATGGTAGGTCAAGGGGTATGCCAACCTAGGTTTGCTAAAACTTCCCAACTACATGACCCAATCCTGCAATTAATACACAAATTTGTGTGTTTTAATTTCTCAGGCAAAACTGAAAGCAACCAGGTCAATGCATTTGAACTTTTAATACTGTGGCATGTGCATAATGATGTTAAGGTGCACATGGGCTTCTTCGTCATGGAAGCCCTATACACCCACCATAACAGATCTAAGTCAGAACTCGGATTAGGGCATATTGTAACTTGTATTGCATGTTTCTTTCGTAGTAATACTTGTTATGAGAACCTCGATAGCATCCTTCCCAAGAAGCGTTCGAGGGGAATTTTGTCTTGTTCCCATGTTGTGGCAGCTGCAGGTACTTCAAGTGCGGGAGGTTCGAGCAGGGGTAGGCCACTATGGACGTAGATACTGAGGAAGAGGGTGAGGAAGCTGAGGATAATAAGGAGGATGAGGAGCATGTTTTGGTGGGCCTGGATTTTATGGGGCGGATCGAAGGGTGGTTGGGTGGTATAATCGAACAGCTAGAAGGTTTGACCGTCCATCAGTTGGTGCTCGAGGAGCGGATGAACCCGCGCCTTGACCGGCAGGCGGCTCAGCTCACCAATGTCGAGGAGCTGCCTCTAGTTTTTGTGCAGCCCAAGGGTGGCCGTACCCACCTCCGCCACCACCAGCCCCTGATATGTGAGGTAACCCTTTTCCTTTCCCACTTTATTTTGTTCTTTCTTCCATTGCACTTTTGGAAGTAAGTGCAATCTAAGTGTGGGGTGGGTAAAGGGATTTCTCCCTTTCTTTTGCTTCTTTCTACATTACACGTTTTGGTTATTTTATTTCGTATGTTTGTGTGTGTGTTTTTGCATATTTGGATGTTTTGTGTTGGTTTTAGGTGTGCTTTGGTTTGGTTTATTTTTTTTGGTATGATAGTGTTTTAGGATTGTTTATGTGTCAATTGCCGTTTGAGTAACAATGCTTAATCTACCCTCGAAACTAAGTCTCTGTGCTTGGATTGGTAGCAACTGGCTAGGGACATTGGGAGTTGATTGCAAGTCATTAGCTTGTTTATGCGTGATTTGTGATTCTTGATGGTAACCATTGGTTAGATTTGTCATTAAGGTTGCATTAGGGAATTAACCCTCTACCTCTACTTGCATGATCGAGCTAGGATTACGCCTTGGAACATTGGTTGAGTCACACGACCTAGCATACAACCCCTAGTACACATGTGAGAATTTGTGCCTTTGGAACCATTTCATATCGGTTCTATTTCTTTGTGAGGGTAAAAACAATCGTGGCACACTAGATCATAGAACCCGGCATCGTTTTGCACTTGGCATCGAGAGCTTAGTATGTGGAGACCCTTAGGATTAACCCCTTGACTTAAATGAGCCTAACCCTAACTGCTAATTTATCCCTTAGATCACCCAAAGCCACTAAATTAACCTTTTTGACTTAAAAAACCTTCACCAAGCCAAATCTATCATCCTAACTTTTTACCATTAACTTTGATTTTCCTTTCTTACCCTCCTCTCCTAAATCAAGTAATTGGCTAAGTTGTTCATTCATTTTGGGGTCAATCACCATTTGCATTTCAACTCTTTCACATCTAGTCCTATGGAAAAATTGTGCTGCAATAAAGCAATAAAATAAAATAAAATAAAATAAAATAAAAAATCCAAATAGAGTCAATGTGTATGTTCGGCTTCTTTTCTTAAAAATCGGAGTTTGTAGAAGCATTTCTTGTTTGTCCGGCTCTCATCTTTAAGCCGGTGTCTGTGTTCCATTTTCAGCTCATTTGTTTGAATAAGGGATTAGGGCAATCATCTAATTGCCTTGACCCATGTCTTGTCATTTTTTTTTCCCGTTGGGTTGTGCTTTGGCCGTTGGTTGTGGAAAGGCCTTCTCATTGTTAGTAGAATTTCTTGTTATGAAAAAAAGAAAAAAAAATATACATATATATATAGCAAAGCAAGCACTCTTAGGACTAGTTTTGAGTTGAAAATTGCATGACCCGTCTTTAGTACTTAGTCAATTTGCATATATCACTTGATTTGTAGGAGTTGTACACCTAAAAACTTTCCTTTTATCAAACCTACCCTAAGCCGTAACATTACAAGCCCCAGGTTCTTTGATTTTGCTCCTTGACCAATGACTTCACCGGGATTGCCATTAGTTCGCTATGTGATGTGTGCCATCGTTTGTTTTTGTGTGCTCGTCCGCCTCACCTTGAACTTGAGCGTTAGAGTGACATCTTGTGAGGTGCTTTATGGTCGTATAAACTCTGCTTGTTCCTCGCCCTTTGACTAGCTAAATTTTGTTGGGTTCGGGTATTGAGTGGTTTTGAACCTAGTGCGCCTAGTGTCATTTCGAAAGTGATGTTTTACCTTCTTGAGTTTATGAATTTCGTACGGTTAAACCCTTAGTTGGATTTGCAAGTAAAAGCAAGCAAGTTTACCCCTGTCTTTAGTTTATTTGCTTGAGGACAAGCAAGACTTTAAGTGTGGGGTGGTTGATAAGGTCGGTTTTTGACCTTATCTTTTAGGCAATTTCGTGGTTTAAACGGCAATTTTTTAGAGTCCTTTGTGTGAATGCTTGTTTGGTTTTGCGTATTTTGTGGTTTTTATGTTTTGGTTAGATTTTCATAACTTTTAGTATTTTCGTGTGTTTTTAGGGGTGTTTTTGTAGTTTTGGATAATGCGTCATTTTTGTGGTCCATGGCTGTGGTGCGGTTATGTTTCTTTATGTTTGTTTTGGACGGGCATTATGACCCAGACCGAAAGTTGGAGCGACGGCGGCAAAGAAGAGCTTGAATTGCTGACAAGCAAGGTGGCACTGCGTGCCGCAATGAGGGCACGGCGTGCCATTCCAGCATGCCAAGGGACGGAATCCAGTGGATCGGCACGAAAATCGTGCCACCACCACCAGCACGGCGTGCCAAACCCAAATCTACACAGCACGACGTGCCACCACCACCAGCACGGCGTGCCAACCCCAATTCTACGCAGCACGGCGTGCCGCCACCATCAGCATGGCGTGCCGAGCTCCGGAATTCTACTGTTGCCCTACTTTCATCTTTTCAGTTTAGTGGTTTTAACCTAGCCGTATAAATAGGTTATTTTCTAAGTTGTTTGGATCTTTTTCCAGACTTTTAAAGTGTAAAGCACAAACTTGTAGCTAGGTTTGATTGCTTGAACTTTTTGTTTCTTTGAGTTTGAATTGCATTGAACCTTCCCCTTTTGCGACGTTCTTGGTTCGGGATTGAGTTCGTCTATAGAGGTACACCCCAAGCATCTTCACAACCGTCGGAATCTGGTTTATAGGACCAAAAGGGCCTAAGTTCCTCTTCTTCTCTTTTGTAATTCGATTAGTTAGTTTTGATTCCTCAATTGATTATGTTTGGTTGTAAACATTGAATTCTTACCATCTTTCTTGATTAATACAATTGATTGCAATTTAATTTCAATTTTTACACCTTTTCTTTATGCAATTCCTTTAATGATAATCTAGTCTCATAAGATCTTAATTTATTAAGTTCATATTTGTGGCATTACCTAGATTGACGCCTAGGAAACCATTAGTATTGACGAAACTGTGGAATTTACATGCCCCTATTTTCTGAGTTTTAGAATTATACCGCCTCTAAACAAGGGAAACCGGCTAAGGACCTAAAAGATCTAGACACGCTAGGTTGAATTATCGAAAGAACATAATTAAGGGTTAATTGTTGAGTTAAATTCATCTATTTTAATTAATTGATAAAGCCATCACCATTAGCATTTATAGGTCGGTAAACCGCCAATTGATAACCCAAATTCAAGTGCAAAGTAAGCTGGGATAGATCAACTAGGAGTAGGATAATTTTGTTGTTAATATAATCACACCCCAAAATTAAGTTCTGCCTAGGACACGCAAGGAACCCAAGTAGTTTAGTGTTTGCAGAATATTTTTTCTCTGTGGGATCGATACCTGGACCAACCAGAATTATTACTTGTCAAAGATAGGTACACTGCCTTAGTTGTGCGACTCTAAGTTTAGTTTCACTACTTCACCTAGGATCCACTAGTAACCATAATATAGAAATTACAGCAGCCCCCTTTTGCACTTTCTCTTGGTTTTCGTTCAATCCGTTCGCTAGCACGAGTCCCATTCGAGAGTCGTTCGTTTACCGAATTATGGAGGAAACGCATTTGGGTTTCTACAGCAGTCTCTAGAGGAGACAGTTAAGGTGAGAAATTTTATTTTTCTCCGTTTTTGATTTCATTCTATTAATCTACATGTATCTTGGCCTTTGGAATCGAGGAAAATTTTAACCGGTATTCCGCCTCGCATTTAATTTTTCCCGTGACGATTCCCTACAGGCTGCCCATTAGAGCTGCGTGGCTCTAAGTGTTAGAGTCGTGCGGCTTTGGATATATAGCTGTGTGGCTGTATTTTTGAAACTATAGCCGTACAGCTCTAGACAGAGCTGAGGCAAACTCCCCTAATTCCTATGCTCACCTCTAAACCCTGTAATCATTCGAGGGACCTTTCTCGGGGTTTCGAATTGTGGATGGTTTGGTTTTCGAAGCATTTGAGGCATTCCAGGCTACATCCTGTTCATTCCCAAGTCTAACTGCTTAACAGGTAATAAAGGACTCTCATCATGGAGGTCGGGAAAACCCATGCTCACACTGTGCTCACAGTTGCCACCACAAATATCATAAGATAACTGTGCATTTGATATTACTAAGATATTCTGCTTAGCCAATTGCCTTAGAATCAAGTCCACCTTGTTTGATAGCTTTAAAACACCTCAAATTCACATTGTCTTGTTCTATCTTCACTCACTGAGCACCATTTATAGCTAGTATTAACCAGCCTTTCAATTAGCTCATAAAGTTCTTCCGGAGCAAGCTCCTCTAGATCACCATTGGCTACGAACTCAATTTGGATCTTGTAAGCATTGATTAATCCATCTTGGAAGTTTTGGATTTGCATCCATATTGGAATTTTGTGATTTGGCACTTTACTCAAACGCTCATTATATCTTTCCCATGCCTTAGAAAGTGATTCATCAAATTGCTAGGAAAAATGAGTAACCTCATTTCTCAGCTTGATTACTTGCTTGGCTAGAAATATTTTGTTAAGAAGGCTCTGGCCATTTCATCCCAAGTTGTTACCGATCCAGGTTGAAGATTGTTTAGCCAACTCTTAGCTTTATCCTACAAGGAAAAAGCTTGTGCCTTATAACATCATTTGAAACTCCATGATTTATATGAAAAGTCTTACACATGGTCATGAAGTCTTGGATATATGCATATGGATCTTCTCCCGGTAATCCTCCAAACTGTTTGGCTGCTTGGAGCATTTGTATCATCGCGTCTTTAATCTCAAAGATATTGTTCCCTTCATCAAGTATCACAATGCATGAAGACTGTCCCTCGATCGATGGTCTCAAATACTCTTTAAGTCTCTACCTTTAGGGATTTGCATTAACTTCCCCTTCACCCTCGTTATTTCCTTTTCCATTTGGATTAGGTTGTCTAAGGTTTGCCATTCTTTATCTTTACCTTGCTAACTTGACTGCACCACTTCTTTGTTCACAAGTCCTTTCTATTTGAATATCTATAAGGAGTAATGGTAAACCAGCTCTTCGCATACAACAGAAGATTGCTTAAACAGAAAATAACTACACAGGCTGAACGGTTAAAAACTACCAATTTACTGAAATTTTAAGATTTTTCAATGTTAATCCCTGGTAACGGTGCCAAAAACTTATTACCTACTAAATGGACACTAACAAGTGCACTAGGTTGCATGGTAGTACTTAGACAAGACCAAATATATTTCCTCAGCGATTAATGGTAACAACCTTAAATTTCTAATCAAATAGGCAGATATGATTTATTTCAATGATTTCATAAAAGAATTAATGTGAAATCAACTAAAACTAGGATTAAACAGGTTCAATAACTCTCTCTCTCTCTAAATTAAAAGCAAGTTTAAAAGTGTTGATCTAAAGTATCTTACCCCTCAAGTGTTGGATTATGCCCTAGTTGCTATATGATGTACTCGATTTATTTTGTGTATGAGAACACATTTGCTCTATATTAATAAAAGGTATAATCATATTTATTGAATTACTTATGCAATTAATAAATATTGAGAATCCTTAACATGGTGTTCACTCATGTTTGTTAGTAGCGTGTGGTGAGTAAGACCATAAGTTTAAAGAATAAAGTTTTAAAGCTATCCCTAGTCTGTTATAATCATAATAATGAATATAACTAAAGAATAGTATGTTCCTTGTGGGATGGGTGGTATCTTACTGACCATAGGACTTGGAAAGTCTATCAAGGACAGAGGTACATGTTAGTGAACAGTGTACTGGATCAATCTGATTGTGAGAACACTATATGGTCTAGTGTCATAAGTGTTTCACACGTATTGCTTATATTGGATGCTTAGATCCGATATTACTACACTCTTATATGTGACCTTGTATATTTTGATGTGCGCTTAACGGGCCTATAATTGGGTGCCAAGTATAGGTACGTTGGATATATCGGGAACCATGCTGGGACTGGGAGTAATGTGAAGGAATTGTCTATCTCTTCACCGAAGAGATTATATCACCGGCCTCTTGACGAGTGAGACTAAGTAGTGTATGGTCGTACCCAAATAGAATGATTATTGGATAATCATTTATTTGATCTTATCAATCTGCTTATATGTCAAGTAAATATTCTAGCACTTAGAAGGATGACAGTGCCATGCCTTGTATAGGACACCAATATCATATGTGAAAAGGATCATATAAGAATACTACAAGTGTATGTCATTTTGATTTTAACATCTCCATCCCAATTAGGGGTTGTAACAACTTACTAAAGCCCACTTGCAACTTAGGGGCCGAATGTCATTTCACGCCTATGGCCAACATACGGATGGGCTTACAGGAGCGCACGCTTAGGAGTTTGGTGGGCTTTATGATGGACCAATTGATATGTATTGGATACATGTTAATTAATTGATTATTGGGTTATTTTATTTTATGGGATTAATCATTAAGTCCAAATAAAATACAGTAAGTTATAATGAGAAATTGGTTTCATGGTTTTTCAAAGTTACCATGTGGGGACTTTGGTTAAATCATAATACATGTAGAGTATAATGGATATTATACAAAGGGGGTATTTTGGGTATCTTACTTTATGTTTCATACATAAAGAGAAAAGTCTAAAACCATAAGTCCCAATGGTCATTACCTGGCCACCTTCTCATCATCTTTTCCCTTTGTGCAAAAGGGTTTTGGCACCAAAGAGAAACCATTGGTCCTAAAGCTAGAACTCAAGTCCCGGTGAGAAGACTCCACATGCGGGAACATAAATGGGCGACAAGTGGAGCCCTTAGTCAAATCAATCTCGTGTGAGGACGACTTAGGTGTGAAACCCATTTTCTTCCTCTTGTTTTTGGTAGATCCATAACCTAGCTTTCTGATTTTGGGTAATTAGGATCTCAATTCACTATTATTTCTATTTATATGAATGATTTGAATATAATTGGAACTCCTAAAGAGATTCCAAAAGCAGTAGACTTTTCAAAAAGAATTTAAGATGAAGGATTTTGGGAAAACTAAATTTTATTTAGGTTTACAAATTGATCACCTAGACAAGGAAATTCTACTAGATTTTTTAAAAAAGAATTTAAGATGAAGGATTTTTGCAAAACAAAATTTTATTTTGGTTTACAAATTGATCACCTAAACAAGGAAATTTCAGTTCACCAATCTAGTTACACAGCAAAGAATCCTTTAAAGATTTAATATGGATAAAGCACATCGATTGAGTAATCCAATGATTGTTCAATCACTTCATGTAAATAAGGAATATTTCTATCATCGAGAAGATAGTGAAGAAATTCTTGGTCCTAAAGCACCTTATCTTAGTGCATTTGTTGCGCTAATGTATCTTGCTAGTAATATGAGGCCTAATATTACCTTTTTTGTTAATTTATTATCAAGATTCAGCTCTACACCTATACTTAGACATTGGAATAAAATTAAACATATACTGCTGCTATCTTCAAGGAACTATAGACTTGGTTTTTTCTTACTCAAATGAATCTAAACCCAAATTAGTTGGATATGTCGATGCTGGTTATTTGTTTGATCCACATAAAGCTTTATCTCAAAGAATTTATTTATTCGCATGTAAAAGTACAGCTATATCTTGGTGCTCAATGAAATGAACTATCACTACTACCTCTTCCAATCATGCAAAGTTAATAACTATTCATAAAGCTAGTCGAGAATGTGTATGGCTAAGATCATTAACCAAGCATATACGAGAGACATATGGTAGATCATTAAATATAAAAAAATCCGACAACAATATATGAAGATATTACCACTTGTATTGCTCAATGGAAGGAATCTACATAAAAGGAGATAGAATAAAGCATATTTCACCAAAAAATTCTCCTTTACCTATGATCTTCAAAAGAAGGGTGAAATCAGTATTTAACAAATCCGTTTAAGGAACAATATGATAGATTTATTTACTAAAGCATTGTCTTTTAAAACTTTCAAGAAATTGGTTTACAGCATTGGAATGTGTCGTCTTAAAGATCTTTAGCAATATTATTACAAATAAGGGAGTAAAGATTGTACTTTTTTCTCTTAACCAGAGTTTTTGTCTCACTTAATTTTCCTTGGTGAGGATTTTAATGAGACAATGTTTATTCGTAATGATGTACGTCAAAGGGGCAGTGTTGTGAATTTGATGTCCATCATGGATGTGTGTGATGTGGTACAGTGCGGCACTGATTTAAGGCTTTATAATTACCGTTTAGCCTCTCAACTTATGCTTTAAATATATACTAGTTTTTCTTATTCCATATGACCCATATTCAATAATAAAAAGTTTTCATTCTCATATTTTCTCTCTAGCTCAGTTCTCTCATTGTTATAATCTTTGAAACCTTATTATAAGCTCTATTTATCTAAGTAATTTCGTAACAAATATAACCTATTTCTTTATATTTGAATTTTTTTTATTTATACGTTATTGAATGGATGGTTACTTCCCACTTCTCTTATGATTTTCCTTGCATATAAATAATTTCAAAATATTTAATTATATTGCATATTGATAAGTGAATAATATACTAATTATTTTACAGCATAATCAAATTTATTTGACTTAATTTGGAGTCAAAATAAAGGAGAAATGGCTAAAAACTTATTTTTAGGTTGCTGGATAGTTTCGCACGAACGTAGTCTAAAAATCAAAGCAAATAGGCTTGAATCGGAACTAAAGATCGCTAGCCAAAAATCCACTTGAATGGGCCTGAAAAGGAGCCCAATTAGAGAGAGGATGAAGATCTTTTTAAGATGGAATTTACAGCTCTACCCTTACTTTTTAACATGTAGTTAAAATTGAAGACATATTTGTGGTTATTATTATTTTGGAATAATTTAGTAGTCTTTGATATTTTGGGATGTCTAAATCATTCTCTTGGGGGCTATAAATAGCTTTGCCCATTTTCGGTAGTTAAGAATTGAATAGGAATTGAATGCTAGAAGTAAATTCTCCCGGCAACTCTTTGTAGTTTATTTATTTTTATATTAATATTATTAGTATTATTTGTTCAATTATGTCGGTAAAACTGCTTGTTCATCATTTATTATGAGGAGTGAGTAGTTCTCCAACAGGCTTGAACCAGCTTAGGATGGCGATAGCAAGTAACCTTTCTCTCTTTTTATTATGAGTAAAATGCTTAGATGATTGTTTGTGATGCTATGTTATTTCTCATGAGTTTGGTCACCTCATGCTTACTATTTATAATGAGACCAAGGGGAGATTTATGAACATGAACATATCACTAAACACATGTGCACTATGAGATCGATAGGAGTTTACACACATGCTAAGGGTTTTTATCTCATTTGATAAAATGTTTGTCGAAACTTTAATGCATGAAATGAATCCTATGAAGGAGAGATCTAAGTAGGAGTAGTTTCATAAAATCCAAGGGAGGGAGAGACCTAAGCTTGGTGACTTGAGGGGTAAGATACCTTAGATCTACGTTCTTAACTTGATTGTAATATATATATCGCGAGAGAGAGAGACAGAGGGTTATTAAACATGCTTGATCTTGCTGGACAAGTCTATGTGTTTTATTTATTGTTATCATTCTGTTATGTTTTAAGCAATCTTGACCACTTGTTGACTGTTTATTTTATGTTCTTAGTTTAAGTTGATTTTACATCATTTCTTTTATCAAGTCATTGAAAAAAATCAAATCTGCCCATTTGCTAAGAAATTTAAGATTGTTTACCATTAATGCTTAAGGATTGTTTACTATTAATCCCTGAGGAAACAATACTTGATCTTTCCTAAGTACTACTATGCGACCTAGTACACTTGCTAATGTCCATTTACCAGGCAACATATATAAACAAAATTGATTGACAATTTAATCCCTATAAACTTCTTTTATTTTATCTAAATTTTTACCCAAATTGTTTCCTGATGAATAAAATGAATAATTTGAGTTCTTAAGTTGAACTTCAGGCAACAATTGCAAAATTAGGAAGCTATTTTGAAATACCATTGAGGATTTGCAAGCTCATTTTCTGATTCCATTTATAGTTTTAGTTTTGAAATCTTATTTTTCCTTTCAAGCAAAAAAACAAAGTTGGAATTATTTTTAATGGTCACGTTAAATACCATGTTTTTTCTTATGAAGAAATTCAAGTGTTTTGTAATTTTATTATCATTGAAATAAATAATCTTATGCCAACATATTTTCCATAATAAGACAAAGACTGGATGCAATTAGAATTATTTTATATGCTACACGAAATTACAAAACAAAAATATTTGTATATAAACATTTCTATATCCTTAATCTCATAACTTTTTTAATTGATGAAAAATAGTATTTAAATGGACTTCTTGCTTTCGTTTATTTTGTAAATATGTTGTGAGCGGACAACATTTTCACAAAACAGAAAATGTGGTAAAGCGAACATGTTGTGAAGTGGACTGCAAAATTGGGGGTTGTTATATTTGGATAAGCAACATTATTATCATGTAGATTCATTTTTCGAAAATATAATATTCATAACAGATCCGAAACCGAGATCTCAAAAACAAAGGATAGGAGTAGCCACCCGACTCAGCTTAACCGAAAATTCAGGCATAGTAGGAACCGAGTGAGGACCACTATACCTTCCAGATATCAAGGTCTGGACGAGTCACTTACTTATTATCCAATTAAAATAATAGCTTTAACATTCTATTATAACACTTTATAGAACTAGATTGATTTAATTTTATAGGATATGGCAGTCATGCAAGGTACATATAACAATAGATATATTATAAACTGTATCAAAAATGCTATCCAAAGGGGGTACACATGAATCAAATAGGGAATCGGGGTACAACCACCTAAAATACACGAGTTCAACTAATACGAAGATAAAATAATAAAAACAAATCTAAACCTGCAAACAAATGTTAGTAACACCATAAATATTTTATGCACATGAGATTCGAGTACAATAACGAGGGATGAAAAATGGTTTTGAGACATTCTTGTGTTGATTTTCGAGAAAATAGTTTTATCGGTTGACATTTAACATGTTAAATTAGTCGATTTTCAAGAGATCGGATCTCTATCATTGATTTAGTCTAACATCAGTTCTGGAAATTTGATCTAAGATTCATTATGGAATGAAAATTTTGGAAAACATCTTGTAGGCCACTCTACCTCGAAATAATATCCGAATGGATATGTGTATAATCGCACAAACATAGTGACAACAACCACATGACCATCACTTCTGGGAGCGAAGAAGATTCAAAGTTTTAGCGATTCGTTTAGGGATTTCTTGTTCTTAATGGCCTTAAGAATAACATCCGCGCAGCTTACACTATAACTGTGTGGTTGTATTGGTGATCGTACAGATGTTATTTCTAGGCAGAAACCAGAAATGAACAAAAACATAGTGTGAGTGACGACCTGAAAGGCGGGACGCGGTGAAGCAGACTGGGGAAAAGCAATCTGAGAAAAAGAGTTGCGTTTTGTGTTTTTGGAAAACGGGATTTTGATTATCTTAGGAAAAAGCATTGATTTGTTTGAAAATCCCTTTTATAAAAAACCTTTTCCCATTTTATTAACTTAAAGACCTTGAAACTTAAATTCCAAGATCAGTGACAGAGTCGCCACCTGGATCAGTTCATCTGGGAAATTCTGGTATAGCTCCCTACCGAGAGTAGACTACTGTACCTAATCCAGAGATTTAGGGTTCAAGCAAGTGACCTACTCAACCTCGAGCTTGCTTTCACTTTACAGTTCCTATTACCATATTTTATTCGCTTTATTATCTTTCTCTACCCATTTTGTGTTTATTTAGCCCATGCTCAAGCAAATGACAAGAATAAATTGCAGAATAAATAAACCATACATCCAAGCAGTTAAAAGAATAAGGATAAAGGCCGCTTATACAACCAGATCGAATAAAGAATAAAAAATCTCGTCCTCACATTACAAACGCCTAGAATACATGAGAATCTAAATAAAATTACAACCGCCCAAAATACACGAATCAATGTATTAATTACATCTAAAATGAAAATAAGGAAAAATTAAAAGCTGCAAAACAGACGGTTAGCACAATTATCACATAAGCACAAATAGGACTCAAGCAGGACAGAATTGGGATTTTTAGAAATAGGGGCATATATTTAGGGAGTAGTCGGGCCGACTCGACTAGTTGGCCCGACTAGACCTGGAAAACAATTTTGAAACACCCTGTAAATTTTGTACTGGAAAACTATTTTTGGAAAACAATTGGCTCAATTATATGCAAATTTTCCCTTTTTAGCGGGTCTGTTATCCCAGAACTCGGGGTTCTGTTCGTGCGGGTTTCCTAATTCCAACATTCATCTAGGGTCCAAAAGCTAGTAAACACGCCAAAAAAATTTGAATCCGAAGATAGCATCGCGCGACAACGTTCTTACGGGTTGTTCTGTGATTCTATCTCCTTCTAGAGACTACAGCCGTACGGCTGTAGTTAGAGCCATACGGCTCTAACAATTACAGCCGTGCGGCTGTAACATCCAAAATCCAAAAAATGGTTTTCTCGTTTTGGAAATGCTGTTTTGCTCGTTTTCAGCGTTTCCTAAGGATTTCCATAGAAGCTAGGGGTCTGCTGATGCTGGACTACGGATCCGTTTTGGATCGAACAACCCCGAATTCCAGAAAAATAGAAATCTAGGAAACCGAAAACCACATATCGGCGTAATCAGAAATCTGAAAACCAAAATGTTACAATGCACGGATACACTTGGACCAAAATTGATAATAATCAGAATGGAGAAATGGAAAATGGATTGCTTTCGGCCGATCAGGGCATTTTCTGGTTTCTGCCCTTGAGGAACACAGCCGTGTGGCTCTAAGTACTAGAGCCGTGTGCCTCTGTTCATATGGAGTACAGCCATGCAGCTGTATTCGGGTAACCGTTTTCCGGATATTTTGAGAAATATAGAGAAATGCAAAGAAAGAGTAATGAACACAGGTTTAAGGCCTCTCAGAGTTTACCTTACTATTGTTTTGATGTGTTTAACATCCAGAATCAAATTGAAAAGTCAAAATGCTCCTCGAATCCTCAACCGTCTTGAAATTCCAAAAATGAATCCGTAACCAATCTGAAACAGTCCCAATTGAGTGTGTAAAGGTCCAGCAATCCTCCCTTGATGCTTTGGTATGGCTTTGGTATTGAGTTCGGTTCTCTCCTTTCTCTCTTTCTCTCTGTATCTTCAGTCTCTCTCCCTCTCTTTTTCTTTTCTATTTCTTTTCTGTTTCTCTGCCTAAGAAAGAATCCCCTCTCTTAATTGATTTTTTTTCTTTCATATCTCACACCCCTGTAATGATTTCAAAAATTAAATGAGCCGTCTGCTTTTGTGGATTTCGGCCAACATTTCCCATTTCAGCCAAGTTGCTCTGCCTTTGCAGAGCAACTTGGCTGACCTACTAGAGTTTCCCGACTCTAGATGCTAGAGTTGTGCGACTCTAGATGTATAGCCGTACGGCTATAGTTTAAAACTACAATCTTGTGGCTCTAGATAGAGCCGGGGCCGATTCCGCCAAAACCTATGTTCACTTCTAATCCCTAAAATCACTCGAAGGACCTTTCTTAGGGTTTTGGGTTGAGAATATCTCAGTTTTTAGAGTGTCTGAGATATTTTGGGCGACATTCTGCTCGTTCTCAAGTCCAATTCGGGTCCGTCTGCCTAATAGGTAATAAGGAATTCTTATCATAGAGGTCGGGAAAACCCGGCGCTTACAGCTGTCCCTCACGTGATCAAATTTGATACCCGATACCAGGTCAAAAATACCTGAAGGGAATTTGAGAACGCAAATTGAAGCGCCGTAAACGAAAGGAAAGAAAGATGTACCCGACTTGTCAAAGTGTCATTGTTGGAGTGATTATTTGATTTGAGCCGATACTGGGTTTATATTACCCGAGGCAATGGTGGGATAAGCCGGAGCCGGGTCTACATTACCTGCAGCAAAGATGAAATAAGCCGGAGCCAGGTCTACATTACCCGCGGCGATGTTGAGATTGAGCCTATATCGGATTTATCTGTATCCGAGGTGTTAGTAGAGTGAGCCTGTACCAGGTCTACATTACCCGAGGCAGTGTTGAAATGAGCCTGTACCGAATTTATCTATATCCGAGGTGATGATGGAATGAGCCTGTATAGGGTCTACATTACCCGAGGCAGTGTTGAAATGAGCTTGTACCGGATTTATCTGTATCCAAGGCGATGATGGAATGAGCCTGTATAGGATTTATCTGTATCCGAAGCGATGATGGAATGAGCCTGTACCGGGTCTACATTACCCGAGGCGGTGATGGAATGAGCCTATACCGGACTTATCTATATCCAAGGCGATGATGGAATGAGCCTGTACCGAGTTTAAATTACCTGAGGCGGTGTTGAAATGAGCGTGTACCGGATTTATCTGTATCTGAGGTGATAATGGAATAAGCCTGTACCGGGGTCTACATTACCCGAGGCGGTGTTGAAATGAGCCTGTATCGGGTCTACATTACCCGAGGTGGTGTTGAAAGGAGCCTGTATCGGGACTACATTACCCGAGGCAGTGCTGAAATGAGCCTGTACCGGATTTATTTGTATTCAAGGCAATGATGGAATGAGCCTGTACCAGGTCTACATTACCCGAGGCGGTGTTGAAATGAGCCTGTATCGGGTCTACATTACCCGAGGTGGTGTTGAAATGAGCCTGTATCGGGTCTACATTACCCAAGGCGGTGCTGAAATGAGCCTGTGCCGGATTTATTTGTATTCGAGGCGGTGATGGAATGAGCCTGTACCGGGTCTACATTACCCGAGGTGGTGATGGAATGAGCCTGTACCGGGTCTACATTACCCAAGGTGATGATGGAATGAGCCTATACCAGATTTATCTGTATCCGAGGCGATGATGGAATGAGCCTGTACCGGATTTATCTATATCCAAGGCGATGATGGAATGAGCTGAAGCCGGGTATACATTACCCGAGGCGATGATGGAATGAGCCTGTACCAGGTCTACATTACCCGAGGCAGTGATGGAATGAGCCTGTACTGGGTCTACATTACCTGACACAGTGATGAGATGAGCCTGTGCCAGATCTATCTGCACCCGAGGCTTATTTGCTGGCGAAGCTGATATAAGCTGATACCGGGTTTATCTGTACCTGAGGCAAAGTTGATGAATTCCTACATTTGAAATGGCGAGTCTTCATTCCTTGATCGAGAGACTTTGAATAAAAATTTTTGCCCCTTCGATCAATAATGAAGACTAGCTGGGAATGAATGTTCCATATATGTTATATGTGCATGCATGATGATGCATATGCATGCAGACTCTAAAGGATGTGTTTCCTGCTATGTCCAACCCTGATATCCCACGTTCCTGCTGGGGATGCTGGGGAGACTTGTCACGCCTCTGATTGACTTTTAGCTAGGGGAGTACATCCCTTGGGCAGTGTAATCCTTGTAGTCCTGTTGAGGATGCGTGATGACTGCTGGGGAGAAAGTGGTGGCATTCTTTGTAACGGTTTCACTGGGGAATAGTGCAGAGGATCCTGTTAGGGAACAGTGGAAGGGTTTTACCACTCTGCTCCTAGAAATAGTGAATCTAGAAGTGCTTTAAATTTTGCCTGAATTGCCCGATGTGGGTTTTCAGCTTAGCGAGCTGCTCTGACTTTTGCCTAAGGCGCCTTTTCAGTTTTCACCTTAGCGAGCCCCTTTTTCTTCTTTTTTTGGTCTTGTGACTTTTAAACCTGGAGCTGTTTCAAAATTTTCGGCCACCTTAAGAAATGATGAGTTAAATTTAGAGGATAAGAAAAGATTACAGATTGCATGTATTTAGCACATTTTCGTTTTTAAATAATGTGAGTCTTTTAACCAATTAAATGCAAAGTGTTTTCTTTAAATGGATTTTTAAGCGAGATAATGTTGTTTATGCATTTCGATAGAACCATACGAATATATTTAAACATAACATCACACTTTATTGTTGACATCAACATGTGTACATTTGAAAATATCGGTTCCCAAAATGGTATACATTCCACACAGAACCAGAATCCGTCACCAGTCATCCCTTTCAGATTTTTCAACTGATCATTTTCTCTCATGTCTTAATTTTTGCCTAGGCCGCCCTTTTCGAGTTTTCAACCTAGCAAACTTCTCTTTTTTTTTCTTTTTTTTAACACATGGTAAAGCTTCAGGCGATCTTGGTTGACGGGATTTGCAAATTCATTCCAATTCATGTCTGCGATGCTTACACCACCTTTCGATAACACTTTCTTCATGATGTACAGTCCTTCCCAATTTGGCCTAACTTTCCTGTAAGCGCCGGAATTTTCTGGACTTAAAAAAAATTTATTGTTATCCCACGACTGTAATTATAGTCGTGGGGCTATATTACAGTCACACGACTGTATTATCAGAGCAGGTACAGCAGCCCAAACCTTGAGAAATAAAAAATGGGTTGATTTGAGGGGTAATTAATGCCCGAATTCTCAGCAGAAAAAAGGCTGAAAATAAAAGGGAGAAGGAAGCGAGAATGAAGGACTTTTAGCTCTGAGGATTTTAGGAATTTAGAGAGAAAGAGAGGTAGAGAAAAGAGAGAAAAAGGAAAACTCACAAAACTCAATCTTTTTCTCCTCTTAAGTGTTAAAATTTAAAACTTGATAGAAATCATAGGATAATAACTTGGCACTTCAAACTCTATCAATTCCAGACTTTAAATTCACTAAAATCAGTGACATTTTAGAGATATTTGGACAACTCTTGAAACCTTTGCATTCAAGGAAAAAAGAAGGAATTTAGAGGTGATTGGGGCGTTTCCAGCGGTCAAACCTATGGTGGATCAGTGCCACAAAGGTAATTATACCTCAAACATTTATTTTCTTGCTTTTTCTAGGTGATTTGATGTGTTTTTGTGCACAAAAACTCAATTTTTGGGCTTGTTATTTTTGGAAATCAATAACAGTCGTATGACTGTTCTTGTGGTGAAGAATAGTCGTACGACTGTATATACAGTCGTACGAGTGTTCTTGATTTCCCGCGGCCTTTAGTTTTATTTGAATAAATTTTGGCAATTTTCTGCACTTTGATGATCTACAGTCGCACGATTGTAATTACAGTCGCACGACTATAATTACAGTCGCACGGCTGTAATTACAGCCGCATGACTATAATTCTTGTCCAGGGGTAGAATTTCTAGAAAAATCAAAAAATCATCAAAATGAATTTTGTTGTGTGCATTCACGACCTTAGATTTAATTTTTGATGTCATTGCATTTAGAACAACGCAACGACGGAGACCTGATTCTCCCAAAAACCAACCCACCTCACATGTTAAATTAAAGTAAACCGGAAAAGAAAATGTTTTCAAAAATGATTTTCTCACAAAACAAAATGCAGGGACGTTTCAAATGTATTTTCCAGGTCTAATCGGGCAGGATAGCCGAGCCGACCCGGTTATCCCTTAATTGCATGCCCCCGAACTCCTTAAAATCACATTCTATCCTAATTGAGTCCTATTTGTGGTGTGCTATAAATTGTGCTAACCATCTGTTTTGCAGCTTTTAATTTCTTTTATTTTTATTTTTGATGTAATTAATAGATTAATCCGTGTATTTTAGGCGACTGTAAATTTTTTAGATCATCGTGTATTTTAGTTGCTTGTAAGGTGAGGTTGAGAGTTTTTATTTTTATTCAATTGGGTTGTAATAATTTATTTATTCACTACTTTTTATTTTATTTCGATTTGTGTGTACGTTGTATGCTTTAATTTAATAAAAATGAACTTTAGAATTATAAAATACCATCTATGAACATTGGCCAAATTTTATTTTGATTAGACATGAAATAGGGGACTTGTTCAGACCTAGATCTCTAGAAGGTGTAGCGGCATTCGTCCGGTTCAGCTACACTGCAATTTCTTGGTTGAGCTGAGCCGGGTGGCGACTCCTACACATTCTGTCGAGACTTAGGTCTCTGTTCTTTTATGTAATAATCTAATTTTCCAAAAATGAATTTCCATTCTAAAAACCCTACGCGAGGGAGGGGTTGCCTGATATCGAGGTTCCATTCCGAGAGAGTCCGTACGCCTGAAAAACATCATCCGCTCACACTTCCCTTGAGCATCGACATTTGCAGGCCTTAGTTGCTTTAGAACCAAATCCCCGACTTTCAGCTATTGTTCGAGATGCTTCACTTTCTGATTATAGGCTTTAGCCATTCTGTGTTGATACATCTACAAATGATCCAGTGCTTTCAACCGCTTTTCATCTAATGCTGCCAACTACTCGTATCTAGCTTGAACCCATCCCGTTTCTGATAACTGAGCTTCCAAGGCTATTCTGAGTGACTTCAGTTTCATTTCCACTGGCAATACTGCTTCCATTCCGTATACCAAGGCATAGGGAGTCTCGCCAGTTGATGTTCTGACACTGGTTCTACAACCCCAAAGAGCATATGGCAGCTTATCAGCCCAGTCTCTGTAGGTGGTCACCATTTTTGACAAGATTTTCTCAATCAACTTGTTAGCCGCCTCCACTGCACCATTAGCCGGCGGTCCATATGGAGAAGACCTATGATGTTCGATGTCATGTTCCGTAAATAGCTTAGCTGTTGCCCCTTGATATTGCACCCCATTATCAGTCACGACATGGTGAGGGATTCCATATCGGGAAAAGATGTTTTTCTAAATGAACTTAACCATTCGCTTAGCTATCACACTGGAGAAGGATTCTGCTTCCACTCATTTTGAGAAATAATCGACCGCAACCACTATGAATCTATGCCAGTTAGATTCTGTGGGATGAATTTTCCCAATCATGTCAATTCCCCACGCTGAGAACGGTCAAGGAGACGCTAGGTTATGTAGTTCCAGTGGTGGCAGATGACTGATATAAGGATAGATTTGGCACTCGTGACATCTCCTTACCTCCTTCACACAATCAGACTGCACCATCATCCAGAAGTATCCCTATCTCATTATCTTTCTAGCCATAACGACCAGGGGTGAGCATGAACCGAACCGAAAAACCGATCTAAAAAACACTGTATTTTATAAACCAATCCAATCCAAACTAAATTTTGGTTCGGTTCAGTCCAAACCGAACTATTTTGGTTCGGTTCGGTTTGGACTAGCTCGAACCAAAAACATCATCTTTTTAAAAAAAAAATCAAAATAAAAATTTTATATAAATAGTTTGTTTAAAAAAAAAAAGAAATACAAAAAAATTAACTTAAAAAAACAGTAATACTAAATAATACTATTACATCA
This sequence comes from Euphorbia tirucalli, assembly GCA_039660915.1. NCBI lineage: Eukaryota > Viridiplantae > Streptophyta > Magnoliopsida > Malpighiales > Euphorbiaceae > Euphorbia > Euphorbia tirucalli. The sequence goes on along the minus strand of CM077634.1, from coordinate 20,003,686 downwards.
CAATAAAATACTAAAATTCTCTTCTTCTTTTTTTCAACTTTCAAGTTTTAACAACTATAAATTAGCATAAAAAAATCACAATATAAAACTATAAAACAATGTAATGTCTAAAATTCTTTACAATTATTATATATTAATTTTATAATTAATTTTAATATTTTACCAATTTTTCGGTTTTTCGGTTTTTTCGATTTGTAACCGAACCAAACCGAACGGATCCGAAGTCCAAACTTCTTCATAACTTAAAACCAAACCGAACCAAACTATGAAATGGATCGGTTTGGTTCGGTTTGGTTTGGTTTGGATTTTCGGTTTTTGGACATTGGTTCGGTTTTGCTCACCCCTAATAACGACCCCATTCATATACAGCCCGCAGGATCCTGTATGTACTTGCTGCATTACAGTTTCTGCTTCTTGTCCTCTCAAACATCTTAGAAGGACCCCATTTGCAGTTCTCTTATATAGCTTATCTTCGAAGATTCTGAATTGGCTCGCTAATCTTCTTAATGAAGCCTTATTAGCACTGTTAGCTCCTTCCAGATACTTTCCCTCTTTCACATACTGATAAATGTCGAAGAACCACAGCTTTTTTTCAACTGTTAACTCCATCACCTCGTGCATATCAAAGCAGGGTTGCTTGGAAATTGCTATGACCAGAGGTTGTATCTGTTTCTTCTCTATATCTTCCCAAATAGAGGACAATGTTGCTAGTGCATCAGCTATTTTATTCTCCTCCCTGGGAACATGTCTGAACTCACACTGGCCAAATAACCCTCTTCTGTACTGTAGCAGCTCTAAGTAGGGCCGTAAGGCTTCTTCTCTCAAATCCCATTCGCCTTGTGCTTGCCGAATCACCAAAAGTGAATCTCCAACAATCAACACATCGTCTGCCCCTAGTGTTAGGAGGGCTTCCATCCCGAATAAGCATGCTTCATATTCTGCTCCATTGTTAGTTATGGGAAAGTTCAACCTCTTCGACAATGGAATGATCTTGCCATCTGGCATTGCTATGATTGCCCCAATTCCAGCACCCTTTCTGTTTACGACACCCTCGATGGACATGACCCATCTCCTCACTTCCACTGTGGCCATTTGTTCATCGGGGAACTCCAGATTCTCCACACGATCCTATTCTAATGGCTGATTTGCTAGAAATTCTGCCACAACTAGCCGTTTGACAATTTTCTTAGTGATGTACTCGATATCGAATTCCGATAAGAGTACAGCCATCTAGATAGTTTCCCGACCAATACTAGTGCTTCATATAGATATTTCATCAGGTACGCCTTAGCCACAGCTTGCACCTTGTATGATTGAAAGTAGTGGCGCAACTTCTTATCAGCCAAATCATCGCTACACATGTCTTCTCTACCAGTGTGTACTTGGTTTCATATTCTAGCAGCTTCTTGCTGAGATAGTAGATGGGATACTCTTTCCTTCCATCTTGTTCCTGTGCCAGCATCGCCCTTATAGAGGAATCTTCGACAGCTAAGTTTAAAATCAAGGGCTTTTCTGGAGTTGGTGGGCTCAAAATTGGTGGATTTACCAGATAAGCTTTGATCTTTTTGAAAGCCAACTGGCATCTGTCATCCCATACAATCGGCCGATGTTTCCCCAACAGCTTGAAAATCGGCTGACACACTGAAGTTAACCGCGCTATGAAGCGACTGACATACTACAAGGAACCCAAGAACGACCAGACCTCCTTTTTCTGTTTTAGGAGCTAGCATATCTCAAATGGCTTTGATTTTGTCTGGATCCATCTCTATTCCCCTTTGGCTGACCACATGACCTAGCAGTTTCCCTAATGTAACCCCAAATATGCACTTCTTAGGATTTAGTCGTAGGTTATACTCCCCGATGCGCGTCAAAAATCTATGTAGGATAGTAGGGTGCTCCTCCCAGGTCAATGATTTAACAAGCATGTCATCGACGTACACCTCTACTTCTTGATGAATCATGTCATGCAGCAACATTATGATAGCCCTTTGATAAGTGGACCCTGCATTTTTCAACCCGAAAGGCATTACTTTGTAGTAGCAAGTGCCCCATTCTATAATGAATGATGTCTTCACCTTATCAACTGCATCCATTAGGATCTGGTTATATCCCAAAAATCCATCCATAAAAGAGTACATTGCTGCCTTAGCTTCGCTATCTATCAAAACATCGATGTGAGGTAAGGGGAAGTTGTCTTTCAGGTATGCTTTGTTCAGATCCCTGTAGTCAACACACACTCTGACCCTTCCATCTTTCTTAGGCACCGGAACAACGTTGGCTAACCATTCTATGTACTCCACCACTTCGAGGAACTTGGCTTCGATCTACTTAGCCACTTCTTCCTTTACTAATGCAGCCCATTTTTGCCTCATTCTTCTTAGCTTCTGCTTTACCGGCTTGAATCTGGGATCTGTTGGAATCTTGTGAACTGCTATTTCTGTGTCAACCCTCGGCATGTCCTCGTATGACCAAGCGAAAGCCTTAACATGTTTTTACAAATTCTCTCTCTTCTTCGGATTTTAGTTCATGTGAAATGAATACCATTTTGGGATTTTCATATGTACTTATGTTAATTTCATGCAATGCAGTGTCATGAATGCTAAATATGCTTGATGGTGATTCCAAAGCATTCACAGAATTATCAAGATAAACATCACACAAGTAAGCAAACTGGGATTTCATTGCATTAAACTTGTTATAAAGTACATTATTCACACTGAAAATGGAAGAAACAAATACAACAAAATCATTTCCATCCTCCACAGGCGGAGGGCCTTACACTTCTTCTCCATCCTCCTTGCTCAGCTTCAGAATGCTGTCCAGGTCAGCAACAATTTTAGACTCTTGTTCAGTGAGGGGAGCAGTCTCCTCAATCTCAGCCACTTGCGCCTTGGCCTTCATCATGATTCCTGATATTTCAGCAACCACAGAATTCAGACTTGCCTTGGTCACCAGCTCCTTCTCAGACCCTTCCTTGGATTTTGCAAAGGCTTTGCTTAGGCCGGTGGCCAGCGCCTCTAAAATTGCTTCCACAGATTCATCACAGATTTTTTCTTCAGCTTTCTCCTTGGACACTTCTACTGCTTTTGCTATCACTTCAGATGGCTTTTTCTGGGGGATGATAGGCTTAACAACTGCCTCCTCCACTGTCACAGGTGCAACTGGCTCTTCCTGGCTCTTTTCAAAGTCTACAACATCAGAGAATATCTCGAAGCCTGGGTATTCAATACTCCCGACTTTCACTAGCTCAGCTTGCCCTCTATGCAGCTCTTCACCTGCCTTAATGAATGGCTTCATCATGGGCTTCCCATTCTTTCCTTTCTTTGGATAAATCTTTTCAGATGCTTCTGCTGTGTAGTCCAGGCCAAACTGCCTCGACTTTCCAGAATCAATGTTGAATTCAGGCACCCCTTGTAGATTAGCTCCAAGTCCCATACCAGAAACAAAATTTTTCTTACGCAGGTACTTGGACAACCATTCTGGCATATAGTTCTCGTAAATAAACATCGGAGCATCCGTGGTTTCCTCCTCGCTGACCATGGCGATTTGGAATCTACCAAATGGTATGATCTCTTCATTAACTGCAGCAATCATAGACTGAGAATCTGCCTCAACTGTCACGACCTCATTGCCTATCGAGAATTTTATCTTCTGGTGCAAAGTCGAAGGGACACCTCCTAACGGGTGAAACCATGGCCTCCCCAACAACAAGGAGAAAGTGACTGAAATTTCAATCACAGTAAAGGTGACCATCGACTTGACCGGTCCCACTTCCACCTCTGCTTCAAAAGTTTTGATCACTGTCCTTTTCGAATCATCATAAGCTCTAATCACAGTGGAAGACTTTTCATAGCATCTTCACTTAAGCCTAGATACAGCAGCATTTTTTATGGGCATATATTCAGAGCCGACCCATCATCTACCATCACACACGGCATGACTCTGTCCATTATATTGACTTTGACATAAAGGGCTTTGTTGTGGGTCCTTCCTCCATGCGGCAGGTCTTTCTTGGAAAATACAATGTCAGGGGCCCTGAATAGACCTTGTACAGCAAGCAGCACATGGCCTCTGGCGATGCAATTAGGGAAACTTCAATTTCAGATAGTTTTTTAACCAGTGCTGCCCTATGCTCCTTGGAGGTCAGTAGCAAATGCCACAGACTGGCCTGAGCTGGGGTCTTCTTCAATTGAGAAATGACCAGGTCTTCTTTTTTTTACTTCTTTCGGTGCCGACATGCTGCCTAACCCAGTCACTGGAGCCTTATCCTTTTGTTGTACTACTAGCTGTTAGACTCTGCCACTCCTTGTTATGTTCCGGACTTCAGGAACTTTTGCCTTCTCAACAACTGGCAGCTTAACTATCTCATCATAGCTATATTCTTCATACTCATCTTCTGAATCTAGATCATCCAAGCTCACTGGTTTCACTTCTTTTTGCTCTGCCAGTTTTCCACATTCGGGTTTTGTTTCAGTTTCATTAGCCACCACAAACTGTATGGTGGGGTTTGCTTGCAGAACTTGGGTGAAAATGAAATTGACCGAAAATCCTGACTGTACCATGTTGACCTACGTTTCAAATGCTGGTAGTAGATTAGTCTTCGTGCTGGGCTTGGCAAGCTCTTGTAACTTTCCTTCGTCAATCAACTTCTGGATGGCATCCTTTAGCTTATAACAGTTGTTGGTTCTGTGTCCCACTATGACATGATAGGTACAGAAGTTGTCCTTATCCATATTCGCTGGCTACTCAAATGGCCTAAGAGAGATCAACAGACCACCATTCCTGCATTTCGCAAAGATCTCAGCCAAAGAGAAAGCCCAAGCGGATATGCCTTGACCCTCCGGATTTCTACTTTGGCTTCCTCGTTGCTGAGATACTACGGCACCTCCAGTTTGCTTAACCTCTAAAAACTGCCCGCTTTTATTTGTAGAACCAGAACCAGATCTACTACTTGACCTAGCCGTAGCTGTCGACCGGTACCCCGAGCTTCTGCTACCCCTATGGCTTGCTGCCTTCTCTTCTTCATCCCTCTCAATTTTCATAGCCATGCTGTACACTTTGTTAAGTTCACTAAAAGAATGAAATTTCATATTGTTCCTGAAGATGTCCCTGCTACCATGAATCAACTTTTGGATCAACTCATCTTCACCGGGGTGGTTTTTCAATAAGATCATCTTATTCATCCACCTCTAATAACATTCATCAAAGGATTCATTAGGCTTCTGCTTGACCCTTTCCAAGTCATACAGCTTCACCTGGATCTTAGTATTAAAGCTTGGATCTTAGTATTGAAGCTATAGCATTTGATGAAAGCCACCAACAAAGATTCCTAGTCTGACTGCACATCCTCAGATAGAGAGTTATACCAGGTCAATGCTCCCCCCTCAAGTGTGGTTGGGAAGAAGTTGATTAGCTGCTGCTTGGTGGCACACACCGTCAGCATGACTCATGCATAAAGGTTCACGTGAGCTTCTGGTGAGCCAATCCACTTATAGGAAGGGACTTTTGGCACTTGAAACCCAATAGGGAAGGTCTTAATGCCCTTGTTTATCATAGCGTCTACACTCACGCCTCTCTTGGAGCCTAGGCTGATATTGGCCCCTTTCTTCAGCTCGGCGACCACTTCATCTAACTCTGAGTACTTTGCATTTATTTTCTTTTCCATTGCTGCCTCAATTTCTTACAACTTCTCTACACTAGCAGAGACATCAGCCCCATACTGAGAAGACTCAGCCACCTTTTCCTTTCCAGGCCCACTGCTTCCGACTTCCCCACTTTCTCTTACAACAGTCTGCATCTCCTCTTTTAGAATGTCACGAAAATCCTAAGATTTCAGGAAATCCTTTAGAGCATCAGCAAGACTTGATGTCTGGTTTGCTATTTCCACTTCCTCCCTGGATTTGGACTCACTTTCTGTTTCTACTGTCCTTTGTTCCTCAACAGCCCTCAAAGCCTGAGATCTCGTCTTTCGTCGATCCAGCTTACTCAGTGAACTGTCTGTGTAGAGCTTTGGTCTTTTCTAGTCTCATGTACGTACTGTCCTACATCATATGTGAAAAGTTAGGGATGATAAATAAATGAAGTGATGACATGAAGAATGATGCTCAGATGATGCTTTATGAACGAAGATGAGAATGAGGATGATCATTGTATTTCCATTTCCTTTATTTTGGACATCCCGAGAGTGCCCAATGCCATACAAAAGATAATGCAAGAATGTCTCATATGGGCTGTAGGGATTTTTCACCGGAAATCACTTGATAGAATGCCGAAGAACGCGGTGATTTCCTCAAATCCGTGCCCAGGAGCAATTGAGATGAAAATTGCAAAAATTAAAATTAAATAGAAGAGATTAAACTCTTACCAGGAGTATCTCTTTTAGAGATGGCTGCAGAAATCAACGTAGATTCCCTCCTTGTTCATGTACACGAACGCCTTTGGAACACGGCCCGTGCTAGCATCGGAATCAAAAAAATTTTAAGAGAGGGAGAAGGGGATTTCGGCTTTGGCTTCACTTGCACCCCTTGGCCGAAATTCCTAGGGTTATTTTAACCCTAGGTGGCCAAAATTTTCCTTGAAAATTTCAGCCCATGTGGCTTCATTTTGTGCGGGCTTTTCCATTTTATTTTTAGGCCCGAATCCATTCTAATTCACTTGGTCCAAATTAATTTCAAACCCAATTTTAATTTTAACATGAACATAATATATTACACCATGTAACATATTATTTACATTTAATCAAAATTGATTTGATCAATTAATTTAATCCATGAAATTAAAATTGGATCTTCACAAAATGAATTCATATGTAAACCTATACATATGAAATATTTCCACCTAGGAAATAATCTCATGAATTAATTCATTGAATTAATTATGAGAATGCCAATACTAATATTAATTTTATTATTATGATCAATCCAATTGATCTTTATAATATAATTAATATAATCCTCTCTCTCTAGTTTGTATACTCCAAGTATACAGGTGATTCCTTAAGTCCGTGTTCAGTCGCTCAATGTGTACGATCCCGTGGGCCCATCTTTATGTTGGTAATGGGCCTATGGCCCACAGACAGCAGGCGGGCTCTAGCAAGCCACTATAGCCCCCAATTAAGATGGAGATGGTAGTCCAACTGTAATCATAACCCTGTAGTTTGAACTTGTATATCCCATGTCATTGATATCGGTGTCCAACATAGAGGCATGGATTGATCACCCTCTTTTGTGTTCCGACATTTACTTGATCCCAAATGTACTGATGCTCACAAACAAGTTCCAACTTGTTTGGGTGTGGCCATACTCTTATCAGTCACATTCATCAAGACGCTGGTGATATCTTCTCAGTGGACTACTAAGTGACAAATCCCTTCTGCATATCCATAGCATTGCCATGCTAAGTGACATACCCGAAAGTACCCATACTTGGCACCCTATTACAGGCCCTTTAGGCGTACCCCTAAGTATGCGACCTCGCATGCACCACCATCATATGGTCAGGTCAAAGGATCCATACAATTACTACACAAGAATCACTTGTGATACTATACCATGTGGATTTCTCATTTAGTGGATCTATCTAGTACCATGCCCCTTTTGCATGTACCCATTAACTTAGTTGACATCCCATGTCCAATGACCGGTAAGACACCGCCATACAACCAGGTTAATGATATTCTCTGGTTCCATTCATTCCTATGACTAGAATAGACTACAGATCTCTTTATGGTCATATCATTTACCCTATCCATAGTCTTACTGCCAAGTGCATCACACTTGTCATCATGGATATGGATATGTCCATTGGATACTTCATTTAAGATATTGCATAAGATATATATAATAAATGAATTAATGCCTTTATTAATAACACAAAATAAGTATAATACATAAATCCAATAAATGTATGATACAAATACAAGGTCCAATGCCTCAGGACTAGGACATATCCAACAATCTCCCACTTGCACTAGTTCCAACTAGGCATGGGCCTAATCCCTATAGAGCTAGTATGACCCTCGTGCTTGGCATGAGCCAGCGCCTTGGTCAAAGGATCTGCGACATTATCCTTGGTGTCCACTCTATGCAATGCAATGTCACCTCTCTCCGCGATTTCTCGTATGAGGTGAAACTTCCTGAGCATATGCATTGTGTTCTTGTGTGACCGGGACTCCTTAGCTTGTGCAACGACCCTATTGTTGTCATAGAAGATATCAACTGGGTCTTGGATAGTTGGCACTACTGCTAACTCAGTGATAAACTTCCTTATCCATACAGCTTCCTTTGCTGCATCACACGCCGTGATGTACTCAGCTTCTGTTGTAGAGTCCATGATGCTTGGCTGCTTTGAGCTCCTCCAGCTTACAGCACCACCATCTAGCAAAAACACATACCCAGACTATGACTGGTACTCATCCTGGTCAGTCTGGAAACTTGCATCAGTTTACCCAGTAACTAATAGCACTTCCTAACCTCCATACACCAAGAAGCTATCCTTAGTCCGGTTAAGGTACTTGAGGATTGCCTTGACAGCCTTCCAATGATCCTCCCTGGGATCCTGCTGGTACCGGCTCGTCATGCTTAGTGCAAAGGCGACATCAGGTCTCGTACACAGCATGGAGTACATAATTGATCCTATAGCCGAAGCATATGGAACCAATTTCATGTTCTCCCTGTCCTCCCTTGTCTTAGGACAGTTCTTCTTACTAAGTTTCAACCCATGACCCATTGGCAAGAAACCTTTCTTAGCCCGGTCCATGCTGAACCTTTTCAGAACTTTGTCTATGTATAAGGCCTGACTTAGGCCTAGAAGCCGATTTGATCTATCCCTGTAGATCTTGATCCCTAGGATCATCTCAGCTTCGCCTAAGTCCCTTCATTATGAAGCACTTACACAGCCACTGCTTTACTCCTTGCAGTGTAGGTATGTCGCTTCCAATGAGTAGGATGTCATCTACATAAAGTACCAGGAATGTGACAATGCTCCCACTAATTCTCTTATACACACAAGGCTCATCTTGATTCTGTATGAAGCCATATTCCTTTATAGCTTCATTGAATCTAAGATTCCAACTTCGGGATGCTTGCTTTAGTCCATAAATGGACACTTTGAAGTTTGCATACCCTTCTCGGATACTCTGGATCGACAAAACCCTCAGGTTGTGTCATGTACACATCCTCGAGTAGCTTTCCATTAAGGAAAGCGGTTTTGACATCCATTTGCCAGACCTCATAGTCATACCATGCGGCTATGGCCAGCAAGATCCTGATGGATTTGAGCATGGCTACTGGTGAGAAAGTTTCATCATAGTCTATTCCATGGACTTTTCTGAAACCTTTCGCAACCAAACGCCCCTTGAAGGTATTATCAGCTTTTAGCTTGTAGCACCACTTGCAACCAATTACCTTAGCACCCGGAGGTGGATCAACCAAGTTCCAAACCTGGTTATCGTACATAGATTGCATCTCTGCCTCCATGGCTTTACACCAATTTGCAGACTGTAGGCTTGCCATAGGCTCCTGGTAGGTTTTGGGTTCTTCCTCATCCAAGATGAGAAGAGTTTGATCATCGATGATGAGCAAACCATACCTCTCTGGTTCCCGACGATCCCTACCAGACCTTCTAGGTCCTTGTGTGGCCTGGGTCGGTGCCTCCTCCTGTGGAAGCTCCACCTGGGCCTCCGAGTTATCCTCTTCAAGAGCTTATGGACTTTGAACTTCTCTGAGTTCAACATTGCTCCCACTATCTTTCTTGGAAAGGAATTCCTTTTCTAGAAAGACCCCCTTCCTTGCCATGAACACCTTGTTCTCGGTGGGGTTGTAGAAGTATTACCCTTTGGTTTCCCTAGGGTAGCCCACAAATAATCATTTATCAGTTTTGGACTCCAGCTTGCCACTAGTCAATCTCTTGACATGTGCTTCGCATCCCCAAATCCTTAGGAAAGAGACATTGGGCTCCTTGCTCATCCATATCTGATATGGGGTCTTTTCCACTGCCTTAGTCGGAGTATTATTTAAGATACAAGCAGCTGTCTCGAGGGCGTGTCCCCAGAAACTTATTGGGGGAGAGGCTTGACTCATCATTAAGCGGACCATGTCCAACAAGGTCCTATTCCTCCGGTCGAACACCCCATTCCATTGTGGTGTTCCTGGAGGAGTGAGCTGTGGAACTATTCCATGCTCTCTCAAATATGAGTCAAACTCTGGGCTCATATACTCACCTCCTCGGTCCGACCGAAGGGTTTTGGTATTCCTGCCTAGTTGGTTCTATACTTTGTTCCTAAATTCCTTGAACCTATCAAGGGTCTCAAACTTATGTTTCATCATATAGACATAGCCATATCTGCTGAAATCGTCTGTGAACGTGATGAGGTACAAATGTCCACCTCTTGTCGCTGTGCTCATGGGCCCACATACGTCTGAATGTATTAGGTCCAATAAGCTAGTGGCCCTTTTGGCCTTCTTGCTAAAAGGCGCCTTAGTCATTTTTCCTCGTAAACATGACTCGTATATATCAATTGACTCCAAGTCAAATGACCCTAAGACTCCAGCTTTGTGAAGCCTAACTATGCGCTTCTTGTTTATGTGACCTAAACGACAATGCCATAGGTAGACAGGATTAAGTTCATTGGGCTTAATCCTTTTAGTGTTTATGTTATAGACATGATTGGTTTCATTTAAGTATAGGATATATAGGCCATTATTTAATAGAGTATCTCCATAAAATAATCCCTCTCTAGATAAAGAAATTCTACCATTCGAAATAGTAAAATAAAATCTAGAAATATCCAACATGGAAACTGAAATAATATTCCTTCACATAGCAGGTACAAAATAACATTGTTCCAAAATCAAAACCAATCCACTAGGCATCATGAGGTGATATTCGCCGATCTCTATGGCAGAAACCCTTGCTCCATTACCGACCCGCAAGTCCACCTCCCCCGATCCCAGTGACCTTCTGTTCTTAAGTCCCTGCACATTGCTACAAATGTGAGAACCATATCCAGTATCCAATACCCAGGATGTTGAAACAGTAAGGTTAATGTCTATGACATAAATACATGACGAAGATGCACCCTGGGGCCTTCTCTGCTCTCCTATTAGCTTGGGACACGATCTCTTCCAATGGCCTGCCTGCTTGCACCTGAAACAGACATCCTCCGGACCTGCCTTCTGCTGGGCCTTAGCCTTCTTAGCCTTGGCCTTGGCCTTTTCCTTGGCCTTGCCCTTGGCAAGAGGAGGGTTCCCCTTGTTGACCAGTAGCACCGGCGGACTCTTCTTGATCGACTGTTCCGTGAGCTTAAGCCTCCCATGCAACTCAGTAACAGTTTATAGTTTAGGATGAACTGATTGTAAGAATCTGGTAAGGATGCAAGGATTGTGTCCACCGCTAACTCCTGAGAGATGGGCGGTTTGAGACGGGCCAATGTATCCAAATAGCCTTTCATCTTGAGAACGTATGCGCTCACAGATGTCCCAGCCCCCATCTTACAGGAGTAGAATGCCTTATTGGTCAGGTACCTTTCCTGACAAGCTTGCTCTTGAAACATCTCATTGAGAGTTGTTATCATAGCATAGGCTTGATGGTCCATGAACTGCTTTTGCAGCTCGGGGACCATGCAGGCCAACATAAGGCATGTCACATCCCTATTATCCTTGACGTTCACCTCGTATACCTCCAGCTGGGCAGCCGGTGGATTACGTCCCTGAGGCGCAGCCGGTACAGGCCTTTCCAGTACGTACTCTTTAGACTCTTGTCTTAGAACTATTCTTAAATTCCTAGACTAGTCTAAAAAGTTGGGACCGGAAATCTTGTCCCTCTGTAGGATTGATCGCAGTGAAAGTGAGTTGTTATTTGCCATTTTAGAGTTTCTACACAAAAAGACATTTGAGAGTGTTAATAAAGGACTTTACTTGGTTATTCCCATGTACAATTAATAATGAATCAAGTTATTAATTATTCCGAGATGTTGGGCTCATGGGCCGAGATCCATATTTCATTAAGATATAGCCAAACGAGGGCCTGGTACAACTATACCCTAATTATTTAGGTAGGAACGCCGTCCAATCCCAACCTAGGGACTCTCGGTTTGATGGGCTTGTTGGCACTTGCCCATCTATGCTTAGGGCCAGGAGAATCCTACTACCCATGTTAAGTCAAAACCTCCATCCAATTGTTAGAGTATCCCATATCCTAACCCAATATAAAATGACGATACTCCAGTGTATCCTGCGAGGGCAAGGTCTACAACTGGCCTATCCCCCCTTCGAGCTGGTTTTGAGTGAGGGAAGCACTTTTAAGTGACTTAGTAATTTCCTTTAGGTTATTAGATTCAATTAATAATGGCTTACATGCATAAGGCGGGTGAAACTGGCTGTTGGATCATACATTCACACATGCAAATAAATATAAGGCATAATTAAATAAATAAGTAAAATGGACTGCTATGGGCCTATATTACATCCTAATATTATTCTAGTAAACCTATACTAGAATCTAATATCAGGCAGGCCTCCATCTTCTTCCTTCTGGGCTTGCACCTCCACTTGGGCTCACCACTCTATGGACTTCTTCTTTTACAAATTTTATAATAAATAAATAAATTAAAATTACAATAAAAAAAAAAAAAAGAAAAACAACACGCAGGCCGTATTTACCCAAAAAGAAAATACAACCCATCTTGAATAAAGGCCCAATAGCATCCACCCATACAAATATTTAATCACACATATGCATCCAATACATAAAATTTATAAGCATGTTATAATACATGAATTAAGCCCATTTCAATTATGTCCAAGCCATTATTTTGAAATCGCTAATTTTGGCCCACCATGGTTCTAGCCCTTAACGGGCTTTGGGCCTCTGGCCAGGTAGTCTAACTGCTCCCACTGGAATTGGGAAACCATGGGTCCATATTAGCCATCCAGGTAATTGTGCCAAAATTACCCGAACCAACTTCAATTAACCATATTAATTTCCAAAACTAATATCACATGAATAAAATTAAATTTCATTCAAGAAACCATGCGCATTTAAATTACAAAAATTTAAACATATGAATTTTAAAACCAATTAAAATTTTAAAACTGGGTCCCGGGCCCGAACCCGCCAAATCCAAAATACTGGGCCCGTCCCGCTGCAGCTAGGGCAACCTAGTTGCCCTAGTAGCAGCCGCTGCTACTAGGGGCAGCCACTGCCCAGCAGTGGCTACCGCCAGCAGCGGCACTTCTGCCGCGCAATGGCTGCCCAGCGGCCATTGTCTAGTAGCAGCCCGCTGCTGGAACCAACGGCTACTACCTGTGGCGCCCAGCGGCTGCTGCAGTTGTTCCCGCTGCGTGCGGCGGCCGCCGGTAGTCCTACACGTCTGGAAACAGCCCGTGATTTTTCCAAAAAATTAAAAGAAGTAGCAGCCAAAACAAAATTCACCAAGAATCTCATCCAAACAATAAAATTAAATGAATATAAACCTATATGCAAATTTAATTTCAATTGCACAAAATCAAAGGGGAAAAATCACAAACCCCAATCCTTGAATCCCAAATAAAAATCCAATTTTAAATCCAAGGGATTCAAACCAATTAAGTAATTTCCACGGATCAAAAGCCCGCTCTGATACCACTGTAGAGATTTTTCACCGGAAATCACCCGATAGAATGCGGAAGAACGCGGTGATTTCCTCAAATCCGTGCCTAGGAGCAATTGAGATGAAAATTGCAAAACTTAAAATTAAATAGAAGAGATTAAACTCTTACCAGGAGTATCTCTTCTAGAGATGGCTGCAGAAATCAACATAGATTCCCTCCTCATTCACGTACACGAACGCCTTTGGAACACGGCCTATACTAGTGTCGGAATCAAAAACTTTTTGAGAGAGGGAGAAGGGGATTTCGACTATGGCTTCACTTGCATCCCTTGGCCGAAATTCCTAGGGTTATTTTAACCCTAGGTGGCCGAAATTTTCCTTGAAAATTTCAGCCCATGTGGCTTCATTTTGTGCGGGCTTTTCCATTTTATTTTTAGGCCCGAATTCATTCTAATTCACTTGGTCCAAATTAATTTCAAACCCAATTTTAATTTTAACATGTATATAATATATTACACCATATAAAATATTATTTACATTTAATCAAAATTGATTTGATCAATTAATTTAATCCATGAAATTAAAATTGGATCTTCACAAAATGAATTCATATGTAAACCTATACATATGAAATATTTCAACCTAGGAAATAATCTCATGAATTAATTCATTGAATTAATTATGAGAATGCCAATACTAATATAAATTTTATTATTAAGATCAATCCAATTGATCTTTATAATATAATTAATACAATCCTCTCTCTCCACTGTGTATACTCCAAGTATACCATACCTTAAGTCCTTGTTCAGTCGCTCAATGTGTACGATCCAGTGAGCCCATCTTTATATTGGCAGTGGGCCTATGGCCCATAGACTGCAGGCGGGCTCTAGTAAGCCACTGCAGCCCCTAATTAAGATGGAGATGGCAGGCCAACTGTAATCATAACCCTGTAGTTTGAACTTGTATATCCCATGTCATTGATATCGGTGTCCAACACAGGGGCATGGATTGATCACCCTCTTTTGTGTCCGGACATTTACTTGATCCCACATGTACTGATGCTCACAAACAAGTTCCAACTTGTTTGGGTGTGGCCACACTCTTATTAGTCACATTCATCAAGAGGCGGGTGATATCTTCTCAGTAGACTACTGAGTGACAAATCCCTTCTGCATATCCATAGCATTGCCATGCTAAGTGACATACCCCGAAAGTACCCATACTTGGCACCCTGTTACAGGCCCTTTAGGTGTACCCCTAAGTATGCGACCTCGTATGCAACACCATCATATGGTCAGGTCAAAGGATCCATACAAGTACTACACGAGAATCACTTGTGATACTCTACCATGTGGATTTCTCGTTTAGTGGGTATATCCAGTACCATGCCCCTTTTGCATGTACCCATTAACTTTCTTTGACATTCCATATCCAATGATGGGTAAGACATCGCCATACAACTAGGTTAATGATAGTCTCTGGTTCCATTCATTCCCATGACTGGAACAGACTATGGATCTCTTTATAGTCATATCGTTTACCCTATCCATGGTCTTACTACCAAGTGCATGACACTTGTCATCATGGATATGGATATGTCCATTGGATACTTCATTTAAGATATTGTATAAGATATATATAATAAATGAATTAATGCCTTTATTAATAACACAAAATAAGTATAATACATAAATCCAATAAATATATGATACAAATACAAGGTCCAATACCTCGGGACTAGGGCATATCCAACATGGAACGTCACACGGGCAGAGTTTCGATGTTTTATGGGTCAATGAGATGACATGAAATGGTCACATAGGGGCCATCCCATAGACACAGTTCTCATGCTTTTGAGGCATGTGATATGAGATGATGTTATAGAAAAGTCAGGTGTAACTTGAGACACGGACGGAGGTTCGGCGTTCATGGAACACCTTGCATGATTCAATAATGTTATGAAGTGCCCCTATATGTGTAGTATTTTGGTACTCGGGGAGTGCCTTGAATGATTTAACAATGTCATGAAACGGTCCGATATGGACCGCGATGCGCAAGCAGGACTTTGGCGTTACCGTGACACTTATGATGAATGAGTGTGATGCCATGTAATGACATCATATGAACCGCCACACGGAAATAGACCTAGGACCATCGTGTCTTATAGTGAATGATATGGTATAGTGAAATGGCTTAGTGCAATCCGTTGTACAGGTGGAACACGGGTAGTTTAGGATACCTGATATGTTATGGAATGAAATGATCGTGAGGAGCACACTTGGAACATCTTTTATTAGGTGGGTTGAAATAGTATGAATGCCTATGTCACGCAAGATGCAAGTGGCTGCATGAAAATGTGGTTAGAATGGCACACGGGATGATGTCGTGTATGCTTTGTGGAAATGTCGCACACGAGATGTAAATGGCATACAAATAAAATGTCGTGGCTGCATAAAAATGTGATTAGTGCCACACATATTTCAATGCTCGAAAATGGCTGCCCAAAGATGTGGTTAGAATGGCACATAAAAGATTATGCATGTTTAATGTTTCATGAAAAGGTTAAATAAAAACACCACGGAACAAATGTTAGCACACACAATAATATACACTCCCTTCGAACCTTATTTCTCCTTTTTATTGGTCTTGCATTCTTCCTAGGTGTTGGGCCTCTTTGGCATTAACGGGGGATACCAAAGGCACACTGTCAATGTCCAATTTGAATTTACATTTTGGTAATCCTAGGGGAAGTTGCTAAGCCATTATATGTGGGCCAAAGTAAAAACCAAGGGTCGTACAGGTTTTTTATAGCGAATATACACTCCTGACCGTAGAACACGATGTAAGGTCATGCGATGCTATGAGTGGTTCACCCCGTCCGTTGCCTCCAATCCTGGGGGAAGAGGTAGGTCACCTTCTTAAGTAAACCGAGATTGATCAGTGTATTGGAGGGATTGAGAAGAAGAAAATATCATGATATGCAAATGCAAACAAATATGGTATTATGAACTGGTAAAGTGACTGCAAGCGAGGTTATATTTCAGTAGTTGCCTAAGTTCCTTGAGTTTTTGTGAAAAACTTTGGAGTCACCACTGTGAACGAACGACCTGAAAGGCAGGACGCGATGAAACGGTCCGAGGAAAAGGAATATGAGAAAAAGAGTTGCGTTTTGCGTTTTTGGAAAATGAGATTTTGATTATCTTAGGAAAAATCATTGATTTATTTGAAAATCCCTTTTATAGAAAACTTTTCCCATTTTATTAACTTAAAGACCTCAAAACATAAATTCCAAGATCAGTGATAGAGTCACCACCCGGATCAGCTCATCTGGGAAATTCCGGTACAGCTCCCTACTGAGAGTAGACTACTGTACCTAATCCAGAGATTTAGGGTTCGGGCAAGTGACCTACTCAGCCTCGAGCTTGCTTTCACTTTACAGTTCATATTGCCATATTTTATTTACTTTTATTATCTTTCTTTACCCATTTTGTGTTTATTTAGCCCATGCTCAAGCGAATGACAAGACTAAATTGCAGAATAAATAAACCATACATCCAAGCAGTTAAAAGAATAAGGATAAAGGCCGCTTCTACAACCAGATCGAATAAAAAATAAAAACTCTCATTTTCACATTATAAACTCCTAGAATACCCGAGAATCTAAAAAAAATTACAACCGCCCAAAATACATGAATCAATCTATTAATTACATCTAAAATGGAAATAAGGAAAAATTAAAAGCTGCAAAACAGACGGTCAGCACAATTATCGCATAAGCACAAACAGGACTCAAGCAGGACAGAATTGGGATTTTTAGAAATGGGGGTACACATTTAGGGGGTATTCGGGCCGACTAGACTAGTTGGCCCAATTAGACTTGAAAAACAATTTTGAAACACCCTGTAAATTTTGTGCTGGAAAACTATTTTTGGAAACCAATTGGCTCGGTTACATGCAGATTTTCCCTTTTTAGCTGGTCTGTTATCCCGAAACTCGGGGTTCCGGTCGTGCAGGTTTCCTAATTCCAACATTCATCTAGGGTCCAAAAGTAGTAAACACATCAAAAACAGTTTGAATCCGAAGACAGCATCGCACGACAACGTCCATACGGGTCATTCCGTGATTCTGTCTCCTTCTAGAGACTACATCCGTACGGTTGTAATTCGAGCCGTACGGCTCTAACAATTACAGTCGTGCTGCTATAACATCCAGAACCCGAAAAATGGTTTTGTCATTTTGGAAATGCCGTTTTGCTCGTTTTAAGTGTTTCCTAGGGATTTCTGTAGAAGCCGGGGGTCCACTGATGCTGGACTATGGATCCGTTTTGGATCGAACAACCCCGAATTCCAGAAAAATAGAAATCTAAGAAACCGAAAACCATATATCCACGTAATCAAAAATCCGAAAACCAAAATTTTACAATGCACGGATACACTTGGACCGAAATTGATCATAATCAGCATGGAGAAATGGAAAACGGATTGCTTTTGGCCGATCGGGGCATTTTCGGGTTTCTGCCCTTGAGGAACACAGCCATGCAGCTCTAAGTACTAGAGCCGCATGGCTCTGTTCATGTGGAATACAACCATACAGCTGTATTCGGGTAACCGTTTTCCGAAAATTTTGAGAAATATAGAGAAATGCAAAGAAAGAGCAATGAACACAGGTTTAAGGCCTCTCAGAGTTTACCTTGCTATTGTTTTGATGTATTTAACGTCCATAATCGAATTGAAAAGTCAAAATGCTCCTCGAATCCTCAACCGTCCTGAAATTCTAAAAATGAATCCGAAACCAATCCGAAACAGTCCCAATTGAGTGTGCAAAGGTCCAGCAATCCTCCCTTGATGCCTAGGTATGGCTTTGGTATTGAGTTTGGTTCTCTCCTTTCCTCGCTTTTTCTTTGTATCTTCGGTCTCTCTCCCTCTCTTTTTCTTTTCTATTTCTTTTCTGTTTCTTTGCCCAAGAAAGAATCCCCTCTCTTGATTGATTTTTTTCTTTTATATCTCACACCCCTGTAATGATTTCGAAAAGTAAATGAGCCATCTGCTTTTGTGGGATTTCGGCCAACATTTCCCATTTTAGCCAAGTTGCTCTGCCTTTGCAGAGCAACTTGGTTGACCCACTAGATAGAGCCGGGGCCAATTCCGCAAAAACCTATGCTCACTTCTAAGCCCTGAAATCACTCAAAGGACCTTTCTCAGGGTTTCGGATTGAGGATAGCTTGGTTTTCGGAGCATCTGAGATATTTCGGGTGACATTCCGCTCGTTCTCAAGTCCAATTCGGGTCCGTCTGCCCAACAGGTAATAAGGAAGTCTCATCATAGAGGTCGGGAAAACCCGGCGCTTACACATAGCAAGTTGAAAAGTGTATGAAATGATTCCCAAATGATAAAAATATGTAGGAAAATTATTAGTTTCTTAGAAATATACCCTTGACACGTGAATCCATTGCTTTACGGGTTCAAAAACACTTCAAATGAGCTCCGAATTGTTGAAAATTTGATTGAGGCTTTACAACTCCAAAAGTCACGAAACATCTCCAAAAGTTATGGATTTGTGATCCCTTTTAGTCTTTGTACCTTTTATTAATCTTATTGAAATGTTCACCTACTATTTCTAACAGATTTTAAAGCCTAATTTCAGAGAATCAAGTAAGAAAATAAAGAAAAAGCCTTAAACTTTCCCTTTCTTTGTCTTCCTTTTTCTTTCTCTTTTCTCTCTAGCTCACTCCAAAAGCTTAATCTGGATTCTAACCTCACAAATGACAGTCCCTTTGCTCTCTCCTTATCACATTTTTAAACTAGGGATTTAGATCCAATTTAGCTACAAGTGGGATGGATTATTGAACAGTCGTAGGAATATAGACTATAACTGAACGGATGTTGAACTAAATCGGTAAGGACATTGCACTATATTCAGCCGGTTGTTATTTGTTAACTAGAAACCCTAACCCGTTCGATTCGGCAATCCAAAACTCCGACTTTGAATTGACTTTGACTTGTGTGGCTGCAGAAACAAGTTAAATAAAACTTTGTTTTCATCATTAAAATTGAGGATTAAAATATGTTTCATATTTTTATTGAAAGAAAATGTATTAAAAAATATAATAATCAATTGCATCTTTAAAAAAGATTTATCTTTTTAAGATAATAGGTTAATTTTTTTTATCATAATTTAAACAAAAAAAATTGAATTGCTTTTTAATCTTTTAGATGATATGAACCTCATTTTTTATACCATTATCATAGTTGTGAAAACCAAATCGGACCGGTCGGTCGGATTGGGTTCTATCAAAACCAAAGGTTGATCTGTATTAGTTTTCAACCGGTTTATATTATAATCAATAATCAGTCGAACCGATCGGTCGAATCGAAAAATCATAAGCCGGTCCCGTTTTCTAGTTTAAAAAATTATTTAATTTAATAATTTCGGTTATTATTTTTCTATTTTTCTAATTAAAATAAAATATAATTTAAATTTTTTAAATTATTTTAAATTAAATTGAAATTTAATGGTAATAAAAATTATATTAATTTCATTAAGCTTTTTTAATTACTATAATGTGTTTAAAATCCTTAATTTTAAAGAATTATAATAAAAATGTTTAAACTTTCACATGTTATAAATATAAATGATATAAATATATTATTATTTTAGTACATTTATTAAATTTGGTTTGTTTCAGTTTAGTCCAATATTCCAAAATCCATTCCTCCACTAGTCCGATGACTGATCCAGATCTAAAAACCATGACTGTTATAGTTTTTTTTTTCAAGATATATTATAAAATATTGGTTTAAACTTCGAAGCTGAAATGCGAAACGGAATCAAAATAATATGAAATCATAATCGGAATCATCATTTAGTAATTCTGTTTGGTTCAATCCAGAATCACAATTGAATTTTTATTTCTTATTATTTTTTTAACTAACACTAGAATTAAATTCTTTATAAGTCAATTAATATTTACACAAAATATAATATAAAAATATAAATTTATAAAAAAAATTACAAATATAATAACCGCAGATTTATTTTTTTATTTATTTTTAAAATTATTGTAGGAATTATATTGGGTTTAGAGTTGTAGTCCGCCTGTAACTGTGATGGGTCGATAAATGGCTTAATTTCATCCGTGGTATACCAACTATCACCTCAATTACATTTTGGTATACCATCTAACATTTTGGTATACCATCTACCATTTTGTACATTGATATACCTCAACTTGTTAGTGACCTCCCATTGTGATATACATTACCTGTTATTATAGGTTCCTGGTGCCATGTCAGTATGTTGACCAAGGTCAAACAAATATGCAGGCCCCACTTAATGCAAATTTACTTAACTACCCTCATTACAAATTTTTTACTTCCCTTACCAAAAGAGTCGCCTTTTCTCTCATCCTTCTCCCTGCCTCTGTAAATCCCAACGATCTTCTATAAACTCCGGCAAAAAGTGAGGTTAGTGAAACTCTCTGCAATTTAAGGAACTACGATGGTTAATGGAGGCAAAATGAAGAATAGTAACTAAAGATCGACGGAGAGATGCAGGGAACGATGAGAAGCAAAACTAAGATGGCGACGATGACCATTACAGGAGGCGAAAACAAGAAGGATACGATGACTGAAGATCATATCAAATGGATTAGAAGGTGATTCGTAGAATAAATTGAAATTGAAATATCAATTTAGAATTGATTTGGAATTTTAGGGTTTAGGTTTGAGTTTGCATCCCAAATTGGGACAAACCATACTGCAATCTGATAGACTAAGGTTGATGGTGTCTGCTTTAATCAATCAATGCGTGCTCAATTTAGTACTAGATGTGAAAATTTTTTCGAGTAATAGAAGAGGGATTTGCAAATTATCAATGTCTATGATATTTTCTTTTCTTTCTTTCTTTTTTTTTTTTTGAAAATTAATGCATTTTGATTCATCTTGTAACACCCCACTTTACTTTTCTCGTAATTAAAAATTGAAAATTGAAATTTGCATTTCCAATTTTTATTTTTTTTTTTCACTGCTTTGGTGGCCAACGAAATTGGATAGGATAGGGGAAGAAGATGGGT
This sequence comes from Euphorbia tirucalli, assembly GCA_039660915.1. NCBI lineage: Eukaryota > Viridiplantae > Streptophyta > Magnoliopsida > Malpighiales > Euphorbiaceae > Euphorbia > Euphorbia tirucalli. The sequence goes on along the minus strand of CM077634.1, from coordinate 19,982,025 downwards.
GAGTTGAAAAATATAGAGATTAGTAGAGGTTATAAGAGTCATTTTAAGTTGAGTGGAGTCTATATATCAGTTTGACTTTGGTCAACATACTGACATGGCACTAGTAACCTGTAATAACAGGTCATGTATATCACAATGGGAGGTCACCAACAAGTTGAGGTATGTCAATGTGAAAAATGGTAGATGGTATGCCAAAATGTAATTGAGGTGATAGTTGGTATACCATGGGTGAAATTAAACAGTTGATAAATACAATCCAAATAGAGATATAATTATTGAGGCAATTAGAATTTTTCCTACTACTAGAGTTTAATTCTTATTGGGATTTTTCCATTCAATTGCTATGAAAGATAACAATGAATCAAAATAATGAACTAAGAGACACAAAAAGTGTCTGCAAGTTTTCTCTCCAGCTCTCTCTACCCGAAATTTCTCTATGAGATTTCTCCTTGTTATTCACGTATCTAGTTCATGGATTTATCGCTTACTCTCTCACAAACAACTAACGTGGAGTAATCATGACAAGTAATACAAGTCCGTGGTTCACGATCTTTCTGCTGCAAATCAATCTCAAGTAATCTGACCTACAAGAGGTAACTCGATAACTCTATTCGGATATTTAGGTGTATATATCCTTCATTGGTATCAAAGCCATATGACTATTTTCTGTCTTAGAATTCCCTAATAACATAATTAGGAGTTCCTATGTACATGATTAGTTGATTATATATGGTTATAGTTAACTTTTATGCATGATTTGGTGTTTATAGGGACTGATTTTTGTTGTTTATTGACTAAAAATCGCATAGAAATTCATAGTAGCCTAGAAAACCTAAAAAGTCAAATATGATTTTACTTTTTAGTTTTATACTTTATGTTTTCAGGCTCAGCAAAGGGTATGTCTATCTCAAACTCTAATTTACGTTTATCAAATGGATAAACCGATCTCACCATCATGACTAGAGACCCAAAAAACCCTAAGATGAAAAAAGTTTCGAGATCACATAGAGCCCAAAAGGCAGTGCGTGGCACACACGTGCCACGTATGACATGCACGTGCCTGGCCACGTGGCATGCAGCGATTGGTTCGCTTCCTGTTTCATAACCCACTAGTCCCCACGAACTAGCACCTACGTCAGGCACGTAAGTTGCACGCATCGAGCATGTGGGCGGCGGCTCCGGAGGGGTATTTTTGCCCTGTTTTTTGACTTACCATGTTTTTACAATTTTTTTTTTTTTGGTATTTCTTATGAAATTTTTCAGAGAACAAAAAATAAAATGTCATATTGTATATTATATTAAAAGATTTTTATATAAATATATGTATATGAATTATATTTTATTACTATTTTATGGTTTTATATTAAACCTATTTTCTGAATTTTTTTTAAAACCAGAAATTACTTAATTGAATAATTAAAGGTTTTGTAATATTTCTTATTGGAAATTCTTGTATGTGTACATGGATTTTTCCAAATTTTTTTGTAATATGTTATAAAAAATGGTTCAAATACTTAAAACTCCTGTTATTTTTTGTTCTCATGTTCAACGTGCAAAGGTGTGCAGATTGAGAAAGGAGATTAAGAATTGTAAAATGGATCGATTTTGCTAGATGGAATGATCTTGTCAGTATAGTTAATAACATAACTAAGATTCATGGGTTGATGCAAGACTGCATATGGGAGGGAGGCTTATTCAGGGGAATGTGCCCTAGATTACTTTTTAAATTTTTAAAAATTTCCCTCCGTGCTCATAAACTTAAAAGTTTATCTTATAAATGCTAGTCTGTGGAGGAGAGAAATTATTCAAAGTTCATTAAGAGATTTCTGTATGCTCTTGATGTGGAAAATGTCACTATAAGATTAGGATTGTCTTATATGAGGTTAAGACATGGAAAAATTCTCAATGCACCTTGGTATAAACATGTTTTTCACCAAGTCCCAAGAGAATTTCATCATCAAGTGATCATGTTTGTTCCGGTCAACCAGAAATTTACCTTTCATATAGAGTTTATTTGTTATCCTTTATATCAAGGTTTTAGAATCTAATTAGTTGGATCCTATCTACTTTAGTTTATTATGTTATTTTTCTTAAAACAACTTGAGTTATTGTTTTATGCATATTTATTATTGAATAAAAAGTATTTTACCATAATAAATGAGTTTATTTATTGATTTGATATTAAATTTTATTTTTTAATATTATACATGTTCTTTTGGTAATATGTCCTTGAAATAACATAATTGCTTGTTATATAATACAAGTATCTTTCATATCCTATTTTAGTTCTTATGCATGCATGAATAACTAGTAGAATTAAACATTAGACAAGAGAGGGTAATTGGGACCAAAGGTCTTCTTTTCAAATTAAACTCTAATGAATAGTATTATTAGTTAGACATTGGTTAGATAGAGAACTAGCGTGTGCTGTAATGGCAGAAACTTTATTAAACCATGCAACTATGTTATTTTGTAGACAAGTATCTTAGAAATGGCATCAAATTCTAAGTCAATGGTTGTTGAGTTGAATAAAGACCTTAAGTTGAATGGGGACAATTATGAGGTCTGGAGTATGAAAATCTAGTATGTGCTAGAGGCATAAGATGTTCTTAATGCAGTGGTTACAGTTAGGGCTGAACCAGAAAAAGTGACTACCGCCAAACATAGGCGGGACCACGAGCTCTACAATGCGTGGAAGAAAAGGAATTCCACTACACACATCATCTTGTTCAGTACAATGGATGATGACATCACTAAGCAGTTTCGAAGTCATGAGACCACAAAGCAACTGTAGGATGCTTTGAAGGAGAAGTTCGGAGGTGTGTCTCTGACCAAGCTCTGCTTTTTGACTGTCAAGTTTAAGGGAAATTTCAAATATGATCAATGAGATAAGTGATGCTAGCCACCAAATGACCGATGAGCAAAAAGTCCAAGCTACTATTCGTTCCTTGCCTAACAGTTGGGAACATATAAAGATGCACCTAACTCACATCGTGGGTATAAGGACGTTTGATGTTGTAGCTCACCACCTTAAACTTGAAGAGTATCACCTAGAATCAATTAAGATACTACAGCGAACTCTGCTACTCCAAAACCAGTTGGAAAGGATGGTCAAGGTCAGAAACGTAAGCGTTTCGATGGCAACTGCAATGCTAAGGCTAAGGGATTTGAAGAGCCAAAACAGAAGAAAAACAAAAGCTCAAAGAGCAAGAAAAAGCCAAACATTTCATATGTGAAATGTTTTAGATGTCAACTCAAAGGTCATTATGCAAAAGATTGTACAACTGAGGCTAAGGTACAATTAATCAACTCTATTGTGAGTGAATTAAAAGTATCATCTAGTATTCTGCTAACCGAATTTGATCCTAAGTGGATTATTGATTCAAGTGCCACCTACCATGTGACAAAGGAACATGAATCCCTTAGCGAATTTTGAGAAATTCCACAGGCATCCAAGTGGGTTTATGTAGGGAATAACTCAAGAGTTAAAGTATGAGGAGTTGGTACCTATAGATTGAGACTACAAGGAGGCCAAATTCTTATCCTTCATGAAGTACTTTATGCCCCTAGAATTTGAAGGAACTTAATTTTTGTTATTGCTTTGTTGAAATTGGGATTTAATTTCTTTTTTAAGGATAATATTTTAAGTTTGTGTTATAGAAATACATTTTATGGTAATGGTTTTATTTCAGATGGTTTAATTGTTTTGAATATTGAGTCAAATAATTTAGAAACTTTTCCTTTGCTTTCTGCATATTCTTCTTCTATAATAACTGATAAAGAATGTGCAGTTAGCTTATGGCATTCTCGCTTAAACCATATAGGACAAGACCGTATGAATCGCCTAGCCAAAGAAGGTTTATTAGATAATTTGTCTAAAATTGAACTACCACAATGTGAATCATGCCTTAAAGGAAAGATGTTTAGAAAACCATTTGGAAAAGGAACTAGAGCTAAATATCCATTGCAATTAGTACACTCTGACGTACGTGGTCCAATGAATGTGAAGGCTAGGCATGGAGCCTACTATTTCATTACATTTATCGATGACTATACTAGGTATGGTCATGTCTACTTGTTTTGTCACAAGTCAGAAGCTTTGAGTTGCTTTAATCCCTACTTAAACCTTGTACAGAATCAATTAGATAGAAAGATAAAAGCTTTGAGAATTGACCATGATTGGGAATATCTCTCAGATGAATTCAAAGCTTTATGTGATGAAAAGGGAGCTGAACATCAATTGTCGATTCCACGTACCCCACAACAAAATGGGGTAGCCAAAAAGAGAAATACAACTCTTCTGAACATGGTGAGATTAATGATGGCTGAAACTAATTTACCCATCTGTTGGGATTCATCATTGGAAAAATAACATGGCGCAGTGGAAAATACACCGTTTAAAATTTCCTAAAATCCACCTATCGTGTCCAATTACCATTGATTAGAATAAAAACAATTTAAATCAAGAGAGATTAACTCACCGGATTCGTCTCCTCTAGAGACTGCTGCAGAATCGTTTCTTGAAACTGCGATCTCCAAAGTCTGGTGCACGACCAACTATTGAGCGGGAACAGGTGCTAGCCGAAGACGCGAGGGAATTGAGGTTTATCCTGGGATTTTCGGCTGTTTTGGGGCTGCTCTTGGTGGCTAAAATTTTCAGCAATTAAATTAGGGTTGAATTAGGGTTTTATTGCTTAAGTGTGCCCTTATATAGACACCTTGTCTAATTGGGTTTTAATTAGGTTAATTAAACCCAAGCCCACTAGGATTATAATTACATAAATAAAATTTAATTAAAAAGTATATACTATGTAATTTAATTCCATTTGGTTAAATTTAATTACTCCTAAATAAAATTAAATCACACTTAAGTAAATACAATACATGTATTTAATTTTCCTACTTAGGAAAATTATTTAATTAATTGTTTGCTTTATGTAATTCAATTAATTGATAAATAAATTAATTAAATTATGTAAACTTATTAATTAAATTAAATTCAACCCAATGTTAATTAATTACCTTGACATCGAATGTCAATTAATTAATGAACACATTCCTTCCAATGTACAATACATGTACAATTTCTATAAGTTCAGGCTCAGTTGATATATGTGCACGATCCTATGGGTCTGTCTTTATGTTGGCAGTAGGCCCAAGGCCCACAGACTGTAAATGGGTTTAAGCAGACCATTACAGCCCCCAATTAAGACAAAGATCCAGTAGTCCTTTGAAGACACTCACCCGGCAGGAATCTCATAGTGTCCTTTGCCTAATGATATTGATATGAATAAACAAGAGGCATGGTGTCCGTCATCCTCTTCTATTGTTTATCATATTTCTTGATCTTGAGTTGACTGATTAATCAAATAAACACCGACTTACTTGGGTATGGCCATACACTTATCAGTCCCACTCATCAAGTGGCCAATGATCATCTCGGTGTTACCCGAGTGGCAATTCCAACACTTCATCATCAATATCAACATGTTCACCGGTCCACCCAATCATACTGGTATTTAGCATCCTTTTACAGACCTGTTACGCGTATGTCAAAGTGAACCGGATTCCATATTGATATTATAATGAAATTTGGTCTGAGGACAAAAGAGACCTACTCAAGAAAGACCTATGACGCGACAACCATGTGGCTTTCTTATGCGGATCGATCTAGTTCCATGTCAACGACATGTACCTATATTTATGATTGACTATACAAGTACTATGGCTAGTTAAGAACTTCCATACAGTTATCGAATATACAAGTCTGTGGTTCTATTCGCTCCCATGATTAGAATAGACCTGGGATAGGTTTTATGATTATCAATCAATGGACACTCTACTCATATTATAGCACAAGATATAAATGAAATAGATTAATTGCCTTTATTAATGTGACACAAATAATATATTCATACAATGAGTCTTAATGTATAATACAAAATACAAGAATCCAATGCCCTAAGAACTAGGGCACACCAACAATCTCCCACTTGCACTAGTTCCAAGTGGGATTGCCCTAATTCCTATAGATCTGGTATGACCGTCGTGTTGTGTCTGCGGCAGCGCTTTGGTCAATGGATCAGCGACATTATTCTTAGTGTCATCCCTCTACAATGATATGTCACCTCTGTTCACGATCTCTCAAATGAGGTGAAACTTTCTAAGCACATGTTTGGATCTCTTGTGTGACCGGGGCTCCTTAGCTTGTGCGATGGCCCCGTTGTTGTCACAGAAAACATCAACTGGGTCTAGGATAGTGGGTACTACTCTTAACTCAGTTATAAACTTTTTAATCCAAACAGTTTCCTTTGTTGCTTCGCATACAACTATGTACTCAACTTCCATTGTAGAGTCAGCAATGGTGGCTTGCTCTGAGGACCTCCAACTAATGGCACCACTATTAAGGAGAAAAGCATAACCAGACTGTGACTGGTTCTCATCCTCATCGGTCTCAAAGCTTGAATCAGTGTAACCTGACACTACCAGCTCATCTTGACCTCCATACACTAAGAAAGCATCCTTAGTTTCGATTAAGGTACTTCAAGATTGCCTTGACAACCTTCCAGTGTTCCTCCTCAGGGTCCGACTGGTACCGGCTAGTCATTCTTAGTGCAAACGCAACATCAGGCCTCGTACATAACATGGAGTACATGATAGATCCAACAGCAGATGCATAAGGGATCTTTTCCATGTTCTCCTGGTCCTTCTTTGTTTTAGGACCATCTTTCTTACTCAGCTTCAACCCATGGCACGTAGGCAAGAATCCTTTTTTGACTTGTCCATGTTGAATCTTTTCAGAATCTTGTCAATGTACGTGGCCTAACTTAGGCCTAGAAGCCGATTGGATCTATCTCTGTAGATCCTGATCCCTAAGATCATCTCAGCTTCGCCTAAGTCCTTCATTGCGAAGCACCTACTCAACCACTGCTTAACCCCTTACAGTGTTGGTATGTCACCTCCAATGATAAGGATGTCATCAACATACAGCACTAGGAAGGTGGAAACGCTCCCACTAACCATCTTATACACACAGGGCTCATCAGAATTTTATGTGAAGCCATATTCTATAATGACCTTATTGAATCTCTGATTCCATGACCTCGATGCTTGCTTCAATCCATAAATGGATCTTTGAAGCTTGCATACCCAGTTTGGATACTTTGGATCGATAAAACCCTCAAGTTGTGCCATGTACACATCCTCGAGTAGCTTTCCATTAAGGAAAGCGGTCTTAACATCCATCTGCCATATCTCATAATCGTACCATACAGCTATGGCTAGTAGTATCCTAATGGATTTGAGCATAGCAACTGGTGAAAAGGTTTCATCATAGCCAATTCCTTGAACTTGCCTGAACCTTTTTGCCACCAATCGCCCTTTGAAGGTGTTGTCAGCCTTTAACTTGAAACACCACTTGCAACCTATCACCTTAGCACCTAGAGATGGATCCACCAAGTTCCATACTTGGTTATGGTGCATAGATTGCATCTCAGCCTCCATGGCTTTGGGCCATTGATCTGAGGGTAGGCTTTCAATAACCTCCTGATAGGTCTTAGGCTCCTCTTGGTCAACGACCATAAGGTCCCCATCATCAGTCACGAGAAAGCCGTACCTCTCTGGTTGATGACGTGTCCTACCAGACCTTCTAAGGTTCTATGTAACCAGTTCTGGTTCCTCAATTTCTTGAGTAGTCCAATCGGTTCCCGAAGCATCCTCAGCAGTAGCTGTAGGAGTTTGTGAGTCTTGAACTTCTGAAAGTTCAACATTACTCCCACTGTCTCTCTTGGCAAGGAATTCCTTCTCCAAGAAGACTGTATTTCTAGCTATGAAAACTTTATTTTCCGCCGGATCATAGAAGTAATAACCCTTAGTTTCCTTAGGGTAACCCATAAACTGGCACTTGACAGATTTGGACTTGAGTTTGCCACTTGTCAATTTATTAACATGTGCATCACAACCCCAAATCTTCAAGAAGGAAGCATTAGGCTTTTGACCTTTCCATAGTTCATATGGTGTTCTCTCAACTGCCTTGCTTGGTGTATTATTAAGAATGTAAGCGACTGTCTCTAAAGCATATCCCCAAAAGGAGACAAGGAGGGTAGATTGACTCATCATCGAGCGAACCATGTCTAGCAAGGTCCTATTCCTCCTTTCTAACACTTCATTCCACTAGGGTGTACCAGGAGGAGTGAGTTGGGATACAATCCCACACTCTCTCAAAAACGAGTCAAACTCTTGGATTAAATATTCACCCCCTCGGTCAGACCGAAGTGCTTTTATTTTCCCAAGTTGGTTTTCTACTTCATTCTTAAAGTCCTTAAACCTTTGGAGCGTCTCGGACTTATGCTTCATCAGATACGCATAACCGGTTATAGCCCCCAATTAAGACAGAGATGCAGCAGTCTTTCGAAGACACTCACCCGGTAGGAATCTCATAGTGTCCTTTGCCTAACGATATCGATATGAAAAAACAAGAGGCATGGTGTCCGTCATCCTCTTCTGTTATTTATTATATTTCTTGATCTTGAGTTGACTGATTAATCAAATAAGCACCAATTACTTGGGTATGGACATACACTTATCAGTCCCACTCATCAAGTGGCCAATGATATCATATCGGTGTTACGCGAGTGGCAATTCCATCACTTCATCATCAATATCAACATGTTTACAGGTCCACCCAATCATACCCATATTTAGAATCCTTTTACAGATATGTTAGGCATATGTCAAAGTGAACCAGATTCCATATTGATATTATAATGAAATCTGGTCTGAGGACAAAAGAGACCTACTTAAGAAAGACCTATGACGCGACAACCATATGGCTTTCTTGTGTGGATCGATCCAATCCCATGTCACCGACATGTACCTATATTCATGACTAACTATACAAGTACTATGCCTAGTTAAGAACTGCCATACAATCATCGAATATACAAGTCTGTGGTTCTATTCGTTCCTATGATTAGAACAGATTTGTGATAGGTTTTATGATTATCAATCAATGGATACTCTACTCATATTATAGCACAAGATATAAATGAAATAGATTAATTACCTTTGTTAATGTGACACAAATAATGTATTCATACAATGAGTCTTAATGTATAATACAAAATACAAGAATCCAATGCCCTAAGAACTAGGGCACACCAACACCATCTCCTATTGAGGAGATGCATTACTTAAAGCTACTTATGTTCTTAACCGTGTGTCGTCCAAGTAAGTACGTTCTACACCGTATGTATTGTGGACAACTCGTAAACTAGATTTGAGTCACCTTGAACCATCGGGTTGCATAGTGTTCGCTCATGATACCTTAACTAGGTATGGAAAATTAGGCCCAAGAGGTAGAAAGAGTATCTTTATAAAATACTCAGACACGTCAAAAGGGATATGTCTTGGTGGGCGAAAATGATGATAAGAAGATTACAGAATTTAAATCACATGATGTTGTCTTTTTAGAGAATGAGTTCCCTAAATTTGGTGAGATTAACCATGACTTACCCCTGTATGAGGAACTGGAAACATCAAGATCTCTTCCTTCGAGTGGCAGAAATTTTGAGGATGAAGAAGATTACGATATGTCATATGATCTTCCAACCCAGAATAATCTGAATGTTTAAGATCCTAGTTTTAGTGGGAGTCTTGATGATCCTAACTCTAATAGGAGTATGGAACATGGTCCTAGTGGGAGCATTCCAAATCTTGGAGAATATATGCGACATGTTTATCAAGATACGGAACCACATAGAACTAAAAGGCAAAAAGTCAAACATCATCAATATGAGATCGAAGGCCCGACTCTTTTAGTATGCCTATAAGATGATAAGGAGCCTAAGAACATTCAAGAGGCTCTTTCATGCCCTACCAAAGATAAGTGGACTAAACCAATTATGAGCACGAGTTTTTTCCCTACCTCTGTGATGAAAACCATTTGTTACTTGTTAAACAGATAACAGGTACATCCCCTTTTCCTCATCACCGTGCTCCTTATCGCGAGACCAAACTCGAATCGGGCACAAGCACCCGTCTAAGTAGACTTTGGTCACGCGAAGGGCAGCTTGTGAGCACGGGTTTTTTTCCAACCTTTGTGATGAAAACAATTTGTTACCTGTTAAACAGATGAACATGAATCAGATTTGAGAATGAGCAAAATAATGCCCAGAATGTTCTCAAACGGCCAGAAATTCAGAAGAGTCCTTGATCCGAAACCCCAAGAAAAGTCCATTAAGAGATTAGGAAGCTTAGGTGCTCTGTCTAAAGTTGCATGACTGTAATTTACAGTCGCACGACTGTAATTATAGTCGCACGACTATAGTTACTGTCGCACGACTATAGTTGCCTGGAACACAACCGTGCAACTATATATTACAGTCGTATGACTGTATTCTTCTTGGAAGAAGCCCGAAAAGCCCAAATTTGACCGAATATAGACAGTTTTCCTATTTTTAAATGATTTTTCATGATTTAATTCAGTCAAATCACATCTGTACACTATAAAATTGTGGTTTTCAGATTTCCAATGATACGGATGTGAGATTTAGGGTTTTGTTGGTTCCAATTCTCGGAATTCATGGTTGTTAGATCCCTAACCGGATCCTCTGCCCAGTGATAACGGATCCTCGGATTTCCAGAATCCGCAGAAATCATCAAAATCGATCAAAACAAGTGATTTTAGAAAACAAGAAAACCACTGTCGGGCACTGTTCATTACAGTCGCACGACTGTAACTATTACAGTGGTACGACTGTAAATTACAGTTGCACGGCTGTGACCATTACAGTCGTACGACTGTAAATTACAGTCACAGGGCTGTAGTGACGGGCAGAAGGCAGAATCACAGGATGACCCGCACGGACATCGTCGCATGATGTTGTCTTCAGAATCAAACCTGTTTTTGGCATGTTTACCGCTTTCAGACCCTAGATGGATGTTTGGAATTAGGAACCCCCACGAACAGAACCCTGAGTTCCTGGATAACCGACCCACTAAGCCAAAGAAATTTGCATGTAATTGAGCCAAACCATTTTCTAAAACCATTTTCAAGTACAAAAACCTACAGGGCGTTTCTAAAACCATTTTCCAAGTCTAACCGAGCAAGTCGCCCGCACTTCTCGGTTATCCTCTAAATGCATATTCCCACTTCCTAAAATCCCCATTCTGTCTTGTATAAGTCCTATATGTGTTTGGGATATATCTGTGCTAACCATTTTGTTTTATAGCTTTTATTTTTCTTTATTTTTATTTTGGATGTATTTTATAGATTAATCGTGTATTCTAGGCGATTATACTTTTTAGATCCTCGTGTATCTAGGCGATTGTAATGGTGAGGATGAGAGCCTTTCTTCCTTTTTCTGGGTTTCAATAAGGCCTGTATTTCTTTTTTTTTTTTTTTTTGGATGTATGGTTTATGTTTTCACACTTTAATTTTATGTACCTTATTCCTGTCATCTGAATGAGCATGGACTAGTAGTAAAGGAATAAATTAGGTAGAGAAAGATAATAAGTGAGTAAAATATTATCATATGCACTTTTAATGAACACAAGCTTGAGGTTGAATAGGTAAGTTGCCCGAACCCTAAATCGCTGGACTAGGTACAGCAGTCTACGCTTGGTAAGGAGCTATACCAGAATTTCCGGGATGAGCTGATCCGGGTGGCGACTCTGTCACTGATCTTGAAATTTAAGTTTTAAGGTCTTTTAGTAATAAAATGGAAAAAGGTTTTCTACAAAAGGATTTCCAAAAAGAGTCAATGGTTTCCCTAAATAAGATCATCAAACCCCGTCTTCAAAATCCAAACATTTTCTACTTCTCTTTTTCCCCGGTTTGCTTCGCCGCACGTTCGCTTAAAAAGGTCGTTCGCTCACAGTGGCGACTCCGCTGGGGATAAAAGTTCTTAAAAAGTTTTTATAAAAACTCAAGGAACTTAGGTAACTACTGAAATATAACCTCGCTTGTAGTCATTTACTAGTTCATGATACCTTATTTTACTCACTTTCATATCATGACATTTTCTCTTCTTAATCCCTCCAACATATGATTAGCCCGGTTTATTTCCAAAGCTGACCTACCTCTTTCGCTAGGATTAGAGGCACCTGAGGAGGTAAACCACTCATAGCACTGCATGAACCTTACATCGTGTGCTATGATGAGGAGTGTATTTTCGCTATGGGAACTTGTACAACCCTTGGTTTGACTCATACCTTCATGTAATGGGCTAGTAACTTCCCCTTAGGAATACCAAAACATATATTTGTAAATTGGAAATTGAGAGTACACCTTTGGTATCCCCGGTTGATGCCAAAGAGACCAATACCTAGGAAGAATGCGAGACTCATCGAAAGGAGAAATAAGGTTGGAAGGGTGAGCATGTTGTTGCGTGTGCTAACGTTTGTTCCGTGGTTGTTTTATTTTTTACCTTTACATTTGACATCAAGCATGCATAATCATCCGTCTGTCATTTTCTAACCACGTTTTTATGCAGCCATTTTGAAGCATCATCATACGCGTGGTATTATACTAACCATATTTTCGTGCAGCCATAACATCTTATTCGTGTGCCGTATACATTCTGTGTGTTCACATTTCATAAAGCATATATGATATCATCTTGTGTGTCATGCACCTAACCATGTCTTTGTGCAGCCACTTGCATTCTGTATGACATGGGCATTCATCTCATCTCATCCCATCTAAAATGAAAGGATGTTCTAAGTATGCCCTTCACGACCATTCCATTTCATCTCATATCGGGTGTCCCCAAAAACTACTCGTATTTCGCCTGTGCACTGGATTGTACTTGGCCATTTCATTACACCATTTCAATCATTAGGGGACCACGACAGTCTTAGGTTTATATTCGGGTGGTGGATCACATGATATCATTACATGGCATCATATCCATTCATCATTGGTGTCATGGAGACACCAAAGTCTTTCTTGTGTGTCACAATCCACATCAGGTTGTTCCATAACATTGATGATTCATTCGAGGTACTCCACGAGTACTGAACTAGAACTCATATTAGGGCATTTCATAACATTCTTAAATCATACAAGGTGTTCCAAGAACGCCGAAATTTTGTCCATGTTTCAAGTTACACGTGACTTGTTTGTAACATCACTTCATCCAAGATGCTATAAAAGCATCGAACCCTTGTCTATGGAACGGCTCCCATATGACTACTTCATATCATCTCATTGACCTACAAAGTGTCGAACCTCTGTCAGTGTGTTATACATGTGACCATTTCATGACATCTACTAGGTGCCCCGAAGGCGCCGAATCTCTGTTTGTGTGACGGCTCACAGGCGACATTTTTGCATTGTTTTTCATTTGGCATGGGGTATGCTTGGAACATCCAAAATAAAAAGAAGGAAAATATAAAGGTCATTGTAAGCACTGGAATTTTCCAGACTTAAAAAAAAATTCTATCACATGACTGTAGTTACAGTCATGCGATTGTATTTACAGTCGTGCGACTGTAATTGAAAAATTACAGTCGTACGATTATAAATTCAGATCAGGTACAGCAACCCATACCTAAGCAATATAAAAAAATGGGGGTGATTTGAAGGGCAATTAATGCCCGATTCTAAGCAGGAAGTAAGCAAGGATAAAAGGGAGAAACATAAAGAGGAGGGGGACTTTTGGGGCAGATTGAAAGATTAAAAATAAGAGGAGGAAAAAGGAAAGAAAAAGGGAAAAAAATCCAACCAAAGATACACAACCTCTTTTTCTTCTCTTTTTCTTTTGATTCTTTGTTAAAATTAAAAACCGGTTAGAAATCAATAGGTTAAAACTTGACACTCAGAATCCAATCAATTCTAGAATCTTAACTCTCCAAAATCCGTGACATTTTGGAGAATTTTGGACAACTTTTGAATCCTTTGCATACAAGGGAAAAGAGGCAATTTGGAGGCGATTGAGGTGTTTCCAGCGGTCAAACCTACAGTGGATCAGTGCCACAAAGGTAATTATACCTTAAACCTCCATTTTGTTGCTTTTTCTAGGTGATTTGATGTGATTTTCTGCATAAAACTCATTTTTCAAACTTGCTGTTTCTAGAAATCAAGAATAGTCGCACGATTGTATATATGGTGGTACGAGTGTTCTTGACTCCCTGCGGCCTTTAGTTTTATTTGAACAAATTTTGGCGATTTTATGCACCTAGATAATCTATAGTCGCACGACTGTAATCCTCGTCCAGGGGCAGAATTTGCAGAAAAATCCATAAAAATTCCCAAAAATCATAAAAATTCAGAAAAATCAGAAAATCATCAAAAATGAATTTTGTTGTGTCCATTCATGACCTTAGATTTCATTTTCAATGTGATTGTATTTAGAACAACGCAACGATGGAGACCCGAATCTCCCGAAAACCAACTCACCTCACATGTTAAATTAAAGTAAACCGAAAAAGAAAACGCTTTTAAAATGATTTTCTCACAAAACAAAAATACAAGGACGTTTCAAAATTGTTTTCCAGGTCTATTCGGACTGGCTAGCCGAGCCAACCCGGTTATCCCCCAATTGCATGCCTCGAACTCCTTAAAATCTCATTCTGTCCTACTTGAGTCCAATTTGTGGTGTGCTATAAACTGTGCTAACCGTTTGTTTTGCAGCTTTTAATTTCTTTTATTTTTATTTTTAATGTAATTAATAGATTAATCCGTGTATTTTAGGCTATTGTATTTTTTTTAGATCATCGTGTATTTTAGGCGTTTGTAAGGTGAGGTTGAGAGTTTTTATTTTTATTCAATTGGGTTGTAATAATCTATTTATTTATTACTTTTTATTTTACTTTTATTTGTGTGTACGCTGTGTGCTTTAATTTAATAAAATCGACTTTAGAATTATAAAATACCATCTATGAACATTGGCCGAATTTTATTTTGATTAGACATGAAATAGGAGACTTGTCCGGACCTAGATCTCTGGAAGGTGTAGCGGCCTTTGTCCGGTTCAGCTATACTGTAATTTCCCGATTGAGCTGAGCCGGGTGGCGACTCCTACACACCCTATCGAGACTTAGGTCTTGGTTCTTTTATGAAATAATTTAATTTTTTTTTCAAAACCGAATTTCTATCCTAAAAAAGCGAGGGAGGGTTGCCTGATATCAAGGCTCCCTTCCGAAAGAGTCCGTGCGCCTTAAAAACATAGTCCGCTCACAGTACTAACTCTGCTGGGGATTTCTTACAAAAGTTTTCTAAAAACTTAAAAGAATTTGACAAGCCCTGAAAAATGTCTGATCAAAATAAGGTGGATGATTCTTGTATGGTATTTTATTTTGCATTCTTCAGTTAGACATTTTTGCATTAGGTTAAGTATCCCATTTTAGCCCGGTGAATTATTGAAGTGTCGCCTATGTTCCTCTTGGTCTTAGGGGCATGAATACGAAACACTACTCATAGCCTCGTACGAACCCCTTCGTTCGAACCCCTGAGTGGGGAGAAGTGAGGAGTATATTTTGCTATGGGAGCCTTGATTTTAACCCGACTTGGACCGAACTCATATAGGCAACCTTAGTTGGGTTCCCTTAGGATACCAAAATAAATTGTGTGAATGCTATAAATCTCACCTTCATCATCCCCGGTTGATGATCGAAGAGAACCCCTCCTGGGACTCGGTTAGAATTTTCAAAGACTGACCAGGTTTGGAGGAATAAGGTTGGAGGAATACGCTTCGTGTGCTATGTGTTTCTCGCCATCCCGTGACATACCATCATTGCCATTTTCATAAACATGACACGCCATACATGCAAAGCATTTATGTGATACTAACTCACATCTTTTGTGCAGCCATTTGCATTTTATTTTCATTTGTGAATACATTAAATCATCCGTGTGCCATTCATATTAACTATTTCTTTTGCAGCCATAATATTATATCGGTATGTTAACATATTTTCACAAGGCATGCACAATATCATTATGTATGTCATGCATTCTAACCACATCTTTATGCAGCCATTTGCATTTTATGTGACATAAGCATCCATATCATCTCATCTCATTTAAATTGAGGACATTCCGAGGGTGCCCATCATGATCATATCATAACATATCGGGAGTCCCAAAACTGCCCATGCACCGGATTGCACCCGGCCATTTCACCAAATCCTCTCATTCAATAGAGACCACAGCGGTCCTAGGTTTATTTTCGTGTGACGATTTACACGAGGCATTTCATGACACCATGCTTATTTATCATAAATATCATGTGACACCGTGGTCCACATCGGATCACTTCATGACATTATTACACCATTTAAGGTACTCCCCGAGTGCCGGATTAGTACACATATAGAGGCATTTCATAATATTACCAAATCATGCAAGGTGTTCCCTGAACACTGAACCTCTATCCGTGTCCCCGGTTACACGTGACTTTCTTATAACATTACTTCATATCACATGCCTCAAAAGCATCAGAACTCTGTCCGTGGGGCGGCCCCCCATGTGACCATTTCATGTCATATCATGGACCTACAAGCTTCGAAACTCTGTCAGTGTGTCGGCACACACGTGACCATTTCACAAAATTCACTAGGTGCCCCAAAAGCGTCAAACCCTTGTCCACGTGGCGGTCCACACATGATCTGTTTGCATTGTCTCTTGCATGGTATTCTTGGAATGTCCGAAAAAGAAAAAAATAGAGATCATCCTTATCATCATCTCACTCATGACATCATTCCATTCATTCATCATAAATCACCTTTAGTGTATCACTCTTCATGTCACCATTCCATTCATTCATTGTCCCTAAACATTTCCCATGTGATGTCAAGCAGAGTAAATTGGATCGACTGAGGACAAGATCTCAGGCTCTGAGGGCTGTTGGGGAACAAAGAGAAGTAGAAACAGAAAGTGAATATGATTCCGGGGAATAATTTAAGATGGCCAATCCAACACCAAGTCTTGTTGATGCCCTGAAGGATTTCCTAAGATCTCAGGATTTCCATGAAATTTTGAAAGAAGAGATGCAGGTTGTTACGAGAGAAGTTGGTGAAACCGACGCCAACGGAGCTGGAAAGGAAAAAAAGGCTGAATCATCTCAGCAAGGTGCTGATGCCTCAGCTAGTTTGGAGAAGCTGTAAGAAATTGAGGTAGCTATGGAGAGGAAAATGAAGGCGAAGTATTCTGAGTTGGATGAAGTTATGGCCCAGCTGAAGAAAGGGGCCAGTGTCAGTTCGGAATCCAAGAAGGCGGTTAATGTAGATGCCATGATCAGCAAAGGCATTGAAACTTTTCCTATTAGCTTTCAAGTGCCAAAGGTTCCTTCCTACAAGGGAATGGGTTCACCAGAAGCCCATGTGAATCTCTATGCCCGGGTCATGTTGACGGCAGGCACCACTAAGCAACAACTTATCAATCTCTTCCTGACTACACTCAAGGGAGGAGCATTGAGCCGGTACAATTCTTTATCTGAAAAGGAGCAATCAGACTACGAGGCTTTATCAGTGGCCTTTATCAAATACTACAGCTTTAATACCAAGATTCAGGTGAAGCTATATAACCTGGAAAGAGTTAAGCAGAAGTCAAATGAGCTCTTTAATGTATACTATCAAAGGTGGATGAACAAGATGATCTTGCTAAAGAACCGCCCTGATGAAGATGAATTGATCCAAAAGTTGATTGACAGTAGTAGGGACATCTTCAAGAACAACATGAAATTCCACCCCTTCAGTGAGCTCAGCGAAGTATACAATATGGCTATGAAAATTGAGCATGATGAAGAAGAGAAGACCGCAGGCCATAAGGGAAGCAGAAGCTCTGGGTACAGCTCTGGGTATAGATAACTACTGCAGTTGGGTCAAGTAGTGGACCCGGTTCTAGTTCTACAAGTAAGGGAGGATAAGTTTCTGAGGTTAAGCAAACCGGGGTTGCTGCGGTGTCTCAGCAGCAAGGAAGCCAAAACAGAGGTCTGGACGATCACGGCATATCACCTTGGGCTTTCTCCCTGGCCAAGATTTTTGCTAAGTGTAGGAATGGTGGATTGTTAAGTTCTCTCAGGCCATTCGAGAAACCAACGGATGAAGACAAAGATAATTTAGGTACTTACCATGTCATGGTAGGACATAGAACCAATAATTGTTATAGCTGAGAGACGCCATCCAAAAGCTTATCGACGAGGGAAAACTGCAAGAGCCTGCCAACCCCAATACAAAGAATAATCTACTGCCAACATTTGAAAGGTAGGTCAACATGGTACAGTTGGGGTTACCAGACAATTTTATCTTTGCTCAAATCCTCCAAGCAAACCCCACCGTACAGTCTCTGGTGGCCAATGATGTTGAGGTGAAGTCAGAGAGTGGAAAGCTGATAGAGCAAAGGGAAGTGAAGCCTGTGAGCTTGGATGACCTGGATTCAGAGGATGAATATGAAGAGTACAGCTATGATAAGACTGTTAAGCTGCCTGTTGTAGAAAAGCCAAAGGTGTCCGAATTTCAGAATGTAACAAGAAGTGGTAGGGTCTACCAACCAGTAGTGCAGCAGAATGAGAAAGCCCTAGTGACAGGATCAAGCAGTATGCCAATGCCAAAGGAAGTAGAAAAGGAAGTAGAAAAGGAGGATTTGGTTATTTCGCAACTGAAGAAAACTCTAGCCCAAGCCAGTCTGTGGCACTTATTGCTGACTTCCAAGGAGCACAGGGCAGCTTTGGTCAAAAAGCTCTCTAAAATTGAAGTATCTCCTATTGCTTCTCCGGAGGCAATGTGCTGCTTGTTGGATAAAATTCATGTAAGATCCCCTGACATTGTATTTTCGGAAAAAGATCTGCCACACGTGGGAAGGGCTCATAATAAAGCTCTGTACATTAAGGTCAATGTTGGAAATGCCCTAGTCCCGAGGCATTGGTCCTTGTATTTGTACTATACACTTATTTGGATTTATGTGTTGTACTCATTTGTGTCAGTAATAAAGGCATCAATTCATTTATTATATCTATCTTGTGCAATATATTAAATGAAGTATCCAATGGACATATCTATATCCATGACGACTAGTGTCATGCACTTAGCAGTAAGACCATGGATAGGGTAAACGATATGACCATAAATAGATCTGTAGTCTGTTCCAGTCATGGGAATGAATGGAACAACAGACTATCATTAACCTGGTTGTATGGCGGTGTCTTACCGGTCATTGGACATGGAATGTCAACCAAGTTAATGGGTACATGCCTGGGAGCATGGTACTGGATAGATCCACTAAACGAGTAATCCAATGGTATGGTATCACAATGAATTCTCGTGTAGTACTTGTATGGATCCTTTGACCTGACCATATGATGGTGTTACATGTGAAGTCGCATACTTAGGGGTACGCCTAAAGGGCCTGTAATAGGGTGCCAAGTATGGGTCCTTTCGGGTATGTCACTGAACATGGTAACACTATGGATATGCAGAAGGGATTTGTCACTCAGTAACCAACTGAGAAGATATCACCGGCCTCTTGATGAATGTGACTGATAAGAGTGTGGCCACACCCAAACAAGTTGGAACTTGTTTGTGAGCATCAGTACATTCGGGATCAAGTTAATGTCCGAACACAAAAGAGGGTGATCAATCCATGCCTCTGTGTTGGACACCGATATCAATGACATGGGATGTACAAGTTTAAACTACAGGGTTATGATATCAGTTGGACTGCCATCTCCATCTTAATTGGGGGCTGCAGTGGCTTACTAGAGCCCAACTGCAGTCTGCGGGCCAAAGGCCCGCTGCCAACATAAAGATGGGCCCACAGGATCGTACACATAGAACGATAGAATGTAGACTTAAGGAATCACACGTATACTTGGAGTATACACAGTGGAGGGAGAAGCATGTATATATTAATTATATTATAAAGATCAATTGGATTGGTCATAATAATAAAATTAATATATTCAATTGGCTCTTCATAATTAATCGGATTAATTATGAAATTATTTCCTGGGTGGAAATATTCATATGTATGGGTTTATATATGATTTTATTTTGTGTAGATTTAATTTTAATTTGATGGATTAAATTAATTGTCAAACTAATTTTAATTTAGATGTAAATAATATATTACTTGGAGTAATATATTAAATACATGGGTATATTAAAATTGGGCTTGAAATTAATTTAAACCAGAATAATTAAAATTAGACTGGGCCTAAATTAAAACATGGAAGCCTGCACAGAATAGAGAGGAGCCAAGATGGGCCTGAATTCCCTTAAGGAATTGGGCCAACCCTAGGTATAAAGACCTAGGGTTAGAAATTTCGGCCAAGCTAATGCTTAGAGCCTCCTAGCCGAATTCTCTAGCTCATCCCTTACATTGTTCTGTTTTTCCGACGCTAGCACGTGTTGCATTCGTCAAGCGTTCGTGTACGTGAGAGTGGAGGAATTCTACGTTGAATTCTGCAGTCATCATCCAACTCAAGAAAGAGATTTTTCTGGTAAGAAAAATAATCCCTTTCTATTTATTTTAAGTTTTTCAATTTCCACTTCAATTGCTCCTGGGACTGGATTTGAGGAAATCACCGCGTTCTTCCGCTTTTATCGAGTGATTTCCGGTGACAAATCCCAACAGTCAACATCATGGATAGGGTTATGTTGTGCGTAATGATAGATGATGGGTTAGCCCTGAATATATGTCCTTTTAAAATGCTGCCATTCCTGGGCCTGAGCGAAGAAAGTTTGAAAAAGTCTTCCACTGTGATCAGGGCCTATGATGATTCGAAAAGGACCGTGATCGGGACCTTTAAAGCTGATGTAGAGGTAGGACTGGTCAGGTCGGTGGTCATCTTTACTGTCATTGACATCCCAGTTACCTTCTCCTTGCTTTTAGGGAGACCATGGTTTCACCCACTGGGGGGTGTCCCTTCAACCCTGCACCAGAAGATAAAATTCTCGATGGGCAATGAAGTTGTAACAATTGAGGCAGACTCTCAATCTGTAGTTGCTGCAGTTAATGAAGAGATAATACCATTTGGTGGATTCTAAGTCGCTATGCTTAGTGAGGAAACCACAGATGCTCCAATGGTCATGTATGAAAACTATATGCTGAAGTGGCTGTCTAGATATTTGCATACGTAGAATTTTGTCCCGGGCATGGGACTCGGAATTAACCTGCAAGGGGTGCCTAAGTTTAATACTGACTCGAGAAAGCCAAAACAGTTCGGGCTAGGGTATGTAGAAGAAACGTTTGACCAGAAGAATCAGAGAAGGGGCAAGAATGGCAAGCTTATGATTAACCATTCATAAAGGCAGGAGAAGAGCTGTATAAGGGTCAGGCCGAGCTAGTGAGGGTCGGGACCATTGAATACCCGGGCTTTGAGATATTTTCTGATGTCGTAGATTTTGAGAAGAGCTAAGAAGAACCAATAGCCCCCGTGACGGTGGAAGAGGTAATTGCTAAGTTTGCTGTTCTACAAAGTGAGCCGCCTGAAGAGATAGCAAAAGCGGTGGAGGTACCCAAACAGAAAGCTGAAGAGAAAGTCTGTGATGAATCTGTAGAGGCAATTTCAAGGGCATTGGCTGCTGCCTTAAGCAAGGCATTTGGGAAGTCTAAAGAAGGATTCGAAGAGGAACTGTTGGCCAAGGTGAACCTGGATTCTGTGGTTGCTGAAATAGCAGAGATCATGAAGAAGGCTAAGGCACAGGTGGCTGAAATTGAGAAGACCACTATTCCTGCTGAATAAGAAGCCGAATTAGTTGCAGATCTGGATGATGTCCTGGAGCTGAATGGGAAAGCTGAAGAAGTGCAAGGCCCTCCACCTGTGGAGGATGAAAATGATTTTGTTGTATCTATTTCTTCCATTTTCAATGTGAATGATGTACTTTATAACAAGTTTAATACAATGAAATCTCAGTTTGCTTACTTGTGTGATGTTTATCCTGATAATTCTATGCATGCATTTGAATCACCATCAAGCATATTTAGCATTCATGACATTGCATTGCATGAAATCAATATAAGTATAGATGAAACCCCTAAAATGGTATTCATTCACACGAGCAAAGCCTGAGGAAGAGAGAGAACTCACAAGAATATTGCAAAAACATGTTAAAGATTTCGCTTGGTCATACGAGGACATACCGGATGTAGACATAGAAATAGCAGTTCACAAGATCCCAACGGACCCTAAGTTCAAGCCAATGAAGCAGAAACTGAGAAGATTGAGGCTAGAATGGGCTACGTTGGTGAAAGAAGAAGTGGCTAAGTAGATAGAAGCCAAGTTCCTTGAAGTGGTGGTGTATACAGAATGGCTAGACAATATCGTTCCAGTACTTAAAAAGGATGGAAGGGTCAGAGTATGTGTCGACTACAGGGATCTGAATAAGGCATGCCCAAAAGATAATTTTCCACTACCTCATATCGATGTCCTAGTTGATAGTGCAGCTAAAGCAGCAATGTATTCCTTCATGGATGGATTTTCAGGATATGATCAGATCTTGATGGACGTAATTGATACGGTGAAGACAGCGTTCATCACGGAGTGGGGCACCTTCTGCTATAGGGTAATTCCCTTCGGGTTGAAGAACACTAGAGCCACTTACCAGAGGGCTGTCACAACATTACTGCATGATATGATCCACAAAGAGGTCGAAGTGTAGTCAGCTAGAGAGGAATAGAGATGGATCCAGATACAATCAAGGCTATTCGAGATATGCTGGCTCCGAAAACAGAAAAGAAAGTCCGGTCATTTTTGGGTTCCTTATAGTATGTCAGTCACTTCATAGCACAGTTGACTTCCACTTGTGAGCCAATTTCAAGCTGTTAAAGAAAGATCAGCCGTTTGTGTGGGATGAAAGGTGTCAGTTGGCGTTGGAGAAAATCAAGGCTTATTTGGTACATCCGCTAGTTCTAAGCCCACCAATTCGAGGGAAGCTTTTGATCTTATATTTGGCTATCAAAGATTCCTCTGTAGGGGCAATGTTGGAATAAGAACAAGATGGCAGGAAGGAGTACCGTATTTACTACCTTAGCAAGAAGTTGCTGGAGTATGAAACCAAGTACACACTGGTGGAGAAGACATGTGTGGCAATGATCTGGCTAACCAAGAAGTTATGCCATTATTTCCAGTCATACAAAATGTAGACCGTAGCCAAAGTGGATCCAATGAAGTATCTGTATGAAGCACCGGTGTTGGCTGGGAAGTTATTTAGATGGCTCTTGTTGTTGTCAAAATTCGACATTGAGTACGTCACCAAGAAAACTATCAAAGGGCGAGCTGTAGAAGAATTCCTAGCAAATCAACCGCTGGAATCAGATTACACAGAGAATTTGGAGTTCCCGGATGAACAGCTGGCCATGGTGGAAGTAAAGAAATGGGTCATGTGCTTTGATGGTGCCGTGAATAGAAAAGGTGCTGGAATTGGGGTAATCATAGCAAACATCATACGCTGAAATCATTCCTTTGTCAAAAGATTGGATTTTCCTATAACCAACAACGGAGCAGAGTATGAAGCATGCTTATTTGGGATGGAAGCTCTATTGACTCTAGGGGCAAATGATGTCTTGATTGTTGGAGATTCACTTTTAGTAGGCAAGCTTAAGGTGAATGGGAGCTGAAAGAAGAAGCATTACGGCCATACTTGGAGCTGCTACAGTACAGAAAAGAGATTTTCGGCCAATGTGAATTCAAACATGTCCCCAGGGATGAGAACAAGATGGCTGATGTGCTAGCAACACTGTCTTCTATGTGGGAAAATCCAGAAGAAACTCAAGCACAACCACTGGCTATAGCAACTTCCAAACAACCCTGCTTTGAGATGCACGAAGTAATGGAATTAACAGCTGAAGAAAAGCCATGGTTCTTCGACATCTACCAGTATGTGAAGGAAGGAAAATATCCAGAGGGAGCCAGTACTACTGATAAGGTGTCATTAAGAAAGCTAGTCAGTCAGTTCAGAATCTTTAAAGATAGACTATACAAGAGAACTATAAATGGAGTCCTTCTTAGGTGTTTGACAAACCAAGAGGCAGAAACAGTGATGCAGCAAGTACACGCAGGGTCCTGCGGGCCACATATGAATGGACTCGCTATGGCTAGGAAGATAATGAGATAGGGGTACTTCTGGATGACTATACAAGCTGATTGTATAAGGAAAGTAAAAAGATGTCACGAGTACCAGATCTACGCTGACATCAGTCATTTACCACCACTTGAACTACAGAATCTGGCATCTCCTTAGCCGTTTTCTGCATGGGGAATAGATATGATTGGTGAAATTCATCCTACAGCATCTAATGGGCACCAATTCATAGTCGTGGCAGTTGATTACTTCTCAAAATGTGTGGAGGCAGAATCCTTCACTAGTGTAACAGCTAAGCAAATGGTTAAATTCATTCAGAAAAACATCTTCGCTCGATACGGGATTCCCCATCATATAGTGACTAACAACGGAGTGCAATTCCAAGGGGCAATAACTGAGCTGCTTGCAGAACATGGCATTGAGCACCATAAGTCTTCTCCATATAGGCCCCAAGATAATGGTGCAGTAGAAGCAGCCAATAAGGCAATAAAGAAGATCTTATCAAAAATGGTAACCATCTATAGAGATTGGGCTGACAAACTGCCGTATGCCCTTTGGGGTTATAGAACCAGTGTCAGAACTCCAACAGGGGAAACTCCCTATGCCTTGGTATATTGTATGGAAGCAGTGTTACCAGTGGAAATAGAGCTCAAGTCACTTAGAGTCAACTTGGAAGCTCAGCTACCAGAGACTGAATGGACACAAGCTAGATACGAGCAGTTAGCGGTGGTAGATGAAAAGCGGCTAAAAGCACTGGGTCACTTGTAGATGTACCAACGCAGAATGGCCCGAGTATATAACTGGAATGTGAAGTGCCCCAGGCGGCCGTTGAAAGCAGGGGACTTGGTTCTAAAGTAATTAAGGCCTTCAAATGTCGATGTTAGGGGGAAATTCAGGCCTAATTGGGAAGGACCTTATGTTGTGAAGAAAGTGCTATCAAAAGGTGGTGTCAGCATCATGGACATGGATGGAAATGAGTTCATGAATCCTGTCAATCAAGATCGCTTAAAGCTTTATCATATCTAAAAAAAAAAGTCTGCTAGACTAAAAATTCGAAAAGAGCGATCTAGGCAAAAGTTAAGACACGAGAGAAAATCATCAGTCGGAAAATCTGAAAGGGACGACTAGTGACGGATTCTGGCTCTGTATGGAGTGTATACCATTTTGGGAATTAATCTTTTCAAATGTACTCATTTTGATTTTATCAATAAAGTGGAGTGTTTGTTTAAATATATCTGTATGGTTATGTCAAATGCATAAACAAAGTTATCTTGCTTAAACATCCATTTAAGGAAAGCGCTTTGCATTTAATTGGTTGAACATATCACGTTATTTAACATTGGAGATGTACTAAATACATACAACCTGAAATCTTTTATTGTCCTCCAAGACTGATTCATCTTTCCAAAGAATAACAGTAGTTGTCCAAGAACTTAACTATTGGAGAAATCAAATCGGCTTCTAACAAGAAATTGAACCCTAATGCTGCTCCATATAGCATTTTTCTGGATCATATCATCACCAGAAGGATGATGGATCAAGTGCTCACAGCGCCATTTCAGTCGGTCTTTGTTCATCTAAAAAAAGAGGCTCACTGGGGTGAAAACCGAAAAGGCGCCTCAGGCAAAAGTTAGAGCAGCTTGCTGGGATGAAAACCCACATTGGGTAGTCCAGGCAAAATTTAGAGCACTTCCAGATTCATAAATCACAGGAGCAGAAGGATACAATCTCTTCACCGTTTCCCCACAGGAATCCTTATAGCATTTCCCCAGCGGGATCCTCGATGTTACTCCCCAGTGGGACAATTACAAGGGATACTATGATCCTTTCCCCAGCAGATGTCAAACATCCCCAGCAGTCATCTCATTTCCTCAGCAATCCTCATATGTCTTTAAACGAGGAGAAGCTTTATGTGAAAAGTGTCTTCCACCGGCCGGGGGCAAAACATATTTTCCCCAGCAGAAAAGAGAAGCATCAATATTAAACAAACAATGAGAAATGTATCCTTTAGGATACACATGCATACACATCATCATGCATGCATACACAACATATATAGAGCATTCACCCCCAGCTAGTCTTCATTCTTGATCAAGGAATGAAGACTCGCTATTTCAAATGCAGGAATTCGTCATCGCTGTCTCAGCCACGGATGAATCTTCAGAAGATCTGCCTCGGGTAACATAGACCCGGTATCGACCCAGATCGGCTTCACCTTCAGATCCTCAGCTGATCCACCTCGGGTAACATAGACCCGGTATCGACCCAGAGCTACTTCACCTTCAGATCCTTAGCAAATCTGCCTCGGGTAACATAGACCTGGTGTCAGCCCAGATCGGCTTCATTCTACATCCCCAGCAGATCCGCCTCGGGTAACATAGACCCGGTATCGGCCCAGATCATTTTATTTCATCACCAACCTCGCCTCGGGTAACCTAGACCCCGATATCGACTTATTCCACCAACAATTTTGCCTCGGGTAACGTAGACCCGGTATCAACTTATTCCACCAGCAATTTCGCCTCGGGTAACCTAGACCCGATATCGGCTTATTTCATCTTCAACTTCGTCTCGGGTAACCTAGACCCGGTATCAGCTTATTTCATCTCCAACCTCGCCTCGGGTAACCTAGACCCGGTATCGGCTTATTCCACCAGCAATTTCGCCTCGGGTAACCTAGACCCGGTATCGGCTTATTTCATCTCCAATTTCGCCTCGAGTAACCTAGACCCGGTATCGGCTTATTTCATCTCCAACTTTACCTCGGGTAACCTAGACCCAGTATCGACTTATTTCATCTCCAACCTCGCCTCAGGTAACCTAGACCCGGTATCAGCTTATTTCATCTTCAACTTCGCCTCGGGTAACCTAGACCTGGTATCGGCTTATTTCATCTCCAACCTCGCCTCGGGTAACCTAGACTCAGTATCGGCTTATGTCAGATTCATTATTTCAGCAGATCCGCCTCGAATATGTGTAGATCCGGAATCGGCCCAGATCAGCTGTGTTTTCTTTCCTGTATCTGCGGTGCTTTAATCCGCTGCTCTCAAATTCATCACCTCAGGTATTTTAGACCTGAAGTCAGGTGTCGAATTTGATCACGAGAGGGGCAACTGTAAGAGCCGAAATTTTCCAGACTTCAAAAAAAAATTCTGTCACACGACTGTAAATGCAGAGCAGGTACAGCAACCTATACCTGAGAAATATAAAAAAATGGGGGTGATTTGAAGGGCAATTAATGCCCAATTCTCAGTAGGAAGTAAGCAAGGATAAAAGGGAGAAACATAAGGAGGAGGGGGAATTTTGGGGCAGATTGAAAGATTAAAAAGAAGAGGAGGAAAAAGGAAAGAAAAAGGGAAAAACATCCAACCAAAGATACACAACCTCTTTTTCTTCTCTTTTTCTTTTGATTCTGTGTTAAAATTAAAAATCGGTTAGAAATCAATAGGTTAAAACTTAACACTCAAAATCTAATCAATTCCAGACTCTTAACTCTCCAAAATCCATGATATTTTGGAGAATTTTGGACAACTTTTGAAACCTTTGTATACAAGGGAAAAGAGGCAATTTGGAGGCAATTGAGGTGTTTCCAGCGGTCAAACCTACGGTGGATCAGTACCACAAAGGTAATTATACCTCAAACCTCCATTTTGTTGCTTTTTCTAGGTCATTTGATGTGATTTTGTGCATAAAACTCACTTTTCGGACTTGCTGTTGCTGGAAATCAAGAACAGTTGTACGACTGTTCTTGTGGAGAAGAATAGTCGCACGACTGTATATATGGTCGTACGAGTGTTCTTGATTTCCCGCGGCCTTTAGTTTTATTTGAACAAATTTTGGCGATTTTCTGCACCTAAATGATCTACAGTCGCACGACTATAACTACAGCCGTACGAATGTAGTTACAGCCGCATGACTGTAATTACAGCCGCACAACTGTAATCCTTGTCCAGGGGCAGAATTTCCAGAAAAATCCATAAAAATTCCCAAAAATCATAAAAATTCAGAAAAATCAGAAAATCATCAAAAATGAATTTTGTTGTGTGCATTCACGACCTTAGATTTAATTTTCGATGTTATTGCATTTAGAACAACGTAACGACGAAGACCCGAATCTCCCGAAAACCGACTCACCTCACATGTTAAATTAAAGTAAACCGGAAAAAACGCTTTCAAAACAAAACAAAAATACAGGGACATTTCAAAATTGTTTTCCAGGTCTAATCGAGCCGGCTAGCCGAGCCAACCCGGTTATCCCCCAATTGCATGCCCCCAAACTCCTTAAAATCCCATTCTGTCCTACTTGAGTCCTATTTGTGGTGTGCTATAAACTGTGCTAACCGTCTGTTTTGCAGCTTTTAATTTCTTTTATTTTTATTTTTAATGTAATTAATAGATTAATCCATGTATTTTAGGTGATTGTATTTTTTTTAGATCATCGTGTATTTTAGGCGTTTGTAAGGTGAGGTTGAGAGTTTTTTTTTTATCCAATTGGGTTGTAATAATATATTTATTTATTGCTTTTTATTTTACTTTTATTTGTGTGTACACTGTGTGCTTTAATTTGATAAAATCGACTTTACAATTATAAAATACCATCTATGAACATCGGCCGAATTTTATTTTGATTAGACATGAAATAGGGGACTTGTCCGGACCTAGATCTCTAGAAGGTGTGGCGGCCTTTGTCCGGTTCAGCTATACTATAATTTCCTGATTGAGCTACTCCGGATGGCGACTCCTATGCACCCTATCGAGACTTAGGTCTCGGTTCTTTTATGAAATAATTTAATTTTTTTTTTCAAAACCGAATTTCTATCCTAAAAACCCCACGCGAGGGAGGGTTGCCCGATATCGAGGCTCCCTTCCGAGAGAGTCCGTACGCCTTAAAAACGTCATCCGCTCATAATCATTTTCATCATCATCCCCATCCATGAAACATCATTTAATCATGAACACGAACATATCATACACGCCACTTAGTGTGTCTAGGTTCACAACATCCATCCGAAATTCTAACCTCATGTTGAACGTGTAGTTTGGAGTCAAACCTCGAAGCAGTTAGTTCGTGTCAAGTTAGAGTCAAGTCAACCAGCTCAGTCAGTTGAATCAGAACCAGTCATCGTGGAAGGGGTCAATTCGGGGTCGGATTCGTATCGGGAGGTTGAGGTTTAGTTGCCCTCTTTACCCGTTGATAGTCAAACTTTTTTAGAAGAAGTAGATAGAACAGAAATGGCTGATGGAAATAGTGGGAATATGCCTTTTGACATGGTAGCTTTCATGAGGAACTTTCTGAGTTCTGATGAATTTAAGGCTACCCTTAGGGAGCAAATGCAGGCTTTGATGAATGCTACCCCTATTCAGACTGTTCCACCGACTCATACCTCAGTTGGAAGTGAAGGGCAACAATTTGTCCAAGTGACGAATGGAGCTGGAGCAAGTGTTCCCAGTGGAAGTGGTGGAATTGTCAACCATAGGGAGCCCAATCGTCAGTCTGAAGATGATGAAGCATTTGAGAAGGCGAGAGAAGCCTCAATTGAGACCATTGTGGAGAAGCATCTCAATCAGAAGTTGTCTAACATTGAAGCCATGCTGCCTAAGCTGAAAGAGATGGTGCACTATAACCCTGTTAATTATGTCGACCTGGCTACTTTGATGGCTGATGGAGGAGAACCGCTTCCGGCTGGTTTTCACATGCCCTATCTTCATCCCTACACCTGGGAAGGCCCACTGGAAGCCTATCTGGATAGCTATGTAAGACTGATGACTAGCATGGGAATCGGGAAAGGTCATCTCTTCAATCTGTTGCCGACTAATTTAAGGGATACCGCGGTAAAATAGTATATGAAGATGCCTTTATACACCCGTTCTACTTGGGAGGACTTGTCTTAAGCCTTTGTGAAGCAATATGCTTACAATACGCAGATGGAAACTACTCTTAAAGATCTGGAGAGGATTCACCAGAAACATAACGAATCCTTCTCTACCTATTACAAGAGGTGGATGGACATCCAGGTACTAGTGGAGAGGGCCCCGAAGTTGGAGTCGCTTATTGTAAAGCTAGTTGATGGCAGTTTGCCTCTATATAAGGAGAAGATGAAGCTCAAGAGGTTCCACTCTTTTAATGAAGTGGTTGAATTTGCTAAGCGTATCAAGCGATACGAAGAGGAAAAGCAGAGGAGTAAATAGAGCACGGGTATCTATCGAAACAGCAGCGGGTATTCACAAGGTTATAAAGGCAGTAGTTCCACAACTACACTGTCCGAGTCTAACTCGAGAACAACACAGGTAAGGGAAGCAGATGTGGCTATTGTGAACTAAGGAAGACAGACTCCTCAAAGGGTCACTTGTCCATGGGCTGAGTTAACAAGCTGGATTTTTGCTAAGTGTAGAAAGGTTGGGTTATTGCAGAGTTTGAAGCCATTATCGCCTCCAGGTGAGGCGGATAAAGACAACTTCTGTGCTTACCATGTGATGATGGGTCACCATACATATGAGTGTGCCCAGTTGATTAGTGCCATCAAGCAGTTGGTTGCTGAGGGTAAGATTATCGAGCCAGCTTTGAAACCTAACATTCAAAGTAATCCCTTGCCCAACCTCAGATGATTTGGGTGCACTAGCTATTGAGGACCATGATGCTGCAATAAAAAAAGACCCTCCATATGCGGAGGACGATAGTCATTTTGATGTTTTAGTTTTTACTTTTATCATTTATCATGTGAATAATTCAACCTCTAAGGTTTTTAAATTTAATAGAACTTGATTTCAATTACTTGTGTGATATTTTTCTGATAGAACTTTGCATGCATACAAACATTCATTTAATGACTTTAACACACATGATGCATCGATGCATGAAATGAATCTAGGGACAGATGATGACATGAAAATGATATCCATCTCAAAAGACCTCACGCCTGATGAGAGAAAAGAAAATAGCAAAAGTACCACAAAGGCACATGGGAATCTTTGCTTGGTTGAATGGTGTCGTGCCGGGGTGATAGAGAATTTACTGAACACCAAGTTCCAAAGGATTCGAAGATGAAGCCAGCCAAGCAAGAGCCCTATAGACTCAAACTAGAAAAAGGAGGGTTGTCACAACATGGCAAATTGACAGTGTCAGCGAAGTAAGGCCGTTGGCGATGAACGAACATCACCCCATGATCATAACCATCAACTACTTCTCAAAGTGGGTAGAAGCGGATCCATATCTGAATGTCATAGCCTAAAAAAATGTGTCATCATGTCATGACTGAAGATGGCCTACAATTCCAAGGGTCAAAAACACGGTGCTCCAGAATAAAGGGGTGGAGCATCATAGACCATCTTCGTATCTCTCACAAGCCAACGGGGCGATAGAAGTGGCCCATAAATCCGACAAAGGGATTCTGTCTGAAATGGTAGTTACCTATAGAGTTTAGGTCTATAAAAGTACCATTTGTTGTAAGGATACAGACTAATATCAGAGTATACACTGGGAAAACCCCATACTTGTTGGTCTACGGGGTGGAAGCGGATCCACCAGGGAAAAGAGAGACCAAGCCATCAACCCATCAATCAAGACAAGCTCAGATGATGCCATGTGTTAAAAAAAATAGAGTCCGATGGATCAAAAACCGAAAAGGTGATCCATACAAAAGTTAGGACAGTGAGGTAAGCACCATCAGCGGGAAAATCTGCAAAGACCGGTTGGTGGCAGTCGTGGATTCAGTCAAGACGGATACCATTACTGATTCTGTCCTTAACTTCATTTCATCTTTCGATGTGCATTTTGCTACAACATTATCAATGAATGAATGAATGAATGCCTTGCTTTATTCACTTAAATGTTGTAAGTCTGCTTGAAATTGAATTTGCATCATGCATATATGGTTGTACACACTTTCGGTTTGCATGCATCACGGCAAAAAAAAAAAGAAAAAAAAAAGAGTCTGATAGATTGAAAACCCAAAAAGGGCGGTCTATGCAAAAGCTAGGACACAAAATAAAGTTTGATGAATTGAAAACCAGAAAGGGCAGTTTAGGTAAAAGTAGAGATAGTCCGATAGGCTGAAAACCTGAAAGGGCAACTTATGCAAAAGTTAGGACATAAAAAAAAAGAAGAAAAAAAGTCATACAGTAACATCAAGCTTAGATAACTCTAATCCTCTAAAGACTGGGGCACCTCAAAGACAGCACCTCACATCCACGTCTCATGGGGCAAGCAATCAGGATGCATCCACTGATGCTGCACGTGTCGAGGCCACTGTGGTGTAAACACTCTGCACTCGGTGGTGCACAAAGATCGAAGGATCCCCTATAGGTGATCATACTGTCTGCATAGCCGAGTGGGAGAGCAGAAAGTCACTTGGGTCAATCCAAGCAGCTGGACACCTCTGGCCCAGGTCTCAGTTGTCGCACCAGAAATATCCCGCCAGGGGCAGACCCATCGGATAGAGACAACAGTCTGGCTCCTTAGCCAATCAAACCAATTTGGTGTGGGACGGCTCTAAGGTGTAAATCATCCAAGTCATCAAGTACATCAAGAAGCAAGACCCATGCAAGCGCCTGAATGTACAAGAGTCAAAGAAAGTAACCCACAGATGGGTCAATACATCACAAACAGAAAAACGAAGAAACAGGCCTAATGAGGTGCAAATCCGGCATCAGCATCATCACCTCCGTCATCTCCTAGCTCTTCGGTCGAGTTCTCGCTCACATGCTCACCCGCAATCCCTATCTGGGCTTCCAAATTATCCACCGGATCTCTGAAGGTCTGACTTATGATCTCTAGCTCGGTGACTCGCCGACAAAACTGGTCAACCTTCGCCCTCAAGCGAGTGGACTCTCGGGGCATCCTTGAAACCTCAAGTAAGAGACTTTTCTCAATTTTCAGAATTCATATTTACACTGATATAATCCCGAGAAGGGTATTCCTTGCTTTTTACAGGTATCAAGGGGCAAGATATTCGGTCCATATTCATTCTTGATTGAAGGGGCAAAAATTTTTGTTTCCAAAATTATCGATCAAGGAACAAATACGTACCCAAAATAACTTCAAAACATTAAAAGAGATAATCAAGCTTCTCAAATCACCAAAGCATCTTTTCCCAGCCACACAAGCTTCACGGGAAACACTATTATTCTTTCCTTCAGTGACACAAGCCCCACTAGAAGTAAATGACCAAAACACCTTTTTGTCAGTAACCAAACTACCAGATGGTTAAAACACCTTTCCTTTAAGTGACACAAGCTTCACAGGAAACCAAATCATCGAAATATTTCTTCCCCTAGTGACACAGGCCCACTAGAAGTGAAATGACCAAAATACCTTTCTGTTAGTAACCAAACTACCAGATGGTTAAAACACCTTTCCTTTAAGTGACACAAGCTTCACAGGAAACCAAATCATTGAAATATTTCCTCCCCTAGTGACATAGGCTCCACTAGAGTTAAAAAAACCAAAATACCCTTCCTCTAAAGTACACCAACTTTTCAAGCTACAAAATTACCAAAATACCTTTCACTTCATGAACATCAATTCACAAGGAGAATTCAATTTGAGCAAAGTCCTTTGCTTCATGATGGAGTCGAAGCACGTCTCTGGAGCATCAACCCAATCCGAGCAAAGTACTCTGCTTCACAATAAAGTCAAAGCACATCCTTGGAGCATCAAATCAATCCGGGCAAAGTCCTCTGCTTCATAATGGAGTCGAAGTATGTCCCTGGAGAACCAATCCAATCTGGGCAAAGTCCTCTACTTCATAATGGAGTCGAAGTATGTCCCTGGAGAACCAATCCAATCTAAGCAAAGTCCTTTGCTTAGCAATGGTGTCGAAGCAAGTCCCTGGAGCACCAACCCAATCTGGGCAAAGTCCTCTGCTTCGCAATGGAGTCGAAGCACGTCCCTAGAGAACTAATCCAATCTGGGCAAATTCCTCTACTTCACAATGGAGTTGAAGCATGCCGCTAGAGAACCAATCCAATCCGGCTAAAGTCCTCTGCTTTGCAATGGAGTCGAAGCACGTCCCTGGAGAACCAATCCAATTTAGGCAAAGTCCTCTGCTTCACAATGGAGTCGAAGTACGTCCCTGGAGAACATCAAATCAATTCAGGCAAAGTCCTATGCTTCACAATGGAGTCGAAGTAAGTCCCCGAAAAATCAAGTCAACTTAGGCAAGACCGCTGTTTCGCGAATCAATCGAGACAAGTCCCTACAAACATCATAGCAGGCCAACACGAGGAGAACCACCAGGTACGTCCTCTTTTCCTCCTCACCGTGCTCCTTATCGCGAGACCAAACTCGAATCGGGCACAAGCACCCGTCTAAGTTGACTTTGGTCATGCGAGGGGCAGCCTATAAGCATAGGTTTTTTCCCGACCTCTGTGATGAAAACCATTTGTTACCTGTTAAACAGATGAACATGAATTGGATTTGAGAATGAGCGGAATAATGCCCAGAATGTTCTCAAACGGTCTGAAATTCAGAAGAGTCCTTGATCTGAAACCCCGAGAAAAGTCCGTCGAGAGATTAGGAAGCTTAGGTGCGCGTGCAGGCTCTGTTTAAAGTCGCACGACTGTAATTTATAGTCACACGATTGTAGTTTATAGTTGCATGACTGTAACAACTACAGTCGCATGACTGTAATGCTACAGTAGCACGACTATAGTTAGAGTCGTACGACTCTAGTTTTGACTCATATATTCCTAAATAGGAAAGAATTATATTTTGGCTGGAATTATTTTAGGCATGAATTGGGGGAATTAGGACAATAGAATAGATAACAAAAGAGGTAGAAAAACACAAAAAAGGGGGGAATCAATCCTAGAAAAAGGAGAGAACATTCTAGTAAGAGAAAGAGAGTTTTAAAGAGAGAAAGTAAGAGAAAGTTAAGGGAAATCAACGACAAACCAAAACACAGAGAGAATACAGTGGAGAAACACATAGTGTGAGAATTTCCAATCTAACATTATTCAATCAAAACCATTCTAGGGTTCGTTCGGGTGAATCCGGGACATAAATTCAAGAATTTCAGGTCGTTTGGAGATTCTAGGCGGATTCCGACGTCCATATCCGACTCCGGTCATCAAGCATACTGGAACGCAAAAGAGGTAAACTCTGAGAGGCCTTAAAACTCATTTCATGTTGATTTATGATTAATTCTGTGTTAAAAAATAATTATCTGGAAAACTGTCTGTGCAACTACAGCCGCACGATTGTAATTATAGTTGCACAACTGTA
Organism: Euphorbia tirucalli; assembly: GCA_039660915.1. Taxonomy (NCBI): domain Eukaryota; kingdom Viridiplantae; phylum Streptophyta; class Magnoliopsida; order Malpighiales; family Euphorbiaceae; genus Euphorbia; species Euphorbia tirucalli. The sequence continues at coordinate 19,946,780 of CM077634.1, read as the reverse complement.
GTTGCCTGGAACACAGCCGTGCGACTGTATATTACAGCCGTACGACTGTATTCTTCTGGGTAGAAGGCCGAAAAGCCCAAATTTGACCGAATACAACCGGTTTTCCTATTTTTAAATGATTTTTCATGATTCAATTCGGTCAAATCACATCTGTACACTATAAAATTATGGTTTTCGGATTTCCAATGATACGGATGTGAGATTTAGGGCTTGGTTGGTTCCAATTCTTAGATTTCGTGGTTGTTAGATCCCTAGCCGGATCCTTGGCCTAGTGATAACGGGTCCTCGGATTTCCAAAATCCCCAGAAATCATCAAAATCGATCAGAACAAGTGATTTTAGAAAACAAGAAAACCACTGTCGGGCACTGTTCATTACAGTTGCACGGCTATAACCATTACAGTCGTATGACTATAAATTATAATCGCATGACTATAATACAGCCGCACGGCTGTAGTGACGCATAGAAGGAAAAATCACGAGACGACATGCACAGACGTCATCATGTGATACTATCTTCAGAATCAAACCTGTTTTTGGCATGTTTATTGCTTTCAGACCCTAGATGGATGTTTGGAATTAGGAACCACCACGAACGAAACCCTGAGTTCCGGGATAATCGACCCACTAAGCCGAAAAAATTTACATGTAATTGAGCCAAACCATTTTCCAAAACCGTTTTCAAGCACAAAAACCTACAGGGCATTTCTAAAATCGTTTTCCAGGTCTAACCGAGCAAGTCGCCTGGACTTCTTGGTTATCCCCTAAATGCATGTTCCCACTTCCTAAAATCCCCATTCTGTCTTGTATAAGTCCTGTATGTGTTTGGGATATATTTGTGCTAACCATTTGGTTTTGCAGCTTTTATTTTTCTCTATTTTATTTTGGATGTATTTCATAGATTAATCGTGTATTCTAGGCGATTGTACTTTTTAGATCCTCGTGTATCTAGGCGATTGTAATGGTGAGGATGAGAGCCACTTTTCCTTTTTCTGGGTTGTAATAAGGCCTCTATATCTTTTTTTGTTTTGTTTATTTTTGGATGTATGGTTTATATTTCTGCACTTTAATTTTATGTACTTTATTCCTATCATCTGAATGAGCATGGGCTAGTAGTAAAGGATTAAATTGGGTAGAGAAAGATAATAAGTAAAATATTGTCATGTGCACTTTTAAATGAACACAAGCTTGAGGTTGAATAGGTAAGTTGCCCGAACCCTAAATCTTTGGATTAGGTACAGTAGTCTACGCTCGGTAGGGAGCTGTACCGAAATTTCCCGAATGAGCTGATCCGAGTGGCGTCTCTGTCACTGATCTTGAAATTTAAGTTTCGAGGTCTTTAAGTAATAAAATAAAAGGATTTCCAAAAAGAGTCAATGGTTTTCTTAAATAAGATCATCAAACCCCATCTTCAAAATCCAAATATTTTCTACTTCTCTTTTTCCCCGGTTCGCTTCGCCGCGCGTTTCGCTTAAAAAGGTCGTCCGCTCACACCAATGAAACTTAATTTGCCTTCTATGAGATCCAACAAAGTTTGGGAATTAGTTGATCTCCCAAAGGGACGCAAGGATATTGGGAACAAGTGGGTTCTCAAGATCAAAAGAAAAGCTGATGGAAGTATCGAAAGATAGAAATGTAGGAAATCATCACGGGAAAAATTAAACACAAGGCGGAATACAGATTAAAATTTTCCTCGATTCCATAGCCCAAGATTCATGTAGATTAATAGAATGAAACCAAGAATGAAGAGAATAATAAATTTTCTCACCTTAACTGTCTCCTCTAAAGACTGCTGCAGAAACCCAAGCGTGTTTCCTCCATAATTAGGTACACAAACGACTCTTGAACGGGACTCGTGCTAGCGAACGGATTGAACAAATACCAAGAGAAAGCAAAGAAAGGGGCTGCTGTAATTTTTATTAGGTTGGCCAAATTCTTGCTGGGGCTAAGGTTAGGGAGAAATTAGATTGAGGCTTTCTTTTATATACTCCTTAGTATACACCTTAGCCTACTAGGATTCTAACTAAAACTATAGGTTCTTTAATTTGATTGAATTAATTTAACTTCTACAATTAGAATTAAATAAAAATCTTATTATAAAATTCCAATTGACACAATTAAATATACTTTTATCAAATTAACATAACCTAAAGTTAAATTAAAACCAACCTTAATAAATACACCCTTCTGTATTTATATTTCCACCAAGGAAATTTTATTTATTTTTATTTTATTAATTATTTATTGCATATAATTAATTAATCAAATAAAATTAATTTCTCCCTTAATATAATTGAATTAATTATGACATAACCTAATGTCAATAACTCAATTAATTTGGTTTCCGTTCAAACTCCGATTTGTCAACGTTCAGTTGTTCTATGTGTACGATACAGTGGGTCCGTCTTTATGTTGGCAGTGGGCCCAAAACCCACAGACTGTAAGTGGGTTCTAGCAAACCGTTATAGCCCCCAATTAATATAGAGACTTGCAGTGTAATGTGAAACATAACCCAGTAGTGATCTTGTATATCCTTTGCCAACTGACATCGATATATAAGCAAGAGGCATGGTCCTGTCATCCTCTTATATGCTTATTTATCTCTTAACACCGAGTAGACTAAAGCTAACAAATAAGTATCCCAACTTATTCGGGTATGGCCATACACTTTTTCAGTCACACTCATCAAGTGGCCAGTGATGTCATCTCAGGGAACGTTGAGTGGCAATTCCGTCAACTTCACTATCAACATCAATATGCTCACTGGCCCACCCAACATACCCATACTTGGCACCCTGTTACGGGCCTGTTAGGTGTATATCAAAGTGTATGAGATCCCATATTATGTTATAATGAACATTGGGTCTAAGGATAATAACAAGACTTACCTGAGAAACACCTATGATGATCAAACCATGTGGTGTTCTCGTGGCGGATCGATCCAGTACCATGCATCCGAATATGTACCAATATCATTGACTGATATTCTATGTCCAATGGCCGGTAAGACGCTGCCATCCAGTCAAGGATATGCTAGTCTTTGGTTCTATTCATTCCCATGATTAGAACAGAATAGGGATATCTTTATGACTATAACTTTAACTCTACTAAAAGGTCTCATAACCCAATGACCTATATTGGTTTACTTTAGTATGGTTATAATCATTGGATACTCTATTTATAAATAGCACAAGATATGTATAAATAGATTCATACTTTTATTTCAACATAAAATGTATGATACAAAATATCCAAATATAAAGTATAATACAATACAAGAACTTACGCCATTTGGACTAGGGCACACCAGCAATCTCTCACTTGCACTAGTTCCAACTAGGCATTGCCCTAATCCCTATAGATCTAATATAACCCTCGTGATGTGTCTGTGGCTACGCCTTGGTCAACGGATCAGTGACATTGTTCCTAGTGTCAACTCTCTGTAGTGAAATGTCTCCTCTGTCCACGATCTCTTGGATGAGGTGAAACTTTCTGAGTACATGTTTGGAATTCTTATGTGACTGAGGCTCCTTAGCTTGTGTGATGGCCCCGTTGTTGTCACAAAAGACATTCACTGGGTCTAAGATAGATGGAACTACTCCTAACTCCAAACAGCTTGCTTTGCAGCTTCACATGCAACAATGCACTCAGTTTCTGTGATAGAATCGGTGATGGTTGGCTATTTCAAGCTCCTCCAGCTGATGGCACTGCCATTCAATAGGAAGACATAACCAAACTATGACTGGTTTTCGTCCTAATCGATCTTGAAGCTTACATCAGTGTACCCTGATAATGGCAGCTCTTCTCGACCTCCATACACCAAGAAGCTATCCTTAGTCCAGTTAAGGTACTTAAGGATTGCCTTAACTGTCGTCCAGTGATTCTCCCCGGGATCTGACTGGTATCGGCTAGTCATACTCAGTGCAAAAGCGACATCAGTTCTCATACATAACATGGAGTACATGATGGATCCTATAGGGGAAGCATATGGGATCTTTAGCATCTTCTCCCGATCCTCCTTCATCTTAGGACCATTGTTCCTACTTAGTTTGAGTCCATGGAGCATAAGGAAGAAACCTTTCTTTGCCTTATCTATGCCAAACCTTTTCAGAACTTTGTCTATGTAAAAGGCCTGACTTACGCCCAGAAGTTGATTGGATCTATCCCTGTAGATCCTGATCCCTAAGATCATCCTAACTTCTCCTAAGTCCTTCATTGCGAAGCACTTACTCAACCACTACTTAACACTTTGTAGTGTTGGTATGTCACTTCCAATAAGAAGGATGTCATCTACGTATAGGACTAGGAATGTAGATACACTCCCACTAACCATCTTGTACACACACGGATTATCTGGATTCTGTATGAAGCCATATTCCTTAATAGCCTCATTGAATCTCAGGTTCCAACTCCAACAAGCTTGCTTCAATCCATAAATGGACCTTTGAAGCTTGCATACTTTGGATCTAAAACCCTCAAGTTATGTCATGTACACATCCACGAGTAGCTTTCCATTCAGAAAAGCGGTCTTAACACCCATCTGCCACATCTCATAATCATACCATGCAACTATGGCAAGTAGTATCCTAATGGATTTGAGCATTGCAACTGGTGAGAAGGTTTCACCATAATCAATTCCCTGGACTTGTCTTAAACCCTTGGCCACCAATCGCCCTTTGAAGGTATTGTCAGTCTTTAACTTGAAACACCACTTACAACCGATTACCTTAGCACCCGGAGATGGATCAACCAAATTCCAAACTTGGTTATCATACATCGATTTCATCTCAGTTTTAATGGCTTTTCACCAGTTAGCTGACTATGGGCTTTCAATAGCCTCCTGGTAAGTCCTGGGTTCTTTTTGGTCAAAGACTAGAAGATTCCCATCATTGGTTATAAGAAACCCATATCTCTCGGGTTGATGACGGACCCTACCAAACCTTCTAAGGTCCTATGTGATCGATTCAGATTCCTTAATTGCTTGAGGTTCTGGTTTAATCTTCGAGCTATCCTGTATAGGTGCTTATGGATCTTGAACTTCCATGAGCTCAATATTGCTCCCACTGTCTTTCTTGGAGATAAACTCTTTTTCAAGAAAGACACCCTTTCGTGCTATGAACACCTTGTTCTCAGCAAAGTTGTAGAAGTAATATCCCCTTGTTTCCTTGGGGTAACCCACAAACAGGCACTTTTAGGTTTTGGAGTCTAGCTTGCCACTTGTCAATTTCTTGAAATGGGCCTCACAACCCCAAATCTGCATGAAAAAGACGTTGGGCTCCTTGCCCATCCATAGTTCATATGGCATCTTTTCAACTGCCTTACTCGGTGTATAGTTAAGTGTGAATGAAGCTATCTATAATGCATATCCCTATAAGGATGTTAGGAGAGTGGTTTGACTCATCATCGAGTGGACCATGTCCAGCAATGTCCTATTCCTCCTTTCTGACACTCCATTCCATTGGGGTGTTCCAAGAGGAGTGAGCTGTGAGATAGTCCCACACTTTCTCAAGAATGAATCAAACTCTAGGCTCATATACTCACCACCTCGGTCATATCGAAGTGCCTTAATAGTCTTGCCTTGTTGGTTCTCCACTTCGTTCTTGTACTCCTTAAATGTATCAAGGGTTTCAGACTTGTTCTTCATAAGATATATAGCCATATCTGTTGAAGTCATCTGTGAAAGTAACAAAGTAGTGAAAACGATTTCTAGCACTAGTGCTCATGGGCCCACACACATCCAAGTGTATTAGCTCCAATAAGCTGTTGGCCCTCTCATATTTCTTATTGAAAGGTACCTTTGTCATTTTACAAGCGCCTAGGATACACGAGGATCTAAAAATTACAAATGCCTAAATATACGAATCAATCTAATAATTACAGCAAAAATAATAAAAAGGAAAATAAATGCTGCAAAACAGACGGTTAGCATAGTTTATATTATAAACACAAGTAGGACTCACAGCAAGACTGAATTGGGGCTTTTAGGAACGGGGGCATGCATTTAGGGGGTAACCAGGTCGACCCGACCGGTTAGACCTGGAAAACGGTTTTGAAATGTCCTGTAGATTTTTAACTAGAAAAACAATTTTTGAAAACCATTTGGCTCGGTTTCATGCAAATTTCCACATTTTAGCGGGTCTCTTATCCCGGAACTCGGGGTTTTGTTCGTGTGGGTTTTCCTAATTTCCACATCCACTTAGGGTCCAAAAAACGGTAAACACACCAAAAATAGTTTGAATCCGAAAACAACATTGCACGATGACATCCATATGGGTCATCCCGCGATTCTGCCTCTTCTGGGAACTATAGTTGTATGGCTGTAACTAGAGTCGTGCAGTCCTGGTTAGAGCTATGCGGCTCTGTTTAGAGCTGAGCGGCTATAATAGTCGGACCCGAGATTGGTTTTCTCATTTTTTGAAAAATCGCTATTTTGCTCGTTTTCGATATTTTCCAAGGATTTTGTAGGGTCTGGGGGTCCGCAAATGCTGAACTACGAATCCGGTTCGGATCGAACAACCCCAGAATTCAGAGAATAAAACCTGGAAAAACCGAAAACCTAATATCCGTACGTACACAAATCCAAAAACCAAAGCTAAATAACGTACGAATATGTTTAGGCCAAAATATATCACAACAGAATGCATAAAATGGAAAATGGACCACTTTCGGCCGATCGGGGATAGTTTCGGGAATCTGCCCCTAAAGAACACAGTCGTGCGACTCTGAGTACCAGAGCCGCCCGGCTCTGTTCAAGACAAATACAGTCGTGGGGCTGTGTTTGGGTAGCCTTTTTCCTAAAAACTTGCAAAAATAAGAAAAACGCATAGAAAAAGCAATGCACACAGGTTTAAAGCCTCTCAGAGTTTATCTTGATGTTGTTTTGATGTGTTTGACATCCAAAATCATATTAAAAACTTGAAATTCACCTTGAGTTCCCAACCGGCCGAAAACCGAAACGAATCCAAAACAATACGAAATGAACTCGAGATGAATCCAAGTGAGTGTGTTAAGGTCAAGAGATCCTTCCTCAATGCTTAGGTATTAGATTAGTGTTGAGTTTTAATTCTCACTTACTCTTTTTTTTTCTGTGTTTTTTGGTCTCTCTTTTTTCATTTCCTTTTTTGAGCCGAAATGTCCCTCTCTCTAAAAGTCCTCCCAAAAAAGTCCTCTTCCCTCTTTTTGATTTCTGTTTTTATACCCCTGACTCACAGTCATTTCAAGACATTAAATGGTTGTCTCCTTTTCTGCTGAATTCGGCCACCCATACCCTACTCAATCAAGTTGTTCTTCTTTGCAGAACAACTTAACTCAACCCACTAGAGCCGTGCGGCTCTAGACTTATAGCCGTGTGGATCTAGGTAGAGCTGGGGTCGAAATTCGCAGAAAAAGTCGAAAACCACCCTAAACCCTAAAAATTATCCGAGGGGCCTTTTCGAGGATTCAGATCGCGGATAGCTCGCTTTCAGGATGTTTGGGATACTCCAGGCGATATTCTGGTCATTCTCAAGTCTGATTCATGTCCGTCTGCTCAAAAGATAAAACCAAAATTCTCATCATAGAGGTCGGGAAAAACCCATGCTCACAGGCTGCCCCTCGCGAGACCAAAGTCGGCACATAGTGGGTTGTGAAGCCTAGATCAAGTTTGGTCTCGCGATTGGGAGCATGATGAGAAAGGAGAAGGAAACGTACTCGGTGTCCTTTACTGGGGATGTCGACCGTGGTTCCAAGTCGACTCGCTGTGGTGGAGTGTGCCCGTGTAGTCTACTCTCTGTGATGGAGTGTACCGTTAAATTCTGCTTCCTCTCCTATATGGTGGAGAGCTTCAGCAAACCGTACTTCCTCTCCTATGTGGTGAAAAGGCTCGACGAACTCTAACTTCCTCTTCGTGCGGTGGAGTATCCCAAAACTGATTTTTCATTCTTCCTCTCCTATATGGTGAAGAGGCTGGATGAGATGTTCTTCCTTTCCTATATGGTGAAAAGGTTTAACGAAATGCACTGTCCCTCCTATGTGGTGAAGAGGCAGCACGAACTGGAATTTGTCTTTCGTCCTCTCCCATGTGGCAAAGAGGTTGAAATAACTGCAACTTTTCCTTCTTCAATAGACATTTCTTCCTCTCTTATGTGGTAAAGAGGTCAAAATAACTACAACTTTTCCTTCCTCTCCTATATGGTGAAGAGGCTGGATGAGATGTTCTTCCTTTCCTATATGGTGAAAAGGTTGAACGAAATGCACTGTCCCTCCTATGTGGTGAAGATGCAGCACGAACTAGAATTTGTCTTTCGTCCTCTCCCATATGGTGAAGAGGTTGAAATAACTGTAACTTTTCCTTCTTTAATAGACATTTCTTCCTCTCCTATGTGGTGAAGAGGTTAAAATAACTGTAACTTTTCCTTCCTCTCCTATGTGGTGAAGAGGCTGGATGAGATGTTCTTCCTTTCCTATGTGGTGAAAACGTTGAACGAAATGCATTGTCCCTCCTATATGGTGAAGAGGCAGCACGAACTGTAATTTGTTCTTCCTCTCCCATGTGGCGAAGAGGTTGAATGAACTATACTGTCATTTCCTATGTCGTTAAAAGGCAGCATGAACTATAATTTTTCTTCCTCTCCTATGTGGCGAAGAGGTTTAATGAACTATACTATCCCTCCTATGTGGTGAAGAGGCAGCACGAACTGTAATTTCTTCTTCCTCTCCCATATGGCGAAGAGGTTGAATGAACTGTACTGTCCTTTCCTATATGGTGAAAAGGCAGTATAAACTTTAGCTTCTTCTCCATGCAGTGGAGCAACCGAAAAGATTGTCACAAGAGCTCGTATTTATTCCTTGATCGATAATAATTTCGGAAACAAAAATTTTTGCCCCTTCGATCAAGAATAAATACGGCTGAGATGTTTTGCCCCCAGAACCTGTAAAAGGCAAGAAATACCCTTCTCGGGGTTACATTGGCGTGAACAAAAATTCTGGTAATTAGAGAATCTTTCATACCTGGGATTTGGAGTTGTATAGCTCCGATTTGCACGTTATGACTCTAAGGGTGCCCCTGGATTAAATCATTTCTGCTTTAGTAGGGATCCTGATTCAGGATGACCCAATGATGGTGATCAGTGCCTCAACTAAATTTGATGCAAGAGCACGTATTTTTGGAAACAAAAATTTTTTCCCTTTCGATCAAGAATAAATACAGCTTAGTTGTTTTGATGCATGTATGTGTGAATGCGTGCATGATTCGAGTGTATGCATGTATGCGACATGATGTTTATGCTATTACGCTTAGTATCTGCTTGAGGCTGGGGAAGGGATTTATGACTTCCAATGATCTTCTGTAGGGACTGTCTCGACTGGATGACCTTGTAGTGGACCCTGGGGATCTGCTGGGGTTATGACTTAGTGGGGATCGTCTCAACTGGGGACTCTGTATATCCTGAATTTTGTTGGTTCCATCTGTCTGATTGAGACCGATGAATGTTTCCTCCCAGATTTGGGTGTGCTTCCAGGTCAAGTTTACCTATTCTGGTATTCTCTAGACCTTTCTGATCAATTGTATTAGCGGGTTTGGCACATCGGTACCCCAGACTTACTGCCTGTTTTGCCAAGGGATGGCCCATTTGTCTGAACAGGGGATGAGAATTAAACCTTGTATCATGTATTGCATTTTGCTGGGGATAACACATCCGAACCAGGAGTTGCCATATATAGCAGGAATTCCATTTGCGCCGTCGTGGGCTTAGATGCAATGGCCTACTGATGGGTGTTTATATGTAATGGCATGATGCATACAATATGAACATCTAAGTAGAAAATCAAACATGCCTAATATCATTATGATGACAGCAGAATGAATACAATAGGGAAATCAAGAGTGACTCTAACTTCGAACATCACTCTTTCCTTGTTACCAACACGTCCTTTTGATTTTCCGTGTCAGAAATTTTCTCCTAGCGATTTTTTTTTTTTTTGAATGGACTAAAAATTCTGCATGAGCACCCCAGCTGAGTAAATTTCTTCGCACTGGCTTGGCTTTTACCTGCTCCTAGTGTTAGAGGTTTGTGTTTGGTTGTAAAACACTTCATCAGATCTGGTTCGCTGCGTGTGGCAACCTGTATATGGACATTGACATGCAATGACATGAGAAATGCATATTGAACATCAAAACAGAATATGAACATCTATGACATGATGAATGTGAATGCATTAGGAAAATCCAACCCATGGCTCTAGTTTTGATCAATGCCCCTTCACACTACCAATATGTTCTTTCGGTTTTCCATATTGGATTTTTTTTTATACATGTTAAAGACAAGTCACCAAGGTATACAACTGATCACTAGTAAGTAGTCACTTTTGTTGCAACTGAAGACTGAGCTCTTGGAATGGTTGGTAAATGTAACTTTCCCTTGAATATTGGCGCATCAGGTTTTGCACGTCTTTCTGTTAATGGTAGCCTCCCATTCATGATTTTTGGAAGCTTTGTAAAACCTGGCTGCTCCAACACTATTGGTGAAGTTGATGGATGTACTACCACCTTCTCCCTATCACCTTTTGCTCAGCTGAACCCCTTTGTATCATCCCTTGCTGGGTTGAATGTTACTGGTGGATAATCATCCCTTTCACACTCAAATATTGACCTCTCAAAGTGCCTCACCAGCTCCTCTTTTCCCTGAAGCCTAGCATAGGCTATGGTGTGGACTTTGTTGGATAAGAAAAGTGGTCATCTCTTATTGAACTGCTCACTGAAACTTGCATACAGCCTTTGGGTTTGTGAAATTTACAAATGCATACCCTTTGTTCACTCTGTTTTTGAAATCAAGAGGAAGGTGCAAGAAATCAAAGGTTGACACCGATTTCTCATTATTACTCTCATTCTCTTTCATGCAGTGCTCATCCAGGAGTTCCATCAATAGTCTGCTGGTGTAACGGTAATCTTCAGCTCAGTTGAAGCAGACTTATATTCAAATCGTTTCTCTGTCATGAAATCAAGGCCCTTCCCACAATCTGCTCTGTCGTGTTTCTGGTGATGAGATGTGGAACAGCATTGGGGTTCAATTTCTTGTTAGGAGCCATTGATGGTAGAGAATAAGGTTTCATAGAATTAGCTCACGGGAGAAGATGAAAGGGGTGATTCACCAAACAAGTGTTATGCCTTGCATATAAACGGAAGAAAAAGGGTGTTGAAGGTATGGATGGAAAAGGGAAGTGTTTTGGGTTTGAAGACAGGAAAGTCCAAATCTTCCACAGAAAGGGTATAGAAATCTGATAGTGATGGAAAATTGGGGAGTGGTGGCACTCCAGTGTCAGCTATAGTGGCCATGCATGAGAGAGAAAGATTCTTCCACCTGCACTGATTCCCTTTTTTTTAGGACTAAATCCAAGCCATGGCCACCTATTGGTTTTCCTGTTGCATTCAAACTCATGCATGTCATGTGTGTTTAATATGCCTCTTTGGATGAACAATGCATGCGGAATGTCATGTACACATGAATGTCATATGAACAAGATAATATATGCACTACAACCAAGAACTGATTCAGCATTTTACCACATGATGGGTGATGAAGGTGATGAAAGCCATTTGAATTTCCTATGGGTTGGAGATTTTGATGAGTTTGAGAATTTTGGCTTTAGGGTTTTGGCATGGGATACTTTCTTGGATAAGGAATTAGGCTTGAGGCTTCATTTTGGGGTTTGATTTTGAGTTTCAATGATAGCATTTTGCTTGGAATAATTCAGGTATCATGTGTGCTATTCAAATTGAAACTTTGGGCAAGGCCAATAGCATCTCGAATTGTGATTTGTAAGGATTTTTTATTTGGATCGGTAAACGACTGAGCGGAGGTGATGCCATCATGTCATTTATTTATCTCACAAGCTCACCTTTCAAGAGAGAGTTCGGTCTGGACCAGATTCACTTTTAGATTCCCTACGGTATTCAGACGAATGTCTTGTATTTTGATATTATGCGTGTTGGATATGTCGTTTTGGATGATCAAATGCATGCATAATGCCATGTATATGTAATCACCACATAAGTAAGAAGGTAACAAAACACATTGCATTCAAAATGATTTCAATACACCTTACAAACAAAAATGAGTCCCCTACAAAAGGGAAGCCTCTAAAGGTATTGATTTTATGGCATCTGATCATTCCTCGTCTGGTCATTATCTCAGCTTCAGTGTCATTGCCCTGCTCTCATCAAACCAGACCTTGTAGTTCTTCATTACATTCCTCTCCCTGAGAAGTTTGAGGAATTTCCTTAGCGGTCTCCTTGATTGCCCCTAGTCACTTATCAAAGGTAGATGGGATTCTTAATTTTCCTTCATCGATCAACCTCTGGATCTTACTTCGTAGACCGACGCATTCATTGGTCCGGCGGCCCGCTATCACCTGATAGCTGTAGAAATTGCCTTTTTGTTCTAGTGTTGGCCCCACATATGGTCTGACACTCTGCAGCAGACCCACCTTTCTGCATATAGCAAATAATCTGTTCAATGAGTGAGGCCCTGAGGATGTGATTTGTCTATCATCTTTAGGAGGTGAGTTCCGGATATATAGAGGAAGAGAGTCAGCGTTGGCACTGGTGTCAAGAGGCCCCTTTAGTTCTACTTCATTGGTCGGCCTCGGTAAGCCCAAGTCCTGGTCAGAGGGCTGCCCAGGGTATCGAGGGTAAGTGTTAACAGCCTAGGCATTCTGCCTCTTGTCAGTATCGACATTGGAGTCCATGCCTGCCATGTCCCTTATTTTTCTTTGAGCTCTGCCACCCGTGCTTCCAACTCAATGCACCTTGCCGTCAGTCTCTCTACTTTGTCCAAATCACCCCCTAGCATTTCCCTCAACATCGCTGCCGCTTCCTCCCTGACTGCCTTTTGGAACAGTGATGAAGCGACATAATCCTCTGCAACATCTGCTATGGTGTTGAAGTTCATTGGGTTGGCCATTTTCGAGATTCTTTCCCCTTCCCTGATAAGAACAATTGTTAGTGTAGACGGGAGCATGCGTGGCAGATACCAAATAGGGAATAATGTATGCATGAGTGCGTGGTGTGATGTGTACGTGTATGAATGGTGAGTTGCACATGTGATGTCATGTAATGTTATGTCATGCTATACTATTCCGAACCAACCAAGTGTATGCAAAGTAAAGAATGGAAATGTGCAAATGTAATGAAGGTTGTTAAAGAGGGCTAAGGTGAGGCATGACGTATAAATATAGGCCACATGGATAAAATGACATGCAGGGTGTCCACGGGTCGAAGCAAGTGGTACTTACGAAGCAGATTTGAAATAGGGTGTATGACTATACACCTAGGGGAATGAAATGACACACGGGGTGTCCACGGATCGAAGCAAGTGGTACTTACGAAGAGGATTTGAAATAGGGTGTATAACTATACACCCAGGGGAATGAAATGACACATGGGGTGTCCACGGATCGAAGCAAGTGGTACTTGCAAAGAGGATTTGAAATAGGGTGTATAACTATAAACCTAAGGGGATGAAATGACACATGGGGTGTCCACGGATCGAAGCAAGTGGTACTTGCAAAGGAACTTGGATTTTCATATGCAAAGTGAAATGAGCTTGCACTTGGTGCATGGGCAGGTTTTCGACGCTCAGGGAGTGCCTTTGGTATTCATGGATGGAATAGGATGACACGGTGTGATTGGCACACCGACAGCATTTCAGCACTCTGGGAGCACCTAAACGGCTTGATGTGATGAAATGATATGAGACAGCGTGCTTGCACGCGAGCCGGGTTTCGGCTCTCGGGGAGCACCTAAATGGTTTGATGAGATGAGACAGCGTGCTTGGCAGGCGTGCCGAGTTTTGGCGCTCGAGGAGCACCTTGTGCTTTTATGCAATGCTATGATATGAGTTCGCGCTTGGAGCGCGAGCAGATTTTTAGCCCTCGGGGAGCACCTTGGGTTTTTATGCAATGATATAAGATGAGATGGTGTGCTTGGCGCACAGACAGCGCTTCGGTGCTCGGGGAGCACCTAAACGATTTCATGTATGAATGAGATGTGGCAGCATGCTTGGCACGCATGTGCTTTTATGCAAGGATATGATATGAGTACGCGCTTAGAGCGCGAGCAAATTTTCAGTGCTCGGGGAGCACCTAAATGGTTTGATGTGATGAATGAGATGAGATAGTGTGCTTGGCACGCGTGCCAAGTTTCAGCGCTCGGGGAGCGCCTTGTGCTTCTATGCAATGCTATGATATGAGTTCGTGCTTGGAGCACGAGCAGATTTTTGGCGCTCGGGGAGCACCTTGGGTTTTTATGCGATGATATAAGATGAGATGGTGTGCATGGTGCACAGACAGCGTTTTGGTGCTCGGGGAGCATCTAAACGGTTTGATGTATGAATGAGATGTGGCAACGTGTGTAGCATTACCATGCTAAGTGACATACCCGAAAGTACCCATACTTGGCACCCTATTACAGGCCCTTTAGGCGTACCCCTAAGTATGTGACCTCACATGCAACACCATCATATGGTCAAGTCAAAGGATCCATACAAGTACTACACGAGAATCACTTGTGATACTATACCATGTGGATTTCTCGTTTAGTGGATCTATCCAGTACCATGCCCCTTATGCACGTACCCATTAACTTGGTTGACATTCCATGTCCAATGACCGGTAAGACACTGCCATACAATCAGGTTAATGATAGTCTCTTGTTCCATTCATTCCCATGACTGGAACAGACTACGGATCTATTTATGGTCATATCGTTTACCCTATCCATGGTCTTACTGCCAAGTGCATGACACTGGTCATCATGGATATGGATATGTCCATTGGATACTTCATTTAATATATTGCACAAGATAAATATAATAAATGAATTAATGCCTTTATTAATAACACAAATAAGTATAATACATGAATCCAATTAATGTATGATACAAATACAAGGACCAATGCCTCGGGACTAGGGCATATCCAACAACGTGCTTGGCACGCATGCCAAGTTTCGGTGCTCGGGGAGCGCCTTGTGCTTTTATGCAAGGATATGATATGAGTATGCACTTGGAGCGCAAGCAGATTTTCGGCACTCGGGGAGCACCTAAACGGTTTGATGTGATGAATGAGATGTGACTTAGTTATGGTTGAATGATGTCAGACGAATGGAAACTAGAATGAAAAGGACTTTACTTGTTTTTATTATTATTATTATTATTATTATTATTATTATTATTATTATTATTATTATTATTATTATTATTATTATTATTATTATTATTGGTTTATTATTTATTTTGGACATTCCGTGGATGCCCCAATGTTATGCAAAAGGCGATGCAAACAGGCCGCGTGTGATCCGGCACACGGGCAGGGGTTCAGTGCCTTTAGGGCGCCTAGTGGATGTCATGAAATGGTCACATGTGGCCGACAAACGGGCAAGGTTTTGACACTTTGCAGGTCTATAAGGTGATATGAAATGGTCTTGTGGGGACCGTCCCACGGATAAAGTTCTGATGCTTTTGAGGTATCCGATATGAAATGATGTTATAGATAAGTACGTGTAACTTGAGGCACAGGCAAAGATTCGATGTTCGTGGAATGCCTTGCATGATTTGGTAATGTTATGAAATACCCCTATATGTGTAGTAATTGGGCGCTGATGGAGTACCTTGGATGATTCGATAATGTTATGAGCAATCCGATGTGGATCACGACACACAAACAAAATCTCGATATCCCTGTGACACCAATGATGGATGGGTGAGATGTTGTGTAATGTTTGCCATGTGACTCCCCACACGAAAATGGATCTAGGACTGTTGTGGTTTCCTATTAAATGTTATGGTGTATCGGAATGGCCTAGTGCAAACCGGGGCACAGGCAAAACACAGATGGTTTTGGGACACCTGTCATGAAATGAAATGATCATGATGGGCACCCTTGAAACATCCTTTATTTAAACAGAATGAAATGGTTTGAATGAATGTTCATGTCACACAAAATGTGGATGGCTGCATGAAGATATTGTTAGAATGACATACATGCCAATGTCGTGCATGAAAGGTACAAATGCATATGTCACACAAATAAAGTATCGTGACTACACAAAGACGTGGTTAGCACATATGACACATGGGATGATGTCTTGTATGCTTCGTGGAAATATCAACACACAAGGCTTGTATGGCACATGAATAAAAGATCATTGCTGCGCGAAGATGTGGTTAGTGTCAATGTCATACAGATGTCGATGTCTTGAAAGTGTTTGTATAAAGGTGTGATTAGAATGGCATATAAATGATTGCGTGTATTTGATGCTTCGTGAATGAAAATCACAATGGGTGCGAATTCTTTGTTCTGGACGGCCCGAGAATACCCAACATCATGCAAAAGTAAATGCAAAAGAAATTATGCGTGAGCCGACTCACGGACGGAGGTTCAGCGCTTTTAGGGTGCCTAATGGGTGTTATGAAATGGTCACATATGCACCATCACACGGATAGAGGTTCGATGCTTTGTAGGTCGAAATGAAATGGCGTGACATGGTCATATGGAAGCCGTTCCATGGACAGTGTTTTGATGTTTTTAGGGCATCTAATATAGGATGATGTTGCAAACAGGTCAAGTGTGAGTAGGGACACGGACAGAGGTTCGGTGTTCGTGGAACACCTTGCGTGATTTGGTAATGTTATGAAATGTTCCTTTGTGCATAATGAATCAGTGCTCGTGGAGCGTCTCCAATGAGTTATTAATGTCATGAAATAAATCCGATGTGGATCATGACACGCAAGCAACGCTTCGGCATCACCGTAATGCCAACAATGAATGGACATGAAATAGAGATGATATAATGTTATGTTGTCATGTGACTCGCCATACGACGCAGGCCTAAGATCATTGTGATCTTCTAGTGAATGGTATAGTGGAATGGCCAAGTGCGAACCGGTGCATGGGCAGACTACGGATAGTTTTGGGGTACCCGATATGGTATGAAGTGAAATGATCGTGATAGGCATTCTCAGAACGTCCCTTATTTCGGATGGAACGAAATGGCATGAATGTGTATGTCACACAGGATGCAAGTGGCTGCAGGAAAACGTGGTTAGGTACGTGACACACGGGGATGATGTCGTGTATGTTTTATGGCAATGTTGGCATACGGGATGTATATATATGACACGCGAGTAAAATGACGGTGCTGCACGAAGACATGGTTAAAATGGCATACATATGTGTATGTGTTGAAGATGGCTATACGAAAATGTGGTTAAAATGGCACACGAAGGATTTATATGTGTTTTGATGTTACATGAAAAGGTTAAAAGAAAACCACCACGGAACAAACGTTAGCGCATGCAAAATATGCACTCCCTTCCAACCTTATTTCTCCTTTCGATTGGTCTCGCATTCTTCCTAGGTGTTGGGTCTCTTTGGCATCAACGGGGGATACCAATGGTGCACACTTAATTGTTCGATTTTAATTTATGTTTTGGTAATCCTAGGGGAAGTTACTAAGCCATTACATGTGGACCAAAGTCAAACCAAGGGTCGTACAGGCTCCCATAGCAAATATACACTCCTCACCTAGAACACGATGTAAGGTCATGCGAGGCTATGAGTTGTTTACCCCATTGGGTGCCTCCAATCCTGGGAAAAGAGGTAGGCCACCTTCTGGGATAAACGAGGCTGATCATTGTATTTGAGGGGTTGAGAAGAAGAAAATGTCATGATATGCAAAGGCATGAACAAATATGGCATTTATAAATTAATAAATGAATATAAGCGAGGTTGTATTTCAATAGTTGCCTAAGTTCCTTAAGTTTTTTATGAAAAATTTTAAGAAAACTTTTGATCCCCAGCAGAGTCGCCACTGTGAGTGGACGACTTGAAAATAGAAGGTGGGACACGGCGAAGCGAACCTGCGGAAAAGCGAATGAATTTGATTTGTTTGAAAAACGGGTTTTGTGTTTCTTGCTTTAGAAAAAACCATTCGTTTGTTTTAGAAATTCTTTTTATAGAAAACATTTTCCCGTTTTATTACTTAAAAACCTCGAAACCTAAATTTCAATATCAGTGACAGAGTCACCACCCGGATCAGCTCATCCGGGAAATTCCGGTATAGCTCCCTACCGAGCTTAGACTGTCGGACCTAATCCATAGAGTTAGGGTTCAGGTAACTTACCTACTTAACCTCAAGCTTGTATTCAGTTTATAATTTATATTACCATATTTATTCAAGTTATTATCTTCCTCTACCCGATTACGTTTGTTTATCAGCCGATGCTCAAGCAAATGACAGAAATAAATTGAAGAAAAATAAACCATGCATCCAAAATATACAAAAGAATAATAGAGGCCGCTTATACAACCAAATTGAATGAAAATAAAAACTCTCATCCTCACATTACAAGCGCCTAGGATACACGAGGATCTAAAAATTACAAACGCCTAAATACATGAATCAATCTATTAATTACAGCAAAAATAATAAAAAGAAAAATAAATGCTGCAAAACAGACAATTAGCACAATTTATATTATAAACACAAGTAGGACTCACAGCAGGACTGAATTGGGGCTTTTATGAACGGGGGCATGCATTAAGGGGGTAACCAGGTCAACCCGACTGGTCCGACCGGTTAGACCTGGAAAACGGTTTTGAAATGCCATGTAGATTTTTGTGCTGGAAAAAAAATTTTTAAAAACCATTTGGCTCAGTTTCATGCAAATTTCCACATTTTAGCGGGTTTGTTATCCCGGAACTCAGGTTTCCGTTTGTGTGGGTTTTCCTAATTTCCACATCCACCTAGGGTCCAGAAAACGGTAAACACACCAAAAACAGTTTGAATCCGGAAACAGTATCGCACGACGACGTCCGTACGGGACGTCCCGCAATTCTGTCTGTTCCTGGAACTACAACCGTACGGCTGTAAAACATAGCCGCGTGGTTGTAATACTCGGACCCTAGATCGGTTTTCTCGTTTTTCGAAAAATCACTATTTTGCTCGTTTTCGAT
Source organism: Euphorbia tirucalli (assembly GCA_039660915.1). Classification (NCBI taxonomy): domain Eukaryota; kingdom Viridiplantae; phylum Streptophyta; class Magnoliopsida; order Malpighiales; family Euphorbiaceae; genus Euphorbia; species Euphorbia tirucalli. The sequence goes on along the minus strand of CM077634.1, from coordinate 19,927,791 downwards.
ATTTTCAGAGGATTTTGTAGGGTTTGGGGGTCCACAAATGCTGGACTACGGATCCAGTTTGGATCGAACAACCCCAGAATTCAGAGAATAAAACCCGGGAAAACCGAAAACCTAATATCCATACGTACACAAATCCGAAAACCGAAGCTAAATAACGTACGAATATGTTTGGGCCGAAATATATCACAACAGAATGCATAAAATGGAAAACAGACAACTTTCAGCCGATCGGCGACAGTTTGGGGAATCTACCCCTAAAGAACATAGCCATGCGGCTCTGAGTACCAAAGCCGCCCGGCTCTGTTCAAGACAAATACAGCCGTGGGGCTGTGTTTGGGTAGCCTTTTTCCGGAAAACTTGCAAAAATAAGAAAAACGCACAGAAAAAGCAATACATGCAAGTTTAAGGCCTCTTAGAGTTTACCTTGATGTTGTTTTGATATGTTTGACGTCCAGAAGCGGATTGAAAACTTGAAATTCGCCTTAAGTTCCTAACCGATCGAAAACCAAAACGAATCTGAAACAATCCAAAATGAACTCGAGATGAATCCAAGTGAGTGTGTTAAGGTCAAGAGATCCTTCCTCAATGCTTAAGTATTAGATTAGTGTTGAGTTTCAATTCTCACTCACTCTCTTTTTTTTCTATGTTTTTCGGTCTCTCTCTTTTCTTTTCCTTTTTTGAGCCGAAATGTCCCTCTCTCCAAAAGTCCTCCCAAAAAAGTCCTCTTCCCTCTTTCTGATTTCTGTTTTTCTACCCCTGACTCACAGTCATTTCGAGACATTAAATGGGTGTCTCCTTTTCTGCTGAATTCAGCCGCCCATACCCTGCTCAGTCAAGTTGTTCTACTTTGCAGAACAACTTGACTAAACCCACTAGAGCTGGGGTCGAAATTCGCGGAAAAAGTTGACAACCACCCTAAACCCTAAAAATTATCCGAGGGACCTTCTCGAGGATTCAGATCGCGGATAGCTTGGCTTTCAGGATGTTTGGGATACTCTAGGCAACATTCTAATCATTCTCAAGTCCGATTCGTGTCCGTCTGCTCAAAAGGTAAAACCAAAATTCTCATCATAGAGGTCGAAAAGAACCCGTGCTCACACTTGCATGTGATAGTTCATGATGAACTGATCAAAAGACTCGGGGAGGGATCCCAAGATGATGTCTATCGCCAACTCCTGTAGGACTAGCGTGCCGAGACAAGCCAATGTGTTAATATAGCCCTTTATCTTGAGCACGTGGGTGCTTATAGATGTCCCAGCTGCCATCCTGTAGGTGTTGAGTGCCTTAGTTGTTAAGAACCTTTCTTGGCGTGCCTGATCTTGGTACATCCTTTTACGATCATCCATGATCACATGGGCTTGACAGTCCATGAACTGTTTTTGCATCTCAGGAACCATTTTGGCCAATATAAGGGAAGACACATCCCTATCATCCCTCCTATGCAGGTCGTACTCCTTAATTTGAGCTTGAGTAACCCCTCGACTTGAAAGCGGTGCGGCAGGTAAGGCTCTATCTAGTACATATTCCTTGGACTCTTGTCTCAACACTATTCTTAGCTGTTGAGCTCAGTTTAGGAAGTTAGGCCCAGATAGTTTCTCCTTTTCGATGAGTGATCGTAGTGAAAATGAATTACCAGCCATTTTAAGTGATTATCTACACAGAAAAATTTGCAGAGTGATTAATAAAGGGCTTTATTATTTTAACCATATTAATTAACAATCCATTTTAATTAATTTGCTGGCAACGTATGGTTACAAGACCAAGATCCATATTTCATCAAGAATTGGCCAAGCAGAGGCTTGTCAACCAACCCTTAACTATTTAGGTAGGAACTCCCTCCAATCCCAACCTAGGGACTCTTAGTTTGATGGGCTATTGGCACTTACCATTTGTGCTTAGGGCCAAGAGCTTATCCTATTACCCATGTTGAGTCCAACCACCATTCGAGCGCTAAGCGTATCCAGTACCTTAACCCTATACAGTAATTGAATAATACAATGCACCCGGTGGAAGCACGACCCACATTACACTATTCAAAAACCGACAAGGTTTGAATGTGGAAAGCACTTTTAATCGACTCAATATTTAATTGGATTGATTAATAACGGCTTAGCATGCATAATCTCTGGTGATTGGAATGGCTAACATACATTCATACATATATAATTGACATAAGTAAAAAATATGTATATAAAAAAAGAGACACTATGGGCCTTAATTTACAACCTAATGAATAACTAGTAAGCCTATACTAGAGATCCACTGGGAGGGCTTGCAAACTCCTCTTGGTTTGGCACCAATGGGCTTCCTCTTCAATGGCTTGATACAATTACAATAAAATTTACAAAATATAAATAAAATAAAATTACAACAAAATAAAATAAAACGACACGTAGGTCATATTTTCCAAAATTAAATTTTACAACCCAACTTCATCTAAAGCCCAATAGTGCTCAAATCCACACAACCAAGCATAAAAGCATATACACATAGCAAATATCAATATATATACATGTATAAATATGCATGAACTTGACAATTCCAATTTTAATTAATTATGTCCAGCCATTTGTGAAATTGCCGATTCTGACATCCATAACCGATGCCCCATCATGGACCCGAATCAGCTGTCCAATTCTCAACCCGTGCCAAGGGCCAATTGGACCAATTTCATTAACCAATTTAATTTTAACCAAAAAATTAAATTATATGCATGAATTAAATCACACAAGAAACCACACGAATCCAATCGCGAAAGTAAAATCATGTGAATTTTAAAACTAATTTAAAAAAAGTCACATAGGGTCCGAAAAATCAAAATACCCACAAAAATCCAAATCGGACCTACACCCCACGCGTCAGCGCTGCTGTCCGAAGACAGCAGCGCTGCCTTGCAGTAGCCTGTTGCAAGGGGCTGCTGCCGTTGCCCAAATTGGAATCGCATGGCCAACATTACAATTATTATTTGTTTTTTTTATTATTCAAACCAGAAAATAAAAACAAATTTGGGGAAAATAATTAAAACCCCAAATCACCAAATAAGGGTTCCAAATAAAATCAAATTAAAAACCAATTTCAATCAAATCAAATCAAACACCAAAAACCCTAAAACCTATCACTCTATTAATCAAAACATGAACCATGCTATGATATCACTGTAGGGAATCATCACGGGAAAAATCAAATGCAAGGCGGAATACCGATTAAAATTTTCCTCGATTCCATAGCCCAAGAGTCATGTAAATTAATAGAATGAAACCAAGAATGGAGAGAATAACAAATTTTCTCACCTTAAATGTCTCCTTTAGAGACTGCTGCAGAAACCCAAGCGTGTTTTTTCCACAATTTGGTACACGAACGACTCTTAAACGGGACTCATACTAGCGAACAAATTGAACGAAAACCAAGAGAAAGCAAAAAAAAGAGGCTGCTGTAATTCTTATTAGGTTGGCCGAATTCTTGCTAGGGTTAGGGTTAGGGAGAAATTAGGTTAATGCTTCCTTTATATACTCCTTAGTATACACCTTAGCCTACTAGGATTCTAATTAAAACTATAGGTTATTCAATTTGATTGAATTAATTTAACTTGTACAATTAGAATTAAATGAAAAAACTTATTAATTTCAATTGACACAATTAAATACAATTTTATCAAATAAACATAACCCAAAGTTAAATTAAAACTAACCTTAATAAATACACCCTTTTGTATTTATATTTCCACCAAAGAAATTTTATTTATTTATTTTTATTTAATTATTTATTTATTGCATGTAATTAATTAATCAAATAAAATTAATTTCTCCCTTAATATAATTGAATTAATTATGACATAATCTAATGTCAATAACTCAATTAATTTAGTTTCCGTTCAAACTCCGATTTGTCAACGTTCAGTCATTCTATGTGTACGATCCTGTGAGTCCGTATTTATATTGGTAGTAGACCCAAAGCCCACAGACTGTAAGTGGGTTCTGGCAAACCGTTACAGCCCTCAATTAAGATGGAGACTTGCAATCTAATGTGAAACATAACCCGATATCGATCTTGTATAACCCTTGCCAACTAACATCGATATATAAGCAAGAGGCATGGCCCTGTCATCCTCTTATATGTATATTTATCTCTTGATACCAAGTGGACTGAACCTAACAAATAAGTATCCCAACTTATGTTGGGATTAATCATCGGAAAAATAACGTAGCGCAGCAGAAAATACACCGTTTAAAATTTCCTAGAATTCACCTATCGTGTCCGATTACCATTGATTGGAATAAAATCAATTTGAATTAAGAAAGATTCACTCACCAAATCTGTCTCTTCTAGAGACTGTTGCAGAATCGAATCTTTAAACGGAAACGATCTCCACAATCCAGTGCACGACCAACTATCGAGCGGGAACCGGTGCTAGCCAAAGACGCGAAGGAATGGAGGATTAATGCTGGTATTTTCGGCTGTTTTGGGGCTGCTATTGGTGGCTGAAATTTCCACAAATTAATTAGGGTTGAATTATGTTTTTCTTCCTTAAGAGTGCCTTTATATAGACACCTTGTCTAATTGGGTTTTAATTAGGTTAATTAAACCCAAGTCCACAAGGATTATAATTACATAAATAAACTTTAATTAAAAAGTATATATTATGTAATTTAATTCCATTTGGCTAAATTTAATTACCCATAAATAAAATTAAATCACACTTAAGTAAATACAATACTTGTATTTAATTTTTGTACTTAGGAAAATTATTTAATTAATTGTTTACTTTATATAATTCAATTAATTGACAAATTAATTAATTACATTATGTAAACTTATTAATTAAATTAAATTCAACCCAATGTTAATTAATTACCTTGACACCGAATGTCAACTAACTAATTAACGTATTCCTTCCAATGTACATTACATGTCCAATTTCTATAAGTTCCGGCTCAGTTGATCTATGTGCACGATTTTATACGTCTGTCTTTATGTTGGCAGCAGGCCCAAGGCCCATAGACTATAAGTGGGTTCTAGCAAACCATTACAGCCCCCAATTAAGACAGAGATGCAGCAGTCTTTAAAAGACACTCACCCGGTAGTAATCTCATAGTGTCCTTTGCCTAACGATATCGATATGAATAAATAATAGGCATGGTGTCCATCATCCTCTTCTGTTGTTTATTATATTTCTTGATCTTAAGTTGACTGATTAATCAAATAAGCACCGACTTACTTGGATATGGCCATACACTTATCAGTCCCACTCATCAAGTGGCTAATGATATCATCTCAGTATTACCTGAGTGGCAATTCCATCACTTCATCATCAATATCAACATGTTCACCGGTCCACCCAATCATACTCGTATTTAGCATCCTTTTACAGATCTGTTAGGCGTATGTCAAAGTGAACCGAATTTCATATTGATACTATAATCAAATCTGGTCTGAGGACAAAAAAGACCTACTAAAGAAAGACCTATGATGCGATAACCATGTGGCTTTCTTGTGCGGATCGATCCAGTCCTATGTCAACGATTTGTACCTATATTCATGACTGACTATACAAGTACTATGGCTAGTTAAGAACTGCCATACAATCATCGAATATACAAGTCTGTGGTTCTATTCGTTCCCACGATTAGAGCAGACCTGGGATAGGTTTTATGATTATCAATCAATGGATACTCTACTCATATTATAGCACAAGATATAAATGAAATAGATTAATTGCCTTTATTAATGTGACACAAATAATGTATTCATACAATGAGTCTTAATGTATAATACAAAATGCTAGAATCCAATGCCCTAAGAAATAGGGCACACCAACAATCTCCCACTTGCACTAGTTCCAAGTGGGCATTGCCCTAATTCCTATAGATCTGATATGACCGTCGTGCTGTGTCTACAGCAGCGCTTTGGTCAATGGATCAGTGACATTATTCTTGGTGTCAACCTTCTACAATGATATGTCACCTCTGTTCATGATCTTTCAAATGAGGTGAAACTTTCTAAGCACATGTTTGGATCTCTTGTCTGATCGGGGCTCCTTAGCTTGTGCGATGGCCCCGTTGTTGTCACAAAAAACATCAACTGGTTAGGATAGTGGGTACTACTCCCAACTTGGTTATGAATTTCTTAATCCAAACGACTTCCTTTGCAGCTTTGCATGCAGCTATGTACTCAGCTTCCATTGTAGAGTCAGTGATGGTGGCCTGCTTTGAGGACCTCCAACTAATGGCACCGCCATTCAGGAGAAAAACATAACTAGATTGTGATTGGTTCTCGTCCTCATCGGTCTCAAAGCTTACATTAGTGCAACCTGACATTGCCAGCTCATCTTGGCCTCCATACACTAAGAAAGCATCCTTAGTCTGATTAAGGTACTTCAGGATTGCCTTGACAGCCTTCCAATGTATCGGCTAGTCATACTTAGTGCAAATGCGACATCAGGCCTCATAAATGACATGGAGTACATGACAGATCCAATAGCAGATGCATAAGGGGTCTTTTCCATGTTCTCCTGTCCTTCTTTGTTTTAGGACCATCTTTCTTACTCAGCTTCAACTCATGGTGCATAAGCAAGAATCCTTTCTTTGCCTTGTCCATGCTAAATCTTTTCAGAACCTTGTCAATGTATGTGACTTGACTTAGGCCTAGAAGCTGATTGGATCTATCTCTGTAGATCTTGATCCCTAAGATCGTCTTAGCTTCGCCGAAGTCCTTTATTGCGAAGCACCTACTCAACCACTGCTTAACCCCTTGCAGTATTGGTATATCGCCTCCAACGATAAGGATGTCGTCAACATACAACACTAGGAAGGTGGAAACACTCCCAATAACCATCTTATACACACAAGGCTCATTGGGATTCTGTGTAAAGCCATATTCTGTAATGGCCTTATTGAATCTCTGATTCCATGACCTTGATGCTTGCTTCAATCCATAAATGGATCTTTAAAGCTTGCATACCTGGTTTGGATACTTTGGATCTATCAAACCCTTAGGTTGTGTTATGTACACATCCTCAAGTAGCTTTCCATTAAGGAAAGTGGTCTTAACATCCATCTGTCTCATAATCGTACCATGCAACTATGGTTAGTAGTATCCTACTGGATTTGAGCATCGCAACTGGTGAAAAGGTTTCATCATAGTCAATTCCTTGAACTTGCTTGAATCCTTTGTCACCAATCGCCCCTTGAAGGTGCTGTCGGCTTTTAACTTGAAACACCACTTGTGACCTATCACCCTAGCACCTGAAGGTGGATCCACCAAGTTCCATACTTGGTTATCGTGCATAGATTGCATCTCAGCCTCCATGGCTTTGCGTATTGGTTTAAGTGTGGGCTTTCAACAACCTCCTAATAGGTCTAGGGCTCCTCTTGGTCAATGACCATAAGGTCCCCATCATCAGTCACGAGCAAGCCGTACCTCTCTAACTAATGACGTGTCCTACCAGACCTTCTAAGGTCCTGTGCAACCGGTTTTGGTTCCTCAATTTCTTGGGTAGTCAGATCGATTCCCGAAGCATCTTCAGCAGCAGCTGCAGGAGTTTGTGAGTCTTGAACTTCTGAAAGTTTAACATTACTCCCGCTATCTCTCTTAGAAAGGAATTCTTCTCCATGAAGACTGCATTTCTGGCTATGAAAACTTTGCTTTCCGTCGAATCTAGAAGCAATAACCCTTGGTTTCCTTAGGATAACCAACAAACTGCACTTGATAGATTTGGACTCAAGTTTGCCACTTGTCAATTTCTTAACATATGCATCACAGCCCTAAATCTTCAAGAAGGAAACATTAGGCTTTCAGCCCTTCCATAGTTCATGTGGTGTTCCCTCAATTGCCTTGCTTGGTGTATTATTAAGAGTGTACGCATCTGTCTCTAAAACATATCCTTAAAAAGAGACAGGGAGTGTAGCATGACTCATCATCGAGTAGACCATGTCTAGCAAGGTCCTATTCCTCCTTTCTGACACTCTATTCCACTGGGGTGTACTAGGAGGAGTGAGTTGGGATACAATCCCACACTCTCTCAAAAATGAGTCAAACTCTTGGCTTAAATATTCACCCCCCCCCCGGTCAGACCGAAGTGCTTTTATTTTCTTGCCAAGTTGGTTTTCTACTTCATTCTTAAAGTCCTTGAACCTTTGAAGAGTCTCAGACTTATGCTTCATTAGATACACGTAACCATATCTGCTGAAGTCATCCATGAAGGTGATGAAGTACAGAAAACCAGATCTAGCGCTAGTGCTCATTGGGCCGCATACATCGGAATGTATCAGCTCCAGTAGCTCTGAGCCCCTTTTAGCAGTCTTGCTACAAGACGCCTTTGTCATCTTACCTCTCAAACAAGATTCACATGTGTCATAAGATTGGATGTCAAATGACCCTAGCACTCCACTAGAGTGAAGCCTAGCTATGCACTTCTCGTTTATGTGGCCAAGTTGACAGTGCCAGATATGTGTAGGAGTAATTTCATTATGTTTAATCCTTTTAGTGTTTATGTCATAGATTGAACTTTCACATTTTAGATCAAGGATATAAAAGCCATTTTCAAGAAATGTGGTTCCATAAATAATATTGCTACATTGCATAGAAATTCTACCATGTCCAATATTAAATGCAAAACCAGAAATAACCAACAAAGAAACGGAAATAATATTCCTGCGCATCGCAGGTACAAAATAACAGTTTCTTAGTTCCAAAACAAGTCCAGTAGGCATCTCTAAGAAATAATCTCCGATCTCTATGGCCTAAACTCGAGCACCATTTCTGACTCAAAGATCTACTTCTCCATCCTAGTAATCTCCTATTTCTTAGACCCTGAACATTTGAACAAATGTGAGATCCACATCCAGTGTCCAAGACCCAAGATGTAGAAATAGCCAGATTAATCTCAACAACATAAATACCTGAAGCCGCAGTTTTGCCCTTCAGTTGCTTCCTTAGCTTTAGACATGAGCTCTTCCAGTGCCCCTTCTCATGACACTCATGGCAGACATCGTCAGGAGAAGCAACCCTTGCTTTAGGTTGGGCCACCACCTTTTTGCCCTTAGCCTTGGCCTTTTATGCCTTAGCCTTGGCCTTAGATGTGGCCTTTCCCTTAGCAATAGGTGTATTGCCCTTGTTCACCAGTAATACTTCAGGAGTCTTCTTAAGAGACTACTCAGCAAGCTTGAGCATGCCATGCAGCTCAACAACTGATTTATCCAACCCTTGCATATGGTAGTTTATGATAAACTGGGTGTAAGACTCAAGAAATGACCCGAGAATAATGTCTGCTGCCAAGTCCTACGGAACTGGCGAGTGGAGGCGGGCAAGTGTATCAATATACCCCTTCAACTTTAACATATGAGTGCTAACAGAAATCCTAGCTACTATTGCAGTTGTGCAAAGTGCCTTAGTTGTCAGGTAATGTTCCTGACATGCCTGATCTTGGAACATCTTTTTAAGATGATCCATCATCTCATAAGCATGCTCGTCCATGAACTGCTTCTGAAGATCAGAAGCCATAGTACCCAACATGAGGCACGAGACATCTCGGTCATCCCTCACGTGCCGGTCATACTACTCCACCATCGTCGTGGTGATGCCTCAACCTGCGGGAGGGCTAGCTGGTAAAGAAGCATTCAGTATATACTCTTTGGACTCTTGTCTAAGAACTATTTGCAAGTTCCTAGCCCAGTCCAGGAAGTTAGTCCCCAAAAGCTTCTCCTTCTCCAGGAGTGACCTAAGTGATAGTGAGTTGTTGTTTGTTGCAGTCATTTTAAATTGCTAATGTGAAATGGGATTATCTACATGGAAGAAATCATTGCTTGAGTTAGAAATAAAGGACTTTTAAGCCAATTCAAATTAATAATCCGATTTTAATTTGTTCGTTGGTGATGTTAATTGGCTGACTTGACAAAAATCCACAACTCCTCAATGATTGGCCGAACTAGGGCTCGCTAATCAATCATTGATTCGTTTGGTGGGACAACCTACCCAATCCCTCCACGAAGGACTCTTGGTTCAATGGGCTTATTCACACTTTACCCATATGTGCTTAGGGCCTGCTCTGAGCTAATGCTACCCATGTTGAGTCAAACCACCATTCACATGTTAACCATACCAAGTATCCTAACCCTCGACGGCTCATCGAATACTATAATGTACCCAACTAGGGCACGGCACACATTTTAGCATCTGGAGGAAGAGGTGTGAATGTGGGAAGCACTTTTAAACAACTCAATATTTTGATTTCCGGATTAAATTAAGTGATACGGCTTACATGCATAATCGCAGGTTATAATCTGGTGATCCATCTATCCATATTATATGACAAATGCAGTAGCATACTTAATTTAAAATAAATGAGATCCTATGGGCCTTTAATTATAACCTAATGAAAAAATAGATATCCTATCTAATTCTTCATGGGCCAGACTGCAATCCTTCTTGGGCTCCCATCATAGGCTTGCTCCATCAGGGCCTTCTTCCATACTTGATACAATTACAATAATTTTATAAGATAAAATCTATTCTAAAATTACATCAAAATAAAAGAAATGGCACGCAGGCCATATTTCCCAAAATCAAATTACAACCGATAATAATTTAGGGCCCATAAAACTCAACATCACATTTCAAACAAAGTACTTGTCATGCACATACATACCAATACAATGCATGATCATGGCATTCCAAATTATAAATATAAATGTTAACCTGAGTTACTTAGGGTGAAATCGCCAATTTTAACAAATGTGACTAAGGCCCATAAAAGCCTGTGAGCGGACGACCTTTTTCGGAAACGGAAAAGGAAAGTTGCGAAGCGAACCGGGGAAAACGTTTTCGTTCCGTTTTGGTTTTGGTGGAAAAGCAGGTTTTGTTTATCTTGAGTTAGGAAAAACCATTGATTTGATTTAGAAACTCCTTTGTAGAAAACATTTTCCCGTTTTTAACCTAAAGACCTCGAAACTTAAATTTCAAGATCAGTGACAGAGTCGCTACCCGGATCAGCTCATTCGGGAAATTCCGGTACAGCTCCCTACCTTGGACAGACTACTATACCTAATCTAGAGATTTAGGGTTCGGGCAAGTGACTTACTTTAACCTCTATCTTGCTTTCACTTTACAGTTTATATTACCATATTTTATTTACTTTATTATCTTTCTCTAACCCCAATTTGTTTATTTTAATTAGTCGATGCTAAAGCAAAATGTAGAAAATAAATTGCAGAAAAATAAAGAATATATCCAAAATTTACAAGCAAAATAGTAGATGCCGATTATACAACCCAATCAAATAAAAGATACAAAACCCTCGTCCTCACACTACAATCGACTAAGTACACGAGGATCCAAAAATTCCAACCGCCTAAAAATACATGGGATAATCTATTAATTACATAAAAAAAATGAAAATAAATGCTGCAAAACAGATAGTTAGCACAGTTTATATTGTACACACAGGTAGTGTTGGGATTTTCATCGGAAATCATCCGAATAAATGCGAAAGATGGCGACAATTTCCTCAAATCCGTGCCCAGGAGCAATTGAGATGAAAATTGTAAAATCAAAATTTTATCAAGAAGAGATTAAACTCTTACCAGAAGTATCTCTTTTAGAGATGGCTGCAAAAATCAAAGCAGATTCTCTCCACGTTCATGTACACGAACGGCTCTAGAACACAACCCGTGCTAGCGTCGGAATCAAGAATTTTTGGGAGAGAGATGGCTGCAAATTTTCGGCTATGATGTGTCACCCCCTTGGCCGAAATCCCTAGGTCATAACATGACCTAGTGGGCTGAAATTTTTGTGTAAAATTTCGGCCTAGGCTTCCTCATTTCTATGCGGGCTCTTTTCTCCTTTTCAAGCCCAGTTCAACTTTAATTCCCTTGGTCCAATTGATTATCAAACTTAATTTTATTTAATATTTTAATTTTATTTAATATGTATCCTAACATATTATACCATATAATATGTTCTATAAATTTAAATTAAAATTAATTTGATCAATTAATTTTACCATGGAATTAAATTTGACAAACTTAAAATTAGGATAAATATAAACCTATACATATGCAATATTTCTACCTAGGAAATAATCTCATAATTAATTTAATTAATTATGAGAAGGCCAATGCAATATTAATTTTATTATTATGATCAATCCAATTGATCTTTATAATATAATTAATATAATTCTCTCTCTCAGGTGAGTATACTCTAAGTATACAGGCGATTCCTTAAGTCCATATTCAGATGTTCAATGTGTACGATCCCATGGGCGCATCTTTATGTTGGCAGTGGGCTTATGGCCCACAAACTGCAGGCGGGCTCTAGTAAGCCACTGCAGCCCCTAATTTAGATGGAGATAGCAGTCCAACTGTAATTATAACCCTGTAGTTTGAACTTGTATATCCCATGTCATTGATATCGGTGTCCAACACAGAGGCATGGATTGATCACCCCTTTTTGTATCCGGACATTAACTTGATCTCGAATGTACTGATGCTCACAAACAAGTTCCAACTTGTTTGGGTATGGCCACACTCGTATCAGTCACATTCATCAAGAGGCTGGTGATATCTTCTCAGTGGACTACTGAGTGACAAATCCCTTCTGCATACCATAGCATTGCCATGCTACGTGACATACCCGAAAGTACCTATACTTGGCACCCTATTACAGGCCCTTTAGGCATACCCCTAAGTATGCGACCTCGCATACAACACCATCAGATGGTCAGGTCAAAGGATCCATACAAGTACTACACGAGAATCACTTGTGATACTATACCATGTGGATTTCTCATTTAGTAGATCTATCCAGTACCATGCCCCTTTTGCATGTACCCATTAACTTAGTTGACATCCCATATCCAATGACCGGTAATACACCGCCATACAACCAGGTTAATGATAGTCTCTAGTTCCATTCATTCCCATGACTGGAACAAACTACGGATCTCTTTATGGTCATATCGTTTTCCCTATCCATGGTCTTGCTACCAAATGCATGACACTCGTCATCATGGATATGGATATGTCCATTGGATACTTCATTTAAGATATTGCATAAGATATATATAATAAATGAATTAATGCCTTTATTAATGACATAAAATGTGTATAATACATAAATCCAATAAATGTACAATACAAATACAAGGTCCAATGCCTCAGGACTAGGGCATATCCAACAAATAGGACTCAAATAGGATAGAATCAGGAATTTAGGAAATGGCGGCATGCATTTAGGGGGGTAACCAGGTCGACCCGACCGGTTGGACCGATTAGACCTGGAAAACGGTTTTGAAACGCCCTGTAATTTTTTTTGCGCTAGAAAACAATTTTTAGAAAATTATTTGGCTCAATTCCATACAAATTTTCCTTTTTAGTGGGTTTGTTATCCAGGAACTCAGGGCTTCGTTCGTGCGGGTTCTTAATTCCAACATCCATCTAGGGTCCAAAAACAATAAACACACCAAAAACATTTATGAAAATACCGTTTTACTCATTTTCAATATTTTCCGGGAATTTTATAGGATTCGGGGGTCCGCTAATGCTGAACTATAGATCCGGTTTGGATAAAATAACCCAAAACTCAAAAAATAAAACCCTAGGAAAACTGAAAACCCGAATATCCGTACGTGCAGAAATCTAAAAACTAAAATTTTAAAACATATGGATGAATTTGGGCCGAAATCAACAACAGAATGCATAAAATGGAAAATAGACGGTTTTCGGTCGATCGGGACGATTCGGGAATCTGTTCATCATGAACACAGCCGCTCGGCTCTATACTGGTAAGTCTGGTTCTGAAAATTGCAAAAACAAAGAAAACGCACAGAAAAGACAACGCAAACAGGTTTAAGGCCACTCAGAGTTTACCTTGATGTTGTTTTGATGCTTTGAACGTCAAGAAATGGATTGAAAGTTTGAAATGTGTCCTGGAAGCTCAACCGGCCGAAAACCGAAATAATCCGAAGCAAACCAAAACGAATCCGAAACAATCCTGAATCAATGTGCAAAGGTTAAGGAAATTCCTATTAGTGTTTAATGATTGATTTTAAGGGTTCATTTGAGTGTTTTTGGTTCACTTTGCTTGCCTTATGTCTTGGTTTCTACCTCTCTTTTTTCTGCTTCTTTCTTTTTCTCTCTATTTCTTGAAAATTGTTTTCTGCCTCAAGATTGAAAACCCTTGATTTGATTTTTCTTTTTTCTTTTTATACTCTCCTCTCACATGTCATTTCAAACATTTAATGTGCCGTCTGAATTCTCTGATTTCTCACCCAATAACTCTTCTACCGAGCCAAGTTGCTCTGCTTTATAGAGCAACTTGGCTCACCCACTAGAGCCGCCCAGCTCTAGTTTGTACTAGAGCCGTACGACTCTAGTCTATAGCTGCACGGCTCTAGCAAGAACCGGGGTAAAATTTTTGAAAACCCAACGCACACCCTAAACCCTAGAAATCACTCAGAAGACCTTCTTGGGGGTTTCAGATCACGGATAACTTGGTTTTCAGGACATTTGAGATACTCCAGGTGTAATTCCAGTCATTTTCAAGTCCGGTTTGAGTCTGTTCTGCTCCACAGGTAATCTACGAATTCTCATCATAAAGGTCGAGAAACCCGGCGCTTATAGCTGCCCCTCACGTGATCAAATTCGATACCCAATACCAGGTTTAGGTTACCTGAGGGGAATTTGAGAATGCGGATGAAAGTGCTGTAAGCGAAAGGAAAAAAAGACATACATGACTTGTTGAAGCGATGTTGTTGAAATAAGCCGATACCGGGTTTAGGTTGCTCGAGACGAGGTTGGTAGTGAATTAAGCCGATACCGGGATTAGGTTACCCGAGGCGAGGGTAATGGTGAAATAAGCTGATACCGGTTTTAGGTTACCCGAGGCGAGGGTGATGGTGAAATAAGCCGATAACTGGTTTAGGTTACCAGAGGCAAGGTTGGTGGTGAAATAAGCCGATACCGGGTTTAGGTTACCCGAGGCGAGGGTGATGTGAAATAAGCCGATACCGGGTTTAGGTTACCCGAGGTGAGGGTGATGGTGAAATAAGCCGATACCGGGTTTAGGTTACCCGAGGTGGATCTGCTGGGGATTTGAATTGGAGCTGATCTGGACCGATATTGGGTTTAGGTTACCCGAGGTGGATCTGCTGATGAGGTTGATGTAAGCCGATATCGGATCTATCTGTGTTCGCGACGAACCAAAGTTGATGAATTCCTGGGTTTGAAACAATGAGTCTTCATTCCTTGATCGAGAGATTTTGAACAAAAAATTTTGCCCCTTCGATCAAGAATGAAGACTAGACGGGGATGAGTGCTTTATGCATAAGGATGTATGTATGCATGATGATGAATATGAATGCAAACTCTAAAAGATGTGTTTCCTGCCGTGTCTAACCCGGGCGTCTCACATTCCAACTGAGGATGTTTGTGGAGATTATGCCACGACTCTGACTGGCTTTTAGCTAAGGAAGTATGCCCTTTGGGCAGCGTGATCCTTATAGCCTTGTTGGGGATGTGCGATGACTTACTGGGGAGGAAATGGAAACGCCCCTTGTAAGGGTCCTACTGGGAGTAGTATGGATGCCCCCGCTAGGGAAGATATCATGGAAGGGTTCCTGCTAGGGAGAAAGTGATGGCACTCTTTGTGATAGTTTCGCTGGGGAATGAAAGTGTCTCTGCTGGGGAATGACGAAAGTGTCTCGCCTTACTGTCCCTAGGAGTGGTGAGTTCAGAAATGCTCTAAATTTTGCCTGAACTGCCTAGCATGGGTTTTCAGTTTAGCGAGCTGCTTTAATTTTTCCCTAAGGCACCTTTTCGGTTTTCACCTTAGCGAGCTTTTCTTTTTTTTTTTTTAGGGTCCTGTGGCTCTTGAACTTGGATTTGTTTCGAAATTTTCAACAGCTCTAAGGAGTGATGAATTGAATTCAAAGGAAAAGAAAAGATTGTGAGTTGCAAGCATTTTAGCACATTTCATCACTAATGCGAGTCTTTTAACCAATTTAATGCACAGTGCTTTCTTTAAATGGATGTTTAGGCAAGATAATTTTGTTTATGCGTCTGACATAACCAAGCAAACATATTTAAACAAAACATCACACTTTATTGATGAAATCAATATGAGTACATTTGAAAAGGTTGGTTCCCAAAATGGAATACACTCCACACAGAACCAGAATCCGTCACCAGCCGTCCCTTGCGGATTTTCCGACTGATCATTTTCTCTCGTGTCTTGATTTTTGCCTAGGCTACCCTTTTCGAGTTTTCAACCTAGCAGACTCTTTTTTTTTCTTTTTTTTCTTTTTTTTCAGACATAGTAAGGCTTCAGGCGGTCTCGATTGACAGGATTTGCAAATTCATTCCCATCCATGTCTGCGATGCTCACACCACCCTTCAACAGCACTTTCTTCACCATATATGGCCCTTCCTAATTCGGTCTAAATTTCCCATGGGTGTCCATATTTGTAGGCCTTAACTGTTTTAGAACCAGATCCCTGAATTTCAGCTGCTGTATGGGGTACTTCACATTTTGATTATAAGCTCTGGCCGTTCTGCATTGATACATCTGCAGATGATCCAGTGCTTTCAACCGTTTTTCATCTAATGCTGCCAACTTCTCGTATCTAGCTTGAGCCCATTCAGTCTCTGGTAACTGAGCTTCCAAGGATATTCTGAGTGACTTGAGCTTTATTTCTACTGACAATACTGCTTCCATTCCATGCACCAAGGCGTAGGGAGTCTCGCCAGTTGGTGTTCTGATGCTGGTTCTGTAACCCTAAAGAGCATATGGCAATTTATCGGCCCAGTCCCTGTAGGTGGTTACCATTTTTTATAGGATCTTCTTTATCGACTTATTAGCCGCTTCTACTGCGCCATTAGCCTGCAGTCTGTATGGAGAAGACCTATTATGTTCAATGCCATGTTCTGAGAATAGCTTAGCTGTTGCCCCTTGGAATTGCACTCCATTGTCAGTCACTACATGGTGAGGGATTCTGTATCGAGAAAGGATGTTCCTCTGAATGAACTTAACCATCTGCTTAGCTGTCCCATTGGAGAAAGATTCTGCTTCCACCCATTTTGAGAAATAGTAGACTGAATCCCTTCTTGAGATACATGTACATTTCCAAACTATCAAGAAATTTCTTAGGGGAAGATCTGAGGGAAGAGCTAAAATCAGAAAAAGTAGCCCATAGAAAGGTCATACAATCTATCAACAAAAGCATCCATAGGAAACGGAACAGAAGAATCCGAAACAAGGGAATCATCTTCAACTGCATTTAAAAGAGCAGCTCCCCCCACCCAAATCCACATGGTTGTTGATAGTAATGCTATTTCTCTCTCAACAGGAAATTTATTTGGATATTATGGAAATTATCGAGTGGCTTGAGAGATGTTAGGAGGAGTATAAAGGTTAAATTATTTTGGAATCGGGTGCCACAGCAACCACTATGAATCTGTGCCTATTAAATGCTGCGGGATGGATTTCTCTAATCATGTCAATCCCCCACACCGAGAAAGGCCAAGGAGATGCTAGGTTCTGTAATTCAAGTGGTGGCAGATGACTAATATCCGTATAGATTTGGCAGTCGTGACATCTTTTTACCTCTTTTACACAATCAGACTGCATTGTCATCCAGAAGTATCCCTGTCTCATTATCTTTCTGGCCATGGCGATCCCATTCATATGTGACCCGCAGGACACTGCATGTACTTGCTGCATTATAATTTCTACTTGTTGTTCTGTCAAACACCTTAGAAGAACTCCATTTGCAGTTCTTTTGTATAGCTTATCCTCGAAGATTCTGAACTGGCTAGCTAATCTTCACAATGAAATCTTATTAGCAATGCTAGCTCCTTTTGGATACTTTCCCTTTTTCACATACTGATAAATGTCAAAGAACTAGGGCTTTTCCTTGGTTGTTAACTCCATCACTTCATGCATATCGAAGTAGGGTTGCCTGGAAACTGCTATAACCAGTGGCTATATCTGCGTCTTTTCTGGATCTTCCCATATAGAGGACAATGTTGCTAGTGCATCCACCATTTTACTTTCTTCTCTGGGAATGTGTCTAAACTCGCACCGGTTAAATAACCCTTTTCTGTACTGCAACAGTTCTAAGTAAGGCCGTAAGGCTTCTTCTCTTAAATCCCAGTCGCCTTGTGCTTGCCTCATCACCAGGAGTGAGTCCCTAACAATTAAGACATTGTCTACCCCTAGTGTTAGGAGGGCTTCCATTCTGAATAAGCATGCTTCGTACTCTACTCCGTTGTTGGTTATGGAGAAGTTTAACCTTTTTGACAGCGGAATGATCTCGCCATCTAGTGTTGCTATGATTACCCCAATTCCAGCACCCTTTCTATTTACAGCACCATCGAAGCACATAACCCATCTTCTCACTTCTACTACAGCCAACTGTTCGTCAGGGAACTCCAAATTTTCCACGCGGTCCGATTCTAATGGCTGGTTTGCTAGGAATTCTGCCACAGCTCGCCCTTTGATGGTTTTTCTAGTAATGTACTCAATGTCGAACTCTGACAGGAGTAGTAGCCACCTAGATAATTTCCCTACCAACACCGGTGCTTTGTACAGGTATTTCATTGGATCCACTTGTGAGCACGGGTTTTCCCGACCTCGGTGATGAGAAATCTTTATTGCCTTCGGACACAGAAAAAAGTAGAATGTTACCCGAAACGTCTTGAATTCTCCGAAAACGAAATTATCCGCAATCCGAAACTACCGTAAAGCGGATCCTCCGAGTAATTTTCAGGGTTTAGTGTACGCTGCGGACAATCGAAATATCGCAACGGCTCTAGCTAGAACCGAACGGCTCTGGTTTTCAAAACCAGAACCGCCCGGCTGTGGAATATAGCAGGCCGGCTCTGTCTATAGCCAGCCGGCTATATCTAGAGCTGGCCAGCTCTAGTGCAAACTAGAGCCGGCCGGCCATGATGGGTGGGCAGAGGTGCCACACCTTGTCCCAATTCTGCGAAATTTGGTAAAAAACGACAAAAACATTTAATCGACGCATTTAATTCTGGAATTATTTTATCTGTAGGAGATTTTTGAATGATGATTGATCAATAATAAAAAAGAAAAAGAAGGACAGAGAAAAGAAAAAAAAAGGCAAAAAAAAAAAGACACAGAGAAAAGAGAGACAGAGAGAAAAAGGAAGGAGTGAATTTTAGGTTTTAGAGACTAAATACGTAAACACACAACTACACACTCTAGTAGTTACTCATCGGTTCACAATGATTCTCGGTTCTATTTCGGATTCGTTCGGACAAACTTTCGGATTTTCGGGGCATTCGAGGATTCGAGTTACGTTCTTGATTTTCAAACCGTTCTTGCATATCTAATACACTGGAACAACACCAAGGTAAACTCTGAGAGGCCTTAAACTTGTGTTCGTTGCATTTTTCGTGTGACTTTTCTCTGTTTCTAAAATTCCGGAAAATTGGCTACCCGAATAGAGCCGTACGGCTCTGTTCTTCAAGAACAGAGTCGGCCGTCTCTGGTTCCATTAGAACAGAGCCGGCCGGCTCTAAACCTAGAGCCGTACGGCTCTGTTCTTCAGGGATAGCTCCCCGATCTGTCCCGACAAGCCGAAAATAGCCCATTTTCCATTTATACGCATTCTGATTTGAAATATTTCGGCTTATAAATATTCGTACGTCATTTTAACACCGGTCTTTGAATTTTTGTACGTACGAACATTAAATTTTCAAGTTTTCCAGGGTTTATTTCCTAAGTTTTAGGGTTATTTTATCCGAACCGGATCTATGGTCCAGCATTAGCGGACCCCTGAACTCTATAAGTCCCTGGGAAATATTGGAAACAAATAAATGGCATTTTAATAAATATTTTTGGTGTGTTTATTGCGTTTTGGACCCTAGATGGATTTTGAATTTAGGAACCCATACGAACGGAACCATGGCTTCCGGGATAACAGACCCACGAAAATGAAAATCTGCATGTAACTGAGCCAATTGTTTTCCAAAAATTGATTTTCCAGCATAAAATTACAGGGCGTTTCAAAACCGTTTTCCAGGTCTAACTGGTCTGACCGGTCGGGTCGACCCGGTTATCCCCTAAATGCATGTCCCCATTTCCTAAAATTCCCAATTCTGTCCTGGTTTGAGTTCTGTTTATGTGTGCAATATAAATTGTGCTAACCCTCTGTTTTGCAGCCTTTTATTTTTATTTTTGGATGTATTTAATGGATTTATCCGTGTATTTTAGGCGGTTGTAAAGTGAATTTTTATTTTATTCGATCGGGTTGTAATAATTTAATTATTTACTGCTTTATTTTATTTTATTTGTGTGTGCGCTGTGTGTTTAACCTAATGCAATAAAAATCAATTCTACAAAGTAAAATATCACCAAAGAACATTGACCAAATTTATTTTGATTAGACATGAAATAAGGGACTTGTCTGAACCCTGAATCTCTGGATTAGGTACAGCGGTCTATACTCGGTAGGGAGCTGTACCGGAATTTCCCGGATGAGCTGATCTGGGTGGCGACTCTGTCACTGATCTCGGGATTTAGGATTCGAGATCTCTTCAAGTAATAAAATGGGAAAATGTTTTCTACAAAATGAATTTCGAAATAAACGAATGGATTTTTCTAAGTGAGATAAACAAATCCGGTTTTCCCAAATCTCACCCCGAAAACAAAGAAAGAACATTTTCGAAACAATTTCTTTTTGGAACCCCGCGTCCCTCATTTTTTTCGGAAGAAAAAAGGTCATCCGCTCACAGTGGCGACTCCGCTGGGGATTTCTACAAAAGTTTTCTTAAAACTTAAAAGAATTTGACAAGCCCTGAAAAATGTCTAATCAAAATAAGGTGGATGATTCTTGCATGGTATTTTATTTTTGCATTTTAGGTAGACATACTTGCATTAGGTTAAGTATCCAATATTTAGCCCGGTGAATCGTTGAAGTGTCGCCTAAGTTCCTCTTGGTCTTGGGGGCACGAATACGAAACACCACCCATAGCCTCGTACGAACCCCTTCGTTCGGACCCTTGAGTGGGGAGAAGTGAGGAGTATATTTTGCTATGGGGACCTTGTTTTTATCCCGACTTTGGACCGAACTCATTTAGGCAACCCTAGTTGGATTCCCTTAGGATACCAAAATAAATCATGTGAATAAAATAAATTGCGCCTTCATCATCCCCGGTTGGTGATCGAAGAGAACCCCTCCTAGGACTCGGTTAGAATTTTATCAACTTGACCACGATTGGAGGGATAAGGTTGGAGGAATACGTTTCGCGTGCTACGTGCTATGTGATTTTTATCCCATCATAACATACCATCATCAATTCTTTTTATGAACATGGCACGCCACACGTAATACATTTGTGTGACACTAACTCACGTCTTTCGTACAGCCATTTCTTTTTTTTTCGTGTGTAAATGCATTAATCACCCGTGTGACATTTACACTAACCACATCTTTTACAGCCATGCTTATCTTCGTGTGCCATGCACGTTTTTATGCATCAACACACCCATAATCATACATGCACCATTTCGTATGCCATATTTAACCACGTTTTTGTGCAGCCATTTGCATTTGCGTGACTTAAGCATGCATCCATTTCATTTTGGGTTGAGATTAAGGCATCCCGAGAATGCCAAACACTTTCATCACATTTCATCCCGGGAGCCCCAAAACTCCCTTTTGATGTCGATATTGGATTACATCGACCGTTTTACCGAAATACGCCAATTAGGACACCCAAAAGGGGTTTAGGCTGGAGATTGTGTAAGTGGAATGCACAACTCCATTTCATGACATCATGACCATTCATCTAAGAATAAAGGAGATTCCAGAAATCTCGTCTCATAATCCACATCGGATTATTTCACAACATCTTATCAATCATTTGAGGTGTTCCACGAATGCCGAATCCTTACACATCTAGGGGCATTTCATGACATTCCTAAATCACGCAAGGCGTTCTAGGAACGCCGAATCTCTGTCCGTGTGCCGTTATACACGCGACTTGTTTCATGTACCATAACATGTCCGATGCCCTAAAGGCATCGAAGTTCCGTCCATAGATCGATTCCAATGCGACCATTTCATATCACCATATTGCTCCTAAAGCACCGAACCTTTGTCCATGTGAAGGCACACATGTGACGTCATTTCATTTTTCATTAGGTGCCCTAAAGGCACCGGAACTCTGTCCGCGTGACCGCTTTCACGCGCCCATTATGCATGGCATTTGACATTCTCGCGAAGCCTAGTGAACAATAGAATTCATTAGATGTCATATTCATATTCATGCACATATTTTCATCTCATCACGATCATCCCACATCCACATGAAGTATGGCATTTAGGGAATTGAGTCTAGGTTCATACCGTGTTCTTACACCTAACCCTCTGTTGAAATGTGCAGCGTGGAAAAGAACCTCGAAACGGTTAATGAGAGTGGAGTTGGGAATTGATCAATTGGAATCGAGCATTGTGGCTGAAACTAGAGAAGGATTGGGGTCTGACTCAGAGCAAGAGTTTGCTGAACCATTGCCAGCATTACCAGTTGATAGTCCATTTGTGTTAGAAGAAGCAGCAGAATCAGAAATGGCCCAAGACGGAAATAGGGGGCCTCCTCCTTTTGATATAAATGCAATTATGACAACTTTTCTAAGTTCTGATCAGTTTAAGAACACCATCAGAGAGCAGGTGCAGTCCGCAATGTCTGCGGCCAGGGGTGCGACCAGTCAGAGAGCCCAGGGTCCGGTTGAGAATGAAGGAAATGCTGCCCCAGAAGTCCCGAACTCAGGAAGGAATGCGCCAGGAAGTAGTAGAGTGATCATCCCACCTAGGGAGATTGACCATCATTCCAAAGAGGATGAAGCCTTTGAAAAGGCGAGGGAGGCCTCAATCGAGACTGCTGCTGAAAAGCGTCTTAAGGAGAAATTGTCTGATTTTAAGGCACTATTGGCAAAGTTGAAAGAGATGGTGCATTATCAGCCCGTCAAATGTGCAGATCCATCCACCTTACTTGCTGAGGGAGGAGAGCCACTCCCGATTGGATTTCAGATGCCCTATTTGCCCCCGTATACTGGGGAAGGTCCTCCAGAAGCTCATCTGGACAGCTATGTCAGGATTATGTCTAGTCTGGGGATCGGGAAAGTCCATCTCCTGAATTTGTTCCCAACGACACTGCGGGGTGCAGCTACCAAGTGGTATCTGAAGACGCCACTCCATACTCGGTCCACTTGGGAGGATCTATCGGAGGCATTTGTGAAGCAGTACGCTTATAATACCCAGGTTGAAACCACATTGGAAGACTTGGAAAGAATCCGCCAAAGGCCAAATGAATCCTTCTCGGCCTATTACAAGAGGTGGATGGATGTTCACGTGTTGGTGGATGGAGCTCCTAAGTTAGAATCCCTCATCGTGAAGCTTGTGGATAGTAGTTTGCCAACCTATAAGGAGAAAATGAAGTTAAAGAGGTTCCATTCCTTTAACAAGGTGGTAGATTTTGCAAAACGGGTCGAAAGATATGATGAAGAGGAACAGCAAAACAAGCAGAATGTGATTGCTTACCGGGGAAGTCGGGGATACACTCAAGGATATAAAGCCGGTGGTTCCACATCTACTCCAACAGGAACTGGTTCTAAGCCGGTCCCAACTACAGCAGCAGCAGTGGAGCAAGCAAGAGAGGCTGATGTGGCGACGGTGATTCAAGGAGGCCAGACAAGGATGCCTCAGAGACCCATCAATCCGTAGGCTGAATCCTTGGCCCTCATATTTGCCAAATGTAGGAAGGCTGGCCTGTTGCAGAGTATGAAACCTTATGTCCCTCCTACAGCAGCTGATAAGGAGAATTTTTGTTCCTACCATGTGATGGTGGGTCACCGTACAAATGAGTGCACCCAACTGATGAAAGCCATCAAACAACTAGTCACAGATGGCAAGATTGTGGAGCCGACCTTGAAGTCGAATGTACAGAAAAACCCACTCCCTACCTTCACAAATCAGGTGAACATGGTGCAGTCAGATCTGCCAGCTAATTATGTATTCGCCCAAATAATTAAGGCGAATCCGAGTGTGCAAACCATGCTGGTAGAAATGGAGGAAAAGCCGGTGGCAATTGGAGAACAGAGCTTGGCAGTAAGGGACAAAGCAGGTCCTGTCAATTTGGATGATTTTGAAGCATATGATGATCATGAGGAATTCGAGGTGCAAGAGTCGAAGCCTGTGTACCCGGTAGAGACAAAGAGGGGGACTGTGATAGAAAAAGACGGACTAGTGATGCATATCACAAGGAGTGGTAGATTTTATCAACCCCTCAGTGCACTACCTCCAACACCCCCAAGAAGGAACACAACACCGGTACGGAATGATACTCCAGTAGATAAAGGGGAAGAAGATGAAGTGGTGGTCCAGCTGAAGAAGACACCGGCTCGGGTCAGCATCTGGCACCTCCTCATGGAGTCTAAGAGACATCGCGAGGCGGTGGCGAAGCAGTTGATGGAGATGGCAGCAACTCCCATGATGTCGCCGGATGAAGTTTGTACAATGATAAGGGGAACTGACCTAAGGGCTAACAAGGCCCAAGAAATCGGCTTTGGAGTATCTGATCTACCGCCAGAAGGAGTAAACCATAATAGGGCATTGTATTTGAAAGTCGAAGTTATGGATCGGATAATGCCGTGTGTGATGGTGGACGATGGGTCAGCTTTGAACATTTGCCCAGCAAAAATACTACCATTTCTGGATATCAGCCCTAAAGCACTGCGTAAGTCTACGACTGTGATAAGGGCTTATGACGACAGTAAACGAACTGTGATTGGAACTTTTGAAGCTAAAGTAAGGGTGGACGAAGTCAAGTCCAAAGTTGTGTTCATTGTGATAGATATTCCAGTCACATTCTCCTTGCTGTTGGGAAGACCGTGGTTTCACGCTCTTGGTGGTGTGCCCTCCACTTTGCACCAGAAGATCAAATTTCTAATCGGAGGAAAGGTAGTAACTGTCGAAGCAGATGAGCCTTCCGTAGTGGCAGCCCTGAGCACTACAGATCAGCCTGTCACTGGATTTCAGGTAGCAGTCATAACCGATCAGCCGAAGTTCCCCGACTGGATCCATAAATATTTTGCCAAGCAGAAGTTTGAGCCGGGAAAAGGGCTAGGGGCTAAACAACAGGGTATTCCCAAGTTCAACATTGAAGTTGGCCAGCACTCCCGAAATGGGTTGGGATATAAGGAGGACACGAAAAGGGCCGCAAAGAAGTATGTGAACCTGGTTGAGACTTTTGTACGTGCAACCGAGGAAGTCTACAAAGGAGAATATGAGCCAGTCGAGTTCGAGGGTAAGGAAGTGCCGGGTTTTGAGATCTTCACCGATGTCGTCGACTTCTCAAAATATGAGGTTGGTTCGGTGGAAGAAATGCTTAAGTTTAAAGCTGTGAAAGAGATCAACTCTCCTCCAGTAACCCAAGTTGAAGTAGTGGCTCCCATCATTCCAGAGGAACGGCCAAAAGAAGATGCAGACCCCCTGGTGGACACCATTACTAAGGCATTTGCTGACTTGCTGAAGAAAGGGTTGAAAGAGAGCCCTGTGAAAAAGAAAGCTGTTTCAGGGCAGGCAGAGTTAGTGGAAAAGGCTATTGCTGAACTCACCAAGATGATGGCTAAAGGGAAAGTGAAGGTAGAGGAAGATGTCCTGTCAGAAACACAGAAAGAGACCCTCGAAGCTGATCTGAGTGACTTGTTCGAGGAAGAGCTTGCTGATCCAGAAGACCTTACTGCTGAAGACCCTCCGCATGTGGAGGAGGAAAATGATTTCTTTGTAAACTTATCTTATGTATTTGATGTGAACAATTCCGCTTATAAGGCGATGAATGAAATGAAGTCTAACTTTGCTTATCTGTGTGATGTTTTTCCTAATGGCTCTGTGCATACATGCAATCATTCATTCAATGTGTTCAGCATTCACGACACTGCATTACATGAAATTAATTTGGGTACAATTGAAAATCCTAAAATGGTATCTATCTCTAACGAACTCAATCCTGAAGAAGAGAGAGAATTGACAAAAATACTTAAAAAACATGTGGGAGCGTTTGCATAGTCTTACGACGATATGTCGGGGGTTGACAGAGAGATAGCAGAGCACAGAATTCTGATTGATCCCAAGTTCAGTGCAGTAAAGCAGAAACTCAGGCGTCTACGTCCAGAATAGGCTGAGAAGGTCAAGGAAAAGGTAGCAAAGCAGATTAAGGCCAACTTCCGGAGGTGGTGGACTACCCTGAATGGTTAGCCAATATAGTCCCAGTTGCCAAGAAAGATGGGAGAGTCAGAGTTTGTGTGGATTATCGGGATTTGAATAAGGCCTCCCCAAAGGATGACTTCCCACTTCCTCACATTGATGTCCTGATTGACAATGCAGCAAGAGCAGTTATGTACTCATTCATGGATGGTTTCTCGGGGTATAATCAGATATTAATGAATGTCATTGATAAAGTGAAGACAGCCTTCATCACCGAGTGGGGGGTGTACTGCTACAGAGTAATGTCGTTTGGGTTGAAGAATGCTGGGGCAACCTATCAGCGGGCGGTTACGACGTTACTACATGACATGATCCACAAAGAGGTTGAGGTATACGTCGATGATATGCTGGTAAAGTCCATGACCCGGGAGGAGCACCCTACCATCTTGGATCGGTTTATGACCAGGATTGAAAAGTACAACCTGCGGCTCAACCCAAAGAAATGTGTATTCGGAGTTGCGTCAGACAAGCTGCTGGGGCACATTGTCAGTCAGAAAGGCATTGAGATGGACCCGGACAAGATTAAAGCCATTCGAGATATGCCAGCGCCGAAAACAGAGAGAGAGGTCAGATCTTTTCTAGGGTCGCTTCAGTATGTCAGTAGATTCATTGCCAGATTAACCACAGTCTGTGAACCCATTTTCAAGCTTCTCCAGAAAGAACAACCCGTTGTGTGGAACAACCGGTGTCAAGTTGCATTTGATAGGATTAAAGAATACTTGATCAATCCACCAGTGTTGAGGCCTCCAACTCTAGGAAAGCCTTTGACTCTGTACTTAGCCATTGAAGAGACCTCCATAGGGGCGATGTTGGTTCAAGAACAAGATGACAAAAGGGAGCATGCTATCTATTACCTCAGTAAGAAGTTGCTAGATTATGAAACTCGGTACACTGTGGTGGAGAAGACTTGCACTGCTATGGTCTGGCTTACGAAGAAATTGAGACACTATTTCCAATCCTACAAGATACAAGCTGTGGCGAAAGTTGATCCAATGAAATATCTCTGCTCTGCCCCATCCTTAACGGGGAAACTGTCCCGGTGGTTACTTTTGCTATCGGAGTTTGACATTGAATATGTGATGAAGAAGGTGATCAAAGGAAGAGCAGTGGCTGAGTTTCTAGCCAATCAGCCGCTCGAATCTGATTATGTGGAAAACTTGGAGTTTCCGGATGAGCAGTTGGCCTTGGTAGAGGTGGAGGTCAGAAAATGGATTATGCACTTCGATGGAGCCGTAAACAAGAGAGGAGCAGGCCTCAGAGTAATTATTGTAACTCCTGAGGGGGAGATAATTCCCTTGTCAAAACGGCTAGAATTCCCGGTAACTAACAACGGCGCAGAATATGAAGCTTGTTTGTTTGGCATTGATGCTCTCACCACATTAGGGGCAAATGATGTGACCATTGTTGGAGATTCGCTATTGGTAATCCGTCAAGCCACAGGGGAATGGGAAATCAAAGAAGAATCACTTCGCCCATACTTGGAGATTCTGTGGGAAATGGTGAAAGTATTTGGGCATGTTGAATTCAGGCATGTGGCCAGAGATGATAATCAGATGGCAGATTCGTTAGCTACTTTGTCATCCATGTGGGAAGGACCTCAGAAAGCACCGATGCAGCCCTTGATCCTGGAGACAGCTAGAACACCATTCCATTGTTCTAGTGAGGTCCTGGCGTTAGTGGCGGATGATAAGCCTTGGTACCAAGACATAGCTGACTTTCTACAAAATGGCCAATATCTAGAAGAAGCAGATGCATCAGGTAAGGCCACATTAAGAAGATTGGCATCTCAATTCAGGTGGTTTGATGGACAGCTTTTCAGAAGGACAGCTGATGGATTATTATTAAAGTGTCTGACGGAAGCAGAAGCCAAGAAGGTTATGCAAGAAATGCATTCAGGGATTTGTGGTCCACACATGAACGGCTTAGCCCTGGCAAAGAAGATCATGAGACAAGGGTACTTCTGGCTTACTATGCAGACAGACTGTGCAGAACAAGTTAAAAAGTGCCACGAGTGCCAGATTTACGGGGACATCAGCCATCTCCCATCTATGGAGTTGCAGAATGTCATGACTCCCTGGCCGTTTGCAGTATGGGGCATAGATATAATTGGTGAAATTCGACCCCCAGCATCGAATGGGCACAAATTCATTGTAGTGGCAGTGGATTATTTCTCCAAATGGGTTGAGGCCGAATCTTATGTCACCGTCACGGCTAAGAATATGGCTAAGTTTGTAAAGAAGCACATCTTCGCAAGATACGGTGTACCTCATCACGTGGTGACCGATAACGGAGTGCAATTTCAGGGGGCCACAGCTGAACTATTGGAACAGTACAATGTGGAACATCGTAAGTCTTCACCTTATAGGCCACAAGCCAATGGAGCAGTGGAGGGGGCAAACAAGTCCATTAAGAAGATCTTGTCCAAGACCACTTCGACCTACAGAGATTGGGCAGATAGATTACCTTATGCTCTATGGGGGTACAGAACCAGTGTTAGAACGCCAACTGGAGAAACACCTTATTCGCTGGTTTATGGGATGGAAGCAGTCCTTCCTATTGAAGTGGAGTTGAAGTCACTAAGGACGGTTTTGGAGGCCCAATTGCCTGAAACAGAATGGGTAAAGGCGAGATTTGAACAGCTGGCTATGGTCGATGAAAGACGTCTCAAGGCTCTTGATCATTTACAGATGTACCACCAGAGGATGGCTAGGGCCTATAATCGGCGGGTTCGTCATCAGAAACAACCTCTAAAAGCGGGAGATCTAGTATTGAAGCAAATGAGACCGACTAATACGGATGCAAGGGGCAAATTCAAACCCAACTGGGAAGGTCCGTATATGGTAAAGAAAATACTCTCCAAAGGTGCGGTGAAGATTATGGACATGGACGGTAATGAGTTCACCAATCCGATTAATCAAGATCACCTCAAACGCTACCATGTGTAAAAAAAAAAATGAGCCTGTTAAGTCGAAAACCCGTAAGGGCTATTTAAGCAAAAGTTAAGGCGACGAGAGTTAACTTATCGACCAGAAAACCTGTATAGGATGGTTGATAACAGGAATGAGTTCGTTCGAGATATGTACTGATTTTGGCATTGTCAATTGATACAATAATTAAGTTCATTAATGAAGTGCGTCTTGCTCAACATATTGCATGAATGTTTGGAGTATGTTACATGATTCATTTGTCGAAACATCCAGATAAACAAAGACATTTAGACGCCCAAGTGTGCAATTGCGAACATCTTCCATCCATTACATAATAATAAAAATAAATAAATAAATAAAAATAAAAAAAATAATAAGAAAAAAAATAAAATAAAATAAAATAATGATAAATAGGTAAGTAAGATACATAGTAGCATAAAATCCAGGCCTACAGACAGATTACATCAAACAGAAAGCTATAAAATAACAAATAAAAGTCTACGACTACCCTCCGTCAGTCGAATCGTGATCCTCCTCATCCTGGGACTCGACGCCGTCACCGAAGAAATGCCGACCGGACTCCCAGTCATCCAACCGAGTACGAAGATATGAAATAGACCTCTGCATAGTCTCCCTCTCCGCTCTCATAGACCTCTGCATATTCTCTATCTCCGCTCTCAAGTGGGCTTCTTCACAACGACGAGCGGCAAGTGCGGCCTGGGACAGAGTTAAACAAAATGAGCATCATGTCATACATACACGTGCACATGCATTTGAAGCATACATACATGCATATATACATGTTGACACAGGTACTTACGTTCATGATGCCGTTATCCCGAAGCAAGAGGGCTTTGAACGCAGAAGTCGCCTGATAAAGAGCCGTCGCCTGTGGTACTGGAATCTGTACAAAGGACAACGCACGGGTCAGGCCAGTGGCAACAAGGACAGTCCGAAATTAAGCGGGGACAGAAATACTCACATGGGTCGCGCCTGGTGGATCATAAGCAGGAGGAGGGTATTGCTCAGTGTACAACTCAGCCCGGTAGAGTTCCCCCGCCGCATTATGGAGCATCACCCAAGGCTCAGCTCTGTACTCCAAACGACCTGAAACAAAACCAGCAGGGGGCACCATCGAGAGGATAGGCTCGGTGTCGCCTCCGAACACAGCTGTGTGAGCAAAAAAACCTCTATCTCCCCTGCCGCGGGAAGTCCCAGATCCACGACCGCTAGAACGTCTACCTGACGATGCACGAGGGCGTTTACCCCTCTCAGATGGCTGCAAACAAAAAATAATAATAATAATAATAATAATAATAAATAAATAAATAAATTTTAGCAGGTAGCAGGATAATCTCAAACAAGCAGAAGGTAAGAGCAAAGCAAAGACATACCTCAGCTGGCGTATCCTCTTGCGGTACATCCACGGTGGGGGAAAGAAGCTGTGCCCTGACAAACTCGAGATAGTCGCCCTTATCCCCCATAACCGTGTAACCAGACCCAAACAGATCCTGATGCTCCTCCACTGGTAGCAGGTGTGGCCAGAACAATCCGACGGGAGGTGCAGGCGGTATTCTACGCTCGTGGGGACCAGCATGCCAATCAGAGACTCTCTCCCCAAGATACCACTCGAGGCTGACGGGGCTCTCCATAACAAACCGCCAAGGTGATAGCCTCCGGGCATCGAAAAGCTCTGGGAACCACGCAGCATGCCCCCAAGGCTCCTTAATCACCTAAAGATAGATGAAGTTAAAAAAAAAAAAAAAAAAATTTTACCTGCTCGAAGCTCATGCATGCCAAGAGCTGGCGGCATGCCCAAATGTCGGTGTCCAGATCGCTCCAACTAAAGCCCAGCCAGCGCCGCAACCGGGGGAAGTCAGGAAGCTCAACATTGGCCGGTATAGCCAACTTTGGCTGAGGAACGAAAGCGTACTCATACGCCCAAATCTACACAATAAAACGAGAGAGTTATTTTTGAAAAAAAAATGAAATAAAAAAAAAAGGAAAGACTCACATGAAGGACAATCCACGCGCCCTTCACCTCCTTGTGCCTTCCACGGGCACAGACATCGAGGCCGTAATATAATTGGGCTAGCCCGGCTCACCCCCAACTCAAGCTCCCCACGTCCTCCAACTGTATTAAAGAGGGGAGCACGGCAAGGTTCAGGTCACTCTGTCCTGTGGGAAACAGCAAAGTGCTCAAAGCGTAAAGAAGGAAAGCTCGAGTATAGCGTCTCACATCAACAAGGGAAAATGCAGAACCCTCAGGAAGGCTGTCCTGTCTACCCAACCAATAATCCCTCAAGGTGCTCCCCTGGATCCGCCTGCCTGCGGGAGTCAAGCCGATCAACATGGCAATCACGTCGGGATTAAAACCCCCTCGCCCAAAGGTCTGGTTGAACTCGACGGTGCGCCCGCCGAAAGATAATCCCGTGATAGCCACAAAGTCCTCGAGTGTGATCGTCAACTCCCCGATCGGGAAATGGAAAGTGTGGGTGGAATCCATCCACCGCTCTAGAAGCGCCATCAGCAAACCCCTGCTTGTCCGAGGTGGAGTCTCACACATAGAACAAATAAACCGATCCAATCCGGTTAACTCGACCAACTCCCGCACCTCGTCAGGGAGTCTCCTATAACAAATTAGCGCATCGGACACAGAACCGGCACCCCGGTTGTCTTTTCGCCCCTACAAAACAATAATCAGGGAGTTCTCTCAATCACTTATATATGGCATCTCTTTTATACATATACATATATATACATGCATATAAAAAAATAAAAATAAAAAAATAAAAATAAAAATAAAAATAAAAATAAAAATAAAATAAAATAAAAAATTCCGGCGTGTCCAACGGCTCAGTGACCGTTAAAATGGCGCCCAACGGCCTCACTTTCAACGGTCACATGGCCGTTGGAGACGACGAGTATATATACATCTTCATTCCAACTCATTTTATACATTCCTTATTCCAAATCTAACTTCTACATTTCAATCACTATAGATTCTGAAACATCGCTTCTTTTGTTCCAGTTCGTCCTTGTAGTATACATTGTCATATTAGTCATTTTATTCGAATTGAAGGTGAACCGTGCACCCCTTCCACGGGAGAGGTACTTATGAACATGGCTTAAAAAAATGAAAAAAAAAGAAAAAAATAATAATAATAAATAAATAATAATAATATGTATATATATATATGTTAAAAAAAAACGGTCGAACCGCCCGACTGAACCACAGCCGGACGGTTCGGTTTTGGAAAGAACAGAGCCGGCCGGCTCTGTTCTTCGCCAGAACCAGGAACAGAGCCGTCCGGCTCTAACGGTGAGCCGGCCGGCTCTGTCCGGAAAAATCAGGTTCGCCGGTTTTCAGTTTCGGTTTTTTGCCATTTTTCGTCCTAAAATCGATTCTAGCCAACTTTAAATCATCAATTAAGTGTCCTAGGAGCAAAATCTACTCTGAACATGCATCAATTTCATATAATCTCATCTAATTTTGCATATTTTTGCAGGAATTCAAAAAATGGAAAAAAGGGAAAATTGAAGAAAAACTAACCAGATCTTGAATAATGTGCGTGGATGGGCTCAAAGTTACGGGCACTGGATCGTTGCTCCCGATCCCGCAGTAAGGAACTGTTTCCCGCAAGCCGTATACCTCCACTGTAGATTCAGTGGACAGAAAAAACTCACCCTCAGGTAATGTGCATCTCACATGGAATGGAGGTTGGGTAGGAGCGTTTGGGAGCACAGCCCTCCTCATCTTCCTCATCTTGATAAGAAATGCTAGAAAAAATTTTTCCAGAGAAAGAAATTGGAGAAAGAAAAGTGAGATGAGTGAAAAATGGCAAAACTCCCCCTTTTAAACCCACTTGGGCCGCCCAACTAGAGCCGGCCGGCTCTAGCTTGGCACGCTAAAGCCGACCGACTATAGTTATAGCCGGGCGGCTCTGTTTTGAGCTGGCCGGCTCTGTCTCTTCAGACAGAGCCGCCGTGCTCCGATCCCTCCATTTTTTTACGCTTTCCGAAAAAATTAAAAAAATAATAATAATAATAATAATAATAATAATAAAAGATAAAAAAAAAAAAAAGAAAAAAAGATTAATTTTAATTTAGTCCAATTTAATCCCGAGAAAGGTATTTTTCACTTTTTTCAGATATCCAGGGGAAGAAATGACTAAACCGTATTTATTCTTGATCAAGGGGTAAAAATTTTTGTTTCCAAAATTATCGATCAAGGAATAAATACGTGTTTTTGACTCAATTCCAACGGTCCACTCCACCACACGAAAAAAAAAGGGAATTCTATACGGAGAAGACAGCATTATTTGGTTACTCCACCACACGGAGAAAAGTTAAAAATCATCACCGGCACACTCCACCACAGGGAGAGGACGATATCATTTGGTTGCTCCACCACACGGAGAAAAGGTAAAAATCATCGCGGGTACACTCCACCACAGCGAGTCGATATCACGTGCACACTCCACCACAGCGAGTCGATACCACGGGCACACTCCACCACAGCGAGTCGATACCAGGGGCATACTCCACCACAGCGAGTCGATATTACGGGCACACTCCACCACAGCGAGTCAATTACTCTCCACCCTCTACGAGGGGCATCAGGTGCGCTTTTCTTTCCTTTACTCACCGTGCTCTCAATCGCGAGACCAAAACTCGAATCGGACGTAAGCTATTGATCCAGTCGATTTTGATCTCGCGAGGGGCAGCCTGTGAGCACAGGTTTTCCCGACCTCGGTGATGAGAAATCTTTATTGCCTTCGGACACAGAAAAAAGTAGAATGTTACCCGAAACGTCTCGGATTCTCCGAAAACGAAATTATCCGCAATCCGAAACTACCGTAAAGCGGATCCTCCGAGTAATTTTCAGGGTTTAGTGTACGCGTTGGACAATCGAAATATCGCCACGGCTCTAGCTAGAACCGAACGGCTCTGGTTTTCAAAACCAGAACCGCCTGGCTGTGGAATATAGCCGGCCGGCTCTGGTTCACAAACCAGGGCCGGCTGGCTCTGTCTATAGCCGGCCGGCTATATCTAGAGCCGGCCGGCTATATCTAGAGCCGGCCGGCCGTGATGGGCGGGCAGAGGTGCCACACCTTGTCCCAATTCTGCGAAATTTGGTAAAAAACGACAAAAACATTTAATCGACGCATTTAATTCTGGAATTATTTTGTCTGTAGGAGATTTTTGAATGATGATTGATCAATAATAAAAAAGAAAAAGAAGGACAGAGAAAAGAAAAAAAAAGGCAAAAAAAAAAGACACAGAGAAAAGAGAGACAGAGAGAAAAAGGAAGGAGTGAATTTTAGGTTTTAGAGGCTAAATACCTAAACACACAACTACACACTCTAGTAGTTACTCGTCGGTTCACAACGATTCTCGGTTCTATTTCGGATTCGTTCGGACAAACTTTCGGATTTTCGGGGCATTCGAGGATTCGAGTTACGTTCTTGATTTTCAAACCGTTCTTGCGTATCTAATACACTGGAACAACACCAAGGTAAACTCTGAGAGGCCTTAAACTTGTGTTCGTTGCATTTTTCGTGTGACTTTTCTCTGTTTCTAAAATTCCAGAAAATTGGCTACCCGAATAGAGCCGTACGGCTCTGTTCTTCAGGGATAGCTCCCCAATCTGTCCCGACAAGCCGAAAATAGCCCATTTTCCATTTATACGCATTCTGATTTGAAATATTTCGGCTTATAATATTCGTACGTCATTTTAACACCGGTCTTTGAATTTTTATACGTACGAACATTAAATTTTCAAGTTTTCCGGGGTTTATTTCCTAAGTTTTAGGGTTATTTTATCCGAACCGGATCTATGGTCCAGCATTAGCGGACCCCTGAACTCTATAAGTCCCTGGAAAATATTGGAAACAAATAAATGGCATTTTAATAAATATTTTTAGTGTGTTTATTGCGCTTTGGACCCTAGATGGATTTTGAATTTAGGAACCCATACGAACGGAACCATGGCTTCCGGGATAACAGACCCACGAAAATGAAAATCTGCATGTAACTGAGCCAATTGTTTTCCAAAAATTGATTTTCCAGCATAAAATAACAGGGCATTTCAAAACCGTTTTCCAGGTCTAACCAGTCCGACCGATCGGGTCGACCCGGTTATCCCCTAAATGCATGCCCCCATTTCCTAAAATTCCCAATTCTGTCCTGGTTTGAGTTCTGTTTATATGTGCAATATAAATTGTGCTAACCCTCTGTTTTGTAGCCTTTTATTTTTATTTTTGGATGTATTTAATAGATTTATCCGTGTATTTTAGGCGGTTGTAAAGTGAATTTTTATTTTATTCGATCGGGTTGTAATAATTTAATTATTTATTGCTTTATTTTATTTTATTTGTGTGTGCACTGTGTGTTTAACCTAATGCAATAAAAATCAATTCTACAAAGTAAAATATCACCAAAGAACATTGGCCAAATTTATTTTGATTAGACATGAAATAAGGGACTTGTCCGAACCCTGAATCTCTGTATTAGGTACAGCGGTCTATACTCGGTAGGGAGCTGTACCGGAATTTCCCAGATGAGCTGATCCGGGTGGCGACTCTGTCACTGATCTCGGGATTTAGGATTCGAGATCTCTTCAAGTAATAAAATGGGAAAATGTTTTCTACAAAATGAATTTCGAAATAAACGAATGGATTTTTCTAAGTGAGATAAACAAATCCGGTTTTCCCAAATCTCACCCCGAAAACAAAGAAAGAACATTTTTGAAACAATTTCTTTTTGGACCCCCGCGTCCCTCATTTTTTTCCGAAGAAAAAAGGTCGTCCGCTCACACCACTTTAGCCACAGCTTGTACCTTGTATGGCTGAAAGTAGTGGCGTAATTTCTTAGTCAGCCAGATTATTGCTACACATGTCTTCTCCACTAGTGTGTACTTGGTTTCGTATTCCAGCAGCTTTTTGCTGAGATAATAAATGGGGTACTCCTTCCTCCCATCCTGCACCTGTGCTAGCATTGCCCCTATGGCGGAATCTTCAACAACCAAGTACAAAATCAAAGGCTTTCCCGGAGTTGGTGGGCTGAGAACTGGTGGATTTACCAGGTAAGCTTTGATCTTTTCAAAAGCTAACTGACACCTGTCATCCCGTACAATTGGTTAATCTTTTCTTAGCAGCTTGAAAATCAGCTCACACACCGAGGTTAACCGTGCTATGAAACGGCTGATATATTGCAATGAACCCAAGAATGATCGGACCTCCTTTTCTGTCTT
This sequence comes from Euphorbia tirucalli, assembly GCA_039660915.1. Taxonomy (NCBI): domain Eukaryota; kingdom Viridiplantae; phylum Streptophyta; class Magnoliopsida; order Malpighiales; family Euphorbiaceae; genus Euphorbia; species Euphorbia tirucalli. The sequence goes on along the minus strand of CM077634.1, from coordinate 19,891,325 downwards.
AGGAGCTGGCATATCTCGGATGGCTTTGATTTTGTCTAGGTCCATCTCTATTCCCCTTTGGCTAACCACGTGACCCAGTAACTTACCACGTGACCCAGTAGCTTACCTGATGTAACCCCAAATATGTACTTTTAGGGTTAAGTCGCAGGTTGTATTCCCCGATGCGTGTAAGAAATCTATCCAGGATAGCAGGGTGCTCCTCCCGGGTCATTGATTTAACAAGCATGTCATCGACATACACCTCTACTTCTTTATGAATCATGTTATGCAGCAACATTGTGACAGCCCTCTAATAAGTGGCCCCAGTATTTTTCAGTCTAAAAGGCATTACTTTGTAGCAGAAAGTGCCCCACTCTGTAATGAATGATGTTTTCACCTTGTCAATCACATCCATTAAGATTTGGTTATATCCCAAAAAACCATCCATGAAAGAATACATTGCCGCCTTGGCTGCGATGTCTATCAAAACATTGATGTGAGGCAAGGGGAAATTATCTTTCGGGCATGTCTTGATCAAGTCCCTATAATCAACACACACCCTGACCCTTCCATCTTTCTTAGGCACTGGCATAATGTTGGCTAACCATTCTGTATATTCTACCACCTCGAGGAACTTGGCTTCAATCTGCTTAGCCACTTCTTCCTTTACTAATGCAGCCCACTCCGGTCTTAGCCGTCTCAACTTTTATTTTACTGGCCTGAATCTAGGATCCATTGGAATCTTGTGAACTGCTATTTCTATGTCGACCACTGGCATGTCTTCATATGACCACGCAAAAGCCTTAACATGTTTTTGTAGTATTCTTGTCAATTCTCTCTCTTTTTCTGATTTTAGTTTGTGTGAAATGAATACCATTTTGGGGTTTTCATCTCTGCTTATGTTAATCTCATGCAATGCAGTGTCATGAATGCTAAATATGCTTGATGGTGATTCAAATGCATACACAGAATTATCAGGATAAACATCACACAAGTAAGCAAATTGGGATTTCATTGCATTAAACTTGTTAAAGAGTACATCGTTTCATATCAAAAAGAGAAGAAACAGATACAACAAAATGATTTTCATCCTCCACATGCGGAGGGCCTTGAACTTCTTCAGCATCCTTGCTTAGCTCCAGGATGTTGTCCAGGTCAGCAGCAATCTCAGATTCTTATTCAACAGGAAGAGCAGTCTTCTCAATCTCAGCCACTTGTCCCTTGGCTTTCATCATGATACCTGCTATCTCGGCAACCACAGAATCCAGGCTTGCCTTGGTCATCAGCTCCTTAGCGGATCCTTCCTCAGACTTTTCAAATGTCTTACCTAAGGCGGTAGCTAGTGCCTCTGAAATTGCTTTCACAGATTCATTACAGACTTTCTCTTCAACTTTCTCCTTAGCCATTTCTACTACTTCTGCCATCATTTTAGATGGTTTCTCCTGGGGGATAACAGGCTTAACAATTGCCCCCTCCACTATCACTGGTGCAACTGGCTCCTCCTGGCTCTTTTCAAAGTCCACAACATCAGAAAATATCTCGAAGCCTAGGAGTTCGATGCTCCCGACCTTCACTGGTTCAGTTTGCCCCTTGTATAGTTGTTCGCCAACCTTAATGAATGGCTTCATCATGGGCTTGCCATTCTTTCCTTTTCTCAGATCTTTCTTCTTAGATGCCTCAGCTGTGTAGCCCAAACCAAACTGCCTCGGCTTTCCAGAATCAATGTTAAATTCTGACACCCCCTGTAGATTAGCGCCGAGTCCCATGCCCGGAACAAAATCATGCCTGCGAAGATTATTTGGACAACCATTCTGGCATATAGTTTTCGTAGATAACCATCGGGGCATCTGTGGCTTCCTCCTCACTGACCATGGCAACTTGGAATCCACCGAATGGTACGGTCTCCTCACTAATAGCAGCAATCACAGATTGAGAATCTGCCTCAACTGTTACAACCTCACAGCCCACTGAAAACTTGATCTTCTAATGTAAGGTCGAAGGAACACCCCCTAACGAGAGGAACCATGGCCTTCCTAACAACAAGGAGAAGGTGACTGGAATGTCAATCACAGTAAAATTGACCGTTGACTTGACCGGTCCCACTTCTACTTCAGTCTCAAAAGTCCCAATCACGGTCCTCTTGGAATCATCATAGGCCCTGATCACAGTAGAGGACTTTTTCAGACCGTCTTCGCTCAGGCCCAGGAATGGTAGCATCTTTAGTGGACATATATTCAGGACAGATCCATCGTCTACCATCACACATATGTTAACCTTGACATATAGAGCTTTGTTGTGAGTTCGCCCCTCGTGTGGCAAATCTTTTTCAGAGAATACAATGTCAGGGGACCCTATATAAACCTTGTCCAGTAAGCAACACATGGCCTCTGGAGATGCGAGAGGAGAAACTTCTATCTCAGACAGCTTTTTAACCAGTGCTGCTCTGCGTTCTTTGGAAGTCAGCAACAGATGCCACAGACTGGCATGTGCTGGAGTCTTTTTCAATTGTGAGATAACCAGGTCTTCTTTTTCCACCTCCTTGGGTGCTGACATGCTACCCGACCCTGTCACTCTGTTGAACCACTGGCTGGTAAAGCTGGCCACTCCTGGTTACATTTTGGACTTCAGAAACTTTTATCTCTACTACTGGCGGCTTAACTGTCTCAATACAGGCATATTCTTCATATTCATCTTCTGAGTCCAGGTCATCCAGACTCACAGGCTTCAATTCCTTCTGCTCTGTCGACTTCTCACAATCAGACTTTGCCCCTGTTTCATGGGCCATCACAGACTATACCATAGGGTTTGCCTGTAAGACCTGGGCGAAGATGAAATTGTCCGGCAGCCCCGACTGTACCATATTGACCTGCCTTTCAAACACTGGCAGTGGATTCGTCTTGGTGCTAGGCTTGGTAGGCTCTTGTAGCTTCCCCTCGTCGATCAACTTTTGGATCGCATACCTCAGCTTATAACAATTGTTGGTTCTATGCCCCACCATGACGTGGTAGGTGCAGAATTTATCCTTGTCTTCCTCTTCTGGCTTCTCAAATGGCCTGAGAGAGTTCAACAGACAGCTATTTCTACACTTGGCGAAGATCTTAGCCAAAGAGAAGGCCTAGGGTTATATGCCTTGACTATCTGGATTTTTGCCTTGGTTTCCCCGCTGTTGAGATACAATGGCAACCCCTGCTTGCTTGGCCTCTGAAAACTGACTGCCCTTGCTTGCAGCACCAGAGCTGGACCCACCGCTCGACCCAGCTGTAGTAGTCGATCGGTAGCCAGAACTGTACCTGGAGCCTCTGCTGCCCCTTTGGTTTACTGCCTTTTCTTCTTCATCTCTCTCAATTTTCATAGCCATGCTATATACTTCGCTGAGATCACTGAAAGAGTGGAATTTCATGTTGTTCCTGAAAATGTCCCGACTACCATCAATAAACTTCTGGATCAACTCATCCTCATCGGGGCGGTTCTTTAGCAGAATCGTCTTGTTCATCCATCTCTGATAGTATGCATCAAAGGATTCATTGGGCCTCTGCTTAACTCTCTCCAAATCGTACAGCTTCACTTGGATCTTAGTATTGAAGCTATAGTATTTGATGAAAGCTGCTGATAAGGCTTCCTAGTCAGATTGCATATCTTCTGCGAGAGAGTTGTACCAATTCAGGGCTCCCCCTTCCAGTGTGGTCGGGAAGAAGTTAATCAGTTGCTGTTTAGTGGCGCCCGTTGTCAGCATAACCCGTGCGTAAAGGTTCACGTAAGCCTTCGGTGAACCAATCCCCTTATTGTAAGGCCGGAATTGTCCGGACCAAAAAAAATGCCACGACAGTAATTACAGTCGTGGGGCTGTATTGCAGTCATACGACTGCAATACAGTCGTACGACTGTATTAGCGGAGCAGGTACAGCAGCCCATACCTTGTGAATAAAAAATTTTGGATTAATGGGAGGGGAAATTAATGCCCGGATTTTACAGCAAGAAACTAGGGAAATAAGAAGGAAAAAGAGAGGAGAGAGAGGGACTTTTTGGATTCTGAGATTTTAGAAGTTTAGAGAGAGGAATTGATATAGAAAAGAAAGAAAAAGGAGAGAAACAGGAAACCCACAAAACTCAAGCTTTTTTCTCCTCTTTTTCTTTTAATTCTTGAGTGTTAAAGTTTAAAACTTGATAGAAATTATAGGTTAACAACTTGATACTTAAAACTCAATCAATTTTAGACCCTAAACCTATTAAAATCCGAGACATTTTGGGAGATTTTTGGACATGAGTTTGGAACCTTAACTCAAAGGAAAAAGAAACAATTTGGAGGTGATTGGGGCGTTTCCAGCGGTCAATCCTATGGTGGATCAGCGCCACAAAGGTAAACATACTTCAAACCTTTATTTTCTTACTTTTTCTGGGTGATTTGGTGTGTTTTTGTGCATAAAAACTCAAATTTTCGAGCTTGCTGTTTCTGGGAATCAAGAACAACCGTACGACTGTTCTTGTAGTGAAGAACAGTCATACGACTGTAATTACAGTCGTACGAGTGTTCTTGATTTCCCGCGGTCTTTAATTTTATTTAAATAAAATTTTGGCGATTTTTTGCATTTGAATGGATTACAGTCGCACGACTGTAACCTTCGTCCAGAGGCAGAATTTCTAGTTTAATCCATAAAAATTCCTAAAAATCCATAAAAAAATTCAGAAAATCAGAAAATCATCAAAAATGAATTTTGTTGTGTGCATTCACGACCTTAGATTTAATTTTTGATGTTATTGCATTTAGAACAATGTCACGACGGAGACCCGATTCTCCCGAAAACCGATCCATCTCACATGTTAAATTAAAGTAAACTGGAAAATAAAATGTTTTCAAAATGATTTGCTCACAAAACCAAAAATAAAGGGACGTTTCAAAATTGTTTTCCAGGTCTAATCGGGCCGGCTAGCCGAGCCGACCAGGTTATCCCCCAATTGCATGCCCCCAAACTCCTTAAAATCCCATTCTGTCCTACGTGAGTCCTATTTGTGGTGTGCTATAAATCTTGCTAACCATCTGTTTTGCAGCTTTTAATTTCTTTTATTTTTATTTTTGATGTAATTAATATATTAATCCGTGTATTTTAGGCGATTGTAATTTTTTAGATCATCGTGTATTTTAGGCGCTTGTAAGGTGAGGTTGAGAGTTTTTATTTTTATTCAATTGGGTTGTAATAAGATATTTATTTATTGTTTTATTTTGACTTGTGTGTACGCGGTGTGCTTTAATCTAATAAAAATGAACTTTAGAATTGTAAAATACCATGCATGAACATTGGCCATATTTATTTTGATTAGACACGAAATAAGGGACTTGTCCAGACCTAGATCTCTAGATAGTGTAGCGGCCTTCCGTCTGGTTCAGCTACACTGAAATTTCCTGGTTGAGCTGAGCTGGGTGGCGACTCCTACACATTCTATCAAGACTTAGGTCTCGGTTCTTTTATGAATTAATTTAGCTTTTCCAAAATCGAATTTCCATCTTAAAAACCCCACGCGAGGGAGGGTTGCCCGATCTCGATGCTCCCTTCCGAGAGAGTCCACATTCCTTCAAAAACGTCATCCGCTCATAGTGGTGACTTCGCTAGTGATTTCTTACAAAAAGTTTTCCTAAAAACTTAAAAGAATTTGACAAGCCCTGAAAAGTGTCTAATCAAAATAAGGTGGATGATTTTTTTATGGTATTTTATTTTGCATTCTTTAGTTAGACATTTTTGCATTAGGTTAAGTATCCCATTTTAGCCTGGTGAATTGTTGAAGTGTCGCTTATGTTCCTCTTGGTCTCAGGGGCACGGATACGAAACACCACTCATAGCCTCGTACGAACCCCTTCGTTCAGACCCTTGAGTGGGAAGAAGTGAGGAGTATATTTTGCTATGGGAGCCTTGATTTTAACTCAACTTGGACCGAACTCATACAGGCAACCTTAGTTGGATTCCCTTAGGATACCAAAATAAATTGTGTGGATGATATAAATCGCGCCTTCATCCTATCTGGTTGATGATCGAAGAGAACCCCTCCTAGGACTCGGTTAGAATTTTTTAGACTGACCACGTTTAGAGGAATAAGGTTGGAAGAATACGTTTCATGTGCTATGTGTTTCTCGCCCCCTCATGACACACCATCATCGCCATTTTCATGAACATGACACGCCATACACGCAAGGCATATACTAACTCACATCTTTTGTGCAGCCATTTGCATTTTATTTTCTTGTGTGAATACATCAAATCATCTGTGTGCCATTCATACTAACTATTTCTTTTGCAGCCATAACATTATATTGGTGTGTTAACATATTTTCACAAAGCATACGCGATATCATCTCATATGTTATGCATCCTAACCACATTTTGTGTAGCCATTTGCATTTTCATGTGACATAAGCATTCATATCATCTCATCTCATTTAAATTGAGGACATTCCAAGGGTGCCCATCACGATCATTTCATTTCATGACATATCGGGTACCCCAAAATTACCCGTGTTCCGCCCGTGCATCGGATTGCACTCGGCCATTTCACAAATACCATATCATTCAATAGAAGACCACAATGGTCCTAGATTTATTTCCTTGTGACGGTTCGCATGATGTCATTTCATAACACCATGTCCATCCATCATAGGTGTCACGGTAACGCCGAAATTCTACTTGTGCATCATGGTTCATATCGGACCATTTCATAACATTATGAAACCATTTAAGGTACTCCCGAGTCCCGGACTAGTACACATATAGGGGCATTTCATAACATCACTAAATCATAAAAGGGTGTTCCCCGAACACCGAATCTTTGTCCGTGTCCCCGTTACACGTGACTTTCTTACAACATCATTTCATATCACATGCCTCAAAAGCATCAGAACTCTGTCCGTGGGGCGGCCCCCATGTGACCATTTCACAAAATTCATTAGATGCCCCAAGCGCTGAACCCTTGTCCGTGTGGGGTCCACACGTATCGTCTTTTGCATGGCATTGGGTGTTCTTGGAATGTCCGAAAATAGTAATAATAATAAATAGAGATCACCCATATCATCATGTCACTCACGACATCATTTCACCCATTCATCATAAATCATCTTTAATGCCTCACTTTTCATGTCATCATCCCATTCATTCATTGTACCTGACATTTCCCATGTGATGTCAAGCAGAGTAAACTGGATCGACCTAGGACAAGATCTTAGGCTCTGAGGGCTGTGGGGGAACAAAGAGCAGAAGAAACAAAAAGTGAGTCTAATTCTGGGGAAGAATTTGAGATGGCCAATCCAACACCTAGTCTTGCTGATGCCCTGAAGGATTTTCTGAGATCTCAGGATTTCTGCGATATGCTGAAGGAGGAAATGCAAGCTGTTGTGCGAGAAGCCGGGGAAACTTGCGCTAGTGGGGCCGGAAAGGAGAAAGAGGCTAAATCATCTCAGCAGGGTGCTGATGCCTTGTCTAGTCTGAGGAAGCCGTAAGAAACTGAGGCAGCTATGGAAAGAAAAATGAAGGCGAAGTATTCTGAGCTAGATGAAGTTGTGGCCCAGCTGAAGAAAGGGGCATGTATTTAGGGGGTAACCGGGTCGACCCGACCGATCGGACCGGTTAGACCTGGAAAACGGTTTTGAAACGCCCTGTAATTTTTTTTTGTGCTGGAAGACAATTTTTAGAAAATTATTTGGCTCAATTCCATACAAATTTTCCTTTTTAGTGGGTCTGTTATCCCAGAACTCAGGGCTCCGTTCATGCGGATTCCTAATTCCAACATCCATCTAGGGTTCAAAAACAATAAACACACCAAAAACATTTGTGAAAATACTGTTTTACTCGTTTTCAATATTTTTCTGGAATTTTATAGGATTCAGGGGTCCGCTGATGCTGAACTATAGATCCGATTCGGATAACATAACCCCGAAACTCAGAAAATAAAACCCCGGGAAAATCGAAAACCCGAATATCTGTACGTACAAAAATCCAAAAACCAAAATTTTAAAACATACGGATGAATTTGGACCGAAATCGATCACAACAGAATGCACAAAATGCACGACTCTAGCAAGAGCTGGGGCAAAATTTCCGAAAACCCGACACACACCCTAAACCTTAGAAATCACTCGGGAGACCTTCTCGGGGGTTTCGGATTACGGATTGCTTGGTTTTCAGGATGTTTGAGATACTCCGGGTGACATTCCAGTCGTTTTCAAGTCCGGTTCGAGTCCGTTCTGCTCCACAGGTAATCCAGGAATTCTCATCATAGAAGTCGGGAAAACCTGGTGCTTACAGGGCCTAATGGATAACATCAGTTAATGCAAAATTGACAATTTTTCTCCCACTTGAATTTGGGTTGTCACAAATTTAAAATTTAGCCCTCCTAATTTTAACCGGTGTTACGGTTTATTAGGCCAATTTCACAAAGTCCATATTCAATTTAATATGCAAACAATTAAATTAAATATGCATGTCAACAAAATAAACAATTCAAATACAAATTAATCCAGAATAAAACATTTTAATTTAATTTACATTACGGGCCCGGGATAAAAAAAATACCCGCAAAATCCAAAAACGGACCTGAACCCCTTGCGCGGCAGCCTGCTGCCACGTAGTAGCCAAGCTGCCACCAGTGGCAGCAACTGCTGCGCGCCGCAGCAGGCAATTTGCTTGTTGCGGCAAGCAACAGCGTTTGGCCATAATTGGAATCGCAAATTGCGATTCCAATTTTGGCCAAACCATTAATTTTTTTTAAAAAAAATCATAAAAAAACAGCAATCAAATAAAATCAATAATCAATAAAACAATAATAAAACAATAATTTTAGATGGAAATCAATTATGTAACTAATCACAAAAAGAAATGTATATGTAACTAGTTTGGACTGACAAATTTGACACTTACTTCTCCATAAAGCTAAAGAACTGAGTATCACCTAAAACAAGAACACTTCTGGAGAGATAATTGTTGATAATACTAGCTATAAACCATCATGTAATACTATACTATAGTAGCTTGTAATAACACTTAACAGGCACTTCTCCACACTAGCTGTTTCTTCTAACCCTGTCACCAAACTAGCCTGCAAAAAAAAAAAAGCTCAATTAATTGACAACAATGCAAACACTGAAACTGAATATAATGAGAACTAATTAAGTGTGGCCCAACAACTTATAAAACATTTTAAAGAAGGAATGAAGACCTCGGCAACAAATGCCCACAACAAGAATTAATTAGCAGCTCACTTGATTTTCATCATTGCAAGAATTAGAATGCCATGCTAATTAAGTGATCTATGCACAACAACATTTGAATATGTGACATATGCTTAAACTGGACTTAATGCATTCATAGGCACAAAACTGAGAAACATATATATAAAAGGAAATAAGGAATTATATCAAATTCAACTGCAGGCTTCTTATAACAAACACAGTCAATTTTGGCAAGTGATGTGCAGCATCTAGATCATTTAGAGCATTTTCTCTAAGTGTAATACATAGAGCACTACTGTAATCTAAGTGCATATGACTAGCTACAACATCTACTGCTGACGGCAAAGCAGTTAATTAAAGACCAAATCAATCGCTGAGAAGAACTATCAACTAGAAACAAGTAGTGATGTTGCAATAAGCTCATAATGCAAGACTGATCAATACCAGCAGAAATGTTCCTAAAAGGCAAACTCTACCCTAAAACTCATCCTTTTACTTAAAAGACAACAAATACTTCAAGCACTAAAACTTGAAATGGTTCAAACTTCTATAGGTTCTCCCCCTTTGACATCATCAAAAAGAGAGGAAAACAGTAAGTCGCATAGAAACATATTTAAGATAAATATCACAGTTGATAATGCATTAGTACTAAGATCACATATGAAACTTAGCATGCTACTTACATCATGATTTTTCAAAATAGAACAATCTAGACACTAATTGAACGAAATATTCCAAATATAACCAATTCATACAATCACTTCAAAAAACTGACCCCACATTGAACGAAATTGAGACAAGGGATGAGGGAGCAAGCAGGGACTTTAATCAACTCAAATTTGTCGAAGCTTTGAAAATGCAAATCAAAGAAAATAAAAAGAAATTAATAACTTGTTGCATTCCTATTATTCTTCAGAAAATAGACAAAAAAAAAACCTAGATGTGGGACTGTATCTGGAAGGAGACGGCGGAATTGCAATAGAAAAAAGAGAAAGGATTGAGAGAGACGGTAGGATGGAGGTCAATCAGGGTGATTATGGAGGTCGATCGTTTTCCAGAGACAGAAAAGAAATAGATACTGTCGATGGATTTCACAATAAATAAAAAGTCTTGCATATAGATGCAAGAGTTTTTTCCAACGATTTTGTGTTATATTTTGTTAAAAAAGTCTATAAAAGTCATTCTCATTAATTGTGAATGACTTTTGGAATACGGGATGACTTTTAAACACTTTATAAAAGTTCTAAGGCTAAATACATCCGTGGCCCCTCTAACTTTTATTTTTGAACCACTTGGCCCCCTCAACTATTTTAGCGACCTATCTAACCCCTCATCTATTTTAAAGTAGTACTTTTAGACACTTGAATGCTGATGTGTCGTATGACCTGGAGGTGAGAGAAATCTTAGCGTGTTACAAGGGTAATATTTTATAGCTAAATACATCTGTGGCCCCTCCAACTTTTATTTTTGAGCAATTTGGTCCCCTGTGAGCGAACGACCTTTTAAAACGGGACGCAGCGAAGCAGATCGGGGAAAAAGAATGATGATTTGATTTGATTTTTGGAAAACGGGTTTTGTTTATCTTGAGTTAGAAAATTGTGGATTTAACTTGGAAATTCTTTTGTAGAAAACATTTTCCCGTTTTTAACTTAAAGACCTCGAAACTTAAATCCCGAGATTAGTGATAGAGTCGCCACCCAGATTAGCTCATCCGGGAATTCCGGTATAGCTCCCTACCGAGAACGGACTGCTGTACCTAATTCAAATATTTAGGGTCCGGGCAAATAACTTACTTAACCTCTAGCTTGCTTTCACTTTACAGTTTATATTACCATATTTAATTCGCTTTATTATCTTTCTCTAATCCCAATTTGTTTATATTAATTATCCGATGCTAAAACAAAATGCAGGAAATAAATTGCGGGAAATTAAATCATACATTTAAAATATACAAAAAATAATAAAGGCCGATTATACAACCCGATTGAATAAAAAAATAAAAACTCTCGTCCTCACTTTACAATCGCCTAAAATACACGATTTATCTAAAAAATACAATCGCCTATGATACACGAATAAATCTATTAAATACATCAAAAATAAAAATAAAAAGCTGCAAAATATAGGGTTAGCACAATATATGGCACACCACAAATAGGACTCAAGTAAGACAGAATGGGATTTTAAGAATTCGGGAACATGCAATTAGGGGGATAACCGGGTCGGCTCGGCTAGCCGGCCCAATTAGACCTGGAAAACATTTTGAAGCGTCCCAGTATTTTGGTTTTGTGAGAAAATCATTTTTTTGAAAACGATTTATTTTCCGGTTTACTTAATTTTAGCATGTGAGGTGGTCGGTTTTTGGGAGAATCGAGTCTCCATCGTGGTATTGTTCTAAATGCAAATGCACTGAAAATTAAATCTAAGGTAGTGAATGCACACAACAAAATTCATTTTTGGTGATTTTATGAATTTTTATGGATTTTTAGAAATTTTTTCTGGATTAAAATAGAAATTCTGCTTCTGGACGGACATTACAGTCATGCGACTGTAAATAATCCAAACTCGGAATTTCGCCAAAATCATTCAAAATAAAACTTAAAAGTGGAGGGAAATCAAGAACACTCGTATGACTGTATTTACAGTTGTACGACCGTTCATCAACTCAAGAACAGTCGCACGACTGTTCTTGATTTCCAGAAACAGAAAACGCAGGAAATAAATAAAAATGCACAAAAACACACCAATTCACCCAAAAAGCATGAAAAATAGAGGGAATGAAGAGTATTCACCTTTTTTGCACTTATCCACTGTAGGATTGACCCCTAGCATCACACCAATCCACTCAAATTTACACTTTTTCCTCTTGAGGCAAGGTTATGAAGTTATGTCCAAATTCTCCAAAATGCTTGGGATTCTTAGAGTTTCTAGTCCAAATTTTAATTTGTTTAGGGAGTTAGATTGTTAACCTATTAATTTCTAATAGATTTTAAACTTAACAATTGAGAATTAAAGGAAAAAGAAGAGGAAAAGAGTTTATGGATTGTGATGAACTTTTCCTTCCCTTTTTCTTTCTTTTCTCCCCCTAAACTCTCTCTTCTTTCCACTAGAAATCAAAATGTCCAGGTGTCCTCCTTTCTTTCTTCCCTTTTCTTCTCTTTATCTTTCCTGCGTTCTTGCTGCAAAGGGCGGAGCATTAATTGCTCCTCCTCTCTCCTCCATTTCTTATGTCATAGGTATGGTGTTCTGCACCTACTCCGATAGTACAGTCGTACGATTGTAATTTTTTAATTACAGTCATACGACTGTATTTTACAGTCGTGTGACACTTGCATTTTTTTTTAGGGATGGAAAATTCCGAAGCTTACAGCTACCCCTCGCGTGATAAAATTCAACACCCGACCCCAGGTCTAGAATACCTGAGGTGATGAATTTGAGAGCGCGAATCAAAACGCCGCAGACACAGGAAATAAAACATGTAACTAAGTTGCTGAAGCCTCACTACCGTAGTGATGCGTTGAATTTATTGGATGGAATAAGCCGATACCGGGTCTATGTTACCCGAGGCAATGCTGGAGATTTGAATTGGCTTTAAAGATCTAGGATCTTACTTGAATTGATTTTCAAGAATCCGAAATCTGACTTGGACAGTTTTCAAGGATTAAGAATCAGGCTTGAAAAAGTTCAAGGATTTGAAATCTAGCTTGGAGAGGTTTTGCAAGGATTAGGAATCATGCTTGAAGAAGTTTCAAGGATTCAAAATCTGACTTGGTAAGGTTTGTCAAGGATCAAGAATCTTGCTTGAAGGAGTTTCAAGGATTCAAAATCACACTTGAAGAGGTTTTGTCAAGGATTAGGAATCATGCTCGAAGAAGTTCAAGGATTCAAAACGAAGCTTGAGAGAATTTGTCAAGGATTATGAACCAGGCTTGAAGAAGTTTCAAGGATTCAAAATCTGGCTTGAGAGGTTTATCAAGGATTATGAACCAGGCTTGAGAGAATTTCAAGGGTTTAAAATCATGCTTGGGAGATTTGCAAGGATTAAGAATCTAGCTTGAAGGTGTTCAAGGATTCAAAATCTGGCTTAGAGAGATTTGTCAAGGATTAAGAATCTAGCTTGAAGGTGTTCAAGGATTCAAAATCATGCTTGAGAAGATTTGTCAAGGATTATGAACCAGGCTTGAAGAAATTCAAGGATTCAAAATCAAGCTTGAGAAGATTTATCAAGGATTATGAACCAGGCTTGAGGTAATTTCAAGGATTCAAAATCAAGTTTGAGAGGTTTGTAAGGATTGGGAATCATGCTTGAAGAAGTTCAAGGATTCGAAATCTGGCTTGGAGAGGTTTGTCAAGGATTAAGAATCTAGCTTGAAGATGTTCAAGGATTCGAAATCTGGCTTGAGTGGTGGGAGTTTAGGAGTGATAATTTTGGAATCAGGTTGAGAATAAGTATTTATTCCTTGATCGATAATTTTAGAAACAAAAATTTTTGCCCCTTCGATCAAGAATAAATACGGTTGGATTACTTTGCCCCTGGGAACTCGAGGTGTTGAGGCTTGGGCTCGAGCGGCTTCGACTTATCTCTTGAGACCTGGTGAATGCCCAAGTGTTGGACTATTTCTGCTTTGAGAGTAGTCTTGATCCAGGATAGCCTGACAATGGGGGCGAATACTCGTACCTGGATTGGTTGAGATGTATGTATGTACGTGTGCATATGTTTTGAATGCTTGTGTGTGCATGTGGTAATACGTGCATGTGCGCATGATGCTGGGAAATGCATTTCTTGTTATTCATCCAGCCTTAAAATGCCGTGCTCTTGCTGGGGAGATCGAGTCGCACCTCCGGCTAGGGAAAGTACCTTATGCTTATGGCTGATCTAGCTGGAGAGCATATCCTTTATGTGATGTGATTCTCCCACTCCCGCTGGGGATATGCGAAGATATGCAATGGCTGTTAGGGAAGTCTGATGACAGTTGAAGAGAAAGTGGTGGTGTTCTTTGTGATGGTTCTGCTAAAGAGCAGTGCTGAGGATCCTGCTAAAAAATAATGGAGGAGTTTCCACTGGGAAATGGTAGAAGGGATCTTCACTGGGGAATGAAAGTGTCTCTGTTGGAGAATGACAAGAGTGTCTTGTCTTTCTGTGTCTAGGAATGATGAATCTGAACGTGCTCTAAATTTTACCTGAACTGCCCAATGTGGGTTTTCAGCTCAGTGAGCTGCTCTAATTTTTGCCTGAGGCGTCTTTTCGGTTTTCACCTTAGCGAGCCCCTTTTTTTTTGAATGTGCTTTAACTTTTGCCTAAACTGCCCAATGTGGGTTTTCAGCTTAGCGAGCTACTCTAATTTTTGCCTGAGGCGCCTTTTCGGTTTTCACCTCAGTGAGTTCTTTTTTTTTCTTTTCTTTTTTTTTTTTTTGAAGGTGACACGTGTAAGCGAAAGATGTGCACAACCACATATGATGCATGATGCAAATTCAATTCCAAGCAGAATTGGGACATTTAAATGAACAAAGCAAGGCATTCATTCATTCATTCATTGATAATGTTTTAGCATAATGCACATCATAGATGAAATGAAATTAAGAACAAAATCAGCAGTGGTATCTGTCTTGATCAAATTCACGACTGCCACCAACTGGTCTTTGCAGATTTTCCACCTGGTGGTGTTCAGCGCACCGTCCTAACTTTTACGTGGACCGCCTTTTTGGTTTTTCGTCCCCCGGACTTTTTTTTTTAGCCCGTCCGGGTTAATGGGGTTGACAGCTTAGTCTTTCTTCTACCTGGTGGAATCGTCTCCACCTTGAAGGTCGATGACTACGGTGTTTCCCTGGTGAGTGCTTTGATACTAGTCCAGCATTTTTGCAAAGCAAATAATGATATGACAATCTATTTTGATAGATGGAGTTCCTTTTAACAGATCTGTTGGTTGTTCCCATCACCCCATCGGCTCATGGATGATGTGGAGTTAACAATCGATGCCCCAGCCCTCTATTCTGGAACACATGCGCCGTTGCCCCTTGAAACTATAATCTCTTCTTGGTCATGCCGGAACACAGAACTCTGTATTGCGTAGGTGTGTTCTTATAAATTTGGGCGCATATTTTTTTTAGGGGCTATGACATCATGGTCGACTCCGTTTTCATCCACGTTGGGTGGTTGACAGTTATGGCTATGAACTGATGACTATTTTCTGTGGATGGTCTTGTTTTCCCGGCGGCATCAGTTTCTTCTTTCGTGGTTTCCCCTCTTCATCTAATCTGGGCCCATGGAGTTCTGCCCAGCTGATTTCACCCTTAGATCCCTTGGAGTCTGGCATTTGGAAACTTCTCTGTTGATCCCCAGTCATGCCGTGATAAGATCGGGCAAGGCTGGTTATGTGCTTTTGGGTGTTTTCTCTCTATTTTGTTTCTTTTCAGACGTGAAGTCTTTCAAGACAGATACCATTTTTTTTATCCTCAACTGTTTTTAAATTCATTTCATGCAATGATACGTCATGTATGCTAAAGACATTAAATGAATGTTTGTATGCATGCACAGTATTCTATCCAGAAAAATATCGCACAAGTATCTGGAATCAAATTGCATAATATTAAATGCCTCATGGGCTAAATTGTTCATAAAACAAAGAAGAAATCAAAATCAGATACATTAAGATAGTTATCATCCTCCACATGCGGAGGGTCTTCTTTTGCTGCTGCATCATTTCCTTAACAACTTGAACGCCTGGGTTAGTCAAAGCTCGGCAATGGATTATTTTGAACGCTAGGCTTCAGAGGTGGTTCAACAATCTTTCCTTCAGCGATCAATTATCGGATAGTCCTCAATAGCTGCATGCAGTCATTCATATGGTGCCCCACTGCCACGTGATAGGAACAGAACTTGCCCTTATCCATTTCAGCCAGCTTTTCAAATGGCTTCAGAGAATTCAAGAGGCCACCGTTCCTGCATTTCACGAAAATCTTGGCCAAAGAAAGAGTCCAAGGGGATAGGCCTCGATTTTGTACATTTCCATCTTAGTTGTTTTACTGCTGGGACACAACAGCAACTTCAATTGGCTTGTCTTCTGAGGATTGCCCATCTTTGCCTATGGACCCAAAACCAGATCCGTTGCCTGATCCAGTGGTAGTCGCTGGTCGATACCCAAGACCATACCCAGAGCTCCTACCATGCTTTTGGTTCACTGCTTTTCTTCTTCATCCCTGTCGATTTTTATGGCCATGCTATACACTTCACTGAGCTCACTAAAGGAATGGAATTTCATGTTGTTTCGGAAGATGTCCCTACTCCCATCAATCAACTTCTGAATCAGTTCATCTTCATCGGGGCGGTTCTTTAGCAGAATCATTTTGTTCATCCATCTCTGGTAATAGGCGTCAAAGGATTCATTCTATTGTTGCTTAACCCTTTCCAGATCATACAGCTTCACCTGGATCTTGGTGTTGAAGCTGTAGTATTTGATGAATGACACTGACAAGGCCTCCCAATCTGACTGCACATCTTCAGACAACGAGTTGTACCAATTCAGGGCTCCCCCCTCCAGTGTGGTTGGGAAGAAGTTAACCAGCTGTTGTTTTGCGGCGCCCGCAGTCAGCATGATTCTGACATAAAGGTTTACATGGGCCTCCGGTGAGCCAATCCCCTTGTAGGAAGGGACTTTAGGCACTTGAAATCCGATGGGAAAGGTCTCAATGCCCTTGTTGATCATCGCATCTACATCCACCCCTCTTTTAGAGCCCAGGCTGATGCTGGCCCCTTTCTTTAGCTCAGCCACTGCTTCGTCAAGTTCAGTGTACTTGGCTTTATTTTCTCTTCCATGGCTGCTTCCATCTCCTACAGCTTTTCTAAACTAACCGAGATGTCACCACCTTGCTGGGACGATTCAGCCTCTTTTTCCTTTCCGGTCCTCTTCCGCCAGTTTCTCCGACTTCTCTCACTACGGCCCATATTTCCTCATTGAGTATGTCACGAAAATCTTGTGATTTCAGGAAATCCTTTAAAACATCAGCGAGGTTTGGTGTAGGATTAGCCATCGGCACTTCTTCCCCAGAATTAGAATCACTTTCTGTTTCAACTGCTCTTTGTTCCCCAACTGCCCTCGAAGCCTAACATCTCGTCTAAAGTCGCTCCAGTTTATTCTGCTCGGCATCATACGAGGAAATGTTCAGGGTCATGAATGAATGGCATGGTGATATGAAGAGTGAGACATTGAAAGTGCTTGTAATGAATGAATGGAGTGAGGTTATGAGTGAAATGATGGTGTGAATGGTCTCTTTTTTATTCTTTTTCTTCTTTTTGGGACATCCCAAGAACACCCAATGCTTATACAAAAATGTCACGTGTGGACCACCACACGGACAGAGGTTCGGCGCCTTTGAGGCACCAAGTGAATTAGTGAAATGGTCACGTGTGTGCCGACACACGGACAGAGTTTCGACGCTTTTAGGGTTTATGAGATGATATGAAATGGTCACATGGGACCGTCCCTTGGACAGAGTTCTGATGCTTTTGAGCATATGATATGAGATGATATTATGAGGGAGTCACACGTGTAACAGAGACACGGACAGAGGTTCAGCATTCGAGGAACACCATTTATGATTTGGTAATGTTATGAACTTATATGCACACTAATTAGGCACTCGGGGAGTACCTTGAATGATAAATTAATGTCATGAAATGGGCCAATGTGGATCACAGTGCTATATGATATTTATAATGAGTGAGCATGGTGTCATGAAATGCCTCGTGTAAATCATCACACGGGGAAATATGCCTAGGACCATCGTGGTCTCTATTAAATGAAATGATTTGGTGAAATGGCCGAATGCAATCCGGTGCATTGGCAAAACACGGGTATTTTGGGATACTCGATATATGATGGAATGATATGATAGTGGTGGGTGTCCTTGGAATGCCCCTAATTTATGTGAAATAATATGAATGCTTATGTCACGCAAAATGCAAATGGCTGCACAAAAATGTGGTTAGAATGCATGACACGCATAATGATGCTAAGTATGTTTCGTGAAAATGCTAACACACAAATATAATGCTATGGCTGCAAAAATAATGGTCAGTGTGAATGTCACACAGATGATTTAATGTCTTCACATGAAAATAAAAATGCAAATGGCGGTATAAAAATGTGGGTTAGTATGGCACACGAAAGCTATGCATGTTTGATGCTTTGTGAAAAGTCAAAATTGAAAACAACACGGAACAAATGTCAGCACACGCAAAATATGCACTCCCTTCCAACCTTATTTCTCCTTTCGATTGGTCTCGTATTCTTCCTAGGTGTTGGATCTCTTTGGCATCAACGGGGATACTAAAGGCGCACACTCAATGTTCATTTTGAATTTAAGTTTTGGTAATCCTAGGGGAAGTTGCTAAGCCATTACATGTGGGCCAAAGTCAAAACCAAGGGTCGTACAGGTTCTATAGCGAGTATACACTTCCCCACCGTAGAACACGATGTAAGGTCATCAGTGCTATGAGTGGTTTACCCCGTTGGGTGTCTCCAATCCTGGCGGAAGAGGTAGTCCACCTTCTTGGGTAAACCGGGGTTGATAAGTGTGTTGGAGGGATTGAGAAGAAGAAAATGTCATGATATGCAATGTGCAAATAAACATGGTAATATGAACTAGTGAAGTGACTGTAAGCGAGGTCTTATTGTAAGCGCCGGAATTTTATTCCTCTTAAAAAAAAGAGAGAAAAATAGTCGTACGACTGTCCTTACAGTCATACGACTGTAATGTCAGGACAATTGCAGGAGCCCATACCTCTGCAGCAGAAAATGGAGGAGAGAGGGAGGAGCATTAATGGCTCCGTTTTTGCAGTAAGGCACCAGGGAGCAGAGCATAAAAGGAAGAAAAAGAAAGGAGAGAGACCAACTTTGGATTCTGGTTTTAGTGAGAGAAATTCAGAGAGAAAGAGAGATAAAGAGGTGGAAGAGAGAAAAATACCAAAAACTCAGCTTTCTTCCCTTTCTTTTTCTTTTGATTCTCAAGATTAAGATTAAAACTTGCTAGAAATTCTTAGGTTAATCACTTAACCTCACAAACAAATCAAAATCTTGGACTTAAATCATTAGAATCCTAAGCATTTTGGATTTTTGGACACAAAGCTCTCAACCTCAATCTCAAAGGAAAAGTGCAAATTCGTGTGGATTGGAGTGATGCCAGGGGTCAAAACGACTTGGATAAGCTCCTGAAAGGTAGGCACTCCCTTTTCCTTTCACTTTTTCCTGCTTTCTGGGTGCTGGATGTGATTTTCGTGCATTTTTATTGTATTTCTGCATTTCTGCTTTTGGAAATCAAGAACAGTCGCACGACTGTTCTTGAATTTGATGAACAGTCGTACGACTGTATATACAGTCGTATAAGTGTTCTTGATTTCTAGGTAATTTTCTTTCCAGTTTGCTTCAAATAAGATTTTGGCAAGATTCTGACTTTGGAACGATTACAGTCGCAAGACTGTAACGTACTTCTAGAATCAGAATTTCCGTTTTTATTCCAAAAATCCCAAAAAATTCAGAAAACCCCAAAAATCATCAAAATGAATTTTGTTGTGTGCACTCACGACCTTAGATTCAATTTCCAGTAAAATTGCATTTAGAACAATGCCATGACGGAGACCCAGTTCTCCCGAAAACCGACCCACCTCACATGTAAAAAATACATGTAACCGGAAAAATTGTTTTCAAAATGATTTTTCCACAAAAACCAAAAATACAGGGACGTTTCAAAACGTTTTCCAGGTCTAACCGGGCCGGCTTGCCGAGCCAACCCGATTATCCCCTAAATGCATGCCACCCAATTCTTAATTTCCCAATTCTGTCGATTTAAGTCCTATTTGTGCCGTGCTATATATTATGCTAACCCTCTGTTTTGCAGGTTTTAATTTCTTTTATCCTTATTTTGGATGTATTTTAATAGATTAAATTGTGTATTCTAGGCGATTGTAACCTTTTTTTAGATAAATCGTGTATTCTAGGCGCTTTTAAAGTGAGGCGAGAGTTTTTTTTTTTTTCATTTGATTTGGTTGTAAGCCAATTAATATTTATTTCTTTTTCTTTATTTTAGTATTATGTATTTGTATGCGCGCTGTATGCCTTTTATATTCAATAAAATTAACTTTAGATTCTGAAATACCATTTTGAGGACATTGGCAATATTTAATTTAATTAGACACGAAATAAGGGACTTGTTCGGACCCGAATCTCTAGTAGTGTAGCGACCGTTCGTCCGGTTTAGCTACCTTAAGAATTTCCCGATTGAGCTGAGCCGGGTGGTTACTCTACAATATTCATCGAGACTTAGGTCTCGGTTCTTTTATGCATTGATTTCATTTATTTCCTAAAACCCGTTTTCTATTTATAAAAACCCCACATGAAGGAGGTGCCCGCCCGAGATCGTGGTGCCCCTTCCGAAAGGGAGTCTCGCGTTCCATCGAAAACGTCGTCCGCTCACAGTGGCGACTCTGCTGGGGATTTCTTTAAAACTTAAAAAAATTTGACAAGCCCTAAAAAGTGTCTAATTAAAATAAGGTGGATGATTCTTGATCGGTATTTCATTTTGCATTTTTAGTTAGACATGCTTGCATTAGATTTAGTATCCATTTTTAGCCTGGTGGATTATTGAAGTGTCGCCTTTATTCCTCATGGTCTTAGGGGCACGGATACGAAACACCACCCATAGCCTCGTACGAACCCCTTCGTTCGGACCCTTGAGTGGGGAGAAGTGAGGAGTATATTTTGCTGTGGAAACCTTGATTTTTAACCCGACTTGGACCGAACTCATATAGGCAGCCCTAGTTGGATTCCCTTAGGATACCAGAATAAATTGTGTGTAAATAAAATAAAATCGCGCCTTCATCACCCCCAGTTGGTGATTGAAGAGAACCCCACCTAGGACTCGGTTAGAAATGTTTGAGACCGACCACGTTTGGAGAAATAAGGTTGGATGTATTCGTTTCGTGTGCTACGTGTTACACGCTTCTCGACATTTCACGACATACCATAATCATTATCTTCCACACACAATCAACATTTTCCATACATAAAACATTTTTGTGTGTTACTAACCCACATTTTTATGCAGCCATTTGCATTTCATTTTCGTGTGCAATCATTAAATCATCCGTTTCCCATTCATACTAACCCTTTCTTTTTCAGCCATAACATTGAATTTGTGTGATTAGCATTTTTCACATAGCATACATAACATCATTATGTGTGTCATGCATCCTAACCACGTTTTTGTGCAGCCATATGCATTTTGTGTGCCATAAGCATTCACGACATATCACCTAAATTAAATTAGGGGCATTCCAAGGACACCTACTATGATCATATCATTCCATCATATATCGGGTATCCTAAAATACCCGTGTTTTGCCAATGCACCGGATTGCATTCGGCCATTCCACCAAATCATTTCATTCAATAGAGACCACAATGGGCTTAGGTATATTTCTGTGTGACAATCCACACGATGCATTTCATGACATCATATCCATGCATCACAAACATCACATAACACTGTGATCCTCATCGGGTTACTTCATGGCATTACTAAATTATTCAAGGTGCTCCCGAGTGCTGGATTAGTACGCATGTAGGGGCATTTCATCGCATTATCAAATCATAAAAGGTGTTCCTGGAACATCGAGCTTTTGTCCGTGTCCCCGTCACACGTGACTCTCTCATAACATCACATCATTTCATATGCTCAAAAGCATCAGAACTCTGTCCATGGGCCGGTCCCATACAACCATTTCATATCATCTCATAGACCTTCAAAGCGTCGAACTTCATTCGTGTGTCAGTACACACGCGACCATTTCATGAAATTCATTAGGTGCCCCAAAAGCACCAAACTTTTATCCGTGTAGCGGTCCACAAGCGAGATTTTTGCATAACATTGGGTGCACTTGGAATGTCCGAAATAAAAAAAAAAAAAGAAAAGAAATGAAAAAAAAAGTCATATCCATTATCATCCACATTCATGAAGCATCATCCAAGCATTATCATCCATACCATCCAACCATGCATTTTTTAACCCTAACATTCTTTATATGCATTAAAGCAGAAAGCTGGGGCGTCCTAGAACCAGAGCCCAGGCTGCAAGTGCACGTGAGAGCGAAGGATCAGTCGAATCAAGCAGCGCAACAGAGTCCGGGGAAGAAGTAGCAATGGCTAATCAAACGCCAAGCATTGCTAGTGTTCTGAAGCATTTCTTTCGATCCCAAGACTTCCGGGATATGCTAAAGGAAGAACTGAGGGCTGTTGTCAGGGAAAGTGCTAAAGCTGGTAATGGTGGAACTGGGAAAGAAAAAGAAAGGGAGACCTCTCAACAAGGGGCTGATGCTTCGGCCAGTATAGAAAAGCTGTAGGAAATCGAAGCAGCTATGGAATGAAAAATGAGGGCCAAATACTCTGAGCTGGATGAGATGCTAGCCGAGCTGAAAAAGGGAGCCAACATTAGTTTGGGTTCCTGGCAGGGCGTCAATGTGGATGCCATGATAAACAAAGGCATCGAGACATTCCCTGTGGGGTTCCAAGTCCCCAAAATTCCTTCTTACAAAGGGCTCGGATCACCAGAAGCTCACATCAACCTCTATGCCCGTATAATGCTGACCGCGGGTGCTACCAAACAACAATTGGTCAACTTCTTCCTAACAACACTAGAAGAAGGAGCTTTGAACTGGTACAACTCTCTGACAGAGGAAGTACAGTTGGATTGGGAAACACGGTCAGTGGCCTTCATCAAATACTATAGCTTCAACACAAAGATCCAAGTGAAGCTATATAACTTGGAAAGGGTTAAACAAAAGCTCAATAAACCCTTTGATGAGTATTATCAAAGGTGGATGAATAAGATGATCCTGTTAAAGAATCGCCCCGACGAAGACGAGCTGATTCAGAAACTGATTGAAGGCAGCAAGGATGTCTACAGAGACAACATGAAATTCCATGCTTTCAATGAACTCAGCGAGGTCTACAGCATGGCCATAAAGGTTGAGAGGGACGAAGAAGAAAAAGTGGCCAGTCAAAAGGGTAGCAGAAGCTTCAAGCACGGTCTGGGGCATCGATCGACAACTGCCATCGGATCAAGCAGTGGATCCGATTTCAGCTTTATAAACAAAAATGACCAATCCCCAGAAGATAAGCCAACTGAAGTTGCTGTAGTGTCTCAACAACAAGGAGATCAAGCTGGAGATTCGCAGAATCGAGGCTTATCCCTGTGGACCCTTTCTCTGGCCAAGATTTTTGCGAAATGCAGGAACGGTGGCCTCTTGAGTTCTCTGAAGCCATTCGAGAAGCCGGCTGAGATAGACAAAGGCAAATTCTACTCCTATCATGTGACAATGGGGCATCACACGAATGACTACAAGCAACTACTCAGGGCTATTCGTCAACTGATTGCGGATGGGAGAATTATGGAGCCACCCTTGAAGCCTAATGTCTAGAGCAATCCCTTGCCCACCTTTGACTAGTCCAATCAAAGTGGATGATGCAGCAGCAAAAGAAGACCCTCCGCGTGTGGAGGATGTTAATTATTTTGATGTATCTATTTTGTCCTTTATCTTGTTTTGTGAACAATGCAGCTTACAAGGCGTTTAATGTTATGTAATTTGATTTCAATCATTTGCGTGATATTTTCATGGATGGAACACTGTGCATGCATACAAACATTCATTTAATGTCTTTAGCATACATGACACATCATTATGTGAAATGAACCTAAGGACAGATGAGCATCCAAAATGATATCCGTCCTGAAAGACCTCACGACTGATAAGAGAAGAAAGATTACAAAATACCTAAAAGCATGTGAAGACCTTCGCCTAGTCCTATGACGGCACATCTGGAGATCGACAAAGAATTGCAGGACATAGAATTACAAAGAATCCGAAAGACAAGTCCGGCCAAGCGGAAGTTCCGTAGACGTAAAAAAAAAAACAAAACATGACAACACAAACAAAATAAGCACGGTTTCAAGCTCCAAAATAAGAATACATCTATATCATATGATGTTTCGCACCATAGCATCCCCGATAATAGAACGCAAGCTCTAGGGCAACAGTACAACTATTCTAGAATAAAGGAGAGAGGCATCATGCATCGCCACCGTACCACCAGCAAGCCAGCAGGATAGTACAAATAGCTAACAAGCACATCAAAAAGCACAGCCATCGACCTGCAGGATCGAAGCGGCCCTACCAAGAAAGACAGACACTAAGTCGTGAACCCTTTCAATCAGGACAGGGTCAGGTTTCCACGGAAAAATAATAATAATAATAATAATAAAAAGGAGAGAGTCCGATGGATTGAAAATCACGAAAGCAATCCATGCAAAAGTTAGGACGGTGAGGCGAGCACCACCGACAGGAAAATCCGTAGGGACCAGTTGGTGGCAGTCATGGGTTCGGTCGAGACGGATACTATACTCATCTTGTCCTTAATTTCATTTCATATATAATGTGCATTGTGCTAAAATATTATCAATGAATGAATGAATGAATGTCTTGCCCTGTTCATTTAAATATCCCAAGTTTTGCCTGGAATTGAATGCATATCATGCATCATATATGGCTATACGCCTGTGAGCTTCAGCAACAGCGATGGAACAACCAAATCCTACAAGACTTCCTACAATCATCTCATCATCAGAGGGTGTATTGAATTGGAAGTCCTCTTCTAATTCCACGACATCTTAAAAAAAAAAAGCTCACTGAGGTGAAAACCGAAAAGGCACCTTAGGCAAAAATTAGGGCAGCCTGCTAAGCTGAAAACCCATATTAGGCAGTTTAGGCAAAAGTTAGGGTGAAAAGCTCGCTAAGGTGAAAACCGAAAAGGCGCCTTAGGCAAAAGTTAGAGCAGCTCGCTGAGTTGAAAACCCACTTTGGGCAGCTCAGGCAAAATTTAGAGCACTCCCAAATTCATGAAACCTAGGGGCAGAAAGGTAAAAAAACTCTCTGTCATCCTCCCAGCAGGAATATTTCATTAATCCCCAACAAGATCCTCTGCGTCGTTTCTCAACGGCATCGTTACCAAGAACAGCATCACTTTCTCTCCAACAGTCATCATACTTCCTCATTAGCCATCATATATCCCTAGCAGGATCGCAAGAATAACATAGCACCCAAAAATTTTGCTTCTCCAACTATGGACGATCAATCGCACAACGTATCTTTCCCAGAAAGAACCTGGAATGTCAAGATTGAGCAAATGGCATGCAATTCATTTTCTAAAGTTCATTTGTACATACACACATTGAAACATATACATGAATTCAAAACATACATGCATACATACATGTACATATCACAACCAACCCAAGCACAGGTATCCACTATTATCATCGGGCTATTCCGAACCAGGATCGCTCTCAAAGCAGGGATGGCACAACGTCGGGGCATCCATTGGACCTTAAGCGTCAATGCAAATCCAAATCTCAATACATCAAGTCTCCAAGGAGCGGAACAATCAAGCCGTATTTATCCTTGATCGAAGGGGCAAAAATTTTTGCTTCCAAAATTATCGATCAAGGGATAAATACTCATCCTCAAGCCAACATCAAAGTTATCATCCCTAAAGCTATCTTCTTTCATTCAAGCCAGATTTCAAACCCTTGAACTCCATTCCGTTCCAGCATGGTTGCAGATCCTTGAACCCCTCTTCCTTCATTCAAGCCAGATTTCAAACCCTTGAACTCCATTCCGTTCAAGCATAGTTGCAGATTCTTGAACCCTTTTCTTCAATCAAGCCAGATTTCAAACCCTTGAACTCCATTCTGTTCAAGCATGGTTGCAAATCCTTGAACCCCTCTTCTTTCATTCAAGCCAGATTTCAAACCCCTGAACTCCATTCCGTTCAAGCATGGTTGCAAATCCTTGAACCCCTTTGCTTCATTCAAGCCAGATTTTGAACCCTTGAACTTCATTACGTTTAAGCATGGTTTCCAATCCTTGACCCTCTTATTCCATTATTTCGATTCCATCCAATTCTAGCAAAATTTCAAATCCTCAAAATTTCTGCAGGTTTGCCTCGGGTAACCTAGACCCAGTATCGGCTTAGTTCCACATCAAACCTATTATTTCGTCTAAGCTAGATTTTGAATCCTTGAATTTTTTCAAGCATGATTCCCAATCCTTGCAAACCTCCTCAAGCGTGATTTTGAATCCTTGAAACCTCTCCAAGCCTGATTCTTGATCCTTGAAAATCACCCAAGTCAGATTTCGGATTCTTGAAGATTGATGCAAGCAAGATCCTAGATCATGAAAGCCAATTCAAGTCAACAGCATTGTCTCGGGTAACATAGACCCGATATCGGCTTATCCCATCTAGTCAATTCAACGTGTCACCACAGCAGTGAAGCTTCAGCAACTTAGTTGCATGTTTTATTTCCTATGTCTGCAGCGCTTTGATTCGCGCTCTCAAATTCATCACCTTAACCATTTCAGACCAAGATCGGGTGTTGAATTTGATCACACAAGGGGCAGCTATAAGAGCCGAAATTTTATTCCTCTTAAAAAAAAAAGAGAAAAATAGTCGTACAACTGTGCTTACAGTCGTACGACTATAATGTCAGGACAGTTGCAGGAGCCCATACCTCTGTAGCAGAAAATGGAGGAGAGAGGGAGGAGCATTAATGGCTCCGTTTTTGCAGCAAGGCACCAGGGAGTAGAGCATAAAAGGAAGAAAAAGAGAGGAGAGAGACCAACTTTGGATTCTGGTTTTAGTGAGAGAAATTCAGAGAGAAAGAGAGATAAAGAGGTGGAAGAGAGAAAAATACCAAAAACTCAGCTTTCTTCCCTTTCTTTTTCTTTTGATTCTCAAGATTAAGATTAAAACT
Organism: Euphorbia tirucalli; assembly: GCA_039660915.1. Taxonomy (NCBI): domain Eukaryota; kingdom Viridiplantae; phylum Streptophyta; class Magnoliopsida; order Malpighiales; family Euphorbiaceae; genus Euphorbia; species Euphorbia tirucalli. The sequence goes on along the minus strand of CM077634.1, from coordinate 19,864,279 downwards.
TGCTAGAAATCCTTAGGTTAATCACTTAACCTCACAACCAAATCAAAATCTCGGACTTAAATCGTCAGAATCCCAAGCATTTTGGATTTTTGGACACAAAGCTCTCAACCTTAATCTCAAAGGAAAAGTGCAAATTCGTGTGGATTGGAGCAACGCCAGGGGTCAAAACGACTTGGATAAGCTCCTAAAAGGTAGGCACTCCCTTTTCCTTTCACTTTTTCCTGCTTTCTGGGTGCTGGATGTGATTTTCGTGTATTTTTATCGTATTTCTGCATTTCTGCTTTTGGAAATCAAGAACAGTCGCACAACTGTTCTTGAATTTGATGAATAGTCGTACGACTGTATATATAGTCGTACGAGTGTTCTTGATTTCCAGGTAATTTTCTTTCCAGTTTGCTTCAAATAAGATTTTGGCGAGATTCTGACTTTGGAACGGTTACAGTCACACGACTGCAATTACAGTCACACGACTGTAATGTACTTCCAGAATCAGAATTTTCGTTTTTATCCTCAAAAATTTCCAAAAATCCCAAAAAATTCAGAAAACCCCAAAAATCATCAAAATGAATTTTGTTGTGTGCACTCATGACCTTAGATTCAATTTCCAGTAAAATTGCATATAGAACAATGCCACGACGGAGACCCAGTTCTCCCAAAAACCGACCCACCTCACATGTAAAAAATGCATGTAACCAGAAAAATTGTTTTCAAAATGATTTTCTCACAAAAACCAAAAATACAGGAATATTTCAAAACGTTTTCCAGGTCTAACCGGGCCGGCTTGCCGAGCCAACCCGGTTATCCCTTAAATGCATGCCACCCAATTCTTAATTTCCCAATTCTGTCGATTTAAGTCCTATTTGTGGCATGCTATATATTATGCTAACCCTCTGTTTTGCAGATTTTAATTTCTTTTATCTTTATTTTGGATGTATTTTAATAGATTAAATCATGTATCCTAGGTGATTGTAACCTTTTTTTAGATAAATCGTGTATTATAGGCGCTTGTAAAGTGAGGCGAGAGTTTTTTTTTTCATTCGATTTGGTTATAGGCCAATCAATATTTATTTCTTTTTCTTTATTTTTGTATTATGTGTTCGTATGCGCGCTGTATGCCTTTTATATTCAATAAAATTGACTTTAGATTTTGAAATACCATTTTGAGAATATTGGTAATATTTAATTTAATTAGACACGAAATAAGGGACTTGTCCGGACCCGAATCTCTGGATAGTGTAGCGACCGTTCGTCCGGTTCAGCTACCTTAAGAATTTCCCGGTTGAGCTGAGCCGGGTGGCGACTCTACAATATTCATCGAGACTTAGGTCTCGGTTCTTTTATGCATTGATTTCATTTATTTCCTAAAACCCGTTTTCTATTTATAAAAACCCCACGCGATGGAGGGGCCTGCCCGAGATCGTGGCCCCCCTTCCGAAAGGGAGTCTCGCATTCCGTCGAAAACGTCGTCCGCTCACACTTATTTCGGTAGTTGCCTAAGTTCCTTAAGTTTTTATGAAAACTTTTAGAAACTATTCCCCAGCAGAGTCGCCACTGTGAGCGGACGATCTTTTAAAACGGGATGCGGCGAAGCGGACCGAGGAAAAAGAATGATGATTAGATTTGATTTTTGGAAAATGGGTTTTGTTTATCTTGAGTTGGAAAATTATGGATTTAACTTGGAAATTCTTTTGTAGAAAACATTTTCCCGTTTTTAACTTAAAGACCTCGAAACTTAAATCCCGAGATCAGTGATAGAGTCGCCACCCGGATCAGCTTATCTGGGAATTCCTGTATAGCTCCCTACCGAGGACGGACTGCTATACCTAATCTAGAGATTTAGGGTCCGGGCAAATAACTTACTTAATCTCTAGCTTGCTTTCACTTTACAGTTTATATTACCATATTTAATTCGCTTTATTATCTTTCTCTAACTCCAATTTGTTTATTTTAATTATCCGATGCTAAAACAAAATGCAGGAAATAAATTACGGGAAATTAAATCATACATTCAAAATATACAAAAAAATAATAAAGGCCGATTATACAACCTAATTGAATAAAAAAATAAAAACTCTCGTCCTCACTTTACAATCGCCTAAAATACACGATTTATCTAAAAACTACAATCACCTAGGATACACGAATAAATCTATTAAATACATCAAAAATAAAAATAAAAAGCTGCAAAACAGAGGGTTAGCACAATATATGGCACGCCACAAATAGGACTCAAGTAAGACAGAATGGAATTTTAAGAATTCGGGAACATGCAATTAGGGGGATAACTGGGTCGGCTCGGCTAGCCGACCCGATTAGACCTGGAAAACATTTTGAAACGTCCCTGTATTTTGGTTTTGTGAGAAAATAATTTTTTTGAAAACAATTTATTTTCCGGGTTACTTAATTTTAGCATGTGAGGTGGATCGGTTTTCGGGAGAATCGAGTCTCCGCCGTGGTATTGTTCTAAATGCAAATGCACTGAAAATTAAATCTAAGGTAGTGAATGCACACAACAAAATTCATTTTTGGTGATTTTCTGAATTTTTATGGATTTTTAGAAATTTTTTCTGAATTAAAATGGAAATTCTGCTTCTGGACGGATATTACAGTCGTGCGACTGTAATTACGGTCGTATGACTGTAATTACAGTCGTGCGACTGTAAATAATCCAAACTAAGAATTTTGCCAAAATATTCAAAATAAAACTTAAAAGTGAAGGGAAATCAAGAACACTCGTACGACTGTATTTATAGTCGTACGACCATTCATCAACTCAAGAACAATCGCATGACTGTTCTTGATTTCCAGAAACAGAAAACGCAGGAAATAAATAAAACTGCACAAAAGCACACCAATTCACCCAGAAAGCATGAAAAATAGAGGGAATGAAGAGCATTCACCTTTTTGACGCTATCCACCGTAGGATTGACCCTTGGCGTCGCACCAATCCACTCAAATTTGCACTTTTTCCTCTTGAGTCAAGGTTGTGAAGTTATGTCTAAATTCTCCAAAATGCTTAGGATTCTTAGAGTTTCTAGTCCGAATTTTAATTTGTTTAGGAAGTTAGATTGTTAACTTATTGATTTCTAATAGATTTTAAACTTAACAATTGAGAATTAAAGGAAAAAGAAGAGGAAAAGAGTTTGTGGATTGTGATGAACTTTTCCTTCCCTTTTTCTTTCTTTTCTCCCCCTAAACTCTCTCTTCTTTCCACCAGAAATCAAAATGTCCAAGTGTCCTCCTTTCTTTCTTCCCTTTTCTTCTCTTTATCTTTCCTACTTTCTTGCTGCAAGGGGCGGAGCATTAATTGCTCCTCCTCTCTCCTCCATTTCTTATGTCATGGGTATGGTGTTCTGCACCTACTCCGATAGTACAGTCGTACGACTGTAACAACAGTCGCACGACTGTATTTTTCAATCGTGTGACACCTGCGTTTTTTTTTAAGGACGGAAAATTTATGCGCTTACATCCCCTCAACTATTTTACCGACCTATCTAACCCCTGATCTATTTTAAAGTGGTATTAATTGAGTTGATTTCTTTATTATGAATTTGATTTTGGGATTGAAAATTTTTTTGTTGGGAAAACTTGTTATTTGAGTTGATTTCTAGATTCTGAATTTGATTTTGAGATTGAAAAGTTTTTTTATTAGGAAAACTTGTTAATTGAGTTGATTTCTAAATTCGGAATTTGATTTTGAGAATTGAAATTAGAAGGGCAAATTGCTGGGAAATCTTCACTTTGTAATAGTTTGTAATATTAATTAAACAGAAGATGGTTTGAAGATGTTTGTAATAGTTTGAAATCTTTGGGTTCACAGTTTTTCAGTTTTGACCAGACAGCTAAATTTGAAATAGTGAAAAAATAGCCAAAAATGAAAACAAAGCAAAAATGGAGATGTTAATTATTAATACATGGCTATTTTCAGCAGCAAAATGGAGATGTTTGGTTATCAGAATTTGACTGAGAATAATATTCAGTAACCTAAATTAACCTTGAAATAGTAGTTAATTGAATTTTGTTGGTGTATTTAAAATCTGTTATTGGTAGAAAAAGCTCGCTAGCTATGTGAAAAGGAGGACCATTTTCTTCTACATAATGAACTTGAACTTGAGAAGCACTTGAACTCCCAATTCCAATTATGAAAATCAAATTCAAAATATAGAAATCAACTCAATTAACAAGTTTTCCCAACAAAAAAATTTTCAATCTCAAAATCAAATTTAAAATCTAGAAATCAATTCAAATAACAAGTTTTCCCAACAAAAAAATTTTCAATCCCAAAATCAAATTCATAATCGAGAAATCAACTCAATCAATACCATTTTAAAATAGATGAAGGGTTAGATAGATCGCTAAAATAGTTTAGGGGGCCAAGCAGCTCAAAAATAAAAGTTTGAGGGGTTACGGATGTATTTGGCCCCAGGGTTAAATTAGTGAAATTCCAGCGTGTGTCCTACATGTCTTTAGTGTTAGACGCGTGTAATGTACGTACTCAGTTATGTGTGGTTATGTTCATTTAATGGTTTAAAAATACCACTTTAAAATAGATTAGGGATTAGATAGGGCGCTAAAATAGTTGAGGGGGCCAAGCGGCTCAAAAATAAAAGTTTGAGGGGCCATGGATGTATTTGGCCAAGTTCTAATTGAATACCTGATGATTTATAAAGACTCTCAAAAAGTCACAATTCAATACATGATGACTTTTAAAAAATGCTAAAAAGTCTTAACTGAATAGCTCCGGATTCTAACAGGTTGTTTGTTTGATTGGATAAGAGGTGGGATAGGGATTTCTTATCCCTATCCCCCTCTTATCCCATGTTTGGTACCTAATTTATGGGATGGGATAATTTTTTTTTCCTTCCCCTTATCCCAGCTTTCCTGTCTCAGCACCACCCCCCCCCCCCCCCCCCCAGGTATAAGGATTGGGATAACTTTTATGGGTGAGAATTTACCCATTTGTCCAGCTGAAGGTCTTAAAGGACACAAGACTCCCTCAACCTTCGTCCATCTCCGAATGGCTTCGGCTGGAACTTCCTATCGAAGCAATAAGGGCAGGAAGAGCAAAAGAACCCTGGCGGAGCTGCGGCGGCATCGATGGTGGAGGCTTTGTAGTGATGGTCAGTCGAAGCCGGCGTCGCTGGGTGAGTTTCTGGAGGTGGAATGGAGGTTTGGAGATGGGGCTTTTTTCGGCAATGCTGCGGTGGAGCTTGAAGGAGTGATGGTGGCGCAGCCGAGGGATGGGCAGGTGTTGTTTGCTGATGGGAGGGTTTTGCCGGCGGCGGCAAAGGTTGATGATCAATCATGGCCAGCTGGAATTCTCTATGGTAGATTTCTGGTTTCACTCACCAGAATCTGTAGATTTTCGGTTGATGATCTATTATTATTAAATTTGAAATAGTAGTGGTTTAATTAAGATAGAATATGTATTTAACAAAAAAAAATAAATAATTACTCTACCAAAAAAAAAAAAAAAACGTATGTTAAATGTCCTTATGCTTTTATTTTTCTATGAAGTATTGTATTATAAAATTATTTCATAATGTAAGGCCATGGATAGTTTAGGGCACAAATTATTGTCTTTTTATTAAAGTCGTTAAAATTATTAATCCAGCACACCTCTGTAAATATCTTCTCAAAGCGAGTCCCATCCCTTCTCCTTCTTTCTAGACTAAGCTCTCCACACACCCATTTCAGGCGATCTGAACTCCCTTTCTCTGACTCATCGTCGTTTCTCTCCTCTTTGTTCGTCTCTGTCAGTTGCTGGTGGCCGGAGCTTTCTTCTTTCTTCGCTCTCTCATCGCCGCCGTTACCGCTATTCTTGAGTTCTACGGTATTCTCGCTTAAATCACACAACAACGATCACTTACACTTCACGATCGGCGTCGATTGAAGGTCGATGCTCTCCTTCACCGCCGACCAGTGGTATTTCTCCCTCTCTGCTTCTACTTTACAGTTTTTGAGAAGCTCGTGAAGCAGAAGAGTAGAAGTTGATTTCTTGATTTTTCAAACCAAATGGGGAGAGAATCCGATTAGGTATTGTTTCGTTTTCTCTATGGTTCTCAGTGTGTGAAAGATACAATGGTATATCGTTGGTTCTTTCCCTTTTTGTTTCTCAACTGATTTCGATCTCTGTGCTAATGAACTTGTTTTTTTTTTTTTTTTTTTTTTTTTTTTTTTTTTTTTATTACCTTCTCTATAAATCTGTAAAAAAAATTGGCCTCTGTAGTTAAGTCCTTAAAGTTCTCTCTATTGTATAAAAGATGCATTAAAGTTTGTATTATTGATGGCTAAAGAGGATGCTTCTGTTTGGTTAACTTATGACTTTGAACTTGAATTTTGAGGTATGTATTATGTGGTGTACTGGTGTTCAATTTTTTCTTTAAAGGCAGCAAGATTTGGTGCTTTGGATCAACCGAAGAATTTTCAAGATTGTGGTTTTTTGGTGAATTGGTTCTGATTGCTATTAATTTTAGCTGATGTTTTGGTTTGGGCTTCTCCATTTGTCAACCTGAAGTTAGCTTGATGAACCTGGTTGTTACTAATTTGTGTATTGTAAGCTTTAAAATGGATGGCTTTTTTAATTTTGTTATCGTTTTTATATGTTTGTTATTATTTATTTTTTTTCATGATAATTTCACGGGGTCGGGTAATCAATGGGTATCCGCTACCCATCGTGGGATGGGAATGGGATCACCTTGTTCAATATGCTGTGCACGGGACGGGTAGTTTCACTACCTACCCATTGCCATCCCTACACAGCAGCCACGTTCATTTGCAAGCAGTCTGATGCCGAATGGTCTGGCAAACAGATAGCAGACGGTGAACTTGAGGTCTCCGCTCCCTCTACCTATGAACTTCAGAGGAAGCTCTTTCAGACTGTTCTCTCTTCTGATTCTTCTGGCAGCGTCCAGTCATCTTTCTCCTTAATTACTCCCTCCTCCAGTGTTTTCCAGGTCTTGATATCTCCGCTTCAGTCTATCTCTCGTAGGGATTTAGTTCTGTCTCTTTTCACCAAATGGATTCGATGTTGATAACTTGCTTTCACTGATTTTAATTAATTAAATTTTCCATTTATAGAATGGATAAATTTAGTATTGATTGAGAATTCTTAAAGAATTAGCCAAATCATCATTTAAGTTTTTGCGAATTTCTAGGATGTGATTGAACGGGTGATTTAGAGTTGTAATTGAGTTAAATTAACATATGATTTGAATGAGTTAAATATGCTGTTTAGAGAATGTATGAATGTAATCTTGATTTAGAATTTTGGATGAATAATGAGATCATCTTTAACAACATCTTTAAGTTTTTGTTGATTTATATTATGTGATTGAGCTCCATTAGCTCATTCCTCCCTCCATTAGCTCACCGCCTCTAATCGAGGATAGTTGTTATACTTTCAATCATAATGACTGTTGTAGCTGAGGATATAATTCGTTTTATCTCTGCTACTCTCGATGCTTTTTTCATTGTTATGGTTGAGGCTAGACTGCACAATACTTGTCACTTGTTCATTTTATTGTTGGAATCTCAAGTTCTAATTCGTGATATAGGAAGTGAGGACTGTTGTTTTATTTTATTAAATTTTGATTACACAGGTTAATTTAATAAAAGTGACACTTGAAAATATATTGGTATTGGTTCTATCAAAAAAAGAAATAGATATATTGGTATTGGAAATATTGTTCAATGGTGTATGGAAGGAATAGTTTGTTTTTGCATATGAGGAAGGAAGAAAAATACATTTGATCTTTGGAATGTCATTTCCTAAATATAGAGCTTGAGAAATATGAGGTAAGCTTACACATGTATAATCCATTGTTTTGCTATCCTCATGATTGTTTTTTAATATTATTTTTGTTTAGTATATAGTTTTTGAATTCCTCGGTTAAGTGAATTTCTACAGTTTTTCGATGGGAGTCTAGTAAGTCCACTTTTCTTCATAAAACCAAATAAACAAGAACGAATTGAACGATTCAGTTCCAGTTGTGCTATACAGTTTGGTTCAGTCTACATTTTTCAGAAAGTCCCAGGCTTCGGTTTGTTTGTTTCAGTTCTTGGACCAATCCAACCATTGCTTTCCCCTAGTACACATTTATACATTGTGCGTATAAGATGACATATCTTCAGTTTTCTCCATTTTTGCCTCAGCTATTTCCATCATTGAAAGGCCCATCGTCACAAGTGAATGATAAAGAGTTCATTCCATACAACTGCAATTCCTCATGTACTACAAAACAGGAAGCAATATCTAGCCATAGTTTGATCAATTGGAGAGAAAAAGTTTAATCACGACAATGGCCTTCTCTTTGGGCATGAACTGCTATATTTATTCTTCTATGATTTGCAATGCCTCTGCCAACCATAACAATAACAATAGTGGCTATCATTTCCACTCAAAGGATGCAGCTTTCATCAAACGCGCAGCTGACTTAGCCGACAAATCTGCTGGCTTAACCTCTCCACACCCGAATTTCGGCTGTGTTATAACCCCTTCTTCTGGAAATGTAGCTGGGGAGGGTTACCTTTACGCTCAAGGTACTAAGCCTGCAGAGGTACAAGCTGTTGAAGCTGCTGGTGAGTTGAGCAAAGGAGCTACTGCTTATCTGAATATGGAGTCTGGGGATTGTCATGGAGACCATGCTGCTGTTTCTGCTCTTGTCCAGGTTTGCTTGTGAAGTTTCTAGCTTTTTACTTTGATGAGTGCAGGCTTTCAGCTTGTTAGATTGTGATTATTGGTGAAGCTTATTAGATAATTGGTGTTGTAGATTAGGCAGGAATTACAAGAGTTGTGGTTGGGATGAGGCATCCTTTGAGGCATCTTCAAGGTTGCGCTATCCGTGCTCTAAGAAGTAAAGGTTTGCAGGTTGATGTTCTTGGAGAGGATCTACAAAGTAAGATTATTGAGGTAAGCTTTTTAGCTTTTTGTTACATTTGTAAATTGGGGAGATTCTGATTTTCTTTCCTTTTTTTTGTTGTAATTCTTTTCTCTGTCTGCCATGGCAGATGCAGAGAGAAGATCACCAAACTAAGATTTGACTAATGGATCACTTTTTAAAATTTTTGTCTTTCATGTTAAAAAGGAGAGATATATGCTATTTGTATGATATTATTCAATGTAATGTAGGATGCTCAAAAGTCATGCCTCCTTGTCAATGCTCCTTTAATTCATAGAGCTACTTCTCGAGTTCCCTATTCTGTTCTCAAGTATGCTATGACTCTTGATGGTGAGAATTGTGAATCAAGTAATTTTTTTTTTTTTTTCACTTGATGTTTATAGCTTGATGATTATAGAATGAAGTAAGTTAACCCCTGATGCATCCATTAGAACTCTCAACCTTCGAGGTATTAGCTAATGAGATTTCCTGGATTCTAACAGGAAAAATTGCCACCAGCAGAGGACATGCAGCATGGATAAGTAGCAGGAAGTCAAGGAATCGGGTTTTCGAACTAAGGGGCAGAAGTGATGCTATAATTGTTGGAGGAAATACTGTACGTAGGGACAGTAAGTATGATTACTACTCCTGACAAGTTATTTTCATGATCTAAAGATGTCAAGTTGGTTTTTGATTAATGCTACTAATTAAATTTTTGGATTAGATCCCCGATTAACTGCTAGACATGGTGGCGGACACATGCCCATGCGGATTGTAATGTCACAGACGCTTGATCTTCCTGAGGAAGCAAACCTTTGGGACATATCTGAAGTTCCAACCATAGTTGTTACACAAAGAGGAGCTAGGAGGAGTTTCCAGAAACTACTTGCATCGAAAGGGGTTGAAGTGGTCGAGTTTGACATCTTAAATCCTAGAGATGTTATGGAATATTTTCATGATCGTGGATACATTTCGATTTTGTGGGAGTGTGGAGGGACGCTGGCAGCTTCTTCTATTTCGGCTGGTATTATACACAAAGTATGTCCTCCTTGTAAATTCTGTTTATTTTTCCTTTTACAGGAGTATTATTATACATCTCTATCAGGTTGGGCATTCGGATATTACTTTGGTAAGTGAAAACAGTTATGGAGAAACTTTGCTAATAAAGGCATGAGAAAAAAGGTCATTTCAAATTTAATTGAAAATTTCACAACTTTGACGCACACTAAATAGTACTCGTCTGAATTCATTGGTTTGAACTACATTTATAAGTGGTAGAAGTTGTCTAATGCAGCAGTCCTTTGAGCATCTGTCGGTCTCCTGTGCAATACTAAGCATTTGCTTACTCTAAAATACACCTTTGATTCATTTATGACTTTCCTTTTATCATAAATATTTTGTTGCAGATTTTTGCATTTGTTGCCCCTAAGATTATTGGTGGAAAGGATGCACCATCTCCTGTGGGTGAACTAGGAATGGTTGAGATGTCACAAGCCCTAGATTTGATTGATGTCTCCTATGAGCAGGTTGGTTCATTCTTCATGATTAATTTGCTTTAGTGAACTTTAATTTGTTTGTTACAGTTTTTCCTCTTATTTTATTGTTTGTGACCGTATGAGATGCTCACCTTGTGTCTGCAGTATTGTCTTCATCATATAGAATCTGTATGTAAAGGACATTTTTGCAATTTATTTACATGGATCATCAAAGCAATCCATTTGGGAAAGTTTATTCTAGATTTGAAGCTAACTGGCAAATAGGAAATTTATCCATTACGTTGCCTCCAACTGGCTATGTTCTAATTTTTGGTTGGGTCATTCTCAATTACAACCGGCGGTCTTTGGAAATCAGTCTCTATGTTGTTTACTTTTAATGCTTAATTGAGGTTTACTCCTAAAGTAATTTGATCCTTGTTTTTGCACTTGGAGCCACTGGTTAGTTATCGTTTAGTGACCATGGATCACATAATTCTCTGAGTTGAACACAAACATTTTGAATTGGATTGATAAATGAATAGTACTTTTTCTTTTACTTTAAATCAATTAAAATGATGGATGCTAAAGTTAATAGCTTTAGTTGGATTTGCCCTTCTACAAACTGGCCATTCTGCATTTGAAACACCAATTCTGCTTGCTAGTCATTTCTAATACATTTTCAGAACCTAAATGAGATAATTTTGCCCATAGAGGATAAGTACTTGGCGAATAGGCTAGAAAAGTATTGTTCACATTTTTAGTGTCGGAACTAGAACTTCTTGAAATACTAGGAAACATGTTAATATGACCAAACTAAGAGTTGGAGAGCTTGTAGAACACAATAACTTGAGTACCCTCAGTTTAAGTGCTTCAAAGCAATAATGTGTAAATCTTGAGCTTTTAATGATTTTTGCTATAATACCATTCTATTTTAGAATTTTTTGCTGTTGTAGGTCTAGATGGGTAAAATTATTTGATTTGTTTGCTGCTTTCTCTTAGAATCTATGATGTGTGGATGTAAGGGCTTATGAAGACAGAACCCGACAATCTCTTGAACATTTGAACTAATCGCCTGAAAATACTTTCTTGTTTTCCCTTTGACAAAGTGTCCACTTTGAATGTAACTGCTGCCTAATAGAGTTACTAGAGGATAGATGCTTTCACAAAAGAAAGCAGGTTTACTACATAATTAACGACTTAGGACGTTTTTTAAGAAGGGGCTTAGGACACAAACGCTTCTTTTTTTCACAAAAATCATTTCTTTCTAAGGTGTAGTATATGGTTCTTATGAAAATTGAACCCTATGTGGGGAGAAATGCCCTTACAACCAAGGCATAGTTGGATGGGTTGGACATGTAGACACTTTGATAGGCACTTATAACATAAAATAATAATATTATATGCTACTTCTGGTGTACTGATGCGTAACAGTTTTTTTTTATCTAATTAATATTTACTCTAGCAAGCAGCAATGACTAAAGGTAGTTTGGTAGAAATGTGAATATAAATTAAAGCGCTTATCAGACTATAGAATCAAATTTTCACTCTTGCCAGCCAGAACTTTTATATTCTCCTCTAAATTAGTATTCTTCTGACCGACTATTTTCACCTTCTACACTGGTAATAGTGGCATATTCTCTACCCGAGTCAATATCCTTATAATATCTTGTGTACTTCTGCAAATTTTCTCTGTGAAACTGTACATGGAAGCTTGCTAAAAAATGTTGATTGTTGAATACAGCAATTCAAATGAAAAATATAGTCAAGTTTCCGTCTTCTAAATTTTTACTTTTATCCTGCTTCATAGGTGCAGTTGCAATGGTGCTGAAAAAAAAAAAAAAAAAAGCTAAATTGCTATTGGATGAAATATGGGAAGTGGTGATAGATTTATTATATATTATGTCAAGTTCTCTTATTCATTTTCATTGTTGTTGCATTCTGGCACAATTGAACAGGTTGGACCAGATATGCTTATCAGTGGGTTTCTCCAGCCTATCCCAGAGTTGACTCCATTTATCCCATCTGAGGATGAAACTTTTGCAATTGATCCAACTGTCTCTCCTTACGAATCAAGTGTAATATTTTTCTATAAGACTTGGGACCCCTATGGAGCGTTTTCAAATTTTTCTCCTCATCCCATTCAAATGCTTGACGAGAATGGTGAATATGTGACATGGTCAACTGTGGAACACTTTTACCAGGTACTTGCACATATAGCAGTATGATTTTAGTTTCTCTTATTTGGGTTTTCTAAATTTTGATTCTGTATGCAAATTTTAGGCGCACAAGTTTCAGGGTGTGGATGATCCTGTTGCAAAAGATTGCATTGAGAAGATAAAATCAGCAAAAAGTCCTGAGGAAGCAGCAGGAATAGGAAGGTCAATGCAGAGGAAGCGACCTTATCTGGTTTGTTTATAGGTTTTGACATATCACTTATCCATGTGTTTTACATAATATAGTTTTGTCTTTATTCAATATGTCTATGTCTGAAACCCAAAAATGGATGGTGGACAAGTACTTCCCCTTGCATGAAAAAGGACACCTAAATCATAGCAATGAAGTATAACATGGGGATAATAATCGGTTGAACTGGTTGAACTGCTTAACATTAGACAAAAAATGACACGTGGTAAATGATTTATTTGGTGGTAGTGAGGGTCACATTTCAGTTTTTGTTGGTAGAATGACCATAGTGTAATACACTGTTGGTTGCCAGCAATGTAACGCGGAAACTTTGATTTTGAAGGAGTTTTTACATGCGTTTTGAAAACTAAAATTTTTAGAAATTTGTAATTTACATTCCAGGTCAATTCGAAAATTGAAAACTCGTTTCATTGAGTGGATGCATTTCAAGAAGCTAACCAACATTAAGTGATCTCTCTTCATGATCGATGCAGTCAATTATGTCTCTCCTAGAAGTTGGTCTGGGCCCTGGTCACATCGTATTAAATCTCTATTGTTTTTAAATCGTCTTCGTCAAGCTTTTAAAATGATAAATATTCGCAAAGGCATCTTTAGGACTTTAAAATTTATAAGTTTACCTTTAATGTTTTTATTGCTTACACATTTCTCCCCACGTTTTTGTGCCCTATATTCTTTTTATAAATATGTTTCCCGGTATCCATCTTCATTTTCGTGCAATATAGTTGAATGTGAAAAAAATTGTATATATTAACACGATTACAACTTTAATACAGTAGAAAAGGATGTTTTTCACATCATTGCAATTGCTATATTAATCTAATCCTTGCAAGGAATGAAATGAAATTGGAGTATGAATTTGATTCCTGTAAATTGCATTAGTTTTAGTCAATGTAAATTTGTTTTAGTTGGAATGGCTGCATTTTTCATTCCATTTTATGTAATAGCTGATATTTTATTCGAAGATATGGATATTACAAGATCAATGTGGAAAGTCCAGCTTACTTTCCTGGTAATACGAGGGAACCTAATAATCCGTGTGATGTGCAGGTGAGATCTGATTGGGACAATATCAAGATTGACATCATGTCTAAGGCACTAAAATGCAAGTTTTCTATTTATCCGCATTTAAATTCTATGTTGCTGTCAACTGCTGGATCTGTTCTTGTCGAAGCTTCCCCGCATGATCTCTTCTGGGGTGGCGGTCGGGAAGGTGAAGGCTTAAATCATCTGGGTAGATTACTGATGCAGTTGAGATCAGAGTTTCTTGGTGAGTCCTCTACATGAAATGAAAATAACATGCAAAACTCTATAATTCATTGATGAATTAACTAATTATATGTGATATTGTTTTATTTTTTTATTTATTTTTTTTTTTTTATGTAACATTGTTCCCTACTGAAGATTAATAGTGATGATGAAATTTTGTATGAGCCTAACACTTTATTTTTTTTGTCTTAGAAAAAAAGGTAATACATAATACATGGGCCATCCTTCAACTTTAGCATTAGTTTTTACTGAAGCCTAACTTTGCTGTTTAGTTTATAGAATTAAAATACTTTTATTTGCGTGGAAAACTGAAGTGACAAGAATCTTGGCTATGTCAATAAGGTTACCTGACATCTCATCCTAGCTACTTTTCTTTAATGACAGCTTTTTTCCTCTCTTTTTTATTTTCTGCTCATTTCTAATCTCATAAACTAAAACTTAGTTGGCAAAAGATTATTTTTAAATGCTGTTTTTTCACAAATTTTGACGTCGAGCCTCTGAACTTCAATGTAGTGAAATTAAGCGCATGGGTTTTGATTTCCATTAAATTTATCTCTTTTTGGACGAAAGTGGTGGTTCGGGGCCTATTGCATCCCCATTCGGGGATTTAGCGGAAATCCCCTCCGGAGATTAAACGGGGATGGGGACGGGTCCGCGGGGCGGGGGAAGTAAATCCCCTCCCCGTCCCCATATTTAGTAAATGGGGACAAAATTGTTCCCGTCCCCGTCCCGCGGGGATTCTAAATGGGGAAAACCCCGTTCGGGCGGGCCCCTGTATTGGTTTTGTTCACCAATACCAGTTTTGTTTGGTTTGTATTCAAACCAAAATGATTTAATTTGGATTGAACCGAAATCAAATTGAAATATAATTCAGATTGGTTTGTTTCCAAATTTTCACTTTATTTGGTTCAGGGCGATTTTGAACCGAATCGGTCCTTACCTCTCATGTTTACACCTAGGTTGGTTTGTTTAAAGCAATAATAAGTTTGTACTATCATTACAGCAATACTTCTAACTATTTTTTTTAGCTGTCCTTCAAATGAAAATTCATGTTGAAATGAAGTTAACATGAATTTAGGAAATGATTAGCTTACACGTGTATAATCTATATTGTTTTGCTATCCTTAATATTATTTGTTAGTATTATTTTTGTCTGGTATATAGTTTTTGAATTCCTCTATTAAGTAAATTACTATAAAGTTTTTCAAAATTGTAGTCTAGTAAGTCACTAGTGTTTGTGAATTTCTTCATAAAACCAAATAAACTGGAACAAATTGAAAGATTCAGTTCCATTTGTCCTATATAACCTAATTCAGTCTGCATTTTTCAGAAAGTTGTAGGCTACTGTTTGTTCATTTCAGTTCTTGGACCGATCTAACCGTATCTTTCCCCTAGTACACATCTTGACATTCTCTGTGTATGAGGTGACATATGTTCAGTGTTATCCATTGTCGCCTCAGCTATTTTCCATCATCCAAAACAAGTGAATGATAAGGAGTTCCTTCCATGCAACGGCAATTCCTCATGTGCCACACAACATGAAGCAATGACCTCCTCTTTGTGCATGAACTGCAATCCTTATTCTTCTATAATACACAATGCCTCTGCCCAATGTATAGTGTCTCAGTTCGTATTTTTATTTTATTTAAGGAAAATGGAATGTCCAATGTCTAATGGAGTCACGTGGCAGCTAATATGTAATGTGGAAATATGAGAGCAAGTCAATTTGTGAATTTTTACTATAACGAAAATTGTGAATTTTGATATTGTCAAAAGGGTTAATAATATTGACAATTAAAAGTTAAACTCCATTTTGGGATGTCAAAGCGTCGAAAGTAGTTTTCTTTTTCTTTTTTCATTTGTTTTTTGTTTATTTTTACTTTTCGGGTAATTAACTCTTCAAATATCTGTCTACCAAAACGCCCTTAAAAATTTTTCCATACATAAAAACCCTCAATCCCTTAATATATTCTTCTTTTTGATCTTGGTCTGTCTTGTTAATTTCATCTTTCTCTAAATTTTATTTGTTAAAAATTTCCTTGCCTCGCGTAATTGAATTTCAAAGCCATTATTAAAAGTTAAAAATCCTTTCTATGTCTCTCACTCTCTACGTATCTCTGTGTGAACTTGGAAATGTATGTATTCCATTCCCGGCTGATGTTTTGTTATAGCATTGGGATGTCATTATGAGTTGTATTAGCAAATGGTGAAATGTGGCAGGGAAAGAATCATGGAAGTCCCCCTGGGTGTGTCAGACGCGAAAGAACAGACGGATAGAGCCTAGCGGGGAAGGGTTATATATATGGGAGGTGTTGTAACGTTTGGGAATGTTGTATTCAATTAAAAATACCTTTAAATTGGATATATAATAAGGAACCGTATACTGGTCAACAGAGACGAAGATTGAAGAGTTTTGAAAGTATTTTTTTGACAACAGGTTAAATTATTTTGCACGTGTGTGGTGGTTTTGGAACGTGTAACGATTATAAATGCAGCATTGCAATCATAGTATTAAAAAATTGAAAAGACCTGCAGAAAAATGACTAAGAGGCCATATTTTGCAGCTTAATTATTCTACTAAATTTTCTCATTTCCCTGTCATATAACATGCTTACCTCTTCTAATGATGAACTGCTGGTATGGTATATACACACCTAGGTGGTTCATTTTTGTTATCATTTTTGGCTAGTTTAACTTTGAGATATGAAGCCATGTCATCGACACGAGCATTTAACTCTTGAAGAAGCAACTCGGCCTTTTCTAATTAAAGCTAGAGGGATAAAAATAATGGATGGGAGTTCTATGCTATCTTCAAGACTTGTATCGTAACTATTAGAGAATACTATATTCTCATCAAGTCTCCAATGGTTTGAATTGAAAGAATGGTATAAACGATTAGTCAAAGGTGGAACATTAGTAGCGATAATTTCTTGTGAGACTAATGCAATAGGATCAAGAGGAAAAATAGTAGTTATTGGTACTATTTATCAAGCTTCAAATAAAGATTAGTATGTTTTGACATTTGGATAGATCAACATACATATCTTGAAAAAGTGAAACTCGAGCCTTCTCGGATAAAGCGCATTAGCTTGTTGAAGTGCCTTTACCAGCCGAATCAAGTAAGGATTTCCTTCAAGAGATAGCAATTCATCAACAATATTAGGAGAAGAAGCAAATAGAGGAGTGTTGATTATTTTTCTTTTCCCTTCATAGGTTGAGGAACATATTTTTTTTTTTTAAGGTTGCTATATAACTAAAGTTATGGATTAAAATAGAAATGTATGGATTTTCTCCGAGGAAAGAGATAAAAACCCTATCCACGGAGAAAAAATTATTTTAGTTCTTTATCTTTAAAGAGGAGGAGTCCTCCTGCTCATACTTACACCCATCTCCATCTTCTCTTTTTCTTATTCCTCTTTCTTTTGGTGTGTGTTCTTTTTCCCTTAAAATAATTCACATCCGGCATATTATTAGTTTCAATTTTAGAATCATCTTCCTCAATAAATTTGTTGCTATACAATACAAATCCGATAGTATTTTTATCGATGGATTGGTTGTCATTTGTTCATACTTAAAGATTCATAGAGATCTGTACATCGTAGATACCCAAATTTATCCTTTTTAAGCAAAATTATGCAGATCTGCTAAGCTGTATGGTATTATGCAGTAAGTTTGAGTTCTTATGGCTGTAGATCTTCGATAACGAATGATAAAATTTAGTAAAATGTAAGTTGCAATGTGGTTTTTTTTATTTTTACTATTTTAGTATTTTTTCTTGCTCTAGTGTCAGGTTTTGTTTCTCTTACTAATATGGTGAGTTTATTTTATTTCGATTATCGTAGGAGAATGTTTAATTTATTTAGTTTATTTAGTTTCATTACCATGATATTGTAATCTGGAATTTGAAATATATATAAAAAAAAATTATGGATTTGTTGTTGTATCATGTCAATGCTATTATACAGGAGATCATCAAAATCATCTTTATTACAAGCATTGGGATTACCAGAGAGCAAAAGACCTAAAAAAAACCAATAAAATGGATTCGAATAAATTGGTTCAATTTTTAGTCTTTATATGAGATGATTTTGATTTTTGGTTCGTTTTTACTAAAAAGAACCTACAAAACCAAAAACCGAACCTAATAATAAAAATAATAATATTTTAATTTGTCACCTAGGTTAATTAAATATTGTAATTTCAAGTTTGATTATAATTAAAATATTAGATTGTAAACTCGAACATTTTAGTGGTATTTTTTTATACTTTATATTAGATTGAATAATCGTTGATATTTTATACTTTATATTATAAATTCAAATATTTCAATCGGTTTTTTCTTGAGTCGAATCGAATCGAACCTGAAGTCAGAATTCCATAGATAACCATAAACAAAATAAACAGACTTACGATTTATGTGCAGCGGAAACTCGTTTATGGAATGGATCTGATCTACGCGAGAAACCGAATCGTTCTGGTTGCCTTTCCTACGAGTGTATGAATACACTGAGTACGGGCTATATCCGTGAATTCTTCCGACGAACGAAGAAGTAATCCGTGTTTTAGCGGTAGGGACGTTTTCCCCGGGAGTAGAATGGGAATCTCTACGATTCCTTCTCTTTCGGAAATAGAGAAACTTTTTCTCTATTTATAGTGGAAATTCCAACTTCCATCTATATATAGGGTCGGACCAAATTACACATTTGGTCCCTGTAATTTACACATAATTACAGTTTAGTCCCTGCCATTCCAAAATGTCATGGGCGGACCAAAAACCAACATCTCCCACTCGCACATGACAAGACACACTTTCATTGCGATTGAACACATACACTTCTTTCAATTTTTATTCGGCGAATTCACGCGACCAGTCAACGTAACGGTTAAACCTTGAAGCTCTCCTTCATCGTTCCACCTTTAGCTTAACGTGACTTCCCCCTAGTCCATTTTCCATGATCACTAGTTTTCGACTCACTTTTGATCTCACGAAAACATTCATATACACTACATACCTTTTCCATGAAAAAGTATTGAGCTCGAGTGTTATATGTTTACTAAGTGACATGTTACTGAAAATGTACTTCCTCTCTATAAATAACCTTCCACCATATGTCTAATGCTTATCTGACTGGTCCTTATATGCCCGTTCATAGCTAACGAAGCCTAGTTTAGGGTTCTAATCAAGTTAATCATCAGACATACCCTTCTTGTTATTTACAAGAGTCCTTAAGGGTGAACTTGAAACTCATAGTTTCATTTGGGTCTCACATTAGGAAAGTTGAGATCAATTTTCTTCTTTTCATCCCTTGGTCGGCTTTTACACATATTACTAAAATATGCCATAGTGTTAATCCACTTAGGACGTATGTTTTATAAACACTATGCGAAAGCATTCAGTCTCTAAATGCAACTCATGCATCAGTACCTCTAGTCCACATTTAAGCCTTTCATAGGACAGCTTTCGGTATAAACGAAATGATGATATTACGCAAAATATCACATATGGAGTAACTCACACTCCCACTTTTACCTATGAATACACAATCATAGTAAGAGATTCATCTATGTGAGTATATGACATTTCGCCAACATACTGAACTATACTCAATAGCTCTATGTGTATCGCTTTAATTAGTGAATGAATTTGAACACAACAAATAACTCACATTCTATTGCAATAGAATTTGCCAAAGTTATTATAACAGTTCAAAAACAACAACATGTTCCTATAACCTACGAAGACCAAATCCTAAAATGTGTTTACTAAAAACATTTGGAGCTATTGGCTTCGTTAACGAATCTGCAATCATATTACCAGTTGGAACATGCACTAAACTTATTTCTCTCTGTGCTATTTTGTCTTTAACAAAATGATATTTTATATCGATATACTTGCTTTTTCCATGATAACAAATATTCTTGGAATAAGATGTCGATGCAATGCTGTCGGAATAGATAGTCGTATATTTCCTTTTCGGCAATAGATCCAAAAGATCTATGAAGCGAACCAACACGCTTCTAGTACTGCAGCTACTGCAGCTACATATATCGACTCCATAGTGGATAATGCCATGCAAGTTTGTTTCTTGCTACATCAGGAAAATGCACAATTTCCTATAATGAAAATATACCCAGACGTGGACTACCTCTCGTCTTTATCAGTTCCGTGATCAGCATCTGTGTATCCCTTTAACTGCAGATCCTTTTCCTTGGTAATAAAGGGAATAATTTGAAGTCACCTTCAAATATCTCAATATCATTTTCACTACTGCCCAATGCTTCAAACCTGGATCAGTCTGATAACGGCTTGCGAGACCCACCGCAAAACTTATATCAGGTCGTGTACAAATCATAGCATACATCAAGCTACCAATTGCACACCTAAAAGGAATTCTCTTCATCCTTTTAGTCTCTTCTGGAGTCGTGGGACACATACTTGCATTTAGTTCCGTACCTTATGCAATAGGGGTTAGATCGGGATCACAGTGAGCCATACTGAACCGTTCTAAGATCTTATTGATATACATCTCTCGTGAAAGAGCCAATAATCTCTTAGATCGATCTCTTGAGATCTTAACCTCAAGAATGTAATTAGCTTCTCCTAGATCCTTCATCTCAAAGTTAGAAGACAACTAAGTCTTTACTTTCTTGAGTAAGGAAGTGTCATTTCCTACTAAAAAAATATCGTCAACGTATAACATTAGAATGACAAACTTCCCTCCGTTTTCACGCTTAATGTAGACACACAAGTCTGCATTAATCACCTTAAATTGCATTGATATAATCACTTCATGGAAACGAAAATACCATTGTCTTGAAGACTGCTTAAGGCTATAAGTTGATCTTTTCAACTTACAAACCTTATGTTCTGGTCCCTGGACAATGAAACCTTCAGGTTGAACCATATAGATTTCTTCGTTCAGTTCACCATTTAAGAACACAGTCTTTACATCCATTTGATGTAATTCAAGGTCCATACATGCTACAAAAGCAAGTACTATTCTTATAGACGTGAAACGAACAACAGGTTAAAAAAAAAATCTCCTGATGGTCAATTCCTTCCTGTTGTGTAAACCCCTTCGCAACCAGCCGACTCTTAGTCTGGATAGGTTTCCTATCCGCTGATCGCTTTATCGTATGTACCCATTTATTCCCAATGGCTCTACGCCCTTTGGGCAGATCAACTAGTTCCCAAACTTTGTTGACCCTTATTGACTCCATTTCATTTTCCATTGCTTTAATCCATTCTTCTTTCGCTGGGGATTCCAATAACTCTCTCATGTTATTTGGAATATCTTTAATTTGAGTTACGATCGAGAGAGCTTCGCTATCAACTAAATGATGGCGTCGCGGGATATTTCCCCTCTGTGATCGTCTTAGAGTTTCTGCTTCTTGATAAACAAATCTCATATATTCATCAAGGTGTTGGGCAGAACTCTCACTGGGACCACTCCCACTGGGATCTATATCCATATTCACACTTGAATTTGGAATAAGACTCCCACTCAAATCAAGACCACTCAAGTTAGGGTCAGGATTACTCAAATCCGCTTGTGAAGGTTGAAAAACATCATTCTCTTCCCTTTCCCTTACGTCTTCAACTTCATTCCTCCCACTCGGATTGAGCGATCCTGAAGTTTCAGACTCTTGAGTTTTAAAGAAGGTGAATTTCTTATCCACCTCTCCCAGCTAAGGAAATTCATTCTCTAAGAATGTGACATCTCGTGACTCAAATTCTGTTATTTGACCATTCTCATTCTCTCCCACTAGAACATATCCTTTGGAGAGATCAAGATATCTTATAAAGATACCTTTCTTGCCTCTTGGGCCTAGCTTGCCATGCTTGCTAGATGTATCACGAACATAGGTAGCACATCCCCATGGTCGTAAATGGTTCAAATTTGGGCTTGCGGCTCGTCCACAATTCAGAAGGCGTGGTTTCAACGGACTTAGAAGGTACTCTATTGAGTACATAGGTGGCAGTCAATAGTGTGTCTCCCCAAAAGGAGATAGGCAAATTGGCTTCAGCCATCATAGACCTTACCATCTCTAAGAGGGTTCGGTTTCTTCTTTCCGCTACTCTATTTTTTTGTGGAGTCCTAGGTATTGTCAACTGATGTTCAATACCTGTTTCATCACATAAAACTTTAAATTCCTCGGGAGAGGTACTCTCTTCCCCACATCGGTCCTTAAAGCTTTGATTCTTTTCTCTAAATGATTTTCAACTAGAGTCATAAATCGTTTGAAACATGCTAATGCTTCAGATTTATGTTAAATCAAATAGACATGACCATACCTTGTATAGTCGTCTATGAATGTAATGAAATAGTACACACCATGCCTGGCCCGAACATTCATTTGTTACAGATGTCAGAATGGATTAGTTGCAATGGTTGGTCAGCTCGCGTAGCTTTACCAAATGGTTTTCTTGTCATGTTTCCTTTTAAGCAGCTATCACAAGTTGGGAGATCTATTGTTGATAAATCAGCCAACAAACCTGCGTTAGCCAATCGTACTGAACGATGTTGACCAATGTGACTAAGTCTTGCATGCCACATTTTTGAAATGCTAACATTATCCACAGATGAGTTAACAGTAAAGGAAAAACTATTATGACACACATAATTTGGATCCAAATCCAAAACAATAAAACCATCCAACAAATATCCACCACCAAAGCAGATATTGTTTATAAAGAGACTAAAATTGTTCAATTCAAAAGATAACATGAATTCCAAATTCATGAGGGTAGAAACAGATATCAAGTTCCTTTGAATTCCTAGGAGCATAGAGGACATCTTCAAGAAATAATGGGCGACCACTATTCAAGACTAGCTGTCAACAGCCAATCCCTAAGACTTCCTCTTAAGAATTGTTTCCCACGTATATCCACCTTGTTCCTCGTGGAACACTGCGGAACTTAACAAAAGAATCTCTATCCTTTGTTACGTGGTCTGTTGCTCCTGAGTCTATGATCCACAAAGGACGAGATTCGGTTAGGAAAACAGAACTTGAAACAAATGTATAACACTTATACACTTCGGTAACATTTACCTCAGGAGCTTTGCAATCTTTTGCAAAATGCCCTTCTGTTTACGATTGTAACATTTCACCCTAGAAATGTTAAAATCTTTCATGCCCTTTTTTTGAACCGGAGTACTGCGCATCGATCTCTTTGCCTTCTTCTTGAAGAACCTCGTGTTCCTCTCCTTGGACTTCAGACCAGGACTTGAACTAGCCATGTGAACCTCAGATTTCACACTAAGAGAGGCCAGACGGTCTTCTTCCAGTTCAAGATGATGAATGGTATCATCAAAGGCCTTAATGTCGTTGACATGAGTTAGGTGCAACTTCATACGCTCCCACTCGACATGAGTTAGGTGCAACTTCATATGCTCCCACTCATTCGGCAAAGAACGTATCACAGCTTGAACTTTCTGCTCCTTGAGAGCATAAATCGCACTAAGCATGTGTTATATACGTGAAACTTTTTCACGATATCATCATTCATCGCACTAAGCATGGTGATGCGGGCAGATGAGTTCTTCCTCTTCCAGGCTTGATAAGCCTCAAGGTCCCTCTTTGTTTGGGCGGTGTTACCCTCATGAGGAACCATTATTCTCTCCAGAGTGTCAAGAACCTCTTGTTCTTCAATTATGTATTGGACTTTCATAGCCCAAAATTTATAATTGTCACCGTTCAAACGAAGGTCCCTTATTTAGGTAAGCAACTATTGCTTTTGAAGCAGTTATTGAAAAACCGTTAAAGACAAAAGTAGCACTGATAAGTAAGCGATACACCATATTTATTATAAGATCATTTAAAACTAAAAATAGTGTTTGGTTCACTTAAAATCGAACATCCATGCGCAATGCATCGAGTCACCATTTACATAGGCTAATACAAACACCATATTAGGTTTAAATTTCTAATAATAAATATATATTTAGTATTGTTTTAGATTATATTTTAATTTATTTAACATTTATACTTCTGTTAAGTATAAAACTAATGAGTAATATAACACTTAGTTATAATCTCAAAATAAATAAATTAAAAAAATGACTAAAACAAATAACCAAAATAGCAATGTTTAACAAATAAACATTTTATAATACCATATAGAAATATCCAACATTTAGTCAAAATTACCACCACAAAAAAAAACTTTAGCACAAAGCCCTTCAATACAAAATTGAAAAACGAAATCAGCAAGAGAAATAGTGAAAAATGAAGAGCTCAATCTTCGTTTACATCGAGTGGAACTGTCTCAATTTCTTTTAAGACGACTGGGATCATCTCTACGAACTTATAGTAGAGATCCAAAAGCATGTTCAACAACATCCTTAATAACAGCATCCAGACAGGGCGACGAACCAACTTGTTACTTCTAAGTAACATGGTTCTAGGATTATAGGATAACTTAGCTCCCGTTTTAGCCAAGGTCAACACAAACACTTTGCATTGGGATCCATAATCCTATTCAGGAACTAATCCATCAATGGAGTCCACTTTCGTCAAAATCAGAATTTTCTCCAAAATAGAATTTTTTAAAGTGTTTTTCACGAAAAGCATTTTTCGCAAATTTAACATTTTTAATTGATCAATTCCAGAGGAAAATCCTCCTTTCCAGACAAGCTCTAGGATTTCCCGGTTTTAACGCATTAAACCGCTCCAAAACTCTAACAATATTCCCTTCCTCCAACGGGGAATACCATTTAGAGAAAAGCTCATCTTCAAGTTTTTGGACAGTCCTCGTCTCCTCGTGAACTGGATTATTTTTACCGTTTTTACGAACGTTTTCATTTCTATAACATATATAGAAATAACCAAAACTTGTTAATGATCAACCAAAAATCAGTATATAAATACACAATAGATATACTGAATTTTCTTGAATTTATGAAACATAAATTAAGCATTTATACACAATAAATACTAGTAAATTTAGTTTAAAAATATCAAATGAATTCCAAAAATTCATCAAAATATACCAAAAATTCAAGAAAAATGTAAATTTCAATACGTCGTCCAAAATTTGACGAACTTTGGACGACGTAAGTCACCGCACGCGCTCACACGCGCCGACCGGATCTGTTCCACGCGCCACCACGCCCACCACAGGGTATGATGACTCACATGACACGTGGCAACCTGTGATTGGTGCTGACGTGGCAATAATGCCACGTGTCATCACCTGATTGGGTCAATGAATGACGTGGGTGATGACATGTCACACTGATGTGGCACTGCTTTGACACGTGTCATCATCCTATTGGTCCAAAGTGATGACGTGGCAGATGATGTGGCATGCTGACGTGGCAGAATCACAAATGTTTTGACACATGGCGACATTCTATTGGTCCACGTTTTCGAAACGTGGCAGTTGACCGTTTCAGTAGCAGTTGACTTGAACACGTGTTCTAACGTGATTGGTTAGACTTTTCAACCGTCAGAAAATCAGCGAATCGCGTCGCGCCACGTGTCCCTGAACCTTAACTTCTCCCAACCGTCACGCGGCCAATCCCAGCCGCAGTGGTGGCGCGTGAGGTCCACGCGCCGCCTTTCGGGCCTCCGTTGGCCGTGAAATTTGACATTCCGACTCAATTTTTCGTGCTGATTTCAGTGGTGTGGTCCGATTTACGAAATTTCAACAAAAAATTTTGACACTTTGTACTGTTGGATCTAATACGGTATCGTTTTGACTCGGATAACAATGTAAATCCGTATCAAAACGAACAAAAACGAATACAAAATAGACAGAAACATATTCTTTTGTCATGGAATATCAGATTTCAATGTTTACGGAATCATTTTGACGGGGATTTCAATATAAATCCGTATCAAAACGAACAAATATGTAGTTAAACGAATAAATACGCATTCAAACGAATAAAGAAACGCATTCTTATTCACGGATTTCCATAAACCAAGATATGAACACATCAATATTCATGGAATACCAGAAAACTAGATTCGAACACATCATTCTATAAACCTTTCGGCTCTGATACCAATGAAGTCAGAATTCCATAGATAACCATAAACAAAATAAACAGACTTACGGTTTATGTGCAGCGGAAACTCGTTTATAGAATGGATCTGATTTACGCGAGAAACCGAATCGTTCTGGTTGCCTTTCCTACGAGTGTATGAATACACTGAGTACGGGCTATATCCGTGAATTCTTCCGACGAACGAAGAAGTAATCCGTGTTTTAGCGGTAGGGACGTTTTCCCCGGGAGTAGAATGGGAATCTCTACGATTCCTTCTCTTTCGGAAATAGAGAAACTTTTTCTCTATTTATAGTGGAAATCCCAACTTCCATCTATATATAGGGTCGGACCAAATTACACATTTGGTCCCTGTAATTTACACATAATTACAGTTTAGTCCCTGCCATTCCAAAATGTCATGGACGGACCAAAAACCAACAGAACCTAAATATTACGTTTTGATTCGAACTAAACCAAACTCTATTTAGATTTAGTTTTAGGTTCTAAATATTTTCACTTTAGGTTTGGTTCGGTTCGTTTTGCTCTCCCTAATTGAGACTTATTAATTTATCTTTGGGACTCTTGATCATCGGGCTAGAGTAGGAGGTCCACTGCCTATCTAACATGTATGTCAATTCACTTTTCTTTCTTGTGAACATTTCTCTTTCTAATCTAGACACATTTTCCTTGTTTTGCAATTCTTCCTCTATTGACATATATTTTGGGCTATTGGCTAGAGATTTACTCAATGGACTCTCAAATGCATCTCATGCTTTGTTTTTGGAGGGAATTTGAATTTTTTTGCTTGCTACTCTCAAACATTCTCCCTCACTGCCTGGTACACAATTTGGAATTGGGGGTGGAACTCAGCTATTGAGAGAATAATATAGCAAAATAATAATGATATTTTAGCCTATTATATATAAATTTAGCCTTATTTATATTTTATTGTTTTATATAATAAAATTAATTCTTTTAATAATATAAATTATAAACAACGGTCTCCTTTTGGACCGTTTGGATGTGCAGGTATGGTCTCCATTGGGCCTACGTTTGGAGAGCATCGCCAATGGTGTAATTTGAATAATTGAGAAAAAATAGGGATGATTTTGTTCAATGTCACAGTTCAGCAACCTCATTAAACATTGAGTGATAGTTTAGGGGCTAATATGGCCTAAAGCCTGATATTAATATTTGCTACCTCGATAACTGAAATTTAAATTGGTTGAAATCACCAATTCATCTTTACTAAAGATGGTTTAGGATGGGTTTGAAACTTCTGGATCACGGTTCAGACAAGTTTAAAAAAAAAAAACTGGTTAAAATTTTATAATTTACTTTTTTTGTTATTTTTTTCCATATAATATTATACATGTAGATGTTATATTAGTGACACATATCGCTATGGTTGATACAACATCTTACTAGTAGATCAGAATAGATTATTGACTTATCATTTTATTATTCCGACCTTAAATTTTAACGTATTAAGATGAGATTGACTTTATTAATACTGGAACAAAAGTTAAGTAATTTTATTGATACAAAAATTAAAGTTTAATGACAATAAATATATACAAACTTCAAATTCTAATGATCATAGTTTATGTGTAATCACAAAAAAGTCTTCAATTGTATTTGCACATGTTTTGAAAAGATAAGTCTTACAGATCCTAAGTATGACCAAAAGAAATTTAGAATCGTCAAATGTACAAGACAAATTTTATTATATATCAAAAACGCAGCTATATTCATGTGTCAAGCTAATATAAAATAATAATAAATCGTATTACAATCAATAAAAACATAATAATATGTAATTAATTCTAGAAGTATAATAAAAACACTATACTCTAATTATAAAATCTACGGCCCATTCTATAAATTTTTAATTTCGGTACGGTTTTATTCGTTTGGTGCATGAATTTTTTTTTTTTTTTTTTTTTTTTTGGGGTACGTTTTTACCTATTTTAACATAAAATAACAAACTTAATTATTTGACGATGACGAAATGATGGAAAATTAGAAAGAAGAATCTGACATCTCCATCTGAACACGACTGCCACTTTTTCAGTCCTTGAGGAAGAAAAGGATCGAAAATCCCAAATCCCTTCTCCAAATTGACGTTTGACTGAGTATTTGTAAATTTCAACTTGGAACAAATTTATCTCAATTGAATCTCATTTTCTTATCTTTCATGTTTGAAAGTAACAATTTAAAGAATTCAATTCTTTTTCAAATTGTTCAGCATTGAAGATCAGTTCATAGATGATCTGTCTCTAGTGACTGGTATACTATACAATTACTGGAATACCTACGTCATTTTCTCTGAGTATTTGCTTCATTTCTTCTTCCTCCTCTGCTCTTTCTCTGCCAATTCGTTCCAAGTTAATTCGCTGTAGTCACCGCCGAGACCGCCGCCATGTCGCAGCATTTCTTCGCCAGCAGATAGGTCAGTTTTTTTGTTGGTTAATTGGAGTCTATATTGTATTGGGCAGAAATGATTTCATTTCATTAAAAATTTTGATTTAGCTCAGGATTTGGATTTGGCAAATTGTATTCATATTTCTGTTGCCTTTTGCAGTTCTCAAACAATTAGAAGTGGAGCGCAACAATGAATAATGTCAATTCGAATTCGATGATTTTGTTGCAATCCCATTCTAGATTTCTCCTTCAAACCTTGTCGAACCGAGCTAAAAAGTGCGTCTTTCTCCCATTGCTTGCCATCTCTGTGCGTGTGTATTGCATCTTTAACATCGTTTGCTCTATTCTATAATTTTTTTTAGTTAATGTAAATTTTGAATGGGAAGTGAAACCCAGAAATTTAAATTTCATTTTATTGGATTTCCAGTCTCGAGAAGGCAGTTGAACTTGATTACCACTGGGTCGAGTTTGATGATGTTCGCTATCATGTTCAGGTTCTCATTTGATAGTTTGTTCCTTTAGTTTTCGTAGTTTCATTCTACTGTTTCAATAGTGCTTATATTTTTGAGGAAGGGCTTACTTATATAACCTAATTTATAGGTGTCGATGAAGAATCCAAATGTCTTGCTGCTATCTGTTTCATTGCCCATCCCACCTCCTGAGACTATTTTTATGGGTGGACTTCCTTTTGGAGCCATAGAAGCTATAAAGGCTGCATATGTTGTGGGTGTGCAAATTCTTGACCCCCCAAGGGATGGCTTTAATCTTACTTTGAAAATCAATTTGTCAAAACTCCCTCCAGATGAAGGTTCTATTACTTCTTTGTCTAAGCTCATTAAAGCCTTGTTACATATATTTTTAAAAGAAAAGAAAAGCATAAGGTTTGTTGAACATTCTAATCTTTTGCTCATGAATAAACGCATGTTAACTGCTGAAAACTTAGTTCTGGCGGATGTTAGGACTTTGTTGGACTATTGTTCTTTATTCACTTTAAAATTTGTGGCTTTTTTTATACCTTGATAGACCTAACCCTGTCATTAATCTTGTGTAACAATCGTAGGGCTGGTTACTGCCCTCAGTATGTGTTTTCATCTTGGTCTACGTATATTACTCATTACACCAAACACGAAGTCTTCTTTGATTCTTCTCTTAAAGCTCATGACATTTATTTTCTTATGTATTTGATGTGTTATGCATTTTTATGATTTTTGTATAATTTGGATTACGTTTCAAGTGTTTGGCTTGCATATGTTTCAAAGGGTTGATTGATTATAATGACATGTATATGGATGCTATGCAGGGAGCAGACATGTTATTTTGGTAAAGATTGCATCTGTTAGGGAAGTAGTACTAGGTGCTCCTCTAAGGGTAATATTAAAACATCTTGCTTCAAGGACTGTCGCTCCCGACATGGATCGACTTCTTGCCATTGTGCATAGACCAAATGAGTCTTTTTTCCTTCTTCCTCAGGTATGTTTGAGCAATAATTTATATTAGATGAATTTCCTCTATGAATTTGATTACATATTTGAACTTCATGTAATTGTGCAGGCTAATCAGTTCCCTCTGCAATCATATATGTTAATTTTCTTTCTCCTGTTTGAACTTTCCTTCTCCCTTGCATTAATTAAGTTGAATTTTTTTAGCTTTTGGTATGTAGTCAAAGATTGGATTTCCATTTTTAAATGAGTATGTATAACAAGGGTGGGTACTTTATTTATGTATTGATTCATTTTATATCTTCTTAAAGGAGAACTAATTATCAATGACAATTAAGCTAAAATCTGGTACTTGTTTTTTGGCAGGCAGAGAAGGTTACTGTAGTTTTCCCTATGAGATTCAGCGACTCAATAGATATTCATCTTGCAACTTCTTTTCTGCAGGTATGAGATGTAGATCTTATTATGTTGAGCAAGCAAGGGGAATTTGTGAAATTAAACATTTTTGTATGCCATGGATAAGAAGTAACTATCACTCTGAAGGATTGGTGATGACATGGCATTTCCATATAAAAAATTATAGAGAGCTAGTAGCACTTTGTCAAACTATTCTTGGTTGATTATTTGCTTTTAATATTTTGGAATTGTTATCATTGTTTAGGAATTTGTGGAAGCAAGGCGTGTGGCTGGACTTAATAGTGCTCCCCCTTGTTCTTGGTCCGCAAACCCCCCTTTGGAAGCGAAGGATGTTCCTGCTGAGGCATTATCTGCAAATGCAGGATTCATATCTTTTGGTAATTTCATAAGCCAGTACAATTAGTTCCCTTCATTTGACTGCCACTGTTAAAGATTCTGATGCAAACTTCTTTGCAGTCATTTTTCCTCGCCATGTAGAAGGCAAAAAGTTGGATAGCACTGTATGGAATTTATCAACATTCCATGCATATGTTAGCTATCATGTTAAGGTAAGGGTCTCTTGCATAAATTGCAATAAACATTTTAGTGTATGTAAAACTTCTCTTCAGCTACCTTGAAAGATGAAATTGTGATATGCTCGTGAAATGAGGATGAAGAAACTGTTTATGTTGGTTTTGGGCTTGAAAATTAGAAGGCTAAAAGTGGCAGAAAAAAAGTCCCTAAACTTGCTGATTTGGGACAATGAATCTAAATACACTTGTCAGGCCTAATAAGCTCTCAAATTTTTTATTTTTGGGGCCAATCTTGTGTAATTCATGCTTGGAAATTGTGATATGCTCGTGAAATGAGGATGAAGAAACTGTTTATGTTGGTTTTGGGCTTGAAAATTAGAAGGCTAAAAGTGGCAGAAAAAAAGTCCCTAAACTTGCTGATTTGGGACAATGAATCTAAATACACTTGTCAGGCCTAATAAGCTCTCAAATTTTTTATTTTTGGGGCCAATCTTGTGTAATTCATGCTTGGAAAATATTGAGTCAATTCCTCAGTTGAAATAAAGTAACCTAAAGTGGATAAAGCAAATGATGCTGGTTCTTTATATTTCTACCCAAAATAGTTTTTTGCTAGTTTAGGATTCAAGTTTCTGTCATGAAAGCATCAGTTGAATCTTCATGCAGTTCAATATTATTTTATGTAGGAGGAAATTATTGGTGGAGGTTTAACTGTCACCATGTGGCTCTAGCTTCATGATCAAGACTTATATTTGATAATCTTGAACAACTTGCTTTGTGCAAGATCAAGCTATTAAATGATCTATAAATTATGTGTGTCAATGTTTGAAACTTGAAAGTGTGTTAATTTTTTCTAGTACATAGTATTACTTTTTGAGAAGGAACTTATCTTTGTTGACTACTGATGATTTAGCTGTCCATGCAGATGATGCGTATATAGATTTCAAATCCTTAAAACATTTTGTGCATCATTGATCACCCACTGTCTATACAGAATTAGTTAAATCAGAAATTACTTTGCACCATTATGTTTAGTCAACTTTTAACTGATCAAATGGAGTTTAGTTTATCATAATATGCCCTATGCAATATGCTGCTGATGTTTAATCTACTATAACCTTAAGCTTATGTCAGAAATCACCAGATTCAACAAATAACAGCAACACAAAAAGTTGGTATAGAGAAGTTTATTGATTAACCTCCTCAATTAAAAACTTTACAGCAATGCAAGAACTATGAAAAAACTGAAGTTAAAATACAATAAGACCAGAGATGTGTCATGCCCTACGACTCAGTCCTTCTCTGCATTGCAATCTCATATTCAAAAACTAGCTGTTTGTCTTGTTCGGCATGGCCAAGTGGTAATGTGTGGGACTACAATAAAGTTGAAAGTACCAGAGATTCCTAGACGCATATCATCAGAAAAGCTTCCTTCATACTAGAAATAAACCTGCCATTGGAGAAATGGAGTGACAGAAGTTTTGAAAATTGAAGAGAAGGTCACGACGAGACAAGCTTTTATCATTACGATAGGTGTCAAGCGAATTCCATATTCGAATTTGCAATCGGATCTGTTCATTAAAATAATTGAGCCAATACATGTAGGAGCCAAACAACAAAATTAAGAGATAAAACCAGACTTCCCTGTATAGCGAACATACCCTACATACTTTCCCAATCCCTTCTCTGCCCTTGTAACAGCCCTGACTTGTTTTTCCTCTACACATATCTTAGTACTGTATCATGTTTCCCTTCCTGTTTTAAAAAGTTTGATCTTTTCTTCCAACTTCCGGTAGAAGCCCAAAAAAGCCATCTTTTGTGGCATTGATATGTGATTGCCTTGTCATTTTTGTCTTTGAGTTCGTGTAATAGAGGGAATGAAGCGAAGTGGCCAACAGGTCTTGGTCCCCAGCTCTCAGTCAGTGAAGTTTCCCCAGCCGTGGGAAATCTGTCGTCCTTGTCGTCCTTCTTGCTTTGTACCATTCTGTTTCGATCTTGAAGCTTCAATGTCACACCCGAAAACTAACCCTCTTCCCCATACCTCACTCCCTTGCCACTTCCACCTTTCCCCTTCTAGAGTACACCCATTACCGGAATCATGTGCCCATTGCTGAGGCTCATTGAAATTTATATCAGAATATGGAGAGGAGAATGCTCCTAATACTGATTTTAAGGCTGAATTTTTTTTTTTATTAATTAGTTTGTTTTCATACTATCGTTCATTCTAAATAATTGCGGGGATGCATTTATTCCTTATCATTTTAATTTCTTTTGGAATCCTTATCCATTATTTCTGAAAGTGTTTTTATATGGCATTTTGAGCTTGATTACCGCTTTGAAGATTTTAACATCTATGCCCTTCACAATTTCACACTTGAGCTTTGATCTCAACTTCCTTGGCATTCGTTGACAGTGCTCAGAAGGTTTCATGCATACTCGCATGCGACGACGTGTGGAGTCCCTTATTCAGGTAATGTTAATCTGTCTAGTTACACTTCTGAGTTTTGTGGGCTCTAGTACCTGAAAAGAAAAATAATAAAAGAAAAAAAAGCAAGGAATTTAAATTTGTGACACTGTATGTCTATGAGCGAATAAATTTAAATGCATTTGTCTTGGTAGTACGTAATTTACCATTTGCTCGCATTACATAAGTGCAGAAACCATAGTGTTTCTAGCTTAGAACTAATTTATTATTATTCTCGTCTAGCTGTAAGTATTAGTTCTAAATTTTCCAAAAGCATTCTCATTTGATTGCTGTGCGAACTCATATTGTGTAGTCACACATCTAAAAAACCTAATGTATCTTTCCCACTTCCCTCTAAATATACTGGCTTGAAATGAACAGAATTTCATAGTAGCTGAACATAAGTTGTGGGAATTAATGCCAGAACATGAATAGAATTTATTCCAAAGCAGCTAGGTATTTCAAAATTTCCTCAATAGAATTTGTGCATTACTTGGTTATATTTGTTGCAGACATGCCTACTAATCTTGGGGTTACTCTTTCGCCCACATGGCACTATAACTACCATATTAATCCTTTAAACCTTGTATTTTTATGAGACCCTGGTGAGTTAGTTTTTGGTGTCCATTGTAGAAATGAGGCAATCGCACTCTCCTGTAGCTCAAGATTTCAGTTTGTCATTATTTTGCACTCTGGTTTAATAACTACAATTTTATTAAGCTGGCAAGTCCGATTCAATACTGAAAGTGAACCATCTGATAGTCACCGACTATACATTATCACAATGACTAAAAACTGAACACTTAAATGTTGGGAAGCTAATTTAGAATATATGCTTTCAGAGTATACTGATTCTGATGATATTATCATGTATTAATATAAGGAACTTGGGTTTTTTATGTCAGTTTTAGGTTTCTTGGTTTTTTGATGTCAGTTCTAGGTTTCTTAGTGTTTCTTTTTTTCTCATGACCTGGTTATTTTCTTATAATTATTATAGTTGTTATCATAAGACCCGCTAATTAAGTGCCTTTACCTTTCTTCTTATATCATAGACGTTGGATCGTGCGAAATCTGGTTTAGAGGAAAAAAAGAAATCACCGAATGGCAGATCCTTCAAAAAGTTGGTACGTCATGACAATATCTTGAGCTCCAGCTGATAATTTCAGGTTATTTAGTCATTTACTCTAATATTTTTCTCTAATTGAAATTGTAGAGTCTGAAAGAAGCTCGGTCTAATTATAAATCTTGAAGGCGGATCATTGTGCTTCATGCTGTCATCTTTGTAGGGATGGAAAGACTTAAACTAATGTGTATCCTTTTTTTCAGCAAAAGAAAAAGAAAGACACGCTTCTGTTATCAGTAGAGAAAAAGAAAGTTATTTAGTTTCTGATCTCCTATAATTTGGTTTGTAGTTGGCTCCTTAAACATCAAAATCTCAAGTCGAGTTTTGTTTAGTCTCTCTGTTATTAGCATCGATTCAGGTCATCTTTTATGGCTAGATTTTGGTTTGTGATATTCTGATCTTGATCAAAACAGTTTTCCGAAAATGCAGTTCTACCTCTTGATCATTGGCTTTGCCTGTGCAGCAAATCCTTATGTTTCCGCACATGTAAGATATTAGAAAAAATGTTTTCCAGAAATATTATATAAGCTGTGCCTCGAGTTCAGTAAACGCATCAAGTATAGTTTTCCTTTAATTAATCCAGTTTTCTTTTTTCTAACTTCAGTTGATACGTCTTTATAGAGCTCTAAAGAGGAATTGGGATCCGAATCCAGATTCTCCATCTGCCTTACCATACACTCAGAATAAATAAATAAATAAGTAAAAAAGTGCTTGCACATTAATAATCCTCAAGTAGCTATGTTGTGTACGAGTACATTTGCAGTTAATGGAAGACCTCTGATCATATTAACTTTTCAATGCGTAAAAGTATCCGCTATTACATTTTAGGACGGAGAAAATACAAAAAATTTGCAGATAAATTATGGGTTTTGGTTTGTTTTAGTTTTTTTGAATGTTACAGAATAATTTACAATATTTCTATACCTTTCAATGCTCCATAAAAACATTAGTCGGCCAAATAAATTGGTAAAACAATTCTTATAGCAGTCATTTGGAAGCATTTCCTTGCAAATAATTCCTCTTCAATCTATTGCAATCTATACTTTTACAGTTACCATTCTGTTGTTCTTTAACTAAGGTATATAACATGAAAACAAACCATTTGATCACATTATTTACGTTGTCAACCCTGTCACATTAATTGTGGATGCTTCTTTATCTGGAAGAAGTAAATCAACCTATAACATAAATAAGTCGAAGGAAATGGAACAGTTGCATTTTCTTTCCAAATGTCAGATGACCAAATCTAGTTGTGTTTTTGAATTCCCTTAGCTGTCCTGCCATGTTTTCCTATTGTCTCTCAACTATGTTTGATTATCTGCCAAAAGAAGAATAATGGCCAACAAGTTAATTCAAAGAGAAAAAATTAACGAGCTTGCAGATAAAAGTCAGCATCAATGATTCATCGAAGCAAAAAATACGGAGACTAATACACCAACTTCATTCAATATGACCTAACTGATCCCACTGAGGGGTACAAAAAGAAATTGTCTGGTTTTAACTGCAGTGTAAATGTGAAAAACTCAGCTTATTCCCCGCGCCTACGATTTAACATCTGCAGGTGACTCAGCATTGGATGCCCAATATTGATCAAACTAGGTGGTTCTTATACCTCGTTGAAAATTTTGGACCTAACTCCAAAAGACACCTCGAAGGGAGGATGGTCTCATATTAATATTTTTTTTACCATTAATATTCCACATTGACAAGTCATAAACGTAAAGAGCAACATATAAGTGTGAGTCAATGCTCTCCCTTAAGAGGTATCTATTAATGGGTGTGAAGTTAGCCCCAAACTTCTCAACAGATATCAAGAGGACATAATAGAAAGACAAAGGAACAAAGCAGGAGAGAACATTAAATTAAGCATGACATAGAACATTCACAACAAAAACTAAAAATAAAAAAATCATTTTCATCCCATTGGTTCTCAAATGCACAGAAGATCTTGGTGGAAGCTGCAGAAAATCCTTGAATGGGTCATTCCAAGAAAGCTTAGAGTCTGCTTACTGATCATGCAAAAAAAAGGTTTGGCAACTCAAGTGAAGACTTTAATGATATGTTGATTTATGTGTCCCTACTAACAAATATTTCAGCTTATCTTGATGTTTTATATTCCTACGTGTTTCAAGGCTTTTTTACCAAGCATAGGTGATGCTAACTTGGACAAGCAATATACCTACTCGTATATAACACCTAAATACAACACAAAAACAAGTAAAGACTAGACTATTAAATCGTCACATGGATACCTAGATGTAGAAGGAATACTGTTTTTGTAAGGTCAGTAGTAGTATGTTAGCATGATGAGACCTGATTATAAACGCAGTTACAAATTGCTAAACTTAAGGACTCACCTTCCTCAAATTGTTCTTCAAACCGAGCAACAATGTGCTTCCCGTATGTATATTTCTTCAAAGCATGCACATGTGTTTTTATGCGATTAAGCAGCAACGTTCGCTGAGTGTCTGTACAAGAGTCAAGAATCTTCTGGACCACATAATTCGCAAACTGGTCCTTCATCATTA
Organism: Euphorbia tirucalli; assembly: GCA_039660915.1. NCBI lineage: Eukaryota > Viridiplantae > Streptophyta > Magnoliopsida > Malpighiales > Euphorbiaceae > Euphorbia > Euphorbia tirucalli. Next base: position 19,827,335 of record CM077634.1, on the reverse strand, counting down.
TCTGGCATATAGAAACAGTAAAGGTAACTACAAAAGTTGATGTCATCCAAAGAAATTGATAAATGTAGGGACAAAGTTGCTGCCAAACAAAAGTTGAGAATTGTGACAATTTCCAGGAAAATTAAAAAGTGATTATTTAAACTAATATGCGAGTATCGTAGACAGCTTATGTTGAAACTTGCAAGGATTAACATAGTGAACTTGGAAAATACTGAAAAGAAAAAACTTTAGTTGCAGAGAAAAAATTTGAAACAACGAAGGAATTACTATATAGATCATCACGTAAGAGTTTAAAGCCAAATAAGAAATGCTTTGTTAACTTACCAACAAATTATCATTTCCCCCATCCTGTCTAAGGATCTCCTCAAGTATAAGCTCCCTTTCAGGTGTACCACCATATTCTACACATTTCTCAATAACATTAGATGCAAACTTATGCTGGCTGAGTTGTACAATATGCCCTGACAATTTGGTTATAATTTGACATCTCTCGTGAGATTTACCCCTCTCCAACACATGCTGTTAAAGCCAAGAGTGTTCATATCAGTACCGAAGAGCGAAGAACTACTACCAAACATGGGAGTCAAAGTGGTAAAGTACAACCCAATCTCATTCATTAAATCATAAAAAAATCAAGCTTTAAGAATTACTGTAAATAATAAAAAAAATTGCCTATCGAAGTTACATGAACAGTTGGCATAAAATTGGGGAAACCCAAATAACCGTCTACTCTGCATTGGAATGAACATGGCACAAGGGCAATAAAGTTTAGATTGGTAGTGAAAATCTCGTCATTCACTCGTACAAATACACTAATGCCCACTTGCTAGCCATTTTTGAAGGACATTGCATGCAATGAAACACATTAATGAAATTTATTTATTGATGTAGTCCAACTACCAACAATGTAACTATAATAGCCAAATAATAAATAACAAATTTAGTTTGTGTCATGTACATAGTCTCCTTATATGTTCAGGAGTATACTCAAGAGCAAGTTTACACCTGATAATACATATTACTATATGTTTAGATTATTACTAGCTACTGCATCATCTTATACTAGCTAGTCTGATTCTGGTAAAATTTACGTTGCATCTTTCTTCATAACTTACAAAATCATTATACATGTAGATATTAGTACATGTGGCAATCCTTCTTAATAAGTACCAATCTACTATGGTCCAATAGCCCACTATATTATGCATGTGCATAACTCTTAACATGTGTCTAACCATCCATTAGTACGCAGCCACTAAATACAATGCAGTCCTCCGCTATATAAAATATGCATTATATTACAATATGCAGTTCTATGCATTAGGAAAGTGTAAACATGGAAAAGATGCAATCCATTGTATATGGTCCCCTTCCTCAATATTTATAAATTGACTGGCCAATTTATCAACAATCAGATTCCGAGAACACTCATCCTATATGCAAGGCGCTCTTCTATGCATCTTGCACCTGGCCTACGGCACTCGCCTAGGCGGCACCTGCTTGAAGGCAACTTGCCCAGGGGCATGTCAGGCACTCCAGTGTCTCCTTGCATGGGAGAGCTCCTTTGGCGCCTTTAAAAACACTGCCAACAAGTTATCCCTAGGTTTTCTATTCAAGCTAAATGCACAGTCAGAATTCAGATCTTTAATTGTTTATGTTACAGCATAGGACACTGATCCCCCATATGATGCATGAATGCCAAGCTAAAAACATAGTGAAATACACAATTGAAAAGTAATCCACTGACCTGTGTCACATAATTGCCGTACTGATCCTGAGCAAGGACACAGACCGACTCCATTATCTCATTCACAATAAACTGACATTGTAGCTCATCTGTACAATGCTCCAGAACCCTCTACAATAAACCAAAAGGAAGACTCAAGGTTCTGTAATGCACAACCAAAGAACTCTGGAGGAAAATAAGGATACCAAAGATGAGTTAACAAGAACAAAACTTTTCAAGTGTAATATTAATGCACCTGTATCACACGGCATCCATAAGGATGCATAGAAAGTAATGCTATATGACCACGGAATGCAGAGATTATGAAGCTAATTTTCTCTGTCGGAATGCTTTCAATACACTTCTGAATCACATGATTGCCATTTTGATCACGTACACACCGCAAAACATGTCCATCTAGTTCACGGACAAGCAGTACTTTCTGATCCAGCTCAATTACCTCAAGTGCCTATCACCATTGCAAAATCAAAATCAATCTCATGTTCCATATAATATGAAAGTTTCAACAGGAAACATTTAAATCCACTAAGAAATATGATATCATTGACAGCCAACAATTTATCAAGCACTAACTGAGTTTTCCACAGCATCCATTCATTGCCTGGAAACTTAGTAAGAGGTCTTTTTTTACAAACAGCCGCAACATCTTGGAGACTCAAAGTGATCATCAGGTGATTTGAAATTTCTATTTAAGAGCTCATGATAATGGTTCTCCTCAATGGAAAGTGGAAATATAATATTTAGTCTGCTTTTTGCAAAGAGGTATGTCACATTGCAGCCATGCAGGGTAATTCATCCAGTGAAGAAAGATGATAAAGCCGCAAGTTCATTCTAAACCGTGCACAAAACATCCAGCAACCATAAATAAAAAATAAACAACTCAACATCTAAGTTTATCATATCACACCAAATATTCCGAACAGAGTATTAGAACTCCCATGGCATAGATGGAACACCACCATCACAGCTAACCTCACACTGACAACCCACAACTCCCCTTCCTCCCTTATCCAGCAGCACCGTAGATTACCAAAACTATAACCCCCAAATCCACCAATTTACAGTTACCACTAACCTATGGTCAGCAAAATCTACAAATATGATGGCAAAGGCCATTATTGAAATACCGCATGAAGAGCAACACATGAGAAGATATGATGAAATATTGTTCATCAGCCATCATGAAAACATTCATAGTTTCACCTAACTTCAGGAGATGTACATATGCCAAAAGATCCTACACAGAAGTAAACTCCAACCATTAAACTTGCACTTCATACTCAAAATATGGAAATTCAAAGAAGCACGAATTTTTTTCTTCACATATAATAATACCGTTTTTTCATTTGGGCTAAATAAAAAGGTGAAACATAAATTATAAGTAGATGGTGACACCATGCAATGTATGCAGCCATAGGACTAAACAGACCTTTTGTATAACACGGCAGCCATACATCTGCAGACTTAAAGTCAAGATCTGACCCGTGAGCTGATTAGCAAGTTCTTTTCTTTGCTCAGGGGTTCCATACTCAAAAAACTGCAAATGAATAGCACAGAGAGACATTAACAATAATCATGGCCAGAACACAGGTTCAACGCAAAATGATAATGATAAAAATAATAATGATGATGACGACGATGACGATGATAATTAATAAATAAACAAATGCATCTGCACCTTCTGAAGGACATAATTTCCAAATACATCAGTCATCAATTTGGGAGCAAATGGAAGGACTTCTTTAAATACAGATGCCTTCTCTTCAGTACTACAGGTCTCCAGCTTCTGTTGAATAAATCGGCTCCCATGTTGATCAGCACTGAAGTTTAAAAGCCTATCATTTGACTTCCCAACACACAAATTTTTTAACACTAGGTAAATTAAAAAAGTATTATGACTTGCCTAAATTCAACAATATCCCCAGCAATATCAGATAGCTCAAATCTGCGGCCTTTACCAGCTTTTAACTCCTCTAGAAAATTACAAACTTTTGTATCATTAAAACTCTCTGATCCTCTTTGACCTTGCCAGCCAGAATAAGCAGTAGCATATCTTCCAGCACCCGGTGAAAACTTCATTTCATCTCTCCCTCCAGAACTCCCTGTGCCACTCACAGGCGATCCTAGCAACACTGAACTAGCCAGGGATGATGATGGATACTGCATCATGACACCCATGTTTGATGGGCTAGTAAAATAATGAGGACTAATCAAACCTCCTCTTCCTTGGTAGAGCATACTCACTCCACTTATCTGGTGCTTTAATTTCCGGTCATCCAAGCCAGCAACATCAGGTGCTTTCTTTGTTTCAGGGATACTACTGTGGCTCCCAATGACACCACCACCAGAAGCGAGTGGATCAAATTGGCCAGAAATATTATATATATGTCCATAAGGCTGCTGATAGTAATGCATATAGGAAGGATCAGCAAACTGAGGTTGCAAAGGGTATCCAAACTGTCCATAAAATTTGTTCAAATGCTGCAGATCGGTTCCATGTGCAATGCTCCCCCCAGTTGAAACCCCAGGCATGCGGACATTGAAGTTAGGACCAGAAGCCCCATCCAAAACCACTGGTATAGCACCATGAGGAGGGTATCCAGCTAAAAACGGAGGAACAACAGAAGAATTTATAGCATACCCTCCAACACCATATTGTGGAGAATATAGCCCAGAAGGATGTATATTAGAGTAAAATGGATTTGAAGAGGTCATGTAAGCTGCTGCAGAAGCATAAAAAGGCGGTGTGAATCCTGATGACTGTAATACTGGCTGCACCTCTCCTGAAAACTTGGAGGGGCTATGGATAAATTGATCCATGCCAATGTATGTCGAACTTAATCCTCCTGCACCCATATGAGACTTTGCACTTTGGGCTTGATGCGAGTTGCTCTGTTGTTGAAGTACTTGATGTTGCAGCATTTTTTCCTGAAAATTGTATTGCCATTGTTGTTGATACTTTTGCTCTTTCGGAAGGCTAGAAATACTAAGATCCCTCATTGCAGATTCAATAACATTAACATCTGTACTGTTTGGATTTCCTTTGAGAAGAGGTTGCATTGGTTGTGTGTTTCTTGTATATTGAAGAGGTAATGAACTCGAATTAGGTGAAGTTGAGGGATCGGGATTCAATAGTAGTCCTTCCCTATCGTTACTTAGGGATGTCGTATTTGATGCGTCAATATCGGGATTATGCAAGGAATTGTAATCAGCCTCTTCATCAACTGATTCATCTGTTGTTCCAGAACTTAAGGAGTGCGACTGTTTATACACAGGTGATGGAGTGTGGGGATAATCTTCCTGCATATTAAAAAAAATGACTAGAAAATTTTGTGGGAAGAAGCAAAGAAACAAGGAACTTCATAATGGTAATAAACTTCAGTCAATGGATGAATTTACCGTCAAACATACTCCAATAATAGTAACTTACTTTCAGAGTAACTGACAGTTCAAAAATAACCATAACAAACAAAAAAGAAGACAGAAGTTACCTGAATAATATTGACCAAGCTTTTGGAATGGCCTACCATTGGAGATGCATTCTCTTCAGATGAAAATCCGCGGGTTTGATCTGCCAAATCATCAGAGGGCTGGTGGGGAGAGTGATCATCTTCAGACTCTTCCTTGTGTGTAGCAAGTGTAGCTTGTGACACATTCAAGGAACTGTTACTTCCATTGTCTACTGAAGTCAATCGCACATTATTTCCAGTCCTACCAATGTGACAACCCAGACGTTGATTCTCCCTATAAATGGGTGGTGTGCGGAGCCTAGGGTTCAGATTGACTTTAGAGTCTTTCAAAGCCAAATATGATTGCCTCTCTGACTCGGAGTTCTGGACAGCACCACTTACATTCCCAGTGTTAGAGTTTTTCTGGAAAATGAGGTTATTTATGGCTAAAAGCGAACCTTCCATGATTGGAGGTGCACTTCCACTCCGATTGGGGACCACGTCTCTCCCATTGCCACGGAACCTCTGACTATTCCTCAACAATCCTATATCCTCCATAGCTATACTAGGAGTTGATGACGCAAAAGTTGCAGAGTCATTATGGGTAGGCATCCTAAGAGGATTTTCTGTTGCCATGTTACTGGAACACTAAAATCCTCTTTATCTTAATTAAAGGGTAACAGTCATGTCCGATAATGCCCCTGAAATGGAAGCTGTCTATCTCCCAAAAGTGATGCCCCAATTAACAATTAATAAGGAGGGGAAAGAAACAAATATAGAGAGATGACAGCAGCTTACATCAATTAGAAGGGACATATATACTGTGAATGTGAAACATAATATCAAAAAGAGCATTAGCAAACAGGCAACAGATTCTATTAGAAGGCATCACATATGGAACGTAACGCAAAGAAACACCAACATACAGTTGTCCTCAATTTAAAGTTATTTAACAAGAAGCACGTAGAAAAGAAAAAGAAATTTCTTTTAAAGGAAAAAGCCAGATTTTAATAACTAAGCTTATGAAAAAGAACGAGCAAATGAAAGAACGGAAAAATCAATCAACGCTAGTCCAAATAAGTTCCTCCCTTTTTTTTTTTTTTGGAATTCAGGCAGAAAAGTTGCAAAATTTAGCTGTCACGTTCCTGTAATTCTCAGCACCGAAAGAAAAAGAGTAATCCAAAAAGGCTACGTGGCCAACAATTCAGCCAATCAGCATAAACACAAGTCTAGCTAGCATCACATATCATGCCACGCATTCAAATAAACATATACCAGCTCGAGAAAAATTGACTACAATCCAGTTCAAGCTCACAGAAAGTGGAGCAAATAAACAGAGAGATAATAACCCTTTGAAGGCTAATTGCTGGAGTTTGAAAGGAAAGACTTGTACAAGCAAAAACAAAGAGTTCAATCTTGAAACCCTAAATGAAACAGAGAAGATTCTCTTACCTAGCAAGTGATGAAGAAGATTCACTGTGGAGAACCCTAGATTCCTTCTAGAGAGAGAGAGAAGGATTGGCTCTAAAATGACATATTTGGCTTTAGACTGTCGAGCGAAGTTTTTAAAAAATGCTATTGAAGTGGAAAAGTGCTGCTGCCACTCCAAGGATTTGCTATCATACCAGGACTATGACACTTGGCGTGGAAATAGTGTTTCTTGACCCACTTTTTTTTTTAAGTAGCTTTTTTAAAAATGGAAACATACATTTGTGAGATCAATTAAAGACAAAAATTCTTGTGAACTGTTCCCTCCATTTTTATGTCTTAAGATTTTGGCTTAATTACTTATTTAGTGCTTATCCTATCTACAATGCTCATCCGTGCCCTACCAAAATCAAAAATATTAACAATGTGTAAATCCAAATAAAAATACACCAATAGCTTTATGAGTTTTACTTATTTAGATTATATCTCTATGCGATTTGCCTTCATTACATTTTTACATTTCTTCATTTATTATTAAGTATTTTTCTGTAACAATTGTTGAAGTTACTAATATTTATGACAAAATTAACCTTACTTCTTATATCTATTTTTGATTCTATAAGATCCTCTGTCATGAAATTATCTTTGCACTTACGAAATCTTTTTTTCTACCAACTAAGTTGTGGTGGTGTTAAAAGGAAAAAAAAAAAAAGCATTGAAGGAGTATATTCGAGAATAACTTGAATATAAAACAGTTTAAGAGATGATACAAATCCATAAATATATTTCACATTACAAATTTTGATAGAATACAACATAATAATAAATAGATGGATGTCATAATATGATAGAGGTAAAATACAAGGAAAAATAAATTAGATAAGTAAACCATAAGGCGGTAGCAGTAGCGGAGCCACATTACATTCATTGAAGTCACTTGACCCCACTAAAATTTAAAAAAAATTATGTGAAGAAAAATTATATCTACTAAGTTCATAATTTGCACTCACTCAATCGAAATATTATACCCCCTAAATTTATAAATTGATCTCATGTTACTGTATTTTACTCACTAAACTTCTAAGTTTATACATACTCTATATTTTTACACTCACTAATCTAAAATTTTGGCTCCACCACTAGAAGTCAGTGATGTATTTGTCTAAACCTCAGGGGCTATAATTGTTTACCCTAAAAATAATATTTAGAAAAAATTATAAAAAAAAAAAAACCAAGTGGTTACACGCATTTACAAAAAAAAAAAAAAAGTCCTAAAAATGTGTTTTGTTGCAAACCGAGGTTGTGATTTTGAGCTGTTAACAAAATATGGAATCCATCCTACACCGTTAATTTGATGACATGGTACGGGGTCATTCTCATCCAAACAGTTATCTCTATTATTTTATTCAAAAAAAATTTATATTCTCTCTCCTTTTCTCTTTACTTATCTCCTTTTTTCTTCTTGTCTCTACATTTCACTCTCTCTAACTCAACTTTCCTCTCTCTTATCTCCATCTTCTTCCTTTTTCTGATAGGTTTCCAAATTTTGTTACTTGAAAAGTTCAAATTTTTAACTATAGAAAATGCCAACATAAAGCTACAATTTTTAAGTGGAAAAAATTCAAAATGAAATCAAATAACTTACTACAGATATCCACATTCAACATTCATATTCACAAAAGTCAGAGAAAAGAATCAATTACAACAAAAACAAAAGAGAAAAATCAAAAGGCCATGGATTTCTAAAGGTATAACCAAATTTAGGGAAAAGTTTAAAGGATTGGTTTTACCTTTAGAAATTCATCAATTTAAATACAGTTTACCAAACACACTACTTTTTTCCTACTTTTAGATACAGTTTAAAATTCATCAATCATTGATATTGAGTCTAAAAATTAAATCAAAGTCAGAGAAGAGGCATATGACCTAGCCTTGGTCATGTAGGACCCAAAATGATACCTCAAAGGTCACTTGATTTCAACTTCATACATTTCAAATCCACATGTATTCCCCTTCCTTGGACCGTGTTGAGGCAAAATACGAAGCTAATATAGAGTGTGAGCGAAGAAACAAACATGGCGGTGGCGGTTTAGGATTAAAATAAAGGATAAGAAGAAAAGATGGAGACTAAAGAGAATAATTAAAAATAGGAATAAAAAAATGCATCTAATATATACTTTTTTTATATATATTCTATTCTTTTAAAAGTAAATAAAAAAAAAAAGACAAAAAAAAAGACAAAAATGTCCTTTGCCACATCATCCAATATAATTGTGTAACTTATTTTTCCTCTCTTCCTTAATGGCTCAAAACCACAATCTTCAACAAAACAAACTTCTAGAACTTTTTACAAATGATTGTAACCACAAGGATTTTTTTATAATTTTTACTTTTGAATACTGCATACAATTTAGACAAACTAACAGTTGGTGATGCGGCGTTGAACACATAAATTAAGGAGGGTTAGGAGAAAATTTTTATATTTTTTTACAAATGTATTAAAAATGTATCAACAATGTAACAAGACAGTATACATAAAAACAACAAAACACCAGTACATGTTTCAACATAATATAACAAAATGTAACAAAAAAGTATCAACAAAGTAAATGGCAAAAGTAATATATATACCAACAACCAAACACCAAAACATGTATCAGCACAATATCACATATGTAACAAAAATATATTAACCATGTATCATTATCAATAAAACAACAAACAAACAAACACCAAACAATGTATCAATATGGTATCACAAACGTATAAAAAATGTAACAACATGTAACAACACTAAAGACAAAAGCATACACAAAAAATACATATCCCTACTGGATAATATAAATAAAATTTTCAAGATAACTTTAAGATGTTGGATACGAGAAATGGACCAGATGTAAAAATACGCTGACAACAAACGTTTCAAAATCAATAAAATGAGGTGGTGACGATAAAGATCAAGAGCATGTAAGCACAATTCATAGATCTTTCCATGATAACCACTAACAGATGATCTATCCATGTTACCAACTTAGCTCTTTAGCATTTGGAAAGTGAAATAGAAATATTCTTATAACCTTATAACTTTGAGAACAATATTATATATCTGAATGAGTTCAAAGAGACAAACATCTCTTTCCTTCAAACAATTGTCATTACAAAACTCATCCCTTCCACATTCTAAACACAAGCTTTCACCTTAGATGCATAATATTATTCTCTAAGTAAAGGAGTTACAACTGCAATTAATTACCACAGCATATAGTGCTAAAATCACCACTGTTGGAAAAGACTTCATGAAAATAATAAAAAAAAGGAAGCTATGTGTCAAAATTTCGAGTGTCACAATCGCTAATAGTTTCATGATTCTAAGCATGTCTTGTGCAAAGATTAAATAGAATTCTTATCCATATGAAGCCAATCAACCCTTAAATTTGCATTCCTGACCTTTTTTCTCTTATGCCTCTCTTACGTTGATGCATGGTCCCTTTTATCATAAATAAATCCAATACCCTAATTGCACAATGTACAACGAATTTAGAATCAGTCCCTTTAACATATCGGTAACATTGAGAATTTCAAGTAACTGAGTTATAAACACTAAAACTCGTGCATTCAAGCAATTCATAACTTATATGCATAAAACACATACAACACTCCATAGTACATAAAATTATGTTCCTTGCAATTACCTCCAAGTGTATAACAAATGTATCACAAACGTATCAACAATGTAGCAATACATTATACACAACAATAATTAAACACCAATACATGTATCAACACAATGTCACAAACTGTATCAAAAATGTATCAGGTGCGTATGAGAATATTATATGACGAAAAAAAGCATAATAATAGCAACCAAATAGCAAAACAATTTATCAACAACGTACTAACATAATATGCACAACAACACCCACACAAAAGTATACTTATATGGTAAAAAAGCATATATAACAACAACTAAATACCAAAACATATATTAATACATTATCACAAAATGTAACAAAAACATATCACATAGCCATGTATCAACAAAATAACAAAAACAGACAAACAAACAAACAAACAAACAAAAATAGTAGAATACCAAACAAAAATAGATAAATACCTTCTCAACCCCATTGCTACTCCTAATGACCCTCCAAGTCACACCTTCTTTTTCAGCCTTGATTTTCTGATAAGTTTCACTAATCAGAACATTCTCATTGGAGTTACCATTAACCCTCATCCTCTTAGAAAACCCAACCTTTTTTACCATTATCAACAAACAATGAATAACAAAATCGAAAATACCAGAACTGCGGCAACAGAATGCAAAAACAAACAACGAACACTAGAATCGAAAAAATTAGAATGCCAGCAAAAAAAAAAGATAATAAAAAAAATAGAGAAGAATGAAAATGCAAACAAAAAAATGATCACAATAACATAAAAACATGAGAAGATGAGATCGTAAAAGTGGAAAGTAAAGTATAAAATACGAAAAGACAGAAACGAAATAAAAAAACTTATGAAAATCAGTAAAAGCGATGGACGTATAACAAAAATATATTAAAAAAGGTTTTTTTCAAAAATAATGAAAGGTATGCATGAATATAGCATATTTTGGGTAATTACCCATAAATTGGTAATGAACCATAGGAGTGAGCAAAACCAAACCGCAATCTGAAAACTGAGTCTAAAAAACAGAACCAAAGTTAGTTTGGTTTGGTTTCAGATTTTAAGAATGCGATAGTTTGATCTTCGAGTTAGTTTCGGTTTTTGTTGAAAAAACCAAACCGAACCGAACTACTTAAAAATATTTAAAAATTATTTATATATGTATAAAATAAATTTTATTTGATATAATATATATTTATATTATTATATAATTTATATTTATGAGATTTTAATAATATTTATCTAATATAGACTATTTTTGACAATAATTTGTATATGATTAATGATAATAATAATGATAATTTATTTAAATTTAAAAGTTTAAAAATTTTGGATTAATCCCAACCGAACTGGAATCGAACTGAAACCCAATGTATATTGGGTTGGTTTTAATTTTTATAATTCTCACGGTTTAGTTTTCAGTTTGATTTACTTCGGTTCGGTTCTGAACCGTGTTTTGGTCACCCATAGTGAACCCCAATTATTTACAAATAAACGAACTGGAATGTGTGTGGGTACTCCGATAAACCCGAACCGCTGCATTGTGTAGGCGAAAAACAAACGGGCCACCCCGCACTTCCCTGGAAATCGGTCCGAATTATATTCCGGAGACGCAAGGCCAAAAGGCACTGCTATTGCTGATAATAATAGTAACAATAATAAAGCAAAAACCCCTTACTTCTACCCCTCAAAAACCCTAACATCATCTCTCTACTGCTAATCCATCAACCAAACCTCCAGTGCCTTTTTATTTTGATTTCATTGTTTTTTTTTTTTTTGGGGGGGGGGGGGGGTCAAAATTTGAAAAGTGAGGAAATGGAAGAATCTCATGGCAGAGAAGGGTACACTCTTGTTGTTAGAAAACCCTATTTTGATCTTCCAACTGCATGCCCAATTTGTTTACCTGTTTACATCTATCTCAAGTTAGCTCGCTTTCCTTTCCACTTGGATTTCAATTCCATTTATCCCGATTCAGGTAGTCTTTCTTACACTCCTCTATTTCTCTTTCAACTCTTTTTTTCTTTTTTTTTTTACCCTTCACATTCAAGTCTTTCATTAGTTTTTTTGTTTTAAGTTGAGTTTTTCCACTTAGTGCTTTAATTGGCTGAATTGTGTTAGAATCTCATTGATTTTGTTTTGGATTTTCACGAGGAATGTGGTTCATTTGAGTTAAATTCCAGCTTGGTATGAGGAATAACGGAAGTCGTTTAATTCAGTGCTGTTCTCACTTAAATGATTTACAGAGAGTTTCATAACCATTAATTAAGTAATAAACATCTGTGGTTAGACTTTATTATATTTGAGCTTAAACATTTTTGTTACATATGCTGAGCGATTCATACACTATTTACCAGGAAGTTTATTGCATTTTCTTTCTTTTCATTTATCTGTTTGTATGATGTTTCAGTGTGCCCTTTATGTCAGCAAAGATACAGAAATGTACTCCAACTTTGAAGCTACTCTGCACATGAATGTTGTTTGTTTTTATTTGCACTGATTTGTGTGTTTGATCATTGATGCATACGTGTGCATGTTTATGTAAAATCAATCTGATCAGAATGCTTTTTCGCCTTCCTGTGTAGATCAAATTCCTTATGTTGAATCTGGCGTGTACGTGGCATTTAATAACGAAGGCGGTGGGGTTATTGAACGACTGAAAGATGATGGTATTGTTAATCTGGATTTGGAATTCAGCTCAGTCCCGGAATGGGTATCACTGGAAGCAATGATTAGCTCATGGCTCGTCGATGCAATTACATACGAACTCTGGTTGGGCACCGATGGAACCTCTGCTTTCAAGATTTATTATTCCGACCTTCCTTGGTTAATAGGAAAGGCACTATTCATGAAGCAAGTATACACTGTCAAGCAGCAACTTGGTATAACCAAGGAAAATGCTGTACGGAGAGAAGAAGAGGTTGTTCATTATGAAATATCAGTTTTCTCGCTGCTAAAAATCATGCACCTGGCAGATGATACTTCTATTTATTTTTTTTCCTGGGCTCTGAAACTAGATTTGCATTCTTATATCTAAAATATGTTATGGACAGATTTATAAAAGAGCAAAAATTGCGTATGGAGCTTTGTCAACCAGATTAGGGGAGCAGGACTTTCTCTTTGAGGACAGGTAACTCTTCTGGAAATTTTGGCTTTTTCTATTTTCATCATTTTAATTCTTAGGTTGCAAACATGTGTATCATGGTTATATTCACTGTAGGCCATCGAGTTTGGATGCATTCTTCCTTGCGCATGTGCTCTTCACTGTTCAAGCATTACCTGTGAGTTTTTCTTATAAATTTTCTTGAATATGACCCTGTAGAAGCTTAATGCAGATATTGGAAAACTATGGATTTGGTTTGGTTTGTTCTGTTAAAGCTACATATAGTAGCAAATCAGTGCAATAACAATATATGTTTCTGTTGAAGGAATCGAGAAAACTTGGAGCACACTTTTGAATATGATTTATGAGCTCATTGTTGCATATTAGTAGGGCTTCAAGTAGCTGTGTGAATTAAATTTGCATAAAGATTAGCTGGCCAAGTAAATTTGATTGTACATTCAAATTGTTTTATTTTTTATGATTTTAGCTGATGGTTCCAACATCTATACTAGCCAAGAACTTTGACTGATATACAAGCCAAGAACTTGCATGATTTCTTCTTATTTTTTTAGTCTATATGATATACTAAAAAACCAACTTTTAGAAGAAAAGCAAAGAGAAAAAGGAAAAAGTCAGCTTTAAAACCTTCAGCAAGTTTTGTTTTTCTTCTATAACTGATACTTCTGGCATCCTCCTTGTATTTATGCTTCACATTTTGAATTCTTTCATGGCTTTATTTTTACATATATTGCAGTAAGGTTTTTATATACAGTTAGCTAATTGTAGCTAAATTTGAGTTGTAGAGAAAAACCTAGAGATCAGAAGATCAAAATCAAAGGGACGAAATTTGTAATTTGAATGAAAACAATATTGCAGATTAAGAAAAGACATTAGCATGCTCAAATTTGAACTGCTATAGTAGAGGGAATTACTGAAGCTCCATTAACTTGAATAATGACTAATTTTCTGCTTCAGTTTTGTTCTTATGATGTTCAAAAGTTCTTGTCCAAGGATATGATAAGAGGGCATAGAAAATATCCTTGGTTGTATATGATGAAACACTAATGTTAAAAATTTGTTCATTTATTAAATCAAATATCGGCTCTCATTTTTCGTCCCTTGAATGAGAGCAAAATAGCCAGACCCTTATATGAAGATGTAACATGGTGAATAAATGGCTATTTTAGTTGTCAAGAAAGTATAGAAGAGTTGGTCAACAATGGCAAGGGAAAATTTCATAGCCATTTTGTTACTTACGGATGTAGTGTGAAGGACCACATGAAGACTACCACGTTGGGAGTTACAAAGACATGATATTTTGTATTTTTTGTTTATATGACTAGAGTAGATGCCAGACAATCAGAAAAACTATATCAATCGAGAGTTATGACATGCAGGGTATTTGTATAGCTTTGCTCTTTCTGTCCCAACTGAAAAAATTACTATTAATATTAGGTGATCTTGGTACCCTATCTTTCCTTGAAAATTGATGATAATGCTATAAACAGTAAATGGCAAGTCAAACTTTTATGTGGAATTGAAGTTAGATGGCTTTGGAAATGGGTAGTCTATTGGACTGATTGGAACTGTAAAGAAGCTCACCAAAACCTCGGCATGTCCTAGATGATAATTTTCAGACGAGCCTCCTAATAATTAAATTCTTTTTCTTGCATGTGGCTTTTTGATTCATGTCATTTATTTATTCCTGATTTTCTTTATGAGATATTGGAATGAATGGAAGTTGAGGCCTAGTCAAGAAAACACGAAACTGGATAAAAGTGTTTTAGCCATGGAAAATAAAAAAGTGATCAATATTGGGGGGAGAAAAGAGAGGAAAGTGTTATGTGCATCCAACCACCGACATCGTGGCAATTTTTGTGGTAGAGATTTGAATTAGTGATTCTCTGAAACAAGTCTCTCCTGTGCTCGTTTTGTTTATTATTTTCCTTGCTTCTTGATGAGCTCTAACAGTAAGGGTTTTCGGAGAGGAGTTAGTGGCTGTTGTTCATTGATTTGCTTCATTGTATTTTTTTTAGTATGTTTGTTTCCTAAAAATTAGTATATTTTAGAAGGTAAGTTAGTAGAGGCTATCGTCTTTGCCATATAGCATGGAAAGTGAACCATGATGCTTTGATTTAGCATCATTATGGAGTTGGAATATATGAAATCTTGAATATAATTTTCTAGATAAGGATAATATAAAAGAACAGACACAAAATAATTGCAAAGATAAATTTTTGGGATTAATCTGAAGAAAATACAAGGGTGACAGCAGATGTTCTTGACCAGTTCTCTGGCCAATCAGATCATGAACAAGCAATTGAATAAAGTGATAACACATCTTTGAACAACTGCCTCATCTTGTTAAAGCAAGGAGTTGTTCCAAGGACATTAAACTGGTTACAGCAATAGATTCAGGTTGTGTGTGGATCAAAGGCAATGGTCAGGTTAATTGAAATAAAATTTATAGGATTACCAAATTACATTTAAATGAGAGATTGATGCAAGAACCTGACTTGAATTTAGTAAAGAAAGCTTTTGCATGAGCGTAACATAATTGAAATTTTTTTTGTTCATTTTCTTTTATTTGTGCTTTATATTCATCTCCTTTAGATAAGTTTAAAACAAAAAAAGATATGAAACTAAATGTGTAATCTTCCCCTGCACCAGAAAATGGTCATTTGTCAATTCTGAAGACAATTTGTACCAATAGCATGAAAGGAACAAGTTAGAAAAGACACAACCACCTAGGCTTTTAGAAGAAATGGTTCAGTCCTTTGACTTTTGCTGAATTTTATGCTTCTAAAATGCTTGAAGTCTGTTAAATTCCCCAGCCCATACTTTTTGTTAGCGAATTTTCTTCCTCTTTTAGCCTGATAATGCTGTTGCCTGTTATTAGGAGTCATCAGTTCTTCGGAGTTCACTTTCAGAGCATGGTAATCTCTTAAGATATGCTGAAAAACTTAAGTCAGATTTCTTGGAAGCTGCTTCGTCATCTTCGTCCATCCCGCAGTTCCACTTGGAGTCTTCATCATCAACTGCAAGAAGAGGTCCTTCAAATTCCAGTAAGACATTTTCAAGCTGTTGACTTGCTTATTTTTATAATTGTAGTCGTGTAGATATTATTCAATCGTATGAAGTAAACGAAACATCCTATGTAATTGAGTAACCGTGATTCAAGCTAATGTGCCGACAAACCAAATTGGATACAATGGCAAGAAGTAATTCAACTCTTGATTTTCTTTCTTTACATGGTAATTTGAAATATTGTGACAAATCATGCATCGTTAGGTTCAAAGCCCAAGAGAAAACCCAAGAGGGAAAAAACAGAAGAGGAGAAAACTTTCAAAAGAAGATCAAAATATTTTTTGGTAGCACAGCTGGTTGCTGTTCTACTTTTTCTATCTGTGATAGGTGGATATGATTTTTCTGAGGTAGAAGTTGATGATGAAGATGAAGGCTATGGCTATGGCTATGACTGAAAAGGCCAATTCTATATGACAAGTTCAGCTCTCCGTCCTTTTGTTTATTTCTTCATTCTTGTAATTTTTTCCCCAAATAATGAAACCCATAGGAGAAGCCATTGGGTAGGATCAGCTGTGCAATACAATATATCAATCTTCATTTTATTTAGAAGGGAAATCAAATTCTGGGTACAATTTGAACTGACATTTGCTACCTCTGTTCAATTTTGCAAGTGTTTGGTTCATTCCTGAACTGATGGTACTGATTCAATGACAAGAACAGTAATCATTTTCATGATTTTATTTTTCGTATCCTGGGGCCTCGAGCTTTCTGTTTTTATATATCGCACGGCTAACTGTTTATGAACTTGCACATTTATTCCATTGGAAATTACACCATAAGTCAATTATTTAACACTATCTACTATTACGTCAATTAAAATTTGAATTTTATCAAACTGTTTATGCTTTTATTAATACACTAATGCCTCTTAATATTTTATACTATTCTGTTTTTGTTAAGTTCTCGTTTTTTATATGTTTCAAATTAATTTTATATTTAGGATCCTTATATATATACATATATATAAACAATTTAGTTCTTCCGCTTTTCAAAATTGTCTTGGTACTAATTATGAAAATAAATCTGTCATTAATTAGCTTTTTTTACTAGAAATTGTAATTAATTAGTTAACTACCATATATACATTTGTAATTAATTAGTTAACCACATATATATTAGGGTAAAAATATTTAGTTACTATATAGACTACTAATACATCAATAATAATGATAGTTTTATAGAAAAAAAAAAGTACTCTTTTATAATTTTTTCAGTGTAAGTAGACCCAACAAAAATTTAAAGTTACTTTTGTTTTTAAAATTGAAAATTCAAAGTCAGCTTTTTTCAGTCTAGAAATGATAGGAAAGCCCATATTATACCTAAAACTTATGAAATAAAGCTTTTTTTAATATAATATAATCTTTTTAATATACACATTAAAAAACCAATAAAATTAATTGTTAATTTAGAATAAACAAAATAAATACAGCTAGAAACCTAGACGCCTAGAAATATAAAATTTAAATAAATTACTTCTATTAAGGGGGAATAAGAAAAAAAACAACATTTATAGTATAAAGGAACAGCTCCAGTAAAATAGTAAAACTACATAACCGCAATCCTATATTGATTTAATATATCCACATGGCATTATATTAAACATAAAAGAAATTGTGTGAACTATTCTAATTATAGAATTGTCAATCCAACTATTCCATGTACCAAAAATCTAGACAAAAACAAATCAGTCAAATTGTCAATTGACAAAATTTTGAGTTCTCATTTCCGGAAAAAAAAAAAAAAATGCAGGATAGGAAAAAAAATTCCATGAACTCATCAAAGCTTTAAACCTGAATGGATGGCTACCACTCCTCCAACAAGATTTTCATACTCAACTTTCTGGAATCCTGCATCTGCTATCATTGATGCAAATTTATCCTGCATTTATGTCAATTAATATTGTCATAAAAAAAATACAAACATTCAGATGTCTCCAGTTACGCATTGGACCCAACCGAACATCTCTCCGTGAAACATTAAACATGTCAATGGATGAATTGGGAACTTACACAAACACAAAAATATCCAATTCTTGTTTCTTATTTGTGCCAATGGCTTGTGCACACAAATTATAGCAACTGCAATGGTATATACAAGTGACTTCGTGGAAATGAATACAATAAGAAGTCCTACTACTAGCTCTCCTAAACTGAACTAAATTGCAGAGAAATTTGCAAGGGCATGGGTATCAGATTATGACCTGATTGGGAAAACGTCGTATGCTCTCAACTAAGTACTGATACGATTCACGATCACCTGCAACTAGCTCTCCTACTGCTGGAATTATGGAGAATGAATAGTAGTCGTACCTGGAGGAGAAAGAACAACGCTTTGAACAGAATAAGAGCCAAGCGTTCCAAAATATTTAGCCAGGCAAAAAACAATTACAAGAGAACAACAAATGGAAGAGAGAATTCAGTGCATACCAAGATGTGCATCACCAACTAAAATCTAACACAATATATTTATTCAAATGCTTCAAGCAAAACAACTAGCTGAAATTAATAAAAAATGTTTTTATATATCTCTGGCTGTACGAAATTAACAAGAACCAGTTAATTTTAAGATTGGGCTTTCACATACTGATGTGCATTAGCATATCAGCTAGGGTATAATGATAGATAAAATCAACTTTTGTGCAACTTCAATTTTCTACCAGAATTAAATATAAGGATATTGGTATGGCCTGATGTCTGTGATTGAGTTATGGGACTATTGATAATAAATTCCAATCTAATCCAAGTCATTGTCTAGGATTTCTGCCCATGATTGCTAATTAATTGAGGCTCATTAGAGAGAACCTCAAATCACTGGATTTCTTACGAAATAGGAACTTCAAAAACTATACCACAACTAAAAGATGTTTGAAGGATACTTACAGTTCTTTAAACACAGGAATTTCTACATGGCTCAATTCAAGGCAAAGGAATCTTCCACCTCTTTTCAATACCCTATTAAGAGAAAAGAAAAATTAGAAGCTTTCTTAATTATAGGGTAACTATGTCAGGAAATTTATGCAAAATCATGAAAGGAGAGTTGCATAACAAATAAAATGATGTAGCAAATGATTATGAAGATGTAACTGAACTGATAGACATTTCTTTTCCATTCAACTTTCTATATACTCCTCTGTTTTAACAAACAACATCTTCCCAACTACAATGCCCAACGAATAAATACTTGTTCTGCTTTGCAATCAGAATTGGGATCTGGTAAAATTTAAATATTATGGCTCAACTGTGTCACACGGTCTGATTACCTAACAATAAAAAAGGGACACAAAGCAGTCAAAATAGAACTGAACTGCCAGCCTAATACCCAAAATGAAAAATTGGGGCTCAACAGTAACATGCAGGTCTGATGACTTTAACAGTTGATGTAATGATCCCTTGCCTGACGTCCACGTGAGATACAGGTATGAAATTTACATCAATGAGGGGGTCCTTTCATTACACTGTTACTTGACATAGAGCAATCCAGAAGTGCAAGAGAAAAAACTCAAGGAATCATATCATACCTATAAGCTTCTGCAAGGACTTTCTCAATGTGCGTAACATTCCTAATTCCAAATGCTATTGTATAACCATCCATTGAATCATCCCTAAAGCTCAAGGCTTCTGCATCTCCTTCAACCCATATAAGGGATTTATCTTCTCCAAGACCTGCACAAGTGTCAACAAAAGTTAATACAACAAAATTAATAATTTAAAGAGAATACTGAATCATGAAAAAAGTAGAACTAACTAAAGAATATATCACCTCTCTCTATAGCCCGCTTTCTGCCAACTTTTAACATGTTTGGGTTGATGTCACAAACATAAATCTCAGTTTCTTCTTGTAAGTGATCATTCAGTGGATCTTGAATTGCTCTCCGTCTGACACTGTTTACAGTTTCTAGAATCCTGAAAGCAATATCCCCTGCAAGTTTTTCAAACTCAAGAATCTAGATATACAGCCAACAATTTCCAATTCAAAAGAAGATTAAAATAGATAAGTTCATTATGTAGAAACTTCTTTCAAGGCTTTCAAATGTAGGATAGTTGATGCACGTTGACTAAGATTTTCTAAAGAACGCAGCTGGAGGCAGCAAAAAAGTTTGTTAAAGGGCTTTGTGAAGGTATAATGATGATAACTTAGCCCAAAGTTATGGCTCTGTGCATATTAGTTTGGCCCCTGTATCACCCAGGTTATGTTTGAAATTGAATTAACTGAAGAATGATTCAATTAGGCTAAATTCAGATTTATCCATGAACAATGTATGAAAAATGATTTGACATCCAAGTTTTTGAGTATCATTGTGACTGAATTCAGATTAGTATGAATCTGATACGCTGATGAAATTTGAGATTCACTATTCTTCACTTGCATTGTAAAAAGTTTCTCTATCTTGAATTTCAATCCTTATAATAATAAACAGAATTAACAGAAAATGCCAAATCCAAATCCACGAGGCCCATGGTTGTCAGTTTCCATGTCAGGTCTCATGAATTAGAATATTCTGCCTCCATAAAAGAAACCTAAGAACATTTCAATTGATCTTTATTTTCATGCCATCAGGGAACATCTAGCGCAGAGAAGCAAATCAGAGCCTGATGTAGCCGGAAAAGAGAAGGTGCTCGGGTAGATGAAATAGTTGGCGATGGAAAGAAAAATTATAGTGGAGACAGAAAACACTGACAATATTAAAGAATCACGTTAGTTGGAGATGAATACGTTGACAGGTAAAATAAGAAAGAGTTGGGTGAATTTAAGAATAGAGGGTTGTGCAACTTTTCAGTATCCAGAATACTTGTGGAGCTCAATCAAATGCAAAAAGGATATCTTTATGAAATCATAACAAAGGATATCACACATCCAAATCTACAAGTTCCAATCAGCACAAGTTTTCAGCTTGAATTGTACAAAGAAAGAATTGAATTCACAAATTCAATATTGCAATTAAATTTTAGATAGTCTATTTATACCTTTGCAAAAGCTATATCAAACTTGACGTGGAACAAATCTTTGTCCATATTGGTGAAATTAACCTCCACTTCTGAGTCTAACCAATTATAGAAAAGCTGTGTATTATAAATATCTTTCAAGAAACTTGAACATCAACTACCAAACATCTAAGAGCAAATTCTCACATTTTTTCTGCAACCAAACCTTTTTTAAAGGGATCAAGTTTCAAAGAGGTGATTTTCCAAGGTTTGAATCACAAGAAATGATTCTACTCAAGAAAATGACAAGATATCAGATTACATCTCTCTTATTCCAAAGTATCTAAAAAGAACATTTCAGAATTTTTTTGTTTCAGAGTCATAACACCCAATACTTGGCTGTAATCATACAAGGCCTATCATTGCATGCCATTCTCAACAATAACTCAAGATTTCTAATACTTATCAAAGAATGATCCATAACCTTGAAGGATAAAATTCATGACACTAATATTCTTTCACACATCTACATTAGTTTGAGACAGCAAATGCAAGAAGAGAACTGACAAGAATACTATGACCTGACTCATAAGTAATTAGGAATACATAATGAACCACTCAATGTTGACAGGACTAATGAAGTATCTATAGCCTAGAGATAATTTCCATAATGATTCCCCACAAGTGGAGCGATAGAGAATGGCCTAGCCCATTAGTGGGACATTCTAGAAGGGATGAGCTCTAAGGGGAATTAATAGAGGGCTTTAGTATTTAGGAGGAGGAATTCAGTAAGGGAGTTAGGAAGGATTTTGGTTATTGTAAGGCTGCTTTTAGCAGAGGCTCTGCAATGTATTGCAGAGAGGGATGATTAATCTGCTTCTGGCGTTGTGTGTTTGTATAGCTCCAATCATTTATCATAGAGAAATTACCAAAGCAGTACAGTTATTACAGTAACCATGCTAGAACCAAAATTAGATTTCTAGAAGGGCAGAAATCAAGAGAAACCTAATCTTAAGATTCACTCTGATTTTCCAAAACCACATGAAAATGCATTTTTTCTGGTCATATAACTAAATGTAATACATCAGTATCAAAGTGCAGTTCCATACAGTATAAAAATTAAACTCGATATTTTCATTTTCATTTTTTTTTTTGGGTATTATTGTCCATATTAGGTTTTTCAGGAGAAAATTTGAATTAATGCTACTTTAGAACCAATTTATCGGCAGCAATATCACTCTATTCACCACTTTCCTTCATTTTACCTTTTTACCACATTCTCTCTTCTCTTCCATTATAGAAACCAAACTACTCTTCTTTTTGCAGCCAGCCACACAAAAAATCGTCGCATGTACATTCCGTTATTGTTTAAGAATCGAATATTTAAAGTGTAGATAGAACTAAGCTCACCGGCTGGAGAGAGTATGTAGAACCATAAACTTTTTTTTTTTGGAAAGAATGGATATCTGTTATGCTGCTAGAGAAGTTCAAAGAAAAAAAAAAAAAAGAGCAGCTATCTAACAAAACAAAATAACAAACTAAAGCAATTCATTTTTTTGTTGGTATAGATGAAGATGGTAAAAGAAATGGAATTTTCTAAGCATAAACAAAAAGAGAGAGAAAGGAGGCAGGTGAAAGTTTAAAAGAACTATTTATAGAGACCATTGATTTATTTTAGTATTTGAGCAAGTAAATCTAGCAAAATGTGCTCATTGGAAAAAGAAGGAAAGAAGAGAAAGAACACGAAAAATATGTGAAGCAGAAAACTTAAAAAAGTTCATACACAAATGGTACAGTTACCCCCTTTTGTTATGGTGAAAAAAATTCTTTCTTCCTCTTTAAATTTTCAACTCTTCTTTCTCAATAGTTCTCATATGTAAATTTTCTTGGCTCTCAATAAACACAATATTGCAATATTAGACTTATGAATAGGGTAAAAACTAAAAAGTTACCTGTTCCACCAGCAACGTCAAGATGTTTCATTCCAGGAAATGGACTTAGTTTGGAGACTAATCTGAACAATGCCACAAACAAGATATGTCAACCTGAAGCCAAAGCAGCATGGGGAATCTAAACCATCCGAATAGATCCTCAATATCTCACCTATCCTTCCATAATCTATGCAATCCTCCACTCATCAAATCATTCATGAGATCATAAGTCGAAGCAACATTCGTGAAAACATTACTGACCATTTCACGTTTTTCTTCTTCCCTTACTTCTTTAAATCCTGAAATTGAGTCGATGACATTTTATTGATAGATGCAAACTAAGAATTAGGGTCAAAATTAACTGCAAAAGTAACTGTTCCTCAAGTACATAGGTACAAGAACAATAACCCCTATATTCTTGATTTGATGCAAGGAGAAGAAAAATATACTTTAGCTCAAAAATAGATTGATTGTTCGCCTTTTAACAAGTAGAACGTTCAATCATTTCAATATCAGCTTCCAGGTGGATGAAATTTGTGTTGCATTTATCCCATGGAAATCCAAATTACAGTTATTTCACAGCCGTTGAAATCAGCTGGTCAAATAACTCCCTCTAAGCCAGGTATCTTAAGGTTTATTTCTCTGTAAAAGAATGTATGTCCACAATTCTTAAAACTTTAAATTCGGACTCGGTTAGAACTGTAAGAGAGGAGCATATATAACTACAAAGAACTTACCAAAACTGGTGGCGTGAGAATGTAGTTGAGAAGTAGAAGAGAGCATGGGAAGGAATTTGCTAGACAGCTTCCTGCTTGCCAGCCTCAGAGCCATCCCTGTCACAAGAAGAAAACTAACACGATCAAAACTGTGAGGAAACTGAATACCCAGATACAGCGGCGTAGGGATGGGGGTTGCACGGGTGTGCTGTTACACCCTGGCCGCCTGAAATCCACCCTTATATGGGTTGTTCCAGGCCAAGAGATTACAAGCTGAGGGTGCTGCTTTGCACCCCCAGATTTGGCAACGAAGATGAGATCCTTCGTTGAGGATACCTATATTCAGTATCTCGTTATCGGAATCGGTAACAGGAACATGGAAGATTCACAATTGAATTGCTGAAAAATCCAAAAGAGGAGCAGAATTTCAAAATTGACTAGAAACGACACAAAGGAGAATATTCACCTGATTTGGCGATGGAAATGGACAGAGAGGGGGAGAGATTAGAGAGGTGATGCTAGGAGAGGGGAAAGAGGGGAGGGTAATTAAACCTTTTGTCAAGGTCAGTTGGGCCGGTGGCCAATTTCTCTACGAAAATTCAAATTGAGGTGCTAAAAATAATGAAGAATGATATTAACATTATGAGGTGATATAAAATCAACATTAAAAATTTAAATGACATGTTCAAAAACCTAATCATGCTTTGTTAATATCCCTTTATCGTGATTTTTGCGGTGGATTTTCAGTTAGAGAAATGATCAAACAGCTTGTGTTGTTGAAAAAGAGGATGGTGCCGCCATAGAAAACCTAAAACTGACTTCAATGATCAAAACTAACGGAATGAAATTGTTTGCAGAAAGCGATTTGTATTGCGTACCTGCCTCAGTAATGGCGTGCTCTTTAAGGGGTGTGGAAAGGTGACAAATTACAGAGCTGTTTGCTGTTGATGTTGATGGAACCAAGATGGTAACAAACTAACAATGGGGAATAGGAGGCAGGGGAATCAACAGGTAGATTCTTGTAAATGCAGGCCAATTAAATATGCTCGGCTAGACTCCTTTTTCTCATACCCGGAAAATCTAATTTCTCTCCCGATTCCTCCGACTTGAAATGAGCAGTCCCGTTCCCGTTTAATACGAAAGTTAAATAATGGCAAAACACATCCTGAACCCCTAATCTTTTCTCTTTTATACAATTAGCTCCCTAATCTTTGTTTTACACACATTTGATACATAATCTTTTATTTTTTAGTCTAGTCACCCACTTTTAACACTCTCATCACACGTGTAGCCCAAACTCCGTAAACCGGCACGTCTATCTATTACTCATTGCCGTATCGGACGCCACGTCATTTTTTTGGACTCCACATGAAACTAACCCACAATCCTCATTTCAATAATTCGACCGATCCTTTTTCTAACACGTTTATTTCATAATTAATCCGGCATTCGGTTCCTCAAAGGTCCAAACTTTTTCCTTCATTTTGTCGAGCTTTTACGAGAAACCGAAGCCTATATCCATGACTGACTCAAATATTATGCTCCAAGATTCATTTCTTGTTTCTTGTCTTCTCCAATTTAGCCTCTAATTACCCTATTGATTTCATTGAATTTGATGTTGATGTAATGTTTTAGCATTTTCCTTTTTTTCTCCGTTTTATTTGTTATAGGTGTATTTTTTAAATCCATTTTTCGTGATTAATTGTTTATGAGTTGTTTTTACCAATATACACGTGTGTAGTTGAGGCGCCTCTATGATGTTCTACTAGAGAGACTTATAGCAGCTCTTCCACTGATAGATTTAATAACGCTGGAGAAAGACTTATTACAGCTCTTCCACTTGTAGATTTTCACAATTTCTTATATTTTCAATCTCTTTTTTTTCAAATCTCTAAAATAATATGTTATAACTGGTATAATTTTGTGTTCAAATGGTTCAAACGGTTGGGGAACTGATGCAATTTGAATGACATAATCTCTTTCTGCTATATCATTGGTATACATGATTTCTACTTTTTTTTTGAAAGAACACATGATCTTCTTCTTTGTTTGTAGTTGAGATATCATAATTTGAAGCACATTAACCTTGAATTGCACAAGATACTAAAAATAGAAAGCTGCAAGTCCTTTAAAATAATGTAGGTAGATTTGGTTAGGAATTCTCAGATCCTGAAATATTGGATACTTTAGTTAGCCTTTGGCTTAAACACACTCACAGTTTAACAGGTTTTTGTGATTGATTTAAATTAGTATCAAAAAATCATAAAAATACCCACCAAAAATTTCTACTAATTAATAGCATGTTATTAAGCTTTTGAATAATTTTTTTCCTCAATTTAAATATTTGTTAATGAATCTAATGTTTAACAGTTGGTGATCTGAGTAGAATTTTGCAAAAAATGTAGTATATCTTGGATGTTGAGGTTAAACCATAGATATTGACTATTTGGAGGCTTCTCTCAAAGTAACCAAAAATTTAACATCCTTTAATAATGATGTTCTTTATTTTTCTCCACGAATTCATTGCTCAAAATTATATGGATTGATGTTAATGACTGGACTATCTCCACTCATTTTCAACTGATCTACAATTGATTCAGACCTTCTGCCTATCCTCACTGGTTTTGTTTTGCAAGAGTTAGGATTCATTAAAGTAGTAATCTCTTAGGGTAGTTTGCAAGCTGTTGAAGGGGTGGCAAGAGCTAGAAATAGAATTCCTTTGGACCTTGTTGTTCAGAAAATATGATCAGCTGGTTGTTCCTTATTGGATGTGCATTTTATCCATGAAAGGCTATAAACCATAGATGTTTACAAGTTCAAAAGGTTAGTTACTGATGTGTTTTTTTCAGGTTATTTTCAATTATTTTTAATCTAATATCTTCTTTTTTTTTAATCTGTTATGATAACATTCCTATATTTCCTTATCATTTCGTACCCTTTCTTCTCTCTTGACCACCGCTGCTTCTTTTTGTTCAATTCTTTCGATCTTCTTTTGGCATGTTCTCCAACCTTTTTACTTTGCGTTCTTTCTTAGTGGATCTCATTAAGGTATGTTTTGTTTACGTTTCATTTTTTCAGGATTTCCTTTTCGATTTAAGTAGATCCGCTTCGTTTATATGATAATGGACCATAACTTATCCTACTATTCGTCTTTGTGTAATCATCTTCATTGAGTAGATTCAAGCTTATGACCTATGAGTAGCATCTATATTGTGTAATCCATATATCTTCCTATGATAAAACTATTGCACGGTAGCAAAAGCAATTCAATTATTGGTTTGTTTGCTTCTGTATTATATGTTCTCTCTATTGAGTGAATTATATTTTTCTTGGGTTGTTGTGATTAATGGTATAGAGTAACTAATAATTTTGTTGCACCATCCCCCCAATTTTTATCAATCTTTAATTATCATTTGCATGATACGAGTGCAACTCTGTAAATTTAAAAGCTAGCATTGAAGTTGAAGGGATTGGAAAGTCAGAGACGTCTAGTTATTTATCGGTAAACTCTCGCATTGTACTTCATTTTCCCAATTGTCATTGACATAATTGGTAGCATATTTTACTAGGTGTTGATCCACTTAAATCACTGTCATGTGTTTCTCGTATAAACTATTGATCTCTACAAGAAGTTGCACTTTGCACGAGGAGTATTGGAATGTTGCTGGTGAAATTTAGAATGTCAACTAGCAAATCATCTAGCATTTGCGGCATGAAGAGTGGTGTGGTTTACAATTCCCCTCAAGTTGTTCATTGCTTATTCTTTTGAAAATGCTCTGCAATGCATAATGTTTGGTATTTATCAAAAGTTAATAAGCATTATTTTAAAAGTAATCATTTTTATAAATTTTCATATATTTTTTATTTCTCCTTTTTTTTTTTTATGTATAATATATCGTGAAATATACGAAGTAATATATCATGATTTTATATTACTTTGATCTGATATTAGGACTGAATTTGCTATGTTAATATCGATTAAAATTTACATAATAATTAGTTTCAAGGTATTGTTCAAAGTATACATATTTTTCTAAATATTTTTAACTGTAGCTCCGTTTCTGTATTTTCATCATATAGAGATGAAAGATTTTGAATTCAAATCCAAGTCTCTTAAAAATTTAATATTTATTAAATAAAAGTTTTAATAAATGTTTTAAAAACAAAACTATGATAATTTTTTTTTTTTTTTTTAAATTATTAGCTTGATCGGTTGCTAATATGAATTTTTACCCTAAATAAATAAAAGCTATTTTAAATATAAAACCCGTGCAATGGGTTGGGATATGTTTAGTTAGAAAGAGAAAGGTGAATACAAATAACAACAACCATACCATTATCACCAAAAAAGTAATTGTCTTCATCCCTTAGATCACATGATTAGCTTTTCTCATCGTAACAAAAATATCAAATTTATACATTAATAAATATTTGAAAATGGTAATTAATAATATCAATAAAATAAAAAATAATATTTCTTTTTTTATTATCCTTCTTTTCTCTTTCTTCGTTCCTTTCTTCTCCAAAATCTTTCTGCCATTCTATTTCTACAATCAACTCTCCATTTATGATTATGATTTTTCATCCCTTTTTTTTTTCTTCCTGCTGTGTTATAAATGAATTTACATTTATGGTCTAGTTTCTTTTCTTGCCTAGAAGAAACTCAATTCTTTCTCTCTTTCATTTTTACTTTCTAATCTCCTGTCTATATTATCCTTTCCATGAAATGTGCGATGATATTATTACGGTGTTGAATTTCAATTAAAATCAATCTCTAAACCAGAGGAAATAACTGATTTCAGTCGCTAAGATTTGTTGTTTGATAAATCAATGGAACTTAACAGTAGTGAGCAAGCAGAAGGAAATATTCTGCCCGGCTTCGACTTCTTGAAAATCCTACTCAGACAACAAAATAAGTGGAATCCAAAAATAAATCATTAATTAATTAAAAATATCACAAATCAACCGTATTATATTATCTTTTATCACATTTTAATGGCTTTGAAGAAGGGCGAGTTTAAAAATCGTTAGGTATAGAAAAAATCAAATAATTGTTCCATCGATTCTTTGCTATTTTTAGCAAAACCCAGATCGTAATTAATTAATCTGGTAAAAATTTGGTTGTTTCATGAATTGAGGAATGAAAATTTAAGCTAATGAGTTCTTGTCAGTGTTATCGTAACCAGTCCGGAGACCGAACTGGTAAAACTACCGGTCGATGGTTTTATCGGTTTAACTGGTGCGAACCGATAATTTAACCGGATATTTATTTAATAATATATAATAATAAATTATGGTATAATTCATCAAAAATACATTATTATAATCAATAATTATTATTTTTGAAAGTCGGAAAATTTAATTAAACCAATTAGATTCATGATCAGTTCATGATTTAACAGATCAAACCGACTGATTCTATCTGGTTTTGATAACATTATTTTTAGGAAGGGTTACTAATTTAACCGAGAAATGGTCAAAAAGCACTTTATATTGGCCAAATAGGTCCCACAAACTAATTAACGTGTTGCTCCGTGTTACGAGGGGGTGGGTTGGTAAAAATTAAAAAGATGAGGGGGCTTATCGTTGATTTTGAAAGGTTAGGGATAAATTTAAGAAGCAAAGAATAAACTGAATGAGAAGCAACCTGATTCCCAAAGAAAAGGGAACATATGGAAATTAGATTACATTACAATTACAATTAAAGAGAAATTACCTGCAATCATATCTACCTGTAAAGCTACAAATAGAAAATCCATGTCAGCACCTTTTTTTCGGGTTCCAAATAAAAGGAGGATTCACCACAACGGTATCGATAATTTGAATTATCGATTCGAGAAATTCTTAGCTGGAGTATCTAGCAAGGGAGACGTGGTTAATTATTATTCAGTGTAAACAGGTCGTTTCCTCTCAAAGGACAGCGTAAATAAGCTTGCTTCAATATAAAAATCTACAGGCTACTCTAAACCCTTTCTAGATTTAAGTGTTGATTGATTTATTCTTATTTGGTTGCTTTATTTGGTTTTGATTGTGTTCATAATTAATTAATATATTCCGTGTTATTTTTCTGAATATTTTCAACATCAATTCTAATAACCTGTCTATTGCAAATGTAATACAATGCAAAACAAACAAATAAATATTTCGACACTACTCAACATCACAAATTAATGTCTTTGAGTTGGCTGACATAAAGTAGGAGGATATCAGTCGATCTAAATTAAACAGCCGAACTGAATTTAAAAACAAGCAACCAAACATGGGAGAAGATGCAATGCAACTCGTTCTGCACTAAAAGAGCAGCAGCAGCGCCCAATGTGCCACACCCACAACCAAAATCTACAACTATCTTATTGCTCACATCACCAAATGAATTCTCTGCCTGCCCAATTACAAATAACTTGATTGGGATACATTTTCCATGTTAAGGATTTCTAATTTTAAACAAAATACAGAGAAGATGAATCACTAAAATTTTTATCAAAATAAAAACAGCAGGAAAAGAGGTAGAGGCATACAGTATAAAGCATTCGAGAAGCAATGTGAGGTCAAGTTGGTACTGCTGTAGTTCCACCTGAGAACAAAAAAATCAGCAATTGATATAAAAGAAGAGAGAAGGGAGTAGAGACCTTTGTGTTGAAGTAGGAAGATATATACTTTTGTTTTGAATAAGAAAAAAATTTAAAGAAAAAGTGGTTGGGTAGTTCTCAATTAAAAATTAAAATATGTTCATGGACAAAAATGTTATTATTTTGAAAAGCTTTGATTTAGACCTTGAGAGCTTAATTTGGAACCTAAAAGAGAGAAAACATAAAAAAGTTTACCCATATTAGAAAGAAAGCAATTCCAAGACAAAAAGTGTGGAAAGACCAAAAATTGGTAAAGCATGCGGATCCTAAGAGAAATCTCTCACTAACCCTCTGACACGCGCTGACCACACGCCTGATGCAAAAGGCGTTAGTTTCCTCTTTGGTGAAAATGGAAGACTGATCTCAACAAAAGAAGGCTGTAAGTTACTATTTATGGAAGCTAATCAACACAGCCTATGCTATTAAAGACCTACTCAGTGTTGAGTTGTTCCTTTTTTTCGTGAAAACATGAATAAAGAATTAACACCAATTAAATAGAAGAGCAACAACAATATATATGGGGATAGGAAGGAGATAAACACCATACAATAAGGTCGTAACCAAATTAAGGATCAAATTTGATTATTTAGTTTCCAATTATTCAATGGTTGAAGAGAATTTTATACTTACCTTTCAATTGATGAAGAGGATAGTCATGGACAATTAGAATCATCCATCAGCTGTAATCTCAATAAGCAAATAATAATCACAACTAGTCCAGGTGAGCACAGAGTTTTATGATTGAGAGGCAAGCTTAATTCGATGGTAAGCTGTTAATTTTTTTCCGATTGAGCAGCAAACTTAGTTCAATGTTAGACTGTCGTTTTTAATTTTTGTTTAGATTTTAATGACAAATGAATCTCGGCCATCTAAGTTTAATCGATGGTGCAAATTAACTCAACATAACCTTACAGTTTTTAATTCAACTTTAGAGGATGCAAATCCTATTGTCTTATATAGCTTCCTAATTTTTCAATTTTTTAAAAACATCCCGAATTTTTTGCATTTGACTTCTTAATTAAGAGTGTAGTATCTAGTCTCAATGAAACTCAAACCGTGGACCTCCTAGTTCGGGAGAGATACCTTTACCACAAGGATATATATATTAATTAGAATTTTCTTTCCTATATATATATATTCTTTTTTTACCTAAATATTTGTTTTCTCTAAAGTGTAAACGGGTTAATGTACCAATTATTATTATTATTATTATTTTGAAAGTGAAGAACACATTTCTCATTAATTAATTAGTATCCAGTTATTATTACAATTGGTTTATGTCAGAAAGTATTCATATACTACATTGATAATTAAGGATGTGAAATATAAATATATATTAAAGTTACTTAATTACTACGTACATACACCAACACATTATAAAACACAAAAATGCATATACGTACTAATCCTAGCACTAAAATATATCTATATCAGCCTTAATTTAAATATTATCCCCCAAAGTTGTGCACATTTCCCGTACATGAAGCCATGTTCTGTGTATTTTTCTAAATAAAATTGACTACTACACTGGTGTAGTATTTGGTGGAGTTTCCGCCGGAACAAGAGTAGTACGTCGACCTCTCTCCGACCGGCTATTCTCAGCAAATTTGACACTTCCTTCATGCATACCTTTGTGAATCTCCTCCTCGTTCCACTCCGATATGTAATAGTTCTCTTCAGAGGATTTAGCAAGGTCTTTAGAAGGAGGAAAAAACATACTTCCCCATTGTGGGAAATGAACTAAGGCAACTGCCAGAGTACATATTGCCGCCAAAATACCCATCAAAGATAGGCCCGTTTGTGTTGAGAATCTTGAGCTAGAGAAGAACACTAATTGATTTATACCTGACCCGAAGTTCCCTCCTGCACCGGTCAGGCCGGATAATATGCCTAAAGATCTTCTTGAAACATATGGAACGACGCCGTACGTAGCTCCACAGGCAGCTTGGATATTGAGAGAAGATAACATCATGGCTAGGATTGCTAGGGGGAGGGAATTGGCTTGGCCTAAGTAAATGCAGAACACAGCTCCAAGTGTTTGGAGTATCCATAGAATCCAAAGTCTTCCTCTCATTCCGAACCGTCTTGCTGTTATGTCTGATAAATAACCGCCTAATGGCCGAGCTACTGTGTTTGTCATGCCGAAACTTGCTGCTATGAATCCTGCTGTGTGGAGCTTCAGGTTGAATCTGCACATGTATTTCATCTCAAATTAGGTTGTGAGAAATTATACAATTATTCCTACTCTGTATTAGAGTTATGATTTATGATTTTTCTTTTTTTTCTATGTTAGATGATGGATTGTGAATTTGAAATTTTAACAACCACATTTATTAATTAAAATTATTTAAAAAGAAAGTTGGGGAAGGGGGTTTGAGTTATTATTTAAATAAACTGAGAATTTATAAAATTGTAATTCCTATTGTGTTATCTTTCATATTAGATTTTTTATTTACAATGTATTTTCTTTTTAAATTATCTTGCATGAGAAAATTTATAATATCGTCCCAGACCAGACTGGTCCGAGATCATTAGATGATTCACGTTAGCTGTTGCGCTGACGTGACTCTCATCCAATGTTTCCTGATCAATTCAATCTTGAATATAGTAGAATCTTTCCTTAAATAAAGGATTGTGAATTTTAAATGTTAACTACCATATTTATTAATTTAATTTAAAAATAAAATGGTGGTTTGAGTTTGTATGGGCACCAGTCACATTTAAAACATCTACGTAAGAGGTGTGTTAGAGCTCACAAAATTATTCTTGAAATTTTAGCAACTTAACCGTTTAGGTCTAATGAAAAGTGTAGTGTTAGATAAATGGTCAATTTTTATCCCTAAATTTGACTTCCGTAATCAACTTCGCCTGAAGCTGAGTTTAGTTAATAAAGTGTCATTTTTGTTAAATTGATTAAAAAGCTACTCTTGTTACAATATGATTTATGGGTAATTTTTTGTGTGTGTCATCTTTTGTGAAAGTTCTAGTGTTTGTGTCACATCTTTTGGTTGGTGCGAGTAGTTTACTCAACACATACTAGAACCATTCCATTTTTTGCTAGTAAAAATTGTTAACTTATTTGACGAAATGTCATATTAAGAGTTTTAAATTTATACTTAAAAGTTCACTTTTCAGCAAATTGAGCCTCCAAGCCAAGTTGAAAGTCCAAATTGTCCGTTTTAGTCCAATTAAATTATAAGTAAAGTAGTTGGAAAATATGTATAAAAGAGAAAACCAACCTATCATAGAAATACTCGGTGATGATATTATTGGTAGTCAACTGGATACCCATTGAAAACCCATAAAGCAGGAAAAAGACCCAAGTTCTGTAATTTGTAATAGCACACTTCACCACCTGAACAACAAATCAATTTAACATGCTTAATCAATTAGCTCGTAATTTATCATCAATCCCTTGAAAAAAAAAGAAAAAGAAAAGTATAAGCAACATAAAATCCTAGAATGGTTATGATTAATATGTATCCGACCAATAAAAAAATGCATATTTATGTGTTCATTGTTTCAAAACTACTAATATGAAATTGTTATATGATTGTCACATCAGCTGTTGTTACGATGTAACGATCATCAAATGGTTTCCAAATCATAAGAGAAGATGTCTAATTTTTCTTTGCTCAAGTTTTTTTTAAACCGGACCATTCTAGAATTTCATGTAATTAACTTACTGACCTTGGCTAACTTATCTTTAGCCAAATCACCTTTCTTCTGCAAAGTGCTAAGATTTCCATCAGGCAAATCTTGGCCAAGTGTTAATACCAATATCCCCATAATAACATGAAGACAACCGGGAACAAAAAACGCAATCCTCCAAGCAGTAAACGGCGTCGCACCGGCCATTTTTATAATATGAAAAACAACCGGCATTAAAAGCTGAGTAACACCGCCGCCCAAATCCCCCCACCCGCCGGCGCAGCCGTTAACAAGGCCAATAATCTTGCCGTTAAACATCGTGGTCGTCCAATACTGGGCCGAAACAAAAGTAGCCAAACAGAATCCGATCATAAACCGGACAATTATGTAGCCTTGTGCATCGGACACAAATGACATACAAAAAACAGTAGGAGCAGACAAAATTAAAAGGAATGCAGTTCCATATCTAGGTCCGATGAGGTCACAAACAGCCCCCATTACAAGCCGAGACAGAATGCTGCCGGAAACGGAAGCAACTCCGGCGTTTCCGACATCGGATTTTGTTAAATTGAGGTTGTCCCTTATGATCGGGACAAGGGGCGCAGCGGCGAAGGTGGAAACTACGGTGACGAAGAATGATGACCAGGCTAAATGGAAGCATCTCATGTGAGGATTGGCCAAGGAAAATGGTTTGAATACTTTTGATCTGTGTTCTGAATCAACAGGTAATGAGAATTTGATGTTATTAAGGTTTGTTTGATCATTGCCTTCTTCGACTCTAGCTAGGTGAAACGAGGCTGGTCGTATCTGATCAGTACTGCTTTCTATTTGGGCAGCCATTTTTTATAAGAAACTAAAAACTGGATTGATGAGAAGGGATAAGTGATGTTGTTGTGGAAATGTGTGAATTGTTGCTTCCAATTTATAGAGTTGAGGGCATTAAAATGTGGGTTAGTATATGGGTGACCAAATATCGGTTTGGTCCAAAAATCGGCTCAACCCAAGTGAATTAAAAACTAAATTAGATACAAAATATAAATGGAATCAGAATGAATTAAAAAACAGTTTGGTTTAAATTAAATCAGTTTTTTTTATGACAAATTATGATTATACCTACCATACCACGTGATTTGTGTGTTAAGCTAATAAAATCACATAATGTAATATGTTTTACGATCTACGATTTATAAATTATTTTCAGACGTTTATATTTTAGGATCTAATTTTTTTTTTTTCTTCTTTTAATAAAGGATGGTATTTATTGAAACAAACACAGGACAGATAAAAAGACGAGTCGCTTGTATATGATAATGTGTAACTTTGTTAGCTAACCGTTTTACATTAACAAAACTAACATCTCCTACTCGACAAGCTAAATCCTAAACAATCATCTAGTAAATAACCAAGCGAAGTGCAAATACAAGATAGATTATTTTAGAGTGTAGAATTTTTATTTTAGGATTTTAGATTTTATTTGAACAATCAATTATCAAATAAATAAATAATTAATTAATTAATTATATCTTTTCAACTAATTGTCATCCATCTTTCTACAAGAACCACAATTGTGCACTAGAAACCTATACAAATTCAAAACAAACAAACCAAGTAGAGGTTCTATAGTTTTTGTTGCAAACCAAAATTCTGTCTTTAACACTGTTATTGAAATGAAGAATCTAGCTATTTGACATGTTACATTTTCAATTGTAAATTGTTACATAACTTGATAACATATCAAATCATTTTTTTTTTTTTTGTGACAAACAATGAATAACACATAATTTTATATACAACATATACAACAAAAGAAAAACATTACACTTCACCAATTGATGCTGGTTCGAGTGGCTGGGAGTATAGATTCACTTAAACAACGTTTTCAATTTGAATTTTGTATATATAAAAAAAAATCATTAAAAGAGGTAACTCTCGAACATCAAACCTTGAAGATCCTCGATCAAAATTAATCTGAACTTAATAAAAATGTCCGCGGTAGCAATGCAAACTCATCCAAAATTATCTCTTCCAGAATAAATAAAAAAAACAATATTACACTTCCTTTCTAAGTTTTCAAGTACATGTAAATTTTTGTAGTTTTGCTTAGAATATAATTGTCGATCCAGTTGTGATAAGTACATTCGATGGCTATGTACGTACTTCCGAAGAAATGATCAGTACTGCAACTTATTTTACACTCTTAATAATGTCTACTTTCTTTAGTTAAATGCAATTTTAATTCTTAAATTAAATTAATTACTGTCACTCTCTGTGTCATGTGTAGCGTTGAAAAATTGAATTCAAATTTTTTATATTTATTTAATTGAGTGATCAACGTGGGACTGCTATCTACATATACGCGTATCCAGTTGCTTATTTTAATTATTTTTTTCTTGACATAAATCAAGTTGTTTATTTCATCGTACAAAATTTAAGGGTCTCACACACTGAATTGAGTATTTTAGCTTGTTTAGAAATTGACTGTTCAACCTTATTTTCCTAGCTTTTTTTTATTTTTATTTTTTTAATTTTCATCATTAGTTGGCTTTGGTAAAGAACGAAAGAGTAGGTGGTTTAGTCCAAAACTCACAGATTACCAAAATCACAAACTCCATGAATTTTTAATATGGAAATTCTCAAAAAAAAAATCCAAAAAAAAGGGCCTAGATATTGCAACAAAGAGTATATTCCAATTGAAGATAAATTAAAGTTGCCAACATTTATAAAGCAACACTATTTTTACGACTTGAAATCTTAGGCTGATGATTCATATAAAATTTGGTACTAATTTTAATTTTTTTTTTTTTTGATACAATAGTATTTGGTTTTATACAAACTTAAACTCTGAACTTTTCAGTAGAAAGAGATGCACTTACTATGAAGATGTAAATTGCTGGATGTACGCTGAAATCCTATATATTTTTTTTTTTTCCTTTTTACTGAACTGGAATCCTCAAATTTAATTACAAACAAGAATGGAAAAAATTTGAGACAAAAATTAGTAAAACATCAATTAAAAAATGTTTTGGGGATTGGTACGTTGAGGCTCGGCCTCATTGGCCTCTATCAAAGGGCGGCACCACTCAATGCATTCATCTTAAACCTTAATTCCTCTTTCATGTGTTCGGCCTAGCTAGATATAACCTAAGTCATTCCTAGCTAAGTCTAATGCTTTGGTCGTTAATTGACTCAGTTTTGAGCCTCAACGACCTAACTTTGCCTTTAATATATATGTTTTCAAGGATTTGGCCTAAACGGCCTTAACCATTAGCCTTGCCCTTAGTTTTCGGCTTCAGCCTTACAGTTCGACTTTGGCCATGATATATGGTCTCGCACGAGTACTCTATCTTCATCATTAATGTTTTCATTATTTGGCCTTAACTTGAAGAGAATTTTGTGTTCTAGCTAATGTTCGTCTTACTCTTTAGAGAGTTATTAGGTTGCAAAATCTTTTCTAGCCAATAATTTGTTCACCTTCTTCGACACTCTATTTGAATTACTTATTACTATAATAAAAAATATTAGATAAATATATACTTTTATCGTAAAATTAGACGGCAACCAAAAGATTGTTACATATGTTGTTATAAAATTGTGGTTGAATGTATTTTGTACCAAAATTTGATATAATTTTACTGTTATATATATAAATATGCAACAATTTTGGATACCCTTACTGTATATTAAAAAGCTTGACGTGGAGAAGAAATTAAAAAGTCAACGAAACCCATAAACAAGACCCTTTTTCTTGCATATATATTTTTTCAATAAGCTCAGAATACGTATATATTTTTTTTTCACCTTAAATATTCAAATGAAACATGTATGTACATATACAGCTAAACTTTCAAGTTAAATTTATTGCTTTAATTGATAAGGTATATCAAGAAAGAAATCAGGTTTTTGAGAAACATTTCAACAACATATATAGTTTAATTTTCCTTGAAAATACCGTGATCGATCAATATTCATCTGAAGTTTCTAAGAAATTCATCAAAGAATAAACTATTTTTCTATGACGTATTTTTTATTTTATTGACAAATGTTGCTTATGTGCATTTCTCTCCATGTATATATATATATATATAAAACTTGCTTGTAGCTTTAACAATCTACAAGCCATCTTAATCTTTGACTTCATTTCAAGTAAATCCTCAAGATATGGGGGCGACTTTTGGGTCACATTACATATACAAGATTTTGAGTATTTGTTTTTATAATAAAATTCCTTTATTTTGGGTTGTTTTCTTTGGATACAACATTTGGTTTTAATGACATTGAACTCTAGAGTTCCTATATACAAAAGGAAGAGATAGGGCTGGCACCGGACGAGAATTCTCTATTTCTCATATAGATATGTTTTGATGGAGATAGAAAATCTCTGAAATAGCTCCTAACGAGAGTGTGAGATGGGGAGAAATCTCCACCAGTAGCGGGGATGGGGAGAAATCAATGTACTATAACTGAAATTTCCTTATGTGTTATTAATATTTGTAGTGTATAAAAATAGTACAAGGGATAATATTATAACGATGTACATTTAGGCAATAATGAACACATAAGCGGGGTTGAACCTTTTCGGTTGTCATGTCTTTTGCTACTTTTACCATGAACATACTCCATGGGCCTTGAGAGTTGTAGACTTGACTGCAGGAGTGAATACATAAGTGGAGTCTATGTAACACAAAATTAATTGGTTTGAGTTAAAACCTAATCTATACAACTTTTAAACTCATTCATTCCTGATGTGGGATTTTATCATAACAAATCGTCAATTGTTGCATAACGAATGAAATCATTGCTTAGACAATCCTTTGGTCAAAATACCTATAACAACTAATAAAGCACATCCTTTTCTTTCTCTTTCCATGATTCTCATTCATATATATATATATATATATATATATATATATATATATATATATATATATATATATATATATATATATATATATATATATATATATATATATATATATATATATATATATATATATTGGTATAACTACATGTACGTTTATTGAGAATTACGTTCAGTGTTTAGTCACAATTAAGGGCCCCTCACCTCTTCCCCGCAGATGAATTTAGTGGAATTCAAACCTAAGTTTTCTCTCACAAACTTAGTCTATGTTGCCAACTAAGCCATAACCCGTAGGTATTCTCATTGATATATATATATATATATATATATATATATATATAGTAATATCAGGACGTGAAAATCCAAGATATTGTAAAGCTCCTACAATACTGCGATATAAAAAAAAGGATCATCGAAATCAGTTCCTTCATTTTTTGACAACTTATAGGAAGTAGTCATTGGTGTGGTACATGGCTTGGCTGTGTGCATATTAACCTTTTGTAGCAAGGAGAGTATATACTCCGTTGTGAGAGAACCGATGAACCATTATTAAAGATTGCTTCAATACCCAAAAAATAGTGTAAAGATCCCAAATTTTTTACTGGAAAAGAACCTCTAAGAAAAGCAAGAAGGCTAGAAATTTCCCTTTCAGTAGAACCCATTATGATAATGTCATTAACATATATAAAAATGAATATCTGAAACTGATTAGTATGTAAAAAGTAAAGAGATGGATTTGCTCTTGAACCAATAAAGCCATAGCTTTGAAGTGTCATAAACGTATTAAACATGTATCAAACATGGATCACTGAGATTTCATTGATTTTTTTCATTGTCTTTCAATTTTTCGATTCGTATTTATTTTTTGTATGTATTCAACTTATTGTGTTTATGAGATTACCTCAAATATGTTTATGATACATTAATTTGTGATACTCTTATGATATATTGTTGATATTGTTTACTATACATTCATGAGACATGATTTTTTTTAATAAAACATGTAAATGATATATCAAAGTAATATGTTTGGAGGACACTTATACCATGCAAAAGCTAATATAAACTAGAAAATATTTGGAGGACACTTGTATACCATGCACAAGCTAATACAAGCTAAAAAATATTTGGATGACACTTGTATATCATGCACAAGCTAACATAAACTCCCCACTACTACTAATTAATTAATTTCACTATAACTAAACTTTTTTTTCATTATCTCTCTTCAATCACAAAAACAAATTAAAAATTGGAAAAAATCAAGATGAAAAACTAAAAGAAACACAAATTTTCTCATTCCTTCATCAATATAAATTAGCCACCCAAATCATCTTCTTCTTTCATTACTATCAATTTTCACAATAAACAAACACTTTTTTATTTATTCATTCAGCAGTGGCTTGTACAAAGCAAACAATAAGAAAATTCACAGGAGGAAAGGCTCATCACAAGCAATTATCCACCAAAGTACTATAAAAATTAGCTCTGATGACCAGTGGAGTGAAGAAACCATACCCGATACATGACAAAAATAATAATTTCTTGTTCGCGTCACCTATAATGGAACAAAGAAAGGAGATGCAAAAAATGGTAAAGAGTATTTGGTACGTGTAGGTATTTTAGTTATTTTCAGTCTCTTCCGTTTAATTTTTTTTTTAATGCACATATTTTTAGAAACATAGATTTTAGAAATACCGAAACTTATTTGTATTATTTTTGGTAAAGATCTCCATGTAAAGTAAAAAGAATATGGTGTGTCAAAATAGGGGGATTTTGCTAAAAAGACCCAAATTATATATAAGATAAATTTACATTGGTCCAATCAACTATTACATAAATTTCTCCATGTACATAATATTACAATGCGAGGTGCTAATGGCAACGAAAATAAGAAGTCAAACAAAAAATTTAGTGATGAAAAAATATAAAATAAAGCTGTTGACATATCTTGTTTTAATAAAGATTCGTTTACATACATTTGAATTTTTTTTTTTTTTTTTTTTTCTATAGAAAGAAAAAAAGATAATGGATGGCATATTCCTCAAAACGCCACAACACATCACATGGATTGTCCGTATGGTACGGATAATTAACCAGAGATCAGCATTTCAACAACCTTTGCCGCCTTTACATATTATTTAATTTGAGTTTTATTATTATTATTATTATTTATCTTCGTTCAAATGTTGTCTCTCTGTTTTTTTATTAATTTTTTGCAGACTTTTAATCAATAATGATCGTCACATGATACTCATAATTAATTGAATTAATGATAATGTGAAAGAAGACCACAGAGAAGAGAGAGAGAAAAAAAAAAAAAAAAAAAAAACAAAGGAAATATCAAGATTATAATTAAAAAATAATAAATTTTTTTTATACAAAAATGTCTTTACCACGTCACAAACTAACTGACAAAAAAGTACTAATGGAGATAAGTCATAATTCTCTTTTTAAACATAACACGTGGATCATTGGCAAATATTTATTTTTATAATTTTCTGCATTAAACTAACTAAAATTCATGTAAATATAAAATTTTATACAATCAATAATTGAAAATTTGAATATCCTTTAAATTAGCTGAAATTTAATTAAAACTTTAGAGCTTGTTAGTTATAGAAAATATTTACTTTTAAAAAAAAAAAACCGTTTTGGAATATATATTTTTAAATTTTTAATTTAAATAAATAAATATATCAAAATCACAATCTTTTTGTTCCAATAGAACCATAATAGAAATATTGACATAATTGTAATAAGATTATAATAAAAATTAATTGAAATATTATAACCAATTTTTCAATAAACTAATTAAAATATTTACATTAATTATACGAAAAATAATTTTTGAAAAATCTATTATCATATATTCACTATAATTTAATGTTTATCAATATTTCAATATGAAATA
The DNA here is from genome assembly GCA_039660915.1 of Euphorbia tirucalli. Lineage (NCBI taxonomy): Eukaryota > Viridiplantae > Streptophyta > Magnoliopsida > Malpighiales > Euphorbiaceae > Euphorbia > Euphorbia tirucalli. The sequence goes on along the minus strand of CM077634.1, from coordinate 19,785,237 downwards.
ATTGGATATATGTGTCTAGATACATCTATATTTCCTTACTTTCTTTCCTCACTTCCCTCGTAACAAACATATTAAAAAGTCAAACGAACATCAAAGGTAAATAAAAACAACACATTGACATAACCATAAGTTAGAGAGGAAAGGATAGGGGTTTTTAGGCAAAATACTCCTATTTTGGCACCTATTAACTTGTTAACCTACCAAGAACAAACTTCGCCAAAAAAATTATAAAATAATTTAAATATTTCCAAAATACCTTTTTATTCTGATTTCTAAAAGATCAACAGTACAAAAAAAATTCAACACAAAGAATAAGTTTCAAATATCCAAAATACGTCAATAATTACTTTTTACAAAACTCCAGCATTCGGTTCTCTAGTTTATCTTGGTTCTTTACTTTATTTTTTAGTTCATTATGTTAAAAGCCGTATATATATATATATATATATATATATATATATATATATATATATATATATATATAAGAAACGAAAAAGGAACAGAATTATATTAGTAATGTAATAAATTCAAATTACAGAAACAATGAATAAACCTTAAAAAGAAGAAAAACAAAAAACATTATGCTAAGGCTCGAATAGGATCAGTCTCCTTAAGGCATATTAGTTCGCGTTGAACTTCCGCCTCCCAGGATACAACAGCAATAGAATCGAACTCAACCGTGTGTCAGAAATATCACCAGACTATAACCTAGTAGCAGCCTTGAATTTCTAAAATAGAGAGAAAAAGCTTTTTCTGAAATTCTGTAATCTGATTCTCAAAACAGAATGAATTTTTTTGAATAATAAGGCTACAGGAGGAGAGATATTATTTTAGAGGAAAAAATAAACGGGCCAGAACAAAAGTAGGAAGGCCTAAAGTGGCCTATTTTGGTCTGGTATTCGTGTCGCCCATGTCGGGCCTTTGGAGTTCCGGACTTAGATTTGCATCCCCCCACGAGTGCAAGAGAGAGCCTTTTGGCTAGAAATTCTTACATACCTAATGACATGTAATTCCTTATAAACCACTCACCTTTCCTATAAACAAGGGATGTGGGATTTGAGAATTTCATAACTTTTCCTCTACAATAGAACATGATCATGTTGATAATCAAACAAAATTTGATTTGCATATTCACCTAGAAGATTTAAATAATCAAACCAATGATATCTATGATCCTGGACATTGAAAAAATGTTGATGTAAAGTTTAGAGATTTAATTATAGAAAAGGGTCCAATTAGGAAGGACAATATTGATTTTCCAAAAGATGAACATAATAGGTATTTTTCTGTAACGTCCCAACCCAGTGTAACCAGATCAAGGAGTTATAAATTATCTTTTAGCTAAAAGTTATCTACTTCACATTCACATTCACATTCTAACCCTACTTTGGCTGGATTTTTATACGATTTATGCAACTGTTGTTTAATCATCATCCCTTTCCCCTAGAATTGATGAGGTTTTCCCGCATTTTATTTCTAATGTTGTTTATTGTTATCTGAAATTATTTCTCTAGGTTTCAAACTAATATTAAATCGAACAAATGATTCGATTATACTAAAAACAAAATTCTTTGGTTATTTAATTCTTGTTATATCAACTTGGATATCATTCCTTCATTTTAATAACTTTTATATTTGATTAATTTCTCTTGATTAAGGTTTATAACTAACCCTCTCAGGTTTCTTTTCATTAAATCAACAATAACAGCTATTAGTTAATAGCTGAACCAAGTAGACTCATCATTTTCAAAGCATTAGGTAAAGGCGAGGTGTACCAGTGAAATATAGTCAAAGACAGCATATGTAAGGTTATAATAATAAAATAATCATAATCATAATAATAAATTAATGAAACTCATGTACGGTTTTGATTCATACTATTATTATTTTAAAATAATCATAATTGTTTTTTTATACAAAAAAAATAATCATAGTTGTTATTGACTGGTCTAAGTTGACATTTGATTTCTACATTAATATCACTTATAAAATAAGATGAAATTAAACAATATATGTACGGCCATCGCCACACATTGATAAGTACGGATGTAATAGTATATTAGAGTCCCTATCACCCAACCCCCCCAACCTATTACGCCATTAAGAAAAAAATGATTTAATTTCAAAAATAAGATAACGATGGATGTACAATATAACGTCTTCTTTCTTTCTTTAAAAAAGGAAAATACAGCTTTGCATATCTAATTTTGTACAATATTTTTTAGAGAGAATCCCGCAAGTCGTAACCAAAAAATCCAACAAGTCAACTTTTGTTTGCATTTGGCTACAACTTGCAATTTTAACTTGTTATATGTAGCTCTCTACATTTTTGGTTACATGGGTCTATACAAATGGGCCTATGTTATCCGTTCTCGATCACAGTTTGCTCCAACATAAACAAAAAATTCTCATATATTTTTTTGTGGGATGGATTTGTCTACGATTGACAACCGTCTCCCAGGATACAACAGTAGTATGGTCGAACACAACCGTTTGCACTGAATTATCACCAGAACCTAGAACTAGCAGCTTAAGAATTCCAAAATTTGAGAGGACATTTTTGCAAGTGTAAGAACATAATGAAAACAAAAGTTTCTTATGCTACAATGGAGAGTTTCAAAAATTGATTAGCAGATAAGGATAATGGTGAATTAATCTACTGAATGAGAATTAATAAGGTTTAATTGTATTTTAATACAATTAATATGCATAAATATAAGTTAGAGAATCTAAAGAGTCTCTAATCTGTAGAGGAAAAATGAATTGGGCTGAAGCAAAGTAGGCATACTCATCTCAAGGTAGCATTCATGACGCTCAAGTCGTGCAGGTGGGGCGCCAACCTGCTAGGCGGGGATTTTCTATCTCCTGCGCATGAGAGAGCATTCTAGCTAGTAATTTCTTAACACCTTAAGAAATATTCTAGCTTCTTTTCATAAGAAAGGGATGTAGGATATGAGAGCATTCTGGTTAGTAATCTCATTTTCCTCTACAAATTCCTTTACACCAAATTCACTTTGTGTATCAATTTCTTATTTTTTATTTATCTATTTCGGGCGTTTTATATACCGTTGGAAAGTTCACATGGCATAAAATACGATGACGTGATTTACGTTATTCAAACCGTAATTTATGTATAATATAATTAAGTCCAAAATTGACAAATGACTGCACACTCAAAAACCAATTTTGCGGTAGATTTATTAAATAACAATACATATATTAGATACGAGGGATTCCATACAAATTCGTATTTACTTTTATTATACCAATATAAATTCAATAACGAGATAAACCAAGGAAAAAAAAAACCCAAAATCGCAAATATCTAATCCTAAATTGGAGGAAAAAAGATATGAATAATTCAAATTTGTAAATAAATTAATAATATGTTTGATGGATTAATATATTTTTTGCATTTCATAATTTGTAGCCTATATGTTTGATTCTGTATTTATATACTTAATTTTTTTTACATATGGTGGATCGATTATAACATCGTAAGAGGGATTATTGGTAAAAGGTCTGAGCAAAAAGCATCCTGGAATGAGTGTTTCTAGATGGTATTGGAAACAACTTGTTACAATTGGTATCGAAGTCGACTCTCCACGTATGATGTGTTGGTTCAAGGATAAACTAGGCGAAAACTGTGAACCAATAAGAACCTGGTGTTGAGAGGGGTGGTAAGGTAGAAGACCTAAGCAATGAATAACACTTAAGAATCTCTATAGGGATAAGAATAAATTGAATCTCACATTGGAAATGGAAAAATGAGAGGAAATTAGTGAGCTGTTTAAGGAATGAGTATTTCCAATGTATGTAAATGCTTTTTAAAGCCACAAGTACAAAGTATCTATGTGGTATTGGATATAAGTTGTTATATTAAGTAACTATACTAACATTTAATAGATTGTACCAACAGGTTTAGATTACATTACAAAAATAGAAATTTCACCCAAAAATAAATAAATAAATAAATAAATAAAGGGTAGGTGATAGGCCACAGATTATGGTTGAATTAATGGGTCACTTTTGGGGTTGGAAAGTTATCCAACAGTATGTTTATCGGGATTTTGCATGTAAATAGAGAATGTCGGGATTCAGTAAACTTCTTTCACATTCAAGCAGATTAAGCATAATTTCCTCATCAGGGTCGAACAAAACTGTGTTCACACAATCAAAATTTCAATTTTTTATTTTTTATTTTTTTTTCATAAGATTTTAGTTTTCAATTTTAAAAGTCAGGACTGAAATAAATGATAAAGAAAATTTAAAACTGAAGACTTTATTGATTTTGTTTGGGTACATTATGAAGATTTATTTAGAAGAGCATGATATACATATATATAATTTTTTTTTTTTTTTTGTTAAGTTTGTCTTCAGCAATAAGCCCATTCATGTGGCAAATTTAGGTCTTGTAAGAGTTGCAAGGCCTCAGTTTTCTCCCAGACTTCTTTCTTGGCAAAGCATTTGTATTTGGGACATTCACCTATATATGAATCAAAACATAATACAATGTTTTAATTAAGTCAACATATCCAAATAAATCACCTTACATTATATTACCTTTTATCAATGCCTTATTATATTTTCTAAACTTTTTTTTTTTTTTTTTTTTTTCAATTTTTGAGTTTCTATGTTTTTACTTATATTCGCTAGGCCATCAAAGTTTTATTTTTGTACTTAATTTTGGTCTTTTAAAGCATGGAAGTTTTTATTTATTTATTTATTTAATTAAGTTCCAATAGTATTACGTATTTATAAGCGTTAAATACCCAAAACTCAAAAATACAACTTCACAATTAATAAAAGTAAAAGTACAAGAACTAAATACGAAATAATAACCTCGTAATTTTTTCACCTTATTTGTATATTCTAGTCTTACTTTAAAATTTATAATAAATTCTTATCCCCAAAATAGTACATTGCATTTCTTAGATAGAATGCTAGCTTAAAATTTTTTTAAAAAAAGAAAAAGAAAAAACTACTTCAAAATATAAGAATTTCAGTTAGTAAATATCCAAACTGATAATTCTTCTAATAAAAATATTGCAAGGCTATATAAAACTTAGTAACATGTAAAACATTAGTTAAATAAAATAATTTTTTTTTTCCAATGAAACATTTAATTTGATAAACAATATATATATAAATATAAATTATAAATTAGATTGAAAGATAATAAATAATGTTTGTAACTTACCTTTGTCCTTGTTTACAATGACTTGATGTTTAATATTTGCTCTCTCAGCTTTTAATCTAAATTTCTTATGAGCTGATTTCAAAATGTTAGGAATGAAAACCCCAGTCCCTTTCGATGGAATGCTTTTTAAAACCTAGCAGCCAATCATACAGATTCATATTATTTCTTTCCTATATTACATCATAAATTCATATCTAAATTAAAATAAAACCAAAAAAATCCATTTTATTTTTATTGGTAAAAAATATTAATCACTTACGATATTAATCATCTACCCTTTCATGTGATTTCCATCCCACTTATATATATATATTGAAAAACACATCCTGCTCCCATTGATCTTTTTATCAAAACTGCAATTGGTCCCATGATTAATTTTTTGAACACATTAAGTACCTGATCTTTTCATTTTAATATTATTAATCTCAAACTCGATTTTATTTCATGTCTATGTAACAAGTTTTATTAAGTGACATAACCAATAATATTTTAGTATGTAACACAATTTCAGAAAATTGATTGAATAAGAAAATAGATTTGCTAGAAGTGTCAATTTTATAATTTCAAGCGATAAAATCATGTAATTTTTAAAATTATTTGGAAATATTTATTTTAAAGTTTAATCTCTGAACGGAGCGTACTACACCTACGCAAAAGATAGGTTGAGTTTAGAGCTAATAATATTGAAATAAAAAGATCAAGTACTCAATGTGTTTAAAAAATTGATCAGGGGGGTAATTGTAGTTTTGATAATCAGGAAGCTCAGGATGTATTTTGCCTTTTTTTTTTTTTTTTAATAAACTTACAAATATTAGGAATTAAACTCAAGTCAATCAAATAAAATCAAACTCGAGACTTTTTAAGTACCCAAAACTCTTACGTTCAAGCTAACCTTAATTAGTTGAAAAATCTACGTTACGATTGACACAGCTACACCATTCATTTATGGAGTGAAATAAAATATACAGACTGTCATCTAATAGATTTTGTATATAATAATATATTGCTTATTAATCTTATGAAAATTTAATATATACATATGTAAAAACAAAATGAATGGAATCCGAGAACATGTAACTGAAGTGCTGACGTAATATCCTAACTGCACTTCACTGATAATTTTCTATCTCCTTTGTCTTTTCTTTATTATCTCTCCCTCTTTACTGACCTTCGATGATGTACCTAAGCATTTTAGGTTTTCTTTATGTAAAGTAAAACTATTTTATTTGCAAATTTAAGATTTTACTCAAGTCATCAAAAGAATAATTTGTGTATTTCATCATAGTTTAATGTGAGCTGTAAATGTAACACCTCTATAAACCAAAGGACTACATGTCCGCGTTATGATATGAGATTGTAATAAAATCTACGGATTAGATTTTTGGTTATGACATGTCATGTTTACCAAAATAGATAGACACGAGAAAGAAAGCGGATGGATGGAACTTGAATACGACAATCTGTTCATTCATCGTCTTCATTCTTAGGACACTTTTTTTTTTTTTTTTGGGTAATTTTTACCAAACACACCCTAATTAATAAACAAAGTTAAAAGAAAAAACAAGCAGTGAAAAAAATAATTACCTGAAATGGAGGTATTACGGGAAAACAAAAAGGAAAGTGCCCATAGATAAGTTGAAAGCTAGCATTCCAATAAGGCCAAAATGGAAAATATCCATAGTCAACGAAAGGTAATGGATTGGCAATTATACCTGTTACATTTGGCTTAACATCAGCCGATGTGTCATCCATTAGTATTCTTTTTATTTGGTATTCACAATTGAATTTAACAAATGTAATTAAACAGTTTTGACCAAAAGAACTATGAACTAATAAAGTTAAAATCTAGTTCACGTGAAAGGCCGTTTCACAAGCAACTATAATCCAATGAATATCAGGAAAGTGAAATAAAATAATATCTATGTTTACTGTCCCCTGTCTATTACTTAAAACTACAACAATATTATTAGATCCTCATTTCTTTTTCATTTTTTTCTGTGGAAGCCCTCAATCTTTTTTCTTTTTCTACTTAATTGACCCTTTTCAAATATATATATGATTTTCTTAAAATTGTTCATGATTTGAATGATAAAAGGGCATAATTAAATCAAAAGTAAAAGTTTACGAGTTCACTTTAGAAAAAAAAATGAAATCATGGAACCTCTTTAAAAAGTACAAAGGCTCCTCTAAAATGCATTTTCTCGCATTATTACATATTTTTAGATGATTTTTAATTGTTCAAATGGTAAATGTGTAGTGAAAAAGGTTATTTAGAGCCAGTTTGGGATTTCTGTTGGTAAAAGTGCTGTAAGGGAAAACTAGATTTTATTGCTCTCTTTAAAAGTAATTTTAAGTGTTTTTAAGCAACTTTCAGCCAAAATAAGGTTTCTCATGCTTTGACTAAACTGCTTTCAGCAGCCCTAAACCGGCTCTTAGTCAAACTATTCTTAATACACAACATACTCCAAATGGATAAATTTCCGACTCAATTAACTAATCGATTTGATTTAGCAAAAGAAATAATAAAATGTGTTAACATGTGAAAAATTGTAAATAAAATATAAAAAAAAAAGGGGGAAAATTTACCTGGTAGAGAAGAGGTGGAAGATGAGAGAAGGATGGGAAGAGAGGAGTGATGCTGTTTTGTTGTGGTAAAAGAGTTGTTGTTGATGATGAGGAGGAGGATGAGGAGTTAATTTGGGTGTAAACATCAGAAGGAAGCCAAAATTCTCCATCTTCAGGGTTTGAAGGAATGTTTACCATTTTGGATTCCATTCTGAACAGAAACAACAACAGCAAGGTGCTGCTTAAAAAGAGAAGACCAAAAGTGTCTAGAGATGACAGAGAAAACATATGTAGTGTATGGTCCTCACTACAATTTTCTCTCTTGCATGTTACTGATCAGATCATGAGATCATACACATTAAACCAACACTCACAAAACCCCCTCTCCTTTTCTACCCTTTTTTTCATGTCCCGACAAAATTTATTTATTTATGTTTTTTTACCAACCACATATGAGATCATTTTATTCGCAACTTAACAACATTTAAAGCTACTTACCTCTCGTGCATGTATATTTAGTGGGATTTGAATATAAGTTTGAGAAGTTATAGAGTACGCCTATCATTTATGTGCCAAGCCAATAGTATTATGATAAGTTACACTCCAACCAATAGAAAAACTACACAGTGTAATTAATTATTTAATAACTAATTATTTAAAAAAAAAAATTCTATAACCCTAAAATATAAACCCTAGATGCTAATTTATCAACTAGACCCTAAAATATATTACGTGACGTGATTTTATTAGCTTGACACACAGATGACGTAGCGTTTAAGGCGTATTGTATAATTTCTGTATAAGTTTTCTTACATAAATTAAAGAAATTATATAACATGTCTGGCACACCACATCATCCGTGTACGAAGAAATTAAAATCAAACCACCTAATATCTTTTAGAATCTAGGCTTGATAAATTAACATCTAGGATTTATATTTTAGGGTCTATATTTTTTTTTAAATCAACTATTAAATAAATAATTAACTACACCATATTATTTTTCTATTAGTTGAAATATAATCGTAAGTTATTATATAACTTCTCAATAAACTAACCTAAGTATTTAGTAGGTCCATCTTTATGTGCTGTACTTTTGTCCATCCAATTAATTATATAATTATGTTTCAAAATTTACTATATATATTTTATTTTATGTATCATTAAATTAAAATAAATAAATTAGAGGTGTAACTTAATTTACGTCCTTATATTTTAATAAAATACACTTTGTTTGATCCTTGTAATTTGATTCCAGTACTTTCTTCTTTTATTGTGGTCATGTACTATTGTCTTGCAATATGTAATCCCTCCAGTTGTACTTATTACTTAATTTAGCAGGAATCTGAAAACTAGGCGTTGGATGATTTAGATGAAGTTTTCTTAGTTTTTATAGAACTGAAAGTGATGATGAAATGAAATAATTAAGGTTAAATATCTATTATTCAATAACAAGGAAAGCAACAAATCTTTATATATTTATGTAAAAATTCAATTTCATCTCCATAATAAGTAAGAAATTATTATTATTAAACTTCTTTTTCCAGTGAAAAACAAAATATTCCTCTCGAAAATTTACACCATTTTTTGTTAAATTTTTCAAGTTCAAGTTCCACTATTAAAAGAACGAAAACCTTAAAGCTATTGAAATGGCATAAAATTTATGGAAAATAACAAAAATAGCAGAAAAAAAGTTAAATACAAAGATATAAAAATGTATGTGGTAGCAATTCAACATTTTGAAATATATAGTCGTTTGTTGTTCTTGAATTTATAATTTTATTTACTTTGGGGTTGTTTGATAATCAAATTAAACACTTAAAATTAATATTTAAGTGTTTAATAGTTTAATCTTGTTTGATAACAATAATTAAAATTTTCAGTTAAATCAAAATATCACTTAATTTAGTATACCAAAATATTTAACTTAAAATTTTAAGTTGAACACTATTAATATTTTTTTTTTTAATTCAGTGTTTTATTTTTTTTTAGGAAGAAAAACCTTTTTAGGATCTAACGTATTCACAATATGCTCATTTAGTACCTGATCTATTGATATGGTCCTTTTGGTACATGATGGTTTGAAATCAAGAACATTTAGTACTTGACCTATTAAAATCTAGAATATTTGAGTCCTTAGTCAATTATTAAAACCACTATAATAACTTGCATAATCATCGCTATTGTAATAGACTGATCTTTCTTACTCTTTACTATCACTCTTTAAACCACTAATATCATCAACTTCATTAAATTTTATTGTTCAGGTACCAAAAGTTCTTGATTTCTATAAGTTAGGTACCAAAAAAACCAAATTTATAGGTCAGGTACCAACCGAGCATATAGTGCATAGATCAGAACCTAAAAAGGTCTTTATTCCTTTGTTTTTATCAAGCAAATCTATCATTTATAATTTCAACATTTATAATATTCAGTACTTAAAATTCAATGCTTAATTTTTCAGCACTTAATTTTCAGTCTTAAACGTGACCTTAGCATTTTTTTTTCTTTCTTTTAGCTTTTATAGAACTGAAAGTGAGACTTTGCTCCATGTAAAATTTCCTATTGGTTTTTTTTTCCTCAGATTCGGCTATGATGAGTAAGGTTGTCAAGGGGGATGGGGATTCCCCGTTTAGGATTCCCGCAAGACGAGGATGGAGATTAATTTATCCCCGTATGCTAAACGGGGATAGGGATAAGATTACCTCTCCCGGCCCCACAACCCCCCGTCCCCGTCCTCGTTTAGCCCTGCGGGGATCCCCAACAATATCTCTATTAAAATCCCCAATTCTAATTATTTATATCATTATGCATATAGTTATATATTTATCTTATATAAATAATTGAATTTTTAATACTAAAATTAAACTTCAATTAAAACTATGTTGAACTTTAAAAGGTCATGGTTTTAAAATTAAATTTACTCTTTTTAAAAAAAAATTGTCTAAAAAGGGACAGGGATCCCCGCAGGGAACCCTTTCTCTGACGGAGCCGGGGATGAGGATTAGGATTATCTCCGTTTGCTAAACGAGGACGGAGACAGGGATCCCCGCCTATTCGGGGAACAGGGATGGGATTGCCAATCCCAGTCCCACACCGTCCCATTTACATTTATTAATACTAGAGCTACACTATAGTGATTTTGCTAATACAAAATTAACTATAATGACACACAAATGCAAAAATTCAGTGAATGACCATTAGATGCGCAACATGTGATTAGACCAAGAATTGCAATGGCCAACTTGAAAAATAGAAAGAATGGCATTTTTACCGATTTCCTTTGTCTTTATTTCATCCTACCTCGCTTCTTTAAAAACTAAACCATGATGCACAGAAACGCTTACAGCCTTGCATTTCACTATTTCATACCAGTTTCGGAAACGGAAACCTCAAGAAACCCGTACGAGACATTCTTGGGCCAGTTTTGCAAATATGAAAAGTAGGAAATGTGCTTTCCTCAATTTCAAAATCCGTATCCAGCTAAAAATAGTCCAATTCTGACTGTGATTCTCCAAAAGAAAAATTTCCTATTGAAATTAAAACTCTTAATTAGTTTTTTTAACTCTTTGCTTCAAACTTCTCAATTATAAACTCTTTCGGAAATTTCTAATTGCTAATTGCTATTATAAATTCAAAATTTTAGAACACTTTTTTATATAAACTAAATTTCTACAAAAAACTGCAAATTCTTACCTTGATTTGGAGCATAAACATTCTTCAAGAACTCTGCAAACTACTTCTTAATTCCAAGGTAGTTTAACATGTGGGATGTATGTGGAGATGGAATTGGAAGTATGGACAACGTTGTAGGTGTTCTTGACTTTGCTGACCTCACTTTAGATGAACCAGAGTTGGAGTCTGTATTTTTTGATGAAGCTAGAAATGAGAACATTCAAGGAACTCATCCTGATATTGAAGATTTGGAATAAAGTTGTATTTGTAGATGCATTTAGTTATGATCATGGAACTTTTTAAATTTTTTCTAGTTTATATGTTATGTTTTTAATGTTTTATGTTTCAATTGGTTATCATTTATGGTAAATTAGTTTTATAATTGAAAAATAATTGATAAATTTATTTATTTAAGTGCATGTTTTTGTATTTTCTATAAGAATAAAATTATATGAATATAATTTTTATATTTTCTAATATTTACAAATATACCTCTATATTTTTATTATTTACACGTTTGCCCATAGTTTTGATTCCTATTTTGAGAAATGGCGTTTCCAAGTATCCGTTTCCGTGCTACATAGAAACTAAACATAATCTATCTCTCTCGACTAACAAAATAATGTCCGCCATCATGACCTCTCTTCTCTCCCTGTTCTACGTTCTTCCCCATTGGCATCTACGTTCTTCCTGCCCATTTTCAGTCATTCTTCGTCGCTGTTGTCACTTTTATTGCTTTCCTCATCAGTCCTTCTTTCAGTTAAGTCGATTTAGTTTTGGATTTGCGTTTTTAATTGTTGCTTTCTTTAGGTAAGTCGGCCAATTAATTGTTAGGTTGCATTAAGTTGTTGTATTGTTGTTTGCTAATTAATAATTAATATTTGATAAAATAAAAAATTTTTGTTGTTCGGATGTAAAATAATAAATATGAGAAAAAAAAATAAGTATTTTTCGTGAAAAGCACGAATCATCTACCGATAGAGAACAACAATTGTTCCTTCCAAGAACTAGCTATCGAGAGTTACTAAACGATTTTATTTTTTTAACTTTACTATCAAACAATAAACAATATTAAAGTAACTACACGAATAAGCTCCTATATTGGACATGACATTACATCCCTAAGATAAATATATATATATATATATATATATATATATATATATATATATATATGGCAAAATGCATTTTGAGATTCCTGAACTTTTATGAAATTTGTAATTGGTTACCTGATTAATTTTTTCAACACATTGGGTAAATGATCTTTCTGTTTTGGTAGTAGTAGTGCCAAACTGGGCACTTTTTCCCCCGTTGGCTACAGTATCCATTCATTGACTCGTGACACAATTTTTGTAAACACGTGAGATTAAATATGATGAATGGTTTACATTTGTAGCGATGCATAGGAATTATGATTTTGATCCTTCTAATCAACTCTAGAGTCTAATATTCCCCTTAAAAATTGTGTCACATATTAGTGAATAGATACTATAGCTCACAGGAAAAAAAAAATATTGAGTTTGGAGCTAATACTATTATAACAGAAAAATTATGTATTCAATGTGTTGAAAAAATTGATGGAAGAACTAATTACAAATTTAATAAAATTTCAGGGCATGTCTATATAAAACCATAAAAATGAAACAATGAAAAGAAATTTTTATCATTCCAAATAAAATATTTGAATAAAAATAAAAATAAGGAAAAGTATAAAAAAAACCCTGTGGTTTGACGGATTTGCAGATCAAGCGCTATATTTTGAAATGGTACAAAAGCATGACACGTGGTTTGACGATTTTGCAGATTAAGGGTTTATCATCTAATATATTCCCTAAAATTCTTTTATCCTTCAAAATTTTACCTAAAATTTTTCAAGTTTGTTTAAAGTACAATGTACCGTGGTGTGTAAAATTGAAATTTCTCGGGTAATGTGTATATTTTTATTAATTAATAATGTAAAAAATAAAAAAATCCTAGAAAATATAAAAATTATTGAAAAATATCCAAAATTTATAAGTTTATTAATTAAATACAATGAATTTTGGTGTGGAAGTTTGAACTTTTTCAAGAATGTAAACATATTTTTATTAATTAATAATGCAAAAAAAATCATAAAAAATAGAAAAATTGTTAACAAATATTCGAAAAATCTATATATATTACATAATAACTTTACAACAAATTTTAAAAACTAGGATATTTTTGGACAATTTTTCTTTTTTATGATTTTTTTTTCCTCTATTTTTTACATTATTAATTAATAAAAATATTCACACTTCCCAAAAATTTTCAAACTTTCACACCAAGGTCTATTGTATTTTAATCAACAAACTTGAAAAGTTTCAGGTGAAACTTTGAAAGATAAAAAAGTTTTAGGAGAATGTATTGGATGATAAATGTTTGATCTGCGAAATCACCAAACCATATATCATGTTTTTACACCGTTTCAAAAGCCTTTGATTCGCAAATCCGCCAAGTCATAGTTTTTTTTTTTTTTTCTTTTTCTGGTAGCATAAAAATATAAGACTATAAAAACCGCGCGTTGGGCGTGTCTTCGTCTAGTTTGAAATACAACTCCTATTGGAGGATTAGCATTAGGATTTTGGCGCTATACATTAGCTATGCAACAAAAGACTGGCACTGATTGATTTGATATGGCTGTAAATCATGTAATGTTGTTCCAATTGAAGGCTACTGGTCGAAGAACCCGATCTACAAATCCTAAAATTGGGAGGGATGACCGCACCAGCATTGCTAGAAGAGATTATAAGGATGATCATAGGAGTGATAGTATGAGGCACAGGGATAGCCACGAAAGGTGACCAAAAAGGGAATCAAGCTGTTCATCTGAACGAGATTGTGGTAGACGAAGAGCTAAATATGAACCGGGTATCTCTCTTCTCACTTTCTTCTCTTGTATTCTTTATGCCCTAGTTCTGCAAAAAAACGATAACAGAAAAATGTACATTGTGAAAAAAACCATTTCCAAATTGTGTGAATGTGACTTTCGAATTTCTATTCCTTGAACTCAGTCTTCATCGAGCGCTATGTCGATCTACTTTTTCATCTTTTGATAGTGTAAGCCTGTGGCTCTCTTCTACTTTGTGGTTTGTGGGGTCCAGACTAGAGGGTCTCAAGTCTAAAATGTTCAGAATTGTTATTGCATCCTATTGTCATTGGGATTTTGTTTATTCTGATATGGAAATTTAAATTGAATCTTGTAGGAAGATCTGATTGGGATGATCGGAGATGGGAACGGGAAGGAACACGCTGTCGGGATGGTTACTCCTATCCTAGTCGACAGAATCAACCTTCGACCCCTTTGTTTGTTGGGGCCTCGCCTGATAAGCGGTTGGTGTCCCCATGGATGGGTGGCCATACACCTAACTCTACTGGTATATTCATGAGCATTTGTAATTTGTCTTTTTTCCTTTTCTTTCTCTTGGCTTGTAACTTATTTTTGGAAATGCACAGGTTGTTCTGCTTCTCCCTGGGATCAGATTGCTCCCTCTCCATCTCCACTACGGGCTTCTGGATCTTCATTTAAGTCATCTGGCTCTAGACATGGTAGAAAGTCTCATCAACTTACTTTCTCCTTTGCTAGCTCACAGCTATTAAAGGTCACTGTTGTTATTTAGTGGTCTGATCTGTTTTATTTGCACATTCTTTTAATAACAAGAAGTTACCAGAATCAGATTCTTATGTCTGTTTAAATGGTGATTGTGCACTTTTGTGATTAACTGATCTTCAATTCTAATTCAAGTCAATGTCTTTCTCCATTTATATGTGCAGGAGGAAGATCAAACATTTGCATCTGAGGAACACTATCTTGAGATTACTGAAAGCATCATTTAGAGATGGAGTACAATTCTGACCGAGCATGGTAAGTATTTCTTCAAACAGTGATCGTATATGCTAATCTCCAAACACTTCTTTGTTGATGGATTGCGATCAGGCTTTTTTGCATGCTTAAATCCATAGGCTGCCATTTCATTTTTATTAATTTCACTTGAAAATCATTTGCATCTCGAATTTTGTTCACACCTGTTGAAAAATTCTTTCTTAGTTTTTAATGTGTGCTTGTGTACCCTCAGCTAACTTTCATTATTTGCATCACTCTGAAACTGATGACTATGCCATGTTAGCTCATTTGTTTGTTTCTCCTCGGTTGGACTTTCATGCTTAGATCTTTTTTGACAGTTTTTTTGCCCCATGAATGTGCTTTTTATGTAATATTTTTGCTTATAGTGTTTTGTTATATGGTTATGATCGTGAAGAAGGAGTACAATGTTTGACACTGATAGCTCATCCTTTTTCTTTCGGGATGACGATTCGCTCCATGAAAAAGAGGCAGAATTGGCTAAAATTCTGGTATATATTCATCCAGTGCTCAAAAAAGAGAAAAAAAATCCCACTTTGCTGTTGATGTTATTTATTTTGTGTGCATCATGATATATCAGTATTTTCATGATTAAATTGACTGCAAAATTTTAATTGTTGGTTGTGTAGCTAAGCTTACACTCTTTGTAGGCTTCAAAATTCATCATTATGATTCAAAATGCATATCTGTATCGAGGAAACTATATTCTTTTAGTCAAAGGGTCTTGTATATTTGAATACATGGGCAAAAAAGTACATGTGCTTTGACATTTAGCCATAATTAAATTACTAAAACCAAATAATGTGATTAGAAATGGTCCTTGCAGTTTCTTAATATTTAAACACTTCTCATAAACTGGTAGTCAGGTGAGATTCTATCCTTTGCAAGTGGAATGTGGTTATAAGAGGACATTGATGAAGTCATTCTCTTGAATTATAGAACTACTGTTCCCTAGCTCTATAGACTTAGAGGCTCAAACACATTAGGTGTTTTTCAGTTTCTGAATTGTGTATGAAATTGCTACTGTATTCTAACATGTCGGGTTCCTTATTGGAAAATGATGACATTTTTCTACAGGTTCGGAGAGATGGATCCAAAATGTCACTTGCTAAAAGCAAGAGCCTATCTCAGCTTACTGCAGATAATGCCCAATGGGAGGATCGGCAACTGCAGAGATCTGGAACTGTTAGGGGCACTGAAGTGCAGACTGAGTTCGATGATGAAGAAGAATGCAAGGTTATTCTTCTTGTACATGGTAAGAGAACTTCATACAGTACATGTTGATAGTTAATTTGATGAAATGGAATTCCAGAACATGTGAATGGTAGTTTCATTGACTAAGCTTTTTTTCATTTGTTGTCCTGATGGATGCAAAACCTCCTTTCGTTGATGGAAGAGTAGTATTCACCAAACAAGCAGAGCCCATAATGCCCATAAAAGACCCCACTTCAGACATGGCCATTATTTCTCTCAAAGGATCTATGTTGGTTAGAGAAATTCATGAGAAGCAGAGCATGAATAAGTCACGCCAGCGTTTCTGGGAGCTTGCTGGTTCAAAATTTGGTGATATTCTTGGAGTCGAAAAGACAGCTGAACAAGTAAGATACTTTTGATGTTGAACAAATATATACTTCCCTTTTCATTGAACTTTCTGAAATGAGATTATCTGTCTAAAATATTATTGTTTATAATCCTAGGTTGATGCTATACTGCTGTAGTGGGCAAAGAAAGTGAAGTTGATTTTAAGAAAGAAGCGAAATTCTCTCAGCATTTGAAGAAGGACGAAGCTGTGAGTGACTTTGCAAAGTCAAAAACCCTAGCAGAGCAACGGCAATATCTGCCAATATTTTCAGTACGAGATGATGTGTTGCAGGTTTGACTTCATTCAGTTGTTATATTCTTTGTGTTACTGCTTTCTGAATTGTTTGCGTGACGTATTGCCAACTAAATGTATAATCAATTATTATTTTCTGAAGGGTTTACATCATATGGATCAACTATAAGTCCATGTGAACTTTGTCACGACTGTCCAAATTGAGCTATAAAAGTACCTATTTTAAATTACTTCTTTTTGGAAGGTATTTGGGTGGAGATGAGGAATTGAGTTATTTTGCAGATAATTATAGTATAGGCTGTTGTTTTCCATTTAATGTTCTGCTCTGCACATTTCAGAGGTGTGGAAGTAGTATTTTCTGTCTTAATATGTGACATATATGAAACATTTCTACCTGTATAGATGCTGATTCGCTATCCCCCTCTGCATATATATGAAATATTTCTCTGCTTTCTTTTGTTTAATTTTGTTCGTGAATGTGTGTTGGATAGGTGGTTCGTGAAAATCAGATTGTCATTGTTGTTGGAGAAACAGGTTCAGGAAAGACAACTCAACTGACACAGGTTTCCTCTCTCTCTCTCTCTCTCTCTCTCTCTCATTAGAAAGCTTTTGGTGATTTGCATGAGTAGAGGCATCGGCGTCGTGGAAATTGTAGAATCTTATATTTTCATTTTTGTTGACAGTATCTCCATGAAGATGGCTACACAAAAAATGGCATAGTGGGTTGCACCCAACCAAGGCGTGTGGCAGCTATGAGTGTTGCAAAAAGAGTTAGTGAAGAGATGGAAACTGAATTAGGAGACAAGGTTGGTTATGCCATTCGTTTTGAGGATGTGACTGGGCCAAACGCCATTATCAAGGTGAGTGATTTATGAATAATTTGTTTTAAGTTTTAATACTTTTAAGCCCTTGTTTATTGCTGAAATTGCTATGTGCATTTATGCTTTTGATGTGCATATTATTTTTTAGATACTAATTGTATCAAAGAAGACCATGACAACAGGATGAGCATGGAAGGTTATGGTACGTCAGAGAATAGGAGAGAAATGAATTAATTACTTTCTTGATGCCTTTAGATTACTCAAAAAATTATCTAAATCACTAGTGACATATTTTGAGAGAACCTGGAGAAGAACAGCATGACATATTGTCTTTGCCTTTTTATTTTATGCACCATGGAAATTTTCTCATATTGAACATTCTTTTTGTTGCATTATTGTCAGGTCGCGGTAATTTCTTATAAGATGATTGCATTCTAATTTTATATTTTGTTTTTATTTTTTAATTTTACAGTATCCGACTGATGGAGTGCTTTTGCGTGAAACTCTGAAAGATTCTGAACTTGTCAAGTATCGGTATGTGAACTAACTCTTGAATCTTTCTTTGCATATAAATTCATGCTCCTGCTAGAGCTAGAATATTTATTTAGTTTCATTGCTATGCTTGTTGCAGGGTCATAGTTATGGATGAAGCACATGAAAGATCATTAAGTACAGACGTGTTATTTGAGATACTAAAAATGGTTGTTGCACAACGACATGACTTTAAGCTGATTGTGACATCTGCAACTCTGAATGCCAAGAAATTTTCGAATTTCTTTGGAAGATTATTTATTTTCCTTTCACTGCTATGCTTTATAAATTACTTTATGATCTTTGTTTAACGCAAACATTTTAATTATGTAATTGCAGTGCTCCAATTTTTCACATCCCAGGAAGAACATTCCCTGTTAATATCTTGTGGAGCAAAACTCCATGTGAAGATTACGTTGAAGCTGTCGTGAAGCAAGCAATGACCATCCACATTACCAGTCCTCCGGGTGACATTCTTATGTTCATGACCAGCCAAGATGAGATTGAAGCAGCTTGTTATGCCCTTGCTGAACGGATGGAACAGCTCATCTCCTCTACCGAGAAAACCATCCCTAAACTCATGATATTACCTATGTATTCCCAACTCCCAGCTGACTTACAAGCAAAGATACTCCAAAAAGCTGAAGATGGGGCTCGCAAATGCATTGTTGCCACCAACATTGCTGAAACATCTCTGACTGTTGATGGAATTTTTTATTATCGACTCGGGGTATGGTAAAATGAAAGTTTATAATCCTTGGATGGGTATGGATGCCCTCCAAGTTTTTCCTGTGAGCCTCGCTGCTGCTAGTCAGCATGCTGGACGTGCTGGTGGAACTCGGCCCAGCACGTGTTATAGGCTTTACACAGAAAGCGCGTATCTGAACGAAATGCTTCCTAGTCCGGTGCCAGAGATCCAAAGGCCAAACCTTGGCAATGTGGTTGTGTTGCTCAAGTCTCTTAAAATAGAAAACGTGCTAGATTTTAATTTCATGGATCCACCTCCAAAGGACAACATTCTTAATTCGCTGTATCAGTTGTGGGTCTTGGGCGCACTTAACAATGTGGGTGGACTAACCGATATCGGCTGGAAAATGGTGGAGTTCCCATTAGACCCGCCACTGGCCAAGATGCTCTTGATTGGTGAACAACTAGGATGTATAAATGAGGTTTTGACTATAGTATCAATGCTTTCAGTGCCATCTGTGTTTTTCAGGCCCAAAGATCGGGCAGAGGAGAATGATGCTGCTAGGGGAACATTCTTCGTTCCTGAATCCGACCACTTAACCTTGCTTAATGTGTATTTGCAATGAAAAGAGAACCAGTATCGTGGAGATTGGGGTAACGATCACTTTTTGCACGTGAAAGGATTGCGGAAGGCTAGAGAAGTCAGGTCCCAGCTGCTGGATATTCTTAAAACTTTGAAAATCCCGTCAACTTCGTCCGGAAATGATTGGGTTATTATAAGGAAAGCAATCTGTTCTGCGCATTTTCAGAATGCTGCAAGACTTCAGGGGGTGGGGAAGTATGTTAATTGCAGGAATCGAATGCCATGCCATCCACACCCTAGCAGTGCTCTGTACGGTTTGGGTTACACTCCAGATTACGTGGTCTATCATGAGTTAATTTTGACTACAAAGGAGTATATGCAGTGTGCTACTGCTGCGGAGCCCCGGTGGTTGTCCGAGCTGGGACCCATGGTTTTTTTATGTGAAGGAATCGGATACGTCGACGTTGGAGCACAAGAAAAAGCAGAAAGAAGAAAAAACGGCAATGGAGAAGGAAATGGAAAACTTGAGGAAGGTGCAGGCAGAGGCAGAGAGAGAAGAGAAAGCTATTGAGAGACGAGAGAGGCAAAGCAGCAGCAGCCGCAAGTCTCCAAGGCGGGGCTGACGCAAGGCTCTTCCACGTACTTGAGACCAAAGAAATTTGGTTTGTAAATTTCAATGTTGTACTAAGAATGTAAATGTAATGACAGTGTATCTGTAAATATATTCATAGCAGAGTAACAAATTGCAGTCAATTGATTTATAAATTTATTTATAAATATATATATGTGAATTCAATTACTAACATATGTGAAAGCAAAGACATCTAACATTAGGTGGGTAGGTACAAGTACCCTCAGCATGAGTAGGGTATTTAGCAACACATTGTTTATGGCAAACTTCATCATCACAAGTATCAGATTTGAATAAAGTTTCATTACATATCCTTTGTGGGGTAATAATCACATCTTCACATTCATAATTGCATTTGCAAATTTTGGTATTTGAAGATTCTTCACAAAAGCTTTTCCCATTGGAATATTCAGATATGCATCTACCTTTACAGTTACCATCGCATTCACCTATCTCCTTTGTGCATATTTTCCCTTCCCCTCCACTTATTATAGTGCCTGCACTTTATAATTAATTAAAATTGTATAAAATTAATTGGGTCAAATGAAGATAAGTCTAAAATGGTGGAAGAGAAGTACCTAATAACATGAATGCAAGAACAAGAAGAATGCCAGTACTCAAGAAAGATTTTGCCATCTTTGAAGATTGATAATATTTCTAGTGTAATTAAGGATACTTCTTCTTATATATAGAACAAAAACAATATAAAAACAAAACAAGTCTTCAAGATCATTAAAGAATCATAAGAAAATCTAACAAAACCAATGGAGATGTGGTTTCCTAATGAAAATCTCAAAATCAATGACACAAAGATTTTTATTTAAATAGATAAGATTTTGTTTCTAAAAAATCACATCCAGGACTTTCATTGTATAAGAAGTAGGATATTTTGTACTAAATAATATACCAAGTATAAACAAATCAATAACCATTTGTAGAATGCATATTCAATTTGTGGGAGGAAACTTAAATATTTATGAGTTGTAACTAATTAGCATTAGCACTAAAAAATTGATTAATAGGGACCATAATTGCGGACAAAATTATTTTTATTTTGATTAGGAGGCCGAAGAGTTTGTCGTCCCCAAATGGAGACGATTTTCTACTAGCAAGGGATGACCAAAAGTCCAAAATATTTATTATCTCCATTTTATTTACAATTTATGAGTTTCAATTTTCACTAAAATACGTACATATGAAGGGGTGATTGGTAAAGATCCTAAATTATAACTAATTCCCGAATATGTTTATTTCAATGAAGATACTTTTAGTTTTAAAAAAATATGCTTAAATAAATATTTTTAGACACCTTCTTAGAGAAAAATGTGAAATGAGATGAATCTTGTAATAAAAAATAGTAATAAATGAAAAAATGGCTAAGGTATAAAATTGTCACTACAAAAAATGTTAGATTAATCAAAATTTTGTTGCCAAAAGTACAAAAACTGTGACACAATAGCCTTTCGCAATAATTTTTTTAAAAAAATTATTGATGCATATTACTGCTATAATGTTGTAATTGTATGTATTTATAGAAATTCAATATAACTTTTGTTGCCATTAATATACATATGACAACTTTTGAATATTTCTTGCTATATTAGCTTTCTGGTAACGAAATTTGTTTTGTTGCTAAATTTACTATGTACTGTGTCATTAGCTATTTTCTTTGTGCGGTAGCAAATTAACAATATGGTGTAATATAGTACAAAATTACCCAATGTAAATAATTAATAATTATTTTTGTTATAATATTTATGTTTTTTTATTATATTCTAAAATGATAAGTAAATCCTTTTTTTAATGCATTTTCAAAACCAAGCCATACTCGACGTATATTCTAAAATTTTTCTAAATCAAGGCAATCTCCCTCTTCGATGTTTTTCTTCAACTCTAATTCTCTTGAATTGTACCCAATAGAATCATTGTTTTTAGAAATATATTACTTTCACCTAAGTATATTATTGTGTTCTTTTGTTAATTAATTTTCTTTTCGCATTTCAAAGTTACCATCAATATATTCAATTTATAAAATAGGAATACATACTCTAAGACTAGTGTAATCTCTTTCATAAAATTGGATTGTGTGTAGCGTTGTTAATCAGATGGCGGGGATCCGTTTGGACGGAGGCAGGAAATTCCCGATTAAGATCTCGCAAGGCGGGAATGGGGATGAATTTGTCTCCGTTTCTTAATTGGAGACAGGAATGGTAATAGCTTTACCCACCCCATGTGTCTCCGTCCCCATCCCCGTTTAAAACCGCGGGGAACTCAGTAAATTCTTCGCTTAAATACTCAAATCCCCGACAACTCCCCGTTTATATTTCTTTATTATTAATATTATAACGTTACATTATTATTATTATTATTTATAATTTTATAATGAATAATTGTTAATTATATGTTAGTGTATCTGAGAATTGAGTTTTGAGAATTTTATATCTATAGTTTAATCCACATTTGGATAAGTTAAAGGGTGAAAATTGAAATTTTATAGGTTTTTTTATAAAATTAAAAATTAGTTTAACGGAGATGGAGATCCCCACGGGGAACCAATTTTCCGTTGAGATCGGGGATGGGACAGAAATTTATTCCCGATTAATAAACGGAGAAGGGACGGAGATCTCCGAATAGTTTGGGGATGGGGATGGAAAGCACAATCCCTGCCCCGCCCCATTTACAACCGTAACTATGTGGTACTCGGCCTTTTTGTTTTATTTATTTATTTATTTATTTTTTTGAAACGTTTATTTTTTAAATGGAATATACATCCAAACTCAATATATTTTAAAAGAGGGCGTTGACTCCTAGTAGCTTATCATGATTCATTCATAATTAGCTTCCTGATTAATTTTTTGGACATATTAAGTAAATGATCTTTTTGTTTTAATAGTATTAGCCCAAGCTCGACATTTTTTCCTCTTGTGGGCTACAGTATCCGTTCACTAATATGTGACACAATTTTTGAGAAAAATAGAAGATTCTAGAGTTGATTGGAGAGATCAAGAATCATACTTCCTATGCAGTTTTATGATACCTATAAATATAAATTATACCTTCGATTTAATCTCACGTATCTGCGAAAATTATGTCACGCACGGGAGAAAAAAGTATCAACTTTGGGGCAAATATTATGAAAACAAAAAGATCATGTACCCAATGTGTTGAAAAAATTGATCAGGAAACCAATTACAAATTTCATAAAAGTTAAGAGTCTCCGAATATGTTTTGCCAAATTTAAATGTAAACTTTGATTCTAATTAATTCTAATCATCCAAACAACATAAGGAAGAAAAAAAAAAAAAAAAAAAATTAAAGAAAGTGGTGAGCCCAGCCCACTTATCCAACCATAAAACTGAAGGGCATTTAAACAGTTAATAAGAAAGTAAGTTTACATGAATAAACATGTTATTATTTTAGAGTAATAATTAGTTTTTCCATTCAAATAACAAAAATCCGAAATTAGTCTTAAAGTTTTATGTTAAAATGTATATTTGAAACGTTGTGAGTCAAAAGTATTGTTTAATTTAGAAAATGTTGAGAAATTTTTTGTTTTAACATTTAAAGAATAACTGGAAAAATGGAATACACAACATATATATATATATATAATTTTCCAAATTTTGCATTTCATAAAATAATAATAATCTACAAAAAAAAAAAATAGTCATTGAAGGAAAGTGAGTTCCAAAACAGTGTAGTTGACATATGTAGTGTATTAATACATAATCAGACATTTTGGAATTAATGTCCCAATTGAAAAGGTTAATTGTTGTGTGCATATATAAATAGCATTATAATCCTTTTATAGTATTGATTTATTAATAAAATTCAACTATTTGTATTAGCTGAATTATCAATTATTTATTGTTTATTGGATTTTTTTAATATACCGGAAGAAGCCAATTTTTATTGTAAAACTAAAGCACTGGTACGTAAATGGAAAAATTTTAAAAAAAAAAAAAATACATAAGACTTTATGAGGAAGTTTTTATTTGAAAACAGCTTTTTACGTACGAAAATTTTAGAAAAAGAATACTCTTTTCATTTTAGAATGAAACCGTGTCTGGAATTACCGCTAATGGTGGCCATATTCAGCATTTATTTCAATAAAAAGTTAATTAGTCTTTTTTTTTTTTTTTGCTAAAAAAAAAAAAGTTAATTAATTCATATGATCAAATGGTATGGTCTGTGAGTCAGGGAGTCAATTCATAGTTGCAACTTCTTGACTAATTTACATCAATCTAAATTAAAAAAAAAAAAACCTACAGGTCCTGGATTGAAAAATTTGAGAAGTATGATTCTAAATTGACTGTTCCACCTTAGAACAAATACGAAAATCTTTATCCACAGTGATTCATCCTAACGGGAAAATTATATCTACAGTTACTGAAGTTTAGAGTTTGTGCACTTACAATTACTAAATTTTAATTTCTGTAAATAAAATTACTTAACTTTTATTGTATTATTACTTAAGTTACCCCGTCCTAATTTATTGAAATTTAGCTTTAAGATAACGACGTGATAAGTCAAACCAATCAACAAAACATCATATAATCTCCAACCAATAAAAAATTTAACATGTGCCATGAATATGGCACCTATGTGCACAACACTATATGATAAAAAAAAAAATTGAAATACAAAATTGGTTGGAGCTAACAAAGATATTTTGGTTTTTTGGATTTGTTATTGATTTATCACATCAGATTTTGACATATTAAGACGAGAATAATTTTATTGACATTGAAATAAAAATTCAACCGTGAACATACCCAAAAAAAAGAAAGGTGTAGTGAGTTATCGATCCAATTTACCAGTGATAGTGGTGAAGTTGTGAATATGAATTTTTTGTGAGCTCTGGGAACGACAAACAAAGATGAATGTTTTCTTTGTTAATTTTTCCATTTTCTTTTGGATCAATCGGTTGGGAATTATTTTGTTGATATTATTATTGTACTGTTGCTAATTAATAAAACAATGATGAATCTCAAATAGATTCCTTGAAGATAGTAAGTGTCAATGAATCGGTTTGGCGAGGTTATTCCTTGCAGCATTAAAAAAATATTTGATTCAATGGGGATAGGCCGTGAATATGGATCGGAGAGAGAAAAGACATTATGAGATAGAGGATTCGGAAATAGAATAGTGATATATATATAAACAAAAATTAAGTGGTGAAATTGTCTTTTCCACATTTTGAGGTATGAGTCAGAGACATTCTATTTTGAACCAAAAGATGGGGTTGCACGTGCTTTCATGTCAAATATCAATAAATTTAGATTGAATATATTATTAATCCACCGTATTTAACACTAAACACCTGCTAAACCCTAAAACTTATATGAGATTCAGTTTACTCTTTCAACTTGATAAAATTAATCCAAAATCCCCCCTAAATCTAACGTGGCAGTGAAATTCCTTTCACGCGCTTGATAACATTTGAGATTCAATTTAAGTGCCACGTCAGATTTAGAGGGGATTTTGGGTAGATTTTGTCAAGTTCAAGGAGCAAATTAAACTTCATGTAAGTTCAGGGGATCACTAGCGTTTAGTGCCAAGTATAGAGGACAAATAATGTATTCGACCATAAATTTATATATTTTTTTATAGTAAAATGAAGTCTGTGTACTAAATTAGAAAATACTAAAACTGTATATCATAAGTGTACTCACTTCAAAATAATCTAGGAGGGGTTTAGTATGCTAAATTTATGCTATGGGTTCCCCTTGAAAATGTTTGTTGAAATAAATTAAAAATGGTAACGATATAGTGATTCTCCCATACATAGAGGTGGTCATGGTTCATGAACCGCCGGTTCAGGTTCAAGAAATCCTTGAACTTGAACCTTAACCTTCAGAAGGGATGAACCGTCGGTTCGGTTCAGGTTCAGGGTTTGATAAGGTTTTGAACAGGGTGTATAAGGTTCAGGTTCGATCTGGTTCAGGTTCAACCCTTTTTAATAAACATTTAGAATTTAATTTGCGTGTGATTTCGATGTAGACATTTCTCGATAAATTATTAATATACGTAACAAAATATTATAATTTCTCAAATATGAAAAACGACTTATATTTTTTATTTTACAATTAATAATTTACATAATATAGAAATTATTACAAAAATATAACTTGCAGAAATAAACCATTTATTTCTCTTACACATTTAATATGATTTGTACAAAAAAATATAAATCAATAAATTAACTAATAAATAATATAATGTAGAATATTAAAATAACTTGTAAAATGTAAATGAAAGTGTGAAAAAATTGGATATAATAGAGAGTGTGTAAAGAATTGTGTGAAAAAATTAAAAGAAGGATAAGGTATTTATAGAGAGGAAAAGTTAAAAAAAAAAAAAAAAAAAAAAAAAACAAATGAGTCAAACCACCGATTCAATGGTTCACAGAATAAATAACCCTGAACCTTAACCTTTTTTTCTTATGAACCGTGCTCTGGTTCCGGTTTGATTCGGTTCAGAATTTGACCGGTTTTAACTCGGTCTAGTCCGGTCCGATTCGACCAGTTCAGGTCCAATTTGGCCACCTCTACCCATACATACCCTCCCTTCACCATTAATCACCTTGTTCCCATATCTACTTTTTTCAACTTTTTTTTTTTTTTAATTAAATTGTCTACGTTTTATTAACTATTACTTTTTTTTTTTTACAATTCTAGTAATATCAATGCAACGTGCACAATCAATAGTATAATTAGCAACACCCAACTTCCAATTGTTTTTTTTTCACATTGCATTATATATTAATTATAATTATAATTATTCCATAATATCAATATAATATAGTATACTATAAATTATAAAAACCACTATAAGGATTATATTATAATATTAACATTAAAGTTAACAATAATTTTCTTTTGTTACATTTTTTTTAATAAATTTACATTGAAAAACTATTATTAAATTTTTATCAAATCATAAAAAATGACGAAAGAATTCCGAACTCCAAACTAAATCAAAAAAAATTGATAAATGATGATTTCGATTTCATATCATTTTATTTTCGTTTTCGATTTCAATTTCGAAATTTAAACCAACACCCCCTAAGAATTGGTCCACCTAATTATTATGCACTACGTTTAGCCTCTCTATTGATATGAGAGATTTTAGTAGAGATAATGATGCTAATTGTTGAATTTTATCAATTAAGACTCGATAAGGGAGAAAATAAGACACTAAGCCTCATTCGTTGATCATACAAGTTGGTAGGAGAGAGTCTAATTTGACCCATATGTTTGCTTAAATCCCTATCGGACTGCTAGACAAAGGCCCATATACATGCCACAGAGTTCAGTCATGAAAGTGTTACTTTTCCCTAATTGAGAGTGTTATATAGCACTTAAATAGTAGTCATAGCAAACTTCACACTTAAATGTGAAACTATGAGACGTTGTTTAATTGGATGTTCATAAAGTATGATATGATATGAGCTGTTAAAAAAATCTATTTGTTTTGGAAATTATCAGATGACTCTGTTTAATTGGATGTTCATAAAATATTATATGATATGAGTTGTTAAAAAAATCTATTTGTTTTAGAGATTATCAAATGACCCATGAAAATTTTATGGTTATTGTCAGCAATTTTAGTATCTTAAATTGGGTATTAGAATAAAATTGTATCTTCTCATACCAGAACATATTATATAAAACATTAATAACGCTCCAACCAAACAATCTGTAAATGTAAGATCCGTATAATAATAAATATTTTAACATATTTGGATATGTGAGACAATTAAGATATTCTTTTTTTCTCTTGGTATTCTCTTGTAATAGTACCATCACCATGAGTAGGAAGTTGATCATTTTGTATTTTCCCTCTTCAAAAGTTAACTTGGAATTGAAATAATTGACTAAAAAAAGCAAGATAGCAATCGTACGCATATATAGGTTATAGTATGAAATTGAAGGCCCACATTTTGGCTTTTAAAAATACGAAGAAGCATGAAGAACGGGCGGCGACCGACTCTTTGCTATTTTCTCATATCCTCTCCTTTCCCTTTCCTCACAAATGTGGAAACTTCCTTCTTCACCATTCTTAGGACTATTTATTTTCCCTCTCCTCCTGTTTGTTTTGGACGTTCAACTCTTGATGCCATCATACACATTGATTTTTTTTTTTCTTTTATTAATAAGATAATTAGTTTTTTTATTCCATCTTCATCTTTTTTTTTTTTAAATAAATTTTTACAATTTCTCTATATTCAAAATAGAGATATAAATACCAACTGATGTTGATCCAAAAGATTGAAGGCTTGAAATCATTTAAGAAAAGTCTCGAGTTCGAACTTTATAAATGTAAAAAACACCATTAGGAGAGGCAATTTCCATAAATGGAGTCCTGCAAATCCTCAATTGATGATTAGTCTGGATGTAGATTTGACTTAAAGGTGTCCATTGCATTGGTGCGTAGACATCCAGAATTATCTTATGCAAAAAAAAAAAGTATTAATAATCATTTTTAATTTTTTTTAAAATATAATTTCAAATATACATGAAATGAATAACATAAATATTTCAAAGGAAAAATACGGTTCGCACATTTGCAAAGCGTTTCTTTTGTTTAAAAGTTTGTGATTGTGGTTTAGAGATTTACTTTATTTGCAAATATAAAACTTTTTTCATGTAATTGATACCACTCCTAACAAATAAAAATACTTTAATGTAGAAAAAAAGTATATACTATATAAATAAATGTTTAATTAATCTCAAAAGGTACCTCAAAGAGTTAAAATTACCTCATCAATATAAGGTGCAACATAACTCTATAATCTTCCGATATAGGATTTCAATAAACTGATTGACATTTTTCTTGTTTATTAACAATTTAGTAAAAAAAAAAAAAAAGTTATTCCCATATTTGCAAATTTTTAAATTATGAGATGAAATTTGTAAATGCGTAAACAATAAAATTTATTTATGTATTTATTCCTATTTTTTATCAACTAAAATTTTATATTTACAATCATAGTTAATATTAAAATATATAGTAGAAATTAAATTAATATAAGTAGAAAAAATGGCAGCATCAAATCAGGATATTTTTTTTGGTGAAATTTATGGTGAGTTACCATACTAAGGTAAGTTGGTGTTTGATAATTTCATATACTTTCATGATTTCATACACATGATCTGAGAAAATAATTCATATTTTTTTTTGTAATCAATGCAAGTTCGTACTATGATTGTGTAATTTCATGAATCTGCTTCTTTGTTTTGAGTATATTGGGGGCCAGTTTGGGATTGCTGTTAGTGAAAGTATTGTAAGGGAAAGTTAGGTTTCATCGCTTTCTTTAAAAGTAGTTTTAAGTGTTTTTCCAATGCTTTCTTGAATATAATCTGACTTTTATTAATTATGCATTTGAAGCTGCTTTCCGTAGCCCTAAAAACAGCTTTCAACCGAAGTAAGATTTCTCATACTTTGATTGAAAGTTACTACTGACCGTGGGTTACATCAATTTACATAATTGTAACCTGCGAAAGGTATTTTTTATTTTCACAATAAGAATTCACTTAAAAAAACACAAATGACATAAAATTATAAATATAATTAGCCGCCTTGGTGGTAATTAAGGGGAATAATTAGTGTTTTGAATGCCAACATAATAAAATGGATAAACTAAATTAATTAAATTATGTTAACCCAAATGAGGAATGCACCTTTTTAGATAATAATAGAAAGGAATCTTCATTACAGCAACAATATTACAAATTCTACCTGTAAAACATGGAACCTCTCATAAAGGTTCATCAACTTTTCTCTTTTTTTTTTGCAAACAATTTTCCCAAAAATTGATCTTTTTTATTTGCATGTTTTACTGTTATTTAAATAACTAAAATGCAAAAAAAAAAAAAAAAAAGAAGGGTAATTGCATATGAAGAAATTGGTTGGTAAAGAATAAAGTGATGTAATGAGTTTTTTACTGTTTGATTAACCTTTTTTTAATTTTATTTTAATCTTTCCATTGAAAACAACAGCTAAGAAGTAATCATGGATGTTGGATTCTTTAATATTCTTAAATTAAGTTAATTAATTAAATAATTAATAATATTAAATATTCTTTTAATGGACGGTCAAAATTGAAGAAAGAAGAAAAGAGAAGAAATGTCTTAAAACAGCAACAAACTGCAACCGTAGCAATAAAACACCATTAATTAGGCAACAAAACAATAGAAATAAGAAATTCAAAAAAAATCAAAAATTCAGAGATTTCCAATGGCACAAACTCACCTCTTTCTCCTAACTATAATAATCTAATTCTTTTTCTTATAATAATCTAGTTCTTATAATAACAAATATTTCTATAACAGAATTACGAAAATCTGAAAGACATATAAAAAAAAAAGTTACGAAAAAACTTACATATATTTTACCGCTATAATGATAATAATTGTAGAATTATATTGTAATATTTTATTTTGATAAAAGACTATATTATAATAGTTTGATGACATTGAAGTGTTGAAATTAAGTGATAATTAAATTAAAATTAAATAAAGCAAATATTTAAATAGGCAATTTACAGTTGATGAGTTCTTGTGGGGTGGCTTTTGTTGCCGTTAGTGATAAGCACGCCTGGCACTCATCATTCCCTCCAACCCTTCTTCTCTCTCTTTCTATTTCCTTTTTTCCCCTATTTTCTCTCTCTAGCTTTTCTCTCTCTAAACTTCATTTGCTATTCTTGTTCTTCCTCTTCTCCTTAACCCCACTTTTCACTCTCTTCCCCTCTCTCTCTCTTCTCAAACTTTTTTCTCTCTCTCTTCCAATACCAGCTTTTCTTTTGTCTTAGCTGCTGCAGGAAAAATCAAAATTCACTACAGAAATCCGGTTTCCCCAAATTTCTGCCACCAGATTGGATCTGGGTTGCTCTAAATTGAATTATCTTCTCCAAATTCCAGGTATTTTAGCTTAAAGATTGTAACTTTCCTACTTTTGGATTCGTTTCTAATGTTTTTGGTATCTGGGTTTTTGAATTTGCTGTATCCAATAAAGTCACTCCAAGTGGGCCTTTTTGGTGAATGATGCAATTTGTAAATGGGGTTATCTGTCCAATATACAGTACGTATGTAGATTTTTATTTTTAAAAATTAATTGCTGTTGGAAGTAGCAAAAGTTTTGTTCTTTTATAGTTTTGTTTGTTTGTTTTTGGTTGTGGTGGTGGGTGTTTGATCTGGTTTTTGGATAGCTTTTTTAGTGATTCATTATGATTGAATCTGGGTTTTGTTAGCTTAATTTTGTTATGTGATTTGGCTCCAAGGAAATGGCTGGCAGCGTGATTAATGTGAATTTTTTGACAGTGTAATTGTGCTTTTCGAGGTCTTCTATGTTAGCGGATTTCGTTATTTGGGAAATCGAAAATATCTGGTTTTGGAATTTTGGATTTCCAATATGGGTTATGTCTTATTATTATAATACATTCGTAATGTACTAGTTATTTTTTTTAAATATTTAAATAACTTCTTTCATACTTTTGTTTCTGATGGCTAGTTTGTGCCTCATTTTTATTGGCTGTGACTTCATTTCTGCAAATACCATCTGGGTTGGTTTATTCTAGTTAATTCCATAATCATGGATTATGAGTTTTAATTTTGTTATGCATAAGTTAGTTGTTCATCTTTACACCACCGTCGGGCTTTATTTAGACAATGTATCTCATTCTCATTGTTTGAGGCTAATTCTGACTCCGCAATTGGTAGTATTTTTTTTTTTTTTTTATACTTTATTACCATAAATATGCAGTCGTTGAATACAAGAATTTGTAAATCTTTGAGGTGGTTGCACTTACAATCCTTTTGGTATTCAACTGACTACTATAGCAAGGAGTTAATTCTGATTTAAAGTTAAATCCTATCAGAATCAGATTACTTACTGGATTTAACAGGGCAAAAGTTGTATCTGCATTTCTATAGCTCTAGTTTCCAAGATTGTTATGATATAATCGTCAGCCTGTTTTGGCAATGGGGAGGATTCAACTGGAATGGAGGGGATGAAATTTGCTGGAAAATGGAACTTAGAAGCAATGAGGTCGAAAGGATTTTAACTGACTTATAAAAACTCTGGTGGTAAATTGAGAAATTGGGGCTTAGAAGCACTGAAATACTTGGATGCCTCTGATCTGGAACAGCGTAGGTCCTTAGGAGATTTGCCTATATACATAAAACGAAGATAAGTTTTATAAGCTTATGCGATTCAAGGAATATTAAACATGATCAAGGTCCTGATGGAAAGATTTGAAAACTTTAAGGTTTTAGTTTAAGGTGTATCATATGCATCATCATGCACCAATGTATTACAGTCGTCTGTTTTACTTTGTATTAGCTTTAAATGTTTACTCACTATAAACCAGAAGATAATATTATCTCCATTGCAGCATTAATTTCTAAAATTAAGTTTATGTGGGTTCATGCTTCCTCCATTATAGAGCTATTGCCTAAAACCATTCGGTTTCATGCTTCTGTAGAAGTTTATGTATTTTATTTTTCAGTTCCTTGTTTTAATTAATTGTACCTGTTCTTTTCAGGGTCATCTTGAGTGTTCTTGTTTCTGTATTTAATTAAGCTGGCAAGTTGAATAATTGAAGTGCAGAAACAATATGGCCGTTTCCATGAAAGATTTGGATCCAGCTTTCCAAGGAGCTGGACAGAAAGCGTATCCTTGATGAAATAAGTAGCATCTTTGTTGTAATAATGTTCTGAAAATAATTTACTTTTCTGGAATTATTTTTCTTTTATTTTTTTACTTGCATATACTGGTTTCTTGATGGCTCATTGGAATAGGTATTGAAACTGTTGTTGTTAAGATTACACATGTGTTCCTTTGGATCTCCTCGCATAATAATGTCCTTAACTGATTTATAGTGGACTTGAAATATGGAGGATTGAAAACTTTTCTCCAGTTCCTGTACCAAAGACTTCTTATGGGAAATTTTTCATGGGTGACTCCTATATTATTTTGAAGGTTAGTGGTGTGCTTCCTGTCCATCTATGTTGCCTATGTATATATGCTTTACTTGGCTTGAAAAGATGTAGGATTTATATCATTAGCTTAATTATTGGTCTTTAATTTTAACTGGGAGCCTTGTCCTCTAGATTTTATAGCGGACCAATATAGCAGTATCAGTCTCACATTAACTTAGAGTAACATGGTATACTATACATAATGTGTATGGGAGATGAGTCCTTTGTATATATGTGCAGAAGGTCAATCATTATCTACATTCAGATATGATCATCATTGTAGGTTACAGTTTGCTAGGACATTTTCATACTCTTCTAAGTAATCTATTACTACGTCTTCATTTCTATGCTATTGCTATTTTTGTTTCTAGCATGGTCGCATGTTGAAAACACTGATTGGAAACATGAAATTTATATGTTTTGCTAAATGATGTGTCCATATAAAATCTATGATCGGCATGTCCCTGTACGCAAGTGGGAAGGCTCTCCCCAATAGCTTTCTTGCAGTTCACAGGGAGATCTTATTTGAAGTGGCAAAGAGAACCTAGTGGTAAATATAGAAGCAACAATTTTTAACTGTTTTGTGCTTGTTCTGAATTTGGGAAGAAAACAAAAAGAACTTGGAGAAGTCAAGGTGATAAAAGCAGGAAACAAATACAGAGTAATTGATTGAAATAGCGAAACAGAAGGGGGCTATTTGATTGAAGAACACATGGAACTATTACACTAGAAATGAAAGCAAATAAGAAAGTTAGAATTAGTTGAGCATAAACTCTATTTCCACAGGATGAACTCTCCCCTCTCCTTTGAGCAGAGCCTAATTCAAAATGAGCCGAACAAACATAATTTTCAATACCCTTTCCTTCTCCCCCTACTGCTACATATACTAACCAAACCCTTCTCTCCCCTAGTAACTAACTACCCATACCACCTGTCCCCTAATTCCCTTATTACCCTTTATAATCATTAGCCTATTCTCTAACACATGGCAACACATAATTTTCTATTCTATTTTTAGGAGAAAAACGGAGTAAAAAAGAACTGACAATACATTACCTGAACTTTTGGAAGATTGAAAGTTTAGAATAATTTTGATAGATGTTAGCTAGTTGCAAACTGGAATGCTGCATTTGGCAATCAATTATGATCATCATTGCTGGTGTGATCATCATTGCTTCTTCAGCACTTCGATACAGTACATGAGATCTTAATGACATCATGCTTTAATACATTCTGTTATAATCAATAGACTGTATTATTCGTTCATGAATAATTTAGAACCCTTACATTTCACTTCTGGATCAAAGTTTGTTGCAGTTATTTTTGTTTACACATAGAAGTCCACATTTTCACGAATTGGTTATGTTGACTTGAAGCTTCTTTTCCCTTTGCAGACAACTGCCTTAAAAAGTGGTGCCTTACGCCATGATATTCATTATTGGCTGGGTAAAGATACCTCTCAAGTGAGTCCCTATTTTATTTATGCTTTTGATTTTTTGCTGGTCCCATGTTCTTCTCTTTGCATTGCTCCTTGTGATTACACCTCTTTTTAAATAGGATGAAGCAGGTGCAGCTGCGGTTAAAACAGTTGAACTGGATGCAGCCCTAGGAGGTCGTGCTGTACAATATCGTGAAGTACAGGGCCATGAAACTGAGAAATTCCTATCATATTTTAAACCATGTATCATTCCTCAAGAAGGCGGGGTTGCATCTGGGTTTAAACAAGTTGAGGCTGAAGAATACCAGACACGCTTGTTTGTCTGCAGAGGAAAGCATGTTGTTCATGTAAAAGAGGCAAGTCTGGTGGTTTTAAACTCTTCATTGAAGTAGAATTACTGTTAACTCATTTAAAAAGAAATTTTGCCTGTGATTCTAATTAATATATGTCTCTATTCTGAGATTTTATTTTTCTGTACAGGTTCCTTTTGCCCGATCTTCACTCAACCATGATGATATTTTTATTCTTGATACCAGTTCAAAAATATTTCAATTCAATGGTTCCAATTCTTCTATCCAAGAGAGAGCTAAGGCTTTAGAAGTAGTCCAGTATATCAAGGACACTTATCATGATGGAAAATGTGAGATTGCTGCCATTGGTAAGTGGATAATCGGATCAAAAGTCAAAGATTATGTCATAATTGACTATTGAAATTTCCCGTTAACTTAATATATAAATATTATTTTGCAGAGGACGGGAAATTGATGGCTGATGCTGAAACTGGAGAATTCTGGGGTTTCTTTGGTGGTTTCGCTCCACTTCCTAGGAAAACAACTGCTGATGAGAACAATACCACTGTATCTGATTCTACTAAGCTGTTCTGGTAAGACATTTGATCTGTTTTATCCCCTTTTTTCATTTTCACCTTATATTATGGTATTCGGTATCGCCATTTACTCTGTATTCTGCATTCGAATTTAGGTTTTGTTTAAGAGGAGAATTATGATGTGGTTGTTCTAACTGACATGTTTTCCTTTCAAGTGTTGAGAAGGGGCATGCAGAACCTGTTGAGACAGATTCTTTGACAAGGGACTTACTAGACACAAATAAGTGCTTTATTTTGGATTGTGGACTTGAAGTGTTTGTGTGGATGGGGAGAACTACGGCACTTGATGAAAGAAAGAGTGCAAGTGGAGCTGCAGAAGTATGCTTTGTCTATTCTTATTCAATATCAGTCTAGTTTCAGGATATTTGGTTTGATGTAAATTCTCAATCATCTTTCCTTGTTGATTATTGTACTGATCAGGAGTTAGTCCACAAAGCTGAACGGCCCAAGTCCCATATTATTCGCGTTATCGAGGGGTTTGAAACAGTGATGTTCCGGTCTAAGTTTGAGTCATGGCCGGAGAAAGCTGATGTGGCTGTCTCCGAGGATGGTAGAGGAAAAGTTGCAGGTTGGTGACTCAATGTTTTGGAGTTTTCGGTATTATTATATTTGTTCTGCTCCATGAGTATCTATACTAATTATCATTAACATTGTTACAATTAGTGGTGGATTTCCATTTTAGTTGTATGTTTGAAACTCTTGTAGTTCTGATGTTTTAGTGATATTGCAGCACTTCTAAGACGGCAGGGGGTTAATGTTAAGGGTCTGGTGAAAACCGCACCAGCGAAGGAGGAACCTGAACCATATATTGATGTCACAGGAAATTTGCAGGTAATGTGTATTTTCTAGATTTTAATAATTTATTGGACTTGGAGTACTGGTTTTGATTGGTTCTTGTTATATATTTTTGGTTTTGATTTATATTTCTTAATGGCCACTCATATATACTGAAATTAAAATCATTACAAGTTGGTTAAGATTTATAGAAGTAAAATTTTATCAAGTAGGTCTGAGGATTTTATGTCTTAATTTGAATTCACAAGAGATCAATCACATGCATTGCTTTTACTGGATATATTATCTGGTAAGCATCTGGCTCATTTTGGGTTTCTCTAGTGGCATGCGGCATTTTGGCATAAATGCCATTAGCTGAAGCAGATATTTTAAAAGACATAACGGGTACATCAAAGAGTAGAATCAATCTCAACTTATATGAATAAAGTAGGGAAGTCTGTTGCTGTAGAACTTGGCAATTTGTTGGAATATTTAAAAGATCCAAGAAGTATTGTAGAGAATAGATCTATATGCAATACATGAGAAATGTACTACTCATCATTAAATGGGGAAAAAATAGTATGTATATGGAAAAAGAACCATACATCCAGTTTTCTGAGAACTCCATGCCTCCATCAATCATCTCAACTGGAAGTTTCTTTACAAATGAATGCTTCCGATGGATTTTTTCTGAATCCGTTTTTGCATATGGTTCCTCTGTATATTCAATTTTGTATGTTTGCCTGACAATTTTGAGCATACTGTAATTTCACAGATAATCCTTGTTGTTTGCAAGTAACACTATGTACATGTTGCTAACTATATTTTCAAGTTTGGTTGCACAGGTTTGGCGTGTGGATGGGGATAAAAAGGTTCTCCTTCAAGCTTCAGATCAATCAAAGTTTTATAGTGGAGATTGCTATATATTTCATTATTCATATCCAGGAGAAGACAAGGAGGAATATCTTATAGGAACCTGGTTTGGGAAGAAAAGTGTTGAGGTGAATTTCAAATATTGCAATTATATTCATTTTATAGCTTTCTTTTCTCCTATCGTCCCTCTGTTGATTATGCTCTCATATTTTCAATGTGAAATGTCCTTTGACTAGTTATTCTTCTGTATGGCTTGACTTTTGAGGTTGCCTTGCTTAGATTACTGAAGAGGTGCTACAGTTAGTGCATTGTAAAATGTTGACCCTTGTTTTTACTGATGGTAGACCTCTCAGTTTTATGTTCTACCAACGAGGAGAAGAATGCAGTAGGACAAGATTAATTGTATAATAAATTAATGCTGGGTATAGGTTTCTACATTTTTGACAGCCTCATGATTGGACATACCATCGTGTGGTTTGATTTTCTAGTTTTGTGCAAAATTTTAGGTATTGTATACTTCAAAATAGCTGTTAAATTATACCTGAAAGTATAAATGAAGCTAATTTTCTATGATTTTACTCAGGTTTTATCTCTCCTCCTTTAGATGAGCTCTTTCAGCCTGTATCTTGTTGGCATGAAATGCATTCAGCCATTTTTTTATTCAAGTTCATTATCTTGTTTTGATTTATTGGATAAGCAATCGAGATTTCTTCCCCTGTTTCCATAAGTAGCACAAGTGGCACATTTCATGTAAATCTGTAGTTAGCTTCCTGTATAGTTTTAATGCCCGAGTGTTTTCGTTAATTCTTTTCCCCTGCTCTCAAAGTTACGTGATTGTTTCCTGGTCTCCCTTGTTATTGCTGGAAAACTTGCAAAAGAATGAAATGAAACTTTTTCTAGACTTGCCCTCATTTTGTTGTAGATATGATGAGCAATAAATTTCTCTAAGCATTTAGCTAAACTTTGTAAGATCTGAGCCTTCTAATATCAACCAAATCATTGTATTTGTTTGTGTTCGCGATTAATGATAATGTGCAGTAAAGAAACTACCATCTAGAAATTTGCATTTTTGGCATGTGAGTTAGCACAACTTTTGTTATTGAGTGTATTTACCTTGGTGCCCTTGAAGCTGATCTTCACTGAAGGGGCCGTTTCTTAACCTTTGTGGTATTTTCCCGCATACAATTTCTTGCTTGAAGAGGGCTGAAGCTTTGTGCGGGCTGCACTTCTTTGTTTACTTGCATTACAAAATTTCATGTATAGATACCAAAATTGTGTGGTTCGGCGTTGCTTTCTACTTCATTTTTGTGAAACTGCATAGCTTCCAATATTTATACTTACATCATGGCATATTGGTTTGTTTACTTATAATGCATTTGCTTTGAATCATAGGAGGAAAGAGCTTCTTCTCTCTCATTGGCAAGCAAGATGGTTGAGTCATTAAAGTTTCTTCCAGCCCAGGTTGTTTCCTTTCTCTTTTATAATAAAAATGAGAAGTTTCATGTTCTACGACCTCATACTGATTTTTTTTAATATTGTTTTTTAGGCTCGTCTCTATGAAGGAAGTGAGCCAATTCAGTTCTTTACAATCTTCCAGAGCTTTATAGTTTTTAAGGTTTGTGAGATTTGAAGATATCATCCATTCATTGATTGTAGTTTGGCCTTGACCTCTTTTGAACTCATTTCCAAACCAACTAATTTAAAGCTTATCAGGGTGGTCTTAGCACTGGGTACAAGAATTTTATTGCAGCGAACGAACTAGCTGATGACACATATAAGGAGGATGGGATTGCATTGTTCCGCGTTCAGGGCTCTGGACCAGATAATATGCAAGCAATACAAGTTGAACCGGTATGCCATGGTCTTCTTTCTATTATTACTGCTGAACATTTCTCTTTTGTTTGAAATTAAAGTTACAAGTTTTAGTTCAAAAGGCGTGCAACATTTCCTCCAAGTCTTGGTTTCTTATTTTTTTATTACCTAGCCAATTTGTGTGCAACAGGTTTTCGACTTCCGCTCTTTTCATCGTATGATGAATATTCTGGGAATATGTTCAATCTGTTTTATGATGAACTTTTTCTTCACTTGCCTCATTTTCTACAATTGATTCTTCAATTGGAAAATCTTCACTCTGAAATACAAAATCTCACATTTTACAATACAATCACATGTAAATAATTGTTTGACTCCTCTAGGATATATCCACAGTATTTATTTATCTAAAGGAGTATCTATTATAGGGGAAGGTGTCCTTCAAAGTTACATTATGTTGTAGTATATTTCTCAAGAAAAATGCTTAAACTGGAGTTTCTATAACAGTCATTTAGAAGGATCTGCGACACTCTAGCTGTCCTGAATATTATTTTGTGTAATTGTATTCGTTTATGGAACTAGGTTCTGTTAATACGCACATGTTTGAGGTCAAAATGGTTTTATGTATATAATATGATATTTGCTTTCTTATTTGCACAATCAGGTAGCATCATCTCTGAATTCCTCCTACTGTTACATATTGCACGATGGTTCTTCTGTCTTTACTTGGTCTGGCAACCTCGCAACCTCAGAAGAGCATGAAGTTGTGGAAAGGCTGTTAGATCTGATAAAGGTTTGATGCATAGTCTTATGATTTCTATTGGTAGTTTGATCTAAATTCTTGCATTTACAGCTTTGTCCCTAATTTCTTAAAGATATATATATATTAAAGTTATGCTGGATTTTAGGTGTTTTGGATATTATACTCTGTCGCAGTCTTAATGGAAGCCTTCTCTTCTAGATGCTACAGAGAACTGATTTTAAATATTTCCAGCAATTATCCTCTTTTTTCGGTTTATGAGGCAATTGACATAATTGAACATTGCAATGCATATTCACTCAACCGAGTGTACCCTTGAATCCTCAAGTTACTCTTTTATATATAGTCTTGTATGCATGAGGAAGCTCAAATTGAGGTCATCTTACTTCTGTTTAAATACTCTTTCTAAATTCTCCTATTATGCTTATAAAATTCTGCAGCCTAATATGCAAACGAAGCCACAAAAGGAAGGTTCAGAATCTGAGCAATTTTGGAACATACTAGGGGGAAAAACTGAACACCCGAGCCAGAAAATTGGAAAGAACGCTGAAAGTGATCCCCACCTGTTCTCTTGTGTATTCCAAAAGGGTAGGGAAATTTCATTAGTTTGGTTTCTTTGTATTACTTTGTACTCCTGTTTCTATCTTCTGTACTTGTGAAAATCTAATTCCTAATCCTTTCTCTTGGTCCCATGAATTTGATTACTGCCAAATTGAACGCTGATCTGCAGAAAATCTGAAGGTGCGTATGCTTTATAGTATATTATTTTCAACTCTGTAATACGCTGAATATTATTCCGAAGTTATTGCTGTTTTCAACTTGTGGTGGTTTTTAAATTATTCACCCCTTGCGCATTTGTGTATTGAGGGATTCTGAAAGAACAAATTATTAACATGCTTGCTAAAGAGAGTTATTGTAGTGTTTTGTGCCAAAATGCAGGTATATGTTTTGCTCTATAATTATTTGTTCTGTTCATTGCTGTAGGTGACCGAGATATACAACTTCACCCAAGATGATTTGATGACCGAAGATATATTCATCTTGGATTGTCACTCTGACATCTTTGTCTGGGTGGGGCAACAGGTGGACTCCAAGAATAAAATACATGCTTTATCTATTGGAGAGGTATGACTTAGTGACAGGGTGGACAATTCCATAGTATACTCTCTTTTTTTTCAATTGATTGAAGTATGCAATAGAGAACAATCTATTTCGGTCAGTTATTGGGTTAAACCAGGAGAAGCCATATTATATATATATATAT
This sequence comes from Euphorbia tirucalli, assembly GCA_039660915.1. Lineage (NCBI taxonomy): Eukaryota > Viridiplantae > Streptophyta > Magnoliopsida > Malpighiales > Euphorbiaceae > Euphorbia > Euphorbia tirucalli. Next base: position 19,744,041 of record CM077634.1, on the reverse strand, counting down.
ATATATATATATATATATATATTTATATATTGGTATAAACCACAGTTTTTCACATTGGGTCCATATTTATTACTTAGCTTATGATAATTTACTATTCATATCAGCATATAATTGTTTTTTGCTCTCGCTTGCTGTTGACAGAAATTTCTTGAAAATGACTTTCTATATGAGAAGTTATCTCGTGAAACTCCAATATATATTGTGACTGAAGGGAATGAGCCGCCTTTCTTCACGCGATTCTTCGCATGGGACTCTGCAAAAGCAGCAGTAAGTTAGATGGCCATGATTTTGTAGTAGTTAAGTGTGACTTTAGATTTCTGTAAGAGATCTTAATGTTTCATTTGAACGCAGATGCATGGGAACTCATTCCAAAGAAAGCTTACAATTGTCAAAAATGGTGGAACTCCAGTTATAGATGTAAGTTTAATGATCAAGTTCATTCTAGTTTTACATCCATACATGCACCTTTGGACACTGCGTTCTTTTAGCATGATGCTTAAAGACTTGGAACTCTATAGAAGGATCTGTGGTAGTGATTAAAATATTAAAGGATTGATTTCTCTTATAAAGGAAATGAAGGATGTATGCTAAAAAATTTTACAACGAAAATTAAGTTCGAAAGTTCAAAGATGAAGGTTGAAGCGACGATATGTTCAGTCATATGTATTGTGTCTTCTTATCATTGGTTTTAAGTTAGAAAGCTCGTAACTAGTTTCAGTCTCTATTATCAGAATGCAAACTTTCAGTTATTGTCAATTACAAGTAACTAGTTCATTCATTGTTTGGTAGACTTATTCCTCATATGCTGTTGCCATTCTCTTTCAAATCTGTTTCTGATTGCATAAAAATGATGCTTAATTAGAAACCCAAACGAAGAACACCTGTCTCTTATGGAGGAAGGTCATCTAGTGTGCCAGAAAAATCACAGCGTTCGAGAAGTGTGTCTTTCAGTCCTGATCGTGTTCGTGTGAGGGGAAGATCACCGGCTTTCAATGCACTAGCTGCTAATTTTGAGAACCCTAGCTCCAGGAACCTTTCGACCCCTCCACCAGTTGTAAGAAAGATTTATCCAAAATCTGGTGGGTCCCCGGATTCAGCAAAAGCGGCTTCCAAATCTTCAGCTATAGCATCACTTACTGCAGGTTTCGAACAACCACCACCAGCACGACAAGTTATCATGCCTCGTTCTGTCAAAGGTATTTTTCTAGCTTCTTGTAGGCAATTGAGTTGTTACCGTACTTAAAACATTTCCTGGTTGTAAATTTGACATGACTGCTTGTCATGTATTAAGCGAGCGCGGGCCCTGAGACTCCTCCTAAATCAGCGTCTGAGTCAAACAACAAGGAGAATGCCATGAGCACCCGACTAGAATCCCTCGTAATACAGGAAGATGTGAAAGAGGGTGAAGTTGAAGACGACGAAGGGCTCCCAGTATATCCTTATGAACGCCTTAGAATTAACTCTTCAGATCCTGTCACTGATATCGATGTGACCAAGCGGGAGGTATACTATACTATCAACAACTGGCTATAACTTATCTTAAGCATACAATTTTCGACTAATCTCAGATATTCTTGAATTCCTGCAGACTTACCTATCTTCAGCAGAGTTCAGGGAGAAATTCGGGATGACAAAAGATGCTTTCTATAAGTTGCCAAAATGGAAACAGAACAAGCTTAAGATGGCCCTTCAGTTGTTCTGAGTGTTCTTGGCTTCGCACCTTGACCTTTCATTCGGCGCCCTGCAGCTTAGGCTGCAGGTGAAAGAAAGCTTATTTATGAATCTGTACAAATTCTTCCCTGGAAAGACATTTTTTTTCGGATCTTTAGTTACTTCTGGATATCCTAAATCTTCCAAATTTATTCCTTCCTGCAGCGGGGGAGCTCAGTTGCTCAGAAGTAAGAAGGGACAGCATCAGTGCTTTTTTAGCTGCTTCTGCTCCCAGGAAGCTTGTTTCTTGATTGATGGACAAAACCAGAGTTTTTCTTTTCTTTTCTTTTTTGTTTAATTTTTTCATTTATAATTTTACCCCACCTCTTTTTGATTGAGTTAGTTGCTTTGGTATTCTTTTATGAGCAGAGGTTTGTTGTGAGTTTGCATTTTTGTTTTCCTTTTTTTTTTTTTTTTTTTTTTTTTTTTTGTTCAATTGGAAATTTGAGTTTTAGTAGTGATTTAGGGAGATTGAGAATGGAGACAGTTTAGGATGTATTTTGTACAACTGAGGATGGAAGTGTGTACAGCAGAGTGTAAAAACCAGTCCACTCATCATTTGTTTTTAATAAAGGTGTGTTTTTTTTACACCCTATTTTTCTTTCCTTTTTTTTTTTTTTTTTTTTTTTTTTTTTAATTTGCCAAATTCTTTTTATTATTTCCATACCTTGGCTTGAACTTCTGTATTGGTGAAAGAAATTGTTGGAAAAAATGTATGGTGGCCTCCACCTTCCATTTTTTGAATATATTTGTTATCTGTTTATTCTACTTATTGAAGTTTTCTGTTCATATTTAATAGTATTTTTTTTCCCATCTGCTTATGTTTTTTTGTGGCAAGATATAGATATGATCTGATTGATTACAGATTAGGGCTTGTAATTTTGATGGTGTTGATGAAGGTGAAGTTTTTGTTGTAATCTTGCAACTAAGTAATTTTTTCAAATCATGGGAGAGCGCTTTGGTAATTGAGAGGTGGATGGAACAAATGGAGTGAACAAAACCAGCATAGCGTAAATGTTATCTCAAATAAAATGAAACAAAATTGTTATAATATTTTAATTTTTAGCCGAAAAAAAAAAAAAAAACCCATCACCCTTTAATATATATTTTAACTATTGTTCTATTAGCCTAAAATTGGGTTCGCAAAACAATTGCCCAATATGTTATGATCGTTTAATATAAAACTGTGACACAAGAATTATGAAGAAATATCAAACAGTTTTATTACAGAAGAAAGTTTACAGCGGAAGATCAAACTTCAAGATAATTACTATCTTTCACACTTGCACACTTACAGGTACACACTTACACTTATTTATACAGCAGAGAAGGAATCAAAACACAGCGGAAGATCAAACTTCAAGACAATTACCATCTTTCACACTTGCACACTTACAGGTACACACTTACACTTATTTATACAGCAGAGAAGGAATCAAAACAAACAGGAAACCGAATAGAAACCGGGTACACAAGGGGCCCCATCGATCATTTCTATCAGACTTCTTTTACAAAAGCAGATTCCTTATATTATTAGAACAAGACAAAATTACTTTCGGTGCAAAAATATTATTACAAACGACAACAGACTTTCGGTGGTGTTGGCAGACCCTTTTTGGTTCATGAGAGACAGCTGGAAAAGGCAGTTAGCTGGGAGAATCTTTGCTGACGCAAGTGCTTACGATTGAGTTTTATGACGTCATGGCTGACCTGTGCTTGGCTGGAGAGTTTGGATTTCCTGGAGAAGAGTATTCAGCTGTAACTGGATACTATTGAGTCTTTCCTTGTGATTAGGAAGATGATGATGCAGGAGACAGTAGTCATTGTCTGTGAGAGTAAAGGCCAGATGTTCCATGATCTGTGTTCGTGCTAGGAGGAGGTGTTGCAGTACTTGTATTTCATAGTGAATCCTGGTGGCGAGGTTTCTGGGGATCGCCTCCGCTTCTTCATGTAACCTTCGCTGTTCATACCGGCTTCTGGTCTGTTGGATTCTGTTATAACACCTTTGATATCGAGCAATTCTGGCATCAATTTTTGGAATGCTCTGGCTGCTTGCACTTCCTTGTGTAGCACCTGTGGACATCCTTCTTCTCGTTTGTTGCTTAGCTCTTCAAGGGTTTCTTCAATTAATTGTAGTTTGGCCTTGTGTTGCGCAGAGATATCAGTGACCTGCAAAACAAAGAAAACAAGTCTAGACAGAGAATCTGCTAGAGCGTTAGTAGTACCCTTGATGTGTTCAAACTCCAGTTCGACTCCACTGCCAGTTATATAGTCACAAAAGCGAAGCCATCTGACACGTGATGGTTTGTTTGTGGCTGATTTATTAAAGAAAGAGACAATTGCCTGGCAATCTGTGCGGATGGTAATAGCTTCTCGATCAATCTAGTGAATCTTCAAAGCATCCATGGTATGCATGATAGCATGGATTTCTGCATCAATAGTGGATTTGATCATCGAGAAACGGCCACTGGCATAAGCATAAATCTTCTCTGTGGATTTTGGGCTGTATTTCTTGGGCTTCCATTTGCAAATTCCACCCCATCCTTCCATAGAGCCGTCGACTTCTAAGATGATGTAGCTCTTGGGTGGAGCTATGTCCAGATCTGGTAGTTGCTGAATTTGGGCTTTTAATTGTTGAACCAAGGCCCAATCAGATGGTTTAAACCTCATATCCCCATGTGGACTGGTCTTATTGTAGAGTGGCCCAAGTAATGTTCCTAGATTCATCATGTAAGGCCGGGCATAATTTAAGAGGCCAAGCCAACTGCGTAAGCCCTTCTTATTCTTGAGATTGTCCTCTGGGAAATCAGCAATCTTCTTAACAATGTGCTCTTGTAATTTTAGTTTTCCTTCACCAATGACAGCACCTAGAAAGTCAACTTCTTGTACTGCGATTTTTATTTTGGAAGGGGAAAGAACCAAGCCTTCTTGTTGGCATATGTTGAAAAATTGAGCTAAATGTTGTGCATGTTCTTCAGGTGATTCTGAAAAGATCAGAATATCATCAATGTATACAGCAATAAAGTGACTGCACGAACGGAAACAGTTATCCATTTTTCGTTGAAAGACAGCAGGTGCATTCTTCAATCCAAATGGCATAACAAGCCATTCATATAGACGATTAGGAACAATAAAAGCAGTCCAAGGTATGGACTCTTCTGCCATTGCAACCTGATGAAAGCCACTTTTTAGATCAAATTTACTGTAAATTTTACTGCCACCTATCTTTTTGAGGATGGTGTTAATTCCAGGTAAACTATACTGATCCTTATGGGTATTGTCATTCAAGGACCGATAATTGAACACCATACGCTCCTTGCCCTTCTTTTCCTGCCCTGTTACAGGATCAACTGTAGTACCAGAATTAACCAGGAAAGCCATCATCCGATGTCTGGACTGACTAGGTCTAATCACCTTGAGTTGAAGAAGAGCATCAATATGTTTCTGAAAAGAGGCTACCATTGCTGGTGTAACATGCTTTAACGGTTTATCTTCAATTGTGATGTCTGGATTAATAATATCCAGTTTGCATTGCACCTGATTCTTACTCCAAAACTTTAATGGATCATTACCAATGTATCCTAGCTTTTGTAATTGTTGCATCAGGGAACTAAAGCTTTCAAGAAAGCCAGGAACTGAAGGAGCAATATAACTGCAAGTTTCAGCAATCAGTATTCTTAAATTTTCATCCATGGCAGCCATATCAAAATCTGCATGAGCTGCAGTGAGGAGCAACTCTGGAGTTGTCTGGACCGGCGATACCATCTTGTAAAACGTTACAAGATCACCTTCAATACGAACACCGCCTTTCATATTCCGGATAAAATTCGCACCAAGGAGGAATTGAATCCCTGTCTGTGATCCCATAGGTAATAAATGACAAAAAGGGATGTAGAATTCATTAGTACCAATTGTCATCTTACCCTTTTTTAGTTTCTTTTGTGAAGTATGTTGGGAGTTCAAACCATTGATTGCAATCTGATACCCAATATCTTCCATTGCTTCCTGTGGTATGGCGCTGATCTCTGCAACACAAGTTGTTGCTCTAGTATCCAGGATTGCTTGCAGAGTAAATGGTTGGAGGCCTTCAATATGCAATGTAATCTGCATATTATACAGTTTGTTGACAATTTTGGTTTTTGTTTCATCCGGGGATATTTTGAGGGCTAAGATATCTGTGGTGTCATAGAAATCCAACCCTTCATCAACCATATGTGCTGCTTCACGGAGAATAGGGCCGCCACCACTGCTTCCTTGATAAATTCCTGCTTTGATGAGATGCCTTTCACCAGTATCTTCATCTTCAATTTGCACTGTGTCATCATCATCAGGGTTCTGGGCATGTTGATACTCTGGTAATTTCCCATGATGTTGTTGTCGGTACTGATACAGCATCTTTTCTTCATCAAAAGCCGTTTGTTCCTCAAGACTTGTAGCTAAGTCTTGGTTTAACACCCGAGCTAACTGTCTCTTTAATCTTGCATTTTCAGCTTCCAGATACTGAATATACTCCATTAGCTCGTTTATTAAATTCTTCTTCTTCCCATAAGGAATGGAATGCAAAGATGGTTTAGTCATCACTTTCCTTTGGAAATAAACAAAGGCGCAATTGCCACAAGTTGTAAGCTGGCACAGTTGACAATGGGAAAGTAATGACTGAGATGTCTGAAATTTACACAGAGAACATTTGGTAGCACCAGGAGGTACATCAGAATTATCTTCCCAATTATGCTGACATTCAGCCTGTTGTGTGCTAACATGAATGTGAGGACGCCAAGGCATTTTTGAATGGATCATGAAAATGGCTTCTTCAGCATTATAAGGGAACTCCAAAGCTTCCTTTCTGGCTAAATAGCACGTTCCGGCTTCTCCTTCAGATAAAGAGCAAATGCCCTCACTATCAGATTCATCCAATCCAACAGAAAGAACTTCCCATTGATCAGGTAGTTCTAGGTTGTTAATAATAGCTGCTCTGGCGATGTTACCATTTTGCTTACGGCAATCTCATGCAAAGTGTCCTTCATCTCCACAAATAAAAAATCTGCATTTTCTGGTCATGCGTTTAACGTCCTTTGTCTTGACAACACGTACATGACTGCTGTGTGGCTTGCCTTTGTAGGTTCGTGATTTGCGCAATCCATACCTTTTCCTTTCTCCACCATAAACACCAGGAATTGGTATGTTAGAACAAAATGACAAATCTCTCACACCACGTTGAATTGCTGCCTTTTTGCATATTTCTGCCAAGTATTGATATGCAAAATAAATGCGTGGAAAAACACCAATCAATACTCTAGGATATCGAGTAAGAAATTCCTTTTCCATTTCCTTGCCTATCAGAGGAGGCATTTTCCGAAAGAACTTTTCAGATAGTTCGGTGGAAAGGAATATAATGATCTACACCACTCGGTAATAAGGAATGACCTTAAAGTATGATAATGGGGACAAGAATGAACTTAATCCTATATCGGAAATAAAATTGGATTCTAATACATATAAATGTGTTTTAAAGACATGAAGTCCAAGAAATGAAACTCAGCCTAACATGAATAATATCTACGTGTATTAGAAACACGTAGCAACATGATGGTAGGTCGTGGTAGAAGGGTGCAACGTCCACGTACGGGTTCCATCGAGTGCAATGTTGATGGTGCTTTTTCAATTTTTTTAAACAAGCAATGCTTTGGTTGTGTTGTTGGAGATTGATTAGATGTGTTTTCAGCAGTAAGCAATGGAACCTTTCCATCAATTCCATTGATGATTCTTCTTTGATCAAAACTATATTATGCAAGGAGGGCTTTCCCGTGGTTGAATGATCATAAAGTTAGCAAGGGTATCAGGTTTTTAATGTATTTTTTTAAAATTAAAAAAAAAACATATTTTAGTCATAAGTTTTATGTTTGTTGAAGTATATATGAATCAAAATGATGTATCAAAGCAACTGTAATTTAAATTCTTAGGAGGTGGTATTCGATTAAGATTTTTATAGATTTTTTTTGAGTGAATGACTTTTATAGATTTTAATGACTTTTAGTAATTTTTAATATCTTGCACAGAATTTTTAAAAGTATTGAAGACTTTTAAAAAGTTTATTTTATAGAGTTTTATAGAATTTTAAAGACTTTTATAGACTTATTAGAAAATACTAATAATCTCCATGTATGCAATGATAATACACCACATAAACGACCACAACAATCGCCAAAAATAAAATATGAAATAGTAACATAAAAATTGATTAGTAATGTTAATTGAAAAATTGTAATTTGGTTATAAAATTTCTAATATTCATCATCATTCATATGTTCAACATTATTCCACATGTCAGTAGCAATTCTAGCTCTCCATTCATTAGCATAGTTTCTTTGTTGTTCTTGTGTTCCAACAAATAGTTTAAAATATTCTTCTTCATCTTGACATTGGTGTAGATGAATTAATTTCACTATTTTGTTCAATTGGAAACTCATCTGATCGACACTCATTTCTAAGAAAATTATGCAATCTTGCACAAGTCAAGACTAACTCTGTTTGTGTGTCTAACTGAAATGGGGGAGCTGTCTTAAAGATGGTAAATCTTGATTTGAAAATACCAAATAACCTCTCAACTGTATTTCTCAGAGAAGCATGACAAAGATTAAATAACTCATTTGCATATTCAGGATGTCGACCTTGTCTATTAAAATCCTGTAACCGAACTGGTTTGGTTTGGTTTGATCTGAACCATATGAACTTTGGTTTGGATTTGGTTTCTATTTTTCTTCTACTTTAGTTTTCGGTTCGGTTTGGTTCGGTTCGGTTCAGAAACCAAACCGTGTTTTGCGCACCCCTAGTATCATGGTTTGCCCAATCCCAAAATAAAGAAATAAGAAGCAACGAAGTTAAACTGTGCCTGTAACTGACGAGTATAAAAAGCAGCTGTCCGCGGGGGCAGAGGGACGGGGGGGATAGTTCTCATTACCAATAATTGTTGATTCAATTAATTAATAAGTTCCACAATTGAAGAAGTAGATGGAGATCGTAGTGGAAAATTAATTCCAGTTTCACACTAGAAAACCTAAGACTGACGAGAAAAAACAAACAGAAAAGAAATCATACCTCTTGAACTTGGCAATAGAGAGGAGGACAGCCAGCGCTTGTTACAGAACGAAAAAGGACGGGTGATTATGGAGGTCGGAGAGAGTAACAAAAAAGGGCGGGTGATTATGGAAGTCGAAGAGGGTAGAGATCGATCGTTTCTAGAGACAGAAAGGGCAGGTGATTATGGATTTCACGATAAATGATAAATAAAAAGTCCTGCTTATAGATGCAAGACTTTTTTCTAACGATTTTATGTTACATTTTGTAAAAAAAGTCTATAAAAGTCATTCTCATCAATTGTTAATGACTTTTTGAATACAGGATGACTTTTAATGACTCTTAAAAACTTATCATTAAATACCCGATGACTTTTAAAGACTCTTAAAAAGTCATAATTGAATACCTTATGACGACCCCTTAAAAGTCTTAATTAAATATCTCTGGATTTTAAAAGTATGTAAAAGTCATTAAAAGTCTTAATCAAATACACTCCTACTAGAATCATGTGATTTCAGTAAACTTTATTCATATTTATTTGTTTAAAAGGTTTGCCCAATAAAATTCTTTTATGAATTTTTTTTTTCCTGTAGATTTTATAGTGGTTTATTCTTTTTTTTTTTTTTTTTTTTTTTTTCTTTTCATGCAATGGATAATGATTTAATAGAAAAATTTAATTGCTGACACAAAATAAGGTAGGAACCTAGAGTTCAGCACCGTTAAAAAAATAAAAAAATTCTCTTATAAATAAATAAATTAAAAATAAGTAAATAAAATATCTTTTTAACTATAAAATGAGATTTATATATTTTTTTTTATTGTATCTTATAAAATATATATCAACCGTTTTTACAAATAACAATGCTACATGTACCGTCGACTTGGCAAAATTTGATTTGTTGTCTCAATTTGTCTTTTTTTCATTGTTTTACTAATTTATTAAGTTTATTTTCATTGAAACCTAGAAGTTAATTTATATACCATGAATTCTAAAATATAAATTTTAGAAGCTAATTTATAAATACTAAACTCTAAAATATAAATTTAGACCCTAACATGTAAACCCTGATGTTAATTTATAAAGCAAATACCTTAAAAGAAAAATCTTAGACTTGAAATATAAACTTAGAAGACTAATTTATAAAGCTTTAACTCTAAAATAAATTTTTTAGACCCTAAAATATAAACCCTAGAGACTAAATTATATCACCTAGACTCTATAATATAAATCTTTGAAGCTAAAATATAAACTCTAGACTCTAAACTAAAAATTTTAGACCCTGAAATATAAATTCTGGAGGCAATTTTATAAAGCCAAAACACTAGAATAATAATCCTAAACTCTAGAATATAAACCTTAGGGGTTAATTTATAAAACCTAGACCTTAAAATAAAAATAATAAACCCTGAAATATAAACTCTGTAAGCTAAAAATAAACATTAGGTCTCAAAATATATATCCTAATTCTTAAATTATAAACTTTAGAAACTAAATCCTTATTTAATAAAATTAACAAATTTTTATCGAACAAAATATGACTAATGAATTTGGTACAATTAGTAAAGAAAGAACAAATTGAAAGCTAAATAAATATTGGAAATATGGTTTCACAGGTAAGGCGGTATTTGGCAGGACATTATAAGGCCATCTCCACCCATAACTCTAAATTTTCCACTCCAAATCCAATTTCCTCTATAATTTAGAGTGAGCTACAGTTTTTTTTCTCCAACCCTCCACTCCAAATTAAAATATTATTACTTTATTCCTTTCCACCTAACTTTTTATTATTATTATATTCCTTTTTACATATATTTATATTATTCATATCTTTTTATTAAATCATAAAAAAATTAATATTAATAAAAAATTCACCATTTAATTTTCACCATTTTAATTTTCACCATTTTAATTTATTTTTGATATTTTATCATTATCAATTAATCAAGTTTTAAGAATTTAAGCAAAATTATTAAAATAATTCAAGACCACAAATACACATATAAATTAAATCAAACACACAAATTAATAAAAACACATAACCCAAATACTATAAATTGAATTTTTTATTTTTAAAACTAAAAAAATAAAAAATTCAAAGAAAAAAAAAATAAAGAAAGTAAGGAACAAATAAAAAAAGAAAAAAAAAAGGAATGGTAGAAACAAATAAAAAAAGAAAAAAATAAAGTAAAAAACAAAAAAAGTAAGAAAAAAAAAAAAAGGGGAATGGAGGGAACAGTACCCCGCCAACATTGGAGGGGTACTGTTCCCCTCCAAAATTTTAGTGTTAAATTTGGTGGTGGGTTGGAGCAACCCACCACTAAATTTTGCATTTTCAACTCCAAATAGAGTGGGGTTGGAGATGCTAGGCGGTATAAATAGAATTTTCCTTTTACTAATGTACTATAAAATTATTTTAATATTTTATAAGGAATAAGAGAGAAGGATAAAACCAAACTATTTTTCAATATTCTAAATCTATTTTTCTATATTCTAAATCTATTTTTCTATTATTTTAATATATCCTTAATAAATTAATCAATGTTAATATGTAAGAATCTAGTGCTCTGCAAAATTAAGAAACTACAAGGTAAAGGATATTTTACGTGAAGAATATTAAAAGTTTAAAAATTATTAATTCGCTTATTTATAAACTAGGTACATTTTTGCCTGCTTAAGAGATTAATGTGGGGATAAAATCCATAAGGTATATATGCACTTTTTTTGGAGTGTGCTTGGTGGTTAAATAATTACATTCTCTTCTAAAAACAAATATGGCTTATTATTATTTTTTTTTCCTAATATTGTTTGTTCATTTAGTTAAGGGAAATTGTAAAAATTACATGGTTTTTGCAGGTTAGTTTTTATATATACGTTGTTTTTTTTTTTTTTTTTTTGTTGTATACTGTGTTGATACATTGCTAATACGTTTTTTATACATTTTAAAAACTGTGATTATACATTATTGATATAAAAATCAAAGATGGAAAAAAAAAGATGAATATATATATGGATATAGATATCAATTCAAGAGAAAAAAGAATGAAAAACACTTTCTAAAACTGGATGCCGAAAAAACGAATGGATATAGAGATAAATAACAAATTAATTTTTAATTATGGAATAAGAAAGAAAAAAATGGAGAAAACCATGAATGTAACATACTTGGGAAATTTTGAAAAGTTTTTAAAGTATTCTTGAGATTTTTTTCTTGTCACGTAAGAACAAAAACTAGGGCCAAACTATACATATTTTCATAAAATCCTTTTTAGTTAAATATACGATAATAGCAATATCTCCAATATCGGTTGAGTGTAGTTCAATTTATATGTCTTTCCAAAGTAAAGTTCAACATCTATTATTTTCATTTATCATATTTATGAAAAAAAGTAGCTCAATATTTATAGAGAGTTTTGCATTTGAATCTTTTTTAATATATAACTTGTTTGAAAGTATAGTATAATAAATGAAAAATATATATGTATTATATTTTCTTGTTGGAATGTCTCTTTTATTTTTCTATTAAAAATCTTTTTTATACTCTAAATTTTGGTTCAAAATTGGAATGACACATGGAATAGTTCATATTGATATTTAAAAGCTATAATATGGTAAAAAAAATGAAAGAAACAAAAATTAACGAAAAGATGAAAAAAAAAAGAGTACAATCTGGAAAAAAAAAATACAAAATAATATAAAAAAAACTTAAAATAAATGGTCAAATATAAAATATTTATTTTTAAGTTTTTATAAATTATAGTTACCGTTTACTTTAAACTAAACAATAAAATAGTTGCTCCACATGAAATAATTATTATATTCTGTTGTTATTCTTTAAACCAAACATGTTTTAGTGTAATGACAAGATTTGTGCAAATTACAAAATATTGAGAAGAAAAGAATTCTAGAAAAAAAAAAATATTATTCTCTTTAAAAATAAATAAATTATAAGTAATGCGAATAAGAAAAGATAAGATAAAACAAAACTATTTTTGACTACTCTAAAACTATTTCTTATTATATTTATTAAAGATTCTGAACTAAATTAATGTTATATGTCAACACAATAGATAAGAATCTAGAGATCTGCAAATTAAAAAGAAGAAAAGAGTATTAAATTAAAGATAAAATTATATTATCAATTGTTGGTAAAAAAAAATTATATTATCAATAGAAAGAAAAATAAATTACAAGTAGGAGGAATAAGTAAGGATTAGGGAAGATCAAACCAAACTATTTTTGTGGGGAAAAAAAAAAGATTTTTAAAAATTGCTCACAAATTAGAAATGAGTAAAAAATCTTCTGTTGAAGATGATTTTAATAAAATAATAAGAGAAATTAAGTTAGCAAAATGCCTAAAATATAAACAAAAATAAGAAAAAAAAAATGAAGTTGAAAATTAAAAACTAATTTAGATATGAACACAGAAAAAGACAAAATGAAAACAATCTTTTCAGGAATCGGTTGGTTGGACTATAGATGTTAGATGTTGCTTCGCCTTTGCTTTCTCTAAAAAATAAAAAAAAGGAAAAAAATATATTATTTTTTTATTATTATAAAAATCCTAATAAATAAATAAATAAATAAAAATAAAAATAAAAAAACTGTACCAGAAGTAGCACCGCAGCTCTGTAACTGGCAACAGCAAAACAAAAACGAAATAAAAACCGAAATTTCACGAACGAGCGCACGCATCACTCTGCACAGGCTCAGAGGGATTCTAGAGAGAGAAGGGTGCGGCCAAGAAGTTCACACTCTAGAGAGAGAGAGAGAGAGAGAGAGAGAGGGGGGTAGAGAAAGATAGGTTTGTTGCGTAATTGTATGGTGATTTCGTTCCACGAGGAGACGAAAAAGTGTAAAGAAATTGCTGAAAGAGTGATTTAATGGCGACGGGAAGCGACAGAGTACCGGTGGAGGTCTGTAAAGGGGTGAACGGCCTTGATAAGGTTGTTCTCCGAGAGATTCGTGGCAGTGCCGCTGAGGTAAGATGTCGATTAATCCCTCTCTCTCTCGCTCTATCATTTTTCTTTGATTCTTGGTTAGGATCTAATATCTTTGGCTTCTTGATCTTATTCCGATTTTGTTCTTAGGTTTAGCCTTCGGGTTTATGTGTTCGTATTAGTCGTTAGCTCACGCAGATCTCTTGATTATGCTCTGTGCGAATGACGTGAAAGAATTTAGGTTTGCGAAGCTAGATTATGATTAAATCTATTACTCTCGTCTCTTGATTATGGACGAGATTTCTATGTTTCTAATCTTGAAATTTAACTTCGCAGTTTATGATATATTTGCGTTTGGATTTGTTGATAATACATGGCTTTTATTGTAATTGCGACTTAGAATGTGCATTTCAGGGCTCACAATGTGATGTATCGCTAGTTTCCTTTTAGATGCATTGACTACTTGTTTGAGGTTGAAGATGTCAGTAGAGAGTTCTAGTTAAGGAGTTATTACCATAATTTCTGTTGCTATTTCTGATGAGTCCGCCACTGTGCTTACTGTATACAAGTTATTGGCGGAAAGTCAATCATAATAATTGTAGGCTTGTAGCCTTAAGAACTAGGATCATTTTACTGAGTGCAACTAAAATCTTATGGACATATACATGTACGTGCACATCCAAGTAGGCATACTTGATTTAGCTTGTGCACTGAGAAGCACTCAGATGGATACTTGATATTCAGTTTACAACTTTTCTGTTTCTTCCTTTTGTTTTTAAGTGCTAAAATTTTCAATACTTGGAGTTATCTCGGTATATTTGTGATGTTGTTTAGAATGAGGAAACTGATGAGATGGTAATCTCATGCTTCTATGAGGGGAAGAACCTAGGGTTCTCTTCGAATGAGAGCAAAATTTCACAGTTGATTGTAGCATCCCTTGGATTTTATTAGAAGAACCAAAAGGCTTCTGAGCTCAGTTTACTCAAAGAAATGGTGCCTTATCAGATCTATTTGTGGTTTAAGTTTACCTAGAATTAATCTAGCTTAGGATGCCTCTTTTATTTATTTTCTTATGCCCAGTTTGGAGAGAAAGTTGAATAACAGGAAATGTATAGTGTATCATGTAAACTTAGATGTCATATTAAAATGGGTACTTTTTGTTTTCTCGTCCTTTTTTACAAAGATAGCCTTAAACATTAATGTATTAATTCCAACTAGTTTCATTGAGGTATTTTATATTTGTTTCACTCCCCCGTTTTCCGAGACATGATACTGATATCTTTGGATCAGGGAGAGAAATAGAAACTATGCCAATTGTGTACTCATGTGAACTATTGGAAATTCAATACGTGCTGTTTTAAGTAGACGTTATGTTTTTGCTTGGGCTCTATGGTACTCCAACCTGAAGTTCGAGAATAGCTTAGGCTGCTTGCTAGGTGTTCGGGTGTTTCTTCATATTGACCAATTTTTGCCAATTTAACAGTAAGGGCTTGTTAGAGAGAACCAAATGATCAAGGGTATAAGGTCCCTAATTTGTGAACTTTATCATTGTGAATTCAGTCTGTGCTGTTTTGAGCAGACACTGTTTTCCATTTTAGATTTTCATGGGTCTGTGTTTTTGCATGGGCTCTATGGCACTCCAATTGAAGTTAGAGAATAGCTTAGTCTGCATGCTAGATGTTTGGGTTTTTCTCCATGTGCCCTATTTTTACCAACTTAACAGTAAGGGCTTGTTAGAGAGAACCAAATGATCGAGGGTATGAGGTCCCTAGTTTGAATAAACATTTTTTTCCTTTCATTGAAAATATTAGATAACTGCCTCATAATAAGGACCAAATAATTATAATTTCATTTTTATTGCGATGTTGAACCTATTCACATGTACTTCTGCGGTACCTCCTGTTTCCTAAGTTTGTGGCACATCTATTGCATGTTAAGCTTTGAGAGATATTTGACATAATGTGGGTGTGTAAACTTTTCCCATAGTGCATCATTATTGAGACTGGTAGATTTTGTTTGTGATTGTTATCTAGAGAAATTGTGGAAATTTGATTCATTGTAATATATACAGTTAAGTCATTAGTTTGTTACCTAAGGAATCGGATGAGATTTGATAACTTAGTTTAGCAGTTGAATGCCATGAATCCAGATGTTTGTCAATGTTCTTCTGCTTTTAATAGATAGAATACTGATTGGAACATTTGCTAATAACAGTAATTTTAGCCAACAATTGTTGAGGACTTTCTATATAAGAGTTGCTAATTAAGTTTATCATCTGAATGCCATGAATCCAAATTTTTTGTCTTTCCTCTTTCAACTTATGGACTGGTGGCTGGAAACATTTTCTAATAATGGTCTCTTTTTGTCCAGCAAATTTAGAGGGCTTGGTGGATAATTTATTGGTCAGAGAATGGCAGGAATTGTCAAATTTTATTTATTTATTTATTTATTCTCATATTAAGCTTAAATCAAGAAAATTTATCCATATTCAACATCATAATTCATACTAACTCATTGGTAGAAAGCATAGGTTTTCCACTAACAGATCGTGCTTAAACAGGAAAAATAAAATATTATCATTAATTTAAATCGTAATTATGAAATGTGGAATTAAAATTAACATTGCTCCACAGGATATGTATTTCAATTGGGTTATGGGGAAAAGTGAAAAAACATAAGACGCCTGCTCACTAGTGCTATGCAAATAGTTTTTGGTATCTTTTTTACTTAATTCCCTTATTCTGGTCTTGTTTCTCCAGGTGTATTTGTACGGGGGCCATGTAACATCCTGGAAGAATGACCATGGGGAGGAGTTGCTTTTTCTCAGCAGTAAGGTGATTTGCAGTGATCTAATTACTTCTGCTGTTTCATAATTATTGTCTATATTTCAAATTTGAATTTTTCCCCTTGTAAAGAGCAGCATTTACTTTTAAAGATATGCTTTTTTTTTTTTCCAACTAATATCCAGTGTAGTAAAAATAATAAGCAAATGTGATGTTTTGGGAAAGTCTTATGGTTATATAGTGTAAATCTGTTTGATTGATGCATTGGAAAGTAATACCTTTCTGGTATATGGTATGAATTGATACTTAGGTTCTAGTTGCCTTTGGCATCTGTATCACGTTGGTGGTCCTAGTGCTTGTAAGTTAACTTGAGGTCAACCTTGTCTACTAGTCTAATGTAAAATTTCCATCTATTAGGTCTTGGTTCACATTAACATAAAATGCGAGCGGAAACAAAATCATACAGTTGATCTTCGACTAGCATGTGCTTAAGAATATATGTGGTTTGTATAATTTTCATCATGCAAATCTACAGTTGACATATTTGGTGCTTTTTTTTAAAAGAATTTTACGTCTATAGTAGTTTATTATACTTGAGCCTGATTTTCTAACAAAACTAGATTTTGCAAAAGAATATGTTGACAATTACACAATGAACTTTATTTGCAAAATGCATTGAATTTCATCTTCATTTGTTGCAAACATAATATAGTGCATATTTTGTGCACTTCTACCAAGTGCATCCAATCTGATTGTCTTGATTATATTATGCAGGCTATATTCAAACCTCCAAAGGCAATTCGTGGAGGCATTCCAATATGCTTTCCTCAAGTATGTACTAGTCACTCAAATTCTCATCTTGTTTTGCTCGACTTCATCTTTGTTAAGAGAATTTGCTCCTTGCACAGTTTGGAAGTCATGGTAGTCTTGAGCAGCATGGATTTGCAAGGAATAGATTTTGGAGCATTGACACTGACCCACCTCCTTTTCCAACAGTATCTGCTAGTAAGGCTTATATTGATTTGCTCCTTAAGCCTACTGAAGAAGATATGAGGATTTGGCCACACAGGTGAAGTACTTGAAATCTTTTCTTTCATGGCTTTTCAGAAGAGATTTACATGCTTATTAATCTGTTATCGAATCATGTTTCTCTTTGCCTTTAGTTTTGAATACCGTTTGAGGGTAGCTTTGGGACCTGGTGGAGATCTGATGCTGACATCTCGCATCAGGAATACCAATGCTGATGGGAAGCCATTTTCTTTCACATTTGCATATCACACATATTTTTCTGTTTCAGACATCAGGTAATTGATGAATTTTGTTTCTCTGTTTTTTGGTTATATTGCGTTCCTGTGGTGGTATTATTTTCATATGGTTCCTACATGTATCCCACTTCCATGGTTTCTGACATGGAAATTTCACCTTTTTTTCCCTATGGTCCTTCTGTCTTGCTACATATCTGATAGCCGTTGATTAATCATATTATCAAGCCGCAGGTGACATACTTATCTAGGTTTTTGTTAGAAATGTTTAAAATCATGCTCTTAAAATCTCATAATGGTTATAAGTTGATGAAAAATCAAAGAATGCTTATGAGATTGTCTGCTTGAGCAATTGGCCCTGAGTTGTTGCGTCTATGTGCAGTCTTGCTAACTATTCTTCTGAAATGCAAACTTGGCATAGAAATGTATTCAAGTCAACCTTTGCCAATCTGATGGGGTATTGTTGGTGGTCTTAATGATGTTTACATGGGGAATGATAGGACAGAGCCCGTGATATCCACTTATATTGGTATAAAACCCTCCAGTGATTAACATGTTTAACTTTGTAAGACCATTAGTACTAACATTTGAGTTGGGTTACCAATCTTCTGAATCTGCCAGTTGTAGTCTGGCGTACTTTCTATCCTCCTGATATTCCAGTGATTGAAGGCTTGTTTAGTTGCATGCATTTGTTGACATATAATTTGTTTGACACATTTTCAGTGAAGTTCGAGTTGAAGGATTGGAGACACTGGATTACCTTGACAATCTACAGAATAAGGAACGTTTTACTGAGCAAGGGGATGCAATAACATTTGAATCAGAGGTAAGGACAGTGATGTCTCCTTTTAATCAGTTTGATTTTAAGTTTGTATTTTAAGTTTTTATCATTTACAGATTGACAAGATATATCTTAGCACTCCCACAAAGATAGCAATCCTGGATCATGAGAAGAAGAGGACATTTGTACTGCGGAAAGATGGTCTCCCAGATGCTGGTAAGATTGGCTATCTTTTTGTTTCTAGCGTGCTTTGGAGGAATCATGTTTTTTAGTAAGAACCATGCATACTGTGCTTTGACGATGGAATTCTAAATCTCGAGAATACGAGGATGTCGTGTCTAATCTTGGTTCTTAGAGTTGGCATTATAAGTTTTTGCTACCGTTGAGCTACAACACACAGCGAGCACAAGAATTGAGTAATAGAAAGGTCACAAGAATACTAATAATAATTGTTGGAGTTAACAAGACTTCATACTTTTGATAGTCGATAGGGCTAGCTGAAGTTTGCTCTGCATTAACATCACTAAGTTCCTTTAATATACTTCACTGGAGTAATGAAATTGGGTAGGCTACACTTTGGGAAGTAATGAAATAAGCTCGAAATAAGCTCAAAATGAGATCAAAATATTCTAGTTTGATAGCACTGGTTACTCTATTATAGCATTGCGGAGTTACTGAACTAAATAAATGGTGCTTGAGGATTGACTGTATTGTATGAATGCAGTGGTGTGGAATCCGTGGGATAAGAAGGCAAAGGCAATGGCTGATTTTGGAGATGATGAGTACAAGTATATGTTGTGTGTGGAGGCTGCTGCTGTTGAAAAGCCAATAACATTAAAACCAGGTGAAGAATGGAAAGGAAGGCTGGAACTGTCTGCTGTTCCTTCCAGTTATTGTAGTGGTCAACTTGATCCTGCAAAAGTTCTTCTAAGCAGCTGAGCTAAGCTAAGCTAGGCTGAAGAGAGATGCACTATTTTGGTTGATATTTTGTGTACTGTACAGCTACATTGGCTGGAACTGGAACTGCAAGTTTAAGAAAAATCACTAGTATATGAACACTCTGTATTTCACTACTGGAATATTCACTCTGTTTTTTTTTCTCGGTTGATGAATGTATCAATCAAGCTCAAGGATGCTTTTGCTTGAGAAGATGTTGTAAAAGATTTGAATATTGTAAAGTCTTTCTACAACCCATATTGTGAAATCAAATGGTTCCTTCAAGGTATTATATTTGTATTGTGAAGTCTAGCTACAATTGTATGGTAGAATGAAGAAATAAATGCCTTATTTTCAAGCCATTCCATTCCCTTTGTTTGTTTCGTAACTGTCTATTTTTATTTTGTTCTTTCAGAATTACCGTCAATATTTCTAGCTTACAATATAGTTGTTTTTTTTTTTTTTTTTTATTTAATTATTCAATATGCAAAGTTTGATGCATATTGCTGTTAACAGAACATAGAATAAATTAATTAATTAGATTATACTCGAAATTGTAAAGTAAGCAATAACTATAAATTTAAGTTGTATATTAGAATCATGTACATTCCCATTAAGGTCGACTGAGGTCCAAATAATTTAGGTATTACGAAAAACGATTTACCAAAAATGATTGTTGTTTATACTTTAAATTCTTTTAAAGTATAATAAAAAAAAAAAAAAATTTATTTTATAACTAAAAAAACTTATATTCTAAAATTACTATAAAATTTTTCGATATGAGCATTGATAACAAAACAATGATTACGTGTAAACATTTGTGAATGAAAATTTTGACGTGTAATTTTTTAAATTACATTTCACTTATAACTTCTTAAAATTTAAACCATGTAAAAGCCCAGTGTCGACTTTCTTCATAGGACACAAGGGACTTTTTGGGAAGAATTTATGATTTTGATGATTTCCAGCTATCCAATACTCTCAAAACCTCAAATTTCAGCTCATGTATCCATTAAAATTATTCATAACTAATATAAAGAAAAAAAGTAAAATTTATATTTAGCATTTCTAATATATACAAGTGAAAAAATTTTCAAACTTACTAGTAAAAAGACATAAATTAAATCGATGTGTATAACATGCTTTAAAATTTATTATTGAGAACTAAAAATCTGTGGTTAAGTTTTGAATTTAGTGTAATGAAAACAATTTGACGTGACAGCCTGGAAATTAAAACTGGTTAAAAAGAAACTCGAAATGATATGATAATACATGCAATATGTAAATGCTAGCAGGCAGTGTAAAACTCAAGTTAGGCCAAGCAATAATGAACAAAATCATTAAATTAGAAACTCTTCGAGATGTATCAAAAATAAAAAGAAGACAACACATAGAAAAGAGCAACAAAACTTCAAATTGTACTGCAAAATTGTCTAAAAGTCAAATAGACTCCACATATATTAAAACTAATTTATGCACTAAGCCTTATCAGCTTTAGCAGCTGTGGCAGCAGCTTGTCCACGGAGACGACCAGTCCTTCTAGCAGCAATGAGACCAACCTTTTGGCCAGGAGGTGCATCACGACGAACAGTACTAGCATGCCCAATATGCTGGTGGTTACCACCACCATGAGGATGCTCAACTGGATTCATAGCAACACCACGAACCTTGGGCCAGCAGTTTCTCTTCACTCTGTATTTGTGGTATGCATTTCCTGCCTTTAATAGAGGCTTCTCAGTTCTGCCTCCACCTGCTACTTGACCAACCATAGCTCTGCAACCACTTGGTACAATCTTCTTGGCTCCAGAAGGAAGCTTGATCCTGGGAAGCAAAATTGAGAGCCACAACAATAATAATAAGTAAGAAACTCCAATTTCTTATCCTCGAGATATTATATTCAGATGCTGCAAGTGATTCAATGATCGAGAGGTGCAAGTGGAAAGTATATGGTGAAGCAATCTCCAAAACTTTGTATACACTACAGAACCTATTCCATTACTACACCATTGGTAGAGACAATAATCCATAGCTTACTAATAAACAAGTTAGCACAGTTAAAAAGCTTCCAAATTGGGTGGGAAGAAGAAATGAACTTCCAACTTAATCACAATCAATCAATCAATCAAGTAAACCCTATAGGCCCAATACCAAAATTTCAAAGGAATAGTGAAAACTTATCGGTATGCATGGTCCCAAATAATTATAACTAAAACATACTTGAAGAACCAAAAGAAGTGCAAACTAGCAGTAGCTAGCTAAAAGTAAAAATAGTTTCACAATGACAGACCAAGAAAGGCAACTGTTAGCAAGATTGAATGCAAACAACTATATCCATTACTCATGATACATATGAAATGAATAATTTGCCCACATCTAGCAACTAATTCTTATCAGATATCAATAACAAGTATCAATAGCATAAAAATCCATGTGAACTATTATTCCAAATCATAACACTTACGCATATTTAAATTAAACCCAAAAGAGTGCAGAAGTGCACCTTTGTTTTAAGAAACAAGATCAACAAACACAAATCAAGATAAAAGCTCAAGTCAACAATTATGTAACATTAACAAAATAAATAGATAAAAAAAACTGAATACCTGCTAGTTCCATTATCAGGATTATGACTAATAACAATAGCATAATCACCAGAGCATCTAGCAAAAGATCCTCTGTCACCAACATGATGCTCAACATTGCAAACAACAGCTCCCTCAGGGATAGATCTCAAAGGCAAAACATTACCGACCATCAAGTTAGCCTTCTTTCCACAGTAGACAAACTGACCAGTATACATTCCTTCAGCCGCAATGAAAAGCTCCTTCTGGTGCTTGTATCGGAATGGATGGCGGAAAGTGACACGGGCCAAAGGGGCACCACGACCCGGATCGTGAATGATATCGGTAATCACTCCCTTGAGATATCCATTTCGCTCGCCAAAGTCAAGGGAGCGGAATCGGGCGGGACCTTTCCGGTGGTGCGTATGGGACTTGAAGACGGAGCCGGCACCCTTACGCTGGGCACGGATCACTCTACCCATTTCGGCGTATGGGAAATTGAGGGCTTGAGGATTAGGGTTTTCAGAGTTAAGCGGCCGATAGGTAGCAAATGAATGAAGAAGAGAAAAAACCCTCTTATAGTGAGAGGGTTTCTGTAACAGATGAGGAAAGGCTTTATTGGGCCTTTATTGGGCTTTTTTCTCGTCGGAATGTGAAAGCCTTCAAAGAAGTAAACTGTTGGGCTCTTTCTCAACATTACGTTCTGTACAAAAAAAGTAGGGGTTTTTACAAAAAATACTTACATTTAGACACTCTCTTTCTTTTTTACGTGAAGAGGAAATTTTTGCAAAAATCTCTTTCAACCTTTTCAAAATTACTAAAATACTTGATTATACTTTATCCACATTTCTCCCTCCTCTTTTCATAATTTTAATTTAATTTTACATTTATTTCTTAACTGTTTATTTTTTTTCATGTGGCTTTAGAAAGTTTTTTGTTTCTCTTCGAAACAAGATCCATATGTATATATTTTTTAAAATTTTTTTTTCACTAAAGTATAATTCATTATATCTTTGTATTTTAAGGCATAACTAAGGTATAACTAAGGTATAATCACTGTAATAGTGTAATTATACCGTAGTTATACATTACATACTTTTATTATGCATTACCTTAGTTATACTTTAATTATACCTTTGATACTCTTATTATACCTTAATTATACTTTTTGATACACTAATACATTAATTATACTTTAGGTATACTTTCTGATACATTGATTATACCTTAGTCCGATACACTGATTATACTTTAGTTATACCTTCAGATACACTGCTATGCACTGCTTATACATTGTTATACATTGGTTATACACTACTTTATACACTACACTATTTAAACAATGAATAAATAAGGTACAAAAAATGCATAAATAAGGTATAATCAGTGTGTCAGAATGTATAATTAGTGTATCAAAAGGTATAACTAAGGTATGCTCAGTGTATTAATGTATCAGTAAGTATAACTAAAGTATAATAAGAGTATCAAATGTATAACTAAAATATAGCTAAGGTATAATAGTTGTATAAAGGTATAAGTAAGGTATAATAAGAGTATCAAAGGTATAACTAAGGTATAATAACACTGTTACAGTGATTATACCTTAGTTATACCTTAAGATATCCTATTACAGTGATTATACTTTTATTATACCTTAGTTATATCTTAAGATACACTATTACAAAGATTATACCTTAGTTATACCTTAAGATACACTATCACAGTGATTATACCTTAGTTATACACTATTATAGTGATTATACCTTAAGATACAAAGGTATAATGAGTTATATCTTAGTAAAAAAATATCGGAAAAAATATATACATATGGATTTTCTTTCGAAGAGAAAAAAAAACTTTCTAAAGTTGTATGACAAAAAAAATAAATGGTTTAAGAGATAAATGCGAAATTAGATTAAAATTACGAAAAGAGGAGAGAGAAATATGGATAAAGTAGAATCACGTATTTGAGTAAATTTGAAAAGTTCGAAAGAAATTTTTGCAAGGGAAAATATATAAAAGATATGAATTAAGGGAAAAAAAGCAATTCAACAATTATAAGAGAAAAATAAGGTAGGAAAGTAATTTTGAAAAAGTAGATTAAAAAAAAATGTAAACCAGAGGTATTTTTGACAATTTCCTATAAATATATCAGGTCAGGTGTATATACTCCTAATCAATAGGAGATTTTACAAAAATACTTACATTTTGGCACCCACTTTCTTTTACACATGAATAGGAAATTTTTACCAAAATCCATTTTAAACTTTTCAAAAGTACTCAAATACCTTATTTTACTTTGTTCGCATTTCTATCTCCTCTTTTTATAATTTTAATTTAATTTCGCATTTATCTCTCAATCTGTTTTTTTTTTGTCATGCGACTTTAGAATTTTTTTTTTGTTTCTGTTTTTGTTTCTCTTCGAAATAAGATACATATGTATATATTTTTTCCGATATTTTTTTCCACTAAGGTATAACTAATTATACATTTGTATCTTAAGGTAAAACTAAAGTATAAGTAAGGTATAATAACAGTAATAGTGTATTTTAAGGTATAATTAAGGTATAATCATTCTTATACCTTACCTTTGATACTCTTATTATACCTTACTTATACCTTTGTACAACTGTTATACCTTAGTTATACTTTAGTTGTACCTTTGATACTCTTATTATACATTTTGATACGTTGATTATACCATAATTATACCTTTTGATACATTAATTATATCTTAGTTATACTTATTGATACATTTTTAAGCATTATAGTGTATAAACAGTGTATAACAGTGTATAAGTAGTTTATAATAATGTATACAATGTATAAGCAACGTATAAATAATGTATAACGGTGTATTTATAACTTTTAAAATATTATACCTTAGTTATACCTTATGATACACTGATTATACTTTAGTTATGCATTGTTTATACATTGTATGTACAAAAACCGAATATGAAAAAAAAAAGCAGAAAAATATTACATATGGATCTCATTTCGAAGAGAAAAAAACAACAAGAAAAACTTTCTAACATTGAATGATGAAAAAAAAAAAGGTTAAGACATAAATGACAAAATTAATGTTTAATTATAAAAGATGAGAGAGAAAAGTGGAAGAATCAAGCGTGGGCAAAACTAAGAAAAACAATAGATTAGATAAATGCAAATCACGTAAGGAATAAAACAATTTTTAAAATAAGGTATTTTTGGCAATTTCCCTAAAAAGGAAGCTTATTTAGCCCAACTACTACCATCCATGCTTTGGGTTATTTCAACCGATGGTCACTGAAGGCTAGGGCTTGTGCATTTGGACACCAAAATTTAAATTGTGTGAACAAAATTACTGAACTTTCATTTTGATGTCAATGAAGTCACTCTTACATAAATTTATTGATATATGCCACCGACATGATGACGTGACAAGTCAACACCAAGTTTGACTTGGCAGCTTGGCACCACTTCAACCCCAGCCAATGTCGTATTTCGATTTTTTTTTTAATAGTATTGTATACATAAGTGATATGTCTTGTTGGTAGGTCAAGCTAGGTGTTGACTTACCACTACATCGTCGTAGCACTAGATTTTTAACGGATTAAGATGAAAGTCACTTTATTGACATCAAATCGAAAGTTAAATAAGTTTATCGACACAAATTAGAATTTAATAAGCGTAAAGGCATAAAGAGAAAAACTCAAATAACGATCAATGCAATTAACCCAAGGCATACTCCCTAAAGCCTAGTCCAGCACGACAATTTATATATTTATAACCATATGTTATACACACCGTCATAAATGGTACGCGTATAAAAATATTCTATAATTCATTCATGTGAACGTATTATCTATCTATGTCTGTATAATATATATTACAAACGTATTGTTTTTATAGAATATAAAAAAGAATATTAATTTTTTTTTTATAAATAAACTTGACTGCCTAAATTTAAGAATTAATCTCAGGGTAGACATATTAAACTAAGAAGAGTTGTAATATTTACTGGATTACTCATTTAGATTTGGAGTCTATCTATGAACAAATTGTAGCCTCAAAAATAATAATTAGTTGGATTGTGAAAATAAAGACTTAACTAATCCAATAGAAACATCGAAGGGTCAGGATTGCCTCATTAGTATAAGGGGTAACATATTTCTATAATCCAACACACCACCCTCACACTCAGATTTATTTGCATGCGTAAAGCCCATGGTGTCCCAATATCAGATTGGTCTAAGATCATTCACACAACTCTAATACCATATAAACAAAAGTCTAACTAATCTTAAAAGGTACCTCAAAGGGTTAGGATTACCCCATCAATAAAAGAAATAATAATGCTGTATAATTAAGTGTTATGAGATTCCAATAGATTGCCTTAATTAATACTATTGATCATTAGCTAATAATATGTGTTCAGCCGTTAAATAATCACAAGAAAAGTCAATACCCAATTCTTAATTTTCAAGGACCAACAGAAATGTATATGTTGACTCGTGTGTATTATGATATGAATGAGTTATTGATACTGTGTCTATTGATCATATTCATGACAAATTATGCGTTGCCTGCGGCTATGGGTGTGCCATGTGAAAAAAACCATAATAATCAATTTATCAGCCAAAATCAATCAAATTTTTTTTAGTAAAATTTTTGTGAAAGAATTATATTAAGCAACGTATTCCTCACGCAAACTTGACTACCCAGTCGTTTAAATTTGTTGTAATTTCTAAGAAATAAAACATAATATTCCATTAAAAAGATAAGTTACATAACAATAAATACGAGAAATAATCTCCATACATATTTAGGCTAGACCTAGTACAAAAACTACAAAACGCAAATGATACCATACAATACAAATTAAAATAAAATAACTATAAACTAAACCTTCACAGAAATAATCATTCTTCTCAAAGATTCAAAAGTGTAGAAGTATCATTGCAGTATAATCTTCAACCCATAAACCTTTTCGGGTAATTAGAGCATTTGCTTGTATGAAAAATTCAATTTTAATAAAACTTAAAGTTGACAGTATAAAATTGGGAGGTAATCTTATGTTGTGTTGATATTAACAAGGCTTTTATATAACCATATGATATAATGTAAATGATACATATAGAACCATGGACAAATACATAACTTCATAACTACACATACAACATATATCTCTATCACACCCCCTCAAGTTAAAGCAGAAGGTGAAACGATGTTTAACTTGTCACATAACTGGCAGAAATGTGCTTTAGGCAGAGCTTACTAAAATCGACAATAAGTCAATCGGTGGACAAGTTAAGCACAAAAAGGGATCCATTAGCGGTCCATTCCAATGCACAAAACGAAATTCAATCTCCAAATATTTTGTGCGAGAATGAAAAAATGGGATTAGCAGTCAGATAAATGGCACTGAGATTGTCACACCACAAGGTGAGCAACTTGTAATTGAAAACCAATGTCATTCAAAAGCATAGTAAGCCACGAGAGTTCCGAAGTAGCAATGGGGATGGCTCGGTACGCGGTTCGGTAGAGGAACACAACACAATGTGATGCTTTCTTGAGACCCACGAAATCAAATTAGACCTAAAATAGATGGCAAAACCCATGGTGGAACATCTATCATCTGGATCCCCCCATTCGGAATCCAAATAGCCTTACAAAACAAATTGCATGCCATGAGACCTATTCGAATGCAAATAACATAAGATGTGTTAAACAACCTGCTTGTGAATATCTGTTAGAGCATGCATAAATTGAGAAATTTTATGAATTACAAAAGCTATATCAGGCTGAGTAATTGATAGACACTGACTTCCCATTATACTGCAATACAAAGACCCATCATCAGGCAACACCTCACTTGTAGCGATTGACAGCTTAGTAGAGGTGCAACCCAGTGTAGCTAATGACTTGCACCCCATCATCTGAGCATGACTAAGAAGGTCACAGATGTATTTTTTGTTGTGATATAAATATCACTATATTATAGACCGAAACACATACAGTGAAATAACAGCCTTACAACAATGGAAACCACAATGCAATCATAGCAATAGTGAATCGCTTATGCATGCCACATCTGAGGAGATTGTTTCAGGCTATAAAACGAGCACAGACATGTTATTGTCGAGTAGGATCACAAAGCCTATTGGTTCCATAAACATGTTTTCCTCAAGATCACCATGAAGAAACGTATTTGACACATCTAAGTGAAGGACTTGCTAGGAAAAAAAGACAACAATAGATAACAGTAACCAAATGGTGGTAGGTTTAACTACCAGACTGAAAATATCAATGAAATCCATATCAGGTTGTTAGTGATAACCTTTAGCAACTAGCCTCGCTTTATAGCGGTCCATAGAACCTTCTATTGATATGTGTCGGAAACACCAAAAATAAATACCTACTCTTCAAAACCAAATTTTGTAGCAAGGGTGATGTAGGATCGCATCCATAAGGATTGGTTGATCTAATTCTTCTAAAGTTTAAACAAAGAAAAGTAAAAAGGGGAAAGGTTGTTTATAGATTATAATTAAATTTAAAAATAACAAAAACAAAATAATTGGACGAAGATTTATATGAGACGAATTCCAGCTAAAAGGCAGGTTCAGGTCTTGCATTAAACCAACCGATCATCGATCAAAAACAAAAGATAACTTCAATATATTCAAGCAAATTAGCTATGGCTATCATAAAGCATGAATCACCTATCTCTTCTTATGGAATTGATAATCAAGAGAAGCTCATTAATTATCTCTATTCAATCAAATAATTCCAAACAAGCTTCAAAATTTAATTCAATCAAAAGCATTAACCCATGAAAGAGATACTAATTCTACTTAATAATCACACAAGCGGGACTATTTAAAGCATATCAATTTCATTCATAACATGTATTAAAAACTTGTCCATAATTAATCATGTTATTTGCTACTTCGGTTAGTAAATTAAACAATTACGTATTTAAACGCCTAACTAGCACATCAATTACAAATAAATAATTAAATCAAGGATTCAATTAAATCATGCAATAAAAATAAGAACACAATGAAATTAATTACTTGAATTATAGAAAATAATAAAAACAAATGATCTCACAGTTGATTTTACAAGATTGAATTCCTCTTCACTAGAAATTAGGATTTAGTTCTTCATGGCGGAAAATGAAAATGCTATAGAAAAGAAATAGATTAGAAAAATCACGTTCTAAAAAATTATAGAAGAAGAAGAGGAAGAAGAAGAGAAAGTTTTCTCCACCTAAACTCTTTTAATCCCCATCAACTAAGGAAATAGTCCTAAAGAATAAATAACTCTAATTAAGATTTTGTAGGAAAATCTAATTAGAGCTAGGAATAAAAATAAAAACATCTAAAATCCAATTACAATAAGGCTGAAACAATTAAAATAAAACTAATTAGGAAGTCTCCTAAACCCATAAAAACTCTATAATTTTCACAATTCCCCTTAAGTCATGATCTTGGCTTATGCAAAATAACCTTTTTAGGTCAATTTTCAGCATCAGCAGCACACCACAAGCCGTGATCATGGGTTATGACTTCACTACTCCATCTTCTATGCATTTCAAGCTCCCAAAACCGACACTTTAAGCTCAATTTTTACTTTAAGGCTCCTAGGACAAATAATAACATAAAGTGGAATAAATCCTCCTAAGTTAACAAAAAAATACAGTAATTAAGGCAAAATAGCGTATTTTATGCATATATCAAAATTTCCTCCACTTAAACCTTGCTTGTCCTTAAGCAAACAAAATATGTTCAACGCCGAAAATGATTAAAAACACATTGTAGCACATTATGTCTCAAAAATCATACTTTCAGAATTGATCTAGTAAATCAAGCACGCTTTTCAAGGGAGAAACACAACAAACTTGACACTTAACCCCAACTTTATGCACTCAAAGTTACTCAATTAACAAATAGAATATTATTTGCATCACTAAGATAGTAAACTTCTAATTGCTCCTCAATCAATCACTTAAACAAAGGTCAATAATAGTTAATTTAGCATATAATTTCCCCAGGGCACAAATAATTAATTAATCACTTTGTGATTTCACTTTATTCATTTATTTTTTTTTTCACGAGACAGAGGATGGGGATTAGGATGATCCCGGTTTGTTAAACGAGGGTGGGGATCCCTGCCTAGCCAGGGAATGAGGATGGGATTGGCAATCCTCGTCCCCCCCGTCCTATTTACATCTCTAGGCTTAAGAGAGTAACCATCCTTCGTGGCATAGATAGTGGTGGTAAGGAATCAATAGCGACAGATGTAAGATTAATTACTAATGGCAATCCCATATATGAATTACGAGTAACCGAAGATGTGCGGCAAGGAGTGAGTGGTGTTTGGTGGAATGGAGATCTAAGGGGTGGAGTTTACAATTCACGGTTGACAGGTGCGTGTGGTGGGGACGATTTAGGGTGAGACGTAGCGGGTGTAGATGATCTTCGGGTAAGATTGTTACATATGGGCAATCCCAGATATGAATTATGAGTAACCGATGGTGTGCAGAAGGGAGTGTGGTGTTTAGTGGGATGGAGATCCAAGGGGTGGTGTTTGCGATTCAAGGTGCATGTGGTAGGGATGATTCAGGATGAGACATAGAGGGTGTAAGGGATCTCAAGGTAAGATTATTACATATGGCATGTCTTGGTGTGCCCTAGTTCTTAGGGTATTGGATTCTTGTATTTTGTATTATATATTAAGACTCATTGTATGAATATATTATTTATGTCACATTAATAAAGGTAATTAATCTATTTCATTTATATCTTGTGCTATAGTATGAGTAGAGTATCCATTGATTGATAATCATAAAACCTATCCCAGATCTGTTCTAATCGTGGGAACGAATAGAACCACAGACTTGTATATTCGATGACTGTATGGCAGTTCTGAACTAGCCATAGTACTTGTATAGTCAGTCATGAATATAGGTACATATCATTGACATGGGACTGGATCGATTCACAGAAGAAAGCCACATGGTTATCGCATCATAGGTCTTTCTTGAGTAGGTCTCTTTTGTCCTCAAACCAGATTTCATTATAGTATCAATATGGAATAGGGTAACTTTGACATACGCCTAATAGGTCTGTAAAAGGATGCTAAATATGGGTGTGATTGGGTGGACCGGTGAACATATCGATATCGATAATGAAGTGATGGAATTACCACTCGGGTAATACCGAGATGATATCATTGGCCACTTAATGAGTGGGATTGATAAGTGTATAGCCATACCCAAGTAAGTCGGTTGCTTATCTGATTAATCAGTCAACTCAAGATCAAGAAATATAATAAACAGCAGAAGAGGATGACGAACACCATGTCTCTTGTTTATTCATATCGATATCATTTGGCAAAGGACAATGTGAGATTACTCTGGGTCAGTGTCTTCAACAGACTACTGCATCTCTGTCTTAATTGGGGACTGTAACAGTTTGCTAGTACCCACTTACAGTCTGTGGGCCTTGGGCCTACTGCGAATATAAAGACAGACCCATAGGATTGTGCACATAGATCAACTGAGCCAGAACTTATAGAAATTGTACATGTAATGTACATTGGAAGGAATGCGTTAATTAATTAGTTGACATTCGGTGTCAAGGTAATTAATTAATATTGGGTTGATTTAATTTAATTAATAACTTTACATAATGTAATTAATTAATTTATCAATTAATTGAATCACATAAAGTAAACAATTAATTAAATAATTTTCCTAAGTAGGAAAATTAAATACATGTATTGTATTTACTTAAGTGTGATTTAATTTTATTTAGGGGTAATTAAATTTAGCCAAATGGAATTAAATTACATAGTATATACTTTTTAATTAAAGTTTATTTATGTAATTATAATCCTAGTGGGCTTTGGTTTAATTAACCTAATTAAAACCCAATTAGACAAGGTATCTATATAAGGGCACACTTAAGGAAGAAAACCTAACCTTAACCTAAATTAATTACTGGAAATTTCAGCCCCATTGCAGCCCCAAAAACAGCCGAAAATTTCAGCAATAATTCTCCATTCCTTCCGCTTCTTCGGCTAGCACCGGTTCCCACTCAATAGTTGGTCATGCACCGGACTTTGGAGGTCACAGTTTCAGAAACGATTCTGCAGCAGTCTCTAGAAGAGATGAATCCGGTGAGTTAATCTCTCTTGATTCAAATTGGTTTTTATTCCAATAAATGGTAATCGGACACGATAGGTGGATTCTAGGAAAATTTTAATGGTGTAATTTTTGCTGCGCCACATTATTTTTCCGATGACGAATCCTAACAGCATGCATAGTGGCTTGACAAGGAAAGTAGTCATATATGGGAAAAGTGACAATAGGATTGGAGTTGGTGGTAAAGTTGATGTTGGAAGAGGAATCATGGACATGATTCAGCTCTTGATATGGGTACACCTGTTCACGAAAAATAGTATGGCGTGAGACATAAATTTTTCCAGAAGAAGGGTCTAAGCAAAGATACCCTTTATGAAGATAACTATAACCAACAAAGACACAGGGATGAGATCGATAATCAAGTTTATTTGTGCTACATGCATGTAACCATGGATACCATAAGCAACCATACATATGTAAAAAAATTATAATCAAGAGGTGTACACATCAAATGTTCAAACAAAAAAATTGAATTAAGTAATGGGGTAAACATGATTAATAAGAAACACATCGGTATCGAAAGCATGAGTCCATAGAGATTTTTCCAATTTTGGATGATAGAGTAATGAGACCAATTTCAACTATGTTTGTGTTTTCATTTTGTAGAGTCGTTATGTTCAGGCGTGTATGGAGAGGAAAAACGATGTTGAATACCATTAGTGGAAAGATAAGACGACATAGCTTAAAACTCGCCTCCCTAATCAGATTGAAATGACTTAATAGAACAATTAAATTACTTTTCAACAAGAGCACTAAATTTTAGAAAATGAAAAAAAAGCTTCAGACTTGTATTTTAGAAAATAAATCCAACAAAATTTACTGTAACGATCACAAAACAGAATATAATAGGAAAAATTATCACATGATTTTACAAAGGATGATCCCCAAAAATCTGAATAAACAAGTTTTCATGGCCGTTTGGCCTGAAAACTAGACTTAGTAAATGGTAATCTATGACTCTTACTAACTGCACAATTAGCACAACAATAAGATTTTATTTTATTCGACACAAGAAGACTATGCTGATTAACAATCTGGTGAACCACTGGAAGTGCCGCATAACCCAACTGTTTATTCCATGTAGAGAGAGCTATAACATGAACTCGAGCTAGAGGAGTAATGTATGACACCTTCAACTTGTGATAGATGGCGTTTCTGGATTTCAGGTTCTTCACAACAAAACAGTCATTAAAAAAATTCAATAGAAATATCATTCTAGTTAGTAAGAGCACTAATAGAAATACGATTAGAATGAAGGGAGCGCAAAAAAACCTAAAAAACTAAACCAAACTGGCAAAACCGATTCGGTTCGGTCTCAATCTTTATTCGGTTTCCAGTTTTTACTATAAAGAACCTAAAAAAAGGGAAAACCGAACCTAATAAAAATAATAAAAAAAATTATAATTTGGTTTATCATTTTAGTTTGTTAAATATTGTAATTTGAAGTTTGATTATAATTAAAATATTAGATTGTAATTTCTAACTCTTTAGTGGTGTTCTTTTATACTTTATATTAGATTGAATGATCATTGATACTTTATACTATATATTATAATTTCAAATATCTCAATTAGGTTTTTTCCCGGACTGAACCAAACGGAACCTAAATATTTTGGTTCGGTTTGAACCCAACCGAACTCTATTAGGTTCGGTGTTCGGTCCTAACTATTTTCATTATTAATTTCTAGGTTCGGTTCGGTTCTTGGACCGAACCGACCTTTGCTCTCCCCTAATTAGAATTAGAACTAGGAACATATCAGGCAAATTTAATGACTTATGTGAAACACAAAAAAAAAATAATAATAAAAAAAAAAATTTGCCAGTATGAACAATGGGAAGTTTAGCATCGTTACCTAAGACAACTTCTTCTTGCCACAAATAATCTGAATGTTGAGCCAGGTTCCTTATATCAGAAGTGAGATGATGTGTAGCTCCCATGTCTATGATCCAAGGTTGATTGGTGGGCTATGGCTGTATAGTTGGATTGGGGAAACTAATTAGTGTAAGTATTCATTCTAGGGGATGGACATTGGTGGGAATAATGACCATTGCCACAACAATTGTGGCACACCACTTTATTAACATCATATGAAGCCAAAGCTATTTGGTTATGCTGAACATACGAGGTCCGAGATTGAGTTTGTGTGGGCTGTTGCATACCATGACCTCTACTAGGGTTAGAACTAGCACCGAAAAAATGTTCAGGGTGCTGCCTCTGTGTCATATGCACATACAGGACAGACATATTTTGTTTCACTATGCGAGCCAATTTTTTCTCCTTTGTGAGCAACAAACCATACAAGTCATCGAACTTTGTCTCCATCATACGCGTATCTAGCATAGTAGTAAACATATGGTAAATCTCCTCTGAACCATCCATAATCAATTCCACCATATCATCCTCCCGAATCGAATATCCCAAGGCTAACAACTGGTCATAAATACTCTTAGCTCTCTGAGAGTAATCGGGAATCTTATCATCCCCTTATTTCAAGTCATGTAATTAATGATGTAACTCACGGAGTTGAGCCTTTGATGCAGAGGTATAGGCAACATTTAATTTTGTCCAAGAATGTCTAGTGGACATAACTCCCACAACTTGTGGTATAAGTGATTCAGAGATGGAATTAATAATCCAAGAGAGTACATGTTGATCACGGTTATCCCAGATTTTGTATGCCGAATTTTTTTACGGTGTCGTCGGGCATCTATTTTGTCAGAATTGGCTCAATATCGTCAAGGTGTCCTTCTAAGTTGCAACCCTTGATCATTGACATAAGTTGTGTTTTCCATAACAGGAAATTGGAAGATGTCAATTTCATAGGCATTTGAGCAAAGAGGGTTGGGAGGCATCACTAGAGCAACAATAGATACAGACGTAGGTCTCGTTTCAATCACGGTGGTGCTAACAGTGTCGAATGCAGCTTGTTGAGTTTCGGCCATGATATCCAACGGCTTGAATTAAGGTTAGGGTTTCTTGTAATTTTCGGCAATTCAGCCATTAAAAGCTTTGATACTATGTAAAATTGGGGAATAATCTTATGTTATATTAATAATAACAAAGCTTTTATATGAGCATATACAACAGTGTAAAAGATACAAGAACCGAGGACAAATATATAACTTCATAACTACGCATACAACATATATCTCTATCAGACGGGTTAAATCCAAATTAAAAGTCAACACCAATGGTCAAATTTTGGCAATGGATTGTTTTTGCCGAAAATAGTCCATAAGATTCATTTCACTTTTCACATGCAACTCCACTAGCACTAGCGAAGACAAAATTTGATTAATAATTTGCAAGAACATGGCAATAACGTATAATAATATACAAAACTAACATGGATGGATATATATTGGACCAAGTGTATTTGCCAGAGTGTACCAGTTGAGACTGTAGCTCATCAAATTCCCAACCATATACGGCTGCCTATATTCTTTATCTTCTTTCATATATATATATATATATATATATAGACAGAAGACATGGATCATTAGCATTAATTTGTAGAATAATCAAATTAGAGCAATGGAAATTAGCCATAGATGTTTTGTGTTAACTGTTCCTCTCTTTCTCATTCTTCTTATTCTTCAGCCATCATCTGCTGAACTGAGTGCGGATTATTACAGAAAAACTTGTCCAAATGTGGAATCAATAGTTCGTTCAGCTGTTCAAAACAAGTTCAAGCAAACCTTTGTTACTGTTCCTGCTACTCTTCGTCTCTTCTTCCATGATTGCCTCATTCGGGTTAGCTTTTATTTGTGATTAATTTTTATTATTTATCATGCGATAAGCTTCAAAATTACCCCTAACGTTGGCTGAGAAGTTGAGTTTTACTCGTAACGTACATATGTAATGGCGATTGAGGATCCAAGTTACCAAGCAAGACTAATTCATAGAATATGTTTCATAATGTTGAGCCCTACATTGACCCATTTTATACGTTAGGGATAGAAATTTATTTTGTCGTTAACATCACGTCTATTATTAATTAATTTTAAATTTTGAAAAACCGTAATTTTACAAAATAAAGTAATTAATATGAGAATCGACACTAATCTTATAATCAGGGCTGTGATGCTTCAGTGCTGTTAGCATCACCGAAGAACAATGCAGAGAAAGACCATCCAGACAATTTATCACTGGCCGGCGACGGATTTGATACAGTAATTAAGGCAAAGGCCGCTGTAGACAGTGTTGCACAATGCAGAAACAAAGTTTCATGTGCTGATATTCTTGCTCTTGCTACGAGAGACGTCGTGAACTTGGTATGCCCATTTTTTTTTTCTTTACCTTTTTTGTAGATGGGATATATTTTAATTGATTTTCAAATAACATTTAAGTTTTTAATGCTAACTTTCAAGTATTTAATTTAAAATACATTAAATAATAATATGCTTTTTTAAGGTCAAAAAGTTAAGATATCGATAGAAATTTTTATATTTTAATATGCTTTTTTGAGATTATGCGCATGCAATGCTTAACATATAATTAAAATAAAATTAACAAGTAATAAAATAGTGAAAAGATAAATGAATGAAATTAATGGTGCAGGCAGGTGGTCCATTTTATAAAGTGGAATTGGGAAGAAGAGATGGAAGAATATCAACAATAGCAAGTGTTCAGCATAGTCTTCCTTCTCCTAATTTTAATTTAGATCAACTCAATAAAATCTTTGCTTCTCATGGTCTTTCTCAAACTGACATGATTGCTCTCTCAGGTACCTACTTGCCTACTCAAATTCTTTTTTTTTTTTTTAAGTTAATATTTATTGTTTTTTACATTCTTCCCTCAAGTTGTGTGTTTGTTTCAAACAAAGTTCGGAGGAAAAAGAAGGAAATAATATGCATTTATTTAGACATACATGCATCCACGTATATGCACATTTCCATCTCTTCCCTCCCCATTTCCTTCAAACCAAACACACGGTTAGGTTCAAAGATTTGAACCTTCTAAATAAATTCAGCGTTATATTTGACTATATGAGTGAGCATTAGTGGATTTAACTCTTATAATAAAAAAACTAATTAGCTTATGTTAAGATCTAATTTATACTCTTATATGTTACTCGGTTCAAAAAATCTGTGGCCCACTCAGCCAGCCAGCCATCTGTTGGGCCTGGACATGAGGTTTTTAATATAGGCGCAGCTTGGCCTAAGCCCGCACTAGCCTGAATAACTCATGGGATGAGCTTGGGATTAGTCATAAAACTCAAGCCCGGCCCGACCTGAACATATAATATTAATTATTATTATTAAATTCAGATCTTTATCCTCCCCTTACAGCTAGAATGATGTTGTTTGTTAAGTCCGATAATTCTTAGCATTATATTCATTTGTTGGGATGATATTATTTTTCAAATTGATGTTAGCAATAACAATCTGTATTTTTGTTTTGTTTTGAGAATTTCATAAACTTGTTTTTTTTCCCCTTAATAATGAATTTTAGAACTTTGATGTTAGGATTTTCTGGTTGAATAGTTGGATTAGAGAGATAAGAAAGTCGTAATTGCTAGGTACCAGTAATTATAGGATTTTTTTTATTAATCAAAAATAATTTTTTAATAAAATAATAAATATATTTATTGGACAGGCTGAATGGGCCAAGCTTGAAATTTAGCTCTTTGGCCCGGCCCGAGCCCGAAACCTTAGAAGTGCGGGCTAGGTTAGGCCTGGGCAAGGATTTTTGGCGTTAAACCCGACTAGGCCTAGCTCAATCCACCTGTTGAACAAATCTACTTATATGTCACTCTTTAGTCTCATTTCCAATGTGAGATCTCCCACATCTTCACCACTTGGGATTAATAATAGGCTCTAATACCAATTGACATAAAAGCATAAAATGATAGATAAGATCCAAAAATAAGTTTTATTATTATCTCTATACATGCAAATGTCTTTTGGACTTGATAGAAGGGTGTATATTACAAACTCATTAATTAATCTACCAATTACTTGTAATATGAGAGATTTCTCTGACATATCATGAAACCAATGGAACTAAAAACTTAAATTTGTGGATAAAGTAGTTAAAAGAAAAAGAAAAGAAATATAAAATATATGGAATTAATATGTATGAAAATGTCACAGGTGCACATACATTGGGGTTTTCGCACTGTGACAGATTCTCAAAAAGGATATACAGCTTCAGCAAAGGAAGAACAATAGACCCAACACTGAATCTGCAATACGCATTAGAACTGAGGAAAATGTGTCCACTAAGAGTAGACCCAACAATAGCAATAAATATGGATCCAACAACTCCACAGATATTTGACAATGCTTACTTCAAAAACCTTCAGCAAGGGAAAGGTTTATTCAGCTCAGATCAGATACTGTTTACAGATGCAAGATCCAAACCAACTGTCGATCTTTTTGCTTCAAGCAATGCTGCCTTTCAAAATGCTTTTGTTTCTGCCATTACCAAGCTTGGAAGAATTGGTGTCTTGACTGGTAATCAAGGTGAAATTAGGACTGACTGTACAACTGTCAATTAACTACCTACATTGTTTTTCGATTTTCTCTAATATCTTTCATTTAGCTCGAATTTATTTACTATGTAGAACGATTCATGAATGTTTCAGTTTTGAATCCTTTAATTAATTCAACTTTTTTTTTTTTTCCATTTAACATCTCAACTTAATTTCCACCCTTAACATTGATAGAAAAGTTTAATTTTAACCTCTAACCTATAGAATAGGTCGTTTGAAATCTCACGTTATCAAAATGGGCTAGTTACGTCATTAACTGTCAGGATCCTACCAAAATAAAATCGTAGCAAATAAGATTTCTAAGAAGTTGTGTAAGAGAGTTTGAAGATTAATTTAGCTTCGAAATTGTCAATATCATTCCTTAATGGAAAAAATAATTAACCTATTTCGTAGTATTGGGATATAATTGACTCATTTTGTATGTTAAGAGTAAAATAAATACACTGCTCATTCCGTAAATTATATAATTTATAGGGTAAATAATATATTAGTCACTATCATTTTACCTAATACACTACTCAGTTCTCACATTATAAAAAAAACACATTATAAGGCAGATCTTTTGTTATGTTGAACCATTTAGTCTCTATGGTCAAAAACTAACCAAAATATTTATATTCATGACCCTTCAACTATCATATTTGAAAAATAATTAGTTTGATTTTAATGGGCCAACCATAATGGGCCATTCCTATGTATAGGCCCAGGTGCCCAGGCACTGTTCTGGGCCATTTGGCCTATTTAAGGCTACTTTTGTGAGATTCTGGGGATTTTTTTTTTTTTTTTTAAATAAAATTTGGGGATTTTTCTTTGTGTTGGTATGTAAATTTATTTATGTTTTATTTGTTTGATGTCTTGATAGTATTTTAAGTAAAGAATATCCCAACAACTTACGTGTTGAGTTTTAAGGTGTAATTGTGCAAGAACCAATGAGTTAAAAGAGAAGTGGATGAAATTGGTAATTGGCGTATGTTTGGTTTTGTTGTGAAAGAAAAAGCCGATTGAGGAGGTGGGTTATTAGGAACGTGCATGCTCTGAAATACCTGAAAGTGGAAAAATGATGTATGTGTTTAGATAGGATAATAATGGATAGATAGGATAATGATGTATGTGCATTTGACTAATTCATTTTCATTTTCTTAAATTTTATGCTTTTCAAGTAATTATTTTATTTGATTGGATTGGATTGGATGCTTTAATCTCTCTCACTTTGTCTCCCAAATGCTATCTTATGTCAAACCCAATAAACCCCACTTTTTCTCGAAACTTCTTTTATCAAACGAAAATGAAAATTGGAAAAGTGCACATTGAAGTACAACATGAACGAATATTTGTGTAATGCACACTATCTACAAAAATTATTTATATGTAAATACTTAAGGTGGAAGGATAAACAGAATTTGTTAGAGGAAACTTAAAAATCACTCTACTTATTCCATTCGGTAACAATTGAAAAATTGCGTATTTATTTTTCTTTGGTAAAAAAGAGAATGTATGATTTCAAAAATTTGAAAAAAAAAATGATAACTAACATTTTTCCGTTAAAAATAATAATGCGACAGAAGATATTTTTGTTCATTTAGAATTTCAATAGTTTACTTATATTATTTAAGAATTTTACACCATGATTTGAATTTTTCTATAGATTTTTCATTTTGTTGTGATTTTTTAAAATTTGTAATCACTATTTAGCTAAGAAAAATATTCAAATCTTGATGTAAAATTATTACATAGTATGAGTAAAAAATTGGAAATACCCTCTTTCCTATCATCATTTTTAACGAGAAATGATTATTTATTATTTTTTTTGCTAACTTTTGAAACCATGTGTCCTCTTTTTTATAAAGAAAACATAATCCTATATTTGTTAACGAGTAAAACCATATAGATGGTTTTTAAAGTTTTCCCAATTTGTTGAATACTTGTTCTTTAGAGGCATTTCGGTTAAACTTTTGGAATTGAAATTGGTTATATGAACTCTTATTTTGGTTTGGTTGAGTATGGAATCAAAATTACTATAATTTATTTTCAGTAAGTTGAGGTAGGAAAATCTTAAAATATGAAAAACTATCTTCCTTTTCATCAAAGGAAAATGTTTTGCATTTATTTTTGTTAATATTTTTCGTTTTTAATTAAGGGTGTAATCAAACTCAAACCCAGAAACTCTTTGCTAGAGAGATATGTTTATAAAATCTTTACCAAAGAAAAATGTTTTCTCGCAAAATAGATAGAGATTCAATCTTGGGAACTAACTTATATAGATTATGAGAATGGAAGCGTTTTTATCCTAATATTGTGTAGAAAGGAGTGTGGACTAATTGGGATTCGGATTAGATCCAACAATCTCGATTTAGGGTAAATTTCTTCCATTTATATATACACTTAGTGAAACTTTTTTTCTTTTTCATAATTTATTTTTTGCCAATTATTTAGAGAGAGAGAATTTCTTAACTTTCAAAAGCATAAAATTTACAAAATAGTTTCGGAATACATATTTCTTTAATTACAAAAAGGTTGTAGGTTATTTAATGCATTCCTATTTGTAAAAGGAATCTTATGATTGATTATTGCTAAATACATCCGAAAGGATAGTGAAGAACTTTAGTTACAGCTAAATACTAAATAAAATTATCTCAACGAAGATTCCAGTAATCCATACCAATACATAAAAAAATATATATATATTTTTTGTTATTTCCTGAAAATCTCAAACATCATCCTTAAATCCATTTGTGTTTTTAAATAACATAAGATAAAAAGCATTATTTTGGTTACTTTTCTTTTTGAAAAGCTGTCCTACCAAACACTTCTAATACGGAAAATCAGTTGTAAAAAGGAGAAGTCAATAGACTGTAGATTAGCAGCTGTTTAATTTAGATTTGATAGGTATTTTTGGCTTCTTGTCCCATAACCAGAGTATTATAAACTTTTGATTTGGAGTGGCTGAGTGGGATTTAAAGATTTAAATTCAAATCAGAACAATTCTCATAAACAAATAAAAATAAAGAGAGAGAGTGTGTTTATATTTTGGAATTATATATCAGTTTTTATATAGATAAATATGAATCTGATACAGTTAATTAATATAAAACACATTTCAAATAATTGTGAAGTGCAAAATGACATGCAATTAAGGGATAATTAAATAATGCATTTTGAAACGCAAAATTCGGTAATGTAATAGTCTTGGCTTCTCTAAAATTGAAACATTTTAAATTCTTATTTATTACAATTGTGCATATTTAATTCTTTTACTTATGGCAATTGATTGTATTTAATTTTTTTTATGGAGAATATTTAACTTAATTTAAATATTTGACGTAATTTAAATATGTGAATAAAAAATCCTCTACATTATAAATTTCTGCTTTTTATCCAATTTATTTACGGTTTAAGTGATATTATATTCGTAAATTTAAATTATAGTCAAATGTACTCAATTACCACAGATAAATAATCAAATGTAGAGGGCCACTGTCGGTTAAAAGTCGGAAGCTATGATGAATTTTCTAACCTTAATTATTTTCAAACTTAATAATAAATTTGTTGGCAATGGCATTAAAAGAAATATTAATCTGTTGGGAAAATATATAAGTAATGTGGATAACTAATAATGATTTCATTATTATAAGAATTGACGACGACTTCCTTGATAAATTAGTTGCTGTTGTTATTGAAGATGTGAAATTCTTTAAGTTAAAAACCAGTTAAATGTAATATAATACGATCAATAAAATTTATATTTTTATTACATTAAAAAGATATTCATAATTTTCTGAGTAGTTTGAGACAATTTTGTTAACAAGAGAATGTGATTTTTTTTTTTCCAAATAAATGCTCCCTCCATCCTAGATAAATAGTCCATATTTTTATTTTAATTTTTCAATATACTCCTATTTAATATTGTTGAATCGAAACGTGTTTTTTAAAAACAATCGATATGGTTTAGAGAAGTTTCGATATTATATCGGACAAAAGGTCTGGACCGATAGTCATTGATCCTCTGCTTGTGAACACCCAGTTTGAGTCCCAAAAAACATCTTTAAAACTATATCCGGTGGTTTAAAGATTAGTTAATAGAGTATTTTGTAATTTCAATTTTATTTTATTTTATTTTATTTTTCTATTTAGTGTTGCATCCAACACCGTATATAAACGTTAATTTTCAAATCAAGGCAAACTTCAGTTTTAATTAGAGAATCATAGAATATTTTCTTTCAACATATTATGTGATTAAGATAATATATCACGTTAATAAAAGTTAGTAATTTATTGTACCATTTCAGCAAAATTAACTAAAATTGATAGTTAAATTCTTTTATATATTTTACTAACAATGTAAAACTTATGGATTAAAAAATATTACATCTCACTTTCTTTGCTTGAAATCACAATCTTTTTTTAATTGTTTCAAAAATAAATTAGAAAAAATAAATAAAAAATTAAAACTCTTAAAAATGCGTTCCGAGAGGGACAGGACACCATATGAATGTCATTATTACTATCATCCATTTATACATCATGAATCTCCAACCAAAATCATGAAGTCAAGTTTATATTATTATTATTATTATTATTATTATTATTATTATTATTATTATTTCATTTTAATTATTTATCTTCGTACAATATTATTTAATAATCCAATACTCGAGTATCTCTGTATCTGTTCCCTCATTATATATTTGAGTATCTATCGATCCCTTATTATTTAAGTCACATTGAGTCTACAAAATTATATTGAAACATAGAAGAAAAATGATCTCATACGTATGATTAAAGAATCATAAAAAGCTGATTATGCAGATATGGATAGATTAATTGAGTTAAACCTAATTAATTTTGCCCTTAATTAATTAGTTTGATTATCTATATGAGTTGAGTTTATGACAAATAATCCTTGATTTTTTAAAATTTACTTTGATTGAATAAATATCAATAATTTCACATCTAACTTGGTCCTTATGGTAAGTGCATCTCGTTCCTAAACGTGAGGTTTAAGGTTCGAATTTCCATGAGATAAGATACTATACGTTTATACATTTAAAAAGGATGAGAATTCTAAAAAATTCTATAATTTCGAATGATGTGTGTTAAGTATATAAAGACGATGTATTATTTATAATATAGTGATATTCTTTGAAGCACTTTCTAGAATGGAGTTAAACTCAACTCTTTTTTTAAAAAAAAAATTCCATCAAATATTTCACATTGCTTATTAAATATAAAATAATTTTATTGTTTCGAATTATATATATATATATATATATATATATATATATATATATATGTATGTATGTATATTAAACATCGAGTACATATGTAAACTGTAATAATTAACATATTCATTTTTTTATTATACCCATTTGTTTATTGGATTCAAGTCGCAAAGGACCTGATTTCGAACAAATGTTTTAATTATACACAAAAGTCGAATAAGAGACCTTACCATTGTAAACAAAA
The DNA here is from genome assembly GCA_039660915.1 of Euphorbia tirucalli. Taxonomy (NCBI): domain Eukaryota; kingdom Viridiplantae; phylum Streptophyta; class Magnoliopsida; order Malpighiales; family Euphorbiaceae; genus Euphorbia; species Euphorbia tirucalli. Next base: position 19,699,844 of record CM077634.1, on the reverse strand, counting down.
ATACAAGATTTGACAAAATAAAAAAAAAAAGTATTTTGCTTTCCAAAAATATAAAAATCTGTAGTCATAGTTTTAGGCAACAAAAAAAAATTTGTTACATGTTGCTGCTCTAAAGGTATAACCGTATATATTTTTTTTATCAAAAATATAAAAATTTGTAGTCGTAGCTTTAGGCGAAAAAAAAAAATTGTCGCATGTGACTATTATAAAATTGTGACCGCATGTATTTGATAATAAAAGATTAAATAATTTTACTGCCATTAATATTTATATGGCATCAATTTTTGTATATTGCTGCTTAATAAGATTTGTGACAGTAAAAATTGTTTCTATGTCAAATCTAACATTAATTTTACGGAAGTGTATTCCATGGGAATGAGGTACCAACAAAACTAACTGTGAGTGTGTGTATATATATATATATATTCATTAGATTACTGTAGCAACTAAATTGAGAAGCAATTCAAAGACGATGCATATAATTATATATGTTTTTGAATTGGTCTAATTAAGCTGTAAAATTTGTAAAATAAGAAGAAGAGAATGAATTTAAATGTATAAAGTTAGCCAGTTGAAGAAGAAGTCCTATTAATGGTTAAACCTTGAAAAAGCCAATGAGGATGTTTTCTTTCTTGATCAAAATTAGTAGCAGAGATTGGTGTAGTTGGTGTTGATGATTGATCCTGCTGCTGTAATTGTATTTCATTTTTAAATTTCTTTGTGCTTCTTCCAGCTGATCCAATGCTTAACGTCAACTCAATTTCAGCCTCATCTCCTTCAATTCTACTTATTACACCAGTTGAAACATCTTCCTCTGCTGCTCTTTCTAGATCAAACCCTCTTCCTCCACTTCCTGTAGTCTTTGTCTTTATTTTCATTATTGTCTGAATATCACCTGAGCAACTTCCACTTCTTTCTGTTGGACTCATATTCTCTCCTTCTTCCCTCAATCTATATTCATTCTTACTATTCATATGATTCCACTGCTTTTTGTTCTTCTTCTTCTTCATTTCTTCCATCAACATCTTTTGGACACTGTACACCCTGTGCAGTTCTCTCACCTGCAATTCAAATTACGTATCATACCATGTTTAAGTTTTGTTTCTTTTCTTTAAAATGAAAAGATAGTTTTTAAAGGCTAAGTTACCAATTGACTTAAAACTTAAACTAACAAATAAAGTTTTTGTTATTATTATCTCTCATGCACCCCTGTAGTCCTGCCACTTTGGCTTGAAGTGTGTATAACATATACTTATCAAATTGTTAAAGATCCCATATCGGAATAAATGACTTTAAAAATGGTATAGATTACAACTTAAATACACAAGCCAATTGGTTTCATGTTACATAAATCCAACCCTACATATGTGTACACTCATGCAATCAAGCCCACCAAGTCTCTTCACCTACTATGTAAACTAATCCTACCATGTGATGAAATTACACTAAATAATTGAGATGCCACAATCTAAACCCTCGACCACTTGGTCTACTGTCTAAAGAGGCTTTCATACAATGTGATAGATAACACCAAGAAATAGTTTTTATTATTATATATCTCCAACACTAACTTAGGACCCGGTAAAAAATCTAAGACCACGCAAAAACATATGAGAGAATTTATGTATTACTCTATCAAGAAAAGCTCCAACAACAACAACAACAACGGAGTTGAACTCAAGTAAGAGTAGAGCAAGAATCGTTCCATATGGCTGACCTGAGAGACAAGCATGTTATAGTGTTATGAAAGTACCTGTTGTTTGAAGATGTCGTCGTGGATCTGCATAGTCTTTCTGATGAAGTCAATGTTGTGTTTTTCTGGCATATTAATGGAGTTTTGGTATTTTTCAAAACCAGTAATTTGGAAGCTATGATTCAGCCCTTGACTTTCAGAGTAGTACTCTGACTCCGACTCTGACTCATCCACACTAAACCTCGACCTTTTCTGTGAAGGTGCTAGAACATTAATGATATATTCAACTTTAGTTCCCATACCTGAAAATCATATACATAATATAATTAGCATTTCTTAATCCATTAAAATTTCAGAAACAGTAATATCTCTCTGGTGGCAATCATTCATTATTATTGATGATCAATTTGTATAATGAAAGAAATTAATTAGACCATATTAAATGATAATTAATGTGTTCATAAACGTTAGAAACAGTAGAATAGAGGATTACATATGTAGGGAAGTGAAGAGAGAGAAAGAGAGAAAAAGGAGGGGACAAAAGGAACTAATCAAAATTGCATTGGGAGCTCTGAAAGTGTGTGCAAAAATAGCACCTACACAATGAACAAAGTGAAATTGGGATTTATGCAAATAGACACACCATAAATTGCTTGTGGGTCTTTTATTTTTATTTTTTTCTTTTTATCTTTTTGTGGTGAGAATCATAATAATCACTATGGCCAAAAACATTAGTTTCTTCATCCTTTTTTTTTTTAAAAAAAAAAAAGAAAAAAAAAAAAAGAAAAAGAGACCAGTTATTTCTGTTCCATCTAAAGGCAAATATGCCTTTTTTACATAACCCATGATGCATTTTTACACAAAATCTAACATAATTATCTTTATTAAAGTTCATCTCCAATCTTAAAGCTCCCATTTCAAGAATCAAAACTTTGCAGAAACCATAACTCTATACGGGAACTAGAAAAATTCGAGATCTCTAGCCAGAATGAGTTGCTTTAAGTTAAAGATCTTGAATTTGAGTCTTAGCTGGTATGCATAGCAGACCAATTCAATTAGGAGATGAAGCACTTAAAGAGTGATTAACGTTCCAGAGAGAGAGGTCGACACACGTACAAACAATAAGAAAGAATGAATTGAAGAAGAGGTTAAAAATGAAATACCTGCAACAAGAAATGGAAGATGGATTTTGAATCTGACAAATGAGTTTCATCGAAGAAGAAGCAATTGTGATTCATGCCAATTGACTCATCAAGAAATTCCACAGCCTTTCATGTTTGTTTTCTTTTTTTCAGGCAAATCATATACATATATATATATATATATATATAGACGGACCAAACCAAGTATATATTAGATTAGTAATATGTGATGAGGATATGAACTGGAAATTATATGGAGATCATAGATCAGACATCCAGCCAGCCCAGAAACAATAATCTCTCTCTCTCTCTCTCTCTCTCTCTCTCTCTCTCTCTCTTTCTTTACTTAGAGAAACAACAAAGAACAACCCAGTTTCTATATAATTATAATCATAAACTATGCTCTTAATAATTCAAGCTTGACAGCCTGTGAAAGAAAAATTTACTGATTAGATTATTTATACTAATATATATAGAGAGAGATATAGTGAGAGAAAGAGAGGGCTTAATTTTCTAATTTATAGGATATTATTATTATTATGCATATGACTGTAAAATATATGGTAATGTATTTGAATATTTGAGTTGGAAACAGTACAGATTTATATATAGAAAGAATTACTGTATTATTATATATTATGGGACCACAAATGAAAAAAAAAACAAATCACACTCCTTAAACATAACCCAATGTAGGCCAGTGAACAATATATTCCAGACAAAGTCTTTGCAGCAAAATCATTTCATTTCTTTTATTTATGTATTATATATTATGCATGAATCATGGAAAAAGCTGATTTATGCTTCCTTTTAATTTCCCTCTTTTTTTAATAATTAAATATATAGTTCTTCCTCTTTCTGTTAAATTTTTGGGAAATTCAAAATTCATTCCGTATATTAATTATTTGTACTGAAATTTGGACAGCTACGTATCTAGTCTCCTGTTAGAGTTTTATCCTAGTACATATTCCTGAGTTGCCACTCCATTATTGTACTGTCTTCTCAAGTCTCTTGTGTTGTGTACACTTCAATCCATATGTACATATGCTTATATTCTACGTAATCTCATGAAATTTTATGAATACATAAATCATTTGATCTAAGATTATTATTTTTTCCTGAACAATTTTCTCTAAAACTGGTCGTTTCCATTTTTATTTTTTATATTTTTACATTAATCATGTTAGCAATTTTCTTACCTCAAAGGGCTGAAATTTAGTGAATTAGATTTATTATTATTATTATTATTATGTTTCGGATTCAGATATTCAGATAATATTGTCTTACAAAACTATATGATGAAAGTATGTTAGGTAAAAAGGAAAAGTTGAAGGAGGGAAATAAATTACGGTATGTTTATATACATAAATCCTACTGATAAGGGAATGCAGAATTCCTTCAATGGTATTGTAGTAACCGTTGAGATAGCCAAGTCAACCGTGCTGTGGTAGAGTAGAAAGTGATTGTTGCAACCGTGTTTCCTTGAGTTTCTAAAGCCATCATGTCCATACTCACTGTACCACTAATGTTTGTTGAGGTAAAAATCCACTGAGTCATGGATTTTTTCACTACTAATCTAGCAAATTTTCTTGATTGAAAAGTTAGAGAGGCGTCGATTATTGTAGCTGGGGATATTTTGATATTTAAATCAATAATAACTCTCAAAAAACGAAGTAAAATACTTAGAAAGATTAGATTAATCAAACCTGTGAGTTAATTCCTTTATATAGTTAGACATAAGGGACTCGTAGTCTCACTTATACAAGGACAACGTCGTTTATATGTTTAGAAATTGGTTTCACACTTAAATACAACTTTTTGTATATGACCTACATTAGAAATTGGTCTTCTAATTAGATAAGAATTCATAAAAAAAAAACAAGCGTCTTATCCTTATTATAAGGCGAGAAACGTATTTTTCAATATGTTTAGGGATAATTAAATGACTGAAAGAATATACCTCTATTTGGTGTGTTGCTGCAATGGGATTTTCATTTGGTTCGACACTCAAGAATCATTGGAGGTTCAATTTAATGTCAAGCCAAACCAATATCTTGAAAAATTCGTTCCCGCATCACTTGTCCAACGTATCCATATTTGAATAAATTAAGAAGTTTATTTATTCGTGAAAATTATACATGAAAATATTGCTTTAGTTAATGCAATACATGTCTCCACCATTAACAATAAAATCGTATGAATTGTAAAATTAATAAATAAAATATATATTCTGTCACATAGATTTTATAATTTGGAACTGCTATATAATTAAATATATCTAGCATGCATAAAGATGGAAAAAAATTCCCCATTGTTGCGTCCATATATGGATTATATGTTTGTCTTCTATCTATTATGAATTAAACCAAAAATGGGGAAAATGTTTCATTTGGTTTTTCAAATTGTCCTTGAAAATCCAGTGCAGAATTAAGATTTATCCGTTTGGAATTATTTTCTAAAAATATCTCAACATCGATCAAACACCAAAATTTTTCATTGGAGTTGTAGTCCAGCAATTGGACACTTGCCTCATACAATATATATAGTGCTACCAATTACTTGTTCTATTGTAAAAATTTAATAAAAAAAAAAAAAAACAGTATCTATGGAAAATTTTGATATATCATAATTTCAAATTCACTATTAAAAATATCATATAATTGGATTTTTTAATTTTTAAGTTAAAGGGATAGGTATAGTCCAGTTCTTCCAGTAAATTAATCCGATTACTTCATTCTAGGCAAGTTAGATACCCTTTAAATGAATATTTTAACAATTAACATTTATTTTGCACACTAATGTTTTCCTTCGAATTAATGAACTAAAAATATATAATTCATTTGCAAATGAATACCATGTGTAATTCATTTGTAAATGAATTCTCATATTTCAAATGAAATAACTTAAATAACAAAATTGAAATGAATGATAAAAAATATTTCATTTCACTTATTTCTGAATTGCTCTTATTAATAAATTTTTATAGTAAGTAACCAATTGATTGTGTGCAATAAATATAAAATTAATTAACAAGCATTGTTTGATTTTAACAATTTATAACTAGATTAAGATATAAATATTTTTTTCATCATTTTTTTAACTGGCTAAATAATCGATTTGAGATTGTTGAAGCATTTTTTAGATGATTCTTATCCAAATTAATTATGTGTACACTAAGAATCAAATTTGAGACATAACTTAACTGACTAGAGACCATTATCATTTAATCAACATTAATGGGTTATCATGTCTAATTCAAAAAAAGAAAATTTGACTTGTTTTACATTTTTCTTATCATTCACAATATTCAAAATAAAATAATATAAAATAAGAAAAATATAATAATAATTTGTTATTATTTAGAATCGATATTAAAAAAAATTACATGGAAAAATAAAAAGAGTAATAAAAGTATAATGAGGGTAGAATTGTCCCGAAATATTTTCTTGTATAAAATGTAGAATTCATTTGCAATCTTCAGCTATATTGATGAAATTTGCACAAGGCATATTCAATTCCGCGGAATTCAATTCTAGGAATTAAATCTCTTATTTTTTTTTCATTCTAAGCACAAAAATTTGAAATTATAAATGAATTTCTCAATATCTAAAGGAATTCATTTATTCCAAGTGGAACTTAAAATTTTAAGTTTAAGAATTCTAGTTTAAGCATCTCAAAGCTCATAATAACTAATACCAACCTTAATTAGTATAGGGTAAACTTAAAAAAGTTACTCCGTGGTTTGGTTAATTTTTAATTTGAGGACGATGAAATTTTTTTTTCAAAACAATGAATGTGGTTTCAAAACTTAGCAAAAAAGGATAATTAATATTAAATTATGACTTGGTAGAGAGTATTTTTGTCAATTTTGAACTGAAATTTTTCAAGTTGGTTAACATAAATCAGATAAACTATAATGATAAAGTTTGAAAATTTTTGAAAAGAACAAATATTTTTCTCAATTAAATAATGGTAATTAATTTTAAAAATCATAACAAAATATAAAATCTTTGAAATATATTCAAATCTTGATGTTAATTTTTAAATAATATGGATAAATTATTAAAATGATAAATGGACAAAAATATACTTTGTCACATCATCATTTTTAACGGAAAAAGTCAGTTATCTTTTTTTGTGATGGTCGAAACCACACAAATATATATATATTAGTCTTTGTTTTACAAATCAGTGAAACCACGTAATATTTTTTTTTTTTTTAATTTACCCATTAGTATGCATGAAGTTTATAAATATTAGTTGAAAAATTAACAGATCAGAATAGCTTTCTTAATGGTATATATTAAAAAAATGACGAATAATTTAGTTATCATTTCTCAAGATCACAACGAATCAAAGAAGAAAAAAATTACTTAATTTGCACTTCTCGCATTTGCCTTGGTATCAGGGATAGTGTGTGATGAGTTCGTCAATTAAAGTTCTTTTGTTTATTTGTCGATCTCTAACCTAATAAAGTATTAAGCCGAGATTTGACCCTAATCACATGGATTTAATTCAAGATTCTTCATAATTAGTATTTTTTTTGCTTTTTTTTTTTTCTTAAAGCTTTTTCTAGTAATATCCTTTTAAAATTACAATTTTACATTAAAATTTTCATATCGATTTGTTAATTGAAAATTAATAAACACTTCATCACAATAAGACAAAACTTTATGGCTACACAAATTTGATCATACGAGTCTCTGATTAAGGACAGATCGATACACTCGAACATCGTGTTTCTTATTTTTAATTTTATTATTATTATTATTGGAAAAGTTAAGAAGTAAACATCATGCATGCATGCCTGATCCAACTAGTTTAAAGATAAGTTAATTTTTCATATATAATTACCTCTACATAAAATATATATGGATTAGATATTTTAATTATTTATATTGGATTAGTTACTACCTACTAAATGAACAGCTATTGATTGGGGCGGTAAGAAGCTTATTCCCTTTAAATAGGTTTAAATCTTGTGGCTGAAAGAATTTCACCTTCTATAAAAGGGTGCATCCCAACTCAAATCTACATTTAACTGGATGGTTCATGCCAAAACTACTAGTATTAATATTTCACTTTACTTTCAAAACTAAAATATAATTTTTTTTTTAGGGCCAGTTTGATATTACTGTTAGTGAAAGTGCTGTCAGGGAAAGTTAGGTTTCATTGCATTCTTTTAAAATAATTTTAAATGTTTTTTCAGTATTTTTCTGAATACAATCTGACTTTTACCAATTGTGCATTTGAGACTGTTTTCTACAGTCCCAAAAACAACTTTCAGCCAAAGTAAGGTTTCCCATACTTTGACTAAAAGCTGCTTTCAACTGCCCCAAACTGGCCCTTAGTTAAGATTTTAGATATAAGTATATTTCTAGACTGTAATTTTTCAAATCACATTTAATTGCATACAATTTAATTAAATTAATTATTTTTCAATAATATGGAATAATTTGGTTAAACTAAAATGAGATAAAATTAGCTTTTGATTACATGTTGAAGAGGAAAGGTGTACTTTAAAAAAAAAAAAAAGGGATATGAAAAGAGAAAAAAAAAGGTTGTGGTTAGTAAAAATATAATAATTAAGGTAAGGAAGGGAGAGGAGAATGGAGAAGAAAAGAAAGATACGACAAAAACAAGTGACGGCATCCTCAATTCAAAGTGCACGCGTTGTAGCCTAATCAACCCACAACCCGTAAATTTTGTGGGTCCCTTTTTCCTTTCCTTGCTTGTCTATAAACATTTTTTGTATCCTACTGAACCATCATCAACCTTTAAACGTAAATGCGTCAATTTAGGGGGGATATTAAACTAATCAATAAATGCCCTATGCTCTCTTCTCTCTTTCTTTCTCTTTTCTCTCTAGTGATCTTCCTATTTAGTGTTACTACCTCATGTTAGGGTTTTATTTTTATCCCTTGTTTTGAAGTTTTTTTATATTATGGTCTCAAGTTTTTTCGTTCGTTTCTTTATTTTGTTATCTGCTTATGGCTTCGGACGTTTTGACTATTGCAAGTATTTCTCAAACACTCATTCGTTATTTAAAGTGTCATTTAACTAGTATTTTCAAGTATAACAATAATGTAACCATCTTTGTAGAGACTAATACGAATCCTTTTGAAAGGATTATGCGAAATTTCTCAGATTTATTTATAGTTGCTTGTTCAAGGTCTTATTCTTTTTCTTCTAGTTGTTTACTAGTTAAAGCGATCTCTTTGAATGGAGCGTTCTTCTATCTTAAAGATAATAATTTTTGCTACTATGATAATTTAACGGATTCCTACCTTCTTATTTTCAGCCCTTAATAACTCATATTTGAATAATACTTATTTTTTATTTAGTTGCTAAGAGCTATAAATTTTTACCTATTTCTTTTTATATCTCTGTTTTGTTCAACAAATCATGTTGCACATATGGTTTGGTCATGCATTTAGTTCTATGTCTTATATAGAGAGTTTCCCTTCCCATTTGATTCAAAATTCATCATTCTAGATTATTAGTAGTGATATTTTCACTGAAAAAAAAGATCCTTGATCAAATTTTGAACACATTAAATAAACAATCTTTCTATTTTCACCGTAGTCATTCCAACTTAATACTTTTATCTCATGTAAACTACAGTTTCCATTAATCAACGCGTAATATAAATTTTAAAGGAGGTAGAAGAATACTCTAAGTTTATCGGAAGAATCTAAACCATATTTCTGATGCACACATACCATAGCTATGAAATTAAATCATATCATTTTAGTCTCACATGTACTCAGAAATCATATCACACACCAGTTAATAAGACTATATTCCACACGACATAGATGTGTTAAGTTTGTGACAAATATTGTCAAAATAAAAATATCATTTATTCAAAATGTGTTCAAAATTTTTTTATCAATGAGCCAATTGAAAAATCCACAAAAGATAAGTGAGAACATAGGGTGATTAACCGTCAATTAATAAAAAAAAAAAATTAGTCCTTTATTGAATTAATTTTAATTTTTGTTAAATTAATTTCTTTAGTGGTCCATGTAATTCAAGGCTTTAATCCATGTAACTTAGTAATTTATTTAAGCTACACTTATGGAGAATATAACTTGGGAAATTATTATTTAAGTTATACTAATGTCATGTTACATGTAACATATATTGTTTAGCTTTACTGTATAAGAGATGTTAAGGCGATGATTATTAGTAAAGAGATTCTTCATCATCAAAGAATCAATAATAGTCTATAGAGAGAAATGGTTAAACTTTATTTGAAACGAAACATATAGTTTCTTATGACTATGGATCACATTTAAGGTATATGATTTCCAAGATAATAGTTTGTAATATAATTGTAAGGACAAGCTAAATCAATTAGTGTTATTGAGAGGTCCTATATAACGGATTAAATTCTTACATCAATTACTTAGCCTGTTAGAATTCGTTTACATGTTACTTCTTGACCGGTTAACCTATATTAATGGTCAAAAACTTTTTATAAAAAATATAAACTTTTAAATATTAAAAATAAATCATAAGTTAAAATTATGAATATAAAATACACACACAACTAATAAATACTTGGAATAAATAACTTTGAAGTTTTTAAATATTATTAACTCAAACAAAAATAAAGACATATCTGAAGTATTTGATCTAGCAAGGAAGACCAAATCCAAAGGTACAAACCGGACGTCACGTCTGTAAGGTAATTGGCTTAATAGATGCCAATTGATTCCTTGAATTATGTAGATAAACATTCATATTCCTACAGGGATATGTGCAAGATTCACAAACAAAATTTGTTCCCCAACAAAGGTCATCCTGCTTCCATAAGTCTTTAAATGTTCATGCTCACTCCACTATTGATATTGCTGAGGAAAATTTCTTCTGGTTGTCTAACATTCTGCATCAGGAATGCTAAATTTTTTACTTAAACAGCAAAAAAAAAAAAAAGGCACTGATTATCTTAATTGGGAACATTTCGATCCCTAAGTCAATCTTGATTTTCAAGAAAGAGTAAAGAGAAAGAGATTAGTAAAGTATGAACAAATCTGAGGGGCTCACCCCCTTTTATATAGGTATGAAGAGTCACATAAAAAAAAGGGTATCGTCTTTGCCTTTTTAGGAGTTAAATTCTCACTTATAATTCATTCTCTTGTCTTCTATTTAGACAAAAGTTCCTGATTAATTAAGTAGTATGATCTATTTATGTGAGAAATGTGTCTCCAATCTGTCTAGCAATCAATAACTAAAGGTTTAGACATTTCTTTCGGCGTTATCCGTTACTGCGTAAACGATTCAGTTCACTGCTGAGACTTTTTTGAGGATTTGACTTACACAAGGACAGACAATATCCTTGAAATATCGCTACATCATCTAGCTTAAACGACTGAGATTTTTTATCGTTGAAACCAATTTTAATTGGTAGTAAATTTTTTCACTAATAATTTTTAGAAGACAACATTAGCTTTTTTTTTTTTTTTTTTCAATTTTAATTATTTAATTCATATGAAATGTTATATTTTATGTTGTGTGATAGAGTATTGTAATATGTAAATATAATTGTAAATATTTAGCTCATTAGATTGGCCCATAACCATCGGCCCATATTATTGTAAACCTATGTATATATATTCATTCTATTAATCATATCAAGCTAAGGGAAAACCCTAGCATTTCATGGTATCAGAGCTAATTCGGCTAACCCCAAGATGAACAACCAAGCCGCCGCCCCTAGCACCACCGTTGTTCCATCCACCGCCACCTTCCCCATAAAACTTGACACCACGAATTACCTACTATGGAAAACACAGCTTGTACCGCTGTTGAAGGGATCCCGTTTGATGGGACATGTTGACGGCCGAATTGAAGCACCACCGAAGTATTTACCCGACTCAACGGAGATTAATCCTGATTTTGAGCGTTGGGAGGAGAAGGATGCTCAAGTTATGAGCTGGATTATTAATTCCCTATCCCCGGGAATTGTAACTCAAATTGTTGGCGCTGAGACTGCGCTTGAGGCTTGGAATCGATTGACTGCAGCCTATGCTGCTGGATCAAAATCCCAAATTCGAGATTATCGATTGCAACTTCGCAATCTGAAACAAGAGGAGGCGGAATCCATTACCTCTTATGTGACTCGTGCTAAGCAAATCTCTGATAATCTTGCTGCCCTTGGTTCTGCAATTACAGAATCTGATTTGGTTGATGCTGTTGTAGATGGGTTATTGCCGATTTTCCGCCCGTTTTGCCGCTCATTAGAAATTAAAATTGATCCCACCAGCTTTGAGGATCTTCATGGTTTGTTGCTGTCCGAAGAGAGGAGCCTGAAACGGGAAATCAATGCGGAAAGAACAGCTCCTACTGCCCTGTACACCGCCCGCCACTCTGGTCAGTCCCGCGGTACTGGACCGAGACAGCAGCAGTCCGGCGGGTTTCCTGGACAGCAGCGTCGTTCCTATGGCAGAGGGCAGCATACCGGCGGGTTTCAGCAGCAGTTCTCTCCACGTCCGGGTAATTTTCCCAATCAGTTTCGGCCTAATAATAATATGCCTCTTATTACCCCTGCTGCTGGAAATTCTTTTAATATGCACACTGCTGGAAATTCAATGCAACCAATAACATCCATGGCACCAGTAGACACTTCTCCCACATTTTATTGTCATAATTGTAGAGGAATAAATCATATTGCCCGCAATTGTCCATCCCCTAGACAACCGAGATCAAATCGAACCCGTGCAGCCTCCTTTTATACAAATGCTCACATGAATTCCACTCAAGATTGGGTTGTAGACTCTGGTGCAACTCATCATTTAACGGCTGATTTGGACAACCTGAATCTCCATTCTGAATATTCCGGGCCGGAAGAGGTTACCATAGGTAATGGGTCTAAACTTGCTATTTCTCATGTTGGCAATTCCGTTAATTCTGTCAATGGTAATCCTATTCGTTTTGATCATATTTTGCATGTACCATCAGCTTCCAACAATCTTCTTTCTGTTTCAGCGTTAACCAAGTCTAATCCCATTTCAATTGAGTTTTTTGCTAACCATTTTGTTCTTAAGGATTTGATGACAAAGCAGGTACTTCATATCGGCCCGAATAAAGATGGTCTCTACACGTTGTGTCTTCCAAAGAGTCCTCCCGACAAAATAAAAGTTCACTTGGCATCGGTGAATCAATGGCATGCACGTCTTGGGCATGCAGCCATCCCTGCAGTAAAGAAGATTTTATCTTTGAATAATATTCCAGTTTCCAATAAGTCTTATGATCATTTATGTCATGCTTGCTCTGTTAGCAAAGCGCATAGATTACCATTTTCTATTTCCACACATACTGTTTCCACTCCTTTGGAGCTTGTTTGTTCGGATTTGTGGGGTCCTGTCCCGGTACAATCTTTTGATAAATTTAATTATTATGTGCTATTTTTTGATCACTTTAGCAAATATTCTTGGGTCTATCCATTGCAATACAAGTCTGATGTGTTGAATGCCTTTATTCAGTTTAAAACTGTTGTTGAAAAATTTTTTGGACGTCCAATTAAATCCTTTCAATCCGATTGGGGGGGCGAATTTCAGGGTCTAGTTCCTTACTTACGTGCTCATGGTATATCTCATCGTGTTTCTTGTCCGTATACACCAGAACAAAATGGTTGTGCGGAACGGAAACATCGACATATTGTTGAAACTGGTTTATCGTTACTTAATCATGCTTCTGTTCCTCTCAAATTTTGGACTTTTGCATTTGAAACCGCTGTATACCTCATTAATCGTATGCCTGTTTCAACTTTAAATTTCTTGACCCCATATGAAAAATTGTTTGGTGCACGCCCTGATTATCATTACTTGCGCATTTTTGGTTGTCTTTGTTATCCTTGGCTTCGTTATAAGTCACCTCACAAACTCGCACCGCGTTCTACTCGTTGTGTTTTTCTTGGCTATAGCAAAATCCACAAAGGTTATCGTTGCTTTGATCTTTCTCTCCAAAAATTGTATATCTCACGCCATGTTATTTTCGATGAACAGGTGTTTCCATGTCAGCTGATAAATGAGGGTTGCGCTATGTCTACAAATCAATCCGAACCAGAACTTCCATTTTATATTACCTTCCCATTACCTCAAGAACATCAGCCCGTCCTATACACGCCTCCCACCCCGAATACCCCGTTGCCTCATTCCCCACCGTCCCCACCAGCTCACTCGCCCCACCCGTCCCCTCCTGCTGCCACCCCGCCTCCGCCACTGTCACCTTCAGCCCCTTCCCGTCAGCTCCCCTCCAGTCCTTCTCCCACCAGATTTATTCCTCCTACAAATGACCACCCGGAAGTGTCTTTGATTGTCGATCTTGGCTCTGCTGATCCCGTTCCAGCTGCTACTGATTTGGCTGAAATTAATCCAGCCCCTCGACCTGTGCATCCCATGGTCACCCGATCCAAAACGGCTACCCTCAAGCCGCGTCACCCGCTGAATTTAATTGCCACCAGCTCTATTCCTCCAGAACCGACCAGTCATACACAAGCGCTGAAACTTCCTGAATGGCGCACAGCCATGGAGCATGAGTATCAAGCCTTGCTGAAAAATAATACTTGGGTTCTTGTTCCTCCTCACCAAGCCCCTAATCTTATTGGCTGCAAGTGGGTTTTCAAAACTAAGCTGCACCCTGATGGTTCTATTGAACGGCATAAAGCCCGACTCGTTGCCAAGGGCTTTCATCAACGCCCTGGGCTCGACTATGCTCAGACTTACAGTCCCGTGATCAAGCCCACTACAATCAGGTTGATTCTATCCTTGGCTGTCTCCTTTGATTGGTCTATTCATCATCTTGATGTCTCAAATGCCTTTTTGCATGGCACATTGGAAGAAAAAGTTTATATGACTCAACCACCGGGGTTTGTTGATAAACACCGGCCTGATTATGTTTGTCTTCTTAAGAAATCTCTCTATGGCCTCAAGCAAGCCCCTCGGATGTGGCATAAATGCCTGACAGATGTCTTGATTCAGTTCGGTTTTGTATGCTCCAAGGCTGACATTTCTCTTTACTTCTACCAAGCACGGCATATTCGGATTTACTGTTTGCTCTACGTTGATGATATTTTGCTCACCGGTAATGATAGTAATGTGCTCCGACAGGTTCTCACTTATCTACAAACCCGGTTTGCAATTCGTGACCTTGGCTCCTTGAAATATTTCTTGGGTATTGAGGCTTCTAGCCAACCGAATGGTCTCCTTCTCCATCAACACAAGTATATCTCTGATCTTTTATTACGGGCAAAAATGCATGAGGCCAAAGCCATCTCCACTCCATTCTGCACGAGTACACACCTTTCTCTCCATAGTGGTGATCCATTTGATGATCCGTCTCTCTACCGAAGTATTGTAGGGGGCCTTCAATATGTTACCATTACTCGACCTGATGTGGCCTTTTCCGTCAACAAAGTCTCTCAATACATGCATGTCCCCACCACCGAACATTGGAAGGCTGTCAAACGCATTTTGCGTTATCTCCGTGACACCACCACACATGGTTTGCTACTCCGAAAATCTTCATCTTTGGCTATCAATGGTTTCTGTGACTCTGACTGGGGAGGATGTTTGGATGATAGAAAATCCACAACTGGTTTTGCCGTCTATGTTGGTACAAATTTAGTATCTTGGTGCTCACGCAAGCAACGAACAGTATCTAGGAGCAGTACTGAGGCTGAATACCGTGCACTTGCTACAGTTAGTTCGGAGGTCCTATGGCTCACAATGCTTCTTAATGAGCTTGGTTTCTCTCCCTCTACGGCACCCACAGTCTGGTCTGATAATCTTGGTGCCACATACTTGAGTGCTAATCCGATCTTTCATAACAACACTAAGCACCTTGAACTGGACTTTCACTTTGTCCGTGACAAGGTTGCTCAACGTCAACTCCGGGTTCAGCACATTTCCACACTCCATCAGCCCGCCGACATCTTCACCAAAGGTCTCTCCAAAGACCGCTTCCTCACTCTTCGTGCCAAGTTGACCGTGACAAGCCCCGCTCAACTTGCGGGGGGGTGATAGAGTATTGTAATATGTAAATATAATTGTAAATATTTAGCTCATTAGATTGGCCCATAACCATCGGCCCATATTATTGTAAACCTATGTATATATATTCATTCTATTAATCATATCAAGCTAAGGGAAAACCCTAGCATTTCATTGTGTTGATCATCTATATAGTGATATATCTAAAGGACTACATCATGAGATTGGGTGGATATTGTTTGGAAAATCGTAGTGGGTGAGTGTAGGGTTTGTTCCTCACCCTGATGGGGAATAAGTTTGGTCAGGCTAAGAAATTATCCAATTAAGTGGATAAGATGTAATGGTCACTTTGTGATTTGACTTGATGAGGATAATATATAGTTAATTAAATATTTAATTAGTTCAAGATTTGTCAAACGAAGTTTAGTCCATAGATTGCTAATTAGAGAAGCAATTGACTTTTGACTTTTTATGCATATATATGGTTCACACAAGCATGCCATTCTTGAAGGCAATTTTTTTGTGTGTGGAAATTTAAAGGCAATTCCACTTCTTGATTGAATACGATATGTACCTAATTGAGATATTAGTTTACCATAGCATCACTTAATTCCATAACTTTATTGCAAAAACTTATTTTAATTGCATATTATTAAAATACAATGTTTTAAAAAAGAAAACAAGATGCTGCAAATGTAAATGAAGGGACCTATCATTTCATTTGGACACCTTTCAAAATCATCTAAACCTTTCTATCTAAAATCTTTAAATGGCTCTTTTAAAAAAAAAAAAGACGTTTTTCTATTTAATCAAATTATGAGTGTTTATTTCTGCTTTTCAGAGCAGTTTTTAGCTTTTCATCCTGAAAAGTATAAAATTTAGTGTTTAGCTAAGTTTATCAAACTGCAGCTTTTAGCAAGAAAAAACAGTTTTTTATGAAAAGTTTTTTATAATTATTTGGTTTTACAAATTTAACCTTTTTAAAATAATAAATTATATTTTTATATAAATATGTAAATTTTTTTTTTGGAATTTTTTCATGTCTATAAATATTGAAAAATTAAACGAGATCAATTCTTCAAATTAATTTATTTATGCTAGTGTCACTTTTTTTCAAAAATATTTATATATATTAATTTAGTTGAAGATTAAAAACGTATTATTTTGATGGAGCTTTCAGAGATAAAATTAGAATTTAAAATTTTTTTTAACACTTATAAGTTGCTATTTATGAAAATAATAATTTTTGAAATATATAATAAGTTAAACTTATTTTTAAATTATCTAATTATGTAATTATTTTTATTAATATTTATGTGATATTTTTATTTTTGTGTAATTATTTTATACTGGTATAAAGTATATGTCTATATTAATCTTTTTACATATTAACAACAACAATAATTGATCATAAAATTATCAAACGCTATCAATCAATTAACTAGCAGCTAACAGCTTATTGATACAACAAACAGTTAACATGAGCAGCAAATAGCAATAATTATTAACTAACAACTGAATCAAACATGCCCTTAATAAGGAGCATGGAAAACTTAACACTCAAACAATCATTTATAATTAAATATAATATTTAAGCTAAGAATTGAACATCATAAAAAATAATTTTATTATCTTTTCACAGCCTAGACCTAAATTTTAAACCTAAAGCGTGAATATGTCTGTTTTATTCCATTCTGCAATTTTAACTATTGCATAAACTATTAAGATTTAAATTCTAAAACTTTTGATTTAAAACAACTCTAATGTTATGTCAAAAAAATCGTTCTATATATATATATATATAAAAGCATGTGTATTGTGTGCTTTCCTAATTAAATAATATTATGTGAATCTATTTATATGGCGGTGGTTTTTGTTTTTAGATCACAAAAATGTAATTTAAAATGCTTGTTGATTTTAAAAAGTTATCATGGTTGTCCTAGCCATTATCACTGCGATATAAAATTAATTATAAGACAATTGATTGATTAATGTCGCAATCATCAACTAATATTTCGAAATGACATCTAATCAATATTTCGAGAATAATTGTCAACTTGTTTGGGATCAATATTAAAATGTTTGGATTGGAACTCATATTTGCATGTTTATTGACCTGATTAGAAATTAAAAAATCCTTAAAAGATTTTAATTAACAAAAACAATGAAATTATGTGAAACACATATGCTAATTGCTAAAAGGGACAACTTCAAAATCCATCCATGTAGCTATATTTGTTAACAAATTGAAGATTTTTTTTTTTTTTTTTTGTTTTCAAAAAGAGGATGTGGTTTCAAAATGTAGAAAAAAAAAAATGATAAATAAGATCAAACCATGACACAACAAAGAGCATTTTTGTCCATTTCAAACTAAAATTTTTCAAGTTAATTAATAAAAATACAAATAGATCTTAGCAATAAAGTTTGAAAATTTTGTGAAAATTTTTTTTAATTAAATAATAATTATAATTTAAAAAATACAACAAAATAAAAAATCTACTGAGAATATTCAAATCTTGATGTAAATGTCTTAAATAATATGGGTAAATTATTAGAATGCTAAATGAATAAAAATAACCTTTGTCACATCATCATTTTTAATGGAAAAATATTGGTTATCTTTTTTTTTTTTTTTTTGGTAACTTTCAAAACAGCATGTGCTCTTTTTGACAAAAAAAACCTAATGTTACGTGGGTCCAACTTCATATTTGTGCTCACTCATATAGTCAAGTCAACATTTTTAAAGCACATTGAGTCTCTTCATAGCATCAGAGCAATAATAAAAAAAATGTTCAATAAGCACAGTTATGAAAAAGTAGACTAGGTTTGACTATAACCAGAGATCGGTTGGGTCAATTTTCAATCGCTTTTCAGTTTGATAAAAAAAGGTTAGCATTCAGTCGGATCAATCGGTTGAACTGAGAAACCGTGAACCAAACAGATTTTTTCGGTTCGACAAGATTGATTTTAAGAAAATATATGTTTTAATTAGCAATTTCAGATTTTTTTTAGATTTTCCTTATTAAAATAAAATATAAGTTTAAGTTTTAAATTATTTTAAATTAAATTTTACATTTAATTGTAATTACAAAACATATATCAAATATATTGAGCTTTTTTAATTAATATATTGCATTAAACTTCTTAATTTTAAAAAATTATAATAAAATATTAAATTTAAATGAGATAAATATATTATTATTTCAATATATTTCTTAAATTCGTTTTGATTCTGGTTTATTCTGATTGAACCTTAAATCAACAAACCTCTGTTTTTACTAGATTTAATGACTGGTTTGGGTCTGAAAACCATATTAATAAGTGACAAATGGTCCAAGTCCAGTTGCACTTAAAGTAGAGTGCTGATTGCTGAAGAATGAATCTCATATTGAAAAATAAAGAAAAAGAAATACTAGTATATAAGTGATATAGACTGTATATCAATACAAACCAATTGATTTTGTATAATACGATTATAACTCCACATATATATTCGCTCATGTAGTTAAGCCATCGCTCAAAGTGTCTTCAACTGCCAGAGACATTATTCGTTGCACAGTATTTTTAGAACTCCGCAAAATGCTCTGTTTTATGTGTAATTCACATTAGAAGCAAACCAATCAATTACAAAGACAATATTATCAAATAATATACTGAAGAAGAAGTAAAAAGTAAAGAAGATAAATGGGAAGAAGATTCTAAAATCATATTCTTCTTTTTTTAATGAATAAAATTTTCCAAATTCAATGTATCAGATTTAAGATTGTTTGTTTATAATTTTTTTTTTTTTTTTTTTTTTTTTTTTTAAAAAGGAGGAGATTTGATAGCAAAGTGTTCATAAGGAATCTGGAAATGGGTGGACCAAAGCTTATCTTCTCTGGATCCAATATCCTCACTTCATTTTACTATAATATCTTTTCGTCCCACGTTGTTCACTTGTTTTAGTGCTTATTGATTTGTTTATTTATTCTTGTATATATATATATATTTTTCATGCCTTCAATTATTGTTCCAAAAAATATTATTGTTTTTTCATTGTCCTTTTGTCATTTGATTAAAATACATGTTGGAAAGCAAATAGAATCAATTTTAAGTTATAACAGTTTGCCATCCCCAGTTAGCTCATTTCATATTTTCTCTTATCTATGTTCTCCCTTTTTCTTCCTTTCTCAATATATATATCACTTTGTTAGGCAGACAAATAGTGTATTGTGGCTCCAAATATCAACAACAGATTCTTTTAATTAGATAATTAAATCTAATTAATTGGTTCATGATTGATTAGTTATTTTTTTTTCCAAATAATTTTTGAGCTCCTAAATAAAGTCTGTTACGTACATTTCAACTCCACGAGATTTATGACTCAAGCAACTTGAAATTCTTAATCACACAAATTAATTTTAATTGATGTACGTTAAAACATTTTCAAAACAATAACTACATCTTTACAACCATTAATTGTTATAATATTTGTTCATCCAAGTACACCTTGTTGGTAGAAGTATTTATGTCTGATGACTCCGGTGAAAATGAGTTCTCCACGTGGTTTTTTGAGAGTCCAAATGACCTTCTAGATCAGCAACTTGACCGAATAACTGCAGCAAAATGGATAAGAACACCGGGTGATCAATCGGTCTACTCCAATGCTTAAGTCAGAATATGAATCAGAAAGAAGAGAAGAGTAGAGAAAGGAAGAGAATGAGATATCTGTAAGGGTTTCATAATGTTCTATTTATACCCTCCTTGGATGCGTGGTCCTGTCAGACCATTATGTACGGCCTCCTCCTATTGGTTTGGCATGAGTTTCTCCTAATCCCTTTTTCTGCGTGCTTACAGGCGAGACTTCTTCTGTACTCGTCTTTACCCTACTGATCAAGATTCATGATCATGTCCTTACATGTGTAGGGTAGGGATGAGACCGGTTCATCCCAAGTATTCGCCTTTTCATAATATGTGTCTCAAATTAGTCACATGATACTCATGTAACCAATTTGGTGCCTCCACCCGGTCTTTTGGTTGAATGCCGGGTGGGAGTACAAATTCCATGAACCGTGTGGACGTGAGAATGAGCCATGTAATTTACGCGGTCATTTTTATGATGTGGTGCTATCAATGTTTAACTTGAAGTTTGAAAGTTTGAATTTTCTTGAGAACATATACTACACCCGTTATAAAAAAAGAGAATTATTAAAAAAAAATAGAAATTTAACGGACACCGTGTTTTATGTGTTTAAGACGGAATAATTATTATGAGAAATTTTATAGTTTTATACATGTGTATAGAACTTTAATGTTTATATTTTTTTACTAATAACTTATATTTTTCCAAAATTTGCATTATTCATTTTTAGCAAATAATAACTTTTCGATATAAATAATATCATATTGTTATACTTCCTTTAATTTTAATATTTATAGATTCTCACTCTGTGATATCCATAATTTTGAAGGAAAAAACTCATCGTTTGAATTTGAAATAATTTGAGCTCAACTAATATAATAATATTAGAAGTTTGTTGTAGAATCCAGCAGTGGTACCTTAAAACTTTGGAATAATTAACAACTAATCTTCTTAAAACAATTGTATATTTATATTTTATAATTTCTCATCTAGTTTTGTAAATATTGATATTCTTGTTTTATTTTAACAAGAAATATTAATTTGGTATGAGGATACAATCACCCTTAAGTTTGTATCTTCTGAATAAATTAGCTCAAAGTAATTCATTTTTTTTAGCAATATGGTCCTTGAAACTTACAAATTCAAAATGAGCCAAATTAAAAAAAAAAAAAAAGATGGCGCATGTAAAACTGCACCAGCTTTTGTCTGAAATTGACATGTCAAGTGCCACTTTGTTGAAAATAAATAATAGTAATAATAATAATTATAATTTAGATAAAACACAACTTGTTTCAGTGAAGTACAAACAAATTGTATTTGTCTGTTAAACTTGAAGTGAACCTATCAAAAATTTGCCCCCAAAAAAAAAAAAAAAGGGTAAAGAATTGCTTTAGTATACTATTTGCAATTAAAATATTGGGTATAGAAGTATGAATCCATTTCCAATTCGAAATGGATATATGAGAAATAAATTATTGGTTGGTACAAACTAACTTATTGAATGAAATTATATGGTTCACCTAATATTCATCACATGTAAGAGAATATTTGGATTTAAGAATTCAACAAGAGAGGAGACAAGAATCTTGCACCTTTGATCACTTTGCCTCTAATGTGGATCTGTTTTGCTTCAAACTATTTCATAATTGTTATATAATTAAATCTTTAAATTAAGGTTAATCTGTTTGGGGATTATGTTGTCCTAAGCACAAACCTTGTTTTTAACAACCTGTCATGCCACAAAAAGCTATTGCCTTTAGTCAAGTAATATATGATTGTGAAATGGTTTAGTTTAGTGATAAAAATGAGGCTACGAATTTCTTGGGTAAAAAAATTTATGCAATTTTAATTATAAGGTTGTAAGAAAGTGCAATTTCCATCCTTATTAACAACAAACAATATTGAAATGACTTATTTTTCGTTTACTCTAGCTTATTGACATAACGTTGTCTCACAAATTTAATTGTATCATACATGTGTCACCAGCATAACACTACTTTTTGGAGGTAATAAGTCACGTGTCAAGCATATTTAAAGGGTAATGTTATACCGGAAACACGTGTGTGGTGTAATTGAATTTATCAGACAATGTGGAACATATGAGCTGATAAGATAAAATGTTATCAATGGAAAATTGTACCGTTGTAATAGTCCTTGTCGTTAACGTGGCTGTACCTTATTGCTTATTTTAAGGTCAAAATTATATAATGTAAAAATTGTACAACTTGGGAACAAAACTATTCTCCCAACATAATCATGGGTCATTTTGACCGGTAAACCTTGTGATTTTTATTTTTTATTTTTATTTTTTAATTTTTCTTGTCATAAAGTTTTAATGTTAAAGTGATATTTGATCCCGAAAAACGAAAAATGTTAAAGTGATATTTTTGCTATGCAGAAGCCCACTTGAGTATCAGAAAGGCCATTTATGAGTGGAAACTGTGTTTGGTCAAGGCCCAACTTAGTGTCCGCATTCAAATTTCAAAGTATCAACATAATTTTAGGCCTGTTTATCTTGTACAATGCAATGAAGTTTACAAAATTTTAAGTTCAAATATTTTAAGTTCAAATATTTTCAATTAGGATAAATAATTATAATCTCCTTGATGTTTGTACAAATACATTATTACTTCTCTATGTTTTGCATATATAATTTATACCTCTTTGTGTTTTACTTTCATCCAATTATGACTTCCCTTCGTTAGATTTTAGCTCTTTTCCATTCAAATAAAAAACTAGACAGATTTTGTTTATAAAACTGCCCTTGTCTTTCCGCCTTCTTCATTAACCTTATTTCAGAACTGCTTTTTCAGTTGTCTTTTCATCTTTCTTGATTTAGTTTATTGATTTGCTCATCTCATCCTTAATTTTGCAAACGATGATTCCTCTGCAACCAGTCTATTGATTAAAGAAGAAGCACTAAGGGACAATTTTTCAAGGCATCCGAATTCACAAAGGTAAGAAGATTACTGTTTAATGTATAGATTAATTTCCTAATTTTTGAAAAATGAACTTCACAAGTTTTGGTTGAAAGAAAGAATTAATGTTCAATTTAATTCTACGATTTAGTTTGTGCTCAAACAATTGTATTGAAAGAAGTACAACCAATTACTATGGTTGAGAAGAATTTTAATGGAATTTGAAATGGTAATAAAAACTTGAAATAAGTAGCGGTAGAACTGAGGAGGGGTTCGGGGGATCACCGGCCCCCTGTTGCTAGAAGTAGGGGTAAGCATCGGTCGGTTCGGTTACCGAACCGAACCGAATTTTTGGTTAACCAAACCGAATTGTTAGTAATAATTAGAACCGAACCGAACCAAACCAAACAAGGATGAAAACCGAACCGAATCGATATTTTTTGGTTCGGTTCGGTTCGATTAATACCGAAATTTGGTATTTTTACCAAAAATAAATAAAAAAAATATTTGAAATGATTTTTAGGCCAATTAATTGAACCATTATATATTATTTTTGTAATTAATTGTTATTTAGTCATTTTATATTTTTTAATGAAATATAAAATTCAATTAAGTAAATTAGAATATTACAAACCTAATATATATATATATAATAATTCGGTTCGGTTTCGGTTAAACCGAATTTTTTTTACCGAATACCAAAATATATATATAATTGTTACCAAACTAAACAAAAAAAAATTTGGTAACCAAATCGAATTTTTTTTCGGTTTGGTTCGGTATTGGTATTCGATTAAACCGAATAGTGCTCACCCCTAGCTAGAAGGAGGACCTCTGCCGCTACTGAAAAACAACCCCCTCTTTATATCTATTATCTTTACAATTAAATAATAATAGGAGGAAACACAGTACACCCTCCATCCAATTCTTATCTTTTTCTTTTCTTTTCCTATTATTTTGTCTATCATACTCTCTCTCTCTCTCTCTCTTCCAATAAATAAATCAGTATTTTTTTTTTTACAATGTATTCTTTTACTCTTGGTTGAGGTGACAACAATTTGTTATCAATTTCATTTATTATTCTATATTTTTATTCAGTTTGTCATTTTCATGATATATTAATTAAATAGTATAATTGTTATTATAGATAGCAATTGTAATAGTTGTATTATTTCATAAATATGCATTAATTTTTTACTTTTATTATTAAAAAATGTGTATAAAAATAGTAAGATTCACATTTTATATTAATATATTTGAAGTATAATATGGACTTCCTAAAAATTTCTTGCGGTTCTGCCACTGGAAATAAGATTTAAAATTTCAAATAAGTTTACTTTTACTCGACTATATAATTATAATTCAACTTTTTAATTTAATTATTTTTTTTTCTATTTTATTATTATTTTGACACATTTATTTTTTTTATTATTCTTTTTCTACAACTCTACTTGTTTTCGTTTTTAAACTTCACAAAGTCTCTGATTAGAAATCTAAGAACTGTTTATTTTCAGCATTCTTGCACTCACATGTTTGGAAAGTTCAAAATTTTGGCATGCTCGTAAAAATAAAAATCACAATATAATGTCATAATACGATACTATGTTTTATAAAATCATAAATTTTTTTTATATCTTAGTATAGAATATATGTCAATATAGATTAACTTTATAATATTTTTATTCTATAATTAACTTTTTTTTAGTTGATAAGTGTTAGATGAATTCGATTAGAGAATTAAAGATAGAATTTGTGTGGCTGAGAATGAAAAAATGCCCTGCTTTATTGATAATGGTTAAAACCTTTAAATAAGAAAATACACAACTAAAATCCAAATAAATAGGTCCCACGTCTTGCATAACCCAACAACTCCTAAACATTAGGACACTATCTGCTAACAAGTTTGACCGACTCAAACACAATAAAATAAATAAAATTTCCAACAATCCCTCCTTTAAACTGATGTTTGCTAACATCAGTTTATAACCTTAATTAATATAATCTAAATTGCAGAGGGCTAGTAATTTCCTGAGCTTTACAAACGTCTCCTTTTTGAGTGCCTTGGTGAATATATCAGCAGCTTGATCTTCACTTTTGCAGTGAAGCAAATCAATTACTCCATCTTTGCAGAGATCTCTCAAAAAATAAAACTTCACATCGATATGGTTGCTTCTTCCGTGTAGCATTGGATTCTTTGACTGCTTGATTGTAGAGTTATTATCACATAGAATTATAGTGGCTCCACATTGTTTGAAGTGCAGCTCATCAAGTATTCTCCTCAGCCATATAGCTTGGCAAGCGCAAGCCGTAGCTGCAATAAATTCAGCTTCGGTGCTGGATAAAGTGACAATTGATTGTTTTTTGGATGACCAAGAAACAGCACCTGTTCCAAGCATAAAGACATAACCAGAAGTGCTTCTTCTATCATCTTGACTACCTGCATAATCACTGTCAGTAAAACCCATCAAATTGGATTTTTCACCCTTCTTGTAATATATACCAAGGTCTTGAGTTCCCTGCAAATAACAAAGAATTCTTTTGGCTGCTAACAAATGCAGCTCTGTGGGATTTTCCATATATCTACTGATTAGGCTAACAGAGTACATTATATCAGGCCTTGTTGCAATAAGATACATCAAGCTACCTACAATTTACTTGTAAAGTGTGCTGTCAATCTTCTTTCCATCATGATCTTTGTGTAGCTTTATGCCACAATCAACTGGAGTACTTACTGCATTACAATTTTGCATCTGAAACCTATTTAAAATTTCTCCCACATATCTCTTTTGAGAGAGAAAAATTCCAGCATCTAATTGCATCACTTCTATGCCAAGAAAATAATGCATTAGCCCAAGATCAGTCATTTCAAACTCATTCATCATGGATTTCTTGAATTCACTAAATATTGTATCACAATTTCCAGTAAATATTAGATCATCAACGTACAAGCAAACCATGAGAATTTTTCCTCCATCTCTAATCTTGAAAAACAGAGTATGCTCATAAGGACATTTTATAAAGCCAACCTTAAGAAAATATGACTCAATCCGACTATACCAAGCCCTTGGGGCTTGTTTTAGTCTATAAAGAGCTTTCTCCAATCTATATACTTTGTTCTCATTTCCAATTTTAACATATCTAGGGGGTTGATCAATAAATACCTGTTCCTCCAAATAACCATGCAAAAATGCTGATTTGACATCTAGCTGAAAAATAGGCCAAGAATTTTGTACCGCTAATGCAACCACCAATCTGATTGTGTCATGCCTTGCAACTAGAGAAAAAACTTCTGAATAATCAATCCCATACTGCTGGTTGTATCCTTTGGCCACCAAGCGTGCTTTATACTTGTCAACATCACCATTTTTGTTTAGCTTTGTCATGAAGATCCACTTAACACCAATGGTTTTGTACCCTTGAGGAAGATTACACAACTCCCAAGTATCATTCTTCTCAATGGATTTAATTTCATCATCCATTGCTTGTCTCCACTTTTCTTCTTTGACAGCACTTTCAAAACTGGTGGGATCACAATCTGCAAACAAAGCAAAATGAGTAATTGGATTGCTTATCCCAGTTACATTATAATCTTCCATCCAAGTAGGCCTTCTTCTAATTCGATGAGCTGATTGGACTATTGCTTCATTCATTTCAGCAACTGGTTGCACAGGTCCAATGGCTGCAGATATTTGTGTTGAATCGGGTGAATTTTCAGGCATAACAAGTATTAAAATTTGCTCCTGTTCAGCATCTTCATCGTAAAGAACTTGCTTATGCTGCTGCCCATTCCAATCCCAAGTGCATTCTTCGTCAAAAACAACATCTCTGCTGGTCACAATCCTTTTGGTTAGTGGATTAAATAATTTATATGCTTTGGATGATTCACTTACACCAAGGAAGATGCATTTCTTAGCTTTGTCATCAAGTTTCTTTCTTTTCACATCTGGGATGTGAGCATAAGCAATACACCCAAAAATTCTGAAATGATCCACTGCTGGTCTTCTTCCACTCCAAGCCTCCTCAGGAGTCTTGTTTCGAACAGCAAAGGTTGGACTTCTATTTAAAACATAAACGCTCCAATTTACAGCTTCCGGCCAAATGGTTTTTGGCACTCGTCCTTTTGACAACAAGCTTCTAACCATGTTGAGAATTGTTCTATTATTACGCTCCGATACACTATTTTGTTGTGGTGTATATGCAGTTGTAAGCTCTTTGCGAATGCCGTAGTGATTGCAAAAAACTTCAAATTCTTTTGAACAATACTCACCGCCACAACTGTTCGAAGAGACTTAATAGTTTTGCCTGTTTCATTTTCCACAAAAACTTTAAAACTTTTAAATGAAGCAAGAGCTTCTGCCTTTTCCTGCAAAAAATAAACCCATGTCTTTCTTGAAAAATCATCAGTAAAGGTAATTAAGTACCTTTTACCTCCATTAGAAGATGGATTTATTGGGCCACAAATGTCCGAATGCACCAGCTCTAGCACATCCTTTGCTCTCCAAGACTTTCCTTTAGGAAATTAAGAGCGATGTTGTTTGCTAACAACACACTCTTCACAAACTTGGGAAGGAATAGTAATTTTTGGAAGGCCTGTCACCATGTTTTTCTGTTGAAGGGTTTTCAAACCACCAAAATTTAAATGGCCATAACGAAAATGCCACAACTATGAGGGATCTTACACCTCAGCCACCAAACAAGATTGAATGCTTTCAATCTTCATTGGAAATAATCTGTTAAAACTCATCTGGATATTTGAAATAATACTGCCTTTAACAGGGTCATAAATTTTACAAGAACCTTTCTCAATTATGATGACATACCCTTTTTCTTGTAGTTGGCCAGCACTTAGTGAGTTATTCTTCAAGTCAGGAACATACAACACATTTGAAATTTTTTCTACAAAACCATTCTTAGTTTTGATTTTAATATCACCTTTGCCCATCACTTTCACAGTAGACAAATCACCAAAACTAACAATAGAATGAAAACTTTCATCTAGCTTTGACAAAGAATACTTACTTCCACTCATGTGATTACTGCAGCCTGTGTCCACATACCAAACATCCGAGCCAGTCTTCTTTCCTTCATGGACAGTCATCAACAAAGTTTCTGGTTCCTTCTCATCTTTCACAAAATTTGAGTTCTCTCCTTTTTCTTTATCACTCGACAGTCTACTATAACATTCAGAAGCATAATGACCATAATTGTGACATCTAAAGCATTCTACCTTAGATTTGTTATGATCTCGATCTTGACCTCTACCTTTGCCTTGAAATTGGTTGTTATTGTCTTTGAAATTTCTGCTACCATCATTATTTCTGTTGCTATCTCTGTTTCCTCGACCTCCTCTTCCTCTGCCTCGGCTCTTTCCTCGGCCCCTTGAGCTACTGGAATGATTATTGATTGAAGCCTTCAAAGCTTGCTCTTCTTTTGTTGAACTTCTATTCATCTTCTGTTTATGGACCAATAAAGAACTCTGCAAATCATCAAGAGATAGGTCATCAATATCCTTTAATTCTTCAATCGAACAGACAACATAGTTAAAATCTTGCGTCATTGAACGTAAAATTTTTTCTACTATGGTAACATCTTTAATTCCTTCTCCATTGCATCTCATCTTATTTGTAATCTCTATAGTCCTTCCAAAATAGCTTGTAACTGATTCACCATTCTTCATCTACAAAACTTCAAAATCCCTCCTTAAGGCTTGAAGCTATGCACGCCTCACTCTCGATGAGCCTTGATATTTCTTCTTCAATGAATCCCATATATCCTTGGATGTGTCTCTGCAAAGAATGGTCTCCAAGATGGGACGATCAATAGCTTGAAAGAGGTAGTTCTTGGCTTTCAAATCTTTGAGCCTGCTAGCTTCAACTTCTGCTTTTTGCACATCTGACACAGCGACACCTGCTGGTGGCTGTTGAATTCCAGATTCAACTATTGACCAATACTCTTTTCACCGTAAAAAATTCTCCATGAGCATGCTCCAGTGGTCGTAATTACCATCAAAACGAGGGATGGCCGCTTACACAAAATTGGAATCGTTGGACATTTGGTTAGGGTATTTGGGAAGGTGAAGATGAAGATGGGTGCCTCGCGTGTTTCACTCTCTGTTCTTAGGAGTCTTGTGGCTCTGATACCACTGATAATAAAAAAAGAACTTAAACAGAGAATTAAAGATAGAATTTGTGTGGCTGAGAATGAAAAAATGCCCTGCTTTATTGATAATGGTTAAAGCCTTTAAATAAGAAAATACACAACTAAAATCCAAATAAGTAGGTCCCACGTCTTGCATAACCCAACAACTCCTAAACATTAAGACACTATCTGCTAACAACTTTGACTGACTCAAACACAATAAAATAAATAAAATTTCCAACATAAATATGATAAATATAAATGCACTTTAATTGAATTTGAGATGATTCAGAAATATATATAGTTTAAATATGGGTAGGGTAAATGTCGTCTTACCCTATTATTGAGATTTCAGAAATCATAAAGAATTATTTTTATTTATTTAGATATATAAAAAGTGACCGGTGAAGATATTGTAATGTTTAAGTTTGATGAGTAAACTACATAAACATTTTCATTAAACTAAAGAATTTACTTAAGAAGAAAATCATAAAAGTGTATTTTTATGGTATTAAAAATGATGATTATTAATAAAAATTAAAAAAAATACTATACAAAAAGATCTTTAATAATATTCAGAGAAAACAACGGAGTGGAGCCTTTTGCCTTGTCCGCTGTCATTAATTTTTTAGTAAAAATAGTCGAAATAGGATAGAAAGTAGGTAGGAAAAGAAACAAAAATGACAAAGGAGTTGGGCGGCCAGCAATTGCAGAGATGAGAAGAGAGTTGGAAGAACAACACAAAAGGAGAGAGAAGCGGCAGAAGAAGAGCATAGAGTTATGGTTCAGCTTATATCGTGGACTTCAAAGAATGGGCCTAAATTTAATGCTTAATTATTATTAGGAAAATTATCAAAATTACCCTCATTTTAGGGTTTATTTTGGTAGCTTACCGTTTATTATTTACTCTTTTACTCTTTTTTTTTTAGATCTAATTCTTCTCTACGCTCCTACTTGAGTTCTTCCTTTCTTACGCTTTTTGATTTCTTTTCTACCTTTTCATATTCTCTTCTTCACGTTCTTCACCATTGATCATCGTTTATCCACGGTTGTTGTCTCATCGTCGGTGCTCTTTCTCCTTTCGTCCACTACTAACTCCACCTATTTTTTCCATCGTTGCTGACAGCTCCTTCATCCTTTCGTATTGCTCTCTATTGTAGTTGGGTTTAAATCTTCATGCTAATGTCATTTCCACCTTTGATTGCTTCTCCTATAGCCCTGATCGGATTCCTCTCGGTAAGTTTTATGTTTGGTGAATTTGAATTTTGGATGAGTTATGAGTTTGTGAGTTTTTGAATTTTAAATTGTTAATCTAATTTTTTTTTCTTTTTGCTAAGTTGCATTTCAATTTTGGGACTACATCTGTACTTTAGGGCTGCAATTTTGGAACTACATTTGCACTTTATGACTGTATTTTAGGACTGTAATTTTGGGACTGCATTTGCACATTGGGACTGCAATTTTGGGATTGTTGCATTTTTTATACACTATTATTACATTGAACCTTAGTTATACCTTAATTATACCTCACTTATACCTTAAGATACACTATTACATTGATTATACCTTAGTTATACATTAATTATACCTTAAGATACACTATTACAATGATTATACCTTAGTTATACCTTACATTAATTATATCTTAGTTATACCTTAATTATACCTTAAGATACACTATTACATTGATTATACCTTAGTTATACATTAATTATACCTTATTTATACCTTAAGATACATAATTATAGTGATTATACCTTAGTTATACCTTAATTATACATTAGTTATACCTTAAGATATGCTATTACATTGATTATACCTTAGTTATACCTTAAGATACACTATTACATTGATTATACTTTAGTTATACCTTAATTATACCTTAAGATACACTATTACATTGATTATACTTTAGTTTTACCTTAATTATACCTTAAGATACACTATTACAGTGATTATACCTTAGTTATACCTTAAGATAAACTATTACATTGATTATACTTTAGTTATACCTTAATTATACCTTATTTATACCTTAAGATACACTATTACATTGAATATACCTTAATTAGGACTGCATCTGCACTTTAGGATTGCAATTTTGGGACTGCATATGTACTTTAAGACTGTATTTTAGGACTGCAATTTTGGGATCTGCACTTTAGGACCGCATTTCAATTTTGGAAATGTATTTTATACTTTATGACTGCATTTCAATTTTGGGACTGCATCTACAATTTAAGACTACATTTTGGGACTGCATCTGCACTTTAGGACTGCAATTTTGGGATTGCATCTGCACTTTAGGACTGCATTTTAGGACTGCAATTTTGGGACTGCATTTGCACTTTATGACTGTATTTTAGGACTGCAATTTTGAGACTGCATCTGTACTTTAGGAATGTAATTTTGGGACTGTATTTGCACTTTAGGACTGCAATTTTGGGACTGAATTTGCACTTTATGATTGCATCTTACGACTGCAATTTTGGGATTGCATCTGCACTTTAGGAGTGCATTTTATGACTGCACTGTTTATACATTGTTTATAAACTGTTTATACATTATTTATACATTGTTTATACACTTCGTAGACACTGTTATATATTGTTTATACACTTCTTATACACTGTTATACATTGTTATACACTTCTTATATATTGTTATACATTGTTTATACATTGTTTATACACTGTTTATATACTTCTTATACACTGTTATACACTGTTTATACATTGTTTACACACTTTTTATACATTGTTATACACTGTTTATACACTTCTTATACATTGTTATACATTGTTATACGCTTCTTATATATTATTATACATTGTTTATACACTGTTTATACATTGTTTATATACTGTTACTTTATACACTTCTTATACACTGTTTATACACTTCTTATACATTTTCCTTATACACTATTATACACTGTTTATACATTGTTTATACACTGTTTATACACTTCTTATACATTGTTATACACTTCTTATATATTATTATACACTTTTATACACTGTTTATACCCTTCTTATATACTTCTTATACACTTGTTATGCACTGTTATACACTACTTATACACTGTTATACATTGTTATACACTTCTTATACAATATTATATGTTTATACACTTGTGAACACGAAATTTTATAGTATTAAAAAAAATATGACCGTTGACCCACGACTGTATTTACAATCGTGGGGTTTTACTTACAGTCATACTACTGTAACTTAAGTACAGTCGTACGACTGTATTATCGGGAGCAGGTTGCAGAACCCATACCCCTTTGAATTAAAAATTTGGGTGCTCAAGATTTTCCGGAGAAAAGGAGACATAAAAGGCATAAAAACAAAGAGAGAAGGGACTTTTGGCCATAATCTGGAATCTAAAGGAAATTTAGAGAGAGAAAAAGGAAGAAAAAGAAAGAAGAGAGAAAAGGAAAAGTCTTACTTTCTTCTCTCATTTTCTTCTTGATTTCTTGTTATTAATCATTAAAATGAATTAGAAACCCTAGGTTAACATTCACACAAGAAATCTAAATCATCTTTGGACAAAAACAAACTCAAATCCGTAGCTGTTTGGAGAAATTTTGGACTCTATTTGCAACCTTAATTTTTCAAGGAAAAGGAGCAAATTCACGTGGATTGTTGCGTAGGCAGGGGTCATTCCAGCTGTGGATCGGTGCTAAGGAGGTAAACAATCTCTAACTTAACTCATTTTCCAGCTTTCTAGGTGATTTGTTTGTTTTTGGTGCGTTTTTATTCAAGTTTTTAAACTTATATTTCTGGAAAAATAAGAACAGTCATACGACTGTTCTTCACACAAGAACAGGGGTACGACTGTAATTACAGTCGTGCCAAACCTTATACAGTCGTACCACTGTGTTTATTTTTCCGGTTTTAAGTTTGTCTTTTTAGGGTTTTTTAGCGATTTCTACTTCAAGTCAGCCTACAGTTGCACGACTGTAGTTCTCGGCCAGGGACAGAAATCCCTAAAATACCTAAAATCCCAAAAAATTTCATAAAAATCAGAAAATTTCAGAAAATCAGAAAAATCTTGAAAAAAAAATCATCAAAAATGAATTTTGAAGTGTGCATTCACGACTATAGATTTATTTTTCGGTGTTTTTGCATTTAGAACAAAACCATGACGGAGACCCGTTTCTCCCGAAAACCGACCCACCTCACTGTGATAAATTAAAATAAACCGGAAAAATGTTTTCAAAAACGATTTTCTCACAAAACCAAAAATACAGGGACGTTTCAAAACGAATTTCCAGGTCTAACCGGGCTGGCCGACCGGGTCAACATGGTTACCCCCAACTACATGACCCCGAACACTTAATTTCCCAATTCTGTCTATTTGAGTCCAATTTGTGGCGTGCCGTAAAATTGTGCTAACCTTTGTATTGCAGCTTTTATTTATTCCCTTTTTTATTTTTATTTTTATTTGTATTTTAATAGAATTAATCGTGTATTTAGGCGGTTGTAATTATTTTTTTAGATTCTCGTGGATCCTAGGCGATTGTATCAGTGAGGCGAGAGTTTTTATTTTTCCATTCAATTGGGTTGTAAACCTCTTAAATATTTACTTCCTTACTTTTATGTTTGTATTATTATGTTTGCGCGCCGCATGTATTATTCAATAAAAATCAATTTTTAGCAATATTAAGTGTCGTAACTAGAACATTGGTTAATAATATTTAAATTAGACACGAAATAAGGGACTTGTCCGAACCTAGATCTCTGAAAAGTGTAGTGGTTCTCACTTTGGTTCAGCTACACTTTAATTTCCCGGTTGAGCTGAGCCGGGTGGCGACTCCTATACTTTTTATCGAGATTTAGGTCTCGATTCTTTTACGAAACAATTAATTTTCCAAAAAACAAATTCCCAATCAAAAAACCCTACGCGAGGGAGGGCCCCACCCGAAATCGAGGCACCCCTTCCGAAAGGGAGTCCCGCGTCCCATCGAAAACGCGTCGTCCTCTCACAACACTTATTATACATTGTTATACAATCTTCAAATCTTAATATTTGTTATCAAATTGCTAATGTTAATTGATAAGTGCAAATTATACCTAGTTTATTGGGTATAAATTGAATATAAATTGAATTAAAAGAAGAGAGAATTAGCTGAATTGGGACAATTTCAGGTTGCTGGAAGTAATTGTGGAAAATGGAGCAACAAGGTAAACAAGCAGGCTGAAAACTGCTTAAATTGGACAAGAAAAGATAGCCCATTCATCCATGCATAGGGAGAAGAGAAGATGCCAAGACAAGACTTGATGGTCATTAATTATTTTTTGTTTTACTCAAGAATGGATGTGATCCTTATTTTTGGCTGCAAGTGGAGGCTGCCAGCTGCAAGTGGGAGCTGCCAGCTGCAAGTGGAGGCTGCCAGCTCATTACCCCGCAAGTAGAGGCTGCCAGCTCATTACCCTGCAAGTGGAGGCTGCCAGCTCACTACCTTGCAAGTGGACCATTTGTTTAATACTTTCTTTTTCTATTTAAGCCTCATGTTTGGGCATGACTAAGGAGATCCTTGGTTGGGATCATTTTGCATTTCTTTTCTTACATTTCTGCATTTCAAGACTTTGGATGGTGCTCCATCCCCTTGTTCTTCATTTATTTCAATAACATTTTCTTTTATTATATTTTATATTTTATTGAAATTATGAAGCAGCAATCTCAAAGGCAGTGAGAGTAGTCTTTTTCCAGCAGGCTTAAGCCTGCTCGGCAGGCATGTGTAAGTAATGTAGTCCTTAAATGTTTATGAGTAATATCTATTGGAGATTGTTTATTGGTGTGCTTAATAACATTGAGAATGATCACCTCATAACAAGTATATGTAATGAAACCGAGAGGGTATTTGCATTGAGGAAAAATCAATAAACACATATAGACTATGAGACCGAGAGGAGATTAGATGCATGCTAGGGGTTTTTATTTATCAATAAAATGCTTGTTAGAACTTAAGGCATGAAAGTTTTACCTATGAGGAAGAGATTCAAGTAGATTAACTTCCATAGAATCCATGTGAGGGAGAGATCTAAGCATGGTGAGTTAAGAACAAGAAACCTTAGATCCATATGCCTAACATTACTCATAACATATAAAGGACAAGTTAACTTAAAGTGTCTGACCTTGCTTGCTTAAGTCTGCATTCTTTATTATCATATTATCCCACGACCTGAATCTGTTTCATGCAACCTCAACACTGCTGATAATTTATTTTTCTTTTGTTGTTATATTTCAGCTATTATTAACTACATCCATTTATTTGAAAGAAATCAGATCTACTATTTTACTTGAAATATTTGAGGTTGTTCACATCAATCCCTGTGGAAAACGATACTTGGACTCACCACAGTGCTACATTTAGATCTAGTGCACTTGCTAGTGTCACTTTTGGAGACAACATTAATTTTAAATGTAGATTTCCATGTTTATAGATTTGAAGATTTGTTACTGAGAAAGTTGAAATCCACCTTTGAAACGTGAAAATACCTTCTTATATGCTGTTAAATATGCCTTTTTTTTGTTGCAAGAACTGAATAGAATCTCATTTTTAGTGGTACAATTGAAAACCAAGAAGAATTTTTCTTTTTACTAAAGAAGAAGATTGAAGGAACTGAATAGAATCTCAACATTGAGTAGTTTGAGTTTGTCATCTTTTTATATTTGTATCCAACACCTTTGTTGCAAGACATATTAGTATTATCTTGTAATTTAGATTAGGTCCTTCTGTTCCTAATGTATTTATACACTTCTTATACACTGTTATACATTGTTATACACTTCTTATAAAATGTTATATGTTTATACACTTATTATACATTATTATACACTGCTTATACATTATTATACACTGTTTATATACTTCTTATACACCACTTATACACTTCTTATACATTGTTATACACTATTATACACTTCTTATACACTGCTTATACATTGTTATGCACTGTTATGCACTTCTTATACCTTGATTATACCTCAATTATACCTTAAGATACACTATTATTGTGATTATACCTTAGTTATTGCTTATTTATACCCTAAGATACATTATTATATTGATTATACCTTACTTATACCTTAATTATACCTTAAGATACACTATTACAGTGATTATACCTTTGTTATACCTTAATTATACCTTAAGATACACTATTACATTGATTATACCTTAGTTATACATTAATTATACATTAGTTATACCTTAAGATATATTTTTACATTCTAGTTATACCTTAATTATACTTTAAGATACACTATTATAGTATTTATATCTTAGTTATACCTTAAGATACAAAGGTATAATTAGTTATACCTTAGTGAAAAAAAGTATGTCAGAATATATATATATATATGGATTTTGTTTCGAAGATAAAAAACAAAAAACAAAAAAAACTTTCGAGAGTCGCATGACAAAAAAATAAACGGATTGAGAGATAAATGCGAAATTAGATTAAAAATTATAAAAAGAGGAGTGAGAAACGTGGACAAAGTAGAGAAGGTATTTTTGAGATTTTGATTTTTGTTTTGTTGTTTATTCTGTGAATGAATCACGTAAAATTGAATATTTTGTTTTTAGGTATTTTTAAAATTTTGAAAAGTTTTTAATGTATTTATGCAAACTTTTCCTTTTGAGGTAAAGATGTTATATGGTTCCAAAAGTATGTATTTATATAAAATACCCTTATTATTATGGGAAATTGTCATAAATACTCTGTTTCAAAGTTTTTTTTGGTGGCTTACGTTTTATTATTTACTTTTTTACGTTTTTTTTTTAAAAT
This sequence comes from Euphorbia tirucalli, assembly GCA_039660915.1. NCBI lineage: Eukaryota > Viridiplantae > Streptophyta > Magnoliopsida > Malpighiales > Euphorbiaceae > Euphorbia > Euphorbia tirucalli. The sequence goes on along the minus strand of CM077634.1, from coordinate 19,662,531 downwards.
CCAATTCTATTCCACGCTTCTGCTTAAGTTCTTTCTTTTTTTATGTTTTTTGATTTTTTTCTACATTTTCATATTCTCTTCTTCACGTACTTCATTGTTGATCGTGGTTTTGTTGGTGTTATCGATGCTACTTTCTCTTCATCTTCAGTTTCTACATTTGAGAGACGATCAGGTGTTTTTGATCTCCATTTTTCATTTCATGTTTGCGTCAATTTTTTCATTTTTTGTCGAATGTAGTTTAGATTGTGCGTTTCTTTTTGTTTTTGATACAAAAATGGTGAAAGATTGTTAGAATTCTGCTTCTTTTTTGTTTCTTTTTACTTTTGTTATACCTTTTATACAATTGTTATAGTTATACTTCAATTACAGCTTCTGATACAATGTTTATAACTTAGTTATACTTACTGATACACTTTTACACTGATTATTAGTGGATCCTAGGCGAAGTAGTGAAACTAAACCTAGAGTCACACAACTAAGGCAGTGTACCTATCGTTGACAAGTAATAATTCTGGTTGGTCCAGGTATCGATCCCACAGAGAAAAATATTCTTCAAATACTAAACTACTCGGGTTCCTTGCGTGTCCTAGGCGGAACTTAATTTTGGGTCTGATTATACTAACAACTAAATTATTCTACTCCTAGTTGATCTATCCCAGCTTACTTTGCACTTGAATTTGGGTTATCAATTGACGGTTTACCGACCTATGAATGCTAATGGCGATGGCTTTATCAATTAATTAAAATAAATGAATTTGACTCAACAATTAACCCTTAATTATGTTTTTTCGATAATTCAACATAGCGTGTCTAGATCTTTTAGGTCCTTAGCCGGTTTCCCTTGTTTAGAGGCGGTCTAATTCTAAAGCTCAGAAAATAGGGGCACGTAAATTCCACAGTGTCGTCAATACTAATGGTTTCCTAAGCGTCAATCTAGGTAATGCCACAAATATGAACTTAATAAGTTAAGATCTTATGAGACTAGATTATCATTAAAGGAATTGCATAAAGAAAAGGTGTAAAGATTGAAATTAAATTGCAATCAATTGTATTAATCAAGAAAGATGATAAGAATTCAATGTTTACAACCAAACATAATCAATTGAGGAATCAAAACTAACTAATCGAATTAAAAAAGAGAAGAAGAGGAACTTATGCCCTTTTGATCCGATTAACCGGATTCCGTCGGTTGTGAAGATGCTTAGGGTGTACCTCTATAGACAAACTCAATCCGGAACCAAGAACGTCGCAAAAGGGGAAGGTTCAATGCAAAACTTCTACCAATTAAGGTTCAAACTCAAAGAAACAAAGAGTTCAAGCAATCAAACCTAGCTACAAGTTTGTGCTCTCTACTTTAAAAGTCTGGGAAAAGATCCATACAACTTAGAAAAATAGCCTATTTATACGGCTAGGTTAAAACCACTAAACAGAAAAGATGAAAGTAGGGTAACAGCAGAAATCCGGAGCTCGGCACACCGTGCTGATGGTGGCGGCACGCCATGCTGTGTAGATTTGGGGTTGGCACGCCGAGCTGGTGGTAGTGGCACGCCGTGCTGTGTAGATTTGGAGTTGGCACGCCGTGCTGGTGGGAGTGGAACGACTTCGTGCCGATCCACTAGATTCCGCCCCTTGGCAAGCTGGAATGGCACGCTATGCCCTCATTGCGGCACGCCATGCCACCTTGCTTTTCAGCACTTCAAACTCTTCTTCGCCGCCGTCGCTCCAACTTTCGGTCCGGGTCATAATGCCTGTCCAAAACAAACATAAAGAAACATAACCGCACCACAGCCACGGACCACAAAAATGACGCATTATCCAAAATTACAAAAACACCCCTAAAAAACACGAAAAATACTAAAAGTTATGAAAATATAACCAAAACATAAAAATCACAAAATACGCAAAACCAAACAAGCATTCACACAAAGGACTCTAAAAAATTACCGTCTAAACCACAAAATTGCCTAAAAGATAAGGTCAAAAACCGACCTTATCAACCACCCCACACTTAAAGTCTTGCTTGTCCTCAAGCAAATAAACTAAAGACAAAGGAGTAAACTTGCTCGCTTTTACTTGCAAATCGAACTAAGGGTTTAACCGTACGAAATTCATAAACTCAAAAAGGTAAAGCATCACTTTCGAAATGACACTAGGCGCGCCAGGTTCAAAACCACTCAATACCCGAACCCAACAAAATTTAGCTAGTCAATGGGCGAGGAACAAGCAGAGTTGATACGACCACAAAGCACCTCACAAGATGTCACTCTAACGCTCAAGTTCAAGGTGATGCGGACGAGCACACAAAAACAAACAATGGCATATATCACATAGCGAACTAATGGCAATCCCGGTGAAGTCATTAGTCAAGGAGCAAAATCAGAGAACCTGGGGCTTGTAATATTACGGCTTAGTGTAGGTTTGATAAAAGGGAAGTTTTTAGGTGTACAACTCCTACAAATCAAGTGATATATGCAAATTGACTAAGTACTAAAGACAAGTCATGCAATTTCAACTCAAGACTAGTCTTAAAAGTGCTTGCTTTGCTATATTTTTCTCTTTTTTTTTTCTTTTTCTTTTTTTTTTTATATATATATATATAACAAGAAATTCTACTAACAAAAAGAAGGCCTCATCCCAACGGCCAAAGCACAACCCAACGGAAAAAAATAACAAGACATGGGTTAAGGCAATTAGATGATCGCCCTAATCCCTTATTCAAACAAATGAAAATGGAACACATACACCGGCTTAAAGATAAGAGCCGGACAAACAAGGCATGCTTCTACAAACTCCGATTTTTAAGAAAAGAAGCCGAACATACACATTGACTCTATTTGGATTTTTTTTTAAACATAATTTTTTTTCATAGGACTAGATGTGAAAGAGTTGAAATGCAAATGGTGATTGACCCCAAAATGAATGAACAACTTAGCCAATTACTTGATTTAGGAGAGGAGGGTAAGAAAAGAAAATCAAAGTTAATGGTAAAAAGTTAGGATGATAGATTTGGCTTGGTGAAGATTTTTTAAGTAAAAAAGGTTAATTTAGTGGCTTTGGGTCATCTAAGGGATAAATTAGTAGTTAGGATTAGGCTTGTTTAAGTCAAGGGGTTAATCCTAAGGGTCTCCACATACTAAGCTCTCGACGCCAAGTGCAAAACGACACCGGGTTCTACGATCTAGTGTGCCACGATTGTTTTTACCCTAACAAAGAAATGGAACCGATGTGAAATGGTTCCAAAGGCTCAAATTCTCACAAGTGTACTAGGGGTTGTATGCTAGGTCGTGTGACTCAACCAATGTTCCAAGGCGTAATCCTAGCTCAATCATGTAAGTCAAGGTAGAGAGTTAATTCCCTAGTGCAACCTTAATGACAAATCTAACCAATGGTTACCATCAAGAATCACAAATCACGCACAAACAAGCTAATGACTTGCAATCAACTCCCAATATCCCTAGCCAATTGCTACCAATCCAAGCACAGAGACTTAGTTTCGAGGGTAGATTAAGCAATGTTACTCAAACGGCAATTGACACATAAACAACCTAAAAACACTATTATACAAAAAATAAATCAAAGCAAAGCACACCTAAAACCAACACAAAACATCCAAATATGCAAAAACACACACAAACATACGAAATAAAACAACCAAAACGTGCAATGTAGAAAGAAGCAAAAGAAAGGGAGAAATCCCTTTACCCACCCCACACTTAGATTGCACTTACTTCCAAAAGTGCAATGGAAGAAAGAACAAAATAAAGCGGGAAAGGAAAAGGGTTACCTCACATATCGGGGGCTGGTGGTGGTGGAGGCGGGTATGGCCACCCTTGGGCTGCACAAAAACGAGAGGCGAACGCCTCGACATTGGCGAGCTGAGCCACCTGCCGGTCAAGGCGCGCGTTCATCCGCTCCTCGAGCACCAACTGATGGACGGTCAAACCTTCTAGCTGTTCGATTATACCATCCAACCGCCCTTCGATCCGCCCTATAAAATCTAGGCCCACCAAAACATTCTCCTCATCCTCCTCGTTATCCTCAGCTTTCTTACCCTCTTCCTCAGTATCTACGTCCATAGAGGCCTTACCCCTACTTGAACCTCCCGCACTTGAAGTACCTGCAGCTGACACAACATGGGAACAAGACAAAATTCCCCTCGAAAGCTTCTTGGGAATGATGCTATCGAGGTTCTTATAACAAGTATTGCTACGAAAGAAACATGCAATACAAGTTACAATATGCCCTAACCCGAGTTCTGACTTAGATCTGTTATGGTGGGTGTAAAGGGCTTCCATGACGATGAAGCCTATGTGCACTTTAACATCATTATGCACATGCCACAGTATTAAAAGCTCAAATGCATTGACCCGGTTGCTTTCAGTTTTGCCCGAAAAATTAAAACACATAAATTTGTGGATTAATTGCAGGATTGGGTCATGTAATTGGGAGGTTTTAGCAAACCTAGGTTGGTATATCCCTTGACCTACCATACGCCAAAATTTCTTGGCATCCATATCCTCCGGCCATTTGTAACTATTCCCCTCAATTCCTATGCAAGCCTTAAGGCCCTCAATATCTAAAGAGTGTTCAGCACCAAATAGGCAGAAGGTCATAGTCCTAAGGCCGGTATCTGGGTTTATTTTGAAGCTTAAAGTGGAGTAGAATTCTAAGTTCAACTTTCTAAAGACAGGCGGATAAGACTTCACAAACTCATACCACCCTAGATTGGTTAATTTAGCATGCACAGCCTCTGACCTATCTTGCACAAACAAAAATTCCCAATCAAAAGTTCGAAAGGGGGTACTCTCTAATGGAAACAGAGTTTTGTAGCATTTACCTTCATCATCAGAGAGAAAGGGGAAAGGGCATTTATACTTCCTGTAGAGGCTAGTTAAAGGGGCCATTTGCTGCTCAGGAGGTAATTCTTCGTTTGGCACCGGTTCCCGTGACAGGTCTATGGGCCATCGCGAAGAACCGTGTCTCCGATCAGCGACAGTCTTCTTCTTCATCTTACTATTGCACAACCATCAAAACACAACAAAAATCAAAAACAAAAGAAAACAAATCCAATTAAACCCTACTTACATAAACACTTGCCCACTAAATATGAAGATATAAAGAAAAATACTGAAATACAATCACCCTATTAAGCAAGTAACTCAATCAAAATCAAAGTGAGAGAAGAAAGCAATAAAAAGAAGAAAGGAAAATTAAAGCATAAATTCATACCTGGGTTCCAAGGAGAGTGATGCAAAACAAAATCGTAGGTCAAAATAATGATTGAAGAGAAGTGCAAAGGAAGAAAGTGAGAGGGGAAGGAAGAATAAGGATAGAGAGTGAGAAGGCGAGGGTTGGTTCTAGAGAGAGAAAGGGGAGAGAGTGAGAAGGTGAGGGTTGGTTCTAAAGAGAGAAAGGTGCAGAAAGTGAGAAGGTGAAGAAGAAGAAGAAGAAAAAGAATAAGAAGAAGAAGGGCGGATAGAAGGGAAGAAATAAGAGAAGGGTTTATATAGGTGGGCGATTTTTGACCTAAAAATTTGAAATTTAAACTCTCGGCACGCCGTGCTAAACAAACAGCACTGCGTGCTGAGCAGAGCATATAAACTTACCTGGAAACAGCACAAAGGCGTGCCGGCTTGACACGTCGTGCTGTCTTGAAAATCCCTTCTTTGGCACGGCGTGCTAAATTGCAACATGACGTGCTCTTGCTTTTGCATAATCCACTTCCGGAACAGCACGACGGCACGTTGGTGTACTGTATTGGCACGTCGTGCTCCCTTGAAAATCCCTTCTTTGGCACGACGTGCTAAATTTTGGCACAGCGTGCTGCTTGCTCTTGCACAATCCTCTTCCAGAACAGCACGACGACACATTGGCGTGCTGTATTGGCACGTCGTGCTCCCTTGAAAATCCCTTTTTTGGCATGGCGTGCTGCTTGCTCTTGCACAATCCTCTTTAGAAACAGCGCGACGACATGATGGCGTGCTGTGTTGGCACGTCGTGCCCTCTTGAAAATTCTTCCTTTGGCATGGCGTGCTGGATTGCAGAACGGCGTGTGGCTTGGCTCTTGCACGCGATTTGTTCCAGCGGCCTGGCACGATTGCATGCTACACTAGCACGTCACATGCTAACCTCATTCTAATCTTAGCACGGCGTGCCCATGATGGCACGACGTGCTATCCCGGAATTCTGCCAAACTTTGCTTTTTCACACTTTGATCGAGACTGTGATTAACTTGCTTAGTGATCTATTCCTACACACATAAACACGCAAAAAAAAAAAAAAACATATTAACACAAAAATTAATGTACAATGGAGGTACACGTACCTCATTGCTATGTTTATAGTCGGAATAGCTCGACTTCTACACCCACGATTACGCATTACACATCACGAAGGAGTAAGACTTGCTTCTCCTCCTTCACCCCTCCGCTGACGTAGGGCTTCAACCGATGACCGTTTACTTGTTGAATTCCCTCCGGGGTTTCAATTTCCACCATCCCAGAGGGATAGACCTTATGCACGGTAAACGGTCCCGTCCACCGACTTCTCAATTTGCCTGGAAATAGTTTCAACCGGGAGTTATACAAGAGCACCAACTCCCCTTGATTGAAACCTTTCTCTATCACATAAGCATCAATAGGACAAAAGGAGTCTACAAAATTACATCTTTCAACATCTAATGGATATTTCATTGAGTTATAGACGTTGAAACTTACCTCCTCGTTGTGCAACCTAAGAATAATCTTACCTTCCTGGACATCTATCAAAGTCCTACCGGTTGCAAGAAATGGCCTTCCAAGCAAAAGGGGCACCGAGCTATCTTCCTCCATATCCATTACCACGAAGTTCGCGGGGAAGATAAACTTGTCCACCTTTACTAACACGTCCTCGACCACCCCCTTTGGCCTCGTGAGAGATCTATCCGCCAATTGGAGGGTCATATTAGTCGGCTTTGGGTTTCCCAGTCCGAGTCTCCTGAAAAACGACAGAGGCATCAAATTGATACTTGCACCCAAGTCACATAGGGCATTGGCAATCTCCAAGTTTCCTATCTGGCATGGGATAGTAAAACTGCCCTTACCTTTGAGCTTGGGTGGAAGTTTGTTAGTGATAATTGCCGAACATTCCTCTGTTAAAACCACCACTTCGTCCTTGCCTAGCTTTCTTTTCCCTGCCAGAAGTTCTTTAAAGAATTTAGCATAAGAAGGCATCTCTTGGAGAGCCTCAATCAATGGCATATTAAATTCTAACTTCTTAAAAATTTCCAGAAATTTGGAATATTTCTGCCCCAGTTTACCTTTCTTCTCCCTTTAAGGATAAGGGAGTTTAGGCACATAGGCTCTCACTGGGTCAGGAATTTTCCCCTTTTCATTTATGCTAGGTACGGGTTCAGAAATCGAGTCAGGGTTCCTCTCCCGACTCTTCACTTACCTCAGTAGGTTGGGATGGAATATCAGCGTTTTGCATTCGGTCCTCCACTTGCTTACCACTTCGCAGGGTTATAGCTTGAGCTGTCTCCCGTTGATGTCCCTTAGGGTTTTGTTCAGTTTTACTCGGGAGTGCTCCTTGAGGTCTTTCCTACCTCTCCCTACTCATTTGAGCTACCTGCTTGCCCAAATCCCTACAGTATGCCTCATTATTAGCAAGCCGAGACGAGATGTCTTTTAACAAAGACAAAACTGTCTCATCTTGCTTAGACTGTTGAGGCTGCTGCAAGGATTGATCATTAGGAATAAATGGGGCCTTACCTAACCCCTGCTCATGGTGCTCATAATGGAATCCGGAAGGAGGTCTCAACACATTTTGGTTATTACCATAAGACATGTTCGGGTGTTGATACCTTCTTCCGTAATTGTTATTATTATTGAAATTTTGTGGGTAAGAGTTAGAGTTATTGTACCTTTGGTTTCCTCCCATAAAACTTACATTCTCGGGCGGTTGGGCGAATGGATCGCCCAATGCACATTCTTGACCGGGATGCTCCGCTCCACATGATATACACAACACCGGCTGATATTGTGGCGCATTTAAATTCAAACGAGACATCAACAGGTCCAGCTTCTTGTTCACGTGGTCCATGGGTACATCTTGGCGTCCCAAATCCGTAGCCCGAACCTCACTCCTTGTTGGCGTGTTCGACTGCCACAAGGTACTCTTCCTAGCCAGCTCCGCGATCAACTCCTCGGCTTGCGTAGCAGTCTTCTTAAAAATGTCTCCACCTGCAGAAGAATCAATAATGGCATGGTTAGCTGGTGTCAAACCATGATAAAACGTGCTTACCTGAGTGAATCGCGGCATGTCATGGTGGGGACAGTTCCGCAACAACCGTTGAAACCTTTACCATGCTTCGTTGAGAGTCTCAGTCCCAAATTGCCAGAATCCCATAATCTCGTTCCTTAACTGAACCGTCTTTGATGGTGGAAAGTAATATGCTAAAAATTGTTCTTCCAATTGATCCCATGAAGTCACCGACCCAGGTCTCAAGGACTTATACCATTCTATTGCTCTCCCGCATAATGAGAAGGGAAACAACTTCAACCGCACCGCATCTTGGGGCACCCCACCGATTCAGATTGTATCGGCCACCATGAGAAACTGGTCTAAGTGATCATTAGGGTTATCACTTACTCCGCCACTGAACAGCCCGTTCCCTTGGATCAAATTGATCATACTGGACTTCAACTCAAAGTGATTAGCAGTGATGGCTGGGAGAACCACTCCGAATCTGTTCCGGGGTCGATGTGGAGCCATTAGGTCAGTCATGACCATGTTGTCTCTATCACCACCCCTTCTTCTTTCAAACTCCTCCCGCTCTCGCCGGAGTCGCTCTTGCTCAGCTCTTTCCCATAGCTGTCTCTCCTCTTCCTCACGTTGCTGAAGATCCATTTGGACAATTCGCTCTTGTTGTACTCTACGGTTCCTGCTACAAAAATGTTCAATTTCAGGGTTATAGGGTAAAAGCTCAGGGTGCTGAGAACGAGTTCGCATAAGCTAGAAAGCACACATACAAAATAAAAAAATAAAAAAAAAAATTTGCAAGAAATATCCACAGAAAAGAAAAATTATGTAACTATATGCACATAAACAATACCTAGATCAGCAAATAGACCTTTGGTTCAATGATGTAGGAAAATAAATCTCCCCGGCAACGGCGCCAAAAACTTGGTGGATCCTAGGCGAAGTAGTGAAACTAAACCTAGAGTCACACAACTAAGGCAGTGTACCTATTGTTGACAAGTAATAATTCTGGTTGGTCCAGGTATCGATCCCACAGAGAAAAATATTCTGCAAACACTAAACTACTCGGGTTCCTTGCGTGTCCTAGGCGGAACTTAATTTTGGGTCTGATTATACTAACAACTAAATTATCCTACTCCTAGTTGATCTATCACAGCTTACTTTGCACTTGAATTTGGGTTATCAATTGGCGGTTTACCGACCTATGAATGCTAATGGTGATGGCTTTATCAATTAATTAAAATAGATGAATTTAACTCAACCATTAACCCTTAATTATGTTCTTTCGATAATTCAACCTAGCGCGTCTAGATCTTTTAGGTCCTTAGTCAGTTTCCCTTGTTTAGAGGCGGTCTAATTCTAAAGCTCAGAAAATAGGGGCACGTAAATTCCACAGTGTCGTCAATACTAATGATTTCCTAGGCGTCAATCTAGGTGATGCCATAAATATGAACTTAATAAGTTAAGATCTTATGAGACTAGATTATCATTAAAGGAATTGCATAAAGAAAAGCTGTAAAAATTGAAATTAAATTGCAATCAATTGTATTAATCAAGAAAGATGATAAGAATTCAATGTTTACAACCAAACATAATCAATTGAGGAATCAAAACTAACTACTCGAATTAAAAAAGAGAAGAAGAGGAACTTATGCCCTTTTGGTCCAATTAACCGGATTCCGTCGGTTGTGAAGATGCTTGGGGTGTACCTCTATAGACAAACTTAATCCGGAACCAAGAACGTCGCAAAAGGGGAAGGTTCAATGCAAAACTTCTACCAATTGAGGGTTCAAACTCAAAGAAACAAAGAGTTCAAGCAATCAAACCTAGCTACAAGTTTATGCTTTCTACTTTAAAAGTCTGGAAAAAGATCCATACAACTTAGAAAAATAACCTATTTATACGGTTAGGTTAAAACCACTAAATGGAAAAGATGAAAGTAGGGCAACAGTAGAAATCCAGAGCTCGGCACGCTGTGCTGATGGTGGCGACACGCCGTGCTGTGTAGATTTAGGGTTAGCACGCCGAGCTGGTGGTAGTGGCACGCCGTGCTGTGTAGATTTGGGGTTAGCACGCCGTGCTGGTGGGAGTGGCACGACTTCCTGCCGATCCACTGGATTCTGCCCCTTGGCAACTGGAATGGCACGCCATGCCCTCATTGCAGCACGCCGTGCCACCTTGCTTTTCAGCACTTCAAACTCTTCTTCGCCGCCGTCGCTCCAACTTTCAGTCCGGGTCATAATGCCTGTCCAAAACAAACATAAAGAAACATAATCGCACCACAGCCACGGACCACAAAAATGACGCATTATCCAAAATTACAAAAACACCCCTAAAAAACACGAAAAATACTAAAAGTTATGAAAATATAACCAAAACATAAAAATCACAAAATACGCAAAACCAAACAAGCATTCACACAAAAGACTCTAAAAAATTACCGTTTAAACCATAAAATTGCCTAAAAGATAAGGTCAAAAACCGACCTTATCAATTATACGTTCTGATTCTCTTATTATACATTCCAATTCACTGATTATATTTTGTCTATACTTTGATAGCTTGTTTATACCTTACTGATACTCTGATTATATTCTATTTGGTCATGGTGAGTTTTCTATTGTGATTTTGTATGACTTTTGCAGAATATTGTTTTATACATTTTGTATACTTTTTTTGTTTTTGTAGTTTGATACAATTATTTAGGTTAGGTATACATTAGACCTTGTTTATAGCTTAAGTTCACAGATTATACCTTAGTTATACCTTATTTATACCTCAGTTGTACCATCTGAGACATTAACACACTAGTTATGCCTTAGTTATATCTTAAGATATACTTATTGTAGTTTTGAATATACTACTTATACCTTTGATACTCTTATTATACCTTTTGATACGCTGATTATACCGTAGTTATGCTTTCTGATACACTGATTAGACCCTAGTTATACTTACTGATACTTAGTTATACCTTCTGATACACTAATTATACCTTCTGATAACTGATTATACCTTATTTATACATTGTTTAAGTATTGTAGTGTATAACAGTGTATAAGCAGCTTATAACAGTGTATATGCAGTGTATAATAGCGTATAAGTAATGTATAACATTGTATTTATAACATTTATGAATATTATACCTTGTGATACACTGATTATACCTTAGTTATACATTGTTTATACATTTGTAAAATTATTAGCCTTGTTTATACATTGATTATACCATCTGATACTTTGATTATACCTTTTAATAAACCAATACTATAATTATACCTTAGTTATACCTTTTGATACACTTATTATACCTTTTGGGACTGTGTTTTAGGACTGCACTTTGGGACGACATTTTATTTTATTAATGGGATTATAGCTTTTTGGACTGTATTTTGAAACTACACTTTGGTACTGCATTTTATTATTGAGACTGCATTTTTAGGACTGCATCTTTTTGGACCGCATTTTGAAACTGTATTTTCGGATTGCATTTTGTTATTGAGACTGCATCTTTTGAGACTACATTTTATTATTGAGACTGCTTTGGGACTGTCTTTTGGGACTGCTTTTTATTATTGAGACTACATTTTAGGACTGCACTTTTGAGACTGTATTTTATTATTGAGACGCACTTTTGGACTGCACTTTTGGGACTGAATCTTTTGGGACTGCATTTTGTGACTGCATTTTATTATTAGTACTGTATCTTTTTAAACTGCACTTTGGTACTGCATTTTATTATTGGGACTGCATCTTTTTGAACTGCACTTTGGGACTACATTTTGGGATTGCATTATTAGGACTGTATCTTTTTGGACTGCATCTTAAGTGTATTTTAAGATATAACTAAGATATAAGGTATAATCACTGTAATAGTACATCTTAAGATATAATTAAGGTATAACTGATTCATTGTAATAGTATATCTTAAGGTATAACTGATGTATAATCATTGTAATAGTATATTTTAAGGTATAATCACTGTAATAGTGATCTCAAGTATATTTTAAGATATAACTAAGGTATAATCACTGCAATAGTATAACTTAAGGTGTAACTAATGTATAACTAAGGTATAATAATTGTTGTACCTTACTTATACCTTTGATACTCTTAGTATACCTTAGTTATACATTTGTACAACTTTTATATCTTAATTATACCTTTGTTATACTTTTGATACTCTTATTTATACATCGTTTGTACTTTATTTATACATTTTTAAGCATTATCGTGTATAAGCAATTTATAACAGTGTAATAAGTAGTGTATAATAATGTATAAACACTGTATAACAATGTATAAACAATGTAATTATAACTTTTATAAATGTTATACCTTACTTATGTCTTGTACACGTAATTATAACTTTTAATAAAGTATAATTAATGCACCATAAGGTAAAATTAGTATATAATAAGGTATAACTAAGATATAGTCAGTATATCAGTGAGTATAACTAAAGTATAATCAAAGTATCAGATGGTATAATCAATGTATAAACAATGTCTAACAATTTTTTTTATTGTTGTTATATATGTTTTCATTGTCACATACGTTGTTTATACATTTTTTTCTATTATATACTATTTTTATACATTATTTATACACTATTCATTCAAAGACTAAAGGTAAAAAAAACACCAGAAAAAAATATATACATATGGATCTTGTTTTGAAAAAAAAAAAAGAAAAAAACATTCGAAAGTCACATGATAAAAAAAATAGACGGATTGTGAGATAAATGCGAAATTAGATTAAAATTATAAAAGAGAAAAAATAAAAGTGGACAAAATAGAGAAATATATTTACAAAAGTTTTGAAAGTATCTTTATAATTTTATGAAGTTTTGAAAATATATTTACTTTGCCTTTTGAAGGTTTTTTTTTTTTTCAAACCAGAATTTTTTTTCTACATATTTGTAGAATCCCCTAATATTATTTGGTAGACTAATTAAAATCTACAGTTCTCTCAATTCGCTTCTTCTTCTTCTTTTGGTTCCTTTCTGTGCCTCAACTTCGAACAGTTTACAAACCGACAATCACTGAGGTTCGTTTATTTAGTTTCCTCCCCGCAAATATCTTCGGCTGTCTCAACAATCATCGGTTAACGATTCTGGTAAGTATCGGCAAGTCTCAAAGCCCTTGTTTTTCTCTTGCATTCAAATGTTTTATCGCAGTAGATTATGCCCCAGAAATCTTCATACCCTTAAAAAGAATCGCAGCCCTAGGCCTTCTTTCAATGCTAACAATGAAGAAAACTCTAGTTCCTGCACGAATTTACTAATTGGTCCTAGTGTGAACTTCGACTCCTCGAGATATGTATTGGGTCAGAATTCAATTTCTTCAATTCTCAGCAAATCCAATAACCCCAATTTTATCATTCGTCCTAATTCTGTTACTAGTCTGCTTTATAGTAAAAACCCTTACTTTATGAGAAATTACTCTTCTGAGAAGAACACAGAAGGTGAGTCGGGTAAGTGGACCGAGGAGATAGAGTATTTAGATGAGTCAGGCAGTGTAATTTATAGTGGTAAAGGTATAAGGTCAGTTGAGCCAGGGGCTGATGATCATGTGATGGTTGGTGAGCTGAAGAAGCCACTTTTGAATGTTGTTGCTGTTGGGAAGCTTGTTGAGGTTGCGAAGAGGTGGAAATGGGGGCCAGAATTGGAGACCCAATTGGAGAAGTTACAATTCGTACCTAACATGACTCATATTGTTCAGGCTTTGAAAATTATCAATGATACTGATGCCTCATTGAGCTTGTTTAAATGGGCCAAGAGGCAATCTTGGTACGTGCCAAACGATGAATGCTATGTGTTGTTATTTGATGGGTTGAATCAAAGTAGAGATTTCGATGCAATTCAATCATTGTTTGATGAGATGGTTCAAGATTCAAGTAAGGGTGGGATTTCCTCGATTGGTGCTCATAATAGAGTAATACAGTATCTGGCTAAAGCAGAGAAGTTGGAGCTAACATTTTGTTGTTTCAAAAAGGTTCAAGATTCGGGATGTAAAGTTGACACTCAAACTTATAATGCACTTATAACCTTGTTTTTGAATAAGGGTTTGCCTTACAAATCATTTGAGATATACGAGAGCATGGAAGCAGCAAAATCTTCTTTGGATGCGTCAACATATGAGTTGATGATACCAAGCTTAGCAAAATCAGGCCGTCTTGATATGGCCTATAAGCTTTTCCAAGAGATGAAGGGAAGGAATTTTCGGCCAAGCTTTAGCATTTTTTCGTCACTTGTTGATTCGATGGGGAAAGCAGGGAGGTTGGACACATCTATGAAGGTTTATATGGAAATGCAAGGTTTTGGGCTCAGACCATCTGCAACTCTATATGCTTCTTTGATTGAGTCATATACCAAGGCTGGGAAGTTAGATGCAGCTTTCAGACTTTGGGATGAGATGAAACAAGGCGGCTTTAGGCCAAACTACGGGTTGTATACGATGGTTATTGAATCGCATGCAAAGTCGGGGAAGCTTGATACAGCAATGTCTATCTTTAAAGATATGGAGAAGGCTGGATTCTTACCCACCCCATCTACGTATTCATGTCTTCTTGAAATGCATGCTGCCTCTGGGCAAGTAGATTCGGCTATGAAGCTGTATAATTCGATGACAAATGCTGGTCTGAAACCGGGTTTGAGTACGTACACTTCGCTTTTGACTCTTCTGGCTAGTAAGAAGCTTGTGGATGTGGCTGCAAAAATTTTGCTCGAAATGAAGGCTATGGGTTTTTCTGTTGATGTGACTGCCAGTGATGTTTTAATGGTGTATATCAAGGATGGCTCTGTCGACCTGGCCTTGAGATGGCTACGATTCATGGGTTCATCCGGTATAAGAACGAATAATTTCATAATACGCCAATTGTTTGAGTCTTGTATGAAGAATGGTTTATATGAATCAGCCAAGCCTCTCCTAGAGACCTATGTGAACTCTGCTGCTAAAGTGGATCTGATACTGTATACATCCATTCTCGCCCATTTGGTCCGATGCCAGGTAGAGGAGAATGAGAGGCATTTAATGTCAATCCTCAGCACTACAAGACATAAGGCGCATACTTTTATGTGCGGACTTTTCACTGGTCCGGAACAGAGACAGCAACCTGTGTTAACCTTTGTGAGGGAGTTTTTCCAGGGCATTGATTACGAGTTGGAAGAGGGTGCTGCGAGGTACTTCGTGAATGTTTTGCTCAATTACCTTGTTCTAATGGGGCAAATAAACCGAGCTCGATGTGTCTGGAAAGTTGCATATGAAAACAAACTTTTTCCCAAGGCTATAGTCTTTGATCAGCACATTGCGTGGTCCCTTGATGTTAGGAACCTATCAGTAGGAGCTGCTCTTATAGCTGTTGCTCACACGCTTCATAGGTTCAGAAAGCGCATGCTATATTATGGTGTCATACCAAGGCGAATCAAATTGGTTACAGGACCGACTCTAAAGATTGTGGTTGCACAGATGTTGAGCTCAGTAGAGTCCCCGTTCGAAGTTAGCAAGGTGGTTTTGAGGGCACCGGGAGACTCTGTCATGGAGTGGTTTAAGAAACCTATCGTGCAGCAATTTCTTCTGAATGAGATTCCTTCTAGAGCTGACATACTCATGCACAAACTCAACACATTGTTTCCGAGTTCTGCACCTGAAATTCGATCGCTTTCTCCTCCTAAACCCCTCATTTCGGGGAGGGCTAATTAATATCTTATGTTGCTGAAATGAGTTGCTGGTGTACTGGCTGGAGAGGAGAAAGGAAAGGAATTGCTAAATGAATACTTATGGTTTTTTCTTATTCTTAACTTCGTTCAACTGCAGTCGCACATTCAAATTGCATAATGTACCGGGAGAGAAAAATGAAATGGAGGCATTTTGGCTTGCTATATTGTATTTAGTCCGTGGAACTGGTGATTATCGCCATATAAACCAATTTAATCGAATGACAAGGGCTTAAATACTCGCTCACAGAAGAGTAATTTGTGCTATAAAAGTCATAATTTTTTTTATAAGAGTTATTGAAGTTAGAAATCTTGATTTGAATTTGTACCTTTCAGAGAGATGAGTTGATTCACCAAGTTTGGATTCCAATGCCTAGCCTTTCACTATAAAGTCCAAGTCCAAACCGGACCCAAGAATGAGTCTAGGCCACAGACCATATCTGAGTCATCAGTTTCCGTTCCCTACCATACGTGGCTTCATCTGCTTTGGAGTACAGTAGTTGAGATTCTATCCACACAAAAACCACACCAAATCATCTTTCTCTACCACACCAAATCATCTTTCTCCATTCTATCTTCTATCCTCTCCATTATTTTACCCTATCAAATAATGCTTTTCTGTCTCAAGTTTTCTTCTCCTCCGCCATTTCAAATGCTGCATACCAGAAATCAAAATTTCACAATTACTGATGTTCTGATTTATTCAATATATTATCACGTAATTGTGTCATAATTACATAACTGTGTCATAATTGGTTTCTTCCTGACCTGACCTGTTAATCCAAATATCGAATGGGAATCCTTTATTACCTTTAAATTACAATTCAATGTTGAACCCTTCCCTTTCTTTATCCGAAACAGCTCGCTGTTCATCAATCTTTGCGGTATGCTTGCTTTTCTTCATTTTTCAAGCTTAAATCTTGCTACCCATTTGCTTTCTAATTGTATTATTCTCCCTGACATCATCTTTTCTCTCTGTGTAGAAGCCAATTTCAGAATCTTTTGGATTTTCTTCCAGGCAGAATTCCTTCCTTAGAGGACAGTTTCATACCAGACTTCTGTATTCTTCTTATAAGCTACTCAACGCTACTCTAACAAAATCTGCAGGTACCCTTTAATTTGCACCAGAATGAACTTGCTCTAATAATTTGGTACTGAACTTGGTTTTTTTGTTCAAATTAGTACAAATGTGGCAGCTGTCAACCTATGATTCTTTGGTTTTGTAACACATGTCAATTTCTAATTGCCACATGCGTTATTTATTGGAAAATTTCTAATATGGTCTTGGTCCATGTGGTCCGCACCGTTGGATGTGTGACATGTGGGCAGCTATATTAATGTAGCTATTTATTGATGACAAAAATTCATAATTGAATGGAAAGTAATACTCAAATTTATTTTGAGACCCTTGAAGGGTCAAATATACCCTTTATATGAACAATTGAAATAAATGCTTGAAATTGCTGAAAATTTTAGGCTCAAATACCTTTCTTTAACCCTTGTGCTATCTTATTTTTATCATTTTACCGCTGTCCTAAGTTCAATACCCAATTGACCCCTGGGATATTCAAAACTGCTTCAAAATGGCCCAAAACGTACGTATTCCGTTAATAAATATGTTTATTTTGGGCCATTTAGAGCTTTTGCATAGCACAAGGGCAAAAAGGAAACGTCCATAGGATTGGGGTAAAAGGGCAAACCGTTGATAGCATGCAAAAAGGTCTTTAAGCCGAAAATTTTATATTCTATGAATTTGAGTGTGCTGGATGGATATTAGAGACAGTTATGATCTCAGAATCTGTAGTTTGAGAAACCTTGTTAATAAGAACATTCGTAGGACATTGAGTTGGAGGATTTCTTCGATTTTGTTATTAGCAAGAGTACGTTCAGAATATGTGATTGAATTCAAAAATTTGAGTCAGGTTATAATTATTGTGTGGTTTATCTATATTGAAGGCCTTGTAGTTTCACCTACCTGTGTTCTTCCATTAACTGAAGAGAATGTGGAGAAGGTTTTGGATGAAGTCCGGCCCGGCTTGATGGCTGATGGTGGAAATGTGGTGTTACATGAGATAGATGGCCTCGTTGTAGTACTAAAACTGCAAGGAGCATGTGGATCATGTCCAAGTTCTACTATGACACTAAAGATGGGAATTGAAACTCGGTTACGGGACAAAATACCAGAAATCATGGCTGTGGAGCAGATCCAAGACATGGAAACAGGACTCGAGCTCAACGATGAAAACATCGAAAAGGTTCGACTAACTAGCATTCAGTCGTCTAGCTATGCATATATTGACATTTCTCTAGTTTCAAGTGTATAACTAGTCCATTTCTCAATGAAATTGGACATTTATAATAACAAAGATATAGATTTCTCGGTTACAGAGTTACGCAGAGAGAATGTCCAAACACGAAAATTTGATCCAGTGCTTGACTCGATGTGTACATTTTTTAGTCTATAAACCTCAATTTGTGTTATAGGTTCTTGCTGAGATAAGGCCATACCTAGCTGGGACAGGAGGTGGAGTGCTTGAACTCGTTCAAATCGATGATTACGTTGTCAAGGTACGACTTAGTGGACCAGCAGCAGGGGTTATGACAGTTCGTGTTGCTCTGACGCAAAAGTTGCGAGATAAAATACCAGCCATTGCAGCTGTGCAGCTGATAGAATGATATGAAGGAACATTTGAGAACCTTAATATTGTGTAGACGGGACATACATGTTCTTAAGCATATGT
This sequence comes from Euphorbia tirucalli, assembly GCA_039660915.1. NCBI lineage: Eukaryota > Viridiplantae > Streptophyta > Magnoliopsida > Malpighiales > Euphorbiaceae > Euphorbia > Euphorbia tirucalli. The sequence goes on along the minus strand of CM077634.1, from coordinate 19,643,835 downwards.
AAATGTATATGCATATTGCAGTTTATTCATATTCTTCAAGGCAGAGATTCATTGTTTTTTCAGTTTTTAGCCTGCATTACAGTTAGTTTACTGACCAGACATTGTGATGGTATAGTGTGGCATTTGTAAGAAAACATTCAGTACTAGAACAATTTCTCTTTGGTCTGTTTTAACCTTCTAGGAAAGATGGTCACTGAACTTTTTGTTGTACACTTTTTTGGAATCAAAATTTCACATGTTTAACACAATTTGTGTATGGTATTGACTCTTACCAACATGGCATCTGAATTTCTTTGAAAGATTTGGGATTGTAAAGCATTAATACTCTTCATGCCTGAAATTACTAATAAGCTTTTGGGTAGTTTTGTAATTCCCTTTTCTTGCAAATAGAGAAAGAGTAGTCAGTCTGCTCATAGATTGGAGGCTTTGAAATTCAAGTCAGTATCGAGTATAGAAAATAGTAACTCCCAAGAGGAGAGAAAATTGTTTAATATGGAAAAACCACATTCCAAGCACATTTTTCTATGGGATTGTAATATCCATTAACTGGTGTGTGACACAATTTTTATTAACACGTGTCACTAGTTTAGAAGTTTGATTTACATTTGTATCTATTGCATGCCTACATAGAAAGTATGATGCAGATTCTTCCAGTGAACTCTAGAGTCTCCTACTTTTCACAAGAATTGTCACGTGCTGATTAATAGAGACTGCAACCCACACGATATAAATGTGTCAACTTTGGAGCTAATGTTATCAAAATAGAAATATTATATATTCGATGTGCTGAAATCCATAAAAGTTCAGGGAATTCAGGATGTGTTTTGCCATAATCAATTTGCATCATTTATCATAAACTGTAATAAGATTGAAAGCTAAAACTGCAGTAAACATTGGAACTATGTCTGTTTCATATATACTTGCATTGCATTACATTTTTTGTAGGGGAGCAAAGTAAGAGGCAGTGAAATTAAGCAGAGTTTACATGTGTATATAGTTTCTGACAAGTCATGAACAAAATTTGTAGTATGATGAATAGAATTTAGAAGTCATCATCATCATCTTTTCTGGATCCAGTGAATCTTCTAACAACAGCAGCAGCAGCACCCAGAAAAAGAAAGAAAGCCAAGGTCTCAAAGCCACCTCCAATGCCAATGGCAACACTAGGACCAGGTACAAAAAATGAAAATGGAGACCATCCCCATCCTCCATAGAATGGCACTCCATATCCATACCCATATCCTCCTACTAATGGTGGTGCTACTGGTGGATTCACATATATATTTGTCCTGCCAATAAAGTTAAAAAAAAGAAAATCTTTACATTCAATCTCTGGGCTTTAATTTGCTGATAAAATATGATAGTATAGGAGAAAAGGTAAAAATATGATAGTATAGGAGCAAAAAGGTCCTTAAGCCTATAATCGTCTTGATACATCACAAGCTCCATGTAACAGGGGCGGCGTAATATATGTGTCAAGGAACCGCTAACCTAAAGTTTGAGTTCATAGTTGAGGGTCAGAAACAAAATTTATTCTTTGTGACGCATTCCTACACACAAATGCCCATATATGTAAAGCTTGAAATGTATAGAATACAAACTCACTTTTAATTTATGTCGAAATTTCATCAATAATTAAACTCTCCACCGTTTCATCTAAAATTCTCTATATTATGTGAAGGAACTGATTTTTAATAATAATCCAATTCGAATGAATTGTAATTTGATTACACTCAACTCCTGAACTTTGAATGTTATTCATATTTAGCTCCTCGGTGAGTACACCTACATACAGCTAGGCAATAACTATAGTTGAGTGCTAAATGTAATCAAATTCAATTAGTCGAGGAGCTAAATTTCAATAATAATAAAAAAAAGTCAAATAAATCATTTAGCACAGCACACACAAACATGAGTAATTAATTAATAATGAGTAGAAGAATAAAAAGAATATAAAATAGAAAAATACCTAGAGTTATTTTTGATTCTAGGGGAAGATTTAGGGGCAGAATAAGACTTGAAAGCTTGACCACCAACTCTACCCCCAGATTTAGCAGCAGATGCATCACTCACTGACCCAAGCGTAAGAACTCCAGCTGCCAGTGTTACTATTGCTAGCTTTGCTACTAGGTTCTCATCATTCTTTCTCCTAATTAATTCAAATCCAATTAATTAAGATTCAATTAATCCAAGAAATAACAGCAGTATTAAACATACATCAAAATTAATTACCTGGTGGAAGAATCGTCATTATTGTGATGGTGATTTCGGGATTGGGTGCAAGAGATTGAAAGTTTTGGTATGGGCTTTCGGAATTGAGCGATGAGATTATGATTGGTTATGAAACTTTTCTGAGATGATGATGCTATTACAGCAATCGACATTTTTATTGTTATACTCAATTCCTTTTTCTTTGTTTTCTGTCGTTAAGGTTGCAATGTTTTTAGCATAAAGCCCTGAGTTTCAGAGATTTTTATCCACTTCATGATTGGGATTTGGCCACGTGGTTCAATTTTAATGGCTGGAGTGAACATTCATGAATAAATGGGACTTATTTGGTTTCAAGCTCCATTTTCATATTTCTAAAAGTATGCTATTTTTGTAAATATCTCAAATATCAATTATGAAATAACATAAACATTGAAAACAATTTATGAAGTTGGTGTTTTATAAATTTAATATTAAAAATTATAAACACACCATTTTTATTAAAGCAACGTGACTTTCAATATAGACGTGATTTCATGATAATATCATATGTTAATCACGTTACTCGTAAATTGTTTTATGTAGTAAAATTATGAGCACCTGAACTTTTATCGATTTTACAACGGGTATCTGATCAATATTTTAAAAATATTAAATAAATGATGGTTTTGTTTTGACAATACTCTCCTCAATAATCAGTGCTTTAGAGAGGCTCTGCTTGTTGACACTACTCACCTGTTGTGGGACTATGTTCTGCCGGGAATTTCTCGTTTTCAGTACCAGTGAAAGCATGCATAAATATGAATGATTCGAGGCTCGATAGAGGTGTTCATGGGCAGTGGTAAAGTCTAGTGATAAAGCTGATCTGGTGTGAATAATGCTCTCTTATCTTCGTATGTGCAATGTGGATATTTTGGAGAAGTTTTGAAGGTGTTTGATCAAATGCCTCACAGAAATGTTGTTTCTTGGAATACTTCGATTTCAGGTTTTGCTAAGCAAGACAGAATTTTCGCGGCACTGGATGTATTTAGTAAGGTGCAGAGTGAAGGAGTGGAATTTATTTGGTTACAATCACAATAATTCTACCAATTTGTGCGCCGATGACTGCAGTTAATTATTAACAGAAAAGAGTTGCATGCACAAATTATTAAATCAAACAAAAGATCTGATGTGCAATTTTTCTAAACTAACTTATTGATATGTATGTGAAATGTGGAATGTTTGGTTATGGAAGCAGACTATTCCATAAAAATAATGCAATTGTTCGATGAAATGGTTTTATGTGGTGTGATGCCAGATAAAGGTACCTTCTTTGCATTGTGCCATGCTGGACTAACAGAATGGGAAAAAGCTGTTGGAAGTCTCTCCTTGTTTAGACTTTAGAGAATTATGCTTGTTTGATAGAAATTTTGGGCTAGGGCCGGAAGAATATAGGAGGCAATAGAGATAGTTAAGAACATGCCGATGAAGCCAGCTGCAAGCATATGGGGATCGTTGCTAAATTCGTGTCATCTTCACGGTGACATCTGGCTCGGAGAAGTTGTAGCAGAGGAATTGTTTGAGCTCGAGCCGAATAATCCTGGGAGTTATGTTATGCTCTCGAATATCTACGCAAATGCAGGGATGTGGAACACGCTATAGAAGGTTCCAGAGGTAATGCATGCTAGAGGAATTAAGAAAGATGTCGGTTGTAATTGCGTGCAATTAAAGAATGAAATTCACACTCTCGTGGCGGTTCTCAGTTTTGAAATTCTGCTGCGTATAAACAGATGTGAAATGAATTATGATCACAAGCTATGAAAGAAAATGGTTATGTCCCTAACACAAGCGTTATTCTCAATAATGTAAATGAAGAAACAAAGGCAATGTTGGTATGTGGGCATAGCAACTGTTCTTGCTCTTATAAATACAAGCAGTAGAATGCCAATAACAATTACAAAGAATCTTCGTATTTGCTTCGATTTTCTCAGTTGGATCAAGCAATCAAGTTGTGGCAAGATTAACAGGAAGAATGATATAGTTCTAAGACATACAAATCGCTTCCACCACTTCAACAACGGTGAATGATCTTGTAAGGATTAATTCTGGTCAAGTTTATCTACAATACATAATATCTCTCTTATTATCCAATTTTAAGAATGAACCACCTCAACTAGTTGATTTGAAAGACTAGGAGAAAGACAATACCGGTAACTAAACTCTATAGCTTGTACCAGTAACTGAGCAAATCAATTCCCCTAAATATATATCTGTAGGGAGCGGTGAAGAGTTTTAACTCTGACTAACCTGTCTGGGTTGAGCCAGCTTCGGAGCAGCTTTTATTGGACTTACCAGTAAAAAGGCTAGCCCAAGCCCAAACCCAACACAAATTGTTTATTACTTTTATGGGCTCGGGCTTTTGAATCAATTTCCAAGCCTCAGCCAAAGTCACCTATTTATTTTTTCGAATGAAAAACATAAATAAAAAGTAACTATATATATGTATATATAAAATTATTTGGATAGGTCTGAACTAGACTTGGATTTTTAGCTTGTTTCCAAACCCAACCCATGTATATATTCGGATTTTAGTGGGTTTGAGCTATACCGAGCTATTTTTAAAATATATATATTTAAACTCATTCCATATAGAACGAATATGAAATAAGTGGAAGTGTGGCTAATCTTGAACAAAATTATCAATGTAGTCATTTTTTTATAGTGAAAAAATCTAGTGATGTTAATACATTAGACAAGTGAATAAGTGGTTTATGCACATGAGAGGATATAAAAAAAGATTTGTTTTTGGGTTTTTGTTTGATTTATTGTGGGATTACATGTGAGGCCACGTGCCTCATTCAAATAGGGTAACCCAATAATGAGCATGTGAATCTGTTATTTTTTGTTCTTTGTTAGAACTGATAGCTTATATTTGCGTAATTTGCATCCAAGTTTTAGCATATACAATCTATTTTTCTCCAGATAGATAAGGTCAGTTTCGAAATTGTTTATTTAAATGGCATCAGGTGATTCACCTACAACTAAAAAATAATATATATATATATATTCTTTTCTGTTTTATTATCTTTTAAACAATTGGCTCAGCCTATTACTTTCTGTTAATATTCCGTTTGATATTAAATTTATGAGTCTGTTTAGTTCTACTGTTGCTGTTGTTCATGTTGTTGTTATTTATTATTTGCTGATTGATAATTAGTATTTGATAAAAACATGATTAACTTTTGCTGTTGGGATATAAAATAATTAATATAGAAATAAAAAAAAAAGTTTTATTGAAAAACATGTTTTATTTACTGATGGGAAATAACATGTTTTCTTTTATAAAATTCTAACAGCAGCTGTTATCAAAACCTAACTAAATACATATTTTTGGTGTTCGATATCAAACAACAAACAACACCTAAAAAATAGGTATCGAAATGGGCTCAAAATATAATAATTAATCTTCCTCCTCCTGTGGCACTAATTTGGTTGTACGGACACTCATTTGCTTACCACATTGATTCCTATATTTCTTGCATGAAAATGGCATGACATATGCTTACGTGTCAAGTTTTCATTGGAAAGGTCCATATGAACCGGGTCTATTGTATAAATTATTGAGTTGAAAGAAAGAGACATAATGGGTGTACACATTGGTTTTAGTTAATTATATGGCATAAGAACCGCTAGCAGGCATGTGCAGCAGCTGCACATATATATATCAAATCAAGATATGTAACAAATGGTCACACATTATTCATACATTTTTTTCTCAATCTTGTGGATGATTAAAAAGGTCGGTATAAGTGCCAAGTTGTACACTTTTTTATTCCTTTTTCGAGATTCCAATTTTGAAGGAATTAATTCCTTTTTTACACCAATTTTGCGGCGATAGAGAGGAGAATTCATTGGATTAAGCATTACATTTTCAGTTTAATTACATAGTCCTTCAAGTTTTCGATTATAACTTAATACAACTTTCTGGGATAATTTGGATAATTTTATTAAATTTTTGGAGAAAATCAATTTTGTTCTTATTGTACAAAATGATTGCCCTTGTGATATTTTACTTTTTTATGCAAAAATTGTGTATGTAATTTTTGTGGGTATTTAATAAAATTTAGTTAGGACTCCACTATAAAAGCAAAGTCAAACTATATTTCTATCTTGAGAGCAACATAGCGCCATTGTGTACAATATAATAAATTCATCTATATAATAAATTCAACATAGCGCCATTGTGTACAATATAATAAATTCATCTATATCTATATCTCTTTTTTTTTTTTTTTTCTTCTCTCTCAATCGTAGCTTTTTTTATTAAAATCAGATGATATAAGTTGTTTAAGGGTCAGTTTGGGATTGCTGTTAGTGAAAGTATCGTTAGGGAAAGTTAGGTTTCATTACTTTATTTAAAAGTAGTTTTAAGTGTTTTTCCAATACTTTTATTAATACAATATGACTTTTATCAATTGTGCATTTGAGGCTGCTTTCTGCAGCCCCAAAAGCAGCTTTCAGCCAAAGTAAGATTCCCCTTACTTTAGTTGAAAGCTGCTTTCGGAGTTGCGGAAAGCAGCCCCAAACGCAGCCTAAGATGATCCTCTAAATCACTAAATATAATTACAATGTATCACTCAATGCAAAGAGGAATGATTTATCTTAAAGTACAATTTTGATGCACTAAAGCTTGCAAGTTCAAGTCACCAAAATTATATATTATTATATTATAATTTGAAAAGTTAAAGGGTCACATGTGAAATTAACTCATATGGTTCTTTTCAAAAAAAAAAAAAAGTAAATTAACACATATTATTATGTTGTAAATTAAAACAAAAGGACATCATATTATCAAGGAATATAGTTGTACAATTGATCATTGATATTGTCAATCTTATAAAAATAGCACCAATAACTTTTTAATTTAAACTATTCAACTTCTTTTTTTTTGTTTTTTTGTTTTTTTTTTTGCCCACAATGGAAACAGTTACATTAACGAAGAATATTTGGTTCCATACTCCAATTTTGAGGTCAAAAGTCAAACCACAACTTTTTTTTCCCCTTTTTTGAGCCTAATGGAATGGTTTAGCTATGAATGAGAAATAAATAATCATTTTTCATTCATTCCACCATCAATTAAAAGTACTCCGTACGTTATTATTTGTTTCATGTGAATACAACTACTGCCTTATTTTGACTCTAACTATAAGTGTTTTTTCTTGACTTACCTTCATTGGTTTTTTTCTTTTTTAGTTCTATATTATTTTTAAAAAAAAATCAAAATGTAAAATTTGAGAACTAATGTAATATTAGTTTGGTTGTTTAATTTCGGGATTAAAGCCCGAAATAGAGACTTTTTTGGGATTTGATTTATCTAACATATGTCTAGTTGGTACTTGGCTTATTGATTTGGTTATTTTGATATCCGGCCTATAGAAATCAGGAAAATTTTTACCCGAACAATAAAATTTAATGATATTGATAATATTGGTGGTTCAAAGAATACTAGTAAAGAGTTGGAATAATCTATCTATTACAATAGCAATGATTATGTAAGTTATCATAGTGATATTAATAATTGTCTAAAAACCAAAATATTCTTAGATTTTAATAGGCCAAGTACTAGATGTTTTTGATTTGGAAAAGTCTAGTACCAAAAAGACTATATCAATTTGTTAGTGAATAAGTGGATAGATTCTTGATACATCAAGCTCCAAAAAGGTTTTTCTTTCTTTCATCCCCTAGACTATTGGAATGCACCATCTGTCTCCTACGATATCATAATTTGGGCAAAAAGCACCATATTTCATTGAATGTTGCATGTCTTGTATAGAAACAACTATGTTTTAATGAAGTATTATGTAATTTTTATTAGATTTATAATATTGCACTGTAGTTCATTTAATTCTCTTAAAAGCAAATTAGCATGAAACAAAATGACATTAGCTCATATTATAATATTACATGTGACAAATATTCAATTCCAATAGTCAAAGTCAAAGGGTGAAAGTGCCAAATATTTCATTCCCGTAGGGTGAAAGGGCATCCAATGAATGATACAGGGGTAAATTAGTCTTCAATCATAGTTTCAGCATTGGCAATGTCATTGACTTCCGTTTTGAGTTTCAATGCTCACAATTTGAATATACTTCAAGTTTAAAGAATATCCACGCGCCGGAATAGATAATACAACTAGCATTGAAGCCTTTAGTCATCAGCTTAAGCTTTGAACTAAGTAATTTGACTTGAAACTCGGCCAGTTAGATCACTAATGCATGCATCCATCCATCCAAAAATAATAATCCATGAACCAGAAACAGCAAGCAAGTAGGAATTTTTGAGCATAACAAAAAAATAGAAGCAAAATTAAAACTTGAAAATTATGTAGCAAGGTTACATCACATTGCTCTTCACAGAGCAAAGTTGGTAAAATGCAGACCCTTTTTCTTTCACCAGTCAAAACAAGGAAAAAGAGGAAAAGAAAAATAGATTAGGAGAAGTATAGGATAAACATTTTCTCCCTATCTAGGAAGGCATTTTTTCTTAAAACTAATTTAGGCTTTCTTCATTCTCTTGATTCAGCTTTGTATTTTAAATTAATGAACTACAAGCCCTTTCCTTCTCAGGCAATGTTATTGCAGCCATTCTCACACTGTGTAATGCTGCTGGATCGTCTCTATGTCCAACCCCTTCAGCTTCACCACGGATTCGACATGTCCCTTGAGCGTGTGAAGCTCTCGAAGCCTAAAATATTAAACGAGAACAATGGCGAAATAAGCTCTAGTTTACTCATTCCTGATCGGATAAAAAGAACTGCCATAGGAATGGCTAGAGAATGAAAGAAAAAAGCTTACCTTGCAACCTCTGCTCGTCTCTTTGCCTGCTCAGCAATCTCTGTCAACTCTCTGTAGCTGCTCTTTTCGTTGAATATACCAGTGGATTCGGGTGGTGGTTGAAGTCCATGCAATGTCCTTTGAGCAAGAGCCCATTGAGCTTCTCTTTCCTCTTTACCGTAATCTTTCTTGGTGGTGAATGCAGTCTATTACAGTTGCACAACACAAGATAAGCAGATTTCGATCAGTTCCGATACTAAAATAAGTACAAGTTCAACCTTTGTATTGAAAAGATGAAACTTACCCTGTTATCAATCATGTTGAGCCACGCCTTTCCACTTAAAATGTAACGAATGGCGAATTTGATGAAGTCAAGTGGGATATAGAAAACAATACTGTAGAGCCAGATAACACCAGCCCATCCCCAGCCAACTCCCTTGATCCTTGCAAAGCCCCAGTTTGCATATACAGCAATAACTGTTGCAATCTGAAAGAAGCAAACACCATTATGAAAAGCGAGACAAAGCTTCATGATCTTTTGTTTTTCTCGCATATATTAACATAAGACAAGGATTTGTAGGGTCGAAAATTCATACCAGTTGTGCAATAAAGAAAGCAGTCAGTAGCAGCAGACCTGGGCGTTCCACAAATGACCAGCTGCGAGATCGAGTCACAAAAATGAGAGCTTGACTTACAATACTGACTTGAAGGTATAATGCAGCCATCATTTCATCTTCTTTTCCCTTTAAGGAATGTACATTGAACTTGTCCTGCATTTTGGAAAAGCAAAATATGAAAATGAGATCAATGGGACCAACATTTCGGTAAGCCACCAAGGCAAAAACTTAGTCATACATACCGGGAAAAAGTCAGTATCATGTATGGCCCAGAAAAATATGACAGTCATCAGTGCCAAGTAACCGCCAAGCACAACTCCGGTGGCAAATATTTCTTTTAGTTTCCAACTGTCTGGTAATGGTGATGGCTTCACTCTATCCTTTGAGATTGTCATAATAGTTCCTAAGAAAACACGATTTTGAGTCAGACCAGTATTCAAAGCAGCATAAGAGTATTAAATTTAAAAGCATCAACAACGACCGGATCTGAAAACTCACCGTCATTTAGGATGGCGATAATCAAAACCATGAACGGAGAGAAGTCATACTTCCATATCAGAGCAATAAGCATGAAACCAAACTGCAAAATTGGAAGAAGATACAAATCATATTGGCATCTCATTGAAAATCACAAAGTGTACTATTATCACATCGTATGAATCCACCATCTACTACTCACCACAATACGGATTGTGATGGAAACTGCATAGATCTGGAAAAAAGAAAAGTGTTGAATCAGTTAGTTGCCATCGCTAAAAGAAAATAGAATTGGATGCAAGTAGATAATATGAAGGAAAATGCAACTAACAGTGTAGTTCTTCATCCTTTGGAAAATAGCTCTGCTAGTCAGCACGGCACTGATAATAACACTCAAACCAGGTTCTGTTAGAACAATGTCGGATGCACTTCTTGCAGCATCCGTAGCATCAGCAACAGCAATACCGATATCTGCCTTCTTCAAAGCAGGAGCATCATTAACACCATCACCGGTCATTCCAACAAGATGCTTCCTTTCTTGCAACTTCTTAACAATTTCGTATTTGTGTTCTGCAGATAACATAAAAATAACATATGAAATACGAGTGAGATAGAGCAGATCAGCCAACTGAATCAAGATACCAGAGTCCATATTTTCTTGTTTATAACCAGCAGTATGACAAAATCACCCACCAGGAAACACGCCAGCAAAACCATCTGCCTTCTCAATCAACTCTTCCACAGGAAGGGCAGCAATGCTTTCATCCTTGTGTTGACCAAGTAAAGAAGCAGACGGGTACATGTTTGTTCCCATTCCAAGTCTTCTCCCAGTCTCCTTTGCAATGGCAAGTTGGTCACCTGAACAATTAAATAACCATAAGGTAAGCAACAAACTTGATAGGAAGGCTATGGGGTAAAACAAAGAGTGAATAAGTTACCAGTAATCATCTTGACATTGACACCAAGGTTGAGAGCCCTGCGGATGGTTTCTGCACTATCGTGCCTAGGAGGATCGAAGAGATTCAATAAACCAACAAATTCCCATGGACCACCAGGACTGTCCTTGTTTTTCTCTGGCACAACCTGTAAATATAGCACAGCAACATAAATGAATGATCTTTCCACCGAATAAGAAGAAAAGACAGCATTATATGTCGAAATCACGAATCAAACCTGTCTAGCAACAGCCAATGACCGAAGCCCACGCTCAGCGAACTTGTCTATGACAGAATGAACTTTCCTCTTAAGATCTTCCCTAGCATTGCACAAAATCAAGATCTATTCACAGAAACAAAATATGAGAAGCAAGTTAGCAACCATTCAAGTAACAGATGTTAGACCAAGTAATCTGAGAAAACATGAAACGAAAACATTACCTGCTCAGGAGCACCTTTACTTGCTCGGTGCCAGTTGCCATCGGAATCAATGTAAGTCAAAGCAGTTCTCTTGTCAACTGGATTGAAGGGCAAGAAGTGCACCTCTCTTATGCCAGCTCTTGCCTGCGGTTATATAAAAACTTTTAAGAGCACCATTCAATACTTTCCTAGGTCAGAATGCTGAAAGGAAGATGATTTTACCTCTTTCGGGTCAGCAAGCATTCCAACCATGGCAGCATCAATTGCGTCTTGATTTTCAACTCTAGAGGCTCTAGCAGCAAGCAAGATCACATGATCTTTTTCGACGCCCTTAGCAAACACCTCGATCAAGGCTTTGTCGATACTCAGCTTGTTGAGGGTCAAGGTTCCGGTTTTATCACTGCAGAGAACATCCATACCAGCCATTTCTTCAATAGCAGTCATACGCTTAGTGATAGCTCCTTGTTGAGACAACTTGTGAGACCCAATAGCCATTGTCACAGACAAGACAGTTGGCATAGCAATCGGAATACCTCCGATCAAAAGAACCAAAAGATTGTCAATTCCATCTCTGTACTTCCGGTGCTGAATCGGGTACATGACAATGATTTCGACTAACATTCCGACTGCAATGGAACAGATACAGAAGTTCCCAATTGCTGTAAGAACCTTCTGGAAGTGACCTACTTGGTTGGTGCTATCGACGAGATGTGCGGCCTTTCCAAAGAAAGTGTGAACACCTGTAGCTATAACAACAGCCTCAAGTTCTCCTTGTTTGCAAGTGGAACCAGAGAAAACTTCATCTCCAGGATTCTTGGTTACTGGAAGTGATTCACCAGTGAGGGCAGATTGATCAATCTTTAACGGATCACCCTCAAGAAGACGAGCATCAGCAGGGATGATGTCTCCCAATTTGACACTAATAATATCTCCAGGAACCAAAATGGCAGCTTCCTCCTCACTCCATTTACCATCCCTCAGAACCTATACATGCACAACATAAATTGTGAAGAAACAAAATACAAAAACAGTGAACTGTCTCGACGTTTACTCAATGACCTTATCACCTATGTTTGTTTCCCGGTGTCTGTTTTTATGCAACATAAACATAACAAACATATTAATAGCATAAAGATTACCTTAGTTTTAGGAGCAAGACCAGCCATAAGAGCAGCAGCAGCATTTCCAGCATTGTTTTCTTCAATGAAACTGATAGTAGAGTTGATAACCAGCAAGCACATAATACCGACAAAATCCTGCCAATCCGGGGGCTTTCCGTCACCGTTTGCCAACGCAATGGCCATGATAGCTGCAGCTTCCATAACCCATGATAGAGGATTCCACATAAACCCCAAAAACTTGAGAATTTTGCTCTCCTGTTAATTACAAAAATAAGATAAAGAGTATTAAATAAGACCATAAAATAGAATTAGTCCTCAATGAAGATAAAAGTGTTATGCCACCATGAACATAAACCTTTTTCTCTTCTAGTTTGTTGGGGCCAAAGATTTGAAGCCTGTTGGCTCCTTCTTCCGAACTTAAACCTTCTCTGGTACATTTCAGTTGCTCAAACACTTCATCAATGGGAATTCGTTCCTACAAACATATCAGCATTAACATCACATTAGAATCTTTAGTTTCTTTCCGCTCTTCAATGAATGACTACTCTATTCCACTAAAATAATTGGATTTTGAAAAAAATATTCATTTATCTATTTGTTTTTGTCTTTTTTCCCCCTCATTATTACATCTTTTTTCACAATTCTTATACTTTGTACTTATATTTTGCACGAGATTTTAGTATCTAGCCTAATAAGGTTTGTTTAAATAAAACCGGACTTTCTTATTAATTAGACTCTAACCTTACTCTTAATGAGATGCAAAACTCAAAACTTATGCCTTTACTATATTATATTACTTTTTATATATCTACTCATTCATATTTTATTTTTTATTATGCAATTCTATGATTCGAGATTGATCATGTGCTTTTGTAGGAATTAAAATTAATAGTAACTTAAACATCTAGATATCCTCGGAAATCAAGTCACCGTACTCTATATATTTTAGTTCCAAGTAAATAAAGTGAAATATGAAATTTGACATTACACAAGAATTTTGTAACTTTTCAGTTGAAACAAGATTTCAAGTCAATTTTCATTTAAAATCCATTGTTATGTAAATAATTATAAAGTGTGAGATTAATTACATTCAGTTCCTCATAAAGTAAATTTTTTTATTCTGAAAAAAAAAAAAAGATCCTAGTGAGTGGAGGTGACTCGGCGGTAAATCGGACAGAGAAGCTGTGGGGAAAGAACCAATCAAAAAAGGCGTTGACTAAAATTGGATGACAGGAAAAAGTTGCTGTGTCGCATGTGACATTACCCCCCACCACACAGACTTGCCCATGTGATTGACGCGTGTCGGACACGCCCCAAACAGTTAATTGAACTAGAATTTTTTTTTTTAAAGAAAAAAAAAAGTAATGTTTTGGGGGGTAGAGGTGCGAATTACAAGAGAATCAAGGGGTAAAATTGTCATAAAAGACAAAACAATAAAAGAGTTTGATGAATCCGAGAAATTAAAAAATAAAAATCAGAGTGTCAGTACCGTTGAATGTGAGCGTTACTAGAAAGGAAACGGTTAAAAATCCAAAATAATAATAATAATAAAAAAGCCCATTTCTTTATGCAAACAAAAAAGCCTAAAGTACCACGGAATTGTACCTAAAATTCCTATTACAAATAGCATTATATATATATATATATATTGGAACAATTCATTTTGCATAAAACAAATTTGGGCCAATATTTTTCGACCGTAAAAACTTATGAAAATACGATAGCTTGGATAGGTATTTTTTAGATATATTTTTTCAATTTTTTTAGGTATATGGCAGTATTTGATAAGGTTTAGACAACACTGATAGATATTTCAACTAAAACAATCACAAGTATACTTATGATTTTCCGTGAAAAATACTTCTTAATATTTTATCTTTTTCTAAATAATTAAATCACATACTAATAACAAAATTTCACCGTAATTTTGCCAAAACAGTATAATACTTCTACCAAAATACTATAGTGATTAGCAACAGCTGAACCGGACCAAAATATTTCTTTTTATTTTGCAACAAAAAATTTTCAATAAAATTTTTAGACAAATATAAGTAAAGAACCATCGGAGGAACTATCTAATCCGCCTTTAATCTGAATGCAATTATATAGATATATGAATAAACTAATTTAAGCAGTTTGTGACCAATACTATGAGAATGGGAAAATAAAACCGAATAGAAATTAAGAGATAAAATTCAGTACAACAAACTAACAATATATGCCATATATATCATATATGAGATAAGAGATAAGGTTAGGTAAATAAGATTTGTGCTATATATCGACTACTTGTTCTATTTTACATCAAAATCATTCTGCAAAAAATTCGCTACATGGGATTTTTCAGATTCTAAATCATTTATGTTCATTGTATTTTTTTTTTTTTTTAAAAAAAAGGGTAAAAAAGAAATTAAAGAAAAGATTAATTTTTTAATTAAGAAAAAAAGATAAAAGTTTCAACCTTTAGCCAACTCTACTTCTCTGTCTATGTTTCTCTCTCTTACTCCGTTACACATGCGGAGATCCATTTTTGCTTAATATTAAATTAATTAAATACAACGTTAACCAGTGGTCCGTGACGTTGTTTGGTTAGTGAGAAAGTGAAACAAGAGAATTTTTTTTATATCAATCAATCAATCATTCATTCATTCAAAGAATCAAAAGGAAAGTTGAAAGGGGAAAAAAGGGGAAAAGGGTTGGTGAAGAAAGCTCGTAAAAAGCTTAATAAAAGAAGAAAATAAGGTAAAATGGCCATACCCACTTTCTTTATAAACATATCAAATTTTAAAAAAAAAATAATCAAAGCTTGCTTTTTTGATCAATTAACATAATAAAGTAAAGAAAATTAAAAATCTGAAGCAAACCCAGAAATCAAAAGAAGGCAAATCTGAAACCCATTAAGCTAAATCTAAAAAAGATCTCATTTTTAATAACCAAATAAACAAGGATTAAGAATGAAAGAGAGAGAGAGATAATGAAGAAAATACCAGATCAACAGTTTCGTTTTTTATCTCTTCAAGAGTGATAGACTTGGCCATGGTTTCTGATCAATCAGCAGAAGAACAAAAAATGGAAAAGATTGTGTGTGTTTTTTTTTTTTTTTTTTGGTTGTATTTGAGATAAATATCAAAATTAGAGAGTGGAGAAGGAGGAGGAAAGAGCCATTAAATGAGATAATTGTCTATCCCAATGAAAGGGCAGAAAGGAAGAAGAAAAAGAAGAAGAAGAGGATTCTTTGAAAAGGGAGGAACGGGGTGAGGTTTTTATATAGAAGAAGAGGAGAGGGGAGTAATAGGGTGGGTTGAATGTCCCCGCCGTTTAGTCCTCTGCATTCGTGGGACCTACTTTGCTTTTTTCTATCTTTTTACTTTCCTTTTTTTTTTTTTTTTATTAATTTCACCCTCCCTATGGATATTTTTATGCATAACCAATAAAAATCATTAATGACCTTTGTTTTATTTTTTACTTCATATAACAAAACTTGTTTAGGATCTGTCTAGAATAAATGAATTCCTCAAAATTTTGATAATTTATTTTCAATTCTAATTTTTGGTGTTTAGAATAAAGTGAGAAATGAATTCTGCGGAATTGAACATGCCTTGAGCAAATTCCATCAAAATATATGTGATTTATAAATGAATTCCGCATTTTATGCAAAGAAATATTTTGGGACAATTTTACATTTAATATATTTTTATTTTTCTCATATAAATTTTTTTTAGTAATATTTTTCAATATCGATTCGAAATAATAACCTATTATTATTTTACTTTTTATTTTTTTAACTGATTATATTTTATTTTATTTTAAATTTGTGAATGATAAGAAACAACAAAAAAAAATGTAATTTTTCTTTTGAATTATACATGAAAACCAATTAAGATTGGTTGAATGGTAATGATCTTTAATCGTTTATATTGAGTTTCAAATTTAATTCCTAGCGTTCATAAAATTAATTTGGAGAAAAGTCATCTAGAAAGTACTTGAATAACCTCAAACTGATTATTTAACCAATAACAAAAAATATAATGTGATAAAAAAATATTTATATCCAAATCTAGTTATAAATTGTTAAAATAAAAAAAATTCTTGTTAATTAATTTTGTATTTTATACATAATTAATTACTTATCATACAAATTTATTAATAAGGACAATTCAGGAAATCAGCACAAATGAAGTACTTTTATTCATTTATTCCAAGCATAAATTTATAGAATTTATTTCAATTCTATCATTTAATTTATTTCATTCTAAAAAAAAGAATTCATTTACAATTGAATTTCACGTGAAATTCATTTACAAATGAATTTTATATATGTAGTTCATTGATTCCAAGCAGAACCTTAGTTTTATTGTTATTATTATTATTATTAATTATGGGTATAGTATTTGATCTCAACGAGACTCAAACTTTATACCTCCCATTTAAAAAAAAAAAAAAAAGTTGACTAATTTCTTTTGACACATTTCTAAGCATATGTCACATTGGAAAAAAAAATAACAATTTAAGTGTATCACACTAGTAAATGAATAACATCGTTAATTGAAGTTATTATTTTATTAAGAATATAAAATATATAATTTCTATTTTGGATGAATTTTTCAAACAAAATTTACAATAAAGTGAATGAAATTAAATGTTATGTAAAATATAATATATGAATGTTGTTGGCTTTGATGAGGAGGAAAGATGCATTGGGAGTCCAAACTGCCTTCTTTTGTGCCCTTCATAGTGGGAGTGGGCCAATGGGAGAAATCACCTACTATTTTTATTTCTTTATTTTCTTACTTAATTTGTCAAGATTTTTTATTTTTAATCCAATCAAAAATAAGTCAAGATTTTTTAGTATACTTCGGATCCTTAACTATATTTACTAAATATTCATTTTCTTTTAGATTCTTCTTGTACTTATTTACTTTTCCTACCATAGAATTTATTATTTACGTTAGCACAAATAAATAAATAAATAAATATATCAGCAGCATGAATATGTGCGTGACACTTATTAATCTCAACAACTACGATGCATTATGAGCAAATTAATTTGCTAAATGAAAAAGATTAATCATTAGATATATAAAATTCCTTAGTTTTTTTTTTTAGTCAAACTTTACTCAGTTGATTATATAGAAAACCATCACTAGATATATAATTCATTTTTTTAACATATATTTTATATGATAATGTATTCATAGGCTCAATTAATAATAATTATATTTTATTTAATATGACTCAAAGAAAACAAGTATAACAATAAATGACTAAAAATAAATTTGAGAATTTTTATTGGTATTTATATCTTTACATATTATATTAGTAAACTTTTTATATAAAAATAATTATATAGTTTTTACTTCCTAAGTTCGTAATCCTTTTAGTAAAATTAATAGTCAAAATAAACTAATAATACAAAAATTATCCTTTATCCTATTTCATAATAGTAAAACACTAGGTTTCAACCCCGCGTAATGCACAGATTTAATTTGATACATTGTGAATATATACGTATAAAAAATTATAATTTCTTTATTCATTTCAATTTTTTTTTTTTTTTGTGTGTGTTGTTTTAGTAAAAAAATAACAATAAAAAAATAAATAAAATAGTGTTGAAAACAATCTAGGAAATGTTGAGCCTTTCCAGTTATATACCAAATACTATACCCTTAATAAATAATATAAATATTTAAAAAAATCTAGGAAATGTTGAAAAAAATGTTGAATTAATCTTGATATACCTTGAGTTCAAGTCCTAATAAAATTGGCTTAGTTATTCGACATCATAAAATGGAAACAAATATATACTTTCAAAACAGGTATATACTGAGTAAAAAGTTTACCCTTTACATTAATCACTTCTAGAGGAATAATAATTCACAAAAAAAAAAAAAAAGAAAAAGAAAAAGGAAATTGAGACAAGTAACTCCCTAGATCTTGATGTTGAAAAGAGTGTAATTAACTATCATAATAATCATAGTAGCCACCCTGAAAATAGGTCTCAAAAAGAAAATCATAAATCTAAATATGCATCCGACTGGTCGATCGAAAAGACAGGTATATGGATATAAAATGTTAGACAAGTAGGAAAAAAAAAAGATCAACCAATTATTACCCAGTGGAGAAAATCGGAAAAAGTAACACGTTTTCTACTTTTGATCGAATGTAACAAACCCTAAAATCCGATTTATAATAAAATCACACAAACACTAAAAATAATACAAAAAAAGTAGCATACTAAAACAAAAACATAAAGTAAGCATAAAAAATTAGAAAAAAAAAAAAGAGAAATGGAGCAATCCCTATATTAGAGAAAAAGGAAAAACAATATATTAAAGGAAGTGAGTAAATGACTGTATAAAAAATTGTTTTACTAAACAAATCGACTAATAACAATCAAATGGGATAAAATATGAAAGAATTTGAAGTTAATTCAAAAAAGAGTTATTGATTTATAGATTCAGATATATATATAGATATCACCTCTTCTATTTTATATTTCTTTCCTTCCACATAATTTCAATTATACTAATGATATTAATCAATTTATTAATTTTTTTATATATAATTATATAACTTTAATCTCTTAGCATAAAGCTTATTTCATTAAAATAAATAAATAAATATTTTAAAAAATATAAAATTCATAGTGAAATTATATAACATTGTACAGGCGATACATCTCATAGATAACATTAAAAAAATTATCATTTTGAAAAAATTTTCATTCATACGAACAATATTTTTTATTGAAATAATATAAATTATTATTAGTTTAAAGATATTATATTAAAAGAAAATAATTATATAAATTTAAGAGAACAAATAATACAGAAACATTTTATTTTTATAACTAATATACAGAAGTTAGCATATGTATATATACTAAAAAAATATATTAGAAATAAGATGATTTTTTATACTTATAATTGAGCGTAATTTTGTACTTTCGTAAATCAAAATAAAAGGAGGGATTAAAACATTGATTTAGACAATACTTAAAAATCGTAATAAATATGAACTGACTAATCGAATATATAAAAATGTTAGGACCAATAAATTGTTTAGAATATAATATAATAATAACAATATTTAATCAAAATATTAGAGATATTGTAACTTAGAAAATTGAAAATTGTTATGTACATCTAGATTTTCTATTGAATAATCTAATAAACATATAATTCGTTAGATAAATCACTTATTAAGGCGTCAAGTGTATATAATGCAAATTGTAGTTAAATTATCAAAGTAGGTTGTTATGTCGTTTTTATGATATGTTGATCTATTTTGCTAACATTTATAAGATTAACACTAACACAACTCACTTATTAGAGCAGTTAAACATGTTGACCCATTTTTGACATTAACCCATACAACTCCAATATTCATTTGCTAAATTTATATGTTATACAATCGTGTTAGTGTGTGATGACCCGGTTTGCACACTCTAACTATAGCGATAGCCATTAATGCAAAGAAATAAACATTATAGCTGAATAATTAGTCCTAAATTTATTGTAACAATGGATTGTAAAATTTCGGAATAATCTGTCTTTTAAAATTTGATTTTTATTATTATTACATATACATAATCAATTAAAATAATGTACATTCTATATAGAATGAAATTTTAGTAAAAGAATATCAAACAAAAGTATTTTTGTAATTTGTAATCAACAAATAGATATCCATTCAGAATTACTATTTTTTTTTGGACATAAATGAGACTTTATATATTTCGAACTGCAGATTACATCAAGATCAATTATTTTGTAATAAAACAAGATAAATTAAACGATCTCCTAAAATAATCAAAATAACATAAACTTGCTATGTTACTGAGAAAAATAAAACTTGCCATCAGAGTAAGAGTAAATACTAAAATAATAAACATAACAAAACCACACTACAACCTACGTTATGCTAAGTTCCATCATTTTTTATTGAAGATTTACAACTATAAAAACTCCAACTTATTGCATAACATCATGCAGTTTAGTAGATTTGGATAAATATTGCTTAAAAAGGATAGATTTAGGTGTCTACAGTGTGATCTTCATGAATATTTGACTAGGAACAGATAAAAATCAAATAAAAAAACTATCGAATTTGTGCTGTATACCAGCAAAATTGCAACTAAGTGAGAAAAAAAATGGAATCAAAAACAAAATTTACTCTCTAAAATTCGATTACATTTCACTGCTTATTGTCGACTATTTATAGAAGGTGAGAAAATTAGTAGTGGTAGCTATTAGGTATAACAAACAATGCCACCTCAGCATTATAGAAGAATTTACAAACTTGGATCAAGCTTATTCTTCTATGGATGTGTGTTTGTATAGAAACATTGACACCCAAAAACATAGAATGAGGAACCAGGAAGGGAGAATGGTTTCCTATTCAAGTATTAAATTGAAACCGGGAGTGAAGATGGTCTCGGCCATGAAGTTGAAGAAAATGGCGATGAAGGGTGAGGAAGTATTCCTGTGTCGGGTGAAGGATACCTCGGTGGAAGTGAGGCTTGAGGACATTCCAGTTGTCCGTGAGTATGCGGATGTGTTCCCTGATGAACTACCTGGGATTCCGCCAGAAAGAGATGTGGAGTTCGCCATCGACTTGATCCCGGGGTCTGCACCAATTTCTAAAGCCCCGTACCGTATGGCCCCTTCGGAAATGCAAGAGTTGAAGATGCAGTTGCAAGAACTTGTTGATAAGGGTTTCATTCGGCCCAGTGTGTCGCCTTGGGGTGCTCCAGTGCTCTTTGTTAAAAAGAAAGATGGGAGCATGCGGTTGTGCATTGATTACCGCGAGTTGAATAAGGTGACCATCAAAAATAAATACCCATTACCGCGGATTGAGGATCTCTTTGATCAGCTTAAGGGTGCAGGAGTATTTTCAAAAATCGATTTGAGATCTGGGTATTACCAAATTCCGGTGAAGAAGGATGACATTCCGAAAACTGCTTTTCGGACGAGATATGGACACTATGAATTTGAGGTGATGCCTTTCGGACTTACTAATGCACCAGCAGTGTTCATGGACCAGATGAATAGATCCTTTCACAAACTTCTTGATGTATGTGTGGTGGTCTTTATCGATGACATCTTGGTGTATTCGAAGGATGAAGATGAGCAAGTGAAGCATCTTAAGATGGTATTGGATGTGTTAAGGGAGCAAAAATGGTATGCCAAGTTCTCAAAATGTGAGTTTTGGCTAGAAGAAGTGGCATTCCTAGGCCATGTGATTACAAAGGAGGGTGTGAAGGTGGACCCGGCAAAGATCAAGGCCGTCCTTGAATGGTCTAGTCCTACTAATGTGACCGAAGTCTGAAGTTTTCTTGGTCTTGCTGGATACTACCGGAGGTTTGTACACAACTTTTCAACCATCGCTCGACCTTTGACTTAGTTGATGAAAAAGGATTGTAGGTTTCGGTGGACTGCAGATTGTGAGGAAGCATTCCAAGAGTTGAAAGAGAGACTTACTTCAGCCCCAGTTCTAGCATTACCGACTGATGGAGTAGAGTATGAAGTGTTCAGTGATGCTTCTAAATATGGGCTTGGGTGTGTACTTATGCAGTTGGGAAAAGTGATTGCCTATGCTTCAAGGCAATTGAGGGTTCATGAAAGGAACTACCCGACTCACGATTTGGAGTTAGCTGCGGTGGTGTTTGCTCTTAAAATTTGGCGCCATTACTTGTATGGTGTGCCGTGCAAGATATACACCGATCATAAGAGCCTCAAATATATTTTCACCCAGAAAGAACTAAACATGCGACAGAGACGTTGGTTAGAGCTTATCAAGGATTATGACTTAACCTTGGAGTATAAAGAAGGAAAGGCAAACAGAGTCGCTGATGCATTGAGCAGAAAGAGCATCCATTCGGTGAACTTCATGAAAAGACTTCCTATTGATCTTTGCAAGGAGTTTAGCAAGTTGGAAATTGAAGTGGTCCCGAGAGGAGTGGTTCGGGCGAGTTTAAATGCAGTCAGTGTGGAACCAGTATTGTTTGTAGAATTGAAAGAGAAGCAGTTGAGTGATCCTGTACTTCAGAAGATTCGTGCAGCGAAGGAGCAGGGTAATGCTGTAGATTTCGAGATTCTTGCAGATGGGAGTATGAAATTTAAAGGCCGATGGTGTGTGCCTAATGATTCAATGTTGAAAGAGCAGATCTTAAGTGAAGCTCATTGCACTCCCTACTCTGTGCATCCGGGAGGTGCGAAATTGTACAAAGATTTGAAGATGCAGTTTTGGTGGCCTAGAATGAAGAAAGAGGTAGCTGAGTTTGTGGCCCGGTGCTTGACTTGTCAAAAGGTGAAAATTGAGCATCAGAGGCCTGGGGGATTATTGCAGCCCTTGGCTATTCCAGCATGGAAGTTTGACTCGGTTTCTATGGACTTTGTGTCGGGTTTACCAAAGGTTGCTAATGGTTTAGACACAGTATGGGTTGTTATAGACCGTTTGACCAAGGTGGCTCGGTTTATTCCTATGAAGAAGACCTGGTCTATGGAGCAGTTAGCTGAGGCATATGCGAGTGAAATTATAAGGCTACATGGTGTGCCTAGGGAGATTGTGTCAGATCGTGACCCACGGTTCTTGTCACATTTTTGGACATCATTGCAAGAAGCTTTGGGCACTAGGTTGAAGTTGAGTATAGCTTTTCATGCTGCTACAGATGGACAGACGGAGAGGACAATCCAAACCTTAGAGGATATGTTGCGGTCATGTGCTCTTGACTTCCAGAAATCTTGGGTGAAATGTCTGAGTTTGGTAGAGTTCTCCTATAACAATAGCTATCACGCTAGTATCCGTATGGCCCCGTATGAAGCCCTCTATGGGAGGAAATGTCGTAGTCCGACATGCTGGGACGACATTAGTGACACATTGGTGTTGGGTCCGGAATTGATTCGGGATACAGTTGAGAAGGTGAAGGTGATTCAGGCGAATATGAAGGCTGCCCAGGATCGTCAGAAGTCTTATGCAGATCTCAAGAGAAGACCTCTTACCTTCGAAGTCGGTAGCAAGGTATTGCTGAAAGTATCTCCTATGAAGGGAGTGATAAGGTTCGGCAAGAGAGGCAAGCTCAGTCCCAAGTATATTGGTCCATATGAAGTGCTTGAAAGGATTGGGGAAGTTGCATATCGGTTGGCTCTACCACCGGAATTGGCAAAAGTTCATAATGTATTCCATGTTTCACAGCTACGAAGATATGTGAGCGACCCTTCTCACGTTATTGCTGTGGATTCGGTGGAGGTGGAACCCAATTTGACATATGAGGAGAAGCCTGTTCAGATCCTTGACCGTCAGGTTCGCAAACTCAGGAGAAAAGAGATGCCTTTGGTAAAGGTGCTTTGGCGTAGCCAGAAGTTTGAAGAGGCTACTTGGGAGCTAGAAGAGACCATGAGATCCAAATATCCGGAATTGTTTGCAACTAATCAAGGTTAGAACCTAGCTTACTCTTTTGTCCTTGAGTTTCGAGGGTGAAACTTTTTGTTAGTGGGGAGGATTGTAACGCCCCAGATATAAGTTGACTTAGTTATGTTGTGATGTGTGCATATGAGTGAGCATTTTTGCATTTAACCGATGTTTTGTATGATAGAACAATTAGTAGGCTTTGGCCTAATGGTAGAGAGATGTGTTTAATAACTAGAGGTCTAGAGTTCGAACCCAACTTAGCTTAATTTGGTTATTTTTTTTTAGGATTTATATTTTTTGTTTAGGAGACATAAAATCCGAAATTTATTATTGCATATATCCCTTTTTATTTAGTTTGACCAATTCAAATCAGAAACTACCAACTTAGTGGAGCAAATCTCGCCCACTTACCTTTCCTCCATCAAATCAACTTCTATTTCCTATTTAACACTACAAATTTCAGAATTCCTCTAACCCTAGCCGAAATTTGTTCTTTCTCTTCCTCTCTCTTTCACTTAAACCAGCCTTGCATCATTCTTGTGAATTCCGAAATTCCATTGTCTCAGTTGAGGAAATCATTCATCTTTCTGAAGGTAAGGAATCCCAATCGGTTTTATTCCATCTTTTAACTCCTTAGAAACTTGCTAAGAACTTTGTTCTTTTCTGTAATTTTCTGAAGTTTCTTCTCTTTGGGAATCATCGGATTAAGTTCGTGACCTAAATCGAGGAGCACCCTCTCCTAATTTCTGTTTTTATTCTAGTGACCGATCTCACTGCAATCGAGGTAACAACTAAACCCTAAATGTCGGTTCGAAATTTATATAGGATGTATGGTAGATGAATTTGATCCTAGGTTGTATTATTACTGAAATTATTGTTGAGACATGAATGTATATGATATTGGTGTAAGAAATTGCTTTTAGGTTAAAAGATTGGTAGAAATATGAAAATACATGTGATTGAGTCGAAATTGGTAAGCTGCTGTATTTTCAGAATTGACTGTTTATGGTAATTATGGCATAACTTCCGTTATATAACTCCGATTGGCATAATTCAACTTTCTGTGTTTTCCTGAGATATAGGTGTACAAGGTTGTTTTACATTATTTTGGAAAATTCCGTGAGTAAAGTGCTCATATTCCCTATTGAAACTGCCTTATGTGCATTGTGCCGATTTTTCTTGAACTGCTGAATTTCAGATTGTACAGGTTGTGATAATTTTAGCTTTATTTTCGTTATATAACTCCGATTGGCATGATTCAACTTTCTGTGTTTTCCTGAGACATAAATGTACAAGGTTGTTTTATACTATTTTGGCAAATTCTGTGAGTAAAGTGCTCGTATTCCCTGTTGAAACTGCCTTATGTGCACTGTGCCGATTTCCTGGAACTGCTGAATTTCAGTTTGTACAGTTTGTGTTGATTATGGCTTTATTTTCTCTCTGTAGCTCCGTTTGCCATGAAACAAAATTCTATGTATTCCTGAAATTCTGATGTTCAATGTTGCTTTATATTATTTTTGCTAAATCAGTGAGTAACACATCTGTTTTGTCTGTTGAAGTCAGACTATGTGCAGTGATCTGAAGTGAATTTACAGATTTCATGTTTTTAGTGTTTCCTTAATATCTTTTGCTATAGGAATCCGAATTGCATGATTTAAGTTGGCGTGTGTTCCTAAGATGTAAGGCTAAATTCACCTTTGTATTGCCATGCTGAATTCTGAGTCTAACCTACTGGAATATTATATGCAAGTTGAGGCATGAACTATGAATTCTGAAATTTTCACCTTAGGCCTTGAACTGATTTTTTTAATGTGTGCAAAGCATAATTTGATTCTAGGAATTTATGCTAGAACTCTTGACATGAAATCTAATAATTACATATATGGTTTGGTAAATTTAATACATGTTGGAATTATGAAATCGAGTTTGGGGTAAGTCCTATTTTTTTTTATGGCACCATGTGTTTATTGATGTATCAGATTATGTTTTGGGGTAAGTCCTATTTCAATGGCACCTTATGGTTATTGAATTGGTTGGGATAAGTCCTATGTTAAAGGCACCTTTTGAATATTGATATAATTATGATAATTAAATTGGTGTTTGTAGTGGCATATACTCTGGTGTCTTGGTTAGTTTGGCTAAGTGTTTTCCATGTTTGATTGGTTGACACTAGGACAGCGCCCTTTGTTTCGAGGTAAGTCCCTTCGTTGGCACTCAGAGAGGTAAATCCCTTCGTGGTACTCTAATTTATTTTATTTTTGAGGTAAGTCCCTTCGTTGGCACTCTGTGAGGTAAGTCCCTTCGTTGGCACTCTGAGGTAAATCCCTTCGTGGTACTCTTTTCTTATTGATAAGGGGGTAAGTCCCGTTGTGGTTCCCCGAAGCGTCTGAGCCGAACTCTCTAAGGACATAGGTGTATAGGTCAATACGAATGATCTATACGCGTATACCACAAAATTAATAAAGGTTAAGGTATAATTGAGTTGATGTCAAGTTGTGATGAAGTACTTTGATTTGGGATGTTGGTATGTATTTGTATGTACATGACTTATCTTGGAAATCTGAATTTTGATGATATTGATTATCCACTTGGAATGTTTTGTACTATTATTTGAAATAGATAATTATGTGATATGCTGAACTTGAACTTTATATGTTGTATGTGATGCAGCTAACAAATAAGGGTAAGATCCCTGATACATGATTGTTACTATGAGAATTATGCATGCTTGTATAAATTGATAAATTTGCTTTCTATTAATCATGATGAAGTATACTTAAGTAATGTAATATGAAATTTATGATCTGTCATCTTCCTATGTGAACTTTGAATTGATGTTTGGGATTTATTAGTTACTCGTCACTAAGTGGCGCTGTTGATATTTTCAGATTTTGCCGGTGCAGAATAGGAGATGCCTGATGTCTGTTCTCGGGGATTGTGTGGAGAGTTTCCGTCATGTTATTTTATCATCTATTCGTAGTTATGGATGTTCAAAGATTTATTTATTTATTTATTTTTTTTTTTTTTTACTCCGTTATATTACCTTTTGAAATACCTATTTATGTTAAATTACTGTTTTTGAAATGGAAATTTTCGAGTACTCATTTATGATTATGTTATTTTAAAGATAAAAAGGTAGTTTTGAAAATGATGACCTAAACTTTATGTAATGTTTCCGCCATTGCATGCTTGCAAAAGTTAGGGTTGTCACAGTTTCAATCTGTCTTCTTCATGCAAATCTGAGATCCTTTGAAAAGCATTATGGACATAGTTCTTCGAAATGCCACAATGACAAATAGGATTTGGCCTTAGCAAATTAAGCTCATTCCATGATTGCTTAAGCTTTTTACAATACTGCATCGCATCTAGATTTCCTTGTGTGGACAAACTTATACTTCTCTTGATCTAGTACAACTATGGTCTATTGCTATTACCAAAATGTTGCTCCAATTCCTTTCACAGATATATAAAAAATATTCACATAATTCTTTTTACATTGAGTTAGAATCCATGAAGAAACTAAACAATCAACCTTCTCCCATCGTTCATACTATGAAGTATCAACTTCAGTATTAGATAATCTTCAAGGATGTACTTTTGCTTCTCTTTAGCTGTTAAAGCTGTGTTAATAGCTTTGCTTGATGGTAGATAATTCTTTCCTGTAAGAACAATATTCACCAGCAACATTCCTGGATTCTCTGGCTGATTGATTTGAACCATGCGATTGCTCCTTTCTCCATCATTAACAGGCTCCTTCATCTTTAGGGGTGGATCTTGAGTTTGATCTTCATTTTTGAAAACATTTTCTTCACGAAGCACTTTATAGCTGTTAGTTCTTCTTACCATGGCTCTGATACCATAAGAAAACAATGGAATCAAAAATGAAATTTAATTCTCTACAATTCAATTACATTTCACGGCTTATTGTTGACTATATATAGAAGGCAGAAAATTTAGTTATGGTAGCTGTTAGCTACAACAAACTATGCTACCATAACATTCTAGAAGAATCTACAAACTTGTACTACTCTGCACTAGCTTGAGAACTTCCTTACTGCCTACTACACCACTACGCGACACTTTTGCTGCATTGGTACGCACTACATAACTGTTGAATTCACTTAACACTAAGGAAGATGATTCTGAAGCTAAAACTACTAAAACGTTGTATATGGATTATTTTAAGGGAAAAAAAACACATACTAAAAGGAAGAACAAGAAAAGGACAAGATGGAGATGAGTACAAACATGAGGAGGAAGATCCTCCTCCTCAAAGATAGAGAGCTAAAATAATTTTTTTTTGACGACTATGGTTTTTTCTCCCTCTTTTTGGCTTTCTTGTTAATAAACATTGCTTGTGGGATTATCAATTGCTATACCTATATTGAATTGACACTTCATATATTATGGTATATATGTAATTGTTTTTATTTTTTAATTTTCAAAATTTTTTCTAATATTATCATGAAAAGCCCATCAAGTAATTGTCAACTTTCCAAAAACTTATATATATTAATTCTTATGTCATTTGGATTCATATTAAGATTTTGTTGGTAATAAATCATCACGAGTATACAAATTGATGTGAACCCACAAGGAACAAAGCCTTAAAAACTTACAACTAGATTTGATATTCCCAATTGATGTAAACCCTAAACAAATTAACCTATAAAACTCCCAAGAAACAAAGTCTATAAAATCTTATAGATACAACCTTGTAACCCTAATACAAAATTGAAAGATGAATCCCAAGAAACTCTAAATAAAAAGCTCTATAAAGAATGATATTAACGCCACACCCAAGAAAGAGATGAGAATAAGGGTGATAAGTTATAAGAACGCTACAAGATCCATCGATCTTGATAAATTCAAACATATTTTCAGAAAATCATTTTTATTTATTCATCTATCTCCTTTTTCATTGCATAAAATGCTTGTTAATAGGCTAAAAGACAATAAAATAGGAAATAATAAAATAAGTATAATATCAATCCAATTGGGATAGACAATCACACTCTAATTAGGTAATATAAATCATAAACTAAATATAAATATAATCTAAATAGGAAAATGTAATATTACAATAAAGAAGAAAAGTATCAATTTATTTTTATGCATGATCTTATTATTCTCTCTTTCTTTGAAAAGACTCCTCCTCGAATCTTGCATAATTTTCTCTTCAAAGAACTTATTTTGAAACAACCTGTTGTGAATAAAAAAAAATACAATTTCTTTTTCATTTTTTCTTCCTCACTTTTTTGAATGTAATATATAGGACCATCTTTTTTTTTTTTCTCAAAAGAAAAATAGAAGAGCCTTATTTAGAACTTATGCTTTGATACCAAACTGATGCGAACCCACAAGGAACAAAACCTTGAAAACCCACAACTAGATTCGATATTCCCAACTGGTTGAACCCCAAATGAATTAACTTATAAAATCCTAGAGAAATAAAGTCTTTGAAAACTCTATAGATATAATCTTATAGACCTAACACAAAATTGGAAGATGAATTAAAAAGCTATATAAAGAATGATATTGATCACACACCCTAAAAAGAGATGAGAATAAGAGTGATAAGTCATAAGAACAATCTTGTAAGTTCAAACAAATTTCCAAGGCAATCAAGAAAGAAGGATTCTTTCAGAAAGTCATTTTTATTCATTCATCTGTCTCCTTTCTCATTACATAAAATGCTTATTAATAGGCTAAAAGTAAAATATATATATATATATAATATCAATCCAATTAGAAAAGATAATCATACTCTAACACGTTTTATTACAAACCATACATTAGGAACAAGATTCAAAACCCAGTAACTCCTTCATGATACCTAGTATGCAATGGACAGAAAAGTAAAATATTATGTATATTCAAATGAATCAATTTTTTTTTTTTTAAACTAAATGAATCAAATTAAGGATTAAATAAATTAATTAATATAAGGTTGGCTTGAAGGCCAATCTCTTAAGCTAGATTATTTGAATTTAAATATTAGTGTATGCAAAAAAGTATAATTAGAAAGATTTAAAGAGTGCCCATACCTCTCAAATTGAATGGATTAAAATATATAACGATTAAAGATATTTAATTTTCATTTTTTTATATTAAAATTAGTTTAATTAGCTTTCTTGTTCTTCAATTATTTAGTCATTGACTTGCGTATACAAATTAAAAATTTAAGTAATATCGAAGAAAGCTATAAAAAAAATAAAAAAAAAAGTTTATTTCACAATTTATACCTTCTCCAGTAAGATAGATTATATCATTCTTATAAATGATATATTTCTTTCATAACTAACTAACATGAAATACTTAAGAACCTTTTGATGAATAATTGTCGAGGAATTGCTTTAACTAATTCTCTCACAATCAAAATATATGTATACTATAATTCAAACTTGACATATATATATAGTTTAAGTGCGTTGATTCCTTTTAACCAATTAATTGAGTTTTGAATTAGAAAAAAATATTATCTAATAAATTTGATTCATGAATATTAAAATTGATACTATAGAATTTTTTTTTTTTTTAATAAACAACATCGTATCTAGTTTAATTAGTAGTCAAAAATATAAATATCAATTGTAAATCATTCATTCACTCAATTGATTTGGAAAATAGATCTTGTATACATCATCAACTATATATATTACAATTAGAAAATGAAATTAACATTTTCTTAAATTAATAGTTATTCTCAATGAAAACATTTCCAGATTATTATTAAAGATTTTTCTTAAACAAAAATAACTTGAATGAGATGTATGTGTTGAGGCAAAAGGGGGTGTGTTGTATACAAATAAATTTTATAAAATAGATTTAAAAATATCAAATAGTAAACTTTTGACATTTTCAAAGAGGTAGTTACCTACAAATAATATTTTGTTAAAAAAGAGAGATTGACTTTAATTTGGGTGGGTCCCTTACTCCATTTTCAGAAGTCCAAATTATCCTACAAAAAACAATTAAAAAAAAAAATAGCAATAATTGAAAGAGGGATGTGGTCCCTTCACCTCGGTAACGGTTAGACTTGGAACAGCAGACAGGGCTACGCCAGATAGCAACTCCGCCAGGTCACATCCTGGCCGTTGGATTCCCTTAAAAGTTAGTTCACCTTTTCTTTCTTTCTTTCTTTCGTCATTAGAACACATTTTAGATTTCTGAATTTTCTTTAATCTGTATTATATATTTATTGTTATGCTAAAAAGAGAAAAGTTCTACCAGACTAAATACCATTTAAACAAAATTAATATCTTAACCTACCAATAAATAATATTTGTAAAAAATAAAAAATAAAGGGAAAATATATAAACAATAAAAACATAAAAAGAAATTTATAACTATAAAGAGGCATTATATATATATACATATATATATATATATATATATATATATATAAAAGAGGGGAAAAATAATTTATAACTATGTCAAGAGTTTTGTTCTAAAATTTAATAAATTAATTAATGAATATTAGTAATATTATTAATATGAAGATTATGTGAGGAAAAAATATAAAATAGAAAAGATAATTTGTTTCATCATTATAAAATAGAATAAATAATAATTTTGGCATTATTAGTCTTGTTTGACTTAAAAGAATTAAATAGTTGACAATGATAAAACTTAATGACTATATAATTATCATGGAAATTGATTAGTATAGTATGTAAAATATAGAGACTAATAAATTGTTTTCCTATTTTTCTAATGTTAGATTAAAAAAATTCAAAATTATAATGTTCAAATTTTTGTATCAATTAAATTTGAAGATTTCAATTAAGACAGAAATTTAATATTTAGATGTTATCTCCACCCTTAAAAGGAGTATCTGTTAAGATTTTCATGTAAAAAGTCTTTGAAAAGTCATAGTTACTAAAAAGTTTTTAAAATTTTATTATAGTGAACATTAAATGCACTAATAAATAAAAAAAATCTTCCAATTTTCTCTTAATTTTCTAAAATTACAAGAATTTTCAAATAAAAAATATTTTTTCTAAAAAGACATCGTTTTAAAAATGGAAGAAGTTATTACGATAGAAATATTTATAGTTAGTAAAAAATTTTAAAAACAGCCCATGCCAAACATCAATCTCAAGCTCATCTAGTTAAATTCATTGCTCTATATATATATATATATATATATATATATATATATATATATATATATATATATATATACACTTAAGTGCTATTAGGAGCTTAATATATGCCATAATGTGCACTAGACTTGATTTGGCTCATATGGTTAGTGTCATGAGTCTATTTATGAGTAATTCTGAAAAAACTCATTAGTTGTATATAAAAAGGGTTCCATATTTGAATGTTGGTAGGAGCTTAATGTATGTCCTGGTTTGAATCAAGCTTGATTTAGCTCATATGGTTCGTGTGGTGAGTTGATTTATGAGTAATCTTGGGGAAACTCATTTGGATGCTGTTGACTTATGTGTTGATGATCACACAAATGTTGACATAAAAGAAAATGAGATTACTTTTATTTGATTATTTACTATTAACAAAGATTGAATAAATTTTACAAAAGGATAAAATGCCTTATAAGATCATAAATGAGTACTATATGACAAACTAATTATTCTTTATGATCATTATCTACATATCATCACAAGTGATATAAGTCTTATGACTTAGAAAATTCAAGTCTTTTCAAGAGCTACAAATGTCTTTTCAAGCACAAACAACAACTACTTTTGCTTATAAGATGAAACCATAGCCATATCATTCTCTCACTTATATCAAAAGGCCATAAGTAGCTCATGAGATGTTTTCAACATCTTCTTGCTTTATGACCTATATACAACTGTCATTTTCTTCTTGTGAGATTGAAGCCAACTGCAAATCTACCTTCAGGAGCTGCAACAACAATTATAACTTCTTCAGGAGGTGACTTCAACTGCTATAATCATCTTATAAGCTACATGAAATAACCACTTCTTTTTATGACATGAAAATAACTGCCATATCTCCTTTGTGAATTGAATGGAACAACCATTTCTCTTCTTTTATGAAGCATTCCATCACCTATATATAGAAATGAAATTCAAGTTAGCAAAGTGGAAGACTTACGAGCAATATTCACACTCTTAAACTATTATTTTCAAAGTCTTCCATAATTCCTAAAAGAGCAAAGTCAAAAGAGAAAAGCTTCATTCTTTCAAATTTTCATATTCAAGGGAATCGTATTTTCACACAAGGTTGTGTGAAAGGGGTTTACTTTGCTGATAGTGTGATCAACAAAGTTTGTAAACGTTTGGTGCTTGATTTTTGAAAAAGCATCGTGAAAAGTTTGGTATTTAAGCTTGTAAAAAATACCAGACAAGTTTGGTGCTTGAGCTTTAAAAAAGCATCAGAAGAGTTTTTTGTTACTTAAGCTTTGAAAAAGTAATAGTAGAGGTTTGATACTTAGCCTGCAAAAGTATTGAGTTCGTTACTTGAACTCACAAAAAGTAACACAGACTTGTTTCCTGCCAGTAAAGGAAACGATATTGGAAAAATCTCAAGTGGTTGGCTTGAGGACAAGACGTTGATCGGTTGGGTCGAACCAGTATAAATCTTGTGTCTTCATTTCTCTATCCCTATACTCTTTATTTTCATTGCAATTTAAATCAATAGCTTTATTTTTTAAGGCACTCTTAATTTTAGTCAAGCATATTTATATTCACAAGTTTTACTATTTTATCAATTCCACATTCTTGTAAAACTTGTGTTTGTTGAAAGAAAATTATTTTTCATTAAAAAGAATTTTTAAAAGAGTTTGCAAAAATTTTTATTTGGTATATAATACTATTCACCCCCTCTAGTACTGTAGCTAGCCTATTTGGGATCGTCAGACGCTTTATAATGTGGTATATGAAGGGCACTAGTGATATTTGTTTAATGTATGGTAATAAGGACTAGAGCAATGTTCTAGCTGGATACACTGACTCAGATTATGGTGGAGATCGTTGGAAGTGTATATCACTGTCTTGTTACATTTTGACATGTTGGTGAGTCGACTATATATATATTTGGCAACTAAGTTGATAATATTTTGCAGCCATTGATATACATATGACAAAAAATTTTTAATATTGCTACTAAATGAGTTTTTTGGTAGCAAAATATATTTTGCTACAAATTGTTTTGTTGCCAAATCAAACATTTCTTATAATGTTAGTCTCTTTAGATGTGCGGTCAGTTGGAAAGCAATATTATAATCTAAGGTTGCTCTGTCTATGGTTGAGATAGAATACTTGTCCTTGACAAAAGGAGGAAAAGAAGGTATATAGCTTGAGTTTGGAAGTTCAGAAGCTGATTCTCTATTGCGAGAGTCAAAGTGATTTGAGCTTGACCAAAAATCCAGTTTATCAAGAGAGGATGAAGCATATAAAGATGACTGAATTTTATTCAAGATGTCATAGAAGACAAGTAGTTCTTCATCGAGAAGATTGACAGTACAGATAATCCGATGGATAAGGTGTTGCCCATTATAAAGTTCAAGCACTGCTTGAACTTGGCGGATGTTTGCATTGGATAAGGATGAAGCCTTCTTAATGGAATGACGAGAGAATAATTGTTTTGAGGTATTTGGTTTGTGATAATTTAATCCAATGAGGAGATTTGTTGATGTTGGATTGATTTATATCAATTTTAGCCACCAAGTTTACTTGGTCACCAAGACTTAGATAAACTTGGTCACCAAGTCTTGTATTGTTAAACTTGGTGACAAAGTTTTTGAAGTTATAAATGCATCGATTAGCTTTGTATTGTATCTCTGTATCTGGTCTTGTCTCAAATAATAAGAAATTGTGATCTTGCTAGTGGATATAGGCAAATTGTCAAACCACTTGAAACCTTGTATTCTTTATTTCTTTCTTTTTTTTTCTCCCTGTTATAATTTTGCCAATTTCATAACAAGGAGAAAGTTTATGTGTTTGATATTACAGAAATAATTTCCTTTTTTTGCATTTTACCAAAATTCCCAATAAATTTTACTTTTTATAGAAAAAAATGAAGTGTTTTTCATAATATTTTACAAATAAAAAGAACAATGACACTTTTGTTACATGAATATAAGATAAATTTTTTCTATTAATGATTTATTTTGAAATTTGAATTAAAATATATTTCACATCAATTTTCTATTACAAGTTTAAAGAGTTAACGGAGAGAGAAAAAATGGAGGAGGATAAGATTTGAAGGTGGTTAATGTTGCGAACCAGGATTTGAGTGTGAGGTGTTATACATTGTATTGGAGACTGTTAGTTGAATGATTTTGTAAGGGAAGCTCCCAACCATGGTAGGTTATTATAGAGGCTAGATCTTTGTGTGACTTCTTCGTTCGCTTAGGGTAAATTTCATCACCAATTTCTCTTAAAAACTTTTATTAATTAGTAAGGTGCATTTTCAACTTATTTAGACATAATTTAATGCCATGGATTCAAAGACGAGACTTGTGTCAAAATTTTACAATATCCATATGATTGAAAACATGTCGTTATAATTGCATATCAAAGTTAAACTCTCTACATATGATGTATTGGTTTGGGACTGAAGCTGGTGGGTCTATAGGAACCTGGTCCTAAAAAGGTACATCAAGGTGGTAGGCTTAAGCAAGGAGCAGCTCTAAAAGATATCAATGGGGTATGAATAAACTGAGTTCCACATTGAAAATGGAGATGGAGTAACTTAATTAACCATATTAATAAGTGAAAAGGCTATCTAGCTTAATTATCATTGATGAATAATATGTATTTGTACACTGTACATTAGGGCTTCTAAATATTAACAGTTACAACATTGATCCCTGTATAATACAACATAACAAAATTGTGACTATACTCTATCATTCCCCCTCAAGTTGAATTGGGTGAGACACCAAGTTCAACTTACTACACATGTGCTGAAAATGAGCCTTAGAGAGTGGTTTCATGAGGCCATCTAGCAATCGATCAAGGGAGCTCACAACAAACTTTGAGTTTCTTCCTTACAACTTGATCCCGGACAAAAAAGAAATCAACCTGAAGGTGTGTGCTGTGAAAGTGAAAAATGGGATTAGTGGTGAGATAGGTGGCACTCAAATTATCCCACCACACATGGGGAGCTATAGGTAACCAAAATCCTAACTTAGACAACAAAATCTGGATCCATTGAATTTCTAAAGAAACAGATGCTAAAGAGCGATACTCTACTTTGATGTAAGAACTAGCAACTGCATGTTGTTTTCTTGAACTCCATGATCCTAGATTTTGGCCTAAATACACAATAAACCAAAAAGTGGATTTTATATCCTCTAAAGAGCTAGTTGAATCTGCATCGCATTATCCATGTAAGAATAAGGATTTGTCAGGTCGGAGGAGAATACCAAACGTAAAAGTATGTTGTAGATACCCAAGAATCCTTTTAACGGCAACCCAATGAGCTATTGTAGGAGCATGTAAGAATTGAGAAACCTTATTCACTGAATAGGTGATGCCCAGACGTGTAAGTGATAGATATTGCAAAGAACCAACAACACTTTGATATTGGTTAGCATAAGATAATGGCTCACCTAATTTGAGATGCAATTTTTCAAAAGAATAGGCAGGAGTAGAAATACCACTACAGGTATGCATGGCGATGCGCTTGAGCAATTATATGATATACTTGCGTTGAGTGAGTAAAAGACCTGTTTTCCCCTAATGTGCTTCAATTCCCAAAAAATATTTCATAGGATCTAAGTTTGAAATTGCAAATTTAGATTGATGAGAGAAATCATTCGATTTTAAAAGGTTGTATTAGTGCCTATGAGGAGTAGATCATCAACATAAATAAGGCAATAAAGTTTATCTAAGCCCTTGCAGTAAAAATACAAAGATGTATTAGATTAGGATCCTTGCAAACTAAGCTCAGATAAAGCTTTTGTCAAACACTTGTGCCACATACGAGGTGCCTGCTTCAAGCCATAGAGACTCTTTTCCAATAAACAAACATGATTAGGAAAGGAAGGATTGGCAAATCCTTGAAGTTAAGTCATAAAAACTTTCTCCTCTAAAGTGCCATGAAGAAAGGCATTTGGACACATCTATATGAGTGACTGGCCACATCTATATGAGTGACTGGCCACTGAAAGGAAACAACTAGGGAAAAAATGACTCTGATAGTGGTTGGCTTTATTACTTGACTATAGGTATTAGCATGATCAAGGCCATATCATTAATGGAAACCTTTGGCAAGAAGCCGAGACTTATACCGATATATGAAACCATTAAGATTACGCCTAATTTGAAACACCCAGTGGAATCCCACTAAATTTTAAGCCGAAGAGGACAAAACTAGCTGCTAAGTCCCATTAGAAATCAATGCATAATATTCACTTGTATTGCCTTACGCTAATGATCAAGTTTAAAGGCTTGACTAAAACATGTAGGTTCGATTTCAAGAGAGGAAACTGTAGAGTTGAATTGCCTTGGTTTAAGTGATCCAGTTTACATTTTCATAAGCATGCGATGAGGAGGGGTTGGTATGGTACCAACACTACTATTAGGTGGCAATGATATTTATGGTGAGGGGTCAACCCCTAAGGAGAGGCCGGAATGGAGGAAAAGTTATTTGGGTCAGGTGGTGAGGATGGTGAGGTAATAATGTCATCAAATAAGGGTGAACGAGAAGAGGACAATGGTGTTTATGGGATAAG
The DNA here is from genome assembly GCA_039660915.1 of Euphorbia tirucalli. Lineage (NCBI taxonomy): Eukaryota > Viridiplantae > Streptophyta > Magnoliopsida > Malpighiales > Euphorbiaceae > Euphorbia > Euphorbia tirucalli. The sequence continues at coordinate 19,606,155 of CM077634.1, read as the reverse complement.
AGAGGGCCGGTCAGTTTGGGCACTAGGTGAAGAAGGGGCAAATGGGGTAGTAATGGTGGTAGTGAGTGGATAAGAGGAGGTGGGCAGAGACATAGAAGTTGCATGGGGTGCATTTAATTATAGGGTTAGTATAAGGAGAGGTTGAAATGGGAAAGGTAATTTGTGGTCCACTAGCTGGAATGATGGAGTTGGAAATTTACACTGGAGGCATCTCACTGGATAATTTAGCAAAAGGAAACACCTACTAGTTAAAAAGCATATGAGTTGAGATAAAAGTTTTGCCCGAATAAATATTATAGCAAATGTATCCTTTATGAACTTTATTATAACCACGGAAGAAACAAGGTAATGAATAAGGATGCAACCACGGAAAACATAAACAACCAAATATTTTCAGAGAATAGTAATAAGCATTAGTGCCAAAAAGACAATGAAAGGGACTTTGATATTTAAGTTGTTGCATTGGCAAGCGATTAATTAAATGCACAGCACATTCAAAAGCACAATTCCAAAACTTAAGGGGAACATCAACATGATTAAAGAGAGTTAACCCGAATTCAACTATGTGTCTATGTTTGCGTTCAACACAACCATTCTGCTCAGGTGTATATAGACAAGATACCCTTTGAGTAATCCTATTCTCTCACAAAAAATTGGTTAAGGCTCGATACTCACCATCCAAATCAAATTGAAAAGCTTTAATTATAGTGTTTAAGAAATTCTTAACAAGAGCCTTAAAGGATTTAAATATTGACAACACTATAGACAAGTTCTAATGGTGCATGTGCCATCAAAGAAGATGAAATAAATGGTTGCTTATGCATATACTTAAACAACAAGCATCACACAGAGAAGTAGAATTGGATAAACGGGAATCAACATAAATTTTATTAAATTGTAAAACTTTATTAATAATGGGTTTCACAGCATGGCCTAATCTAGCATGTCATATGGATAAAGAAACAAAATTAGCTCTAACTGAAATAGGTGGTGTGAGACACATGGAGTAGAGCCCTTGATCACTCTTGCCTGGAACAAAACTCGCTTCGTTGCTAAATCCTTGATAAGAAAATGATAAAAAAAATTCAACAGACACATGATTAGCATTGGTTAGTGCAAAAACAGATAGTAAAATTTGATTGGAACTAGGAACATACAAGATATCACGAAAATTAATTAATTTACTGTCATCTAAGAAACTTGAAGCATCAACATGAGAAATAGAAAGTTTAGACCCATTACCAAGTTGGACCTCCCTAGGACCTTGATATTCAGAGTGAATAGCAAGGTTATCAAGATCAGTAGAAAGATAAAGAGTTGTAGCCTGTGTCAACTATCCAGGGTTTGGCAACTTAAGGATAAGAATCAATGGTAGTCATGTTCGAAGTAGGATGAGGTGAATTGTTAGGCGACTAGTCTTAGGTGAAGGACAGACTTTAGCATGATGACCATTTCCCCTGCAATTATAACATAGAGACCCAACATTAACTTGATCATTATGGCTGTGATAAATTTGGTGATATAAAGGTGTGAAAGAGCTACTACCCATATAAACAAAATTATTGCCACCGCTAGCTCTACTTGAAAAACTATCTGAGAACCTACCACCACCTCTGTGGCCTCTGCCAGAATTGTTCCAGCCACCTCTAGTATGACCTCCATGGCTTGAAATTGGTGGTTTAGACCTGTGATAGCTGAAATGTGCAATAGGAGGTATTAGATTAGCAAACTTATTACGTGCAAGCTTCCTTTCTTCACTTAGAAGCATACCAAATAAATCATTAAAGCAAATCGGTTCAGTCTTTGTTTCTATTGTACAAACAAAAGGATCATAGAGCTCACCTAAGCCAGCCAATATTTGATAAACTAAATCCTCTTCTGAGACTGTATAACCAAGAGTAGCCAACTCATCCGAAATAGATTTAGCTCGTTGAACAAATTTGGTAATATAATCATTCCCATGAGAAATATCATGTAATTGATTATGAAGATTCCAAATCTGTGCCTTAGAACCAGAAGCATAGGCATGATGGAGTTTTTTCCAAGCATCCCAAGCAGTATTAGAACTAACCATTTGGGGTAATAATGATGGTGAAACAGACGAAATTAGCCAACTAATAACTTGTTGGTCCCTTTGCTCCTAAATTTGATAAACTAGGTTTTCATTCCCATAAGGTAAAACTTAGCAGGTCGTGTTTGCCTAAAACATGATTAGCTAATCCATAACCATGTTACAATGGTTGAAGTTGCAATTTCCATACTAAGAAATTATTAGGATTTAGTTTAAACCCAATTCGAGTGCTTAAAGCAAACTTGAAAGTAATAGGTTTGATGGTGGGAGTAGTATGAGGAGTTGATGAACCACTTACAGGAGGAGGCACACAGCCAATGTCGATGACGAATCCATTACCAACAATGGTGGTGACGATGTTGCTGGTTCGTGTAACGATGGCAGAAACAGGTGTGGTGATTGCAGAAATAGGTAGGATTGGTGGCAGAAAAGAAAATTGTGGAGTCTCACTTGCGATGATTGCTGCAATTTCAGTGACTGGGATTGAATTACTCAATGGAGCTGACATGGCTGGAGTTGTGTGTGGATGATTTTGTGTTACGGTATTGAAACCCTAAGGGCTCTAATACCATGAAAAGGCTATCCAACTTAATTATCATTGATGAATAATATGTATTTATACACTAACTATTAATAATTACAACATTTGATCCTTGTATAATACAACATAATACAATTGTGACTATACTCTACCAATAAGGTGTGTTTTCCGTAATGTAAACACATTTTTAAAACCGTTAGCCCTGATAAATAAGATTTGAGCAAAAAACAAACAATATCTATATGATATGCTAAAAAAACATTTCGTTACATAACATTTCTTCAACAGCATTCTCTGGGCCTACCAGACCACCCCAAGATGAGCAACGGGGGAAACACCTTTTGCCCTAACATACGGGACTGAAGCGGTAACACCAGTTGAAATAGGCTCCCCCAGTGACCGGGTAACGTACTACAGCGAAGCTCAGAATGACATCAACCTGTGCTTCCACCTGGATTCGCTAGAGGAAAGACTAGACAGGGCCTTCATCCTTATGGCCGCCTATACAAGTAAAATCGCTAGATATCATTATAAGAAGGTCAAAGCAATGGTATTCCAACCTGGAGATTTGGTACTCCGAGATGCGGAAGCCTCACAGGTGCGAGAGGGCAAAGCAAAGTTAGCCGTGAAATGGGAGGGGCCTTACCAAGTCGAAAAAGCACTGGGACCAGCCACCTACAAATTAAGCTGCATAAACGGGAAGGAAGTTCCGCACACCTGGAACTCAAGAGTACTCCAAAAATACCATCAGGGATAAGACCCCATTGTATTATATATGTTGCATTCTTTTTTCCCCAGCAATGGTTTTTTCCCACAGGGTTTTCCTTGCTGAGGTTTTTAGTGAGGCAACTTTAGCATTATAGTGCTGTATCATTTTCAATAATAAACATTCGCTTTCGAATAAATGATTTTTATTAAGTCCGGTTTATATGATTCGCTTCCGATCATCTCAGCTTTACCTTAATAAATTCGCCTTCGAATGTAATTTATAATTAAAGTCTGTTGTTATATGATTCGCCTTCAATCATCCCGGCCATATCATGATAAATTAAGTTCACTTCCGAATATAATCCAAGTTCAGTTCATTTTTTTCGGATAAAAGGTGACATTACCACATCCATGGGAAATTTCAAGGGCCACGAAGGCCAGGACAAACAGCCACACAACACATTGAAAAACAAAAATCACTTTATATCAAATACCCCAAAGGGGAAGAATGTACAATACAATGATTAACAAGCCATTTCAGTGTCCGGTACATCCGTGGAATCCCCTGCCAGATCAACTAAATATTCTCCCAACACGGGAGCTTCAAGAGGAATACTACCCGCTTCCTCGGGTAAGGGGGAGAGAGGAGGAAGATCCTCCTCCTGAGCAAATTCTACCATAATATCCTTATAGGGAATATCTGGATCAGCCTCAATACATTTTTCTAGGATCCGATCATCGTACAAGAGTGCCAGCCGCCCATACGTTAAAGTCCTCTCCTTGAGTTTCTCCTCTGCCGTCGCAAGATCGTTTTTGTGACTTTCCCGCTCCTGTTTAAGGGCAGCTTCGGCAGATGATAAGGAACATTTTAGGGCGGCATTCTCGACAGCGGCGGCATCGAGCGCTTTTTCCTGCTGCTCAGCCTTCAGGGCAGCCTCAGCTAAGGTGGCCTCTATTTTCTTTCATTCCAGAGCACCTACCAGGCTCTAGTTATAGATACAATCTGCCTCCTCAACCTCTTTAGCTCCTCATAGAGGAATGAGATGGCCTACAGAATAAGTTCTGTGAGCAGTGCAAAAGACATGGAGAGCAATTATAACAGGGTACTTACGGTATAAAGCTTGCCTAGGACTCTGGTACCAATAGTTTGGTTACTCAAAGCCCCCATCCTAGAGGAATCGGCCGGGGTACATCCCATTACTCAACTCCAGTTGGACTAAAGGATCAGCCAGACTCGCCTCTTTCCCGAACTTAGAGAGGAGAATATCCCTGATCGGGCTATCAACATCAATTGGATGAGAGAAGTCCGGAGCCACCTCCTGTGAGACCCGGCCAAGTATAAGCTTCACTCGATATCACAAAAGATAGTAAGGGGAGAGGATCTTACCACATGGGTCTTCTTCCCTTTACCCGTACCAGACGTGGGAACGGGGCTCTTTTTGCTCCCGGGAATAGGTGCAGCACTCCCACCCGGGGATATCAAGCTGCTCCCGATGGCATGGAATAGCAATTGGAGTAGCAACGATGGCAGCAGTTGAGGGCTTGGATCCACCCCTTAGAGCCTGTAAGGCTACAACAGTATCAACAAGTGACATCTCTGTCAAAAAAATGAAAAAATACAATAAGTATCAGGGAAAAGGTACCTTGGTCGTCTAGGGGATCACTAAAGAATACAGGTAGTCCTGTCCGGTCATCAAGTGCCGCCAATGGCAACCCCTAGCGGAAAGCCTTGACCGCATACTGGAGCTTCCAGTATTGGGTGGGGACGAAAGATAACAGTTCCAAGTCTATCGCCTCTTGAGGAGATAGCTCATCCATTGCTCCCTTCATTGTGGAGGTAGGTTGAAAGAACCAGGCGGTCGAAAACGTGGGAGCCTCATCCTTCTGTTTGATGTAGAAAAATAGGTTTTTAAACCCTTGATGGATGAGACACGGGCCGAGAATAATAGGAAGAGGGGACCCTTATTCATAGTGAGATGGTCGCTATTCGTATTTCGGAGAACCGGTGTAGCAATGTGCCAGAACAAGGAGCCTGTCAACCGGATGCTGAGGTTACAGCACAGCCAGTACAATGCACAGATGTCCTCCATGACATTTGGGTGTAGCTGCACCAAGCACACATTGTATCGATTTAACACGCTATAGATTGCTTCTGGCAGAGGGTAGGTGAATCCACCTTTAATGTGATGGAGGTATATGGAGAAAAAGCTGGAAAGAGGCTGGTGCACTCTCTGGTCAAAGGAAGGAATAAGCCAGTCACAGGTTTCTAGCCAGGGGTGTTTAGACGTTAACCAGTGCATTCTCCTTCGGTTATGGAGGAAGGCATTTTAGAAATTCTGGGCATTAGGGTTTTCTTTTTGTCAGTTCTGGTAGCCCTGGAAGTCAAGGGTGGCAGGTTGGCGCACCAGTTTCTCCGGTGGAAGGCGTTCTGTCAGAGGACCCTGATGAAGAAAGTCTGGCTGCGGTAGGGGATGAGTACATAGGGGATTCCATGGTTCCCAAAAAAATTTTTGCAGGAGAAGGGCAAAATATCAAGAAAAGAGGCGAAAAACTGAAAGAAAAACAACCAAAATTAAGTAATAGAGAGAGAAAGAAAGAGGAACTTACTCAGAAATGATGAGAAGATAGAATAAGGTTTCGACCACTATTCACAGGAGGCAGAACGCGCGTATTAATAGCTTCTTTGGGGGAGAATGAAGAGTTGCAGCTTTTCAAAATAGAGGGTCAGATCAAAGGTCGCGTCTCTGCAGCTACTCAATACGTGGCAGGAGGTTGGTGAGCGCGTGGCTCTAGGCAAGGTTTTAGACGCTAAACCCTAAAGCGTCTTCAGGACATAAGGGGGACTTTTGACGACATCCGGTCATCAGGACATCGGATCCATCACCCGAGTCTGATATGCCAGATCTATCACCCGGTTCCCCTGGAAAGACGAATGCTTGTGTAACGGATTCAATACAGGTCCTCCTCGTTTGCAGAAAGATTCTAGAAAGAGAGTGGGAGTCCGACTAGGAGACTGCTTGATGTATTGTACTAGGAGAAGGACTCTTATCTCCCCAAGAGCCATCCTGGAAATAAGTCTCCTACTTGGATTCAAAGTAGGGTTTAGGAGCCCTCCTAAATCCAGTCCAACTCTGTCACTCACCCTATAAAAGGGAGGCATTTAGAGGTAAACAGGGGGCATTCCTAAATAATTCAATACATTCTCAGCTAAAATAATCTAGACTGACTTAAGTATTGGAGCTTACCCCCAAAGATTACCGGTGTCTTAGCATATCTGGCCTGAAGAACAGCCCGAACCCGGATCCTTTGAAAGATTTCAGGACGATCCATCAATAATTTTTACTAATAGTAACAAAAAAAATTTTTTTTTATCTATAATTTTAATTTCTTTTATTAATATATATAACAATTTACTTATCATCAAATCCAACATGTCACTTAAAAAAGGTAAAAATTAGTGTGCTAATTTCACTATTAATTTTTTTTTCTAACCACATAAACCACATTATTCTTTTTCAAAAGTAACACATATTCTTCTGGTTAGAGATGACATAAATACTAACATTAGGTGCTCCATATTAGTTTACACTTTGGGGGTAAATAATTGATTAATACGGTATTAAATTCTCTACACTAAATGGTTAAAAATTAAGTCATTGCAACATTATACTTGCTCTATGTTTAAGAGGCATTTCGGTGTATTGAATATGTAAGGAATATAACATAAATACTAATCTTAGGCCTAATGGTAGCTCTACGATTTTAACCATTTGTAAATGTAACAAATGAGTTTTTCTTTTCTTTTCTATTTGGTTAGAAATACACAAAAGTGTTTCTAAATCAAGTATATTTTCTTATAAGAAAAATCAAGTATATTTGTTCTTCTTCAATTGTAATTAATTCAATTTCATACAACATTACAAAAATAAATAAATAAATTTCATACACCGACACAATCTCCAAAATTTCATGGTTGGCAATGGGACTGAAATCATTAATCATTCATGCGGATGGCTGTCTCTCCGCTCCCACACACAAACATCTTCATCTTGTTTGTCGATTTATTTTCATTTTCGAATTATCAACATCACAATTGTTTTTTAGACACGTTAAAACTAGTTATAAATGTAAATTTTAATATGCTTTTTTTGCGCTACTTGCACTCACATAACACCATAAAATAAAGAAAAAATTTTACAATATTTCTTAATTATAATATAACATCAACTCATTTACCCATTAGTTTTCAAAGAAGTATTCTCAATTTTTCCAAAAAATATATAAAGCTAGCTACATTTTAACTTGGATTTTCATATTTTCTTCTTAAAAAAAAACTTAGATGAAAAAACATCAGGTACATTTTTATGCTAAGATGTTCTACGTGATTTGTTGAGGTTAATTCCTTACTCAATAAGCTAATTAGGAGTTACTGAAGCTAATTTGAAGTTGTGGAAAAAGTTTGAATTGATTAGAAAGTTATAGAATTAACTTGAGTTAAAAAAGATGTTCATCATCAAATTAATCAAGTCAGAAACAACAACAAATAATCGGTGAGTGCATATTGACAGGTTTTGGCTCTTGAAAGTTGGAAATTACCAACAAAATTTCCATCGCTATTCCGTTGGTAATGATCAGTATCTTCCGGAATAGGAATTTAATTCCTATTTTGTTTATCCTTCTAAGTTACAGACTATTTTGGATTCTACAAGACTCAAGGTTGGTTTGAGGTCTCTACATACTCATGTAAGAGTGTTTTTTGAGGTTATTGGGTGCAAGAGAGACAATAGAGAGTTTGGAAAACACTTGAGCATATAATTTCTAGGAAAATTCTTGGGTTTGTGAGTTTCATAATTCTTTTGTAAATTGGTCTTAGTACTTTCATAATAAAACTCCTCTCCCATGGACGTATATACGAATTGGCTAATCCACGTATATTCTTTGTGTTACTTATTTTATTTTATTTTTATTTTTTTTCAATTGTTTGATTAATTCACATAAGAGGGTCTTAATCTCCTAACAAGTGGTATCAGAGATCTGGGTTCTTCAGTGAATTAATTCTTTTTAAATCATCATGGTTTCAACTACAAAGTTAGATATTGAAAAGTTTGATAGACTGACAAACTTCAGTGTATGGCAATTAAAGATGTGTGCTATACTCATTCGAAACAGGTGAGAGGAGGCGTTGGAGGGGATTGGAAAAAAGCCTATGTCTTTGGATTGGAAAAGCGCATTGGGAAGCAGTGAAGTGGATTTTGAGGCACCTGCATAACTTCTCATTATTATCTTGAATACGGCAGATCTTCTAGTAGTTTGGTCGGCTACTGTGATTCTCACTATGAGGGGGATTTTGGATAAGAGGAGATCAATGACAAGTTATGTCTTTACCATTGGTAATAATGCTATCAGTTGGAAGTCTTTTTTACAACCTATAGTTGCTTTGTCAACAACCGAGACGGAATACATGGCATTGTCTAAAGACATTAAAGAACCAATATGGCTAAAAATTTTGCTTGGTGAACTTACAACAAAGCAAGAGATTATGTATGTTAATTGTGATAGCGAGAGCGCTATAAATTTGACCAAAGATCAAATGTCTCATGAAAGAATGAAGATTATTAATAAATAATATTATTTTTCCCATGAAGTTGTGAGTGAAGGGTGAATTTCGTTGAAGAAAATTCATACTTCTAAGAATCCAATTGACATGTTAGCTAAGCATGTACCGTCTTCCAAGTTCGAGTTGTGTATCGACTTGGTAGAATTTCAAGCATGATGACTGTGGCCCTAAGGGGCAAACAAAGAGGAGTGAAGCTTGGATAAGGGAGAGATTATTGAGCTTAATTCCTTATTGAAGAAGATAATTAGGAGTTATTGAAACTAATTGGAGTTTTGAAATAAGTTTGAGTCAATTAGGAAGTTATGAAATTAATTTAGGTTAAAAAGGATATTTTCCATGCAATTAATCAAGAAACAATATCAAATAATCGACGAGTGTATCTAGGTGTGTTTTGGCGTGTGTTTTGAAAGTTGGAAATTACTGAAGGAAATTCCATTGATATTCTATCGGTAATTGGGTTGTATCTTTCGGAAAAAAGAAATTTAATTTCTATTTTGTTTATACTTCCTAACTACCAATTATTTTGTATTCTACAGGACTCATGATCAGTTTGGGGCCTATATAAACTCATGTAAGAGTTTTTTTAGGTCATTAGGTGCAAGAGAAACAATAGGGAGTTTTTTTAGGTCTTTGTATTCATATAAGATGGTCTTACTCTCCTAGATTTTCTAGAAAAAGAAAAGATGTTTCATTCGAAAATCAAGAGTTTTCAACTTTTATCAATAAGCTTTAGTAAGTTAAAAATATTTAAATTGGAATTATTTTAAGCTAAAAAAAAGTCAATGTTACCAAAGTTGGATTGGATCGGCTAGTTTAATCAGTTCAACGGTAAACCGATTGTTGGTTCAATTAATTTGATGTAAAATATTAATTTTGAAAAATCGATACTGATTTATTTGACCGGCAGTCGAACTGTCAAACCAGACCAATTGAACTGCTAGTTAAATAATATTCTTAATAAAATTTATTAAATAATACTTTAAAAAATCAGTTGAATTTGCAATTAAGTCGGTAGTACAATGTGATCGGTAATACCTGCTTGGTTTGCTGGTCCGTTTTTCAATAACTTCGGAAAAAAAGTCAAAACAATTAAGTTTAATTCGCATTGTAAAAATCTAACTTTTATTTTACTTTAATAAAATATTGAAGCAGGAAGTTTACAATCAACCAAGTGGAAAATACCAAATGGATATATGCATAAGAGCATCTTTAACCATGCTTTTGAAAGAGTATTTGTACGAGAAAAGAGGGAGTATTATTGATGGAGTAAAATGAAAATTCGGGTTTTTTTTTTGTTTGTAGTTCTTGACAGGGAAGTAGTTTTTGTGTAAGATAAAGTAGATAAAGTGGATTTTGTTATTAGAAAATGAATATAAGAATATGTGTGATGATGAGTTGGGGCTATTTAAACACCTTTTTTGAGGGGTTTTACCATTAGAGTCAAAATTTTAATAAGATGGTAAAATAAAATACTGTAAACTTGACACGTTATTGACAGTTTATTGAAAAGCTTCGGGTAAATATCTTTCACCTTTTCATGGGTCGAATAAATTACACTTGTATATTTGTCTTTTTTAAATAGATTTCACACTTTTCCACATTTTTTTCTTTTTCTTTTATGAGTAGGGATAGCAGTAGAAACAGGGTTTATCCAGTACTATTTAAATAAAATTACCCAAACCTTATATAAAAAAAAAATATAAAATAACAAATTTGAAAAGTCACATATCACAGGTACTAATAGGATGGTAATTGATTTAACTATTTATGCGTTTGTTATTTATTTTTCATATTAAATCGGTAATTTCTATGGGCACATATAATTAACTAATACTCTAAAATTATGTGGAGTAAAAATATGATTTGGATTGTCTATATAAACTAATTATGATATGGGACAATAGTAGCTTTGGTAATACATATTTTCGCGGGTACTTACTCGTTGTTATTTCTTACCATGAGGTACTATCTTATATATAGATTATTTGGAAATATCATGTTTTGCTTTTATCGTATAAAATAGTTCAATATTGACTCTATTTAAGTAAATATTAATAAAAATTACAAATAAATTATCTTTAAGAAGGGTAAATTTGAGTTTGGGTTTCTAATATGGGATAATATAATATTGGATCACTTTGGTTAATAGGGGTGAAATGGATCTTCTTCAATAATTTTAGGAGTACAATTCACTACTATCCCTAAATTAAATAAAATTTAAAAATTTACCAAATGAATGTTTTACTCTAAAAAAAGAGAGTAAAACCGTACCAATAAATTGAGAGATTTAAAAGTAGGATTTGGCAATTTGATGTGTAAAATAAGGAAACGAAGCAATAAATAGCAAGTTGCAAATGTATGAATTTTTTAGGGGTATGTGCCACTCAGCCAATCCGAGGCAATCGACACTGCTACTAATATTTTAATAAATAATAACACATTGAAATATATGGTAAGGGCGGTGCTACTCATTTTGTTTTATGGGTCCAAAATAAAAGAGTCTTAAAATTTATAGGGGGAAAATTATAAATTATCATCACAAACATTAACTCTAAATTCTCCAAAATTATATTTACTTCTCCGAAGAAAGAAAAAATTGCAGTGGCCATGGCTCACTACTCACCTAGTCCCTCCAAAATATAATCTATATTTAATTCATAATTTTATATCTAATAGCTAGCTTTATATCTAACAATATATTTCAAATGATTTGCGAGAAACTTTGCCACAATAATGTAGATAACATTGCATAGATAGATTGGTGAAAATTCTTAATATCATCAGGTAACAATAGAAGTGTTATTTAATTCTGGAGGTACTCGTATCTAACCAAGAAAGACAAGTTAACTTGACTTCCTTTCCTATAATATTCTAGTTCTTCTAATAAAACCCTGGTTAAACCCATCAAGACCAGGGGCTTTGATAAGGTGCATAAAAGGTAGCATCTTTAATTTCCTTGGGATCAAAAGGTCTTAACATTAGAAATAATGTATCAGAATCTTCCTCCTAGAGCCGATGTCTCTTATATCCTTAATGCTTCGAATAGATTTCATTATGGACCATAAGACGACATTAATCTTATTTAGCCTGAATGTAGCAATTCAAAGAAATAAGATTCCTTTTTCTCTTCATTCTTGCAATAGTGTGTTAGAGCTCATAAATTATCTTTTTGTTTGTGGAAAGAACATTACCTAGATATCCATATTAGGTTTAGCCCAACAACTACTGTGAATGTGAACCCTTCAATCTTTCTCCCTTTGCAAAGAGTTTTTAAACTAAAACTTCTTCAGGGCTTTAAATTTGCACACAAGGAAACAACGATAGAAAGCCATGTGATAAGCAAAACATGTGTTTAGATTGTGCATAAGAACTATAGGAAAACTATGAAGCCAACTAAAAGAAGAAATTGCCAGATCCAACCTCTTTTCCACCCATATAAAATCTCCTCATATTCTCTCCTGTGTAAATGGATAACCATGGAAACCAATGTCTTTCAAACCCCATTTAGACAAGGCACCAATAAAGTCAAAAATTAAATAAGTGTGGGCCAACATGTCATTAAAATCTCCAATGCAACACTATGGAAGAGTAGATAAAGAGACCAAGCTATGAAGCAATCTCTATGAATCTCTCTTGAATCTTCTATCTAGCTAACCATAGAAACTAATCAGCCACCGTACAACCACAGACAAAATTGAAACAACAACATCAACATGGAAAGTAGAATAGCTTATGAGGCTAACCTACTCCTTATTACACTAAAGAAGAGCAACTCCACCACTAAAATTAATCCTATGCATAATGAACATACCATCAAAATCCAAAAGATGCCTAATCTCATCAATATAATTTCGGCAACACCTAATTTCTATCAAAAGACCAATCGAGGGGCATTCATGGACACATAACTTTATTGTTCAAGAATTATTTATGGTTAGCGTAAACCGTAATAGTTCTAACTTATGTTTGTCATTGTGATGGACGGGCCTCCGTATTGAGTTTTTTGGATTCACTGAAAGTATTATCCATAACATTAGTAGGCATAGCGTTCAATGGACGTCGCTTCTTTCCTGAATGGCTAGATGAAGACCTTTCAATCACTACACTTCCAATTGATTTCTACTCAAAGCAAGCAATTAGTCTAGTAAGAAAGGTGCTACTAGAGTGATTTATTATTTCTCCAATAGCTTCTAGCTTTGAAAATTGTACATTGCTATGTATATTCTCACTAGTTGCCCCCATGAATTCTCATTGTTACCTTGCTTTTTCTTAGGATAAACGCATTTTTCACTTGCCTAGGATTTTGGAGGTCCTTACCATCAGCTTGTAGCCATGTAGCATACATTTTAGTCATAACAATCTAAGTGCTCTTATGAACAATATCACATTTCTTATCACTGTGCCTGATTATTCAACAAGGAAAAGAAAAGGACAGTAGCCTCTCATATTTGAAATAGATATAAAATAAATAACTGTTAGGCATAGATAATCTTATCATTCTTTTTAGTTTTTTTTCTCAACATCAAATGCAATTTAAATCTACACAAACTTCTTCCAACTCAAACTCAAAGATTTATCATCAACTTGAATAAAGGAACCTAAATTGTTCCCTAAATTTTGCAATATCAGTTTAGAAATAAATCCAGGAGGAAGGTCAAAATTTCCATACACATACCAATCATATTCAATTAGATAGATTTAGAAATTACACCCATATACACTCTAGCAAAAAGTAAAAGCTTACTATAAAAAAACCAAGGCCTTTAGTCACCCACTTTCACAAGGTCCTGTGCATAATAGAATTAAAATTATATAAATTTGGGGCAAAAGTCAAACACACATCTTTCTCTGGCTGCCACACTGATGCAACATGATTTTGTGGGTAGAAGGAACCTCTCCATTATATAAAGATTGATGTTTGACACATTTCGAGAAATCAACTATGGGAAATCTGCCCTTAGTTTTTGCAATAATATTGATGAGAGATTATAAAATCAATTTTGTGAGTTTTTACAAGTGTCAATGGTAGATGCGTAAGGCAAATATCTTGGATTACCAAGTTACGCCAGGTGTAATAAAAGAGCAGCATTCAATTACATTGTTTATTAATTCGATTGCAAAATTGGTGGGTGGTGTATGAAAAAGTTATCTCAAGCAGGAAAGAAAATTCTCTTTCAATCAGTCGCTCAAGCCATTCCCTCCTTTTGTGATGAATGTTTTTTTACCACCTCTTTCTACTCGCATAGAGTTAGAAAGAATTATGAATTCCTACTGGTGGGGAAGGAATGCCAATTCTAAAATTGGTATTTGTTGGCTCTCATAGGACAAACTTTGCAATAGGAAAGAGTGGTTAGGAATGATTTTTAGAAAGATCCATGAGCTCAATTTTGTAATGCTCGGAAAAGCAAGGTTGGAGATTAATACAAAAATTCCTCCACCTTCACACCGGAGGTTTATAATGCTCGTTATTATTGTAAATCAAGCTTTATGGAAGCTAATCTTGGTTTTAATCTAAGTTTTATATGGAGGAGCTTCAACAAATGAATTAATTAGAGATGGCATGGCTTGGTGAATTGGGAATGAGAATGATATTTGAGCCTTTATAGATGTATGGATCTGTAAAGATTCACAACCTATTCACCCTATGAATGTATCGGAGGAGGAGGAGGACTTGATTGTCTCTTATTTCATGAACACGGAGTCTCTTTCATGGAATTGTGATTTACTAACCAATTTTTTTGCTTCTTCTATAATTAATTTAATTTTGCAGGTCCCTTTGGCGTTAAGAGCTCTCCATCAAGATATGATTTTTGGCATCTAGAAAAGAGAGGACAATACACTGTCAAATGAAGTTATTATCATTTGATGAATGATTTTAATCCTTTGCCGACTGAGACTCAGAATATGACATGGAAGCAGGTCTGAAAACTTCAAATTTCGGCTAAAATATGTAATTTTCTATGGAGTAAATTACTAGGAATCCATCCAACAAAGATGACACTACACAATTGGGGAATTGCTACTAGTACAAGCTGATTTGTTCGAAGCATGAAGAATCTATCATCCATACTCTTATGCATTATGACATGGCACATTCAATATGGAGCAAATTAGATTTTTTTGGGCAGCCCGTTCCTACTTATTCTTTTTCATCATGGTGGAGTTCAATTAGTGGAGTATTACATGTGAATTAATTGGAAAAAATAGCAGCTTTGTGTTGGAGCATATGGTCGGCCGCAATAATATGGTTTGGAATGAAAAATCTAAGAATGAAGGAGCAGTTATCAATTCGACTTCTATTTTGATTCAGGCTTGGAAGCAATATCAATTTGATAAGGGCTACAGATTTTTCTATTATGTTTGTATTATTTATACTTGTAATTATCCTTAGTGTACGTAGATATACTTTGTTGTATCCCTTATTAATTAATACAAAATCATTTTGTCCCATAACATTTACATGGTATCAGAGCATACATAGGTCTCTACATGTCAGTTGAATCCTCTCATTCTTAAACACAAAATTCCCAAAGCCCTAATTTTAGTCCTCTACCTAGTCTATCAAACTCTCCACCCTTATCTTTCCCCTAATCATCATCATCATCTTCCTCTCAAATCTCTCACATATCTAAATGACAATCGACTATGGCTATAAACATATAACCACCAACACCAATCATGGCTACAACTAAATTTTTGCCCTTAAACTTAACCGCTCAAACTACCATGCCTGGAAGATGTAATTTCTTCCAGTTCTTCATTGTCACCAAGTTAAGGGACATATTGATGGAACCTCTCCAGCCCCTACTGAATTTATCCCGTATCTGGATGACCCAAATACATCAATCTCAAACCATAAATCTGTTGTTTGGTTCAAGAAGGATCAAACGTTCCTTCTATGGCTCTTTTCTTCTCTATCTCCTGAAGTTTTCACAATTATTGTTGGAATCAAGAATTCATATCAGGCCTGGAAAGCCCTTTCTCATGCATACAACACTATTTCAAATAATAGATAATTATAAATCGATGTTCAATTGCAAAAACTTAAACCTAATGAATTTGGTGTAACAAATTATCTTGAACGAGCTAAATTCTTGGCTGATGAACTCGAAGCAGCTGGGACACCTCTCAGTCAAGCTCAGTTTAATGTGAATTTTTTTGCAATCTTGGTGTTGAATGACATGCTATTATTTCTTATATTTCTCTATAGGCACCTCCTCCTTCTTACTATGTGCTACATAGAGCACTAGTAGAATATGAAATTTTGCTTAAAAATTTGCATCCTATTTTGAACCTTACTACCATGGTTGCACAATGTTCTCAAGCTCGTTATACTCCTACCAATTGGAATCCACCCCACTGGTGTTGAGGTCTATGTCAAAACTGTAGAATCACTCCACCGATTGGTGCCGTAAGCCACCTCAAAATCAGCATTTCCAGTCAAGTTGTTTATCCAGTAATATTGCATAGGCTATCAGCCTCCTATGTGAGGATAAAATTTTTATGTTCCGCCCCTATTAGCTGCTTTGCCTCAGCCTGTACGTCCGTGGTACCCAGATACTATTGCAACCCACCACATTACCACTAATTACAATAGTATGCACAATATGGAACTTTATTATAATAACGATAAAATAAGAGTGGATAATGGTTAAGGTATGCAGATTACTCACATGGCTAATTCATTATATTCCAATTTCAAAAATCAATGATGTATTATTTATGCTTAAAATTACCAAAAAGTAAATTTCAGTACACAATTTTGCTCGAGATAATCAGTATTTTTTTTTTGAATTTTGGCTTTCTTATTTTCTTATCAAGGACCAAGTTTCGAAGAAAATACTAGTGTGTGGGTTGAGTGATCAAAGATTTTATGTGCTTCCACCTAAGCTAAAGCATGCAGTGGTAGGGGAAGTAAACTCGTTTGATACATGATGTGGGAGGTTGGGACATTCAAATCGTCAGATTACCTTAAACATTTTAAATTCTAATAATATTTATTTTGATTCTTCAAATGATGTGTGTACTTCTTGTCAGTTGGGAAAATTATGTAAAAGTAATTTAGCTTCAATCGTAAGGACTACCATTGCACTGAAACTATTCATTCCAATGTATGGTTTTATAATAAAAAATATTTTGTTCTTTTCATTAATGAATTTACTCGCTGTACATGGGGATGTTTCTTGAAGTTCAAAAATGATGTTTATCACACTTTTCTTGAGTTCCAAGCTATGCTTAAAATCTAATTTAAAACAAATATAAAATGATTTCATTTTAATTTTGGTGGTGGATTTTAGAAATTAACTTCACACTTTGAAAATTAGGGTATTAAGCATTTTCTTGCCTATCCTTACACATATGAACAAAATGGAATTTTAGAGAGAAAAATTTGACACATTGTTGATACTACTCTTACTCTACTTGCACATGCCAAATTACCATTTCATTTTTGGAATTATGCTATTAACAATAGTGTTAATCTTATACATTGCTCCCTATACCATCTTTAAAAAAATGAAAGTCCATATTTTTATTTATTTCATAAAACCTTGGATTATAAAAGTTTTAAAATTTCTGGTTGTGCAGTCTTTTATAGCTAAGCATGTCAAATTTAGTAAGTCTTTGTTCCCTTTTAGTAGCCACAAGTCACAGCCAACAAAACCATCTACAGTGCCTCCTTATGATCAAGTGATATTGCATATACTATCACTAGATAATTTTGACCAACCAGGTAATTTTTCTTCCTTATCTATTTCTTCTCTTATTTCTAACCCATCACCACAACACAATCCAATCTCATCCAATAACTTGTCATGCATGCCATCCTCATCTACACAAAATTCTATCTCCACTTCAAACACATCATCATTTATACACTCCTTTCCTATAACACCTTACTCGATACATTCCGTCTCTAACTATAACTCTACCATACCATCTCCATCCTCATCATCTAGTTGGCTGCCATTAGTTATGGTTCTCATAGCCTAATTCCTTCCTAACACAACCTGAACAGTCACTAAAATCCACCTTATGCAATTGCATGCATCCTAAGATAGAGAAAAACAATGCTTAGGCCTTTTAAACACTCTCTCTTTTACTGATTATCTCAATATTAAACCACCCTCTTATTCTATAGCTAGGAAGTACCTTATGTGGAGAGATGCTATGACCAAAGAAATTCAAGCATTAATTAGCTTTAAAACATAGCTTATTGTACTGAGACCTCTTAAGGGTCATGTTGTTGGTTATAAATGGTTATTTAAAATTAAATGAAACACAAATGGTAGTGTTGATAGGTACAAGGCATGGCTGGTAACTAAGGGATACTCTCAGAAAAAAGGGGTTAGTTACAAAGATACATTTAGTCTAGTGATCAAGGCCACCACTCTACATATCATTTTAGTAGTTGCTTCTCCAAATAAATGGTCGATTCGCCAACTTGATTTATCTAATGCATTTTTCCATGGGAATTTAACAGAAATTGTTTATATGCAGTAACCCCCTAGTTTTATTGACAATAATAGACAAGATCTTGTCTGTAAATTGCAGAAGTCCCTCTATGGTCTTAAGCTAGAACCTTAAGAATGGTTTCGTAGGTTATGTCAATTCTTAGAAAAACTTGGCTTTTGGAAATCTATGGTGGATAACTCTCTTTTTATTCAAACCTCATGGTTTTGCTTACACATATGTCTTCTGTTATATAGATGACAAAATTATTACGAGTTCTTTGTTGTCTACATTTGGTTCAGCATTAATTCCCTGGAATTGAAATTTCAATTTGTGATCTCGGAGGAGCTACATATTTTCTTAGAATTGAAATTGACTACACAGATAAGGGTATGCTTTTATAGAAATCCAAGTACATTGTTAATATATTAGAGAGATGCAACATAACTAAGTCTAATGATTGTTACATGCCTATGGCCACAACCCCCAATCTTTCTGCAAAAAGGGCAACTTTTTTCATCTGGTGAGGAGTATCGTCGAACGGTTGGAGATCTACAGTATTTGACCTTAACAAGACCAGAAATAGCGTTCTTTGTAAACAAGCTCTGCCAATTCATGCATTGTCCAACTAATGTTCACAAGGGAGTAGTAAAATGCTTGTTGCATTATTTAAAGGGTTCAGTCTCTCATGGTCTTCTTTTATAAAATATGATGGATGTCAGCTTGCACAATTTCTTAGATGCAGACTGGGAGGCTGCCTTGATGATAAAAGCTCCACAGGTGGTTATTGCATTTTTTTGAAGCCAGCCATGTTTCTTAGGCTGCCAAGAGGCAATTAACGATTGCTAGGTTGAGTACCGAGAGTGAATACAAAGCTGCTGAGGTTCTGTAAGCGCTGGGTTTGCTCGGCCTCTATGATGAGAATCCTGTGTTACCTGTGGACCGGACAAACTTGAATCGGGCTTGGAAACACCCGGAATGTCGCCCGGAGTATCTCAAACGTCCTGAAAACCAAGCTACCCGCGATTCAAAATCCTCGAAAAGGTCTCCCGAGTGATTTCCAGGGTTTAGGGTGTGTGTCAGACTTTTGAAATTTTGCCCCGGCTTTTGTTAGAGCCACACAGCTCTAGTTTTCAAACTAGAGCAACTTATCTTGCTAGAAGTAAGTATGGGCAAAGTCAGAAAAGTAAGGCTGTCGTTTAATGTTGAAATGATATGTGAGAGGGGAGTATAAAAAGAGAAAATCAAATCAGAAAAAAAGGGAGTTAGTATTCTTGAGCAGAGGAAACTAAAAAAAAAATACAAAGAGAAAAAGAGAAAGAAAAGAAAAGGAAGAGAGACCGAGACTAAGCAAGGAGAGGGAACCCAGAAACTCAAGGACTAAGGCTTAAAATCAATGCAAAAACATTAAATATAAGTCACTTAACCTTTGCTCATTGGTTGGAGATCATTTCGGATTCATTTCGGGTTGTTTTGGATTGTTGCGGTTTTTGGCCGGTTGAGTTTCCAGGCCACATTCCAAGCTTTCAATCCATTTCTTGACATTCAAAGCATCAAAACAATATCAAGGTAAACTCTGAGAGGCCTTAAACTCGTTTGGAAGCATTTCCTGTGATTTTCCTCTTTTTCTGCAAAATTTCCGGAAGCTGGCTGTCGACCAGAGCCGGGTGGCTCTAGTTCTCAAGAACAGAGCCGGGCGGCTCTGTTCTGCAAGAACAGATTTCCGGTTTGTCCCGATCGGCCGAAAACAGTCCGTTTTCCATTTTAAGCTTTCTGTTGTGATCATTTTCTGCCCAAATTCATCCGTATGTTGTAATATTTTCGTTTTCAAATTTCTGTACGTACGGATATTAATGTTTTCGGTTTTCTCGGGGTTTTATTTCCTGAGTTTTGGGGTTGTTTTATCCGAATCGGATCCATAGTCCAGCATTAGCGGACCCCCGAACCCTATAAAATCCCCAGAAAATATTGAAAATGAACAAAATAGTATTTTTCACAAATGTTTTTGGTGTGTTTATTACATATTGGACCCTAGATGGATGTTGAACTTAGGAACCCGCATGAATGGAACCATGGATTCCGGGATAACAGATCCACAAAAATGGAAATTCGCATGTAACCGAGCCAAAGGTTTTCCAAAAATTGATTTTCCATCACAAAAATTACAGGGCGTTTCAAAACTGTTTTACAGGTTTAACCGGTCCGACCGGTCGGGTCGACCCGGTTACCCCCTAAATGCATGCTCCCACTTGCTAAATTCCCAATTCTGTCCTATTTGTATGTGCAATGTAAATTGTGCTAACCAATTTGTTTTGCAGCATTTATTTTTATTATTTTTAATGTATTTAATAGATTCTCGTGTAAATTAGGTGGTTGTAATTTTTAGATCTTCGTGTACTTAGGCGTTTGTAAAGTGAGGATGAGAGTTTTCCTTTTTATTCGATTGGGTTGTATGATCGGCCTCTACCATTTTTTTTTTTTTTTGTATATTTTGGATGTATGCTTTATTTTTCTGCAATTTGCTTTAGCATCGGTTAAATAAAATAAACAAATTGGAATTAGAGAAAGATAATATAAAGCAAATTAAATATGGTAATATAAACTACAAAGTGAAAGCAAGCTAGAGGTTAAGTAAGTCACTTGCCCGAACCCTAAATCTTTGGATTAGTTACGGTAGTCTACCCTCGGTACGAAGTTGTACCGGAATTCCCGGATGAGCTGATTCGGGTGGCGACTCTATCATTGATCTCGGGATTTAAGTTTCGAGGTCCTTAAGTTAAAACAGGAAAATGTTTTATACAAAGGAATTTTCAAATCAAATCAATGGTTTTTCCTAACGCAAGATAAACAAAACCCGCTTTTCCACCAAAACCAAAACGACTGAAAACGTTTTCCCCGGTGCGCTTCATAGCATCTCGATTTTCTCTTTTCGAAAAAGGTCGTCCGCTCACAGGTTCTATGGCTCAATTCTTTACTTCTAAGAAAATTGGGTTTCCACTTGCTAGCAAGATTACCCTATGGTGTAATAATATTGGTACCATGTACTTGAGTAAAAATCCATTTTTTTATTCCCGCACAAAACATGTCACTCTTAATTATCACTTTGTGTGTGAACTTGTTGCTAACGGTACTCTTAAAATTTCATTTGTTTCTTCCTCTGATCAGCTTGCAGATCTCTTTACCAAGCGTTTGTATATGACACGTTTCATTGCTCTTCAAGACCAACTACATGTCCTAGATACCCATTTGCTTGAGGGGGTGATAAGAAATATAGATTTTTTGTATTTATCCTTGTACTATTTGTACTTGTAATTATCATTATACCTATATATACTTTGTTGTATCCCTCATTCATTAATACAAAATCATTTTATACCAATAACATTTACACGAACAACGGACAATGTTAGGTCTAATGTATAAGAGGTATATGTAACTTTGATGTGGCGGTTTCCTCAAATGGTATAATTGGTTTCGAGTGTGTTCATAGAGACAATCATGGTAATTTCTTAGCTTCTCGTTTTGACTCTATGCATGGTGGCTCTAAGGCCTTTCTGGCAGAAGCTTTAAGCTGTAGGAATGCACCTTTTTTTTTTTTTTTTTTTTAAATCTCTTCCCAAAAGACAAATTGTCATTGAAGGCAATTCCCCGGT
This sequence comes from Euphorbia tirucalli, assembly GCA_039660915.1. NCBI lineage: Eukaryota > Viridiplantae > Streptophyta > Magnoliopsida > Malpighiales > Euphorbiaceae > Euphorbia > Euphorbia tirucalli. The sequence goes on along the minus strand of CM077634.1, from coordinate 19,584,115 downwards.
TCTTATCAAGAGACTTCAATCAAATTACATTTCAGATCTTTCACCTACAAGTCTAATTTTGGAAGATTACAGGCTCCTACCCACTCATTTCTCTCTTGCTCATTTCTCTTTTGTCAAAAGGTCGGGTAATAGCATAGCTACAAATTAGCTCAAAAGAGCTAGCATGCCCTACATTGGCATACTCATTTTAATATCTTGGGAATATTATTATTGAAGAACTTCTTAATTTTTTTATATTGAAGAATCTCTCTATGATTTAATGCAATGAATACTTTTACAGTAAAAATAAAAAACTTGGAGACATGCAAATATTTTTAATATTTTTGTTATTTTTACAAATCACAATATTACGTACTTTCTCTTTAATTTTCGCAATATTTTATACTATTTACCCAGATTTAATTTTTGCGAGACTCCTTGATTTATTTGATTTATGGTCAGTTTGGGATTGCTGTTAGTGAAAGTGCTGTCAGGGAAAGTTAGGTTTTGTTGCTTTCTTTAAAAGTAGTTTTAAGTATTTTTCTAGTACTTTCCTGAATACAATCTCACTTTTAACAATTGTGCATTTGAAACTGTTTCCGTAACCCCAGAAGCAGCTTTCAGTCAAAGTAAGATTCCTCTTGCTTTAACAGAAAAAACTGACCCTTATTTAATTTGATCAATTTATAGGAGAATATATTGAATTTGAATATTCATTTTTTAACTGAATCTTTAATTCGAATATTTAATTTTTTACGGTCCTCTATAAAAAGGACTAAAACCATTTTTACTTGGAGATCGCTGAATGGTGGATGCTGATACAACATGGAAGAGAAGAAAAACAAGATAAAGCCTAAAGCAGAACCTTTTTCTTAAAATATAAATAAAAGTCAATGAATTTTTTATAAAATAAATATAAGAAATTGATAATGATTGAAGTCACAAAGCAAAGTTGGCAGAGTTTTTTTTTTTGAAGTCAACTATATGTGACACTATCTGATGTCGGAAAGCCTCATACTTTTGAATGTCTAATTAAATTAAGGATTCAAGACTGCTCTATTGTTTAATCAATTTGACTAATAAGTATATAATTCGGATTATAATAAAAGCAAAACAAGACATAACATGTTTTTTTTATTCTGTAATTATATATATATATATATATATATATATATATATATATATAAAGAAAATATAATTCTTAGAATACTATACTGTTATTTAAAAAGTTATTCTCATTTTAGTAATATATTAACTGCTTGTGTGTTGTAACATTATTTGAATAGAGAGAATTCCTCCTATTATGTTACATAAAAATTTGGATTTTGAAGGGTCTTTTCATTTTCGTAACGTTTCAAAATTGGAAATTCTCATAAACTTATACAAAACATTTTGGGTCATATTTCCCTAATTTCAAAAAATTGAAATACCCATTTTTAGAATGTATAAAGTTGAACATTAGCTTTTTCCTTTCTCTTATATGATTTTCATTTATTTTTTTCTTTATTATATAGATAAAAACAACAACAACAACAACAACAATAATAAAATACATCCTTATAGTTTCTGATTTATGGATATACCCTTATCGAAAGCAATTTATACAAAATATTAAACACATACATATCATCACAAACATAAACATAGATCATAATCTATATTTATAATGATAATAGGGGTTGGGCTTACCTCTTGTAGCGGGAATCGTAGTTGCTCCTAATCCAAACCTTTAGCACAATGAAAAGTTGTTTATGTTACCAATCAGATTATTATCCACATGTTTGGGATAATAATAAGTTTTAACCGTCTAAAAGCTAATGAAGGGAAAGAGATAGGAGGCCGAAATTATGGAGAAAGATGGAGAGAGTTTCTCTAGTAATTATTCTAGGAAAAAATTCAGTTGTGTATCACAGTTGTGTCTCACTTGTGTAATTAATCAGACTTAAGCCTCCATATTTATCGAGAGAAGAGTTTAACTCCCACTAAAGTTACGGGTCTGAATTACATTTAAATTACTACTTAAACGATAAAGATAAGATTTAGATTAGACCCAGATCAGAACCATCAACGTTTTTCTAACACGTAGATCCATCATTATATTACAAGATGCACTCTTGCATTAGTGCGAGCACGTTGCTCTTTTGATTGAGAAATTTTAGGTGCCCTAATCATCATCTTTTCGTAACAAATTCCAGAAATAATGACTAATAAATAAACCGTGTAACTCTTATTTAAACACATTTAAGTAACTCCGTTAAACGACATAAATTTGAAAAATCAATTTTCAAACAAAAAAAATTAATTTTTTGGAAAAAACTGATTTCGAAATTCGTAATTTAAAAAAAAATCTATTTTTTATTTTTCTATAAAGCAGAATCTAGATAATTAAAAAATAAATAACCTCAAACAATTTGTTTTTGAAAAATCAATAAAGTATACCAAAAAATCCAGAAAATTGTAAAACTCAACTTGCACAAAAAAAGATGGCGAGAACACTTTCACTCACCCACACGCGCCAACAGAAGTTTCTCCTACACGATCTAGGGACTCCACACGCTGTTACACTAGAGTCGACCTCGGTCAACACTAGCGACATGTCATTTGTTGATTGGTCCACGTCGGACCACGTAAAGCTCCCCCATTGGTCCACACATGCATGAGACTCATCTTTGTGCACACGTGGCTGGCGCATTTAAGCCACCGCCAACGCTTGCGCTTAGTGCCGTCGACAGGTCTGTGCCATGCGCTACCTAAATCAGTCATCCATATTTTTCCAGTTGGGGGTTTTTGGGGTCTCTAAGTCCGATGGTGTGGTCAAAAGTAAATTATCTGAACTTCTAGTATTTTTATTTATTAATTCATGTATGGCCCGCAGGTAAAACACAACCTAATATGATTTTAGTAGATGAAAAACAAATTTTAAACCCTATAATCAAATCTTAGCATGTGTACAATGAAAATAAACACCTAATACACAACCATAACAAAACTTAAAGGCTCTGATACCAATGAAAGCAACTTATGTGAAACATTAAACACATGCATATCATTGCTAACATATTTCCTAATCTATAATTATAATGATAATAGGGATTAGACTTACCTTCTGTAGCGGTGATCGTAGCTACTCCTAACCCAAACCTTTAGTAAGGTAGAAAGAATCTTGTTTGTGTTTCCGGTTGGATTATTATCCACATGTTCAGGATAATAATAAGTTTTCATCATCTAAAAGCCAATGAAGGAAAAGAGAGAGGGAGATAGTTTCTCTAGTGATTATTTTAGGGAACATCAATTGAGTATCACACTTGTGTCTTACTTGTGTCATTAACCAGACCTAAGCCTCCCAATTAATAGAGGGAAGAGTCTATGTCCCACTAGAGTTAGGAGTATGAGATCTATTTAAATTGTTATTTAAATAATAATAAAAAAATAAGGTTTATTTAATCCCATTAGGATTGAACTTATCTTTATCTTGGTAGAGTCATAGGTGTATCCAAACTCTATCACTTATATTTTATTATGATACATTTCTCCGTCATTTTCGTGTCCTACATTTTTACGAATATCATTTTCTATTGTGTGTTTTTGTTTCAGTTTTCATATCTTTTTTGTTCTATGTAATATAGGTTAATTTTATCATTATTAGAAGCTCATTTTTTACTAGGGTTGTAAACCGGGTAGGGACCCGCCCTAATAGGGGTGAAAAATCCCCAATGTGCAGGGATGAAGAATTTTTTTATCCTTGAATCCTTAATGGGGATGGAGACAAGAATAACCTCCATCGCACCGATAATTTTCCGACCCTAACAATCCCCCATTGGAGATCCCTAAACAATCCTACTCTTTATTATAAAAGTACAAGGCCTATGTGTTTCTATATATGCTATGTATGTGTTTAAGTAAGATGATACCATTATCTCATCACATCTATGATATCATTTGATGTTGTTAATTATGTCTTTCTATTTTTTCTAATACACTTTTGATTTTTTTTCTAAGCATATTGTTTTAATAGAATTTGGCCCCTAAATAATGCTATGGGATTAAAAAAGCCCCATAATATAGCCCAATTAAATAAAAATTCCCTATGTGATGTTGTGAGCACATGTTTTTTCCCGACCTCTATGATGAAAGTCATTGTTGCCTTTTTCACGGATAAACGTGAAGCGGATTCGGACCGACCGGAATAATATCGGAAATGTCCCGGATGACCTAAATGTGTGTGATAAGACTTGGTACGGAGCCCCAAAGGAATTCTAGTGAGTATTTAAGAAAACCGAAAAAAAGAATGAAAAATAAGCAAAATAGGCTAATCTGGTCACTACAGTCACTCGACTGTAGTGCCTACAGCCGCGCGACTGTACTATAGTCGCGCGACTGTAATGACTACAGTCGCGTGACTGTAATCACCAGATTTCCTTTTTTTACCAAAAATCAGCATTTAATTCCGATTTTTAGCCAAAACGGGAGATATAAAAGCCTTATATCCAGGATTAGGGTTAAGAGAACAGAGAGAGGCAGAAAATTAGAGAGTTTTTGAGAGAAAAACAAACAAAAACACATAATAACACAGATTTTGGGACTTTTCCTAGGGTTCTTAAGAAAAATAAAAGGGTTTGATCTAAGAAAAAAATTCAACGAAACACATAGAAACCGTGGTAAGGTGTCTTTAAATCATCACTACTCACTCAATCTCTCTCAGGGTTCCATTCGTGCTTCGTTGATCGCGCATTTTTCGGGTTGTTCATGACTGCAAAACACTTTCTTGCATCCGAATCTATCTCTGGTGATCCAAACACTGGAATACAGAACAGGTAACATTCTGAGAGGCATTAAAAATCCATTTTTGTTCATTCTGGGTGTTGTTTATTGATTTTTTTTTTGAATTTTTACGATTTCGAAAGTGAATTTTGATTACAGCCGCATCGCTTAAGATCACAGTCGCCCGACTGTAACCTACAGCCGCGCGACTGTGACCTATAGTCGCGTGACTATAATCTTCTGATTACAGTCGCTCGACTATAATCTCTAGGGTAGAAGCTCCGAATGCCCTAAAATCGACTGATAATGCTTCCGTTTTCAGATTTAATGTGTTTTTCATGTTTATTATCGGTCCAATTGCATCCATCTATGCTTAGATTCCCGGTTTTCTTATTTTTAATTGATGGATGTGATTTCAAGTTTGGCGATTTCGAGTTTTTAGGGATTTCTGGATTTATTTCGATCTGTTTCGGATCCGTTTGATTGAAATCAGTGTGTTTCCAGAAATCCCAGATTACCCGAAATTGCTGAAATTGCAAAACGATTTTCAAAAACAAGAAGGTCGAAAAACAATTCTAGAGCATTACAGTCGCGCGACTGTAACCTGCAGTCGCACGGCTATAACCTACATTCGCGTGACTGTGGTTGAGGTAGAATTACAGTTTTGCCCTTTTGGGCCCCAAACTTGTAATTTTGCATCTTTTTCCTATTCAAAACTGAATTTTTGTGTGTTTACATTCTTTTTGGACCCTAGATGGACATTTAATTTAGGCCCACACACGAACGGGACCCTTGGGTCCAGGGATATCCGGCCCACTAAAGTTGGAAAATACATGTAAATGAGCCAAATGGTTTTCAAAATTGGTTTTTTATCCATAAAACCTACAGGGCGTTTCAAAAAACCGTTTTCCAAGTCTAACCGGGCCGACTGCCGGGTCGACCCGGTAACCCCCTATGCATGATCCCGCTCCTAAAAATCCCTATTCTGTCCTATTTGAGTCTTTTGTATGCCTTGATTATTTATGCTAACCGTATTTAGATGCAGCTTTTATTTTTACTTTATTTTTATTTTCAAATGTATTTTATAGATTAAATCGTGTATTTAGGCGATTGTAATTTTTTAGATCATCGTGTATTATAGGCGGATGTAAATGGTAAGGATGAGAGTTTTCTTTTTCTTGGGCTGTATAATCTGGTCTCTGATTTACTTTTCCGCACTTTTATTTTTCCGCACTTTATTTTAATATTTATATTTATGTCATTTACATGAGCATCGATTAATAATTAAAAGAAGATAAAATGAGTAGAATTAAGTGAATGCAACATTACATTATGAAATAATAATTGAAAATAAGTGAGGATTAGTAGATTTATTGCCCAAACCCTGAATCTCTGAATTAGGTACCGCGTCTACACTTGGTAGGGAGCTATACCGGAATTTCCCGGCTAAGCTGATCTGGGTGGTGACTCTGTATCTAATTTTGAAATTTAGGTTTCGAGACCTTTAAGTTAAATACTCACTAGAATTCCTTTGGGGCTCCGTACCAAGTCTTGTCACACATATTTGGGTCATCCGGGACATTTTCGATATTATTCTGGTCGGTCCGAATCCGCTTCACATTTATCCGTGAAAAAGGCAATAATGACTTTCATCACAGAGGTCAGGAAAAAACCCATGCTCACAGGTTGCCCCTCGTGTGACCAAAGTCGACTTGAACGAGTGCTTGTGCCCGATTCGAGTTTGGTCTTGCAATAGGAAGCACGGTGAGAAGGAAAAGAGAACATACCTGGGGGTTCTCCTCGCGTTGACTTGTTTTGATGTCTGTAGGGACTTATCTCGATTGCTTTTGCGAAACAGCGGTTTTGCCTAGGTTGGTTTGATTCTTCACGGTCTTACTTCGACTCTATTACGAAGCATAGGACTTTGCTCAAATTGGTTTGATGTTCTCCAGGGACGTGCTTTGACTCTATCGTGAAGCAGAGGACTTTGCCCAGATTGTATTGGTTTTTTAGGGTCGTGCTTCAACTCCATTGTGAAGCAGAGGACTTTGCCCGGATTAGGTTGATGCTCCAGGGACGTGCTTCAACTCCATTGTGAAGCAAAGGACTTTGCCCGAATCAGATTCTCCTTGTGAATTGATGTTCATGAAGGTGAAGGGTATTTTGATAATTTTGTGGCTTGGAAAGTTGGCGCCCTTTTGGAGGAAGGTTATTTTGGTAATATCACCTCTAATGGAGCCTATGTCACTAGGGGAACACATATTTCGATGATTTGGTTTCCCGTGAAGCTTGCGTCACTAAAGGGAAGTTGTTTCAGCCATTTGGTAGTTTGGTTACTAACAGAAGGACATTTAGGTCATTTCACTTCTAGTGGGGCCTGTGTCACTAAAGGAAAGGATAATAGTATTTCCCGTGAAGCTTTTGTGACTGGGGAAAGATGCTTTGGTGATTTGAGAAGCTTGATGATTTCCTTTGATGTTTTGAAGTTGTTTCGGGCACGTATTCGTTCCTTGATCGATAATTTTGGAAAAAAAATTTTTTTTGCCCCTTCGATCAAGAATTAATATGGACTGAATATCTTGCCCCTTGATACTATTGAAATCAGCTCTCTGTGGCGGAGCAATATCATTGAAACTGGCTCTCTATGGTGGAGCAATACCGTTGAAACCGGCTCTCTGTGGTGGAGCAATACTGTTGAAACTAGCTCTCTGTGGTGGAACAATACTGTTGAAACTGGCCCTCTGTGGTGGAGCAATACCGCTGAAATCGGCTCTCTGTGGTGGAGCAATACTGTTGAAACTAGCTCTCTGTTGTGGAGCAATACTGTTGAAATTGGATTGGGGGTACGTATTTATTCCTTTATCGATAATTTTGGAAACAAAAATTTTTGCCCCTTCGATCAAGAATAAATACGGCTTGATTGTTTTGCCCCTGGATACTTGGGATTCGAGGATGCCCCAGTGTCAGATTATTTCCGCTTCCGGAGTACTCATGGCTCGAGACAGCCTGATGATGACAGCATGTACCTGTACTTGAGCACATATTGTGGCGTGTATGCATGTGTGTGTGCATAATTAGAGTGTATATGTATGTGCATGTCCTGGATGCATATGCGTATGATTATGGTGCTTTTTATGGTTTGCTTGGTGCAGACGTGATTGGCATTGAGCGCCGTGAGTTTGCTTGTTTGAGAACAGAGGTTGATCAGTTGCATCTGCGGGTCACCGAGCTGGAGGTTATGAATCAGACTTTCATGGACTGGACAAACGATTGGGATGTGCTTGGTGGGATATCGCATTGAAGTTTGGTTGATTGACCTGATTGCTTGCTCCACAAGGTGTGGACGTGAGGCACTGGCTTTGATGTACCTCGGTTTTTATAGGATTAGAGTTGTCTGAGCTTGATACTACTGTATGACTTTTGTTTTATTTTCATTGCTTGTCCTAATTTTTGCATAGGTCACCCTTTTTGGGTTTTTGGCCTATCAGACTGTCTTTATTTTTGCCTGAACTGTTCGGGTTTTCAATTCAGCAGACTTTATTTTATGTCCTAATTTTTGCATCGACCGCAATGTTCGGGTTTTCGATCTATCAGACTGTCCTTATTTTTGCATGGACCGCCTCTTTGGTTTTCAATCCATTGGACTTTTTTTTTTTTGAAGTGAGATGCATGTAAACAGAAAATGTGCACATTCGTACGAATTCAATCTCAAGCAGACTTGGGACATTTTACCGAACAGAAAATGGCATTCATTCATTCACTCATTTATAATGTTTTAGCACAATGCACATCAAAGATGAAATGAAGGTAAGGACAGAATCAGTAATGGTATCCGTCTCGACCGGACCACGCCTGCCACCAACTGGTCTTTGTAGATTTTCCCGCTGATGGTGCTCGCCTCTCTGTCCTAACTTTTGCATGGATCGCCTTTTCGGTTTTCGATCCATCGGACTGTCCTGATTTTTACATGGATCGCCTTTTCGATTTGTGACCCATCGGACCTCTTTTTTTTTTTAAGTAAAAATGCCTGGGTTTGCCTGGGTTGATGGGGCTGACGACTTGTTCTTTGTCTACCCTGGTGGAGCCGCTTCCATCCTATAGGCTAAGGAGTATGATGTTTCTTTAGCACGTACTTTGATGCTATTTCTATGGCCTTGCAAAGCATATGGTAATATGTCGACCCATATTCTGTAGGCAACCACTACTTTTGACGGAATCCTTTGGATGGATTTATTGGCCACCGCTGTCGTCCCGTCGGTTTGTGAGGGATATAGAGATGGTCAATGATGTTCAACCCTTTATTCTGGAACACTGTATTATTGCCCCTCAGAATTATAGGCCATTATTGGCCATGACGTGATGTTGTGTTTTTTTTTTTGGCTATGATACTCATATATAACTCCGCTTCTACCCACTTTGAGAAGTAGTTTGACGGGCATGACCATGAATCAATGTTTGTTCAATATGGACAGCTTAATTTTTTAGACGCTATCAATTCCTCATGTTGTGACAACTCTCCTTTTTCTGGCTTAAGTTTATGGAGCTCCTGCTTGGCTGGTTTCGTCTTTGAACCCTTTGGAACTCGGTGTTTAGTGATTTCTCTGTCACCTCAGTATGACATCGTTCAGTCAGGCAAAGATTTCCATGTTCTTTTGTGGTATGTTACAATTTTCTTTCCTTTCATCAGGTGTGAGGCCTCCCGAGATGGATATCATTTTTGGGTTGTCATATGTCCCTAGATTCATTTTATGAATTGATGTATCATGTGTGTTAAAGGCATTAAATGAATGTTTGGATGCATGCACAGTTCCATCCAAAAAATATCGTACAAGTGATTGAAATTAAATTGTATTAAATTAAACACTGAGAGGTTGAATTGTTCGTAGAATAATGGATAAAGATAATAAAACAAACTGAAACATTAAAATGACTATTATCCTCCACATACGGAGGGTCTTCTTTTATTGCAGCGTCATGGTCCCCAACAGCTTGTGTAGCCGAATCATCCGAGGTTAGGCAAGGGATTACTCTGAATGCTGGGTTTCAAAGCCGGCTTGATGATCCTTCCATCAATGACCAACTATTTGATGGCTCTAATCAACTGGGTACACTCATTTGTACTGTGACCCGTAATCACGTGATAAGTGCAGAAGTTATCTTTATCTGCCTCAGCTGGAGGCGAAAATGGTTTCAAGCTCTATAATAAACCAGCCTTTCTACACTTAGCAAAAATTCGGCTTACTGACTCGGCCCATGGACTGGTGACCCTTTGAGGAGTCTGTCTTCCCAGGTTCACGGCGGCCACGCCTGCCTCATGCACTTCGAATGGAGCTGCATCCGGAGTTGTCTTAGCATTGAACCCTACTGAAGTAGCCTTAGAGCTGCTACCCTTGTACCCTTGAGAGTACCCCTGATTACTTCTGTAGGAGCCCGAACTCTGTCTGCCCCTCTGCTCCTCTTCCTCATATCGCTCCATACATTTGGCAAACTCTACCACCTCATTGAAGGAATGGAATCTCTTCAGTTTCCTCTTGTCCTTATATTGGGGTAGACTACCATCCACCAGCTTCACAATGAGCGACTCCAACTTTGGCGCCCCATCCAGCAAAACTTGCACATCCATCCACCGCTTGTAGTAAGCCGGGAAGGACTCATTTGGCTTCTGGTGGATTCTTTCCAGGTCTTCAAGGGTAGTTTCTACTTGGGTATTGTAAGCGTACTGCTTTACAAAAGCTTCAGATAGGTCCTCCTAAGTAGAACGGGTGTATAAAGGCATCTTCATATACCACTTCACCGCAGCACCTCTCAGAATAGTCGGAAACAGGTTTAAGAGATGACCTTTCCCAATCCCCCTGCTAGTCATTAACCTCACATAACTGTCCAAATAGGCTTTCGGCGGGCCTTCCCCGGTCTACGGAGGTAGGTAAGGCATCTGAAAACCAGCTAGGAGCTGCTCTCCTCCATCAGCCATCAAAGTACTCGTGTCGACATACTTAACAGGGTTATAGTGGACTATCTCCTTCAGCTTAGGTAGCATAGCTGCAATATCAGAAAATTTCTGATTGAGACGCTTCTCTATCATCATCTCAATTGAGGCTTCCCTTGCCTTCTCAAAGGCTTCATCCTCTTCGAACTGACAGTCAGGTTCTCTGTGGTTACCACTCCACCACTTCCTCCGCGAAGGCTTCCTGCAGCACCATTAGTAACTTAGACAAACTGTTATCCCTCACTTCCAACCAAAGTCTGAGCCGGTGGAACAAATTGAATAGGGTGTGTGCCTATCACAGTCGACACTTGTTCCCTAAGAGTATTCTTAAACTCATCTGAGGTGAGGAAGCTCCTCATAAAAGCAGCCATGTCAAAGGGCAAGTTTCCATTGTTTCCGTCGGCCATCTCCGCTCTGTCAGCTTCTTCTAACAAAATCTGACTATCAACTGGTAGAGTAGGCAATTGAACTTCAACCTCTCTATCTGAGTTTGACCCTGAACTGATTCCCTCCACGGTGATCAACTCTGGTTGAACTGATTGATTTAATGGGTTCGACTCTAATTCAACTCGAACTAACCGTCCCGAGGTGCGACTCCAAGCTGCACATTCAACATAAGGTTAGAATCTTGGATGGATGTCGTGGACCTAGACTCGACACACTAAGTGGCGTGTATGATATGTTCATGTTCATGTTTGGATGATGCTTTATGGATGTGGATGATGATGAAAATGACTTTTGTATTTTCTTTCTTTTTGTTTTGGATGTTCCAAGCATACCCCATGCCATGCAAAAGACAATGCAAAAATGTCACGTATGGGCCGGCACACGGACAAAAGTTCGGTGCCTTCGGGGCACCTAAGGGATGTTGTGAAATGGTCACATGTGTACCGACACATGGATAAAAGTTTGACACTTTCTAGGTTGATGAAATGGCATGTGATGGTTATATGGGAGCCATTCCATAGACGGAGGTTCGATGCTTTTATGGCATCTAAGATGAAGTGATGTCACATACAAGTCACGTGCAAATCGAGACACGGACAGCATTTCGGTGTTCGGGGAACACCTTGCATGATTTGGACATGTTATGAAATGTCCTAATATGAATTCTAGTTCAGCACTCATGGAGTACCTTGAATGAATTTTCAATGTTATGAAACGATCCGATGTGGATCGTGGCACGCAAGCAACACTTTGGTATCGCTGTGACACCAATCATGAATGGTTGTGATCTCATGTAATGGTATTGTGTGGTCTGCCATATAAACATAAGCCTAGGACCATTGTGGTCCTCTCACAGTGCAATGATGTAATGAAATGGCTAAGTGCAATGCAGTGCACAGGCGAACACAGGTAGTCTTAGGGACTCCCGATATGTCATGAAATGAAATGGTCGTGAAGGACATACTTAGAACATCCTTACTTTTTATATGAGATGAGATGAGATGAATGCCCATGTCATACAGAATGCAAATGGCTGCACAAAAATGTGGTTAGGATGCATGACACATAAAGTGATGTCGTGTATGTTTTATGGGAATATGAACACACGGAGTGAATATGGCACACGAAAAAAAAGATCATGGCTGCACGAAAATGTGGTTAGTATAACACACATGTATGATGATGCTCCAAAATGGCTACATAAAAATGTGGTTAGGAAATGACACACGGATGATGCGTGGTTAGGAAATGACACACGGATGATGCGTGTTTAGGCAATGACACACATGTATGATGATGCTCCAAAATGGCTACATAAAAATGTGGTTAGGAAATGACACACGGATGATGCGTGTTTATGTTGCATGACAGGTGGGTCGAAAATAAAACAACCACAAAGCAAAAGTTAGCACACACACAAACATGCTCACCCTTCCAACCTTATTCCTCCATTCGACTGGTCTCACATTCTTCCTAGGTGTTGGGTCTCTTTGGCATCAACCGGGGATACCAAAGGCGCACTCTCAATGTCCATTTTCAGATATATGTTTTGGTAAACCTAAGGGGAAGTTGCTAAGCCATTACATGAAGGTATGAGTTAAGTCAAGGGTCATACAGGTTCCTATAGCGAAAATATACTCCTCACTTCCACTCAAGGGTCCAAACGAAGGGGTTCGTACAAGGCTATGAGTGGTTTACCCCCTCAGGTGCCTCCAATCCTAGCGGAAGAGGTAGGTCACCTTTGAAGATAAACCGGGCTTAAATGAGTGTTGGAGGGATTTAAGAAGAGAAAATGTCATGCTTATGCAAGTGTGAATGAAACATCGGATTATGATTTAATAATTGATTACAAGTGAGGATGTACTTCGATTGTTGCCTAAGTTCCTTAAGTTTTTGAAAAAACTTTTTAAAAGAAACCGTTTTTGTGGGAAGCACGGTGAAGCGAGAACCGGGGATTTTCTTTTTTGAGGTGTGTGATGATGTGGTTTGAAAACGGGTCTTTAATCTTTCTTAGGAAAATCTTTCATTTTATTGGAAAAACCCTTTTGTAGAAAACTTAATTGCAAGTGTGAATTTTGGAAAAATAGGTTTTTAGAAAATCCCAATTTGAACTTAAAGATCTCGAAACCTAAATTTCGAATTTAGATACAAAGTCGCCACCTAGATCAGCTCATTCGGGAAATTCTGGTACAACTCCCTACCAAGTGTAGACGTGGTACCTAATTCAGAGATTCAGGGTTCGGGCAACAAATCTACTAAGCCTCACTTATTGTCAATTATTATTTCATAATGTAATGTTGCATTCACTTAATTCTACTTATTTTATCTTCTTTTAATTATTAATCGATGCTCATGCAAATGACATAAATATAAATATTAAAATAAAGTGCGGAAAAGTAAATCAGAGGCCAGATTATACAACCCAAGAAAAAGAAAACTCTCATCCTTACCATTTACATCCGCCTATAATACACGATGATCTAAAAAATTACAATCGCCTAAATACATGATTTAATCTATAAAATACATTCGAAAATAAAAATAAAGTAAAAATAAAAGCTGCATCCAAATACGGTTAGCACAATTAATCAAGGCATACAAAAGACTCAAATAGGACAGAATAGGGATTTGTAGGAGCGGGATCATGCCTAGGGGGTAACCGGGTCGACTGGGCAGTCGGCCCGGTTAGACTTGGAAAACGGTTTTTTGAAACGCCCTGTAGGTTTTATGGATGAAAAACCAATTTTGAAAACCATTTGGCTCATTTACATGTATTTTCCAACTTTAGTGGGCCGGATATCCCAGGACCCGGGGGTCTCGTTCGTGTGTGGGCCTAAATTAAACATCCATCTAGGGTCTAAAAAGAATGTAAACACACCAAAATTATGTTTTGAATGGGAAAAAGATGCAAAATTACAAGTTTGGACCCCAAAAGGGCAAAACTGTAATTCTGCCTCAACTACAGTCGCGCGACTGTAGGTTACAGTTGTGCAACTATAATGCTCCAGAATTGTTTTCCGACCTTCTTTTCTCGTTTTTGAAAATCGTTTTGCAAATTTAGCGATTTCGGATAATCTGGGATTTCTGGAAAGACACTGATTTCAACCAAACGGATCTGAAACGGATTGAAATAAATTCCGAAATCCCTAAAAACTCGAAATTGCCAAACTTGAAATCATATCCATCAATTAAAAATAAGAAAACCGGGAATCTAAGCATACATGGATGCAATTGGACCGATAATAAACATGAAAAACATATTAAATTTGAAAACGGAAGCGTTATTGGTCGATTTTGGGGCATTCGGGGTTTCTGCCCCAGAGATTACAGTCGAGCGACTGTAATCAGAAGATTATAGTCGCGCGACTATAGGTCATAGTCACGCGGCTGTAAGCTACAGCCGGGCAACTGTGATCTTAAGCGAGGCGGCTGTAATCAAAATTCACTTTCAAAATCGTAAAAATTAAAAAAAAAAAATAAACAACACCCAGAATGATCAAAAATGGGTTTTTAAGACCTCTTAGAATATTACCTGGTCTGTATTCCAGTGTTTGGATCACCAGAGATGGATTCGGATGCAGGAAAGTGTTTTGCAGTCACGAACAACCCGAAAAATGCACGATCAACGAAGTCCGAACGGAACCCCGAGAGAGATTGAGTGAGTAGTGATGATTTAAAGATACCTTACCACAGTTTCTATGAGTTTTGTTGAATTTTTTTCTTAGATCAGACCCTTTTATTTTTCTTAAGAACCCTAGGAAAAGTCCCAAAATCTGTGTTATTGTGTGTTATTGTATGTTTTTCTCTCAAAAACTCTCTAATTTTCTGCCTCTCTCTGTTCTCTTAACCCTAATCCCGGATATGAGGCTTTTATATCTCCCGTTTTGGCTAAAAATCGGAATTAACTGCTGATTTTTGGTAAAAAACAAAGTCTGGTGATTACAGTCGCGCGACTGTAGTGACCAGATTAGCCTATTTTGCTTATTTTTCATTCTTTTCTTTGGTTTTCTTAAATACTCACTAGAATTCCTTTGGGGCTCCGTACCAAATCTTGTCACACATATTTGGGTCATCCAAGACATTTCCGACATTATTCCGGTTGGTCCGAATCCGCTTCACATTTATCCGTGAAAAAGGCAACAATGACTTTCATCACAGAGGTCGGGAAAAAACCCATGCTTACAGATGTCTGTTTAACCAGACTCAAAATTGGAAGGCCCTTTCCGATTTCAGTTTACATTAAAACCGAAAAGGGCCTATCCGATTTTAGTTCAAGTGAAAATCAGAAAGGGCCTTTTCAATTTTGACTAGCATGGAATCTCACACTAGGATTCCACGCTTGGTCTGCATGAAGGGTCTTTTCTTGCAACAGATGTTTGAATTTTTGTTTAAAAAACTTTATGGTTGTTAAACATTTTGCAAGAGCATTTACTCACCATCTCATTTTTAAATTTAGCTGCTCCAAATACCCATTTCATTTTACTCACCATCTCATTTTAATACATCCCATTCGCTTTCTCTTTCCTTCCTTACCTTATTTCCTTCCTCTTTCATTATAATACTACTTATTTCCTTTTTTTTTACACCTTACTATCCTTAATTCCTTCTCCCATTACTAATCCCTTATCTTCAACCATTATACTAAAACCCTAATTATTCTATGAACTCTTTCAAACTCCTCTCCTCTGCTCTCTAAAAAAGTACTCATTGATCCCTTAAAAAATTCCTTACAATTTCCTCCATTGTATCTGCTTAAATTAAGGTACAAAGAATATGATTTTATTTTTGTACTTTTTGTTTATACATATTAATTGGTGTACCATTGCAGCCATTTGAGGATCCTCTAGGGTCATCCATCTTTTAGTCTGTAATATGTACCATTACATATATTCAAATTGGGGACCCAACGAATTATGCAAATACAGCATTGTCACAACCTTATCACGACACATTTGCCACAATTGTATCTATTGGCCAAATCTAGCTTCCTAATCACAAGGACCATGCCCTCTCAGGCCTAGCAAGATCATAATTTGATTTTTCTATACAAGCTGGGATAGGTTGTTGCATTCCAAATTGATGCATGCATCGGTCGGGGTGGTGAAACTCCACTTTGAAAAAATAAATGATTGGCATGATCGATCTCCAAATATTCTATCCATAACGATAATATTCTGGCAAAAATTCCGTGACATCATTGTACGGTTGCCACACAAACTGTGTACAAATAATTACCAAATGTTATATTACAACAATTGATTTCATCAATCTAAGTTCAGTTGAAATAAAAATAAAATTTTTTGCAAGCCTCATCGGCCCGTAGACAATCCAATTGCATCCTAATTCTTTCCAAATAATGAAAATATTCATTTGGACTTGTTCTGTTACTTTCCACCTACAAATTGATTACATTAAGTATAACAATTAACCATATGTCATACAATAAAATGGTAATCTATTTCAAATAAATTGCAATTCTTAAACAAAGAATTTAAAGATTTACTTAATGGCATTTGGATGTTCATTGGATGGGATATAACTTGCTCAGAGTATAGGGGCTAGAGTTTTGACTCGCTCGTAGGCCCATAATTGCATGATTTGGGTGCATCCACTCAACTCTTTCTAAAGATAAATTTTCCGGCAAACTTAACATATGCATATGATAAACATTAATCCACCAAACATGCGCATAATAAAAGCTTGTGTATGGTATTCAATGATGCGAGCACTAGCATTTATAGGAATCTCATGAAATTCTTCATCCAGCTGTAAGCGTTGGATTTTCCCAGCAAAAAAAAAAAAAAAAAAAAGACTTGAGCCACACGACTGTAGTTACAGTCGTATGACTGTAGATTCGTAGTAGATATAGCAGCCCATACCGCAAAAGAGAAAAAGAGAAGCGTGATTTGAGGGGCATTTAATACCTCCTGTAGCCAGAAAAGAAAAAATAAGATTAGAAAAGAAGAAAAAAGAGACAGACAAAGGGGGATTGAAGAGAGAAATTGAAAAGAAGAGAAGGAAAAAGGAGAGAAGAAAAACCCAACCAAAGCATAATCTTCTTCTCCACTTTTTCTTTTGATTCTGGTGTTGTAAAGCTTAAAACCGGATAGAAATCATAGGTTAAGAACTTGGCACACCAAAAATAATCAGTTCCAGAACTTAAACTCACTCAAATCCGTAGCTTTTGGAGATTTTTGGACTTGTTTTGGAACCTTGAAATACAAGGGAAAAGGAGCAATTTGGAGTTAATTTAAGGCGTTTCCAGTGGTCAAATCGACGGTGGATCTGCGCTACAAGGGTAACTATACTTAAATCCTTTGTTTTGCTTTGCTTTCTGGGTGTTTTGGTGCATTTTCGTGCATAAAATCAATTTTTTTCTGCTTTGCTGTTTCTGAGTAGTAAGAACAGTCGTACGACTGTTCTTGTGGCTATGAACGGTCGCACGACTGTAATTACAGTCTGCTACCGCAGCTACAGTCGTACGACTGTATTCAAACTCCCACTGCTATTTCCTTTCATTAAAATAATTTTGGTGATTTTCTGCAAATGGTTGAATTGTAGTCGCACGATCGTAGTTACAGTCGTGCGATTGTAGTTATAATTGTACGGCTCTAATCACAGCCGGACGACTGTAATTTTCGTTCAGGAGCAAAAAATTCAGAAAAATCCATAAAAATTTCCAAAAATCATAAAAAATTTAGAAAAATCATAAAATCATAAAAAATGAATTTAGAAAAATGAATCATAAAAATTTGTTCACATCCTATGTTTATAAACAATTGCTTATTTAAAATTTTATAAAATATTGTACATGTAATAACATTTTTAACTATTTCACATGTAAATCTTAATAATTATCCAACATAGGAAATAAAATTACAAAATCAACATAATAAGGTCATTACAATATATCTAAGAATAAAAAATTAATATATGGCATTTATACATGCAATAATATATTACATATTTTACATGCAAAACTCCAAAACTATGCAACATAAATAATAAGCTTAAAAAGTTAAAAAAATTAACTCGTAAATTACATACCTTTATGTGAAGATAAGAAAATAACTGCAAAAAAAAGACAAATATCAAAGTATTATTTTTTTTATTACATTAGTAAGAAGCAAGAAAAAAAATTATATAAGTAAAATCACATTGACTAATCAATACCTTAATTTTTAGTAGATGAAATGGATGCAATTGTAGAAGGTTATTGAAGGGAATATTTTTTTTTGAGTAAAATATAGTTAGAGAATATAAGTATTGAAACGAAAGAGTAGAAGAAAATGGGTTGAAATGAGAGAGTAGCAGGAAATGTGCATGAAAGAAGAAGTGAAGGTACGAAAGGAAAGAAATGATGAAATATATATATATATATATATATATATATATATATATTTTTTTTTTTCTTTTAAATTCATTGCACCTATGAACCAAAGACAATATATATATATATATATATATATATATATATATATATATATATATATATATATATATATATATATATTTTCTTTTAAATTCATTAATATATAGGTGCAATGAATTTAAAAGAAAAAAAAAAATATATATATATATATATATATATATATATATATATATATATATATATATATATATATATTTCATCATTTCTTTCCTTTCGTACCTTCACTTCTTCTTTCATGCACATTTCCTTCTACTCTCATTTCAACCCATTTTCTTCTACTCTTTCATTTCAATACTTATACTCTCTCTCTCTCTCTCTCTCTCTCTCTCTCTCTCTCTCTCTCTCTCTCTCTCTCTCTCTATATATATATATATATATATATATTAACACCTGTTACAAGAAGGGACCCTTCATGCAGCGTCTACATGAAGGGTCTTCTCATACAGACCAGGCATGGAATCCCAGTGCACCAGTTAAATCTGAAAAGGCCATTTCTGATTTTGACTTGTATTAAAATCGGAAAGGACCTTTCCCATTTCATGCTATGTGTCAGGCATTGTCACACATACAAAAATTGGAAAGGTCATTTCCAATTTTAATGCAAATTGGAATTGAAAAGGGCCATTCCGATTTTGAGTCTGGTTAAGCAAACACCACAGAGGGCATTTTTGTTTAAGCGGGTCTACTATGTGGTTTTTTTAGCCCCATAGTATTATTTAAGGGCTAAATTTGTTTCAATATTTATAATTTCCAATCTTGGAAATTTTATATACCTAAGTATACAAGTACTGATTGTACCTTAATCTAATATACATCAAGAAAATGTTTCAATAGGCTGATAAAAAAAATTATTTGTGTTAATGTGCTAAAAAATCATTGTACAGGGTTTTTTTTCTTAGGGAATGAGGATGAGGTTAGGGGTAGAGAAAAAAATTTTCCCATTTCCTTAATGGGGTTCGGGGGGCAATTTTTTTCAATTCCTTAATGGCAGTGTAGGTGGGGATTGCTTTCCTTGTCCTGTTAAGGTCCATTTACAACCTTATTTTTGATTAATTACAATTAACATTAAAAGAAAAATTGTATTTGAAATAAAATTTATTAATAAAATATATCCATGTGGCGATTTTATCTTTAAACAATAGTAATTCATTGTAGCTTAACTTAATACTAATCGCAAAATAACAAATAATTACTATCAGCAAATAGCTAATAGCTACTAACTGAATCAAACAGTCTCTATCACAAAACATGCCAAAGAACTAAAAACGTGCCCTACTAATTGAATTTCATGTATCATGCATGAAAATATTTTAGGATAAATTATACTTTTATTCTCTTACATAATCTTTTGTTTTATTATTTTCTTGGAGCTTTGATTCTAAAAAATAACCAATTATTATTATTATTATTTTATATTTTTTTAATTGACTATATTTTATTCTTTTAAATATTGTGAAAGATGAGACAAAAACTAAAAGAAAAATTAATTTTCTTCTTGAATTATACAACATGAAGAAAAATATCTATGTCTCAATCTAGTTATAAACTATTAAAAAAAATTCAATTTTGTTTAGTGAATTTTATATTTATGTTACGTTATTCATTGGTTACGAATTGAACATGCTATCAAGCTTAATGTATTGATTATGAACATTACACTTATACACAACCCTATGATTAGGGTTTACAGGCAATACAAATTACAACATCAGTCCTTATAACATTATATCCATACAATTAACTATATACTCTATCAGTCCCGCTTAAGTTGAACTGGGATGGAGACCAAGTTTAACTTGCTAAACAGGTGTTGAAAATGTGCTTTGGATAGTGGTTTAGTGAAACCATCAGCCAATTTATCAATAGAGCTAACAAAACGAACCTCCAGTGCCACTTGATCACGAACAAAGAAGAAATCGACTTCAAGATGTTTGCTACGGGAGTGAAAAATGGGGTTTACAGTGAGATAGGTGACACTTAAATTATCACACCAAACCTATGGGGAAACCGGTAATCAAAATCCCAACTCAGATAATAAAATGTGAATCCATTGAATTTCAGAAGAAACATAAGCCAAAGAACGTTACTCAGCTTTAGTAGATGTTCGTGCAACAACTCATTGCTTTTTTGAGCCCTAAGAAATGGGATTTCAACCAAGGTAAACAACAAACCCAGAAGTTGACTTTCTATCATCTAAAGATCCCGCCCAATCAGCATCTGAATAACCTTGAAGAAACAAGGACTTATCAGGTGGAATAAGAAGACCACATTAAGATGTTTGTTGTAAGTACCGAAGGATGCGTTTAACAGCAACCCGATGTGTAGTTGTATGAGCATATGAAAATTGAGAAACTTTATTAACCGAATAAGCTATGTCTGGACAAGTAAGAGACAAATATTTCAAGGATCCTACAACACTATGATATTGACTCGAATCAGGCAATGGTTCACCAAGTTTAAGATGCAACTTCTCTTATGAACAAGCAGGAGTAGAAATGCCACTACATGTACGCATAGATGTGCGCTTCAACAGATCAGTAATATATTTACTTTGAGGAAGCAATAAACCCGATTTACTCCAATAAGCTTCACTATCCAAAAAATATTTGACACGACCAAGATTATGAATGGCAAATTTTGATTGCAAAAGAAGCATAACATGATCAATAAATTGGTGTTGTTGCTAGTAAGTAGAAGATCATCCACATAAATAAGATAATAAAGTCTATCTTGACCCTTGCAATAAAAATGGAGTGAGGTATCAGATTTTGAACCTATGAAATCACACTCACACAGTGCTGTAGTTAAGCACTTATGCCACATCCGGGGTGCTTACTTCAAACAATAAAGACTCTTCTTCAATAAACATACATGATTGGGAAAAGAGGAATTAACAAATCCTGGAGGCTGGGTCATGTAAACTCCAAAGTTATATGAAGAAAGGCATTTGATACATCCATATGTGTAATGGACCATTGAAAGGACACTGCAAGAGTGAGAATAACCTAAATAGTAGTGGGCTTAACTATCGGGCTATATGTATTGTTGGGATTTTTCACCGGAAATCACCTGATAAAAGCGGAAAAACGCGATGATTTCCGCAAATCCAGTCCCAGGAGCAATTGAAATGGAAATTGTAAAACTTAAAATTATAATAGAAAGAGATTAAATTCTTACCCAGAATATCTCTTTCAAGAGATGGATGAAGACTGCAGAAATCAAATTAGATTCCCTCCTCGTTTTCGTACACGAACGCCTGACGAACACAACCCGTGCTAGCGTTGGAAAAACAAAAACTATGGTGAGAGGGGGCTTGGAAAATTTCGGCTATTACTTTGTGTGTTGTAGAGATGGCCGAAATTTTTAACCCTAGGTTTTTATACCTAGGGTGACCGAATTCCCCTAAGGGAATTCAGGCCCAGCTTGGCTCCTTTCATTCTGTGCGGGCTTCCATCTTTTATTTTAGGCACAATCTAATTTTAATTATTCTAGTTTAAATTAATGTCAAGCCCAATTTTAATATACCCATGTATTTAATATATTACACCAAGTAATATATTATTTACATTTAAATTAAAATTAGTTTGACCAATTAATTTAATCCATCGAATTAAAATTAAATCTTCACAAAATAAAATCATATGTAAGCCTATACATATGAATATTTCTACCTAGGAAATAATCTCATAATTAATCCAATTAATTATGAAGAGCCAATTGAATATATTAATTTTAGTATTAGGATTAATCCAATTGATCTTTATAATATAATTAATATATATGCACCTCTCTCTCCATAGCGTATACTCCAAGTATACATGAGATTGCTTAAGTTTGTGTTCAGTCGTTCTATGTGTACGATCTCGTGGGCCCATCTTTATGTTGGCAGCGGGCCTTTGGCCCGCAGACTGCAGTTGGGCTCTAGCAAGCCACTGCAACCCCCAATTAAGATGGAGATGGCAGTCTAACTGTTATCATAACCCTGTAGTTTAAACTTGGACATCCCATGTCATTGATATCGGTGTCTAACACAGAGGCATGGATTGATCACCATCTTTTGTGTCGGACATTAACTTGATCCCGAATGCACTGAAGCTCAAAAACAAGTTCCCACCTGTTTGGGTGTGGCCACACTCTTATCAGTTACATTCATTAAGAGGCCAATGATATCTTCCCAGTGGACTACTGAGTGACAAATCCCTTCTGCATATCCATAGCATTACCATGCTAAGTGACATACCCGAAAGTACCCATACTTGGAACCCTATTATAGGCCCTTTAGGCGTACCCCTAAGCATGCGACCTCACATGTAACACCATCATATGGTCAGGTCAAAGGATCCATACAAGTACTACACGAGAATCACTTGTGATACTATACCATGTGGATTACTCGTTTAGTGGATCTATCCAGTACCATGCCCCCATGCATGTACCCATTAACTTGGTTGACATTCCATGTCCAATGACCGGTAAGACACCGCCATACAACCAGGTTAATGATAGTCACTTGTTCCATTCATTCCCATGACTGGAACAGACTACGGATCTATTTATGGTCATATCGTTTACCCTATCCATGGTCTTACTGCCAAGTGCATGACACTTGTCATCATGGATATAGATATGTCCATAGGATACTTCATTTAATATATTGCACAAGATAAATATAATAAATGAATTGATGCCTTTATTAATAACACAAATGAGTATAATACATAAATCTAATAAATGTATAATACAAATACAAGGACCAATGCCTCGGGACTAGGGCATTTCCAACATGTATCAGTATAATCAAAGCAGGGTCATTGATGAAAGCCTTCAGCAACCAACCGAGCCTTATACCTTTCCACTGTGCTATCTTTCAACTCTGCTATCTAGATTTTGTTTTATTCGAAAAACCTAACGACATCCAACGAGATTATAAGCTGATTTAGAGGGAACTAATTACCAAGCGCCGTTGGAAATAAAAGCATTGTACTCTTCTTGCATCGCCTTACGCCAGTGATCAATTTTAAATGCTTGTACAACATGTTGGTTCAGTTTCACGAGACTGCACAGTAGTAGAAAATTGGCATGGCTTTAATTTCCCAGTTTGAAGTTTAGTAAGCATGCAGCGAAGAGCTGTAGTGGTGTTACTTTAAGTGGTGACAGTCGATGGTGGGTCATAATTGGATAAATCAGCACCCAAGGTAAGACTAAGAGATGAGGGAGGTGGGATGGGTGAATTTGAAATGGGTACTGATGACGGTGAAGCGGGTGGGGAAAAATAAGGGGATGAGGGAAGGGTTAATTGGGTAGTAGTTTGAGTGGAGGGAGTGACGTGGTAGGTGAAGTAGGTGATTGTGCATATGGTGCATGAAATTGATGAGAATTAATTGGTGGAGAGGTAGGTATAGGAAAGGTAATTTATGGTTCACTGGGTTCATAGTGAAAATTGGAATTGCGACGCTGGAAGTGACTCACTGAAAGGATTGGCAAAGGGAAATACCTGCTCGTCAAAAAGGAGAAGACATGAGATATAAGTTTTTCCTGATGAAATATGATGACAAATATAGTCTTTATGAATTTTACTATATCGAAGGAAAACACAAGGGAGAGACCGAGACTCAAGTTTGTGTTGGAAACAAAACGATAATCCTTTAAGAACAACTTTGACTTTGCACACCAAATTGATATTGTCCTTGAAAAATATTTGCCCCCACTAGTTGCTGCTGGGATTATGGCAATATCTTCTAGGATTACACAAAGTCAATAATGTGTCTTTATTTCAGCAACAAAATATAGACACCCCAAGAAAGAGAAGAAGTATACATGCAAGAAGATAAGAGAAATTGAGAATGATTTTATTGAGTTATGTCTCACCCAATTTATCATTTATATATAGGAATTGTTTCGAACCATCATATCTTTTCCTAGAAAGACATAACTCGTTGGAAAGATACAATTGTTAGGAACCATTGTATCTTTTCAACTTGGAAAGACATAACCCGTTGGAAAGACACAACTGTTAGGAACCATTGTATCTTTTCAACTTGGAAAGACATAACCCATTGGAAAGACATAATAGTTGGTGACTATTGGCTTATAATTCCTCATATATACATATTTATTATATTCTTGCCAACTAAATTACAAACTAAATCATAACAGTTTGTGCTTTGAATAAGGATGCAATCATGGAGAATAATAATCAATATTAGAAAAGAGACGATGAAGAGGACTTTGAATTTAAGTTGCTCCATAGGTAACCGATTAATGAGATGTACTACACATTCAAATGCACAACTCCAAAATGTAAGGGATACACTAGCATGATTAAGAAGAGCAAGACGTATGATTAGGGTTTACAGTCAATACAGATAACAACATTAGTCCTTATGACATTATATCCATACAATTAACTATATACTCTATTACTAATGATAAAAATTTAATAATAGGGAAAATTTAGGAAATAAATACAAATAAAATATTTTTGTTCATCCATTCCAAGTTCAAATTTATAAAATTCATTTCAATTCTACAATTTAAGTTATACCGTTCCAGGGATAAGAATTTATTTACAATTGAATTTCAAATGAAATTCATTTATAATTGAATTTCAAATAAAATTCATGTAAAAATAAATGCAACTTTTGGGATTGGTTGATGCGGAATCTTAAATTAAAATGAAATAACCTTACAATCTTTTATAAAAGTTCAAAAGACAAAAATGGAATGATACAAAAATAAGAATGTATAAAAGATCATTTCCTTATCAATTGGATCTAATGATCTTAGCATTCGAATACAATAAGAAGAAGGGGTGGCAATGGGGCGGGGATTACCCGAAAACCGTGGGGATTCGAACTGGCGGAAGCGGGGAATAACCGATATTATCCCCCACGGAGATGGGGGTGGAGATTATTTTATCCTCGGTACTTAAATGGGCGTGGGGGCGGGGAGTACTATCCCCGTCCCGCCCCCGTATAAATCCCTGTATATAAATATAAATATAAATATAAATATATATATATATATATATATATATATATATATATATATGATTTTCTTTATGTGTAAAATATTGGTATGATAATTCTATCTTAAGTGCCCTCTACTTTGAAGAGTATGGTTGCTTAAGCTATATTGTTATTACATTCAAATCTATCTTCAGTGCCTTCTACTTTCGAAGAATACAATAATAGAGAATGTGCTTCCATTTAACAGCTACTGATGTTGTTGTAATATTAACTCCTACAATACTAATTTGATTTTTGTTGAACAACTAATTAGAAAATATAAGTTATTAGCATTTCCTATATCTTTCCCTAGTTCTTTGTAGACATGAAGCTTGCTAGGATATTGAATGTTAAACCATATTTGTGATGTGGTAGAATTTGTATTTTGGATACTGAATGTTAAAATAGTTATTAAAATAACGAAATATTAATTTATTTTATTTGTTGGATATGAGTGGGGATTCATCGATACCTATAGTCACTCGTGCGGGGCGGGAATGGGGGTAAAAAAATCTCCGAAATATTAAACGAGGAATCCCCGAAACCGTCCTCGTAATCATTGGGGACGGAGTGGGGAATGCACCTCCGCTCCGCACTCGCACCGTTGCCACCCCTAAGAAGAAATAATGGCAAACCTAATAATTAGGTTTAAAGAGAAATAATAATAATAAAAAAAAGACCGAATATATAGATACCCCTGAACTTGGCCAAAAACACTTACTGCTCCTTCTGAACTTTGAAAATATCCTAATGTCCCCCTGAACTTCTTAAAAGTATTCTAATGTTCCCTCTGAATTTTTTAAAATTGGTCCAGTTTGCACCCTAAGTCTCATAAAAATCAGAGTTTGCTTTGAAAAGTCAAATATGAGATAACCTATAATTAAGTGACACGTGGTAGCAAGGGAACAAACCGAGTCACTTTTTAAAAGTTCAGGAGGACATTAGGACATTTTAAAAGTTCAGAGAGACAGTAAATATTTTTTGACAAGTTCAAGGGGTATCTATGTATTTAGCCTAAAAAAAAAATATAACCTCTCTCTCTCTCTCTCTCTCTCTCTCTCTCTCTCTCTCTCTCTCTCTCTCTCTCTCTCTCTCTCTCTCTCTCTCTCTCTCTCTCTCTCTCTCTCTCTCTCTCTCTCTCTCTCTCTCTCTCTCTCTCTCTCTCTCTCTCTCTCTCTCTCTCTCTCTCTCTCTCTCCGTTACCTAATGATTCATTTGGTCTTTCCTTCGATTTGTGAACGCAGTTTGGCTTTGCCAATCACTATAGCTACTTCCTTTCTCTGTCCAAATTTCACTAATTTTTCAACCCTATAAATTTTTTAATATTAGGGCCAAAGAGCATCTCTCAATGTTTAACAAAAAAAAAAAACTCTCAATAATTTGCTACACATGCCATACATTTTTTTATTAAACAAATAAATTAATTGTCTCAATTTATTAAACTCCTGACCTTCTTTTATGTACATTTTTTACTTTTTCTGACACAGACTTCATATGCATATGGAAAATTTTTAATGTGGAGTCAACCCATGCATCTCTTTCGTGAGAAATTCATTATTGAAAATAAATAAATAAATAAAACCTAGATAGTTGGCATAATGGTATAATGAATTATTGAGCATAAGAGTAAACATGATTCATACTCTAACAGAATAAATTTCTTAAAAAAAATAAAAAAATAAAAAATAAAAGAGCAAAATGGTGATGCTAAGGGCTTTATTGTTTAGTTTGATAAAGTAAAAAATATAAAATTATTTTTTACGATTAAGGAAGTATATTCCTGGGTATTGTAAAATATCTAGACTTTTAAGTAAGACAGGTGTTAAAATTTTGTAAAAATTATATAAAAAAAGTCATCATATTGAAATTATATAAATATATTTGTCATTCTAGTTTTGGAAAAATATCAAGCAAAAACCATTGAATAGTAATAAATGAAATTTAAAATATTGTATCATACGTATACATTTTACTTACATCCTTTATCTGACTTATTTTTATTAACCAATAATTGTTAGTTGGAGTGGTAAGGAGCTTATTTGCCTTAAGCAAGGTCAAAGGTTCAAACGTTATGAATGGAAAAAACTGTTATTAGAAGAGTTTTACCACCTTTAAAGGCTCATCTTTGTTCGAATCCATTTTCAACTGGATAGTTTAGACAAATAAAAACTTATATTTATTAATAATACTTAACTAATGAAGAGACTTCATAAGCTTTTAAAGTTTTGAGTTTGACGGATGAGTGCGCACATAAGCGAGGTTAAGCCCATGCAATACATAACCAACGGCTTATATTAAGGCTCAATCTACTCCACTAATATGTTACTCTTTATTCTCATTTATTTTGAGATCTCCAACACTTTACATCAAGTTCAATTGGATTAGGACTAGTTGTCATTTGTTAAACATTCGTTGACCTATCTTCTTTGAGGCCCAAAGTCATCAACATGTTTAGTTTTATCTACCAGTCCAAACTCCACCAAGTCTGAAATACGAGCCTAGGTTCTTTCACTTGTGGGCCTTCTTTAGCTCTGATACTATGAAAAGACTCCATGAGCCTTTAGAGTGTTGACTCTATTTGCATGAATGAGCACATAAGTGGAGCTGAGCCAATATACTGAAGCTCAGTCTACTCCACTCATATGTCACTCTTTATTCTAATTTGTTTCCAATGTGTGATCTTCAACACTCTCCCTCAAGTGCAACTAGGCCTGAACTAGTTGTCACTTATCAAATATTCTTCCGCTTATCTCCTTTGAGGCTCAAAGTCATCAATGGATTAGTCTTCTTTACTAGCTAAAACTCCACCACGTCTTAAATACAAGTTTAGGATCTTTCATCTGTTAGGCTTTATTCTGCTCTAATACCATGAAGAGGCTTCGTAGGTTTTAAAAGTGTTGATATTAATGAATGAGTGAGCACATAAATGGGGTTAAACCTATGTAACACAAAATCAACTGGCTTATGCTAAGGCCCAATCTACTACACACATCTTTATTCTCATTTATTTCCAATGTGAGATTTTCAACACTCTCTATCAAATGCTATTGGACCTAAACTTATCTTTTCATGCAAAAGGTTTATATGTGTTTTATTTATGTTATCACTATATATTTAATATTTATGTTTAACTACATCTAAAGTATATTCAATCTAGATTTATATATCAAAACATATTAAAGGTCATGAAGACGATTAGACAAATATTTGAACTATTTTTAAGAAACATTCAAACTATATTGTATACTGGAATATATTTATGGTATGAAGAAATATTAATCATACATTTAAGCTATATTATGTCCCAAAATATATTATAGTTAGGAAGAAATATCAACATATATTCTAGCTAAATTTAAGATATATTCATATATTTTGACATGTAACAATTAATTCCGATTTTTTTATAGGATAATATGATTAGTGAAATCAAATATATATGGAAAGCTAATGTCAATGTGTTTAATTCGGAAAATCTAATAGGATAATTATTAATAAACATCGAATGTATCTCATTTGGAAAAACTAAGCTATAGTATTTCATTACTCTTGATTGGTGACATATATCTTATAGTTTAGGCTAAACAATTTATTAGTTCTTATATTTTTACGAATTATACTAGTCAGTCTATAAAGATATTTTAAGGTTCTTAACTTATAAATATTTGTTATAAAAATAAAAAAATATCATTATTATTTATTTTCTTTAATATATATTATCATTTTTATTAGTATAATATAATATCTATAAACTAACAATAAATGTCATTACGAATCTTGATAATTTTTTAAAAATGATATCTGTTTGTTTATTAATGTTATCTATAACGTATATCAGAAATGAAAAGTTCAAATTTATAATTTTATATAATTTTACTCCTAATTTTATATTTTTTAAATATTTTTTAGTTATTTTAATAAAACAATGCCAATAGAGTTTATATATTTTTATAATTATATACAATTTAATAAATTAATTAATTAATATTACTATTATTAGAATTACGTGAGAAAAAATATAAAATATGATATGTTTTTATCATTATAAAATTGAATAAATGGTAATTTTGGTATTAATTGACCCTTGACTATACTAAAAGAACAAAACATTTGATAATGACAACACTTAGGGATTATATAGTTATTATAAGGACTAACTAGTATAGTATGTAAAAATATAAAAACTAATAAATTGTTTACTCTGTAGGTCATACATATATCAATTTTATAGTTAAAAGTCAAACATATACAAAATAACCTAAAATTTTAATAACTTTGACTAAAGTTATTCTTGAATTTTGTTTGTTATCATTTTTTTTATGGGAGTTTATTATCATTTTTGGTTAAACGATATTTTGATATTGTACCAAAAATTTTTAAATTAACAAAAAAAAAAAAAAAAAAAAATAGAGGTCTCAAAGTTTAAATTTTAAGAACACCAGTTCTTGAACTAGAATAGATAAAGCGAGTCTTTATGTGTACACACTTTAACTCTGAAAGATATTTACATTGAAAGTGTATAATGATGATGATGATGATTAGTTTTTTTCTTTAATTTTGCAAAATTATTTCAAGTTTTGGGATGCTTTTATGGATAAGTTTAATTTTGGATTAAATGATAGGATAAAAAGTTTAGATTATACGCAAGATTATGCTATCTATCCAAATCGAGAAAGGGAATAATAGAATATAAAAGCATAACATACACACTTTAATGGCCAAAGAATAATTTGCAATTTGTGTTATACTCTCTAACGCAATCAAAAATCCAAAGAGCATATGTAAAGCATAACATTTACACTTTTAATGAATTTATATATACGAAAATCCCCTAATTAACACTTGTTAATTTTTAGATCTATGCCTTTATTAGGTTATCAAATTACCAAATAAAGAGTGAAAATAGCAAAAAAAAAAAAGAGTCAAACATAAAGTATTTGTGACCATAACAAATGATTTTGAATTATATATACATAACACATGCATGTATCCTAAAAAGGAAGAAAAGATAATAACTAATAATAATATATTGAGATACCAATTATTTGGGGATTTTAGTGTTTTGCCAATTTGGAAACCACTATTTATATATGTAATTATGTAGTTATTTTTGGTAGATTGAAAATTTGGATGGATTCCGTCTAATTATAGCACTTATTATCCAAAATAACTAAATAAATAAATAAATAATAATAATAATAATAATAGAATAAATAAATAAATAGAGATGATTTTACCTCCAAATAAGGGAAAATGAAAATTAATAAATTAACAAAAGTAAATTGCTTTTTTCAACGTTGTTCACCTATGGTTTTTTTTTTTTAATTAAGTTGGATTAATCAATTTAATGGAGCTTAGGTCTGACGATAGAATCTTTCGTAGTTAAAATCTATATTATACAATAGGATTCAAACTCGAAATTTCTATCTTAAATAACTTGAAGTTCTTGCGACTCAAATTAAACCTTAATTGGTACACTTTTTATTTAATTAATTAGTCTTGTTATATTTTAATAAATATTACAAGACAATAATATGAAAAAAGAATAAAACAGCTAGTGAGACAGTAGTAGATATCAAGAAAGAGTGATTCTAAAGAATATGGCTAACATTTTTTTGCGAAAAGTAAAGTGACTGTATTAGATTATATGATAGACATATATATGTGACAATGGAGTGGGAATTGTGGAAATGTCTCATTTGGTTTGCAAATTATATGATTAACTGAAAGTTAAATCAAAATTCAACCAACATAGACTAATCTTGAGTTTAGACCCTATTAATAATCTTGAGTTTCAAAGGAGATAGATGAAAGAATATTTGACAAGCGACAATTGTTACACGTCTAATTGTATTTGAGGAAGAGTATTAGAAATCCCACATTAGAAATAAATAGGAATAAAGAGTATCATATAAATGGAGTAAATTGAATTTAATTAAAAGAAGCCAAATCATTTTGTATTATAAATATGGTATAATCAAAATAATATTAAGCGAGCCCATAGTTGTGGACCTTCTTAGAAGAAGAGTGGAGTCAAAAGCTAAAAACTCTGTGCGAATGAATGAAAAAGACTGCTATAATATGAAACAAACTTAGGAAATAATGAACTCCACTATGTCAAGAAAGACCAAGCTAGTGACTGCCATTGTTTTGGCTTTACTACTACACATGTCAACCTTTTTCTATGGCCAATTTGGAGAAAATTTTTTCAAAATCTTTGTACCTTTTCAAATTTTTCATTTGGGTCATCATTAATGATATCTCCAATTCCTCCTCCTGTAGGTATTTTTCAAAAAGGTCGATGTGATGGATTTTTTTTTTAATTATAATTTAGGCATGAAATGGTGAAGAAAATTGGATTTTTAATAAATAATTATTCGATGCAAAACAAGAAGGACATGAATTTTGAACAATATTATGTTATTTTAAACACATTTTCTTATCCCAATAGTGTGTGTTTCAAAATTCGATTTATTATGAGACTAAAGTAAGAAGAATGAAAAATAAAATAAAGAAGAAGTATTACAAAGAATTAATGCATAAAATAATGTGCCAAAATTGAAGAAATTATTGCAATCTTGTACCACACAGGACCATTTCCTTTTTATCTCACTGGTCACTACCACTCATCCTCTTTTTTAGATTCTGTCCATGTGTCTCTATAGTCCATATATGCTCTTGTCCCAACTTAATTATCTTATCATAATTGTGCAATTTGCTTCCTAATCAATAATATAAATGAGAACAAAATTTCCACCTTTTGAGTAATTTAGGATAATTTTTTATGTTTATGTTTTTTTATCGGACGATGAGGGATTTTATGATACCATATATGGACAAGATAAAGTTTTTTTTATATACATAATTATGAATAAGAAAAATTAAATTTTGTAGTTAGACTTTCCACTTATAACAAGTTGTAAAATAATGTTTTTAATTAAACTAAAATGGATTTCACTAATATCAACATTTAAGGTTGGCCTAGAAGCTCCAAGTGGTTTAAATTGAAGATTTCAAATACGGATCCTAATATATACATTAAACTTTATTTAGGAGATGATCCACTTAAAAAGTATCTTACGAGTCTGGAATCAATTATCGATTTAGTTAAAAAAGAAATTGGATTTCACAAATGTTGAATAATTTAGGACATTTTTGTTGAACTATGCCACCTATGTGTTTTAGGCTCTTATGTTTGGCAATTCCATTTAAAATATTCTTGAATTATCAAATTGCAAGTTCTAACGTAATTTGTCCAAAAAAGACATCTTATTTTAATTAGTTGACCATCTAGTCATTATATGCATGGAGCAAAATAGCACATTTCTAATTTCTACACACCTAGAGATAGAATTTTTGTCATTAAAATTATTAAATTTTAGCAAGAATTGGAAATTGTTTACCCCTAAAATAATTCTAAAACAAGCTCAAAGGAAAATTTAGAATTGGAATTTGGTACAAACCAGAGAATGACAATAATAATAATAATAATAATAATAATAATAATAATAATAAATAAATAAATAAATAAATAAATAAATAAATTATTGCCACTAAAGAAATTAACCAAGCATCTCAATAGAAGCTACAATTGATTAATGTATTTGTATCCACCAATTTTTGTCTACCAATGCTTTTATTTTTATTTTTAAAAATATTTTTTTTGGATGGTGCAATTTGGTACGTGGTGTTTTAGATTCTTGTTTGATAATCATATCATGGTGGATGATTTAGTCTTTGCTTACTGAGTGGCACTCTTAAAATAGGTTTTTTCTTTTTCGCCTAATATATCAAGAGGTACCTAAATTTTACTATTTAGTCTCATTAGGTTAACAAATTTTCAGAATGTTCATCAAATCTCTGAATTTTGTCTATTTGGTATCATTAAATCTCATAACTTGCTTATTTTGTATTTAATATATCCTTGAGTCATCATTTTATATATTATTTTATTCACATGATGCATACAAACAGTGGCAGATCCAGGACGCCAGCTTCGGGGGGTGAAAATTTCGTTTAAAATTTTCCGGCCGGCAATCAAAAATTTCTGGTCAGCGATCAAAAATTTCTGACTGGCCAACAAACCCATAAGTAATTCAATTTAATTCAATAACAACACAATCCTTCATTATTTATACACATAACATACTAGCAATTAATTTTTTTGCAATTAGAATCCCTAAATTAAAATTCTTAAAATTATAAAATTTATAATTCAAATCAATCTTTAATTCTAATCAATCTAATTTCAATCTAATTTATTTTATTTTATTTTTTTTAAACCTAAGATGGATATTTTTTTTCTGGGCCCAAGTTTTAATTATAGAAGTGAATTTTTTTTAGGCCCAGTCAAAACGACGTCGTTTTGCTGGGCTCTTAAAAATTATATCCTAGGCAAAACGACGTTGTTTTTCCTGGCTTTTAAAAAAATTAAAATCCCAGGCAAAACAACGTCGTTTTGCCTGGGTTTAAAAAAAATTAAAATCCCAAGCAAAACGATATTGTTTTGCCTGGGATTAAAAAAATAAAAAAAGTGGAAAGAAAAGGGGAAAGAAGACATCGTCTCCCCCCCCCCCAAAAACCAGAGAACGGCGGCAGCCATTGCCGCCGAGATACACCTCCTAATAGGGGTGATTCTCGGCGACCGGAAGGCAACGGTCTACCCATGCCCCCCTGGCTCTGCCACTGCATACAAATAGTGACGTTACCATGTAGCATTCAGGGATTATGTTAAATACAAAATAAACAAATTGAGAGAGCACATTTAACTTCGTCCTGGTGATAAGAGCATATCTCCCTAATGTGAGGTTCGGGATTCGAGTTTCCATGAGATCATATACTACACTCTTAAAAAAATGAGAGCTGTTATAAAAAAAAAAAAAAAAAAAAAAAGGAACTTGAGGAATATATTAAAACATTCAGAAAGTTTAAGGATCTAATGAAACTAAATCAACAAATTATAGGAGTCCAAAACCTATTAGTGATTCTTTTTTTTTCTTGAAAAAGGGTGTTGGCTACATGCTTTGTATCACATACTACTACTGTTATGATTTATTGAATTTTCATTTTTTTTTATAAAAAAAAAGTAAGAATATTGCAAGTGCACAATAAGTTCCACTAGGCAAGTGGATGTGACAACTTGCCGGTCCTTATCATAAGAGTCTTCTCTTTTTCTCATTTGTTGGCTACAATTTTAGGGTATGGTAATATATAGACTTTGGCATGAAATTTATTGTAAAACTAGCTTTAAACCCACAAATTGAGCGGCTTCTTTTATATAAATAAAAAAACATGAAAGTTTTGAATCATTTAGTTTTCACTTTTAATTTTTCATAAAATTTATTAATTTTATTAAGTATTATGATAAATAAAAATAATACATAAAATATGTTAATGATGATCAATGAGAATAGTTTCGTGTTATCGATTTGCCCTTTGTTTGGTTTAGGAGTTATTATGATAAGGTAAAGTAGGTGTACAAATATATTCATATTTGTTTTGAAGTGTATAGGGTAGTTCGTAGTAAATCCATGAGCTAAATGATATAGTTTTTTTTAACACTCCAAATTAGAGTGTTTTCATGGTAAAATATGTGATATTACAAAGATAACCTTCATCTTTTCTATTATTTTCATTCTCAATTTTAAGCCTTAAATTATATATGTAAAAGTTATAATTATAATTTTTATATAGTTTTACATTATTAAACCATGAGTTTACTCATCATGAAACCAAACAAAATATGATATTTTATGGATCATTACTATATCACATCTCATTTACGGTACCTTATCATATTTTATTAACCCCTAAACAAAACAAAAGGTTAGAGTTAGAATATTAAGTTGATTTATTATTATTATGATTATTATAATATATAAAGAAGTATTTTATAGAAAAAAAAAATTATAAAGAGCACAATTATGATCTTATTTGAAACATATAATTATAATAGTTTACTGTAAAAAATTATAAACTGCCACAGAAATTTCCACGGGTGATGTGTATCATTGATGTATACTTGTCCATTTAGTACCATTGTTGATAATCTTCGACTCATTGAACAAATAATTCAATTATTATGTTTTCGATAATGTAACCGTTGTGATGTTTGTTACACAACATACCAATTAAAAAATTTGTCCACCATTTATATCTATATATATTATTTGAGATATGCATGTTTAAATAATATTTGCCTCGCACTTGTTCAATTTGATAAAATGTATTTTACTTTGACACTCAATTATTGATTAGTATTATTTTCCCTTGACCTATCTCAAGTAATAAATCATATGAAAAATAAGCACTGCTTAAAAAACAAAATTATAAAAATAAATGCTAAAAAATACATTTTTTCAAACTGGGTGATATTATATCAAATTGGGTAACATCCCAAACCATCACATTCAAATTAACTTGAAATCAATATACCTGATACCAACAACCATACCAAAAAAAAAAAATTAAAAAATTAAAAAAAAATAAAAACAAAATTACTTGTATAATTAAATAGCTATCTAAAAAATAGAAAAATTATGACCATACTAGCATAGTTAGTCCATAATCACAGAGTTCATCCCTCCAAAAATAACCATGCAAGCATACCATTAAGTGAAACTTATGCATGAATAAACAAATGTATGAATAAAAAATTGTTCAATTTTCACTAATATTCAAATATTACAGTAATCAATATGAAGAAGTAGAGTAAACCAATGATGAAAGAACTTTAAATCATGTTCTTTCAAAAATTAGGACTAAATAAATAATTATTTTCATGACTAAAAAGGAGTTATAATAAGAAAATAGTAACACAAACCTCTATGGAGTAAATTTTACCAAGAATAACAAATGAAAAAAATGCTATTAACAAAGATACTTCCACTCAGTCAAACCACACTAATAATGCACAAATATTTTGGAAGCTTTCTTTCTTTTTTCAATGCGCATAATTTCTTCATAAGTTGATTAAATAGGTACTATAACCAAAAAACCATGCAATGTCGGTAATAAATGGATTAAAAAAGACTTGTACACAGTTAATTTTTTTTTTTTTTTTTGTAAATTATATTTTAAATAAGTTATTAAGAAGGAAGAGAAGAACTAATATTTGGAATTTTGTTATTAAAATTTCAAAAATTCTAAAATAATAGATAAATGGGCATGGGATGGGAGAGTTGGAGAAATGAGAGAGAAAATGTCTTCAATTTTATTTTCATATGTATATAGATTGCGGTAAGAATTTTTTAGTACGTTATGGGGGAAATTATACAATGGATCCGGTCCATGTGGACCTTTCCAATGAAAACTTGACACATAAGCGTTTTTTATTTTTAAAAGGGTTATATTTCTTACGTGTCAGTTTTTCAGTGGAACGGTCCATATGGACCCGGTCCACTATCAAATTTCTCTGCATTGTGGTGTTAAAAGGGGTTTTTTTTATGAGAGATTTGGAGTTCAATTTTATTGAAAATAAATTCTCAACTATTCTAATTATAAGATTTGTCAAAATAAATAGATAAGTAAATATATAATCCATTTTACTAAAAAGTTATGACGGTGTAATTTTCAAATATAATAATAAATACTATTTAAAGAAAATTAGCTCAAAATTTTTTCAGTTTTTTTTTTTTAATAAACGAATAATTGTTGAAGGAGTGTTATTTATTAATTCAAATTTTTTGATGAAACGGTTTATTAGCATGGTATTAGAGCATTTTTTTATTTAAAAGTTGAAAGTATAAATCTTAATAGTGTTGTTTGTTGTAGAATTTTAATACATGGTAGAATAAATCTATATTGAACACATTTTAGGTTCAAAATCGAAAATAATGACAAGTATTATTTATTTACCTAACTTATCAATGTAAGCTTTTGAATGAGTTTTGAATGATGTGAAGGTCCATCGAAGTACCGAAGAGTGCACCATTTATGGAGGACTGAAAATTTGAGTATGTGTATGTACAGGGGCGGAGCCAGGGGAGGCATGGGTAGGCCGCTGCCCCCCCGGCCACCGAGAATCACCCCTACTAGGGGTGTATCTCGGCGGCCGTGGCCCGCTAGTCGCTGGTTTTTTGGGGTGGGGGGGAGGGGGGAGCAACCCCCCCAAAACCAAAGGAAGAAGACGATGTGTCTTCTTCCCTCTTTTTTTTTTTTTTTTTTTTTAAGTCCTAGGCAAAACGACGTTGTTTTGCCTAGGATTTTAAATTTTTAACAGCCCAGGCAAAATGACGTCGTTTTGCCTGGGAATAAAAAAAAAATTCCCCATGCAAAATGACGTCATTTTGGACTGGGCCTAAAAAACCAACTTCAATTATTTAATTAAAACCTGGGCCTAAAAAAAAAATTCTCATCTTAGAATTTAAAAAAAAAAAAATCAGATTGATTGGAATTATAAATTTTATAATTTTAAGAATTTTTATTTAGGGATTTTAATTGGAAAAAATTAATTATTACTATGTTATGTAAATAAATAATGAAAGATTGTGTTGTTATTGAATTAAATTGAATTAATTATGGGTTTGTTGGCCAGTCGGAAATTTTCAATCGCTGGCCGGAAATTTTTGATCGCCGACTGGAAAATTTTTAAGGAAATTTTTGCCCCTCCCCCCCGCGAAATTGGCGTCCTGGATTCGTCACTGTATATGTAATGTCAACGCAAACTACCAATATATGTAGACTAAAAAGAACAAGCCCGTTAATCTCTGACAATGATCCTTGGAACACGTTAACTACAGTGATAAATTTTGTTACCATATCATACAATCTTTGATCAAAAAATTTAAAAATTAATTATAGCTTTTATTATTATATACGGTAATAAATAATATTTAGAGGCTTTTGGATAAGTTTTGAATCCATAACCTCAATTTCTTTTATACTCGTCAATCGATTTATTTATGGGATGGGGATGTGGTATACTTTATTTATTCGAACGTCTGCAAATTTTGCGGCTAAAGATTGTTGATGGATTAGTAGTCCTATACTTTTGTGGGTCAACTGATTTTGTGGCTAAGATAATCATCTCTGTTCTTTTCTTTTTATATAAGTTTTGAGTGATATATGATTTTTTTTTTTTTTTTTTTTTTTTTTTTTTTATTAACTTGTGGTAGGAGATTTGTTGAATTCTAAACCCGGTGACTTCATTTGAAGTTTTATTCTTTGTCATTGATAATATACAATTTATCATACAATAACTAATTAACTTCAATTTTATTAAATAAAAATCAAGTATATTCTCTGAAGAAATTTTAAAGTACGAAACACTACAAGAAATGTTAAATTTTACAGTAAATTTTTTTTATTCTCAATAGTATAAATATTGATGTTATAACTTTTGATAGAATTAAATTTTTTTTTTTGGATATTACTATTATAAAATTTTCATTATATGTATTTAGAATAAAATTTAATATAATTTTATATTAATAAATTTTTAATATTTTACGTTGTACTAATTTTTTAATAATAAAATTTATTTTACTATAAAAAAAATTTTTTTTGCAACATTTTAATCGCAATTATATTGTTGGAAATACAGACTAAAGTGCATGGCTAGTGACAAAGTAATTAACATTAAAATATCAAAACAAAATCCAATAATGAACATGATTATCAAATCTAATATTTTTTTATTAAGAAATGTCCCTTTCTTAAAAGTTATTTTTTAAAAAAGAAGGCCGTTTTCAACCCTAATTAAAAGAAGGACAATCTCATACAACTAACTAGACGTCGGTTCAACCACTTCAAAATGCATGACCTGTCCATCCATGTTTGGGATGGGACAAGCAGTCTGTATTAAGGTATTGTAATTAGACTTGTTAATTGTCATTAAGTTTATGATTTAAAAGGAAACTATCCATTTTTTTAGTTCATACGTGACGTAATAGTTGAA
This sequence comes from Euphorbia tirucalli, assembly GCA_039660915.1. NCBI lineage: Eukaryota > Viridiplantae > Streptophyta > Magnoliopsida > Malpighiales > Euphorbiaceae > Euphorbia > Euphorbia tirucalli. The sequence continues at coordinate 19,544,606 of CM077634.1, read as the reverse complement.
TAAAACAAAATTTTAAACCTACATTGCCTTCAATTATAATATTAGAAATTGGCAAAGTCATTATCATGTAGCAATCATTCAAATTGTTATAGAAGGAAATTGATAAAAAATGGTAAATTAAATTATGAGGAAATTGAGTTTGCTGGCGTGGCTAGACTCAACGTGCAAGAAAATACAATTCATCACTCAATTATCTCACTCTCAATTTATTTATTTATTTATTTTTTTTTTACAATGTTTGAAATAATCCATATATAATTTTATATCAATAAAGGATTAATTTCATCATTCACATAGTTTGCAAAGTTAGTTTGTTCCGAAAATGTTATTTAATATATCGCTTTGATCGATGTTACTTGATCCCATTAGGACTCTAAAAGTAAACGTATTTGAGCGATAATAATACTATGATGGGGATCTCTTGAAAATTTGAAATGTGATATTTTTGTTGGAAAAGAGACTTTACGTTTTACACCTTTTGTAAAAAAAAACCCTAACTATGATCTTTAGAAAAAAAAGCTGTAAAGCTTTATTAATGAATTGAAAACCATAGCGAAAAGCTTACTAACAATGTTATTTATACAAGAAGGAAATGATGCCAAAACTTGTTATGAATAACTATCTCCTATGCCAGCTAGATGAATCTTGTGTATTCTAGAAGATTCTTGGTGAAATGCAACTCAAATGAAGCTTGAATTCAGCTGGAATGTGGCATTGAAATGAGGTGCAACATGCATGGCAAATCGCAGCAGCTAATATAGTTGGAATTCATGGCAACGTTGTTGCATACTCCAACACCCCCCCTCCAAGATGGTGCGGATTGAAAATTAAGAAGCCCCATCTTGGAAAGAGTTAGTACCATTGCGCAGAACTGACGGACTTAGTGAATAAGTCTATCAATTGATGATGTGTAGATGTTGCACAAAGAAACAAAACCCTGATTAATATAGTGCCTAGCAAAATGACAATCTATCTCCACATGCTTGACTTTCTTATGGAAGACAGGATTCTTGGCAATGGCAATTCTTATGGAAGACAGGATTCTTGGCAATGGCAATTCTGCTTGACTGTCATAGGATAAGGAAATTGGAAGTGCCACATAAACATGGAAATCAACAAGCAAATATGAAAGCCACTTGAACTCATAGTAAGTTGATGCAATGCTTCTGTATTCTGCCTCAACAAAAGATCTGCTTACTATATTTTGCGTTTAGTCATCCATGAAATGAGAGAAGACCGAAGAAAGATACAAAAACCTATTAAAGACTTTCTTGTAGCCTTACAACCTGCCCAGTCTGAGTCATAGAAGCTAGTTAACTACAGAGTAGAATTAGTTATGGATGTTGCAATAGGATAAACAAGCCATGATATATTGTGCCTTTAAGGTATCTCAATAAATGCAGTGTTGTATCCAAATGCACTTGACAAGGAGTTTGCATATATTAACTCATTTGTTGAGTGCAATAAGCAATATCTGGCTTGGAAAACCCCAACTAGAGTAATTTACCCACCAACTTCCTATAAACTTTAGCATCATGTAGTGGTGGACTAGATATATATAGATCAACCCTTAAGGGACATGGACTCGACGTTGATTTAGCTTGTTGCATCCCATCATCTTGCAACATATCATATCTATATATTTGACATGAGAAAGCAATATTCCTTCTAAAGTTCTAGCTATCTCAATGCCTAAAAAATATTTATCAAGGCCTATATACTTGATAGTAAACAAACCATCAAGATATGCCTTAAGATGTTGAATAGTGACTTCCTTCAAATGTGTAATAAGTATATTATCAACATAGATCGGGACTGTAGTAAAATCTGATCCAAGTCCCTTCAAAAACAAACATTGATCATTTCAGACTTAGAAAAGCCATAATCAATCAACTTTGAAAAGAGTTCTTAGTGCCATTATCTGCCAACATGCTTAACCCATATAAGGACTTGACCAACTTGCAGACTTGACCCTTTGCAGCTTTCTAATAGCCCTAAGGTGTAAGTCAAAATAAATGTTCATCAACAGTGCCGTGGAAATAAGCATTGTTAATGTCTATATGATGAACAGGCCATCCCCTCTGTGTACTAATGGCCAAAAACATTCTTATCGTCACTATTCTTGCCACAGGATTGAAAGACTCATAAGAATCAACTCCATTTATTTGGTTAAACCCTTTTACTACTAGTCTGGCCTTCAATTTACCCACTTCTCCATTTGGTTTATATTTGACCCTATAAACCCTTTTAGAAGCAAGTGGTCTTTTCCCAATACGTAAATCTGTTAGCTTCCAGGTATTTTCTTTTCTAAGGCTTCAAGCTCATAATTCATAGCCTCCACCTTACATGGTATTGCAATAGTTTCAGCATAATTCTAGGGTGCTTTAACATGTAAGACATTTACTAAAAAAGCCCAATGATCATCAAGCAAAATAAATAATGAAGAACTGGTATATTGTTATCCTAAAAACATACACTAGCAAGTGCACTAGGTCTTCAAGTAATAAAGTAGGTAAGCAAAGTATCGTTTCCACAGGGATTGAACAAGCAAAATCGATTCACTTAATAGTGTAAAACAGTAGAACGATCAAGTAACTTCTTTCAAAAGTTTTGATTTTAAATTTATAACTACAAACAATAAAATTAAATGAATGACATAAATATGATGTACAAACAGATAGAACAGGGTAAAAATATAAACTTTACAAAATAATAAATAGAATAGGCTAAGAACACAACAAAAACAAGCAGTTATAAGTAGTCTTTCTCCTTTTCATATGTATGATGTTAAGATCATAGGTTTAGGGTATCTTTCACGAAATTCAATAAGGTCAAGTCTCCTTGCACTAAAAATTCTTTATATATTCATTAACAAGTCTCCTTGCATTAACTAGTCTCTAAGAATTAAGAATAAGAAAGCATTTTACGTAATCATGCATAAACACCTAACATGTGGTCATTCAAGCCTCTTATGTTAGGATTTTGCACCGGAAATCACCCAATTAAAGTGGAAGAATGCGATGATTTCCTTAAATTCGTGCCCAGGAGCAATTGAGATGGAAATTGGAAAAATAAAAATTTAATAGAAAGAGATAAATCTCTTACCAGGAATATCTCTTTCAAGAGATAGATATAGACTGCAGGAATCAAACTAGAAACCCTCCTCGTTCACGTACACAAACGCCTAATGAACACCACCCGTGCTAGCGTCGGAAAACACGAACTTTGGAGAGGGGAGGCTAGTGAAATTTCGGCTATTATCTCTACTGTTCATGGTGGCCGAAATTCCTAGGGCTAATAAACCCTAGGTTGGCCAAAATTCTTAAAGGAATTTTGGCCCAACTTGGCTCTTTCATTTGTGTGGGCTTCCTTCTCTTAATTCAGGTCCAATCTTATTTTAATTAGTCTGGTTTAAATTAATTTCAAGCCCAACTTTAATTTACCCATGTATTTAATATATTACACCAAGTAACATGTTATTTACATTTAAATTAAAATTAGTTTGACCAATTAATTTAATCCATCAAATTAAAATTAGATCTTCACAAAATAAAATCATATGTAAACCTATACATATGGATATTTCCACCTAGGAAATAATCTCATAATTAATCCAATTAATTATGAAGAGCCAATCAAATATTAATTTTATCATTATGATCAATCCAATTGATCTTCATAATATAATTAATATATGTCTCTCTCTCTCTAGAGTGTATACTCCAAGTATACATGTGATTCCTTAAGTCAGTGTTCAGTCGCTCAATGTGTACGATCCCGTGGGCCCATCTTTATGTTGGCAGTGGGCCTATGGCCCACAGACTTGTTGGGATTCGTCACGGGAAACCGACCGATAAAAGCGGAAATACGCGTCGATTTCCTCGAATCCGGCCCAGGAGCTTAAGATGTGGAAATCAAAAACTTAAAGCATAAAAAGAGGGTTTCAAAAACTCACCACAAAGTCTCTCTAAGAGACGGATGCGGACTGCAGAAATCAAGTGTAGATTTCCTCCACCGATGCGTACACGAACGGCTCTCGGACCGAAACCCGTGCTAGCGACTCGGATGACAAGAAGAGAGGGAGAGAGGGGCAGCACACAAGAAGGAATATGGCTGTCCAATTTTTCTTTCCAAAAGAAAAATAAAACCAATCCTTTTTAAGTGAGCACACACATTTCTTACCAAAAGAAATATATCAAACATAAAGTGGGCAATCTTTTTTTCTTTAAAAGAAAACCAATTTCTCTTAAAGCACCCAAGAGATGGACGGCCAAATTGGTGAGTCTTTTATGAGATAGCCTTGAATTTCAAAGTCAAAAGCAATGACTCATCTCATATGACTCACCATCATATTAAATGAAAAGAATGACTCATCCTTTCATTAAATGAAAACACATGACTCATCATCTTTTCATTAATACAAAACCATGACTCATCATCTCTTTTGTGTCATGAATAAGTCACCATACTCATCCATATAAGACATAATTTCGGCCAACACAAACATTGTCATCATTCTATTTCATTTAAGGAAGCAAAGTCCAACTTTGCTACCTCAAAATCAAAGAATGACTCACTCTTTTCCTATTGGTCCCAAGGAATGTGTCATCATCATTTTGTCCAACAAAATGACTCACCATTCTTGCCCATTCCACCCATGAATTTCGGCCAAACCATTCCAAGCCAAGTGGGAATATTCATTTTAAGTTTTAAGCCCAATTTAATTCCTTTGATTTATTTAAATTCAAATGCAACTTTAATTTAACATGTATGTTTATATATGATACCATGTAACATATTACATACATTTAAATTAAAATTCATTTGACCTATTAATTTAATCAATGGATTAAATTAGACACACACATAAAATGACAAACATGTAAACCTATACATGTCATAATATTTCCACCTAGGAAATAATCCCATAAATTAATTCATTGAATTAATTATGAGAAGGCCAAAATAAATATTAATTATATAACTTTGATCAATCTAATTGATTCATATAATATAATTAATATATCTCTCTCTCTTCAAACGTGTATACTCCAAGTACACACTTAATCCGACTAGTTAAAGTCCAGACGTTCAATGTGTACGATCCAATGGGCCCGTCTTTATGTTGGCAGTGGGCCAAGGCCTACAGACTGCAGGCGGGCTCTAGCAAGCCACTGCAGCCCCCAATTAAGACGGAGTAAGCAGTCAAACTGAAAACGTAACCCTGTAGTTTGAACTTGTAAATCCCATGTCGCTGATATCGGTGTCCAACACAGAGGCATGGAATTATCACCCTCTTTGTGTTTGGACCTTTCCTTGATACCGAATGAACTGATGCTCACAAACAAGATCCAATCTTGTTTGGGTGCGGCCGCACACTTATCAGTAACATTCTTCAAGAGGCCGATGATATCGTCTCAGTGAATCACTGAGTGACATTCCCTTCTGCATATCCATAGTGCTGCCATGCTCACTGACACACCCGAACGTACCCGTACTTGGCACCCTTTTACAGGCCCGTTGGGCGTACACCAAAGTGTGCCACTTCACATGCCGCACCATCATATGGTCCGATCAAAGGACTTATACAAGTACTACGCGAGAATCATTTGTGATACTATACCATGTAGATTCCCGTTAAGTGGATCGATCCAGTACCATGCCCTTTTGCATGTACCCATTAACCTGGTTGACATTCCATGTTCTATGACCGGTAAGACACCGCCATACAACCAGGCTAATGATAGTCTTTAGTTCCATTCATTCCCATGATTGGAACAGACTACGGATGACTTTATGGCCATATCGTTTTCCCTATCCACGGTCTTACTGCCAAGTGCCTCACACTTGACAACATGGATATGGATATGTCCATTGGATACTCTATTTAAAATATAGCACAAGACATATGATAAATAGATTAATGCCTTTATTTCCTTGACACAAATTGTATAATACATAAAGATTACATTAATGTACAAATATATTATACAAACACAAGGACCAATGCCTCGGGACTAGGGCATTTCCAACAATCTCCCACTTGCACTAGTACCTACTAGGCATGGGTCTAATCCCTATAGATCTAGTATAACCTTCGTGCAGAGGCATAGCCAAGCATGTTGGTCAAAAGATCTGCGACATTGTCTTTGATGTCCACTCTTTGTAATGAGATGTCACCCCCTCAGCGATTTCTCGCAATAGGTGAAACTCCCTGAGTTCGTGCTTCGTGTATATGTGTGACCGGGGCACATAGCTTGTGCAACAGCCCCGCATTGTCACAGAAGATATCAACTGGTTACTGGATAGTTGACACTACCCCCAGTTGCATGATAAACTTCATTATCCACACAGCTTCCCTAGCTGCTTCACACGTTGCAATGTACTCAGTTCCTGTGATAGAAACCGCGATGGTCTATTACTTGGAGCCTCTCCAACAATAGCACCACCATTTAGCATGAACACATACCTATACTGCGACTTATATTCATCCTGGTCAGTCTGGAAGCTTGCATCAGTGTACCTAGTAACTGACTGCTCTTCCTAACTTTCATGCACTAAGAAACTATCCTTAGTCCGGTTAAGGTACTTCAGGATTGCTTTGACAGCCTGCCTGTGATCCATTCAAGATCCGGCTCATCATACTTAGTGCAAAGCCGACATCAGGTCTTGTACATAGCATGGAGTACATGATTGATCCTATAGCCGAAGCATATAGAACCAATTCATGTTCTCCCTATAGTATTTCTTGCTAAGTTTCAGCTCATGACCCATTGGCAAGAAACCTTTCTTAGCCTGGTCCATGCCGAATCTTTTTAGAACTATGTCTATGTACTTGGCCTGACTTAGGTCTAGAAGCCGATTGGATCTAACCCTGTAGATCATGATCCCTAGGATCGTCTCAGCTTCGCCTAAGTCCTTCATTGCGAAGCACTTACACAATCATTACAATTCCCTTGTAGTGTTGGTATGTCGCTTCCAATCAGGAGGATGCCATCCAAATATAATACCAGGAAAGTTACTATGCTCCCACTAAACCTCTTATACACACCCTTAAAGGTATCGTCGGCCTATAGCTTATAGCACCACTTGCAACCTATTACCTTAGCACCTGAAGGTGAATTAACCAGGTTCCAAACCTGATTATCGTACATAGATTGCAAATCCACCACCATGTCAGACAGTGGGCTAGCTATAGCCTACTAGTAGGTTTTGAGCTCCTCTTCGTCCAAGACAAAAGGAGCGTAATCATTAGAAACAAAAACCGATGTTTCACATGTTCCTGATGATCCCTACCAGACCTTTTAGGTCCTTGTGTGACCTGGGCTGGTGCTTCCCCTTTTGGAAGCTTCACCCTGGTCTCCGAGTTATCCTTTTCAGGAGTTTCTGAGCTTTGAACTTCCCTGAGTTCAAAATCGCTCCCACTGTCTTTCTTGGAAAGAAACCCCTTTTCAAGAAGGACCCCCTTTCGAGCCATGAACACCTTGTTCTCAGCGGGGTCGTAGAAGTAATACCCTTTGGTTTCCCTAGGGTAGCTCACAAACAGGCATTAGTCAGTTTTGGGTGCTAGTTTTGCTCACAGTCAATTTCTTGACTTGTGCATAACAACCCCAAATCCGTAAGAAAGACACATTAGGCACCCTGCCCGTCCATATTCCAAATGGGGTCTTTTCCAAAGCCTTAGCCAGAGTATAATTGAAAATGAGAGCCATTGTCTCAAGAGCGTATCCATTAAAAAACTTATTGGGAGAGATGCATGACTCATCGTTTGAGCGGACCATGTCCAACAGGGTCCTATTCCTCCGTTCGGACACCCCATTCCATTATGGTGTTCCTGGAGGAGTGAGCTGTGGAACTATTCCATGCTCTCTCAAAATGAGTCAACTATAGGCTTATATGCTCACCACCTCGGTCCAACCGAAAGGCTTTGATATTTCTGCCTAGTTGGTTCTGTACTTCGTTCCTTACTCCCTTGAACCTATCAAGGGTCTCAGACTTATATTTCATTACATAGGCATAGCCATTTCTGATGAAATCATCTGTGAAGGATACGAAGTATAGATGTTCACCCCTGGTTGCTATGCTTTGTCGGTCCATATACATCTCAATGCATTAGGTCCAATAAGCTAGCGACCCTTTTAGCCTCCTTGCTGAAAGGTTCTTTAGTCATTTTACCTTATAAACAAGACTCGCATATATCAAGTGACTCCATGTCAAATGATCCTAGGATTCAAGCTATCTGTGAAGCCTAGCTATGCGGTTCTTGTTTATGTGGCCTAAATGACAATGCCAAAGGTAAACCGGATTAAGTTCGTTAGGCTTAACCCTTTAAGTATGTATATTATAGACATGATTAGTTTCATTTAGATCCAGGATATAAAAGACATTATTTAACAGAGCTACTCCATAAAATAATTCTTTTCTAGATAAACCCTTTTTACTATTACCAATAGTAAATGTACATCCAGAAATATCCAAAAACTGAAACAGAAATAATATTCCTGTACAAAACAGGTACAAAATAACATAGTTTCAGTAACAAAACTAATCTACTAGGCATCATAAGCTGGTCCCGCTGATCTCTATGGCAGCAACCCTTGCTCCATTTCTGACCCGCAAGTCCACTTGTCCCGATCCCAGTGATCTCCTGTTCTTAAGTCCCTGCACATTACAACAAATGTGAGAACCACATCTAGTATCCAATACATAAGATGTTGAAACAGAGGTTAATGTCTATGACATATATACCTGATGAAGACACGCCCTGCGTCTTCCTTTTCTCTCCCAAAAGCTTGGGACACGATCTTTTCCAATGTCCAGCCTGCTTGCAACCGAAGCAGACATCCTTAGAACGGGCCTTGGGCTGGGCTTTAGCCTTTTTAGCCTTGGCTTCCTTAGCCTTGGCCTTGGCCTTTGCCTTGCCTTTAGCAAAAGGAGGTTTCCCTTTGTTAACCTCAAGTACCAGCGGAGTCTTCTTGATCGACAGTTCAGCGAGCTTAAGCATCCAATGCAGCTCACTAACAGTACGGTCCATCCCTTGCTTGTATTAGATTCAATTAATAACGGCTTAGATGCATAGGCGGGTGAAATAGGGTTTGTACATACATTCTCACATGTAAATAAATAAAGCATAATTAAATAAAAAATGAAATGCTATGGGCCTAAATTTACATCCTAATATAATTCTAGTAAACCTATACTAGAACGACATCAGGTGGGCTGCATCCTCATCCTCCTAGCACGCCAATCCAATCGGCTTCTTCTTCTTTACATAATTCCATAATAAACACATAAAATAAAATTACATAAAAAGAAAACGGCGCGTAGGCCGTATTTACCAAAAGAATATTACAACCCAAATAAATAAGGCCCAAAACATCCATTCATGCATTTAATCATACATACACGTATCCAATACATACAATTTATAAACATGGTAAATGCATGAATTAATCCCATTTCAATAATATGTCCATAGCCATTATTTTGAAATCGCCAAATTTTGGCCGATCATGGTTCTAAACCCGTGCGGGCTTTGGGCCTCCAACCCAGGAAAAATTGCTCCCAATCCAATTGGGAAACCACGAATTCCAAAATTAGCCGTCCGGGTAACCGTGCCAAGAAAACCCGAACCAATTTCAATTAACCGTATTTATTTCCATCCAAAAAAAAATATCGCATGAACGAAAAATAAATTTCATTCATAAAACATGCGCATAAAATTTCCAAAATTAAACACGCACAATTTTAAAACAATTAAAATTTTAAACTCCCACGCGCATAAAAATTACCAAAATTTAAACACGCATATTTTTAAAATTTTAAATCTGGCCCGGCCCAAAAAAATCCCGCGAAATCCAAATTCAGGCCCGGCCCGCCGCGCGGAGCAGCCGCGGCGCTGCTGCCTAGCAGCAGCCTGCTGCTGGCGTGCAGCAGCTGCTGGCGTGCAGCAGCTGCTGCCCAGCAGCAGCCTGCTGCTGGCGTGCAGCAGCTGCTGGCCAGCAGCAGCCTGCAGCAGCTGCTGCCTGTGGCGCCTAGCGCCGCAGGCAGCGGCTGCTGCCCCCGTTTCGACCGAAACGGTCCGTGATTTTTTCCGAAACAAATATAGCAACATGAAATTAAATCACCAAGACATAAAATCATGCAACGGAAAAATAAATCTAGCATAACCAATATGCAAAAAAATAATTTCCCATAAACAATTCACAAATAGAAAATTAAATAAAGCATAAACCATATGCAAATAATTTTCCATAAGTAAAATTCAAGGGGCAAAATCACCAAACCCCAAACCAAAAATAAATCCCGTCCACAAAATCGCCAATTTTAAAACACGGGATCCGCCAAGTTTAAAGATTTCCATGGATCAAAAGCCCGCTCTGATACCACTGTTGGGATTCGTCACGGGAAACCGACCGATAAAAGCGGAAATACGCGTCGATTTCCTCGAATCCGGCCCAGGAGCTTAAGATGTGGAAATCAAAAACTTAAAGCATAAAAAGAGGGTTTCAAAAACTCACCACAAAGTCTCTCTAAGAGACGGATGCGGACTGCAGAAATCAAGTGTAGATTTCCTCCACCGATGCGTACACGAACGGCTCTCGGACCGAAACCCGTGCTAGCGACTCGGATGACAAGAAGAGAGGGAGAGAGGGGCAGCACACAAGAAGGAATATGGCTGTCCAATTTTTCTTTCCAAAAGAAAAATAAAACCAATCCTTTTTAAGTGAGCACACACATTTCTTACCAAAAGAAATATATCAAACATAAAGTGGGCAATCTTTTTTTCTTTAAAAGAAAACCAATTTCTCTTAAAGCACCCAAGAGATGGACGGCCAAATTGGTGAGTCTTTTATGAGATAGCCTTGAATTTCAAAGTCAAAAGCAATGACTCATCTCATATGACTCACCATCATATTAAATGAAAAGAATGACTCATCCTTTCATTAAATGAAAACACATGACTCATCATCTTTTCATTAATACAAAACCATGACTCATCATCTCTTTTGTGTCATGAATAAGTCACCATACTCATCCATATAAGACATAATTTCGGCCAACACAAACATTGTCATCATTCTATTTCATTTAAGGAAGCAAAGTCCAACTTTGCTACCTCAAAATCAAAGAATGACTCACTCTTTTCCTATTGGTCCCAAGGAATGTGTCATCATCATTTTGTCCAACAAAATGACTCACCATTCTTGCCCATTCCACCCATGAATTTCGGCCAAACCATTCCAAGCCAAGTGGGAATATTCATTTTAAGTTTTAAGCCCAATTTAATTCCTTTGATTTATTTAAATTCAAATGCAACTTTAATTTAACATGTATGTTTATATATGATACCATGTAACATATTACATACATTTAAATTAAAATTCATTTGACCTATTAATTTAATCAATGGATTAAATTAGACACACACATAAAATGACAAACATGTAAACCTATACATGTCATAATATTTCCACCTAGGAAATAATCCCATAAATTAATTCATTGAATTAATTATGAGAAGGCCAAAATAAATATTAATTATATAACTTTGATCAATCTAATTGATTCATATAATATAATTAATATATCTCTCTCTCTTCAAACGTGTATACTCCAAGTACACACTTAATCCGACTAGTTAAAGTCCAGACGTTCAATGTGTACGATCCAATGGGCCCGTCTTTATGTTGGCAGTGGGCCAAGGCCTACAGACTGCAGGCGGGCTCTAGCAAGCCACTGCAGCCCCCAATTAAGACGGAGTAAGCAGTCAAACTGAAAACGTAACCCTGTAGTTTGAACTTGTAAATCCCATGTCGCTGATATCGGTGTCCAACACAGAGGCATGGAATTATCACCCTCTTTGTGTTTGGACCTTTCCTTGATACCGAATGAACTGATGCTCACAAACAAGATCCAATCTTGTTTGGGTGCGGCCGCACACTTATCAGTAACATTCTTCAAGAGGCCGATGATATCGTCTCAGTGAATCACTGAGTGACATTCCCTTCTGCATATCCATAGTGCTGCCATGCTCACTGACACACCCGAACGTACCCGTACTTGGCACCCTTTTACAGGCCCGTTGGGCGTACACCAAAGTGTGCCACTTCACATGCAGCACCATCATATGGTCCGATCAAAGGACTTATACAAGTACTACGCGAGAATCATTTGTGATACTATACCATGTAGATTCCCGTTAAGTGGATCGATCCAGTAAGACTGTAGTTGGGCTCTAGCAAGCCACTGCAGCCCCCAATTAAGATGGAGATGGCAGTCTAACTGTTATCATAACCTTGTAGTTTGAACTTGTACATCCCATGTCATTGATATCGGTGTCCAACACAGAGGCATGGATTGATCACCCTCTTTTGTGTTAAGACATTAACTTGATCCCGAATGCACTGAAGCTCACAAACAAGTTCCCACTTGTTTGGGTGTGGCCACACTCTTATCAGTCGCATTCATCAAGAGGCCGATGATATCTTCCTAGTGGACTACTGAGTGACAAATCCCTTCTGCATATCCATAGCATTACCATGCTAAGTGACATATCCGAAAGTACCCATACTTGGCACCCTATTACAGGCTCTTTAGGCGTACCCCTAAGTATGTGACCTTACATGCAACACCATCATATGGTCAGGTCAAAGGATCCATACAAGTACTACACGAGAATCACTTGTGATACTATACCATGTGGATTTCTCGTTTAGTGGATCTATCCAGTACCATGCCCTTTTGCATGTACCCATTAACTTGGTTGACATCCCATGTCCAATGACTGGTAAGACACCGCCATACAACTAGGTTAATGATAGTCTCTTGTTCCACCCATTCCCATGACTGGAACAGACTACGGATCTATTCATAGTCATATCGTTTGCCCTGTCCATGGTCTTACTGCCAAGTGCATGACACTGGTCATCATGGATATGGATATGTACATTGGATACTTCATTTAATATATTGCACAAGATAAATATAATAAATGAATTAATGCCTTTATTAATAACACAAATAAGTATAATAAATAAATCCAATAAATATATGATACAAATACAAGGACCAATGCCTTGGGACTAGGGCATATCCAACATCTTATCCCAACAACATGTGCCTAATGGTAGTTCAGTCTCTTAACCAAGTCTCCCCATATTTATTTAACTATATATGAGATGGCTAAACTCATAAGACATGAAGCACTCCATTAAACAAACATCAAATAATTTCATTCATGAATAGGAAGAATAAACTTACAACTATAGCTCATGGCTAGTCTTGACCTGAAAGTTGACTGCTCACTCATTCTCATGTAGAGAGCAGCTTTTTGTATATAGAACAGCATACAAAAATTTAAAGAAGAACGAAAAGAAAAAGAAGCTTCCATTTTGAAAGAAATGTAGTAGATTAAGTTATTGATAGATGATGCGCTCTTACAAACACAAAAGAGAGATTATATAATCTCCAAGGTGTGAAAAGATAACAGAACGACTGGAGCAAATTGCTCACTCTAAAATACCTGACATGGAACGATCATATCCAAACTTAGACCATACAAATCTTTGCTAAATGGATAAGAGCATATCTAATTTTAGTCCTCACAAATCTTAGCCAAAGTAATCAACTATCTTGTGATATCCAGGCCTTTTTTTCCTTATTTCTCCTATAGCCTAGCCCGTTCAAGTGATCTAAACTTGTTTCTCTTATAAAATTTATTATTTTAACACCAAATAAATATATAATTACCCTAAATTAGTAAGTATAATTTATACTTATCATATGTGATTTAAAAATAGCACAATTAGTGACCTAGTCCTGTAACCAAGAAGGTTGAAGTGAAACGCTCTGAGACCTCCTGACGAGCAATGAATGAACCACATCTAGATCTTGAACAGGTAATGAAATAGCTATAAGAGGCTTAGTAATATCTAAAGAACTACAAGGTGAAACACTGGAAGTAACAGTCTTCTTCAAATCTAGATCATGGATCATGTATCCTCTCTTCCATGGAGTGAACCCAAGAAAATGCCTTTATTGGCTCAAACTTGTCATCACAAGGTAATACTTTGTAATGACATAAACTACCAAAAACATGAAACATATAGTAATCAGGTTGTGTGCCAAATAGTTTAAAATGTGGTGAACTCCAATTCAACCTTTGGTGGGTAAAACATTAATGATGGATGTTGCCATTAAAACTACTTCTCCCCAGAAATGTATAGGTAAATGGGCTTGTACAAGAATAGCTTGAGCAATCTCTAATAGATGTTTGTGTTTTGTCTCTACCATACCATTTTGTTGAGGTGTATAAATGCATGATCTCTGATGTAGGATTCCCCTATTATGAAACATGGTGGCACAAGTTTGATTAATGAATTCAGTTCCATAGTGAAAAGTTGTAAAGCTTTATTAATGGATTGAAAACCATAGTGAAAAACTTATAAACAATGCTATTGATACAAGAAGAAAAATAGCACCAAAAGTTGTTACGAATAACTGCATCCTATGCCAACTAGATGAATCTTGTGTATTGTAGAAGAATCTTGGTGAAATGCAGCTCAAATGAAACTTAAATTCAGCTAGAATGTAGCGCTGAAATGAGGTGTGATATGTATGGAAATTGTAGCAGCTAATGCTACTAGAATGTAAATGCATGGCAATGTTGTTGCATACTCCAACACTAACACTGTATGGCATATCAATAAAAGCGAACAATTCAGTATGTCACATCAACAAAATTAATGTTTAACATAAGCAAAACGTTGTTAGTAAAATTATTTACATTTGCTCTTGGTATACCATATTTTCTTCTTACAATACCAAAAGATATAATTTCAAGGAAAATTAATTTCGACAAACAAGTTGAGATGCGACATTAACACTTCCTGCAAGGCCGCAATTAGCGCAACTATGGACCTTCCCAGTCATGGACGGTGACAGATTGAAAGTTCCTAAGACTTGTGATTTTAATGGAACAAAAATTTCTCAAGAAAAAAAATATCTACAAAAACCATAAATGACATACCAATTTAGATATGTAGTTATTGCTGGAGCCAACATTATATCATAGGATAGGCTACATACTACGAATATTTACGAATATTTTTTTTTTCTTTTCTTTTTTTTCTTAAATGGAGATGAAATAGGCTGAATTTCAAAATGTGTTAATTGAGGTACAAACACACACACACATATATATACATGACTTTTGTTGACAAAGTCGAATTATTTCAATCTAGCAGTTTAGTTTGGAAGATGGGTTCAACGGCCATGTTATGGTCTCAACAACGGTGAACCGGCCTTTTCTTTTTCTTCCAAAATTGCAATAAAAGGTGATTCAGGCTTTTCTGAATTGCCCAGATTGATGATCGCTTTAAATATGGTGCACAAACCGTCAATCTATGACAACACAGAGAGAACTCATCTGACACGATTTGTTTAACATGATTATCACTAATACTGCATTAATCATATAAAATACATACATGGATCACATAACATGACATGCTGTTGTAATCAAGGTTATGCTGTTTATTGGCCTAATTTTAGAAAAGAGATTTAATAATTAAAAAACAAAAAAAGCCAGTGAATACAAGTCATCGCTTGTGGTTGTAATTCTCTAAAGAGGGTTTGCCAAGCTTTTCATTCTCTGCTTGCTTACCTTTGGTTGGGGCATTCTTCACTCAGAGAAAATCACACTTTATCCAACAAAAATCTTCAATTATGTACTGAAACCAACATTTCTTTAAATGCAAAACAAGTTAAGTGGTATCATAATGGTTCTAATTGATCAAGTCATGGTGGCTACACTTCCTAATTGGTTTGCTTAGTCAGAGCCAGATTTTGGTATAACATGGAGGCTATATATATAGTAGCATTGGGATCGCAATGCAACCAGTGGTCTCCTTTTCTCGACTATACCTTTTATCAAACACCCATATGTAATTCTAAAACTGCTTTCTCCATCACTCCTCACAGTGCCCGTTCGACTGCATATTCATCTTACAAGTGGTATGAGCAAGTATTCGGCATAGAATAGCTGCAACAACAAGAACGGAATCAGATAAAACTTCGAAAATAATTTAATAGACCTTGAAACACATCCATACTAAAATTAGGATAAAAGCTTACAACAACAGATTATAGCAGATGGACTTCTATTTTAAATTTACTTTTTAGTTGCATATATCTTTCATTTGTCCTTTAGATAATTGGTGCAATTATCCCTTAACTCATCCTTAGATAGTTAAGTTGGGAAAAAGCTATTTTTAGTCGGTGTACTAGTTTAAATTTCTTCAATAAGTCCATGTACTTCAATTTGGCCCGAATTTGCCCCTATACTTGTAATTTTCAGAAAATTTAGCACCAGGCTCAGGATCTCCTTGCACCTTAGTGCGCTTTTAATAACAATAGTTCATAGACTTATGCCTTATGTGCATGCTATAGGTGCTCAGTCAAGTTAATTGAAATTGGAATTTGTCCATATCAGCATTTGAAATGTATAAAAGTATTTAAAATGTAAACGAAAGAAGTATAAAAGTTTAATTGTAAATGAAAGAAAGACAAGTTCAGGACTTCATCTGTCAAAAAAAAAAATATATCATAAGTATTTGTAAAGTTGTTTCATAAAGTTGTCAACTTCCATTAATTCTCCCCATAATATTCATTGTCATGGCAGAAAGATACCTTCCAAATAAACATGTAGCAGGAAGTTATTGCAGCTTTGCTCTTGAGATCAACAGATTTGGCGTGGACCCAAAGTATTGAAGCCAAGATCACATGCCCCAGAACCTAACAATGGAACAAGAGTTTTAAATTACAAAAGTAGAAATGAATTCTATCATTCTTGAAATGATTAATATAGACATCTATGAACCAAAATTCAAGTCTCCTTTTAATCAAATATTAATCACATGTCCCTGTACTTCATTATATCCAAGCTACACAGGGAAGCAAATCCACGCCACTTCAGCAACAAACATTATATCCATGCCACTAGAAGTGTGAATTAGGGTCAAATCACCGTGATATACTTGCTCCAGGTGCACGAAGATGCAGCTCCGACTAAAATGGCAACACCGTAAGCAATTTCAAGAAGAGAAATGCAGGTCCAGAAAACCTGCCAAGGTAAAAAAAAAAATAAACAACATCCATAATGTATTTATATATCTAAAACTTAGGAGCTTCCATTATGATAGGGATATCGAAAACTAACCCGCTTTTGGCCTAAGCGAACAGTAAATGACCGGATCCCAAATATTTTATCTCCTTCAATATCAGGTATGTCCTACACAAAACAAATTTAGGTGAAAGGTTAAAAAAAAGCATGCCCAAGTGCAAAATTTGTGGTTCTTTGTGATTATTAGAAATAGAATATATTTATTTACCTTGAATAATGCTATAACAACTGAGAAGAAACTCATGAATGCAGTTGCAAAAATTAGAGGTTTAGAAAAGACAGCAGGTCTTCCGTACACATGGGTCTGGAAATTGAGAGCTTAAGAACTTGATTAAGAAAGCCATTAAATTAGAGTCAACATCTATTCTATATAAGTTGAGAATGGGAAGCACCTGCATATGCAGATAAAAGGCAAGCTGCACAATCACTGCCCGAACAGCTAGGATGCACATTGCTGCAACAAATGCGAACCTTTTCCATCTCAAAAGTGGCAGCTGAAATCACAAAAAAGTTTGCCAAAACTATTAAGTTATATAGAAAGAGGTTGTTATGTGACTCTTGCAAGGTTGATGCAAGAAAGAAATCAATATCAAGCTCAAGGGCGACATATAGTCTAAAATGAGGCCAAAAATTCAAACAGCTACTAGGAGTTTGTCAGTGTGCTTATACAACTTTATATGCGATATTGATATCTAGATTCAAGATTCAGCTGCATGATGTGCTATGCACTAAGTTTCCTATGCTTTACACGTTCTGAGGAATTAACTGAGGTATTTAATTTGTTAAAACTCACATTAATTGAATATGCTGTGCCAAGAACAAAACTGACGAAAAGAGCCCAAAATAATGGCCATGAACCAACAACCCATCCAAGCCAAAAACTCTGCAAGAGAAAAATAATCATTAGTACTCTTTCCGAGGAGTCATTTGATAGAATATTCCAGATCGAGAAAAAAACAATTCCCACCAACTGAACCCTCAGAATACGTTCTGTCATTTAGCTTAATGAACAAAATTTCTCAAGAAAAAAAAAAAAAAAAGGTAATGCAGATTATCCACTTGTTGCTATTCACTAATTTCTTCTCTAGTTTAATGTTGCATAGGCAAATAAAAAAGAGAGAAATACAATAAGTTATTGGCGGTCCAGAAAATATGAAAAACTTAGCCAAAACATGATTTGGTATTAAAGCATAAAGCATAGCGCAATTCCTAATCCGGAAAAACCACTCTTGCAACCAATTTCTAACCTATTGACCGAGTTACCAGCATCAACTAAGTTTGGCTATGCCTTATTCAGCATGTGAGTTCCTACACCTAATATCTTTTAAATGAATGTTATGAATCTGTCCGACAAATGAGATAAAGGAATAAGGGAATACATAAAGGTAATGACAGCGGCAAAATATCTATTCTATTCTTTATAAACCAATGTGGAGCAAGAGCAACTTTCTCCACTTAGTATATTTGTTAATTGCTACGTATTTATTATAAATATTTATATACTCCATAATGAAGAACGAGTAACAAAAAATATATATATATATTATATCAATACCATTAAGGAAAAAATTGTAACTATCATGATTCCAGTGCCCAATGAATACTCTCCAGATGCCAATGGAAGGTATGGCTTGTTAACCTGCAATGGAAGATGAAGCAAACCTCCAAAATAAGAAAAGAAAAATAAGGCTAACTATTTATTTATCCTATTTATAACATGTTACTCCTGCCAAAAGGAACAGATAGTGAAAAAGACTTTCTTTATAACTGTCCAACATTAGTTAGGCAAGACAAAATCAATCAAACTGCAGGATCTTATAATTTCCAACTACAACTGATAATAAAGTACTTGGGAAACAAATATAAGAGGCATCTTGTGATTTTCCTGTTTGAAGACGACATATAGAAGATCCTTACAACACTGGTAATGCCTTCAGGAATAGTATATATCAATTAAAGTCTTAATAAGGAGGCCATGAGCCTCAACAAGTAAAGTTACCTTGTCTATTTCAATGTCTGTCAACTGATTCAAGCCAACAATATATATATTCATCATGAGAGCCGCAACCACAGCCTGAATACAAAAATTACAAACAAATAAATAACAATAACTAAATAAAAAAAAAATGTTAACAAGCTATTACAATTGACTCAAAGTTATTTCCATATCATCACCTCCAAGACCCCTGTCAAGAATAGCGGAGAAAGATCTGAGAGCTTTTGGACTGCAAGGAGAGAAACCGACACAATGCTCAGAGCCTGCTCAGAAAAACAAAAAAAAAAAAAAAAAAAAAAAAAAAAAAAAAAAAAACTGTGAACCTTAGCCTTCTCTTTGTTTTTCCTCAATTCTCTCTTCAGATATCTTAAAAAAAGGACCTCTTAATGGAGATGCATCAACACTTGAGTTAGATCAAAACCATGAAATATGGTAATAAATCAAAATAAACATTTATCTTTAGCAAAATTCACATGATTGAGCTTCAACTTAACTGTGCCAATAACGGTGTGAGGACGGGAAAATCTGTAGAAAGCATCTAATGCATTGAGGACATGTTTTGAAGTACTCTTAGTATCATTTACTTCAGCTTCGGATTCAAAAGATTGTCCAGAGGCTGCATCCACCATGAAACTGGTACCATTTTTGTAGTAAATTTGAGATCTTCGAAGCCTATGTCTAAGATGATGTCCAAAAGGAGAATGCTTTACAGTGTTCCAAGCGGTGCACCCAGAAACTTTAGCTGTTGCTACAGGACCTGTTATACCAACATATTGCCATCCGTCAGAGTGAAACCCCAAGCTACTACATGAAAGTAAAAGGTAAAAACAATTAAATCAGAATCCTCAAGTTAACAAAGGTAATATAAGACAATCTATACGATGTAACCTGGATTTGGATCTACTCATATGACGATGAAAATACAATTAACCTTGAAACTTCGAACTGTGCTTCTTAGGCTTTCTTCCTTTCCTACATGATTTGGAGTACACCAACAACATCTGGAGCTCATTACGGAGAACTCTAGATAATCTTCGAATCAAGTAAACTCAATTTGCTAAAAATTCATTCTTCATGGTTTAATATAATCGGGGAATTGCAGAAAATTGTAACCCATTACCACACTGTCCCATATTCAGCAACACTATAACTACCAAAGTAATGGAATTAATAACAAAAGCCATAAGCATATTAAATTACAGGACCGCAATTACTGTACTATTACTACAAACTGTCATTGATATCTTCCTTAACTTCTTGCTTTCTTAAGTGCACTTGGTGAAAATGGACTTTAGCAAAAGGTACTACTCACGCTGGATCTTGCTTGCCAGCTAATTAAATCAAACGGTCAAACCCAAGTCCCTAGCAGCAATCCACTTCTAAGAGAGATGATTAACTATTATCGCAGGAACTATTTATCAGGGACATAAGAAGAAAATAAAAACATATTAAGTCTCAATCCACCATATGTTTTTACTATACCGACATTTATTTTCAAATTTCAAGCTAGCAACCCCCTCAGTCTAAAGTCCACATCATTGGGTAGAACTTCTGTCACATGCTTTCCTATATCAAACAAACCCACAGAAGTATGGAATGAACAATTACAATGTGGAACCTAAAAATTTTGGGAGCATGATTCGTAACAACGTAGTAATTTTCAAACTCACCATCCTCGGCTGAAATACTACACCATCAGTACCCGTCTCGGCGCCCTCTGTTGACGTTTCAAAACCATTTTTCATCTCCCCCATTAATATTAAATATGGCTAGAATACTAATATTTCTCGTCTCTAACTAGAATTACTTCACTCATTTCTTCATTGTCCTAGTATGATTAGAACTTCAATCAAAATTGTTACTCAGCTTTTTGACATTTTCATTCTCTGTGATAATTAACATCACCCTTCGAACGCAAGAGTGTAGTGTCCCCCAAAAACTTAGTCAGCAATACATTATACTTATGAAAGGGCAAACAAAGTAATCTTGCTCTTCAAAGTTGAAATCAATATTTACCCATGGATCAATCGATTTAAGGCATTTTAGGTTATTTTCAATATCTATAACTTCCTCTATCTTTAACTGACATATATGGATCTTCTCCATCTTCCTCCGTATGCTTCAGACAATAAAGAAACATATAGGATATCTAGCGCAAGAGCTAAGGTTGTTGCACCCATCACTTTTATCCTAAGTTCTTCACAATTCTTCCACATGGTTGTCAGCTTTTTCAGTTTAACACATACGGCGAATTTAATCTATATTAGCCATGCCCTTCATAACATATTGCCACAGAACAGAAGTAAATCTCAAATCATTAAGCAAACTTTGAAATTATTTCCTTAAAAAAAGGCCCGCCTTAAATCTTTCACTCACCATACCTGTCATCTTCAACATCTGTTATACTACTTATTTTGCCACAGAAAATTTCAGTTGGTTCAACAAAATAACACAATAAACAAAAGTCGGAACATCTAATTGCTGTATCACCATTTTAACATTCTAGTGAACACATAACAATATGTCAAGGTCATAAGTTTCCACCAATCAATCCAACTTAACATAGTAGACAACTGACCATAAAGAAAAAAAAAAAAAATAGAATCTGCAGCCCATGACCAATTAAGGTACTATGAACTATACACATAACAACTATATACCCAAGCAGAGACAGAAAACTGGAAATTCTACCCTGCCATATCAAGTCATACGCAGCCCACTTGCAACATAAAATTTAAAAATTGTACACACATATAACCTTTTAGTGCTGGAATCCTGTTGTACAATATAGAGAATTTTAAAAGGTGCTAACCAACTCAACCCATGTTTTTACTTCCTGTATTTTGTAGCTCCATTCCCGGGGAAAGAACTGAGTACTGGAGACAAGTAGTTGATTTTCGTTGCATGGCAATTTTCATGTAATAATTTTACTCAAAAGAAGGAAAGCTTAAGAGCCATTCTTATTTTACCTCAATATTACCATTTGGCTCTAGCATCATTTATAAGCTTATATAAAATAAAACCAGATTCAATTCAAGCACACTATAGAATTTCATTACTTTATTTTTTGTTTCTTCACATGAATTTGAATTAAAACCACAAAAAAAAAAAATAATAATAATAATAAATAAATAAAAGCAGGAAAATAGAGTAAGAGAGCTTACTTGGAAAATGACCCAATTTGAAATTGTTACTACTCCAGCAACTCCTACCTATTTAAAAAAAAAAAAAAAAAAAAAAAAAAAAAAATTCGTAAACATCAAAAGCAAACTAAGAACGAAACGAGGAAGATTAAAACAAGCAAACTTACAAATACAATGCTCTAATCGCAACCCAACTAGAAAAGAAAGTTATACCAGAAGTAAGTGAGGAACACATAGGAACGGATCCAAGAAGGAGAGACTCCATAATTTGTGTACCTTCAGCTTAAATCAATGCTTCTTTCAGTTCAATTTGACGATTTTGCATAAACACAGAGCAGAGGTAAAAAAATATATATGCAAGTTAAAAAGGACAATAATTTGACATAAAATTTTTGTGGGTTTGGAGTTTGAGTGTGAAATTGTTACGATTGATACTCTTTCTTTCTTTAATGTCCTTTTCGTTTGAACTGTCGAAAAATACCAGATTTACGAGTTAGCAAAGCTTTGTTTGTCAGAGAGTGATGGCTCATTTTTTGGAAGCTTTTGCTATGGTCCCAGTTCAAATAATTTCTGCACAACAAGTCAACATGGAGAAAAAAAAAAAAAAAAAAAAAAACACTCGTGATTATTCCTGAATGGGTAAGTTGCACTGATTTGCTTTTAACTTTGTTTTGGGGTTAAGTAATTCCAACTAGGTTTGTTGAAACTCAATGCTGGAACGGACGAGTTAAACCGTATGGCTGGTACATATCAGTCCACGTCATTATTATATTAGAAGCCAATAATATTTAACTAATAGAAAATGAAACAGTCTAATCAATCACTCAAATAAAATTCTAATCTTTAAATATGTGACATGATATTTTTTTTTTTTTTTGAAGCACAAATATCAGATTGAATAGTGACTGGACTGCAGAGATGAACTATTGAATATATCAGCTTATGGTGTCGGCTGTGGTGACTTGGTCTCAAAACAAAGTTAGTGTACTTTCTTTTTTGGACTGTTGATCGAAAATCTGAATGAATCTGATCCATTGATTATTTTAAATAGTTTTAACCTCCTACTTGTTCTACCGGTGGCTATTGGTTTGATGACGAAGGTAGCTCCAATTCTGATGACCGGAGTAACATCAGAAGTTGTGGCTTTTCAATTCCGTAATGGTGCTTGACTTGATTTGGAATTTGGCTTTTATTATGGTGTTATTTTACGCCGCACGAGAAAGACCGTCCACCCCTTTAAGAATTTGGGTCTTGGGATACTCTTTGCAGTGTCTTTTTCATGTGGGTTTCGTCTGTTTTCAGTATCGAACTAAGAGGAGAAATGATCAAGATCATTATTATGATCAAAGCAGGTATCTTTACCATGATTTTAGCTTTGCATCATTGTTCATTTTTTGAATTTTTTGTTCTGGTTGGGAGATTTTTAGGGAAAAGATACTGCAACTGTTGCAACTGCTGTATTTTTTTATTAACGGGGCGTTTGGTATTTGATGGAGATAGGGATAGAGATAGGGATAGGGATAAAAGATTGGGATAGGGATAGGAATAAAAGTTAAAAGTGGGATAGGGATAATATAAGATATGTTTTGTATGTTGGATAGGGATAGGGATAAATCAATATAATTGACGATATTACCCATAAACATGTTAAAAATAATAAAATCTATTTTACTTATGTCAAAAATAATAAAAATTGGTCTATTAAAAAAATCTTGGCACAACAACTTTTGTTAAAATAACTTAGCATAGAAATAATTAATCATTGTTCACAAAACGAAGCTGTATACATAAAAGAGTACAAGAAAGATAAAAGCAGTAGAGAAAAAATTTCTCAATCCTTAAATTACGCTCAATCTCCGGTATCCTTGTTTTTTTTCCCTCCGTATATACTCCTTTTATGGCTGCTTTTTCGCTCCTTTAAATAGTCGATAAATCGCTATGAACAAACTTACAGGGAACCGCTCAGAGAGTCGAGTGGAGAAGGAGTGAATCATATGTTGCTTTTGCAGAAAAAAGACAATAACTTCCATCCCAAACTTTTCATGCTCTTTTTGATTACTTTCAAATCCTTGGCCATACTATCAACTTTTGTACTTAATCTTGATGATTTGCCTCCATGGTGTCTAAACGGGTAAGAACTTGGCTCCAACCCACAACATTTCCTTCCTCACCAACATTGGCACCTACCGACTCAGTTTCGTCATCCGGGGGGCTGGATGGAGAAGATTGGCTGTCGGATTCGTCATCCTCATCCACTCCCTTCCCTTTCAATATCTTAGCCACGCGTTCCTTATAAAGAACCCATGCAGTAGGACCTAGTCGCTCAATAAGATGAGCATTTTTTAGATAATTAAGATTTAACATTTGAACGTTCTCCTCTTCATCAAGTTCGAAGTCACCCAAGGATCCCAAACAACCTAAGATGATGCCGGTCACGATATGACCCATTCCAACCGTGAACCTCATCTTCGTCTTGGATTTACAGATATTTTCCAACCCATCAAAAATAAAAGAAGTAGAGCATGGGGTCCTTCGTTCCTGTAACAAAGAAAGAACAAACAAATCCTTTATTTGGACTTTGTTGTTTTCAACTCGTCCAAACAAAGCTTGGCAAAGAAATTTGTGAAAAAGCAACAAGCAATTATCCCTTATAAGCCTATTGCTAGAATTCTTTGGATGAAATTTATCAAGGCCATAAATTCGCCTCCAAAATGCATTCCTTTTATATTTGGTAACATCATAATGTATACCATCTAAAGGAAAGCCAAACCAATCATGCATCTCTTCATATCCAAATTGAAATTCTATGCCTTCATGCATAAATTTAAATCTAGTCTTCCTAGACTTGACATATTTTAAAGTCACAAAAAATTCCCTGACCCAAATCTTCCTGACCGGTAATGACATATGTATAAAATGATCCCATTTCAATAAATGAAAATACTCATTAAATCTTTCAAGAAAACCTAAGTCTTCCAACATTACAAAATCAATGTGTAACATACCAATAAATTCCGCATTTTGAAAAATTTTCCATCAATTAACTTCTTCATTAGTATAAATTGGAAAAGGGCAACCATATTCATTTAGCATTACCTTCTTCAGTTGATGAAGTTGCTCGTCTTTTGCCTTTGCTTGAAGCCCTCTTTGTTCTAACCATGGTGAATTTTGAACTATTCGAAGAAGTAAAAAGAAAGAAAATAATAGTTATGTAGACAATGGAGAAAAGAAGAGTTATTGTAGGTGCAGTGAAAATGGAAACAAAGTGAGGAAGAAGAAGAAGAACAACACAAAAAGAAGATGAATTATGAAGAACAAGATTGAATATAATGAGAAAAAGTTGGAGGATATATGGAAGCGCAGGAATTTTCCGCACAAAAAAAATGTTGTCGTGCCACGACTGTAATTACAGTCGTGGTGTTGTATTACAGTCGTGTGACTGTAATACCGGAGCAGGTACAGCAGCCCATATCTTGTGACATAAAAAATTGGGGCTGATTTTCAGAGCAATTAATGCTCGTTTTCTCTAACAAGTAAGGCAGAGAATAAAAGGGAAGAAGAGAGGAAAGAGAAAGGGCTTTTTTTTATCTTGGGAATTTTGACAGAAATTGAGAAAGAATTGGAGAAAAAGGAGAGAAAAAGGAAGACCAAACAAAACTCAAGCTCTTTTTCTCCTCTTTTTCTTTTGATTCTTAGGTGTTAAAGTTTAAAATCTATTAGAAATCATAAGTTAATAACTTGGCACCTCAAATTCAATAAAATTCGGACTTTAAACTCTCAGAATCCTTGACATGTTAGAGATTTTTGGACTTGGTTTTAGGAACCTTAACACAAGGAAAAAGAAGCAATTTGGAGGTGATTGGGGCGTTTCCAGCGGTCATTCCTATGGTAGATCAGCACCACAAAGGTAAATACACCTCAAACCTTCATTTTTGTTGCTTTTCTTGGTGATTTAGTGTGTTTTGGTGCATAAAAACCTAATTTTCGGGCTTGCTCTTTCAAGAACATCCATACGACTGTTCTTGTGTTGAAGAACAGTCGTACGAGTGTTCTTGAATTCCCACGGCATTTTTGTTTTATTTGAATAAATTTTGGCGATTTTCTGCAATTTGAGAGATTACAGTCGCACGACTGTAATTACAGTCGTACGACTATAGTTACAGTCGCACGATTGTAACTTCCATCCAAGGGTAGAATTTCTAGAATAATCCCAAAAAATTCCTAAAAATCCCAAAAATTCAGAAAAATCAGAAAATTACCAAAATAAATTTTGTTGTGTGCATTCACGACCCTAGATTTAATTTTCATTTAGAACAATGCTACAACGGAGACTCGATTCTCCCGAAAACCGACCCACCTCGCATGTTAAATTAAAGTAAACGGAAAAATAAAACGTTTTCAAAATGATTTTCTCATAAAACCAAAAATACAGGGACGTTTCAAAATGTTTTCCAGGTCTGATTGGGCCGGCTAGCAGAGCCAACCCGATTATCCCTAATTGCATGCCCCCGAACTCCTTGAAACCCCATTCTGTCCTACTTGAATCCTATTTGTGGTGTGTCGTAAACTGTGCTAACCCTATGTTTTGCAGCTTTTAATTTCTTTTATTTTTATTTTTATTTTTGATGTATTTAATAGATTAATTCGTGTATTTTAGGCGATTGTAAAATTTTTAGATTCTCGTGTATTTTAGGCGTTTGTAAAGTGAGGTTGAGAGTTTTTATTTTCATTTGATCGGGTTGTAATAACTTGATTATTTTACTGTTTTTTATTTTATTTTATCTGTGTGTACGCTGCATGTTTTTATTTAATAAAGTTGACTTTAGAATAATAAAATACCATCTATGAACATTGGCCAATTTTTATTTTGATTAGACACGAAATAGGGGACTTGTCCGGACCTAGATCTCTGGATAGTGTAACGGCCTTTCGTCCGGTTCAGCTACACTGAAATTTCCTAGTTGAGCTGAGCCGGGTGGAGACTTCTACACTATTTATCGAGATTTAAGTCTCAGTTCTTTTATGAAATAATTTAATTTTCCAAAAACGAATTTCCATTCTAAAAACCCCACACGAGGGAGAGTTGCCCGATATTGAGGCTCCCTTCCGAGAGAGTTCGCGTTCCGTCGAAAACGTCGTCCACTCACAATATATATAGAAGGAAGTAAATAGGCAAAAAGAGGGAGTAAAAGGGTTAAAAAGGCCAAAAAATAGTTTTTCGCCCGTTGGGTCTGCCAATCCAACGGTCATATTTTTTGCCACAAAATGCTAGGTCGGGAGGGCGACCATATGTCGCACTCGCGACCGAACTATTGTGGCCAAAATTGGCCTTGTGTCAATAAAGGCCATGTCGCGAGCGCGACAATTTGTCACGCTCGCGACTAATAGTTTGTGGCCAAAAATGGCCTTGTGTCACCAACGCATCACGCTGGCGACGGGCCAATGAAGGCCAGGTTGCGAGCGTGACAAATTGTTGCGCTCGCGACCGATAGTTTGTGGCCAAAAGTAGCCTTGTGTCGCAAGTGCATCGCGCTGGTGACTGGCTGGCGACACAAGGTCGTAATCGTGACCGATAGAATTTGGTCAAAAATTGCCTTACGTCTCCAACGCAAAATTGTGTAGAGCTCGCGACTGAACACATTTTTGGCAAAAAAAAATTTTTTTATTCGCAAGTTTTTTAAGTGAAAGGACATGACTTTTGCTTCAATATAAATTTGAACTAGGTAGCACATTAATAAAAGTATAGAACAAGTAATTAACTTACATATATCATAATAACTGACACAAAAGAAAGTCAACAACTACATCACATTGATACAAAAAAACGAACGAGTTTTTATAATATCTACTGTGAATCATCAATTTTTTGTCGAGCAAATATTACTTTGTAATCATCCGGCATATTAAAAAAAGTTCCATCTTAGCTGTATCTTGGCCAATGAGACATGTGGCCATCACAACTTGTGCCGGGGTGAGTCCAGGAAGTCTATGAAGAATTTCGAACAATTCTTTCCTTCTATTACTAGTTTGCTCATGAACATCAACCTCATGTACAAATGTGTTTTTCATTTCATTCATTGCCAAAGCACTCTCCTTTTCTGCTTCCAATAAGCTTGAGATTGATTTAGAAATTTTAATAAACTCCGCCTCTAATAGATCACCATCACAAGATATTCTTTTCAGCGATTGCCTAGAGCTGGGGGTAGAGTTACCTTTGGATTGAGAGATAGATTCATCAACTGATTGGATCTCAACTTCAACTCTATTCGTATTGGGTTGATCTTCATCCATATCTTTTAGATCTCCCGACCCCTAACTTTTGATCCCTTTGCCAAGTCACTCGCATAAATCTCTACAAGCTTATCTTAATGAACCATGGGCTTCATCCATAGAGAGGCTGCTCCATCTCGACTCTTGTAACAATAATAATACGATCAAATAAGTCTCAATTCACTGGCCATTTTAATCACACAACATTGTACAAATTAATAAAGCCAGAGTTGGAGGATTACCTTTGCCCACCCCATAAAGATTTCCTTATCATCAGTCACCATTTTATGCTCATCGTCCCAACCAAAGCCACTTCCAAATTGTTGGATATCAAGAATATATGAAAGATTCTTCTTTATAACCTTGACTTTGGATTTTATATGGGGATCAGCTTTAATATCTGAATTTGGCAACTTCTTGGATAGTTCTTTCTTAATGAATGCTAGATATCCTGACTTGTGGCCTATCCACCTTCCAACCAGAAGTATTCATATCATAGAGTATATCAATTAGCACAGACTCTTCTTCAGCAGACCAAACCTTCCTGTCCCTTTTCTTTGTTGTCATTTTTTTCTTGCCTTTTCTCTTCAAAAATAACATCATGTCATAATAACAACAAATAATATATAGAAAATTGCAACTTTATTTGAAATCTCAAATAAGTCTCAATTCGCAAAGACATAGGATCACACATAACAAATTCAAGTCTCAAGGAAATACAAAGCAATGTAAACATAAAAAAGTTTCACAATTAAAAAAAGAGAAAGGATAATTTCACAAACATCACACAGCATGGCATCTAGACATCCAATCATCCCACATATCTTGAGCTAGTTCATCTCTCTAACTACTCCACTGGCTTGATGTCTCTATAGAATCAATACCATCAACATCTTGGGACAGTTGGGTATGCATGTATTCATTCAATTCTTCTTCAATTGGTTCATAACTCATTTGTTGTCTTATGAAGTTGTGAAGATAACAACATGCTAATATTATATCAGTGTGGGTTTCAACTGAATAATTAGATGGATTTCTTAGTATACCCCATCTTATTTTTAGCAACCCAAAAGTCCTTTCAATCACATTCCTTGAAGAAGCATGCCTCATATTAAATAATTCCTCCTTCTTAATTGGTGGATTTTTCCATTCTTGTAAATGGTACCGCTGCCCTCTATATGGAGCAAAAAAGCCTTCACAATTCTTATATCCAGCATCAACTAGATAATAACAACCTATAGTAAAAAGCACCCCACAAGAAAAAAGAGTCACGTGTAGGAATGAATAACATTTATCAATTGCATATAACATTTCTTACCTCGAGGAACCTTAAGACTATTTGATCTTGAAATAGCATCACGAAGTATCCTTCCATATACAGCCGAGCCCTCCCACCCAGCTAATACATAAATAAATTGCATGTCTGCTCCACATACACCAAGAACGTTTGTTGCAATATCATTCTTTCTACTCCGATATCGTGGTTTATCAATGGCACAAACATTCACTTTTATATAAGTTCCATCTAAAGCCCCAAGACAATTCTATAATACAAAGGATATTTAAAATAATTTTTAATGTTCATATTAAGGATAGGAAAATACTAGTTAGTTTCATTCATTTTTACCTTGAACCATTTCCACCTTTCTTCTGTACAATCATCGGAGATTGGTTGAAGGGTTTTTAGTAACACTCTCCAAAGCTTTAAAATTGCTCTCAAAACATTATGAAATTGTCTACTAATTGTCTCTTGGCATCATTGAAAGTCAAACTTAATTTCTCTATTTTTCTCATCATAAGCAATTATATGCAAAAAAATTGCAACCATTTCTTCTACGCTCATTTTTTTGTATCTTGTAAGCCACCAGTATCTCGTACCAAAGAGCATAAAACTCTAAAACGTCTATCCATTCGAAGTTGCTCAATACATAAGCTGTCACTTCTATCTATCATATTACTCAAATGTTGTGATCGAATAACTGGATCATACCAACAAGGTTCCCTAAACATCCTATGTCTATGTCTCATAATCAAAATAATCAACATAAGCATAAGAAAATATGTTATAATTAACAATTTAACTCTACGTTGTCTCATTGAATGCCATAACATTAGAAATTGTCGATTAGCCGGTGGACGAGCCATTGCTAGCAATAAAACCCAAGCTAATATCAATATGTAAGACATAATTCATACATACAAGCCAAACAACTCATCCAAAAAAAACAAAATTAAATAAAATACAATAAAAAACAAAGTCACATATTACACATAACACATATTAGCACTATAGCATATTTGGGACCCATAAAAATACGTTATCAATATTGACATCCTCCATTGCTTCAGGATGAAAATGTTGAACATAAATTTCAAGAAACACATTCGGCTTTGCCAACCTTAACATTTGCAAAACAGACTCGCCATGTTGAATTTCATCTAAACCACCCTCATCAAGACTAAAACCCAGAATGGTGTGATATAACTTATCACCATCTGTTAAGCCTACGTCTTTTAGCATATGGAGCAAGTCACTATAGTGTGATATTTGATCCACATGTAAATTCTGAAAAAAAGAAACTTAACCTCCAACATAAGTTAAAACACTTTCCTTTGAAAAGGAACCCCCATGATGTATTTTGATATTCACTACACGATCATCCATTCTGTATAAAAACAAATTACGAAACGTATAACTCCGTAAGGGTAAAAAATATAACTTCAACCCAATACAACTTAAAGCCAAGCAATACAATTTTCTTACAAAAAGACTAAAAAAATGATGACTTGGAGTAAAATCTTCCTCTCACAGAATGACATAGCTGATTACATCACTTTTCAACCAAAATTAAAATCAATAAGCACATTCGAACTGGACCTCATATATCTAAAATGAAAAACAAACTATCCATCACATATGATGACAAAATAAGCAATGGCATATCACAAGATTCTTTGAATGAGCATTTGCAATTTAATGCAAAAACACAATTTCTAAATAAGTGTAATACAGACAATAGGCCATGACATATCCAATAACAAAACATTATCTATCTACCATTGAGTTATTTATACCAAAATAATCTATTCATCAAGCCAATCACAAATGGATGGAAACAAAATCACCTATCTATAAAGCAGCCAAAATGATTGATGAAACAAACAAAAATTTGAAAACAAAATTTACAATTAAAGCTAGAATTCAATTTCTTTGAACAATTTTTAAACTCACCAATCACAAAACAAAGGTTCAACCAAACAACCAAAAAAGAAAAGCACCAATTTGACATATAGATGAAAGAACCGAAAATCATAAAAACAAAGGTTCAACAAAAAAGATAAGCACCAATTTGACAAATAGATGAAAGAACCAAAAATCACAAAAACAAAGGTTCAACCAAAAAGAGAAGCACCAATTTGACATATATAGATGAAAGAACAAAAAATCAATTAAACAATACCAAAAGAAAGAACCAAACAACAAAGAAAAACACCAATCTGAAGTTGAAAACATAGATAACAAAGCACAACAACATATAAGAAAGAAACATAAATGAAGATGAAAACAGAGAGATAACTCACAAATTGGAGTCTAGAAGCACGTCAATATGGTGACTAGCCACCACGAGACTGCGGTTGACTGTTGGCCGGCAGATCGAAGAGGAGATGGGGAGAGCGGATGAGAAAAGAGATGGAGCAGAGAAGAGGAGGGACAAATGGGTCAAAACAGCAAACAATTTTTATCCAGGAGACTTATACATGGGGGGGCTGAGATATGGATTTGGGATAAGAGAGGGATAAGTTCCCTTATCCCTATCCCAAGTAAAAGAAACCAAATGGTGGATAGAGGTGGGATAGGGATAAGAAATCCCTATCCCACCCTTCTATCCACCTAAACAAACATGCTGTAAGAAAAAGTATAACTGTTTGTTAGCAATTAGCATTGTTTGTATTTTTACAATTGATAATTTCTCAATTTGTTCTTTTCCAATGAGTAAGGTTGTCATTGTGTTTGTTTTCTTTCCTCTTTTAGTGTGATTGAGAAGTCCTAAAGTGGAATTCTTGTGGATTCATTCCTAGGATTACTTAATAGTTAACATTGCAAATATCCACAGTTATTATTCTTGATTTCTAAAGTCTAATCTAGGCTAGGCAATTCTTAGTTATGGGCATTAAACATTCAATTTCTGTGGAGATTCTTGTGTGAAGGTAGTTAATACAATGAAGGTTAGCCTTTTTAACGTTTAAAGGAGCTCCTAGCTTGGAATAAATAAATATCTACTAGTACATATTCTGGAAAAGGAGGCACAGATTTCAAGGGACTATATTTTGAAAGACTGATACTTTTAAGAACCAAACCTATATATTATGGTTACCAAAATTATTTAGTTTTAGTATGATGTGATATTAGTTTGTAGATTGGTTCCAATTTCTCTTCTTTAGAAACCAGTAAGCAGCAGAACTGCTCAAATATCATTCAGTTGCTTCAGTTCAAGTAGGTAGTGTTGATTAATACAACATTTTATAGGTTACTCTTAACAGATTCAAGTCTTTACGTCTTCACTTGTATAATTTGGTTTTATCGTAGACTGAAAAATCAAAGAAGCTTAATTTTCCTTCTTTTCCATTTCTGCTTTTAGATTACCTCTATGAGCAGCTTAGTTAAGGTTTCAGGATACAGAAAAAAAGATTAATTGGTTGTGATGGAATCAGGATAAATCCCAAAAGGAAAATGGATGCACAAATATGAAAATCATCAATGTTTGAGTTGAGATTGTCATATATAATGTATACACTGAAAACGGTTTCGAGGAAAAAAGCAATGGTTAAAAAGATAATGCAGAGGCGAAGCTTAACTTTTATTGAAGGTGGATCTTAACTCAAAATGATTTTGTGTAATTTTCTTTCTTTGTTGAACTTAAGTGAAACGCTATGTATTTGCTTGAAGTAGGAAAGTTTTGGTTTCCTTTCCTGTGGATCTTAAACTTTCTGTGTTCTTTGCTTACTTAAACTAAGAATGATTCTTAATGCATAGCCTTTCATTTAATGACTTCTATGCAAGATACAAAATTTTTGCAGCATTTTCTTGAAAAAAGACTATCTTTAGTTTGGACTCTACATTAGCATAACTACTGCTTAAAGCTAACTTTGGTGTCATTTTATCATTTTATTTGTTAGTCTTTTCATTCAGTTAGGTGCTGTAAAGTGAATTAGTTTCCATTTACATTAATTAGTCACATTTGCTATATGTTATTGTTGTCATCATTTCAATATGTGTGACTTTTGCATTACATTGAACAATGATTTCTAGATTGCAGTTGTATCTTATGTAAAAACAGAGTGACTCGGATATATGAAAGGTGAAAAAAATTAACTTCATATAGCAGGTTGTGTAGTTATTGCCTATTGGTTACTAAAATGTGAACAGCTTGCATACTAGTAGGAGTGCCTGAGACGGTGGACATGCTAGCATGCTATGTCCACTTTGGCTTCATACAATGTGCTTGTTTAACGGTTTTAATGTGTAATCTAAACTTTCTGTTGTAAGAAAAACATAAATTGCAAAAAGATTTTGGAGGCTTTAAGGTGAACTGCAGGTATAAATTTTTTCAATAGGGCAGCAACATATACATCTATATTTCGTAGATTTAAAGTCAAAGATACTTTGTACTTCTTGCATCTGCATATTGAATATGTTGATGGAAGTTAATCTCCGTATTCAGAGAAGAAACAGAAATTGGTTGCACCTTTTGAAATATGAGGACACCCAATAGATCTGTAACTTGTAAAGAATGGAGTAGGTACAACATTACTACATCTATGTCTTATTGATGCTTTCTTCAGTCTTAACTCGGGGATAGTCTTTTGTTCAACATTTTGTTTGATGTTTTCTTTTTTTTTTTTTTGTAATTGTTGCAGATATGTAAGCTGTGGCTAGAGGTCTTTCTCTAGTAGAATTTATCAATACTGGTTGATTTTCTACTCCCAGCTCCACAAGATCCATTATCTTAAAAATCAGGTTCACTTGCTTCCTATTACTATTGCTTCAAAAAATCCTTTTTAACCTACAACTAAATTGCTAGGATATGCTTAACTTGAGTTGAAATGCCCAGTACGTTTCTGCAATTAGAAAGAGAGTTTCTTGATGTAGATATCTGTATGCCGCATGCAGGCAGTTATTAAGTTCATGATAGTAAGAATGTTGTTATACAGCATTCCAAGAAGAAGACATACATGCCTGTTGACAAGAAAATAAACAAATTTAAGCAACAGTAGATGTAAAATAAGCAATCTTGAAAACCTGATAGGAGATATTTGCTTTGTAATGAGAGGTGCGAAGTAGTACAGTGCCTTGTGGTAAGTTTGAAAAATAATCAATAGAGAATATGCTAATGAAAATAAAGTGATTTTAGTTATCGTGAGTACATATATGTGATAAGGAAAGGGTTTTAAAAATTATGTTTGTTTGGTTCATTTGAGTTAGGCACTGCTCTGAATGGATAGAGAAGTGTTGTTATTGTGGGGCTTGAGTTTATGCTCATTCCATTCTAGGTTGAGAAATCTATCAATAAGTATCAGTTTTTCATGTATTTCTTGTGTGTGCCCTTTTATTCTGTTTTTATCAATATTGACATACCAATTCTTGTAGATTTATGCTTCCACATTTTGCACTTCAGCATCTTATAAAAAAAATCCATTAAAATTTAATTATTCTGAGAAGTCTAAGCATTTATTTTTTATCAGAAGCAATACTTGCATTAGCTTGGTAGCTTTTGATCAAGTTTGACTGATTCTTTTGAGTTGAAACTTTTGAACTATATGGACAAGGTTGAAGGTCAAGTTTTAGTTTCCAAGATCAAGAATTGAATCTCACTGCTTGCTTCAATTTGAAAAAGTTAAAGAGTAAATACATATGCTGATTGAAAAGTTCATATCTCCAAGAAATAAGCAAATATGATGCATAACAAAACATGAGAGAAAGAGAGGGAGGTTGACAGATTGTTGTATGGTCTTTTAACATTAGAGTGGGATGGGCTGCGGATATGAATAGGTCCAGTTTATTTTGGATATTTTGTGAATTTATTTGAAAATCCAGTTTTGTTTTGACTGTTAACGGATAAATTTAATTCAATAAATCCAAGGAAATTTCTCCTACAACAATCACCGAAACAAAAATATAACCTACATAATATGATAATACAACAAAAAAGTAAGACATAAATTCTATTAGAACATATTAGTTTGTAGATTGGTTCCAATTTCTCTTCTTTAGAAACCAGTAAGTGGCAAAACTGCTCAAATACATTCAGTTGCTTCAGTTCATGTAGGTAATGTTGATTAATACAACATTTTATAGGTTACTCTTAACAGATTCAAGTCTTTACGTCTTCAATTGTATAATTTGGTTTTATCGTAGACTGAAAAACCTGAGTGTTGTATCATAGAAGATCCCATAAAGAATTCGCTGCAATTTGATTTAAGTTGATCAATCCAATTCAAGCAGCCTTCTTGGTCTGGAAATTTCTATTTATATTATTGGCAATGCCTTTGTTTTCCTCTGGCTTTTTTATGTTCTATGTGCACCCTTTTAGAAGGAACCTTCACTTGAAGTAGACTAATATGTAATAGCATCGTATTTCATTGTCAGTGTTATTAAACAGTTGGAATCCATCAATACAATGATATCTTCCATCTGGTGGGTGATTGGATTTTATTGGATTGTTGTGGTGGCCAGGTACTTTTACAAGATTCTCCTCGTCTATATTAGTGAGATCATGCATCTCCTCCATTTCCATATTCCTTTTTATTTTAACTTTCCATCCTCTTGTTTCTATTTTCATGATATTTGCAGTTTTCTTAGCTGCAGATTACTATGTGTATAAAAAAAATTAGTAATGATCTCAAGAGATAACTAACATACACATAGTTCTTATTCCTGAAGCAAATTGCTGTCTATATCCTATCTAAATGCATATGTAAAGTGACTGCTTGATTATTGTAACTAAAGTACTCTTTATGTTCATGTGATTGGCAAAATGACAATAAGTGTCAATTTGACCCTTCAACTCAGCTCACAAGATCAAGTCAAAATGAACTTTGGTATCAATTTAGCATACAATTTGACATTATTGGTTAAGTTAGTCCAAAAGTGACACGTGTCTACTTATGGTTTCTTGTTTTCTTACACGCATCATTTGGAACTACTTTTGACCGTGAAAGGCCAAATTGATACCAAAGTTGATTTTCGGGCAAGTTGACCTTGGAAGCCGAGTTGAAGGGCCAAATTGACCCTTTATCTGGTAGATTGATAATCCATATGTGAGAGTGAAATCTACTTCAGGTTTACTACCTTCCTTCTATGTTAGGAGTAGCTTTTTTTAAGTATGAAGGGCTTAGAAACACTTAGAGAGTAGTAGTTTTATTCCAATCATTGGGTAAGCATTATAAATGCCTCACGTATACATGATCATCTTAGCCTTCAGAAACCAGTTCTGTGCATGCATGTAATTAGTGATAGAAATTGAACATAATTTTTTGATGGAAAGTCATCGCAAAATCATGAAATTTTCTTATTAGATGCCATGGTTTCTTAGTTTGCTTTCTTTTTCATCAGTATAGGCACATAATAGCCTAACAACTTACCCCTGTTTATTGAAATGCAGGTTAAAAGTGGTATTTTTGGCCTTCAACATGTTCTTTATTCTCTTTTGCATTGGAATGGCTCTCTTTGTTGTTTTTTGTTGTATTCCAACCTATACATTAACAAAATATAAAATAATTGCATAAGAAAAATATTACTCAATAATGTAAAAAAATCTGAAATTTGCGAAAATTGTAAATATGACCTGAGTTGATTGTGTGATTGATATCTCTCTATGGGTATAGTAACTATATCAGTGTGATCACTTTCATCATTACTTGTATGTCCTGGTGTTCTGCATTTTCCATATTTTCTTGGTTGTGTACTTTTAGATGTCAAATTAGAACGCATACCTTTAGTCTTTACTGGTTTTGGATCTCAAATGCCTTCAAACTGTCTAGTAGGCATATGCAAAAGGTGTTTTTCCTCCAAACGGTTAACTATTTTTGACACCTCACTTGTAATTTCTTTGAAGCTTGTGGTGGATTTGGAGGCAAGTTGACACATTCTCTTACAGGTAGAAGTTAAATCTGAGCTTACTAAGACTATGAATGGATGGAGATTTCAATGCTCTATACTCTCTCTGTTAAGGTAGTGGGAATTGAAGAGGTAAAATTAAAATTAAAAAGAAAGAAAGAAAGAGTCTCTTTCAGTTGGATTAAGGAGGTTTTTTTTTTTTATTGTGTGGTGACGAGGCTTTTTATTGAAAAGAAGTAATTAGGTTTTTTCGTATCTTTTTGGTTTCTTTGTTGTCTACTTTTGTGCTCATTCTTTCTTCATTTTCAGGCTGAGAGAGTACTACTTACTACTAGTATTATACTACTACTCTTATCGATGATATTTACAAATACGTTGGCTATATAAATGATTCTTAAATTCACTTTTGCAGACATTGATGCTCTTGCAACAGCTTCTTGAATTGAGTTAAACTTTTTTATAATCACTTCTCTAACTTTGTGAAATTCAGGTTCAAGTTTGTAGGGAAAAGTCAACTGGTCATGTATATGCCATAAAGAAGCTGAAGAAATTAGAGATGCTTCATAGAGGCTAGGTACTTTATTTTATTAAACCTTCCATAGCATAAGTTGACAGGGTGTCGTTAACCCGTCAAAGTTAAATTTATATCTCCGGTTCCTTATACTGGGTAGTATAGCAAGAACGGGGTCGAACCACAGGGATTAGTGCAGGAATATTTATTTGCTAAAATAAAATAAGTTGGTTTGAGATTGGTTTATGATAAATGAATCAATTTGCAAAATGTAAATTAAATAAAATAAATCAATGGGATGAATGACTAGCCGAGGTACTTTTTAATTTAATTCCGTAATTCAATCATAGACGCCAAAGGTAAATTTCAATTATCCAAATAGACAAAGTTATAGTTAAAGGTGAAACGCACTCAATAACCAATCTTTTCTTAGTTGGTCGATAGTTCCGGGAAACGCCCTGACAAACTACTTCTCTAGCCAATAGATAACCACTAAGAGACCTCTTAGTAAGATTTAACCTATGGTAGCATTAAACACGAAAAAGACCTTTATCTTAGTTAAATGAAATCGGAGACGCCGTAAATCATAAATACTAAACCACTCAATTCCGTCAACACGCGAAGCTAACTTGCCACTATGATAGAATAACAATCACGGATATATTACTCTATTCGGCGATATGCAATATAATCAATCAATTAATTGGCCAAATCAATTAGATTAAATCAAAAGCAATAAATTATAAACGCAGGAATTGAATAGATATTTAGATGAAAGAACACAATTAAAACAAAAGTCTCATGAATGGAATTTAACTTTAAAAGTACCTCAACTAGAAGAGAGTTTAGCTACTCATAATTAAACAAAAATCTGCAGAAAATCTTCAAGAAAAACTTGCAGCCTCCTTTCCTCTCCAAGCCTCCACCAAAACGTTTTTCAAGTAGTCAAAAACTGACCCCCTAAACCTTCTCCTCTTTTTCCCTTTTATAGCTCTCCTACTCCTAACCTAATTAGGAGCCTCATTAACCTACTTAATTAAAGAGGCCTGCTGGGAATTAAAGTGCAAACCGTGGGCTCCTTAAAGAGAATTTTGGCCCAATTAAGAAGAGAAGGTCAACAAGGGTTGACCCGCAGGACCCGAACAGGCTGCATAAAACCTCAGCTAACTTCCTCGAAACAGCTCCGATTGGCGCGATTCAAGGTGCTATGGAAAGCTAACGGATAGACGCACAATCTTGCAGAACAAACCTTGAGCTAAGACAGCCTCGAACACTGTTGAAAATCCAGTTGAAGTTCAAGCTCCAACAAAACCTCTTCTAGCAGTCTTCCTAAAAAGCCAAAATCCACTTCCAAGCACCTAAAAGAGGTAAATAACACTAAATAAGGATATATAAAACAAAACAAACAAACTAATTAAGAAGATAATAAAACTAATACTAAAATGCTAAAATAACTAAGAAAATGAGTTAAAATGCACCTAAATATGCCTATGTAAATATGAGTTATCAAATTCCCCCACACTTAGATCTTTGCTTGTCCTCAAGCAAACTAGGACTAAAGGAAAATTTCTCCCGAAATTGACTATGGTTGAACCCTAGTAAATCCTTAACCGTTCATTCAAGGAAGTTACACCACCAAGATTTCATAGGAAGTTTCAAAACTCTACAAGCCAATAAGCTTAATCATAAGAACTAGAAAATCAAACAAGTCGCCATAAACAAAACATTTAACCCAACTTCACAAGACTTAGTCAATTGAAAAACCACCACAAATTATTGAATTAACTTTAGGCAGGTGAATTGTCCAACCTAGAAGGACATCTAGAGATTTTAAGCTTTTATTCACATTTAAAGCACTTCAAACCGAGATAGTTACCAAATTAAGCATAGGGTCAACATCCCAATTTTGCGAGTATAGAAAAGGCCTCTAATGAGGGGTAACTCTCCCCATAGGTCATGCTCCATACACAAAGTCATTGTTTTTAACTTTGCTTAAGGTGAGGTGGGCCTATCCCCCAACTCAAAACCCATGGGTGTTGGAATGCGAAAGGTCTCGCTTTTTCGAGCAATGAAAAGGGTCTCTTATGAGAAGTTTGCTCTCCCTCTTAAGCCACTCTCCATACACAAGGAATGATTTTTGTCATACCTTGCTTAAGGTGAATTGGTCCCATCTCCCAATTCAAGGCTCAAGGGTAATCGAGACGATTAAATTATAAAATTTACATTCTCAGTATAATTCAACCAACATCATCAATTATAAGCTAGACTCTAGTTATCTCATCCTCCATAAGTTGGTAATAACTCACTTGCTTCACATTAGCCAACAAACTTTTTGAAAGCAATTGATCAATTAAACCTCATCACATTCTGTCAAAATTAAACGTAGAGTCATATGCAAACCAAGCTCAACCCCCAATCCTTACGACAAACCCACTAACATGCTTTGTTTCTAATTCTTCCTACTTCCAATTGGTTTATTATATTCAATGATGACAAAAATCAGGATTTTCCAAGGGCTAAACCAAGAAAATACCAAAAAATTTTCAAATTGGAGCTTAATTTACTCTTGGACAAACAACTGAGAATCCGATTTATGGAGGGAATTATGCAAAAACTTCATGCAATCCTAAATAGCACAAGCATTAAACTATCCTAAAAATTGAAAAATTGTTTCCCGATTTTCCTAACCCCTTCCCCCACACTTAACATGCATTTACTCCTGAAAATGCATCTAAATTAAGCACAAAAAGAGAAGGAAAGAAGTACTCCCTTAGAGTGTAGGAAAGAACGGTGGAGAATCGGAAGAACAATGTATGCAGAGGCAGCAAGTTCAAAGCCAATTTTGACACGGATAGATTCTGAATTCGGAGAGATGAAAAACTACAATGTTGTAGATCTTTCTCTTAGCTTTCCAACGCATTTTGAATCACTGCAATCGGAGGTCGGACGCAAAAGTTATGGCTGAATTACGAAACATGGTCAGATCTGGGCGCTGCGGTTGGTGCGGCATGCCGCGTGTGGCGTTGGAGAAGCAGAAGGGCAGCACGCCCGCGTGTCATTTTGGCACGCCGTGCCGCGCCTTTGGCAGGAACGCGCCCGAGAAGCAGAAAGGCAGCACGCCCGCGTGCCATTTTGGCACGCCGTGCCGCTATGAATTTTTGCCAATCCTTTGTTTTTCGAATTTTCGATTGCACTTTCTTGCTCCTTTACCGGATCCTGCACAAAAACTCATAAAAACATATAAAATTAGCAGTTTTTTTTTTTTTTTTTTTTTTTTTTTTTTTTTTGACTTGGGTTGCCTCCCAAAAAGCGCTTTTGTTTAACGTCGTTGGCTCGACGGTGTCCACACTTAATGGTAGAAGGGTGTGCTGAGGTAATGTGCTTCAACTACGCATGGCGCAAACCCCTCATAAAACGGTTTAAGGCGGTGGCCGTTTACTTTGAAAATTTTACCCGTGGTGTTGCTCTGAATATCAACAGCTCCATTTCCGTAGACGTGAGCGACTACAAAGGGGCCTATCCATTTGGATTTTAACTTTCCTCCAAAAATTTTCAAGGTGGAATCAAAAAGAAGGACTTTCTGACCGAATTTGAACTTCTTTTCGGCGAGCCGATTATCATGGAAAGCTTTGGTGCGGGCTTTGTAAATTGCAGCATTTTGATAAGCATTATTACGGATTTCTTCAAGCTCCTGGAGTTGAAGACGTCGCTGCTGCCCGGCATCATCAAAATTGGTATTGCAAGTTTTGATGGCCCAAAATGCCTTGTGTTCAATTTCGAATGGTAAATGACAGGCCTTCCCATAGACAAGTCTGTAAGGGGACATGTCCAACGGTGTTTTGTAAGCCGTTCGGTATGCCCAAAGTGCATCGTCCAGGCGTAGACTCCAATCCTTGCGTGTTGGGTTGACGGTTTTTTCCAAGATGCTCTTGATTTCTCTGTTGGATAGCTCTGCTTGTCCATTCGTCTGCGGGTGGTAGGCCGTGGATGTACGATGTGTAACCCCATATTTTTTGAACAGGGCCTCTACCACCCGATTGCAAAAATGAGTCC
The DNA here is from genome assembly GCA_039660915.1 of Euphorbia tirucalli. Classification (NCBI taxonomy): domain Eukaryota; kingdom Viridiplantae; phylum Streptophyta; class Magnoliopsida; order Malpighiales; family Euphorbiaceae; genus Euphorbia; species Euphorbia tirucalli. Next base: position 19,502,330 of record CM077634.1, on the reverse strand, counting down.
CACGATCACTAATAATAGCTTTAGGAGTGCCGAACCTGACAAATATGTTAGTTCTCATAAAATCGACAACAACTTTAGCATTGTTAGTACGCGTGGCTTTTGCCTCAATCCATTTAGATACGTAATCAACTGCAACAAGAATATATTCAAACCCAAAGGAGGAAGGGAAAGGTCCCATAAAATCGATGCCCCAAACATCGAAAATTTCACAAACCATTATGGGCATTTGGGGCATTTCATTACGGGGGCCTATGTTACCTGTCATTTGGCATCTGTCACAAGCTTTGCAAAAGGCATAGGCATCCCGGAACAGGTCTGGCCAATAGAAACCTGATTCGAGTACCTTTCTCGCTGTCCTTTTTGGCCCAAAGTGGCCACCACAAGCCGATGAGTGGCTGGATTGCAGAATGGATTCGATCTCGTTTTCTGGCACACATCGTCGTATGATCTGATCCGAACACATCTTCCATAGATATGGATCATCCCAAATGTAATATTTGGCATCACTTTTGAGCTTATGGCGTTGTGCTGGAGTATAACTTTCAGGGTACCCATGTTGTGCTAAGAAGTTTACCAAATCTGCGTACCATGGGTCACGACATGGCCATTTTGTATCCACCTGGAACAGTTGCTCATCCGGGAATTCTGCATTAACGGCTTTCTCAGTCGTTGATGTGTTTATAATTCGACTGAGATGATCAGCAACAAGGTTCTCAGCACCTTTCTTGTCTCGAATTTCCAGCTGGAATTCTTGAAGCAACAATACCCACCGAATTAGTCTTGGCTTTGCGTCCTGCTTGTTCATCAAGTGTCTCAAGGCGGCATGGTCAGTGTATATGATCACCTTGGTGCCAAGCAAATATGATCTGAACTTTTCTAGTGCGAAGACTACAGCAAAGAGCTCTTTTTCAGTGGTTGTATAGTGTTTCTGCGCATCATCCAAAGTTTTAGATGCATAGTAGATGACATGAGGGTCCTTGCCTACTTTCTGTCCCAAAACAGCACCAACGGCGAAGTTACTAGCGTCGCACATAATCTCGAATGGTAGGTTCCAGTCTGGAGCTTTAATTATTGGTGCGGACACTAGTTTTTCTTTCAGCAACTCAAAAGAACGTTGACATGCTTCTCCAAATTCAAATACAGCCTCTTTGTGCAGCAGATTACTCATCGGATGTGCAATTTTGGCGAAATCTTTGATGAACCTGCGATAGAATCCTGCATGGCCAAGAAAAGAGCGAACTTCCCGCACACTTGCGGGGTAAGGCAATGAACTAATAACATCAATTTTGGATTTATCCACCTCAATGCCTCTAGATGAAACTATATGTCCTAAAATCAGCCCTTGGTTAACCATAAAATGGCATTTTTCATAGTTTAGAACAAGATTAGTTTCAATGCATCTTTTCAGGACTTTTCTTAAGTTGTTAAGGCATGCATCAAAAGAGTCCCCATATACAGTAAAATCGTCCATGAAGACCTCAATGATATTTTCTACATAATCAGAGAAAATGCTTACCATACATCTCTGAAACGTAGCTGGCGCGTTACATAGTCCGAATGGCATACGTTTGTACGCAAATGTGCCAAACGGACATGTAAATGTGGTCTTCTCCTGATCTTCAGGGGCAACTGGAATCTGGTGGAAGCCGGAATACCCATCCAAACAGCAATAATGGGTTCGTCCTGCAAGACGTTCCAACATTTGGTCAATGAAAGGCAAGGGAAAATGATCCTTACTTGTGGCTGCGTTCAACTTCCGATAGTCTATGCATACGCGCCATCCATTCTGAACTCTTGCTGGAACCAGCTCCCCTTTCTCATTTTCTACTACTGTGATTCCGGTCTTTTTGGGAACTACTTGAGTTGGGCTCACCCATCTACTGTCCGAGATAGCATAGATTACATCAGCATCTAGGAGTTTCAGAATCTCCTTTTTGACAACTTCCATCATGGGGGGGTTCAACCTTCGCTGCGGCTGCCTACTAGGCTTACAATCATCTGCCAAGAGGATTCGGTGCATGCATATCGTTGGACTGATTCCCTTGATGTCTGCAATTGTCCACCCCATGGCCTTTTTATTCTCCTGCAGCACTCTAACCAAGCTATCCTCCTCTGCTTTTGTTAACTCGCTGGAAATAATCACAGGAAGTGTTTCGTTAGGTCCCAAAAAAAAAATATTTGAGATGAGAAGGTAGTGGTTTAAGCTCCAATTCTGGTGGTCTCTCAATCGAAGGGAGAATTCTGTTCCTCCCAATTGCAGCATGGTCAAGATGCACTTGCATTAAACTCTGGTTTATAGGTATGAGTGCTTCGAGGTCTTGGACGGTGTATATCAGCTCCTTAGGCATTACCCATTCCGCTTCCCATTCAGCCAATTTTGGATTTGTGAGGTTGTTGGTCAAAGAAACCTGTAAAGGGTCACCACTACACAACTCCAAAAACTTATCAGTGTGAGAAAAATTGATTGCAAAAATAGAGGCATAATCAACTGGGTGCTTAATTGCTCTGTTTATGTCGAATTTAATCATAGCACCATCAAATTCCATTGTTAAAGTTCCCTCATGCACATCAATTTTCGTACGGGCTGTTTTTAAGAATGGGCGTCCTAACAAAATCATTCCCGGGTTAGAAGACGTTCCCCCTTCCATATTCAAAACATAAAAATCCGCGGGGAAAACTAAGTCGTTTACTTGCACAAGTACATCTTCTAACACTCCTTCAGGAAAAACACTAGATCTGTCAGCCAATGTTAAAACTACACCATTTTGTTTTAAAGGACCCAAATTCAATGCAGAATATATAGACAGAGGCATCAGATTAATAGAAGCACCTAAATCACACATAGCTTGCTCTATGCCTACATTGCCTATTTTGCAAGGAATCGTGAACATACCTGGGTCTTTTTCTTTGATGGGTAATTTACCTTGAAGCACTGCTGAAACGGTTTCGCCCATAGGAACCCTCTCATTGGCCCGAACTCTATTCATCCCGGTACAGAGCTCTTTCAAAAATTTGCAATATCGGGGTACATGTTTGATGGCTGTTAGGAGTGGAATGTTGATTTCTACCTTCTTCAAAGTGTCGAATACTTCTGCATCGTCGGTAGTTTTCTTTTTTCTCGCTAGTCGGTGTGGAAATAGTGGTTTTTCGGGATTGGATTGGACTAGCTCCTCGATGGGGACTGTTGTCTCTTTCTCTTTCTCCGCTGGTGTTGCTTGGTCACATGGGGCTGATGCCTTTTGTGTTGATGTTTCAAGTTCTTTGCCACTCCTCAAGGTAATTGCACTGACGTTGTGCCTTGGATTCACATCAGGTTGGGAGGGCAATTTTCCTTTGTTTTCGAGCTTATTGAAAGAAAAGATTAATTGGTTGATTTGGTCCTCCATTTTACTCATTTTATCCACACTCTTTTGCTGAGATTCCACCAGTTGCGCCATCATGCCCTTCAAGGAGTTAATTTCTTCCCCATAGTTCATTCTTGGGGGTTGTGGCTGCTGTGGTTGGTTATTGCCATATCTAAAATTCGGATGATCCCTCCAACCTGGATTGTATGTATTGGAGAAGGGATCATATTTCCTTCGTTGTTGGGGATTAAAGTCTCCCATGGCATTTACCATCTCGCTGCTGGAATCGTCTTGAAGCGTTGGGCATGCATCCGTAGAGTGTCCCTGAAAACAACATATACCACAAACTTGGGCTTGTTGCCCTTGGTTAGAAGCACCTGTACCCCCAATAATACTCTTTTCCAGCAATTGATTAAGTCTATCCAATTTAGATTCAAGATCAGAAGACCTTACCTCATGAATGCCTCGTGTAGCAATGTCAGAACGACTAGTGAACTGTTGTGAATTTGCAGCCATGGCAGAAATCAGGTCTCGGGCAGCTTGAGGTGTCTTGCTGACCAAAGCACCTCCGCTTGCAGCGTCAATGACTCTTCGTTCAAGTGCTAGCAGCCCCTCATAAAAATATTGTATCAACAGCTGATCCGTTATACCGTGTTGAGGGCAACTAGCGCACAGCCTCTTGAATCTTTCCCAATATTCGTACAAGGACTCGGAGTCCCTTTGTCGGATGCTACAAATCTCCCTTCTCAAATTAGCAGCTCTAGATGCAGGGAAGAATCGTTCCAAGAACAGCCTTGCCATTTCGGTCCAAGTGTTGACAGTTCCGGAAGGAAGGTAGTACAACCATTCTTTTGCGGTGGCTTCCAAAGAGAATGGAAATGCACGTAACTTGATTTGCTCTTCAGTAACTCCACGTGGTTTAAATCCAGAACAAGCCACATGAAATTCTTTTAAGTGCCGATTTGGGTCTTCCGCTTGTAAGCCATGAAATTTTGGTAGAAGCTGAATCAATCCTGGTTTCAGCTCAAAGCCATCCTCCACATTTTGATATTGTATGCACAACGGTTGTTGGTTGACAGGAGGGGCGAGCATATCTCGCAAAGTTGCTAGTGGTGGATTGGCCATTTCGGCTTCAGAATCCGAATCTGTTTCAATGATGGGATGAGTTTCAGCACTATCAGAGTTGTCTTCTGCAGCCTCAAGCACTTGTCTCTTGCGCAACTTTGCCTCCTTTCTAAGCCACTTTGCAGTTTTCTCGATTTCTGGGTCGAACAGAAGTCCACCTACAGAGGAAGAACGCTGCATACACACTCAGAAAAGGAATTAGAAACAGTAAATAAATAAACCTTTTACAAAAATCCCCGGCAACGGCGCCAAAATTTGACAGGGTGTCGTTAACCCGTCAAAGTTAAATTTATATCTCCGGTTCCTTATACTGGGTAGTATAGCAAGAACGGGGTCGAACCACAGGGATTAGTGCAGGAATATTTATTTGCTAAAATAAAATAAGTTGGTTTGAGATTGGTTTATGATAAATGAATCAATTTGCAAAATGTAAATTAAATAAAATAAATCAATGGGATGAATGACTAGCCGAGGTACTTTTTAATTTAATTCCGTAATTCAATCATAGACGCCAAAGGTAAATTTCAATTATCCAAATAGACAAAGTTATAGTTAAAGGTGAAACGCACTCAATAACCAATCTTTTCTTAGTTGGTCGATAGTTCCGGGAAACGCCCTGACAAACTACTTCTCTAGCCAATAGATAACCACTAAGAGACCTCTTAGTAAGATTTAACCTATGGTAGCATTAAACACGAAAAAGACCTTTATCTTAGTTAAATGAAATCGGAGACGCCGTAAATCATAAATACTAAACCACTCAATTCCGTCAACACGCGAAGCTAACTTGCCACTATGATAGAATAACAATCACGGATATATTACTCTATTCGGCGATATGCAATATAATCAATCAATTAATTGGCCAAATCAATTAGATTAAATCAAAAGCAATAAATTATAAACGCAGGAATTGAATAGATATTTAGATGAAAGAACACAATTAAAACAAAAGTCTCATGAATGGAATTTAACTTTAAAAGTACCTCAACTAGAAGAGAGTTTAGCTACTCATAATTAAACAAAAATCTGCAGAAAATCTTCAAGAAAAACTTGCAGCCTCCTTTCCTCTCCAAGCCTCCACCAAAACGTTTTTCAAGTAGTCAAAAACTGACCCCCTAAACCTTCTCCTCTTTTTCCCTTTTATAGCTCTCCTACTCCTAACCTAATTAGGAGCCTCATTAACCTACTTAATTAAAGAGGCCTGCTGGGAATTAAAGTGCAAACCGTGGGCTCCTTAAAGAGAATTTTGGCCCAATTAAGAAGAGAAGGTCAACAAGGGTTGACCCGCAGGACCCGAACAGGCTGCATAAAACCTCAGCTAACTTCCTCGAAACAGCTCCGATTGGCGCGATTCAAGGTGCTATGGAAAGCTAACGGATAGACGCACAATCTTGCAGAACAAACCTTGAGCTAAGACAGCCTCGAACACTGTTGAAAATCCAGTTGAAGTTCAAGCTCCAACAAAACCTCTTCTAGCAGTCTTCCTAAAAAGCCAAAATCCACTTCCAAGCACCTAAAAGAGGTAAATAACACTAAATAAGGATATATAAAACAAAACAAACAAACTAATTAAGAAGATAATAAAACTAATACTAAAATGCTAAAATAACTAAGAAAATGAGTTAAAATGCACCTAAATATGCCTATGTAAATATGAGTTATCATAAGTCTAGAGTTTTGTTCATTGTGCTTGATGGGCCCTAGGCGTAGTAGTAAATCTAAACCTAGAAACGCACAACTAAGGCAGTGTACCTATCGTTGACAAGTAATAATTCTGGTTGGTCCAGGTATCGATCCCACAGAGAAAAATATTCTGCAAACACTAAACTACTCGGGTTCCTCGCGTGTCCTAGGCAGAACTTAGTTTTTGGATTCGTTTATGCTAACAACTAATTATCCTACTCCTAGTTGATCTATTCCAGCTTACTTTGCACTTGAATTTGGATTATCAATTGGCGGTTTACCGTCCTATGAATACTAATGGAGATGGCTTTATCAATTAATTACAATAGATGAATTTAAATCAACAATTAACCCTTAATTATGTTCTTTCGATAATTCAACCTAGCGTGTCTAGATCTTTTAAGTCCTTAGCCGGTTTCCCTTGTTTAGAGGCGGTCTAATTCTAAAGTTCAGAAAATAGGGGCACGTAAGTTCCACAGTGTCATCAATACTAATGGTTTCCTAGGTGTCAATTTAGGTAATGCCGCAAATATGAACTTAATAAATCAAGATCTTATGAAACTAGATTAACATTAAAGGAATTACATGAAGAAGAGGCATAAAAATTGAAATTAAATTGCAATCAACTATATTAATCAAGAAAGGTAATACAAATTCAGTGGTTACAACCAAACGCAATCAATTGCAAAATCAAAAACCAACTTAATCAAATTACAAAGGCGAAGAAGAAAAAACTTATGCCCTTTTGGTCCGATTAACCGGATTTCGACGGTGTGAAGATGCTTGGGGGTGTACCTCTATAGACGAACTCAAGCCGGAACCAAGAACGTCTCAAAAGGGGAAGGTTTTATGTAAAGCTACTACCAATCGATGGTTCAAAACTCAAAGAAAGCAAATAGTTCAAGCTCAAAACCTCACTACAAGTTTCTGCTCTCACTCTAAAAGTCTAGAAAAAAAAGATCCTCTAAAACTTAGAAAATAACCTATTTATACGGCTAGGTTAAAACCAGGAAAAAGAAAGGATGAAAGTAGGGCAACAGCAGGATTTCGGGGCTCGGCACGCCGTGCTGTGCAAAATTGTAGTGGCACGCCATGCTGCTGGATGTGGCACGCTGTGCCATGTGGTTTTGGGGTTGGCACGCCACGCTGGTCTGAGTGGCACGTTTTCGTGCCACTCCATTGGATTGCTTCACTTGGCCCGCCGGATTGGCACGCCGTGCCACCTTGATTTTCAGCACTTCGAACTCTTCCTTGCCGCCGATGCACCAATTTCCGGTCCGGGTCATAATACCTGTCCAAAACAAGCATAAAGAACATAACAGCACCAACGCCACGGACCATAAAAATGACATATTGTGCAAAATTACAAAAACAACCCTAGAAAACACGAAACAATACTAAAAGTAATAAAAATCTATCCAAAACATAAAAATCACAAAATACTCAAAAACCACACAAACATCCACACAAAAGACTCTAAAAATTGCCGTTCAAACCACGAAATTGCCTAAAAGATAAGGTTAAAAACCGACCTTATCAACCACCCCACACTTAAAGTCTTGCTTGTCCTCAAGCAAATCAACTAAAGACAAAGGAGTAAACTTGCTCGCTTTTACTTGCAAATCCAACTAAGGGTTTAACCGTATGAAATTCATAACTTAAGAAGGTAAAGCATAACTTTCGAAATGACACTAGGCGCACCAGATTCAAAACCACTCAATACCTGAACCCAACACAATTTAGCTAGTCAAAGGGCGAGGAACAAACAGAGTTTATACGACCACAAAGCACCTCACAAGTTGTCACTCCAACGCTCAAGTTCAAGGTAAGGCGGATGAGCACACAAAAACAAACAATGGCACACATCACATAGCGAACTAATGGCAATCCCGGTGAAGTCATTGGTCAAGGAGCAAAATCAGAGAACCTGGGGCTTGTAATGTTACGGCTTAGGGTAGGTTTGATAAAGGGGAAATTTTAGGTATACAACTCCTATGAATCAAGTAAAATATACAAATTGACTAAGAACTTGAAGACGGGTCATGCAACATTCAACTCAAAACTAGTCCTAAGAGTGTTTGCTTTGCTAAATTTTTTTTTTTTTTTGAAATTAACTTGACAAAAAGAAGGCCTTATCCACACCCAATGGCCAAAACACAACTTAATGGGAAAAAGAGAAAAAAATTACAAGACATGGGTCAAGGCAATTAGATGATCGCCCTAATCCTTTATTCAACAAATGAACTGAAACATGGAACACAAATACCGGCTTAAAGACGCAAACCGGACAAACAAAACAGGCGTTCACAAACTCCGAATTTTACGAAAAGAAACCGAACAAACACATTGACTCTATTTGGATTTTTGTTTTTGTTTTTTTGTTTTTTTGTTTTTTTTGTTTTTTTGTTTTTTTTTGTAACATAATTTTTCCATAGGACTATATGTGAAAGAGTTGAAATGCAAATGGCGATTGACCCCAAAATGAATGAACAACTTAGCCAATTACTTGATTTAGGAGAGGAGGGTAAGAAAGGAAAATCAAAGTGAATGGTAAAAAGTTAGGATGATAGAGTTGGCTTGGTGAAGGTTTTTTAAGTCAAAAAGGTTAATTTAGTGGCTTTGGGTGATCTAAGGGATGAATTAGTAGTTAGGGTTAGGCTCATTTAAGTCAAGGGGTTAATCCTAAGGGTCTCCACATATTAAGCTCTCGATGCCAAGTGCAAAACGACACCGGGTTCTACGATCTAGTGTGCCACGATTGTTTTTACCCTCACAAAGAAATAGAACCGATGTGAAATGGTTCTAAAGGCTCAAATTCTCACAAGTGTATTAGGGGTTGTATGCTAGGTCGTGTGACTCAACCAATGTTCCAAGGCATAATCCTAGCTCAATCATGCAAGTAGAGGTAGAGGATTAATTCCCTAATGCAACCTTAATGACAAATCTAACCAATGGTTACCATCAAGAATCACAAATCACGCACAAACAAGCTAATGACTTGAAAACTACTCCTAATATCCCTAGCCAATTGCTACCAATCCAAGCACAGAGACTTAGGTTCGAGGGTGGATTAAGCAATGTTATTCAAACGGCAATTGACACATAAACAGCCTAAAAACACTATCAAACCAAAAACAACCAAAACTAACTCCACATGCATTGAAAACTAAAGCCTAAATCTAACCAAAAACCAACGTAAAACATCCAATCATGTAAAAACACCAACAAACATTCGAAACAAACAATCAAACAGTGTAATGTAAAAAGAAGAAAAAGAAAGGGAAAAATCCCTTTACCCACCCCACACTTAGAGTGCACTTACTTCCAAAAGTGCAATGGAAGAAGGAGCAAACTAAATGGGAAAGGGAAAGGGTTACCTCACATATCAGGGGCTGGTGGCGGCGGGTATGGCCACCCTTGGGTTGCACAGAAACGAGAGGCGAACGCCTCGACTTTGGCGAGCTGAGCTGCTTGCCTATCAAGGCGCGCGTTCATCCGCTGCTCAAGCAGAACCTGATGGATGGTTAAGCCTTCCAATTGTTCAATTATGCCATCCAACCGTCCTTCGATCCGCCCCATAAAATCTAAGCCCACCAAAACATTCTCCTCATCCTCCTCACTATCCTCAGCTTCCTCACTCTCGTCCTCCTCGTCTACATCCATAGGAGCCTTTCCCCTACTTGAACCTCCTGCGCTTGAAGTACCTGTAGCTGTCGCAACATGGGAGCAAGACAAGATTCCCCTCGAAAGCTTCTTGGGAAGGATGCTATCGAGGTTCCTATAACAAGTATTACTATGAAAGAAGCATGCAATACAAGTTACAATATGGCCTAACCCTAGTTCGGACTTAGCTCGGTTGTGGTGGTTGTATAAGGCTTCCATGACAAAGAAGCCCATATGCACCTTAATATCACTATGCACATGCCACAGGATTAACAGTTCAAATGCATTAACTCGGTTGCTCTCAGTTTTTCCCAAAGAATTAAAACACACAAACTTGTGAATCAATTGCAAAATAGGGTCATGAATTTGGGAAGTTTGGCAAACCGAGGTTGGTATACCCCTTGCCCTACCAAGCGCCAAAATTTCTTGGCATCCATATGCAAGCCCTAAGGCCCTCAATATCCAAAGACCGTTTAGTACCAAAGAGGCAGAATGTCATGCTCCTAAGGCCCGTATCCAGGTGTGTTTTAAAGCTCAAGGTGGAGTAGAATTCGAGGTTCAACTCCCTAAAGACTGGTGGATTAGATTTCACAAACTCATACCACCCTAGACTAGTCAATTTAGCTTTCACCGCCTCCGACCTATCTTGCACAAATAGAAATTCCCAATCGAAAGTGCGAAAGGGGGTGCTCTCTAAAGGAAATAGGGTTTTGTACTTTTTACCTTCATCATCCAAAAGTAAAGGAAAGGGGCATTTGTACTTCCTTGAGAGGCTCGTCAACGGGGCCATCAATTGTTCGGTAGGTAATTCGTCACGTGGCACCGGTTCCGGTGACGGTTCTATGGGCCGTCGTGACGAACCGTGTCTCCGATCGGCGACGGTCTTCTTCTTCATCCTACAATTGCTCAACCATAAAAATAAAGCAAATATCAAAAACAAAAGAACACAAAGCCAAAGGAAACCTACTATCAAAAATACAAACCACTAAAAAGAAAAATAATGCAAAACAATCATCCTATTAAACAGTTAATCAATCAAAACCAAAATGAGAAAAAGAAGAAATAATAAAATAAAAAAAAATAAAGGGAGAGCAAAGCATAAATTCATACCTGGTTGTAAGGAAAAGGAAGCAAAAGAAAATCCTAGGGCAAAATAGTGGAGGAAAAGGTGAGAGGGAGAAGATGAAGAAGGAAGGGAGAGTAAGAGTGGATAGGGAGAAGGGAAGAAAGGAAGGAAGAAGAAGAATAGAGAGGGAGAAGTGGAGAGATGGTTCTAGAGAGAGAAAGTGAAGAGAGAGAGAGAAAGTGAGAAGGTGAGAGAAAGTGAGAAAGAGGAAGAAGAAGAAGAAGAGTGATGGGCGGTTATAAAGGGGGGGGGGGAAGGAGAATAGGCTTTATATAGGTGGCGGATTAGAACTAGGATTTCAAAATTTAAACGCTCGGCACGCCGTACCAAACAATCAGCACGGCGTGCTGAGCAGGGCAAAAACACTTACCTGGAAACAGCTTGAGGGCACGCCGGCATGTTGTCTCGACACGACGGGCTGCCTTGAAATTTGAATATGTGGCACGGCATCCTGAATCTAGCACGGCGTGCTGTTTACTTATGCACAACCTTCTTCCGGAACAGCAGCCTGGCACGATTTCGTGCCACTCTGGCACGCCACGTGCTAGGCCAATCTCACCCTGGCACGGCGTGCTGTATAGTGACACGGCGTGCCATCCTGAATTTTGCCAACCTTTACTTTTTTTTTTTCATTTTGATCACGATTTTTGATTACTTGCTTAATCACCTAGTCCTACACATAAAAACATATTAACAAAAAAAATTAATGTACAAGGGAGGCACACGTACCTCGTTGCTATGTTTATAGTTGGAATAGCTCGACTTCTACGTCCACGATTAACATTACACATCACGAAGGAGTAAGACTTGCTTCTCCTCCTTCATTCCTCCGCTGACGTAGGGCTTCAACCGATGCCCATTTACTTGTTGAATTCCCTCTGGGGTTTCAATTTCCACCATCCCGGAGGGGTAAACCTTATGCACGGTAAACGGTCCCGTCAATCGACTTCTCAGTTTGCCCGGAAAGAGTTTCAATCGGGAGTTATACAAGAGCACCAACTCCCCTTGGTTGAAACCTTTCTTTGTTACATGCTGGTCATGCCATTTCCTGGTCCTCTCCTTGTAGATCTTGGCATTCTCATACGAACTCAACCGAAGCTCATCTAGCTCCGTAAGTTGCCTTAATCGAAGCTCACCTGTAGCTTGCATATCAAAGTTAAGAAATTTTAAAGCCCAATATGCCTTGTGCTTTAGTTCTACAGGTAGATGACAGGATTTACCGAAGACTAAACGGTAAGGGGACATCCCTATAGGTGTCTTAAAAGCAGTCCTATATGCCCATAGTGCATCGTCTAACCTTAGACTCCAATCTTTCCTAGATGCACTTACCCTTTTTTCTAAGATGCGTTTTAGTTCCCTATTCGAAACCTCAACTTACCCACTCGTCTGAGGATGGTAAGGAGTCGCTACCTTGTGCTTAACCCCATACTTGTGCAAAAGATTATCAAATTGCCTATTACAAAAATAGGAACCCCTATCACTGATGATAGCTCTTGGGGTTCCGAACCTAGTAAGGATGTTTTTCTTTAGAAACCTGACAACTACTCTTGCATCGTTGGTTGGTAAAGCGACAGCTTCTACCCACTTAGACACATATTCAACCACCACGAGAATGTATTGGTTGTTGTGAGATATTGGGAAGGGTCCCATGAAATCTATGCCCCAAACATTAAAAAGTTCACACACCAAGATATCCTGTTGGGGCATTTCATTCTTTTGGGAGATATTTCCCATCCTTTGACACACATCACAGGCTCGAATATAACTAATGACATCCTGTTTCATGGTTGGCCAATAAAACCCACTAGATAAAATTTTTCCTACAGTTCTATCGGGTCCAAAATGGCCACCCGCTTCTCTATCATGACACATCTCAATAATGGAGGGAACCTCCTCATAAGCAACACACCACCTAATCACATTATCAGCACATAATCTAAAAAGATAAGGGTCATCCCAAAAATAATCCTTAGCATCATGAAAGAATTTATGCCTCTGTGCATGTGAGAGGTTAGGTGGAAGAATGTTACCGACTTTGAAGTTTGTGATGTCCACAAACCATGGTATAGAAGTTACCGCATATAACTATTCATCGGGGAATGTGTCACGAATGTTCGCTTCCGGAGAGGATACGGATCCTTCACTTGGTAGTCTTGACAAATGGTCGGCCACTACGTTCTCTACTCCCTTCTTATCTGTAATCTCCACATCAAACTCCTGGAGAAGTAGAATCCATCGAATCAACCTGGGCTTTGCATCCTGTTTAGCCAACAAATACTTAAGAGCAGCATGGTCAGTATACACAATGACTTTTGATAAGACCAAGTAAGACCTGAACTTATCAAAAGCAAACACAACAGCTAGTAATTCTTTCTCAGTCACAGTATAATTCATTTTAGCACCGTTTAATGTCTTACTAGCATAATAAATTGGGTGAAAAATTTTGTTCACCCTCTGACCTAAACATGCTCCAACAGCTATGTCACTTGCATCGCACATAAGTTCAAAAGGGGTTTCCCAATTCGGACTCACCATGACCGGTGCCTCAATCAATTTCTGCTTAAGAAAATTAAAAGCATACATACATTCATCATTGAAATTAAATGGGGCATCCTTTAAGAGTAACTCAGTCAACGGCTTAGCAATCTTAGAAAAATTTTGCACAAAACACCTGTAAAAGCCCGCATGTCCCAAGAAACTCCTAACTAACTTAACCGAACTTGGGGGAGGCAGTTTCTCAATCACCTCAATCTTGGCCGGGTCGACCTCGATCCCCTTTCCCGACACCTTATGCCCTAAAACAATGCAATCCCGGACCATGAATTGACACTTCTCCCAACTAAGTGCCAAATTGGTGTCTTCACATCTCTGAAGCACCTGGTCCAAGTTCCCCAAGCATGACTCAAACGTATGACCAACAACAGAAAAATCATCCATAAAGACTTCCATAAAATCCTCAATCATATCAGCAAAAATGGCTAGCATACATCTTTGAAAGGTGGTCGGGGCATTACACAACCCAAAAGGCATCCGCCTATATGCAAATGTCCCGTATGGACACGTAAACGTGGTTTTCTCTTGATCGAGAGGGTCCACTGGAATTTGCATATACCCGGATAGCCCATCTAACGTACAAAAATACTCGTGCCCGGCCATCCTTTCTAACATTTGATCAATAAACGGTAATGGAAAATGATCTTTCCGGGTGGCGTCATTCAACTTCCTATAATCAATACACATACGCCAACCCGTGACAGCTCTAGTAGGGATTAGTTCCCCTTTATCATTTTTCACTACCGTCGTGCCTCCTTTTTTAGGCACACATTGGACTGGACTCACCCACTGACTATCAGAAATGGGAAAGATGATACCTGCATCGAGGAGTTTTATCACCTCGGTTCTTACCACTTCCTTCATGTTTGGGTTCAACTGACGCTGAGGCTGTGCACATGGTTTTACCTCATCTTCCAGGAAAATTCTATGCGTGCAAAATGTCAGACTTATTCCCTTGATGTCGTGGATTGTCCACCCGAATGCTCCTTTGTGCTTCCTTAGCACCTCTAGCAGCTTGTCCTCCTCCTCTCCTGTTAATAAAGAAGAGATTACAACGGGTAAGTCCTTTGGAGGATGCAGAAAAACATATTTAAGGTTAGGGGGAAGGGTTTTGAGCTCCAATGATGGAGGTTCCTCCAATGAGGATTTAGGTGCCGGTTTGACTTCACGCTCCAGCTTATCAAACCGTCCCTTCACCCATGAGCATTCCTCACTTAACACTTCATTTGCCTCACTTTCACTTAGACCTTCTCCTATGATGCATTCTAGTTCACTGCACAAATTCTCAACCACACAAGCATCAATAGGACAAAAGGAGTCCACAAAGTTACAATTTTCAACATCTAATGGATATTTCATTAAATTATAGACATTGAAACTTACCTCCTCGTTGTGCAACCTAAGAATAATCTTACCTTCCTGGACATCTATCAAAGTCCTATCGGTTGCGAGAAAAGGTCTTCTAAGTAGAAGGGGCACCGAGCTATCTTCCTCCATATCCATTACCACAAAGTCCGCGGGGAAGATAAACTTGTCCACCTTTACTAACACATCCTCGACCACCCCCTTTGGTCTCGTGAGAGATCTATCCGCCAATTGGAGGGTCATATTGGTTGGCTTTGGGTTTCCCAATCCGAGTCTCCTGAAAAACGACAGAGGCATCAAATTTATACTTGCACCCAAGTCACATAGGGCATTGGCAATCTCCAAGTTTCCTATCCGGCATGGAATAGTAAAACTGCCCCTATCTTTGAGCTTAGGTGGGAGTTTGTTAGTGATAATCGCTGAACATTCCTCTGTCAAAGCCACCACTTCGTCCTCGCCTAGCTTTCTTTTCCCGGCAAGAAGTTCTTTAAAAAATTTAGCATAAGAGGGCATCTCTTGGAGAGCCTCAATCAATGGCATATTAAATTCTAACTTCTTAAAAATTTCCAGGAATTTGGAATATTTCTGCTCCAGTTTATCTTTCTTCTCCCTTTGAGGATAAGGAAGTTTAGGCATATAGGCTCTCACTGGGTTAGGAATTTTCCCTTTTTCATTTGTGCTAGGTTCGGGTTCAGAAATCGAGTCGGGGTTGCTTACCTCTCCCGACTCTTCACTTACCTCAGTAGGTTGGGATGGAATATCAGCATTTTGCACTCGGTCCTCCACTTGCCTACCACTTCGTAGGGTTATAACTTGAGCTGTCTCCCGTTGATTACCCTTAGGGTTTTGTTTAGTTCTACTCGGAAGTGCTCCTTGAGGTCTTTCCTGCCTCTCCCTACTCATTTGAGCCACATGCTTACCCAAATCCCTACAGTATGCTTCATTATCAGCAAGCCGAGACGAGATGTCTTTTAATAAAGACAAAACCGTCTCATCTTGCTTAGACT
Source organism: Euphorbia tirucalli (assembly GCA_039660915.1). Classification (NCBI taxonomy): domain Eukaryota; kingdom Viridiplantae; phylum Streptophyta; class Magnoliopsida; order Malpighiales; family Euphorbiaceae; genus Euphorbia; species Euphorbia tirucalli. Next base: position 19,486,461 of record CM077634.1, on the reverse strand, counting down.
GTTGAGGTTGCGGTGGGGATTGATCATTAGGAATAAATGGGGCCTTACCTAACCCCTGCTCACGGTGCTCATAATGAAATCCGGAAGGAGGCCTCAACACATTTTGGTTATTACCGTAGGACATGTTCGGGTGTTGATACCTTCTTCCGTAATTATTATTATTATTATTGAAGTTTTGTGGATAAGAGTTAGAATTATTGTACCTTTGGTTTCCTCCCACAAAACTTACGTTTTCGGACGGTTGAGCGAATGGGTCGCCCAATGCACATTCTTGCCCGGGATGCTCCGCTCCACATGATACACACAACACCGGCTAGTATTGTGGCCCATCTAAATTCAGGCGGGACATCAACAGGTCCAGCTTCTTGTTTACATGGTCCATGGCTGCATCTTGGCGTCCCAAATCTGCAGCTCGAACCTCATTCCTTGTTGGCGTGTCCGACTGCCACAAGGTACTCTTTCTAGCCAGCTCCGCAATCAACTCCTTGGCTTGTGTAGTAGTCTTCTTAAAAATGTCCCCACCTACAGAAGAATCAATAATGGCATGGTTAGCTGGTGTCAAACCATGATAAAACGTGCTTACCAGAGTGAAACGCGGCATGTCATGGTGGGGACAGTTCCGCAATAACCGTTGAAATCTCTGCCATGCTTCATTAAGAGTTTCTATCCCAAATTGCCGGAATCCCATGATCTCGTTCCTTAGCTGAACCGTCTTTGACGGTGGGAAGTAGTATGCTAAGAACTATTCTTCCAGTTGGTCCCATGAAGTCACTAATCCGGGCCTCAAGGATTTGTACCATTCCATTGCTCCCTCGCATAATGAAAAGGGGAACAGCTTCAACAGCACAGCATCTTGGGGCACCCCACCGATTCGGACTATATCGGCCACCATGAGGAACCGATCTAAGTGATCATTGGGGTTGTCACTTATTCCACCACTGAATAGTCCGTTCCCTTGGATCAAATTGATCATGCTGGACTTCAACTCGAAGTGATTGGCAGTAATGGCTGGAATAACCACTCCGGATCTGTTTCGGGGCCGATGTGGAGCCATTAGGTCAGTCATGACTATGTTGTCTCTATCACCACCCCTTCTTCTATCAAACTCCTCCCGCTCTCGCCGGAGTCGCTCTTGCTCAACTTTTTCCCGGAGCTGTCTCTCCTCATCGTCCTGTTGCTGATGCTCCATTTGGACAATTTGCTCTTATTGTACTCTACGGTTCCTGCGACACAAACGTTCAATTTCAGGGTTATAAGGTACAAGCTCAGAGTGTTGAGAGCGAGTTCGCATAAGCCAGAAAACACACACACAGAAAATAAAGAAAACTAAATTGCAACAAATATTCATAGAAAAGAAAAATTATTTAACTATACGCACAAGGATGGTGCCTAGATCAGCAAATAAACTTTTGGCTCAATGATGCAGAAAAATAAATCTCCCCGGCAACGGCGCCAAAAACTTGATGGGCCCTAGGCGTAGTAGTAAATCTAAACCTAGAAACGCACAACTAAGGCAGTGTACCTATCATTGACAAGTAATAATTCTGGTTGGTCCAGGTATCGATCCCACAGAGAAAAATATTCTGCAAACACTAAACTACTCGGGTTCCTCGCGTGTCCTAGGCGGAACTTAGTTTTTGGATTCGTTTATGCTAACAACTAATTATCCTACTCCTAGTTGATCTATTCCAGCTTACTTTGCACTTGAATTTGGATTATCAATTGGCGGTTTACCGACCTATGAATGCTAATGGAGATGGCTTTATCAATTAATTACAATAGATGAATTTAAATCAACAATTAACCCTTAATTATGTTCTTTCGATAATTCAACGTAGCGTGTCTAGATCTTTTAAATCCTTAGCCGGTTTCCCTTGTTTAGAGGCGGTCTAATTCTAAAGTTCAGAAAATAGGGGCACGTAAGTTCCACAGTGTCGTCAATACTAATGGTTTCCTAGGTGTCAATTTAGGTAATGCCGCAAATATGAACTTAATAAATCAAGATCTTATGAAACTAGATTAACATTAAAGGAATTGCATGAAGAACAGGCATAAAAATTGAAATTAAATTGCAATCAACTATATTAATCAAGAAAGGTAATACAAATTCAGTGGTTACAACCAAACGCAATCAATTGCGGAATCAAAAACCAACTTAATCAAATTACAAAGGCGAAGAAGAAAAAACTTATGCCCTTTTGGTACGATTAACCGGATTCCGACGGTGTGAAGATGCTTGGGGGTGTACCTCTATAGATGAACTCAAGCCGGAACCAAGAACGTCGCAAAAGGGGAAGGTTCTATGTAAAGCTACTACCAATCGATGGTTCAAAACTCAAAGAAAGCAAATAGTTCAAGCTCAAAACCTCACTACAAGTTTCTGCTCTCACTCTAAAAGTCTGGAAAAAAAAGATCCTCTAAAACTTAGAAAATAACCTATTTATACGGCTAGGTTAAAACCAGGAAAAAGAAAGGATGAAAGTAGGGCAACAGCAGGATTTCGGGGCTCGGCAAGCTGTGCTGGTGGATGCGGCACGCCGTGCTGTGCAAAATTGGTAGTGGCACGCCGTGCTGCTGGATGTGGCACGCCGTGCCATGTGGTTCTGGGGTTGGCACGCCACGCTGGTTTGAGTGGCATGTTTTCGTGCCACTCCACTGGATTGCTTCACTTGGCCCGCCGGATTGGCACGCCGTGCCCTAATTGTGGCACGCCGTACCACCTTGATTTTCAGCACTTCGAACTCTTCCTTGCTTCCGATGCACCAATTTCGGGTCCGGGTCATAATACCTGTCCAAAACAAGCATAAAGAACATAACCGCACCAATGCCACGGACCATAAAAATGACATATTGTGCAAAATTACAAAAACAACCCTAGAAAACACGAAACAATACTAAAAGTAATAAAAATCTATCCAAAACATAAAAATCACAAAATACTCAAAAACCACACAAAAATCCACACAAAAGACTCTAAAAATTGCCGTTCAAACCACGAAATTGCCTAAAAGATAAGGTCAAAAACCGACCTTATCAGTGCTCATTACCATTTTGGATATGAAATATTCAGGTTGAACATGTCAAAGCAAAAAGGACTCTACTTGCAGAGGTTGATAGCAATTGCATTGTTAAACTATTGCAGCACCAAAATGCACACAACAGGAACAATTGAAGCATTGGCAGAGGAATCAGAGGATGCTTGTAGGTTTTCTCCTTATTTTAATAGTTGCTTGCTCTCTGTTTATGGTGGCAACATTAGTAATTGAGTAAATGCATGAATGTCTTGTATTTTGCTTTTATTAGATCTGTTGTAATACCATGAGGTTTGGCTTTGCATAGGAATGGCTATTATTTTAACTTACAAAATTTTTTGTTGCAGCCATATTCTACTGTTGGAACACCTGATTACATTGCCCCAGAAGTTTTGCTACGGAAAGGACATGGAATTGAATGTGACTGGTTTGTAAACTAAAATCTTGCTTCTTCAGTCCATCATTTGTACAAGAAAATAATAATTGAGTAGTTGTTTTCGGTATAAAGATGAAAAATTCCGCATATTACAAAATACAGTAGAAAAATTAGTTTTTACGTGAAATCTTTAAATTCTACGGAAACCATGCAATGCTAGGCATATTTTCCGTGAAATGAAACCCAATTCTTGTAATATAATTAATTTGCAAAAAATTCTTTAATTTCGCGAAAATGATATGGAAACTACTGAAATATATTTGCGAGAAATATTTAATTTGTACAAGAATAAAATAATTGAGTAGTTGTTTTCTATATAAAGATGAAAAATTCTGCATATTACAAAAAACAGTAGAAAAATTAGTTTTTATGTAAAATATTTAAATTTTACGGAAACCATGCAATGCTAGGCATGTTTTACGTGAAATGAAACCCAATTCTTGTAATATAATTACTTTAGAAAAAATTTTTTAATTTCGCAAAAAATGTATGGAAACTACTGAGATATATTCGGGAAAAATATTTATATTGTACGAGAAAATAATAATTGAGTAATTGTTTTCTGTACAGAGATGAAAAATTCCGCATATTACAAAAAAAAAAAAAAAAAAAAAAAAGAAAATTTGGGTTTCACGTAAAACCTTCAAATTCTACGGAAACCATGTAATGCTAGGCATATTTTACGTGAAGTGATACTCAATTCTCGTAATATTACTACTTTACAAAAAATTCTTTAATTTCACAAAAAATGATCTGGAAACTACTAAGATATATTCGCGAGAAATATTTATGTTGTACAAAAATATAATAGTTGAATAGTTTTTTTCTGTATAAAGAAGAAAAATTCCGCATATTACAAAAAATAGTAGAAAAATTGGATTTCACGTAAAACCTTTAAATTTTACGAAAACCATGCAATGCTAGGCATATTTTACGTGAAATGAAACTCGATTCTTGTAATATAATTACTCAACAAAATATTCTTTAATTTCGCAAAAAATAATATAGAAACTACTGAAATATATTCGCGAAAAATATTTAATTTTTAAAGAATATAATAATTGGGTAGTAGTTTTCCGTATAAAGATGAAAAAATTTTGCATATTACAAAAAAAGTAGAAAAATTGGTTTTCACGTAAAATCTTTAAATTCTACCGAAACCATACAATGATAAGCATATTTTACGTGAAGTGATACCCAATTCTCGTAACATTACTACTTTATAAAAAATTCTTTAATTTCGCGAAAAATGATCTGGACACTACTGAGATATATTCGCGAGAAATATTTATATTGTACGACAATGTAATAATTGGGTAATAGTTTTCCGCATAGGGATGAAAAATTTCCGCATAGTACAAAAAACAGTAGAAAAATTTATTTTTACGTAAAACCTTTAAATTCTACGGAAACCATGCAACGCTAGGCATATTTTACGTGAAGTGATACCTAATTCTCGTAATATTACTATTTTGCAAAAAATTATTTAATTTCACAAAAAATGATTTCGAAACTACTGAGTTTTTTTTTTTTAGAAATATTTATATTGTACGATAATGTAATAATTGGGTAGTAGTTTTCTGTATAAAAATGAAAAAAATTCCGCATATTACAAAAAAAGAAGAAAAATTGGTTTTCACGTAAAACCTTTAAATTATACAGAAACCATGCAATGCTAGGCATATTTTACGTGAAATGAAACCCAATTCTCGTAATATTACTACTTTATAAAAAAAAAAAAACTTTAATTTCGTGAAAAATGATATAGAAACTACTAAATATATTCGTGACAAATATTTATATTGTACGAGAATATAATAATTGAGTAGTTGTTTTCCATATAAAGATGAAATATTCCGCATATTACAGAAAATAGTAGAAAAATTGGGTTTCACGTAAAACCTTTTAATTCTACAGAAACCATGCAATACTAGGCATATTTTACGTGAAATGAAACCCAATTCTTGTAATATAATTACTTTACAAAAAAAAAAGTTTAGTTTCGCGAAAAATGATATAGAAACTACTAAAATATATTCATGAAAAATATTTAATTTGTACAAGATTAGAATAATTGGGTATTAGTTTTCCGTATAAAGATGAAAAAATTCCACATATTAACAAAAACAGTAGAAAAATTGGGTTTCACATAAAACCTTTAAATTCTACGGAAACCTTGCAATGCTAGGCATATTTTATGTAAAATGAAACCCAATTCTTATAATATAATTACTGTACAAAAAAAACTTTGATTTCAGGAAAAATGATATAGAAATTACTGAAATATATTCGCAAGAAATATTTAATTTGTGCAAGAATATAATAATTAAGCAGTTTTTCGTATAGAGATGAAAAAATTCTGCATATTACAAAAAACAGTAGAAAAATTGGGTTTCACGTAAAATCTTTAAATTATATGGAAACCATGCAATATTAGGCATATTTTACGTGAAATGAAACCCAATTCTTGTAATATAATTACTTTAAAAAAAAGCTTTAATTTCGCGAAAAATGATATGGAAACTACTAAAATATATTTGCGACAAATATTTAATATGTACAAGAATATAAGAATTGGGTAGTAGTTTTCCATATAAAGATGAAAAAATTCTGCATATTACAAAAAAAGTAGAAAAATTGGGTTTCACGTAAAACCTTTAAATTTTACAGAAACCTTGCAATGCTACGCATATTTTATATGAAATGAAATCCAATTCTTGTAATATAATTACTTGACAAAAAAAACTTTCATTTCGCGAAAAATGATGTGGAAACTACTGAAATATATTCGCGAGAAATATTTAATTTGTGCAAGAATATAATAATTGAGTAGTTGTTTTTCGTATAGAGATGAAAAAATTCCGCATATTACAAAAAACAGTAGAAAAATTGGGTTTCACGTAAAACCTTTAAATTCTACGGAAACCATACAATGCTAGGCATATTTTACGTGAAATGAAACCCAATTCTTGTAATATAATTACTTTACAAAAAAAAACTTTAATTTCGCGAAAAATGAAATGGAAACTACTAAAATATATTTGTGACAAATATTTAATTTGTACAAGAATATAAGAATTGGGTAGTAGTTTTCCATATAAAAATAAAAAAATTCAACATATTACAAAAAATAGTAAAAAAATTGGGTTTCACGTAAAACTTTTAAATTCTACGGAAACGTTGCAATGCTAGACATATTTTATATGAAATGAAACCCAATTCTCGTAATTTTACTACTTTACAAAATAAAATTTAATTTCGCGAAAAATGATATGGAAACTACTGAGATATATTCGTAAGAAATACTTATACTGTACGAAAATATAATAATTGAGTAGTTGTTTCCCAGATAGAGATGAAAAATTCTGTATATTACAAAAAACAATAGAAAAATTGGGTTTCACGTAAAACCTTAAATTCTGCGCAAACCATGCAATGCTAGGCATATTTTACGTGAAATGAGACCCAATTCTTGTAATATAATTATTTTACAAAAAAAAACTTTAACTTCGCAAAAAATGATATGGAAACTATTAAAATATATTCGTGAGAAATATTTAATTTGTACAAGAATATAATAATTGAGTAGTTTTTTTTCGTATATAGATGAAAAATTCAGCATATTACAAAAAACAGTAGAAAAATTCGTTTCATGTAAAATCTTTAAATTATACGGAAACATTGCAATGCTAGGCATATTTTATGTGAAATGAAACCCAATTCTCGTAATATTACTACTTTACAAAAAAAAAACTTTAATTTCGCAAAATATGATATGGTAACTGCACAAATTTATTTACGGGAAATATTTAATTTGTACAAGAATATAATAATTGGGTAGTAGTTTTCCATATAAAAATGAAAAAATTCCGCATATTACAAAAAACAGTAGAAAAAATTGGGTTCCACATAAAAACTTTAAATTCTACGGAAACTTTGTAATGCTAGGCATATTTTATGTGAAATGACATTCTATGGTTTAATTGGCTTAAAAAGTATTACTTAATAATATAGAATTTTAATTAAACTCTTATGATCGGTTTACGGTTGAACTGATCAAACTGAACCGAACGGTCCAGTCCAATTTTGATAAAATTGTTATTTTGATATTGAGCCAAATGTATTTTATGGAAAAAAAATTAAAAGAACAAAAAATTGAAAACAAAAACCATTATGCACTACGGTTATATCTTTTAAATTACTAGTTCAAACGGAGGATGACTAAGCGCCAGTTTGGGATAGCTTTCAGCAGCCCTGAAAGCAGCTTTTAGCCAAACGATGAGGAACTTTACTTTGGCTGAAAGCTGCTTTTGGGGCTGCTGAAAGCTGCCTCAAATGCACAATTAGTAAAAGTTAGATTGTATTTAGGAAAGCACTGGAAAAATACTTAAAACTACTTTTAAAGAAAGCAATGAAACCTAGCTTTCCCTAACAGTACTTTCACTAACAGCAATCCCAAACTGGCCCTAACTTGGGTGGTTTGTTTATGAGAAGCGTGTGGATTTCACACGGAGGTGCATCGGGGGGAGATTTGGCGGAGTTGTTCTCTTAGAGATGAGGTGTGTGGTAACTGATGGGTGGTGTTAGATCTGACAAGTTGCTACCTTTATCCTCCCTTAATTAAATGAAGAAGTCATCGGTCATCACAATTGCAGGTCTAGCTTTCAAAGATCCTACTGCCATCTCTCTTTTGAATTCTTAAGGCATAAACTAGTTAAGAACGAGAAGCTTTGTGTTTCGTCCCATTAGGTGGTCAATGAAAGTGATGACCTCAAAATCGCATACTGTGGGATAAAGAAGTCTTGTGGGCTTGCAATGGGTTAAAGGAATGTGTTTTTTCATATACATGGCTCACCATGGTTAATGTTTTTTCTTAGTGCCATGTATCAATCATGCACGTGCCATGTTGGTGACATGTGGGGCATCTTAATTTGAAAATTTGATTCGACGATAATGTGGTATTACTCATCACATTGATCGGTCATGTTATCATTCCGGCATTCACTTTCATCGATATATAATCACATTAGATTGCAATTTTAGTAACTTTATTGATACAAAATAAAATTAAGTGAATATTGACATACAAACATATTATGCAAGAATATACTAAATATGTAGGATATGTTTATATATGTAGAATTTTTAAGTTTAGGGATGCATTTGTCATTGATCCAATTATTAATATTGTAGATTGAGAATCCAAAATTTTTAGTAGTTGAAGGTCTAAGTGGAGAATGAGGTGACATTTTATTGTAATAACACACAACGGCATCCGTGTGTCAAACTAATAAAATTATGTTAACTTACATCTCAATTAATAGAAAATGACATTATGTAACCAATTAGTTAATTATTCACACTTAATTATTAAATAGAATTATAAACTCTAAAATAAAAACTCTAAAAGTTAATTTTTAAATTCGAAAGCCTAAAATATATTATGTAGTATGATTTTATTGGCGTAGCAAACAGATAATATTATCTGAATGATAATTTCTAAATTTTCAAAAAGATTGTTTGCTTAGGGCTAGTTTGGGATTACTGTTAGTGAAAGTGCTGTAAGGGAAAGCTAGGTTTCATTGCTTTCTTTAAAAGTAGTTTTAAGTGTTTTTCCAGTACTTTCTTGAATACAATCTGACTTTTACCAATTGTGCATTTGAGGCTACTTTCCGCAGCCCTAAAAGCAGCTTTCAGCCAAAATAAGGTTCCCCTTACTTTGGTTGAAAGCTGCTCTTGGGGCTGTGGAAAGCAGCTCCAAACTAGCCCTTAGTTGCTTTTCTTTTTCTCCAACTTATTGCTTGTAAGCCATTTTCTTCCACGTGATCGTATTTTGTCATGTACCACTCTTTTAATTTTATTTTTTAAAAGAAAATTATTTTAACTTTTTTTTTTTTGTCTGTTTTTAGTGAATCCGATGGTGTTTTTATAAATTAGGCTTTTGGTTTTATATTTGTAAACATTGGACATGGATTTCAATAGGGTTTTTTTTTACCCAAATAGACCACAAGCCAACCAAAACTAGCTATAATATAACATACACGAGATTTGTTTGTTTTAATAATAATAATAATAATAATAATAATAATAATAATAATATAACAATAATAAATTGTTCATGAAAACTACATACATTGAATAGTCCGTCATTTCCTTTGTCCATTTTAAAAAGGAAAAAATTGAAGTATCTCATAAATGTTCTGCGCGAGCATCAATAGATGATTATAACCTCTCTGAAATTTATACAAACATCATTATCTTTTTATATTTTAGTTATCTAATTTATATCTTTATATATTTTGTCTTTATAACATTATGACTGACTTTATTTATTATTAGATCTTTTTCTATCAAATCTCTAACATAATATATATTAATTACTTATGGACTTTTATCGTCTCTTAAAATGTTCTATATTCAAGTTGTTTTAAAATAGATTCTGTAATTTTTTTTTTATACAACCACGACTTAGCATGCAGAAAAAAAATCCCGTAATAAGTGAAAAAATAATTTTGTGATGAAGGATCTTACATAATCAACAATACATAAAAATAAGGTTAATTCTGTGTGTAAATATTAGTAACGTCAATAATTTTAAAAAGAAAAATGTGTAACAATAGATGAAGAGAGGTTATAATGTGAGACATGAAAACGACATGTGGATATAAATTAACTGGGTAAAATTCGGAGAATTCGATCAAACATTATTTGCCATTATATAATGTTAGCAGACCACAAGAATATACCTGGGACCAGTGAGAGAAGTACACTAGGCTGGCATATATGCCGACCATCTCTCTGGGCCGCAATTTAGGAAATCTATTTCAAAATTGCATAAAAATATTTAAACGTGTTAAAACTGTCTAAAAAAGGTTTTAAAAGCATCTATAAATTGTCTAACATTTTATAACAAGTGTTGAAAAGTGTTTTAAAATATGTCTAAAAAATATTCAAAATTGATTAAAACTCTTTACAATTATTTAAATATACTTATAAATGTTTAAAGTATATACAAAATATTTAAATCCTTTTGGAGAAGGGGAGGTGGCAACTCTAGGGTTTTTTCCTAGGTCTTGTTAGAGTTTGTCTATAGATTTTGTTAGAGTTTATCTCTAGATTCCGTTAGAGTTTCTTACTTTTTTGCGTACATAGTTGGTTTTCCTTAAATTTCTAGGATTTTTTGGTTTTTATTTGACAGTTTTCATTTCTTCATTGGTAGTTCTGTTAGAATTACTGATTTTTTTTTATTTTTTTCTATTGTTGGTGGTGATGGAAACTGTGCACGGTCTGCAACGATTAATTTTAACATATGAGATTATAGTCCTATAGTAGGTTGGAGTGACAATTATAGCAGAACGAGTTAAATGTGGATTTATGGCTGCAGGGATAAGTTGATTCCGAATATCTCCTCCCCACTGTAGGAGCACAATGTAGAGATGTTGACTTATAGGTATGATGTCCTAACCATAGCTATTAGTTTTTGTGAAGCATTAAGTTAAATCAAGTCATTAAGAATTAAATTCAATTTTATTTGAGTTTATTGTTAATATTTATGGATGATATTACTACTCATTCATTTATTTGTTCAACTATATATAATTTGATAAAAGTATTTAATATTAGGTTTAATTTTTTGAAACGGTCTGCAAATAAAGGAGTTCTACATAGAATTGCTTATTCTTGGACACCACTTTTCTTTCACGGATTTGTGATCTTCTTAATTTAAGCAATTGAATTTTATGTTTCATTCAAAATTTTTGTTTAAATCTTTTAAGCAATTTTTCAAAAAAAAAAAAAAAATTCAAAATCTTTAAATAACTTTACAAAATTTTCAACTACTTTTTAAATTCTTTTGAATACATAGTTGTAAAACTTTATGAAATTTTTTGAGGCAAAATACATATGTTGCCCCTAGAAGTTGACTTAAAACGTCTACTGTTACCCACAACTTATAAGAAGTCCATTTAGCCCACTCAAATTGACAAAAGTGATATGTTATGCCCTTTTAATTTGATGTGGTAGAGAAATTGATAGGCTATAATTCTTATGTCCGTAAAGATAAAAATGTTAAATATTTAATAATAAAAAATAAAAAAAAATTATCCCATTATCTTCATCCCTCTTCAACCTCTCTAACGCCATTCACTTTTACCCCCTTTCCTTTCCTTAGCCTTAAACTCTTCAAAATCAATCATTCCATCTCCATCACTATCGACTCCATTAATCATCTTCTTACATTCATTGATTGAGTAAACTTTTGGAAATCAATGAATCCATTGTCGTTGGAATCGAACTTCTTTATCATCTTTTGTAGCTCCTCCTCATTAGCCTACCATAGATGTTAATATCAAATTTCTTGAGAACTTGATCCAATTCATGAATCTGAGGTCGAATTTTGAGAGCGGGAGATCTTGATCCAGTCAATGGAGGGGTGATGAGTGATTTCTTCAATTTCTTATGCAAAAACTTGATTATCTAAATCTTACGCAAGTATACACAGTCAATCGCAATAATAATCTGAAGTATTCTAGAGTTGAACCTAAGGGAGGAAATTAACCACAATTTTAATTAATTCTAGTTTAAAAGCAATGATTAAGATTTTGGTTTTTAATTATGATTACTAAAGCAATAAAGATAAGAAATCAAACAATGGGGAGAGACACAAGGGAGTCGGGTTGGACCTAATCCAGGCAATCAACTATATTATCACCATATTTTCAACAAACAATTACAATGACAAATGTTCCTGAGGTATCTTAATACTCTGTCGAGCTATTAAGTTGTGCCTAACTAATTGTGATTATCCATCGATTTCTCACTGACATTAATTAAACCCTTTAAGCCACAAATATATTGTCACAATTAATCCTAACTATGTCTAGTCTAGGTTTAATTGTGTCTATCTTTCTAGTTCTGGAGTCACACTTCACATGTCAGTTCATCACATAAATCCTAGGACTAAATCATGCACTCGAGAAATATAAATTTATAAATAATTGCAAGGAAGATAAATGTAATAAGAAAGGTAATTCCATTGAATTAAACTTCAAAAATTCAATAGGATGATATACAATTGATTACCCCAAACTAGGCTGCATTTCTAAACCTAGTTTGGGGATTTGGCTACTCATGACTAAGTTAAACAAATAATCAAAAGAAGAACTACAATCCATAATCAAAAGACGAAAAGAGAAGAGATAAAGAACTCATTGGAGAATTTAAGTGAACTCTGACGAATTCGATGAATAATCCATCGAGTTGTAAAAACACTTGTTCTTCATGTTGGTGACTTCACGTCTTCCCCAAAGTACACGTTGAAAACAAAAACTAAGACTAAATGAATTCTTCTCTACTTTTCGTTAAAAACTAAAACAAAAAGGGAGATAATAATCCCTTTCTTAAAAATAAGAAGTCCTAAAATTAATCCAACTCTACAAAGGAATAAAAGAGATATATCTTATTTGGAATAGAAAGAATACAAAAATAATTAAAAAAAAACCCTATTGAAAAGGTTTTAAACTCTTTCTTTCCAAGTCAAATTCGCAGCTCCTAAAAGGCCCATCAATAAAGCTGGCCCAATTGATATTTTCAGCTCCAAAACTCAAAATTCTGCACCCCATAAGGCATGGTCATGCCTCAAGACTTCTCCCCAGCTGCTTCAATCCAATTTTGCTTCTTTTTCATCTCGAAGGCCCTAAAATGAAAAACAACGCAAAAGAAGTAAAATCTGCCTAAAATAAAGTAAAAATAATCAATTGTAACTCATAAATCAAGGCAAAATAAGTGCATAAAATGCACATATCAAACTTCCACACACTTAAGCTTTTACTTGTCCTCAAGTAAACAAAATATTTCTAACTCCCAAAAACAAAACAAAAAGAACATTGAGAGATAATAAAAGATTCAACTTTAAAGTTTCAAATCTCCAAAAACCAGATTTTCAACAACATCCAATAAATCCAACACACTATATCAACAAAAATGTCACAACAAATTTGGCATTTAACCTCACACTTATGCATTCAAAGCAACTCAATTAACTTCCATAATATGATTTGCATCACTAAAAGAGTAGACATCTAAGTCGCTCCCCAGTCAATCACATAAATGAAGATCAATGGGACTTTTATTTTCTATGAGCGCCTGATTTTCCCGACCTTGATGATGATAAAATACCAAAATGTCATTCACTTTTACAGTTTTTCAAGAGAATTGATCCGCGAAGTGAGAATTCAAGTTTATACAGAGCTTAGAAGAAGAAACCAAGAAAGCTGGAAGAATTAGGACTAGAAATGAGACAACAGCCACATGACCATAGGACCAGCCGGATGGCTCTTGATTGGATAGCCCTACGGCTATTGATGTGTCATTAGAATGTGCATGAAAGGGACAGTTGTTTGGATTATGGGGAGACAACAAATTTTCCACCTAATTCTTCAAATTACAGGGTTTATGTCTTTGGTTTGAAGGGAGATCATAACAACTAAGGAAGGAGAACAATCAACAAAAGAAAAGCATCAGCAAAGAAAAGAGAGAAAGAAACTTAGATAAATTTTAAAAGAAAAACCTAAAAGCTCAAATTCAACCTTAATCTTTGATGAAAAAAAACCTTATATATCCATCTAGAGGTCATCCTCGACCTAAATTCAAGATGAATTGGAGCAAGAAGCTGGGTAATTGGATTTGATTTTGGATTTGGAGCAAGAGGAAGCATAAGTTGGAAAATTTAAATTCTCACTTCAAAATAGTATTTTTGAGGATCAAAACTAGAAAAACACATCAAAGGTAAAGTTCCTGAGAGGGCTTAAACCTATTTGTCGCTTTCTGGGTTGATTTTGGTGTCATTTCATTCATTTCATCCTGCTCCATTTTTCTGTGTTGCTGGTAAACCGGAGCCACACGGGTATTGCTATAGCTGCACGGCTATTGTTTATGAGTCGTATAATTGTTATTTATTTTAGAATTTAGTGATTTCAAATTTTAGCAATTTCTCTGGCTCATTCAAAACTAGAGCCGTATAAGTATTCTAATAGCCGTACAGTTGTTGTTCTTACATCCGCACGACTATTGTCTTGATTCCATAATTGCATTTTTGTTTATTTTTCATACATTTGCATATCATTTTGACTTAGATTTAATTTTTGTATTTATTTTCATAGACTAGTTCAATGATAGAAACACCAGTTTCTTGACTGTAAACCGACATTTTGTATGTGAAAATAATAAACCGGACAAAATGATTTTCAAAATGAATTTCTAGTCCCATAAAACTGTATTTTAAAATGTTTTCCAGGTCAAACCGAGTTAATTTGTCGAATTCTCTCGGTTTTCCCCATTTCACATCCCGAGTTATCTTGAATCCCCGTGTTGTCTGTTTGAGTCCTACTTGTAAATATATTTATTGTGCCAACTTGGTTTTATAGCTAGATGTATGTTAGGTTAGATGTATGTTTAGCTTTTCATTTTTAGACATTTCATGTATATAGGTGACTGTATTCCTTAATCTCGTTTTATTGAATGTATCCCTTAGGTTAGTCATTTGATTAGTTTGTATATATTTTAAATTTCCCAAATTTATTTAGTGCTTTTTGAATTTATTTATCAATTTCAGCATTTATATTCCTCGTGTGTGAGCATTGAATAATAAACCAAGATAAAATTAATCGTAGCAATATAAAAGGTATTGATATAAAATTGTTAAAAACATTTTCAATTGAGAGGAAATAAGTGAGTTGTCCGACCCGATCTTTGATTAAAAGATATAGCAATTCGTAGCTCGTCTCAGCTATACCGCAATTTCCTAGTTGTGCTGAGCCGGGTGGCGACTCCTATCACTTTTAGTGAGAGCCTTCGAGTTTGTTCGTTTTCTCTCTATAAAACCCATATTCATATAAAACCCTATTTAATTCTCCTGGCCTGCTTACGAGGCCCGTGCTTTTTAGGATCGCCCGCTCATATTTTCCACACAAATTTATTAGGCACAACACGATTGATTGATCGATTTCATTTGATTTCATTTCTCATAACTTTCGACCTTACTTGAGATGTTACTTAGCCTTTCCAAATGAAAAACAAAGATGGAGCAAACACAATGCACTCAACTTATTCGACTAAGCACAATCATCAAGCAACTACTTGCATTATTCATAACTTTACCTTTAGAGTAAAGCTAGCAAAATAATTTTTTATCTTTGAATTGACTTTTTGTCATTTTAGTTAAGCACAAACAATTTATAACTTTTATCTTCAAAATAAAGCACACAATTTGCCTATTTCATCTTTTTACTTATGATAAATCAAAAAGGAGTTTCTTACAAATCTATGTCTCAAGTGATATATCTCAATCTCAGAGTCTATATCATTACAAAGATTTCAATCAATTGGGGCCTCATGTTGCATTTTATATAAACGTCTCTATCAATAAGCATACCAAACCCAAAAGGATGTACAAAATGTGTTTTTTCTAATTATTGTAAAAAAATTGTCTAAAAGGAGTTGGATAAAATTTTATTGCAAGCGACAAACATAAGGCCAAAGAAGATAAATACCACAAAAGACAATGCCAAAAAGTAATTATAATTCCCCTTCCCCACACTTAAAACACACATTGTACTCAATATGGATAAACCAATAATAACTAGAAATAAAAAGAATGAAACAAAAGAACTCCCCTGGTTAATGAAGGTTAGAGTCCAGGTGCTATTATGAAGGAGATGGGCACGGTGGATCGCGTCCCATGATGTGATAAAGCTTGAAGATATTGGTCTCAACGGTGGAAATCTTATGAAAAACCTACTACAAAAGATCATACTCTGCCTGCAAATCAATAAGATCAAAAGTAGAGGCCTCAGCAGGAGGGACCGAACAAGTCGATTCCTCCTTAGCACTTTGAAGAGTGTAGCCCTTGAGGTGACTCCCACCACCTTGTACTCACCAATACAAAAAATTATCATCCCTTTGACTTACAATGCCTATACTTCTAAGACAAGAAAGGTTTAGAGGCATAACGCCATAAGCAATATACATGTTAGTGCAAGACAAGTCAATCAACTTTTCATGAACAACTAGGCAAATAATAACCGATCCTAAAATCAATGGTCGATCATGACCAAGAGCATACTTGAATTGGTCTGGTATCCAAAACCCTGGGTTAACCTTAATCTTGTTCTCCATACACCATAGGAAAAATAGTTCAACTTTATTACAAGTAATAGACAAATCTTTCCTACCATAAAATGCAAAAGCTAAATATCTATGAATGTTTTCCCAAACTGGTTTTTTCAAAAATTAAGCTTTAGTATGACTTGAATTATAAGACTCAACATCAAAAGACATAGCGACCTAAACATCCTTAGACACAAATCAATACAAGCCAATCTATACTCATCTGACTTAGTAAATTCATGATCAATAAAGCCACAAGATAAGTTAAACTCAGTTATGGACTCCTTAAACTCCTTTCCTCTTAACCGATACTTAACCAATTTAGGTGTGTCAATTGTGAAGTCCTTAGGTTTATCGAATTTGAAAGTAGTGTAAAACTCTCTAATTAATTCAATATATCCTGGACAGGCCATTGCAAAGAACGGTTTCCATCTAATATTATTAACTAAACAAGCATATTCATCAACCAACCCAAACTCAAGCAACAAATCCATATCAATAGATTTGGAAGCAATGAAATCTTTCTTATGAATTACATTATGACATGCCTTTTGAGACTTAGAAAATTGTAAATTACCATGAAAATGAGAGTTGAGAAGAGAATAAGTTGTACCTTTGGGTAATTGATAATGAGCTCGAAATACCTTAGTGCCCGGATGCTTCACCGGATGAGGAGGAATGTCCTACTACTCGGAGTCAGAAAAATTATCTGGTGAAGAGGGAATTAGGTCAACAACCGGGGAATCTTCCCTTGCCCATTTAGAAGTCGATCTTGGTCAAGAAGGAGTTAAAGAGGAGGCTGTTTTTATCTTTTTGGATTGAGCGGCTCCCTTGTTGGCTGGAGCAGGGTTCTTTAATGGTGGAACGATGATTCAGATTGGTGAACTGCCGTCGTCGACAGTAAATGGGGGAGGCAACGGCTGTGGCACAACTGAACCAGTTGCAGTCCTTACAGTTGGTGTGACTTTAGGCGATAGAGATATGAATGGATAAGACACGAATAGCAGAGGGATAGATGAGGCAAGGCATCAACAAGAGGCTGGTATCACAGGTGCGTTCCTCTTCCATGAGGAAAAAGGATGTTGGGATGAGCTTATGATGGAGGACTTCCTTCGAACGACCATAACTTTGGTCCATGCCATGAGAGAGAGGATGGAGAAGCTAGTGCTGGATCGATGGCAGAAAAAATGGCTGGATGGTTGAGGAAGAAATTTGTATAGGCTGCGACTGAGATTGATGGACTGTCATGACCGACAATAAAGGTGGGAAGTGATGATTGTTGCGTGATTGACTCAGTCGCGATCCCTGCTGCTAGGAGACTTTAGTTGATAGAGATATGAACGGTGCATTAGACTGACAAGAAGTGGATGGCGATAGAGATGAGGCAAGGGGCGGCCCAAAAGCAGTTGGTGATGGCCGCGTAATTCTCATTCCCTGTTTATCAGGGTGCCCTAAAAATGATGCTATTATGGAGGACTATCGTCGGCCAGCTGTGACTTTTACCTTTGCCATAAGGGAGAAGGCGAAAAGGCTGGTAGAGAATGAGGCAACAATTGATCAAGGCTGGAGGATGATTTTGTGGCGGCAGCTGAAAAGGAAGAAGAGATGAAGTTAAGGATTTCGACTATCTCCCAAATTTTTTTAAAAATAAATTAAAAAAAATAACATTCAATTTTTCTCCTAAATTAGCAAAAAGAAATAAATTAGAGCTTTCCTCAAGGCAAGGTCATGCCTTGAGGAAACTCTACAATAAAGCTATAATTTTTTCCTTTAAACAAGGGCATGCCTCAAGAATGCACATTTTATAAGAATCCTAGAGCTGAAGGATGTTTAAACACAAAATAGAACATTCCTCAAGGTAAAATCATTACTTGAGCATTCTTCAGTACTAAAATTT
Source organism: Euphorbia tirucalli (assembly GCA_039660915.1). Taxonomy (NCBI): domain Eukaryota; kingdom Viridiplantae; phylum Streptophyta; class Magnoliopsida; order Malpighiales; family Euphorbiaceae; genus Euphorbia; species Euphorbia tirucalli. The sequence continues at coordinate 19,467,932 of CM077634.1, read as the reverse complement.
TCACAAAAAAACCAGGCATAAAGCATAGGCATGCCTTAAGGAAAGAACCCAAAAAAATCAAACTTTAAGCAAATAAAATTCTAAAAAAAAACAAAAAAAAAAAAATAATTAACCAACAAAATAACATAAATTAGTAAAAATTGGGTTGCCTTTGAAAATAGCACGTTTGTTTATCGTCTTTGGCTAGACATTGTCCAATGTTTAAGTTTCATGGTAAAAAAAGATTGTGTCGACACCAGAAACACTATCTCCTTTAAAGTAATGCTTTAATCTTTGTCCATTGACCATGAATGGTCTCCATTCGTCTCCTTATATCTCAATTACTCCATAAGGATGGACCTTAGTCACCACAAATGGTCCCGACCATCTAGACTTTAATTTTCTTAGAAATAATTTAAAAAGAGAGTTAAATTATCAAACTTTTTGGCCCACTTTAAATTCTTGCCTCAAAATTCTCTTGTCATGCCATGACTCCGTTCATTCTATGTAAATTCGAGCGTTCTCAAAAGAGTCACGCTGGATTTCATCCAATTCCTGCAATTGAATCAATTGTTTTTCACTTGCATCTTTCAAATCACAATTTAATTGTTTCACAACCCAATAAGCATGATGTTCTAATTCAACAGGAAGGTGACATGCTTTACCAAAAACCAACTACTAAAGGGACATACCTGAAGGAGTCTCAAATGTTGTCCTATAAGCCTAATGCATCATCAAACTTCTAAGACCAATCTTTCCTAGAGGCATTAACAATTTTCTCTAAGATACTTTTAAGTTCATGGTTAGAAACCTCTACTTGTGCACTAGTCTGGAGGTGATAAGTTGTATCAATTTTGAAGTGACAACCATATTTACCTAACAATGTTTAAAATTGATGATTCTGAAAATGCACACCATTATAAGAAATTATAACTCTAGGGACACCAAATCTAGAAAATAACTATTTTACAAATTTAATGATACTATTAGTAGTATTATTTGGTAATGCAGCTACCTAAACCCACTTAGAAACAAAATCGACACCCACCAGAATATAAGTGTTACCGTTAAATGGAGGGAATAGTCCCATGAAGATTTGCCCCATTTCCTCATCGGGCACACATCTTCTCACTATTCCATTAGTGCTTCTTCTGAAGAGGAGTAGTTCATCCCAAAAGTAGTGCTTATAATCATGCGAAATAATATGAAATACCAAAAAGTTAACAATGTCAGCAAACCATGGCACAGAAACAGAACTAATTGCTCAAAACTTTTCATCAAGGAATTCTTTATTGATAAATTCATCAATGTTCTCCTCTACATGTTCTAACTGAGATAAGTGATCCACTACCAGGTTCCCATTACCCTTCTTATCTTGGATATCCAACTCAAACTCCTACAACAACAAAATCTATCTTTTTAGTCTAGGCTTGGCATCCTTTTTAAGGAATAGGTACTTGATAGCTGCATACTCTGTATAAATGATTACTTTCAAACCCACAAGATAGGAATGAAACTTATCAAGTGCAAAGACTACAACTAAAAATTCTCCTCTGTGGTAACGTAATTTAATTAAGCATCATTCAACACTTTGCTCGCATAATATATAACATGCAAATTCTTACCTTTTCATTGCCCTAACACTACACCTAATGCAAAATCACTTGCATCACACATAAGTTCAAAAGGAAAACTCCAATAAGGAGAGATAATAATAATAGGAGTTGATCAAGGCTTGCTTAAGAGTTTTAAAAGCAGCTAAACATGCATCATCACAAGCAAAAGTGGTATCTTTAACTAAAAGATTACACAATGGTTTAGTAATTTTTGCAAAATCCTTAATAAATCTCCTATAAAAACCTGCATGTCCTAAGACACTTCTTACCGCTTTCACAGAAAAAGGTGGGGTAGAAAAAGGTGGGGGTAACTGTGAGCGGACGATGTTTTTTCGGAACGCGCCGTGAAGCGGGAACCGGGGATTTTCTTTTTGAGGTGATGATGTGTGGTTTTGAAAATGGGTTTTAATCTTCTTTAACAAAGCCTTTCATTTTTTTGGAAAAACCCTTTTTGTAGAAAACTTAATTGTAAGTGTGAATTTTGGAAAATAGGTTTTTAGAAAATCCCAATTGAAACTTAAAGATCTCGAAACCTAAATTTTGAGATTAGATACAGAGTCGACACCCGGATCAGCTCATCCGGGAAATTCCGGTACAGCTCCCTACCAAGTGTAGATACGGTACCTAATCCAGAGATTCAAGGTTTGGGCAAGACATCTACTAATCCTCAAACTTGTTTTCAATCATTATTTCATAATGTGATATGACATCCACTTAAATCTACCCATTTTATCTTCTTTTATTTTTAGTTAATGCTGATACATATGACATAACTATAAATCCAAAATAAAGTGCAGAAAAGTAAAAGAGCAGGAAAAGTAAAGTAGAGGCCAAATTATACAACCCATAAAAAGAAAAAGCTCTCATCCTCACCATTACAATCGCCTAGATACACGAAAATCTAAAAAAGTATAATCGCCAAGAATACACGATTTAGTCTATTAAATACATCCAAAAATAAAAATAAAGAAAAATAAAAGATGCAAGACAAATTGGTTAGCACAGATATGTAAATCATATCAAGGACTCACATAAGACAGAATAGGGGTATTTTGGGAAACGGGGATCATACATAGGGGGGTAATCAAGAAGTTTGGCCGACTACTGGATTAGACCTGGAAAACATTTTATTGAAACGCCCTGTAGATTTTGTGGATGAAAAATCATTTTTGAAAACAATTTGGCTCATTTTACATGCATTTTCCAACTTTTAGCGGGCCGGATATCCCGGAACCTAGAGGTCCCATTCGTGAGTGGGCCTAAATTAGACATCCATCTAAGGTCCAAAAGTGTAAACACGCTAAAAATCTGTTTTGAATTGAAATGAGACACAAAATTACAAGTTAAAGGCCAAAAAGGGCAAAACTGTAATTCAGTTTCTCGAGATACAGCCGAGCGGCTGTAGTGCTCCAGAATCTATTTCGGTTTTATTTTCTCATTTTGAAAATTGTTTTAGAATTTTTATGATTTTGAGGGATCTGGGATTTCTGGAAACTCATAAAACTCCACGAAAATAGATCCAAAGCGGATCAAATGAGTCCGAAAATCCCTAAAAACCTAAAATCACCAAACTTTAACATTACATCCATCAATTATAAATCCAAAAACCGAAAATCAAACATATATGGATGTAACTGACCGATAATAATCATGAAAAACACATTTAATTTAAAGAACGGAAGCGTTATCGGTCAATTTGGGGCATTCGGAGCTTCTGCCCCTGAAGATTACAACCGAGCAGCTGTAATCAGAAGATTACAGCCACGCGGCTATAGGTTACAGCCGCACCCCTGTAGATTACAGCCGAGTGGCTGTAATCATCAAGTGGGGCGGCTGTAACCGGGCTCACTTCCAGAATCACAAAAAACACAAAATCACAAACAAACAGCACCCAGAATGAATAAAAAAGAGTTTTTAAGGCCTCTCAGAATATACCTTGACTGTGTTCCGGCGTTTTGGATCGCCAGGAATGGATTCGGATGCCAAGAAACGCCTTGCAATCACGAACAACCTGAAAACATATGCAATCTTTGAAGCTTAAATGGAACCCCGAATCAAATTGAATGTGTGTTTACAGATTAGAACCACCCCAGAAAATTAATCCCCGAAGAATTCCAATTGTTTCTATGTATTTAATTAAGGTTTTTTTATCGTTTTCTTTTAGAGTGGTTTAATTTTCTCTCTTTTTCTCCCTCAAATCTCTCAAGAACCCTAATTCTCTAGAATCTGTGGCTGCTCCTCTATTTCTTTGTGTTCTGTTAAATCTGTCTACCCTAATTCCCGTTCTTTTCTTTTTATAATTCTCCAATTAGGTTAAAAATCAGAATTTAAGACTGATTTTTTGCTAATTAGGAAACCTGGTGATTACAGCCACGCGACTGTAGTGGCCTACAGCCGTGCGGCTATAGTCACCAGACTTGCCTACTTTTACGTTTTTTGCCTTTTCTCTTCGGTTCTTCTAAACGCCCACTCGACCTGCTTTGGGGTTCCGTACCAAGACTTGTTCCGTGAAAAAGGTAATAATGGCTTTCATCATTGAGGTCAGAAAAAAACCGTGCTCACAGTAACTTCTCAATTACCTAAATTTTTGCTTTATCTACCTCTATTCCTTGAGCTGAGATTTTATGGCCTAACACAATGCCCTTAGCAACCATAAAGTGGCATTTTTCCCAATTAAGCACTAAATTGGGGCATCTTTGTAAAACTTTCTTAAGATTAGTTAAATAAGAGTCAAATGAAGAACCAAATATAGAAAAATCATCCATGCAAATCTCAATAATATCTTCGAACATATCAGAGAAGATGGTCTTCATACACCTCTAAAACGTAGTAGGTGGATTACAAAGACCAAAGGGCATTCTCCTATAAGTAAAAGGGCCATAGGGACAGGTAAAAGTGGTCTTTTCCTGATCTTTAGGAACAATTGTGTGAGCGAGTGACATTTTCAATGGAACGTGGACTCCCTTTCTGAAGGGGCACCTCGATTTCGGGCAGATCCCTCCCTCGCGTAGGGTTTTTGGATTAGAAATTCGTTTTTAGAAAATTAGATTATTTCGTAAAAGAATCGAGACCTAAATCTCGATAAAAAGTGTAGGAGTCGCCACCCGGCTCAGCTCAACCGGGAAATTACAGTGTAGCTGAACCAAAGCGGGAACTGCCACACTTTTCAGAGATCTAGGTTCGGACAAGTCCCTTATTTCATGTCTAATCAAAATAAATACGACCAATGTTCTATGATGACACTTTAAATTTCTAAGAATTGATTTTATTAAATTGAAACATACAGCATGCACACAAATAAAGATAAAGCAGTAAATATATATAAATTATTACAACCCAGTCGAATAAAAATAAAAACTCTCGACCTCACGTTACAAGCGCCTAGAATATACGAGAATCTAAAAATTACAATGCCAAGAATACACGAATTAAGCTATAAATTATATTAAAAGTAAAAATAAAGAAATTAAAGCTGCAATACAAATGGTTAGCACAGCTTATAGCACACCACAAATTGGACTCAAATAGGACAGAATTGGAGATTTTAGAGATCGGGGGCATGCATCTAGGGGGATAACCAGGTCGTCTCGGCTAGCCGGCCCGATTAGACCTGGAAAACATTTTGAAACGTCCTTGTATTTTGGTTTTGTGAGAAAATCGTTTTGAAAACATTTTTCCGGTTTAATTTAATTTAACACGTGAGGTGGGTCGGTTTTCGGGAGAATCAGGACTCCGTTGTGGTGTTGTTCTAAATGCAATTTCACTGTAAATTAAATCTAAGGTAGTGAATGCACACAACAAAATTCATTTTTGGTGATTTTCTGGTTTTTCTGAATTTTTAGGATTTTTATGAATTTTTGTGATTTTTATGAATTTTTGTGGGTTTTTCCGGATTTTCTACTTCTGGGCGAGCTTTACAGTCGTGCGACTGTAGATTACCCTCAGCAGAAATCGCCAAATTTATTTAAATGAAAATGTAAAAACCGGGGAAATTTAATAATAGTTGTACGACTATAGTCAATATGGTATGACTGTAATTACAGTCCTATCCCTGTTCTTTGTGACAAGAACAGTTATACGACAGTTCTTAATTTCTAGAAACAGAAAGCCAAGAAAAACAAGTTTTATGCACAAAAATCAACCAAAACACCCAGAAAACACAGAAAAATAGGGGATTGAGGTATGTTTACCTTTTTGGCGCTGATCCACCATAGGAATGACCCCTGGCAACGCACCAATCCACTTCAAATAGCTCCTTTTGCTTGGTAAGTCAAGGTTGCAAAATGGGTCCGAAAATCTCCAAAACGTTACGGATTTATGTAGATTTAAGTCTGGAAATCGATTTATATTTTGTGTGACAAGTTTAACCTATGATTTCTAATTGATTTTAAGCATTAACACTCTGAAATTAAAAAGAAAAGAGTAGAAGAAAGCTTGAGGTCTTGGTTTCTCTCTTTTTTTTTCTCTTTTCCTCCAATTTCTCTCTCAAATGTTTTGCTCTCAATTATTTCCGCCAAAAGGTCCCCCTTTCTTGCTGGTTTCTACCTCTTATCCTCCTTTGCTTCTGAAAATCAACGAGCATTAATTGCTCTGATTTTGCCCTAAATTTTTTATTTGAAAGGTATGGGCTCTGCAACCTGCCTCGGCTGTACAGTCGTATGACTGTAACAATATCCCACGAGTGTAATTATAGTCGTGGTAATCAAGCCCTTTTTTTTAAAGAACCAGAAAATTCCGTGTTCACAGGCTGCCCCTCATGTAGCTAAAGTCCGATTCTTTGCACGTATTTAGGTACATGATAAAGAACACGGGATCAAAGGTAGTGTGCACGTGTGTGGCTTATGTATTAATTCTTTGAGACTTTTGGCAGTCAGGTGGTCCATATGCCTTTCGCATGAGGAAACACCAGGAAGAGATGATTTTTTTGGAATCAAATAGCCACGTATGACCTACCATGCAGAGCCATAGTGTTTGTAGTGTGCAATTGGTAAGCGTATTTATTCCTTGATCGATAATTTTGAAACAAAAATTTTTGCCCCTTCGATCAAGAATAAATACGGGTAGATGCATTTTTGGTTACCTTTTATTCATGTGCAACTTGGCGCACTCAACGGACTGAGACTGAATTTTGGGTTCCCTTTTAAAGTCATGGTGAACTAACTTTGTTGAAATGCGTGACAACTGTGTCCAACTTGGCACACTCAACTGAATGAGATTGAATTTTTGGTTCCTTTTTAAAGTCGTGGTGGACTGCAATTTGTTGAAATGTGTGATAGCCGTGTGCAACTTGGCGCACTCAATGGACTGAGACTGAATTTTGGGTTCCTTTTTAAAGTCGTGGTGGACTAAGATTTGTTAAAATGTGTGACAGCAGTGTGCAACTTGGCGCACTCAACGGACTAAGACTGAATTTTGGGTTCCTTTTTAAAGTCGTGGTGGACTAAGATTTGTTAAAATGTGTGACAGCCGTGTGTAACTTGACGCACTCAACGAACTGAGACTGAATTTTGGGTTCCTTTTTAAAGTCGTGGTGGACTGAATTTATTGAAATGTGACACAGCCATGTGCAACTTGGCGCACTCAATGGACTGAGACTGAATTTTGGGTTCCTTTTTAAAGTCGTGGTGGACTGTGATTTGTTGAATTGTGTGACAGCGTGTGCAACTTGGCACACTCAACGGACTGAGACTGAATTTTGGGTTCCTTTTTAAAGTCGTGATGGACTGTGATTTGTTGAAGTGTGAAGATCTGGTACGACTTGGCATCCAGGATACGTCAAAAATGCAATTTTGCGAAATTGTACATACAGTGAATTTTTCATGATTTTCCTCAGGTTTCGTGCCCCTGGACGAGGCGGACCATTATCAGAAAAATTAGTCGCTGACGTGTTAGTCCTGCAAAATCACTAAAATATCTTCTCGTGGGGAACATTAAAGATTCGGTGCTAAAATGGGCTTTAGAAAATAAATAAGGAAATAAGACAATTTTTTTTTCCTTTTTACTCTTACAGTCATACGACTGTATTTGAAATGCAACTCCAGTTGTACGACTGTAGACGAAATACTGTCGTACGACTGTACTCCGAGGGCAGAAAGAATCAAAGGGGCGTTCGCCCCTTCGTTTCTCATTTTCATTCTCCTTTCATTTTCTCTCAAGATAATCCGATTGCAAACCTCCAAATTCATAAAAATGTTGAAGAAACTCGGAAAGAAATTGAAGAAGCTTTCTCCCAACCTGATTCAGGGACCTAGAAATACGCAAGATATTCCGTTTTTCAGTGTTTCGAACGGATATGGCCACTCGCGCTACATGGACCATTTTGGGGTCTGTTTCGGGTCGGAGATCCCTATCTTGCTGGAAATGGGTTCCCATTTATCTTCACTTCAGGTTGGTACCCGAATCCGAGCCTTAATTTGGAGTTTTTCAATATTTTTCCTTTTGAATTTTTGGATTTGATTTGCATTATTTACTGCTTTCTAGGTGAATTGATTGAGTAGAATGCATGCTAGGAGCCCTCTGTAGTTCATAGGAATAAAAATCTAGGAAAAACAAGTTAGAAATCGTAAAAAAATGCATTTAGAATGAATTCTGTCCGCAGGTTATGAATAGTCGTGCGACTGTTCGACAATTTTATGAACAGTCGTACGAGTGTAGCATGAACAGCAGTACGTCTGTTGTTACGCACGTGTGACACGTGTTACAGTCGTATGACTGTAGCAAATTTTCATTTTTTTTAATGATGATGATCAATGATTAATGAGATATTTATTATAATATATGCATGCCCCTTTTTTTTATAAAATTAATGATGATGATCAATGATTAATGTGATAAACTGTGCAAAAATTAAATATATATTCGTTGTACTTCCTGAATGTGTAGGATCGGGAGATTTCTGGCTGTGGAAATCTCTCTTTACCCCGGGTCTGATGGGGTCGTCTCCCCAAGTCTGTGAGGGCCCGAGTTAGGCTCTTGGGCTTGGATTCTGTCACTACCGAAGAGTACTCCCCATACTACTCATGCTGTGATGATGGCATTGTGTGAGAGGTGGGTCTGTACCACTTATACCTTCCACCTGCCCATTGGAGAGTTCACCGTCACTCCTTCAGACTTTGCGGCGATCACGGGTTTTGGGTTTGGCGGGACGCCAATCAGGTTCAACTGCTACCTAACACGTCATCAACTGGTGGATGACTACATCAGTAGGTTGATTGGCTGCACCTCTGAGAGGGGGAAGATTCTGTGCTTCAGGGTAGAGGCCTATTGGGCTACTCGCCCGAACCCTTTGGAGGAGGACGTGGAGAGGTATGCTCGGGGCTACATGCTCGTTCTGTTGTCTTGCACCCTATTCCCTATTGGGTAGAGTACTTGTCGCATGATGCTGCTCCTGACTCTGGAGGATTTAGCTGCCTTTCCTACTTTGGATTGGGCCCGAGCTGCTCTTGGGCAGCTGTATTATAGATTAGACCTGTGTGCCAGAGGGAGGCAGCAGGAGATTTTGAGTTTCTGGCTGGGCTTACTGGTATTATCCTTTTTCCCTTTCTCCCTTTTTTCTTAATTCTTTTATTAATTGCAGATTTGGGTGTTTGAGCACTGTATTTTGGAGTCACTCGAGCTGCGGGATGTTCATGGTGAGGATCGCTCGACTGTCTTGCACACCTAGACAAAGGGGTGGCAGGGCATCGGTCGTGATTTGGCGGAGATCCGCCAGGGTTTTCAGGAGGTCTCCTGGGATAAGGTAAACAAACTAAACTCGTTAGTAAAAGAAATATAATTTAGCATTTACTTACCTGTTCTGAAATCTTTGTTTTTGTGTTTTTGTAGCTTAGACATTTTCCATGGGAAGGTCAGGGAGCCCTGCCTCCTATTGTACATGTTTCCAGGAGCTATGACGACCGCCGACTCGTGAAGTGCCCCATGTCCCAGGAGTGGTATCTAGGCGAGCGCCTCCGTTTAGCAGATAATGCAGATGGCCCTGCTGGCCTACCTGTCCCTTCGCCGCTTCTTCATTCATTATTTTGGCCCCACATTGCTGATCTTGCTATGGATCCGGACATCTTCGGGGATGGATACAGCATCGATTCCGTTGATGGCGATTTTTGGCTTTCATCCGTGAGTGTCTACTGCCTGTCCAGGGTGATGTGCCAGTGGCACCTCCCGGTTGTCAGGTATTTATTTATTTATTTACTTACTTTTTTTTCTTCTCTTTTTTTTTTGTGTCTAATGTTTTTTCATTTGCAGGTTAAAAGACGCAGAGGGTCGAGTTCCGCTCAGCCATCTGGTCCAGTATATGAGGGCGCTGAGACCGCCACTACTTATGGGCATGCACCTGTTCAGGACAGGAGTCATCCGGTACGTTCTGCTAGTGCTGTGGCATCTACTTCTCAGGTTGCTGGAGTGGTGGAGGGTCAGCTGATGACGGATCTTAGGACCGGCTTCAGTCTGATAGGGCTAGATGGCGGCTATGCTTATAGGGAGCTGCCGATTCACCGTGAGCGACCGCTTGTGTTTGCCCCGGTGGACACCACTCATGTAAGTCCCTTTTTTTTTTGACACTCCTGTATGTTCTAGGTCCCTCGGGCTCAGGTGCAAGACATAGCCTATCAGTACTTGGGCTTGGAGGCCTCTATGGTTTAGGAGAATGCCGCCTGGGTGGTAAGCATTTTGTAGTCCCTGCGTTATCACATGATTTATGCAATGCATGAATGAATATGAGTGTATGTATGCATGTTAATTTGTATTGTTATTTTGCAGACTCAAGTGCGGATGCTGCAGGGTTAGGCTAGGCAGGCCGCAGTTTTTGAGGTTCAGTCCTTGGCTGCGACACAGGAGCTGACTCGGGTACGAGCCGATCTAGACCGGGTGCAGCCTGATTATCAGACTTAGTTGGGACGAGTGCAGGCTAATTATCAGACTCAGTTGGGACTAGTACAGGCTGACTTCGACCGGATGCGGGAAGACTTTGATGCTTATAGATTGGTGCATCCGAGTGAGTCTGAGTCATCTGAGGAGGATGAGAGCTAGACCGGATGTTTTGTATTACACATTTTCTTCTTTTTATATTAGATTTCTGTACACAACATGAACTTCATTTTTATTACTATGGGACTTGGATGCAATAACCTACTAATGGATGTTTCTGTGTAATGGCACGATGTATGCGATATGAACATCTAAGCAGAAGATCAAACATGTATAATATCATTACGATAACATCATAATGAGAACAATGGGGAAATTAACAGTGACTCCGACTTTAGACATCACCCTCTTCTTGTTACCAACACGTCCTCTCGGTTTTCCATGTCAGAAATTTTCTTTTTGTGATGATTTTTTTTTTGTTTTCATTTTTGTTTTTGTTTTTTTTTTTTTGAATGGTCCAAGAGTTCTGTGCGAGCATTCTAACCGAATTGATCTTTTTGTATTGATCCGTTTTGAGATTGGAAAGCACGCCTTGACAATGTTCATCAGAAGTCGTGAGAACATTGCTGCTGATGACATCCAGTGGTTTGGCTTTTACCTGCCCCTAGTATTAGAGGTTTGTATTTGGGGTATAAAACACTGAATCAGATATGGTTCGCTGCGTGCTATCACCCATATATAGACATTGACATGTAATGACATGACGAGTGCATATTGAACATCAAAATTGAATATAAAACATCTACGACATAATGAATGTGGATGCATTAGGAAAATCCAAAGTGTGGCTCTAGTCGTGATTGATGCCCCTTCAAATTACCAATATGTCCTTTCGGTTTTCCACAATGGAGATTTATTTTTATTTTTTATTTTTATTTTTATAATGCTAGCATATGTCAGAGTGTACAACTGAGCACTGAACTGAATCAATTGATTACCCACTGGATCCCCCAAGAGTTTAAACCCATATGCATGTTTCTAATTCATCTCAGATTCCAACTCGTGTACAGTTCTCAAAGATGAACATAGCCTTTAATCCTTCAAAGTACGGCCCCAGAAGATGAAAGAACCACCGGTAAGTAGTCACTTTCATTGTGGCCGAAGGCTGAGTTCTTGAAATGGTTGGTAAATGCAACTTTCTTTTGGATATTGGCGCAGCAGGCTTTGCAAGTCCTCCCATTCATGATTGTTGAAAGCTTTGTAGCACCTTGTTGCTCCAACACTGTTGATGAAGTTTATGAGTTCATAACCAAACTTTCCTCCAATCTTGGAGTCCATAGAAAATTAGAGGAAATCATAAGCAGACTGTTCTTTGGACTTGCCCTTGTTTTCCTCCAGACAATGTTTGTCCAGAATTTGCAGCATTGCTCCAATATTGTTGGTGAAGTCCATTAATGCACTACCAAGATTAAAGAAAAGTGATGTGGGATAAAAGAGTATTCTCAATCTTGTACAAGTTGATGATAAACAAAGACTGATTGAAACAGTGCTATAACCATTTGCTCCGTCATCCTTCTGGTGATGAGATGATACAGAAAAGTACGATATTGGACAGCATTGGGGTTTAATTTCTTGTTGGAAACCATTAATGGCAAAGAATAAGGTTTCAAAGAATTAGTTCTAGAGAGAAAAATAAATGGGTAATTCATCAAACAAGTGTTCGAGCCCTATATGTAAATGGAAGGGAAAGGGTGTTGAAGGTATGGATGAAGATCGAGATGGGAGTGTTTTGGGTTTAAAAATATAGGAGCCCAAATCTTTCACATGTTTTTTTTGAAAATGAGAAAGTCCAAATTTTTCACAGAAGGGGTGCGAAAGATCCGGTGGCGATGGAAATTGAGATGGTGAGTCATTCCCCGTGTTAATTGTAGCTGCCATATGAGAGAGAAATTCTTCCGTTTGCACTGATTTTTTTTAAGGAACTAAATCCAAGCCACAGCCACCTCTTGGTTTTCCTGCTGCATTCAAATTCGTGCATGTCATGTGTGCTTAATATGCCTTTTTAGATGAACAATGCATGCGTAATGTCATGTGCACAGGAATGTCATGCAAACAAGATTATACATGCACTACGACCAAGGAATGATTCAGAGTTTTACAATAAGATGGATGGTGAAGGTCATTTGAATTTCTTGGTGGTTGGTGCTTTGGATAAGTTTGGGTTTTTATCTTCGGGGTTTTGGTATAGGGTGCTTTCTTGGGTATGGAATTAGGCTTACAGCTTCATTTTGGGGATCTACTCTGAATTTTAGCAATAGCCTTGGGTTTGGAATAATTTAGGTATTATGTAGGTTGCTCAAGTTGACACTTTAGGGCAGGGTCAAAAGCATTTTGGACCGTGATTTGAAAGGACCGCTGATCTGGTTTGGTAAATGGCTAAGCAGGGGTAATGCCATCCCATTACTTATTGCTCGCTCAAGCTCACTTTTCAAGAGGGGGTTCAATCAGAGATAGATTCACTTTTAGGTTCCCCACAATACTCAGAATGATGTCATGCATTTTGATATTATGTGTGTCTTGGATATGTCGTTTCAGATGGTCAAATGCATGCATAATGCCATATAAAAGTAATCATCACATAAGTAAGATGAAGATAAATCTCATTGCATTCATGATAAATTCAATACATCCCACAAACAAAATGAGTCCCTTGTAAGAAAGGAGTCTATAAGAGGCATTGATCTCATAGCATCCGATTATTTTCTGATTAGTCACCATTTCAGCCTCAGCATCCTCGACCCACTCTTATCAAACCAGACCCTGAAGTTCTTCATCATATTCCTCTCCTCGAGAGACTTGAGAAATTTCCTTGGTGGTCTCCCTGGTTGCCCTTGGTAGCTTATCAGAGATAGGTGGGACTCTTAATTTTCCTTCGTCGACTAACTTTTGGATTTTATCTCGTAAAGCAAAACAGTCATTGGTCCGATGGCCCAACATCACATGATAGCTGCAGAAATTGTTCTTTTGTGCTTTTTCCGCTCTACGAATGGCCTGATACTTTGCAGCAGACCCTCCTTTCTACATCTGAGGAATAGCTTGCTTAATGAGTCAGCCTATGGAGAAATGCCTTTTCCGCTACCCCTGGGAGGTGGGTTTCTGGTATGCCGTGGAATGGAGTCGGTGCCGACATTAGTTTTAAGGGGCCTTTTCAGTTCTATTTCATCAGTCGGCTTTGGCAAACCCGAATCTTAGTGAGAGAGCTTTCCAAGGTGTCGAGGGCGAGTGTTAGCAATCTGGGCATTCTGTTTCTTTCTAGCATCAGTATTGGAGTCTGAGAATACCGTATTTTTCATTTTCCCTTTGAGTTCTGCCACTCGTGCTTCCAATTTGGTGCACTTTGCTGTCAGTCTTTTTACTCTGTCAAGATCACCTCCCAGCACTTCTCTCAGCATTGCTACCACTTCCTTCCTGACTGCCTTTCGAAACTGTGATGAGGCGATATGATCCTCCACGATATTTGTTATGGTGTTGAAGCTTATTAGGTTAGCCATTCTCAAAATCTTTTCGCTTTTCCCTCTGATAAGAACACTTATTAGGATTGACGGGTGTATACACATGAAGAATACCAAATCACATATGACGTAGGCATGAATGCATGATGGGATATGTATGTGCATGAATGATGAGTTGCATATATGATGTCACAAGGGAGATGATGATGAGGATGATTTTTTTTATTTATTTTATTCATTTATTTATTTTCTGGACATTCCAAGAACACCCAATGCCATGCGAGAGATAATGTGAAAAGATCACGTGTGGACCGCCACACAAACAGGGGTTCGGCACTTTTAGAGCACCTAGTGAACTTTGTGAAATGATCGCGTGTGTGCCAACACGTGATCAGAGTTTCGAAACCTTGTAGGTCTATGAGATGAAGTGAAATGGTCAAGCAGGGGCCGGCCCATGGACAGAGTTCTAATGCTTTTGGGGCATATGATATGAGATGGTGTTTACAGACAAGTCATGTGTAGGCAAGGACATGGATGGAAGTTCAGCGTTCATGGAACGCCTTTCATGATTTGGTAATGTTATGAAATGCCCCTATATGCGTAATAATCCGGTACTCGTGGAGCATATCAAATGATACAATAATGTCATGTAGCAATCCAAAATGGATCGTGACACACCAACAGAACTTCGGCATCCCCACGATGCCAATGATAAATGACGTGAAGCCATGCAATGATGTCGTATGACCTGCTACATGAAAATGGACCTAAGACCGTTGTGGTCTCCTATTGAATGAAATGGTCTAGTGAAATGGCCGAGTGTATTCCGGTACATGGGCAGAACACGGGTAGTTTTAGGACTCTCGATATGTTATGAAATGAAATGACCATGAAGGGTATCCTCAGAATGTCCTTAATTTAAATGATATGAAATGACATGAATGCTTGTGTCATACAAAAATGCAAGTGGCTGCACAAAAACGTGGTTAGGATGCATGACATACTTGATGATGCCGTGTATGCTTTGCGAAGATAACAACAATATACAGGACATAAATGTGCATGGCACACAAATAAAATGTCATGGCTGCATGAAAATGTGGTTAGAATAAATGCCATGCTTATGTTGATGTCTTGAAAATGGCTGCATGAAAACGTGGTTAGAATGGCACATAGGCAAAGTTTCGGCGCTCGGGGAGCACCTTGGGTTTTCATGTTGTGACATTAGATGAACGCGCGCTTGGCACAAGGTCTGAATTTCGGCTCTCGGGGAGCACCTTGGATTTTAATGTCGTGATATGAAATGAACTCGTGCTTGGTGCACGAATGGAATTTCAATGCTCGGGGAGCATCATAACATCCAAATCGTGATATGAAATGAATACGTTCTTGGTGAACGTGCAAAGTTTCGGCGCTCAAGGGAGCATTTTGGGTTTTTATAATGTGAAATGAGACGAACATGTGCGTGGCACATGTTTCGGATTTTCGGCACTCGATGAGCACCTAAATGATTTAATGTGTGAAATGAAATTTTTTCAGTGCTCATGGAGCATCTAAATGATTTAATGGATGCGATGAAATTTTTTTGCCCTCGTGGAGCGCCTAAATGATTTAATGTATGTGATGAAATTTTTCAGCGCTCGTGGAGCACCTAAATGATTTAGTGCATGAAATGGAATTTTTTCAGCACTCGTGGAGCACCTAAATGGCTTAATGGATACGACGAAATTTTTCGGCGCTTGTGGAGGGCCTAAATGACTTAATGTATACGATGGAATTTTTCGGCGCTCGTGGAGTACCTAAATGATTTAATGTATGTGATGAAATTTTTCAGCGCTCGTGGAGCACCTAAATGATTTAATGTATGTGATGAAATTTTTTGGCGCTCGTGGAGCACCTAAATGCATGAAATGTAATTTTTTCAGCGCTTGTGGAGCACCTAAATGATTTCCTACTTGGTAGGCGGTGAGATGTGTTTGATCCTTATTAGGTTGTTCAAGGCCCACATGAATGTTTTATGCATGACATGAGTTCCATATGGCTACAGAGCAAATTGGTTAGTGCTTATGACATTCAAATGATGCACATGAATTAATTTTTTTTTCACACAATGAGGAAATGCATGGCTGCAAAAATATGGTTAGTGTAAATGTCACACGGGTGATTAATGTATTTTCACACGAAAAATGCAAGTGGCTGTATAGAAGATGTGAGTTAGTATCACACAAATGCTTTGCGTGTAGTATGTCATGTTCGTGAAAAAAAAATATTGATGATGGTATGTCATGAAGAAAAAAGAGACAGGTAGCATATTACATACAAAGCGTATTCTTCCAACCTTATTCCTCCAAACGTGGTCGGTCTCAAAAATTCTAACCAAGTCCTAGGTGGGGTTCTCTTCGATCATCAACTGGGGATGATGAAGGCGCAATTTATAATATTTACACAATTTATTTTGGTATCCTAAGGGAATCCAACTAAGGTTGCCTATATGAGTTTGGTCCAAGTCAGGTTAAAATCAAGGCCCCCATAGCAAAATATACTCCTCACTTCTCCCCACTCAAGGGTCTGAACGAAGGGGTTCGTATGAGACTATGGGTGGTGTTTCGTATCCGTGCCCCTAAGACCATGAGGAACAAAGGTGACACTTCAACAATTCACCGGGCTAAATAATGGATACTTAACCTAATGCAAGGGTGTCTAACTAAAAAATGCAAAATAAAATGCCATGCAAGAATCATCCACCTTATTTTGATTAGACATTTTTTAGGGATTGTCAAATTCTTTTAAGTTTTAAGAAAAACTTTTGTAAGAAATACCCAGCAGAGTCGCACTGTGAGCGAGCGACGTTTTCGACAGAACGCGGACTCCCTTTCGGAAGGGGTGCCTCAATTTCGGCCGGACCCTCCCTCGCGTGTTTTTGGATTAGAAATTTGTTTTTAGAAAATTAGATTATTTCGTAAAAGAATCGAGACCTAAATCTCGATAAAAAGTGTAGGAGTCGCCACCCGACAGTGTAGCTGAACCAAATCAGGAACTGCCACACTTTTCAGAGATCTAGGTTTGGACAAGTCCCTTATTTCATGTCTAATCAAAATAAATACAGCCAATGTTCTATGATGACACTTTAAATTTCTAAGAATTGATTTTATTGAATTGAAACATACGGTGTGCACACAAATAAAGATAAAGTAGTAAATATATATAAATTATTACAACCCAATCGAATGAAAATAAAAAATCTCGGCCTCACATTACAAGTGCCTAGAATGCACGAGAATCTAAAAATTACAATCACCTAAATTACACGAATTAAGCTATAAATTACATTAAAAGTAAAAATAAAGAAATTAAAGCTGCAAAACAAATGGTTAGCACAGCTTATAACACACCACAAATTGGACTCAAATAGGATAGAATTGGAGATTTTAGAGATCGGGGGCATGCATCTAGGGGGATAACCGGGTCGGCTCGGCTAGCCGGCCCGATTAGACCTGGAAAACATTTTGAAACGTTCCTGTATTTTGGTTTTGTGAGAAAATTGTTTTGAAAACATTTTTCCGGTTTAATTTAATTTAACACGTGAGGTGGGTCGGTTTTCGGGAGAATCGGGTCTCCGTCGTGGTGTTGTTCTAAATGCAATTTCACTGGAAATTAAATCTAAGGTAGTGAATGCACACAACAAAATTCATTTTTGGTGATTTTCTGGTTTTTCTGAATTTTTAAGATTTTTATGAATTTTTATGGGTTTTTCCGGTTTTTCTGCTTTTGGGCGAGCATTACAGTCGTGCGACTGTAATTACAGTTGTACGACTATAACTGCAGTTGTGCGACTGTAAATTACCCTCAAGCAGAAATCGCCAAATTTATTCAAATGAAAAGGTAAAAACCGGAGAAATTTAATAACAGTCGTACGACTATAGTCAATATGACACAACTGTAATTACAGTCATGCCCCTGTTCTTTGTGACAAGAACAGTCGTACGACTATTCTTAATTTCCAGAAACAGAAAGCCAAGAAAAACAAGTTTTATGCACAAAAATCAACCAAAAACACCCAGAAAACACAGAAAAATAGGGGATTGAGGTATGTTTACCTCTTTGGCACTGATCCACCGTAGGAATGACCCCTGGCAACGCACCAATCCACTTCAAATCTCTCCTTTTGCTTGGTGAGTCAAGGTTTCAAAATGGGTCCGAAAATCTCCAAAACGTTACGGATTTATTTAGATTTAAGTCTGGAAATCAATTTATATTTTGTGTGACAAGTTTAACCTATGATTTCTAATTGATTTTAAGCATTAACACTCTGAAATTAAAAAGAAAAGAGTAGAAGAAAGCTTGAGGTCTTGGTTTCTCTCTTTTTTTTTTCTCTTTTCCTCCAATTTTCTCTCTCAAATGTTTTGCTCTCAATTATTTCTGCCAAAAGGTCCCTCTTTCTTGCTGGTTTCTGCCTCTTATCCTCCTTTGCTTCTGAAAATCAACGAGCATTAATTGCTCTGATTTTCCCCCAAATTTTCTATTTGAAAGGTATGGGCTCTGTAACCTGCCCCGACCGTACAGTCGTACGATTGTAATTTAGTTACAGTCATACGACTGTAACAATATCCCCACGACTGTAATTACAGTGGTGGTAATCAAGCCCTTTTTTTTAAGAACCGGAAAATTCCGTGTTCACAAATTGGTAGTTGAAAATACCCAGAATAACCATTTAGAAAACAGTAACATGCATAGTCGATTAATCGTTCTATCATTTGGTCAATAAAAGGTAAGAGTAAGTGATCCTTACAAGTTGCCTTATTTAGCATTCTATAATCTATGCATACTCTCCAACCAGTGATGGTCCTGGTCAGGATCAACTCATACATGAGTTCCTTTATGTTGGGATTGAGATGCCTTTGATTTTCAACCCTTGGAGCGTGATTCTCCTCTAGCAAGATTTTATGCATACAAATGTTTCGGTTGATTCCTTTGAGATCAGATATTGACCATCCAATAGTAGATTTCTATACCCTTAAAACCCTTAACAGCTTCTCTTCCTATATAGAGCTCAAACTCGAAGACATGATCACAAGATAAGTGCTATCAGGACCCAAGAAAGCATATTTTAAATGAGAAGGTAGCAATGCACTCGCAAAATACATAATTTGTATATAATTGCAATAAAGATAAATGTAATCAGAAAGATAATTCCATTGAATTAAACTTCAAAAATCCAATATGATGATATACAATTGATTACCCCAAACAATGCTACATCTCTAACCCTAGTTTAGGGATTTAGATATTCATGACTACGTTAAAGAAATAATCAAAAGAAGAACTACAATCCATGATCAAAAGATGAAAAGAGAAGACATAAAGAACTCATTGGAGAATTTAAGCAAACTACTTCAAATTCGATGAATAATCCGTCGAGTTGTAAAAACACTTACTCTTCACATTAGTGACTTCACGTCTCCCCCAAAGTACATATTCAAAACAAAAACTAAGACTAAAAGAATTCTTCTCTAATTTTCCTAAAAAACTAAAAACTAAAAAGGAGATAATAATCCATTTCCTAAAAATAAGAAGTCATAAAATTAATCCAACTCTAAAAAGGAATAAAAGATATATATCCTATTTGGAATAGGAAGAATACAAAAATAATAGAAAACCCTATTGAAAAGGTTTTAAACTCCTTTCCAAGTCAAATTCGTAGCTCCCAGAAGGCCCATCAATAAAGTTGACCCAATTGATATTTTCAGCTCCAAAACTCAAAATTCAGCACCCCATAAGACATGATCATGCCTTAAGGCCTCTCCTCGACTTCTTCAATCCAATTTTGCCCAAAAAATTAAGCACTTTTCGCTCCTTTTTCACCTCCAAGGCCCTAACATGAAACAACACAAATGAAGTAAAATCCGCCTAACACAAAGTTAAAACAATCAATTATAGCTCATAAATCAAGGTAAATTAAGTGCATAAAATGCACTTATCAATTAATGATGATGATGAAGATGGGTGATGAAGAAAAATAGATGGATTCCTACTGATTTCATAATATGATATGGATTTCCAACTGCTTCTGACTCTTTGTTAGTAGTCATCTTTATATGTTTGTTAGCATTGTTTTCTAGTAGTTTTCCATGTATTTTCATTCTAATTTGGTATTTTTTATATAGTTTTTCTATCTTGTGTTTGTGTGCTAAAGCTTGGTGAATTATATTCTTTTTAGGTGATTTCAAAGTCAATTGGATCGAGGAAAGGCTCTAGAGTAGTAAAAGAAGCTCGAATTGAGTCAAGGAGGTGTAACTCTTCTGAGTTGTAATCAACTCGCCCGAGTTAGTAAGGATTTCATGAGCAGTAGTCTATTTTGGGCTCAACTCTCCTGAGTTAATGGATAACTTGCTTAAGTTAGGGGTTATTTCATACAAATCAATCTTGTTTCGATTTGAGTTGACTTTCGATCAACTTATAATTCCTTAGGAACTCTCTTATATCTATAAGGAATGTGTTTGGGTGCTGAAAGTTGGTTAAACATTTATTTTGATTGAAACTCTTTGTCCAAGTTGATCCTAATCCATCTAGGATTGAAGTTTTAGAATCCTACTTCTATTTGGAGTCCAATTAGTTATCCTTGATCTTGAGTCTCTCGGAGACACTGGGTTAAGAAGCAAGGTTTGGATTCTAACCTATGTTGAAACAGACTGAAAGCTATCAAAAAGCCAAAAGAAGGAAGCTGATTTCATAAGTTAGGCTGTACAACCTAAGTGAAAGTAGAAGAGTGTTACATAAAGTGGAAATAACTATATTTGAGAGTAAAGTCGTACGACTTAATTGTAAGGCTGTACTTAATTTTGGAAACTTTAAGCCATACAACCTATCTCTAAAAGCAAAAAGCAGAGAACATAACCCACTTGTGCAGCAGACAGAGTATAAAAGCCTTTTCTTTATGAGATTATAGTAAGCAACTATCATTACGAAAAAAGGAGAGAGCCATTACAAGAAGCTTAAGGTTTAAGCTTTATTTATCAGATTTGAACCCAGAAAAACCCTTAACCTTGAGCCTAAAAACTTCAACTATTCATCATCTTTAACACCAAAACAACTCACAAAAACCGTAACTCATCACTTATTCTTGAGATTCCAACACCCAAACTCACTTTTGTACACGGAGAAGCAGAGAATCAAGGGGGGTTGCAATTGTTCTCGAGTTGCTGACAGTTTCGGTTTGAATTTGATAGTTAGAATCTATTCCCGTTTTGAGGATCAGATCCAAGCACTCAATCGAATCCTGGATAAACGCATCAAAGTTAACTTCCCTTCTTTTCATTTCTGTATTGACTGACATACTTGTGCTGTGTTATCTTGGCTTAAAACTCAAAACCTGTTTTTTGTAAGTTTTGAAATTAAGCCATACAACCTATCTTTTAGGTCGTATGGGCTATCTAGAACCATTGTTAAGCTAGACGGCTCATCCATGGCCTGTGAGTTTACAACTTAAAATCCCTCTATTTTAAGGATCTTTGGTTTTATGAAATTCGGGGTGAAAATCTATGATTTCTAAGTCTAACCAATGAGTAAACTCCCAAAGCGTCTCAAGATCAAAAGGAGAAACACCAAAAATGAATTTCTATATGTTAAAATGCAAATAGAAAAATCTGCCTTTCTGTCAAACATAGGTCGTACGACCTTATTTTCTGGAAAAATAAAGCCATACAGTTTTGTTCATACAAAGTTGAGCCGTACGATCCAATCTTTTCCAGGATCATTGTTGACACTATTTCTCCCCATATTAGGCCGGGCGGCCTATCTTTGATGTGTTGAGCCGTACAACTCATTTTTTGAGCCACAGGACTCTTCTTGCTTTTCCAGAATTTATTATTTTCTAGTTTATGTATTTATGCATCATTTATTATTGAAAAATTGATTTTGGGTGTTTAAATGCTTTATGAATTAGTTTTAATTTCATAAAATTTTTAGGACCCACACGAAAGGAATTTTCAATAGATTCCTGAATATCCGACCCAAATTTTGCGTGCTTAACAAATAATAAAATTGGCAAAATTGTTTTCCAAAATTGTTTTCTCCATAGTAAACTACACGATGTTTACAAAATTGTTTTCCAAGTCTAATCGGATAAACCTGCCGAGTTTTCCCAATTATCTTCTAAATGATTGATTCGAGCTATCTGGATATCCCATTCTATCTTACTTGAGTCCAACGTGTATATATTTTATTTGTTCCACAAACCTTTGTTTTACATGTAGATGTATGTTAGGTTAGATGTATGTTAGCTTTCTATTTTTAGCTTATTTCGTGTATTTAGGTGATTGTAAATATTAGAATTTGTGTAAATTAGGCACTTGTATCCCAATCCTTTTTTATCAGTTGTATCCCATAGGTTAGTTTATTCGATCTGGTTGTAATAATTTTATTTTCCAAATTTATTTATGGCTTTCTGTATTTATTTATGGCTTTCTGTATTAACATATAGAAAATATAATTAGGATTGAATACGGAATAGGAATTAAATAACAAAAAGCGTATATTTGGTATGGTAAAAGTTATTTCAAAATGAAGTAGAAATATATAGTTTGTCCGGACCGTAATCTCTGTCTTAAAGGTATCGGAATCCCTGTTTGGCTTGGCTATACCACAAATTCCCGGTAAGAGCTGAGCTGGATGGCGACTCCTGTCAACCTTTAAGACGTGAGAAATTGATTTCGTTCATTCCTTTTTTGTTTCATCTTTTCCAAACCTCTAAAACCCCTTCATAAAAGTCAAAAGTAAAAGCCTCTGGAATGGCCTCACAGCCCGTCGCTCCAAGGATCACTCGCTCACACCTACATAAGGAGCATGAATTTACCAACCAGAGACACATCTTTTAACTGTCTTTAATACTTATGGAGCTCGGAATTCTACAAGGGAAGGGGGAGAATTTACGAGGAGAAAGCGACCAAATCCATACTTCATTTGTCTTCACCATTAACTCGATTTTTTCTTCTAATTTTATTCTCTTTTGTACTTTTAGTATCGTGAACATGTTTTATTCTATTTCTCTTGTTTGTTTTAATTTAGTTATGAACTAATTCGCCATCGCCAAAGCTAGGGTGAATCCTAGCTTAATGCTATTGTAAGAATTCTTTTATTTGCAATTTTTTTTTCAATAAATTTTGCTATGTGTTGCTTAATGCATGTTGCTAGGACTAACTTCAATATTGATTTCAATTAGTTGTTAATGGATTAAGTTAATGACTAATAAACCTACATAGCTCAATCCAATTGGACCAAGATTAATATGGTTTATCAGTTAACCCGAGTTTTTTCATAGAACTTTATACTTCTTTAATTTAATTGCTTGAATGGACCAAGTTTAGGTAATTAGATTAAGGAATATAACTAATAGTAAGGACCAAAGCTATTAGGTTGAGTAGGAAAAATCACTATCTCTTTAGGAAATAAACGACTTAAATTACATGTTAAGAATAATTGTATAAATATTGGTTAGGTGAAACCAGACGCTCTAGTTTCCATCTTATTTAGTGTTATTCATATTTACAAAGTTTTATTTTATTGTTTAAATTCTTTAGTGGTTAATTTAGTTTAATCATAAAACCAAATTATTTAATTATCTAACTAGCATAGAGTTTTAATAGGTTTGATATCTATGTCATTAGTCTCTGTGTGAACGATACTCTATTTATCAATTTAGTACTTGATCACGATAGAGTGCATTTGGTCTTTGTATATTATATTTTATACGCATCACTCTTCATCATCTAAACCAGTTTCTTTTTTTTTTTTTTTTTTTTTTTTGAAAAAAAAAAGAAGATATTTGGACGGGTGCTGTAATTAAAACATTTGCTACTTTTGATTGGGATTGAATCCCATGTAATGATTATCTTCCACCATGATCTCCGAGGCCTGTTTTTGGTTAAATGTATTAGAATTTGGGTTTTGAAACAAAATCAGTGCTTAATTGGGCTAGGGCAATTAAATAAAGGGCTTTTTACATAAATACTTACCTTTTGGCACCACCTAACTTTTTTACCTACAAAGGAAAAGTTTGCTTAAATACTTTAAAAACTTTCCAAAATTTCAAAAATACCTAAAACAGGAAATTCCTGTTTTACGTAAATCTGTAGCAAAAAAACACAAAACCAAAAACCATAAATATCCAAAATACGTGAATCGCGTCTGCTCAAAAACCTCCCAAACGCAAAAACCTCCCAAACGCTAAGAAATCGCAGATTAATTTCACCAAGAATCACAGATCAGTTTCGCCAAAAATTGCAACACATCAGCATCGATCAGAGACGCAAAAATCAGGATCGCACAACTGGATCGATCTCTCTCCTACAAATTCAATCGATCACTGCAAAATCAATCGATCACTGCAAAAACAGACATAGCAAGGTATAACTAAGGTATAATCAGTGAAAATAGTGTATTTTCAATGTATAACTAAGGTATACTTAATGTATCAGAATGTATAACTAAGGTATAATCACAATAACAGTGTATCTTAAGGTATAACAAAGGTATAAATCAGGTATAACAGTGTATCTTAAGGTATAATTAATATATAACTCAGTATAACTAAGGTATAATTGCGGTATAACTAAGGTATAATCAGTGAAAATAGAGTATCTTAAGGTATAACTAATGTATAACTCAGTATAACTAAGGTATAGTTAGTGAAAATAGTGTATCTGAATGTATAACAAAGGTATAATCACAATAACAGTGTATCTTAGGGTATAACTAATGTATAACTCAGTATAACTAAGGTATAATTCAGGTATAACTAAGGTATAATCAGTGAAAAAAGTGTATCTGAATGTATAACAAAGGTATAATCACAATAACAATGTATCTTAGGGTATAACTAAGGTATAACTCAGTATAACTAAGGTATAATTCAGGTATAACTAAGGTATAAACAGTGAAAAAAGTGTATCAGAATATATAACTAAGGTATAACTCAGTATAACTAAGGTATAGTCAGTGAAAATAGTATATCTGAATGTATAACAAAGGTATAACTAAGGTATAACTAAGGTATAAGTCAGGTATAACTAAGGTATAATCAGTGAAAAAAGTGTATCTGAATGTATAACAAATGTATAATCACAATAACAATGTATCTTAGGGTATAACTCAGTATAACTAAGGTATAATTCAGGTATAACTAAGGTATAAACAGTGAAAAAAGTGTATCAGAATGTATAACTAAGGTATAATCACAATAACAGTGTAACTTAGGGTATTGTTAAAGTATAACTCAGTATAACTAAGGTATAATTCAGGTATAACTAAGGTATAATCAGTGAAAAGAGTGTATCTGAATGTATAACAAAGGTATAATCACAATAACAATGTATCTTAGGGTATAACTAAGGTATAACTAAGGTATAATTCAGGTATAACTAAGGTATAAACAGTGAAAAAAAGTGTATCAGAATATATAACTAAGGTATAACTCAGTATAACTAAGGTATAGTCAGTGAAAATAGTGTATCTGAATGTATAACAAAGGTATAACTAAGGTATAACTGAAGTATAAGTCAGGTATAACTAAGGTATAATCAGTGAAAATAGTGTATCTGAATGCATAACAAATGTATAATCACAATAACAATGTATCTTAGGGTATAACTCAGTATAACTAAGGTATAATTCAGGTATAACTAAGGTATAATTCAGTATAACTAAGGTATAATTCAGGTATAACTAAGGTATAATCAGTGAAAAGAGTGTATCTGAATGTATAACAAAGGTATAATCACAATAACAATGTATCTTAGGGTATAACTAAGGTATAACTCAGTATAACTAAGGTATAATTCAGGTATAACTAAGGTATAATTCAGGTATAACTAAGGTATAAACAGTGAAAAAAGTGTATCTGAATGTATAACAAAGGTATAATCACAATAACAATGTATCTTAGGGTATAACTAAGGTATAACTCAGTATAACTAAGGTATAATTCAGGTATAACTAAGGTATAACCTTTCCCTGTCAAGAAAGCAACAAAACTTGAAAGTAAATTATGTAATAGTGAAAGGAGTGAAATTACCTGAGTTGAGGGAGTAGTGACATTACTCTCCCACATTATATTCTCAGCAACAACCCACTCGATTTCAGATCCATTTGTGAAACCAAGGGTTTATACAATGTTGTTTCTTCCTGCAACATTGGTTCAGGGACTGTAGAACCAGCAACGTTATCGCCAATAACACCCTCATTTCCATTCCCAAAATCAGCAGCCTCCGCCGCATTCACTTGCCAATCGCTCCGGCTAGGCGTCTCCGGCAATAGATTATCCCACTATCTTCACCGTCGTCCATCAGATTCCTCTTAAACAACTCCAGCAGCTGTTTATATTGAGTGAAGGTTTGAAGAAGAAAAAAGTAATGAACAGAGAAAGAAGAAGAAGAAAAGCGTAAAGATGGGAGAAAGGAGAAGAAAGGCGTAAAGATGGGAGAAAGGAGAAGAAAGGCGTAAAGATGGGAGAAAGCAGAAGAAAAAGGTAAAGATGAGAAAGAGAAAACAAAAACACGTAATTATGAAAGGGGAACAATGTACACCAAGAAAGAAATCTTTAAAACAGGGTAATTATGACAATTTCCCTTAAATAAACAGGTTGAGTTTGGGTCCATTAAGGAAATATGCCGGCTTTAATGGTGAATTTCTTGATCTTTCTTTCTATCTTGGTATCATTTAGCAAAGATGGCTGCTTTTGAATCTAAGTTAAAAAAAAAAAAAAAAGTAGATTAAATTGAAGAACAATGAGGAAAAGAGGAATCAAATTAAAAAAATTAATCAATCATGTTGTCATGTGTCAGTTTATTATTAGTTGTTTTATAGTTTTATTTTTTAAAATTGACACATGGTAGTGTGTATTACAAACTTGTCATTTTATCTAGTTTAGTCGAATTTAACGAAGTTGGTCAATTTTACCAACTTGAAGAACTAAATATACTTTTTACAAGTTAAGGGTGATATATAATAGGACGTTTTTGACCAACTTCAATCCAACATGGGCATTTCACCAATTTTTTTTTTATAATCTCTTAAAATTGTAAGTTTACCTTTTTGTAAGCTTTATATTATTGAGTTCTTAAACTCTTTAAATTGTTCCCACATTATATCTGACGAAACTTCTCCACATATTCATCATGTTATTTCGATTTTTTTTTCTTAATTTATTGAGGTCTTCAACAATTTTGCATTTATAAAGAATTACTAAACTTAAATAAAAGGTTTTAAGACTAATTTGCCCCTAAACCATTTTTTAAAAATTAATTTATTCTCTTAACTTTAAAATTACCAATTTAATCCTTTATATATTCAATCTTGCGCAAAATACTCTATATAATGGATGGCACTAGTAAGTTAGTGTGATACATAATGGTGATTAATAGAATCAACAAGTGTAATGCAACAGAAATCATTTTTTCCTCAAATTAGAGAGAAAAAATCAAGTTATAATAGACCATGATAATCTCATATCACATATTCGGATATAATTGTCTTGTTTAATTACCGAGAGTCATTTACAAATCGCAAATCGGACTTCGTTTTCGTCAATTTCTTCTCCTATGCAATGCCGAGGTGGGTGGAGTATGAATATGGAGGGAAAATCAAGTTTTGGAATTATAGAATTGAAGCTTTGTTTTAGACATCTTGGAACCCGACTTTATAACATATGAATATAGCTAAAGCCTCAATAACACGCATAGCTTGTAATATCTGGATGATATCCATTACATGGAGCGTTTTGCTTAAAGTTGTATAGATAAGAAACTAAAATAGTGACTCTGAGAGTTGAAAGCTAAATTAACTTTTAAAGAACATTTTAAGCGGCGAAAAAATGGAACAATACTATATGTATAAAAAAGAAAAATACATACAATATATATATATATATATATTTGTTACGATTTCTAACGAGTTCGTGAATTTGTTACATACTGAAATTTAGGGGCTGAAGTGAAAATTCTCGAAAGATTCAAGGGCCCCATATATGAATCTAACCAATACAACTGAGCCCAGATTAGATATTGAGGAGAAATTAGTTTGAAAAGCTATCTAAATTAAAAGGCCCAATTTTCCGCTCTTAAAAATTCAATCTTGAATGAAGGCCAATCATCCATTGGTTCATCTCTTCCAGCTCTACTTCCCTCCTCTAACCTCTCAACTGCCATAATCCAAACAAACCCATTTCTGAATTCATGCCATGGAAGGTACTCTCTTCCCCAGCAAACCTGTTTATCCCAATCCCGTCAATCGACCGCCACAGCCTTCCTCTTCTCTCAAATTCAGCTCTGCAAAACTTCCTCCTCATCCTTCTCCTTCCTCATCTCATCTCTCATCCCACTTCGACTCTCTCCTCGAACACCTTCTCCATCTTTCTTCTCCACCCAACCACAAATTGAATAATTCCAAGTTCTCTTCTCTTCCAATTTCTAATGATTCGTCTCAGAAACAGCTCCAGCATTCTCGCTGTAGGAGACCTCTTTCAGTCATTGACTTTGAAATTGCCAAAGAAGAGGAGGTTTTGACTAATGGGTCGCTTGATTATTTGTCGAGAATTGGTAAGTTGTTGCTTGATTCAATTATGGAACAGCCTTTGGATAGTTTGAGTTCTTTTTTTGATTCTTGCAAGTTCGAGCTGCTTCAAGTAGATTTGGTTAATCTATTGAAGGCATTGGACGATTCTGGGAACTGGGAAAGGGCTCTTTTGTTGTTTGAATGGTTAGTTTTGAATTCAGCAAGTACAAAAGAGAAACTAGACTGTCAGGCTATTGAATTGATGGCTAGGATTCTAGGTAGAGAGTCGCAGCATTCTGTTGCATCCAAGCTGTTTGATGTAATTCCCCTTGATGAATACTCGCTAGATGTTCGAGCTTACACGACTATTCTTCACGCATTTTCTCGTACTGGCAAGTACAGGAGAGCAATTTCGATATTTGACAAAATGAAAGAGTCTGGTGTTTCACCAACATTAGTCACTTACAATGTAATGCTTGATGTTTACGGGAAAATGGGCCGCTCTTGGGATAAGATTTTAAGTCTCTTAGATGAGATGAAAAGTCGAGGACTTGAGTTTGATGAGTTTACTTGTAGTACTGTTATATCTGCTTGTGGGAGAGATGGGCTACTAAATGAAGCAAAAGAATTCTTCAATGGATTGAAGTCTCACGGTTATGTACCAGGAACTGTTACTTATAATGCTTTACTGCAAGTATTTGGTAAGTCTGGGATATACTCTGAGGCCTTGAGCATCTTGAAAGAAATGGAGGATAACAATTGCCTACCGGATGCTGTGACTTATAATGAGCTTGTTGCAGCTTATGTGAGGGCTGGATTCTATGAAGAAGGAGCTTCTGTCATAGACGCAATGGCTGGTAAAGGGATTAAGCCAAATGCTGTTACATACACTACTGTTATAAATGCCTATGGCAGAGCAGGAGAGGTGGACAAGGCTTTAAGGTTGTTTGACCAGATGAAAGAGCTGGGCTGTGTTCCTAATGTGTGCACATATAATGCTATTCTCGGAATGCTGGGGAAGAAGTCAAGATCAGAGGAAATGATGAAGATACTATGTGATATGAAATCAAATGGATGCGCTCCAAATCGTATAACATGGAATACCATGCTCGCAATGTGTGGTGATGATGGCATGCACAAATATGTGAATCGGGTTTTACAGGAAATGAAAAATTGTGGGTTTGAGCCTGACAGAGACACATTCAATACTTTGATTACCGCATATGGACGTTGTGGTTCGAATGTTGATGCTGCCAAAATGCATGAGGATATGATCAAAGCAGGGTTCACTCCTTGTATTGCCACATATAATGCGCTACTGAATGCTCTGGCTCGACGAGGGGATTGGCAAGCTGCAGAATCAGTCATCCTCGACATGAGGAACAAGGGTTTCAAGCCTAGTGAGACCTCATATTCGTTGATACTTAATTCTTATGCAAAGGGAGGGAATGTGAAAGGGATAGAAAGAATCGAGAAGGATATTTATGGTGGTCATATTTTTCCTAGTTGGATGCTTTTGAGAACACTTGTCCTCGCGAACTTCAAATGTAGATCACTAGGGGGTATGGAGAGAGCATTTCAGGCATTGCAAAATCATGGATACAAACCCGATATGGTTTTATTTAATTCTATGCTTTCAATATTCGCGAAGTACAATATGCATGACCGAGCCCATGAAATGCTACGTCTGATTCATGAAAGTGGCCTGCAGCCTGATCTTGTTACATTCAATAGCTTGATGGACATGTATGCTAGAGATGGAGAGTGCTGGAAAGCGGAAGAGATCCTCAGGAAGTTACAGAGTTCTGGTGGGAAACCAGATCTCATTTCATATAACACTGTGATCAAAGGATTTTGTAGACAAGGGCTGATGCAAGAGAGTATTAGAATTTTATCTGAGATGACTTCTATGGGAATTGGACCCTGCATTTTTACATATAATACATTTATTACAGGCTATGCAGCTCAGGGAATGTTTACCGAAATAAACGAAGTGATTAGCTACATGATTGAGCACCGTTGCCAACCAAATGAGCTAACCTACAAGATTATCGTGGATAGTTATTGTAAAGCAAGAAAGTATCTAGAAGCCATGGACTTTCTTTCAAGGATTAAGGATATAGATAGATCTTTTGATGATCATTCTGTGCAAAGACTTGCTTCACGAGTTCGTAACAATCTAGAATCACGATAACTTGGAAGGCATGATGTTATGGAGTATCCCAATATTAATGATCCTCACTTGGAGATATTGAGGAATAATCAGGTCTGAGGTCAAAAAATTTTGTGCACAGCTTCAAATCTTATCAGGTAAACTACCCTGTCATGTATATGATCTCAATTTTGTTGAGCGAGAAACACCATTTCTATATTTTCCAGAAATTGTATCATATGTCAAAAGGAGTTTCATTCCAAACATGTCCTTGCTTTTTCATTGAATGGATGTAAATGAGGAACCACCATATAGAAAGGAAAGAAGCAAGACCTTAGTGCTTCTTGTTTTTCTCTTATCTTGTTGTCTTTAACTTAATTGCTGTTGCTATTAAGTTTTCGATATCGTCATTGTTTCTTAATACTGGAATTAGGTAAATTTTTGAAAGGGGGTATGTTATAGGTTTTGAAATTTCTATGAGAAGACATTTGAATCAACCATAAATATAGGCCTAATTTGTACTTGGCCCAAAATGCCTATTGGATCCCTCAGCTTTCAATTGAATTGCCCTTTGCCTGCCAGGTTAGCTGAAGGAGATATTTGTATCATTTTAAGAAGTTGATAAAAGACTAACACAAGCACATGGATATCTTACAAGTGGAAAATACATGTCATAATTAAAATTTTAAAAAATAATTAAATTTTTTTTTTTTATTTTTATCAATATTAGTGAGAAACGCGTTGTCTTCTCTTCTCCCTCGTTCACACAATTTCACTGTTCCTTGTCTAGGTTACTCCGGCCACTGGTGTTCCGCAGGTGTTCAGCATGTCAAGAACACAAGTATGGTTATGAATTTGGAGAAAAGAAAGGAAACAACCAAATCTGAAATATCTTTTAGTGATAACAGCAAAATCTTTCATTAAAAAGATGGAATTTGATACAACATTTTGCATTATGTTAAGGACCAGTAATAGGTAAAAATTAAAGGCAAAAAGAGATGCATGTGAATCAACAATAAACATACAATCAATCATCAAAAGCAAATATATTTATATATACTTCAAGCATGTGCTGACACAAACTGAAGAAGCTCTTTGCTGCATTCAAACTTGGCCATGTCATTTTCAGTCAACGTTATCCATGCCTCTATTCCATCACCAAAACTTGTAGCCATTAAGATAACACAATTCCTAACAGGAACAGTTATTGTACAAGCTCTAATCGGTTTTCCCCATCCGAAATCTATCTCATACAGAGGAAATCTTGTCCAACTACTGAAAACAAACACTTCAGCTCCTTGTCCTCCTGAGGCCAACTGTCTTAGTTCTTTCAGAGGCTCTATTGCCTTTGCCAGGCCATCAACTCCTTGCAGTTGTTTCAGGTAATGACCATCGATCTTTCGAATTGATTTTCGAAGGATACCTACTAAATCTTGTAATTCCATCTCTTTATTTACATCTGCATACACTGCTACAGCAAGTCGGCAAAGGTTACCTAGAGAATTCGCAGGCAACGGTGGATTCATCCTTTCGCGAAAGTTCACTTGGTGGGTAATGATAGAAGTAGGAAGGCTATCTTTCCCTGAGTTTATTCTCACTGCTTCCATAGCAGACTTCCAAATAAGTGCTGTCACAGCTTCCACACGCGTAGGATTTATGTTTCCATTATCGATCTTTGATTTTAGATTCGCTAAGTTTTTTCTGTCGAATACGAATCTTCTGGTTACAACTTTTTCATCTCTAATAATATCAGTCGGTTTGATAAGGTCCAAACCTCTAGGTGGGAAGAGAAGAGCTGAATCGAGACAGGGAGCAATTGTCCGGTCAATCCCTGTTGTAGTTGCAGCCCAAGCTTGCAGGAAAAAAGACAAGGAAGCAGCATCTACAATCTTGTGGGAAACACAAACACCGATTCCAACACTACCACAAGTGAAAACATTAACCTGAACACCGGTGATCGTTGTTTGGGCATCTGCTGTTGGTTTGTGAGGATCGAATGGTAACAGCTGATGCAGCATTTCAGTTTGTGGGTTGTTGATGATTTCAGAGGCTGCAATGTTGACTTTAGCCTCGAGAAAGAGAACACCTTTGTCGTTACAATCAAATGAGATGTTCCCTTTTAACGTCCCAGCCAAGGGGTAGAAACGAGCAAGGGCTTCGGACAATGATATCTTCAACTTGTGCGATGTAAAATCATTAGGAGGAGGATAGAAAAGGAGAATAGGGACATACGAAGGAGGAGCTAATTCATCTAAAAGACAGAGTTTGAAGTCTTTAGAATGATCAGGAGTTGGAGAGGGTGGTTTTATGGTTTCATTAGAGATTATTTCAATTTTCATTGCCATTTTCTTCTTTTTTTATCTTGCTCTTTCAGGGGTTTAAGGTTTGGTAATAACTTGCCATTATTTATAGCGTAGAAATACTTCAGTCATGGTAAATTCAATTTGTTAATCGGACTGGTTCGTCTAATTGGGTTCAAGAGGAACCAAAGTCTGGTCCCATCGGTTTTCAACCAATTTATTCTGAACGTTGACACCGGTGAGAGACTGGTTAGATCGGTCAATCGAATCGATAAACCATGAATCAGTTTTGGTTCAATTAGTCTGTTTTTTTTTTTTTTAATTAAATTTTTTAACTATAAAAATTTACATCAAATGTGGTTTTTCTTATTAATTACATTACTTTAAAAAAAAAAAAAAGAAATTTAGATTTTTTCTTAATTTGTATAAATCAAATTTACCTTTAATTATAACTATAAAAACTGGATTAATAGTTTTGTTTAATTATTGTTGTATTTAAAATCCTTAGGTTTATAAACTATTATTGAAATATTAAATTTAAACATGTTATAAAATTATATGACATTAATACATTGTTAAGTTAGCATATTTTATGAAAATTGGTTTGATCCAGGTTTGAGTTTGGTTGAAATTTAAATCTTTGGTCTTTTGTCTCCATGGGTTCAATTATCTTTTGGGTTGTGAACCATGGTTATATCTACTATTTCTTTATTAGATGAAACGACAATAATGTTGAACATTACTATGCATGAAAGTGCTTGAACTTTTTGGTTACTGCTAAAACAGCTAATTATATCGAATTTAAAAAATAGAATAAATATAATTGATTTTTATTTGATCAATAAAAAAATAGAAATAATTATTAGACATGCATCATTAGTAAAGCACATAAAATGCAGATCCAAAATTTTGGATGCACACTAATTAGGAGGTACCCAGCTCAAAACCAAGCAATTTCCACAATTAATTAATATTTATAATGTATGTAATCAAGAAATACATACAATGACAGTTGACAAGAAATAGAACATCTTTTACATTTAAAATATTAGTATGGATATGAAGACAAAAGATAGCACATATCATATCATATCATCAAATGCTTTTCTTTAGCAACTTATGGACCTAAAAGAAACTAGTATTTTGCAGTTGGACTAAAATTAGAATGCAACAGACATTGGTAATATTTTACTGGCTTTTTATTGTGTTTATTAGAAGTATTTGAGATAAGTATAAAAATAATGATTTCGGTCTCTTGTCAAAATTTTATAATAGTATTGCTAATAAAAGTGGTTTATCATTCAATATACATTTTCACCTGAAATTTTATACGTTAATTAACAAAAATACTATGATTCTTGGTGACAACGCTTGAGAATTTTTGGAAGCGTATATATTTTTTTAAATTAATGATGAACAAAGATGGAAAATTATATAAAAAAAATTGGCGGAAAAATATTCAAATTTTATTGAAAAATTCTAGAATAATGTAGGTAAATTATTGAAGTGTTTAACGGTAAAAATATTAAGTTTAACACTGAGTCACTGGTATGAATGGTAAGTTTTTTACACGATTTTCATATAAAACTCAACCTTTTTTTGCTTAGCATTTCAATAATTATTCACATTATTTAAGAATTTACTTATCAAGGTTTGAACATTTTCTAGTTATTTTTATATTTTTTTTTTATTTTCCATGTCTTCTCATTATTAATTAATAAAAAAACAGTCGCGCTTGCTGAAATTTGCCTTGTCTAGTTTATATAGTTTTACACACACCAATTAAGAAATAGTTGAAAATCACAATATATTTATACATATCTCATTTTTTTAGTGATTTAATGCTGTCCAAAACTTATAATAAATTTTTTTTTTTGGCAAGACCAAAACTGTAAATTAATAATACTTTTAATTTATTGCTTTCCATAATAAGTATACTTTAATTAACTTAAATTTTCTATCTGGACTGATTTATTTCTCAAATAAATTAATCCAACAACTATTTATTTAACTTTTACTCACCATCAAATGAAATTCAAGAGTTGTTTGTTAGTTATTAAGTGGCAAATTTATTTATATTTGTACGTTTATCCACGAGGGAAACCAAGATATGGTCATTTTATTATTTTCTCTAACTCCAAAATGCTAAAAAGCTAATAGGTATACACTTCCAAACAAAGTGATGGATAAAAGGAACTTAAAAAAAAAAAAAAATTTATATGGATTTGAGCTGAAACGGACTTCAAATTTTGAGACATTGCTTGAAGGAAATGAGTTCGAGCTCCTAATCATTCCAACCAATAATTTATTGGTTTAAAAAAATTCCTTTCGCATGTAAATGATACTACAAAAATTTAAACCTTTAATTTATTCTAACTCTAATACCAAGTCAAAAGATCAATTTACATAAAAGTTTAAATTGATATATAAAATTTAACAACATTATTTATATTATCTCTCACATATGGGATTTTTTTTTTTTTTTTTTTTTTTGGAATAGGCTTCTGAAGTCTCGAAATTATAATTTTGGTTAAACGTTTCATTTAATCATGAAGAAATCATTCTTACTTTTTTTATTAAATGTTTCTCTAGCGTTGGCTATCAAACTCAATTTATTCTCCAAATTACATTCACTTTGACATTTTATTTTCTTAAAATAATTTCAAAAAAAATAGAAGGAGAAAAACATTGTACTGAATTATTTCTCGTAAAAGCTATTTTTATAAATTACATCGAAAAAAATAAACCAAACTTCTAAAATTAGCCATAACCATATTTAATTATAAAAGCACTGTAACGACATTTAAGGCGAAAAAAGAAACAAGTTGAATTAGGAACAAGTAAAAAAGTTAGTTAAATAAAGATCTGAAATCAAGCAAAGTAATTGATTTAAATATAGAAAAACAAGAAAGCTTATTATGGCATACAAAAGAAATCCACAAATTAATTGGTGTAAAAACAATCTGACCTATTTCTCCGGCCTCTAAACGGTTGTCAAACAACTTCTATTTCTCACCCTACATATACTACCTCCACCTTCATCCCCTTCTATAAGCAGCCTTGGGCATTCCATGGTGTATTAGCCATGGCTAGCCCTTTCACAGCCGTCGGCTGCCTTTTCCTCTTCTTCTTTACCATTTACTTCTCTTCATTTCCAAGCTCTTCTTTTGCCCTTACTGAAGCCGAACAATCCTACATTGTTCATCGCCAGCTCCTCACGCTGAAAGAAAATGAGAAACTTCCCGACGAGTATGAATATGTTGTCGATGTTAAAATTACCTTTGCAAATCAAAGGTTGAAGAGAGCATACATCGCCCTTCAGGCATGGAAAAAGGCTATGTATTCTGACCCTTATAACACCACTGCCAATTGGAATGGTGCCCATGTTTGTTCTTACAATGGTGTTTTTTGTGCTCCGAGTCTTGATGACCCGAAACTTAGCGTGGTGGCCGGAGTTGATCTTAACGGAGCTGACATCGCTGGGTACCTTCCCCCGGAGTTAGGGCTCATGACTGATGTTGCTTTGTTTCATATTAATAGTAATAGGTTTTGTGGGATTGTGCCTGACAGCATGCGTAAGCTCACACTTATGCATGAGTTCGATGTTAGTAATAATCGGTTTGTGGGTGAATTCCCTACAGTTGTCCTTACTTGGCCTAATGTGAAGTTTATTGATTTGAGATATAATAACTTTGAAGGATGCGTGCCTGCGGAGCTTTTCCAAAAGGATCTCGATGCTTTGTTCTTAAATGATAACCGATTTAAATGCAATATTCCTGACTCAATAGGGAACTCTACTGTCTCTGTTGTGTCATTTGCAAACAATAATTTCACCGGTTGCATTCCTCATAGTATTGGGAAAATGGCTAATTTGAATGAGATTATTTTCATGAGCAATAGTCTTGGTGGTTGTTTTCCAGCAGAAATCGGTATGCTTAGCAATGCGACGGTTCTTGATGTGAGCTTCAATAAGTTCACAGGGATACTACCTTCAAGCTTTTCAGGGTTGAAAAAGGTTGAGGAGTTAAACTTGGCCGATAACGTGCTAACTGGATTTGTGCCTGAAAATATTTGCAAGTTACCATCTTTGCAGAACTTCACATTTTCTTACAATTATTTTAATGGAGAGGCACAAGCTTGCATGCCACAATCGAGGAAGGACATTGTACTGGATGATGCTAATAATTGCTTGGCTGAAAGACCACATCAAAAGTCTGCTAGGGAATGCCATTCAGTGGTCAGTCGACCTGTGGATTGTAGCAAGGATAAATGTGCTGGAGGTGGAGGTGGAAAACCTTCATCACCTAAGTCATCGCCAACACCATCACAACCGCAATCACCATCTAGTGCTCCTTCAATATCACCACCACAACCATCGACGCACTCTCCTCCAACACCATCACAACCTCAACCACCATCTAGCACTCCTTCAACACCATTAGAGCCCCAAGCTCCATCTAATACTCCTTTGGAAACACCAACACCATCAAAAACGGAACCTCAAACACCATCTTATTCCCCTTCAACAACACCGTTACCATCACCAACACCATCAGATTCTGAACCACCATCTTATGCTCCTTCAACAACACCAGAAATGGCACCTGTACCATCACCTGACCCACATAAGCCAGCATCGGGTGGTCGTGGAAACTCACCAACACCAACACCATCACCGTCAGAAGAGGAATTTGTACCTTCTCCACCAGAATATAGCCCACCATCTTCATCGCCCCAACCAGAACCTACATCACCATCTCCATCTCCATCTGATGTCGAATCTCCACCATCATTACCACCTAAATATTCCCCACCTTCACCATCTCATCCCCCACCAGTTCGCTCACCTCCACCAACATCTCTACCTCCTCCAGTTCATTCTCCCCCACCCACATCTCTACCACCACCAGTTAAGTCGCCTCCACCTCCACCATCTCATTCCCCACCAGTTCACTCACCTCCACCAACATCTTCACCTCCACCCCCATCTCCACCGCCACCAGTTAAGTCACCTCCACCAGTTCACTCACCACCTCCTCCAGTTCATTCGCCTCCACCCCCATCTCCACCTCCACCAGTAAAGTCACCTCCCCCACCATCTCCACCTCCACCAGTTCATTCACCTCCACCCCTATCTCCACCTCCACCAGTAAAGTCACCTCCCCCACCATCTCCAC
Organism: Euphorbia tirucalli; assembly: GCA_039660915.1. Lineage (NCBI taxonomy): Eukaryota > Viridiplantae > Streptophyta > Magnoliopsida > Malpighiales > Euphorbiaceae > Euphorbia > Euphorbia tirucalli. The sequence goes on along the minus strand of CM077634.1, from coordinate 19,429,790 downwards.
CTCCACCAGTTCATTCGCCTCCACCCCCATCTCCACCTCCACCAGTAAAGTCACCTCCCCCACCATCTCCACCTCCACCAGTTCATTCACCTCCACCCCCGTCTCCACCTCCACCAGTTAAGTCACCTCCACCCCCGTCTCCACCTCCACCAGTAAAGTCACCTCCCCCACCGTCTCCACCTCCACCAGTTCATTCACCTCCACCTCCATCCCCACCACCACCAGTTAAGTCACCTCCACCACCATCTCCTCCTCCACCAGTTAAGTCACCTCCTCCACCATCTCCACCTCCACCAGTTCATTCACCTCCACCACCATCACCACCTCCTCCAGTTCATTCTCCTCCACCACCCGTTAGGTCACCACCACCACCACCTGCTCAGCCTCCTCCTACTACACAGAGTCCTCCATCACCGGATTTCACCCTCCCGCCCACTATCGGATTACAATACTCATCTCCACCACCACCAGTATTCCAAGGCTATTGATTGATGTATCATTCTTAATTATTTTATGGATGTAATTTATTTCATCTTAAACTTATAGAACTATTTCAGTATTTTTGAGGTTTTTATTATCAAATGTTAGAGTTCAAAACTTCAAAAATTAGACATGCAAATAATTGCTTAATTTGTTCAAAAGAAATATCAACAATTCATGGCAGTGATTCTTTTAAATGAAGTATTAAAATATAAAAAAAGCATTATTTTAATTGTAAAAGTCATTTTTAAAAATACTAATATTCATTATTTTATGCTTTTCTAATATGCATACATGTTGATTATTTTTAGTGAATTTTTCGTACATAATGATATTGGACCAGAAAAACCTAAAATAAAAAATTGTACTAAAATTGAAAAAAAAAAAATATAATATATTTATTGCATCCATGTGTACTTATACAAGTGTACTTGTTAGAACATGTATCAATATCCTCGTATAGCTTTCGTTTCTTACAATAATGTGTGAAATATTTGAAGGTCTTTATTAACTTCATTTCCCATACACAATAGTGGGTTACCTCACTATTGGGATTGTATACGACCTCCTAGGAGTGGTATACACCATTATTGTAATAAACAAATGAAAAATGAACGGTGGAATTGATATATGAGATTCAAAATTCTTTTCATTAGAACTTCTTTCCTTCTATTATTATTATGATTTGCTTATTATTATAAAATATTATCATCATCATGTATACAAATATTTGTTGTGTCCTAATCACGTAAAGAGTATTTTTTCCCGTTTTAGGGATTCTTATCCCTAAACAACTCCTTCTCTCTCCTATTTTATATCTTGTGTCTATCTTCCATGTGGGTTGTAGTAGCTTTTCTTTGAGTTTTGCTTTTTGTACGATTCAACCACACTAAATAGAAGGATCAAATAGGGTTTAGCGTAGATAAAGTTTAATCATAAAACAAAGGTAAAGAGAACCTAGAATTTTAGGATGTGGTTTGTCATAGGAATTTGTTAAGTATCATCTACTTGATTGGCTCGAGTGGTTGTTGGAAAACAAAACTATAATTCTTAAAAAAACAACTTTGACTTTGCACATCAAATTGATGTTATCTTTAAAGAATATTTGCCCCCACTAGTTACTGCTGGGATTATGGCAATATCTTTAGGGGTGAGCATGGACCGGTTCGGTTCAAAAACCGAACCGAACCGAAAAACCGATAAAAAAAACACTGTATTTTATAAACCAATCCGATCCAAACTAAATTTTGGTTCGGTTCAGTCCAAACCGAACTAGTTTGGTTCGGTTCGGTTCGGTTTGGACTAGCTCGAACAAAAAACATCAACTTTTAAAAAAAAAAAATCAAAATAAAAATTTTATATAAGTAGTTTGTTTAAAAAAAAAAGAAATACAGAAAATTAACTTAAAAAAACAGTAATACTAAATAATACTATTACATCACAATAAAATACTAAAATTCTCTTCTTTTTTTTTTTTAACTCCCAAGTTTTAACAACTATAAATTAGCATAAAAAATCACAATATAAAACTATAAAACAATATAATGTCTAAAATTCTCTACAATTAGTATATATTAATTTTATAATTAATTTTAATATTTTACCAATTATTCGGTTTTTCGGTTTTGAACCGAACCTAACCGAACCAAACCGAACCGAAGTCCAAACTTCTTCATAACTTAAAACCAAACCGAACCAAACTATGGAATGGATCGGTTTGGTTTGAATTTTTGGTTTTTGGACATTGGTTCGGTTTTGCTCACCCCTAAATATCTTCTAGGATTACACAAAGTCAATAATGTGTCTTTATTTTAGTAATAAAATATAGACACAAGAAAGAGAAGAAGTATATATGAAAGAAGAGAAGAGAAATTGAGAATTGTTGAATTGTCTCTCAACAATTTATCATTCATATATATAGGAATTGTTTTTTCTATTTCGAACTATTGTATCTTTTCCTAGAAAGACATAACTCGTTGGAAGATACAATTGTTAGGAACCATTGTATCTTTTCAACTTGGAAAGTCATAACTCCTTGGAAAGACACAACTGTTAAGAACTATTGTATCTTTTCAACTTGGAAAGACATAACCGTTGAAAAGACAAAATGGTGGGTGACTATTGGCTTATAATTCCTCATATAAACATATTTATTATATTCTTTCCAACTAAATTACAAACTAAATTATAACAATCCCCCACTTTAGCTTATAATTTAGTTTTTGGTAATTGTGCATAAATAAAGTATCTTTCGATTTAAACTTTTATCTTAGTGTAATATTTCAAAATTCTAATAAAATCAAAGGTAGTATGATTACTTTAAACCTTGATTCCTTAATATTAGAATCGGAAATACTTACACATACAATTAACCCATTACTTCTTCATTCTTTCACCGTGAGCTTTAGCACCACTGGAATGGCTTTGTGCTACATCCTTGTTTATAAAACACTTATGAAATTTGTAGCCCCTTCCAAATTTCATTTGAAGTGGCACCACTTCACGTGTTTTACATAGGTGAAGTTTAGTCTCATAATTTTGGACTAATTAGTTCTTTTTCGAACTATAACTTCATGAAGAATACTAAGTATTCACCCTCTGTTTCATAAGCACTAACTTACTTTGATAGTAATTCACTAGTGCTCGCTTAACAATCACTAACAACTTGTTATTGCCTTTTAAACCTTTGTATTGCTTAACAATTTAGGATGAGGTTCCTATTGATAGTGATAAGGTTATAATTGCTTTAGACCCATCGCACTCGTAGTGCTTGTAATCATACCTCTCGAGAGTCCTTTTGTTAATGGGTCAGCAGGAGTTTCCTTAGACCGAACATAGACAACTGTAATTACATCATCAGATAATAGTTGTCGTATGTATTCATGTCTAGGAGCAACATGTCTTGCTTTACCATTGTAAATCTTACTAAAAGCAATAGACATTGTTGCTTCATTGTCATAGTGCAAAGAGATAGCTGGCATCGGTTGTGCCCACAACTTTATATCAAATAATAAATTTCTTAGCCATTCTGCCTCTTTGCCTATAGCTGCTAGAGCTACAAACTCTGCTTCTATGGTGGAATGAGTGATGCAAGTTTGTTTCTTGGATGCCCAAGAAATAGCTCCTCTGGCTAACATAACTATCCAGCCAGAAGTTGAAATTATATTTTTAACATTAGTAGCCCAACTTGCATCGCTATATCCTTCTAAAACTGAAGGAGACGGATTGTAAAATAAGCCATATGACTTAGTCCTTTTGAGATAACCAAGAACTCTACCAATGGCTTCCCACTGTTGGCTACTAGGATTATGTGTATTCCTTGACAATTTACCAACTGCAAATGCTATATCAGGTCTTGTACAATGCATTGCATACATTAAGCTACCAATTGCACTAGCATAATCAAGTTGACTTGTTGATATTCCATTATTTAAAATCAACTTATTAGAAACATCATATTGGGTGTTTGCTTCTTTTATATCTAAGTGATTGAACTTTAATAGTATTTTGTCAATGTAATGTGATTGACACAAAGCAAAAACCCCACTATGTTTTCTAACTTAATTCCTAAGATAGTATCTACTTCTCCTAAATCTTTCATTTTAAATTGAGAAGTTAAATACTTCTCAGTAGCTTTAATTCCTTGCATATTGGTACTTTATAATTAGCATATCATCAACAAATAGACATACTATTACACCATAATCCTTAGTAAATTTGGAATATATGCATCCATCAGCTCCATTATGAATGAAATCATTAGAAAGAATAACACTATCAAATTTTTCATGCCATTGCTTAGGAGTTTGCTTTAATCCATATAAGGACTTAATCAACTTGCATACTTTCTTTTCATTTCCTGGAAGTACAAACCCTTCGGGTTGTTCCATATAAACTTCTTCATCAAGATCACCATTTAAAAATGCTGTTTTAATATCCATTTGATGAATATGCAAGTCATATATAGATGCCAAAGCAAATAACACTCTAATAGAGGTTATTCTAGCAACAGGAGCATAAGTATCAAAATAATCAACTCATTCCTTTTGCTTAAACCCTTTAGTTACTAGTCTCGCTTTGAATGTTTGAAGAGACCCATCAGTATTGAATTTCCTCCTAAAAACCCATTTACAACCGGTAGGATTAGCACCAGGAGGTAAATCAACTAATACCCAAGTAACATTAGACAATAAAGAATCCATTTCATCATTAATTGCTTCTTTCCAAAAAGTCGAATCTCGTGAAGACATAGCTTCTCGAAAAGTTTTAGGATCTTCTTGCATATTTGGTACTATGGGTATTATTCTTAATACTTGTGTTCTTATCCCTTCTACCAAGAAAACTAGAGCTTGTGAAGAAATGAAATCAGGACCTAAGTCCTTTTCAATCCTAGTTTGTTTACTCCTTTTAGGTTCACTAGAGGTTTCTATTTCTTTTCTTTTCTTGTTTAACGAACTAGAATTTTCACCAGTTGGTCTTTCCATATTATTATTAGTTGAATCATTGATAAATTTATTTTCTAAAAATTCAACATCTCTGGATTCAACTATAACATTTGATTCTAAATCAAGTAACCTATAAGCTTTAGAATTTTCAGTATAACCAACAAAAACACTTTTTAAAGCTCCAGGTCGTAATGGTTCTTTTAGGATCGGGTACTCTATAGAAAGTAATGCATCCCCAAACTTTAATATAATTTAAGTTGGGTTTCCTTCCTTTTAAAATTTTATAAGGTGAAATCTTACCTTTCTTTGAAGGTATTTTGTTATGAATATGACAAGCAGTTAACAAAGCTTCCTCCCATAGGTTCATTGGTAACTTGGAATGTACAAACATTGAATTTACCATGTCTACCAATGTCCTATTTTTTCTTTCAGCCAAACCATTTTGTTGTGGGGTATATGTAGCATTTGTTTGATGAATTAGACCATGTTGCTCATAAAAATTAGAAAATTCAATTGAAAAGTATTCACCCCCACGATCACTTCGTAAAACTTTAATTTTCCTTTCCAATTGATTTTCTATTAGATTTTTGTAACTTTTGAACATGTCAAAAGCTTGGTCCTTTGTTCTCATCAAATAAAACATGAGTAAATCTAGAATGGTCATTTATAAAAGTTATGAAATATCTATTTCCACCTCTAGTTAAATGACCATTCAATTCACAAATATCAGAATATACTATATCAAGCAATTCCGTATTTCTTTCATGTTTAGGAAATGGTTTCTTTGTCATCTTTGCTTGTAAACATATTTCACATTTATTATTACTTGTATCAATTTTAGGTATCAACCCTTCTTTAGACATAATTTTAATATACCTATTATTTACATGTGATAATCTAGCATGCCATAAATGATAAGGAGAATCAACAATATAAACAGAAACATCGCTTTTATTAATGCTTAGTTTGAACATTCCATTACAAGAGTATCCTTGACCAACAAACACATCATTCTTTGAGAAAATAACTTTTTCTGCTTCAAGTATAACTTTAAGTCCCTTTTTGCATAATAAGCTTTTGGACACAAGATTCTTTCTTACATCAGGAACATGGAAGACAATAGTCAAAATGAGTTTCTTTCTTGAAGTAAATTGTATCTCCATAGTTCCCTTTCCAAAAACCTTAGCTGTATTATTATTTCCCATTAACACCATTTCATCATTTGCAACAAGTTCGTACTGTTTAAATAAATATTTATTGTTGCACATATGAATAGTTGCACCAGAATCATACCACCAATCAGTGGACTTTTCATTTGTTGCCATATTGTATTTCGTAATCATGCTTATATCAATTTCACGAATCATGGCAACAATTTCAGCAGAATCCTTAATAAGATTTACTTTCTTTTGTTGGGAAAAATTTTTAGTATTCATTTTCTTAAAGAAATGACATTCCCTTTTAAAATGTCCTTTCTTCCCACAAAAGTACCAAGTCTTATTTTTCTTGTTGGTGGAACTCTTAACACTTTTAGAATGTTTCCTTTTCTTGTTTAATGATTTGTTACCTTTGGACTCAATTACATTCACCTTTGAACTAGACTCTAAAGCAGATTTGTTCCCGCGTATGCAAGTTTCTTCTTCAATTATAATATGCTTTATGAGTTGGTCAATAGTGACATCTTTAGAAGTGTGCAATAATTTCTTTCGATAATTATTCCAAGTGACTGGCAATTTAGCAATCACAGCAGCCACTTGTAATGGTTTAGACACTTCCACCTTTAATTCTTTGAGTCTTGATACCAAAACCAACAAATTATCAACTTGACTCATTACAGAAACATTCTCGTTCATTTGATATTCAAAAAATTTCATGCTAAGGAATCTATTTGTACCTTGCTTTCCGGATTAAACATTTTGTTGATCATAACATCTAAACTTGCAGCCTTCATTGTGAAGATATCCTTCAAGATTGTTGGAAAACAAAACGATAATCCTTAAAAAAAAAACTTTGACTTTGCACACCAAATTGATGTTGTCCTTGAAGAATTTTGCCCCCACTAGTTGCTGCTGGGATTATGCAATATCTTCTAGGATTACATAAAGTCAATGATGTGTCTTTATTTCAACAATAAAATATAGACACCCCAAGAAAGAGAAGAAGTATATAGGCAAGAAGAGAAGAGAAATTGAGAATTGTTGAGTTGTCTCTCAACTAATTTATCATTCATATATATAAGAATTGTTTTTTCTGTTTCGAACCATTATATCTTTTGCTCGAAAGACATAACTCATTGGAAAGACACAATTGTTAGGAAACATTGTATCTTCTCAACTTGGAAAGACATAACCAGTTGGAAAGACAATTGTTACGAACCATTATATCTTTTCAACTTGGAAAGACATAACCCGCTGGAAAGACACATTGGTTGGTGACTATTGGCTTATAATTCCTCATATATACATATTTATTATATTATTGCCAACTAAATTATCAACTAAATTATAACAGTGGTTACTCTATATTAAAAAAAAACAATAACCCTTTTTACAAAAAGATTTTTAATTTCGTAAATTGTCATTATTGAGAATAAGAGGTTCTTTTCTAAAGCCATCCCATAAGATGAAAATACAACTATTTTTGGACTTTTCACAGCATGATTCCTTAAGTCAGCACCTCTCATTTCTCATAAGAAATGTAACCTTTTGCTAGCCTATGCACCACCCCATTAGTTATACAAGGTCATGCACGAAAATGACTTTATCAAAACTTTGAACCGCTATGACAATGTCTTCAACAATAGTACCTAAGTAGCCAAGAAAGCTAATCATCATCCAACAAGCATCAACAACATTGCTACTATCAAAACTACATCGAACTTTAGCTGCAAAATTGGAAACTCTAAGACATGTAATTGGAGCTTATATTATTAATAATACTTCTACTTCATGACAACCTTTTGCACTCTAAACCTACACTCACCATGAACAATTCTATTAAAACCTAACCATATTGCCTATAAATTGCAGCAAAAAATATGATAATTGGCCTCTAAATGATCATAAAAATATTAAGTAACCAATTAAAGTAATTATTCCCGCCAACTTGTACACTTTTTCATTGCACCCCTATAAGAGATGAAAGGTGATGATTTGGTATTTCAACAAAACAAAAGGATAGTTTTAAAAAGAATTACATTCAAAATGACAAATGCAAAAAAATTAAATCTTTTTTGAAAATAGCATTTTTAATATAGAGCCACCACCCGAATCAATGGGAAAAATAAGACCCGACCAATTCAAATAGTGCATATTACCTTGAAATTTTGAGTTCGTTGGTATATTTATTACTCATTTTTCAAATTATACAATTAAAGCCTTACTAGCCATAGGTTGACTTTAGTTCTTTTATTAGTGTCGATGTGAAAGCAGTAAAAAAGTAAAGAAAGCACAAATCTACTTAATATTATTACAACCTTGAGAGAGAGATACGTATAAACTTGTGGAGAAAATTAGCAAAAAAAGACAACATTTATTTACAAATAACATCCATTTCTGGAGAAGAAAACAAAGAAAAAGAAGCAAACATAGATGGTGATTACTTAACCAGTTACTAAACATTAACACATAAATATCAATCTGTTGAATCTAGTTTTGATACTAACAATATAAAGAGTATTTGTAAAATGACGATAAAAAAATATAAATATACTCAAAGTAATTTAATTAAGATTATTCAAATTAATGTCTTCATTATATTACATGAAGTATATTATAAAGGCTAAAGATTAACTTTGAAGAAGAAATAAAAAGAAAGTAATATATTCTCAAAGTAATTAATGTTAAGATTAAGATAAAAAAAATATGATCTTAATAAAGACTACATAGAGTATATTATTATAAATGGTGAAGACATTCAATAAGAATCAGAGACGAGGAAAGGACTACTACAACACACAAAAGGATAATATGTTAAGGGAGTTAATTAAACAACAAAAGACTATAGACCTAAAAAAGCTTAAGTACTACATACTAGTCACTTTACAAGAAGTTAAAGAAGATCCAAAATGAGCTACAAGAGGCTGAGCACTTCAATTTAGAATTTTACAACAGTTTATAGGAATGCAAAAAAGGAGCCTTAGAGGCCTGTAAAGAAAAAAAAACTCCATTATCAGCACTCTTGAGTAACGGCTATATAATGACCATATGACGGCTATTAAACAGCTAGTTTTTCATCTATAAAAGGAGAGCAATTTCAACATTCAGAAGTGGAGAAGACTTTTTGAGAATTCACATTACAAGCATATAATTGAGACTCTTTTCTAACAAAAATCTTCAACAAGATATTAAAGAATTATAGTCTTCATCCATAAGTTCTCAAATAACAAATTTATATTCAAAAAGGGAATTGCAATTCATACAGAGGGGTTTGTGTGAGGGGGATCTTTGTTTTTGGTGATTACAATATTGAGTTGGTTACTTGAACTCATAAAAATTAACATTCAAGCTTTTTTCTACCTGTAAAAGAATCATTAATGGAAAATCTCAAGTGGTGGGCTTGAAGACAGGAGTAAGCTGGTTGGGCTGAACCTGTATAAATTGTTTTGTCTCCAATTCCTCTATCCCAACTCTCCTATCTATTACTGAGCATTAAATTAATAGCATCGGTTAAAAGTAGAGAAATTGTTTAATCTTATTACAACATTTATATTCACAAGTTTTACTCTTTATTTAATTCCACACTCTTAGTAAAACTTGTTTTGTTGGGCAAAATTAATTTTACTGAAAAAGCGATAAAAAGATTTTTTTATTCGGATATACACTATTCACCCCCTTGGTGTATCCCTAGTTTATTTTAGGGTCAACAGTTGGTATTAGAGCCTAGCTCTTACCCAAAAGGACTAACATTCTTAGAGTGATTTGAAATGGCTTATACATCTAGAAGTCAAACTTTTTTGATACCTGAAGGTCATTCCATCATCAAACCTCCTCTGTTTCATGAAGACAGTTATAGCTTCTAGAAAAACAGAATGAGAATATTTTTATAGTCTATGAATATTCAGGTCTAGAGAATTATAAAAGAAGGACATAGTATTCCTACCGAAGTTGAATAGCTATTCAAAAAGAAGAAAGTGAATATGATGTTGTTGATTGGAATAAACTGGCTCTAAATTCTAAAGGTATTAATTTATTGCAATGTGCTTTTACATATTAATGAATTCACTCGTGTTTCAGGTTGCATAACAGTTAAAGAAATCTGGGACAAACTCGAGACAACTCATAAAGGGACAAAGCTAGTGAAAAAAGGAAAGATCAATCTTTATATCACTGAATACGAGTTGTTTAAGGTGGAGCCTAAAGAATCCATATCAGACATTAACACTAGATTCACTCTCATTGTGAATAAACTAAAGAATCTTGGCAAAGACTACACAAATGAAGAGTTAGTTAGAAAACTCATCAAAATAACACCATTAACAAGGGATTCAAACATCACAGCAATTGAAGAGTCAAAAGATTTATCTCCATATTCGTATGATGAGTTCATTGGTTCATTACTTATGAAATAAAGATAAAATCTGCCAGTGATCGTAAGCATGTATAGAAGAAAAGATCCATTGCACTAAAAGCTGCAAGCTCTGTAATTGAAGTATTTGATAATGAATCAGATAGCAATAATGATGATTTTGATGATGAACAAGAAGCTTTGCTTATCAAGAAATTTAGAAAACTCCTAGGAAAGAAATTGAACAAAGATAAGGAGCCATTCAAAAGAACTTTCAAAAGCAACAAGGTAGATGAAGCTAAGAAAGATTCACACAATCATCCACTACATGCTGCTGGTGTGCCCTAGTCCAAATGGCATTGGTTCTTATATTGTATTATACTTTATATTTGGATATTTTGTATTATACATTTTGTGTTGAAATAAAGGCATGAACCTATTCATTCATATCTTGTGCTATTTGTAAATAGATTATCCAATGATTATAACCATACTAAAGTGAACCAATGTAGGCCATTAGATTATGAGACCTTTTAGTAGAGTTAAAGTTATAATCATAACGATATCCCTAGTCTGTTCTAATTATAGGAATGAATAGAACCAAAGACTAGCATATCCTTGACTAGATGGCGGCGTCTCACCGACCATTGGACATGGAATGTCAGTCAATGATATGGGTACATGTTGGGTTGCATGGTACTGGATCAATGCACCATGAGAACACCACATGGTTCGATCGTCATAAGTGTTTCTCGGGCAGGTCTTGTTATTATCCTTAAACCTAATATTCATTGTAACATAACATGGGATCTCATACACTTTGATATACGCCTAACGGGCCCATAATAGGGTGCCAAGTATGGGTATGTTGGTTGGGCTAGTGAACATGTTGATGTTGACAGTGAAGTTGACAGAATTGCCACTCAACGTCCCATAAAATGACATCAGTGGTCACTTAATGAGTGGGACTGACAAGTGTATGGCCATACCTGAATAAGTTGGGATACTTATTCGTTAGGTTCAGTCCACTGGGTATCAAGAGATAAATAAGCATATAAGAGGATGACAGGGCCATGCCTCTTGCCTATATATCGATGTTAGTTGGCAAGGGATATACAAGATTACTACCGGGTTATGTTTCACATTAGACTGCAAGTCTCCATCTTAATTGGGGGCTGTAACGGTTTGCTAGAACCCACTTACAGTCCGTGGGCTTTGGACCCATTGCCAACAAAAAGACGGACCCACAGGATCGTACACATAGAATGACTGAACATTGACAAATCGGAATTGGAACGAAAACCAAATTAATTAAGTGATTGACATTAGGTTATGTCATAATTAATTCAATTGTAAGGAAGAAATTAATTTGATTAATTAATTACATATAGTAAATAATTAATTAAATGAAATAATATTTCCATGGTGGAAATAAAAAAAATACAAAGGTTGTATTTATTAAGGCTGACTTTAATTTAACTTTGGGTTATTTTAATTTGATAAAATTGTATCTAATTGTATCAATTAGAATTTTATAATATGGTTTTATTTAATCCTAATGATACAAGGTAAATCAATTAAACCAAATTAAATAATCTATAGTTTAATTTAATCCTTGTACACTAACGAGTGTAAAAGGAATTAGAAACCTAGTATACTAATGATTACACTAAGGAGTTTTTAAAGGAAGCCTTAACCTAATTCTCCCTAACCCCAGAAGCAAGAATTCGGCCACCAAATAAAAATTACAGTAGCCCCCTTTTGGCTCTCTCTCTTGGTTTTTGTTCAATCTGTTCACTAGCATGAGTGCCGTTCGAGAGTCATTCGTGTACCAGATTATGGAGGAAACACTTTTGGGTTTCTGCAACAGTCTCTAGGGGAGACAGTTAAGGTGACAAAATTTATTTTTCTCTGTTCTTGATTTCATTCTATTAATCTACATGTATCTTGGGCTTTGGAATCGAGGAAAACTTTAATCGGTATTTCGCCTCACGTTTAATTTTTCCTGTGACTATTTCTTACACATGCTTCAAATGTAACAAACCCAGTCACTTAAAGATGAAATGTCCAAAGCTAAAAAAAAATTCAAAAAGAAGGCAAGGATAGCTACATGGAGCGATACTGATGAATCAATTTCTAATGATGAAAAAAAAGACAATGCATAAATTTGTTTCATGGTAGATAATCAAGCAGAATCATTATTAAAAGAAATTGAAGAAGAAGAAGAAATGGAAGATGAGGCAATTCTAACTATTTTATCTCACAAAGATATTGTTCAAGCATATTTCAGTATTCATGATACTTTACGAGAAACTAACTCTAAACTTAAGAACTATGAAAGAAAATATTCTGAAGTAGAATTAGAAAATATTGAGTTAAGAACCAAAATAAGGTTTCTTGAAGATATTAATCTTACATTAGTAAATAAAGTATCAAGCCCAAAAGAAAAGTGTGAAAAGTTGAATACTACATTTAATAAGTTGACACATAGAGAAAATATGTTGAATATGATATTAGATGCACAGAAAAATCCAAATGACAAATCCGATATTGGTTATCAAGAAACCAATCAAAGTATCTATGAGGTACCTGTGGAAATACTCCATAATCCTACCTCATTTAGTACTCTTTCATCCTCTAAGAATAATCTCCCACCTACGGAGAATAGTAAAAATCAAAAACAGATTTCAATACAAACCACCACAAAAAGACTACAGAACCCTGTAAATAATGCTACCAAAAGAATATAGCCTTATGTATCACAAAAATTATACCCTACACAGAAGACTTACTTCAAAAGTTCGTTTAGACCTATACTAAACCCAAAAAGATACATACCCAATTACAGGTCAAAATTAAGACATAGCTACTTTTCCAAATACTCATATAAAAGACCTATTCATCATCTTTCCATAGATATAGACATGAAACTACCATGTCATATCATTCACACAAACAAAAGAGACAAGTTACATGTCACTATTGTAATTTTGAAGAGGTCTTTACCAAGGAAAAACAATATGGATTCCTAAAAAGATGAAATCAAGTCCTAACAATGAAGTACCTAATGTTATTTGGGTACCTAAAGCAACTTAACTTGTCTTGCAGTTTTGTCTAAAGAACACCCTAAGAGCACAAAATTGGTATATTGATAGCGGATGTTCAAGGCACATGACAGGTGACAACAAATACTTTACAACATTGTGACAAGTTAAAAGAGGATTCATAAAATTTGGAGATAAAATGGAAGGAAAAATTGGAAATAATCCATGCAATTGATGAAGTATCATTTGTAAATGGATTAAAATACAATCTATTAAGTGTCAGTCAATTATGTGGTAAAAATCGAAAGGTAAACTTCAACTCAAATAAATGTGAAATCATTGATGAGAATAGTGGTAAGATTTTATTTGTTTTTCCTAGAGTTGGCAATATTAATCTTTTAAATTTAAGTAGTCTTATACATGATCAATGTTTAATTTCATAAGAAGAAGAGAGTTGGTTATGACATCATAGACTAAGACATGCAAGCATGCATTTGATTTCTAAACTTTCCAAAAAGGATTTAGTTAAAGTTCTACATAAAATCAATTTTAATAAACCTACATTTTTTATGGATGTTAGAAAGATAAGCACATAAAAAGCTCTTTTGAGAATAAGGATCTTGCATCAACCGCAAGACCATTAGAATTACTGCATTTAGACTTACTTGGTCTTATACAACTATCTAGTCTAGGAGGCATGAGATATGCATTTGTTATAGTAGATGATTATTCAAGGTATACATAAACATTTTTTTAAGTTAAAAAAATGAAACTTTTGAAATATTTTCTAGTTTTTGTAAAAAGATTCAAAATTTCAAAAACACTTATATTGTTTCAATTAGAAGTGATCATAAAAAAGAATTTGAAAATCAACTTTTTGAAATGTTTGGCATTCCCCATAATTTCTCAGCACCGAGAACTCCTCAACAAAATGGTGGCGTAGGAAGGAAAGACCAAACTCTTGAAGAGATAACTAGGACCATGCTTAATGAAAATAATTTGCTGAAATATTTTTAGCTGAAGCTATGAATATAACTTGTTATATTCTAAATAGAGCTTTAAGAAACCCGTCTTAAAGAAAACACCATATGAATTATGGAATAACTGAAAACCTAATATCAGTTATTTTCATTCATTTGGTTGTAAATGTTTTGTTTTTAATAACAAGGAATACCTTGGCAAGTTTGATGCCAAATCAGACAAAGGAATTTTCTTGAGATATTCATCACATATAAAGCATATAGAGTTTTTAATAAAAGAAGTCTTACCATAGATAAGTCCATACATATAGTTTTTGAAGAAACTGACTTTCTCCTAGATAAAAATAAATCTAAGGATGCACTTGAGATATTTAATTCACGTGTTGAACATCAAAATACCACTGATAATACTCTACAGAAAAATGATGAAAATGGTGATCAAGATGAACATGATATACAACAATTGCAAATTCAAGAAGAACAACATCAAGATCTACCAAAAGAATTCAGATATCATAAATATCACTCAAAAGATAACATTATTGATAATCTATTAAAAAGAGTGATGACAAGGAACTAGCTGAGAGAATACTTTGACAACACTACATTTGTTTTTGAAGTAAAACCTAAAAATTTTCAAGAAGCAGAAAATGAAGAAATTTGGATGAATGCTATGCATGAAGAACTTGATCAATTTAAAAGAAACAATGTTTGGGAACTTGTTCCTAAATCCAAAGATCAAAAAATTATTGGAACCAAATGGGTTTTTAGAAATAAACTTGATGAATTTGGTAAAGTAGTTAGAAACAAAGGCAGATTAGTACCGGCAAGAAGTAATAGACTATGATGAACCATTTGCTCCGGTTGCAAGATTAGAAGTCATTAGAGTGTTATGTGCATTCGCATGTTACAAAGATTTTAAACTCTATCAAATTGATATAAAGTGTGCATTTCTAAATGGCTACCTCAATGAAGAAGTCTATGTAAAGCAACCTCCAGGATTTAAAGATTGTCATCATCCATAATATTTCTATAAACTAAACAAGGCTCTATATGGTTTGAAACAAGCTCCAAAAGCTTGGTATGAAAGGCTAAGTACTTTCTTGCTTGCTAAAGTTTTTACTCAAGGAAAAGTGGACACAACTCTTTTTATTAAGCATATTAAGGACCATATATTAATTGTGTAGATTTATATAGATGATATTATATTTGGTTCTACTAATGAAGTGTTGTGCCATGAATTTTCGTAATAAATGAGCAAAGAATTTGAAATGTCTATGATGGGTGAATTAACCTTCTTCCTTGGATTGCAAATCAAACAAGGAAAGAAAGGAACATTCATTTGTCAAAAAAAGTATACAAAAGAGCTCATTAAAAAGTATCAAATGGAAAATTCAAAACCTATGAAGACAATAATGAATTCTCCAATTGCACTGGACAGTGTGAGAAAGGTAAAAATTTATATATCAAATTATATCAAGGTATGATTGGATCTTTATTATATTTAACTGTTAGGAGGCTAGATATTCAATTTAGTGTCCATTATGTGCAAGATTTCAAGTTAACCCTAAGGAGTCACATTTTAAGTGTTGTTAAAATAATATTCAATTACTTAAATGGTTGGTATCCAAAGTGCAGGGATTTTGATCTTGTTGGCTACAATGATCCTGAGTATGTTGGATGCAGACTAGAAAGAAAAAGCACATCCGGTACATGTCAATTCGGATAAGCATTAGTTTCTTGGTCAAGTAAGAAACAAGCTTCAATAGCAACATTAACAACATAAGATGAATACGTATCTACAAGTCATGGCACTGCACAAATACTGTGGATGAAGCAGCACCTAGAAGACTGTAGGTTAAAGTATGATCACATTCCTATAAGGTGTGATAATTACCAGTGCAATTAATCTAACTAAGAATTCAATTCAGCACTTAAAGACAAAGCATATAGATATCAAACATCACTTTATTAGACATCATGTACAGAATATTGATATCTATTTTTACTTTGTACCTACTGAAAACAAACTGCAAATATTTTTATGAAGCCTCTCAATGAAGAAAGGTTCAGCCAATTAAGAAGAGAAATAGGGAGGTGCAACCCTATTAAAGAAAAATAGCTTTATATTTATATATTTTGTGCCTAATACACTTTTAAAGTATTTAGGTATAAATTTGTAAAATATATATAAATATGAATTTCTTAAATCATTGAGTTAATTACATCAATTAATAAGTCATCTACTCGATAATTGGTTATTCAACTTTTGAAATAATGGGTCTTCTACTCATTATTCTAAATTCTATAAATTGGGTCTTCTAGTCATTTTATAAAATTAGTAGATCATCTATCTACTAATTCAAAAATTGAATTTTAGAAAAAATTTGGTTGTCCATCAAATTGTTTGACGAGATTCAAATTGAATTTAATTGTTCTTTGGATCATCATTCAAATTACTTTAAAATTCATAAGACAATAATGTATAGGCTTAACTGTAAAATCTATTGATTGATTATTAAAAGGGAGACAAGTTATTTCAAAGTTGAAATTATAAACAAGTCAAAAATACCTATAACGGGCTTAAAGTGTTTATGGGTCCATATGGTATCAGTTTCCCTTTGTTTAATCTCAAAACAACAAAGCCTTATTGTAAGCACGGATTTTCCCAATCTCTGTGATGAAAATCCTATGTTACCTGTTAAGACAGATGAACGTGAGTCAGATTTGAAAATGAGCGGAATGTTGCCTGGAATTTCTCAAACAATCCAAAAACCAAACAGTCCTCAATCTGAAACCCCGAGAAAGGTCCTTTGAGTGATTAGAGAATGTTGATGTGATATTTGAGTTTCGTTGATTTTGGTTTTTAGAATCCGGGATTGTTCGATCCAAATCGGATCCATGGTTTAGCTTGAGAGGACCCCCTGATTTCCTAAAATAATTAGAAATCACCGAGACGATTCAAAACAGTGATTTATAAAAGCAAATAAAACCAATTTTGGGTTCTAGACACTACAGCTGTACGGCTGTAGTTACAAAATGGAGGCAGAATCTCGGTATGATTCCCACGGATGTCGTCGTGTGATGCTGTCTTTGGAATTAAATTGTTTTTGATTTGTTTACTGCTTTGGACCTTAGATGGATGTTTGGAATTAGGAGCACCCACGAACGGAACCCCGAGTTTTGGGATAGTCGACCTACTAAAAAGGAAGTAATTTGCATGTAATTGAGCCAAACTATTTTCCAAAATGGTTTTCAAGCATCAAAACCTACAGGGCATTTCTAGAATGGTTTTCCAGGTCTAATCAAGTAAGTCGCCCGAACTTCTCGGTTACCCCCTAGATGCATGCCCCCGTTTCCTGAGATTCTCCATTTTGTCTTGTTGTGAGTCCTATGTGTGTCTGTGATATAATTGTGCTAACAGTCTGTTCTGCAGATTTTATTTCTCATTTATTATTTTGGATGTATTTAATAGATCAAATCGTGTATTCTAGGCGATCGTACTTTTTATAGATTTTCATGTATTTAGGTGGTTGTAAGGTGAGGATGAGAGTTTTTATCCTTTTGGGTTGTAATAAGTGGCCTCTTTTTCTTTTTGTTTGGTTTGGATGTATGGTTTACTTTTCTGCACTTTAATTTTATGTTATTTATTTATGTCATTTGAATAAGCATGGGTTAACATTAAAAGATAAAATGGGTAGAGAATAAGTGAGTATAATATTGTAATATGAACTTATAAATGAAATCAAGCTTGAGGTTGAATAGGTAAGTTGCCCGAACCCTAAATCTCTAGATTAGCTACGGCAGTCTACGCTCGGTAGGGAGCTGTACTAGAATTTCCTAGATGAGCTTATCTGAGTGGCGACTCTGTCACTTATCCCGAAATTTAGTTTTCGAGATCTTTAAGTAATAAAACGAGATTTTCTAAAATGCAAAAACATTTTTTTTCCAAATATTCACATTCAAAGAAAAGGTTCTCTACAAAAAGATTTCCAAACAAATTAATGATTTTCCTAAGCAAGATCATCAAACCCATTTTCAATTCAAACTTCAAACCAAGTTCTCTGTCCCTGGTTCGCTTCACCATGTTCCGATTTCAAGGTCTTCCGCTCACACCTATTTCTCAAAAGTGTTGGTGTGCCCTAGTTCTTAGGGCATTGGATTCTTGTATTTTGTATTATACATTAAGACTCATTGTATAAATACATTATTTGTGTCACATTAATAAAAGGTAATTAATCTATTTCATTTATATCTTATGCTATAATATGAGTAGAGTATCCATTGATTGATAATCATAAAACCTATCCCAGGTCTGTTCTAATCATCGGAACGAATAGAACCACAGACTTGTATATTCGATGACTGTATGGCAGTTCTTAACTAGCCATAATACTTGTATAGTCAGTCATGAATATAGGTACATGTTGTTGACATGGGACAGGATCGATCCACACATGAAAGCCACATGGTGGTCGCGTCATAGGTCTTTCTTGAGTAGGTCTCTTTTGTCCTCAGATTAGATTTTATTATAATATCAATATGGAATCCGGTTCACTTTGACATACACCTAAAAGGTCTGTAAAAGGATGCTAAATACAGGTATAATTAGGTGGACCAGTGAACATGTTGATATTGATGATGAAGTGATGAAATTGCCACTTAGGTAACAAGAAGATGATATCATTGGCCACTTGATGAGTGGAACTGATAAGTGTATGGCCATACCCAAGTAAGTCAGTGCTTATTTGATTAATCAATCAACTCAAGATCAAGAAATATAATAAACAACAGAAGAGGATGACGGACACCATGCCTCTTGTTTATTCATATCGATATCGTTGGACAAAGGACACTATGAGATTACTACCGGGTGAGTGTCTTCTAAAGACTGCTGCATCCTTGTCTTAATTGGGGGCTGTAATGGTTTGCTAGAACCCACTTACAGTCTGTGGACCTTGGGCCTACTGCCAATATAAAGACAGACCCATAGGATCATGCACATAGATCAATTGTGTCGGAACTTATAGAAATTGTACATGTAATGTACATTGGAAGGAATACGTTAATTAATTAGTTGACATTCGGTGTCAAGGTAATTAATTAACATTGGGTTGAATTTAATTTAATTAATAAGTTTACATAATGTAATTAATTAATTTATCAATTAATTGAATTACATAAAGTAAACAATTAATTAAATAATTTTCTCAAGTAGAAAAATTAAATACATGTATTGTATTTACTTAAGTGTGATTTAATTTTATTTAGGGGTAATTAAATTTAGCTAAATGGTATTAAATTACATAGTATATACCTTTTAATTAAAGTTTATTTATGTAATTATAATTCTAGTGGGCTTGGGTTTAATTAACCTAATTAAAACCCAATTAGACAAGGTGTCTATATAAGGGCACACTTAAGGAAGAAAACCTTAATTCAACCCTAATTAATTGCTGGAAATTTCAGCAACCAATAGCAGCCCCAAAACAGCCAAAAATCCCAGCATTAATCCTCCATTCCTTCGCGTCTTCGACTAGCACCGGTTCCCGCTTAATAGTTGGTCATGCACCGGACTTTGGAGATCGTAGTTTCGAGAAACGATTCTGCAGAAGAGACGAATCCGGTGAGTTAATCTCTCTTGATTCAAATTGGTTTTATTCTAATTAATGGTAATTGGACACGATAGGTGGATTCTAGGAAATTTTAAACGGTGAATTTTCCACTGCGCCACATTATTTTTCCGATGACAAATCCCAACAGTGGTATCAGAGCCTAGGTTTTGTCCATTAGATTGATTGGAATTGGTTCTTGAAAGCATTCTTGAAGAAAGAATGGGTTTCAAGAATGTGTTTTTAGGGTTCTTATTCAATTGGTTTTGGTGTTTTTATGAACCCTAGAATTATTATTTGGGGTTTTTGATTTTTTTTCCCCAATTGGTTTCCATCTAAAATTGTTTAGGGTTTTTGTTTATATATTTTTTTTGGCTGGAAATTTTTTATTTTTATGATTTAAAAAAAATTAATTTTTGGGTAAAGATGGAATCGCATTGCAATTCCATCTTTTGCTGGCCGCAGCGAGCTGCTGCTGCAGCAGCAGCTACCCACTAGGCTATTACTGCCGTGGCAGGCTGCTGGGCAGCGGCACTGCTGCCCCGCCGGGATAGCAGCACCGTGCGCGGGGTTCAGGTCCGGTTTTGGATTTTGCGGGTATTTTTTTTATCCCGGACCCTAATGCAAATTAAATTAAATTTTTTTAATTAATTTGTATTTAAATTGTTTATTTTGTTTTGTTGGCATGTATATTTAATTTAATTTTTTGCATATTAAATTGAATATGGACTTTGTGAAATTAGCCCAATAAACCGTGACACCGGTTAAAATTAGGAGGACTAAATTTTAAATTTGTGATAACCCAAATTCCAATGGCAGCAAAATTGTTAATTTTGCATTAATGGATGTTATCCATTGGGCCTTTATGTGCCTTAGTCACATTTGTTAAAATTGGCGATTTCACCCTAAGTAACTCGGCTTAACATTTATATTTATAATTTGGAATGCCATGATCATGCATCATATTGGTATGTATGTGCACGACAGGTACTTAGTTTGAAATGTGATGTTGAGTTCTATGGGCCCTAAATTATTATCGGTTGTAATTTGATTTTGGGTAATATGGCCTGCGTGCCATTTCTTTTATTTTGATGTAATTTTAGAATAGATTTTATTTTATAAAATTATTGTAATTACATCAAGTATGGAGGAAGACACTGATGGAGCAAGCCCATGGTGGGAGCCCAAGAAAGATTGCAGTCCGGCCCATGAAGAATTAGATAGGATATCTAGTTTTTCATTAGGTTGTAAGTAAAGGCCCATAGGATCTCATTTATTTTAAATTAAGTATGCTACTGCATTTGTCATATAATATAGATGTATGGATCACCAGATTATAACCTCCGATTAAGCATGCTAAGCCGTATCACTTAATTTTAATCCGGAAATTAAAATATTGAGTCGTTTAAAAGTGCTTCCCATATTCACACCTCTTCCTCCCACTGATGCTGCAATGTGCGCCATGCCCTAGCTGGGTATATTGTAGTATTCGGTGGGCCGTCGAGGGTTAGGATACATGGTATGGTTAACATGTGAATGGTGGTTTGACTCAACATGGGTAGCATTAGCTCAGAACGGGCCCTAAGCACAGATGGGTAAAGTGTCAATAAGCCCATCGAACCAAGAGTCCTTCATGGAGAGATTGGATAGGTTGTCCTACCAAATGAATCAATGATCAGTTAGCGAGCCCTAGTTCAGCCAATCATTGAGGAGTTATGGATCTTGGTCAAGTCAGCCAATTAACATCACCAATGAACAAATTAAAATTGGATTATTAATTTGAATTGGCTTAAAGGTCCTTTATTTCTAACTCAAGCAATGATTTCTTCCATCTAGATAATCCCATTTCACATTAGCAATTTAAAATGGCTGCAACAAACAACAACTCACTCTCACTTAGGTCACTCCTGGAGAAGGAGAAGCTTTCGGGGACTAACTTCTTAGACTGGGCTAGGAACTTTCAAATAGTTCTTAGACAAGAGTCCAAGGAATATGTACTAAATGCTCCTTTTCCAGTTGGTCCTCCCGCAGGTCGAGGCATCACCACGGCGATGGTGGAGCAGTATGACCGGCACGTGAGGGATGACCGAGATGTCTCGTGCCTCATACTGGGTACCATGGCTTTTGATCTTCAGAAGCAGTTCATGGACAAGCATGCTTATAAGATGATGGATCAGCTTAAAAAGATGTTCCAAGATTAGGCTCGTCACGAACGTTACCTGACAACTAAGGCACTTTACACGACTGTGATGGCAGCTGGGACTTCTGCTAGTGATAAGTGCTAAAAAGGCACTTATATATTATATAATCTATAAGGAATTTGCGATGTTTTTACTTATTATATATTAGATTTCATGTTGGTATTGCTTGTTTTTTATGATTTATAGTTTTAAAGACCAAGTATGCAAATATGTGGAATTTAGCTATAAAAGGAAGCAAAAACAAAGAGAAATTAAAGGAAAAAGGCAGGTCACGAGTGCGACACCTATCACGATCACGACCTAGCACTTGGATAGACTTTGATTTCAGTTTTTTGTAAAGAAACCCGTGTGAATCACAAGCGCAACACTCTGTCATGATCTTGACATGCACTCATTAGCAGTTATTTGATCCTATCCATTTGGAACTTCAACAACCATTCATGAAAAGACACAACTCTTCATGTAAAGACACAACCTTTCATGAAAAGACACAACCCTTCATGAAAATTCATAACCCTTCATGAAAAGACACAACCTTTCATGAAAAGACATAACCCTTCATGAAAAGACACAACTCTTTATGAAAAGATACAACCCTTCATGAAAAGGCACAACTTTCCAAGAAGAACCAATAGTATTCAAGAGATATAACCTTTTACAAAGAGACACAACTATTCAATGAACCAACACAACTTTACAAAGAGACACAACAATTCATTGAACCAACACAATCTTCCACAAAGAGACACAATGCTTCAATGCTTATAAATAGAGAAGGAATTCCAGATTGCAAGTGTGCCCCCAATGGGATGCCAAAGAGAGGGTGCCCCGAATGGGATGCCAAAGGGAGAAAATAGGCAAATGGATAATCCCTGTAGTATATAAAGTTAGAAAAAATAAAGTTTCTAGAGATTTTGAGTGTTGTTGTAATATTTAGTATACGTAAACGGGAGCCTAACACCAAGGTCCTTGAA
The DNA here is from genome assembly GCA_039660915.1 of Euphorbia tirucalli. Classification (NCBI taxonomy): domain Eukaryota; kingdom Viridiplantae; phylum Streptophyta; class Magnoliopsida; order Malpighiales; family Euphorbiaceae; genus Euphorbia; species Euphorbia tirucalli. Next base: position 19,406,549 of record CM077634.1, on the reverse strand, counting down.
TCAAGCTGTATAGAGAAAAGATACCTCGAGGTTGCAATATAACTATAGGCGTGAGGGAGTGTTTCCCATGTGACAGATGGGAATACTATTGCTTTCTTAAGTCTATTCCTATACTTTTCCTTTATGAAAGCGTCACACTTGTATTTGTATTGAATATTTACGAGATCAATATCGATAAGTTTTCTTATATCTTACTCTTCATTGCATGACTAACGCCAAGTATGTTTTGATTTCTTGTTGTACATTGCATGACTAACACCAAGTTTGTATTGTGATTCATAATAAGATATGGAGAAGTTTGCATTTTACTTTGTCTTGGTTAGTTACTAAGATAGAATAAATTATGATGTATGATTGTTTTGCTTCACTTTGTTAAATTAATTAAAGATCATCTTAATATAGCTTGATCATTGTGTATTAAGACCTTTAGTTATTTTGGCAAAGGCATTCGATAATTTGTCTATGAGTTATTGAATAAAATCTATTTCTAGACATGCCCGTTGAAATAGGACTTATCCAACATACTCTTATCATAGGGATTGAATAGATAATCAATGCATGTGCAATGAATATATAAGCTAAAATGCTTGTATATTTATGTAACTAGATATTAAATGACAACTCAACTCATAACTAGTACTTTAATTGATTTAACTTGCCATTTACCCATTTCTCCATATCACTTTATAATTCAATACTCTATAAATGCAAAGAAAAACAAACTAAAGTGTACATACTTATTCCTCGTGGGATCGATATCTTTTATTACTACGTTGCGATTCGTATACTTGCGAGCACTAATCTCTAAGTGGAATTGTTATTAGAAAAATTGTTATCAAAAGCTAAGTAAGAGATTAGTAAACAAGCAACAGTTAGCACTCATGTGCTAAAGTTGAAGGGGTATATTGATACACTTGCCCACCTCGGCTCGCCAGTTTCGCAGGACTTGGCAGCAGAAATTATTCTCAGGTCACTTCTTAAGTCTTACAACCAGTTTATCATGAACTACCATATGCAAGGGTTGGATAAATTGGTTGTTGAGCTACATGGTATGCTCAAGCTTGCTGAACAGTCTCTTAAGAAGACTCCTGAAGTATTGCTGGTGAACAAGGGCAATACGCCCATTACTAAGGGAAACGCCAAATCTAAGGCCAAGGCTTAGGGCAAAAAGGTGGTGGCCCAACCTAAAGCAAGGGTTGCTTCTCCTGATGATGTCTGCCATGAGTGTCATGAGAACGGGCACTGGAAGAGCTCATGTCCAAAGCTAAGGGAGCAACTGAAGGGCAAAACTGCTGCTTCAGGTATTTATGTTGTTGAGATTAATCTGGCTATTTCTACATCTTGGGTCTTGGACACTGGATGTGGATCTCACATTTGTTCAAATGTGTAGGGTCTAAGAAATAGGAGATTACTAGGATCTGGAGAAGTATATCTTTGAGTCGGAAATGGTGCTCGAGTTTAGGCCATGGAGATCGGAGATTACTTCTTAAAGATGCCTAGTGGACTTGTTTTGGAACTAAGAAACTGTTATTTTGTACTTGCGATGCGCAGGAATATTATTTTTGTTTCTTTGTTGGATATTTCTGGTTTTGTATTTAATATTGGACATGGTAGAATTTCTATGCAAAATGGCAATATTATTTATGGAATAGCATTTCTTGAAAATGGCTTATATATCCTTGATCTAAAACGTGAAAGTGCAATCTATAACATAAATACTAAAAGGATTAAACAGAATGAAATTAATCCTACATACATCTGGCACTGTCGACTTGGCCACATAAATGAAAAGCGCATAGCTAGGCTTCACTCTAGTGGAGTGCTAGGGTCGTTTGACATCCAGTCTTATGACACATGCGAATCTTGTTTGAGAGGCAAGATAACAAAGGCGCCTTTTAGCAAGACTACTGTAAGGGCCTTAGAGCTACTGGAGCTGATACATTTTGATGTATGCGGCCCAATGAACACTAGTGCTAGATCTGGTTTTTTGTACTTCGTCACCTTCACGGATGACTTCAGCAGATACGGTTATGTGTATCTAATGAAGCATAAGTCTAAGACTCTTCAAAGGTTCAAGGACTTTAAGAATGAAGTAGAAAACCAACTTGGCAAGAACATAAAAGCACTTCGGTCTGATCGAGGGGGTTAATATTTGAGCCAAGAGTTTGACTTGTTTTTGCACTCCTCCTGGAACACCCTAGTGGAATGGAGTGTCAGAAAGGAGGAATAGGACCTTGCTAGACATGGTCCGCTCGATGATGAGTCATGCTACACTCCCTGTCTCCTTTTGGGGATATGCTTTAGAGACAGCTGCTTACATTCTTAATAATACACCAAGCAAGGCAATTGAGGGAACACCGTATGAACTATGGAAGGGCCGAAAGCCCAATGTTTCCTTCTTGAAGATTTGGGGCTATGATGCATATGCTAAGAAATTGACAAGTGGCAAACTCGAGTCCAAATCTGTCAAGTGCCAGTTTGTGGGTTACCCTAAGGAAACTAAGGGTCATCACTTCTACGATCCAGCAGAAAACAAAGTTTTCATCGCTAGAAATGTAGTCTTCTTGGAGAAGAAATTCCTTTCCAAGAGTGACAGTGGGAGTAATGTTGAACTTTCAGAAGTTCAAGACTCACAAACTCCTGCAGCTGCTGTTGAGGATGCTTCGGGAACCGATCTAACTACTCAAGAAATTGAGGAACCAAAACCGGTTGCACAGGACCTTAGAAGGTCTGGTAGGACACATCATCAGCCGAGAGGTACGGCTTTCTCGTGACTGATGATGGGGACCTTATGGTTGTTGACCAGGAGGAGCCCAAGATCTATCAGGAGGCTATTGAAAGCCCACACTTAGATCAATGGTGTAAAGCCATGGAGGCTAAGATGCAATCTACACATGATAACCAAGTATGGAACTTGGTGGATCCACCTCTGGGTGTTAGGGTGATAGGTTGCAAGTGGTGTTTCAAGTTAAAAGCCGATAACACCTTTAAAACGCGATTAGTGGCAAAAGGATTTAAGCAAGTTCAAGGAATTGATTATGATGAAACCTTTTCACCAGTTGCTATGCTCAAATCCATTAGGATACTACTTGCCATAGCTGCATGGTACGATTATGAGATATGGCAGGTGGACATTAAGACCGCTTTCCTTAATGGAAAGCTACTCGAGGATGTGTACATGACACAACCTGATGGTTTTATCGATCCAAAATATCCAAACCGAGTATGCAAGCTTGAAAGATCCATTTATGGATTGAAGCAAGCTTCGAGGTCATGGAATCAGAGATTCAATGAGGCCATTATAGAATATGGCTTCACACAAAACCCTAATAAGCGCTGTGTGTATAAGATGGTTAGTGGGAGCGTTTCCACCTTCCTAGTGTTGTATGTTGACGACATCCTTATCATTAGAGGTGACATACCAACACTGCAAGGGGTTAAGCAGTGGTTGAGTAGGTGCTTCATAATGAAGGACTTAGGCAAAGCTGAAACGATCTTAAGGATCAGGATCTACAGAGATAGATCCAATCGGCTTCTAGGCCTAAGTCAGGCCACTTACATTGACAAGGTTCTAAAAAGATTCAGCATGGACAAGGCAAAGAAAGGATTCTTGCCTATGCGCCATCAGTTGAAGCTGAGTAAGAAAGATGGTCCTAAAATAAAGAAGGACTGGGAGAGCATGGAAAAGATCCATTATGCATCTGCTATAGGATCCATCATGTACTCCATGTTATATACAAGGCCCGATGTTGCGTTTGCACTAAGTATTACTAGCTAGTACCAGTTGGACCCTGGTGAGGAACACTGGAAGGTAGTCAAGGAAATCTTGAAGTACCTTAACTGGACTAAGGATACTTTCTTAGTGTATGGAGGTCAAGATGAGATGGTAGTGTCAGGTTACACTGATGCATGCTTTGAGACCGATGAGGATGAGAACCAGTGACAGTCTGGTTATGTTTTTCTCCTCAATGGCAGTGCCATTAGTTGGAGGTCCTCAAAGCAGGCCACCATTGCTGACTCTACAATGGAAGCTAAGTACATAGCTGCGTGCGAAGCTGCAAAGGAAGCCGTTTGGATCAAGAAATTTATAACTGAGTTGGGAGTAGTACCCACTATCCTAGACCTAGTTGATGTTTTTTGTGACAATAACGAGGCCATCGCACAAGCTAAGGAGCCTCAGTCACATAAGAGATTCAAACATGTGCTCAGAAAGTTTCACCTCATTCGGGAGATCGTGAACAGAGGTGACATATCATTGCAGAGGGTTGATACCAATAATAATGTCGCTGATCCATTGACCAAAGCGCTGCCACAGACACAGCACGACGGTCATATAAGATATATAGGAATTAGGGTAATGCCCACTTGGAACTAGTGCAAGTGGAAGATTATTGGTGTGCCCTAATTCTTAAGGCATTGGATTCTTGTATTTTGTATTATACATTAAGACTCATTGTATGAATATATTATTTGTGTCACATTAATAAAGTAATTAATCTATTTCATTTATATCTTATGCTATAATATAAGTAGAGTATCCATTGATTGATAATCATAAAACCTATTGCAAGTCTGTTCTAATCATGGGAACGAATAGAACAACAGACTTGTATATTCGATGACTGTATGGTAGTTCTTAACTAGCCATAGTACTTGTATTCAGTCATGAATATAGGTACATGTCATTAACATGGGACTGAATCGATCCTCACAAGAAAGCCACATGGTGATCACGTCATAGGTCTTTCTTGAGTAGGTCTCTTTTGTCCTTAGACCAGATTTCATTATAATATCAATATGGAATCTGGTTCACTTTGACATACGCCTAAAAGGTCTGTAAAAGGATGCTAAATACGGGTATGATTGGGTGGACTGGTGAACATGTTGATATTGATGATGAAGTGATGGAATTGCCACTCAGGTAACACTAAGATGATTTCATTGGCCACTTGATGAGTGGGACTAATAAGTGTATGGCCATACCCAAGTAAGTCAGTGCTTATTTGATTAATCAGTCAACTCAAGATCAAGAAATATAATAAACAGTAGAAGAGGATGACGGACACCATGCCTCTTGTTTATTCATATCGATATCGTTGGGCAAAGGACACTATGAGATTACTACCGGGTTAGTGTCTTCTAAAGACTACTGCATCTCTGTCTTAATTAGGGGCTGTAATGGTTTGTTAAAACCCACTTACAGTCTGTGGGCCTTGGGCCTACTGCCAATATAAAGACAGACAAATAGGATCATGCACATAGATCAATTGAGCCGGAACTTATAGAAATTGTACATGTAATGTACATTGGAAGGAATACATTAATTAATTAGTTGACATTCGATGTCAAGGTAATTAATTAACATTGGGTTGAATTTAATTTAATTAATAAGTTTACATAATGTAATTAATTAACTTATCAATTAATTGAATTACATAAAGTAAACAATTAATTAAATAATTTTCCTAAGTAGGAAAATTAAATACATGTATTGTATTTACTTAAGTGTGATTTAATACTATTTAGGGGTAATTAAATTTAGCCAAATGGAATTAAATTACATAGTATATACCTTTTAATTAAAGTTTATTTATGTAATTATAATTCAAGTGGGTTTGGGTTTAATTAACCTAATTAAAACACAATTAGACAAGGTGTCTATATAAGGGCACACTTAAGGAAGAAAACCCTAAATTCAACACTAATTAATTGCTGGAAATTTCAGCCACCAATAGTAGCCCCAAAACAGCCGAAAATCCCAGCATTAATCCTCCATTCCTTCGCGTCTTCGGCTAGCACCGGTTCCCGCTTAATAGTTGGTCATGCACCGGACTTTGGAGAACGCAGTTTCAAGAAACGATTCTGCAGCAGTCTCTAGAAGAGACGAATCCGGTGAGTTAATCTCTCTTGATTCAAATTGATTTTATTCTAATCAATGGTAATTGGACATGATAGGTGGATTCTAGGAAATTTTAAACGGTGAATTTTCCGCTGCGCCACATTATTGTTCTGATGAAGAATCCCAACAAAAAGAAATCAGACCAAACATATTTTATGAATTAGAAAATCAACAAAAAGCCCTCATAAAGCTAGTATCAATTTTCTTAAAAGTATACAAGCTTGTTACTAGTGTTGGTCCTAGAGACTGTATCCCAAGAGAGAGGGTGAATTAGGTCTTTTAAAAATTTCTTGTTTACTGAAACTTTTCAAGTGTTGATAATAGAAAAGGTACACTCAATAGCACACAACAATCAAGATACAACAATATCACAATTCTTTTTGTTAAATAACTGACTAGTTAATTTCTATTCAAAAGATAATTTAATAAGTCACAATTATCAACAGAGAGATTACAACGCTAGATGTTGAAATATCAGAATCACAATGTTGTCAATAGTAGGATAAGTAATGTTATCAATAGCAAAATTTTCAATATTCAAGAATTATCAACATGTCAATATAAGATGAAGCAATTCAATGTTGGATTTCTGATTAGAAGTATAAATTATTACTCTCTCCAGTAAATCTTCCAAAAGTGACTTTACTCACACAATCAAGCACAATATTATATGGATAATTTTTAGAAGCAATATTCAATTATTGAAAGCAATAAGTAATGGGTAGAGTTAGAAGATCAAATGGAGCATATTTATAGAGGTTCGGCCTCCTAGCCTACTCCTCTCTCCAAGGCACCCTCCATTGAGAATTTTTAATCCATTATGAATTCCTTCAACGAGTAGAATTCAACACTCTTTACAGCTTAATTGTTATCTCTCATGTGCTAAGTACCCCCCTTACAAGTTTAGATACACGTTAAGCTTCACTACTTTTTCCATAAGTAGCTCATAACACACTGAGTTTTTAATGAGAAATGTTTTTATACTTTAACAAAAGAATACAACAATGTTAAGCTCTCTTTTCTCTTAAGATACTTTCTTCTCAATTGCTTCATTAGTTCTTCAATGAGCATCAAGCTTCAGTTTATAGGCGAGATGAAGAATATGGATGTTGGAGATACCATCTAGCCATTTAGAGATGAGATTTGATCGTTAGAGATGAAATCTGGCTATTTGATTCATTCTTCAAGATTTCCATTTAAGTAGTGGTCGTTTGAGATAATTCTAGCTATTGACAGAAGTCCTTTGATTACTCGGTGTTGATAACACATGATATGTAGCAAGATGTTGCCTAGTTTCCTTTTCTAGGAAAGAACTTTTTCATCATTAAGCGAGATATTGATAGCATACCAAAAATGGTAAAGACCTTTCATCTTAGCTCTGATAGTCTTTTTGGAGAGCGTACGCAGGCTCCTTTGTTTTCCCCAAAACTAGGAGACTTGTAAATCCTTGGTATTGATAACCTTTTTTTCTTGTCTTAAATTATAATTTCCAATTTGTTTCTTTTACTTTTCTAAGTATTTTGGCATCTTCAAAACCATCATTATTAAGGCTTCAACAACTAATTCTTTCTTAGCTTGACTTCTTTAAATTTAAAAGGAAAATAAAATTATACTCCAACTGAAATTAAAAATAAGAAGTGCTCATCTTTGCTGATCAAAATGGTGTGTTTTCTCACCAACTCAAATTCTTAACTGTCAGAAGAAGGATCATTAGGCTACAATTAGGAGAGGAGAGGTGAAAAGACATCAAGCTTGTACCTTAATTGAAATTGAGTCCTCTAGCTTTGAAATTGAAAATCATTATAACTGAGATAGGGAATTTTGTGCACGTTCATTACATGTCATAATTAGATAAATTAGAAAATACATTTGCATTATATATGCTATGAAATAAGGTAAAATTAGGTATAAAGTAGCCATTTGAGTATACTAAAATACAACACTAGAAATTAAATGTGTCTTAAATGTTTGGGGACTTAATTGAATAACTTAGAATTAAATGAGAAAAGTGGATATCTTGATTGATATTTGATTATCAGAGATTTCAATCTCTGCAATTGAAATCTTATTGTTGTTGTTGGTATTATTATTATTATTATTATTGTTGTTGTTGTTGTTGTTGTTGTTGTTGTTGTTGTTGTTATTACAATTATATGGTGAAATAAAGGGTCAAAGTAGGTTAGTTTTAGGGAAAAAGGGTCCACTGAGGGAGAGATAAGGATGGAGAGGGTTAAGATAGGTCTCTAAGGCATTAAAAACATTTTGGAGAACTTGCAGAAAACATATAAGAAAAGAAGGAGAAGAAGAAGAGAAATAAGGAAGAAATAGAGAAGCCGAAGGAAGATGTAAGTTCATGTAACTTGTAGAATTAATTTCATATAGTTAGAAGAAGAATCCAAAAAAGTTGTAAGCAATGAAATGTTCATCTATGTCTTAGAAATATGTCTGTAAAATATCGTAATTTTGGATTAAGTATAGTGGAAACTATAATTTTTAGAAGGTGATATGCTCAAAATAGCATGTATACAGGATTAGGGTTAGATTGGAAATTATGTCATAATTGTTATACCACGCAGAAAATTCTGATTTTTGGATATATGATTATCTTATGTTTCTAATTTAATAAAAATAATAATTAGCTTGATCCATGTTGTATGGACAAATTTATAATCGTTTTACTAGAAGTTGTACATGTGAAACTAGTCAAAAACAGGGCTTAGAAGTAAATTTCATAATAAATTGTATGAGAGTCAAAAAATTGTGTAATTTTAGTATGTTATACCCCTATATGTTAGGCATAAAATAAAGTAAGAATTAAGTCATTTGGGTGTGTAAATAGAAAAGAATGAATTTTTAAGTGTAATAAAGTCATGAGAACCCATATATAAGTAAGGATGGTTGTGCATACGAGTATTTTCATAGAAAGGAAAATTTTGATGTACTTGTACGTAATATGAATTTATATTTAAAAGAGCTCAAAATCTTGAAGATATTCCAGAAGAGGACTGTAAGCGCTGGAATTTTCTGTCTTAAAAAAAAATCGCTATTGTCAAACGACTGTAACTTACAGTCGTGCGACTGTAGTTATAGTCGTACGACTGTACGATCGGAGCAGGTGTAGAACACCATACCCATGACATAAGAAAAGAGAGGGGAAAAGATGGGCAATTAATGCCCGGATTTTGGTGAAGAAAGAGCAGAAAATAAGAGAGGAGAGAAGAAAGAAAAGGAGGGGGATTGGACACTTGGACATTGGGATTTCTGGTTGCAAAGAGAGAGAATTAGGAGTAAAAGGAAAGAAAAGGAAAATACCAAAAAAACTTTTTCTCTTCTTTTTCTTCTAAATTCTTGAGTGATTAAGTTTAAAATCTGTTAGACATCAATAGGTTAACAACTTAACACTCTAAATGTAATCAATTTCGGACTAAAAATCATCAAAATCCCTAACATATGGAGATTTTTCGGACCAAACTTCTCAACCTCAACTTAAGGAGAAAAAGTGCAAATTCAAGTGGATTGGTGCGACACCAGAGGTCATTCCTATGGTGGATTAGAGCCTAAGAGGTAAATACACTTCATCCCCTCTTTTTCTCTTGCTTTCTGGGTGATTCGGTGTATTTTTGTGCATTTTATTTCAACTTTTGCATTTTCTGTTTCTGGAAATCAAGAACAGTCGTGCGACTGTTCTTGAGCTGATGAACAGTCGTACGAGTGTTCTTGATTTCCATTAATTCCTCAGTTTTATTTTGAATAATTTTTGACGAAATCCTGAAATTGGATGATTTACAATCGCACGACTGTAATGTGCATCCAAAATCAGAATTTCCAGAATAATCCCTAAAATTTCTAAAATTCCCTAAAAATTCAAAAAAATCAAAAAATCATCAAAATATATTTTGTTATGTGCATTCACTACCTTAGATTCAATTTTCAATATTATTGCATTTAGAACAATACCACGACGGAGATCCGATTCTCCCGAAAACTGACCCACCTCACATGCTGAAATTAAGTAAACCGGAAAATAAAACGTTTTCAAAAATGATTTTCTCACAAAACCAAAAATACAGGGACATTTCAAAATGTTTTCCAGGTCTAATCGGGCTAGCTAGCCGAGCCGACCCATTTATCCCCCTAAATACATGTTCCCGAATCCTTAAAACCCCATTCTGTCCTATTTAAGTCTTACTTGTGGCGTGCCGTAAATTGTGCTAACCCCTTTTGTTTTGAAGTTTTTTATTTTTATTTTTATTTTTGATGTATTTAATAGATTAATTCGTGTATTTAGGTGATTGTAATTTTTAGATAAATCATGTATTTTAGGCAGTTGTAAAAGTGAGGTCGAGAGTTTTTATATTTGATTCGATTGGGTTGTAAGCCACTTAAATATTTACTGCTTTACTTTTTACTTCCTGTGTATGCGCGCTGTATGTTTAAACTTAATGTAATAAAATGGACTTTTAGAATTTAAAATACCGTCTATGAACATTGGTCGTTTTTATTTTAATTAGACATGAAATATGGGACTTGTCGGGACCTAGATCTCTGGATAATGTAGCAGCCGTTCATCCGGTTCAGCTACATTATAAATTTCCCGGTTGAGCTGAGCCGGGTGGCGACTCCTACAACATTCATCGAGACTTAGGTCTCGATTCTTTTATGCAAATAATCTAATTTTCTAAAAACGAATTTTATTTTAAAAACCCCACGCGAGGGAGAGATACTCTCGAAATCGAGATGCCCCGCTCGAAAGAGAGTCGGAGTTCCGTCGAAAACGTCGTCCGCTCACAGTGGCGACTCCGCTGGGGACATTTCTTGCAAAAAGTTTTCTTAAAAACTTAAAAGAAAACTTAAAAGAATGTGACAAGCCCTGAAAAGTGTCTAATTAAAATAAGGTGGATGATTCTTGATTGGTATTTTATTTTGCATTCTTAGTTAGACATGCTTGCATTAGGATAAGTATCCCGCTTTAGCCCAGTGAATTGTTGAAGTGTTGCCTAAGTTCCTCTTGGTCTTGGGGGCACGGATGCGAAATACCACCCAAAGCCTCGTACGAACCCCTTCGTTCGGACCCTTGAGTGGGGAGAAGTGAGGAGTATATTTTGCTATGGGAGCCTTGATGTTATCCCACCTTGGACCGAACTCATATAGGCAGCCTTAGTTGGATTCCCTTCGGATACCAAAATAAATTGTGTGAATATTATAAATCGCGCCTTCATCATCCCCGGTTGATTATTGAAGAGAACCCCACCTAGGAATCGGTTGGAATTTTTTAGACCGACCACGTTTGGAGGAATAAGTTTGGAAGAATTCACTTCATGTGCTACGTGTTACACGTCTCTCAACATCTCACAACATCACCATCGCTATCTCCTCGTGCACGACATACCATAATCACATCTTCCATTCACATGACATACCATACATTAAACATTTGTGTGATAATTAACCCACATTTTTATGCAGCCACTTGCATTTTATTTTCGCGTGTAAAAACATTATTCATCTGCTTGCCATTCATACTAACCATTTCTTTTTCAGCCATGACATTACATTTGTGTGATTAGCATTTTTCCATATAGCATACATAACATCATTATGTATGTCATGCATCCTCACCCACGTTTTTGTGCAGCCATTTGCATTTTGTGTGTCATAAGCATTCATGACATATCACCTAAATTAAATTAAGGACATTCCAAATGACGCCCACCACGATGATATCATTTTATAACATATCGAATATCCCAAATTACCCGTGTTCTGCCAATGCACCGGATTGCATTCGACCATTCCACCAAATTATCTTATTTAATAGAGACCACAATGGTCCTAGGTATATTTCCGTGTGACAATCCACACGATGCATTTCATGACATCATACATTCATCACAAATATCACATAACACCATGGTCCACATCCGATCATTTCATGACATTAATATATCATTCAAGGTACTCCCCGAGTGCCTAATCAGTGTATATAAGCTCATAACATTGCCCAAATTATGAAAGGCGTTCCCCGAATGCCGAATCTCTGTCCGTGTCCCCGTCACACGTGACTCCCCTCATAACATCATTTCATTTCATATGCTCAAAAGCATCAGAACTCTGTCCAAGGGGCAGTCCCATGTGACCATTTCATATCATCTCATTAGACCTACAAAGCGTCAAACTTTGTCCGTGTGTCGGCACACACGCGACCATTCCATGAATTCACTTGGTGCCCCAAAGGCGCCGAATGTCTGTCCGTGTGGTGGTCCACACGTGACATTTTTGCATAACATTGGCTGTTCTTGGAATGTCCCAAAAAGAAGAAAAAGAATAAAGGAAAATCATTCATACCATCACTTCACTCATAACCTCACTCCATTCATTCATTACAAGTACTTTTAATGCCTTACTCTTCATGTCACCATGCCATTCATGCATGTCCCTAATACTTCCCGTATGATGCCTAGCAGAATAAGCTGGCGCGACCTTGGACAAGATCTTAGGCTTTGAGGGCTGTTGGGGGACAAAAAGCAGTTGAAAGGGAAAGTGATTCAGAATCTGGAGAAGAAGTGGAAATGGCTAATCAAATATTGAGTCTTGCTGATGCTTTGAATGATTTTGTAAGATTGCCAGACTTTCGTGATATGCTGAAGGAGGAAGTGCGGGCAATAGTGAGAGAGGCTGGAGAAACCGGTGGTAGTGGGGTCGGGAAAGAGAAGGAGGCTGAATCATCCCAACAGGGTGGTGATACCTCAGCCAGTCTCGAGAAGCTGCAAGAAATAAAGGCAGCTATGGAAAGAAAGATGAAGGCGAAATGCTCAGAGTTGGAGGAGGCGGTGGCTCAGTTGAAGAAAGGGGTCAGTGTTAGTGCAGAGTCTAAGAAAGGAGTTAAAATTGATGCCATGATCAGCAGGGGCATCGAGAATTTTCACATCGGCTTCCAAATTCCAAGGGTGCCTTTTTACAAAGGAATGGGTTCACCAGAGGCCCATGTAAATCTTTACGCTCGGGTCATGCTGACGGCGGGCGCCACTAAGCAACAAGTGGTTAATCTCTTCGCGACCACCTTGGAAGGAGGAGCATTGGGGTGGTATAACTCATTATCAGAGGAAGAGCAGTTAGATTAGGAGGTTCTGTTAGCAGCCTTTATTAAGTATTACAGCTTCAACACCAAGATTCAAGTGAAGCTGTATGATTTAGAGTGGATCAAACAGAAACCCAATGAGCCTTTTGATGAATATTACTAGCGGTGGACGACTAAAATGATCCTTTTGAAGAACCGACCAGATGAAGATGAGATGATACAGAAGCTAATTGATGGCAGTAAGGACATCTTCAAAAACAACATGAAATTTCATCCATTCAACGAGCTTAGCAAAGTCTATGGTATGGCAATGAAAATTGAGAGTGATGAAGAAGAGAAGGCACCAAGCCATAAGGGTGGAAGAAGCTCAGGTTACAGTTCTGGGTATAGGTCAACAGCTGCAACCGGATCTGGTGGCGGTTCAAGTTCAAGTTCTAGTGGCAAAGGGGGGCAGACCTCAGAGGTAAAGCAAGTAGAAGTTGCTACGGTGACCCAGTAACAGAACAATCAGAGCAGGTGTGAACGGACGACGCGTTTTCGACGGGACGCGGGACTCCCTTTCGAAAGGGGCGCCTCGATTTTGGGCGGGGCCCTCCCTCGCGTGGAGTTTTTGGTTTGGAAATTCGTTTTTTAGAAAATCGGATTGTTTCGAAAAAGAATCGAGACCTAAATCTCGATAAAAAGTATAGGAGTCGCCACCCGGCTCAGCTCAACCAGGAAATTGCAGTGTAGCTGAACCAAAGCGGGAACTGCCACACTTTTCAGAGATCTAGGTTCGGACAAGTCCCTTATTTCGTGTCTAATTTAAATATTATTACCAATGTTCTAGTTATGACACTTTAAATTGCTAAAGATTGATTTTTATTAAATAATACACGCAGTGCGCATACGTAATAATACATCATAATAAAAAGTAAACAGAATAAATATTTAAAAGCTTACAACCCAATTGAAAGAAAAAAAATAAAACTCTCACCTCATTGTTACAATCGCCTAAATACACGATTTAATTCTATTGAAATACAAATAAAATAGAAAATTAAAGTAAAATAAGGCTGCAAAACAGAGGTTAGCACAATTTATACGGCACGCCATAAATAAGACTCAAGTAGACAGAATTGGGAAATTAAGTACTCGGGGTCATGCAATTGGGGGTAACCGGGTTAGCCCGGTGGGCTGGCCCGGTTAGACCTGGAAAACTATTTTGAAACGTCCCTGTATTTTTGGTTTTGTGAGAAAATCATTTTTTTGAAAACATTTTTCCGGTTTATTTTAACTTAGCATGCAAAGTGGGTCGGTTTTCGGGAGAACCAGGTCTCCGTCGTTGAATTGTTCTAAATGCAATTTTACTGAAAATTGAATCTACGGTCGTGATGCACACAACAAAATTCATTTTGATGATTTTTGGGGTTTTCTAATTTTTTGGGAATTTTTGGGGATTTTTTTATGATTTTTTATGGATTTTTTAAAGAAATTTTTGGGTTTTAAAGGTGAAATTCTGATTCTGGAAACGACAGTGGTACAACTGTAATTTACAGTTGTGCAAACGCAACTACAGTCTTACGATTGTAATTGCAGTCGTACGACTGTAAACACTCCAAATTCAGGATTTCGCCAAAATCTTATTTAAAACAAGCTGGAAATAAAATCACCTGGAAATCAAGAACACTCGTACGACTGTAACTACAGTCGTATGACTGTTCATCAATTTCAAGAACAGTCGTGTGACTGTTCTTGATTTCCAGAAGCAGAAACGCAGAAAATGAGATAAAAATGCACAAAAATCGCAATCAACACCCAGAAAGCAAACAAAAGTAAAGAGAAATGGGGCGCCTACCTTTTAGAAGTCCCTCCAAGTCGAAATTGACCCCTGGCATCGTTCCAATCCACTAAAATTTGGACTTTTCTCCTTGATTTAGGGTTTGAGAGTTTTGGGTCCAAAGGTTTCAAACGCTGAGGGATTCTGATGAGGAGTTCCTCCTTTTCTTTTTGATTTTCTCCTCCCTTCTCTTCTCTTTTTTTTTTCTTTTTCTTTCCTTCTTCTCCTTTTCTGTCTGTCCCCCTTTCTTCTTCTGTTCTTTCAGCTTTTGAGGTATGGGTTGGCTCACCTGCCCCGATCATACAATCGTATGACTGTAATTTTTTATTACAGTCGTACAACTGTAATTACAGTCGTACCAATGTAAATTTTTTTTTTCGATTTTTTTTTCAATTTTTTTTTCAATTTTTTTTTGATTTTTTTTGGACGATAAAATTTCGTGTTCACAGGCTGCCCCTCGTGTAGCTAAAGTCCGATTTTCGAAAGGGATTTAGGTACACGACAAAGAACACGAAATTCGAGATGATATGCAAGCGTGTGACTCGTGTGTGGAGAAAAATACGACTTTTGGAGTCGGGCGGTTTCTTACGATGATTTTCACGTAAGGATGACGCCAAGAAGATGATACAGAGAAGAATCCGACTTTTGGAGTCGGGCGGTTCCTTACGACGATTTTCGCGCAAGGATGACGCCAAGATAATACAAAGAAGAATACGACTTTTGGAGTCGGGTGGTTCCTTATGACGATTTTCGCGCAAGGATGATGCACGAAGATGATATAAAGAAATATAAAACGACTTTTGGAGTCGAGCGGTTCCTTACGATGATTTTCGCGTAGGGATGACGCACGAAGATGATACAAAGAAGAATACGACTTTTGGAGTCGGGCGGTTTCTTACGATGATTTTCACGCAAGGATGACGCATGAAGATGATATAGAGAAATATAAAACGACTTTTGGAGTCGAGCAGTTCCTTACGATGATTTTCGCGTAGGGATGACGCACGAAGATGATATAGAGAAATATAAAACGACTTTTAGAGTCGAGCAGTTCCTTACGATGATTTTCGCGTAGGGATGACGTACGAAGATGATATAGAGAAGAATACGACTTTTGGAGTCGAGCGGTTGCTCACAATGATTTTCGCATAGGGATGACGCACGAAGATGATACAGAGAAGAATACGACTTTTGGAGTCGAGCGGTTCCTCATGATGATTTTCGCGTAAGGATGACGCCAAGATAAAATGACTTTTGGAGTCAAATGGTCATGTATGATTTGCCATACAGAGCCAAAAGAAAGCATGCAATGTGTGCTTAGTGAACGTATTTATTCCTTGATCGATAATTTTGAAACAAAAATTTTTGCCCCTTCGATCAAGAATAAATACGAGAAGATGCGTTTTAGGTCACCTTTTATAGTCATGTAGGATTGAGATTTGTGAAATGTGTGAATGTGAGTGTGTGACAGCCATGTGCGACCTAGAACACTCAACGGACTGACACAAAAAACCTAGTTCCGTTTTATAGTCGCGAGGGGACTGAGATTTGGTAAAGGGTACGTGTGTGTGTGTGTGTGTGTGTGTGGAAGACTAGTATGACTTGGCATACAGGATATGTCGAAAATGAAATTTGGTGAGATTATACTTACAGTGAGTTTTTCGAGGTTTCTCGGGTTTCGTGCCCCTTGGATGAGGCGGACCATTGTTAGAAAGATTAACCGCTGACATGTTGGCTTTCCTCAATGTGTAGGACCAGGGAATTTCCAGCAGTATAAATCTCTCTCCGCCCGGGGTCTGGCGGGGCCGCCTCCTCGAGTCTGTGAGAGATCGAGTTAGGATTCAGGGTCTAGAGACCTTTATTATGTCATTGTCGACGAGCACGCCACCTACTACCTATGCTGTGTTGACGGCTTTGTGTGAGAGGTGGGTTTGCACTTACTCACACATTTCATTTGCCCATCGGGGATTCGCCGTTACTCCTTCAGATTTCGTTGCCATCACTGGGTTCTGGTTCGGTGGGACCCCGATCAGCTTCAACTGTTATTTGACTTGCCATCAGCTAGAGGACAATTATATAGGCAGGTTGATCGGCTGCACCCCTGAGAAGGGGAAGATCTTATGCTCCAGGGTGGAGGCTTATTGGGCTGCTCGCTTATACATGTCCGAGGAGGACGTGGAGTGGTGTGTTCGGGCTTATGTGTTCATCTTGTTATCATGCACGCTTTTTCCCACCGAGCAGAGCACTTGTAATCTGACTTTGCTCCCCACTCTAGCCGACCTGAATGCCTTTCCTTTTTTGGATTGGGCTCGAGCTGCATTGGAGCAGTTTCCATGGACTTGACCTGTGCGCCAGGGGGTGGCAGCAGGAGATCCTTGGTTTCTATTTTGGCCTTCTGGTATTGTCTTTCCCCTTCCCCCTGTTTTTTTTTTTTTTTGCAGGTCAAGAGACGTAGGGGATCCAGTTCTGCTCAGCGGACTAGCCCAACATATGAAAGTACTGAGATTGCCACTGCTGGTGGGCATGGCCTTGTTCAGGATAGGAGTCATCCCGTACGTTCTGCCAGTGTTGCAGTATCTACTTCTCATGTCGCTTTAGGCTTGGAGGCTCATCTGGTCCAGGAGAACGCCAGCTGGGCGGTAAGCATTCTACAATCCCTGTATCATTACATGATTTATACAATGCATGGATGAATATGCATGTATGTATGGATGTTAACTTATGTTGTTATTTTGCAGATTCGAGTGTAGATGCTCTAGGATCAGGCTAGACAGGCAGCTGCTTCTGAGGCTCGAGCTTTGGCTGCGACCTACGAGTTGACCCGGGTGCAGGTTGACATGGCCCGGATGTAGGCTGATTTGACTCGGGTGCAGGAGGACTTTGACGCCTATAGGGCTTCGCATCAGAGTGAGTCCGAGAAGAAGGAGGTAGGTGAGGGACAGGATGAGAGCTAGAATGAGTGCTCCGTACTACTCTTTTTTTTTTTGAATTTTCTGTACATGATATGGACTTCATTTTTATTATTATGGGAATTGGATGCAACAGCCTACTGATGGATGTTTATGTGTAATGGCATGATGTATGCAATATGAACGTCTAAGCAGAATGTCAAACATGCATAATATCATTACAACGACATCACAATGAGTATAATAGGGAAATTAACAGTGACTTCAGCTTTAGACATCACCCTCTTCTTATTACCAACACGTCCTTTCGGTTTTCCGTGTTAGAAATTTTCTCTTTGCGATTTTTTTTTGAATGGTCTAAGAGTTTTGCACGAGCATCCCAGCCAAATTGATCTCTTTGTATTGATCCGTTTCGAGATTGGAAAGCACACCTTGACAATGCTCATCAGAAGTCGTGAAGACGTTGCTGCTGATGACACCCAGTGGTTTGGCTTTTACCTGCCCCTAGCATTAAGGGTTTATGTTTGGGGTATGAAACACTGAATCGAACATGGTTCGCTGCATGCTGTCACCCGTATGTGGACATTGACATGCAATGACATGACGAATGCATATTGAACATAAAAATTGAATATAAAACATCTATGACATAATGAATGTGGATGCATTAGGAAAATCCAAAGTGTGGCTCTGGTTTTGATTGACGCCCCTTCAAACTACCAATATGTCCTTTCGGTTTTCCACATTGGAGTTTTTTTTTTTTTAGATGACCGCCTGATCACTGGATAGAGTTACCATTATGGACGGATAACGTGAGATGAATTCAATTAACCATTGGATTCTCCTGCGGTCTAATACCGTATTCATGTTTCCAATTCACCCTAGATTCCAGTTCAGGCAAGGTTTCCGAAGACTGAATACTTGAAATTATTGGTAAGTGCAACTTTCCCTTGGAGTATGAGCACAACAGACTTTGTAAGCTTTCCTGTTGATGGCATCGTCCCCTTCATGATTGTTGAAAGCTTTGTAAAGCCAAGTTGTCCCAATAGTGTTGGTGAAGTCCACAAATGCATAACCAATATTTCCTCCAGTCTTGAAATCCATAGGCGAATAGAGGAAATCATAAGCAGACTTCCCTTTGGACTTATTCTTGTTTTCCTCCAGATAATGCTTGTCCAGAATTTGCAGCAGATCATGTCTTGGAAACTGATTTGGTAGATTTCTGATCATCAGGCTTGTTTTTCCACCAAGATTAACTTCAATCTCTTTTTTTATTCAGCTTGGTCTCTTCAATAGTCAATTTCTTGGGTAACCATTGTTGAGCTCATTTGAAGTAGACTTGTATTCAAATTCTCTCTCTGCTCTGTCGCCCTTCTGGTGATAAGATGATGCAGAAAAATGCGATATGGAGCAGCATTGAGGTTCTTTTTTTCTTTTTTTTGTTTTTGAAGGAACTAAATCAAAGCCACAGCCACCTTTTGGTTTTCCTACTGCATTTAAATTCGTGCATGTCATGTGTGCTTAATATGCCTTTTTGGATGAACAATGCATGCGTAATGTCATGTGCACAGGAATGTCATGCAAACAAGATTATACATGCACTACAACCAAGGAAAGGCCTAGAGTTTCACAATAAGTTGGATAGTGAAGGTCATTTGAATTTCTTGGTGGTTGGTGCTTTGGATAAGTTTGGATAAGCTTGATTTCACCTCAAGGAGGGCTTTCTGGTTTGATTTTGCCTTAAGGAGGGCTTTCTGGTTTGATTTTGCCTTAATTGGAGTTTTTTGGTTTTATTTTGCCTTAAGAAAGGTTTTCTGGGTTTGGGTGCCTCAAGGAGGGCTTTTTGGTTTTGTTTTGCCTTAAGAAGGGCTTTTCGGTTTAGGGTGCCTCAAGGAGGGCTTTTTGGTTTTGTTTTGCCTTAAGAAGGCTTTCTGAGTTTGGGTGCCTCAAGGAGGGCTTTTTGGTTTTGTTTTGCCTTAAGAAGGCTTTCTGAGTTTGGGTGCCTCAAGGAGGGCTTTTTTGGTTTTGTTTTGCCTTAAGAAGGCTTTCTGAGTTTGGGTGCCTCAAGGAGGGCTTTTTGGTTTTGTTTTGCCTTAAGAAGGGCTTTTCGGTTTCGGGTGCCTCAAGGAGGGCTTTTTGGTTTTGTTTTGCCTTAAGAATGGCTTTTCGGTTTAGGGTGCCTCAAGGAGGGCTTTTTGGTTTTGTTTTGCCTTAAGAATGGCTTTTCGGTTTAGGGTGATTTGGGTATCGTACGTGCTTTTTAAATTGAAGCTTTGGGGCAGGATTGGTAGTGTCTTTCAAGGATTGTTGAATTGAATTAGCAGATGCCTTGGTGGAGCTGGTACCTTCGTATTATTTTATTTATCTCACAAGCTCACCTTTCAAGAGAGAGTTCGTTCAGGGCCAGGTTCACTGTTAGGTTCCCCACAATACTCAGAATGATGGCATGCATTTTGATATTATGTGTGTTGGACCTGTCATTTCAGATTGTCAAATGCATGCATAATGCCATGTTCAAGTAATCATCACAAAAGTAAGACGAAGATAGCTTTCATTGCATTCATAATGAATTCAATACATCCCATAAACAAAATGAGTCCCTTGTAAGAAGGAATCTCCAAGAGGTATTGATCTCACAGAATCCGGTTATTCTCCGATTGGTCACCATTTCAGCTTCAGCATCCTCGACCCACTCTTATCAGAGCAGACTCAGAATTTCTTCATCATATTCCTCTCCTCGGGAGGTTTGAGAAATTTCTTTGGTGGTTTCCCTGATTGCACCTGGTTGGTTATCAGAGAAGGCCGAGATTTCCAATTTTCCATCATCGACTAGTCTCTGGATCTCCTTTCTTAAAGCATGACATTCATTGGTCCGATGGCCTGCGATCACATGATAGCTGCAGAAATTACTCCTTTCCTCTGATGTTGGTGCCACATACGGTCTGACACTCTGCAGGAGACCCATATTTCTGCATCTGAGGAATAACGTACCTAATGAGTCAACCCATGGAGAAATGCCTTTTCCACTATTCCCGGTAAGTGAGTTTTTGGTATGCCGTGGAATGGAGTTGGTACCAACATTCATCTTAAGAGGCCTCTTCGGTTCCATTTCATCAGTCGGCCTTGGCAAGCCCGAATTTTGGAGAGAGGGCCTTCCAAGGTGGTGAGGGCGAGTGTTAGCAAACTGGGCATTCTATCCCTCGCTAGCATCAATGTTGGAGTCTGAGAATGCCGCATTTTTCATTTTCCTTTCGAGTTCTGCCACTCGTGCTTCCAATTCAGTGTACCTCGCTGTCAGCTTTTCTAATCTGTCAAGGTCATCTCCCAGCGCTTCTCTCAGCATCGCTGCCGCTTCCTTCCTGACCGCCTTTCGGAACCGTGATGAGGCGATATGATCCTCCACAATATCCGTAATGGAGTTGAAGTTTATTGGGTTGGCCATCCCCGAAATCTTTTCCTTTTTCCCTCTGATAAGAACAATCATTAGCATTGGCGGGCGCAAACGCATGAAGAACACCAAATCACAGGTGAGGTAGTCATGGATGCATGATGAGATATGTAGGTGTATGAATGATGAGTTGCATATATGATGTCATGAGGGAGATGATGATGAGGATGATGATTTTTTTTTTTGGACATCCCAAGAACACCCAATGCCATGCAAGGGATAATGCGAAAAGACCACGTGTGGACCGCCAAACAAACAGGGGTTCGGCGCCTTCGGAGCACCTAGTGAATATCGTGAAATGATCGTGTGTGTGCCAACACACGGATGGAGTTTTGACACCTTGTGGGTCTATTAGATGAAGTGCAGTGGTCACATAGGGGCCGGCCCATGGACAGAGTTCTGATGCTTTTGAGGCATATGATATGAGATGATGTTTACAGACAAGTCTCGTGTAGGTAAGGACACGGATAAAAGTTCGGCGTTCATAGAACGCCTTTCATGACTTGGTAATGCTATGAAATGCCCCTATATACGTAATAATTCGGTACTCGTGGAGCACCTCAAATAATACAATAATGTTAATGTCATGTAACAATCCGAAATGGATCGCGACACACTAACAAAACTTCGGTATCCCCACGATGCCAATGATAAATGACATGAAGCCATGCAATGATGTCGTGTGATCTACCACACGAAAAAAGACCTAAGACCATTGTGGTCTCCTATTGAATGAAATGGTTTAGTGAGATGGCTGAGTGTATTCCTGTACACGGGCAGAACACGGGTAGCTTTAGGACTCCCGATATGTTATGAAATGAAATGACCGTGAAGAGTATCCTTAGAATGTCCTGGCTTTAAATGATATGAAATGACGTGAATGCTTGTGTCACACAATAATGCAAGTGGCTGCACAAAAACGTGGTTAGGATGCATGACATACATGATGATGTCATGTATGCTTTGTGAAGATAATAATATGCAGTACATAAATATGCATAACACACAAATAGAATGTCATGGCTGCATGAAAATGTGGTTAGAATAAATGCCATGCTTATGTTGATGTCTTGAAAATGGCTGCACAAAAACATGGTTAGAATGGCACGTAAGCAAAGTTTCGGCGCTCGGGGAGCACCTTGGGATTTCATGATATAATATGAGATGAACATGCGCGTGGCACATGGTCGGGATTTTCGGCGCTCAGGGAGTACCTTGAGTTTTAATGTCGTGATATGAAATGAACTCGTGCTTGGTGCACGAATGGAATTTCGATGCTCGGGGAGCATTTTTACTTCCAAATCATGATATGAAATGAATAAGTTCTTAGTGAACGGGTAGAGTTTCATTGCCCCAGGGAGCATTTTGGGTTTTTGTGATATGAAATGAGATGAACATGCGCGTGGCACATGGTCGGGATTTTCAGTCCTTGAGGAGCACCTAAATTATTTAATGCATGCGATGGAATTTTCAGCACCCGTGGAGCGCCTACATGATTTAATGGATGAAATGTAATTTTTTCCGGCGCTCGTGGAGCACCTAAATGATTTAATGCATGCGATGGAATTTTCGGCACCCGTGGAGCGCCTACATGATTTAATGGATGAAATGTAATTTTTTCCGGCGCTCGTGGAGCACTTAAATTATTCGATGAAGTGAAATAAACTTTTCGGTGCTCGTCGAGCACCTAAATGATTTGGTGCATGAAATGTAAATTTTCGGCACTAGTGGAGTGCCTAAGTCACTTGATGTATGCGATGGAATTTTTTGGCACTCGTGGAGCACCTGAATGCATGGAATGTAATTTTTCGGCGCCCATGGAGCACTTAAATGATTCGATGAAATGAAATGAACTTTTGGTGCTCGTGGAGCACCTAAATGATTTGGTGGAATGAAATGAATTTTTCGGCGCTCGTGGAGCACCTCTGATTTAGTGGAATGGAATGAATTTTTCGGTACTCGTGGAGCACCTAAATGATTTCATGGAATGAAATGAATTTTTCGGCGCTCGTGGAGCACCTAAATGATGGAATACATGAAATGTAATTTTTCGGCGCTCATGAAGCGCCTAAGTGACTTGATGTATACGAGGAAATTTTACGGTGCTCGTGGAGCACCTAAATGATTTGATGGCATGAAATGAAATTTTTCGGTGCTCGTGGAGCACCTAAATGATTTAATAAAATGGGTTCCCGGCGCTCGTGGAGCCCCTAAATGATGTGATGGATGCGATGAAATTTTTCGGCGCTCATGGAGCGCCTAAAAAATTTAATGCATGAAATGAAATTTTTCGGTGCTTGTGGAGCACCTAAATAATTGAATGCATGAAATGGAATTTTTTCGGCGCTCGTGGAGTACCTATGATTTAGTGGAATGGAATGTGTTTTTCGGCACTCGTGGAGCACCTCAATGATTTAATGTGTGAAATGAAAAGTTTTAGGCGTTCGTGTAGCACCTAAATGGAATGAAATGAATTTTTTGGTGCTTTTGGAGCACCTTGGGTTTTTGTGATATGAAATGAGATGAGCATGCGCGTTGCACATGGTCGGGATTTTTGGTGCTCGAGGAGCACCTAAATGATTTAATGCATACGATGGAATTTTCGGCACCTGTGGAGTGCCTAAATGGTTTAATGAATGAAATGTAATTTTTCGGTGCTCGTGGAGCACCTAAGTGATTTAACGCATGAAATGTAATTTCTCAGCGCTCGTGGAGCACCTAAGTGATTTGATGCATGAATGAGACCTTTGGCGCTCGGGGAGTACCTCGGGTTTTGTGAAATGAGATGAATGTTCTTAGCGAACGGACAGAGTTTCGGCACTCGTGGAGTGCCTTGGATTTTTTGTGATGTGAGATCGACATGTGCATGGCACATGGTCGGGGTTTCGGTGTCCGGGGGACACCTCGAATTTTTGATGATATGAAGTGAACTCGTGCTTGGTGTACGAGCAGAATTTCAATACTCGGGGAGTATCTCGGTTTCCGTGCCGCAACGTGAAATGAATGCGTTCTTGGTGAACGGGCAGAGTTCCGGCGCTCAGGGAGCACCTAAATGGTTTGATGTATAAAATGAATTTTTCGGCACTCGTGGAGTGCCTAAAATGATTTGATGAAATGTGATGAATTTTGTCGACGCTCGTGGAGCGCCTAAAATGATATAATGAAATGTGATGAATTTTGTCAGTACTCGTGGAGCACCAAAAGTGATTTAATGAAATGTGATGAATTTTGTCGGCACTCGTGGAGCGCCTAAAATGATTTCCTACTTGGTAGGCGGTGTGATGTGTGTGAGCTTTATGGAATTGCCCAAGGTCCATGTGAATGTTTTATGTATGACACGCGTTCCATATGGCTACAAGACAAATCGGTTAATGCTTATGGCATTCAAATGATGTATGTGAATTAAAGTTTTTCACACAATGAAAAGATGCATGGCTGCAAAAAATGTGGTTAGCGTAAATGTCACACGGGTGATCAATGAATTCTCATGCGAAAAATGCAAGTGGCTATACAGAAGATGTGAGTTAGTATCACACAAATGCTTTACATGCGGTATGTTATGTTTGTGAAAAATGTGGATGATGATATGTTATGGAGGGACAAGAAGACACGTAGCAATTAGCACACGGATCGTAATCTTCCAACCTTATTCCTCCAAATGTGGTCAGGTCGAGAAAATTCTAACCGAGTCCTAGGAGGGGTTCTCTTCGATCACCAACCAGGGATGATGAAGGCGTATTTTATTTTATTCACACAATTTATTTTGGTATCCTAAGGGAATCCAACTAAGGTTGCCTAAGTGAGTTCGGTCCAAAGTCGAGATAACATCAAGGCTCCCATAACAAAATATACTCCTCACTGCTCCCCACTCAAGGGTCCGAACGAAGGGGTTCGTACGAGGCTATGGGTGGTGTTTCGTATTCGTACCCCCAAGACCAAGAGGAACTTAGGCGACACTTCAACGATTCACTGGGCTAAATAATGGATACCTAACCTAATGCAAAAAAAGTCTAACTACAAAAATGCATAAAGTGCCATATAAGAATCATCCGCTTAATTTAAATTAGACACTTTTCAGGGCTTGTCAAATTCTTTTAAGTTTTTGAAAAACTTTTGAGAAATCCCCAGCGGAGTCGCCACTGTGAGCGGACGACGCGTTTTCGACGGGACGCGGGACTCCTTTTCGGAAGGGGTGCCTCGATTTCGGGCGGGGCCCTCCCTCGCGTGGGGTTTTTGGTTTGGAAATTCGTTTTTTGGAAAAGCGGATTGTTTCGAAAAAGAATCGAGACCTAAATCTCGATAAAAAGTATAGGAGTGGCCACCCGGCTCAGCTCAACCGGGAAATTGCAGTGTAGCTGAACCAAAGCGGGAACTGCCACACTTTTCAGAGATCTAGGTTCAGACAAGTCCCTTATTTCGTGTCTAATTTAAATATTATTGCCAATGTTCTAGTTATGACACTTTAAATTGCTAAAGATTGATTTTTATTAAATAATACACGCAGCGCGCATACGTAATAATACAGTATAATAAAAAGTAAACAGAATAAAGTAAAGAGAAATGGGGTGCCTACCTTTTAAAAGTAACTACAGTCGTACGACTGT
Source organism: Euphorbia tirucalli (assembly GCA_039660915.1). Classification (NCBI taxonomy): domain Eukaryota; kingdom Viridiplantae; phylum Streptophyta; class Magnoliopsida; order Malpighiales; family Euphorbiaceae; genus Euphorbia; species Euphorbia tirucalli. Next base: position 19,380,792 of record CM077634.1, on the reverse strand, counting down.
TCATCAATTTCAAGAACAGTCGTGTGACTGTTCTTGATTTCCAGAAGCAGAAACGCAAAAAATGAGATAAAAATGCACAAAAATCGCAATCAACACCCAGAAAGCAAACAAAAGTAAAGAGAAATGGGGCGCCTACCTTTTAGAAGTCCCTCCAAGTCGAAATTGACCCCTGGCGTCGCTCCAATCCACTAAAATCCGGACTTTTCTCCTTGATTTAGGGTTTGAGAGTTTTGGGTCTAAAGATTTCAAACGCTGAGGGATTCTGATGAGGAGTTCCTCCTTTTCTTTTTGATTTTCTCCTCCCTTCTCTTCTTCTTTTTTTTGTCTTTTTCTTTCCTTCTTCTCCTTTTCTGTCTGTCCCCCTTTCTTCTTCTGTTCTTTCAGCTTTTGAGGTATGGGTTGGCTCACCTGCCCCGATCATACAGTCGTACGACTGTAATTTTTTATTACAGTCGTATCACTGTAAATTTTTTTTTCAATTTTTTTTTTCAATTTTTTTTCGATTTTTTTTTCAATTTTTTTTTGGACGATAAAATTTCGTGTTCACAACAGGAGTCCAGGAGGTCAGGGCATATCACCTTGGACTCTTCCATTGGTGAAGATATTTGCTAAGTGCAGAAACGGCGGGTTGCTACAGTCCCTGAGGCCATTTGAAAAACCTTCTGAGGCAGATAAAGATAACTTCTACACGTATCATGTTGTTGTTGGCCACAGAACCAACAATTGTTACAAACTGAGGGACGCCATTCAAAAGCTCATAGATGAAGGAAAACTGCAAGAGCCAGCTAAACCCAGCACGAAGACCAACCCGCTACCAGCATTTGAGAAGCGTGTTAACATGGTGCATTCAGGACTGCTTGCTAATTTCATTTTTGCTTAAATTCTTCAAGCAAATCCCACAATTCAGGCTGTAGCAATAGAGGAAGTTGAAGTGGGGTCAGAATGTGAAAAGAAGGCGGAACAGAAAGAGATCAAGCTGATAAGCTTGAATGATCTTGATTCTGAAGATGAATATGAAGAGTTTGGGGAGAGGAGTCAGTTAAGCCCCCGGCCATCGAGAAGTTGAAAGTTCAGGAGGTCCATAATATGACCCGAAGTGGTAGAGTGTATCAGCCAGCGGATCAAGTGAAGGACAAAGCCCCGATGACTGGGTCGGGTAGTACGTCAGCACCAGAGGGAGTGGAGAAAGAGGACTTAGTTATTTCCCAGTTAAAGAAGACTCCCCCACAGGCTAGCCTATGGCATATGCTTCTGACCTCTAAGGAGCATAAGGCTGCTTTAGTGAAGAAACTATCAGAGATTGAAGTCTCTCCCATAGCTTTGCCAGAGGCCATATGCTGTTGATTGGATAAGGTCCATTCTGGGACTCCTGACATTGTTTTTTCTGAGAAAGATCTGCCTGGTGAAGGAAAGGCTCACAACAAGGCCCTTTACATTAGGGCCTATGTGATGGAAAAGGTGATGCTATGTGTTATGGTGGATGACGGCTCATTATTGAACATATGCCCACTAAAGGTGTTGCCATGTTTGGGCCTAAATGAAGATTTTCTGAAAATGTCCTCAATAGTAATTTGAGCATACGATGACTCCAAGAGAACAGTGATAGGGACTTTTGAAACTGAAGTAGAGGTTGGACCAGTCAAGTCCATAGTCGTTTTCACGGTGATAGATATCCCGATCGCCTTCTCCTTACTGTTAGGAAGGCCATGGTTCCACCCTCTAGGAGGTGTCCCTTCTACATTGAACCAGAAAATTAAGTTCTCGATGAATGGTGAGATAGTGACTACTAAGGCGGATGCCCAATCGGTGATTGCTGTTGTGAATGAAGGCGTTGTCCCTTTCGGCGGGTTTCAAGTTGCAATGATCGGGGAGGAGGAAGCTACAGATGCTCCTATGGTGATTTACGAAAATTACATGCCGGAGTGGTTATCTCGATATTTGCACAAACAGAATTTTGTCCCGGGCATGGGACTTGGAATCAACTTACAGGAGTACCTAAATTCAATATTGACTCGAGGAAGCCAAAGCAATTCGGGCTGGGGTATACAGAGGAGACATCTGAGCAGAAAAACCTAAAAAGGGGCAAAAATGGCAAAAATGGCTGTTAATTTTATGAGTATAAACTTGATATGAATTTTATATGTGAAATTGTGATATTATGTGAATATTTGATGATGTGTGCTGTCATGATATGTTGAAATAAATGTATATGAATATTGTATATGATGATTTGAATATATATGTTAAATGTGAAATTGATGAGAACTTTTATATATGGATATATGTACTTGTACATGAATACATAACACATAAAGGGCGTTGTGACAAACTTGACCGAACACTGCAAATACATGAATCACATGGATTATCTGATTATCTGGATCTATATGGTTAAACACATGGAATATCTTATCATATGGACCAAAAGGTCAATTACATGCTTATATGAGCTGGCTAGCAAAACCGTCTGTTATATGTTATATGATCTCGGGGCAGTAGTTTAGCTGGTTGTGTCACAAAAAATAAAGAAATGGCTTATTCATTTGTATATGTATGACTGTTTGATGAATTTCATATATGTGATTGAGTGTGGTTGTAATTTTATTAATTATTTATACTCACTGAGTGGTAACTCATATAAAGCACTAATTTTTCCCAGCTAGCTGAAGTGGTAGATAAAGTGTGGTTTTCTATAAGATAAGCTTTGTAGAAATGATGGATGAAGATTGACCGACTGAGTTCCATCTCACTTTCCTCCCACCACAAGCATGTAGAATAAATAAAGTTTGGGTTGAGAATAATATATTATATGTTTGGGTTTTTGAAATGTGTAATAATAAAGTTGATATGTCGTAGACGATAGTTTTTCTCTTAATAAAAAAATGCAATTTGTGTTATATAAAAAAATTTCATGAATTTCTATGAACATGAAAGGCTAAGGAGTGTGACAATCATATCTCACATTTTTCCACCAAATCTCAACACTTTCTCCTGAAGAAGAATCATAAGTTATAATGAAGAAGGGAGGAGTTAAGAAATCTTGAGTTAGAAAGCTTAGAGCTTCAATTGAGAAGTAGAGGAAATACGAAACCATGGAAACCAATACCTCCAAGAAAATGAAAAAGGAGAAGCTTGATTAGACAACATCAAAAAGCCCAAAACCATCAATAAGAGTCAAAAAGCTTGTTGCTTCTCGTCTCCTGCATTCGTATTCGATCCTAAACAAGGTACTATTATCTATCCTGATGGTTACATTGGAAAGAAGTGTAATTATAGAAGGATGGATTAGAAGTATTTTGGTAGGGAAGAATTTCCATATGTTAAATGGTTTAAGTTTCAGGGGTGGCATGAATTTGTACACATAAATGAACCTATCTACCCAGCATTAGTTTCTAAATTCTATGGAACATCGACCAAGTTATCTCACAAACAATTTGAAGTAACTTGTGAGCGGATGACCCAAAAAAAATATGGGCCTCGTAATTGGGCCGAAAAGATTTTTAAATAAAAAGGGGTTTTATGAAAAAGGGATTTTATAGTGAGAAAACAAACAAACTCGAATGCTCTCACTAAAGTGATAGGAGTCACCACTCGGCTCAGCTTAACTAGGAAAATTGCAGTACATCCGAGACGAGCTACAAATCACTATACCTTTAACTAGAGATTTTGGGTTCGATCCCCATCGAAGTCGCCATTGTGAGCGATCGATCCTAAAAGATGGGCCTCGCAACCAAGCCGGGAAGATTTTTAAATAAAAAGGGGTTTTATAGTGAGAAAATAAACAAACTTAAATGCTCTTACTAAAGCAATAGGAGTTGCCACCTGTGAGCAGATGACGCGTTTTCGACGGGACGCCAGACTCCCTTTCAGAAGGGGCACCTCGACCTCAGGCGGGGCCCTCCTTCGCGTGGGGTTTTTGATTTGGAAATTCGTTTTTGGAAAATCGGATTGTTTCATAAAAAGTGTAGGAGTCGCCACGCGGCTCAGCTCGACCGAGAAATTACAGTGTAGCTGAACCAAAGTGAGGACTGCCACACTCTTCAGAGTGTTGGGGAATTAATCGCACAAAACAAAATATGCGCAGCGGAAAAACGGATTAATCCCCACCAAGGACCCATGTACATTGCATTGAATTGAAAAGAGGGTTAAAGAATTACCTTAATTCTTTGAAGGTTGAATCAATTAGGAACCAAAATAGCTTCCCTCTATGGTTGATCCACACGGAGCAATACGTCCACCGCGTGCTAGCGCCGAGATTGAAGAACCGATTCTTCGAACCGAGAGAAGAGCAAGGTTTCGAAAAACTCTTGGAAGGAGAAGAAGAGGAGGTCGGCTGGCTCTTAGGGGATTGGGTGGCCGAAATTTTCTTCTCACTTTGTATTATTGGGTTGATTAGGTTTAGGTTAATAGTTTCCTTAAATAATTAACCTAATTAGTTAATTATAATTATGACCTAATACACCTATTAGTCATAATTATATATTAACCCACACAATTTAATATTAATTCTCAATTAACATTAAATCAAATCAATTCTCCATAATACTCATATGTATAAGTAATGTTATAATTAATTATATCTCTATATAATTTAATTATGACATGTAGCATACTTTATGCAATATTAATCACATTAATATTTACATATACATACATAAATATATATCACTATATATATTTATTCTCTTCCTCATTCATAAATTATTATCCCATAATAATTTATACCCGTTAAGATGAACTTCATTTTGCTCTTGTGTGTGTGACCCCATAGGATCATATTAATTGGCAATAAGGAAATTACCATAATGTCCTTATAGGTCACAAGCGGACTCTAGCAAGCCATTACGACTACCCAATTAATATGATTGGAATGATCCAATACCTATTTATAGAATGTCATATTCCCTTTTGTCTCTTTGATATCATGATTAATCATAAGACATGGTACACTTGTCAATCTTATATAATTAATCATATGCTTTCTCGATCTCAAAGTAAACTGTTTAGACAAATCAATTGATACTCTATCAATTATTTGAGCACGGCCATGCATTTAACAGTCTTACTTATCGAGGGGCCCAGTGATATCGCTCTCTTGATAGAGAGGGACAAAATCCCATATCTGTCACTCACATCCCAAAGCATGAGTCATATTGTACCCAATCACAGCCTTTACAACTACTCTGTTACAAGCAGCGTTTGACTGCGTCAAAGCACAACATGAGTTCATCTCGGAATCAATGGTGACCTCAGGTCAAAGGAATCAGCTAATGACACTACTATAATCAAGATCAGTTGTGACACATGACCATGAACTTGATCTCATAGTGGGTCTCCAGTAACATGTTCTCTAACATATTACCCGTGAGTATAATCTGTATCTGTATACACTATATTTATCTTATGAATATCCATTATCACTCACACTAGTCTTAGTTTGTTATTATTCCCATAATAACAATCGACTAGGGATATTTAGAATAACACGATTTATTCATGGATACTTATCATAAATGCTAACATACAAACATAAATGATAATATTAATCTACATTAGATTAATCTTAGAAGTCAAATTACATAATCCAATATTGGCCTTAGGGCACAATCTCCAACACAGAGATCTAGGTTCGGACAAGTCCCTTATTTCATGTCTAATCAAAATAATGGCCAATGTTCTATAATGACACTTTAAATTGCTAAGATTGATTTTATTGAATAAATACATGCAGCGCGCATACATAGTAATACAAAATAAAAGTAAAGAAATAAATATTTAAAAGGCTTACAACCCAATTAAATGAAAGATAAAAACTCTCGGCCTCACAATACAAACGCCTAAAATACACGAGAGTCTAAGAAAATTTACAATCGCCTAATATACACGGATTAATCTATTAAAACATTAAAAATAAAAAATAAAGAAATTAAAGCTGCAAAACAAATGGTTAGCAAAAATATATGGCACACCACACATAGGACTCAAGTTGGATAGAATTGGGAATTTTAGAGTTCGGGGTCATGCATTTGGGGGTAACCGGGTCGGCCCGATTGGCTGGCCCAATTAGACCTGGAAAACAATTTTCAAACGTCCCTATATTTTTGGTTTTATGAGAAAATCATTTTGAAAACGTTTTTCCGGTTTATTTTAATTTAGCATACGAGGTAAGTCGGTTTTCGGGAGAATCGGGTCTTCATCGTGGTTTTGTTCTGAATGCAAAAACACTGAAAAATAAATCTAGGGTCGTGGATGCACACTCCAAAATTCATTTTTGATGATTTTTTATTTTTCAAGATGTTTGATTTTTCTAAATTTTCTGATTTTTATGAAATTTTTGGGATTTTATGAATTTTTTTTGGATTTTTAGGGATTTCTGTTTCTGGCCGAGAACTACAGTCGTGCGACGGTAGTCCTACCTGAAGCAGAAATCGCCAAAACTTTGAAAAGAAATAAAATTGAGGAAATTCAACAACAGTGGTACGACTATAGATGAAATGGCACGACTGTAATTACAGTCGTGCCCCTGTTCTTTGTGACAAGAACAGTCGTACGACTGTTCTTAATTTTCCAGAAACAGAAGTGCAAAAAGTTGAATAAAAATGCACAAAATCAACCAAAACACCCAGAAAGCATGAAAATGAGATGAGTTGAAGGGTGTTTACCTCTTTGGCGCCGATCCACCGTTGGTATGAGCCTTGGCAACGCACCAATCCACGTGAATTCACTCCTTTTCCTTGTGTGTTGAGGTTGCAAGAAAGGTCCAAAAATCCTCCAAAAAGCTACGGTTTTGATCTTGTTTAGGTCCAAAAATGATTTAGATTTCAAGTTAAATGTTTATCCTATGATGTCTAATTCTGTTTAATCATTGATATTCTGGAATTAAGAAGAACAAGATTGAAGAAGGTGAGGTTTTGGTTTAAGTTTTTTTTTTTTTTTTTGCTCTTCTCTCTTCTTTCTTTTTTTTCCCTTTCTCTCTTTAAATGTTGCTTCAGATTAGAAATTGTGTCAAAAGTCCCTCACTCTTCTGATTTCTGGCTTTTTATCTCTTTTCACCCGGAAAATCTTGAGCATTAAATGCTCAAGATTTTCCCCCAATTTTTTATTCAAGGGGTATGGGTTATGTAACCTACCCCCGAACAGACAGTCGTACGACTGTAATATGGTTACAGTCGTACGACTGTAATGAAAACACCACGACTGTAATTATAGTCGGGTAATCAAGGCTGCTTTTTTTTTTTACCAGGAAAATTCCGTGTTCACAGGCTGCCCCTCGTGTAGCTAAAGTCCGATTCCTTGCACTGATTTAGGTACACGATAAAGAACACGGGATAAAGGTAGTGTGCACGTGTGTGGCTTGTGGGTTGATTTCATGAGACTTTTCGTAGATAGGTGGTTTCTTATGATCCCTTTTCACATAAGAAAGATGCCGGGGAAATACGATTCTTAGAGCCAAGCGATTCCCTATGATCCTTTTTCACATAAGGAAGACGCCAGCAAAAACATGACTTTTGAGACCAGATAGCCGCGTACGACCTACCATACAGAGCCATGGTGTTTGTGGTGTGCAATTGGTGAGCTTATTTATTCCTTAATCGATAATTTTGAAACAAAAATTTTTACCCCTTCGATCAAGAATAAATACGGGTAGATGCGTTTCTGGTTACCTTTTATAGTCATGTAGGGCTGAAATTGTGGAGTGTGTAGCATCCATGTGCGACTTGGCACACTCAACGGACTGACACAAAAATTCCGGTTCCGTTTTAAAGTCGCAGTGGAATGAGATTTGGTGAAGGGTGTGACAGCCGTGTGCGACTTGGCGCACTCAACGGACTAACACGAAAATTTGGGTTCCGTTTTAAAGTCACGGTGGACTGAGATTTGTGAAGGGTGTGACAGCCGTTTGCAACTTGGCGCACTCAACGAACTGGCACGGAAATTCTGGTTCCGTTTTAAAGTCGTGGTGGACTGAGATTTGGTGAATGGTGTGACAGCCGTGTGCGACTTGGCGCACTCAACGAACTGGCACGGAGATTCTAGCTCCGTTTTAAAGTCGCAGTGGACTTAGATTTGGTGAAGGGTGTGACAGCCATGTGTGACTTGGCGCACTCAACGAACTGGCATGGAAATTATGGTTCCGTTTTATAGTCGCGGTGGACTGAGATTGGGTGAAGGATGTGACAACCGTGTGCGACTGTGCACTCAACGAACTGGCACAGAAATTATGGTTTTGTTTTATAGTCGCGGTGGACTGAAATTTGGTGAAGTGTGTGTGTGTGTGTGAGTGTGACAAACTGGTATGACTTGGCATACAAGATGTGTCAAAAATGAAATTTGGTGGAATTGTACTTATAGTGAATTTTTTGCGGTTTCCTTGGGTTTCGTGCCCCTTGGATGAGGCAGACCGTTGCTGGAAAAAATTAGTCACTGACAGGCTGGCCTTGCGAAATTACTGAAATATCTTCCCGTGGGGAATAATAAGCATTTGGTGATAAAGTAGGGTTTAGGAAATAAATAAAGAAAATTAATTAAAAATTTCACCTTTTTCCCATTACAGTCGTACGATTGTATTCAAATTTGACTACAGTCATACGACTGTAGACGAAGTACAGTCGTACGACTATACTTTGCGGGATAGAAAAATAAAATGGGCAGTTTCCGCCCCTTTCTCTCCTACTTCTCATTCTTCATCGGTTTCAGTTTTCTCTCTCTCTCAAAACCAATTCCTTGTTGGAAATGCCCTAGTCCCGAGGCATTAGTCCTTGTCTTTGTATCATACATTTGTACATTAATATGAACTTTATGTATTATACAAGTTGTGTTAAGAAATAAAGGCATCAATCTATTTATTATATGTCTTGTGCAATATTTTAAATAGAGTATCCAATGGCCATATCCATATCCATGTTGTCAAGTGTGAGGCACTTGGCAGTAAGACTGTGGATAGGGAAAACGATATGGCCATAAAGTCATCCGTAGTCTGTTCCAATCATGGGAATGAATGGTTGTATGGCGGTGTCTTACCGGTCATAGAACATGGAATGTCAACCAGGTTAATGGGTACATGCAAAAAGGGGCATGGTGCTGGATTGATCCACTTAACGGGAATCTACATGGTATAGTATCACAAATGATTCTCGCGTAGTACTTGCATAAGTCCTTTGACCGGACCATATGATGGTGCTGCATGTGAAGTGGCACACTTTGGTGTACGCCTAACGGGCCTGTAAAAGGGTGCCAAGTATGGGTACGTTCGGGTGCGTCAGTGAGCATGGCAGTACTATGGATATGCAGAAGGGAATGTCACTCAGTACTTTACTGAGACGATATCACCGGCCTCTTGATGAATGTTACTGATAAGAGTGTGGCCACACCCAAACAAGATGAGATCTTGTTTGTGAGCATCAGTTCATTTGGGATCAAGTAATGTCCGGACACATTAAGAGGGTGATCAACCATGCCTCTGTGTTGGACACCGATATCAGTGACATGGGACATACAAGTTCAACTACAGGGTTAGTGAGCTGCATTGGATGCTTGAGCTCGCTGAACTGTCGATCAAGAAGACTCCGCTGGTACTTGAGGTTAACAAGGGGAAACCTCCTTTTATACTCCTCCTTTGTGTTTTGTTTTTGATTTTCACTACTTAAGCTCCCGGGACCCGGATTCGAGGAAATCAACGCGTGTTTCCGCACTTAGTCGGTCGGTTTCCCGTGATGAATCCCAGCATTCCTAACCCCAACGACTTGCGAAAATGTTGAAGAAATTAGGAAAGAAAGTGAGAAAACTCTCCAACAACTTGATTCAGAGACCGGAACATGCGCAGGACATCCCATTTGTCAGTGTTTCCAACGGCTACGGTCACCAGCGATACGTGGAGCATTTTGGGATTAGACTCGGGATGCAGATCCCGATTTTGCTGGAGATAGGCTCCCATCTATCTACCACATAGGTTGGTATCCCAAATTCGAATTTTGAATATTTTTCCCTTTGAGTATTTGAATCTGATTTGGCCTGTTTTACTGCTTTCTGGGTTGATTGATTGAGTAGAATGCATGCTAGGAGTCCCCTGTAGTTAATAGGAACAAGAAACTAGGAAAAACAAGTTAGGAATTGCAAAAATTGCATGAAAATCGAATTCTGTTTGCAGGTGTATGAACAGTCATGCGACTGTTCATCCAATTTATGAACAGTCATATGACTATGGGATGAACAGTCGTGCGACTGTAGTCGTGCTCGTGCGACGCGTGCTACAGTTGTACGACTGTAGCTTAAAAGCCAGAAATTTTTTTTTTTAATTTTTTTTATGTGCATGCCACTGTTTAATTAATGTTGATTATGTTGATATTATGCAAAAATTGCATATGTATGCATTATACTTCCCAAATATGTAGGAGCATAGGATTTTCGGTACTGGAAATCTCTCATTGCCACGGGTTTAGTGGGACCGCCTTCCCAAGTCTGTGAGGGCTCGGGTTAGGATCTTGGATCTGAAGACCTTCATCATGTCGCTGCCGATGAGCACGCCGCATACTACCCACGCCGTGTTGACTGCCTTGTGTGAGAGGTGGGTTTGCACTACCCACACATTTCATTTGCCCATCGGGGAGTTCACCATCACTCCCTCAGATTTTGCTACTATTACTGGGTTTGGGTTCGGCGGGACCCCGATCAGCTTCAATTGCTATTTGACTCACCATCAGCTGGAGGATGATTATATCGGCAGGTTGATTGGCTGCACCCCTGAGAAGGGAAAGATTCTATGCTCCAAGGTGGAGGCTTATTAGGCTGTTCGCCTAGACCTGTCCGAGGAGGACGTGGAGCAGTGTGCTCGGGCTTATGTGCTTGTCTTGTTATCATGCACGCTTTTTTCCACTGGGCAGAGCACTTGCAATATGACACTGCTGCCGACTCGGTGGATTTGGCTGCCTTTCCTTCTTTGGATTGGGCTCGAGCTGCGCTAGGGCAGCTGTACTACGGACTTGACCTGTGTGCCAGGGGGAGGCAGCAGGAGATCCTCGGCTTCTGGTTTGGCCTTCTGGTATTGTCTTTTCCTTCTTTTCTTTTTTCTTTTTTTTTTACCCATTTATTAAATACAGATTTGGGCCTTCAAGCACCGCATCCTAGGGCCGCCGGAGTTAAGGGACGTCCAGGATGATGACCAGCCGACCGTTCTTTGCTGCTGGACGCAGGGGTGGCAGGGCATCGGCCATGACTTGCGGGAGGTTAGGGAGGGTTTGCTTGACGCTTCCTAGTAGAGGGTAAGCAAACAAAGCTCGTTAGTAAGAAAAAATTTAATTTAACTTTTATTTACCTGTGTTGAATTTCTCTTGTTGTATTTTTACAGATCCAGCATCATCCGTGGCGTGGTCAGGGTGCCATTTCTCTTTTTGTACAGACATCTGTGCGATTTGACGACCGTCGGTTCGTCTTAGAGTGCCCGATGTCCTAGGAGTGGTTCTTGGGTGAGCGCCTCTGTCTTTCCGACCACGTGAATGGCCATGCTGGTCGGCTCGTACCTCCGCCTCTCCCACTTGCACTGTTCTGGCCTCATTTGGCTGATCCAGCTGTAGATCCCGACATCTTCGGAGAGGGTTACAGAGTTGACCCTGTTGACAGGGATTATCCGACCTTCATCCGCCAGTGTCTACTGCTAGTTGAGGGTGATGCGCCGGCGGCCCCTCCCACTCGTCAGGTATTTACTTCTTCTTCTTCTTCTTTGTTTTACTATTCTTTAGTTTGTAGGTCAAGAGACGCAGGGAGTCCAGTTCTGCTCAGCCGATTGGTCCATCATATGAGGGTGCTGAGACCGCCACTACTGGTGGGCATGCTCCGGTTCAAGATAGGAGTCACCCTGTGTATGCCAGCAGTGCTGCGGCATCTGCTTCTCAGGCTGTTGGTGTAGTGGAGGGTCACTTGATGACCGCGCTTAGGACCGGCTTCAGCATGATGGGGCTAGATGGCAGCCATTCCTATAGATCGTGGCTAGTTCATCGTGAGCAGCCACTTACATTTGCTCCAGTGGACACCACCCATGTATGTTTTTTTTTTTTTTTGACTTTCTGGTATGTTATAGGTTCCTCGGGCTCAGGTGGAGGATATAGCACATCAGTACTTGGGCTTGGAGACCTTTCTCATTCAGGAGAACGCCATCTGGGCGGTAAGCATTCTACAATCCCTGCATTATCTCATGATTTATGTAATGCATGAATGAATATGTATGTATGCTTGCATGTTAATTTATATTGTTATTTTGCAGACTCAAGTGCAGATGTTCCAGGACCAGGCCAGACAGGCCGCTACTTTTGAGGCTCGAGCCTTGGCTTCGGCCCAGGAGGTGGATCGGATGAGAGCTGATGTAGTCAGGCTGCAGGCTGAGCTGACCCGAATACGGGGGGACTTTGACTCCTATAGGGCTACATATCCGAGTGAGTCCGAGGAGGAGGAGGGAGAGGGACAGGATGAGAGCTAGATAGAGTGCTCTGTTTCACACTTTTTTTTTTTTTGTATTGGATTGTTGTACACAACATGAATTTCACTTTTATTATTATGGGATTTAGATGCAACAACCTACTGATGGATGTTTATGTGTAATGGCACGATGTATGCGATATGAACGTCTAAGCAGAATATCAAACATGCATAATATCATTACGATGACATCACAATGAGTATAATAGGGAAATTAATAGTGACTCCGACTTTAGACATCACCCTCTTCTTGTTACCAACACGTCCTCTCGGTTTTCCGTGTCAAAAATTTTCTCTTTGTGATTTTTTTTGAATGGTCCAAGAGTCTTGCGCAAGCATTCCAGCCGAATTGATCTCTCGGTATTGACTAGAACAGTCATACGATTGTTCTTAATTTTCCAGAAACAGAAGTGCAAAAAGTTAAATAAAAATGCACAAAATCAACCAAAACACCCAGAAAGCATGAAAATGAGATGAGTTGAAGGGTGTTGTGAGCGGACGACCTTTTTCTCTTTGGAAAAGCGGACGCGGGGTTCCGAAAGGAAAGATCTTAGATATTCTTTCTTTGTTTTTGGGGTGAGATTGGGAAAACGGGTTTTGTTTATCTTACTTAAAAGAAATCCATTCGTTTATTTCGAAATTCGTTTTGTAGAAAACATTTTCCCATTTTATTACTTGAAAGATCTCGAAACCTAAATCCCGAGATCAGTGACAGAGTCGCCACCCGGATCAGCTCATCCGAGAAATTCCGGTACAACTCCCTACCGAGTATAGACTGCTGTACCTAATCCAGAGATTCAGGGTTCGGACAAGTCCCTTATTTCACGTCTAATAAAAATAAATTTGGTCAATGTTCTTTGATGATATTTTAAATTTCTAAGATTAAGTATTATTGCATTGAATTAAACATACTGCGCGCACACAGATAAAATAAAAATAAAGCAGCGAATAATTAAATTATTACAACCCGATCGAATAAAAATAAAAGTTCACTTTACAACCGCCTAAAATACACGAATAAATCTATTAAATACATCCAAAATAAGAACAAAAGGCTGCAAAACAGAAGGTTATCACAGTTTATGTTGCACCACAAATAGGACTCAAATCAGGACATAATTGGGAATTTTAGGAGATGGGGGCATGCATTTAGGGGATAACCGGGTGGACCCGACCGGTCGGACCTGTTAGACTTGGAAAACGGTTTTGAAACGCCCTGTAATTTTATGCTGGAAAATCGATTTTTGGAAAACAATTGGCTTGGTTACATGCGAATTTTCATTTTCGTGGGTATGTTATCCCGGAATCCATGGTTCAGTTCGTGTGGGTTCCTAAATTCAACATCCATCTAAGGGCCAAAATACAATAAACACACCAAAAACATTTATTAAAATACCATTTTATTTGTTTTAATATTTTCTAGGGACTTATAGAGTTCGGGGGTTCGCTAATGCTGGACTATAGATCCGGTTAGGATAAAATAACCCCGAAACTAAAGAATAAAACCCAGAAAATACCAAAAATTTAATGTTCGTACATACAAAAAATCCAAAAACCGGTGTTAAAATGACGTACGAATATTCACAAGCCAAAATATATCAAATCAGAATGAGTATAAATGGAAAACGGGCTATTTTCGGCTTGTTGGGACAGATCGGGGAGCTGTCCCTGAAGAACAGAGCCGTACGGCTCTAGGTTTAGAGCAGGCCGGCTCTGTTCTAATTTAACCAAAGCCGTACGGCTCTATTCGGGTAGCCAGTTTTCTGGAATTTTTAAAAACAGAGAAAAATCACACGAAAAAATGTAATGAACACAAGTTTAAGGCCTCTCAGAGTTTACCTTGGTGTCGTTCCAGTGTATTAGATACGCAAGAACGGTTTGAAAATCAAGAACGTAACTCGAATCCTCGAATGTCCCGAAAATCCAAAAGTTTGTCCGAACATATCCGAAATAGAACCGAGAATCTTGTGAATCGATGAGTAACCACTAGAGTGTGTAATTGTGTAATTGTGTGCTTAGGAATTTAGTTTCTTGACCGTCACTCTCCAAAACCTAAAACTCTCTCCTTTTCCTCTTCTCTCTGTCTCCTTTTTCTTCTTTTTTTTTTCTTTTTTTTTCCCCCTCCTTTATTATTGTTGAATCATTTTTCAAGATCTCCTCCCAGACAAAATAATTTCCAGAATTAAATGCGTCGATTAATTGTTTTTGTCGTTTTTTACCAAATTTCGCAGACTTGGGACATGTTGGGACATTTCTGCCCGACCCATCACAGCCGGCCGGCTCTAGTTTACACTTGAGCCGGCCTGCTCTATTCCAGAGCCGGGCGGTTCTGGTTTAAAAACCAGAGCCGTTCGGTTCTAGCTAGAGCCGTGGCGACATTTCGACTATCCGACGTGTACACTAAACACTGAAAATCACTCTGAGGATCCGCTTTACGGTAGTTTCGGATTGCGGATAACTTCATTTTTGGAGAATTCGAGATGTTTCGGGTAACATTCTGCTCTTTTCTATATCCGAAGGTAATAAGGGTTCTCATGCACTAAGGTCGGGAAAACCCGTGCTCACAGGCTGCCCCTCCCGAGATCAAAGTCGACTAGATCAGTAGCTTACGTCCGATTCGAGTTTTGGTCTCACGATTGAGAGCGCGGTGAGTAAAGGATAGAAAAGAGCAACCTGACGCCCCTCGTAGAGGGTACAGAGTAATCGACTCGCTGTGGTGGAGTGTGCCCCTAATATCGACTCGCTATGGTGGAGTGTGCCCGTGATATCGACTCGCTGTGGTGGAGTGTGCCCGTGATATCGACTCGTTGTGGTGGACTGTGCCCGTGATATCGACTCGCTGTGGTAGAGTGTGCCCCTGATATCGACTCGCTGTGGTGGAGTGTTCCCATGATATCGACTCGCTGTGGTAGAGTGTGCCCGTGATATCAACTCGCTGCCCATGACATCGACTCGCTGTGGTGGAGCGTGCCCATGACATCGACTCGCAGTGGTGGAGCGTGCCCATGACATCGACTCGCAGTGGTGGAGCGTGCCCATGACATCGACTCGCAGTGGTGGAGCGTGCCCATGACATCGACTCGCTGTGGTGGAGCGTGCCTATAACATCGACTCGCTGTGGTGGAGCGTGCCTATAATATCGACTCACTGTGGTGGAGTGTGCCCGTGATAATTTTTAACTCCTCTCCTTGTGGTGGAGCGACCGAATAAGACTGTCTTCTCCGTGTGGTGGAGTAACCATATAGAATTTTTTTTTTTATGTGGTGGAGTGGACCGTTGGAATTGAGTCAAAAGCACGTATTTATTCCTTGATCGATAATTTTGGAAACAAAAATTTTTGCCCCTTCGATCAAGAATAAATATGGTTTGGTTATCTTTTGCCCCTAGATATCTGCAAAAATAAAAAAATGATCATTATCTTTTAATTTATGTTATGAATTTCGACTTATCTGAAAGTGCCGATTGTGCTTCGTGTTGTTGCAGATTTAGACCTATGAGTACGCTTTCTTCCGTCCACCGATCGTGCGCATGCCGGAGGATGAAAACTTCGTGTTAGTAGGGTTCTTAAGGGTTGTGCGATGACTCGGGTTCCCGTGGTCCCAGGAGGAGAGGACGGTCACTGAGTGCCGACAGCTGCTGGCTCTCCGGGTTGTTCTGCCCCTGGACCTGCAAAAGGCAAGAGATACCCTTCTCAGGGTAATATTGGCATGAGCAAAAAAAACTTTGATAATTGGAGAAATTCTTCATACCTGAGATTTGGAGTCATATAACTCTAATTTGCACGCTATGACTCTGATTGCGGGATCAGTAGGAATGATCCTGTGCCTGTAACTTTGAGTCCATCCACGCACATTATTCCAGATCTGGTTAGTTTTTCTTTAATTTTTTTTTTTTTTTGAATTCCTGCAAAATAGGTAAAATTAGACAAAATTATATAAAATTAATGCATGTGTAGAGTAGATCTTGCCCCTAGGAAACTTAATTCATGATTCAAAGTTGGTTAGAATCGATTTTAGGACGAAAATGGCAAAAACCGAACTTGAAAACCGAAGAACCGGGTTTTTCCCGGACAGAGCCGGCCGGCTCTGTTCTTTCCAGAACCGAACTGTCCGGCTGTGGTTCAGCCAGGCGGTTCAACTTTTTTTTTCTTTTTTTTTCTTTTTTTTTTATTTACCGGAAATAACCCGTGTTCATAAGAACCTATCCCGTGGAAGCGGTGCACGGTTCACTTTCAATTCAAATAAAATGACTAATATGACGACGTATACCGCAAGGACGAATTGGAACAAAAGAAGCGATGTTTCGGAATCCATAGTGATTGAAATGTAGAAATTAGAGTTGGAAAAAAGAATGTATAAAATGGGTTGGAATGGAGATGTATATATACTAGTAGTCTCCAACGGTTATGTGACCGTTGAAAATGTAGCCGTTGGGCGCCATTTCAACGGTCACTGAGCAGTTGGATACGTGGGGGTTTTTTTTTATTTTTTTATTATTTTATTTTTTTTATATGTATATATATATATATATGTGTGTATGAAAGAGATGCAAAATATAAGTATGAGAAAACTCCCTGATTATTGTTTTGCAGGGGCGAAAAGATAACCGGGGTGCCGGTTCTGTGTCTAATGCACTAATTTGGTATAGGAGACTCCCTGACGAGGTGCGGGAGTTGGTTGAGTTAACCGGGTTGGATCGGTTTATTTGTTCCATATGTGAGACTCCACCTCGGACGAGCAGGAGTTTGCTGATGGCGCTTCTTGAGTGGTGGATGGATTCCACCCACACTTTCCATTTCCCGATCGGGGAGTTTACGATCACACCCGAGGACTTTGTGGCCATCACTGGATTATCTTTTGGCGGGCGCACTGTTGAGTTCAATCAGACCTTTGGGCGAGGGGGTTTTAAGCCCGACGTGATCGCCATGTTGATCGGCTTGACTCCCGCAGGCAGGCGGGTGCAGGGGAGCACCTTGAGAGATTATTGGTTGGGTAGACAGGATAGCTTACCAGAGGGTTCTGCGTTCTCACTTATTGATGTGAGACGCTATGCTCGGGCGTTCCTTCTTTATACTTTGAGCACTTTGCTGTTCCCCACAGGTCAGAGTGACTTGAACCTTACTGTGCTTCCCTCTTTGATACAGCTGGAGGACGTAGGGAGCTCGAGTTGGGGGCGAGCCGGGTTGGCTCAGTTATATTACGGCCTCGATGTCTGTGCCTGTGGAAGGCACAGGGAGGTGAAGGGTGCGTGGATTGTCCTTCATGTGAGTTTTTTTTTTTACCTTCGTCTGTCTTTAGGTGATCAAGGAGCCTTGGGGGCATGCTGCGTGGTTCCCAGAGCTTTTCGATGCTCGAAGACTGTCACCTCAGCGATTTGTTATGGAGAGCCCTATCAGTCTCGAGTGGTATCTTGGGGAGAGAGTCTCTGATTGGCGTGCTGGTCCCCACGAACATAGGATACCGCCTGCACCTCCCGTCGGATTGTTCTGGCCACACCTGCTACCAGTGGAGGAACATCAGGATCTGTTTGGGTCCGGTCACACAGTTATGGGGGATGATGGCGACTATCTCGAGTTTGTCAAGACACAGCTTCTTCCCCCCACCGTGGATGTACCGCAAGAGGATGCGCCAACTGAGGTATGTCTTTTGCTTTGCTCTTACCTTCTGCTTGTTTGAGATTATTCTGCTACCTGCTAATATTTTTTTTTTACAGCCATCTAAGAGGGGAAACACCCTCATGCATCGTCAGGTAGACGTTCCAGTGGTCGTGGGTCTGGGACTTTCCACGGCAGGGGAGATGGAGGTTCTTCCGTTCACACAGTTGTGTTCGGAGGCGACACCGAGCCTGCTCCCTCGATGGCGCACCCTGCTGGCTTTGTTTCAGGTCGTCTGGAGTACAGAGCTGAACCTTGGGTGATGCTCCATAATGCGGCGGGGGAGCTCTACCGGGCTGAGTTGTACACTGAGCAATACCCTCCTCCTCCTTATGATCCACCAAGCGCGACCCATGTGAGTATTTCAGTCCCTACTTATTTCCGGATTGTCCTTGTTGTCACTGGCCTGACCCATGCACTGTTCTTTGTGCAGATTCCAGTACCATAGGTGACGGCTCTGTATCAGGCGACTTCTGCGTTCAAAGCCCTCTCGCTTTGGGATAACAGCGTGATGAATGTAAGTCCCTATGTCAACATGTATATATGCATGTATGTATGTTTCAGATGCATGTGCACGTGTATGCATGACTTGATGCTCATTTTGTTTAACTTTGACTCAGGCTGCACTTGCCACTCACCGTTGTGAAGAAGCCCGCCTGAGAGCGGAGATGGAGGATGTGCAGAGGTCTATGAGAGCGGAGATGGAGGATGTGCAGAGGTCTATGAGAGCGGAGAAGGAAACTATGCAGAGGTCTATTTCAGATCTCACGCTCAGGAATAATACTCTTCATACTCGGTTGGACGACTGGGAGTCCAGTCGGCGTTTCTTCGGTGATGGCATCGAGTCCCAGGATGAAGAGGACCACGATTCGACTGATGGAGGGCAGTCGTAGACTTTTATCTGTTATTTTGTAGCTTCATGTTTGATGTAATCTGTCTGTAGGCCTGGATTTTATGCTACTATGTATCCTACTTATGTATTTATTTTATTTTATTATTTATTTTATTACTTTTTTTTATGGGTATAACGACATGCGATAAGTAAGAAGGTATAATGAGATATAGGCACCAAATAATCTGAATTGCAATTAAACTTGGAACATTTAAACGAACAGAATCAAACATTCATTCATCCATTCATAAATAATGTTTTAGTACAATGTACATCAAATGATGAAATGAAATTATGGACAGAATCATTGATGGTATACATCTCGAATGAACTCATGCTTGCCACCAGCTGGTCTTTGTAGATTTTCCAGGTGGTGGTCCTCACCTCTCTATCCTAATTTTTGCATGGATCGCCTTTTCGGTTTTCGATCCATTGGACTGTCTTAATTTTTGGCATGGATCGCCTTTTCGGTTTTCAATCCACCGGACCCTTTTTTTTTACACGTAATAATGTTTCAGCCTGTCCTGGTTTATGGGGTTGACAACTTCGTTCCCGTCCATATCCATGATTTTCACAACACCTTTAGACAGCACCTTCTTCACCACATACGGACATTCCCAGTTTGGCTTGAATTTCCCCCGTACATCCGTGTGAGTCTGTTTCATCTGTTTGAGTACAAGATCACCGGCTTTAAGAGGGTGTTTCAGATGGCGGACTCTACCATTATAAGCTTGGGCCATTCGCTGCTGATACATCTGTAGACGGTCCAAGGCTTGGAGTCGCTTTTCATCAATGAGAGCCAACTGTTCGTACCGTGTCCGCATCCATTCTGATTCAGGTATCTGTGCCTCCATCACTATCCTCAAAGATTTCAGCTCAGTTTCAACTAGCAGTATGGCCTCCATTCTGTAGACTAATGAGTAAGGTGTCTCACCGGTTGGGGTCCTGATACTCGTCCTGTATCCCCACAAAGCGAAAGGTAGCTTGTCTGCCCAATCCCTGTACGTAACAACCATTTTGGGTAGGATTTTCTTGATGCTTTTATTGGCTGCCTCCACTGCCCCGTTGGCTTGTGGGCTATATGGTGAAGACTTATGGTGCTCAACCCCTTTGTCGTGAAACAACTGAGCTGTTACCCCTTGGAACTGAACACCGTTATCCGTTACCACATGGTGTGGGACTCCGTACCGGGCAAAGATATTCTTTTCAATAAACTTAGACATTTTCTTAGCCGTGAGGTTCGCGAAAGATTCTGCTTCGGCCCACTTCGATAAATAATCTACGGCCACAACAATGAAGCGGTGCCCATTTGATGCCGGCGGCCCAGGCAACGAACGGCCAAGGAGTCGAGGACGTCTAAAGTTCGTGTGGGGGAAGATGGCTAATGTCTCCATATATCTGGCATTCATGGCATCTTTTTACCCTTTCAATACAATCGGC
Organism: Euphorbia tirucalli; assembly: GCA_039660915.1. Lineage (NCBI taxonomy): Eukaryota > Viridiplantae > Streptophyta > Magnoliopsida > Malpighiales > Euphorbiaceae > Euphorbia > Euphorbia tirucalli. The sequence continues at coordinate 19,360,339 of CM077634.1, read as the reverse complement.
TTGTAGTGTGAGCCAAAAGTACCCTTACCTCAGAATTTTCTTTGCTAAGGCTAAACCGCTCATGTGTGGACTGCACGTTCCCGCATGAATCTGATCTATCACTACCTTGGCTTCTCTCTCGGTTAAACATTTCAGCAGTAAGCCATTCGCGGTTCACTTGAAAAGTTGATTCTCCAAAATCCTGAATTGCACTGCTAATTTCCGGAGGGTAATCTTATCCGCTTCAGTGGCGTCCTCAGGGTATGACCCTGTCTGAAGAAACTGTAAAATGTCATCATACTAGGGACGATCTTCTATCACAGCCACCATAAACTTTTCTGCTTTGTAGTATGGACTTTGTGATACCTCTAACACCACTGGCCGAATCGGTTGTTTCTGAGGACCTCCCCACATGGACGACAGCGTGGCCAAAGAATCTGCCATTTGATTTTCTTCCCTAGGTACGTGTCTGAATTCATACTTCTCGAAGAGTTTGATCTTTTCCCAAATGGCTTCGAGGTAGGGTCGAGGGACTCTTCTTTGATTTCCCAATCTCCAGTGATTTGCTTCACGACTAATGCCGAATCTCCGATGATAAGGGTTTCATGAGCTCCTAGAGTGATCAGGGCATCAATTCCAAATAAGCATGCCTCGTATTCTGGCGCATTGTTAGTTACAGGAAAATCCAACTTCTTGGCTAGGGGAATGACTTCTCCATCAGGTGTCCCAATGATCACGCCTAATCCTACTCCATGCTTATTCACAGCCCCGTCGAAGTACATAATCCATCTAGCTGGTTCTGCTTCCACCACAGCCAACTGTTCATCTGGAAATTCTAGGTTCTCCACATAATCTGAATCAACTGGCTGATTTGCTAAAAATTCAACCACTGCCCTTCCTTTGATCATCTTTCGTGTGAGGTATTCAATGTCGAATTCTTATAATAGTAGCAACCATCGTGACAACTTCCCTGTTAATGCTGGAGTTTGGCACAAATACTTCATCGGGTCAACCTTGGCCACTGCTTGAACCTTATAAGATTGAAAGTAGTGTCTAAGTTTCTTTGTTAGCCATACCATTGCAGTACAAGTCTTCTCTACAACAGTGTATTGAGTCTCATAATCCAGCAGCTTCTTACTCAGATAATAAATAGCATTTTCTCGGCCATCCTCTCGCTCTTGGACCAGCATTGCCCCAACCGATGCATCTTCGATGGTCAAATAGAGGATCAAAGGCTTTCCTGGTACTGGAGGCCTCAAACTGGAGGATTCATCAAGTAGCTTTTAATCCTGTCAAATGCTATCTGACATTGTTCATTCCATTCTACCGGCTGGTTTTTCTTTAGAAGCTTAAATATTGGTTCACAGACTGTTGTCAACCTCGCAATGAATCGGCTGACATACTGTAGTGATCCCAGGAATGACCTCACTTCCTTCTCCGTCTTGGGCGCAGGCATATCTCTGATGGCTTTGATCTTGTCCGGATCCATTTCTATACCTCTTTGACTCACAATATGCCTCAAAAGTTTTCCCGATGTTACTCCAAACACGCATTTCTTCGGATTCAGACGTAGATTGTACTTTTCAATTCTAGTCAGAAATCTTTCCAGGACGGCGGGATGCTCTTCCCGCGTCATCGATTTGACTAGCATATCATCAACATACACTTCTACCTCCTTGTGGATCATATCATGCAAGAGCGTCGTGACGGCCCGCTGATAAGTTGCCCGGGCATTCTTCAACCCGAAAGGTATGACCCTGTAGCAGTAAACCCCCCAATCCATGATGAAAGCCGTTTTCACCTTGTCGATTACGTTCATCAAAATCTGATTATACCTAGAGAATCCATCCATGAAAGAATACATAGATGCCCTAGCTGCACTATCGATCAGAACATCGATATGTGGAAGTGGGAAGTCATCTTTGGGAGATGCCTTATTCAGATCTCTCTAATCCACGCAGACCCTTACCCGACCGTCCTTCTTTGCAACCAGTACAATGTTGGCTAACCATTCCGGATATTCCACAACTTCCAGAAACTTTGCTTCTATCTGCTTGGCCACTTCTTCCTTAACCTTTTCTGCCCATTCCGGTCTGAGTCGTCTAAGTTTCTATTTAATAGGCTTCATTTTTAGATATGTTGGGATTCTGTGTTCTGCTATTTCCCTGTCAACCCCAGGCATGTCATCATAAGACCAGGCGAAGGCTTTGACGTGTTTTTACAAGATTTTTATTAGTTCTTTCCTCTCATCAGGCGTGAGGTCTTTCGAGATGGATACCATCTTAGGTTCATCATCTGTCCCTAGGTTCATTTCATGCAATGATGCATCATGTATGCTAAAGACATTAAATGAATGTTTGTATGTATGCACAGTTCCATCCGGAAAAACATCACACAAGTAGGCAAAATCAGATTTAATTGCATTATGTGCCTTATAGGCAGAGTTGTTTACATCAAATACAGAAAAAGGAGATACATCAAAGTGATTTTCCCCCTTCACATGCGGAGGGTCTTCGCTTGCAGCAGCTTCATCCACTTCCTCGAACAAAGCTCCCAGGTCGCTTTCCAGAGACTGCTCCTTGTCAACAAATAAGCTTTCCTCAATCAACTTTGCTTTCCCGGCCATCATTATCTTGGCCAATTCCTTCACAGCCTGACTCATTAACTCCTCCTGAGTTTTTGGCATAGCCGTCTGTTCTAATTCAGACCCTGCAGTGGCTTTCATAAGAGCAGCCAGTGCCTTAGTAATAGCTGCAATAGCCTTTTCAGCTTCCTTACCCTTGGGACCCGCTTTTCTGGAGGACTCTCCCTCGACCGTGGTTCCAGTTTCAACTTGGCTGATCACTGTCTCTTCCATCCTTACAGCTTTTCCCTTGTCATTTTTGGTCTCAGTACGGAGCATACTAACAATCGGTTCCACCCCGTATTTTTCGAAGTCAACAACATCCGAAAAAACCTCAAATCCAGGGAACCATTCCCCTTCCATTTCCACCGACTCTGAGGTCCCGTCATAAACCTTTTCAGATGGACGGACAAAAGTGTCTACCAAATTCACAGACTTCTTGCTCGGGGTTGCCTCCTTTCTCATGATAACCAAGCCCACATTAACGATACTTTCCGGGTGCTATGTCAAACTTGGGGATGCCTTATAGCCTCACTCCAAAGCCCTTGCCGGGCTGAAACTTTTGCTTGGCGAAATATTTATGTATCCAATCTGGGAATTTTGGATCATCACACCCTTGTTTCGTCACAACAACTACCTGAAATCCCGTCATCGGCTGTTCCTCAGCACTTAGGGCAGCTACCACTGATGGCTCATCTGCCTCTATTGTCACCACCTTTCCTCCCATGAAGAATTTGACTTTTTGATGTAGGGTTGAAGGTACACCTCCTAGGGCATGGAACCAAGGCCTTCCTAGGAGAAGCGAAAATGCGACGGGGATATCAATAACCGTGAATAGTACATTTGACTTAACCTCTCCCACACTGACCTCGGCTTCAAAGGTGCCAATCACTGATGTTCTACTGTCATCATATGCCCTGATCACTGTGCTAGAACTACCGAGAGCCTCGACTTCAATGGCCAGATAAGGCAAAACTTTTAAAGGACAAATATTAAGAGCTGAGCCATCATCAACCATCACACACGGTATGGTCTTATCCAAAATCTGTACTTTCAAATATAGAGCCCTATTATGGTTCACACCCTCTGGTGGCAGATCAGATACTCCAAAGCTGATTTCTTGGGCCTTGTTAGCCCTTAGGTCAATTCCCCTTAGCATTGCGCAAACTTCATCCGGTGACATCATGGGAGTTGCCGCCATCTCCATCAACTGCTTCACCACCGCCTCGCGATGTCTCTTAGACTCCATGAGGAGGTGCCAGATGCTGACCCGAGCCGGTGTCCTCTTTAGCTGAACCACCACTTCATCTTCTTCCCCCTTATCCACTGGAGTATCATTCCGCACCGGCGTTGCATTCCTTCTTGGGGGTGTTGGAGGTAGTGCACTGAGGGGTTGATAAAACCTACCGCTCCTTGTGATGTGCATCACAGGCCCATCCTTTTCTATCACAGTCCCCCCTTTTGTCTTTACCGGGTACACGGGCTTCGATTCTTGCACCTCGAATTCATCATAATCATCATATGCTTCAAAATCGTCCAAATTGACAGGACCTGCTTTGTCCCTTACTGCCAAGCTCTGTTCTTCGATTGCCACCGGCTTCTCCTCCATTTCTACCAGCATGGTTTGCACACTCGGATTCGCCTTAATTATTTGGGCGAATACATAATTAGCTGGCAGACCTAACTACACCATGTTTACCTGATTTGTGAAGGTAGGGAGTGGGTTTTTCTATACATTCGACTTCAGGGTCGGCTCCACAATCTTGCCATCTGTGACTAGTTATTTGATGGCTTTAATCAGTTGGGTGCACTCATTTGTACGGTGACCTACCATCACATGGTAAGAACAAAAATTCTCCTTATCAGCTGCTGTAGGAGGGACATAAGGTTTCATACTCTGCAACAGGCTAGCCTTCCTACATTTGGCAAATATAAGGGCCAAGGATTTAGCCCACGGATTAATGAGTCTCTGAGGCATCCTTGTTTGGCCTCTTTGAGTCACGGTCGCCACATCAGCCTCTTTTGCTTGCTCCATTGCTGCTGCTGTAGTTGGTATCGGCTTAGAACCAGTTCCTGTTGGAGTAGATGTGGAACCACCGGCTTTATATCCTTGAGTGTATCCCCGACTTCCCTGGTAAGCATTCACATTCTGCTTGTTTTGCTGCTCCTCTTCATCATATCTTTCGACCGGTTTTGCGAAATCTACCACCTCATTAAAGGAATGAAACCTCTTTAACTTCATTTTCTCCTTATAGGTCGGCAACCTACTATCCACAAGCTTCACGATGAGGGATTCTAACTTAGGAGCTCCATCCACCAACACTTGAACATCCATCCATCTCTTGTAATAAGCCGAAAAGGATTCATTGGGCCTTTGGCGGATTCTTTCTAAGTCTTCCAATGTGGTCTCAACCTGGGTATTATAAGCATACTGCTTCACAAATGCCTCCGACAGATCCTCCCAAGTGGACCGAGTATGAAGTGGCGTCTTCAGGTACCACTTAACAGCTGCACCCCGCAGTGTAGTTGGGAACAAATTCAGGAGATGGACTTTCTCGATCCCCAGACTAGACATAATCCTGACATAGCTGTCCAGATGAGCTTCTGGAGGACCTTCCCTAGTGTACGGGGGCAAATAGGGCATCTGAAATCCAACCGAGAGTGGCTCTCCTCCCTCAGCAAATAAAGTGGATGGATCTGCACATTTGACAGGCTGATAATGCACCATCTCTTTGGCAGTAGTGCTTCAAAATCAGACAACTTTTCCTTAAGACGCTTTTCAGCAGTAGTCTCGATTGAGGCCTCCCTCGCCCTTTCAAAGGCTTCATCTTCTTCGGAATGATGGTCAATCTCCCTAGATGGGATGATCACTCTACTACTTCCTGGCGCATTCCTTCCCGGATTCGGGACTCCTTGGACAGCATTTCCTTCATTCTCAACCGGACCCTGGGCTCTCTGACTGGTCGCACCCCCTACTGCAGACATTGCGGACTGCACCTGCTCCCTGATGGTGTTCTTAAACTGATCGGAACTTAGAAAAGTTGCCATAAAATGCATTCATATCAAAAGGAGGAGTCCCCCCATTTCTGTCTTGGGCCATTTCAGCTCTATCGATTTCTCCTAGCACGAACGGACTATCAACCGGCAATGCTGGCAACTGTTCTGCAAACTCTTGCTCTGAGTCAGACCCCAATCCTTCTCTAGTTTCAGCCACAATGCTCGATTCCAATTGATCAATTCCCAACTCCACTCTCATTACCCATTTCGAGGTTCTTTTCCACATGGCACATTTCAACAGAGGGTCAAGCGTAAGAACATGGTATGAACCTAGACTCGATTCCCTAAATGCCATACTTCACATGGATATGGGATGATTGTGATGAGATGAAAATGTGTGCATGAATATGAATATGACATCTAATGAACTCTATTGTTCACTAGGCTCCGCGAGAATGTCCAACGCCATGTATAATGGGCGCGTGAAAGCCGTCACGCGGACAGAGTTTTGGCACCTTTAGGGCACCTAATGAAAAATGAAATGACGTCACATGTGTGCCTTCACATGGACAAAGGTTCAGCGCTTTAGGAGCGATATGGTGATATGAAATGGTCGCGTTGGAATCGATCCACAGATAGAACTTCGACGCCTTTAGGGCATCAGACATGTTGTGGTACATGAAATAAATCGCGTGTACAATGGCACACGAACAGAGATTCGACATTCATAGAACGCCTTACGTGATTTAGGAATGTCATGAAGTGCCCCTAGATGTGTAAGGATTCGGCATTCATGGAATGCCTCAAATGATTGATAAGATGTCATGAAATAATCCGATGTGCATTACGACGTGAAACGAGATTTTTGGAATCTCCTTTATACTTAGATGAATGGTCATGATGTCATGAAATGGAGTTGTGCATTCCACTTACACAATCTCGAGCCTAAACCCTTTTCGGGTGCCCTAATTGGCGTATTTTGGTAAGATGGTTGATGTAATCCAATACACCGACATCAAAGGGGAGTTTTGGGGTTCCCGGGATGAAATGTGATGAAAGCGTTTGGCATTCTCGGGATGCCTTAATCTTAACCAAAAATGAAATGGATGCATGCTTAAGTCACGCAAATGCAAATGGCTGCACAAAAACGTGGTTAAATATGGCATACGAAATGGTGCATGTATGATTATGGGTGTGTTGATGCATAAAAACGTGCATGGCACACGAAGATAAGCATGGCTGCAAAAGATGTGGTTAGTGTAAATGTCACATGGGTGATTAATGTATTTACACACGGAAAGAAAAAAAAATGAAATGGCTGTACGAAAGGCGTGAGTTAGTGTCACACAAATGTATTACATGTGGCGTGCCATGTTCATAAAAAGAATTGATGATGGTATGTTATGATGGGATAAAAATCACATAGCACGTAGCATGCAAAACGTATTCCTCCAACCTTATCCCTCCAATCGTGGTCAACTTTTAAAGATTCTAACCGAGTCCTAGGAGGGGTTCACTTTAATCATCAACCGGGGATGACAAAGGCGCGTCTTATAATATTCATGCAATTGTTTTGGTACCCTAAGGGAATCCAACTAAGGTCGTCTAAATGAGTTCAGTCTAAAGTCGGGATAACATCAAGGCTCCCATAGCAAAATATACTCCTCACTTCTCCCCACTCAAGGGTCCGATCGAAGGGGTTCGTACGAGGCTATGGGTGGTGTTTCGTATTCGCACCCCCAAGACCAAAAGGAACTTGGGCGACACTTCAACAATTCACCGGGCTAAATATTGGATACTTAACCTAATGCAAGTATGTCTAACTAAAATGCAAAAATAAAATACCATGCAAGAATCATCCACCTTATTTTGATTAGACATTTTTCAGGGCTTGTCAAATTCTTTTAAGTTTTAAGAAAACTTTTGTAGAAATCCCCAGCAGAGTCGCCACTGTGAGCGGACGACCTTTTTCTCTTTGGAAAAGCGGACGCGGGGGTCCGAAAGGAAAGATCTTAGATATTCTTTCTTTGTTTTCGGGGTGAGATTGGGAAAACGGGTTTTGTTTATCTTACTTAAAAGAAATCCATTCGTTTATTTTGAAATTCGTTTTGTAGAAAACATTTTCCCATTTTATTACTTGAAAGATCTCGAAACCTAAATCCCGAGATTAGTGACAGAGTCGCCACCCGGATCAGCTCATCCGGGAAATTCCGGTACAGCTCCCTACAGAGTATAGACTGCTGTACCTAATCCAGAGATTCAGGGTTCGGACAAGTCCCTTATTTCACGTCTAATCAAAATAAATTTGGTCAATGTTCTTTGATGATATTTCAAATTTCTAAGATTAAGTATTATTGCATTGAATTAAACATACTGCGTGCACACAGATAAAATAAAAATAAAGCAGCGAATAATTAAATTATTACAACCCGATCGAATAAAAATAAAAGTTCACTTTACAACCGCCTAAAATACACGAATAAATCTATTAAATACATCCAAAATAAGAACAAAAGGCTGCAAAATAAAAGGTTAGCATAGTTTATGTTGCACCACAAATAGGACTCAAATCAGGACATAATTGGGAATTTTAGGAGATGGGGGCATGTATTTAGGGGATAACCGGGTCGATTCGACCGGTCGGACCGGTTAGACCTGGAAAACGGTTTTGAAACGCCCTGTAATTTTATGCTGGAAAATCGATTTTTGGAAAACAATTGGCTCGGTTACATGCGAATTTTCATTTTCATGGGTCTGTTATCCCGGAATCCATGGTTCCGTTTGTGTGGGTTCCTAAATTCAACATCCATCTAGGATCCAAAATACAATAAACACACCAAAAACATTTATTAAAATACCATTTTATTTGTTTTTAATATTTTCTAGGGACTTATAGAGTTCGGGGGTCCGCTAATGCTGGACTATAGATCCGGTTCGGATAAAATAACCCCGAAACTAAAGAATAAAACCCGGAAAATACCAAAAATTTAATGTTCGTACATACAAAAAAATCCAAAAACTGGTGTTAAAATGACGTACGAATATTTGCAAGCTGAAATATATCAAATCAGAATGAGTATAAATGGAAAACGGGCTATTTTCGGCTTGTTGGGACAGATCAGGGAGCTGTCCCTGAAGAGCAGAGCCGTACGGCTTTATTCGGGTAGCCAGTTTTTCGGAATTTTTAAAAACAGATAAAAATCACACGAAAAAATGCAATGAACACAAGTTTAAGGCCTCTCAGAGTTTACCTTGGTGTCGTTCCAGTGTATTAGATACGCAAGAACGCTTTGAAAATCAAGAACGTAACTCGAATCCTTGAATATCCCGAAAATCCAAAAGTTTGTCCGAACGAATCCGAAATAGAACCGAGAATCATTGTGAACCGATGAGTAACCACTAGAGTGTGTAATTGTGTAATTGTGTGCTTAGGAATTTAGTTTCTTGACCGTCACTCTCCAAAACCTAAAACTCTCTCCTTTTCCTCTTCTCTCTGTCTCCTTTTTCTTCTTTTTTTTTTTCTTTTTTTTTTCCCCCTCCTTTATTATTGTTGAATCATTTTTCAAAATCTCCTCCCAGATAAAATAATTTCCAGAATTAAATGCGTCGATTAATTGTTTTTGTCGTTTTTTACCAAATTTCGCAGACTTGGGACATGTTGGGACATTTCTGCCAGACCCATCACAACCGGCCGGCTCTAGTTTACACTAGAGCCGGCTAGCTCTAGACATAGCCGGCCGGCTCTGGTTTGTGAACCAGAGCCGAGCGGTTCTGGTTTAAAAACCAGAGCCGTTCGGTTTTAGCTAGAGCCGTGGCGACATTTCGACTATCCGACGCGTACACTAAACACTGAAAATCACTTGGAGGATCCGCTTTACGGTAGTTTCGGATTGCTGATAACTTCATTTTCGGAGAATTCGAGACGTTTCGGGTAACATTTTACTCTTTTCTATATCCGAAGGTAATAAGGGTTCTCATCACTGAGGTCGGGAAAACCCGTGCTCACAGGTGTTTACCTCTTTGGTGCCGATCCACCGTTGGTATGACCCCTGGCAATGTACCAATCCACGTGAATTCGCTCCTTTTCCTTGTGTGTTGAGGTTGCAAGAGAGGTCCAAAAATCCTCCAAAAAGCTACGGTTTTGATCTTGTTTAGGTCCAGAAACGATTTATATTTCAAGTTAAATGTTTATCCTATGATGTCTAATTCTTTTTAATCATTAATATTCTGGAACTAAGAAGAACAAGATTGAAGAAGGTGAGGTTTTGGTTTAAGTTTTTTTTTTTTTTTTTTTTTGCTCTTCTCTCTTCTTTCTTTTTTTTCCCTTTCTCTCTCTAAATGTTGCTTCAGATTAGAAATTGTGTCAAAAGCCCCTCACTCGTCTGATTTCTGGCTTTTTGTCTCTTTTCACCCGAAAAATCTTGAGGATTAAATGCTCAAGATTTTCCCCCAATTTTTTAATCAAGGGGTATGGGTTCTGCAATCTGCCGCCGAACAGACAGTCGTACAACTGTAATATGGTTACAGTCATACGACTATAATGAAAACACCATGACTGTAATTACAGTCGTGGTATCAAGGCTGCTTTTTTTTTTTACCTGAAAAATTCCATGTTCACAACACCTGGCTCAGCTCAACCGAGAAAATTAAGGTATAGCCGAGACGAGCTATGAATCGTTATACATTTAGTCTGAGATTTGGGTTCGGAAAACTCACCCATTTCTCCTAGATTCAAAATATATTTAACAGTTTATATCAATGCCTTTTATTGTTGGTGTACCCTAGTTCTAAGGGCATTGTATTCTTGTATTTTATATTATACATTAAGACTCATTGTATGAATACATTACTTATGTCATATTAATAAGGGCAATTAATCTATTTCATTTATATCTTGTGCTATAATATGAGTAGAGTATCCATTGATTAATAATGATAAAACCTATCCCAGATTTGTTCTAATTGTGGGAACGAATAGAACCGCAGAATTGTATATTTGATGAATGTATGGTAGTTTTGAACTAGCCATAATACTTGTATAGTCAGTCATGAATATAGTACATGTCGTTGACATGGGACTGGATCGATCCGCACAAGAAAGCCACATGGTTGTTGTGTCATAGGTCTTTCTTGAGTAGGTCTCTTTTGTCCTTATACCAGATTTCATTATAGTACCAATATGGAATCCAATTCACTTTGACATACGCCTAACAAGTCTGTAAAAGGATACTAAATATGGGTATGATTGGGTGGACAGGTGAAAATATTGATATTGATGATGAAGTGATGGAATTGCCACTTGGGTAACACTGAGATGATATCACTGGCCACTTGATGAGTGGGATTGATAAGTGTATCGCCATACCCATCAAGATCAAGAAATATAATTAACAGTAGAAGAGGATGACGGATACCATGCCTCTTGTTTATTCATATAGATATCTTTTAGCAAAGGACACTATGAGATTACTACCGGGTGAGTGTCTTCTAAAGACTGCTGTATCTCTGTCTTAATTGGGGGCTGTAATGGTTTGCTAGAACCCACTTACAGTCTGTAGATCTTGGGCCTACTGCCAACATAAAGACAAACCCATAGGATCGTGCACATAGATCAACTGAGCCGGAACTTATAGAAATTGTACATGTAATGTACATTGGAAGGAATACGTGAATTAATTAGTTGACATTCGGTGTCAAGGTAATTAATTAACATTGGGTTGATTTAATTTAATTAATAAGTTTACATAATGTAATTAATTAATTTATCAATTAATTGAATTACATAAAGTAAACAATTAATTAAATAATTTTCCTAAATAGGAAAATTAAATACATGTATTGTATTTACTCAAGTGTGATTTAATTTTTATTTAGGGGTAATTAAATTTAGCCAAATGGAATTAAATTAGATTGTATATACTTTTTAATTAAAGTTTATTTATGTAATTATAATCCTAGTGGACTTGAGTTTGATTAACCTAATTAAAACCCAATTAGACAAAGAGTCTATATAAGGGCATACTTAAGGAAGAAAACCCAAAACTAACCCTATTTTATTTGTTGAAAATTTTAGCCCCAAAATAGCCATAATTTACAACAATAATTCTCCATTCCTTCTGCTTCTTTCGCTAGCACCGGTTCCTGCTGGATAGTTGGTCGTGCACCAGACTTTGGAGATCGCAGTTTCAAGAAACGATTCTGCAGTAGTCTCTAAAAGAGACGAATCCAGTGAGTTAATCTCTCTTGATTCAAATTGGTTTTATTCTAATCAATGGTAATCGGGCATGATAGGTAGATTTTAGGAAATTTTAAACGGTGTATTTTCAGCTGCACCACGTCATTTTTCCGATGACGAATCCCAATATTTATATTTTCTACAGTTGATTTTATTTTGATTTATTTAGCCAATGCTCACATACGAGATACAAATGTTGGAACCAATAAATAAATTATGAAAGCAGTAAATAAATTTAGGAAATCTAAAATATATAAACCAATCAAATGGCTATTCTAAGGGATACAATTGTATAAAAGGGTTTCAGGGTACAAATTTTGTCTAAATACAAATACCTAAAAATAAAAAACTAAGCATTCATCTAACCTAACATACATCTACATGCAAAACAAAGCTAATACAGATAAATATATATACACATAGGACTCAAACAGACTCAGAATTAGAATTCAAGATGGCTCAAGACGTGAAATGGGGAAAATTAGGAAAATAAATAAAATTACCCAATTTGACCAAAAAAATGTTTTGAAACGCAGTTTGATGGGACTGGAAATTTATTTTAAAATCATTTTGTCCGGTTTAATATATATGCATATAAAAAATAGGCCGGTTTTTTAAGAAACTTGTGCTTCTATTGTTGAACTGATTTACAGAAAATTAATACAAAAATCAAATAAATACAAAATATAAATCTAAGTCAAAATGATGTGCAAAAATAAGAAAAATTCACAAAAATTAATTCTGGATTCAAGATTACAGTCGTGCGGGTGTAAAAAAACAGACGTGCGGCTATTAAAACACCCTTACGGTTTTGGTTTTGAATGCATGAGAGAAAATGCTAAAAAAAATAAAATCATTGAATTCTAAAATGAATCATAGTCGAACAGCTATAGCATAACAGCCATGCGGCTGCGATAACACCCCAACAGGTATCATTGTAGCCGTACGGCTCTGGTTCACCAGAAAACAGGAAAAACAGAGCAAAACTAAAAATCGATGAAATACAAAATGAATCAAACCAGAAAGCTGTAAGAAGGCTTAAGATCTCTCAGAATTACCTTTTAGATGTCTCTCTAGGGTTCAATTTGACAAAAAAAACCGCTTCTTGAAGCTTGAATGCGGATTTAAACTTGAACTTTGAGACCAAAAGCTTGAATTTCTCCAATTGAGCTCTAATTCTCTAATTCCAGCAACCCAAATAAGCCTATGAAGGTTTAGGATCGGTTTGAAAGATGAATTTGGTGACTGAATTGAGGAATTTATGGTTTTGATTCTTGAATTTGGGTTTACAAGTTTTGAGAATTTTGGTTTGTTATTCCTTAATCTTTCTTAATTCTCTAATGTTGTTAATTTCCATTACAGAGCTCCCTTTGATCCAAATCAACTCGTAATGCTAAGATAAGTGGAAAATTATGTCTCCCTTAAATCCAAATAGTTGTCCATTTCATGCAACATTCTAGTGACGCATTGATAGTCGTACGGCTCTTCCAATGGCCATGCAGCTATTGTCATCAGTTCAACCCTAATTCTTTAAATTCTTTTTGGTTTCAAGTTTCAAGTTCATTTAAATCCAAATCTTCGCTTCTCAAATCGACTCTCATAATGAACAATAATGATAGACAACATTTGGTATTCTATCATCATTAAGGTAAGGAAAAGGGAAATTGTTGAAATTACCTCGTTTCAGGGTTTTTTTTAGTTGCCTACCTTATCTTATTTACACTATTACGTTCTTTTCTAGATCTAATTCTTCTTTTCGCTATTTTCTCCTTTTTCTTCCCAACCAAAGATGAAAGAGCAAACTTCAGTTCTGGCGCTCTACATTTGGACGCAATGCTTCAGTCCTGTGGAGCTTCCATTATTCTCCTCTCCTTCCATTTTTGCTACTACTGATGATCCTTCTCCCCTCCAAGTCACCACCAGTCGGTCTACTTTTATTTGGCTCCTTCTGTTTCTCTTTTATTCCCCTTTTAATGGCGCAGGTGATGTTTAGCTCTACTTTTTGAGGGAGAAGAGATACAATTTCTTCTCTTCTTCTTCTTTTTCATCTAATTTGAGCTTTTTTTGGTTCTGGGTTTTGTACTGCAAGTATTGGCAATGGATGAATATATTTGTTTATTCAACAAGGTACTTTCTTCCTTCCTTTATTTTCTTTTGAAAGATTGAACTTTGTTTTGTTTTTGGTATGGAATATATACTGGTGTAATCTGTTTATTTTTTTAACTTAAAAATCTGGTCTTTTTTCAAATTGTTGTTCAAGTTTTGTCATAGATTCATGGGTTTGTGCAATTAGGCTAAATGGGTTTTGTAGAATGCATGTTCTGATCTGGTTCTGAAACTAGGTTTTTCCAATTTTCTGCATTTTTACACACATTTGACTTTTTGGTCCTAAATCTACTGTTTAAAGTTCTCATATTTTGTTGTTGTTGCTGAGATAATATTGCTGGTACTATGGCTTTTGTCCATCTTCTGTTATTTGCTCTTAGCTTGATGCTTCATTATTGCTCAGATTAGGATTACAATCATTGTTCATAATTTAAGTGATTATCCCATTAATCACTAAAATTATACTTTAGTTACACCTTAAGATACACAATTACAGTGATTATACCTTAATTATACCTTAGTTATACCTTAAGATACATTATTACATTGATTATACCTTAGTTATACCTTAATTATACCTTAAGATACACTATTACAGTGATTATACCTTAGTTATACCTTAATTATACCTTAAGATACACTATTACAGTGATTATACCTTAGTTATACCTTAAAATACACTATTATAGTGATTATACCTTAGTTATACCGTAAGATACACTATTACAGTGATTATACCTTATTTATACCTTAATTATACCTTAGTTATACCTTAAGATATACTATTACATTAATTATATCTTAGTTATACTTTAAGATACACTATTACATTGATTATACCTTAGTTATACCTTAATTATACCTTAAGATACACTATTACAGCGATTATACCTTATTTATACCTTAATTATGCTTTAGTTATAGCTTAAGATACATTATTACAGTGTTTATAACTTAGTTATACTTTAATTATACCTTAGTTATATCTTAAGATACACTATTACATTAATTATACCTTATTTATACACTATTATATTAATTATACCTTAATTATACCTTAGTTATACCTTAAGATACATTATTACATTGATTATACCTTAGTTATACCTTAATTATACCTTAAGATACACTATTACAATGATTATACCTTAGTTATACCTTAATTATACCTTAAGATACACTATTACAGTGATTATACCTTAGTTATACCTTAAAATACACTATTATAGTGATTATACCTTAGTTATACCATAAGATACACTATTATAGTGATTATACCTTATTTATACCTTAATTATACCTTAGTTATACCTTAAGATACACTATTACATTAATTATATCTTAGTTATACTTTAAGATATACTATTACATTGATTATACCTTAGTTATACCTTAATTATACCTTAAGATACACTATTACAGTGATTATGCCTTATTTATACCTTAATTATGCTTTAGTTACATCTTAAGATACATTATTACAGTGTTTATACCTTAGTTATACTTTAATTATACCTTAGTTATATCTTAAGATACACTGTTGCATTAATTATACCTTATTTATACACTATTACATTAATTATACCTTATTTATACCTTAGTTATACCTTAAGATACACTATTACATTTATTATACCTTAGTTATATCTTAAGATACACAATTACAGTGATTATACATTAATTATACATTAGTTATACCTTAAGATACACTATTACATTGATTATACCTTAGTTATACCTTAATTATACCTTAAGATGCACTATTACAGTGATTATACCTTAGTTATACATTAATTATACCTTAAGATACACTATTACAGTGATTATACTTTAGTTATACCTTAATTATACCTTAGTTATACCTTAAGATATACTATTACATTGATTATATCTTAGTTATACATTAATTATACATTAGTTATACCTTAAGATACACTATTACATTTTAGTTATACCTTAATTATACTGCATCTGCACTTTAAGACTGCATTTCAATTTTGGGACTGTATCTGCACTTTAGGACTGCATTTTAGGACTGCAATTTTGGGACTGCATCTGCCCTTTAGGACTGCATTTTAGGACTGCAATTTTTGGACTGCATTTGCACTTTATGGCTGCATTTTAGGACTGTAATTTTTGGATTGCGTATGCATTTTAGGACTGCAATTTTTGGACTACATCTATACTTTAGGACTGTATTTTAGGACTGCAATTTTGGAACTACGTTTGCACTTTATGACTGCATTTTAGGACTGCAATTTTGGGACTGCATCTGCACTTTAGGACTGTAATTTTGGGACTACATTTGCACTTTAGGACTGCAATTTTGGGACTGCATTTGTACTTTAGGACTGCAATTTTGGGACTGCATTTGTACTTTATGACTGCATTTTAGAACTGCAATTTTGGGACTTCATCTGCACTTTAGGACTGCAATTTTGGGACTGCATCTGCACTTTAGGACTGCAATTTTGGGACTTTATTTGCACTTTAGGAGTGCATTTTATAACTACACTGTTTATATACTTCTTATACACTGTTTATACATTGTTTAT
Source organism: Euphorbia tirucalli (assembly GCA_039660915.1). NCBI lineage: Eukaryota > Viridiplantae > Streptophyta > Magnoliopsida > Malpighiales > Euphorbiaceae > Euphorbia > Euphorbia tirucalli. The sequence continues at coordinate 19,343,844 of CM077634.1, read as the reverse complement.
ACATTGTTTATACACTGTTTATAAACTGTTATACATTGTTATACACTTCTTATATATTGTTATACATTGTTTATACATTATTTATACACTGTTTATATACTTTTTATACACTGTTTATACATTGTTTATAAATTATTTATACACTTCTTATATACTGTTATACATTGTTATACACTGTTTATACACTTCTTATACATTGTTATACATTGTTATACACTTCTTATATATTATTATTCATTGTTTATACATTATTCATACATTTCTTATACATTATTATACACTGTTTATACACTTCTTATACACTGTTTATACACTTTTTATACATTGTTATGCATTGTTATACATTGTCATACACTTTTTATATATTGTTATACATTATTTATACACTTCTTTTACACGGTTATACATTTATACATTGTTATACACTTCTTATATAATGTTATATGTTTATACACTTATTATACATTGTTATACACTGCTTATACACTGTTTATACACTTCTTATACACTACTTATACACCATTTATACACTTCTTATACATTGTTATACACTGCTTATACATTGTTATACACTGTTATGCACTTCTTATACCTTGATTATACCTTAATTATACCATAAGATACACTATTATAGTGATTATACCTTAGTTATTCCCTAGTTATTCCTTATTTATACCCTAATATACATTATTATATTGATTATACCTTACTTATACCTTAATTATACCTTAAGATACACTATTACAGTGATTATACCTTTGTTATACCTTTGTTATTCCTTATTTATACCCTAAGATACATTATTATATTGATTATACCTTACTTATACCTTAATTATACCTTACGATACACTATTACAGTGATTATACCTTTGTTATACCTTAATTATACCTTAAGATATACTATTACATTGATTATACTTTAGTTATACATTAATTATACATTAGTTATACCTTAAGATACACTATTACAATGTTTATACCTCTGTTATACCTTAATTATACCTTAGTTATACCTTAAGATACACTATTACATTGATTATACATTAGTTATACCTTAATTATACCTTAGTTATACCTTAAGATACAAAGGTATAATTAGTTATACGTTAGTGGAAAAAATATGTCGGAAAAAGTATATACATATGGAGTTTGTTTTGAAGATAAAAAAAACTTTCTAAAGTCGCATGACAAAAAAATAAACAGATTGAGAGATAAATGCAAAAGTAGATTAAAAATTATAAAAAAAGGAGAGAGAAACGTGGACAAATTGGAGGAGGTATTTTGGAGATTATGATTTTTTGCTTTTGTTGTTTTTTGGGCAAGAATCACGTAAAAAAGGAATAAGTTTTTTACGTATTTTTAAAATTTTGGAAAGTTTTTTATGTATTGATGCAAACTTTTGCTTTGTATGTAAAAAAGTTATATGGTGCCAAAAGGTAAGTATTTATGTAAAAACCCCTAAGGAAAACCCGGCGCTCACATAACCATAGGGGAAAGAAATATGTAGTGAATGACAAGGTATTTTCAAAAGTGTTAAATATGCCTAGAAGGGGTGCAAAAATCAATAAATATATTGATAAGTCTTACTTTGAAGACTACAACTTTGAGAGGTTTGCTAAAGCCTTGTTCAATATTCCAATCGATCATCGAGTTCCCAAAGCAAGTTTAGATACAGGATATTTGAATGGCATTTTTAGAACTTTACAGCTGCTTAATTCCACCTTTTCATGCCTTAAACCTCTAGCCTAGCCATTAGGGATGGGTTTTTTTGTTTGGCGCCTCACTAACTTTAAAAAATCAATCTTCCTTGGATGATGATCAAATATATAACACATATCAAATGACTTCATCTTTACCTTAAGGCATGTTTCTCATAAAGTTCTTCAAATATCATGGAATTTCCACTGAGGATCATCTATCCATATCAATTGGGTCAAAATCAATCTTGGATGAAGTAAACATTAAGAGCAATATCCAAAAGAATGAACATAAAACTCAATTACCCACTGAGCCCTTAAATTATGAGCAATCTGTTGACTCTAAGGAAGAAGAAGATAAGAATGAGTGTGCAAGTAATAAAACCAAAACTGTTGAGGAGAATATTGTAACTGAAGAATTGGTTGAAGAAAGCTTTATGGCAATAAATAAAGCTCCAACATATGAAAGGAACAGCTCCAACTGAGATACAAGTTATCACTATGATTTTGAAGAAGCACTTGTGCAATACATGGAAGAAAGCATCAACATCAGTGATAAAGTGGAAAGTTATAACACTGTGTATAACTTCAAGATTGTTGATAGTCAATTTAAAGGGAAAAGTGTACTTTCTAGAACAAGTTTGAAAAGGTATTCCAAAAGGAACAAGCTTCTGTGCACCTAAGAAGTATTCAAAGACTTACTCAAGAAGCAATCAATAAGTTAAATGGAGATTTTAATTCTGGAGAGAAGTTAAATGAAAGAAGAATTACTGCATAAAAGTTACATGAAGAAGGAGATTTTGAAGAATTGAACAAAGAAGTAAATTATCAAGAGGATCCATCTAGGGGTGAAAGTAACATTTTCGAGGCACTTGATGAGTTTTCCATCATTACCCAGCCTTGTTTTATTTCAACTGAAGAAGTAGAGGCAAGTTTGCCTATTATACCATTCTGCCCAATGATAGTCCTAAGTCCTCCTCCTTTTGAGAAACAAATTTCACCTTACAATAGCTCTTTAAGATCCACAAGAGGAAACTATTATATTGACAAAGTTCATCTTCACCTTGTAAACTCCTATTCCCTGTATACCAGGTTTCTACTTCACAATCCATTCTATTGTTTTCACCCTTAATAATCTGAAATGGCTTTCCAAACACCATCCTTTTCCATTTAGCCTTCACCACTTTGGATTGAACCTCCATCACCAACCACACATGTACTTAACATTCCCACTGACCCTACATATTCCACCATTTTCCCTCATATCCGTATGACTAACATACATGACAATTTAAGGATTAGAACTTTCACAATGGAATCCTCCTTGAAGTTTACTGTTGAAATTTTACAAGTGGCATAAGGCATGATGAATGCTAACAGCAACAATCTCATAGAGATCTATCGGTATTGGGGAGAGACATTGGCCAAAATCATAATCAAACTGTTGAAACTCTGCAGTTTATAGTGGGCAAACTCTACTCAGATGCTCCCTCCACCTCCAGCCAGCCTTAGTCAGGTTAGATGCACCACTAGCTTCTGGGTTTGGAGAATAAAAGCAGAAAAGGCCTGTGTTAGAATTGAAGCCTCCCTTTTGTTATTAATTGTTGGGATTTTTCACCGGAAATCACCCGATAAAAGCGGAAGAACGCGGTGATTTCCTCAAATCCGGCCCCAGGAGCAATTGAAATGGAAATTGAAAAACTTTAAAATAAATAGAAAGAGATTAATTTTCTTACCAGAAAATCTCTTTCAAGAGATGGATGAAGACTGCAGAAACCAAAGCAGATTTCCTCCTCGTTTTCGTACACGAACGCCTAACGAATGCAACCCTTGCTAGCGTCGGAAAAACGAAACAATGGAAGAGAGGAGGCTAGGAATTTCGGCTAGCTTGTTGGTTAGGGTTTTTGGGGCCAAAATTTTCACCCTAGGTTTTATACCTAGGGTGGCCGAATTCCCCTAGGGGAATTCAGGCCCAGCTTGGCTCCATTCCATTCTGTGCGGGCTTCCTTGTTTCAATTTAGGTCCAGTCTAATTTTAATTATTCTGGTTTAAATTAATTTCAAGCCCAATTTTAATATACCCATGTATTTAATATATTATTCCAAGTAATATATTATTTACATTTAAATTAAAATAAGTTTGACCAATTAATTTAATCCATCGAATTAAAATTAAATCTCCACAAAATAAAATCATATGTAAACCTATACATATGAATATTTCCACCTAGGAAATAATTTCATAATTAATCCAATTAATTATGAAGAGCCAATCGAACATATATTAATTTTATTATTAGGATCAATCTAATTGATCTTTATAATATAATTAATATATATACACCTCTCTTTCCATAGCGTATACTCCAAGTACACATGTGATTCCTTAAGTCTGCATTCAGTCGTTCTATGTGTACGATCCCGTGGGCCCATCTTTATGTTGGCAGCGGGCCTTTGGCCTGTAGACTGCAGTTGGGCTCTAGCAAGCCACTGCAGCCCCCAATTAAGATGGAGATGGCAGTCTAACTGTTATCATGACCCTGTAGTTTAAACTTGTACATCCCATGTCATTGATATCGGTGTCCAACACAGAGGCATGGATTGATCACCCTCTTTTGTGTCCGGACATTAACTTGATCCCGAATGTACTGAAGCTCACAAACAAGTTCCAACTTGTTTGGGTGTGGCCACACTCTTATCAGTCACATTCATCAAGAGGCCGGTGATATCTTCTCAGTAGGCTACTGAGTGACAAATCCCTTCTGCATATCCATAGTATTACCATGCTCAGTGACATACCCGAAAGTACCCATACTTGGCACCCTATTACAGGCCCTTTAGGCATACCCCTAAGCATGTGACTTCACATGTAACACCATCATATGGTCAGGTCAAAGGATCCATACAAGTACTACACGAGAATCACTTGTAATACTATACCATGTGGATTACTCGTTTAGTGGATCTATCCAGTACCATGCTCCCAGGCATGTACCCATTAACTTGGTTGACATCCCATGTCCAATGACCGGTAAGACACCGACATACAACCAGGTTAATGATAGTCTCTTGTTCCATTCATTCCCATGATTGGAACAGACTACGGATCTATTTATGGTCATATCGTTTACCCTATCCATGGTCTTACTGCCAAGTGCATGACACTTGTCATCATGGATATAGATATGTCCATTGGATACTTCATTTAATATATTGCACAAGATAAATATAATAAATGAATTGATGCCTTTATTAATAACACAAATGAATATAATACATAAATCCAATAAATGTATAATACAAATACAAGGACCAATACCTTGGGACTAGGGCATATCCAACAATCTCCCACTTGCACTAGTTCCAACTAGGCATGGGCCTAATCCCTATAGACCTAGTATGACCCTCGTGCTTGGGCTGAGCCAGCACCTTGGTCAATGGATCTGCGACATTATCCTCAGTGTCCACTCTGTGCAATGCAATGTCACCTCTCTCCGCGATCTCTCGTACGAGGTGAAACTTTCTGAGCACGTGCTTTGTGTTCTTGTGTGACCGGGGCTCCTTGGCTTGTGCAACAGCCCCATTGTTGTCACAGAAGATATCAACTGGGTCCTGGATAGTTGGCACTAATCCCAACTCAGTGATAAACTTCCTCATCCACACAGCTTCTTTAGCTACATCACACGCAGCGATGTACTCAGCTTCTATCGTAAAGTCTGCTATGGTTGGCTGCTTTGAGCTCCTCTAGCTTACAGCACCACCATTCAGTAAAAACACATACCCAGACTGCGATTGGTACTCATCCTGGTTGGTCTGGAAGCTTGCATCAGTATACCCAGTAACTGATAGCACTTCCTGACCACCATACACTAAGAAGCTATCCTTAGTCTGGTTAAGGTACTTGAGGATCGCTTTGACAGCTTTCCAATGATCCTCCCCGGGATCCTGCTGGTATCGGCTCGTCATACTCAGTGCAAAGGCGACATCAGGTCTCGTACATAACATGGAGTACATAATTGATCCTATAGCCAAAGCATATGGAACCAATTTCATGTTCTCCCTATCCTCCCTTGTTTTAGGACAGTTCTTCTTACTAAGTTTCAGGCCATGGCCCATTGGCAAGAAACCTTTCTTGGCCCAGTCCATGTTGAACCTTTTCAGAACTTTGTCAATGTACGAAGCCTGACTTAGGCCCAGAAGCCAATTTGATCTATCCCTATAGATCCTGATCCCTAGGATCATCTCAGCCTCACCTAAGTCCTTCATTGCGAAGCACTTACTCAGCCACTGCTTTACCCCTTGCAGTGTAGGTATGTCGCTTCCAATGAGCAGGATGTCGTCTACATAAAGTACCAAGAATGTGACAATGCTCCCACTAGTCCTCTTATACACACAAGGCTCATCTAGATTCTGTATGAAGCCATATTCCTTTATAGCCTCATTGAATCTTAGATTCCAACTACGGGATGCTTGCTTCAGTCCATAAATGGACCTTTGAAGTTTGCATACCCTACCCGGATACTTAGGATCGACAAAACCCTCAGGTTGTGTCATGTACACATCCTCGAGTAGCTTTCCATTAAGGAAAGCGGTTTTGACATCCATCTGCCATACCTCATAGTCATACCATGCGGCTATGGCCAGTAGTATCCTGATGGATTTGAGCATGGCTACTGGTGAAAAAGTTTCATCATAGTCTATTCCATGGACTTGTCTAAAACCTTTTGCAACCAGATGCCCCTTGAAGGTATTATCAGCTTTTAGCTTGTAGTACCACTTGCAACCTATTACCTTAGCACCCGGAGGTGGATCAACCAAGTTCCAAACTTGGTTATCGTACATAGATTGCATTTCTGCCTCCATGGCTTTACGCCAATTCGCAGACTGTGGGCTAGCCATAGCCTCCTGGTAGGTTTTGGGTTCTTCCTCATCCCAAATGAGAAGATTTTGATCATCGGTGACTAGGAAACCATACCTCTCCGGTTCCCGACGATCCCTACCAGACCTTCTAGGTTCTTGTGTGGCCTAGGTTGGTGCTTCCACTTGTGGAAGCTTCACCTGGGCCTCCGAGTTATCCTCTTCAGGAGCTTGTGGACCCTGAACTTCCCTGAGTTCAACATTGCTCCCACTATCTTTCTTGGAAAGGAACTCCTTTTCTAGAAAGACTCCCTTCCTTGCCACGAACACCTTGTTCTCGGCGGGGTTGTAGAAGTAATACCCTTTGGTTTCCCTAGGGTAGCCCACAAACAGGCATTTATCGGTTTTGGGCTCCAGCTTGCCACTAGTCAATTTCTTGACATGTGATTCGCATCCCCAAATCCTTAGGAAAGACACATTGGGCTCATTGCCCGTCCATATCTGATATGGGGTCTTTTCCACTGCCTTAGTCGAAGTATTGTTTAAGATGAGAGCTGCTGTCTCGAGGGCGTGTCCCCAGAAACTAATTGGGAGAGATGCTTGACTCATCATTAAGCGGACCATGTCCAACAAGGTCCTATTCCTCCGTTCGGACACCCCATTCCATTGTGGTGTTCCGGGAGGAGTGAGCTGTGGAACTATTCCATGCTCTCTCAAGTATGAGTCAAACTCTAGGCTCATATACTCACCACCTCGGTCCGACCGAAGGGTTTTGATATTCCTACCTAGCTGGTTCTGTACCTCGTTCCTAAATTCCTTGAACCTATCAAGGGTCTCGGACTTGTGTTTCATCAGATAGACATAGCCATATCTGCTGAAATCATCCGTGAACGTGACGAAGTACAGATGCCCACCTCTGGTTGTTGCGCTCATAGGTCCACATACATCTGAATGTATTAGGTCCAATAAGCCAGTGGCCCTTTCAGCCTTCTTGCTAAAAGGCGCCTTTGTCATCTTGCCTCGTAAACATGATTCGTATGTATCAATCGACTCCAAGTCAAATGACCCTAGGATTCCAGCTTTATGAAGTCTAGCAATGCGCTTCTTGTTTATATGGCCGAGACGACAATGCCATAGGTAGACAGGATTAAGTTCGTTAGGCTTAACCCTTTTAGTGTTTATGTTATAGATATGATTGGTTTCATTTAAGTCCAGGATATATAGGCCATTATTTAATAGAGCATCTCCATAAAATAATCCCTCTCTAGATATTGAAATTTGACCATTAAAAATAGTGAAATTAAATCCAGAAATATCCAATATTGATACAGAAATAATATTCCTGCACATGGCAGGTACAAAGTAACAATGTTCTAAAATCAAAACCAATCCACTGGGCATCATAAGGTGATATTCGCCGATCTCTATGGCAGCAACCCTTGCTCCATTTCCGACCCGCAAGTCCACCTCTCCCGACCCCAGCAACTTTCTGTTCTTAAGTCCCTGCACATTGCAACAAATGTGAGAACCACATCCAGTATCCAATACCCAGGATGTTGAAACAGTAAGGTTAACATCTATAACATAAATACCTGAAGAGGACGGAACCTTGGCCCCTTCTTTGCTCTCCCATCAACCTGGGACACGATCTCTTCCAATGGCCCGCCTGTTTGCACCCGAAACAGACATCCTCAGGACCTGCCTTCTGCTGGGCCTTGGGTTGGGCCTTGGCCTTCTTGGCTTTGGCCTTTTTGGCCTTGGCCTTGGCCTTTTCCTTGGCCTTACCCTTGGCAAGAGGAGGGTTCCCCTTGTTGACCAACAGCACCGGTGGAGTCTTCTTGATCGACTGCTCAGTAAGCTTAAGCATCCCATGCAGCTCACTGACAGTACGGTTCATCCCTTGCATATTGTAGTTCAGGATGAACTGATCATAAGAATCCGGCAAGGACGCGAGGATTGTGTCCACCACCAACTCTTGAGAGATAGGCGATCCGAGACGGGCCAAAGTATCCAAATAGCCCTTCATCTTGAGCACGTGTGCACTCACAGATGTCCCGGCCCCCATCTTACAAGAGTGGAATGCCTTATTGGTCAGGTACCTTTCCTGACGAGCTTGCTCTTGAAACATCTCGTTAAGAGTTGTTATCATAGCATAGGCTTGGTGGTCCATAAACTGTTTTTGCAGTTCGGGGACCATGTAGGCCAACATAAGGCATGTCACATACCGGTTGTCCTTGACATGCGCCTCGTATTCCTCCAGCTGGGTAGCCGGTGGATTACGTCCTTGAGGCGCAGCCGACACAAGCCTTTCCAGTACATACTCTTTTGACTCTTGTCTTAGAACTATCCTCAAGTTCCTAGACCAATCTAAAAAGTTAGGACCGGAAAGCTTGTCCTTTTCAAGAATGGATCGCAGTGATAAGGTATTAGTGTTTGCCATTTGAGTGTTTCTACACAGAAAAACATTTAGAGTGTTAATAAAGGGCTTTACTTTGTTGTTCCCATATAAAATTAATAATGAATCAAGTTATTAATTTAAATCGAGTTGTTGGGCTCATGGGCCGAGATCCATATTTCATTAAGATATAGCCAAACGAGGGTTTGGTACAACTACACCTTAACTATTTAGGTAGGAAAGCCGTCCAATCCCAACCTAGGGACTCTCAGTTTGATGGGCTTGTTGGCACTTACCCATCTGTGCTTAGGGCCAGGAGAATCCTACTACCCACACTAAGTCAAAACCTCCATCCAAGTGTTAGAGTATCCCATACTCTAACCCAATACAAAGTGACAATACTCCAGTGTATCCTGCGAGGGCATGGTCTACAACTGGCCTATTCCCACCTCGATTTGGTTTTGAATGAGGGAAGCACTTTTAAGCGACTTAGTAATTCCACTTGGTTATTAGATTCAATTATAACGGCTTACATACATAAATCGTTTGAATAGGCTATCGGAACATACATTCATACATGCAAATGAATATAAAACATAATTAAATAAAAGTAAAATGGACTGCTATGGGCCTATATTACATCCTAACATTATTCTAGTAAACCTATACTAGAAGTGAATATCAGTGGGCCTCCATCTTTTCCCTCTGGACTTGCACCTCCATTTGGGCTTGCACCTCCACTTGGGCTCATCAATCCACGGGCTTCTTCTTTTACAAATTTTATAATATATGAATAAAATAAAATTATATTAAATAAAGAAAAACGACACGCAGGCCATATTTACCCAAAAAGAAAAGTACAACCCATCTTGTAAAAGGCCCAATAGCATCCAACCATACAAACATTTAATTACACATATGTATCCAATACATACAATTCAAAAACATGTTATAATGCATGATTTAAGCCCATTTCAATTATGTCCAAGCCATTATATTAGAAATCGCCAATTTTGGCCCACCATGGTTCTAACCCTTAACGGGCTTTGGGCCTCCAGCCCAGGCAGTCCAACTGCTCCCACTGGAATTGGGAAACCATGGGTCCAATTTAGCCGTCCAAGTAATTGTGCCAAAATTACCCGAACTAATTTCCATTAACCATATTAATTTCCAAAATTAATATCACATGAACGAGAATAAAATTCATTCAAGAAACCATACGCATTTAAATTGCATAAATTTAAACACACGAATTTTAAAACCAATTAAAATTTCAAAACTGGGCCCCGGGCCCAAGACCCGCCAAATCCAAAATTCTGGGCCCGGCCCGCTGCAGCTAGGGCAACTGAGTTGCCCTAGCAGCAGCAGCAGCAGCAGGCAACGGCGGCCACCGGCGGTGAATCCGCCGCCAGCAGCCCCGCACCCCGGGAGCCAGATTTTTTAAAAAAAAAAAAACAGAATAAATAATAATAAAAAAAATCACCATCCATCAACACAAAGCAATTCTCCAAGAATTCCAATAACATACAACAAAATTAAACTAACATAAACCTATATGCAAATTTAATTTTCATTGTATAAAACATATGAGAAAAATCATAAACCCATACCAAGAACCCCAATAATAAAAAAATCTCCAATTTCAAAAAAAATGGGATTCAACCAATATTATCAATTTCCACGGATCAAAAGCCCGCTCTGATACCACTGTTGGGATTTTTCACCGGAAATCACCCAATAAAAGCGGAAGAACGCGGTGATTTCCTCAAATCCGGCCCCAGGAGCAATTGAAATGGAAATTGAAAAACTTTAAAATAAATAGAAAGAGATTAATTTTCTTACCAGAATATCTCTTTCAAGAGATGGATGAAGACTGAAGAAACCAAAGCAGATTTCCTCCTCGTTTTCGTACACGAACGCCTAACGAATGCAACCCGTGCTAGCGTCGGAAAAACGAAACAATGGAAGAGAGGAGGCTAGGAATTTCGGCTAGCTTGTGTGTTAAGGTTTTTGGGGCCGAAATTTTCACCCTAGGTTTTATACCTAGGGTGGCCGAATTCCCCTAGGGGAATTCAGGCCCAGCTTGGCTCCATTCCATTCTGTGCGGGCTTCCTTGTTTCAATTTGGGCCCAGTCTAATTTTAATTTTTCTGGTTTAAATTAATTTCAAGCCCAATTTTAATATACCCATGTATTTAATATATTACTCCAAGTAATATATTATTTACATTTAAATTAAAATTAGTTTGACCAATTAATTTAATCCATCGAATTAAAATTAAATCTCCACAAAATAAAATCATATGTAAACCTATATATATGAATATTTCCACCTAGGAAATAATTTCATAATTAATCCAATTAATTATGAAGAGCCAATCGAACATATATTAATTTTATTATTAGGATCAATCCAATCGATCTTTATAATATAATTAATATATATACACCTCTCTTTCCATAGCGTATACTCCAAGTACACATGTGATTCCTTAAGTCTGCATTCAGTCGTTCTATGTGTACGATCCCGTGGGCCCATCTTTATGTTGGCAGCGGGCCTTTGGCCCGCAGACTGCAGTTGGGCTCTAGCAAGCCACTGCAGCCCCCAATTAAGATGGAGATGGCAGTCTAACTGTTATCATGACCCTGTAGTTTAAACTTGTACATCCCATGTCATTGATATCGGTGTCCAACACAGAGGCATGGATTGATCACCCTCTTTTGTGTCCGGACATTAACTTGATCCCGAATGTACTGAAGCTCACAAACAAGTTCCAACTTGTTTGGGTATGGCCACACTCTTATCAGTCACATTCATCAAGAGGCCGGTGATATCTTCTCAGTAGGCTACTGAGTGACAAATCCCTTCTGCATATCCATAGTATTACCATGCTCAGTGACATACCCGAAAGTACTCATACTTGGCACCCTATTATAGGCCCTTTAGGCGTACCCCTAAGCATGTGACTTCACATGTAACACCATCATATGGTCAGGTCAAAGGATCCATACAAGTACTACACGAGAATCACTTGTGATACTATACCATGTGGATTACTCGTTTAGTGGATCTATCCAGTACCATGCTCCCAGGCATGTACTCATTAACTTGGTTGACATCCCATGTCCAATGACCGGTAAGACACCGCCATACAACCAGGTTAATGACAGTCTCTTGTTCCATTCATTCCCATGACTGGAATAGACTACGGATCTATTTATGGTCATATCGTTTACCCTATCCATGGTCTTACTGCCAAGTGCATGACACTTGTCATCATGGATATAGATATGTCCATTGGATACTTCATTTAATATACTGCACAAGATAAATATAATAAATGAATTGATGCCTTTATTAATAACACAAATGAGTATAATACATAAATCCAATAAATGTATAATACAAATACAAGGACCAATGCCTCGGGACTAGGGCATATCCAACATTAATTTCCTCTCCTTACATGTTCTTGAAGAAGCTCTCAAGATCTATCTATCTATATTATAGCATGCATAATATCAGTATTTAGGGTTATTATCTAGTACTTCTATGATCCTAACAAGTATTTTGTTATATTTTGATCATTATATCAAAATATGGTAGTGAATACATAGTATCTGTCCATGCTACTTATTTTTTGAAACCTCTATTCATGAATCTATCTATCTATATTTATGCTTATCTGTCTCTTTTTGATAATGCCAAAGGGGGAGATGTTTGAAATATGTTTGATTTGATTAATTGAGAACAGAGTGGCATGGCATGCTTAAAATTCAATAGCACAAAGACTACATTATTGCTAAAAGAAATCTGTATCTGCTTGCATGATGCATGTTAAGAATTATAATTTTGATCTGTCATTTCAATAATATCTAGTTTTGATGCATAAGAAACCACCATATGCTGATATAGTAAAGTTGTTAATCTATATTCACATGATTGTTAAGTAAACTATGAAAAAGTTTAGTTTTGACTGTTAGTGTGTGCCCTAGTCCCTTTGTTAATGTAATAGGATTTTTTATAATTAATAAAAGGCATTAATCTATTTATTAATTTCTTGTACAATTAATAGTTATGGAGAATCCATTAGTTAAGTCATACTCTTGTTTGTTAGGAGCATCTCCTAGCAGTAGGACTGAGAGTAAGGTAAACACTTAACTATAAATATCCCTAGTCTATTATATCATGGGAATAATACTAACTAAAGACTAGGATGGTCTTTGATTATATGGTGGTGTCCTACTGACCATTGGACATGGATTTTCAATCAAAGAAATGGGTACATGTTACGTTACATGGTACTGGATCGATCCACTCAAAGTACTTGACCCCTCTAAGACAAGTGAATCTCTGGTAGCACTTATATTGGATCCTTAGACCTGATGTTTGTTGGTCCCAGAGGCTGAATCCCAAGAGGGGGGTGAATTTGGACTCTTTGAAAATTCTCGATTTCAAATACTTTTCAAGTATTGACAGTAGGCAAGTAGCAATTCAAAAGAAGTATGCAAGTTAAACACAGAGTTATCAAATAAATAAATAACTTGAAAATTTCTCTTTGAGAGCCAGACTAGTAATTCACAATTGTCAACTGAGCTATTTGTAGAGAAAGTTATGGAATTATAAAGTTAAAATTTTATCAACAGTACAATGATAGATATTGTCGACGACGCAAATTCAACTTTCAATTGTTATCAGTAGATTAATAGATGAAGTAATCTAATGTTGGAATTCTGACTAGAGTATTTAATCAATACTTTTTCCAGTCAACCTTCAACGCAACTAAGCATAACAGTTTAAGAAGAATATTCAGAAGCACAAATATGATATTGAAAGCAGTGAGTAAAGAGTTTATAGTTTAGAAGATCAAACATAGCAGATTTATAGAGGTTCGACCACCTGCCTACTCCTCTCCCCAAGTTACCCTCCCTTGAGAATTTTCAATCCACTATGAATTCCTTTCAAGGAATAGAATTCAACAATCCTTACAACTTAATGCTATCTCTCACTTGCTAAGTAACCTCCTTATAAGTTTAGATACACATTAAGCCTCACTGCTTCATCCAAGTAGCTTGCAACACACTGATTTTAGAATAAGAGATGTTTTTACACTGAAGAAAGAGTACATAAAATATTGAGCTCACTTTTCTTTTAAGTTACTTTCTTCTTAATTGCTTCAATAATTCTTTAATGGGCACCAAGCTTCAATTTATGGGCAAGATGAGAAATCTGAACGTTGGAGAAGACATCTAGCCTTTTAGAGAAGAAATCTGGTCGTTGGAAGTGAATTTTGGTCATTAGTTCCATTCTTCAAAAATTCCCATTTTAATCCATGGCCGTTTGAGACAAATTTGGCTACTAACAGAAGTCCTTTGAGATGTTGGGTATTAATAATATAAGAGATCAGGTAGGACATTGACCAATTTCCCCTTTTGGATAAGAGTTTCTTTATAATTACCGGGAATGCTAACAATGTACCAAAAATTAGTAATGATCTTTTCAATTAGCGCTGATAAAGTTCTTTAAGAAGCGTGCTTAGGTTGCTTTTGAGTCTTTCCACAGCTTTGAGATTTGCGACTTCTTGAAACTAATTACCTTTTTCTAATAATGGTAAAAACCACTTTTGCTCTTTTTGATTTAAACCATATTTATGGAACAAGTCATGATGTAACTAAATACATCTTTTTTTATGTATAGCCACCATATCATGAATCACGTGAGAAAAATATTATCTATATTGTTTTCCATTATTTTTGTCATCTTCAAAAACTATTATCAATGGGCTTCAACAATGTTGCTATGGACTTAAGGACGATCTCACACACTTTGACATATGCCTAACAAGCTTGTAACAGAGTGCCAAGTATAGGTATGATTAGGTATGTCAATGAATACCTAAGGCTCATGAGCAAGGTGAAGGGAAATGCCAATCTCTTAAATGAGATCGTGATATCACTGGCCACTTGATAAGTGAGACTAAGAAGTGTTTGGCGAAACCCAATACTTAATTACTAGTTGATTAAGTGATTGAGTTCATTAGTTTATTCGATATCAAGAAATGTACTTGCAGCCATAGGGAATGACTTAGTCATGGTACTAGCAGTACAGAGATATCTATAGGGTATGGGGTGTATAAGAAAAGGGCTACAATGTATATATGTCCAAAAGATATATTCATCTTAATTGGGGACTATAATAGTTTGCTAGAATCCACCTATAGTCTGTAAGCCCAAACATTTGGGGCCCACTGCCAACATAAAGATGAACCTACTAGATCACACGTATAGGGTCAAGATTGGATGTTTAGAACATTAATATATATTGGATATATATTTAATTGAAGAGGAATTGATATTTTTATATTGATTTAATTATTGTATGGCACAATAAATAAATCAATTAAAATATAACTGGTTAAAATTGGCTTTTGACATTTATGGGATTTAAATTATATTCATATAAAATTGATTATTGTATGGTACAATAAATAATTTAATTAGAATATAATTTCTCAAAATTGAATTTTGACATCATAAGGAAATAATTATATTTAGGTTAATTTTTTTTACTGCATAGTGCAATAAATAAATTAAGGCTAAAATATAATTATGTCAAAATTGGATTTTGACATAAATTATTTTAAAGGTCAATTTTATACCATAAGGTTTATGGGTTTATAATTTGAATAAGACTTTAATATAAATTTTAATTAAATTAAAACCTAATTAACCTAGAGTATAAATAGCCCCTTATAACTTCAATTCCTTGTAGGAAAAAGAGACTGAAAAATTCCCATACACAGAGATAGGAAATTTCAACCATCCTTGTAGGTTCTAGGGTTCTGCCATTGTTGCTCTCTGTCTAATGCTAGCATGCTCATCCAATCGTTCGAGGCCTGTGTGTGTGAAAGTAGAGATTTCCTGATTGGAAATTTGCAAAGTAAGCTTCCTAATCCGGGTAAGCATTAATTCACTTCTAGTTGAGTTTGTTTCTTCTCAATCTGAATGTATTCGTGGACTAGATTTGAGTGCAAATCAATTGCTTCAACTAAAAAAATTTTGTTTTGCATGGTGAAAATCCCTACATTGACTGATTCATTTGAGATTCTAAAATCTGGTCTTAGTATATGCTGATCTATGTTTACATGTATGTGAAATGATTGTTGATATATGAATGTCATATCTGTTTCTGATCCACGCTTACTATAAGTAAGGGAGCTTGAAATATTTGTTCTAATATACAAATGTGATTCTAAGCATACATGTTAAAACTTCATTTCTAATGTTTAATAATGAGTAATATAATTATTCTCTTGTCATAATATTATGATTTTGAAGCATCTGATCTAAAATCAAACTTTTGATCTATGTAATTGCTTGATACCTAACATGTCTTTTAGTCCAATTATCTTAAAAGTGAACTTATATCATGTTTTTAATAGCCACGTGCTATATATCTTGAAAAACATATATGTCCTTAGCATGATAATCTTTTGTTCATAATTTGCCATATTCTAGAATTATGGCTGTTATATTTAATTTCTAGAGATTTTGTCATATATTGTATCTGGTGTGTATCTGCTATGTATCTCAATCCAATAAGCATTTACAATAATACATGGAATTTGGTTTTATATACATGTGTCTGTAATGTTTGGAATTGTAGTGATTTTGGGTAGACATTGATCTTCGAGTATGCCTAAATCTGATCTAATGCTTTACATGAATTTTTTACACCTAAAATTTTTTGTTGAACTTAATTTATGTTTTGATAAGGCCTAATTTCATGCTTATGTGGTATCTGAATCCTTTTTCTAATAGTTACGTAATATGCTACTAAGATACTATGAGATTTTTTTGGAATAATGTTGTCAGTTATGAACTTGATTATGATAACATGGAATGTTCTCTTAGAATTGGTGTTATGAAACTAAAGTATTGACATGATAAAAATACATCTTTATGCTTATATACTTTTCTGCTAAATAAAGGCTATTGTTGTATGCATATACTATTTTGAATTCTAAAATTGGCAAATGTGTAGTCTATAACCTCAGTTGTTTGTATGATCTGCAATTAGCTCTTATGTTTACGAAATGAACAAGATGACTTATCACTTTAAGCAACTATAATAGATGTTAATGCATCAAAAGAGGATTAATTGGATTCAAGATTTTGTGAGCATCTACTTTTTTTTTTATAGAAAACAAATTTATTAATGAATGATTTGTTTTTCTTGCTGACTTTTGGTTGATACAAAAAATTACAAGATTATATTTTGAGTATGGGCTGTTGGAGATGTTAGGGAATCCCACATCCGAAATAAATGAGAATGAAGATTGGTATATAAATTCTGTAGATTAGACCTTAACACAAGCCAATTGGTTTTGTGTTACATGGGCTCAACCCCACTTATGTGCTTACTCATCCAGTCAAGCCCAGTACTCTCACGGCCCACGGAATCTCTTCATGGTATCAGAGCAAAAGAAGTCCTAACAGCCGAAAAGATCATAGGCCCGTGTTTAAAGTCCTGGTGGAGTTTGGGCTAGTGGAGAAGGCTCAATTGCACTTGAGGGGGAGTATTGGAGATGTTGGGGAATCCCACATTAGAAATAAATGAGAATGAAGATTGGTATATAAATGGTGTAGATTGGACCTTAACACGAGCCAATTGGTTTTGTGTTACATGGACTCAAGCCCACTTATGTGCTTACTCATCCAGTCAAGCCCAACACTCTCAAGGCCCATGGATTCTCTTCATGGGCACTTACTTATGAACTTCACAGGCCTATTATTCAGTTTTCTATTTCGGCCTAAGTATCAATTCCCTTTATTTTGGCCCAAAATGACAAAAGTTAGAAAAGTAAAATTCGTCTTACTTTGTTGGTCAATTTAAAAGAATCCTATTTAATCAATTATTGGATAATTTTCAAATATTAGAAAGGTTTTTGAAAATTAAAAAATAAGCCAATAATTAATATATTCTAAGAAGATATAATCTAACTTGTTTTCTATTTTTGTCGATATGCAGAAGGATCAATAAATACATATAGAGAAATTAGAAATCTAATTGATTCCTAAATTCTTCTTTAAAAAAATAGTTTTAGGGGGAGCTTATCAAGAAAAAAATTTTACTTTGGAAATTTTCTATAAATTTTGATCTACCAAGACATTTCAAAGATTATTGTTATCATCAAAAAGGGGGAGAATGTTGAATCTAGCTTTGATGCTAACAATATAAAAAATATTTATCTAACGAAAATAAAAATTAGATATATACTCAAAGCAATTTAATTGATATTATTTTGAATTTATGTCTTAATTATATTATATGAAGTATATTATAAAGGTTGAAGATTAACTTTGAAGAAGAAAGTAATATATTCTTAAAGTAATTAATGTTAAGATTAAAATAAAAAAAAAATATGATCTTAAAAAAGACTACAAATGGTGAAGAAATTTAACAAGAATTAGAGACAAGGAAAAGATTACTATAGCACACAAATGGATAATATGCTTAAAGGAGTTAATTATATAACAAAACACTATAGATATATAGAAGCCTGAGTACTGCGTTATAGTCACTTTACAAGAAGCTTGAGTACTGCGTGATAGTTACTTTATGGCCTTTTCGTAGTTATGATCTAGAATATCCTTTCTCATTACATACTTACTGTGAGTTGGCCAATCTCAATATGAAATAATTACACTATAAAACAATCACCTAAGAAATATTACTCATAAATAACAAGAGAAACAAATTACTTACTCATACTGCCCAACAAGATCAAGAATGCTGGAAATGAACTACTCACCTTGCATGAGTAGTTGTCACCTCAAACTTGAATAGAATAAAATAAACAAATAAAAAGAAGAAAATTATATTAATTAGAAAAATCGTACAAGAAGATGGGGTGGAAAACCATCCCATCTCATAAAGAGATCACAATTGGAAGGGTCCCCAATCCAAGGCTGCTTGGTGGCTTAAATAGCAAACCAGCAGCTTACAAAAAATAATAAAGTAATCCAAAAGGTGTTGGGAAATAAAATAATTGTGGCATAACAAATTGCTACAAGAAGCCAAAAGTTTACATTTTGAAATTCTAAATCAGTATTGTTCTCATGATTAAATTAAAGGGCAAATTACAAAAAATAAAAAAATTTGTTGTTTCATTTTTTTACAAATAAAGGACTATGGTTTTTTTTTGTTACAAAAGGAGGATTGTGTTTTAAAATGTTAACAAAACGAGGAGAACTAAAATTAAATCATGACATTACATAGGGTTATCTTGTTCATTTTGAACTCAAATTTTTCAAGTTGGTTAATAAAAATACAATTGATATTAATGAAAAATTTTAAAAATTTTCGAAACGCGCAAATGTTTTTCTAAATTAAATAATGATAATAAATTTTAAAAAATATAACAAATTGAAAAATTTTCGAAAAATATTCAAACTTTGATGTAAAATTCTTAAATAAAATGCATAATTATTGAAATGTTAAATAATCAAAAATACCCTCCGTTGTATCATTATTTTTGATGTAAAAATGTTAGTTGTCCTTTTTTTGTTAACATTTTAAAACACAATCCTTCTTTTGTGACAAAAAAGAAAAAAAAAAACCATAGTCATTTATTTGCAAAAAAAAAAAAAATGAAACCATAAGTTTTATTTTTTATTTTTTTTGTAATTTGCCCTAAATTAAAATATTGAAATCCCCATAATATTCTCTTTTTCTCTCTCCAAGATGTCATTCCCTAGGCATGTGCTTGTGGGCAGATGCTACACGTGCTTGTCCCGCTGCTGCTTCTCTTTCCCATGTTCGCCCAGGCCACTTGTTGTCTGCCTTTCTTCTGGAATAGATGTAATTTAGCTTTATTCCAGCAGCTTTTACCTTGCATGTTTAGGTTGCTTATCCTTATCTAGAATTCTTCAAGCAACCTGGAAATTGATTATTTCAGCTCATTTGTTCTTCAAAATAAACCCATTTTAATTTAATTTAAACCCAAATAATTAGGTATAATTTCCACTTATCAAGCACTTCAAGTTAGAATTTTACAAGAGTTTATGGCAATGTAAAAAGAGAGCCTCAGAGGCCTGTAGAGAACAAAAACTCCATTATCAACACTTATAAAAGGAGAGCAATTACATCTATAAAAGGAGAGCAATTACAACATTCACAAGTAGAGAAGACATTTTGAGAAATCACATTGCATACATATAATTGAGAGTCTTTTCCAACACAAATCTTCAATGAGACATTAAAGATTATAGTCTTCATCCACAAGTTCTCAAACAACAAATTTATATTCAAAAAGGAAATTGTAATTCACACAAAGGGTTTTGTGTAGTTCGATACAGGTTCTAATATTTTGCTTGAGTTGGTTACTTGAACTCGTAAAAAGTAACATTCAGGCTTGTTTCTATCCGTAAAGGAATCATTGGTGGAAAAACTCAAGTAGTGGGCTTAAGGACATGAATAGGTTGGTTGAGCTGAACCTGTATAAATTGTTTTGTCTCCAATTCCTCTATCCCTACTCTCATTATCTATTATTGAGCATTTAAATTAATAGCATTAGTTAAAAGGGGAGAAATTGTTTAATCCTATATATTCACAAGTTTTACTATCTATTCAATACCGCACTTTTAGTAAAACTTGTTTTATTGAGCAAAATTAATATAGTGAAAAAGCGATAAAAAGATTTTTTTTTTTTTAATTCGGTGATATACACTATTCACACCACTCTAGTTTATCTATAGCCTATTTTGGGGCCAACACAATGAATTACATGTTGATAATAGGTAGTAAAATACTAACCCACAAACATTAATCCAAAAAAAATAGTGCAATAATCTAAATGTATGCTAATAATATGCTAGATGTCTGCTAAAATTAATCTTAAAAATATGTGTTAAACGGTGTATTCTTTTTATTTACCTATTACAGAAAGTCATATGTACTTCAGGGAGGTAAATGCCGGTTAGAAATTTATCTGTGGCAAAATGAACTTTATGTATTCACTACAACAAAAGGGGCCTATAGCGACACTGAAAATCGTTGTTTAACCAAGCTTTTTCTGTCCTTAAATGCTTCCTGACGCTTTTAAAAGCGTCGCCATTAGCGTTGCTAAAACTCGTGTCGTGATTTATTTAACGACGCATTAACGTTATGTTGCTAAGAATAATTGGGCGACGCTTTTAATTTATGCATCTCAAAATTGATGACGCTTCCATTTTTTTCGTCTTAATATTTTTTTAATTATTTATTTATGAATTTATATATATTCACTACATTTTCTTAAAACGTCGTAAAATTAGCGATGCATAATTTTAATTATGTAGTTATTCAGTTACATTAGTTATTCATTCTGTCTCGAATAGCACAACACTTCATTTAAAAGTGTCACGAATTTATGACATAAAATTTTATGAAGCATCCCCATTTTGCTATACTTAGAATTAACTGTCACAAAAGTAGTAACATTCTTTTGCAAAAACATCTCTAAATTTGTGGTGCATATATACAATTCTACAGTTATTGTGGCTACATTATAATTGAAAATGTTTTAAAAAAAATTACGACGTTTAATTGTTAATATGTCATTCAACAACATTATTTATTAAATGTCGTAATTATAGCGACAAAATTTGCATTGCGTCTCTTTTTTATCGTTATTATTGTCATTACTATTATTATTATAACCTGTAAAAGAATTGAATTTTTTTTTCTAAAACTAAATTACATCCTTTCGTTAACATGAATAAAACAATAAATATAAAATTCTAGAGCATAAAGCACAAATAGTATCAATAGAATATAAGAAAGCTATTATAACTTGAAAACAGTACAATTGTAGTATGTATATGACCTTTGACAGAAAAATTTTAAAATCATAATGTTTCGACAATTCTTACTACAAAAACATGTTTAAACTTCTCCTCAGTGCCTCCAACCTTGCATCTCAATGCGATTTGCTTCAAGAGTTCATGTGCTTGAATGGGTAGACAATGAATGTTAGCAAATCATTAAACACTCTTCGTTTTACAAAAGAAAGAGCATCCCACTAGCTTCAACTACTTGGCCATCTATTCCTCAAAACATAGGGAACAATTCATCAATTGAAAGCCATATTAATATCATTTATACGCATAAACTTAACAAATATCAAAATCCAATCCACTTAACTAAACGAGTATAATTTATTAACTAGAATCTAACATTCCAACTTAATTTGTAAAACAAGCATATAAAAAAATTTACGTAAGAAACCAATTTATAGGCGAGAATATCTACAGGTGCAAACAAAGGCAATATATTATTCGCATGCAACAAAGGCTTTTTTTTTATTTGATAAACCAAAGAAATATTATTAATTAGTGGACCAACATTACAAAGCTGCAAGAACCTAACATTGCAAAAGTTGGAGCCTAAAAAAAAGAATCCAAGTGGTACAAATTGAAATCAAAACAAATTACAACCAAAGCAACTTGAAGTAGCAAAAAAACAACAGCACAACAAAATTGGAGACATCACATATTGTGAAGCAGAGGCAAAACAGAAAAGAAGATGGACTCAGTTTCAGGACAAAAGCACAAGATAAAGAAAAGAGTTGAGCAAAACATACTTCCAATCGAAGCAAATCTGATGCAGAAAAGCTCATTCTTTAATTCTGCATCAGCAAAATCAGCAGCATACCACACACAAGATTTTTCATTTCCATGATGCTTTTGGACATTAATAGATGTCCCAACTGAAAAACACAGGCATATGTAGTGAGAAAATAATAAAAGAAACAGGAGAAGACACAACAAAGTAGTTGAGTTTCAAGACAGTTGTACATATTGAATCATTCTACTAGTACAAAGTCAATCAATAAGTAAATATGTGAATCAGCAAGAATTTTAGTTTCAATTCAGTGAAACAATGATTTCACATTACTTGAGATCTTGCTGCAATCAGTTAACTTTAACAGTGATCAACTATTAAACAAGTGAACAATTGGAACATATGTGATTAGCACAGATCTTGAGAGTCTTAGATTGGCGCATGTACTAAGAAAGTAACAAAAGAAACAGGAGAAGAGACAACAAAGAAGTAGACCTCAACACAGTAATACAAATTAAATCATCATACTAATATTAAGTAAATCAATTAGTACTATGTGAATCACCCAGGACTTTAGGTTCAATTCAGTGAAACAATGATTTCAAGATCAATTGAGATCTTGCTGCAACCAGTTATCAACTATTAAGCAAGTAAAAAATCCCAACCTATATGATTAGCACAGATCTTGAGAGTCTTAGATTGGCGCATGACAAGGCGAACCTTGCCAGACTCCTTGTGCTTCAACAGCTTCACAGTTCCGGCTCCTCTCTACTTCCACTGGTTTCTGTCCTTATCAAATCGATAGAGCTTTGCTTTCCTATAAAAATATTCAATACAAGTTGAGTAACAAAAACGGAAATTGAAATATTGAATTGATCAAATTAAAATAACTAACAAGAAATCCCCAGAAATAGTGTAGATAAAAGAGAAAACGTACAGATCAAGGATAGCAACTTCATCTTCCTCGCCGGTGGAGACAGCGACCTCTTCAAGCTTAAAGATAGGAGCAACCTGAGCCCCGGTGTCCCCTATCTTTGGTATTGTGCTCTGGATCGCTAGCAGATTTCGCCATTTTCTGATTATATTTTCGAGTTTCTGGCCGCAGAGGATGAACACAGAGAGAGAGAGAGAGATTAGTATATTGTTAAAGGCTGAAAACCCTAATTTATCCCCTTAAAATATAAACCACGACCCCTATGCTTTTCCATTTTGTCTGGTTGGTTAACCTCCGTATTGGGCGTGAATAAAAAAAAAGTAAAAAATAAATTTAAAAAAAGAAAAAGAAAAAGAAAAATGAATTCTACTTCCATTCAATAACTCCAATAAATTTTTCATAAAAAAAAAGCTCCAGTAAATTTGATTCAAACAATTTTTCCTTTTAAATTTTGATAAAAATTTTGATATATATGCAAATCATATATATGATTAATAAATAGCTACAAATTCAATAATGTCCCAATTACATACTCTAATTTAGAATAAATCCGATATAATTTTATATTTTAATTTAGAATAAATCCGATATAATTTTATATTTTAATTTAGAATAGATCCTATATCGCAACATAATATCAAAGTGTTCTTATTTGAATACATATCCATCACTCTTTTTTTTTTCTCACCGAACTAACACAAATTCTCACAAAAATAAAAATGTCTCTAAATCAAAAAATACAAAAAAAAAAAAACATCAACACAAAATTTAAACAGTAATTAACATTAGAAAATACCGATGCTTTTTTAAAGATTGTCGTCAAATTATTTTTCTAAATACAATATAAAATTAAAAGCGTCGTTAAATGATAATAAGAATCTACACAAATAGAAAAGTGTCGCTAAATTTATATATATAACGATAAAAATAAAAAGTGTCTTAATGTGAAAAACATTGGGACATTTTTATTGACGCAAAATTTAAAATGTCTTTAACTTGAAAAAAATACCGACAATTTTTCTAAAAGCGTAGCTAAATTTTTAAAATTAACGACAAAATAATAAGAATGTCCTTAAGCGATAATGACAATCGACACAAATAAAAATGTGTTGGTAAATTCTGAAATATGGTGACATATTTTATTTGCGTCGTAAAAAATCTGTCGCTATAGGCCCCTTTTGTTGTAGTGATTATATTATGAAAAGTGCTAAAATCTATGTAAAATGCTGGTTAGAAGAAGGGGTTAGGCGTTAGTTTTTTTTTTTTTTTTTTTTTCTGGGCTTTAAGCCTTCCCCTGTAACCAAAATATATATATATATATATATATATATATGTTGGACGGAATAATCGACTATTGAATAAGGGAGAAAAAACCAATAGAATAACAAAAATTTAGATAGAGGGGTTAGAGGGATGGGGATAGGGAACAAGCACCGGTGATGGGTGGATGGCACTGGTTATGTGTTGATGAGCAGGTGGTTGTTAGTGGTGTAGTGAACACGATGAAGTAGATGACCGAGGATTAGAAAAAGAGGTTGGAACACACAAGTCTACTTTTAAGGCAAACTTGGTGATATAGAGTAAAACTGTTAGAAAAAATTGTCATTGATAATTAAGTTTGACTAATAACCAACCGTAATAGTTGACATTCACATAATTTTTACACTAACATTAATTATAAATCAATATTAGATTGACATCTAACTAAATAAGTATCAAATTCTTACTATTTCTATAATTTTTTTCCTCTAACCTAAATCTCTCGTTAGGCAAAGATGAAGAATAGATCCAACAGGGGAAATTACTCCCTATAATCTAACCTCTTATTTATTTTTTTTTTTAGCATCCCTCTGTTCTCCTATTTAAATTATAAGTACAAATTTTTTTCATTTTAACTCAAATCCTAGTTGACACTTTTTTTATTGGTTTTAATTTACTTTATTTTACAATAATACTAATCCCTTTTATATCTTTCTTTAAACAATTAGATAGTTTCAACTCTATTTCTTTTCTTAGGTTCATCTACGTTAAAAACTTGATTTATTCGTGTTTTTGCAAATTATCATATTTATCGTATTAGTGATTTCCTTATGAATTTTCTTTTTTTCATTATTGTTTGGTATATATTGCTTATATTTATATTATATTTATTGTAATAGTATATTCATAGAATTTTAGAATTTAGATAATTTATTAATGTGTTTCATGGCATACTTTAATATATTAAAATTAAATATTAGAAACATATATCTCACCCATCCTTTTAAACTGCTCCTCTGACGACTTTCATTAATGCTGGCCGAATAAAGAAGCTGAACATAAAAATTTTGAAACGATTTATTGAATCGGTGGGAAGCACAAATCCAAGATTTCCTACTTCGTTCATCGTGTGAGAATGAAGAAAGAAATGGAATAATGGAGAAGGGAACAACTCTCCGCCTATGCTTCTGCATATTCATGGCAATACAATTTGGTGTTCTTCTCTGTGATGTGTTGCCTTTCTTCTTTTAAATGTATATTCTCTCTCCGTCCAATTTTGAATGGCAAAAATATAGGTATTTTTAAATGTCAAATTATTAATTAAGTAATAAATTATTAAAAATACCCTTGTTACATGTATTTAGGCAATTAAAATGGCCGCATTTACTTCACTTAATTATTTGGTATATTGAGTGTTTTTTAGTAAAAATATAGTTTGTTAACTAATTTTTTTAATTACTGTGTAATTAAAAATTACTTATCAAAGTTGAAGGGAGAGAGTTTTTAATTATCACTCCTTTTTTACCTTTTCATCCCTAAATTATTTATCTCAAATTCTAGACCCTAAAATATCAATCTTATAGATTAATTTATAAACTCTAGACCCTAAAAATATAAATCTTATAAGTTAATTTATAAATATTTAACCCTAAAATAAAAATTCTAAACTCTAAAATCTAATTAACACTCTTAGATTCTAAAAGATGTTACGTTTGTAGCATAATTTCATTGGTTTAATACAATGATGACATAATGTGCCAGTGTATTTTGAAATTTCTCTCCTAACTCTTAAATCTAAATAAAAATTGTAAACCCTTAACTAAAACTTTAATAAAGTAAAAAGGGATTTGTAAAACTAAAAGAATAAATGGCTAGCTTGCAATTTTACATGTCAGCCGGTAGATACAAAGAATTCTAACTAATGGGAAACTTTTAAATCTATCGGTTGTGAAAAGTTCCAAAATCTGTAATAATTGGTTATTATTTAGAATTAATATTGAAAATATTTAGTAAGTAAAAAGAATTATTTAAAAAGAAATAAAAACATGATAAAAGTGTAGTGTGTAGCGAGGGAATTGTTTAAACATATTTTCTTGTAAAAAAGTGAAATTTTTTTATAAATTCCACCTATTTTGATGGCATTTGCTGAATGCATGTAAAATTCCATATAATTGAATTTTAGGAATTGAAATCCTTAGGGGTTGTTCAGTTTGGGTAAATTAGCCTGTTTTCCAAAAAGGTTTTCCAGGGAAAGTGGAAAATAGAATTTCTTGTTCAGGTAGCAGTATTTTCTAAATAGGAAGTTGGAGAACTATTTTGCTTGTTTTCCAATTTATAATAGCACTCTCGAAAACAACTATGACTTGTTTTCTAATTTGAAAAACACGGAGAAACCAGCGAATGACGTATTTCATGTCACTACGTCGCCCAACCTTGATATATTCCTCTACAAACACTACTTTCTTTATCGACACAGTATTTTCTTCAAAGAATTTTCTCTAAATCGATTAAAGGAACTCCATTGCAGCACGCTTGTTGAAAGGTTAGCAATGATAATCTGTTGATACTTTTGTTTTATGGTTGATATTGATGTCAATAAATCGTAGCCAAGCCTTTAGTTCATCATGTGGATTCAACTTTAGTTTAGCCTTTAGAAATCAAGAATTTTTTCAGTTTAAAATTATTTATTGGCTATAATTTTGTATTTTTATTGAAATAATTCCTTTAATTTTTTTTTTTTTTTTTGATAATAGAAGAAAGGATTTATTGAGCTAAATCAAGGGCCAAAGCGGCCAAAATACAATCAGGAGCATTATACCCCCAGACACGTCGACCTGGTAGTGAACCTGTGGCTCGGACAAGGGAGTGAGCGGCACAGTTCGCAGTGCGACTAATAAAAACAACTCTTACATTGTCAAGAGTAGACAAAATATCACGACAATCCAGAACAATTAAGCCATACTGAGAATTAATAAAGACATCACTATTGATTGCTTGGACAGCATTTAGGCAATCTGACTCCACTACAAAGTGAGATTTCCTTCTTTCTTTAATCCAAGAGAGAGCTTCCTTTATGGCCAAAACTTCTAACACCGTTGGATCCTTGAAATGCGGGAAATTAACCACAGAAGCGCCAATAAATCGACCTAAGCAGTCACGATGAACTGCCCCACACGCCCCAGAGCCAGAGAAAACCGCTGCATCAACTGAGATCGATGTCCAGCCCCTATCAGGACGGTTCCAGTTGGGCGAGGGGTTGCTGGAGTCAGAGGCCGCAGGCCCAGACATCTGATTCAAGGAACGCCAGCTGTTCAATTGGTGAAGACTGCGGGAAACAATTTCGCCAGGCCTTGGGGTTTTATTGTCCCAGATCAAGTTGTTGCGACCCTGCCAAATTCCCCAACAAATAGCTGCCACAAAGCCCCAATGGTCCTTGCTCACCTGCTGGAAAATAGAGTTCAACCAAGCACTGATATCCCTTGCAGTGTTATAAAGCCATCCAATACCTGACAAGGCCCAAACTGCTCTAGCAAGGTCACAAGACACCAAGACATGAAAGGGGGTCTCCTCTCCACGGTTACAGACCGGACAGTAGCTGGAGTCAAGAATCCCTTTTTGCACAAGTCGAGATTTAGTAGGCAAACTATTTGCTGCCACTCGCCACATGAGATTAAGCATCTTTGGCGGAGCCTTTATACGCCAAATACTCCTCCAAACGTTGTCAACGGGGTGAAGATGGTAATCAGAGTCTGCCAGAAGTAATCTATATCCTGACTTGACAGAATACACACCACGAGGATCTTCGCACCATGTCCAGCTATCTGCAGTAATCCTGGTACTCAGCGGGATTGAAAGAATCAGAGCCTGGTCCCTCGGATTGAAAAGAGAAGCAATTTTGCTTTCATCCCAAGCACGCCTCCCTGGAAGCATAAGATGCGAAACTGTCATCTCAGAGAGGTGAGCTGGGTGAGCAGTGGTCACAAAGCCATTCTTGGTATCTAAAAGCCAAGGCACCTTCCAGACCCGTATACTTTCCCCATTACCCATCTTCATTCTGCTCCGCTGTCTAATGATGTCGCTGCCAAGCCAAATGCTTTTCCAAATAGCACTGGGGTTATCGCTTGGAGTGGAGTCCAAAAAAGTGCAAGCACTGAAATATCTGGCTTTGAGCAATCTAGCCATCAAGCAAGAAGGAGTGCTCAAGATGCGCCACCCCTGCTTAGCCAAGAGAGCTCGGTTAAACAGCCTTAAATCGCGAAAACCCAAACCCCCTGCATCTTTATGAACACAAAGTCTCTCCCAACTCATCCATTTAATACCCTTCCTCATTCCATCGCTACTCCAGCAATAAGAATTCATGAGCTTATGTAAACCATCACAAACGCTATCAGGCAACATGTAAAGATTCATAATGTAAGTGGGAAGAGCTTGCGCTACAGATTTGAGCAAAATTTCTTTACCTGCTTTAGAGAGGCCCCTGGTGCTCCAAGCTGACACTCTACTCTGCAGCTTGCCTTTAACAAATTGAAACGCCTCAACCTTTCTACGACCAAGCATAATTGGCATACCCAAATACCTGTAACAACTAGTCTGCTCTACCACACCCAGGATGGCCATCACTTGTTCTCTCAAAACAAGACTCATATTCTTGCTGAAGATGATAGAGGACTTAGGAAAACTCACCTCTTGCCCTGACGCAGCCCGATACTCTTCTAATAAAGCTTTAATACCTGTAGCTTCTTCCAAAGAAGCCTTGAAAAAAAGAAAGGCGTCATCTGCGAAGAATAAGTGAGTTAACTTGGGAGCTGATCTAGCAATAGAGATGCCATGATACATACCCATGCTCACTGTCCGATTAATTAAAGCAGTTAAGCCCTTAGTCCCAAGGATGAAAAGGTAGGGGGAAAGGGGGTCGCCCTGCCTTAGCCCACGCTGCGGATGGATAGGGCCAATCAACTTGTCGCCAACCGAGATATGAAATCGAACAGTGGTAATACACATCCTCATCAATCCTACCCATTTGTGGGAGAAGCCCAATGCCAGCAAGATCTCCTCCAAGTAAGACCACTCTAACTTGTCATATGCCTTAGCAATGTCAATCTTCAAAGCTGCGAAGCCAGCCTTACCTTTCCGCTTCCCTTTGAGCCAATGCACGACTTCATTAGCTATGATAATGTTATCTGTGATTAAGCGGCCTTCCACAAATCCACTCTGCGCTTCGTCAATTACTTCTGGAAGAATAAGCTTGAGACGGTTAGCCAACACCTTTGCCACAATTTTGTAGAGCACATTACAAAGCGCAATAGGCCTTAAGTCTTTAATGGTAACTGGGTTGTTCTTCTTGGGGATTAAAACAATCAAAGTATTATTAAGCCCGTCTGGGATTGACCCAAGATGAAGCCAATGGAGGCAAGCTGTAGACACATCCTCTCCAACAATATGCCAGTACTTCTTAAAGAAAGCAGGGTTGAACCCATCCTCACCTGGAGCTTTATCGTTGTGCATGCTAAAGACGGCCCTCTTAATTTCTGCCCGATCAAAGGGGGCTTCTAGCAGCTGGTTATGCTCTTCAGACACCTTCCTAGGAACACACTGAATCACAGCAGTGCATTGGAGCTTTGAGAACGGAATAACTCATTGAAGTAATCGAGGACTAAATCGTACAAACCGGACTCCGGAGAGACCCACTGTCCATCATCCCTCTGAAGTCTTGTAAAACTCTGCTTCTTTTTCCGGCTATTGGCAAAATTGTGGAAAGCCCTCGTATTAAGATCTCCAGCCTGCAGCCAGAAAACCTTAGCCCGTTGACGCCAGAAGTCCTCCTCACACTTCAGTAAGCGGTTGAGCTCAACTTCGGCAGATTGAAGCTTGGTAACCGCGGCAGCATCCCTCCTGCCTCGATTAGTGGCAATAATGAATTTCTGATCCCTGATTCTATTTCTGAGGTTGTGAGACAGGATACGCCCCCAGGTCTCCAAATCAGTGCCGCAATTTTTTAACTTCCGTTGAATGTCACACCCCTCATTAGTCGCCCAAGAATCTTTAATCACCTCAAGACACCCCTGCTCACGAAGCCAGCAGTTCTCAAACCGAAAGCGCCTATCTCTAGGTTTGGGGATAAAACGACGCAGTTCAAGAAAAATGGGTATGTGATCAGAATTGACCAGTGGAAGGTGGAGCAGCCTAGACTGATTGAAGGTGGCCACCCAGCTGCGGGTACCAAAGGCCCTGTCAAGCCGTTCCTCAATCCAATCACGTGAACCACGCCCTCTTTCCCAGGTGAAGGGAGTGCCAACAAAACCCAAGTCAACTAACCCATAATCCTCAATGGCTGTATTAAACCCAGAAATTAGATGAGAAGGATAAGGCAACCCACCTCGTTTCTCAGCACCGCTAAGCAAGTCATTGAAGTCCCCAAGGAGGCACCAAGGCAGATTGGATCGAGAAGCCAAATTCCTCAAGAGATTCCATGAAAGATGCCATAGAGATCGGGCAGCATACCCATAGAAACCGGTGAGACGATAAGGGCTTATACCTGCAAGAGAGACTTTCACATCAATAAAGTGATCCCCTTAGCCCAACAACTCAACAAGGCCTTCTTTCTTCCACAAAAAAGCAAGCCCAGCACTATGCCCCCTACGATCCACTGAGAAGGCACCAGCATAACCCAAGGAACTTTTGATTTTATTAATGAAATTAGAGGTACAAATTGTTTCAATGAGGAAAATAAAATCTGGCCTATGATCCCGGACTAAGTCCTGGAGAATACGAATTGTCGGGGGATTGGCCAAGCCCCGGCAATTCCAGCTTAAGCAACTCATGGCGTCCGGCGGGCCTGTCCTGCAGTACCCGCCAAAAATAAGTTTTTTGGGCTTGGGCCATCCAATGCACTAGGAAAGCCCCCATCCATGTTATCATTATGAGCCTGGGCCTTGTTGTCACAGCCCAGTCTTTTCCTCTTGGAGTCTGAATAGAGAAGGGCCCCATCAATCTCATACTCCACGTCAACCCC
Source organism: Euphorbia tirucalli (assembly GCA_039660915.1). Lineage (NCBI taxonomy): Eukaryota > Viridiplantae > Streptophyta > Magnoliopsida > Malpighiales > Euphorbiaceae > Euphorbia > Euphorbia tirucalli. The sequence continues at coordinate 19,312,083 of CM077634.1, read as the reverse complement.
CTTAGGCATATTAGCCAAGCTCCTTTCTACACTTACAGTTCCACTTATCTCGTGATTGCTAATTGATTCCTTGCCATTAGCGGCACCACTTATTCCGTTGCCACCACTGATTCCGTGATTATTGCCTTAAGGGCCGCTTTCCATAGTAATCTCCCCCTGAAATGCCATAGTCCCCTTCATGGTGCCTGGACCGCCGCTTTCCCCCATTTCCGGCAGCATTACTGGCGAAGAAAGCAACCACATGGAACCCATGGACATCGCTGTGGTTTTCCTTGCCGGAGCTCTCATTTCCGGCCCAAATTTTCTCTCCCATCTTCATTGTCGTACTGCCTCTTACAAAATTTCTCTCTATGCCCTAGGCATCCACAAATGAAACAAAAAGTTGGGAGCCGCTCATAACGAAAAACAACCTCCTTCCCTTCTCCACCTTCCTGCCTTATCTTCAAAGTTCTCTTCAATGGTTGATTTACATCGAACCTAACTTTCATTCGGAGAAAACTCCGGAAAGGCCCATTGTAGTTATTGGGATCAGACTCCAAATATTCTCCTAGCTTCTTACCCAAACTTGATGCTACTTTTTCTGACATGAAACCAGGGGGTAGATTATGCACCTGAACCCACATGTTGACATGATTGAGGAGCAACTGCTCCGGATTGTCGCCTGGTTTAAGGCGCTAGAATAACAAAAGGTGATTATCGTAGGCCCAAGGGCCACCCTCTGCAACTCGTCGGACATCCGCTTCATGTTGAAATTGAAATATAAAGACTTGTGGCACAAGTTCCTGAATAAACACACCTTTTCCGGGTCTCCAATTGAGGGCCATAACCTGACTCATTTCCTGAAGCCGGATAAAGCGATCGGTCAAAAACCGACCTACGAGAGCCCACCGATAATCAATTTTTGGCCTCACTATCTCAGACTGGGGAATGATAAGTTCTTCCTCCGGATCCTCATTATCCTGTATTTGGAATCCCGCAACCTGACTGGTCATGCTGTCAACATCCATTCTCTCGGTGGCCATAATCGGGAAAAGGGGAGTAGTTGCTGGGCGAAGGCTGTAGGGGGGAATGAAGAGGAGGGCGGGGTAGAGAAGAAACACTATAAGACAAATAAGAACTTTTCAAAGAAAAACCCTAGCACTCAACTTGGAGGCAAAAAAACAAGATCCTGATGATGATGATAATAATTCCTTTAAATTTATATTAAATGTTTATATAATTTATCAAGAAACAGTATTAAAAAAAATAAACATAAAAAGTTGAAAAAGAAAAAGTAAAAAATAGAAAATTAAAGATAAACTAAACAAAAAAATGGAAAATGAAAATAGAAAATGTTTTCATTCCAAACACAAAAATTTGGATTCTTCAGAAGTTTAAGGAATTCATTAAATTCCAAAGTAGAAATAATGAACTATAAATAGTATTAGAAGATTTGGGATTCGATATCTATAATCATATTTGGATGGATTTTGAATATAATTTTATGTTAGAGAAAATTACATGAAACATCCCATGCTATGCTTATTTTGCAATTAATTCAGCCCCTGTTATGAAATTTATCAATAAGCACTTTATTATATCAATAACTCCACTACCTATCCTCCTTTTGTCATTCTTCAAGTCAAATAACTTCCCCACTTTTTTTTTTTTAATCTTCCAACTGTTTGCCTTTTTTTTATGGGTGCAATATTTTCTTTTAAAAAATGTTATTACTTCATACAATTTCCAAATGTACTCTTATTAATATTTTTTATTATTTTTATTACCCAATAATTAATACAATTTTTTTATTCAACTAGTTTATTACACTATTTGAAAATTACATCAACAAAATAAAAATATTAATAGTCCCTGGATGCTAATTTATAAATTATAAACTCTAAAATATAAATATTATAGACTAATTAATTAGTTTTATGCACAAATATATTTTAGGGTCAATGATTTATAAATTAGCCTCTAAGGTTTATATTTTAGAATCTTGAGTTTATGAATTAGCCTATAGGGTTTATATTTTAGGGTCTACGGTTTATATATTAGCCTTTAGAGTTTATAATTTAGGATCTATGATTTATGAATTAGCCTATAAAGTTTATATTTTAAAGTCTAGAATTTACAAATTAACTTCTAGAGTTTGTAAATTAGTATATAGAGTTTACACTTTAGATTTAGGGTTTATAAATTAGACTCAAGGATTTATATTTTAGGGTCTATGATTTATAAATTAGCATATGCGGTTTATATTTTTGGGTCTAGGGTTTATAAATTAGCATTTAGGGTTTACTTTTTAGGGTATAGAGTTTATAAATTAGCATTCGGGGTTTATATTTTAGAGTATAGGATTTATAAATTAGTATTCGCGGTTTATATCTTAAGGTATAGTGTTTATAACTTAGCATATAGGCATAACATTTTATGGTCTAAAAATTTTTATTTTTGATCTTATAATTTATATTTTAAAAACTAGAGTTTTTATTGATGGGACTTTTATTGTAGAAAAAAATAAATTTAAAAGAAAGACAGGAAAGAATTTAATAAAGGAGAAATTAGGTTTCAATATTTTTGTGTTTTTTCGAAAATATGGAAGCAGTTCCATTAAAATATTTTTATTAGATATATATAAAAAAAAAGCAATATTGATAGATAATAGATTCCTAAAAATAAGGGATTTGAATTTATGACATATGCAAAAAAAATTTCGTTGTTGTGACAAAATACCAATATAAATCTATTATGTGATTAGTTCCTAATTATTATGACTAAATGTGACTTTCATGTAGAAATGGGGCGATCCATCCAATATGGGGAATAAACGTTGAATGCCCAAGCCCAAGCCCAAGCCCAAGCCCAAAGGAAGGGCAAAAAACCATCATCCAAAATTCCCATTCCACTCAATTTTCAATGAACTAGATTTTTCGAAGAGAAGAGAAGAGAAGAGAAGGCGGTGAGGTGACTCTGACTCGCACATGTTAAAAAAAAGAAAAAAAAACCATTAACCATTAACCATTAACCAAACCCAAACAAACTCATCTCTTCCTCTCTCTCTCTCTCTCTCTCTCTCCCCCCTCGCGTGTTGCTAAAATTAGCTCAAACATTGCCCACCACTCGTCTCTTCTCCTCTTTGCCCATCTCCATTTCGTCTTTACTTCCAAGCTTTACTCTGTTAACAAAAACCCCCCTTTTTGATCTTTCTCTGCTGCTCCAATTTGGTGTTATTCTAGTTTCTTCTGCTCCTTTCTTCCATGGGTTAGATAAAATTTCCCTTCTTTTCCGCTTGGCTGGATTCTCGAAATGGAGTGGGACAGTAATTCGGATCTGAGTGGGGATGAGGATGAGGGTTTCTCTATTAGCGACGGCGGTGGCCCGCTCCCTTTCCCCGTTGAGAATTTGCTTCAAACTGCTCCTTGTGGGTTTGTTGTTACTGATGCCCTTGAACCTGACCATCCTATTATTTATGTCAATACTGTTTTCGAGATGGTTACTGGCTATCGGGCTGAGGAAGTGCTTGGGCGCAACTGGTTAGTTTTCCTTTTCTGTCCCGCTCTCTGCTTGGTTTCTGCTTTAATTTTAATTTTGTTTTCCTTGCTGCTATTTTAATTTAAATATAGGGTTTTGCTAATTTGAGTTAGAATTAGTTCATTTTGATTGCATATTTCACTCTTTTAGTGCCCTTTGCTTCTGTTCTTGAAAACACACATTTCTAATTGGGCTTGTTCTTTTTTAATTCTACTGAATTTGAGACGTTCGAGCTTTTTGCTATGCTTAGGAATGAATAGTTTAGACATACAATGTTCCAGTCCGTGAGTTGGATGAGCTTACACTCATGTAGTCATATTTTCCTCAACTCTAATTTTTATGTTTTATGGAAAGCCACCAACTTTAGGCATTTTTATCTTCTTTCTCTACTAGTTGTTCTCTTCTCCAAGAATTATTGTTGGTATTTTGATTTTTAGGCGTGTTAACTGGCACATAAGCATGCAGGGGGGTTTAATGGTAGTAAACTGGAATCAGAAAATGTTATAAGCCATTAAAAAAATTGGCTCAAGAGCTGCTTTATTCCTTAAAGAATGGCAGATGGCTCTAGTGCAACAGATTTTGTTTCCTGATGTGAGCGCTGATAATTTTCTTTGCTAGGCTTTATGACATTCCATTGCTGATTCAATATTTGCCAGCTTAAGATCATAGTAACACTATCAAAGGAGTTTGCAAGAAGTGTAACTGGATAGTCACTTGCAGGATTGCAGTGTGCTTGTTCTATTTTTTCCATTTCAGCAAGTTATCATCCTTCAAGGATGGTATATAGTTGTTTAGATGAGTGATATTATTGTTATAATTCTTATAACATAGAAACAGAAAAGGAAGCAGGGGTGGAAATAGACACCTGGAAATGATATTTCTAAAAGATGTAGGAAATAGAGATGTGTAGTTAATAATATATAGGTGTACATATAAATGTTGTAGTTACAGGAATCTAATTGTAAATTGTTATTTTTGTACTAAGTGAAAGGAAAATGATATACTCAAGTAAGTCTACTCATCAATTATTTTAAGTATCTATAGAACCTTTTGTTACAAACATGGCTACTGAAAATTAAATCATTCTATTCTATGTAACAACATAACCAGCAAGCTTAAAAGAGCAAATACATACTCATAATGATTATTGAATTCAAGAGTTCACAAGTTGAAAATTAAATTGAATGGATGGACGGGCGATGTTAAATTGATTAACGCACGATGAGTCAGTTAAGCTTTTAAGAAACTTGTTTCCAATTTTACTAAATCACAAAAACGTGGCCTGAAATGTTACAGTACCAATTTTTTGAAGGTTTTGTCTTTGAAACGTTTACAAAACTTGGAAGCTCTTCATATTCTAAATTTTTCATGCTTCATAGGCTACAATAAATTGAAAAATTCTTCCTTGTATCCACTGAAATGTATTGTGCCAAATTAAGGGTTTGTATTATAATTGACTAAATTGTTTCCCTAAATTCATAGAAGCCTTTGAATCCCATTTAAGACTTAAATGGAGGTTAATTGGTGTATCATGTAAGCGCGACATTTTATTGGACAATAGTCATCCGTGTATGATGGGAGTGGATATCTGGTAGTGGGTGTGTAACTAGTTACTTGAATAACACCTGCGTCCCCCTTTCGCAGAAGAAAACAGTAACAGTAACAATAAAATGAAATAAATTGGGATTAGTGAATTGTTCTACTTCTTGGTTTTGATCTAGTGTTAGACTAGAATAATGACAACCACTTTTTCCGACTTCCATTTGATGAGGCAAGTAACTTGCGTAGACTTTACTTGAAAGAATTCTAATCTGTTATACATTCCTCTATTTGTTTTGAAAGAAGCAGACACAGATTATTTTGAAAGAATAATTTATTCCTAAACTCTTTTCAGTAACATTTATATTCTGTAATCATATTTTTGCCTTCATGTTTTCAGAAAAAAGTCATGCCTATGTATAAGGAGGACGTCAAATTATCTTTTTATTTATAATCTGTGTTTTGTTCTCAATGGATTTTTCTCCTTGCTGTGGGATATAATGGATTGTGACTCCTCCCTCTCCAAAGTGACAATTCCCTTTTTTTCTTATGTGTTTTATAAATACTATTAAGCATGCTATTGTCGTCAACAATTAGCTGCCCCTATCAAAGGTTTATGAGTTTCCATGAGATTTACCTGCTAATTACAATTTGATCATATCATGCTGGAGCATATTTTGGTAGACTTTAAAAGGCTAGGTTCTTGGTCCTCTGATCACAATGTAATGTCTGGATAATGACTTCGATTCTTGTAAGACATTTGTAATAATTTCATGCATTGCTTCTGTGACTTTCTTCATGGCCCCACGATGTCATTAAACGCAACCACACTGATTACATCAACAGCTCTGTCTGGAGCCCAAGTTTTGTTATTTAATTGATGTCTAGCTTGTTTTAATTAACCCCCTTATGCTAATACACAAATGTGTATCATTTTCATTTCTGTGCCAATTTTTCGTCATGAAATTGGAATCTGAGTTCTTGGAGCCAAGTTTGCTCATTATTTAAAGTTGCAAGAATTAATTTGATCTGCATATTGGGATCTTCTAGGTAAACAAGAAAAGAAAAATCTCAACTCTTTTGGAATGTATTGTGCCTTTTGGTCTTTGACTATAAGATTTGGAAGCAATAGAAAGGTCTAGAACGGGGTAATCATCTTTTAAAATTACCTTGAGGAGTACAATATTCAAATGGTCTTGTTTCGATTTGCTTAGTTGTTCCTGACATGTTCTTCTGTAAAAATGTCCAGGTGTTTCTTTGTTTTTAGACTACTGCAGATAAGCTCATAAACTTTACCATTTTCATGGCATGAATTTGTCCTGTGAACCATCTTTAGTAGTGGAAATAACTGTCTTTCAGAGTTTGATGTTGTGCTTTTGTTTTTATTCTTGTTTTTGTGTCATGTATGCTTGATTCTTCGATATGGGTTGAATTACATTGGTGATCGTTTTTGATAAACTAATGAAACTGATAATTTTTATAATTTTAAATTATATTTTTCAATACTTAAAGCACTGTTGATCAATCGGATCATTTATTTACGAATAAACTTTTAAATAAAAAAGTTTTTTTTTTTTTTATATGATGTAAGCTGTATCTTAATGTATTTGGTAACGAGATAAACTACATATGTTTCAGGCTTTGCTAATAAGCTTCCTTTTCTCTTTTTTTGTGTGTATTTCTTTTTCCTAAATTACAATGAAGTCAAAATATTTTGCTGGAACTGGAAGTCTACTTTGAAGTAGTTTTAGAGCTTTGGTGAGTCTCAGTGTTGCTTTCAAGCCTGTCATTTTTTACATGAGATATCCCAACTTCTTTCTAATTGTGGTATCTTTATTATTGTTTGCATCGAGACTTCTAGCTACAGAACACCTACATTTTGCAGTAGATAGTGAACCAGGAGATCACAGAAGCAACAGTTCTGGTGACATCTATTATTTACTGCGTCTTTTAGTGATTCTAGTGTCTCATGCTGTATAATTTTCTTAAGGATTTGAAAGTAGGATAATTGCACGCTGTGAGTGTGTGTATAGATTTGGAGTTGGTTCAGTTTTTTAGCTTTCTGTTTTGCTCTTGCAGTAGACAGTAACCACCTATCGCCAAGAAATTTAATTAGTCCATTTAAGAATGAAACAGGATGATGCCAAGAAACATGTAGTTACTCTGTTTTAAAGAAAAACAAGTGTGGGTAATTTCAGGGCCTTTGTTAGGCGTGTCTAATGTTCTCTAGCTTTTGGACTTAGCGCTTCTCTTAGCTCAGCAATAAAATTATAGCTACTATTGATAAGGGAATTACAGGTATTTTCTCTTATTGCAGAAGTTGATTGATATATGCATGCATACATGCACGCAAACACAACATATAAAAAGAAAAAAAAAGGAAAGATATCAGTTTCCATGGCTTATTTAACATTGATTTGGACTTGTGTAAAAATTTCTTACTCTAGTTCTAGTTGTGGTTTTTTTTATTTTCTTTTTTTGCGCTGCAGCATCTACTCTATCACTGTATCATCATTGTTATCAATAGTATCATTATTGTATTAGTACTTCTTGAGAGTGAAGCTACATGACATGTTTATTAATGTATTTGTATCCTTCTGCTATTATAGTGATATTGGTTTGTTGATCTACAAGTTTGCCTGACTTGGATGCTTTTTTTTTCTGACATTTACAAACTCCATGTGGTTCAACTAATGGCAGTGCATGGTCTTGTTTGTATATCCACTTTTTTCATTGATCTTCCTTTCTACCCTTTCATTTGTGTATATGTGTGTGATTTCATCAAGTTGTCTTTTTATGGCTCAAGTACTGATTGTGGAAATTTTTTCCAGCCGTTTCTTACAGTGCAGAGGACCATTTGCCAAAAGAAGGCACCCATTAGTGGATTCTTCGGTTATTGCAGAAATAAGAAGATGCCTTGAGGAGGGCAATGAATTTCAAGGTGAATTATTGAATTTCAGAAAAGATGGATCACCTCTAATGAACAGATTGCGCCTTACTCCTATATATGGGGAAGACGAAATCATTACTCACGTCATTGGAATTCAGTTCTTCACAGAAGCAAATATTGATCTAGGTCCAGTATCAGGTTCTACAATTAAGGAGTCTGCAAAATCAGCTGATCATTTCCGTTCTGGATTTTCTATATTCCGTCCTGTTCCTGTAGGTGACCGCAATGTTTGTCGTGGGGTTTGTGGGCTACTGCAATTGAGTGATGAAGTGATTTCTCTGAAGATACTCTCGCTTTTGACCCCAAGAGATATTGCTTCCATTGGTTCAGTCTGCAAGCGACTCTATGATCTGACTAAGAATGAGGACCTTTGGAGAATTGTATGTCAGAATGCATGGGGTAGTGAAACAACTCGCGTTTTAGAGACCGTGCCTGGTGCAAAGAGACTTGGTTGGGGTCGCCTTGCTAGAGAATTGACAACTCTTGAAGCTGCAGCATGGAGAAAACTAACTGTTGGTGGGGCAGTTGAACCCTCACGGTGCAACTTCAGTGCCTGTGCTGTAGGGAATCGGGTTGTCCTGTTTGGTGGGGAAGGTGTTAACATGCAACCGATGAATGACACCTTTGTATTGGATTTGAACTCCAGTAACCCTGAATGGCAACACGTCCAAGTAAGCTCCCCACCTCCAGGGCGATGGGGTCATACTCTTTCATGTGTTAATGGATCAAATTTGGTTGTTTTTGGAGGTTGTGGAAGGCAAGGTTTGCTCAACGATGTGTTTGTTTTGGACTTGGATGCCAAGCCTCCTACATGGCGTGAGATATCTGGATTGGCACCACCACTTCCACGGTCATGGCACAGTTCCTGTACCCTCGATGGCACCAAACTGATAGTCTCCGGTGGGTGTGCAGATTCTGGGGTACTTCTCAGTGACACATTTCTGCTTGATCTGTCAATGGAAAAACCTATCTGGCGGGAGATACCAGTAGCTTGGACCCCGCCTTCTCGGCTGGGTCACACCCTTTCAGTTTATGGCGGCAGAAAGATACTGATGTTTGGCGGTTTGGCTAAGAGTGGTCCCCTCCGATTCCGTTCCAGTGATGTTTTCACTATGGATCTAAGTGAAGAGGAACCTTGCTGGAGATGTGTAACCGGAAGCGGAATGCCTGGAGCTGGTAATCCTGGGGGCATAGCACCTCCTCCAAGGCTTGATCATGTTGCTGTTAACCTTCCAGGAGGTAGAATCCTAATATTTGGTGGCTCAGTTGCTGGTCTTCATTCTGCCTCACAACTTTATCTCCTAGATCCAACCGATGAGAAACCTACGTGGAGGATCCTAAATGTGCCTGGGCGGCCCCCGAGATTTGCTTGGGGGCACAGTACTTGTGTAGTTGGGGGGACAAGAGCTATAGTCCTCGGTGGTCAAACCGGGGAAGAGTGGATGCTTAGTGAGCTGCATGAATTATCTTTGGCAAGTTCTGTCATCTGATACGGAAAATGTACATTGATCCTGAGTAGTGAATGAATGCCGAGCCTTCTTCAGCACGAGAGATGATTTCTCAGAAACTCAGGTGAGACTGTCGTTTCAGTCACTAATAACTCTTGACAAAAATTGTTGCTTTGGTCAGGACTTTTGTATTAGATGGGTTGTCGATTATTGCATTTTCTTGTACAAGCAAGCTTGTTCTGGCTACGGATGAACTTTCTACATTAGGTGACTTGAAACTATTTTTTTATGTGAGGTTTGTATCCCCTCCGTTCCCCCTTCACCAACCGCATAAGCACATTGGATAAGTCTTCCCTTTGGTTAGTTTAGTAGTACTTGTTAGACAGGTAGCCTATCTATATAATTTAGGTTCAGCGTCTTGCTTTGTCCTCACTCTGCTTTATTCAGCTCTGTATTTGAACAAAAAGGATTAAAAAAGAAGTGCATGTTTATAATGAGAAGTACTGGTTGGGACTGTAACTAAACAATTTGCATGTATATTCTTTCTGTGTTCTATCTTAGTCTTGAGAGTTTGAAGTAATACCTTTCTTTGGTGTATCTTCGTCTATTCTTCTGCTAGCTGTGGCTTTGACAATTTCAAGTTCAGTTTGTACTTTTTAAATAATGTACATATCATTCCCATTCATTTGCAAAAGGAATTTCACTTGTGAATTATTCAGTGTATTTGGTGTGGTTTTGGAAATGAAGGAATCCATTTTAAAAACTATTAGTGTTAATTCATTTTATGAGAGTATGGAATTTCTTATCTTGTATTACTAAAGATGGCAATGTTGAATGTTAGTCCTTGAATGGCCAAACTTGAATTGGCAACAATTGCTGCCACAAGTATGAATATTGTCGTAATAGCTTATAGCAGCAATGAAAAATTTGTTATGTATTGTTGCTATAAAGTTGTAGTTGTAACTTTATGTATTTGAATTTGGTAACTTTGCTGCCATTAATAAACATATGATAGCAATTTTGTTGGATTGTTTTATTGCTAAATTTGACAATTGTATGGTGCTTTGGAGGAGTTAGGCTGCCAAATCCACATTTAGAACTTTTTTTCTTGTTTTAATAGGTTGATGCAATTTGTGAGATGGAAAAAGAACTAGGGGTGCCAATTTTATCCAAGGGATGTGTTAAATTCAAATGGGATTCTAAAATTTCGTCTCATTATTGGATCAATCCAAATTTGGGTATAAAATCCTAACCAGCTGATGCCTTGAGGATTATAGGATTCATCTAGTATTTTTTACATATGAGTTTGAGGTTGGTCTTTTTCTGGTCAACAGGGAAAATTGTGGGGATTGAGTACGACAATCCTACTCTCTTTTTTAGATCAATTTTAGAAGTTTGGAAGTTTCTCTTTGGTTGTTTAGTTCAGTCTGACAATACTATGGGCGTAAAGTTGTTTCATTTTGTCGGTTTGAAAACGGTTCAACATGTGGTGATCTTATTCCTCTTTAAACTCTACTATAGATATTTATTTATGGAGACTATTTTTGGGCCATGATAAGCCTTTATATTGATGGAGAAGTTTTGGTATCTTTTGGCGATTGTTTAATTTATTTAACTACTTATGTCATAGATACTTAAAGATTCTTTTTAAGTAGGGAAAGTTTTTATTATTGTTGTTTTGTGTATTGGAGAAGGATTTTATTGTCCATTTCCCATTTGCTTAATTGAATTATGGATGCAAAGTTGAAGTAGAATGTTTTATTGTGATAATGCTATCACAAATGAAAATGAAATATGAAAGAATCTCAATATCTTCATTTTTACTTTATTTTTCATTTATTTGTTTTGTGATAATGCTATCAAAAAGTGGCCTGAATTTAAGGAAGAAAATAAATTGGACTTTTTAGCTAAAAGCAAACAAAATTTATTCCCAAAAAGGCAAAAACCCAAACACAATTTTTAATAAGAAATTACTGAAACAACGTTGATATCTTAGTATCACAAGTTGATACTTTGGTATCACTTAATACTACAAATAAAAAAAGAACATAATACTACAAAATTTATCAAAAATAAAACAAAAAAAAAAAATCAATTTAACACAGAAAAAAAAAGAAAAAGGGAAAATGAAGGAAAAAGAAAAGAAAAACAAATAAAAGATGAAAAAATGGAAAAAAGAAGAAGAAAGTAAAAAAAAAAAAAGAAACCAATGAAATAAAAGAAAAAACGAATAGAACATGAGAAAAAATAAAAAAAAATAATAAAACGTGATATAATAAAAAGTAAATGAGAGAAAAAAAAATAAGAAAAAAATAGAAAAAGCCAATAAAAGATGAAAAACAAAACATAAAACTAAAAAATAAATAAAATATGAAAAACTAAAAAAAGAAAAGAAAAAGCAAATGAATGATGAATAAATGAACAAATAATGAATAAAATTGAATAGAAAGAAGAAAAAATTGAGAAAAGAAAGACAAAAATGAATATAAAATAAAAATCGGAAAATAAGGGAGAAAGAAAATGGGTAAGAAAGAAAAAATACGTATAAAAGACGAAAAATGGAAAATAAGGAAGAAAGAAAAAAGCAAAATAGAAAAAACAGTGGAAAAACGAAAAAAAAAAAAAATTGAAAAACAAAGAAGAAAAGAACTCCAAAAAAAAAAAAAAAAAAAAAAACCTAAAACAAATGAAGAAATCACATAAAGGAAAAGTGATTTGAGACCCCTAGCTTTATATAATGTTATTATTAAAATTATCACTAAAGCCAGTAGCGAAACCAGGATGTGATTCCTAGGAAAAGTGCATATTAACTTCCTAACGACTGTAGCTCAGTCCTTTCAAAACATAATAAATTAAAATAAATATTTTATTAAAAATATGTAACTACACATACTAATAAAAAAAGTTACACATTAATATTAACCGTTTATCATTTTTCTATTGTTGAAGTATGAGTTATCAAGATTTTATTAATTTCACACATGAATAATGTGGTACTTTACTTGTACCATAAAACATATATGATTTTACATGAAATAAAAAATATCTATAGAATATACCTCATACAAAATATAATAATTAAATTCTAAAAAAATAACTACACAAAAAAAAACTATAGCTTATACATAATAACAATAATAATAATAATAATAATAATAATAACGTAACAATTTTAAAAGATCTAAAAAAATATGAAGATATCTTTTAGTAAAATAGATTGAATGGAAAATGAGAAATACTATGTGGTTGAAGAATAAATTGGAAGAAAATATTTAAAATAATGAGAAAATGAAATTTGAAAAAAAGCAAAGAGGGGAAAACAATAAAAGAGAAATACTATAAGTACCTATTATACTTTTTAATCATTTTCCTAAAACTAAGTAAAACGCACACCCCCATTTTGTTTCACATGGCAACCATTTCCATGGTTGTTGGCTGCTATGTAGAGGACTCCTCTACTGGCGGAAGAGTGAGGGAGGGCTCCAGCCCCGGTAAGCCCTCCCTTAGTTCCGCCCCTGACTAAGGCTATTGCTAAACGAATAAAAGGTGTCTTGAACAAATTATTTCAGAATATCTGAGTGTTTTTATTTTTTATTGTCTTATTACTGATAACATTATGCTTGCTTTTGAAGTTTAGTATTTTTTGAAACGAAGATGACCAGGTAAAAATTGTTTTGCTGCTCTTAAAATTGAAATTTCAAAAGCATAGGATCATATAGAACGGCAATATTTGGAAGAAACTCTATACTGCATGCATTTTCTTGATAATATTGTTAATCTCCTTTATGCATTGTGTGACATTAGCTGAGTATCACATTATGCATCTTGAACATGATTCTGAAAGTTTTGTGCCAAGTAGAGGCCTAAGACAGGGTGACACTCTTTCTCTGTATCTTTTTTATCTTGCGTGTAGAGGGGCTTTCATCCCTTATTAAACAGCAGGAAATCCTGGAAAATTTACATGTTTGTCAAGTTGCTAGAGGGTCTCGGCCTATATCACATTTATTATTATTATTATTTTTTGGCTCACCACAGTTATCTTTTATTTCAAGTTTTGCCTTTCACTTGTATGAGCATGCCTCCAGGCAAAAAATTAATTTGGCTGAATCCAGTATCTCCTTAAGCAAAAAATGTTAAAAGATAGTTAGGAAAATAGTTGGGGATTAGAAATTATGCTTTCATGAATTCACATAAATCCATTTCTCAAAATTTACATTTCTTCATCAAACAAGTCCAAAAATGGTTACGAGACAAAAGCATGTGCCCAAATACTCCTACCAACATTTAAATAACTTATAAAAATTGAAAATGGAATAACAACTTTTGGACAAATGTCAATTTTGGAATCTAATTTTGTTTGTGAGAAAAATGCCGTCTAAAATCAAATTTAGATACTATTCCTTCCTTGAACTAGGTATTTAAAATGAAATCAACACAGATTTAACTCGAAATACTAAATTGAAGTCCAAATAGCAAATTCACCATTTGATATATAAACTCTAAAATTCGATTTAGCTCCTAAGTTTTTAAAATAATCAATATCTTTTTTCAATTTTTAAATTTTCAACAATTTTTCTTCTATTAGTGATTTTTGTTATGAATTTATATTTAATGATATGTCTAAATTTGATTAATTGTCCTACTTGGATACAATCAATCTAAATGGACAAATTCATTCGTCTGAATCATTGCATAGAAATATAAGTCTTTGTTTTTTTGTAATTTATTTTATTATTTTGTTATAATTTATTAATAATTTTTTATTAGTCAATCTATTGAATTGAATAAAACCGATTGAAATAAAAATTGATCTATCTTTCTAGAAAGAATCCCCTTGTTTTAATCACACGGTGGAAACAACTCGAATTCAGATTATGGTTCCTAAAATTGGATTGGAATTGAATGAACAAAATAACCAACCAAAAAAAAAAAAAAAGGATTAGAAGAAGGTATAAATTATTCAAACAAATTTTAGGAAAAAGATTGTTTAGAAAAAAAAAAAAAAAAAAACTCTTTTAGATCTCTTTCCTTTTTTTCTTTTCTTTTTTTTTTTTTTTTTTTATCTTAGCCCAAGGCAATCTATCTGTTATACTTGGTGAACATAATATACACATAAATAGGAAAGAAATTATAACTATCTAAAGGAATAGCAAAAAATTACATAAACCATGAATGAACCACCTTTTAAATCTTGGATGTAAATTTCTTTTACCAAATTCCCCCAGTAATTTATAATTAACAACCTCTTTCCAACTCCTTTCACTATATAAAAAGATAATAAAAACAATTAGAAAAATAACTATTGTTCATTAAAAAAAAAAAAAAAACAAAGATCAAATTATTCATAAAAAGTTACGCTATGTTCATGAATTATGGGCAATAAACCACACAAGCCGCAAGTTACTTTGTTCAAAGTTTAAATAATTATTTAATACAAATTGTTTTTTCGGTCAATCCTTCCTACTCAAAAAATTATATCTTCAGTTACACCAATTTTAAATGTTTAGACAAAAAATAGAGCTGTGACCCTTGATTGAGAAAATGAAATAAGCAACCGAAATTGAAGAAAAGACTGATAATCTAACTAGAGAAATTTAGACAAAACGCATCCCGAGCATCTTGATATTTCTCATTTTATGCAATATGCTTCTTGATCTTCATTTTGCACATATTGAGTCCTTGATCTCCTTATTTGTGTTTTAGTAATCCGGTTATTGACCCTTCTGTCAAGCGTATATTACAAATTCTTTTCTTAATGCGCCGACCCATTGAAGTTGCCATGCCATTAAAATTTTTCCAGGTCAGATAGGCCTCACTTTCTCCCCAACACATAGAATCCTATTACAAGATTCTATGTGGGTCGTGTCATGGCTGGTGAATTGGTAATCGGACTGAATGTTTAAAGAGCTATGGGTTATCCTTTTGGGTATATCCTCTATAAAACCATAATAAACTGGACCACAATAGATCCTTTTGGCCAAAAACTAAGATAAAAAGTTCAATTATGCTCTAGTTAGTTATAAATTCATATTATATGAAAGGATACAAAAGGTAACTTTAAAATAACTAATGGTTAAAAGGGCAAGTAGGTAATTGGACTATAGGAGAAAAGATTATTTTACCCCACCCAAAGATATGGTCAAAGTTGAAGTCCGAACACCCCATTTCATAATTTTATCCAATAATTCCTGTGGTTAAAAGGGCAAGTAGATAATTGGACTATAGGAGAAAAGATTATTTTACCCCACCCAAAGAAATGGTCAAAGTTGAAGTCCAAATACTCCATTTCATAATTTTATCCAATAATTCCTATTGCTATGGGTGGCCAAGTTTTATGAACAGCCGGTTCAGATTCAAAAAACCCTTGAATTCACTTTTAAAATGGATGAATTGCTGGTTCAGTCCGAACCGATTCAGATTCAGGGTTTGACCAGATTTAGATTCGGTCCTGTTCAGATTCAACCTTTTTGAATAAATATTTAGAATTCAATTTGCATGTAGTTTCGATGTAAACATTTCTCGATAAATTATTGTTATACATAACAAAATAATATAATTTCTTAAATATGAAAAACAACTTACATTTTTTATTTTACAATTAATAATTTACATAATATAAAAATTATTACAAAAATATAACTTGTATAAATACACCATTTATTTCTCTTACACCTTTAAAAAGAAAATCAAGTAAAGAAAGTTAAACGTCTTAAAAAAAAAGAGATAAAGGGCTTGAACTTAAGGGTTGAACCAAGAGATGAACCGCCAGTTGAACCAAGAGATGAACCATGGGTTTAACTATTTATTGAACTGAAAGGCTAAACTGCCGGTTCAAAGGTTCAGAAATTGATCAATCCTAACCCTTAACCTTCTTTTCTTCTGAACCACAGATCCAATTTCAATCCGGTCTAGTTCAAGATTTGACTAGTGTTAACTCGATTCGATTCGGCCGGTTCAGGTTTAACTTGGCCACCTATACCTATTGCTATAAATTAGGGGATAAAAAATATAAAAAAAACGACAAAAGATCCAGTGTTGGTATGTGTGTACTGTTCAGTTCACTTCACAGTTCACACATCAAACCCAACCCTTTCTTTCGAATCTATCAATCTTCACTTTTTCTCACTCTTTCTCTTTACTCTTTCTTCTTCTTCTTCTTCGAAGAAAAGCAAACTAACCCATTTCCGTCTTTTCATTTTTCTTCTCCGCCAAAATGCCGATCAACAAAGACCCATCTACTCCCCCTCCGATGATCGGCAAAATTGGACCCTACACTGTCTTTATGACCCCTCCTTCAACCCCTAAACCAGCCGACCCCGTCTTTGATTCTCCTAAAAAGATGGTTTCTCCGCCTCCAGTTCAGCCGCCTCCTCTCGATAAGTCCGTTTCCGTTCACCCATTGCCCGATGGGTCCGTTTCTGGCTTCTTCAGAAATGCTGTTACCAAAGTTCAAAACGGTGTGTAGTTTAATTGCTCTTTTGAGTTTGTTTCTGTCTTCTCATTATTTATCCCTAATTTTGAATTGGGTTTCTAAATCTGCAGCACATTCGAGCTTAGATGAGCATTTGGCTCGTTGGTTTGGTTTAAATCAGTCCAAGTATCAGTGGGCGTTGGATGATTATTATGAGACCAAGGAACTGGTAAATTTGTTAATTTTCATGTGTCGTAATCTTAGAAAAAAAAAAAAAAAACCCTTTTAGGAATTTCTGTTTGTGCACCATTTGGTATTAACTGCTCTGATTGAGTATCATTTCTGAATCCGGTTGGCAGAATTTGTTGTTCAAGCTAGATGGGGAATTCCTTTTTGGTTAATATACCTTTTGTGTTACTGTTGCTTGCTTGTTCTTCATTCTAACAATTAAGTTTTTTTATCATTTTGTTTTGTATCAATTTTAATTGTGATATCTGCTTTCTTATATCCATTAAAGAGAAGTTTTTTAGTTTGATTTCTTTATTTCTCATTGCATACGAATTACTTGCTATGTGCTTTGAGATTTATTGGTGCTTAATAGTTGATACACAAAAGCGCTCATGCAACTTTGAGAATTCATAAAGTGAGCCTGATTAGGGGCTGAATTGATCTAGGATAAAGATTTCATTTGGAATTTTCTAGGATGATGTATCATTAGTTTTTTTTTTTTTTCGAACTTACATGACTCTGAGTAGACAATGTCCCTCAAACAGCTTTATAATATGTGTAGAATTCTTTCCTGAGTCACTTAGACTACCTTATTGGCTTTGTCAACAGTGTATGTACTTTTAAATTCTTTCTTGGAACAAGTCATTTCATAGAATATTCAGCCCCTGCTGCATTGAGCTGCAAGATGGGATTTCATTGTTGTCTTTGAATACCATTCATATCTTTTCTGACTCATTATGAAGTTATCCAAACTGTTCTTTAAATCTACCCAAAATCCTTTTGCCTAAGAGTTATTCTGGACTTTTTTGTTTTCTGTCCAATTACGCATTGATTATTATTTATGTGTTTGCTTCATCATTCCTTCCGTGCTCTCCTCAAATCTTTTGAATTGATAACGTCTAGTTTAGGCTTTCATTTGTCAATTTTGGTTAGTTATCTGAACGAATATGCCTTGAGAAAGTTGAGGGACTGTATTCAGCAAATAAGACATGAAGGAAGACAGACTTTTAAGAAAGTTGGCAGGCTGTATGCTTGGATATTTTCATAATGACATAATTATTTGAGAACCGATAGTTAGTACCTGTTGCGATAAATCACAAATCTTATATGTGTGTGTAAAATGTTGGTCTTGATGATGGGGAGATTTTCGTCCAGAAGTCAAATTGCAAATGCCTGACCATAAGTTTAATAGTCAATTTGGTTGATTTTGGACTGCAGACTTGTTCATTCATGTTCCCATTGTTTCTTAACCTTGTATCACAAAAAGTTTGTGCACTTTGCTGATATTCATTTTGATCAATGGTATACTTCTGACTATTATCATTACCATTGTTTTTAAACATAGGAATGGAGAGTTTCTGGTCCTGATTAATTCTTCGTTTAACAAAGTGCCAAATCCAAACCCTGTCTTCAGTCAAGGGAAGTATTTTGATTTTTCATGTTTGTTCTGTTGAGAGACAAATCGATGTGACATTATCCCTTCGATAGTTGTACTATACTTAAAGCTGGTTAAGCTTCTCTCTTACTTTGGAGTGGTGACTATAGTAGAAGAGAGAGAACAAAAAAGTTATGTTTGATAAAATTGATTAACAAAGAGGGCGAGATGCTGCCGAAAGAGCTGAATGGTCAATGATGATAGCAGTGGCAGCAAGGAGAAAAGGGTAGAGGAAAACAGAGAAACTTAGCGATAGATAGGAATCAAAATGCAATTGGGGAGAGATAGGAACATCGAATATATTTGATCAAGTTCATGTCGGAGAGTGTTATTGAATAAATCGCTCATATTTGTTAATCTGTTTGATTAACTGAATCTATTGTTTGATTTTGCGAACATTTGTACCAACAAACCCACGCACTGGATTGAAGCATATATTTACATATTCATATTTTCATCTTTTCTGAACGAAATGATACAGAAGGGCTTTTGCATGTACCAAGGGTTGAAACCATAAATGCAATCATGTGCTTATTTTTGTAGTTCTATTTTATTTTGTATTGCGGTCTGGTTTGTTCACTTCATTAATTTTCATTTGGCTGGTTTGTTCCTCAATAGTAGTAGAAAGGCGGGTGACTTTCTTAACTCGTTAAACATTGTAATTTTTTCCGGCTGCAGGGCAAGGAAGATGGAAAACTGAAAGAATTGTCCGGCAAAGTACAGAGTGTGTAGCATGGTAAGGCTGTAATACGACATTTTGTATATCTTCTCTCTTCCACTAGATCCTCTCATCTTTTGAAACAAATTTTGTTCATTGGCAGTTTTAATAGTGCAGTGTGAGGATCCATATCGAATCACCTTTGAGGTACCATATCAATTGATCTACCATATGAAACAGCAAAAGTGCAGAAGGGTAGTAAACTGGAGTATTAATCCAAGTTTCTGGGGATCTATGCGTGTTTTGAAATTCGCTACTTAATGCAGCGGTTTAATCAGGTTTGATTAAGTATTAGGCTACAAATTATGTAATCTCATTACATGTAATTTTTTTTATAAGTTCTTTCATGTGAACACCATGGTATTGCAATCTAATTAAGAGTATTCCAAACCGTGAATAGATATATACTAATGGGCATGTCTTCACTTCATATGCTATGCACGATGCAATGAAAATGAAGTTTGGGTTACTTTGATATTTGGGATATTTCTGATTCCTGGAGTTTAACCTTTTCTGCAATTCTCTGTAGCTACCTACAGTTGATATTCCTGAAAATGGATTTTGATATTCTTTGTATCAAGTATTTCCATTTTGCTCGATTCTCTTCTCTTCTTACTTTCTGTACAGAAACACTTCCTGATCCGACAAAAACAATAAAATAACATACAAGGAAAATTAAAATGATAGGTTTAATTTTTTCATACTTGTACTTTTATTAGTGTAAAAGACACGAGAACTCAATAATTCGTTAAATGGGCTAACTATCGCTTAATCAAACTTAAATCAAATTTAAATTAGCTCATTGAAAAACTTTAATTGAACAAGTGTAGACCAAAATCTTTGGCCTTTAATTTGTCCGTATAAAACTTAATTCTTTTAAAGAACTAAATAGTATAATAAATTATATATTAATAACAAAATAACAAATGTATGTAGTCTGGGAGATTGTAGGATACGTTGACATACTATGTTATATATGTGCCAAATAAATAAAATTGCATTTCTATCTTTAACCAATAGAAAAATGACAACATATAATTATTTAATTAATTAATTAATAGTTGATTATATATACAAAATTTTGGACCCTAAAATAAAAAACTTAGACCTTGAAATATAAATCTTATAATTTAATTTGTAAAGCTCTGACTTTGAAACATAAATCTTATACTTTAATTTATAAAGCTCCGATCTTAAATATATTATATTGCATTGTGTTATTGGCTTAGCACAAAAATGACGTAGTGTTTTAATAAAAATTATATTATGGGCTCACTCCGTATAGTCCCTTTCAATAAAATAATAACACATATACTATATAAAAATAGGTAAATAAAAAAGTATATTGAAAAACTAAAAAATACATACATATTAATTATTCATTGGAAGAGACCAAATGAACCAAGTTCATAATATAATTTCTTAATGTGCGAGGGGTATTCTATGATTTTTTAATAGAACCCCAAAAAAAGAAAAACTCAAGAGCAAAATTTATAGAAAAGCTAACGCCACATGAATCCACAAGGAGGATAGACTGGATATCTAGAAGAGGCTCCACATACTTGTGAAGACCCCACAAACCATTTTCAACGAAGTTGGCTAACCAATCAGCTTGATAAGTATGAATGCAATTAACACCGCCATATACTTATAATAATATTGTTATTTGGCACAAATAAATTCAGTTAGTCAATGGAGAATGCGTGGTCGACCAGGAATTAACTACGACGCGTGAAAATTTCAACGTACGAAACTTCGTGCTGCATCCTTGTGCAGGAAAAACTACGCATTCGTTAAATAAAGCAAAAGCGAATGTATTTCATATTCTGTGAAATATTAGATTGAAGTGGGTGCGGGTTGGGATTGAAGGTGAGGTTAGTGGGAAAAGACATGTCAAGTGATTATTTCGGTTCTTTCCAACAATCATCAGGTACTCAATTTGATGACTTCAATAAGCAGGCTGATTCCACTTTCACCAAATTTTTAGTCGTTTCTGTTGGTAAGTCTTCCTTTCATCAATCATTTAATTTTCATTATTTTTCTAGTAATTAATGGATACTTCAAACTAGCTAATCTATATATATATATATATGTATATATGTTCAATTGTGATTGGCCGGCAGAAGTTCTGCCAAAGAACGCAGAAATATTGAATAGTTTTAGGAGTATCATTATGAGTTAGCTTTGTTTTGGATTTCTTACAGTATTAATGATGTTTTAGATAAATAAAAATATCAGATTTTACATGATGTTTTGTATTACCAATATATGCATTTTCTTTCTATCAATATGTTTTCTTTTACATTAATCTGTATTTTCTTTATTTGATGGACCTAATAAATAAAGCAACATTTTATTATTGAAATTAAGTAAAAATTGATGTAAGAGTTAGGCCAAACCAAATACAAATTATATGCTAAAATTAGCTTTTAAAAATATGAGGACTTTGTTTAACTCAATTTCAATGAGATTTAATTTATTTAAAGTATTGCAAACCATATAGTAATGATGATATTTGTGTAAATGTTTCAGTTCTTGGTGTGGTGTCAACCATAGCGACAGTAGCCATAGTATACGCCATAATCGACTGCTTGAAGAAAGCAGGCAGTGCTATTCCTCAGTATGCTCGCGTTGCCAACTCTGAGTACAATACCAAATCATCATCACACGAACATGATCATGATGATCATCACCATATATCAATCCCAATTGAACCACAATTCCACCACAATCAACAACCACAGGCAAAATTTGCAACAGTTGAAAGATTCCTCAGCAACATTGCAAGAGAAAAGCCGGTCAGGTTCTCATCGGACCAGATCCATGACTTAACTGATAACTGCTCTACTATATTAGGCTCAGGCGGTTATGGAGTTGTTTTTAAAGGAGTATCACCAGACGGGATCCCGCTTGCTGTCAAAGTGTTAACCGCTCATGATAATTCTAAGAAAATGGAAGAGCAATTCATGGCTGAAGTAAGCACAATTGGAAGAACTTACCATGCCAATCTTGTTACCCTTTACGGGTTTTGTTTCGATTCGAGCATGATGGCTCTTGTTTATGAGTTCATGGAGAACGGACCGCTTAACAAGTTACTATTCGATGAAAATCGAGAGGTCAAATGGGAGAAATTGCATGACATTGCAATAGGTATTGCTAAAGGTATAGCGTATCTACACGAGGGGTGTAAACAAAGAATCGTTCATTATGATATCAAACCCGAAAATGTACTTCTTGATGGTGATTTAAACCCGAAAGTAGCTGATTTCGGGCTGGCAAAGTTATGCAACAAAGAAAGCAGTAAAGCAGGATTAAGTGGTGGGAGAGGAACTTTAGGATATTCCGCGCCTGAGGTATGGCATAGGAATTTCCCGGTGACTCATAAGTGTGATGTGTACAGTTTCGGGATTATGTTGTTTGAAATTGTTGGAAGAAGAAGACATTTTGATGAAAACGTTACGGAGTCGAGACAATGGCTACCGAAATGGACGTGGGAGATGCATAAAAATAATGAAATGGAAATTATGCTTTCGCTTTGTGGGATTGAAGAGAAGCATAAAGAAAAGGCTTCTAGGATGTGTATAGTGGGTTTGCTATGTGTTCAACGTTTACCAGATGCAAGACCGTTAATGAGTGATGTGGTGAAAATGTTGGAAGGAAGTATGGAAATACTGCAATTACCTCAAAACCCTTTTGATCAACATTTGGAAACATTACATGAAAATTCATCAACAATGTATAGTGAAAGTGATGAAGAGTCGAGCATGTCTGGTTTTGGAAGAGTCATGTCTGAGATAATTCGCCATGATCAACCTAGGCATAGAATATCTGAAATTGAGTTAGCTACAACATAATCTCAATAATTTTGTAAATCTCTGATATTCATTCATTTAGCTATTGAAATTAAAATGAAGGATTATCACAAATTGAGTTATCAAGACGATTTAATATACTGATATATAATAATTGTTTTCTTCCTAACTAAGGGTATTATTACAACAATGAGGATATTACGGTGATATCAGTGAATTATGATTGTAACTGAATCCATCAACATAAAGTTTAAACTCATAGGTTAGGCCCAATAAGGTAGTAATAGCTTTTATACTTCATAGCACACAAATACCTTTTGAATTTGAAGTCTATACAATACAGGCTTACTCTATCACGGGTTGAAATTTAATCAGTGAATGAAGTTGTCAAAATCTGAACTCACAGCCTCTAGATCTAAGAGATTTTGGTACCATGTTATCATGTTATGGAATTATTTGACTCAAAAACTAACATGCCCAAATAATAGTCGACGAATGGCAAATGGGCTTGGTTCGGCCCATTGAGTTAAAAAATGTATCTGACGAGCTTTTTACTACTTTTGGCCTATTTTGGTCGAAGTGAATCAATTACAGGACTTTGCTGGGCTTTACTTATCCCCTAAGAAATTTGGATTGGCCTAGCCCTCTCAAACACATAATTAAACAAGGTGTAATAATCCAAGAATCGGGGTTGAAAAAGTTTGTTTCACAGCAAATCAATGGTATTTATTCTGTCCAAAGTTCTTACAAGCAAATCATTTGTACCATATTTCCTTCTTCTGAGAATGTGTTTGATCTGCACAAGACAAAATTATGGAATATTTAGGCTCCCATCCGAATCCAAATTTTCCTTTGGCGATGTATTTCCAACATTCTACCTGCTCGAATCCTGTTTGGAGCAATGCAGAGCAATTGATATCGATCGCTATCTTACTGAGTTGCTCGTTGAGGAAGAGCTCTCTTGGCTAAAAGTTCAAGAATTCCCGCATATAATCATTGAAATCAATAGTCTTCTGGTCTTTGAAGCTCTTATTCAACATCAGCCTCTTAATTCTTATTTTGGAACAATTATTGAATTCTGTAAATTGCTAATCATAGAATTTAACGATGTGTTGGTTTATGTTTTCGCACAAAAATTCCTTAGCATTTTATTGGGAAAGTCTACATAGACCGGATCCATTGCATAATTTATGAAAAATTGATACCATTTGCCTATATTTACTTTTTTACACCAATTATCTCTCACGACATTTGATGCATATTTTTATTGGCCCGCCAACAGTTCTCCATTTTAAATAAAATAAATTGTTGTTCCATAAAAGTACGAAAAATTGAGTAAAATTCTACCATATCCTATTATTTATATTATCTAAAAATAAGAAATGTGATAAGTTTTATACATTCCACCAAAAAATTAAGTTTTTATATATTTATTTTAAAATGTTAATTTATGTAATCACGTGTTGTTAAATCAGAAATAAATTCAGATTTTGTTTTGTCCAATAAGACAGTAATCCACACCTATTACCTACCAACGAGTCAATTACTTTATTTCGCAGCTGTCGACCTATTCTATACATTCATATACTTTTCTACTTGGAGCTTAGAAACCAAATATTTGAGCTAATTCTTCAAAATAAATAAATAAAAATATATGAGCTACAACTATTTCTTAATTTTGTTGATTTTTCGGTGCAATATAAACATGTGCGTCAAATTCTCTGCAAACGTATTTTATTAATAATACTTCTATATATATATATATGCAAGCATTTTTTTAATAATATTCGTATGATATTTCACTTTGACATTTTAAACCTTTGGAATCGCAAAATTTATGTTATTAATTATTGGAAAAGTTAGTTATCAGCATAAATTTGAATTTACTTTTATCATTTCATTTAAATTGAATTGAGCAAATGAAAAGTTTAGTTAGGCTTGTACTGATACACTACTAATAGAATAGGAATGTGTGTTGCTCAACCAACTTTCCTTTTTCCTCTGCTTACCAATGTTTGACTTTTAAGTTTTACTCAAATCAAATCGTTATAGATTCAACCCAATTTCACATAAAGTTGAATCAAATTAATTCAATTAAGTAAATAAAAACCAAAATGGGGCAAAAACCAATTGAAATTGCTCTATTCAATCTCATCCATTATTGAATAAGCCACTGACTAGTAAGAAGATTGAAATACTTATCTTTGAACTTAGAGAGACAACGCTCGAATAGATAGAAATGGCAGAGGAGAGAGGCTTTGTGACCTACACCAGTGGAGTGACTTCATCGCCACCAGTGACGTTGAGATTCATCCGAGGGAGGGTTGGGTAGACAGTGATTATAGAAAATTAGAACTTAATGATGACAGAACGATCCGCAAAGACAGGGATGAGGCAGGATTTCCATGGGTGAGAAGGAGAGATTTGATTCGAAAAATGGAAGTTAAAAGCAATCCTGACATTTTCTCATGCTTCGTACAGTGATTACCCATCTGGGGTTGCATCGATGGATTCTCAAGGCAAGATTTTTACAGGCTCGTACATGCAATCCGCAGCGTATAATTCAAGTTTGGGGCCGGTGTAGGCGGTTATTGTGGCGTTTCTGGTAGGAGGAGGTGGTGGGTATAATGAAATTGTGGCAGCTATATTGGTTGAAAAAGAAGGGCTGTGGTTCAGCAAATTGGGATGAAAAATGAGAGGGAACAAAAGGTCTTTTCAGGTGGTAAAAATGGTCAAAGCGCTGACGTGGTACGTTGACCAGTCACTTACAAGTGATTTAGACCACAATGGTAGGTCATCACTAAGTTCATATATTTTATTGAGTAAAAATTAAGTCTATATACCATACTGTAAAATTAGATAAAATCTATGTATCATAAGTATAATTTATCCACTATTTTCAGACCTATATTTTAAATTACTTTTATTCAGTACAAACCTAACTTTCTATCACATATAGGAAGATCTGCTAATACGCCCAAAATTATTTTCTATTACTTTATATTCAGTTGTCTCTCTGAGTCATCAAATTGCATAATTAGCAGCTGAGTTGAGACTGAAATGGGAAGGCCAATGAATTTGGTGAATTTGGCTACGTCAATCTTATGTTATTACACATTTGTTGTTTTGGTTTTGTCTGCCATTGCTTCTTCCAAGACTGTTGTAACTGAGTTGCCTGGTTTCGATGGCGAGCTTCCTTTCTATCTTGAAACCGGGTCAGTTTACTTTCTTTTTCTTTTCGATACAACTCTTTTTCTTTACTTATTCAATTTTAAGTGTTAGATAATGTTCCAATCGTCTATTGGTTGAGTATGATAATAATAATACAAAATTATTGAACTTAAGTGTACAATGTTTTTCAAAATATGAAAATCTATTGGCAAATCACATTCTGAACCCCTTGAACTTTTATGAAATTTGTAATTGGTCTCCTAATCAATTTTTTCAACACATTAAGTATATAAACAATAGTATAATGCCTTTTTTGTTTTACGACATAAATGCTCAGATTCACATCACTCGTTTTTCCATTTTTTGAAGGTAAAATTGTTTTCCGACATAGCTTATTGCTAAATCCTTAATTTTTTATTTTTTATTTTTATTTTTTGTAATATAATTAGGAATCATGAAAGTAAATTATAGACGAAAGAACTATATTAATGTGAAAAGGTATATTGGAGTGGGGGAATCAAATGCATCGCAACTATTCTACTACTTCGTGAAATCTCAGAGAAGCCCAGCAGTAGACCCTTTAATGCTTTGGCTGACTGGTGGCCCTGGTTGCTCTGTTCTCTCTGCTTTTTTCTACGAAAGTGGTACTTTTATTATCTCTAATTTTAATTTTTTAAAATAAAACTTTATTAATTAATTTCATTACCTAATATTAGTATTTGAATTTTTAACATATAATTAATTATATTACACTTTCCAGGTCCAGTAACTTTTAATTATGCTGATTACAATGGAAGCTTGCCAAGCCTACATTTGAACCCATTTGCTTGGACACAGGTGCATACTTTTTATTTTGTTTTTTTAACATTTTGATATATAATAAATAGAATTTCACTTTCCAATTTTAAATTAATATATAGAATCCATTGAATATTTTACTAAATAAGGTTATAATTTTATCAGGGAATTAACATACTATATGTAGATGCACCAGTTGGAACTGGATTCTCATATTCAACTACCCAAGAAAATTATTATATAGATGATATGGGAAATGCAAATCAGACTTATGAGTTTTTGCGAAAGGTAATTTCCTTAATATTCGTTAATTACAGAGGATATTTAAAGAATAAAATTCAGTAATTTTACATGTTCATCTCTTTAATTTTAGTGTTTAACATATGATTCTATTAGCATTTTTTAATTTTTTTTTTCCAAATAAAAAATCAGAAATTTAATGTGCTTTATAGACTGCTTAAATTAGCATAATGAATGTTATTATGCAGTGGCTAATTGAGCACCCAGAATATTTGACAAATCAACTATACATTGGTGGTGATTCTTACTCTGGCATTCCTCTTCCAATTATTGTTACTAATATACTTGAGGGTAATTATTTATTAATTATTATTTTTCTTCAATTCTCTAATTATAGTAGCCCATAAAAATGAACTCTCTGTTAATTGTTTATTTATTTTCGTGCAGGTAACGAAGCCGGATTAGTGCCAATGATGAATTTGAAAGTGAGAATCTTAAAATAATAATAATAATAATAATAATAATAATAATAATAATAATAATTAATCATTTCATGAAATTTAATAACAAGCTTAAATAATTATTTTTATTGATATTTAACAGGGATATATTTTGGGAAACCCAAAGACCGATGATTTTCTAGATGTAAATGCAGCAGTACCATTTTGTTTCAGATTGACACTCGTCTATTGTTTGACTCGTCATTTACCAGTACACCCGACTGGCCTACTGGTGATCCAGGCACAGGTAAATGGGTCAAAATGGTCAAGCAAATACTCTTATTTTTATTTCTTTTGGTGTTCTGAATTTTAATAATGAATTAGACATTAATATTATTTTAGCTATCATTTAATAACTAAAAAGCATCAATTTGGCAGAGTGCAAGAGAAGACTGCGGAGGAAATTATGTATCTGTAAATGCAAGCAATGTCGATTGTGTGGCAGATCTTGATGCCGTTGATGAGGTTAGGATATTTAAATATACAGTTCATTTTTTTTACCTATTAGTTAGATTTAAAAAATTAACTTATTTTGAAATTTGATTTTATTTATTTATTTTTTTTTTCAGTTGACACTTCAAATAAATGTAATGAATGTGCTGGAGCCTACTTGTCAAGCTGCAAGACCAAGAAAGAAGAAAGGATTAATAAGACAAGTCTCAGAAGGAAGAAGATCACTTTTTGAAGATGAAAATATTGAAAATATTTCCATTTCTAAACTTAATAGTGCACATTGGTGTCGGGTAATTAATTCTTCCTCTCTTGATTTCGATTAAGTGCCTGAGTAACTAAAGATTATTAAGAAAAAAAAATTTTAATATTTGTTTCAAGTTTTTAAATATATCAAGTTGCACAATTAGGACCTTAGTTATAAGAAGAGTAAAAATTTTATTATGGTCTAAAATCATTATAATTGCACCATATCAATACAATTGTTGACGTGACACAGTTAAGCGGTCCTAGATCCCATGAACTTTTCCTATTAAAAGAGTCGGTTGTAATTGTAAACATAAAATTCAATTGTCAAAGCATTAGACATTTCATATGCACTTTTAATATTCCAAATTTATTTTCATGTATCTAAAAATGTTTGTAGAGAATATATTAAATCTCATATTTGAATTGAAAAAGTATCTAATTTTAAAAGTCTATATTTGACAACTTTTTTTTTTTTTAAGATAACTAAATTTAGCTTTGACAACTGACTAAAATTTAATATGTACAATTACAATTGATAGAGGAATTAATGTATCACACTAGAAGGTCACGAGATCAATTAACAAAAATAAAAAGGTCCCAGGCTAGATATTAACTAATATTTTTTTTTCTCTATTTATAATTTCAGTGGTATGATTATGTATTGGTTAATGTTTGGGCAAACACAAAAATTGTTCGAGATGCACTTCAAGTTCGAGAGGTACATACCTTAATTTCTTTTTTGTTATTATTATTATTATTATTATGTGCAGAATTAATTAAACATAGAAAGAAATATAATTCTATGATAAACAGAATACAATTGGAGTTTGGAAAAGATATAATTCAACCTTAGCTTATACAAAGACTGTCAGCAGTTCTGTTCCCTATCATAAATACCTAAGTGAACAAACTCTTCGATCTCTCATTTACAGGTAATTTTTTTTATTGTTTATTTATTTCCCCTCATCATAATTTAATTTTATTTCCAAAATAAATATTTATTTTTCTTTATACCTATTGATTGGGCTGACAACCTGGCAGCCCCGCATCTATATTAATGGGCTTAATCACACTCTTTTATATGTCCGACCCAATACGGTGGGTTGGGCTAAAAATTATTATGAATCTCATTCCTCACTCAACCTAAAATTATATATATTTTTTAAATTTATCTAACAGTTCATTTTTTAATTCCATACTTTTGTTTTTACCCAACATAGGATTTATATATCAGTTTATGCGTCAATTAAATTTTAATTTGTGACAATAAACTTAATTAATTTTTATTTTGGTATCAATAAAGTTAGTCTCACCTTAATCCATCACGTCAACTCCAACCAATAAAAAAAATTGATATGTGTCATCGATATAGCACCCATATGTATAACACTATATGAAAACAATAAAAAAAGTTTATTGTCATAAGAAGAAAAAAAAAAGATGTTTTTAGATGCCAAATTTTGATAAATTTAGGTAAGGGTGATTTTATTAACACCGAAATGAAATTTCAACGACTTTGTTGATTTAGAAATTAAAGTTTAAGGATGCATAAATAACCCATTATTATTTTGATAAAATCATGTTTGACGATTTTTGTTTTGGTGGGTAGTGGTGATCATGATTTATCAGTCCCCCACATTGGAACACAAGACTGGATTCATTTGCTGAATATGACCGTTAATGATTATTGGCGACCTTGGTTTGTTGATGGTCAAGTTGCTGGGTAAGTTTTTTTTTTAAAATTTCATTTACTTTATTTCATAATTAATTCAAATCATAATTTCTATGTTATTTGACCCATGACCCATTATTAACTATTAAATTTATCATAGTTTCAAGAGTATATATGTAGAAAAAACTTTTTGATGCCACAAGGAGATCGGGGGGTTTGGTTCTTATGTGGGTGAAAGGGATGCATATCCGAGTTATGGGCTTCACTCAGCATTGTATTAATTTTGGCTTTGATGATAAAGAGGGGGTTTTGTTATGGAGAGCAACTGGGATTTATGGTTGGCCGGAAGCGCATAACAAGAAGAAATCCTGGAGTCTAATTAAGGAGATCAGCAATTTGGAGAATAGTCCATGGGTTTGCATTGAGGATTTTAATGAGATCCTTTTTTCAAATGAGAAGGAAGGAGGAGCTGAAAAAGACTATAGAGAAATGGCAGCCTTTAGGTGTTGTTTAAGTGATTGTGATCTTTTTGATATGGGTTACTCGGGTTCTCCCTTTACGCGGACGAATAGGAGGCGTGGGGATGAACCTATTCGAGAGAGATTGGATAGAGCAGCGAGAATGGTGGAGTGGGATATTATGTTCCCCAAGGCTATGCTTTTCCATCTTGCTTGGGTTTCGTCTGATCATTGTCCGATTCTGTTGGATACTAATGGGTGGCAACACAAAGGTCTGAGACCTTTTCGTTTTGAGGCTATGTGGTTGAAGGATGATAATTGTAGTGTTGTGATTCAGGAGGCATGGAACAAGGAAGCTAAGGGTAGGAGTCACCCAATACTTGGTAAAATTTCCAATACGGCTTCATCTTTGAAAAATTGGAAGAAAGAACACTTTGGCCATATTGGAAGGCAAATGAAAGAGTTGATAGAAGAGTTGAGATTGCTGCAGATAGCAACTTGGGAAAATAGGAGGCGGGAGAAGCAGTCGTCTATTGAAAAAAGAATTCTAGCTGTGAGCGAATGACGTTTTCCACGAAACGCGGACTCCATTTAGGAAGGGGCATCTCGATTTCTGGTGGACCCCTCCCTCGCGTAGGGTTTTATTATGGAAAAATCGGTTTCGAAAAAAAAGTAATTAATTCTTAAAAGAACCGAGACCTAGGTCTCGATGAATATTGTAGGAGTCGCCACCCGGCTCAGCTTAACCAGGAAATTTATATTGTAGCTGAACCGGACGAGCGGCCGCTACACTATCCAGAGATCTAGGTCCAGACAAGTCCCTTATTTCGTGTCTAATTAAAATAAATATGGCCAATGTTCTTTGAAGATATTTCAAATTCTAAAGTCAATTTTATTGCATTAAGTTAAACATACAGTGCGCATACAGATATAACAAAAATAAAAGCAAAGTAGTGAATATTTAAGTGGCTTACAACCCAATCGAATCAAAATAAAAACTCTCGCCTCACTTTTACAACCGCCTAAAATACACGATTTATCTAAAAATTACAATCCCCTAGAATACACGTATTAATCTATTAAATACACCGAAAATAAAAATAAAAGAAACTAAAAGCTGCAAAACAAAAGGTTAGCACAATATACGGCACACCACAAATAGGACTTAAACAGACAGAATTGAAAATTCAGAAATTGGGGGCATACATTTAGGGGGATAACCGGGTCGGCTCGGCTGGCTGGCCCAGTTAGACCTGGAAAACATTTTGAAACGTCCCTGTGTTTTGGTTTTTTTTGTGAGAAAATCGTTTTGAAAACATTTTATTTTCCGATTTAACTTGATTTTAGCATGTGAGGTGGGTCGGTTTTCTGGAGAATTAGGTCTCCGTCGTGGTATTGTTTTAAATGCGAATGCACTGAAAATTAAATCTAGGGTCATGAAATGCATACAACAAAATTCATTTTTGATGATTTTCTAATTTTCTAAATTTTTAGGGATTTTTAGAAATTTTTATGGATTAAAATGGAAATTATGATTCTGAACGGGGTATTACAGTCGTGCGACTGTAAATAATCCGAACTCAGAATTTCGCCAAAATTCATTCAAAATAAAACTGAAAGAAAACAGCTGGAAACCAACACTCGTACGACTGTATTTACAGTCGTATGACTATTCATCAAACTCAAGAACGGTCGCTCGACTGTTCTTGATTTCTAGAATAGAAACGCAAAAAGTTGGATAAAAATGCACAAAATCACACCCAATCACCCAGAAAGCATGAAAAATTAGAAGGGATGAAGAGTGTTTACCTCTTAGGCACTTTTCCACCGTAGGATTGACCCCTGGCAACGCATCAATCCACACCAAATTGCTTCTTTTCTCCTTAAGTTGGGGTTGAGAAGTTTGGTCCAAAATCTCCAAAATGTCACGGATTTGAGTGAAATTAGAGTCCGAAATTGATTGAGTTAAGTGTTAAGTCGTTAACCTATGATTTCTATCCGGTTTTAGACATTAACACTCAAGAATCAAAAGAAAAAGAAGAAGGAAAGCTTGAGTTTTTGTGATTTTCTTTCTTCCTCCTTTTTCCTCTCTTTTCTCTCTTAAATTCCTTTTTCTCTCTAATTTCTTTTTTTAAAGAGCCAAAAAGTCCCCCCCCCCCCCCCCTCCAACTTCTGTCTTTTCCTTCTTCTTCTCTCTGATTACCCTTTTTCCTCACCAAATCCCGGGCATTAGTTGCCCAATCTTTCCCCTCTTCTTTCTTATGTCATGAGCATGGTGTTCTACACCTGCTCCGATCGTATAGTCGTACGACTGTAACGACAGTCACACGACTGCATATTACAGTCGTGTGGCTCCAGCGATTTTTTTTTCGGAGTAAAATTCCGGCGCTTACACTAGCTCTTCAAGATAAAAAAGAAGTAATATGGAAACAACGGTCTCGTGCGCAATGGTTGAAAGAGGGTGACAAAAACACCAGATACTTCTATTCTAAAGCTAATACGAGGCGTAAAGCCAACTATATTTTGAAACTTCAAGATTCCAAGGGGAGGCTTTGTGAAAAGCAGGAAGATATCGAGAAGATTATCACCTCCTATTTCTCGGATCTGTTCTAGACTACTGAGCCGAATATTGATATGTTTACGGTGGATTGTATTAATCATGTTCTGGATGAGGATTTGGTTAGAGGGCTAGAGGAAGATTATACAGAGGAAGAGGTTGTTTTGGCTTTAAAGCAGTTTGATGGGTTAAAGGCTCATGCTCCCGATGGCATGCCAGCGGTTTTCTTCAAGTCCTTTTGGGAGATTGTGGGATCAGATGTGGTGTCTTTAGTGCTCTAAGTGCACAATGGGGGGCTCAATTCCAGCAGGTATGAATCATACATTCATTACCTTGATTCCAAAAATTAAGAGTCCTAGGTCAATGAAGGATCTTAGGCCGATAAGTCTATGCAATGTGGTGTATAAGTTAATGTCAAAATGCTTAGAAAACAGGCTGAAAAGAGTACTTGCTATGCTTATTCATTTTACTCAGTGTGCTTTTGTTCCGGGAAGATTGATAACTGACAATGCTTTAATTGCTTTCGAAGATTTCCACCGTATGAAAAACTCTCAGGCCAGGCGACATGAGTCTTGTGCTCTGAAATTGGATATGAGTAAGGCTTATGATAGAGTTGAATGGGAGTTTATTAGGCTGATTATGTCCCTCATGGGTTTTCCGAGTTGCTTTACCATGCTAATTATGAATTGCTTGAGTTCTGTCTCCTTCTCAGTAATGATAAATGGGGTTCGAAAGGCTTTATTAAACCAACAAGAGGGTTACGACAGGGTGACCCAATTTCCCCCTATTTGTTTTTGATATGTGATGAAGGTTTTTTCCTCACTAATTAGAAGAGCTGAACTGAACAGATCTCTGCATGGCATTGGAATTTGCCTTAATGCACTAGTGGTATCCCACTTATTTTTTGCTAATGACTCCTTGATTTTCTTCAAAGAAAATGAGAATGAGTGCTCTGAAGTCCAGCATGTGCTCAATGTGTATGCAGCAGTATCGGGCCAAGTCATTAATTTTGATAAATTGGAAGTTAATTTTAGCAAATCAGTTCCGGCTGTCATGAGAGATCAGTTGAAGAGTTTCTTGGGGGTTCGAGAAGTACGCGAATTTTCGAAATACTTAGGGATGCCAACAGTGTGGGAAGGTCTAAGAAGAGCATATTTAACTTTAGGGGTGCAAAAAAAAAAAAAACCGAAAAACCATGAAACCAAACCGAAATCGAGCTAAAAATATGGTTAACCGAAACCGATAGACTAGTGTACGGTTTTTATTTTTAGAAATTAATGGTTACGGTCACGGTTTAGGTTTTTACACCGAAAGTCCATGTAGACTTACGGTTAACCGACTTTTTACAAATATTTTTCTTAAAAAATTATGTAATTATATATATATATATATATATATATATATATATGTAATATGAATAATAAGTAAAATATTTGGACCTTTGATGTTATTTTACTTCCTTACTATATAACACCAAGTAGTCTCGGTCACTCCCTTTTAATCCTATCTCCTCTCAATTCTTAATTTCACACTCACTGAAAAATGAACAGCGAAAAACATTTCATTAATTAATGTTTGATCTTGCACAACAATTTCTATGTTTAAGAATTTTTTTTTATTAATGTTTTAATTATTGGAGTTTATAGTTAAAATGTTATTTTAATTAATAATTAAGACTATGGTTTGTAATTTATATTTTAATTTGACATTTGAGATTTATGGTCTATTTATTTGGGGTTTCAAATATTATAAATTTAGCAAAATCATAATGTCTATTTCGTAAATGGTTAACCGTAAAGAAATAGTTAACTGACCAAAATTAATGGTTAACCGAATTTAATGGATAGTGTATGGTTAGTAAATTAAAAAAACCGTTCAAATGATTAACCATTTGTAAAAGTCCACATGGACCGGTTAACTGACTGTGTATACCCCTATTTAACTTCATCCGAGAGAGAATGTCAAAGAAGATGCAAGGCTGGAAGGAGACATTTTTGTCCAAAGCAGGGAAAGAGATTTTAATTAAGGCAGTTGTTTAAGCTATTCCTCAATACATTATGAGCTACTTCGCATTGCCAATTTCTTTCCGTAATGAGCTTCAGCAACTTATTGCTCGCTTCTGGTGGGGCTCAAATAAGAAAAAACGTGGTATTCACTGGAAAAGATGGGAATCTCTCTGCTTTCCTAAATGTGAAGGAGGGTTGGGTTTTCACCACTTGCAATCTTTCAACCAAGCAATGATGGCCAAACAACTGTGGAGATTCATTGAAGGACCTTATTCTTTGTGCTCCCAGATTTTTAAAGCAACGTATTTTCCTTATGGAAATATTATTGAAGCTTCAGTGGGAATAGGTGCGAGTTTCGTCTGGAGAATCTTGATGAATGCAAAACCAATTATAGATTGTGGCTATTGTTGGAGCATTGGAAATGGCTCAAAAGTTAAAATTGCCGGCAATAATTGGGTGGAAGGCAGTCCTTGTGCAAGACCTCTTTGCCTTAGGAACCTTCTTCCTTCAGATTTGGTTCACTGCCTTATTGATCATGAAAGTAGGAGCTGGAACCTGGAGATGCTTAACTTTGTCTTGTTTCCTGACATGATAGACTCTATTGTGCGACTGCCTTTGAAGAGAAATTCGTAAGAGGATTCCATTTTCTGGAGATTTTCTAAAAATGGAGCTTTCACTGTAAAATTAGCATACAGGTGTGCTTTCTTTTTTAATTTAATGGATATCTCTCCTTCTTCTTCTTCGGAGATGTCTAAGGGTTTGGATCCGGGTGGTAGGCTTAGCAGAGCACCGCTAGAGACCAGGCCTCATTGGTCTCCTCCGACACCGTTTTTCTTTAAACTAAATGTTGATGCAGCAGTGGATGCTAATTGTGCAAATTGCTTTGCTGGTTTTGTTGTGCGGAATGAAGAAGGGATGGTGCTCTTATCCGGTAGTGCTCCAATTGGTAGGTGTTTATCAGTGCTACATGCCGAATTAATGAGTATTTTTCTAGGTTTGGGTTTCGCTCAACAAGCCGGGTGTTGGTGGTCGCATCTGATTGTAGCGTTGCAGTAGAAGCTTGTAACGGATCAACTTTATTACTGGGTTATCTCAGCTCAGTTGTGGAAGATATTCAAACTCTAGCAGGTTTGCTAGAAAAAGTAGTTTTTAGTATTGAGTGTCGCCATGCTAATAGTCTAGCTCAATGGGGTAGATGCAACCCCAGTTATGTTCTTCTCCTGGACGAGGTTCCTTCTGTCGTCGTGCCTTGTCTTGAATCTGATGTAGCCTGTTTGACTTCTTAATTTAAGGTTTTATTATTGATAAAAAAAAAGGAAAAAAAAGAAAAAAAGAAAAAACTTTTTAGTATCTTATTAATTAATGATTACATGCAAATGCTTATGATTTCTGCACAATTTAATAATTTTAACACATCTTAGGATGTATACATAGCTCTCTTTTTTTTTTTTTTTTTTTACCGCAGTTACACAGAGAAGTACATAAATGGTGACTTCACCATGTATTTCGCTACTGTGAAGGTAAGAATAAAAAATAATCTGCATTTTGATTAATGGTCTTTTTTTCAACAATTAATTCGTTGCTTCAACTTAATTCGCTGACAAAATTAATTTATAGCAAAAAATTTTGGAATAACTTTCCTAAACTGGATTTTTTCCCCTTCTTTTCTTTTAACTAGTTCAAAAAGTGATATGTGATAGTACGATTTGATTTTTTTTTTTTTTTCCCTTTTGAAATGAGTTAATTTTTTTTTTTTTTTGGACATATATTGTTTTGTCTTAATTTGACCCCCAAAAAAAAAAAAAAAAAAGTAAAGTTAAATTACTAAATTGATTATCAAAATTTATTTTTCAAGGCAAATTGATCAGATGATCCAACTTGAAATGTTAAATGACCCTTTATCTTTATCTTTTCTTTTTAATTATTATTAAATAGTTTATAAATGTTATCGGTAAATTACATCTATAGCCCTCAACTTATACCTTTTCTGTAGTTTAGGCCCTCAACTTCACCTTGTAACCCAAAAAAAAAAAAAAAAAAAAAAATCAAACTTCACTAAATTATGACAAAATACAGTTCATTTTTTAGAAAAAAAAAAGGATTAAAACAGCTCACTTTTTGTTGGTTTGACTTGATTAATTTATGATGATTGTGTGCATAAAATAAAGTAATACATTAATTTACTCTTAAAATTCTATTATAGGCAAAATATATTAGAAGTAAAATTGGTATTTCTTTTAATGTTGACGACGATCATAAACTCGTCAAATATGTGAGGGATATTATCCAAGTCAATATTGAACTTTTCTATCACACTTGAATATTTTTTTATAACAAAATGATGTTGAGGGGCTAAAATGTGAAAGTACCCTAAATTGGAGGACGACATATATAATTTACCCAAAAATTTATAGATTTGAAATATATATTTTTTTTAATTGTGTTCTTATAAATGCACAGGGTGCTGGTCATATTGCTCCAGAGGATAAGCCTACACAATGTTATGCCATGATTGATCGATTCATGGTTACTTACCCTCTTTAAACCATATACTGTCATGTAGGAGTGAGTAAAACAAAACCGTGAATAAAAAACCGAGTCGAACCGAGATTAAAAATCGAACCGAACCAAATTCTATTTGGTTTTATAGAATATAATAATTTAGTTTTTGGTTCGGTTTTTGGTTTTTGTTGAAAAACCGAAACCAAACCGAACCGTAATAGGAAAAAATATTTTTTAAAAATATGTATATGTATATAAATAAATTTTATTTGGCATATTATATATTTATATTATTATATAGTTTGTATTTATGAGACTTTAGTAATATACATGTAATATAAATCCTTTTTAAGTAATACTTTACATATAATTTATAAAAAATAATGATAATAAAAATTAAAAAAATTGAAATTTTTGTTGATTCGATTTTAACCGAACCAAACCATAACCCAACCAAACTGGTTTGGTTCGGTTTGATCCGAACCATATGAATTTTGGTTTGGTTTTGCTTCTATTTTTCTTCTACTTTGGTTTTCGGTTCGATTTTTTATGCTCACCCCTACTTTCATGCAAATTTTTAATTGATTGGGGGTGAAATTGGAAATCCATGTATCCTCATATTAAATTTTTATAAATGTAATTAAAGATTAGGTAAATTACACCTATGGTACACAGACTTTATCTAATTTCACAGTATGGTACACAGACTTCATTTTTGCTCAACAAAATACATGAACTTAGTGGTGACCTAACATTAAAGTACATATGACCTGTAATCAATGGTAAAGTAAAAAAAATTACGGGTAAATTACACCTATGGTACACAGACTTTATCTAATTTCACAGTATGATATACAGACTTTATCTAATTTCATAATATGGTATACAGACTTCATTTTTGCTCAACAAAATCCATGAACTTAGTGGTGACTTGACATTAGGGTACATATAACCTGTAATCAATGGTAAAGTAAAAAAAATTACTGATGAATAGCTCTCCGATTCTCAAAACCGGTGAACGGTTCTCCGATTACCAACTCTCTCTCTCTCTCTCTCTCTCTCTCTCTCTCTCGCTCTCTCTTCAAATTTTAATAATTTTCGATCCAATTCTGAGATTTATATGTTTTTCGCTTCCAAAATGTCCAACAATTTCATCAAGAATCTGCTTTCTCATATACAAAAACGTTTTCTGCTATCTTCTGAAATACATTCTGTTACTCCTCTATTAGGCACCAGCGGAGCTTAATCTTCATCAGCAATTTTTTTTACTTTACCATTGATTACAGGTTATATGTATCCGCATGTCAAGTCACCACTAAGTTCATGTATTTTGTTAAGTAAAAATGAAGTCTGTGTACCATACTATGAAATTAGATAAAATCTGTGTACCTACTGTGAAATTAGATAGTTTGTGTACCATACTGTGAAATGAGATAAAATCTGTGTACCATAGATGTTATTTACCTATAATTTTTTTTTTTACTTTACCGTTGATTACAGATTATATGTACTTTAATGTCAGGTCACCACTAAGTTCATGTATTTTATTGAGCAAAAATGAAGTCTGTGTATCATACTGTGAAATTAAATAAAGTCTGTGTACCATATGTGTAATTTACCCATTAAAGATTCTATAACCCTGAGATTCAATAATTCAAGTATTAATTCAGAAAATGTACTTCTTGATGGTGATTTAAACCCAAAAGTAGTCGATTTCAGGCTGGCAAAGTTATACAACAAAGAAAGCAGTAAAGTAGGATTAAGTGGTGGGAGACGAACTTTAGGATATTCTGAGCCTGAGGTATCGCATAGGAATTTCCTAGTGACTCATAAGTGTGATGTGTACAGTTTTGGGATTATGTTGTCTGAAATTGTTGGAAGAAGAAGACATTTCGACGAAAACGTTACGGAGTCGAGAAAATGGCTACCAAAATGGACGTGGGAGATGCATAAAAATAATGAAATGGAAAATGTGTTTTCGCTTTGTGGGATTGAAGAGAAGCACAAAGAAAAGGCTTATAGGATGTGTATAGTGGGTTTGCTATGTATTCAACGTTTACCAGATGCAAGACCGTTAATGAGTGATGTGGTGAAAATGTTGAAAGGAAGTATGGAAATAGTGCAATTACCTTAAAACCCTTTTGATCAACATTTGGAAACATTACATGAAAATTCATCAATAATGTATAGTGAAAGTGATGAAGAGTCAAGCAAAATGTATAGTGAAAGTGATGAACAATCAAGCAGGTATGGTAGATAATTCGCCATGATCAACCTAGGCATAGAATATCTGAAATTGAGTTAGCTACAACATAATCTCAATAATTTTGTAAATCTCTGATATTCATTCATTTAGCTATTGAAATTAAATTGAAGTATTATCACAAACTGTGTTATCAAGACAAAATTTAATATACTGATATATAATAATTGTTTTCTTCCTAACTAAGGGTATTATTACAACAATGAGGATATTATGGTGATATCAATGAATTATGATTGTAACTGAATCAATCAACTTAAAAGTTTAAACTCATAGGTTAGCCTAATAAGATAATAATAGCTTTTATACTTCATTGCACACGAATACTCTTTGAATTTGAAGTGTGTACAATACAGGCTTACGCTATTACGGGTTCAAACTTAATCAACGAATGGAGTTATCAAAATCTAAACTCGTAGCGTCTAGATTTAAGAAGCTGTGGTACCATATTATGGAAATATTTGATTCAAAATCTGAGATGCTGTAAGCAGACGATGTTTTCGACGAAACGCGAGACTCCCTTTCGGAAGGGGCACCTCGATCTCAGGCGGACCCCTCCCTCGCGTGGGGTTTTTATAAATGGAAAATCGATTTTGGAAAATAAATGGAATTAATGCATAACAGAACCGAGACCTAAGTCTTGATGAATATTGTAGAGTCGCCACCCGGCTCAGCTCAACCGGGGAAATTTATAATGCACCTGAACCAGACGAACAGCCGCTACACTATCAAGAGATTTGGGTCCGGGCAAGTCCCTT
Source organism: Euphorbia tirucalli (assembly GCA_039660915.1). Classification (NCBI taxonomy): domain Eukaryota; kingdom Viridiplantae; phylum Streptophyta; class Magnoliopsida; order Malpighiales; family Euphorbiaceae; genus Euphorbia; species Euphorbia tirucalli. Next base: position 19,271,402 of record CM077634.1, on the reverse strand, counting down.
ATTTCATGTCTAATTAAAATAAATATTGGTCAATGTTCATGGATGGTATTTTAAATTCTAAAGTCAATTTTATTGAAATAAATAGACATACAGCGCGCATACAGGCTAAGGTAAAATAGTAAATAATTAAATTATTATAACCCGATCGAATAAAAAATAAAAACTCTCGAACTCACTTTTACAAGCGCCTAGAATACACGATTTATCTAGAAAAATACAATCGCCTAGGATACATGATTAATTCTATTAAATACATCAAAAATAGAAATAAAAAGCTGCAAAACAGAAAGTTAGCACAATATATAACACACCACAAGTAGGACTCAGATAGACAGAATTAGAGAAATTAGGAATTGGGGGCATGCATTTAGGGGATAACCGGGTTGGCTCAGCTAGCCGGCCCTGTTAGACCTAGAAAACATTTTGAAACGTCCCTGTATTTTTGGTTTTGTGGGAAAATCATTTTTGAAAACAATTTTTCCGGTTTACATGCATTTTTACATGTAAGGTGGGTCAGTTTTCGGGAAAACTGGGTCTCCGTCGTGGCATTGTTCTAAATGCAATCTTACTGGAAATTAAATCTAGGGTTGTGAATGCACACAACAAAATTCACTTTGATGATTTTTGGGGTTTTCTGAAATTTTTGGGATTTTTGAAAATTTTTAAGGATAAAAATAGAAATTCTGATTCTGGAAATACGTTACAGTTGTGCGACTGTAACTACAACCGTGCGACTGTAACCGTTCCAAAGTCAGAATCTAGCCAAAATCTTATTTGAAGCAAACTGGAAAGAAAATCACTAGAAATCAAGAACACTAGTACGACTGTAACTACAGTCGTACGACTGTTCATCAAACTCAAGAACAGTCGCACAACTGTTCTTGATTTCTAGAAACAGAAAATGCAAAAATGGATAGAAATGGCACAAACCACACCAATCACCCAAAAAGCTTGTAAAAGAGAGGGGAAAAGGAGTATTTACCTCTTTGGCGTGCGTCCACTGTAGGATTGACCCCTGACGTCACTCCAATCCACTAAAATCCGGACTTTTCTCCTTGAGTTAGGGTTTGAGAGCTTTTGGGTCCAAAATCTCCAAATGCAAGGGTTTCTGATGATCAATTCTTCCTTTCCACTTCTTTGTTTCTTTTCTTCTTTCCCTTTTCTCTCTTTTCTCCCTTTTCTTTCTTTTCTTTTTTCTGTTCGGCCTCCTCCTTTTTCTCCTTTCTTTCTCTGCTTTTAGGGTATGGGTTGGCTCACTTGCCATGATCTACAGTCGTACGACTGTAGTTTAATTACAGTTGTACGACCATACTCTTTTGTTTTTCAAAAGTAAAATTTCGGCGCTTACAGCTACCCCTCGCGTGATCAAATTCAACACCCGATCTTAGTCTGGGATAGTTGATGTGAATTTCAGAAACGCGACTCAAAGCGCCACAGACACAGGAAATAAAATATGCAACTGAGTTGCTGAAGCTTTACTGCTGTGGTGATGTGTTGAGTTCATTAGATGGAATAAGCCGATATCGGGTCTATGTTACCCGAGGCAGAGTTGATGATGAATTGGCTTCCATGATCTAGGATCTTGCTTGAATCGATCATCAAGGATCCAAAATCTGACTTGGGCGATTTTCAAGGATTAAGAATCAGGCTTGAAAAGGTTTCAAGGATTCAAAATCACACTTGAAGAGGTTTACAAGGATTGGGAATCATGCTTGAATAAGTTCAAGGATTCAAAATCTAGCTTGGAGAGGTATTTATCAAGGATTGGGAATCATGCTTGAAGAAGTTCAAGGATTCCAAATCTAGCTTGGAGAGCTATTTATCAAGGATTGGGAATCTTGCTTAAAGAAGTTCAAGGATTCGAAAACTAGCTTGGATGAAATAAAGGGTTTGATGTAGAACTAAGCCGATACCGGGTCTAGGTTACCCGAGGCAAATCTGCTGAAATTTTAAGGATTTGAAATCTTGCTGGAATTGGATGGGCTTGAAATGATGAAATAAGAGGTTCAAGGATTTGAAACCATGCTTGAATGTAATGGAATTTAAGGGTTCGAAATATGGCTTGAATGAAGAGAAGGGGTTCAAGGATTTGTAACCATGCTTGAATAGAATGGAGTTCAAGGGTTTGAAATCTGGCTTGACTGAAGAAAAGAGGTTCAAGGATTTAAAACCATGCTTGAATGCAATGGAGTTCAAGGGCTTAAAATCTGGCTTGAATGAAGAAAGGGGTTCAAGGATTTGCAACCATGCTTGAACATAATGAAATTCGATGGTTTGAAATCTGGCTTGAATAAAGAAAAGGGTTCAAGGATTTGCAACCATGCTTGAACATAATGAAGTTCAATGGTTTGAAATCTAGCTTGAATAAAGAAAGGGGTTCAAGGATTTGTAACCATACTTGAACGTAATGGAGTTCAAGGGTTCAAAATCTGGCTTGAATGAAATAAGGAGGTAGCTTTAGGAAGGATAATTTTGATGTTGGCATCGAGGATGAGTATTTATCCCTTGATCGATGATTTTGGAAGCAAAAATTTTTGCCCCTTCGATCAAGGATAAATACGACTTGATTGTTCTGCCCCTTGGAGACTTGGTATGTTGAGATTTGGATTTATGCTGACGCTTAAGGTCCAATGGATACCCCAGCATTATGCCATCTCTACTTTGAGAGCGATCCTGGTTCGGAGAGACCTGGTGATAATGATGGATACCAGCGCTTGGGTTCGTTGTGATGCATATGCATATGAATTGTGCGTGTTTACTTTAAACATATGCATGTATGGTTCTAAATGTATGTATGCATGCAACATGTGGCTTATGCTTTGTTCTTGGTATCGGTGAGAGCCCGGAGACGGAATTCACGGCTTATGGCTGGCCCCGCTGGTAACCCAGGTGACTTAATCCGATTGTCCCGACGTGTCTTCTGACTGACTGACTATTACGCCGATCTAGGTATTAGAGGAGTTGGCCATCTTGAGTGACCTTCCACTTTACCCTCTGCATATTCTGAAGCATTTTCAAGCTCAGTGGATCAGGGTAATAAGCCGCGCCGACGGATGGTCCGTTTGGTTGGGTAAGGATATGAGAGTGAGACCTTGCATTTCCGTACCACATAACAGGAGTTTCTGTGATATTATCACGGGCTTGGATGCAATGTCATACTGATGGATGTTTATATGTAATGGCATGGTGTATGCAAGATGAACATCTGATTAGATTTCCAAACATACACAATATTGCAATGGTGACATCAGAATGAGTATAATAGGGAATGTGACATTGACTCTGACTTTGTATATCATCCCTCTCCTATTGCCGACACGTCCTTTCAGTTTTTTTTGTCAACAAATTTCTTTTTTTTTAGAAAGATTCTGTGATGGGCATTTTGTTTGCGTTGATCCCTTTCGTGACAGTTTGTCTTAGGATGGGAAAAATATATCTTGATATGTTCATTGCGACTCGTGAAGATACTGCTGTCGATGATACCCAGTGGTCTGGTTTTTTTACTTGCCCTTGATATTATAGGTTTGTGTTTGAGGAGTATTATAGGTTTGTGTTTGGGGAGTAAAGCACTTCTATAGACAAGGTTCGCTGCGCGATGTAACCCGTAAGTGAACATTGACATGTAATGACACAACAAATACATATTGAATACCAAAATTGAATATCAAACATTCATGACATAATGAATATGGATGCATTAGGAAAGTCTAAAACGTGGCTCTGGTTTTAATTGATGCCCCTTCAAATTACTAATATGCCCTTTCGATTTTACACATTGGATAGAGAGATTTTTTTTAAAGGAATGAATGCCCGATCATTGGATAGAGTTGCCATTGTGGACGGACAATCTGAGATGAATTCAATTAACCACTGGATTCTCCTACGGTCTGATGCCGTATTCATGTTTCCAATTCACCCCAGATTCCAGTTCAGGCATGGTTCTCGAAGACTGAATACTTGGAATGGTTGGTAAATGCAACTTTCCCTTTGAATATGAGCACAACAAACTTTCTAAGCTTTCCCGTTGATGGTATCGTACCTTTCATGATTGTTAAAAGCTTTGTAAAACCAAGTTGCCCCAACACTATCGGTGTAGTTCACAAATGCATAACCAGCATTTCCTTCAGTCTTGAAATTCATAGGGAAGTAGGAGAAACCATAAGCAGACTTCCCTTTGGACTTGCTCTTGACCAGAATTTGTGGAAGATTATGTCTTTGGAACTGGCCTGGCAAATTTCTGATTATCAGGCTTGTTTTCTCACCGAGACTGGCGTTGATCTCCCTCTTATTCGGCTTGATCTCTTCAATAGTTAGGTTCTTGGGTAACCATTGTTGAGCTCATTTGAAGTCAACTCATATTCAAATCCTTTTTCTGCTCTGTCGCCCTTCTGGTGATGAGATGATGCAGAAAAATGCGATATGGAGTAGCATTGGGGTTCAATCTCTTGTTGGAAGCCATTGATGGTAGAAAATAAGGCTTCACAGAGTCGGTTCAAGGGAGAAGATGAAAGTGTTGTGCCTTGCCATTTAGTGCCATGAGACACTCCAGACTTAATTATGGTCGCCGTGTATGAGATAGATAAAGATACTGATCTTCTCTGCCACCGCGCGAAGTTAACTTTTCAGAACAGGTAAAAACATATTTATCTCCATTATCCCAACTCACTGACCCCAGCATTTCATGCAATAGATGGGCCATCCCCGGATTCGTCGAGCACTCAACAGAGTCTGACTCAACAGAGTGTGACTCTATGATTAAAGAGAGCACAACTTTAGGCCAGGAGCAGAAATCCGACTGTAAGGGAGAGCTGAGGTCTTCCATTGGTATCGGGTTTTTTTTAAGAAGTTAAATCCAAACCACAGCCACCTACTGATTTTCCTGCTGCATTCAGATCCATGTATGTCATGCGTGTTTGATATGGCTTTTTGGATGAACATATGCACATGAATGCCACACAAACAAGACTATATATGCACTAAAACCAATGTCTGCTTCAGAGTTTTATAGCATGGTGGGTGGCAAAGATCATTTGGACTTTTTAAGGGCTTAGTGCTTTTTGATAAGTTTGGTTTGGGTTTTTCATGTAAGAAGCTTTTTCGGGCATGAATTAGGCTCAAAGCTTCGTTTTGGGGATCGGCTCTGAAATTTGGCAATGGTCCCTGGTTTGGAATGATTTGGATGTATTGTGGGCTGTCCATGTTGAAACTTTTAGGGCAAGACCAACAGTGTTTAGGATCGTGGTTTGTAGGAATCATTAATCTAGGTTGGCAATTGATTCGACGGAAATGGTGCCATCCCATTACTTGCTTGGCAGACTTCTTTTTTCTTTCTTTCTTTCTCTTTTTTTTTTTTTTTTTTTTTTTTTTTTTTTTTTGTTAAGGAAGGGATTTAACCGAAGTTAGGTTCACTTGTAAATTCCCTGTAAGACTCAGATTAATATCATGCATCTTAATATTATATGTGATGGACATGTCGTTTCAGATGATCAAATGCATGCTTAATGCCATATACATGTAATCACCACATAAGTAAGAAAACAACAAGATGCATTGCATTCAAAATGAGTTGAATACACTTTACAAACAAAATGAGTTCCCTATAGGAAGGAGCCTCTAAAGGTATTGATCTCACAGCGTCCGACTATTGCTTATCCGGTCACTGCCCAGCTTCAATGTCACTGCCCCACTTTTATCAAATCAGGCTTAGGAGTTCTTCATCGTATTCCTTTCCCTGGGAGGTTTGAGGAATTTCCTTGCTATTCTCCGTGCTTGCTCCTAGTTGCTCATTAGTAGCGGATGGCACCTTTAATCTTCCCTCATCAACTAACTTCCGGATCTCCTTCCTTAAAACATAGCAGACATTGGTTCGGTGACCTGTCACTACATGATAGGTGCAGAAGTTGTTCTTTTGATCCGGTGCCGGCTCCACATACGGCCTGACGCTCTGCAGTAGCCCCTCTTTTCTACATTTGGCAAATAATTGGCTTAGTGAAATAGGCCACGGGGATATGCCCTTTCCATCACCTTTGGGAAGTGGACTCTTGGTTGGTCGTGGAACAAAGTCAGTATTGCCTTTGAGGGGGGCCTTTGATTCTGCTTCACCAGTCAGCCCTCTTATTGTTCCCTCAAGCTCAATCACATGTGCCTCCAATTCAGAGCACCTTGTCGTCAGCTTTTCAATCTTGTCCAGGTCACCTCCTAGCATTTCCTTCAACATAGCTGCTGCCTCTTCCCTAACCACCTTTCAGAATCACGATGAGGTAACATAATCGTCTAGGACATCTGTTATGGTGTTGAAGTTCATTGGGCCAGCCATTCTCGATACTCCTTCCCTTTCTCCCCTGATAAGAACATTTGTTAGCATTGACTGGGACATGCGCACAGAGGATACCAAGTCAAGGGATGATGTAGGTATGAAGGCTTGACGTGATGTATGCGTGTATAAATGATGATATCATGTGATGCCATGTCATGTTATGCAATCCTAAGCTAGTCAAGTGCACACAAAGCTAGGGGTGGAAACATGCAAAATGCAATGAATGTTGTTGATGAAGCTATATGCTGAAGTGGAGTGTGGCGTATAAATATACACCACATGGATAAGATGACACGCAGGGTGCCCAAGGATCGAAGCAAGGTGATACTTGCGAAGCGCTTACGTATAGAGCGTATCTTACATGGGAGGAGAGCTAATATTTGAAGTGGTACGTGTAGAACGGGTCTTACATGGGGAGGAAGGGTAGAGTTTGATGAGGTACATGCAGAGCTTGTCTTGCACGGGACGATTTGGAGCGATACGTGTAGAGCTTGTCTTACACGGGGAGGAAGTGTGTAGAGCTTGTCTTGCACAGGAATATATTTTGGAGCGATACGTGTAAAGCTTGTCTTACACAGGGAGGAAGGGTAGAGTTTGATGCAGTACTTGTAGAGCTTGTCTTGCAGGGGAAGATTTGGAGCGATACGTGTAGAGCTTGTCTTACACGGGGAGGAAGTGTGTAGAGCTTATCTTGCACAGGAATATATTTTGGAGCGATACGTGTAGAGCTTGTCTTACACGGGGAGGAAGTGTGCAGAGCTTGTCTTGCACGGGAAGATATTTGGAACTGTACGCGTAGAGCTTAGTCTTACACGGGGAGGATGGGTAGAGTTTGATGCGATACGTGCAGAGCTTGTCTTGCATGGGAAGATTTGGAGCGGTACGTGTAGAGCTTGTCTTACATGGGGAGGAAGTGTGCAGAGCTTGTTTTGCACAGGAATATATTTTGGAGCGATACATGTAGAGCTTGTCTTACACGGGGAGGAAGGGTAGAGTTTGATGCGGTACATGCAGAGCTTGTCTTGCATGGCAAAATGTTTGGTATTTGGGTGTGCGGGACACAAGGATAGGGTTTCTAATGATTACGGAAGACCTAAGGGGCTTGATGAGGTTTCTAGCGTTTTTGGAACACTTAAACGACTCGATGCATGCGGTAAGGTCTTTGGTGCTTATGGAGTGCTTGAATGTTGTAGAGTGCTTGAATGTTTGATGGATGAATGAGATGTACATCGTGAGATAATGAGAATGATCCTTTTATTTTTATTCTTTTTTTTTTTTTACTTTGGACATTCCAAGAACGCCCAATGCTATGCAAAAAATGTTACGTGTGGACTGCCACACGGATAAAATTTCGGTGCTTTTGGGGCACCTAATGAATTTTGTGGAATGGTCACATGTGTACCGACACACGGACGGAGTTCGACGCTTTGTAGGTCTATGAGATGATGTGAAATGGTCGCATAGGACCGGCCCATGGACTGAGCGTATGATATGAAATGATGTTATGAGAGAGTCATGTGCCATAGGAGACACAGACAGAAATTCGGCGCTCGGGGAACACCTTTCATGATTTGGGATGTTATGAAATACCCCTACATGCATACTAATCCGGCACTCGGGGAGCGCCTTGAATGATATAGTAATGTCATGAAGTAACCCGATGTGGATCACAGTGCTGTATGATATTTACGGTGAATGAGCATGGTGTCATGAAATGCATCGTGTGGGTTGTCACACGAAAATATACCTAGGACCATTGTGGTCTCTATTGAATGAAATGATTTGGTGGAATGGCCGAATGCAATCTGGTGCATTGGCGGAACACGGATATTTTGGGATACTCGATATATGATGGAGTGATATGATCATGGTGGGCGTCCTCAGAATGCCCCTAATTTAATTTAAATGATATGTCGTGAATGCTTATGACACACAAAATGCAAATGGCTGCACAAAAACATGGTTAGGATGCATGACACGCATAATGATGTTATGTATGCTATGTGAAAAATGCTAATCATACAAATTCAATGTTATGGCTGAAAAAGAAATGGTTAATATGAATGGCAAGCGGGTGATTTAATGTTTTCACATGAAAATAAAATGCACGTGGCTGCATAAAAATGTAAGTTAATATCACACAAAATGTTTTATGTATGATGTGTTATGTGTATGGAAAATGGTGATTATGGTATGTCGTGAAACGTCGAGAAGCTTGTAACACGTAGCACACGAAGCAAATTCTTCCAACCTTATTTCTCCAAGCGTGGTCGGTCTCAAAAATAATAGCCCTCTCAAACACCTAATTAAACAAATAATAATAGAATAATTAGTGGCCTTTGAGAAAAGTTTGTTTCACAAGTTCCTACAAGCAAATCATTTGTACCATATATCCTTCTTCTGAAAATGTGCCTGATCTGCACTGGACAAAATTATGGAATATTCAGGCTTCCCTCCGAATCCAAATTTTCTTTTAGCGATGTATTTCCAACATTCTACCTTCTCGAATCCTCTTTGGAGCAATGCAGAGCAATTGATATCGATTGCTATCTTACTTAGTTGCTAGTTAAGGAAGCGCTGTCTTGGCTAAAAGTTCAAGAATTCTCGCATATAACCATTGACATGAATAGTCTTCTGGTCTTTGAAGCTGTTATTCAACATCAGCCTCTTAATTCTTATTTTGGAACAATGATTGAATTCTGTAAATTGCTAATCATAGTTTGTCAATTTAACAATGTGTTGGCTCATGTTTTCGCACAGAAATTCCTTAGTTTTACCAGCTCCTTTTCTAGTAACTGATTTTCCATTTTCATAAAGAAAAAAAAACGTGTTATTAAATCAGAAATGAATTCAGATTTTGTTTTGTCCAATAAGACAGTGCTATCCATACCTATTACCTACCTACGAGTCAATAACTTTATTTCTCAGCTGTCGATCTATTCTATATACTCATATACTTTTCTACTTGGAGCTTAGAAACCAAATATTTGAGCTACTTCTTCAAAATAAATAAATAAAAATATATGAGCTACAACTATTTCTTAATTTTGTTGATTTTTCGGTGCAATATAAACATGTGCGTCAAATTATCTGCAAACGTATTTTATTAATAATATTTCTATATATATATGCAAGCATTTTTTTAAATAATATTCGTATGATATTTCACTTTGACATTTTAAACCTTTGGAATCGCAAAATTTATGTTATTAATTATTGGAAAAGTTAGTCATCAGCATAAATTTGAATTTACTTTATTCATTTCATTTAAATTGAATTGAGCAGATAAAAGGTTTTGTTAGGTTTGTACTGAGACACTACTAATAGAATAGGAATATTTGTCGCTCAACCAACTTTCCTTTTACCTCTACTTACCAATGTTTGACTTTAAGTTTCACTTTCTTTTCCTTTTCCTTAACTATTTTTAGACCTATATTTTAAATTCCTTATATCCAGTACAAACCTAACTAAACCTTTTGTTATGTTTTATGTCCAAACTTAACTTTCTACCACATTTAGGAAGATTTGGTAATACGCCCAAAATTATTTTCTATTACTTTTATATATATAAAGAATAAGCAGTATTTTTCAGTTGTCTCTCTGAGTCATCAAATTGCACAATTAGCAGCTGAGTTGAGACTGAAATGGGAAGGCCAATGAATCTGGTGAATTTGGCTACGCCAGTCTTATGTTATTACACATTTGTTTTTTTGGTTTTGTCTGCCATTGCTTCTTCCAAGACTGTTGTAACTGAGTTGCCTGGTTTCGATGGCGAGCTTCCTTTCTATCTTGAAACCGGGTCAGTTTACTTTCTTTTCTTTGTCTTTTCTATACTACTCTTTTTCTTTACTTATTCAATATTAAGCTTTAGAAAATGTTCCAATCGTCTATTGGTTGAGTATAATAATAATAATAGAAAAATATTGAACTTAAGTGCACAATGTTTTTCAAAATTTGAAAATCTATTGGCAAATCACATTCTAAACCCCCTGAACTTTTATAGAATTTGTAATTGGTCCCCTAATCAATTTTTTCAACACATCAAATATATAAACAATAGTATAATGCTTTTTTATTTTACGACATAAATACTCAGATTGACATCACTCGTTTTTCCATTTTTTTGAAGGTAAAATTGAAATTGCACATAGCTTATTGCTAAATCCCTAATTTTTTATTTTTTATTTTTTATTTTTATTTTTTGTAATATAATTAAGAATCATGAAAGTAAATTATAGACTAAAGAACTATATTAATGTGAAAAGGTATATTGGAGTGGGGGAATCAAATGCATCGCAACTATTCTACTACTTTGTGAAATCTCAGAGAAGCCCAGCAATAGACCCTTTAATGCTTTGGCTAACTGGTGGCCCTGGTTGCTCTGTTCTCTCTGCTTTTTTCTATGAAAGTGGTACTTTTATTATCTCTAATTTTATTTTTTTTTTAAAATAAAACTTTATTAATTAATTTCATTACCTAATATTAGTATTTGAATTTTTAACATATAATTAATTATATTACACTTTCCAGGTCCAGTAACTTTTAATTATGCTGATTACAATGGAAGCTTGCCAAGCCTACATTTGAACCCATTTGCTTGGACACAGGTGCATACTTTTTATTTTGTTTTTTTAACATTTTGATATATAATAAATAGAATTTCACTTTCCAATTTTAAATTAATATATAGAATCCATTGAATATTTTACTAAATAAGATTATAATTTTATCAGGGAATTAACATACTATATGTAGATGCACCAGTTGGAACTGGATTCTCATATTCAACTACCCAAGAAAATTATTATATAGATGACATGGGTAATGCAAATCAGACTTATGAGTTCTTACGAAAGGTAATTTCCTTAATATTCGTTAATTACTGAGGATATTTAAAGAATAAAATTCAGTAATTTTACATGTTCATCTCTTTAACTTTAGTGTTTAACATATGATTCTATTAGCATTTTTTAATTTTTTCTTTCCAAATAAAAAATCAGAAATTTAATGTGCTTTATAGATTGCTTAAATTAGCATAATGAATGTTATTATGCAGTGGCTAATTGAGCACCCAGAATATTTGACAAATCAACTATACATTGGTGGTGATTCTTACTCTGGCATTCCTCTTCCAATTATTGTTACTAATATACTTGAGGGTAATTATTTATTAATTATTATTTTTCTTCAATTCTCTAATTATAGTAGCCCATAAAAATGAACTCTCTGTTAATTGTTTATTTATTTTCGTGCAGGTAACGAAGCCGGATTAGTGCCAATGATGAATTTGAAAGTGAGAATCTTAAAATAATAATAATAATAATAATAATAATAATAATAATAATTAATCATTTCATGAAATTTAATAACAAGCTTAAATAATTATTTTTATTGATATTTAACAGGGATATATTTTGGGAAACCCAAAGACTGATGATTTTCTAGATGTAAATGCAGCAGTACCATTTTGTTTCAGATTGACACTCATTTCAGAAGAACTCTATGAGGTAAATCCTATGATTTTAATCCATTTATTTATTAAATTTAATGGTTGTTCTTAGACCTAGAACTATTTATAATCCTTGGTACCCACCTAAACTTGGATCTCCAAAAATTAAGTTTCTACATTCACTTTGCATATTGCATCTATGAATCTAAGTCCATTGCCTGAACTCGATAAAAAAATTAACCTTAAACTTCAAGCCTGAGCTTAGCCTAGCCCGAAACTATAAAATTATATATATATATATATGATCTTTCCCGACCAGTTTGACTGTCTAATTCTTGACCTTCTACCTTTTCTAGGTTAGGTATCCGGGCTGGGTTTAATGACCATGATATATATATATATATATATATATATATATATATATAAATAAATTTATATGGGTGGAGTTTGGGAATAACGTTAAGTTCCGAAGCCAGTCTCTAAATCCGTGAGAAAAATATATGGGCTTGACTAAATTAGGTTAACTTTTAGAGGCAAGTCTAAGGCTCGGCTCAAGTGGATATCATGAACATATATAGTTTTATGACTTTTATCAATGGATAACATAATAAAATGATTTGCAATGTGGCAGAGTGCAAGAGAAGACTGTGGAGGAAATTATGTATCTGTAAATGCAAGCAATGTAGATTGTGTGGCAGATCTTGATGCCATTGATGAGGTTAGGATATCTAAATATACAATTCATTTTTTTTTACCTATTAGTTAGATTTAAAAAAATTAACTTGTTTTGAAATTTGATTTTATTTATTTTTTTATTTTTTAGTTGACACTTCAAATAAATTTAATGAATGTGCTGGAGCCTACTTGTCAAGTTGCAAGACCAAGAAAGAAGAAAGGATTAATAAGACAAGTTTCAGAAGGAAGAAGATCACTTTTTGAAGACGAAAATATTGAAAATATTTCCATTTCTAAACTTAATAGTGCACATTGGTGTCGGGTAATTAATTCTTCCTCTCTTAATTTCGATTAAATGCCTAAGTAACTAAAGATTATTAAGAAAAAAAAAATTTTAATATTTGTTTCAAGTTTTTAAATATATTAAGTTGCACAATTAGGACTTTTGTCACAAGATGAGTAAAAATTATATTATGATCTTAGATCGAACTGGTCTAAGATCATTATAATTGCACCATATCAATACAATTGTTGACATGATACAATTAAATTATCCTAAATCACCCTGAACTTTTTATACTAAAAGAGTCAGTTGTAATTGTAAACATAAAATTCAGTTGGCAGAGCATTAGACATTTCATATGCACTTATAACATTCCAAATTTATTTTCATATATCTAAAAATGTTTGTAGAGAATATATTAAATCTCATTTTTGAATTGGAAAAATATCTAATTTTAAAAGTAAATGGAATGAGTAACAATATTTGATAATTTTTTTTTTTTTTTTTTTAAGATAACTATATTTAACTTTGACAACTAACTAATTTTATTGCAATAACTTTAATATGTACAATTATAATTGATAGAAGAATTAATGTATCACACTGGAAGGTGACTAGATCAATAAACAAAAATAAAAAGGTCTCAGGCTAGAATTTTTTTTTTTTTCCTTATGATAATAACTAATTTTTTTTTTCTCTATTTATAATTCAGTACTATAATTATGTATTGGTTAATGTTTGGGCAAACACAAAAATTGTTCGAGATGCTCTTCAAGTTCGAGAGGTACATACCTTAATTTCTTTTTTGTTAATATTATTATGATGTGCAGAATTAATTAAATATAGAAAGAAATATAATTATAAATTAATATGATAAACAGAATACAACTGGAGTTTGGAAAAGATGTAATGAAACTTTAGCTTATACAAAGACTGTCAGCAGTACTGTTCCCTATCATCAATACCTAAGTGAACAAACACTTCGATCTCTTATTTACAGGTAATTTTTTTTTTTTTTATTGTTTATTTATTTCCCCTCATCCTAATTTAATTTTATTTGAAAGTTAATCTTTCCAAAATAAATATTTATTTTTCTTTATACCTATTAATTGGACCGACAACCTGGCAGCCCCGCATCTATATTACTGGGCATAAGCACACTCTTTATATGTCCGACCCAATACAGTGGGTTGGGCTCAAAATTATTATTAATCTCATTCCTAAAATTATATAAATAGCCACGAGTATTTTTTTTTTTTTTTAATATTTGAGTAAATGAAATGGTTGAAGGGAAGTTTGGGGGAAGGAAAGAAACTACAAAATTTTGATGTCTAAATATATATATATTTTAAATTCATCTAACAATTCATTGTTTACTTCCATAATTTGTTTTTACCCAACATAGGATTTATATATCAGTTTATGCGTCAATACTCACTAAATTTTAATTTGCAACAACAAACTTAATTAACTTTTATTCTGGCATCAATAAAGTAAGTCTCACCCTAATCTATCAAAATCTAGTAGTCTGACCTATTAGTAGGATGTCATGTCAACTCCAACTAATAAAAAAATTGATATGTGTCATCGACATAGCACCCATATGTACAACACTATATGGAAACAATAAAAAAAGTTCAAGAAATCTAGTAGTCTGACCTATTAGTAGGATGTCATGTCAACTCCAACCAATAAAAGAATTAATATGTGTCATCGACATAACACCCATATGTACAACACTATATGGAAACAATAAAAAAAGTTCAAAATATAAAATTGGATGGAGCTGATGTGGTAATACACTAATAAGTAAGATTTGATATTGACTTGTCACGTTATCGTTTTGGGTCCAAATTGGCCCTAATGACCTTTTTAGTCCCTGTCGTATCACTTGATTTCCCTTTTGGTCCCCGTTGTTTCAAAATTACCCTTTTAGTCGCTATGTTATACAAAATTATATCTATTTGAACCATAACTGACCCTTTTGTCCTCAAAACAAAATAAAAATAAAAGGCAAACTGGTCAATTATGGTTCACTTGGGTATGATTTTGAATAGGATAAGCGTTAAAAGGGTAATTTTGAAACGATCAGAGCTAAAAGGACTTAAAAAGATATTTTTGGGTGTCAGATTTTAATAGATTTAGATAAGAATGACTTTATTAACGCCGAAATGAAACTCCTGACAACTTTGTTGATTTTGAAATTAAAGTTTAGGCATGCATAAATAACCCATTATTATAATGATAAAATCATGTTTGACGATTTTTGTTTTGGTGGGTAGTGGTGATCATGATTTGTCAGTCCCCCATATTGGAACACAAGACTGGATTCATTTGCTGAATATGACTGTTAATGAATATTGGCGACCTTGGTTTGTTGATGGTCAAGTTGCTGGGTAAGTTTTTTTGCAAATTTCATTTACTTAATTTCATAATTAATTGAAATCATAATTTCTATGTTATTTGACCCATGACCCATTATTAACTATTAAAATTTATCATAGTTTCAAGAGTATATATGTAGAAAAAACTTTTCAGTATCTTATTAATTATTGATTACATGCAAATGCTTATGATTTCTGCACAATTTAATAATTTTACCACATCGTAGGATGTATACATAACTCTTTTTTTTTTTTTTTTAACCGCAGTTACACGGAGAAGTACATAAATGGTGACTTCACCATGCATTTCGCTACTGTGAAGGTAAGAAAAAAAATAATTATCTGCATTTTGATTAATGGTCTTTTTTCAACAATTAATTCGCTGACAAAATTAATTTATAACAAAAAATTTTGGAATAACTTTCCTAAACTGGATTTTTTTTTTGCTTTTAACTAGTTCAAAAAGTGATATGTGATAGTACGATATATATATATATATATATATATATATATATATATATATATATATATATTTATATCGTACCATGGCACACAACTTAGACCTTTTCTCTAGTTTAGGCCCTCAACTTCACTTTGTAACCAAAATAATAATAATAATAATAATAATACTAAAACTTCACTAAATTATGACAAAAAAAAAAAGTTCATTTTTTAGAAAAAAAAACGATTAAAATAGCTCACTTTTTGTTGGTTTGACTTGATTAATTTATGATCATTGTCTGCATAAAATAAAGTAATACATTAATTTACTCTTAAAATTCTATTACAGGCAAAATATATTAGACGTAAAATTGGTATTTCTTTTTTTTTTTTTTTTTTTCATGTTGACGATGATCATAAACTGGTCAAATATGTTAGGGATATTTTCCAAGTCAATATTGAACTTTTCTATCATACTTGAACATTTTTTTATAACAAAATGATGTTGAGGGGCTAAAATGTGAAAGTACCCTAAATTGGAGGACTACATATATAATTTACCCAAAAATTTTATAGATTTGAAATATAATTTTTTTTTTTTAATTGTGTTTTTATATATGCACAGGGTGCTGGTCATGTTGCTCCAGAGTATAAGCCTACCCAATGTTATGCCATGATTGATCGATTCATGGCTACTTACCCTCTTTAAACCATATACTTTCATGCAAATTTTTAATTGATTGGGGGTGAAATTGGAAATCCATGTATTCTCGTATTAAATTTTGATAAATATGATTAAAGATTCTATAACCCTGAGATTCAATAATTTAAGTAGTAATTCAGATAATTAAGTAACCCATTTATTATAAATAATTGCATTTAGCAAGCTAGGTTCATTATTGGTCTCCATTTCATTATATATTATGTATTATATATTAAATATCTTACTTAAAAAAATGAAAATTCATTGAACCGGAAAAGATGAGCTATACAAATGAGAGGAGAATTCCTATTACTTCATTAGAAGCACTAGCATTAGCTAGAAAATAAGTAACTACATTTGCTATTTACGGACCCACAAGTTGAGGAGAGTAAAATAGAACCAAAATTTCAAACTGATCCGAACTTATTCATTTTATAATTTAGTTTTGTTCGAATTATAATTTTTAAATAATCGATTTTTGAATTGGATCATATTGGTTCGGTTTTAAACCGGAATGAACTAAATTATTTATTAATAATATATTTATATATATATTATTGTTAACAAACTACATTACTTTTGTTATTATATGGCATTATTATAATTTTTGACAAGATATTATATCATTAACATCAAAATAGCATTTTTATTTTATGATATTGCAAGTTAGTTGGACAATTAAATTATAGTTATTTGTATTTTTCTAAATATTCGTATATTATATTATATTATATTATATTATATTATATTATATTATTTATAGGTTGTCATTTTATTTTTTGTACTTTTAGAAAGTAAGTGTAAAATAATAAATCAATTACATGATTATTTAATTTGAATTCTAAAATTCTAAAATTAATTTTACTTGTACATTAGAAAATTTTATTCGATTTATACCCCAACCAAACTGATTTAATTTGGTTCAAATCAAAATATAATTTGGATTAGTTCGGTTCTAAAAATCTCTCTTTATCCGAATCAGATCATTTCTATTCGGATCGAATTTTGATCCAAACCGGTCCATGCTCACCCCTACCGAAAGAACTTATTATATTGAAGCTAATAATTTACAATCATTAACATACAGTCGAAAACTAGACTGGATTAGACCTAACTCAACTAAAACAGAAAGTCGATCTGATCAATTTCCAACCGGTTTTTTTATGATAAAAAACCAATCAATGGATGGTTGAACTAGAAAATTGTGAATTAGAGTAATTTTTGGTTTGCTTAGACTGGTTTTAAAAAATATTATATTTTAATTAAAAATTTAGGTATAACTTTTTTTTTTATTATAATAAAATAAAATTTAAATTTTTTAAAATTATTGTGAATAAGATTGACATTTAATTGTACCTATAAACACTATATTAAATGTATTTAGCTTTTCAATTAATATATTATGCTTAGAATCTTTAGTTTTATAAAATTGTTGTAAATTTTTACATGTTATAAGTTTAAAATGCATAAAATTATATTGTTATTTTAACATATTTTTTATATCTTGGTTCAATTCTGGTTGAATCTGTAACTTTAACCTTCTATCTTTATCGGTTTAATTACAGGTTCAGTTATAAAAATCATGATAAATATCAATCATTTTAAAATACTAAATATTGATTAATTTGAATGAGCGATATTGATAAATGTTCTGTGGGAAAATAATAGAAAAATTAAGTATATATAATTAATAGATTCCACGTATGATAAAATAATAAAACGTACCAGTGGATTGTATTGAATCCTTTTAAGTAACAATAAGATTAAGGTAAACACGTAAAGAATTCGTTTGAAAATTGGATTGACATAACTCATTTAATAAAGGGATTGGAATAACGTATTACACAAATATATATGATCAAGCATATCTTGATATTTTAGTTGGCTAGTGATGGAAATATACCCATATATATCCTTGTTAGTGGAAATGGGTTACCTTTCGTAACGCAGAATCCACAGGAATGAACGCAGTAGAATGATTTACGAGCCGATTGCGTATTACCGATCAACGCGAAACCCACACTGACGTATTCGGGAGGAATCCGTATAATCCACGAACTAAAGCCACAGAACACACACACACACACACACACACACACACACACACACATATATATATATATATATATATATATATATATATATATATATCCTCAGCCTATAAGCTTCTCAGCTTCTAAGCCTCAGTTTATTAGCTTCTCAGCTCATTTGTATTCGCTTGCACTCCTATGAGCGGACCGATTTGCACTGGGTCTGACTGATACAGGAGAATCGGGTCTAAAATCCAACATCTCCCACTCGCACGTAACAGAACAAATCCATTACACCATCTCTTTTATACTGGCAAATAGTTCGTGCGACCAGCATACCTTGAGAGCTATAATGCTCTACACTCGTTGGAGATAGATAGCAGCTCGATGAAAATATCGAAACATTGTATGCCTTATCCTAGATCCCACATCACATCTATTGTAATCCTTTTTATCTCTACAATTTTCTATCATTACAGATATGCACACATGCACAACTACCTAGGTTGTAATGTGTAGAAACTCAAGATGTGAACACATGGTGATCTTCCCCTTTTACTATGTTCTTTTCATGACAATCTAACTCGCCTGTCCAGTCGGGCTTATCCAAGGTCGAATCATACTTGACCCCTTCAAAATCTCCTTCCAAAACAGCCACATTAAACTATACTTCCAGAATAAGTTAGGGTCTTAAGGATAGTTAACTCAACAAAACCTCTGTTTCGTTGCTAGAGTCTCACACTAGGAAAAGTTGAGATCGCTACTTTTCCATCTTAGGGTCGCTATGCACACATGGTATGAAAACATGTGTTATGATGTTCTCTTCTTTCCTCTTGAAAGAAGTGCATGTCTATGTTAAAGTTATACGAAAGCATCGATTAGATGTGCCAAAACATCCAACCTTAGTCCACTTACTTTATAGACTACTTTCGGCTACAAAGACAGAACAGGCTCTTATTGCTTGTAACAAGCCTCTCAGATTACATATAATCTCTTATATACTTGCCTTTTGCATGTATATGTATTTCGCACTTTAATAAAAACCTTTTTTCATAATTCAAGCGAAATGGCTTTTATTATTGAATAAGCTCTTATTTGTTCAAAAACAGCCTCATCCTTTACATTTGTCAACAAATGACAAAATAAGGGTAAACACTCGTGTGAGTGAGCTACTTTTCAGTCCGACATGCATCTCAAAAATATAACAGCAAATATTAATAAGATAATATTTGCACTCGTGTATTGTAAAATTCAAGCTTTATTGAATAATATGTTCTCAAACATACAGAAATATGTAATTCAGATCCTACGCAAACCGTGGGATCTTACATGTTTTACAAAAACATCTCTCATGACAAGTTTAGTTAATGGATCTGCTACCATGTCATGAGTCGATAAATATTTCAAATTAACTTCTTTGCGTTCTATTAAGTCCCTAACAAAATTATACTTAATCTCTATGTGCTTTGTTTGCTATGGAAATTTTTATCCTTAGCAAACGCAATAGCAGATTGACTATCGCTGTTTATCACCATTGGAGCATTTGAGGAAGTAATACATAAATGGTTCATAAACCTATTTAACTACACTCCCTCTTGAACTGCGGATGAGTATGACACATACTCCGCTTCCATCTTGGATATGGCAATACAGGTGTGAGCGGACGACCTTTTAGAGAAGATAAGAGGAACGCGGCGAAGCGAACCGGAGAAAAAGAATTAGGAGTTTGGATTGTTTTGAAAACGAGCTTCCATCTTACTTAGGAAAACCATTGATTTGTTTGGAAATCCTTTTTTGTAGAAAACCCTTCCTTTAAATGTAAGTTTTTGGAAAACTAGTTTTGCATTTTAGAATATCCCATTTTATTAACTTAAAGACCTTGAAACCTAAATTTCAAGATCAGTGACAGAGTCGCCACCCGGATCAGCTCATCCGAGAAATTCCAGTACAGCTCCCCACCAAGCATAGACTTCTGTACCTAATCCAGAGATTTAGGGTTCGGGCAACTTACCTATTCAACCTCAAGTTTGCTTTCATTAATAAGTGCATATGACAATATTTTACTCACTTAATTCTCTACCCATTTTATCTTGTATTATTTAGCCCATTCTCATTCAGATGACATAAATAAAGTGCATAAAATTAAAGTGCAAGAATATAAACCATACATCCAAAATAAACCAAAGGGAAATAGAGACCACTTATTACAACCCAAAAAGAGAAAAACTCTCATCCTCACCAATACAATCGCCTAGATACATGAATATCTAAAAAAATTACAATCACCTAGGATACGCGAGTTAATCAATAAAAAACATCCAAAATGATAAAAAATAAAGAAAAATAAAAGCTGCAAAAAAAAAATGGTTAGCACAATTATATTACAAACACAAATAGGCTCATACAGGACAGAATGGGGATTTCAGGAAGCGGAAGCATGCATTTAGGGGATAACCGAGAAGTCCGGGTGACTTACTCGGTTAGACTTGGAAAACCATTTTTGAAACACCTTGTAGGTTTTGTTATTGAAAACATTTTGAAAAACGATTTGGCTCAATTACATGCAAATTTCTCCATTTAGTGGGTCGGTTATCCCGGAACTCGGGGTTCCGTTCATGGGGGTTCCTAATTCCAAACATCCATCCAAGGTTTAAAATAGTAAATGCATAAAAAACAGGTTTGATTTTGAAGACAGTATCATGCGGCGACGTCCGTGTGGGTTGTCCCGTGTGTGAGCGCGGGTTTTTCCTGACCTCCATGATGAAACCCTTTGTTACCAACTAGGGTTTGAGAACTGCGAACAATGACTGGAATACCTTTGAACAACCTGAAATCCGAAGATGCCCCTGGCCCGAAATCTCCCGATAGGCCCGACAAGTTATCATAAAGTTTGGGGATGAGCGATGACTATAGGCAAAAGTGCTTAGGACGCGTTTGAAATGAATTTTTGAGAAACAGAAGCATTAAGTCGCCCTACCTTAGCTAAAGTCATGCGACCTCAGTAAAATTCTAAGGTATAGTCATGCGACCTTAGTATATAGTTAGGCGACCTTATTAATAAAATCAGAAAAAAATAAAAAAAGTCAAAAACTCATTTAATGCTCCTTTTTTGCCCACAATTTCGGATTTTAAAAGAGGATTTCAGGGCATGGGCAGGCCATACTCACCCATTCTCATCCATGCTTCATAATTTTGGGACTTAAGAGAAAAAAACTAGAGAGAGAAAAAAGAATTCTAGAGAGAGAGAGCAATTTGAGAGAAAATCAAGAGGTTTGGGTTGAAAATCAATCAAAAAACAAGGGAAACACATAGTGACACTTATAATCTTGCACTTCTTCACTTGTCAGGTTTGTTTCGGAGGTGAACAGTGCAATCCGGGACGCGTATTCGTGGATTTCGGGGAGTTCCAATTGGAGGCCGGCGTCCAAATCCGCTTTCCAACAGTCAAAAGAGGCTGGAACATCAAAGAGGTAAGCTGAGAGGCCTTAAAACCTAGCTTTGGTTTGATTTTTGGTTGTTTTTGTGAATGATTTTGTGAAAATCCGGATTCTGGAACCCTAGGTATAGTCGCCCGACCTTATATAAGGTCGCGCGACTATACATGCCTTAAGGACTATAATCGCAAGACCATAGCACTCAGGGCAGAACCCCTTTTTTTTATTTATTTGGCCCTGGGCTTCTGGAACTCTTTATATTCGACTCCATAGATATGTTTTCGGCCAGAAATGTTATATGTGGGTGATATGGAGTATTTTTGGTTCCCAGGAATGTTAAAAAAGCCAAAGTCGGGATCTTTTAGTAATTTGTGTTTTTATCGAAAATCGAGATTCATTAATCGATTCCGGGCATGGATTTGTTGTTGATTGGCCCCTTAAAAATTTTAGTAAGGACAGAAGTTACTAAAAGTGTAAAAGAAAAGTCGAAAAAGTGAATTTTCGGGAACCGAAAGCCGAACAGAAGTTATAGTCGGCCAACCATAGATATAGTCACCTGACTTTGTACTAAAGTTGCGCGACTATATACATAGTCGTGCGACTATAAGAAAGGAAGCAGAATCCCGAGATGGCCCAAACGGGCCTCGTTTCGAGATTTTGCCTCCCGGTTCGGTTTCCAAAAATGAATTTTGTTGTGTTTATCGCTTTCAGATCCTAGGGGAGTTTTGATGATTAAGACCCTATGAACGGGACCTCGAGTCCAGGGCTATCCGACCCGCGAAATGATAAAAAAATGCATGTAATCAAGCCAAATGGTTTCAAAATTGGTTTTTATTTCACAAAAACTTACAGGGTGCTTTTTCCAAAACCGGTTTTCCAGGTCTAACTGGTCGGTCGCCCAGACTGCCCGGTTACCCCCTCATGAATGCCCTCTATTCATTTAAATCCCAATTCTGTCCTTATTTGAGTCCTATGTGTGCTGTGTTTATTATATTGTGCTAACGAGTATTTGGTTGCAGCTTTTATTTTCCATTTTAAATGTAATTATCTTTAGATCATCGCGTAAATTAAGTGATTGTATTTTTATTAGATCATCGTGTATTTTAGGCGATTGTAAAGTGAGGATGAGAGTTTTTTTTTTACTTTCTCGGGTTGTATAATTGGCCATTACTTTACTTTTCCGCATTGTGAATGGTTTATTTTCCTGCACTTTATTTTTCTGTTAAATGAATGAGCATGGGATTCTAAATTGAAAAAAAAAAAAAATGTGTAAATAAGCGAACAAGATAAGTCATATGAAATAATTAAATGAAAATTAGTGAGGTTAAAGTAAGTAGGCTTCCCGAACCCTGAATCTCTGGATTAGATACAGTAGTCTATACTTGGTAGGGAGCTGTACCGGAATTTCCCGGATGAGCTGATCCGGGTGGCGACTCTGTCACTGATCTTGAAATTTAGGTTTCGAGGTCTTTAAGTAATAAAATGGGAAAATGCTTTCTACAAAACGAATTTCAAAACGAACGAATGGTTTTTCCCTAAAAGCAAGATAAACAAAACCCGTTTTCCCAAAATCTCACAAAAGAACATCTTCTTCTTATTCCCCGATTTGCTTCACCGCGTCCCGCTAAAAAGGTCGTCCGCTCACACCGTGATTCTACCTTCTTCTGGAAACTACAGCCATGCAGCTTAGTTAGAGCTGCACGGCTATAAAACTATAGCAGTGCGGTTGTAGAACTACATGATGCGGAATTCCATACCGTGCTAAGACGAACTTGGTCGTTTTTTCCTTTTTATTTTATTTTATTTTATTTTATTTTATTTTATTTTTTATTTTTGAAGAGATTCAATATTGGACCCATAATCTTCCACCTCCACATTGAGAGACGTACCGATCGAGCTGCACCCAATTGGTCCCCTTCCTTAAACTTCTAAGCTCACTCTGGTCCAAGTCTACTGAGCTTCTGTTTGACAGGTCTCATCTTTGGATCTGTCAGAATTCTGTGTTCTGTAATCTCTTTGTCAACCCCAGGCATATCCTCGTAGGAGCGGGCAAAGGCTTTTGTGTGCTTTTACAGTACTTTTTCAATTTCTTTTCTCTCAATAGGAGTGAGGTCTTTTGAGACGGATATCATTTTTGAGTCATCATTTGTCCCTAGATTCATTTTATGCAATGATGCATTATGTATGCTAAAGACATTAAATGAATGATTGTACGTATGCATAGTTCCATCCAGAGGAAACATCACACAAGTAATCGAAATCAAATTGCATTGAATGCCTATGGGCTGAATTGTTCATATAATGAAATAGAAAAGAACAGACACATTAAAATGGTTATCATCCTCCACATGCGAAGGGTCTTCTTTAGTTGTAGCATCATCAACTTCATAGTGGATTTGGACCCCTAAAGTTAGGCAAGGGGCTACTTCAAACACTTGCCTTCAAGGGTGGCTCGACAATCTTTTTATCAGCAATCAACTGTTGAATAGCCTTTATTAAACTGGTGCATTCACTTGTGCGATGACCCGCTATCACATGGTAGGTACAGAAGTTGTCTTTTTCTGATTCAGACAGAGGAACATATGGCTTTAAACTCTGAAGTAAACCAGCTTTCCTATACTTGGCAAAGATACGAGGCAAAGGCTTTGCCCATGGGTTAGTGAGCCTCCGAGGGGTTACTGATTGTGTACCTTGAGCTATAGCAGCCACACCTGCTTTTGTCACCCGATCTAATACTGCATTCTGAGTCGGTTTTGAAATAGACCCAAACGGCGTGGTTACAGAGCTACCAGCCTTGTAACCTTCTGTGTACCTTTGGCCACCTCAATAAGTGCCCAAGCTCTATTTGTTCATGTGATCTTCCTCTTCGTACCCTTTGATACGTTTGGCAAACTCAACGACATCATTGAAAGTGTGGAACCTATTCAGTTTCATTTTCTCCATATAAAGGGGCAAGCTACCATCAACCAGCTTCGCAACAAGGGACTCTGACTTTGAAGCCTCGTCTACAGCATCCATCCATCTCTTATAGTAAGACAAGAAGGATTCATTTGGCTTCTAGCGCATTCTTTCTAAATCCTCCAGAGTAGTTTCTACCTGAGTGTTATAGGCATACTGCTTGAAAAATGCCTCAGATAAATCTTCCCATGTGTAGCAGGTATAACTTGTCATTTTCGAATACCACTTAGCAGCATCATCTCTCAAGGTAGTCGGGAACAGATTCAGAAGGTGATTCTTTCCAATTCCCAGACTGGACATTTTCGAATACCACATAGCTATCCAAGTGAGCCTCTGGTGGACCTTCCCCAATGTACAGGGGTAAATATGGCATATAAAGAACTACCGGTAACGATTCCCCCCCTTCTGCCATCGGAGAAGATGAGTCAGCACACTTGATGGGATTGTAATGTACCATCTCTTTCAGTTTTAGCAGCAAAGCCCCTAAGTCAGGAAATTTCCCCTTGAGACGCTTTTCTGTAACTATCTTGATCGGAGCTCCCCTAGCTCTATCAAAAGCTTTATTTTGCTCAGCATGCCGATCAACTTCTTTATGAGGAAGAACTCCTCTACTAATTTTTGGAACACTTCTTCATGAGCTAGGGGCTCGGTCGAATGGCCTGACCCGCATTGGTGGTCATTACAACTTGTATTTGCTCTCTCAAAGTGGCCTTAAATCTATCTGAGTTCAATAGGGCATTTACAAATGCGTTCATGTCAAAAGTAGGGACCTCCACTGGTCCCATTTCTATTCTATTTACTTCTTCTAGCACAAACTGACTGTCAATTGGTAGAGAAGGTAACTGACCCTCGGACCCTTGCTCTGATTCTGAATCTGAAGTGACCTTTATCTCTTCCATGGTGCCTAGTTCTGGCTGAACTGACTGAGCTAACTGATCAGATTCTGGTTCAACACGTACTAATCGCTTCGAAGTTCGACTCCAAATTGCACATTCAACATAAGGTTAGAACGGTGGATGGATGTCGTGAGCCTAGACGCGACATACTAAGTGATGTGTATGGTATGATCGTGGGATGACTATGGTTGAATGATGCCTCATGAGTGAGAATGGTAATGAGGATGATATTTATGTTTTCATTCTTTTTACTTTAGACGTTCTAAGAATACCCAATGCCATGCGAAAGACAATGCAAGGATTTTCGCGTGTGAGCCATCACGTGGACAGAGGTTCGACGCTTTTGGGGCACCTAGTGGATGTCATGAAATGGTCGCATGTGTACCGACACAAGGACAGAGATTCGATGCTTTATAGGTCAATGAAGTGATATGGA
The DNA here is from genome assembly GCA_039660915.1 of Euphorbia tirucalli. NCBI lineage: Eukaryota > Viridiplantae > Streptophyta > Magnoliopsida > Malpighiales > Euphorbiaceae > Euphorbia > Euphorbia tirucalli. The sequence continues at coordinate 19,245,397 of CM077634.1, read as the reverse complement.
ATGGTCACATGGGGGCCATCCCACGAACAAAGTTTTAATGCTTTTAGGGCATCTTGGATGAAATGATGTTACAAACAGGTTACGTGTGAATAGAGACATGGACAGAGGTTTGGTGTTCATGGAACACCTTGCATGATTTGGTAATGTCAAGAAATGCCCCTATGTGTGTAGTCATCTGGTACTGGTGGAGTACCTCAATTGATTCAACAATGTTATGAAATGATCCGATGTGGATCACGACACACAAGCAAGACTTCGGCATCACCATGACGCCAATAATGAATGGGTATGATGTCATGTAGTGTTATCATGTGAAGCACCACATGAACATAGACCTAAGACTATTGTGGTCCTCTAGTGAACGAAATGGTCTAGTGAAATGGCCAAGTGCAATCCGGTGCACGGGCAGAATACGAGTAGTTCTGGGACACCCGATATGTTATGAAATGAAATGATCGTGATAGGCATTCTCAGAACGTCCTTCATTAAATGGAATGAGATGATATGATATGGATGTTCATATCACACAGGATGCAAATGGCTGCACAAAGACGTGGTTAGGATGCATGACATACAGGATGATGTCATGTATGCTTCATGGAAATGTCAACACACGAGATAGCACACAAATAAAATGTCGTGGCTGCACGAAGATGTGGTTAGCATCAATGTCATACATATGTTCATGTCTTGAAAAATGGCTGCACAAAGATATGATTAGAATGGCACATGAATGATCATGCGTGTTTTATGCTTCGTGAAAAGGTCAAATAAAACCACCATAGAACAAACGTTAGCACACGCAACAATATGCTCACCCTTCCAAACTTATTTCTCCTTTTGATTGGTCTGCATTCTTCCAAGGTGTTGGGTCTCTTTGGCATTAACAAGGGATACCAAAGGTGTTCTCTCAATGTCTAATTTTGAATTTATGTTTTGGTAACCCTAAGGGGAAATTACTAGGTCATTATATATGGGCCAAAGTCAATCCAAGGGTTGTACAGGTCCCCATAACGAAAATACACTCCTCCACATAGAACATGAGAGGTTCATGCGATGCTATGAGTGGTTTACCCCTTCCGGTGCCTCCAATCCTGGCAGAAGAGGTAGGTCACCTTCTAAAGTAAATCGGACTTATCAGTGAGTTTGAGGGGTTAAGAAGAAGAAAATGTCATGCTATGCAAGTGTGAGTAAAATATGGTACTATAAACTAGTAAATGACTGCAAGTGAGGTAATATTTCATTAGTTGCCTAAGTTCCTTAAGTTTATATAAAAACTTTTTAAGAAACAACATCCCCAGCAGAGTTGCCACTATGAGCAGAAGACCTTTTAGAGAAGAAAAGTGAAACACGGCAAAGCGAACTGGGGAAAAAGAATTAGGAGTTTGGATTGTTTTGAAAACGGGCTTTCATCTTGCTTAGGAAAACCATTGATTTGTTTGGAAATCCTTTTTGTAGAAAACCTTTCCTTTAAATGTGAGTTTTTGGAAAACTGGTTTTGCATTTTAGAAAATCCTATTTTATTAACTTAAAGACCTCAAAACCTAAATTTCAAGATTAGTGACAGAGTCGCTACCCAGATCAGCTCATCAAAGAAATTCTGGTACAGCTCCCTACCTAGCGTAGACTTCTGTACCTAATCCAGAGATTTAGGGTTTGGGCAACTTACCTATTCAACCTCAAGTTTGCTTTCATTCATAAGTGCATAGGACAATATTTTACTCACTTAATTCTCTACCCATTCTATCTTGTATTATTTAGCCCATGCTTATTCAGATGACATAAATAAAGTGCATAAAATTAAAGTGCAGGAATATAAACCATACATTCAAAATAAACCAAAGGGAAATAGAGGCCACTTATTACAACCCAAAAAGAGAAAAACGCTCATCCTTACCAATACAATCGCCTAGATACACGAATATCTAAAAAAATTACAATCGCCTAGGATACACGAGTTTATCTATAAAATATATCCAAAATGATAAAAAAATAAAAATAAAAGCTGTAAAACAAATGGTTAGCATAATTACATTACAAATACAAATAGGACTCATACAGGACATAATAGGGATTTCAGGAAGCAGGAGCATGCATTTAGGGGATAACCAAGAAGTCCGAGCGACTTACTCGGTTAGACCTAGAAAACCATTTTTGAAACAACCAGTAGGTTTTATGCTTGAAAACATTTTGAAAAACGATTTGGCTCAATTACATGCTAATTTCTCCGTTAGTGGGTCGGTTATCCCGGAACTCGAGGTTCCATTCGTGGGGTTCCTAATTCCAAACATCCATCTAAAGTCTAAAACAGTAAACACATAAAAAACAGGTTTGATTTTGAAGACAGCATCATGCGACGATGTCTATGTAGGTCGTCCCGTGATTCTACCTTCTTCAAGAAACTATAGCCGTGTGGCTCAGTTAGAGCTGCGCGGCTATAAAACTACAGTCGTACGGCTGTAGAACTACTGCCATGCGTCTGTAGTATCTAGAACCTAAAATTAGTTTTCTTCATTTTTAAAATCATTGTTTTTATCATTTTCAATGATTTCTATAGACTTTATGGAACCTAGGGGTGTACTAAAACTAGACAGTGAACCCGATTTGGATTGAACAACCCCGGATTTCAAAATCGAAATCAAATAAACCAAAAATCTCACATCGCATTCTAGGAAAACTGAAACCAAAATTGAAAATGTAACAGATGTGATTAGGACTGAAATAGTTCATAACAAAACAAACAAAATGGAAATCTGACTGCTTTCGGTCAATTTAGGGCTTTTCAGGTTTTTGTCTTGAAGAACATAGCCGTGCAGCTCTAGTATTTTAGCTGCTCGGCTCTGTTCTAAGGGATTACAGCCGCTCGGCTCTAGTTAGAGCCATGCGGCTGAAATGAAACAGCCAGTTCTAGAAATTTTGCAGAATGCAAAGAAATCAAACACAAATCAAACAAGTATGAGTTTAAGGCCTCTCAGAGTTTACCTTATTGGTGTTCTAGCATGTTTGATGACCGGAGTGGATTGGAAAGCCGAAATCCACCTAGAATCTCACAAACGCCTCCGAAACTTCAAATATATATCCCTAGTCAATCCGAATATAACCCGAGAACAATCTCAAACGAATGTGATACGATCAATAACTCTCACCCTAGGTGCTTCTAGTGTGCTTTCTCTCTGTGTTTGGAGTTTTTGCTTTGGTTTCCCTCTTTTTGGTTTTTCTTTGCTTTCTCTCCTGATTCCTCTCAATTCTGTTTTATTATGTTGTCCCCCCCTTTTTTTTATTTCTCTGCTATCGAAAGACCTAAACATAGTAGAGAATCCTCCTCAATTAAGGAGTTTCCGCCCTGTCAAATACTAACTCTGGCTGTTTAGGAAAATTTCTGTCCACTCGATAGAGCTGCGCAACTATAAGGTTACAGCCGTGCAGCTCTAGGATTACAACTGTGCATCTATAGTTGTGAAACTACAGCCGTGAGGCTCTAATTAGAGCCATGACAGATTCTCCTAAATACCACACTCATCTCTAAGCCCTTTGATCACTAGAAGGACCTTTCTCGGGGTTTCGGATCCAGGACCGTTCAGATTTCAAAGTGTTTGAGACATTCCAGGAAACATCCCGCTCATTCCCAAGTCTAACTCACATTCGTCAATCTAACAGGTAACATAGGATTCTCATCACAGAGGTCGGGAAAACCCGTGCTCACAACAGGTTTGTTTCTTACTGCTCCATGATATTGCACCATTACTAAGCAAGACAACAAAACCAGATGTGGATTTCATCTCATCCATATCTCCTGCCCAATCTACATCTGTGTATCCTCTTAATTGCAGATCCTTGCCTTAATAACATAGAGAGTAATCCACAGTGGCTTTGAGATACCTTAGTATCCTTTTTACCACTGTCCAATATGCTTGTCCAAGATTGGACTGATATCTACTCACCATGCCAACTGCATGACAGATTTCAGATCTTGTACACATCATAGCATACATGAGGCTGCCCACAACACTTGCATAAGGAACATTTTTCATCCGATCAGTTTCTTATTGTGTTTTGGGACACATATCAGCATTAAGGGTCACTCCCTTAGACATTGGGCAATCTACAGGTTTATAGTTACTCATATTGAAATGTTCAAGAACCTTGTTAATATATGTCTCATGAGATAATGCCAATGATTTCTTTGAACGATCCCTTGAAATCTGAACTCCAAGAATTAAAGAAGCTTCACCCATATCTTTCATTTCAAAACTTGAGGTTAACCAAGCTTTGATTTGATTCACATATTCCATATCATTTCCTACAATCCGAATGTCATCAATATATAATGACATAATCATAAATCTACTTCCAGAGCTTTTCTTATAAACAGAATGATCTTCTTCAATCACCTTAAAGCCATTCGATGCCATCACATTATGAAATCGAAAGTACCATTATCTGGAAGACTGTTTAAGGCCCTAAATTGATCTTATCAATTTGAAAACCTTTTGTTCATTGCCTTTTATGATGAAACCTACAGGTTGATCCATGTAGATTTCTTCATCCAATTCTCCTTTGAGAAAAGCAGTCTTAACATCTATTTGATGTAGCTCTAGGTCCAGACTTGCTACTATAGCCAGGATTAATCTTATGGATGTGAACCTCACAACAGGTGAGAAAGTTTCCTCATAATCTATTCCTTCCTATTGTGTATAGCCCTTAGCATCTAGGCGGGCCTTGTATCTTTCGATACCGCTATTAGTCTTACGCTTGATCTTGAGAACCCATTTGTTCCCAATAACTTTTCTTCCCTTTGGTAGATCAACTAGTTCCTAAAACTTTGTTAGATTTCATGGAAGCCATTTCTTCTTCCATAGCCTTAACCCATTCATTTCTTGTGGGGCATGAGAGAGCTTCATTGTAATTTCTAGGCTTATCATCATCTTGTGGGATGACTAAAAGAGACGTGCTTTTGATACTAAATCATCGGCATTTGACTCTTTGTCATTTAGTTTTTTATGGTATTGAATCCTGATAAACATGTCTCATATATTCATCGTAATTCGGTATGCTCCCACTAGGACTATGTTCCATACTCCCATTGAAGTCTAGATTCACATGCTCACTAGAAATTGAAGTTTGATCTAGACTTTCATCTTGATCATTTGCAACGTCTCCCACTTGAAAGGAGAGATCCGTTAGATTCCAATTTCTCATAAAGTGGTAAATCATGGTCCACCTCACCTGATTTAGCGAACTCATTCTCTAAGAAAATGAAATCACGTGATTCAAACTCTGTCACTTTTCTGTCTTCAATTTCTCCTACTAAGACATATCATTTTAATACATCTGGATACCTTATAAAGATGCACTTTTTGCCTCTTGAGCCTAGTTTCCCAAACTTACTCGAGGTACTGTGGGCGAAAACATTACAACCCCATGGTTTGAGGTTACTTAAATCCGGTTTTTGACCCATCCACAGCTCATAAGGAGTGGATGTGATAGATTTGGAAGGCATTCTGTTGAGAACATACGCAGCTATAAGCAACGCATCTCCCCAATAGGAGACAAGCAAATTTACTGCAACCATCATTGATCTAACCATATCAAGAAGAGTTCTATTTCTCCTCTCAGCAACACCATTTTGTTGTAGAGTGTAAGGAATCGACAACTGATGTATAATTCCTTTTTCATCACATAAAACTTTAAATTCATTCGATAGATATTCCCGACCACGGTTAGTTCTCAAAGTTTTGATTTTGACATTTAATTGATTCTCAATAAGTTTTATAAATGTCTTCAAGCAACTTAAAGCTTCAGATTTGTGAGACATCAAATAAATATGACCATACCTGGTATAGCCATCAATAAAAGTGATGAAATAATAGGCTACATGCCTTGCCCTCACGTTCACAGGACCACATACGTCAGAATGGATTAATTGTAAAGGCAACTTTGCCCTAATTGCCTTTCCAAATGGTTTCTTACACATTTTTCCTTTAAGACATGATTCATAGGGAGGTAATTCAACCTTAGTTAAACTGCCAATAACCCTAATTTAGCTAACCTGCTCATCCGGTCTTGGCCAATATGGTTTAACCTAGCATGCCATATTACATCTTTATTATCTCTATCGCGCATAGAAGTAGAGGCAGATAGTAAGAAAAATACATTATTATTATTATTTATTGGATCAATATCCAAAATAAGCAAATCATTTGAAATATGTCCCGAACCATAAAAGGTTTCGGCCAAACACATACGCAAACTGTTATTATCCAAGAATAAATTGAATCCTATATTCAATAGAGCTGAAACAGAAACTAAATTCCTTTGAATTTCGGGAGCAAATAAAACATCATGCAGGAGAAGGGTCTAACCACCTTTTAGAATTAATCTACAAGTGCCAATCCCTTGGACTTCAACTTTCGAGTTGTTTCCAACATAGATCCACTTTGATACTAATGAGATTCGATAGAACTCAATGAAGGAACCTCAGTCCCTTATCACATGGTCCGTTGCACTTGAATCAACAATCCACATAGGATCATATTCAGCTAGATTAACCATACTAGATACACATAATTTACTCACACTTGAGTTTTTAATATGTACCTTGGCCTCAGACTTGCAGTCTTTGGCATAATGCCCCTTTTCTTGGTAATTTAAGCATTTCAATCTTGAAATGTTCACTTTTCTAGTTTTTTTTTTTAATTTTTCCATTTCTTTTCAGCTTTCTTGGGCTCACTAGCCTACTCTTTGCCTTTGTCGTAGAAGCGCTTATGCTTCTTGCCAGAACTTTTTCCAGCAGATGTATAGTTCGCCTGAGCATTGGCCTTAATCGATGCTAGGCGATCCTCCTCCAACTCAAAGTGGTGAGCAAAATCTTTGAAAGTCTTAATACTTTCAGTATAAGTAAGGTGCATCTTCATATGCTCCCAACCGTTAGGCAAAGAGTAAATAACAACCTGAACTTTTTGCTCTTCGGTCAACTTATGACCTATATCGCTAAGTTCACTGATCATGTTAGACATTTCTCTTAAATGTCTTTTCATTGTAAAATTAGGATGTTCTTGTAAGTGTCAAGCTTAATCATCAGAAAGCGAAGTTTTATCAAAGACACACCTCCAAACTTTTCTTTCAGACCTTTCCACAGATCGCTTGCGTTCTCAAACTTATGAAATTGTTTAGCGATGTCATCATCCGTTGCACTCAACAAGATGAGACAGGCAATGGAATTAATCTTTTTTCAAGCTTCAAAAGCTTCTCTGTCCCTCCTATGTTGAGCAGTATTCCCTTCTTTAGGTTCGGTCATAACCGTCACCAGGGAATCTAGAAGATCTTGATCCTCTAGTACATATTGGATCCTCGTGCTCCAGGTCTCATAATTGTCTCTATTCAATCTGAGATCCTTATTCAAATCGGCCACAATCGATTTGCTAATAGATGCCATTTTGTTGATCTACAACATATGTAGTAGCATGACTTATTAGAAGTTAAAACAATACACGAATATTCAATACACAACCAATATTCAATTAGTAAAGTCTTACACTAGAATTCAATTTGAAAAAGAGACCTTAAAGGCTCTAATTACCCTCTAAATTTTAATGTTCAACCTTACTAATAAAATATATATGCGTAATGAACTCGATTAATGGATTTAATCTCATAACTCTTTCGTGAGAAAAAAATTATTATTATTTATGTTGATTTAATTTTATTATTATCCAAAATAATAAAACCAAATAAACATCCTCAAATATTTATTTAAGCAACATAAAAAAATAATAATTAATCAATAATCAATTATAAAAAAATAAGACAAATTTATTTTCTATAATTATCATTTTGAACAATATCAAATAGTTCAAATAGAGAAACTAATTCTCTAAACAAAATTAATTTTAGTCCGAAAATGTCCTTATGACATTACTCCCAAAAACCTCTACACAGGCCTCCTGCCCAAATGCACCCATGCAATTTTCTTTCTTGCAATATGATAATGTAATGAACAATTTCCTCATTATCATTTCACTGATCAATATGGCTTATTTTGTGATTTTTGATATCCCTTGGGACATCAGGTGACTTATAGAATTCAAATCATTATTGTAATACATTTAGGATAAACAAAATAAAGATTAATGTACTTATACATGTTCTTTAATGATCGAACACATCTCAATATATTCAATTCAGATAAAAATTACCCCACTGATTTTTTGGATTTTCTAAAAATTTTATTAATTTTATGGAATTTTTCATAAACAGAAAATAATTTTTATATAATTTTCTAATATTGAAAATACGAAATAATATTTTCTGGTCACCAAAAAATTAAACAAAATTCACCAAAAAATCAGAAAAATCACAAAAACCCAATCTGCAGGAAAATGGCGATAGAAAGTCGCTGGGAAGACACTGCACGCGCTGGTGCGCACGGCTTACATGCCCCCGGTGGCACATGTTGATTGCACCGACAGTCGCCACATGGCTGACGTGGACCCATCTGAGCGCACCACGTGGCGTCTGAGCCAACGCCTCATTTGGCGTATGTGGGGCTCATGTGCCACATGGCGCTCTCTGATTGGACCGATAGTCGCTACGTGGTCTAATCCGAACGAGCCACGTGGCTCGTGCTTCTGTTTCTCATCGCTGGCGCGTGAATTCCATGGGTGGCGCGTGCACTTCACATACCGCTTTTCTAGCGTTTCCAGACCACGAAATTCCATCCGTCCTATTGTAATACCCCGAAAATTCAATAAGCATTAATATTTAAAAAGTGATATTATAATTTGAGGATTTTTGTGGAATAGAAAGTTCTGGGGGTAAAAATTTTATGCACAATAAGGATATAATTGAAAAGAATTAAAAGTTATGTGGAAGAATTTAGAAATTAAAAATATATTAATTTAAGGGTAAAATTGTAATTTTATAGAAAGATATTTTTATAAAATAAAATAAATATATAATGAAAAGAGGAGAAGAGGGCGGATTAAAAAAGAAAAGAGGAAACAGGGGAAAAAGCTATAGGCTTCTCTGCCTCCATCAACAATTTCTTTCTTCCTCTCCCTACTTAAGCTCAATTCTTCCCCATACGACCTCCGTTTTTCGAGTTTTTGGTACCGAATTGAAGCTAATGACATGTAATATAAATAGATGTAAGTTCTAAGGTGCAAAATTTAGTGTTTGGAAGGGTATTAAGGAGAAGAAAATTTGTAACTATGGCTGTCACCCCCATTTCTACATGTTGCAGCCTTAGTTTTGAAAATTTGACTTCAAAAATGAACTTAGGACACCAAAGAACCTTTGGGTAAGGTGGAAGTCGAAGCTCTCAAGGTAGCTTGGCCGGTGGTCGGAGCTTCGCCGGAGAAAATATGATTTTTCTCTAATCCGTTGATTTCCCAGTTGTTTTAATGTGAAACAAAAGTACTTTTGAGCTCCTGGAATTACAAGGGGCGTGATGATGTACTTGGTTTGCTCATGGGTCAAAATTCAAATTTCCGGCCACCGTGCGTGGTGGCAACGGCAGAGTTTTCCGGTGAGGTACAGTAATTATAAAATTAAGTCTAGAAAATTTTAAATAATTATTTAGAGCAACTTTAATTCTTGGAGTTTTTGGTGATTTCTAGTATATTATTTCCTATTGATTATTAAACGTTGTTAAATTACCCAATATTGTTTGTTAATTAGTTTAATTGGTAGTTATATACGGAAAAAGATATGAGAAATAATCTAGAAGTGCATATGGTTGAGTTGAATTCGAGATCAATTTGGTAGATTGGATTTTATATGAATAATGTTATATGCATGAGTTTTATTTCTTTTAAGGTATTAGAAGGTTATTTAATTTTCTAAAGTAAGATTTAGTACAAGAATTTCAAAGTTGTTCCCGGTGAATATAAACAACATGGTTTGATTCATAATTGATTAAGTTGGTTATGAGTATACACACACACACACACACACACACACACACACACACACACACACACACACACACACACACACACACACATATATATATATATATATATATTGCCTCTAATATAATGGGCATATTTGACAAGTATTTGGGTTGTGTAACATGATTTATTAGAATTCTTCTAAAGATATTACTTAATTATCTTAGAAAAATAGAGGATTGTAGTCATGAATATAATAATATTAGAAACTATGTTTTGTGTACAGTTGAGAACGGTCGAATTTTATGAAAATTTAAGTAGAACTACGTGACTTTGATTCCCAAATTGAAATTTGGGATACGTAGGAAGCTTGATAATTAATAGTTATCAAGTCCAAGCCAAGAAAGTAGATTATATTAGATAGAGATATGTGAGCATTTTTAATCTAGCATTTACGTTCATAACATATTTTCAAAGTGTAATTCTATTACATGATTATTATAATTATTTCATTAAGAGTGGTGCCTATATTTATTATATATCTATAAATTTCCAATTGTGGTTTAAATACGTGTTGTGGACATGCTTCCTAGTAAGCGGCAGCAGGACCTGGTGCGCACAGGTACTATCGGGTTTATGGGATATAAGTATGAGATTGATGTGGATTATGGATAAGCTCGGTTGAGTTATTCTCGGGCTATATGATATTTTGGAATTGGAATTAAGTGAGGCTGGGTATGGGTTCGGTTTAGTTATTCTCGGTCCTCCAGCCGACTGGGTGCGGGTTCGGTTGAGATATTCTCGGTCCCCCAATCATTGAATTTAAGAGAGCATGATGGCTATATAGATGATGATATGTTAGGTATTGAGGTTTAGGGTCCACAACGTATGGAAACCACATATGGATATATTGATATAAAGATTTATTATTTGTTCTATAGCATTCGGGTGTGTGTAGTATATTTAGATATGTATAGTATTGCGTGACCGAATGAGTGATAAATTACTCATGCATTGCACATAATTAGCACACTAAGTGAGGTCTAACCCCCTAAATTTTCCAGATGACTAGTAGTGAGTTATTGCCTAAGACCTTCCTCCGGGCATTGCCGTTATCTTTATTATGTAGATTTATTATTAATCGTATTTTATGTATTAAATTCTAGACGGTAGTACCAGATTAAGGACTATGTTTCAAGTGGGGTATGTTAAAATGTTTCAAGTGAGGTATGTTAAAAGGTTTCAATTTGACAAACAATGATGAATTTAATTAATGTGTGATTGTGTATTTAATATTGATTATGGTTTAAGGCTTACTACGGGTTCCGGTGGCATTAAGCTTACCCGTTCCCTAGCGCCGGTCAAGGTCCGAGGGATGGGTCGTGACAAAGTTGGTATCAGAGCTTAGGTTACAATTCCTTCGGACCTAGTGTGGATGAAGATGATAATTGATGAGGATAAATTAGATATTATGTTAGGAATATAAAGTCTAAGATCATTACATTGTGAATGATTGGGGGTATTCTAATCTAGATAGTTTGGTACTTTCTGGCTCAAAGATTAGTGGTCGACTAGACCCAGAATTGCATTTCTATTTGACTAGCTGTATATTCTAGTAAAATGTGTAGTTGATTAATTTGATTCTATAAAAAAAATAATTAAAAGGGTTATTCCTAGGCATGTAATACAATTCCTTGCTAAATGGTGCTTTATGATGAGCTGAGGTCATTTGGTTAATAGGAAAAAAAAAAGCATCAAGTTTGCTTGGTACTAGAATGGTTTCTTCTTGAGAATTCTTTTATCTTTTAGATTACTTATCTTAGTATTCAATGTTGGTTTTCATATAACTTTGGATTGCTTTATCTCTCTGCACAGTAATTGGTTTGCCATTTAAAGTATGCTTATAGGTCAATTTGCTGCTTCTTAAATTAATTTCTTTTTTCTTTTTATGTGATGTTCTTATGAGCGGAATTTGGCCTTTTTACCTTATTAGTTTTGATCATTGTTGGAAATGTTTGTAACCGGCCAAACTAGAACAGAGTTAAATGTTTTATCATTTTATTTTGATAATGATGCAAGCAGAGTTAATGATGTAAACAGAGTTAAATCTCTAGAATCTTTTTATTTTGATAAACTAAACTAATTGGCAGACATCTTGGTTAGACAAAGGTTGTTTGAAATATTGAATTGGTGGTTGGCACCATCGAGAATTAATTTATTGGGCAATATATGACTAATTGCTAAAACTTTTTAGTCCTCCAGAAGCTATGCTTGAATGTTAAGCAATTTAATATAATATGTTATATATATTCACTTTGGTGTTTTCTGTTTGAAGTAAATATTAATCTGCACGGAGTAGGAACTATGCTATAATTTGTTAACAGAAAAATAAATTAGCCTGTCATGTTCATATTGGGATTTCATTTTTATTTGATTACTACTTTCACAAATTTAGGGTTTAGGGTTTAGACAGAAATATGTGAGCATTTTTAATTTAGCATTTATATTCATAACATATTTTCAAAGTGTAATTCTATTACATGATTATTATAATTATTTCATTAAGAGTGGTGCCTATATTTATTATATATCTATATATTTCCAATTGTGGTTTAAATACGTGTTGTGGATATGCTTCCTAGTGAGCGGCATCAGGACCTGGTGCGCACAGAGGTACTATCGGGTTTATGGGATATAAGTATGAGATTGATGTGGATTATGGATAAGCTCGGTTGAGTTATTCTCGGGCTATATGATATTTTGGAATTGGAATTAAGTGAGGCTGGGTATGAGTTCGGTTTAGTTATTCTCGGTCCTCCAGCCGACTGGGTGCGGGTTCGGTTGAGATATTCTCGGTCCCCCAGTCATTGGATTTAAGAGAACATGATGGCTATATAGATGATGATATGTTGGGTATTGAGGTTTAGGGTCCACAACGTATGGAAACCACATATGGATATATTGATATAAAGATTTATTATTTGTTCTATAGCATTCGGGTGTGTGTAGTATATTTAGATATGTATAGTATTGCGTGACCGAATGAGTGCTAAATTACTCATGCATTGCACATAATTAGCACACTGAGCGAGGTCTAACCCCCTAAATTCTCCAGGTGACTAGTAGTGAGTTATTGCCCAAGACCTTCCTCCGGGCAATGCCGTTATCTTTATTTTGTAGATTTATTATTAATTGTATTTTATGTATTAAATTCTAGACTGTAGTACCAGATTAAGGACTATGTTTCAAGCGGGGTATGTTAAAAGGTTTCAATTTAACAAACAATGATGAATTTAATTAATGTGTGATTGTGTATTTACTATTGATTATGGTTTAAGGCTTACTACGGGGTTCCGGTGGCATTAAGCTTACCCGTTCCTTAGTGCCGGTCACGGTCCGAGGGATGGGTCGTGACACCTATGTTCTTGGGGTCTCCGGTCACAGTGGTGGTGTCGGTTTGTCCATTTAACAACCGTAACTATGAGTTTGACGCTCAAACTTCCACTGGTGAGAGTGAAACTCATTTTAGATTGGAAAACCAAAAATATAAACTGGAAAACCTTGCATTTTTACTGGAAAAAATGGAAAATCTTGTATTTCCACAAGAAAAATGGTCTGATTTTCACAAAAATAGACCGATTTTCACAAAAATTGTCCGAAAATCACCAAAATACAACCATCAAAAATTATTTTCCACAAAAATAATTTTTCTACCATCAATATACATCATTTATGTATAAATCAAGCTTAAAATTGACAGAATACGCAAAATTAAGCTCTGATACCAATGATGGAAATATACCCATATATATCCGTGTTAGTGGAAACAGGTTACCTCTTGTAGCGCAGAATCCACAAGACTGAACGCAGCGGAATGATCAACGAGACGATTGCGTATTACTGTTCAATGAAAAACCTACATCGACGTATTTAGGAGGAATCCGTGTAATCCACGAACTAAAGCGACAGAGATGGAGAGAGTAAAAGGGAAGCTAAGGAGGAAGATGAGTTTCTTCTTGATATCAACTTATATATATATATATATATATATATATATATATATATATATATCCTCAGCTCATTAGCTTCTCAGGTCATTCGTGTTCGCCTAACTCTTACGGGTGAATTGGGTCTAAAATCCAACAGCTAGGATTAATTTGGTCTAAAACAAATTCAATTTGAATAGTAGATAAGTAGATTGAGATTGGGATATTATTTAACCTTCAAGTCCGGTCCAAAACCCTAAAAATATATATATACAGAATTTTTATGTAAAGAGTATTTAAAATTTTTATTTTATGAAAATCAAATCATTATATAGGAAAAATTAATTGGAAGATTCTCAAGTTCACTGTAAGACTGTAAACCATACTTCCTATGTAGATATGTCATAGCTACGAATATGAACCATACTTCCGATTTAATCTAATGTGTCCCTGAAAATTGTGTAATGTGAATAAAAAGTGCTAAGTTTGAGGCTAATATTATTTAAACAGAAAGAACATGTATCCAATGTTTTGAAATAATTGATCGGTGGCCAATTACAAAATTTATAAAAATTTAAGTGACGGAGGATGTGTTTTGACAAATTTAATGGTGGATGCAGGTAAAAGTAAGTTCACATACAAATCTCAACTCATGCTATTAGTTTTAGTCAAATGGTTCATTTGACAGATGCAATTCGGTTAATACAAAGCAACATTGTCCAAAAATACATGTGTTTTAGGTTTTGTTTTTCGACTCTACCTTTTAAAAATTACTTTTCTACCTTTTTTTTTTTTTTTTTGCTTTCATAACTGTTGAATTATCCTTTTTTTTTCTTAATTCATATCTTTTATTTATTTTCTCTTTGCAAAAATCCCTTTCAAACTTTTCAAATTTACTTAAATATGTGATTCTACTTTGTTCATATTTCTCTCTTATCTTTTATAATTTTAATCTAATTTTGTATTTATCTCTCAACCCATTTATTTTTTTTATCATGCGACTTTTAGAAAGTGTTTTTTTGTTTTTTTTTCTTCGAAACAAGATACATATTTATATATTTTTTATGATTTTTTTTACTAAGGTATAACTAATTATATCTTTGTATCTTAAGGTGTAACTAAGATATAATTGCTATAATAGTGTATCTTAAGGTATAACTAAAGTATAATCATCGTAATAGTGTATAACTAAGATATAACTAAGGTATAGTCATTGTAATAATGTATCTTAAGGTATAACTAAGGTATAATCATTATAATAGTGTATCTTAACATATAACTAAGGTGTAAGTAAAGTATAATCACTCTGATATGGATTATACCTTAAGATTAGAGCTACTGTAATAGTGTTCCTTGTGCTTTGATTAGAGCTACTATTTATTTGTCAAATTATGGGGTTAGATGACTGTCTCCTCCATATATCCATTTTTTGTTTGACAGTGGAATCTAAGTAAAAGTTTTTTCTTCCAAGAAAATTTATTTTAATTTGTACCACCCTAAATGAGATAACAATTTTTTTTGTCACGATCAACTGCTATACTATGACCCTTTTACTAGTTATTCATTCAATATAAACATAGAACAAATCCAAGTTAATGTATATACCATAGT
The DNA here is from genome assembly GCA_039660915.1 of Euphorbia tirucalli. NCBI lineage: Eukaryota > Viridiplantae > Streptophyta > Magnoliopsida > Malpighiales > Euphorbiaceae > Euphorbia > Euphorbia tirucalli. Next base: position 19,229,910 of record CM077634.1, on the reverse strand, counting down.
TGTGAAAACCGGATAGAAACCGGCCTGCCGGACCGGGTTTGACAGGACCCAGAGGTCAGACCGGTCGATTTCTATCCGGTTTTCACTTTGGTCAACAACCGGTCAATCTTTGGTCGGACCGGCTGATCGAACCGGAAAACCATGAACCGGACCGGTTTTTCGGTTCGACCAGACTTTGTTTAAAAAAAAAAAATTACTTGAATATAAAATTTAAGTTATTATTTTGAGGTGTTTTAAATTAAAATAAAGTATAGTTTGTATTTTTAAATTATTTTAAATTACATTTAATTGTAACTAAAAAAACTATATTTCATAAATTGAGTTTTTTTAATTACTATATGGTGTTTCAAATGCTTAAACTTAAAGAATTATAATAAAAATATTCAAATTTTCATAAACTATAAATATAAAAATAAAAATATTTTAATATTTTAATATATTTATTAAATCCGGTTCGGTTCTAGTTTATTCAGGTTTAATCCAAAATCTATGAATCTATCCCTTCACCGGTTCGATGATCGGTCCGGGTCTGAAAACCATGGTATATACTCACTCAATAGCGTTTTAGAATTGTACAAGAACAAAAAAAAAAAAAATCATTTTAACAATAAATCGAAGTGTGTAGATTAATTAAAACTTATGAGGGAAAACCACCACATTCTAAATTTGAAATTCTTTTTGTTGGTAACGACAAATTTGAAACCTTTAGTATGTGATATCTTAGTTATATCTTACTTATATACTATTACAATTATTATACCATAGTTATACCTTAAGATACACTATTGCAGTGATTATACCTTAATATACAAATGTATAATTATTTATACCTTAGTGAAGAAAAAAGTCGAAAAAAATATACACATATGTATCTTGTTTTGAAGAGGGAAAAAAAATTTCTAAAAAGTCGCATAATAAAAAAAAAAGGTTTAAGAGATAAATACGAATTAAATTAAAATTATGAAAGAGGAGAGAAAAACGTGGACAAAGTAGAATCAAGTATTTTAGTAATTTTAAAAAGTTTAAAAGAGATTTTGGCAAAAATAAAAATTTCCTATTCACGTAAAAAAAAATGTCAAAATGCAAGTATTTTTGAAAAATTACAATATCCCTTGCCTTAAATTCAAATTCACACGTCTGGTTTAGTTTCTTAATACAATAATTGCTTCTACAAATTAAAAAATTGAAAAAAAAAATCTTTGGATAAAACAGCATTGAAATGAATTTGAAAGTAATAATATTTATAATGAACATGTTTCTCTTTGCATGAAAACATTAAAATAAAATTTTATATTTTTTATTAAAAGCCTTGTATTAATTAATTTTATTATTCATTTTTTATTTGCATATGAGTTGGGTTGGTCCGACTTCACCAGCCACCTGAACTTCAAATAGGTCTATTTAGAGTTGAACTATCTTCTTGCCCGCTTGTTGCGTAGTGTTTTTTTTTTTTTTCTTTTTCTTTTTTATAATTGATTTTACATTGTTTTCTATTAAGTCATGAATTGTTCAATGTATCAAATAAATTAATAATATTTTTCATGAGTTATATATATATATATATAGAATGCTTAAAAAAAATACTTGTGCGTTATTATTCAAAACAAATAAATAAAAATGTAATAAACTTACAATATATTATTGATTGATAAGTAATGATCAAATCTATATATCTAGTAAAAGAAGGTTTTAGGGATTTTTTTCTCTCCTATTTGGCATTCCTCAAAAGCTTCCATTCTCATTTTTCTTTTTTCTAGATTTTTCTTCATTTTTTTTAAAAAATATTTATAAATTTATTTAAAGGCCATAATTGCTATTTAAAGCATTAATGATCATTATGACAAAAAAAATTAAATGACTCAAAATATAAGTTACATATTGAAAGTATATATAAATATACATTCAAGATTTTAGTGATTTTTATGTTTCATATGAAGTTTATTATGATTAATTTGATTCACTTTGTTTTGTAGTTCTAGAGAATATACGTTTTTTGATATGTTTGTTTTCCATTTGTACAATTGTTAAAAAGTTTTAGCAGTTGTTTTATTTTATTTCAATGGTTTTCAATCTTTGTTTTTCGGTTTTTGAAGCTTTTAAGTTGTTATGCAGCAATTACGTTGATGATTGACTTCCTCAAATCGGGAATTCTAATTCTAATATCATGTAAAAGATATTCTACTTAAAAAGGTAAGATTCTAGATAAGTCTTTATCTTCATTCGCTGTTATTTTATTGAAATTTTACATTTTTTTGAATTTGTTGGGATCTATTTTGATGGTTATAGAAAAATAATTTAAAATCAAAGCCAAAATAAGATAAATAATTTCTTAACTTCCACCAAATGCAAAAAAAAAAAAAAAAAAAAAAAAAAAAAAGGAAGATTTTTTTTTGTGAGATCAATAACTCAAATCGAATCATTTTATTTTTGTTACTTATTTATTTTTTTACCAACACACAAGTAAATATTAAATTTTAGAAATAAAGATTTACATATATATAAATAAAACAATATTTTTATTTCTTTTACGTTGCACATTTTTTATTAATTTGAATATTTTTCAATATTGTACGCCTCGATTTTTTTATATATATTTCCATCCATATTTTTGTTCTCAACTTTTTTAGCTTTACATCAGGTTAACCTGTTTTAATATTTTCGTTTATTTTTATATAATAATTTGTATATGTGCTATGTTTTAATTTGTTGAGTACCATTTTCTAAGTTTAAACTCTTCTTCAGTTAAAAAAATTATATAAATCAGTATTTAATTGTTTTACGTGAATCATCATAAGAATTTATAAATACATCTACAAAATTTAAATTATATATATCTTTCTTATACATGATTTTCCTTATAGTTTGTCATCATTTTTGTAAATTTTTTATATATTTGAGAATTTAAAGTTGAATTTCAAGAATGTTAATCTTAATATTTGTGATTATATATTTTTAATATTGATTATTAGTCATGCAGTTATTGAATTTAAATGCTCATTCAATTACTCTTCTAATATTTTATAACATTTATATAATCATTAGACATGCATTTATAAATTCAAATGCTCATTTAAGTACTATTTTAATATTTTATAATAGTTATTTAATTATATAATAAGTACTCATTTATATTTTCCGCTAATGCTCATTCAATTACTCTTTTAATATTTTTAAATGGTTATTTAATTCTATAATAAGTATTCATTTATATTTTCTATTTTATTTTTATTAATAAATTAGTTTTATTTTTTTTATCTCATAGGTTTTAATATTAATTTATTAGTTCATTATCTTAATTATATTTTAATTGATGATATACCAAAAGCTATAAATAGTATTAACGGTACATAAATTCAAAGGACTTTTCATCATTCATAATAGGTAGCATTACATAGATTATTATGTTTTGTCGTTAGCCATTTTGATTTCCATCTTTTGGCGATATTGTTTGTGAATTAAAAATTTTAGTTATTTAATTTTCAGTTCTTTCATTTTTTTTGTTAAGTTTGTCATTTAAAAAATTTTTAGAATTATATTTTGTATTTAGAAAAATCTCCAAAATACCTTTTTTAATTAATGTGTAAATATTTTGTATTATTAAAAAAATTGTATATATGAGAAAAATAAAAATGAAAGAATAATTTGAATTCTAAACCATAATTTATAAGCATTTTTCCTCTTTCTTCATCCTCCTGTTCCATTCATTTTTCTTATCGAATTTTGTGTTATTAAATAAAAAAGTTAATTACATTTTTCCAATTTGTAACTCTTGCAGTAAATATGTTAAATTTTTAAACTTTTTTCTAATAATTATTAACACCAATTAACTTCAACAATAACATTTAACATTTAATTCAAAACATTTCATCTTCCTTCTTTCGATTTGTATATAATTAAAGAATACTATACTCTTACATATATCATTGCCTTTATTTATGAGAGGTTTTTTTTCTTTCACTCTCCAGATGTATCATTTGAATACACTAAGTAGTATGAAGAAGTAGAAAGAAACTAAAAGTAATTTTTATATTTAAGATGACACCATATAAAAATTTTATACTCTTGATAAAGGGACACAACTATACTATAAAAATAAATAAGTTTATGGATATTGGTGAAACATCCAAATCATTTGATATTAGTACCATCATATAATACAAAATAAAAGCTACTAGGTGCGAGCGGACGACCTTTTTACGGTAGGCGCGGTGAAGCGGGAACCGGAGATTTTCTTTTTGAAGTGTGATGATGTGTGGTTTTGAAAACGGGTTGTAATCTTTTTTAAGAAAGCCTTTCATTTTATTGAAAAAACCCTTTTGTAGAAAACTTAATTGTAAGTGTGAATTTTGGAAAATAGGTTTTTAGAAAATCCCAATTTGAACTTAAAGATTTCGAAACCTAAATTTCGAGATTAGATACAGAGTCGTCACCCGGATCAGCTCATCCGGGAAATTCCAGTACAGCTCTCTACCAAGTGTAGACACAGTACCTAATCCAGAGATTCAAGGTTCGGGCAACGCATCTACTAATCCTCACTTATTTTCAATTATTATTTCATAATATAACATAACATCCACTTAGTTCTACTCATTTTATCTTCTTTTTATTTTTAGTTAATGCTCATCTACATGACATAAATATAAATCCAAAATAAAGTGCAGGAAAAGTAAAGTAGAGGCCAAATTATACAACCCATAAAAAGAAAAAGCTCTCATCCTCACCATTACAATCGCCTAAATACACGAAAATCTAAAAAAAAGTACAATCGCCTAGAATACACGGTTTAGTTTATTAAATACATCCAAAAGTAAAAATAAAAATAAAGAAAAATAAAAGCTGCAAGACAAATTGGTTAACGCAAATATATAAATCAGATCAAGGACTCACATAAGACAGAATATGGGTATTTTGGGAAATGGGATCATGCATAGGGGGGTAATCGAGAAGTCCGGGTGACTACTCGATTATTGAAACGCCCTATAGATTATGTGGATGAAAAACCAATTTTGAAAACAATTTGGCTTATTTTACATGCATTTTCCAACTTTTAGCAGGCCGGATATCCCGGGATCTGGGGGTCCCGTTCATGAGTGGGCCTAAATTAGACATTCATCTAAGGTCCAAAAGTGTAAACACGTCAAAAAATATGTTTTGAATTGAAATGAGACACAAAATTACAAGTTAGAGGCCCAAAAGGGCAAAACTGTAATTCTGTTTCTCGGGCTATAGCCTAGCGGCTGTAGGGCTCCAGAATCAAATTTTCGGTTTTCTTTCTCATTTTGAAATCATTGTAGAACTTTGACGACTTCGAGCAATCTGAGACTTTTGGAAACTCATGAAACTCAACAAGAATGGATCCGGATCGGATCAAAAGAGTCCGAAAATCCCTAAAAACCCGAAATCGCCAAATTTCGATCTCACATCCATCAATAAAAACTAGAAAACCATGAATCTAAGCATGTATGGATGTGATTAGACCGATAATATTCATAGAAAACACATTTGAATTGAAAACAGAAGCGTTATCGGTCGATCTAGGGCATTCGGAGCTTCTACCCTGAAAATTACATCCAAGCGGCTGTAATCAGAAGACTATAGCTGCGCCACTGTAGTTCACAGTCGCGCAGCTGTAGATTACAGCCACGCCCCTATAGGGCATTACAGCCGCGCCCCTGTAGGGCAGTACAGCTGCACCACTGTAGGGCATTACAGCCGCGCCACTGTAGGTTACAGCTGCAGGGCTATAATCATCAGACGCGGCGGCTATAGCTGGGTTCACTTCCAAATTTGATAAAAACGCAAAAACATAAACAAATAACACCCAGAACAAATCAAAAGGGGTTTTATGGCCTCTAAGAGTATACCTTGTCTGTATTCCAGCGTATTGGATCACTAGAAACGGATTTGGTCACCGGAAAACACCTCAAAATCACGAATAACCCGAAACCGCCAAAACTTGAATGAACCCCAAATTGGCCCAAACAAACGCCAAATCGATTAGGATTGCACTTCAATTTGATTTATTTGAAAACCATAATGTTTTCTACGGATTAAGATTAAGATTGACTGCTTTTTGAACAAATCTAGGGAATTCTCTCTCTAAAAGCCCTATTTTCTCTCTCTAACTCTCCCCAAGAACCCTAATTTTTGTATTTAATTTTCTGCAAACCCTGTCTGTTCTGTCTCTCTGTTAATTTTCATTTCTATGGCTTTTATATCACCCTAAAATAGGGTTAAAATCCGAATTAATGACTGATTTCTGCTTATTTAGGAAATCTGGTGATTACAGCCTCACGGCTGTAGTGACCAGATTAGCCTATTTCTACGTTTTCCCCTTTTCTCTTTGGTTCTTTCAAATGCTCACTCGACCTTCTTCAGGGTTCTGTACCAAGACCTGTCACACACATTTGGGTCATCCAGGATATCTTCGGCACCATTCGGTCGCTCCAAACTCGCCTTACGTTTATCGGTGAAAAAGGTAATAATACTTTCATCACTGAGGTCGGGAAAAAACCCGTGCTCACACTAGGCTATGAGTATAAAAATAATTAGTAATGCGAGTATTTTATATCAAAATAGCATGTAATTCTTTATTTCATAAATATTAGTTGTTCGATTTTGAATTATTTTAAAAGATACCATTTTCCGCTTAAACCATCATAAATATCAGCGAAAAACAATTATAGTATAAGAAAAAGTTTTAAGGAAAATTCAATTGTAATATCAATAAATTTTAATTTTTATATATAAACATTTAAAAATCAATTTATAAGTACATGCAATACGCATGTTTAAAGCTAGTGTATACTTATTTAAATAAATACTTCATTTAGCCTAACAATATAGTCCAGTTCACCTTTTACATGGTTTAAAAAATTATAGTTAATATAGTTTAAGGACAATTTTTTACACGTAAGTTTCTTATATCTCCCATCTTAATTTCCAACTAGAGATTAATATATTTAATATATTTTTGTGAATATGATGCAGAGTAGTTTATGGGCCAATTGGATAAAGAAGGGAAGGGCTAATGTGCCGAAAAGATAAATACGAAAAGGACTAAAAATATTTTTGTCTTTCGTGCTATCAACAATTTGCCCATCTACCCACTGTCATATTGACTTTTTCTTTTGGCCCCTTGTGCTATTAGAAAAAAAGCTCCAAAATGGCCCATAATAAGAATATTTCGTTAACAATTTTATTAACAGAATATGACAAAATATGCTTATTCGGAGCAATTTTGGAGCCTTTTTGCATACTACATGGAGCAACTGGGTAATTGTCATATCACAGTGGGCAAAAAAGAAAAAAGTGTAATAACACAAGGGCAAAAAGGTCTTTAGTCCAATAAGAAAATCAAATAGGTTTTTTGTTGGTAGAGCATGAAACTAACGTAACTTTTGCTATAGCTTCCAGATTCCTTATTTTCATAAGTTTTCAAAAAGGAAATTTTGAGCTCTACATTTAGTATCAAGTTTACCTGCGATGGTGTGATTTCGGGCATAAAAAACCTCATTTGAGACTTCACGCCGGTTTCAAGTTTTGTTGTTATGGACTAAGTTGAATCAAGTTTTGATAATTACAATATTAAAGAAAAGGAAGATAGTTATTTCAAGTATTAAATTAAGATCAATTAGATTATGATCTTAATTAAGACTACATAAAGATATTTTATTATAATGACTTTCATCAAAGTCAAAATAGAGAAAAGAATAATATATACTCAAGTAATTAAGAGTAAACAATAATCTTAATCAAGTTATAAAGAGTATCATATTTTTGAAGATGAAGACATACAACAAATCTTGAAGATAAAGGGAAAGACTACTATAACCTACAGAAGGAAATTAAACTTGGAGTTACAAAAAGAAGACTCCTATAACTAAAAAGTTATACACCTACAGGAGGCTGTACAAAGTATAATAGTCACTTACAGGAGGATATGCACTGTATAACGATCACCTATAAGAGGTTGTACACTGTATAACGACCACTTACAGAAGGCTGAAGAAAACTCAAATTATTGATATAGAAGGCTATACATTGCATTATAAGTTTACACAGAAGGCTATAGTGATACAAAACAGCAGCTTCAGAGGCCTAAAGAGTCTTGGACAGATTTGAATAAAAAGCTCCATTACCAATGCTTGTGAGTAACGGCTATATTTATCTTTCACCTATAAATAGAGAGCAAATTCATCATTCACAAATGGAGAAGACAAATGTCAAAATCATATATACAAGCATACATTCGAGAGTCTTTTCCAACAAGCTTTCAAAGAGATATTAAAAGAATTCTAGTCTTCATCAATTCTTATACAACCAATTTTATTCATTCAGAAGGGAATTGTAATTCACACAATAGGGTTTGTGTGAGGAGGAGCTTTGTTATGGTGATTTCAACAAAGCAATTATAAAGTTTCACACTTAAGCTTGAAAACTATGGTGATAGTTTGGTTGTTAAGCTTGAAAACAACAGTTGTAAAAGTTTGGTATTTGACCTTGTGAAAAGCACCGAGATAGTTATTGTTGAGCTATAAAACAACATCTATAAGTTTGACACTAGAGCTTGTAAAGAGTGTCGGTAGAGGTTTTGATACTTTGCTTGGAAAAGTATTGAGTTTGTTACTTGAACTCATAAAAAGTAACATTAGGCTTGATTTCTAACCGTAAAGAAATCATAGGCTTGGTTCCTGCCCTTAAAGGAATCCTTAGTGGAAAATCTCAAGTGATGGGCTTGGGGATAGGAGTAGGCCGGTTAGCCCGAACCTATATAAATCGTTGTGTCTCAAATATCTCTATCTCTACACTCTTTACTTATTGCTATTTACATTCTAAGCATTTAAATTAATAGCATTAGTTTCATTTAGAGATATTGTCTAAACCTATCAAAGCTATTATATTCACGAGTTTTACAATTCATTTAATTATGCACTTTTAATAAAACTCATATTATTGGGCAAAACTATTTTTATCGAAAAAGTTTCAATAGAATACTTTTTATTTGGTGATACACACTATTCAACCCTTCTCTAGTATGTCTCTAGCCTATTTTGGGGCTAACAATTGATATCAGAGCCCAGTTGTTGCCCAAAAGGACTAACATCTTTAGAGTGATCCAAAATGGCTAGTACTTATGGAAGTCAAAATGCTTTTATACCCGAAGGTCATTTTATCAACAAACCTCCTCTATTTCATGAAGATAATTATAGTTTCTGGAAAAATAAAATGAGGACATTTTTACAATCAATGGATATTTAGGTCTGGAGAATTGTTCAAGGAAAGACCTAATATTCCAACTAAGATTGTTAATGGAATAACTGTCATAAAAGATGAAAGTGAATATGATAGTGTTGATTGGAATAAAAAAGCTCTAAATTCTATAGCTATTAATTTATTGCAATGTGCTTTAGATATTAATGAATTCAATCGTGTTTCAGGTGCACGACAACTAAAGAGATATGGGACAAACTCGAGATGACTCAGTAAGGAACTATGCAAGTTAAGATGGAAAGATCAATCTTCACATCACAGAATATGAGTTGTTTAAAGTAGAGCCTAAAGAATCCATATCAGACATCAATACAAAATTCACTTTCATTGTGAACAAGTTAAAGAATCTCGGAAAAAACTATACAGAAAAAGCTAATCAGAAAGCTCATCAGAATAATGCCATCAACATGGGATTCAAAGCTCACAACAATTGAAGAATCAAAGGATTGATCAACATATTCATATGACGAATTCATTGGGTCATTACTTACCTATGAAATGAAGATAAAATCTACCAGTGATCGTGAGCATGCTGAAAAGAAAAGATCCATTACATTTGCTGAAAAGAAAAGATCCATTACATTGCAAGCTGCAAGCTCTAAAAATGAAGAATCTGATGCTGAATCAAGTAGTGATGAAGACACTGATGATGATGAGGAAGAAGCCTTGCTTTTAAAGAAATTCAGAAAGTTCCTGGAAAAGAAAAACAAAGATAAGAAACCATTTAGAAGAACTTTCAAGAGCAACAAGATAGAAAAAGTAAAAAAAGATCCACAATCCTCCAACACATGCTTCGAATGCAACAAGCCCGAGCACTTCAAAGCTAAATATCCAAAACTCAAAAGTAAGTTCAAAAAGAAGGAAAAAAAAGGCAATTTATCAACTTGGAGTGATAATGAAGATTCCTCTTCTTATGATGAAGAAAAATAAGATAAGGCACAAATATGCTTTATGGTACATGATCATGTAGAAACTTCATCAAAGGAAACAAAAGAAGATGAGGACATTGAAGATGAGGTAATACTAACCTCCTTATCTCATAAAGACATTATTCAATCATACTTTAAAATTCATGATACTTTACAAGAAACAAATTCTAAACTGAAGAAGCATGAAAGAATAAGTTCAGAAAAAGATTTAGAAAATCTTGAGTTAAGAAACAAGGTAAAGTTTCTAGAAGACATTAATCTTGGCTTAGTAGACAAAGTATCATGTTTCGATGAAAAGTGTGAAAAGCTGAACACCACTATTAACAAGTTCACACATGGAGAAAATATGCTAAATATGATCTTGGATACCCAGAAAAATCCAAATGATATGCTAAATATGATCTTGGATACCCAGAAAAATCCAAATGATAGATCAGGGATTGGTTACCAAGCTAGTCAAAGAATACCTGTTGAAATCCCCCAAAAATCTACCATGTTTAGCCGGTCCTCATCTTTCATACAAAAGAAAAATCCTTCATCCACAAAACAACAACAGCCCCCTGTGCAAACAACAAAACAAAGGATTAATCATAAACAATCCTCTGTGTAGACCTCCACAAAAAGGTTACAAAACCCTGTAAAAAATAATGGCAAAAGAATACAGCCCTCGGTAAGAGACAGAAGGAAGAATTCACACTTGTTACTGTCCTCTATATATGACAGAAGGAAGAATTCACATTTGTTACAGCCCTCTGTGCACAACAAAAGAAAGAGTTCATATTCCACACAATCTTTTATACATCCCAAACAAAAGACATACTTCAAGAACTTTTCTAGACCTATATCACATTCCAAAAACTACCCATCCAACTATAGGCCATCAACAAGACATGGTTATACTCCTAAAAAATCATACCAAAACTATAACCATGATCCATGTCACAAATAAATAAACCATGCTACCAAGTCACATTACTTGCATCAATATTCACCCAAGCAATAAAAGAAAGTCACATGGCAATACTGCAATCATATTGGGCATGTTAATGGTGAAGGTAGATTTCAAAAAGGTTTCTATGGAAAAACAATATGGATTCTAAAAATAAAAGAATCAAATAGCTCTAACAAAGAAGGACCTATTTTTGTTTGGGTACCTAAGGCTACTTAATTTGTCTTACAGGTATGCCTAAAGAACACCCTTAGAGCACAAAACTGGCACATTGATAGTGGATGTTCAAGGCATAAGACGGGTGATAGAAAGTACTTCACCATGTTAAGATAAGTTAAGGGAGGAATTGTAAAATTCGGAGATAAAAAGGAAGGACAAATCATTGGTAAAGGAAAGATTGGTGATAATCCATGCATTGATAAAGTATCACTAGTAGATGGATTAAAATATAATCTCTTGAGTGTTAGTCAACTCTGTGACAAAAACCGAAAGGTAATTTTTGAATCAAAGAAATGTAAAATTATTAATGCACAAGATGGTAAGACTTTACTTGTTGTTCCTAGAATTGGCAATATTTATCTTTTGAATTCAAGTAGTATTATACATGATCAATGTTTGATTTCATAAAAGGAAGAGAGTTGGTTATGACATCATAGGTTAGGACATACAAACATGTATTTGGTTTCAAAATTGTCAAAAAGAGATTTAGTGAAAGGTTTACCAAAAATCAATTTTAAAAACTCATGTATGTGATGCATGTCAAAAAGGTAAGCAAACAAGAAGTTATTTTAAAACTAAGGATTATGTATCTACCTCTAAACCATTAGAACTGTTGTATCTAGACTTACATGGTCCTATTCAGTAATCTAGCTTAGCAGGCATGAGATATACTTTTGTCATTATAGATGACTATTGTAGGTATACATGGACATTGTTTTTAAACCAAAAAGATGAAGCTTTAGTTGAGTTTTTAAATCGTTGTAAGAAGTGTGAGCGGATGACCTTTTTAATGGCGGAACGCGTGGCAAAGCGAACCGAGGAAAAAAGAGAGAAGTTAGAAAATGTTTAGGTGTTTTGAAAATAGGGTTTGATGATTTTGATTAGGAAAACCATTGATTCTTTTTGGAAATACTTTTGTAGAAAACCTTTTCCCATTTTATTAACTTAAAGACCTCGAAACTTAAATTTCAAGATCAGTGACAGAGTCGCCACCCAGATCAGCTCATCCGGGAAATTCCAGTACAGCTCCCTACCGAGCGTAGACTACTGTACCTAATCCAGAGATTTAGGGTTCGGGCAACTTACCTATTCAACCTTAAGCTTGTATTCATTTATAAGTACATATGACAATATTTTACTCACTTATTATCTTTCTCTACCTAATTTAATCCTTTACTACAAATCCATGCTCATTCAGATGACAGGAATAAAGTGCACAAAATTAAAGTGTGGAAATATAAACCATACATCCAAAAATAAACCAAAACAAAATAGAGGCCTTATTACAACCTAGAAAAAGGAAAAAAGCTCTCATCCTCACCATTACAATCGCCTAGATACAGGATGATCTAAAAAGTATAATCGCCTAGAATACACGATTAATCTATAAAATACATCCAAAATGAAAATAAAGAAAAATAAAAGTTGCAAAACAAATGGTTAGCACAGATATATCCCAAACACATATAGGACTCATACAAGACAGAATGGGGATTTTAGGAAGTGGGAACATGCATTTAGGGGATAACCGAGAAGTCCGAGTGACTTGCTCGGTTAGACCTAGAAAACGGTTTTAGAAACGCCATGTATATTTTTTATGCTTGAAAATGGTTTGGCTTAATTACATGCAAATTTCTTCAGTTTAGTGGGTTGGTTATCCCTGAACTCAGGGTTCTGTTCGTGGGAGTTCCTAATTCCAAACATTCATCTATGGTCTGAAAACAGTAAACATGCCAAAAACATATTTGATTTTGAAGACAGCATCAGGCGACGATGTCCGTGCGGGTCGTCCCGTGATTCTGCCTTCTGCCTGCCTCTACAGTCGTGCCACTATAATTTACAGTCGTACGACTGTAATGATTACAGTAGTGCGACTGTAATGATTACAGTCGTGCGACTGTAATGAACAGTGCCCGATAGTAGTTTTCTTGATTTTCTAAAATCACTTGTTTTGATCGATTTTGATGATTTCTAGGGAATCTAGCAGTCTAAAAGTCTGTTATTATTGGACCGAGAATCTGATTAAGGATCTAACAACCATGAATTCCAAGAATAGAAACCAACAAAACCCTAAATCGCATATCTGTGTCATTGGAAATCCGAAAACCACAATTTTATAGTGTACAGATGTGACTTGACCAAATTGAATCATAAAAAATCATTTGAAATGAGAAAACTAACTGTATTCGGTCGAATTTGGGCTTTTCAGGCTTTGCCCAGTATAGTCGCTCGGCTTTGTTCTAGGCATCTACAATCATGCGACTGTAGTTGCGTAGACAGTTTTCCTAATAAAAAATTTTAAACACAGCATCAATCACAAACCAACATGAAACGAGTTTTAAGATCTCTCAGAGTTTACCTATTTTGCGTTCCAGTATGCTTTGATGATCGGAGTCGGATGTGGACGTCGGAATCTGCCTAGAATCTCCAAACGGCCCGAAATTCTCGAACACGCATGTCCCGCATTGAGCTGAACAGAACCCGAGAATTGTTATGATTGAACAAAAGTCTGATTCCCAGCCCTCACTCAAGGTCCCAGTGTATTTCTAAGTGTTTTTGTTCTGATTTCTCTTGGTTTCTCTCGGTTTTTCTCTTCTCTCTCTAAAAGCTCATTTCTCTGACTAGAAAACTCTCTGATTTTTTTAGAATTGATCCCCTCACTCTTCTGTGTTTTTCTGCTTCTTTTGTTATCTATCACGTTGCCCTAATTTCCGTAAATCACTCCTAAAATCTGAGCCAAAATAGAATTCTTGCCTATTTAGGAATATGCGGACATAAAAACTATTGTCGTACGACTCTAACTACAGTCGTACTACTCTAACTATAGTCGTGTGACTGTAGTTGTTACAGTCGTACGATTGTAAACTATAATTGTGCGATTGTAAACTACAGTCGTGCGACTATAGACAAAATCCGCACGTGCACCTAAGCTTCCTAATCTCTTGATGGACTTTTCTCAGGGTTTCGGATCAAGGACTCTTTTGAATTTCAGGCCATTTGAGAACATTTCGGGCATTATTCTGCTCATTCACGTTCATCTGTTTAACAGGTAACAAATGGTTTTCATCATAGAGGTCGGAAAAAAACCCGTGCTCACAGGCTTCATAATTTGAAAAATACTTTTATTGTCTCTATTAGAAGTGATCTTGGAAAATAATTTGAAAACCAATTTTTTGAAAAGTTTTGCAATGAGCATGTTATATCCCATAATTTCTCAGCACCAAGAACTCCATAACAAAATGGTGTTGTAGAAAGGAAAAATAGAACTCTTGAAGAGATGACTAGAACCATGCTTAATGAAAATAATTTGCCAAAATATTTTTGGGTTGAAGCTATGAATATAGCATTCTATATTCTAAACAGAGTTTTAATAAGACCTGTTTTAAGGAAAACACCATATGAGTTGTGGAATAATCAAAAACCTAATATCAATTATTTTCACTCATTTGGATGTAAATGTTTTATTTTCAACAACAAGGAACAACTTAGCAAGTTTGATTCAAAATCAGAAAAAGGTGTTTTCTTGGGATATTCATCATATAGCAAAGGATATAAAGTCTTTAATGAAAGAACTCTTACCATAGATGAGTCCATACATGTAGCCTTTAAATAAACTAACCCTCTGCCAGACAAAGAAAAATTTGAGGATACTCTGGACTTAATTGATTCACAGGTGGAAAAATAGAAGAACACTAATGATACGCTGTAGAAAACAGATGATAATGTTGATCAGGATGAGCATAATATACAACAGTTGCTAACACAAGAGAATCAACATTATGATCTGCCAAAGGAATTCAGATATCATAGATATCACTCAAAAGATAATATTATTGATAATCCATTAGAGAAAGTGATGACTAGAGGTCAATTAAAAGAATACTTTAACAATACTGCATTTGTTTCAGAAATAGAAAAAAATTCCAAGGAAACAAAAAATAAAGAAAGTTAGATGATTGCTACGTAAGAAGAGCTTGATCAATTTAAAAGGAACAATGCATGGGAACTTGTTCCGAAACCAAAAGATCAAACAATCATTGGAACACATATGTTTTTAGAAACAAGCTTGACGAGTCTGGAAAAGTTGTCAGAAATAAAGCCAAATTAGTTGCACAAGGGTACAACTAGCAAGAAGGAATAGACTATGATGAGACTTTTGCTTCAGTGGTATGATTAGAAGATATTAGAATGCTACGTGCTTTTACATGCTATAAAGATTTCAAACTCTATCAAATGGATGTAAAAAGTGCATTTCTAAATGGCTACATTAAGAAGTCTATGTAAAGCAGCCACTTGGATTTGAAGACTGCCATCAGCTTGAACATGTCTACAAACTAACCAAAGCCCTATATGGATTAAAACAAGCTCCAAGAGCTTGGTGTGAAAGGTTAAGTGCATTCTTGCTTACTAAAGGTTTTACTCGAGGTAAAGTTGACACAACTCTGTTTATTAAGCATATTAAGAACCATATATTAATTGTGCAAATTTATGTAAATGATACTATATTTGGTTCTACTAATGAGTTGCTGTGCAAGGAATTTTCATAAGAAATGAGTAAAGAGTTTGAGATGTCAATGATGGGTGAATTAACCTTCTTTCTTAGGTTACAAATTAAACAAGGAAAGAAAGGAACATTCATTTGTCAAACAAAGCATACAAATAAGCTCATTAAGAAGTATCAAATGGAAAATTCCAAACCAATGAAGACACCAATGAATACTGCAATTTCACTAAACAGTGATGAAAAAGGTGAAAGTGTAGATACCAAATTATATCAAGGTATGATTGGGTCTCTACTATACTTGACTGCTAGTAGACCAGATATTCAATTTCTTGTATATTTATATGCAAGATTTCAGGCTAACCCTACATTTAAGTGCAGTAAAAAGAATCTTCAAATACTTAAATGGTACTCTAAAAACTGGTATATGGTATCTAAAGTGCAGGGATTTTGATCTCATTGGTTACAGTGATGTTGACTATTCCAGATGAAAACTAGAAAGAAAAAGTACATCTGGTACTTGTCAATTTTTAGGACAGGCATTAGTCTCATGGTCAAGTAAGAAACAAACTTTAGTACCAACATCAACAACGGAAGCTGAATATGTATCTACAAGCCACTGTGTTGCACAGATACTATGGATGAAGCAACATCTGGAAGATTATGGGTTAAAGTATGATCACATTCCTATAAGATGCAATAATACTAGTGCAATCAACCTAACAAAGAATCCAATTCATCATTCAAAGACAAAGCATATAGATATCAAACACCACTTTGTCAGAGATCATGTTTAGAAAGGAGATATCTATTTGGAGTTTGTTCCTACTGAAAAGCAAATAGTAGATATTTTTACAAAGCCTCTCAATGAAGAAAAGTTCAATCATTTAAGGAGAGAAATAGGAATGTGCAATCCTATTGAAGAAAAATAAGTTTCTTATTTACGTGTCTATGCCTAATACAATGTTAAAGTATTTAGGTTAACTTTTAAAATATGCATAAATATGAATTTTATGCAAATTAATCCATACCTCACATCTTTGGGTTAACTATTTACCTTTGATCAAATTAATAAGTCATTTACATATTAATCTCCAAAAATAATAATGATGAGTATTCTATTCATTATTTAAGTTTAATAAATCATTTATCTATTAATCTTTTAATTTAATTTAATTGGGTCATTTATCCAATTATTTTAAAACTTGGTGATTTAAATCACTAATGATTATTGGGCCAAAGATTCATCAATAAAAATTTTTGGGCCTTAGCCGAACTTACTTCAACCAAGCCCGTAGTCATCTGTTTATTGCCAAAATGAAGTGAAAATTTGCTCTCAAAAATCAATTGACAGTTACAAATAAGGAGATCAAAACACAACGTTTCTTCATCGGTTTTAAAAACCATAAACTGATAGAAATTGCAAACTGTAGCACAAAGAGAAGCGTTTGAAAAGACAGGAGATCATACCTCCATAGCCACCTTCTCTTGAAGCTCTAGACCAAACTCTTAAAGTTCTATGACACAGTTACTCACATCAAAGATAAGAATGTTGATGTTACTCTGGGAGGAAAAGTGTGTGCAGTCAATGAGATGGTATTTTCAGAAATATTCAACATTCCTAGGACTGGTGCAAAGATCAATAGATATGCTGAATTATTTGTATTTGGAGAGTATAAGTTTAAGAATTTTGCAAGGCAGTTGTTTAACATTCCTAGCAACCATAAAGTTCCAAAGTCAGGTCTTGACCAAGGATATCTGGATGGAATATTAGAACTCTATAGACTCTAAATTCCATATTTTTCTTGGCCCAAACCTCCAGCATGGCTATCATGGATGGCTTGGACATGTGCTTTCTATGGCACCTGATCAACAATGAGAAAATTAATCTCCCTTGGATGATTATTAATTACTTGACAAACATTAAATGCACATCAGCTTTGCCTTATGGAATGTTCCTCATAAAATTCTTTCATCATTATGGAATTTATAACAAAGAATATTTCCCAACCACTGTTAGAAACAAGTCCATCCTTAACCAAGCCAATATTGAACTCACCATCAAACTGAACAAGTATAAGATCCAGCTACCCATAGAGCCAATGAATTATGAATAGTCCGAAAATGAATCTGAAAAGAATGAAGAAAACATGGTTGAAGAGAATCAGGAGGTTGAAGTTGAAGAAATCCCTGATACTGAAGAAGGAAGAGAAGAAGAAGACTATGTACTTGAGCCACCAAAGGATGCTAGCTTCAATTCTGCCTTTGAAGTAAATGACTATCAAAGTACTCCAGCTGAAGAAAAGGATAACACCGATCTCGTGTTTGAGTTTAGAACAGAAGAAAGTGAAAACAGTGAAAAGAACAAGTTCTCTGGCACAAGTCAAAATCTGAATGACTTGTTCAATACAACCTTTGAAGAGGATAAGACTCCTGAGCAGTTTAGGAGTATAAAAAGGATGGCTCAAGAGGCTCTCATTGAGATTAGTAGGGAGAGGGATTCTATAAAAGAGCCGCCAACTGTTGATAATGACATCTTTTGTATATTAGAAGAATTGTATAATATCCCTCAACCCTGCTTTGTATCCACAGAAGAGGTAGAAGCAAGCCTTCCTCCTTTGCCAGTTCACAATATGGCCTCTTCTAGCACCACTCCATTCTCATCTCATTTAGCTGCCTCTGAACCATTTAGGAGCCAACGAGGAAATCACTTTATAAACTAGCTATTTGAAGGATTCATTAATTCACTTGCTTTCTACACAAGAACTGTTGAGCATACCCCATTCTATTGCTTCGATCAAAACCTTACAAAGATGACTCCAACTCACTCCCTTTACCAACCACAACCTCTGAGAATAATTCTTCCATCACCCACTACCCTACTACCAAATGATCATACCTATCACATGCCATCCGAGCCCTCAACTAAGATTCCATTTGATTTTACACAAGCCAACCCTACTTCCATTAATGAAAATCTAAGAACTATTGCATTCACCCTAGAATCATCTCTAAAGATCATTGTTGAAGTCTTAAAGATTGCCCAAGCCTTCATGAACTCAGAAAATTTTCAACAAGTTCCAGCAGAGATGAAGCAGATGCAGTTGTAGATCTTGGAAATGCAGAAAAAAATTATGGAAAACACACAATACCAGGAGGAAGCTTTAGCCAAGGTGACTAGAGAAATGCGACATCTAGCTAGTCAAGTTGAAGCCATGCACTTCATGATTTCAAAGATTTACTCAGCAATAAAGCCAAGACCACATTGATCAGGTTTGATAACGAATGCTTCTTGATGTAGAGATCTGCTGCCAATAGAAAGCATTAAGGATACAATAAAGAAATTATTTTTACATCCTTTTTTAAGGAGCTTATTAAACTATTTAAGTATCTGTTAAGTACTATTAGGTTTCAATTTAAGCTAGGTACATTTATTTAGCTTTTATATGCTTTCAAATAGGTTTCTGTAGTAATATTGCTACTTTTGTAAGTATTTTGTTGTATTTTGATCTTTGGCTCAAAATATGGTAGTGAATACTTGGTATTTATCATATTATTGCTTATAAAATGCTTTTCTAGACTTGCTCTCTCTTTATCTATACTCTGTTCCTTTTTTATGATGTCAAAAGGGGAGAAAATATGAAATATCTTTGCATATGTGATATATAAGTATGTGTTGCATAAGGCATATATATGTATGCACATATGATATGAGCTAGGGTGTGAAAATGAAATAGAGAAAATATGCATAATATATAGTTTATTTGTTTGAAATGTTATATCTGTATGAATATGATAGTTTGAAATATGATAGACAGCTATGCCAACTGTTTGTAGTATTACTGGTTTATGAGATAATGAAATAAGATTGTGATGAGAGTGTTGTGAGCACGGTTTTTTTTTTCGACCTCTATGATGAAAACCTATTGTTACCTGTTAAACAGATGAACGTGAGTTAGATTTGAGAATGAGAGGAATAATGCCCGGAATGTTCTCAAATGGCCCGAAATTCAAAAGAGTCCTTGATTCGAAACCCTAAAAAGAGTCCATCGAGAGATTAGGAAGCTTAGGTGCACGTGCAGGCTCTGTCTAAAGTCGCACGACTATAACAACTACAGTCACACGACTATAGTTAGAGTCATACGACTATAGTTTTGACTCATCAGATTCCTAAATAGGATAGAAGCTCATCAGATTCCTAAATAGGATAGAAGTCTATCTTTGACTCGGATTCTCTGGGTATGATTTCAGGAATTAAGGCGACCAAAGGAAACAAAAAAAGGCAAAAACATTAGAGAAAAGGGGGGGAATCAATTCTGAAAGATCAGAGAGAGCATTCTAGTGAGAGAAAGAGAGTTTTAGAGAGAGAAAGTGAGAGAAAATTAAGGAAAAACTATGAAAAACCAAAAACACAGAGAGAATACAGGGGAAACACATAGTGTGAGGATTTCCAATCTGACATCATTCAATCAAAACCATTCTCGGGTTCGTTCGGGTCAATTCAGGATGCGTGTTTGAGAATTTCGAGTCGTTTGGAGATTCTAGGAGGATTCCGACGTCCATATCTGACTCCGGTCATCAAGCATACTGGAACACAAAAGAGGTAAACTCTGAGAGTCCTTAAAACTCGTTTCATATTTATTTGTGATTGATTATGTGTTTAAAAATATTTATCTGGAAAACTGTCAGCGCAACTACAGCCGCACGACTGTAGTTGCCTGGAACACAGTCGTACAGTCGTACGATTGTATTCTTCTGGGTAGAAGCCCGAAAAGCCCAAATTCGACCGAATAGAGATGGTTTTCCTATTTTAAATGATTTTTCATGATTCAATTCGGTCAAATCACATTTCTACACTATAAAATTATGGTTTTCAGATTTCCAATGAGATGGATGTGCGATTTAAAGTTTTGTTGGTTTTAATTCTCGGAATTTGTGGTTGTTAGATCCTTAACCGGATCCTCGGTCCAGTGATAACAGACCCTCGGATTCCCAAAAACTCTTGAAATCATCGGAAACGATCGAAATAATGATTTTAGAGAACAAGAAAACCACTGTCGAACACTGTTCATTACAGTCGCAAGGCTGTAACCATTACAATCGTACGACTGTAAATTATAGTTACATGACTGTAATACAGACGCACGACTATAGTGATGGGCAGAAGGTAGAATCACTGGACGACCCACACGGAAGTCGTCGCGTGATGTTGTCTTTAGAATCAAACCTGTTTTTGGCATGTTTACTACTTTCTGACCATAGATGAATGTTTGGAATTAGGAACCCCCACGAACGGAACCCTGAGTTCCGGGATAACCAACCCATTAAACCGAAGGAATTTGTATGTAATTAAGCCAAACCGTTTTCCAAAACCGTTTTCAAGGATAAAAAACATACAGGGCATTTCTAAAACTATTTTCCAGGTCTAACCGAGCAAGTCACCCGAACTTCTCGATTATCCCCTAAATGCATGTTCCCACTTCCTAAAATCCCCATTCTGTCTTATATGAGTCTTATATGAGTTTGGGATATATCTGTGCTAACCATTTGTTTTGCAGTTTTTATTTTTCTTTATATTTATTTTGGATGTATTTCATAGATTAATCGTGTATTATAGGCGATTGTACTTTCTAGATCCTCGTGTATCTAGGCGATTGTAATGGTGAGGATGAGAGCCTTTTTCTGGGTTGTAATAAGGCCTCTATTTCTTTTTCGTTTATTTTTTTATGTATGATTTATATTTCCGCACTTTAATTTTATGTACTTTATTCCTGTCATCTGAATGAGCATGGGCTTGTAGTAAAGGATTAAATTGGGTAGAGAAAGATAATAAGTGAGTAAACTATTGTCATATATACTTATAAATTAATACAAGCTTAAGGTTGAATAGGTAAGTTGCCCGAACCCTAAATCTCTGGATTAGGTATAGTAGTCTAAGCTCGGTAGGGAGCTGTACCGGAATTTCCCGGATGAGGTGATCCAGGTAGCAACTCTGTCACTGATCTTGAAATTTAAGTTTCGAGATCTTTAAGTAATAAAATGGGAAAAGGTTTTCTACAAAAGGATTTCTAAAAAGAAACAATGGTTTTCTTAAATAAGATCATCAAACCCCGTTTTCAAAATCTAAACATTTCTACTTCTCTTTTTCCCTGGTTCCCGCTTTATCGCGTGTTATGAAAAAGGCCATCCGCTCACAAGTGTACAGATGAGTTTTATAGACATATATTCTATGTTGTGTTTTATGATAGCTATAATAGGTTTTAAAAGATATATGATTAGATCTAGATTAAGCATATGGATGTGACAAGCTATGTTTGTTGTATAATGGAATCTGTATTGATAGAAGCATGGTTATAGTGATAAGGTCGGTTTCGACCTTGTCTTCTAGCCAAATTCGTGGTTTGAGTGGTAGTTTTTAGAATCATTTATGTGAATGTTTGATTGTTTTTTTTCGTATTTTGTGATTTTTATGTTTTGGTTTGATTTCTTATATTTTTAGTATTCCTCGTGTTTTTCGTGTTTTATGGTCCGTGGTTGTGGTGCGGTTATGTCCCTTTGTGTTTGTTTTGGACAGGCATTAGGACCCGGATCGGAAGTTGGAGCAACGGTGGCAAGGAAGGGCTTGAAGTGCTGAAAATCAGAATGGCGCGGCGTGCCATAATGGCAGCACGGCGTGCCAAGCCAACCAGCGTGCCAAGAGTTCCAGAGAAGCAGCACGACGGCGTGCCATTCCAATCAGCGTGGCGTGCCGCCCCCAAAACTATACAGCACGGCGTGCCGACTCCACCAGCACGGCGTGCCGAGGCCCAAAAATCTGCTGTTGCCCTAATTTCAGCTTTTCTTCTCTGTGGTTTTAACCTAGCCGTATAAATAGGTTATTTTCTTTGTTTTAGGGGATCTTTTTCCCAACTTGTAGAGGGAGAGCAAAAACTTGTAGCGAGGGTTTAGCTTGACCTTTTTGTTTTTTTTCTTTGAATCTTGGAACCATCGATTGGTAGATTGCTTTGCATTGAACCTCCCCCTTTTGCAACGTTCTTAGTTTCGGCTCGGGTTCGTTAATAGAGGTACACCTCCAAGCATCTTCACACCGTCGGCATCCGGTTAATTGGATCAAGAAGGGCATAAGTTTTTCTTTTTGTCTTTTGTAATTCAATTTAGCTAACTTTTGATTCCGCAATCGATTTTGTTTGGTTGAAAACATTGAATCTGTTACATCTTTCTTGATTAATACAGTTGAATGCAAGTTAATTTCAATCTTTATTCCTTTTCTTTATGCAATCCCTTTAGTGATAATCTAGTCTCATAAGATCTTAATCTATTAAGTTCATATTCGTGGCATTACCTAGATTGACACCTAGGCAACCATTAGTATTGACGACACTGTGGAACATACGTGCCCCTATTTTCTGAGCTTTAAGAATTAGACCGCCTCTAAACAAGGAAAACCGGCTAAGGACCTAAAAGATCTAGATACGCTAGGTTGATTTAATTGGAGGAATATAATTGAGGGTTAATTGTTGAGTTAACTTTGTCTTTTGTAGTTGATTAATTAAGCCATCCCCATCAGTCTTCATAGGTCGGTAAAACCGCCAATTGATATTCCAAATTCAAGGGCAAAGTAAGCTGGGATAGATCAACTAGGAGTAGACTAATATAGTTGTTAATATAATCAAACTTAAATTTAGTTCCGCTTAGACACGTAAAGACTCTTAGTAATTTAGTGATTATCGAGGTTTAAATTCCTTGTGGGATCGATACCTGGACTTTAGGCCAGATTTTATTACTTGAACGACGAGGTACACTGCCTTTGTTTGTGAGTCCGTTCGGGCTCCATCATATAGCAGGAGAGATTTGTTGACATTTGTTACAATTATGATGAGGATAGATAGTTATGATAGCTATGTTTGATTACAAGAGTGTAAATAGACAGTTATGTGCTAATATATATGTTTATGAGATGAGAAAATTGCAAGAATGCATCAATGAATGCTTATACTGATGCGTAATAACTAATGGTAAGTAGACCTATTATAGCCTTATAACTCTGATACTTTCTGGCTATTATGCATGACTTTTACTGGGTATTAAAGTCAAAAGAGAAAAATGTTAGTTCTATTCTGTTTGATAGACAATGGATAAGACATATGCATAACAGTCTTTGTTTTGGTTAGTCTGTCACTTACTGCTGAAATGATTGCAGGATTGAAAAATGACATGCATGAATGATATTGTTGGATATCTATTTACAGCACTTTCCAGACATGATAGCATGATTATGCTATGACTTGACATTTTTAAGATTGAAAATTTTACTTATTTTGTTTTTAAGCTGCTGATACAGGAAATGTTACATATGTTGGTATAAGTGTATGTTTCCTAAAGTTCACAGCTTCTGATATGATGATGCCATGAATGATATTGGTAGTACTCTGATATGCTGAAATGTGTAGTATGTGCAGACAAGATAAAAGAGAATTAATTCTGTTTAAAGTATGATCTTAGTGAAATGTAGTTCCTTAGTATAATTGAATCTGTTGTGATCTTTATACAAATGTTCTACTAATATATGAACTAAATGACTTATGTGTCTTGCTGAATTCAATGCAAAATCACTTAAGAATTATCTCTGTTAAATTATGACTGCAGTTCCTAGTATAGCAGTAACAGTTGCTGAACTAAATGAATACACATGCTCTGTACCTGCCACATATATTTACCGTTGAATAGAATCTTGAATCTTCACATATCAAAAAGTTTTATAAGCAAATCTAGTTATCTTGCTTTAAGTTGAAAATGTTATACACACTTTGCCAAGTTTAAAGTGTTTCTATGCTATATGAATGCAAAGATAACTAACAGCAGCATACTCTCTTGGTTAGTATAGGAAATGAATGTTTATACTTACAAAGAAGTTAACTGATGATGTTTTAATTATACATATCTATGCTATGTCGTTAACCGCCAGTGGATATAATAACTTAAGAAATATACAATGAAAATTTTCTTTCTTAGCCACATATATACATACAGGCTTTTTTGTTACATATTGAGTATATTTTGGGCCACATAAATCTTATACTCTTTTAAAAGCTTGAATTGCTAAAAGCCTTTATTTCATCCTTGGGTTAATATTATCTCTGATACAAAATTTTCTCTGATCCTCATATGTTTAAAAGCCCAATAGTTTTAATTAAAAATTAGATGTTGGTAATTTTCAAAATATGGAAAGGTATTTGAAAATTAAAAATTGAACCAATAACTAATTCATTCATGAAATCTTTCTAACAGAAGTTATCTTTCCTTCTTGTGCAGAAAAGTTTAAAGTTAATTTTAAAGAGAAATTAGAAATCGAATCGATTACTTAGAGTTTTTCAAAATTAATTCAAAAATCATTAGAAGGAATCACATCTTCAAGGGGAGCACCATAAAAAAGAAAAATCATTACCCTGACATGAATATCACTTCCTTTTTTATCACCAAATCAGATATTTCAAAAAGAGTATTGTCATCATCAAAAAAGGGAAGAATGTTGAATCAAGTTTTGATGATTACAATATTAAAGAAAAGGAAGATGATTATAATAAAATAATCTCAAGTAATTAAATTAAGATTAATTGGATTATGATCTTAATAAAGATTACATAAAGATATTTTATTATAATGACTTTTATCAAAGTCAAAATAGAGAAAAGAATAATATATAATCAAGTAATTAAGATTAAACAATAATCTTATTCAAGTTACAAAGAGTATCATATTATTGAAAATGAAGGCAAACAACAAATCTTAAAGATAAAGGGAAAGACTACCATAACCTACTGAAGGATATTAAACTTGGATACTGAAGGATATTAAACTTGGACTTACAAAAAGAAGACTCTTACAACTAAAAAGTTATACACCTACAGGAGGTTGTACAAAGTATAACGGTCACCTACAGGAGGCTAGTGCACTATATAATGGTCACCTATAGGAGGCTATACATTGTATAACAGCCACTTACAGAAGGTTGAAGAAAACTCAAATTATTATTATAGAAGGCTATACATTGCATTATAAGTTTACACAGAAGGCTATAGCAATACAAAACAGCAGCTTCAGATGCCTAAAGAGTCTTAGATAGATTTGAACAAAAAGCTCCATTACCAATGCTTGTGAGTAACGGTTATATTTGCTCTTTCACCTATAAATAGAGAGAAAATCTATCATTCACAAGTGGAGAAGACAAATATTAAAATCATATACACAAGCATACATTAGAGAGTCTTTTCCAACAAGCTTTCAAAGAGATATTAAAAGAATTCTAGTCTTCATTAATTCTCATACAACCAATTTTATTCATTCAAAAGGAAATTGTAATTCACACAATAGGGTTTGTGTGAGGGGGAGCTGCAATTGTAATGTTTCACACTTGAGCTTGAAAAGTGTGGTGATAGTTTGGTTGTTAAGCTTAAGAACAACAGTTGTAAAGATTTGGTGTTTGATCTTGTGAAAAGCACCTATAAAACAAAATCTATAAGTTTGGCACTAGAGCTTGTAAAAAGTGTCGGTAGAGGTTTTGATAATTTTCTTGGAAAAGAATTGAGTTTGTTATTTGAACTTGTAAAAAGTAACATTAGGCGCTATTTCTGCCTGTAAAGAAATCATAGGCTTGGTTCCTGCCCGTAAAGGAATCCTTAGTGGAAAATCTCAAGCGGGGGGCTTGGGGACAGGAATAGGCCGGTTGGGCCGAACCTGTATAAATCATTGTGTCTCAGATATCTCTATCTCTATACTCTTTATTTATTGCTATTTACACTCTGAGTATTTAAATTAATAGGATTAGTTTCATTTAGAGATATTGTCTAAACCAATCAAAGCGATTATATTCATGAGTTTTACAATTCATTTAATTCCACACTTTTAGTAAAACTCATATTATTGGGGAAAACTATTTTTATTGAAAAAGTTTGAATAAAAGAATTTTTATTCAGTGAAACACACTATTCACCTCCCTATTGTGTCTCTAGCCTATTTTGGGACCAACAGACTATTGTATAATTTAGATTTTATTTTTATTTTGTATTCAGGGTTGTTTTTGGCACCCTATACAAGGGTGCTTTTTATGTCACAAGCCAGATATCAATTTTAATTAAAGAATATATATATAGATTTTGTGTGGAATTTTACTTACGAATCAATCATTGATTTATTCTTGTTTGTTTAATGCGAGCTTGCTACTTTAGAATAACAAAATACATCCAAAGTTTCTTTTTTTTTTAAATAATAAAGTAAAAAAATCATAATATTATCTTTTTTGTACTCTTTGACAACATAAATAATGTTAAGAGTCCCCCCGGTGTGAAAACAAAAATGTTTGTGATGCTGAAAGAGGTTCCTGATAAAATAAAATCTAAAATTTAATAAATAAGCATATATATATATATATATATATATATATATATTCAAACATACACAACAAAAATAAAACAATCACATACATCAAGGAACTGGTAAAAAATGTATAAAGGCTCATTAAGAACACACACCGTTACACTTATTGTCATGTCTGTCTTTTAGCAATGAATCTCTTAACTTTTTAATGTTTGGAATAATTAAGGTTGGTAGCGAATAATAGTTTACAACCATTTATATTTTGTACTTGTTCACTGTATCATTTATGTGTTTTTTTTTTTCTTAATATAACTTGTGTGCAATTAGTTTGCAATTCCGCCAAACCTATTTGATCACAAACTTCAATAAAATAATTATTCACTAATATATAAGATATGTACACTCTTATAGTTATAAATCAAATATATGTGCGTTCACAATGATGTAAAAGGTTAATGACATAATATAATAAGAAGAACAAAAATAATATAGAAAACTATTAGCTTCTACAAATGAAATAAGTTTTCCTTGTTCGCATCAATATATTTCTCTTCCTCACAGTTGATATCTACAAAATAAAACCATTGCAAAACTTTTCCTACTAAAAGTTTGTTCATCACGAAAAGATAGGGTTGTTGTGAGCACGAGATTTTAATCCTAAGGTTTCTACAAAATAAAATCATTGCAAAAATTTTTTCGTACTAAAAGTTTGTTCATCACGAAGAGAGAGGGTTGCTATGAGCACGAGATTTTTAATCCCTAGGTTTCCGTAATAAGAAATATATATATATCTTTTGTTTCTACGGTTTCTGGGGCCTAGGTCAACTCAAGATCAAAGCTCCTCATCATTGAACTCCATAACTTGCAAGACATTATTGTTTTATTTTTTGGGACAATCCGTACGAACGTCATCGACAATCATACGGTTATCAAGAAAAAATGTATGGATGTTGTTCAAATCAGTTGAATTTCAGAGAAAAAATCTCAAAACCATTAATGCCTTCTCTTTTTGGTCCGGTGGACAGGAAAAAGAAACCAAAAAATAAAAGATAAGAGGCTGGAGGCAAAAAAAAAAAAAGAGATAAAAGAAGAGGAGAATAATCTAGATAGAGAGAGAGAGAGAGAAAAGAGAGATAATATGAGGAAGAGAGACAAGTGATAGTTTCTTAGAATTTTGTTCTTTAATCTTTGAGTTCTAAGGCTGAAATCTATTTGAAATCCTAGAAAAACACTTCAACAAGAATAATAGTAGGTTTAAAGACAAATTGAATCACTAAATCCCTGACTACGGAGCAAAATTCTGAGTTTTGGAGCTTGGAGTTCAAAGTCGGATATCAAAAAATTGGATCTCTCTTGAGTTAATTTTCGATATTTAAGACTATGGATTCACACTATAAAGGTATACTTCTAAGAAACCAAGCATATTTCTCTTGTTTGACTTGATTTGGAGCATCATTCGCATCATCTTCACCTTATTTTGTTCCTGAGAATTTATGGGTTCTATCTGCAAATAACAATCATACGGCTGTCGCAACAACCGCACAGATGTCATCATAACCCCACAATTCTCTAAACCCAAAAATTGCCAGAAACCAAGCCAAAAGCTGAACTGGGCTTTTAATCCAAAGGCAACATCCGTACGGATGTAGCCATAACCGTACAGCTGTTAACAACATCCGCGATGATGTTGTCTCAGGACAAATTCTTTAAAATCTATTTTACAAGCATTTCACGACATCCGACCTTAAATTCAATTTCCAGAAGCTATATTTAGACCAGATCAACTATAGAGATCAGATCTCTTGAAATCCGACCCACTTTATCATGTTGAATAATCAACCGGAAAAACCGTTTTCTCAAAAATCTTCATAAGAATGTTTCAAAACATTTTCCAGGTCCATTCCAGTTATTCTATCGGATTTCCGTAACTATCCTTTCTAAAGGCATGATCCCGACCCCGTTATCATCTCGTTTTGTCATTTTTTAGTACAAAATGTGATTATTAGTATGCTAACCTTTGTTTTACAGATTTAAATGAATGTTCAGTTTTCCATTTTCTAGATTCTCATGTATTTTAGGTGATTGTACCCCCAATTCTTTTTCTATATGAATGTATCCCCTAGGATAGTATTTGTTTGATTCGGATTGTAATAATTAATTTACTTATATATTTTTATTGCAAGTGCACTATGTGATTTAAATAAAATTAACCTTAGCTTATGAAATGTAATGGATTGAATGTTGAATTTTGTTTCAGTTAGATAATGAGTAAGTGACTCGTCCGAACCTAATTCTCTGGAAGGTGTAGCAATCCTCACTTGGTTTCGGCTGTACCTGAATTTTTTGGTTGAGCTGATCCATGTGGTGACTCCTATACCTTGTTTCTGAGATTTAGGTTTCGAATCTTTTATGAATATTAATTCTCAAAACGAATTTCCATAATCAATTAAATCAAATAACTAAATAAAAAGAATGCCCCGTGGCATGCTTCTCCACTTTGTAAAACTTCATCCGGTCACAGTTGCCCATTAGATTCCTAAGTCCAACATATTCTCCTTTGTTCATTTTGTTGTATATTCAATTAATCATTAGTTTACCACAAAAATTTTAATATGAAATTATAACAATCGATGGCAACATATATTATTACTCTTTATTAAATAGTAAAGACACTAATAAAAAAAATAAAGATACAATGATTACTACTTGAGCATTGAGATTCTTCGAAACAAACAATTGAAACTTACAATCAAAATCGCACATTAAACCCATTACAAAAAGAAAAGAAAAAAGGTCTTACATAGGACTAAAAATTGTTCGATTTAAATTGTTCCACAAAGGCAATGCATTGAATACATATTTTTTTTGCAAGACATTAAGTAATGATAACTTAAGCATGACCAATATCATTAAGAATAATTTTAGTACTGTCATTTTTCTCACCATAAGATTTGCATGTCATCATAAACCGTGATACTTTTTTTCACAAAGAAGTATCGTGAGCAGGAGACTGCATTGTCGTTCAAATAGCTCTAACTATCCTCCCCATTGCTTTATTGTATCTATGAGGAGTAGATGACCATGAAGATTTTTATTTTCGGAAGAAAATCATTGGTTTTTCCTACTAACTATCGCTTTTGGTTTTCATGGAGCAACCATTTGTTGAAGATGAATAAAATTTCTCCATTCTAAATATGCAAATGGAGTATTCCATGGATTAATATGAGATGATGAAGTAGATGGGAGAACGTGTTTTTATACCTTAAAAAAAAGGTTAATGCTTTTGTAATATAAAGAGTTTATAGAAGGATTAATTACAAATTAGTGTTATTCTAATTTAAAGCTATTTATTATGAAATTAATAATTTGTATTAAGTAGTTTAAAAGGTTACAAAAGTAACTTCTTTGTGTTAAAAAATAATAATAAAATCACTAATGAGTATGGAAGAGATAATAAAATAAAAAAATGTATAAAAATTCCAAAAATGAGAAAAAGAGATAAATAAATTACAGGGATTAGGAAGTTCCAATGAGTGAGGAAAAATGCTTTAAACTTTTCTCTACTATATATGTAGATGTCAAACTTTGATAAATGCAACGTTAAAATTTATTTTAGCTTGAACTTTTTTAATATTTGATGACTTTTTTTTAACTTTAACACTAAAAAAAAAAAAAAGATTTTGTTGCAAAAATGTTTGTTGCCAAAATATAAAAGTTGTTGACATAAGACAACAACAAAAAAGTTGTTGCATGTTGCTGCTCGAAAGTTATGACCATATATATTTATCAACTAAATTTGATATAAATTTACTCCCATTAATATACATATGGCAACAACTTTTGAATATTATTGTTAAATGAATTTTTTTTTTTTTTTTTGCAGCATTAATTATTTTTCTTATAAATTATTTTGCTATCGAATCTAACATTTCATGTAATATAACTTATGTAATAATTATAAAAACCGTCAAGATTTAGAATCATATTAATTAAATAGCAACCCCATATTAATCATTTATCAACCTTATGCAATATTTATTCCATTGTCAATTAGTTTAAAAACTATTTATCATGTTTCAATTATGAGTAAGGAGGTGTTTGGTTCAAACTTTGAAATCAGAATTGATATTGGAATTGGACCAACACCATACTCCAAGTGTGGTTCTAACGTATTGTCCTTCATACAATATTACCTTTTCTGCTTACTACCAAAAAAAAAATTAGCAAACAACGTAAGGAAATAAAACATAGACAAACAAGTAAAAAGAAAAAAAAAAGGTTTACTTCTTTGCTTCAAACTTCCCCTTCTAAATAAAAACAGTAAATGCATTCATATCCTCTTTACTTGGAAACTCCCCCAATTGAGCATATTAATCAAGAGGACACATGCCAGTCACGCCTCTCAACCAAATCCTTTCCAACAGAATCGAAAACAGCAATATAAGGTGAACTCAATATACGACAAGCCTTCAGCTTCTGTTTCTTAATACCCATTGCATCTTCACCCTCAATAACAACCTCCAGAATATGCTTCATAGAACCAAATTTGGAAAAACAACGGACATCCCTCAATACTATAAGAACCAAGCCTTTTTCTTGAAATACCAATTTTATTCAGTGACTTAATAGTTAGATCAAAAACAACAGAACCCCAACTATTCATCATATAATCACCACTTTCTACCAAATCAAAGTGAACCCGAGGTAGAGGATGCTCAAAATACAACCCAAGCAAAAATCATTCAAAAATTAAAGAATAGCGAGCTTCAAAGAATAACCAAATTTCCAACGTCCAACACACTCTCAACATCTGCCCGACAAACATCTATTTTACTAGGAAAATAACGATTCCTCAACCTCAAACCTTCACCATAAAGATGCATTTTAAAAACCTCTTTATCGTATAATTTCATACTAATAGGAAATCCTTAACACCAAACCTGAGCCTCCTACCACACACAACAGCTACAATGCAATCATTATCAGACTGGTAAATCTCTCTCGTCAAGAGAGAATGCAACAACTGATTAATGACATTCATCTTAGGCAAATCAAAAAAATAACCAAAAATAGTTCATCTAAACAAACTAATCTATTTCTTCGACTTGTTAGTCTTTAAAAATACAATTATTCCAGGGTGTTAGAAGAAATAGAGACCTTAGATGCCCAGTACTCGAAAGGAAGATACAAAGGTTGACCAACCTTAGATGTAAAAAAATGTATCAAACAATGTATCATAAATGTATAAACATAGTATCACAACTGTATCAATAAAGTATCAAAAGCATATCAGCACAACATATGGCAAAAAACACATGTATAACAACAACCAAAACATGTATCAACACAGTATCACAAAAGTACCAACACAATATCAAAAGTACATCAACACACCATACATAAAAAAATGCATATGTAACAACAAACAAAACATGTATTAACACAGTATCACAAATGTGTCAATAAAGTATTCAAAGTATATCAGCACATCATATAGCAAAAAGACGCATATATAACAACAACCAAACAAGTATCAACATAGTATCACAACACAGTATTAAAAGTATATCAAAACAACATATGGAAAAAAAATAATCAAAATATGTAAAAACACAATATCACAAAATGTATCACCATGTATCTGCATCTACAAATAACAAACAAATAAACAAATAATAATAATAATAATAATAATAATAATAATAATAATAATAATAATAATAATAATAATAATAATAATAATAGTAACAACAGAAAACCAAACCAAAAAAGACATACCACCAAAGGCTTCTCAGTCGGTGGTCTAGCAACTTCCTTTTTACTCGTACTCTTATTAGTATTCTTCCTCTTACCAACCTTACCAACCCCAATCTTCTTAGTGATACTTCGAGTCACAGGCTGTTTTACAGACTTCATTTTTCGAATCGAAACATTATACTCAAAATAGCCAACAACACTTTTCCTCTTAGCCATTATCAAACAAAAAAACCTAAATGCAAAATGAAAAAAAATAAACACAAAAAACCCTTATGCAAAAAGAAGCAACAAAAACAGAACATAAAATACCTAATCGAAGAGGCAGAAAGGGTAGGAAAACAATACATTAATGGATGATCGTGGCTCATCAATCGTGGAGAAAAATAGTACAATGAACATAGAGGAGAAGTCGCGCACAAAAGAGAAGAAGAAAATGCAAAAAGGTAAAAACAAAAAAAGCGTATAAAAATAATTGTATAAGGGATTAACATATAAAAGAAATATTAAAGAAAAGCATATTTAAAAAGTTGTATAAGCGTATGACCAAAAACAAAACATAAAAAAGAGTAAAAATGGTAACTTCCCTTTATTTCCATGTGATGTTTTTGATTCTAATAACTTAAGTACAAATCAATAGGTTTGGAGGCCTTCGATCAACATTATTAAGGGGCAAATAAATAATGGCGTTTTTTTTTCAAAAATAAACCCTTCAATATTGTGTTTGTAAACTAATGAGGCAACGTGTGATTTGTATTGATATTGAGAGTATATATACAAGTAGGAAAACCCTAATCCTAGAAGGACTGAAATACACTTTGTACAATATGTGAAAATTACATTATCACATCTCTATCTCTATCAGTGTTAACTTAAATGAGGAGAAATTATATATTGGACTGTTCCAATGAAAAACTGATACATAAATAACATAATGTGTCAGTTTTTTTATTGGGAAGGTCTACATAGATCGAGTCCATTGTATAATTTGCTCTTAAATAAGTCACGAAGATTAAAAAAAAAAAGAGTCATGATTATTTCTAATACAATATTAAATATCTTTTTCTTTTCGCTTTTCCCTCCAAACAATAGCAAATATAATGTTTGATTACCTTTGTTAAACAGTAATTTTTAGCTATCTTGCACGAAAAAACTCTTTTCATAGCTTTTTACGAAAAGTTCTTTTATATTTATTTAGTTTTTACAAAAATAATCTTTTCAAAATAATAAATTATATTTTTATAGAATACATACATCTTATTTTTCATAGAATTTTTTATGTCTATGAATATTAAAAAATTAAGCAATCTTAATTTTTCCAAATAATTTTTTTAGTCAGTTTAACATGTCTTTATTAATATATATGTATATATAAATTTAGCCAAAGGCTAAAATCATGGGATTGTCATATATATAAATCTAATGTAGGTAACAATTTTAATGCATTTGCTAACAAGGGTGGACTCAGCAGTAAAAAAGCAACTCTTGTAGCACCACACCTAGATTCAAATTCCACTACCTTTGTTAAAGTTTCTATTGGTGGAGCAATATGTAAATACTCTTATAAATCCCTTTATATATATATATATATATATATATATATATATATATATATATATATATTAAGAAGAAAAAAAATTTGTGCAAATTCCAACGTGCAAAGCTACAAATAAATTAATGAACACGAAATGGGAACTTTTGGAAAAACTTTTTGATGTCAAAAGGGAACATTAATTAATGAACAAGAAATATCAACTACCTATGATATAACCTTGGGTTGCTTTCACTTCACATGTTTTTATAGAATACTTTTGATTAGGTTTTGATGGATCCGTAATTAATCAAAAGACAGAGAAGCAGTTGAATATACCTTCACCTCTCCACAAATTATTATTAGTACTAACTTTTTGAATCTCTGGAAATATCATTTTCGTATCCATATTTTGGATCACAAAACACACCCCTAATAGTGCTTTCAATTGGTCGGTTGACATGTTTCGCTACGAGTAAAAGGAAAAACAAATTATAATGAAGACAAATATATTTTTTTTACAAACTTTTTATTCTAGGTGTGGTATTTAGTTTCAAAGATGTGGGAATGCAAGTTGTAAGTCAGAGACAATAATGAAAAGCTATAATTGGACCTCAACTATCAGCTTAAGGTTTTAGATTAAATGATTTCATGACATGGTATCAGAACCTCTTAAATCTAGAGGTCGAGGGTTTGAATGCTGACAGCTCCATTTATTGATTAAAATTCAATATATGGTAATATGGGTCTGTGTTGTACACGCTCCAAAGCCCAAGGGGTATGCGCATACAAGGGAGTGTCAGAGATAATAATAAAAACTATAATTTGGTCTTACCAATCAGTTTAAGCGTTTAGGTCAAATGGTTCCCTGATGTAGACAGCTATTTTATCCGAGTAATTTTTTATTTTTATTTATTTCGTTATGTTTTATTATTTAAGAAAGAATTAAAAAAGGAGGCTAATTTTTATTTTTTTATTTTTTTATTTCACTTCTTTCTTTTTTTTTTTTTTTAATCTTTATAGATTAAAAGAAAAAGAGATAAAATAAAAAATAGGAGAATGCAAAGAAAATTAATGAATTATTTTATTGATTTCTTTCATTTTTACAAGTCTTAATTATAAGCTTACAAATAAAAATTACATAAAATACAAAAAAACCCATGCTCAATAGTTTGCAGGCCCAACATGAGTTCAAGAAAAAAAAAAAGACAAAAGGGAAAAAAGAATACACAGCTATAGTTTTTTTTTACTGTGCATGATCAGCTTATTCATGAAACATGAGAGATTTTTTTTTTTTCCTTTTGTTGAGCTTCTAGTTCTGATAAAACTAGAAGGGGGCAAACTAAATCAAAATAAGAGAATTCAGCTACAATCAAACAATGAAGAGGATTATAAAAGGGTCCTAAACGTAAGGGAGGTTGGCGTAGAAACACATCTTTGAAGAGAGAGAATTTGAAAAGTGAGAGTGCAGTCAAGGAAGTGGGCAATAGCAGACACCCACCTCCTGTCCCAGAAAAACCATCCTTTGCCCTTCACCTTTCCCTTTCATCCAATCATCCCCTTCCATTAATCATCATCCCAAACATAAGACATTAAAGACAAGCAAATCATTCCCACCCTTTTCCAAGATAGCTACCCATTTAAGTAGGTCTTTTTCCATGTAAACCTTTTTGAGTTTTCCTTTTATTGTGTGATATATATATATATAAGTTTCTTATGACTCAAAGGGAGTTTCTTGCTCCATGCATATGGCGAAAGGATACCCCTTTGAGCAGTGTCCAAGATTACTAATAAGGAGGGCATGTAATGCACCTATTCCCCATTAGTAATTGGCGGTCTAGGTTTAGAAGTTCTTAAATGAAAATATGTTGCTAGATCTAGAGATATATGCAAAAAAAATGGGTTCAAACTTTGGTTTTTAGGTCATTGGCCTTGGATTGTAGCCTTTCCTTAGTGAAAAAAAAAAGGTTTAAAAATAAGAGGTTCGCCAAAAGCCATCCGAGTTTCATATTTTTGAAAAGCTTTGTTTTTTTTTCTTTCAAAAGGGGAATAGTACCAACAAAGACCAAACTATTGAGCCCTAAACCTTTTAAAAGAAAAAGTTTCAAAAAATAGCCAACTGGTTGCGTAGGGAAAACCAAACTCAAATTCATTTTCAAACATTAAGAGAAAACCATTGCAAAGATCACAAACCATAAGCCTCGTTTTGGCCTCTTCCTCATTACCCATTCCTTTTTTGTGTGTATAAAAAAAATAATAATGCATGAAATGTAATGTAGAAGGATAGTTTTAGTTTTACTAAGCCAACATAGCATTTAGAGACCAAGAGCATCTGCATAGCCAAATTTGGGGCCAATTCAAACCATACATCTAAACATCCTGCAATGATAAATAAGCAAGATAGAAGTGGCACTTGCATATTTTTAGTCGGCATCAGCAACATACAATCAGAAAGTCATCCTACACATATAGGCCGCCAGGAATTCAAAGTTTCATAAACAACCGTATATACATTCTTCATCATCATCATCACCATCACCATCATGTAAGTACACATGCTTGCAGCATCGCACATGCTAATTAGATCAAATCAGGGTCGAATACACCAGCACACACATCACAAAGATAAGTGTATTTACAACCTTTCACTTCTTTCCCACTAATAAATTTGTTGCCCTACACATTGATTCGGATCAGCATGCATAGAGGCTCAAAGCATCACACCTCAGCATAGGATTCCCCAAGTACTTATACACTTAATCAAAATTTCCAAATAAGGAACCCAGTTCAGATTTCATAGTTTTCAGATCATCCAGCATACATAAAGACCATTCATTCTCAAGCACACATGCGTATAAACCAACAAAAATCATGTTAGGCATACATGCAAGTCAGTTAGCATCTTTGGTTACCCACAGTAGATTAGAGGCCATTATACGCATTGCATATATATGCACCAACACGAAGGGGAATATCATAAAAAATTTTCGGAGGCTCATCATTTGGAATCATTTATAGCCAATAGTTTTTTCTTTCTATTTTCAATAAATTTATAGCCATAGATAAACCCCGAAATCTGCAAAAAAAAAAAAACCATCAATACCCATAAGTTCATGAGTTAAAAAATGCAACAGCAATTAAAAGTGGGATACAACCAAAAAAAAAATGAAAAATAGATGCAGAGGGGGAAAAGATACCTTCGGTCCATCGGTGTCAATTTGGAGAAAGTATATATTTTCTCATTTATGTTTTTTTAGAATATTTTTTTTGTTCTTTTTTAATTCTATAGAAAAAAAAAATTAAGTGAATAAATGAAAGGAATTTTAATTTATATAGTTGTTATATATACTGATTAAATGAAAATAAATAGTTAATTAGATATTCCTATATTTTTACTTTATATCTAATGACAAACAATATTTACTCGAATCAAAGATAGTTAATTAAATATTATGACAAACAATATTTACTTGAATCAAATAAAAATAGAAAATAACATTAGAATTTACTTAAAATATATTGAAGAATTAATATAATATAATTGTATGGAAGGACTAAATAAATTTGGTATCTTTCAAACTTTAGAACTGATTTTACATAAAGGGTAATTTGGAAAATATTTAATTAAATGACAAATTGATAATATTAAAAATTCAGCAATTTATAATGTTCTTTATTAATCCCACAAATCATTCACCGTATTATCGTTAGTCATTAAACAACATTGATAATATATATTTTTTCGTCAGTCCATTTTTCTTTTTTTTTTTTTTTTAATTGTATTCCAACTTCCGGATAGTGCATGGATTAAATTATAAAAAACTAAAAGTTTTATATTTATGAAAACAGAATTTGGAAATTTGATTTGCATTAAAATTGGGCTATTTAAGGGGGTCAATGACAGCAGTTAATAAACAGTTATAGACCTAGAGCTAGCTAGTTAAAGGACCACTGCCTACTTCTGATGACTAGTCAACTTCCATTTTCTTCTCTCATAGTCTCATCTTTAATCAATTACTCAATCAAACATTTTACACATTTTAATTTTGGGATGTTGAAAATAATCTACAATTTATTTAATTTACCCAAAATTGGATATTTATATGTTAGTTCTTTAAGATAAGTAGAGAAATGTAAAAGCATACCTAAATAAACTGTATAACATGGATTAGTTTACTAAGACATAAAACTTAGGGACCATAACCATATTTGTAATTATTACATAAATCTTGAAATTACAATTCTTCATATGTTGTATTTGTTTTTTTTTTTCTTATTGAAACAAATTTATCCATTTAATCTAAAGCAGATATAATATCAGGGGGAGTTGTTTAGGAAATTAACTTCTTACCACAAGAATTTCCTAAATCCACTAACCGGTATGGAAGATTACTCATTCACACCATAACTTCCCTACAACTGAAGAGCTCTGCATCCATGCAACATTGAAGCTGGCCGTAGCAACAACCTAGGGAAAATCCATCCTTGTCTCGAAGTATGCAACCATTGATAGCAAAACTATACTAAGCACATGAATACATATATAAAAGCATAAGTAATGGGAAGACTCTTTAAGGGTTTCGATGCTCTTTTTTAAATGTCACGTCATCAATATTAAAAGATCACTACTCTTATCATTTTTTTTCCAATTGGAATACTCTTTTAATGAGTTCTTAAAGGGTTACGCCTATTAGTTTTAGTAAGGAAAAAAAATAATTAAATTAGCTTTTAAGATAGAATTTGGGTCCTCTCTCATTTTTTGAAGACATTTCAAAATTCCCTCTAACAGAAAAAGGGGGCCTTCCAAAGAGTATTTATTTTTTTAGGATCAACCCATTATAAAACTAAAGAGGTTCTAATTATTACTTAATTAAAAGTTAATGATGATATTTAAGATGGTTAAAACCCGACCGATCGGTCAAATTGGATAATATTTCAGGTGGTTTTTTATGTGGTCAAAAACTACCGACATTCAGTTGAACAAAAAAAGTATGAACCAAATCAGTTTTCTAGTTCAATCATACTAATTTTAGAAAAATAATATATTTTAAATAAAACAATTTAGGATATAATATTTGGATATTTCTTATTAAAATAAAATAAATTTTAAGCTTTTAAATTATTTTCAAATTGAGATATTTCATTATATATTGCAAGCACACAAATAGGACCAACAAAAATGACTAAATTTGAATTATATTTTTTAAAATAAATTAAACTAAAATTTGGGATTTTCAAATGTTGAATTGTAGAAAATATTAAAATAGTGGCTCGGCTAGACTTATAATTTATAAATGTACTCTTATAAAATCCTTGAGCTCGACCTACGAACAGATTTACCTATTACTTTTAATGTATTGTTTTTTTATCAGTTTCTATGGAACATTTTTTTGTAGTATAGTATTTTTTTCACGTGTTTAAAACAAGCTTTTTTTTTTTTTTAACTTATAAAATTTATGAATTTAATAGAATAAAACTTGAAATGGAGAAGATCAAAATTACGTTTTGCCAATAACAAGAGCGTAAGCATGTAGACTTTTAACTTAAAGTTGCATCGGTAACTATAGTTTAACATTCATATAACACTATTAACATGGTTTAGCCTTAAAATATAGTTATAACATTTAAATTAAAATTCATAATTTAATTTTTCAAAGAAAAAACAACTTTAATGGCTTGAATCAAAAGCAATAATATAGAAATGCGATCATAGTAAAAAGAAAAAAAAAAAAAAAACAAACTTAATATTTAATATCACTAGTTGCTTGTCTACTAATTATAAACAAGAAGGTTCTGAAATCTCTTATACGAAAACTAATTAAAGAACAAGTAGCAAACTCTTTTATTAGAATTTTAAAATCATTTTATTTTGTTAATCTTACGGGGTGTTTGGTATGTGATGGGGATAGAGATAAGGATAAGGGTTGGGATAGAGATAGGAATAAAAGATTGGGATAGGGACAGGGATAGGGATAGGGATAGAGATTAGAATTGAGATAGGGATAATATATATAATATGTTTGACATGTTAGATAGGGATAGGGATAGAAAAATATATTTTATTATATGACCCCTAAATATGTTAAAAATAATTAGGCATAAATTGAGGATAAATGTGTCTTTTAAATTTTTAAGTTCGATAAATATGTGAATTCCAAAAAAAACTTATCCCAGCTCCTTATGCTTGGGAAGACCCAAGATAGGTTGATGGGGACAAGTAGGGATAAAAAACTTATCCCATTTTCTATATCCCCTTATCAAATATGGGATAAGAGGTGGGATATAGATTTCTAATTCCTAATTACACCCCTTATCTTATATAACAAACACCCCATTAGAGGTATGAAGAGTAAAAAAACCTCGAAACCATATACAAATATGGATAGCCTATAGCTAGAGAAAACCTCAAAACCTTATATTCATATAGAAACTTAGGAAAATAATCTAAAATCAATAATCATAAACTCATAATTAATAACCAGCCTAATTCTCATAATCCAACAGAAATGCTTGCAAAATCGAGTGGTTCAACTATCCTATATTATTCCATTATAATTAATTTTTACAAAAATATAATAATTAGAAAATTAGCATTATACAAAATTTGAAAATACTCCTGAAAAATGGTACTTCTTAAATATATATTAACAAAAAAGGTTTCTGCTTGAGCTTTTAGAGTATAACAAAATAATATAAATATCTTTTTGTAACTAATAGAGTAAATACTTATGGAAATACTATAAAATTTCTAGTTGTATAAAGCCAAGCAAATTAAAACAAGTGAAAATCAAACAACACCTATTTTTCGTTTCATGTTTTTATAGCTTTTTTTTTTTTTTTTTTTTTTCTTTTCTTAAGAAAACAACTGTCAGTCAAAGAAAATATAAAATAGTATTCATTAATCAATTAAGAAGGACTCAAATGATAAACATCTCTAGTTGCTTAAACTAAATTTTAAGTTCAATTACTAATATATGCTGAAATCTTATCCGGATGAAGTACCACCCAAAAAATATGTTGTAAGTAACTTTTTAGCGAACAATCAGATTTAATTATCATGAAACCGTTTAACACAAAAGTTTAAGTTTATAGGTAAAACTTAAGAATAGATTTTATTATTATTCCAAAAACTTCCCAACGTGCGAATGCCCATTAAATTTAAAGCGTGTACATACAAGCTTATTCTATCATTTGTTGAAATTTAATCAACAAATAGAGCTCTTTGTATTTGAATTTGGACTTCAGATCTAAGAAACTATGATACCATATTGTGGAGTAAATTAACTCACATATTTAAACTGATAGATAAGATCAAAAATAACTTCTAATATTATATTTTAAACTTTCCGCATGATACGAACTCAATTGGATTGAAATGATTAATAATCAACAATTCTAGAATAATTAGATAAAATAAATTAAGTTTAGAACATCTTTTTTTTTTTTTTGGGTGGGGGGTGGGAACAGATTTGATAAACTAAACTACACTTTAGCCTCCACTTGAGTCAAATTTTATATTCCTTAAAAATGGAAATAAATTAATAAATGGCAAATAGAGACAACACATTGCATTTCGTAGTCAATAATACTTAAATACAACCCATCAAGCAACGTTGCAACAACACAACACAACACAAAAGCAAAAAGAAATAATCTCAGACACACATTTCCATAATCCTTCTCTTGCACCTTCAATTCAACTCTCTCTTAACTCAAATCAATAAAAAGACACACATCCCTCCTTCACTGTCTCTCTCTCTCTCTCTCTCTCTATCTCTCTCTCCCTCTCCAGTGTCTCCTTAAAGACTCAGTTTTTTCTAACTTCTTGTCCTAAAACAGAGTGCTCTGTTTCACACATTCACTGTTACAATGAAGTACATAAGAACCAACAGCTTAAAAAGGCTTTTCTCACTAAAAAGGCGTGGCCTTGAAGAAGGAATCACCATTGATGAAGACAACAATGGGTTTTCCAAGCTTCTGCAACAACCATCTGACCATTCCCCAAAACCCTCTTGGAGATGTTTTTCATATGAAGAAATCTTCCAAGCCACCAATGCTTTTAGCCCAGGTTTAATTTTACCAGACACCAACATATTTACGCCCATTTTGAGATATGGGTTGCTTTCCTTTACTGCGAAAAAGATGTGATCTTTGTGCTTAATTTTGTGTTTTCTTATGTGGGCTTTAAGAAAATTTACACATAAACACATTTATGCCCATTTTTAAGATGTGGGTTAATTTCATTTTCTGAAAAGATTTGATCGTCTTGCTTAATTTTGTGTTTTGTTGTGGGTATAAGATAATTTACACACAAACAGATTTATGTCCATTTTTGAGACTTGGGTTGGTTTCATTTTGTGAAAAAGATTTGATCTTTGTGCTTAATTTA
Organism: Euphorbia tirucalli; assembly: GCA_039660915.1. Taxonomy (NCBI): domain Eukaryota; kingdom Viridiplantae; phylum Streptophyta; class Magnoliopsida; order Malpighiales; family Euphorbiaceae; genus Euphorbia; species Euphorbia tirucalli. The sequence continues at coordinate 19,186,992 of CM077634.1, read as the reverse complement.
GTGTTTTGTTATGTGGGTGTAAGATAATTTGGTGGGCAAAGGAGGCTATGCAGAGGTGTATAAAGGAGAGCTTACAGATGGAGAGAAGATTGCTGTAAAACGGCTATCAAAAGCTTGTAATGATGAGAGAAAAGAGAAGGAATTTCTTACAGAAATTGGGACAATCGGTCATGTTTGCCATCCTAATGTCTTGTCTCTCTTAGGTTGTTGTATTGATAATGGGCTTTATCTCATCTTCCATTTCTCATCTAAAGGCTCTGTTGCCTCCCTACTCCATGGTACTTAATTTACCTTATAATCATTTTAATATTTTATTCTTCAAAATTCCCATCTGGGTTATGTTTGTTTTGATAATTTTATGCTTTTTAAATTCTTTTTTTTTTTAGATGAAAATTTGCCAACATTGGATTGGAAAACAAGGTACAAAATTGCAATTGGGACAGCACAAGGGCTCCATTACTTGCATAAGGGATGTCAAAGAAGGATTATTCATAGAGATATTAAATCTTCAAATATTCTTTTGACAGCTGATTTTGAACCAATGGTGAGTTGCCCACATGGAATTATTTACTCCATTCTTGCTTCTCTCGATTAGTTCAATTGCTTAACATTTAGGTATTTGTTTGTTTTTTTGAAATGCATAGATTTCTGATTTTGGCTTAGCAAAATGGCTTCCATCTCAATGGTCTCACCATTCAATTGCTCCAATTGAAGGAACTTTTGGGTATGAAATTACGAATCAATTGCATAAATAGTCGTTAAATAATTCTTATGAAATTGAAAATTAATAATTGGATATATTTTATTACAGGCATTTAGCACCAGAGTACTATTTACATGGAATAGTGGATGAGAAAACAGATGTGTTTGCATTTGGAGTTTTTTTGCTTGAAATTATTTCTGGTAGGAAACCAGTTGATGGGTCTCATCAAAGCATACACAGCTGGGTAGGGTTATTGCGCTTTTTTTTTTATATATATATAAAAATAAATTAATTATTCTTTGATAATTAGGAGTTTTAGCTATTTGGATTATATGGTTATTTTTTAATAATTCATTGTTAAAAATATCGATTTTGATAGGCTAAACCAATATTGAAACAAGGAGACATTGAAAATTTGGTAGACCCAAAGCTTGGAGGGGCCTATGATGATTCACAATTGAAAAGACTTGCCTTTGCTGCATCTCTTTGTATTAGAGCATCTTCTGCATGGCGTCCTACCATTAATGAGGTACCTACTTTGCTAATTAATTGCACTTTTTTGCTAAATTTTTATTGCAAACCACATATTTACATATATACTATAATTTAGGCTTAAAAGTCCAATTTGGCCTCTAATGTAATATTTTTTCAGTAAATTTTGAGGGTTCGGTTTCACCCTCATCGTTTTTTTGGAGATTTTTTTCAGTAACTAGTAATAATGATTGGCAACTGTAGGTTTGTGGTTAAAATTCAGTTAAAGAAAAAGGCGATGAGACTAATATTGATATTGCACCCTTCAAAAAAAGTTAAAAGTTGAATTGTATTTGCTCTAGTACGTGGAAAATTTTAGAATGCTTCTGAAATATGGTACTCATTTTTACATTAGTAAAAACGGTTGATACATGCCTTTTTAGGGTATAATTAAAAAAAATAAGAGGGTATGTACTTTTGAAGTACTGTAAAATTTTTCCCAGTATATTGGAATATTTTTTACCTTTTCACTGCATCTAAATAGTTAAAATCATTTGTTTTATAATTAAGTCCACAACAAATATTAACAAACAATTATCAATACATTCATTCGGCCTAATAGAATTTTCTAGGTCACTATTTAAATTCTTCCAATAGATCAATAAACTTATTTTTTTTATGAAACATTCAAAAACAAGTTTAACCAAATGAAAGATTTGAATTTTTATAAATAATATATAAATTTCAGATTTTATAAAGGGGACCATCATTAATTTTATTCACAGGAAGGAGGTTCAAATGTCACACCACTTCCTCTGTTATGCATTGCAATTTTCAGATTTCCCATCATTTTTAAAAATAATCCAAACTATATAACAAGTATCATTGCATCATCAAAATCGTATATTTTATCTCATATTCATGAATCCAATAGTTATTTGATTACTTACGAATACGTTGACTAATTAAGTGATCTATAATTTCTGCATCATTTTTTTTTTTTTTGGGGGGGAATAAAAAAAAAAAGGGAAAAAGGAGACAGGTGACACCTTACATCCTAAGACACATTTTATTTATGTAGATACGTATAAATTAATTCTTTTTTAAGATCAAAAATATGTAAATTAGACTGGGTGGCTTGTTACAACAAGTTGTTGGGCTTGTGACATCCTATTCAGCATAACGTTTGAACTTGCTTTTAGGGAACTGATATTAATTAGGGACATACATTTTGGGGTTTTTCACGCAATTCCAATTAGTCTTACGAAAGATGTTCTGTCCCACCTAACTTATAATTAATTTCTCAGCTAAAATTTGCCATAAATTATGCATCCCCCTTATGATTTGAATTTTAGAATCTATGTCATTATGTTATCAAATTGATTGGTGAATTCACGTTACAACATACTATTTGAGTTATTAAAAACTATTTTACCTTACCTGTTGTTATACATAATATATAAAAATTATTGTTTGACCTAACTTTATCAGTCTGTCCTTAGGTCAAATATTAGAGTCTTTTGAACCTAAGTGGTCTATGGTTCAAAATTTATTGACTCCTTTATTGATGAAATTTTGGTACATGGTATTTAGTAGTTTGAATTTTCAGGTCAAATGTTTTTTTTTTTTTAACTATATTATCGAAAACTCTTCGACTATAAGGTGACAATCCTTTTTATTAATCGAATTTCATTATGAAATAGAGTTAACTTGTGTTCGAGTTAGATAATAAACACTATTCCTATAACTCTACCAATGAATTTTTTTTATATATATATATAAATTGAATGGTTATTCTGCTTGTACTTCTTCTTTTTTTTTTTTTTTTGTGAGACCACTGGTATCCGGACATCAAAATGGATGCCGACTAATCCAGTTTCGAGGTACAGTTTAGTGGATTATGGTATCAAGACCCCTCCCAATGCTGGTACTGGGACTCGAAGAGTCGTCCTATCCCTAGCTCAGCCTAACATCTACCATCTGAGCTACCAAACATTGGTTCTGCTTGTACTTCTTTAAATATACATGTCCTCTCTTTCCCCTTTTGCTTTCCCTTAAATTCTTAAAATTAGAATGTAAGTTTTAATTTTTTTTATTCCAAAGAAAATTGTGGAATATATATTCCATGCTGAGAAAGACATTACATACATTTCTTTAATGTTGTGAAAAACATGGTTTAGCATTTTAAAACATGTTTTTCTTTTTAAGTCTAATGAAAAGTTTGGTTAATAATAAAATTAATATATGGGCAGGTATTGGAAGTAATGGAAGAAGAAATGTTGGATAAAGAAAAGTGGAAAATGCCAAAGGAAGAAGAAGAGGAAGAAGAATTTTGGGGATTTGAAGATTTAGAAAATTATGAAAGTGATAGTTCCTTCTCAATCTCTCCACAATATTCTATCTCTACAACTTCTTTTACCTTAATGCATTATTAGCACTTAAATCAAATTACACAACCACATATATATCAATTCTCTTTCCTCAGATAATTAATTAAATATAATTTGAAAATTAATTGATGCATTTTTTGCATTAATTATCGAGGGACAGCTAAAGTTCAATTCTAACCTCCATATTGTCGGCATGTAAATATATATATATATATATATATATATATATACACACACACAGTTTCTATATAAAATCAAGCTTTTTTATTCATACAATTAAGTTCTTTAATTAGTTGATGCATTTTTTGCATTAATTATTGAGGGGCAGCTAAAGTTCAATCCTAACCTCCACTTTTGTCGGCTGTAAATGTATATATATACACACATTTTCTATATAAAATCAAGCTTTTTTATTCATACAATCAAGTTATTTAATTAGTTGCAATCTACATTGAGTTGGAAGGAGTGCACATTTCACCTATTTTGGACCTAAATTATTTTTCAAAACATCAACTAATTAATCAAGGGGAAATATCATGATTTTAGGAAAAATGTCAAGAATATGTTGTTTTCATTAACTAATGTTACCTAGCTAACCAAATTTTTGAAGCGTTCAAAGGTCAAATAATAATAACAATAATTGGTGGCAAATACGTGAAGTAAATTGATTAAATTGATGTTGCGGAGGAATGCTAGTTAGACCAGATCTTTTTGACCAAACACCAAATATTGATAAAGGTTTCAGTTGCCCTAGCTGAAAATACTCTAATGTCTAAGTCCATGTGATTCTTTGAGATATATAATCAAGCAAAAGCAGAGAAGAAAGTATTGAGATTCTGTGTATGAATAACCATTTTTTGTCGGCATGTGGAACTCACAATCCCATTAAGATAAGGCGACGTTTCTGCCTATATAGGAATTAGATTCTTATTTAAAATACATCTTTTCTGTATAGGCACACATTTGGGAATCAATCTCGCAATTAGATGAGATTTCCTAAAGAGACAGACGTCTTATCCCTATTTAAGTTAAAATTGTATGTTCCCCAGCCTGTTAGGGATAAATAGTGGAAGAATATTCGGTCATCGAAACATAAATCAATTTATGTTAAAAATAAATATTGAACTAAGAGAATATTTCACTCTGATTAACAAGAATTGTTTAAAGACGCTGAAAATTTTTCATCTTTTTTTGGTAGATAAAAGTTTAGGTAATACTCCATTCGATTTATAATAAATGTCATTCTAACCAATATTATTTTTTCCTAAATGGTTGCAATGCTGGTGAAGCAACTGTGGCACTTCATAGAAAATTCAGGTTCCCTGTGGTAGATACTTCCCAAATGAAGATGTGCTTTCATCTTCAACTGGGACCGACGTGAGTTTTGTTTGGCGGAGAGAATGTGCATATTATGAATTATAATTGGTTGAAGGGGGTTCCGTGCACTCAACTTCTATCTTTTAAAATTTCCCCTCCGACAAATGATGTACGTAGCTTAACTGATCATGAGAGCGGAAGTTGGAAGGATGATGTTTTTCACCAAATCTTTTACCCAGATATTGTTTAAGCAATTCGAAAGTTGCCTTTGAGTAGAGTTGCCTTTGTTTTGGAGATTTACAACGGATGGAAAATATAGTGTCAGATTTGAGTACCATTGTGCGTTAAATGTGAATCTGAATCTCTTTGGTGCCATCTTCTAACGGGAAAATTGGTTGAGGTAGCGAAGAGAGTGTGGGGAGAAAATCTATAGTTGTGGCGAGTCATGGGGGGCATTAGTACCGGAGTCAACTTATTGTGTTGGTGGTGGTGAGACAGGTGCGGTGCTAATGTCCGGGAGCTCTCCGATCGGTGGTTACCTCTCTGTCCTTCATGCACAGCTTTCAAGTATTGTGGAAAGCTTCAAAATTGCAGCTCGGGTGGGTTTCAATAGGGAAGTTGTTTTCCTTGATTATATTAGTTATTATTTGGTAAAGATAATAATCATTTTCTTAATACATGTGCCTAAATCTTAAACGATATCTATTATAAACCGTGGACTAGTAAACTTACCTTTTCCTAAGGCAAGACTAAAGACTTCGATGATGATTTTAATGAAATGCATATGTCGCTTAATAAAAAAGTGTTAAATTTTAACTGCGGGAGAAATTCAATCTCAAACCCAACAATCAGTTCGAAAAAAAAAATTATTATATTTGTTGGCGTCAAAATAGGCTAGAAACACACTAGAGGGAGAGTGAATAGTGTGTAAAATAGAATTTAAAAATTCTTTTTCAATAAAAAGATTTTTCCCAATTAAACAATTTTTACCAAAAATGCAGAATTAAATAATTTGTAAAACTTGTGAATATGATCGCTTGTTGAAAATAAATAATATCTTTAAATACTTCTAATGTTATTAATTTAAATGCTTAATAAATAAATAAAGTAGGGACAGCGATTTATACAGGTTCGGCCCAACCGGTCTACTCCTGTCCCCAAGCCGAGCGCTTGAGATTTTTCACTAATGATTCCTTTATGGGCAAAAACGAAGCCTTGTGTTACTTTTTACGAGTTCAAGCAACCAACTCAATAGTTTTTCATACAAAGTATCAAAACCTCTACTGACACTTTTTACATGCTTAAGTGTCAAAGTTTTAGATGTTTTATGGCTCAACAACAACTATTCCGGTGTTTTTCACAAATTCAAATACCAAATTTTTACAATTATTATTTTCAAGCTAAACAACCAAACTTTTACTACATTTTTTAAGATCAATTATGAAACTTTCAATGCCTTGTTGAAATCACCACAACAAAACTTTCCCTCACACAAAACCCTTTGTGTGAATTACAATTTCCTTAGAATAGATGAATTTGTTTAAGAATTGATGAAAACTATAATTTTTTAAATATCTCTTTGAAGATTTGTGTTGGACATGACTCTTAATTGTAAGCTTGTATTGTGATTTTGTAAATATCTTCTCCACTTGTGAGAGTTGTAATGACTCCCCTTTTATAAATGAAAACTAGTTGTTTGTAGCCGTTGATAGCCGTTATATGACCGTTTATAGCCGTAACTCACAAGTATAAATTGATAGAGTTTATGTTCTTTCAGACATCTGAAGTTGCTGTAAGAATTCATTCATGTGATGCAGAGCCTCCCGAAGATGCATAACCTTCTGAAGAAAAGATCATTTTCGTAACTCCATGCTTGTATAGTCTTTTTCTTTGTCTTCATTTTTTCTTATATATCTTCATCTTTTATAATACTATACTCTTTATAATTTTATCCAAATTTGAGTATCACTAGAGTATGTATTTTTTTCTTTTTTTTTTTTTGGAATAATAATAAATTCTTTGTAATATTAATTAAGACCATTAATAACTTAATCTAATTATTTGAGATTACATTATTATTATTATTTTCTTTTTGTAAACATCAAATATTAAATGTAGCATTTAAACAGTTTTATATGCGAATTCAACTCAAGCCGTAGAAATAAAAAAGAAAAAAGAAATACTAGTTTTGGAATTCCCAGATAAAGAAAAAGAAAATGACAAATATAATGGGTTTGCATTCAAGTTACATTAATTCAATACTAATAATGAATGGATGAGAAATGACATGCTGAGGAACACAATTTAGCAGTTAATGAGTGCCAAATATATCGTTTTATTATTAATATTTACTGCTCCTATAGCAGTATATATACTTTGTTAGTTATTTTCTTAATTATTGATTGGAACGCAAGTACTGAACTGTTCTGTCTCTGTACTTTGTTAAATGTTACTACTCTTAATTAGCAGCTTTAATTTAAACCTGCTCCTCAATTATGTTTTCATTATATTTAATGTTCTCTTTTCATTAGGATAAACTATTAAATTGGATTATTGATTCAACCAACTTAACAGCGTGTTAAGATTATTTTTTTAAAAATAGAATATGAAAGTTTACATATTTTACTATTATAAAATAGAATAAAGAGTAATTTTGACATTATGAATTTAAATTGATCAATAACACAAATAAAAAAAACTAAACAGTCAACAATACGACAAAACTTAGGGATTATAATGATTTGTATATAATGACTAATAAATTATTTACCTAAAATTATTATTTCCAACAACTTTAAGTTTTAGTTTTGTTGGACAGATTTAAATAAAATCAGTACAGGATTTAATGTTTGTAAAAATATAAAGGGCTTGATATTAATGCTCATAATAAAATTTACATTTTGACATAAAGCTCGTTGATTACATAAAACCGAAAACAAAATTTCGATAATCCCAATTCTTAAGTACAATATCATATTATGAGATGAATATGTTTTTATTAAATTTATAAATTAAATATATACTATTATTATTATTATTATTATAATTTAAATGATATTATAATAATTACATGTCACTTGGCTTAATTAGTTTGCCAAGTAAGGCTGCTGGCCTGGTGGATCCCTCGCCAGACATTAACTTCTTTTTTTTCTTTGTTTTGCACATTATAATTAGGTGAGCCACATTATTTGCATTCATCACATTTGGTTGGTTCATGCATTTAATACCACTCCCAATTTTATTTCATTAATGCTTCTCATAAATTGTCATCTAGTCTAATTAAGAGGTAAATAATTAATAATAATACTAAATAATTTATTAGTCTCTATATTCTTAGATATTTTTTCGGTTCATAATAGATGTTATTCTAGAAATTTTATTTGTTCCAAAATAGATTTCATTTTAAAAAATAAAACAAATTTAAATAATTTTTTTTTCTACCTTTATATTTATTCAATATAATAATTGTTTAACACAAAAAAGATGAATGAAAATATTAATATCTCTTTATTCTATCCATGGTTTTCAGACCCGGACCGGTCATCGAACCGGTGAAGGGATGGATTCATGGATTTTGGATTAAACCGGAATAAACCAGAATCGAATCGGATTTAATAAATATATTAAAATATTAAAATATTTTATTTTTATATTTATAATTTATAAAAATTTGAATATTTTTATTATAATTCTTTAAGTTTAAGCATTTCAAACACAATATACTAATTAAAAAAACTCAATTTATGAAATATAGTTTTTATAGTTACAATTAAATGTCAATTTAATTTAAAATAATTTAAAAATACAATTTATATTTTATTTTAATTAAAAACACCTCAAAATAATAACTTAAATTTTATATTTAAATAATTTTTTTTTAAACAGTCTGGTCGAACCGGAAAACCGATCCGGTTCACGGTTTTCAGTTCGACCGGCCGATCTGACCGGAAGTTGACCGGTTATTGACCAAAGTGAAAATCGGATAAAAACCGACCAGTCTGACCTCCGGTTCCGATCGAACCCGGTCCGATCGGCCGGTCCGGTCTGATTTTCACAACTATGATTCTATCTATCATGAACCACGTAGGACTTAAATATCAAGATGAAACAAATTTTAAAATAAAATTTAATAAGACTATTTTAGTAAAAGAACATTATTTTGTGGACATTAATCATTTTCTTAATATTATGCCTAAGCCTATAATGATATCTATTATGAACCGGAGAGTGTATTATACTAGTTAGTCCATATATATACTTAAGATCCTTAAGTTTTGTCTCAATCAATTTTTTAGTCCCTCCATTTACTTTTGCATATGAAAATATAAAATTACACTTTGTTATAAGTAAGAAAAAATTATTTTCCAATTGTCAAATTCAATTAAACTATTTCTAATAAAATTTTTATTATATACATAGGCACACCAATATTTCTATAGTTGTATATATTAGTTATAAATTTAAACATTACTATTATTTATTTTCTTAAATTTATACTTTTTTTATTAATTTAATTTAATATTTTTAGACTAACTATAAATGTTCTATGAATCTCGATAATTTTTTTAAAATTAATATTTCTTTTACTATATTGTTATCCATAAGACATATTAGAGATGAAATATTCTTGTTTATTATTTTAAATAGTTATACTCCTAATTTTATATTTCTAAAATATTTATTTATTTTAATGAAATAAGTTTTACGATAATAGATTAAATTTATATAACTGCATAAAAGTTAATGAACTAATTACTATTAGTAATATTAAAATTATGTGGAAAAAAAAAGAAATATAAAATAGAAATAATGATATGTTTTATAATAAATTACAATAAAGGGTTAATTTTGGCATTATTAAATTATTTTGACTGTCTATTCAGCTATAGTCTGTTGGTAAAGGCATTTATCCTTAACTGGAAGGCACAGGATTAGAGTTTCGTTTAGATCAGATATTGACACCATTAGTTATGGATGAGAGTACGAAAACAAAAGTTTATTTTGACCAAAAATTATTTTAAAATGACTAAATAATTGATAATAACAAAATTGGGGCATTATATAATTATTTTGAAAAACACAAAGATTGACTAGTGTAATATATGAAACCTAAGGACTAATAAATTGTTTACCCTTAATAACAATATAGCTATTTTATTTATTTATGTGATTATATTACTAATTAGTTTGAGATTGATTTGATTAGGCACTCTTTAAACGTTCCACCTTCCAATTAATGTTTTATTCATCTATTAGAAATTGAATTCGAGACCTAGCTTCACCGATTGACCCTTACCACTTGAGTGGACATGAGTTATAATAACTATATGATTAATGATATTTTTGTCCATAACCTTTTTTCAAACATGAAAGAAATTATCTTTTAAAAAATTTTAATGATATAAGATTTGTATAAATGTGGAAAGAATTCAAATCTAATTAAAAAATACAAAATTAAATTTTAGACATCATATGTGCTAGTGCTATTGTCAATATAATGTAGTTAGAAGCTGAAAAATTTAACCACCATTTAAGCTTGTTTCAATGAAAAATTAATGTTGGTTTGAATTGTAAAAACTTGGAATTTTCAAATTCAAGTATTAATAGATGAAAAAAACTTTATTTTGAAAGAGAGAGGATCACCTAAAAAATGTCCAATCGAGTAAACGCAACAATTAGTTGTGAACATCATATTTGGTTAAACCTACGTAACTTATTTATTTATGTTTCCTAAATCATTTTTCTTGTTTCGATAGCTAATATAATGCAACCCTTTTACCCATATCATACATTGCAATATAATTAGACAACTAACTGAGAATCAAAATTTAAACTTGAACCGATATTTATTGAATATGGAATTGGGGCGTTTTCAATAACACTGATCACCAATGAAGAACTATGAATTAACTTGTCTCAAAATATTATAATAGTTAATTACAAATTTTTTTTTATAAAAAAAAAATTATACTCGCCAGAAGTTCAATAGGAAATACAAGAAATCTGCTCTGAAACTCGTGAAGGAATATTCATGCAATCTGCTCTGAATTACAAATGAAATAGGTTAAGCGAATTCGCTTTTAATTGAGTTTAATATTTACAATTAAATATTCTATTAACTCAAGGGTCATCTCGATACACGATTTAATGTATTAAATTTGAATAATATTAAGAATTAAATGTGTAAAATTGGAAATATATATATATATATATATATATATATATATTTAAAATGTACAGAGTGTCCTATGCTGGAGAAATGGGCATTATAATTTCTCCATTTTCCAGGCGACTCGTGTCAATAAACATTTTGGAGTCATTAGGACTATTTTAATATATAGCAAATATTTAATATGTATAAATAATAGGGGAAACTTTAAAATATATCTTGTGGTTTCACTGGGGATTGTGATTTTCTTTTCAAAAGCAGAACAGTTGCTTCAAAAAGTTGGGAAAAAAAATTTAACATTGAATCATTATATTAGAAAGGATATTTTTTTTTTTTTTGTTTATTTTGAACTGAAATTTTTTAAATTTATTAATAAAAATACAGTTGATCTTAGTGATAATTTTTAAAATTTTTTCGAGAAGTAGAAATATTTTTCTTAATTAAATATGACAAATAAATTTTAAAAAGTCTCAACAAAATAGAAAATCTCTGGAAAATATTCAAATATTAATGTAAACTTAAATAATATGCGTAAACTATTGGAATGCTAAATGGATAAAAATAATCCCGACCACATTATTATTTTTAACAGAAAAATATAAGATTTTTTCTTTAACGGTCGAAATTATCGTCCTCGTTTTGAAAAAAAAATCTCACAATTCCTATTTTGAAAATGAGTGAATTCACATAATATGTTTTTTAAGTTTTGCCCCAAATAATGTCTGGATTATACAAATAAGAGTGAGAGAGAGAAAAGATGAATGATAGAATGCAAGTTAAGAGAATTGACAGCTGGAGCACTTTCGAGTGGTCACTACTACATGCATCTTCTCAACCAAACAACAAGAACACTAATTAAGAAATTAAATAATAAATATCATAAAATACAATTTTATTAATTAGATATATAATTATAATATAAATTCTGTTGGACAATGATTCTGTACTAAATTCTGAATAATAATGAAAATTAAGCAGGATTTGAATTAGGAACAGGTAGACTTGGGTTAATCAATCACATAATTATATAATCATAGTAAGCATATGAAGATGCTTCAAAAGCCACTACAAACGGACACAATACATGTGTTAGTTGAACTCTATGCATGCCCTTTCCCCACACTATCATCAAAAAAATCAAAATTAAAGTAATGAGTAATTGACAAGTTCATGTAAGTGAAAGGGCCATATTCATAATTATTATTCTTTTGACCTTTTATATAAGTGAGGACAAGTCGCTCTCCAAAGAATATCATCATTTCTCATGCATCTTCAAAATTATCTCTATCAATAGAAGTGTTTTATGAGAAAAAGAAAATTAGGGTTAAGAAATATATTTTCAGTTCAGAAATCAGATCAAGTTTTTAGACTACTCAAAAATTCACAATTAAGAGTACTAATTGTATGAGATTTTAACTCAGGTCAAAATTATTTATTGTTTACTGCAATTTAGAATCTGTAACTTTAATATTTGGATCAACTTTTAAAAAGTAAACTCTAATTTCGCTGATTTTTAATTCGATGACAATAATTTTTCTTCAAAACGATGACTGTCGTTTTAAAAGTTAGCAAAAAAAAATAAAAATAAAAATAACTTCCAGTAAAAAAATGATGTGGCAGACGACTTTTTTATCCATTTAACATTTCAATAGTTTACCCATTTTATTCGAAAAAATTTAATATCAAGATTTAAATTTTTTTCGGAAAGTTTTCAATGAATTTTTAAATTTATTATCATTTTTTAATTAAAAGAAAATTTTGTAATTCTCAAAAGTTTTCAAACTTTATCACTAAGATTTATCGTATTTTTATTAACCAACTTGAAAATTTCATTTCAAAATTGATAAAAAGAATACTCTCCACATATCATGATTTAATAATAGTTATTCTTGTTTTATTAACTTTGAAAACTCCAATCCTCGTCCTTGCTAATTCAAAGTTGTATACGTGGTACTGCTATTTGTCTATCTCCCGATAATTAATTCTTGTTGACCATATCCTATAGGGATCATCGAATCAAAAGCAATAAGTCCTGCTTGAAGAGTCTCATATATAGAATGTCTCGAAATAATACCTGAAGCGAGAGATTCAATTAATCGAGATTCAGAAACTAAAATTTGCTCTCGACCGTCAATAGGGTTAGCCAGGGCATTCATAACACGCCTCAAATAAGCTTCACTCACTTTGAAAAAAAAAAAACTTGTCATTCTCAAATTGAAGTTTACCCATTAAGGGGATAGGGGAAGTATGAGAGTGAATATACTTACAATTTAGTCAATTGTGGTAACCTGATATTGACATCCAACATCAAAACCATATCACAACAACCACGTCAAAATCATAAAGTTTTGATGTATTTAATTTATTAACGGATAAATTCATAGAATAATAATTCTCAATTGAAAATATCACAAAAACATTAACTCGGAAGCATGTTTTATAGTATACTTTATCACTACCGGCATACTACAAATAATTACAAATGAGATTGATTAATTTAATGAGATTGATTTATAGTATACTTTATCACTACCAGCATACTTCATTAATTATTACGATTTATGATTTAATTTAATTAAATTGTCATCCTTTTAGTAATAATGTAACTATGAGTTGGTGCTCTTTACGCTCCACAAATGGCTAACAATCTCATATAAGTGAAATGAAAAATCTATATTAATTAGTAATTATCTTGTATTTAATTTGATTACTACCATTTTTAAACAAAATTATATATTGGTGAATTGATTATTGGGTTAGAGAGGTTGTTAAACTTAAAAAGGACTAAAGGTGGAGTGGTGCAACAACAAAGATAAAGAGGTGAGCGTGGAAATTATTATAAATTATAATCAAGGGGAAAAAACAATTGAAGTGGGAATAAATAAATTATAAAGATAATTAAGCAAAATGGAGTTTGGTTATAGTTTACCAACTATATGTTTTAGAAGGATTTTTAGTCAATTAATAAATTAATTATCATGAAAGGCTATATTATTTGAATACATAAAAATAAATGAACAGCCTGCTCTAGAATGTAATGGAGGTAGGTTTTTCTTTACCAAATTCCTTTATATACCCTATGAATTCTCCGACACGAATTTAATTTAGTAATCAGAGTCTTCAAAATATTTAAGTCATCAGGTTAATATAAATATGTTGTGTCTATCTAAAAGTCTTTGAAGGTCTATTATATTGTTTCATAATTGAATATATTCTCTATAAAAAAAAAAAAAAAAAAAAAAATGAATATTCTTTAATTAATTACAAGACTAAAACAACAACAGGAGCAGCAGCAGCAGCAGCAACAACAACAACAACATAATAATAATAATAATAATAATAATAATTGATAGATACAACACAAATATATTTCGGTTATAGAAACATGTTACCTCTTGTAGCGCAGAATCCATAGGAATGAATGCAGCGGAAAAATCTACAAGCCGGTTGCGTATTACTGGTTAACGGGAAACCTACATCGACATATTCAGAAGGCAGGGGCGGAACCAGGGGGGCATGGGTAGGCCGCTGCCCCCCCCCCCCGGCCACCGAGAATCACCCCTACTAGGGATGTATCTCGGCGGCCGTGGCCCGCCGGTCGCTGGTTTTGGGGGGGAGGGGGGGCTGCCTTACCAACTTCAATTCTTTAATTAAAACCTGGACCTAAAAAAAAATTATCATATTAGAATTAAAAAAATAAATTAATTAGATTAAAATTAGATTGATTGGAGTTATAAATTTTATAATTTTAAGAATTTTTATATAGGGATTTTAATTGGAAAAAATTAATTGTTACTATGTTATGTATATAAATAATGAAAGATTATGTCGTTATTGAATTAAATTGAATTAATTATGGGTTTGTTGGCCGGTCGGAAATTTTTAATCGCTGGCCGAAAATTTTTGATCGCCGGCCGGAAAAATTTTAAGGAAATTTTTGCTCCCCCGAAGTTGGCGTCCTGGATTCGCCACTGTCAGGAGGAATTCATGTAATCCACGAACTAAAGCAACAGCGATGGAGAGAAACTTACGAAGAAGAAAACTTTCTTCTGTTTCCTTTTTCCTTTCTCTTATGATATCAACCCATTGATATATATATATATATATATATTTCAACTAATAAGCTAGCTTATTAGTTTAATGTCAACTTACAAGCTAACTCATTAGTTTGATGTCAACTCATAAGCTACTCACAGCTTATTGGCTTCTTAACTTATAAGTCACAGCTTATTAGTTTCGCAACTCATAAGCTACTTATAGCTTATAAGTTTCAATACTGGGTCTGACTGATACGGACGGATCGGATTCATAAACCCAACAATAATAATAATGATAATAAAGATAAAAGAATAGAGATTATTTTAATTTATGATTTCTTTTACGAACTCTAAAAAAATTAATTTCTTTTATGAACAAAAAGAATCAGTGCAAAAAAATAAATAAATAAATTACGAGAACATTCTTATTCAAAGTTGTACTTGATTTTTCTCTGACGAATTATTGAGGAGATGAAACTCTTTAGTCTGATTGTAAATGGTTGAATTGGGTTAAATGAATTTATAATGATGAGATTGATGCCAGCTTTTTTTTTTATCGTAAAATATATTATGTTTTTTATTTGATGTTTTGTTTATAATTTCAATTTTCTAACATGAAGTAATTAATGTATTAATTTTAATATTATTATATAAATTTAATTGACTGGCGTTAGAAATTTTTTCATTAAAACATAAATGAAAAATATTTCAAAAATTGTAAAACGAGGTGTATAACTATATGAAATTACAGACATAATTGTTTTTATATCTAACAAATATACTGGCTTAGATGAACAAAGGTTCGATTTTAAAATTATTGAAGTTCATAATAATATGTAACGTTCCTGTTATACCTGTAAATTAATTGGGTCGATTTTAATTTATGACCTAATTAATTTTTTACCTAAATTTTTGAAATTAATTAGTTAATTGATTATTAATTAATTAATTAGTTAGTTAGTTTTTTATTGGTGGGAGTTTGATCTGGAAGAGTTTGAAAGTTGAGAAGTTTTGACAGTTAAAGGGAGTGGAGTTAATGGAAATATGGGCGTAAATTGTTTTGTAATGGGGAAAATGGTAGAGCAGATGAGAGGTTATAATATGGAGAAGTAACTTATTACGTGCAAAAGAGTAGCAGTTAGTTTTTCCGTTTAAAAGCCAAATTGGAAGACAGAACTAGATTAGTTTTTCCCTTTAAAAGCCAAATTGGAAGATAGAAGTAGACCTGTTCATGGATCGGGCTGGGCAGGGCTACATCGGGTTTGACATAAAAATCTCTTGTCCAAACCCAGTCCAGCCCGCACTAATTTTACATCGGGCTCGGGTCGGGCTGGGCCAAACATTTGAAACTCATTCCCAAGCCCAGCCCAACCCGACCATCAAATAAATATTTAAATTTTTTTAATATAACTTATATTAAACAAATTTAATTTACAGATAGTATTCACAGAGAAATTATAATCAAGACCACCATGATCATGTTAAATTTCATTATAATATTATAAGTTGAGAAGTACTAATTATAATTACATAATTTGGAGTTTAGACCATAAGCCCGCCATCTAAAGTATTAAAAACCAAAAAGACTTCCTAACATTATAAACCCACCAACCCAGCAAGTGCCAAAACTATACAATATTGCTTGAACCTCACTGTGCAAAAAAAGATTCAAAAGGGGATAACATAATTTTCACAAAAACAAAATGAATATCTAATATCTGTAATATATAATTATACAAATAAAAATATAAAAGTATATGTTATAAAATTATCTGGGCCGGGCCAGGCCAGTCCTGGGTCTTATAGTTATTCTCAAGCCCAACACATCATTAACTCGGGCTTTTACGGATTCAGGCCCGGCTGGTGTGAGCACGGGTTTTTTCCTGACCTCTGTGATGAAAGTCATTGTTGCCTTTTTCACGGGTTAGCGTGAGGCGGATTCGAATCGACCAGAATAATGTCAGATTTGTCCCCGATGACCCAAGTGTGTGTGACAAGTTTTGGTACGGAGCCCCGAAGGAATTCCAATGAGTATTTAAGAAAATCGAAGAAAAAAATGAAAAAATAAGCAGATAGGCTAATCTGGTCACTACAGTCGCCCGACTGTAGCGCCTACAGCCGCGTGACTGTAATCTTCAGATTTCATTTTTTCCATCCAAATCAGCATTTAATTCGGTTTTCCTAAACAAGACAGGCTAATTTGGTCACTACAGTCGCCCGACTGTAGCCACTACAGTTAAGCGATTGTAATACTCAGATTTCCTTTTTTCGGTCCAAATCAGCATTTAATTCGGTTTTCCTAAACAATATAG
This sequence comes from Euphorbia tirucalli, assembly GCA_039660915.1. Classification (NCBI taxonomy): domain Eukaryota; kingdom Viridiplantae; phylum Streptophyta; class Magnoliopsida; order Malpighiales; family Euphorbiaceae; genus Euphorbia; species Euphorbia tirucalli. Next base: position 19,169,593 of record CM077634.1, on the reverse strand, counting down.
GCTAATTTGGTCACTACAGTCGCTCGGACTGTAGTGCCTACAGTAACCAGACTTCCTTTTTTACCAAAAATCAGCATTTAATTCCGATTTTTAACCAAAATGGGAGACATAAAAACCTGGTTTTCTGGATTAGGGTAAGCAGAACGAAAAAGAGGAGGAAGAAAAAAGAGTTTTGGAGAGAAAAACACAAGAAACACACAATAACATAGATTTTGGGGACTTTTTCTAGGGTTCTTAGGAAAAAATAAAAGGGTTTTGATCTGAAAATAACAAAAACAATTTTAACAAAACACACAAAAATAGTTGTAGGGTGTTTTCAAATCATCACTACTCACTCAATCTCTCTCGGGGTTCCGTTCGAGCTTCGTTGATCGCGCATTGTTTTTGGGTTGTTCATGACTACAAGACACTTTCCGGCACCCGAATCCATCTCTAGTGATCCAAACACTGGAATACAAACCAGGTAACATTCTGAGAGGCCTTAAAAATCCACTTTTGTTCATTCTGGGTGTTGTTTATTGATGTTTTTTCGGTTTTTTTTTTATGATTTCAGAAGCGATTTTTTTATTATAACAGCCTCGCTTAAGATCATAGTCGCCCGGCTATAACCTACAGCCGCGCGACTATGACCTATAGTCATGCCATTGTAATCTTCTGATTACAGTCGCTCGACTGTAATCTCTGGGGCAGAAGCTCCAAATGCCCCAAAATCGTCCGATAACGCTTCTGTATTTCGATTAAATGTGTTTTTTATGTTTATTATCGGCCCAATTACATCCCTATGTGCTTAGATTCCTAGTTTTCTGATTTTTGATTGATGGATGTAATTTAAAGTTTGGTGATTTTGAGAGATTAGGGATTTCCGGATTTGATTCGATCCGTTTCGGATCCGGTTTGTTGATTTTAGTATATTCCAGAAATCCCGGATCCCCCGAAATCATTAAATTTGCAAAACGGTTTTCAAAAAATAAGAAAAGAACATTGGAATCGATTCTGTCGCACTACAGTCGCTCGACTGTAGGTGTTACAGCCACCCGGCCAGTTACAGCCGCGCGACTGTAATGCCCTACAGTCACTCGATTGTAGTTTAGGGGGCAGAATTACAGTTTCCCCCTTTTGGGCCCCAAACTTGTAATTTTGCACCCTTTTCCTATTCAAAAGTGAATTTTGACGTGTTTACATTCTTTTTGGACCCTAGATGAATGCTAATTTAGGCCCACACACGAACGGGACCCCCGGATTCTGGGATATCCGGCCCACTAAAGTTGGAAAAATGCATATAAATAAGCCAAACCATTTTCAAAATTGGTTTTTCACCCATAAAACCTACAGGGCGTTTCAAAAAACCGTTTTCCAGGTCTAATCGGTCCGACCGGTCGGGTCGACTCGGTTTCCCCCTTAAATGCATGTCCCCGCTCCTATAAATCCCTATTCTGTCCTGTATGAGTCCTTGGTGTGATTTATTTACTTGTGCTAACCGTATTTGGATGCAACTTTTATTTTTACTTTATTTTTATTTTTGAATGTATTTTATAGATTAAATCGTGTATCTAGGCGATTGTAATTTCTTAGATTATCGTGTATACTAGGCGGTTGTAAATGGTGAGGATAAAAGTTTTCTTTTTCTTGGGTTGTATAATTTGGTCTCTGATTACTTTCCCGCACTTTTATTTTTCCGCACTTTACTTTAATATTTATATTTATGTCATCTGCATGAGCATCGATTAATAATTAAAAGAAGATAAAATGAGTAGAATTAAGTAAATGCAACATTACATTATGAAATAATAATTGAAAATAAATGAGGATTAGTAGGTTTATTGCCCGAACCCTGAATCTCTGAATTAGGTACCGCGTCTACACTTGGTAGGGAGCTGTACCGGAATTTCCCGGATGAGCTGATCCGAGTGGCGACTCTGTATCTAATTTTGAAATTTAGGTTTCGAGATCTTTAAGTTCAAATTGGGATTTTCTAAAAACCTATTTTTCCAAAATTCACACTTGCAATTAAGTTTTCTACAAAAGGGTTTTTCCAATAAAATGAAAGGTTTTCCTAAGAAGGATTAAAGACCCGTTTTCAAACCAAACAATCACCATATCTCAAAAAGAAAATCCCTGGTTCCCGCTTCGCCGCATGTTCTGAAAAAGGTCATCCACTCACAGTGTCGACTCCGCTAGGGACCAACAGTTTCTTTTAAAAGTTTTTTTATAAAAGCTTAAGGAACTTAGGCAACAATCGAAGTACATCCTCACTTGTAGTCAATTATTAAATCATAATTTGATGTTTCATTCACATTTGCATAATCATGACATTTTCTCTTCTTGAATCCCTCCAACACTTGTTTAAGCCCGGTTTATCTTCAGAGTTGACCTACCTCTTCCGCTAGGATTAGAGGCACCCGAAGGGGTAAACCACTCATAGCCTCGTACGAACCCCTTCATTTGGACCCTTGAGTGAGGAGAAGTGAGGAGTATATTTTCGCTATGGGAACCTGTACGACCCTAGCAACTTCCCCTTAGGGTTTCCAAAACATATATTTGAAAATGGACATCGAAAGTGTGCCTTTGGTATCCCTGGTTGATGCCAAAGAGACTCAAAACTTAGGGAGAATATGAGACCAAACGAATGGAGGAATAAGGTTGGAAGGGTGAGCATATTGTTGCATGTGCTAATGTTTGTTCTACGGTGATTTCATTTTTGACATTCACATACAACATCAAACACGCATCATCCGTGTGCCATTTTCTAACCACATCTTTATGCAGCCATGCGCAAACATCATCATACGTATGGTATTATACTAACCACGTTTTCTTGTAGCCATAACATCTTACTCGTGTGTCATATACATCTTATGTGCTTGCATTTCATAAAGCATACATGACATTATATCGCGTGTCATGCATCTTAACCACGTTTTTGTGCAGCCATTTGCATTTTGTATGACATAGGCATTCATATCATCTCATCCCATCTAAAATAAAGGATGTTCTAAGTATGCCCCTCACGACATTTCATTTCATGACATATCAGGAGTCCCCAAGATTACCCTTATTCGCCTGTGCAACGGATTGCACTTGGCCATTTCATTACATCATTGCACCATTAGAGGTCCCCAACGGTCTTAGGCTTGTGTTTGTGTGGCGGACCACACAATACCATTAATAACATCATGTCCTTTCATCATGGTGTCATGGCGACACTAAAGTCTTATTTGTGTGTCACGATCCACATCAGATTGTTTCATAAAATTGAAAATTCATTCAAGGTCTCCACGAGTGCCGAATTAGAACTTATACTAGGACATTTCATAACATGCCTAAATCATGCAAGGTGTTCTATGAATGCCAAAATGTTGTCCATGTCTCTAGTTACACGCGACTTGTTTGTGACATCATTTCATCCTAGATGCAACAAAAGCATCCACCCTCTGTCTATGGAACGGTTCCCATATGACCATCACATACCATTTCATCGACCTACAAAGTGTCAAACCACTGTCCGTGTGTCGGTACACACATGATCATTTCACGACATCCGCTAGGCACCCCGGAGGCACCGAATTTCTATCCGTGTGTCGGCCCACACGTGACATTTTCTTTTGCATGGCATGGGGTATGCTTGGAACATCCAAAACAAAAAGAAAGAAAATACAAAAGTCATTTTCATCATCATCCGCATCTATAAAGCATCATCCGATCATGAACATGAACACACCATACACGCCATTTAGTGTGTCGAGTCTAGGTCCATGACATCCATCCACTACTCTAATCTTATGTTGAATGTGTAGTTTGGAGACGAACCTCAAAGCGGTTAGTTCGTGTCAAGTCAGTGCCAAACCCATCAGTTCAATCAGTTCAGTCAGAGCCGGTCACCGTGGAGGGGATCAGTACAGGGTTAGACTCAGATCGGGAGATCGAAACTCAATTGCCTATTCTACCAGTTGACAGTCAGATTTTGTTAGAAGAAGCTGACAGAGCGGAGATGGTCGATGGAAACAATGGAAACTTGCTGTGACACCCAACTCTAAAATTTTATAACATTTATACCCCTTCTAACATCTCTCGGACTACCAAACAATTTCCTCAATATCCAAATAAATTTCTCATTGTCATAAATCTTCAAAGCCTAGTATAGATAATATTATCTTAATGGATCAGTAAAATTAAATATAAACTATCTAATTTAATATACTTATTTGGCTTGGACTTGATAATTATTTATTATCAAGCTTCCTACGTACCCCAAATTCCGATTTGGGAATCAAAGCCACGTAGTTCTTCCAAATATTAAATAATCTAACTCCTTATTCCACTCTAGTGTTTCTTTAACACATTACAAAACTTCCATGGCATACCATTCTACCAAACACATGCCCACGCATTGAATGGTGAACTTAATCTCTCTAATTATTTCTAGTGCACATTACTTATGAATTAAAATATTCTCATTGTATCAAATTGATCTCAAAGCAATTATCATTTCTCCCATAAAAATTCACCAAGTCAAGAAAGAGCAAAATTAGGTAAATGAAAACCAACTATTCATCAAGGAAATCCAACATGACATCAAGTCAAATTGGATAGTAACTTCATTATAACTTTATCCATACAATTTGGATCAAGCAAATTCTTTTTTCTACTTAAACTAGACACATAAGGAAACAACATTTCCAAAAATAAGCAATTTCTGGGTGCTAAAATATTTATGGCATAACTTTGAATCTGCCCTTGTCTCTTTGATCATCCAGTTTTGAACACATCCTCTTTCAAAATTTCTAGCTTTCACCATACTTGCCTAAAAATTATGAAATTTTACAAAAATGTTCCTAAGACAGAGATACACAATTTACTCTTTTATCAATTTTACTGATTCTAGCTCTAGGACCACAAAAAAAACATAATACCACAAAGTATAGATCTTACATTTCTCTTCGTCTTCTCCACTTCTTTATTTCTCTTCTTCTTTTCCTCTTCTATGTTTTCTTTCACAACTTTCTTCTTTAAATCCTCAAACTCATTCAACTTGGTATACAACTCTTGATTTCATTTTGGAATTTACATCTATCTGTAGTGCATGTCATTAGCTTCAATTTGGTACCAAAAACTCGAAAAACCGAGGTCATACGGGGAAGAATTGAGCTTGAGAAGGGAGAGGAAGAAAGAAATGGTAATGAATTGATGGAGGAAAAGAAGACCACGTTTTTTTCCTTTCTCTTCTGCTCTTCCTTCTTTCTTTACTTTAATAATTTTTTTTTTAATAAATTATCTTTTCTATAAAATTACTAATTTACCCTTAAGTAATATATATTTTTAAATTTCTAAATTCCTCCACATAACTTTTGATTTCTTTCGATTATATCCTTACTATGTATATAGTTTCAACCCAGAACTTTCTATTTAATCTATTTATTTAATATTAGAAATCAAAATTTACATTTATAAAATTTCGGGATGTTGCACTTGCCTTTTGACATGGCTGCTTTTATGAGGAGCTTTCTAACCTCAAACGAGTTCAAGGCTACTCTTAGGGAACAAGTGCAAGCTGTGATAAGCACCATACCCATTCAGACTGTTCCACCAGCTCAGACTTCGATTGGAAGTGAGGGATAACAGTTTGTCCAAATTACTAATGGTGCCGCAAGAAGCCTTCCTGGAGGAAGTGGTGGAGTGGTTAACCACAGAGAACCTGATCGTCAGTCTGAAGAGGATGAAGCTTTTGAGAAGGCAAGGGAAGCCTCAATTGAGACAAGGCTAGAAAAGCATCTCAATCAGAAATTTTCTGATATTGAAGCCATGCTACCTAAGCTGAAGAAGATGGTCCACTATAACCCTATTAAGTATGTCGACCCGACTACTTTGATAGCTGATGGAGGAGAGCTGCTCCCAGCTGGTTTTCAGATGCCTTACTTACCTCCGTACACTGGAGAGGGCCCACCGGAAGCCCATTTGGACAGTTATGTGAGGTTAATGACTAGCATAGGGATTGGAAAAGGTCATCTCTTAAATCTGTTTCTGACTACACTGAGGGGTGCTGCGGCGAAGTGGTATATGAAGATGCCTCTCTACACCCATTTCTACTTGGGAGGTCCTATCTGAAGCTGTTGTAAAGCAGTACGCTTACAATACCCAAGTAGAGACTACCCTTGAAGACCTGGAAGGAATCCACCAGAAGCCAAATGAGTCCTTCCCGACTTACTACAAACGGTGGATGGATGTGCAAGTTTTGGTGGATGGGGCACCAAAGTTGAAGTCGCTCATTGTGAAGCTGGTGGATGGTACGCTGCCCTAATATAAGGACAAGATGAAACTGAAGAGATTTCATTCCTTCAATGAGGTGGTAGAGTTTGCCAAATGTATCAAGCGATATGAGGAGGAGGAGCAGAGGGGCAGACAAAGTTCGGGCTCCTACAGAAGCAATCGGGGGTACTCTCAAGGGTATAAGGGCAGCAGCTCTAAGGCTACTTTAGTGGGGTTCAATGCTAAGACAACTCCGGATGCAGCTCTGTTTGAAGTGCATGAGGCGGGCGTGGCCGCTGTGAACCTGGGAAGACAGACTCCTCAAAGGGTCACTAGTCTATGGGCCAAGTTAGTAAGCTGAATTTTTGCTAAGTGTAGAAAGGCTGGGTTATTACAGAGCTTGAAGCCATTTTCGCCCCCAGCTGAGGCAGATAAAGATAACTACACTTATCACGTGATGACGAGTCACAGTACAAATGAGTGTACCCAGTTGATTAGAGCCATCAAGAAGTTGGTCATTGATGGAAGGATCATCGAGCCGGCTTTGAAACCTTGCATTTAGAGTAATCCTTTGCCCAACCTCGGATGATTCGGTTGCACAAGAAGCTATTAAGGACCAGGATGTTGTAATAAAAGAAGACCCTCCGCATATAGAGGATGATAGTCATTTTAATGTTTTAGTTTGTTTTATTATCTTTATCCTTTATTCTATGAACAATTCAACCTCTTAGTGTTTAATTTAATTACAATTTGATTTCAATTACTTGTGTGATATTTTTTTTCGGATGGAACTGTGCATGCATCCAAACATTCATTTAATGCCTTTAACACACATGACGCATCAATGCATGAAATGAATATAGGGACAGAAGATGACTCAAAAATGATATCCGTTTGGAAATTTTTCACACCTGAAGAGAGAAAAAGAAGATCACAACAATACCACAAGAGAACATGGAAATCTTCGCCTGACTGAACGATGTCGTGCCGAGGTGACAGAGAAATCACTGAACACCGAGTTCCAAAGGGTTCAAAGATGAAACCAGCTAAGCAGGAGCTCCATAGACTCGAATAGGCATCGCTCCATGGTCGCAACCGCCAAATACTTCTCAGAGTGGGTAGAAGCGAAGTCATAAATGAATGTCACCGAAAAAAAAGACAAAAAAGAAGAAGAAGAAAAAAAAAGCATTATCAGGTCGTGACCAATAATGGCCTACAATTACAAGGGGCAAGATGGAGCATCATAGATTATCTTTGCATCTCCCACAAGCCAATGGGGCGATAGAAGCGGCTCGCAAGATTCCGTCCAAACAACAATCACCTACAAAGGATAGGCCGATATGTTGTCATTTGTCTTGCAAGGACATAGAACTAGCATCCGAGCACGCACTGAAAAAACGTCATACTCCTTAGCCTATAGGATGGAAGCGGTTCCACCAGGGGAGACGGAGACCAAGTCATCAACCCCATCAACCCAGACAAGCACAGGCGCTATTAGGTGTAAAAAAAAAAGGGGTCCTGTCGGAACCGGACCGACGGGCGGAAGATCTTAAATTTTGGTATTAGTTTTTTATGATCACTCATGTAATAATTTATTATGATTTCTGTTTGATAACAAAATTTTATAGAGTCGCCACCAATCGAGTTTTGGTCCGATTGGGCACCTTAAATAACCAGAGATTTATATGGGTTCGTTTGCCAATTACGTGTAGGGAAGATAATAATCACCCCACCCCGCCCATAATTGGTACTAAAAGTCGTAAATTATTCTCGTGGGATGTATTTCTTTCATTTTATTTTTTTTATCCGGATATAAATACATTTTTACTAAAGATAAATCCATAATGATGCTTTATTTAAATTAATTATGTTGATTCATATCCATGACATGGACACAAAAAAAAATTTATACAAATTTTATGTTTATGCTTGAATGAAGTATTCATTTTATATCTATGACATGGATATAAAATATACACATATAAGGCATAATATAATTTATATATGAATGTGTACACGTGATTATACAAAGTATTTGTCTAGGCTTGATGGGAAAGTAACGAAAGACTTTATAATATTTGTTATTAAAACAAATTCAAAGCTCACTTGAAATAAACTTAAAGGATATTCTAGTTTTGATCATAAATAAAATTATAAAATTAACTTAAATTATATTCCATGACCATAGCATGATCATGGAATAAAAAGAATTCTACAATACGTAAATAAATTTTACTTGTCTTTTTCTTATTTCGAAATCTTTAAATTTTATAAACCCCAAATTTTTAATTAATTCCTAACAAGTTTATATGTATGGTAATATGAAAATAAAAAAAATGAATTAAGATGAAAGGCTTAATGGTTGGGCCGGCCTTAATCCAAATGTTTGAAGCCCAAAAATTAAGCCTTGACCTGGAACCATTAACCCACTACCCATGGGTTATTACCCATGATATAAAAACCATCCTTTTCCCTTCTAACCCTAAAAACCATTCTCTACAGCTGCCTCCTTCTTCTTCAAAATCAAAATCTAACCCTAACCCCCTCACATCAGCCGCCACTTCCCTCTCTTTCAGTCGCCGGATTTTTCTCCCTCTCGGCTCCATCCTCGCCGGCGGCTCCACACCAGCCGTCCTTTTCTTCTCCCTTTAGCCGTCTCTCTTTCGGCTTCGTTCTTCACCTTCTTTCTCTCTCGTTTTTTCTCTCTTTCTCGTTCTTTCTCTCTTTCTCGTTCTTTCTCTCTTTCTCTCGTTTTCTCTGCCTTTCTCGTTCTTTCTCTCTTCCTCTCGTTCTTTCTCTCTTTCTCTCGATCTCGTCCTCATCATCGCTACGCTTCTCGGTTTCTTCCTCACCGGCGGTCAGTCCTATTTCCTGCTCGCCGCTCTCCTTTCCGATCTGCTCTCTCCGGCCTTGCTTTGGCTGCCGCTGATCTAAGGTAATTTCTTCTCCCTTTTCAGTTTTTATTTCTTAGGTTTTCACTATTTTTTTTACTGATTTCATTTTTATTTCTTACGCAAAAACCCACAGATGTACGAATCCGTCCATCGTAGAGTAGCCGGAGTCCGTCGACCGAGGCGGCTTCAGGGCGAACTCAGGTATTCTCTTTTTCTTCTTCTCGGTTTCTCACTTTGTGTTTTCTATTTTATTTTTTCTGTTTTTTTTTTTTTTTTTGGTTCTTTGAATCTGCATTTGGGTGATTTGGGATTTGTCTTTTTACTTGCTGGATTTTTTGTTTATTTTGTATTTTTGCGTCTTTTGGTTATTTTCTGGTTGTTGGTGATGGTTTGGGACTGATTTTGGTGTTTCTCTGGTTTGTGTGCTCTGTTTTTGTTTTGTGCATCTTCTGTGTTGTTGAGTTTATATTGATAATTTCGTAATACTTAGTTTTGATACATGGGTCTGGATAATTACCATAGGTTAATTAATGATTAATGCTTCTCTTAAGTAAATCTATAAAAGAGAACACAGAAAAGAGGAATGCTGTAAAAATAAATATATACATAAATATATAAATAGCCAAGTATTTAGTATAGACATAGCATGTCTTTACACAATAATGGCAAAACCATATTAATGTATTACATGTGAGATGTTTTTTTTTTTTATATATTGATTTGAAGATAAAAGAAGAGATGTATACGTATTGCTGCTTGCTCTGGTTGTTTTGTTTGGTTTTAGCTGCTGTTGCTTTTCTTGTGCTGCTCTGCTTTTGGTTTTCTACTCACCTGATGATATTTGGTGTGTGTTTTGCAATAGGTGAAGTTCAAAGAGGAATGGGGGCAGCAAGAGGAGATGAAGAAGCTGAAGATTATTTGTTTAGGCTGAAAGAACAAGAACCTGTTTTTTTTTTTTTTAGAGTTGAAGAATGGGACTTTTTCTCTGATGTGTTGTTTTTTTTGGTATTTTCTGCCTTTTTTCGTGTCCTTTCTGTGTTTGTGGGACTGCCCTTTTATAGGCAAAGGAGGGGCAGTCCCCAAACTTGTAAAATTAGAGAGTTTTTAAGGTCAAAGCTGTAATTTTAGTGATTTTGGGTTTTGCCCCTTGTATAATTTTAAGGACTGATTTTATTATTAGGTTGGCCATACTTTTGTGCCATACCTTGCTTCTTTTGCTGCCTAAATTGGACCCCATTTAATATTATTATCATTTTATTATTACTGCTAAATTCTGTTATTATTATTATTATTTTTATCATTACTCTTATAATAATAAAATAAAAACTATAAAAGATCATTTAATTTTTGTGTGCATTTTATTAGTAATTCAATTTTTAAAATTTCAAAAAATTAGAATATATTGTTAATCAATAAATTACGCGTATAAAAATAAAATTAACCTGAAAAAAATCGGGTATCTACAGTTGCCCTCCTTTGTATAGCTTTAAGAATTTAAAGTTATACAAAGTAATATTAGATATCGATTTTGTTAATTGTGTCACGACTATAGCATAGCCATTAAAAACCCGTTTTTTATAAAACCAAGGATACGACTTTTAATCCCAAAACATGTATTACTATAATAATATCAGCTTTATGCTCTAATAACAAACTAGGGAATTATATCCGAGGCTGTTGATCTAGTTAAGCCAGTGAAACGTTACTTTTTGTTGATCTTATCGTGATCAGACCTTAAAGTGAAAACATACATAACCAGATCCGTACCAAATTTCATCGAAATTGATTGTTTCACAATCGAATTTTGAAAACATGATTGATTTTCACGTAATCAGATCCGTATCAAATTTTACCGAAATTTGACCACTTCGTGATCGATTTCTCAAGCAGAAAAATTGGGATCAGTAATTTGGGAATTGAAAACCAAATGAGATCAATCACATGATGATCGAATCTCACAAGCAGAAAATTTGGAATCAATTTTCTAATAATTGAAATCCGAATGAGTTCGATCCCGTGACGATCAAATCTTACAAGCAGAAAATTAGGGATCAATAATTTGGGAATTGAAAACCAAATGAGATCAATCACATGATGATCGAATCTCACAAGCAGAAAATTTGGAATCAATTTTCTAATAATTGAAATCCGAATGAGTTCGATCCCCGTGACGATCAAATCTCACAAGCAGAAAATTAGGGATCAATTTTCTAATAATTGAAAAATGAGATCGATCATGTGACGATCGAAACTCACAAGCAGGAAATTTGGAATCAATTTTCTAATAATTGAAATCCGAATGAGATTGATCATGTGACGATCAAATCTCACAAGCAGAAAATTAGGGATCAATTTTCTAATAATTGAAAAATGAGATCGATCATGTGACGATCGAAACTCACAAGCAGGAAATTTGGAATCAATTTTCTAATAATTGAAATCCGAATGAGATTGATCACGTGACGATCAAATCTCACAAGCAGAAAATTAGGGATCAATTTTCTAATAATTGAAAAATGAGATCGATCATGTGACGATCGAAACTCACAAGCAGGAAATTTGGAATCAATTTTCTGATAATTGAAATCCGAATGAGATTGATCACGTGACGATCAAATCTCACAAGCAGGAAATTTGGAATCAATTTTCTAATAATTGAAATCCGAACGAGATCGATCACGTGATGATCAAATCTCACAAGCAGGAAATTTGGAATCAATTTTCTAATAGTTGAAATCCGAGCGAGGTCGATCACACGACAATCAAATCTCACAAGAAGGAAATTTGGAATCAATTTTCTAATAATTGAAATCCGAATGAGATTGATCATGCGACGATCAAATCTCACAAAAAGGAAATTTGGAATCAATTTTCTAATAATTGAAATCCGAATGAGATTGATCATGCGACGATCAAATCTCACAAGCAGGAAATTTGGAATCAATTTTCTAATAATTGAAATCCGAACGAGATCTATCACGCGATGATCAAATCTCACAAGCAGAAAATTAGGGATCAATTTTCTAATAATTGAAATCCGAATGAGATGGATCACGTGACGATCAAATCTCACAAGCAAGGAATTAAAATCGATTCTTGTCATAGGAATTAATTTATATCTTTCAAATCTTCATCTTACGGTTATGACATAACCGTAAAATTATTAGAAGTTCTTTGTAAGATCGACTATGTAGCAGTCGCTTAGTGGATTCAAATTAAATTGATAGTCTAATTAAATATGAAAGAAAATTTTTACTAATTTTTGGTGATTTAATGGTCATCACATGATCATTAAATATACCTATAAATCATTATCGAGTTAATTTTAGAATTACAAAGCTTCACCTATTAAAGGGAGCTAATCGTAGTAAAATAATCAAACTGCTAAAGGGAGCTACTCTCAAGAAGAAAAGAAATGCTCCCCATTTCAAATTATGAGAACTATAATCACAAGTGATTTGATGGTAAAAAAGATAGAGTTTGATTGCTAAGGGTTTGATTTCTTGTAAACGATTGATTCCTACCTTGAGTAGGTTTAACCAGAAATGGTTCTGTTTTTAAAAAAAGGTTAAATTCTTTCTTGACTCAATGGACTGTGATCACAACGAGTTGGAAAAACTTGACCCTACGAACTCTATCGTTAAAGGTTCTACTCTTGACAAATCGCCTTGCTGGATTCTTACCACAATAACCTTGATTTTGGAAAAAGATTCATTCTAAGAACTCGTCATTAAGGGTTCAACTTTGAAAAATTCTTGCCTCAATCTCTTGGACTCAAATCACAAGAGGTTTGGTCTTCGAAAAATGAAAAGGTTTAACCCCAAGGACTCCAATTGATGTTTTAAAGGGTAAAGCTGACTTGTATCAATCGACTTTTGATGGAATATTGAAATTAGCATGCCCTAGTCAAATTTCAAAAAGGTGGGAATTAACGCGACCCAGTCGAATTTCGAGAAGAGATGAAATTGATTTTTATATTAATCAAATTTCACAAGACAGAGAATTAATTTTGACTGACATCCAAGTTTAGTTCAAAAGGAAAATCAACTTTTTTTTATCAAAACCCCAGAGACAAAAGTAAACTTTGACTAACATCAATTGAAAGATATGTTTGATGCTTGATCCCTGTGTTTCCACCAAGGGTTTGATTTTGACAAATTTAAACAAGGATATGTTTGTCATTCAATTTTTTCAAACATTTTGACATAAAATTTACAGTGGGCATGCTTTTGAACACAAAATGCTAAAAGTAATTGAATTGCATTACAACTACCCTTTAAAATGACAAGCAGATATAATTCTTGTACAAGATAAACTAAATAAATTAATCTATCTTTTATGAGAATATTCTTAGAGGAACCTTCATGAAAATGCATGATATGATTTTTCTAAAATGTTTTATCAAATACTGGAAGATCAAAATTGGTTTGCGAAGTAAATGAATAATTTAACTCACTAAATACTTCTTTGATTCATTCATATATATAACCCAGGAAAAATCGATGTTGTCTTTTTTTTTTTTTTTTTTTTTTTTTAGAAAGATACTTTGATGGCATCAATTATCTTCCTCAGATTTTCAAATATGTATCGTCTTGTGTTTCCAACAAGCCTTTAGAGTACTTATTCTACTTTGAATGCCCTGTTTTATATTGATTATTTCTTCAAACGAATAATCACGGTTTGTTCTCATGAGATTTTTCCTTCCGAAGAGATTGGTGCAAGCATTCAAAAGCCCTGCGCATAGTCCATACCCCGAGAATCCTTTTTTCTAAATTGAGTAGCTCTTGGGAGAATAAATGTTTTTGCTAAATTGAATAGCTCTTCGAAGAATAAAAGTGATGGTTTAATCTTCATTTTATGTCTTATTTTGAATAAATTACTTGCAGTAACCTATTCCACTTGCAGCTTGTTTGAGCAAGATATCGGCGTATATTTATGAACTTTGCCCCCCATTCTTATGAGTAAGTTGTTGATCCAAAAATTATGCATTTTGGTCAAAAGACCTAAATTGCTTGTTGTCCTTATGGATCTCTTAGTGCAATACGCATGAATTTCTAGAGAATTATCCATCTTGTGGTCCTTGAGTAACCATGACATGCATCAATGTTGAACCGCACATGTTAGGGCATAATTTGTCAACTCAATGTTTAAAGCAAAATAGGCACTGGAAATGTTCATTTCTCTTGTTCACAAGATCATAATTATTTAATGAATGCTTAAAGTAATTTAACTGCATTTAATTTGTGTTAGATTATTAAAGGTTGGTAAATGGTGAGTTTGATAAGGGAAGGAAAATGCCTCGTGGCTTGGGTATTTCGTAATGAGATATGTTCGAGAAGAAAATAAGAAGATTTTTAGGTAATAAAGTCATATGAAAAATCCAAATGATTACAAAACCAAGATATATTTCATTGCTCAAAATGTTCTGTCATAGTTTTCTTGTCTATTGGAGCTAATTATTCTGATCCCTATTGGCGAGGACATTAATTGCCCCCCAGTCTTCACTTGCTTTATTGATGATACTACTCCTGCTAACCTAAGTAATTTTTGACTTCAGGGAATGACATTTCATAGTGACTTTATCCTTTATCAATGATGTCCTTGTTCTTGCACTATTTTATTGGTGGCATCCTTGCAGTTACCCCCAAATTGGTTTCCAATGAAATCTTTGCTCTGATCAGCTTATACTGATTTTGAATTTTATCGGAGACATGTTCACGGTTGCCTCCCGAGTTTATTGCATATGAAGCTCTTACTTTTATCGGCTTGTGATAATTTTGACTTTTATTAGAGGCCTTTTCCATAATTGCCCCTAGACTTGTTGTTGATGAAGTCTTTGATCCTATCCATCTGTGCTAATCCTGAGTTTCATCATGGGTATCTTCTTAGTTGCTCCTACTATCAATTTCATAATGCCCCCTCGAATCTCATCTAATATTGACGTATTCCTTGTAAAGGGTCCTGAAGTGATCTCTTTTCTTTTTTCTTTTCTCTCTCTTTTTTTTCTTTTTTTTTTCTTTTTTTTTTTCTTTCTTTCTTTTTTCTTTCTTTTTTTTCTTCTTTCTTTTTTTCTTTTTTTTTTCTTCTTTTTTTTTCTTTCTTTCTTTTTTCTTTTTTTTTTCTTTTTTTTTGGATGGATGCAATGCACCCACTTGAATTCGTCCGACTCAATGTGCTTATTTTGTTCCTTATGAATTAGGATATCTTGCTTAATCTGTATCGTTGCATCGTAGAATGAAACATTTCTCCTTTCTATCGCCTTGAAGTATTAAGAAGAAATATGCTGGTTATCTGGCGATACTACATTCATCTTTGTTTGCCTTGATATTCTTAATCTTCATATCATGCATTTCTAAACGTTAACAAGATTAATGAATCGAGCTAATTTTTAAACTACTATGTGCTCATTTTCATGTTCCTCGTCATTAATGAAGACTAACATCATAACTAGAGATCATAAGGACTTTTTTCGGTTTATTAGGTTTACAAATGAGATGGGTAAAAGGAGTAAGAGGGATGTTAAGTGATTCAAGAAAACCAGATGAAATAAAGGTTCCCTAATAGCTTTATTTCTTGATCTTATTAAGGCATCAGGGCTTGGAAATCCGATTTGAAGGTTTTTTTTTTTTTTGCTTTTTTTTTTTGAATTCCTCACTTGATAATTCACTTGGTCGCTTAGACAACATATTGACATAAGTAGTCGTCTAAAGTTTATTGGATCTAAAATATTCTGCCAACTTGGATTCCGAGACTCAAAGTCACCACTTTTCCTATGATTAAGGTCCCAAAAATTTGATAATCTTGGTATTCTCCATGAAATTATCCAACTTCTTTGATTTGACCTTTTTGAAAAAATGTACACCATCAAGTGACAAACCCTAGATCCCGGACAACAATTCTTGTAAAAGATGTTTTTTCCAAAATATTTCCAATTTTGGATCATTTATCATCTTTTGGTAACTTTTCACTCCTTCTGAGACTTTCTTCTTATTGTCTATCTATTTTAATGAGTTAAGAACTTTCTAGAGGAGTATCCGATGCAATCACATTCTCACTACGGAAGCCGTCATCCTAACCAAGGTTAATAGCTCACAACATTGCACACATTCTTCAAAAGTAATATGAGCTTCTTTAAAGACTATCATTTATCATTCTCATAAAGAACTCATTTAGATAGTTTTTTTAAAAACACAATATTCTTTAAAAGACCATGTGTTCTTGCCAGGATGATTATCCTTATTGCTTCCACTATACTAGGCTCTGATGCGATCATTGATACCTAGGGGAACTTCTTTAAAAATTCTCTTAGCAGTACTATCATCATTAAATGGTTTTGAATTTTATGAGAGGCATTCTTCTTGTACTAATACTTTCCTTTGAGTATATGATTTTGAGACTCCAAACTTGAATGCTTCATAAGAACTTGATTCCCCCTATATATATTAGAAGCTTCTTCTCATAACGTTGCCATATCATATTATATCCTGTTTCAATATCCACATCGACACCTTTTAGTCCAATAGACCTTGAGAACACATACCCGTGCATTTTATCAATCTGACAATGTATCTATCTACTGACAGTAATCATTTCCTCACTGCTTGTTCTTGCCGTCAAGTTCCTATTCCTCACCCTCTCAATCAAATGGTTTTCTTGATTTTTAGTAGAATGGATAAGGTGAATACAAAGAAAGGGCTATATCTCAAAGGGGTATACAAAGGGATATAATGAAAAGGTAGGTAAAGGGCTTAAATGTGTAATCCAAAGAATGCCTTAGTCCTTTCTTTAGTCATAAGTAGTCTAGCATTTCATCTCAAGGAATAATCAAATAAGTTCTAGAGTTTTGAAATTAACCTTATTCATTTATCGAGAAAAATTTAGAAATGCATGAATAGGTTATGAAGTAACTTCTCTGCAGATGAGTGAGATGGGCCATCCCATTAACTACTTTCACGGGCATTCACCTTGAACCAATAAGGTGTTTCTTCGTTCCTAACTCTTTGCTTTGCAGTCTATAATAAAATGATCAACAAATGAATAATCCACTTTGAGCAATAAAAAATTTACCTTGATTCATATATTCATTTCATTTTTCAAATTATTTATTATCTAATAACAAAAATTAGGTATATAAACAAATGATGAAAAGAAAAAAAAAAACAAAAAAAGAGAACCAAGAAACAAGAGCAGAAAGTTAAGAGTCGCATAAAACGATAAAATGCATTTCACTAAATCACTTTTATTATCCTGAGAACATTAGAAACAAAAGCTTTGAGTGACAATTTGATTCCTTAAATCCTAGGTAGAATTTAAGAAGATCCTACTTTTACACAAGAGTTGACAAGATTACACATTTCACAATATCATTTTAAGATGTGGGATTATCAACTTTTCCAAAGCTGCCTTTTCCACTTTAACCATTGACTCCTTCTCTGGGATTCCAAAGATTATGACCCTCTTGTCCATCAGCTCCTGAACCTTATTTCTGAAAGGCCAACACTCCATAATCGTATGATCCCCAGCTCCCTTATGGTACTCACATATAACTCTTTTGCTCACACCTGATGAAGATTTTTGTATTTGGACCAAATCAGCATTATAAAGTAGTTGAAAAAGCATATGCATAGGCATGCATATTTCTTCAACTTTTGTCTTGAACTGATATTCTTGACCTTCAAAGGTAATTGTATCATTTTCCTTGTCGAGTGGAATATTCTTTTCAAATTTCAACCATCCTGACTTAATAAATAATTGGACCTTCTTCTTAAAACCAAGGCAATTTTCAACGGTATGCCCTCGAGCTCCAGCATGATACATACAGTTAGCATCATGATCATACCAATTTGGATATGGAGGTATTAATGGTTCTAAAGGCGATGGACTGACTAAATTCTTTTCGAGGAGGATTAAATACAGTTCTTCATATGACATGGGGATGGGGTCATATCGATCACTCGCCATTTTCCTCTTACGGAGTGATTGTTCTCCTTGGCAATTTCCAATGGATGGACTTATGGAAACTAATTTGGAGGTTCTCTGGTCCTTTGACACACCTGATGAATCATTATAATTACATTCTTGTGGTGTAATCAACGATGTAGATGATGATGAGCCCCTTGGTTCATTTTGTTCTTGCTCATAAGGAGTGTATATGCTCTTTTGTAGCTCCTCTCCCTTAATGAATTCTAAAAATTTAGCCATCCGAGTCTTCAAATCTGAGAAGCTAGCGATCTGCTCATTTATCTCTTCAATCTCTCTCTGTACTTCCTTTAATTTCTGTGCATTCATCATCTTTGAGCTTGCTTGGGTTGTATATATGAATGGACAAATTAAAAAATAAATTAAGACTTTGAATTTTACCTATTTTTTTTAAAAAACATATAAAAGTCAAGAGTTGAAATGGAATGAATAAAAATATCATAAATGTACCCTTATAGATGTGTATTCCTAATTTCAGGTATAAATAAAAATGAATGCATCATGCCAAATATTTTCTTAAAGATTCCTCAAGAATTCACTCTCATTATGCAAAATTTCAACTTTATGAAATACTACTTTATGTATAAAGAATCATTAAAATAATAATAAATAAGTAAATAAATAATAAAATAAAAAAATCTAATTTTTCTTTTTTTTAAAAAAAAAAAAATCTTTCAAAAAAAAAAAATGGGTCAAAGAGTAATATCACCTATCAAGAACCTTTCAGGATCAATTTTCAGACATACCTCAAGAAAAAAAAATTATCTTTAAACTTGTATACTTTTCCCACAATACAATATTGTTTACAAAAAATAATAATTTTAAAAAAAAAAAAAAATTCTTTTTTAAAAAAAAAATAAAAAAATAATTTGAATAATATGGTGGTAACAACATGTTTAATCACTTCAAAATAAAAAGGAAATTATTTTTTTTATCATAAATTAATTGAATCACCCATAGAGAAACAAAATAAGATATATACACGTGGAGGTATATGGGAACTTTAAAAATTGATGGACTAAACAAAAGCTATTATTGATGTCAAAATAACTCTTACTATTTCTAATAATGACGATAAAAAAATTGAAATATGACCATGTCATTCTCTTATTCTAGCTCATTGGAACATTATGATTATCACATATAGATATAAAACAAGAATTGCACATGTATTATATGCAGTAGTATATATATGTCATACAGAAATATCAAGCTCAGACAACTCAAATCCTGTAAAAACCGAGGCACATCTAAGCCAGTGCCTCACGCCCATGCCTCATGGAGCAAGCAATCAGGTCAATCAACCAAACTTCAATGCGATATCCCACCAAGGATAGACCCATATGAGCATCCTAATCATCCGTCCGGTCCCTGAAAGTCTGATTCATGACCTCCAGCTTGGTGACCTACCGATGCAACTGATCAACCTCTGTTCTCAAATGGGCAAACTCACGGCGCTCAATCCCAATCACCGTCTGCACCAAGCAAACCATAAAAAGCACCATAATCATACGCATATGCATCCAAGGCATGCACATACACATACACTCAAAATATGCACACACACATGCATACACGCATCAATATGTACTCAAGTACAGGTACATGCTGTCATCATCAGGCTGTCTCGAGCCATGAGTACTCCGGAAGCGGAAATAATCTAACACTAGGGCATCCTCGAATCCCAAGTATCTAGGGGCAAAACAATCAAGCCATATTTATTCTTAATCGAAGGGGCAAAAATTTTGGTTTCCAAAATTATCGATCAAGGAATAAATACGTACCCCCGATCCAATTTTAACAGTATTGCTCCACCACAGAGAGCTGATTTCAATGGTATTACTCCACCACGGAGAGCCAGTTTCAATAGTATTGCTCCACCACAGAGAGCCAATTTCAACGGTATTGCTCTATCACAGAGAGCCAGTTTCAATAGTATTGCTTCGCCACAGAGAGCCGATTTCAATAGTATCAAGGGGCAAGATATTCAGTCCATATTCATTCTTGATTGAAGGGGCAAAAATTTTTGTTTCTAAAATTATCGATCAAGGAACGAATACGTACTTGAAACAACTTCAAAACATCAAAGGAAATCATCAAGCTTCTCAAATCACCAAAGCATCTTTCCCCAGCCACAAAAGCTTCACGGGAAACACTATTATCCTATCCTTCAGTGACACAGGCCCTATTAGAAGTGAAATGACCAAAATGCCCTTCTGTTAGTAACCAAACTACCAAATGGCTAAAACAACTTCCCTTTAGTGACGCAAGCTTCACCGGAAACCAAATCATCGAAATATGTCTTCCCTTAGTGACATAGGCTCCACTAGAGGTGATATTACCAAAATAACCTTCCTCCAAAGGGCGCCAACTTTCCAAGCTACAAAATTACCAAAATACCCTTCACCTTCATGAACATCAACTCACAAGGAGAATCTGATCTAGGGAAAGTCCTCTGCTTCACAATGGAGTCGAAGCACGTCCCTGGAGAACATCAAACCAATTCGGGCAAAGTCCAACGCTTTGTAACAGAGTCGAAGTAAGACCTTGAAGAATCAAACTAACCTAGGCAAGACCGCTGTCTCGCAAAAGCAACCGAGACAAGTCCCTACAGACATCAAAACAAGTCAATACGAGGAGAACCCCCAGGTACGTTCTCTTTTTCTTCTCACTGTGCTCCCTATCGCGAGACCAACCTCGAATCGGGCACAACCACTCGTTCAAATTGACTTTGGTCACGCGAGGGGCAGCCTATGGGCACGGGTTTTTTCCCGACCTCTGTGATGAAAGTCATTGTTGCCTTTTTCACGGGTTAGCATGAGGCGGATTCGGACTGAGCGAAATTATGTCAGAAATGTCCCGGATGACTCCAGTGCGTGCGACAAGTTTTGGTACGGAGCCCCGAAAGAATTCCAATGTGTATTCAAGAAAATCGAAGAAAAAAATGAAAAAATAAACAGATAGGCTAATCTGGTCACTATAGTCGCCCGACTGAAATCTTCAGATTTCCTTTTTTCCGTCCAAATCAGTATTTAATTCGGTTTTCCTAAACAATATAGGCTAATCTGGTCACTACAGTCGAGCGACTGTAATCTTCAGATTTCCTTTTTTCGGCCCAAATCAGTATTTAATTCGGTTTTCCTAAACAAGATAGGCTAATCTGGTCACTACAGTCGCTCGACTATAGTGCCTACAGCCGCGCGACTGTAATAACTAGACTTTCTTTTTTACCGAAAATCAGCATTTAATTCCGATTTTTAACCAAAATGGGAGATATAAAAACCTGGTATTTGGGATTAGGGTAAGCAGAACGAAAAAGAGGCGGAAGAAAAAAGAGTTTTGGAAAGAAAAACACAAGAAACACACAATAACATAGATTTTGAGGACTTTTTCTAGGGTTCTTAGGAAAAAATAAAAAGGTTTTGATCTGAAAATAACAAAAACAATTTTAAAAAAACACACAAAAATAGTTGTAGGGTGTTTTCAAATCATCCCTACTCACTCAATCTCTCTCGGGGTTCCATTCGAGCTTCGTTGATCGCCATTATTTTTGGGTTTTTCATGACTACAAGACACTTTCCGGCACCCGAATCCATCTCTAGTGATCCAAACATTGGAATACAGACCAGGTAACATTCTGAGAGGCCTTAAAAATCGAATTTTGTTCATTCTGGGTGTTGTTTATTGATTTTTTTTGTTTTTTTTTTACGATTTCGGAAGCGATTTTTTATTACAGTCGCCTCGCTTAAGATCACAGTCGCCCGGCTGTAACCTACAGCCGTGTGACTGTGACCTATAGTTGCGCAACTGTAATCTTCTGATTACAGTCGCTTGACTATAATCTCTGGGGCAGAAGCTCCGAATTCCCCAAAATTAGCCGATAACGTTTCCGTTTTTCGATTAAATGTGTTTTTTATGTTTATTATCGGCCCAATTACATCCCTATGTGCTTAGATTCCTAGTTTTCTGATTTTTTATTGATGGATGTAATTTAAAGTTGGTGATTTTGAGAGATTAGGGATTTTCGAATTTGATTCGATCCGTTTCGGATCTGTTTTGTTGATTTTAGTATATTCCAGAAATCTCGGATCCCCCGAAATCATTAAATTTGCAAAACGGTTTTCAAAAAACGAGAAAAGAACATTGGAATCGATTATGGAGCACTACAGTCACTCGACTGTAAGTGTTACAGCCGCCCGGCCAGTTACAGCCGCGCAACTATAATGCCCTACAGTCGCTTGACTGTAGTTTAGGGGGCAGAATTATAGTTTTGCCTTTTGGGGCCCCAAACTTTTAATTTTACACCCTTTTCCTATTCAAAAGTGAATTTTGACGTGTTTACATTCTTTTTGGACCCTAGATGAATGTTAATTTAGGCCCACACACGAACGGGACCCCCGGGTCCCGGGGTATCCGGCCCACTAAAGTTGGAAAAATGCATGTAAATAAGCCAAACCATTTTTAAAATTGGTTTTTCACCCACAAAACCTACAGGGCATTTCAAAAAACCGTTTTCTAGGTCTAATCGATCCGACCGATCGGGTCAACCCGGTTACCCCCTTAAATGCATGTCCCCACTCCTATAAATCCCTATTCTGTCCTCTATGAGTCCTTAGTGTGATTTATTTACTTGTGCTAACCGTATTTGAATGCAGCTTTTATTTTTACTTTATTTTTATTTTTGAATGTATTTTATAGATTAAATTGTGTATCTAGGTGATTGTAATTTCTTAGATTATCGTGTATAGTAGGCGGTTGTAAATGGTGAGGATGAGCATTTTCTTTTCCTTGGGCTGTATAATTTGGTCTCTAATTTACTTTCCCGCACTTTTATTTTTCGCACTTTACTTTAATATTTATATTTATGTCATTTGCATGAGCATCGATTAATAATTAAAAGAAGATAAAATGAGTAGAATTAAGTAAATGCAACATTACATTATGAAATAATAATTGAAAATAAGTGAGGATTAGTAGGTTTGTTGCCCGAACCCTGAATCTCTGAATTAGGTACCGCGTCTACACTTGGTCGGGAGCTGTACAGGAATTTCCCGGATGAGCTGATCCGGGTGGCGACTCTGTATCTAATTTCAAAATTTAGGTTTTGAGATCTTTAAGTTCAAATTGGGACTTTCTAAAAACCTATTTTTCCAAAATTCACACTTGCAATTAAGTTTTCTACAAAAGGGTTTTTCCAATAAAATGAAAGGTTTTCCTAAGAAGGATTAAAGACCCGTTTTCAAACCAAACAATCACCACATCTCAAAAAGAAAATCCCCGGTTCCCGCTTCGCCGCATGTTTCGAAAAAGGTCGTCCGCTAACAGCTGGGCTTAAAGTAAAATATGTATGTCCAAGCCCATCCTAGAGCGGGTGGGTTTGGGCGGGCTTTGCAGGGCGCGGGTCGTTTGCACAGGTCTAGACAGAAGTAAGGATCCCCGGACATCACCCAAGAAACTCTACTCAAACAGAGCATCAAATCAAATTTTCAATTCCCTTCAGTCAATTTTATTATATTTCTAAGCATTTATTTTTCCTAGAAAATCTTTAGCCATTTTTTGAGAATCCTTGGGAGAATCCTTAGCAATTTATTTTCTTTTACTCTGTAAGTTATATTTTCTGTAAACTTAGTTCAATTCAAGCATTATTTCTATTCTAGAAATTTTATTTTGGCATTGTTTCATTAATTAATCTAGTTCAATAGAATTAATTGCAAAACCACAAGCTTTTAGTCCTTAAGCTTGTTATTATCGCTTGATTAGAAGTCAGATTTCAATTTTACTTTTGTAATTTTCCTGCAAAATTACTGGCATACTCAAGTTTACAAAAAGGCAAGAAACAATTTTGGCATGCTCGGTAGGACCAGACACAATGCCGCCAAAGAGGAATTCTAAAGACAAAGAAGTTGTTGAAATCAAAGATGCAGATGATGTGCCTGATAATAGAGGACAAGTGGCTAACTTAGTTGCACATTTTGACAATGTTGAAATAGTCCCTCCTGTTCAACAACAAAGGGAGGGGCCCAACCAGTAAATTTCAGGTGAGAATGATTCTCCCAATGTTGTTGCTGCTTTAGTTAATCTAACCAAAATGATAGGTGAAGTTTTGCAAGAAGTCCAACATTTAAGTGGGAGTCGGAAAGAAGCTGAAGAGAGTGCCACTGGCTCTCCAACACCAAAAAGGAAGGAAGTTGTGGCTTCTGTGGAGGACACTAAGAGTAGTGAAACAGAGAAATATCAAATTCCTCCACTGAGGGAGGAGAAGGGACCTGTTCCAGGCCGCATCCAAGGAGGAAGCAGGCCAAATCCTAATGGTGTTCCAATTGTTCATCTGCAGGGTATGCAAGCCTCTCCTAACAACTATGTAAGGGACGAAGAGTTAGACTCAGGGGGCATGCATTGATATAGGGTGAATGGAGGGATTCCTCCTAGTGGTATTCAAATTCATGCACAACCACCACCACCTATTTACCACCAGCCTGTGAATGTAGATGCAATGAGGGAAATTATGTAGGAATTATATGGTCCAGGCCTAAGGCAGGTGGGAAGGCCGGAGTTTCACAAACCATACTCGGTTGCTGTGGATCAGGAGAACCCTTATCCTGAAGGATACCGCATTCTAGATTTCAGCTTGTTTTCTTTAGAGGATGGATAATCCACCTTAGAGCATTTTGCCAGGTTCATAATACAGTGTGGGGAATTGGTCAATCTTGTTAATTTGATAATTACGAGTTGCGGCTATTTCTTAATTCTCTCATAGGGATGGCATTCACTTGGTATTCTAAACTACCAAGAAATTCTATTTATACATGGCAAGAGATGGAGAGATGCTTCCATACTCAGTTTTTTGGTGCTGAACCAGAAGTTTGTGTTACAAAGCTATCTAGAATGCCCCAAAAGAACGGTGAAATAGTGACTCTTACATAGATCGTTTTAAGAGAATGCGGAGTAGGTGCAGGGTATTCCTGCCAGAAAACGAGTTTGTGAGGATGGCTCAACAAGGCCTGGATATTGAGCTACGAAAGAAATTCCAAGGAATGGAGTTTAGGGATTTCTATGAACTAGCAGAAAAAGTTTCTGAGCACGAGGAGCTATTAAGGGAGGATGATCACAGGGAAAAGACTTCTCTTGGTTCATATTTCCAGGAGGTTAATACTCCGGATGTTGCAGTAGCTGAACTTTTGAATAAAGGAGCTAAACTTTGTCCCGTTACTTTCTATCCAACAAAGAAGGGAGAGGCCAAGAAGAGTAATGTCAACTACACTTTTGATGTTGGCAAGACAGAGGAAATATTTGACTAGTTGGTGAAGGAAAAGTTTATAACTTTTCCACAGAATTTTAAGATACCGTCTAAAGAAGAAATGAGGGGAAAGACTTATTGCAAGTATCATGATTCATGGAACCATTCCACGAGTACATGTTGAGCTTTCAAAAATGTGGTCCAAGACAGAATTGACCGTGGGATTCTTAGATTCCTAGAGAATAAGGAGTCTATGCTAGTAGATGAAGACACTTTCCCACCGGTTGCTTTAGTTAATATGACTTCTTTTTATCTTAGACAGGTGCTTAACAAAAGAATGGAGAATGACCAAAGGAGGTGCCAAAGAAATTCCAGCCAAGTATCAAGGAGAATTCAGAGATGGGAGCCAAAGCAGAAGAGTGTGCATGATAGACTCGAGTTCCCACAGAGATGCAATAAGGAGAAAGAATCACAAACTAAGTCCTCCAGGAGTCGACCAAGGTTTATGGTTCCTAGAGCTTCTAAGCCAAGCAAAGATTGGCAGGTGGTGAAAGACAAAAAGGTTCCACAACAAACACCACCGCTTACTCGAACACAAAAAAGAAGGCTACAAAAAAAGAAGCTAGCTGAAAAGTACAAGGCTTTGGAACAAACCGAAGTTGGGAAAGAAAAAGCCAAGGAAGATCCAGCCACCACATTGAATGTGAAGGAGATTAAAATCGGTGATATTGTAATTCCCATAAACGCAACTTCCTTATTTTTACCTATTGATTTCCTAAAGTTGACAGGGGAGTGGATGAAGTTGTGGAAAAGGCAAAAAATGATGCAAGTGATGCGGATTATGAAGAGCGGGAGGTCCCTAAGGAAGAACCAAAACTTTGCAGTGGGGTTACCATCCAAGCACCAGAAGAAGGGGGATCCCAGACATCATCAACAAAACTCTACTCAAATAGAGCAATACTCAATATAATCAAATTTGCTATTCTTTTCATTCAATTTCATCTTGTTTTTATTCAATTTTATCCATTTTTAAGCATTTTTTTCTCTTAGAGAATCCTTAGTCATTTTTGGAGAATCCTTAGCAATTTGTATTTTTTTCACTCTGTAAGTTGTATTTTCTACAAACCCAGTTCAATTCAAGCATAATTTCTATTACAACAATTTTATTTTGGCATTGTTATTTCAATTAATCTAGTTATAGAGTTAATTGGAAACCTTAAACTTTTAGTCCTTAAGTTTTTTCAATCGTTTGATAAAAGTCAGATTTCAATTTTACTTTTGTAATTTTCCTGTAAAATTACTGGCACGCTCAAGTTTACAAAAATGCAAGAAACAGTTAGTTTTAAAGATATTATATGTTAAATAAACAACAATAATAGAAATGCAAGAGAATGAATAATAGAATTTATTTTATCTTATTTTTGAAACCAAATACAAAATTACAAGTATAGAAATGTTGGTGTATATATTAAGGATATTTTAATTAAATTTGAAAATTAAAAGATGGGTTTTTTTTATTATAATTAAAGACAGTTTTGTATTTTATATATATATATATAATCATAAATGATAAGAAACTAAAAATTTAGCAAAAATAAAATTTAAGAATTTAAAAATATATATATGAACAAATTAACGTAATACATAAAATTATAAAGACCGATAAATTATTTACCCAAATGTTTATTTGTTACGAGAGAAAATATTCTTGAAATACAAAGTTAGAAAAGTGATGCACTTAAGAATTAAGCTAAGGTAATTTAATGCTTGATGTTAGGAGTGGGTAATTTATTTTTGTTTTTTTTAATAATTTGGGTAATGTAACTCTCATGGTGTAAATCTAGTATCTTTCACGGTTTAACTTTTTCAGAAATCTAGTAAATCAATTTTAATTATTTATCTACATTTTTGTTATAATAAGTAATATTGTTTTAGGAGCTACACTTATGGGGTAATATTAAACTAAGAATGATAGTTCATGAGATTGCATTAATATTTAGAAGAGGAAATTATAAATCAAATATTAATATACTTTTTAAACTAAATATTAAAGTAAATACATCAAGTCTTATAAAAGGCCCTTTATGTTGTGGGTTTGGTTGGGAGTTGGGCCTGCTTGGTTAGTTCAAGTTGGACATCATTAGGATGGTTTTGAACCAATTTTCAAACAACTTTTTTAGCCATATTCATCATTTGTTCTCCATTTGTACACTTTGAACATAATTTCTCAATTTTAACTTTATTTTATTAAGTCTTAAAACTTATGTGTTCATGTCTTAATTTTTTTTCTATAACCCGTATGTACAACTTCAATACTTAATGTTTGGGTTTAATTTAATTTAATTCAATTTTGTTATCAGTTCTATACATCACATGTTTATCGGTTCTTCGATGCGTTTTTTACTTTACACATTGTTTATGTTAAAATATCTCAATAAACAATTATAAAATTTAAGGGACTAATCAAATAGAGTTGAAATTGAAAATTCTATTATATGATTTTGAAGTGTAGTTGACAAAGGTTGACTTAACTGTTTTTGAAAAATTGGCTTTGGATGGAAAACCACCAAAACTAATTAGGAATTTGTCTTACATCGGTGAACCAGTTGACTCTTTCTCCTCAGAATTGGTTCTAGGTAAAATTCAATTGGAATTCAATTATTTCGTACTAATTTGAATTGACTGATTCAACAATTTGAATTATATGTTTTCCTGTTCGGTTTTGGTATGCAAGTTGCAGGTGGATACAAGCCTAAAAATTGCCACGACATGATTGATAGATTCTTTGCCAATTGCTTATTATCTTCTCTAATAGTTAATCTACTATTTACCATACATGGATGTTAATTGAAAGGATCAATTAATGCATGTATTCTTCATAAAGAATAAAACTACGACCCAAAATCCGTTACCGACCTCTTCGTGGGCTGGGCCGGGCCTGGACGGGAGATCCTCTAACATAGTTAATCTAAGTCCATCTCAATCCACCTATTAATTTTGCCGGCTCACCTTGAACTTTACGATTAATTTCCAAACTCAGCCCAAACCTAACTATTTAATTCATTTTTAAAATTTTTTTATAATTAATAAAATAAAAATTAATGGAAAATCAATATTTATATTTACGCTACATTTTATTGAATTTATACTTAAAATTTTTTATACTCTTAATACATATATATGACAGTAACCAATGCATATATATATATATATATATATATATATATATATATATATATATATATAGTATAATAAATATAATTATATGATATAACTAATAAACAAATTAGTATTATGTGTACATATATGTTAAATATTATAATTTTTATAAATTCGGGTTGGTGGGGTGGCCTGCGATATTATTTACAATTCTGAACCTATTCCATAAAATATCAGACTTGATCAAATTCGGGCCGAGGTGGGCTACATAAAAAACATATTTAACCAAATCCGGACCAAATACTACGGGCCTAGGCAAGTATCCAGGACCATGAACATGTCTATCAATCGGTCCGCTCAAGTTTCTAGATTTCACGACCAACTTAAGGAAATTGCATCCATGATCAACTGAACTTTAACATTTGTGTCTACAATGCCTTTAAAATTTAATTTATTTCAATAAAATCTTTTAAATTCTTTCTGGTGTTAATAAAGTCACTTTTGTCCTAATTCATTGAAATTTGGTTCCAACATTTTGATGTGATTGGTCAATACTTAGTTTGACATGTTAATATGATACCACGTGAACTCCAATCAATTTTGAATTTGGAATAATTAAGAGTTTTTTTTTTTCAGTAAAATGTTGATTTCGACTGGATTCAAATCAAATAACTAATTAAAAAACTTTATATTGAGGAGTCAAATAATTTCCAACATAAATTAATGGCTTAGCCATCGAAGAAAAAACATATAATGCTGTTGAGATAAAAGTGGTGATTCGTTTTGTTTTTTTCCTTGAAAAAAAAATAACAAAAATTTAATAGTATTATTAATCAATGCATTTGATATTAGAAATAAAAATAATGATAAAGTTTTATCCACGAAAGCGAATAATGAAGAGATGTGATAATCGTTAGACATTGTTTTTTGCGGGACTGAAAGCGAAATGCCAAAAATCAATACTGAAAATTGCGCAACACAACTCATTGTGGGGTCCAAAAGCCCAATGCCAACGAGGATTTGATAATTTTAAGATATATTTGCCAATAACAACTTTCTCTCTCTTTCTAAAATATCAATTTATATTTGAATTCCTCCAACTTACCCAAAATACCAACCTATCATGTTAACACGTCAGTGTAATACGTAATTTGGCATATAAGGGCTGATATTAAGTGTATTAATTATGGTTTTCAGATCAAACTAGGGAAAGGATGGATTTATAAATTTTGGATTAAACCAGTAAAAATTAGAATCGAATCGAATTTATGAAATATATGAAAATAATAATATATTTATATTATTTATAACATATGAAAATTTGAACATTTTTATTATAATTCTTTCAATTTAAGGATTTTAAACACAATATATAATAATTAAAAAAGCTAAATATATTTAATATAATTTTTATAATTACAATTAAATTAATTTAATTTAAAATAATTTAAAAATTAAAATTATATTATTTTAATTAAAAATATCTAAAAATAATAAGTTAAATTATTTATTAAAAGAAATTTTTTTATAAAAAAACCTGATCGAACTGAAAACCAGTACAGTTCATAGTATTTTGGTTCGACCGAGGTGGTCCGATTGGACGTTAACTGAGTTTTGACCACAGTATAAACTGACTGAAAACCGATCGGACCGACCTCTGATTCTGGTTGAACCCAGTCCGACCAATGAGTCCGATCCGATTTTCATAACTATGGTATTAGTGTTAAAATGGGTTAACACGTATAACTCATGCAATAAACGGGTCGTCTTAGTGTTGACTCGCTATTTGTTTATGACACGATGAATGTAAAGGTAACACGACAACACGAATTAAAATATGCTATGACACGATAACATGATTCATATAACACACAAATTTAGCAAACTAGGATTAAGGTTATAAGAATTAGTGTCGGATTCGAGTTGATACATTTTACCCATTTAATAAATGGTTAATGTTAATATTAACCTTATACATATCAGTGTCAACCATTCCATGATACGAACACCTCATGATAATCCGGTTCTATAGCCCTAGCTTTAATATTCGCCTTACGCAACTCGATTACAAGAGGCATCTTTTATGCTTCCCAATTCCAATTAAATTCGTAGCACATATACGCTACTCATATGATCCAAAATCCACATTACAGTATGAATGTCTTTTTACACATGTCAACTCATTTTGTACCAAACCAAAATTTTTCATCAAAAAAAGTTATACCAAAATGATAGATATATTTTATATTTCATGTGTTCCCATAATTTCAAAAAAGATAGCAAGCCATTCTAAAATAATTTTAATTTAAAAAATATTATATATTCTTAATTATCTTTTTAACCATCGTTGGTGATTTTTTTTTTTTTTTTTTTCTGAAAAACATATATAATATGTCGGTGTCCAATTGAAATAGCTTCCTTATCTTGAGTAGTATATTAGGGATGTGTCACTCTTTTTAATATTATATTAAGAAATTGTCGTTTTCTTAATCAAACAAAAGATAAATTATTATTTATCTCAAATCACCCAATCATCGTTTGCCATTTTGGCCGGTGCGGCGCCTCCCTTTTATTAAGATTCCATGAATGATTTTCCCAGCCAACTATTGGTGAATTTTTTGGTGAGAAATGTCCATTTTTCACATTTTCTTTCTATCTTGTCTCCAAATTCAATTAGCTCATTATTATTTTCAATCTATTCGATCCTTTTTTTCTATACATTCATTGATTAATATGTTTACTTAATCCATCTGAAGCAGATGCAGAGAGGGATTGGGAAAAAAAAAATTGAAGGTATTAATCTTAAACTAACAAAGATTTTATAAACTAAAACTTCAAAAAGAAAAAAATCCCAAATTAAAATCAAGGGTTCAAACCCTTGTTCTTGAAATTTTAAAGTTTGATTAATGAAAAAGATGGTGGCTATAATAAGAAAGAGATTTATTTATAGTTAGGGCAATTAAAAATAAAGAAAAAGACTAAAATAACCTTACTGATGGGAAAACAGTAAATAACTAGAACTTGTGAAAATAATTCCAGATGTAGATGTGTCTTAAGGCACGCTCGTACATTGTGCAAAAGAGTCTTCTGCTTCTTTTTTCTTTAGGTGTAGCACAAGATATGCTCATGCCTTAAGAAAATTTATCTACTACATTTGTGATGTTCTCATTACCATAAAAAAAACATATGTTACTTAAATTAGGCTGAATACATAGTGTGAGCACGGGTTTTTCCGGCCTCTATGATGAAAATCATCCGTTACCTGTTAGACAGATGAACGTGAATCAGATTTGAGAATGAGCGGAATAATGCCCGAAATGTTCTCAAACGGTCTGAAATTCAGAAGAGTCCTCGATCCGAAACCTCGTGAAAGGTCCATCGAGTGATTAGGAAGCTTAAGTGTGATTGTAGGCTATGACTAAATCGTGCATGCTCTATCTAAAGCCGTGCGGCTGTAGTTTCACAACTACAGTCGCAAGACTTTAGTTTACAGTCGCACGACTGTAGTAACTACAAGCCGCACGACTGTAGTAACTACAGCCGCACGATTATAGTTTATAATCGCGCGACTATAGTTAGAGCCATGCGCCTCTAGTCTTTGACTCAGTAGATTCC
The DNA here is from genome assembly GCA_039660915.1 of Euphorbia tirucalli. Lineage (NCBI taxonomy): Eukaryota > Viridiplantae > Streptophyta > Magnoliopsida > Malpighiales > Euphorbiaceae > Euphorbia > Euphorbia tirucalli. Next base: position 19,137,466 of record CM077634.1, on the reverse strand, counting down.
TAAATAGGTTATAACTCTATTTTGACACGGATTTTTGGCCGTGAATTAGGGGATTAGGGCGAGAAAAAAGAGGAAAAAAAAGAGGCAGAAAACATAATAGTAAAAGGAGGAATCAATTTGGGGAGGGAGGGAGCATTCTAGTGAGAGAAAAACAAATCTTAGAGAGAGAAAATGAGAGAAAGAGAAGAAAATCAACAAAAATCAAAACGTAGAGAGAATATAGACCAGAAACAGATAGTGTGAGAGTTCCCAGTCTGGTATCATTCATCGAAACTATTCTCGGGTTTGTTCGGATCAATTCAGGACGCGTGTTCGAGGATTTCGGGACGTTCGTGAGGTTCTAGGTGGATTCCGGCATCCAAATCCAATTCCGAATGTCAAACATACTAGAATGTAAAAGAGGTAAACTCTGAGAGGCCTTAAAACTCGATTCGTTGTGATTTGTGGTTCTGTTTTTGTGTTCAATCGATTATCCGGAAATCCCTATTATACCCTGTATGAGTCCTACTCGTGTTTGTAATATAATTGTGCTAATCATCTGTTTTCCAGCTTTTATTTTTCTTTTTATTATTTTTGGATGTATTTTATAGACTTTCGTGTATTCTAAGCGATTGTAATTTTTAGATTTTCGCATATCTAGGCAATTGTATTGGTGAGAATGAGAGCTTTTTCTTTTTTGGGTTGTAATAAGCAGCATCTATTTCTTTTTGGTTTATTTTGGATGTATGATTTATTTTTCTGCACTTTAATTTTATGCTATTTATTTCTGTCATCTGAATGAGCATGGGCTAAATAATAAAAGATAAAATGGGTAGAGAATTAAGTGAGTAAAATATTGTCATATGCACTTATAAATAAATGCAAGTTTGAGGTTAACTAGGTAAGTTGCCCGAACCCTAAATCTCTGGATTAGGTATAGTAGTCTACGCTCGGTAGGGAGTTGTACCAGAATTTCCTAAATGAGCTGATTCTGGTAGTGACTCCGTCACTGATCTTGAAATTTAGTTTTCGAGGTCTTTAAGTTAATAAAACAGGATTTTCTAAAATGCAAAACCAGTTTTTCAAAAACTCACATTTAAAGGAAAAGTTTTCTACAAAAAAAAGATTTCCAAACAAATCAATGGTTTTCCTAAGCAAGATACAGACCCGTTTTTCAACAAATCAAACAAATTCCAATTCTTTTTCCTCGGTTCGCTTCATCGCATTTCGATTAAAAGGTCGTCCGCTCACACATAGATACTCCCTGAACTTGGCCAAAAACACCTACTGCCCCCTTGAACTTTAAAAATATCCTAATTCCCCCCTGAACTTCTTAAAAGTGTTCTAATGTCCCCCTGAATTTCTTAAAATTGGCCCAGTTTGCCCCCTAAGTCCCATAAAGACCAGAGTTTTCTTTGAAAAGTCAAACATGAGACAACCAATAATTGAGTGACATGTGGCGGTAAAGGGGCAAATTGGGTCACTTTTTCAAAGTTCAAGGGGGCATTAGGATATTTTAACAGTTCAGGAGGGCAGTAGGCGTTTTTGGACAAGTTTAGGGGGTATTATGTATTTGGCCGTTAAATTATGAACGAGAGATAATATATTTGATGTGTATAATAATCGTGTAATGATCGGACTCCATATACGTATAAAGAGATGTACAAAAAGTATAGATCAATCATAAAACATGTAATACAAAGTGTCAACTACAAAGCTTGTGCTCTTGTTCAAGTGGAACTGACCATGTCACTAAGAATAATTTGAAATCTTTAATTTAAGAATTACGCACGTAGTCATCAATCTGGATTTAAAAAGGAATATGGAATTAATTATAGTCATATTTTCAATGTTGTGGTAATCCAATGTGTTCTTGTTATTGTAGTCTCATATTGTCTCGTAGGGACAAGGACGAAAACACTTTGTTCAATCAAGTTTCAATGATAGCTAGTAGAATGATTTTTTAAGAAGATAAATTATGAATGGAGATTAATTTAAGATTGTAGCAAATCTTAGAAAATTAATCTCAAGATAATCACCTCAAAAGATCAAGGAAATTGTTAAAGAAGGATCCAAAGAAATTTGGAAAGAGATTAAGAAAAGTAGCAAACCAATACATTTCTATCAACAGATTAAAACATTGTACAATTTCCAGTATCGGTTACACCTGTTCATTGGCCTGAGTATCCGCCCCGCTCGCTCTCTAAAACACGGGATTGGACATGTTTTTTACATATCAAGCCGCTCAAGCTTGGGCCTGAGCCCATCTTGAAGTTTAATGGGTTGAGCTTGGGATTTGTGTAAATATCCAACTCGAATCGAGCTCGTTCCAACTAATATATACTTCTATGTTTTATTTTATTTTTAATTTAGTTTATACTTCATATAATTAGTTTCTAAATCTATTATGAATATTTGTTTTTAAATTTATTTTGATGATGTAAATTTTGTAGTGTTATATAGGGGTGAGCAAAACCAAACTAATGTCCAAAAACTGAAAATCTAAACCGAACCGAACCGAACGAAACTGATCTATTTCATAGTTTGGTTCGGTTTGGTTTTAAGTTATGAAGAAGTTTGGACTTCGGTTCGGTTCGGTTTGGTTCGGTTCAAAACCGAAAAACCGAATAATTGGTAAAATATTAAAATTAATTATAAAATCAATATATACTAATTGTAGAGAATTTTAGAAATTATATTCTTTTATAGTTTTATATTGTGATTTTTTTATGCTAATTTATAGTTGTTAAAACTTGAGAGTTGGAAAAAAAGAAGAAGAGAATTTTAGTATTTTATTGTGATGTAATAGTATTATTTAGTATTACTATTTTTCTAAGTTAATTTTTTTGTATTTCTTTTTTTTTTTTAACAAACTACTTATATATATATATATATTTTTTATTTTTTTTTAAAAAAAAAAGTTGATGTTTTTGGTTCGAGCTAGTCCAAACCGAACCGAACCGAACCAAAATTTAGTTTGGATCGGATTGGTTTATAAAATACAGTGTTTTTTGAATCGGTTTTTTTCGGTTCGGTTTGGTTTTTTAACCGAACCGGTCCATGCTCACCCCTAGTGTTATACTAGATAATCATATATTTTCTTTTTCATATTATCTTTGTTTTTTGTTTGATTATTAAAAAAAAAATTTGTGAAATAAAAAAGCAATTCATTAGTGAATGGGCTTGAATTGGGTTTGTGATTAATGCTTTTAGCCACCCTAGGCACAACCCAAGTCCCAATTACTTTTATGCGGGCTACTTGGATAATTTTTATTGTAAATCCTGAGAGGTCGTGAATAGGTTATTAGTAGACTGAAGAGGTTCAAAAATTCTGTCAAGAAAGTTTCAGTAGACTAAAGCATTGTATAGCGACTAGTATCAGTCGATTGAAGAAATTCAGAAATTTTGTGAAGAATGCTTCAGTATACTAAAGCATTGTATAATGACTAGTATCAATAGACTGAAGAAGCTAAGAAATTCTGTCAAGAAGGCTTCAGTAGACTAAAGCATTGTATAACAACTAGTTTAGGGCTGATCATTGGTTATTCGATACCAAACCAAAATAGATTGGCTTATTAAAACCAAACCAAATCAAATAAGATCAATAACCGAATATAACCGAGCCAAAATTTGTCGATTTAGTTAGCTAACGAATCGTGTTAACCAAAATGCTTTTAATAAAGGATAAAAAATTATAAAAATTAAAAAGGTGCAATTTGATATAAATTAAATATAATACATAAAAAATGTTAAACCAACATCAGTTTCGATGATGACAATTAGTGACATTCAAGCTTTAAGAAAAGATAAAGTTTTCATTAATGGAAATTATTACTTTGGATACAAAAATTTCTATCCATGATGAAACTTGAATTATTCAAAGTAATATATTGAAGATGAAGAACCACACTTTTGAAGAAGAAAATCATCCAAAGTTATTTGATGAAGTCATGCGTTGAAATGTATAAAAGGCATCAGCATTTAAGCTTAAAGATAAAAGCTTGAATATTGAAGAATTGTTGAAAAGTCAAGTCAAGATGGATTAGCCGACTAATTATTATCGGATCACTTTTAGGTGACTAATTGTTGCGGAGACCGGTTTAACTAAAGCTAACAACTGATGTGACATCTGTGTCTAACAACCATAAACGGTAATAAACGGCTAGTTTTTCAAATTTGGCTATAAGAAAGGCTTCATCTCAACATTTCAAAATGGGAGACTTAATCCTAAAGTAATAGACATCAAGTTACAACACATAGTCTTTTCAAAATCCTTCCAAGCTCCAAATATTCAAGCATTCAAGTGTTCTTCATCAAATACTGTTCTTACATTCAAAAATTCATTTTGTTGTAAGATTTCGCAAAGCTCACACAAGTGTATGTGTGTGTGTGGGGGGGGGGGGGTTTGTTATTTTCTCTGTAAAATTAATTCTGTAAAGGCTCATACTTAGCTAAGAAAAGTATTAAGGTTTCCAGTGCTTCATACGAAAACAAGCACGGAGTTTGTTACTTGAACTCAATTTGAAAAAGCATTATTTGGCTTGATTTCTGCCCGAATCGAAATTCAAAACTCTCAAGTTGCAACTTGGGGACAAGAGTAGGTCTAGGTTTGACCAAACCTATACAAAAATCTGTGTCTCCTTTTCTCTCGTCCCTACTCTTTTATTTCTTTCATTTCATAACTGCAAAAATAGCACTTATATTAGGAGATACATTTTTATCAAAGTCATATGCACATAAACTATTCTTTCATCTTTTCAAAACACCACTTTATCCCGCTTTTATTTTGAAAAGAAATCTATTGGGCAAAATATATTTGAGAAAAGTAACTATCTTTTAAAAATATTATTTATCTAAGAGGGGGTTATTTATTTGACACTTAATCCTATTCACCCCCTCTAGGATTATTTCTAGCCTATTTGGAACCTATAAAAAATATAATTTATTGGTATAAAATAGACTAAACGAGCAATTAAAATTACAAAAACATAAAATTAATATTATATAAACACATATAAAAAAATTATTTTAGTGTATTATCATAATTTCAGTTCGTTTTCAATTAACTGAATTTTTTGATGGTGAAACCGAACCGAAACCATTACCGAACTAGTTTTAAACTCGTTACTGAATCGAACAAAAAAATTAGTAACTGGACCAAATTTTTTGTTCAATTTGGAAGAAGTTTGGTACTTGGTTATTCTGAATAATGCTCAACCTTATTTTAGTAGACGAAAGAATCTATAACAGAATGCATCAGTAGACTGAACAAACTTGGACAGAATTGGAAAGAAGCTCCAACGACTAGTTTTTGGTGTATCTAACAACTAGTTTCTCAAGTTTCTTATAGAAAGTCCAAGACTCCATTCTCAAGTGAGAGACTCGTATACAATTCACATACTCAAGCTAAAATCTCTAGTCTTCCAATAATCACAAGAGAAAACATTCATCTTTTGTATTCTTTTTGGTATACCAACTACCGTTTTGCACACTGTAGTACCCCAACTTCTAGGTGACCTCCCATTGTGGTACATGTGACCTGTTATTGTAGGTTAACTGTGCCACGTCAGCACTTTGTTGGGCTTAATTTCACTTATGGTATACCAACTATCTCCCTAATTACAGTTTGGTATACCACTTTATACGTATTGTTTCATTTTATTTTTTTTTAAAAAATAACAGAAATATATAAATCAAATTTTTTTTCTTTTATTTTCTTTGATTTATATATTTTTGTTATTTTTTTTTATAACACAAAAAAATTGTAAAGTTTCACACTTGATCTTTAAAAGTGTGGATATAATTTTATTGTTGAGCTAAGAAAAACAACAATGCAAGCTTAGTAATTGAGGTTGCAAAATGTACTGAGATAATTAATTAATTATTTATTTATTTATTTATTTTTGGAAAAATGTTGATTGTAAAGAGTTATCACTTAGTCTCTCAAGTTGTGGTCTTGGGGAGAGGAGTATATAGGGTTGGGTGGAACATCTAAAAATCTCTATGTCTCTAAAATCTCCGTAGACTCCACTCTAATTACTACTTGCTATATAGTTATTGCATATCTCCTTAGTAGCAATAGTTTATTTGGAGACTTACGTTGTCCTGCCAAGTAATTGTATTCACAAGTTTTACAACCTATAAATTCTGTACTTTAGTAAACCTTGTTTTATTGGGCAAAATTGTTTTAATAAAATCTCTAAAAAATTTTCTAGTTTGATAGAATACACATTCACCTCCTCTAGTATATTTATAGCCTATTTAGGACCAACAAACTTTTATCTTGTTGCCACAATAAGGATCAATAGGGATCAGAGCTATTGTTATATATATATATATATATATTTATCAAACAATACGACAACTCCAGTTCTTTAATATATTTTTTTGTATGCACACTACAAGAAATAATGAATTTAGCAGCAAAATCAAAAGAGTACATTTAGGAGCAATTTCTAAAAGTTGCTATCAAAAAGCACCTTTATAGTAACTTTTGGATATTGCTGCTAAATATTGTTTGGCGGCAAAATATTGTGCTACTAAATGTAATACTTTTTTTATAGTGTTTAGAAGGAGATTTTCTATTATCCATGGGATTCATGAGCACAACATCTGATGATTTCTAATAGGAATGGTTGATTTTCGACTCTTCTCAGTTGTAACCCTAGTGTTTGATCATTAAAATTGCTCGCTAGTTGTAAATTTTTTGGAGTGGTAACAGTTGATTTTTAACCAAAAACATATATATATTTTTTAGTTCAATTGCCTTGTATACTATCCTAGATAAAAAAAATGATATTCAAATTATAGTACTTCAATTCATCAACTTTCTATAAAGGTTTTGCTTAATTTTTTTGAATTATTAAAAAGTAAGCTGAATCTCTAAACCTTTACAATCTCAATAAAATAATTATCTATCCAATTATGGACACAGTACTTTTTTTTTTTTTGGTCAACGGTCAATGAAAAAAAAATTATTGTTAGTAAGTTCACAGTAACTTTTTACAAAATTATGGGTTTTCAAAAAAAAAAAAAAAAAATCAAGTTTTATACTTCTATTTATATATTATAATTGATATTGTTAAAGTTAGCATAATTTAATTCAAGTTGCTTAAGAAATTGTATGAACAATATAATAAGAATAAGAAATGGTCCATATTAATGTGGAGGAGATTCTGAATGCACTCAACTATTATTTTAATGCCATAATTTGTAAAGTTTAATCTCCCTCTTGCATCAAAATCAATGCTATTAAATAACATTATCTCTTCTTTCTTTTTGCTTTTTTCTTCTCTCCAAACATATTTGTTAATTTCTTTGTCCCTCCCTACTCATCAATAATAGATTCTTATCAAACAATATATTATTCTCTTGAGTTTGAGTTTTAGGACATATAATAGGAAAAGAGAATTTATCAACTTTGAACCGAGTTATTAGATATATTTAAAGAAAACTAATCGTTAGTAGACAATTTAAGTAAAATGATATTCTTTTTCATATATATATATATATATATAAAATAAAAAATGTGACTTCATATATTCAGAAATAGAATAATGCTAGTTGTACTTTTTATTACAAAAGAGACTGTTGTTAAAAAAAAACATCGTTAATTATATCATCGAATCAACATTATATACAAGTCAAAATGTTGTATAATAAAAAGAAAAATTGTAGCACTCAATAGATTAAAAAGAAATTGTTTTTTTTCATTCCTTTTTAAAATTACGAATCACGTTAGGAGTTAAATTCTATTGTATAAGTTGAGAAATTTAGTATCAAATGATCCAACTATTAGATTCACATGGAAAAAAATAGGTTTAATATCGTTTCAGGTTAATTTATAATTATTGGATCAATATATTTGTTTCACTATATACTCAGTTTACATCATGGTTTTCAGACCCGGATCGGTCATCGAATCAGTGAAGGGATAGATTCATAGATTTTGGATTAAACCGGAATAAACCGGAATCAAATCGGATTTAATAAATATATTAAAATATTAAAATATTTTTATTTTTATATTTATAATTTATAAAAATTTGAATATTTTTATTATAATTCTTTAAGTTTAGACATTTTAAACACAATATAGTAATTAAAAAAACTCAATTTATGAAATATAATTTTTTTAGTTACAATAAAATGTCAATTTAATTTAAAATAATTTAAAAATACACTATATTTTATTTTAATTAAAAACACCTCAAAATAATAACTTAAATTTTATAATCAAATAATTTTTTTTAAAAGTCTGGTTGAACCGGAAAACCAGTCCGGTTCACAGTTTTCCTGTTCAACCAGCCGATCTGACCGAAGGTTGATCGGTTGTTGACCAAAGTGAAAACCGGATAGAAACTAACCGGTCTGACCTCCGGTTCCGGTCGAATCCGGTCCGGTCCACTTTTCATAACTATGGTTTACATCCTTTCAAATTTAACACAATGAGCGGAAACTTTTCTTTCTATCAAAGATCTTCGGCCATGGTCAGTATATTTATTAAAATTATCTTTTAAGATCTATTTACTTGGAAGAATTATAGCATTGGAGATTCTATTGCAATTGTTATCCTGCAATAGTGAATCGATCAATAACGGTTAGTTTTTTTTCAAATTACATTTTATGCTCTAAATTTTTATTTTTTGTTTCTACCCTTTGTGGATTTATTTTTGTCCTTTGTGGCATTTTTTTCTCGTTTGTAAATTTTATTATCTAGTTTTAATCTAAATTATGATGAGGATTTTTTTTTATGTATTATTTCTCTTATTAAAATAATAAATACTTTATAATAAAAAAAAATGTGCCAGCTGCATTTATGTTTTTATTATTATTGACGTCAGTCATGTCACTAGTATTCAATTTGAGATTCAATAAAAACATTTAAATAGTGTAATAGTTAATAATTTATTATTTTTTTTAACCAATTTATTATTTATTTTTAAAATTAGATTCAATCAATCAATTCGAAATTCGTAAATATCCTTTCAAGTAAGATTTTTAGCACACGGTACAAATCGATCAAACAGAAGTTGGAACTTAAGTCAACCTTATTAATACAAGTTAATTGTATGGATAGTCATAGAAGATTTTATATATTTATAATCAGTAAACTTTAATTTATATTAATAAAATAATTTAATTTTCGTTTTTATATCAACGAGTCATTATATCTGTAATCTATCAAAATTTGATACCAAAATGATTATGTGACAAATTAACACCAAACCTAACATATCATCACGATGCTACATCAATGCCAACCAATAAAAAATATTGATACGTGTTACCGAAGTAGTTTCTACATATTCAGCACTATATAGTTTAAAAAAAAAATTTAAAATTTAAAATTGATTAGGACTGATGTAGTGTCGTGTTATCAGATCAAACTTAATATTGACTGGTCACGGCATCGTTTTGGCATCTAATTTCAATGGATTTGTGCAAGAGTTATTTTATTAACACTAAAATAAAAGTTTACTAGTTTTATTGCTACAAATTAAATTTTATTAACCATAAACGCACAAACCCTAAGCATTAGCGACAATCATTGCAATTTCATTCTTATTTGGTATCCAAAGTTTAGTTTTAATACAAGAGTTTTTATGTATTTTGTGGAAAAAATCATTAAATCATCACGTATGTTTTTTTTTTTTTTAATTTGGTTTCATTAAATCATCATGGATCACAGCTTAATCTTTTGGCCTTCGAAATTGACAGTTTAATTTATGTTTAGTAGTAGTTGTAAAATTGACTAATCTACCCCTCGATGCAGTCGTTATCAATTTGTTATTGGTTCGAGCAACATGTTTCTAAAATAATATTTATCTCTAAAATCAATATTAATATAAAACTTCCAATAATTCACCTCTTTTTGCTCATCAATATTTTAATCAACTCCTATTATTCTCCCTCAAATTTTATATATACACTCTCTTTTTTATTACTCCTAATTACAATCATTTGCCAAAATCACATTTCTTTAAGAATCGAACTATGGAGAACTCTCACTGGGAGAAAGCTGTATTTCACTATATATAAAACTCGAACTTAAACCTTTGCGTAAAAGCAAAAAGATCCTTATTATTTCAACTCTTATATTAAACTACATTTTTATTTTTTATACGAATGTCCATCTACCGAAAAAGTTTATCGTATTCTATACTAAAAAAATTAGTTTATGTTGTGAGAGAAAAATGTAAATTTATTTATTATGAATATAATTTCAATATACTTAAAGAAAAGAAAAGAAAAGACATATTGTTTATTGGTCTTTGTTTTTTTTTAATATTAATTTGTTATGTAATTGGGCGAATTTGTGCTGTAATTTGTATTCAGAAGTTTCTGTTGTAGCTTAATTTCTTTGGGGAATTACGTGTCCTCACGATGTTCATTCCTTTTCCTTACTTATTTTAATGAATTATATCCTTCAAATTAGTTAGCTTCCACCCATTTTTGAGACAATTCCAAAATGCTCCTTAATTCTAACTCTCACAGTACTACTCCACCGATGTATTAAATACAACTACAAACTCCTTTTACTTTAATGTTTTTTGGTTAACTCTAGGAAAATTCAATATTCTTCTATACCATGGGTAGTAAAAATCACATTTGGCGATTTAAGCGGTAGAATTTCTTCATGTTTGGTGACCTAATTTACGAGTTCTGGTCAAAAGGATGCAATGATGAGTGCAAAAACAAAAGGTAGCAACTTAGCATTATAAATTGAAGTTGTATGATTATTATGTTACATTACCAATACTCATCAAACTCATATAATAACATCTTAATCCATTTTAATATTGTTTAAATTAAAAGTTAAATAATAAAATAAAATAAAAATATTGAACATTTAATTTATATTAATATCTTTTTGAAGGATAATTTATATTAGTATACGTTAAAAAAGCACTTCTTTTTTTTTTTTTATAAAATATAACTAATACTAAATTATATCAGTATACAATCATTAAAACAACTATTAGATTTAGTAGTAAAAATTGATGTAAAACCCTCAAAGTTCATTTAGTAGTAATGTCCAAAAGTTACCGTAAAAGTATCTATAACATACAATAACTAATTTACTATATGTATCCGCTTTGAATTCTTTTAGTAGTCAATAGATTAAAGTAATAACAACTTCCAATTAACTAAAAATTATTGTTATCCATACTTACATATGATTTTGATAATTCTTGTTTTGTAAAAGCATAGTTGAACTTTTCATTTGGGGAGAAATTGTAAAGTGATAGACATTGATGATTAAGTTATTGAAGAAATAACATGCAGTAATGACGAACTAAAATTATTATTATCAATCTTTATTTATTATTAAAATAAATAAATAAAAAGAAAATGAAAAGGGAGAGAGAGAGACAATAATAGAAGGATAGACAGAAAAGGAAGGATGACATGCAGCCGCTTTGCTTTGCTTTGCAATTGCATCTCTTTCCTTCTTCACCGTACTATTTATTTCATTTACTTTCTTTCTCCTCCAATTCTCCTTTTTTTTTTTTTTTTCTTTTTTTTTTTTTAAGTTTCTCTCTCCAAAGACTCTCTCTTTCTCTTCGAATCTCTTTTCTGAAAACAATAGGAGAGAGGACCCATCTCCAATACACTCGCGCATATACCCACCCAACCTTCGTTTCAATTAAAGATTGCAAATTTCTTCACATATCATTCTCATATATACATATATGTACATATATGTTTCGTTATGTCTATTTAAAGCGAGAATTTCTCCCCCCAAAGTCATGGATTCGTTCTTTGTGGTTCAATTTCAACTGCCCCTTTTTTGGGTATCTCTTATTCCCTTCCCCTTTCATTTTCACTCCTCTTTTTCTTCTTCATTTGGGTTCATTCAAGATTCTGTTTACTTTAAATATTATTTGTTATTTGGTTTTCAAGTGGTTGTGAGCATTTTTTTTGTGCCTTGCAGGTTGAGGTTTTGGTAGTAATGCGGTGTGCTTAGTGGGTTCTTATAGTTGTATGATTCTAAATATGGATTTCTCTTTTGATGGTAAAAATTCGATCTTCTTTAATTTTCTTTTTCCTTGGTTATATTTTAGCTGTTATTGTTTATGGATTTTGCTTTTGTTGTTTGGATTTGAGTGATTTGTCACTTCAGCCATATTAATTGGTTGTCTTTTGATGGATTTGTAAGTGGCATGTTCATTCATTTATCAGAAGCAATGATTTCTGTGATCTTTATTTTTTGTGATTCTGGTATTTATGTCTGGTGATTATTTGTAATCTGGGTTTATTAAGGTATTAAAAAAAAGGTCACCTCTTGTGATTTTTACACATGCTTGTTGAATTTGAGACAACCAATGTTTTTGTGAATTTTTAGCATTGTGTTGATCTTTTCAAAAAGTTGAATTGGTGGATGAATTTTGGAGTTTCCAAACTTCCTTTTATCTGATCCTGCATTTGGTTGACTTTTATACATCGGACTGGCCTTACTGCATATGTGGACAATTTCTCTTTCTGGCATGCCAGTATGAAAATAAACATTTTTTGATGACCCTGAACGCAGAGGCAAAGTCCGCGAGTTGAAATCATTCTTTTACTGTGCACTAAAGCCTTACCCAGTTAAACAGTCTGAATACTTCTGTTTTTATTATTGGTTATTGATGTAGTTGGTTGTTAATACAAGTCAAATGTCTTGGTTGTTAATACAAGTCAAATGTCAACCATTTTCTTGTTATGTTTTTCTTTATGTTAGTTGATTAATCGTATTTTGGGTTCTAAACAACTCCAATGAGGCTGTTAACAAGTTCGTTGTTTGAAGTTATAAGTTAATTTCATTCGGCTTACATTTACTTAGTCGATTGAGAATTTTTTGAGTTGAGAATCTTGTGAGGTGTTTTCATGGTCTTTGTTGTTTCCTTTACCTCTTGCCCGTAATGTTATGGGTCAAGAACATCCTTATTGAAAGATGATATTGCACTTAATATTTATTTTGATGAATTTGTATGCGTAGGAAGCATTATTTGATATATGTTTACAATTATTTTTTTGCAAAAAGGAATTGTCATCTGATATCTGGATTTTAAGATTGCATGTTTAACATGATTGATTGGTTTGCAAAACAGAAAAAGAGGTGTCCATGTTGGTGAACTCCACTAGTTGGGATTAGTGCTTGTTGTTTTTGTCTTTGTCTTTGTTTTCAGATCGTTTTATATGTGTTATTTGTCTTTGATATATTCTATAAGTGGTAGGTGTTTCCTTTTCTTCTCTAGGAAGTGCACTTGATCCATCGAAATGCAGTAAGCTAAGCATAGATGAAAAGAGAGAATTTGTCTACCAAGTTTCGAAGTGTGAAGGTGCCTCTGAAATGCTACAGTCATGGAGCCGTCAGGAGATTCTGCAGATCCTCTGTGTAGAAATGGGAAAAGAAAGGAAATATACTGGCTTAACAAAGTTGAAAATAATAGAGCACCTGCTGAAAATAGTTTCTGAAAAGAAAGCAGGGGAGTCTGAGACTGCAACAGATACAGAGACAGAATCATCTGCTGCACCTTTCCAGAGATGTTTCAAAAGGCAGAGGAAAACTGATAATCCATCTCGCATAACTGTTTCAGTGAACTATAGTGCGAGTAATAATGGAGCCAATGATTTAGGCAATACTGTATGCTGTAAAAACTCGGCTTGCAGAGCTACATTAAAACAAGATGCCGCATTTTGCAAGAGGTGTTCATGTTGCATCTGTTATAAATATGATGACAACAAGGATCCCAGCCTGTGGTTGACATGCGGCTCGGAGCCTCCTTTTGAGGGTGTTGCTTGCGGCATGTCGTGCCATCTTGACTGTGCTTTGAAACATGAAAATTCTGGCATTGGGAAAGATGGATATGATGGCAGTTTTCGCTGTATAGCTTGTTGGAAAGTGAATGATTTACTTGGGTAAGTATTCCTGGTGCTATCTCTATTCTTGCTCCCTTTCTGGCTTATTGTTGTTTCTGTGTGGGCTTTTGTCTAGCTTGGTTTAAGTATCTCTGCATTATATGTCATTGTACTGTTAACATTAAAGGAAATTTTTTTTAAAACTGTTGTGTTATAGATGTCTAAATTTGGAAGTTTGGTTGTCCTTTTTCTTTCCTTTTTTTTTTTTTTTTTTTTTTGGTGGGAGGTTGGGGGGCTTTTGTGAAAGTCCAGACAATTGAACCCAGGACCTCACGTTCCATAGTGGAAGGTGGTAAATGGACTGTCATATTTGAACCCTTTTGGCTGCTGGAAGTATATGTTTTAATGTTTAACTGGATTGTTGTTTCAGTTCCTAATGGTATCATAGTATGTTGTTGACAATGTGTAGACTGTAGAGGGACTAGGAAACTATGGATCTCTTAGTTGTACATTATTCTTTTGTTTATGGCGATTGATTCTTGTGTTTTGCTTCATTTGCTAGACTGAGGCTTTACTATGAGAAGGGCTTTAGTTTTTAGAGAATTTATATTTATCTATTGTCGTTAATGTGTTTAAAGTCCAAAGAAAGCTTTTTTAAGGCAGAAATTGGAAAGGAATATAAAGCTCTTCGAAGTGCTTCTTCTAACTTCCAATACAATCTCATTGTCCACAGTCGTTCTTCCTCTCATTATTTCAACTGTCTTTCTTTAAGTTCTTTTGGCAAACTTTTATGTTTGTAGGTGAAGCCAAAAAAATTTATGTAGAAGTTCTAACATCATTATAAACTTTTTTTTTTGCTGCATTGTTTGTCATTCGTAAGCTATATAGTTATTGGGATGATTGCATTGCTAATGCTTGGATTTTTAAATTTTACTCCTTTAGTATCTGAATTGATCCGTTTTTCAATCAAGCGTAGGATATCTTTTTCTAATCATATGCATTTGGACTAATCTGCATGCTGAGTGCTAGTGTGGACCATTTTACCTTGATAAAATGTTGCTCTATCTCTTGTTTTCTTCCTTTTTCTATTCTGGATGGTCCGCATTTTATTCTCATGTTTTTACAAAAGCAGTTGAAAAAACAAAAATCAAAGATGGGATATCTCTCTGTTTTTCTTTTTTTCTTGAATTTATAACAGAAAGAAAAGAACTCAACTCTTTTCTCTTGCATCGGTTGGCAACTGCTTATTGTCTACTACTTCCTTCATTTTCTTGGAAACCAAATAAAAACAAAAATCCGAATTTCGCTTTAATGGAGGTAGGCTTATTATTGTTGTTTGGGGTAGATAAATACATATTAGGATCTAAGTTAACTGTTCAAGTGCAATTCATGAAACTCATACTGCTGTTTGGGTTCTCGATTGCAAGAAAAAAGAAATTCAGACACTGAGTAAATATAGAAGCTCAAATACCAAACATGTGTGTATCTAGTTAATTTCTGTTTAGAAGCCCAAGTACTGTAAAATGATAAACACTGGTTTATTATGTAGACCTATGAAACTATTGGCGGATAATTGTAGAACATATACTTGGATTTTCCAAGTCTTTCCTTTGTCACTTCAATTCATTTATTTCTTTATCCCTATACTGAGTCATGGATAGTACACCTGCTGGTATGTCTCTTTTAGGAAAAAGCGTTGAATCTTGAATTTCATTCAGTTATATCATTTGATAACCCCAACCCTGATTAGTTTAACTGAAACTGGCTTTCGAAAATTCCTCTAGAAGTCACTCCAGCTGTTGGCAAAATTGTGTTGGATTTTGGAACTTTACACAACCTTGCAGTTGTTATTCAAATATTTCTTCTCTCTTTGTCATTATCTTAGCTTTGCCACTTTTTCCAAGCGTTAGGGTGCTAAGTACAATGATGCAAGCAGACAATCCATAATGCATTGCCATGTTATTTGGAATGTTGTTGTAATTATTGTAAGTGAAGGTTGTATATGCTTGATGCACATTTTAAGTATCTGTTGAGACTGCATCACAAGCATTCAGGAGCTATCTTGAGATGGATCTTTCTCATGCCTCATGAATGCCTTCACATTTTTACTTGATTGATTTGTGTACTGTATATTGCAGATGTAATTTTGTGTAGAGTATGGATTTGGTTTTCTGAGTTGTAGTCTACTGTAGCTGTCCTATTGTTTTAGTCACAAATGTCTGTAACAGAAAATATGTACTTGAATGGAATTCCCACTCCTATTTTTAAGGCATTGTCTATTGAAAGATTAGTTTTACTTTCTGGCCTGCCTTTATGGTAGTAACTCTTTTACATCTGTTTCAATGTTGAGTTAATGATTGTTCCACATTGTTTTTGTTCCATCAAATGGTATCTTATGAACAAAACAAGGTATAGTTACTGTTTGGTATCTTAATTGTATTCAGATGTTGGAGAAAACAGTTGTTGATAGCCAAGGATACCAGGCGGGTGGACATACTATGTTATCGCTTGTCTTTGAGCCAGAAACTTCTCAATCCTATTGGAAAATATCGAAAACTTTATGAGATTGTAGAAGGAGCAGTGAAGCAGCTTAAAGATGAAGTGGGTCCTTTAACTGGCTTACCTGTAAAGATGGGTAGGGGTATTGTCAATAGACTTTCCTTTGGATCAGAGATTCAGAAACAATGTGCTTTGGCTTTGGAGTCATTGGATCAAATTGTTTCAACTCTCATTGTGCATCAATCACCCGATCCTGTGATTAGAGGTAGGTCTCAGAATTTCATCCAGTTTTTGCCGTTCATTGATAACTTCTGTTTGCCGTTCATTGATAACTTCTGTCTGGGCTTCTTGCATTTCTTTTATATTGGCAATTCATTAGTTTGTTGCAACTATCATCATTCATGTTCTGTAGTTATTTAGACGAATTTCAAGGAAATTATAGTCTTCTAGATTATCTAATGCGTGTCCATGGCAGATATAAATGTAGCTGATTCAGCGATGGTGAGATTCGAAGATGTAAATGCAACCTCACTTACTGTGGTTTTAGGTTCTGAAGATCATTCTTCAAGTGCTGTTGCGGGCTATAAATTATGGCATTGCAGCAGTCAGGACCTTGATTATCCAATCGAACCAACGTGCACGCTGTTTCTACCTAGTAGACGGTTTGTTGTCAGAGGTCTTTCTCCTGCTACAGAATACCATTTCAGAGTAGCATCCTTCAATGATGGAAGAAGAGAAATGGGCATATGTGAAGGTCAGTGCTGTACGCAGAATGAAGTCCCAAACTTTCCAGCAGAAGAAAGAAGTCAGAGCCCAGCAACCAATTGTAGCAGTCTTTCCAATCCGTCCTCTGTAGAAGATGAAACTAATCACAATGCACCATGTGGTGACCAAATTGTTAACCGAGCAGACAATTCTCTTAGTTATTGCAAAAACGGTGGCAAAATAGTTTCTGCCAACATGTCCAACGGTTTCATAACTTGCGGTGACACAGACGAAGGAAGAACACTAGCAGATGCAGTTCCCTTGTCAGATGAAGAACACGCCTTACAGATGGTAGCCTTTGTGCCCAATTCTGATGGGAATAAGCTTCAATGCAAGCATTTGCCGATAGCTGATGAGATAAGCACTGACAACAGGTTGGATACCCCTATTCAGACAAGCTTGGAATGTGCGCCGTTTGCGGGTAATTCAGAAGCTAGCTTACCGATAACTCCTTGCAAGCTGGAAGTAACTAAGGATGTGCAAGGAAGACATTCGAGATCCAAATCAAGCAGCAAGGATCTGTCAAATGGGAACACCAAAGGGGAGGAGCCGCAAGATGCAAGCACATCGAAGAAGAGAAGTGGGGAAAGGCGAGACGAAGAATGCGGCCAGGTAGGAAACAGGGATTTCGAGTATTACGTGAAGGTAATAAGATGGCTGGAATGTGAGGGACATATAGAGAAGAATTTTAGGCAGAAGTTTTTGACTTGGTACAGTTTGAGAGCAAGCCCACAAGAGATTAGAGTTGTAAAGGCATTTGTGGATACATTCATACAAGATCCAGCATCTCTTGCTGAGCAGCTGGTGGATACCTTTTCTGAATGTGTTTCAAGCAGAAAATCATCTGTTGTACCAGCCGGGTTCTGCATGAAGCTCTGGCATTGATGCAGAATTATTATTACATATTCTGCACACCAGCCTGGCGATTCATCCTCGAGTTTGTGTTGCTGTAATTCTTTGCAATCCATTATTAACATTCTTGATTCTGACTATTATTATTATTATTATTGTTATTATTATTTTGTAACTCTATTATATAACTAGTCGAATACCCGCCCGATTAGCGGATATAATTTTTTATATTTTTCTTTTGTGTTATAAAATTGAAATTGGAAACCAAATTTAAAGAAATGATATCATAAAATAGATATTTTTTCTTTTTTAAAGATAACTGAAAAATCTGCTTGAAAGGATCTCCTACTAAAAAAGTTAATGAAAGATTAATAACGAAATGAAATTACTTGTATTAATTAAAAATTATTTATTAATTTAAAAGAAACAAAGTGAAAATGAAAAGTCTTTTATTTATCAACTTCAAAATATTTTTTGGTAAGTACATTTGGTTGATGTTGAATTTCTCTACTTCATTGTAGTTTTAAAGAAAAATATTTTTGTTACATTTAATTAATGATATTTGTTGTATCAAGGTATTAATATTGTTGCACATTAAATATTGTTTAATCAATTAAAACAAGGATAAACTTCAAAAACATATCATGAAATTTAGGGGGTGGTATTCGATTAAGACTTTTATAGACTTTTTTTGAGTGAATGACTTTTATAGACTTTAATAACTTTCGGTGACTTTTAATATTTTGCAGAGAATTTTTAAAAGTATTGATGACTTTTAAAAAGTTTATTTCATAGACTTTTATAGACTTTTATGGACTTTTATGGACTCTTGTAGACTTATTAGAAAATACAAATAATCTCCATATGTGCAATGATAATGCATCACATAAATGACCACAACAATCGCCAAACATATAATATGAAATAGTAACATAAAAATTGAGTAGTAATGTTAATTAAAAAATTGTAATTTGGCTATAAAATTTCTAATATGCATCATAATTCATATGTTCAACATTATTCCACATGTCAGTAGCAATACTAGCTCTCCATTCATTAGCATCATTTCTTTGTTCCTCTTGTGTTGCAACAGATGGTTCAAAATCTTATTCTTCATTAATTGACATTGGTGTAGATGAATTAGTTTCACTATTTTATTCAATTGGAAACTCATTTGATTGACACTCCTTTCTAAGAAAATTATGCAATCCTGCACAAGCCAAAACTACCTCTGT
Organism: Euphorbia tirucalli; assembly: GCA_039660915.1. NCBI lineage: Eukaryota > Viridiplantae > Streptophyta > Magnoliopsida > Malpighiales > Euphorbiaceae > Euphorbia > Euphorbia tirucalli. The sequence goes on along the minus strand of CM077634.1, from coordinate 19,118,291 downwards.
TTGTGTGTCAAACTGAAATGGGGGAGCTGTCTTAAAGATGATAAAAATGGCGGGTGATTATGGAGGTCTGAGAGGGTAACGAAAAAGTAAGGGTGAGCAAAACGCGGTTTGGTTCAAAAACCGAACCAAAAACCAAAGTAGAAGAAAAATAGTATCCAAAACCAAACCAAAGTTCATATGGTTCGGATCAAGCCGAACCGAACCAGTTCAGTTCGGTTATGGTTTGGTTCGGTTCCAACCGAATCAACAAAAATTTTAATATTTTAATTTTTATTATCGTTATTTTTTATAAATTACATGTAAAATATTACTTAAAATGATTTATATTACATGTATATTACTAAAGTTTCATAAATACAAATTATATAATAATATAAATATATAATATGCCAAATAAAATTAATTTATATACATATATATATTTTTAAAAAATATTTTTTCCTATTACGGTTTGGTTCCTTTTTTTTTTAACAAAAACCAAAAACCGAACCAAAAACCAAACTATTATATTTTATAAAACCAAAACCAAACCAAATAGAGTTTGGTTCGGTTTGGTTCTGTTTTTGGTTCGTGGTTTGGTTTTACTCGCCCCTACGAAAAAGGGTGGCTGATTATGGTGGTCGGAGTGGGTGGAGATCGATCATTTCCAGGGACAGAAAGGGCGGGTGATTATGGATTTCACGATAAATGATAAATAAAAAGTCTTGCGTATAGATGCAAGACTTTTTTCAAAGAATTTTGTGTTATATTTTGTAAAAAAAGTCTATAAAAGTTATTCTCATCAATTGTCAATGACTTTTTGAATACAGGATGACTTTTAAAGACTCTTAAAAAGTCATAATTGAATACCTGATGACTTTTAGAGACTCTTAAAAAGTCATAATTGAATACCGGATGACTTTTAAAGACTCTTAAAAAGTCTTAATTGAATACCTCCGGATTTTAAAAGTATGTAAAAGTCATTAAAAGTCTTAATCCAACACACCCCTATTAGACTGCTTTTCAAAACGATTTTTTTTTTTTTTTTGCAAAGAAAGATAATATGGTTTTATTTGCTATCAGAAGTGAATTATTGATAAATTAGTCAAAAATACTGGTATGACTTCATTTGTTATCAGAAAGAGATTATTAATAAATTAGTCAAAAATAATGATGTAACAAAGGTATTTACGTTCAAACTCTTATTTTTATTTATTCATGTATTTAAAAATATATTTTAATATATTTATCATTAATATATTTTTTTTCTTCTCTTCCCTTTCTTCTCTTTTAACCCTAACCCTAACTACTCTCCTTCCGCCGCCGCCGCCGTTTCTCCGTAGCGCGATTCGATGACGACGCCGTTCTTCCCTCCGTCACCATCGGCTTCTACCAATCAAACCAGAGCTGCCATTCGCCTCTTCTCTGTTCTATTTCTAGTCATCAATTACCAAAATCATAAAGCAATCAAAATCATGAAACAATCTCTGTTGGAATTATACATGAAGCGATCAAAATCATCAATTACCAAATTAAATCAATCCCTCCCTTTTTTTTTCTGGTCACCTGTGCTAAATTGATTTTCTGCTGGTTTCTCATTCTCTTTTACAAAAAGAAACTTAATCATTTTCTAGTGCCGCAAACACTAATTTCAAATATGGAAAACTCAACCCAAGAATCTCATCTCAGATCCCAAAATTCCATCACCTATGACTCTCCTTACCCGCTCTACACCATGGCTTTCTCTTCTTCCTTCGCCTCCCACCTCCATCAAGTCACCGTCGGCAGCTTCATCGAAGACTACAGCGTCGCCACCGCCTCTCCCGACCTCCTTGCTTCTTCCGGTGACGATCTCCATATTTGGCAAATCCGCGATACTCCGTCGAACCAGTTTCAGTGGACGACGTGTCAGTGATATTAATTCTAGTTTTTGGACGATCTCCATCTTTGGTCCAAACGGCAGTGCCAAGGAATAGTTAGAAGGGAGAGATTAAAAAATATTAAAAAATATATTTATTTTGACTGAAACATTAAAAATATATAATATTTCAATTGGATAGAAAAATGGAAATTAAATTTTGGACAGAAATTTCGCTTTCCACGTCAGTATTTTCGATTAATTTGTCAATAATTCTTTCTTTGATAACGAGTAAAACCACGTGATCTCTTTTTACCAAAAAAGAAAAAGAAAAAAGGTTACAGCCCTCGTTTTGAAAGCGACATAAACTATAAGGTCTATTTTTTAAGTTTATGTTTAAAAACTATGTTTGAATATTTTCTTTCATGCTTTCAAAATTCTCAAAACTACGATTCTCTTCAATATATTTTAGATTTAATTATTTTATTTTTATATGGGAATAAGTTCACAGTATAATTGTTTGTGCTTTTTTCAGCACTCAAGAAAAAGTTTATATAATTTTACACCAATGAATTTTGAGGTAATTATAATTCTTACAAAGGTAAAACTACGCAACACAAATTAAAACTAATATGACATTAAAAAAAAAAAAAATCAATGATTTCTCATGGAAAAAATAATTCAATAATTCAATTAAACGTTTAATATATCGATATTGATATATATGCAGGAAAACAATTTAAATTGGAAGTGCATTCTCCAAAAAAAAAAAAAAAAAAGGAAAAGAAAAAATCTTGAATTATAAGTTATATAACCGTTTTTTCCTCATTAATTTGCTCAAGAATTTAGCATAAATTGGAATTTTAACAAACTGATGAATACAAGAAGAATGATTTCTGAATTTCAGTAGAAAAATAATTATTTTTTTGGTTAAATAAAGGCTTAAATGGCCACAAGTAATGAATAAAATCAGCGAAAAGAAGTAAGAGGCCGTCTCTGTATATTGCTACTGATCAGCTAATTGATCCCATTATAATTGATGGAGTAATTCTTTTTTGTCATTTTACCTTCCACAAAGTGAATAAGACAAACAATTTCATCTTTTGTTTCACAATCTTTCATTAAGTGGCATATTGATAATTTTTTATGCTGATTTAGCCTCGTTGTTTCTTACCTTTTTGAATTTAAGCGAGCGTAACAGTAATTTTATAGAAAAATTACAAAAGTAATGAAAACTTAATTTCTATCGGATAACTGTGAATAAATAAAAAGACTAAATTTTAAAGTTCGCAATTAATTCTATCGAACTAGATTAATTGGATAGATAAATGTCAAATTTAAATTGCTGAAATGAAAATAATACAGAAATTGAATTAAACTTTAGAAAATGTAAACTTATAGGCTGGAGGAATGTAAATAACTACGAAATCTCTTAAGGAACCTCTCACAAATAAGTAAGAATCCTTGAAGAAACAAATGCTTAAACTAAATTAAGAATTGAAAATTTGATTGGTTTTGAGTAGTACTTCGTTAAGTTGAATTGATGTCTGGAATTCCCCTTCTTCTTCAGCACTTTTACTATATAAATGAATGAAACATCATTTGCTCTTCTGAATGTCTCCACTTCTCCACTTTCTTTAACTATCAAAAACGAACTCTCCACTACCAAGCTCCACTTTAAGCAGTAAAACCCCCCACCAAAATTTATTAACTAATTAATTAATTTAAAATACTCTAGTAAAAGAATTAATTAGGCTAGAAATTATAATTATTTATAAAATCGATCAAATTAAATTATGAGTGTAACAATTGTCTCCCCATGTACTTAATTTAAGAATTAAATAAGTACATGCTAAAAATAAAAAGAACTGATATGTCTCATATTTTGTGTCTTTTTGGCTATGTATGTAGTATGAAATGCATGTGTTTTTAGCTTTTGTGTGGGCATTTTGCTGTTTTACACCTGCAGGTACAATAATTGGAGGATTGGAGTTTTTAAGAAGAGATTTGGAACTAAATTGCTGCTGGGATAAAGATGAAGAATTAACCTTGCCCAAGGCTAAGGCTCATACGGGATGGAGCTGGCAGGCGGTTTTGCTGACCGTGATCAAGCAGTTGACCAATTTCTAAATGAGATATTTTGAAGACTCTATTTTAGGAATTATGCTGATTTGGAAGATGACTATTTTTAATTCCTTTTCTTTATTTAGCTATGTAGGAAATACACTTATTTCTTTTCCTTTTTAATTTCTTCCTTTTCTCAATTTAGCTAATTTAGGAATTAGGAAGATTTTCTTCTTCCTCTATTTTAAGTGCCTTGACAATTCAGTTTGGGGGGGCTGGATTATTGAAGAATATAGTTATACAATTTTCTCTATTCTAAAGCATTCTTTAGAATATTATGTGTAACTAAATTTATATTTCATCTAAGGGAATTTCAAGACTTGGCACCTATTGATTGTGAGATTGTTCTTGAACTTAACTTGTTAATTTAATTTTCCATATTCTTATTCTTGCTTCAAGAGAGAATTTTTCTTTCTTTTATTATCTTGTGCTTTAAATTTCCTGATCAGCTATTTAAATTACAATTTAATAAATCGTTATCGGTGAGGAGAATCCGTGATTCAATCCATTGAATTGAACATTAAAAGAGTAAGAATTTAGTCTTAAATTAATATCGCTAAGAAATTGATTGGATTAGATTAGGCCTTTCTGGTTCTTTAATGCTTTCGGTAGATTAAATCCTAGCCGCTAAGGAAGGGTTGTTTATTGAATAGGAAATTATATTGAGCCATGCTAATATATTTCAATTTAGGAAAGGTTAGTCTTTATACGCTAAGTTATCGACTAAACTAATCTGGAATAAATTAAATTAATTATTTAACAATCAATGATCAATCATAACAATTGCCAAGTTAAGAAATAACCTTAGATGAAGTTTCCTCATTATTGATTTTTTTTTCTCATAATTATTTTGCCTTCTTATTTAGTAAACTCTTCCTTAATTAATTATTCTCTTTTATAATTCTTCTTTTATTTAAGAATATCAAATCACCACAAAACCCCCTTTTTAATTATTTACTGTTTTACAATTGTCATAAGCGAATTAGTTAATTAAGCATTAATTCCTTAGGGATCGACCTCGACTTACCCACTACAATTTTATTTGTTCTAGGTTTAATCGAGCATTATAAATTTATTTTTGGCGGTTTCGACACCCGACCAAGAACCAAAGTTTAAACCAAGACCATTTGCAAAATCAAACTCAAATCAACACAAGTAAATCTCCTTTGACTCTAATATATTTGAATTTTTGGGATTTCTCGCTCATTTTTCCTTCTATTTGTGATTTTTTTTTCTAAAACAAAAAAAAGGCCAGAATTCATACCTGAAGTAGGCACCAAAGCTTCGTCTCTGCATCTCACATGCCTGTTGGTTGCTGCGGCTGGCTGGAGATGAGTTGAGCTGCCGGCGGCATCTTGTGCGCCTGTTTGCTGCTTGTAAGCACCGAAATTTTCCGTCCTTAAAAAAAAAGAGTTGTTGTACCACGACTGTAATTACAGTCGTACGATTATAATATCGGTCCAGGTACAGCAGCCTACACCTAGGAGACAGAAAATTGGGGGCTGAGGGGGAGAGCAATTAATGCTCACCCCCTTTGTAGCCAAAGGAAGAAAAAAAGAAGAGATAAAAAAGAGGAAAGGCAGAAAGAGAGGGGAGGGCGTTTGGGTTTGAGATTTTAGAGATTTAGAGAGAAAAAAAAGAAAGAAAAAGAGAGAAGGGAAAGAAAACTCAAAAGAAACACACTCTTTTCTCTTTGATTCTTGAAAGATTACGCCTAAAATTGGATAGAAATCAATAGATTAATAACTGAGCACTCTAAATTAAATCAATTTTAGACTAAAAACCATCAGAAACCTCAACATTTTGGAGATTTTGGACCCAACCTTTCAAACCTCAACTCAAAGAGAAAAGAGCAATTTGAAGTGAATTGGTGCGTTGCTAGGGGTCATCCCTACGGTGGATTAGCACCAAGAGGTAAACACACTTCAATTCCTCATTTTCTTATACTTTCTGGGTGATTTGGTGTGTTTTGGTGCATAAAAGTTTATTTTTCTCACATTCTGTTTCTGGAAATCAAGAACAGTCCTACGATCGTTCTTGAATTGATGAACAGTCTACAGTCTTACGAGTGTTCTTGATTTCCCTCCAATTTTTCAGTTGCTTTTTAATAATTTTGGTGAAATCCTGCATATGGGAAATTTACAGTTGCACGACTGTAATGTCCGCCCAGATGCAGAAATTCCATTTTAGTCCAGAAAAATTTCCAAAAATCCCTAAAAATTCAGAAAATCAGAAAATCATCAAAATGAATTTTGTTGTGTGCATTCACGACCTTAAATTTAATTTTCAGTATTATTGCATTTAGAACAATACAACGACGGAGACCCGATTCTCTCCGAAAACCGACCCACCTCGCATGCTAAATTAAATTAAACCTGAAAAATGTTTTCAAAACGATTTTCTCACAAAATCAAAGTACAGGGACGTTTGAAAATGTTTTCCAGGTCTAATCGGACCGGCTAGCCGAGCCGACCAGGTTATCCCCCTAAATGCATGCTCCAGAATCCTTAAAATCCCATTCTGTCCTACTTGAGTTCTATTTGTGGTGTGTCGTATATTGTGCTAACCCTCTGTTTTGTAGCTTTTAATTTCTTTTATTTTTATTTTGATGTATTTAATAGATTAATGCATGTATTTTTAGGCGATTGTAAATTTTTAGACTCTCGTGTATTTTAGGCGGTTGTAAAGGTAAGGCTGAGAGTTTTTATTTTTGTTCGATTGGGTTGTAAGCCACTTAATTATTTGCTACTTTACTTCTGTTTTTATTATATGTGTATGCACGCTGTATGCTTGATTTAATGCAATAAAATTGACTTTAGAAGTTTAAAATACCGTACTCGAATATTGACCAATTTTTATTTTGATTAGACACGAAATAGGGGACTTGTTCGGACCTAGATCTTTGGATAGTGTGGCGGCCGTTTGTTTGGTTCAGCTACACTAAAATTTCCCGATTGAGCTGAGCCGGGTGGCGACTCCTACACTATTCATAGAGACTTAGGTCTCGATTCTTTTATGAAATAATTCGATTTTCTAAAAACGAATTTCCATTCTGAAAACCCCACGCGAGGGAGGGTACGCCTGAAATCAAGGTGTCCCTCCCGAAAGGGAGTCCGCGTTCCGTCGAAAACGTCGTCCGCTCACACTGCTTTTTTTTTTTTTTTAAATTGAAATAGTGCTGAAATTTACCTTGCTTCCACCGACTGCCGCTTTGTCGGACTATCTTTAGCGTGGCAAGCCGCCACCTGCACGAGCTACCATCAGCTTACTAACCCGTGAGCGGCTGCTGCATCTAGGGGTGGCAATGGAGCGGGGATTACCCGAAAACCGTGGGGGATCCAAACCGGTGGATGCGGGGAATAACCGATATTATCCCCCATGGGGATGGGGGTGGAGGTTATTTTATCCCTAGTACTTAAATAGACGTGGGGGCAGGGAGTACTATCCCCGCCCTACGGGGATCTCCGTGCATATAAATCCCCGTACATATATATATATATATATATATATATATATATATATATATATATATATATATTAATGAATTTATTTATCTGTGAAATCTTATCTCTGTAAAAGCTTTACCACAAGACAACATAAGCCCGCCTATTTTTCATTATCTGTAAAATCTTATCTTTCCTTTTCTCATCCTTGCTCAAAGCTTCAAACCCTAGCCTCCCAAATCGCAGAAACCTCTACCTTCCTTTCTCTCCATTGACTTTGTGCGCAACTCTCTTATGGCTTCTCTAATGGTTTTTTGGGATTCTTGATTCTCTGCATTTAAATACTGGTATGATAATTCTATCTAATACAAATTTGATTCGTCCTCAACAGTTGTAGACGAGAGCTAAGAGATAGCGTCGATGTCGGCGGAAGATAAAGTCCTATTGTCAAAAGAAAATATAAATATTCTATGTAAGATAATGAAATAAAATAAGGCATAGTTGCTCTGTATTATTTTTACTTTTTTTTTTGACATACCTTCTTCAGCAAATATTATTCAGCAATAATCATGGCAATTATCCACTTAGCTTCCTGTGAGCACGGGTTTTTTTCCGACCTCTATGATGAAAGTCATCGTTGCCTTTTTCACGGATAAACATGAAGCGGATTCGGACCGACCGGAATAATGTCAGAAATGTCCTCGATGACCCAAATATGTGTGACAAGTCATGGTACGGAGCCCCAAAGAAATACCAGTGAGTATTTAAGAAAACCGAAGAAAAGAATGAAAATAGGCTAATCTGGTCACTACAGTCGCTTGATTGTAGTGTCTACAGCTGCACGACTGTACTACAGTCATGTGACTGTAGTCATTACAGTTAAGCCACTGTAATCCTCATATTTTCTTTTTTTTGGCCCAAATCAGGATTTAATTTGATTTTTCTAAACAAAATAAACCAATTTGGTGACTACAGTCGATCGACTGTAGTCCACTATACTACAGTCGCGCGACTGTAGTAATTACCGTCGCTCGACTGTAATCATCAGATTTCCTTTTTTTTTCCCAAATCAGCATTTAATTCGATTTTTCTAAACAAGATGGGCTAATCTGGTCACTACAGTCGCTCGACTATAGTGACTACAGCCGCGTAACTGTAGTGACTACAGCCGCACGATTGTAATCATCATATTTCTTTTTTTATCGAAAATCAACATTTAATTCCGATTTTTAACCAAAACAGGAGATATAAAAATCTTGTGTTCGGGATTAGGAAAAACAGAACGAAAAAGAGGCAGAAGAAAAAAGAGTTTTGGAGAGAAAAACACAAGAAACACAAAATAACATAGATTTTAGGGACTTTTTCTAGGGTTCTTAGGAAAAAAATAAAAGGGTTTTGATATGAAAATAACAAAAACAATTTTAACAAAACACATAAAAATAGTTGCAGGGTGTTTTCAAATCATCACTACTCACTCAATCTCTCTCAGGGTTCCGTTCGGGCTTCGTTGATCGCGCATTGTTTTTGGATTGTTCGTGACTACAAGACACTTTTCGGCACCCGAATCCATCTCTGGTGACCCAAACACTGGAATACAAACCAGGCAATATTCTGAGAGGCCTTAAAAATCCATTTTTGTTCATTGTGGGTGTTGTTTATTGATGTTTTTTCTGTTTTTTACAATTTCGAAAGTGAATTTTGATTACAGCTGCCTCGCTTAAGATCATAGTCGCCCGGTTGTAACCTAAAGCCGCGCGACTATGACCTATAGTCGGGCGACTGTAATCTCTAGAGCTGAAGCTCCGTATTCCCTAAAATCGGCAGATAACGCTCCCGTTTTTTCAATTAAATGTGTTTTTTATGTTTATTATCGGCCCAATTACATCCCTATGTGCTTAGATTCCTAATTTTCTGATTTTTTGTTGATGGATGTAATTTAAAGTTTGGTGATTTTGAGAGATTAGGGATTTTTGGATTTGATTCGATCCGTTTCGGATCCGTTTTGTTGATTTTAGTATATTCCAGAAATCCCGAATCCTCCGAAATCATTAAATTTGCAAAACGGTTTTCAAAAAATGAGAAAAGAACATTGGAATCGATTTTGAAGCACTACAGTCACTTGATTGTAGGTGTTACAGCCGCGCGACTGTAATGCCCTACAGTCGCTCGACTGTAGGGCAGAATTATAATTTCGCCCTTTTGGGCCCCAAACTTGCAATTTTGCACCATTTTCCTATTCAAAAGTAATTTTGACGTGTTTATATTTTTTTTGGACCCTAGATGAATGTTAATTTAGGCCCACACACAAACGGGACCCCCGAGTCCCAGGATATCCAACCCACTAAAGTTGAAAAAATGCATGTAAATGAGCCAAACCATTTTCAAAATTGGTTTTTCACCCGCAAAACCTACAGGTTGTTAAAAAAAACGGTTTTCTAGGTCTAACCGGTCCGACCAGTCGGATCGACCTGGTTACCCCCTTAAATGCATGTCCTAGCTCCTATAAATCCCTATTATGTCCTGTATGAGTCCTTGGTGTGATTTATTTACTTGTGCTAACCGTATTTGGATGCAGCTTTTATTTTTACTTTATTTTTATTTTTGAATGTATTTTATAGATTAAATCGTGTATCTAGGTGATTGTAATTTCTTATATTATCGTGTATAATAGGCGGTTGTAAATGGTGAGGATGAGAGTTTTTTTTTTCTTGGGTTGTATAATTTGGTCTCTAATTTACTTTCCCGCACTTTTATTTTTCCGCACTTTACTTTAATATTTATATTTATGTCATTTGCATTAGCATCGATTAATAATTAAAAGAAGATAAAATGAGTAGAATTAAGTAAATGCAACATTGCATTATGAAATAATAATTGAAAATAAGTGAGGATTAGTAGATTTGTTGCCTGAACCCTGAATCTCTGAATTAGGTACCGCATCTACACTTAGTAGGGGGCTGTACCGGAATTTCGCGGATGGCAACTCTGTATCTAATTTCGAAATTTAGGTTTCGAGATCTTTAAGTTCAAATTGGGATTTTCTAAAAACCTATTTTTCCAAAATTCACACTTGCAATTAAGTTTTCTACAAAAGGGTTTTTCCAACAAGATGAAAGATTTTCCTAAGAAAGATTAAAGACCCGTTTTCAAACCACATCATCACACACCTCAAAAAATAAAATCCCCGGTTCCCGCTTCACCGCGAGTTCCAAAAACGTCGTCCGCTCACACTTCCCCAATGCAGAGATGGTTGCAATTCCTAATGGCAGCACTGCTAATAATAGAACTGCTGTCTCCTACAATACTAATTTGATTTTTCTTGAACAGCTAATTAGAAAATATAAGTTATTAGCATCTCCTATATCTTTCCCTAGTTCTTTGTAGACACGGAGCTTGCTAGGATGGTAATTTGGAACTAACTTTTTGATGAACAAAAAAAAAAAAAGAATTTGTTTGGCTAGCTGCTGGTTTGTATATTTAGTTATCTTTTTTTTGTGAAAAACTGAATGTCGTGTTGGTATTTCCTATTTTAGTTTTATTTTACCTTTGTGGCTTCTCGACAGTAATTAGTTCTTAGTGTAATTGGCTCCCGTTTGTCCATGCAATGGCAGAATGCTATCTGTAGTGGCTTCTTTTTTTTTTTTGAGTTTCGACTTTAGAGTCAATTTTAATCTGGCTCTTTGATATTAATGCTGGAAAATGAAATCTAGACAGAACTTTAGAAATTGATAATCTCTCTGTCTCTCTCCTCTCTGATTTACTTAACAACATTTTTTATTTATTTGCTTTACCAGTTTATGTCCATCCTCACTTATGTGATTCATTCAAGTTTTTGATTTTAGGCTCTTTCATCTAAAAGAGTGCAAATAATGTTTGTTACTAACTGATTTTTAATTATCTTTTATAGGAAAATTATGGATAGGGAAAATAATATTGATTTGTCATCAAATGATGTTACAATGGAAAGTGTTACTAATAGTTGTCAAAGATCTATTCCAGAAAGTGAAATTGGATCAACATTAAAAGGAGAGGAGAAAGAAACACAAGAGGATTCTACTCAAATTGAAGCTTCAAGTGAAAAATTAAGCTTGGGAAACAAACGAACTTTGAAATCTGATGTGTGGAACCACTTTAAAAAGCAAAAAGTTGGTGATAAAATGAAGGCAGTATGTAACTATTGTCAAAAGAAACTTGGTGGAGAGGCAAAGGATGGAACTACACATTTACGTGGCCACTTCAAAATATGTCCATTAAGAAAAACTAGGGACATTAAGCAAAGTATCTTGGGAATTAAGGAAGGTGACAGAGGAAAATCACTTGCAACTTGGGAGTATGATGAAGAACTTGTAAGAAAAAAATTGGCTTGTATGATTGCCTTCCATGAATATCCATTGGTAATGGTGGAGCATTACTGGCTTCGAAGATTTATGAGTATAGTTTATCCAAAGTTCAGAACCATTACTAGAAATACAGCCAAAAGTGACATCTTCAAGGTATATCAGCATGAGAAGAAAAAGCTACTGAATCTTCTTGAACAAAATGATAGTAAAATTGCCATTACAACTGATATGTGGACAGCAACACACCAGAAGAAGGGTTATATGGCAATAACAACACATTTTCTTGATGAATCGTGGACTTTACGAAGTCGAATCATTAGGTAAATTTTTTAAACACATTAGATTAATTGATGTAATAAATTATGATTTAGTAAATATATAAAGGGCTTTAATTTGATTTCTCATTTTTTATGATTAGGTTCTTACATGTGCCATGCCCGCATACCGCTCAAGTTCTTTGTGATGTGCTCTCCGATAGCTTGATGGATTGGACTATTGACCATAAGATTTCTACTTTGGCTTTAGATAATTGCTCAACAAATGATGCAATGGTGGCTTTACTTGGTAAGAAGTTAACCCCTAATTGTCTTTGGTTGGATGGAAAATTATTGCATGTCCGTTGTTCTGCACATATATTGAATCTAACAGTGAGAGAAGGATTGAAAATTATTGATACATTTATTGAGAATGTTCGAGATACTGTTTCTTTTTGGATTGCTACACCTAAGAGATATGAAAAATTTGAAGAAGCAGCTAGCCAATTGAAGATTCCTTTGACAAAAAAAATAACACTTGATTGTAGGACTAGGTGGAATTCAACATATGATATGCTTATTGTTGCTATTTCCTACAAAGATGTTTTCAAGCGTTTGAAAAAGAGAGTCTCTTTTACTTGTTGTCCATCGGATGATGATTGGGATATTGCTCAAAATATTTGTGATAAATTGAAAGTTTTTTATGCTGCCACTGAGTTCTTTTTGGGACTAAATATCCTACAACTAGCCTTTTTCTTCCTAAGATTTGTGAAATTAGAGTGAATTTAAGGCAGTGGGCCTCTTCTAGTATATCATATATTAGAGACATGGCAGCAAGAATGATTCAAAAATTTGACAAATATTGGACAGATCTTAACCTTGTTTTGAGCATAGCAACAGTTTTAGATCCTAGGTACAAGTTCAAGGTATTGCAATATTATCTTCCCCTCCTTCATGGTGATGTAATAGCAAAGGTTGAGATGGAAAAAGTTAGAACAACTTGTTATGAGTTAGTGGCTGAATACTCAAAAGTTTATGGTGGTGGTTCTGACATAAATTTTGTGTAAAAAACTAATAATGAATTATCACCAACTCACCAAGTTCAAAGAGATGGAGAAATATACAGCTTTGAACAATTTGTTGCTGCTACTGAACAATCTATTGAAAATTTTGGGGTTGAACTTGATCATTATTTGGAGGAGCGTTTGTTGCCAAGGAAAGATGAATTTGATTTACTTGGTTGGTGGAAAAACTGCCTCAAGTTCCCTATCTTGCGATTAATTGCTCGGGATATTTTTGCAATTCCCATGTCAACTGTGGCTTCAGAGTCGGCTTTTAGTACCGGTGGTAGAGTTATAAGTGAGTCTCGTAGCAGTCTTAATTCTAAGACGGTAGAAGCATTGATGTGCATTCAAAGTTGGTTAGAAGTTGAAGTAAAAGGTATTATACTTATAAATGGTTACTTATTAATTTACTTTACTTCAAATTTATGTATTAAATGTTTTAATATAATGAATACTTGTGTCTTTAGATTCTAAATCAATTATGGATTCATTGTTATGGAACATGAACAAAGATATGCATGCTCTTCAGGTAGTTTTTTTCACGTTTTGATATTTGGTTTTTTTATTTATTATTTTATGCATCTAATGTTTGTTTTTATTCTTATAGGATGATGAAAATACGAATCACAACAAAACAACAAAACCAAGTCCTAGCTCTTAAATGATTGGACTTCAAATTCAAATTGTTCAAAGAAAGCTCACTTGAAACTTGAATGTTTTTAATATTGGATACATTTTGTAATTTGGATATTTAATGCTAAAGCACATTTGTGATGTGGTAGAATTTGTATTTTGGATATTGAATGTTAAACTAGTTATTAAAATAACAAAATACTAATTTATTTTATTTGTTGGATATGGGTGGGGATTTATCGATACTTGTAGACACCCACGCGGGGCGGGGATGGGGGTGAAAAATCCCCAAAATATTAAATGAGGAATCTCCAAAACCGCCCCTACAACATTGGGGGCGGTGTGGGGAATGCACCCCCAACCCCACACCTGCACCGTTGCCACCCCTAGCTGCGTCTGTTATTGTTAGTGAAGGCGGCTCTAGAAGGCTGCTTGCTGGCCTTCTTCTTCAATTTAATTCAATTTAAAAAAAAAACCTTTGTACCTAACCACAATTGGGTAGTGATATGGGTTTTAGAAATTGAGTTCATATTGAAAAGATGGTGGTTTATGGGTTGTGGTTTTTTTGGCAATTTTGGTCACAATTGCTTCTTTGCATTTTTGTATGGTGATTGACTGAATATAATTCCTCCAATTTGAGAATAGAAGCTTAGAAATTTATGTATACAAGTGTTTAATAAAAAACTCAATGACTATAACTTTGGCTAGGGACATCACTTGAAAAGGAAGTATTAATACTCATCCCACAATATTTTAAATTCCAAGCCGAATCTTAGCAGAATTTCGATAAAAAATGGCATTTTTTGGAGGTTTTAGTATAACTTTTGCTTTAGAGGTCAAATTGAGATGAAATTTGAAACGTAGCTTCGTCCCAAGGGAAACAAAAGGGAGGAGAAACCTGAAATTAGAAAAACACTTTGCTGAAAAAGTTGTAAGAACAGCTAAAAACTTGTTGATTTTGACAATTGTCGATCCCATGATATCTCAACTCTAGAATGTCCATGTTTTGTGTTTACTTGTGTGTTGTTGGAACTAAAATTAGTTCAATAAAGAGTAAAAGAAGCTGCTGGAATATAAGAGGATATGCGAGAAAGAATAACAATTCTTATCAAGTTACAAGTAGGTGTGACACTTGGTACAATTGTAACTTTGATAATGTGAAAATTGCTTTTTGTAAAATGACTTTTGTATTGCATAAAGCTTGAATATTTACTATTTAGCCTTATTTGTCACTAAAATTTAGAGTTGTAATTTGCAATGTGAGAAAACACATAAAGAAACTTTAGAAATAATTAGACCAGAAATTATAATTATTTATAAAATCGGCTGAATTAAATTATGGTTGTACACATGTTTTAGAGAGCCTGATGTCTTAGCTTTAACATGGAAATATAATATATTTTAAATGAATATATGGAACTGAAAGGTAGGGGTGAGCATCGGTCGGTTTGGTTACCGAACCGAACCGAATTTTCAGTAATAATTAGAACCGAACCAAACCAAACCAGGATGAAAACCGAACCGAACCGAAATTTTTTGGTTCGGTTCGGTTATTATCGAAATTTGGTATTTTTACCAAAAATAAATAAAAAAAATATTTGAAATGATTTTTAGGGCAATTAATTGAACCATTATATATTATTTTTGTAATTAATTGTTATTTAGTCATTTTATATTTTTTAATGAAATATAAAATTCAATTAAGTAAATTAGAATATTACAAACCTAATATATATATATATAATAATTCGGTTCGGTATATATATATATATAAAATAATTCGGTTCGGTTTCAGTTAAACCGAATTTTTTTTACGGAAAAACCGAACCGAACCGAATAACCAAATATATACATAATTGTTACCAAACCAAACAAAAAAAATTCGGTAACTGAACCGAATTTTTTTTTCGGTTTGGTTCGGTATTGGTATTCGGTTAAACCGGATAGTGCTCACCCCTACTGAAAGGCCCTCCAAAAGTAACTTGGAGGTCTTGATTTTATTGTTTTCAACCCAGTAGAAGCATTATATCACAATGACAATTTCTAATACGATAATTATGGCTTCCGGGTCAAATTGGCATCTATACTTTTCTTCAAAGTTCGATTTAGATGTTAACCTTTTGATATAATTATTGTCCCTTTTCACCTTTTAAATTTTCAATAATCTGCCCCTTCTTGCAATGATTGTTAATTCCTTTTATTTTTAATAACATATCTAAATAAGATTCAAATAATTATTAAATGAAAGTTGTTTTTTTAAAGCTATCTTTTATAACTGAAAAGGTCGTATATTTGCAAACTTTAAACACTAAGATAAATGATACAGTTATAACTCTTAATATATGAGAAAATACAGCAAGTAAGCAGATAAACGATACAGTTATAACTCTTAATATATGAGAAAATGCAGCAGGCAAGCAGTAGAAACTGAGAAAAAAATTTAATAATGTAACTAGAAAAATTTTCTGCTATGCATAGTGGTACCAATTCCTGAAATTCTAGTGAGCTATTATTGCAAAAGTAGGCAAATTGTTGAAAATTTACAAAATGATTGATGATATTGACAATTTCAAAAGGTTAGAGACTGAATCGATTTTTGGAGAATAGCTCAGGGGTCAATTTGACCCCAAAGCTGATAATTAGTGTATAATAAACTATATAATATGAACTTATTAACAACCTGATGATGATGGCGGCGTTATTAGTCCTAGAAAATTTTAAAAAAATTTAAATACTTTTGGGCCACGGTAGTCGTTGAAACTGTATAGGCTAAAAGAGTTGTTCCATAAATTTTTAGGTTATAACAAAAATATATAAATTATTTTTTATAACTAAGGGAATATGTAATATGAAAATAGTATAAAATTTCTCAGAAAATTAGCTTTGAATTCATCAAGATCAATGAATTTTACTATAAATTCTTTTTCATTTTAAACATTTGTGCATTTCATTTGAAAAATTTTGGATGTTTTTAGTTCACATAAAGCATTCATTTGGAATTTCTAATGTATTAATTCCATGAAATCGGATTTGACAACTATTATATTCTATCATTTCTTTTACAGGCAAATTCCAATGTTCTTTTTTCGTTTTTGAAAACCTCTTTGCAAATTTAATGATTTTGGGGGGTCTGGGATTTCTGGAAATACTCTAAAATCAATAAAATGGATTCGAAATGGATTGAATCAAATCTGGAAATCCCTAATCCCTCAAAATCATCAAACTTTAAATTACATCCATCAATCAAAAATCAGAAAACTAGGAATCCAAGCATATAGGGATGTAATTGGGCCAATAATAAACATAAAAAACACATTTAATAAAAAAACGGAAGCATTATCGGCCGATTTTGGGGCATTTGGAGCTTCTGCCCCAGAGATTACAGTCGAGCGATTGCAATCAGAAGATTACAGTCGCCCGACTATAGGTCACAGTCGCATGACTGTAGGTTACAACCGGGCGACTGTGATCTTAAGCAAGGCGGCTGTAATCAAAATTCGCTTCCGAAATCATAAAAATTCGAAAAAAACATTAATAAACAGCACCCAGAATGAACAAAAAAGGATTTTTAAGGCCTCTCAGAATGTTATCCGGTCTGTATTCCAGTGTTTGGATCACCAGAGATGGATTCGGATGCAGGAAAGTGTCTTGCAGTCACGAATAACTCGAAAAATGTGCGATCTCCGAAGCCCGAACGGAACCCCGAGAGAGATTGAGTGAGTGATGATGATTTTACAACACCCTACAATGGTTTTTACGTGTTTCGTTGAAATTTTTCTTAAGTTATTTTAGATCAAACCCTTTTATTTTTCTTAAAAACCCTAAAAAAATCCCAAAATATGTGTTATTGTGTGTTTTTCTCTTAAAACCCTCTAATTTTCTACCTCCCCTTTGTTCTGTTTTGCCTAATCCCGAATACAAGATTTTTATATCTCCTGTTTTGGTTAAAAATCGGAATTAATGGCTGATTTTCGGTAAAAAAGGAAGTCTGGTGATTACAGTCTGTAGTGACTAGATTAGCTTATTTTCTTTAAAAGACCAAATTAAATGCTGATTTGGACCAAAAAGGAAATCTGATGATTACAGTCGCGCGACTGTACTGTAGTACAGTCGCGCGACTATAATGTAGGCACTACAGTCGAGCGACTGTAGTCACCAGATTGGCTTATTTGGTTATTTTTAATTCTTTTCTTCGGTTTTCTTAAATACTTACTGGAATTCTTTCGGGGCTCCGTACCAAGTCTTGTCACACACATTTGGGTCATCCGGGACATTTCCGGCATTATTCCGGTCGGTCCGAATCCGCTTCACACTTATCCGTAAAAAAGGCAATAATGACTTTCATCACAGAGGTCGGGAAAAAACCCGTGCTCATAGGCTTCCCCTCGCGTGTCCAAAGTCTCGCGATAGGGAGCACGGTGAGAAGTAAAAGAGAACGTACCTAGGGGTTCTCCTCGTGTTGACTTATTTTGATGTCTGTAGGGACTTGTCTCGGTTGCTTTTGTGAGACAGTGGTCTTGCCTAGGTTGGTTTGATTCTTCAGGGTCTTACTTCGACTCCGTTACAAAGCATAGGACTTTGCCCAAATTGATTTGATGTTCTTTACGGTCGTGCTTAGACTCCATTGTGAAGCGGAGGACTTTGCCCATCAGTTTGATTTGCCAGGGACATGCTTCGACTTTATTGCGAAACAGAGGACTTGCCCAGATTGAATTCTCCTTGTCACTTGATGCTTATGAAAGGAAAGGGTATTTTGGTAATTTTGCAACTTGGGAAGTTGGCATTCCTTAAGGTAAGGGTACTTTGGTCATTTGGTCTTTCATGGTGCCTATGTCATGAAAAGAAATGGGTTTTAGTGATTTGGCATCCCCTTTTGATGGGAAAAGGCTATTTTGGTCATTTGGTAGCTTAGTGGTCAACAAAAGGGTGTTTCGGTCATCTCACCCCTAATGGAGCCTAAGTCACCAGGGAAAGAAATGTTTTTATGATTTGATCTAAAGTGTTTTGGCCATCCGATAGTGTGGTTACCAAAAGGAGGGCATTTTGGTTATTTCACTTCTAGTGGAGCTTGCGTCACTGAAGGAAAGGATGATTGTGTTTCCCTTGAAGTTCGTGTAGCCGGGGGAAAGATGCTTTGATGGTTTAAGGAGCTTGATCAACCCTTGACGTTTTGGAGTCGTTTCGGGCGCATATTCGCTCCTTGATCGATAATTTTGGAAACAAAAATTTTTGCCCTTTCGATCAAGAAAGAATACGGGCCGAGTATCTTGCCTTTTGATACCTGCAAGACATGGAAACTACCTTTCTCGGGGTCAAATAGACATAAAACAAGGTTTACAAGGGAAAAGAAGAAAATTTTGCAAGAAAAATAAGTTATAGTCGAGCGACTGTAGTAATTTGAAACTATAGTCGCTCAACTGTAGTAATGGCAGTCTCATATTCTCCCATTTCAACCAAAAACTCCTCCTTTCTTCAGTGATTTTCTTCTCCCGAACACAAAATCATGAGGCGAAAGATGCGTAGAGTCCTCCGGCCCATTCCTGCTGCTTAACCCGCCTTTCACACGTGGTTTTCCATCCCAGAGGGAAACTTTACTCTAGCATTTGAACCCACAGAGTGTATATATGGATTAAAGAAGGAAGATGAATATTGTGAAGTGAAGATCAATGCCCCAGTGCCTATCTAACTCCAGATTTCGACCCATGCTTTCATGCATCTGGTTAGTTTTCTCAAATTTCTCCACTTATTCCAATTTTTGAAATTTTTGCAAAATTAGAGAAAATATGTGAAATTGATGCATGATTTGAGTAGAATACACCCCTAGGATGTTTGGTTGTTGATTTGGTTTGAGTTAGGACAAGATTTAACCGAAAAACCGAGAAAAATCAAGGTTGGCTGAAAAATTACAGCTACAGCAGTCCCATGGATGATCATAGTCGTGCGACTGTGATCAAGAGGGTTACAGTCACACGACTGTGACCCTATGGTCGGGCGACTGTAGCCCACAGATTCAAGGCGGGCTGGTTTTTTACGATTTCGATGGTGTTTCTCTCATTTTTATGATATATATGTATTCTAAAAAAAAACTTGTAAACTCCCTGATTGTTGATTTTGCAGTCAAGATTCGACCATCGTGGCAGCAGATCCATTACGGAGGCCTTCCAGTGGTATAGGCTTCTTCCCTAAGGAGTGAAGGATATCGTGAACTCCACTGGCTTGCACCGGCTGGTTCGTAGTATGTACGCCACTACTCCTCGTACTAGCTGAGGGCTTTTGGCTGCACTTTTAGAGGATGGACTCCACCCATACATTTCATTTCCCCTCCGGAGAGTGTACGGTGACCCTGGAGGATATCGTCGCCATCACTGGTCTTTCTTTCTCCGGTCAGACGATCCACTTCAATTAGGTTTTTGTGCATGGCAGCTATAGTCAGGAGTTAGTATCCATGCTTATTAGGATCGATTCCCCAGAAAGCCAGATTCAGTGTAGGAGTATTCGTGAGTACTGGCTTGGGCGTCAGCGTGCGCTCTCGGAAGGGACTACCTTTGATGCCACTAATGAGAGGAAGTAAGCTAGAGCCTTCCTGTTGTATGCTCTTTCCACTACCCTTTTTCCCATGGGCTGGAGTAGTCTGAATCTAGCTGTGTTGCCTTCACTGATCGACCTGGAGTCTGTGAGGACTCTTAATTGGGCTTGGACAGCCTTGGCCCAACTCTACTATCCCTAGATCTTTGTGCCCGAGGCTCTCAGAAGGAGTTGAAGGCTTTTTGGATTTCGCTGCACGTAAGTATCTTGAACCTCTTTTTTTTTTTGCTGACTTGCTTTACTCTTGCTTCGCAGATCTGGGCCTACGAGTATCGTTTTGTTCTGCTCCCAGTGGTGTAGGTTCCTGACGGTTACAACTTGGTTGAATTTCCCCGTCTCTGACGATATATGGGGTTCGTCTGGAGTGAGGTCGATAAAAATCAGGACGAATGTCATCAGGCGTTGAGGGAGATGACATTCGAGGGGGTATATTTCCTCTTTTTTTTTACTGACTTATTTATTTTGTGGTTTCCTAACCCTAGATTGCCAAGGCCCCTTGGAGCTAGGAGAGTGATAATTTGACCCAGCAGCTTCGTGACGCACAGGGGCTCGCGAGCAGACGTTTCGTGATGGAGTGCCCCTTTGGTCAAGAGTGGTTCTTGGGTGAGAGGACTCACAACTGGCATTCCGGTCCTAGGGCACGTAAGATTCTAGCCGATTTACCGGTGGGGTTATTCTGGCCTCATCTCCTGTCTCTTGAGTTGCATTCGGACCTCTACGGCGCTGGGTAAGAGACTGGTAGTGTGGATGGTGATTATGGTTGTTTCATCATTGTGCATTTGCTTCCACAGTCTACTGATGCTGACACTGACGTTAGGGTAAATTTTTTTTTTTAACATTATTGTTTTTAACTGGTTCCAGCCATCTACGCGAGATGGGTGTGCGCATCCATCCCCATCTGCTAGGGGGAGGGGAAGGAGGTCTGGTACTACTACTTCACGGACCGCTGGAGCAGGTTCTTCTGTTGGAGTGGAGGATGTCCCCATTCCCCAACCTCAAGCTCCTGAAATTGGGTGCGTGCATGGTCAGCTTGAGTTCCCGATTAAGGATTCCATTCAGCTATATAATGATACTCGGCACTCTTATCGGGCCGATCTCCATCCCCAGGACCATAATTTTCCCCCGGCCATTCCTCCCGACACCACACATGTGAGTATTTCTGCGCTTATCTATTTCTGCCGCTTTTCTGCCATTAGCTGATCCCTCAAATTGCCATCTTTGCAGATTTCAATGATGCAAGGCATGTACATGGGTCAGGCCATTTATGCGTTGAGGGCGCTCTCTTTCCGAGACAATTCCACTATGACGATAAGTACCAGTACATGATCTTATGCTTGTGTTTAGATGTATGCGTGTATGTGTAGATGCATATGCATGCAAATGTGATGTTTTTCATGTTTCGTTCGATGCACACAACGATTGGGATAGAGCGTCGTGAGTCCGCTCGCTTGAGAGCGGAGTGTGAGCGGACGACGTTTTCGACGGAACGCGAGACTCCCTTTCGAAAGGGGCGCCACGATCTCGGGCGGGCCCCTCCCTCGCGTGGGGTTTTTATAGTGGAAAATCGATTTTGGAAAATAAATGGAATTAATTCTTAAAAGAACCGAGACCTAAGTCTCGATGAATATTGTAGAGTCGCCACTCGGCTCATCTCAACCGGGAAATTTAAAATGTAGCTGACCCGGACAAACGGCCGCTACACTATCCAAAGATTCGGGTCCGGACAAGTCCCTTATTTCGTGTCTAATTAAAATAAATATTGGTCAATGTTCACAGATGGTATTTCAAATTCTAGAGTCAATTTTGTTGGAATAAATAGACATGCAGCGCACATACAGGTTAAGTAAAATAGGAAACAATTAAATTATTACTACCCGATCGAATAAAAGATAAAAAGACTCTTAGCGTCACTTTTACAAGCGCCTAGAATACACGATTTATCTATAAAAATACAATCGCCTAGGATACACGTATTAATCTATTAAATACATCAAAAATAAAAATAAAAATAAAAGCAAAAGCTGCAAAACAGAGGGTTAGCGCAATATATAGCACGCCATAAATTGGACTCAAATAGACAGAATTGGGAATTTAGAATTGGGGGCATGCATTGAGGGGATAACCGGGTTGGCTCGGCTAGCTGGCCCGGTTAGACCTGGAAAACGTTTTGAAACGTCCTTGTATTTTTGGTTTTGTGGGAAAATCATTTTGAAAACAATTTTTCCGGTTTACATACATTTTTTACATGTGAGGTGGGTCGGTTTTCGAGAGAACTGTGTATCCGTCGTGGCATTGTTCTGAATGCAATTTTACAGGAAATTGAATCTAGGGTCGTGAATGCACACAACATAATTCATTTTGATGATTTTTGGGGGTTTTCTAAATTTTTATGGATTTTTATAAATTTTTTAGGTGCAATTCTGATTTTGGAACGAGGGTTACAGTCGTGCGACTGTAGGCAGCCAAGAATCAGGATTCTGCCAAAATTTTATTTTGAATCAAAATGGAAGAAAAACAACCTAAAAATCAAGAACACTCGTACGACTGTAATATACAGTCGTACGACTGTTCATCAAATCCAAGAACAGTCGTGCGACTTTTCTTGATTTCCAGAAACAGAAGCGCAAAAACACAGCACCAAATGTACAAAAATACACTCCAATCACCCAGAAAGCAAGAAAAAGTGAAAGGAAAAGGATTGTCTACCCTTTTAGAAGCTTATCCAAGTCGATTTGACCCTGGCGTTGCTCCAATCCACACGAATTTGCACTTTTTCCTTAAGTTTGGGGTTGAGAGCTTTGGTTCCAAGAATCTCTAAATGTCAAGGTTTTTGTTGATTTTAGTCCGGGATTTCGATTTGTTTGTGAAGTTAAGTGATTAACCTAAGAGTTTCTAACAAATTTTAGCTTTAATCCTAGAGAATCCGAAAGAAATAGAAGAGAAAAACAGAATTTTTGAGCTAAGTTTCCTTCCTCTTTTTCTTGTCTCTTTCCTTCTCTTTTCTCTCTAAATTTTCACTAGAAATCCAAAATTGGTTTCTCTCCCCTCCTTTTCTTCCTTTTATGTTCTCCTTTCTGATTGCTTCCTATCCATCCCAGAGCATTAATTGCGCCACCTCCTTTTTTTTTCATTTTCTACTGCAGAGGTATGGGCTCCTCTAACTACTCTGATATTACAGTCGTACGACTGTAATTTTTTAATTGCAGTCGTACGACTGTAAGGACAGTCGTACGACTCTTCTTCTTCTTCTTTTTTTTAAATACAGAGAATTCCAGCGCTTACAGCTACCCCTCGCGTGATCAAATTCGACACCTAG
Organism: Euphorbia tirucalli; assembly: GCA_039660915.1. Lineage (NCBI taxonomy): Eukaryota > Viridiplantae > Streptophyta > Magnoliopsida > Malpighiales > Euphorbiaceae > Euphorbia > Euphorbia tirucalli. Next base: position 19,094,695 of record CM077634.1, on the reverse strand, counting down.
ATCCAGGTTTACAACACCTGAGATGATGAATTTGAGAGCGCGAATCAAAGCGGCGTGAACACTGGAATGAACCCTCTGATGAGATAAGCCGATACCGAGTCTAGGTTACCGAGGCGATGCTGGGGAGGAAATAAGCCGATACTGGGTCTAGGTTACCCCAGGCAAAGTCGATGCGGATAGGCTGATACCGGGTCTAGGTTACCCGAGGCAAATGAAGGGTGAATTGCGGTTTAGCCGATACCAGGTCTAGGTTACCCGAGGCGAAGAGAGATGGATTGCGGATTGGCTGATACCGGGTCTTGGTTACCCGAGGCAAATGAAGGGTGGATTACGGATTGGCTGATACCAGGACTATGTTACCCGAGGCAAAGGAAGAGTGAAATTAGCCGATACCGGGTCTGTGTTACCTGAGGCGAAAGATGAGTGAAATAAGCCGATACAGGGTCTAGGTTACCTGAGGCGAAAGATGAGTGAAATAAGCCGATACCGGGTTTAGGTTACCCGAGGCGATGCTGGAGATGGAATTAGCCGATATCGAGTTTACATTACTCGAGGTGAAGCTGATGAAGAAATTGGCCGATACCGGGTCTAGGTTACCCGAGGAGAGCTTTGCTGGGGAAATAGATGAAGCTGATCTGGGCCGATACCAAGTTTACATTTCTCGAGGTGGATCTGCTGGGGAAATGGATGATGAAGCCGATTTGGGCCGATACCGAGTCCACATTACTTGAGGCGGATCTATTGAGGAATTGAAGCTGGGGATGATGAATTCCTGCACTTAAGATAGCAAGTCTTCATTCCTTGATCGAGAATGAAGACTAGCTGGGGATAAGTGATTGATGTATGTAATGTATGAGTGCATGATGATGTATATGTACATGTATGCATTTTTTGTTATTTGACGTTTCCGCCTTCCGCTGGAGAGAGATATGTTGTGCCCCTGGTTGATTTTGCTTTCTTCGGGGCTTTGCTTGGTGATTTTCGAAGGAGTGAGGTGACTGTTGGGGATGTATGATACTGCTGGGGAGATAATCGCAGTGCTCCTTACAGAGATTCCGCTGGGGAAAAGTGTGGCAACTCGATTGGGGAAATAATTATGGTGTTCTTTATATAGATTCTGCTGGGGAATTACGTGATGACTCTATGGGGAGTCGATGTGATGACTTCTATAGGGAATGTTGGGGACATTCTGCTTTTCCTGCTTCGTGGGGAAATTATGAGCTTGTAAGTGCTCTAATTTTTGCCTGGGTGGCCCAATGCAGGTTTTAAGCCCAGCGAGCCACTCTAATTTTTTCCTGAGGCTCCTTTTCGGTTTTCGCCTTAACGAGCTGCTCTAATTTTTGCCTGAGGTGCCTTCTCGGAGCTCTCTCTTTTTTTTTTTAAGATGATTGAGATGTCTCCATGACCATTTTATTGCTCTTTTAGGAAGATGAACTAGATTTTACAAGTCGACAAAAGATTTCAAATTGCATGTATTTAGTGCATTTTCACTTGTTAAATAATGCGATGATTTCAATCAGTTGAATGCAAAGTGCTTTCTCTAAATGTATGTTTATGCAAGACAACTTTGCTTGCGCATTTGTCATAACCATGCAAACATATTTAAACAAACACTTCACTTTATTGATGAAGTCAAAATGAGTACATTTGAAACGAGTTGGTTCCTAAATGGTACATATTCCACACTGAGCCAAAATCAGTCACCAGTCGTCCTTCTCAGGTTTTCCAACTGATTGTTTTCTCTCGTGTCTTAACTTTTGCCTAGACCGCTCTTTTCGAGTTTTCAGCCTAGCAGATTTTTTTTATACATGATAAAGCTTTAGCCTATCTTGGTTGATAGGATTAGTGAACTCATTTCTGTCCATGTCCATCATGCCGACAGTGCCTTTTGATAGCACCTTCTTCACCACATAGGACCCTTCCTAGTTGGGTCTGAACTTGCCCCTAACATCGACATTTGAAGGCCTTAGCTGCTTTAGAACCAAGTCACCTGTTTTCAACTGCCGTTTGGAATACTTCATATTCCGATTATAAGCTCTGGCCATTCTGCTCTGGTACATCTGAAGATGATCCAGTGCCCTCAGTCACCTTTCATCTAGTGCTGCCAATTGTTCATATCTGGCTTGAACCCATTCAGTCTCTGGCAGCTGAGCCTCCAGGGTAACTCTAAGTGACTTAAGTTCTATTTCCACTGGCAATACTGCTTCCATTCCATATACCAAGGCATAAGGAGTTTCTCCTATCGGTGTTCTGACACTGGTTCTGTAACCCCAAAGAGCATAAGGCAGTTTATCGACCCAATCCCTGTAGGTGGTTACCATCTTTGATAAGATCTTCTTTATTGCCTTGTTAGCTGCTTCCACTACACCATTAGCCTGTGGTCTGTATGGAGAGGACTTATGATGTTCAATACCATGCTCTGCAAGTAGCCCAATAGTTGCCCCTTGAAACTGTACTCCGTTGTCAGTTACTATATGGTGAGGAATCCCATACCGAGTGAAGATGTTCTTCTGGATGAACTTGACTGTTTGCTTCGCTGTCACATTAGCGAAGGATTCTGCTTCGACCCATTTAGAGAAGTAATCAACTACTACAACTATGAATCTATGTCCATTAGATGCAGCTGGATGAATTTCACCAATCATATCTATCCCCCATGCTGAAAATGGCCAAGGAGATGCTAAATTATGTAGCTCAAGTGGAGGAAGATGGCTGATGTCTGCATAGATCTGACATTCATGACATCTCTTCACTTTTCTTATGCAATATGCTTGCATCATCATCCAGAAGTAGCCTTGTCTCATGATCTTCCTGGCCATGGCAAGTCCATTCATATGCGGCCTATAGGACCCTGCATGTACCTGCTGCATCACTTCTTCTGATTCTTGCTCTATCAGGCACCTCAAAAGGACTCCATGTACTGTTCTTTTGTATAACTTATCCTCAAAGATTCTGAATTGACCAGCCAGCCTTCTTAATGACAGTTTATTAGCAGCACCAGCCTCTTCTGGGTACTTTCCTTCTTTAACATACCAGTAGATGTCAAAGAACCATGGCTTTTCTTCAGCTGATAATTCCATTACTTCGTGCACTTCGAAGCAAGGATGTCTAGAAGTGGCTATAACCAGTGGTTGTACTTGTGTTTCCTGTGGATTTTCCCACATGGAGGACAAAGTTGCTAATGCATCAGCCATCTTATTCTTATCCCTGGGGACATGTCTGAATTCACACTGGCCGAATAAACCTTCTCTGAACTGTAGCAGCTCCAAGTAAGGCTGTAAGGCTTCTTCTTTCAGCTCCCACTCACCCTGAGCTTGCTTGATCACTAGAAGTGAATCACTGAAAATTAAGACATCATTTGCCCCTAAGGTTAACAGAGCTTCCATTCCAAATAAGCATGCTTCATATTCTGCCCATTATTGGTTACGGGAAAGATCAGCCTCTTGGATAAAGGAATAATCTCACCATCCAATGTTGCTATAAGTACCCCGATTCCAGTGCCTTTTCTATTCACTGCCCCATCGAAGCACTAACCCATCTTTTCACTTCCACCATGGCTAGTTGCTCATCAGGGAATTCTAAATTCTCTGTATAATCTGATTCTAGAGGTTGGTTTGCCAGAAGCTCTGCCACGGCTCGCCCTTTGAAGGTTTTCTTTGTGATGTACTCGATGTCAAACTCAAATAAGAGTAACAGCCACCTGGATAGCTTCCCAACCAATACAAGTACTTCATAGAGATATTTCATTGGATCCACCTTAGCCACAGCTTGTATCTTGTAGGATTGGACATAGTGGCGTAGCTTATTGGTCAACCAGATCATCGCCACACATGTCTTCTCCACCAGTGTGTATTTGGCTTCATACTCTAATAGTTTCTTGCTGAGGTAATAGATAGGATATTCCTTCTTTCCATCTTGTTCTTGTGCCAGCATTGCCCCTATAGAGGATTCTTCAATTGCCAAGTACAAAATCAGAGGTTTCCCCGAAACTGGTGGACTCAATACTGGTGGCTTTACCAGGTATGCCTTGATATTCTCGAATGCCAGTTGACACCTGTCATCCCATATAATCGGCTGATCTTTCTTTAATAGCTTGAAGATTGGTTCACAAGTGGAAGTCAACCATGCAATGAAGCGACTGACATATTGCAAGGAACCCAAAAATGACCAGACTTCCTTTTCCATTTTTGGAGCTGGCATATCTTGGATGGCCTTGATTTTGTCTGGGTCCATTTCTATCCCCCTCTGGCTGACTACATAACCCAACAGCTTCCCTGATATGACCCCAAATATGCACTTCTTGGGGTTAAGTCGCAAATTGTAGAAATCTATCCAGGATAACTGGATGTTCCTCTCGGGTTGTTGATTTAACAAGCATATCATTGACATACACTTCGACTTCTTTATGGATCATATCATGCAACAGAGTTGTGACGGCCCTCTTGTAAGTGGTGCTGGCATTCTTTAATCCAAAGGGCATTACCCTGTAGCAGAAGGTACCCCATTCTATGGTGAATGATGCCTTCACCTTGTCGATCACATCCATCAGAATCTGGTTGTACCCTGAAAAGCCGTCCATAAAGGAATACATTGCATCTTTTGCTGCACTATCAACTAGGACGTCAATATGGGGCAATGGAAAGTTATCTTTTGGGCATGCTTTATTCTGGTCCCTGTAGTCGACGCATACTCTGACCCTTCCATCCTTTTTAGGCACAGGGACAATGTTGGCTAGCCATTCTGTATACTCCACCACTTCGAGAAACTTGGCGTCTATCTGCTTAGCCACTTCTTCTTTTACCAGTGTGGCCCATTCTAGCCTCAGCCTTCTCAACTTCTGCTTTACCGGTCTGAACTTAAGGTCTGTTGGGATTTTATGCACTGCTATCTCTATGTCCACACCCGGCATGTATTCATACGACCAAGAGAAAGCTTTGACATGTTTTTAGAGTATTCTTATTAATTCTTTCTCTTCCTCAGATTTTAGCTCATGTGAAATGAGTACCATTTTAGGATTTTCATCTGTACTTATGTTGATTTCATGCAATGCAGTGTCATGTATGCTAAACATGCTTGATGGTGATTTAAATGCATGCACAGAATTATCAGGATAAACATCACACAAGTAAGCAAACTGGGATTTCATTACATTGAACTTATCATAAAGTACATCAGTTACATTGAAAATGGAAGAAATAGATACAACAAAATCATTTTCATCCTCCACAGGTGGAGGGCCTTGTTCCTATTCAGCTTCCATCTTCCCTTTCAGAGCATCATCCGGGACTGCAGCTTTCTCTGCTTCTTTTCCGGTCACTTGCATCTTAGCTTTTTCCATAATCTTGGCAATTTCAGCGACCACAGAGTCTACGTTCACTTTGGCCATCAGTTCGTCGCCGAATCCCTCTTTGGATTTCCTAAAAGCTTTGCTTAATGCAGTAGTCAAAGCACCCGAGATCACTTCTGTAGTTTCAACACAGGCCTTCTTTTCACCTTGTTCTTCGGCCACCTTTACTGGTTTCTCCATCATTATAGGTGGCTCGCTTTGTAGCACATCAGATTCAACAACGGTTTCTTCCACCATTATAGGGGCTACCGGCTCCTCCTGGCTTTTGTCAAAATCAACTACATCTGCAAAAATCTCAAAGCCAGGATACTCGACACCTCCTACCATCACTGGTTCAGCTTGACCCTTATAAAGGCCTTCTCTTGCCTTCATAAATGGCTTCATCATAATCTTACCATTCTTACCCTTTTTCAGATTCTTTCGCTTAGATGCCCCTTCTACATAGCCAAGGCCACACTGCTTTGATTTTCTCGAGTCAATTTTAAATTCTAGAACTCCCTGCAAATTGATCCTCAGTCCCATTCCCGGGATGAAGTTCTGCTTATACAGATAACGGGATAGCCACTCCGGTATATAATTCTCATAAAGGACCATAGGAGCATCCGTGGTCTCTTCCTCTTTAATTACAGCGACTTGAAATCCACCAAAGGGAACCACTCCTTCATTCACTGTAGCTACCATCGATTGGGCATCCATCTCAACAGTCACAATTCTGCCGTTCATAGAGAACTTGATCTTTTGATGCAATGTGGAAGGGACACCTACCAAAGGATGGAACCAGGGCCTTCCAAGCAATAGGGAAAATGTGACCGGGATATCAATCACTGTAAAAGCAACTGTGGACCTAACTGGCCCAACCTCTACTTCTGCCTCAAACGTCCCTATTACCGTTCTTTTAGAGTCAGCATATGCCTGAATGACTATTGAGGATCTCTTTAACACTCCTTCGTTCGGCCCCAGAAATGGCAACATTTTTAGCGGTCAAATATTCAGTGCCGATCCATCATCCACCATAACGCAAGGCATTACCTTATCCATCATATGGGCTCTGACATAAATAGCCTTGTTGTGGGCCTTCCCTTCAGCAGGCAGGTCTTTTTCGGAGAAGACAATATCAGGGCTTCCACCATGGATTTTATCTAATAAATAGCACATAGCCTCTGGTGAAGCTATAGGGGAGACTTCAATCTGTGACAATTTCTTTACTAAGGCAGCCCTGTGTTCCTTGGAGGTCAGAAGCAAATGCCATAAGCTAGCTTGGGCAGGAGTCTTCTTTAGTTGGGAAATGACTAGGTCCTCCTTCTCAACTCTTTCTAGTGCCAAAGTACTGCTCGACCCATTCATCGGTGCTTTATCTTTCATCTGATCTTTCGGCTGATATACCCTACCACTTCGGGTCACATTTTGCACTTCCTGAATCTTCAACTTTTCAGCGGCTGGGAGTTTAACTGCCTCTTCTCTGTCAAATTCTTCATACTCATCTTCGGAGTCGAGATCATTCAAACTTATAGGCTTGATCTCCTTACATTCTTCCTTTTTCTCACATTCGGGGTTCTACTTTGGGTTCCCCAACTGCCACTGCCTGAATTGTAGGGTTCGCTTGAAGAACTTGGGCAAATATAAAATTAGCCGGCAACCCTGACTGGACCATGTTGACCCTCTTCTCGAATGCCAGCAGCGGGTTGGTTTTAGTGCTAGGTTTGGCTGGCTCTTGCAGCTTTCCCCCATCGATAAGCTTTTGGATGGCATTCCTTAGCTTGTAACAGTTGTTGGTTCGATGGCCTGTCACCACATGATAAGTGCAGAAATTATCTTTATCAGCTTCAGATGGCTTCTTAAATGGCCTTAAAGACTATAGCAGGCCACCATTCTTACACTTGGCGAATATCTTTGCCAAAGGGAGGGTCCAAGGTGATATGCCCTATCCTCCAGAACCCCTATTCTAGTTGCCTTGTTGCTGATTTACAGTAGCCACTTCAACCTGCTTGACTTCTAAAGATTGCCCCTGTTTGCTACTGGAACCTGAACTAAAACCACTGCCAGACCCAGCTGCTGCGGTTGATCTATATCTGTAGCTGTACCCTGTGCTTCTTCCCCCCTTGTGACCGGTTGGCTTCTCTTCCTCATCCCTCTCTATTTTCATTGCCATGCTGTAAACTTCACTGAGCTCGTCGAAGGGATAAAACTTCATGTTGTTCTTGAAAATGTCTTTGCTGCCGTCAGTCAGTTTCTATATAAGCTCGTCTTCGTCAGGGCAGTTCTTCAAGAGAATCATCTTGTTCATCCACCTCTGATAGTGTTCATCAAAGGGCTCGTTAAATTTCTGCTTCACCCTTTCCAGATCATACAGCTTCACCTGGATTTTGGTGTTGAAGCTGTAGTATTTAATGAAGACTACCAATAAAACTTCCCAATCAGATTGTTCCTCCTCTGACAGTGAGTTATACCATCCTAAAGCACCTCCCTCCAATGTGGTGGGGAATAAATTGATCAGTTGCTACTTTTTGGCACCCGCCGTCAGCATAACTCGGGCATACAGATTCACATGGGCCTCCGGTGAGCCCATTCCTTTGTAAGTAGGGACTTTCGGCACTTGGAAGCCAATAGGGAATGTCTCAATGCCCCTACTGATCATGGCATCAACATTTACACCCTTCTTCGATTCAGCACTGATACTGACCCCTTTCTTCAGCTGGGCCATAACGTCATCTAGCTCAGAACATTTTACTTTCATTCTCTGTTCCATAGCTGCATCTATCTCTTGCAACTTTTCTAGGCTAGCTGAAGCATCACCACTATGTTGTGATGACTCAGCCTCTTTCTCCTTCCTGGCTCCACTGCCACCGGTCTCACCAGCTTCTCTTACCACTGCCTTCATTTCTACTTTAAACATGTCATGGAAGTCTTGGGATCTGAAGAAATCCTAAAACATCAGCCATGCTTGGTGTCTGATCTACCATATTCACTCCTTCCCTAGACTCAGAATCACTGTCACTCTCAACTACCCTCTGTCTCCTAGTTGCCCTTGAAGCCTGAGATCTTGTCCAAGGTCGCTCCAGTGTATTCTGCTTGGGAGTAGACAGGAAATATTAGGGTTGTGAATGAATGACGTGATGTGGCATAAAAATTAAGGCTTTGAGAATGCTTGAAATGAATGGAGTGATTATGTATGAAATGATGGTATGAATGGTTTCTTTTTATTATTTTTCTTCTTCTTGGGACATTCCAAGAACACCCAATGCTTATGCAAAAATGTCACGTGTGGGCCGCCACACGGACGGAGCTTCGATGCCTTTGGGGCACCTAATGAATTCATGAAATGGTCGTGTGTGTACCGACGCACGGACGAAGTTTCGACACTTTGGCAGGTCTATGGGATGATATGAAATGGTCGCATGGGCCGGGCCCACAGACAAAGTTCTGATGCTTTTGAGCATATGATATGAAATGATGTTATGAGAAAGTCACGTGTAACAGGGACACGGACAGAGATTCGGCATTCGGGGAACACCTTTTTATGATTTGGTGATGTTATGGACCTATATGTATACTAATTGGGCACTCGAGGAGTGCCTTGAATGGTGAATTAATGTCATGAAATGGTCAGATGTGGACCACGGTGTTATATGATGTTTATGATAAATGGGTATGATGTCATGAAATACATCGCATGGATTGTCACACGAAAATGGGCCTAAGACCATTGGGGTCATTATTGAATGAAATGATTTGTTAAAATGGCCAAATGCAATCCGGCGCATTAGCGAGACATGGGTAATTTTGGATAGTCGATATGTTATGAAATGGGATGATTATTATAGGCGTCCTTGAAATGCCCCTATTTTAATTTAAATGATATGTCGTAAATGCTTATGACACACAAAATGCAAATGGCTGCATGAAAACGTGAGTTAGAATGCATGGAATACACAATGATGTTATGTATGTTATGTGAAAATAAAAATGTCAATCACACAAATATAATGTTATGGCTGAAAAAGAAATGGTTAGTATGAATGACAAACGGATGAATTAATGTTTTACACACGAAATAAAATGCAAATGGCTGCATAAAAGTGTGGGTTAATTAACACACAAATGTTTAATGTTTGAAAAAATGTCATGTGTATGAATTATGGCATGCTATGCACATGTAGGTAGCGATGGCGATGTGTCACGACATGGCGAAAAATACATAGTGAGCAAAACAAATTCTTCCAACCTTATTCCTCCAACGTGGTCATTTTGGCAAAAATCTAACCGAGTCCTAGGTGGGGTTCACTTCGATCACCAACCGGGGGTGATGAAGGCACGATTTGATTTTTATTCACACAATTATTTTGGTATCCTAAGGGAATCCAACTAGGGCTGCCTATATGAGTTCGGTCCAAGTCGGGTTAAAAATAAAGGTTTCCATAGTAAAATATACTCCTCACCTCTCCCCACTCAAGGGTCCGAACGAAGGGGTTCGTACGAGGCTATGGGTGGTGTTTTGTATCCGCGCCCCCAAGACCAGGAGGAACTTAGGCGACGCTTTAACAATCCACCGGGCTGAAAATGGATACTAAATCTAATGCAAGCACGTCTAACTAAAAATGCAAAATGAAATTCCAATCGAGAATCATCCACCTTATTTTAATTAGACACTTTTCAGGGCTTGTCAAATTCTTTTAAGTTTTTAAGAAACTTTTGTAAGAAATCCCCAACAGAGTCGCCACTGTGAGCAGATGACGTTTTCGACGGAACGCGAGACTCCTTTTTGGAAGGGGCGCCACGATCTCGGGCAGCCCCTCCCTCGCGTGGGATTTTTATAGTGGAAAATCGGTTTTGGAAAATAAATGGAATTAATTCTTAAAAGAACCAAGACCTAAGTCTCGATGAATATTGTAGAGTCGCCACCCAGCTCAGCTCAACCGGGAAATTTATAATGTAGCTGAACCGGACGAACGGCCGCTACACTATCCAGAGATTCGGGTCTGGACAAGTCCCATATTTCGTGTCTAATTAAAATAAATATTGGTCAATATTCACAGATGGTATTTCAAATTCTAAAGTCAATTTTATTGGAATAAATAGACATGCAGCGCACATACAGGTTAAGTAAAATAGTAAACAATTAAATTATTACAACCCGATCGAATAAAAGATAAAAAGACTCTCAGCCTCACTTTTACAAGTGCCTAGAATACATGATTTATCTAGAAAAATACAATCGCCTAGGATATACGTATTAATCTATTAAATACATCAAAAATAAAAATAAAAATAAAAGCAAAAGCTGCAAAACAGAGGGTTGCCACAATATATAGCACGCCATAATGTATTGACCCATGTGTAGGTTATTTCTTCGCACATTTAGGCTTTGCACAGGCCTGTCTTAGTGATGTATCTAATGTATTTGATATACATGACTCTTATATGACATTTGTACCCTTTTTGCCTTTGATTTGAATTTTTAAATGCATGTTTCTTTACTTTTCCACGCTTTTATTACTCTTCGGTTCACCTTGATCGGGTCCGGGATGTATTTCAATGTCTTTAAACTTCATTCCCCTTTGAAAAACAACCCCCAGAACCTAGAGCTGCGTGGACATAATCATCAAAAATTATATAAGGATGTAGATAAGGTGTTGTTTGCACTACAGTCGCGTGACTGTGGCCATTACAGTCGCCCCACATACTACAGTCGTGCGACTGTAGGCTACAGTCACGTGACTATGTATGGTTACAGCCGCCCCACACCAAAAATCTATCCACACCAATTTTCAAGCTTCCTTCAGCACAACCGAGCCTTTATATATACTACAGCCGCCCCACATGCTACAGTCGCACCCCTGTAAGCATTAGAGCCGCCCCATATACTACAGTAGTGCGACTAAAGTGCATTACAGCCACCACATACACTATAGCCGCTCCATTTGTTTTTCATCCTTTCTCTTTCTTTCGCTCCTTTTTCGGCATGGATCAGCTCAGAGGATGACTCCGGGACTACTGGGGTTCGACCCGCTCTTCTAATTGGGCTTTACTTGCGCCCTTTGGCTTGCAGTACCATAGGTTTTACACCGCTTTGACTCCAAACCGGGTCTTCTTGAATGCAGCTGTCAGCTTTTGGGATCTAATGGATCACGTCTTTCGCTTCTATGGTCAGGAGTTATACCCCTTGATAGAGGATTTCAGTGCCATCCTCTGTGTTCCCTGCCCCTGGGGGGTCCGGTTAGCTGTACCCGACCCAGACTCCGGTGATGTTCTCACTTTTCTGAGCCAGTTCACTCCAACTATAGCAGGCCTGGGTCATGCGCTTACTGGTATGTTTATTTCTCCCAGACTCAGTCTTTCTGTCATTGCTGACTTATGTCTTGCTTTATCTCCCACTGCCCCTGGCTGGGCTCCACTGATGAGCTTGTTACTAATGGCTTGCTATCTGTGTGAGTCCCAAGATGGTACTTGTGGCCTTAGGCTGGCTTCAGTAGTGACTCAGATGGCTCAGGGTGTATCTTCTATGGGGGTTGTGTTGGCTGAGACCCTAATCCACTTAGATTCCATCCATTCTGATTCTCCCATCGAGAGTTGTGGATCTCCTTTTTTTGCTTCAGGTATGCTTTGGTACTGCACTTTCTGAATTCACATATTCATTAGACCTTCACCCTGACTAAACCACATGCAGATCTGGTTGTTGGAGAAGTTGTGTCTCCTGAGCCTTCCTCCACTGCATCCGAGATATGCTCCGAAGCGCTATTGGTCTTAGCGCATCGAGCTCCTAGACTTCAGTTTCATGTCCATGGAGCACTGGTTCGACTGGCTGAGGAGGCGGTTCGATGCCTCTATCTGATGGGTCTGCCCTTGGTGGGATATCACTGAGGTGACTATTGAGACTTGGGCCAGGGATGTTCAGCTACTTGGTTTGACACAAGTGACCTTCTATTCTCCTGCTCGGCTATGCAGACAATACAGACAACTGCAAAGAGTCCCCCGATCCTTATGTACTACTAAGTGTGGGGTATTTACACCGCAGTGGCCTCGGCATGTGCAGCACCAGTGGATGCACCTTACCCGTACTGAGATTTTGAGGTATGATGATCTTACACCCGTGGAGGCAGATGCTTGCTATAGGGCTTGGTTGACAGACCTGATTGGTTGCCCCACTAGGCATGGGCGTGAGGCGTTGACGTTGCGGTACCTCGGTCTTTAGCTGATTAGGATCAGAGCTGGTTATTGCTGTATGACTTTTATTTTGCTTTTTTTTTTGTCCTAACTTTTGCATAGGTCGCCCTTTTTTAGGTTTTCGGCCTATCGGACTGTCTTTATTTTTGCCTGAACTGCCTTTTTGGTTTTAAATTCAGCAGACTTTTTTTTATGCATATGTATACATGTTCAATTGATGGATATAAGATGTGTAAAAGGTATAAAGACAAATATGCACAAAATAATCTGAATTGCAATTAAACTCGGAACGTTTAAACTAACAGAATTGAACATTCATTCATTCATTCATAGATAATGTTTTAGCAAAATGTACATCAAATGATGAAATGAAACTATGGACAGAATCATTGATGGTATACATCTCGAATGAACCCACGCTTGCCACCAACCGGTCTTTGCAGATTTTCCAGGTGATGGTCCTCACCTCTCTATCCTAACTTTTGCATGGATCGCCTTTTTGGTTTTCGACCCATCGGACTGTCCTAATTTTTGTGTGGATCACCTTTTCGGTTTTCAATGCACCGGACCCCCCCCTTTTTTTTTACACATAGTAGTGTTTCAGCTTGTCCTGGTTGATGGGGTTCACAAATTTGTTCCCATCCGTGTCCATGATCTTTGCAGCACCCTTCAAAAGTACCCTCTTGATTACATACGGACCTTCCCAGTTCGACTTGAATTTCCCCTGTACATCCGTGTTGGTCTGTTTCATCTGTTTGAGTACCAGATCCCTAGCCTTAAATGGATGCTTCTGATGATGAACCTTGTTGTTGTATGTCCTGGCCATCCGTTGTTGATACATTTGCAACCGATCTAAGGCCTGAAGACGTTTTCATCTATCATTGCTAGCTGTTCATGTCTTGACGGGAGCCAATCAGATTCTGGCAACTGTGCCTCCATAACCACTCTAAATGATCTGATTTCCATCTCTACTGGTAATACTGCTTCCATCCTGTAAACCAGTGAATACAGAGTTTCTCCGATAGGGGTTCTGATGCTTGTCCGGTATCCCCACAAAGCTAATGGTAACATGACGACCCAATCTCTGTAGGTCACCACCATTTTTGACAGAATTTTCTTAATGGATTTATTGGCCGCTTCCACCATCTCATTGGCTTATGGGCGATATGGGGATGACCTGTGGTGCTCGACCCCCTTCTCTTGGAATAACTGTGCTGTCACCCCTTGGAATTGTACCCCATTGTTGGTCATGACATGATGAGGGATCCCATATCTTGCAAAGATGTTCTTTTCTATAAATTTGGCCATTTTCTTAGCAATGATATTTGCAAATGATTCCACTTTAACCCACTTAGAGAAATAATTCACGGCTACAACAATGAATCGGTGCCTATTTGAGACAGGCAGCCTTATCTCTCTAATTATATCTATACCCCAAGCTGCAAACAGCCATAAAGTCGAAGATACTTGAAGTTCAAGCGGGGGAAGATGATTGAGGTCTCCATACACTTGACATTCATGGCATTTCTTAACTTCCTCAATACAATCAGCTTGCAGAGTGAGCCAAAAGTATCCTTGTCTTAGTATTTCTTTGCTAGGGCCAACCCATTCATGTGCGGACCACACGCACTAGAGTGTATCTATTTCATAACCATGACTGCCTCTTCCTCTGTGAGACACTTCAGAAGAACTCCATTAGTTGTCCTTTTGAAAAGTTGATTCTCAAATATCCGGAACTGTGTTGCCAACCTTCTGAGGGAAACCTTATCGGACTCATTGGCATCTTCGGGGTACTGACCGTTCTGAATGAACTATAGAATATCATAATAGCAGGGGCGTGCCTCAATAGTTATGACCGTGTTGACTGACAAATAGCATGGATTCTGAGCAATTTCTAGGATGACTGGCTGTATTGGTTGTCTTCGGGGACCTTCCCATATTGATGATAGTGTAGCCAAAGTGTTTGCCATTTGATTCTCCCCTCTCGGCACATGTCGGAATTCACGCTGACAAAATATCTTCGCCCTTTCCCAAACCATCTAGAGATAAGGACGGAGTGATTCTTCTTTTAACTCCCAGTCTCCGGTAACCTGCCGAATCACCAAAGCTGAGTCTCCAATAAGACGTGCTTCGTATTCTGCCCCATTATTGGTCACTTGAAAGTCAAGTCGCCTTGCCAGGGGAATGATTTCCCCTTTCAGCGTGGCAATGATTACCCCCAAGCCCGCGCCTTGTTTATTCCCTGCCTGGTTAAAATATATCACCCATCTGTTGGACTCTTCTTCTATCACTGCCAATTGTTCGTCAGGGAATTCTAAGTTCTCCACATAGTCTGAATCTATCGGTTGGTTGGCTAGAAATTCTACTACAGCTCTCCCTTTAATTGTCTTTCTCGTAACATATTCTATGTCGAATTCTGACAATAAAAGCAGCCACCATGATAACTTCCCCGTTAGCACTGGAGCTTGGCATAAGTACTTCATGGGATCCACCTTGGCTACCGCCTAAACCTTATACGATTGGAAGTAGTGCCTTAACTTCTTTGTCAACCATACCATAGCCGCACAGGTCTTCTCTACTATCATATACCTAGTCTCATACTCCAGTAGCTTCTTGCTCAAGTAATAGATCACATGTTCGTGTCTATCCTCTTGCTCTTACACCAACATAGCTCCTACAGAAGTCTCTTCGATGGCTAAGTACAAAATCAAAGGCTTGTCTAGTATTGGAGGTTTTAGATCTGGAGGGTTCAAATAAGCTTTAATCTTGTCGAAGGCTATCTGACACTGCTCATTCCATTTTACGGGCTGGTTCTTCTTCAGTAGCCTGAAAATTGGCTCGCAAACTATCGTCAACCTTGCAATAAACCGACTGACATACTGTAGTGAACCCAAGAACGACCTTACTTCTTTCTCTGACTGCGGTGCCGGCATTTCCCTGATGGCCTTAATTTTGTCAAGATCCATTTCGATTCCCTTTTGGCTGACTATATGACCAAGTAGTTTCCCAGAAGTTACCCCGAATACACACTTCTTAGGGTTGAGGCGAAGACTTTACTTCTCTATTCTGGCTAGAAATCTATCCAGGATAGCTGGGTGCTCTTCCCGGGTCATGGATTTGACTAACATGTCGTCCACATAAACCTCGACTTCCTTATGGATCATGTCATGTAGAAGTGTTGTAAAATCTCGTTGATAAGTCGCCCCGGCATTCTTCAACCCGAAAGGCGTGACCCTGTAGTAATAAACCCCTCATTTTGTGATGAAGGCCGTTTTCACTTTGTCAATTACATTCATCAGGATCTGATTATACCCAGAGAACCCGTCCATGAAAGAATACATAGCTGCCCTGGCGGCACTGTCAATTAAGACATCGATATGCGGGAGCGAAAAGTCATCTTTGGGAGATGCCTTATTCAGATCCCGGTAATCCACACAGACCCTTACCCGACTGTCTTTCTTTGCAACCGGCACGATGTTGGCTAACCATTCCGGGTACTCTACTACTTCTAAGAACTTGGCCTTTATCTATTTGGCTACTTCCTCTTTAACCTTTTCAGCCCACTTTGGTCGAAGTCGTCTGAGTTTCTGCTTAACTGGTTTCACTTTCGAATCTGTCAGGATTTTATGTTCTACAATTTCTCTATCAACCCTAGGCATGTCATCGTAGGACCAGGTGAAGGCTTGTACGTGTTTTTGCAAGATTTTTACAAGTTCTTTTCTCTTATCATGTGTGAGGTCTTTAGAGAGAAATACCATCTTTGGTTCATCATCTGTCCCTAGGTTCATTTCATGCAATGATGCATCATGTATGCTAAAGACATTAAATGAATGTTTATATGTATGCACAGTTCCATCCAGAAAAACATCACACAAGTAAGAAAAATCAGATTTTATTGCATTGTGTGCCTTGTAGGCAGAATTGTTCACATCAAAAATAGAAAAAGCAGATACATTCAAAAAGTTTCCATCCTCCATATGCGGAGGGACTTCGTCAACAGCAGCACAGTCGAACTCTTCAAATAGGTACCCCAGGTCTCCTTCCAGGTCTTCCTTTTGTTTCTCGATCAGCTCTTCCTCTGGCATCTCAGCCTTGCCCCTTATGACTAGCTTAGTGAGCTCCTTCACTACTTCCTCCACTAGCTCTTCATATGTCCTCTCAGCAGGTGGTGCTTTCTTTTCTTAACCCCTGTTTGGCCTCATCAAAGTGGATAGTGCCCTTGTAATGGCCCACATAGCCACTTCCATCTTGTTCCTCACCAGGTCAGTCTTCTTGAATGCTTCTCCTTTATCCCCGAATTCAACCCTGACTTGGTCGACAACTTTCTGATTCTGAACCTCCTTACTTTCATCCCTAGCTCTGGCTCGCAGCATGCTCACAACAGGCTCCATTCCATAATTGCTAAAATCAACCACATTAGCAAAAATTTCAAATCCCAAGAGCTGACCTCCTTCTATATTTATCAGCTCAGGAGTCCCGTCATACACTGATTCAGTAGCCCGGACGAAAGTGTCTACCAGGTTCACACGCTTCCGCTCTTGTTTGGACCTTCCTTCTTAATACCCCAGCCCAAACTGTCTGTATTTACTAGTCTCAATATTAAATTTAGGGATCCCTTGTTGTTAGCCCCTAATCCCTTTCCCGGTTCATAATTCTGCTTGGCGAAATACATGTGAATACAGTCCGAAAACTCAGGCTTGTCAGAGATCATTGCAACCTGAAACCCCATCACCGGCTGCTCGGTAGCACTTAATGCAGCCACTACAGAAGGTTCATCTACTTCAACTGTTACTACTTTCCCATCAATCAAGAATTTCACCTTCTGGTGCAAAGTTGACGGAACCCCTCCTAGAGCATGGAACCATGGTCTCCCTAAGAGTAGAGAGAAGGTGACAGGAATGTCGATCACGGTAAACAATACTTTTGATTTGACTTCCCCCACTTTAACTTCAGTCTCGAAGGTTCCCAACACATCTCTCTTGCTATCATCATAAGCCCTAATAATGGTGTTGGATCGATAAAGAGCTTCAGTACTCACCCCCAAGAAAGGCAGGATCTGAGAAGGACAGATATTCAAGGCTGAGCCGTCATCCACCATCACACTCGACATCACCTTATCCATGACTTCCACCCTTAAGTACAGAGCCCTGTTGTGATTAACCCCTTCGGGCGGGAGGTCCTCTACCCCAAAACTGATCTCCAGAGCCCTGTTGGCCTTCAAATCCACTCCCCTGATCATTGCACACACCTCATCGGGGGACATAGTGGGGTTGGCATCCATCTCCATCAATTGTTTAACCACCACCTCTCGGTGCCTCTTCGATTCCATAAGCAGGTGCCATAAACTGGCACGAGCCAGTGTCCTTTTCAACTGGTCCACCACTATGACTTCTTTCTTTGCTACGAGAGGTGATTGGACAGTATCATTCTACATTAGTGTAGTGTTCCTCCTTGGGGGTGCCGGAGGTGGTGTATTGGTGGGTTGATAAACCCTTCCGCTTCTTGTGATAGTCCCCCTCTTCGTCTCCACCAGATAAACTGGCTTTGACTCTTAAATCTCAAATTCGTCATAATCATCATCCTCTTTCAGTTCATCTAAATCGATAGGACCTGCCTTATCCCTTACCTCCAAGCTCTGCTCTTCAACTACCTCTGGCTCTTCCTCCTTTTCCACCAACACGGCTCGCACACTCGGATTTGCCTTAATGATTTAGGCGAACACATAATTGGCTGACAGACCTGACTGCACTATGTTCACCTGACTTCCAAAGGTAGGGAGTGGGTTTTTCTGCACATTCAGCTTCAGAGCCGGCTCTACTATCTTGCCATCTGTGACCAGCTGTTTGATGGCTTTAATCAGTTGGGTGCACTCGTTTGTATGGTGACCCGCCATCAGATGGTAAGAACAAAAATTCTCTTTATCTGCCTCAGCTGGAGGAGAGAATGGCTTTAGACTTTGTAACAACCCGGCCTTCCTACACTTGGCAAAGATTCGACTGACTGATTCGGCCTATAGACTAGTAATTCTCGGAACACTCGGCCTCTCTTGATGCACAGCAGCCACTTCTGCCTCCTGCACTTCAATAGAGGCCGCCTTCGGTGCCGCCTTTGAACTAGACCCCACTGTAGTAGTCTTAGAACTACCACTCTTATACCCTTAGGAGTACCCTTGATTGTTTCTATAGGAGGCCAAACTCTGTCTACCCCTCTGCTCTTCTTCCTTGTATCGTTCGACATGCTTAGCAAACTCCACCACCTCATTAAAAGAATAGAACCTCTTGAGCTTCATTTTGTCCTTATATTGGGACAGGCTGCCATCCACAAGCTTCACAATCAAAGACTCCAACTTTGGTGCCCTATCCACCAAAACCTACACATCCATCCACCATTTGTAATAAGCCGGGAAGGACTCATTCGGCTTCTGGTGGATCCTCTCCAGATCGTCGAGAGTTCTCTCAACCTTGGTGTTGTAGGCATATTGCTTCATAAAGGCGTCAGCGAAGTCTTCCCAGGTGGAATGGGTATACAGGGGCATTTTCATGTACCACTTTGCTGCAGCACCCCTCAGAGTAGTAGGAAACAAATTCAAAAGATGACCCTTTCCAATCCCCATGCTGGTTATCACCCTCACGTAGCTGTCCAAATCGGCTACCGGTGGTCCTTCCCCGATGTAGGGAGGAAGGTATGGCATATGAAAACCAGCCGGAAGCAGTCCTTTTGCATCAGCCACCAATGTGGCAGGATCGGCACACTTGATAGGATTAAAGTGGACCATCTCCTTCAACATAGGCATCATAGCATCTATGTCAGAAAATTTTTGATTAAGCCGTTTCTCCAGCATTGACTCAATCGAGGCTTCCCTCGCCTTCTCAAAAGCCTCATCCTCTACGGACTGACGGTCTGGCTCTCTGAGATTGGCAACTCTGCCACTTCCGCTAGGGGTACTCCCCCCGATTCCATTAGTAACTTGAATGAACAACCGGAATAGGGAGGGTGGTCATCACCGCCTACACCTGCTCCCTAAAAGTAGTCCTGAACTCATCCGAGCTTAAGAAGCTCCTCATAAAGGCAGCCATGTCGAAGGGCATGCTTCCACTATTTCCACTGTTTTTGTCGGCCATTTCCTCTTTGTCAACCTCTTCTAACAAAACCTGACTGTCAACCGGTAGAGTAGGTAACTGAACTTCGAACTCCCTGTCTGAATCCGACCCCGAACTGATTCCCTCCACGGTGATCGGTTCTGATTAAACTGACTGAATCGAAGTGCTTGGTTCTGACTCAACTCGAACTAATCTTCCCGAGATGCGACTCCAAACTGCACATTTAAAATATGGTTAGCACTTCGAACGGATGTCGTGGTCCTAGACTCGACACACTAGAAGTTATGTTCATGCTTATATTCAGATGATGCCTCATGGATGTAGGTGATGCTGAAGATGCCTTTTTGTGTTTTTCTTACTCTTGCTTTAGATGTTCCAAGCATACCCTATGCTACATAAAAGACAATGTAAAAACATCACTTGCGGAGCTGCCACACGGACAGAGGTTCGGTAACTTCGGGGCACATAAGGGATGTCGTGAAATGGTCGCATGTGTACCGACACACGGACAGAAGTTTGACACTTTGTAGGTCGATGAAATGGTATATGATGGTCATATAGGAGCCATTCCATAGACGGATGTTCGATGCTTTTGTTGCATCTTAGATGAAATGATGTCACAAACAAGTCACGTGTAGCTAGAGATACGGACAGCATTTCGGTGTTCATGGAACACCTTGCTTGATTTAGGCATGTTACGAAATGTCCTAGTATAAATTCTAATCCGGCACTCATGGAGTACCTCAAGTGGGTCATCAATGTAATGAAACAATATGATGTGTATCATGACACGCAAGCAAGACTTTAGTGTCGCCGTGACACCATGATGAATGGGCATGATGTCATGTGATGGTGTTGTGTGATCCACCACACGAACACAAACCTAAGACCGTTATGGTCCTCTAATGGTGCAATAATGTAATGAAATGGCCAAGTACAACCCGGTGCACAGGCGGACATGGGTAATCTTAGGGACTCCCGATATGTTATGAAATGGAATGTCGTGAGAGGCATACTTGTAAAATCCTTCATTTTGGATGGGATGAGATGATATGAATGTCCATGTCATACAGAATGCAAATAGCTACACAAAAACCTGGTTAGAATGCATGACACATAAGATGATGTCGTGGATGTTTTATGAGTCAATGAGCACACAAGATGAATATGACACACGAAAAAGGTCATGGCTACACAAAAATGTGGTTAGTATAACACACATGTAGGATGATGCTCCAAAATGGCTGCATAAAAATGTGGTTAGGGAATGACACATGGATGATGCGTGTTTATGTTGCATGACAATGTCAAAAATAAAACAACCATGAAGCAAACGTAAGCACACGCATAAAAACATGCTCACCCTTCCAACCTTATTCCTCCTCGATTGGTCTCGCATTCTTCCTAGGTGTTGGGTCTCTTTGGCATCAACCGGGGATACCAAAGGTGTACTTTCAATGTCCATTTTCAAATATATGTTTTGGTAACCCTAAAGGGAAGTTGCTAAGCCATTAAATAAAGGTATGAGTCAAGCCAAGGGTCGTACAGGTTCCCATAGCGAAAATATACTCCTCACTTCTCCCCACTCAAGGGTCCAAACGAAGGGGTTCGTACGAGGCTATGAGTGATTTACCCCCTCGGGTGCCTCGAATCCTAGCGGAAGAGGTAGGTCACCTTTGAAGATAAACCAAGCTCAAATGAGTGTTGGAGGGATTTAAGAAGAGAAAATGTCATGCTTATGCAAGTGTGAATGAAACATCAAATTATGATTTAATAATTGATTACAAGTGAGGATGCACTTCGATCGTTGCCTAAGTTCCTTAAGTTTTTATAAAAAAAACTTTTTAACAGAAACCGTTAATCCCCAGTGGAGTCACCACTATGAGCGGACAACCTTTTTCAAAACCCACAGCAAAGCAGGAACCAGGGACTTTCTTTTTGAAAGTGTGAGTGTGAGTGTTTGTGGTTTTGAAAACGGGTCTTTAATCTTCTTTCAGAAAACCTTTCCTTTTTTGGCGAAAACCCTTTTCATAGAAACTTAATTTTAATGGTGAAGTGTGAATTTTGGAAAACAGGGTTTTCTTTTGGAAAATCCCAATTTAACTTAAAGATCTCGAAACACAAACTTCGAGATTAGATACAGAGTCGCCACCCAGATCAGCTCATCCGGGAAATTCTAATACAACTCCCTACCAAGTGTAGATGCGGTACATAATCCAGAGATTCGAGGTTCGGCCAACATATCTACTAATCCTCACTTATTTTCAATTATTATTTCATAACGTAATGTTCCATTCACTTAATTCTACTCATTTTATCTTCTTTTAATTATTAATCGATGCTCATGCAAATGATAAAAATATAAATATTAAAATAAAGTGCAGAAAAGTAAATAGAGGCCAAATTATACAACCCAAGAAAAAGAAAACTCTCATCCTCACCATTTGCAACCGCCTACTATACACGATAATCTAAGAAATTACAATCACCTAATTACACGAGATAATCTATTAAGTACATTAAAAATGAAAAATAACAAAAATAAAAGCTACATCCAAATACGGTTAGCACAAATAATCAAGGCATACCAAGGACTCAAATAGGACAGAATAGGGATTTGTAGGAGCCGAGACATGCATTTAGGGGGGTAACCGGGTCTACCCGACCAGTCAGACCGGTTAGACCTGGAAAACGGTTTTTTGAAATGCCCTGTTGTGGGTGAAAAACCAATTTTGAAAATGGTTTGGCTCATTTACATGCATTTTTCCAACTTTAGTGGGCCGGATATCCCGGGACCCGGGGGTCCCGTTCGTGTGTGGGCCTAAGTTAAACACGCCAAAATTCAGTTTTGAATAGAAAAAGGGTGCAAAATTACAGGTTTGGGGCCCAAAAGGGCGAAACTGAAATTTTGCCCCCTGAACTACAGTCGAGCGACTATAGGGCATTATAGTCGGGCGGCTGTAACACCTACAGTCGAGTGACTGTAGTGCTCCAGAATTGATTCCAATGTTCTTTTTCTGTTTTTGAAAACCTCTTTGCAAATTGAATGATTTTGGGGGGTCTGGGATTCTGGAAATACTCTAAAATCAATAAAATGGATTCGAAATGGATCGAATCAAATCCGGAAATCCCTAATCCCTCAAAATCATCAAACTTTAAATTACATCCATCAATCAAAAATTAGAAAACCAGGAATCCAAGCATATAGGGATGTAATTGGACCGATAATAAACATAAAGAACACATTTAATCAAAAAACGGAAGCATTATCGGCGGATTTTGGGGCATTCGGAGCTTCTGCCCCGGAGATTATAGTCGAATGACTGTAATCAGAAGATTACAGTCGCGCGACTATAGGTCATAGTCGCGCGGCTGTAGGTTACAGCCCGATGACTGTGATCTTAAGCAAGGCGGCTATAATCAAAATTCGCTTCCGAAATCATAAAAATTAAAAAAAAACATCAATAAACAGCACCCAGAATGAACAAAAAAGGATTTTAAAGGCCTCTCAGAATGTTACTTGGTTTGTATTCCAATGTTTGGATCACCAGAGATGGATTCGGATGCAGGAAAGTTTCTTACAGTCACGAACAACCCGAAAAATACGCGATCTCCGAAGCCCGAACGGAACCTCGATAGAGATTGAGTGAGTGATGATGATTTTACAACACCCTATAATGGTTTCTACATGTTTCGTTGAAATTTTTCTTAAGTTATTTTGGATCAAACCCTTTTATTTTTCTTGAAAACCCTAAAAAAATCCCAAAATCTATGTTATTGTGTGTTTTTCTCTCAAAACCCTCTAATTTTCTACCTCCCATCTGTTCTATTTTCCATAATCCCGAATACAAGATTTTTTTATCTCCCATTTTGGTTAAAAATCGGAATTAAAGGTTGATTTTCGGTAAAAAAGGAAGTCTGCAGGTATTACAATCGAGTGACTGTAGTGATCAGATTAGCTTATTTTATTTAAAAGACCGAATTAAATGCTGATTTGGACGAATTAAATACTAATTTGGACCAAAAAGAAAATCTGATGATTACAGTCGTGCGGCTATAATGTACTACAGTCGCGCGATTGTGCAGCTGTAGGCACTACAGTCGAGCGACTATAGTCACCAGATTGGCTTATTTTCTTATTTTTCATTCTTTTCTTCGGTTTTCTTAAATACTTACTGGAATTCTTTCGGGACTCCGTACCAAGACTTGTCACACACATTTGGGTCATCCGGGACATTTTCGGCATTATTCTGGTCAGTCCGAATCCACTTCACGCTTATCCTTGAAAAAGGCAACAATGACTTTCATTACAGAGGTCGAAAAAAACCCGTGCTCACACCTACGAGTGTATGAATACGCTGAGTGCGGGCTATCTCCGTGAATTCTTCTAACAACGAAGAAGTATATCGTGTTTTCTCTCTGGAAACGTTTTCCCCGGAACCAGAAGGGAATCTCTACGATTCCATCATTATTACGAAATAGAGAAACTTCTTCTCTATTTATAGTGGAAATCCTAACTTCCATCTATATAGGGTCGGACCAAATTACACATTTGGCCCCTGTAATTTATACATAATTATAGTTTTGTCCTTGCCATTCCAAAATGTCATGGGCGGACCAAAAACCAACATCTCCCACTCACATATGACAAGACACACTTTCATTGCGATTGAACACAGATACTTCTTTCAATTCTTATTCGGTGAATTCACGCGACCAGTCAACATAAAGGTTAAACCTTTGAAGCTCTCCTTCATCGTTCCACCTTTAGCTTAACGTGACTTCCCCCTAGTCCATTTTCCATAATCACTAGTTTTCGACTCACTTTTGATCTCACAAAAACATTCATATACACTAAATATCTTTTCCATGAAAAAGTATTGAGCTCGAGTGTTATATAATTACTAAGTGACATGTTACTGAAAATGCACTTCTTCTCTATAAATAACCTTTTGCCATATATCCAATGCTTATCTGACTGGTCCTTATATGCCCGTTCATAGCTAACGAAGCCTGGTTTAGGGTTCTAATCAAGTTAATCATCAGACATACCCTTCTTATTATTTACAAGAGTCCTTAAGGGTGAACTTGAAACTCATAGTTTCATTTGGGTCTCACATTAGGAAAGTTGAGATCAATTTTCTTCTTTCCATCCCTTGGTCGGGTTTTACACATATTACTAAAATATGCCATAGTGTTAATCCACTTAGGACGTATGTTTTATAAACACTATACGAAATCATTCAGTCTCTAATTGCAACTCATGCATCATTACCTCTAGTCCACATTTAAGCCTTTCACAGGACAGCTATCGGTATAAGCGAAATGATGATATTACACAAAATCTCACATATGGAGTAACTCATACTCCCACTTTTACCTATGAACACACAATTCATAGTAAAAGATTCATCCATGTGAGTAGATGACATTTCGCCAACATACTGAACTATACTCAATAGCTCTATGTGTATCGCTTTAAATAGTGAATGAATTTGAACACAACAAATAACTCACATTCTATTCCAATAGAATTGACCAAATTTATTACAATAGTTCAAAAACAACATGTTCCTATAACCTACGAAGACCAAATTCCAAAATGTGTTTACTAAAAACATTTGGAGCTATTGGCTTCGTTAATGAATCTGCAATCATATCACCAGTTGGAACATGCACTAAACTTATTTCTCCCTGTGCTACTTTGTCTTTAACAAAATGACATTTTATATCGATATGCTTGCTTTTTCCATGACAACAAGGATTCTTCGAATAAGCTATCGATGCAGTGCTGTCGGAATAGATAGTTGTATATTTCCCTTTAGGCAATAGATCCAAAAGATCTATGAAGTGTTTTAACCAAACTGCTTCTTGAACTGCAGCTGCTACAGCTACATATACCGACTCTATAGTTGATAATTCCACGCAAGTTTATTTCTTGCTACACTAGGAAATTGCACCATTTCCTAGAGTGAAAATATACCCAGATGTGGACTTCCTCCCGTCTTTATCAGTTCCGTGATCAGCATCTATGTATCCTTTTAACTGTAGATCCTTTCCTTGGTAATAAAGGGAATAATTTGAAGTCCCCTTCAAATATCTCAATATCCTTTTCACTGCTGCCTAGTGCTTTAAACCTGGATTAGCCTGATAACGGCTTGCGAGAGCCACAATAAAACCTATATCAGGTCGTGTACAAATCATAGCGTACATTAAGCTACCAATTGCACATCTATAAGGAATTCTCTCCATCCTTTTAGTCTCTTTTGGAGTTGTGGGACACATACTAGCGATCAGTTCCATACCTTTTGCAATAGGGGTTTGGATCGGGATCACAGTGAGCCATACTAAACCGTTCTAAGATATACGTCTCCTGTGAAAGAGCCAATAATCTCTTAGATAGATCTCTTGATATCTTAACCCCAAGAATGTAATTAGCTTCTCTTAGATCCTTCATCTCAAAGTTAGAAGACAACCAAGTCTTTACTTTCTTGAGTAAGGAAGTGTCATTTCCTGCTAACAAAATATCATCAACGTATAATGTTAGAATGACAAACTTCCTTCCGTTTTCCCGCTTAATGTAGACACACGAGTCTGCATTAATCACCTTAAATTGCATTGATATAATTGCTTCATGGAAACGAAAATACCATTGTCTTGAAGACTGCTTAAGGCCATAAATTGATCTTTTCAACTTACAAACCTTATGTTCTTGTCCTTGGATGATGAAACCTTCAGGTTAAACCATATAGATTTCTTCATTCAGTTCACCATTTAAGAATGCAGTCTTTACATCTATTTGATGTAATTCATGGTTCATACATGCTATAAAAGCAAGTACTATTCTTATAGATGCAAAACGGACAATAGGTGAAAAAGTCTCCTGATAGTCAATTCCTCCCTGTTGTGTAAACCCTTTCGCAACTAGCCGACTCTTAGTCTGGATAGGTTTCCCATCCGCTGATCGCTTAATAGTTTGTAGCCATTTATTGTCAATGGCTTTATGCCCTTTGGGTAGATCAACTAGTTCCCAAACTTTGTTGATCCTCATTGACTCCATTTCACTTTCCATCGCTTTTATCCATTCTTCCTTTGCTGGAGATTCCAATATCTCTTTCATGTTAGTTGGAATGTCTTTAATTTAAGCTACGATCAAGAAAACTTCACTATCAACTAAATGACGGCATCGCAGAATATTTCCTCTCTTCGATTGCCTTAGAGATTCTGCTTCTTGATAAACAAATCTCATATATTCATCAAGATTTTGGGCAGAACTCCCACTGGGACCACTCCCACTAGGATCTATATCTATATTCACACTTGAATTTGGAACAAGACTCCCACTCAAATCAAGACCACTCAAGTCAGGGTCAGGATTACTCAAATCCGCTTGTGAAGGTTGAAAAACATCATTCTCTTCCCTTTCCCTTACGTCTTCAACTTCATTCCTCCCACTCGGATTGAGTGATCCTGAAGTTTCAGACTCTTGAGTTTCAAAGAAAGTGAATTCCTTATCCACCTCTCCCAGCTTAGGAAATTCATTCTCTAAGAATGTGACATCTTGTGACTCAAATTCCGTTATTTGACCATTCTTATTCTCTCCCACTAGAACATATCCTTTTGAGAGATCAGGATATCTTATAAAGATACCTTTCTTGCCTCTTGGGCCTAGCTTGCCATGCTTGCTAGATGTATCATGAACATAGGTAGCACATCCCTATGGTCGCAAATGGTTCAAATTGGGCTTGCGGCTCGTCCACAATTCATAAGGCGTGATTTCAACGGACTTAGAAGGTACTTAATTAAGTACATATGTGGCAGTCAATATTGTGCCTCCCCAAAAGGAGATAGGCAAATTGGCTTCAGCCATTATAGACCTCACAATCTCTAAGAGGGTTCGGTTTCTTCTTTCCGCTACTCCATTTTGTTGTGGAGTTTTAGGTATGGTTAACTGATGTCCAATACCTTTTTCATTACATAAAACTTTAAATTCCTGGGAGAGGTACTCTCTTCCCCAATCGGTTCTTAAAGCTTTGATTCTCTTCTCTAATTGATTTTCAACTAGAGCCATAAATCGTTTGAAACATGCTAATGCTTCAGATTTATGTGCAATCAAATAGACATGACCATACCTTGTATAGTCATCTATGAATGTAATAAAATAGTACACACCATGCCTTGCCCGATCATTCATTAGGCCACAGATATCAAAATGGATTAGTTGCAATGGTTGGTCAGCTCGCGTAGCTTTACCAAATGGTTTTCTTGTCATCTTTCCTTTTAAGCAACTTTCACAAGTTGGGAGATCTACTTTTGAGAAATCAGCCAACAAACCTGCTTTAGCCAATCGTACTAAACGATGTTAACCAATGTGACTAAGTCCCGCATGCCACTTTTTTTTTTTTTGAAATGCTAACATTATCCATAGACAAGTTAACAGTAAAGGAAAAACTATTATGACAAACATAATTTGGATCCAGATCCAAAACAATAAAACCATCCAACAAATGTCCACCACCAAAGTAGATATTGTTCATAAAGAGACTAAAATTGTTCAATTCAAAAGATAATATGAATCCCAAATTCATAAGGGCATAAACAGATATCAAGTTCCTTCGAATTCCAGGAGCATAGAGGACATTTTCAAAAAAAAAACAATGGTCGACCACTATTTAAGACCAGCTGACAACAGCCAATCCTTAAGACTTCCTCTTTAGAGTTGTTTCCCACGTATATCCACCTTGTTCCCCGTGGAACACTGTAGAACTCAACAAAAGAATCTCGATCCTTTGTTATATGGTTTGTTGCTCCTGAGTCTATGATCTACAAAGGACAAGATTCAATTTGGAAAACAGAACTTGAAACAAATGTATAACTCTTATACACTTTGGTAACATTTACCTTAGGAGCTGTGCAATCTTTTGCAAAATGCCCCTTTCTGTCTACAATTGTAACATTTCACCCTAGAAATGTTAAAATCTTTCTTGCCCTTCTTTTGAACTGGAACACTGCCCACCTTTCCCTTTGCCTTCTTCTTGAAGAACCTCTTGTTCCTCTCCTTGGACTTCAGACCAGGACTTGAACTAGCCATGCGAACCTCAAATTTCACACTAAGAGAGGCCAGACGGTCCTCTTCCAGTTCAAGATGATGAACTGCATTGTCAAAGGTCTTAATGTCGTTGGCATGGGTTGCTCCCACCCAATCGGCAAAGAACGTATCACAGCTTGAACTTCCTGCTCCTAGGTCAACTTATGACCAGCATCATAAAGCTCAAAAATCATGTTAGACATTTCCCTTAAATGCCTCTTCATTGTATGGTTAGCTCTTTTCTTGTAAGTATCAAACTTGATACTTAAAGAACGGAGTTTTGTTTCAGGAGACACCTAAAAAAAAAATACTCCTTGAGAGCATCCCACAGTTCTTTAGCTGTGGTGTAAACGTGAAACCTTTTCGTGATGTCATCATCCATTTCACTAAGCATGATGATGCGGGCAGATGAGTTCTTCCTCTTCCAGGCTTGATAAGCCTTAAGGTCCCTCCTTGCTTGAACGGTGTTACTTTCTTCAGGAGGAACCATAATTCTCTCTAAAGTTTCCAGAGCCTTTTGCTCATCAATTACGTATTGGACTTTCATAGCCCAAACTTCATAATTGTCACCGTTCAAACGAAGGTCCTTATTTAGTTAAGCAACTATTGCTTTTGAAGCAGTCATTGAAAAACCGTTAAAGACAAAGTAGCACTAATAAGTAAGCGATACACCATATTTATTATAAGATCATTTAAAACTAAAAATAGTGTTTGGTTCACGTAAAATCGAACACTATGCGCAATACATCGAGTCACCATTTACATAGGCTAATACAAACACCTTATTAGGTTTAAATTTCCAATAATAAATATTTATTTAGTTTTGTTTTAGATTATATTTTAATTTATTTAACATTTATACTTCTCTTAAGTATAAAACTAATGAGTAATATAACACTTAGTTATAATCTCAAAATAAATAAATTAAAAATTACTAAAACAAATAACCAAAATAGCACTGTTTAACAAATAAACATTTTATTATACCATAAAAAATATATATATCCAACATTTAGTCAAAAATTACCACCACAGAAAAAAAAAATTTTAGCATAAAACCCTTCAATACAAAATTGAAATACAAAATCAGAAAGAGAAAGAGTGGAAAAATGAAGAGCTCAATCTTCAGTTCCATCAAGTTGAACTATCTCAATTTCTTTTGAGGTGACTGGGATCATCTCTACGAACTTATAGTAGAGATCCAAAGGCATGTTCTCAACACCCTCAATATCAGTATCCAGACATGGGCGACGAACCAACTTGTTACTTCTAAGTAACATGGTTCTAGGATTATAAGATAACTTAGCTCCCGTTTCAGCCAAATTCAACACAAATACTTTGCATTGGGACCCATAATCCTGTTCAGGAAATAATCCTTCAATAGAGTCCACCAATTCGTCAAATGCAGAATTTTCTCCAAACCAGAATTTCTTAAAGTGCTTTTCACAAAAAACCTTTTTCGCAAATTTTAACATTTTTAATTGATCAGTTCCAGAGGAAAATCCTCCTTTCCAGACAAGCTCTTGGATTTCCTGGTTTAATGCATTAAACCGCTTCATAACTCCGACATATCCCCTTCCTCCAACGGGGAATACCGTTTAGAGATAAGCTCATCTTCAAGTTTTTTTTTTTTTTTTTTGTATAGTCCTCGCCTCCTCTTGAGACTAGATTATTTTTGCCGTTTTTACTAACGTTGCCATTTCTATAACACATATAAAAATAACAAAAACTTGTTAATGATCAACCAAAAATCAGTATATAAATACATAATAAATATACTGAATTTTCTTGAAATTATTAAACATAAATTAAGCATTTATACACAATAAATACTATAAATTTAGTTTAAAATATCAAATGAATTCCAAAAATTCATCAAAATATACCAAAAATTCAAGAAAAATGTAAATTTTAATTCTGGGAAAAATTTGACGAAATTTGGATGCCGGAAACGCCCGCATGCGCCGACACACGCCGCTGAAGCTTCTCCACGTGCCTTCACTCGCTCCAAAAGGTTCTGCTGACTCACGCGACATGTGGCAACATGTGATTCGTGCTGACATGGCACACCTGCCACGTGTCATCACCTGATTGGATCAACTAATAACATGGTTGATGGCGTGGCACTGCCTTGCCACGTGTCATCACCGTATTGGTCTACTATGATGACGTGTCACATTCACAATCGTTTCACCACGTGTCGTCATGCTATTGGTCCACGTGTCTGACACGTGGAGTTTGACCGTTTAAAAAACGGTTGACTTGGTACACGTGTCAACACATGATTGGTCGGACTTTTCAACGGTTAGAAAATCACCCAATCCCATTGCGCCACGTGTCCCTCTTAATTAACTTCCCCCAACTGTTACGCGGCGAATTCCAGCCGCAGTGGTGGCTCGTGAGGTCCACGTGCCGCTTTTCGGGCCTCCGTTGGCCGTGAAATTTGAGATTCCGACTCGATTTTTCATGCTGATTTCAGTGGAGTGATCAGATTTTCGAAATTCCGACAAAAAATTTTGACACTTTGTACTGTTGGATCTAATACGGTATCATTTTGACACAGATAACAATGCAAATCCGTATCAAAACGAACAAAAACGAATCTAAACGAACAAAAAACATATTCTTATTCATGGAACATCAGATATCAAGATTTACGGAATCATTTTGACATGGATATCAATATAAATCCATTATCAAAATGAACAAATATGTATTTAAACGAATGAATACGCATTCAAGCGAACAAAGCTTATTCTAATTCACGGAATTCCAGAAATCAAGATTTGAACACATCAATTATTCATGGAATACCAGAAAACTAGATTTGAACACATCAATCTATAAACCTGGCTCTGATACCAATGAAGTCAGAATTCCATAATGATTATACAACGAATGTATAAATTACCATAAACAGGATAAATAAATAGACTTACAGTTTATATGCAGCGGACACACGTTTATGGAATGGATCTGATCTACACGAGAAACCGGATCGTTCTGGTTGCCTTTCCTACGAGTGTATGAATACACTGAATACGGGATATCTTCGTGAATTCTTCCGAAGAACGAAGAAGTATATCGTGTTGTCTCTCTAGAGACGTTTTCCCCGGAACCAGAAGGGAATCTGTACGATTCCATTATTATTACGAAATAGAGAAACTTCTTCTCTATTTATAGTGGAAATCCTAACTTCCATCTATATATAGGGTCGGATCAAATTACACATTTGGTCCCTGTAATTTACACATAATTACAGTTTAGTCCCTGCCATTCCAAAATGTCATGGGCGGACCAAAAACCAACAGGTTTCATTAAAGCAGTTCAAGTGTTTTTTGTGTTCTTCTTTTAAGATGATCTTTGTCGAATAAATGGAAACCATTTATTATCAAGGGTTTTTTAAAAATATATCTCAGCGAGTTATTGTCCTGTGTTTTCTTTGTACAATTTAGAGGTGTACTAATTTTGATGGCTATACATATTTCCATACAGAGTTGGAGATCCTTCAAAATACAATTCTAAAGCTGGAAGCATGATTATTAAGTGAGAAATAATCTAAATTATGTCCTTACTATTGTCAGATTGCAAATACTGTTCAACTTAGAGTTGAGCTTTTTACTCCTGCTGATGTCACTGAAATGCTTGATGTTTACAAGGACAAGTTTCTGTTACGAGTTATATTGTTGAAGTTACATGAGTTGCTTATGTAGATATACTTTTTTTTTATTGCTCTTAAACCAAGGAAGTGAGCATACATGAGTACTAATTGCCATAATTTCTGCTAATTACTTTTCTTTTGTTTTCCTATTTCTGAATGTAACAGGGATGCATGCGATGAAATCCATTCCGTAAAGTCAAAGAAAATGTGACAAGAATAAAGAGGTAAAGGGATAATGTTCTTCTCTCTCAAATTTGAGTGATTCATGCATCCTTGGTTTCTTTGTTTTAGAGTACTGCAATTGCAGATGTTCTTGGCCATACTAATGTACTTAAGACTGCAATGTCTCCATGGACTTTGTCTTATGGTTTGGACGGTTCCAATCTGGATTTTCTACATTTAGTTGCTGGTATTCACATGTAAATATTAATTAGTAATCTAACAATCTCTGTTTATTTAGGGATTCTTAGGATAGGGCTGCTATGATTCCGCAAGTTTAGATGCTTAGCAGACTCTGACTGACTTAATGAAATGGTGGGGAAATCCATGCTCATGGCCCTCCAGTAATTTAACCCTCAACGCAATACTTCATTATGTTTGTATTGCATTATGTGGTTAAGAAGAAAACAAAACTGAAGCACGGACAATTGACATATATGTTACCTTGTTTTTATCAGTAAAATGAAGCACATTGATTGATTTATTCTGTGTTGTGTTGGACTACGAGAGGTGGTTTAGATTAATGGGTATGCCAAGATCAAATATTGTATTATGTCCCTCTGCCATGATACCTCTTTTGTTTAGTTATCTTTGGTCTTGTGAAATCTGAAAAAGAAGTAAATAAATAAATAAAAGATTAAAAAAAAAAAATTGAACATAATTTAGTACTCATTCA
This sequence comes from Euphorbia tirucalli, assembly GCA_039660915.1. Taxonomy (NCBI): domain Eukaryota; kingdom Viridiplantae; phylum Streptophyta; class Magnoliopsida; order Malpighiales; family Euphorbiaceae; genus Euphorbia; species Euphorbia tirucalli. Next base: position 19,061,443 of record CM077634.1, on the reverse strand, counting down.
CTTATTAGTAAGTTAAATAATGGTAAATTTAGAAAATTAGGTGTAAAAATTGTCTTTCTACTGCCTTCAAAAAGTCTATATAAGTTAGTCCATTGCCTCATATTCTCTTGTCTGATTGTCTGAAGGATAGGGGTTGCTTCTTGGTTATGACTGGAATGGGCCGAAAGTATTCTATTATTTTGGGATGGGAGGGAGTATGATTCATGTAAAACATAAGTTAGCCCTTGCCTCGTAACTATATTTTCTTGTCTGAAGGACAGGGGCTGCTTCTTGGTTGGCTATGGCTGGAATCGTCTCTTCAATTTCAAATTCTCCAATTCTTGTTCTTCTGCAGAAATGCAAAACAATGGCCGAGCTAAAGCAAATTCACACCCACATAATCACCAATGGCTTAGCTCGTTTCACCTTTGTAACTAGCAAAATCTTAGCTTTTTGTGCACTATCGCAAGATGGAGATATAAATTATGGGCAAATCGTTTTCAAAAAGATTCTAGCACCGAATGTATATGATTTCAATTGCATGATGTTGGGTTTCTCTCAAAATTCACAATCTGCAAAGGGTCTTTCATTATTTGCGCGTATGCTTGCTTTGGGGATCGAACCAAATTCCCACTCTTTTACTAGTTTGGTCAAGTGTTGCTGTTGTTTGTCTTTGCTTGATCAAGTTCGTGTACCGGTATTAAAATTTGGGCTAAACTCCGATGTTTATGTCATCAGTTCTGTTATTAATGCATACTCGAAATTTGGGGTAATGGAACCTGCTCGTCAAGTTTTTGATGATAGTGCTAATTTAAATGTGGTTTGTTGGACGAGTCTTATAAATGGGTACTGTCATAATGGATTGTTAAATGAAGCACGCAAGTTGTTTGATGCAATGCCAGAAAGAAATGCAATTTCTTACAGTGCGATTGTTTCTGGGTATGTTCGGAATGGTTTTTTCAATGACGCAATTGAATTGTTTCGAGAATTGAAGAATTGTGATGATGTGAGGTTCAATGGGTCTCTTTTGGTTACTGTTCTTAATGCTTGTGCAGCCATAGGTGCATTTGAAGATGGGAAATGGATTAATTCACATTTAGACATGAATGGTTTTGATTATGAGCTTGAGACTGGCACTGCCCTGATAGATTTGTATGCCAAATGTGGATGCATTAAAGATGCGGTTGAAATATTTAACAAGCTGACATATAAAGATGTTGCCACCTGGAGTGCTATGATCTTGGGTTTGGCTATCAATGGAGAGAATCAAAGAGCAATCCGTCTTTTCCTAGAGATGGAGAAGGTAGGACCCAAACCTAATGCAGTAACTTTCTTAGGAGTGCTTACTGCTTGTAACCACAAAACTCTGATAAGTGAAGCTTGGCAATTCTTTGGACGTATGGCTAAAGTATACGGCAATGAACCAGCAATTGAGCATTATGGGTGCATGGTTGATCTTTTGGCTCGAGCAGGGCGGATTAAAGACGCAGAAGTTCTTATAAATAGTATGCCAATGAAGCCAGATGGAGCTATTTGGAGTTCTTTGCTTAATGGGTGTATGATTCATGGCTATGCAGAAATGGGGGAGAAGGTTGGAAAGCTTCTTATCCAATTAGAGCCTAAACAGAGTGGAAGGTATGTTCTATTGTCAAACATGTACGCCAATAAAGGTAGTTGGGGGGAGGTAATGAGGTTAAGGAGAATGATGAAGGAGAGGGGAGTAGTTACTGTTTCTGCCTGGAGTTTCATTGAGATTGATGGCATTGTTCATAAGTTTGTTGCTGATGATAAGGCTCATTCTCAATACACAGGCATCTATAATTTTCTGAATCAACTGAATGAGCAAGTTGATTATGATTCTGTTCCAGTTGATCCATTCTTATAGAAATAGCTTAGCCTATTAACAATGAAGGGCAAGTCAGGACTCCCAAGCCAAGATATTGGTATGCATCTTTAAACCGTACTTGGCTTGTGCCTTTGTTAAGTTGCTGCAGCAGTTACCATTCCTGGCACTTGGCTTGTTGCAACTATGAAGGGCTTCAGCCCCTCTGGTACAGGTAATTAGTACTTCAAAAATTCCTTTTAATTCTAAAGTTTGAAATGAGCTGCCAGGCACTAGTTTGGAAAAGTTAAAATTTGACCCATGTGTATGACACAATTTGTTATTTAGCCCTATATTTCAATTTTTCCATATTTGACCCCTGTACTTTAATATGTTTTCATTATCAGTGCATCACATGCTCTGTTCTAAGTTATGTGATCAAACTATGTCCTCTAATTGAGTAAAGTTGTGTATTTGGGAATCACTAATGCAAGGTCAAATTTATGAAAAATTTAAATTTAGGGGTCAAATATGCCAATACTAAAATAGAGAGGGTCAAAATAACAAATTGTGTCAAAGTGCAAGTTTTAACTTTTACCCACTTGATTTTACTACTGCAAAAAATGGATCTTTTACCCCAAATGAATGCATTGGATATCCTGTTCGGTGGTTCCCAGCTTCATAGAGGCACTTTCTTTCTATTATTCAATTAAACAAACTATTTGTTGATTAGGCTTACCAGAAGAAGCTGTCGAGAAACTTTTATTTCCACTTGCCAATTTGCAATATTAATATTCATATATTTGTCAAAACCAGTGGGTTCCAATGTTGAAATTAGACGGTTTTGCTGATTTCTTGAATTGGGTCAGCAGAACAAAGAGCTGTGGTATGGCACCATTGGCTAGTGGGTCCAAAACTTTTCTACAGCTGCCACGTGTATGAGATGACCAAATAAAAAACAGTGAATAAGCAAGAAATTGATGATGATACCAAAGCTAAATAGCTTAATAAAACTCTCCACACCATCTCATGCCCATCGTTTTTGCAGTAAGATTGCACTAACAAACCACGTATCATCTCACAAAAATCCCAAATCAAATTTTAACTTCTTTTGTCATTTTCTTGAACCGTTTCTATCATCTTTTTCAAATAAACTATTAAGCTCTCACTTTGCCCTTTCTATGCTTTCTACCTTTGCTACTCTTACTTCAATTCATTACTCCTTTCTTTAACAATCAGTTCCTCAAGAATATGTCTGCCGTTGCCGGAATCTTTACAGCTCCAGTTGCTGGGTCTGGTTACCATGGCCTAAAAGCTAACTCTACAAAACAGCTATTCCCTGGTAAATATTCTGTTGCCTGGAGTCAGAAAACTGTCTCAAATGGCTCCAAGACTTACTGTATGAAGGTAATTAATATTTTTTGTTTTTTTTTTTTTAATCAAGAAATAGATCTGAATGTGTTTTACTGTCACAAATGGCTAATGATGTTCTGTTTTTTGTGTTTATCAAATTAGACATGGAATCCGATTGATAACAAGAAGTATGAGACTCTTTCCTACCTTCCTCCTCTTACTTATGACTCAATTGCCAAGGAGATTGACTACATGATCAAAAAGGGATGGATCCCTTGCCTTGAGTTTGATGAGGTAACATTCTTTGAAGCTTAATCAGATGCTATTTCGTGTTTAATCAGAATTTGTTTAGACAATATGCTGAAAGACTAATGGTGCTTCAATATTAGTTTAGAGTTTTAGATCTCAAACTATGGTGGCTGCAATAGTTTATTACCTGCACCAGTAAAATTAAAGAAAGGGCTAAAATACTAATAATTTTTGTTGCATTAGTTGGACTATCTATAGATTAAATAATTGTTTATTACCTCATGTGTTATATTATTCTTTTCGTATTCGGATCCAATTAACCAAATATTCTTTAGTTGAACAGAACTTAAGTGACTAAATTCATTTCATAGCTGCAAAAGTTAACATAGCTTTAAGTGATTAAAATTCATTTTAATTCAAACGTTTTGTGCAAATATGAGGAATTAAAATTCAAACGTTTTGTGCAAACATGAGGAATTAAACCCTAAACGAAGTTTAAGCGACTAAAATTCATTTCCACAAAAGCCAAGCTTTTTGATATAGTGTTTTTTTGCTACTGAAATTATTGATATTGTAAAGTTGTCCAATTTGAATTGGCTTTCAAATTTTTGGTAGCTGACGAAAGTTTAAAAGAGCTCCAAAGTTTGATAAATTTTTATAAAAGAAGAAAATTGTGAACAAATACAAAAACAGTGCTATTTATATTTTTTTTATCAAAGCAGTAATCTGCTGCTATTGAAAAGAAAAAGATATTTAATGAATTAAAATCTTCTCATACTTGTTTGTTGTTGTTTACGTACTGCAGCTGTTTTTTTGCCTATGGGACAACAAATAGCAGTTGTTTGAATCTGCTGTTTGAGGTGGACAAAGCAAAAAAACAGTTGGTTAAAAGGAAAACCAAACACCCAACATAGTACTATTATATGATTAGTAGTTAATATTGAATGAATGGGGTTGAATGGCAGATGGGACATGTACGTAGGGAGAATAGCAGGATGCCAGGATACTACGACGGGAGGTATTGGACATTGTGGAAGTTGCCAATGTTTGGTTGCAATGATTCATCCCAAGTTCTTAATGAAATCAATGAATGCAAAAAAACATACCCAAATGCATACATTCGTTGTTTGGCTTTCGACAACCAACGCCAGGCTCAGTGCATGTCCTTTATCATCCAAAAACCCCAACCTACTCCCTAATTTCTTCTCTGTGTTTGTACAAATAAAATATATGGTTGGTGCTTCGCTTTTGTTGCTCTTTGTTTTTACCTACCACCGTATGCTGACTTTAATGGAACAGATTGTTGCCCACATGGTTTGGGCAACGCCCACTGTTTCTGCTATCATAAATTAATAATCTCGTACGTCCATTATAATAGTATTTTTGGCTTTTTTTTCCCATGTCAGATGATCATGCAAGTATTCTCACACGCCTATTTTATGAGAAATTATAGAATACATCCAAATAATACATCATCTTTGTGCCAAGTCCATAAAAGAATACTAAACTAATATAGAAATTTTTATTTTTATAACTAACATACATAATTATATAACATTTGTTTATACATTTTACTAGAATTCTTTTAATTAAAATTGAAAAATTTAAAATAAATTTTCCTTATAACCCATGACAATATATAATTTCATACCTTAAAATATATAGACAAAAGTTAAGAACCTTAATATATATATATATAGAGTATAATATATAAAAATACAATCACTAATAAATTACCTAGTCTAACCTTTTTTATTACAATTTAGACGGTCAGAAGGATCTGTTTTTAATTGGACTCCCTGTACCTTAATGGAATAAGCCAGCATAACGTTAGCCATTTTTTCAAATACATATTGGATGGCTTTAAGGCCTAAAAATGGCCGAATCATTTAGCCCTGAAAATACGTCACGTTCAACACAATTACCAATTATAAATTTCAAGTATTAGTAACAGTGCACATTAGCCAAATACCGTTTCCATTTTTAAAATGATGATATAACTTGGCAGCCATTCGTGACGTAGTAGATTAACTTCTTGTCATAATCCTTAAGCTAACTTAGTAGCATAGTTACCACATCAATATAGCAGAGTGTATGCAGTTTTTCTATTATACTAAATGGTGTAGACCATGTGTTCACCACATCTTAAACCTCGTTTTGGATGAATCTTAAATGAATGCATGAAACTGCATTTTTTTCACTGTTCCCTGGTTAAAAAATGATTATGAAGAATAAATGCATATTGTAATTCAATCCTTGAATCTCAGTCACATTGATGTTTTTCCAGAACCAATTTCACCGCTTCACAGCCATCTCTATGGCCACCAAATCTCTAAACGTGACAACTAACAAAATACTTCATGATATAGACTCGCCATGGTTCTTACGACTAAAATGCCTCAACAAAAGGATGTACCTCCAAGCAGTTGCTTCAGTTTCAAATTTACTATTAGACAAAAAGATAAACCCCAAGTCAAAGGTGTGTTTGTTAGGAAAGAAGGGTAGGAGATGGATTGAAAGTGCAAACATGGAATGTATATAGATATCTAGATGTTCCATGAATTTTGCACTTTCCATCCATCTTTTTAGGAAACACGCCACAAGGGCCAAAACCCTCACCCGTCATGTTCTTGGAACAGAGGTCAAAAGCTCATCTTCATGCTCACAAAACAACTGCCACTACCTAGTCAAGTAAAATTACACAAATACATAATAAAATAGTCAGAAAAATCCCCACTTGGCATCCACAACACAAGTAATCCATCAGAGTGCTGACCTGAAGTTGTTCTCGAAGAAAATCATCCATACCCAGAAACAAAAAGAATTCGACAAGTCAATATGCTCCTGAGGCACAGCACTGTTGTGCATGAAGTTAGATGAATAATTTACATGTGTTACTTTTGATCATCTCATGTTGCAATCATAAGGTACATCATGTTGGACCCATCAATTCCAAAAGCAATCACTCTGAATTTTATGATGAGCAGTTAATTAAGTTAAGAGGAAAAAAAACACACTGACAGAAAAACCTATCTCATGGTAATGCAAAAGTTCAAGTCTTACAATGTCTGATCCTCCAGATGTGATTCAGCCATTTCAGTCACTATCAAGTCCCATCTCATGCTCAAAGATTCTACCATCTGTAAAGAAGCAGAACATTGATGATTAGGGTAGGTATGAAAATATAGAACTGAATGAAAAATAGGTCATTCAATTTTCAATCTTCTAGAAGTCCATAGAATAAGATAAATAGTTCAGAAAAAGTTATCCATACGTCTGTAAAACAGATAATTAGAAACTGGTATGAGAGTTGAGACCAAAGTTTGGGCCACAAGCTTTCAAGCTCAAGTTAATACTTCGCACACCAATTTTTCCTACCATAAGCAGCACAGAACTATTCTGCACCTCCACAAAGAAGACATCAGAATTCGAAACTCAAAACAGTTATCAAACTTTTTCGGATTGGGGGTTGGATTGATGGTTGAAACTTCAAAAGGGTGAACAAAATTCAGAGTAAAGAGACAATCAAAATATGCATACAAGTTCAGAAAACTTATGCAACTAGAAACCAAGACTACGTTTAGTAATATAGGCTCAGTCCTGGAAGGAGGAACTGTCAGGGTAAGGTGAATGTCATCACTACCATCACTGCTTGAAGTTTTAAACAAAATTCTTTCTATTACAGTATTTTATACATTCATTCAGTATTGAGGGTGCTAATAGGGTTGGGGACAATGAATAAACTAAAAATTTATTGCAAAAGACCCTATTACAAGAAAATGATATCTGCAGATCTAATATAGCTTCCACATTGAAAAAATCCCATTTCTACTCAAGGGAACAGGAGATTTGCATCGTCTCTCTGTATTGCCAAGAAAAATAGTCTCCCAAACACAAGAAGTGGTTTGAGAAAACAAGTAGGTAATCAAGATAAAAATCCTTCAGCAATACAAAGCACATAATCCTTCAAAAACACCACTCATTGCTTAACAAGTCCAAAAACTGAGGGTAAGTGTTTGCATACTCAAAGTAGTAGAAGGCATTTACTGATTCAGGATCGTTCTCACAAAGGAAGCATCTCAAAACCATAGCTCTTCTTGAATGTCACTTATGGTTAGAATTCTTTCCTCAAAACAAGTAACCAAGAAGTCTGAGCCTCCAATGTGGGCTCTATGCAAATTAAGATCTTCTATAATCAGTATCTTAAATAAAACAAGGTCCAATATAGATGTAAAAACTAAATGCCAAACTTACCATTTTTCATGATTCTTCTTGTGCCCATCCTCAGGTTTCAATTAAAGCTCTAACTCATTAAAAACTAAAAAAAATCTTGAAAACTCCAATCTCCAATCTAGAACTATCACATGACACCACTTTATTTGAAGACTTGTATAAGAATTTACAACACCTTCTCCATTCCTTGTCATTAAGAGAAACCTGAAGTTTTTATTCCTATAAGTAGTCCACATAGACAATCACACTTCACAGCACCAAGTATGGTCCCAAAGAAAAATCTCCAACAAACAAAAACACAAGAAATTTGCCTAACTTTCTTTTTTATTCATTCTTCATACCAGCAAATGTGAAATGGGTACGATTAACGTATTTAGGGCTTCATAATTAGGAAGATACACTGAAATTATTTCAGTTAGATTATTTGGATATTTTGAGTATTTGGAGAACAAAGTTGCTATAAACATGTGTCTAAGAGAGGTCAAATCCAACAAGGGTATTGAGAGTAAGATCAAGCCAGCATTTATTTTCATAACAAATGCAAGAAACTAGCATTAGAGAATCAAATTTATGAAAGGCTGCCCAAAGAATTAAATCTACGATTCTACAAATTGTGAAACACAAAGGCAAAAAAGTTTTTATCTTTTATTATTTCGTCAATCATTTATTATTTACTTAACTAAGTTAAAGAAATTTCAGAACCCTGTAAAAAGGAAAAAGACAGAGAAAAGAAAAAGACTTGAGAGGTTTGAAATGTGTGGGTGCTAGAAATGGGTAGATTGTCTATGATAGAGAATGGCCTAGCCCATTAGTTCAAACTAGGAAGGGCACTTTGATTTTGAAGAATAGCTTAGAAGAAATGAAAAGTGTGAGCTGTAAGGCATGAATAGTCTCTTATTTCAGGAAAACAAAGTCTTTTGGGCTTTTCATGTTAAACTTTAGAACAAGTCCTACAGTCCAAGTGCAGCCAATTTATATCAAATAATATTAATAAAAAAAAGTAAAAACAATTTACACTTGCTCCACTACAGAGTAATAAAATTCTCACTCAAGCTCTTTTATCATCTAATCATGTGGTTCCTCGTGCGTTCGACACTAGCATTATATCTCTCATTTCTAGAAGTGTTTTAGAAAATTTATTTTCACCTCAATTCTCCAGGGCCGCTGCCTTTTTTGCACCATCCACCTAAGGCAATACAAGAATATGTTGCCTTAGCTGCGCCTAGGGCTTTTAATGACATTGCTTCAGATCAGAGTATGCTGAAACGGCTGTATGTCTTAGGAACTAATCATGAACATGTATAACTTACATACAAATTAAAATTAGTTTCATATAGAAGGCCTAGAAACAAATGTGATGTGGGAATAAAAATGACATCCTTCTTATTTCTCCAGGAAAAGAATTCCTATTAAAAATGGACAACAAGAATCTATATTCAGATTTGGATATTTCAAGAAGGGAGAAAAATCAGCCAAGATAACTCATATTATACCAATAATTGTATCAAAAAGAAAATTGTTAAAGCAGCAAATAACCAATAATACAAAATAATTCATAACATGTAAGTAGCTCAAAACAAATTTTGCTTCATGTAGCCATTGGCAACAACAGCCCATAAGTAAGCTCCAAGAATATTTAACAATTTAATAAAAGTCCACAAAGGAAAAAGATCCTCAAAGAACAGAGATCTCATGGACAAAGCACACAACACACAACCCTAACAAGTTATGCAAAAACTCGCAATGCTTCTAGTTCAAATAAACAAGAAAATATACCTTTCCAACAATATTCTACCTTGCATCGATATTCATCCAATATAAATTTCCATTTCTCCATGCTCAATCAAGCAACCATCAAACACAATATACACATATATTACAAAGCAAAAGTATTTATGCCTAACAAATTTGCAGAATCCAACAATATTAAGAAAAAAAAAAGGAACCATAACCCTGTCAATGCCAGAAATGTATCATGTGCAAATTTAAAGAATTGAAAACACCAAAAAAAAAAAAAAAAAAAAAGCCTGACTAATTAAGATCCAATGAAGCAGTACAAATGCCTATAGCCTCTGACTAGGCGCATTTAAAATTGTATGAAACTACAGGAATCATAGCAACTGATAACAAAGAAAAAAATTCCAAACGTAAAATCCTGACCTTGCCACATTAGAAATAGGAACAAATTAGCGATTCCGCTCAGGAGGCAATGGCCGATTGAATCCTCCCCTGCGGTTCATATACTGTCTTGGCTGCCTCTTCGTAACCATTCTCACTCCACTTACGTCCGCACCAGGAACCGGCTTCCCCTTGGTGGAATCGAAGCCAACTGGAATCCCTAACTTCTTCATCATCTCAATCTCGTTCTCGTCTCCCATCCCACCATCTATTTCTCCATCTCCACCACCACTGTTACCGTTACTAACACCTTTCTCCAACTGCTCTCTTGCTATCCCGTCAACGAAATCAGACACAGCTGCCCTTTGCCTATCCCTTTCCCTGTCTTTATTATCTCTACTATCTTCAGTATCATGACGGTGACGTTTTCGAGGCGGCGACGGGGACGGAGTGCGGTGGTGGCGATGGCGGCGGTGAGAACGAGCCTCGGGAGAGCGTGAGCGTGAACGATAGCGGTCCGGGGAGCGAGTGGAGGAGCGTGTGTGTCTTGACCGGATTCGATCAGGTGAGCGAGTACGGGAGCGAGTGCTGCGATTACGGTCTCTATCACGGTCGCGGTCATCTTTGTCACGGCGTCTTTCTCTGTCTCTATCCCGATCTCGATCTCGATCTCGATCGCGCTCCCGTTCTCGTTCCCGGTCTCTGTCGCGGTCGCGGTCGCGCAGTTTCTCTCTGTCTCCCATGGCAGCCGGGTAATTGGAGTCCAAGTATGTGTGATTGTGAGAGGTTTCGAAGGGGTTAAGACTTCAGATTTTAGCCCCTGAACGCAATTTGGATACCCATTGTGTAAAATGTTACCAATCAGTCCTTTTTCTTTTCAAAATTTACCTATTGAGTCCACGACCGGTGCTAATGGGATCTATTGTAGTCCGAACAGTAAAGAGTTGAAATTTTGTCATGTTTAGAGTTAAATTTTCCAACCGAAAAAATTTATCATTTCTAGGTAAGTAATATATAAATTCTAGGCCAAATACATATGCGGCCCCTTCAACTTATATTTTTAAGCCGTTTGGCCCCTTCAACTATTTTAGTAATTTATCTAATCCCTCATCTAAAAACCAAATACATACGTGGCCCCTTCAACTTTTATTTTTGAGCTGCTTAGCCCCCTTAACTATTTTAGCGACCTATTTAACCCCTCATCTATTTCAAAGTGGTATTTTTATATACTTGAATGCTGATGTGTCGTATAACCTGGAAGTAAGAGAAATCTCAGCGCGTTTAGGATGAAGTTTACTATTTTTATAAGGGTAATATTATATAAATATTATATAAAAAAAAATTATCTGCATTTTTTTCTCCCTTGCTCCTTACTTTGGTTAAACTCTCTTCGTTCTTCTTTGTTGTCTCTTCTGGAATCATATTTCTTCCTCCTCTTGAGTTTTATTAATTGCTGGAAAATCTTCACTTCATAAGAGTTTGTAATATTAATTAAATAGAAGATGGTTTTACAGCATGTGTCCTACATGTCTTTAGTGTTAGACGAGTGTAATGCATGATACTTTATTGTGTCTGGTTATGTCCACTCAAAGGTTTAAAAATACCACTTTAAAATATATAAGGGATTAGATATGTCACTAAAATAGTTGAGGGGGTTAAGCGGTTCAAAAATAAAAATTGAATGGGCTACGTATGTATTTGACCTTTAGGTCAGGGGTTAGATAGATCGCTAAAATAGTTCAAGGGGCCAAACGGCTCAAAAGTAAAAATTAAAGAGGCCGCGTATGTATTTGATCTAAATTCTACTATAAAATATCATCAAGATCCGTGGTTTACTTTGACCTTAAAAATGGATAGAATTACGATTACTAAAACTTTATTATAAATAATTTATTAGTTTTAATGCTTTTTTTTATAATTAATTTCTACATTATATATTTTTATATATTAGATTAGTTAATATTCATATTTTTAAAAATAATTATATACTAATGGAATAAAATAAAGAAAAGGAATGATCAGAATTCATGATAATAATTAATATTAGTTGAAAGTTTTACGTATTTAATATTCCATCCGTTTTTTATTATATGATGTTTAAGATTATTCACTAAAACCAATGAAGTATTAATTAGGTTACTAAAATGAATAATTTACCCTCAATACTTCTCTCCGAAAACTCTATTTTTCATACAAAAATTCTCTTTCTTTTTTAATTAGTAAAGCTTAATGTAGTATTTTTTGTATTAAATAATAAACCCCTCTCATACTTTAAATAAAGGCAAATATGAGAAAACATGGTTAAAAAATACATTCGTAATGTAAAGTGTCAAATAAAAATAATAAAATAAAAAACCTAAAACATCATATAATAAAAAACGGTGTGAATAATAAAAAATTATAATTGAAGTTTTTTTGGAAAAAGGAAAAAATCATCAGACAATGGTAATTAAATAGTTACCTGCTCTATCTCCAACCATGTTATGCAGCCTTTCAGTTTTTTCAGTTTTCGTGTTTGTCTTTGCGGAAGAAAACTGAGTCTTTATGGCAATCAATTTTTATCAATTTTTTTTTTTTTCTAAAAACAGGGTGTTTGCTATTGTTAGACCGGTAATTAATTTCTGGTCTAATTAACTTTTCCACCTTTTTTTTTTTTTTTAAGAGTAATTAATTAATTAATTAAGTAGTTAGTTATTTATTTGTTGGGAAATGTACGGGCAAGACAAGTTAAGAGTCCGACAATTTGAAGAAAGTGACAATTTGTCAGGAAGTGGCAAAGAATGACAGAAAAGTTGAAAGGTTTTTTGGTAGTTAAAATGCTAGAATTAGTGAAAGTAGTAGATAATAACTTGCTAAGATGTAGAGGTTTTCAAACAACTACTTTAGCACGATGAGCATGCAGTTATTTCTTCCTCTTTAAATGTCAAAATCAAAGGCATAAGAAAAAATCACAGACATAATCAACACAACTCTACTCAAACAGAGTCAAATTTTTATATCAAATTTTTTATTTATTTCAAGCATTTTTGTCAAAGAATCATTTCTTATTTTTTGAATTTCCCTGGGAGAATCCTTAGCAATTTATATTACTTCACTCTATCAGTTTATATTTTCAGCAATTCAATTCAATTCAATTCCAACGTTATTTCATTTAAGTAGCTTAATCTTGACATTGTTATTTCAATTAATCTAGTTATAGAGTTAATTGGGAAGTTTAAGCTTTTTCAATCGTTTAATTAGAAGTTAAATTTTGATCCAGTTTTATAATTTTCCTCCAAAATTATTCGCACGCTCAAATTTAAAAAAAAGTAAAAAACAAATACGTAGAAATTATGTTCATGTATACTTGATATGCATAGAAACCCATATTTCTTCATAAAGTTATTACTACCTGAATCATTGTTGGAAACTATAATAGTAGTATTTTGACGTATTATGAGCACAAAAGTTTTCGGGATGTGATTTGCTGGTAAATGCAAGTTTGTATTTTAAAAGTTGGCAAAAAAAGGTACGATAATTTTTTTTATTTACAAATAAATCCCTCGTGACTAACAAACAAAGTTATAAATCCAATACACACTTTAAAAATTGTCTAATATTTTGGTTTTTTAGCTAAATTTTTGCACACTGGTTATTATAAATATAATGAACATTGATAACAAAGGTTTGAAATTTTTTATAAAAGCAAGCATTTTTCAATTAAATAATAGAAAAATGAAAAAAATCATAAAAAAATTAGACAATGGGCAAAAAAAATATTTATATATTGATGAATAATTTTTAAATAATATGGGTAAACTATTCAAATGTTAGATGATAAAAAATTGTTGAGTTTAATACATATCGAGTTAACAGTATGAACATAGGTACTTTTACCCCATCCTCATGCAAATCTCAACGATTTCTTCCGTTTATCCTCTTAATATTTTGCTCATATTATTTATGAATTTTTTTTTTATCACAATTTGAATATTTCTTGGGAATAACTCTATTTTTTGTGAACTTTCAATTATTTGCTTTATCTAATTAGAAAAATACATGCACTTCTCGAAAATCGTATAGTTTTATTACTAAGGTCAATTGTATTTATATCACCCAACGTATAAAAGTTTAGCCCAAAATCTAAAAGATATAATAGTTTTTAGAAGGTATGTTGGATGAATATCTCTATTGTCAAACGTTGTAAACATAAATTTGAGTTTACCAATTTTTAAAACGCAAATCTGTGTTCGCAAATCTGACAAACCACATGTACTTTGTTGTACTTTTCCTAAAATTTTAATTTTAAAGCAGTTCCACATTTTCGAAATATTTTGGATACGCAAAACTCTTATAAACTTGTAGAAAACGTTTAAAAGTCACATTTTCATACGTAATTTTGAAAGATTCGAAACTCTCCTTTTTATAGAATTTAAAAATTAAAAATTAATTTTACCCTTTTTTATGTTCCTTGCATGTAATTTTTTTATCCTATAAATATAAAAAGAATAAAACTGCATCATATTTTTCAAACTTGTGAACATACTCTTGCATTTATATTGTCTACACATTCCTTCCGTGTTTTTCTATCCTATATTTTTTTAAATATCGTTTTCCGGTATCCATTTCTGTTTCCATATCTATATCTATTTTTATTTTCATGCAACATAAATATAATCAAATGCATTTTATGTGTAGTGTTATGTAATTCTCATAATTTTTTTTTTCATTATCAAAGAAAATTTATGAGAAATTTATCTTAAGTCTATTAAATTTCATTAAATGGATAATATTTGGTTCAAAATTTTTTTATAGAATGATAGGTCCGGGAATGAGTGCACTTCCACGTGGATATTGTGGACTGAAGGACCATCTGCTTCCACAAAAAAGCTGAATGGCTGCAATAAAGAGAAGGTAAGGACCCGGTGACCTCCGGATCCACTCCGATGCTTAAGTCAAAATTCTTAAAGAAAAATGGGAGGAAAAAAGGAATGAAAGAAAGTGAGGAATGAGGATGAGAAGATTTTAGATACCTGTAGGGTTTCCTACAGTTCTTTTTATACTCGATCAGGACGTGTGGCCTTGTCAGGTTGTTATGTATGCCCCTCTCTCATTGGTTGGGCATAGGCTCCTCTTGGTCCCCTCTAGCGTACCCATGGGACAGACTTACTCTGTGTTTGTCCCCGCTGTGTGTGTTTCTGGTACAAGATCCTATCCTTACACATGGACAGTGAAAGCCGGCTCACCCATATCTTTACTAAAAGATAGCCCACTTGGGTCACAAGGTGCTAAAGCGATTCCACATGCTTCCCATTATCGGCCTGTTTCCTTGATCCACTTGGTCAACTTTATAAGTGCCTCCTCGGCAACTTTCTCTGACGACCGGATGGAGGGTGGAGGTAGCTTCGGCGAGGTACTAGGTTGTTAATGGGGATCATCTATGAAGGACGTGGTAGGTGACCGTGTAGGACATACGGTAAGTTTAGGACTCGGTGTTATCAGGAGTCCCCCCCGGGTGAAAAATTTAAACTCTTTTAAGGGTTTTTTAGCGGTAGGTTTGTGGGAGCCGAGGAGTCTCTTGGGCCTTGTGCATCCAACGCCTGGGCGACAGGTGTCTCCTTATTCAAGCGGTGTCAGAGCACGTCTTTTCACCTGCCCATTTATCCTTTTCCTTTAAAAAGGTAAGGAATTGTTTCTTTTTCTTCTTCATCTTCAAAACTCCAGAGAAAGAAAAATTTCCTTTCACGATTTCCTGGCATTTCGGTCCGCCTATTTCTCCTTTGCTTCTTCGATTTCTTCGATTCCCAGTAAGTTTTCTTCCTCCAAGTTTTAGTTTTGTGTTTTTTGATTTCTGCGATTCCTGTTTTGGATGGGATTTTGTTTCCCTGCCCTATTCGTCTTCTTTACTTTGTCTAGTTTTTTTGTCTTCTTTTTGTTCCTTCTGCTTGGTTTTTGGCTTGTATTGGGTGACATGAGCTCTTCAGTGACTCTTAGCGACCTAGGTTCAGATAGTGGAGAGTTTGAGGAGTTGATGAATTCTAGGAATTGCCCTAGGGCTGCTACTGACACCAGGGGTTTTGGCTTCAAAAGTGTTAGTAACAAACCTTCTCGCTGTCTCCTGGATCCAATAGATCTAGAGGATTATAGGGAACTTACTACCCCCAATCTGCCTAGTCCACCTCTTTCCTCAGGAACCGAATACCGGCTGACGACCTCCTCTGAGTCTGGTTCTCCTACTCCAGCGCCCCCTGTTGGTGCTGAAGAGGTGGGCACTTCAGTCCTGCCTGCTATGATGGTTGATCCGCCTGCTGAAGATCCAATTCAGGTGGATTCTCCTTCATTCGACATCATCCGGCCTAGTCCAGGTAGAGCTAAGGGTAAGAGAATGACTCCTTGTATAGAGGAGATGGTTTCTGAAATCCATAGTGGCCACATAGAACTTCACTGGGAGATATACCCTTGGCTGCGCAGTTTTAGGGTCATTCTGCCTTCTAGCAACCAACGTGTCCATAAACCCCCACCTGGCTATTTTTCTATTTATATAGACCAGATTTGATCCAGCTTCTCCTATCCTCTTCTAGCCGGTATTTATGATATCCTCAGTAATTGGGGTTTGTGTCCAACTCAAATCCATCCGTAACTCCTGGGGGGATATTTGCGCCACGTACTGGTTGTGTGAGAACCTAGGGTTCCCTTTAAACGTCGCCTTCTTTCGGAAGTTGGCTACTCCCAAGTTGAACTCTGGGGAGGACAACTACCAATTGTCTAAGAAGGGAGACTTCTATACTCTTCAGGGATAGATTTTCCATTTGTTTTCCCAGGCATGGACCCAACTAATGTTCTTACTCGCGTTATAGCGCAATCGAAGAAAAATTTGATAAGGGAACCGTGTCCCAACCTTGAGGAGTTTCAACCCGATTCCGGTAGTTCTAGTAAACAATCGGCTGTCAAAAGGCAGCTAAAGAGAAAGAGGGCTGCTTCCGCTGGGGCCGAGCAGGCTTCTCACTCGGTGTGTTCAACTGTACTTTTTCTCATCTTTCCCCTTTTTCTGTTGTTGACTAACCCTGTTATGGTTTTTTTTTACTTGATCAGGTGCCAGGTGCCATATCCGCTGCTTCTGGGCCGTCTCCTCTCCCTTCTGCTCTTCCTCAGCACTGGCTGCGAGGGAGGGAGGGACAAGAGGTGTGAATAAGGGACTCGACCATTCAGTCAAAGCTGAGGTCTAGATTTCTTCTCCCGGCTAACAGGAATGAGTTTAACCGCTTGGATGACTCAGCCGCCTTCTCTATGTGCATTGCAGATTTTTCCTCTGTAAGGATTCATCTATTCTTCACCTCCTCTCCTTTCTTCACCCTTTTGTTTACTCGGTTAATTGGTGTGCAGGCCTTCTCGAGAGTGGTCGAGTTAAATGATTATGTGTCAAAGGCCGGCAAATTAGCTAAGGAGAAAGAGGCGGCGAAGAAGAAGTTCAAAGAGACTCTTCTGGCCTTAGAGGCAGAGAAGAGTAAGTCATGGGAGCAGGGCAAAGAGATCAATGACCTGAAGAAGCAGCTGAAGGATGAGAATGCGGCGCACAAGCAGACCATATAGAAACGCAATGCCACCCTTATAGACTCCATACAAAAACTTTTTACTTTGGGAAAGATGTAGGTGCAGCGGGTCCTTGCTGCATGTCAACAGATCCATGGGGATTTGGCCTTGGATCTGGAATCCATTGACTTTCCCTTTTACAATGAAATTCTTGCTGCCAATCCTAGTGGAGAGGAGATAGCGGGGTCTCCAGTAGAAGAGGGAGAGGACCCGGATGGTTTGGGAGGCAACTGATCCTCTTTGATTTATAGATTTGGGCCTTTAGTCGGCTCTTCTTTTTTTTTTTTTTTTTTTTGAATGTATCTTGTACATTTTTTATTGAATGAATGAACTTTTTGTCTGATCTGAGTGCCTTTATCATGAGCTTCTTTTTCTGCCTGAGTTAATTTGCCCGGCTTGTTCAATTGAATGTTTTAAGCTTTTAGCTTTGTGCCAATTTTTTTCACTCAGTCTGAATTTGACCCGAATTAGGGTTATTATATTTTTTTTATTTACTATTCCGATTAGTCGGCTTTAGAGCTTGGCTTTGTGTTGAAGATATTCATTCGGTTATGACCGACTCCTAATTTGGAGATTTTGATGGTTTAAAAGATATTTTTATTTATCTTTTTATGTTACATCTTAGAGGGCATCCCCTGATAAGTCTTACAATTTGGAGGTGCTGCCTCGTTAAAAACCCTGCTATGGAAAAACCCAGTGGGAAAAATCCGATAGCGGGAAAAAAGAGTGCAGCCCTTTTTTTCCTTCTAACTACTTTCAGGTGGGAAATACTGCTGTGAGCATAGGTTTTTTCCAGACCTCGGTGATGAAAGCTACTGTTACCTTTTTCATGGATAAACATGAAGTGGATTCAGACCGACCGGGATAACGTCGGAAATGTCCCAGATAGCCCGAAGGTGTGTGACAAGTCCTAGTACGGAACCTCGAAGAATTCGAGTGAGTATTTTAAGAGAACCGAGGAAAAGAATGAAAAATAAGTGAAAATGGCCTTTTCTGGACATTACAGCCGCTCGGCTGTAAACTACAACCACGCAGCTGTAATCTTCATATTCCCTTTTTTTGGTCAAAATCAGCATTTAATTCAGTTTTTAAGCAAAATAGGCATTTTGGTCGCTACAGCGGCTCGGCTGTAACCTACAGCCGTGCAGCTGTAGTCTATAGGGGCGCGGTTATAACCTACAGCTGCGCGGCTATAATCTTCATATTTCCTTTTTTAGTCAAAATCAGCATTTAATTCGGTTTTTAGGCAAAATAGGCATTTTGGTAGCTACAGCCGCTCAGCTGTAACCTACAGCCGCGCGGCTGTAGTCTACAGGGGCGCGGCTGTAACCTACAGCCGCGTGGCTGTAAGCGTCAGTTTTCTTTTTTTTGCTGAAATCAGCAATTAATTCTGATTTAATACCAAAAAGGGAGGTATTTAAACATCCTAATCCGGGATTAGGGTTAAGAGTGGTAGAAAACTAAAAAAGAAAAAAAGAAAGAAAGGATTTTTGGAGAGAAAGACACCATCACTTAGATTTTTCTAGGGTTCTTAACACAATTAAAAAAAAAAGAGTTGCACCTAAAAAAAAAAAAAAAAAAAGAAGAAAACAAAGATAATCTTAAAAGAACACATAACAACCAATCCTTTAATCTTCTTCGTGGTTCCGTTCGGGCTTCGGAAATCGCGCTCTGTTCGAGTTGTTCGTGACTCCAAGCACTGGAACACAGACAAGGTAATCTTCTGAGAGGCCTTAAAAATTGGTTTTGTTCATTCTTGTTGTGATTTGATTGTATGTTTTGAGTTTTTTTACTATTTTTGGGAGTTTTTCCGGCTACAGCTGCCCCACTCATAATCACAGTCGCTCTGCTGTAACCTACAGCCGCGCGGCTGTGACCTATAGGGGCGCGGCTGTAATACCATGTTTTGAGTTTTTTACGATTTTTAAGAGTTTTTCCGGCTACAGCCGCCTCACTCATGATCACAGCCGCTCGGCTGTAGATTACAGCCGCGCGACTGTAGTTGTGGCAAAATCACTAAATTTGCAAAACGATTTTCAAAAATAAGAAAACACACTGGAATCGATTCTGGAGCATTACAGCAGCCCAGCTGTAAGCTACAGGGGCACGACTGTAACCTACAGCCACACGGCTGTAATAGAGGCAGAGTTACAGTTTTGCCCTTTTGGGCCCTAAACTTGTAATTTTGCATTCTTTTCTCATTCAAAAATGAATTTTGGCGTGTTTGCATACTTTTGGACCCTAGATGGATGTTTGATTTAGGCCCACACACGAACGGGACCCCTGGGTCCCGGGATATCCGGCCCACTAAAGTTGAAAAAGTGCATGTAAATGAGCCAAACCGCTTTTAAAACTGATTTTTTATCCATAAAACCTACAGGGCGTTTAAAAAACCGTTTTCCAGGTCTAACCGGGTCGACCGATCGGGTCGACTTGGTTACCCCCTTTGCATAATCCCATTTCCTAAAATACCCATATTCTGTCCTATATGAGTCCTTAGTGTGATTTATTTATCTGTGCTAACCATATTTGGATGCAGCTTTTATTTTTGCTTTATTTTTACTTTTGAATGTATTTTATAGATTATCCCGTGTATCTAGGTGATTATATTTTTAGATTATCGTGTATAATAGGCGGCTATAAAAGGTGAGGATGAGAGTTTTCTTTTTCTTGGGTTGTATAATTTGGCCTCTGGTTTATTTTTCCGCACTTTTAC
This sequence comes from Euphorbia tirucalli, assembly GCA_039660915.1. NCBI lineage: Eukaryota > Viridiplantae > Streptophyta > Magnoliopsida > Malpighiales > Euphorbiaceae > Euphorbia > Euphorbia tirucalli. The sequence goes on along the minus strand of CM077634.1, from coordinate 19,041,404 downwards.
TTTTCCGCATTTTTATTTTGGTTTTATATTTATGTCATATATATGAGCATTGGCTAATAATAAAAGAAGAGATAAAATGAGAAGAATTAAGTGAATGAAATGTCATATTATGAAATAATAATTAAAAATTAGTGAGGATTAGTAGATATGTTGCCCGAACCTCGAATCTCTGGATTAGGTACTGCGTCTACACTTGGTAGGGAGCTGTACCAGAATTTCCCGGATGAGCTGATCCGAGTGGCGACTCCGTATCTAATCTCGAAATTCGTGTTTCGAGATCTTTAAGTTAAAATGGGATTTTCTAAAAAGCTTGTTTTCTAAAATTCATGCCTGAAATAAAGTTTTCTACAAAAAGACTTTTCCAATAAAATGAAAGATTTTTCTAAGAAAGATTAAAACCCGTTTTCAAAACCAAAACATCAACACCCAAAAAGAAAATCCCCGGTTCCCGCTTCACCGCGCGTTAGGAAAAAGGTCGTCCGCTCACAGTGGCTACTCTGCTAGGGATTAACGGTTTCTTCAAAAAAAAAAGTTTTCACAAAAACTTAAGGAACTTAGGCAACAATTGATGTATATCCTCACTTATAGTTGATTCTTAAATCGTAACTCATTATTTCATTCACATTGCATAAAGCATTTGCATAAAGCATGACATTTTCTCTTCCTAAATCCCTCCAACACTCATTTAAGCCCGGTTTATTTCCAAAGGTGACCTACCTCTTCCGCTAGGATTGGAGGCACCCGAGGGGGTAAACCACTCATAGCCTTGTACGAACCCCTTCGTTTGAACCCTTGAGTGGGGAGAAGTGAAGAGTATATTTTCGCTATAGGAACCTGTACGACTCTTGGCTTGATCATACCTTCATGTAATGGCCTAGCAACTTCCCCTTAGGATTTCCAAAACATATACTTGAAAAATGGACATTGAGAGTACGCCTTTGGTATCCCCGGTTGATGCCAAAGAGACCCAATACCTAGGAAGAATGCGAGACCAATCGAATGGAGTAATAAGGTTGGAAGGGTGAGCATATTGTTGCATGTGCTAACGTTTGTTCTATGGTGGTTCCATTGTTGACCTTTACATGCAACATCAAACATGCATCATTCGTGCATTTTCTAACCACTTTTTTTTTATATATGCATCCATTTGCAAGCATCACCATATGTGTGCTATTATACTAACCATATTTTCGTGCAGCCACAACATCTTACTCGTGTATCATACACATCTTATGTGCCCGCATATCATAAATCATACATGACATCATCTCATGTGTCATGCATTCTAACCACTTTTTGTGCAGCCATTTGCATTTTTGCATGACATAGGCATCCACATCATTTCATTTCATTAAAAATGTAAGGATGTTCTAAGTATGTCCTTCACGACCATTTCATCTTATATCATGTCGGGAGTCCCCAAGGCTACCCGTACTCCGCCTGTGCACTAGTTTGCATTTGGGCCATCCCATTACATTATTAGAAGACCACAACGGTCTTAGGCTTGCATTTGTGTGACGGACCACACGACATCATCACATCTTGATCATTCACATCTGGTGTCATGGAGACGCCTTCGTTTTGCTTGCGTGTCCCAATCCATATCGGATTGTTACATAACATCGACAACCCATTTGAGGTACTCCACGAGTGCTAAGCTAGTTTTCATATTAAGACATTTCATAGCATTCCTAAATCATGTAAGGTGTTCCACGAACACCGAAATGCTGTCTGTGTTTTGACTCGCACGTGACTTGTATGTGACATCACTTCATGTTAGATGCCATAAAAGCATCGAACATCTGTCTGCGGGACGGTTCCCTCAGGACCATTTCATGTCATCATATTGACCTACAAAGTGTCAAGCTTTTGTCCATGTGTCGGTACACATGCGACCATTTCACAACATCCCCCAGGTGCCCCAAAGGCACTGAACCTCTGTCTGTGTGATGGCTCGCACGTCACGTTATTGCATTGTCTTTTGTGTAGCATAGGGTATACTTGGAACATCCGAAGCAAGAAAAAGAAAAGCACTAAAACCATCTTCAGCATCATCCATATCCATGAGACATCATCCGAACATGAGCGTAAAAGCACCATTTAGAGTGTCGAGTCTAGGACCACGACATCCATCCGAAACTCTAATCTTATGTTGGTTGTGCAATTTGGAGTCGCATCTCGAGAAGGTTAGTTCGAGTTGAGTTAGAACCAAACACCCCAGTTCAGTTAGTTCGATCAAAACTGATCACCGTGGAGGGAATCAGTTCAGGGTCAGATTCAAATAGGGAGTTTGAAGTGCAGTTGCATACCCTACCAGTTGACAGCCAGGTTTTATTGGAAGAGGTCAATGGAACAGAGATGGCTAAAGGAAATAACGGAAACAATGGGAACAACGGGAACAATGGAAACCTGCCTTTTGACATGGCTGCCTTTATGAGGAGCTTCTTAAGCTCGGATGAGTTCAGAGTCACTCTCAGGGAGCAAGTGCAGGCGGTGATAACCACTCTCCCTATTCAGGTTGTCCAATCGGCCCAAATGTAAGATGGGAGTGGGGGACAATAGTTTGTCCAAGTTACCAACAGTGCTGGAGGAAGTCTTCCTGGGGGGATTGGCCCAGTGGTAAACCAGAGGGAACCCAATCGGCAGTCGGAAGAGGATGAGGCCTTTAAAAAGGTAAGGGAAGCCTCGATTGGGACGATGCTAGAGAAGCGCCTCAATCAGAAATTTTTTGATATTGAAGCCATGCTACCTAAGCTGAAGGAGATGGTCCACTATAACCCTGTTAAGTATGTCGACCCGACTACTTTGATGGTTGATGGAGGTGAGCCGCTCCCAGCTGGTTTTCAGATGCCTTACCTGCCTCCGTACACCGGAGAGGGCTCACTGGAAGCCCACTTTGACAGTTATGTGAGGTTGATGACTAGAATGGGGATTGGAAAGGGTCATCTGTTGAACTTGTTTCCAACTACTCTGAGGGGTGCTACGGCAAAGTGGTACATGAAGGTGCCCATACACACTCGCTCCACCTGGGAAGATTTATCTGATGCTTTTGTGAAGTAGTATGCCTACAACACCGAGACTGAGACAACTCTCGAGGATCTAAAAAGGATCCGTCAGAAGCCGAATGAGTCTTTCCCATTTATTACAAACGGTGGATGGACGTGCAGGTTTTGGTGGATGGGGCACCAAAATTAGAGTCGCTCATCATGAAGCTGGTAGATGGAGGTCTTTCCCAATACAAGGACAAGATGAAACTAAAGAGATTCCACTCCTTTAATGAGGTGGTGCAGTTTGCCAAATGTATCGAGCGATACGAGGAAGAGGAGCAGAGGGGCAGACAGAGTTCGGGCCCCTACAGAAGCAATCAGGGGTACTCTCAAGGGTACAAAGGCAACAGCTCTAAGGCTACTCCAGTGGGGTCCAATGCTAAGACGACTCAGGGTGCAGCCCCCATTGAAATGCAATGGGAGGATGTGGCCACCGTGAACCTGGGAAGACAGACTCCTCAAAGGGTCACTAGTCCGTGGGCTGAGTCAGTAAGCTTGATCTATGCTAATGTAGAAAAGCTGATCTGTTGCAGAGTTTGAGGCCATTTTCGCCTCTAGCTGAGGTAGATAAAGACAATTTCTGCTCTTACCATGTGATGACGGGTCATCGTACAAATGAATGCACCCAGTTGATTAAGGCCATCAAGCAGTTAGTCGCTGACAGAAAGATTATCGAGCCGGCTTTGAAACCCAGCATTCAGAATAATCCCTTGCCCAACCTCGGATGATTCGGCTCCACAAGACATTGAGGACCATGACGCTGCAATAAAGAGAAGATCCTCCGCATGTGGAGGCGATAGTCATTTTGATGTTTTAATTTGTTTCATCTTCTTATTATTATCAATTATCATGTGAACAATTCAACCTCTCAGTGTTTAATTTAATACAATTTGATTTCAAATACTTGTGCAATATTTTTCGGATGGAACTGTGTATGCATCCAAACATTCATTTAATGCCTTTAACACACAGGATGCATCAATGCATGAAATGAATCTAGGGACAGATGATGACCCAAAAATGATATCCGTCTCAAAAGACCTCACGCCTGATGAGAGGAAAGAAAATTAAAAGTACCACAAAAGCATATGGAAATCTTTGCTTGGCTGTACAGTGTCGTGCAGGGGTTGACGGAGAAATTACTGAACACCAAGCTCCAAAGGATTCAAAGATGAAATCAATCAAGCAGGAGCTCTGTAGACTCGAATGGGCATGGCTCCATGGTCGCAACTGCCAACTACTTCTCAGAGTGGGTAGAAGCGGAGTTATATATGAATGTCACCGACCAAAAAAAAAAAAAGCATTATCATGTCATGACCAATAATGGCCTACAATTACAAGGGGCAAAGATGGAGCATCATTGATTATCTTAGCATCTCCCACAAGCCAATGGGGCGGTAGAAGCGACTCACAAGGTTCCGTCCAAATGACAATCACCTATAAAGGATAGGCCGATATGCTGTCATTTGTCTTGCAAGGGCACAAAACTAGCATCAGAGCAGGCACTGAAGAAATGTCATACTCCTTAGCCTATAGGATGGAAGTGATTCCACCAGGGGAGACAGAGACCAAGTAGTCAACCCCATCAACCCAGACAAGCCAAGGCACTATTACGTGTTAAAATAATAATAATAATAATGAAAAAATAAAAAAAGGGTTCGATGGGTCGTAAACCGAGAAGGCGATACATGCAAAAATTAGGACAGTCCAATGGATCGAAAACCAAAAAGGTGGTCCATGCAAAAGTTAGGACAGAGAGGCGAGCACCATAAGTGGGAAAATCTACAAACACCAGTTGGTGGCAGGCATAGGTTCAGTTGAGACGGATACCATTACTGATTCTGTCCTTAGCTTCATTTCATCTTTGATGTGCATTGTGTTAAAACATTATAAATGAGTGAATGAATGAATGCCGGTTTTATGTTCAGGTTAAATGTCCCAAGTCTGCTTGAAATTGAATTCGTATAGATGTGCACATTTTCTATTTACATGCATCTCACTTAAAAAAAAAGAGTCTGATAGATCGAAAACCCGAAAAGGGCAGTCTATGCAAAAGCTAGGGTATAAAATAAAGTCTGCTGAATTGAAAACCTGAAAGGGCGGTTCAGGCAAAAATAAAGATAGTCCGATAGGCTGAAAGCCTAAAAGGGGCGACCTATGCAAAAATTAAGACAAGCAATGAAAATAAAACAAAAGCCATATAGTAGTATCAAGCTCAGACAACTCTAATCCTGTACAAACCGAAGTACATCAAGGCCAGTGCCTCACGCCCACGCCTCGTGGAGCAAGCAATCAGGTCAATCAACTAAACTTCAATGTGATATCCCACCAAGGACAGACCCATCTGGGCATCCCAATCGTCCGTCCGGTCCCTGAAAGTCTGATTCATGACCTCCAGCTCGGTGACCCACCGACGCAATTGATCAACCTCTTTTCTCAAACGAGCGGACTCACGGTACTCGATCCCAATCATCTTCTGCAATAAACAAAACATGAAAAAGCACCATAATCATACGCATATGCATCCAGGACACGCACATACATATACACTCAAAACATACACATACACATGCATACACGCATCAATGTGTACTCAAGTACAGGTACATGCTGTCATCATCAGGCTGTCTCGAGCCATGAGTACTCCGAAAGTGGAAATAACCTGACATTGGGGCATCCTCAAATCCTAAGTATCCAGGGGCAAAACAATCAAGCCGTATTTATTCTTGATCGAAGGGGCAAAAATTTTTGTTTCCAAAATTATCAATCAAGGAATAAATACGTACCCCCAATCCAACTTCAAAGGTATTGCTCCACCACAGAGAGCCAGTTTTAATAGTATTGCTCCACCATAGAGAGCCGATGTCAATGGTATTGCTCCACCACAGAGAGCTGATTTCAACGGTATTACTCCACCACAGTGAGCCAATTTTAATGGTATTGCTCCGCCACAGAGAGCCGATTTCTACAGTATCAAAGGGCAAGATATTCAGTCCATATTCATTATTGATCGAAGGGGCAAAAATTTTTGTTTCCAAAATTATCGATCAAGGAACGAATACGTGCCCGAAACAACTTCAAAACATCAAAGGAGATCATCAAGCTTCTCAAATCACCAAAGCATCTTTCCCTAGCCATAAAAGCTTCGCGGGAAACACAATCATCCTTTCCTTCAGTGACACAAGCTCCACTAGAAGTGAGATGACCAAAATGCCCTCCTATCAGTAACCACATTATCGGATGGCCAAAACACCTTTCCTTTAGCGACACGAGTTACACGAAAGACCAAGTGACCAAAGTACCCTTACTTCAAGGAATGCCAACTTCCCAAGTTGCAAAATTACCAAAATACCCTTCCCTTTCATAAGCACCGAATGGCAAAGAGAATTCGATCTGGGCAAGTCCTCTGCTTCACAATGGAGTTGAAGTAGGTCCCTGGCAAATCAAACAAGATCTGGACAAAGTCCTCTGCTTTGCAATGGAGTCTAAGCATGACCCTAGATAACATCAGAACAATTCGGGCAAAGTCCTATGCTTCGTATCAGAATCGAAGTAAGACCCTGAAGATTCAAACCAATTTAGGCATGACCATTGTCTCAAAAGCAACCGAGATAAGTCGCAATAGACATCAAAATGAGTCTATGCGAGGGGAACCCGCAGGTACGTTCTCTTTTCCTTCTCACCGTGCTCCCTATCGCGAGACCAAACTCGAATCGGGCGCAAGCACCAGTTCAAGCTGACTTTAGTCACGCGAAGGGCAGCTTGTGAGCACGGGTTTTTTTCCCGACCTTAGTGATGAAAGCTACTGTTACCTTTTTCACGGATAAATGTGAAGCAGATTCGGACCGACCGGGATAACGTCGGAAATGTCCCAGATAGCCCGAATGTGTGTGACAAGTCCTATTACGGAACCCCGAAGAATTCGAGTGAGTATTTTAAGAGAACCGAGGGAAAGAACGAAAAATAAGTGAAAATGGACTTTTCTGGACATTACAGCCGCTCGGCTGTAAACTACAGCAATAAGTGAAAATGGCCTTTTCTGGACATTACAGCCGCTCGGCTGTAAACTACAGCCACGCGGCTGTAGTCTACAGGGGCGCTGTTGTAATCTTCATATTTCATTTTTTAGTCAAAATTAGCATTTAATTTGGTTTTTAAGTAAAATAGGTATTTTGGTCGCCACAACCACTCGGCTGTAACCCACAGCCTCATGGCTGTAATCTTCATATTTCCTTTTTCGGTCAAAATTAGCATTTAATTCTGTTTTTAATCAAAATAGGTATTTTGGTCGCTACAGCCGCGCGACTGTAGTCTACAGGGGCACGACTGTAACCTGCAGCCGTGCGGCTATAAGCATCAGTTTTCGTTTTTTTGCCGAAATCAGTAATTAATTCCGATTTAATACCAAAAAGGGAGGTATTTAAACATCCTAATCCGGGATTAAGGTTAAGAGAGGCAGAAAACTAAAAAGGAAAAAAAGAAAGAAAGGATTTTTGGAGAGAAAAACACTGTCACTTAGATTTTTCTAGGTTTCTTAACACAATTGAAAAAAAAAGAGTTACACCTAAAATTAAAAAAAAAAAAAGAAGAAGAAAACAAAGATAATCTTGAAAGAACACATAACAACCAATCCTTTAATCTTCTTCGTGGTTCCGTTCGAGCTTCGGAAATTACGCTCTGTTCGAGTTGTTCGTGACTGCAAGACGTTTTTGGGATTCGAATCCATTTTTTGTGGTCCAAGCACTGGAACACAGACAAGGTAATCTTCTGAGATGCCTTAGAAATCCGTTTTGTTCATTCTTGTTGTGATTTGATTGCATGTTTTAAGTTTTTTATGATTTTTAGGAGTTTTTCCGGCTACAGCCACCCCACTCGTAATCACAGCCGCTCGGCTGTAACCTACAGCCACTCGGCTATAACCTACAACCGCGCGGATGTGACCTATAGGGGCGCGGCTGTAATGCCATGTTTTGAGTTTTTTAAGATTTTTGGGAGTTTTTCCGGCTACAGCCGCCCCACTCATAATCACAGCCGCTCGGCTGTAACCTACAGCCGCGCGGCTATAATCTACAGGGGCACGGCTGTAACCTACATCCGCGCGGCTGTAGTTGAGGCAAAATCACTAAATTTGTAAAACGATTTTCAAAAACAAGAAAACACACTGGAATCGATTCTGGAGCATTACAGCCGCCCGGCGGTAAGCTACAGGGGCGCAGCTGTAATGGAGGCAGAATTATAGTTTTGCCCTTTTGGGCCCTAAACTTGTAATTTTGCATTCTTTTCTCATTCAAAAATGAATTTTTGCATGTTTGTATACTTTTGGACCCTAGATGGATGTTTGATTTATGCCCACACACGAACGGAACCCCCGGGTCCCGAGATATCTGGCCCGCTAAAGTTGAAATTGTGCATATAAATAAGCCAAACCGCTTTTAAAACTGATTTTTTATCCATAAAACCTACAGGGCGTTTAAAAAACCGTTTTCCAAGTCTAACCGGACCGATCGATCGGGTCGACTTGGTTACCCCCTTTGCATGATCCCATTTCCTAAAATACCCCTGTTCTGTCCTATATGAGTCCTTATTATGATTTATTTATGTGTGCTAACCATATTTGGATGCAGCTTTTATTTTTGCTTTATTTTTATTTTTGAATGTGTTTTATAGATTATCCCGTGTATCTAGGCGATTGTAATTTTTAGATTATCGTGTATAATAGGCGGTTGTAAAAGGTGAGGATGAGAGTTTTCTTTTTCTTGGGTTGTATAATTTGGCCTCTGGTTTATTTTTTCGCACTTTTACTTTTCCACATTTTTATTATGGTTTTATATTTATGTCATATGTATGAACATTGGCTAATAATAAAAGAAGAGATAAAATGAGCAGAATTAAGTGAATGAAATGTCATATTACGAAATAATAATTAAAAATTAGTGAGGATTAATAGATATGTTGCCCGAACCTCAAATCTCTGGATTAGGTACTGCGTCTACACTTGGTAGGGAGCTGTACCGGAATTTCCCGGATGAGCTGATCTGGGTGGCGACTTTGTATCTAATCTCGAAATTCGTGTTTCGAGATCTTTAAGTTAAAATGGGATTTTCTAAAAAGCTTGTTTTCTAAAATTCATGCCTGAAATTAAGTTTTCTACAAAAAGACTTTTCCAATAAAATAAAAGGTTTTTCTAAGAAAGATTAAAACCCGTTTTCAAAACTAAAACATCAACACCCAAAAAGAAAATCCCTGGTTCCCGCTTCACCACGCGTTACAAAAAAGGTCGTCCGCTCACAACTGCCTTAGATTGGCTTTGTTCCATGTGCGTGGGATCTCTTTCCCATCCGGCTTGCAGAGCTTGTATGTCGTTGGACCGACTACTTCTGCCACCTTGTATGGTCCTTCCTATTTTGCACCGAGCTTCCCTTTTCCTTCCCTCGCCTATGATGTCGCAGAGTCCTTCAGGACTAGGTCACCTTTCTTAAGTGTTATCTTTCTCAGTTTCCTGTTGTGGTAGCGAGCTACTTTGTTCTTGTAGGCCGCCATTAGGACATAAGCTTTATCCCTTTTATCTTCTAGGGAATCCAAGTGGTACACCATGTTGATATTATTTCGAGCCTTTGTGTAATACATTACTCGGTCGCTGGGAGCTCCTATCTCAACAGGAATAATTGCTTCTACTCCATACACCATCGCAAAAGGTGTTTCTCCAGTTGGTCTTCTTGGCATTGTTCTGTAGGCCCAAAGGACATTGTTTAGCTCCTCTACCCATGCTCCTTTGTGACCTTCCAGCCTTTTTTTTATCCCTTCTCCTAAGGTTCTGTTGGTAACCTCAGTCTGGCCGTTGCTCTGCGGGTGCACCATCGATGAGGAGTTGTGCTTGATTTTCAACCCTATGTAGAACTCCCCGAACTTGCTTAACGTGAATTAAGTTCCATTGTCTGAGATAATCCTGTGAGGTATCCCGACCTGGTGATGATATGGTCCCAAATGAATGATATGATTTTTTCTGGAGTGATTGTCGTGGCTACTTCTGCTTCTACTTATTTGCTGAAATGATCGACTGTTACAATGATCCATTTTCTCTGTCTACTGGCTTCAGGCATTGGTCCAATGATGTCGATCCCCAATGTGGAGAAATGCCATCCGGTCAAAATCGACTACTGTTCTGCTGCGGGTATGTGAGATTTTTTTGCATGGATTTGGCATTGGTGACATCTCTTCACGTAGGTGGTTGCATCTGCCTCTATTGTCTCCCAATAATAGCCCTGCAGCATCACTCTTTTGACTAGCATTTGTGCCGCCTTGGTGGGACCCACAGATCCCCTCATGCAACTCTCGAAGGACATAGTTCCCTTCTTTGGCAGTGATGCATTTTAGCCATGCATTGGTAAAGGATTTCTTGTAAAGTTCTTTGTCGATCATTGCATATCATTTTGACTTCCTGAAGATCCTTGTTGCTTCTCCTTTGTCTTCGGGCAGCTGTCCTTCGACCAGGTATTTTATTATGGGCTCCATCCACCCTAGCCTTGCCTTTTCTACAGTTAGTGCTTCATTTGCTCCAATGCTGGAAGCGGTTTGGACTTCATATGGGCAATTTAGGAATTGCCAATCCTCAGTGATTGCGGCTACCTTGGCCAACTTGTCAGCTTCGAGGTTTTCCTTTCTGGAGATGTTTCTACTCTCCACGTTGTGCCTATACTTTCAATGGCCTCGAGCAAACATCATACCCTGTCTAGGTATTTGGATATACATGGATCTTTAGTTTCAAAATTCTTATTGATTTGGTTAGAGACTAACCTAGAGTCACTCAATAGCTTTACTCGGTCTGAGGCAATTTCCCGGATGAGATCCAGTCCTTTTATCACTGCTTCATATTCCGTAGTGTTGTTGGTGGCAGGGAAAGCTAACTTCACGGTATATGACATCCTGATCTTCTCTGGTCCTTTGATGTGTATTCCAATCCTTACTCCTTCTTGAGATGAAGCACCATCCACATACACCTTCCACTCCTCTGCTTTCAATACCTGGTTTGGCTCCAACCTCGCGAACTTAACCACAAAGTCTGCCATTTACCCAATATCCCCGAGGTATCTAGTCTCTGCAGCACTTTTTTCGAAGGAAAATGAGTTCTTACGATCACCATATGGGCCTGGAAGTAAGGCCGTAACCTGGTGGATGCAGAAGTCACTGCTAAAGCCAACTTCTCGATCCTTGGGTACCTAAGTTCTACCCCTCTCAACACTTTATCGGTGTAGTATACCGAGTATTGCTGTCCTTCCTCCTCTCTAACCATCACCGAACCGACTGCTTTATCGGTTGCTACCAGATACAAGTATAGGGTCTCACCAGGTATTGGCCGATTCAATCATGGTGGGGTTTCCAAAAAGTTCTTGATCTTGCTAAATGCCTCTTGGAATTCATCGTCCCAGCTGAACCTCTGGCCTTTCTTTATGGGTTTATAAAAGGGTAAGCATTTTTTGGCTGAGAATGAGATAAATCTTCCTAATGCGTTAATGGGACCGTTAAGGCGCTGGACTTTGTTCACTGTTCTGGGCGGTACCATGTCCAAGATTTCTTTGATCTTATATGGGTTTGCCTCCACTCCCCTTTGTGAAATCATGAAGCCCAAAAACATCCCACCTCACACTCCGAATACACATTTTTCCGGATTTAGTTTGAGGCGGTACTTCTGCAGTATTCTAAAGGCCTCCTGAATATGCTTAGAGTGATTTTCTTCATCTTTGCTTTTGATGATCATGTCATCCATATCTACTTTGACCGTTTCTCCAATCTGTTCTCTAAACATGTCATTGACCAGGCTGTTGGAAATGCCCTAGTCCCGAGGTATTGGTCCTTGTATTTGTATTATACATTTATTGGATTTATGTATTGTACTATTTGTGTTATTAATAAAGGCATCAATTCATTTATTATATTTATCTTGTGCAGTATATTAAATGAAGTATCCAATGGACATATATATATCCATGATGATAAGTGTCATGCACTTGACAGTAAGACCATGGATAGGGTAAACGATATGACCATAAATAGATCCATAGTCTGTTCCAGTCATGGGAATGAATGGAACAAGAGACTATCATTAACCTGGTTGTATGGCGGTGTCTTACCAGTCATTGGACATGGAATGTCAACCAAGTTAATGGGTACATGTATGGGGGCATGGTACTGGATAGATCCACTAAACGAGTAATCCACATGGTATAGCATCACAAGTGATTCTCGTGTAGTACTTGTATGGATCCTTTGACCTGACCATATGATGGTGTTACATGTGAGGTTGCATGCTTAGGGGTATGCCTAAAGGGCCTGTAATAGGGTGCCAAGTATGGGTACTTTCGGGTATATCACTTAGCATGGTAATGCTACGGATATGCAGAAGGGATTTGTCACTCAGTAGTCCACTGGGAAGATATCATCGGCCTCTTGATGAATGTAACTGATAAGAGTGTGGCCACACCCAAACAGGTGGGAACTTGTTTGTGAGCTTCAGTGCATTCGGGATCAAGTTAATGTCCGACACAAAAGAGGGTGATCAATCCATGCCTCTGTGTTAGACACCGATATCAATGACATGGGATGTACAAGTTTAAACTACAGGGTTATGATAACAGTTAGACTGCCATCTCCATCTTAATTGGGGGCTGCAGTGGCTTGCTAGAGCCCAACTGCAGTCTGTGGGCCGCAGGCCCACTGCCAACATAAAGATGGACCCACAGGATCGTACACATAGAATGACTGAACACAGACTTAAGGAATCACATGTATACTTGGAGTATACACTATGGAAAGAGAGGTGTATATTGATACGTTAATTATATTATAAAGGTCAATTGGATTGATCCTAATAATAAAATTAATATATTCAATAGGCTCTTCATAATTAATTAGATTAATTATGAGATTATTTCCTAGGTGGAAATATTCATATGTATGGGTTTACATATGATTTGATTTTGTGAAGATTTAATTTTAATTTGATGGATTAAATTAATTGGTCAAACTAATTTTAATTTAAATGTAAATAATATATTACTTGGTGTAATATATTAAATACATAGGTATATTAAAATTGGGCTTGAAATTAATTTAAACCAGAATGATTAAAATTAGATTGGGCCTAAATTAAAAAAAGATGGAAGCCCGCACAGAATGAAAGGAGCCAAACTGGGCCTGAATTCCCCTTAGGGAATTCGGCCACCCTAGGTATAAATACCTAGGGTTAGAAATTTCGGCCACCACTAATAGACTAAGCCATAGCCTAATTCTCCTAGCCCCTCTCACCATAGTTTTTGTTTTTCCAATGCTAGCACGGGTCGTGTTCGTTAGGCGTTCGTGTACTAAAATGAGGAGGGAATCTAATTTGATTTCTGCAGTCTTCATCCATCTCTTGAAAGAGATTTTCCTGGTAAGAATTTAATCTCTTTCTACTATAATTTTAAGTTTTACAATTTTCACTTCAATTACTCCTGGGACTGGATTTGAGGAAATCATTGCGTTCTTCCGCTTTTATTGGGTGATTTCCGGTGAAAAATCCCAATACAGGCATTGGTATGTTGCTCCTGCGTTCTTTAGACCGAAATGTTGGGATTTTTCATCGGAAATCACCCGATAAAAGTGGAAGAACACGATGATTTCCTTAAATCCGTACCCCCGATAAAAGCGGAAGAACGCGATGATTTCCTCAAATCCGTGCCGAGGAGCAATTGAAATGGAAATTGGAAAAACAAAATTAATCACAAGAGATAATATTCTTATCCGGAATATCTCTTTCAAAGATGGATGCAGACTGCAGGAATCAATATAGAATCCCCCCTCGTTCACGTACACGAATGCCTAACGAACACCACCCGTGCTAGTGTCGAAAAACACGAACTACTGGAGAGCGAGGCTTGGTGAATTTCGGCTATAGTATGTTGCACTCATGTTGGCCGAAATTCTCCTAGGGTTAAAACCCTGGGTTGGCCGAATTCCCTAAGGGAATTAAAGCCCAGCTTGGCTCATTCATTTTGTGTGGGCTTCCTTCTTTTAATTCAGGCCCAATCTTATTTTAATTAATCTGGTTTAAATTAATTTCAAGCCCAACTTTAATATACCCATGTATTTAATATATTACACCAAGTAATATATTATTTACATTTAAATTAAAATTAGTTTGACCAATTAATTTAATCCATCAAATTAAAATTAGATCTTCACAAAATAAAATCATATGTAAACCTGTACATATGAATATTTTCACCTAGGAAATAATCTCATAATTAATCCAATTAATTATGAAGAGCCAATTAAATATATTAATTTTATTATTAGGATCGATCCAATTGATCTTTATAATGTAATTAATATATATATACCTCTTTCTCCAGAGTGTATACTCCAAGTATACATGTGATTCCTTAGGTCGGTGTTCAGTCGCTCAATGTGTATGATCCCGTGGGCCCATCTTTATGTTGGCAGTGGGCCTTTGGCCCACAAACTACAGTTGGGCTCTAGTAAGCCACTGCAGCCCCCAATTAAGATGGAGATGGCAGTCCAACTGATATCATAACCCTATAGTTTAAACTTGTACATCCTATGTCATTGATATCGGTGTCCGACACAGAGGCATGGATTGATCACCCTCTTTTGTGTCTAGACATTGACTTGATCCTGAATGTACTGAAGCTCACAAACAAGTTCCAAACTTGTTTAAGTGTGGCCATACTCTTATCAGTCACATTCATCAAGAGGCCAGTGATATCTTCTCAGTGGACTACTGAGTGACAAATCCCTTCTGCATATCCATAGCATTGCCATGCTAAGTGACATACTCGAAAGCACCCATACTTGGCACCCTATTACAGGCCCTTTAGGCGTACCCCTAAGTATGCGACCTCACATGCAACACCATCATATGATCTGGTCAAAGGATCCATACAAGTACTACATGAGAATCACTTGTGATACTATACCATGTGGATTTCTCGTTAAGTGGATCTATCCAGTACCATGCCTCTTATGCATGTACCCATTAACTTGGTTGACATCCCATGTCTAATGACCGGTAAGACACCGCATACAACCAGGTTAATGATAGTCTCTTATTCCATTCATTCCCATGACCGGAACAGACTACGGATCTCTTTATGATCATATCATTTACCCTATCCATGGTCTTACTGCCGAGTGCATGACACTGGTCATCATGGATATGGATATGTTCATAGGATACTTCATTTAATACATTGCACAAGATAGATATAATAAATGAATTAATGCCTTTATTAATAACATAAATAAGTATAATACATAAATCCAATTAATGTATGATACAAATACAAGGACCAATACCTCGGGACTAGGGCATATCCAACACGAAAGGCATCACTCGGCAGCAGTATGTACCCTCGTGGGTTATGAATGTGGTCTTTTCTTCATCCACAGGGTTCATGGGGGATCTAATGGTATCCCGATTTTACGTCTAGAAAAGAGTACATTGCATACCCAGCAGTTGAGTCTACCAACTGGTCATTGCTGGGGAGGGGGTAGCTGTCCTTTGGGCTGCCTGTGTTCAAGTCGGTGAAATCTACATATATTCTCTATGCACCTCCTGGTTTTTTCACTAAGTCTACGTTCGCCAGCCACTCGGGATATAGCACCTTCCAGATATGTCCGGCTTCCATCGGTTTACTTATTTCTGCCTCCATCGCCTTTTATCTTTCTGGTGCATGTTTTCTTCTCTTCTGTACTCTAGGCTTGGTAGTGGGGTCTATGTGCAAACTGTGCTTCATTATTTCCGATAGGACCCCGATGATATCACTGGTGGACCAGGCGAAGGTCTCCAGCTCTTCCCTAAGTACTGCCGTGATCCCTTGTTTCAGCTCGGGTTTTAGCTCTGGCAATTTGGACTGACCTCCCTAGCCCGACCACTAGAGCTTCTAGCTCATCCACCGGCTCAGCTTTATCTTGTTTTTCTGGCTCCCAGCTAAACTCTCTAGGTATTAGGGAAGCAAGATACGTCTTCTGGGCCACTTGCTGGCTTCCTCTCACCCTTGAAGTGGTCGGTATTTGGAGAGCTAAATACCGAACAGAGAGGATTACTTCTGATTCTACTAAGAAGGGTCTCCCCAATATGATGTTGTAGGCGATTGGGGTGTCTATAATTACAAACTCTTCTTCAGACCTCCAGCTATGCTTTTCATCGCCTACCTCAATACTTAGTGCCACCTGCCCTACAACTGTGACCGAGTGGCCACTCAGCCCTACTAGTGGTGAACATACTGGTTGGATTCTGCTTTGATGGATGTCTAACTGTTGGGCAGCCTCCTTCGTGATGATAGTCTCTTGTTCCATTAACGTGGTTGTATGGCGGTGTCTTACCGGTCATTGGACATGGAATGTCAACCAAGTTAATGGGTACATGCATAAGGGGCATGGTACTGGATAGATCCACTAAACGAGAAATCCACATGGTATCGTATCACAAGTGATTCTCGTGTAGTACTTGTATGGATCCTTTGACCTGACCATATGATGGTGTTACATGTGAGGTCGCATACTTAGGGGTACGCCTAAAGAGCCTGTAATAGGGTGCCAAGTATGGGTACTTTCGGGTATGTCTCTTAGCATGGTAATGCTATGGATATGCAAAAGGGATTTGTCACTCAGTAATCCACTGGGAAGAAATCACCGGCCTCTTGATGAATGTGACTGATAAGAGTGTGGCCACACCCAAACAAGTGGGAACTTGTTTATGAGCTTCAGTGCATTCGGGATCAAGTTAATGTCCGACACAAAAGAGGGTGATCAATCTATGCCTCTGTGTTAGACACCGATATCAATGACATAGGATGTACAAGTTTAAACTACAGGGTTATGGTAACAGTTAGACTACCATCTCCATCTTAATTGGGGGCTGCAGTGCCTTGCTAGAGCCCAACTGTAGCCTGTGGGCCAAAGGCCCGCTGCCAACATAAAGATGGGCTCACGGGATCATACACATAGAGCGAATGAACACCGACTTAAGGAATCACATGCATACTTGGAGTATACACTATGGAGAGAGAGGTATATATATATATATATATATTAATCATATTATGAAGATCAATTGGATTGATCCTAATAATAAAATTAATATATATTCAATTGGCTCTTCATAATTAATTGGATTAATTATGAGATTATTTCCTAGGTGAAAATATTCATATGTATAGGTTTACATATGATTTTGTTTTGTGAAGATTTAATTTTAATTTAATGGATTAAATTAATTGGTCAAACTACTTTTAATTTAAACGTAAATAATATATTACTTGGTGTAATATATTAAATACATGGGTACATTAAAATTGGGCTTGGAATTAATTTAAACCAGAATAATTAAAATTAGATTGGGCCTGAATTAAAAGAAGGAAGCCCACACAAAATAAAGGAGCCAAGCTGGGCCTGAATTCCCCTAAGGGAAATTCGGCCAACCTAGGTTTTTAACCTAGGAGAATTTTGGCCAAGATACACACAACACACCATAGCTAAATCCTCTAGCCCCTCTCTCCATTGTTCGTGTTTTCCAACGCTAGCACGGGTTGTGTTCGTTAAGCGTTCGTGTACGAGAACGAGGAGGGACTCTAATTTGATTCCTGCAGTCTTCATCCATCTCTAGAAGAGATATTCCGGGTAAAAGAATGATCTCTTTCTATTGAAATTTTATGTTTTACAATTTCCATTTCAATTGCTCCTGGGACTGGATTTGAGGAAATCATCGCGTTCTTCCGCATTTATCAGGTGATTTCCGGTGAAAAATCCCAACAGGCTTAAACTGTGCTTGTGTTGGAGATAGGTTTTGGTAAAGTATTTACCATAGATAAAGGAGTGTTGTTACTCATCAAGGAGCCTACCATGCCCTGTTCTTGTATCTGCAGGACCGCCCGGGGCTCATCCCGTAGCTTCTGACAATCCGATCTAAGATGGCACCGGCAGAGTTGCTACTTCCTCCAAAGGTCATGGTGAAGATGCTGGATGAACTTGGAGTTGTGGTCATTTGGGGTAAGGGTGTTACTACCTCCGGAAACGATGGTATTCCTCCTCCCTGGGGGGAAAGGACTATTGAAATAGTGTCTGAAGTTGTTAAACTCGATGACATTGTTGTTCAGCAGGTCCACGCTCACCGCACCAATTGATAGCTCCGGGAATGAGTGTGCTTCCACGAGGCTATTGTAGACTGAAGGACCATCTGCTTCCACAAAAAAGCCGAATGGCTGCAACAAAGAGAAGGTAAGGACCGGATGACCTCCGGGTCCACTCCGATGCTTAAGTCGGAATTCTTAAAGAAAAATGAGAGGAAAAAAGGAATGAAGGAAAGTGAGGAATGAGGATGAGAAAAATTAGATACCTGTAGGGTTTCCTACTGTTCCTTTTATACTCGATCAGGACGTGTGGCCTTGTCCGGCCATAATATACGCCCCTCCACTTGGTCGGGCATAGGCTCCACTTGGTCCCCTCTGGCATGCCTATGGGACAGACTTACTCTGTGTTTGTCCCCACTGTGTGTTTGTCTCCACTGTCTGTGTTTCTGGTACAAGATCCTATCCTGTAGAAATAGTGCCTGAAGTGTTGAACCCGATGACATTTTTGTTCAGCAGGTCCACGCTCATCGCACCAATTGATAGCTCCGGGAATGAATGCGCTTCCACGCGACTATTGTAGACTGAAGGACCGTCTGCTTCCACAAAAAAGCCGAATGGCTTCAATAAAGAGAAGGTAAGGATCGGGTCCACTCCGATACTTCAGTCAGAATTCTTAAAGAAAAATGGGAGGAAAAAAGGAATGAAGGAAAGTGAGGAATGAGGATGAGAAAAATTAGATACCTATAGGGTTTCCTACTGTTCCTTTTATGCTCGATCAAGACGTGTGGCCTTGTCAGGCCGTTATGTGCGCCCCTCTCTTGTTGGTTGGGCATAGGCTCCTCTTGGTCCCCTCTGGCTTGCCCATGGGACAGACTTACTGTGTGTTTGTCCCCGCTGTGTGTGTTTTTGGTACAAGATCCTATCCTTACACGTGTAAGGTGGAAAGCCGGCTCACCCATATCTTTACTAAAAGATAGCCCACTTGGGTCACAAGGTGCTCAAGTGATTCCGCCTGCTTCACATTATCGGCATGTTTCCTTGATCCACTCGGTCAACTTTATAGGTACCTCCTCGGCAACTTTCTCTGACGACCGAATGGAGGGTGGAGGCGGCTTCGGCGAGGTACTAGGTTGTTAATGGGGATCATCTATGAAGGACGCGGTAGGTGACCGTGTGGGACACGCGGTAAGTTTAGGACTCGATGTTATCATAGAATTTTTTCTACGGAATTTAAATCAATTAAAAGAGTACACCTTTTTTTTATTGTATAATCTATGAATATTCTGCATGAAAAATATACTAACTTTATGAAAATTTGATAACTTGTTAGTATTTTTCTATAAATATATATAAATTTATAGCTATAATAAAATAAAACTCTGACATAAAAACTTTAACTTACATAGAATTTTAGTTTAATATTTTTGCCTCAGTTGTAATTTTACTTAAACAGTTGTTATTAACCTTTGATGGTTATATATAAGAGAATAGTGGTTTTTTGTCCAAATTGAGGTTTCTCTTCGAGATCAGACAGCCATAGCCACTGAATAATGGAAAGTAATAGGCTGAAATTAGAGGAGAAAGTAGACCAAATCAGGAATTTGCCAGAATCCCTCATCCACCATGTCCTCTACTAAAGCAATTCGCACTGGCCTTTTATCGAAAAGATGGCGAAATCAAAATGGACTCATGTTGAAAATGGTGTGAAGGAGCTAATAATCGGACGTCCATTGTAAATCCTAAATATTTGAACTCAACACTATTTCAAGTGTTTATCTCAGTATTATTTCCTTCCACTTAAATGACCTACAATTTAAAGTTGAATATTCAATTTATAAAATGAATTACTATATATCATTTCTGAATTTGCATTTTGTTGGTAGATTCTTTGACCTTTAGCGGATAGATGTATATTGTTAGCGTGTTTGATTGTAATTATTTTGATATACGGAATGAGAAATTAGATATGTAATCACGATAACAAGAGATTTATGTGGTTCAGCCAATTTTGCCTACATTTATAGGCGAAGCGGACCACATAATTCATTAGTAATCGGCAAGTTGATATAACAGTAAGAAAATCACATCCTTTACGCATTACCTAACTCTTAAATACAATGAGTCCAATTACACCCACAACTCACACATATGCATAGTCACAGAGCATAAGCTTCAAAATTCTTGCGCTAACAAATAAGCAAACAACTCTTGCTTGTATATACCTCAAAGTAATCCTTTCCCAAATAGAATTATCTTTAATGAGGAAGTTTTCAATTCCTATTCTAATTAGGAAAACCAACCTAAATAAGATTGTTTGATATACTTAACATATATCTTCTCCATTGTCAAGCAGCAGATGTTTGACTCGGATTGAATGGCCTAACTATGATGAGCAGCTCCAAGTTTGTTATGAGAAATTAGTTCACTAAATACGACTGCCAACCTTTGAAGTTTTAACACTTTTATCAAATAAAAAGAATCATATATTGAAAATACAAATGTTATTATTCGGTAAGGGTAAGGTTTTATAAACTAATAAAACAAGTTATGCCATCAGAAGATAGTTCTGCCAAATGCCAATTATATTCAATCTGTGGCTAACAAATCCCATCTCCATAAGGTAAAGTTTGTTGGCATCAATTTAACTTCAAATTTGATTAAGGTGTTATGGTAGTTGTTGCAATGGAGGATTGGAAACTTTTCATTTAATACAACAGCCAACTTTACAAGCTTTTTAACATTTCATGAGTTTTCTCAAGTTTGCTGTCTTATTAAGAAAAATGAATGATAAAGTGAAAATGCAATGCTTAACTTGCTAAGATTACCAAAAGCCAATTATGTTTAATTTCCATGTCATTTCATTGACTTCCTGGGGCTAACAATCACTTTCTCCAGTGTCCAACACCGAAAGATCTGTCAAACTATTGTAATTCGAATGAGATTGATATCGATTGTTTGGCATCACATTTGAAGATGATTCAAATTATTGGCCTCTCAGAAGCTATATAAATGTGAGTAAGTGTTCAACTTTGTTGAGTCTCTATTGGAGAAGGCAAGAGTTTTGGAAAAGATCGTGTCATATTAGCAGATTATATGAAATTGATTTTGTGTTTGAAGTTTCTCAAAAATTGTTGAGTTTCAACATTGCTTTTACTTGTGGTAGTAGCCGATGGTTATTTGCTTATATGAATTAACATGTAATAAAGTGCATTTGATAGTGGCATATTGTTACTTAGAATAAGGAATTAAATTAATTAATCATAATGGATTTTGTCATTTGTGATATGCATCTGATCCTATTTTGTGCTCTTTCTTTTGAAGAAAAATATCTTCTAGTACTTGGTCATAAAATACCAAATTTACCCAAATTTATATTTTAATCATATAATTTTAACTAACAAATCCTCTATTGATTTATTACAATAAAGATTAAACGGTTTAACAGAACAAAAAATAGGAATCTCATAATGTATTTTTGATAACATGATTTATAAATGTTTTTTTATATATATATATATATTTTTTTTTTGTTTAGGTTGTTTTTGTTCATTTTGGAGAAAAGTTTTCATATTTGTTTATTTTGATTCAATAATTTCCATAAACTTTTTTTGGCATTGTAAGTTTATTTTGTGTGAAAAAAATGGAGTATATTTTGCTAAAAACTCCTTTAAACAAAACTTTCTCAGTAAAAAACCCAACAGGTAGATAAGTCCAGAATATTAATGGCCCCAGCCCAACAATTGCAATGCCCATATTAGTTGGGCTTTGCATTTTAGTCCAAATATTCCCTTCTAATTATGGTCTAATTTTGTTAAAACTAAATCAAAGTTAGAATAATATAGTTAACAAATTAATACAAATTTTAAATTGAAAAAAATATAAATTTATATATTAAATGTAAAAAGAATATTTTATGTATAGACACATAAATACTGTGTTGGAATAGAAAAATGAATACTTAAAGCTTTTTAAAAAGATTATATTTAGATATATAGAGTTTATTTTTATTAATTATTAATTTATTGCCTTTATTGAATCCAGGAGATTAGAAATAAAATTTTCAGCTTTTGTATATTCAAGAAGCGAGCGAAGTTCAAATTACAGATATTATTTCAAGGAGAAAAGGTCAAGTTAACTAATTACAGCGTTTAATTAGCTTGATGATTAGTAATATGTAAACTGTAAAGCATGGATTAATCAGAATCTTTGACCACAGAGAATGAGAAATCACACAGTACATTTTTTCTAATGGGGGAAAAAAAATGTGAAATCGATAAAAAAAAATTCCATTAGACAGTCAAACGCACGCTTTGCGGATCATTTGTAGTCAAGGAGCACGTGCGGCCTAATTATTATATGATTATTAATTAAATTAAAAAAGAAAAGAAAAGAATGCAGTAGAAAATGATTATAATAATTGCAAGTAATATGATTAAAAAAAGAAAGTACCAAAAAGTTTGAGATAAGCATAATGAAGTTGTCCTTGAATCGCGACTTCTTGTTCATATTAATGGAGGCAAATCCCTAATTCTTTAATCATTCTTTTAAATATTACTCATCTAGGTTTAATAACACCTACTACACCTCACATCTTCACCCATCCAATTATATAATACATTACCATATTGGTTTACTCTTTCCCTTTTTATGTGTTTCACGTTTTAGGTAAATTGCTATAACCAATAATACATTCAACAAGTTATGTATATAACTAATTCAATTTCTAACACTAATATTCTCTCTTTCTAATTACTATACATTTTTTCCTTGATTAAAGTATTCATTTAAGATATATATACTATATGAAGATAAATATGGGATAAATTAGCTAAAAGATTAAAAAAAATAAAATAAAATAAAATAAAACGTCAATTATAAAGAAATTTTTAAAAAATCTAAAACGCCAAAAAAAAAAAAATGTAAGTGTAATTTAATTCATTAGGACGGCTAAAAAAATACTGGAAAACTTGAAACAAAAAATTCATAATAAAGTTTGACCAATTAAATATATATAAAAAAATTTCGACTAAAAATATTTATATAAATGCTTCAAATATATTACCTAAATATGTTTTCTTTAAAACTACAAACGTACAGATTGTGATAATATTGTTATTATAAAGACTTTTCATCTATGTCGATGTATTTAATAGAAATTAAATCTTAGTGAACTAGTTGAGAATTGTTTAAATTTGCTTTAATTGTTATTGGACTTATAGTTTATAATTTATTTTTGTTTTTATACCTTAAATAATTAGACACTTACGGATTGGTTAATATATAATAATAATAATAATAAAAAGAGTTAGCTCCATCTTATTCCTATTAACCCTTTCCGGTCTAAGTCCAGAAAACTAGAAATATCACATTATAGGAGAAGAAAACTTTAAAAAAAAGTCACGTACTTCCTCAGTTTTTTTAACCATTAAACATTATTAATTATTTTTAATGATTTTTTTTTTTATTTCTTTTCAACCCATTTGTAGTCATTCTCAAAATCAGTTTTTTTTTTTTTTTTTTTTAATCTTTGAGACTAGCGATACTATATTGTCAAATTATATTCAACTTTTGATGAACAAATTAAAAGATTTACAAAGTAAAAATAAGAAAAGATAATCTTAAAAATCTAAAATGTCTACTGAAATTTAAATTTTTAGTTTTTTCTTTTTTGTTGCAAAAGTTAAAAAAAGAAAAAAAAGAAAAAAAAAATTAAGGTTGGAATGTAATGGAAATAAGAATAACACCATTTAAAGTAAAATAAAAAATAAATGTTTTGTTTATTATTATTAGCTAAAAATTATTGAAATTAATGGAGTGGTTTTAGAATGAATTAAAAAATTAAAAATTTTAAAATTAGATAATAAAATATGAAAATATAGTGATGCAACAAAACCTAATATGAAGAAGTTAGAAATTGTTTATCTTATATAATTCATATGAATATGTAGAAATTGACTCTCTGTATATGCATACGCATAGTCAAAGCAACAAAGTGTGAAGAGAAAAAGTTAATAATAAGGAGGTGGATGTGGCCGACATCAATTGTAGGTAGGTGATGTAAGGATTGTGACTAAACTTACATATATTATAATTTAAAAAAAAAAAAGAATAAATTAAAAATTTAATTGTAATATTAATTAAGGGTTCCCCACAACACAAGGGTTCAAAGTGAGAATAAACAAGAGGGTCTAACTTTTGCAGTATTTAGATTTGACCATTTAAATATGTTTTGAACCCTAACCTTTTCAGGAATTGTCATGTGCTTTCCAATCTTACTTTGGACAAATCATGTCTAACAATTTAAATATTATTACTAATATTTGAATAAATCGATGTTAAAAAAAATTGCAATATTAAATTTTCTATTTTAACCAAAAGAAAGACAGAGAAAAGAGTAGAAGGAAAGGAAATGAATATTTTATTTTTGTTTACATAATTTTGGGATGACTTCCTTCCATCGTTTATTGTTTTTAATCACTAAAATAAGAGAAAATTTGATTAATTGATTACAAATCCTCATTTTTTAATTAATTGAAATATGGTGTATCGTAATTTTATTGATTTGGCATATAAATAATGTAGTATGCTTATATACAATAAAATTTATTCTCTGATAAACAGTAAAATTATATCTTTCTCTTTCATTGTTTTCTTTTTATTTCCTTTCAATATTATTTAATTAAAGATTCACAAAAAAAGTCTTCAAAGAATTCTAACTTCTAAAATAAATTTTTCTTAGTTCGAGTCCAAAATTTGAATGGATATTATGGAAAAATCACTTGTATATAATAGTAGGGCTAAAATCCTTTTGATCGATTGTTGGTCTCAAGTACTCCCTCCGTTTTTTATTATATGATGTTTTAGGTTTTTTACTTTATTATTATTATTTTTTTTTTTTGACATACTACCAATCCATTTTTTATCATGTTTTCTCATATTTACCCTTATTTAAAGTATGAGAGAGGTTCATTATTTAATATAAAAAGTATTACATTAAGTTTTAATAATTAAGAAGAAAGAGAATTTTTGCATGGAAAATAGAGTTTTAAAAGAGAAATATTAAGGGTAAACTAGTCATTTTAGTAACCTAATTAATACTTTATTAGTTTTAGTGAACAACCTTAAATATTATATAATAAAAAAACGGAGGAAGTAACATTTTGTTTTTAAACATTTGGTATTTGGTATTCTTAGAGATTGAGTTGTTATTATAAAGATTAAAATGTGTAAAATTTATTTACACTCTGCTACAAAAATCGTTTAACATAGGATTGTTAGACTGTTTAAAAAGAATATAATGTTTTTAAAAAAAAAATAAAAGAGTGGGGACTAAATAGTCAAATTTAGTCAATATTAAGTGCCAAAAAGTTTTTATTTTATTTTATTTTATTTTTTTATAAAGGCATTCAGGTGGTACGAAATGACCATGTGAATATATATTGAATTGAATTGCTTATATTATAGTTGAATTGCATGCAATTTTTACGTCAATGTATATATAGAACTAACCATAGAAAAAGAAACATTTGGTACCTGACATTAGATGATGGAAATGATGAAAAATAAAAAAAACTTTTTAGATTTAATTTTCGTTTGGAATTGGAAATGAATATTAAAGCCAATTATTGCTTCTAAATAATGATGAAAAGAAACTTTATTTTTGTAATGCAAACTGAAATTTACAAAACAACCCTGCTCTCTACATCATCACTAACCACGTGAGCTCAATTATGACACTAACAATAATTTCTCCAATTGCGAATTCAGTGCATTAGTGTTTCTTTTTTTAACACTAATTGACTAGAAAAACCCTCTACAAATCTTACCAATTCCCAGTTAAATACCTTTTTTATTTCTTAATTAGTCAATTGCGTAATTTACCTTATGCCAGAAAATTCGACGAATCAATTTATTTATAATAAAACTGAAAACAAGACTTTATACATAAAAAAATATATATATATATATATTAGCTTCAGTACCGCATTAACTTCTATAAAATCAATCTTCTCCACCCTCATAAAATTGACATTGTTATTTTGGAAAAAAAAAAAAAAAAAATCTCAAACAAACATTAGGTTTTTTAAATAAAATATTTTTACATCTCTTATATAAATTATATCTTTATTTTGTTTTTCTTATTATAAACGCCAAATTATTTTCAATTGATCAATATTTAAATTTGCATTTTGTTTTTTTGTTGTTGTTGTTTTTTTGTAATCCCTCATTGCTGGCTTTTTTTGGTTAAATCGATCATTGCTGGCTTAAATAATGTGTTCTGTACTCCTAGCCTAGCTACTTTAGGAAGCAAATCCCAAGATAATCCCCAACTAATCCAAGGGTTGAAAGAGAATTAATAAGAGATACATATCTAGTTATTATCTAATTAATAACCAAATACAATCCAGATGAATCCCAGAAACAAAATAAATATTTTATTTAAATTACAGTCAAAACAATGGTCAAACAAAAACAAATAAGGCATGATGATGTATGGACTATGAACAGGATCTAATAAGCGCCGAAAGATTTAAAAAAAAAAAAAAAAAAAAAAGCCAGAAAGAATAGGCAAATCACAATCTAAATCCCTTTGAATTTTTATGAATTTCTTTATTAATCCTCATGATCAAATTTTTCAACATATTAAATACATAATCTTTTTGTTTTGATAGAATTAGTGTTAAACTCATAGTCTTGTGTGGAGAGTAGTACCTATTAACTGTCTTGTGATACTATTTTCACGGACTCGTGAGACTGGATTGGAGGTATAATTTACGTATGTAGCTTGACACGCCTGCATTGGAAGTATGATTTAAATCCATCTAGTGAACTATAGAACAATCTATTGTTTATAGGAATTATGTCACCATGCTAGTTAACAGATACTGCAGTTCATATGAGATACATGTATTAAGTTTGAGGCTAAAATCATTTACTCCATGTCTTGAAAAGTTTATTAAAGAAGACTAATTGTAAAATCATAAAAGTTCAAATGGTAAGGACACGTTTTGCAGAAAAAGAAAAAAGAAACAAAAGAAGCCATCATCGATATGCCTATGTATGAACAATGAAGGATATGAGAGACAAGAAAAGGACAGGAATTTTGAATTTGAGAATGATAATAAATAATTTTTTTTCTTTTTTTTTAAAAAAAAAAAAAAAAAAAGAAGAAGAAAGGGACATAACCCAAAAGGCTAGCTATTAGACAAAATTAACAATATAGTTTTAGGTTTGTGTCGTATTGGATATAATTGTCTTGTTAAAGTTTGTTAGATGATGACTTTTTTTTTTTGGTGGTCAAAGGAGCAGTGGTCCCATTAATTAAGAGTTTTGGAGTGTCTTTTTTATTATGGGTGTGGAGCATTCACAATTTTATCAATTTGAATCTAAACATATTCATTATCATATTCCTTTTTTGCTTTTTCAAGTCTTGCTTCAATTTTAACGTTACATAAAATTCTAACAATTTTCCCTAAAAGAAACCTCATATATATGAATACTTGAAAGTTTGTAGACAGAAAAAAAAAATGAAAGGTTGTGGTTAATCTATATTCATAAACAGATATAACTTCATCTCAACAAATGTATTAGGGGGAATTAGAGCTAGTCTTATTCGATATTATCCGTTTTAGTCTAAGTCTTACTTTTCATTTGTTAAAACGCGGTAACATATATTGAAAACACTTACTACTAATATGACTCAATCATCTCTCCATTCCTATTGATGGATTCGTTTCATTCTCGTTGCCAATTATTATCTATGAGAAAATTTTTTTATTGACTTCTAATGGAATCTAAGTTTTTCAATATTCATTCTCCCTTGCATTGTGTATATGTTTTTTTCACTAAAAAAATTCTCATTATCTAGGGTAGCTACAACTTCTTAGGCGGGCATTGCATCCTCGCTTCACTTAAGGCTAGGTCATTACACACAAGTTACCAGTTTTCACTTAGTTTGGGCCTAAACCAACACATCTTATATAGAGAGGTGGGAGCTCTGATATCAATTATAATATCATGGTATAATACCATGTACATATTATCGAATTTAGTCTAATATAGGCTAATGGATTTCATTTGTCAAAAGAAAAGTGATTTGAGTGAAACTTGGAAAGACATTGATGTATGTAATACTATGCATTTTAGGCATACAATATTACATCATAATAGTTTTTATTTTCTACGACACTCTCCAAACATGAGTCTGTTTTACCATTTGTTAAAATTTAATCAACAAATGGAGCTATCAAGATTCGAATCATTGACCTTTAGGTGTAAAAGCTGTAATATCATGTTATGAAACCATTTAACACATAGGTTTAAGTTAATAAGTAAAGTCCTATAATAATTTTTATTATTATTAAGGGTTATCGACATAAAAAGGCAGCAATATTTTTAAAAACTACACAATTAGCACCATTAAAAAAACTAGTAAAAATGTCTTATGAAAAAATATAAAATATAATAATGGTAGAAATTTTCTTTCCTACATGTTAACTCTAACAAACCCAATAATATGGGTTTCAAAAATATAGATGCTTTAATATATAACAATAAATTACTCTTTTACATTTATTTTTTAAAAGAGAGAGATAAAAGATAATTATCTCAATTATTAAATTTGTCAAATTAGAGATTAGAACCTATTTCCAATTTGCACATAAATATAACTACGAATTATTCAACTCAAAAATTGGGATTGAGAAAATGAGTAAACTATGTATGTACGTAAATGTTGTGAATGTTGGACATGCATTAAAGTTTTTGTGGTCAAAATAATCAATAGTTTTGGCATGCAATTCAATTTTCAAACTTTAAGAAAAGGCAATACTTCTTTTTGGCGCTACGAAAAAAGCAAATATATACATCAATTATGACTATTTTGAATTGATTCACATTTCTTTTTCTTTTTATATATTATTCTTATTGTTGTTATCTTTTCATAGTGTATATATGTGGTTTTGTTTTAGTATAAAGTCGGGCCAACCTTTGACAAGGTGTCACATTTAGGCCATTATCAATCTTCCATTTTATGGAACAATAATTAACTCACTATTATATATAACTCTTATCTCAAATTACCATTATCATCAATCATAAAAAAAAAAAAGTATGTACTTTTTGTGTATTAATACTTCTTTACCAGAAAAATTATTAATTCTATATTCAATAATGCAATGTGAATTAATCATGATTAATTCCTTCTCTTTGGAAAAAAAAAAAAAAAGAAGAAAGGTAACGATTAATGGATAGAAAGCTACCGAAATTGATTAATCAAAAACCTAAATAAATCAAATTTACGAAATTTTCGAATTCTACCGCCATTATCCAATGTAGAGATGATCCCTATTATCTAATGTAGAAAATATTAGTTAAAAAGAAAAGCCACGTCAGGCGGATTAGTTGAAAATAGTATTTCCTTTTTATTTCTTTTTACTAAGACACAAAATAAGCTCAACCCACATTTATTTTATATTTTCCTTAGAAGAATAAATATACTTATTTATCATTAGAGACCTTTTTCTCAATTTTAAAGTTTAAACCTCATATTTTTATCATCTTTCAAAAACTCTAATTATTTTAGCCTCGTGACTTCAACAAAGTACGGTAAAGAAAAAGATGGAATAGGAGAAAGAAATTTATGAGGAAAGAACATGCATTGTAATCTAATTTTTACTTTTCGCACAAGTGACAGCAGACTATAAAGTTTAAATTTTTAATATTATTACGTTCAATTTTTTTAAAAATAAATTAAAGGTATTTATGTATTTTTATCTACGGTAGTGGGTCATGTAGCGTCTCCGTATGTATATATTTGTTTTAGGTGCACCAATGACATTTTAAAATAGTAGAGACTAAACTGTAATTGTGGTAAATTACAAGGATCAAATGTGTAATTTGGACTAATTCTATAAATAGAAAAGTCGTTTCTCTGTTTCATTTACACGTAAAAACAGAAAACGCTAGAGAAAACCCGAAACACAAACATTCTTTTCGTCCGTCAGAAGAATTCACGGATAAAGCCAATATTCAGTGTATTCGTACATTCGTAGGAACGACAAATAGAACGATCCGGTTTTTCTTGTTCATCAAAATCATCTCGTAAACAAGTTTTTCGTTGCACATAAACTGTAAATCCGTTTATTTACATTGTTTACGTGATCTGTATATTTTTTGTACGTTCGATTTATATACAAAATATGATTTTACTATATTACTAAATTACACTTTAAACTATATTAAATTTGAATATTAGAAGAAAAATGAGGTGTGAAAATACATCCATTATTGATTTTCTAACTAAGGAAAATGAAAAAGATAAGATCTTATTGCCTATGTATACATATAAAGATAAAGACAACATGCCAATGTGATGTGAACAAAATTCTTCACATTGATAATTTGATACCAACAAGACACAACAAAGGTACAAAAGGATTTCTTTTTTTCTTTTTTTTTCATTTTCCCATTTTATACCAACTAATACTCATGTCAGTAAAGTTATTTAAAAAAAAAAAAAGCAAAAGCAAAATTAAAAAAAAAAAAAAAAAAAAACATAAACAAAAACAACCAAAGAGCATGAAATAAAGTTACAAGTTAGTACGGTTAGCACTATAGCTAGCTACTGAAAAATCTCATCCCTTCAAAGTTTGACCAACCAATCAAAATCCTCTGCTCCATTTTTGCATCACTTTCTTAATTTGTTGCACAGATTCTCATTCCATACCAAAAATTGGTGTCTGAAAAATTGAAATATTGGGTTTTGCAGATTGGAATGAATGCAAAGATTGTGCTATCCAATTTCCATAACTTGAATTCCCCTCATAGTTACTGTTATTTAATCCAATTGGTGCACCAAATGGCAATGAACTTGTAGGAGTAGTACTAATTTGTTGCTGAATGTAACCATTATTGTTAAACATAACTCCATTGCTGTTATGATTAGTATCGTTGCCGCCGTTGAAGTCCATACCAAAACCCGGAAACGCTGCACCAGAAGACCCCGTTGCGGAGGACTGAAAGAGGAAATGATCAGAATTCGTGTTCTTCGAATTCGTGATGGTTGTACTATTTTGGCATCCGAAAATGTTGGACCAATAATCAGACAGGTCTTGTTTGATTGGCATTGCAAAGGTTAATGTAGATGTTGGATGTGGTTGTGGTGATGCAAATGTGACTGAAGATGCTGAGGAGAGATCCCGATCGTCCGATCGGGATCCGTGCCCATCGATGCTTTTGCTATCTGAAACCGAGTCTGATGAATTCTTGGACTTGGACCCGGATATTCCTCCGATGGGGAGATTGCTGTTTGCTATGCTTTTTACGTCGTAGCGACTCATGTCGAAGTTGGTCACTGCATTTAGGCCTCTGAATTTGATTGCTGCTATATCATATGCCTCTGCTGCTTCCTCTTGGGTGCCTTTTTGTTTAATATCATGAGAAAATCTTACATTTAATTTGAAACCTTATTTTTTTTGTACATAATTAGAGTTACGTGCGCGAATTCACGAATACAGGCACAAATTCACCGAAGACTAGAAAACTTACTGAAAGTTCCGAGATAGAGATCTTTATTGCCTGCAACTCTTCCTATTCTTGCTTGCCATCTACCATGTTGATGGTGCCTGAAAAAATAAATATGTACCAAAATTGTGTTTAATTAGAAAATCAAAATGTGCATTAATATTTAATTAACCCAAATATATACTTAATGATTATATCACAAACCTGGTGACACCTCTGTAAATAGAAGCTCCTCTAGAGAAACCACTACTTTTCCTATTATAGACAAAAATAAAAATTTATTTGAAGAAATAACAAATTACACAAACTATAAATAAACTGAATTTTATAGCATACTTCAAATGGTTTAATTTAATTACTACCTTCTAAGTGAAGCAACAAATTCTTGCCTAGTCATGTGCTTCATTTCTTCCAGTTCTTTCTCATAGTTGGAAATCTAATAAGACAGAATATCAAATTTAAAATATATATATAATTAAAAAATCAACCAAGAAAATTAATAGATAAATAAATAAAGGACTCACCGGAAAATTTGTAGTGGTGGTCGGACCCCAATACTTGAGAGCTGCAAGATCATAAGCCCGTGCTGCTTTCTCCTCTTTATCATATCCACCTGAAATAGTATAGTATACCCAAATTTATCATAAATTAAAACAGTACTATTTTTGCAAGAAGAATCCAAAGAGAGATTCTCAGACAATCATGCAAAACAAAACAAAAGAAAAGAAAAAAAATGGAATCTTTGAATTATTCTTTAAAATCTAAAGTACTGCAATCTAAAATTGGTCATGATTATAATTTCGATAATGATCTAATTCATAGAAGAATATTTGTTCAAATGATGATTTTAATCATATGATACATATATACTAAACATAAATTAATAATAATGGAATAAGAAGAAAATAAAAAACTTACCCAAATAAACTGCAGGGAAAATTATGATGATGAAGAGCAGCAATCATTCGTCATGTACATGACCATATCAAGAAAACAAACAAAAGCAGATCAGATCTGATCAGAATCTTAATTAATATTCAGTACTACTGTAACAAAAAAAAAAGAAAAAAAAAAAAAGCTGAAGCATAAATCTAATACTAAATAATTTACAGAAGAAGATCTAAATTAACCTTCATGAACAGAATTAGTTGTACTACTACCTCCTGTTCTTGGGATTTCAGCCATTAAATTCAAGTCCTTTCACAGTTAAGTATAACTGAGACCCAGATCTTCAAGATCCTCTAATAATAATAACAATAATTTAAAAAAAAAAATAATAATAATTACTTACCTTGCCTGCCTTTTCTACTCTGGCCTTCCCTTCTGCAGCTATTATCCCATAAATGAGCTTCATATCTTCCAGTCCATCTATGTCTATAACAGGAAAAAGAAAATTATATGAACAGCAATAAATCGACCACTTTCTCAAAGAACTTTTAGGGTTTTTATTTGTAGCGTTTTCTTTTCTGTGTAAACTGTAGTCCGTTTCTGTTTTATACATTCAGATAATTCTGTTCGAACTAACTTAGTTACGCTTATCGCTATTTACGCTATTTATTCCATTTATTCCGACTATGGCTAAGGCTATGTTTGATAAGAGAGATGGAAAACTCCAATTTCAAGGCTTTACCAAACACACCCTAGGGCTGGCACCTAGCTACTTGGAATCTCGGGTGTGTTTAGCATGATCAACTCTAGAGAGTTCCTCCCGCAAACTCAGTCTGACATATAACTGTTTAAGTATGAATTAAACCGGGTGTATTTAGTGGAATCAAATTCGAGAAGGTATAAGCCGGGTTTATTTTCTTCTACGGGGTCAAACTGAAGAGCGCTCCTCACAAACTCAGTTTGTATTTCGAGTCTATATTGTAAACCGCACCACACCACACCACAAACTCATTCTATAGTGTCTAACTGAAACACAGCACAGCAAAAGCCCACGAACTTGGTCTGTATTGCTAACTGAACCAATAAATACCTGGTAACTCCCCTATAGATGGAAGTGCGTTGGCCAAAGGTGTCAACAGATTTTCTTGGTGTAGATTCAGAAAAGTGTTGATATTTTTGGACAGTAACAGCAGCAGTGTGATCAGCAGTAGCAGTAGAAGTAGAAGAGAAACCGCGAAGGAAACTAGCGGCTAAGGTTTTAAGCTCAGAGTCATACAATATCTCCGAACTAGTGTCAGTGGAGGCAGAAGCAGGAGTAGTAATAATAGTCACCGGGGCTGTTTCAGTACCGAAATGACCCCCTAGTGATTGGGATGGAAGTAGCGTTGACGGTGGCGGTGGTGCAGCGGTGGAGCCACCAAGAAAATCCTCCAGCTTTGGTCCACTTCTTGTATATATAGAAAGATCAGCTCCTCCTCTACTTGCACCATTTGCATCTTCTTCTTCTTGTCTTCTATCAACAACACTCACTGTAATAATAACAATATACTCATTATTATATCATTTTTCATTATGAAAAACAAAAACAAAAACATGCATGTAAAAATATACTGACCAAAAATAATTTGAGTGCTAATATTGTATATGGTGAAAACAGTTCTGAACAAAAAAAGAAATATTGAGGGAAAATAAATCGAATGGTAAAATATTGAAAGAGAAGTTTGATATATATATATATATATTGGGGAAAATGGTTCTTGGGAGTATTTGCACTGTTTTAAGCCAAAAAAAAAAAAAAAAAAAAACTCAAATGGTAAAATACAAAAAAAAAAAAGGGGGAAAAAGAGATTGGACCTGAGTTAGTAGAAGTAGCAGTAGTAGTGTTAAAAGCTTCAAAGAGACAGAGCTCAGAGGAATCAGAGGAAGAAGAGTGTAATTGAGTGGTAGTGTTGATATTCATATGATAATGGTTGGAAAGAGAGAAACCAAGCCAGTTCTGTGAATCAGAAGAAGAAACAGAATCTATGTTCATCTTTCAAATTTCTACCCAAAGCTTTAAGCTTTAGAATATATATATATTTTTTCTTTTATCTTTGGAAACAGGAATTAAACAAGAAGACCTGATTTTTCTTTCAAAGTGTTTTTTTTAAGCTATGCTCTTCACAGAAAGAAAGAGAGAAGAAGAGGTTATTTTTGAGTTCATAGAGTGGGATTGAGGAGAGAAGACGACACAAATATAGAGGCAGTGAGAGAGAGAGTAAGCACGAGAATCGAGGGGTTAAATTTTTATTGAGAGAGAGAGAGAGAGAGAGGGAAGAAGAAACAAAATAAATGGGGAGTATTGAGTGAGAGATGGGAGAGGCAAAGCAAGTGGAAGATTTCTACGGGTTGAGTGGGCGGTTTCTATTGACTCTACCATTATCATCCCCATTTATTCTTTAATTAATACCCTTCCTCCCATCAAATTCTCTTTTCAAAAAAAACACATCTCTTAGATTCGCAATTATTCAGTCTTATGATTTTTTTTTTAATTAGTATTATTAGTTTTAAATTTGATAATTTTTTTTTCCTGGTGTATCTTAGTAATGCATTCTAAATTAGCGGTATAATTTATATTTGTAATTATGATATATATATATATATAATGTATGATTTAGATTTTGTAAGTAAACTTTATAATTTTTTATTTTTTACTAGAATTATATCACGGGTTATAGTTAACATATTACAGTTCACGCGAGATAACAACATTAAATTTGAACTAATATTATCAAATAAAAGATTAAAAGTTGAAAGTTAATTAAAAGGTAAATTTAAAGTTCACGAAAGTTTAGAGGACTTGGATTGGAATGTATTTTACCTTTGAAAAATGAATAAGAGGGGAAAGAAAAAGAATGGTGGTTTTGTTTGTCTGTTTTTATGCTTTACAAAGGACGGTAATTTTTTCTTTTTCCAAAATTGGGCTTGTCGAGACTGCAAGAGTCCACATGTTTTCATATAAAATATTTTCATCTTCTTAATTTTTTATTTGAGAAATAATGTTGTCTTAATTATTTGTTGGAGGATCTTCTTTCTTGTATTTTTTTTTTTGACATGTCTCTAGTTTTAATGCTTAATGCATGTTTTTTTCTTTATCCCAAAAAAAAAAAAAAAAATTCAAGCATGTTTAATGTTGATTACGTGAATGATCTCAATTTATAACGAAGAGAAGTATTGTAGTTACAGCATAAATTATCTTCCCAAAACTTCTTGCAGTTTGAAAAGGACTATATTATAATGGTCAATTGATTATTTATTATTCTTAGGGCTGGTTTGGGGCTGCGGAAAAGCAGCTTTCAGTTAAAATACGGGAAACCTTATTTTAACTGAAAGCTATTTTTGGGGCTGAGGAAAACAGTGTCAAATGCATAATTAATAAAAGCCATATTTTATTTGGAAAAACACTTAAAACTATTTTTAAAGAAAGCATTGAAACCTAACTTTCTCTGGGCGTACTTTTACTAACAGCAATCTTAAACTGGCCCTTAATATTCTAATCAACATCAGACTTTTCTTAGTCTTGTTATAGGTAAAACGATATTGATCAAGAAGTCTTATTTTCTACAAGTCATAGCATGAATCTTATGCTTTCACTTCTATTAATGGGTTAAAGAATTTATTAGTCCCTATATTTTTATTTATTATACTAGCCAGTCCATACTTATATTTTAAAATCTTTAAGTTTTGTTTCAATCAACTTTTTAATCCCTTCGTTAATTTTTGTATTTGAAAGTATAAAATTTACTCTTACAATAGTTCTAAATAAAAAAAATATTTCAAAATTACTTTTACTGTTTTCATAACTAAAAAAATATATCAAAATTACCATTACTCTTTTTATTCTCTTCTTCCAATCAATATAAATTCTCTCTCTCTTTTCTAGTTCTAGCTCTAGGCTGAAACTGAGTTCTTTCATCGGCTGAAAAGAAGATGGAAAAAACAAGTTCAAAGAAGAATAAGAAAAAGGAAGATTAAGAAAGCAACAGAAGACAGTTGGAATGTTAAATAAAAAAAAAAAAATTATATTCTAGTTCTCAACTTTAATTAAAACATTTATAATAAATTTTTTATTGCATATATAAGCGCATACATAAGCGATTCAATATTTCTATAAGTGTATATATTAGTTATAAAAATAAAAATTTAGATAATATTTATTTTCTTAAATTTATATTGTAATTTTTTTGCTAACTTAACATAATAATTTATTACTAGCAATAAATGTTATTATGAATCTTGATAATTTTTTTAAAATGATATTTCTTTTGTTAATATCATACATAAGGTATGCTAGGCACGAAATGTTTATATTTGTAATTTTATATATGTTTATTTCTTTATTATATGAAACAAATTCTATGTCAATATATTAAATTTATATAATTATATAAAAGTTAATGAAATAATTAATATTACTAATATTATAACAACGTCGATAAAAAAAAATATAAAATGGAAAAGATGATGTTTATTACCATTATAATTAGGATTAGGGCAATATTTGTATTAGTAATCTATTTTGACCAAGAATTCTAATAATTAAAATGATTAAACAATTAAAAATATATAATAAAATTAAGAAACTCTATAATTACTTCTAAAAATATAAAAATTGACTGCTGTAATATATAAAATTATAGAGACTAATAAATTATTTATTTTGATTAACATTAGTTAAAAGAACAAAAAATTTAATTCATAAATTTTCTTAAAATTATATCATTATTTTATTTATCAATTTAATGTAAGATGTTTAAATTTAGACGTTGTTATGAATTTTGATAATGTGTTTAAAAAAAAATTATTTTATTAATATTATTAACAGCAATCACTACACCATATTTAAACTATAAAAATAATGCATATATAATATGAAATTATATAAGTGATTGAAGTGGTGAGTAGGACAGAACTTCAAATTTTTCAGACGTCTGAAGCTAGTAATACGAATTAATCGGGTTTAAATCATGATTAACGTGAAAAAGATTTATAAATCAAATACGACTATGTAAGTGGCATGAAAAGAGAAGCTCCACCAGGCAACTCTGGCGCTTTTATCCCAACGGGAAAAACGGGGGCTACTTTCTTTTAGTACACCTCGTCTGTACTCCACAATGTTATTAAGACATTCTGCTTTTTTTTACAAAAAACTGTAATTAATTTTCTGGTTAATTTTTTAAATATATTAAGTGTGTGATTTTTTTATTTTAATATTATTAGTGTAAAACTTTATTTTTTTTAATGTGTATATAACAAGTACTATTAAATGACATAACTAATAATCTTTTACTATATAACATAATTTTAGAAAATTGTCTCGATAAGAAAACAGATTTGCTACAAATGTTTATTTTACACTTTCAAGCGATAAAACCGTGTAATTTTTAAATTATTTGAAAATGTTTGTTTCACAATTCCGTCACTTAACAAAACGTATTACACATACGCAAAAGATAGGTCGAATTTAGGCTAATAATATTGAAATAAAAGTATGAGGTACTCAATGTGTTAAAAAATTGATTAGGAAACCGATTATAGTTTTGATAAAAGATTGAGAGGATCAGGATGTGTTTTGCCTATTAAAATCCAACTAGTCCGATTGGTTTTTTCACGAACCGCTCATAAACCTGGTTTATTTGATTAAAAAAAAGTTTGATTTTTTTTAACCGGTCAAAAAAGTTGGAGTGACGGTTGATTTGACGAAGCCGATTGAACTATCAGTTGAACCATAATTTAATAACATTTGTAATTAAATAATATATTTTTAAAAAAGAAATAAATTTTTTAAACCACCAGTTGAATTGGTTAAACCGCAAATTGATAGCCCAACCTGTTCGTTGTCCAGTCCAATCCAATCTTAATAACATTAATACTCCAGTTTATCTCCCACCAATTATTTACACATGCAAAATTCTTTGACTATAGCTTGAAACAATTTAATTTCATATTAATAACACTTCAACTCATTGATATAATGTTGTCTCACA
This sequence comes from Euphorbia tirucalli, assembly GCA_039660915.1. Taxonomy (NCBI): domain Eukaryota; kingdom Viridiplantae; phylum Streptophyta; class Magnoliopsida; order Malpighiales; family Euphorbiaceae; genus Euphorbia; species Euphorbia tirucalli. The sequence continues at coordinate 19,002,794 of CM077634.1, read as the reverse complement.
AATTCAATCACATTATACACGTCACTGTGAAACAACACTTTAAAAGTAATAAGTCATGCATGTGTCAAGCATGTTGACGGCACATTGTTTTGCATGTGACTTATGACCTTTAAACCTCTAAAGGGTAGGAGAACATTAATAACACATGTATGTAATATTTGACTTTGTCTAACGATGTGGAACATAAGTGCCAACGAACTAACGGGGCGTTTGGCAATTGATGGGTATAGGGATAGGGATAAGGATTGGGATAGGGATATGGATAAAAGAGTGGGATAGGGATAGGGATAAAAGTTAAAAGTGGGATAGGGATAGGGATAGGGATATTTAAGATATGTTTGGTATGTTGGATAGGGATAGGGATAAATCAATATAAATGACAAAATTACCCCTAAACATGTTTAAAATAATAAATGATATATTACTATGTGAAAACATATAAAAATTAGTCTATTAAAATAAGGAAATCTTGGCACAACAAATTTTGTTAAAATAACATAGCATAAAAATAATTACTTATGTGAAAACATATAAAAATTAGTCTATTAAAATAAGGAAATTTTCACAAAACGAAGCTGTATCAACTTAAAAGAGTACAAAAAAAAAAAAAAAAAACAGTAGAGTAAGAATTTCTCAATCCTTAAATTACGTTCTATGGCTGCTTTGTTGCCCCTTTAAATAGTTGACAAATCGCTGTGAACGGACTTACAAGGAACCGCTCAGAGAGTCGGGTGGAGAAACCCAACGGTCATTTTTTTGAAACGACCAGCCAGGGAGCGCGAATGCGTGTTGCGCTCATGACCGAAAGAAACAAGGCCATTGTGGGCTTGTTTCGCCAGCGCGACAAATTTGTCACGCTGGCGACGTCAACATTTGCCTCGTCGCGAGCGCGAAAAATTTTGTCGCGCTCGCAACCGAGGCCAGTGTGGCCACGCTGGCGATGCCTACATTTGCCTTGTCGTGAGCGCGACAAATTTTGTTGCGCTCGTGACCAAGGGGAACAAGGCTGTGGCCTTGTTTCGCCAGCGCGACAATGTTTTTGCGCTGGCGACGCCCACTTCCGGCACGTCGCGAGCGCGATTATTTTGGTCGCGCTCGCGATCGAAGGAAACAAGGCCACAATGGCTTTGTTTAGCCAGCGTGAGAAATTTTTCACGCTGGCGACTCAACGGTTTTGAACCAAAAATAATGACATTTTTCGCATAACGACCAAATTATGCGCATATTCGCAATTTTTGTAAATGACAATAACATGACTTATGCTTCGATATACATTTGAGTAGATGAGTAAGTAATATTATAGAAATGTAAAACAAAGCTATAAGAAAAACATTTTGGTATTATATATGAATTTCGATTGGGTTTCAGTTTAACCAGGCTTTTTTTGCTAAAATCAAACTGAAAAAATTACAACCAAACCGAACTAAAATGTTTTAGCAATTTTATTCATTCAAACATGAGATGACCCTAGAATAATATCTAGCTTCATCCATTGATTAGCCTAGAACAAAGAAGCATTTGTAATGTAACCAAATTTATCGAAGATATTGACCTATTGTAATGTTTACATTTTTAAACAACAATTTATATGGCAATCAAGCACTTCGATTCTAGTAAACCAGTTACTACAAATAGTGGAAATTTTAATATATCATGATAATTGAGCGAGGGATTCAACACAAATACTAAGTATAACTTTTGTTGCATTTTCTAATCGCAATGCTTAATTTGACTGAACCAGCAATCTGGCATATCAAAGTCTATAGTGCACAAGTTTGGTACACTCTAAACTACATTATTTCTCTTCTATACTGTGCCTGCCCGGGTGTTCGTTTTTGTGTATGAAAAAATTGAACCCATGAAGAGACTGATTTTGCGAGTAGGCTATACTCTATGCTTGTGCTATAGATTCATCTATAAGGTGCAAATAAGATGGAAGAATTGTGTCCACCGAATCCAAAAAAATTTGACAATGCCACCTTTATTTCCATGCATTCTTTTCTAGCACCGACTAGTACACTAATGTTCTGAATTTCATATACTTTCAGCATCAGATATACAGACAATATAGCACAATTAATATTAGAATAATACATGGAGAAACAAGAAAATTGTTCGACAAATAACCTACCATATCTTCATCAGGATTCTCAAGATTGATGTTAGGATGGATCCATCCTGTTTCTATTTCCTATTCAAATACAGAGAATCTTGAATCAGTTACAAAATGGGCCATGAAAAAGGGATAAACGTTGACATTTGGTATCAGTGATTGGCATAATTTGTTATCTTGGCATATTTACTTCAATTTTTTTGCACAATTCTATCTTTGGCAGACAGTTTTCAACACAGTTTCACAACTGGAGTATATAGTTTCACCACACAGTCTTTCAAGAGTATGTATGATACCTTGTTAATCGTTTTTTGAAAACAAAATTATAGATGTCTAATGTGCCTGAATTGAATTATTAGGACAAATTGTGCCAAGTAGTCCAAAATATTATGTTTTGCTCATGAAAAAGAATTAAAAGCAGACGCTGCTAACCTTTACTGTTGCCACAGCTTCCACAGCGCCTGAAGCTCTAATTAGGTGTCCAATCATGGATTTTATGGAGTTCACTTTCAGCCGAATTTTTATCATCAAAACTAGGCTAAATAAAAAGTGTTTCAGAAGCAAAGATCATAGAGAAAGTGTATAAAATTTCTTTACCTCTGGATTCTGACCAAAACAACGAACAAGAGTTTGGAATTCTCTACGATCACCAGTTTGCGTCGATGTTGCATGTGCATTTATGTAGTTTACATCTTCTTTGGAGATACCAGATTGAGCTAATGCTTGCTCTATGCAAAGTTCTATCCCCATTCCTTATTTATAGACAGTGCCGGCTCTTGGGGGGAGCTCCCTGAGCGGTTGCTCAGGGCCCCAAAATTCAGGGGCCCCCCCAAGTTTTCCGGCAACAACAGCGGCAATAACAGCAGCTGCTGTTATTGCCGTTCATCTTCTTCTTCTTTGAAGAAGAAGATGATGGAGATGCAGTGGGTGGGCTTGACCCAGCCCACCCACTGTTAATAATTTTTTTAAGACTTAGGCACCAAAACGACGTCGTTTTGGTGCCTAGGTTTGAAAAAAAAAAAGGAAAAGAAAACCTAACTTGCAGCCTCTGCCTCCATGCGATTTTTTTGCCCAAATTGCAACCTTCATTCGTTTTGGTGCCTAGGTTTGAAAAAAAAAAAAAAAAAAAAAAAACCTAACTTGCAGCCTCTGCCTCCATGCGATTTTTTTGCCCAAATTGCAACCTTCATTTTGTTTTTTGCCCAAATTGTAGTCTCTGCCTCCATTCCATCCATTACCCACCATCATTATTCTTTTTCTCACTTTTCACTCCACTCCTTCTCTCTAATATCTACCAATTGTTTTTATTTGTTCCGTCCATCCATTATCTTTAATTCTTAAAAAGCTACCCAAAATCTTTGAATTTCAATATTTCATTATCATTTGAATAGGTATGTTTTAGTTTTATTTAAATTTTTATTTTTTTCCTTTCAATTTGTATATATTATTTTTGTTTCCGTGTTATTTGTTTTATTTTTTTAGTTAGGGTTTGAGTTTGACATATGTAAATATAAAATTAAATTGCTTAAATTATTATTCTAATTTATCTTTTTTATGTTTTATTTGTTCAGTTTCAATCTATTTAGTTGATTATTTTATTTTGGGAAGAACAAAGAAATTGGAAATTTCGCTCCAAAATCAGGTTGTATTGCTCTTACTCTTGTTATTATTTTTTATATTGAAATTATGTTTAAAAGAAAATATGAATCTGGATGGGAAAAGCGTAAAAAGAAAAAAAAATTGATGAGTTAACTCAATCCCAAAGAGGAGCACTTGATAAATTTTTTGTTAAAGAACTGCAAGTGTTGTCTGAAAATCAGAATGTTGGTGATTCTAGTGTTGATAATGCCAATGCTAATGATGTTAATATTGATGATAATGTGCATTTAATTGATAACAATGGTTTTGGGGATGATGATGTGAATGCAAATGAGAAAAATGCCTCTAGTGATGATGTTGTGCCTGATAATGTTATGCATAGTTTTGATGTTAATTTTGCTGATGCTGATGTTTTTAATAACATTGCCAATCATGAAGTTGACATATTTGATCCAAAAAATTGGGATGCTTTAAATTCTGAAATGATTGATATTTTAGCGTTAAAGGGTCCTAAAAGAGACTTGTCTATTATGAAAGGTGTAAAAGATAAAATCGGAAGACAATTTTCTGCCTCATTCTATACTAGAGTCCTACCAAATGGGGAAAAATGTGATAGAGATTGGCTTGTATATTCAAAAGAATTTGATCAAGTTTTTTGTTTTTGTTGTAAATTATTTAAGAAAAATAAAGAGTCGGGTAAAGGTCAATTAGCAAACTAGGGTTTTAGTGATTGAAAACATCTTTATGTTAGAATTAGAGAGCATAAAACTAGTATGGAACATGTCCAAAATTTGGCTACTTGGTATGATTTGCGTCTAAGACTTCAAAAGAATACAACTATTGACAAAATAGCTCAAAAGCAACTTGAGAAAGAGAAAGAGCACTGGAAAAATGTTTTGTTGAGAATTATTTCAATTGTAAAGTTTCTTGGAAAACATAAGCTAGTATTTCGTGGTACTAATGAGAAATTGCATCAAAATAGCAATGGAAATTTCTTGGGATTAATTGAAATGTTAGCTGAGTTTGATCCTATTATGCAGGAGCATGTTCGTCGTATTACTGGTGATGAGATTCATGTTCATTACCTTGGTCACAACATCCAAAATGAGTTGATTCTTTTGCTTGCATATGCAATTAAATCTGAAATTGTTAAAAAAATAAAAGAGGCTAAATATTTTTCTGTGATACTTGATTGTACTCCTGATATTAGCCACCAAGAGCAAATGTCTTTAATTTTAAGATATGTGGATGTTACTTCAAATTGTGTTAGCATAGAGGAATCATTTTTAGGATTTTTGAATGTGAATGACACAACTGGGCAGGGACTTTTTGATGCTTTGTTACATGAATTAGATGTTTTGAAACTTGATATAGATGATGTGCGTGGACAAAGCTATGATAATGGGTCAAATATGAAAGGAAAAAACCAAGGAGTGCAAAGAAAACTTTTAGATTTGAATCCTAGAGCTTTTTATACTCCTTGTGGTGCCCATAGCCTTAATTTAATGTTGTGTGACATGGCTAACAAATCTGAAAAAGCAAGGGACTTCTTTGGTATAATCCAATGCATTTACACTATATTTGCAAGTTCCACAAAAAGATGGCAGATTTTGAAAAATAATGTGAAAGATTTAACTCCTAAATCATTGTCTTCTACTCGTTGGGAGAGTCGTGTAGATAGTGTAAAAGCAATAAGATTTCAAATTTCAGATATAAGAGAAACTTTGCTTCAAGTTGCTGAAAGTGATAATGATTCTAAAATAAGAAGCGAAGCTAAATCATTAGCCAATAATGAGCTTGGTGATTTTGAGTTTATAGTGGCTATTGTTATTTGGTATGATTTATTGTATGCTGTTAATTTAGTTAGCAAAAAATTACAATCGAAAGATATGCTTGTTTGTGTTGCTATTGAAAATGTGAAAAAATTGATTTCATTTTTTAAGGAGTATAGAGAAAATGGTTTTTCTAATGTTGTTGAAGTTGTTAAAGAATTTGCAATTGATATGGAAATTGATCCAATTTTTCCTCAAAGGCGCCGAATTAAAAGAAAAATGCAATTTGATGAGACTTTAGATGATGAAATTCCACAATCTGCAGAAGAGTCTTTTAGAATTAATTATTTTAATTGCATCATTGATCAAGCAATTGTCTCACTTGATTGGAGGTTTGAACAATATGAAAATGTGTTTGGTTTTTTATTTGGTTCTGACAAATTGCATTCACTAGATGATTCGAATTTAAAGTCTTGTTGTAGCCGTTTGGAAGATGCACTTAAGAATGGTGATAAATGTGATATTCATGGTTATGACTTGTATGTGGAGTTGAAATTACTTTAAGAATTTTTGCCTAAAGAAAAATTGGGGGCTCTTGATATTTTAAAATTTTTGAAACGTGTTGATTGTTTTCCTAATGCAATTATTGCATATAGGATATTGCTAACCATTCCAGTAACAGTTGCAACTGCCGAAAGAAGTTTTTCAAAGTTAAAATTGCTTAAGTCTTACTTGTGTAGTTCTATGTCACAGGAAAGGCTTAATGGACTAGCTTTGGTGGCAATCGAGAATGAGGTTTTGGATAAAGTTGCTTATAAGGATTTGATTGATGAATTTGCTACAAAAAATGCTCCGAGAACGAGAATTTTCACGTGATAATGAAGTAAGTTTAATGAAATATACATTTGTCAAAGTGTGGTAATGTTTTTTATAGTTTATAAATGAAACGTTAAATTTGTTGTTCAAAGAAATCGAATACATTTTTGTTTTATAAGGGCCCATTTTTCAGTTTTCGCCCAGGGCCTCGAAAATTTCTGAGACGGCCCTGTTTATAGAAATGAAAACAGGAGGATTAGGCTGAGTTTTAATAATGTGTTTGATGATATTTTAACATTCTTGTTCTCACCATCAGGATGAGGCTCAGTCAGATGATAAGCATCACTTGTAAAACTTCCACCAAGGAACTCCGCCTAAATCTTTGCTCCTCTTTTCTGTCAATATGATGATTTAGGGATGAAAAACTACGACCCCGAAAATGAAAATAAATGTAAAACTTAATCTGCAGCTAACATACCTTAGCATGCTCTACTTCCTCCAAAAGTAAAACACCAGTGCCTTCTCCCAGAACGAAGCCATCGCGACCCTGCTTAATCACAGAATTACATTTCAGTTTGAGAATATGACAGGAATTAGACTAAGAACACATATCCAACATTGATAAATCTGAAACTTAAGTTATTAGGATGTCTACCAAGACAACTTGTGAAAGGTTAATTAATCCGAAGTATAGTGCTTACTGGAACATAGCCAGTAAAGCACTATGTAATATAGTTTAAGGATCAAGACCCTTATTCTAAGAAGAATGAAAAAGCAAAGTACGGAAGCATTACCATAACCCAGGGGCGAGAAGCTTTTATTGGATCAGTATTCCTTTGAGAAAGAGTTCTGCAAGCTATAAACCCTCCTAATCCTAAAAATTCGAATGATAAATATACAATGTGAGTATTTAGTTCTGAAATTGCATACAATTTCGATCCAAACCAGAATGCAGAAGACATAGGTTATTAACCTATTGGAATAATGGGTGCATCAGAACCACCACAAAGCATCAAATCCTGCAGCTTTAAAGGACATAAATGTTCATAAATTCTTAAGAAAATAGCATTGCAACAACAAAATCCTATTTTTTGTTTTTTGAGATGAAAGAGGGGCACTTACTGTTTCACCTCTAATGATATGATTAGCAGCATTTAGTATGCAAAAATTGCTAATTGCACAAGCAGAAGAGATTGAATAGCTCGGACCTATCCAACCCTTCAATCAATTTGGCAACTTGTAAATTGCTTCATGCTACATAAAAAATTAAAATAAACGGAGATGAAATAAGAGAGATAACTCACAAATTGAAGAGTAGCGAGCACGGAGGCGGTTAATTGTTCGTCGGCGACCTAACCGGAGGTGGGAGGCGGTAGATTGAAGAAGATGAGAGCGAAGAAGATGATGATGAGAACGAGGGAGAGCAGAAGAGGGCAGATGAGACACGGGTTTGTGGGAGCTGATGGAGGAGAGCAGAGAGAGAGCTGGAGAACGAAGAAGGGAGAGGACAAATTGGGTAAAAGCCACAAAATCCCTATCCCAGCTGAGTTATACCTGGGGGGGGGGGGGGGGGGGGGGGGCAGGAATATGTATTTGGGATAGGGGTGGGATAAAATCCCTTATCCCTATCCCACTTACATGTAAACAAATAGGGGATAGAGGTGGGATAGGGATAAGAAATCCCTATCCCACCTTCTATCCCCTTTACCAAACAAGCTGTAAAGTGTTGTTAACAAGAAACTATATCGTTTCACTAGTAATATTTGCTTAAGGTAATCTTGCAAGGTCCTCAACTGTTCTAACAATTGGTGCCAATGTATTGTCCTAAGTGTGAGTAGCTTCCGAAATAGTAATTGCATAAAACATCGCCAAAAGATCAGAAGGCCACGGGTGTCTTCAAGTTCAAACAAGTCTCTTTGGTCTTTGGGCATTGCGGTAAGTCCTTTGCCCTACTACAGGTGCTGCAACAACCTTTACCAAGTCCAAATGATTGTCGACGACCAGATATGCTAGTCTGCAATATTCAACCTAGCCCACAAGTACAAATCCTCGGAGCGGAATATAATCCCAAATACTCCAAAGACTCAAATATAGGAATTCAAATTGTATCGGAATGATTTATATGATTAATGTCAAATTAATCATATCCCAAGATTAGTAAACATGCATTTATTGCACACAATCACATCAATTAAAATTGCCGAACTATGATATTAAAGACATGTTATAAATACCTCTTGTTGTTTCCAAATTGATCTTTAAACCCCCAAAAAAGATTGATTGATCGAAAGGATGAATCATGAAGATTAAAAAAATTTTCTCGGTTTTCTTTTCTACGGAACGTATGTTTTTCCCAGGAAGGAGAAAAGCACTTGTCTCATTAAGTTAATTTCTTTTTATATTCCCCAAAATAACTAATACAGTAATTATCCATTTCACTAAAAATATATCGGGTCTTGTTCCATCAAGAGTGGCCCACCAATATTTCCAACGGTATCTTATCACAAATCTTAAGGTTAGACATATATATATATAGCAAACCTTAAAGTTGAAATTGCACATTTATTTTCTATGGGATTAAATTTATTATTAAAAATAAAAAATAAAAAAATCATTTTTAATAACCTTAACCCATAGATTACGATCTTTATTGTTTATGCTTAGTAAGTTGTGAAAATGTTCTTAGTTTCTCTCATTTTTTTCTCTTTTACTAATGATTTGTTTTTGAATAATTTAAGTAAAAATAGGAATAAGCGTGTGATGATGTATACGAGAGCTTTTTTTTAAATAATAAATAAAAATACATTTATTATATCCTAAAAAGAGAAGTAACAATTTTTTTTTTACTAATATATCTCACAGGAGTACCATACAACGAAAGTATTCTAAAATTTTTCGTATTTAATATATAAAGTGCTTGACCAATTTTTATATATATTTGACATTAGCCAATTCTTATTAGCAGTTTTTTTCAGGATTATGTTCCAAATTTTGTCAAAAAAAATTGCAAACAATAATTTAGGGTGTTAAGGCTGAGTGTGATAGGATAACTAATCAAAGACTAATACTAATAAAAATTAAAAAAAAAAAAAATAATTGATCAGAAAACTTATGTGTCAAACAGTAAACATAAAATAGTACTAGGATCTAGAGCATTGGAGAATTTTTTTTCTTCCATGAAATGTACCGGCACGTGCAAAAGTGGTGCATGTAACACGTACACAAGACACGTGTGTACTGCCAGAATTTAATTTCAAACCGTACCATACGTGTCAACTTTGTATATTCAGTAGCATGATATGCACAATCTTTTCTTTTTTGATCTGTGCATTAATAAATAAAAGAATCGTACAGCCCGAGCAAGCTGTAATCGTAAAGCCACCATACCAATAGTTTTAGGCTCCATATTTTCTAAAGGCTCCAAAATTTTTAATTCAAATGTCTTATTCTTATATTTTCCAATGCTACAAAATTTTTCATATTTTTCTTTCTTGGTTGATGATGTTCTTATAGAATGATTAAAAGGGTTTTTTTTTTTTTAATTTTAGAAAATTTTAAATTTAAATTAATAAAAAAATTTACATAGCAGTAACCATATCACAAAAAAATTTAACGAGTCACACATAATTCTATCAATTAAAAAAGACTTTCGATTAAATAGAATAAATTAGTTAAGAAAGTTTAATTAAGGAATTTAAATGAAAGAAAAGTAGAAAAATAAATTTTATTTATATAAAAAAATATTCCCTATTTTTAATAGTGCTATTATTTTTCAAAGCCAAATTGAAGAACTGCTTTAGGACTCGTCAACTCTTGAGATGGTCCTACTACATACACATCATATTTTTCAATATCCTTATCAAGGATATATACTATACTAGTTTCTATATTATATTAAATTAGTCAATTAACACTACTCAGTTCACACATAACAGTATGTATATATATATATATATATACTGCAATATTTCTTGTACCTTATCCCATAAGCTTTTTAACGTTTTTTTTTTTGGTTAATATTTATATTTCACCGTTTGTAGTCATATTGTAAACACAAACGCATATGAATCTTATATTTACATAAGAACATATTGAAAGTTTATTATTTGTATATTAATAATTTCCTAAATATATTGAATAGCGAATCCAATAAGAAATATAAAACGCCATAACAAAGTAAAAATTGTAAAATGATACTACTCATATAAACTCACTTAAATGAAAAATAGATACATAACTAATTGGATATATGCAGGGGCGACTGAAAAGGGCTGACTAGGATCCGTGGGTTGTAGTTCAGTTGGCAACACAGGTTGAATATATATGAGGAGATTTAAGTTTGAATTCCACTAAATACATCGGCAAGGATGAATGAGGAGTCTTAACTGTGAATAAATCCCAAACAAGATTATCTCAAGGAAAATACACGTGGTTTATATATATATATATAAACTGATTGAGGCTACATCTCCCTAACCGCCTGTGGCTATTTTCTTTTTCCAATATCTGATTTGTAAAACTCTGCGTTTTGATTAAGTTTTTTTTTTTACCTAAATTGAAAAAGACCCCTTGATGTTGTAGTTTTGTGACCGCTAATCAGGCCACTTGGCTCTCTCGTATTTTATGTTATATGAATGGTTTTATATTAAATTTAAGTACAGTATAGTACCTTCTGAAATTGAATCCTGGTTCCACCACGGGATATATGTGTATATACTTTGTTGGACTAGAGGCATTGTAGATAATATGAGTAATGAAGATGTTTCATAAAATACAATAAGAAAAAGGAAAGGTAAATAATTTTTATTAAAAAAGAAGGTAAGAAACAAACAAAATGGTCAAAGTATGTTTAAAAAGTAATGTGTTTTTGTCTGTGAAACGAATCATTTCTCACGTTCACTAGTTGTATTTTATTATTAGTTGATGATCATATCTCACATGACATCCTTTGTTTGTTTTTCTTTTGAAATATGAAAAAAAAAAAAAAAAAGTATTAATTTAAATGTAAAGTTGATAACATGGTTTCAACATTCTGGGCAAGAAAAGAAAGGTGATTGTGTAAGGTAGTAAAATGGGTCCCAATGATTGTGATGTGTGATTAGCATAGGAATGGCATTATGTTATGTTACTCAATCATACTATCAACTTTAAGTCCCTAAATACTTCATCTTTTGTCTTCCACTCTCTTTTCTTTTTCTTTTTAACTAAGCTCTCTTTTTTGTGACTTAATAGTAACTAAATGCGTTAATAACCACACGATTTACACACAAAAATACTCTACTTTTGATATAATTATTACTTTTATTATATTCATAAATTGTGCCCATGTGTGTAACACATAAATAACGTGATACTGATTATAACAGGAGAACTCCAATTACATATATTAGACAAATTTTATTAAGACTCGTTTGTACTTTTGTTCAAATTATTGTAAGTTGTTGAATATAAAATGAATTTAGGTTTTGATTTAAGTTATGTAACATACTATATTAAACTAGATTCGTAACCTGTTCATAATATTGCAAACTACAAATTCTGTTATAGTTAATCCACAAAACCCGATAAGCATAAACCAGTATTAAATAGTTTCTTTTTTTTTTTTTCCAGAGATAAGGTACCAAATTGCTCTCAAGATTTTTGGACGGTTGTGGATTTATCTCTAAAGTTAAAAATGGTCTAATTAAACCCTTGATCTCATTTAGGTGCAATTTTGAACCTCATTAATGGAATTGGACGCAAACTTTGTTAAACTTTCCATGTCAGCCATTATTTGTACACGTCATCATTCGACGTGAATAAATGATCCACTGATCCGACGACACATGTCGTCCAGCTAAAAATGTGGTAATGTGTTGGGTTAAAGTGATAAATTAATTTGGTTAGATTTATTGAATTAATTGGTGTCACATTGCTAACTGGACGACATGTGTTGTTGGATCAGTGGTTCAGTTATCCACGTTGGATAATGACATAGACAAATAACAGCTGACATGGAAAATTTAACGGAACTTGCGTCCAATCCAGATAAGAAGGTTCAAAATTACACCAAAATGAGACCTTAAAAGCTAATATTTCCATCGACAAATAGGAAACAGAAAGAAACGTGAGATCATTCACTAATAAAAAGGGTGAATTTTTTTTTTTTCTTTTTAATAAATTTAGCAAGCAGGAAATCCGTAAGATTATAAGTTCCTGAGATGTTGCCACATTAACGTAGCTTTCAATTTTTATGTTGTCCATTAATTAGAGAGGAAAATTGCATTATTTTGAAATGAAAGTATAAAAAAAAAATAAAAAAAAAAAAATCATAAAAATCATAAAACGTATCTGCCAATTTTCCCACAACTTATGCTCATTTGTGGCAAACATGGAAAAACAGATCAACTTTCGGGTGCAGAATGAAGAGAATAGCACATATCAACAAGAATTTCGCTTTTTCTCAACAATTTATCAGCTAATTGACACTGTAAATAATGAATTCAAGGTATCATATTCAGCTAACAAACAGACAAGGATTCATCAAGAAGAGTATAAACACAGATTTAGAAGCGGTATAGTATAACGATATGCTAAGCTTTATTCCTAGAGAATAATTGATCGGAAAAGGATCAGTAAGTCCTATCTAATAGCTTACCTGAATTGTATAGTATATAAGGTATCAGGCATTGACTGTTGATTTAAAGTGATCATCATCAATTGTGGAGTAAACAAAGCCATTGTCGACAAGAGCCTGCAATTCTTCCCTGTTGGAAGTCAACAAAATCTATTGCTAAATAATCTCTTTCAAGGGGTGATCACATGTGTGTGCGTGTGTTGCGAAAGAGAAAGAGAGAGGGAGAGATACATTAGCTTATTCATTGGAATGCTTAGCTGATGGGCAATGACATTACGGTGCACACCATCCTCATTAGCACTGAAACAATTTGATACACCAGTTAACAGTAATAACTATGAAGTCCAACAAACAAAAATCACAGCATACAAATAGTATCAGCATCAGAAGCGCACAAGGGATAAAACACATAAACATCCAAGAATATACATATGCAATATACATTTCTGCAATTTTCACATAAATATGTCCAAGTTACAAGCTCAATAACAATTCATACCCCACAAGACATATCCTTAACCAATATAAATTTAGCAGTAAACCATCTTCTTTCCACTGGCTGTTACATATTTCACCTTTATATCTGACATTGCGGCTGTCATACTTTGTTTTATATCTTTCACTTAAGCTAGAAGAATTATTTAGTTTTTTTCCATTACATATGTTAATTAAATCGCAAAATCAACATTGTAGAACAAAAATAGGTTGATATCACAAAAAGCAAACCTTTGTACTGATAAGGACCCCAAACCACTGAGCTGTTTATTATATTTAGTTATGCTTCATTATACAATATATCAACATTTATCAGTCAAGTAATTTCACTAATGCATTAATTATGTGAGTATCACATGTTATTACACATCTATGCAAGACAATATTCCATTCTAGACATAAAGTTATTGCATTCTTAAGTCTAGTACCGATTACATGATAAACGGGCTACATACCATATTGGGCATTAATGCTTCCATCTCCTAACTAACTGTTTTTATATAAGCACCTAATATTGGAAATTTGCGTCATTCTTTATCCTCAGAACCTGATTTCGCTGGATACTCGCTTAATCACAGAAACAGTAGGAATTCTTTTACAGAATTCATATGTGAAAGACAGTCATCTACAGCACACATCTTTCTGCCCCAAGGCAGGGGATGTTCATCAAGCACATGCCAAAGCATTGAGGCAAGACATTATGCTCAGGAGTGTGACAACCATCCAAAATTAAATTTTCCCACCTAGAACCCAGCATTAAAAAAAAAAACAAAAAAAATACATAAATGAATTTTTTTTTTTTTTTAAAATTTATGTGTTTCATGAGGTTCATCCGATACGTAAACTTCATATTGGATGAAAGATAGCATTGATTCAACTAACCTTACAGTTCAAGGTAAGATACTGTCAAACTAGAAATATAATGTATTAGAAGTAAAATTCACATGTATGAAACACATTGACAAGCAAAATAGAACCATACAGGAATGGAGAAAAAAGTTTGCTATTGCTATAAGAATTGCAAGAGAAGAGAAGAGAGACAGAGCAAAATTACAATCAGCAGAACATAAAACTCACAGATATGAAGGCTGCTGCAAAAAATTTAATATCATCTGTCCAACATTGTTCAATCCATCAGCACCTGAATAGACAGAAGGCTGAAATGGAAAAATTGAGAATCAACTCAAAAAGCAATTCCACAACTAGGCAAGCTGTAATAATTACAAACATTACTTGATTTGAGAGGGCAGATTGGTATCCTTTAGAAGGAGTATTCATTGTTGGATTTGTCATCTGTGGTTGATTAGTTGCACCCTGAAGTTTTTTTTGTTGCAGATGTATACATTTCATTAGATGAAAGAATCATAAAGGAAAAAGGAACAATGATTGTAGTTAACTACTAACTAGGCCAGTACCCTTATTTTTGTATTGTAGAAACGGACATATATACACTCAATGAAGTGGCTTGTAACCTCATTGAAGTCAGTAACAAGCCTGAAAACCATAATCAATCTTCAAGTTAAAACTGTACAGTTAATTTGTTACAGGATTGGAGTGAACGAACACATAAATTAACATAAAATGCTAAACAGTTTGGTGTTAGAATTTGATAATAAGGTAACCACAACCAAACAAAAACATCATCAACTTTCAGCATAACAGTTTTCAATTTTCATCAGGACTTCATATAAATGTAATTAAACCAACATGGAAGAAATTGATCAGATAATGGCAATTATATAGTCCATGGGTTTTTACACAGACAACATAGAGTTTAACTTGAATTATTTGAAAAATGAAATGTTGATAACAGTCTAAGACTTTTCTGAAGGCCAATTAATAATGTTCAATTGTTAATCTCAAACAAGAGAATGAATTTTATGTTATCTAACAACATGCTGAAGATATTCAAAGTTTATCCGCATTACAAACTGCCATTAGATTAAGAAAGTAATTTGTGATGCTCAGAACAAGTTCTTTAGTTACAAAATATAAATGAGGTAATTTTAGAAAAAATCCTTGAACAGATAGAGAGAGGGAAAAAAGTTTTATGTTGCAAGGTAGATACTATATGTAAGGTAGATACTATATACATACATACATAAATATATACACTAAATTTAAGAATAATTATCAACAAAAGGAAAAGCCATCAGTATGAGTATAGGAATTCAAGCAGGACTTGCTTAGTAAAATTATGACAAAACAACTTACCTGAAATTCAGAACATGCATATTATCCAACACCACAACCTTATCATAATAAAGAAAAAGAGATTCGGCTAAAGACAAAGAGATATACATGATAACAATTTTCAACAGACAAGATTATAGAAGTGATAAGACTTGGGGAACATTGGAGTTGTTCTCTAGCTTTTGCAAACATATATCATGAAACATTATCAGAAGCAATGAAAAAAAAGACTAATCACATACCTAATGGAGAAGGCATTCAAGAACCTTCTACCCTGTAGGCCTCTTAAGTGTCCAACAACACGAACATATTTTCCAGTTCTATAAGAGAAAAAAGGTAATGTAAACAATATAATAACTAATACTAGAGTAAAGGAAAAAACATCTCTTCAACCAGCTTTTGGCTGTTTAAAAACAACATAATCACTTAATCCTCCTCATGATAGTTGAAAACGAACAGAAAAATGGAACAAACACATGAATTCTACTAGACTAGAGCTATCTCAGTTCTCAATTTCTAAGCCCAATTTAGACCAACTACTTAAGCTTTCATTTTCTCCTCATACAATCCTAACGATCTAATGGATATTTTACCAGGCAGATATATTATTTGATCTCCATGTTACTACCATTTTAAGAAAGAATAAGAGGCAAAGCAAAAAGTATAAAAAAAAGAGACCTACTTTAATCCCTCCACTTCATCTATGTCTATGCGTTCTTGAACCCTGTACAAACGAACGCAAAAATACATAACAACCTCTTCAGAACTGATCTCATAATACTCAATGAGGAAATTAATAAGCAATAAAAAAAGAAAAAAAAAAAAATACCATCTGGTACATTCAATCTGTCCTGTTCCATCATCTATTACGAATGTATACTCGCTTGCTTTGTCTTCTTTTTGGCATATCCTCCCCACAATTGTAACCTAATCCAATTCAGTGTCAACAGAAGAAAACAGAAAAGCAGCTAGAATATCCGACCTGTGAGAAGACTTACATTGGTCACTTCAGCCCCATCAATGAAAAAATTGGATTCATCATTACTCGGTAGCTCTACTATCTGCTTCACCGTCAGTGGTAATAAGCATTTGACCTCACGATTCTGCAAGGAAAACTCAAAACCTAAAAAATTGATTTCTTAATTTCAAAGATATAGCATCATTATCATCGTCAGAAAGTTCTCATGATCATCTGAAAGAAACCGAGTATACAACCCTAGACTTTTTTGCAATTTGTTTTGTAAACATAGATGAAGAAATAAGCAAATACTCTGGAAGAGGGGAAGGAGGAGGATTCCGCAGGCTGGGTGGTCTGAGAGGGCATAAAACCGCCGCCCATAAAGGCTGCTGCGCTGCCATCGAATTCGCTGCCGCGGTACATCGTCTCTGTTTTTTAGTGCCCGAAATCGATTCAACTGGTGCAACTTATCTTGAGCCAAATCCCTAGCACAGGTTCAGACGTTCCCGCCAATTTCAGTGATTTTCAACTATTATTATAATTATTATTTTGTGATATTTAAATGAAAAGTTTCACCGGCTCACTGCCATAAATCGATAAGCAAATTCCAGTATGAAAATATGAACACCGTGTAGTAAATATCCCCTAAATGTCAAAATATAAAATAAAAAACATGTTATATTTTATTATTTATAAAATAAAATAAAAGTAATTTTGTTATTATTAGTTTAATTTGATTTAAAATTACTAAATATTTGACAATTATAAAACTTAAGGATTATATAAATTTAGGGTTGAATAAAACTGGACCGAATTCGAAAAATAAACCGAATCCGAATTAAATAAACCTCAATATAATTTGGTTTCGCTTTGATTTTAATATATGTAATATTTTAGGTTTTGGTTCGGGTTCATTAGTAAAAACCGAACAAATTCGAATCTGAATTGAAATCTAAAGATTATTCTATATATTAAAACTCCTAAAGCAATTTGCTTCAATTGGTAATTTTTGTCCAATTTGGGACAATGTTACCCTCAATTATGGTTTTCCAATTTTATTCTTAGCCTTCACTCCTCCCAATTATTTGGCAGCGGTTTAAAGGGTATTTCTTTTCCAAACACTTCTCATTTGTATATTTTCTTTCTCTCTCCTCCTTCACTTTCTCTATTTCTTTCTCTTTTCTTTGTTTCTCTCATCTCTTCAAATTCCATCAGAAAATGTAGCTATGGAGGCGTTTATTTCACTGTAGCCAGCCTTATTTAGCGTTGGTGAGTTTTAATTTCTTCTCTACCTTCTCAATGTCTCTATTTTTCTCTCTCTTCTCTTGAAATTTCATTGTATAGCTCCTTTCTCTCTCTTCTTATTTTCTTCCCTCCCTTCAAATTCCAGCAAAAAAACTAACTATGGAGGCGATGATTTCGCTGTGCCTGGCTTCTTCTGTGCTGCATGCCTTCAATCTTCTCTGCCGGTGAGTTTTGTTTGCTTCCTTTCTTAGATTGGTAATGGTTTCGCTTTTTATTTCATTTTTTTCCTTTCTCTCTTTTTATTTCATTTTTTTTCTTTCCTCCCTTCAAATTCCAGCAAAAAAAACTAACTATGGAGGCGATGATTTCACTGTGCTTGGCTTCTTCCTCGCTGCATGCCTTTGGTCTGCTCTACCGGTGAGTTTCATTTGCTTTTTTTCTTAGATCTGTAATGGTTTCGGCACCGATGAGTATGGTTTTGTTTTATCGTTAGATCTATGAACCTACATGAAATTATAGGTTAATTGGTAAATTTTATAATTTTGTTATATCTGTTGTTAATTATGTTGTTATTTTTTAAATAATTATTGTTGTTTCATGGAGTTTTTTCTATGGTTATTTTAACTGTTAAAGTAATCATGATTTTGGTTTCATGAATATCCAGGCTGCTAAACCGTGGGTTCATGCCTTCATTTTTTGCAATTCAAAGGCAAGGCTAATTATCTTTTTTCGTGGAAAATTTTTCGATTATAATTTTAAATTTTTAAATTTTTGTTATATCCATTTGGATCAAAATCTATAAGAAAATAAAATTCAAACTTCATAACACATTTAATTTGTATTTATATGAGATTAAATGAAATGATATTTATTAAATTTGTATTTATGTGAGATTAAATAATATTTATTAACAAAATTATTGTTAATCTTCTCTTTGTAGATTTAGATCTGGAGTTTTTTTTTTTTTTTGTTGAATTTATTGGGTGAGTATCATTTTCCTTATGGAATTTCCATGTTCATGGGTCTCTTTTTTAGTTTCAATAACAGCAGGCAGAGGTTTTCGGGGTGGTTTTTTACGATTTCTACAGCAAGATGATCTCTAAATCAGTCGATCTGTTGTTAAGATTTTTCTCCTGTAAACTAACGCTTTCTTCTCGGTGGATTTTCGATTGAACGGATCCCAGGTAAATCATCCTTGTATATTTCTTTTCGTTTATAATTTAGCCCTTGGATCTGCTATATCAAATATTTTTCCAGCTATGTTGTCATCTTGACTCTTTTTTTTATTGGTGAATATGGACAGTCTTTGCTAAAAGTCTATGCATTGATTCTGAATTTTTTTATTGGTGGGTAAGATTTTAATTTTTGTGTTTTTCTTTTTCAATTAGCCAAATGCCGTTGTGATTTTATGTCCTTTTTAGGAGCATAGCCTGGAAAATAAGAGGAAAAACAGTTTTTAGAATTTAATTCCTTCACCTCAATCATCTCCAGTGTCCTGTTCGTCGATCTGTTATTGGGTTTGTTTATATTAATGAGGTAATCAATTTTTTTTATCCTTGGTTTCCTCTTTACTTTCTTCCATTTTTTTTTATTTGCTGGTTGTTTTATCTTATTTTTCTGTTCTTTTTTTTAATTGTGTTCTAATAACGGTATCTTTGATAAGCTAACAATTTTTTTTTATTGAAATGGAGGCTTACAAAATATTCGTCTCATCTATTCTAGGCTTTTTTGTTTTAATTTATTAATAAATTTTAATTCGTTTATTTGGTTTGCTTATATTAGATTACAGTTAGTTTGATTGATTGAGAAAGGACAGAAGATAGATCTCTCAATGGATGTAATCTCTCTTATCAAGACAAATCTGCAAATTGATATTGTAATTTAGAAATTACAAATCCTTTTAATAGTGTTGGCACCGTACTTTAGTGGATAGTATATTATTAAATATTTATATTTTTTGTAATATTGAATTTTATTTATAAATGAAGAAAGTCATAATGTTAAATAAAATTTAAATAGTTAGTTTTTGTTATATTTAAATGTAAAAGTAAAATAGTCCTTTATATTAGCAGTTTGTGTAATTCAAATTTGGTCAACTTTTTATTTATCTCAAGTTATATTTTATTTCACACGTATTGAAGATTTACTTATGGGTATAACATATGCATAGATTGTTAGCAGTAATTCAGATTATTATATGTGAAAAGTTTGTAATTGTTTAAATTAAAAAAAATTCTGAATGTAATTTTATTTTTCTAATTATATTAAACTTCTCCAAATGTTCCAGCAATTTAATCATGTACTTAGTCCAACATTTAGACAATTAAATGAAATCATAAAAAATAAAGAATAAAAATATTCTATATTACATTAATGTTGTGGATAAATTTGTAGTTATCAAATAATAATATTACCATGATATACGGAAAATTTTTAGATTAGAATTTTAAATTTTTGTTATGTCCATTTGGGTCAAAATTTATGTGAAAATGAAATCCAAACTTCATACCACATTAAATTTGTATTTGTGTGAGATTAAATGAAATGATATTTATTATACAATCAGAATTATATGGTTGGCAATTAAAAAAAATATCAATTCGTTTTATTACTGTATTATTGGTTTATAATTGACTTTTTGGGTTCATTTCTTTCATCATGTTTATTATGCATTTTAGCACATTTAAGAACATTAGGATTTATTATGCATCTTAGCACATTTATGATGTTAGAGAAAATAAAATCTAATTTCATACTATATTAAATAGCTTTTATCTCAACGGGAACGTTTGGGAATCTATCATGGCTGTAAGATTTCTTCAGTGGCTTCGAGTATCACTCACCTCTTTTTCGCGGATGATGCATTCCTATTTTTCAGAGCTACGACACAGGAATGTGAAGTGGTGAACCAGATGCTACATCGCTATGGTGAAGCTTCGGGACAGGAGGTAAATCTTTCAAAGTCATCTCTAATTTTAGTGCTAACATGTCTCCTGATGCTAAGGCACATATCTGCCAGCTGTTACAAGTCTCCGAACAAGAAGGTCCTCGCAAGTACCTTGGAATGCCCTTAATGATTGGAAGGAAGAAGAAACTTGCTTTTGAGTTTATTAAAGGCAAGCTACAAAACCGTATAGCAGCCTGGAGAGGTTGTAATCTATCAAGAGCAGGGAAGGAAATCCTTTTCAAATCTGTAACACAGGCTTTACCATCTTATTGTATAAGTTTGTATTTACTCCCTGAGTCAATTTGTGAGGAGCTTCATAAACTTATGAATGCTTATTGGTGGGGTTTTAATGAAAACCGGGGTGATATAAAATGGCAGAAGTGGGCTAGATTATGTGTCAGAAAGTCTGCAGGAGGACTAGGATTTCAGAATTTAAGGGATTTTAACTTGGCTCTGTTGGCGAAACAAGTTTGGAAGCTTGTTAACAACTCGGACAGCCTGATGGGGAGGATTTTGAAAGCTAGGTATTTTTGTGACAACTCTTTTTTAGAGTCCAGTATTGGCGATAAACCGAGCCTTATTTGGAGAAGCATATGGACGGGAAGTGAAATAATTCGCAGGTTATGCAGAATGAGGCTGGGTAATGGAGCAGACGTTAGAATTTGGAAGGTTCCCTGGCTCCCAAATGTCAAGAATGGATGTGTCAGTACTATAGAGCCCCCTAACAGGGTGGGGATGAGAGTGGCTGAGCTTTTACAGCCTTTAACCAAAAGCTGGGATGAGAGCAAGATTCGGTCTATGTTCAATGATCGTGATGTCAACCTAATACTCTCTATTCCTCTGAGCCTTAGAAATTTGACAGATGATTGGGTCTGGATTGGGGATAAAACAGGGAACTACTCAGTCAAGACTGGATACAAAATTATTCACAACACCCAGGAAGAGCAGTTTAGAAGGGGCAGAGATATTTGGAAAAGGCTGTGGACTGTTCCTTGCTTGCTTACCAAATTCCTTTGGCGAGTAGCAAACAATTACCTACCTACTTGGTCACGTTTGCTGCAGAAACATGTGGTAGATTCCTCGATTTGTCTTGTTTGTAGTAGAGAAGAAGAAACGATCGTGCATGCCCTTATTACATGTGATTTAGCTAAAGAAGTTTGGAGAGGCTCTGGTGTTGGATGGTATTACGCGAATATATCTAACTTTGTTGAGTGGCTTGAACTGGTTTTTAATTAGTTGTAGAAAGATCAATTGGGGCTGTTGGCTTCGGTTTGTTGGAATATTTGGCACAACAGAAACCAAGTGGTGTGGGCTGGCAAACCGCTATCTACTCAGGGAATAATCCATAAGAGCTTCAATATGGTTGATCAATTGAGAAGAGATTTCCAATTAAGTCAACAAGCTCATGACATGGATCAAGTTGTGGAGGAGGCAAGCGTTTGTTGGAAGAAACCAGAAGCAGGCTGGATTTCTTGCTATGTTGATGCTGTAATTTTTTAGCAAAATGGAGCTGTTGGTATGGTTCGTAGAGATCACAATGGGAGATTCATAGGAGCTATAGTTCATTGTTATCCCCATTGTCGGGATCCACCAGTTGTTGAGGTTTTTGCCATTAGGGAGGCTCTTAGCTGGATCAAGGCCAAACATCTCTGGAATGTTATCATCGAATCAGATTGCTTGGTTGCAGTTAAGGCCATTAATAGTTCTGTTTTTTTTTCAACTCTTATTATGGGTTGTTGATTATGGATCATAGAGATATTCTATCAACTCTTGATTGTGTCCAAGTTGTCTATGTTAGGAGGACTGCGAATCTTGCTGCTCATGAGTTAGTTAAAGCAGTGGGATCTAACCCAGGACTCTATGTTTGGGGTTTTGTCGGCCCTCATTGTATCACAGCCACTTTGGCTTCTGAATCAATGAATTGATTTTTTCCTCTTGTCAAAAAAAAAAAAAGAAGCTTTTATCTCTCCTATTTATGGTTTAACTCCTATCATTAATATGTTATTTAATACTTTTCTCACTTTTCCCTTTTTTTCATTGCTATATAATCATACATGACAATTAAACATAGGAACTATTTTTTTTAATATTTATAAGTTGACTTTCTCTTCCCTTACTTCTTGACCTTTAATTTATTTTACATGTCATTTTATTTAGAATCTATGAGAAAATGAAATCCAAACTTCATACCAAATTAAATTTGTATTTATATGAGATTAAATGAAATGGTGTTTATTATATAATCAGAACTGTTACCTTGAGGTTGTCCATTTGCAAGTATACTAGGTCAATTGTAGTATTAGACAAGACAAGTGTCGTATCCACAGGGAGTAAGGGAAAATTCTAAAAGTTCCAAGTAAATCACCAAATTTAAAGGTTTTCTAGTTAAATTAGTCCAAAGAAATCATGTAAATTGAAAACAGAAAACATGTAAGGCAATAAATGTAAGATTGCGTAGAACTAAATGATATAAAACAATAATGATAAAAACACAGGCTTTCACCAGCTAAACAAGCAATCTCAGGCTATCTTCCTCTGAAATTTACTATGAATATATTAAGAAACGTAGATCTGAGGTCTCTTACCCTCTATTCACCAAGCTTATCGCTCAACCTCACTTGAATGTATGACCCACAATTAAGCTTATCTCTCAACCTCACTTAGCATAGAAAATCATGCATTAAAACCAGCAAACATTCCACATCAAGTAGAAACCTTTAGCACACTCCCAATCTCCTCTCGGTCTCATGAAGAGTGTGTGTGTGTGTGTGATTTTCCATAAACAACAGCGAGCAATTCTTTCTCTATGGTTGTGCAGTTTGCTGAGTTTCTGTTAAGGTTTTGCTTGCATAGTGAATGGGTCGGAAATGCTTGTCAATTCTCTGTCCCAATACTGCTCCAATGCAAGTGTCACTTGCATCACACATTACCTCAAAGGAAAGGTTCCAATTAGGAGCGATTAAAATTGGAGAGTCAACTAGTCTTGCTTTGAGAGATTCAAAGGCTTTCTCACAAGTTTCATCAAAGTTGAATTGGACATCCTTATGCAGAAGAGCTGTAATGTCATGACCCAACTCCCAGCTTTGACCGGCGCTGGGGAACAGGTAGGCATATCGCCACCGGAACCCCGTAGCAAGCCTAAAACCATAATCTAAATTAAAGTCTCAAAAATATAATATTTAAATCCGTCATACTTAACACATTAAATCCTTTTCACATACACAACATCAAACATCAACATTAAAAGCAATTAATAATAACCTACATAATAAGACTAATGTGCCGCCCGGAGGAAGATCTTGGGCTGCAACACGCTTCTAGCTACCTGAAAAATTTAGGCAGTCAGACCTCCCATAGTGAATTAATTATATGCAATGCATGAATAATTTAACAATCAACCAATCACACAATACTTTACGTATGTGTGTGTGTGTGTGTGTGTATATGTCATACAAGCATTCATACACATGATTTCGGTAAACCAAATAATAAAACAATTATTAATAAGTGGTTTCCATACGTCATGGATCCTAAACCTCAATACCCAAAGTATTGCATAATCTACGTAGCCATCCGGCTCTCTTATATCGAATGACTGGGGGATCGAGAATAACTCAACCGAACCGGCACCCAGTCGGCTGGAGGACCGAGAATAACTCAACCGAACCCATACCCAGCCTCACTTAATTCCAATTCCATAATATCATATAGCCCGAGAATAACCCAACCGAGCTTATCCATAAACCATATCATCAATTCATACATTTATTCCATAGGCCCGATAATACCTGTGCGCACAAGGTCCTGATGCTGCTCACTAGGAAGCATGTCCATATACGTATTTAAACCACCATTGGAATTATATATAAATATAATTATAATTATAGGCGATACTCTTTTAAATAATAATAATAATCACATGATAAAGATTTAAACTTTGAAAAATCTGTCGTGAATGCAAATGCTAAATTAAATATGCATAACATATAATTAACTCACAGATACTCCTAGCCAACGAATCCTATTTCTCCGGCTCTCCTGCTCCGCCTACCAGTTGGATGTCTACACAAGAGAATTTATAATGGAGATGAAGAAGGAAATAATTATTCTAGTTATCCGAAATATCAATAGAAATTTCGGCAGAGTTCCCCCGATAAAATGGATATCCCCCAAATTAATATTAGGGTTAAACCTGCATAAAATTACACTTCTATAGTCCACACAATAATTCCAATCGGTCTCCATAGACTGCAATTCAATAACCCAACTAGATAGCCAAACTCAATTAAATTCCATGCAATACCAATTCTTTTCATCAACACATACACTAGCATTTAACTCAATCCATATCACACCAAATACTCTTCCTATCAACAATCTCAATTAATTCACTCCATTAACATATTTAATTATATCCTTCACAAACCAAGAATTTAACAACTATTTTCTTTTTAATTAACTAACTAATATATTTCTAAAATTAATAAAATTTAACACTTAAGGAATTTGAGCAAGGTTCAAGAATTAATCTTTCTCCAAATAAGACTAGGAATATTCTGATATTAATTTCAAGTATCTTATGTACATTGTCGGCATTACTGCCCGTCGCCGGAAAATTTTGGACTTGTCCTATGTGAAAACGATTTATACCATCAGCTAGGTTATAACCTCACGAGTCTAAATATACTATTACATTAACCTAATTCTACCCAAAACTCAAGAAATCAGAAAAATTAGAATTTTATCGTTGAAGCTCTGATCACTGGAAAATAAAGCTTGTAAGCTCCGATTATCAGCCTACCCAAAGGTTTTCCGGCCTCCTGAGTTCATTTCCGGGTCAGATTTTCAAAATTTTGAGCAGAAGATGGTGAATCGGGTGGGACAGCCAATAGCGCAAATCTTTCAACTTTTATCTCTCTCTCAATGCTTAATTTCTCCTCTTAAAACCGCATAGAATTGTAGTACGTGTTAACAGCTTCGTTTTGGTAAATAGTTTGTGAAAAACGGATAAGAATTGAGGGAGAATTTGAGAGTTGAAGTTTGAATTGGAAAAATGAAAAGAAGAAGAAGAAGAAGAAGAAGAAGAAGAAGAAATATACGACCATCTCATCCTTTAGTGGAATTGATTTTTTGAAAAATATCAATTTTAATCCCTCCTATTCGACAAATTTTCAATTCTTCTCCAAACTTTTATAATTTCTCATTAACTCATATATATATATATATATACATATATATATATATATATATATATATATATATGCATCTAAACACTCCATTTGGATATTCACAAAATAAATAATTCGGGGTATTACATTCTCCTCCCCTTAGAGAAATTCGTCCTCGAATTTAAAATTTAAAGACTAACGTCATGATTGAAATAGGTAAGGATATTGGTTCCGCATCTCCCACTCTGATTCCCAAGTGCACTCTTCCATGGCATGGTTACTCCATAGTACTTTCACCATTGGAATTTCTTTAGTTCGTAGTTGACGAGTTTGTTGATCAACAATTGCCACGGGTTGTTCCTCGTATGACAAGTCTCCACTAACTTGTACATTTTGAGGATGGAGGATGTGAGATGGATCCGGCACATATTTCTTTAGCGTTGATACATGAAAGACTGGATGGACTTACGATAAATTAGGAGGTAATGCCAAATGATATGCCACCTCATCTACTTTCTTCAAAATCTCAAACGGTCCGATATACCGGGGTGTCAACTTTCCCTTTTTGCCAAATCTCATAATTCCTTTCATTGGTGACGCTTTAATAAATACATACTTTCCTTCCATGAATGTTACATCCTTCCTCTTTGGATCGGCATAGCTTTTCTGTCTACTAAAAGCTGTTTGTATTCTTTGACGAATAATCGGGACTTTTTCTGAAGTAATCTGTATCAACTCCGGGCCAATAAGTTTCCTTTCACCGACTTCCTCCCAACATAAAGGGGATCTACACTTCTTACCATATAGTGCTTCATACGGAGCCATCCCAATGCTTGAATGATAGCTATTATTGTAAGCAAATTCAATGAGAGGTAAGTGTGCATCCCAATGACCACCAAAATCTAGCATACACATCCTTAGCGTATCTTCCAAAGTTTGAATTGTTCGTTCGGATTGACCGTCCGTTTGAGGATGAAAAGCCGTGCTAAAATCCAATCTAGTGTCCAGAGCAATCTGAAGTTTCTCCCAAAATTTGGATGTAAAGAGTGATCCTCTGTCTGACACAATGGACACTGGAACACCATGTAAACAAACGATTCTATCCACATAAACACGTGCCAATTTTGCTACTGAATATGTTGTCTTAACTGGAAGGAAATGAGCCAATTTAGTCAATCTGTCAACAATTACCCATAGTGAGTCATACCCGTTCAACGTACGAGGCAATCCAACTACAAAGTCCATAGCTACTCGCTCCCACTTCCATTCGGGAATAGTGTAAGCACCGGAATTTTCCGTCCTCGAAAAAAAAAGAAAGCACGTGTCACACTACTGTAATTACAGTCGTACGATTATAGTTACAGTCGTGCGACTGTAATTAAAAGTTACAGTCGTGCGACTGTAATTAAAAATTGCAGTCATACGACTGTAATTACGGAGCAGGTACATCGGCCTATACCTTTGACATGGAAATTTTTGGATTGATGGGAGAGGCATTAAATGCCCGGATCAGCAGACGAAAAACCAGCAAATAAAAGAGAAAAAGAAGAAAAGAGGGAGGACTTGGGTTCTGATCTTAAGGAGTTTAGAGAGAGAGAAATTGGGAAGGAATTGAAGAAAAAGGGAAGAAAAAGGAAACCTCAAACAAAAGCATCTTTTTCTCCTCTTTTTCTTTTTAATTCTTAAGTGTTTAAATTAAAAATCTATTAGAAATCCTAGGTTAATAATCTGACACTCTAAACTCATTTAATTTCGGACTTAAAACTCTCAGAAACCTTGATATTTTGGAGATTTTTGGACTCAACTTTTCAAACCCCAACTCAAAGGAAAAAAAGTGATTTGAAGAGGAGTAGGGCGTTTCCAGCAGTCAATCCTATGGTGGAGCAGTGCCTAAGAGGTAACTATACTTCAAACCTTCATTTTCTTGCGTTTTCTGGGTGATTTGGTGTGTTTTGGTGATTTAAACTCAATTTTCATGTTTGTTATTTCGGGAAATCAAGAACAGTCGTACGACCGTTCTTGAGTTGAAGAACAATCGTACGACTGTAATTACAGTCATACGAGTGTTCTTGATTTTCCTCCAAGTTTTCAATTTTGTTTAAATAAAATTTTGGTGAAATCCTGCATCTGGACAATTTACAGTCGCATGACTGTAATCCCCGTCCAGAGGCAGAATTTCCATTTTAATCCAGAAAAATTTCTAAAAATTCTAAAAAATCAGAAAACTCAGAAAATCATCAAAACGAATTTTGTTGTGTGCATTCACGACCATAGATTTAATTTTCAGTGTTATTGCATTTAGAACAATACAACGACAGAGACCCGATTCTCCTGAAAACCGACCCACCTCGCATGTTAAATTAAAGTAAACCGAAAAATAAAAATGTTTTCAAAATGATTTTCTCACAAAACCAAAATATAGGGACGTTTCAAAACGTTTTCCAGGTCTGACCGGGCCGGCTGGCCGAGCCGATCCGGTTATCCCCCATTTGCATGCCCCCAAACTCCTTAAAATCCCATTCTGTCCTACTTGAGTCCTATTTGTGGTGTGCCATAAACTGTGCTAACCCTCTATTTTGCAGCTTTTGATTTCTTTTATTTTTATTTTTGATGTATTTAGTAGATTAATTCGTGTATTTAGGCGATTGTAAATTCTTAGATTTTCGTGTATTTTAGGCGGTTGTAAGGTGAGGTTGAGAGTTTTTATTTTTATTCGATTGGGTTGTAATTAATTAATTATTTACTGCTTTATTATTATTTGTGTATGTGCACTGTGTGTTTTGTTTAATAAAATTGACTTTAGAATTATGAAATACCTTCAAAGAACATTAGCCGTATTTATTTTGATTAGACACGAAGTAGGGGACTTATCCGGACCTAGATCTCTAGATAGTGTGGCGGCCGTTCGTCCGGTTCAGCTACACTGAAATTTTTCCAGTTGAGCTGAGCCGAGTGGCGACTCCTACACTATTCATTGAGACTTAAGTCTCGATTCTTTTATGAAACTATTTAATTTTCAAAAAACGAATTTCCATTCTAAAAACCCTATGCGATGGAGGATTTCCCGAAATCGAAGCGCCCCTTCCGAAAGGGAGTCCGCGTTCCGTCGAAAACGTCGTTCGCTCACAAATAGGTAACTGCTGTAAAAATCCTGAAGGCTTTTGATGTTCAAACTTTACTTGTTGGCAAGTCAAACAACAAGATGCAAACTCCGCTACATTTCTTTTCATACCATTCCACCAATACAACTTTTTAAGATCTTGGTACATTTTTGTAGAACCCGGATGTACATTACAGGCTACAAAATGAGCTTCTTTCTTAAATTATTCACATTAGGAACACACAGTTGGTCCCCATAACGTAGATATCCATCATCATCAATTCTAAAATCACCAACGTCACCGTTTTTCAACTCAGTCAAAATTTTGCATAATTGAGGATTTTTGCCTTGAGCAGTTTTGATTCTATCAAGTAACACTGATCTCACTTTGAAATGTGCCAATATTGTTCCAAAGTTGACCAGTTCTAATTGCACTCCAGAATCACATAAATTATGCATCTCCTTAATCAAAGGCCTTCTTTCAACACTAATGTGAGCTAAACTACATGAGGATTTTCTGCTTAAAGCATCTGCCACAACATTAGCCTTACCTGGATGATACAATATCGTACAATCATAATCTTTCAACAGCTCTATCCATCGTCTTTGCCTTAAATTCAAATCCTTTTATTGGAATATGTATTTAATACTCTTGTGGTCAGTGTAAATCTCACATGTTTCTCCATACAAATAATGCCTCCATATCTTCAATGCAAAAACCAGTGCCGCCATTTCTAAGTCGTGAGTTGGATAATTCTGTTCATGTTTCTTTAATTGCCTCAATGCATAAGCAATAACCTTTCCATTTTGCATCAACACACAACCCAAACCAACTCTAGAAGCGTCACAATAAACGGTGAATCCTCCAGATCCAGATGGTAAAGTGAGTACTAGTGTCGAGTTCAAGCAATCTTTCAATCTTTGAAAACTATTCTCACTTACTTCTGACCATATGAAAGGAACATTCTTTTAAGTTAGTCGGGGTTAAAGGTGCTGCTATCTTGGAGAAATCTTGAACAAATCTCCTATAGTAGCCGGCTAAACCCAGAAAACTTCAAATTTCTGTTACTGTAATAGGTCTCCTCTAATTTGTAATTGCTTCCACCTTTTTCGGATCTACTTGTATTCCATCCTTGGACACTACATGTCCTAAAAATTCCACACTATCCAACCAAAACTCATATTTAGAGAACTTAGCATAAAGCTGATGTTCTCTCAAAGTTTGCAATACCATTCGCAAATGGTATGCATGCTCCTCCTCACTTCTTGAATACACCAATATATCATCGATGAACACAATTACAAAATGATCTAAGAATGGCTTGAACACTCTATTCATGAGATCCATAAATGCTGCTGGTGCATTGGTAAGCCAAATGGCATTACTAAAAATTCGTAGTGACCATATCATGTTCTGAATGCTGTCTTAGGTACATCTTCACCCCTGATTCTCAATTGATGATACCAAGACCGTAAATCAATCTTGGAAAAGTAACATGCACCTTGCAATTGATCAAACAAATCATCAATCCAAGGAAGCAGATACTTACTGCGGATAGTCACCTTGTTCAACTACCTATAATCGATGCAAAGTCGTAGTGACCCATCCTTCTTCTTAGCAAACAACACGGGAGCACCCCAAGGAGATACACTAGGCCGAATAAAACCCTTATAAAGTAATTCCTGTAGTTGTTCCTTTAACTCCTTCAACTCTGCTGGTGCTATCCTATAAGGTGGCATAGATATTGGAGCAGTACCAGGGGCTAAGTCAATGCAAAATTCAATTTCCCGCTCGGGAGGCATTCCTGGTAAGTCTTCAGGAAACACATCAGGAAATTCATTTACAACAAGAACATTCACAATATTACCTTCATCAATGGTTGTATCCTTAACAAAGGCCAAATACCCTTGACACCCTTTGTACAAAAGCTTTCTAGTTGTTATGGCCGATATCAAATTCAAAGAAGACATCTCTTTATCACCTTAGAATTCGAATTCAAGTTCTTCAGGCACACTGAACCTTACCATTTTCCTTCGACAATCCAAAGTGACAAAGTGTTGGAACAACCAATCCATTCCCAAGATAACATCAAAATCAATCACGTCAAGTAGAACTAAATCTGCTAATAAATCTCTTTCCTCAATTGTAACAGGACAAGAAGGAAATACAAGTTGTGTTTCTACTGACTCATGTAGTGGTGTAGTCACAGATAAAGTACACTCTAGCGTTTCAGGAATTTTACTTATTTTCATAGCAAAACAAGGAGAAATAAAAGAATGTGCAGCACCGGGAGCCAAAAGTACTTTAGCATCCATATAACATACAGGAATAGTACCTGAAACCACAACATTTGAAGTTTGAGCATCGTGTGGAGTGAGAGTGAACACCCTTGCTTGTCCTTGTCCAGTTTGAGGATTCCTTCCTCCTCCCCTACCTCTACCTCTAGAACGACTCGACTGACCCTACGACATACCAGGCGCATGCTAAAACTGTGTTGGTGAAGAGAAATTTCCCTGATGCATTGGAAAATTAGGCCTTATTGTATTGGATGAAGACCCTTAAGAAGGAGTTGGATGAAATCCCAATTGTGGACATTGTCTAGCAAAATGTCCAGGCTGCCCACATCTGAAACAACTACCAGGAGCAACATAACAAGGACCTTGATGATTTCTGCCATAATTAACACAAGCACTAGAACCTGATGTAGAACTACCATGGCTAGAACTGGAACTTTGTCCACCACTATATTGGTAGAACCCTCTACCACGTCTTCAACTGTGGCGCCCCTTCTTATGAAATCTTGTCTTCTGATTAGAAGGTTGTGTACTTCCCATATGAAAATTACCTGTATTACCCATTGTAGTAGAAGAAGACTGACCACCATCTCTGGGCTTGGGATTCTGAATAGATTGAGAAATCAAATTTGCTTGATTAAAATCAAGCTCCATTCGTTTCACAGCATCAACCAATTGAGAAAAAGTGCATCCTCTCATTATTGAGAAAGCATGCAAAGAAGTATACTTCTCTCCCAACCCTGAAATGAAAGTAGAACACTTAATCCTTTCATTTTGCATCACTTCTGGAACATATCTGCCCAACCTTAGAAATTGTCGATGAAACTCCTTCACAGACATATTCCTATCCTTTCTAAAGGTCACAAATTTTCTTCTCTGCTCCTCACTGTAGCTAAATGGAAAGAAAGCCTCTTTAAATAGCGCTTTGAATTCATCCCATGACATGTTCTGCATTTGAGGAAAAACATAATCCTTGAACCAAACTCCTGCATCACCTCTTAAAGAGTATTCCGCCATTTGGATAGTTTCATATTCATTGGCTTTCAAATATCTTGCATTCTTCTCAACTTCATCAAGGTAATCCATAGCATCCCCATCAACACCATCATATGTAGTAGGATTCATTCGGGCAAATCTTTCAACTGTACCCATACCACTAGAGCTGTCATCATTCTGTCCTTGTCTTATCAACATTTGCTGTATTACTTCTACACCTGATAAGAACTGGTTAAAGTTGAATCCTTGTGGAAATTATGGAATATTTTGTTGCACAGTGTGCGGACGCTCTACTTGATCATCTTCCAAATTTCCTTGCCTTCCATACCTTCCTTGTGGAATTTGTGATGGATTTTGTTGCACATTTTGCGAACGTTCTACTTGTTCATCCTACGGATTTACTTGTCTTCTAGGTCTACCTCTGCCTCTTAGAAAGGGTGGAGGCAGTAGTGGTGGAGGTAAATCACTACCTTCGTGATGTTCAAAATTCTCATCACCCAAATCCTCTATTTCGGGTTCATTAGGTGGTCTTACAGCTCTTGATCGCCTCATTCTGAAATCAAGAATAGATATTAGAAATCACAAGACTCTTATGGTAAGCTGATTTCTACCTATGAGAAGACTGTCAAAGACAAGTTCGAATCCTATCTCCACAGTACAAGATCACCAGGTCAGACAATCTTTAACCTAAGCTCTGATACCAACTTTGTCACGACCCAACTCCCGGCCGTGACCGGTGCTAGGGAACGGGTGGGCATATCGCCACCTGAACTCGTAGCAAGCCTAAAACCATAATCTAAATTAAAGTCTCAAAAATATAATATTTAAATCTAACGGTGAGCATCGGTAGGTTAACCGAACCAAACTATATGTAATAATTAAAACCGAACCAAACCAAACCAAACCGAAGTTTTTCGGTTCGGTTATTACCAAAATTTGGTATTTTTACCGAAAATAGATAAAGAAAATATTTGAAAATGATTTTTAGGACAATTAATTGAACCATTATATATTATTTTTGTAATTAATTGTTATTTAGTCATTTTTATATTTTTTAATGAAATATAAAATTCAATTACTTAAATTAGAATATTACAAACCTAATAAATAAGGTTATGTAAAAAAAATAATTAGCTCAATCTATAAAAAAACCAACAAACTCTTACAAATTTCAAGGACGATCTAAAAAAAACCAAATGTGTAAGTAGAAAATGTAAGAAATTTAGCTAAATATAAAATAAATTCTAGCAAAATCTAGCAAAAAAAATTCTAGCAAAACTTGTCATTTTGTATTTCTTATATATATATATATATATATAATTCGGTTCGGTTTCGGTTAAACCGAATTTTTTTACGGAAAAACCGAACCAAACCGAATACCAAAATATATATAAAATTGTTACCAAACTAAACCAGAAAATATTCGATAACCGAACCAAATTTTTTTTTTTGGGTATTGGAATTCGGTTTTACCGAATAGTGCTTACAGGGGCAGCGGCGCGGGGGGAGGCAGCTGACCCCTCAGCCGCCGGAAAAGCCCCTGAGTAGAGGGCTTTCTGGCGGCCCCCCGCCCCCCCAAGAGCAGGGGCATCGCCCCTGCTCTTCCCACCTGATATAGGGGGCGAAACCCCCTGTATCAGGTTTTTTCTTTTTTTTTTTGGGGGGGAGGGGGGGATGGGCAAAACGACGTCGTTTTGCCCTGTATTTAACACAAAAAAAAAAAAAACAAACCAGGGCAAAACGACGTCGTTTTGCCCTGGTTTGGAAAAAAAAAAAAAAACTTACAGAGACAGAAACCGTCTCTCCCACCCCACCCTCTTTCACTCGATTAATCACCCTCTTCTTCTCCTCTCTACTGCTGCCCGCCGCCAGCCCGCCTGCCTCCACTGCCGCTCGCCGTCCGTCTGTCCTCTCCTCTCCTCCTTTCCTCCTTGCTTCATTCCGGTTAGTTTTAATTTTAAATGTTAGGTTTTTGTAATTTATTTAGGTTTTATTGTAATTAGGTTTTAAAGAAAAATATTTGTGTAAATTAGGTTTGAATTAATAAATTGAGGTATTAATTGATAAATTAATAAATTGATTATGTTAATTGTGTTGTTATTTGATAAATTAGGTTTGAATTGGGGTTTGATTTGATAAATTTGATAAATTGGGGAATTGATTGATAAATTGATAAATTGATTGTGTAAATTGTGTTGTTAATTTTAGTTTTGAATTGATAAATTAGGTTTATATGTGTGTTTGAATTGATTAATTGATGAATTATGTTTGAATGTGGGTTTGAATTAAATTGATTGTGCATTGTTATTTTTGGATTTGAATTGATAAAATACGTTTAAATTTAGTTATGAATTGATTAATTGATTATAGTATTTGTGTTTTTATTTATAGGAATTAGAAATATGGATAAGTTTATTACTAGAACAAAGCGGAATACTTCATCAAATCCTGAACCATCATCAACTAGTAATGAAACCCCTATTGATCAAGGTAGTGAAAAAAGAGCCTGCATAGATATTGAAATTTCAGACAATGATATTATTGGTGATCTGGGATTGAGGAAACCAATTGATAGTTATCCAATTGAGATGAGAGATACATTGAGAAGGAGGTACTTAGAGTTAGGGCCCTGTCAACCAATTGGTCATCAATTTCCTCAAAGAACTTATAGTGGATGTAAAAGGAGGTTTCAATCTGCTTGGTTTAAAAAATTTGCTTAGTTAGAGTATAGTATTTCTAAAGACAAAGCATTTTGTTTATATTGCTACTTGTTTCCTACAAATAGCAATAAAATTGGGGCTAATTCTTTTACTGAAGTTGGGTATAATAATTGGAAACATGCTATGGAAAATTTTGTTGGTCATGAAGGAGGTCCGGATAGTCCACACACTTTTGCTAGAATTAAGGTTGGTCAATATCAAAATCAAACAGAGAATGTGGATTTTGTTTTAAGTAATAAAAGTGATGCTTTAAATGATGAGTATCGTACTCGGTTGACAACGGTTGTAAGAGTAGCTCGATATCTCTTAGGGGAAGGTTTAGGTTTTCGAGGACACGATGAGTCCGAAGAATCAATACATAGGGGTCATTTTCTTGAACTCATTAGTTGGTTTTGTAAATATGATGAAGAAGCAAATAAAGTAATGCAATCAAATGCTCCAAAAAATAATCAAATGACTTCGTCAACCATTCAAAGACAAATAATTAAAGCTTGTGCAAAAGAAACGAGAAAAGTCATTTTGAATGAGATCAAAGACAAGTACTTTTCTCTTTTGCTTGATGAGGCCCTAGATAGTTCTGTGAAGGAGCAAATGGCTGTAGTTTTGAGATTTGTGAATGATAATGGAGAAGTTATTGAAAGATTTGTTGGAGTGGTTCATGTAACTGAGACTTCTGCACAATGTCTAAAAAATGCCGTTGATGAATTCTTTGCGAAGAATGGATTATCATTATCAAGACTTAGGGGTCAAGGTTATGATGGGGCTTCTAATATGCGCGGTGAGCTTAATGGATTGAAATCACTCATTCTAAATGAAAATAAGCACGAGCATTATATTCATTGTTTTGCTCACCAACTTCAGTTGGTTGTTGTGTCTGCTACGGAGGAAAATGATGATGTGAGCCAATTCTTTGACTATGTTTCCATGATTGTGAATATAGTTGGAGGTTCATGTAAAAGGCAGGATACTCTTCGCCAATTGCACCATGAAGAATTTGTGAAGAGAATACAAATTGGTGAGATTTCAACAGGAAAGGGGCAGAATCAAGAAATAAGTTTAGCGAGACCAGGGACTACACGTTGGGGTTCTCACTATAAGACATTACTCCGGCTTTTTGATATGTGGAAGAAGTGGAAGAAGTGCTTTTGGCAATAAATAAAGATGGTGATACATGAAAAAATCGAGGCACAGCTAAGGGTTTGGTGAATAAAATGGGTTCTTTTGAATTTGTGTTTATTGGAAGGTTAATGTTGTATATTTTGGGGGTGACAGATCCTTTATCAAAGATGCTTCAAGCCAAGGATCAAAACATAGGCACTGCTGTTCGTATGGTTCAAACGCTGAAAACGAAGTTACAAACATACAAAGAAGATGGCTGGGAAAAGCTGTTGAAAGAAACCACTGAATTTTATGTGAAACAAAAAATTAAAGTGCCAAATATGGAGGACATTATTGAAAGCCGTAGTAGAGCACTTATTGATGGAGAACCCGTGACTCATTTTCACCATTTTCAGGTGGAAATCTTTGCAAAGGTATTCCATTTTATTTTACGGTAATTGATATATATATATATATATATATATTATTGGTTTCTATTTTTTAAATGGATAGTGTTCTAAATTGTTTTTACTTATATAATAATAGGTAATTGATGAGGTTGCTATAGAATTGAACAATCGTTTCAATGAGGCAAACACGGATCTGCTTAAGGGCATAATGAGTCTTGATCCTTCAAACTCATTTGCACATTTTGATCATGATGAAGTACTCAATCTTGCTGGTTTATATTCTGATGATTTCTCTAGTATTGAGCTAACCGAGCTTCGCTACCAACTTGAGCTATATATTTCTGCTATGAGAGAGAATCCTGAATTCTCTAATCTTGATGATATTGGAGCTCTTGCAAGAAAGATGCTGGAGAGTAAGTCTCACAATTGTTTTCCTTTGGTGTATCGGCTTATTGAGTTTGCATTGGTCTTACCAGTTGCAACAGCTACTGTTGAAAGATGTTTTTCTGCCATGAATATTGTGAAGACTGATCTGCGCAATAGGTTGGGCGATGAGTTGCTGTCAGATTACTTATTGTGTTACATTGAGGAAAAGATATTCATCAACATTGATGAAGAGGACATTATGCAATGTTTTCAAAAATTAGCATCTCGGAAAAACTATTTTAAACCTCTCAAAACTTCTCATTTTACTAGTTCTTCATCGTCTCCTTCGATTAGAAAAAATTAATTGTTGGTATGTTTTTTGTATTGAATTGTTTGGATTAATTTGATTGTGTTAGAGTAGACCTATGTTTTAACTGAAATTGTTGTTTGGATTAATTTAATTGTGTTTTATTGAATTGAATTAAATTCATTCAGGTTTGTCGGTCGATCGGAAATTTTGGTTCGTCGGCCAGAAATTTTTCTTAACCGGTCAGAAATTTTTTGAACCAAATTCTGCCCCCCCCCCCCCCCCCCAGCAGACTAATCCTGGCACCGCCACTGAGTGCTCACCCCTATTTAAATCTGTCATACTTAACACATTAAATCCTTTTCACATACACAACATCAAATATAATCCTTACTCTGGTACTGCGGTCTAGAAATTTAATACATTAAAAGCAATTAATGATAACCTACATAATAAGACTAATGTGCCGCCTGGAGGAAGATCTTAGGCTGCAACATGCTTTTAGCTACCTGAAAAATTTAGGGAGTCAGACTTCCAATAGTGAATTAATTATATGCAATGCATGAATAATTTAGCAATCAACCAATCACACAATACTTTACGTATGTATATATATGTCATACAAGCATTCATATACATGATTTCGGTAAACCAAATAATAAAACAATTATTAATAAGTGGTTTCCATACGTCATGGACCCTAAACCTCAATACCCAAAGTATCGCATAATCTACGTAGCCATCCGGCTCTTTTATATCTAATGACTGGGGGATCGAGAATAACTCAACCGAACCGGCACCCAGTCGGCTGGAGGACCGAGAATAACTCAACCGAACTACCCAGCCTCACTTAATTTCAATTCCATAATATCATATAGCCTGAGAATAACTCAACCGAGCTTATCCATAAACCATATCATCAATTCATACATTTATTCCATAGGCCCGATAATACCCGTGCGCATAAGGTCCTGATGCCGCTCACTAGGAAGCATGTCCATATATGTATTTAAACCACCATTGGAATTATATATAAATATAATTATAATTATAGGCGATACTCTTTTAAATAATAATAATAATCACATAATAAAGATTTAAACTTTGAAAAATTTGTCGTGAATGCAAGTGCTAAATTAAATATGCATAACATATAATTAACTCACAGATACTCCTAGCCGACGAATCCTATTTCTCCGACTCTCCTGCTCCGCCTACCGGTTGGATGTCTACACAAGAGAATTTATAATAGAGATGAGGAAGGAAATAATTATTCTAGTTATCTGAAATATCAATAGAAATTTCGGCAGAGTTTCCCTTATAAAATGATATCCCCCTAATTAATATTAGGGTCAAACCTGTATAAAATTACACTTCTATAGTCCACACAATAATTCTAGTCGATCTCCATAGACTGCAATTCAATAACCCGACTGGATAGCCAAACTCAATTAAATTCCATGTAATACCAATTCTTTTCATCAACACATACACTAGCATTTAACTCAATCCATATCACACCAAATACTCTTCCTATCAACAATCTCAATTAATTCACTCCATTAACATAATTAATTATATCCTTCACAAACCAAGAATTTAACAACTATTTTCTTTTTAATTAACTAACTAATATATTTCTAAAATTAATAAAATTTAACACTTAAGGAATTTGAGCAAGGTCGAAGAATTAATCTTTCTCCAAATAAGACTAGGAATATTCTGATATTAATTTCAAGTACCTTATGTACCTTGTCAGAATTACTGCCCGTCGCCGGAAAATTGTGGACCTGTCCTATGTGAAAACGATTTATACCATCAGCTAGGTTATAACCTCAGGAGTCTAAATATACCATTACATTAACCTAATTCTACCCAAAACTCAAGAAATCGGAAAAATTAGAATTTTACCGATGAAGCTCCAATCACCGGAAAATTAAGCTTGTAAGCTCCGATTATCAGACTACCCAAAGGTTTTCCGACCTACTGAGTTCATTTCCGGGGTCAGATTTTCAAAATTTTGAGCAGAAGATGGTGAATCGGGCACGACAGCCAATAATAGGAATCTTTCGGCTTTTATCTCTCCCTCAACGCTTAATTTCTCCTCTTAAAACCGACATAAAATTGTAGTACGTGTTAAGAGCTTCGTTTTGGTATAAAGTTTGTGAAAAACGGATGAGAATTGAGGAAGAATTTGAGAGTTGAAGTTTGAATTGGAAAAATGAAAAGAAGAAGAAGAAGAAGAAATATACGGCCATCTCATCCTTTAGTGGAATTGATTTTTTGAAAAATATCAATTTTAATCCCTCTTATTCGACAAATTTCCAATTCTTCTCCAAACTTTTATAATTTCTCATTAACTCACTTAAATATATATATATATATATATATATATATATATATATATATATATATATATATATATATATATACACATATATGCATCTAAACACTCCATTTGGATTTTCACAAAATAAATAGTTCGGGGTATTATATGTAAGTGGCTGGGCAATCTTAGAAAAATCTTTGATAAACCTTCTGTAGAATCCAGCATGGACAAGAAAGCTTCGAACTTCCTTGACTGATGTTGGAGCGACCAACTTTTCTATTACTTCCATCTTTGCTCTATTAACTTCAATGCCTCTTGAGGAAATCTTGTGACCAAGGATGATCCCCTCATGAACTATAAAGTGGCATTAGTCTCCTTGCATCTGATTAAGACAGCGTCGAGATTACTGAGGCAGGATTGGAAAGTCTTGCCATATACTGAGAAATCGTCCATGAAAATTTCTACAGTCTTTTTGGCCATGTCATGGAAAATCGCAATCATGCATGTCTGGAAGGTTGTAGGAGCATTACACAATCCAAACGGCATCTTCCTATAAGCATAGGTGCCATATGGACAGGTAAAGGTTGTTTTCTCTTGATCTTATGGGTGAATTGGGATTTGGTTGTATCCTGAGTAACTTTCAAGGAAACAGTAGAATGCATCACTAGAAAGTCTTTCTAGCATCTGATCTATGAATGGCAGAGGGAAGTGATACTTTCTTGTGGCATCATTAAGCTTTCGGTAATCAATACAGACTCTCCATCCAGTGACTATTCTCATGGGGATAAGTTCATTTTGCTCATTTTGAATAATAGTAATCCCACCTTTTTTAGGCACTACTTGGACAGGACTCGTCCAAACCAAATCTGAGATTGGGTAGATAATCCCAGCATCAAGTAACTTAATCACCTCTTTCTTCACAACTTCTTTCATGTTAGGGTTCAGTTTCCTCTGAGGTTGCACAACAGGTTTATGGTCTTTCTCCATTAGAATACAGTGAACACAAATAGAAGGGCTAATCCCTTTGATATCTGAGATTGTCCAGGCCATTTCTTCCTTGTTCTTCCTCAACACATAAAGTAATTGGGCTTTTTGATCTTGAGTAAGCTTGAAAGATATAAATATAGGAAGGTTGTTTGGTGGATCAAGGAAAGCATACTCTAAGTGGGAAGGTAGTGGTTTAAGCTCTAAAGTGGGAGGCACCTCAATGGAAGGTTTGGAATGTGATGTGGGTGTATAATTCAAAGGTTCAATAAACTGTCTATTTCCTGAAGTTGCTGGACAGCCCGTTTCAGCTTCAATTTGCTTCTCCATAGTTTCTTCTTCACCTTCAAAGTCCTTACTCTCAAATTCCTACATAAAGAAGGGATTTAAATTCACATCAGTGGCATCAATGAAATAACAATAATCATCACAAGCAGGAGGATACTTCATAGCTTCATTCATCTTAAAAACAACTTCCTCATCATGAATTTTCAAAATTAACTTGCCATCATGAACATTAATCAATGCCCGGCCTGTTGCTAAGAAAGGTCTTCCTAAAATAATAGGAACATGCAAGTCTTCATCCATATCCATTACAATGAAATCAACAGGAAGTATAAACTTTCCTACCTTGACTAAGACATCCTTAATTATTCCCCTAGGATACCTCATAGTTTTATTAACAAGCTGTATAGAAACCCTAGTAGGTTAAGGTTCTCCTAATCCTAATTGCTTGTAAATGTAGTATGACATAAGATTAATACTAGCTCCTAGATCACAAAGTGCATTCTCAATATTAAGATTGCCTATAGAACAGGGTATAGAAAAACTCCCTGGATCTTTGATCTTGGTAGGCAAAGGTTGCTTGCTCTGAAGGATTGATGAGCAGTCTCTGTTGAGTTGTACCATTGCTACATTTTCCAATTTCTTCTTGTTTGCTAGAAGCTCTTTCAAGAATCTCACATACATAGGCATTTGTGCAAGTGCTTCCACAAAGGGTATGTTGATGTGAAGCTTCTTGAAGACTTCCAAAAACTTGTTAAATTGCTTGGTCATCTCATATTGCTTAGCTCTTTGCGGGTAAGGAATCCTTGGTTGATAAGTAGATACAGGCTGCCTATCTTGAACAGAAGTGCCTTGAATAGGATCTGATGTTGCTAGATTTTGATCTGGTTGAGCAGTCTCAGTTTGAGTTTGAAGTTGCTCAATATTGTAAGAAGACTTCTTAGTACTCTGGGTAGTCTGAGGTTGTGTGACTTGCGTATTCTCGGGTTGCTCGTTCTCCTCAGCAGTCTTCTCTCCTGTATTTCCCTTATCCTCAACAATAATCATCTTATTAGTTTGCTCAACTTTCTTACCACTCTGAAGTGTAATAGCTTTACATTCCTCTCTTGGATTGGGGTTCGGTATTACTCAGAATGACTCCTTTGTTTTTTGGAGTGACAATATTCGTGAGTTGTTGGAGCTGAGTCTCCATATGCTTCATGTAAGCTTGGGTTGCTTCAGGAATTGAGACATCATTTCCTTCATCTCCTTAATCTCAGACTTCTTAGAAGCCTAAGAAGGTCCGGCTTGATGAAAGTTCTGAGGTTGCTGATGTGCTTGGAAGTTGCTGTGATTCTGCTGGAAGGGTGCTTGAGATTGTTTGCCAGGTTGTTGATTCCATGAAAAATTAGGACGGTTGCGCCAACCTGGTTTGTAAGTGTTGGAAAATGGATTGTTCTGCCTGGGATTGTTTCCAATCTAATCACATTGCTCTTGATTGAGTGAAGTGTCACAGTCAATGTTTCTATGGTCACCATCACAGAAATCACAGGAAAGCTTTGAACTTGAAATAGCTGAGACATTCTGTTTTGCCAACTGTCTAAGAATCAAGTCTACTTTGTCTGAAAGCTTGGCAATAGTATCTGATTCTCCAATCTTTTCTCGATCCTCACTTGCTGAGTGCCATTTATAACTGGTATTGACTAATCTTTCTATCAGCTCATAAAGCTCTTCAGGTGTAAGCTCTTTCGGGTCTCCATTGGCCACGGATTCAATTTGAATCTTATATGCATTGGTCAAACCATTGTAGAAATTCTGAATTTGCATCCACATGGGAAATCCATGGTTTGGTACTTTTCTCAAGAGTTCCTTGTATCTCTCCTATGCTTCTAACAAAGATTTGTCATGTTACTGACGGAAATGGGTAACCTCATTCCTTAGCTTGATTGCTTGCCTAGGTGGAAAGTAATTAGTCAAGAAAACTCATGCCATCTCATCCCAAGTTGTAACTGAGCCTGGTTAAAGGTTTTTTAACCAACTTTTAGCCTTATCCCTAAGTGAAAAAGGGAAAAGCTTCAATCTTATCACATCATCTGAGACTCCTCGATTGGTACGGAAAGTATTACACATAGTCACAAAATCTAGGATATGAGCATTTGGATCTTCTCCGGGTAATCCTCCAAACTGAACAACAGCTTGAAGCATTTGGATCATGTAGGCTTTGATCTCAAAAACATTGTCCCCTTCATTGGGTATCACAATACAAAAAGAGTGTCCCTCAGTGATAGGTATAAGCGCAGGAATTTTACTTTAAAAAAAAATTATAGTCGTACGACTATCCCTACAGTCGTACGACTATAACCAAACTACAGTCGTACGACTGTAGATCACGGTAGGTGAGCCAACCCATACCTTAAAAGCTGAAAAAACAAAGGAACAGACAGACGAGGAGACAGAAAAAAGAAAAGAAAAGAAAAAGAGAGGAAAAGAGAAAGAAGAAAAACAAAGAAAAGGAACAACTGAACTTCAAGAATCCCTCAGCATTTGGAAATCTTTGGACTCAAAACCCTTAAACCCAAAATCAAGGCAAAAAGTCCAGATTTTAGTGGATTGGAGCGACGCCAGGGGTCAATTCTACGGTGGACGCACGCCACAGAGGTAAACACTCCTTTTCCCCTCTCTTTTACAAGCTTTCTGGGTGATTGGTGTGGGTTTCGTGCCATTTTTATCCGTTTTTCTGCATTACTGCTTCTGGAAATCAAGAACAGTCGCACGACTGTTCTTGAGTTTGATGAACAGCCGTACGAGTGTTCTTGATTTCCAGCATTTTCTTCCTAGTTTTCTTTAAATAAAGTTTTGGCGAAATTTTCACTCCGGGCTACTTACAGTCGCACGACTGTAATTTACAGTCGCACGACTATAATTTATAGTCGTACGACTGTAGTTACGGTTGCACGACTGTAACGTGACTTCCAGAACCAGAATTTCCGTTTTTATCCCCAAAAATTTCCAAAAATCCATAAAAATTGAGAAAACCCCAAAAATCATCAAAATGAATTTTGTTGTGTGCATTCACGACCCTAGATTCAATTTTCAGTAAAATTGCATTTAGAACAATGCCACGACGGAGACCCAGTTCTCCCGAAAACCGACCCACTTAATATATAAAAATGCATGTAAACCGGAAAAATTATTTTCAAAATGATTTTCCCACAAAACCAAAAATATAGGGACGTTTCAAAACGTTTTCCAGGTCTAACTGGGCCGGCTAGCCGAGCCAACCCGGTTATCCCCTAAATGCATGCCCCTAATACTTGATTTCCCAATTCTGTCTATTTGAGTCCA
The DNA here is from genome assembly GCA_039660915.1 of Euphorbia tirucalli. Classification (NCBI taxonomy): domain Eukaryota; kingdom Viridiplantae; phylum Streptophyta; class Magnoliopsida; order Malpighiales; family Euphorbiaceae; genus Euphorbia; species Euphorbia tirucalli. Next base: position 18,958,658 of record CM077634.1, on the reverse strand, counting down.
ACTTGTGGTGTGCCGTATCAATTGTGCTAACCTTTGTTTTGCACCTTTTATTTATGTACATTTTTATTTTTATTTGTATTTTAATAGAATTAATCGTGTATTTAGGCGGTTGTAAATATTTTTATATTCTCGTGTATATTAGACGCTTGTAAAGTGAGGCGAGAGTTTTTATTTTTTATTTAATCGGGTTGTAATAATTTATTCTTTTACTATTTTACTTAACATGTATGCGCGCTGTATGTCTTTTTATTTCAATAAAATTGACTTTAGAATTTGAAATACCATCTTTGAACATTGACCAATATTTATTTAAATTAGACACGAAATAAGGGACTTGTCCGGACTTGAATCTCTAGATAGTGTAGCGACCGTTCGTCCAGTTCAGCTGCATTATAAATTTCCCGATTGAGCTGAGCCGGGTGGCAACTCTACAATATTCATCGAAACTTAGGTCTCGGTTCTTTTATGCATTAATTCCATTTATTTTCTAAAACCGATTTTCCATTCATAAAAACCCCACGCGAGGGAGGGGCCCGCCCGAGATCATGGCGCCCCTTCCGAAAGGGAGTCCCGCGTCCCGTCGAAAACGCGTCGTCCGCTCACAATAGGTCTCGAATATTCTTTGAGTCTTTGCCTTGGAGGGGGCAAGTGAACCTCTCCCTCTCCTTTTGGTAGTGGATTTTATTTAGCCATTCCCTATCTTCTACGAACTCTTCTGGCAGCACCACTTCTTCTCCTATAAGTTCTCTCAATCTCTGGCTCTATAGGAATTAAAGGAATGCCAGCTCTTCGCATACACTAGGAGATTGCTTAAATAGAGAATTTCTGCATAAAAACGCAAAACACCAAATCAAACACACAAATTTATCGGAAATTTTAAAAGAATTTGAAACCGTTACTCCCCGGCAACGGCGCCAAAAACTTGTTACCTTGGGGTTGTGCACTAGCAAATATACTAGGTCAATTGTAGTATTAGACAAGACAAGTGTCGTATCCACGGGAAGTAAGGGAAAATTCTAAAAGTTCCTAGTAAATCACCAAATTTAAAGGTTTTCTAGTTAAATTAGTCCAAAGAAATCATATAAATTGAAAACAGAAAACATACAAGGCAATAAATGTAAGATTGCGTAGAACTGAATAATATAAAACAATAATGATAAAAACACAGGCTTTCACAAGCTAAACAGGCAATCTCAGACTATCTTCCTTTGAAATTTACTATGAATATATTAAGAAACATTGATCTAAGGTCTCTTACCCTCTATGCACCAAGCTTATCTCTCAACCTCACTTGGATCTATGACCCACAACTAAGCTTATCTCTCGACCTCACTTAGCATGGGAAATCATGCATTAAAACCAGCAAGCATTCCACATCAAGTAGAAACCCTTAGCATACTCCCAATCTCCTCTCAGTCTCATGGAGAGTGTGTGTGTATGTGATTTTCCATACTCCTAAATCTCCTCTCGGTCTCATCAGGAATACTAACAATATGAGAGGGCTCTTTCCCATATTAAATTTAAGCACTTCACCACATAATCATCAAAACATGATATTCATAATAAAAACAGAGAAAGACTTCCTGAGACCACCAGCCTAAGCTGGTTTCGGCCTGCTAGGAGATCTACTTACTACATATAATAGCAATAAAAACAAGATTTCCCAGATAAAAAATATTAAACTTTTCCAGAACTAAATTAATTACAAACTAAAATTAAAGATTCAAATGAACAAGTTGTTGAGCAAAAATTAATGCTCCCTCCTACCCCCAAATAGTAAAGTATTTATAGTCCTAAAAAGTGAGTTCTAGAGACAATAAGATGTCAACCATCCATGGAGCAAGTACATGTTAAAATATTATCAAAAAATTACAACCATATAATCAGCTAGCTTCCTTGAGAAGCTAAGGACAACAAAGGAATTTCCTTTAACAAAATATCTCCTCCTCCACTCTTGGGCCGCGCCCTTCTCTTCAGATCCGGCCCATTCATGCTGCAGCCTTCAACACTTCTCTTCTCTTCTTCTTCAACGCTTTGAGATTTTCTAAAACGAGCAACCTCGCTGAATGAGGCAGAAGACCTAGAAAAACTCACATTTAGCATGTTTTCACTATTCTCGATAAAATTTTAATCAATTAAATGCTGAATTCTCACTAAATTTCTTGGTATAATTTTCACTTATCAAGAACTATATGGTTAACAATTAAAAAAAATATCAATTCCTTTTATTACTATATTATTGGTTTATAGTTGACTTTTTGGGTTCATTTCTTTCATCATGTTTATTATGCATTTTAGCACATTTAAGAATATAAGGATTTATTATGCATATTAGCATATTTATGATGTTAGAGAAAATAAAATCTAATTCGATACTATATTAAATAACTTTTATCTCTCTTATTTATGGTTTAGCTCCTATTATTAATATGTTATTTAATACTTTTCTCTCTTTTCCCTTTTACATTGCTACATAATCATATATGACAATTAAAAATATGAATTTTTTTTTTTTTTAATATTTATAAGTTGACTTTCTCTTCCCTTTCTTCTTGAACTTCAATTCATTCTACATGTTATTTTATTTAAAATTCATGAGAAAATGAAATCCAAACTTCATACCACATTAAATTTGTATTTTTGTGAGATTAAATGAAATGATGTTTTTTATATAATCAGAACTATATGGTTAATAATTAAAAAAATACCGATTCCTTTTATTATTATATTATTGGTTTATAGTTGACTTTTTGGGTTCATTTCTTTTATCATGTTTATTATGCATTTTAGCACATTTAAGAACATCGGGATTTATTATGCATCTTAGCACATTTAGGATGTAGAAAAAATAAAATCTAATTTCATACTATATTAAATAGCTTTTATCTCTCCTATTTATGGTTTAGCTCCTATCATTAATATGTTATTTAATACTTTTCTGTCTTTTCTCTTTTACATTGGTATATATGGCAATTAAAAATAGGAATTGTTTTTTTTTTTTAATATTTATAAGTTGGCTTTTTTTTCCTTTTCTTCTTGAACTTCATTTTATTCTACATGTCATTTTATTTAAAATCTATGAGAAAATGAAATTCAAACTTCATACCACATTAAATTTGTATTTATGTGAGATTAAATGAAATAATGTTTATTATATAATCAGAACTATATGGTTAACAATAAAAAAAAATACCAATTCTTTTTATTACTATATTATTGGTTTATAGTTGACTTTTTAGGTTTATTTCTTTCATCATGTTTATTATGCATTTTAGCACATTTAAGAACATCAGAATTTATTATGCATCTTAGCATATTTATGATGTTAGAGAAAATAAAATTATAATTTCATACTCTATTAAATAGCTTTTGTCTCTCCTATTTATGGTTTAGCTCCTATCATTAATATGTTATTTAATACTTTTCTCTCTTTTCCCTTTTACATTGCTATATAATCATACATGGCAATTAAAAATAGGAATTGTTTTTTTTAATATTTATAAGTTGACTTTATCTTCCTTTTCTTCTTGAACTTTAATTTATTTCACATGTCATTTTATTTAGAATCTATGAGAAAATGAAATACAAACTTTATACCATATTAAATTTGTATTTATGTGAGATTAAACTAAATGATGTTTATTATACAATCAGAACTATATGGTTAGCAATTAAAAAAAATATCAATTCCTTTTATTACTATATTATTGGTCTATAGTTGACTTTTTGGGTTCATTTCTTTTATCATGTTTATTATGCATTTTAGCACATTTAAGAACATAAAGATTTATTATGCATCTTAGCACATTTATGATGTTAGAGAAAATAAAATCTAATTCGATACTGTATCAAATAGTTTTTATCTCTCCTATTTATGGTTTAGCTCCTATTATTAATATGTTATTTAATACTTTTCTCTCTTTCCCTTTTACATTGCTATATAATCACAGATGACAATTAAAAATATGAATTGTTTTTTTTTAATATTTATAAGTTGACTTTCTCTTCCCTTTTTTCTTGAATTTCAATTTATTTTACATGTCATTTTATTTAAAATCTATGAGAAAATGAAATCCAAACTTCATACCACATTAAATTTGTATTTTTGTGAGATTAAATGAAATGATGTTTTTTTATATAATCAGAACTATGTGGTTAACAATTAAAAAAATACCAATTCCTTTTATTACTATTTTATTTGTTTATAGTTGACTTTTTGGGTTCCTTTCTTTCATCATGTTTATTATGCATTTTAGCACATTTAAGAACATTGAGATTTATTATACATCTTAGCACATTTATGATGTTAGAGAAAATAAAAACTAATTTGATACTATATTAAATACTCTCTCCATTTTTAATTATGTGATGTTTTAGGTTTTTCACTTTGTTCTTTTTTATTTGACACTTTATATTACCAATACATTTTTTACCATGTTTTCTTACATTTACCCTTATTTAAAGTATGAGAGAGATTCATTATTTAATGCAAAAAATACTACATTAAGCTTTGATAATTAAGAAGAAAGATAATTTTTGCATAGAAAATAGAGTTTTAGGAAAGAAGTATTAAGGGTAAACTAGTTATTTTAGTAACCTAATTAATGCTTCATTGGTCTTAGTGAATAACTTTAAACATCATTTATTAAAAAAACGGAGGGAGTAGCTTTTATCTCTCCTATTTATGGTTTAGCTCCTATCATTAATATGTTATTTAATACTTTTCTCTCTTTTCCCTTTTACATTGCTATATATGAGAAATTTTATAGTGGACCTGGTTTACGTGGACCGATCCAATAAAAAACTGACACATAAGCACTATGAACATTGGAAAAATAAAAAATACTCATGTGTCAGTTTTTCATTGGGAAGGTCTACATGGACCGGGTCCATTGTATAATTTCTCGCTATATAATCATAGATGGCAATTAAAAATATGAATTGTTTTTTTTTTAATATTTATAAGTTGACTTTCTCTCCCCTTTCTTCTTGTACTTCAATTTATTCTACATGTCATTTTATTTAAAATCTATGAGAAAATGAAATCCAAACTTCATATCACATTCAATTTGTATTTATGTGAGATTAAATGAAATGATGTTTATTATATAATCAGAACTATATGGTTAACAATTAAAAAAATACCAATTTCTCTTATAACTATATTATTGGTTTATAGTTGACTTTTTAGGTTCATTTCTTTTATTATGTTTATTATGCATTTTAGCACATTTAAGAAAATCAGAATTTATTATACATCTTAGCATATTTATGATGTTAGAGAAAATAAAATCTAATTTGATGCTACATTAAATAGCTTTTATCTCTCATATTTATGGTTTAACTCCTATCATTGATATGTTATTTAATACTTTTCTGTCTTTTCCCTTTTACATTGCGATATAATCATAGATGACAATTAAAAATAGGAATTGTTTTTTTTTTAATATTTATAAGTTGACTTTCTCTTCTCTTTCTTCTCGAACTTCAATTTATTATACATGTCATTTTATTTAAAATCTATGAGAAAATGAAATCTAAACTTCATACCACATTAAATTTGTATTTATGCAAGATTAAATGAAATTATGTTTATTATATAATCATAACTATATGGTTAACAATTAAAAAAAATAAATAAATTCCTTTTATTACTATATTATTGGTTTATAGTTGACTTTTTGGGTTCATTTCTTTCATCATATTTATTATGCATTTTAGCATATTTAAGAACATCATGATTTATTATGCATCTTAGCACATTTATGATGTTAGAGAAAATAAAATCTAATTTCATACTATATTAAATAACTTTTATCTCTCCTATTTATGGTTTAGCTCCTATCATTAATATGTTATTTAATACTTTTCTTTATTTTCCCTTTTACATTGCTATATAATCATAGATGGCAATTAAAAATAGGAATTGTTTTTTTTTAATATTTATAAGTTGACTTTCTCTTCCCTTTCTTCTTGAACTTCAATTTATTCTACATGTCATTTTATTTAAAATTTATAAGAAAATGAAATTCAAACTTCATACCATATTAAATTTGTATTTATGTGAGATTAAATTAAATGATGTTTATTATATAATCAGAATTATATGGTTGGCAATTAAAAAAAAAAAAACCAATTTCTTTTATTACTATTATGTTATGCTTTATATTAAAACTCCTGAAAGGATTTGCTTCAATTGACAATTTTTTTCTAATTTCGGACAATGGTGGCCTTCAAAAATGGTTTTCCAAATGTGTCCGTACACATTTTTTTTATTTCCTGTCTTGTCCTGTTAGAAAATTTTTTTTTTTTTCAACACGGTTTCATTTCTTTGGCTTCTTTCTGTCTCCTCTCTTTTCAGTATCTCCCATCCTTTCTCCCCTTTCATCTACGCAGAAATCCGAATTGATTCTGTCATCTCGCTGCTGCATCGTCCTTTCCAGTGGTTTCTGCTCAATCCTAAGTAAATTGTGATTCCTCCTATATAAAGTGTCATGTTCTATTTTGAGCTAAAGGGGAAAGAAGAAAATAATATTAACAGTTGAGAAGCTTTGCAAGTAGATTGTTGGATTTTTCTTATTTATTTGGCAACTTCATTATTTTATTTACTGTATATTGTTTTGAATAAGTGGATTTAAATGTTTATAAGATTTCTCCATATTGCTTTGTAGATAACTTGGTAAAGAATGTTGCTTCCTTAAGAGCTTTTGAATAAAGAAGTTAAATTGTTTTTGAGTGTTTGATAAGACTTATTTATTGATATTATTAATAAAGTAAAATTACTTTTGAGTTCTTGGTATAAGATTTATTTATTGCCATTATGAAAGAAAAAGTAAATGGGAGCACCAATCTCAAAATAAAATTTAATAGACATGAAAAAGGAGAAAGTAAATATGTTCTTTTTTAATTTCTTATTAAATATTAAAACTAAAACATTAAGTTGTTATTTAATGTATGCATTATAGAAAAGGGATTCATAATTTATTTAACTACTAGCATGTCATTTTGGATTGTTCGTATTTTGATCATCGTCTAATCTTCTTCTATTGCTTGCAGGATCTGGCTGTTGGAAAAAATAATAGATTATAGCTGTTGTTGAATGCTTATAGCTATAGCATTTTATGTTTAGTTGATGTTAACTAGTATTATACTTTATGCCACTGCTTTTTCCAGAAGAATATGTTGTGAGATCTGATCATTGACAGTAGAAATGTAGACGTACTAAGAAAACTTGAAATATTCCAGGTTGTACATATTTTAATTTTGAAGCTTTTTAACTATTGTTGGATCATTACATATTTTAATTTTGAAGCACTATAACTACTGTTGTTGGATCCATAATATATAACAAAGCTACAATATTACCTTATTTTGTCAATTTTTATTAACTTTTGCTCTAGCATCACATAAAAACTTATTCAAGATACATTTTTAATGACCAATTATATGCATTTTATTAAAACAAAAATGCAAGCGTTTTAATCTTAATTATATTTTATAAATTTTCTATAAATTCAATTGATTTTAAAAAATATTGTCACCGGTGCATTTCCGAAGCATAGCGAGGGAATTTTTTCTAGTAATATTAAAAAAAAAGTCATAACTGCTGTTGTATATTTTTTTTTTCTCAAATTCACACTTCACACAGTTTCACATTATAGAATTTTATTTATTTCCAGGATTAATGAGTATTAGAATTTAACATTTTGTATTATATAATTTTATTTGTGAACTTTGATGGAGTCAGTAGTGTAATGTACTAGTTGAAATGGTATGATTTAATCATGGTTTTAATTATGATTTATACAGATAGTGTGGTCAATATTCAAATGTTGGGCAAATAGAAATTTAGTTTATTATTTATGGTTCTTTAAAAAAAATTAGTATTAAAAAAGTTGGAAATTGGAATTGTTTTGTCAATATTTTTTCATATTTTAAAATTTTTAAAAAAGAAAATAATACGGGTTAAATTCGAACCAAATTGAATCCAATCCGAAGTAATTCGGTTTGGGTCGGGTTGAGTTCTATTTTATGTGTAATTTGGATTTCGAGTCGGTTTTCAACACAATCCGACTTTTGTTCACCCCTATATAAATTGTTTACCCTTCTTTCCGGGGGAAATTACCCCATCTGTCTAAAGATTTGTATTATTCTTTATTCTAGCATCCCATAATTTTTGCTTTTAGATCATAAGCAAATTTATTTTTTATTTAGCCCAATTATATACCTCTTGCAATTTTTTAGATATTATTATTATTTTTTATATATTTATTCACTTCTTTATGTAATTATCTTTAAGAGGATTTACTCTATCCTTACAATTTTGATCATATCTTGTTTTAATGGGTATAATTCTATTATAAAATAGTTATTGAATTCATATAAAGAAGCCATTGAATTTAATTATCCTGTCTCCCTCCATTTTTGGCATTGAAGCTTTTATTTCCATTTCAAGAAATTCAATGGCGTTTCGAGTTCATTCTTACTTTTTTTTTTTTTTAAATCAAATTTCATTCCAAGAATCCAGCTTTGTTGAAGAGTATTATATAAGTGAAGAAAAGAGGTTCATTATTGCTTTTTTTATCAAATTATATTTCATCCATCTACTTATTTTCTTGATTGGATTTCTAATTTCACCAAACTATTATTTAATTTGAACGCTAATAATTCCACTTTTCATATTTATCGCTTTATGATTTCATTGATCACTTGTTTTCTTGTTTTTAATATAGATGGAAACAGAACCTGAGTGGCACGTATATTAGTTGTATGTTCATTGTATACATACCATGAGTGTATATATATATATATATATATATATATATATATAAAACATATAACTTGTATTTTGAGTATGTTTTAGATATATTACCGATGTATGATGAGTATATTACAAACACATATGTTCGATGATTTTATGTACCATTATTATCATCATAGATTCTAAATATACTGCAAATGTAATATACTACAAATATATTACAAGTGTATCATGGTATACTGCAAAAATGTGTGTGTAATATACTAAATAGATTTATAATATGTTACCACATGATGTTTTAATACATAATTGTAATTGGTTTTTTTTAGTATGCTGAAGAACATAAATTGGCTATTATTACTTAATTATTATTGTCTATATTTTGGCTGCATTTATGTTTTATTAGAATTCTATCTTATTATACTATAATTATCGATCTAATGATTATATTTTGAAAATATTGAAAATGCTATTATTGCGCCACAATATTAAGAAGCGTAATTTTCACATATTTGAATAGTCTAAATATTATAACTATGGATGGGCATTGGAGAGATTTTTTCTACCAAACATGTTAATAAGCTAAACTTTCCAGTCCTAATCAATTTTATACTTCAGAGGTAGATTAGGCCTTACGCCTTATTCATTGCAATGAACTTTTTCCAAAATTTGAAATTTTCTATTATCAAATTTTATTTTATTTTATTTTATTTTTTAAAAAAGAAAGTTATATCATTACAAGAAAATACTTCTTAACTTAAATTTATTTTTGGCTTCTAACCTATCTACCAAATATTCCTTTTACCTTCTAACTTTTAGGATTGATCCTTTTACTTCCTAACATATGCAAAAGAAAGCTATTCTCACCCGAATTAAACAATTGATTGCGATTTCAAAGGAATTTAAATTTACCTTAGCAATTAATATAAAATAGACCTTTTTGGCTCTAAAAAGAAGATAATAATCTATGAGTTATAATTTTGCTCTTAAAATACCACAATAATTCAAATTCTTTCAACTTGGTTGCATAGGTTAGAGATAAAAATGTCAATATCAAAGGTTAAGGAGCAAAAATGCATTTAACATGTATATTAAAAACTAACCGTATAGTTATCATCATTTCATAAGTTAGCATAAGTATCTATATGCCCAAAAACTAATCATATATTCATCATTTCACTCTGCATATGTTGCACTAACTCATTAAGAAAGACAATCAAAAGAAACACGACTAAACTACACTTGTACAAATAAATTACTCGCTCCAATCATTTTTATATGACTTTTTAGAATTATTAATTTGCTTTTTTTTATATGACACTTTCTAATACCAATGTACTTTTGACAAGTTAAAATTAATAAGTTAAGGTACAAACATTAAGATGAAAGTAAAAAAGCATCAAGGATAAAGTAGTGTTTTTTATAGTTTAATTAATGCTACATCGGTCTTAATGAATATCTTTTAACATAATGATGGGAGGGAGTAAAAATTTATAATAGATACTACTTTCAAATTTTTATTTGTTATCTACTTTCCCTTTGTTTATCACTATGGGCTAAAGATAGTTTGCTGAAAGGACATGCTAACGTTAGAGAATTGCAGGTGCAACTGAGTATGAATTTCAATACTTCCTCTTTTACAAAAACAAAATAAAAAATTTTATAGCGTCTTTGAAAACGGAGACTAACTGATGTAATACAAGAAACTAAATACTTAAAAATGTAAAATCTATTAACTACATTATTTTAGCACTTGATATTCTCGTGTAAAATTTTGAACATCTCAGTTCACAAATTATGAGTTTTCTCAAATAAAGTTCAAAAAAAAAAAAAAAAAAAATCTGTAAAACAGTTCATTTCTTATTAGCATTTTCGAAACTTATTAACAATTGAATAATTTACTCAAGTAACTAAAAAAGAAAGATCTATATAAATTGGACAGGGAGACAACCTGTATTGATGCACGTCATAGGCCAGTTATGTACAAATTCTTTTAGCGCCCGGAGAAACTCGAAAACATTTACAACATGAAAAAATTTCACTGAACATCAAACAAAATTGCCACCCTTTCCAATAGATGCTGCCATTGCACTACGTACTAGATTTGATCATATGACCAGAGACTCTACATCGGTGGCAAACAAACTTTGCTGGAACTGAATCAGAATCCAGAATGCCAGAACACCTTGTGTGCTGCCAAACACTGCAAACGTCGCAAGCCAACATTCTTTCTCCATCATCATCTTTAGCACCACATCTGCAATCAACAGTCCATCTTTCCATTCCTCTCTCCATCCGAAATTTTCCCAGGCTGCTTTTCCCCGGACATCTGCCCCTCGCCACAACGAATTCGGTCGACCCCAACAAGAGTTTGACCTGGGTGGAATCATCAACACCACTATAGCCAAGAATCTCTTCTGCTTGAAATCTTTTATACATGATATACACTTCTTGAAATGCCTTGGATACTTCAAGCTTGAGGTCTGACACAGTAGCATTTGGAGGCAGGATAACTAATTCCACTGGGTTGGTTGGTGCAATTTCTTCCATTTGATCCATGACTTCCACATTGCATGAAAGGGAAATAACTGGTGGGTTTGTATTTGATGAAAAATTTTCTGCTGGATACTCTTTCACAAATTGCTTGCAGTCGAGGAGCTTCTCAGATGAATTAATAGCAAGTTCCCTGGTTGCTTCAGTTCCGTAACTCAACATAGTTTTGGGGAACAGTAGGCATTCATACAGAAATTTCAGGTCTTGCATGAGGCTTTCTTCAGATGGAAGACTGGTGACAGGAGAAGAATCAGTGCCAATTGCGGTACCATTTGGAGGAGAATTACGAGGCTCGAGCCTATAACAAATTAAAATGATAAGATATAAAAACCAAACATGAAGAAACAAACATTAAAATTGAAAGAAACAAGACGCTCCCAATCTGAGATGAAGGCCATGATCACTGCACTAGGAATTCAGGGTGCTCAATTGCACCTGAATTCAACTTATATTTGGTCCAAATACTATTTTTCTAAGAAATTGTCCTGATATACACCATTAAGATAATCCTACCTTTTCAAAAGCAAAATGTAAATCGAGATAATCTTCAAATCCTACTATCCCCTATGATATTTATATGACAACGGGTAGTCGCAAACCTGTACTCAAAAGCACCAGAATCAGGATTGCATCGGGTACAGACAGTCAATCCATCAGCAGCCGCCTTGCCTCCAAGTTCTTTCAGGCAATGATCAAGGAGCTCAGGAGAAGCCACCTTGCAAACAGCACCTCTAAGGGCGCGCCAACTTACCCAGGTTGATCCTGATACTGCACGTAGAACTCGAAGCATAGCATCTTCAACACGTTCAACATCACTCTTATTCCAAGAGGATGAAATCGACGTGCAAGTATGATGCTTCTTACTGGTAGAATCTTCAACCCTTGAGGGAGACTTGTGAGCATTATGGATCAATCTAATCAAAAAACAGAAGAGATCCCTTGTATCTACAAGCTCATGGTCTGACAAAGACTGGTACAACACAATTATGTCCTGCAACTGACTACGTGGTTTGCGCCCCTGACAAAGGAATATGGACAAGGGTATGCTGGAGAGTGTTTCGACAGCTGACTTATAGGTATCAAGCGTCAAAGCAAAACTACCAGCACCAAATTCGTAACCCCAGTTGCCATACCATGGATGGCCTTTGGTGATGGCATGCAGAAGTCTGTACTCCAGTCCATACTTCTTTGACACATCCATTACACTGACCTTTCTGTGTAAAACAGAAAAGTGCAGTTAGGCTGGAAAACTTAAATAATAGAAAAAACAATATTTACCAGTTCCTTATTCCAGATCACAAATTAAATTATTTCACTTCTTTGTTTGAATTCATAGTTTTCATTTTATAAAATGAAGTATGATGGTTTGCTACTTGATATTTATTTTTAAAACCATTAAATTACTATATACATATTCAAATACAAATAATGATTGAGAATATACAAGGTTTGACAAAAAAAAAAAAAAGTCAACTAACAATAGCTATTTGAGATCCAATTTCTTTTATCTACCTCTTAAATACTATTTGTTGGTTTCAATTTTTGGTTACCATCATATACTAAACGTTATATTATGAATAGAAATAGAAAAGAATAAATAAATAAAGTGAACGTTACGCCCGAAGAATGAGGACTGTACTATAAAAAAAATGATGGAATTTAGCATCAAACTAAGAAGATAGGACCAACATTGCCACTTTTTCTTTTTTCTTTAAAAAAAAAAAAATCAATCAACAAATAAACCTATCTCGTAAATGTGTATTAACTTTGAGAATTTCAGAAGTCATTAATCCCATGGTTTATTATGATATAATCAACAAGAGAAGATTTTAGGCTAAAACATTAAAATCCTAACCTGACTCCGAGTGTCTTACATAATCGATCCCAAAAATCCATGATATGACATCCAGAAAGGATTCTAGAGCCTCCTTCTCTGCCATTGACCCTTAGCAGGTGACCATAACCATTTGCATGAACAACACCATGTAAAAGGTGTGAGGTATCTTCCAACTGGTGATACACCCAGTCTTCAACATCATCCATAGTTGTCGCATGGTTGCATGTCTTACGTCTGAAATGCAAGACTCAAAGAATCCATCAGAAACCATGTAGAAAAGAGGGGGGAAAAAAAAGAACAGAACTTTGAATCAATAAAAGATAGAGATCAGCATTGAACGTAATCTCTTCCATGAAGAACTGAAATAAACTATGACATCAAAACTCAATATGCTAAGAACATAAAAGAGACTAAAACTTAATTTAATCCAATAATCCAACTTAAATATGATTACATTTTTAGAGGACAACAATAGCGATGGTTACATAAGAAAAGGAAAAAAAAAAAAACCTTAAAGTTTAGAAGATTATACAAGATGAACAGATGCAATGGCCCTAAAAAATCAACTCTAGGCTCTAGCTAAACATGTATTGTCGCAAGAAGCTAAGTTAGCCAACAATTCACGATCACAGTAGTATTATATAACAAGCACTTAGCATTGAAGCCAGAGTCCAATACTCATAGATAAATCATTGAACAATGGAACACCAGGCTAGTCCCATGTTATTGATGCTTAAAAAGATTTCATTTTTTCATTTCTCTGCAACAACTAAAGGCTCTGACCTCAATTCTGAGATATGCAGAACATCTCCACAGCATGTGCATGGTTTATGATATCCACCAATGGAATTACCATCAGCCTTAATTATAAAATGGTAACGTTTGCAGCATACTGGATGCCCACTCCAACCTATAAATTAAGGTAATTATTTTTTCAAAAATAAAAAAAAATAAAAAAAATGATAATTAAGCAGAGAATCCATGATTACAATTCTCCATTTCTATTCCATATAAACAAAAGCAATTCCTGATACTGGAACGCTTGAAAATATAGTGTCAAATTAACACGTACATTCAATTCCCACATTTTCCCAACCAAAGATGAAAAAAAAAAAGAAAGAAAAGAAAAGAAGAGCGTTATTTACTGTAAACTGCAGGAAACTGACTCGGGGTGAGTTAACTCACCAACGACTCGGCACTGATCGCAATAAACGGATCTGGATTTAGCAACATCCTCCTCCACAACATCCAGAGAGACAACCGCCGGTGAGGAATCGAGGCCTTCCGTCAGATCACCAACACGAAAGGAGATCTGCCAAGTCATGAGATGAGGGAAAAGCGTAGACGGGGGAGGAAAAAGCGCGTGCTCCGTTAAAAAAACCTTGATGTTAGATCGGAAAGGACCACGGGGCGGTTCGAAGCCAGAGGGAAAGGTTAAAAAGTCGCACAGATCAGCAGTAACTCTACGCTTCATCCTCTTCAAAGGCCTCCCGTTGACAACCATACCAGCGGCGCGTGGCTTCAGATTGGAGAGCGCGTGAGATAGATGTAGGAGTCAAATACTCCGGATAACAGAGATCTGAGCGGATGAGATGACGTTGGAGTGATGTAGGAAGGAGGTTGGAAGGATGCGAAAGAGTGAATCGAGGAGAGAAAGGGAAAGGAAGAGAGAGAAAGTAGAGCTCTAGGGTTTTCTCTGTTTTGGCTTTGGGAATTGTGCTTTGAATGTGTAATTACATTGATCCCCTCGTCCCAAATTCAAGGATCTACAACTGGTTTTTGATTTTATTTAGCTTTTTGATTATGATTTTGATTTTGATTTGATTTTATGATTTATTATTTTGAATTAATTCTGGGATTCGAAAATCTTTGTCCTGAATTTTCTTTTCCTTTTTCTTTTCGATAAAAGCTATGAAAATGCCGAATGACGTGGGTGGCTTATTTAATTTAATAAAATCATAATAATAATAAGTTAATTATGGAACTAAGTTTAAGGAAAAAGACATCTATCCTCAAAGCTTTCATAAACCCAATAAAACCATATACGACTAAAATACAAAAATATCTTTATAGTTTTGACGGTGTTTAATTACACTATTAGTCCTCCAATTATCAGCTACTTATCACTTCAAATTTTAATAAAAACTCTATTATCATTTGACTTCGGTATCTTTTATTGTCCTTTTAATTAAAAACTACCAAATTTATTGTCAAGAAATTCCACATAAGTGATTAAATCAAAGAGAAGAAACTGGAGTTTATTTATACGTATAAAAAAAAATTAATAATCTCAAATCCAAATGATATATTAGGCAAATATATATGGTGAATTCAAGTTAAAAAGGGGAACAAAATAAACAAAAATCAAATGTTAATGTTCAAAGTCATTATTTCCAAACTACAAAAATCAAATATGACTACGGATACACATTAGAGATGATATTGCAATTTCATAGTTTAAGATTGATGATGATTTCTTACTTTTGAAGTGGGGTGAGTGGATTTAAAGTGTTATATTGTTGCTTTCAATGATAAGGTTGCATGATTATCATTTGATTCTTCAACAGATAATAAGAATTAAGCAATTTTAAGAGATGTTAGTGAATCCTACAACTGTCCTTATCTTTGAACATTAGAAGTGACTTGAACAATCTTCGTTTCATACTATACGAGTAAATCTACTGCTTCGTGAAAACCACAAGAACATTTTTCTACGTTATCCAATACAATATAACAATCAATTTTAATTTTGCCGTCAAAGTGGGTTTAATTTTAACAAAATTTTCTACAAATTCATTCATAAAAAAATGTCATCCATCAACTGTGGTGGGTCGAACCCATTTGAAGCCATTTGTTGTTATGTGTAGAACTTCTTTGAGCAAGGGAAAGAGTATTTAAAACTCTTAGTTGTCTTAATTGAAGTAACGAAGAAAATAAAGAGATATTTTTTAGAGAAAAGAAAAGCTAAGAGAGAAAAACTATGTTTCTATCCATTCGACCCAAAATTACTTTTTGCCCTTTGCCGGAAATTTAACCGTTGGATTGTCGTGAATTTTTTACTCAAGGTTCCTAACATCCATGTCTACATTCTAAATGGTTCCACAGGGTATTTTCGTTCAGCGTCCGGTTCAGTGAACAGATTCGTTGACAGTTTATTGATCTTCTTGTGGTATTCCTTGTATCTTCTTCTTCTCTTGTTGTATTGATGCTTGTTGATACTTTATAAACCTTTGTAAGACTGTATTGGATGTTTTGCTCTCAATTTTATCATAACAAGAGAAGAATGGTGGACTCCTTAAAAGGTCCCGTGATTTTTACTCTTTACACCGAAAAGGTTTTCTACGTATAAATCGTGTGTTGTGTAATTGCTTTTATTCTACTATTCTTGCTATTATATTTTTGCTACTATATTGGCTGAATTGTTGGACATTTGGGTTGTGTTGATTTGGTTGATTGTTTTGAGGATTGATCCGTGTAGGTGTTGTATCCGCTATTGCATTTTGTTTTGTATTATCTGGTCCTTCATCACGTCACCTCCAATCCAAACCCACCCAGACGGAATTCATGGTAAGTGAGGATTCTGCTTCCCCTCATTTGCTATTCAAATCCCCCTGTTCTTCCACACAAGCGCAACCACGGCATTGGTTTTGCCTTCCTTTGGAAACCCATCGGTTTCCCCCATCAAAGTAGACCCTTAAGAAACTTTCTTCTTAGAATTGTGAAATTCAATTGACACTACAGGTCTACAGCAGATGGCATATAACATTTCAGTTAAGGAAAGGAAGTGCAACCAACCCAATCAACTAAACAATCTAAGATCTATGCCCATCCAACTACATTTTGGTGTCAAGGTTATCTCTTTGTAAGCTACCCTCAAAATTTAGGATACCCAAAGCAGGTCATACTCCTGCATTGGCAGCATTGCCACTACTTTTGTTCAGTATTTCTAACATGGCATGCAAATAATTTTCTTCACATACCTGGTAGTGATAGAAAGTTCATTTGCATCCACTTCTTGTGCATCAAATGTACATCACCCAATAACAATTTTATGACCATATGGGTTGACATTAAGCCGGACACTCAAAAGCAATTCAATAAATCCCACAAATTATATTAGTATATTGAATCATAGATAAACAGATACTCCAAATGACTTTTAGTAACTTGCTAACTAGTTGATCACATGCCTGTGCCTTTTATAAGAATTACTCCATAAAATCCATGAGCTAAAGTAAGAACATACCAGCTGGTTGTAATGTATTCATCATTAGACCAAAGCAGTCTGATAGGATAGAGAGAGAGAGAGAGAGAGAGAGAGAGAAATTTATTCACATTACCAGATAAAAATCAATTAAGCACCATGTATCGGTTCAACAACATACTAAAGATGGCCAAAGTGGGATTCCCATATGATGCAGCGGCTCCTCTACATCACCATATAATCCTACAAGCCATAAATTTAACAGTGATAGCCTATTGTTTATCTAAAAAGAGAATACACCTTTCATATATTATTCGGATATTAAACCCCAAGTATACTACTGGATCACAGATCGTCATGTTCATCAATGCCTAAAAGCTCAGACAGTTCTCCACTTTCATAAGCTTCAACAGTATCTGTTATCAACAAATCAGATACATTTTGTCAAGTTTTCTGTCATAATTTAGGCTTGGATAAATGTGCAATTGTCCCAACACTATAATTAAACGTATTTGAAGTCATATTAGAAGATAACTTGCAATTTTAGACCAATTCTGTTCATTTTCAATGAAATTACAGAATATATAAGAAATCAGTTCCTATTTAGCTTTGACCTATAAAATAACAAGTTTCATTCTCATTTGATCGAAAACTTACTAGTTCTCAATTGTGCAATTATAACAGAAGCTGCAGAATACACCTTTATCCAATTTTTTATGCAATGAACCACAGTAAATGTTTGTGTTTTGCAAGTACAAGAAGAAAACCTTACCATCAGAGCCACCAATGTGCTTTCCATTAATGAAAACCTGAGGAACTGTACGCCTCCCAACGATTTCACTTAGGGCATCCTGAATGTTTCGCCCATCCTCTAGAAGAAGAAAAATGGAGCACTTCAGTCAATTTCCAAGCCTACCAATACCTACGACTTGATGTAACTAAGACCACAAGAATGAGCATTGCTCAAACAACGAAAAAAGAAATTGTTACTTGAAAGTCTAGTCAATATCACAGAATCCCCCAGTTATTTTTCCCCAAATTAGAAATACAAGGATCATACCAATAATCTGCGGCTACCAATTATAGTTCTAAGATGAAGAATGTGAACAAACCTCTCTGGTCAAGTTCGACAACATGTGGTACCTCATTCAACTCTTTGAAAACACCTTTAGCCCTCTTGCAGTATCTGTAGAATAATTCCACAAATTTCAAGTTAACCTTATTGGAAATGGTTGCATCTCTTCATTGTTATAGACAATGATTTGAAATTAAACATAGCGCCTCCTAAAAATATGCAACGAACTCCTCAATCACTAAATAACACTTCCAACATAAATTATCGCTATATATAAAGAAAATTATAGCCTTAGATCTCAGGAATCTATAACAATTGTTCAACCAGATCTTCCTATAATAAGAGGAAACTAAACAGATTTGCAAATTTGAAATGAAATGCGATTTAGTAACCTAACGAATTGCGAAAATGTAAAAGAGCAGAGAGAGAGGGGAGTCAGACGGGCAATAGGACTTGGAGAAGATGACGATCTTGTGGGACGAGATGGTTTTCTTGACAAAAGCAGATTCAGTTGTGGATGCGCAACTTAAAGAGGCTGAAATAATTGTTACTATGGCTGCTGCTGCCAAGATCGGCGATAGTCTCATCCCAACCGCCGCCATTTAAGAGCAGGATTATAGCAATTTCCTATTACAACGAAAGAGGAGTTTTTCTAATATGGAACGGGAGATGCAAATAATGATGAAAATTAAAAATCGAACGACGTTACAATTGGATGAGTTTTTAAATTAGTCCCAAACTTATTGCTACAGTCAATCAGGTGCAAGGCAAAAGAGCGGATCGCAATTTCTAACCCGATAACATGATTTACATTTTACGGATATAATTTGATTAACATGGTACTTTTGATACAGGTTATTATTTTTAATTTTTTTCATATTATATGTAAAATATATCGATGAATACATTAATCTAAAAGCTCAACCCTAAATTTTGCTTCAAGAAAGTATCACATTATGAGGTGTCAAAAATAGCCATTGAATTCATAATTTTTGAATTTTCTAGCCACCGATCCTTATTATCCTTATCGGCTTTAAATGAGATTTTAAAAAGTATTTTTAGGTCTTCCCCTTCTATCTCATCTTTTCAATTTCCATACCTCACCGTTCTTTGTGACATTATTTAAATTTAACGAAATAGAAGAGCCAACCAAATAGGATTGCCGCTTGACAGAATAGATTGCCTCGTAGAAAATGATGCGATGTCGTGGTTTAACGAAACAGAAGACGAAGAATTAGATCGTCACATTTTTGTTGAGAATAATCCTTAGAAACCTATTGAATTAATCAGAATTAAATTTCAATAACCACTTTAACTTTAAAGTATTTTGCTTACTTTGGAACTATTATTCATTTGCAATTGGTTTTTATCTTTGATTTTAAAGATTTTTGTTTGGTTTATTGTAATTGGGCCGCCCGTATTAGTACAGACCCGGTCCAACTAAATGACCTAATTTAGTCGGTATAAATAGATTATGTTATTCTATTTCTCACAAGGTTTTACCAATATAACATTCTAACCGCTTTAGTTCATGGCTTAACCATTCTTTCTCCCGAATATGTCGGTGTAAGATCTATGCACGACCAGTGACACGTGATAGCGGTTCAATCTTCATTTCCACTGCATTACCATAGTAGAATATGCCCTACAAGAAATAACTCGATTCCATTGATTCGGATTTGCTTGTGTGTTTTCAATATTGGTATCAGAGCCGATAGATCGTATGTTTTGTCATTTCCGATTGGTGCATACGTGATGTATTTTTGTGCTAAATAATTATTTTTGGTGGCTTGATTTGTGTGTTTTTCAGACTATTTCTGTGAGAACAGGACTGATTTTCGTTTAAAAACACTAATTTTCCGTATAAAAGTTTTCTGTTTTTGTTTTGAAATGAATTATAGTCTCATCAGTTGTTTTCCGATTGTCAAATGGACAAATAGGCCCCACCAATGTGGCCGGAGATCCCAAAAATCCTAACAAAAACTAGAGGGCAAAGAAGGTTGGAGAGGCAAAGCTTGGTATGTATGTGCCGCTCTCGGCCGCACCGCGTCCAACACCAATGTGTGTTTTCTTTATCTTCTAAAAAATAATTCTGCTTTATAAAATGAGAAGTTAAGTAATTTTTGTTTGCTTCTTAAAAGTTTTCCTTTGACTAAAAACATATTTATCTTATTTTATTTTTCATTTATACAACTATAGCTTGGTAGTAAAAGCATTTCTTTCTGACTAAGAGCTTAAGAATTTGAATTTCATTGAAACCGGATAACTACACCATTAATTAAGGAGGAGGATACAAACCAAGCCATAGAATTATGTTATTACTGTTAATAAACCATTATACTTCATTTAAACATAGTAGAAATGGCTCATTAACAGAAAGGTTTCTGTTTATAACGGAGGGTAAAACAGAGCTTCAAACCGGCTCCAACCAAGCCCATCCTGCAAGCTTGTTGCTTGCTGTTTCGAACCAGTTCATGACTGGCACTTATAACGCCAAATCCCACCATGAACCTAGCTTAGAACCAGCCAAAAACCAGCCATAATTCTAAGCCTTCAAAACTCTCACCATTTTCTTGTTTTAAGCCTTCAAACTGCTTTCGATTTCTCTTGTGAAGAATGAAAACGATACATGATTCCCCCTTATTTCACCTTTGCAAATCATTTTCCGTCCATTATTTTAAAGCTACTAACAATTTATACATTGTTTTTACAATGGCCATTGTTCTATTGATAGGTGGGTATCAACAAATATACTTCATATATTAAAAACCAAAGAATCCATAGAAATTCTCTTCAAAACAATATGAATCGAAGACTAAAACTCGAGACTAACAGACCACTGACTCCCAAAGGGAAAGAAAGGAAGAAAGAAAGAAAGAATCTATGCTAATTCTACATAATTCTACAGTTTCATTTCTCCTCAAGAAGCTGCTAAAATCAGAAACTACCTCAATGTGGTTTGCGTGGTAACGAAGAGGAGTCACTGGGAAGAGGAGGAGAAGGGAAAATCTCGGATAAGGTATCCCATGAAAGGTCATCGACAGTTTTACGCCTTTTCTCCAAGAAAGCCGGCTTAACTGGTGTTCCAGCCATCTGAACTTTGCATGTTAACATAGCAACAATCTCAGACATGGGAGGCCTCAAGTTGGCATGAGGTTGAAGGCAAAAGAAAGCCACATGGATCGCTTGCAACACATCTTTCTCTTCATATCCATGTTCTTGGATTCTTGGGTCAACTAGTTCAGTTACTCTTGCTTTTTCATATAACTTCCATGCCTGCACAGAATATGTAATTATGGCATGGCAAAATCCAAGATATGACCTTGTAGTTAGCACAATTTGTCATTTTGACCTTTATAATTTAATTAAATCATAGACACATATTTGACCCATGTGCTATAAGTTTCCCAAAATTTGATAACTGACAGACGGTTTCCTTAGCAGTGTACTATTGGCGATGTTAAAAGATATGTGGTAAATTATCACCAGATTGTGCCCAAAAAAAAAAAAATACAAGGGCTCAACTGAGTCAAAGTTGAAGTACAACAGGAAAAATGAATACTTTATGGCAACTACAGGGGCCATATTTCGAGTTGTTCTGCTGTAGAAGCAACCAAAATCATTAAAACAAAGATCATTAAAAAAGACCGATTAGAAATGTTACCAAATCCCCCGCTCTGGGGGGATGTCCCAGCGCCGAGGAACATGTACTAGGGTGTATGTGCGATTTGTTTAGATCATGAGCTTGGGAAAAGAACTTAAATCAAAATACTTAATAAAATGGCGATACATTTATACAGAACTTCAAAAGAAAAATTCCATCAATGATAGAGAAAGATCATTTTCAAGGCTGCCTGTGAAGTTATGAGTTTGAACTCCACCGGAAGCCTACGAGAACAAGGAAAAAGAAAAGGATTTCATGAATGATGATTTAAGAAACGTACGTATTCAGGGAGGTATTGCTGTTCCGATGGTAGAGTTAAATCTGTATTTTTCCGCCAACTAATTATTTCAAGCACAAGCACTCCAAAGCTATAGATGTCTGCCTTTACTGAAAGTTCTCCTCGAATGGCATACTCAGGAGCTGTGTAACCTCTGAAAAAGAAAAAGACTTGCATTATAAACAAGTGAACAGATAATAGCTAATAATTGAACAATTTCAAAGATGTGAACTTTTGCTGATCTTTTTTTTCAGACCTCTTAAAGATAGACAGGATAGTGATCTTCTCATTACATTTATATTGATTGTCTATCTCTTCTCTCAAGAGCAACAATTACGGTGCTGAGAGTTGGAGGGAATGCGGGCAAAACATATTATTGTTAATAAGATAATTTGACGCCCCTAATTACAAAAAATTAAACAAATTGGCTAAAATCAAAAAAATGTTCAACATTATTGTTTTGGTCATTAAGCCTTTCTTTAGAAGTCTAATTTCCAAAAGTTGCAATGAATAGTAACAAAACTTACAAAGTTCCAGCAAATGTAGTACTAAGGTAAGTTTGGTCTTCAGGGAAGAACCTAGCCAGTCCAAAATCTCCAATTTTAGGTTGGAATTTATCATCCAGAAGAATGTTGCTCGCTTTGATGTCTCTGTGAACGATTTTTAGATGTGAGTCCTCGTGCAAGTACTGTAATCCTCGAGCAATGCCCAAAATTATTTGGAATCGCGTGTTCCAGTCTAGAAACTGATCACTATTTCCTGCATCAGAGAACACAAATGTATATTGAATATAAGCTAAAGGCTAAATCTTCTAAAGCTACGTCACTGCTAATTCAATATCAGTTTATTGTGGCAACTTAAGCTATGATAATGTAGATCTCTTCTACTGACCGAAAAGTCAACCTGACAGTTCCAGTTCAATTTAGGGGATGAATATAGTCTAGGAATCTACGTTATTTTTACCCCATTGATACAAAACATTGCTTATCCCCAATGTAACTAACTTGCTCAATAATCAAATTGAAAAGGCAAAGCACAATTTAAGCCCATGAACTTTACATTTTTGTTCTATTGGGCCCCTCAATTTCATATTTCTTCTATTGATCCTTGAACTTTTATAATTGAAAGGCATTAAACCTTTTTTTTTTAATTGTTTTGTCAGCATTGTCAAGCATCTTCTATAGTGCGCAATGTTTGTGTTAAAAATGACACTTTGACAACTATATCATGTCCCTTTTTTGGAGTGTGCATGTTGTTTGTGTCAAAAAATGCTCAACGGTTTTCAATTATAAAATCCAGGGGTTGATGGAAAACGTTTAAGTTGAAGGACTCAATAGCACAAACACATAAAGTTCAGGAACTTAAAAATGTGTTCTTCCAGTTGAAAATATTTAAGAGTATTCTGCAGTTGTTTTCCATTTCAGTAGTGGAAAAAAAAATGCTAGTTGAAAGTTTCAAGTCAGGCCATTTACACAGTACAGTGATCTATATCTTTGTGCAGTGATAATCAAAGCTCATTAATGCATTCAAATAAACAATATTCTGCTTCCAACAAATTTACTTTTTCACTGTATCCTTTACTGGAATAGTTTGAAAATCATCTTAAATTTGTAATATCATGACAAAAATTATATAACACATCCACATTAGCCACAGATAGCAGAATGAAATAATACCATATATGATGAGGTCTAAGCTCCTGTTCTTCATGTATTCATACACAAGTAGCCGTTGGTCACCATCTGAACAACACCCTAGAAGTCGAACCAAGTTTTTGTGTTGGATGCTAGTGATCATCCTCACCTCTGAGAGAAATTCTGATTCCCCTTGCTGAGATTTTTCAAGAGATAACTTCTTAACTGCAACCAGTCGACCATCAGCTAACTTTCCCTATCAAACAGTACAAACTTTATGAAATCTTAGTAAACAAATTGAAAGCTTCACGTTTTGCTCTTTAATTTCAATGAATGTGCTGTCAACAACTATAGAACTAGAAGAGATAATTACCCAAATATCATGTCATAGAACTATTTAACCCAAATTTTGTGTCATAGAACTATAGAACTGTAGACCTTTTGATTTAAGTGACTCTAATATCATGTCATAAAACTATTTAACCCAAAAGTTTAACCTGATAAAAAAAAATGGTCCAATAATAGCTTTTATTCTCTGTAACAAAACCAATATCATCACAAGCTCATGAGACATAAGTTCTTTTTGTAAGTTTCTTTTTTCAAATCTCCTTCATTAATGCATGTAATTAGGAAGTTAAGATGCATACAGAGGTATTGCAATGAAAACTAGTAGCTGAATATAACAATCAACCAAAGTTGAAATTTAGACTAGAAAAGATACCCGGTAGACAGGACCAAATCCACCTCTTCCAAGAAGATTATCAGGATGAAAATTTTTAGTTGCCTTCTTCAATGTTCGGAAATCAAAATGACTAATTGTTCGAAGGTTACCACTCCAGAAATCAGAAGCATCTGTGTCCATAATAAAAGATAAGAACTTTATATGCCGTAATATATTGAATATTCATAATTTATTACCTTGCTTTCTTTTATTTCTTATTAGAAACTTCATCATCTCTCCACGTTTGAAAAACTTCCAAAAGACTAGAAGAAGAATCAGCAGTATTATAAGGAAAATTACTCCTCCAAGGAAGAAGAATACAGCTGAAGAATTTGATGAATGGGAGCTCTTTGTCATATCCATAGGTGGAGATGGAGAGAACACTGCAAACCGAAGGTAGTCAGCATCTCTTAATGGATATTTAAAAAAAAAATACTTTAAAAGAAAAGAAAAATTTTCCAAACTATTTTGTTTTGCTACTTCCCCACAACATTCCTAAGCAATTATCTCCGTGGAAGCCCTCCTATTCAACTACAGCATTGTCATATAGTCAGTTTTTCAATAGACTTCAATTCCATAGCAGGCTCTAATCAGATTCATCCTAATACATGTTCAAAGTGGCAAAAGAAAACCAGCAAGCTATCGAGTGGAGCTGTTAGGCCTTAAGAGCTCCTTCCCCTTAAACAAGGTCTCATGATCAAGTACTGTGAATGACAAAAGTGGTTGAAAAAAAGAGTTTTACCCCTATCGGAGTCTTTCCCTGAACTAAGTCCAGATTCAACAGGACAGTGAAAACTAAAAACAAAGTGGCATAAGTTGAAATGTTGATCAAGCTTTTCGGAGATCATCTTTGTCTTCCATTGATGAATAAGAGGTAGGGGAGAGCTCTAAGGTCTCTAATCTCATCATTTGTTATCTACACCCAAAGATAAAGTGGACATTTTGTTGATCTTCAAGACTTCAACTGATTATGTCCAAGACAAATCAAGTGGACTATGACTAACCAAACAACCTTAATCAAATGTTTGATAAAAGCACACATCAAACTAGCAATTGCATTTGACATTTTCCTATCAAACGGGATACAATTAGTGCATAAATAAGAAAAACTACCTTCAATCGCTTGGCGAGGCATATATCCTTACCTAAAGTCAAAGAGCAAGTATACAAAAATTTAAATTGAAAGCAATCTTTATTTCTTCTTCTACTTGTTTTCTTTCCTTGTTGACAGGCTTGAAGGGGTCCAGAGTAGAGCCAAAGAATGTAAAGCTGTAACATAGGAAAAACCGAAGGAAATTGGAACATCAGACATTTGATCACTTGGAGTAATTAGGCATTTTAAAGAATAATTAACAAAAGGACGAAGAGAAGCATACAAAATGTCTTTGATGATTAAACATTTTTCTTCGATGGAAACGCGTCCTTGGGGAACTGTTCAATCAATGTCCAATTCCACCTAAGCGCTTGCCATATCTCAGACCCGGGCCGATCAGCCGTCCTTCATTTTTATATATTTAAATCAATTCTTCCTATTCGCCAATTTCAAAGAGATTATCCGTTCCGATTACTGAAAGTGACTGAAGCA
Source organism: Euphorbia tirucalli (assembly GCA_039660915.1). Taxonomy (NCBI): domain Eukaryota; kingdom Viridiplantae; phylum Streptophyta; class Magnoliopsida; order Malpighiales; family Euphorbiaceae; genus Euphorbia; species Euphorbia tirucalli. Next base: position 18,932,347 of record CM077634.1, on the reverse strand, counting down.
GTTTAATATTAATAGAAAAGTACCAATTTTCTAATCGACTCCAAGCTTGTTCCTTCATCGTTCACCGCTGAAGATAACAGTTCGGTAAAACCACAATGCCGGAGCTGAGCTTCGCAGTTGGGAAGCGGGCTAGGCAAGGCTGCTATGGAGGCGCGTGACGTCATTGATGAGGGTGACGGATGGATGCCGTTCAGAGAAGAGAGGACGTTGCAGAAGCTGTTGGTGGCGGGGAGGATGTCGCTTATATGTATATTCTAAATTCGAATTTCGGGCCTATTATACGCAAATGCCACCCGTAAGATCATACATGTTTTGCACGGAAACGGTAATGAAATGATTGAAAAACATATTTGTGAAGAAAAGACGAAATGTGCAAAATGATAAAAATATAAAAGTACGGTTTAATTTTTTAATATAAGTTATATAAAAAAAAATGAAATTTTAGTTTTTTAAATTTTAAATTTGAATTTTTAATTTTTTAAAATTGCATAATGTGATCTAAAGTATTTTGTATCCAAGAGTTTTTTTTTGTTGGACATGTTTCAAAACGAAAAAACTGAGAAAATGCTTTAAAATTAAAATTCTATGTAACACAATTATTATATGCAAATGTCACCCTTATGTATGTATGGTCATTTATAAAGTGGTGAACAAAGTGACTATTCTCTAACTAAATAAAATTTATTTTCCTTAAACACATAAAATTTGGTTTATACTTACTTCGTTGAAATACGAAAAATGTTGCAACAAATAGAAGCTTTCTCAAGTAAATTAAAAGTTTTTATACAATTAAAATTTAAACATATAAAATGAAGGATGGATCTAATTCTTTTCCTTTATCATCTTCCATCTTTGTCATCTCCCCTCAAAATAAACATAAACTTAAATAAGTAGTGAGGAAGAAAGATAAAGAGTGTAATTTTTCTTAGGCTGTTTGGTTGAAGAGGAAGAAAATGATAAAAATATATCTTCATTTCTTTGGTTTGTAGTAAATAAGAAGGAAAGAAATATTATGTATTTGATAAATTTACTTTCTTACCCTTATTTTTATATATTTAATTATAATTAACATTAAAAAATTATATCTAATTCCAAAGATTGGATACGAAATATATTTTAAGTTTTATCATAATACAGATAATTTGGTAAACAAATTATTCAATTTATTAATCATATATTTAATAATAATTAAAATGAAACCTTTTTTTTGTTGAATATATTGTTTGACATTTAAAATTTAAACCCATTTGAATAAATTTTCATAATTTTATACATTACGGAAAAATGAGGAGAAAGGAATAGATTTGTCTTGGAAACATAAAATTACAAGGGTACAATGAGAAGGGTGTTTATGTCAATTTGTATAAAACTCCCACATTTCCATGTCTGTTTGGCCCAAATTTCTTTCATAACAAACGTAGGATTAAAGTTAGCATCTCGGCTTGTTAGGCTAAATTCATTGAGATCTCTAAGGGTGCCACGAGCCCCAGGCACACAGGGTCAGGTTTAAACAGCTAAAATATAATATAAGGCTAGTTTGCTTGTAAAAACCCGTACAGAATAGGATTAGGTTTGGAAAGTCTATTAATATAGCTGTCCAGCCCAAATCTGGCCTCATGTATTAATAAAAAAAATTAAAAATATAATTTTATATATATAATAATTAATAAAATATATAACTAAAATAGTCATAGTATAAAAAGGTAAAGATAAAACCCTTAGTAAAATGATTTGCAACTAGTAGAAGTAGTAATTTAATTTATTTGAGTATAGATATATAAAGCATATACAGATTATGCTTTAGTGTTATTGTATATTTATTATATAAGCACGAGCCCAACTCGCAGATAAATTTTTAAACAGACTAGGCTGGGCTTGGGCCTAGTATTTTTAGGTGAAAGCCAGTAAGACCTGGACCGGCCCATAAACAAGTTTAGTTTAATGAGAGGAAAGGAGACGAGGAGGGATGGAAGCTCTATTCTCAAGAAATATATCTAAGAAATATTTGGTCCAAATATATTTATTGGCTTTTTTTTTTTTTTTTCCTTCCTGTTCTCCTTCCTCCCTAAATGCGCGAAAATGAGTGCCTTTATAAACTGTGTAATGCTAGAAGATTTGGTCCCTTCTTGTAGCATTTGGCAAGGTGATCAACTTTTATTTATGCTTTATATGAAGCAGTTGGTTGACTTGATTAATATGAGATTAACAAGAAGAGTTGAAGGTCTAGAAAATTGCGAGAGAAAGCCTCCCTCTCTCACTTTTTTTCTTTTAATTGTAATTATTTTCATGGAAGCCAATATGGAGCTAGTAGACATTTTTATGAATTTTATGGAAATTTTTTGTGAAGCTTAAGGACACCATTGGATCGAAATAAATGTCCACATGGAAAAACATGGAGGTATTAGGCTTTGAAGTGTCTAACAAATATAAAAAATTGCTAGTATATGCCGAAAGTATACTACTCTTACCAAATTTGAGTGATACATCAGCGTTTATATTGACAAATTGTGCGACCATTGGTTAGGAGTAGTATACTCTCGGCACATGCTAAACTTTGTCCTAACCATAGTTATGAAAATGAAACCGGCCATTCGAACTGGGTTCGATTGGAACTATAGATCTATTCGGTCGGTTTTCAACCAGTTTACATTCTGGTTAAAACTTAATCAATGATCGATCGGGCTAACTAGTTGAACCCAAAAATAGTGAATCGGACCAAGTTTCTATTTCAACCAAATTTTTTTTAAAAGAAAATTATTTTAATTAATAATTTAGGTTATTATTTTTAGATTTTTTTAATTAAAATAAAATATAATTTAATTTTTAAATTTTTTTAAATTAAATTCACATTTAATTGTAATTATAAAAAATTATATTAAATACATTAAGCTTTTTCAATTACTATCTTGTGTTTAAAATTCTTAAGTTTAAAGAATTATAATAAAAATTTTCAAATTTGCATATGTTATAAATATAAATAACATAAATATATTATTATTTTAATATATTTCTTAAATCCGGTTCGATTACAGTTTATTCTGGTTTAATCCAAAATCTATCGATTTGATTAGTGGTTTGCATCTGAAAACCATGGTCCTAACAATAGATTTCTGTGGTTGAAATTTGAAACTTCTTTCGTGGCTTTTGGAAGAACCTCGTTCTCCTTTGGCCAAATCATTAAGGAAAAATATATTTCATGAATAGTATAATAGACAAAAATATCTATCTATATATAATATAAAGCAGTAGACGCTTAAGCCACGTATCATCTCCTCGTTTATCTGAATTATTTAATTATTTCAATTTACTAATAGTTTTTTTAAACCTAATTAATATAAATTTAAAAAGATTTTTTCCTAAATTTCCTCCATTCATAAGTTCCTAATCAAATTTCTAATTATTTTCTATGTTATTTTTCCTCTATTCATACTAAATTGTAAAAATCTCTTATAATCCCTATAATCTCTCAATAATTATTTTACATTCATAATCCCTAAAATCTTTCTGTAAATCTTTAATAGTAATAACCTCGTTTAAACTCTTTTCATTCTTTATTTTGTTACGATTTATCCATTCTGGTCAATCTTTTTTTGTTTTCAAATAGTTATTACAACATTGATTATGAATTAAAAGTAGTATCCGTTGCTTCTATTTCAATTGTTTTTCCCTCTTTGTTTTATTTGAATTAGCTTTACTCAAAATTTTCTAATTTTTTCGTCACTCTTATTCTTTCGTTTTCTAAAATTGATATTATTTATTCATATTTTGGTTTACTATGCCAATGAGTTTCTTTTTAGTTCATGAACTTGGTTTTGTATCTTAACAATTGAAACTTCCTAATAATCAATCATAGATATTAGTGTTGCAGTGACTTTATGTTAAATTGGAGTTATATTGATGAAGCAACATTCTAACGACAAATCTTTTTGTCTTTAAGCAAAGAATTTGCTTATCTATTTGTAATAAAAATTTTTTATGTATAAACTTATTGATTTATTTTTAACCGCTTTCGTGATCTTTGCTTTTTACTTCTTTACCTTTTAACTTTTTAATTATTTTTTCAATTCAATAAACTTATTAGGTTAAAATCTTTATGAAGTCAGAATTCCATAGTGATTATACAACGAATGTATAGATTACCATAAACAGAATAAATAAACAGACTTACAGTTTATATGCAGCGGAAACACGTTTATGGAATGGATCTGATCTACACGAGAAACCGGATCTTTCCGGTTGCCTTTCGTATGAGTGTATGAATACACTGAGTACGGGCTATCTCCGTGAATTCTTCCGACGAACGAAAAAGTATATCGTATTTTCTCTCTATGGACGTTTTCTCCGGAACCAGAAGAGAATCTCTACGATTCTCCCATCATTACGAAATAGAGAAACTTCTTCTCTATTTATAGTGAAAATCCCAACTTTCATCTATATATAGGGTCGGACCAAATTACATATTTGGTCCCTGTAATTTACACATAATTACAGTTTAGTCCCTGCCATTCCAAATGTCATGGGCGGACCAAAAACCAACATCTCCCACTCGCACATGACAAGACACACTTTCATTGCGATTGAACACACATACTTCTTTTAGTTCTTATTCGGCGAATTCACGCGACCAGTCAACGTAACGGTTAAACCTTTGAAGCTCTCCTTCATCATTCCACCTTTAGCTTAACGTGACTTCCCCCCTAGTCCATTTTCCATGATCACTAGTTTTCGACTCACTTTTGATCTCACGAAAACATTCATATACACTACATACATTTTCCATGAAAAAGTATTGAGCTCGAGTGTTATATGATAACTAAGTGACATGTTACTGAAAATGTACTTCCTCTTTATAAATAACCTTCCGCCATATGTCCAATGCTTATCTGACTGGTCCTTATATGCCCGTTCATAGCTAACAAAGCCTAGTTTAGGGTTCCAATCAAGGTAATTATCAGACATACCCTTCTTGTTATTTACAAGAGTCCTTAAGGATGAACTTGAAACTCATAGTTTCATTTGGGTCTCACATTAGGAAAGTTGATATCAACTTTCTTCTTTCCATCCCTTGGTCCGCTTTTACACATATTACTAAAATATCCCATAGTGTTAATCCACTTAGGATGTATGTTTTATAAACATTATGCAAAAGCATTCAGTCTCTGAATGCAACTCATGCATCATTACCTCTAGTCCACATTTAAGCCTTTCACAGGACAGCTTTCGGTATAAACAAAATAATGATATTTCACATATCACATATGGAGTTTCTCACATCTCCATCTATACTTTTACCTATAAACACACCGCTCATAGTAAAAAGATTCATCTATGTGAGTAGATGACATTTCACCAACATACTGAACTATACTCAATAGCTCTATTTGTATCGCTTTAAATAGTGAATGAATTTGAACACAACAAATAACTCACATTCTATTCTAATAGAATTTATCAAAGTTATTACAATAGTTCAAAAACAACAACATGTTCCTATAACCTACAAAGACCAAATTCCAAAATGTGTTTACTAAAAACATTTGAAGCTATTGGCTTCCTTTGTGAATCTGCAATCATATCTCCAGTTGGAACATGCACTAAACTTATTTCTCCCTATGCTACTTTGTCCTTAACAAAATGATATTTTATATCGATATGCTTGCTTTTTCCATGACAACAAGGATTCTTGGAATAAGCTATCGATGCAGTGCCGTCGGAATAGATAGTTGTATATTTCCCTTTAGGCAATAGATCCAAAAGATCTATGAAGCATTTTAACCAAACCCTTCTTGTACTGCAGCTGCTGTAGCTACATATAGCGACTCCATAGTCGATAATGCCACGCAAGCTTGTTTCTTGCTACACCAGGAAATTGCACCATTTCCTAGAGTGAAAATATACCCAGACATTGACTTCCTCCCGTCTTTATCAATTCCGTGATCAGCATCTGTGTATCCCTTTAAATGCAGATCCTTTCCTTGGTAATAAAGGGAATAATTTGAAGTCCCCTTCAAATATCTCAATATCCTTTTCACTGTTGCCTAATGCATCAAACCTAGATTAGCCTGATAACGGCTTGCGAGACCTACCGCAAAACCTATATCAGGTCGTGTACAAATCATAGCATACATCAAGCTACCAATTGCACACAAGGAATTCTCTCCATCCTTTTAGTCTCTTCTGGAGTTGTGGGACACATACTTGCATTTTGTTCTGTACCTTTTGCAATAAGGGTTGGATCGGGATCACAGTGAGCCATATCAAACCGTTCTAAGATCTTATTGATAGACGTCTCTTATGAAAGAGCCAATAATCTCTTAGATCGATCTCTTGAGATCTTAACCCCAAGGATGTAATTAGCTTCTCCTAGATCCTTCATCTCAAAGTTAGAAGACAACCAAGTCTTTACTTTCTTGAGTAAGGAAGTGTCATTTCCTGCTAACAAAATATCATCAACGTATAATGTTAGAATGACAAACTTCCCTCCGTTTTCACCCTTAATGTAGACACATGAGTCTGCATTAATCACCTTAAATTGCATTGATATAATCGCTTCATGGAAACAAAAATACCATTGTCTTGAAGATTGCTTAGGGCCATAAATTGATCTTTTCAACTTACAAACCTTATGTTCTTGTCCTTGGATGATGAAACCTTCAGGTTGAACCATATAGATTTCTTCGTTCAGTTCACCATTTAAGAACGCAGTCTTTACATCCATTTGATGTAATTCAAGGTCCATACATGCTACAAAAGAAAGTATTATTCTTATAAATGTGAAACGGACAATAGGTAAAAAAGTCTCCTGATAGTCAATTCCTCCCTGTTATGTAAACCCCTTCGCAACCAGCCAACTCTTGGTCTGGATAGGTTTCCCATCCACTGATTGCTTAATAGTATGTACCAATTTATTCCCAATGGCTTTACACCCTTTGTGTAGATCAACTAGTTCCCAAACTTTTTTGATCCTTATTGACTCCATTTCACTTTCTATCGCTTTTATCCATTCTTCCTTTGCTGGAGATTCCAATATCTCTTTCATGTTAGTTGGAATGTCTTTAATTTGAGCTACGATCGAGAAAACTTCGCTATCAACTAAATGACGGCGTCGCAGAATGTTTCCCCTCTTCGATCGCCTTAGAGGTTCTGCTTCTTGATAAACAAATCTCATATATTCATCAAGATTTTGGGCAGAACTCCCACTGGGACCACTCCCACTGGGATCTATATCCATATTCACACTTGAATTTAGAACAAGACTCCTACTCAAATCAAGACCACTCAAGTCAGGGTCAGGATTACTCAAATCCACTTGTGAAGGTTGAAAAACATCATTCTCTTCCCTTTCCCTTATGTCCTCAACTTCATTCCTTCCACTCGGATTGAGCGATCCTGAAGTTTCAGACTCTTGAGTTTCAAAGAAAGCGAATTCCTTATCCACTTCTCCCAGCTTAGGAAATTCATTCTCTAAGAATGTGACATCTCGTGACTCAAATTCTGTTATTTGACCATTCTCATTCTCTCCCACTAGAACATATCCTTTGGAGAGATCAGGATATCTTATAAAGATATCTTTCTTGCCTCTTGGGCCTAGCTTTCCATGCTTGCTAGATGTATCATGAACATAGGTAGCACATCCCTATGGTCGCAGATAGTTCAAATTGGGCTTGCAGCTCATCCACAATTCATAAGGCATGGTTTCAAGGGACTTAGAAGGTACTCTATTGAGTACATATGTGGCAGTCAATAGTGCGTCTCCCTAAAAGGAGATAGGCAAATTGGCTTCAGCCATCATAGACCTTACCATCTCTAAGAGGGTTTGGTTTCTTCTTTCCGCGACTCCATTTTATTGCGGAGTCCTAGGTATGGTCAACTGATGTCCAATACCTCTTTCATCACATAAAACTTTAAATTCCTTGGAGAGGTACTCTCTTCCCCGATCGGTCCTTAAAGCTTTGATTCTCCTCTCTAATTGATTTTCAACTAGAGCCATAAATCGTTTGAAACATGCTAATGCTTCAGATTTGTGTGCAATCAAATAGACATGGCCATACCTTGTATAGTCGTCTATGAATGTAGTGAAATAGTACGCACCATGCCTTTCTCGAACATTTATTGGGCCACAGATATCAGAATGGATTAGTTGCAATGGTTGGTCAGCTCGCATAGTTTTACCAAATGTTTTTCTTGTCATTTTTCCTTTTAAGCAGCTTTCACAAGTTAGGAGATCTACTTTTGATAAATCAGCCAACAAACCTGCTTTAGCCAATCGTACTAAACGATGTTGACCAATGTGACTAAGTCTCGCATGCCACATATTTTTTTTTGAAATGCTAACATTATCCATAGACAAGTTAACAGCAAAGGAAAAACTATTATGACAAACATAATTTGGATCCAAATCCAAAACAATAAAACCATCCAACAAATGTCCACCACCAAAGCAGATACTGTTCATAAAGAGACTAAAACTGTTCAATTCAAAAGATAACATAAATCCCAAATTCATAAGGACAGAAACAGATATCAAGTTCCTTCGAATTCCAGGAGTATAAAGGACATTTTCAAGAAACAATGGCCACCCACTATTTAAGACCAGCTGACAACAGCCAATTCCAAACCTCTTTAGAGTTCTTTCCCACGGCTATCCACCTAGTTCCCCATGGAACACTGCGGAACTCAACAAAAGAATCTCGATCCTTTGTTACGTGGTCTGTTGCTCCTGAGTCTACGATCCACAAAGGACGAGATCCAGTTTGGAAAATAGAACTTGAAACAAATGTATAACACTTATACACTTTGGTAACATTTACCTTAGGAGCTGTGCAATCTTTTGCAAAATTCCCCTTCTGTCTATAATTGTAACATTTCACCCTAGAAATGTTAAAATCTTTTTTGCCCTTCTTTTGAACTAGAACACTGCCCACCGTTCCCTTTTCCTTCTTCTTGAAGAACCTCTTGTTCCTCTCCTTGGACTTCAGACCAAGACTTGAACTAGCCATGTGACCTCAGATTTCATACTAAAAGAGGCCAAACGGTCCTCTTCCAGTTCAAGATGACGAACTACATAATCAGAGGTCTTAATGTCGTTGGCATGGGTTAGGTGCAACTTCATCTGCTTCTACCCATTCGGTAGAGAACGTATCACAGCTTGATCTTTCTGCTCCTCGGTCAACTTATGACTAGTATCATGAAGCTCAAAAATCATGTTAGACATTTCCCTTACATGCCTCTTCATTGTATGGTCAGCTCTTTTCTTGTAAGTATCAAACTTGATACTTAAAGAACGAAGTTTTGTTTAAGGAGACACCTCCAAAGTTCTCCTTAAGAGCATCCCATAGTTCTTTAGCTGTGTTGTATACGTGAAACTTTTTCACGATACCATCATTCATCGCACTAAGCATGGTGATACAGGCAGACGAGTTCTTCCTCTTCCAGGCTTGATAAGCCTCAAGGTCCTTCCTTGCTTGAACTGTGTTACCCTCTTCAGGAGGAACCATAATTCTCTCCAGAGTATCCAGAGCCTTTTGCTCTTCAATTACGTATTGGACTTTCATAGCCCAAACTTCATAATTGCCACCGTTCAAATGAAGGTCCTTATTTAGTTAAGCAACTATTGCTTTTGAAGCAGTCATTGAAAAACCATTAAAGACTAAGTAGCACTAATAAGTAAGCGATACACCATATTTATTATAAGATCATTTAAAACTAAAAATAGTGTTTGGTTCACGTAAAATCGAACACTATGCACAATGCATCGAGTCGCCATTTACATAGGCTAATACAAATACCATATTAGGTTTAAATTTTCAATAATAAATATATATTTAGTTTTGTTTTAGATTATATTTTAATTTATTTAAAATTTACACTGCTCTTAAGTATAAAACTAATAAATAATATAACACTTAGTTATAATCTCAAAATAAATAAATTAAAATTACTAAAATAAATAACCAAAATAGCAATGTTTAACAAATAAACATTTTATTATACCATAAAAAATATATATCCAACATTTAGTCAAAATTACCACCACAGAAAAAAAAAAAAAAAAACTTTAGCACAAAACCCGTCAATACAAAATTGAAAAACGAAATCAGCAAGAGAAAGAGTGGAAAGATGAAGAGCTCAATCTTCATTTTCATTGAGTTGAACTATCTCAATTTCTTTTGAGGTGGCTGGGATCATTTCTACGAACTTATAGTAGAGATCCAAAGGCATGTTCTCAACACCCTAAATATCAGCATCCAGACATGGGCAACGAACCAACTTGTTACTTCTAAGTAACATGGTTCTAGGATTATAAGATAACTTAGCTCCAGTTTCAGCCAAGTTCAACACAAATACTTTGCAATGGAATCCATAATCCTGTTTAGGAACTAATCCTTCAATGGAGTCCACTAGTTCGTCAAAATCAGAATTTTCTCCAAACCAGAATTTCTTAAAGTGCTTTTCACGAAAAGCCTTTTTCGCAAATTATGACATTTTTAATTTATCAGTTCCAGAGGAAAATCCTTATTTTCAGACAAGCTCTTGGATTTCCCAGTTTAACGCATTAAACCGCTCCATAACTCCAACAATATCCCCTTCCTCCAACGGGGAATACCGTTTAGAGAAAAGCTCATCTTCAAGTTTTTGTATAGTCCTCACCTCCTCTGGAGACTGGATTATTTTCGTCGTTTTTACGAATGTTGCCATTTCTATAACACATATAGAAATAACAAAAACTGTTAATGATCAACCAAAAATCAGTTTATAAATACATAATAAATATACTGAATTTTCTTAAATTTATTAAACATAAATTAAGCATTTATACACAATAAATGCTAGTAAATTTAGTTTAAAATATCAAATGAATTCCAAAAATTCATCAAAATATACCAAAAATTCAAGAAAAATGTAAATTTTAATTTTGGAAAAAATTTAACGAAATTTGGACGCCGGAAATTCACGCACGCGCCGCCTGAAGCTCCACCACGCGCCTCCAAGCTCTGACACACACCTCCACGCGCTCCAAAGGTTCTGTTGACTCACGCGACACGTGGCAAAATATGATTCGTGATGACGTGGCCATATGACACATGTCATCACCTGATTGGCCCAACTGATGACATGGCACATTCACACATGTCTTGACACGTGTCGTCATGCTATTGGTCTACATGTCTGACATGTGGCATTTGACTGTTGCAAAAACGGTTGACTTTGTACACGTGTCAACACGTGATTGGTTGGACTTTTCAACCGTCAGAAAAATCACCCAATCCCGTTGCGCCATGTGTGCGTCAGACTTAACTTCTCCCAACCGTTACGCCTCCAATTCCAGCCACAGTGGTGGCGCGTGAGGTCCACGCGCCGCCTTCTGGGCCTCTGTTGGCCGTGAAATTTGAGATTTCGACTTGATTTTTCATGCTGACTTTAGTGGTGTGATCAGATTTTTGAATTTCCGACAAAAATTTTTGACAATTTGTACTGTTTGATCAAAAACGGTATAATTTTGACACGGATAACAATGTAAATCCGTATCAAAATGAACAAAAACGAATCTAAATGAATAAAAAACATATTCTTATTCATGGAACATCAGAGATCAAGATTTACGGAATCATTTTGACATGGATATCAATATAAATCCGTATCAAAACGAACAAATATGTATTTGAACTAATAAATACACATTCAAACGAATAAAACTTATTCTAATTTATGGAATTCCAGAAATCAAGATTTGAACACATCAATTATTCATGAAATACCAGAAAACTAGATTTGAACACATTAATCTATAAACCTTTCGGCTCTAATACCAATGAAGTTAGAATTCCATAGTGATTATACAACGAATGTATAGATTACCATAAACAGAATAAATAAACAGACTTACAGTTTATATGCAGCGGAAACACGTTTATGGAATGGATCTGATCTATACGAGAAACCGTATCGTTCTGGTTGCCTTTCCTACGAGTGTATGAATACACTGAGTACGAGCTATCTCCGTGAATTCTTCCGACGAAAGAAGTACATCGTATTTTCTCTCTAGGGACGTTTTCCCCGGAACCAGAAGAAAATCTCTACGATTCTTCCATCATTACGAAATAGGGAAACTTCTTCTCTATTTATAGAGGAAATCCCAACTTCCATCTATATATAGGGTCGGATCAAATTACACATTTGGTCCCTGTAGTTTACACATAATTACAGTTTAGTCCTTGCCATTCCAAATGTCATGGGCGGACCAAAAACCAACACTTTAATTTTTTTTAAATGATTAGAATTTGTTATTAGTTTTTTTTTTATTTCTTTTTTGATAATTATATTATTAATTCTTATATTATATAAAATCAAGTGAAATATAAATGAAAACACTGTTTTAAATGATAATCCTAGTTTGGTTAAATATTACGTTACCGTTCTTAACAAATAAGAAAAAAAAATTTAATAAATAAAAAAACTTGGGTAAAACTAAACGTTATTATCAATAGTTTTCAAAAAATATTGAAAAGGAAAATAATGTAATAATACATATTATTGTAGTTTTTAATGAACTTTTTAGAGATATGATTTATGATTGCTATATCAGATTGATGTAACTTTGTTTCACAACATTATTTTTAATGGATATGTTTTATAATAAAGCCACTCAAGGCAAAACATCTTTTTCATCTCTCTCTCAAATTATCTCCTCCCTTATTTTAAATAATTCAGCCGCTTGTTATCTTTAGTAGAAAAAAAAAAGAAAAAAAAAAAGAAAAAAAAAAAGGAAAAAAAAAAAGAAAGGTATTTTTGTGTTGATTTTTTCACTTTAATTAAAATATTGTTATTCAGTTCTATGCATATTTTTTTTTTATCTATTTCCTTTTCAATTAGCACAATTAGAAGTGACCAATCAGAGCCCTGTAAAATGTTAATTTATTTGATTTTAGTAAGATCGATCCATTGCATTGCAATTATATATATATAAAATTACTTCTGAATTTTTGAAAAAAATTATTATTTTATTTAGAGTATATTATAAGAATTTGTTAATTTTAAACTTTCTTTTATAGAATTGTTTGTGTTTTTTCGCTATTTACTTTCCTTTTGTAGATTTATATTAGCTTATTTTTGTTGAGATTTATTTCTATTTATGTCTTGATGAAAAATTTTAGAATACTCCCGGTGTATGGTACTCACGTAAGATATATTAGTAAAAAAGGTTATTACTTTTCTTTTTAGGGTATAATAAAAAAATATAAATCACATCTTATAACTGTGAGTGTATTCTAAAATTTCTCATGTTTTGATATATTTTTTCCTTACAATAACTAAACATATGCTTTTATAAAGAAAAAATCAGCAATTATTTTGGGAAAAGTACAAAAAAAATATATGTGGTTTACAGGATTTACGAATGCAGATTTATTTTTAAAAGTTGACAAACTCAAGTAAATGGTTACAATATTTAACAAATAGAGACGTTCATCCAGCACTCCTAAAACTATCATATCCTTTGGATTTTGAGCTGAAATTTTAAGAATACAATTGACCTTAATAATAAAATTTTACAATTTTCAAAAAGTGCATGTACTTTTCTAATTAAAAAATAAAAAATTTAAATAACATAAAAAATAGAGTTATTGCCATAAAATATTCAAATTTTGATAGTAAACTTATAAATAACATCGGCAAAATATTAAGAGGATAAATGAAAAAAATTACTGAGATTTGTATGGAGATCGGGTCAAAAGTACATGTGTTTATACTTTTAAGTCGATCCATGTGTTAAACTCAAAATTTTTTTTATCATATAGTATTTGAAGAATTTACCCACGTTATTTAAATATTATCCATCAAGATTTGAATTTTTTTATGCATTTATCTATTTTTTATTATTTAATTAAAAAAATACTTACTTTTATCAAAAATTTCAAAGCTTCATTATTAATATTCATTATATTTGTATTTATTAACATGTAAAATTTCGACTAAAGTACAAAAAGATTAAACAATTTTTAGGGTGCGTGTTAGATGATTGTTAGCCACGAAGTATCTGTTTGCAAAAAAAAAAAAAAAAAAAATATATATATATATATATATATATATATATATATATATATATATATATATATCATACCTCTTTTTCTCACCTTTTAAAACACAGATCTGCATTTACAAAGCCAACAAACCAGATGTTGTTTTTGTTACTTTTCCCTTCTCATTTTATGCAAGGTATAATCAATTTGGATATTTTCACTTTTTTGTTTGAAAAAGTTATTTATTAATTATCAAAAAAGAAAAAGTTATTTAAAAGAATATATAAAATATTAAAATAAAATCACACTATTTTCCCAAAATTTTTATACATGCATATATATGATTACCCATTATAAATTTTCATTAATAAATTATAGTAAATACCCATTTTAATTATTTTTTTTATAACTTCATAAAATTTTATAGGTAATATTTAATGGTTAGTTATTTCAAAAAAAAAAATTATTATTTTAAACATGTTGATTAATAAATTTATGTGTGCTGTTACATGCAATTATTCCTATTTTTGGCATTTCTAATCTCCAGCTTATATTCTAACACATATATATATATATCTAGTTTGTCGAATATAACATAAAATGTTTTTTATATATATATAAACACAAACACAAGACAAATGTTACCAAATGGGTCGCTCTCGGGGGATAGTTCACTAGAATCAGTTATTTATGGTCTACAGGGAGTCTTCTTATTGTCTTAATGTCAAGTAAATTAGTTCGATTCATTCCTATTGTGCTGCTAAAAAATGAGGTGAACTTCTATTTTCTCATTTTGGTAGCCCTTTCATCAGATGGAAAATTATACGATGGATCCGGTCTATGTGGACCTTCCCAGTGAAAAATTGACACATAAACCTTTTTTATTTTCCAAACAGTCATATTGCTTACGTGTCAGTTGTTCAGGGGAACGGTCCATATGGACCCGGTCCACTATAAAATTTCTGTTCATTCGATACGGTTGGATCACTAAGGTTGACTTGCTCAGTGAGTGGGTATTGGAGTGAAACACAAATAAGATAAAAATCATTAATAGTACATAAACTTTCACTTTACTAACATAATGGTACATGAATTTTAAAACTAAACATAAAAGTACATTAACTTAGCAATCCGTTAACATGAAAGTCAAAATTACCGTTGACCACGCCAGAAACCGGTAAAAAATGATGACGTGACAGTTTTCAAAACGATGACGTGTCAGTTTTCACCGGGTTTTGACGTGGTCAACGGTTATTTTTCATGGTCAACGGTAATTTTGACTGTTAGGTTAGCGGGTTGTTAAGTTGATGTACTTTTATTTCTGGTTTTGAAGTTCATGTACCATTATATTAGTAAGGTAAAAGTTCATGTACCATCGCTGATTTTACGCCAACACAAATAATAAGAAAATTGAAGTTGTAGGATCTAGAGAAGACTAAATTATAAGCCATTCTTGTTATAAACTCAATTTTGTTTTTTGTATTTCTAGTAAAGCTAGTTATCTTACAAAAATATTCGGTCTATATTTATGTCTGAATTTTCTTTGTATTTTCAGTTTCTTGTAAATCTGTTGCGATCTTGCAGTTTTTCTTTCGAAATGTTTTCTTTACTTTTTAATTAAAGAAAAAAAAATTATTTTCCTAATTCATATTTTGCAATCTGATTTTCTTTATTCATTCACTGTGCTTAAATACATTTAATTTATTATGAAAACTACAACTGATGTCTTAAGAAACAAATCAATATTTGTTGTATTATTGATTTCCTTATATTACATTTTTTCTTTCCAAAATCCTTTTAATTATTCATATTTTCTACTTACCTTTTCAAACGTAGCTGCAAATTTCAAAAAAAAAAAAAAAAAAGAAAAAAAGAAAAAGCAGCTCTCCATGCGTACAGCCTGGATTGAGGCACTCGTCTGAGTAGCACCTCAATGAAGGGGCATCGCGTAAGAAGTTCTAAAGTTAAGGTGTTGGTGGTTTGTATAAATGAATATCTTTAAACTTTTAATATTGCGATTAGTATAATATGAAAAAAAAAAAAAAATATTGACTATGAAATTATTAGGTTTTGAATAAATTTTTTTTTACTAACAAAAAAGTATATAAACATTAGATGCTGAGATTAAAGAGTTAAAAGAAAATAAAGCCTAGTAATCATCCAATAATATACTTTTCAACAAATAGGAAAAATGCTAATAAGTTAATTACCCTCTCCAGCAATACCAATGCCGTGCTGCAATTTTGTCACTAGCCACTAAACATTGTTTTTTCTCTAAAAAAAAAAATTTGTCTTTTTCTTAAAAATAGAACGGTATTTTTCAAACCAAGCTAGCGCGTTATATGCCTCTACTTATATGAAATTTTATATTTCAAAACATTGTTTGTGTTTTTTTAATAATATAACATGGGTTATGCTTTCAGGTAACGGCTACTGACTTTATAACTTGTGCATTTACGGTCACAAAAATTTAATTTGTATCAATAAAATCATTTAATTCTCGTTTTGGTGTGAATAAAGTCACACTCCTCTTAATCCGTCAAAATTTGTATTCACATAATGACATGACAAGTTAAAACCAAATCTAAGTCTAATATACACTAATAAAAAAATTGAAACGTGTCACTATCACAGTGACCACATGTACAATAATATACGAGAAAGAAAAAAATTGAAACTTATAATTAATTGTAACTAATGTGCTGTTGTGCTAGCAAGTTAGAATTGGTATTGAATTATCATGTGGATTATTTCGACGTTAAATTTTGATGAATGAGGTCGATAGTAATTTTATTAATACTGAAATAAAAATTTAATGAATTTATTTAGACAAATTAAATGGAGAGATCTCAAAATTGATTGAGAATGATAAAATTTTGTAATTTACCCATTTTATGGCATGCGAAGTAAACGATAAAGGTGGGAGTAATCCAATTGGCGATGCAAAGAGCAAAAAAGAAAAGAGCATTGAGAAGAGAAGAAAGAAGCAGAAGAAGAGGATTGGGGGAAGGTGCAGAAATTGGAAGCAAACAGACAAAATCTGGAATTTAATTTTGTAGTAAAATAAGACTAAAATGGATATTTTAAAGACTGTGGTCTGTGTCTGTAATTTGACATCAGAAATTGGGTGTAAAAAAGCAAAAGACGATAAAAGAAAAAACAGACATCACGCTTTTACTGTAAACTACAAGACGCAAGTCACGCAGCACAAAACAAACACCTCAAATCTCATTTTGCTCCTCATTACTTTTCACGCTGTTTTGGTCGGTGATTTATACTTGACCGTGATTTACTCTCATCAATCTCCGCTTACAACGGTCCGCTTTTGCCCACTTGTCACTCTCCACCCCTCTGTTTATTTCCCATTCAAAAAATTTCAACTTGGGAAGTGTCGCCATTTTCATCAGCTCACAATTTTGAGAGTTGAAAGAGTGGAAATAATGCTGTTTAGCCATGAGATTCTCAAGTTCTTGGTGAGAAAAGATGTGAGGAAGATACTCAAACGCAAGGATAGTGATGCTGGTGAAAAAGGTGATTAATTTGGGCTTCAGTCTCGTTTTTGTTTCCTGGATTCTTTTTGAAATTTGCTATTTGTCTGTTCTTGCTGTGTGTATTTTGGTTTTTATTTGGTAACAATTGGAGTTACCCAATTGCATTTTAATGGCATTATTTGTTTTGTTTTATTTGTTTTTGCAAATGTGATTCATCTCCATCGAATTTAGGAAGAGCTTTGGAAGAAGTTCGATCTTCTTTGTTCAACAAATTTCGCTTTTCTGAAGGTGAAAAGAAACAAGAGCAACGTTTATGCCCGCCGGTTGTTGCTCTCACATTTAATTTTGTTGTTGCTATTAGCATTATTTTCGTGAACAAATGGGTAATTTCTTTTAAACATCTTTTAATCTAGTTGTCATTTCCTTTTTTTGATTGTTGAAATTTTGGGGTTCTCAGCTGTTGATTTTGTTTTTGGTTTTGCTTCAGGTTCTTCAAGGAGTTGGATTTCATTTCCCTATATGCCTAAGCTTTATTCATTACTTTATAAGCTGGGCATTGATGGCAATTTTGAAAGCCTTTTCTGTCCTTCCTACTTCTTCTCCTTCAAAATCAAGCCATTTATCGTTATTTACTCTTGGTTTTGTTATGTCTCTTTCTACTGGCTTAGCTAATCTCAGCTTGAAGTACAACAGGTTAGGAAAGTTAATTTGTTACTATTTCCTTCAATGTATGTATCCTGTTTGACATTTTGCATATAATGTTGTCCATTCCAGTGTTGGTTTCTATCAGATGGCTAAGATTCTTGTTACACCCTCAATTGTTTTACTGGAGTTTTTATGGTTTAGAAAGCGTGTTTCTTTCGCCAAGGTAAGTTTTGTTCACATTTATTGAGATTATGGTATCTTATTTGGCATTCTTCTTGCCTGAATATTTTGTAAGTTGTAAGTTTCTGGCGTGTAGTTTTCAACTTGTATGACTATGACGTGATTTTATGATTACCTATCTGCTATTTCTAACCCATGAAAAGCTTATTGTTTAGTGATGTTTTTGGCTGGCACGTAACTGTTCGTGGATGAGGGTAAGTGCTGGAAAAAGGATTTGCAAACTTAGGATTTTAAGAATTTTTTAATTAGATCCTGGTGTCGTGAGTAAAAAATAATACTATAAGCAGTATCTATGATAATGTAGCAGCAATATTATGTCCGAAAAGAATAGAAGGAAGAGCGGAGAGAGAGAAAGGGACATGGTAAAGAGTCATGCCAATAAATTCTATTAATCAATGCTTGCGAAAATTACTAAGTTTAATAGATTATTCGGGACGCTGCTTTCCCGAATAAGAAAGCTCCCCAGACTCACTAAATAAGCCCTTAAATTCCTGATGAAAATAAAAGAAAGTAAAAAAATGTGTTAGGAGTTTACACAATATTAAACTTTAACTTTTAGAACTGAATCTGAATATTAAGGACGAAACCAAAATTATTATTAAAACTTTTTCTTTTTCCTATAATTACTTTGCATGCTGCAACCAGTTGAGGTTGTAGTCAATCTCGATGATTTTTCTTTTTCAGTGTCCTACATGGACTTGCAGACCTAAGGCTATCCAGGGCTGACTTTGTGTTAAAGTTGCTAGAGTGAATAAGATTAGAGTTAGACAGACGAACAGGTAATTTGTCCTGGCGTAACCAGAAGGATTTAAAATCATTAGATTTTAATGCATGCAGTTTTAATATCATGCACAAGATAGGCGATTCAATAGGATGAGAGTCGAACAAAGGATGATTTGTATTTAATTAGTCAAGAAAGTGCATTTTTGGACCTTCATGAAATTTAGCCTAAATCGAGTAAGTAGAAATAGAATGGGTGAAAGAATATGCTGAGCCTTAGTTGAGTTGAATTCATCATTAGCCTTCGGTTCCTTTTCTGTGGTTTTAATTTGTCGAGGGATAAAACAATTAACCTTTGAGATCAACTTGCTTGCAGTAAATTCAGCAGTCATTGCACACATTACACTCCTAATGCCTGCCTCGTAGGTAACTACCATGTGGCAGAAATTTGTATATAAATGATGATCTTTGCCTCCATTGGAGATTATTTCAATCAAGTCTTGTACTTTGTTCGGGGTGGGTTGCATGATGAAGGTCAATTCATTTTACTCGTTTAGGTTGAAGAATTTAATTGTTCCCTGCATTAAGCCATGTGTAAGATGCAGAATTGGGTGCATAAAAAAGTTGATGTAACTGATGCTGCTAGTTTCATTGATTTGATGAAATGTACTGTATTTGGAGTGGGTATCTTCTTCATCTTAGCTTTTACTTGCACTATCCTTTATGACACCTGCTACAAAATTTTCAGGTGGTTGCACTTGCAGTTGTGTCAATCGGTGTCGCTGTGGCCACAGTAACTGATTTGCAGTTCAGCCTTTTTGGTGCTTGTGTAGCTGTGGCATGGATAATTCCAAGTGCAGTCAACAAGATCCTCTGGTCCACTCTGCAACAACGGGAAAACTGGACAGCACTAGCGTACGTTACATGCTATATATAACATTCATCCTTCCTATTTTGAACTCCCTTTGTCCTTTTATAGTCTTCGTAAATTGTGTTTTGCATCTTACTTAGTCATTAAACCCACGAACAGGTTAATGTGGAAGACAACACCAATCACTTTGATTTTTCTGGCTTCTTTGGTTCCGTTCTTGGATCCCCCAGGTGTATTCTCCTATCAATGGAATGCCGGTAACACATTTCTGATTTTGGTTTCTGCTTTTCTCGGCTTCCTGCTTCAGTGGTCGGGTGCTTTGGCCCTCGGGTGAGTGACTTCTTATCATTTGTTAAACAACTGATTAGTCACATGGATAGTTAACAACTTAGGCTGTTTGGAAAATGTATTGACTTTCAGAATATGATGATTGATTGTGTTTTAGGTTTTACTTTTATAACTTGTCAAATGTTCCTCTCGTTTTAGCCCCACGCAACAGCCTCTTTGTAGGATGGGGAACAAAGAGTTCTTGGAAACAAAAAGATTATTCCAATACATTTATCTGTCCAAAATTTTAGAACTTGGTCGCAAATGGATGAAAATCATTTATTCTGTTTTTGAAGATGTGCTTATTGCGGTGATTCTTAGTTCCTTGCCAGTGATGCCAATCTCTGAAACAAAACTGTTCACTAAAAAAGGCCAACTTGAAGGGTCATAACCTCTAATAACTATTTCATGGTTGAATAGAGTATCCCAACATTTTTGAAAAGTTGAAACAATTGTTTCTTGAAAAAAAAAAGGAAAGAAAAGTAAAGTTGAAACAATTTAAATGTCCTCAAATATTGAAAATTACAAAATATTCAAAATAACATTAAATTTACAACAAAAGACGGAAATGAATTTTAAAAGTGACCCAACCAATAACCCATATGATATATTAAATTTCTGTCCTTTTCATCTACCCTCTCTCCTTCATTTCGATTTTTTTTTTTTAAATTACTTTCTTTGTAAAATCTATTGGCGTATTTTTAATTTATGTTGGCCTTTTTTTTATTTTGATTTTTATCCCTCGTTCTATATTTTAGGTGAATTTTAGTTTTTATTTTGATCCTTATCAATTATATTTTTGTTTGGTTTTCATTCTTGTAGGCTCTTTTTTTTTGAGTCTTTATTCTGATTTCTGTATGATTGTAATATCTTCATTTTGATTTTTATGTTTTCGTTGGCTTTTGATTCATTTATACTTTATTTTGTTATGTGTTGCCTTTCTTGTTGTTCCATTGTAAATCAATTTTATTTAATATTTGAATAGACTCTAGGTTTTAGACCAAACTATAACTAAAATTTTATTTTTGTCACTTTTGCATAAAATTATTTAAAAATTTTGTGTAATTTTGGTACCACAACTTGTAGCTTTTGCTTTTCTATTTAGTTCTTAACAATGTAATAATGAATTTGAATTGCCTAGTTACATAGTTGTTTCTCACACTTCGATTGATATGCTCCAAATACTAAATAAACATGAATTGTCTACGAGCTAATACTAAATATAAATAAACTGCCAAGAGCTGAGTATTTTTATTCGTAAACAGATTTTAATTCATTATGATATATTTTTATAGATGTCTTATTTGAATATAATCAATATGTTATTAGAGATGTCTTATAGTTGAAATCATCATTTCTCATGGAAATTAGTTTCATAAATCATAATTTTAAGCTGTAAATACTCTGATTTTATTTTGTATAATCCTGTATTCATTAGATTCCTCTATAGGACATTGGGTCATAAAAATGCGTGTTCTAACTTTAATACATTTCATAGCAGAGAAATTAGGATTACCTACAATAGGAAAAAGTAATATGTGTGTTCTAACCTTAATTGGACTTAAAATTCGATTGGAATTATGCCATCATGCTGGAACATGGATATCCTTCAGATGGTGCAATCTTGTCTAAACTAGAGGAGCTGTCATAGACTTGTAATATCCCCATTTTGAGAAGTGACTTGAGTAGAACCTCACATGGTTGTTATACAATCCAAAGATCTTGTTATGGGTTTGTGAGTAATTTCTTGTTTTCTTGTCCTTCTACCTTTGAGAACTTACCATTACTAAGTGAGTTGAATAAAGTTTGGCTTGCGTGTAAAAGTATATTAGGTCACAGTTTCTGTGACAATAAGTGAAAATTTGTTGGACTTCTCGTCATTAGCAATTAGCATACCTGAGAGAGTAAGGAGACTCGGCTTTTGCCTATAATTTTCCATTCATCCAAAGGCTGTGGAGATGGTTCTCTGTTGCTTTTTGAGTTGGGCTGAACCTGGTATTGGACCCTGCTTCGACATCCTCGAAGTAAAAAAAGAGATTTGTTCTCATTTGATGCAAAGTGGTTTAACCATGGTGTATGCATCCAGTAAACAAGTTACATTTTTATACTCAGTTATGATTGCTCATTTCACCAAATGCAAATGCAGGCTATAGAAGTTTCTGGTGTGGAAGATTTTCAATAACTTTTTTGGGTTGATATTTGTGATTTAGGGAAGATTTTACCTATCGTTTAGGTTTTGTAAGAATAAAATATATGATGTGTGTTGCCATACAACTTCATTTGGTTGGTAGGAAAGGAGATATCCCATAAGTAGCTGGTTATATGTAAAAGATCTGTATAAATGATCAATTTGATCCTAGACTTAGCTTGGAGGGTACAATTTGGTTCTTTAACTTGACTTTTCCTTTGACAAACTAGTCCAAAACTGCATGTCTCAATTTCAATTTCATATGTATCTACTGAAAACGAATAATGCATGGACTGTCATTTTGGAGAGTTTTGGAGAAAAAAAAAAAAAAAAAAAAAAAAGAACCAAGTCAAAGATCAAATTGTATAAAAAATTCATTTTGGGGCAAGTTGGCTTTTTATAGTGTAAATTTCAACATGAAGCTATGTCATTAAGTGCTTATTACAGCTATCATCAATCTTCTTATTCTTAACAAGAAGCAATCTCATGTTCAAGGCATTATGTCTAAATTTTAATATAAAAAGTATCAGTTTGTTTAATCTTGGTTTTCAATGAATTTTTTCATTTAATTTGCAGGGCAACGTCAGCCATTTCCCATGTCGTGCTTGGTCAATTCAAAACATGTGTTGTACTTCTCGGAAACTATTACATCTTCGGCTCTAATCCAGGATCAACCAGCATATTCGGTGCGTTCACTGCTATTGCGGGTATGTCAACTTACACATACCTTAATTTAAACAATGTCAAATCACAAGCTGGGAAAACATCCCCGAGAAAATCATCTTCAAAATCTAGGTTGGGCAGAGAGAATGGGGATAACCATGATGGATATGGTGGGGAATCTGTGTAAATATATTTTCCAACAAAATTTTTCTCTTAACCTAGCTGTGTATCATTCTGGCTTATGGCCGGACCGCTAATTTTATGAGTAGGGTGTTATCTAAATTCCGTCTATAGAGAAATTTTCCGGTAAGTGCTTACCGTGAATCTGAAAGCAAAAACTGTTGGCTAATGCAGTAAAGTTACTGACCCCAAGCTTTTGCCACAATTGTGAGTGGGTTGAGCAGTGTATATAATATTTGAGAATTGATGATGAGGATGCAAAGTTGCAATTTTTTATGATTTTCTTTTTGTGCCTTTGTTTGTGTTTAATGTTTGTTCTTTGATGGTGTATGTATTTTAAGTTCTTACGTGCCAAAGAAAAAGAGGGGAAAACTCCTGGTATTAGACACTTCTAAAATTATTATT
Organism: Euphorbia tirucalli; assembly: GCA_039660915.1. NCBI lineage: Eukaryota > Viridiplantae > Streptophyta > Magnoliopsida > Malpighiales > Euphorbiaceae > Euphorbia > Euphorbia tirucalli. Next base: position 18,908,599 of record CM077634.1, on the reverse strand, counting down.
ATTATTTTTTTTTTTGATAATTTTTTTTTATTAAATTTGTTATCTACACTATGATGGATGGAGAATATTTATGTAGTTTTGAAAGATTTGAAGTGTTCCATTATATGAACTTGGTAATCTACGGCTGTGGTTCTGTTGGTAATTCATGCCGAGTATGGAAGAAGAGATTTCAAGTTGGGTATTTACTCTATACATCCGTGAGGGAAAGGTAAAGAGACCATATCCTACCAAAATAAGATCAATGAACTTTAAAAACAATATAAACTTGGTAGCCTATCTACAACTGGATTTGAAAACTGCATGATTTATGATTTGATCAGTGTACAATTGTGTTGACATGTATGATTTCCATTTTTTTTTTTAAGTGTCAAATTGGATGCTAACATACATAATTTTGGGTTATTTTGGAAAAATCAAAATTCAAAGTTTAAGGATTGACATAACCTTAATTTGACATATCCGAAAATCATTTGAAGGCAAAAGCCTTTCAAGAATTGGGCAAAACGTCTTAAATGGGCCATTGGAGGTCTTGTAAGGGCCACTGAAAAGTATCACAATAATATAACAATAATGTTATATATAAATATCTGTGCACAATTATTTGTTTGATGAAATATTTTTTATAATGTACTTACAATTTCAACCATTCATTTCAAGTCAATTAAAATATTTCATATAAGTTCTTTTTGCTTTGTCTTCAAACATAGTTCTTGAATCAACCATGGCTACCACAACACCTCATCTTGAAGAATAGCCTTTTACTTCTAATGTATTTGATCCAAACTAGAATCTTTTAGTATCTTAATTAGGTTCTTTTTGTTCTGTTAAAACTACTAGTGATTGATCCTACTGAGTATAATTTCATCATTATATGCTTTACTAGAAAGAAAATAAATAAAAATAAAACTTTATTTCTTGGTAGCTAGTTAGCCTCCTTGAAAAAAAAGGGTCTAACTCTGCCATGATTTTGTGTTTCCATGTAACTCCATATGGTTCTCTTATGACTATAGTAAGATTAAGATTTGCATAGATTGTAATTTTGCTTCATAATCATAATCCCGTCAATGTTACCTTCAAGAGAAATTGATTAGTTTGAGGTTTTCGATTTCATTAAGGAAGTCTATTTCACATGATTATCATACACAATTGAAAGTGAAAGAGATTTAATGGGTTTTGAGATATGAACATCCAATCTACATTATTTATATCACTACAAGAAATCATGTTGTTTGTAACATGAAAAGTTGTCACTTAAAATTATATGTGACAATAAAGAGTTGTCATGGGGATTGTCACATATAACTCCGTTGCTCAAAGTTTTTTTAATTTGTGATAATAAAAAGTTGTTACGTAAGTTATTGGTATTGTGAAAATATATTTATTGTCACATTATTTTCTTTTGTTACAACGTTTATTGCAAGTGAAAATTAAAATTATCATCACAAATAAGTCATATTGTCACACAAATTAGCATACAATTTGAACTAAAATCACAGGACAATTTTAGTTAGTTGTCAAAAAAAAAAAAAAAAAAAAAAAAAACAATTACAATTATTGTTGTCATACAATGTAAATTAGAGTCAACTATATATATATATATATATATATATTTAGAAATTGCATATTAATTATTAATTTTTATTATCAATAAATATATAAAGTGACGATTTTGCCATTTGTTTAAAATTTTTTACTCAACAGAATTTTAAAATTAAGAAGCAAGATTACAAGAAAACATTTATATTGTTTTATTATTGGTAATAATTTGATATAACAATTGTGGAAAGATAAAAATATAGGCACAACTTAACTATATTTCCTATGGACAACAAATTTCTTGGGTCCAATTTCTTCCTTGCTTCCTCAAACTTCACAAATTTCACATCAATTAATGCCAAATTCCATGTTTTTTGCCTGATGTGGCTTGGTCTTGAAGAATATTGCTTTCTCTATTTCTTTAAACATGTCTTCATGGATCTTTCTCAAATTTTCTCTGCATATAATTTTTAAATTTAGTTATTTTAAATTGAACTAGACATCACAAGAAAATGAAGAATAGATGGCTAGCTAGTACTTAATTAAAACACCAACAGAGATCCCACAAAATGATTAAAATTGAGAAATCGTTAATTATCAAGTGAACACACAACAAATGAAATATAGATCTTCTAACCAATATATTAAATATAAGACTTGAATGACCAAAGTTATAAAATAAATACAAACTCACAAACTATTGGAAAATCAACCAAAAGAATGAACATCAAAAGCTCTAGTTAGCATATGCTTCAAAATTTTCATTATTAGATTGAGATAAACTTTGAAATTCTAGGAGAACAAATCGTTTTTACAGAATTGAGGGGGTGAGTGAGGAGGTTTTAGTGGGATATAGTTACTAAAAATTAGGAGATAGTTTAGTCTTCAAAGTTTGAAAGTTAAAGTTTAGTGATTAGTTATAGTTAAATAAAATTTAATTAGTTAACAAATAATTAAAACAAAGAGATAATCAAGGAAGAGAAAAAAAAAAGAAAAGAATCAATCTTCGTCTTTTACGGATAACAAATTCACCAAATTCAATGTTTATCTTATTAATTTAATAATAACTAGCAGTAAAGATAATAATAGATCTAAAATAGAATGGATTTTGCCTCCATGTTGAGTGCTACAGTATTTATCTAAAAAGTTCTTCTTTGTCTCTTTCGTGTTTCCTCTTTTACCTCTACCAGTTTTTCCCCTTTCCCCCTTTCTTTAGCTTTTCTTTCCTCTATTGTTTACCTTTGCTTCGTTAATGGCTACTGAGAGAATGGATGTCGACAGTATGACCAATCAAGTTGCGGGTTTCCAAATACAGGAAGATGAGGAATCGGAAGAAGGAATTATTGTTCCACAGTCTGAGTTATTGAAGCCTAAGATTGATAATCGGTGGGCCCTCGTAGGCCTGTTTTTGACTAATCGCTTTATTCGGCTGCAGGAAATGAGTCAGGTTATGGCACTAAATTGGCGGCCCGGAAAAGATGTGTTTATTCACTAACTTGTTCCGCAAATTTTCATCTTTCAGTTTCAGCATGAAGCGGATGTTCGTCGTGTAGCAGAGGGTGGCCCATGGGCTTATGACAACCATCTCCTATTATTCCAGCGCCTTAAACCAGGAGATAATCCAGAGCAAATGGTTCTTAATCATGTCAATATGCGGGTACAAGTGCACAACCTACCCCTAGGTTTTATGTCAGAGAATGTGGCATCAAGTTTGGGAAAGAAGCTAGGAGAACATCTAGAATCCGACCCGAACAATTATAATGGTCCTTTTAGGAGTTTCCTCAGATTGAAAGTTAGGTTTGATGTGACTCAGCCACTGAAGAGAACTCTGAAGATAAAGCAGGAAGGAGGAGATTGGAAGGAAGTCATATTTCGTTATGAGCGCTTACCAACATTCTGTTTCATCTGTGGACGTCTAGGCCACGGTGAGAAGTTCTGCAAATGGCAGTATGAAAATGAAGAGGGTATTGTGGAGAGAAAATTTGGGCCGGAGATGAGAGCTACGGTCAGGAAAACACCAGCTATGACTATGGGCTCTATGTGGTTACTACCTTCGCCGATGTTGTTGCCGGACAATAGAAATAGTGGAGGTTTAGGCAAGGATGAAGGGGCTGCGAAAATTCAGGGAGAGATGACTAAGGAAAGCTCCAATCAAGGCAAAGATCATGGGGGCAATCGTGGGTACGAAATATACGAAACCAACAAAGGAAATGTTTCAGTTATCAATAGCATGAATATTGGAGTTTTAAATGCAGTAGGAGATTTGGAAACCATGGCTAAGGATGCTGACGTGGAAAGTGATATTGATGAGGCTATTCTTTGCTCAGACTCTAAGAGGAAAAGGTTGGGCTGTAAAAACAAGGCCCAAATCCAGAAAGACAACATGGAAGTAGGCTTTTCTAATACCATGGATGGCCAAGATCCAAAAAACTTATTATCGGCGGGTGTTGTGGGACAGGCCCGCCGAACATTATGAGTTGTTTAAGCTGGAATTGCCGGGGGCTGGCCAACCCCCTGACAAATCACATTCTACAGGACTTAGTCCGAGAGCGTAGGCCAGATTTTATTTTCCTAATTGAAACAATTTGTATTTATACCTTTATTAATAAAATAAAAAGTTTATTGGGTTATGCTGGTTTCATTTCTGTGGACCGTAGGGGGCATAGTGCTGGGCTTGCTTTCTTGTGGAAAAAAGAAGGCATTATTGAACTATTGGGCCAAGGGGACCATTTCATTGATGTTAAAGTCTCTCTAGAAGGAGAAGACCCTTATCGCCTCACTAGCTTTTATGGCTATGCCGACAGGTCTCTCTGGCACCATTCTTGGAGTCTCTTACGGGATTTGGCTTCTCGCTCCACCCTTCCATGGTTTATTCTTGGGGATTTTAACGACCTGCTATACGGCTATGAGAAAAGAGGTAGAATACCATATACAAGCCATTTAATTTTTGGTTTTACTAATGCTATTGAGGATTGTGGGTTAATTGATTTGGGTTATGTTAGCACACCTTTCATATGGGAAAGAGGTCGAGGTTCAAAGGATTGGATAGGGGAACGCCTAGATAGGGCTTTTGGTACTCGAAATTGGCTGGATAAGTATAATCAATCTCATGTGCTCCACTTACCACGAGTTAACTCTGATCACATACCCATTTTTCTTGAGCTGAGACGCTTTGTTCCTACAGCTAGAGACAGAAGATTTCGTTTTAAGAATTGCTGGATTAGAGAACAGGGGTGTCTTGAGGTTATTAAAGACTCTTGGGAAGCTAATGAGGGGTGCGATCTACAAAGGAAATTGAGGAAATGTGGTGATGATCTGTCTCACAATCTCAGAGATAGAATTAAGGCTCAGAAATAAATTATTGTTACATTTTGAGGAAGAAGGGATATTGCCTCGGTTGCTCAGCTTCAGGATGCCGAAGAAGAATTAAACCGCCTTTTGAAGTGTGAAGAGGATTTTTGGCGCTAACGGGCTAAGGTTTTCTAGTTGCAAGCAGGAGATCTCAATACTAGGGCGTTCCATAATTTTGCCAATGGCCGAAAAAAGAAGCAGGGTCTTACAATGCTCTAGAGGGATGATGGACAATAGGTCACTCCAGAAAATGGGTTGTATGATCTGGTTCTTGATTATTTCACAGACTTATTCCGTTCATAGAATTCCAACACTGCAGTTGTTGTTCAATGTGTTGTTAGGAAAGTCTCTGATGAACATAATCAATTGTTGGAATCCCCCTTTGATCGTGCTGAGATTAAGAGAGCTGTCTTTAGCATGCACAACGACAAAGCCCCTGGTGAAGATGGATTCAATCCTGCTTTTTATAAGAAGTATTGGCATATCATAGGAGAGGATGTTACTAATGCTTGCCTTCAATGGCTTCATGACGGCGCTCTCCCCGGATGGGCTAAACAATACTTTGATTGTCTTAATTCCTAAGAAGAATAATCCAGCTACCATTAAAGAATTAAGGCCCATTGCATTATGTAATGTCCTTTACAAGATTGTTGCGAAGGTTTTGGCTAATCGGTTAAAGGCCATTTCGCCAGAGGAGATTGATGAAACGCAAAGTGGCTTTGTGGCAGGTCGCTTAATTACATATAACATTGTTATTGCAAATGAAGTTATCCACTGGCTTAAAGGGAAGAGGAAAGGCAGAGTAGGTTTTGCAGCATTAAAGATAGATATTGCAAAGGCCTATGATAAGCTAGAGTGGAACTACTTAGAGGAAATTATGTTGGCTTTGGGTTTCTCTCAGAACTGGGTTGGATGGATGAGGATGTGTGTTACCATAGTCCGTTTTAACATTTCAGTTGGTGACAAGGTAGTTAGCCTTATCCTTCCACAACGAGGACTTAGACAAGGGGATCCCCTCTCACTATACCTTTTCATCCTTGGTGCTAAAGGATTAACTGCTTTGATTGGTAGAAGAAAGCACATGGGGATGTACCATGGCATCACAGTGGCTAGAACGGCTCATATGTTAACTCATTTGTTTTTTTGCAGATGATGCATTTTTGTACTTCAAAGCTTCTATAGACGAGTCCACAGGCGTTAAAGCTATGTTAGAGGAGTATCGGTCAGCGTCAGGGCAAGAAGTGAGCTTTCCTAAATCTTCTATTATTTTCAGCAATAATGTGAGCCAAGGCCTGAAGGAGCATATAATGGCGATCTTGGGAGTGATGGAGCAGATTGGTTCGTGCAAATATTTGGGCATGCCAATTATGCTAAGCCGCAGGAGGGTAGAGGATTTTCAGTTTATTAAAGGAAAGTTGAAAAACAGAGTGACGGCTTGGAGAATAAGGGGACTTTCTAGGGCAGGAAAAAAGGTTTTACTCAAATCTGTAGCGCATGCCTTACCCGCTTATGCTATGAATTTATATCTGCTGCCTGAAAGTATTTGTGATGGTTTACATAAACTTATGAACTCTTACTGGTGGGGTGGCAGTGGAGAGAGAAGAGGAATCAAGTGGATGCGTTGGGAGAGATTATGCGTTCGTAAGGATGCAGGGGGAATGGGTTTCCGCGACCTGAGGACTTTCAACCGTGCTCTTTTAGCAAAACAAGGCTGGCGTATTTTGAGTAACTCTTAATGCTTGATGGCCAGATTGCTAAAAGCTAGATATTTCCATGATTGCTCGTTCTTAGATTCATTCCCTGGTGAAAACCTTAGTGCTATTTGGAAAAGCATTTGGATTGGTAGTGACATTATTAGAAGACAGAGTAGAATAAAGGTTGGGAATGGAGAAGGTATAAGGATATGGAAGGTGCCCTGGCTTTTAGATGTAAAAAACAGTTACGTGACCACAGAGCAATCTACTTATTCTGCTAAGATGACAGTTTTGTAGTTGATGATACCAGGGAGACGTGCTTAGGATGAGAACAAAATTGCAGCTATTTTCAATCAGAGGGACCAAGATTTAATTCTCTTCATTGCTTTGAGTAATAGGATTATAAAAGACAGATGGATGTGGAATGAAGATCCCATCGGTGTTTATTCTGTAAAATCGGGGTACAGGTTACTCCATGCAGCCACTGAAGACCAACTATGCAATACAGATGATGTTTGGAAGAATATATGGCGTATTAATGCTCCGCCGAAGATGATTAATTTAATGTGGCGTGTGGCAGCACATTGCTTACCAACAAAGTCACGCCTTGTACAGAAAGGGGTTATTGCCTCCAGTTCCTGCTCCATTTGTAATCGTGAAGAGGAGACTCCACTTCATATCCTATTTTCTTATGATTTTGCAAGAGAGGTTTTGGCAATGTCAGGCATAGGCTGGTTTTATAGTACTACAGGGGACATAATTACTTGGTTGAAAACAAATTTTCAGCAATTGAATAGAGACCACTGGGGACTTGTTGCTGCAGATAACAAGACTCCAAGGCCTGGAGAAACCATGTCCTGTAGTCTTCATCAACTGAGGAGCTCGAAATTCATGAAGCAGAGGCCCAGAACTGCTGTCATTGACTCTAATCAACATAAGCCTAATTGGAATCGACCTGATAGTGGCTGGATTTCAATCTCAGTAGATGCAGTAGTCTTCTCTGACTCTGGGGTGTGTGGTGCAGTCCATCGAGACAACATGGGTCGTTTCTTAGGTGCATCAGTGGTTAACTTTCTGCATTTTAAGGACCCCGCTGTGCTAGAAGTTTTGGCAATAAGGGAGCCTTATCATGGATCAAAGAAAGGAGGAAGTCACATTTTGTAGTGGAATCTGATTGCTTAAATGCTGTTAAGGCAATTAATAGTGATGGCTTCATCAATTCTCAGTATGGCTTACTCGTTTTAGACTGTCGGGATATTTTATCTACTCTTGATAATGTAAGATTTGTTTTTATTAGTCGCACTGCGAACTGTTCTGCTCATTCACTTGTAAGAGCCACAAGTTCATTACCAGGTCAACGTATTTGGGGCTATAATGCTCCTGATTGTATTTCAGCCATACTGGCTCATAATCTAGCTCAATGAATCATTTTTCTTTTGTCAAAAAAAAAAAAAAAGGATCTAAAATAGGTTTTTTTAATATAAAAAAAATTAAACTAGAATAACATTTGAGTTTATCTTATGAAACAACTAAAAAATAAATAAATTAATTATAAGAAATAATATATTTTGTGCAACAGAAAAGAATAAGGTAATTATATTTTTTCTTGACCTAAAAGTATTATTACAAAATGAATATATTTTTCTGACTGAATACAAAATTAATATATTTTCTATGTCAATTTCTTTAAGATTGTAACAAAATTTGATTTAGTAACAAGGGCAAAATATTGTAACGTGATTACTACCGTTAATTACAAAATGAATATATTCATCATGTATTCTATATTTTTTTGTTACAATTGTTAATTATAATTAATACGAAAGTTTTAGTTTCAACAAAAATTTGGTGTCACAAAATTAATAAAATTATCTGCGAAAATTTCTTTTGGAATGTAACAAAAGATGTCTCATATTTAAGGTTTTCAGTCACAGCCATTATTTGTAATAAAATAATTTTAGTTTTAAATAGAAATTAGTGTCACAAAATTAAAAAAACATTTGTAACAACCTTTTTTTGTGGTGTCACAGAAATAATTTTTGTAACAATGGAAAAAATATTGTACCAAATAACAAAAAAATTTTTAGTTTAGTAAAAATTTATTACTGACAAGTATAAAAAAGTTATTACAAAAAATTTTAGTTATATATGACAATTTTAAAAAATTATAACAAAATTAATTTTTGTGAGAGTTATTAAAATGAATGTGATGTATAGTAGACTTTTTGTCACGACTAGTTTTATAACAATCAAAATAGTCATGCAAAGCTACTCTTTAGTACAATAGAATCTCGAATAACTGTTACTTTGCAAACATCACTTGGTCATAATAAGTCTAGTTTTTTCTGCTATCTCAAACTCCACTAGTTCTGTATAAATGAAAACATATATGACACCGAAATCATTTAATACAAAATTAATTAACTTATGTAAAGTCTAATCTATATTACTTATATACTACTCACTACAACAAACTAAGCTTTTAGTGGCGAAAATTTTGTGGGGAAAATTGGTTCGCCACGAAATCGAATCTTTCTGTGGCAAGCATAAAATTCGCCACTATAGTGTTGTATTAGTGGCAAATATGTAATTTTCCCACAAATAACATAATATATAGTGGAGAATTTATATTCCCCACAAAATATGATAAGTTTTTGTGGCAAAATTATAAAAATTGCCACATAAACCCAAAAAGAGAGCGCCAGTTTTAACCGCCAAAAATTTTGGGGGAAAAAGTTTTTACATATTGAATATGTAATAATATATAAAATATTAGTTGAGTTTTGGTCAAAATTAAAAAGAGGGATGTATTTTCAGTTCTCCTCCCTTTCTTCCTGCGACAATAAAAATCCCTAATAGAGAACAAAATCAAATCTAGTTTCTATGGGTTAATCACTGAACTCAAAGTGCGTATCTCTCAGCTCTAGTGGTGGATGAAAGTAGATTGAGGTCCTCTTAGCTCATCTCTGGTTTCTATTTGAGTAATCGAAATCTTAGCTCAACTCAACGATACAAGAAATTGAGGTATTTTTTCTATAACTTCCTTTCTCTAGAAAAATTACATTAAGCTACTGAGTATTAGTTTTGGTTTTCATGGTTTTTATGTGAAGAAGGGCTGCTGCCCACTAATTAATATCTCTCACCCTCTTAATAATTGTTCTTTGCTGTAATTCTTACGCCACCAACCCACCAGCACTTTTTCAATTAATTAATGGGTTTGTGTTTTGTTTGTGTTTTAATTAATTAATGGGTTTGTGTTTTGTTTGCATTTTAATTAATTAATGGGTTTTAATTTATTAATGGGTTTTGATCTCCCAAAGTCTCTTTTTCAATTGATCTTATTAATCATAGATTAAATTGCTTTGATATGGGTTACGGTGCTATTGAGTTTGGTTGGTTATCTGTTCTTTTTGTCATTATCGGTGCCAAGTATAGTTGCAATTTATGACAATAAGGAGCAAAATCATTTGTTTATGCAACTGAAATAGCACAATAAGGAAAATAACACAATTTATCACATGACACAGGTAGGAAACGATTTCTTTTTCTCAGATGGGTGTTGCACTAAGGATTTGGCAGCATATTTGCTAGGTGGAAGGCATCAAATACACGTAAGTGACTATATTATCCATATTTTTTTACCTACATTTTCAAATTTAAATTAAAATGAATTTATCATGGGCAATAAATTGGTACTGAAGTATGTTGAACTGATGGGTATTGCAGTGACTAATATATGTGAAATTTATGATATGAAATATGTCCAATCAAACTTGAGTACCTGTATTTTGATTTTCATGTCCACTATGCAACTTATGTTGTGATTACCCTTAATATATCTTTATATTTCAGTACTAATTGAGTGACTATAAAGCTCCATCAAATTGTAGTCCTGTATATTTTTAACTTGCGTTTTGATTTTCGTGCATTTAACTTTTCAGTGCATGTGATAAAATATTATGCATTGTTTCATAAGTTTCAAATAATTGTGTACATTTATTGATGTGGTGTTAAATTATATTTTACTTTTTACTAAGGCCTTGAAAAATTTAATGCGTGATGGATAAACGATGGATGGATTACACGGTCGTACGAGATAGAGCCCAACCAAAATATCGTAACGGTGTCGTCAACTTTTTGGATTTTGCATTTAATAAAGTAGGATGGGAAGGAAAAATAAGGTGTCCTTGCAACACTTGTAACAATGGTGTTTTTCATGTACGAGAAACAATCTTTAAGCATTTGATAGTGTACGGTATGTTGAAAGACTACAAAAATTGGAACTTTCATGGAGAAGAAAGTGTTGCCGAAGAAGTTGAGGAGGTAGAAGCTAATGAAGATGCAGTTGGTTTGGATGATACATTTGCTTTGATTCATGATGCTACTAATGTTAGAAATGCAAATATCGCTGAAGATGGAGATGGGATTGGTTGTGAAACTATGCAAAATGAAGAGATAGGTGGGAAATTTGCTAGATTGATGAAGGATGCTAACCTGGACTTGTATCCTGGTTGTAAAAGCTTTTCAAAGTTAGAATTTCTTGTCCATCTTCTCCATATAAAAAACATTAGTAGTTGGAGTGATAAGTCTTTCAGCATGTTACTCAAGCTATTAAATCAAGCATTCTTTCATGATCAAGAATTCCCTAGTAGTGCATATGAAGCAAAAAAGTACTCGCGAGATCTAGGATTGAATTATGACAAGATCGATGCTTGCATAAATGATTGCATCTTGTTTCGGAAGAAGTATGCAAATTATCAAAGGTGTCCAATTTGTGATTGTTCAAGGTGGAAAGATGTGAGAAATGAAGGTGATAGTACTCAAGGAACATCCACTGTGGCTGAAGGCAAAAAAATCCCTCATAAAGTTCTTCGTCATTTTCCATTAATTCCAAGACTTCAAAGGTTATACATGTCATCTAAAATAGCCAATCATATGAGGTGGCATAAGGAAAAGCGTATAGACGATGGTGTTTTGAGGCATCCAGCTGATGCAAAGGCCTGGAAATCACTTGATGAGTTGTACCCAAGCTTCTCATCGGATTCACTTAGTGTGAGGCTCGGTTTATCTACTGATGGTTTTAATCCTTTTGTGAATCTAAGCTCTTCATATAGCATATGGCCAGTGGTATTAGTTCCTTACAATTTACCACCATGGATGTGTATGAAACGTGAATTTTTCATGTTATCCTTGCTAATTCCAGGTGACAAGGCTCCAGGAAATAACATAGATGTCTATTTAGAGCCTTTAATAGAAGAATTAAAAGAGTTATGGGAAGATGGCGTTGAAACTTATGATGCTGTGACTTCAAGCAACTTTAAACTACATGCAGCATTGTTATGGACCATCAGTGACTTCCCAGCTTTTGCTAACTTGTCGGGTTGGAGCACTAAAGGAGCGCTTGCTTGTCCTTCTTGCAATCTTGACACTTGTTCTCAAAGATTGAAACATGGGCATAAATTTTGCTATATGGGACATCGTAGATTTCTAGAAGCTGACCATAAATGGAGACGGGACAAAAAGTCTTTTGATGGTACTGTCGAACATCGTGATGCTCCCAAACATCTTTCAGGAGATGATATTTTAAACCAGCTTATTGGGAGTGAAAATACTACATTTGGAAAATCTGTCAAGAAAAGAAAAAGAAGTGATTCCACCTTGAAGTACAATTGGAAGAAGAAGAGTATTTTTTTTCAATTGCCATATTGGAGCAAGCTTTTAGTTCGTCACAACTTAGATGTAATGCACATTGAAAAAAATATTTGTGATAATATTTTGGGGACAGTAATGGACATCATTGGTAAAACTAAAGATAATAAGAATTCTCGTTTAGACATTCAAGAAATGGGAATTCGCAAGGAATTGCATCTTAAGCCCAAATCTAATGGAAAACATGAAATGCCACCAGCTTCATATAATTTGACATTGAAAGAAAGGAGAACCGTTTGTAAATTTTTATCTAATGTCAAAGTTCCCGATGGATACTCCTCTAATGTTGCTAAATGGGTTAATGTGGAAGAGGGTAAAATTTCAGGCATGAAAAGTCACGATTGCCACGTCTTCTTACAAGATTTGCTTGCTCCAACATTTCGGGGGGTTTTACCAAAACATGTGTATGAGCCATTGGTTGAAGTGGGGTCATTCTTTAAGCAATTATGTTCCAAATCTTTAAGATTGGAGACTCTAGAAAAACTAGAGTACAACATAGCCAGAACCCTTTGCAAGCTTGAGACGACTTTTCTTCCATCGTTCTTTGATGTAATGGTTCATTTGCCAGTACATTTACCTCGTCAAGTCATGCTTGTTGGCCCCGTACAATACCATTGGATGTTTCCCTTTGAGAGGTATGTCCGTTTTAAGTTGTCATATACTATTAAAAATTGTATATGACATGTACATTGATATTCATTTTCATTCTTAAATAGGGACATGCACATGTATAAGATCAGTGTGCGTAATAAGGCTCATCCAGAAGGATCAATAGCTGAAGGCTACATAGCAAATGAGTGTCTTACATTTTGTTCTCGATATTTGCAAAGGTCCGAGACAAGATTCAATAGGAGTGAACGAAATTCTGATGGTGCAAAGGAGCAAAAATCAGAACTATCCATCTTTTCAGCCAATGGAAAGCCTTTAAGTAGGGGCAAGACTAAAGGATTAAGCTATCAAGATTGGAGACGAGCTCACTTGTATGTTCTTAGAAATTGTGAGGAAGCACAACCATTTTTAGGGTAAGTACTCTTAATGCAGTACATTGATGTTACTTTGCTTCCTATACATATATAACAAATAATGATTAGAATTGATTTTAGATCACATGAAGAGGGAAATGTTACTCAAGGAGATTTTTTGAGCTGGTTTGAAGATACTGTAAGTAATTAAGATATAGGCTTTGTTTACAACAATATAATTGTAACCACAAATATTGATATTAACTTCTTATTTTAAATAGGTGACAAACTTGTGGAAGAGAGGTGATGAAAGTATAAGTAGAGATCTTTCAATATTAGCACAAGGCCCTCTTAAGCGAGTTAGTTGTTATGATGGATATATTGTTAATGGATACAGATTTCACACAAGGAAACATAGCTTGAAAAGAAAAACCCAAAATAGTGGTGTGTTTGTCAGAGGGGATGCTCATAGTGGAGAAAAGGAGTATTTTGGTATTCTGACTGAAATCATAGAATTAGAGTACAATGGTGATCTATCAGTTATCTTGTTCCATTGTGATTGGTATGATGTGTATGATGATCGAAGAGGTATAAAGAAAGATCAAAATGGAATAATCACCATAAATGTCTCAAGATTTTTGCAAACTGATGAGCCATATGTCTTGGCAAGCCAAGTTCAACAAGTTTATTATGTGGATGATCAATTGAATTCAAATTGGCAAGTTGTGGTGAAAACAACACCTCGAAATTTCTATGATATGCCTGCCAATAATAATAAAGATTATAACATGGAGTTGGGTATGGATACTATAGAGCTTAATGGTGAAAGTTTAGATTACAATATCGAGGAAGATAATTTAGCAATTCCATTGGTGAGAGAAGACATAGAGCCAGAAATAGTAGTACACACAGTTGCATCTACAAGTGGAGGGGATGAGACATCTTTCCAAGACAATGACGAGGAAAGTGATGAATTTGAGCTCCAAAATGATGAAACAGATAATGAATATTGATATGGAGTTATAATCAATGGTGAGATTAGTAATTAAATAGGCAAAATGACATAATATCAAATTTAATAAACATATTTTGATTCATATTTGACTTCATATACAAATTTGTATTGTGTGTATTTGTACTATGTTTATAATTAACGTACCCTTTGTGTTCTCATCAATTATTACTTACATATGACAGGTTTCTTGATAATCTCAGAAGTGTCATTTAATATGGATGGCAGTAATTCAGGAGTTGTCATACAAAAGCCAGGTAAATAGTTATTACTTTTGGTTAAATTGAAATGCAAAAATTTTAATTTTGTCTTTCAATTTAAAAAATACTTTGTTTTTATTTGTAGTGACAAAACGTAAACGTGGAAAGACTCTTGGTAAAGAATGGAAGAAGAAAAGGGAGTCAACAAATGGGATAGTAGTGATTGAAATACCTGAGTCTTTGAGACGAGTTGTTGGAGTGAATGCCCAACAATTTATAACTGAAACTGGTATTTTAGTCAAGCAATTTTGCCCTGTAGATGTTAAAAGGTGGGCTAACTTAAGTGATGATGTCAAAGAAAAGTTGATGGCCAAAGTGAAGGTTGATTTCACTCTATTTATTAATTACTACTATATGGATTTAGAAGAATTTCTAGTTTTATGTATAATAAAGATGTATATATCTGATATTTAAAATTGACTATCAGGATATGTACCATATTCCAAATGGAGCCCATGTTAATCATGCTATTGTGAAGACATTGATGAAGCGATTTAGAGAATGGCGATATCGATTAAGAGAAGACCACTACTTGATATACGAAACTGATAGAGAACGACTAAGTCATTGTCCACCTGAAATTGATCCTGCTCAATGGAAATGGCTAGTGCAGTACTGGGGTAGTGAGGAATTTAGGGTAAGTTTTGTTTATGCCCTTTTATATTTGGTATTATTATAAAAGAAAGTGAGAGACAACAAGTTTAACTGGATAAAAAAAGGTTTCAATTTCTGACCCCAAATGTTTGATCTAATGTGATCTCAATATTCTTCATTTTATAGGATGTTAAATAACCTGTAGGAATAATTGCAAAATTACCTTTGTAGGAAAGACTTTCAATGTCAAATGTTAACTATTTTAGGACACGTTTTTCATTTTATATATTATATTTCTTCATGTGGTCCCATGATGCCACATGTTGATGGCACATACTACATATTTATGATATACTAATGCAAAGATATAATTAAATATATGTATTAGAATATCATATTTCAATCTACGACTTTGAGAACTTTGGACACATTTACTTGTACATTTTGCATTTTTACTCATTAAAAATTAATTACTGCTCCTTATTTATTACTGCTGTCCGTTTATTTTATACTTTATAATCTTACTTAAAACCACATGTAGCGTATAAGTGAGGCCAATGCAGCAAACAGACGTAAGCAAAAGATGCTAGCATGTGTAGGCTCAAAGTCCATTGCAAGAATCGCAACTGAAATGGAAATGGTAATGAAAGTTGAGAAGTTATCTTTTTTTCTATTGTTCTAATTTCTTATCTCATTTGTGCGCGCTGATGTTCAAATCTATTCATCTTTTGTAGAGCATAGCTAATGAGGAAGAAAGTAGAGAAGAACCAGGCTATTTAGAATTATTTAGGAAGCAAAGGCAGCGAAAAAATGGACAATGGGTTGATAAGGAGGCTGAGGAAGCTTACAAAAAGCTCTTGAATTTACATGAAGAACAAATGGCAGAACATGGTGTTGACAATCTTACTCCAGAAGAGGCATATACCAAGGTCTTTGGTCATAAATCAGGATATATTAGAGGCATGGGTGAAGGACCTCTTCCCCTTAAAAGTAAGCGTGTCAGTCAAGACCACACGAACTCTTACTTAAGTGAATCTGAGATTAATGCTCGAATTCAAGCTGAACTTGAAAGGCGAATATCTGAAATGTCTGCTGCAAAAGAAGCTGAATATCAAGTTAGGCTAGAGGCTGAAAAAGCATCTTCAAAACAAAGAGAAGCTCAACTTCAAAAGATCATTGATGAACAACAAAGCAATTTTCAACATCAATTGAAAGTCAAAATGCGTGCTCTGCTGAAGGAAGAGATGGCTCGTTTTCATGACATAAGTGATGTTAGTAGTCGCAATATAACTTTTACTCTGATTTTACTACACTTATAATAGAGTAGTCAAATATGCTACTAAGTGAGATATTTTGTTTTGCAGCCTATGAATGCCTCTTCAAGTACATTTAGGGATTCAACTCATGAAAGTTCCAAAACAAAACAAATGGATGAAGAATACAATAGTCTACCGGTATTTATTGATTTTAAAGTTATTTAACTCTTCTTTTTTGTTAAATGCTTAGGCTTAGCTGGTGAATTTTCTTTCAATTATTCTGATAATTTTAACTAAAGACTGTTTTATTTGTGTTTCCCTCTTCTTCTTTAAATCTTATAGTTTAGATGCTTGTTTGTTTAGTGCATAATTAGGTTCCAGTGGGTAGGCTTGTTTTATGTTTGTTGATATAGAAACTTCTTTTGGTAGGTGAAATTTTGCAAATTTGAATTTTTGCTATTCATTATTGTTGTTTAGGCTGTTGAGCTTTTACTGTCAATGATTTAATTTTGTTGTTTGTATTAATGCAAGGGACTTACTGGGTTACCTCTATACATCTATGTACTTTATGCCATTATTTGTATCAAGATTCTTTAATTCCAAGTTCTCACTTTTCTATATTGTTTATATACCATGAGCATACAATGTCATTCTTAATTTAAATTCTTGACCCTAGGTAGCTGAAGTAGTTAGTGTTCAAGATTAGACTATATGTGTATCACATTAAAACTCTTCTAAGTATTTTGATGTAAATATTTCATTTTTACAGCTAAAGAAACCATTTAAAAATCCTCGTGAGGAGATGAACCGTGGAAGTTCAAATGCGCATGAGAATCCATATTGCAGTTCTTGCAATATCGACTTTAATGATATGCTTGCTTACATGAAACACTTGCGTGAACCTCACCGTACGTAATTATCAAATCATATTATTAGTTACTGTTTTTTATGACTACATATTTACATACTTGTAGTTACATCACATTCACTTTTCATGTATATTTTGTAGATAAGAAAACAATGACAACGATTTCTAGGAAGAATTTGTCTCAAAGAGGATGCTTTAAACAAATGGCCAGGTATAACTTTGCCTATGGTTTGAAATAATATATGAATTACATGATTGTACCAAATTATGTGCCTATTAGTTATTGATGTGATGTGTTATTTGTGAGGTTCTTATTGTACAATAGTTCCAACATATGATAATGATGGATATGAAATAGCTTTATAAGTTAAATATTGATAAATTTACGTGTACTTATCTTACAGGGGGATTACTAAAGAAAAGTGAATTGGCATGCAACTGTAGTTAGGAAGGTTTATATTAACTACGGTAATTTTTCTATCAAGTAGTCAATTACTAGATTCATATACAAATACTTTTCATTTACTTATTAGTTACATGTTATGAACCATGAACTCACAAATGCCCTTTTATATTTTTGCAACTTATTAGTACTATCTTACTGTGACAGGTTATATTTTTGACTTATCCAAGTAAGAACAACAATAGAGAAATTGAAGTGAAAATGCTCTGTCGACTCAAGTCAATGTGTAAACCATTGAAACTTATTTTGTCCATTTTTGCAATAACTTTTAGAGCACATATTTTTTCAATTTCTCATAAATGTTGTTACTTTGTGGATATATACAACTTAACTTTTTGTTGTCAGTATATATTTACAATTGTTGAAGTAGTATATGCTTGAATTAGACATAAAAAATCTATTATGGGTCAATCATAGTGGTGAAGAATCAAACTTTATCGCCTAAATATGTAACAAAAAAAAAATATATTTATTGTGGCAAAATATGTTTCCCCACCTAATATGAATACATTTTGTGGCGAACACTTTTCCCACAAATTAAACACCTTCTGTGGCGAAACTTATTGCAAATAAAGCTATACACCTTTTGTGGCAGAAATGTATTGCCACAAAAGTTACACACTTTTTGTGGCGAAATATGCTTCCCCATGAAACATGTCTATTTTTAATGGCAAAAGTAATATCTCCACAAATTATCATAATCATTAGTGGCGAAATCTTCGCCACTAATTATATCTTTAGCGTCAAATGCATTCGCCACAATTGGTGATATTTTGTGGCAAAAAATACTCGCCACAAAATATGGACCTTTTTTGTGGCGAATCACTTTTTTTGCCACAAAGACCTTTTGTGGCGCACTTCTTTTGGCGAGTCTGATATTCGCCACAAAATGGTTTTAGTGGCGAAAAAGAGGCTTTTAGTGGCAAAAATCTTCCCCACAATAGGTCGAATTTCTTGTAGTGACTCTTTAATGTTATATATTTTCAATTTGAGATATCTAACAAAACTAAATGTACTTAACATGATGTTAAAATCATCTTAAGTACGTTGGCTCAACCACATGAATCTATTCCTACAAAGTCCATGTTGTAGAAGTTCCCTTCTTCCGATTCCATAGTTTAAATGTCCACTTCCTTAGATATAAAGAGAATTCAATAAGATATTTCTGTTAGAGATCATAACAAAAGATATGGGTTTTATCTATTATCTTAAATTTTTGGTTAAATAGTTTTGTCATTACCGGAATCTCTAAGACTATGTGGATATAAATCGTTGCAGTATCATATTATTGGAATTTTAACACAAGATAGAATGAATTTTTGTTGTATACGTTTCAAGCAATTAAATATAACAAACATTCACATGCGGGTTATTATTATAAATAAGAACTATTATTGAATGTAGGTATATATATATCATTTATGAATTTAAGATAAAATATACTCTCTATTTTTATTGATCTACAACTCTCATGTCGACAAAAGATTTGAATAAATACATATAATATATAGTCAGCATATAATTATTCTACGTGTTCTTTATAATTTATTTTTCCTGATCATTGGAAAACCCAACAAAACCTAAACTAATTGTAGGTCAAGATTGGTATCTTTTCCTTCATTCGAAGTCCCAATTATTTAAGTAATACTGCAAAATTCCTTATTAAATAAAAATAAATAAATAAAAAAATACATAAATCATAGGAGTTAGGAACACTGAATGTTGAAAGCAAAGCAAATGGTTTAAGATTGATTTAAAAGTGAAGCAACAAAGTCAGAATTTGTCGGCTTAAAGGCTTACAACAATTTTGTTCTAACTGTTTTAATTCATGAGTTTATCCCAAAGAGTTGCTTTGTAGCATCCAACAAACACCTTCATGTTCATGTTTCCTTCAATAATTTTAACTAATTACTCATAATTAATTCATCATCACCTATTTAAGATGTACTTTATTTTTATATACTACTATGCATCACTTTGGCTCATAAACACCACCCATTGTTGTTGTTACGTTGCTATCATTATTATTATTATTATTAAAGCAACATATTAAATAGCTAGGTTGGAGAATGAATTTTACGTTAAAAATAAATAAGACTAATTAAATAACGAAATATAAGTGGTGTAGATTAGAGTTTTAGCATAAACTAATTGATTTTTGTGCTACATGGGTCTACTTAACCTCATATATGTATTCACCCGTTCAGTCAAACTCAACACTCACAAGATGTACGAAGATTTTCTATAGTGTCAAACCATAAAAAAACCTGGCAGTAAATCATATATTGAAAATAAAAGAGACGTACTAAAGAGTAGCATATAAGTGGTACAATAGGGAGCTTAACACAAACCAATTGATTTTGTGTTATATGGACTCAACTCTATTTATATGCTTACTCATAAAGTTAGTGGCGGAGCCAGAAATTGGCCGACGGGGGGCGAACATTTCCTTAAAAATTTTCCGGCCGGTCATCAAAAATTTCCGGCCGACGATCAAAAATTTCTGACCGGTCAACAAATCCGTAATTGAATCAATTTAATTTAATAACAACACAATCCTTCATTATTTATACACATAACTTACTTACAATTAATTTTTTTTTCAATTAGAATCTCTAAATTAAAATTCTTAAAATTATAAAATTTATAATTCCAATCAATCTAATTTCAATCTAATTTATTTTATTTAATCCTAAGATGGAAATTTTTTTTAGGCCCAAGTTTTAATTATAGAATTGAAGGTTTTTTTTTTAGGCCCAGTCAAAACGACGTCGTTTGCATGGGTACCCCATGCCCCCCGCTTTGCCACTGCATACAGTAAGGCCAACACTTTCAAGGCCCACAAAACCTCTTTAGCTAACATTACTTAATTGGGAAACTGTATAACTATAGGTCATATTTGGTTTATGAAATGGAATAGGATGTGAATAGAATAGTTATTTCATGAAATTGAATAAAGAAAGAATGGAATAGCTATTCATTTTCTCGTTCTATTTCAATGTTTGATTCAATACTTGAATGATATATGGAATATATTATATTTAAACGAAAAAAAAAATGGATGAAATTGAGTTAAACAAATAAAAAAATAAATCAAACAATGAAAACAAAAAAAATAATAAGAAAAATGAAATAAAATGAAGATAAAACTAAGTATTACGAAGAAAAACATAAAAAAAAAAAAGAAAAAAATGGAGAAAATAGAAAAAAATTATACAAAAAAGGAAGAAAACAAATGAACATAAAATATCAATGGAAAATGGAATAGCTATTCTTTGATTTCATAAAGAATAGTTATATCATATTTCGAGAAAAAATATTGAACCAAACATTAGAATAGCTATTCAACATAGAATTACTATTGTATTTCTCTTCTATTCCATGAATCAAACAACCTATATGTGAAGTACCCATATCCTTTTTCAGATACCTTTAATTTGAGGATGAGTTGGGTTTTATTATTTTCATGATATTTAAGCTTTGTATTTAATGTTAAGTCACTCTTAGATATTTGCTTCATGCTCCAGATTACTATGTGTAAGGATGAATGTATTAACTATCTTGCTTTACTTAGTAACATAAGTGTATGACCCTTTACATATAAGAAAAGAGAATCATCATGTTATAAGATTGTTTCAATTAAAACTAAACATCAGAGTATAAATGGAAAAAGTTCACAAAAAGTTCATTAATTAATATAAAACATTAAATAAGAAAAATGAAGGAATTGATCAACCTAGAATAATTTATACATTAATTAGAAAGAGAGAGTATATGTTTTGTTGCTTCGGGATAGGTACATATAATATTAATTGTGAAATTTTAATAAATAATATATGTTTAAAACAATTAATTATTTTTTTAATTTAAATTAAAAATTTTAAAATATATTATTATATTAAATTTTATGGACTAAACTATATGAACTTAATTAATTTAGACTTGAATATGAGGAGATCGTAATTTAACGAATTGGGAGAAAAAAAAAAAAAATTCATATCACTTGAATATGAAAAGATAGTAATTTGAGTCCATAGGAGAGTGAAGGAGGCACGAATCTTTTTTTTTTGTTTTCTTACACTTGGACCAACATCTCCAAAATGATGAGTTTAATATATCTCTATTTGCTGACAATATATTTATTTATTTTGTAAAAACTCCTTTTGTCTTTGTTCTCTTTGGGTATTTTTTAAGGCTTAATTATTACTTTTGTTCTCTTCTATATTCGTGAGACAATAAGGCAGTTCCTAGATCCATCATCTTGTTGCAGGACATAGGTCGGCAACATGTGGTTCGGTTTAAAAATCAAATCAAATCGAATCGAAAACAAAATATTAAAAATTATAAAAACTAAAACTAAACTAATATATATTTGGTTTGAATCGAATCGAATCGAACCAATTCAGTTTGGTTGTAGTTCTGTCCGGTTTCAAACCAAAATTTTCAAATTTAAATAAATTATCATTAAATTATTATTAATTATATATAAATTATTGTAAAAAATATTCTATATTACTTATATTTTATTAAAATCTCATAAATATAAATTTTATACTAATATAAATATATATTATATCAAATAAAATGTATTTTATACATATATATAAATCATTTTTAAATATTTATAATTAGTTCGGTTCGTTTTTTTTTTTTGTTTTTTTATCAAAAACCAAAATCAAACTATGAAATTTAAAACTAAAACCAAATCAAACTAACTTTGATTCAGTTCAGTTCGGTTCGGTTCGATTTTTTCTACTCGGTATGGTTTGGTTTTTGGGTTGCGGTTTGGTTTTGCTCATCCCTAGCCAAACAAAAATTGTTACAGTGAGTAAATACCTTTTTACTCTTATATTATCACATTTTTATTTTCGCTCATTTACCTCATGTAACATGTAAAAACGCTCCAAAATGGCTCTTAATAAGTATATTATGGAATATAAATATGCTTATTATGAGTTATTTTGAGAGCTGCTTTTAATAGATTAGAGAGCAGAAAGAAATCTCAATACTACAGAAATAAAAGAATAAGCCGCTAATAGTAAGGAGGCAAAAAGGTTTTTAATAAAAAAAAAAAAAAAAACCAAAACAGTTCATAGAAATTAGAATCAGAGAGTGCAAAATTAAAACAATTATAAAAATAAATTACTGCTAGAAAATTTAGTTTTGGGTACATCAATTTTTTCCCGATTATTGCTGTAAATAGAAAAGATAGAATATTTTATGTTAATCAATCAATAAATGGATTGTGACTTGGAAATTAACACCTCCTGCCCAATTTAATTTATTGATTAAGTTAAGCAAATTAAACTAATAGAGCATCATGTGATCCAAATTTAGGAGGATCTCCATCTAATTCAAAGTATAGATTGTGGCCAATGAACCACGTCATCTTGCTGTGGCTTATCGAAACTAATTAATTAATTAATTATGAAAATTTCTTGGTAAAGATGAACAGAAGATTTAGGGGTTAATTGTGAAAAAGGGAAAATATTAATTAGGAATGCACCAAGAAAGAAGCATTCTAAAATTCCAAAAAATCAATTAATATTAATAGTATTGTTGAAAGGTTTCTGCTTCATACTTTAGTGTACTGGATTTTTATAATAAAATTGCAATGGAAAAATAATATTTTATTTATTATGAAAAGCATTTATCCTAAAAATAACTTTTGTGAAAAGGGATTTTGTATGCAATAACATTGAAAGTATTTATAAATTTATGAGATTAAGAGTTTAAACTATATTAAAACATAATAAATGTATAGGTTAAATTGGAGTGATATATGAATAGAGGATTAGATCTGAGTCTGACATAGAGAAAATGCGTCTGATATACTAAAAGGGAGATTTTGGAAATTGGTTATGTCGATTATTATTTATTTCCAATTTCATATTCAAAGTTGAAGAAAGAGTTAAAGATGCAACTAATCATTTAATTATTTATAATAAAATTGCAGATTCAGTGTCTCATTTTTATTTTATTTTTTAATTTTAATTCCTCAATCACATGCCTCTGATTATATATATATATATATACACATTCAACTTTGGAACCAAGCACTGAAGCTGCTCCTCTTTTCTTTTTCATTTTCATATCATTCAATTTTAATCATAAGCTTTGGATCTATTCACATGCCTCCAATTATAACTCCATTATATTATTATTATTGTTATTATTATTATTATGATTTTCACAAATTTTTCTTCTCTTAAAAAAAAACAAAAAAAACACCTCATGATAACTCTCCCTCCCTCTTTCGGACTTTGTGTCCAGTTATTGCATGCAATTGGCTATGGAGAAATAGAATGTATTTTTTTTTTTTTTAAATTAACATGCATATTTTTATTATATATTTAACTAGCTTGTTGGATTATTTCTAAAAAATTTTAGATAAACAATTTTAAGTTCAATTCAGCTTAAATGGTTTATAATTTTTATTTTCATTAATGAAATAATTTTTTTAGACCATATTGATTCTAGTCTGCTTAAGCTAATATATAAAATAAGAAAAAAAAAATTAAAATGATATATATATGCAAGGTTAAAAAAAAGTATATCCATGAGAATAGTTAAGAAAGATCTACCTTACATTAGCTCAATTAAAAGTAGAATGAAAAAAATTGCCCTAGCCAGTGCTAATATTTAATAATTAATTAATAGGGGGAGATACAGTAAACCATGAATAATAATAACATCAACGAAGCTAAATAAGGAAGTCAAAAAAGGGTGATGATTATGCAGTTAATGACTGTGTATTCCACCGTTTCCAATGGCTAAAAGTCTATAAAAAAAAAAAAAATAATTAAAGCACTTAATTCTATGAGCTAATTGACTTGGATTTACATATTAATCTTGTCTTCTAATCTCTGCTTTGCCTTGTTTTACTTTGAAGTCAAACTCCAAGTAGTACATAATAAAGTATTGTAATGGGCAAGGCAATTAACATCCCGAAGATAACCCTGCAAAATTTTTTATTTATTAAAATAAAAAAATCACAGTTAATTTTAGTTCTTGGAAGAAGAAAATGTTAACTTACGCAGTGCTAAGTATATCAGCATGGACATTATATTCCTTTGCAAAAACAAATGGAACGATCCCTTGGGGAAGAGCAGCCTGCAAATATTATCAATTAATTATTAGTAAATCAAAATCAGATTTAAAATCCCGTCAAATAAGATTATATTACATTAATTAGTACAATTATTTAATAAATTCTTGTTAATTTGCATAGTCTAAATAAATGAAAATTGGAAATAGTGTTTAGGGTTCAATGGATAAATATCTGACCAAACTATCAAATTAACTAATTTATCGGATATAATTAAAATAATATAAAAAAAAATTCAAAACAAAGGTTGATTAAGCAATAACCTGAACAATGGCAACATGTAGAAGAGGTCCCCTAAGACCAATAGCAATAGAGGTAGCAGCAATCACAGCTGGACCTGTCAAAAATCTCACAGCCATTGCAAAGGTTGCTACTGATTTTCCACATGCTATAATTTTTGGTTGTAATGCCATGAATAAACCTGTTTAACAATTCAAATTGTAGTTAGTCAATTTTAACCCAAAAAAGTTATATGACCTAATTTAACCCAAGGAAAAAAAAAAAAAAAAGATCTATATACCTAAACTGAACATGGCCATTCCGAGACCTGCATCCGATAATATTGATATAGACCCGCTTACTATTTTTGGCATTTGTATGTCCCACCTATCACCAAAATTCGAATTAATGCCAATTCACATCCATAACATATATAGCATGATAATATGCAGTGCTATTAAAATCGAACTGAACTGGTTAGTTCAACCGATGACTGATTGTTGGTCCGGTCAGTTTGATATAAAATGCCGATGTTTTAAGAAAATCGGTACTGACAGTTTGAGCAAGAAAAAAGATTGGTTGAGCTAGTAAATTAGATCGATCGAATCAGCGAATTAGACTGACTGAACCGCTCAATGGATAATATTTTTAATAAAAATTAAATAATATATATTTTTTAAAAATAAAAATCAAGTTGCACCAGGTCGAATCATGAACCGATACCTTTGTCGGTTTATTGTTCGGCTCGGTTTCAATAACATTAATCACATGCATGTATATGTTTTGTTAATCACGTCAAAAATATATACTATTGGGTTAGTATAATTGACAAAATGTAATTGTTTTAGAGACAAGTTTTAGTATGGATCTAGATCAAACTAACGCAGAACCATAGTAGAATTTTTGCTAGATTAGGCCATTTATACTCCAATTTTGCCACATTTAACACCATATTCGCACAAATTAATGCATGTATGTATATATGTATGTGTATTACCTGTAACAAACGAGAGACCAGATTACACCAAGGAGACTTGAATATGTGTTGGGATTTCGGATAAGCTTTCTCCAAACCATAATAAGAATAAGCCTAGTCATTACACTAGCAGGAGGCATTTGATGTTTTTTCATTCCATTTGCTTCCACTTCCATATTCTTCTTTTGGCAACTTAAAGGTGACCCATTTATTCCTCCAAATTTTGATCCATATTCTACATCCATCTCACTATTATTTTCCCCTTTCATTCTCTTTGCCGGACTCGGACTCATATTTTCTCTTAATTGGTGCATAGCTGCATTCAAAATATTCATAAATAAACAACTAAAAATAAACATTTTCCAACTCATTTTTATTTCCAAATACCGACAAAAGAATTAGTAAAAAAAGATTATAAATATACATTTGGTCCTTGTATTTTAAAAATTTTGACATTTAACCTCTGAATTTTTTTGATTTGGTGACATTTAGCTCTTCCGTATTTTCCTTATTTTCTTATTTATTTATTTTCAAAAAATTGAAGAATTTCCCATCATTTTACTTATTTAATTTCGACATTTAGCACCCGATCTTCAATTTAATGACATTTAATTAAGCTCATATTTTGATTATTGTTGAGATTCAATATTTTAATCCTAAATGATATTTTTTGATTATTGTATCGTTAATGAAATTTGGAATTTCAAATCAAAATTTTAAAAACTAATTATATGCCAAACAATTAACAAGTTAAAAAAAATGGTAAATTTAATTAGCCAATAAGTGCCCATACCTCTTGAAGCAGCATTTTCATGTGGAAGACAAGATTTAGAAGATTCAATAGCCCCGAAATCAGTAGAAGCAGCTCTATTAACACAATGCCTAAGATTCCCTTCAGACACAGGTGAAGCACTTGAACTCCATACAAACATATGAAGTTCCTTATTGTTGTTATTATTATTATTATTACAACCTCCATTAACATTTCCACTTCCTTCCTTCTTCTTCAATCCAGCACTAGTACTTGAACCCGAAAACATCGGATTCGGAGGCAGATAGTTACTAAACAACTCCCCACTCATACTCCTCCCTCCTCTTTTCTTCCCTGTCTTCATCATTTCCTCGTCAAAATTCGACGTTCGTGGAGTCGCCCCTTTCGACGATTGCAATGAGTATACGTCCCCGTATCCGCCTCCATAGCTGCTCGTGTATCCGTGTTTTGGACTGGCTGTCTTGCTTGCAAACATTGCGTAGAAATCCGTCTGATTAAAACTCGAAGCTCGTGGGGTTGGCTCTCGTGATGATTGCACCGAATAGATCTCTACTCCGGTTAGATTCGAAGCTCTCGGGGTCATTGAAGTCAATGAATTTAGCCCTTGCGATTTATTCATTGACGATACCATTGATGGCGTCGTAGATCTTTTAACGACGACATGAAGTTTCCCATCATCTCCAATTTCTGCATCCGCTTGCAACAACTCCCTCCCGTTGAGCGAAACAACGTCGGAATCAACACGAAACGAGGTGATTGAGCCTGCAGTTTCGGGGAATTGATCGGAGATTAGCAATTTCGCGCCTCGGTATTCGAACATGAAGAGCATTAGAGTGTACCAAATCACACTCTGCAAAACGACGATCTGAACCATAAGTCCGCCGGAGAAATCGCCGTACATGGCTTTGAGGAGCGGGATTCCCATGACGAGAGTGTTTGGTAGAGTGGATAAGGAGAAGAGAGTAATCATCCATTCAAGGCTGCCGCGTTTGCTGAACGCTTGCCAGAGGAAAAGAGCGAAGAGGATGACTAGTTTTTGCAGAGAATCGGCGGCGATGAAACGGTAATTCATCGCGTAAGGATCATTGGAAGAGATGAAGTGGAAAGAGAGCAGTGGAACTGCGAAAATGGCGACGAATCGGTTAATGCCGGAGCATTGATCGGGGGTGAAGATTTTCCACCAGCGGACCGAACCGTAGGCTAACATCATAGCTACATATAATGGAACAATTGCAGCAAGAACATCGTATATGTCCTTGCCGGTAATCATAGCTAAGAAATAAAATTAGAAATTGGAGAGGAGAAGAGAGGGGTAAAGTGTGAAGAAGGGGGGGAATTAATAGAGTGGAGATTAAGAATAAATTAATGAATAGTGAAGTGAATTAATTAGGAGGAGAGATCATGTGAGTTTTGAAGCATAAGTACGTCAGACCAACGTACGAATGAAAACTTGTGTGTAATTGAATTAAGAAAATATTATTAATCAATCAATGGTAATTAAGGAAGGAACGCAAGTAGGGTTTTGTAGCAGACATGACAGCGACAGTAATGAAGAAAGAAAATATTTCCAACGCAGGAAGTTGTCTTTCAGACAGACAGAGAGGATTCTCTCAAGTGGATGGATGGGATGATTTAATTTGGCAAAACCCAAACTTTCATAAATTTTGACTTTGGATCTTAATTTAAGTGAATATGATTACATTTATTAATCTCTTTCTGTACTGTAAGGAGTACTTAATATCTTTTCTTATATACATTAGAAAAAGTCCTATGTTTTTTTTTTTTTTTTTTTTTTTTTTTTTTTTTTTTTTTTTTGTGAATGCCGTGTTTAGCCGTAAGAGATGTCCTAAGTGGTGACGGAGCCAAGATTTTGAGGAGCCAAGACATCAAACTTTAAATTACATGTAAATTACACTACACATAAATTATACAAAAGTTTGTATTCTTTTCTTATTATTTGTAGGGCTTTCTATAAACGAAATGTTGACTACAATCATCCAAAGTGGTTCTGCCAATGCCATAAGGATAACTCATAAGCATATGGAAGCTTATCAGAGTGATTTTGAATATTTGACGTCATTTTAAAATTAGCAAGTCAATTCGAATACAATTCAAGAACTTATACTTGTCATTATCAAGTTAACTTGAATAATTTCATGTTCAAAACCTTTCTAAAAGATCATGTAATTTTGCTTTCTAGGGGGGATTTTCAGTGATTTGAAAGCTTATTTGGCTTTCATCGCATTTGAAAGCATAGTTATATTTATCAAAAATTAAAGTTAACTTATAGGTTGTAGTTCAGTTGGGAAAAGAGAATCATGTTTGAATCCCACTAAAATACAAAAGAAAGAGTGAGGAGCCTTAATTGTGACTAAACCCCAAACATAATTATCTAAATAAATTAAAATTAAAGTTGCGGAGTTAAATGTTATGTCTGAATTAAAGTAGATAAACTAATACAATTGGCAAAAAAAAAAAAATAAAAATTAGTATTACCAAATAAATTAATTATCAGAATGAAAAATAGAAACAAGAAGGAAAAAACATGAATGTGTACATATTATAATATT
Organism: Euphorbia tirucalli; assembly: GCA_039660915.1. Lineage (NCBI taxonomy): Eukaryota > Viridiplantae > Streptophyta > Magnoliopsida > Malpighiales > Euphorbiaceae > Euphorbia > Euphorbia tirucalli. The sequence goes on along the minus strand of CM077634.1, from coordinate 18,879,249 downwards.
TATTTGGATATTAAATGCAAAGCATATGAACCGCCACAGTGGTGGAAGGTGCACATGAGTTAGACAGCCATCAGTGATCTGCGGAAGCATAAAGGATCTTTTCCACTTACAAATTTTATATATATATATATTGCCTTCAACTCGTTTCAATTAATTTATTTAACTTTGCAGTTTAATCTCTAACTGGATATTCATACTATATTAATTGCATTACAGTCTAATTAACTAACATTCACACCGCCTGCCATCTCATCATTTTTCACATTTTATATTATTATCATTTAGACTCTATAATCCCAATCCAAATTATATTGGAAAGATTCTTAAAAAAAAAAAAAAAATCCACTTAATTTTAAAAAATATTTAATTTATTTTTTCAGCATGTGTTTAGGGAAGGCAACTGGTGTATGAACTAGCTTACTTGGGATGATCATATAATTCCAATTGGTATCTGTTTCCATACTCGAGAGATTTGATGAAGATAGAATACGGATTTCTATTCCTCGAGAAGTATATTATAATGTTTGATTTTTTTTTTTAATTATTTTTCAAAAAGTTTGTCTACAACCAAAACTCGATAAGTATTCTACTCAGTAACACGACAGACGTCGACATTTCTAATGGTGCAAAATACTGCACTTCGAATCAACCATAGATAGCGAACTCTAGGGTTTGACACGCCCTCAACCATCCCTAGATTCGCCCTTGAACTTATTAGGGATAAAGGAAAGAGAAACTATAAGAATAAGGGGGAAAATAAAAAATACTTAGCAAAAAAGATTATTGCATGGGTTTTTAGGGTATAACAAAAAAATATAAATTTTTATTTATAACTAATAGAATATATATTCTAGAAGGACGGTAAAATTTTTCAAATAAGAGAGTGAGTTGAAAAATTTTAAGACACCAGAAAGAGGAAAAGTAGGAATAAAGAAAATAGAAAATCCAATTAAAATATAATATTTATAATATGCTACGTTTGTAAATAATAATGTCTTGAGCAATATATATGATATAATGTTAAATAGAAATTAGTATTTTGTAATTATTTCTTAATCTAGAGACACATAAATATCTCTATCCTTGAATGATAAAATAGGTGTTGAGCAGTATTTGGCCCAGCTTTCCACTCATTAGGCCGCTGGTTTACATTAATAATTTACAGCCCAACTTAGCATTTAAACAACTGAAGTGGAACTTACAGCTTCAGCCCAGTTTGGCCACACTCTGCATAAATAATTAATAAAATGAGACATTTTTGCTAGAAATACCACAAATTAAGTTTCAATTAATTTTTTTAAATGCCAATAAATATATGTATAATTTGAGCACCCAATACTAATAACAAACAACATAACAGCAAATGAAGGTGGACTTAGCAGTAAAGAAACAATTCTTGTGGCACTTTCATCTGAGTTCAAATTTTACTAGCATTGTTTGAGTACTTATTAGTATAACGATATGTAAGTTTTCTTGTGAGTTTCTTTCTTCTCCTAAATTTATATATATGACACAACAAAACATAGCCAAAGAGTAGATGTTTTATTTTCTAAGCGTCTATACAACATTGGCCAGGCTATATTTTTAAAACTGTTATGCATAGATATTTTGCTTTATTTTGATAATATCTTTGTGTGTTTTAAACATTTTTTGATTCACACGAAGTGCTTTAGGCTTTTTTTTTTTAACTTGTTTTATCTTGTTTTTAATATATTTTAAAAATCTTTTTTATATTTTTTTATCTTTTTTTTTTCTAATTGATTTTAAATAGTTTTTACACAAACATAATTATTGAGGCAAACCTATTAGTAAGCCAAAAAGAGAAGAAAAATCTAATAAAGAGGTAAATTATATTCATGGTACATAGACTTTATCCAATTTCACAGTATGATACATAGATTCTATTTTACTCAACAAAATACATGAACTTAGTGGTGACCTACCATTGTGTTCTGAATCACCGGTAAATGACTGGTCAACGCGCCATGTCAATGCTTTGATCCTTCTTATGAATGCACGCGGGCCCCATATCACCTGAAAAGACCCATTTGCCCTTCTCTCATTTTTTCCTCCCAAATAATTTCTATTCTCAGTAAATTGTCTTGACATTTTGTCTCTCATTTACTTTTCTTTCTCTCTCTTAAATGTATGAAGACATCCACCCTCTCAAATTCTCTTATCTCTCTCACTCAAAACTTAAAAAAAAATTTCTCTACAACTGCTAAAAACCTCAAATCGAAGAAGCAGACGAATAGGAAAGGGGAAATCGTGTTGCATTTCACGTTTGAACTGGTAAGTGCTTATATTTGTAGGTCTTCTCTTCTTTACTTTTCTTCTCCTTAGCACTATGTTTTCTCTCTATTTGCTTTACTTTTTTTTTTAATTTCGTTATATAGTCTTTGTTTCTCTGTACCTTGTTTTTTCTATCTATTGTCCGACAATATAGAAAATTTTTAATCTGGCCCCATATATATACTGATTGAATATTTTGGTGGTTATAGTTGTGGTGGACCCTATTGTATGAGTAAGAATTGTTATTGTTATTGCACAATAAAGGTTGTGTAGTTGTGGACCACGACAACCAAAGTTAATGACTACAATTGATAGACTATGTAAGTTGGATGTATATTATATTACCTGCACTTTTTGCAAAGATGGTTTTCTTGATTTTGTGGGTAATTAATTTTTTTTTTTCAATTAAACAATTAGAAAGACAAAAGTGCTTATTGTTTGTTAGTATGTGGTGATGTTTTTTATGTTTATATTGTTATGACATGCTTTGTTTGATATAAATAATTTAAAAAGGCTTTTTGTCTATTGTTTGTTGTTTATTTAGGATTTGTATATGTGCATGTGCATTAGTCTCTTTATTTTTATTTTTATTCAGTTGTATATGCATTCTGCTTAAGGAAGCAATATTTTACTAATAGAGTCTGTCTATATTTCATATTAAATGTATGCTTTTAATTATCAGACCCTGAAGATGGTTATTTTACCATAGTAATGCATTATGATAGATTTATGGGGAGCTATAATTATTCATATGGGTTAGATCATTTTTTGTATGGTTGTCACTGGGACAGATTATCTCTGGTTAGAATTGATAATGAGCTGCAGAAGCTAAAATGTACGGGTAACTTTCAATATTATTGGAAAGCTTACAATGTCATGTACCAGCCAGACAAGTTAACCTATTTAGGTGATGACACTGATGTGTACAAGCTTTAATGGGAGCTAAGCACGGGGGAATTGATTTATATGTGAAGAGGTTGAATAAGGCTGAGATTCAAAAGGTCTAAGAGTCATAAACTACTATTAAAAGCAGTGTAGTTATAGAAGAGATAGAGGAAGAGCCTAATGAAGGGCCTTCTGTAACAACAAGGAGGTCTAAAGGGAAGGGCAAGGTGAGTGAGCATCCTTATTTTCTTGAGCATAACATAGGGGATTGGGGTAATAAAAAACAGAATGCTTTTATGGACAATAAAAAAGAAAGAAATGTGAATGAGTCTTTTTTTAATGTTATAAGTCAACCACATGGAATGAGTTTTGATGACAATCAATATGAAATGGATTTTGGTTTGAGTGAAGCATTTAATGGGGATATAACAGATGCATAGAATACATCAACGTTTGACCCTAATCATTAGCCAAATATGGATCAAAATGGTAGTATTGCAGCTAATAGACATACTGGTGGTAATACAGAAGATGTATAGAATACATCAACTTCTGACCCTAATCATAAGCCAAATATGGATCAAAATGGTAGTATGACAGTTGATGGACATACTGGTGGTAATGCAAAAAAAGATGTAGTAGAATTTCATGACCCTGATTATGTGCTAGAAGATGGTGATGACGATTTAGTTGATGGGGTTGAGAATGCAAGAACTGGACCAGAAACTAGATCAAAAGGAAGGCCTAAAGGTAGTGCTGCTGAAGTTAGAAGTGGAGGATTTGACACATAAATGAATTTTGAAGTGGGAAACAATTCCTCAGATTATGGTGATTTCGATGCTCTTTACATAGAATCTAACTCTGACAATAAAAGAAGGACAAGATATCCATAATTTGATGCACAAAGGGATATATAAGACCCTGAATTTAGAATTGGAATGTTACTCACTAACGGGGCTGAGTTTGAAGAAGCTTATAGGAACCATAGGATTAACATTAGATTTCAGATATGGTTTCCTCGGAATGAAACAAAGAAAATTGAAGCAGTTTGTAAAGGATTTGCAATTCAAGAAAGCAAAAAATGTCTATGGAGAGTATATGCTTTAAGACTAGTTACATAGGATGAAAGTAACCATACGATGCAGATTAAAAGTGGTGAATTTAAACATCTTTATGGCAAAGTCCATAGAAATTTCCATCTAACTTCAAAGTGGATTGCACAAAGATATTTGGAAGTATTTAGGAGTGATCTAGATTGAAAGGTCCAGCTTCTTCATTAGAAGTGTGACACCCAACTCAAAAATATTTTAACCTTTATACTCCTCCTAACATTTCTCTTTACACCCAAAAATATTTTTAATATCCAAATAAATTCCTCGTTGACATTAATCTACAAATTCTAATATAGAATATTCTTATATTAATGCATCAATAAAATTATATATAAACCAAAAACTCGAAAAACGGAGGTTGTATGGGAAAGAATTGAGTTTGAGAAGGGAGAGGAAGAAAGAAATGGTTATGAGTTGATGGAGGCAGAGAAGTCTCTAGCGTTTTCCCCTCTTTTTTCTATCTGCTCTTCTTTCTTTCTTTTATATATAATTTTTTTTTTTTGTAAAATACCTTTCCTATAAAATTACTAATTTGCGCTTAAGTAATATATTTTTAAATTTCTAAATTCCTCCACATCACTTTTGATTCCTTTCGATTATATCCTTACTGCGTATATAGTTTTCACCCCCAAAACTTTCTATTTTATTTATTTATTTATTTCATTTTTATTATAATTCCTCAAATAATTAATGGGATAACTAATTTATAATTTTGAGGCTTTCTTCTTTATATACATATATTTTTAAATTAATCATAATAATATTAAAGACAATATTGGAAATCAAAATTTACATATAAAATTTCAGGATATTACAAGAAGAACCAAAAGCCTTATTGTTGGTACAATGAAAGCATATAGAGCAAAAGGATATGCACTTGAGAAGATGGAGATGAGAAGACCCAATATGATTATATTTACAGGTATGTTTTTCATTTACGTATTTATAGTATATTGTTAAATTTTATAAAGATTTTAAGGATAAATTTTATGGGTATATATTATTTTGGGCTGACTTATCTATATGCTTATAGATATAGGGCTGAGCTACTAAGATCTAATCCTGGTACTACTGTGAAAGGGAGATGGAAAGATGGTAGATTTATTGTTGTATATGTTTGCCTACATGCATTGAAGATGGGATTCAAGGCAGGTGTAGGCATCTCATTTCCTTGGATGGATGTTGGCTAAAAAGCTTGTATAGAGGAAAACTTCTTTCAGCTGTAGGGATTGATCCAAATGATTGCATATTTCCTATTGCATGGGTAATTATAGAGACAAAAAGCACTAAAACTTGGACTTGGTTCTTAGAGCTTCTTGCTGTTGATTTAGATATACATAACAATCAACATTGTACATTCATGTCGGACAGACAGAAGGTATGATTCTTAATGTTAACAACTATTATTCAGTTTTGATTTTTACATGCCATTAAACTATGAACAAAATTTCACCAACAAGTGTATGACTTATTTTATCATACATAAAGATATACCTTAAGCTTAGAAGCATAGTCACAAAAAAGAGAAGAGAAATTCTTGTCAAGCATAGTCATTATAAACAAGTGTAGACATTCTTGTCTGTACTGATTGTATAGTCATCAAAAAAGAAGAGAAATTTAATCCGTCCAAGAGATTCTCAAGATTCTTTTATGCTAATAGACTATTATTGTTGTTTCACTTTTAGTATCTTTCTCAAGCTCCAGCACCTCTTTAATTTCATAGAGATTGAGACTATAGAAAAATTTGACGTCTTATTAGCGTTAACAATAATTAATTGTCATACATTTTTGTTGATATGAATATTTTTTAGGGACTGATAAATGCTGTTGAGAACCTATTTTTTGAAGCAGAACATAGACTTTGTGTTAGACACATGTACACTAATTTTAAGGGGAAATTTAAAGGGAAAGAATTAAAAGACCTACTTTGGAATACAGTAAAAGGACCATATCAAGCAAAATTAGACAAGTAGCTAGAGAATATTGAAGAAAAATGTCTTGAAGCTAGAGAATGGCTTAAAGAGAGACCATAAAAGCATTAGTCTAGAGCTAGCTTTATAGATAGGAGTCAGTGTGACATGCTATTGAACAACTTATGTGAGTGCTTCAATAAATACATTTTGAATACTGGGGACAAAGGCATCATTACACTCAGTGAAATGATCAAAGTCAAATTGATGAAAAGAGTCAAGTCAAAGTATGATTCAGTAAAGAATAACCCTTGGAAATGGTGTCCAAAAATTCTAAAGAAATTACTAAAGAATAGTGAGTTTGCAATGCATTTTGAAACAACCAAATCAATGGACTAGGAGATCAATGTGTGATAGATTTAAATGGCCATACTTGCACTTGTAGAAGATGGCAGTTGACTGGCATACCATATATTCATGCAATTGCTATAATAATTGCTCAAAATGAGAACTCGATAGATCATCTTGTAGAATGTTATTCATTTGAAACATATTTGAAGGTGTATAGCTTTTTATCGAGCCTTATCAGTGGCCAGTTATTGAAGAAGTTGTTCCTCTTATTCCTCCCTCTCTAGGTAAAGTTAAAAGAGGAAGAAGAAAGCAAGAAGAAAGGAGGCTGAAGAGTTAGAAATTGCAGCTACAAGAGGTAAATTAGGGAGGAAAGGGAATACATGTATGACATGTAGCATGTGCGGTGGGAGAAATCACAACACTAGGATATGCATAACAACAAATATACCAACACAGCTACAGGTATTTATATTTGTGCCATTTTGTATGAATTTCAATGTTATATGTGTGTATTAACTATTTTTAGTTTGTTGGGTTCAGCCAAAGAGAAGAAAAAGTTGAATTACAAGTGCTTCAACTTCAAATGGAGGAAGTGCAACAAGGGGAGGTAGATCTACAATCGGTGGTAGAGCAACAAGGCGAGGTAGGGCACCAAGGGGAGGTCGAGCAACAAATGGAGGAAATGCACCGAGAACTAATAATCCACCTCATACAGTGAGGTGGATGATGGATGTAAGTTATAATGTTCTTTCTTTGGTACATATTGACACATGCATTACATTATTATGTTGTGAAATCTGCCATAAAAATGTTCTTTCTTTAATTAATATTGTTTCCATTTTGACAGATAATTAAGAAGAATTAAAGATTTGGTTGCTTTTGTTTAGTATATATTGATAGATCAAACAAAAAAGTAACAATAGATGTTAGTTTACTATCTTAATTTAGCATATGTAATTTTGTATTTTAAGGTTAATTAAGGAATTTCTTCTTGACCTTCATTGTGCTTTGTGTCATTTTGTATAAATCTCAAAACATCCGTAGCTCTTAAGTTTCATTAGATTTACATTTGAATCATGATTTTATTTGTATGTTTGGTCAATTCTTTGCTTTTCTAAACCAATTACAACCTTCAATAAGTTCATATATGCTTTTTTATGGTTTAAATATGTATTATCATGTTTTTTTTTTGGTTTAAATCTGTTTATTTATATCATTTAGGGGTCAAGCCAAACATTTGTAACCTCAAGCCAAGGTGCAAATTATCCACAGGCTTCAAGCATTCCTACATATTCTTCCTAGCATTCAACTGCTGCTGCATCTTTTTCCTATCCTGTAAATGTTCCTCTATCTTTTTCACAGGCTACATCAGTTATTGCATCTTCTGAACAACATATTTAGACCAGCAATATAATTGAGCCTGAGCCAAAGACTAATAGGAGGCTTGTCACTCGCAGGACTTCTATAGCAGCTCCAAGAAGAAGATGGACATGATTATATGTTGGCTGATTGATATTTTGTCCTTGTTTTGAATATTATGTGATTGAACATTGAACTTGTCATTTTGGGTTTTTTTTTGTATGACAGAATGTATGTATTCTGTTCAGACTTGATTTTGGCTCTCATTATCTTTTGTTCCTTAAGGACGTTAGAATATTACATTTAAATGTGTTGGACAACAATGGCAGGGAAATATATTATTAAGTCTCAATAGTGTTGTATTTTTTGTTCAATTTTAAATTAAAATTGTTTTTCTTTCAGTTTGGTAGATTTAGTTGCTTAAGCAATGGCAATGCCTTTTTTTTTTTCTTAATCAGTGGCTTTAAAATGCCAGAAACATTTTCTCAACCCATAATTGATTTTTGCAGTTTTAAGTTTTAATTTAATATGCATCTTATAGCAGTATAATCACCCAGCACTTAAAAAATATAGGCTGAGAGCGAGAAAGTGAATAATTTGCAAATGAATCTATCAACAAGTTCTTTTTTTTAATGGTCGATAACAGCAGTATAAGAAAGAAATGATGAAGAAGCCAGCACAAAAAGGGAAGAAAAAGAAATGCAGAATGTGGCAAATACTGGCATATTCCTTAAAAAAAAAACTCAAAAAAAGCATAAAAAGAGCAGATAAGAAGTATCGGATCAATAAAGGCCCAAAATTTCCACTTTTAAATTCATCCCTTTTTCTTTTAGTAAATAATAATAATAATAAAAAAAATATATCTCAATTCCGATATATATTCCAGCACTTGCAAATTTCACTTCAAGAAACAAGAAAACTAAAATGGCGTTTTCATCCAAACCCATCTTTCTCTTTCTCTTTTTCCTCCATCTCTCCTTCGCCAGTAAGTTTCACTTTTCCCCTCTTTTCTTGTTTCAGTCAATGGCTATTTAGAAAGTCCCACTGTACGGAGCCAATCCAAGTGTCAGAGAAATTTAGGTTTCTAGCAGTTGAAGAGAAACTTTTTTAAGTTTTCAGTGAGAGAGATGAGATTGAAAGGTTGAGAGGGTGGATTTCTTCATATATTTAAGAGAGAGAAAGAAAAGTAAATGAGAAAGAAACTGTCGGGAACATTTACTGAGAATAGATATTATTTGGAAGGAAAAATGAGAGAGAGATGGGCAAATGGGTCTTTTAAGGTAATATGAGACCTGCGTGCATTCAAGAAAAGGATTAAAGCGCTGACATGTCGCATTGACTGGTCATTTACTGGTAATTTAGACCACAATGGTAGGTCACTACTAAGTTTATGTATTTTGCGGACTAAAAATGAAGTCTATGTACCATATTGTGAAATTAGATAAAATATGTGTACTATAAATATAATTTACCCTCTAATAAAGTAGCAGCTTCATGAAATGGATTAGAGTTTGATCAAGTAAGCACAAAAAGTCAAAAAGTAAAACCAAAACATATAAATGCATAAAGTGAATGAACACATGCACCGAAATTATTCCTAAATATTCATAGTAAGCTATTAAAATGAAACAATTGCCGAAAACTATTAAAATAAAAAATGGATTACAACTATGGGCAGCTATGGTTGAAGGTTTGATTAAGTTGGAATGTATAATTTAGGCATAATCCATCCAGCGCTCCTCTAATTATCAAATCCGCCCTCTAATCTCAGTAATTATGTGTTTGTTTTAGGAGATTGGACCTCTCTCCAATTCCCTAAAACAAGCACAACCTTATGGCCTATTTGGTTGGAGAAAATAGAGAAAGGAAAAAAAGAATTTACGGATTACGAGGAGGTGTATTTAGACATACACAAATTATTTTCTTCCGCTCTAACTAAACATAGCATTAAAGTGTAGCATATGGTCTCTCTCCCCATGTGGCAATGCGCATTACTTTGACTAGGGGTGCACACGGTAGGTTAAGCGGTCTACGTAGACTTTTACAAACGGTTAACCGATTGAATTTTTTTTTAATTTACTAACCATACACTGTCCCTTAAATTCGGTTAACCATTAGTTGGTTAACCATTAATTTCAGTCGGTTAACCATTTACTAAATAGATATTATGATTTTGCTAAATTTATAATATTTGAAACCTCAATTAAATAGACCATAAATCTCAAACGTAAAATAAAAATATAAAATTACATACTGTAGTCTTAATTATTAATTAAAATAACATTTTAACATAAACTCCAATAATTAAAACATTAATAAAAAAAAGTTTTCCAAACATAGAAATTGTTATACAAGATCAAACATTAACTAATGAAATTGTTCTTCGCTGTTCGTTTTTCAGTGAGTGTAAAATTAAGAATTGAGAGAATATGAGATTGGAAGGGAGTGACTGAAACTACTTGGTGTTGTATAGTAAGGAAGTAAAATAACATCGAAGGCCCAAATGTTTTACTTATTATATATATATATATATATATATATATATATATAATTACATAATTTTTTAAGAAAAATATTTGTAAAGAGTCGGTTAACCGTGAGTCCATATGGACTGTCGGTGTAAAAACTTAAATCTAAACTGTAACTGTTAATTTTTAAAAATAAAAACCGTATATTAGTCCATTGGTTTCGGTTTCGATTTCACGATTTTTTGGTTTTTTTTTTTTTTTTGTACACCCCTAGTTTTGACATAGGTGCGGCTACCACAAAAAAATTTAATTTTGATTCATTTGACCAAATTTATTAATTTGACTCAATTAATTATTTATTTTAAATGAAAAAGAAGAGACATCAATGTTAACATTTTTAATTTGACTCGATTTTTATTTTAAATGACCAAATTTATTAATTTGACTCAATTAATTATCTGATTTATTGTTCTTCCTCATCATCTCAATTCGTCATCGTTCACCGGTCACCACCATCTTCCTTTTTGATCGCTCATGTCTCCATCTTCTTTGCATCATCAGTACTATTCTTCATCTTTCTTTCAATCCCTAAAAAAAATCCAGCCGTCCCAATTTTTGATTCTACCATTTTCAATATTGATCCCGGGCTTCTACTTTTTATGTGGTTCATTTTTTTTTTCTATTTGTGGTTTGTTAGCTATTTTATTAGGTATGACAATCAATACGGATTTCGAGAGTAATCGGTCCTTATCAAACACTAATTAATGCTCCTACACGTAACTAGCTAAAAAGGTAGAAATCATGAGTGAAATTTAAAAATTAATTACGGGTATGGTACGAGTATTTCCCTTAGACAATGATACAATTTCCCTGTTACATATGATAAGATTATGTATTTTCTAAACAATTATTTATTCCTAAATGTTTTATTCCTTTAGATTTATAAGAATTTGAATATAAATTATTTGTTTAATATATGTTGTATCAATATCAGTGATTGAATTTATCAAATAGTTAATTTTAAAAGTGGATTTATGCTGAGCATACAGAAAATTCAATAAAAAAAAAAAAAAAGAAAAGAAAAAATTCATGCATTTTTAATATATAATGGTTTAAATTGTTTACCTGAAAAATGATTTTTGATTTTATTGAGAGAAACATAAAAGTTAAAGTCGGAAAATTCAAGTTTCCATTTTAGTTAGTGCAAGCAAAGCCAAGCAGCGAAGCAGCAAAATGCACTAACTAAAATGGCAACAGACCGTCACACTCTCATCACTCTCTTCTTTCTACTCTTCTTCCTCTTCACCATTTTCCTTTTCACCAAACGTTCTCTCGAGCCTTCTCTTTCTCTTTACAGAGATTTCTTCCCTCAAATCAGTCTCTTCCTTTCCACACCTGATTCCACCGATGGTTACTCACTCAATAACCACCCCTTTTCTTCTCCAATTTCTCAAACCCAACCCACAGATTCCCAAATCACTGCAGTTTCTGTTGAAGAAGGGAATAAAGGCCTAATTTTTGATTCCGACCTTGATGGAGCACCCGCATCTCCATTTTCGTTCAACACCACGATCGGTTCCAATGTCGTTGTTGAATCAGTCTCTGTTGAGAACAAGGAAGGTCCAGTTTCTTCTTCCGAATCAGAATCGGTTGTCAATTTGGTTGACAATGTTCCTGATGAGTTGATTGAGAATAGTAAAAATTGTGATCTGTACATGGGCACCTGGGTGAAAGACGAAAACTACCCCATTTATAAACCAGGCTCTTGTCCTTACGTTGATGAGGCTTTTGATTGCCAAATTAATGGAAGGAACGACTCCGACTATCTCAAATGGAGGTGGAAGCCTGACGGTTGTGATCTTCCCAGGTGTGTCATTTTGTATTTCGATTGTTTCTTGATTATCTTGATACTTTTTTGGGCTTTAACAAATAGGATTTGTTTATGATTTATTCTCGAGCTAATTCTGTTGATTTTTTGAGGGAAATAGAAAATGGATTATATAAGTAAACATCACAAACCTAGGAGTGAAATGGAGGCAATTTAAGAAATTCAATTGAAGATAAGTTAAAAAAGAGTGCCTAGCTAATGAGATTTACTGAGCCAGCAGAACTTGTAGGTTCACAAATAATGAAATGCAGCTCAATGATAGATAATCAATTGTTCAAAAACTTGGCAAGTGGTAATGCAAAATTTTAATGGACCTGTAAGTGGGTTCTTGCCTTGTTCATGTCATCTTTTCTGGCATGATATAGCCTTTAAGAAATTATCAGTAGGCACTGGAACATTATATATCCAAATGTAATACGCGACAGAGCATGTGAAGTTGAGACCTTTGAGCTGAAACTACAAGAAAAGGTCGCTTAGGGTGCTTTAATCAAACTATGCTTCCTCTCAATAGTGGGAGGGGCTCAAAATGCATTTGCATTTTTTTTTTTATCAGAGATCAATTCAGAGTTCAGACTAAAAAAAAAAAAAAGAGGCATAATTTAGAAGAGGAATTATATTGAAGCTCTTTAATCAGTCTTGGTTTCACAGTTTGCAATTTAATGAGGAGCCAAGCAACTTAGCACCATTAGAAGGATATTATATATTTATTTCTACAGGTCATAGATTATGAATAGTTGCATACAACATAAAAACTTGGGCAAAAGTATGAATAAGGACACAACATAAATTACAAACAATTTTGTTTGTGGCTTCCTAGGCATCAGTGAAAAGTATATAATTATGATCAATTCTTCTTTATTTGTCAATTAGTAACTGGCTCACAGCATCTGAAAAAGACAGGATTCAGGGTTATCCATCTGATTCTTACAAGTTATGGAAATTTGGCTTGAAAAGGTGTCTATTATGTGATTTTGTCATGGTTTTCAAAGTTGAAGTTCCTAATTTGAATGTGCTACACAAGTTAGAACCTATGAGACTTGCACCTTTTGTGAGTTAACTGTTGCTACATTGAGGGGTTATAGAAAAATAAAATCGTATTCAAGTTTGTTTGGGATAGAACATATGTATACTTGAGGTAAGGTGATAGCTAGTTTTATGGCTGGCTTCATGAATGGGCTACGAAACCAGCCAAATTTAATAAGGATACGAAATAGGAATAATTGTTCATTGGGAAAGAGGAAGCATATTATGAAAACATGCCTTCAAACTTAAACAAAATACTCATAATTCGATTATCTGGCCTGAGGCATGAAAGTATTTATAAGACTGGGCTGAAGTTCCTTGAAGAGAAGTAACATTAAAATAGAAAAATTCTTATCTAACTGATAGTCATTGGCGACGAATAATCCGCTGGCTGTCTCAGATAGCAGGAGAGAAAACATTTTTGGCTTGGTTACGTTTGTATTGTGTTTGCTGCAACTGTATATTTTATTTGGCAGGCACAAAATAGGTGTGTTTTTCAGGGGATTCAGCCTGATGTTCAGGCTATTCTTGGGGTTATTTCATTTCATGTTAAGCTTAAGTTGGGTTTTGTGATTGCGAATTCGAGTCATAAGGCATAACTGGGATGTGTAGTCCTAATTGGGCCTGTTTTTGTAATCGTTGTTCTGCAGTTTTTCTTGATGAAATTGAGTTTACTTATAAAAAAAAATTCTTCTCTAACACTAACAAACAGATTGTTTAATGAGAAAGATTATAATAAAAGAAAATCTAGTAATATTTTAAAAAAGTTCAGTTCTCCATATGCTATGTGAAAATAATAATATTAATTTTCTTTTTACATAATTGTTTTTTCCTAAAACGTCCTGTCCTTTAAAGATTAATTTTCTTGATTGTGTTTCATTGCTAGTCACGCCACTTTACATCACTTACTGAGTTTATGAGACTTTCATATGATACACTTCATGGGTCATGTGAATCTGAATAGCTGCCGCACAAACAATCTATTCTTGAAATAATTCGTAACTCAGAGACCAAGTCTTTTGCTTTCATATTATTACAGATGTCTAGCTCTAAATTCATACAAACCTTTGCTTAACGTGTTCAGATACTTAATGTATCAGTTTAGAACCTTCCCTCAGGACTTAAGGACAAGGCTCATGGTACCTTAGTCGGGGAGAGTCTGGCTCCCCTCGTGAAGTTTTGTGCCTTAATGACATTGTTTTCACAAAGAAGAGGAAGAGTTCTCTGTACCTCCATCCACGTCATTTCTAGTTAGAAAACAAAAAAGGGAGAAGTAAAAGATGAACTGAAGTTTAAATATGATTATGCTATTGAAAGGCAAAAGTATCATGCCAACATCCACTCTAAGTGTCTGGTCAAAACCAATAGCAAAGGCAAAAACATCTTTTCTTTTGAGGGCCGATACTGATTTGCCACTTAGAGATTAGGAGGATATTCATTTTCAAGAAGAAATTGGGGAGTGATCAATTTGCATATGATGCTAATGATGAAGAGGGAAGAGATCAAATAAATCTTGATGGCGTGTAATTGTCTTACAGTTACTTTAGGGATTTTGGTATTTTAATAGGAATCAGTTCAAATTTCAAGTACTTTTAACATCTTCATTTTAATAATTTCAACAGCTAAGTTTTTTCCCGGCTTTATTTCTCATTTGTTACCTCAACTTTCATTAAGCGACTTTAAGGAAGTTTTTGCGCTTATCAGTTATCACTTTATATTCCCTGCAGATATTCCTTTCACACTATTCCTTGGGTTTTCCTGTCATTGCATTTACCAAATAACCATGATTCCCTATCTGTGAATTCAAGAATCACATTCTTCATCCCTCTGAAATATTTATGATTTGAGCATTCCATTTACTGCCCCTCCCCTACTTGAATTCTCCTTTGTTATTGCACACCATATGAACCGTTAAAGATAGCTTGTTCCTCTCTTGATTTCTCTAATTGCTTTCAAATCTGTCATTGGTCTTCAATGCATTCCTTTATTTCCCAGTCATTCTAGGATCCAAACCCTTCATAGATCATACTTACCGAACTACCAGTTGTACTTTTTATTGAAATTAGAGCAGCTTAGGAAGATCAGAAAGTGGGCGAGTCCTACAAGTTTCTGGTATGGAGAAACATTAGAAAAAATGAATAGATACTAGCTTAGAAGGTAATAGAATTAGTTATCAGTTTATGTTTGTGAGTCTCTGTAACAGTGTAAATGAGAAGGATCATATTTTATTGATTGGCAAGGAGGAATCCATGTTTTCACTCCAATTGGTCGGGATTAAGACTAGTTGTTACTGTTGTATACTTAACAAACCTGAAACCTTTGCCTACATAGTAGATATAACATTTACATCTGAATGCATGTAGTATTTGCGCTTACATAACCAATTTGGAGAGACTGCAATTCTCGTATGGATTAACTTTGCACTTCTAGTTTTAATGCAATGGACTGTTGTAGGTTCAATGCAAGAGACTTCTTGGAAAGATTAAGAGGTAAGAGGCTGATGCTGGTTGGAGACTCCATGAACCGGAATCAGTTTGAATCAATTCTCTGCATGCTTCGAGAAGGTCTTTCGGATAAGGACAAAATGTATGAAATATATGGCCATAAAATAACAAAAGGAAGAGGCTACTTTGTCTTCAAATTTGTGGTAATTATTTGTCTTTCAGTAACATAATCTTGTTGCATCTATTGCATAGGTAGATGTAGGTAGATCATAAAAGACTGCTGGAAGTTTTGTGCAACATGTTACATTAATTTTACCATTAAGACAAGACACTTCATCAATCTTTTCTTCGTGTTTTCTCTTATTTATGTTGATGGGAAAATGCCACCTGTTTAACATCTTTGATTTCGATCAAATTAATCTTGACATAGTATAGATCAGGCATTACTGAAGTGAAAGTTACATGTTCTTGGCAGGACTATAACTGTTCGGTGGAATTTGTAAGATCACATTTTCTTGTGAGGGAAGGGGTTCGAATCAACGGACAGGGAAACTCAAATCCAACTCTATCCATTGATCGAATTGACAAGTCGTCAGGCCGGTGGAAGCGAGCAGACATTCTTGTTTTTAATACGGGACACTGGTGGGTCCATGGAAAAACTGCCCGGGGGTATGCCAGCTAACTTTTCTTCTCTCTAAGTAGTTTTGTAAAACTAAAAATCATACATGTGCAGATGGTCAAGTTCATAAATATGCAGATTGTACTTTTTCTTGATATCTAGTTTGCTTTTAGTTCCAAATACTGAACCTCCCAAAACAATGTAACAGATATTGTTGAGCAATGCAGGAAAAATTACTATAAAGAAGGTGATTATCTCTACCCAAAGTTTGATTCCGTTGAGGCATACAGAAGGGCTCTGAAGACTTGGGGAAAGTGGATAGATGAGAATATTGATCCTGCAAAGCAGTTGGTCTTCTACCGTGGATATTCATCTGCTCATTTCAGGTATATCCCTGCGGTAGTACAGACCACAAGGAAAACTAAATAGGAAAAAGAATATGGCTAACAAATGGAGAAGCACAGTGAACTTAAGGGTAGAAGTCCAAATCACACTCTTGGCAACTTAGGACAAACTAAGTCCACACTAATTTTTATGGTCAAATAATCTTCTCACCTTTCATTTTATGACCAATATAGTCTAACTTGCGAGTTGAATTAGGATTAAGTAAATACTGAGTCAATTCATCAGTTGGACTAAATTAATAAAAATATAAGTCAAAAATGATAAGTCAACTCAAGGATTGTTTGGTCTCAAGTTCATTGGACTTTTTCTTCTTTTTTGACTGTTTCGATGATGTTCAACCGGTGGTTTAACCAAATGTTATTTTTTTGAAAAAATATTATTCAATTACAAATATTATTAAGGTCTGGTTCTACTGACCGGTTCGCAGGTTTATTTGGCCGGTTTTTACGAAAACTGGAAATTTTTTTATCACACCAACCGGACCCATGACAGGTTCGCTGTTGAACCGGCCGTACCGGTTGGTCTGGTCCGGTTTTGATATATTGGTAAGTTTTACTTCTGTCCAAAAGCTTAACTAGATCAGCGACAGGGTCAATTGGGTGAATTTTGGTTCGTGAGGTCAATTTGTCCCACAAATTTGTGTATAATTTTGGATTAAACTTTTCTACAGTTTGGTCGTTGGCTTTTTTTTGACAATTCTCTCCATAATGGCATGTGACAGCATCAGAAATTGATGTATAAAAAAAAATCAGGACCAAAATATGCTGACACGTTCCTGTTGTACAAATTTGACTAGAAGTGGTCAGTTGTGCTGGTAAAGTTCTTCTCAAGACCAAATTGATCCTCTGTGCCAAATAGAGGATCATATTAACCCTTTGTTTGTTTCTAGATAGATCTGACTAATCAACAGTAGCTTTACTGTCTATGAACTAGGGTCACACTATGCAAAATTAGGCAAGGAAAAAAAAGTGGACAATCGCGTATTTGAATTAGTAGTTTGTTGGGAGGATTAATGGCCATGTAACATCCACGGAACTCCCCTTTAACCACTAAAATATTAGAATGGAACACTTGCCTCCTGTAGTATCACAATCTGGGTCAATGTCACGCTATTTTATAGAATGTGGTGTATTTTATATAGAAATCACTATATCTTAACTAAGTTTTATGCAATTTCTGTTGGATTTATGAAAATGTAATATATTGTGTAGTTCATTGATTTCTCTTAAAAGACAATTGGTATGAAACAGGGTGACATTTAGTGGGAGCAAATGTTCCACCCTAATAGTCGGTAGAAGGGGTATTCCGTGGATAGTACAGGGGGCAAAAGGGTCTTTTAATCCGTTTGTTGAGATGTTTAAAGTTTTCTTATTTCTTTATTGAATTACTTAGCAAAATAATGAATGATGAAACAGGGGTGGAGATTGGGACTCAGGAGGGTCATGTAATGGAGAGACAAGACCAGTATTGAATGGGACCATACTCAATAACTATCCATTGAAAATGAAGATAGTAGAGGAAGTGATTAAGGGAATGCAGACAAAAGTGAAACTGTTAAACATAACAAGGTTGACTAATTTCAGGAAGGATGGACATCCATCTGTTTATGGTAAAAATGTCAAAGTTTCAATGAAGAAGGTAAAGCAAGACTGCAGCCATTGGTGTCTTCCTGGGGTTCCTGATGCATGGAATGAGCTCATCTATGCTTCTTTGGTTTTTGGACAAACATTCCCTGCCTAGACCACGAACTAGTCACATTTTTTTTCCATATACAGGATGCAATTTTGATAGTATATATATGTCGATCTTTTTTACATATAATTTCACCATTATTATTTCTGATTTTTTTAGTTAAAATTAAGTTATTTTAGTTCATAAATGTCAGGTCGTATTTTTTTTTAAAGAAAAACTAAAAAAAAAAAAACAACACTTTTGGTGATTTCTTGTATTTGCAAGCAGAGAAATGTGACGACTCTGGTAGTTTGAGACTCTTGGGAAAAAAACGAGGAAAAACTTGACTATATATAGTTTGATTCTGTGATGATTGATTTGTCATCAAGTCAATCATATCATGTTAATTAGTAAAACTTAACAATTTAATATGTTACAGCAACAAATAAATTTAACGAGTCAATATGATACGGTAGTATATAAAGTCGATGAGTCAAATTAGAAAGATTAATATTAAATTCTTTGTTTTGTTATTGGTTTAAAACCCCCTTTTTTTTTTTCTTACACTACTTGCAAATATACTAAGTTAAATGATTTTTTTTTTTTTTTCAATTTTGAATAAATTTATAGAAGATCTCAAAGTATTAGATGATATAATGGGTAAATTGTGAACTTTGGGTCAACCTTTAGAAAAAAATTATAAAAGTTTAATGTGTTATAGATAAAATGTAAAATGTTCGTTAGAATTAAAATTTAGTATGATAAATAAGTTTCTTCGTCTAAAAATAAAAACCTAATTTTTGATGAAGGAGAACATCATAGTAATTCATTAGGGTAATCTGAGTATTTGAAACTAATGCAAGAATTTTTTTTATTTTTATTTTTTTATTGTTTAGTGGAATAAAATCAAAATAAAGAAAGGTTAAAATTAATGTAATAAAAAAAAAAAAAAAAAGAGAGAGAGAGAACATACTAGTGTAGTATTTAACCATCCAGGAAAATATAAATTATTTATCCTATTATTTATCAAATTAAATAAAACATATAAAATGAAGGCAAAGAGTAAATTTATCAATTATTATTTGTATAATTGAATCCTTAAATTTGAATATAATTATTCCAGTACGTACGCCCTCACATTTATGTAGATATTGTACTATATTAAATGACTCAATTTCAAATTTATTTTACTAATTAGTCTTCGATTTCATAATTGAAATCTATTGAATTTAGTTTTTTCTTTTCTTTTTTTTTTTTTAATTTTTTTTATTTTTGTCAACCTTTACTGTGAGCTTTTATTAGTCTGTGTTAGTAACGACTTTCAAATATGGAAAAAGAAAAAGAAATGTGACGTCAATATTACAAACGAGTAAAGTCCAAGGCATTAAACTTTCATCTAATCTAAATTCAACAATGATGAAATGACATATAATAATAATAATAATAATAAAAAACGTTTAATAACGGCAAAAAATAATTACAGTGACACCCATTTAGACTTTCAATCATAGAATATATGAATTTTGATGTTTAAGACTAGTACCGTAATATCGATAAATCCATATTTCATAAACTAATAATCGTGATTAAATATTAAATTTTGTAAGATTACATTTAAGCTAAAGTGTTAACATGATTGATAAATTTCGATAAATAAATGTATAAGAGAATAATTTTTAAAAATTTTCTTAAGATTCAATGGAATATATAAAGTAATAAGTAAGTGTAAAATTATATATAAAATTAATGATATTAAATTGTTTTCTAGGCAAATTCGGAAATTGTACTCTTTGTTGATATTATTTTTGCTGCTGATTTGTGTTAATGAAGCTATCATTTCATTTATTAAAAAAAAAAAAAAAAATTTCTAGGCAAATTCTTTTTTTTTTTTAAATCATGCTCTTTGCTAAAATATTCATTTAATATTGTCAATTGTTTGTTTTTGCATGCAGATTACTTCGGTTTCAACGTTATTTTTTTCAAGACATAGACTTTCACTTATATTCTTTTCACATTGCATCATATTATTTCTTATTCTTTTCACATTGCATCATATTATTTCTTATTCTTTTCACATTGCAACATATTATTTATTTATTTATTTTTTTGATATCTTGGAGAAACATATATATCGTAAAACATTATAGTAAAATCTGAATCGTTATCAACTCGGATACTCATAACCTTTTAAATCATTTATTAGTCTAGAGTAGCTAAGACTCCGCTTGGAATAAATGAATTCTTCAAAATTTTGAGAAATTTATTTTCAATTCTAATTTTTCGTGCTCGGAATGAACAAAGTGAGGAATTAAACTCTTATAATTGAATTCTGTGGAATTCAACATGTCTTGAGCTAAGTTCATCAAAATAGGTAGAATTTGCAAATGAATTTCATGCTTATGTAGAGAAATATTTTGGGACAATTTCACCCCACTACACTTTTATTTTAATTTTATAATTTTCATATAAAATTTTTTGTTGGTTAATATTTTTCAATATTGATTCTAAATAATAATCCATTATTATTTTACTTTTATTTTTTAGTTGATTATATTTTATTTTATTTTAAATATTGTGAAGGATAAGAAAAAATTAAAAAAAAAAAATTTCCTTTGGATTGTATATAAAAACGAATTAAGATTGCTTGAATTAATGGTAACAATCTTTAGTCACTTATGTTGAGTTTCAAATTTTATTTTTAGCGTACACAAAATTAATTTATAGAAAAGTCATTTAAGAAGTGCTTGAATAGCCTCAAACTAATTATTTAGCCAATAATAGAAAATATAATATGATAAAAAAATATTTATATCCAAATCTAATAATAAATTGTTTAAATAAAAAATTATCATTAATTAATTTATATTTTATACAAAATTAATTAATTGGTTACTTATCATAAAAATTTATTAATAAGGACAATTCAGAAAATAAGCACAAATGAAATACTTTTATTTATTTATTCCAAGCATAAAATTTATAGAATTCATTTCAATTCTATCATGTAAGTTATTTCATTTCAAGCAGTAGAATTCATTTACAATTGAATTTCACATGAAATAGATTTACAGATGAATTCTATATATGTAGTTCATTGATTTCAAATGGAGCCTAAGAGTTTCATTTTTATAGAAATAATTCAAAATCTGATTAATATGCATGGTATATATAAATTAGAAATTATTAATATATTAATTTCTAGAAAATAATATTTTTTTATTGTTAACAAGAATATTATTTTAATATATATAAAACATAAAAAATAAAATAGTAACGTGATGGTGTTGATTTCTTATTTATTTTCGAGCAAGAAATTAATCAAACAAAAAGTAAAATAACGTACCTCATTCATTAATTAGGTTAAAGTCTGACTTTGAAAACGAGTAAATAAATATAGATGAGAAGGCTAACTAATTAGAAATACATCAAAGGGCGGTTATTACATAATATAATAATTAGACCTTTGGTCTAATATAGTATTAATTATTGTTGATTAAGATGTTTAAAGGAAAAGCTGCAATTAATGAATTTGATTAATTCATTGCTGCTGAGAGGACCACATCAAAATGTTGGGGTTTTCTGATCACAAGAGGAGCAAATAGGGAAATGAAGGCACAATTGTGATTTTTTATGTTTTTGTGATTTTAATTCTTGCAATTCTTTTTTCAATCTTAAGTTCTCTTTACTTAAGCTTTCACATCTTTTTTTCAATAATTCACAGTCTACTTCTGTTTGCTTCAGTTTGGTCCTGCAATATTCATTCTTTAATCAATTATCAACAAAATTCATCAATTAATTAAAATCATTAATTCATATCTAATCTAAATACAAAAACTAATTAATTAAAACGTTACCTTGCTCTCCTATTCTGAAACCAAACTTCAACCTGTCTTGGCGTCAAATTCAATCGTTCAGCCAATGAATGCTTCTGAACCTGCAATTTTAATTAATTTTCCATTAATCACAGCTTTATTATTCATTTTTACATTCCTTTTATACCATTTCTACTTTTATTACTAAAAAACACAAATCAATTTATATAATTTTTACTTTAAATCATTTTACCACTCACCGCAAAAAATGTTAAGTTTAGTACAACAAAGTAAATTTTTGCAATAAGAATACAATATAATTTGCTACTGAATACTCCGTCCATTTTTTATTATATGATGTTTTAGGTTTTTCGCTTTGTTTTTTTTTATTTGACACTTTAGATTACAAATGCAATTTTTATCATGTTTTCTTATATTTGTACTTATTCAAAGTATGAGAGAAGTTCATTATTTAATGCAAAAAGTACTACATTAAGTTTTGATAATTAAGAAGAAAGAGAATTTTTGCATGGAAAATAGAGTTTTAGGAGAGAAGTATTGGGAGTAAACTAGCCATTTTAGTAACCTAATTAATACTTCATTGGTCTCAGTGAACAACCTTAAACATCATATAATAAAAAACAAAGGGAGTATGTTTTTTGACAACATTTTTGGGATATTAATATTAAATGAGCTTTTTGACAATAAAATTTATTATTGTAAACTTTTTTTCTGCTAAATCTAACATTTCTTGCGGTGAGTAATTATCCACCCTTATCTTTGCTCTATTGTTTACTCCCTCCTTTTTTAAAATATTATTTTCCAAACAGTTTTTTTTTTTACTAAAAAATACTCATCATTTTAAAAAATTTAGAGAGCATACAATAATATATAACTCCGAATATATCTCTGTATACATATCTCTAAATATATTTTTATATATATATATATATTTCTTAAAGAAGTAATTTTTCATTAAACAGAGAAGATTGACTTTCACAAAATAGGAGAAGTAGATGTGAATCTAATTCCGATACGTTGGTATATAGTATTTATTTTGAAAAATTAATAAAATATTTTGATTTCACATTTTAAAAGTATAAGAATATTTGAGTAAAATGATATTATATTTAAAATATTTTGAGTAACTTTCTTAATCTGTGTGTGAAAAGATATTTGGGAACCACCTCAAATATCAAATGGTAAGGGGTCAAATATACAATTGACATAAAATGCTGATTTCGATTATTATTATTATTATTATTATTATTTGTTTAAAAAGATTGAAGATGGTTTCAATTATGTCTATAAAGAAAGAGAAAGTAAGAGGAAAGAACAGAGATAATTAAATAATTGAACATTTAAATGTTATTAGAAGCAAAGAATAAAAATACATACAGGATTAAGGGTGGAATGTTGGTTGAAGCTGTACTCCAGCAAACCAGACTGCTCTTTACTCAGTCTCAGTTTCTTTCTGCTACATATTATTTTCTTATAATTACTCAATCCTTTAATTTTTTTATTATTCCCATTTTCTTCTTCTTCTTCTTCTTCTTCTTCTTCAAATTCCTCCTCTGATCCTTTTACTTTAATGCCATCTTCTTGGTTATGGAAAAGTGTGACAGAGAGTTGCAAAGACGGGGCAGATTTCTCATTTTGTATCTGTTTTTCTTTGATTTTTGGTAAGTAATAATCTCCTATGCCCAATCTAAGATCAAGTCCGCTATTTCTCTCTTCTGCTTGATCTTGCTTTTCTTCTCCCATGGTGGATTTTGATTAATATTTTTTTTTTTAGAAGAAAGAGAGAAGAAAAATTAAATTTATAGTATAATATTGGGGAAAAGAATTAATTATTAGTGTAAGACTTTATGCAAGTATTAATGAGATTCAATCAGTTATTAGTTAGTAATTTAATATATTTCATTATTAACTTATTTATTTGGTGCTTAATTATAACTTGCGTTACAACAGTGTCTCCTCCCAAGGGAACCACACGTTCTATTTTCTTTAGGCTTTCAAAATGAGTTGTTACACGCTGATACAATTTGTATAACACATAAATTTAGCGAATTAGGATTGAGATTTTGTGGGTTAATGTTGAAAAAGGATTGATATAAATAATCCATGCAATAAATAGGTCGTATCATGTTAACTCACCAATCTGTTTATTATCCATTTAACTCATTCAAAAATTAAATACAAACATACTTTATATATAGAAGTGTAAAAATAGATCGTGATACGCTAGCACGATTTGTATAACATACAAAATTAGCGAATTAGGGTTGAATGTTAGAAATCTAGCATCTAAAATAAATGAGTGTAAAGAGTGGTATATAAATAGTGTAGATTGGGCTTTGATAGCACCCAGGTAAATACTTTGTCTTGGGTCAAAGAAGTTAACGTTTCCAAAAGATCCAACACGATCTCTTATAGAAGCAGAGAGTTAAAGAAGCCTGGATGCCATTAGGTCAACTCATCCAGTTGGCCTTATTAGGAAAGGCTTGTTCAAGGCACCTGAGGGCGAATAAGCTCTGGAGTATGATAAGGACACGTGTCATGCAAAAGTGGTAGCTTGAGTAAAGATCACCAACATCCACTTGTAGGGTTGAAACTTCGCATCTTCGGTGACAAACTTAAGAAAGGCCGGGATGATCAAAGCTCTATACGTGTAGAGTGGATAGATGAACCAATTATTATCTCATTATGCCTATCCAATCATATTTGAGCCATACATAACAATATGATGGTGACTCAACCCCGAGGGGTATAAAAAGAGAGCATTGTTCACAAATGAGGTATCACTTACTTTCTCCCTTTCTTTCCTTTTTAAGTAGGATTTCTGACTTAGACATCATAGTATACCCCTGTAAGCGCTGGAATTTTTTTCCAAAAAAAAAAAAAAATTGTTGTCGTGCCATGACTGTAATTACAGTCGTGGTGTTGTATTACAGCCATACGACTGCAATACCAGAGCAGGTACAGCAGCCCATACCTTGTGACATAAAAAATTGGGGTTGATTAGAAGGGCAATTAATGACCGAGTTTTGCAGCAAGTAAGGCAGAAAATAAGAGAGGAAAGAGAGGAAAAAGAATGGGCTTTTGGTCTCTGAGTTTTAACAAATTTAGGGAGAGGAATTGATAGAAAAAGGAGAGAAAAAGCAAAACCAATACAACTCAATCTTTTTCTCCTCTTTTTCTTTTGATTCTTAAGTGTTAAAGTTAAAACTTGATAGAAATCATAGGTTAACAACTTAACACTTAAAACTCAGTCAATTTCAAACCTTAAACCTATTAAATCCTTGACATTTTGGGAGATTTTGGACTTGAGTTTGGAACCTTAGCTCAAAGGAAAAAGAAGTAATTTGGAGGTGATTGGGGCGTTTCCAGCGGTCAATCATATGGTGGATCAGTGCCACAAAGGTAAATACACCTTAAATCTTCATTTTCTTGTTTTTTCTGGGTGATTTGGTGCGTTTTTGTGCATAAAAACTCTATTTTCGGACTTACTGTTTCTGGAAATCAAGAAAAGACATACAACTGTTCTTGTAATGAAGAACAGTCGTACGAGTGTTCTTGAATTCCTGCGGCCTTTCGTTTTATTTTAATAAATTTTGACGATTTTCTGCAATTGGAGGGATTATAGTCGCACGACTGTAACTTCTGTCTAGGGGCAGAATTTCCGGAATAATCCCTAAAAATCATAAAAATTCAAAAAAATCAGAAAATCATCGAAAATGAATTTTATTGTGTGCATTCACAATCTTAGATTTAATTTTCAATGTTATTGCATTTAGAACAATACAACGACGGAGACCCCGATTCTCCCGAAAACCGACTCACCTCACATGCTAAATTAAAGTAAACCGAAAAATAAAATGTTTTCAAAATGATTTTCTCACAAAACCAAAAATACAGGGACGTTTCAAAATGTTTTTCAGGTCTAATCGGGCAGGCTAGCCGAGCCAACCTGATTATTCCCACTAAATACATGTTCCCAATTTCCAATTTCCCAATTCTGTCATGTTTGAGTCCTATTTGTGATGTGCCGTAAATTGTGCTAACCTTCTGTTTTGCAGTTTTTAGTTAGTTTTATTTTCATTTTTGATGTATTTAATAGATTAATTCGTGTATTTTAGGCGATTGTATATTTTTTTTAGATTCTCGTGTATTTACTGCGTTTGTAAAGTGAGGTTGAGAGTTTTTGTTTTCATTCGATCGGGTTGTAATAATATATTTATTTACTGCTTTTTATTTTACTTTGATCTGTGTGTACGCTGCATGCTTTTATTTAATAAAATTGACTTTAGAATTATAAAATATTATCTATGAACATTGGCCAATTATATTTTGATTAGACGCGAAATAGGGGACTTGTCCGGACCTATATCTCTGGATAGTATAGTGGCCTTCCGTCCGGTTTAGCTACACTGAAATTTCTCGGTTGAGCTGAGCCGGGTGGCGACTCCTACACTATTTATCGAGACTTAGGTCTCGGTTCTTTTATGAAACCATTTAATTTTCAAAAAACGAATTTCCATTCCAAAAAACCCCACGCGAGGGAGGCTTGCCCGATATCGAGGCTCCCTTCCGAGAGAGTCCGTGTTCCGTCGAAAACGTCGTCCGCTCACAGTGGCGACTCCGCTGAGGATTTTCTTATAAAAGTTTTCTTAAAAACTTAAAAGAATTTGATAAGCCCTGAAAAGTGTCTAATCAAAATAAGGTGGATGATTCTTGTATGGTATTTTATTTTGCATTCTTTAGTTAGACATTTTTGCATTAGGTTAAGTATCCCTTTTTAGCCCGGTGAATTGTTGAAGTGTCACCTTTGTTCCTCATGGTCTTAGGGGTACGGATACGAAACACCACCCATAGCCTCGTACGAACCCCTTCGTTTGGACCCTTGAGTGGGGAGAAGTGAGGAGTATATTTTGATATGGGAGCCTTGATTTTAACCCGACTTGGACCGAACTCATATAGGCAACCTTAGTTGGATTCCCCTAGGATACCAAAATAAATTGTATGAATGCTATAAATTGCGCCTTCATCATCCCCGGTTGATGATCAAAGAGAACCCCACCTAGGACTCGGTTAGAATTTTCAAAGATTGACCACGTATGGAGCAATAAGGTTGGAAGAATACGCTTCGTGTGCTATGTGTTACATGCCTCTCGACATTCCATGGCATACCATAACCAGCATTTTCCATGCACATGACATACCATTCACAAAGAATTTGTGTGACAACTAACCCACATTTTTATGCATCCACTAGCATTTTATTTTCATGTGTGAAAACATTAAATCGTCTGTGTGACATTCATACTAACCATTATTTTTGCAGCCATAACATTATATCTGTGTGTTAACATTTTCACAAGCATACACGACATCATTATGTGTGTCATGCATCCTAACCACATTTTTTGTGCAGCCACTTGCATGTTGCGTGACATAAGCATTCATGACATATCATTTCATTTAAATTAAGGACATTCCAAGAGTGCCCATCATGATCATTTCATTTCATAATATATCGCGTATCCCAAAATTACCCATGTTCTGCCAGTGCACCGGATCGCACTCGGCCATTTAACCAAATCATCTCATTCAATAGGGACCACAATGGTCCTAGGTCTATTTACGTGTGACGATTTACACGAGGCATTTCATGACACCATGCTCATTTATCATAAATATCATGTGACACCGTGGTCCACATCGGATTACTTCATGACATTATTATATCATTCAAGGTGCTTCTCGAGTGCCTAATTAATACACATATAGGTCCATTTCATAACATTACTAAATCATGAAAGGTGTTCCCCGAACGCCGAACCTCTGTCCGTGTCCCTGTTACACATGACTTTCTTATAACACATTTCATATCATATGCCTCAAAAGCATTAGAACTTTGTCCAAGGGGTGGTCCCATACGACCATTTCATGTCATATCATAGACCTATAAAGCTTCGAAACTCTGTCCGTGTGTCGGCACACACGAGACTACTTCACGAAACTCACTAGGTGCCCCAAAAGCGCCGAAGCCTTGTCCATGTGACGGTCCACACGTGATCTTTTTGCATAACATTGGGTGTTCTTGGAATGTCCGAACAAGAAAATGGAATAATAAATAGGAATCATTTTTATAATCATTTCATGCACAACATCATTCCATTCATTCATTATAAGCACTTTCAATGTCTCACTCTTCATGGCACCATTCCATTCACTCATGTCCTTAAATGTTTCCCATCTGGTGCCAAGCAGAGTAAACTGGAGCTTTGAAGTTTGTTGGGGAACCGAGAGTAGTAGAACTAGAAAGTGAATCCGACTCAGGGGAAGAAGTTGAGATGGCTAATCCGACGCCAAGCCTCACTGATGCTTTGAAGGATTTCCTAAGATCACCGGATTTCCGTGATATGCTTAAGGAGGAAATACGGGCTGTAGTGAGCGAAGCCGGGAAAACTGGTGGTAGTGGAACCGGAAAGGAGAAAGAGGCTGAATCGTCTCAGCAGGGTGGTAATGCCTCGGCTAGTTTAGAGAAGCTGTAAGAAATTAAGGCAGCTATGGAAAGAAAGATGAAGGCAAAGTATTCTGAGCTAGATGAAGTTGTGGCCCAGCTGAAGAAAGGGGCCAGTGTCAGTTTTGAATCCAAGAAGGCGGTTAATGTGGATGCCATGATTAGTAAGGGTACTGAGACCTTTCCCATCGGCTCTCAAGTGCCAAAGGTTCCTTCTTACAAGGGAATGGGTTCACCAGAAGCCCATGTGAATCTCTACGCTCGGGTCATACTGACAGCAAGTGCCACTAAGCAATAACTTATCAACCTCTTCCCGACTACACTTGAGGGAGGAGCATTGGGTTGGTATAATTCCTTATCAGAGGAATAGCAGTCAGACTGGAAAGCTTTATCGATGGCCTTTATTAAATATTACAGCTTCAACACCAAAATTCAGGTGAAGTTGTATGACCTGGAACGAATCAAGTAAAAGCCCAATGAGCCTTTTGATAAGTATTATCAACGATGGATGAATAAGATGATCTTGCTATAGAACCACCCTGATGAAGATGAATTGATCCAGAAGCTGATTGACGACAGTAGGGACATCTTTAAGAATAATATGAAGTTCCATCCATTTAGTGAGCTTAGTGAAGTATACAGTATGGCCATGAAAATCGAGCGAGATGAGGAAGAGAAAGCAGCAAGCCATAAAGGTGGCAGAAGTTCAGGATATGGTTTCGGGTACAGATCAACAGCTACAGCCGGGTCTGGTAATGGCTCTAGTTCAGGTTCTAGGCATAAAGAGGGGTAGTCTTCAGAGGTGAAGTAGGTCGAGGTTGCCGTGGTAACCCAGCAGCCGAGCAATCAGAGCAGGAACCCAGGAGGATAGGGTATATCCCCTTGGACTCTCCCGTTGGTCAAAATCTTTACGAAGTGCAGAAACAGAGGATTGTTGCAGTCCCTAAGGCCATTTGAAAAGCCTACTGATGCGGATAAAGATAATTTTTGCAAGTATCATGTTGTGACTGGCCACAGAACCAATAATTGCTACAAGCTGAGGGATGCTATTCAGAAGTTAATTGATGAAGGGAAATTACAGGAGCCTCCTAAGCCCAGCACGAAGACTAACCCGTTGTCGGCATTCGAGAAGTGGGTTAATATGGTACACTTTGGATTGCCGGAAAATTTTATTTTTGCTCAAGTTCTTCAGGCGAATCCTGCTATTTAGTCTGTAGCAATTGGTGAAGCTGAGGTAGAGTCAGAATCTGTGGAGCACACAAAATAAAAAGAAATCAAGCCGATAAGCTTGAATGACCTTGACTCGGAAGACAAATATGAAGAGTTTGGCGAGGATGAGATAGTTAAGTCTCCAGCTATCGATAAGCTAAAAATTCAAAAGGTCCAGAATGTGACCCGAAGTGGTAGGGTTTATCAACTGGCAACCCAAGTGGAAGCCAAGGACCCGGTAACTGGGTCGTGTAGCACATCAACATAGGAGGGGGTTGAGAAGGAAGACTTAGTCATTTCTTAGTTAAAGAAAACCCCTGCCCAAGCTAGTTTGTGGCATCTGCTTTTAACCTCCAAGGAGCATGGGGCAGCCTTAGTGAAGAAGCTGCCAGAAATTGAAGTGTCCCCCATTACATCGCCGGAAGCCATGTGTTGTTTGTTGGATAAGATCCATTCAGGGGCTCCTAACATTGTGTTTTCTGAGAAAGACTTTCCTAGTGAAGGAAAGGCCCATAATAAGGCCTTTTACGTCAGAGCCCATGTGATGGACAAAGTAATGCCATGTGTAATGGTGGACGACGGGTCGGCATTAAACATATGTCCATAAAAAATGCTACCATGTTTGGGCTTGAATGAAGATGCTCTGAAGAAGTCCTCCACGGTGATCTGGGCATATGATGACTCCAAAAGAACTGTAATTGGGACTTTTGAAACCGAAGTGGAGGTCGGGCCAGTCAAGTCGATGGTCGTGTTCAATGTGATAGACATCCCAGTCACTTTCTCACTGCTATTGGGGAGGCCATGGTTCCACCCATTAGGAGGTGTTCCCTGCACTCTACATCAGAAGATAAAGTTTCCAATAAATGGAGATATTGTGACTGTTGAGGCAGATGCCCAATCCATGACTGCTGCTATAAATGAAGGGGTTGTACCATTTGGTGGGTTCCAAATCGACATTGTCGGGGAAGAAGAAACCACAGACGCCCCGATGGTTATTTACGAAAACTACATACCGGAGTGGCTATCCAGATATTTGCACAAGCAGAATTTTATCCCGGGCATGGGACTCGGAATCAACCTGCAAGGGGTGCCTGAGTTTAACATTGACTCGGGAAAGCCGAAACAGTTTGGGCGGGGGTATGTAGAAGAAAAATCTGACTAGAACAACCCGAGAAGGAGCAAGAATGGCAAGCCTATGATGAAACCGTTTATAAAGGCAGGAGAAGAGCTGTATAATGGCCAGGCTGAGTCGATAAGGGTCGGGAACATTGAATACCCCGGCTTTGAAATATTTTCTGATGTTGTAGACTTTGAGAAAAGCCAAGAAGAACCAGTCGCCCTCGTGGTGGTGGAAGAAGTGGTTACTAAGCCTATCGTCCTGCAAAATGAGCCACCTGAAAAGATAGTAGAAGTAGAGGAAGTGCCCAAAGAGAAAGCCTGTGATGAATCTGTAGAAGCAATTTCAGGTGCGCTGTCTGCTGCCTTAAGCAAGGCATTTGGGAAGTCCAAAGAAGGGTTCGGTGAGGAGTTGATGGCCAAGTTAAGCTTGGATTCTGTGGTTGCTGAGATAGTCAAGATCATGGAAAAGGGTAAGGCGTAAGTGGCTGGAAGTGAGGAGACCACTATTACTCCTGCTGAACGAGAAGCCAAGATAGCTGCAGATTTGGATGGTACCCTGGATTTGAATAGGAAAGCTGAAGAAGTGCAAGGCCCTCCGCTTGTGGAGGATGAAAATGGTTTTGTTGTATCTATTTCTTCCATTTTCAATGTGAATGATGTACTTTATGACAAGTTTAATGCAATGAAATCTCAGTTTGCTTACTTGTGTGATGTTTATCTTGATAATTCTGTGCATGCATTTGAATCACCATCAAGCATATTTAGCATACATGACACTACATTGCATGAAATCAACATAAGTACATATGAAAATCCCAAAATGGTATTCATTTCACAAGAGCTAAAACCCAAGGAAGAAAGAGAATTAACAAGAATATTGCAAAAACATGTTAAAGCTTTCGCTTGGTCATACGAGGACATGCCGGGTGTAGACACATAAATAGCAGTTCACAAAATTCTAACGGACCCTAAGTTCGGCCAGTAAAGCAGAAACAGACCTTAAGTTCAGGCCAGTAAAGCAGAAACTGAGAAGATTGAGACCAAAGTGGGCTACGTTGGTGAAAGAAGAAGTGGCTAAGCAGATAGAAGCCAAGTTCCTAGAAGTGGTGGAGTATACAGAATGGCTCACCAATATTGTCTCCGTACCCAAGAAAGACGGCAGGGTCAGAGTATATGTTGACTATAGGGACTTGAACAAGGAATGCCCGAAAGATAATTTCCCACTGCCTCATATTGATGTCCTGGTCGATAGTACAACTAAAGCAGCGATGTATTCCTTCATGGATGGGTTTTCAGGATACAACCAGATCCTGATGGATGTAATTGATAAATTGAAGACATCATTCAGTACAGAGTGGGGCACTTTCTGCTACAGAGTAATGCCCTTCGAATTAAAGAATGCTGGAGCCACTTACCAGAGGGCTGTCATAACTTTGCTGTATGATATGATCCATAAAGAAGTCGAAGTGTATGTCGAAGATATGCTTGTTAAATCATCGACCCTGGAGGAACATCCTGTTATCCTGGATAGATTTCTTACTCGCATTGGAGAGTATAACTTACGAATCAATCCTAAGAAGGGCATATTCGGAGTCACATCAGGAAAGCTGTTGGGTCATATAGTCAGCCAGAGGGGAATATAAATGGACCCAGATAAAATCAAGACTATTCGAGATATGCCAGCTTTAAAAACAGAGAAGGAAGTCTGCTCATTCTTGGGCTCCTTACAGTACGTCAGTCGCTTCATAGCACGGCTGACTTCCACTTGTGAGCCAATTTTCAAGCTGTTAAAGAAAGATCAACCGATTGTATGGGATGATAGATGTTAGCTGGCATTTGAGAAAATCAAAGCTTATCTGGTAAATTCGCCAATTCTGAGTCCACCAATTCCAGGGAAGCCTTTGATCTTGTATTTGGCCTTGAAGATTCCTCTGTAGGGGCAATTTTTGCACAGGAACAAGATGACAGAAAGGAGTACCCCATTTACTACCTTAGTAAGAAGCTGCTGGAGTATGAAACCAAGTACACATTGGTGGAGAAGACGTGTGTGGCAAGGATCTGGCTGACCAAGAAGTTGCGCCATTATTTCTAGTCATACAAAGTGCAAGCCGTGGCCAAGGTGGATCCAATGAAGTATCTGTATGAAGTGCCGGTGCTAGTTGGGAAGTTGTCTAGATGGCTATTGCTTTTATCAGAATTCGACATTGAGTACATCACCAAGAAGACCATCAAAGGGCGAGCTGTAGCAGAATTTCTAGCAAATCAGCCACTGGAATCAGATTACATGGAGAATTTGGAGTTCTCGGATGAACAGCTTGCCATGTTAGAAATAAAAAGATAGGTGATGTGCTTCGATGGTGTCGTGAAGAGAAAGGGTGCTGGAATCAGAGTACTCATAGCAACACCAGACGGTGAAATTATTCCTTTATCAAAGAGATTGAATTTTCCTATAACCAATAATGGAGCAGAGTATGAAGCATCCTTATTCGGGATGGAAGCTCTACTAACACTAGGGGCCAATGATGTCTTGATCGTTGGAGATTCACTTTTAGTGATTAAGCAAGCACAAGGTGAATGGGAGCTGAAAGAAGAAGCCTTGCGGCCCTACTTGGAGCTGCTGTAGTATAGAAAAGAGCTCTTCGGCCAATATGAATTCAGACATGTCCCCAGAGATGAGAATAAGATGGCTGATGCACTAGCAACATTGTCTTCTATGTGGGAAAATCCAGAAGAAACTCAAGTACAGCCACTAGTTATAACAACTTCTAAACAACCCTGCTTTGAAGTGCACGAAGTAATGGAGTTGACAGCTGAAGAAAAGCCATGGTTCTTCGATATTTACCAGTATGTGAAGGAAGGAAAATATCCAGAAGGATCCAGTACTGCTGAAAAGGTGTCATTGAGGAAGCTAGCCAGTCAGTTCAGAATCTTTGAGGACAGATTATACAAGAGAACGGCAAATGGTGTTCTTTTGAGGTGCCTGACAGAGCAAGAGGCAGAAACAGTGATGCAGCAAGTACACGCATGGTCCTGCCGGCCACATATGAATGGACTCGCTATGGCCAAGAAAATAATGAGACAGGGGTACTTCTGGATGACCATGCAGGCTGATTGTATAAGGAAAGTCAAAAGATGTCACGAATGTTAGATCTATGCTGACATCAGTCGTCTTCCACCACTCGAACTATAGAATCTGGCTTCCCCTTGGCCTTTTTCAGCATGGGGGATAGACATGATCGGTGAAATTCATCCTGCAGCGTCTAATGGGCATAAATTCATAGTGGTTGCTATTGACTACTTTTCAAAATGGGTGCATAATCCTTTGCTAGTGTAACAGCCAAGCAAATGGTCAAGTTCATTCAGAAGAACATCTTTACCCGATACAGGATCCCCCATCATATAGTCACCGACAACAGAGTGCAGTTTCAAGGGGCAACAACTGAGTTTCTTGCAGAACATGGCGTTGAGCACCATAAGTCTTCTCTATATAGGCCCCAAGCTAACGATGCAGTGGAAGCAGCTAATAAAGCGATAAAGAAGATCTTATAAAAAATGGTAACCACCTACAGAGATTGGGCTGACAAACTGCCATATGCTCTTTGGGGTTACAGAACCAGTGTCAGAACACCGACAGGGGAAACTCCCTATGCTTTGGTGTATGGGATGGAAGCAATGTTACCAGTAGAAATAGAGCTCAAGTCACTCAGAGTCGCCTTGAAAGCTCAGTTACCAGAAACTGAATGGGTTCAAGCCAGATACGAGTAGTTAGCGGCACTAGATGAAAAGCGGCTGAAAGCACTGGATCATCTACAGATGTACCAACACAAAATGGCCAGAGCCTATAATCGGAATGTGAAATGCCCTAGGTGGCAGTTGAAAGTAGGAGACTTGGTTCTGAAACAATTAAGGCCTTCAAATGTCAATGTTCGGGGAAAGTTCAAACCCAACTGGGAAGGGCCCTATGTTGTGAAGAAGGTGCTATCGAAAGGCGGTGTCAGCATCATGGACATGGATGGAAATGAGTTCACAAATCCTATCAACCAAGACCGCTTAAAGCTTTATCATGTCTAAAAAAAGAGAAAAAAGAAGAGTTTACTAGGCTGAAAACTCGAAGAGAGCAGCCTAGGCAAAAGTTAAGACGCGAGGGAAAATGATCAGTCGAAAAATCTGAAAGGGACGACTAATGATGGATTCTGGCTCTGCGTGGAGTGTATACCATTTCGGGAACCAATCCTTTCAAATGTACTCAATTTGATTTTATCAATAAAGTGGAATGTTTGTTTAAATATATTTGCATGGTTATGTCAAATGCATAAACAAAGTTATCTTACTTAAACATCCATTTAAGGAAAGCACTTTGCATTTAACTGGTTGAACATATCATGTTATTTAACAATGAGAATGTACTAAATACATACAATCTGAAATCTTTTATCATCCTCCAAATCTAATTCATCTTTCCAAAGAGTGACAGTGATTGTCCAAAAACTTACCGTTAAAAAAAACAACAACAAAACAGCTCGCTAGGGTGAAAACCGAAAAGGCGCCTCAGGCAAAAATTAGAGCAGCTCGATGGGCTGAAAACCCGCATTGGGTAGTCCAGGCAAAATTTAGAGCACTTCCAGATTTATAAATCGCAGGGATAGAAGGGTAGAATCACTCCACTGTTTCCCTACAGGAATCCTTACAGCATCTCCCCAGCAAGATTTTCCCCATTATTCCCCAGCGGAACATTTACAAAGGACACTATGATTCTTTTCCCTAGCATTGTCACGCATCCCCAGTAATTATCTCATTTCCTCAACAGCCCTCATATATCTTCAACAAGGAGAAGCTTTGTGCAAAGAGCGTCTTCCACCAGCCAGGGGCAAAACATACCTTCCCAGCAGAAAGCAGAAATATCAATCTTGCACAAACAATAAGAAATGCATCATTTAATCTCCATGTGCATATGCATCATCATGCATACATACACAACATACACATAGCATTCATCCCTAGCTAGTCTTCATTCTTGATCGAAGGGGCAAAAATTTTTGTTCAAAATCTCTCGATCAAGGAATGAAGACTCGCTATTGCAAATGCAGGCAATTCTTCATCACAGTCTCGGACACGGATAGATCCCTAGTAGATTCGCCTCGGGTAACATAGATCCAGTATCAGCCCAGATCAGCTTCATTCCAGATCCCCAGCAGATCCGCCTCGGGTAACATAGACCCGGTATCGGCCCAGTTCCGCTTCATTCAACATCTACCAGCAGATCTACCTCGGGTAACCTAGACCCGATATCGGCCCAGATCCACTTCATTCAACATCCCTAGTAGATCCGCCTCGGGTAACATAGACCCGGTATCGTCCCAGATCGGATTCATTCCAAATCTCCTTTAACCTCGCCGGCTTATTTCATCTCCACCTCCGCCTCGGGTAACCTAGACCCGGTATCAGCCCAGATCCGCTTCATTCAACATTCACCAGCAGATCAGCCTTGGGTAACCTAGATCCGGTATCAGCCCAGATCCGCTTCATTCAACATCCCCAGCAGATCTGCCTTGGGTAACATAGACCCGGTATCAGCCCAGATCGGATTCATTCCAAATCTCCTTCAACCTTGCCTCAGGTAACCTAAACCTGGTATCGGCTTATTTCATCACCAACCTCGGCTCGGGTAACCTAAACCCAGTATCGGCTTATGTCAGATTCATCATTTCATCAGATCCGCCTCGGATATATGTAGATCCGGTATCGGCCCATATCAGCTGTATTTTCTTTCCTGAGTCTGTGGTGCTTTGATCCGCGCTCTCAAATTCATCATCTCAAGTATCTTAGACCTGGAGTCGGGTGTCGAATTTGATCACGCGAGGGGCAGCTGTAAGCGCCAGAATTTTTTTCCAAAAAAAAAAAAATTATTGTTGTGCCACGACAGTAATTAAAGTCATGGTGTTGTATTACAGCCGTACGACTGTAATACAACACCATGACTTTAATTACCAGAGCAGGTACAGCAGCCCATACCTTATGACATAAAAAATTAGGGTTGTTTAGAGGGGCAATTAATGCCTGAGTTTTGCAGCAAGTAAGGCGGAAAATAAGAAAGGGAAGAGAGGAAAAAGAAGGGGCTTTTGGTCTCTGAGTTTTAAGAAATTTAAGGAGAGGAATTGATAGAGAAAAGAGAGAAAAAGGAGAGAAAAAGCAAAACCAATACAACTCAATCTTTTTCTCCTCTTTTTCTTTTGATTCTTAAGTGTAACTTGATAGAAATCATAGGTTAACAACTTGACACTTAAAACTCAGTCAATTTCAGACCTTAAACCTATTAAATTCGTGACATTTTGGGAGATTTTGGACTTGAGTTTGGAACCTTAGCTCAAAGGAAAAAGAAACAATTTGGAGGTGATTGGGGCGTTTCCAGTGGTCAATCCTACGGTGGATCAGTACCACAAAGGTAAATACACCTCAAACCTTCATTTTCTTGCTTTTTCTGAGTGATTTGGTGCGTTTTTGTGCATAAAAACTCCATTTTTGGACTTGCTGTTTCTGGAAATCAAGAATAGACATACGACTGTTCTTGTAGTGAAGAACAGTCGTACGACTGTAACTTTCGTCCAAGGGCAGAATTTCCAGAATAATCCCTAAAAATTCTTAAAAATCATAAAAATTCAGAAAAATCAGAAAATCATCAAAAATGAATTTTGTTGTGTGCATTCATGACCTTAGATTTAATTTTTAATGTTATTGCATTTAGAACAATACAACGACGGAAACCCGATTCTCCCGAAAACCGACCCACCTCACATGCTAAATTAAAGTAAACCAAAAAATAAAATTTTTTTAAAATGATTTTCTCACAAAACCAAAAATACAGGGACGTCTCAAAATGTTTTCCAGGTCTAATCGGGTGTAAGCACCGGAATTTTTCGTCCTAAAAAAAAAGAGCGTGTCACACGACTGTAACATCGGAGCAGGTACAGAAGACCATGCCCATGACATAAGAAAGCTAAAGATTTGGGGGAGCATTAATTACTCCGGTTTTTGGTGAAGCAAAGGCAGAAAATAAGAAGAGGAAGAGAAGAAAAGGGGAGGACTTTTTGACACTTAGAGTTGCTGGTCTTAGAGAGAGAGAATTGGAAGAAAAAGGGAAGAAAAAGAAAACCTCACAAAAACTTCAAGCTTCTTTTTCTCTTCTTTTTCTTTATAATTCTTGAGTGTTTAGATTAAAAATCTATTATAAATCAATAGGTTAACAATCTGACTCTCTAAACAAATTAAATTTCAAACTAAAAACCTTAAGATTCCCAAGCATTTTGGAGATTTTGGACCTAAACTTTTTAACTTCAATTCAAGGAAAACGAGCAAATTTAAGTGGATTGGAGCGACGCCAGGGTTCAATCCTATGGTGGAAAAGTGCCAAAAAGGTGAACATTCTTCATTCCCTCCATTTCTCATGCTTTCTGGGTGAATTGGTGTGTTTTTGTGCATTTTTACTCAATTCCTGCGTTTTCTATTTCTGGAAATCAAGAACAGCCGTACGACTGCTCTTGAGTTGATGAACAGTCGTACGACTGTAAATACAGTCGTACGTGTGTTCTTGATTTCCCTCCATTTCCCAGTTTTATTTTGAATAATTTTTGGCGAAATTCTGAAGTTGGAATGATTTACAGTCGCACGATTGTAATTACAGTCGTATGACTGTAGTTACAGTCGCACGACTGTAGTACTCGTCTAAGAGCAGAATTTCCTGAATAATCCCTAAAAATTTCTAAAAATCCCTAAAAATTTAGAAAATCAGAAAATCATCAAAATGAATTTTGTTGTGTGCATTCACTATCTTAGATTTAATTTTCCATGTAATTGTATTTAGAACAATACAACGACGGACACCCGATTCTCCCGAAAACCGACTCACCTCACATGCCAAAATCAATTAAACCGGAAAATAAAATTTTTTCAAAATGATTTTCCCACAAAACAAAAAATACAGGGACGTTTCAAAATGTTTTCCAGGTCTAATCGGGCCGGCTAGCCGAGCCGACCCGGTTATCCCCCTAATTGCATGTTCTCGAATTCTTAAAATCCCATTCTGTCTTACTTGAGTCCTATTTGTGGCGTGCCGTATATTATGCTAACTCTCTGTTTTGCAGCTTTTTATTTTTATTTTTATTTTTTGATGTATTCAATAGATTTATTCGTGTATCCTAGGCGATTGTATTTTTAGATAAATCATGTATTTTACGCGGTTGTAAAGTGAGGACGAGAGTTTTTATTTTTTATTCAATTGGGTTATATAATCGGCCTTTATTATTTTTTGTATATTTTGAATGTATGATTTAATTTCCCGCAATTTATTTCCTGCATTTTGCTTTAGCATCGGATAATTAAAATAAACAAATTGGAGTTAAAGAAAGATAATAGAGCAAATTAAATATGGTAATATAAACTGTAAAGTGAAAGCAAGCTAGAGGTTAAGTAAGTCACTTGGCCGAACCCTAAATCTTTGGATTAGGTACAGTAGTCTGTCCTCGGTAGGGAGCTGTACCGAAATTCACGGATTAGCTGATCCGGGTGGCGACTCTGTCACTGATCTCGGGATTTAAGTTTCGAGGTCTTTAAGTTAAAAGTGGGAAAATGTTTTCTACAAAAGAATTTCCAAATTAAATCCACAATTTTCTAACTTAAGATAAACAAAACCCGTTTTTCAAATAATCTATAATAATCATCATTTTTCCCTGGTCTGCTTCGCCGCGTCCCATTAAAAAGGTCGTCCGCTCACAGTGGCTACTCTGCTGGGGAAATAGTTTCTAAAAGTTTTCATAAAAACTTAAGGAACTTAGGCAACTACCGAAATAATACCTCGCTTGCAGTCACTTCACTAGTTCATATTACCATATTTATTTGCACATTGCATATCATGACATTTTCTTCTTCTCAATTCCTCAAATACACTCATCAACCCCAGTTTACCCAAGAAGGTTGACTACCTCTTCCGCTAGGATTGGAGACACCCGACGGGGTAAATCATTCATAGCCCCGCATGACCTTACATCGTGTTCTACGGTGGGAAAGTGTATACTTGCTATGGGAACCTGTACGACCCTTGGTTTTGACTTTGGCCCACATGTCATGGCTTTGCAACTTCCCCTAGGATTACCAAAACTTAAATTCAAAATGAACATTCAACGTGCGCCTTTGGTATCCCCCGTTGATGCCAAAGAGATCCAACACCTAGGAAGAATGCGAGACCAATCGAAAGGAGAAATAAGGTTGGAAGGGAGCGCATATTTTGCGTGTGCTGACGTTTGTTCCATGTTGTTTTCTATTTTAACTTTTCATGAAGCATCAAACATGCATAGCTTTCGTGTGCCATACTAACTCACATTTTCATGCAGCCACTTTATTTTCGTGTGAAGACATTAAATCATCTGTGTGACATTCATATTAACCACTATTTTTGCAGCCATAAAATTATATTTGCGTGTAAACATTTTTACCATCATTATGCGTGTCATGAATCCTAACTCACGTTTTTGTACAGCAATTTGTGTTTTGCGTGACATAAGCATTCATATCATTTCATATAAATTAGGGGCATTCCAAGGACGCCCACCACAATCATATCATTCCATCATATATCGGGTATCCCAAAATACCCGTGTTCTGCCAATGCACCGGATTGCATTCGGCCATTTCACCAAATTATCTCATTCAATAGAGACCACAATGGTCCTAGGTATATTTCCGTGTGACCATTCACATGATGCATTTCAGGACATCATACTCATGCATCATAAATATCATATAGTACTGTGATCCACATCGGGTTACTTCATGACATTACTACATTATTCAAGGCGCTCCCCGAGTGCCGAGTTACTACATATGTAGGGGCATTTCATAATATCCCAAATCATGAAAGGTGTTCCCCGAACGCCGAGCTTCTGTCTGTGTCTCCTGTGGCACGTGACTTTCTTACAACATCATTTCATATTATATGCTAAAAAAGCATCAGAACTTTGTCCAAGGGACGGTTCCATGTGACCATTTTATATCATCTCACAGACCTTAAAAGCGTTGAACTCTGTCTATGTGTTGGCACACATGCGACCATATCATAAAAATCATTAGGTACCCCAAAGGCACCGAACCTCTGTCCGTGTGGCGGTCCACACGTGACATTTTTGCATATCATTGGGTGTTCTTGGAATGTCCCAAAAAGAAGAAAAAGAATAAAAGAAAATCATTCATACCATCATTTCATTCATAACCTCACTTTATCCATTCATTACAAGCACTTTTAATGCCTTACTCTTCATGTCACCATGCCATTCATGCATGTCCCTAATACTTCCCGTATGATGCCTAGCAGAATAAGTTGGAGCGACCTTGGACGAGATCTCAGGCTTTGAGGGCTGTTGGGGGACAGAGAGCAGTTGAGACAGAAAGTGATTCTGATTCTGGGGAAGAAGTAGAGATGGCTAATCTAATATCGAGCCTTGCTGATGCTTTGAAGGATTTTCTAAGATCGCCAGACTTTCGTGATATGCTGAAGGAGGAAGTGCGGGCAGTAGTGAGAGAGGCTGGAGAAACCGGTGGTAGTGGAGCCGAGAAAGAGAAGGAGGCTGAATCATCCCAACAGGGTGGTGATACCTCACCCAGTCTCGAGAAGCTGCAAGAAATAGAAGCAGCTATGGAAAGAAAGATGAAAGCAAAATGCTCTGAGTTGGAGGAGGTGGTGGCTCAGTTGAAGAAAGGGTCCAGTGTCAGTGCAGAGTCTAAAAGGGAGTTAACATTGATGCCATGATCAGCAGGGGCATCGAGACTTTTCCTATCGGATTCCAAATGCCAAGAGTGCCTTCTTATAAGGGAATGGGCTCACCGGAGGCCTATGTAAATCTCTACGCTCTAGTCATGCTGACGGCAGGTGCCACTAAGCAACAAGTGATTAATCTCTTCCCGACTACCTTGGAAGGAGAAGCTTTGGGATGGTACAACTCGTTATCAGAGGAAGAGCAGTCAGATTGGGAGGTTTTTTCAGCAGCCTTTATCAATTATTACAGCTTTAACACCAAGATTCAAGTGAAGCTGTATGACTTAGAGTGGATTAAGCAAAAGCCCAATGAGCCTTTTGATGAGTATTACCAGCGGTGGATGACTAAGATGATCCTTCTGAAAAACCACCCAGATGAAGATGAACTGATACATAAATTGATTGATGGCAGTAAGGACATCTTCAAAAACAATATGAAATTCCATCCATTCAATAAGCTTAGTGAAGTTTACAGTATGGCAATGAAGATTGAGCGAGACGAAGAAGAGAAGGCACCAAGCCATAAGGGTGGAAGAAGTTCAGGTTACAGTTCTGGGTATGGATCAACGACTACAGCTGGGTTTGGTGGCGGTTCTAGCTCAAGTTCTGGCGGAAAAGGAGGGCAGACTTTAGAAGTAAAGCAGGTTGAAGTTGCTACAGTGACCCAGCAACAAGGCAATCACAGTAGGAATCCAGGAGGTCAGGGCATATCGCCTTGGACTCTCCCATTGGTGAAGATATTTGCTAAGTGC
This sequence comes from Euphorbia tirucalli, assembly GCA_039660915.1. Classification (NCBI taxonomy): domain Eukaryota; kingdom Viridiplantae; phylum Streptophyta; class Magnoliopsida; order Malpighiales; family Euphorbiaceae; genus Euphorbia; species Euphorbia tirucalli. Next base: position 18,836,603 of record CM077634.1, on the reverse strand, counting down.
AGAAATGGTGTGTTGCTACAGTCCTTAAGGCCCTTTGAAAAACCTTCTGAGGTAGATAAAGATAATTTATGCACGTATCATGTTGTTGCTGGCCATCCGACTAACAATTGCTACAAGCTGAGAGACGCCGTTCAGAAGCTGATAGATAAAGGGAAACTGCAAGAACCAGCTAAGCCTAGCACGAAGACCAACTTGCTACCGGCATTTGAGAAGCGGGTCAACATGGTGCATTCAGGAATGCCGGTTAATTTCATCATTGCCCAGATCCTTCAAGCAAATCCCACAATCCAGGCTGTAGTGGCAGAGGAAGCTGAAGTAGAACCAGAATGTGAAAAGAAGGCAGAACAGAAAGAGATCAAGCCGATAAGCTTGAATGATCGTGATTCCAAAGACGAGTATGAAGATTTTGGCAGAGAGGAGACGGTTAAGACTCCAGCCATTGAGAAGCTAAAAGTTTAGGAGGTCCAGCATGTGACCCGAAGTGGCAGGGTGTACCTGCTGGCAAATCAAGTGAAGGACAAAGCCCCCATGACTGGGTCGGGTAGTTCATCAGCACCGGAGGGGGTTGAGAAAGAGGACCTTGTCATTTCCCAGTTAAAGATGACTCCTGCACAAGCCAGCCTGTAGCATTTGATTTTGACTTCTAAGGAGCATAGGGCCACCTTAGTGAAGAAACTGTTAGAGATTGAAGTCTCCCCTATAGCTTAGCCAGAGGCTATGTGCTGTTTGTTGGATAAAGTCCATTCTGAGACTCCTGACATCATTTTTTTTAGAAAGATCTGCCTGGTGAAGGAAAGGCTCACAACAAGGCCCTTTACATCAGGGCCCATGTGATGGATAAGGTAATGCTGTGTGTGATGGTGGATGATGGCTCAGCTTTGAATATATGTCCACTGAAGGTGCTGCCATGTTTGGGCTTGAATGAAGATTTTTTGAAAAAGTCCTCAACAGTAATCTGAGCATACGATGACTCTAAGAGAACAGTGATAGGGACTTTTGAAACTGAAGTAGAGGTTGGACCAGTCAAGTCCATGGTCGTTTTCACGGTGATAGATATCCCGATCACCTTCTCCTTATTGTTAGGAAGGCTATGGTTCCACCCTCTAGGAGGTTTCCCTTCTACATTGCACTAGAAAATTAAGTTCTCGATGAATGGTGGGATAGTGACTGTTGAGATGGATGCCCAATCGGTGATTACTGCTGTGAATGAAGGCGTTGTCCCTTTTGGCGGGTTTCAAGTTGCAATGATCAGGGAAGAGGAAGCTATAGATGCTCCCATGGTGATCTATGAAAATTATATGCTGGAATGGCTGTCCTGCTACTTACACAAACAAAACTTTATCCCGGGCATGGGACTTGGAATTAACTTGCAAGGAGTACCTAAATTCAACATTGACTTGGGGAAACCAAAGCAGTTTGGCCTTGGCTATACAGAGGAGACATCTAAGTAGAAAAACCCGAGAAGGGGCAAGAATGGCAAGGTTATGATGAAGCCATTCCTGAAAGCAGGAGAAGGGCTATACAAAGGCCAGGCTGAACCAATAAGGGTTGGAAATGTTGAATATCCTAGCTTTGAAATTTTTGCTGATGTTATTGATTTTGAGAAAAGCCAGGAGGAACCAGTGGCCCCAGTGGTGATAGAAAAGGTAGCTGTTGAATCTGATGTTCTGCAAGGCAAACCGTATAAGGAGATAGCGGAAGTAGTGGAGGTGGCCGAAGAGAAAAATGAAGAGAAAGCCTGTGATCAAACTGTAGAAGTTATTTCAGTTGCATTGACTGCTGCCTTAAGCAAGGCATTTGGGAAGACCAAGTAAGGGTTCGGTGAAGAGCTGATGGCCAAGGTGAACCTGGACTCTGTGGTTACCGAGATTGCCAAGATCATGGAAAGGGCTAAGGCACAAGTGGCTGAAAAAAAAGCCGAAGCAGCTGCAGACTTGGATAGTGTTCTGAAGATGAGGATGGAAGCTAAAGAAGAACAAGGCCCTTCGCCTATGGAGGATGACAATGATTTTGTTTTATCTATTTCCTCTATTTTCAGTGTAAATGATGTACTTTGTGACAAGTTTAATGCAATGAAATCTCAGTTTGCTTACTTGTGTGATGTTTATCCTAATAATTCTGTGCATGCATTTGAATCACTATCAAGCATATTTAGCATACATGACCCTGCATTGCATGAAATCAACATAAGTACAGATGAAAACCCTAAAATAGTATTCATTTCACACGAGCTAAAACCCAAGGAAGAGAGAGAATTAATAAGAATATTACAAAAACATGTTAAAGCTTTTGCCTGGTCATATGAAGACATGCCGGGTGTAGACACAGAGATAGCAGTGCACAAGATTCCAACAGATCCCAAGTTCAGGCTAGTAAAGCAGAAGCTGAGAAGATTGAGGCCAGAATGGGCTACACTGGTAAAAGAGGAAGTGGCTAAGCAGATAGATGCCAAGTTTCTCGAAGTGGTAGAATACACAGAATGGCTAGCCAATATTGTTCCAGTGCCCAAGAAGGATGGAAGGGTCAGAGTATGCATTGACTATAGGGACCTGAATAAAGCATGCCCAAAAGATAACTTTCCACTGCCCCATATTGACATCCTAGTTGATAGTGCAGCAAAAGCAGCAATGTATTCCTTCATGGATGGCTTTTCGGGGTACAACCAGATCCTGATGGATGTGAATGACAAAGTGAAGACATCCTTCATCACAGAGTGGGGTACCTTCTGCTATAGAGTAATGCCCTTCGGGTTAAAGAATGCTGGAGCCACTTATCAAAGGGTTGTTACGACTATATTGCATGATATGATCCATAAAGAAGTCGAAGTGTATATCGATGATATGCTGGTCAAATTAATGACCCGGGAGGAACATCCTGTTATCCTGGATAGATTTCTTACACTTATTGGAGAATACAACTTGCGGCTTAACCCCAAGAAGTGTTTATTCGGAGTCACATCAGGGAAGCTGTTGGGCCATGTAGTTAGCCAGAGGGAAATAGAAATGGACCCAGACAAAATCAAAGCCATACATGATATGCCAGCTCCAAAGATAGAAAATGAAGTCCGATTATTTCTGGGTTCCTTACAATATGTCAGTCGTTTCATAGCACGGTTGACTTCCACCTGTGAGCCAATCTTCAAGCTACTGAAGAAAGATTAGCCGATTTTGTGGGACGACAGATGTCAGCTGGCATTCGAGAAGATCAAGGCTTATCTGGTAAATCCACCAGTCCCGAGTCCACCAATTCCGGGCAAGCCCCTGATCTTGTACTTGGCAGTTGAGGATTCCTCTGTAGGGGCAATGTTGGCACATGAACAAGATGACAGAAAGGAGTACCCTATTTACTGCCTCAGTAAGAAGCTGCTGGAGTATGACACCAAATACACACTGGTGGAGAAGACATGTGTGGCAATGATCTGGTTAACCAAGAAGCTATGCCACTACTTGCAGTTGTACAAAATACAAGCTGTTGCCAAAGTGGATCCAATGAAGTATCTTTATGAAGCACCAATGCTAGTTGGAAAGTTGTCCAGATGGCTGTTACTCCTATCCGAGTTTGACATCAAGTACATCACTAAGAAAACCATCAAAGGGCAGGCTGTGGCAGAATTTCTAATAAATCAGCCTCTGGAATCATATTACACTGAGAATTTGGAGTTCCCAGATGAACAGTTAGCCATGGTTGAAGCAAAAAGATGGGTTATGTGCTTCGATGGTGCAGTGAACAGAAAAGGTGCTGGAATTGGGGTGCTAATAGCAACACCAGATAGTGAAATCATCCCTTTATCAAAGAGATTGAATTTTCCCATAACCAATAATGGGGCAGAATATGAAGCATGCCTATTTGGGATGGAAGCTCTGTTGACATTAGGGGCAAATGATGTCTTAATTGTCGGAGACTCACTTTTGGTGATCAGGCAAGCTCAGGGCGAATGGGAGCTGAAAGAAGAAGCCTTACGGCCTTACTTGGAGCTGCTACAGTTCAGAAGAGAATTATTCGGCCAATGTGAATTCAGACACATCCCCAGGGATGAAAACAAGATGGCTGATGCACTAGCAACTCTATCCTCTATGTGGGAAAATCCAGAAGAAACTCGGGTCCAGCCACTGGTTATAGCAACTTCTAGACAACCCTGCTTCGAAGTACACAAAGTAATGGAGCTAACGGCAGAAGAAAAGCCATGGTTCTTCGATATCTACCAGTATGCGAAGGAAGAAAAATGCCCAAAGGGAGCCAGTGCTGCTGATAAGATGTCATTAAGGAAGCTAGCCAGTCAATTCAGAATCTTTGAAGATAAGCTGTACAAGAGAACGGCAAATGGTGTTCTTCTGAGGTGTCTAACAGAGCAGGAAGCAGAAGAAGTGATGCAATAGGTGCATGCAGGATCCTGTGGGCCACACATGAATGGTCTAGCTATGGCCAGGAAGATAATGAGGCAAGGGTACTTCTGGATGACTATGCAAGCAGATTGTATAAGCAAAGTGAAGAGATGTTACGAGTGTCAGATCTATACAGACATCAGTCATCTTCCACCACTTGAACTATAGAATTTGGTGACCCCTTGGCCGTTTTCAGCATGGGGGATCGATATGATTGGTGAAATTCATCCATCTGCATCTAATGGGCACAGATTTATAGTTGTGGCAGTTGATTACTTTTCCAAATGGGTGGAGGTAGAATCCTTCGCTAATGTAACAGCCAAACAAATGGTCAAGTTCATCCAGAAGAACATCTTTACCCGGTATGGAATTCCCCATCACAAAGTGACTGACAATGGAGCTACTTGCAGAACATAGCATTGAGCATCATAAATCTTCTCCATACAGACCGCAAGCTAATGGTGCGGTTGAAGCGGCTAATAAGGCGATAAAGAAGATTTTGTCAAAGATAGTGACCACCTACAGAGATTGGGCTGATAAGCTACCATATGCACTTTGGGGTTACAGAACCAGTGTCTGAACACTAACGGGAGAAACTCCCTATGCCGTAGTCTACGGGATGGAGGTAGTCTTGCCAGTAGAAATAGAGCTCGAATCACTCAGAGTTGCCTTGGAAGCCTAGTTACCAGAGACTGAATGGGTTCAAGCTAGGTACGAGCAGTTAGCGACGCTTGATGAAATGCGACTAAAAGCACTGGATCATTTACAGATGTACCACTACAGAATGGCTAGGTCTTATAACCGAAATATGAAATACTCCAAACGGCAGTTGAAAGCAGGAGATTTAGTGCTAAAACAATTAAGGCCTTCGAATGTCGATGTCACGGGCAAGTTTAGACCCAACTGGGAAGGGCCCTATGTTGTGAAGAAGGTACTGTCGAAAGGTGGTGTCAGCATCATGGACATGGATGGAAATGAGTTCATGAACCTTGTCAACCAAGACTGGTTAAAGCTTTATCATGTTTAAAAAAAAGGGTCTGTTGGGTTGAAAACTCGAAAGAGCGACCTAGGCAAAAATTAAGACACGAGAGAAAATGATCAGTCGGAAAATCCGAAAGGGATGATTGATCATGGATTCTGGCTCTGTGTGGAATGTATACCATCTGGGAATTAATCTTTTCAAATGTATTCATTTTGGTTTCATCAATAAAGTGAAATGTTAGTTTAAATATATCTGCAATGGTTATGACAAAATGCATAAACAAAGTTATCATGCTTAAACATCTATTTAAAGAAAGCACTTTGTATTTAACTGGTCGAACATATCATGTTGTTTAACGATGAAAATGCACTAAATACATCTAATATGAAATCTTTTATCGTCCTCCAAATCCAATTCAGCTTTCCGAAGAGCGACAGTGATTGTCCAAGAACTTGCTTTTTCAATCGATTTTTACTTAAAAAAAAAAAGAAAAAAGAAAAAAAAGGAAAAAAAAGAGAGCTCGCTAGGGTGAAAACCGAAAAAGCACCCAAGGCAAAAATTAGAGCAGCTCGCTGGCGTGAAAACTGAAAAGGGGCCTCAGGAAAAAATTAGAGTAGCTCGCTGGGCTGAAAACCCGCATTGGGCAACCCAGGCAAAATTTAGAGCACTCCCAAATTCATCAATTACAGGGGTGAGAAGCCAAGTCTTCCCATCATCTCCCCAGTAGGGTTCTCTACATCATAACCCCAACGGAACGTTTACAAAGAACATTATGATTCTTTTTCCCTAGCATCGTCACGCATTCCTAGCAATTATCTCATTTCCCCAGCAGTCCTCACATATATCTTCAACAAGGGGAAGCCTTATGCAAAGAGTGTTTTCCACCAACCAGGGGCAAAGCATGCCTTCCCCAGCAGAAAGGAGGGATATCAGTCTTGCACAAACAATGAGAAATGCATCAATTAATCTCCATGTGCATATATATCATTATACATGCATACATAGCATACACAAATCATTCATCCCCAGCTAGTCTTTATTCTTGATCGAAGGGGCAAAAATTTTTATTCAAAATCTCTTGATCAAGGAATGAAGACTTGCCATTTCAAATGCAGGAACTCATTATCCACAGCTTCACATCTCTAGCAGATCCGCCTCGAGTAATGTAAACCCGGTATCGGCCCAGATCGGCTTCATCTTAAGTTCTCTAGCAGATCCACCTCGGGTAACCTAAACCCGACACCGGCCCAGATCGGCTCCAGCATCATATTTCCAGCAGATCCACCTCGGGTAACATAAACCCGGCATCGGTCCATATCGGCTTCATTCCATATCCCCAGCAAACTTTGCCTCGGGTAACCTAAACCCAGTATCGACTTATTTCATTCCACTTTCCTTTGCCTTGGGTAACTTAAACCCGGTATCGGCCTATTTCAACACTTTCCTTTGCCTCAGGTAACCTAGACCCGGTATCGGCCAATCTATAATCCATATTTCATCTTTCTTTGCCTCGGGTAACCTAGACCGGGTATCGGCCAATCCATAATCCACAATACACCTTCCTTCGCCTCGGGTAACCTAGACCCGGTATCGGCCTATCCGCATTCCACCTTTCTTGCCTCGGGTGATCTAGACCTGGTATCGGCTTATTTCTTCCCCAGCTTCACCTCGGGTAACCTACACCCGGTATCAGCTTCTTTCAACAGTGGGTTCTTTCCTGTGTCTGCGGTGCTTTGATTCGCGCTCTCAAATTCATCATCTCAGGTATTTTAAACCTGGATCCGGGTGTCGAATTTGATCACGCGAGGGGCAGCTGTAAGCGCTGGAATTTTTCGTCTTAAAAAAAAGCACATATCACACGACTGTAACATACAGTCGTGCGACTGTTGTTACAGTCATGTGATTGTAATTAGATTACAGTCGTACGACTGTAACGTCAGAGCAGGTGCAGAAGACCATGCCCATGACATAAGAAAGCTGAAGATTTGGGGGAGCATTAATTGCTCCGGTTTTTGGTGATGCAAAGGCAGAAAATAAGAGGAGGAAGAGAAGAAAAGGAGAGGACTTTTTGACACTTAGAGTTGCTGGTTTTAGAGAGAGGGAATTGGAAGAAAAAGGGAAGAAAAAGAAAACCTCACAAAAACTTCAAGCTTCTTTTTCTCTTCTCTTTCTTTATAATTCTTGAGTGTTTAGATTAAAAATCTATTATAAATCAATAGGTTAACAATCTGACTCTCTAAACAAATTAAATTTCAGACTAGAAACCTTAAGATTCCCAAGCATTTTGGAGATTTTGGACCTAAACTTCTCAACTTCAATTCAAGGAAAAAGAGCAAATTTAAGTGGATTGGAGCGACGCCAGGGGTCAATCCTACGGTGGATAAGTGCCAAAAAGGTGAACACTCTTTGTTCCCTCCATTTCTCATGCTTTCTGGGTGAATTGGTGTGTTTTTGTGTATTTTTACTCAATTCTTGCATTTTCTATTTCTGGAAATCAAGAATAGCCGTACGACTGTTCTTGAGTTGATGAACAGTCGTACGACTGTAAATACAGTCGTACGAGTGTTCTTGATTTCCCCCCATTTCCCAGTTTTATTTTGAATAATTTTTGGCGAAATTCTGAAGTTGGAATGATTTACAGTCGCACGACTGTAGTGCTCGTCCAAGAGCAGAATTTCCAAAATAATCCCTAAAAATTTCTAAAAATCCGTAAAAATTTAGAAAATCAGAAAATCATCAAAATGAATTTTGTCATGTGCATTCACTACCTTAGATTTAATTTTCCATGTAATTGCATTTAGAACAATACAACGACGGAGACCCGATTCTTCCGAAAACCGACTCACCTCACATGCCAAAATCAATTAAACCGGAAAATAAAATGTTTTCAAAATGATTTTTCCACAAAATAAAAAATACAGGGACGTTTCAAAATGTTTTCCAGGTCTAATCGGGCCGGCTAGCCGAGCCGACCCAGTTATCCCCTTAATTGCATGTTCCCGAATTCTTAAAATCCCATTCTATCTTACTTGAGTCCTATTTGTGGCGTGCCGTATATTGTGCTAACTCTCTGTTTTGCAGCTTTTTATTTTTATTTTTATTTTTTGATGTATTCAATAGATTTATTCGTGTATCCTAGGCGATTGTATTTTTTAGATAAATCGTGTATTTTAGGCGGTTGTAAAGTGAGGACGAGAGTTTTTATTTTTTATTCAATTGGGTTGTATAATCGGCCTTTATTATTTTTTGTATATTTTCCCGCAATTTATTTCCTGCATTTTGCTTTAGCATCAGATAATTAAAATAAACAAATTGGAGTTAGAGAAAGATAATAAAGCGAATTAAATATGGTAATATAAACTGTAAAGTGAAAGCAAGCTAGAGGTTAAGTAAGTTACTTGCCCGAACCCTAAATCTTTGGATTAGGTACAGTAGCCTGTCCTCGGTAGGGAGCTGTACAGGAATTCCCGGATGAGCTAATCCGAGTGGTGACTCTGTCACTGATCTGGGGATTTAAGTTTCGAGGTCTTTAAGTTAAAAACGGGGAAAATGTTTCTACAAAAGAATTTCCAAATTAAATCTACAATTTTCTAACTTAAGATAAACAAAACCCGTTTTTCAAATAATCTATAATAATCATCATTTTCCCTGGTCCGCTTCGCCTCATCCCCTTAAAAAGGTCGTCCGCTCACATCGGGCCGGCTAGCCGAGCCGACCCGATTATCCCCATTAAATGCATGTTCCCAATTTCCAATTTCCCAATTCTGTCATGTTTGAGTCATATTTGTGATGTGCCGTAAATTGTACTAACCTTCTGTTTTGCAGTTTTTAGTTAGTTTTATTTTCATTTTTGATGTATTTAATAGATTAATTCGTGTATTTTAGGCGATTGTATATTTTTTTTAGATTCTTGTATATTTTAGGCGTTTGTAAAGTGAGGTTGGGAGTTTTTATTTTCATTCGACCAGGTTGTAATAATCTATGTATTTACTGCTTTTTATATTACTTTGATCTGTGTGTACGCTACATGCTTTTATTTAATAAAATTGACTTTAGAATTATAAAATACCTTCTATGAATATTGGCCAATTATATTTTGATTAGACACGAAATAGGGGACTTGTCCTGACCTAGATCTCTGGATAGTGTAGCGGCCTTCCTTCCGGTTCAGCTACACTGAAATTTCTCGGTTGAGTTGAACCGGGTGCCGACTCCTACACTGTTTATCGAGACTTAGGTCTCGGTTCTTTTATGAAACCATTTAATTTTCAAAAAACGAATTTCCATTCCAAAAAACCCCACGCGAGGGAGGCTTGCCCGATATCAAAGCTCCCTTCCGAGAGAGTCCGCATTTCGTCGAAAACGTCGTCCGCTCACAACCCCTACGTAACCCGGTATTTTACCATTATTCTATTGTAGTTACATGGATTTTCAAGCGAGTTCATCTGGTTTATTGGAGACAGTTGGTCCGTGGATTCTCTTTTTCCAACAAAAGGATAGTATTAGTGTTAACTCGCTAATCTGTTTAGAATCTGTTTAATTCATTCAAAAATTAAACATAAATATAATTTATATATAGAGGTGTCAAAATAGGTCGTGACACGATAAACGATTTGTATAACACACAAATTTAGCAAATTAGGGTTGGATGTTGGAAATCTCATATCTAAAATAAATGAGTCTAAATAGTGCATATAAGTAGTGTAGATTTGACCTTAATATAAACCAATTGCTTTTGTATTACATACGCTTAACTCCACATATGTGTTCACTTATACAGTCAAGCCTAGTAATCTCAAGATCCATAAAATCTCTTTATTGAACTTGTATGAGTTAGTATCGAAAATGGATTGACATATTTAACCTATCCAGTAAATGAATAATTTTAGTATTAACTCTATTCGTATCACCAAATTAATAGATCAACATAACATAACAACTCATTTTGAGGTTACTAATTTTTTTCATTTCATTATTATTATTATTATTATTATTATTATGATTGACTTTTACTATTTGTAGCCGTCATTAACGAAGGAGTTCTTAAGATAAGGCACATAATTAGTGCTCCAACTTGCCCCATTTTAAATACATACGACTTGCTTCTGATTAACTATATAATAAATTAGTATACTTCATTTGTCCAATAATTCACTTTTTTTTATTATTTTTATTATTATTATTATTTTTTTATCTCCTGTAAAATATATAGATACAATTTCTTTTTCAACTATATTTAATGAGTAAAATATAATAATCATTTAAGTTTGCCTATTATTTCACTGTATTTACTAAACTTCAGTTAGTATTATAAAAAGTAACTGAACATTTTCTTTTTCTTTTTTCTATTGAAGTCATTATTATAAATTTACAGCCAAATTTATGGCATTATATATAACACGACATTAATTTCTTTAACTATGGATCCAACCACGTTAAATTTTAGATCGTACTGTATTAGATGATCCTATTCGGAGCTAGTCACAGTTAAAGCTTCTTATCCCTCCATACAGATGTATTTAGTGGGATTCGAACCTAAATCTCCTCCTATATACTCAGTTTACGTTGCCAACTGAACTGCAACCGATATTTGTAATCATATATTGTCGGGGAACTTGGATGGAATTGAAAGTATGACAGATAATTTGTGTAGAAATAATAAATTGGTAGATGTTGTAAAGGCAGCATTGCGTCTCAACTCAAAGATTAAATAGTAGACTAGACTTGTTACTTCAAAATGAGCTGTTAAGAGTAAACTATTTTCTTGAATTTATTATCTAGTTACTGAGGGTATTTTTGTCAATGTGTATATATACATATGCTTAAAATAAGCTGTTTTAGTAATAACGTACCTACCTTTTTTTCTTCTTCAATTTCTTCCTTTCTTTCTCTTTTATAAACTCTCATTTATCCTATTTACAAATAGACTAAGATAGGTGTTTGGATAGGTATATTTTACGCATTTTTTATTGTTTCCTCGAAAATAGATTTAGTAGTATTTAGTAAGATTTAAGAAAAAACTGTTTATACGTCTTTCGGCAGAGAAAAAGTGTTATTTCCCATCAACAGCTATTTTGTGTTTCTCGTGAAAAATACTTATTATACTTTTATTTTTTTTCTACAATCATTTTTATAAATATAAACAAAACATAAGACAAAAAGAGTAAAACGTATTGATTACGTTTTTGCAATATAACAATGATAAAAATCTTTGTCTTAATACATTTTGGACTATGCTTTTTTTTTTTTTTATAAAGAAAAAAAGAAATGTTACAGTTTTACAAATTCATACATTATTTTGTATAAATGATTAATTTCATCAAAATGATATGATTTCCGGATTTTAAATTCTTGGGTTCTATATATATATATATTTTTTATTTGTGTAATTAATTAATTGATTAATTTAATACATATCCCATATTAAGTTATTTTTATATCATAACAACAAATTTCATCATATTTTTTTTACCAATCACTAATTATCAAACAATAATCACCAAACAGTTACTAGCAACAACAGAATCAAACATGCCCTAAATATATAGTATACTAATTTCGTGTGTATATGCGTATTACATTATATTTGTTATGTTTATAAATATATTATTAGATCTTAATTGATCAACTCTTTAGATAATCCATCAAATTTACATCTAATTTTCTATTAGTCAAAGATGCTTTATGACCAATATTATTGGTTGGATGACGAGACTCGATTTGAAGATGGGCTATGACAATAGATACAAATAACAAATTACTCCTTTGTGAGAACGAGTAAAAAATTGGTTATGGGGGTTTCTAAATCCTTTATAAACCCTTAGGATCGGAATCCTTATTCCTGATGTGAATCCTTTTTTTTTTTTTTTACAAATATGGATTTTGAAGAGGTTGGATATTGAACTCACAACCTCCCACCTTCACTTCTGGAGATGGTAGACAATCTTTAGAGATGTGATCAATAAGGAGACAATCTTCATGGGAAATTAGGGTGGGACCATGGGACACGAAAGCCTTTATGCCTAGCTTTGGAAGCAATGGAAGCCGACGGGAGTCTTTCGAATGGAATGTATAGGAATTTAGTATTTTATGGTCAAATATGGTAATAGGGAGGACTATGTCCGAGTTGTAATAGAAGGTCCATGACTGATGTTACGTTACTATTTTGATTTGTTCAACCTTGGACGCAAGACTTGGTTCTAATTTCAACGGTAATATCCTAATTCATTAAGTTCGCATGCAGAATCAAGTCAATGATTCAATTCTAAATCAAAGTGATAAAAGTTATATATATATATATATATTATGAGGAAATTGGGTCCTTGAATTTCTACTTTTCCTTATGGTGGTGCTCATATAATGGCGTGCTGCAGAAATGAGTAATTAATGGCCATTTGATGGGAGTCCAACAAGTCCAAGTCCAATGGACTAATCTCACACTTGAAATGTTACACCTACACATTATTCTTTTCTCAAATTAAAGTTATGTTCCCACATTATATCCTCAACCATAACATTAATAGTCTCTCTTCAAATAAAAATACTTGGACCAAACCTTATGCCAAAAATTGCCTTAAAAGAGAATATTGTACAAACTTGTAATCATATTGTCTTTATTATTAGTCAATATGAGATATTAAGACACTTCTCTCATACTCACACTAAGCATTTAGAGCCAAAACTCTACAAGGCTGAAAACTAACGTGTTATAAGTTTTCTAACTTTAGATTAGTTACATAATAATAATAATAATAATAATAATAATAATAATAACAACAACTTAGATCTAACCCCAACCCAACAAGATGGAGGATTTTTTTACACTTTTATTATAAATAACGGCAGATATAATGTTGTAATCCCACAGTGCTTGTGTACGAGAGTATATTGCTCCTTATATTGGTGAGTCAATCCTAACTCTTCGAAGTACTTTTTGGGTTAATTAGGCCTTTGTTTATACATAATCTATAATTACCCAATCTAAAATACTTAGCCATTAAATAACAAGCAATAAACGTCAAATAAAATCATAGTTGACTTTCAAACAAGCCGATTATGAGATTTAGAGTTCTCCCACTCCTTTTTTTGACCTGTAAAAGGGGCAAAAACTGTGAAGGAGTTTTAGCAATATTACTCTATCCCCTCCTTGCTGCTTTTCTACTGTCAATATAACTAATTTAATTTAGTTTTATTGGTTTTTCATTTTCTTGTAATCCAAAGTTAAATTCCTAGAATTTGAAACTCAATTGCAACAGAAATCTTCCTGAAATTATTGTTATTCAACGTAAGAGTTTGTCTCAAAATCTCAATCTTCCTTATCCTTGCAAAATTATGTACTTTTACACTTAAAAATAATTATTCAACAAATTGGACAGCAGAGACAGAAATACATAAATAAAAACAACAATTTTCCTGTGATCCTATGATATGAAAAGTTAGAACGAAAAGACGTATCGTGATTAACATAGGTTGAATAATAATTAAATTAAACAGTTCCTCAATAATTCTTCTAATAAAGCTGTTTCCTACTTTGTACTACATCTAACCCCACCGTTTGGTTGTGATTTGAGGTTGTTCCACAACTAGAAAACTTTTACTTCATAAATGCTTGGTGAAAATTAGGCCACAAATTCTAATCACACATCATATAATTGAAGTTTAAACATGTTTATATTATGTTTTTTCCCATTACGTGACGGATTTAACACATTTTTAACTCCTAACCCATTCACCAAGTATCATTTTGCTCCCTAACCTTTTGGATCGATTTGTTTACTCTCTTGACCTATCCATTAAATGTCGTTTACCCTCTAACCTCTTGGATTGATCTGTTTACTGTCTGGCCCACGCAAAAGAACATCAATTTAACCCAAATTAAAAAGATTTGAATCTTTTTTGTTTATATAATTTTAGAGCAAAATTAAGAAATATTCCTTTTTCACTCTATAAAGATAATAATCAATTTGTCATAATTTTGCTCCATAATTGCCAAAATAAGTTCAATTTCCTTTAATTTAGATGGGATAAGTTTTCTTCTGAATATGTAAAGTATAAAAGGGCAAATTCCATATGGTTTATACCATCATGTAACACAAACAGAAAAAATAATAATAATAATAATAATAATAATAATTCACAAATTTTTGAGTCAACACAATTAGGAGCATTTAGCGATTGTTATGTACCAAATTGTGTTATTCATCAAAATCTAGGAATAAACTATTCGCTGTTCATATTAACCCATCCAAACACTAAACCACGAAACAAAAAAAAAAAAATAATAATAAAAAAAAAATAAAATAAAATAAAAAAAAAAGAGAAAAATCTAGGAATATGTACTATTTATTTCACAACTTAAGGAATTTTTTGCTTAACAAGTTAGAAATTTGTGTTTCTATCTGTCACCAGAAGAAAAGCAAACATGACAGTATCAGCACTGGCAGACGACATGATGTATCTTGTCGTCATTCACTAATGAACAAGGAAACCAGTAGTATCTGATTTACCAAGTTCTCTCTCTCTATTTTTTTTTTGGGTGGGAAAAGAAAAAAACATAATCCCGAAATTACAGCAACCTCAAACCACAAGATTTCCTAATATAGTTTCCCTTGCTAATTTGTTTCCACCATTTTTGCAACTCATTCAATTCTTTATTGCTAAAAGTTATGCAAGTACATTAAGACCACTATACCAAAAACCGTATTCACAACAAGAATATATCAAAATAATATCCCTTTCTATACCGAACCGACATATTCTCATAAAAAGTGTACCATATAAAATATGCCATATTCAATAGAAAACAAACAAGAATATACATTAAACTAAATAAGTCATTTTCTCAAAGAGATTTAGGCCATGATTATAAACCCTAATCCACAATGTAATACAGCTAGATTCATACGCATGAACCTTGTCTAATCATTTACAAATATATCCTACGAGAACACAGGATTCGGGCTGGTTTTCAACATTTATTTTACAAAATCAACTAAGAAGAAGAAAAATGTTTAAAAGGTAACACAACCTGGCAAAGAGTCAAGAGTAAACTAGGCATATAACTAGATGTGTCAATTTCGGACTTGATTTACAGAGACAATCCAATAGACACGGAATGTTTGAAATAATTATCATTTTGTTGTATTTATATCATCAAATAATCATTTGGAACATACAGAAATATATACGATTATGACATCACAATTAGAAAAGACATCTCTACACACATAATAGCTTATTCAAAGAGAGCCATAGTGTTATGTTAGCACAATAGATGAAATTAGAACTCTCTAATTAGAGCCAACATAAGCAAAACATAGACCAAAGATTAAGAGAAAATAATATCCAGTCAAACTATAGCCAAGACTAAGGACTTTGATTCATTAGTTGCAAGTTCAATAAAACAAAATTGCTGCATATTTAATCTATTATCTCAACTGAAAAAGCATTTCATATTTAAGAAACTATGCAAGTGCTCAACATCAATTATAATAATAATACACTACAAGTATACAAAATTCAGCAGAACAAAAAACAAAAGTGAGCTACTAATCAAATAATATGCTTTTGCATGACCTTCTTTAATTGTATAAGAGACAGAATAATAGACACGGGCTAAGACGTGTTCCCTCAACCAATAATTGAGTTTTTTTCTTCTCTCTCTCTCTCTCTCTCTTGTAGGTGGCTCACCTATTTAGGCTTTTGTTTCCTTACCAGCTTTATACTATCCTAAGAATAGATTTCATAATTCCCTACCTACATTTACAATGAAATTTTTGCTTCTTTTTCTCCTCACTCTTCTTATAACTGCTTTGTATTTCTTTCCCAGTAACAGCTTTTCAGTTTCTTCTCCATCTTTGACACTTCTCACAGGAAGGAGATCCATGAGAGAACATGTGTTTTATGAGAAAAATAAGGTAAGTTTTCTGAGTTCTGAATATCTCTCTTTTTCCTTAAGAAACCACCATTATTCAGAAATAGTTCTATCTGAATCTGAATTCTTAAAATTTGGATTAAACAAAAAGTTTAAAAATTTCCCCCACCAGTTTCCTTCAAAGAATACACTACCGGTTTGTACTGAGGTTAACAGAATCATGCCTTTCAGGCAAAATGGTATGTCCCCATTTCTTTGCTATTTTGTATCCTAATTTTCTTGAGTATGGCTGTGCGAACTGCAGGTACTTGATGAAGGCAAAGGGCAAATGGAATTCCCAGAAAATTTCAGAGAACACGAGCACCTAAGCAGCAATGATTTAGAGCCTGTTTACCACATTGACTACAATGGAGTCACCACTCATCCAATTCCAACTCCAAAACATCCCAAACCATAAGATAATTTATTTTTGACTTTCCAAATGAAGCAAATAAAGTGTACATGATGTTTAATTCTATTTTACATGGTTCAGAGTGTGTTATTAGATCGATGAGAATGAGAAGAAGAAGATATTTATATGTAGGACTGTGGTTTACCATCTTTTTCTTTCCGCTAGTGATAATATTAAAAATGCGAAAGAATGCAAGAACACAACTTACAGAGTAAAAGGGAGAATCTAGAAGCCCTGGAACATATTAAAAATATCATATAATGCATGCCTGTGATGTAAAGGTTAAGCTTGAAAAATGTACACACCTATTGTTTGCAGTTCGTGTCCAATTAAAATTGCCTCGCATGAGAATGGAAACGGATCTTAATCTGCAGAAGTAGACCTTCTTCCACGCATAGCTAATCTGACAAAGAAACTGTAACAGAATGAACAGAACTGAGTTTAATTACAATGTAGCGAAAGCATTCCATTCAAATAATGTTTTCTAGCCTTCTTATACTTCTCAAGTAACATTCTATAGCTATCGATGACATCCTCGAAAGAAACATTGTTACAGAAATTAGTTTTCATCTGCATGAATGTAGCTTCGGCAAGGTCTTGGTGCTCTACATATACTGGCAACAAATTTTCAATTCCCATGAAGGGTATATTCCAGTCATTTCCTCGAGTAATTTCTCTATCTTCATTATGAAGCTCAAGCCACTTTATACGCTGAAGGAGATCTTCTTTCTTTTGAATAGCCACTTCAAGAATCCTGAGGGCCTCCAGGAAGCAGGACTTTGTACTAATTTTATTAATAAGATAATGGAAAATGGTTTTCTGGTCAAAATAGAGCCAATCCTTCCCATCCAAGGGCAATGAAAGTGCACCAACCAAGCATGCCTTCCTAAAGGTGAGATCAGAAGCACCAAGTAGCTCAATCATAGCATGCAACAAATATATAGTAACTACATTCAGAATTCTCGGCAATGGTTCAGAAACTGCATGATCAAACTGTTTCCGGGTCAGGTTCCAGCAGCAAAGTGCAACGTGCGCAAATCCAGCCCATCTGCATTCAGTAAAAGTGCAAAGAGTGCATGATAACTACTCTTTCAGTCTCACATAAAACAGAATTTTGTTAAGGGGTTGAAAATTTTGCAGTCTGAGGTCTGAGGTCAAGTCAAATAAACAAAGTCTTTATGCATTATTGAATAGAAAATTACAATCGATAAAATATATATATATAAAAAAAGGAAATTGCAAAACTCCAACAAATTAGTGTAATATAATATGCATATTGTGCCAACATTGATCATTAGATTATGAGATGATCATTGAAACAAGCCTAACTAAGTTCTTTACCCTTAAATTTTAATTTTGCTACTTTAGCAATTAGCATCAGTTTCTTGCTATTGCCCGACCAGTAACAGAAAATTTCCTATTCTTCCATAAAATAATTAGTTATTCAAAATTCAAAAGACAGATGCAGCTGAATGCTAACAGATCAAATATTTAAAAGGCGTGCCTAAGAGTTGGATTTTCAAAGGACATTGACTCGAAACCATGTCTCCATGTCTCATAAACAAGACTTAATTATTCAACTCAGTCCAGAGGGTGGGCCAGTAGGCATGTGATTTTCAGGGTTAACACTAGCTGTTATCCGTCAGAAATTTTTGGATCCATCTTCGAAAGAGATCCAAATGATAAGAGGCATGGGGATGATTGTTCAGTTGATTACTAATTTTAAGATAAAGGAGAACATAAAACTACAAAAATAGGATTAAAAATTAGGTAATTAGAAAGCTAGGGATTTATACAATGTAAAAGAGAGAAACCAGTTAACAATAGGGATTTATACAATGGCAAAAGAGAGAAACCAGTTAACAATCATAACAGAAAACATAACAAATGTCAAACAGACAAAAGAATACCATAAAAGAACTGTAGCTTTTTTTTTTTTTTTTCCTTTTTAAATGATGGCATCATTACAAGATTGGAATGGCATGAGTGACTTGCAACAAAAACAATATGCAAAACAGGTAAGTTCCACGAAAACAGAATTTTTTAAGTTTCATGACTTAAATTCAATTAATATTTATTCCAAAAAAACTCATCAAAAATAGAAAACTTGAAAGCAAAAAGCAGCCAAAATCCTTGAGAACAATAGCCCCAATTAATGTGCCACCTCATCCCATGGGTACAAAGCCAAATCCCATTGATCAAATGGGCTGTCTCACAATTGCACTTGGACAAATAATATTATGAGCCATTTCAGATGGCTGCAGCTGGCTATTATCGAGCAAGGAATATGATCAGCAGTCAAATCATAGGCCAATAGAAGTGGTCATATGTGTATCTGTGCACTAAGGAAGAAAATGGACCTTAATTATTATGGTTAACAAAGATCAGAAGTCAATTATTACTGAGATCAGAAGTCAATTATTACTGAAATTAGACCTGATCATATAGGTTAGAGATTCAACAAACAAGCAGTCTTTTTTTGTCCAGATGCTCAACAAATCCAAAATAGCAAAGGGAAAAAACAAAGAGAGAATAAAAATAAAAATGAACAAAGAAATAGGAAGCTATAAACTTACTCGAAAGGAGGTTCCACTTCAATTCCAAATGTTACATGTAAGGAAAATCTCCCAAGTTCACCGGACCCAGTATTTTCTGTATATGCCTCGTGGGCAAATCCTCTTGGAACATACAATACGTCACCTTCACTTAAGACAAACATTTTGCTATTCGCCAATGTGCTCTCAGAATTTAAACAATGCTGGCTATCAAAATGATCATACAAGCGAGGTAGCTGCATATTTGGTTCAGAGAATACCGTCCATTGCTTATTTCCGTAGAGTTGGCATACAAAAACACAGTGATCATCGCAGTGACAAGCTAATCCCTGAGAGTTTGGTGGTGTCAAATATAAATTTGCACCCACTGAGGGTTGACCAAACAAAGATGCTAAGGTCTCAGCTATAGCTGCAATACTAGCAAACCGGAACTCCAATCCCCGCAAAGCAATTGTATAGCCCTCTCTGTATGCTTCTTCACATTTTGTAATATCAGCAAGAGAGAAAATATAAGGGTTTTTAGTGTTACTTGGGTCTAACCTCTCATGAAAGAAATGAACCTCCCTTTTTGATTGTTTCTCAGTTCTTAGTACACGTATATCTTGCTGGTAAATTATTGGGTAACCCAATTCATTTCTTCCCTCCTCGAGAAACTTAAGGATGTCTAATTCGTCTGACTCAATAGGTAGACAAGAAATGAAACTCTGAAGCATGGGAGAAAGAAATGTATAAGACAATTCCTTATAGTTAAGCGATTCTGTAAATGGACAAAAAATGTCATCATCCTGAACATAAGATTCTGATGTTCTACTCAGAAGAAAGGGCGATGCTTCCCAGTGGTGTAACATGAAATTCTCAAAACTGTGCTCACTCCAGCCAAAAATCCTTCTTTTGACTAAAACAGATTGCAAAGGAGCAAATTGATTGGTGCTAGCACATAGCCTAAAAATGCTTTCTGCTAGATTATTTACTGTAATATTGTCAATGCACAATTGTCTATCTGGAGTGCATATCATAGGGTAGCCAAGCAACATTTGACTATGTACATTTGCCCAAATGTTTTTCAAAATTACCAAGAAACTTTCAGGCAGCTGTCTTGGGATGTCTTCTAACTGCTCAATGCTGCAAGTGTTAATTAGAGATATTGCTGCCTGAAGAAATCGGACAGCCTGTCTTTCTTGGTTCATTACTATCCTAGTACAACCGTAAGTTCTGTCCCCAGCAAATAACGAAATCGATGTTGATGATACAGCAACCTGAAGAAATACAATTCTGAGGCACAGTAAGCCATAATACAAATGTAGGAACAATATTTAAGCATCTCATCTGCAAGAAATCCAAACAGTGGATAACCATTCCTTCAACAAGTTACATGGCTCTGGAGAGAAAACCAAACTGAAAAAACTCAGCTGACCAAACCAATCACAAAATTTTCATTTTTTAATTTAAAAACTAATGGTTAACTAAAGAAATTAATTGGAAGGCCCACATTAAAAATATATACAGAGCAAAATGTTAACTTCAGATACATATTTAGTCAAAATGAATTTTGGGACCTTGAAGTTTACTTTTTTATTCTACAGCCCTCAAATGCAAATATATTATGTTAAACCTCAATGTTCCAAATTTGAACCTATTATTGTGCCCTTTTTGACTCAATTAATGTGTGTTTTACGTATGCTGTCAAAGGTTGTATGATAGTATAAATTTTAACTCTTTATGCCTCATATATATTTTCATTTTAAGCATTATTGTAAGGGGTTGAGCCCAACACAACTAGGAATAACGAAAACTGGATGTAATCAATGGCTGATCAGGATTGAATCTTAAGGGGGCATGAAAATCCCTACTTACCCAGGATTCTTACCCCTTTCCTTTTAATTGATTTCGGAACAAATCCCAAAACTACTCCTTATTTCCTTTCTCTCTGTTAAGTTTACAATAATGCTATGCATCGGAGTAAAACCCCATTCCAATACGCAAATCCCTAGTAAGAGTTTTTTACTACAGTATCGCCTAATTCTTATCAACCCCCAACAGTGATTTGCCAAGTACTGATAGAATTTAGTTGGCATGCATAGCATTATTTAGTTGAGACATAGTTGGATATGAAAAAGATATTAGGAAAAAAAAAAAAAAAGGAATCGAAAAATTAAGAAAAATCAATGTGGCCATAAATAAAAGATGGAAACAGAGGATCAAGAAAAATACAGATACAATTTGAATGCTCAAAATGAATTTTATTGTTATTATTTAGGCCATTATGTTATACTTTTTCTATATGATATATTCAAATGAACAATATATTAATTACTATAATTGAAACCCTATCACTAGGTTTAGTCAATACATAAAAGATCTATAAACAAAAAACACTAAAGAGACATAAATTACAAGTTTCGATTACCTAAAAACAACCAAAACTATAAGCAAACACCAGATTCTCATTCAGTTCAAACAAAACAGCATTTATCCAGTTATAACATTTGATCAGAACAATTTCTCAGAAAATACACCAGAGGAAAAGTTAAACGCTTTATATGAAAGAAAGCGATCAAACAGAAAAAACACTGCAAACACAAACAACAAAGAGGCAGACAATCAGACTGAAGGAACACAAGTTAGAAGACTCACATGAGCCGCTCTAAAGCGGAGAACTCCAAAAACCGCTGCCTACCAATTGAAGTGGTGGACAAATCCAAGAGAGCATCACAAGCAGCCATTGAAACTCTCCTCCTAGAACTCCCTAGAGCCGAGATTAGCGCCTTCACAATTTCCTCATCCAAGGCAATTTGTTCATTCATTCGCAACGAATGCAGCGCAGCTGCCCCCACAATCTCCGCGCTACGACACGCAATTTGCGGACACCTGTGCCATCAAAGAAACTGTTGGATCAATCATTGGAAAACATCCATTTCAAAATGCATAAAAGGCGGAGTGAAAATTACCCGTAAGTGAGGAGAATGGGAAGCACGGAGAGGATAGGAACTGGAAAAATTTCTTCAGGAGAATTTAGGGATTTTGAAAACTGAGAGTGCAGCTTATCAAGGCATTTCTTCAGCGTAGTTAGAAAATTGGGTTGGTTACCATGATTGCAGAGCGCAGCAAGTAAGATAGGAAATATAGTATCAATGTCGTCTGGTTGAGTGGAAGAGAATTGAAATTTTCTTGTTTTCCTCTTGCGAGACTTCATCTTCCCCGTTTCTTCCTTTGCAATTCTGCAAATTTATCCGTACACCTATTTCTTTGTTTTTCCCTAATCAATGAGAAAAGTACTGTAAAATACTAAATTAAAATGATTCGAAATATTTTTTAAGAAATTAAACTTCTTTTTTAGGAAGAAATATCAAACTTTTGGTTTTGGGTATACAAGTTAAAAAATATCATTTTAAATATATATTATATAAAAACATTATAATTATAGAAGTTCAAAAAATTTTACAGAAACTTTTAAACCAATTTGGTAAAATATGCAAAATCAATAAAATAATTGCAAAAGTTAATTATACCTCTTATATTATAATTAAAGTTAATTCAATTAATTTTCTGATTTATTTTTTCTTATTAAACTAAACTGAATTAATTACTAGTCATTGATTTAAGGTTGATTTTTATAAATTTGCATTAATATTAACCTTAAAAAATATTTTCTCATCATAAGTCTGGCCGGTTGATCCGGTATCTCGCTAAGCATGCATTTATGTTCCATTTGTGAGAATTTAGAAGAAAGATTTGCTAACTGTGAAATGATCAGCCTTGCTGCAAGAAAGATAACTGTACCATATGTTAGTTTATTTTTATTAGAAAAAACTGCAAAAGCGCTAGTACACTCATTTCAATCATAATTTTATCTATTTCTTGAACTTAGAGATTCTTTTACAAATACATCCAACTAGGTTATACCTCTTTTATAAATGGAAAATTCAAGATTTGAATGTTCTTATAACCATAAACTACATCCCAAATGATTATACTAACCTCACGTCTAAAACCCAAGAAATTTTTTACTAGATAGAGTATAAATCAACAAAACCAAAAAAAAAAAAAAAAATAAATAAATAAATGAAGATGCATATTATATTCGGAAAGTAAAACATCTAGGGTAACACCTTTTTATTAATAGGATTCAATAGGATTGGTCTATTATCAAACTCCCCCCTTGTTAAAGGTTGCTCCAATGTTCACTTTAAAGAAATATAAGCAAAAGTTCTATCATGGTTTGGGACCGATATGATTTTGACATGTCAATGCAACTGTTCATGTGTCATGATTGTAGCGGCCAGTCTGGAACCGCAACAAGACTTCTCTCCAATTACAGCTAGAATGAATCACATGAGACTGAGAATGACTTGAATAAGCTTTACCACAGATTAATCTCATTTCTAGACCGTCTATGTCATGCACACGAGTTTTTCTGGAACCAACAAAGCCAAAGTACTATCACAAAGAGAATGAACCCATAAATACACACAACTTAGGCAACGATAAACAGAGTCAATCCCCGGGATCATGTCAACTCATTACAAGATTCAAACACATGGAAAAGGTTCTGTATTGTTAGACCATAACCGTTGCCAACTTTCCAACTCAAACCAAAAGTAATAGACCCCCCAGCTTCCAGCAGTCCCAACGATATGAAGCTAAGAGTAACCCTTGTATACATCCAAATAAAACTTAAACATGAAACATTATTATTAGAAGTAAAAAGCTCCTAATTACTCCAAGCAAACAACTTATTAGTACTTAGTTACGCCATTTTATTAGGCTGACTTGACAAAAAAATCCTAAATTTCAACTAGCAAATAAGCTAACTTTCCTAGGCACTAAATCAGGACTATACGCTAAAAGATACATAACCAAAAAAAAACGAAAAAACAAGTCTACATGAAATGCATATCAGTCAAATTAAAAGGCACATTCAGATAACCAACTACAACTATCCATTTCATTTGCGACCAATGCTTACAGAACAGGAATTATCTTCATTCAATACTTAGCAGTTGAGGAATACAATTAAACAAATATAATGCCATTCTCTTTGATCGTGTCAAGTACGATCCCAAGCTTACCTTCAATGCGCTCATTTTTTCTGGGTTCATAAGCCATAACATACACATCAGCTTCCTTTGATCTCTCAGCAATAAGCCTCCCTATCAATCGACACGCATTGTGATCCGTAAGTGATGGCAGACTGTTTCGGATGTCCTTAGCATTCGTTGTGGCAACTGATATCACTTTGCTTGTTCCTCGATGCATCACTTTTGCATGAACGAATTTCTTTGAAAAGAAAACATTGAGCAAAAAGGGCCTCATATACATATCAGTCCTCTGTTTCCATGATTTCTTATTAGGTTTCTTAGCAGCTTCGCTTCGAGATCTCCTAGTCCAGGCAGCAGAAATGAAAGAATTCTACAGAAGAAAAAGAGAAAATTAGATTGCAGTCGTAAAGAAAACTAAAACTAACTTGGAAGGTTTGATACTCTACACAACAACAGTTCAAGAGATGCTAGAAGACTAGTTGCAAAGACACATAGAGCAACGAATAACTAGAAATTTTGTGATTCAATGCCTCCTGTAATTTCACCATGCAAACTACAAGAACAACAACAAAAATCATGTATTGGCTGGAAAAAAATAGCATCACTCAACTTGGCAATGTAAATTATTAAAAAGGCTTGAAAAACTCTAAATGATTGAAGGGTGTTATTATGTACTCTTAATTTGCATTCTTTCTTTCAGCTTAGCTCCCATAAAAAAACTCTATTCTTACCACCTGGCAATCTGTCAAACAGAACTCCAAATGAAACAAAAATGTCAACAGAAGTTTCATTTGAAGCATTTTAGAGCTATGATAGGAGATAGCATATTTTGGCCATTACAGTAGTCAAATCAAAGTAACCCCTTTGGCTTTCTACAAATGGAATGATGAAAACAGATGTCTGCACTCTGCAGCAAGTGGTTAACCATCCTTCATCAAACAGACTACTGCAGGACTAGACAAAAAAAGAT
This sequence comes from Euphorbia tirucalli, assembly GCA_039660915.1. Lineage (NCBI taxonomy): Eukaryota > Viridiplantae > Streptophyta > Magnoliopsida > Malpighiales > Euphorbiaceae > Euphorbia > Euphorbia tirucalli. The sequence goes on along the minus strand of CM077634.1, from coordinate 18,811,351 downwards.
AGGGTCGAGTGCTGCCAATACCTCAGTTTACATGCAGACAGCAATAACTAGTTAGTCTAATCTGATTTCCATTAATAAACTCTGATAGAAAATAGATCACACCTCCTAAAAAGAATTCACTTCCCCAACCCACAAAACTGTCTGAATGCACATCTTTTGTAGCAAAAAGGAACAGATTACTGTCCTGAGTATGAGGCCAAGCAAGTCCATTATTGGGTATGGAATGGGTCACGTATATTTAAAGTAACATATTACCATCAACAATTAGAAAAGGGAAAAAAATCACAATCACCACCTTATCACCCTTGACAGACCAACCAGTAAACAAAAGCCCCACAGTATCCCTAACACCCTCCACAGAGACGAGAGCTGTGTGATCTCTTTGATAAAAATAAGTTGACACATACTGGTTATCTCAAGCCTACAATTTTGAGACTTTCTATATGGATCCTACCTAGCCTCAGTTCTATAAGCATATGATCCTTAAATACTAGCATATATCTAATGCCTTCAAAGGAACATCTAATCTCTTCAGCTACAAAAGAAGAGTTGGGAGTAAACGATGTTCAATTATGTTGTATACTTGTACAATGCAATGCAAAGTTCCTGAAATTATAATGGTCTCCACGCTACTGCCACCCAACCTCATATTCAATAGGACAAGTAAAAGTTGTAATGGGATAAGTATCGAATAGAACAAAACTAACATAGTTGTGGGAACTTTCCAGTCTTGAACCCACCCTCAATGAAAGTTCTACACAATTATCAGAAAATAGGGAACATAATCCATTATATTTATTAACAATGCATCAATATAAAATTTTTCTTGTTCCATCTTTAGATTTAGAGTGCACAGCAAGTTCTCAGAGAAATAAACTGCACTGCCATTAAAGAGCAGCTCTATATCAAACATGAAGTAGGGTGGACCAAGCTCTATACCAAATAAAATCTTCAAAAGACAAACACACAAAGCTCTCTGTTTCTTTAGTTCCCAGTAAGAAAAAAGTGAGGAAAACAAAATGAAAAATATTAAACCTACACTAAAGCAGCAGAATTTTAATTTTAGCTGAAGTAAGTTGGAGTAAACTAAAACCCATAAAAAGAAAAGGAAAAAAAAAAAGAAAAAAGAGCTGAAGGCATTCTGAACTGTATCCCTTAACTGAAAATTGACAACGCAAATAAGAGAAAATAAGGAGATTAAGATTGAAGAAATAAATACCTTGTACGAAGTGGGACTGGGAGGGATTGCAAGTGAGGTGTTAATGATGGAGATGTTTAAACTAGGAAATGAAGAGACCCATGAGAGTGAATTTGGCTTGCAAGCGAAAGTTGAGTGAGCAGAGAATGAGTCTTTGGAGACAAGGGACCTAGTTGAAGCAACAGAACAAGAAGACATCACAGACGCCATCAGCTCTGTGAATGAAGAGCACTAATTAAGATTTTCAAAGACAAACACACAAAGTCCTCCTTTTGGTTGTTAGGGAAGTGAACCCTGAGAAAAAGAAAGAGAGCAACATTAAACCTTGACTGAAACGGTATCCCAAAGATGAGGCAACTAGAATACGAAGTGGGATTGGGAAATAAACGAAATTAATTCTATATGCGAACGCAAAGTCACAAACAAACACTAAAACATCCAATTAAATTCATAATATCTAATGAATACTAGTATACAAATAATATTCAACAAAATAACATCCAAACATCATCCACAAAACATCTTAAACATAAACTGAAAATTAAGAAACTCATTCTCTCAAATATCACAATAACTAACATATAATCTAAATATATTAAAAGATTCTAACAGATGAACATCAATCACAATCCATGAGACAATGAGAAATGGAGATAGAGTTTAATATTGAGAAATTTCTTTTTCATTCATATTGAACGTCATGACCATAATAACCCCAGGATAATTCTACCAACGCATTCAATAAACAACAAAAACGAAACAAAATCTCCAAATATACTATAAATATACGTGATATGCAGAAATGAAATGGCTCCAGAGGCGGAGATAGCGGGTGCACACCCCGGCCGCCGAAATCCACCCTTGGAGGGGTTGTTCTAGGCCAAGAGATTACAAGCTGAAAACCAACACCTCTATTTAGTATCTTGTTATCGAAATCGGAAACAGGAACACGTAAGATTCACAACAGAATTGCTGAAAAATCCAAAAGAGGGGCAGAATTTCAAAATTGGCGAGAAATAACACAAAGAAGAATAAAAATTTACCTGATTTGGTGATGGAAATGGAGAGAGGGGGAGAGATTAGAGAGACGATGGGAGCCAAGTAGGAGGGGACTGTAATCCCGGTGGCCAATTTCTCTACAAAAATTCAAATTAATACTAATAAGTACTCCAAAAATGATATTGTTAAAAGTGGGTACCGGCTATGGTTACGTTCTCTTATTCGTTTTTGGAACCGTTGATTCAAATTTTGAAGAAATCTGAACCATTAACTTTTTTAGGTGATTTTAACTGTTACTTTTTCAACCGGTGGTTATTGATTTAGAGAAAACAACCGCTCTTTATGTTGATCCTACGACCTTCTACTCCTGCTGTTTACTGTCTTTTGGGTTTCCTTGTTGCGACTTTCGATCTGCGGTTGCAGTGGTCAAAATCCGGCGGGTTGTGAGAGTTTCGAGTGGTGTTGCTTGGACGAAGGAATTGGGTTGAGCGAGAAATCTCTGGTGGTGGAGTTTCTACTGCTCGATTTCCCGGTAAAGTTCTCCTCTTTTTATTTTTCTCTATTCTTGGTCTGAAGCTTGATTTTTGTTAGCACTTCGTCTGTTGGATTAAATGTGAATAGATTTCATCATGATTTTGATTAGTTTTATTATGATTTTTCACTCCTTGGCTCAATTGATCAAGGCATACCATCATGCTATTGGACTTAAGGGATTTAGTAATCAAACGTGACGAGTTCAGACTCATATTAGTTTGGTTTTTCATTTATTAACTTGTCTGTTTCTTCTAGTTTTGATGTCATCATGATTGTTGAATCATCTTAATATGCTAAAGTCAACTAGATTTTTTCAGTATTTCAATGTTTCATTATTCAGTAGCCATTTAGGATTGGTTTACAACTTTGAGGATTTCAATTTCGCCCTACTATTCGACAAATCCCGCACCATGGTTAGGGAAAAAAAAGCACAATTATATCAAATTTTGCCACTAATCTCTCAATTGGCTAAGCTTTCACCATCCTATGCAAGCTGGGTTTTTCTTTCTCTTATGTATTCGGCAGCTTTTTCCATATGTTGTTGAAGTAAGAGTGGTCATGGTTTGATTACCAAATTCATTTCTTATACTTCAATTTTTAGCTAGCTTTAAGATTCCATGTTTGATCCTAGTATATTTTCATTTGCGTTGTTGACTTATAAAGTGAGAATGATATAGGTGAAAATTAGGAATTAACATTGATTTTTTGGACAAGAATATGGTTTTCTCTCTAGGATAGGTATAAAGAAAAGTTACTTTAAATGAAGCTTTTGTACTTGAGTATCTGTTCATGTAGGTAAAACTACTTGAATTGAATCTTAGACTACAACTAAGCAGTGACATTATATAAAGCAAACAAATTTGAGTAATCTCAAAATGGAAATTAACTACATAAAACCTTATATTTATAAGTAATTTCTGGAGATATAAATCTAACATAAGAGACTGAGAGATCCTTCATAGGTTAAGCTAGCAGTCATTGAGTCTCGCACCTTAATTCTTCTTGCCTAAGTAATAAATTTTGCTTTACTCCATTCATAATAGCTTGCAAAGTAATATGATTTTTTTTTTTCCAAACAGGTCATGCTTGTAATGCTTTTGGAACTTGAGGTGCTGACATTATAAAACTAAAAGAGTTAAATTTTATAATCCTTCAAAATCTAGTGTTCTTGGTTTAATTAAGAAGGTAAAAACATAGAAATATTATTTTGTAGTTTGGAAGTTCAAATTGATATATGGCAGATTATATACTTGTGAGAATACATTATACGTGTACCAAGAAGTGCAATGTTTTAACCAGTTTATAAGATGATGCATTACATGACTATGTGGATCAAGAACTGACGAAGATGCATCTATAGTGGATACTTGAGTCTCTAAATTTGTAACACTAGTTCTTAACTTTGAGCTGATTAGGATTCAGAATCTTGATGCTAATATCCACATGTCAATTTGAGCACTCTTCATTCGAGTTTATTGAGTTGGACTTGGGGCAAGTCGGTGATAAAAGAAGATCTCTCTTTTTGGATGCAATGTTAAAACAAATGCAATTTTTATTTGATATTGCAAATCGTATGGACTTTCCCCTTATTGTTTTCCTTTTGAATCTGAATATTATTGTGTTTTTTCTTTTTATTGATTGAATTATCATGTCAATCCTCTCTCAGTCCATGCTAGGCACTAGATGCTTTCTAGCGATGTTTTACTTCTAATTCCTATGGCAAAGATCTTACATGATATCTAGATCTATTTGTTTTTTAAATGCATATAAATTAATATTTTTAAACTTGGAGCTTAAATCTTATTTATCAATGAAGGTGCACATTTCTAGCCAATAGGTTCTGCCACAATTGGTAATTCACTCTTGTGGCGATGGGCATTCTTGCACGAAAAACACTTAAATTTACATCAAATGCTAGTTAATACTTATTGCTTTATAGAAAAATCATGAACTTCGCGATAAAGAAAAAAAAAAAAAAAAAAAACTAATGAGGTTTATGAACTTTGGGTATGATAATTTGATACTGTGGTCGTGTTGGGGTCGACTCTAAAGTTCAGGTCAGTTCATGATAATATTAAGAGAAAGATTAATGAGAAAGTGTATTACAATGTGGCTTACCCGTAGTAGAATAGAGAATTGTGACTTATATACCTTAGGTCTGGCAAGAAAATTTAATATGTCCATGTCAAGAAAAGCTAATATGCTTTTAGCTCACCTGTTAGGTCGTAGATGATGGAGGTCCGTATGTGTTCATTCAGTCATAGTATGAGTCCCTCCACATCAATAACGAGTATGGAAAATTATTTATTATTAATTTTATCATATAAATTTAAACTAGTAAGGGTTCATAAAATTAATTTCACTCCTTAGAAAAAAATTAATTTAAAACTGAATTAACTTACTTTCTAAAATAATTCATAAAAAAAAAATAAGTGCTTTAAAAAATGGTTTTAACTTTACGAAAATATAATATTTAACAAATGTTTTCCCGAATAAATATAGCACAATTTCGCATAGCATATAAAGCAGTATGAAATTTAAATTTGACATAAAACTTTTAAACTTTATGAAATCTATGGAATGCTATTCATATATTACATGAAGTGATCCTCAATTCTCGTAATATTATTACTTAAAAAAAATCTTTAACTTTGTAAAAAATGAATAAAAACTCCTGAAATGTATTTAAAAAAATCAATAATTCGTGAAAAATGTTTTAACTTTACAAATATATAATAGTTCAGTAATATTTTTCCATATAAAGATAAAAAAAATATGGCATAGTACAAAAAACAGTTGAAAAATTAAGTTTCACGTAAAACTTTTAATTTTACAAAATCCATATAATATTAGATATATTTTACTTAAAGTGATACTCAACTCTCATAATATCATTATTTCACAAAAAAATTTTCGACTTTGCGAAAAATGAATGGAAACTGCTGATATATCAATATATATATATATATATATATATATATATATATATATAAAATACTTCATAAAAAAATGTTTTAACTTTACAAAAATGTAATATTTTAGCAATATTTTTCTATATAAAAATGAAAAATTATGCATAGTGCAAAAAAAGTAGAAAAATTAGGTAACATTTAAATTCTATAGAAAAATTAGGTAACATTTAAACATATTTTACGTAAAGTGATACCCAATTCTCGTAATATTATTACTTTACAAAAAATTCTTTAATTTCGTGAAAAATGATATGGAAACTGCTAAAATATAAAAGAATAAACACTTCACAAGAAATATTTTAATTATACGGGAATATAGTAATTGAGTAGTAGTTTTTCATATACATATGAAAAATTCTGCATATTACAAAAAAAGTAGAAAAATTAGTTTTCACGTAAAACCTTTAAATTCTACAGAAACCATATAATGCTAGATATATTTTACGTGAAGTAATACCCAATTCTCGTAATATTACTTTACAAAAATTTCTTTAATTTTGTGAAAAATGATATGAAAACTATTGAAATATGAAAGAATAAATACTTCACAAGAAATATTTTAATTGTACGAGAATATAATAATTAAGTAGTAGTTTTCTGTATGAAGATGAAAAATTCCACATATTACATAAAAGGGTAGAAAAATTAGATTTCACGTAAAACCTTTAAATTCTACAAAAACCATATAATGTTAGAAATATTTTACGTGAAGTGATTCCCAATTCTCATAAATTATTACTTTACAAAAAATTTTTTAATTTCATGAAAAATGATATGGAAACTGTTAAAATATGAAAGAATAAATACTTCGTGAGAAATATTTTAATTTTACAACAATATAATATTTTAATAATATTTTTCCGTAGAAAGATGAAAACTTCCACATATTACAAAAAACAGTAGGAAAATTGAATTTCACGTAAAATCTTTAAATTCTACAGAAACTATGTAATGCTAGACATATTTTATGTGAACTGATACCCAATTCTCGTAATATTATTACTTTACAAAAAATTCTTTAATTTCGCGAAAAATGATATAGAAACTGATGAAATATGAAAGAATAAATACTTCGCGAGAAATATTTTAATTTTATGAAAATATATATTTCAGTAATATTTTTCAGTATAAAGATGAAACTTTCCGCATATTACAAAAAAAGTAGAAAAATTGGGTTTCACATAAAATCTTTGAATTCTACATAAACCATGCAATGTTTTACCTAATTCTCGTAATATTATTAATTTACAAAAAATGACATGAAAACTGCTGAAATATGAAAGAATAAATACTTCACGAGAAATATTTTAATTTTACGAAAATATAACATTTCAGTAATATTTTTTGGTACAAAGATGAAAAATTCCGTATATTACAAAAAAAAAGGGGTTTCATGTAAAATATTTAAATTATGTGGAAACCATATTATGCTAGAGATATTTTACTTCAAGTGATACTCAATTTTCATAATATCATTACTTTACAAAAAATTCTTTAATTTTGCGAAAAATGATATGAAAATTACTGAAATATATTTATTTTCATTTTATTTACATAAACTGAGTATAATACATAGTTTTAGTTCATATAAATTATGCACTTTGACGGATGAAATTCTGCCTTTGAAAGTACTTATGGATCCATGGAGAAAACATCAGGTCTTTCTCCTTGTGTTCTGAGACAACTGCTACCTGAAAGCCAGTTAGGGGTTGTTCAAATGAGGTCAATGCAGCTACCACAGAAGATTCATCCGCCTCAAAAGTCACGATCTTCCCTCCCATTGGAATCTTTACTTTTCTGATGTAGAGTTGAGGGCACTCCTCCCAATGCATAGAACCAGGGTCTTCCCAATAGCAAGGAAAATGTCACCGGAATGTCGATGACGGTGAACAGCACAGTCGATCTAACTTCCCCAATTGACACCTCCGCCTCAAAAGTACCGATCACGGTACACTTCGAATCGTCATAGGCCCGGATCACTGTGTTAGATCGCGATAGTGCTTCTTCCGATAGGTGGAGGCTAGGTAGTACTTTTAAAGGACAGATATTCAGTGCTGACCCATCATCAACCATTACACAAGGTAAAGTTCTGTCCATCATTTCACCTTTCAAGTACAAGGCACGATTGTGATTAGTTCCTTCCGGTGGTAGGTCATCATCAGTGAAAGTGATCCCCTTGGGACTATCAGGTTGCAGACTCTTTGTACTCCCAATTAGCATGCACACCTCTTCAGGAGACATCAACGGATTAGCATCCATTTCCATAAGCTTCTTCACCACCGCAGCCCGGTGCCTTTGGGACTCCATAAGTAGATGCCACACAGATGCACGTGCAGGCATCTTTTTGAGCTGTTCTACCACTAGATCTTCCTTTTCATCCATCTTGACGGGCAAGTAATCCTGGACCGGGGCTTTTGCTCTTTTACTCGGTTCCCCTAATCGTTGTGGTTCAGGTTGGTACACCCTTCCACTCCTCGTGACATTGTTCACAGGGGCATCCTCCTTTCTTATGAACATCCCGTCCTTGGTACAAACAGGATAAACAGGTGCTGTCTGGCTCATAAGCTTGGGTCTACTCATTAGTTCGAACTTATCTGCATCGTCATCCAACTCCACATCATCTAAATTCACGGGCTTGTTCTCTTCCACAGGTGGTTCAGCATCCTCGCCCACTACCACTTGTATTGCAGGGTTTGCCTTTGCAATCTGAGCCAGGACGAAGTTAGGAGACAACCCCGACTGTACCATGTTCACCCTCCTTTCAAACTGAGGCAATGGATTGCTCTGAACATTAAGCTTTGGGCAAGGCGCTTCTATCTTCTTTTCATCAATCAGCTGCTGCATTGCCTTTTTCAATGCATGGCACTCATTAGTTCGATGCCCCTTGGTTACATGATAAGAGCAAAAATTGTTCTTGTCCGCCTCAGCCAAAGGCGTGTATAGTTTCAGGCTTTGAAGAAAACCCAAATTTCTGCACTTCAGAAAGATCCGCCCAAAAGAATCCTCCCAATGAGAAATCCCTTTTCCAGCTGTTTGCTGATTTGCCCCTTGTGCCACTGCCGCTACTTCTACTTGCTTGACGGGGGCGGTTGGCTGACTCGGTTTGGTGCTCGTCGACGAGGAGGCTGCAGGATTGCTATTGCTCTTGTACCCTGAAGAATACGTCCGGCTTCGGTATCCTCCCCCAGAACTGTTATGGGCCGGGTCGATCTCGTACTTCTCCACTTTACGGGCCAACTTGTGCACTTCCACCAAGGATTGAAACTTGTGATATTTCATCACGTTCCAATAGACCTCTAAGCTCCCATCAATCAACTTCACAATCAGCTCATCTTCCAACGACTTCTGATGGAAGAGGATCATCTTGTCCATCCACCTTTGATAGTACTCCGAGAAGGTCTCATTGGTTTCTGTCTCACTGTCTCTAAGTCTTGTAGTTTGATCTCTAGCTGTGTATTGAAACTAAAATACTTTATGAAAGCATCAGACAACGCATCCCAATCACCTTGCACACTCTCGAGCTGCTTGTTGTACCAAGTGATGGCTCCTCCTTCCAGAGTAGTGGGGAACAGTCCCACTAATTGATTCATTGTAAGCCCCGCCATAGTCATGATCCGCACATATTGGTTCAAGTGAGCTGTAGGAGGGCTTTTCCCGACATAAGGTGCAATTCTAGGCATCTGGAAGCCTACAGGTAACATCTCAACCCCTTCAGCTATGAGTGTGGATGGATCAATGCGTTTAGAGGATTGGATCTTGGAGTTGGCGCGTAATTCTGCTATAGTTTCCTCTATTTCCTTCATTTTCCTTTCTAAAGCAAACTCCACGGGTCGTTCAATGTTATCCCTTCTGCCTTCTTCTGCATCTGATTGCCCATCATTCAGTCTTCCTCCACTACTCTCCTCTCGGGCAGCCCTCTCTGGTCGCTGATTGGACTACTCACTCAATGCACTCTGAACTTGGTTCTTGATGAGGTTCTTGAATTCATCAGAGTTCATGAATTCCCGGATGGCAGTAGCGGCCATCATGGCAGCTGCAGCTTCTGGTGTAAGTGCTATGTCTTGAAAGCTTTGCTGTAACTGTTCGAACTCTGGTGAAAACCCAGGACTCAATTCAGATGCCGTCTCAACCTCTCTAAACTGAACGGACTCCTCAGACTCACTGGACGACGAATCACTGTGCTTTAGTCTTACGAGTCTCCGTCCCGATCTGAGCCAAACTACAAAACATTTTGAACAAGAGTTAGTAAAAGATGATCACCCAAAGAGTTATGAACTCTAGGGGATATGCATGTATGCATGGCGTATTAGATGAATGATATGCAGATGTTGTATGAAATGGATTTGCAACGCGAACCTTGAACAACTGATCCTTCGGGTGGTGAAGTATGCATGAATTACTATTTATGTATGTTATGAATTGCAATTTAAGTATTTAATGCATGGATGAAACCTTTGGCGCTTGGGGAGTATCTCGGGGTTTTGTGACATGAGATAAATATTCTTAGCGAACGGACAGAGTTTCGGCACTCGGGGAGTGCCTCGGATTTTTGTGATGTGAGATCGACATGCGCATGGCACATGATCGGGGTTTCGGTGTCCGGGGGACGCCTTGGATTTTTGATGGTATGAAGTGAACTCGTGCTTGGTGTACGAGCGGAATTTCAATACTCGGAGAGTATCTCGATTTCCATGTCGTGATGTGAAATGAATACGTTCTTGGTGAACGCGCAGAGTTCCGGCGCTCATAGAACACCTAAATGATTTAATGAGATGAAACGGATTTTGTCGGCGCTCGTGGAGCACTTGAATGATTTGATGAAATGAAATGAATTTTTTCGGCGCTCTTGGAGCGCCTAAATGATTAAATGAGATGTGATGAATTTTTCGGTGCTCGTGGAGCACCTAAATGATTTAAGGAAATGAAATGGATTTTTTTCAGCACTCGTGGAGCACCTAAATGATTAAATGCGATGAATTTTTTTCTCGGTACTCGTGGAGTACCTAAATGATTAAATAAAATGAAATGAGTGATTTTTTTTCCTGGTGCTCGTGGAGCACCTAAATGATTTCATACTTGGTAAGCATGTAATGTGTGTGACCCTTTTGAGGTAGGCGGACCTTGAACTACCTCAAAAGGGTCACACACATTACACGCCTACCAAGTAGGAAATCATTTAGGTGCTCCACGAGCACCGGAAAAAAAAAATTACTCATTTCATTTCATTTAATCATTTAGGTACTCCACGAGTACTGAGAAAAAAAAATCATCACATTTAATCATTTAGGTGCTCCACGAGTGCTGAAAAAAATCCATTTCATTTCCTTAAATCATTTAGATGCTCCATGAGCACCGAAAAATTCATCACATCTCATTTAATCATTTAGGCGCTCTAAGAGCGCCGAAAAAATTCATTTCATTTCATCAAATCATTCAGGTGCTCCACGAGCGCCGACAAAATTCGAGGCACTCCCCGAGTGCTGAAACTCTGTCCATTCGCTAAGAACATTTATCTCATGTCACAAAACCCGAGGCACTCCCCGAGCGCTAAAGGTTTCATCCATGCATCAAATACTTAAATTGCAATTCATAACATACATAAATAGTAATTCATGCATACTTCACCACCCGAAGGATCAGTTGTTCAAGGTTCGCGTTGCAAATCCATGTCATACAACAATTGCATATCATTCATCTAACACGCCATGCATACATGCATATCCCCTAGAGTTCATAACTCTTTGGGTGATCATCTTTTACTAACTCTTGTTCAAAATGTTTTGTAGTTTGGCTTAGGGACGGAGACTCGTGAGACTAGAGCACAGTGATTCGTCGTCCAGTGAGTCTAAGGAGTCCGTTCAGTTTAGAGAGGTTGAGACGGCATCTGAATTGAGTGCTGAGTTTTCACCAGAGTTCGAACAGTTACAGCAAAGCTTTCAAGACATGGCACTTACACCAGAAGCTGCAGCCGCCATGATGGCCACTACTGCCATCCGGGAATTCATGAACTCTGATGAATTCAAGAACCTCATTAAGAACCAAGTTCAGAGTGCATTGAGTGAGTCGTCCAATCAGCGACCAGAGGGGGCTGCCCGAGAGGAGAGTAGTGGAGGAAGACTGAATGATGGGCAATTAGATGCAGAAGAAGGCAGAAGGGATAACATTGAACGACCCGTGGAGTTTGCTTTAGAAAGGAAAATGAAGGAAATAGAGGAAACTATAGCAGAATTACCCGCCAACTCCAAGATCCAATCCTCTAAGCGCATTGATCCATCCACACTCATAGCTGGAGGGGTTGAGATGTTACCTGTAGGCTTCCAGATGCCTAGCATTGCACCTTATGTCGGGAAAAGCCCTCCTACGGCTCACTTGAGCCAATATGTGCGGATCATGACTATGGCGGGGCTTACAATGAATCAATTAGTGGGACTGTTCCCTACTACTCTGGAAGGAGGAGCCATCACTTGGTACAACAAGCAGCTCGAGAGTGTGCAAGGTGATTGGGATGCGCTGTCTAATGCTTTCATAAAGTATTTCAGTTTCAATACACAGCTAGAGGTCAAACTACAAGACTTAGAGACAGTGAGACAGAAACCAAATGAGACCTTCTCGGAGTACTATCAAAGGTGGATGGACAAGATGATCCTCCTCCATCAGAAGCCATTGGAAGATGAGCTGATTGTGAAGTTGATTGATGGGAGCTTAGAGGTCTATCGGAACGTGATGAAATATCACAAGTTTCAATCCTTGGTGGAAGTGCACGAGTTGGCCCGTAAAGTGGAGAAGTACGAGATCGACCCGGCCCATAATAGTTCTGGGGGAGGATACAAAAGCCGAACGTATTCTTTAGGGTACAAGAGCAATAGCAATCCTGCAGCCTCCTCGTCGACGAGCGCCAAACCGAGTCAGCCAACTGCCCGTCAAGCAAGTAGAAGTAGCGGCAGTGGCACAAGGGGCAAATCAGCAAACAGCTGGAAAAGGGATTTCTCCTTGGGAGGATTCTCTTGGGCGGATCTTTCTGAAGTGCAGAAATTTGGGTTTTCTTCAAAGCCTGAAACCGTACACGCCTCTGGCTGAGGCGGACAAGAACAATTTTTGCTCTTATCATGTAACCAAGGGGCATCGAACTAATGAGTGCCATGTATTGAAAAAGGCAATTCAGCAGCTGATTGATGAAAAGAAGATAGAAGCGCCTTGCCCAAAGCTTAATGTTCAGAGCAATCCATTGCCTCAGTTTGAAAGGAGGGTGAACATGGTACAGTCGGGGTTGTCTCCTAACTTCGTCCTGGCTCAGATTGCAAAGGCAAACCCTGCAATACAAGTGGTAGTGGGCGAGGATGCTGAACCACCTGTGGAAGAGAACAAGCCCGTGAATTTAGATGATGTGGAGTTGGATGACGATGCGGATGAGTTCGAACTAATGAGTAGACCCAAGCTTATGAGCCAGACAGCACCTGTTTATCCTGTTTGTACCAAGGACGGGATGTACATAAGAAAGGAGGATGCCCCTGTGAACAATGTCACGAGGAGTGGAAGGGTGTACCAACCTGAACCACAACGATTAGGGGAACCGAGTAAAAGAGCAGAAGCCCCGGTCCAGGATTACTTGCCCGTCAAGATGGATGAAAAGGAAGATCTAGTGGTAGAACAGCTCAAAAAGATGCCTGCACGTGCATCTGTGTGGCATCTACTTATGGAGTCCCAAAGGCACCGGGCTGCGGTGGTGAAGAAGCTTATGGAAATGGATGCTAATCCGTTGATGTCTCCTGAAGAGGTGTACATGCTAATTGGGAGTACGAAGAGTCTGCAACCTGATAGTCCCAAGGGGATCACTTTCACTGATGATGACCTACCACCGGAAGGAACTAATCACAACCGTGCCTTGTACTTGAAAGCTGAAATGATGGACAAAACATTACCTTGTGTAATGGTTGATGATGGGTCAGCACTGAATATCTGTCCTTTGAAAGTACTACCTAGCCTCCACCTATCGGAAGAAGCACTATCGCGATCTAACACAGTGATCCGGGCCTATGACGATTCAAAGTGTACCGTGATCGGTACTTTTGAGGCAGAGGTGTCAGTTGGGGAAGTTAGATCGACTGTCCTGTTCACCGTCATCGACATTCCGGTGACATTTTCCTTGCTTTTGGGAAGACCCTGGTTCTATGCATTGGGAGGAGTGCCCTCAACTCTACATCAGAAAGTAAAGATTCCAATGGGAGGGAAGATCGTGACTCTTGAGGCGGATGAATCTTCTGTGGTAGCTGCATTGAACTCATTTGAACAACCCCTGACTGGCTTTCAGGTAGCAGTTGTCTCAGAACACAAGGAGAAAGACCTAATGTTTTCTCCATGGATCCATAAGTACTTTCAAAGGCAGTTTTCATTGTAATTTATTTTTTTTTCTTCCTTTTTCTGTTCTCCCCCTCTTTTAGCATAGAAATCATTTGTTTGATAGACTCTTAGTATTGTTTCCGGCTTGGTTCCACGTTTGCAAGATGTGATCTATTAAAGCGAAAACTAATTGATTGTGTGCTAACTTTGTGGCTGGTAATGGGAGTTAGGAGTCTTAAAGGCATCTTATGTATTGTTGCATTCTTGGAATGAAACTTAGTGAGTTTGATGGCTTGGTGTGAGCCAATTTGGATCAATTATTTCTGTTCATTTTTCCTTGTGTTTCGAAGGTTAATCTTAGATGAATTGGTCATTAAAAAGAGTTTCGTCTTTATCCTTCCGGCCCATACTTGAGGACAAGTATGAAATGGGTGTAGGGATGTGATAGATAGCATAATTCGCATAATTTAGTTGAATTTTATGGATTGATTTCGTTATGTTTTGTGTGATTTTCGTTTGTTTATGCTCTAATTAGTGTTTTGAATGTTTTTAGTGGTTTATGGCAGTTTTTAGTGATTTAAGGGTTTATTTTCATATTCTTCGGGTTATGCTTTATTGCGGACAAATACAGTGGTGCCGTTATGTGTTTCGTGTTTGCTTTGGATAGGTATTTGGACCCGAACCAAGAACCGGAGTGGAAAGGTGCTTGAAAAGCTTGAAGTGCTGGAAATTCAATGTGGCATGGCATGCCAAATTCGAAGCAAGAAGTTCCATTTCCAGAGACTCGGCATGTTTCCGTGCCAATCCAGCACGCTGGCGTGCCGACATCCGATGCTAACAGCACCAGCTGCACTGTTTTGGAATTTTCTGGAGTTCTGACCGTTGGATCACTGCGAAATTTGAATAGCGACTTCCTTACATCCATGTCTCAAATCTGAATGGTGAAGATCGTTGTTGAGGATCCAGAAGGCATTTTTATCTAAAGGCAGATTGGGTGTAATTGTTGCAGCAATTCAGCCGTGCCAAGCCCACGAAATGCACAATTTCATGCTTTTATTAGCTGTAATTATTAGCTTTAAACCAAGGTGTTTCTCCTTGACAAACTTACGTGGATATTAATTGGAAATTAAATAACAAATTTAAGTGGAGATTAAATAACAAACTTAAGTTGGAAATGAGTGGTTACTACAACACTTTATTGTAAAGGCTGGCTTTTTGGCAGCTATAAAAAGGGCCATCAAGGGGAGAACGAAAAATATATATCATAATAGAGAGAAGCCTTTTGGCAGCTGAAAAACATTCCATTATAGCCATTGAGGGTTGCAACTTTCTTTCATCTATTTCTCTATAAGTTTTTCATGTCTTCTATGCTTTCAATTGGTGTTATGTCTAGCTAGTTTCTTATCTCTACCTAAGGAATTCAAGGCTTGGAAGAACTTGATTGTGAGATTGTTCTTATAATTTAATGCTATTTAATTGTTTCATATTCTTGTTTTTGCTTCAAGGGAGGGACCCTCTCTTTTTATTATTTTGTGGTTTAATTTCTTGGCCAACTATTTTACTTGCAATCTAATAAATTATTTCAATGAATAGTATCCGTGATCGATTCATTGAGTTAGAACACTAAAGGAAAGAAGGGTTTAAACTTAAATTGATATCGCTAAGAATTGATTGGTTTAGATTAGGCTTCTCTAGTTTCTAATGCTTTTGGTAAATTAAATTCTGGCCGCTAAGGAAGGGTTGTTTATCGATTAGGTAGTTGTTTGAGCCGTGCTAAGCAATCACATGTTAGGAGAAGTTGGTTCGTATGCGCGAAGCTACGAACTATAACTAATCTGGAATGATTAAATTTTATCCTTGTACAATCTATGATCAATCTCGAATTATTCCAAGTCGAAGAATTACCTTAGGGGTTTCACTTATTTGATTTTTATTCATTCTTTGGTCTTAATTCAATTACTTTAAAATATATAATTATTAGCACTTAATTCTTTGTCATTCGAAAAATCATCAATCCCCCCCCCCTTTAATTTTATTTATGTTTGTTCTTGCTGGATCATTAACGAATTAAATCAATTGATAGCTCTCTAGGGTTCGACCTTGATTTACCACTACGCTACTGTTATTGTTATAAGGTGAAACGAGATTATAAATTGTATTTTTGGCGGAATCGACAACGGACCAAATTTTGGCATCGTTGCCGGGGAGCTAAGTTAAATTGATTTCCTTTTGTTTTATGACCAGGTCTGAAGTAGGAAAGGAGCTATTGTTTGATGCTGAAATCGAGAGAACCGCACGGAAGCTTCAGAAGGAAACAAGGCTAGAAAAAGAAGCAGAATTTGACATCGAAGATCCAGCTGATTCTTCGAGTGAATCTGAGCAAGGAGCCATGGCTGAGTTGACACTAAGGGAGCTTCACAATCCACCTTTACAATAGCAACCTCTTTGAATCGTTTATCCAGAAACGGATGCAAATTTCGAGCTAAAATCAGGGCTAATTCATCTCTTACCCAAATTCCATGGTATGGAAAGTGAAAATCCTCATATGCATTTAAAAGAATTTCATGTTGTGTGTTCAAGGATGAAGCCGCATGGAATCAATGAAGAAGCACTCAAATTGAAGGCTTTTCCTTTCTCATTGGCTGACAATGCTAAGTCTTGGCTGTTCTATCTACCATCGGGATCGGTTACTACATGGACGAATATGGCGAGACTGTTTTTGGAAAGATTCTTTCCAGCTTCTAAGGCTACCACACTCCGCAGAGAAATCAGTGGCATCCGACAAAAGGATGTGGAGTCACTTTATGACTATTGGGAGCGTTTTAAGCGCTTGTGCGAAAGTTATCCGCAACATGGAATGACTGATCAAGCCTTGGTGTAGTATTTCTACCAAGGAATGTTGCCTATGGAGAGGAGAATGATTGATGCATCTAGTGGAGGATGTTTGATCAACAAAACACCTGCTGCTGCTCGGGAGTTGATTAGAAGTATAGCAGAGAATTCTAGACAGTTTGAGAGTCCCTCCGAACCCACTCGGAGAGTGCATGAGGTGAGCACCAGCACTCATTCATTGGAGGACAAAATCAATTCATTGACTACCCTCGTGCGAAGTTTGGTGACTGGAGGAGGAGCTCAAGCTGCAGTTTGTGGTATTTGTGCACTTACGGGACACATGACTGATTCGTGTCTAACTCTTGGGGTGGAATCGGAGCAAGTTAATGCTGCAATGGGTTACTTTAATCAAAATCAGAGGTGATATGACCCAACTTCCCAAACATATAATCCGGGGTGGCGCGACCATCCTAACTTCAGTTATGGGAATCGTCCTCAACAGCAATTCCCTCCCCAATTCCAACTGAGAAACCAACAACCTTCTTCCTTAACACAAAAACCTGCAATGTCTCTAGATGAGATTGTTCATTCATTGGCAACCAACATGCAACAACATTAACAAGAAACTAAGGCAAGCATTCAGAACTTAAAGAAGCAAATCAACCAAATAGCTACATCAATAAGTGCCTTAGAATCCAATGGTAAATTGCCTTCGCAAACAATTGACAACCCTCGACAAAATGCAAGTGCAATAACCCTTCGAAGTGGAAAAGAGTTGCCAACAGCTGTTGAAGAAAAGAGAAGGGCAGCGGAGAAGGAATTGGAGATCAAGAAGGGTGAAGAAGCTGAGAATTTGGAGAAGAACAAGGAGGAAGAGTCGCTTAAGGGTAAAGATGCAAGAGAATGGCCTCCTATAATCATTCCTCCACCTTTTCCCGAGAGATTGGCGAAATCAAAGAAGATGAAGGAAGAAAAGGATATACTAGAGACCTTTCGAAAGGTTGAGGTAAATATTCCCTTACTGGATGCTATTAAACAAATTCCTAGATATGCTAAATTTGTGAAGGAATTATGTGTTAATAAGTCTAAGTTAAAGGGAGTAGAAAAAGTAGTGGTAGGAGCCAATGTTTCGGCTGTCCTATAGAAAAATTTGCCTCAAAAATGCCAAGATAAAGGGATGTTTGCTATTTCGTGTCGAATAGGGAACACTAGTATTAAGAGAGCCATGTGTGACTTAGGAGCGTCAATAAATGTCATGCCCAAGTCAATTTATGATCCTTTAGGTGCTGGTCCCCTAGAAGAAACAAGAATAGTAATCCGGTTAGCTAATCGTGCACTTGTCTATCCTAAGGGAGTTTTGGAAGATGTGTTGGTCCAGGTTGATAATTTAATATTTCCAGCAGATTTTTATGTTTTGGACATGGATGATGATAACTCTCCCGAATCATCTGAAATCTTGTTAGGGAGACCTTTCCTTACCACTGCTAGGACGAAAATAGATGTGCATAAAGGGTTTTTATCTATGGAGTTTGATGGAAAGAGAATTCAATTTAATGTTTATGATGCTATGAAATATCCAAATGATGTATCTTCTATTTGTGGCATTGATGTGATTGATCCATTGACTCAAAATTTTTTCCAAGCTAGTGGTGATGATAGATTGCAGGTCTTCTTAAGTGAAAGTGTGCAGGAGGAGGCAAATGAAGACATTGAGCAGGAAGATTTACTTGAAATTGCAAAAGACATGGACGTTTCACCAATTCAAGGAAGTACAGTTGCTAATCTAAAAATTTCAGAATCTAATGAAAAGCAATTGCCCTCTGTTTTGCAACCCCCTAACCTTGAATTAAAAGAGCTACCTCAACATCTGAAGTATGCATTCCTAGGGGAAAACAAGACACTACCGGTGATCATCTCGAATAAGTTGGCACCCGAAAAGGAGGAACGATTAGTGAATACATTAAAAGGGTATAAGTCAGCTATTGGATGGACTATCGCTGACATTAAAAGGCTGAGTCCAACCACTTGCATGCACAAAATCCATTTGGAGGATGATACAGTGCCTAAGCTACAAGCTCAGCGACGTTTGAACCCCACATTAATGGAAGTGGTAAAGAAGGAGATCCAAAAGATGCCGGATGCTAACGTGATATTTCCAATATCCGATAGTGAATGGGTGAGCCCAGTTCAAGTGGTTCCCAAGAAAACGGGAGTAACAGTGATCCAGAACGAAAAGGGAGAGATGGTTCCAACACCGATTTAGAATGGTTGGAGAGTGTGCATCGACTACCGGAAACTAAACTCATGCACTCGGAAAGATCATTTCCCGTTGCCGTTTCTCGATCAGATGTTGGAACGATTAGCTGGTAAAGGCTTCTACTGTTGCCTTGATGGATATTCCGGCTTCTACCAAATACCCATCCCTCCGGGAGATCAAGACAAGACCACCTTTACATGCCCATTTGGTACGTTCGCTTTCAGAAGGATGCCGTTTGGTCTTTGTAATGCACCAGCCACATTTCAGCGCTGTATGGTTAGTATTTTTTCTGACTATGTGGAAAATATAATTGAGGTTTTCATGGATGACTTTACTGTTTATGGGGATTCTTTCTCCGAATGTTTAGCAAACCTTGAATTAATTTTAAGAAGGTGTCTAGAGTCTAATTTGGTGCTAAATTATGAGAAGTGTCATTTTATGGTTGATAGAGGATTGATTCTAGGACACATTGTTTCTTCTAAGGGTATAAAGGTTGACCAAGCTAAAATTGATATTATACAATCTTTACCTTACCCCCGAAATGTTCGGGAAGTTCGTTCTTTTCTAGGTCATGCAGGTTTTTACAGGAGGTTCATCCAAGGATTCTCTAAGATTACACAACCTCTATGTAGATTGCTGCAAAAGGATGTTGATTTTAAGTTCGATCAAGTGAGTCGAGATGCTTTCGACATGATTAAGGAAAAGTTGACGACATCTCCAATGTTGGGATTTTTCACCGGAAATCACCCGATAAAAGCGGAAGAACGCAGTGATTTCCTCAAATCCAGTCCCAGGAGCAATTGAGATGGAAATTGAAAAACTAAAAATTAAATAGAAAGGGATTAATTTTCTTACCAGAAAATCTCTTTCTAGAGATGGATGAAGACTGCAGAAACCAAAGCTGATTTCCTCCTCGTTTTCGTACACGAACGCCTAACGAATGCAACCCGTGCTAGCGTCGGAAAAACGAATCTATGGAGAGGAAAGGGGCTAGGAATTTCGGCTACTATGTGAGTCACTTGGGGTGGCCGAATTCCCTTAGGGGAATTCATGCCCACCTTGACTCCTTTCTCTTCTGTGCGGGCTTCCATGTTTTAATTTAGGCCCAGTCTAATTTTAATTATTCTAGTTTAAATTAATTTCAAGCCCAATTTTAATATACCCATGTATTTAATATATTACTCCAAGTAATATATTATTTACATTTAAATTAAAATTAGTTTGACAATTAATTTAATCCATCAAATTAAAATTAAATCTACACAAAATAAAATCATATGTAAACCTATACATATGAATATTTCCACCTAGGAAATAATCTCATAATTAATCCAATTAATTATGAAGAGCCAATTGAATATATTAATTTTATTATTATGACCAATCCAATTGATCTTTATAATATAATTAATATATACACACCTCTCTCTCCATAGCGTATACTCTAAGTATACATGTGATTCCTTAAGTCTGTATTCAGTCGTTCTATGTGTACGATCCCGTGGGCCTATCTTTATGTTGGCAGCGGGCCTTTGGCCCGCAGACTGCAGTTGGGCTCTAGCAAGCCACTGCAGCCCCCAATTAAGATGGAGATGGCAGTCTAACTGTTATCATAACCCTGTAGTTTAAACTTGTACATCCCATGTCATTGATATCGGTGTCCAACACAGAGGCATGGATTGATCACCCTCTTTTGTGTCCGGACATTAACTTGATCCCGAATGCACTGAAGCTCACAAACAAGTTCCAACCTGTTTGGGTGTGGCCACACTCTTATCAGTCACATTCATCAAGAGGCCGGTGATATCTTCTCAGTGGGTTACTGAGTGACAAATCCCTTCTGCATATCCATAGTATTACCATGCTTAGTGACATACCCGAAAGTACCCATACTTGGCACCCTATTACAGGCTCTTTAGGCGTACCCCTAAGCATGTGACTTCACATGTAACATCATCATATGGTCAGGTCAAAGGATCCATACAAGTACTACACGAGAATCTATTGTGATACTATACCATGTGGATTACTTGTTTAGTGGATCTATCCAGTACCATGCTTCCAGGCATGTACCCATTAACTTGGTTGACATTCCATGTCCAATGACCGGTAAGACACCGCCATACAACTAGGTTAATGATAGTCTATTGTTCCATTTATTCCCATGACTGGAACAGACTACGGATCTATTTATGGTCATATCGTTTACCCTATCCATAGTCTTACTGCCAAGTGCATGACACTTGTCATCATGGATATAGATATGTCCATTGGATACTTCATTTAATATATTGCACAAGATAGATATAATAAATGAATTGATGCCTTTATTAATAACACAAATGAGTACAACACATAAATCCAATAAATGTATAGTACAAATACAAGGACCAATGTCTCGGGACTAGGGCATTTCCAACATCCAATACTTGCATCACCCGATTGGAAACACCCTTTTGAGATCATGTGTGATGCGAGCAACTATGCTGTTGGAGCTGTTCTAGGACAGAGAATTGATAAAAAGCCTCTTGTCATATACTATGCCTCACGGACACTTGACAGTCATCAAGTTAACTACTCTACCACGGAGAAAGAGCTTTTAGCTGTGGCATTTGCTTTGGAAAAGTTCCGTTCTTATCTACTGGGAGCGAAAGTCATAGTGTATTCCGATCACTCAGCATTAAGGTATTTATTGACAAAGAAGGAAGCGAAACCACGCTTGATAAGATGGATACTCCTACTCCAGGAATTTGAACTCGAAATTAGAGACAAGAAGGGCTCTGAAAACTTGGTGGCTGACCACCTCAGTCGTTTAGTTCGAGAACCCGAAACAGAACCACTAAGAGAAGAGTTTCCAGATGAAAGGTTATTCCAAATTAATACTCTCATTCCATGGTATGCGGACTTGGTGAATTTTCTTGTTACAGGTGTTGTTCCCGATGACATGCCATGATCGAAAAAGGACAAACTTAGGAGGGATGCAAGGTACTACACTTGGGATGAATCGTACCTTTGGAGATATTGTTCAGATCAGATTATCAGACGATGTATCCCAGATGATGAGGTTCAATCCGTGTTGAGATTCTGCCACACCGAAGCTTGCGGGTGACACTTTGGTCCCAAACGTACTTCAAGGAAAGTGTTAGAATGTGGGTTGTTTTGGCCAACTATATTCCGGGATGCCTACCTCTACTGGAAGTCTTGTGCCAATTGTCAGAAGTTCGGAAATTTGAGCCATAGGGATCAACTACCCCTTACCTCAATCATATCATGTGAGATATTTGATATTTGGGGGATTGATTTCATAGGACCTTTCCCAGCTCCTATGGCAATCTTTACCTCATATTAGCGGTAGACTATGTTTTGAAGTGGGTAGAGGCAAAGGCAACGAAGAAAGATGACTCCCGCACGGTGGTTCAGTTTATAAAATCCAACATTTTTAACCGTTATGGAATGCCGAGGGTCCTAATCAGTGATAGAGGTACTCATTTTTGTAACCGGGTCCTAGCAATAGTATTAAAGAAGTATGGAGTGCATCATAAGGTCTCCACCGCTTATCACCTACAAACTAATGGGGAGGCTGAAGTTTCCAATCTGGAATTGAAGTCTATTTTGAGCAAGACAGTGAACTTGTTAAGGAAAGACTGGAGCGCTAAGTTAGAAG
Organism: Euphorbia tirucalli; assembly: GCA_039660915.1. Classification (NCBI taxonomy): domain Eukaryota; kingdom Viridiplantae; phylum Streptophyta; class Magnoliopsida; order Malpighiales; family Euphorbiaceae; genus Euphorbia; species Euphorbia tirucalli. Next base: position 18,788,558 of record CM077634.1, on the reverse strand, counting down.
ACGCGCTGTGGGCTTATAGGACTGCTTACAAAACTCCAATCGGAATGTCTCCGTATCGGTTAGTCTTTGGAAAAGCATGCCACCTTCCGGTGGAGTTGGAACACAAAGCCTTTTGGGCTATTAAAAAGTGCAATGCGTCCTATGAAGCTGCTGGAGAAGAAAGGAAGTTGGAGCTAATGGAGTTGGAAGAGTTGAGGAATGAGGCCTATGAGAGCTCCAAGATATATAAGGATCGGACTAAGAAATTCCACGATAAGATGCTAAGCAGGAAGCAATTTGAGGTTGGGCAAAAGGTTCTACTCTTTCAATCTCGTTTGAGGTTGTTTCCGGGCAAATTACGTTCCAAGTGGATTGGTCAGTTTTTGGTTGTTCGGGGTTCATGACCACGGAGCAGTTGAGATACAAAGCCTTACTACCGGAAAGTTGTTCAAAGTTAATGGCCACCGACTCAAACTGTTTTACGAGGGCGTTGAGCCAGCATATGATCATGAGGAACACTTAGAAGATCCCCCTATGGAGTCTTGATCCTAAGGGAATGGAGGTCTGGCCATAGACCGTAAATAGAGGCGCTTCCGGGAGGCAACTCGAGTTATTTTGAGGAATAAGGAAACCAAGCAACGAACCACAACTGAAATAAAGAGTGAAATAATGAGGTAAGATCTCTAGTTCTTCACTGAATGGCATGCCGCTATTGCTGAGGTACAACACTACACTTGTACTTTCATTTCTATATCTTTTTGTATTGAGTAGCTTGAGGACAAGCTGATGATGGGTGTGGGGATGCTTTTAAGGTTGCTTTGGTCTGGGTTTTGGATTTGTTTTAGATGCGTTGGTTTTGATTTGGTTTTGCAAATACAAATTATGTGAATTGTTATCCATGATGTATCCATTGGATTATTTTCGAACCCTAGAGAATGAGTTTGTTTAGGGTTGTTCTCCGATCCAGAGGTTTAATGTTTCAAGAAATATTGATTTAAAGGGGTTTCTAAACTAGTTGTTACCTAGCTAAGTTAAATTTTAATGTGTACCATGCACAAAGTCTTCTAATTCTCTCTAGACTTTCTGTTATCCAGCCTTAATTCAGTATCGAAACAATTAATTTGTTTGCATGAACTATAAAATTTGTCATCTTGCTTATTTTGGGGTTGAGTTTGGGTGCATCCTAGGTAGTCAAATCACAGGTGTTTCTTTGTTAAAAGGGGGAATAAATAATCAATTCCATCACATAAAAAAAATCTTGTGATAAATAAATGAATAAATAAATAAATAAATAATTAAATAAGTTTCTTATTCTGTTTTGTTAAATAACGGTTCCGCTGGCCAATGCGCCATGAGCCGAGCTAGTAGCCGTAAGGGTTCTTGTTGCTTGAGTAACCGGGTATATGCGGGTCAGAACCGGATATCCTAGCGTAAAAAGGGCTCCTACAACCCAAAGTAAGCAAAGATAAATAAATTAAAAGTTAGTTTTTATTGCAATTTATTTTTTGTTCTTCCTTTTTCCGTTCTCCTCCTCTTTTAGCATAGAAATCATTTGTTTGATAGACTCTTAGGATTGTTTCCGGCTTGGTTCCACGTTTGCAAGATGTGATCTATTAAAGCGAAACCTAATTGATTGTGTGCTAACTTTGTGGCTTGGTAATGGGAGTTAGGAGTCTTAAAGGCATCTTATGTATTGTTGCATTCTTGGAATGAAACTTAGTGAGTTTGATGGCTTGGTGTGAGCCAATTTGGATCAATTATTTCTGTTCATTTTTCCTTGTGTTTCGGAGGTTAATCTTAGATGAATTGGTCATTAAAAAGGGTTTCATCTTTATCCTTCCGGCCCATACTTGAGGACAAGTATGAAATGGGTGTAGGGATGTGATAGATAGCATAATTCGCATAATTTAGTTGAATTTTATGGATTTATTTCGTTATGTTTTGTGTGATTTTTGTTTGTTTATGCTCTAATTAGTGTTTTGAATGTTTTTAGTGGTTTATGGCAGTTTTTAGTGATTTAAGGGTTTATTTTCATATTTTTCGGGTTATGCTTTATTGTGGACAAATACAGTGGTGCCGTTATGTGTTTCGTGTTTGTTTTGGATAGCTATTTGGACCCGAACCAAGAACCGGAGTGGAAAGGTGCTTGAAAAGCTTGAAGTCCTGGAAATTCAATGTGGCATGGCATGCCAAATTCGAAGCAAGAAGTTCCATTTCCAGAGACTCGGCACGTTTCCGTGCCAATCCAGCACGCCGGCGTGCCGACATCCAATGCTAACAGCACCAGCTGCACTGTTTTGGAATTTGCTGGAGTTCTGACTGTTGGATCACTGCAAAATTTGAATAGCGTCTTCCTTACATCTATGTCTCAAATCTGAACGGTGGAGATCGTTGTTGAAGGTCTAGAAGGCATTTTTATCTAAAGGCAGATTGGGTGTAATTGTTGCAGCAATTCAGCCGTGCCAAGCCCACCAAATGCATAATTTCATGCTTTTATTAGCTGTAATTATTAGCTTTAAACAAAGGTGTTTCTCCTTGACAAACTTACGTGGATATTAATTGGAAATTAAATAACAAATTTAAGTGGAGAATAAATAACAAACTTAAGTGGAAAATGGGTGGTTACTACAACACTTTATTGTAAAGGCTGGCTTTTTGGCAGCTATAAAAAGGGCCATCAAGGGGAGAATGATTAATATATATCATAATAGAGAGAAGCCTTTTGGCAGCTGAAAAACATTCCATTATAGCCATTGAGGGCTGTAACTTTCTTTCATCTATTTCTCTATAAGTTTTTCATGTCTTCTATGCTTTCAATTGGTGTTATGTCTAGCTAGTTTCTTATTCTCTACCTAAGGAATTCAAGGCTTGGAAGAACTTGATTGTGAGATTGTTCTTATAATTTAATGCTATTTAATTGTTTCATATTCTTGTTTTTGCTTCAAGGGAGGGACCCTCTCTTTTTATTATTTTGTGGTTTAATTTCTTGGCCAGCTATTTTACTTCCAATCTAATAAATTGTTTCAATGAATAGTATCCGTGATCGATTCATTGAGTTAGAACACTAAAGGAAACAAGGGTTTAAACTTAAATTGATATCGCTAAGAATTGATTGGTTTAGATTAGGCTTCTCTAGTTTCTAATGCTTTCGGTAAATTAAATTCTGGCTGCTAAGGAAGGGTTGTTTATCGATTAGGTAGTTGTTTGAGCCGTGCTAAGCAATCACATGTTAGGAGAAGTTGGTTTGTATGCGCGAAGCTACGAACTATAACTAATCTGGAATGATTAAATTTTATCCTTGTACAATCTATGATCAATCTCGAATTATTCCAAGTCGAAGAATTACCTTAGGTAGGGGTTTCACTTATTTGATTTTTATTCATTCTTTGGTCTTAATTCAATTACTTTAAAATATATAATTATTAGCACTTAATTCTTTGTCATTCGAAAAATCATCAATCCCCCCCTTTAATTTTATTTATGTTTGTTCTTGCTGGATCATTAACGAATTAAATCAATTGATAGCTCTCTAGGGTTCGACCTCGATTTACCACTACGTTACTGTTATTGTTATAAGGTGAAACGAGCTTATAAATTGTATTTTTGGCGGAATCGACAACCGACCAAAGCCTTACGTGAAGAACGTCTTCCACCAGCCAGGGGCAAAACATACTTGTCCCCAGCAGAAAGAGGGAACATCAAATAGTGTGAAGTACATCCATGTGCATATACATCATTATACATGCATACATAGCATACATAAATCATTCATCCCCAGCTAGTCTTCATTCTTGATCGAAGGGGCAAAAATTTTTGTTTAAAATCTCTCGATCAAGGAATGAAGACTTGCCATTTCAAATGCAGGAACTCATCATTCTCAGCTTCACATCTCCAGCAGATCCGCCTCAGGTAATATAAACTCGTTATCAACGTAGATAGGCCTCATCTCAAGTTCTCTCGTAGATCCGCCTCGGGTAACTTAAACCCGGCATCGGCCCAGATTGTCTTCATCCCAAGTTCTCCAGCAGATCCGCCTCGGCTAATATAAACTCGGTATCGACCCAGATCGGCTTTATCTCAAGTTCTCCATCAGATCCGCCTCGAGTAATATAAACTTGGTATTGGCCCAGATTGGCTTCATCTCAAGTTCTCCAGTAGATCCACCTCGGGTAACCTAAACCCGGCATCGGTCCAGATCAGCTTCATCTCAAGTTCCTCAGCAGATCCGCCTCGGGTAATATAAACCCGATATCTGCCCAGATCGGCTTCATCTCAAGTTCCCCAACAGATCCACCTCGGGTCATATAAACCCGATATCAGCCCAGATTGGCTTCATCTCAAGTTCCCCAGTAGATTCGCCTCAGGTAATATAAACCCGGTATCGGCCCAAATCGGCTTCATCTCAAGTTCCCCAGCAGATCCGCCTTTCACCACTTTTCTTTGCCTTGGGTAACCTAGACCCGGTATCGGCCAATCCGCCTTTCACCATTTTCCTTTGCCTAGGGTAACCTAGACTCGGTATTGGCCAATCCATAATCCACCTTTCATTTTCCTTTGCCTCGGGTAACCTAGACCCGGTATCGGCCAATCCATAATCCACCTTTCACTTTCCTTTGCCTCGGGTAACCTAGACCCGGTATCGGCCAATCCATAATCTGCAATCCATCTTCCTTTGCCTCGGGTAACCTAGACCCGGTATCAGCTAATCCGTAATCCATCTTCCTTTGCCTCGGGTAAACTAGACTCGGTATCGGCCTATCCGCAATCCACCTTCCTTCGCCTCGGGTAACCTAGACCTGGTATCGGCTTATTTCTTCCCCAGCTTCCCTCGGGTAACCTAGACCCGGTATTGGTTTATCTCAACAGTGGGTTCTTTCTTGTGTTTGCAGCTCTTTGATTCGCGCTCTCAAATTCATCATCTCAAGTATTTTAAACCTGGATCCAGGTGTCGAATTTGATCAAGCGAGGGGCAGCTGTAAGCTCCGGAATTTCACTCCATTAAAAAAAATTCGCTGGTGTCACACGACTGTAACATACAGTCGTGCGACTGTAATTTGAAAAAAATTACAATCGTATAACTGTACGATCGGAGCAGGTGTAGAATACCATACCTATGACATAAGGAAAAGAAGGTGGAAAAGATGGGCATTAGTTGCTCCGATTTTTGGTAAAGAAAAGGCAGAGAATAAGAAGGAGAAAAAGAGAGAAGAAAGGGGATTGGACATTTTGATTTCTGGTCTTAGAGTAAGAGATTTTAGAGAGAAAAAGAAAAGGAAAAGAACCACACAGAACTTAAGCTTTTTTCCTCTTCTTTTTCTTTTAATTCTCAAATATTAGGATTAAAATCTATCAAAAATCAATAGGTTGATAATCTGACTCTCTAAACAAATTCAATTTCGGACTAGAAACCTTAAGATTCCCAAGCATTTTGGAGATTTTGGACCCAAACTTCTCAACTTCAATTCAAGGAGAAAAGAGCGAATTTGAGTGGATTGGTGCGATACCAGGGGTCAATCCTACGTGTATAAGCGCCAAAGAAGTAAACACTCTTTATTCCCTCTACTTTTCATGCTTTCTGGGTGAATTGGTGTGTTTTTATGCATTTTATTTCAACTTTTACGTTTTCTATTTCTAGAAATCAAGAACAGCCGTACGATTGTTCTTGAGTTGATGAAGTCGTACGAGTGTTCATGATTTCCATTAGCTTCTCATTTTTATTTTGAATAATTTTGGCGAAATTCTGGAGTTGGATTGATTTACAGTCGCACGACTGTAATGCTCGTCCAATTGCCGAATTTCCAGAATAATCCCTAAAAATTTCTAAAAATCCATAAAAATTCAGAAAATCAGAAAATCACCAAAAATGAATTTTGTTGTGTGCATTCACAACTTTAGATTTAATTTCCAATGTTATTGCATTTAGAACAATTCCACGACGGAGACCCGATTCTCCCGAAAACCGACCCACCTCACATGCTAAATTAAATTAAACCGGAAAATAAATTGTTTTCAAAATGATTTTCTCACAAAACCAGAATACAGGGACGTTTCAAAACGTTTTCCAAGTCTAATTGGGCCGGCTAGCCGAGCCTACCTGATTATTCCCTTAAATGCATGCCCCCGAATTCTAATTTCCCGATGCTGTCCTACTTGAGTCCTATTTGTGGTGTGCCGTAAATTGTGCTAACCCTCTGTTTTGCAGTTTTTTATTTTTATTTTTATTTTTATTTTTGATATATTTAATAGAATTACTCGTGTATTTTAGGCGATTGTAATTTTTAGATAAATCGTGTATTTTAGGCGGTTATAAAAGTGAGGTCGAGAGTTTTTATTTTTGATTCGATTGGGTTGTAAGCCACTTAAATATTTACTGCTTTACTTTTATTCTTATTTTCTATGTATGTTCGTTGTATAAATTATTTCAATAAAATTGACTTTAGAATTATGAAATACCGTCTATGAACATTGGCCCTTTTTATTTTAATTAGACACGAAATAAGGGACTTGTCCGGACCTAGATCTCTGGATAGTGTAGCGGCTGTTCGTCCGGTTCAGCTACATTATAAATTTCCCGGTTGAGCTGAGCCGGGTGGCGACTCTTACAATATTCATCGAAACTTAGGTCTCGGTTCTTTTAAGAACTAATTCTATTTTTTCCAAAACGAATTTCCATTCTAAAAATCCCATGCGAAGGAGGGGTCCGCCCGAAGTCGAAGCGCCCCTCCCAAAAGGGAGTCCGCGTTCCGTCGAAAACGTCGTCCGTTCACAGATAGTTAACAGGCATATAGTAGCTAAACATTTAGTAATAATAATTTGTTCATCATATTCATTTTTGCAAAGTCACCCGTCGATTAATGTTTATTCTACACGACTCGTATTTTTCAATCTATTTTAGTATATATGGTTATAATTTGTATATGATATAGACTAAATCTTTCAAAACGATATGATAGGGGATAAAACTAAATATTTTGTATAAGACAAAGGAAAAAATGGTTTAAAATTATAGGACAAAACACAAAGACAAATATTTTATATAATACAAGAGATAAATAGACCTTTAAAATTTAAAAATAACTTATATGTTTTGATTCAATTGGAAATATAAATATATTGAAAGTATGAAAAAAAATTAAAATTTGATTTCCACAAAACCTAACCATCAACATGGTTTTTTTAACAAGGATACACGTAGAAGACAGCAAAAGGAAATAAAGACAAGACAAGAGTGGAAATATGACATTGAATTGATAAGTGCAATACTCATCACCATGTCAGTGTGCTTGTATATCGCACTGGATAATGTTATTATTTCCTTGTATATCGCACTGGATAATTTTATTATTTCCTTGTATATATAGATACACTGATTGCAAAATTCGTTATATTTGAAAGATTTGATTTCAATTTATTTTTTTAAATCTAATTTATGTAGTTTCGCTCATGGTTGTAAAACATGGATCAACCCGGTCGGTCCAACCTGGTTCATTTATGTTTTTGCTTTTCTAAAATTCCCATTATTTTATAGCTGCTTATCATTAGTTTTGAACTATTTGATAAGGAAGGCATATAAATATCATATTGTATGAGTATTTTAAAATTTTCTTAGAGGGAACATATATATATTTTTTTTGTTATCAATGGTCGAGTCTCCTAAGTTTAAAAAGAAAATAACAATAAATAAAAATGAGAAATGATACCAAAAGTGTCTCCAATGTTGTCACAATATTTAAACTTTATTTCCAACCTCTTGAAGTGAACCAAAATATGCCTAGAGTTGTTTACAAGGTAAAATTAATGAACCTATTTTATCGAAAGAAAGTCAAGTTTTGTTATCCCGTTACGAGTTGTTGAGAGGGATGCCACATGAAATATATAAACCAATCAGTAATTGACATGCGTCAAAATGTTTAAACTCTTAACTCACTATTCATCGTCCTCCCCCTCATTCCAAAAGTATCTAACAATTAACATGTAAGTATACGTGTCGGTTTTTCAGTGGAATGGTCCATTATAAAATTTTTCGTAAGTATATGGAACTTCATCATCAACATCATGGTGTAAGGGTATTCTTCTACAAATGGAAGAATCAGAGCACAAGTCTCTTTAAATCAACAACGTATCGAATCAAATCAAGCCCTCTCTGCAAGCTAATTACTGACTAACTAAAACTTATCAAGATTTAGAAAAAAAAAAAAAAACAAAAACAAAAACAAAAACTAGGCTTGTTGAAGTGGACTGCGATCAACAGAAGCATATGAAAGAAGCTCCTCATCATTCTCCATTAAAGAAAGGTCAACTTCATCCATATAAACCCATGCCTCTATTCCTCTCTCCATTTTTGCATCCATTAAAACAATTGAATTATAATAAGGAATTTCAGATTTACCTTGTGAACCAACACAAGCTACCCACAATGGCTTCCCCCATCCAAAGTCAACTTCATACATCCCAAAATTACACCAACTTGTACAAGCAACTTTCTCCATTAATTTCTCTTTACTATTTCCCAATTCTTTGGCCATCTCATTTGATAGCTTTACAAATCCTCCTTCTCCTTGTGTGTTCCTCACAAATTCCGAATCTATTTTCCGAATTGTTCCTCTTAGGGACTGAACCAGACTCTTCAGCTCGGTTCTATTTGGTAGTACTGCAGTCGTAGGCCATGTAAGGTTCCCCAGTGAACATTTCGGGAATGAAGGGTTAGCTCTTGTCCGTAAATTCACTGAAACTGTAATTGCTATTGGCTTATTTTCTTTGAAAACACCCTTCATGGATTTGCATAGAATTGCAGACACAACTTCGACTCGGGTTGGATTTTCTACGCTTGAGCTCATTGCTCTCTCCTTAAGTAATTCGATGGCGGATGCCTCGAACATAAACCTTTTTGTGACAAGTTTTCCTCGTCTCATCGACAATTTATTGCTGGAAAACATCGCCTCTTGTGTAAACTCATTGTACTGTGGAAACATAGATGAAGCATCGAAATATGGTAAAATTTGTGATGCTTCTACTGATTTATTAGCCATTTTAGCCCAAGCTTTGAGAAAAGAAGCTGTTGCTACCCCATCCATAGCCATGTGTGAAAATTGTACGCCAATGGCTATCCCGCCGCAGGGAAAACTGGTTTCTTTTATCATAGAAACATAAGATCCATGACTTGCTCCTTGAAATAGAGTTTCTTTCGGCAATAGTTTGTATAATGTGGATGTCAGGTCGGACCGATTGAGATAATCAGAAAGAGAAATATTATGAACTTCAGCATTTACATAGTATGACCCTTCATCGTCGCAATCGATCGAATAATTGTCTTTAATCTTTCCAGCTAGAGGGTAAAATTGAGTTAAAATTTCAGATAAAGATTGCTTTAGGAGCAATGATGTGTTATTGGGAAGTAGTTTAGGGCATTGATGATTGGCATAGAAAAGGATGATGGGAATGTAAATGGGAGGCATAAATTGATCCAAAAGAGAAATCTTGTAGGTGTTGAGATGAGATGGAGTTGGTGAACTAGGCCTAATCAACATCTCACTAACTCTTTCAACTTCCATTTTGATTTCTAAGATTAACAAATTGAGAGCTGAAATTCAATTAGAATCGATGGAATTTATAATTAAGATGAGCACAAGGTGTACCTATCTCAAATTTTAAATATTGAAATTAAGATAGTACAACTTGATATTTCAATAAACAAGTGTTTACAACCTAATAGCTTACTCAATTGTCTGCCACATCACTTAATGATAATTTATAAACTGGAGCAATAAATCAATTTAATAAAGTAGAATATTCTTTTAAAAAACACAAAACCCATCCAGTCAGACAAACAAACAAAAACCCTTAATCACTATAAAAAGGACTTTTTTTAAACATAAGTGATAGCAAATTTTAAATCAACTTCTACAATATGATAAAATAAACAAATAATTTTAACTCTTAAATTGTTATTTATATTCATATACACATTCATCAAAATATATAATATAATAAGTAATAATAACACCATATAATCAACAAACTATCGTACACACACTACAAAAAAAAAAAAAAAAATCGTACACATTTATTTATGATGAAAACATATACAATAGAATATAAATACTAGAAAAATAAAATATATATTTTTAAAAAAATATTTATAAATCTTTCTATAAATATTTTATTTATATAAAACAACAATAAATACTATAAAAGCATTTTCAGTAAAAAAAAAAAAAGGGGATTTTACATAAATACTTACCTTTTGGCACCACCTAACTTTTTTACCTACAAAGGAAAAGTTTGCTGAAATACTTTAAAAACTTTCCAAAATTACAAAAATACCTAAAACAGGAAATTCCTGTTTTACGTAAATCTGTATCGTAAAAACACAAAACCGAAAACCATAAATCTCCAAAATACGTGAATCGCGCCGGCTCAAAAACATCCCAAACGCAAAAACCTCCCAAACGCCAAGAAATCGCAGATCAATTTCGCCAAGAATCACAGATCACTTTCGCCATCTGGAATCGCGCATCTGGATCGATCTCTCTCCTACAAATTCGATCGATCACTGCAAATCAATCGATCACTGCAAAACAGACATCGCAATTCAATCGATCACAGAGATATGCAAGAAATCGCAATTCTACTCCATCATAATGGAACTTGGACTGAAGATTACAGATTCATCAATTACAGAGTAAGTGGAGTCCTAATACCAACAACATCAACGTTCAATGACTTCAACCAAACTATCAAAGCAAACATCAAGATCGATCAACAAAAAGAAGATTTAAAGATCCAATTCCAAGTAACAGAAGGATATCCGCCAATGGATATAATGAACGACATGTCCATTAGATTCTATTTACAGCTAAAGAGTGCAAGCAATATCCTAATGCAGTATCCACTATGCATAACAACAATCCAGAGAGAAACAGAAGATGAACAAGGTAAAATTGTCACAATATCTCAGTATAACTAAGGTATAATTCAATATAACTCAGTATAAGTAAGGTATAATTCAAGTATAACTAGGTATAATCAGTGAAAAAATTGTATAATCAATATATAATTAAGGTATACTTAATGTATCAGAATGTATAACTAAGGTATAATCACAATAACAGTGTATCTTAAGGTATAACAAAGGTATAAATCAGGTATAACAGTGCAATGTATAATTGCGGTATAACTAAGGTATAATTGCGGTATAACCAAGGTATAATCAGTGAAAATAGTGTATCTGAATGTATAACAAAGGTATAAATCAGGTATAACAGTGTATCTTAGGGTATAACTAAGGTATAACTCAGTATAACTAAGGTATAATTGCGGGATAGCTAAGGTATAATCAGTGACTATAGTGTATGTGAATGTATAACAAAGGTATAACTAAGGTATAACAGTGTATCTTAGGGTACAACTAAGGTATAACTCAGTATAACTAAGGTATAAATGCGGTATAACTAAGGTATAATCAGTGACTATAGTGTATCTGAATGTATAACAAAGGTATAAATCAGGTATAACAGTGTATCTTAGGGTATAACTAAGGTATAACTCAGTATAACTAAGGTATAATGCAGGTATAACTAAGGTATAATCAGTGAATAAGGTATATAAGTAAGGTATCACAACTGTCTATCACAATGTATAAATAAGGTATAATCTATGTATAACCTGATATGTAACAGGTGTGTGTCTGTCTTTGTGTATATATTATAGGAAGTGGAGAAAAGGATCACAACAGTAACATGGAAGAATCTGTGTACCAACTAGAGTACAACCAGTACAACACAGAAGCAGAAGATGAAGAAGATGACCATGTAGCTTACATAAGAAACATAGCAGACAGAACAATAGAAGAAATATACAGCACAAAACAAGCAAACACAATTACAGGAGGAGAAGAAGAGAATGAAATAACAGATGCCAATGTTGACTACATACAAGCTGGACAAATCTATACAAACAAAAAGACACTCAAAGAAGCAATCAGTCTCTATGCAATAAGAAAAAATTTCCAATTCAAGGTTAAAAAATCTTGTCCAAAACAGTACTTCCTGCAGTGCATTGATAAACAGTGTACATGGAGATTCAGCGCATCAAGGAAAAAAAACACAGAAAGATTCATAATAAGAAAGTATGATGAAAAGCACACATGCAACATTGATGACAGGAATGGTGATAAAAGACAGGCAACAAAGGCACTTATAGCAAGCATCATCAAGAGCAAATACATCAGACTGAAAAGAATATACACAGCAAAAGATATAGTATATGGCATGAAAGAACACATAGGGGCAGAAATCAATTACCAAAAAGCCTGGCGTTCAAAAGAAGAAGCACTCAAAATAATCAGAGGTTCACCATCTGAATCATACAACATGCTACCAAGCTACCTCTACATGCTGGAAAAAACAAACCCAGGAACAAAAATCAGTCTGGAAACAAAAGAAAACAGATTTCTGTACCTATTTGTAGCAATGCAAGCTTCAATAGAAGGATGGAAACATTGCAAACCAGTTGTTGTGGTTGATGCCACATTCCTCAGAACATGTTACAGTGGAACGCTCATCTCAGCCTGCACGCAAGATGCTTCAGGTAAAACATAAAGTATAATTAAGGTATAATTATCGAATTTATAGTATAATTCAGGTATAACTAAAGTATAATCACTGTAATAGTGTATCCTAAGGTATAATTAAGGTATAACTAAGGTATAATCACTGTAGTAGTGTATCCTAAGGTATAACTAAGGTATAATTGAAGTATAAATAAGGTATAACTAATGTATAATATTATATCCTAAGGTATAACTAAGGTATAACTAAGGTATAACTAACGTATAATTAAGGTATAACTAAGGTATAACTTCGGTATAACTACGGTATAATTGAGGTATAATTAAGGTATAACTAAGGTATAATTAAGGTATAACTAAGGTATAATTAAGGTATAATCACTGTAATAGTGTATCCTAAGGTATAACTAAGGTATAATTGAAGTATAAATAAGGTATAACTAATGTATAATATTATATCCTAAGGTATAACTAAGGTATAACTAAGGTATAACTTCGGTATAACTACGGTATAATTGAGGTATAACTAAGGTATAACTAAAGTATAAATATTATACTAATACGCAACAAACTGACAAATGCAGAGATGATCTTCCCGCTGGCATTTGCAGTAGTTGATGGAGAAAATGATGAATCATGGGAATGGTTTTTCAAACAATTCAAAAACGCTTATGGACAGAGACAAGAAATGGTTATAGTTTCAGACAGACACAAGAGCATAGAAAAAGCTTCAAAAACAGTGCTACCAGATGTTCCACATTGTGTCTGTGCATTCCATCTGCTGCAAAACCTCAAACTCAGATACAAAAACAACACAAAAGACATGAAGAAGTACTTCAACAAAGCAACAAGAGCATACACGATAGAGGATTTCAATAAGTACATGACTGAACTGGAAAATATCAACAAAAAAATCCCACCGTACCTTCAAGACGTTGGGTATGACAAATGGAGCAGAGTACACTCAACAAACAACAGATACAACATATTGACATCAAACATTGCAGAATCAATAAACTCTCTCAACAAAGCAATTGAGAAAACAGAAAGATGGCTTCCCCAATACTCCCGTTTCCTATAAATAGGTCTCCCAACCTGAAAAATGTAATTAAAAAATAACTAAGGTATAATTACTGAAAAAGTGAAACTTAAAGTATAAAAAAGGTATAAATAAGGTATAATCAAAGTAATAGTGTATCAAAAAGGTATAATTAAGGTATAAATAGGGTATAATCAGTGTATAACTTGGTTATACACTCATTATACCTTAGAAATTAAAAAATAAGTAAGGTACAATTACTGAAAAAGTGTATCTTAAGGTATAACTAAGGTATAACTAAGGCATAACTAAGATAGTGTATCAAAAAGGTATAATTAAGGTATAATCAAAGTAATAGTGTATCAAAAAGGTATAATTAAGGTATAAATAGGGTATAATCAGTGTATAACTTGGTTATACACTCATTATACCTTAGAAATTAAAAAATAAGTAAGGTACAATTACTGAAAAAGTGCATCTTAAGGTATAATTAAGGTATAACTAAGGCATAACTAAGGTATAATTACTGAAAAAGTGAAACTTAAAGTATAAAAAAGGTATAAAGAAGGTATAATCAAAGTAATAGTGTATCAAAAAGGTATAATTAAGGTATAAATAGGGTATAATCAGTGTATAACTTGGTTATACACTCATTATACCTTAGAAATTAAAAAATAAGTAAGGTACAATTACTGAAAAAGTGTATCTTAAGGTATAATTAAGGTATAACTAAGGCATAACTAAGATAGTGTATCAAAAAGGTATAATTAAGGTATAATCAAAGTAATAGTGTATCAAAAAGGTATAATTAAAGTATAAATAGGGTATAATCAGTGTATAACTTGGTTATACACTCATTATACCTTAGAAATTAAAAAATAAGTAAGGTACAATTACTGAAAAAGTGCATCTTAAGGTATAATTAAGGTATAACTAAGGCATAACTAAGATAGTGTATAAAAAAGGTATAATTAAGGTATAATCAAAGTAATAGTGTATCAAAAAGGTATAATTAAGGTATAAATAGGGTATAATGTATATCTTAAAGTATAAAAAAGGTATAATTCAGCTATAACAGAGGTATAATCACTATATATAATGTATCTTAAGGTATAAGTGAGGTATAAAAAATGTATAACTCATGTATAATCAATATAATACTCTATCTAAATGTATAATGAATGTAATAGTGCATACTAATGTATAAATAAGGTATAATTAACGTATAAGTAAGGTATAATCAGTATAATAATGTATAAAAAAGGTATAAATAATGTATATATAAGGTATAAACAGTATAAAAAAGTCTATAATAACTGTATCTTAAGAAATAATAATTTATCTTAAGGTATAATCAACGTATAATCAAGGTATAACTAACGTATAAACTGTATAACTAAGGTATAACTTAATGTATAACTAAGGTATAAACAAAGTATAAATAAGGTATAACTAATGTATAATAGGATGCACTAAGGTATAAGATACACTATTACAGTAACAGAAAAAAAAACACACCCAGAAAAACACAGAAAAACAAAAACAAAAACTATAAAATACAATATTACAATATTACAGTAAACCCAAAAAATAAAAAACACAGAAAAACAAACAAAAACAAACAAAAAACTGTAAAACAGCATAAATGAAACAACAAAACTTACCACAAACTTCTCACCAGCGACATCCTCCCTCGATTTGCCCTTGGATACAGCAAGGGGCTTCTTAACATTTTTTACCTTTTGCGAGCCAGTGTTTTTTGCACCCTTCACCATCTTAACAAATTATAACACTGCAAACAAAACAACAAAAATCAAACGAACCAAACGCATGCAGAAAAAAACCTAAACGAACACCAAAAAAAAAAAAAAAAATAATAATAATAATAATAAACAAGACCACAAACAAAACACACAAACCAAGAAGAAAATGATGAACGCCGAAAGTAGAGAAAACGAAGAAAAATCACAGAGTAGAATAATCGAACAAAAAGCAGGAAGAAAGAACGCCGACAAACGAAGCAAAAACGATGGAATACAAAAGGTTCAGAAATGAAAAACGTAGAAAAGAAAGGCGTGACCCGAAAAAGTAAAAAAAATAAAAATAAAAAAAAATAACGTATTTCAGTAAATAATAAAAGGTAGGCCCAAAAAACAAAAGCCCAATCCAACGTAAATTTGATAATTTCCCAAAAAAAAACTATAAAAGCATTCAGTTCTTTTGATCCAACTCAGTTTAGTTCAATTCTTGGTTCGGGTACTAACAGACTATAATACTATGTGATCCAATTCTATTGAAAAAATATATATAATATACTATTCTGGATATTTTTATTTGGTTATTCAATTTAATTCCAACTCTCCAAGACCCATTTTCAGCCATAATCCTAATGGTAATGGTAATGATAAAGACAAATCTTTAACTTCATATTCATTTCAAAATAAAATATTAGAGTAGTCCAAGTCACAGCTAAAACTGAAAAAGTATTCTTAGATTCAACCTTTCTCAATCAATCTTTATATGCATTTAGTCAGAACTTAGAACACCGGTATTTTTGTCTTTTCAACTCATTTGCTAACCCATTGTTGGATTAATCAAGCACAATTCTCTATTGCTCATTTTTCCCTCCGGTGGGTGCATGAGAAGTATGCATACAATGTATGCTTATGACAAATACTTAAGATGACTATTGATAAATATATTAAAATATATTAATGATAAATATATTAAAATATATTTTTAAATACATGAATAAATAAAAATAAGAGTTTGAACGTAAATACCTTTGTTACATCATTATTTTTGACTAATTTATTAATAATCTCTTTCTGATAACAAATGAAGTCATACCAGTATTTTTGACTAATTTATCAATAATTCACTTCTGATAGCAAATAAAACCATATTATCTTTCTTTGCAAAAAAAAAAAAAAAAAAAAAAATCGTTTTGAAAAGCAGTCTAATAGGGGTGTATTGGATTAAGACTTTTAATGACTTTTACATACTTTTAAAATCCGGAGGTATTCAATTAAGACTTTTTAGGAGTTTTTAAAAGTCATCCGGTATTCAATTATGACTTTTTAAGAGTCTTTAAAAGTCATTAGGTATTCAATTATGACTTTTTAAGAGTCATTAAAAGTCATCCTGTATTCAAAAAGTCATTGACAATTGATGAGAATGACTTTTATAGACTTTTTTTACAAAATATAACACAAAATTCTTAGAAAAAAGTCTTGCATCTATACGCAAGATTTTTTATTTATCATTTATCGTGAAATCCATAATCACCCGCCCTTTTTGTCTCTGGAAACGATCGACTTCCACCCTTTCCGACCTCTATAATCACCCGCTCTTTTTCGTAGGGACGAGCAAAACCAAACCGCGAACCAAAAACCGAACCGAACCGAACCAAACTCTATTGGTTTGGTTTTGGTTTTATAAAATATAATAGTTTGGTTTTTGGTTTTTGTTAAAAAACGAAACCGAACCAAACCGTAATAGGAAAAAATATTTTTTAAAAATATATATATGTATGTAAATAAATTTTATTTGGCATATTATATATTTATATTATTATATAGTTTGTATTTATGAGACTTTAGTAATATACATGTAATATAAATTCTTTTTAAGCAATATTTTACATGTAATTTATAAAAAATAATGATAATAAAAATTAAAAAATTAAAATTTTTGTTGATTCGGTTTGAACCTAACCAAACCATAACCGAACCGAACTGGTTCGGTTCGGCTTGATCCGAACCATATGAACTTTGGTTTGGCTTTGGATACTATTTTTCTTCTACTTTGGTTTTTGGTTCGGTTTTTGAACCGAACCGTATTTTGCTCACCCCTACTTTTTCGTTACCCTCTCCGATCTCCATAATCACCTGTCCTTTTTACCATCTTTAAGACGGCTCCCCTATTTCAGTTTGATACACAAACAGAGGTAATCTTGACTTGTGCTGGATTGCATAATTTTCTTAGAAAGGAGTGTCAATCAGATGAGTTTCTAATTGAACAAAATAGTGAAACTAATTCATCTACACCAATTTCAATTAATGAAGAAGAAGATTTTAAACCATCTGTTGGAACACAAGAGTAACAAAGAAATGATGCTAATGAATAGAGAGCTAGTATTGCTACTGACATGTGGAATAATGTTGAACATATGAATGATGATGCATATTTGAAATTTTATAGCCAAATTACAATTTTTTAATTAACATTACTGCTCAATTTTTATGTTACTATTTCATATTATATGTTTGACGATTTTTGTGGTCATTTATGTGGTGCATTATCATTGCACACATGGAGATTATTTGTATTTTCTAATAAGTCTACAAAAGTCTTTAAAAGTTTATAAAAGTCTATAAAAGTCTATAAAACAAACTTTTTAAAAGTCATCAATACTTTTAAAAATTCTCTGCAAAATATTAAAAGTCATTGAAAGTCATTAAAGTCTATAAAAGTCATTCACTCAAAAAAAGTTCATAAAAATCTTAATCGAATACCACCCCCTTAGTCTTATATTTACCTTCATATGACAAATGCAATCTTATTATGCAAATATAATGATATAGATTTCTGCCATATGTTTTTATCAATAAAAGTATGAGAGATACGAACCGAACTGACTGAGTTTTCTCTTCTAAAACATTTTCCTGATACCATGAGTCCTCGAAACAGATTCATCAACATGCAAGCACGATCAATTCCCCACTAATGGTGACAATTGCTCAACCTTATCATACAATCCAAGGAGCCCACCCGTGTGTATGAAAAGGATCTTTCTCCCTTCCCAGTTCTTTGGATTCTCTGCCATGTCTTTCATCATTCCATATGCAGCTTTCCCACTGCATGGTTTATACAACTAAACAGTTAGACTCGATCACTTTTGGACTAGAAGATATTGAATCTAGCTAGTTTATCTTCAGACTTTTGTCAGCTCAACAGCATCCAATTCCAGACTCTAAGACATGTTTGGCATCAACAATGCATGTATTCCGACCGTCGAACTAAGTGTGAGAATGAATTTGACAGCCTCTGCCATTTAGGCGTATGTCTGTCTTTTGCTTGCCTTCTAGTCCTAAATTTGACCTTTTAGTTCAATTTTGGAAACAATTTCTGTTCACTTAGTACAGTTAAGATAGAACATGATACTATATATTGCAGAAAGAACCAAAGATTCATAGATAATGGTATAATGTCCTATTCTACCTATAAACTGGATCCAGAACAACACCAGTAGCCATAGCAACTTCCTACGGGAGAAAATGTCAAGGACAGTAATATGGTTACTTAATGTTTTATGCTTCATAGTCAATAGCAGAAACATTCATGGAAATATCATTCTTTTCCCGAGGATGCTAAATACTATTTAGAAAAGAAGTGTATACTCTTATTACATGAAGAAAACTCCAACCATAATTTTATGACAAGAACCTAGAGCATTCAATGAAAAGAGGTGTAAGATGTAATACCATGGATTTAAATTTAAATGTATTGGAATGAGATGAAATAAAATAAAATAAAATAAAATAAAATCCGGGCTAATGCGATGAAGCACTCACATTATGTATGTGGACAATGTCATGTGAGTTGACCCCTGCTGCGAACCCATCAATTAGGCCTTGAACAAAGTTGTGAAAATAGTCAGGGTCATCACAAACAGAGAATGGGTGAACTTGCAAAGAAAAAGAACACGCATGCAGAGTTGATTGATATACCACACAGAAAATGAATCTCAAAAGTAAAATCACATACTTTTGCCTTCAAATTACCCAACCATTACCTTAGTGACAAACCAGCAATTATACCTCCACTGAAATTACATAAGAAAAAGATATCTCAATTAACAATCAGCAATACTTGATTTTTACCCTAGTGACATTATTAACATTGACTTAGAGTTGGTTCTTAAATGGTGTTCATCAATGTTCTCCAGCCGGCATAGTAGGGCAAGGTTATCTCTTGAGAGAAAATTGGATTATTCTGGATGTTTTCGTGAGAATAGTGAATACTTTGAGATACTCATTTAATAGGGATCCACAAGTTGAGTTGTTGATTCTGTTGTACGTTATGTTGTTGCGGGAGGATGATTATTGTAAATTAGATCTATATGCTTGAATTGCTAAAGACCATAATGAAACCATCAGCATGATCTTATCTGAAAATTTTAATTTCAAATTTGATAAGGGATCAGAAATTGATAAGAAACTGTTGCTGATAGAAAGTGTTTGTAATGCTCTTCTATGGCTCGCTGAGAAGAGGGAGAATTTGTATGGTTTACATTCAACAAAAAACGATATTGAAGCCCTAGAAAAGTGCACTGAGAAAGAAAGAATGTTGTACCATTCTCTGATGTTATGTGTGAGTGAGAGGAAGATTCTTTAGAAATTTAGAACATATAATACTCTTGGTCTGAAATTGGTCAACACCTCCACGAAATCATCCAAGATAAAGACATTGAGGAAAACTTGAGGTAATTTTTAAATTGTTGTGCATGTTTATAAAATGAGTACATATTGCCTTTTTTTCCCCCTAGCACTTGCAATAGGTTGAAAGTGCATAGGCATGTGAGAGCACTGAATGAAGCAAGTTTTTATGTTAATGCGTGAAATAAGATTTTCTGTTTCCAATTTAATGCAATCAAATATTCCAACATGTTTTTGTTTATTAGGTCTTTGTTTTAGAGAGCAATTATTGTATTTAAGTTTTGCATCACACCATAAAGTTTTATCACATGCATAACAAGAGAGTCAGGAAATATATATCCAGCTAATTAGTAGTTTGACGTTTTCCAGGTCCTGTTTGGTAATTACATGGACATGAAGGGAGAGAAATCTCATAATAACCACCAACATTCTTCAAATGGTGAAAAACCTGACCCTGAGAACATTTTGATTGATGTTTTCTGATGGTCTCGGTTAAGAAACCTCTTCCACAGAAGCTCATGCGTTCAGTTGGCATTCCGCTGCCCCACGACTATCTTGAGGTACTTGCACCTTCCTTGCATGTGTAGGAGCTGAAAAGGGATAGTTTCTTTAAATTTTGACCTGTCAATTCCGAATGTGCTTGCTTCCATTATAATGTTTATATTGATTGATACTTGCTTACATGTTGGATAGACATTCGTAGCTTTAGTATATATTAATTGTGTGGTGGTGTACGCATTCCTTGTTGGTATATGATACTGAACCATGATCCTTAGATTTTGGTGAAACAATTTATACTTTTGAAGTAGCAACTTTGTTAGGGTACTTAATTTTTTTTTTTCATTTTGTGAACAGGTATTGGAGGAAAACCTTGGCTGGGAGGACGTACAGTGGTCACAAACTGGCGTATGGATTGCTGGAAAAGAATATCCGCTTGCAAGGATGCATTTTCTTTCTCCAAATTAGTTGTATTTTTCATATTTCTCATGTGTGTTCTAGGAATAATGGAATGTAAGTTTTGAAGGATTTAATTATTATATTACAAATTTACCTTCCATCTCTTCTGCTCTTAAAATTATCTTGACCTGGGGTTACATCTATTGCTGCGAGTATCAACCAATGTTATTAAAAGTGCTAGGCACTTTCAAGGCAATAAAACTCAAATTACTTGAGGCACAAGTTGCCACCCTAAGCACTCATCCGAGCAAAGTGAGGCTCTGCTTGAACTGTCATTGATATTTCGTCTTTTGTATATATTGTAAAGAACATGTGTAAAAACACATATGTAATAACAAAATTTCTGTTCTCTAAACAACTTACAGCTCTTTCATCTATTTTCTATTCTTCATCTATCTTCTTCTACTTCTATATCTAAAATTGTTGACAATTGGTAACAGAGCTTAGCTATTCTAAAGGGACCTTCAAGATGGCATCCATCAATCAACATCAGCTCCTAGGTTCAATGGGGAAAAATGCCATATTTGGGCTTTCAATATGGAAGCCTATTTTAGAATCCCGTGGTATGTGGGACGTTGTGAAAGATAATGCAGATTCGTCATCCTTACTGTAAAATCCGACAGTGGTGCCGATTAAGTTGCATGCAGAACTTAAACAGAAGAAGCCTGTAGCCTTCACAACCATTCATTCAGCTCTTTCATATGTGGGCTTCAACAAGATCATGAATACAAGATCACCTAAGAAAGCATAGGAAAGAAGATTGAAGGAAGAGAATGAAGGAAATGAGAGACTCAAGTCTATTAGACCTTTCACTTTAATACGGGAGTTTGATTTGTTAAGAATGAAGGAAGATGAGTTGATTTCACAATTTTCTTTAAGAATGATGAATCTGGTAAACAAAATCACGCTCTTAGATGATAAATTTTTAGATTTAAGGGTAAAGGAGAAGCTCATGGTAAGTCTCCCATCAAAATTCGATTAAAAAATTTCAGCAATTGAAAAGTCTTGTGATGTAAAAACTGTATCAGTTGCTAAAATTATAAGCAATTTAAGCCTTTAAAGATGGAATAAATATCGGAATTGGAGAAGCTACAGAGGGGGCATATCAAGCTAAGTCTAATGGTAGACAATTTCAAAGAAATGGCAAGAAATTTGCTGGACATAATTCAAATAAAGGGAAAGCAGTGCAAGGTACAGAGGAAGAAGGGACAAAGGATGGTTTTGCTCCTTGCAGACATTGTCTAAGAACCAATCATAAGGAACAAGAGTGTTGGTTCAAACGCAAGCAGCCATGCAGTGCAGATATTGTAAGAAGTTGGGTCATATTGAAAAGCATTGCAGGAAGAAAAATGCTCAAGGCCAAAATAAAACTCCTCAACAATTAAATGTTTCTGAAGGGGAGGAGGTAACCAATGCTAGTTTGTTCATGGCATTTACAGTCAAGCTTGGTTGATTGATAGTGGTTGTACAAGCCACGTGGTGAAGGATGAAAGATTTTTTATAAGCTTGACAAAGGAGTAAAGATCAAGGTGAGGCTGGGCAATGGGTAATTGGTGGAGTCAACTGGAAAAGGTTCAGTTGCTGCCAAACTAAGCAACGGATCAAGGTCATCAATTAGGTTTTATATGTTCCCTCACTCTCTCATAATTTGTGAAGTGTCTCACAAATGTTAGTAAATGGATATTTTATGTTATTTAAGGAGCAATCATGCTATGTTTATGATAATTCAAGGACTGTGATAGTCAAACTTCCTCTAATTGACAAATCTTTTGTGGTAATTTGGAGCTCATCTTATGAAAAGCTAAATGTGGCTAAACTTTATAATTCAAAATTATGGCACAATAGATTTGGTCATTGTTATTATGATGTTTTAATTACGCTGAACAAGGAAGATTTGGCAAGAAGTATCCCTAAAATCTGAGCCCCCAATGACATATGTGACCCACGATCAAAAGGGTAACAGCACAGGAAACCCTTTCCTGCTGCTGGTTCTTAGAGGGTGAAAGAAAAGCTTCAATTAGTGCATAGTGACTTGTGTGGTCCCATGAAAACTGAATCTATGAACAAAAATCGATACTTTCCGTTATTTGTTGATGATTGCCCAAAAATGACTTAGAAATAAATCTCAAGTATTTGATGTGTTTACGAAGTTCAAGAATGCAGTTGAGGGGCAAACTGGCAGAAAATTAAAAACATTGAGGACAGATAATGGTATGGAATACAACTACACAGAGTTCAAAAGTTTATATGAACTAATTATTGCATATTCTCCTGAGCAAAATGGAGTTGCAAAGAGGAAATAAAAGTGTTACGGAAATGGTGAGACGTATGTTAGCTGCAAAAAATATGGCGAACGAACTTTGGGCTGAGGCTGCCTATACAGCAGTTTATGTGTTAAATCGAATACCCACCACTGCCGTAGGAGGTAAGACGCCTATTGAAGCTTGGGTTGACATCAAACCTTCAGTTACGCATATGAAGATTCTTGGATCTTGCTGCTACATTCACATACCTACAACGAAGAGATCCAAATTGGGAAAATTTCTGGAGTGCACCGGGAGTAACTACTCCCGGTCCACTCATTGATTGACACGTCAGCACTTATTGATTGACACGTCAGCACAAGTGCTGACGTGTCAATCAATGAGTGGACCGGGAGTAGTTGCTCCCGGTGCACAGGAGCATCTCTCCCAAATTGGATGTGAAGTCTCAAGTAGGTGTACTTTTGGGTTATGTAGCCTGTCTAAGGGCTATAGAGTTTATAATGTGTCACAAGGAGAGATGTGGAGGTGGATGAAAGTTCCTATTGGGACCATAATTTGAAGAAAATCATGCACCAATATGATCTTCTTCTATGCTAGAATCATCAGAAAGAATTTCAATCGCAAAGAGATAATGATTAGGATGAGCCTATCAAGCCCAAGATGAGAAGCCTTTCGGAACTATATGAGCAATGTAGTTTAATAATTTGGAACATATTTTTATGAAGTTGCATGTCAGGATTTCATGAAGGACGAGATGATAGAGAAGAATGGGACATGGACTTTGGTAAAAAGGCCTCAAGGAAGGAAAACAATTTGGTTAAAATGAATTTACAAAATAAAGGTAAATCCTGGTAACTCAATTAACAAGTTAAAAGCAAGATTGGTGGTTAAAGGCTATGTTGAGAAGAGAGGTATAGACTATTCAGAGATGTTCTCACCAGTGGCAAGGCATGAAACTATAAGATTCTTGATTGCATTGGTTGCTCAAAACAAATAGAAGTTCAAGTTCTATCCCTTAGATATAAAGTCAGCATTTCTAGATGATGAGCTAAATTCGGAGATCATGTAGAAATTACTTAAGGCTATAATGTTGAGAATAAGGAGAAGATAGCATTACAGCTGCATAAAGCTTTATACAGGCTGAAGCAGGCTCTAAGAGCTTGATATGGCAAATTGGATGCATATTTGAAGCAAGGTGGCTTTCGGAAAAGTGAATCCAAGGCAACCTTATATGTTAAAAGAGCTGATTCAAGTAAATTATTAATTATCTCAATTTATGTTGATGACCTTCTCATTACTGGCTCTGATGAGAAGATGATACATGAATTCAAAGCTCAAAGGCAGGCCAAGTTTGAGATGTCTGCTCTTGGGTTGATGAATTATTTCTTGGGCATGGAGGTGGAGCAATTTGGGCAATGGTCTTCATTTCACAGCAAAAATATGCTCATGATTTGCTTAAAAAATTCAAAATCGGCAAGTGCAAAGCTGTGGCAACTCCAATGGTGTAGATTCCTGAAGGCGATGGAAATGACATGTTTGATCCTTCCATGTTCAGAAGTTTGATTGGCAGTTTCTTGTATCTTACTCACACCATTGACGTTCTCCATGAGTTTTCTATCAAGCTTTATGCACAAACCAAGAAAGTTGCGTTTCATATGTGCTAAAAGAAGACTCAGATATGTCAAAGGTACAAGAAGATATGGCATCTAGTTCAAGTCGGTCAAGAACTAGGTAATTCAGACAGCAATTGGCTAGGTAATGAGAAGGATTGCAAGAGCACATAAGGTTACTTGTTCTCTCTTGGCAGTGGCATGTTTTCATGGGCATCAAAGAAGCAAGATGCGGTTGCGCAATCCTCCGCTGCAGCAGAGTATAGAGCAGCTGGTGCTACTGCAAATCAAGTTGTTTGGCTGCAAAAATTGTTACTCTCTCCGTTTTTTTATTATATGATGTTTAAGGTTGTTCACTAAGACCAATAAAGTATTAATTAGATTATTAAAATAACTAGTTGACCCTAAATACTTCTCTCCTAAAACTCTATTTTCCATGTAAAAATTTTCTTTTTTCTTAATTCAAAGCTTAATGTAGTATTTTTTGCATTAAATAATGAACCTCTTTCATATTTTAAATAAGGGCAATATAAGAAAACATCATAAAAAAAATACATTGGTAATATAAAGTGTCAAACAAAAAAGAACACCCAAAACATCATATAATAAAAAACGGAGAGAGTATCGGATTTTGAGATAATTTCAAATGATGCAACAAAGATTTATGCGGATAACAAGTCTGCTATTTGTTTACCCTCTTATGTTTAGGAATATTTATGTTACTACATAGTACCTTCTTTTTAGAAACTTCATTGTAATTTTTGTCAGCATTTACTTAAATTAAGATAAAATTAAGCTAAAATGTATTATTCTGAGCGTAAAATTAAACCAAGGTTTCTATCTACTATTAGCCATATTGCAGAATCCTATTATTCCAGGTTTGTCATTGAACCATACAAACAACTTGCTACAAATTTCATTTCTTCCAAACACCCCATCCCTAAAACATAATGCATAACTGCGGTCAAATGATATAGACTGCCATCCTTAATCACACTGCATAACTGAATGTCAACTGACAAAATTTGTCAATTAAATTCATATATCCCTTTTTCATACATTTAACCCATGAACTTGAATTTTCCTCAAAATTCAACAAGTGACGGATGGTTTTGTTATCACACGCACTACTAAAAAGCATAATTGAACTGTGCTCTCTGATCGTGCAACTACGCATGGCTGCAAAACCATCATTGAAGGACCCAATTTCGCCATAAATCATAGCCCTAGAGCCAAATATATTAAAAAAAAAATAAAGTAGATGACCCTAAATAATATATTGTATCAAGTACAAGGATTAAATATAACAAAATTAAATTACAAGGCTAAAACGATAAATTTTGACTTTTTTCTGAAAATTGCTGGTGTACAAAAGCACATCTCCATAACCCAACAACTAAAGTTATTGCATGTCATAATTCATATCCATAAAGATAACTTTTCTTTTCTTTTGTCAAATGATTCTATAAACCTTAGAAAGTTTCAGCCAATACAATTAACATTTACTCAACAACCAATAATAAAATGGATATCAGTTCCACCAAAATTCCAAAAACTACCAACATCCATAAGCATAAGTCTTCCCTTTTCATTCTTTCTGACAAAATATTTAATGCAATATCGTGTCCAAAGATTTGATATCATCCAGTAAGGAAAAACTCACATACAAACAGGAGATCCGATGCGCAGCAATCAATATGTCAGCATCTCTGCTGATATTCTCTTCAAGGATTCAGATGCCTTGAGCATATCAGATTCAGAATGGGCAGCTGAGACAAACAATTTGATTCCGACAGGCAAACGACATTTATCGAGTGTTGATCTTTTCGAAACTACAAAAAATACCGAGTCTTCCTTCAATGCCTGCAAAATCATAACAATTAAGAAGGAATTAGGCACAGGATTAAGTATCTACCACACGGACACAGCGAGGAAAAATCACTCCTTACTTACACGATCAGCAATATCTTCAAGTAGTTTTAGGTCACCTTTTACAGAACCTGTGGACTTCAGCAGTCTTAGGAACACAATAGGTGATTCTGGATCGCTTGCTATAGAGAGGCCTTTTATGCTGTACAGCCCTGCAGTTGCCAAGTATATTAAGGACCTCCAAGGGGAAAAAAAATTAAGATAATTATCAAATGACAACCATCTAAACTGATCTAATATAACTACTCTTTTTTACCAACAGTAACTCATGGAGCTCAAAGCACATAACAATCAGCTAAGAGTAGAACCAACCTTTCCACAATATAGTAATGTTTTCCTTCAATTTCGTTATTAAGGCAGGATTACTCTCCAAGACGTCAATAGCAGTAATTGCAGCACTAGCAAGATATGGAGGCAAAGAAGCCGAAAATACATATCCAGAGCTACTTAATCGCTGCATCAAGTTGGCAAAGAATAGCATTTAACAACAGCAAAAAAATAGTCCTTATCATTCCACTTCCTCTCATACTATAATGGTGAATACAAATAGGTAATCAGATTATCTGACTTCCAAAAAAATGGTTTAACTGTTTAACATGTGTAAACTCATACTTGGTGATCAATGACTCTTGCACTTCCAGTACAAAATCCTCCTTCAGTAGCAAGTGCATGTCCCATAGCTGCAGTTATAATATCTATCTTCTCAACCTGCATGCCTCATCCTCATAAATTACACAGTTCATACTTGATAATGAAGAGTATGGCGTTTCTGAACTTACCGGAACACTGCAATATTCAGTTAGACCTTTTCCAGACCTGCCAAGTACCCCAAATGAGTTGCTCTCATCTAACAAAACACGAAAGCGGTATTTCTCCTTCAATCTGATGATCTCATCTAATGGAGCGATTTGGCCAGAATTCTAAAAATATAAAAAAAATAAACCTCCAGTCAAACAAGATTCATTGTCATGAAATAAAAGGCTTTTCTTTCTATTTGAAGAAATGGTTTACAGTGGTGGCATGGTTAAATGGAATGGCACGGGACAACTAGCATGAGTCCCAATTTCACCAAAGACTACTACAGAATATATTACTAAAGAACACTGCTACAACAGAGGCAGCAAATAAAATAATTAGTTCATGAAACCCCTATCAAATATCAGAAGTAAACCCATCAAAAAGACATTATGTGCAGCTAAAAGAAAATAAAAAGCCGCAGCATTGAATGCCAAGAAAAAAGAACTCCAGAAATTCTTAAAATGAATTTTTATCCTGTTTAGTTCAGGTTTAAAATCTTCCTGGTTTCACATTCCTAATGCACATAAGAGTCGTATTAGTCATCCGTCATCAAGCTTCTCCCAATACTTACGCAACCATTCATGTTTCATAGATTTATAACGGAATTACAGATGCTTTTCGTTATTGTAAGAACTATGTACCAATGGTGATTAATCTGTTATTACTGTTTTCTTGGCCTCATTAATTTCAAAAACTATTGCTCCTTCAAGTGACAAGCTGTTACTCACATATTCAAAACAAGTCATCAAATTCACCCTTTTTTCACCTCAATCAGCTCTAATTCAAACCTTAAATGCCCCCATTCAACATTATATCCTATAAATGATTAATTACTTGAGATGCCACTATAAAAGCATGGTATGCACATTATCAACTTCAAGTCATCTCTGAAAAATGTTGCACAACATAAACAGTAACTACATGACACATAGCCCTTAAATTGAGTCCAGTATCCCAATGTCTATGGAGTGCACTACCCTCAAATGCCCAGTTCTCTCTCTCTAATGAATGACTTTTTCATTCATGCACACTTTTTGTCTCTCATGAATGATAAATACATTAGTTCTTAAGAAAAAAAAACCGTGGGCATTTGAGAATTCAAAAGAGACTTCCAAATTTTTTCTATGGCCATGAACATCAATACGTTTACCATTCAATATTTAATTTGCTACACAGGCACTTGTCTAACAAAAAGGTAACATTTATAAAACTTTCAAACATTAGTAAACAAAAACTCTGAAAGTAATTTACATTATGTAATTTCCTTAAATTAAAGACAGAAAAGTCTTCTTTTTTATGCAAAAAGGTCGTTACTTTTAATACAATCCTGGAAAGTTCTGAGTGATGTAATAAAAATTTTTCCTCGAAATTCTCAGAAGTATTTTGCTTCGAATTGATTAAATGCCAATTTCTTTCAAATCGATTTATAATTTTATCTATCTGCTACCCAAAACCATTATCTTCCTCTCACTAACATGGTGTTAGCTCAACAACATTGTGTACCCCTCCAATGATGAGATTGGCTCATTTACAAGAGTTTCTTCTGGTTTTGGTTGAAGTTCGACAAATAAGTTCTCTCTAAAGTTCGTGTTTCCAACATAATTTTGCACCCAAATCGTATGGTTGTTTGAGAGTAAACCATCCTCTGACCACTTATTCAAATATTAGGTTTGATAGAAATGTCTCCACCACACAAACACAAAAATGAGACATATCTTCATCATGCACAAATGAAAGGTGTCTTAATCAGACACAAATGAAAATACTGATTGAGATTATCTCCAAAAAACTTGAAATTTGGAACAATGCAAGAGGAAGTAAAAGAGCAGATCATGTGATTTTTTTTTAAAAAATTTTATGTTTAATTTAATAATTCAATTTCTCATCGTACATATTCCAAGGCTGAGCTTTAATTGCTTTCTTTTGATAACATGCACGTTTTGCATGTTATCTACAAAAATAAGTGCTTAATGATTAGAGGAAAAATGGTTTGAGAGTGTAATGTTCGTAAATAGAACTTTAGGATATACTAAACTCAAAAAGGGCAAAGAAAAAGGTTCTGCTGCACAACTGACAGTAGAATACCTGATATACTGCTTCAACTATGATGTAGCGACGTAGTTGCTTAGCACGCTTATTCTCTGCAGTTATTTTCTCTAGTGTATTCTGTAGAGATTCCATGTCATTATGCTTAAAATACACAATGGTGCTCCGAGAAAGATAAAGGCCATTTTGTATCCCCCAGTGGACTCCTTCATCCCTGGAAAAAGAGAATATTTTTCAAGTGACACATTTTTATGTTATTTGATCAACATTAGAGACTATATATCTGGATCCATTTGTCTCATATGTATACATTTTTTACAATTAAAATACATAACCGGGACATTTACAACTACAATGACTGAATAAAAACATCCAACAAAATAAAAAAATAAAAACATTTCAACATCATAGATGAGAAAGCCTGAAACATCTGCAATCTTGATAAACTTAGCTAACATGACAGCATATAAAAGGTTCTTTTCTATTATCTAATATAGAAGAAAAGACCAACATAATCATATTAATGAGGATTTAACAAATATTATCCCTAATGAAATCAAAATTAACACTTTCACAAATCAATTGCAATAGTATGAATTCAATGCCCCTAATATTTCAAGAGGACAATCTATGAAAAGAAGTTAGTGAATAGGAGTAGAAAATATGGAACATGTGGCTTAAACCAAAGTTCTCAACTTTTAGTTACCTAATATAGAGAAGACACCCATGTATGTCACATTTAATTAGAACAAATACCTCCTCATCAATTTCACTAATACTTACAATGAAATAAAACCAATGCCCCTAATATTTGAAGAGAAGAAGAATGTACAAGAACAATTTGGTGATTATGAGCAGAAAACATGAAATATTTGCCTTAAATGAAAATTCAATCACACTAGAAATTAAAGAAAGGGTTTTTATTTTTATTTCTTTTGACATATATCTATACCACTGCCTATTGTCATGGAACTTCTTTTACCTATGCTAATAATGAAATAGTGAAGATCAGATATACTCACACAACTATAATGTCTCCCTTTTTGCAGAAACAGGGTATTGCACTGAACATGGTGGAAAGTCCATATGAATAGAGAATTGAATCGTGAGTTCCCAAAAACTTTGCTATTCTAGCCTCACAATCAAGGTGGACATCTAAGAAAAAGAAAATAGTTAGGTTCACTATTTTACATGCAAAACATCATAGTTATTAAATGTACTTCAAGCAAGCACCACTTTCAAATTTGGCCTTACCAATTGTTCCGTAGAATCCACGAGGACCACATGAACCAACACCATATTTTTCCAATGCAGAGGTGCATGATTCCTGAGATAAAACTTTCTTTTAGGAATAATCCACTAATGCTAAGGAGAAGAAGAATCATTTAGGTACTCACAAGTAACTTCTCATGCCCTATTAATCCAAGATAATTGGCTGAAGAAAAGTTCAGAACTTCTTTCCCATTGATTTTTGTATGTGGCCCTGCAGCACTGCATAGAAAAGGTAAAAGAAGAAGCGTTCAGATTCAAAATAATATTTCAACTTTCACAATTAATTGATTAACACTTTCATAGGAACTTCAATAATAAGAATCTTTATACGACAAAGCCATCTTTTAATAGGTACTACAAAGTGCACAAGTAACTGGAGAATCAAAAGGGGGCTTTAATTTTTTTTTTTTTTTTTTTTTTTTTTTTTTGCCAAAAATAGGTGTGAATGTTCTACAGAGGTTGAGCTCATACCTTGAATTGCAATTACCAAAAGGTGACACTCAAGTTAAAGTCATTTGGTAGCATAAACATACTAGCTACCAGTATGGTCCAATCATAAAAAAGAAAAAGGTAGATGGAAAATGTACCAGCAAAAATGTGAACTATTATGAGAAGTAATCAGTCAGAGAATAGCTGAATTAAGAGAACAAATATGTTTACCATTCCAATACTGGTGGCTCATATTGCATGCCTTCAGTAATGGGAGGAATAAGGGGTTCTGGGACCCATTCTTCACATAGTTCATCTATTTCCTACACATATCAAACACATATAGAAACAAATTACAATGAGGGAGATTAAAATAACAACGTGAAATTAAATCACATATTGAGAATATAATGGCAGAACTCCGCCCAAAGAAATGAATGGAAATGATTGAAACTTGTAGATTTTGTATTCACTTCACAAGTACCAAATAAGAAATAAGAAATATCTTATCTTCTGGAGATCTTTCTGACTACTCAGTAAAATACTAGAAAGATACAGTACAAGGTATTTTAAAAATGCAGTTCTACTCAATTCCAACATAAAACTAAATGGAAACTAGAGAACAAGTTATCTGCTATGCGGACCTTTTTGGTTAATGGTCGTTTAGGGGGCTTGTAACTTTTCTGGGAAAGTAGGAAAAGAATGACCACTAATAGAAGACCTTCAACGAAAAGATGTCCTAAAACCACAACAGAAGAATATTAGTTAGATTCAAATATAATAAACAGGCTTAAGGGAGCACAACATAGAGTACGATAAGTTGCAAATGACTAGAAGAGGTAGTTACCTCCAATATGGACTCCAAAAACAACAGCACCAGCAGATGGGGCATCCAAAGCCACTGTCACCCATCGTAAGGTGCTATTTACAATGTGTGAAAAAACAGCTGACTCCATTGTGAGAAATAAATCAAAATCCAGAGAAAAATTCAAGCATCACTCATGAAGAAAATCCTAATACTAATTCCAATGTGATTACCCTGTTGAACACAACAAATCAGAATCAAAACATATTCACAAGGGTTGCATCAACAAGCAGGGGTGCCGGTGCCCCTCCAGCCGCCGGGAAAGGCCCCTGCTAAAGGTGTTTAGCCAAAATCAGAGAGATGAATCCCTTATGAAGGAACGAACCTGCTGTCTCGATGGGAGGAGTAGAGAAGTGAAGAGAGAAGTGGATTCAGATGGTTGAGCGTATCAGATTCAGAATGGACGGCCGAGAGAAACAATTTGATTTTGATTCCTACATGCAGACGATGTTCATCGAGTGTTACTGATTAGCTCTGAATGACCAGGTCTCCCTGGATTTAACTCTTCCCCTCGTATTACTTTTTCGCATCAGCCAGCCAGTTGTGGTCAACTTTGGTTTGCCTAAACTCACATGGGCTTACCCGTTCATCCACTCTTTGCCTCGGGTCAGCCCGGCCCGCTTCTCTTTTTTCTCGGTAAATATACAGGTTTATTATTATTTTTATAGTATATTATTACGTAATTATTTTCTAAATGACCCAAATTTGATTATAAAATTTAAAATAACTAAAATATCTAAATAATATCTTTAATGGTGTGGATAAGAAAATGCTAGACAGAATAATACCTTTTAATTTTTGGAAAATGATAATATGAAAAAAACAATAAACAAATTTAATTTAAATATTTATAATATTAATATCCAGTTAATATCTTTTATAGAATCCTATTACAACTGAATTGCTTTTGAAAATACAAATCATAAACATGATAATTATCACATTTTTTGGAAAATTTAATAGAAGAAACTAAAAAGAAATTATCATATTATTTTAACAATAATATTCAGTAAATAGAATCCTATTAAAACTAAAATACATTTGAAATAGTTTATCCTCACTTTTTTTCTCCATAGAAACCAATTTTATTATCCTTTTTAATTGGAAAAAAAAAATCCAACATACGCCATTGATAAATCAAACAAAGAAATTGAAAATTTGTACAACAGAAACAAAACACTGGGTAAGAACATCTTTTGAACCAAAATTAATATCTTTATTTTAACAATATAACTCGAAAATAATTATATGAATATACCATGAGATTTTACTTGTATATATTCCATATATATAATCAATATACCATTAATTGGTACCATGTCAATACACTAAGAATTATACCAATATACCATAAATATACTGTATAAGTTTATATCAATATACTGCAATGTTATACAACAATATACCAAGATACCATAAATATATTGTATAAGTTTATATCAATATACTGCAATGTTATACAACAATATAACAATATAACATAAATACATATTGTACAAGTTTATATCAATAAGAATATACTGATATATCATAAATATATGTTGTACAAGTATATATCAGCATACTACAAGGTTAAACAAATATATGTTAATATACCATAAATATATATTATATATATAACAATATACTACAATATATACAAATATTGAAACCAATTAAAGGAAATCATTATACCCATGAAATCAACAAAATTTCAAATAAAAATTACAAACCTGGACAAAAAGCCAACAAAAAAAGGATATCAAAAGCTTATCATATCGACTGAGATTTCAATTTCTTCTTTCCGCTGAAAGACTAATGCAACCAGAAATATTCTATATTAGTTAAAGTGGAAGGAAAGAAACAACTTATATAAGAATAGAACCTCTTATAATCCCAATGAGTGTCTCTAGTATGAAAATATAAATAAGAAACTATACCTCACATGAAAAAAAAAAAAAGTTATGGAGAAAGAATGACCAAGATATGGAGATAATATCATTTATGATTAAAAAGATAAAGAATGACCAAGATATAAAGATAATATTATTTATAATTAAAAAGATAAAGATAAGATTAGAAAAATAATATAAAAAAATTTATAATTAAAAAGGTAAAGATAAGAATGAGATAAATAATAAAAAATCTTAAGATGGTCATAGTTGTAATATTGGGCTAAAAGAAAAATAAATTTACTAATAATCTAAATACAAAAATCATGGGATGCTATAATAAATAATATTACATATTCATGGACAAATAGGGTAATTTTCCCCTTGCACGACCTATCAAAGACAAGGCCCAAAAAATTGGGCTGCCGAGCTCCTGCTAGGGGGCGGACGGAGAAGGGGAGAGGGGTTGTGGCTAGATAGTTGCCCTCCAGCTTTTCATATACTTTTTTTTTTATGAATGACATTTATAGATTTAGATGACTTTTAAAATTATAGATTTTTATAAATTTATTAAATTGCTAAAATATAATAATCTTGGTGTGTAATGATAATACATTAAAAAATAAATAACCAAAAAGATCTTCAAACATAAAAATATGAAATAATAACACAACAAATTGAATAGTATTGTTAATTAAGAAAATTGTATAAATTTTTTAATCTTCATTATCATTCATATGCTCAACATTATTTCACATGTTAGTAACAATCATAGCTCTTCATTCATTAGTGTCACTTCTTTGTTGCTCTTGTGTTCCAACAGATGATTCAAAATCTTCTTCATGATTAATTGATAAAAAAGTTTCACTAGTTAGCCCAATTAGAAACTTATCTGATTAACACTCTTTTCTAAGAAAATTATGCAGACTTGCACAAAACAAAACTAGCTTTATTTGTGTGTTACACTAAAAAGAGGGAGCTATCATAAATATAGTAAATCGTGATTTGAAAATACTAAATAATCTGTCAACTCTATTCCTCAGAGAAATATGATGAAGATTAAATAACTCATTTGAATCTTCAGGTTGTCGACCTTACCCATGAAAATCCTATAAATGATAGCGAACACCTCGAAAATGAAGCTAAAAAGTATCTTCGACTTTGAAATCCGGGGTCCACGAAAAAAAAAATTTACCTATTATATGTAATAGATTAAAAAAAAAAATTATCATAAACAAAAGTTTTAAAAAAAATAAAAGGTGATATAACAATAACTATAAATTATAAATTACTTCGAGGCACTTTAAGTCCATTGTTCGTTGATAAAGTATCATTCAATACTTTTGAATCATGTGCAGATCCTTCCCACCCACTAAAAACATAAATGACTTTCAAATCAAAATTATGAGCTCCCAATACAATGTGAGATTGTTCCATGACGATTATGATAACTATTTTTATCCCCGACCAATCACCATAGGAGGAATATATGCATCATCAGTTGCTCCAACACAATCCTAAAAATATAAAATATAATTTTTCAATTTAGTTAATCAAATAAGTAGTGACAAATATAATTTTTGGAAATAAGAATTATAAGATACTTACTTTAAAATAAGGAAAACTGTGAAACTTGATTTGACCATAAAATCAATTGCAATTTTGTTTAATTCTCTTGATTTGTTAAAATCTTGACTAACTATGAAATGTGATCTACCAAATGCGTCACAAATTATGTCATATCTAACATTTTGTCCAACTATAAGTAGTAAAGAAGCAAGCATTTTTTCAATGCAAATAAATCTTGTATCCTCTAAGAGTATTTTTTTTCTCTAATAATTTTACATAGCTTGAGAAACACAGAGAGAAACATTCTATAAACTTTTTGAAGTGTGTTGGATCGTCGCTCAAATTTTTTTAATATAACTGTATCCAGTTGAAGTTATTGGTCAACTTATTAATGGATATTGGACACCATTTTATGAAATGATATTCATAAACTTCTCTAGTGCATATAAAATAGCTTGAAGTTTTACGAATACAAAATGAATAGTTTCATACCGTTTTCTTTTCTTCTTCGTCTTCTTCCTTTTCTTCTTCTCTACCTATTTTTTTCATTATCCAACACATGAGCTCCTGACATATTTTAATATTTATGAAAAATAAAACCTTAGAAAACAATAAACACTTGTGTATTTGAAATCTATAAATAAATAATATAACTTAGCTTACAATAAACACCTAATTTTGATAAAATCATCTCCATTATCCATAAAAATAAAATAATAATATCTATAATAATTATATGAAAATCAAAATTAAAAAAAAATAAATCATGTTCATTTTACATAAAATAAAATGACAACACAAATAACAATTATAAGATTTTCTAGCATAAAATATTAAATGACAACACTATAATAACTCATAAGTAACGAATTCTCATCATTCTTCAGGAGTCATTTTACTTAATTGAGCCTTCTTTGATGCAATATAAAAATACTTAGCTGCCTTGTAATGAGCACGCAACATAGGACATATAAATATGTACATAAATTGCATAGTCAGGTAGAATAATGATACATACTAAGCTGTCATATGTCAGTTCCTAGGTTGGTGAAATATAGACAAAGCGAGAGAAACCATTGATTGATGAAAGAGAGACCTTCATTGCAACCAGGGGTGCATTCACACGTGATTTCAATTTCATCATTGATAAAAACCATCAGCCTACCAACAACATCACTGTATCTATGGCTGGCACATTCACACCTCCGATATACATATAATTAAAGATTCCATAGATAATTCCATACCAAATTAATATACAGTCCAAACAACCCCATAAAATCTCATTTCATTCACAATACAAATATGACAAAAACGAACAATTTTTCTTTAATAGATAGAAAAATTATAAGATTACAGGAGAAAAACGAATAGAGAAGTAAAAGAAGAAAAACTTGAGATTAAGAGCTTTCATATAAAGGGAAGAAGAGCTAGGGTTTGGTAGGTGAAAGGAAGACAAAGAAGAGACGAAAGGAGGAGCATCGAAATTGAGCAGCAACAGGAGGAGAACAACAAGTCAACGATGGGAAGAGAGTACTGGTGAAGGTTTTCGGCAATTATATGATGGAGGAGAGAGTGGAGGTGGAAAGAATGAGGATAGTAGAGAGAGGTAACGAATATATGGTAAAGGGCTAAATTAAGTGAAAATAAAAAGTTTTTCATCTATAGGCATGGCTTTTTTTCTTGTATTTTGGGTAAAATTTTTGTAAAAAAGTCTTTAAAAGTCATTGTCATCAATTGTTAATGACTTTTTAAATACATAAATACTTTTATAAACTTTATGAAAGTCCTAAGTAAATACCTCTTAAAAAATCATAATTGAACACCTGATAACTTTTAAAAACTCCTAAAAAGTCTTAATTGAATACCACTGGATTTTAAAAGTCTTTAAAAATCTCAATTGAATACACCATTGGATATTTATTCAATATTACTTATTAGCTCTGAATGCCCATGTCTCCTTAGATTTAATTTAACTATTCTCCTTACTTTTTCGCATTAGCTAGGTAGTTGTTGTCAACTTTGGTTTAGCCAAACTCACATGACGTACCCATTCAACCACAATTCTTTCTTTCTAGTCACCCCGCCCGCTTCTTTTTTCTTTTTTCGAAAAATATATAGATTTTTTCCTTTTCTTAAAATAAACACCTGCACAACCTTATAAAAAACAAGGCACAAAAAATTAGGCCATAGAGCTCCCACCTGGGATGGAGGGAGGAGGGCATAGGTAGGCAGTTGCCTCCCAACCGCTGGAAAACATCCATATTTTTAACAGAAAAAAATCTTCATAATGTAACCCATTTAAAAAATATGAGTCATTATGACACAATCACATAAATATTCTATAAATAAGCTATTACTAATTATCTATAAAAAAAATTAAAAGAATCCTTAAAAAAAGTAAAATGGATATTAATAAGATATGTTTCAATTAGTTACAAAACTTTCATAAAAGATTCATAAGCAACATAAATCACTATCACAAATCCCTAACAATCCCAATTCCCCATACATATCCAATATTTTGCTCATTCATATCTTTTTTTTTTTTTTTCCGAGAAGAAATCCAATAGATAAGAGCATCTTCAATCTTCTAAAGCCTTGTACACTACATATACAATAAATATATCGTAAATATACTTGTATATCTGTACACTACATACATGCAAAGAGCGCCACTAATATACAATAAGTATACCGTAAACATACTTGTATATTTGAACACTATATATATACAAAGATTATTGTACGACTGATATATAATAAATATACCGTAATTATGCTTATATATTTATACACTACAAATATTCAAAGATTAATATACCACTAACATATGCTAAATATACCTTAATTATACTACATATATATAGGGAGGAATTATATTTGAAATTCAGTGTACCCATAGAAGCACTGAGTTCGAATAATAATTAGTGGAATATAATGTCTACTCTTTATAAGAATTGCTACCCAAGCATCTTTAACATTATTTAGGAATGTTAGGAAATTCTAAAAATAATTGAATGCAGAAGCTAATGAAGAGTAAATATGCCCAATCTGTGAAAATCAAATATGCCAAATCAGAATCTCAACCTTATTTTACCGAAAATCTCAAACTTCAATATTCGAAAACTTTTTAACATTCCTCTGTACTCCTTAGAAGTGAAGGAGTTAAATGGTAGCAATCTTTGCCCCAAACAGTTACCTGATTCCACCCAAATGACGAAGATAGTTGTACCTCTAGTGAGCTCCAATCGCCATCCGCTCTTTCTTGCATGGGCCGAGATCCTCCACATAGTGATCGAATGAAGGAGTATCAATTTTATCAATTGGTGAGGGATCATGGAAAAAAACGTTGAAGAAAAGAGAAGAAGAATGTTTCTCCTTTCAGACACAAAAGCCAAGCTTGTAGATATCTAATTAAATAAGGAATCGTTAGGGACTATAAATAGGAAGAAAATCTCCCTGATATCTTCTTAAAATCTAATTAAATAATTAGATATTTAATTTGTATTCTTAATACTAACATCTATAAAAAAGTTTAAAACTCTCGAAATACCTAATTACAACTAATACTTAACTATGGATTTTTTTTTTTTTTTTTTTTTGAAAAATCAAGTAAATTAGATTAAATCAACGGATAGAACATCCTGAATACATTGGGGAGGGGTAAGACCCCAAACATGAAAACCTGATAAAGAATTGGCTGCTCTGGCGAGAGTATGAGCAGCCATATTCGCAGATCTTTTAATATGAACTACTCTAACATGACTCAGAGTATTTAACAGCGACAAACAATCAGAGATAATTATTCCAAGCGGCGAAGCATCTTCCTCTTTAGCTTGAATGGCATTCACAACGCGTAGGCAATCCGTTTCAATTACTACAAAGTGCCTGTTCCTATCACGAAGCCAGCTTAAGACTTCACGGACTCCTAGGGCTTCAACAAACACAGCCTGGTTACAAGCTAGACCAGGACGACAAAAACCTCCTACGAAACGGCCAAACTCATCCCGAAAAATAGCGCTAGTTGCAGCGCTGTCTCCAAACAAAGCCCCATCCACGTTGCATTTAATCCAACCTGTCTCGGGCTTACTCCACTTACTCTGCTGATGAGCAGCAAGACGACGAGAGGTGGAAGCTTTGATATTAGCAATGAGCCAATTATTAAGCAAGGACAAGCTCCCCCTAATTGCAGACCTGACACAGGGTTTCTTCTTCTCCCAAACGCACACATTCCGCTGTTGCCAAATCCCCCAAGAAATTGCAGCAATCTTGTTCCAATTCAACTTAGGGACCGAATTGAAAATACCTAACAGCCAACCCTTATAGTTGGAGACATCTCCTGAAGAAAGACCCATACCAGAAGCTACCCAAACCTGTTTAGCAAACTCACAAGTAACCAGGACATGGAGCGTAGATTCGGTCTGACTAGAGTAGAAAGGGCAAAGGCTGTCCGTAGAGATATGCTTAATACACAGAACCTCACGCGAAGGCAAACAGTTAGCAGTTGCCCTCCAAAGGAAATTAAGAATTTTCGGAGAAGCAGGAATTTGCCAAATGTTGTTCCAAATCGAGATGTCCTCCCCAGGATCTACGACATGAGTATTTGATCTAAGGATTCCATAACCGCTTCTCATAGTATACTTTCCTTTCTTCTCGGGAAACCAATAACAAACATCTTCTTGACGCCGCAAACTCAGAGGAATCGAAAGAATAGCAGCCACATCCTCCTTTGATAGACAAGCACGCAGCTTCTGCTCATCCCAAGATAAGCCTGACCTGTCCAACAAATCTGAAACCATCATAGAGTCCCCACCATGAATGGTAGGAGAAGAAATATAAGGTTGGTCCTTATTTAAAAGCCAAGGCATTCCCCAGATTTTCACCTTAGTGCCGCTACCAATCCTCCATCTACACCCAAGCTCCAGAACCTTCTTCGCTTGCCACACACTACGCCAGATAAAAGAGGGGTTATTACCCAAATCAGAATAAAGAAAACTGGTGTCCTTAAAGTAGCGAGCGCGGAGAACTTTTGCCATCAGACAATTCGGATGCTGAAGAATTCTCCAACCTTGCTTGGCCAGAAGAGCCATATTAAAATCATGCAGTTTTTGAAAGCCCAAACCCCCTGCTTTCTTTTGTAAACAAAGCTTATCCCACCGGAACCATCTAATACCTCCAGAGCCTCCATTACTCCACCAATAACCATTCAGCATCCTCTCTATTTCTTCACAAGGATCTTTGGGAAGAAGGAAAAGATTCATTATATAATTGGGAATGGATTGTAGCACAGTCTTGATCATCACTTCCTTACCTGCTCTTGAAAGAGGTCTGTGACTCCATGAATCGATGCGCTTAAGAATCCTTTCTTTTATATAAGCGAACACTGCCTTCTTTTTCCTCCCCACATGAGTAGGCATCCCTAAATAACTCCTTTCATCCGCTACCTCTTGAACACCCAGTTTTGCACATATAGCCTGTCTCATGCCCGTAGAGACATAGGAACTAAAAGCCACCGAAGATTTACCAAGATTGACAGCTTGCCCAGAAGCATTGTGGTACCTGGCCAGGATCAACTTTATATGCCTACATTCCTGTAAATTGGCCCTGAAAAAGAGAAATGCATCATCAGCAAAAAAGAGATTCGAGACTACAGGAGCCCCACGAGCCACTTTACAACCATGAAGCAAGCCCGCAGAAACAAAAGCATTAATAAGAGAACTAAATCCTTCAACACAGAAAATGAATTGATAGGGAGAAAGGGGGTCCCCTTGGCGAAGCCCTATACTAGGAACAATAGGCCCGACCAACTCTTCATTAATCAAAACATTGAATCTCACTGTCCTGACACAGAGCATTACTAGATCAATCCAATGCTCACTAAAACCAAATCTCCTCATAATCTCCTCGAGAAAACTCCATTCAAGCTTATCATAGGCCTTAGAAATGTCTAGTTTAAAAGCAACATGACCCAGCTTAGCCTTGCGCTGCCTCTTTAAGTAATGAGCAATTTCATAAGCCACCACCACACTATCTGTAATATACCTTCCAGCCACAAAAGCATTTTGGTTTTCTGAGATAATGTCAGGTAGAACCGTATTCAAACGATTGGCTAACACCTTGGACATAATCTTGTAGACCATATTACATAAGGCAATTGGCCTGAGATCTGACATTTTGTCTGGGTCTTTCTTCTTAGGTAAGAGAACAATAGTAGCATCATTAACCCCAATTGGTAAACATTTCCTCTGGATCCATTCCAAGCAGGCCTTTATCACATCCGGACCAACAACATCCCAGTATTGTTGATAAAACCCTGGACCAAACCCATCCACACCAGCTGCTTTATCAGGGTGCATCGAGAAGACTGCATCTTTGAACTCCTCAGCCGAGAACTCACGAAGAAGGGATCGATTGTGGTGAGGGGAGACTTTCTTTTGAACACTCCTCAGGGCATCATCCATCTCACTAGCCTCACTGGTAAATAGTTGAGAGAAGTATTCCAGAGCAACCTGCTGTAACCCTGCAGTGTCTGTGACATGAATTCCATTCTGATCAATTAACTTAACAATTCGGTTCTTCTTTCTCCTCCCATTTGCCAAACGATGAAAGGCCTTCGTATTGTTGTCTCCAGCACAGAGCCAATGAGTTTTTGCTCTTTGCTTCCAATGAAGCTCTTCCTGATACAGCAGAAAGTTAAGGCGAGTCTCCGCCTCCCCTAGAGAAGTAATGGAAGTAAGGTCTCTGCGACCTCTTACATGATCTATTTTTTCCTTAACACCCTTAATGTCCTTTTTCAAATGAAATCGAATCTTCTTACCCCAGTCCTCAAGAGCATTTCCACACAATTTCAATTTCTCCTCCAACGGTGCTGTGCTATGCCTCGCCCAGCTCTCCGTCACGATCCCGTGGCATTCTTTTTCTTGACACCAAGCATTCTCAAAACGGAAACTACGTGGGCCACACTTAACTACAAATTTGAACAATTCAAGAAAGATGGGATTGTGATCAGAGGTGGTTTGGTTGATGTGACTCACCTT
This sequence comes from Euphorbia tirucalli, assembly GCA_039660915.1. Lineage (NCBI taxonomy): Eukaryota > Viridiplantae > Streptophyta > Magnoliopsida > Malpighiales > Euphorbiaceae > Euphorbia > Euphorbia tirucalli. The sequence goes on along the minus strand of CM077634.1, from coordinate 18,745,882 downwards.
GGACAGGAGAAAGCGAGATCTCCAGCTCCCTGAACATAAAGCCCTATCAAGCCTCTCTTCCACCCATCTATCTGTTCCTCTCCACTTTTCCCAAGTGAAAGGATACCCAGAGTACCCCAGGTCCTGAAGGCTGCAATCTGCCACAGCTCTCTTAAAATCTTCCATAAGATACCGAGGATGAGATAAATGGCCCCTCTTCTCTCCTGAAGACACCAACTCATTGAAATCCCCTAGAACGACCCACGGAAGAGAAGACTGCCTTGAGAGAAGACGCAGCAGCTCCCATGATTTCGACCGCTCACTTCGATCTGCGTAGCCATAGAATAGGCTTAACCGGTATGGGTCCTCATCCTTTAAAGTTACCATCATGTCCACATGTCTTTCTGAAAAACCAATAACTTGGGCCATCTCCTTTGACTTCCATAACACACCCAGCCCACCTTTATGGCCTACACAATCCACCCCAAAAGATCCTTCATAATTCACCATCTTTTTTAAATCTTCAATTTTCGATGCTACAGCAAAAGTTTCAATAAGAAAAACAAAATTGGGCCTTAAGTTACGGACCAGATCCGTCAATAATCGAATTGTCGCGGGATTGCCCAACCCGCTGCAATTCCAACTTAAACAACTCATTGGTCCTGGAGGGCCTGTCCAGCAGAGCCCGCCGAAAATAAGTTTTTTTGGTTCTCCTCATGAAAACTAGAGTCCAGGTGTATGGCTTTGATATGTCCTTCTAGGCCCATCTTTTTTTCCACTTCAGCTCTGGGCCTCTTTGTGTCCCTTATAACTAAGCAAGAATTGGGCTCCTCTGATAACTCCTTTCCATCGTCAAAAGCCTTTGCCACCTTTATCCCCAAAGGAAACTAATCCTGATTTGGCACCCCTTTCCCCTTGCCATTTGAATTTCCTGAAATCATGCCTCCTGCCATATCTACTTCCATGTTTCTAGGATTTTGATAATCTTCCTTATCATATCCCTGAAATTCCTTTGTTTCCAACCGAATAGGATTGGACCGGAGCCATTGCTCTCCCACCGGCTGAACCAAAGAATTCCGGGACTTGGCTCGAATTTCCGGTGAGTAGTTACGGGTAGTCGTTCCATCGACGTTATCAAAGGCTCTAGGACAAAACTGCTCCCCATGACCATCCTTTCCACAGCTCAAACAAAAGGTAGGAAGCCTTTCATAATGAAAAAAGACCTCGACAATGTTGGCACTTCCTCCTGCGGCTCTGAGTTTAAGTGATTTCTCCAACGACTTGTTTATATCCAATTTTACCCTAATTCTCGTATAGCTTTTCCAACCTCCAGAGAAGTTGTTGGGATCTGCCTCCATGAAACCTCCCACAAATTGACCAATCCCGCGAATAACCCTTTCGGAATTTGCATCCAAATAAACAAGTGTTTTAACTCTAGTGTTAACGGGTCCTCTCCTACATTTATTCGCTGGAAGATTAAGATGTGATTATTGAAAGTCCATGGACCTCCCATCATTACCCTTTTTACATCAGCTTCATGAGCAAATTGGAATAAGAACCTGTCATTTTCCAAATCTTCAATAAACATGCCCCGTCCAGGTTTCCAGAGTAAGGCCATACTTTGCTTCATTGCCTCCTTGTTTAGACCTTGACCTGTAAATCGGCCTACAATCGCCCAGCGGAGATCCATCTGTTGAAAAGATGGCTCTGTGTCTGGGATAACCATGACAACGCACCTATCCTGCTCCATAACTGCTAGGTCTTCATATTGGGATATAAGATTACTCATCTCCTCATCATTTTTCATGGGAGGACTTGAGCTAGGAGATGCCATAGAGAGGACAAAGGAAAAGAAAAGACAAGAAAACAAATGAGATTGTGGAGAGGAATAATGATTCAAGCAAAGGTTAAGAACAGATGTCCCATCTAAAGGACGAGAAAGAGAGACTTATCAGATAGACAAGAAAGACCTCTTTATAATTTAAGCTTTTTTACTTAATTATGGATTTTGAAAGGGAGAATAAATGGTACTTTTATGAAGAATAAAGTCTCCAATCTATACAGAATGCTAAGAATTCCTAAAATAAAACCCTTCACAAAACCCTTCAATCCTTTGCCCACTTTGCCCGCCACCACTCACTGTTTTCCGCCGCTTTCTCTTCACTGTCCGTTCTCCAGTGCAGGCTGTAGTGAATTTTCTTCAATTAGGTTAGTTTTCTTCCCCTAATTTCTAAAAAAAAAATGTATTTTTTACCCCAAAATAAATTGGTCTCTGGAACTGAAAAAAGAAAAAGAAAAAATTGGGATCAAATTCAAGAAATTTCAGTTAGAAGATTCAAAATTTTTGTTCCAATTGAATTTAGACGAATATTCAGATATTCGAATAATAGCTGACACAATATATTACTAATTAATATAAATATCACACATATTGTAATTAAACAAATAATTATAACTCTTAAATTGCTATTTATGTACATATACATATTCATCAAAATATACAATATAATAAATAACAATAACACTATATAATCGTACACATACTCAGAAAAAAATATCGTATACATTTATATATGATAAAGACATACAATAGAACATAAATACTGGAAAAATAAAATATATATTTTGAAAAAATATTTATAAAGCATTCTATAAAATATTTATAAAGCATTCTATAAATATTATGTTAAATTATATAGACAACAATAAATACTATAAAGCATTTTCAGTTAAAAACAAAAAACAAAAAAACACTTAAAGGCATTCAATTCTTTTGATCCAACATAGTTTAGTTCAATTCTCAGTTCGGGAATTAACGGATTGTAGTACTATATGATCCAATTCTAATGAAAAAAATATATAATATACTTGGTTATTCAATTTAATTCCAACTCTTCTAGACCCATTTTCAGCCCTAATGGTAATGGTAATTATATGATAAAGATAAATCTTTAACTTCACATTCGTTTCTAAATAAAATATTAGCTCTATACTCAGTTTCAGATATGTAGAGTAGTCTAATTCATAGCTAAAACTGAAAAACTATTCTTAGATTCAACCTTTCTCAATCAATCTCTATATGCATTTAGTTAGAACTCAGAACACTTGTATATTCATCTTTTCAACTAATTTGCTAACCCATTGTTGGATTAATCAAGCACAATTTTGAATTGCCATTTTCCCATCTGATGAGTGCATGAGAAGTATACATACAATAATATACTTATGACAAATACCTAATATGACTATTGATTTAGAGCCAGTTTAGCTATGCGTTAGAGTAGGGAGAAAGTTGCTTTTGTGAATGGAAAACCAGGAAAGGAGATGAAACAGATGTTTGGTAATACGGTTTTATGGGAAAGCCAAAAATACGGAAAGCTGAAAACTCATATTTTCCACAAAGCTCAAAATCGTAGCTTTCAGAGGAAAGCTGAGAACGAAAGCCAAGGAACTTATACCAAAATCACGATTTTCGTTCTGCTTCATATTCCACAAATCACGATCTGCTCCCCTTCTCTCCTTGGTGGCTGCTTCTGCTCACAGTCCCTTTTGCCGACATGGCCGCTGCTCACCGTCCTTGTAGCCAAATCGTCGATCTCTATCGCTCTCTGCTCACCGCCGTAGGAAACCACCACTACTCAGAATCCGGCGACAGGTTTCTACTCCTCCTCCATCTCTTTATTAATTATTCAATTTCCCCCAATTTTGATTTCTTTTTCTTTTTTCTTGTTCTGGGTTTGTTTTTGAAATGCTTGAATTTTGTGATATCACTATAAAGGAAGCAAGGAAGAGTGTTGATTTAAGAATTGGGTGAAAAATGCTAGATCTCTTATCATTCTCTGACCTATTTTATTGTACTGGGCGTTTCTAATTCGGCCAAATTCATTTGAACTTCGGAGTCATTCAAGCTGCTTGTCTTTTTTGGTCTTTGATCTTCAATTTCTGTCTGAGCCAGACAAGATCTCTCTGTTTTTCCCTTTTTGATTTGGTTGGTTACTACTTTTGTATTTGAATGAATTAGGATTATTTATAATTTCATCTTATTTTGGTTTGTTTCCATTTGCTGGATTGTGGGATCTTAATATTTGAAGTGTAGTCCATAGGCTTGAATCCAAACCTTTACTAGGACAGCCTATATCAGGAAATTTTTTCAAATTTCTGAAAGATGTGTTGTATTGAATATGGCCTCTTAAGGATACTGATACTATTGCATCAGCAACTAACCCCTGCTGCTTATAGAGTTGCTTGAGAAATTCATCCTTTAATTTGCTCTTTTACTAATATGATTTCCTCTTTTGCTTTGGATATACTGCAGGTTAGCTTTTGAGTCTCTTCATCAAGAGTTCAATCTCATCCTTGATCACATCAACACCATATTTATGCACATTTAAGGTAATCAATCTATCCTTTAATTGTTAGGCAATTTCTCAATTTTATTGATTGGTATGTTCCTTCCTATTACAAATATTATGAAATACATACTCAAATAGATCTAAACATTCATTAATAGTTGTTATACTGCAAATTGCAATTAACAATAATTATCTTTAAATTGACAAAGAAGGGAGATGCTAATTATTAAATTCTATTTCTACTTTTTAATTTGTGCAATTACCCATTAGTAATTAAATCAATTAACTCAGAATTAAACAGTGTGTTTGGTTTAGGGGATTGATGGAGGGAGAGAGATGGATAAGGAAAGGATGGAGAGTTGAGTCGGATAAGTGAGTATTATTGTTCTAAATTGAACAAAATGCTTCTATTTCTATGTTCTAACACTTCATCAACAAATTATTTTACACAATTTAACTACTCTAGAATTGGCAGTTCAATAGTCACATTAATAAAGTACGAAGTCACTTCTAATTCTATTGGTACAACAGACCTCACTCTTAATCTTGAATGAATGGCCTATGTATATATTACATTAATTATTACATGTTTTTCCCCAAATTTTTTTTATAAACCCTAAATTAAAAGAATCAATAAAGTGTAAATATTTCAAAGAAGTAAAGATAATCCCAAACTAAAACAGAGATATACACATATACTGCCATTGACAAGCCATATAAACACACTGAGAGTGTCATTATAAAAATATCTGTGCAAGTGACCACTTTCCCCTCTTTTCCATGATTTATATTTGTCTTTCAACCGCAATATTCACTTCATCTGCTACAAATGGAAACGTTCTGCTTCTTCATTCGCTTTTAACAACATTTCTCCTTAATCTTTTCTTCATTGTCACACACAATCGATCACCATTTTAAGTTTTCAATTTCTATGGTTTGTCTAATGTTATCAAAACCGGACCGGACATTAAACTGATAAGGCTACTGGTCCTTAGTTCAACACTAGTGGTAAATAAATACAACTGATAACTATTTATTAAAGCCTACATGCAATTAGTTAAGAAATTGCATGTAAAAGTTAGAACTGAGATTGAAGCTTAGAATAAGGATTCATATAAAATGTATTTCATAATAATAAACAAGTACCAAGATGACTAACAAAGGCTTATTTTTTTTTTTCACACGTGTAGAATATATACAAATGCTTCTGGCATTTGCTGGCTAGTTTTAAATAGTTTAAGCTTTTTTTTTTTTTTTTTTTTTTTTGTCCAGGACCTTGAGTCCACTTTCTTTTATTCCTTTGTTGCTTTTTTTGGTTTTTGGCTCTAAGAATTTTTTTTTTTTAATTTCTTTTGTGTTGCTGAATCATGTATTAATTGCTGATGTTGGGTATGAGATCCTTTGCTCACAAAGGATTATCCTCCCAAAGCTAATGGTTTTATTGATGAATTCTGTTACAACTCAGTAGATAATTAACTTTTATAGTTTACCAAATTTCTTAAATTGGGGAAGATTCCATAAATAATTTTAATGGTTATTGCTATTTTTTTATTTTAATGTATATTAGAATATAGATAGTACAAATATGGATGCCCAAACAAGCCAAACTGTAAGAAAAAGGACAATGAAAGCTACTTGGAATAAGAAGAATATATTGACTTTTTGTGACATTTGTATCCAAGCAATTGAGAAGGGCATGCGACCTGGAACTCACTTCTCCGCAGAAGGTTGGATTTATGTTATTACAAATTTCAATGCACAAATTGGATGCACGTATGAAAAAAAAGATGCCTAAAAATAAATGGGACCAGCTTAAAAAAGAGTGGAAGATTTGGAAGAATTAATAGGAAAAGAGTCAGGGTTAGGTTGGGCTCGAAAAGCACACAATTGATGCACCACAAGAATGGTGGGATGAAAAAATAAAAGTTAGTCACTACTTTTGAGTTGAATTTTTAGATGCTTCACTTATGTTAAAGGAGGCTGTTTTGATTGGTTATCAATATAATTATTTACTTGAATTTATGATTTTAGGTTGTACCAAATGTTGCAAAATTTCAGAAAGAAAGTCTTGAGCCAGACCTTGCTGAACGACTGGATTACATGTTTTTTGATACTGTGGGTATGGGGAAATATGCTTGGGCACCTTCTAGTACCATGCCAATTTCTAATGACAATGTCCATGTTGTAAGTAAGGAAGGCAACATTGATGAAATAGTGCGTGGTGTTTCAAATGATAGTGACTTTGAGAATAGTTTTAGATGAGTTGATGCAAAACACCATTGAAAAAATAGACAATGTATCAACAGGAAGTGGAAACAAAAGAAAAATAGGCAAAGCAACAACTAGTGGTAAAGGAAAAGGTGGTAGGAAGAAATTGGGTGGTGCAGCAAAATTAAGAGAAGATATATCTAAGTTGGTTGCTAGTGTGGAAAGTAGGAGCAGTATAATTTCAAAGAGAAATGATACACCTAGCATTGCTGAACTTATGGAATATGTGAAATCTTTGCCTGGTGTGGAAAATGGAAGTGAATTTTATTTTTTTGTTGCACTTTTATTCGAGCAAAGGACAAAATAGAAGGTTATTTAACTATGTCAAGTCTTGGAGAAAAATTAGGGTGGTTGAAGTTGCAATATGAATGGTTAAAGGGAAGACCCTCTAATTGAACTTTATTGGATTGTTTCTTTTCGGTATTTATTTTCTGTAGGATATTTGTAATTTGAATATTTGATTTACATTGGATCTTTGTAATTTTACTATTTTGTTTAATTTTATGTAGTTTGTGATGTTTAATTTTATTTTTTAGGACAATTATACTAGAATGGATGGTGATGACAATAATGATCCAGTAGATAATTTATCAAGTGATGATGAAGAAGAATTTTGGCAAATTTCAACTTCTACAACTGCTGCCATTGGATATATATATATATATATCCTTGTATGGTTTCATTTCATACTGGAATGAAATGGTTGAGAGAACTTATGGAGGGTCATGAATCGCGGTGTTTAAATATGTTTCGAATGAAGAAGGATGCTCTTTTTTTACTTTGTACGACACTAGAAGTAAATCATGGTTTGAAGACTTTAAGGAACATGTCAATTCTTGAGAAATTATGCATTTGCTTATACATATTAACTCAAGGTGCGTCAAATAGAAACACTCAAGAACGATTTCAACATTCTGGAGAAACTGTTAGTCGAATTTTCAGAGAAGTGTTGCATGCATTATTTTCACTTGCAAAGGATTTGATAAAACTGGCAGACCCTGAGTTTTCTAATATCCCAACAGAAATTCTCCATGATCAAAGATATATGGACTCTTTCAAGGTAAAATACAATTCCATATGTTTTTTTTATAGAATTGTTTGTTATAACTCACATTCTTTTATCTATTTTATTAGTAATATATTTATATTTATTTCAGAATTGCATTTGAGCAATTGATGGTACTCAGTACATGCACATGTGAGTTTAGCTAAGCAAGTGTCTTTTATTGGTAGAAAAGGAATACCAACACAAAATATCATGGCTGCATGTAGTTTCGACATGTAAGTCACCTTTGTGTTAGCAGGTTGGGAGGGCACAACACATGATACATGCATTTTCCTTCGAGCTATTAATGATGTAAATCTAAATTTTCCAAAACCACCACCAGATGATTATTTAGTTAGAGCATATATCATTGTTAATTATTATTTGTATTGTTCTAAATATTGACATTAAATTTTTAATTTTTTTTATTAAATATAGGAATACTTGGTTGATGCTGGATATCCATAAATGAATGTATTTCTTAAACCTTACAAAGGGGTAAGATATCATCTTCCAGATTTTAGACGTGGTTGACTACCTAGTGGGTATCAAGAAACTTTTAATAAAGCACATTCATCACTTAGATGTTGTATCGAGAGGACTTTCGGCGTATGGAAACAAAAATGAAAGATATTAAGAGAAATGCCCACGTATCCATTTGTAATTCAAAGGGATATTATTGTTGCATCAATGGCATTGCATAAATTTATTCGATGACATTCGTTAAATGATCCGGTTTTTACAAGATTTGATGAGACTCCTGATTTTGTGCCACAAGACATATTCGAAGATGTTAGCGGTGATGCTTTATCTCAGAAGAATTCTAGTAATAGTAGAGTTATAGAAATAGATTCCATTCGTGATGAAATTGTTTTTTCTTTGATGGCACCGATAAATTAGCAACAATCATGTGTTGATCAATTTTTTTATTAACTTATTATATATGTATGGATGATTAGTATAAAAATTGTTACTTTATATTAGTTACTTTCAATTAAAATAAATATGTCGTTTATGTATATAATATGAATGTGGTATAGAGATTAATAAAAATATTATTAATATCTAATAATATACAAACAAATAAATAAAATATTTTTTTTATTCAATGTGTGAAAGAAATTATTAATTTCTATTATTATTTAATTAATCAAATTAAGTAAAAATTAATTTATATCATACATGCCCTTTTATGTCATTTTATGCATCAACAACACTTTCATAAACAGTTTTACCAAGCACCACACAAACTGCTTTTAAGAATAAAGTTATTTCTACAAAAATATTATCAAACACTTATCAGCTTTCCTAAACAGCACTTTCCTTAACAGCTCTTTCCCTGACGGCCCTTTCCCTGACAGCAATACCAAACTTGTGCTTAGTCTTATATTTATCTTCATATGACAGATGCAATCTTATTATGCAAATATAATGATATAGATTTCTGCCATTTGTTTTTACAATTAAGTACGAGACATACGAACCGAACTGACTGAGTTTTCTCTTCTAAAACATTTTCCCGATACCATGAGTCCTCGGAACAGATTCATCGAGATGCATACGCGACCAATTCCCCACCAATGGTGACAACTGCTCAACCTTATCGTACAATCCAAGGAGCCCACCCGTGTGTATGAAAAGGATCTTTCTCCCTTCCCAGTTCTTTGGATTCTCCGCCATGTCTTTCATCATTCCATATGCAGCTTTCCCACTACATGGTTTATACAACTAAACAGTTAGACTCAATCACTTTTGGACTAGAAGATATTGAATCTAGCTAGTTTATCTTCAGACTTTTGTCAGCTCAACCGCATCCAATTCCAGACTCTAAGACATGTTTGGCATCAACAATGCAAGTATTCCGACCGTGTGAGAATGAATTTGACAGCCTCTGCCACTTAGGTGAATGTCTGTCTCTTGCTTGCCTACTAGTCCTAAATTTGACCTTTTAGTTCAATTTTGGAAACAATTTCTGTTCACTTGGTACTTAAGATAGAACATGATACTATATATTGCAGAAAGAACCAAAGATTCATAGATAATGGTATAATGTCCTATTCTACCTGTAAACTGGATCCAGAACAACACCAGTAGCCATAGCAACTTCCTTGACAAATTGAAGCTCATCAGAGGTGTTCATTGCATAGCCCAGACCTTTGGCCTGTAGTACGGGAGAAAATGTCAAGGACAGTAATTTATGCTTCACAATCAACAGCAGAAGCATTTGTGGAAATATCATTTCATTCTTTTTTCCCGAGGCATACTAAATAATTATTTAGAAAAGAAGTGTATACTGTTAGATGAAGAAAACTCAAACCATAATTTTATGCCAAGAACCTAGAGCATCCAATGAAAAGAGGTCTAAGGCGTATAACCATGGATTTAAATGTATTGGAATGAAATGAAATAAAATAAAATAATACCCTGGCTAATGTGACGAAGCACTCACATTACGTATGTGGACAATGTCATGTGAGTTGACGCCTGCTGCGAGCCCATCAGTTAGGCCTTGAACAAAGTTGTGAAAATAATCAGGGTCATCACAAACAGAGAATGCATTAACCTGCAAAGAAAATGAACATGCATGCGGAGTTGATTGATGTACAGGACAGAAACTGAATCTCAAAAATAAAATCACATACTTTTGCCTTCATATTACCCAACCATGACCCTAGTGACAAACCAGCAATTGTACCTCCACTGGAAATCAAATAAGAAAAAAAATATCTCAATTAAAAATCAGCAAGAAATGAAATATTATTGATTTTTACAAAATCGCAGATAGAGAATGGGTAAGTCACGGAGAGATTCTGGACCATAATTCAGTTTGGCCAAGTGAATTGAAAGTGTATGTTCGTAAGAAGGCGGCTATACAGCAACAAGACAGGGGCAAGGATGGGAATTGATAGGGTATTTGATGAGAATCACAACAAGAACACACCCAAACAGATACAAATAACACAAACACAGAACAAGTAGCAGAGAAATGGAATTAGAGACTAGTATTAATGATTCTCAATCCAAATCAAAGAGCAATACAACTCATTGGGAAACAAGAGCAAACTATAGAAAGGACAAATCTGTGCTTGGCACAGCCCAGGGATTTCTCCCTCTTCTCTCAACCTAAGGCTAAAAGACCCAAAAGCCAACAACAGAATTCCCAAAACTGCCTTCTACTCTCATACCATACCTATATATACTCCTCCCCTATACTCACACTAAATGCCCTGCTATAACTGATTATGACTAGGATAGCCACATGTCTTCTATTCCTTTGTTGCCCTTAATTCTATTATGTATCACATCCTCTATCAGTATTCTGTTATTCCAGCAGTGCAGTTTGTTATGCATAGAGATAAAAAGTAGTTATCGGGTTGTTTCTGTGAGAGGAATTAGGCTGACTTTGTATGCTTTTCTGCTTCAGTGCAGGGCTCTATCTCTGATAGAGAGGGAAGCTTTTTCCTGTGGAACTGAAAATCTTTCCCAACTAGTTATCCTGAATAATACAAGCCTTTTTCTCTCCATGCTTTTACTCTAATCTTCATTTTCTGCTTCATATTGTGTTTATTCTTATCAATCACTTTCTTCTTTTCATATATATTTGTTAACTGACAACATTCTGATTTCTGATGCCTAAATCCCATGGCTAAACACACTAGTTATCCAAGTCCATATAACACATTAAATTAGAGTTCACTCATCAATGAATCACCATATGCCACCTGTCAATATCCTGATGTACAACCCTCATACATTTGTACTCATAAAGTAGTTTCTAAATGTATGATTGATAAAACCAAAAAGCTTTAGCGTTCTCCACAGTAGAATTCCTCAAGTAACACTTTTGCCCCTTTTTTTTTAACAAATTTTACATTTATGCATATCAGAAAATGATTCAACCTCCACATTTTCGTAACAATGAATTTTCATATGCTGTAATATTATTATCATATTAAAACTAAAACAAGCAAAATAGCTAAGGCCAAAAAAGAAAGAAGAGGATGAAGGAAAAGGGACAGCGAGATGCTTAAACAGACAGACAAGAGAAAAACCTGCCACATGCTACAACAATGTCATCAAATTTCAATGCACCACTACTAGCCTGAACTTGTTGCTCAATTTCCCTGATTGCCTCAATATAACCCCTGGATGAAATTCAAAAACATGAAACTGAATTAAAAATGCAATCAGATAGAAAGACATACTATTTAAATGAACCATCAAGTCAAAATCTGGATATTTGGATCTCAAAAAAAAAAAAAAAAGGAGGAATATACACAACTAAAATGAGAACTAGGAGACTTCATATGAAACTCTGTAACAGTTGCACAAGATAACAAACTTATGGAGGATTAGCTAGCACATGTATCACAAATTCAAGAGCTAGCACAGTAGCACACCTATCGACTCCACTTCTTAGAACTATCAACTTGGCTCCAAGAAAGACTTGAGAAATGATGAATCTTTGGCATGTTTAGGCAAAACAACAAAGTGTTTGTAGACACCAAAGGATTCTACCGAACAAAGCTTCACCAGTCCCATCATAATTGAGAATTAATCTTTAATGGCCAATGAATGTAGTTGCAAACTTCAAATTATAGGTCAAAGAAGACATAAGTTATCATCTAAACTCACCAGGTTCCTATGGGATTTGATCCACCAACAGGAATAACATACGGCTTTCTTCCTTCTTTTACCAACTTTTCTTTGAGTATATTAGTAAGAGTCTGATACCAGAATTGAACAAAGTCAGTGCAACCTAAAAATTATACATCTGAGCAGAGAGAGAGACTGGAGAAATCAAACCTAAACTACAAGCACCAAAGCTAGTGAAAATGCACTCAAACATCAAGCATGAAATTGTCCAGATCAGATTCCGTAATTGTAAACAAAGATGAAGTTAAGTGTAATAGAGAAACAATACCAGACACCACTTCAAAGCAAAGCAAAAGACTATGAATTCAGAACAATGCTAATCTGTAGACCTAGCGCATCTCTAAACATTTAGAAGGAAAAAAATTACTTGCAGCCACAGTGAGGTTGTGATACAACAATTACACGCTGTCAGCAGCAAAAGAACACTGCAAACGTTACATGTTATCCACATGTATGAAAGAGATGAAAAAAGTTAAGAATAACTGGAAATAAAGGAGCAACAACAAACCACACTCCCAGTTTGTGCATATTCTTCCTTTGAAATAAGTTGAACATTAGCTCCAACTAGACGCTCAACCAAGAGATTTCCCGTCAATCCAGGATCTTGGTCTACAAGAACCTGCGAAAAAACCAATGCATTTTCAGCAGGAGAAGAAATAAAACAAAAATTGGGTATTTTTGGCTCGCTCACAAAATTTCCCACTACAGACAATCAAAACACAATAAAGGAAATGAAGACTGAACGTATAAAGATGAACCTTAGAAGTACGAAGAATAAGATAGCAGTCAAGATTAAGGTAATTAGCAGCAACAGCAGTAGCACGGCAATGGTTGCTCTGAATTCCTCCAATGGTGATAATACAATCAGCACTATTTGCGACTGCATCAGCCATCAAGAATTCTAATTTTCTCACTTTGTTACCACTCAATTGCATGCCGGAGATGTCATCGCGCTATATGTACAATAAATAAACGAAATCCGTCAAAATTCCATTAAAATTAAAACGAAGAAAATAAACACTGACCGGCTGAATTCAATATTTGTTCACCTTCAACCAAACCTCGGTGCCTCGGGGCAAATTAGGAAGACTCCAGCGATGAATTGGAGTAGGAACATGAGCTAGAGAGAATCGGTGAGAAGGAATGGGATTGAGATGGGAAGCCCAGGAAGGAGGAGTGTAGGATTTCTGACTGAGGAAATCGAGAGAGCTCTTGAACTTGTTGTGTTCTTCCGATTCCAATTCCATCACTTGAGATTTAGATTGAGCAATTGAAGCAATAATGGAGGGTGAAGAGTTGAAAGAGTGTTTGGCTCCGAGACTGAAAGAGTTGTTGCAGCTGAGGGAGGAAGGCAGAGAATACAACAACTTGCTTCCGCATAGGCACAGCATGTTGCTGGAAGTCACAATTCCTCATTTTTGCTTTTATTATTATTATTATTATCACACCAATTATGTGAAAATAATTCTTTTTAATTAGGTGGAATTAGTTAATGTCGGGATTTGTTCAAATAATATTTTTGCTGTGTAATTATTTTAGGGTGTTGTGTCAATTAATTAAAATTGTTTGAATGGTAAATGTTTTAGTTTTTTCAAGTTAAAGACTTCAAGTTCTCGAGCCGAGTTATCTCACATATTTACTGATAGCTGTGGGAAAAAGTTTAACTTCACTCGGTCTAAGAGGATTGAGAAGCCGTCGCGTCCTGTCAAAAGGCCGGGTACCTAGAAAAGAGAAAATGTGAGGACCGGGTGACCTCTGGGTCCACTCCGATGCTCAAGTCAGAAATTTGGAGAATATAAGATAGAAGAATAGAGAATGTGTTGAGAGATTAGAAAAGATACCTGTGGAGTTTCTCATTCCCCCTTTTTATACTGGTTTGATCCGCGTGGCCTTGTCAGGCCGTTACGTAAGGTCTATTCTCATTGGCTGGGTGTGGTCCACTTTTTGGTCCCCCTTCTGGCATATTTGGGCGGCAGACTCACCCTGCTCTTGTCTCCGTGGCACTCACTCTGTTCCTGCCTCTGTGGCATCCACCCTGCTCTTGTCCCCGTGGCACCCATTTCTGGTACAACATTGTGTCCTTACACGTGTACAGTAGAGATCAACTCACCTGTCTTTCGAGATAAAAGACCTAATTAGGGCACAAGCTGTTTGAGCCGGCGTTCCCTGGGCTCCTCTCTGAGGTTCAGCCGGCCCTATCTTCCTTGGTGGTTGAGTGAATTAGAGGAGAACTACTAGGTAAATGATGGATGTGTTGACGCGGTCGCAAGCCGTGTGGTGCACGCGGTAAGCTTTAGGACTCCATGCTATCAGGAGTCCCCCCCTGGTGAGAAGAAAAACCCCTTTTAAGGGTTTATCATTATTATAATTTTTTGGCGGTTGGTCTGCAAAGGCTGAAGAGATTCTTGGGATTGTTGCACCCTATGCTGGGATGACGCGTGTCTCCCTCTGAAACGACGTCAGAAGGCGTCCTTTCACCTGCCCCCTCTCTATCTTCTTTAAAAAGGGAGGCTGAAGCGCCCTTCTTTTTACTTTGAAATCTCTCTGCTTTGAAATCTCTCTGCTTTGAAATCTTTCTGCTTTGAAATCTTTCTGGATTTCCTCTTGCGATTTCTGCGCTTCCCCTTCTTGCATTCCAAGCTTGTTTTCAATCCTTAGTCTCTAGTAAGTTTTCTTCATTCTTTCTCTTGTTGGTGTTTTGATTTTGTTTGATTTCTGCCTAGAGCTTTGCATTTTTGAATTTGTTGGCTTTGTTTCGCCTGTTCCTCTCCTATTTTTTTTTTACTGTTCATCTTCTCGGTTTTGCTGGGTTTTATTTATGTTTTCTTTCTTTTTCATTGCCATGAGTTCATCCATAACCCTTAGCGATTTAGGATCTTCTGATAGTGATAGATCTGGGGAGTTGGTAAATTTTAGGAACCGCCCCAGGGCAGATAAGGCTAAGCGAGGTTTTGGTTTCAAAACCGCCGGTTCAAAGCCGGTTCGCCGCCTCCTAGACCCTACTGACCCTGCTGATTATTTGATAATTAGTACTCCTAACCTGCCAAGCCTGCCTTCTTCTTCGGGGAATGAGTATCACCTTACCACTTCCTCAGATTCCAGCTCTCACCATTCATCACCTCCTATCTTCCATGAGGAGGCGGGCACTTCTGCTCAGCCTCCTATGTCTGCTGGACTGCATGCTGAAGGGCCTGTTCAGGTGGACTCTTCTCCAGCCGAAGTTCCTCCATCCGGTCCTAGTAGAACTAAGGCCAAGAGGATGACTCCTCGTATTGAGGACATGGTTGCTGAAACCCACGAGGAGCATATACAGCTGTGCAAGGAGTTCTATCCTTGGCTGCGTAAGTGTCAGGTTATGCTGCCGTCTAAGCACCAGCGGTTCCATAAGCCTCCACCAGGCTATTTCTCCATTTATATGGACCAGATCAGTTCTGGCTTCTCCTATCCTCTTCCACCTGGTATTAGTGACGTCCTGCAAGCCTGGGGTTTCTGTCCTGCCCAAATCCATCCTAATTCTTGGGGGGATATCTGCGCTACTTTCTGGTTATACGAAAATTTGGGATTCGAATTGAATGCCGCCTTCTTTCGAAAATTGGCTACTCCTAAGCTAAACTCTGGGGAGGACCATTATCAATTGTCTAAGAAGGCGGACTTCTATACCTTCCAGAAGCGGATCTCCTCCCTGAAGTGCTTCAAACACTTCTTCTTTTTCATCAAAACAAAAGAGGGCCACGACTCGTTCCCTGTGAAGTGGTCCTTTGGTGGGGCAGGAAAAGCCTGTCAGCGCTTAACGCCGGATGAGAGGATCTTTCTCGAGGAGTTAAGGACTCTGGCTCCCAACAAGTGGACCTGGCAAGTTGCTGTGGACGCCTACCTGGAGAGGATTAGGCCTGTAGAACGAGAAGGATTCGGCTTTACGTATTATCCGGGTCCTGTACCTATGAGAAAAGGTACTTTTTTTATCTTTGCTTAGTTATTTTACTTGTGTTCTCAGGCATGAATGCAGCTGATGTCCTTGACCGCATTGTAGCCGCCAAGAAGAAGAATGTACAGAAAGAGCCGCGTCCTGACCCCACCGAGATTCCGTTCGACACAGGAGGCGAGGTTAAGGGACCCAGTGCTCCCAAAACATCAAAAAGGAAAAGGACTGCTAAAGCCAGTCCTGAACCGACTCCACGACCTGTAAGTTTCTGGTCTCCTTGTTCCTCTTTTTTTTATATCAGTGCTGCTGTTGCTAATCGTTGTATTTTCTTGGTTAGGGTCCTGAAGCGGCTTCCGCCTCTTCTGGGCCGTCTTCTCCCTCTCAGCCTTGGTTGCGGGGGAGAGGCAGGCCAAGTGCCCGGATAATAGATTCATCGGCGCAGAATGAATTTAGGGCCGGCTTCGTGCTGCCTGGTGATCGAGAGGAGTATGCCAAGATAGGTGACCAGGCGGCAGCTTCCTTGTGTTTACTGGATCTGACTTCCGTAAGGATCTCAACGGATATTTTGAATATCTCCTCCCTTCTTCTTTTACTTATTCAATTTGCCGTTCTGTAGGGGATTTCCAGGGCAGTGGATTTGGTCGGCCGCCTGTCCAAGACAAGTCAGCTGGACAAAAAGCTCAAGGAGGCTCAGGCGGCCTTGGATGCGGAGAAAAGCAAGGCCTGGTCCCAAGGTCAGGAGATCAACCACTTGCAGAAGCAGTTGGAAGAGGAGCGGGTGGCGCAGGAAGCTCTGAGGAAGCAGCTGGAGGCACAGGAGGTTCTCAAGAAGCAACTGGAGGATGAGAAGGTGGGGCGCAAACAGAACCTCGACAAATGCGAGGCCATCCTGTTTGATGCAACCAACAAGCTGGTTCTTCTTGGGCAGTTGTTTGGTCAACGCGTCCTAACCGCTTGCCAAGCTATCCATCCAGACTTGGCTATCGATCTGGGCTCCATTGATTTTCCTCGTTATGACGAGCTTCCTGCTGATGACCAAGAGGAGGAAAATGCTGAGTCGCCCGCTGGTGTTGAAGGACAAGCAGACGGCAGTGTGCCTGGGGCTGATGATCGCTCCTGATTTGTAGATCCCCTTCCTTTGTAGTTTTGCTGTTTTTTGTTTTTTGTTTTTTTTTTCGGAGACCTTGCTAGGTCTCTGCTTATGTAATTTCACTTATGAAACAAAAACTCATTTTCTATTTAGCCGGTATTATCTCGTATATGTTTTTGCTTTTGCATGTGCTTGACTGACTTTATATATGGAGGTTTGTAACCTAATCCAGTTACGACTGGTTTCTTTTGCGAATGTCTTATGGGACTATACCCGGTTATGACCGGCCCCTTCAGTAGAAGTTGTATAACAAATTTTACCCGGTTATGACCGGCTCCTCCTATGGGAGTTTTTGTAATAAACTTTTATCCGGTTATGACCGGCTCCACTTGTGGGAGTTCTGTAATAAACTTTTATCCGGTTATGACCGGCTCCTCTTATGGGAGTTTTATAATAAACTTATCTGCTCATAATTTGAAAGATATTTTTATTGATCTTTTTGCAATGTATCTTACAGATGCAGGTGCTGCCTCGTTAAAAACCCAGCTATGGAAAAACCCAGTGGGAAAAAATCCATTAGTGAGGAAAAAAGAGTGCAGCCCTTTTTCTCCTTAGCTACTTTCAGGCGAGAAGTATTGCCTTAGATTGGCAATATTCCATGTCCGTGGGATTTCTTTCCCATCTAGACTTTGAAGTTTGTATGTTGCTGGGCCGAGTGCTACTGTAATTCTGTATGGCCCTTCCCATTTTGCACCAAGCTTTCCTTTTCCTTCCCTTGCTTGTGACGCTGCAGAGTCCTTTAGGACTAGATCTCCTTCCTTGAGTACCGTCTTTTTTACCTTTTTATCGTGGTAACGGGCCACCTTATTCTTGTAGGCCGCCATTAGGATGTAAGCTCTTTCTCTTCTTTCTTCCAAGGAGTCCAGGTGGTACTTCATGTTGATATGGTTCTGGGCTTCTGTGTAGTAGAGCACTCGGTCGCTGGGGGCTCCAATCTCAACTGGGATTACTGCCTCAACGCCGTATACCATGGCAAATGGTGTTTCTCCAGTTGGTCTTCTTGGAGTGGTTCTGTAAGCCCATAAGACGTTGTTCAATTCATCAACCCAGGAGCCTTTGTGACTCTCCAACCTTTTCTTGATCCCGTCTCCTATAGTCTGATTGGTGACTTCTGTCTGTCCGTTACTCTGAGGATGCGCTACCGAAGAAGAGTTGTGTGCGATCTTGAGTCCTCTGCAGAATTCTCCAAATTTATTTGAAGTAAATTCGGTGCCATTATCAGATATGATTTTGTGAGGTATCCCAAATCTGGTGATGATGTGATCCCATATGAAGGAGATGACCTTTTCTGGTGTGATCGTCTGGGTTGCCCCTGCTTCGACCCACTTACTAAAATGGTCTATCACGACTATGATGAACTTCCTTTGCCGGTTAGCTTCAGGCATGGGTCCCACGATATCGATACCCCATATGGAGAAGGGCCATCCGGTCAATATCAGCTTCTGCTCTGCTGCAGGCAAGTGGGATTTCTTTGAGTGAATTTGGCATTGGTGGCACCTCTTGACATAACCCGCTGCATCGGCCTCCATGGTTTCCCAGTAGTAGCCCTGCAATCTTGCCTTCCTCACTAGTGTTTGTCCAGCCTAGTGTGCTCCGTAAATTCCTTCGTGAAGTTCTCGGAGCACATAATCTCCTTCTTTGGCAGTGATGCATTTTAACCATGCGTCAGTGAAGGACTTTTTGTAAAGCTCTCCATCAATTATCGCGTATCACTGGGATTTTCTAGAGATCTTTACGGCTTCTCCCTTGTCCTCAGGTAGACATCCCTCAACCAGGTACTTCATTATGGGCTCCATCCATCCCATCTTTCTCTTTTCCACTGTCATGACTTCTTCTGCCTCAATGATAGGCTTGGTTTGGACTTCATATGGGCAATTTAGAAATTGCCAATCTCTGGTGCTTGCTGCGGCTTTGGCTAGCTTGTCCGCTTCAACATTTTCGTTTCTGGATATGTTCTTCACTCTCCATGTGGTGTCTTTTCCTTCGATGGCCTCAAGCAGATATCGTACCTTTTGTAGGTACCTAGACATACAAGGGTCTTTAGTTTCAAAATTTTTATTGATCTGGTTGGAAACTAACCTTGAGTCGCTCAGCAGCTTCACCCGGTCTGGGGCAATTTCTCGGATTAGTTCTAGCCCTTTGATTATGGCCTCGTATTCCGCAGCATTGTTGGTGGCGGGAAAGGCCAGCTTGGTGGCGTAAGATATTCTTATTTTCTCATGCCCTTCAATATGCACTCCA
The DNA here is from genome assembly GCA_039660915.1 of Euphorbia tirucalli. Taxonomy (NCBI): domain Eukaryota; kingdom Viridiplantae; phylum Streptophyta; class Magnoliopsida; order Malpighiales; family Euphorbiaceae; genus Euphorbia; species Euphorbia tirucalli. The sequence goes on along the minus strand of CM077634.1, from coordinate 18,726,269 downwards.
ATTCCTACTCCTTCCTGAGACGAAGCCCCATCTACGTATACTCTCCACTCTTCCGCCTTTAACACCTGATTTGGCTCTAATCCTGCAAATTCTACCACAAAATCTGCCAGGACTTGAGCTTTTAGTGCTGGCCTGGGTTCAAAGCAAACGTCAAACTCACTGAGCCTGATGGCCCATTCCGCCAGACGGCCGGAAGTATATGGTCTCTGGAGCACTTTCTTTAAGGGGAAGTTTGTTCTCACAATCATCGTGTGCGCTTGAAAATAAGGTCGTAACCTGACGGATGCTGAAATTATTGCCAAGGCTAGCTTCTCAATCTTTGGATACCTGAGCTCCACTCCCCTTAACACCTTGCTGGTGTAGTACACGGGGTATTGTTGGCCTTCCTCTTCTTTGAGCATCACCGAACCTACTGCTTCATCTGTTGCTGCCAGGTACAAGTACAATGTTTCACCAAGAATCGGCTGACTCAATAATGGTGGAGTTCCTAAGAAGCTCTTTATCCTGTCAAAGGCCTCCTGGCATTCGTTATCCCAATCAAACTTCTGACCTTTCTTGATTGCTTTGTAGAAAGGTAGACATTTTTTGGCTGAGAAAGAAATTAATCTCCCAAGTGCGTTGATGCGGCCGTTGAGGCGTTGAACTTCATTCACTTGTCTTGGAGGCACCATGTCCAAAATTGCTTTAATTTTCTCTGGACTCGCCTCCACCCCTCTCTGAGAAATTATGAAACCCAAAAACTTCCCTCCTCATACTCCGAATACACATTTTTTAGGGTTGAGCTTGAGGCGGTACTTCTGCAGTATCTTAAAGGCTTCCTGAATGTCACGAGCGTGGTTCTCCTCATTCTTGCTTTTGATAATCATATCATCAACATACACTTCAACCGTCCGTCCGATTTGTTATCTGAACATGTCATTGACCAGTCGTTGGTATGTTGCTCCTGTGTTTTTCAAGCCAAAGGGCATTACCCGGTAGCAGTAGGTGCCATCATGCGTGATGAATGTAGTTTTTTCTTCATCCTTTGGGTCCATTGGAATCTGGTGGTACCCTGACTTCGCATCCAAGAATGAGTATATTATGTGCCCGGCTGTTGAATCGACCAGCTGGTCAATGCTGGGTAAAGGGTAACTGTCTTTTGGGCAGGCTTTATTCAGGTCAGTGAAGTCTACACACATCCTCCATGTCCCATTCGGCTTCTTCACTAGTACCACGTTTGCCAACCACTCGGAATACAACACTTTCTGATGTGCCCTGCTTCCAGCAACTTGCTTATCTCTGCCTCAATCGCCTTCTGCCGTTCCGGGGCGTGTTTTCTTCTTCTCTGCGCCACCGGTTTTGTAGCAGGGTCTATGTTTAGGATGTGCTTTGCCACTTCAGGCAAGACCCCAATAATGTCGCTTGCGCTCCAGGCAAAGGTTTCCTGCTCCTCTTCGAGCACTGTCGCGATTGATTGCTTTGTTGGAAATGCCCTAGTCCCGAGGCATTGGTCCTTGTATTTGTACTATACATTTATTGGATTTATGTGTTGTACTCATTTGTGTTATTAATAAAGGCATCAATTCATTTATTATATCTATCTTGTGCAATATATTAAATGAAGTATCCAATGGACATATCTATATCCATGATGACAAGTGTCATGCACTTGGCAGTAAGACCATGGATAGGGTAAACGATATGACCATAAATAGATCCGTAGTCTGTTCCAGTCATGGGAATGAATGGAACAATAGACTATCATTAACCTGGTTGTATGGCGGTGTCTTACCGGTCATTGGACATGGAATGTCAACCAAGTTAATGGGTACATGCCTGGAAGCATGGTACTGGATAGATCCACTAAACGAGTAATCCACATGGTATGGTATCACAATGGATTCTCGTGTAGTACTTGTATGGATCCTTTGACCTGACCATATGATGGTGTTACATGTGAAGTCACATACTTAGGGGTACGCCTAAAGGGCCTGTAATAGGGTGCCAAGTATGGGTGCTTTCGGGTATGTCACTGAACATGGTAATACTATGGATATGCAGAAGGGATTTGTGACTCAGTAACCCACTGAGAAGATATCACTGGCCACTTGATGAATGTGACTGATAAGAGTGTGGCCACACCCATACAAGTTGGAACTTGTTTGTGAGCATCAGTACATTCGGGATCAAGTTAATGTCCGGACACAAAAGAGGGTGATCAATCCATGCCTCTGTGTTGGACACCGATATCAATGACATGGGATGTACAAGTTTAAACTATAGGGTTATGATATCAGTTAGACTGCCATCTCCATCTTAATTGGGGGCTGCAGTGGCTTGCTAGAGCCCAACTGCAGTCTGTGGGCCATAGGCCCACTGCCAACATAAAGATGGGCCCACGGGATCGTACACATAGAACGACTGAATGCAGACTTAAGGAATCACATGTATACTTGGAGTATACACAATGGAGGGAGAAGTGTGTATATATTAATTATATTATAAAGATCAATTGGATTGGTCGTAATAATAAAATTAATATATTCGATTGGCTCTTCATGATTAATTGGATTAATTATGAAATTATTTCCTGGGTGGAAATATTCATATGTATGGGTTTACATATGATTTTATTTTGTGTAGATTTAATTTTAATTTGATGGATTAAATTAATTGTCAAACTAATTTTAATTTAGATGTAAATAATATATTACTTGGAGTAATATATTAAATACATGGGTATATTAAAATTGGGCTTGAAATTAATTTAAACCAGAATAATTAAAATTAGACTGGGCCTAAATTAAAACAGGGAAGCCCGCACAGAATGGAATGGAGCCAGCTTGGGCCTGAATTCCCCTAGGGGAATTCGGCCACCCTAGGTATAAAACCTAGGGTGAAATTTCGGCCAACCAACCCTAGCACACCAAGTAGTCGAAATTCTCTAGCCCTCTCCTCTCCATTGTTTCGTTTTTCCAACGCTAGCACAGGTTGCATTCGTTAGGCGTTCGTGTACGAAATCGAGGAGGAAATCTGCTTTGGTTTCTGCAGTCTTCATCCATCTCTAGAAAGAGATTTTCTGGTAAGAAAATTAATCCCTTTCTATTTAATTTTAAGTTTTTCAATTTCCATTGCAATTGCTCCTGGGACTGGATTTGAGGAAATCACCGCGTTCTTCTGCTTTTATCGGGTGATTTCCGGTGAAAAATCCCAACATGCTTGAGTTCAGGTTTCAATTCTTTGGCCACCTGGATCAATCGTTCTGGCCCCACCACTAGGGCTTCAATTTCATCCACCGGCTCAGCCCTTTCCTGCCTCTCCGACTTCTCCAACTCCCAACTAACCTCTTTTGTTTTTAGGGAAGCTAAGTAGGTTTTTTGGGCCGCTTGTTGGCTTCCCCTAGCCACTGCTACCCCCTTCGTAGTCGGTATTTGAAGGGCTAAATACCGGATGGAAAGGACCGCTTCTGACTCCACTAGGAACGGTCTTCCCAAGATCATGTTATAAGCAAGCGGGGTGTCAATGATCACAAATTCCTCCTCGGATCTCCTGGTGTGCTCTGCGTCGCCCACTTCTAAGGCGAGGGTTACCTGTCCCACGACAGTGACCGAGTGGCCACTCAGGCCGACCAATGGTGAATGTACCGGCTGGATTCTGCTCTTGTGGATATTCAGCTGGCGAGCCGCCTTCTTAGTGATGATGTTTACTGAGCTGCCAGTGTCCACGAGGATTCGCTTCACCGTATACCCTTCCACCAAGGCCTCAATGACTAAGGCGTCAGCGTGATGTGCCTATATGTCACTATGGAGGGAGAATGAGCGATTCAGGCTGTTGGGTCTTCCTGTATTTGCCAGTTGATGCGCCGAGGATCTAGCCCTTTTACTGGGTGGCTCAAACTCTGGTCCGCCGGTGATAACCATGACCACCCCTTTTGACTTCTTGGCCGGTCTTTCATCATCATCTCGCCCATCTCTCTGCCCTTTGTCCTTATTCGTGCTCCGTGTTATGCCTTCTATGAATCTGCTGAATTTTCCCGCTTTGATCAACAGGTCCACTTCCGCAGCAAGGACTCGGCAATTGTTCGTGTGGTGGCCCTTTGCTCTGTGAAATTTACAATATGCCTCTTTGTCACTTCCCATCATCTGGCCTGGCTTCGTGTGAGGATACCGAATGCTTTTTGCATCCGGGCTTCTCTGGATGGCTACCAGCACTTCACTGAGTGGGGCATTCAGCGGTGCAAACCATGAACGGTCGTTGGGGTGGTCTCTGCAGGAGCGATCTCTGTGATCCCGTCTCTGCTGACTTTCATCAAACCGGATACCCTTGTCTTTTTCACCAGGTCTTCTGTTCTTCGCCGGCATGTCGATTTCATCAATCTCCACCATGCTCTTTGCGAGGGCTATCATCTGGGTTAACTCTCTCGGCTTTCTCGTTATGATCTCCCTCTGAAGCCTCTCATTTGTGGTGTTTTTGATCATTGCCTCTTTGGCTGTACTAAAGTCTAGATTCCTCACCTCCAAGCAGGCGAGGTTGAACCTGTCAATAAATGACCTTAAGGATTCTCCTGGCTTTTGGATCACCTCGTGAAGGGTGCGACTATCCGCTCCAGTCGGTATTGAGCCCATAAAATTCTTGCAGAACTCCTGCCTCACCGATCCCAACTGTCGATCGTTCCCGGTTCTAAGGATTCAAACCAATAGGCGGCTGCTCCTATCAATGTAGTCGGGAATAGGCGGCACACTAGCCATTCTGTGGCGCCCGCTATATCCATCCGGTTTTTAAAGTTCCTCGCATGGACCCTGGAGTCTGTGTCGCCCCTGTAGCTGTCAAAAGTTGGCTGCTTGAATCTATGGTCTATTGGTTGGTTGAGTATTCTTGCTAAGAAGGGGGACTCCCCATTTTCCATTAGTGGCTCTTGGTAAGGTATCGCAAATGTGCTCAGTGCCTTTTTAAACATTGCCAAGAACCTAGGGTCATCTGTAGGCTCTGCCCCTAATGACGACGGTGTTGGAGGGGGAGGAGTATTGCTTGGAACGCTTGGAGTGGGTGTGTTATACGGGATGGCTGCACTGTTGCCAACGCCGTATGGAGTAAGAAAGTTAGGTGTTTGTGGTGGCGCTGGCATCTGATATGATTGAGCAACATGTGGTAAATAAGGTTGCGGTACTCCATACCAGGAGTTGGGAAATAACATCTGGGGACCCATGCTCCCCGGGGCAGCCACACTGGGGGTTACCTGTATAGTAGCCTGCTGGTCCCCTACTGGCGCAGGCATCCAGCCAAAAGCGGGTAGACATCCCCCTGTTTGAGATCCTCCAGCCATTCCGTTGCTTGCCCCGGTGGAGTGAGCCACACCTAGCCCCGACCCTTCCGGTCTCACACCGAAATTCCAGGCTCAGAAACAGGGAAAAGGGCTCGTACAGTGTTTGGATGAGGGGCTGGCTCTGGCAAAGTGTTCACTATAGGAAGGGGAGTGATGTTGCTCAGCAATGATCCTACCATGCCTTGTTCCTGCATCTGCAGGACAGCTCGCCGGAAGTCATTCTGGTCGGCCGGTGTCATTCCATAATTCTTGGCAATCCGATCCAGAACTACACTGGCAGAGTTGCCACTACCACCTGAAATAGTGGCGAAGGTGTGGGATGACCTTGGAGTAACGATTGTTGCAGATAAGGGCATCATAATCTCTGATAGTTGCGGCATTCCTCCTCCCTGAGAAGGAAGAACCGCAGGAATAGTGTCCGAAACTGTTGATCCCGATGACATTGTTTCTTCCAGCGGGTCCACGCTCACCGCACCAAATTGACAGCTCTGGGAAAAAGTTTAACTTCACTCGGTCTAAGAGGGTTGAGAAGCCGTCTCGTCCTGTCAAAAGGCCGGGTACCTAGAAAAGAGAAAAGGTGAGGACCGGGTGACCTCTGGGTCCACTCCGATACTCAAGTCAGAAATTTGGAGAATAGAAGATAGAAGAATAGAGAATGTGTTGAGAGATTAGAAAAGATACCTGGGGAGTTTCTCATTCCCCCTTTTTATACTGGTTTGATCCGCGTGGCCTTCTCAAGCCGTTACGTACGATCTATTCTCATTGGCGGGGTGTGGTCCACTTTTTGGTCCCCCTTCTGGCATATTTGGGCGGCAGACTCACCCTGCTCTTGTCTCCGTGGCACTCACTCTGTTCCTGCCTCTGTGGCATTCACCCTGCTCTTGTCCCCGCGGCACCCATTTCTGGTACAACATTGTGTCCTTACACGTGTACAGTAGAGATCAACTCACCTGTCTTTCGAGATAGAAGACCTAATTAGGGTACAAGCTGTTTGAGCCGGTATTCCCTGGGCTCCTCTCTGAGGTTCAACCGGCCCTATCTTCCTTGGTGGCCGAGTGAATTAGAGGAGAACTACTAGGTAAATGATGGATGTGTTGACGCGGTCGCAAGCCGTGTGGTGCACGCGGTAAGCTTTAGGACTCCATGCTATCATTTACCCAAAAAAAAAAAAAATAAATAAAAAATTAGGACCTCGAATCAATTTTATTTCAAAACCAATATTATTAAATCGGATCGGAGAATAAATCAATAAGGTTACATCTTTGAAATGTCAATTAAACCCTTTTTTGATAATTTTTTAAAAATTTAAAATTTTTTATCAAACCAACAGGATTCATTACCAGCTCAGAGCGAATTGGATGATCCGATACAATTTTGATTATACTGCTCAGAACCATTTAATAAAAGACCAAAAAGGACAGAAAAGGAAAAAACTTCTTATCAATTCCATTGTCAACCAGACCTTGTGGGAGACTAAGGTACTTCTTGTTCAATAATTGCTTAATTTTTCTAAAATTGATTGGTGAGTATATAAAAAAAAAATATTAAATTTGTAACATTTACCTTCTAAACAATCAAAATTGGTAACATTACATCCAATTTAAATAGTATTTTTTATTTTTAAATTGTTGGATTTCTTTCTCGTTTTCTTGCTTTTTATTTTTATTTATTTATTTATTTTTTTGCCAAGTCATTTTCTTTGTATAAAATAAATAAATTGAATTAGACATTATTAAAATATGTGCAATGTTCTCTAATTTAACAGTCCATGGCAAACATTACAAATCAATAAGTCATGGGTTACTGAAACAGAAATTGTATAATATACATCACATCACCTCGTCGGTCTTGTTAATCTAATAATATTATTTCTTATAATATATTTTAGAGTTTAGAATTTATGCGTTATTATCTACAATTTACATTTTAAAGTCCATAATTTTATTTAAATAATCAACTATTAAATAATTAATTAATTAATTACAATTATCATTTTTCTATTAGTTGAAGTGTCAATTGATAATTGGGTAATACAGAGATAACATGTTGTGCCAAACATGCTATACAATCTCTCTTATCGAACAATTTCATTGATAGGTCTAAAAGTCATTAACCCTAAAAATATACGTAGAAATAATGAGAAAAAGTAATTAAAAAAACTCAAAGAAAAGGTAAATTTCCCATAAGCATTTAATATTACAAAACAATTAAAATAATATAAAGGGGAAATTCTACAATTCTTTTTGGAGTATATACTCCCATAATTATAAAAAGAAATTTATATTTTTTTACTATACCTAATAAAGTGTTCTCTATCCGACCTCTTATTCCATGTTTGGTAAGGCGATATGGAAAAAGGGATAAGTTCTTTATCCCCACTTATCCCCATCAACCTATCTTTAGTCCCCAAAGTATTAGGATTTGGGATAAGTTTTTTTTTTTTTTTTTTTGAATTTGCATATTTATCCAACCTAAAAATTTAAAAGACACATTTACCCCAATTCATCCCTAATTATTTTTAACATATTTACGGGTAATATAGTAAACTAAATTGTTTTATCACAATCCTTATCCAAAATACCAAATATATTATATATTATATTTATCTCAATTCTAATTTTTATCCTTATCCCTATCTCATTCTTTCATCCCTATCCTATCATATCCCAACCTTTATCCCTATCTCTATCCCCATCACATACCAAACACCCATAAAAGAGTAAGCATCAACCCTTTTTGCTAATATATTTTCAAAAAGTACCATACTCCATGAGTATTCTAAAAGCTTTCTAATAAAAACGTAGCAATTACTAACTTATTTTATATGTTATAGATTAATGAAGTCAAATACGAAAAATCTATATATATTCCTGATTTGGAAAACATCCAGCCAAAGTCTTACTTTTTAAGGGAACAGATGAGTGCTCCAACTTGTTTGAATATCTGAATCCAAACTCTGACTCGTAATAAAAAAAAATATAAAATTGATTTTATAACAAAGAGAGCATGTACTTGTAAAAATTCATTAAAATATAGAGATACTCTGACCAATTTGCCACAAGAATTAATCGTCGAAATTAACGGTGAAGTCTCTTGTTCGTTTTATATGCATATCTAAATCATTCTATATACGCCATCATTAAACAGTAAAGATTTTATCTATTCTCAAATCTCCAAGGAATACCGAAAATAGGAATTCATCCGCAAGTTGATCCATATTACTAATTGTGGTAAAGAAAATTCATGTTTTGGACGTCGATGATCGCTTCCAAGAAGAGTTTCTACCCGATTTTCCATTGCCATACATTGATCAATATTCTGCAGCTTACTGCAACGGTTTGGTTCATGCTTTGGATGTCAAAGATGGCTTCCAAGTAGAGTTTCTACTCGATATTGAGTTTCCATACATTGAGTATGCAGCTTACTGCAATGATTTGATTTATTAGACCTTTTTTTTCTTGTGTCTAATACAAATAATTAAATGCGAAAATAAAACTAACATCATACCATTGATGTGTTATCCTTTGATTTCTAAAACTTGAAATTGCGAGGGATTGTGACATTTGATATCGCGAAAGAGATGTTCTCCGTAGTACCCGAGCCTATTTGTCTAACCTAAGGAGTTCAGACATGTTTGCAGGCTTTTGACGGGCGGCTTTGTTTCACAACTTGCACTTATGAGAATTTTGAAAGAAGGAATAGAGTTTACTTGCACTAAATTATACCTAAGGAGTTCAGACATGTTTGCAGGCTTTTGACGGGCGGCTTTGTTTCACAACTTGCACTTATGAGAATTTTGAAAGAAGGAATAGAGTTTACTTGCACTAAATTATTTTCAATTAGCTTAGAACCATCTTCTGAACTACGAGTATTTCAACTGTTTAGAATTGTCGGATATTTAAAGGAGAGAGATAAGATTCTTTTTTTTTCTACAAAGAAGAAGAATGTATCAATTCGAAGGTTTTGCATAGAAATGTCATGATATTCTATTATTCATCTACTTTTGCAGTTTTGTGATGTTTATTTTAAAGAATTTAATTATATTTTGTTTGAAAAGAAATATATTTGTAATACTTGATTTTGTTTGAAAAGAAATATATTTGTAATACTTGACTCTGTGTTTCTTTCTTCTATGATTCAGCTAGTTTTATTTAGTTATTCTTTTAAGTTATTTGTTTGGAAAGGTGAGTACTATATGTTAATGTTATGCCTTTTGGCTGTATGCAGTGCAATAGGGTTGAGGTCTTTTAACCAAAGTTTAGGGATTTAATTTTTATTTAAATTTTTAGAGTATTTAGGAAGTTATTTTATTCAAGAGTATTAGTACTAGTATCTAGGAGGTTTCCTTATTTAGGAGTTTACTAGTATTAAACCCGGGCAATGCCCGGATCAGTTTAATATTATTTAAAAATAAGTAAAAAATTATATTTTAACTGATTTAAATATGAATTATTCATTCATTTATTAGTGTTAATTATTTTGCATATATTCTCTCTCTATGTTATTCAAAGGTTTCAAAGTTTATTTATTTTAATTATAGTTATTCATGGTCAAACGTATAAAAAGTAGATTATATAGTACACGGTAATTAATTATAAATGAATAAAAGAAAATTACAAATATAATTCTGCTCATCTTATAAACATATAATATGATACATGATAAATGAGTGAAATTAATGATAATCCCACAAGTTAATTATGTAACATAAGCATTGAATGATTGGAGGTATAGATAAAAGATAAAGGGTTGAATTGAATTATGCAACATAAGCATTGAATAATTGGATTTTTGGATAAAATGCAATTAAACAAATTGCATGCTTAATAATAAAAAGCTTCAAGAAATTTTATACATACACAAAGAAGAAATCCATTATATATTATTAAAAACTTCTTTGAAAACTACATTTTGGATACAATTGTATATTTTATCTTCCTTGAAACAAGAATCTTCAATCATTATTTGTTTGTGACGCTAAAAACTGCAACATACATTTGACCATGGCTAAAAACTAGACGAGAAAGATATAAACCAACATGTGAAAGAGATTGTCCTTGACTTTTATTTATTGTCATGACGAAAAGGAGGAGATGACATATTGAGTCTAGTAAATAAAATACTATTTCAAATTCAATACATTATAAATGAATTTAATGCAGTATGATATGATCGTAAGTTAATTGAATTGAATTAATGAATATTGACTTTGATAATCTATTGGGATAAATGTTACTCTTGTCCTAAAAATTAATAAATGAATTAAGAAAAAAGAAAATCCGAAAAAACATGTCATGTTGTTTTCTGTTTTTTTGTTTTTAGTGGAAAATTACATAATCTAATCAATAATTACTATGCAAAAATCCAAAATTCTTAATCAAAATTATGTCATCACAAAAATCTACCACATAATGGGATCAACTTTAGATAATAGAAGGAAGAAATTATGTTTTTTGTTTCGTCTATCTAATTTCGATATCACAAGAGAAACCCCATATCAAATATTATCAATTAAAACCATGCAAAAAACCAAAATTCTTAATCAAAATTGCGTCATCACAAAAATTTACCAGAAATAGAGTGAAAAGGTACTTAAACAAAGAAAAAAAAAATCATATAGCAACTCAAGGAAAATGCAAAAATAGTTGACTAATAAACTTGCAAATCATGAATAATAAAACTACCAAAGTCATGAATATCATCGTTCATTCAATAAAAAGTACACAAATTAAATTAACAAAGGCAGAGAAATTAGAGAGAGGAGAAATAACAGGGCACATACTATTGTAAATGTATTTTTATCCAGGAAAACAAAAAATTTTAATAATTTTAGATGAAATAAAGAATAGAAAACTCCTAGAAAAGATACAAAAGTGTGCATGCTATATATATAAAATAAATTGAGGTGAAAAGAATTCTATTGGGTTACAATTACTTAACCGAAGAAATTAAAAAAAAAAGGTAGCTAATAGAAGACTAAAAACATCCAATAGCTAACAAATAAAAATAGTGGAAACAAATCAAAATAGTGGAATTCCTTTCCGTGTCATGCCATAAGATTAATTTTGTATAAATTCAAATACTTATCAAAAACATTTTTAATTAATTTTAAATTTTAAATAAATTAAATATTTAACTAACTAAATCTTTAAAAGTTAAATAAAATTAATTATTAATTATTTAGAAAAACTATGCTATGGAGGTAGATATATATCAACATGTGAAAGTGATTGTCTTTGACTTTTGTTTATTGTCATGGCAAAACAAATAGACAAAAGATATTATCTTCTTTGAAATTAAACGGCAATCTGATATCCAATAGAGTCAAAGCAAGTCGAGTAATAAAAACCTTGTTTCCAATATTGCAACCAGTTATTACTTTGGCTTCGATCACATATTTCCCAATTGGGTAACTACTAATCGAGTACTATTGCACAATCCAGAAGTCTGATCTATTTTGCAAAGTAACAGCACAAGCACACCAATTTTTAATATCAACTTATATCTTTCCCCTGTTTATTAAACACTTACACAAATAGATTAAAGGATAAATTCCTATTTAATTAAAGTTAATTACTAAAAACGTTTTTTTAATTGTTAAAATACTTTTATGGTTAATTTAATCGTGATCCATTTTCTAGGAAAAAAAAATCAGATCGATAATATATATTCATTTTTAATATTTGGGATATTCATTGATTTTTCATCTTTTTTCGAAATATAAATAATTGATACTATACATGTTCACCTCATAATGCATATATATGTATAGAAGCTGTCAAAATCCAACTTTTGCTGACAACATCTCACTTACTGACTTCATTAATTGCTTTTTTTCTTATCATTTAAAATCATTATCTACTAATTATCCTATTTCACATTGTCATCATTTGGAATCATTACTTGTACCACTTTCAAGAGATAATTGATTATTTTTATATATATAAAAAGAAGAGATAATTACCTTCAATGAAAAGAATATCCACAATTCGCACATTGTGAACCTTTATTTCTGCTTCTTCATTTAGTAACCACATGATTGATAAGAGAATTATCCTGGATGATTTGTTTATTTATCAATAATTTTAAAAAAATATAACATATTACAATTCAATTGAGTAAACATAAATTGTAAGATTCCAAGGAAGAGTAAACAATAGAGCAACAAAATTTTTTAATTCACATATTCTCCATAATTCAGAAACAAATAAATTTCAAATATAAAACACCAACGGTCCTTTAAAGTCACATTTTTTATATAACCAAAACAGCATAGCGTTGTTTCAAAAACATAAAGTAAGATGTCCATATGATGATTTGAACAACTACTCCATGGTTATAGCGGAGCAAATAAGAAACCAAATAGTAGGGCTGTCAAAATGGGTTCGCGTGTCGTGCTCGTATCGTGTTGACACAGTTTGGTGACACTTATAAGGTCAACACTGACACTACCCATATATTAAATGGGTTGACAGGACACGACACTATATTATAACGGGTTGACACTATTAACATGTTCAACCCATTTATTTAAAAATAGATTATTTATAGTAACAAAAAAACAGATTATTTATAGATCAATTCAATATTGATCCACATTATCTATAAAAATAACAATTACACTTCTAAAAATAAATCAACATAAATTCATCAACTCAATTAAACATGAAACTTTACAAATAGGCAATAGAAAGTAAAATTAGTTTAAATTTCTGCATTTTTACTAATTAAACAATATCTGGTAAAGCTTTTACATCTCATTCAGGTAGTTCCTCTGAAGCTTTAATTTCTACATCAAAAGCCATAATAGCTACTAGCCTAGTATAGACCAAAAAATATCCATTAAATCACTATGAATAAGGGTTTGAAAGTATTGAAGAAAGAATAAATCTATACTATCAGCTTTCAAGTGCAAATGATAGTTTTAACCTTCATATTAGTCAAAATTACTAATTTATTAAACGGGTTATAGGGGTTCATGGGTTGACTTGTTACCCAACCTGTTTATATCTAGTGTCATAAAAGTGTCGACCCTTTTCTGACACTAACCCTCATAAACCCAACCCTAATTCGTTAAATTCGGTGTTAAATGAATCATGTTATCGTGTCACCACTCATTTTGACAGCCCTACCAAATAGCATGCAAAAATTAAATTCAAAGACTGGTAAAAGGGTAAAACATAAAGAGCATTCCAGTTACAAAAATATACCAGTTGATCCAATAAATCTTCCGAAACTTTGCTTCCAAATGTATATCTTGAGCAACCTGCAACATATAATAACCAAGATAATCTAACAGAATATTGCAGAAAGAAAGCTTGAATATTTGAGTAATTCTGATGACACAAATAGTGGACTAGCTAATATAACATTTGATAGACACCAATAAAGGTTGTAACATAACCTATTCATTATGCATAATTAAACTCCTAAAAGAGAGAGAGATAAAATATAACCAAGCCCAAAATTAGATTTGCATATAAACTGCTCAATGAATCAAGTTAATTGGAAGTATCATAAAAGGACTGCTCAAAAAGAAGAATCTCTTTAATCTAAAAGTAGGCCTTACAATTCCAGCTTCATTAAGAGGCCAGTTCATGAACATTTTACTATAAGGATTAGGCCACCAAAACAACCTGGCAAAGAGGCTGTTGGGATTCGTCACGGGAAACCGACTGATAAAAGCAGAAATACGCGTCGATTTCCTGGAATCCGGTCCCAGGAGCTTAAGATGTGAAAATCAAAAACATAAAGCATAAAGGAGAGAGTATAAAAACTTACCACAAAGTCTCTCAAAGAGACGGATGCGGACTACAGGAATCAAAGCAGACTCCCTCCAACGTCACGTACACAAACGGTTCTCGGACCGAAACCTGGTGCTAGCGACTCAGACGATTTCAAAGAGAGGGAGAGAAGGACAACACACTTAAGACTTATGGTTGTCCTCTATTTCTTTCCAAAAGAAATAAGCCATCTCTCTCAAGTAAGCACCCAAGTTTCTTTCCAAAAGACACAATGCATAAAAGTGGGTAAATTATTTTCATTGAAAAGCCAAAAACAATTTCCCCCAATTTCATCCATAAAGTGGGTGGCCAATCTCTCAACTCATGGCTGAAATTTTTCTCCTCTCCTAGGAAAAATGGATGGATGAGCATCAAGTAGTAAAAAACCTTTTTTACACCAAGTGTGAGTCACCACTTTCCAATACCACTTTCCAATTGGGCCAAAAGATGCAAAGTCTAACTTTGCTACCTTTTAGTCCAAATGGTGACTCACCATCCTTATCTCTCCCTGGCCATAAGATATAGCCATCCCATGAAAAGTGATGACTTAGTTTTATTTTCTTTCCAAAAGAATAAAATCTATGCCAAACCCATGACACATCACTTTCACACTTTAAATGTATAAGAAGCAAAGTCTTACTTTGCTTCCTTAAAGGCAATATCATGACTCACCAAAGCCATGAAGTACAAGGCCAAAAGTGTGATGAAATTGGATGGATATTTTTTTTCATTTTCTTACCATAATAATGACCAAAATTTCAAAAGATGCAAAGTCCAACTTTGCAACCAAAGTCAACCATGACTCACCATTTTCATCATCACTTTTTGTCAACAATGAGTCACCATTCTTTGCCCAAATGCATCAAAATTTCGGCCAACACATCCCACTTAATGTGGGCATTTTTCATTTTAAGACAAGTCTCTCTCTCTTCAAACGTGTCTACTCCAAGTACACATAAAATCCGACTAGTTAAAGTCCAGACGTTCAATGTGTAGGATCCGATGGGCCCGTCTTTATGTTGGCAGTGGGCGAAGGCCCACAGACTACAGGCAGGCTCTAGCAAGCCACTGCAGCCCCCAATTAAGACAGAGATAGCAGTCAAACTGTCACCGTAACCCTGTAGTTGAACTCGTATGTCTCATGTCACTGATATCGGTGTCCAACACAGAGGCATGGTTGATCACCCTTTATATGTGTCCGGACATTTACTTGATCCCGAATGAACTGATGCTCACAAACAAGACCCAATCTTGTTTGGGTGTGGCCACACTCTTATCAGTAACATTCTTCAAGAGGCCGGTGATATCGTCTCAGTAAACTACTAAGTGACATTCCCTTCTGCATATCCATAGCACTGCCATGCTCACTGACACACCCGAACGTACCTATACTTGGCACCCTTTTACAGGCCCGTTAGGCATACACCAAAGTGTGCCACTTCACATGCAGGACCATCATATGGTCTGGTCGAAGGACTTATACAAGTACTACACGAGAATCATTTGTGATACTATACCATGTAGATTCCCATTAAGTGGATCGATCCAGTACCATACCCTTTTTGCATGTACCCATTAACCTGGTTCACATCCAATGTTCTATGACCGGTAAGACACCGCCATACAACCAGGCTAATTATAGTCTTTAATTCCATTCATTCCCATGATTGGAACAGACTACGGATGACTTCATGGTCATATCGTTTTCCCTATCCACAGCCTTACTGCCAAGTGCCTCACACTTGACAACATGGATATGGATATGTCCATTGGATACTCTATTTAAAATATAGCACAAGACATACATAAATAGATTGATGCCTTTATCTCTTGACACAAATTGTATAATACATAAAGTTCACATTAATATACAAATGTATTATACAAACACAAGGACCAATGCCTCGGAACTAGGGCATTTCCAACAGAGGCCTCTTCTTTTCCCCTGATATTTAAAGCCTCTAAAAATCACAATATCATTGGCTCTTCCCTCTATTAGAAACTGATTAATAATGAGAAGGAAATCAATCAAAAAAGGCAGAAATTTTAGTGGCAAGTCGGGCCACATGAATTACAAGGCTAAAATCTACATATATGACCCACTGCTCAAAACATGTTGAAAATTTAAGGAATGAATGAATTGATCTCCAGTAACAGTTTCTTCTTATCAAATCAAACTTTTTGGAACCTATTATAAAATAACAATTGGAATACAACTTCAAATCATTCTCATCTTTAATTATTCCCTGTATGCACATTACTATCTCAATGCCTTCCAATTAAGAATCTTTAATTGATTCAACTGCATACATTATTATCTCAATGCCTTCCAATTAAGAATCTTTACAGGTTGTTTGGTATAAGGGATAGAAGGTGGGATAGGGATTTCTTATCCCTATCCTACCTCTATCCCCCATTTGTTTTTATGTAAATGGGATAGGGATAAGGGATTTTATCTCACTCCTATCCCAAATACATAATCCCTGCCCCCCCATGTATTACTCACCTGGGATAGGGATTTTTTTGCCTTTGACCCATTTGTCCTCTCTCCCTCGTTCTCATCAGCCCTCTGCTCTCCCTCGTTCTTAAAGATGTCGTTCTTATCTCTTGCAGATAGTCTGGGAAATTATGGTGGGAGAATTTGAAGAACCCATTAGCCTTAGCTTCAAGGTATGTTTGTTATCTCTCTTATTGTTTGATTTCATACTCAGATCTTACTTTCATTAATTGGGCTATTTATATACTTAGCTTTAAGGTATGTTTGTTTCTCACTATAGCTTCAATATGATGTTGAAACATTTTGTTTTTTTTAATTATTGTCATAATTTGCAGTAAGATTTGCTGAACTTGTGCTTGTGTTTCACTTTCTGATTCAATAATTTTATTGTAAAAAATCTCCCTTGGTCTACATTTATGTTTAATTTTGGAATTAAATGGATCTATGGTTGAAATTATGTTTAAGTTTTTGGAATTCTGGCCTCAAGATTTATATGATTTATATGTGATCAAGAAGTCGATTTTCGTCCTGAACTGTCTTGTGTAATTTATTAACATAAAGTGTTGGTTTGAGATGCTCTATGGTGCTGTCCATTTTTATGCAAGTTCTCTGTTAGTTGAAGTTCTACTTGCTTGTAGGCTTTTTTCCTCTACTGCAATGAAAACCATTCCCTTTCCAACCTAACATTTGCTCATTTGAATTCGGCAGTCAGATTCATTGCACTCAGGCTCTATATCGTTCGGAAGATTTGAAAGTGAAGACTTGTCTTAGGAAAGGAGGTCGCCCTTCTCTCATAATAAATACCTCGAAGAGGTTGAGAAATGCTCCAAACTAGGATCGGTTATTGAGAAAAAAGCTTATTTCGAAGCCTATTTTAAGAAAAAGGGTATGCACCTGCCAGGTGCTTTCGACTGCCAAATTGGGAAAGAATATGAGAGTGAAAATGATTCCTTTGGAAATGTCAGCCACAAAGAAGAAGAAGAAGAACGAGAGTAGCAATTATGCACATTTCGATGATGGTGGGCTTGAGAATGTCGATTATGCAGAATTTGATTGTGGATATGCCGCTGGAGGTCAATTTGATCATTTCACCAATGGTACTCAACATGGTTACTTTGATGAGAGCTACGAAGGTTCAGAGTATTGCGGAGAATATGAAGGGATGGAATATGAAAGAGAAGATCATAGTGTTTTAACTTCTGAATCTCAGATGGATGCTGCTTCAGACAATGCTACTCTTTCTGCCGAAGGTGTCCTCGAAAACATGAAAACTCAGGAAGTGCATCAATATGAAACTGAGACCCGTAGTAACGACAAGCAAGAGATAGGAAATGAAGAGAAGCTCAATGACATTGGTGCTAATTTGGACAACATATCAAGGCCTATTGACCCATCACCTAGAAGTCGAAATGCTGAAATTAATGAAATTATCGTGTCACATTCGCAAAATCATTCTCATAAGGTCAGTATTACAATGCTAGTGAACTGAAGGGCACATTTATACATTAAAAAAAGGTAAAAAGAAATATGATTATTTCAAAGCACAGAGAAATCGTAATCTGATGTGTCCGGTTAAAACTTACATATTGGTGTTTCAAGCTGTAATCTGTACTCAATTTTTTTCTTACCCAGGTGGAAGTTCCCGTGGAAAGTAAATCCAACAAGATGATGAAGTCTCAAGTTAATGCTAGTCAAATTCAGAAAACTATTAGCAATAATGATACATCAAAAACTGTTGTAAAGAAGCAGAATATAAAGGGAATAGAGAGTTCAAGAAAATGAAAACTGCAAAGCAGTCACCACAAGCTACCGTTCCAACAAGACACTTGTTGCTTAGAACTCCTAAAGGAAAGGTTAGTATACCGAGGCATATTTTTTGCTGCATCTAATATCACAAGTTCACTTTTGTTCTTATAAAGCTTTTTTTGGAATTTTGTGCTCAGAATGCTGCAATTTCTAATACTAGATCAAATCTTGCGAGTAAAAGGTAATCTCTATCTTGCAAGTTCTGAATATATGCATATTATATGGGTTGACGTTCCCTAAAATGAATCTCCTTCTGCAGTGTCAGTGAGAAAGAACCAACAAAGAAAGTTGTTAAATCTGAACCTTTTGCATCAAAGAAAGTGGAACGTAAAAGCTGTTAAATGGAACGTAAAGACATAATTATGAGTAAGCTCAAATCATGTGTAGTTGGTTTGGATTCATTTTAAACATCCTTCTGCCCACCACTAAATGGTGCATGTATTGATTTACAATTTTGATAGGTGTTATTGTCTTGAACATTCTAACATAGCACGTAGGCCTTCATATGAATATTTCGAGTCCAATAAATGACAGAAACTGAAAAGAAAAGACAGGTCAATTATGATGGATTACAAACTGAAAAAATTGTAACCTCGTTTCCCTCGGTCACGAGCGCGACAAAATTTTTTCGCGCTCGCGACTTGGTGAAAGTAGGCGTCGCCAGCGCTAAAAATTTGTCGCCCTGGCGAAACAAGGCCATTGTGGCCTTGTTCCCTTCGGTGGCGAGCGCGACACGCAAGTCGCACTCGTGACCTGCCTTGTAATTTGAAAAAAATGACCGTTGGGTTGGCTGACCTAACGATAAAAAACCCCAACCCAACAGTCTAAAACACTTTCTTTGGCCTTTTTAACCCTTTTCCTTATTTTAATAGACTAATTTTTATATGTTTTCACATAAGTAATATATTATTTATTATTTTAAACATGTTTAGGGGTAATTTCGTCATTTATATTGATTTATCCATATCCCTATCCAACATACCAAACATATCTTAAATTATCCCTATCTCACTTTTAACTTTTATCCCTATCCCAATATTTTATCCCTATCCCCATCAATTGCCAAACGCCCTGTTAATGGATTCAATTTCTTATTTCTACTTTAATTACTGTATAGCTGTGTTAAGCCAATTAATTTCATCTTTTAATATGCTTTCTGTTTATTGAATGTTTTAACCAAATTGCTTACAGCCAACACATTCAAATTGATTATTTCTGTTCCATAGTTTCGTAGCATTATGAGGAATCTTGTCCAGCTCATATATATAATCACATGTTTGGCATCTACTGTTTTATAATCGTATGAGTTGACCAGTTGAATAAGCTTTCAAAAAATACAGAAGTTCTTGCAGCAAAATGTATAATATACAGAAATTTTTATACTTCGAGACTTTTTTTGGCTTTCTGCAGCTCGTTCAATTTGTTTCCTCTTTTAATTTCAGAATTCTATCTGGCAGCTTCACTCTTTGATTTAATAGCATCTGGGGATAAATCTCTTAAGGTAGCACCAGAAGCATTTTCTTCTTTCACTCCTTTCAGTTGCTCACAATTATCAGAGAGTAAACAACTACCAGAACCACTTTCTTTGTGCACATCAACAGAAGCTCCAGGTTTCCTCTTTAATTTGGTACTCGTAGTCTTAGACTTATGACCGTTTGTCCATGCTCTTTCACCATTCTTAGGGTCTTCCCTGCAGTCAACATCTTCATCTACACCAGGGACTTCATCCTTTACTTTTCAAGGAAGATTATCCAAATATGTAGATGGTGTCACTTGTGATTGCTCAGAATTGGAAATTATAACTTTCTTTTCGGAAGAGATAACTGGACAAGTACTTTTCATATCACATGATATACAGGCTTCATCGTGTTCAGTTTCTTTTTGCTTGTGTGAACAGTGTTTTATTTTAGAACTAAGATCACCTTCTCCATCCCATGTTTCTACATTGACTCCACTGGTACCAATGCCATCACTGGCTTCAACATCTATGTCATCATCTTCAACTCCTTTAACTGATGGAGCCTCATCAACTGCTGATCTATCAGTATCATCTAGTAAACCACTTGATTTTTTCTTCTGCAAGTCCTGAAATTCTGCACAGATTACCTTGACAGCTTGTGCAAAATACTTGGTCTTGCCTTGACATCGAGCTGACAATTTATTCATTAATTCACTTGTAAATACCTGAATATCAGCCGGTGCAACAAAGGCTCTGCAGTAGGAAAAAAAGAATTGATCAAATAATGAGATCCAAGCTGAATACTAACAAAACAAAATAAAAAAAAAAAAAAAAGAAACGGAGCATCCAACACCCTCAATTAGACAAACAAACATCGGATAAAGCAGATAAACCATTACATTTGTTTTACTTGTTGAACTCTATTTTCTTTGCTACCAATCATAGCAGAGGAAATAAGACCAACAACACAACCATGATAATAATAGCAATAATAATAATAATAATCATAATCATAATGTATCCTGCAACGTTTTGCTGACTTAAATATTAAGTCGTACTTCTTATTTGAAAGATAGTTCTAATCATTATCATTATATAATATATAATTCAATACTGCCAATCAGTGTCACAATTATTTGACTCGCAAATGCAATATTTTTAACTCAATTTATTACTGTACTTTCAGAAATTAACAACAAGATAATTAGCTTAACTCAATGATATATTTAAATTGATAAAAAGCCTAAATGATAGGGTTCTGTTATCACACTAACATGTCAACCCATATGAATTTCACTCTGTATAACTAACACCCTTTTAAAATTATTTATGCGATAGCTCACCAAAATTTACTACTTGTATTTGTGTAACTTAGAGAAAAGAAAATATTATGTCTGCATATAGCAATTAAAACTAATAAATAGTATAAAGCTACTTTGCTCCTTGAAAAAAAGAATTAAAGATCAATTCACAGTAGACAACATTGACAATTTTCATGATGCTTCAAATGAAACACATTTCCTACATTGCCAAAACCTAATGTAAATACAGAGGCAAAACAAATGCAGAGAATCAATGCACATTTTAAATTAAAAATTCAAGTATTTCTCATCCAATATGGAATGGATTGTTTTTAGTGATTAAATAATTTCGAAAATTTATCCCATGCATTTTAGTTCACAGAGCTACATTGATGAGGAATTTTTAGTCTTACAATGCTTTAAATACACCCAAAAAGGTTAGAGAACAATATATTATGATTCCTGGCCAAACACCACAGGTAACACATAGTACACATTCTAGAGAGTTACCAAACCAACTGAAGTCACACAGTCCTATTCCAATAGATTGCCATGAAAGTATATATGGATAAACTTACATTTCTTCAGTTCCAAAAAACTGAACAAAATACTTCTTAGGATCAGGTGCTTTCTCCCAATCTTCAGGACGGATTATCTGAAAATTAAAAATAATTAACATTCAGCTATATACCAGCCAATTTGACATATAACCTCAAAAGCGAAAAGTAGCCAAATGATCAACTGACGGGGGAAGCTTTACTCTAAGCTTATAGATTATGTTTTAAATCATGCCAAAAGAATAATAATAATGATCTTGAAAGCTAGAAAGGTGGTAAAAAAAGGAAGAACGGAGAGAGACCTTACCACCTAACTCATAAAAGGAAATCATCAGGACTTATCTTCCATGCACATATTATTGTAGTTACTCTAAGCTAATAACCAAAGTTTCATTCAATAAAAATTTGCACCAATAGCAAATGCAAATTTCAATGAAAACAAAAAAGGAGACAAAACTTGACAGTGAGAAACAACGAAAATAAGTGACTGGCACAGCTCATCTGTACAATGTAATAAGATTAAATCAATCAAAAAAGCAAATATAAGAAGTAATCTAATCATCATGAAGTGTGAAGGGCCACAAAGCATTAAAAAGAAAATAAGTAAAATCAAAACAGATAAACGGAGGTTTAAATTAAAAAAAAAAAAAAACAGTTACACTTGAATAACATTCATCTTCCAGTTACAAGAATGCTAAGCAATCAGATGATTCATATCATATGAAGCGGACAAAAAAAAAGCCCACTAACGTAACACCCATCAATTAATTACAAAAATGCTACATACATTTTCACATTTTGTGCTGCAGTTCCTAGAAAATATATCAATAAGAAAAATAAAATCCAAATATGTTATAACCCAGAAAACATAATCATGTTATCAGAAACAAAAGCTAACAATGTGTTCTTGTCCTAAAAAGAATCCATCTCGAAAACATAAACTCAAATTCAAATAGAAAATAATAAGTACTTGGCGAAACAGTGCTATCTATCTACTCCACAAGACGGCAATAATGGCAGTCCAAAGAACAGAATGAAGAGCAGACTTCGAACTAATTCACAATTTCAAAAACAAAAGAAATAATCAAAAAGTACAAAAGAAAGCGGAGGATCAAAAAGCACGTAACAAGATTTGAAAATGACAAAAAAAGCAAACGAAATACCTTGGCAGGCCAAGCAGGGAAGCCCTTGACTTTAGCAAGGACAAGATCGCCCAAACTTAATTGGTTCTTCGCTTTCGCCTTGTTCGCTCCTTTTTTACGCCACGGAGCCATAGGCGTCTAAGTTTTCCCCGGTCCTTCTGCAGCTGTCGTTAGTATTGATGGCTGCACACAAACCAGGAATTTAAAAGGCAAACCCTAGAAATGAAGAAGAAGAAGAAGAAAAGTGAATCCGATCGAATCGAAGAATGGAAGGGAAAAAACGCGAATAAACCTCGCCGGATAATTCACCAGCGGCAAGATCCGGTTAGGGTTCCAGCGAAAGAAAGACGCTAGGGCATGGAAAGAAGATAGAAAGAGTGAAGGATCAGCATTGGAGAGATGCAGAAAGAGAGTGGGAGATTTTAGGGAGAGAGAGAGGTAAAGGCGGTGGAGCGAAGAGAGAAGAAAGAAGAAGAAGTGACATGTAGGCATAAAGAATAAAATCATTCGGATAGATTATGGGCCATTTAGTAATTTTCTCATTTCTCTTTTACGCGCAACGTATTGTCGGCGTTCTAGCATACCTTCCATGGTTTTTTCTTTTTCATATACAACATTTGCAACAACAAAATATATCGTCAAATTCTTGTTCTATTTTCCCAGTTTAAAGGTTACTTTAATTCAAAAATATCATTAAACTAAAAAACCATTTAATTTAATATAATTGGCGAATAATAAAGTCTTTTATATTAATTAATTACTTAATTAATAGTAATTATAAAAGTTATTTTATCATTTAAGAATATAAAATTTAATTTTTTTTTCTAATATTGACATGCCACAAAAAAAAATGTGCTATTGCAAGTTCTTATAACACTTTTTGTATGTGTATGTATTTGGAATATTAGCAAAAAGTGACATGTCACACGTGTCACAAATTTTATAAGATCTATTTCACAAATGTGACTAAGCACAACATGGTGATCGACTTTATTTGGACATGTTCTCTCATAAGCTTGTATTTCTCATTTCAATGTATATTCATAATTGTGCTCAAGAAATGGGGAAAAAGCCAGAGAAAGCATTCTCTCCAAATTGTTGTAAATTTCCAAAGAAAGCAAGAGAGTTTACCCCTAGCAAAGCATGTTCAAGCTGATAAGAAATTACTGACCTACATTTGAATGAAAAAGTAGCAAACTTCAGTTAGACCATGAGAAATATCTGAAACCATTAATCAAAGATGCAATAAATGGTTGTTTTATACACAATAAAAAATATATATACGCACAAATTAATGTGGAAAGTGAGAGATGAAAAAGACAATGAAGAAACCAAACAAAGAAGGGTGAAGGCCATTCCTTTGAAAAGAAATATATTTGTAATACTTGACTCTGTGCTTCTTTCTTCTATGATTCAGCTAGTTTTATTTAGTTATTATCTTTTAAGTTATTTGTTTGGAAAGGTGAGTATTATATGTTATGCCTTTTGGCGGTATGTAGTGCAATAGGGTTGAGGTCTTTTAACCAAAGTTTAGGGATTTAATTTTTATTTAAATTTTTAGAGCATTTAGGAAGTTATTTTATTCAAGAGTATTAGTACTAGTATCTAGGAGGTTTCATTATTTAGGAGCTTATTTAAGGGTTTTACTATTTAGGAGTTGTACTATCTAAGAAATTATAGGATACGCTTGATACACCATATCATTTATGTGCCAAGCTAATAGTATTATAACAATTCACTTTTCAACTAATAGAATAATGACAAGTTGTAATTAATTAATAAAATATTTAATATCTAATTATTTAAATAAAATTTCAGACCCTAAAATATAAACTTTATATGCTAATTTATAAATTTTATACTCTAAAATATATTACATGACCTGATTTTATTGGCTTGGCGCACGGATGATATGGTATGCCAGACGTATTCCATTATTTCTCATTCTTATGTGTAATTGGGGAGGATCATTTTCAATAAAATAAATTAAGAATTTTCATTCAAAAATAGACACTTAGGCCAGTTTGGGATTATTGTTAATAAAATTGCTTTTGAATGCTTTCAAATGCTTTTAGATGTTTTCAGCAGCTTTTGGATTGAAAAACAGCTTAAAAAAAAGTATATTTTTCTAACTTTTCTAAAAAGCACTTCTTCTAACCCAAAATCTATTTTACAAACACCTCTTTTATCTATCCATACTACATATAATTACTAAAGCAAAGAGAAATTAGGAGAATGATTTTTGAACAGTTTTTGCTGACATGGCACATGTAAAGAGTTTTCTTAATTTAGCTTTATTACACTCCAACTAGCTTCTCGCCCGCGCAATGTAATTTTTTAATTATTTTTATTTTTATTTCCTATTAAATCATGAAATAATGAATTTAGTAAATAAATAAATAATATTTTTAATGAGTATAGTGTTAGAAATATGAATATTGGTACAACTTTTCTATTTTCATGCATGTTTATTTTGTTTTGGAAATCTCTTTTAAATTTCTCTCATGACATAACATGTATTTCTTAGCCCTATACTTTTTTTAGGGTCCTTTTATTGGAAAAAATTTTTATGTATTTTTTTAAATTAATTTATTAAAAGTGTTTATTTTTTTAGAAAAAAAACTTAGTCTTCAATTTCAAGCATTATTTCTATTTTTATTTTTGTTATTGTTTCCCTTAGGGGTGTGCAAAATCAACCATGTCCAATGAATTCAACCAATCCAATCCAACCCAGCCCATATATCCATTGGGTTAGATTGGGTTGAGTTAGATGAAATGGGAAAAGCAAATAGGTTGACAATTAACATTTTTTTTATAGAGTTCAGCATACAGTATTAAGAAAACTCAAATTTTAGTTTTGTAAGGTCAATAAATAAACTTTTCCATTAAATTTTAGTTTTTATTGGTTCATAAATTAATGCTTAATTATCATGAAAATAATATATAAAAATTATTAAAAACTCAAGAAAATAGATAAATATGAATGGAGGATTTAAGATATGTAAAATAAACTACCTTTGAAAATATAGATTAGTAACTAAGTGTCGAGATTGTAACTTAAGATGCTGAAGCAAATTAATTAATAGTATAAAAGGAATAATTACGGGGAAAGATTATCTACATCTTAAAAAAACATTACAATGCTTTGGAGTTGTATTGAATCTTGTCGGCTCACCATTATCTCACCTAATAATAATAATAATAAATTGAATACATTAGTCTTGGAAATTCTTGATTTTAGTATTGATACATTTTTCTTGAAAATATTCAGTATGAAATCTCTTAAACTTGAGGATTTCAAATCCATATATTTTAATGTTCTAATACAACCATTCTCAAGCTAACTTCTCATATTCACCAAATTCCTATGAAAATATACATACACATATATTTACTTTTGCTTTTCTTACTCTATTCCAACAAAGTACTAATTAAAATCATATTTGAACTTTAAATACATTAAATGCATTTTTGATATAATTACTAGTTATATATTTATCCTTAATTCATCATACGGGGTACTATTTAAATAAATTTATTCTTCAAATATATATATATATATATATAGATATATATATATATATATATATATATATATATATATATATATATATATATATATATATATATTGGTGTTAAAACTCATGATAATTAAGCAAGTTTATTCCTAAAAATAAGCAACGGAGTGGGGAAGAAACTTGGACATACTAATGATAAGTGAAAATATTACCAGTCAATTATGCAAGATTTCAGCAGCTTAATTAATAAAATTCCTTTGAGAAGAGAGGATTCATAGCTAATATTGAGTTTTTCCAGGTCTTAAGCGATGATTCAGGAAGACTGCTGGAAATTGGAAATCTCAAGAAGAAGAAAAGAAATAAAAGAATTGGATTGCGCTGCAGCTTGGATGGGCCGGAATTGAAGGGAGAGGCGCGGCCCAAAGTGAGGAGGAGATATTTACTTTTGTGGAAATCTCAGGCTTGTCCTTGGCTTCTTGAGGAAGCCATTGTATTTGTGGTTGACATTTTTTTGTTATTAGTTTAATCTTGGAACAAGGCTCTAGGTGGATTATTTTATTTTCTTTTGGGGGCTATTTATAGTTTGCTGTTCAGAGGGGGGAGAGCATTGATTGTTCTTCAACTACCACTATGTTCCTTACTTTAATTTTAATTTCCTTCTTCTTCTTTCAAGTCCTCTGGTTAAGCAATCTCGTTTTATGTTAATTATGTGTTGCGAGTAGTTTCCCAGCAGGCTGAAGCCAGCTTAGTTTGGTGATCTTGGGAAGTCTTTCTCGTGTTTGTTATGCATATTATACTTAGATGATTGTGTGGTGAAGTATTTATAGAAGAAGAGAAAATATGATGGGGCCCCGTTGTATGCCTAGTATTCCTAATGAGACCGAGAGGAGATTTGGGAATATGGAAAATCACGCACACACACACTTACCATGAGACCGAGAGGAGATTGGTGGTGTGCTAAGGGTTTCTATTTATGATAGAATGCTTGCTTGACTTAATGCATGAATACCTAGGCTAGGTGAGGTCGAGAGATAAGCTTAGTTGGGTAGTCATAGAATCCAAGTGAGGTCGAGAGATAAGCTTGGTGGTAAGAGGGCAAGAAACCTTAGATCTACGTCCTTAATATATTCATAATAAATGCTAGAGAAAGATACCTCGAGATTACCTGTCTAACTGGTGGAAGTCTGTGCTTTTATTATTGTCTATCATCTCCTGTTTAAGCAGTCTTCTTATGTTATTTTGCATGCTTTACATTTATTTCAGTTTATTAAAATTTGTATTGCTGAATACTTAGAAAATCTCATCTAACAATTTATTAGGAAATCTTTTAGTTTTCCCTTATTCCCTGTGGGATCGACACTTGTCTCGCCACTACTATAATTTACCTAGTACACTTGCTAGTGCACAATTTTAGGGCAACAAGTTTTTGGCGCCATTGCCGGGGAATAACGGTTGAAAATTTTTTAAAGATTTCCTGTAAATTTATGTGCTTGATTTGGTGTTTGGTGTTTTGTGCAGAAATTCTCTGTTTAAGCAATCTCCTGGTGCATGCGAAGAACAGGAATCCCTCTAATTCCTATAGATCCAGAGATCGAAAGGACTTGTAGGAGAAGGAGTGGAGCTGTCAGAAGAGCCAGAAGGAGACAGAGAATGGCCGATCAAAATTTGCCACCTCCACCACCAGAAGGAGAGGGAGAAGTTCATCTTCCTCCTCCAAGGCAGAGAATTAAGGAATATTCGAGACCTATCACTGAGGGACACTCTTTTTGCATCGTGATACCCAATGAAGGGGACAATGTCTTTGAGATCAAAGCCTATATGATTCAAATGCTTCAAGCTGCTATTCAGTTTGGAGGATTACCGGGAGAAGATCCAAATGCTCACATCTAAGATTTTGTGACTATGTGCAATACTTTTCATACTAACCGGGGAGTCTCAGATGATGTGATACGATTAAAGCTTTTCCCTTTTTCACTAAGGGATAAGGCTAAAAGTTGGTTAAAGAATCTTCAACCAGGTTCAGTTACAACTTGGGATGAAATGGCTCAAGTCTTTCTCACTAAGTATTTTCCGCCCAGACAAGCAATCAAGTTAAGAAATGAGGTTACTCATTTTCGTCAGCAACGTGATGAATCTCTGTCAGAAGCCTGGGAAAGATACAAAGAGCTCCTGAGAAAAGTACCAAACCATGGATTTCCTATGTGGATGCAGATTCAGAATTTCTACAATGGTTTGACAAATGCATATAAGATTCAAATTGAGTCAGCTGCAAATGGAGACCCAGAAGAACTGGCACCAGAAGAGCTTTATGAATTGGTTGAAAGATTGGTCAACACCAGTTACAAGTGGCATTCAGCATGTGAGGATCGAGAAAAGACTGCTGAATCAGACGCTGTTGCCAAACTCTCTGACAAAGTAGATTTGATCCTTAAACAGTTAGCCAAGCAGAATATCTCAGCCATTTCAAGTTCAAAGATATCGTGTGAATTCTATGGAAATGATCATAGAAGCATTGATTATGATATCTCACTCAATCAGGAGCAATGTGATTATATTGGAAACAATCCAAGGCAGAACAATCGATTTTCTGAGATGTATACTCGAGGATGGCGTAATCACCCTAATTTCTCTTGGAACCAACAACCTGGCAAGCAACCTCATATACCTTTCCAGCAGCCTCACAGCAATTTCCAACCTTATCAACAGCCCAGTCAGGTTCAACAAGCCGGACCATCAAATGCATCTAAGAAATCGGAGGTTGAGGAGATGAAGGAAATGATGTCGCAGTTTATGAAGCAGACTCAAGCTTATATGAAGAACATGGAAACTCAGCTCCAGCAACTTACAAATATTGTTACTCCAAAGAACAAAGGGATAATTCCAAGCAATACTGAAACCAATCCGAGAGAAGAATGCAAAGCTATTACTTTGAGAAGTAGTAAGAATGTTGAGCAACCTCACAAGATGAACATTGTGGACAAAGACAAAGACTCACAAGAAAAGGTCGTTAAAAAGAATGAGCAACCTAAAATTGCTCACATCACTGAGCAACCTTCTGAAGCAGATAAGCAATCTCAAGTGCAGCCAGAGATGCTCAATCAGGGCAGAACCAAGCAACCTCAGACTCTATTCAGAACACCTCTATTCAAAATAGGCAACCTGTACCTGCTTATCAACCAAGGATACCTTATCCACAAAGAGCTAAGCAACATGACATGGCCAATCAGTTTGACAAGTTTCTAGAGGTCTTTAAGAAGCTTCACATCAACATACCCTTTGCGGAACCACTTGCACAGATGCCCTTATATGTGAGATTCTTAAAGGAACTTCTTGCTCACAAAAAGAAGTTGGAGAATGTAGCAATGGTGCAACTCAACAGAGATTGCTCATCAATCCTTTAGAGCAAGCAACCTTTACCAACCAAGATCAAATATCCAGGGAGTTTTTTTTATACCTTACTCAATTGGTAACCTTAATATTAAAAATGCATTGTGTGATTTAGGAGCAAGCATTAATCTCATGCCATATTACATCTATAAACAATTAGGGCTAGGAGAACCTCAGCCTACTAGGGTTTCCATACAACTTGCTGATAGAACCGTGAGATATCCTAGGGGAATAATTGAAGATGTTTTGGTTAAGATAGGAAAATTTATACTGCCTGTTGATTTCATTGTGATAGATATGGATGAAGACCTGCATGTTCCTATTATTCTATGAAGACCCTTTTTAGCAATAGGTCGTGCATTAATTGATGTGCATAATGGTAAGCTGATCTTGAAAATTCATGATGAGGAAGTAGTTTTTAAGATGAATGAAGCCATGAAATACCCTTCTGCTTGTGATGACCATTGTTATTTTATTGATGCTACTGATGTCAATTTAAACCCATTTTTTATGCAGGAATTTGAGGAAACAGATTTTGAAAATGAAGATGAAGATATGGAAAAGCAAATTGAAGCTGAAATCGAATGTCCAGTAGTCTTAGGAAGCAGGCAATTCATTGAACCTTTAAACTATACACCCACACTGCATTTTAAACCTTCCATTGAAGAGCCTCCTACACTAGACTTGAAACCATTACCCTCTCATTTAGAATATGCCCTCCTTGATCCACCAAGCAATCTGCCTGTAATTATCTCTTCAAAACTTACCCTTGAGCAGAAAACTCAATTACTTTGCTTCTTGAGAAAGAACAAGGAAGCAATGGCCTGGACAATCTCGGATATAAAAGGCATTAGTCCTTCTGTTTGTATCCATCGTATTCTAATAGAGGAAGATCATAAGCCTGTTATACAACCTCAAAGGAGACTAAATCCCAACATGAAGGAAGTTATGAAAAAGGAGGTAATTAAGCTACTGGATGCAGGAATTATCTACCCCATTTCTGATTCAGTATGGACAAGCTCTGTTCAGGTAGTCCCCAAGAAAGGTGGGATTACTGTTATTCAAAACGAGCAAAATGAACTCATTCCCACAAGAACAGCTACTGGATGGAGAGTTTGCATTGACTACCGAAAACTCAATGATGCTATAAGAAAAGATAATTTTCCATTGCCATTCATTGACCAGATGCTGGAAAGACTTTCAGGTTATGCATTCTATTGTTTTCTTGATGGATATTCAGGGTACAATCAGATTCCTATTCATCCCCAAGATCAAGAGAAGACAACATTTACATGTCCATATGGCACCTATGCCTATAGAAGGATGCCATTCGGATTGTGTAATGCTCCAGCAACCTTCTAGAGATGCATGATGGCAATTTTCCATGACATGGCCGAAAAGACAGTGGAAATCTTCATGGATGATTTCTCAGTATATGGCGAGACTTTCCAATCCTGTCTTAACAATCTTGAAGCAGTCTTAACCAGGTGCAAGGAGACCAATCTTGTATTGAATTGGGAAAAATGTCACTTCATGGTTGATGAAGGCATTGTTCTCCGCCACAAAGTCTCTTCAAGAGGAATGGAGGTTGATAAAGCAAAGGTAGAAGTCATCGAAAAGCTAGCTGCTCCTACTTCTGTTAAAGAAATTCGAAGTTTTCTTGGACACGCCGATTTTTACAGAAGATTTATAAAAGATTTCTCGAAAATTGCCCAGCCACTAACAGCCCTTTTGCACATGGATGTTCAATTCTTTTTTGATGAAGCTTATGAAAAAGCTTTTGAAACTCTCAAGGCGAAATTGGTAAATGCTCCAATTCTTATTGCCCTTAACTGGAGTCTTCCATTCGAGCTTATGTGTGATGCAAGTGACACTTGCATCGGAGCTGTGCTAGGACAAAGGAGAGACAAGCATTTCTGCCCCATCTACTACGCAAGCAAAACCTTGATAGAAACATAACAGAATTACACCACTACAGAAAAAGAATTGCTTGTTGTTGTTTATGCTTTTGATAAATTCAGATCTTACTTAGTTTTATCTAAGATCACTGTTTTTACTAATCATGCAGCATTGAAATACTTGTTGGCAAAGAAGGATGCGAAACCTCGCCTCATACGATGGCTCCTACTTCTTCAAGAATTTGATATTGAGATCAAAGATAAGAAGGGTTCAGAGAACGTGGCTGCAGACCATCTTTCCAAAATTCCATTAAGCAACCTCAATAAGCAACCTGACATTGCTGATTCTTTCCCTGATGAACAACTTTATGTGGTACATTCTATACCTTGGTTTGCTGATATTGCAAATTATTTAGCCTGCGGAATTATGCCTCAATCTTTATCTTCTCACCAAAGAAAGAAATTCCTTTCGGACTTAAAATATTATTTTTGGGAGGAACCTTTTCTTTTTAAGTTATGTGCAGATCAGATTATTAGAAGATGTGCTTCACAAGAAGAAGTCCCAGCAATCTTGTCAATGTGTCATACTCAAGAAGCTGGAGGTCACTTTGGTGCAAACCGAACAGCCTCAAAGGTTCTGGAGTGTGGATTCTTTTGGCCTTCAATTTTTAAGGATTCCCATAGGTTTATGTTGGAGTGTAATGAATGTCAAAGAACAGGTAATATCTCTGCCAAAAATGCCATGCCTCTACATAATATTATTGTTTGTGAAGTCTTTAATGTTTGGGGTATTGATTTTATGGGACCTTTCCCAAGCTCACATGGTAACAAATATATATTAGTTGCTGTGGATTATGTGAGTAAGTGGGTTGAAGCCATTGCAAGTCCTACAAATGATGCTCGAGTTGTGGTAAGGTTTCTGAAGAAATTATTTACAAGATTTGGAGTTCCTAGAGCTATAATCAGTGATCAAGGTACTCATTTCTGTAATAACCAATTTGAAAGGCTTCTTACTAAGTATGGGGTCACTCATAGAATTGCTACACCTTACCACCCACAAATCAGTGGGCAGGTTGAGATTTCTAATAGAGAAATCAAGAGAATTCTTGAGAAAACTGTTAACAATTCTAGGAAGGACTGGTCAAGAAAGCTTGATAATGCTCTTTGGGCATATCGTACAGCTTACAAGACACCTATTGGGATGTCGCCTTTTAGATTGTTGGAAACGTGTCACTTACCTATTGAATTAGAATTTAAGGCTTTATAGGCTCTAACATATTTGAATTTTGATAGGAGAAAAAAGGAAACTGCAGTTGAATGAGTTGGGAGAGTTCAGACTATTCAGTTATGAAAATGCCATCAATTACAAAGAGAAAATAAAAAAATGGCATGACAAGAAAATTCAGGAGAAAACTTTCTACAAGGGTCAGAAAGTCTTGCTGTATAATTCAAAGCTAAGATTGTTTCCGGGAAAGCTTAAATCGAGGTGGACTGGACCATTTATTGTGAACTAAGTTTTTTCACATGGGGCAGTTGAAATAATGAATCAAAATGGTGAAATTTTTAAAATTAATGGCCAAAGATTAAAACCCTATCTTGTGCAAGAATCATCATGTGGTGTTGGAAGTCTCCAATACCTTGAACCACCCTGAGTAATCCAAGATTGCTCGGTGTCCGCTTCAAACACATAATTGAAGCAATTTTGTTTGAAAATCTCTAACCCCTCTTTTATTTTATTTGTTTTTTTTTTACATGTAGTTATTAATCTTGAAATCCTATTTCTTTTTGCAGGGCTGCAACTGGAGTGAGTATGGGTGGTAACATCAAATTGAAATTTGTTTTCTCTTTTTGTTAAAATCCATACTTGCCTTTATCTCTTATTCTTTTTAACCGCAAGAATTTTTTTTATGTCTAAAATTCTTTCGGAAAAAGGGAGTAATTATTAGAATCAAAAAGGTGAATTTTTTTGGAAAACGTGTTAAATCTTTTCAGCCACAATTTTTACCCCTCTCTCTCTCCCGCTCAGACGCCACGTTTCCCTCTTCCCTAACTTGTGGCAGTTTTGCTTTGAAATTTAAATTGAGTAACTGTTCCCCCTTCTCTTTTCCGTTTTTAAAACCTTTCCTCTTCCCTATTGCATTACCTCTGTTCTTCTCTCTCTAATCCCCTGTATTTTCTTAATCTATCTTCAAACTTTCTTTTCCTTTCATTCCTTGATTTATGATTATGGCAAGGGAAAAGAAAGCTGCGAAGCGTGCACCAAGTGCTTCCCGCGCAAAGCCCTCCTCTTCCTCCGTCAGTGTTCAACCCACCGGTTCTGAAACCACAACAGTGGAAAAGACGCTTGCAAAAATGCAAACTTTCACCAACAAGGAGAATGAAAGATACGAGTAATTCAAGTGCTTGACCTTTGCGCCCTCAAGAACATTTGATTGGAATGTCCTGTCAACCCTAGGCCTTGATAGTGAAATCCGGCAGCTGTTAGCCAATAGGGGTTTCGAGTTTTATGCGCAAATTGAGGAACCGGCCTTCAGAGAACTGACACTGGAGTTCCTTAGCACTTTCACCCTTAACCCAGAGATTACTGAAATGGATGATCAGAGAAAGTTTAGCTTCAAAGTAATGGGAAAGAGGAAGACCTGCTCTTTGATTGAACTCAACCAATATTTGGGGGTAGCAAACACTGCTTATCTTGAGTCTAAGGAATTCGCTCAAGCCTACACTGACTTTGCACCGGAATTCAACCCCACAGAGTTTTGGAAGGAACTCACTGACAGGAGTGAGTATTCATCAACATCTTCGTCCGCCTCTTACATCAAAAAGTATAGTCACAAGATCCTTCAAAAGTTTATTGCCAGCTCAGTTTTTGGAAGGAACAACCAGTCATATGTTCCCAATCAGGATCTTTTTGCTCTTTGGTGCATGATTGAAGGAAAGAGGATGAATGTGGGGCCTTGGTTTGCTCATTATATTGACAGTATCAAACCACAAGGAAAAATACTCTGTGGGTCGTATGTGACCAGAATTGCTAAAGCCTGTCCGATTGAGTTTTCCGAAGAAGGTCTGGCCTTTGAATGCCATCCTGCACCATTTGAATTTGTTAATTTGAATCAGATGGGGGTTTGTAAGAAGGTGGCAGGAAAATGGATGCTATGGGATGACGCTTTCCAACTGGAAAAGGAACTTGAGATGAAGAAAGAAACCAAGTCTGCATCCAAGCAGCCTTCTGAGCCCCCAGCAAAGTGAAGAAGGCCAGTCACCCGTTCCTCCACTTCCCACCAGCCACACATCATTGAGGACCTGACTTTAAATAATCAAGAGAAGCTGAAGAAATTTGAAAGAATTTCAAAAATGTCCATGGGTGAATTGGTAAACCTGATTGACCGCCTGTGGGTCAGGCAGATTGAAGACAGGGCCAGAATTGCTCTCCTGGAAAATAAGATTGTTCTTCTTGAAGCAAAGCTAGAGAAGCAGGATGAGAATTCTGAAACAATTGAGGAAGTGTAGAAAGAGCTTAACAAGCCTGCTCAGCCCAAAGAGGTCCAGAAGCTGTTGTTAGAAATCCCTGAAGAGAAGGGTGATGAAGCCTCAGCGGATGAAGAAATCTGGGATGCATCAGAAGAAGAAGAGGAGCAGGTCTCCTCTAAGCTTGCTGAGTGATATGTTCTCCTTCTCCTCCTCGTCCAATTCTGGTATGCTTCTTTTCAAAAGCTCTCTCTTAATAATTTTTCTGTGCCTTGAAGTAGGTGGTTTCTTTTGCCTTGATTTGAATTTATTGCATGCATGTGATGCTTTGAGGACAAAGCATTTCTTAAGTGTGGGGGAGAAGAGCTACCTTATGAATTTCAAATTAATTGCTGATGATTTGGGAATGCATGATTGCTGGTTGATTGTTTGGTAATTGTTGGTCTACTGATTAGGAATCCCTGCCTGAATAATTGCTGTTCTAAGTAGTCTTTAGTTTTCTGTGTTCTGTGTGAACTTATAAAGTTCTATGTGTGGTTTTACGAACTTTTGTGGTTAGTTTTCTTAGTTCTTTTGGTTTCATGCAAAAATTTGTCTAAATTTTTTTATTTCTCTATGTTTTCTTGAGTTAGCAACCAGTGAAATCTTCTGATCCTAAGGATGCAGGAAGTCTGTGTAAAGCTCTTAAAACTGATTGCCTGTTGATTAGAAAAACTTTTAGAAATTTTGGTTTTAGTTGATTAAGCAGTTTAGGACTTCAAGACCTTAAAATTTGTTTCACCTTGATAGCCTGAGTTAGGCCAATTTGCATTAACCCTATATTTCTCCGTGAGGTTTTTGAGCCTGTTTACTTAGATATAAAATCTTACTCGAATTCCTTGTAGAGAGGGCATGCATATTGAGTTTTAAGTTAGAGCTTAGTGGATTATCTTTGTCAAAACCATAAGGTTTTTTGCATGTGCAAAATGATTAAGGCATGTGTTGCCCATCTCCGTTTCTTAAATGCAAAAAGCTTCGCTTACATTTCTCTTCCCATTTTTTTTAAGCCCCTTTGAGCCTTTAACACTGTTTTCTTTGTTCAACCCATTCTGTTTTTCCTTAAGCTAATTCACACTATGTTGTCAAAAAAACCCTAGGAATGCCATAACAGAATCAAGTTGTTTTCGAATAGCAAGTAGTCTACTTTAATTGAACTCTTGCATCAGATTTTTCTTGGAAATTCATGTGGACATAAAAACAGATGCTTTCATGTTAATTCTTCCTTTAAAGTTCAGTTGCAACTTTTCGCCTAATTTTTGCCAAAAGGCAGTTAAATTTTTCTCTTCTTTCATACTGATTGAAATTCAAAAATGCAAGCAAGATCGATTTTGTCAAGTATTATTTCATCAACTGATTGCGTCCAGCTGTTTTGTTCTAATTTCTTAATAATCTTCTTCTTCTTCTTTCAAAAAAAAAAAAAGATGTTCAGTGGTAAAAATCTGTGCTAAGATGTTCATATTCCTTCTTGTGCTTAAAATTCTTGAAAATCTTTATTTTGCATCTTAATCTTTGAGTTTCCTGTCCTTATCTGTCCTAGATTGCTTAAGTTTCTCTTTGGAGTAAATTGCTTGTTGTTCCATAGTGTTGATTGGTATGGTATTCTTTTAACCTAAAAAGCCTATTTATTCCCACCCCTCACCTAAGCCTTACATTACAACCCTTGTAAAAGACCTTTTGATTGCGTATGTGTCTAATTAGGTGGTAGCGATAGGATGTTGTGAGCGGACGACGCGTTTTCGACGGGACGCGGGACTTCTTTTCGGAATGGGGCGCCTCGATCTCGGGCGGGCCCCTCCCTCGCGTGGGGTTTTTATAAATGGAAATCCACGTTTTGGAAAATAAATAGAATTAATACGTAAAAGAACCGAGACCTAAGTCTCGATGGATATTGTAGGAGTCGCCACCCGGCTCAGCTCAACCGGGAAATTCTTATGTAGCTGAACCGGACGAACGGCCGCTACACTATCCAGAGATTCGGGTCCGAACAAGTCCCTTATTTCGTGTCTAATTAAAATAAATATAGCCAATGTTCTCGAATGATATTTCAAAATCTAAAGTCCATTTTATTGAATATAAAAAGCATACAGCGCGCACACAAAACATTTAATACAAAAATAAGGAAAAGAAATAAATATCAATTGGCTTACAACCAAATCGAATGGAAAAATAAAAACTCTCGCCTCACTTGTACAATCGCCTAGAATACACGAGAATCTAGAAAAATACAACCGCCTAAATACACGATTTAATCTATTAAATTACATCCAAAATAAAAATAAAAATAAAAAGAAATTAAAACCTGCAAAACAGAGGATTAGCACAATATATACAACACGCCACAATTAGGACTCAAATAGACAGAATTGGGAAATCAAGAATCGGGGGGGCATGCATTTAGGGGGTAACCGGGTCGGCTCGGCTAGCCGACCCGGTTAGACCTGGAAAACATTTTGAAACGTCCCTGAATTTTTGGTTTTTGTAGGAAAATCATTTTTGAAAACAATTTTTCCGGTTTACATGCATTTTTATATATTTAAGTGGGTCGGTTTTCAGGAGAAATGGGTCTCCGTCGTTGAATTGTTCTAAATGCAATTTTACTAAAAATTGAATCTATGGTCGTGATGCACACAACAAAATTCATTTTGATGATTTTTGGGGTTTTCCGATTTTTTGAAATTTTTGGGAATTTTTGGGGATGAAACTGAAATTCTGATTCTGGAAAAGGGATTACAGTCGTACGACTGTAGTTTACAGTCGTGCGACTGTAGTTTACAGTCGTGCGACTGTAATCAATCCAAGATCAGAACTTCGCCAAAAATCAATTTTAACCAAAAACTGAAGAAAAATAAACCTGGAAATTAAGAACAGTCGTACGACTGTATATACAGTCGTACGACTGTTCATGAAAACCAAGAACAGTCGTACGACTGTTCTTAATTTCCAGGAACAGCAATACAAAAATGCAGCAAAAAACGCACCAAACTCACTTCAAACACCCAGAAAGCAAGAAAAAGTGTAAGGAAAGGAAGTGATTACCTTTTTAGAAGCTATTCTAAGTCGTTTTGACCCCTGGCGTCGCTCCGATCCTAACAAATTCGCACTTTTTCCTTTGGAATGGAAGTTGAGAGCTTTTTGCCAAAAATCCAAATTGCAAGGGATTCTGATGGTTTAAGTTCTAATTCTTGATTTAGTTGTGAAGTTAATTGATTAACCTAGGGATTTCTAACAAATTTTAAGCTTAATTTCGAGAATTGAAGAAAATCAAAGAGGAAGAAGATGAGTTTTTTTTGTGGTTTCCTTTTTTCTCTCTCTTCTCTTTCTCTCTCTAAATTTCCTCTCACCAGAAATCCCCCCCTTTTCCTTTCTTCTTTCTCTCCTTTTATCTCTCTGCCTTCTCTTGCTTGCTGCAACAAGGGAGTAATTAATGCTCCCTTTCTCTTTCCTTCATTTCTGCTGCAGAGGTATGGGCCTCTGCAGTTTTTCCGACATTACAGTCGTATGACTGTAATTTTTAAATTACAGTCGTACGACTGTAACAATAGTCGTACGACTCTTCTCTTTTTTTTTTTTTTTTTTTTTTTAAGTATAGAAAATTCCGGCGCTTACAGCTGCCCCTCGCGTGATCAAATTCGACATCTAGCTCTAGGTCCATAATACCTATGATGATGAATTTGAGAGCGTGAATCAAAGCGCCGCAGACACAGGAAAGAGCCCGCCATTGAAATAAGCCGGTATCAGGTCTAGGTTACCCGAGGCAGTGCCGGGGAGAAAATAAGCCGATATCAGGTTCAGGTTACCCGAGGCAAAATTGATGAAGAAGTTGGCCGATATCAGGTCTGTGTTACCCGAGGCGATGCTGGAGATGAGATTAGCCGATACCGGGTTTACGTTACCCGAGGCGAGTTGATGAAGAAATTGGCCGATACCGGGTCTAGGTTACCCGAGGCGAAATTGATGAAGAAATTAGCCGATATCAGGTCTATGTTACCTGAGGCGAGTTGATGAAGAAATTAGCCGATATCAGGTCTATGTTACCCGAGGCGAGTTGATGAAGAAATTGGCCGATACCGGGTCTATGTTACCCGAGGCGAAATTGATGAAGAAATTGGCCGATATCGGGTCTAGGTTACCCAAGGCGAACTTTATTGGGGAAATAAATGAAGCTGATCTGGGCCGATACCGAGTTTACGTTACTCGAGGCGGATTTGCTGGGGAACTTGAATGATGGAGCGGATCTGGGCCGATACCGAGTTTACATTACTCGAGGCGGATCTGCTGACTTGCTGAGGATATTGAGCTGGGGATGAATTCCTGCACTTGAAATGGCAAGTCTTCATTCCTTGATCGAGAGATTTTTAAACAAAAATTTTTTGCCCCTTCGATCAAGAATGAAGACTAGCCGGGGATAAGTAATTGATATATGCAATGTATGGATGCATGATGATGTATATGCACATGTATGTATTTTCTGTTATTGGACATTTCTGTTTTCCGCTGGGGAGATGTGCTTTGCCCCTGGTTGATTTTGCTTTTCTTGGGGCATTGTTTGGTGATTATCGACGGAGTGAGGTGACTGCTGGGGGAACGATCGCAGTATTCCTTATAGAGATCCCCCTGGGGAAGAGTGTGACAGCTTGACTGGGGAAACAATTGTGGTGTTCTTTGTGTAGACTACACCGAGGAGTAACATGGCGACTTTGCGAGGAAGTA
Source organism: Euphorbia tirucalli (assembly GCA_039660915.1). Classification (NCBI taxonomy): domain Eukaryota; kingdom Viridiplantae; phylum Streptophyta; class Magnoliopsida; order Malpighiales; family Euphorbiaceae; genus Euphorbia; species Euphorbia tirucalli. Next base: position 18,686,405 of record CM077634.1, on the reverse strand, counting down.
ATTGATGGTGTTCTTTATGTAGACTCCATTAGGGAATAGTATAGGAAACTCTGCTGGGGAGCGATGTGACGAATTCTGCGGGGGATACAGAGGATGTTCTGTTTTTCCTGCTCCGTGGGAAGTTATGAGTTTTTTTTTTTTATTTATTTATTTTTATTTATTCATGCTCTAATTTTTGCCTGGGTTGCCCAAATCAGGTTTTCAGCCCAGCGAGCTGCTCTAACTTTTGCCTAAGGCACCTTTTCGGTTTTTGCCTTAGCGAGCTTTTCATATGCCCTAACTTTTGCCTAAGCTGCCCGATATGGGTTTTCAGCTTAGCAGGCCGCTCTAATTTTTGCTTGAGATGCCTTTTCGGTTTTCACCTCAGTGAGCATTTTTTTTTTTTTTATGTTGTGACCCTTTATTGCTCGTTTGGGAAGATGAACTGGACTTTAGAGGACGATAAGAGATTTTAAGTTGCATGTATTTGATACCTTTTCATTTGTCAAATAATGCGATGATATCGATCAGTTGAATGCAAAGTGCTTTCTTTGAATGTGTGCTTATGCAAGACAACTTTGTTTGTGCATTTGTCATAACCATGCAAATATATTTAAACAAACACTTCACTTTATTGATGAATTCAAAATGAGTACATTTGAAACAGGTTAATTCCTAAATGGTACAAATTCCACACTAAGCCAGAATCCGTCACCAGTCGTCCTTTTCGGGTTTTCCGACTGATTATTTTCTCTCGTGTCTTAACTTTTGCCTAGACCGCCCTTTTCGAGTTTTCAGCCTAGCAGACCTTTCTCTCTCTTTTTTTTTTTTTTTTTTATACATGATAAAGCTTTAGCCTGTCTTGGTTGACCGGATTGGTGAACTCGTTTCCATCCATGTCCATGATGCTGACAGCGCCTTTTGATAACACCTTCTTCACCACATAAGGTCCTTCCCAGTTAGGTCTGAACTTGCCCCTAACATCAACATTTGAAGGCCTTAGTTGCTTTAGAACCAAATCTCCCGCTTTCAACTGTCGCTTGGAGTATTTCACATTTCGATTATAGGCTCTAGCCATTCTGCGCTGATACATTTGCAGGTGATCCAGTGCCCTTAGCCGCCTTTCATCTAGTGCAGCCAGCTGCTCATATCTAGCTTGAACCCATTCAGTCTCTGGCAATTGAGCTTCCAGGGCAACTCTGAGTGACTTGAGTTCTATCTCCACTGGTAACACTGCTTCCATTCCATACACCAAGGCATAAGGAGTTTCTCCTGTCGGCGTTCTGACACTGGTCCTGTAACCCCAAAGAGCATAAGGCAGTTTATCAGCCCAATCCCTGTAAGTGATTACCATCTTTGATAAGATCTTCTTTATTGCCTTGTTAGCTGCTTCTACTGCACCATTAGCCTGAGGCTTGTATGGGGAAGACTTATGATGTTCAATACCATGTTCTGCAAATAGCTCAGCCGTTGCCCCTTGAAACTGTACTCCATTGTCTGTTACTATGTGGTGAGGAATCCCATACCAAGTGAAGATATTTTTCCGGATGAACTTGACCATGTGCTTGGCTGTAACATTAGTGAAGGATTCCGCTTCGACCCATTTGGAAAAATAATCAACTGCCACAACTATGAATCTATGCCCATTAGATGCAGCTGGATGAATTTCACCAATCATATCTATCCCCCATGCTGAAAACGGCCAAGGAGACGCTAGATTCTGAAGTTCAAGTGGAGGAAGATGGCTAATGTCTGCATAGATCTGACATTCATGACATTTCTTCACTTTTCTTATACAATCTGCTTGCATCGTCATCCAGAAGTACCCTTGTCTCATAATCTTCCTGGCCATGGCATGCCCGTTCATATGTGGCCCACAGGATCCTGCATGTACTTGCTGCATCACTTCTTCTGCTTCTTGTTCTGTTAGACACCTTAAAAGAACTCCATGTGCTGTTCTCTTATATAACTTATCCTCGAAGATTCTGAATTGACTAGCCAGTTTTCTCAATGTCAGCTTATCAGCAGCACTGGCCTCTTCTGGGTACTTCCCCTCCTTAACATACTGGTAGATGTCAAAGAACCATGGCTTCTCTTCGACTGATAATTCCATTACTTCATGCACTTCGAAGCAAGGATGTCTGGAAGTGGCTATGACCAGTGGTTGAGCTTGTGTCTCTTCTGGATTTTCCCACATGGAGGACAAAGTAGCTAATGCATCAGCCATCTTATTCTCATCCCTGGGGACATGTCTGAATTCACACTGGCTGAATAAACCCTTTCTGAACTGTAGCAGCTCCAGATAAGGTCGTAAGGCTTCTTCTTTTAGTTCCCACTCTCCCTGAGCTTGCCTGATCACTAGAAGTGAGTCTCCAACAATCAGGATGTCATTTGCCCCTAGTGTTAGCAAAGCTTCCATCCCAAATAGGCATGCTTCATACTCTGCCCCGTTATTGGTTATAGGAAAATTCAACCTCTTGGATAAGGGAATGACCTCACCATCTGGCGTTGCTATAAGTACTCCAATTCCAGCGCCCTTTCTATTCACTGCACCATCGAAGCACATGACCCATCTTTTTACTTCCACCACGGCTAGCTGCTCGTCAGGGAATTCCAGGTTCTCTGTGTAATCTGATTCTAGGGGCTGGTTTGCCAGAAACTCTGCCACGGCTCGCCCTTTAATGGTTTTCTTCGTGATGTACTCGATGTCGAATTCAGACAAAAGTAACAACCATCTGGACAGTTTTCCAACCAATGCAGGTGCTTCATAGAGGTACTTCATTGGGTCCACTTTAGCCACAGCTTGTATCTTGTAGGATTGGAAATAGCGGCGCAGCTTCTTGGTCAACCAAATCATCGCCACACATGTCTTCTCCACCAGTGTGTACTTGGTTTCATATTCCAGCAATTTCTTGCTAAGGTAATAGATGGGATACTCCTTCTTGCCATCTTGTTCCTGTGCTAGCATTGCCCCTACAGAGGATTCTTCAACTGCCAAGTATAAAATCAGGGGCTTCCCTGGAATTGGAGGACTCAACACTGGTGGCTTTACCAGGTAAGCCTTGATCTTCTCGAAGGCCAGCTGACACTTGTCATCCCACACAACCGGCTGATCTTTCTTCAAAAGCTTGAAGATTGGCTCACAAGTGGAAGTTAGCTTGGCTATGAAGCGGCTGACATACTGCAAGGAACCCAGGAATGATCTGACCTCCTTTTCAGTCTTTGGAGCTGGCATTTCTTGGATGGCTTTAATTTTATCTGGGTCCATTTCTATCCCCCTCTGGCTAACTACATGGCCTAACAACTTCCCTGATGTGACCCCGAATATGCACTTCTTGGGATTAAGCCGCAAGTTGTACTCTCCAATGCGTGTTAGAAATCTATCCAGGATAACAGGGTGTTCCTCTCGGGTTGTTGATTTAACAAGCATATCATCGACATACACTTCGACTTCTTTATGGATCATATCGTGTAACAGAGTTGTGACAGCCCTCTGATAAGTGGCACCGGCGTTCTTTAATCCAAAAGGCATCACTCTGTAGCAGAAAGTACCCCATTCGGTGATGAACGACGTCTTCACCTTGTCAATCACATCCATCAAAATCTGATTGTATCCTGAGAAGCCATCCATGAATGAGTACATTGCTGCTTTTGCTGCACTGTCAACCAATACGTCAATATGTGGCAGTGGAAAGTTGTCCTTAGGGCAGGCCTTGTTCAAGTCCCTGTAGTCATCATATACTCTGACCCTTCCATCCTTTTTAGGCACGGGAACAATGTTGGCTAGCCATTCCGTATACTCCACCACTTCAAGAAACCTGGCATCTATCTGTTTGGCCACTTCTTCCTTCACCAGTGTAGCCCACTCCGGCCTTAGTCTTCTCAATTTCTGCTTTACCGGTCTGAACTTGGGGTCTGTCGGGATTTTGTGCACCGCTATTTCTGTATCTACACCCGGCATGTCTTCATACGACCAGGCAAAAGCTTTAACATGTTTTTGGAGTATTCTTATTAATTCTCTTTCTTCCTCGGATTTAAGCTCGTGTGAAATGAGTACCATTTTAGGGTTTTCATCTGTACTTATATTGATTTCATGCAATGCAGTGTCATGTATGCTAAATATGCTTGATGGTGATTCGAATGCATGCACAAAATTATCAGGATAAACATCACATAAGTAAGCAAACTGGGATTTCATTGCATTGAACTTATCATAAAGTACATCAGTTACATTGAAAATGGAAGAGATAGATACAACAAAATCATCTTCATCCTCCACAGGCGGAGGGCCTTGTTCTTCATCAGCTTCCATCTTCCCTTCCAGAGCATCATCTGGGATTGCAGCTTTCTCGGCCACCTCTGCTTTAGCTTTCTCCATAATCTTGGCGATTTCAGCAACCACAGAGTCTAAGTTCACTTTGGCCATCAGTTCTTCGCCAAATCCTTCCTTGGATTTCCCAAAAGCTTTGGTCAATGCAGCAGTCAAAGCTCCCGAGATCACTTCTGTAGTTTCAGCGCAGGTCTCCTTTTCACCTTCTTCTTCGGCCACCTCTATGGTTTCTGCTATCACCTCAGATGGTTCCCCTTTCAAAATTTCAGATTCAGCAGTTGGTTCTTCTTCCATTACAGGGGCTACTGGCTCTTCCTGGCTTTTTCCAAAATCCACAACATCTGCAAAGATCTCAAAGCCAGGGTGCTCGACATTTCCAACCAGCACCGGTTCAGCTTGGCCCTTGTAAAGGCTTTCTCCCGCCTTCAGAAATGGCTTCATCATGGCCCTACCATTCTTACCCTTTTTCAGGTTCTCATGCTCGGATGACCCTTCTACATAACCAAGGCCGTACTGCTTTGACTTTCCCGAGTCGATCTTGAATTCTGGCACACCTTGCAAATTAACCCCGAGTCCCATTCCCGGGACAAAGTTCAGCTTGTACAGATATCGGGATAGCCACTCCGGCATGTAGTTCTCATAAAGGACCATAGGGGCATCTGTGGTTTCCTCCTCCTTAATGACAGCAATTTGGAATCCACCAAAAGGAACCACTCCTCCATCCACTGCAGCTACCATCGACTGGGCGTCTGCCTCAACAGTCACAATTCTGTCATTCATAGAGAATTTAATCTTCTGATGCAATGTGGAAGGAACACCTCCCAGAGGATGGAACCAGGGCCTTCCGAGCAATAAGGAGAAAGTGACCGGGATATCGATCACTGTGAAAATAACCATGGACTTGATGGGCCCAACTTCCACTTCTGTTTCAAAGGTCCCTATCACTGTTCTTTTAGAATCATCATATGCCCGAATGACTGTCGAAGACCTCTTCAACACTTCTTCATTCATGCCTAGGAATGGTAGCATTTTCAGTGGGCAAATATTCAGAGCTGAGCCGTCATCCACCATAACACACGGCATCACCTTATCCATGACATAGGCTCTAATGTAAAGAGCCTTGTTGTGGGCCTTTCCTTCTGCTGGTAGGTCTTTTTCAGAGAAAACAATATTAGGAGCTCCAGCATGGACTTTGTCTAGCAAGCAGCACATTGCCTCTGGTGAAGCTATAGGGGAGACTTCGATTTCTGATAGCTTCTTCACCAAAGCCTCCCTATGCTCTTTGGAGGTCATAAGCAAGTGCCACAAACTAGCTTGTGCAGGGGTCTTCTTCAGTTGGGAAATGACCAAGTCCTCTTTCTCGACTCTTTCCGGTGCCGAAGTACTGCCCGACCCATTCATAGGTGCTTTATCTTTCGTCTGATCCGCCGGCTGATATACCCTTCCACTTCGGGTTACATGCTGCGCTTCCGAAATCTTCAGCTTTTCAACAACTGGAAGTTTGACTGCTTCTCTTTTGTCAAATTCCTCGTACTCATCTTCGGAGTCAAGGTCATCCAGACTTATGGGTTTGATCTCCTTACACCCGTCTTCCTTCTCACACTCGGGTTTCTCTTCAGGTTCCCCTACCACCACTGCCTGAATCGTAGGATTCGCTTGCAGAACTTGGGCAAATATAAAGTTAGCCGGCAGTCCCGACTGAACCATGTTAACCCGTTTCTCAAATGCCGGCAGTGGATTGGTTTTAGTGCTAGGCTTAGGCGGTTCTTGCAGCTTTCCCTCGTCGATAAGCTTCTGGATAGCATCCCTTAGCTTATAGCAGTTATTGGTCCGGTGGCCTGTCACCACATGATAAGTGCAGAAGTTATCCTTGTCAGCTTCAGGTGGGAACTCAAACGGCCTCAAGGACTGTAGTAAGCCACCATTCCTACATTTGGCGAATATCTTTGCCAAAGTAAGAGTCCAGGGTGTTATGCCTTGTCCTCCAGGACCCCTATTCTGATTGCCTTGCTGTTGATTCACAGTAGCCACCTCAACCCGCTTCACTTCTGATGACTGCCCTTGCTTGCCACTGGTACCTGAACCAGACCCAGCTGCTGTGGTTGATCTATACCCTGAACCATACCCTGTACTTCTTCCCCCTTTCTGACCAGCTGGCTTCTCCTCTTCGTCCCTTTCTATCTTCATGGCCATGCTATAGACCTCACTAAGCTCCTTGAAGGAATGGAATTTCATGTTGTTCTTGAAGATATCTTTGCTACCATCAATGAGCTTCTGTATGAGCTCGTCTTCATCAGGGCGGTTCTTTAGGAGGATCATCTTGTTCATCCATCTCTGGTAGTATTCATCGAAGGGCTCATTGAATTTCTGCTTCACCCTCTCCAAATCATACAGCTTCACCTGGATTTTGGTGTTGAAGCTGTAGTATTTGATGAAGGCTGCTGACAATACTTCCCAGTCAGACTGCTCCTCCTCTGACAGTGAGTTATACCATCCCAAAGCACCTCCCTCCAGTGTGGTGGGGAAAAGATTAATTAATTGTTGCTTTGTAGCGCCTGCTGTTAGCATAACCCGGGCATATAAATTCACATGGGCCTCCGGCGAGCCCATTCCTTTGTAAGTGGGGACTTTCGGCACTTGAAAGCCGATAGGAAATGTCTCGATGCCCCTACTGATCATGGCATCAACGTTCACCCCCTTCTTGGATTCAGCACTGATCCCGACCCCCTTCTTCAATTGGGCCATGACCTCGTCTAATTCAGAACACTTGGCTTTCATCCTCTGTTCCATAGCTGCCTCTATCTCCTGCAGCTTTTCAAGGCTAGCTGAAGCGTCACCACCGTGTTGGGATGACTCAGCTTCTTTTTCCTTTCCGGCTCCACTACCACCGGTCTCACCAGCTTCTCTAACCACTGCCCTCATTTCCTCCTTTAACATATCGCGAAAATCTTGCGACCTGAAGAAATCCTTCAAAACATCAGCCATGCTCGGTGTCTGTTCTGCCATATTCACTCCTTCCCCAGGCTCAGAATCACTGTCACTCTCGACTACCCTCTGTCTCCTAGCCGCCCTTGAAGCTTGGGATCTTGTCCAAGGTCGCTCCAGTGTATTCTGCTTAGGAGTAGACAGGGGATATCAGGGTCGTGAATGAATGACGTGATATGGCATGAAAAATAAGACATTGGACGTGCTTGAGATGCATGGAGTGGAATTATGTATGGAATGATGATATGAACATATATTTTTTATTATTATTTTATTTTTATTTTTATATTTTTTTTTTCGAGGCATTCCAAGAACACCCAATGTTTATGCAAAAATGTCACGTGTGGGCCACCACACGGACAGAACTTCGGTGCCTTTGGGGCACCTAATGAATTCATGAAATGGTCGCGTGTATACCGGCACACGGACATAGTTTCGACGCTTTACAGGTCTATGAGATGATATGAAATGGTTGGATGGGCCGGGCCCACAGACAAGGTCTTGATGCTTTTGAGCATATGATATGGAATGATGTTATGAGAAAGTCACGTGTAACAGGAACACGGACAAGGATTCGGCATTCGAGGAACGCCTTTCATGATTTGGTGATGTTATGAGCCTACATGTATACTAATCGGGCACTCGGGGAGTACCTTAAATGGTGAATTAATGTCATGAAGTGGTCAGATATGGGCCACGATGTTATATGATGTCTATGATGGATGGGTATGATGTCATGAGATGCATCGTGTAAATTATTACACGAAAATGGGCCTAAGGCCGTTGTGGCTTTTATTGAATGAAATGATATTGGTGGAGTGGCCGAATGCAATCCGGTGCATTGGCAAAACACGGGTAATTTTGGGTACCCGATATGTTATGAAATGGGATGGGATGGTCATGATAGGCGTCCTTGAAATGCCCACTAATTTAATTTAAGTGAAATGTAGTGAATGAATATGTCACACAATATGTAAATGGCTGCATAAAAACGTGGGTTAGGATGCATGACATACATAATGATGTTATGTATGCTATGTCAAAATAAAATGCTAATCACACACGTTTAATGTTATGACTGAAAAAGAAATCGTTAGTATGGATGACAAGCGAATGAATTAATGTTTTACACACGAAATAAAATGCAAAATGGCTGCATAAAAAAAATGTGGGTTAGTATCACACAAAGATGTTTGTGTATGGTATGTCATATGTATGGAAAATGGTGATTATGGTATGTTATGCATGTGTCGGTGACGTGTCACGGAACGGTGAAGAACACATAGCAAGCAAAACGAATTCTTCCAACCTTATTCCTCCAACGTGGTCGGTCTCAAAAATTTCTAACCGAGTCCTAGGCGGGGTTTACTTCAATCACCAACCGGGGGTGACGAAGGCGCGATTTTATTATCATTATTCACACAATTATTTTGGTATCCTAAGGGAATCCAACTAGAGCTGCCTATATGGGTTCGGTCAAAGTCGGGATGACATCAAGGCTCTCATAGCAAGATATACTCCTCACTTCTCCCCACTCAAGGGTTCGAACGAAGGGGTTCGTACGAGGCTATGAGTGGTGTTTCGTATTCGTGCCCCTAAGACCAGGAGGAACTTAGGCGACACTTCAACGATCCACCGGGCTATAAAAGGATACCTAATCTAATGTAAGAAATGGCTAACTAAAAATGCAAATAAAATACCAAAAGAGAATCATCCACGTTATTTTAATTAGACACTTTTCAGGGGTTGTCAATATTCTTTTAAGTTTTTAAGAAAACTTTTTAAAGAACTCCCCAGCGGAGTCGCCACTGTGAGCGGACGACGCGTTTTCGACGGGACGCGGGACTCCCTTTCGGAATGGGGCGCCTCGATCTCGGGCTGGCCCCTCCCTCGCGTGGGGTTTTTATAAATGGAAATCCACGTTTTGGAAAATAAATAGAATTAATACGTAAAAGAACCGAGACCTAAGTCTCGATGGATATTGTAGGAGTCGCCACCCGGCTCAGCTCAACCGGGAAATTCTTATGTAGCTGAACCGGATGAACGGCCGCTACACTATCCAGAGATTCGGGTCCGGCCAAGTCCCTTATTTCGTGTCTAATTAAAATAAATATAGCCAATGTTCTCGAATGATATTTCAAAATCTAAAGTCCATTTTATTGAATATAAAAAGCATACAGCGCGCACACAAAACATTTAATACAAAAATAAGGGAAAGAAATAAATATCAATTGGCTTACAACCAAATCGAATGGAAAAATAAAAACTCTCGCCTCACTTGTACAATCGCCTAGAATACACGAGAATCTAGAAAAATACAACCGCCTAAATACACGATTTAATCTATTAAATTACATCCAAAATAAAATTAAAAAAAAAATAAAAATAAAAAGAAATTAAAACCTGCAAAACAGAGGATTAGCACAATATATACAGCACGCCACAATTAGGACTCAAATAGACAGAATTGGGAAATCAAGAATCGGGGGGGCATGCATTTAGGGGGTAACCGGGTCGGCTCGGCTAGCCGGCCCGGTTAGACCTGGAAAACATTTTCAAACGTCCCTGTATTTTTGGTTTTTGTAGGAAAATCATTTTTCAAAACAATTTTTCCGGTTTACATGCATTTTTATATATTTAAGTGGGTCGGTTTTCAGAAGAAATGGGTCTCCGTCGTTGAATTGTTCTAAATGCAATTTTACTAAAAATTGAATCTATGGTCGTGATGCACACAACAAAATTCATTTTGATGATTTTTGGGGTTTTCCGATTTTTTGAAATTTTTGGGAATTTTTGGGGATGAAACTGAAATTCTGATTCTGGAAAAGGGATTACAGTCGTACGACTGTAGTTTACAGTCGTGCGACTGTAATCAATCCAAGATCAGAACTTCGCCAAAAATCAATTTTAACCAAAAACTGAAGAAAAATAAACCTGGAAATTAAGAACAGTCGTACGACTGTATATACAGTCGTACGACTGTTCATGAAAACCAAGAACAGTCGTACGACTGTTTTTAATTTCCAGGAACAGCAATACGAAAATGCAGCAAAAAACGCACCAAACTCACTTCAAACACCCAGAAAGCAAGAAAAAGTGTAAGGAAAGGAAGTGATTACCTTTTTAGAAGCTATTCCAAGTCGTTTTGACCCCTGGCGTCGCTCCGATCCTAACAAATTCGCACTTTTTCCTTTGGAATGGAAGTTGAGAGCTTTTTGCCAAAAATCCAAATTGCAAGGGATTCTGATGGTTTAAGTTCTAATTCTTGATTTAGTTGTGAAGTTAATTGATTAACCTAGGGATTTCTAACAAATTTTAAGCTTAATTTCGAGAATTGAAGAAAATCAAAGAGGAAGAAGATGAGTTTTTTTTGTGGTTTTCTTTTTTCTCTCTCTTCTCTTTCTCTCTCTAAATTTCCTCTCACCAGAAATCCCCCCCTTTTCCTTTCTTCTTTCTCTCCTTTTATCTCTCTGCCTTCTCTTGCTTGCTGCAACAAGGGAGCAATTAATGCTCCCTTTCTCTTTCCTTCATTTCTGCTGCAGAGGTATGGGCCTTTGCAGTTTTTCCGACATTACAGTCGTACGACTGTAATTTTTAAATTACAGTCGTACGACTGTAACAATAGTCGTACGACTCTTCTTTTTTTTTTTTTTTTTTTTAAGTATAGAAAATTCCGGCGCTTACAGATGTTTGCTTAAGTTTTTAGTTTAAGGCCAATGTGTGTTACTGCTAAGAGTTCTTATTCAAATCGCCCAAACACTAGAGTGAGAGTGAACTCTTTTAGAAAGGCAAATTTTGGTCTAATCTCTCGCTAGCTCGCTAAAATTTAAGGTTTGGTCTTGCTGTCTTATGATGTTTATGAAGCTAAGCCAGGTCTCTTAAGAATGCTCTGATTGATTTGGTATTCTCAATTTTAGTGTTTTGCATAAGAATCTTGTTGTTCGAGAGTGATGGATTGGTTATTGGTTGCTGCTTAAAATAAGTTAAATTGTGTTTTCTTTCAAAGTTTTCCTTTACTTCTTTTCTCTTTTTCTGTTTTATTTTTGGATTGCTTGAGGACAAGCAATGTTCAAGTGTGGGGGTTCTTGATAAGTGAAAATATTACCAGTCAATTATGCAAGATTTCAGCAGCTTAATTAGTAAAATTCCTTTGAGAAGAGAGGATTCATTTGAGTTTTTCCAGGTCTTAAGCACTGATTCAGGAAGACTGCTAGAAATTGGAAATCTCAAGAAGAAGAAAAGAAATAAAAGAATTGGATTGGGCTGCAGCTTGGACGGGTCGGAATTGAAGGGAGAGGCGCGGCCCAGAGTGAGGAGGAGATATTTACTTTTGTGGAAATCCCAGACTTGTCCTTGGCTTCTTGAGGAAGCCATTGTATTTGTGGTTGACATTTTTTTGTTATTAGTTTAATCTTGGAACAAGGCTCTAGGTGGATTATTTTATTTTCTTTTGGGGGCTATTTATAGTTTGCTGTTCAGAGGGGGGAGAGCATTGATTGTTCTTCAACTACCACTATTTTCCTTACTTTAATTTTAATTTCCTTCTTCTTCTTTCAAGTCCTCTGGTTAAGCAATCTCGTTTTATGTTAATTATGTGTTGCGAGTAGTTTCCCAGCAAGCTGAAGCCAGCTTAGTCTGGTGATCTTGGGAAGTTTTTCTCGTGTTTGTTATGCATATTATGCTTAGATGATTGTGTGGTGAAGTATTTACAAAGAAGAGAAAATATGATGGGGCCTCGTTGTATGCCTAGTATTCCTAATGAGACCGAGAGGAGATTTGAGAATATGGAAAATCACGCACACACACACTTACCATGAGACCGAGAGGAGATTGGGGGTGTGCTAAGGGTTTCTATTTATGATAGAATGCTTGCTTGACTTAATGCATGAATACCTAGGCTAGGTGAGGTCGAGAGATAAGCTTGGTTGGGTAGTCATAGAATCCAAGTGAGGTTGAGAGATAAGCTTGGTGGTAAGAGGGCAAGAAACCTTAGATCTACGTCCTTAATATATTCATAATAAATGCTAGAGAAAGATACCTCGAGATTACCTGTCTAACTGGTGGAAGTCTGTGCTTTTATTATTGTCTGTCATCTCCTGTTTAAGCAGTCTTCTTATGTTATTTTGCATGCTTTACATTTATTTCAGTTTATTAAAATTTGTGTTGCTGAATACTTGGAAAATCTCATCTAACAATTTATTAGGAAATCTTTTAGTTTTCCCTTATTCCCTGTGGGATCGACACTTGTCTCGCCACTACTATAATTGACCTAGTACACTTGTTAGTGCGCAATTTTAGGGCAACAACCAACCACTAAAGCTTATGAGCAACAATGAACTAATATTTGACATTGTCACATAGTATGTCAATTAACCCTTTGCCTATAAATCCAGCAATGAAAGGTGTCTTTTTATTCCTAAATCAGTCTAAAAAGTAACAGAGGTCGAGCAAGATTTGATTGAAATTTTCAAGAAAAATGGTGGCTAAGCATGGAAGTCCGGGTGCAATCTACACATTCTTTTTCCGATGGCCACTCGGTTTCGGCAAACTTGTCAGATGGAAAATCAATGGATTCAATGAACGTTTCTACACTTTAAGACAAGCATTGGTCGAAAAACACAATCTCAACATGACATTTGTACATGTGTTGTTGTTGAGGGAGAAGAAAAATGAGTTCTCAAAACACCATTCTTCTTTTGATTTTGAAATCATACTCTCTTTCATCTGGGAAATCAAATACCCTAATGCCATATAATCATCTTTCTTCTTAATTCCTGTTGAAGCTTAGTAATCCTCATTTTGTCAAATGAATCTGTACATAATTGATAATTAGTGTTAACAATTGGAAAAGTGGATTCAATCACAAAAAAAACACAACACTATATCATCCCAAAATAAATGAAGATAAAAAGACATGCCCAGATTAAAAAAATAGATGAATGAATAAATATATGAACAACAAATCCAAAAAATGCTGATAATAATAAACTGACAACAAATCCAGAGGCCATGAAACACACAAATCAAAATCAAATTCGTAATTGAGCTTTAAAATTTTCCCAATCCCTCATCATTTGCATGTACTTCTTCCTCCTCCATCTACAACATTTAACCAAACAAAACAATTCAGAGATACATGCGGTGAAACAAATTTCAATTTGAGACAATTTACAAAACAAAAACAACTAACAAAATTTGTCTAATCCTTCTATTACTTAATATATAGATATATATGTTCTTTTCTTTATTTTCTTCAATATTGCAGCCGAAAATAAGTTTTCTTTTCTTTATTTTCTTTAATATTTCTACAGTTTTCATCAATTATAACTCCATAAATGAATTAATGAGAAATAAATTGATGAAAACTTTTCAATTTCTAATTTTAATGGGAAGCTAAAAAGTTGTATGTTTTGACACTATAAAATCTTATAAATTGACAAACCCCTTTGATTGGGAATTGCAATGAAAGTCAATGCATGCATAGGGTTGATTGAGCGCAGAATTGGTATCGGGTAATTACAATTTCATAATTTTTGCAAATCATATTATTCTTGCATATATATTAATTTCTGATTACCAATATTCAGAGTTCTCATAGTAGATTTTATGTTCGGAAACTAAAATTTTGGGTGTGTCTACTTCTTCTAATCAATAAAGCAAGGACTGAGCTGCAAAATCTCTCTTCAAAACTAAGTTGCAAAATCTACGAGTGGAAAAGGCCAAATCTGCACCTTCCAACCAAGTGGAGAAGCGCAACACTTGCATAAAATATATTTCTGCCAAATTGTACATTCTTGCAAAAAATGGTTCTACAATTAATGAACCTTTTAGTTTGACACTTCTTTTTTCATCTTACAAGTCTAGTATCATATGTTTATATTTACTGATTCATCCAGATGACAGTGTGCTTATTTTATAAATTAGAATATTTTAAGTCTCATCACACCATTCCAGATTATGGTAATAGTATAAGATGCGCTAAAAATGTTAGAGATTGTCATTAAACATTATTTTCAAATTGCAAGTTAAATTATAATATTATTAGATCTTCAATTTATTTCCCTATTGACAGTTAATGAATAATTCCCGCTAGATGTTTGTAAGTCCATTTTATTTTTGAATATATGTAAAGAAAATTATAAATATCTAAATAAAGAGATGCTTAATTTGTTTATTTAAATAGGGGGGAACAGTATGTTGAATCTTTCTTTTACGTCTAATACAAAAACCATTGATGTGTTATATATCTTTGATTTTTGAAACTTGAAATTTTTATGAGATTAAAAAAGATCAGATATCTTCTAAGCTCTCTAATAATCCTTTAGAAGATATATTTGCAAAATAATGGAAGTTTAGAGACCCATTAATGCCTTTCTTTTACCGAGAATAACCAAGAAAATTGTTCATCAAAATTAGGTATAATAACCCTTAGTTCATATTTGGAAAGCATTTATATAAATTCTTATGTTCATGTTACACATGGTTTGAATATACAAAACTATATGGAATTATTAATTAATTCTATACCCTATACTTACCAATTGGCTACTAGAAGGGCAACAGCTTAATAATATCAGAAAAAATAGAATTTAAAATTTTTTTTTGGTGGTATATAGAGAACATTTTAGAATACTCCTATAGTATGATTCAACAACAATTGAATTTATATATGGGTTTAATTATATATTTAGCTTCAACTATAACTATAAATAATCTGTACACTCCTTAAATGGACTTGGTCAGATTCATCGTTTTAAATTTATACCTGAATCTCAATCATTTTTAATTTAAAATGACTATAAGTAAGATTAATATATCACATAAAATGGAGTAAAATAATAATAATATTTTAAATGTTTAGTATTTTATTTATTAGTCCTTTTTATCAGACTGAATTTTAATTAAATTCTGACAGTCGTTACCATGATTGTATTACCATTTAATATGTCTTTCCACTTGCCATGGTAAATTTTTTCAATGTAAAATCACTACATGCAAGAGAAATTTTCCTGCGTCATATGACCCGTTGTACATCTACACTTCTGATATTTTATTTAATTTTGTGTAAATTATTTATATCATAATTAATTAAGTACTTACATATATGCAACAAAATCTCAAAATAATAGTAGTAGTCGTGTATGATCTCAAATTTACCAAAACGGAGCAAAACATGAAACTGCGACCTTCGCAAAACTCTTATAATTATAAATACTATCTATTATAAATTAGCTACAGATTTAATTTAAATAATTATCTTAAAATTCAAATTAACTAAGTATATATTAACATTTTAATATCATTTATTTCATTGCAGTAACACAAATATTATTTTCATTGATTTTATTTTCCCTCTCTTTCTCTTGTATATATTAATGATTTAATTTGCAATTTACATAAATTTTAAAATTTAGTTTTATTTAAATTTGATTAATTAATTAATCTGAAATAAGTATACACATTATGTTCACCCCCGCACAGCGCAGGGATGCAATTAGTTTTTTTTTTTTTTTAATAGCAAAAGCATCTTAAGAGAGTTGGGTGATCTCTTAAAAATCACCATTGAGCTTCAATTGTTTTAGGGTGACGTAAGAGAGTTATTTATTTTAGGAGTTGTACTATCAAACTGTAAATCATCAATATAAGATATTATAAAATTATATAGAATACTCTAAAGAAACGATAAATTCCGATAAGAAGCACTGTGCCTGCTCATTGCGAGTGTGTTTGTTTCTACTTTTCAGTGCAGCTTTTAGTTTTTTGCTCTGAAAAGTAGAATACATAGTGTTTGGTTAGATTTTTTAAACAGTAGCATTTAGATGTTCTGTAAGAAAAAGTTACTTTTCACGAAAAGCTTCTTTTTAGAGCTTTTCACAAAAAGTTTTTTATAATTATTTAGCTTTTATAAATTTAACATTTCCAAAATGATAAATTATACTTTTATATAAATATGTATATTTTTTTATGGAATTTTTTTATATATATAAATATTGAAAAATTAAGCGAAATCAATTTCTCAAATTAATTTATTTAGGCTAGTTTCACTTTTTTTTAAATTTATTTATATTAATTTAGTCAAAAATTAAAAACATATTATTTTGATGCATTTTACATAAATGAAAATATAATTTAAATTATTTTTGTACGCTTATGAAGTTGCTGTTTAATGAAAATAATAATTTTTGAAGTGTAATTAAAATTAATTTTTAATTTTTTAATTATCTAATTATTTTTACTAATATTTATGTAATATTATTATTTTTGTATAATTATTATATAATGGTATAAAATATATATCTATATTACTCTTTTTACATCTCAACGACAACAGCTGATACTAAGTTTAGCAAACACTATCAATCAATTAGCTAACAGCTAATAGTTTCTGCAACAGCAAACAGCTAACATGAACAGCAAACAGTTAACAGCAACAGTAACAATTATTAGCTAACAACTGAACCCAACAGGCCCTATATCAAATAGTATTTTAGAATTTGATGGAAAAATTAAGTTAGTACAAAAATAGCTAATCGTTAATTAACTTATATCTTATATAGTATAAAGCAATGCATGATTCCAAATTGAAAATTAATAAAGGCATAATTTGAAAAGAAATTTTGGCTCGCAGTTGGATAATTATCGAGATGGATGGCCAACAAGCTGTGTAGGCTTTAACTTATCAGTCAGTGCATTATATTTTGATAGGATTGGTTTTGAATGATTGTTTAGCGTTAGTTCGTTCTTTCTATAATGCATTTTTTAATTTTATTAGACAGCCTACGAACCAAGTAGTTCATGTGATATTAGTACTCAATGGATTCCGTTAGGATTCCAGAGCAACCGCAGCTAACAAAATGTATATTTCATAAGTTAATGATGTCAAACAAGGAAAAAAAAAAAAAAAAAAAACTAAAGGCGTAATTTATAACCTATTTGGGCTGAAAATATTCCATATATAAATACAATTCTTTAAAGGAATATAATTAATTGGACAAATATAACATAAGTGCTAACCCTAACCCTAACCCAAACTCATCAAAAGTTGGAGTAGCAATGGATAATGTGCCGGTGGTATTAATCAATGAAATTCTGATTCAGTTGCCAGTGAAATCTCTTGTTCGTTTTAGATGCGTTTCTAAGTTATTCTATGCCATCCTTAACAGCCAAGACTTTATCTATGATCATCTCCATAGATCTTTCGACAATAGAATTTATCGCAAGCTGATTTTTCAATCCTATCCGTCGAGCCGTTATTATAATATTCATGCTTTTGATATCGATGATGATGCCTTCCAAGAAGATTTTCTGCTTGATGTTCAGTTGCTGAACAGATCCCCCTTGTTTTTAGCTTCTTGCAACGGCTTAGTCGTCATGAGTCCATCCAATTACAAGCTTTGTGTATTCAATCCTTCCACTAGACGCATGAGGGAACTTCCAGTTTGTCCTGTGAATTTCCCTCAATACAGTCATTCGAATTTGGGTTTCGGCTACGACTCTTCCACCGATGATTACAAGGTTGTAGTGATTGTATCTACAGAATCGTGTTTTCAGGTTTGGGTTTTTGGTTTGAAGTCGAGTTATTGGAGAAGGATTCAGGATTTTCTGTACATTGGATACAATACTCTTGGGGAAATTGATAGAGATTGTTTCGTAGACGGTTGTGTCCATTTTTTATTGTATGGAAATTATCGGAATTCACATATAATCACAGCATTTGATCTTGCAAAAGAGACGTTCTCCATAGTAACTGAGCCTATTTACGAGATCAAAGGAAATCCTACATATATTTTGCAGGCTTTTGAAGGGTGTCTTTCGGTCAGGTGTTGCACTTACGACAAGTTTGAATTACAAGTTAGGAAGAAGGAAGGAGATGAGTTTATTTGGAGTAAATTATATTTAGTTGAATCGGAGTGGAGTTGGCTATGGAATGGAGAAGCTAACGCCCTTAGAAAAGGGGTGCTTCTGGGATATTCAAAGGAAAAAGATAAGATACTTCATTTTTATTTAAAAAAGCTATATTCATATGATATTAAAGAAAGATGTGTTGAAGAGAAACCAATTAAAATTAATGATGCTTTAAATTATATTCTTTGCACTGAAAGTCTTGTGCCCGTAGGCTCTTAAGTTAGAGTCAATGAAGAAGAAGAAGAAGAAGAAGAAGAAGAAGAAGATTTTTCCAAGGAGTAAAGAGAATTCGTCATATATATTCATCCTGGTTTGTCCCTATCTTTTAATTTTTTTTTTTTTTTGGCTGTTTTGGATACTAATTAGTGGTTAATATCTTTTTGTTGATTATCAATTTCTATCTAGTTAATTAGCACTTGAAAATTTCTGTTGATTTCAATTTATTGTGTTAACTAGAAGTAGTTCAATTTTCTTGCAAATTACAGTATGTTCATCAAGATCAAAGTTTCCCCAATTGGGTATTGAATAAAGTTTGCCAAGATCAATATTGCCAATTAAATGATGCAATTATTAGTGAAACTCTTTTATTATTGTTTGTTCATATATATGCAGATCAAGGATGATCCCTCCTTTCTCTGTTTTTCGTAAAATTGGTACTTCTTTGGCTTAATATTGGGTACTAATTATTTCCCCTTTTCTTTACCTTTCATGTATATATAGTTTATACACACATTTGATAAAAGATTGATTAAAATGGCTTAATCTATTTGATTTTCTCCTAGCTTATGTGACGAGAGAGAGAGAGAGAGAGAGAGAGAGAGAGAGAGAGAGGGAGAGAGAGAGAGAGAGAGCGGAGGAATTAGTGTGTTTACCAATTTTCATAACAGCTATGTAGGTATTAATTAGATGGGAAAATTATCGGATTCACCCCAAAATCAAATTTTATTTTGTGCATACGCTCGTATCATTTTAATGTTGCGCTCTTTTTTGAACAATATTTCTATATGCGCTAACTGCCTTTCCAAATACATGTTTTTGCTTTTCTTTTGTACTTGTGCTTCACGACTGTTTTGTGCGCAATATTCTATGCACGATTTCACTTTATTTTTTGTGCATTTCTTCATGATTGTTCTTCTGCATTTGTCAAGTGATGTTCATTTTCTTTCATCTGCTTCATATTTGTTGTTCTTCATTTGTGGTAATTCTTTACCTCCTTGCTATTTGGCTAGATTTTGTTTTTGTTTTTTGATCATGTATTTAGGTTTTACTGTGTTTGATTTTATTTTAACAATGGCAGAAAAGAGCCAGCTCTGATGGTGATGATGATATTCTCATTGCTAAGTTAAGGTCGGTTAAAGCCTCTAGTACCCAGAGGGTTTCTGGTGAGCTTAAGAGTAAAAATTACAAAAGTAAGAAGGTTTCTTGTAAGAGGACCGAGAACGAAGTAAGAGAGAACTAATTACTAGGAGATTGGAGGTATTCAGTTGATGCATGTCTTATTGTTTTGTTTGTTGATGCTCATTGATAACTTTTTGACGTGTGTGTGTGTGTGTGTGTGTTTTTTTTTTTTTTTGTGATTTTTAGCAATATTTTGTGTTGTATTTGATTGTTTTTTTTATTGTGATACTTTTTTTTTTGTCATTTTGTTTTTTATTTTGTTTGTGTGTGCTTTGATACTTTTCTTATACATTTTGTATGTTTTGTTATTTTTGATAATTTTTGTGGCTTTGATACATTTTTTATACTTTTCTGATACTTTTTTGATACATTTCGCATGATGATTTTTTATTCTGATACTTTTTTTGCAACTTTGATACATTTTTTATACTTTTTTGATGTTTTGTTATTCTGATAATTTTTTGTGACTTTGACACATTTCTGATACATTTTTTATAATTTTCTGATACTTGTTTGTAATATATCTCAAGTTGGTGAACATGTGTATAATGTGGATGAGCGATGGCAAGCTAAGGTCTAATTGTTTTCTGATCTTAATGTTATTCAATTTTTGAAGTTGCATTTGCCTAAGAAAGTTATTAGTATGTTTAGAAGTAACATTTTTGGTCTTTTTAATGTGCCTGAACTAGTCTGAGCAGACAGTTGCTGCATTCTCTTTTACTTAGATAGATATATGAGGCAGACAATGACTCTATGTTGATTAAAGTGAATGGAATGAGGATTCATTTTGAAGTTTCGAGTTTTATGTTGACATCTAGAATGAAGATGTATGGTGAGGAGGGTTTCGAGGTTCATTATAGTGGGGTTGGTTCTAGGTTGGTGGATCTCTATTTTCCTAGAAAGTTTAATGTGTACGGACATGATTTGATCTCTATTTCGAAGAAAGAAAAGTTTAAGTCCGATGAGGACTGTTTTAAGATCGTTCTATTGTACTTTTAGGAGTTTTTTTGCTGGGTTTAGATCTGGAGCATCCTGTGCCGGAGGAGCATTTGGACTTGCTTTATATAAATTTCAAATTTGCTTTTCATGATTCATGTACATTGCTGGAGTTTTCTTGCCAAAACTGGATTAGATTTCTTCGCTTGTGTTGCTCGTGTTGATGGTGATGACTCTTCTTCACCGGCGTTTTGAGACAAGGGTGGCGATGGTGCGGCATTGAGAAGAAAATACAAAGAAAGAGGGGTTTTTGGGGCGGCAACAAAAAAATTGGGGCGTCAGGAGCTATGCAATGCGAACAAATAATTTGTTCAAATTTCATCTAGTATAGGGTTTCATCTGGTCTCTATTGATTTTTGTCCAATTTCACAAATGGTTGGCCATGGCAGCCATTGTTGGGTTATAGGTATAAATTGAATTTCTTTTAAAAAGAATAAAAGAGGGAAAAAAAAAAAAGAACAGATGAAAGGGAGAACAAAAAAAAAAAGGGTCAAGTAGCATTTAAGCCCTTCAACTTTAACTCACAGAGCAATTCCCCTCTTAGTAAAGTAAAAGGTTTATTAATCTTCCTCAACTCTCTTAAATGGATCAATTTTCACTTTTTCTAATATCACCATTAGTTGATCGTTACTTTTACAATTTTAACCGCTTTAGAGAACCAAAAATTCAGTCGGAAATTGGTCACAAAACGAATTACAAAAAAAATTATATACAGTTATGTGATAATTTTTATTTCTACTTTTTCTTTTTTTATGTATATAGTTTTATATATTTTCTTTTTAATGATTCTGTTCTGTATTCTTAAACTCTTGATAAATATTTTTATTTTTTTTTCATAAAAAATAGTTTTTATTATATATAAATTAATTATTACTAATTTTAATAGATATGTAAATAATTATTAATCCTCTTATTATAAATTTATCTTTTAAGATATTAACTCTTATAGAACATGTATAAACTTTTAATTGTAGAAAAGGTTAATAATTTCAAATAATTTTCTTTTTTTTTTTCTTTTTTGAAAGATTGAGTCTCAAATTGAACCAAATAAATTTTTTATTATTAATTGAAAATTGATCTCGTATATATTTTTAATGAAAAGCTTTTTTTTTGTTGAAAATTATGAGGAAAAAACTTTGACAATAAAATATAATAAACAATATGATTTTATTGTTTTGCGACCAATTTATGATTGAATTTTCGATTACTAAAGCAGTCAAAATTATAAAGTAACAATCAACTAATGATGAAGTTAGAAAAGATGAAAATTGATTCATTTAAAAGAGTTGAGGAAGATTAATAAGCCTTTTACTTCACTAAGGGGAGAATTGCTCTGTAAGCTAAAGTTAAAGAGCTTAAATACTATATATATATATCGCATGAAACTAATTATGCTAAGATACCACTAGGGACTAGGAGGATCGTACGGGTAGAGAATGAAACTAATGCGGATGACTTAAGCCAAATTCAAAAATGATTATGCATATACAACAAGTTAAAAATGCAGAAAATATATATAAATTCAGAAATAAGAAGATAAAATGCTCAAGAACAAGAACAAAATTATGCTAGGCGGTATAAACCTGCCATATAAATTCTCAAAAATGAATGCAGATATTAAACACCTTAATCGTATGTGATTAAATTCAGGCGGTAATCCGCACAACTTATAACCACATATGATTAAGGGAAGAAATTAAGAAGAAACAATGCTTACTCTTTATTCAAACAAATTCTTTTATTACAGCTCGGGGAAAGCTTAAATGCCAGAAACTTAATTACAAGAAGAGAGAAAGAATTCTAGAGAGAAGGGAGAGAGATCTGGAGAGATAGAGAGAGAAAGCTATCTAAAATCCAGAGATGATTTTACAAATGCAGAGAGCTCCCTCTTATATAGGCAGGTAAGGAGCAAAAGACAAAAATGCTTTCGGTGCCTGGGACCCACTTCACTTTCGGCGCCGGGCCCACCAAAGATGCTGAGACAGATACTCAGATACGTCTGGCTACAGTAAATACGTAACCTTGTATGAATACATATACTAGTAAAGCTTACATTGGCAAGTATGCATATCAGGGAATTCCTGGTTATGAGCCAAGTACCCCTAACCACATTACCCGACCAAGCGGCTACTAGCTCGGTTCTTATTCATTTAGAACATTGGAACCATTTTCATTTATTATTCTGGTATAATTCATTAGGTTATTGATTTACAATAGACCAAAAATATCTTCGTTCTCATCAGCCAGGGATGGTGGCTTAGACGAGAATGAAACTAATGCGGGTAGAGAATGAAACTAATGCGGATGACTTAAGCCAAATTCAAAAATGATTATGCATATACAACAAGTTAAAAATGCAGAAAATATATATAAATTCAGAAATAAGAAGATAAAATGCTCAAGAACAAGAACAAAATTATGCTAGGCGGTATAAACCTGCCATATAAATTCTCAAAAATGAATGCAGATATTAAACACCTTAATCGTATGTGATTAAATTCAGGCGGTAATCCGCACAACTTATAACCACATATGATTAAGGGAAGAAATTAAGAAGAAACAATGCTTACTCTTTATTCAAACAAATTCTTTTATTACAGCTCGGGGAAAGCTTAAATGCCAGAAACTTAATTACAAGAAGAGAGAAAGAATTCTAGAGAGAAGGGAGAGAGATCTGGAGAGATAGAGAGAGAAAGCTATCTAAAATCCAGAGATGATTTTACAAATGCAGAGAGCTCCCTCTTATATAGGCAGGTAAGGAGCAAAAGACAAAAATGCTTTCGGTGCCTGGGACCCACTTCACTTTCGGCGCCGGGCCCACCAAAGATGCTGAGACAGATACTCAGATACGTCTGGCTACAGTAAATACGTAACCTTGTATGAATACATATACTAGTAAAGCTTACATTGGCAAGTATGCATATCAGGGAATTCCTGGTTATGAGCCAAGTACCCCTAACCACATTACCCGACCAAGCGGCTACTAGCTCGGTTCTTATTCATTTAGAACATTGGAACCATTTTCATTTATTATTCTGGTATAATTCATTAGGTTATTGATTTACAATAGACCAAAAATATCTTCGTTCTCATCAGCCAGGGATGGTGGCTTAGACGAGAATGAAACTAATGCGGGTAGAGAATGAAACTAATGCGGATGACTTAAGCCAAATTCAAAAATGATTATGCATATACAACAAGTTAAAAATGCAGAAAATATATATAAATTCAGAAATAAGAAGATAAAATGCTCAAGAACAAGAACAAAATTATGCTAGGCGGTATAAACCTGCCATATAAATTCTCAAAAATGAATGCAGATATTAAACACCTTAATCGTATGTGATTAAATTCAGGCGGTAATCCGCACAACTTATAACCACATATGATTAAGGGAAGAAATTAAGAAGAAACAATGCTTACTCTTTATTCAAACAAATTCTTTTATTACAGCTCGGGGAAAGCTTAAATGCCAGAAACTTAATTACAAGAAGAGAGAAAGAATTCTAGAGAGAAGGGAGAGAGATCTGGAGAGATAGAGAGAGAAAGCTATCTAAAATCCAGAGATGATTTTACAAATGCAGAGAGCTCCCTCTTATATAGGCAGGTAAGGAGCAAAAGACAAAAATGCTTTCGGTGCCTGGGACCCACTTCACTTTCGGCGCCGGGCCCACCAAAGATGCTGAGACAGATACTCAGATACGTCTGGCTACAGTAAATACGTAACCTTGTATGAATACATATACCAGTAAAGCTTACATTGGCAAGTATGCATATCAGGGAATTCCTGGTTATGAGCCAAGTACCCCTAACCACATTACCCGACCAAGCGGCTACTAGCTCGGTTCTTATTCATTTAGAACATTGGAACCATTTTCATTTATTATTCTGGTATAATTCATTAGGTTATTGATTTACAATAGACCAAAAATATCTTCGTTCTCATCAGCCAGGGATGGTGGCTTAGACGATGAAGATGAAGAGGATGCTTTGGATCCAGTAGCTGAGGATCTGGATTCTATTAATTCTTTCATGATTTTGAAAAATTCTTCCTCTGACTTAGCGGCTGCGAGCTGAGGAATAGCAAATGACTTCTGTGCTAAAAATTCTGAATGTGCTTGGACCTGTTCAATAGGCAGATCCAATTTACCTTTGGATTTGAGCCACATTCTGACAGCGGCTTCATTACATTTATTAAATGCTTGAAATTTGTTCCACCATTTAACCTTAAATATTCTGATAAGATCAATGGTTGAATTTTGATTCGTTTGATAGGAAAAATGCCAGGTTAAGGTCCATGGTACAAAGAAGATTGTACTAAAGACTAGAAGAGGAGAGACCCTTTTTTGCAATGGTGAAGGGTCAAATTTTTCTTTAAAAAGGGTATATGCGAGGTTAACTGATTCAGGAAGGATTTCGGTAGAAGACCCAAAAAATCCCCACCAATGGTTGAACCAGTTTGGTATTTTAGAAATGGCTTTTCTGGTATCAAACATGATCAACCAGGTATGCGATCCTTTGGAATTTTGGATCATTAATGCGTTATACCAGGCTTGTTGATAATCCCAGTAGGAAAAGGTTTTGCTGGTTGTTATTCTTTGGGTAAAGGATGCTGGAAAAGATTTCAAGTCAGAAGGACTTGTACCCCAATCTTGAGGATGAATGATCTTCAAGATTTTGAATTGGGAGTATGCGGGTTCTCCGGAATCACCATGAGAAGTATGCTTTATTTCCACAGATTCTGTGACCTTTAGGATGGTCAAGTAAAAATCAATGGGCTTTGAAAAATCCCAAGGTTTAAAATTCCATCCATGAGGGAAAAGTTTTGATACAGCCACTGAGGGATTTTTATCATAAAAGCCGTCCTCAATAGAAGTAATATACTGAAAATTCTTTTTGGTAAAATACTCAGATTTAGGCTGGGTAGCCGTATTCTGAGAAACAACATTTGCAGAAATACTTTTGGAAGAAGAAGGAAAAGTTATAAAATTTTCTTTAAAAATTTCTTTTGCTTCTTTCAAAGAAACCGGTCCAAAAGGACTAGAAACAGTTAATGCTTTTGAGGGTTGGGCAATTTCCTTTCCCTTTGAAATAGACATTTTTTGTAAATGCTTTTGAGAAGAAGATTGTGCTGAAGAAGAGGATAATGGATCCTCCAAAACCTTTTTTGCTTCAGCAATAGTTGCAAAATAATTTTCAAATGCTTTTTCAAAAGATTGAGTGGCCTTAGTAAGGGCCAAAGTATCTGGATTATGCGGAGTATTTTTGACAGAACTAGTGCTGCCTTTGCTTCCTATGCTTTCTCCTTGTGCGTCCTGGAACATAGCTGTCCAGGCTTTTACTTTTTCTAATGCAGAAAGCTTTGCCTGATCCTTTGAGGATCCTTCGCCTTTCTTTTTCTTAGGAGGCATGGTCCTGCAAAAATTCACGGGTTAGGAAATCGGGAATAGAATTTTGTTCTCCCCGAATAAATTCTATATCAAAATCAAATATGCTTAACAAGGCTTGCCACCTAGCAAAGATTTGCTTAGAAGCTATATTCTGAACATCTTTTTGCAAAACTTCTTTTGCAGATTTACAATCAATTCTTAATAAAAACTTTTGATTGAGTAAATCGCTTTGAAATTTTGAAATACATTTTACAATGGAAAGAATTTCTTTTTTAATAGTAGAATAATTCTTTTCAGTATCATTCCAGTGTCCGGAAGTAAACTGGACAATATGCTCATGCTTATCTTGTACCTGCTTCAAAATACCTCCATAACCAAAATCAGAAGCATCAGTTTCAACGATTTTAGGTAATAAAGGGTTAGCAATAGACAAGCAAGGAATTTGACTAACATGCTTTTTTATTTCTTGCACTATTCTAGTATGCTCTTCAGACCATAATGGCGGATTCTTTTTTAACCGATCATGCAAGGGTTTTGCCATCCTATTGATATTAGGGCAAAAATCTAATACATAATTCAAGCTTCCTAAAAACCTTTGAAGCTGTTGTTTTTCCAGAATTTGATCTGGAAATTTAGATGCAAATTCTAAAGATCGCTCAATAGGAGTGATCGTTCCTTGGGTAATATGATGGCCAAGAAACCTTATTCTGGTTTGAAACAAGGACAGTTTGCTTTGCGAAACAACTAAGCCATTTTTCTTAGCTGTAAGAAAGAATGACTTTAAATGCTTAAAATGCTGTTCAATGGATTCTGAAAATATAAGCACATCATCAATATAGACAATGCAAAATGCTGAATATGGATTAAAAATATCATTCATAATGCGTTGAAATTCTGATGGAGCATTCTTTAAGCCAAAAGGCATAACATTCCATTCGTATTGACCAAATGGAACAGTGAATGCAGTCTTATACCTATGTTTTGGGTCAATCTGGATTTGCCAAAACCCAGATTTAAGGTCAAATTTTGAAAATATATATGCAGAATGCAATTTTTGTAACAGGTCTTTCTTATTAGGTATTGGATACCTAATCCATCTAAGAACTTGATTTAAAGGTTTATAATTAATGACCAATCGTGGAACTCCACGTTCAATCTCAGATGCTTTAATAACATAAAATGCTGCACAACTCCAGGGGGACCTAGATTGGGCAATTAAACCTTTCTCTAAGAGATCCTGGATTTCTTTTCTACAATGCTGCTCAAGCTCAGAATTCATTTGGATAGGTCTAGCTTTAGTAGGAATATCCCGTTCATCAAAAGTAGGCTCATAGGGTAAATCTACCATATGCTGTTTCCTATTCCAAAAGGCATTAGGAATATCTGCGCAAATATCATTTTCAACTTGCTTTTGAAAATCTAAAATTCTTTTTTGAGTAAATTCATTTTTCAACTGTGCAGAAATTCTTTGAAAATTAATGTTATGCTTTAAATGCATGATTTCAAATTCTTTAGTTTTAATCAGGTTGTTAATTTGATTATCAAAAATTGAATTTGCTTTTAATAAATTGAGGTTTCTGGTTCTGGGTTTTTCAATAAAAGGAAAAATAATATTTTCATTCTTAATTTTGAAAATAATACCAGAACTTGATACAGAAAAAGGAGTAATAAGAGTTATAAAAGGTGTTCCTAAGATAACACTATGATTGATGTTATCAACAAGAACAAATGCAGTTTTAATACGAGTTTTTTCATTTAATACATATGCTTCAGTCTTACTGCTAATATTCATTTTCGAGTTATTAGCGGCAGACAGTTTTTCTTTGGTTTTTTCCCAAAATCTTTTAGGAACCAAATCAGGTTTTATGCAATTTAAATCAGCACCGGTATCAAATAATGCTATGGTACTGAGTTGAAAATCATCAGGAAAATGCAAAACAATGCTAATCAAATACTTTCTTAAAGTAATTTCTTTCAAAACATATAAAAAATCTTCAGGTGCGCATTCTAGGTTATCTAACTTAGATTCCTCTAGGTTAGTGCCACCTTCATCCTCGCTTCCTGAATTTTCTAACTGGTTGCTAAGTAATGCTTGGATTATAGCTGAATCCTTTTCCTGTTTTTCCTTGACCTGCTTGAGCTCAAGTTTAACATTCTTGATCTCAGTTTGCAGATCAGAAAGGGATAAGGGAGTATTCTTTCCCTTAGCCTTTTGCTTTTCTAGAATACTGGTCAAGTTATAAGTGTTAGTACTAATCTTAGGAAGACTAACAGGCTTGACATCAGGTTTGCTTTCTAGGGTTTTCATTAATCTATCGAGGTAATCTTTCTGCAATTGAGGATCAGAGATATGCTTGATGACATCTAACAAAAGCTCTTGGTCTTTTGTCAGGACATTTATGCTTCTATTATCATCATCAGAGGATGATGATGATGATGTTGATGAATCGTTTGCTAATTCATCAACCTGAAATGCATTTTCTTCATCAGTTCCTGAATCAGGATCTGATTCTGAAGAGTAGATGAGAATAGCCTCAAGCTTACTTAAGACTTCTTCATCTAATCCTAATTCATGCAGTTTTTTGCTAAAGCGGCAATACTTTGCAGTATGCCCTTTCCTATGACATTTATAACAAGTAACATGCTTTAAATCTCCAAAGGGTTTTACCCCTTCTGGTTTTTCATTTCTTTTAAAACCAGACTTATGCTTATGCTTATGAAAATTCCTTTTGTATGCAGGAAAATCTTTTGAACGATTTCTCTTTTGGAATTCTTTTTTATAAAAATGTTTTTTATGGGATCTTTTAGACTCCTTATGGCAAGAACCATTACAATCAGGCTTGTCCATGGAAACATCAAATTGTTTACAGAACGAACCTAATTCCTGCCTAGTCCTTTTCATTTCCCACTTCAGATGCTTTTGAAGTTTCAAATCCTGGCAAATCTTTAGTCCTTCTTTTTGAATAAGACTAATGAGTTCACCATATGTTAATGTTGAGTAAGGGATTGGAACCCCTAAAGTTTCCTTAATTTTGTTTCTTACCTTTTCACCTAACAGGGTAGGTAAACCTGCAAGAAACTTTTCTTTCCAAAAAGGCTGGTTGGAATCTTCTCTCAACATAATACGAGATAAAAATGTATTTTTATAATACTGAAAATCACTGAGTTTTTTGCATCTTAAATTTGATAAAAGCTCAGCGTTTTTATCCTTTAAATGCGAAGAATCACCCAAAAAATGCAAAGAAATGGTTAAAATTAATGTAGATACAGAATCCTGAATAGGTTGACCTTCGTCATCCAGAATGGGTTCTGCGTCTTCATCAATCTTAACAGCATTTAATATGCTAAGACGTTCAGTTTCAGTAAGATGGTAGTCCCACCATCCTTTTAACTGTCCTGCAAAGCCTGCAGTAAGAAGCTCTGCAATGGCTCTATCCTGAACGTTGGTCTGTATTCTATATGCATTGGCAGCCATGGTCATTTGTTGCAAGAAATTTAAAATCTGATATTCAGATAATCCATCTAGATTCCACTCATAGACAGAAGATGCATTAAACCTAGACTGGCTACTAGATGCTTGATTGCCTACGTCCAAATGACTAGCAATAGGAACAATAGGCCAATTAATTCTATTGATCTGAGGAATAGGTTTAACCAGAATAGGTTCAACCTTTTCTTCACAGAAACTCTGGGATTCTGAGAGAGAATCCTCATCTAATGCGTTTATCTCTGGTCTCAGCCGAGACTGAGGTGTTTCTGGAGCAATTAAGTTAGAGGTTGAGGCCTCTATCTTGCTTAATTGGTCTTGAATAGCCTTGGCGAATTCCATTTTATTATTCTGAAATTCCTTTTGGCTATCCCTAGAAATTTGAGATGGCTTAAAAATAGGATTCTTAAGCCTGTCCTGCTTCTGTTCTATTTTTACAACAGAAGGCTTAAGGGTTTTCTCAATTCTAGACAATTGTTTGCCTAAGGTATGCAGATGCGTATTTGAGAAATTATTTTGCTCAATGACAGATGCAAAGTTCTTATGCACATCTTCAGTCACATACTTGTATGCAGATGCATTAACAGATGAATTTCCTGAGACTGGAATTTTTATTCCTCTCAGAGGGGGATGATCAGACTCAATCTTTGAGCCATCAGATAAATTCCAAGTACTAACCTTTTCTTGGCTAGAGACTGGATTAATGCACTTGAATGGATATGCAATGTTATTCTGTGATGCATAAAGTTCAAACCAATCGAAAAACATGATATGGACTTTATGCTGTAAAACAAAATCATAATACTTTTCTTGAATTTCCTTTCTTTGGTTCAGGAAATTCTTAAAGAACCAAAGTTTTTTCTTTTTATTATGAGAAGCGTAAAAATCTTTATGCAAAAGGGTTTTATCTAAAACGAATTCTTTTTCTAACACATTGATAATATTCTCAGTAACTGAAGAAAAAGTAGGTGAGGTTGGTTCAGATTTTTGAACACTTACTTCTCCTAATTCTTCTTTAGTATATACTGCCCTGGGAACATTATCAGCGTAAAGAACACCAGTTAAATGCGTATTAGGGATGTCAGAGGTAGAGTGCCTGTGAGGCATGCTAACAGGGATTCTTCTTCTGTGAAACAGATGGCAAGAATCCTTGTCTTCATCCTCAACATTCTTATGTTCAATCTTTCCTAATTGTGATACTCTACCCAAATCCATGGTATCACTATTGGAAGAGTCATCAGAAAACCTTGTACTTACCGATTTTCTGTCAAAGGTTAGAGTGACTTTTCCACTAGGATACTGGTTAATTTCTCTGACATTCGTATTAGGCATTATTCTAATTGGTGGTTCAACTGCACATGCTTTTTCCAATACCCATTCTGTAGGAAGAGTTACATCTTCCCATTTAATGAATTTTGGAACAATAGCATTTGCTTTAGTCATATCCGTTTGCAAAACCAAAGTTTCACCTTTATGACATGAAAACTTGTGTTTTGAATCAAATGCAGATGTCATGGCTTTGTAATGAACTCTAAAAATCAATGCAATGGGAATAGATCCCTTTTTCATGCGATAATTATGTGTTTGGATTTGTAAAACAAGAGAATCCAAAATGTTTTTATCATTTAAAGAAATGGTTAAATTAGGGTAACATGAGAATGATATGGGACCTGCACACAGACTAGACTCAACCGTGCCTAGGATGCCTTCCTCATATACTTCCATTCTATTATCCCTAACAACACACAATATGCTTGTGTTCAGGCCTTCCTTGGTTAAGGGCTTGATCCCTATCTGAACAAGGCCAATATGAATGTACTTAAAATTCTTTTATCTATGCTTGTCTAAAGAATGCTGTGACAAAAGATTAATGCTTTCATATGAGTTTGTGAGAGGTATATCCCTCTCCTCAGTCTTTATGTTCAGATTTGTTTTGAACAACTTATCTCTAATGCTGAGTTCATATATTTCATGCTTCTTAACATGAGGTATATGCCAATCACTAATGCATTTGGTAAAATCTTCAACAGTAATTTCATTACTACTGTTGATCCTTATATTCTCTAATGATGTAGATGCAGAAGATGCAGAGTATGTTCTAGGTAGAAGTGTGTGATCCATCATTAAAAATGCAAATCAGAACAAACACATACTAATATTGACTACGGAACCCAGTCACTGCCTCTCTTCCCTGTCCGTCGGTACTTTTGGGCAAACAAGGGTCTAAATGACTCACCAATATCAGTAGATGCAGGAATGATATGCACAGTAAATCTGGAAATGGATGAATGTGAACAGTGATGATGATGAATGAACAGTACTCTCACCCCTTCTGGCTCTGATGAATGAATATATATATATATTTCTTAGAAGAGAGAGGGGATAGAACGAGAGATTTTGAATAAAATAATAATAAACAATTGTTTTGACAAAAATATTTCTGCCATGTCACTATTTTTTGATAGAGTTAGGTAAACGTTCACTTTTTGTTAACGGATAGAAAACACAAAATTTTTTTTACAAAAAGTCAAACTTTTAGGATTAATTTGTAAATGCGTATAATTACAGGGTTTTTTTTGTAATTATCCCTAAAAATAAATACACTTAGAAAATTTGTTAAAAAAGGAAACACTATACATTGTATTTTATTAACAATCATAAACAATATTCACATTTATTTCGAGGGGTATTTATATTTTAATTTTATTGTAAAATAATTTCATTGTGAACTCACCAATTTGATATAATTTTTTTTCAGTCACAATAGAACTATTTATAAAATCTAATATAAAGAACTGCAAGATGCTCTTGAAATAATATGGTTATTTGTTATTTCTGCAAAATTAATATTGATTTTAGCTTTAACTTTCATAAGCAGTATTAATTTATCATGAAAATAATTTCAATATACAATTTAGATTTTAAACCTCAAAATATTGAAATTATTTACTGTATAATTACAATGCAAAGCCCGTTATTTATTTTATTATTTATTGTCAAAATAATATACAGTAAATATATTATACATTGTTTGTTTTAAGCTTCTACTTTTGAGAAAAGTGAAAAAAATGGAAAAAAGAGTAAAATTATATATATCTTTACATTTCGCTTTATTTAGTAAGATTGTATTAGGTAAAAAAAAAAATTGTCAATATTATAATATTTTTATAGTAAATGAAATGATTGAGTGGAGGCAAATTATATAATTTTAACTTAAAATAAATTTTCTTTAACATTATAATATATCGATAACTTAGAAAAAATTGAGGGGCAGTTGGGGCAAGTGTCCCAACTATCTTACATATACATTCATCTGAGTTTTATTGGAAATTTACAGTCATAAGAACATATACTACTCTCCATATAATACCACACAACTTAATAGATCTGAATATATCTTCCAGATTTTGCGTATGAAAGATAGATCAAGGTACCTAAGGCATAAAGATCTCGTAGAATCTTTAACTAAGAACAAATGACGACTAATCCGTAGCAGAAAAATTATTTGATTTGTGATGTACCATAGCAGATTTATCACCGACTAAGTCGATTTAGAACTAAAATTTGAAAAATGTCAAATGTGGATTATTTCAAGAAAACCGACACATAGGAACTAAAAGAAGAAGAAAAAACAAGTCGATAATGGTGGGGGAGAGGGAAGACGGAAGCTTCACGTTGTAAAAAAGGAGGTTTAGGCTTTCTTAAAGAGAGAAGGAGAAGATGAGAGAGAGAGAGACATTTACTTCAGTTCTTCTCTTTCTAGTTTCATGTTTGCCTAACTCTTACTAACTTAAACATTAGACTGATTTCATTGTTATGGGTTCATTGGTCTCAACCAACCCCGTCTCTAAATCATGACGATCAGATTTTTGCAGTAATCATTCTTTGTTTTGACCCTTCTAAGTTGGTTCTCACCGTCTATTTATCCTAAAATAAACTTAACTTTGGATATCAATTTAGCAGTTTGACTAGGGTGAGAAATATACGGTTTGATTCAAAAATCGAAATAAACCAAAAACCAAACTAACCAAACCAATCTACATTCAGTTCGATTTGAACCGAACCAAAGTAATTCGGTTTGATTTTATTTCAATTTGGTTAACAACTAAATTCTTAACTTTTCAATTTGTTTAAAAAAATATTATTTATATATCATTATATCACTATTAATTATATAGAAATTATTACTAAAAAAGTATGTATATTACATATATATTATTAAAATCTTATAAATATAAATTATATAATAATATGAATATGTAATACGTGAAATAAAATTTATTTTACACATCTTTTTTTTATTAATTCGATCAATTCGGTTTTTAAAACTAAAACCAAAAATCAAACTACCACATTTTTAAAAACCGAAATCAAATCAAATTGACTTTAATTTAATTTGGTTCAGTTTTGTAGTCTCGGTTTAATTTTTGGGTCATTGTTTGGTTTTACTCATCCCTAAGTTTGATTGTGCAATTAGTTAAATTGATCTAAAATAGCATATGAAAAATTTGACAAATGTAAGTTAAAGAAGCGGGAATCATGTATTGGTATGTGTTACCTTTTTATCAATTTCTTTTTAAAATTAATACCTCAAAATTTTACTTTTCTATAATTTTTAGGGGTTGAACACGGACGAGATATTTAATGGTATAGAATCTTGTCTCAATGAGACTCAAACCCTAGACTTTTCAGTTGAAAATTGATAGAGAATATAATACATTTTAGAATTAAAGGTAATAAGGTAATAAAAGACACACTGCTAAACTAGTCATAGTCAGTTATAGCTGGGCATTTAGTGTGAGTATACATAGAGAAGTGTATATAGATATGGTAAGTGGGGTTGTCAACGGGGAAGCGGACCTGTCTGAACGGGGATAGGGACTCCCGGCTTAAAATCCCCACGAGGCGAGGACGGAGCCAAAGTTATCCCCGAATGCTAAACGGGGATGGGGATGGGATTACCCCTCCCTACTCCAGGGACTCTCGTCCTCATCTCATTTTAGTCCCCACGGGGATTCCCGTTAAAATCGTCATTTAATTATTCATTTTATTTTATATATATATATAAATAATTGACTTTTATAATAAAAAAAAATTAAAATTAGGGATTTCGTTTATATCTCTATTTTTATTTGAGAATTGAGATGTAATCACTTGAAATAGTTTTATATTTTGTTTAATGCACTTGTATTCACGTATTTTTATACAAATTTTACTTCAATTTATTTTTTCAAAAAAAAATTATCTTAACCGGGATGGGGATTCCCACAAAGAACCCATTTCCCAATGGGAAGGGGGACAGAGATCAAAATTGTCCCCGTTTACTAAACGGGAACAGGAATGGGAACGGAGATCTCCATCTATCCGAAGAATGGAAATGTGATTGCCAATCCCAACCCCGTCATGTTCCATCCCACCTTGTTTACATCGTAAGAGAGTAGAAGACAAATTTTTTTGGGAATTCTATTATTGACTTTTGGGTCTCTTACCATTCGGTTGAGAGAAAGGGAGAGATCTATTGGTTGCGCCAATCACAGATTTATCTTTTGGGTCTCTTAGCCGAGTGTCTTTTATTCATGTATTGCCATTAATTGTATTATGGATGAGGATGACATTTTCTATCAGTTAGTTAAGCTGGTATGAGTTTTGCTTTAATTAAACAAAAGTCGTAATTAAGATATAATAAAGTTTTTTTCTTTTAAGGAAAAGAAAGTTGATGGAGCCATAACTCCTAATTGTCACAACGCACATGAGTAATTCAGCAGAAGCCGGATGAGCCATGGATGGCTTTAGAGCAAAACAACGTTGAATAGCTCAGATTTGGACACGTGTCGAAATCATAATTTACGTTTGGTTTGTTATTCAGTCTATTTCTAGTTAGTTGTATGAAGTGTGTAGATATTGGAGAGGGATTAAAGGGAGTGATTAGAAGGAATCTAATTCGTCTTTCATTTCATTCTTTTTCATATTTCTCTCAAGCACAGGGAAAATACGAAAGATAATAACAACGGCCACAAATACTGAAGAAAAATAAAAATAGAATAATTAATGGAAAAGAAAAAAAAACATGGAAAAAAGGTAAAGAAAAAGAATGGAAAACAAATATAAAGGTAGCAAATAAGGATAAAAATACGAAAATAGGAAGAAAAATAATTACACAAGAAATTAAAAAAAAAAAATGCAGCTGTGATTAAGAAACAAAATAAGAAAAAGAGAAAAGAGTAATATAATGGAAAGGAATAAACCCTTTCTAAATTAGTAGAAATTTTGGGACTTCCAACTTAGCTGAAAAACTACATCACTACTCTAATTCATACATTTATCCTTTTGTCCATTCAATTAGTCTTAAATTTACTTTTTATGTTCTATTTGATACTGACGTGATTAAAGTATTTTAAAACAGAAAGTAAGAGGAGATTAATGATAACATTAGGCCAATTTTCCAAAAATTTTCTTCTAAAATTTAATATTTTAAAATTGAATTTAATATAAAAGGAAAAAAAATGAAGTATGATAATTTTTAGGAATTTTGTACAAAACAATAGGAATAATTAGACATAAGAAGAAGTTGGTCATGTTTTAGGGCATGGAATGGCACTCCCAATTGTCACAACACAAGTGCAATTCAAGAGAGACACGTGGCATAGGTGAGATGGGAATACGTGTATTGTAATTATGGAAGGCAGAATAATAAAGCTAATAAGGCAAGCCAAATATCAAATCATCTCATCATCTATTTCACTCTTCTTTCTTCTTAATTAATTTTTAAAAAAAAATGGTAATAACAACAGCCATTACAGACTCCGATGAGGTTCTCCATTCAACTTTTGCTTCCAGATATGTTCGCAGCCCTCTTCCCAGGTTCTTCCTTTTCTTTCTTTCTCTTCTTCGAAATTCAAATAATCAGAAAATTTATTATTCTTTAGATAACCGTTTCTTTGAAAAATTGAAAGGTTAATTATTTTTAATCTTAATTTCGTAATCCTGAAATCTCAACATGAATCCTGTTTGCACCATCAATGGATCTCAATTTCGTCGGATTTTCTCTTCTTATTTCCTTTTTAATGAATAAATTTATCATAAAGAAGAAATATATATATTTTAAGCATAATATATAGTTTGAACTGATATCAAAAGCAAATAATGCAAATGTAATTATGCAGGCAGGTGTACATAGTTTTGACTATGCTCCGAGTGTACATACTTCATACTACTATTCACAACATGCTTAGATGCATTTACTTTCATAATAGGGAGTAATTTGTTGAATTATATGGATATTAAATCATGGTAAACTACAACTAATTCTAATGGAAAAAAACAAAACTACGTATAGTTTGCCATGGAATAAAATAGCAAAGTGGTTCATTAATATGGGATGGGTTGAGTTTTGTTAGATAGTAGTATAATTAAGAAAGTACTTTAATTATATAATCTTGATAAAACATATATGTTGGAGAATTATATGTCATTTAGAATTGTTTATCTAAACTATGAATGCATATTATCAGCTAACCAGTCCATTAATAAAGAATTTTACGGTCCATTAGTCAATTCGTTAAAATCGGTTAACCTATTGCTTCACTCAGATAACTATATTCCATTCTGGCTATTAAAATTATATATTAAGTTATAAACCATGAATTATTAAACTAAAAAAATAAAAAACGCTTATTAATTTGAAGGTTTTAAAATATATTAACTTAAAAATTAAATATAAATATATATTTATATATGAGTAACAAAAAATCTCACTTATATTTAAATCAATTGTATGTGAATATATACGTAATTGGTTAATTTTTTGGTGTCGGTTAATCAACGAAATGAAAAACTATAACATAGGCTATCCATTTCAGTTAATCGATTTTCCTGTTTGGTTTCAATTCCGAAAATTGGTTTTTGGGTTTTCGGTTAATTTATACAACCCTAATTAAAACTAATAAAATATTAATTAGACTATTAAAATTAATTTACTCTTAATATTTCTCTCCTAAATTTTTTATTTTCATATTAAAATTTCAGTTTTTCTTAATTAGTATGGATTAATATAGGATTTTCTTTAAATTGATATTAAATTTCTCTTACTTTAAATAAGGTCAAATAAAAAAAAAAAAAATTATCGGAAGTACTACATTTCCAATACAAAATATCATATAAACAAGAATAAACAAAAAAACAGATGGAGTATGTTTTAAGGACTTAATTAGTATTGAATACTTCAGGGACAGACTCAATAATAATAATGATGATGATGATGATGATGATCTTGATAATAAATGCCTTCTGAATTTTGAAATAGATATTTTATACTAATTATTTTTCATACATTATGTTAGTACGTACCTCCAATTTTTACAATAGAGTTGAACAAGCAAATTACTGGAATTATTTAAATTACAGAGCGAATAAAAATGCATGCATTAACTGTTTGGAAAGCTAGAATTTAATATGATGATGTTTGAGAAAGGAACTAAAATTTGAAATCAATTGTATTTGTAATAATAATGAAGTGATGCTGGTGCTGGTGCTGGTGCAGGTATAAGATGCCAGAGAGGTCAATACCAAAGGAAGCAGCATATCAAGTGATAAATGATGAGTTAATGTTAGATGGGAATCCAAGGCTTAATTTGGCATCCTTTGTTACTACTTGGATGGAGCCTCAATGTAATGATTTAATCATGGCTTCCATTAACAAGAATTATGTTGACATGGATGAGTATCCTGTTACCACTGAGCTCCAGGTTCTTATTTCTTTCTCTATTTACTTCATCTTTTAATCCGGTTTTTAACGTATGTCCTTCTTTACCCTCTGGCAGAATCGGTGCGTCAATATGATAGCTCATCTGTTCCACGCTCCAGTGGGGGATGATGAAACTGCAATCGGAGTGGGGACAGTGGGATCTTCGGAGGCTATAATGCTTGCTGGTTTGGCTCTAAAACGGAAATGGCAGAACAAGAGGAAAGCTGAGGGCAAACCTTTCGATAAACCCAACATTGTTACTGGAGCTAATGTGCAGGTTTAATACTTCCTCTGCTGCTAATTTGTAGCTGCATTTTGCAATTTTTTTTTTTTTCTATGGCTGCATTTCATTGTTTCTACAAGAGCATTATTAATTAGAACTAGTTTGGCCCCAAAAATGGGTACACTACATTTGTTATTTTTGTGACAAGATTGATTTGATAAAAGAGAAATAAATTTCACTTTGGGTTAATACTTATTCATGTGACACGTGGTAAAAATTAAAAAAAAGGAATGGTGCTTGGCTTCGGCATGGCATTTTTGGTGAAGTAATTTGTTAGGTTCAGGCTAATAGGACTAGAGAAGAAACAAAAGTCAAACGGTGATGAGTTTCTTGTTAAGAATAAAGTTTTATAGCGATTCTGTTACTTTTGTAATTAACCCCTAATGTTTGAATTTGTTGATGAAAATGGTTTTCATTTTTTCCATATTGGCTCATGGGGTTAATTTTGCGCAAAATGAACATTCGGTGTAAGTTTAGTTAATCAACTTGGCATTGTGAATCCAATTGGCTCCAAATGAAGTTAGCATAAAAGAAAAAAAAAATTAACATGTGTCAAAAGGCTATCAATCATATGTCAAACACATGTCATTTTAGACCAATTTGATCCAAGATACTCGGTTGAAGGATCAAACAGATAACCGTAGTTCATCTTGGGCTAAATTAACTCCAAGTGCCAAACTGATTATTTATCGAAATGTTAAGAACCAAGCTTGAGAACTAGGATCTGTAAGCTGTATCCAATCGATTAAAGCAACCTTAACTGATATTTCTAATTTGGTGCAGATGCTTTTCCATTTAGAATGTCATGTCATTTGGAGAAATTGATGTGTCCAAATTTGTTACATAGGTATGTTGGGAGAAGTTTGCAAGGTACTTTGAAGTTGAACTGAAGGAGGTGAAGCTAAACGAAGGATACTACGTGATGGATCCTGTGAAAGCAGTTGAGATGGTGGACGAAAATACAATCTGTGTTGCAGCCATTTTAGGATCGACCCTAACCGGAGAGTTCGAAGATGTGAAGCTTCTCAATGAACTTCTCACCAAAAAGAATGAGCAAACTGGCTGGGACACACCAATTCATGTGGATGCTGCTAGCGGTGGTTTCATTGCTCCTTTTCTTTACCCGGAACTCGAATGGGATTTCCGTTTGCCATTGGTGAAGAGCATTAATGTTAGCGGACATAAGTACGGCCTTGTTTATGCAGGTGTCGGTTGGGTTGTGTGGCGGACCAAAGATGACTTGCCAGAAGAGCTCATCTTTCACATTAACTACCTCGGATCTGATCAACCCACTTTCACTCTCAACTTCTCTAAAGGTACACAATTTGAAGAGAAAAGCATTGGCTACCGTTTTTGCGTGTTCCATTCTACTTGTTTAAGTTGGTTGCATATTTCACATTTCTTGCATTGTAGTGTTCAGGTTTGGACTGAAATTACTCTGTTAAGTGCTTCGTTTTGAAAGGGATTTTGGGTCTAATTCATATTTGATTTGGTTGTGGCATTGAATGTGTTTGTTTTTGTAGCATTTTAATTTGTTGACAAGCTAATTTCTTTCCATATTTTGACAGGCTCTAGTCAAATAATCGCTCAATATTATCAGTTTATAAGGCTTGGTTTTCAGGTAAATTGCAATGTGCTGTCATACTATGAGAGAGATACAAATGTTTAGTAATTTAATTTTGCTGGTTAATTTATCTAAATGTTTAAGGGGTAATTAAGGTATCATACTTCCAACTTGGCAACTTGGCAAGCTCATATCCAATATGAATTTTGCGTAAAATTGCAATTTTTGTCAAATTAGTTGAAAATTACGTGTCTCGATCACAAATTGATAGAAACATATCATTTTTGGACACTGAGCTGACCCTACTGCCAAATTGAAGGACCCATTTTATATGCAAAGTATAATTCGAATTTTAAAAGAATCAAATTGACCGTTTATCCAAATTTTACTACATCCCAAGTTTTCCCAAACTGAAAAAACAGCGGATGTGTGAAAATAAAAGCTGAATTTTATTTCTATTTTTCTTATATGTTGACCTTTCACCAGGGATATAAGGAAATCATGGAAAACTGCATGGACAATGCAAGGATACTGAAACAAGGACTGGAGAAAACAGGGCGTTTCGAAATACTCTCCAAGGACATCGGGGTGCCTCTTTTGGCCGTCTCCCTCAAAGACACCAGTAAATACACTGTGTTTGATCTGTCGACCAATTTGAGAAGATTTGGCTGGATTATTCCGGCTTACACAATGCCTGCAGATGCTGAACACGTTGCTGTGCTTCGGGTGGTTGTGAGGGAGGATTTCAGCCGAGGTCTGGCGGAAAGACTTGTTTCAAACATCGAGCAAGTTCTGAAGGAAATGGACTCACTACCTAGTCATGTTTCAACCAAAACTGTTGCTGTTGCTAAAGAGAGTAATGAAGGGAAGAAGGTCCTTAAAAAGAGCGAGAGGGAAATACAAGAAGAGATCACTCGGCACTGGAGGCAAATCGTATCTGGGAAGAGAACTGGAGTCTGCTAGGCATCTGAAAGATTTGCAATAACTATCAAGATCTGTCAGTTGTAAGTTTGATGCCATTGGCAGTCTGTGAGGATTGGGTAGCCAAATGGCGGAATATGTGACATCTATACTAGTATAAAAGCTGTGGTGTGACCATTTTATATCTTTTATTTTCTGAACCTCCCAAGAATGGAGAGCTGTTCTCATAAAAACACAGCAGGGTCCGGTTTCGGGTTTGGGTTCATTTTTGCTTCTTTTCTTATGAAATCACAATCTCAAGATGTTTCATGATGATTCTAGTCCACTAATTTCATGCGGGACTGCAGTCTATTTGTGTTCTAATTTCTTCCCATCTTCATATCTAAGCAGTTTCAGGAGTAAATATGTTACATGTGATATATGTACAGGGCACTGAATAACAGTTTATATTTTATAGGTGAAGTTCAATGGAGTTTCAAGAAGAGGATTAATATCAATGGAGATTAAACATGTTGAGTTTCCAACTTAAAGATTATAGGCAGGGCATACTTAGACTTTATATGCTGATTTTAAAGTAACTTACAAAAGAGCAAGTGGGTAACTCAAATTAGCGTCTTAAACACACTTATTAGAATAATAAACAACTCTTCAAAAGTGCATCATCAACACTAAGAAAGTAAGAAAAGTACTTTACAGATAGACTGATTTCACAAGTAAGAGACTAGCCACAGAGCTGAAGAATGATTCTAACAATTCAACAGAGGCCTGAAGATACAATCACGGTGAAACAAATATCATCAAACTAGCCTCTTTTAAATGTGACAGAAATTCTCATAATGGAAGCTCATCTTGCAGTAGAATCTCGTAAATATCTGTCCTCAAATTCAGTTCTTTATCTCGCATTACTTCTTGGAGATCAGAGAGCTCTTTTGCAGACAAGATGGAATTCAATTTTAAGAAACCATCCAGCCATAATTTTTTGGACCTGCAAAATTAGTTTAAAAAAAGAAAAAAAGTAATTATGATTCTAGAGAGAAGTTAATCCTCATTGTATTCCAACAGGCTAATGTCTAGTTCCAAAGTCAATTAAAATTTTAAATGTAAATATCTAATGAACCGTCAAGGGACCTCATTTTCTACTGCTTCCAGTTTAGTGACCAGAGCTCATTCACTAAAAACAGCAACAGTAGCTTCACAAAAACCTATGCAACTCAAAAGTTTTCCATTTCTAAGGCTTCACTAACAAAAAAAACCAAAGAGTATAATGATTCAATTTGAAACTCTTCATATTCCTGAAGAACTCATTCTTTTCATTTCCGTTATTTCTTCCTACCATAAGCTTTGTAATCCATGAAACTTTTCACAAGCCAAAAACAATACAGTTCGTTTTATTTCTTGCCCTAGTCAGCTGTAACTCAATTTCAGAAACACTACACTTCTTTTGCATCATGAAATTTGCCCACCACAAAATACGAAGACTAATGCTTAAGTTGTCCAATGGCATGTTACTATAACTGCGAATCATTTAGGAATTAGCTCTTTGTTGACTTCTTAAGTAAATCGACATTAGAAATTGAACGAAATTCATTCAATAACTTAGCACATATTGGCTGGCTTCTTAGGTTAATTCAGTTACCAAAAGTTTTCAGGGTGAAAATATGTTCACATTCATAACCTTGACAAATTCTTACCACGGACAGGCATGAATAGCTCGGAAGAAGATACGCCGGGCAGCAATTGGATTTTGCTCAACATCAATTTCATAAGCAATGTATAAGCGCCAGAGTATGACTGAATTGTGCAAGTTCTCATTAGCCAATGCTCTTTCAAACAATCCATGGATTCTGTGCTGTGACCCTTCACTACTCATCTCAAATGCCAACATGAAAATCCAAACACTAATAGAAGGTTTCCTGAGAATTCCAAAGTATTATCATCCCATTTAAACAGCACTACATATATAAGCAACAACATATCCAAGCAATTGTCTTACTTCTGACAGTAATCATCAAACACACATCGCAATGTGTTGGGTGTCCTATAAAGATGGCTGATCTCCACTAAGGCCTTCAAAACTTCAGAACTGCAAGGATATAATTGCAGGCCCTGCAAGATGGACTCCCATAGTTTTGATGAGCTTGATTGCTTATGATGTCTGAAAAGCATCTTTAAATAGTAGTTAAATAAAAATTCAAGCTGGTAACTGTGCCGCCTTCTTTCTGCATGTTACAGACAGAACATGAGTCAGAATGTTTCCTTTAATTTTTACACTTCTAATATGTTTGGCAAGAACAAGCACAAAGACAAATGATGGCCGTGAAACTCATAAATCCCACTAATAATTTTATTTAAGTCGATCCATTGGATCCTTTTTGTCAACTGAAAACCTTTCTTCACCGAAAAATGAAAGGCATGGGAAAACAAAAGGTAACAGAAAATTAAAATGTAGCCAACCTGGAAGCACCATAGTAAAAGCTTCATCTAACACTTCAATACCCGCTGCCCAACCAGTTGTCAACTCTTCAAATAAAGCTGCCGAACAAGTCAAAGCAACAGATTGATCATTTATAACACCACGCATCCATCCTGATTGTACTGTCTTAAGTTTTTCTTTAAATCCTTGGTGTGCTTTCAGCAACTGCGGGCTCGATGGTTTGCATTCAAATGGATGATACTTTGCTCCACTTCCTAAGCAGGCCAAAATATGCAAAGTGCGACATGATGATTCTTGAGCATTGCCAAGACGATTTGCAAGTTCAACCTCCGCATACCAGAAATATAAAAGAGGAGCATCAGGTTGTAAATGCTGCAGAAAATACATAGAAGTCAAGGCACAAAATGAATTTGGAAATCAAAATCAAGACTCAAATAAAGGGCTCAAAGTCAAGAAGGTCTGATTTCAAATATCTACACATGCTATCAGTCATCAACAATAAACACACAAGCAGAATATGCCCAAGAAAGGAAAAAAAAAAAGAAGAAGAAGAAAAAGCTCTAGCCAAACGACAAGATCAGTAAGGATGACCAGTAAAGTTTATTAGAAAATTGAAGAACAAATCTACTGTAAGGTATATAAGCAGAAACCAAGGAATATGAAAGCTGATGCAGACAGCAGTGAGCTCAAAGATATACAAGTTTAAAGACATGGTTATTCAGAACCTGTCCAAATTTCAAAATAGATTTTACTTGAGACATTGAATAGTTTTAAGCCTTGCTTGTCATTCGATGTTTATTCAAGCAAACAAGGAGCTGGTTCATCATGTAAAAACCGTAGAACTTTTGAGGTATTTTAGTCAAGTTTGCCCTTTCGGAACAGGCTGGCTCGAATATCAGGTCTTATAGAGTTTGATAGTTAGACTTTTAATGTTGAGTCCTAACAAGTCCAAAGTAGGCTCTAGTTATAATTTGAAAATTCCACTGTTACGTATCCATGAAATCAGTTAATTAATATTAGTTTTTGTTTCTCTGTGTCCTAAGTTATCTTCCTACGTGTCGTATTCCTGTGTCCTAGTTCTGTAAGTTGCTATTGAAACTGCCTGGAACTTTTGGAAACTGTTTTAGACAGCAGTTACAAGTAGTAACTGTCTTGAACAGCAACAGTCCCCTGTGTCCTATTTATGTTGCAAGAAATAAAGATAAGAGCAAGAAAGTATTTTTCAGCAAATTAGTTTCAAGAGATTGAAGGGTTCTCTCCAGAAAAACCCTTAACTTCAAGAGATAGAATTCTCTCTAAACCAGCCCTTACCATAAATCAGAAGTTCAAACCAACCAGAAAATTAACCCATCCCATAGCTGGTTCTTAGGGCCATAACATGCACACGAAAGATTTATATTTCTTTCGACCATATATGCATATCCTGTAGAACTTTTCTTCCCAACAGAGTTGATGATGGACTAGAGAGATTGGTGTAGCATTGGGCTGTATTATGCAATTCAACTCTAGATGTGATGCT
Organism: Euphorbia tirucalli; assembly: GCA_039660915.1. Classification (NCBI taxonomy): domain Eukaryota; kingdom Viridiplantae; phylum Streptophyta; class Magnoliopsida; order Malpighiales; family Euphorbiaceae; genus Euphorbia; species Euphorbia tirucalli. The sequence continues at coordinate 18,641,471 of CM077634.1, read as the reverse complement.
ATGGAAACCTTCCGTTTGATCCCCAAGTATTTCTAGCATGAACAATAAGTCAAATTATAGTAATGCCTTCAGCTTCTCAAATATAAAAGTACTACAAATTCATGCAGCTACAAGAGGTCAACGTTTCAATCTGGTTTCATTCCGTACACAGTGCCTCAGTTTCCAAATCCATAAACCTCGAATGTCATCCTCAGAAAATCATATTTTTGTTTTCTTGTTATTGAAAAAATAAAAATACAAGAGCCAACTAAGGTTCAGTGATAAATATAAGAAGAAGATAACATATATAAGAAGTTGAGAAACACTGCCATGCTCACCAAGAAAATTAATGAACAACTAAGTATGAGTTTGAAGCTACCTTCCATCTACAACAGGAACAATATGCAACAGAAAGCACTGACAGACAAATAATCTTGAAAGAAACACTCCAGTGAAGTAAGGTTTGGTCCTCCAATTTTTTTGGTCCTCCAATTTTTTTTAAGTGGATATATAAACAGACACACAAAGACATTCATGAGTCTCACCAAAGTTGAGCCCTTAAATTAACCTAGGAGGATCATTTTTGAGAAAACATATAGATTTACCTTCGGAAGCCCTTCTAATGACAACAAGGCCATGTCAAAGACTCTTCTCGCATGATCAATGTTACCAGAAGCAGCTTCTCGTTTTGCATAAACTCCACAGAGTAATAGATCCTATTACACAAAAAAATTGTATCATAAATCATAGAAAATCCATACATGTCTGGTATTTTAAGAGAGCACAGATTCCCTTGGATAGAAAAATCCAAAAATATCTGATATTTTCACAAGACAAGAACTCAGATATTATTCTCTTTGAAACACCTTAGCAGTTTATCCCTCATTCAGCTACCAATACCTGACACTTGAACAAATTTGATGCAACTTGACCTAGACCCGTGTTAGTAGTAGTTAGGAATTATATGAAACGTTTAGGAATATCCCTATAAAAGCCTAAAATTTGGTCTTCATTTGCATCCTGTTTTTGTTCATTACATTAATCTATTCTCAATCCTTTTTAGTTAATGAGCTAATTGGTCATTGAACTTAGAAAAGCAAAATGTTTTTGAAATGTTCTTTTTTTTTTTCACCTTACTACTTTTTGCAACTATAGAACTTAAACAGGCTACCTTGGCACCATGAAAGGCAGAGTGTGATTCAATACAGGTATCTTCCTTTACTACGTAACTCCATATCAACCTAAATTTAACCCTCCCCTTGTAACTCCAATGTGCTTCATTTCATTTGTAATTTACACATTAGTAAGTGTACAATAGACATGTCTAAAGCAACTTCATCACCCTTGAAATCAATCTTTAAATGGATGGTACTATCAACCCTCAAAGTTGACCTTAAATTAGTCATTTCCCCACCACTTAAAATTTACAAACAAACATTTCATTTCCTCATTTCAAAAAAAAAATTCTTTCTAAGTAAACAATGTTGCTTAAACATAAGTAACTTCATTGAATTGGTAAATATGTAGCTTGGAATTTTTTTTCCCCCTTTCTAATGACATCTAAGAATATATATATATATATTCCACATCTTGATGTAAAAGAAAGAAAACTGAATACCATGGAAATGGAATAACAAATCATGAGCTCTTGTAACTGAAAAATCTGCATACCTGTCTGTCAGTTTTTAAGAGGGACTTAGCCAGAGATCGACATGGAGTAGAAGAATGAACTCTTGTAACAGAAAAATCTTCAGCAACAAGCGCTGCCTCTTCCAATATGTGATTACGTGGAAAAGCAGTCAAACAGAGTAAGATAGCATTACGAAGAAACTTCATGAAATCAATTCGCTTAGAATCGTCACCAGCATTGCCCAAAAGTGAGATCATACTATTTCTAGAACCCAAATTGCATGCTATAGAATCTGGCAACATTTCTAGGCTAAGGATTTTCTCAGCATAACTTGAACTGTTGGTGCAAATCCTAGAATAAGAGAGAGAGATTAATTTATCTGATAAATAAAATCATCAATGGAAATTACAAACAAAAAGCATGACCACTGCAACCCATAACGCACAAATATCTAATTCTTTCTTTTCTTAAAGTTGACTAGATGACAAATGACAAATAATCATATGAAGTTGAAAGGAATTAATTGTGGATGTGAGCACGACATATACACAAGGGATCATGTGGGTCAAATTTCATTTTCATATGAACCAAAACACAGCTGCTTATATGGTTTACATGGTCTCTTAAGACATTTCATTTACAAAAATTTAGTTACTAATATATCTCTAGCTCTCACCTCATAAGTAAATCACCAGCATCTGAAAAGACTGAAGCACTTGGCTATACATCTAACAAAATGCCTTAGTTCTTAAAGACTGGATCATCCAAAAGATAACAGTACTTAGCTATGAAATATGCTAGGGGACATCAGATGAGGAGTGTGAAGGAATTATTTATTGGATCTACATCATGGTGAGAGCTTCATTGTGTAACAGAAATGGGGTTGTCTATAAGTAAAGTCAAGAAAAGTCAACCTTGAAATCCACAGCCTAGTTAGAAGGTTCTTGAGTCAAGGAGGACAGAAACTAATTGTACACCTCACTATTAGTTATATTGACAGCTTTTGGCCCGTAAATGTTGGCAACACCTAAAACATTAAATGAAATCACAAAGAGGTTTGCTGAAATTAAAATATAGATCTAACTAGCGAGCATGAAAGTTTAAATAATGTTATTGAATGCATCGAGTTAAAATCAGTATCACTAATCAAATTGCATAACCATCACAAAACAGTATGGAGACAATAAGATCTAACCTTATCCACCAAAAAGTGTGTATGGGGCTCCTGAGAGTTTGGTTTTGAGATTGAGCCTATATTATTAACTGTGAAAACAAACTCTTCTTAACAGTGGTGGCTGTGAGTTTAAGAGTTTGGAGCAAGATGTTATGTTTCAAACATATTGAAATTTAGTTCAAAGGCTAAAGAGGGAAAAACACATGAGAAATGGTGGCTAAAAATGGAAGAGTGAGGATCCTGGATATTTCTAAATGGAAAGCAGCAACCAACATATATACTAAACATAGTCATTATATACATTTCTTAAATTGGTAACAGTTCAATAAAGGGGATTACCCATGCATTTTGCCCATTATATGCAGAGCAGTAAAAGAAGGTTAAAAAAATCCAGCTATTATTCGAAACCACAGAAGAAACTTAAAGTGGGAAATCAAGCAACAGCATGAAGTAATCAACATGCACTGGAAAGGCTGTATCATGAATAATGAGATGGAAAAGAAATCCTATAGGAGACATGGTTGGCATCAAAGCCTATCAAGAAGGGTTAACAAGAGAGTGTCTCTTCTTCAAGCAGCCCACAGGCCACAACAATAAGTCCATCAAAATTTCATAAATGATCATATTTGTTAAAATTTAATTCTTAAAAATGCCACTAATTTCAAAATTATGTTCATCCATAGCTTGGCAAACATCTTCTATCAGTTTCTCCAAATAACTAATGAAAAGCATACTAGTCTAAGCAAGAAGAAAAAAGGGGACTATTTCATAAGCTACATGCTAATGGCCATTTTATAACAGAAACTTTATTCATCTACACGAGGGGAAAGAAAAAGAAATAGAAGAGATCTCCGCTAAATTCACATATAATGGTTATTTGAACCTAACTCACAAATCCTCAATAGGTTTGGTTCATAAAGCTAAAAAAGTTCAATAGAACTGAATGTTTCATGTTTGATTTTTCTTGCTTATTTTCCAATTTATCATGTCCATCAAACCAGTGATTGACATCAGAATGAGACATGAGTCGCACACAATCTGTATACAATACAACTGAAGCCAACAATATTTACATTGAATAAGTGCAAAGATGACTGCCAAGGCAATTAGATCAAACCGCTTACCACTGGGACATGTCCCCACCAAAGAACTCAATAAACTGAGATATGAGTGAAAAACGGCCTTCTTCTGAACTCAGTGAAAAAAGGTATTCACTGATATCTTCAAATAATATGACACTCAAAAATTGGTCATCACCTTCTCCATCTGGTGTACCAACATTCTCAGAGTTCCTCTCTGTTAATCAGTTTGTGTTCATAATGAGTGATCATCAACACTTAAAACAGCAATTACAAATAAACTACAATAACAGCTCGACAATGTTTAGGTGTTACTAGAACAGCAATAGTAAATACAAAATTGACAGTGTTTAGATGTAAATACACCTGAATAGAGAAATGTGCTACACATATACAATAGTAAAGGAGAGAGACACACCAGATTTTCCACGTACAGGCATCCATTGTTTACAATCTCGCAAAGACTCTTCTTCAGACCATTTAAGCCAGGTTGAAGTGTCTTTAACCTCGCTGCTAGGTGCAGCATCCACATCAATGCCAAGTTGTTTAAGCAGTGCTTCAGTATCATCTTCCTGCCTGTTATCTTCACTATGAGATTCATCGGAATCCTCTAAGGCTGCATTGTTGATGATTACATTTGCTTGGTTTTCATCAGTTTCCATGCGTTTGGATAGTGGTTCTGACCAGCCAGTCCAACCACCTTTATCTTCATCATGTGCAACCTCCTCTTTCATGGTACTTTGCCTGTTCTGTTCCTCTTTCTCCAACCATGAAGACCAACCTATAGCCCCTTCCTCTCCAATTCTTGGACCATTACAGCTCCAAAAGTGCTCAAACAATCTCAGTTTACCGTGCTCACTAAGGCATAATGAAGGACAAAACAAACTAAATTCAATTTCGGCCTGAAATAAAGCAGTGGCCAACTCCTTGTAACCAGCATGCCACTCAAACCTACAAAGACTAAGAAAAACATCAACTAGACCAAGTTCTAGCTGAACTGCGGTGGGATCCAGGGACAAAGGTTTGGCATTTTCATAAACCTGAAAAAGAAATTTGCAAGAAAGGAGAATAAGATGACTATGCATATTACTGTTGTAATATATTCAACAGGAATCCATGTCAGGTAAATGAAGGGATCATGCAGTTCCATGGAAATTATAAAAATCATAAGATCTTTAGAGAAAATTCCCAGTAGTTCTTTCGATGAAGGTATTATTTTCAGCAGAATATCCAATAAATTCCATTGTATGGTAAAATTATGTAATCTTAGTAATTTGGATTTAAAATATGATTTTAGTCGTACAACTCAGAAGACCCCAAAATGTACGATATGTTCAGACATGAAATAAGAAGGTAACAACAGGTAGCATCATAAAATTCAAAGAAGACGCAATATGTCATCTCTGAAGCAAGAAAGGCCTTAAATTTCAAGCCAGTGTCTTATGGAAATACAAGAAGATAATTCAATTAGAACCTGCCTAAACTGCTTGCTCGATGCAGTAGATAGAGCTTGGATTGCATGTGCATACATTTTTCTGACATCTGAAACCTTAAATCTAGAGAACTCCCCTTGAAAAACACGCAAATACTCTTTCCATAACTTGGCACTGCCCGGATGACCCATAAGCACCTTTTCCCATCTGGCAATTAGCACATCAGAGGTGTCCCTTCTCTGATAAGCCTTCAGAAGATAAAGCAGCAGTTCCTCGTTGTCAGGATTAAGTTCAACAGCTTTTTCCAATATGCTAATCTTCTTCTCAAGCATCTGCAAGCGAGCACCTTTCTGAGATATCTTATTTGCAACCTTATCCTGAAACTCTGCAAAATCCATCCATACTTTTTCATCATGAGCATGTTCCCTTGTTAATTTGTTAAACTCCCGTGTCTTGCGCAGCACCTCATCTTCCCAGGATTCTTCTACAAGTGAAGATCCTGAGACTGAACCATGATCAACACCTTCTCCAGAAATTCGGGTGTCAGACAATGGTATAAAATCATCTGAAGCAATGGCCAAATGCTGCTCGGGAGCAAGAAGCCTAAGGCGCTTTAAGTTCTTATTGCTTTCTACTGCTGCATACTTTGCAGACCAGTAACGACCATTTGATTTCAGCTTCATATCCAAAGAATCGACATCACCGTCACGATCCAATACAGAATTCTTCTGATTCGACCGGTACAGACCATGAAAATTCTGGAGAGCTAGTTCTGTAGAGATATATGGTTTATAGCGGGGAACATTCATCCTACAATAAAGCAGGAAGAACAAAATAGAATGTATCACCATTAATTGAAAATAAAAAAGCTATACTGGAGTAACAAAATGTGGCTGAATTTACCTGTAAAGAGAGCCATATACCAGATTATCAGCATCTCCATGGGAATCAAAGTAATAATCCTTAGATGATTTGTTATGGGAATCGACCGAAACCCTAAAATTCGACTTCCTGGAGCCAACCTGAGCTTCAGAATTGTCATCAACGGATCTCTTCCTCCTTTTCTTCCTTGCCTTGTCGCGTTTTTCCTTTCTCTTCTTCTTCTTTCTTTCATTACCACAGTATACATCAACTTCAGAATCGGAATACTGTTCTTCTAGTTCATTATCTTCCTCTTCCTCCAGTAACTGATAGGAAGCGGATGATGATGGAGGATTCAATTCAGGCCTCCGCGAATTGGATTCTTCTTCTTGTTCTTCTTCTTCTCGGTCCGATTCCGTCTGAGTTTGAGCTCTCTGGAGAGAGAGAACAGAATCGTCTATGACGGAGAGATTGGTGGTGAAGCTGGTATTGCAAAGCCATTCGGGATTAGGAGCGGTGATAGTGGAAGCGGCGGTGCCCGTGGTGCTTGGGCCAGTACCTGCTGAAACAGCAAACAAAGGGAACAAAGAGGTTTTTGCAGCTGCTGCTGCTGCTTCTTCTTTCTCCATTTCGCAAAACGAAAATCACTGGCTTTTTGGTGGGAAGTTGACAAACCAATCTGTTTGATCTGCGGTCGAACCGGTTTAATTTGGCAATTACGGTATTGGAGAAATTACCAACGTGAATTTTTTTTTTTTTTTGGCAAAATGTATCTGGAGCCCCCGTCTTTCACCACAATCGTAATTAGTTTTTTAATCAATTTTTTAAATATATTGATTATCTAATCTTACCATTTTAATATTATTAAAATTCTATCTATTTTTTTGTGTGTATAAACTTTATTCAATGGCAGAACTGTAACAAATACTTCCAAATAATTTAAAAATTGTTGGAAATTTGACATATATATTGGATTATATACTAGTGACTATTTGTCAACTTTGAACCAAATTATATTATGGAAAGGAAGCGTATTACATCAAATGATTAGTATCATTGTATAGTACGTAACGTGAGCTTTCCAACGGTCTATAATTTACCCAAAACGGACAAGTAGTGAATGAGAAATTGTTGCTCAAAGTTAGCCTAATGAAATAGAATATATGGATAAATTTTTGTTCAAGTTAACTTATTCTACATGGGAAAATAACAAAGGGGAAAATGTGTTTATATTGAAACACACTTTTGTAAGGTGTTAACTTGTATAAGCCAAAAAACTCTCTCTTGCACGGGCAGGGGGTGCAAATCCTAGCCCCAAGCCTTCAAAGACTTAATGCGCACCCGCAAAACGTGAGCGTCGCGAATGCTGGTCCAATCGCCAACTATTTGTTCTTTCCGGTTATTGTTTGTCTTGCAGAGTTGAGTTCACTTTTGAGAGCTGTTGTATCCTAGGAGACAAATCGCCAACTATAGGCAGATAATTGTCTTAAGAAGACTGCAATTTCAGGCCTCGGCTCTATTGCTTATTTGGTTGTTAAGATTGAAAAGTATTTTGGTCTTATTTGTGTTCTTAAATTTATTTCATTTCCAGTTTCTTGTAATCTGCAATTTACTTATATAAATTGTATTTGTGTTTATTGTTTCTAATTAGAAACTGTGAAATGGACGCTTCAATTAAGTTATTTTCTTACATATGTAATTTTTTGAAATTGTGTTACGTGCTAAAATTTTATTGATCATACCACTTAATAGATTATTTTACACATATGTAAAATAAAATCAAGTTTAAAACGAATAATTTTTTTTTTTATAAACAAATCAAATTCATTAAGCCTGCCGGCCAGAAGAATCACAAAAAATGAGATCCCATACATGGGAAGGACAATCCTCCATAAGAACTAAAAGAGCTGACAAATCCTTTGCCTAGGCAGCCAGCTCATGGGCCACTCTGTTCCCTGATCTAAACACAAAAGCAAAACTGCAACACGAAAAAGACTGACTCAAAATGTGAGCATCCCACAGAAAATTTAACGCTGATTGAGGAAACTCCTTCCGCAACAGAGCATCAACAAGAAGTTTCGCATCCGACTCAATACAAATAGAACTGAAGCAACAGTCATAAGCTAGAGATAGGCCAGCTAAGATTGCCTGAAGTTCAACTTCCTCAATAGACGAACAAGGATAAATGGGGATACCTACTGAAACCAGAACCTGTCCCAAAGAGTCCCTAGCTATCAACCCTACCCTGCATGCAGCACCAGATTCCCCCCAAGATGTATCACAATTGATTTTAATGACGCCACTCAGGGGAGATGACCATTGCTTTGCTGGGCCAAGGGGAGAGGCACTAGGGGAGACGTCGCCACCAAGAGTACTAGGACCAATAGAGACAACAGTATTCTATTCCTGAAGAAGAGAGTAAGCCTTCGCCACAATAAGCTCTAGATGTTGCTCGACGTTATCATGCACCTTCTTGTTCCGACTATGCCACAACCACCAGAGAACAGAAGCAAACCGCAGGAAATTAGAAGGGGAAAGAACTGACCTTACTTGAGTGAACCAGTCAAACACATCCTTAGCCACCACCTTATCCGAACAAATCGGCAACTCAGCCCTCTACCAAACTTTCTTTGCAACCATACAGCTCTTAAAAATATGGATTAAATCCTCAGAGAAATATCTACAATATCTACACCTGCAATCCAAACTCAGACCACGACCCAACAGAGTGCTAAAGCAGGGGAGAATTCCTTTCAGCAATTTCCAAAGAAAATGAGTAATTTTTGCAGGAATTTTGAGAGCCCATAGGCCTTGCCAAAACTCACCTTAGGCATCGAATTTGAGGCTCTGTTCACCACTGCAGACCTGTAATTTTCTGCAATAAAATATCCACTTTTCACCATGTACAAACCAGACCTGGAGTCAGCCTAAAAAAATTCATCCAGCGGTCTACAAAAACTCAGCTTTATCTTAAGGATGGCGTCTCTTTCTTGAGGAACAAAACAAGAACTAAGAAGCTCCCGGTTCCACTGGTTGTTATCCGGTGAAATCAGCTCACTAACCAAGCTCGGCCGGGGAGAGAGAAGGGCAATGAAAGGTTTTTTACAGTTTAAACCCGGAACCCAATTATCATCCCAAATGTTCACCGAGTTTCCATCTCCAATCCGCCGCATAATACCTTTTTGAATAATAGAGCGTGCCTCTAAAACACCATGCCAAAAGAAGCTGATGTTGGTTGAAGGGAACACCGTAAATAAACTGGTATGAGGGAAGTATTTTGCTGCCAAGACACGGGAGCACAAGGAATGAGGATTCTTAATTATTCGCCAACATTGCTTGGCTAAAAGAGCCAAATTGAAAGACTGTAACCATCTGAAGCCTAAGCCTCATCCCTCTTTGATTTGCAGAGAACATCCCATGAAAGCCAGTATATCGGCCTATTACCCTCTGTCGCTCCCCACCAATACCTGCTAATTATTCCTTGAATTTCAGCACAAAGAGAATCAGGGAGAAGGAAACAGGACATTATGTATTGAGGGATAGCTTGGGCAATGGCTTTTATCAAGACCTCTTTACCTTTTAACGGCCCCATCATGTCGATCCTACGCCTATCCCCTTCTCTTCTGTTGCAGAGGCGGATTAGGGTTTTTTCCAGCCTTTTTGGATTGTCGCTGGCTAGCTTGCAATTGCACCTTAGTTAGCAGATGGACCAGCGGTTGGAATCGCTGTGGCAGCGTTTTTCTTTGACAGAGGAAGAGGAGAGACCGATTGATTTGAAGGTGGAACCGGGAGGGGCGGCGAAGAAACAGACGCTGATTGGATGAATCCTCTCTTCATGGCCGTTGAATCTCTGGTCGATGGCTAATGCTTTTGCCGCCATCTGGAAAACAGGTAAGGGCTTTAAGATTGATGAATGTGGGAATGGGCTTTTTGCGGTGGAATTCCAATCTGCTAGGGATATGGAAAGGGTTCTCAGTGAAGCCCCATGGCATTATGACAGTAATCTTGTGATATTATCGAAACCGGAGGGGATTGAACAATTAACTGAATTGCGATAAATTTATGTGACTTATGGGTTAGGATTTGCAATTTACCAGTCAATTGTAGGGATAGAGATTCCATTATAAAGGTGGCTAACAGATTGGGGGAGGTTAAGAAGATTGATGCGGTTGACAGTGGAAGGTGGGCTAAATATGTCCACGTTAGGATTACAGTTGATATTTCTGCCCCATTGAAACGAGGAGTATAGATTAAAGGGAGCCAAGAACAGGCAATTTGGGTTTACTTCCAATATGAAAAATTGCCAAATTTTTGCTATAATTGTGGGGTTCTAGGACACGTTCATGAGGATTGCCCAGCAGGAAAAGAGGACAATGAAAATGAGGAGTGGCCCTATACACCAGAATTAAGAGCATCACCCCTGAAATTGCGCACCTTCAGCTATGGTATCAATGAAAAATCGAGGGGCTTTAAAACTCAGTCAAGTGACAGTGAATCATCCTCGAAACATCCTTCTACCAACTGAAAATTGTTTGATGTTGAGATGGATGAAGAGGTTTATAGTAGCAGGGAACAATCAGTCCAGGCAAATCCTCACGTTGCTACAATGGCTACGGCAGAACAGGGGAAGGGGAGGTCTCGGACTGAGGTTGAGAATGCTAGCTATCAGGAATATGATGGTCAGACCGAAGCAGGAGGGATTACTGATCAACCGGATATGGGGGAAGGGTACAGGACTGAAAATCCTAGTAAGCAGGAGGGGACTTGTGTACACCAGAAAACTGATACGTATAAGCGGGCAGCAAGGAAGAATCAACGGAATACCACCTTTAATAGTGAAAAGGCTCTGAGTACTGGAGTAAAGGCTGGGCTGAAGAAGAATCATAAAAGGAGTGCAGCAGCGGCGGAAATGGATATTGACAATACGGAAGAAGGTAGCAGAAAAAAGTTAGTCACCTCGCTTTACCAGAGGGTGGAGACCGATGATCGGTCCCACCCTACACAATGAAAATCCTAAGTTGGAATGTTCAGGGAATGGGCAATCCCTGGACATTCCGGTCCCTCAGGAAGTTAATGAGGGAGTATTGCCCGGACATGGTGTTTTTTATGGAAAGTAGGATGGAAAAGAATGAATGTGGTGTTCCTTGCTGCTATAAACCTCTTTATCCATCTCAACATCAAACAGTTTTCGATTGGTAGAAGGATGTTTCGAGGATGATTCACTGTCACTTGACTGAGTTTTAAAGCCCCTCGATTTTTCATTGATACCATAGCTGAAGGTTCGCAATTTCAGGGGTGATGCTCGTAATGCTAGTGTATAGGGCCACTCCTCATTTTCATTGTCCTCTTTTCCTACTGTGCAATCCTCATGAACGTGTCCTAGAACCCCACAATTATAGCAAAAATTTGGCAATTTTTCATATTGGAAGTAAACCCAAATTGCCTGTTCTTGGCTCCCTTTAATCCACACTCCTCGTTTCAGTGGGGTAGAAATATCAACTGTAATCCAAACACGGACATATTTAGCCCACCTTCCAATGTCAGCCGCATCAATCTTCTTAACCTCCCCCAATCTGGTAGCCACCTTCATAATGGAATCTCTATCCCTACAATTGAGTGGTAAATTGCAAATCCTAACCCATAAGTCACATAAATTCATCTGCAATTCAGTTAATTGTTCAATCCCCTCCGGTTTCGATAATATCACAAGATTACGGTCATAATGCCATGGGGCTTCACTGAGAACCCTTTCCATATCCCTGGCAGATTAGAATTCCACCGCAAAAAGCCCATTCCACATTCATCAATCTTAAAGCCCTTACCTGTTTTCCAGATGGCGGCAAAAGCATTGGCCATCGACCTGAGATTCAACGGCCGTGAAGAGAGGATTCGTCCAATCAGCGTCTGTTTCTTCGCCACCCCTCCCGGTTCCACCTTCAGATCAATCAGTCTCTCCTCTTCCTCTGTCAAGGAAAAACGCTGCCACGGCGATTCCAACCGCTGGTCCATCTGCTAACTAAGGTGCAATTGCAAGCTAGCCGATGGCAATCCAAAAAGGCCGGAAAAAACCCTAATCCGCCTCTGCAACCGAAGAGAGGGGGATCGGCGCAGGATCCGCACGAATAATATTAAAATGTAAAGATCATACCTACAAAGTATTAAAAAAATTAATTAAGCAATCAATTATGATTTCGGTGAAATATTAGGCATCGTGCTTTGTTTTTTTTATCCGTAAAAATAACTGTTATCTAATTATTCAAATTTTATCATATAATTCTATTATTTCTATAATATTTTCTCTAAAATACTTTATTTTCTAAATTTTCTTATTCAAATCACCAATTTTTTTTCACCTTGTCATCTTCTTCAAACCAATTGCTTTTCCTTTCTTTTCTCTTATCTTTTCTTATCTTGTCTTTATTATTATTTCTTTATTTTATTTTTATTCTTTTTTTTTTTTTTTCTTTCAATGACTTTCTGCATTTTGTTGCCTATGAAATCTTTATAAAACTTTCATAAAACCTTTCTAAAGTATTTTTGGGACTGATTGCATATCATATTTAAATTTTTATATTTATATATCTTTTAAACCAATTTTTGCATTTTCATTGGCTTATAAGCAAATCATCCAAATAATAAGAATATACATGCAAGAAGAACAGCATAAAACGTAATCAAAAATTGGGCAAAAAAAATTTTTTATCACAATTCCAAATAGTTAAATCCAGGAAAAAAAAATTTACACAACTTTTACTATGATTTCACAATATTTTATGTTAATCACATGGTTTCAAATAAGGCAAAAAATTTTGAAAATATTTAACAAATGTTTGATGTTTAATGTTTAATGTTGAAAGTATTAGTTTAGCTTAACTAATAATCTCGAATTTTGGAAATACATTTGCGTTAAACCATGACATGTTTCAATTAAGTAAGTCTGTCAGCACACAAGATATCCTTTTAAACCACACCACACCCAGATTAATCCTTACAAGAGAATTAAGTAAAACTACAAAAGCAATAAAGATTTTGCTGGGATTCGTCATGGGGAAACCGACCGACAAAAGTGCGGAAACACGCGTCGATTTCCTCGAATTCGGGTCCCGGGAGCTTAAGTAGTGAAAATCAAAAACAAAACACAAAGGAGGAGTATAAAAGTCTTACCAAGATATCTCGTAAGAGATAGAAGAAAACTGCAGAAATCAAGGATAGATTTCCTCTACCGATGCGTACACGAACGGCTCTCGGACTGAAACCCGTGCTAGCGACTCGGAAAATTCAAGAAGAGAGGGAGAGAGGGCAGCCAAGAGAACTAGTTAGAGTGAATTGGTAGAATGATATTTATTCTTATATCTCTCACCAAAGAAGAGGCAAAATATCCAAGGAAGCAAAGTCCTACTTTGCTAACCAAAAGTCCACCATGACTCACCCATTTGATCATTACCTTTTGTCCAACAATGACTCACTCTTCTCATCTTAAATATTCATCATTCTTGCCTTAAACCCACCATAAATATCGGCCAATACATGATGAATAAGTCGGCTTACCATTTCAAGCCCTAGCCCACTTTAATTCTTTGATTTTAACTAGTCGAATTAAGTGTTACACCTCTAGCTATCAGTAAACAACCTCAATGGCTAATGGAGGGGCTAGGATTTTCCGTTAGTGGGTGGAAATATTTAAAGTTTTATAAATTTTGTTTTTGATACGTATTCTTTCTACTTTTTATTATTTGCTATTATTTATGAGGTTTTTTTTATAGGACTGGTCAATATTGTAAATTACTGGATTTTTTTTTTTTCGTTATAAATTTTTTTGTATATATATATATATATATAATTTCTTATGAAAAAAAAAAAAAAAAAAAAAGTAAGTTGAGTGGGGACTAAACAAAGAGCGACTCCGCAACTACCAACGGGAACCGGCGTTGTTTTAGAATTTGTAGGTGTTGTCTTGCAGAATTTGGAGGTGTTGTGCTGCAAAGCCTAATTAATAAGTAAAAATTGGCTAAACAATTACAACCTGCATTAAATTTGTCAAAAATATGTGAGTATCATCATATTTTGTCAATTTGATTAACCTCCCAATATTTTGTTTTTATTATGTTATAATGACTAAATAATTTATTAGTTAATATATTTTTACACAATACATTAGTTAGTCCATAAATTAATTTTAATATACTTAAGTTTTATCCCAATGAACTATTTAGTCCTTTTCTTCATTTATGCATGTAAAAAATACAAAATTTCCCTTATTTATAAATAAAAATTTATCTTTAGTTTTCAAATTTAATTAAAGTATTTCTAATAAAAGTTTTTGTAATACATACTGTTAGTCCCAAATAGGTTTTAAGATACACTAGAGGAGGGTGAATAGTGTAAATACCCTAAATAAAATTCTTTTCGATACCTTTTAAAATCAAAAACAATTTTGTCCAAGAAGCAAGTTTTACTTTAAAATACGGAATAAAAATGTTTGTAAAACTTGTAAGTTTAATTACTTTTGAATAAATAAAGTAAAATATCCAAAGAGCTATTACTGTTGAAAATAAATACAGAAATATAAATAGCAATAATTAAATAGAGCAGGAATAGAAAGATTATCGACACAGAGATTTATACAGGTTCGGACTAACTGTCCTACTCCTGTCCCCAAGTGAGCTACTTGAGATTTTCCACTATAATTCCTTTAACGGTAGGAATTAAACCATTTGATCTTTCTTCCGTCTAAGATCGGGATAATCAATCTTACTTCTGTCTAGGATTAAGACAGTGATCCTTCTTCTGTCTGAATCGAGACACCCGGTGCTTTTTACAAGCTAAAACACCAAACTTTTACAACTTGTTGTTTTTTAAAGCTCAATAATAAAACTTTCTATACAAACTTTGTTGATTAAAACTCTAACAACAAAGCTCCCCCTCACACTAATATCTCTCAGTGTGAATTTACAATTCACTCAAAATGTTGTATTTGAAAGAGTGTGAATTGCTTTGATGAAGACTAGATTTCTTTCAATTTCTCTCTTTGAATATTATTGGAAAGACTACTTAAGAATACTTTGAATGCTTTGATTGCTTTGAATGTAATGTAAACTTTGTATTTGTCTTCCATCTTGAAATGCTTGCCATTTTCTTCTATTTATAGGCATTAGAGAAGTGGTTTGGAGAGGAAATTTATATTCTATTTAGGTCTCTGAAACTAGCCGTTATAGTGTATTCAGCCCTCTGAAGCTTTAGTTCTGATTTCTTTCAGGTCTCTGAAACTAGCTGTTGCATAGTGTTTAGCCATCTGAAGGTTTGTAATGAACTTTCTTTAGATCTCTGAATATATTCGTTATACAGTATTCAGTTCTCTGAAGATTTGAATTGAATTTCTTCAAGTCTCTCAATGTAGCCGTTATACTGTGTTCAGGTCTTTAAATATTTTAACTTGATTTCTTTAGCTCTTTGAATGTGATCGTTATACAGTATTCAGAACTCTGAACATTTTAACTTAATTTCTTCAGGTCTCCGAATGTGGTCGTTACACAGTGTTAAGAACTCTGAACTTTTACAACTTGTTGTTTTTCAAAGCTCAACAACAAAACTTTTTATACAAACTTTGTTGATTAAAACTCTAATAACAAAGCTCCCCCTCACACTAATATCTTTCAGTGTGAATCTACAATTCACTCAAAATATTGTATTTGAAAAAGTGTGAATTGCTTCGATGAAGACTAGATTTCTTTCAATTTTTCTCTTTGAAGATTATTGGAAAGACTACTCAAGAATACTTTGAATGCTTTGATTGCTTTGAATGTAATGTAAACTTTGTAATTTGTCTTCCCATCTTGAAATGCTTGCCATTGTCTTCTATTTTTAGGCATTGGAGAAGTGATTTGGAGAGGAAATTTAAATTTTGTTCAGGTCTCTAAAACTAGCAGTTATAGTGTATTCAGACTTCGAAGCTTTTAGTTCTGATTTCCTTCAGGTCTCTGAAACTAGCCGTTACATAGTGTTTAGCCCTCTGAAGGTTCGTAATGAACTTTCTTCAGGTATCTGAATGTATCTGTTATACAGTGTTCAGGTATCTGAAGATTTGAATTGAATTTCTGTAGGTCTTTGAATGCAGCCGTTATACAGTGTTCAGGTCTCTGAATATTTTAACTGATTTCTTCATGTCTTTGAATGTGGCCGTTATACAGTGTTCAGAACTCTGAACATTTTAACTTGATTTCTTCAGGTCTCTGAATGTGGTCGTTATACAGTGTTCAAAACTCTGAACATTTGAACTTGATTTCTTCATGTCTCTGAATGTGTCCGTTATACAGTGTTTAAGCCTCTGAAGATATGTAAATACATTTCTTAAGTCTTCACCCTCCTGAAGTAAGATATATC
The DNA here is from genome assembly GCA_039660915.1 of Euphorbia tirucalli. Taxonomy (NCBI): domain Eukaryota; kingdom Viridiplantae; phylum Streptophyta; class Magnoliopsida; order Malpighiales; family Euphorbiaceae; genus Euphorbia; species Euphorbia tirucalli. The sequence continues at coordinate 18,624,935 of CM077634.1, read as the reverse complement.
TTATTTCTCCAAACTTGTTATTCTCTTTTTGAAATATTCTTCCAATGTCCTTATTGAAAGTCTTCATCTTTATACTTTATTTAATTAATTAAGAATAAAATTGCATTTATCTTTAATTAATTATTAAAGTATTTATTTAATTTTATCTTCTTCAAATATAAAGTTGTTTTCATCAAAACAAGGTTCAACAATCTCCCCTTTTTTGATGATGACAACCTTATTATATCTTGTGTGTATTGAAGAGATAAAAATTAAACTTCTAGATAGTTTTTATTTAGCATGAAATAAGTTCCCTCTGAAGCCGTTGTCTCCTGATATTTTTTTCTTAAAAGAATTTTGAGATATTCTATTTTAAGAAAATTTTGTCTGCAAAAATAAGATTTTAAGAGTATTAGACAAATGTATTTAATTTGAAATTAGTTATTTGAATATTTTCAAAACCTTTGAAATTAGTTATTTGAATATTTTCAAAACCTTCTCAAGTTTTAAAAAAATCTTTTAATAACTAATTATTGTATTGAAAAGGCTTTTATCAGTCCGACCGAAAAACCCAAAGCTTTTAAATGTATATCTGTGTTCTTTCTTGGCTTGGACTAAGAGGAATTTTTTATTCATGAAAGCCTTAATATAGATAAAATTGAATCTATTTGGCGAAGGGTAACTTGAAATTTTTGGTTGAACATTGTTTCTCATGGCCTCGTGTATGCAACAAGGAGTAATCATACTTATTTTTCATATGGAAGTGAAAGGAAAGAAAACACGTCACATCACATTTTTAATTTTGCCTTTGACAAGCAAACAACTTCTACCGTATATATTATAAGTAATAAATCATATACTTCAACAAGCAGAACAGAAACAATGGTTCTCATAGTTATAAAACAATACCCAGTAAGAATAATAAGAACATTATTCTTATCAATAAACTTGATAGTCAAAAACAAATCTGCATATGCATATAATGACTATATCATAAAATACCATGGAACCATTAACACACATTATTATAGCAGTTCTTATCAGTATATCAGTATTGTAATTCAACAAGTGCGTCTTGTCATAAAGCTGCATAAATGTTATGATTAGTAACACAACTTAAGCAAAAACTATAGCTATTTAGATACTGTTACTTTCAAATAAAAGATCCTTATCAACAACATAATCATGACACATTTTTTAAGGTATATCAGTATAGATTCAGCAGATATCTCATTCATACAATCATATCACATATCACATCATAATTTGTCTGATGATACTTAGATGCATATAGTCATGTCAAATATATAAGTGTATTAAGCATAGGTAAAGTCCAATCATTAGATAAAGTATTTTTACTAACAAAAATTTATACTAGCATACACATCATATTAGTACTTTTAAAAAGCTTACTTATGCCTATATGACCTATCAGCATATCCCAGAGTATATATAAAGAAGTACACAAGGCACATTTATAACATATCAGATGTATACCAGTATATACTAACATTAATATACCAATAAATCAGTCATGCATATTCAGACAAATCATATCAGTAATCATCCCAGTAGTTCAAATTTTAAATTCTGCAGTTGCAAAATTTTAAAACTAAGAGTATTGAAAAGAACCTCTGCAAATCAAAAGTTAATATTATCATGCATATATCTATCAAACATATATAGAGCAACTTGTACTAGTAATCAACAGATCATACTCTTGCATATAGTTTAAGCAAAAATATTTCACTAGCAGATCAGACCATCAATCATATATCCTAAGCTGTAAGTGTTAAACTAAGCATGATATCATTACTCATTTAGCAGTATATACTAGTTAAAAGTATGTAGTGACATAACAACACATGTACCAATACAACAGAGCATAGATCAATAAGACATATAAGAATATAAGAATATCAGAGGTGTTTAACCTATAACTTGTAATGCTATGTTTTGCAGTGTTACCATAAGATAACCATAAGATAAGACAAGATATAATTTCAAATTCTCCCCCTTGGTCATCAACAAAAAGAGAGGATAACACATAAAGACCATAATAGGAGTAAATACGACTAAGATAGAGTCTAACAAGCATTCAATCCCATATTTTGGTTATAAAGACCAAAATATAGTAAAATACCTCTAGCAATATAAAAATACTTAAGCAAAATAGAAGAGTGCAAATATAACTAGGAGAGAGAAATATTCCAAACAAAATATAAAGTACAGAGAGCCAGATGGCTTAGGAGAAGCTTCACAACTTGGCTTCTATATAAAGGATCTCTCTGCACTTTGAGCAAACCTGAGCTTTAGGGCTGACCAGAGGTGGATGGAGCTAAAGCTTTGGTGGAGTCACTATAAAGATGAGATATCATGTGATGCATAGAGTCCACTTTGCCAGATAATTCTCTGACTTCTCCAGTGACTTGAGCAAGAGTCTCTTCTTAATATTGGACAATGTTGAGCATCCTGGACTGAAGCTCCATGATCTGGATCTGAACATTGTGTATACCACTAGGAATTGCTGAAAGCTATCACTGTTCATCATATTTTGAGCAATTTTGAGAACCTCAGTTGTGACCTTGAGTAAGGATTCCAAGGTAGAAGCTATTGTTCTAATATGATCCTGACTAGTAGTAAAGTGAATGTGTGGAAAATCTGTTGGAATGGAGGAATGAGTTAGCTCTATGGGGATGTTTATAACAGGTGGAGAGGGAGTTGGAGGTTCAATCATCAGAAGCTTTAAAGCAAAAGTGGGAGATGAACACCGATGAGCCATTCGAATGGAGTCTAGATGGATACACTAGAAGGAGTAACAGTTGAGATTCTTGGTGAAGGGTGAGTTTAAGATTCCTTTAATGATCTTGTCTATACAAAAATTACCAATATGGGTCTTTAAAGGGCTCAATGGTGGTTGGGTGGAAGGAGCTATACTTGAAGATGCCATAGATGGAGGAGAGAAAGGAATAATAGGAACGGGTGCTTCATCCTCTGGATCTATAAAGCAAGGTTGGAAAGTGGGACATAGCTCCTTAAGTGAGTCAAAGACATCAGTGTCTAAAGGAGGGTCAGATGAGTGGCTATCGTAATTAAGTGAGTCAAAGACATGAGTTTGTGTCAGATGAGTGGCTATCATAATTATTTATCTCAGCTTCAGCAGCCACCAAGTTTATCCTACTAAAGTTATTAGAAGGATGAAAGTCTTTTAAAATGGCTGCAAAGAAAAAATCAGATCTTTTCTTTTGGATGTATATTTCTGCCATAAATTTCAGGCATACTACTGGCTTCAGAATTTTCTTTTCCTAAGCTGACAAATTCCACAAAGCTATGCTCTTTTCCATTGACACTTTTAGAAACAGGAACCTGATAGGAATTATGTTCCTTGCCTCTAATTTCTCCAATTGACTTGGTTGCCTTTTTGCACAACTCTTCTATGCACTTTCACCATTTTCCTCTATGTCTGCAACTTGAAACTTTGCATCATTGTTTTCTTTTACATGTTCTGAGTGAGGACCAAAACTGCTACAATCTAAGGGAATGGTAGGAATCTGTTTCTTGTGCTCATTCATCCTGATGATGCTTTCTATGGAAAATTTGTTTACAACAGATTTTGGTCCAATGGTAATGAAGGTGAGATCATTAGTGGGAATATTATGGTATTGGAAGAACTTAGTCAACAGCATTCATATGGAACAGGGCTTGAACCTCTTAGGCTTGTCAGGTAGTTTACCATAATCCAGGGCAAATTGATTTGCTTTCTATTGATTAAATGCCAAGTAAAGCATACATCAAATGTATCCATAATGGCTAGGCTTGAAGATTATGAGGCAAAGAAGGCTGAGTTAAGTATTTTCAAGGTTCTGAATGTGCCACCTAGATAACCAGAGTCAAGCTTGGAAGCAGGAATTTGGTGATTAGAGGGAATATTGAAAAGGTCTCTCACAAATTCCTCATGGTTGTAGTAGTCAAAGGAGGGGTGTTTGGTTATTTTTGCTCCTGTACGTGGCATATTAAACACTTTGGCAAAAACTTTCTTATTAACTTTGCAAGTGTGCCCTCTAAGAGTGACTTCATATTGACTATTGCCTAAGTTAGTCAGAGTTCCATAAAACTCTGTTAGTAATGAGGAAAAGATAGGCTCATTGGTTTGCATGAATTCGTCCTATTTCTGAAAACTAAACCACTCAAGAAATGGAAGTTCATCACTGCCTAAGTAACTCTAATCAATTCTTCTACAAGCTACTCTAGACCTAGAAAAGCCATCAAAATACACTAGAGTACCTTGTTTTGGAATAAATACCATGGAGGGCAGAGAGGGATTGGATTCACATTTCTCCTGCTTTTCTTCACTCGCTTGAGAGCAAGTCTTTGTTCTTCATTCTCCATGCTTTTCCTCTTTGAAGATTCCAGGTTAATGTTTTCTTCTTCTGCCATAGAATTTCTATTTCTTCTACTTGATGTCTCTATTTTAACTTTAACTTGTGAAGCTCGAACCTTTTTAATCCCTTACTTCTTTATGTTTTTACCTATCCTCAAATGGCTTTAAAAGGATCATCATGAGGTGTAAAGATTTGGCAGAAAAGATTTGATATGGTGAGAAGAAATTTTTTTGAAGTGCAATAAACTGTCTTTTCGTTCTCCTTCTTCAACCGTTTCAATCTGTCAGTTTATTTTGAAAAAGAATCCGGTGCCATTATTGCTTTTCTTCTTGTGCTTGCTAATGATTAACACGTGTCTACTTGTATAGTTTTGGTCTCATCTTCAACAATTTATGTATATCTTTAGCTTTAAAGAAGAAAGCGGCTCAATATGCAAATATAGCCTTAGACAATAGCTTAAAAAAATTGGCCTTTTAGTCAATAAACTTTAAAACTATTTTGGATATAAAAAAAAATGTTATCCTCAGAAATTAATTATAAAAGATTAATTAATTTGGATAAAAATTAATATTAGAAAATAATTAGTATGGGACTAATTATTTCAAAGAATTTAATTAGTAAATGACCAATTAAATAAATTGATTAAGCCCCGATAAAAATATTTTTAAGAGAGTAGAGTTAGTTTTCAAGAGTAGACATGCCAATCCCCCTTCGAAATTGACTGAATCTTTGATCATTGAGGGGTTTTGTGAAAATATCAGTGATTTATTGTTTAGTAGGAACAAACTCTAATATTATATCCCTTTTTTGCATATAATCCCTTACAAAGTGATGCTTGATATCAATGTGCTTGGTCTTTGAATGCTGAATGAGATTTTTAGTGAGGTTAATCGCACTAGTATTATCACATCGCACAAGAATGTGATCATACTTTAACCCATAGTCTTCCATTTGCTGTTTCATCTATAATATATGTGCCACACACTGGCTTACAGATACATATTCAGCTTTTGTTGTTGAAGTAGCCACTGAGGTTTGCTTTTTACTTGACCAAGAGACTAACGCTTGACCTAAAAATTGACAAGTACCAGACGTACTTTTTCTTTCTAATTTGCATCCAGCATAGTCTGTATCACTATATCCTATTAAATCAGGATTACTGCACTTTGGATACCAGATACCAACATCTAGAGTTCCATTTAAGTATTTAAATATTCTTTTCACAGCACTTAAATGTGACTCTGTGGGGTTAGCTTGAAATCTTGCACATAAACACACACTAAATTGTATATCAGGTCTACTAGCTGTTAAGTAAAGTAAAGAACCATTCATACCTCTGTATTTCTTGGTGTCTACACTTTTACTTTTTTCATCCTTGTCTAATGAGATTGTTGTGCTCATTAGTGTTTTCATTGGTTTGGAATTCTCCATTTCATATTTCTTGATGATTTCCTTTGTATATTTGGATTGAAAAATAAAAGTTCCTCTCTTTTCTTGCTTAATTTGTAATCCAATGAAGAAATTTAATTCACCCATTATAGACATTTCGAATTCCTTACTCATTTCTTGAGAAAATTCCTTGCACAATAATTCGTTAGTAGAACCAAATATAATATCATCAACATAAATTTGCATGATTAATATATGGTCCTTTATATGCTTTATAAACAGTGTCGTATCAATTTTACCTCTGGTAAAACTTTTTGTGAGTAAAAAAGAGCTTAACCTCTCATACCAGGCTCTTGGAGCTTGTTTTAAGCCGTAAAGAGCTTTGGTTAGCTTGTAGACATATTCAGGATGATAATAGTCATCGAACCCAGGAGGTTGCTTTACGTATACCTCTTCATTAATATAGCCATTTAGGAATGTACTTTTTACATCCATTTGATAAAGCTTAAAGTCCTTATAACATGCAAATGCACATAGCATCCTTAAGGCTTCTAGTCTTGCTACTGGGGCGAATGTCCCATCATAGTCAATGCCTTCTTGCTGATTATACCCTTATGCAACTAATCTGCTTTGTTTCTGACAACTTTACCAGATTCATCAAGCTTATTCCTGAATACCTATTTTGTTCCTATCATAGTTTGATCCTTGGGTTTAGGAACTAACTTCTATACATTGTTTCTTTTAAACTGGTCCAATTCTTCTTGCATTATATTTATCCAGCTTTCTTCATTTTCAGCTTCTTTAAAATTCTTTGGTTCTATTTCTGAAATGAATGCACTGTGATCAAAATATTCTTTTAACTGATTCCTTGTCATTACCCTTTTAGAAGGATTATCAATAATATCATCGTTTGAATGATATTTGTGTTTGTAGTTGTTGTAAATCATGTTCTTCTTGATTATTGATATTATCACTTTTCTGCAGATTATTGTTAATAGTGTTTTCATCCTATGGATCAAGTAATTCAAGATTTTCCTCAGACTTATTATTGCTTGGGAAAGAGTTAGTTTCTTCAAATATAACATGTATTGATTCATCTATGGTAAGAGCTCTTTTATTGAAAACTCTATATGCTTTGCTATGTAATGCATATCCTAGGAAAATTCCTTAATCGATTTTGCATCAAATTTACCAAGATATTCTTTGTTGTGAAAAATTAAACACTTGCAACCAAATGAGTGGAAATAACTAATATTAAGTTTCCTATTGTTCCACAACTCATATGGTGTTTTCTTGAAAACGGGTCTTCTTAAAGCTCTGTTAAGAATATAGCAAGCTGTATTCATAGCATTTGGCCAAAAATATTTTGGCAAATTGTTTTCATTGAGTATGATTCTAGTCATCTCTTCGAGAGTTCTATTTTTCCTTTCTACAACACCATTTTGTTGAGGCGTTCTTGGTGCTGAGAAATTGTGGGAAATACTATGCTTATTGCAAAAGTTTTCGAAAAGATGATTTTCAAATTCTTTTCCATGATCACTTCTAATGGAAATAATAGAAGTGTTTTTCAAATTTTGAAGCCTTTTACAAAGATTTGAAAAATTTTCAAAGGCTTCATCTTTTTGACTTAAAAACAATGTCCATGTATATCTAGTGAAGTCATCTACTATGACAAAAGCATATTTCATGCCTCTTAAACTGGTTTGCTATATTGGACCAAGTAAGTCTACAATAATTTTAATGGTCTAGAGGTAGAAACATTATTTTTGGTTTTAAAAGAACTTCTGATTTGTTTACCTCTTTGACATGCATCACAGACATTAGTTTTGTTAAAATCGATTTTTGGTAAACCTTTTACTAAATCTCTTTTTGAAAGCTTTGAAATCAAATGCATACTAGCATGCCCTAATCTATGATGCCATAACCAACTCTCTTCTTCTTGTGAAATTAAGCATTGATCATGTGTAAGACTATCTGAATTTAGCAGATAAATTTTTTAATTCTTGGACAGTAAGTAATGTCTTACCACTCTTTTCTTAGATAATTTCATATTTCTTTGAGTCAAGGATTACTTTCTGATCCTTGTCATACAGCTGACTAACACTTAAAAGATTGAATTTTAATCTGTTGACTAGAGATACTTCATCGATGCAAGGATTATTTCTAATCTTTCCTCTGCTAATAATCTGTCCTTCCTTTTTGTCACCAAATTTTACAATACCTCCTTTAACTTGTCTTAGAGTGGTGAAGTAGGTACTATCACCGGTCATATGCCTTGAACATCCACTATCAATATACCAGCTTTGTTTTCTAAGGGTGTTCTTCAAGCATACCTGCAAGACAATTTAAACAATTTTAGGTGCCCAAATTTTATTGGGTCCTTTTTTGTTAATATTGAGTTTCTTTGGAATCCACACTACTTTTCCTTTGTATAACCCTCTTCGAAAATGACATTCTTGAATCATATGTCCTTTGCGATTGCAGTAAAAACATGTAATGTTCCTCTTCTTCTTGTAAGATGGATATTGTAATTTGAAAGGGTTCTTATGGCCATGGTTAATTTTTCGATGAAAGAATTTTGGCTTGTAACCATGCTTTTGGTTTGGATATGATTACTAGTGATATATGGGTTTAGAAGCCTTTTTGTAATATGAATTTTATGGTACAAAAGGTTGAATATTTTTCCTTTTCTTTTTAGAGAATTGAAGCTTTTGATTTATTTTTAGGACATGTCTCTGAACACTTTTTGTTTGTTCATAAGTTTGTATATGACTAACCTTCTATTTTCTTTTTGGTTTAGATGGCTGAACGAATTTTATAGATGGGGGATTTTGCAATTTGGTAAAGGATAAGGATTTGTAAAAAGAAATTGGCTTTTGAGGTGTGTGGATAGGTATCTCATTGATAATTTGATTGAAACCAATTCCTGTTTTGTTATTTGGATTTCTTTGGGCATCCAACATCATATTAAGCATATTTTTACCAAGTGTGAATTTATTAAAAGTGTCATTTAATTTCTCAAACTTGTCTTCAAGACATGATACTTTGCTTACCAATGTAAGATTAATATTTTCAAGAAACTTTACTTTTTTCTGAAGTTCAAGTTTTTCTTTTTCAACTTCAGAATTTTTGCATCTGTAACTTTTAATAGTTTCTTGCAAAGTATTATGTAATTCAAAATATGCTTGAATGATTTCTTTATAAGATAAGGATTTTAGTATTACCTCATCTTCTATGTCTTTTTCTTTTGATGAAGACTCTTCTTGATTATCTGCCATAAAGCAAATTTGAGCACTGTTTTCTATATCTTCATCATCAGAATCATCACTGTCGCTCTATGTATCTAAGATAGCTTTCTTATCTTTTTTGTTGAATTCTGTTTTCGACTTTGGGCAGTCAATTTTGTAGTGTCCCGACTTTTTGCAATTGAAGCAAGTGACTTTTGATGATTCTTGCTTTGTCTCTGTGTAGTTGTTGCTGTTTAAATTTTTCTTAGGCATCTTCTTGTCTTTATTCTTTTTCTTCAAGAATTTTCGAATTTTTTTGACAAGAAGTGCTTCTTCTTCATCTAACTCTTCATTATCATCATTATCTAATTCACTTTCAGATGCATCAACTATTGGAGTTACAGCTTTAAGTGCAATGGATTTCTTCTTTTCCGATTGCTACGATCTATGGTGGATTTGATCTTCATTTCATAGGTTAGTAGTGAACCTATAAATTCATCCTAGGAATATGAGGATAAATCTTTTGATTCCTCTATTTCAGTGAGCTTAGATTCCGATAAGCTTGCATTGTTCTGATGAGCTTTCTGATTAGCTCTTCATTAGTATAATGCTTGCCAAGATTTTTTAATTCATTCACGATTAATGTGAATCTTATGTTGATCTCTAAAATTGATTCCTTGGGATCCACCTTGAATAACTCATATTCAGTAACATATAGATTGATTTTTCCACCCTTTACTTGCTTGGTTCCTTCATGAGTTACTTCAAGCTTATCCCGGATTTCCTTAGCTTTTGTACATCCTAAAACACGATTATGTTAATTAATATCTAAGGAGCGCTGTAGCAAATTAATAGCTTTGAAATTTAAAGTTAATTTATTCCAGTCACCAACATCAAATTCACTTTCTTCCTTTGGAATATTTATACTGTCAACTATTTCAGAAAGAACAATAGGTCCATCTTTGATAATTTTCCAAATCTGAATATCAGTTGACTGTAAAAATATTCTCATTCTATTTTTCTAGAAATTATAATTATCTCCATAAAATAGAGGTGGCTTATGAATAGAATGCCCTTTAGCCATAAAAACATTTTGGTTACCAGATGTACTAGTCATACTTGGATCACTCTAAGAATGTTAATCCTTTTGGGCAAGAGGAAGGCTCTGATACCAATTATTAGTCCCAAATAGGCTTTAAGGTACACTAGAGGGGGTGAATAGTGTAAATACCCTAAATAAAATTCTTTTAGATACCTTTTAAAATTAAAAACAATTTTGCTTAAGAAGCAAGTTTTACATTAAAATATGGAATAAAAAGGTTTATAAAACTTGTAAGTTTAATTGCTTTTGAATAAATAAAGTAAAATATCCAAAGAGCTATTATTGTTGAAAATAAATGCAGAAATATAAATAGCAGTAATTAAATAGAGTAGGGATAGAAAGATTGTCGACATAGAGATTTATATAGGTTCAGACTAACTGTCCTATTCCTGTCTCCAAGTGAGTCACTTGAGATTTTCCACTATAATTCCTTTGACGGTAGGAATTAAACCACTTGATCTTTCTTCTGTCCAAGATTGAGACAATCAATCCTACTTTTGTCTAGGATTAAGATGGTGATCTTTCTTCTGTCTGAATCGAGACACCCGGTGCTTTTTACAAGCTAAAACACCAAACTTTTACAACTTGTTGTTTTTTAAAGCTCAATAATAAAACTTTTTACACAAACTTCGTTGATTAAAACTCTAACAACAAAGCTCCCCCTCACACTAATATCTCTCAGTGTGAATTTACAATTCACTCAAAATGTTGTATTTGAAAGAGTGTGAATTGCTTTGATGAAGACTAGATTTCTTTCAATTTCTCTCTTTGAATATTATTGGAAAGACTACTTAAGAATACTTTGAATGCTTTGATTGCTTTGAATGTAATGTAAACTTTGTATTTGTCTTCCATCTTGAAATGCTTGCCATTTTCTTCTATTTATAGGCATTGGAGAAGTGGTTTGGAGAGGAAATTTATATTCTATTTAGGTCTCTGAAACTAGCCGTTATAGTGTATTCAGCCCTCTGAAGCTTTAGTTCTGATTTCTTTCAGGTCTCTGAAACTAGCCGTTGCATAGTGTTTAACCATCTGAAGGTTTGTAATGAACTTTCTTTAGATCTCTGAATATATTCGTTATACAGTATTCAGGTCTCTGAAGATTTGAATTGAATTCTTCAAGTCTCTCAATGTAGCCGTTATACTGTGTTCAGGTCTTTAAATATTTTAACTTGATTTCTTTAGCTCTTTGAATGTGATCGTTATACAGTATTCAGAACTCTGAACATTTTAACTTAATTTCTTCAGGTCTCCGAATGTGGTCGTTACACAGTGTTAAGAACTCTGAACATTTGAACTTGATTTCTTCAGGTTTCTGAATGTGTCCGTTATACAGTGTTTAAGCATCTGAAGATATGTAAATAAATTTCTTAAGTCTTCACCCTCCTTAAGCAAGATGTATCTTGTTTCTCCAAACTTGTTCTTCTCTTTTTGGATTATTCTTCCAATGTCCTTATTAAAAGTCTTCATCTTTATACTTTATTTAATTAATTAAGAATAAAATTGCATTTATCTTTAATTAATTATTAAACTATTTATTTAATTTTATCTTCTTCAAATATAAAGTTGTTTTCATCAAAACAAGGTTCAACAGATACACTGTTAGTATTCCCTCGGTACAAAACAAAATTCAAAACGCAGCGAAAGCAATTATACTTTGCACTTGATTCAAGGAACAACTGAACAAATTATGGAATACAAAAACTCAAGACTCTATCAGAAAGTGAATTAAATCATACATATATCGTCCGCGCAATAGAAATTGATTTTAATCCTTACTTTACACGGAGAATCTACACCCTCAAGCACACGGATGCCTACAGAACGAGATGGTGTGCTAGCACAGGACAAAATATGGAATCTTCCCTTTTTCCCACACTGGCCGAATTCCTTTGTGTATTCTAGCAATGGATGTCAATTTTCTTAGTTATTAGGGATAGGGAAAATGTTTAGCTTTTATAGCCATGTATAAAACGTAGTCCTTATTTAATTAGGTTTTATTCTTTAACTTATTTAATTGGCTTTAACATATATTAATTTTGATTTCATTATAATCATATAGTAAAATCATAATTAATTAATCATAACCCAATTGATTAAATTAAATTAATCTCAATTTAATCAGTCCAAGTTTTAAAATTAAATATTTCATATTTGTATCTTAAGACAATTTTCATCTACTAATTAAATTACTCCAAGTAATTATTTAACAGATTTAAAATCAATTTTTCCATAAGTTAATTATATTAATTTGACTTTATCATAAATTTTATAAATACAATTAACATGAAGTTTCATATTTAATATAACATACATTCAATATATATTATATTAAAAGTATGTGATAATCGTGTTTAGACATATTTGCATGCCATTTTGTGGGTTCATTTTATATTGCCAGTGGGTCCACTACCTTAAGACTCACAAGCTGCAAGTAGGTTCTAGCAAACCATTGCAGCTACCTAAATAAAATAAATATAGTAATCTTATGTGAGACATAAACCCTATAGTAACTTACACATTCCTCTACCAGTGATATTAGTGTCGTGCAAGAGGAGAATGTCACCTTCTATAATTGCATGAACATTCCTTGATACCGAGTAGACTGAAGCTCACAAATAAGTAATCACCCATTGATTCCTTACTTAGGTGTGGTCACAGTCTTATCAGCTCTACTCATTAAGTAACCGATGATATCTGCTCTGAATTAACAGAGTGACATATCTCTTCACATCCCTACTAGCACCCAATTGTATCCATACTTGGCATCTTGTTACAGGCTTGTTAGGCGTACGTCAAAGTATGTGAATTCACATATAAGCCTATAAGAATATCATGTCTAATGATCCAAAATAAGTACTACTTGAGAACCACTAATGACATGGGAACCATGTAGTGTTCTCAATAGTGGATCGAACTAGTACCGTGTAACCTAAAATATACATATATCTTTAATTAACAATCCATGTCCAATGATCCATAAGACATGCTAGTCTCTGGTCATTATCGTTCCCACGATTTTAATAGACTAGGGATAATTTTAAAACTATGTTTGATTTCTTACTCAGGGTCTTATTGCCCGAAGAACGTTACTGACATTCATGAGTACAAATACAATTAATGGATGTTTTATTACTATTAATTGCACAAGAAATTAATAAAACAAATTATGCCTTTTTTTTTATTAATAACACAATATATAATACAATACAAATTGGGATGCCTTGGGATTATGGCATACACTAACATATACATGCACCAAAATTTCTATACTTATATATATTAGTTATAAACATTAAAAAAAAAATTACTGTTATTTATTCTCTTTTGATAAATGTTATTATGAATTTTGATAATTTTTTTTAAAATGATATATTTTTGTTTATTAATATTATCCATAAGGAATATTAGAGATAAAAAGTTCGAGTTTATAATTTTATACAATCCTACCCTTAATTTTATATTTTTTGAAATATTTTAGTTATTTAATTAAACAAGTTCTATGCTACCAGAGTTTAGTTCTATAATTATACAAAATTTAATAAATTAATTAATCAATGTTAGTAATATTAGAATTATGTGTGGGAAAAAAAATATAAAACAGAAAAGATAATTTCTTTTTATCGTTATAAAATAGAATAAAGGATAATTTTGGTAATAGTAGTCTAATTTGACCACTCATTCTACTAAAAAGACTGAACAATTGATAATGAAAAAAACTTAGGGACTATGTAATTATGACAAGGACTAGTGACTAGCTAGTATAATACTTGAAAACATAAACTCTATTACATGCTCTTTCCATTTCTTTCTGTTTTCAGTTTTGCCTATGATAGTCGTAAGTGATACACCAAGAGAGCAAATACGAAGCATGCAAATGTCAAGGTAAAGTAGTGTTTAAATTGGCCTAATTAAAAGAATCATACTGTATGTGCATTATACCTTAAACATCAGGCATATTGGAATGGCGAGAGTAGTTCCTAATTTTAAATGCTCAATTTATCTGAGATTCTCATCTTTACATGTTCTTATGGTTTCCCTGCTTGAAATTGTAAAGCTTAAAAAATGAACAGAGGGAGAAATTAACAGAGAGTTGTGTAAAATGGGGAAAGAGATGAGATTGAAATGATGATTTTGTTAATATAACAATGTCATGTCATCACTTTGGGTCGAAAATATAAAAAGAAATAGAAAAAAATGGATGGAGATGATATTGTGTCACGGATACAAAATACATTAAATTAATTAACGTAGTTCAAAGTAGTTAAACATAACGAGATATTGATGCATTTTGTCAAAAGTAATGCAAGTCATAATTGTTTACACAAAACATTAGTAATTACTTTTTTCAATATCACAAAGCGAAAATCATATCTGTACACCAATCAACAAAATCCACAAAAAAGAAAATGAATTTGAAATATACAAATTTGAAAGTAGAGAACAAGTTAAGTAACTACAAAACTGAGATTGTCACCCTGGCTAATGATAACACATTTGTGGTCCCCATGTAGCATAGAATAAGATCCACCAGGAGCTCTCACCATACCTAAGAAGAAAATGCTCAAGGAATGTCCGATGGCAGCCTATATGTTCGGGTGATGCGAATCTGCAAAAATTTGCGGTAACCATATAAACAAACTAATTAGAAAAAAGGGATATGCAGCAACAACCAATGAAACAAATCAGTAATTTTGCTACTCACTGCAAAGCCATATGTTCGGAGGACAGGCAAAACATATTAATTTCGGCAATCAACATAACATTCCAAACAACCAACCTTTATCCTTCAATTAGATGGCATGTAATGTAGTGCGATGTACTTACCAGACAAAAGGGACTGATAAAGCTATGCAAATAAGAGCTTGGCAGGGAAAACTTGGATTGGATTTAAGGTTATACTTTGTCATCTAAAGAATAACAAACATGATCAGACTACTTGGTAAAGTTTCAACTGCATCCCCGCAAGTTATCTGTATTTTTAGATCGTGAGAAAGAAGTTGATTCCAAAGCTACAAAGAGAGAAAAGTTTACTCAATTCTCTTTTTTTCCTGCATCTCAGTTTCAAGGTCGGATTTAAATTAATTCCAAATCATGAACCATTGTTCATTTTGCAGCAAAATCTTAGCGGACTGAAAATAGAGAGAGGAGGGGGGCCAACAGCATATGATAGTATCAGTATATGTCATATTGGTGGACTGAAGGGCTTTAGTGAAGATAGCACAATACAGGAAGAACGAATATACGTGGAAAGAAAGAACCACAACAACAGTTACCAAATAACCAGAAAAAGGGAAAAGCATCAGCAACCCCTTGTCAATTGGTGACATGTAGCGCTCCCAACAAAAGGAAATGGAGCACCATAGGGAGACTAAGAAAGAGACAGATGGTACTTAAGGTACAACCTGAGGAGATACTCTCCCAGAAAGCCCTAAGGAGGCTGCATCAGAGAGAATCATTCTATTTGACTCTCTCACACCCATGTTAGAGTTTCTTATTCTCCGAGTTCCATCACCTATTTCACTGACTTAACCGTCAGAGTGGGCCCACCAAGACATACCTCATATATATATATATATATATATATCACAGTCGGTGATCAGCATATATTCAGGATAAAACAGTACAAGCTTTTCACTGTAATGCAATATGTAATATAACTATATTATAACTATTTGGAGAATTAGACACCAAGTTAAGCCTGTGAAGGGCTTTGAATTGAGTATGTTCAAACTCAGTTCGGCTCACTGCTCAATTAACTCCAGCTGAAGCTCAACCCGATAAAGACTCATTTCTGTAAAGCGTCCACCAACCATTCTAGATTTTTTTCTTTTTTGGCTAAGTTCCACCTCTTCAGTATGCACCAGTGCACTTCCCAGTCTGCAATGCACATTTCTGAACCATCTCAATCTCACTCCGCCAATTTTTTCTTTCTTTCTTTTGCGCGTGTGTGTGTGTGTCTATGGGGTATGGTCCTAGGATCTAGCTATGGGATTGGGTTTATTTTCTGGTTATTTGGTTAATGGCTTGTTTAGAGAGAACCATTCCATCTCTTTAGAACTTTTTTCTGAAGATGCTTGCTTTCTTCTTCATTTAATTCAGAATAAATAGGACTAGATAACAGTTACTTCCTATTACAATAACTGTCTTCCTACAACGATAACTGCCTTATACAGAAACTTCTCTGGATAGGCAGCAATAACTGTAAATAATTGCCCCATCTATAGAAACAATAACTATATATATATATATATATGTATGTATTTATGTATGTATGTATGTATTTATGTATTTCTACTAATCACATGTCCCTCATTTGTTCCATCATAAGTGTCTACTAACCAAACATTAAAAGAAAATATTTGAAACTCCCAACTAATAAAGCACATTTGACACAGTTGGATTTATTTCAATAAAGAATCCATGTAAACTAGCAATTACTAGTTAAGGCATGTGATCTAAAGAGAAAATGCAAGGTGACTACAAGCGGTCCAACAATAAAAGTGTCTAGCTAGTTGGGTAATAGATAATTTCAAATGGCTATCATTGAAACAAAAATCATAACTTTGGCTTTTCAGTTATTTAATCGGTAAGAAAATGCCAATGTATTAGACATGATAATTTCTTCACGGACCAACACCAAGGTACGTCAATGAAAAAGGGAAAAAATAAGAAAAAAAGTACATCTATATTGACCATTAAAGAACTGTTTGAGGAGATGAAATCAACTTTATTTATGTGGAAGTGTGTTTAATTAAAACAATAAAAATGTATCAACTTTAAACAGCAGAACTGGCTAATGATAACAAGATATAAATAAACATAACCATATACCTTAGCAAATGCATAAATTGCACGCAAGATTCTTGCATAATCAGTTCCAAGCATTTGAATAACAACATCTGCAAGAAATGTTCCCCACAACCTGCAAAAGGGAAGAATATAATTGAAATGGTCATACTGTTTTCTTCTGTTTTCTCAACTGCTCCCTTCTTTTGTTTATTATGCGCTCAAATATCACACAAAAGGAAGGAAAGCGAATCTTCAAATAAGCCAAATATGGCAATTGTTAAGCTGAGAAAGTTACATAATTGCTTGAGTTTCCCCAGTTCCGAGTTTTGGTTACAACTCGTTATCACATTGATCATCATCTTAGACGAAGGTAGATGTAGCAATTAAATAGCCTAGCTAGACCAACAGGAGTATTTATTTTATTGTGATTCAGCAAATTGGTACTTGGCTTGATAGAAGCAAACTGAAAGAGAAGCCTAGTTCAAGAAAAACAGAAATATGGCAAGGGAAAAGTAATAGGAGTAGCAAATGGCAGAAAACAAGGAAAATAAAATAGGTGATAAACCTAAGGCCTGCTAAATAATAAACAGCCGAAAGCCGATACATGCACAATTTCTTTGTGTAACTTTCTCTTTCCCTTTGCAAAATTTTGCATCTGACATGAATGTAGAAACTACAAGTAAAAACAGTGAAAACCCACTTTCAACAGTAAAGTATCATAAAATGAAAAAAAAAATCAAAGTTTAAACATTTTTAGAGGTTGCTATATATAGGCATTGATGACAACTTGACAAAAGACAAAAGCAATCCTAATACATATAAGAAAAGTATGTGAATCCTAAATATATTAAAAAACAACAATTGAGTAATAATATCATTCTTCAACACTTTTCATACTGCAGTAGTTCGCTGAGTTTTAGGCACAAACACAACTGCAGGAACATCAGAAGACAGAATTGGAGGTTTAAAAGGTGTTGGAAGGATAAGGCATTGGAAGGCACTCAATCCTCCATATCCATCCTAATGTTTGTATGATACAAGTTTTTGAACGGAGTAAGGTAATTACCTAAGTTGGTTATTTCTTTAAGTACTTGCTTTGGAGATGTATAGAATAAGTGTTTGACCATCTACAAGTTCTTCAAAAACTCTTTCTGTCTAATTCCAGCAGAAAACCGTAAGTATTTTGGGCACAAGATTTCAAATAACTCGAATGCACTAGTGGTGTAGGGAAGGAAACAAGGTGAATACATGCACATGATAATTCTAGAAGGGCCTCCTCTAAGATTTCATTCAACATAGAACACAAAAAGAAACCACAATAGCAAACTTTATAAATGACAAACAGAAAGCATAGATATAAGCAATAAAAACTTGAACATTCTCAGGTTTGGAGAAGAGATTAATACATTGGGCCAAGTAACGTCATCAAGCTCCTAAAGCCCAGATATCTTGATGCTGCTCCGGCAAAACCCTGTCAATAGAAAAGATATATCAAATGGTACTAGCATAGAGGACAGTAACAATAGGTTTCCTTGTAGTAACAACTTATAGTGAAAAAACAAAACAAATATAGCATTACATATCAAACATGAACCTGCTAAACATATTCTACAAGTTACCTATATTAGGCTTAGTTTGTTTTGCAGCAAATAAATTGTCTTAAGAGGTATTTGTTGTTTCTCAAAATGAAATGACATTTGGAATACATAGGAAAATACTTTTTTTCTCTAAAAAAAAGTATTACTATGAAAGTGTATGAACCTATGAGCTTCATATGTTTTCTCTATATGGTACCATGACGGAATTACACAAGAAAAGGTATATTAGTCATTGCTGGCTGCTTTAGCAGGGCAGCTTTCAATGGTATGGTTAAAAAATATCATTAGAGGTTTATGGACAAATAGGTATTCACCATTTACTTATAGGTTCCTCAAGTGGAAGTTGTCAAAATGACTTCCCATATCGACAACTGGAACTGATTTCCTGGGGACAGCTTCATTGTTCTGTGAAGACTAGGGATATAATTCTATATGAACACCTAATGCAGGATACTATTTCGGAGAAAATATCTCCAGCAAAATGAATGGAGCTTAAATTATTTACATAAATAAAAAAGATTTACATATCTCAGTTTGTGCTGAAGTAAATAGCAAATCAAATATATATCTTAAAAAACAGAACTCCAGTGCCCAACAATTGAGAAAACGGTAATCATATTTAACAGAGGAATACTAGGTATTCAATTAAAATTCAACAAACAAATTGTACAATTATATTCTTCACCAAAAGATTCAAAATTCTTGTTGCAGTGGTAAAACCAACCAAAATATGCTTTCACGCAAATTCATGGTAAATTATTTTCAAAGAAATGTATCTCTTTCAATGATATAATTACCTGTTTCGCAGCAAGCAAGGCTGCCCTAGATTCCAAATTAATGGCAGCTAATTGCCCACCCTGTATGAAGGGTAAAATAAAAGATTATAATGAAATATACCGATAGCCAATAACTTCAACAATGGCATATTCTTCAAGCAATGGGCAAACCACGGTTTTGCATATTCTGTTTTAGCTTGACTATGTAGAAGCCAAAGTTACCTGTTTTACTTAATTAAGATTAAGAGATTATACACTCAATTATGTGACCAAACACACATGGTGAACCTAGACCGTAGAGCAAGTACTCTCTACACCATTCAGATCCACAAGCCAAAGGCACAAATACAGGGATCCATCAACATAGATTCTTAGCTTAATACATCATTTAGTGGTCAGGCTAACTAAATTTTATTGAAACTGTAAAGCTGGTTTGAACTAGTATGCTCATTCGATTACAAGACAAGAAATAACATTGGAATTCAGCTTAATAACAACAGCCTTACAATATTAGAAGTGTAGCATAAATGTCCAAAAAAAAGAAGGAAAATAAGAAATCATAACTGGGATAGAAGCAAAATGAGATTTATTTTAACTGTACACAAACAGTTCGCAGAGATCCTAAAGCACGGGAAGCTCAAGCTCACCTCAATTAATGTTTCCTCAAGTTTGCACAACAAAACACTATGAAATACTGTCCTATTTAGTACTAGTAAGAGGAAAGCAATTAATACTTAAGGAATAGAAACAAGAAAAAGCAAGTATAGCAAAACAACTTCCAATTCAAAGAGGGTTAGGAGATTCATCTGAAAATTTTACAGGTTCACAAGACTAAAGACATTTTTCCAGCAATAAATAACCATATGTATCTTTCAGAAGCCAGAACCAATAATAAGGAGGCCAAGAATGTACCGTCTTGATGACTTCCTTTTTAATTTGATAATTGGCAGCTTCCACAAACACTTTCCCTGATAGTCTCCTTGTTAGCTATAGCAAAATCAATCTAGCTTAGGCACATAGATAAAACTTGAAAGATCAAATAAACTAACAAAAATAGGTCAATATCTTACCAGTTGATGAACTTTTGATAATGCAAATACGCCACCACCCTATGCAGAAAACATG
The DNA here is from genome assembly GCA_039660915.1 of Euphorbia tirucalli. NCBI lineage: Eukaryota > Viridiplantae > Streptophyta > Magnoliopsida > Malpighiales > Euphorbiaceae > Euphorbia > Euphorbia tirucalli. Next base: position 18,604,565 of record CM077634.1, on the reverse strand, counting down.
AGCAAAATATATATATATATATATATATATATATATATATTAGAAGGGGAAGAATTATATAGCAGAAGAGGAATTCACATCACTTCTAAAACTAAAAAGTCAACAAATTAAGCCATGCAAGAACAGGAAAACCTTCAAAATCATTGACTGAATCTCTTCCAGACCGAGTTCTAGAGCAGCATGGGTTAGTCCTTTCCACTTCCTCAGTCCAAGTTCGAGACTACCTTGGTCTTCAGAAAGCTCAGATAACTCCCATGAGCCTGAAAAAGTTTCTGATTCTTCACTACATGGAATAGCAAAGTTTGATCAATACTCAATAATTCTCAATAAACAAATCAACCATTCTTTCATCCAAAAAAAAGAAAATCGATAATGAATTCATGAAATTCACTTATTATTTTTCAGAAATCATGGCTCTTTAAATGTCCCAACTTGAAAGATCGAACAAATGATGTATGATCCAAAATAATAAGTAAAAAACAACCATTATCTTAAGAGCAAAGAAAATGATAAAAAAAACATTATTTTTAAATTGACTTCAACTATTCTCTAGCAAAAATTAAATGAATTAACTGTTACTAGAAAAGAGCACCTAGAATAATCTTGAAGTAGATAAAGGAAAATTTCTGCTTCTAGATCCTCAGTTGACATTTTTCTCGAGCAAGGAATGTTCAACTTTTTTCTAACAGCAAGCAAAACATTTCTATATGAAGGCCTCCAACCCCTGCACAAGACACCAGATGCAACAAATAAAAAATTCAAAGGCAATAAACGTAAAAATGTTAATGGCCAGAAAACTTTGCACTACTTTCATTGTTTTAATGAAAAATAAATTTGCTAAATCAGCCAACAAATTTATTTGTATTTGCAGTAAGGGTACTTTGCACATGACTCGAGTCTCGAAATGCTTTTATTGGAAATTCAAATTGATATACATACATATATATGTAAGTGCAAATTAAAATACCTTTAGTTTATCTTTTTCCTATATAAAAAATTGGCTCTGAATTGAATGACATCATATTTCCAATGAATTTCTTGCTGAAATAAAGCGAAAATAAATACTTTAACAAGATTAAAGTTCAGTGATCAAATTGCAAAAAATTATTTGTTATGACTATAAATGAGAAGTAGAGCAGAGTTCAATACACATTAGAACAATTTGCCCCCGCTATAGTCATTATGCAGGCTAGATGTGATGGATTAAACTGACCATCCCTCTCCTGCCCTCAACCATTTATTTTGTGCATGCTAATTTGGTTATCATAGTTGACTGAATGCTCAAACAAAACTGAAACCAATTAAGAAGCTATTTAACTATTTTTTTTTTTTTTTTCATTTATAAGTCACTGACCATATTGCTTTATTCCAGTAAAGCTCAAATTTCGATAGTGAGTGAAGTTACATCTTATTATTCCAAAAATCAAGCAGCTCGAGACCCAAATAAGTAGTTATTCAATGAACTTCATAACATACAATTTATATCAACAATGTATTACCATATATACTACTTTAGCTTAACCCAAAAGAAACCCTTGTTTATGTTAAATCTTGATCCTGAGCTTTTAAAGATGTAAGGTAGAGCTTGACTATCTAGAGTATACCATCAAGTTGAGTTTAAGGGTTAAAAAGAAATGCATTAAAATTTTTAAGTTGATTTCTAATATCAAGTTGAGTTCCAATAGTGTACCATATCGTCTACACTAGACTTACTTTCGCAACAATATTCTTAAATTCATTTAGTCATTTCAATTCACAACAATCTGACAGCAATGACTTATCAAACCAAAGAAGTCAGCTAACTCTCAGACAGTACTAAATATTGAGATTTCATAGAACCTTCTATCAGCAGCCAAGCAAATTTCAAGTTCAAATACCTTAAAGTGGACCTGGCATCCGCAGCAAGGAATAAGAATCTCGACTCGAGGGCTGCTATAAAATTTTCCCGCTCTTCCAAGTCTGCATCGATTCTGGCATTGACGTCCACTTTGGTCTTCGTAATTGATTTAAGCAAAGGACTGAAGTAACTGAACATATCAAAAACCAATCACAAATTCAACTGTTAACTTATTCCTAGAAAATTTTACACGTAAGAGAAAATCAAATCCTGAATTAAGCTCAAAATACTGACCTGGGACCGAATAGGATTTTCTCGAGCTCGAACAACTCAGAGTCATTGGCTAATTCGAGTACCAATCGCAGGTCAGGATCAAATGCCTCTGTAAATTTCAGACTATAAAAGAGATTGAGATATGCATATACAGCAGTGAAAATCCAAACAACCTGGGTAAGAGAGATAGGATGTGCACCTTGGCCTTTTGCTGAAGTTGCGGCGCCGACGAGACTACAACGGACAAGTCCAAGACTCTTCCTACTCCCAAACGAAGTAAGAATCTAACAGAAGGAACATTTTTTCACCGTTTGGGAAGCGAGAAAATGCAGGAAAATTGAAGAGCGAACTGTAAATGTGAGCGTATGAGCTGATGATTCTTACCGGAAAAGTGAGGGAGCGAGTAGAAGAGGGAGTAATGGTAGAAGGAAAAGCGAGATGAGAAAGAGATAAAGTGGAAGCAGTGATGGTAGCCATGGAAATCCCCAAATTTAGCCGCTCATCGATAGCACAAACAACACACTAGAAATTCAATTCAACAAGTCCATGTACAATATCATTTCTCCAAAAAAAAAAATGATTCGAGTCATTTAAAAGAATATATTAATGTCCATATAATGTTAAAAGTGAAGGTTAAAATTAAATCATTGAGCTGCCTACTTCTTCTGGCCATTCACAGTGAATTCATTAAAGATATTTTAGACAATATTGTCTTCGGTTGTCAGCTACTCATTTCCGAGGTGATATAATTTTTGTTACCGTCATGGGCATAGTTTTTAGAAGGCAAAACACATATCGACCCCTGATCTTTTTCATTTCATCTTTGGTTTGCTCACATTTAGTCTTTTATCTCTTTATTCATATCTTAGTCACCCCCTCGGTCCCATCACACATATAATAAACGTTCCATTACATGGCATGTCGGCCTTTGGGCTTACCACGTCATAAAAATAACATTACGTCAGCTGGAATCTACTTCCTCTTCAACTCACAATATTTAAGTTCTAACCCGATTACCCGCCCAAATTCCTATATATGTTTAAAACCTAACCCAACAATTTCCCCCCTAAATATATCGTTTCCTTAGTTCATTTTCCCTCCATTAGAAACCCTAAACCCTCGTTTATTAGAATCATTGCCCCTTCCTTTTGTTCAAAACTCTAAGTTACTCCTCTTTAATTGGAAGCCCTAACTCCCTTCTCCTTTTGTGTTTGAAGCTTCAACAACCTTTCTTTCCTGAGAATGGCTTCATCTCAATGCGTTAGCTTGGCCACTGTTAGAACAAACAATGTTGTTCTTTTTTGTAAGTGTGGAAATCATGCGAGGTACCTTATGTCAACAATGGAGAGCAACCCCAAAAGATCTTTATGGAAATGTGCCAAGAGAGGTGTGAACTGAACCCCTAGGTCTTATTTGTTTTAAGTTTGTAATTTTGATGTACAAATTTTGTTAAAATTGAGTTGTAGCAAATCAATTTTTATTAATTTTTTGTTTCATTGTCACTTAATTTACCTGAAAGAGTCTTTGCCTATTTCTAACTACTTACCCATCATTTTTCCACTTTCTTTTCTGCATTTTGCTTAAAGAAAAGGGCAAAGTTATTTAAATTGCTATTGCAAATTGCAATAGAGTGTGGTATACTGTGAAAGCAATGACAGATAAAGGAGTGATGTATGTTAACATTGAAAAAACATGTGTTTTGTTGAAATGCAATATGGTACGGTGGTACTTAAAAACTCATATAATTTTATTGGAGTTGAAACTAAATTCTTGTTTGATTTCTTTACAGGGAAGGGTTTGCGATTTCCTCAAATAGCATGATGATAGAATTCAAGAGATGAATGAAATCATGTAAGATGAACTAAGGAGGCTTAACCACATAGTTGAAACTGAGTTTGTACCCAACATAGCCCATGGATAAAGAATCTTACTGAGTGATGAGTTCAACAAGATGAAAATTGAATTTGGTCAGATGAGAATTAGGATTGAGGATATGAGGCGAAAGATTGATGAAATGGAAGATGAAGTTAGGAATTTAACACAATATAAGGAAAATTTCTGGAGTGCACCGGGAGTAACTACTCCCGGTCCACTCATCGGCTGACACGTCAGCACAAGTGCTGACGTGTCAGCCGATGAGTGGACCGGGAGTAGTTACTCCCGGTGCACAGGAGTATCTCTCCAATATAAGACGGTATTAATTGCTTTTATGGCCTTTGTTCTGTATAAGTTCTATGGCAATCCTACTACTGGAGTTTAGGACTTCTAATGTAATTTAAGATGGTATCTATAATAGATAGTACGAGTACTCAACTATTGTACTAATTTTAAGACTTATAATTAGTATGTATTATATTATTATGGCATTCAATATTAATTACCAATTAGCTAATTAAATCAAGTTTCTTAAGTATCTCTTTTTAATTAAATCGAATTTGTCAATTACCTCTTCTTTTTCATAAGCACCGGCTATTGTTGCGTATGTTTAATCATCCCTCACTTAGTTCATATTAGTAATTGTTGTTTCAATAGAAGACTTTTGTGGTGTGAATTGTAGGAGGGGTGAGCAAAACCGAACCGAGAACAAAAAACCGAACCGAACCGAGATTGAAAAACCGAACCGAACCGAATTAAACTCTATTTGGTTTGGTTTTGGTTTTATAAAATATAATAGTTTGGTTTTTGGTTCGATTTTTGGTTTTTGTTAAACAAACCGAAACTGAACCGAACCGAACCGTAATAAGAAAAAAGATTTTTTTAAAATATATATATGTATATAAATAAATTTTATTTGGCATATTATATAGTTTGTATTTATGAGACTTTAGTAATATACATGTAATATAAATTATTTTTAAGCAATATTTTACATGTAATTTATAAAAAAAATAATAATAAAAATTAAAAAATTAAAATTTTTGTTGATTTGGCTTGAACCGAACCGAACTGATTCTGTTCGGTTTGACCCGAACCATATAAACTTTGGTTTGGCTTTGGTTTTTATTTTTCTTCTACTTTGGTTTTTGGTTCGGTTCGGTTTTTGAACCGAACCGCGTTTTGCTCACCCCTAAACTGTAGTACTGTGTTTTAAGACTTTTTTGAATGTCTTGTAATTAGATATCATTAAAAAAAAAAAAAAAAAAAAGCAATAAAGTTAGTAATAACAATAATGTTTAATAAAACTACTTTACTTGGTCTACAAAAATGCAATTGTAGCCTAATAATGTCTATTTTAAGATTGTTTTATAGAAAAGTGGAAGATTTTAATTTAAAATGTAAAATTATTAAGCTATAACGTGAGTACTCTAAATTACATATACTGTAGTGATTCTAATTATCTATTGCAATTATGCAATGGATAAACTATGACATTTTACAAACAATTTTGCATCCAAATCACTAGTTGAAATCCAAAAAATATGGCATCCAAGATTAAGGCCTATTGGAACAAGAACTATTCGTATTAATTATCCCTTACAAGAGAGTGATTCTAATAGTAAGCCAATATTTCCATCAACACAAAACTATGAAAATCAACACACACCTGCTGCAAAAAATATTACATCCAAATCAACGCAAACATGTTGCACAATTACTTACTCCTAACTTATAACATAATTGTTATTATAAGCATATAAAATCTGATGATCCTAAATAGGCTAGCTACAGTACCATAGGGGTGAATAGGACTATATACCGAATAAAACTTTTCGCAAACTCTTTTAAAAATTCTGTTTGAATAAAAATAATTTTCTTTCAACAAACACAAGTTTTACGAAAAATGCGAAATTGATAATATAGTAAAACTTGTGAATATAAATATGCTTGACTAAAATTGAAAGTGCCTTAAAAAAATAAAGCTATTAATTTAAATTGCAGAAATTTAAATAGCAATGAAAATAAAGAGTACAGTGATAGATAAATGAAAATACAAGATTTATATTGGTTCGACCCAACCAGTCTACGTCCAATCCTCAAGCCAACCACTTGAGATTTTCCACTATCATTTCCTTTACGAGCAGGAAACAAACTTGTATTACTTTTTGCGAGTTCAAGTAACAAACTCAATACTTTTGCAGACTAAGTATCAAACCTCTACCGTTACTTTTTCAGAGCTCAAGTAACAAAACTCTTCTGATGCATTTTCAAAGCTCAAGCACCAAACTTATCCCCGTAATCTTTTTCAAGCTCAAATACCAAACTTTTCCCGATGCTTTTTTAAAATCAAGCACCAAAGTTTTACGAACTTTGTTGATCACACTATCAACAAAGTAGAACCCCCTTTACAGAGCCTTGTGTGAAAATACAATTCTCTTAAGTATAGAATAATGGAATGAATGAAAAAAGAAAAATGAAGCTCTTCTCTCTTGATTTTGCTTTTGTAGGAATTATGAAAGACTTAAAAATAATTGCTTGTATGTGTGATTGTAGCTAAGTCTCTCATCTTGTTCATTTGATCTTCCTTTCCTTATATAGGTGTTGAAGTGCTCCAACTTATAAAAATGTGGTTGTTGCTTTTGATTCATAAAGGAATGTGGCAGTTGAGTTGAGCTTATAAGCAAAATATGTTTGTTGCATTCATCTGCCAAGAGAATATGATTGTTGCTTTTGATTCATAAGATAAATGTGGCAGTTATGTTGAGCTCCTTAAGTAATATAGCAGTTGCCTTCAGCTTGTAAGAAAACTATAGTTGATGGTTGTACTTCATAAACAGATAATTTGCAGCTCTTGAAGAGATGTGTAGTCGTTGGAAGTATTTTGCTACTCGTAAGCGCAAGTTGTTTATCTCAGAAACAAAACTATGTCATATAGTATTTTATCTCATAAAGCTATTGTAGGTCTTTGTATTATATGTGTGAGCGGATGACGTTTTCAACGGAACGCGGACTCCCTTTCGGAAGGGGCACCTCGATTTCGGGCAAACCCTCAATCGCGTGGGGTTTTTAGAATGGAAATTCATTTTTAGAAAATTAAATGGTTTCATAAAAGAATCGAGACCTAAGTCTCGATAAATAGTGTAAGAGTCAACACTCGGCTCAGCTCAACCGGGAAATTTCAGTGTAGCTGAACCGGACAAACGGCCGCCACACTATCCAGAGATCTAGGTCCGAAAAAGTCCCCTATTTCGTGTCTAATCAAAATAAATACGGCCAATGTTCATAGATGGTATTTTAAATTCTAAAGATGGATTTTATTGCATTAAATTAAGCATACATCGCACACACAAATAGAGTAAAGCAGTAAATAATTAATTAAATTATTACAACCCGATCAAATAAAAAATAAAAACTCTCAACCTCACTTTACAATCGCCTAAAATACACGATTTATCTATAAAAATACAACCGCCTAAAATACATGAATTAATCTATTAAATACATCAAAAACAAAAACAAAAATAAAAGAAATTAAAGGTTGCAAAACAGAGGGTTAGCATAATTTACGGCACACCACAAATAGGACTCAAGTAGGACAGAATTGGAAAATTAGAATTCGGGGGCATGCATTTAGGGGGATAACCGGGTTGGCTCGGCTAGCCGGCCCAATTAGACCTGGAAAAACATTTTGAAATGTCCATGTATTTTGGTTTTGTGAGAAAATCATTTTGAAAATATTTTATTTTCCGGTTTGCTTTAAATGAACATGTGTGGTGGGTCGGTTTTCGGGAGAATCAGGTCTCCGTCTTTGTATTATTCTAAATGCAATAATACTAAAAATTGAATCTAAGGTCGTGAATGCACACAACAAAATTTATTTTGATGGTTTTCTGAGTTTTCTGATTTTTATGGATTTTTAGAAATTTTTCTGGATTAAAATAGAAATTCTGCTTCTGGATGGAGATTATAGTCGTGTGACTATAACTACAATCGTACAACTGTAATTACAGTTGTGCGACTGTAAATCATCCAGATGTAGAAAATCGCCAAAATTTTATTTAAATAAAACTAAACTTGGAGCGAAATCAAGAACACTCGTACGACTATTCTTCAAGTCAAGAACAATCATACGACTATTCTTAATTTCCAGAAACAGCAGGTACAGAAAAATAAGTTTTTATGCACGAAATCACATCAAAACACCCAGAAAACGCAAGAAAATGAAGGATTGCGATATGTTTACCTCTTTAGCGCTGATCCACCGTAGGAATGACCACTGGAAACGCCTCAGTCCACTCCAAATTGCCTCTTTTCCTTTGAGTTGAGGTTTAAAAAGTTGAGTCCAAAATCTCCAAATTGTCAAGGTTTCTGAGAGTTTTTAGTCCGAGATTGATTGAGCTTTTTCTAACAAGTTTTAACCTTAACACTTAAGAATTAAAAGAAAAAGAGGAGGAAAAAAATTGAGCTTGGGTGGGTTTTCTTTTCCTCTCCTTTTTCTCTCTTTTCTTTATCAAATTCTCTCTCTAGACTCTCTGATTTTTCCAGAACCAAAAGTCCCTTTTTTTTTTCTTCTTTCCTCTTTTTTCTCTATCAAATTCTCTCTCTAAACTCTCTGATTTTTCCAGAACCAAAAGTCCCTTCTTCTTTTTTTCTTCTTTCCTCTCTTATCTCCCCTTTCTCTTTCTGGCCGGAGGAGCATTAAATGCTCCTTCTCTTTTCTTCCTTCAGGGTATGGGCTGCTACACCTGATCCATAATTACAGTTGTGTGACATGCTAGATTTTTTTTGTTGAGTTCGAAAAATTCCAGCGCTTACAATATGACATCACTTCCCTTTATTCTTTTTTAATTACAACATATTTGTAATTTTTTTAGCAACTAAGAAATTCTTTTTCTTTTATGTTAACTTGTGATCATCAAAACTTAAGTCAACAAAATCCATGCTAACATCCATAAGTGGTAACTATACAAAAAGCATCCAAAGTACGCACCAAACTTGTTACCAAAAGTCATTCTAACTATAACCACAAGTGGTAACTAACCAATATTTGAAGTCCAAAACAACAATCACCAAATATAGTCCTAAATAAACAAAATACTAGTAATGTTGTCTTCCACATTAAGCAACTATTCAGTACTACACTTGTCCATAGTTGAATTTACTGAGTACTTCAAAAACCTTCACTTTCATCCATCAAACTTCACTTATATGCCTAGCTTTGGTTGCCCCTGGCTACAATTACAAATAGAATACAACATTAAAAAAAAACAATTGATACATAAGAATGTTAAAAAACCATAAATATTTAGATTTGATATTTACATTAAGTATAACAACACTAGTCTTTAAGTTAACATTGTTGGAAATGCCCTAGTCCCGAGGCATTGGTCCTTGTATTTGTACTATACATTTATTGGATTTATGTGTTGTACTCATTTGTGTCATTAATAAAGGCATCAATTAATTTATTATATCTATCTTGTGCAATATATTAAATGAAGTATCCAATGGACATATCTATATCCATGACGACAAGTGTCATGCACTTAGCAGTAAGACCATGGATAGGGTAAACGATATGACCATAAATAAATCCGTAGTCTGTTCCAGTCATGGGAATGAATGGAAAAACAGACTATCATTAACCTGGTTATATGGCGGTGTCTTACCGGTCATTGGACATGGAATGTCAACCAAGTTAATGGGTACATGCCTGGGAGCATGGTACTGGATAGATCCATTAAACGAGTAATCCACATGGTATGGTATCACAATGGATTCTCGTGTAGTACTTGTATGGATCCTTTGACCTGACCATATGATGGTGTTACATGTGAAGTCGCATACTTAGGGGCACGCCTAAAGGGCCTGTAATAGGGTGCCAAGTATGGGTGCTTTCGGGTATGTCACTGAACATGGTAATACTATGGATATGCAGAAGGGATTTGTCACTCAGTAACCCACTGAGAAGATATCACCGGCCTCTTGATGAATGTGACTGATAAGAGTGTGGCCACACCCAAACTAGTTGGAACTTGTTTGTGAGGTTCAGTGCATTCGGGATCAAGTAAATGTCCGGACACAAAAGAGGGTGATCAATCCATGCCTCTGTGTTGGACACCGATATCAATGACAGGGGATGTACAAGTTTAAACTACAGGGTTATGATAACAGTTAGACTGCCATCTCCATCTTAATTGGGGGCTGCAGTGGCTTGCTAGAGCCCAACTGCAGTCTGCGGGCCGAAAGGCCCGCTGCCAACATAAAGATGGGCCCACGGGATCATACACATTGAGCGACTGGACACCGACTTAAAGAATCACATGTACACTTGGAGTGTACACACTAGAGAGAGAGAATTATATTAATTATATTATAAGGATCAATTGGATTGATCATTATAATGAAATTAATATTTGGCTTCACATAATTAATTGGATTAATTATGAAACTATTTCCTGGGTAGAAATATTCATATGTATAGGTTTACATATGAATTTGTTTTGTGAAGACTTAATTTTAATTTGATGGATTAAATTAATTGGTCAAACTAATTTTAATTTAAGTGTAAATAATATGTTACTTGGAGTAATATATTAAATACATGGGTTAATTAAAATTGGGCTTGATATTGATTTAAACCAGAATAATTAAAATAAGTTTTGGGCCTAAATTAAAAGGAGGAAGCCCACACAGACACAGGAGCCAGACTGGGCCTAAATTCCAGCAAGGGAATTTGGAAGCCCTAGGGTTAAAAACCCTAAGGGGAATTCGGCCAACACACAAGTGTGTCTAGCCCCCCTTTGGCCGAATTCTCCTTCCCCCCCTCACTCTCTAATCTTCGTGATTTTTTACGCTAGCACGTACGGTGTTCGTTAGGCGCTCGTGTACGTGAACGAGGAGGAATTCTACTTTAAATTCTGCAGTCATCGTCCATCTCTAGAAAGAGATTTTCTGGTAAGAAAATTAATCCCTTTCTATTTAATTTTAAGTTTTTTCAATTTCCATCTCAATTGCTCCTGGGACTGGATTTGAGGAAAACACCGCGTTCTTCCGCTTTTATCGGGTGATTTCCGGTGACAAATCCCAACAAACATAGCAGCCACTTGGATTAGGCCTGACAGATTAAGTAGTTCCTGTACCTTTTTTACCGCCATTGCTTTCACCAGCATCATAATTTCTAGGTTTCTTACTTGGTTGTTTCTTGTTGTAAGTTTTCTTTAATGCATTGATAGAATCTTCATTTTGTATTGTCTTTTTTGCTTTTCTAGCTTCGATAATATTCTTTTCTTCTCTAATTCTCTTCCTCTTTTCATTTTATGTAGTTGGCAAATTCTGTAAATTAACAATCATACAATATATCATGTCACCAAATTCTATTAACAACAAATTCTTTAAACATGACATAATAACAAAAAAAGAAAGGAAAAAAGAAACGATAGAATTTTACTAGTCCGGTCCTTTTCTTACAGGTCTTTGCATTATGATTTCTCTCCTTGCAAACTAACAAGTCATAACCCTGCCATTCCTACTGAGTTTTCTAGTCTTCTTTACCTTAGTCTTATCCTTACGCCTTAGCTTTTTAGGTCTCCCTGGCATTTTCCTAAACGTTAGAGGTAATATCATTGGATTTTCTAAATTCTCCCCAAATCCATCGCTACCATTGCTTTGATCTTGTACTTATATGTCTTAAGGTAAAAATCTTTATGATACTAGTGAGGAAGAAAGTCTGTTGGCTCATACTTGGCATCATAAATGGCAATTATAGCATGGGGACAAGGAATGCCTGAAATAACAAATCATAAGCAATGAACAATAGCAAATTCAAGAAACAATAAAAAAACAATAATTAATAGCAGTTTTAGCATGGGGTCAGAGAATATCTAAAATATCTCATTCCCTACATGAACATTGATGTTGTTTTAGGTTCACCACATGCCTCACAGTAGGTTCCCTAATCATTGTCACCTCGTAATCATCATGTCCATTAGAGTTCAAAATCTAGTTGTAGCTCATTTCAATATTTTAATATAACTTCTTTAGAGCCCTCTCACTGATATCACAAATCCAAGCATTTAGCAATTTTGACTTTACAGCAATTCTCTTCATTGTAGCAACTCTGATTTCTATAGGAATCGTTACGGGAAAAATTAAACGCGAGGCAGAATATCGATTAAAATTTTCCTCGATTCCAAAGCCCAAGATACATGTAGATTAATAGAATGAAAACAAGAACAAAGAAAAACAAATTTTCTCACCTTAACTGTCTCCTCTAGAGACTGCTACAGAAACCCAAACGCGTTTCCTCCACAATCTGGTACACGAACGACTCTCGAACGGGACTCGTGCTAGCGAACGGATTGAAAAAAAACCAAGAGAAAGTGTAAAAGGGGGTTGCTGTAATTTTCTTAATGCTGGTCCGAATTCTCTATTAGGGTTAGGGAGAATTAGGTTAAGGCTTCCTATATATACTCCTTAGCCTACTAGGATTTTAATTAAAACTATAGATTATTTAATTTGATTTAATTGATTTACCTTATATCATTAGGATTAAATAAAACCATATTATAAAATCCTAATTGATACAATTAAAGACAATTTCATCAAATTAAAATAATCCAAAGTTAAATTAAAGCCATCCTTAATAAATACAACCTTTGTATTTTTTTATTTCCACCAAGGAAATATCATTTTATTGAATTAATTATTTACTGCATGTAATTAATTAATCAAATAAAATAAATTTCTCCCTTTATAATTGAATTAATTATGACATAACCTAATGTCAACAACTCGATTAATTTGGTTTCTGTTCCAATTCCGATTTGTCAACATTCAGTTGTTCTATGTGTATGATCCTGTGGGTCCGTCTTTATGTTGGCAGTGGGCCCAAGGCCCATAGATTATAAGTGGGTTCTAGCAAACAATTACAGCCCCCAATTAAGACGGAGACTTGCAGTCTAATGTAAAACATAACCTGGTAGTGATCTTGTATATCCCTTGCCAACTAACATCAATACATAAGCAATAGGCATGGTCTTGTCATCCTCTTATATACTTATTTATCTCTTGATACTGAGTGGACTAAACATAATGAATAAGTATCCTAACTTATTCTGGTATAGCCATACACTTGTCAGTCCCACTTATCAAATGGCCAGTGATGTCATCTCAGGGGACGCTAAGTGACAATTCCGTCAGCTTCACTATATACATCAACATGTTCACTGGCCCACCCAACATTCCTATACTTGGCACCCTATTACGGGCTGGTTAGGTGTATATGAAAGTGTATGAGAATCCATGTTATGTTACAATGAACATCAGGTCTAAGGATAATAACAAGACCTACCCGAGAAACACCTATGACGATCGAACCATGCGGTGTTCTCGTGGCGGATTGATCTAGTACCATGCAATCCAACATGTACCCATATCATTGACTAACATTCTATGTCCAATGGCCAGTGAGACGCTGCCATCCAGTCAAGGATATGCTAGTCTTTGGTTCTATTCATTCCCATGATTAGAATAGACTAGGGATATCTTTAGGATTATAACTTTAACTTTACTAAAAGGTCTCATAATCCAATGACCTACGTTGGTTTACTTTAGTATGGTTATAATGATTGGATACTCTATTTATAAATAGCACAAGATATGAATAAATAGATTCTTGCATTTATTTTAACACAAAATGTATAATACAAAATATCCAAATATAAAATATAATACAATACAAGAACTAATGCCATTTAGACTAAGGCACACCAGCAATCTCCCACTTGCACTAGGTCCAACTAGGCATTGCCCTAATCCCTATAGATCTAGTATGACCTCGTGCTGTGCCTGTGGCAGTGCCTTAATCAATGGATCAGCGACAATTTCGTCTATATTGTCATAATAGGCTTGCACCATACTTCTAGGATCCAACCATCAAAGGTCTCTGCTAGATTATTGTCAACCACATCACATTGGTACCTTGTTATGAAAAATGCCTTACTCCAACAATCAATTATATATCCAGAAATGTCAAATGCATCATGTAAAGGATCATTACCAAGATCTCTCATGTGATCAAGCCTGTCTTTCAGTTCTGGAATCTTTTTTGCCTAAGGACAAGCCCAAAAGACTTTTTTCCTTTCTTTACCTCTTTATTTTTTTAGCCCATGCAGCGTATACATGCCTAGCACACATTCTATGCTTGGCCATCTTAAAGACTTCAGAATTGATGATTCCAAATCCTTATTAAATTGGCAGCAACAATATAAATCTTATAATATATTTCATTGTAAAAGTCCATTGTAAAATTAAATATCATCAAAATCAAATGCAACACCATTTATTCAACTCAAAATCATATAAATGCTTTTGATAACATAATTAATAACAACATAACATACACAACAATAGCAAAACATACCAACGTAGCAAAAAATTTCAGGAATATGAATTTGACATAACAACAACTCAAAAATTACCTTTTGCATGTCAGATATAAGAGTGACACCACTTTCATTCCCAAGTTGAAGGCCCCTTCTAACCCATGTCAAAAACCAAGACCAATTTTCCTTATTCTCCACATTTACCACTACCTATGCTATAGGGAACATTTAATTGTTCCAATCTCTGCCAATACAAAACGAATTGGGTCCATCAAAAGTAATTCTGTTCGAATTTCCAACACAAACTAATACAAAATTATTTTATAAGAGAATATTTTTATAATATTTACATTACAGTACTCTCATTGATGAATATCCAATAAATTCATATTTTGGATGATTATTAATGATTGCAAACTTTTAACTTCAAGATTTATGGGATGTAACTTTTCTTGTATTGTAGACAAACTAATGTTTTAGCTCATTGTCTAGCTAGAGTTATTGCTTTTAATGAAGCACTTGTGGTTTGTTATGATTTCTCCTTCTTGTATTAATCATTTCATTTAGTTTTTAATGAGTCCACCATTTTAAAAAATAAAAAAATAAAAATAAAAGTAGGGCTAATTACAAAAAAAAAACCATGTAGTTACACTCAATTAAAAATTAAGGGCTGTGGTTTTTTTATTTGCAAAACGATGATTGTAGTTTTAATCTTTACAAAAAAAAGGACAATTAACATTTTTGCATTAAAAATGATAATGTAGCTAAGGTTATTTTTGTCTATCTAACATTCCAATATTTTACCAATATTATTTAAGAATTTTACATTAAAATTTGAGTATTCTTCGAAATTTTTTCAATTTGTTATTATTTCTTAAAATTTATTATCATTATTTAAATTAAAAAAATATTTGTGCTTCTCAAAAATTTTCAAAATTTGTCACTAAGGTTTATTGTATTTTAACCAACTTGAAAATTTTCAATTCAAAATGAATAAAAGTACCTTCTGTAATATCATTATTTAATTTCAGTTGTCATTTTTCTTTTTACGAAAGATCAAACCACAATTCTCGTTTTGGAAATAAAAATACCACAATTCTCGATTTTTAATTAAGTGTAACCACAAAGTTTTTTTTTGTCATTAGCTCATAAAAATATTCTAGTTTAAATAAAAGTTGAATATCTATTTCACCTATAAGGGCCAGTTTGGATTGCTGTTAGTAAAAGCGTTGTCAGTACTGCACAGAAAAATACAGTTTGAGAAAAGTGATAAGTGTTTGGTAATATTTTTGTAAGAGTGACTTTATTCTAATAAATAGTTAATGAGATGTTTGATAAAATTATATATAAAAATGTTGTTGTATAAAATAACATAAAATGATATGCTTAAATTATAAAAATAATAATGATATATAAATTAATTTTAATTTAATTTAATTGATTAAATAATATAGAAAATAATAATTTCTAATAATTTCTTTGGCATACTTTATATAAATAAAATTTTATTTAATTTAAATGTTTATATATTATTAGATATTAATAATTTTTGTATTGACCTATTTTTCATATACATATTATATAAATAAACAACATATTTATTTTCATTGACAGATACTAGTGTAAAGTAATAATTTTTATAACAATTATCGATACATATATAACAAGTTAATCAAATAATTGATCAACACACAATTGTTGCTAATTTTTTCCAAAATTATAATCATTTAACAAAAATAAAAAAATTACGTCAAAACTTTAAAGCTAATTTCTTTATGCCATCAAAGAATAAACAATCTCATCAGAAATGGAATCCATTTTTATAATCCTACTATTACAAGAATTTTCATGAGATGAAGGCCGCTAACATCTTTAAATATGTTATGTGGCACAAAATTAGGATCTTCATTAAATCTTGTAAGAACTGAATCATTTACGAATGACCTTCAAATGAAATTATGTAATGTCATAAATGCAATAACAATATCTCTTTGAATTGTAAATGGATAAGTGTCCATATCTCTTAATATCTTCCATCTTTGCTTTCATATCTTAAAAGTACTCTCGATACAATATCAAAGTGATGAATGTGCTTTATTAAAAGTTTCTCGATATCCTCTTAGTGGTTCACCACGTCTAAAATCTAGAAGATGATATCTTACCCCTTTGTGAGATTTAAGAAATTCATTCATTTACGAATATCTAGCATCAACCAAGTAATATTTTCCTGTATTTAATAAACAATAAAAAATTTAATGTCAATATTCAGAACAATAAAAATAACAATAAACAATGGTATATACTCTAACTAAATAATCACCTAGTGGTGGTTTTGGAAAATTTAGATTTTCATTGTTAATAGCCTGAAAGTAAATGTGTGTATCATTTGTTCTGCCCTCCCAACCAGCTAACACAAAGGTAAACTGCATGTTAAAACTACATGCAACCATGATATTTTGTGTTGGTATTCATTTTCTACCAATAAAAACACTTTCTTATTTAAACTCATACGTACATGTACATAAGTACCATCAGTTGCTCCAATGCAGTTATCAAATAAATATAAATATATTACTAGTGAAATAATCAAAGGAATGTGAATTATAGCAGATAATTCTAGAAAAGGAAAACTTGTGGAATTGTATTTTACATTGAAATACAGTACATATCTTTGATCATGAAGAAACTTTGTTGGGATATTATAAAACTCAGGGTCTGCTGGATTTATCAAATCCTTTACAAGTGAACATAATGCATGCAACACTTCTCCGAAAATTCGACATACAATTTCTCTAGAATGTTGAAATCGTTCTTGAATGTTTCTATTTGACTCACCTTGAGCTAATATGTATAAGCAAATACACATTTTCTCAAGAATTGACATGTTCCTTGAAGACTTCAAACAATGATTTACTTCTAGAGTAGTAAAAAGTAAAAAAGAGCATACTTCTTCATCTAGAACATTTTCGTATTTATGGCATTCTAATTTGTTAGGGTTATTTGATTCTAATATGTTGGAATTTCATCTCACCATGCAACAAGAATGACAACAAGAACTAGAGTTGTATCAAAAGGGAAATATATGAGCATTGGGAATTAATTGCAACAAGTAAAGTTTCCAAACCATACACTTTATCCTCTTTTATGTTTTGTACTTAACAAATTCAACCGTATAAATGAAATTTCAAGACAATATATAGGAAATTTCAAGTTTAATTAAAGCAATTAAGAACAACTTACAATAGAAATGTATATATAAAATGGATCTACTCCTGCACCCACATTCCCTAATTTATTTTATGTTTACACTCTCTAATTTATTTATAGATAAGCAAAACAAAACAAATAATAAATTTTAACAACAAAAATAAGAAAATAAAAACGAAAGGGAAAACTAAAGAGACAGAAAATCTCACTAGTAATATGGATTGTTAGAGATTAGTGATAAGACGGTTAACAAAAGGGAAGAATCATTTTACTGTTGGAAAGATGACAAAGTTGCTCAAGTAAGGGAACTGGCAGATCAACTTACAAGTCCATTAGAAAATGGCAGATGAAAGCAGATTAGGGGGTTGAGAGGTATCGATGGAGAAGAAGGAATGAGAGGAAACACAGTCACTATATATGAACGAGAAGAAAAACGTTACAAGAAGATAAGGAAAGGAGAAATTCGCAAAAATAAAAGAGCTCTTATACTAGGTAATATTGTAATTTTAAAGAAGAAATAAGGTTACTTTTGTCTTTTACTCACAAATTTAAGCTACTTTTCGTGTTTTTAACAAGCTGCTTGCCTCCACTACATGGTTTTTTTGCTTTCCTTAAAAGCAGTTTTAAGTGCTTTCATAAATACAATCTTAAGGGGCATTTGGGAGTGCTTTCTTAAGTTGGGAAAACTACTTTTAAGGAAGAAAAGTCAGGAAAACAACTGTCAGTGGTGTTTGGTAAATAAGCAATAGGGAAAGCCAAAAATATGGAAAGTAAATTTATCTGCGTTCAAGCAAAGCCCCAAATCATAGCTTTCCTCTGAAAACCAAAATCCAAAAAGCCCCAAATTTGTTCTTACAAATCATGATATGCTCCCTTTCTTCTTTCATTGCGCTACCCACTGCCCCTTTTTCCTATGTCACCGCTGGTCACTGCTACCGCTACCTTCTTTAGTTCTCCACCACTCCATACTACCAGTGAGATTTTCTGTCTCTTTTCCCTTTCGGTTCTAATTTCTTTTTACTCTCGTCTCTCTTTCACTTCATTTTAGCTTCTCACTCTTCCATTGCCGACTTCAAGGTTTAGGAAGGGTTTGTTGTAGCCAAATCATCGATCTCTGTCTTAGGTTAATGATTTTCTGCCTCCTCATCTCCTACCTGAAGACTATTAAATTCTTCACTTTTCCAGTTCTTGTTCTTTTCTTCTTAATTTCACAGTTTGCATTTTTTGTTTACTTTGTTGATTAGTGATTAGTGATCATCTCTAATGACTAATTAATTAGTACCAACTAACGATGAAGGATTAGAATAAAGACTGCTAGGATAACATGAGTTTTTATCTTAATCATCTGCTAAGTCATCTTTAATTATGCTTAATTTGTTCTCTAATTAGTTTTTACCAAAAGAGGCCTATAAAGCAAACAAATTAATGTAATACATAGAAAGGAACCAATTTTCTTCTAGTGGTTGGAGCCTCAACTTTGCAGTAAAAAAATTCTATACATTAAATTCCAAAATACGTAGTAGTACAGGTAATGTAGAAACCTCATATATCCACAGCAAAGTACAACTCCACTCAGCTAATTAACCTCTATAGTAAAATCTTCTTATATACAAATATGAAAATTATCCATTGAATCACTTTATATGTAAGAGCAAATATAAGTGAACTAATAGCGCATTTAGTATAAGAGCAAACTATATACTCTAGCCTTATGAAATTAAGAAATTAATTTCATAGATATACAGGAAATATAAAGGAAAGACATAGAATAATTAAGAGCATCAATGTACTTATCAACATGAAAAGTTGAAAACTACATGTGGGAGGTATAGATAAGAAATTAAAAAGAATAGTTATTGCACCTTTACTGATCAGCTGTGAAAAATTACAGATAGAAGATGGAAAAAACAAAATAACAACATAAATAATTCTCAAGTGTCAATTGAAATTATGAAATACAAATAAGTTGTATGAAGAATTAATCTTCTTATAATTTAATTTCCAAATGCAATTACCATATCTTTCAAAAAATCAATCCAACCATCATCAACCTTAATTCCTTGAATTTTTCTAAAAATGAAAGTAATAATCTTGATTTTAGCAGCTTTAATTAGAAGTAGTATTGGTGATCAAATTCTGGTTCCTGATTATTACATAGAAAGTTGCCCATTAGTAGAAGAGATACTGCTATATTGAAGGTGGAGCTATGTTGAAGTTTTAGTTTTATTTTAATGTAAATTAATATATAAATATTGCAAATATGGATGCTCAAACAAGCCAAACTGCAAGAAAAAGGACAATAAAGGCTACTTGACATTTTTATCCAAGCAATTGAGAAGGGTATGTGACCCGAAACTCACTTCTCCACAAAAGGATGGATTTATGTTATTGTAAATTTCAATACACATGTCAGATGCACTTATAATACAAGGATGCTTAAAAATAAATAGGACCAACTTAAAAAAGAGTGGAAGATTTGGAAAGAATTAATAGGTAAACAAATAGGGTTAGGTTGGGATCCCATAAGGCACACAATTGAAGCACTACAAGAATGGTGGGACGAAAATATAAAGGTTAATCACTACTTTTCGTTCCATTCTTGGTGCTTAACTCTTTATTATTAGCTCAATAAATTGAAGTATTATCTTAATTTTTCTTGTCATTGATTTTGAGTTTGAGTTTGGTTTACTAAAGTTTTCTGCTGTTAGTTAATGACAACTTTAGATGTTTGACCTTTATCCTAAGTATTGAGCTTGACAAATGGTGGCTTTGATTTTCATTTTGGGTTTAGCTAATACTACTTGTCTATAAGAGTAAAGTTTTTACTTTAAATGTGAGATAAAGCTTTGGCTTTAAAAAATGGTGTCTTTGATTTTAGTTGTCTAAAGTTTTCTACTAGTAGTAACAAAATGTTGCATTATGAATTTGGTTTCTTTTTGTTTGGTTTTCATCTTGAGTTTGGTTTTAAAATGGTGTCTTTTGTGCCATTTAATAAAAAAGTTCTTTATATAGCATTTCAATTACTCTATTTCTTTTTCATCATCAAAATCCAGATATTGATGAGTTAGTAGAACATTTTTATTCACATTTTCTAATGTGTATTTATCTAAGCATAAGTTGAATAGACTGTGATAATTAGATAACCTTTGCATTCAATTGATTTGATGTCAATGGGAAAATGGAAAGAACTGTACATGTATTTTAAAAATGGTGTCTTTAATTTTGGTTTTGGGTTTAGCTGATACTACTTCTCTAAAGCTTTAGCTTTTAAAAATGGTTGTCTTTCGAGTTTGGTTTTTTAAAGTTTTCTACTGCTAGTGACAACTTTAGATGCCACTATAAAGCATTCTTTCGACAGGTCAAGTTTATTTCTCCCACCATTAATTAATTTCTTACGTACAGTCCCTGCATTTTAATATAATGTGATGGTTTTATGCTGTAACTTCTATATTATGTTGTATTAGAGATAAAACTAGCTTCAACCTTTAAGGACAAAACTAGACAACTTTCAATTTGAAATTTTACAATGTTCAACAGTATTAGTTAATTTGTTAGTAAACATTAGCAGAAGAATATGATCTTTAGGCTGAATGTAATATTATTGTCTTGTAAGTAATGCTTGGATTTAACGTATGTTAAGTTAGATTGACAATTGCCTAAAGTGAATGCATAATATCAAAAAGTTGCAAGAGTTGGTTTAAAATTAGTTTTTGCTTAAGTGCTAAATTAAGGTGGCTTGTACATTGTTTGATATATATAATAAGATAGTATATCACATATAATGGAACTCACATTTAGATATATAGCAAATTATTTACTTGAATTCATGATTTTAGGTTGTATTAGCTGTTGCGAAATTTCAGAAAGAAGGTCTTGAGCCAGACTTTATTAAACGATTGAATTACATGTTCTCTGATATTGTGGCTATAAGAGAACATGCTTGGGCACGTTCTAGTACTATAACAATTACTAATGACAATGTTTATGACAATGTCCATGTTGTAAGTGAGGAACTTAATGTCGATGGAGAAAGGCGTGGTGATTCAAATAATGTAGATTTTGAGAATACTTTAGGTGAGTTGATGCAAAATACCACTAAAAATATAGACAATGTATCAACAAGAAGTAGAAACAAAAGAAAAATGGGAAAAGCAATAAGTAGTGGTAAAGGAAAAAATGTTAGGAAGAAATTGGGTAATGCAACCAAATTAAGAGAAGATATATCTAGGTATTGAATATTATTGGATTATTGTTTTCGGTATTTATTTTACATTGGATATTTGTTATTTGAATATTTATTTTATATTGGATTTTTGTAATTTCAGTATTTTTTATTTATTTCAATATTTATAGTTTATGATCTTTAATATTATTCTTTTAGGATAATTATACTAGAATGGGTGGTGATGACAATAATGATCTAGTAGACAATTCATCAAGTGATGATGAAGATGAATTTTGGCAAATTGCAGCTTGTGCAATTGCTGCCATTAGATTATATTATGATACATACATACATAATAATCCTTGTATGATTTCATATCATACAAGAATGAAATGGTTGAGAGAACTGATAGAGGGTTATGAAATATGGTGTTTAAATATGTTCTGAATGAAGAAAGATACTCTTTTAATTTTTTTTAACTTTGTATAACTCTGGAAGTAAATCATGGTTCGAAGTCTTCAATGAACATGTCAATTCTTGAGAAATTATGCATTTGCTTATATATATTAGCTCAAGGTGCGTCAAATAGAAACACCCAAGAATGATTTCAACATTCTAGAGAAATTGTTAGTTAAATTTTCAAAGAAGTGTTGCATGCATTATGTTCACTTGCAAAAGATTTGATAAAACCAACAGAACCTGAGATTTCTAATATCTTAACATGATCAAAGATGTATACCATAGTTCAAGGTAAAATACAATTTCACACGTTTTTCTTTTATAAAATTATCTGTTATAAGTCTCATTTCTTTGACGATTTTATTAGTAACCTACATCTTTTTATTTCAGGATTGCATTTTGATACATGTCGAGGACACCAAAATTAAATTTCTACTCTTAGAAACTAAATTTTGTAGTAAAGAGGAAGCAAGGTTGAATCTATAAGGATTGGCTGGATTATCTCTTCTAAAGTTTGGACAGGAAAAGTAAAAAGGGGATTGTTTAGCGATTGTAAATAACAATTTAAAAATAACAAAAACGAAATAATTAGGAAGTGAATTCCAACTAGAAGGCGGATTCAAGTCTTGAGTCAAACCAACTGATCATTAATCAAACACAAAGTATAACTTTAATGCATTCAAATAAATTAGTTATAGTTATCATGAAGCATGAATCGCCTAGTCTTTTCTTAAGGAATAGATAACTAAGAGAAGCTTATTAATTATCCCTATTTAATTAAACAGTTCCAAACATGCTTCGGAATTTAATTCAATTAAAAGTATTAACACACGAAAGAGACACTAATTCTACTCAATAATCACACAAGCGGGATTATTTAAAGCATATCAATTTCATCCATAATACAAATTAAAAAACTTGTCCATAATTAATCGTGTTATTCGCTACCTAGGTTAAGTGAATTAAACGATTACGTATTTAATCACCTAACTAGCAGATCAATCACAAGTAAATAATTAAATCAAGGATTCAATTAAATCATGCAAAAGTAATAAGAATAGAATGAAATCGATTACTTGAATTAAAAAAGAAATTAAGAACAGTTGATCTCACAGTTGACTTTACAAGACCGAATTTCCTTCTAGCTAGAAATTAGGGTTTTAGTTCTTCATGGGAGGAAGAACACGTTCAAGAGAGAAAAAGAAAAGCTGCTGCCAATTTTTTTTTTTTTTTCAAAAGTTTAAGAAGAAGGAAGAAACAATTGACCTAACTCTTTTTAAACCTAAACAACTAAGGAAAGAGTTCTAAAAAGGAAATAACTCTAATTAAGATTTTTGTAGGAAAATCTAATTAGAGTTATACTAGAAATAAAAATATCCTAAAAGTCTATCATAAAAAGGCTGAATCAAATAAACTAAAACTAAAATAGGAAGTCTTCTAATCCCATCAAAGTTCTTCAAATTCGCAGCTTTCCTTAAGCCAGAAACAGCTTTCCAGGCTCATTTTTAGCATTAACAGCACTCCATAAGCCATGCCCATGGGTTATGACTTCAAGCTCCAAAATACGGCTCTTTAAGCTCATTTCCAACTTCAAAGTCCCTAGCACGAGTAATTACACAAAATGAAGTAAATCCGCCTAATTAACTAAAAATATATCAATTAAAGCCTATAAACAAAGACAAATTACATGCATAAAATGTACTTATCACATTGGAGCAATTGATGGTGCTCACGTACATGCACATGTGAGTTTAGATGAGCAAGTGTCTTTTATTGATAGAAAACGAATGCCAACACAAAATATCATTGTTGCATGTAGTTTTGATATGCAGTTTACCTTCGTGTTACCCTTTGGGAGGGCACAACTTAGGATACGCCCATTTTCTTTCAGGCTATTAACAAAGAAAATCTAAATTTTCCAAAACTACCACTAGATGATTATTTAGTAAGACAATATACCATTGTTTATTGTTATTTCTATTGTTCTAAATATTGTCATTAAATTTTTTATTGATTATTAAATACAGGAAAATATTACTTAGTTGATGTGTCCGCAAATGAATAGACTTAAACCTTACAAAGGGGTAAGATATCATCTTACAGATTTCAGACGTGGTGAACCACTAAGAGGGTATCGAGAAAAACTTTTAATAAAGCACATTCATCACTTAAATATTGTATCAGGAGGATTTTTGGGATATGAGAGCAAAGATGGAAGATATTAAGAGATATGCTCACTTATTCATTTGTAATTTAAACGATATTGTCATTACATCTATAACATTGTATAATTTCATTCAAAGGCTGGTTTTTACAAGATTTGATGAGAATCATGATTTTGTGCGACAAGACATAATCGAAGATGTTAGCAGTAATTCTTCATCTCATGAGAATTCTTGTAATAACAAGACTATAGAAATGGAATCCATTCATGATGAGACTGCTTTTTCTTTGATGCCTGATGAGTAAGTAATTTATCATGCGATATAAGCCTCAAATTAATAACTAAAGCTAAAAAGAATTGACTTTTGTGTGGAAATGAATAAAATATCTCTCTTTTGTAGGACAAAATGCATTGGGAGCAAGCTAAACAAGATTCTAGGCATATAGAGACAAAAGTGAATGTTGCAAAGGTTGCTGCAATTTCCCAAGCCGTCTAGGAAGGAGCCAAAAGCTAGAACAACCTAATTAAGCCAAAATTTGCCTCTTAAAGTCAACCAATGGAGCAAAAAAGTGGAGGAGAGTCCCTAGAGCCATGTCAGCTATCTAAAAGCCTATTTTTACTTTTAGCTAAAATCATAGTCATATGATTTTTTTCTATTTTTTTATTTGATTTCAAGAACAGTTGTTGCAAACTTGTTTTGTGTCTTGTAGTAGCCAAACTTTAGGCTATAAATTATCCTTTTGCTGGGTTGTTATAAGATTGCCTTGACATTGTAATATTAACCTTTATTCCTTGTACTCTTTGTAATAATTGAATGTTAGTTATTTTTAATTTTAATGAAACTGTTCCATTCAAATATGTGTGAGTAGTATACCATAACAAGCTAGGCTGGATGGTCAGGCCTAAGTAAGTATTCCTTGCTATTTATATAATGAATGAAATGTTTTGATGGATGTTTAATGGTGAAATTAGTGTACATGAATTAGGCTAATTCATACTTTAGTTCACTACTGAGAAGGTGTGAGCGGACGACCTTTAAAGAGGAACGCGGTGAAGCAAACCTGGGAAAAAGAAAAGAAATGAAATTGATTGAGATTTGTGAATTTTGTGGAAAACGGGTTTTGTTTATGTTGAGTTGGGAAAACTTATTGATTTAATTTGGAAATCCTTTTGTAGAAAATATTTTCCCGTTTTTAACTTAAAGACCTCGAAAATTAAATCTCGAGATTAGTGACAGAGTCGCCACTCGGATCAACTCATCCGGGAATTTCGGTATAGCTCCCTACCGAGGACAGGCTACTGTACCTAATCCAGAGATTTAGGGTTCGGGCAAATAACTTACTTGACCTCTAGCTTGCTTTCACTTTAAAGTTTATATTACCATATCTAATTTGCTTTATTATCTTTCTCTAACTCCAATTAGTTTATTTTAATTATCCGATGCTAAAGCAAAATGAAAGAAATAAATTGCGAGAAATAAAATCATACATTCAAAATATACAAAAGAATAATAGAGGCCTATTATACAACCCAATCAAATAAAAATGGAAAACTCTTGCCTCACCTTAACAACCGCCTAATTTACATGATTTATCTAAAGAAAATTACAATCGCCTAATATACACGATTAATTCTATTAAAATACAGATAAAATGAAAATAAAGATAAAATAAAAGCTGCAAAACAAAGGTTAGCACAATTTATATGGCACACCACAATTAGGACTCAAATAGACAAAATTGGAAAATCAAGAATTGGGGGCATACATTTAGGGGATAACCGGGTTGGCTCGGCTAACCGGCTCGGTTAGACCTGAAAAACATTTTGAAACATCCCTGTATTTTTGGTTTTATGGGAAAATCATTTTGAAAACAGTTTTACCGGTTTACATGCATTTTATATTTAAGGTGGGTCAGTTTTCAGGAGATCCGAGTCTCCGTGGTTGAATTGCTTTAAATGCAATTTTACTAAAAATAAATCTAAGATCGTGAATGCACACAACAAAATTCATTTTGATGATTTTCGCGGTTTTCCAAATTTTTATGGATTTTTAGAAATTTTTGGGGTTAAAAGGCAAATTTTGGTTCTGGAAATGGAGTTACACTCATGCGACTGTAACTACAGTCGTATGACCATAAATTACAGTCGTGAGACTGTAAACACTCTAGAGTCAGGATTTCGCCAAAATTTTATTTGAATCAAAATGAAACAAAAACAACCTGGAAATCAAGAACACTCAAACGATTGTATATACAGTCGTATGACTGTTCATCAAATCCAAGAACCGTCGTGCGACTGTTCTTGATTTCCAGAAGCAGAAACGCAGAAATAAGGTAAAAATGCATAAAAACCACATCTAGCACCCAGAAAGTAGAAAAGAGTGAAAGGAAAAGGGAGTGTCTACCTTTTAAAAGCTTATCCAAGTCGTTTTGACTCCTGGCGTCGCTCCAATCCATACGAATTTGCACTTTTCCTATTGAATTGGGGTTAAGAGCTTTGTGTCCAAAAATCCAAAATGCTTGGGATTCGGATGATTTAAGTCCGAGATTTTGATTTGTCTATGAAGTTAAGTGATTAACCTAAGGATTTCTACCAAATTTTAATCCTAATTCTGAGAATTAAAGAAAATAGAAGAGGAAAAGAAGAATTTGTGAGTTTGGGTTTTGTTCTTTCTTTTCCTTCTCTCTTTTCTCCTTTCTCTGTTAATTCTTTCACCAGAAATCCAAAATTAGTTTCTCTGCCCTCCTTTTCTTCTTTTTTATCCTCTACTTTCCAGCTTGCTTGTCTTCAGACCGGAGCAATTAATGCTCCTCCACTTTTCTCCATTTTCTGCTACAGAGGTATGGGCTTCTGTAACTGCTCTGACATTACAGTCGTACAACTGGAATTTTTAAATTACAGTCGCATGACTGTAAGGACAGTCGTACGGCTCTTTTTTTTTGTTTACGTACAGAGAATTCCGGTGCTTATAGCTGCCCCTCGCGTGATCAAATTCGACACCCGAACGAGATGATGAATTTGAGAGCGCGAATCAAAGCGCCACAAACACTGGAATGAACCCTCCGATGAGATAAGCCGATACTGGGTCTAGGTTACTCGAGGCAAAGTTGATGTGGATAGGCCGATACCGGGTTTGGGTTACCCGAGGCAAATAAAAGGTGAATTGCGGTTTAGCCGATACCAAGGTCTATATTACCCGAGGCGAAGGAAGATGGATTGCAGATTGGCCGATACCGGGTTTAGGTTACCCGAGGCGAAAGATGGGTGAAATAAGCCGATACCGGGTCTAGGTTACCCGAGGCGATGCTGGAGATTAAATTAGCCGATACCGAGTTTACATTACTCGAGGCGGAGTTAATGAAGAAATTAGCCGATACCGGGTCTAGGTTATCCGAGGCGAGCTTTGTTGGGGAAATAGATGAAGCTGATCTGGGCCAATACCGAGTTTGCATTACTCGAGGCAGATCTGCTGAAGAAGTGAATGATGAAGCCGATTTGGGCCGATACCAAGTTTACATTACTCGAGGCGAATCTGTTGAAGAAGTGAAAGATGAAGCCGATCTGGGCCGATATCAAGTTTATATTACTCAAGGCGGATCTGTTGGGAAACTTAGATGATGAAGCCGATCTGGGCCGATACCGAGTTTATATTACTCGAGGCAGATCTGCTGAGGAATTGAATGATGAAGCTGATCTAGGCCGATACCGAGTTTACATTACTCGAGGCAGATCTACTGGAGAACTTAAATGATGAAGCCGATCTGGGCCGATACCGAGTTTATATTACTCGAGGCGGATCTGCTGAGGAATTGAAGCTGGGGATGATGAATTCCTGCACTTAAGATAGCAAGTCTTCATTCTTTGATCGAGAGATTTTTAAACAAAAATTTTTGCCCTTTCGATCAAGAATGAAGACTAGCTGGGGATAAGTGATTGATGTATGCAATGTATGAATGAATGATGATGTATATGTACATGTATGCATTTTCCGTTAGTTGACATTTCTGCCTTCCATTAGAGAGAGATATGTTGTGCCCCTGGTTGATCTTGCTTTCTTCGGGGGATTTTCTTGGTGATTTTTGAAGGAGTGAGGTGACTGCTGGGGACGTATGATACTGCTGGGGAAATAATCGTAGTGTTCCTTACAGAGATTCCGCTGGGGAAAAGTGTAGCAACTCGATTGGGGAAACAATTATGGTGTTCTTTATGTAGATTCCGCTGGGGAATTGCATGGCGACTCTATAGGGAGACGATTGTGGTATTCTTTGCGTAGATTCTGCTGGGGAATCGCGTGGAAAACCCTATTGGGGAGTGATGTGATGACTTCTGTGGGGAATATTGGGGACACTCTGCTTTTCCTGCTCCGTGGGGAAATTATGAGCTTGTAAATGCTCTAATTTTTGCCTGGGTTGCCCAATACTGGTTTTCAGCCCAGCGAGCCACTCTAATTTTTCACTGAGGCGCCTTTTTAGTTTTCGCCTCAACCAGCTGCTTTAATTTTTACCTGAGGCGCCTTCTTGGTTTTCACCTCAGCGAGCCTTTTTTTTTTAGATGTCACCATGACCACTTTATTGCTCTTTTAGGAAGATCAACTGGATTTTATAGGTCGACAAAAGATTTCAAACTGCATGTATTTAGTGCATTTTCACTTGTTAAATAATGTGATGATTTCAATCAGTTGAATGCGAAGTGCTTTCTCTAAATGTATGTTTATGCAAGACAACTTTGCTTATGCATTTGTCATAACCATGCAAATATATTTAAACAAAACACTTCACTTTATTGATGAAGTCAAAATGAGTACATTTGAAACTAGTTGGTTCCTAAATGGTACATATTCCACACTGAGCCAGAATCCGTCACCAGTCGTCCTTTTCAGGTTTTCTGACTGATTATTTTCTCTCGTGTCTTAAAGTTTGCCTAGACCGCTCTTTTCGAGTTTTCAGCCTAGCAGACCCTTTTTTTTACACATTATAAAGCTTTAGCCTGTCCTGGTTGATAGGATTAGTGAACTCGTTTTCGTTCGTGTCCATGATGCTGATAGTGCCTTTTGATAGCACCCTCTTCACCACATAGGGCCCTTCCCAGTTGGGTCTGAACTTGCCCCTAACATCAACATTTGAAGGCTTTAGCTACTTTAGAACCAAGTCACCTGTTTTCAACTGTCGTTTGGAATACTTCACATTCCAATTATAGGCTCTGGCCATTCTGCGCTGGTACATCTGAAGATGATCCAGTGCCCTCAGTCGCCTTTCATCTAGTGCTACCAACTGTTCATATCTGGCTTGAACCCATTCAGTCTCTGGCAGCTGAGCCTCCAGGGCGACTCTAAGTGACTTAAGTTCTATTTCCACTGGTAATACTGCTTCCATTCCATATACCAAGGCATAAGGAGTTTCTCCTGTCGGCGTTCTGACACTGGTTCTGTAACCCTAAAGAGCATAAGGCAGTTTATCGGCCCAATCTCTGTAAGTGGTTACCATCTTTGATAAGATCTTCTTTATTACCTTATTAGCTGCTTTCACTGCACCATTAGCCTGTGGTCTGTATGGAGAGGACTTATGATGTTAAATACCATGCTCTGTAAGTAGCCCAGCTGTTGCCCCTTGAAACTGTACTCTATTGTCAGTGACTATGTGGTGAGGAATCCCATACCGAGTGAAGATGTTCTTCTGGATGAACTTGACCATTTGCTTGGCTGTCACATTAGCGAAGGATTCTGCTTCGACCCGTTGGGAGAAGTAATCAACTGCTACAACTATGAATCTATGTCCATTAGATGCAGGTGGATGAATTTCACCAATCATATCTATCCCCCATGCTGAAAATGGCCAAGGAGATTCTAAATTCTGTAGCTCAAGTGGAGGAAGATGACTGATGTCTGTATAGATTTGACATTCATGACATCTCTTCACTTTTCTTATACAATCTGCTTACATAGTCATCCAGAAATACTCTTATCTTATTATCTTCCTAGCCATGGCAAGTCCACTCATATGCGGCCTATAGGACCCTGCATGTACCTGCTGCATCATTTCTTCTGATTCTTGCTCTATCAGGCACCTCAAAAGGACTCCATATGCTGTTCTTTTGTATAACTTGTCCTCAAAGATTCTGAATTAACCAGCCAGCCTTCATAGTGATAGTTTATCAGTAGCACCGGCCTCTTCCGGGTACTTCCATTCTTTAACATATTGGTAGATGTCAAATAACCATGGCTTTTCTTCAGCTGATAATTCCATTACTTCATGCACTTCAAAGCAAGGATGTCTAGAAGTGGCTATAACCACTGGTTGTACTTGTGTTTCCTCTGGATTTTCCCACATAGAGGACAAAGTCGCTAATGCATCAGCCATCTGATTCTCATCCCTGGGGACATGTCTGAATTCACACTGGTCGAATAAGCCTTTTCTGAACTGTAGCAGCTCCAAGTAAGGCCATAAGGCTTCTTCTTTCAGCTCCCACTCATCCTGAGCTTGTCTAATCACTAGAAGTGAATCACCGATAATTAACACATCATTTGCCCCTAAGGTTAACAGAGCTTCCATTCTAAATAAGCATGCTTCATATTCTACCCCATTATTGGTTACGGGAAAGATCGGCCTCTTGGATAAAGGAATAATCTCACCATCCAGTGTTGCTATAAGTACCCCGATTCCAGCACCCTTTCTATTCACAGCACCATCGAAGCACATTACCCACCTTTTTACTTCAACCATGGCCAACTGTTCATCTGGGAACTCTAAATTTTCTGTATAATCCGATTCCAGCGGTTGATTTGCTAGAAACTCTGCCACGGTTCGCCCTTTGATGTTTTTCTTTGTGATGTACTTTCCGACTAGCACTGGTGCCTCATACAGATATTTCATTGGATCCACCTTAGCCATAGCTTATAGTTTGTAGGACTGGAAATAGTGCTGCAGCTTCTTGGTTAGCCAGATCATCGCTACACACGTCTTCTCCACCAGCGTGTACTTGTTTTCATAATCCAGCAATTTCTTACTAAGGTAGTAAATAGGGTATTCCTTCCTATCGTCTTATTCTTATGCCAGCATTGCCCCTATGGAGAACTCCTCAACTGCCAAGTACAAAATTAGAGGCTTTCCTGGAATTGGTGGACTCAAGACCGGTGGCTTTACTAGATAAGCCTTGATCTTCTTGAATGCCAGTTGACACCTGTCATCCCACACGACCGGCTATTTTTCCTCAATAGCTTAAAAATCAGCTCACAAGTGGAAGTCAACCGTGCTATGAAGCGGCTGACATACTGTAAGGAACCTAGGAGTGATCTGACTTCCTTTTCTGTCTTTGGGGCTGGTATATTTTGGATGGCCTTGATTTTATCTAGGTCTATTTCGATCCCCCTCTGGCTTACTACATGACCCAATAGCTTCCCTGATGTGACCCCGAATATGCACTTCTTGGGTTAAGCCGCAAGTTGTACTCTCCAATGCATGTTAGAAATCTATCCAGGATAATAGGATGTTCCTCCTTGGTTGTTGATTTAACAAGCATATCATCGACATACACTTCGACTTCTTTATGGATCATATCATGCAACAGAGTTGTTGTGACAGCCCTCTGTTAAGTGGCACCGGCATTCTTTAATCTAAAGGGCATTACTCTGTAGCAGAAGGTACCCCATTCTGTGATGAATGATGTCTTCACCTTGTCGATTACATCCATCAAGATCTGGTTATACCCCGAAAAACCATCCATAAAAGAGTACATTGCCGCTTTTGCTGTGCTATCAACCAGGACGTCAATATGGGGCAGTGGAAAGTTATCTTTTGGGCACGCTTTATTCAGGTCCCTATAGTCGACGCATACTCTGACCCTTCCATCCTTTTTAGGCACAGGGACAATGTTGGCTAGCCATTCTGTGTACTCCACCACTTCGAGAAATTTGGCATCTATCTGTTTAACCATTTCTTCTTTCACTAGCGTAGCCTATTCAGGCCTTAGTCTTCTCAACTTCTACTTTACCGGTCTGAACTTGGGGTCTATTGGGATTTGTGTACTGCTATCTCTGTGTCCACACCTGGCATATCTTCATACGACCAGGCGAAAGCTTTAACATGTTTTTGGAGTATTCTTATTAATTCTTTCTCTTTCTCGGATTTAAGCTTATGTGAAATGAATACCATTCTAGGGTTTTCATCTGTACTTATGTTGATTTCATGCAATGCAGTGTCATGTATGCTAAATATGCTTGATGGTGATTTAAATGCATGCACAGAATTATCAGGATAAACATCACACAAGTAAACAAACTGGGATTTCATTTCATTGAACCTATCATAGAGTACATCAGTTACATTGAAAACGGAAGAAATAGATACAACAAAATCATTTTCATCCTCCACAGGTGGAGGGCCTTGTTCCTTTTCAGCTTCGATCTTCACTTTCAGAGCATCATCTAGGACTGCAACTTTCTCTGCTTCTTTTCTGGTCACTTGCATCTAAGCTTTTTCCATAATCTTGGCAATTTTAGCGACCACAGAGTCTAAGTTCACTTTGGCCATTAGTTCTTTGCCGAATCCCTTCTTGGATTTCCCAAAAGCTTTGCTTAATGCAGTAGTCAAAGCACCCGAGATCACTTTTGTAGCTTCAACACAGGCCTTCTTTCATCTTCTTCTTCGGCCACCTTTACTGCTTTCTCCATCATTATAGGCGGCTCGCCTTGTAGCACATAAGATTCAACAGCGGTTTCTTCCACCATTACAGGGGCTACTAGCTCCTCCTGGCTTTTGTCAAAATCAACTACGTCTACAAAAATCTCAAAGCCAGGATACTCGACATCTCTTACCATCACCGGTTCAGCTTGACCCTTATAAAGGCCTTCTCCCGCCTTCAGAAATGGCTTCATCATAATCTTACCATTCTTGCCCTTTTTCAGATTCTTCTGCTCATATGCCCCTTCTACATAGCCAAGGTCACACTGCTTCGACTTTCCCGAGTCAATTTTAAATTCTAAAACCCCTGCAAATTAATTTCGAGTCCCATTCCTGGGATAGCCACTCTGGCATATAATTCTCATAAAAGACCATAGGGGCATCCGTGGTCTCTTCCTCTTTGATTACAGTGACTTGAAATCCACCAAAGGGAACCACTCCTTTATTCACTGCAGCTACCATCGATTGGGCATCCGCCTCAATAGTCACAATTT
The DNA here is from genome assembly GCA_039660915.1 of Euphorbia tirucalli. NCBI lineage: Eukaryota > Viridiplantae > Streptophyta > Magnoliopsida > Malpighiales > Euphorbiaceae > Euphorbia > Euphorbia tirucalli. The sequence goes on along the minus strand of CM077634.1, from coordinate 18,571,028 downwards.
TGCCGTTCATATAGAACTTGATCTTTTGATGTAATATGGAAGGGACACCTCCCAAAGGATGGAACCAGGGCCTTCCAAGAAATAGGGAAAATATGACCAGGATATCAATCACTGTAAAAGCAACTGTGGACCTAACTGGCCCAACCTCTACTTCTGTGTCAAACGTCCCTATTATCGTTCTTTTAGAGTCATCATATGCCCGAATGATTGTTGAGGATCTCTTTAACACTTCTTCTTTCAGCCCCAGAAATGGCAACATCTTTAGTGGACAAATATTCAGTGCCGATCCATCATCCATCATAACGCAAGGCATCACCTTATCCATCACATGGGCCCTGACATAAAAAGCCTTATTGTGGGCCTTCCCTTCAGCAAGCAGGTCTTGCTCAGAGAAGACAATATCAGGGCTTCCAACATGGACTTTATCTAACAAACAGCACATAGCCTCTGGTGAAGCTATAGGGGAGACTTTAATCTCTGACAATTTCTTTACTAGAGCAGCCCTGTGCTCCTTGGAGGTCAGAAGCAAATGCCATAAGCTAGCTTAGGCAGGAGTCTTTTTTAGCTAAGAAATGACTAGGTCCTCCTTCTCAACTCCTTCTGGTGCCAAAGTACCGCCCGACCCATTCATCGATGCTTTATCTTTCATCTGATCTGCCGGCTGATATACCCTACCGGTTCGAGTCACATGCTGCACTTCCTGAATCTTCAGCTTTTCAACAGCTGGGAGTTTAACTGCCTCTTCTCTGTCAAATTCTTTATACTCATCTTCGGAGTCGAGATCATTCAAACTTATAGGCTTGATCTCCTTACATTCCTCCTTTTTCTCACATTCGGGTTCCTCTACTGCCACTGCCTGAATTGTAGGGTTCGCTTGAAGAACTTGGGCAAATATAAAATTAGCCGGCAACCCCAACTGGACCATGTTATTCCGCTTCTTGAATGGCAGCAGCGGGTTGGTCTTAGTGCTAGGTTTGGCTGGCTCTTGCAGCTTTCCCTCGTCAATGAGCTTCGGGATAGCATCCCTTAGCTTGTAGCAGTTATTGGTTCGATGGCCAGCAACCACATGATAAGTACAGAAGTTTTCTTTATCAGCCTCAGAAGGCTTCTCAAATGGCCTTAAAGACTGTAGCAGCCCACCATTTCTACATTTGGCAAATATCTTCACCAAAGGGAGAGTCCAAAGCGATATGCCTTGTTCTCCGGTACCCCTGTTCTGGTTGCCTTGTTGCTGATTCATAGTAGCCACTTCAACCTGCTTCACCTCTGAAGACTGCCCCTGTTTGCTACTGGAACCTGAGCCAGAACCACTGCTAGACCTAGCTGCTGCGTTTGATCTATATCCCAAGCTGTACCCTGTACTTCTTCCCCCCTTATGACCGACTGATTTCTCCTCTTCACCCCTCTCTATTTTCATGGCCATGCTGTAAACCTCACTGAGCTCCTTAAAAGGATGGAATTTCATGTTATTCTTGAAGATGTCTTTGCTGCCTTCTATCAGCTTCTGTATACGCTCGTCTTCGTCAGGGCGGTTGTTTAAGAGGATCATCTTGTTCATCCACCTCTGATAGTATTCATCAAAGGGCTCATTAAATTTCTGCTTCACCCTCTCTAAATCATACAGCTTCACTTGGATTTTGGTGTTGAAGTTGTAGTATTTAATGAAGACCGTCGATAAAACTTCCTAATTAGATTGTTCCTCCTCTGACAGTGAGTTATACCATCCAAAAGCACCTCCCTCTAGTGTGGTGGGGAATAAATTGATCAGCTGCTGCTTTAGGGCGCCCGCCGTTAGCATAACTCGGGCATACAGATTCACATAGGCCTCCGGCGAGCCCTTCCTTTGTAAGTAGGGACTTTCGGCACTTGGAAGCCGATAGGGAATGTCTCGATGCCCCTACTGATTATGGCATCAACATTTACACCCTTCTTCGATTCAGCACTGATATTGACCCCCTTCTTCAACTGGGCCAAAACTTCATCTAGCTTAGAACATTTTGCTTTCATCCTCTGCTCCATAACTGCCTCTATCTCCTGCAGCTTTTCTAGGCTAGCCGAAGTGTCACCACTATGTTGGGATGACTCAGCCTCTTTCTCCTTCCCGGCTCCACTGCCACCGGTCTCACCAGCTTCTCGCACTACTGCCCTTATTTCTTCTTTTAACATGTCGTGGAAGTCTTGGGATCTGAAGAAATCCTTCAAAACATCAGCCACGCTTGGTGTCTGATCTGCCATATTCACTCCTTCCCCAGACTCAGAATCACTGTCACTCTCAACTACCCTCTATCTCCTAGCTGCCCTTGAAACCTGAGATCTTGTCCAAGGTCGCTCCAGTGTATTCTGCTTAGGAGTAGACAGGAGGTATTAGGGTCATGAATGAATGATGTGATGTGACATGAAAATTAAGGCATTGAGAATGCTTGAAATGAATGGAGTGGGATTATGTATGAAATGATGATGAATGGTTTTTTTTATCATCTTTCTTCTTTTTGGGACATTTCAAGAACCCCCAATGCTTATGCAAAAATGTCATGTGTGGGCCGCCACACGGACAGAGGTTCAGCGCCTTTGGGGCACCTAATGAATTCATGAAATGGTCGCGTGTGTACCAACACACGGACGAAGTTTCGACACTTTGGCAGGTCTATGGGATGATATGAAATGGTCGCATGGGCCGGGCTTACAGACAAAGTTCTGATGCTTTTGAGCATATGATTATGAAATAATGTTATGAGAAGGTCACGTGTAACAGGGACATGGACAGAGATTCGACATTCGGGAAACACCTTTTTATGATTTGGTGATGTTATGAACCTATATGTATACTAATTGGGCACTCGGGGAGTACCTTGAATGGTAAATTAATGTCATGAAATGGTCAGATATGGACCACGGTGGTTATATGATGTTTATGATAAATGGGCGTGATGTCATGAAGTACATCGCGTAAATTGTCACACGAAAATGGGCCTAAGACCATTGGGGTCACTATTGAATAAAATGATTTGTTAAAATGGCCAAATGCAATCCGACGCATTAGCGAGACACGGGTAATTTTGGATACCCGATATGTTATGAAATGGGATGATTATGATAGGCGTCATTGAAATGCCCCTAATTTAATTTAAGTGATATGTAATGAATGTTTATGACACACAAAATGCAAATGGCTGCAAGAAAACGTGAGTTAGAATGCATGGAATACACAATGATGTTATGTATGTTATGTGAAAATAAAAATGCTAACCACACAAATGTAATGTTATGGCTGAAAAAGAAATGGTTAGTATGAATGACACGCGGATGAATTAATGTTCTTACACATGAAATAAAATGCAAATAGCTGCATAAAAATGTGGGTTAATATGGCACACGAAAGCTATGCATGTTTAATGCTTTGTGGAAAGTCAGAAAAATGGAAAACAACATGGAACAAAAGTCAGCACACGTAAAATATGCACTCCCTTCCAACCTTATTCCTCCTTTCGATTGGTCTCGTAATTCTTCCTAGGTGTTGGGTCTCTTTGGCATCAATGGGGAATACCAAAGGCGCACATTCAATGTTCATTTTTAAGTTAAGTTTTGGTAGTCCTAAGGGAAATTGCTAAGCCATTACATGTGGGCCAAAGTCAAAACCAAGGGTCGTACAGTTTCCCATAGCAAATAAACACTCCCCCACCCTAGAACACGATGTAAGGTCATGTGGGGCTATGAGTGGTTTACCTCGTCGGGTGTCTCCAATCCTGGCGGTAGAGGTAGGCCACCTTCTTGGGTAAACCGGGGTGGAAAACAGTGTATTTGAGGGGTTGAGAAGAAGAAAATGTCATGATATGCAATGTGCAAATAAATATGGTAATATGAACTAGTGAAGTGACTACAAGCGAGGTCTTATTTCGGTAGTTGCCTAAGTTCCTTAAGTTTTTAAGAAAAACACTTTTAAGAAACTTTTAGTCCCTAGCGGAGTCGCGAACAACCTTTAAAGCGGAACGCAGCGAAGCGAGCAGGGAAAAAAGAAAAGAAATGAAATTGATTGAGATTTGTGAATTTTATGGAAAACGGGTTTTGTTTATGTTGAGTTGGGAAAAGTTATTGATTTAATTTGGAAATCCTTTCGTAGAAAACATTTTCTCGTTTTTAACTTAAAGACCTGGAAATTAAATCCCGAGATCAGTGACAGAGTTGCCACCCGGATCAGCTCATCTGGGAATTCCGGTACAGCTCCCTACCGAGGACAGGCTACTGTACCTAATCCAGAGATTTAGGGTTCGGGCAAATAACTTACTTGACCTCTAGCTTGCTTTCACTTTACAGTTTATATTACCATATCTAATTTGCTTTATTATCTTTCTCTAACTCCAATTAGTTTATTTTAATTATCTGATGCTAAAGCAAAATGCAAGAAATAAATTGCGAGAAATAAAATCATACATTCAAAATATACAAAAGAATAATAGAGGCCTATTATACAACCCAATCGAATAAAAATAAAAAACTCTCGCCTCACCTTTGCAACCGCTTAATTTACACGATTTATCTAAAGAAAATTACAATCTCCTAATATACATGATTAATTCTATTAAAATACAGATAAAATGAAAATAAAGATAAAATAGAAGCTGCAAAACAAAGGTTAGCACAATTTATACGACACACCACAATTAGGACTCAAATAGACAGAATTGGAAAATCAAGAATTGGGGGCATGCATTTAGGGGATAACCAGGTTGGCTCGGCTGACCGGCCCGCTTAGACCTGGAAAACATTTTGAAACATCCCTGTATTTTTGGTTTTGTGGGAAAATCATTTTGAAAACAGTTTGATCGGTTTACATGCATTTTTATATTTAAGGTGGGTTAGTTTTCGGGAGATCTGGGTCTCCATCGTTGAATTGTTCTAAATGCAATTTTACTAAAAATAAATCTAAGGTCGTGTTGGGAATTAATCGCCAAAATAAATACGCAGCGGAAAGAAAAACGGATTAATCCCCACCAAGGACCCATGTACATTGCATTGAATCGGAAGGAGGGTTAAAGAATTACCTTAATTCTTTGAAGATTGAATCAAGCAGGAACCAAAATAGCTTCCCTCTACGGTTGATCCACACGGAGCAATACGTCCACCGCGTGCTAGCGCCGGATTTGAAGAACAATTCTTCGAACGAGAGAGAGACCAAAGTTTCGAAAACTTGGAAGGAGAGCAAGGCAAAAGTCGGCTGCTCTTAGCTTATGGTGGCTGGCCGAAAAAAAATGCTGCATTATTAGTGTAGAGAGTGATTAGGTTTAGGTTAATTGTTTCCTTAAATAATTAACCTAAATAGTTAATTATAATTATAACCTAATACACCTATTAGTTATAATTATATATTAACCCACACAATTTAATATTAATTCTCAATTAACATTAAATCAAATCAATTCTCCATAATACATATATGTATATATAATATTATAATTAATTATATCTCCATATAATTTAATTATAATATGTAGCATACTTTATGCAATATTAATCACATTAATATTTATATATACATACATAAATATATATCACTATATATATTTATTCTCTTTCTCATTCATAAATTATTATCCAATAATAATTTATACCCGATAAGATGAACTTCATTTTGCTCTTGTGTGTGACCCCATAGGATCATATTAATTGGCAATAAGGAAATTACCATAATGTCCTTATAGGTCACAAGCGGACTCTAGCAAGCCATTACGACTACCCAATTAATATGATTGGAATGATCCAATACCTATTTATAGAATGTCATATTCCCTTTTGTCTCTTTGATATCAAGATTAATTATAAGACATGGTACACTTGTCAATCTTATATAATTAATCATATGCTTTCTCGATCTCAAAGTAAACTGTTTAGACAAATCAATTGATACTCTATCAATTATTTGAGCACGGCCATGCATTTAACAGTCTTACTTATCGAGGGGCCCAGTGATATCGCTCTCTTGATAGAGAGGGACAAAATCCCATATCTGTCACTCACATCCCTAAGCATGAGTCATATTGTACCCAACCACAGCCTTTATAACTACTCTGTTACAAGCAGCGTTTGACTGCGTCAAAGCACAACATGAATTCATCCCGGAATCCATGGTGACCTCAGGTCAAAGGAATCAGCTGATGACACTACTATAATCAAGATCAGTTGTGACACGTGACCATGAACTTGATCTCATAGTGGGTCTCCAGTAACATGTTCTCTAACATATTACCCGTGAGTATAATCTGTATCTGTATACACTATATTCATCTTATGAATATCCATTATCACTCACACTAGTCTTAGTTTGTTATTATTCCCATAATAACAATCGACTAGGGATATTTAGAATAACACGATTTATTCATGGATACTTATCATAAATGCTAACATACAAACATAAATGATAATATTAATCTACACTAGATTAATCTTAGAAGTCAAATTACATAATCCAATATTGGCCTTAGGGCACAATCTCCAACAGGTCGTGAATGCACACAACAAAATTCATTTTGATGATTTTCGGGGTTTTCTGGATTTTTATGGATTTTTGGAAATTTTTAGGGTTAAAAGGGAAATTCTAGTTCTGGAAATAGAGTTACAGTCGTGCGACTGTAACTACAGTCGTACTACCGTAAATTATAGTCGTGCGATTGTAAACACTCCAGACTCAGGATTTCGCTTAAATTTTATTTGAATCGAAATGAAACAAAAACAACCTGGAAATCAATAACATTCATACGACTGTTCATCAAATCCAAGAACTGTCGTGCGACTGTTCTTGATTTCCAGAAGCAGAAATGCAGAAATAAGGTAAAAATGCACAAAAACCACATCCAGCACCCAGAAAGTAGAAAAGAGTGAAAGGAAAAGGGAGTGTCTACCTTTTGGAAGCTTATCCAAGTCGTTTTGACCCCTGGCGTCGCTCCAATCCACACGAATTTGTACTTTTCGTCTTGAATTGGGGTTGAGAGCTTTGTGTCCAAAAATTCAAAATGCTTGGGATTCTGATGATTTAAGTCCGAGATTTTGATTTGTCTGTGAAGTTAAGTGATTAACCTAAGGATTTCTACCAAATTTTAATCCTAATTCTGAGAATTAAAGAAAATAGAAGAGGAAAAGAAGAATTTGTGAGTTTTTTGTTCTTTCTTTTCCTCCTCTCTTTTCTCCGTTCTCTCTCTGATTCTTTCACCAGAAATCCGAAATTGGTTTCTCTCCCCTCCTTTTCTTCTTTTTTATCCTCTGCTTTCCGGCTTCTTTTTTAAATTACAGTCATACGACTCTTTTTTTTTTTTTTTTACGTACAGAGAATTTCGGCGCTTACAGAAGGACCAATTGATCTAATGAATAGAAATGCCATTATTCACATACTAATCCATGAGATAGACCATATAATTGGATTATATGCTGGGGGTTTTTACCTTGTGTAAAATGTTTCGTTGTATTTAATGCTTATAAACTATATCTAAAGAAAGACCACTTGATAGAATGGTTTTTAAAAAATCTCTTGTTGAAAGACCAATTAGCTTGAGAAATAAATAAACCGAAGATACCCTAGGCCTACATGTGTTAATCTTATTCATGCTTCTAAAGAAACTTTGAATACCGAACAGCCTGTTCCAGTCTGTGCTTAACTTGTTCCCTTAATATTATTATTAAAAGTCATCTTTTTATCTTTACATTGTTATTTCTACTGTTTATATTTAATTTGTATGCTCTTTACATAAAATTTATTTATAAATCCTTTTAAAAGAATCATTAAAAAGTCAACCTACTTGTTTTCTAAAGTTTTATTATTTTCACTTCTTTATCATCCTTGAGGATAATAATCTGGATTCATTCCACTTATTACTTGTGACTAGTTAACTTGCTAGTGTCATTTTAGAGAAAACAATGCCACGCATAAATTAGCAAATTAGTAATAATTGTGCGTTGATCAATTTTTGATTCACTTGTTATATATGTATGAATAATTATTACAAAAATTATTACTTTATGCTAATATCTGTCAATTAAAATAAATATGTAGTTTACTTAAATAATATGTATATGAAAAAGAGATTAATATAAATATTACTAATATCTAATAATATATAAACAAATAAATTAAATAAAGTTTTATTTATATATTATGTGCGAATGAAATTATTAATTTCTATTATTATTTGATCAATTAAATTAAATTAAAATTAATTCATATTATTATTATTTTTATAATTTAAGCATATGTCATTTTATATTATTTTATATATTTACAATACTATTATAAGCAGTTTTATCAAACACCTCACAAACTGTTTATAAGAATAAAGTCACTTTTATAAAAATATTACCAAATATTTATCCGTTTTCCTAATCACCACTTTTTTTAAAACATCATTTTCACTTATAACAACACCACATTACTTAAAAAAAAACCTTCTTACTCTGGGCCCAAGCCAGAGAAATTAGTATTATTATTATTATTATTATTATTATTATTTTTGATTTTTGCCTAAATTGAACTACGATAATTATGCAGATTCTAACAAAAATACAAAAGGTATACTTTGGTTTTGAATTGAAATGATAACAGCAACTAGGAGGGGACTCGAATTTTGAATAAAGTCATGATTGTACTGAGCGGGTCATCTTTATCAACGGCTGTGCTTGTTTCGAGTCAATAAAATAATGGCCAAGATCCAATTATATTGCTACACATATTGTGTACTAAAACAACTCTATAATAAAACCCTATTACGCAGGCCCACGCCCCGACCCATTCGTCTCTTTCTTCGTTGGTCATTCTCCGTCCATTACCCATAATTTCCTTCCGCCTGTAATGTTTCCCGTTCGGCCGTCCGTCTGCAACCTGCGATTCTAGCCTCCGCCTCCGAAGCTTGGGGGAGGCCTTCTTCTTTCCTCTCAGCGTTAGGTTTTTCAATTTGGAACGGTAATTTCTTCGTTCCAGCGGGCGAAACGGTCCTCATTTTGGATCGTACGATCCACATCGTAGATCTCATGGTGGTAAGCGATTTCTTGTAACCCTAAGTCAGTACTTGCTAGTGATTTCTTTGGCAGTACGCCATGGCGGAAACTGGCTCAGTTGATGTGATTCTGGATTTTCTTCGGAGAAATCGCTTCACAAGAGCTGAGGCAGCATTGCGCAGTGAGCTTACGAACCGTCCTGATTTGAATGGGTTTCTTAATAAACTTACCCTTGAAGACAAGGAAGCAGGAAAGGTTTTGGTTTTGGAGGAAGAGAATGGGAGGAAACCGGGCAATGATAGTGAAGGGCTTGTTTCTCGGAATAGCGGCGAAATTTCAAATGAACTTATTGTTAAAGAAATAGAGTGTGGGACAGAGAGGAATGGGTCGGACACCACTTGGAAAAATAAGTCTTTGGTTGGTGAATGGAGCGGTAAACCTAATGAAGCGATTGTGGCAAATGATTCTGAGGATACTGTGCTTGATTTGTATTCATGCCGTCCTTACCAAAATGATGGTGGTATTGTTAACTTGTCTTCTAGAGCAATTGCAAAATCTGGAGAAGATGTTGTCTTCTCTGGTGAACAGAGAAGTTTGTGGCTTGGAAATACAAGTACTAGTAATGTTAAAGCTGAACCCAAGTATGAAAGAATTCAAACAACTGAAAAGAAGGAACTTGAGCAGCCATTTACAAGTAGTGTTGCATTTTCTGCAGATAACACGTGGTCTAGGAGTGAGGAGCCTACTAGCTCTACAACACAGTGGAAAGATTGTTCTGTCAAGACTGTTTTTCCTTTTGCCAAGGGGGATGTATCAACCAGTTATGACATTAATACCGGGTCGGATAAAAGGGAAGGGAAAAAGAAAACAGATATGGCTGATGTAAGGGTGGCAATCAAAGAGCAGGTAGATGAGGTTGGAAGAGCTTTATACTTTGGGAAGTCTCAAGGGTGTACAGAGCAGAGGAATTCAAGTAGCTTAAATTTTTCTCTTGCATCTGATAATCCGAAGGAAGAGTTTCCAAGGCTTCCACCTGTCAAACTCAAGTCAGAGGACAAATCTTTGAATGTCAGTTGGCAGGAGAAATTTGAACGTGATGCGCCTGGTGAGAAGCTCAGCAGTGCTGATAATGCTTTCCTTATTGGATCATATCTTGATGTACCTATTGGACAAGAAATCAGCTCCTCAGGTGAGTTTCTTTGATGAATATTTACTATACAGAAATGAAAGTCGTACAATTTTTTTTTTGTTTGGGAAGAAAATGATGTGTATGCTCCTCCTTTTATTTTCATCTTCTGGAGTTTTTAATTTGTTCCTTTGTGTCAAGGGAAGAGTTACTCTTCTTATGGATAATCAATTCGGAAGTAGAAAGGGTGGAAAGTATAAAATTGTCAGTCACCCATCTTAGTTATTCTCTTTATCCTAGAACTAGTTGCTGATACATCTTGTTAAGCTATTTATTAGGTGTTCATCTCCTTATTGCCAATTAACTCCACCTCATACCTTTGCGAAGAAATGATAGTATGTTCTTTTTGAGCAAAATGCTCATGACTTTATTGTCTGCTTTCTCTCGTGTTGCCATGCTGAAATTCAGCATGGCTTTGCTCTAATTGAAAATTGTGCATTTGCTAGAGAAATGAATATGGTATTATAGCATGATTCGCTTCTCTTTTACCACATACAGGGCTAATGATCTCCATTAGAAAATTCCAATGTCACTAAAAGTTTTCAACGTATGGCCTTTGTTTTCATTCATGCCAGCTTGCATTAGGAATTGTTAGATTTGCTGATGTGGTACTATAATTACAAAAACATTAATATGAACTTTTATGAGGTGCAAGTTTGTGAAGGAAAGATGAAATTAGTATTTGTTAAATTGACTGAGGCGACAAGTACGGGACATAATTGATTTTTTATGTCACCGCAAAGTATAGATGTTGAGAAGAACGCCTTGGGCTCAAGGCTCATCATGTTGTAGTCTTATAGTGCCTCAACTTATGAGAGGAGGCTCTCTTCATGAGGTGCTTCTTGCTTGTCTAGGCACTTAAGGCATATGTCTTAAATCAGGCACAATGCACAAAAAAGGTAGTTGTTGTTAACATTTTTCTAGTAATTGTGTTGTTATGTTATTATGATTATTCAATTTGATCCCTTGAGTGACCTGTACAATCTAGCTGGAAAAAACCACCATGTCAAATCAAGTTGGAAGGCAACAACAATAAAAACAGAACAAATTACTAAGATTATTGTTTGGCATGGATGAGGTCAAGTGGAGTTAAAGATCCATGTACAAGATTAATTGAGGCAAAAAATGTCTATCCTTCTCCATTCCTAGAACTTGAAAGAGGCACAACCACCTTTTGTTTGAGGGCCAATATGCTTTTTTAATTGCCCATTCGTCCAACTTGAAAAAAATATATTTCCCCTTTATTTTACCTGCTCTGTATGTTTTCTGAAAATGTAAGGATAAATTTTTCCCTATGGAAGAAGAAAGTGGTGGAGGGGATTAGGTGTAGGAATATCAGCACAGTAGACTGCTCGCCTCTAGCATTGTGGAGAAATTTGTGCTAATAGAACTGGAGATGAGTTCTGGTATGGAAACTGTTTATTGAAAAAATGAAGCATTCACAATTTAATTAGTTGAGTAAAGAAGCCAGTGATTTATAGCTGTTACATTTTTCGGTTAAGCTAGGTAAAAATAATCATGAACTTGGTGGGATGTTTTGTTTTATGTGCAGGATAAATGAGAATGTTATGTTAGTCTCTCCTGGTAATTAGATATTTTTTGAGCAGATGTAATGGTCTCTAGGGGAGTTTATATCTTGTTGATAGAACCAAGGTTGGTTCTAGAAGATTTGAGATTTTGGACTGGTATTATTGTATATGTTATTTTGCATAAGGATAATATTCTTATCAATTTTTTTGTACCCGTTTTGGAAATTTTGGAGATAAGGGAATCAGTGCATGGTTGAAGGAGTCGAAAAATCTCCAGTTGTTGCTTAATAATTGACATGGAACTTTTAAACTATTGTATACCGTGCAATGTTCTAAGAACTATAAAATATTAGATTCAGCTGGTTCTTTCATTTTATGATCAGATTTGCTCCCCTTGCCGCCCTTCAGTACTTTTTTTACCAAAAAAAGGAGCTGGTACCCTGAAAGTAAGGTTGAAAGGATTGCTTACTTTATGTGGCTGAAGCAGTTCTAATCGTGTTTAAAACTTGGACACTTGAATAGGAAAAGCAGATATATTAGCTCTAGAAGAAAGCTACGTTGTATTTTAAAACAATGTAACTGTAATAAATGTAGATGATGCTACTTCCTAATTCCTTCATTTTGGGATATTCTAGAAATATTGATAAATATTATAACATGTTGGATGAGTGAAATTTATTTCTATTAACCAGAAGATACAAAATGCGGATTTTTTATAATACATCTTTATGCTTGCATCTTCGTAATCTCATGAATTTGGAATTGTCAATTATCATTAAAACGTCTTGTCGTGCTAATTCAAACTATCGTAACAGACTTCTCCTTGAGTTTCAAGATTTCATGATTTTAGCAGCTTCTTCTTTTTTTTTTTTTTTTTTTTTTTTCTTTATTTTTATTGAGTATGGTTCTATAGGCATTTGTTTTTACTTTTTAAACTTCCCTTTCAAAACTGTTCCTTCTGATCTTATATTTTAATTGATTATTAGGTGGGAAAAGAATTGTGGGAGGTAGCTGGTTATCTGTGAGTCAAGGAATTGCTGAGGATACATCTGATCTAGTTTCTGGTTTTGCTACCGTTGGTGATGGATTAAGTGAATCTATTGACTATCCAAATGAATATTGGGATTCTGATGAGTATGATGATGATGATGATGTTGGATACATGAGACAACCAATTGAAGATGAGGCCTGGTTTCTGGCCCATGAAATTGATTACCCAAGTGACAATGAAAAGGGAACACGGCATGGTAGTGTTCCAGACCAACAGGAAAGAAGTCCTGCCAAAGATGAGGATGACGATCAATCTTTTGCTGAGGAGGATTCTTACTTCTCTGGGGAGCAGTATTTTCAATCAAAAACTATCGAACCCATTGCAGCCTTAGATGATCCTATTGGACTTTCAGTGACTGAAATGTATAGGAGGACTGATGATAATGATTTAATAGCTCAGTATGATGGACAATTAATGGATGTAGAAGAACTAAATTTGATGCGTGCAGAGCCTGTTTGGCAGGGATTTGTCACTCAGACGAATGAGCTTATAATGCTAGGTGATGGTAAGGCCGTAAATGACAGTGGAAGGCCGCAGCTGGATGATATTTGTGTGGATGATGATCAACATGGGTCAGTTAGATCCATTGGTGTGGGTATCAACAGTGATGCAGCAGATTTTGGTAGTGAAGTGCGGGAAAGTTTGGTCGGAGGCAGTAGTGAAGGAGATATAGAGTACTTTCACGAGCATGACAGTAAGAACTATGTTGACAGACAAAACAAGGATAAAAGGAGAACTGGTAAGCAGGATTCCAATGAATATATTGCTAGGTCTGACAAAGTTTCATCTTCCCAAGTGAAAGATCAGAGAGATGCGGGATTTTCATTCCCCCCACCATTGAGAGATGGACAGCTGGTCCCGGCAGGGTCTAGCAAACCTTTATGGTCAAACAACAGTAGAACAATTGTTGAAACTGATAACCATTTGAGTGCTTCAGTGGGGAAGGATGACATGCTTGCTGCATGGAGGCAGAAAAGCAGTGATTCATCTACGGCCAAAAGTTCCAGGGATGAAAACAATGCTAATGGTAGATCTGCTGCTTCTTCTCCCTCAGGTTTTTCAAATTATGGTTATGCAGAGCATGAGCATGACAAAAGGGAAGATAATGATAAAATTGGCAGTGTGAGGGAAGAGGATCCTGGGGCATCTCTTGAGGATGAGGAGGCAGCTGCTGTTCAAGAACAAGTGAGGCAAATAAAGTCACAGGAGGAAGAATTTGAAACTTTCAATCTTAAGATTGTGCACAGAAAAAACAGGCATGTCCTCTGAACTTAATTTGAATTGTAAACGTATATAATGAGGGTGTTTACTGTCTGTTAACTTTATTTGTATTCACTTCAATGGCCATAATGTCATGTCTTTGTTTTGGTGCCATGTTCACACAAATAACCCATATTTTTGAATAGTTTATCTAAGCGTTCTAATATGCATTTGGTGCTTGACAGCTTCAACCTAGATTTAACAATCCTGATAAAATTGAATTCTATCCAGTTTACTTGAAAGGTCCATAAGATGGATTTAGGCAACTTTCGGTGAGTGGAACATTGGATGTGAATTGGATAGAATGAGAACAGTGCTTATAAGTCCAGGATTTATGTAAAATCTTGTAATGTATTGTTCAGCTTCCAATCAAAATTGTAAAACTTAAGACAGGTTGTTCTACTTCAACTTGTGTAGTACAATATTCTTTTTAGGCTTCACTCCTTGAAAAAATAGGTATGACGCCTTAATTTTGTTATCCTAACTGGCCTCATTCTCTTTGAGTGATCACCCAAGTTATCACCCATTCTAGCCATTATATAGACCTAAAATCATACAAGCCCTGCAAGCTGTCCTGGCGTAGAAGAATGAATATATAGCATAAAGTGGCCAACTTTATAATTAACGCTCTAAGCGGACTTGTGCCAAAATTTTTCTTAAGAGGAAGAGCCAAATTGATGGTAATATCTCTTTCTGGTGTCTTGTTAATTTTGTATTGTGTATTCTTTTTTATTCACGGAATTGAATCCTAAAAAAAAATTTCTTGTAAAAAATATTGTAATTCAAAAGGAAAAAAAAAAGAACTTAAACTGTATAGGGATCACATCCGCTGAATTCATTGATTAGAGTGAGGAAAAAAATTAACATTATAGATACTAATTTAGTTTTCCCTGAATGCTTAATAAAGAATTACAGATGGCAATAAAAACTTCTCTTCAAGAAAGGTGAACACCTCAAGTAATGTAATGAAAAGAAATTATTTGTTGTGTGGAGTTTGATGTAGTCGTATTCTGTAAGTGCATTGATAACCCATAATGTCCGCTCTGTCTTGGACATACTAAAAAGTTCCATGGCCATTTATTTTTTCGATGGTTAATGTTTAATACGAAATATGAAGCAAGCTTCTCAGTTTTAACTCTTTTCATTTTATTGATTTTTATCATGTGTGCTTGATTCTACCAGACTTCACCTGAACTCTTCCTTCTGTTGATCAGAACTGGCTTTGAGGAGGACAAAAACTTCCATGTTGTTCTAAATTCTGTAATAGCTGGACGCTATCATGTTACCGAGTATCTTGGATCAGCTGCTTTCAGTAAGGCTATCCAAGCCCATGACCTGCATACTGGCATGGATGTGTGTGTGAAAATCATAAAAAACAACAAGGACTTCTTCGATCAGAGTCTTGACGAGATAAAGCTTCTAAAGTATGTTAACAAGCATGATCCTGCTGACAAGTACCACCTTCTCAGATTGTATGATTACTTCTACTATCGAGTAAGTGGAGGCATGGATTTTTTGTGATTATTTTGTTTTTCCATGAAAGGTTTTACCATAGCTAGCAATGCCCCTTTCTGTATTCAGAAATTACCCTTTCAGGTTTCATAACTACTTATATTGGGTCACTGTTTCTGTTTGATAAATCGTGGTATTCACTTTTCAAATTTTTAGTCCTTGCTTGTCCAGAGTTAGTATTCTCTGGCATTGGGGTTGCTATTTGTTCGCTTCATCTTTTTTGCCTCTTGCGTGGCCCTAAGCAGTGGGGTAGCATTTGATAGGGTTCATCCTATCATTTTGGTTATACCTTTGTGTGTATACTACCTGTACCTGGCTTTATAAGATATGGATGGCACTGGTTTTTTTAATCTTCTAAAAGGAATGCTTATTATTAGTACCTGGTTTTATAAGGTACATGTGGTATCAGCTTTTGACATTTACTAAAAGGAATGTCTGTCAGAAATGTTATAGTTTAAACTGCTGTCCTGTGGTTACGAACTGGGAAACGTGTTCTAGCATCATATAAACAGTAAATACTAGAATCTTATGGCTTACATGTGGTGGAGAAGGAATCACCACTTAGAGTTTTAATGGCTTTACCTGAGATTGGGTACTTATTGCAGACATTACCATTTTCCTCAAACCATTATAGAATATTTGTGACTCTGGATTCCAGTGTCCTATTGGAAGTGAATTTCTTTTAAGATTCAAATTTGATGAGGTTAATTTATGATCAAAACATTGACATTAAATTTTATATTTGTATGCAGGAGCATCTGTTAATTGTTTGTGAGCTTCTCAAGGCAAATTTATATGAGTTCCATAAGTTTAATAGAGAATCAGGAGGAGAGGTTTACTTTACAATGCCAAGATTGCAGGTTTGTGGTGTGACATTTTCTTCATCAAATGTTTGTATATTTCATTTGCTCTGACATAGTTTTTTTTCTCAAAAATTTCGTATACGCAGTCAATTACCATTCAATGCTTGGAAGCACTTCAGTTTTTGCATGGTCTTGGCCTCATACATTGTGATTTAAAGCCTGAAAATATATTAGTGAAAAGCTATAGCAGATGTGAGGTGAAAGTCATCGACCTTGGGAGCAGCTGTTTTGAGACTGATCATCTCTGCTCCTATGTTCAATCGAGATCCTATCGTGCACCAGAGGTTATCTTAGGACTTCCATATGATAAGAAGATTGATGTTTGGTCACTTGGCTGCATCTTGGCAGAACTTTGTACAGGCAATGTAAGTTCTTGCAATCATTTATCATATTTGTCAGCATATCTTAATTTCATTCTAGCTAGTTGGAGACTGAGACTGTCATATATGCTACCAGGACTTGGTACGATGCATTTGTAGCCTGTTCCATGCTCTATCCACTTGCATTTTTTCGTTTCAGAGACTTTTTTATTTCTATATTCTTTGTTTGCTCATTTAAGACTGAGTGCTATAAGTTATATACAGTTAAATTTACTTGCCCAATAATGGCATGATTTGGCTAGACATTTTGATAGAAAACAGCAAGACCAAATCGGAAAACCAAACAGCAATACAAATAGGAAAGCCAAATAGCAAAACAAATAGAAAAGCCTAACAGAAATTATGAGAGCTGGAGTCGGTTAATTTTATTGTATCCGTAAAGATGGAAGTAAGAACAATAGCAAAGTAGAAACAATGCTCCTCCTAACAAAATCGCATGTCTACCAATAGTTAGCCCCTCACTATGCAGCCTTTCCCTTATAACTAATTTCCCTTACACACCAGCACTCTTTCCCAAGCAAAACCGTTATGCAGCTCACACAGAAATCGTTTCTTCCCACCATTCCCTCCTACACGTGTACCCTTCTTCTTCCTAGAGTAAACTTGCCACATTCTAGGGCCATGAGTCAAGTGGGCCAAAACCTGACTCTTTACTAATGAGCCTCTCTCTATCACATTTCCACTTTTAAACTCTCACTATCTCTCACCAAAACTTTGGTACCGTAAAATTAGTCTGCACTTGTGGTTTGAATTAATTGGGGATTAAGGTGGCTTGACGTTTGTTCATTCTGCAACTCTTGAATTGTCAGATGCATAAGGGATCAGGTGGCTGCAATGTTTACTTGATTCTAAGATAGATGCAATCTGTGGTGTTGTGATTCCTGTTTTGTTAGCTGGATTGAGATCCAGGTCACAGTTGAATTCTAAATTGAATTTATGGGTTTTGGAGATACAGAAAACTAATGTAATGTCTAAGGTTGTGTGATATAAAGTCTGGAGTGGTTAAATACTTAAAATGTAGAGGGATCAAGGTATAAAAAAATGATGGTTGAAGTGTTGTCAAGAAGAAGCTGCTGCAGCTATGCTCGTTTCAATTACGTGGAGAACGAAGACATGATATGTTGTTGGAGATCACACTTCACACCTAGCTTTCCTTAACTTTTCTAAGATTCTAGACTAACTCATTATGTTCTATAGGGTCTGGCAATTGCCAAAAAATAGTTTTTTCGGGTGGTGGTGAGAGGTGGTTTTTAGTTTTTTCCTGCAAAGGAACAATATGTTGAGGAGAGATTAGGAGCAGTATCCCTTGAAAATATAAACAGTGACCTAATAAGTAAAACAAATGCCAATTTTGTTGTCTTTTTCGCTTTTTCTTGAAGCGTACGAAAATGCAGAATTAAAAAAAAAAAAGAAAAATTTGTTGGAATATTTATTGAACCTAGGATACGTTTGCTACAGACCTAGTGCCGCTGAAGAGGAGGCCTATCATGTATTAAAGTGATTAAAGGCAAAATGTGATGTCCAGCTCCACTCTTAGGGTTTGTAAAAGGCTTTTCATTGAATGAGAACAAAAGGAGAAATTGGAATTGAACTTTTTGAATATGATGGCGATGATGACGAAAAAGGTTATTTTGAGTTTCATAATGTTACTTCTGATGGTTGTTGCTTGAGAATTTATTGCTGTTTAGTGGTAGGATTAATAATGTTGGATGTGATTGCATCTTCAATTTAGTCTTTTATTTGGATTTAGAAAGATGATTTATATCATGGACTTAGGTTACTTGTATCATAAATTTTTTTGTTCCTTACCTCTGCCAGATTTGTGCATACGGTTTGACTGTTACTCTAGGCACTAGGACCCCTTGGGGGCTTAATGTGACTTATGCCTTCAATACTATATATACTCTTTCTCGTATGATTTGAAGTATGAGCTATGCAGAAAATCTCAGTAGCACTATTGTGATCCTTATGGAATTGACTTTAATGGAACGTCTGTTTTAGGTACTCTTCCAAAATGATTCACCAGCGACATTACTGGCACGAGTTATTGGAATTATAGGTCCCATTGATCAAGCTATGCTTGCTAAAGGGCGTGATACCTACAAGTATTTTACCAAAAATCACATGCTTTACGAAAGGAACCAGGTAACATTATTTTCACCTTTCATTCTTTTGCCTTTCTTTTTATGCTTTTACTTTTCAACTCTTTCATTCTGCTTAACTTATATCGTGTGACAAACTTACTATAATGTTACTTGGGTTACCCTTGTACTCCCTTCTTGTGAGCTGTGAGTGTATGTTTTGTTCCTTGACTGAGATAGAACTTAGTGTGCTTGTAACATATATATATATATATATATATAGCTTATGCTAATTGTAATTTTGTTGTACAGTTTATGTTCAGCAAATCAGCTGTTTCATCTCACTCGAGTAGCTTCTTGCTGCAAGCAGTTTCATGATATGTGATCATTTTTTATACATGTAAATTTGTAACTTTGATTACACAGTACTCGACTTAAATCACCACCTGAACTCTAAAAATCTGAAGTCACTAAATCTTTTCTCAACATGTCTTCTCATGTCGCTTTATTTCTGGTCTTCTATTTCATATGGATTCCTTTTATGTAAATTGTGGTTCCTTGTCCTTTGATTGAATCCCATTTTACTTCCACTGTCCTAGTGTTTCTAATTCTGTTCATTATTGCTGAACGGCAGTCTGCTGTACGACTAGACTCTGAGTATGATTCAGTTTTGATGATTGATTTTTGATCTGTCTGTACATTGTTGCATCTTCATCTCGTCTTGTTAGCTTCATTTTAGGTTTGAATGGAGTCCTGAAGGTGGCGTGATGAGTAAATGCCTTATCTAGCAATAACTTTTAACAAAATATTTTACTGAGCATAGTCGTCGTTTGATTTTTGTGAAGGAGCATATTTGGTGGTCTAATGCTGTGAATGCTCTTTTGTGGTGTTTTCTTTGTCAAGAATTCATTTTTGGTCCGTAGAATTGACACTTATTTTGCTAAATGGTTACCATTCACATTCAGATGTCCATTTATTTGGCTGAAGTTATGTTGTTCATTATCTTCAGGAAACCAACAGATTAGAATACCTAATACCAAAAAAGACATCATTGAGACATCGATTGCCAATGGGGGATCAAGGCTTCATTGACTTTGTCGCCCATTTGCTTGAAGTAAACCCGAAGAAGCGGCCTTCTGCATCAGAGGCTCTGAAGCACCCTTGGCTATCATACCCATATGAACCAATATCAGCTTAAACTGACTGACGAATCTCAATGGTTGAGACAACATGCTGCACTGAAGGAGCCTGTGGAAGGAGCAACTGGTATTCACCAATACCATCTATTTAAGATTGATGTCGAAAGTGTTTTTGCTCCTTGACGGATCTGCGTGCATTGAAAGGTGTGTTTAGTTTGATGGTGAATTACGTTTTTTTTTTTTTACTCAATTTACCAAGTTGTATTTTAAATTTGCTATAATCAAGAATGTAATTTTTGCACACATTCTATTCTTAGGCGTTTTCTTTCTCCGTTCTGTTTTATCTGGTGGAAGGGGAACCGTGAAATCTTTGTTGTAAATGAAGTCTGACAAGTGTTAAATTAGGTTATTTAGTAATAGCATGTGGAAGTAGCTGATTTATCTGATATTGGTTAGAGGCTTTCGATGAACTGGATGATTCGGGACGAGGGTAAGATTATGAAAGGTGGAGCTCGTGTAAGTAAATAGCCTTAGCTTGATTCAGATAAAAAAAAAAAAAAAAAAAAACCCGAAAATTTACCACATGCCTATCATTCAGAAGTTGTTTCCACCACAAAAAATTGTGATGGTGTATTAAATTACTTGATTATTATTTTGTTTTTCTACATATTATTGTCCAGGCTTTTGAGCATCTGAATACTTATCAAAACAATGTCTTTTCAGTTGCATATTTTGCCCAGACAGGGACAGGTATGAATATCATTGCTATTGTTTTTCTGCACAACGTGTAAAATCAGAAAGAATATCATGATGAATCTAAGAATCTTTTGTTAAAATTGAAAATCACCAAAATAGATCACTAATGAAATTGTGCAAATTTTACTTGTTTTGTACCTTTGGCTGTATTTGTTTTTTATTTGGAAATGAATTCTTTTATTAAATTAGTCTAATTCTAATTATTGCTAAAAATTTGGTGCTGGCCTTTGATACGGAAAACACTACAATGCCTGAGTGAGAATTGAAAGATCTACTAAAATATCAAGGCAAAAAAAGAATCTTGAAATGTGTTTTTAAAGTTATATAATATAAATTATTATTGACAACATACCTTTTAAAACGGTAAATCATGTAAAATAATGAGGATGATGGATTTTTAATTTAATTAGTCAAGGACATGTTATTTATTTGTTTAAAGTTTGCATTGCAATATCCTCCTCTTACAACAAAGCATGGAGGAAGAGACTATTTTAGATTTTCGATGCTTAAATAAGGACACTTGAAGACTTTAGAGAGATTTTTTACTAATTTAATTTATTACTTTTTGTTTTAAAAAATATATAATTATGGGTTTAGTTGTGTATTTAAGATCGGCATGCAATTATAAGTTTATGGGTTCCTAAAAAGAAAGAAGGGGTTAATTAAAAATCCAATTATTCATACAAATAAAATAATTTAGCAATAAAGAGAAAAAGGGTTTTGATCTTTTGGATTTGATTCTTTGACTTGTGGATTTGCACAAGAAAACTTCTCTTTTTGGAATTAAAGATAAGTTTTAACCCTCACATGGCTTGTTTCATGAGCCATCACTATTCAACTTTGAAAGAAATTTGTTTAAGAGGTTGTGGATGAAAAGATGCCTAAATTAAGAGGGACCCAACTTCTCAATTGATGATTAGGGTTTGTTGGTCCAACTTTTTTTTTTTCCCCTAATTGAATTAATTGTATATTCTAATAGTTATGTGACTTGAGCAAGAAATGAATTATATATAATAATAAATATAAAAAGAGATCAAATCCCAGCTCTTTAGATCTTTCCTTGCAAAGCATATGTCAACTCAAAGAAGCTTTATTTTTTTTATTTTTTATTTATTTTTTGTTTTTATAAAATTTGGTTTCTTTTTGTTAAAATAATAAAAAATAATTATTCACCTTTGTTATCTTTATTGTTTTTGGAGTTACCATTATTACTTCTTTTTGTTCACTTTTTGTTTGTTTTACTTTCCAAGAGTGTTTCACAACACAACCCACAAAGTCTACATTTTCTGCTGTAGAAAAGTCACACTTTATATTTATCAAGAAAATATATGTTTATTTTTATGATGTTATAGTAACCCCCCAAAAAAGAAAGAGATTAAATTTTCCCCCTTTTTGTTATGTACATCACAAATGGTCCTAACGTTTTAAGGATTGTTGTTGGGGATTTCATTCAAACATCTTCAACTAACCATAGTAGCAGCCCTCATCCAAACATCCAACTTCAATTCGGTTTTATTACTGTCATTCTCCTTAGGACATCCCCAATGGGAAGACTTATAAAGGAGTCTTTCTAATTACTTTTTGTGCCACCTCATCAATTTGAAGAGTTCTCTCTCTTTTTAATCTTTCTCCTACAATGAGATGACTTTTTTGAAGGAATCTTCAAAGGGTCTTACCTCAACTTTTAAAACAATTAAAAAAAGAAAAGAAAAGAAAAGCTTTCACGTATGTAAGCGTTTTGGAGTCTTTAAGTTGAGAACCCCTCTTCAACTTGAATAGTTCTTCAAATCATTTTCAATGGTAAAATGGGGGTCTTTAAAGTTCAGGAAGTCCTTTGAAGATCCCCATTGGAGATGTCCTTAGTCTTGAAGTTTGTACAACATAGACCCACATTGCCATATGTTGAAATTTCACAAATAAATGAAGTTGTCAAGATTCAAACCCTCAATCACTTAGTCTAAAAGACTTTGATACCATGTCATGAAACCAATTGACTTAAAAGTTTAAGCTGATAGTTAAAACCTAATTATAACGTTTATTATTATTATTTTTTACACTAAAATCCTCTAAAATTATTTAGATTCGAATTGAGGAACAACCCAATTAGATTGCTTATTATTTTACAGACAGATCAGTGAAATAACCAAATGGAACCTCACGAATTTGAACCTAGAAATCAGTAGTTGTCTGTGAAATGGAGGAGAGAGACATGCCCAATTCAAGGTGTAGGAGAAGTAAAAGATCCAACTAATTAATAAAAAAAGAAAAGAAAAGGGGGATGAATTGTATTATTATTTTAAACCCTTTTTAATTTATTTTTATACTATAGTGTATATTTGTATATAATTTATAAGTTGATTTATATGGGGAAAAATACAAAAATAAATTCTATGGTTTACTCAATTTGTAAATAGCACATTCTATTTCAAAACTTTATAAACTGGGACTTGTAATTTTACAATGTCAACAAAAGTAGTTTATCGTCCAATATATTTCCCTAAAAACTCTTTTTACCTTTCGAATTTTCACTTGAAATTTTTCCTGTTGGTTAATTAAAAAATAATAAACTTTAATGACAAAGTTCATAAATTTTGGAAAAATGCATATAGTTTTTCATTAATAATGGAAAGAAAAGAAAAAAAATTACAAAAAAAAATTGAAAAGTGGACGAAAAGTTTCAAATATTTGTGACATAGTCTTAAATAATATATATAAACTATTGAGATAAAAAAAAAAAAAAAAATACATGGAAACCAAGTTAACGGTGTGAATCTTGGGGCTTTAACCTAATCTCCATGCAAAACTCAACTTATTATCTACTATTTGGCACTACAATAATTTATATATATTATTTAATAAGTTTCCATCAAGAATTGAACATTTGAAAAATTTTCAACCATTTTTCTGTTTTTTATTGAATTTTTCATTTTTTACATTATTATTAATAAATATAAAAGTATTCTCCGAAAAAATTCAAATTTCAACATTAAGGTCCGTTGTGTTATAACCAACAAACGTACAAAACTTTAGATATATATTTGAATGATAAGTAAGTTTTTAGGTAAAAATATCGGATGATATACTACTTTTGTTAATATTGTGAAACTACAAATTTATATTTGTGACATTTAGAACCACATAATGTTATTTACAAATTGAATAAACAACATCATTTATTTTTGTAATTTCTCCGTTTAAACAATAATGGTCAAGTTAACTAACTTTTCCCTAATTGCCAAATGTGCCTTTTTTTTTTCCTTTTTTTTTTTATCATATTGAAATATACATAAAAGCTTAATTACATCCTTAATTAAATTAGTGGAAGACCATTATAGTTTACAAACCTTTTTAATTTTATTTATTTTTAATTTGTATTTGTCTTTCATGAGAGATGATCTCTGGTATAGAAAGATGATGGAAGCACATGGAAACTGAAGATAAATTTATCATTATATTTTATATTTCTTTTACAAAAAGTTTATATTAATTATATATATACAGACATTACAGCCAAAAAGTTAAAGAGAAAAGAGATGAAAAGAAAACATCAAATCTCAAAGTTTTATCAATCCACGCTCCATGTTTTAATTTACATAATAATAATAAATTATTATTATTATTATTATTTTTCATAATATATATTTCCTCCTCAATGAAAGACACCACTCAAAAGTGTTCATCAAAAGGATACACTTTCTAATTAAAAAGCTTTCAAGAAGACAACAAAATCAACCATAATATCAAATACAAGATACCATTTTATTCATCTTCTGCTAAAAGAGGGCCCTAATTATAATTTTAGATTATTATATACATAATTGCAAATTTCGAATTATTTCTTTATTACACTTCAAAATTTTTGTCGTTTATACATTAAATTTTATCAAATTTATTTCTTATATATTTTTTTTTAAATTTCTTTTATAAATACCTCCATTCGACATTTGACACGTATATTAAAAATTAAAAGTTCAAACATAAATTTCAAAAATTATTATGTTTTGAAATTATTATTTTGATTGATGCAATTTTTTTTTTTATAATTTATTGATATTTTTGTAGTGGAAAGATAATTTAGCTTTTATTAAAACAAAAAAAAAATATATAAATAATTTTACTCAAACCAATATTTTTAATCATATAACTCGCACATATTATATTCATAGGAAAAAAAATCACTAATTGAAAGATGCTGATTTTATGATCTGATTATTTTAATTTGTGCATGCCAACAGTAATTAAGCGATAATTATACATGTTTAGATATTTTATTTTTGTTGTTCTTCTGTCATTTTATAGTCTCAAAATTACATATTTTCAATACTTAAATTTCAACATTTATTTTGTTGATACTTAGTTTTCATTTTACTAGTCAATATTGTTGAAATTGATAAAGATTAAGTGATAGTTTTATTGAATAAATAAATTCTTCATAATTAATCCAAACATAAATTCCAAAAATTCTTCCTTTTTCCTAAGGAAAATTAAAAAGATCCATTAAGGTAAAGACGTAGATATGCGATTAGCCAACTTTAGCAATAATTATCCAAATCTATTATTGAGTCTTACACTTGTGTTTTCAGAGAAAATATCAAAACAATTTTTCAAATTTATTTGCAAATTGCACTTTTTTTTTTTTTACTGAATTTGCAAATTTCACTTATTTTAATTAAAGTATTAGATTTATAAATTCTATAAATACTGTTTTTCCAATCCAATCAAAAGAGTCACGATTACAAATAAGGTTTATTTAAAATTTTGTAGACTTAATTTATTTTCAAACATGAGTAACAAATTTTAATAAGAAACAGTTTTATTATCCATAACACAATCCCAAACGCATGTAATCTTAATTATTTTAGTTGAAATTTAATTACAGAAACATACACTTCCTCTCACCATGTAAAGACAGTTTTTTTTTTTTTCAACAAATGTAAATAAGAGTTAATATGCCAAAATTTAATACTTCATCCGTCCAACTTTGATAGGTAATATTTTGATTACACGGTAATTAACTAAAAGACCCTTAATATATCAAATGATTAAATGAATCAAATATTGTCACTTTAATTACTTAGGTATATGTAACAAGAGTATTTTTGACAATTTATCACTTAATTAATAATTATACATTGAAAAATGCTTATGTTGTTGTACAGCTAAACTAGAAATTTTGTCTATCAAAATTGGATTGAGGGAGTATATAAATTGAGAAAAATATAAAATTTAACCATTAATTAGATGTCTTGTTCCAAGAGACTCTTATCACATGTTAAAGAATCACTAAAAAAAAAAGAAGAAAAATCTAATGATTGAAGAGTCACACAATTGTTTTAACTATTTGATTTAATATTTGGGTAGAGGTCATAAAAATGAATTAGATTTACAATCAAATAAAATTGATTCTTGAATAATTGGCCATGAAAAACATGTAACTAAATGAAAATGGACTAATTAATGTGGTTTCTTTTTTTTTCCTTTTGGCAATTATTATTCTTTATATATTAATTTGACAATACTTAATACTATTATTTTTCATAAAAAAAATCCCTAGATTATGTAATTTGTGTTTGGCAAAACTCGAGTATTAATTTTTTTTAGTAATTAAATTAATACAATTAATGTATTGTTAGATTTTAATTTTTGACAGTACAAGTGCATAGTTAAATAGTATAAAATGGTAATTAAATATTGGATTTTGATAAAAACCCAAATCCTGCCGCGAATAGCTCTATTTGGAACAATCATACACCACAACACCACTTTTCAGCTTTTTCCCCTTTTGATCATCTATATTTATCAACTCTTTTCTATCACATTTTCATTCCCCATTTTGATGGATTAATTAAATTAGTATATTATTTTATTAATTGAAATAATTTTTTTATTATCAAATCGTTTTTATTTGAAAAAAAGGAAACAAAAAAATCAATCATCTTTATTCAAAAATAATATGATCAAATAATTTTAAATTATCACTATAAGAAATGTTGAATTTAGCAACAAAATAATTTGCAGCAAAAAAATCTGCTGTCAAAAATCATATTTATCATCGACATAATAAAATTGTTGTCATAAAACATCTTTAGTAGCAAAGTTATATTAAATTTTTACTACAAAATTACCTATGATCACAACTTTATAACAACATGTTGCTTCTATAAAGTTGTGACGTAGGTATTTGCAGCAAAAATTTAATATAATTTTATTATTAAAGGTGTTTTTTGACAAAAACTTTTAGATGTTGTTGTTAAATGTGTTTTTTGCTGCAAATTTTGCTCTAAATATAATATTTCTTATAATTATGACGTACATATCAAAAGATTCAACTGAATTAATTTTCATACATGCAATTTATTCTAAAGTCTAATAAATATATCACAGTCATAACGCCTAAACAATGAAACCCAATTTAAGATTCTATAATTGTTTTGAACATATGGTTCTTAATGTAAAATAATAAGAAAGAGAAATTTAGAGAATATAATTCACTCTATATTAATAAATATTTGCTTTCTATAAAATTATATATGAAACTAGAGTTTTATATTCGCGCATTGGCTGGATTATTTTTGAACATTAATCCAATTTTCAAGATAAAGCAGCTGTTGCACCTTATTAATATGTTTTTTTTTTTTTTGGGTAGAGTATTAATAAGTAGTTAAGGTAGAGGTTGCAATTCGTGTAGATGAGTCGTGTTCATCTCTTATCAAATTTAGATTCATGTTTAATGAGTGAAACCCAAATTCGACCCAAGATTTTTTGTATCATAATCGAGTTAAAACAATCATGTTCGTGTCAATTTCGTTCGTGTTTTCCGGTGTCATATAAAAATATTAGGGATAATATATTGATAATTTAAAATATTTATGTTATATGCAGATTACCAATTTAACCCTTGTTGACCTAAAGTATTAATCCAAAATCTATTTTACAAATCCTACCTCATTATTTTTAGGTTGGATTTATGCATTATTCACGATATGTGTTATTTTGCTACATTTTTTAAGGATGATATGTAAAATTATTGGAAGTTTGTAACGTGTTTACAAGTCACATGTATTTTATTACAACTATTAATGGTAACATGTAAGAATATAAAAAAAAATAATAAATAATAATTTTTAAATATTCGTGTCATTTTCTGGTTAGCATATCAATCCTAACTCAATACAAAAATTATCGTGTCAGTTTTGTATCAACTCAAAATTGATACATTACCTGTTTAATCAAACACTAACCTACTAAATTTGTGTTGGCTTAGTGTTGTGTCGGTGGATTGTGTACATAATTGTCACCTCTAGTTAAGGGTCTCAAATTGCTTAATCTAGGAATTTTGATATTAAATTCTAGTGTAAGCAATAGACTTTAATTGATAGAGTATCCATTTAAAAATTTGCTAACGCGTCTTGAACCAATGATCGAACAAACTAAATAAAAAAAGCCTTATGCCCACATAACCCTAAACTATTATCATGTTCAATTTAGCCCCTCATCTCCTAAAATCACCATAACACCGCAAGACAATTAATTAATCAGCGATTCACCCCCTCCATATGATTAGTTCTTGACAAAGAGATCTTGTGGATCCGATTTGACCAATGATATTGTTTTTTTGACACCTTTCAACAGTAAAATCCAAAAAAAAAAAATAAAAAAGTTGTTAATATCCCCAATCGTTTCGATTTGTCATTTCAGAGAGAGAAAATTTTATCAAGCTGTTAAAATTTTCTAGTTTAAATATTTTAACATCTTAATGGTGTTGAAAGCCTTTTTTCCAAAAAAAATTAGGGTTCAACAGGTAGAGTTTTATAGGGTTAAAGACAAAGATAGAACCGGGTGGATTTTTTTCCTCTAGAGATATATGAGTGGACCCCAATTTACCTCTCTCTCTGCTTCTAAGATGCTTTAGACAACGCGTCATATGCAATTCTGTTACTTGATTAGGCAGATAGGGAGAGAGGGGTTGAATCACGAATTAATTGATAGATTAGGGGTAATTTGGTAATTTTAAGAGATGAGGGGCTAAACTGGATATTGAGTAATAGTTCAGGGGACTGTTGGCATAAGGATAAAAAAATAATATAGCTATTGTTGCCAATTGACTTAAAATAATATGTTACTTGACTATTATTCTCATAGGTTTTTAATATGTTATACCAGATTTATTCATTTGTATATGATGTTTTATGTTATTTATCTACTTTAGTAATTAGTAATTTATGTTTTATGTTATTTTCAATTTTTCGATTGTGTTAAACATTTTTTTTTTTTTTTTTTTTTTAACAAAATGAACTTATCCGTTGATATATATCAGAAAAGTGTAGCCATTGTTTCAACAAAAAGCGTTACAACAAGATAACTGCTCACTACTAACAATCCCTAAACCGGCTAAAATATGATAAAGTCCATTATTATATCTCTTTAAAAGAAATATCCAGCAAGCAAAATTAGAAATCTAAGACCAAACAATCCTCAACAATAGGAGAACATAAGAAACTCCTAAAATTGGGAAAGATAAAGCTGAGATTACAACTTGTGCCTCACCTTCAAAGACTAAGCATTGCTATCGCAAGTTCTTTAGCAAAATAGTCGATTGTAGCCTAAGAGTTCCGCATTGAACACACTATCAAATAATGGGACATGGCCAAAATGACATGCAATGAACTCTCCTTGCCAATTGCGCATCACACACTAAAATTGCAACCTTCTCAAAACATTATATCAAAGCTTATGTCGAAATTGCATTTGGGAAAACTTAGAGGAGACTGAAATATAGATAAATAGAGTGATAACAAAAGCGGAATATTGATTTATCCGGTTGTAGTAGTATTAGAAACTAAGAATAATATTGTTAGTAACGCAAAATACATAAACAAATTTTCAATATGATAAAGCCCTCCAAAAATTACATCCACCGACCACTATTTCTTTCTCAAGTTTTAAAGTTTGATTTTATCAACTTTCTCCTTTTATTAGAGTAACGTCGGATGCCATTTTTGAATTAATTTTCCTATCTGTGTGTGTGTAAAGCTATGTCTAAATATAGACTAGATAGACTTATTCATCAACCTCCAGCCTTGACCTGATTATTATTTGGGAAGCTGAAACAATGCACGAATACCAATGCCAAAAAATATCTATCATTGCCATGAAATCATTTCTTTGGCTACTTTCATCTTTCGTCTTTCATATCCTCATTTTCTGACTGTTTTATTTATATTTCTTTATTATAATATTTGTTTTTGTGGCTCTCATAAACCTTCTGACCCACAGCGTTAAGACACAGTTAACTGATTTTGCTTTAGTGTTTGTAACATGTTTATGGTGCAACATTTATGCATGCAAATCTAACAAGGGGAAAAAAAAAAAAAGAGAAAAAAAAAAGTTCATGGCTTAATTAATTAATTAACAACATCATTGATGAGCTAGGAAGGTAAGCACGTGCTCCAAGAAAATAATAATGATATTTATAATAATAATAAAATTATAAATATGAAAAAGAGATTTTGAATAGGAACATAAAATAAAAAAATCAAAAAGCTACTAAATTAATAAAGGAACCCCTCTTGAAAAGCTTACTTTTTGTTTAGGTTCCCTTTAATATATACATATATTAAAGTTTTAAGTCAAGGAAACTGGAAAAAGGAAAACAAGAAAAGTAACGTATAAACAGCAATGAAACTATCAAGTACTTCTTTTAATTAAAAAAGATGAGTACAAATTAATCCTATAATTGTCAAGAGAAATCCAATATCACCCTAACATATATATATATATATATAAAAATAGTTGCAATGTTATATCTAATGTTTCTGTCATAGTGCAAGTTTGGACTTTGATAATAGAATAGAATAGATGAAGTATCTACGGGTTATAGCTTAGTTGACAATGCAGGTTGAGTATGTGAGAGGACACTCAGTTTCGAATTCCACTAAATATATCCGCAGAGAGGGATGATGAGCGTTAACTGTGACTAAACTCCAAACAAGATTATCTCAACGAAGATGCCTGTGGTTTATACTAAAAAAAAAAAGAATAAAAGAAACGACTCGTTACAAAACACCTTCTTTTACTAGCAGGTCAGCGGATCATTTCTTCTGTTATGTGGACGAGACTTAAAATTGCATATCATTGCATTGTTTTTCATGTTAAGGTCGTATTTAATCTCCAATAATAATTGAAGAGATTCTGTGAGTCTTGAAAGTGTTAGATTTGATTGAATGAGTGAACACATAATTAAAGTTGAACCAATAAAATACAAAACTAATTGTCTAGTGTTAAAGTCAAATCTATACTACTTATATGGCACTCTTTAAGACTCGTTTATTTTTTTTATGTAGTATCTCCGACAATAACTATAAGATTATTTTTTGACCCTTATCCTCTAAAAAAAAAGTTACTAATTTCCAGCTAAAAAAAGAAAAAAGAGAGTATTTTTCATTTTAATGGTCTCTGCAAAAATGGAAACATGCTACAACTGCTGCTGCATGCTTCTTTCTTCTGAAAAACCCCACTGGACCCCCTTTTTCCTTCTCCATCTACCTTCTTCATCTCCTTCTCTTATGGCTCTGATTCTGATGCAGAAAGAGAAAAAAAATTAAAATTAAAAGATTTGTGAAAGAAATTAATTTATGAATGGAGTTTGTTTGTGTCTATATTCATATGAAGAACACTGAGCTGAGAGTGACCACTGATTAATTCTGCCATTAAACCTTACAACTGTGGCACTGAAAAACATGGTGTTTTTACATTTTACATTTATATGGAAAGCCCACACTTTCCACCCAGAGAAATCAAAAAGGACTATCTGATTTCTTTCTCTCTTTACAATTAATATTTATTTTATTTTATTTTTTTCAAAAATAAAAAAGTTTTAATTTATTGGGTCAGTAGTGTTATTAGATACTAGTGGAGGGGTCAATTTCATTTTCTGTCCTAGGCATACAAAAATATGCATATACTCCAAACAGAAAATCCAAAACATACCAGAAGTTAAGGGAAGAGAGCTATGAATGTTTCTGAATCTTATTCAATGAAATAGTTTCAGAGAGTAGTAAAAACCTAATCAATAGCAACCATTATTTTATATTATTAAATGCTAAGTACAACTTGCTTCAGTTCAAGATATAGAGCTTCAAATTAATAATTAATTAATAATATTGACCATATATGAACATTAAAAAAAAAAAAAATTCAAGACTAAACTCACCATTAATTCCATTATAAAATTAAATTTAAATCAACCAACAAAAAAAAAAAAAGAAAAAAGAAAAAACATTACACATATAATCACAACAACCCACTTCTTTTTTTTCCCCCTCTATAAGTAGATGAAGAAAAATATGATGATTAATTAAAAATCATGGGTTAATTAGAACTTAGATGATGATTAGTGGGGTTATCAATATTGTTCTCAACTTCACCTTCTGTTACAGCTGATGAAATGTAACTCATATCATCTGGAGGAAGAAGTCTAGTAGTTTTTGGTTGAAACTGGTGTTTACAGGCATGGCAAGTGATTTGCAAAATAGTTGAATTGATTTGCTTCATTGCATGTTCTCTTAAAGCTTGTGCTTTATCCAACTCAGCATGAGCTTGCTGTCTAATTCTCTTTGCATTAGCAAACTCCCGTTCGGCCAATTCAATCTGTTGTTTTGCGTGTTGTCTCGCCTCTTCTGCGTAAGCTTTCTCTGCCATTGCTAACCTTAAATGCTCCCGCGCTTGTTCTTTAACACACATTTGATCATTGCTCTCTCTTGGGGAGACCGAGGCTAGTAGTTTGGGTGCATCTTTGTGAGTGTTGGAGTCGTTTTTTTCGCTGAAATCGCTAGACCCAATTGAGAGCTGGAGCTGGGTTGAATGATTGTCATCTTGTTTAGGAGAAATTGAGACATCAAGAGGAGTTGAAGAGGTTGAAAGCTTGAGGTCCAAGTTGTAATCTTTTCGGTTTTTGTCTAAATGGGTAGAGCTCATTAAGAACATTGCATCCGTTGTTTGCCTTGAAATGACCAAATTTTGATGCCAAGGAGCATTGCTGAAATTTGTATCAGTTGAAGGGCTAGGACTTGAAGCAGTTCTTGATAAGCATGCTGGCTGTACTTGCTGCAGTGTTCGGTCTGGCCGGATTCGTCCTAGATTGCAGGTGTCTTGATGCTCAATAAAACTCTCAACTCTGCAAATCAAACATCAAAATATACATGTTACGTATATGTATAAATTCGACAGTGATCAAATACAACTTAATTAGACCTGACATCTCTTTCAACTTATATATGCATATTTATGCATACAACACATTTGATTAATGTGTTCGAGATTGATTAGATACTGCTTAAACCTAAGAATAAAGGTTTTCTATCGATATAATAAATATGTATTTGAAAATCCGAACATGTGGAATTCAGTAGAAAGAAGATAATATTTTATTAGTTTAAAAGAATTAATATATAAAACCATGCTAATTAAGAAGAGGATCCAATCATTTACAAAAATAGCGAAGATAGGTTTTTTTTTTATTAAAATAAAGCCACAAATAAGGAACTGTTTTGGGTTTTGATGAGAAGTTGAAGGAAACATGAAAAGAAAAAAAGAGAAAAAAAACCAACTGAAACTGATTTTTGGGAACCGTGTTCAACAACTGTCAATAAACAGTCGTAAAAAACTGATTACTTAATTATAAGGTTCAATCAATCAAACAAACAATTTCTATATCTTTTTTTTTTTTTTTTTGAAGACCAAAAAAAAAAAAAAAAAAGGAAAAAAACCCAAGTTCAAACAGCACATTTAGATGCAAGAAATCATGATCATGCTCACAAAAAATTGAACACACGAAGAAAAAGTGAAGCAAAAAACTATTTCCAACTATTATCGCCATACCCAAAACTTGGACTCGATTCAGGGGTACTGAATTTTAAAGAAAGATGAAAAAGTAGAGAAGAGATCATTAAACCTTGAATTCTTATTTTTTATTTTTTTTTTTATTAAAAAAAGAGGTTAAAACAGCACATATAGATTCAAGAAATCATGAACATGTATGTATTCAGAAAAGTTTTTGTACACAAGACTCGAACTTGGATCAAACAGAATATGAATGATTATCGAACTTTTTAAAAGAAAGAAAGATGAAATAGAAAACTAGAGAAATGAAACCTGGAGAAAACTCTGCCGCAATCACAGGAATGGCCACGAGTACCACAAGTTTTAAGATGGGCTTTATAATCAGATTGAACAGCATAACCTTTGGAACATTTATCACAAACCCATTGTTTATGATTACTATGTTTTCTTCTAAAATGTTTCTTAATCCCAACCAAATCACCAAGAGCATGGCAAGGATCATGGTGTAAACAGCTCGGTTCCGGGCACACGAACACTCTCTTCCTCACCACCGGCGTCTCTCTCTTCAGTAACTTCCACGGCACCTTATGCCTCCGCCTGTGCATCTGCAGGTTTTGATCCCTCTGAAAACCTTGGTTGCAGATCTCACACACGTATCGATCCGATTCCAATAGCGTTTTCGGCGATAAAGATACTACTTCCGCATCTGGATCTACATATATAAGAAGTTTATAAATAAGGTCAAATAATAGCTTTTATCATAACGCAACAACTGATGAATCAGATTTTCTTGAAAATACATAGACTTATTAGTTTATTTGATCAAAAACTACGAGGATCAATTAGTGTGTTTTGATGATACGATACGAGAAGAAAACACAGTAAGTACCTGGAGTTCCAGCTGGTCTTCTTTTCCTCTTGTTATTGTTGACACCATTTTCTAAGCAGGAAAATGGCTCGGAAGAAGGAAATGAAGAGGGAGAGTTATTAGCTAACATTGGGGTTAATTTAATTCTATAAAAAAAAAAAAAAAAAACCTAATTGAAAACAAACAAAAAAATGGATGATTTTAAAATCAGTGATATGGGTTTTTCAAGCAAACTCAAAATCTGCAAGGAAATGGAAGAGAGAGAGAAGAAGAAGAAGAAGAAGAAGAAGAAAAAAAGCAAATTTTTATTGTGAAATTTGCTTTGGGTGAGCTTTCTTTGGATGCTTTGATCAGCTTTGTTTGCTTAATGGCTTTAAGCTTTTGAGCAGAGAGTTGGCTTTTTTATCAGCTTTCTTAATTAATTAATTTGTTTTGAAACTCATCTTCATCAATTCATCGGCTCTCTCTTTCTTAATAAACTCCTTTCAAAGAAAGAGAAAGAGAAAGAGAAAAGCCAATCAGATTAATGAAAAAGGGTTGATCCCACAAAGCAGAAATATGGGCCAGAAAAGCCACAAAAAAATAAAATTTTATCAAAAGAAAATAAAATTAATATCACAAAGAAACAAAACACTCATAATTATTCAACCTCATACAGTAAAAATCTTTCCTTTGCATGAATAAATACACTCTTCTTCCTCTATCAATTTACACGTAAGCTTAGCTCTCTATATTTTTGTCACCATTTTCCTTCTTCTTCTTCTTCTTTTTTTTTTTAATTATAAAAAAATATATATTTTTGTATATTCAGCTTATTTTCTACTTACTCCACTTTAGGTACCCTAGCTAGGTGAGAAAGGATAGACACCAAAGTGATAATTTCATCATATAATTTAGCTATGAGGGAATCACGCAATTATTTATTTATTTAAAAAAAAAAAACCACACAACTATTTTTAAAGTTAAATCGATGTGTAAATATTCGACCGACATGAAGCTGTTAATTAATATGATTTATCAATTTAATTGATACTCATTTTAAACATTCTTCTTAAATAACTTTTCTTCTTATTAAATTCTTGAAGTTGTATAATTAATGCATTCTACTTTGATCAAGAAATTCTTAAAATTCAAATTTTATAACTCTAAATTTAAACTTTTTTTGATATCATAAGATAAAAGCTTAATTAATTAGTTAATAAATATAAATTTTTTAAAAAAGTTTTGATTGTTTTAATCAAATCTTTTTTTTTTAATCAACTTAGTTTTAATTTATTTTTTTTTATGTTACAATTAAAAAAAAAATAAATACGAGTTTAAATTCAAACTAATAGAACACAATAATTATGTGTAATCAATGAGCGAATTTGTCCAGGAAAATATGAGCACATGATTTATTTGGCTAGATTCTAGAAAGAAGTTATGTTTAATTATATATCATCAACTATATATAAGAATGATTAATTTATAGATATTAAATCATGGATTTTCCAAAATAACCCTATATTTGTTATGTCTGCAAAGTAATAATTTTTTAAATGAGTTAATTAATTATAGATCTGAAGCAGCTTTTTAAAAAGGTGATATTGAAGATGTCAAGTCACTCTCATGGTTAGATTAGTCAAATTGAAATTGAAACAAAGATTTTATTTCCTACCAAATAGAAAGAAACAAGAATTTCATGACATACAAAAACCATTTTTTATATATATATTTTTAGATATTTTTATTTTTTTTTTCAAATCTGATTTCAATACATATAATCATAACTTTATAACAAAAAATATACATAAATTTTTTTTAATAATAATAATAATAATAATTGGTGTCAATTAAAGATGATAAATAGATTTGTCAAAATTACATATAGGTAGTAAATAATAGATAAAGATGGAAAAATGACAAGGTAGCTAGGTAGTATGCTAAAAGAATTAGTGATTGATTTGTGTTTGCAGTGGAATTTGGCAGATAACAAGTGTAGTCCAAAAAGCATGGATGATCATCACATGAAAATTTGTCCAAAAATGTGTATTATTGAAGGAATGGTTCAATTTTCATCATTCAATATTGGCTTTATTTATATATACTTACTGATACTACGAGCCTTCCTATCTAAGTTTCCAACAATTATTTTATATATGAATTTATATTGCTTTTTACTTAACTTTTTATGTGTTCAAATTAAACCCTATTGCTTGAAAAATTCCAACTTCTGATGACGAATATTATCTACTTTCGATTCCATTATTGTTTATATTAAGTGAATCATTATATATTTATTAATTCTTTGTACGACTATATAGTAAATAAAAAAATTTAATTTTAGAGAACAAATATTTAATTTAATATGAATTTTCTATTTTCATTGTAAATAATTTTTTTTATATTAATTAAATATCAATTAGGATTAGTTTGAGTGTATAACAGTCTCAAATCGCTAAATTATATATCTTGAGTTTTATTTCTATTTTAGGCTCCTCGAAAAATTGATCGAGGGATCATCTAAAACATATTTTAACCCTTTCCAACCAAATAAGTTGATTCATTGTAAAAAAAAAAAAAAAAGGTTATATAATATTTAGTAAAATTTGAAAATTAACTGCTGCAAAATTAAGCATTCAATTTAAGTGTCGAATATTATAAATATTAGAATTCTAATTAAAAAATAGAACCGTTTGATAAAAATAAAATATAAAGTATTAAATTAAAAAATATTAATGGTGTTTAACTTAAAATTTGAAGTTAAATATTTTAATTTATATATTAAGTGATTTTTTAGATATTGAACTAGATTATGGTATACCTCTTCGTTTGCAGTGGACAATGAATTAAGTTTCAAAGTTCTTATTTTGAAACTAATAAATTGGAATGATATGTATCGAAAATGCTATATTCTTCATGAATTATACTCCAAGAGTTGTATAAAAAAAATAATTAATGTCATATATCATTTTATTTTAATTTACTTACATATAGTTTTTTTTTCCCTAAAAAAAAGGTGTTTACATAGAGTTAGAGAGGGTGTGCATAACATCATTACAAGACACGTATCACTATACAAAGAATATACCTGCTTACTCGTGGGGCCACTGGTCTAGGTCTTTTGTACTCCTTCCCGTGGCCTTAGGTTCGGATCCAATGTTTCCCAACTACCCGTACAAACGTCATCTCAGCCGTGTGATGTAAAGACTATCGGAAGCATTTAGAAGTGACATACCAATGAACGGATGGAGATGCGGTGTTTAAGGTAGACTGGAGCAGCAGTATATAATTTCCTGAAGTGACATGAGAATCTAAAGAGAAGAGCAAATTCCGACACCAGAATCGTGCCCTCTTGTTTGGTGGCTGCCGGGCGGAAAAAGGAGTGGGACCCATCACAATTGCCCCTAACCATAATTTCACCACCTCACTCACACAAAATAAATCTTTTTGAGGATTTTTATCCGAGTGTGTATTAATTAATTATTAATCTAACCTAACAAGTTGTACTAATAATGTAATAATTAATTAACTAATTTCTTGTTGCTAGGGTAAATTTCCTAGTTTACCTGATTCATTCTCTTCTCTGAGAAGCTGTTTCTTATTTAATAGGTGTTGATTATAACCATGTTATTGTTGAAAATGGCTTCTAGATATTTATCAATCATATTCACATAAAAAATGTCAATGTTGCTTCATCATCTAGCTTAATCATTGAAGATTGTATTTAGTTAGCTAACTCATTTTGTTGTATTAAATTTAATTTCATTAGGAGAAATCCGAATAAAATTCTTGCAAAAAGAACTGTCTAGTGATCTTTTGTATTGTTAGTTGTTTTACTCATAATATTTCAGATGTATTTTTCTCTGATTTTATATAATGATCACATTTTTAGTAAAAAAATAAATATATTTGAAAAACTAAACTATAAAAATGATTAAAGCTTTCCACTTAGTTAAAATTTATCCATATTTAACAGAATATTTTTAAATTTCACGTCAAATACTGATCGAGATTGGTGATTTGTCTTAAGTACAAAGAAAATGGTAAACCTACCCTTACATAAATTTTTTTCTTAAAAAAAATCTGAGAGTTGCTAATATTTTATTTTGACACATCCGAATTTTAATTATTTATAGGATAAGATCCAAAGGGGATCACAGATGGACCGTTGATTGACTAATTTTTTTAATTAATTTTAAGGCATGTTCTATCTTAAAATTGTTGTAAATATAAAAATTCCATTGCATATGCCAATCTTTGACGGAATATCTCGCCGGCAACTATAATATGCTAATGGAACAAATTATAATAAAAAGTCTACCATAAATATCTTGATAAAAAAAGAATAAAACCAATGATGGGTAATATTGTTATGACCATTGACCCTCATGTGTTTTTGTCTATGAAGAAGTTTAAAGACCTGATGAAAAAATTTATTGAATAGAAAGTGAAAAATACATATTGTATATCTCAAACCACAGTAGCAGATTTACAATGCTTTTATAGGTAGAATTTTAGTGCTACAAGTGTGAGCTAAGTTGGTTAGAGTGTAATTGCATTTTACTTCAAAATTATCCAACTAGCTCTAGCTTAGAGTAGCTACAACTGGCATTATCTATTGCATCCGATTGCATTATGCACTTGCTACAATTGCCTCCAACAATGAGTTGCGGTAACAACTCTTCTTCATCCTGTAATTCTTCAACACTTTTCCCATAAGTTGAAGTAAAATCTTTCTGTGCAGTAGTGACTCTTATCAAACTCATCTGAATCAAGGCAGGAAGCATCTTGGCATGTGACAAAGACTTTGTAAATAAGTGTGCAATTTGCTATCTAGTATGACATAAAGACTACAAATGAACCCTTCTTCCAGCATGTTCTTACAAATATGACAGTCTATTGCCACATGTTTGGTTCTTTCATGATATACTGAGTTTTTAGCAATTGCATAATGGGCTCTTTATCACAATACACTAAAATTAGCAACTAAACATTAACTCTCATGTCTGCAAGTAGATAAGAATTCCACTTGAGTTCACAAGTAGTTTTCCCTATGCTCCTATATTTAGCGTCTACTGAGGGCCTGCTAAAACTGATTGCTTCTTTGTCTTCCATGAGATTAGTGATGAATCAAGAAAGACATAAAACCCTGTAATAGATCTTCTTGTAACCTTACATGTAGTCCAGTCTGAATCATAATAAGCTTTAAGTTGCGAGGCTTCCTTTGGTTGCTATGCATAGTACAAACCATAATTCTGCATGCCTTTGAGATACCTAAGAACATGCACTGCAGCTTTAAAGTGATGAGTATAGGGTTGTTGCATGAACTGACCGATTTGCTGACTTACATGAGCAATATTAGGTCTAGTGGACCCTATTTACAGTAACTTTCAAACTATTCTCATGTATAATTTTGCATCATCAAATACTTCTCCAGAATTAGCCAACACAATGCCATGAGCAGATGGACTTGCAATAGGTGTGGCATTTGTTAACCTAACATCAGAAAACAACAATGTACTTTTGTTGAGATAACCCTACTCTTGTATTGGATCTTGCAAACTCCACCTACAGAAAATACTTAACATCTCCAATATTTTTGATATTGAAAAGAGTATGCAAGTACTGCTTGATAGTATTGATTTGTGTAAGATCATGACTAGTGATTAAGATATTGTCAACATAAATCACTAATATCACCAAATTACCATTTGCTAAAGTATAAAAAACAAACAATAGTCATTTGAGGACCTCTTAAAACCATGATCAACCAATTTTGTGGAAAATTCTTTATGCCATTGCTTGCCTGCCTACTTTAGACCACATTAGTGCTTTGCACATTTCTGATATCCATGTGGTGGTAATAAGTAGATGTCTTCATCTGGGAAACATATAGATATGCATTATTTACATCTATTTGGTGTATGGGCCATCCCCTACCAGTAGCTAAAGCTAAAACAAGTCTTATAACCACAACTTTGGCAATTGGATTGAAGGATTATGATAATCAACACCAACAGTCTGATTACAACTTATAGCTGCTAACCTAGCTTTGAAATGATCCACCTCTCCTGAAGGTTTATATTTCACTCTATAAACCTATTTTGAAGCAATGACCCTCTTATCAATTGGTAACTTAACTATCTTCCATGTTTGATTCTCCTCCAATGCTGTTAATTCTTGTTGCACAGCTTCAATCCATCTAGCATCTTTGCATACTTTCTAATAAGGCTTAGGCTCATTAGTATGAGCACTATCAGTCAAGAAAGTTGTATAATCTATAGAAAATATTAAAATATGGGGAAAATCATGATAATCTATATGCACTGTAGATACAAAATCTCTAAGCCAAGTTCGATAAGTCTTTCTAATGGACCTTTAAAGCAATGAGGCACCATGATTAATTTTATTGCCATTAGTTATATAATCTGTTGAGATGGAGGGAACAACACCATCATCAACTATACTTATTTTAGAGTTAAAAAGAAAAATATTCTCCTGAAAGTGCATATCCTTGGACATAAAATCTTCTAAGTTTATAGGTCCAAGATCTAGTAACCTTATGATCTATAAGAAAAATAAGGAAAATAGCTTGATGAGCTTTAGGTGACAGCTAATTCCTGTGAGGTCTCACATCTGTATAGTAACATTGAAAACCAAACACTTGGAACTAAGAGTAATTTGGTATCCTATTATAGAGCCTATAAAAAGGTGTTTCCTAATTAAGAACCTAAGTAGGTAAAACATTAATAATATCGATTGCCATTAACAAGGATTCACCATAGAACTTAGTTGGCATTGATGACTGATACCACAATGCTCTAGTAACTTTGAGCAAGTGCTTATGTTTCTTTTCTACTACACCATTTTGCTGTGTTATATAAGCACAAGTCTTCTGGTGCATAATTCCCTACTGTTGACATAATTCTTTATACTATCCATTAACAAATTCTCCTCCATTATTTGTAACCTGCATTTTCTACTGAGACTGTATGTCTACCATTTTTGAGAAAACAGTTAAATCTTTTACCTCTTGAGACTTATGTTGAAGCAATATAACCTAAGTTGATCTAGAATAATCATCAACAATAATAAGAAAGTATCTAGCTTTTGTAAGTGAAGGTACTCTATATGGTCCCTATATATCCAAATGTAAAATTTGAAAAACTGAAGAAGCACAAATTGTTCTTCTGTTAAAGAAAAATCTAAGCTGCTTTGCATAAGGGAAAACATTATAGAAACCAATCTTTGAAATATGATAAGTACAACATTAGAGGCCTGGCCTACTCTTATACACCATAAAACTTTATTTACACTATTATCTGTCACAACATAATTTGACAAAATGGTTCTACTATGTTGTAATGTTGCAGGCTCAAAAGAAGCTTTATTCAACTGGTAAAGACCATCAATCATGCCAAAGTCTTAGAAGTTCGTATTCCTGTAGATTACAACATGTAGAGTGGAAATGAATCACCACATTGGACTGCTTAAGCAATTGACCCAAAAAGAGCAAATTATACTTGAAGTTAGACACATAAAAAACTTCGTGAAGCAAAATGTGTGAAGATAATCTAATAGTGCCAATATTTTTGATAGCCTGTATAGTTCCATAAGGTAAAAGGATTGTTTGCCTATTTCTAGTTGTAGTAAATTCATTAAAAAAAATGAAAGATGAGGCGTCATGTTTGATGTAGCTCCTAAGTCAATGATCTAGAAACCATTTGAATTATGTGAAAGTAAATGGTGATGAACATAAATTTTACCAGAAAATCTTACAAAAGCAGAAAAATTTGAAGGAGTTAAAGTTGATTCTAAAACTTTACTCTTGCTTTTCAATGTCTTATAAACTCCATGTTGTATTTGCTTATTAGTACCAGTGAAAAATTCTTCCTTATCAGAATCAATAGATTCATCAACTGGAGTATCTTGCGTATTTTAAACATCATGAGATTTTTGCTTCACTTTATCATTCCCTCCACTCCCTCCCATAGTCTTCTTAGGTCTCTTCCACCATTGTGGATAACCAATCAACTGAAAACATAAGGCCCTATCATGCCTTATACTCTTGTAGTTAATGCAAAACATATTCTCTTTGCTAACAACTTGCTTTCCTCCTTTGTTCTTACTTCTAGATCCAAAAGAATTCTTTTTCTGAGATCTACCTTTATTAGGAGTAAAAGTTGCAATCTCAAGATTTTTATATATAAAAACTTCTCTTTTTTTCTCAATCTTAGAGATCATGGAATATGCTCTATCCACATTAGACATTGTTTCCATTAATAAAATCTGATTAATCAAATATTCATAGCCTTCATTTGAACCAGTCAAAAACTGCAAATGCTTATGTTGCAAATCACTGGATCACTTGAATGCATTACAAGCACATTCAACTACATCTCTAAATTGTCATTCAGGTAAAGGCCTTAACTAGGGATATAAACAGGGTAGGATGAGGTGGGGATTAACAATCTCATCCCCGTTCTCCTGCTAGGCGGGGATCCTCATCCCCGTCCCTGTTTAGTAAATGGTGATAATCTTAATCCCTATCCCCATTCCTATTAAGGAACGGGTTCCCCGTTCCCATTAAGACAATTAAAAAAAAAGTAAAATTAAATAAAAAAAATTGGAAAAAAGGGGGTAGGAAATGCTCTAGTTTTATTACAGGTGTAGTATTTGTGCTTTACATTCGGATTGGAAAAAGCTTTAGAGCTCTGAATATAGTATGACGAATAAGAGTAGGGAAAATTGCCTCCATTGATCCGTACCTTGAAGTAGCTCCAAATAATAATGGCAGCCGGAATTTTATTTTTAAAGAGAAAACATCAGTTGTTTTCATTTTTTTTTTCACTTGTATATTTTCTTTTCACTTTTCTTGTAGTAATTCAATAATAAAAAGAATAATTAAATGGATTTTAATGGGGATCTCCACGGGGACTAAATGAGAACTGGCACGAGGACAGGTCTATGGGGCGGGGAGGGGTAATCCCATCCTCG
This sequence comes from Euphorbia tirucalli, assembly GCA_039660915.1. NCBI lineage: Eukaryota > Viridiplantae > Streptophyta > Magnoliopsida > Malpighiales > Euphorbiaceae > Euphorbia > Euphorbia tirucalli. The sequence goes on along the minus strand of CM077634.1, from coordinate 18,527,605 downwards.
TCCCCGTTTAGCATTCAGTGACAAATTTTTCCTGTCCTCACCTCGTGAGGATTCTAAACAGGGAATCTTTGTCCCTACTTGAATGGGCCCCAGACGGGGACAAGTTCTCGCGTCCTCATTGACAACCCTAGTCTTAATAGATAGAACTCATCCTAAAGCTTCTTAAGTGCAATGAAATACTATGTAACAAATATATTTCCTTGAGAGAACAAACTGATTTATTGTTTGAGTTTAAATAAAGTTGGACCATTACTATCTCCAAATCCATTCTCCGATTCAGTCCTTAAAGACCTAACAAATGTTGTAAACTCAAAAGCATCAGATAAATCTTAAGAAATATAGTTAAGAATCCAAGAAGTTACCAAACAATCATTCTCCTTCCATTCTTTATATGTTGCAATATTCCTTCTTAGTGGAAGATCTAAAACAAACTTAATCTTTTTCTTTATAGTTAAAGCATGAGTCATCGTATGTTTTCATGTCAAGAAATTATTGCTTCCTTGTTAGATTGAACTGATTACGATTAATCCAAGATTATCAGCTACCGTTGAATGCTAATTTATAATAGTTCTTTTATCATTCCTATCTTGATTTTGATTATTCTCCATTCTTTCTTAAAAAAATAACTCTGTTTTATCATCTCCATTTAAACTTTAAAAATATGATGCCTGTGATTTCCTTTGAAATCTCCTTCAAACACATGCAGATATATGTTAATCAAAACTTTGTGGTGTTCTTGTTCTCCTCACCATTGCAAAATATCAGGATAAAGCCTTATAAATTTAATACCTTGTGAAGAAGCTTAAAGAGTTGATAAAAAAACTTTATTAAATAGAAAGTGAAAAATAGAGATTGTATATCTCAAACTAAACTAGTAGATTTACATTGCTGTTATAGGTAGAATCTAGTGCTACAAGTGTGAGCTAAGTTGGTTGGAGTGTAACTGAATTTCCCTCTAAAATTAACCAACTCTAGCTTAGAATAGCTACAGTTGGCATTATCTACTGCATTCGGTTGCACTATGCACTTGCTGCAATAGCCTGCAACAATGAGTTGTGGTAATAACTCTTCTTCAGTTTGCAATTCTTCAACATTGTCATGGCTCTGCCATTGGTCATTCATAAATATATTGATTAAGTTATTAATATTTGGCAAAACACATCCTGGCCCCCTGATCTTTTACCAAAACTGCAATTGACACCCTGATTAATTTTTTGAACACATTGAGTACCTAATCTTTTCATTTCAATATTATGAGCGTCAAACTCGACCTATCTTTTGCGTATGTATAATACGTTTCGTTCAGTGATAGAATTGTGAAATAAACATTTCGAAATAATTTAACAATTATATGGTTTTATTGCTTGAAACTGTAAAATGTACACTTCCCCCAAATCTATTTTCTTATCTTGGCAATTTTCTGAAATTGTGTTATGTACTAAAATATTATCGGTCATGTCACTTTATAGTGCTTGTTACATAGGCATAAAATAAAATCGAGTTTGAGGCTTATAATATTAAATGAAAAGATCATATACTAAACATGTTTAAAAAATTGATCAGGATGTCAATTGCAGTTTTGATAAAAAGATCAAAGAGCTCAGAATGTGTTTTGCCTTAATATTTATATCACTTTTGCATAGGTTGCCCTCTGTCTATAAATTTTTTTTTTTCTTTGTCTCATCATTTTCGTGTTTTCTTTCATAACTTTTCTAATTTTTTTTTTTCATTCTTTAGTTTTCAATTTTACCCCACTCTTCTAAGAAGCACAATTGATTTACTCTCAATACAGGGTATAAGTTTGTAATTTTAGAAAGTTAAAAAACCCAATTATGTTTAACTTTTTTTTGAGTTAAAAATATAATTTTAAGAATTTTTGAAGCTATTCATATCAGAAACCCATATCTTATTTTGCACATTAAACCCTTTACATATCATTCATAAATCTGCACATCCAATCCTTGATCAAGACTTATAAAAGACATAATTTGTAAATTAATTATAAAAAATGAATAGCTTAGTGTATAAAAGAAATCAAAGGTGAAATATATAAAATAATACAATGATCTTAACGAGTGGGAATAAAATAATAAAAATGCAATGTATAAAAATTATCAAAATGAAGAGTCTAATGATACTTTATTCCCAAAAAAAAAAAAAAAAAAAAAAAAAAAGTTTAAAAAGAAATGAGCAAACTGATGTCCACATTAAAAGAGATCTTCCATGATAAGTAGTGCATGCAAGTAGTTAGGTTGATTATAAATTATAAAATATGTAAGTATGTACAATTAATTAATGTTATAATGAATAATTAATAAAAAGGTTAGTGTGTGTAAGTAAAGTAGAATTAAGATTGGGGAAGATGATAACGAAGGACATGAAGTTGTGATGGTTGCATGTGTTAGAGAATCCAACTCTCATCATCTATCTCTCCCTTTATTTAACACAATCAAAACTAAAAACTATATTCATTAATCAACTTTGCTTTTTCTTTGTCATTATTCAAAAAAAAAAAAAAAAAAAAGTAACTTACCCAAAGTCTCTTGCTTTCTAAGTTAAATTATTTGTTTGATTAAATACTAAATTGTCCCTAGCTTACATTGAAATCTATATTAATTTAGTCTAAAAATAATAAAATAAAATAATGTTAAATTAGGTGCATATCTTATGAAAGTCATGCAATAGTGTTAATAAAAACTAGTTTTTGACTTTTATTTTTAAATTTTTGGATTAAATAATATTTTAATATGTCATTTTTATAAATTCTATTATATACTAAGAATGTAGAATTCAAATCATATATAACAGTTATATATATTAATAAAATTTCAATACAAAGTAGAGTAGAACATGAGTTTATACACACTTATTCGAAAGTTCATTCAAAAGCAAAATTTTATCATGTGCATAAGGTACATATTAATAAGTACATTTATCTTATAATAAATAATTGAATGCTATATCAATATGATTTATTTATTTTTAATTTTAAGTACCGATTTCATTCCATTTTCTCAGTACTGTATGAGAAACAATAATATATCTAACCAATTATTTATCAATTTAGTTAATAATAATAACCACACTTCTTGAAAGAAAACCTCTAGTCATGATCTTGTTACTCAAAGTCCCAAAACAATTACAGAGCAAAATACGTTCCTCTATCATATTGGTCAGGAGTAAAAAAAAAATTCAGGTTCCATAAAAAAAAAATTCAGGTTCCTTTTTTTTTACGAAAAATATTTTTCCAATATTTGTAACGTAAAAGGAAAATATGTCAAAAGAAAATATTTTCTAAGTCAAAAAGTATTTGATAAATAAAAGAAAATAACTACCTATTTTGCAGATGAGAAGTTATTTTCCGGAAGAGAGAAGAAATACAAATCAATATTTATTTGTCTTTACTTACCGTAATTCTTTGATAGTTACATCTTTATTCTACAAATTTCCATATTACATGTTAAACAAAGATAAACATTTTATTTTCTTTGATGATATTTTCCATGAAAAATATTTTATCAGGGAAATGATTTTCTATGAAACAAATGAAGCCTTAATAATTACTTGAATTATTTTCTTTTGTCATATAATCACTTATTAAGTCATATAATTACTTAATAGCTTAAAAAGATATACTTTATGTAGAAATAAGGTTCCCAATTGTCTTTTTTTTTTTTTTAATTGAAAATCTTAACTTTATGTATGGACTCAAATATCTTATTCTGAAGACAGTTACAAATCAGAAGTTAATCATAGAGAGAAAATGAAATTTGCTTCAAATTCAACTTCACCAAAGATACAAGTAGGGATGTAAATGAGGCGGGATGGGACGGGGATTAGCAATCCCATCTCGTTTCTTGGATAGGCGGGGATCTTTGTCCTCGTCTTTATTTAGTAAATGGGGACAATTCTAACTTCCATTCCCGGTTTCGTCAGAGAACGGGTTCCCTGCAGACATCCTTGTCTCCGTTAAGATAAATTTTTTTCTTAAAAAAAAAAGAGTAAAATTTAGTTTTGAAACCATAACTTTTTGAAGTTCAACATAACATTGATAAACATCTGTAATCTAAACAAATACCTAAAGTGCATTACAAAATTCAATTATTTATACAAGATAAATATATCACTATATATATAATAATTTAAATAATTAGAAGTGGAGATTTCAATGGAGATATTGTCGGGGATTCCCGTGGGGACTAAACACGGATGGGGGTTCATATGAGGGGGGGGGGAGATCCGTCCCAGTTTAGCATTCCACATGGATTTTAAACGGGAAGTCGCTGTTCCCATTTGGGCTCAGCGTTCCTGTTGACAACCCTAGAAACAAGCATTATGCTGTATTTATACAAGTACTTAGAAGCTACTAGAATCTAATAGAAAAGGCACCAAAATTGGTTATAATAACAGGATTGGGAAGTGAGAGACAATGAACAAATGTGAGTCATTGATTTGTCCATGTCAGCAATCTTCCACCTTGAGCGCTTGATCACCTGCATCTCCTACATACAACTGCGACACTCAATACTCATAAGGTAATGCTCATGCTACCATATTCTGATTAGGAAATTTTTTATTCTTATTCTAATTAGGTAAACCCAACTAAATAGGATTTTAGCCATATATACCTTAACAATATAAGGTAATTGTGTATGTTGATTATTTTAATAAAGCAATATTTTCATCAACAAATACGATGGTTTCTCGTCTGCAAGTTCGATACTGGAAAATGAAGTTAATAGAATTCAATTATCGTCAATAGAATTCTAGAAAAAGTGAATATTATTAAGGTATGTCTAGAATCCTATGTATAATAGGAGTTGAAAACTTTCCCTTTAACTGAATACGATTAAAAAGAAAGATTATACTTTTAAACCCATATATATAAGAGTTGTTTCATTATCTATTGGAGTTTGTGCTTTACAAATATGCATATGTACGGACTATGAGCGTGACGTGGACTTTGAGAGTGAGAGATTTTGACAAAAGTAGCCAAGTCACGTAAATCTCTTAGTCTTGTAGTTGCATGGGTAATTTCATATTCCGCATGAAGCTCATTATAAACAACATCCGTTCTAATTTCTAGTGAATTCGATAATTGATTTGGCACTATACATTCACTTTTTAGGTTATTTTTCTTATTAAAATCAGTAGCACATACTATAACTTAAACTCAAATCTTTTAACATAAATCACTAGAGGTTATTGAGGATTCAAGCCAAATTTAATTGTTAATTAAGATTATATATCTCTACACCTACGACAAAATAAAATAATTACAATTATAAAATTATGGAAGTACGTATTTACAATAAAAATTTAATAGTATAATTTTATTATTAAATGTATTTTTTTTTAACAATTTTAAGATATTGCTAATAAATAAGATTCCCAAAATTTAACATTATATATATTTTATCGTGTGAATGAAGATTACCAAGTAGTCAGCCGTTATATGGATAGTCTGAACATACAGCTGGAAGGTTACTCGAAATTGAACAAAGTCCCATGCAAATTAATTATTAGGAAGCAGAATTAAAGTGGGATTGACATGATAATTAGGATTTTTGTGTAAAAAAGAAAAGATAATTAGGATTTAATATATGTTAAAAAGGATACTTATGAATAATTAACTTGCATGTCTCATAATTATACATCGAACTCATTATCACAATGATAAATGAAAATTATTTCTCTCCATTTAATTAAACATAAGCCACGTGGAATAATATACATTCACAAATGTGAATAAATTTAATATTACACCTCTATGTTATTTCATTGTTTTATTCCATCCCAAAATTATATAACTAAGTTTTTATATATAAAATTAGTTATTGTTCAAACTTCTTAATATACCACTCGTTTGTTATGTATAATAATCGACAAAATATTTCAAATCAATCGACACAATATTTCAAATTACTAAATTAACTTAAATTATAAACATTAAATCAGAAATACAATACTATTGATAATTTTAATAATTTAATACTCAAGCACTTACATTGGTAACTTAAATAAGAATATACTAGAAAAGAAAAAATATATATGAAATTATTTTAACTAAGTTTTTTTTAAACCACATAATTATTAAAAGTAGCGTATCTTTTTAGGATATATATATATATATATATATATATATAAATTGTTATTCCATAAAGAGTATATATGACATAATTACAGTCAAAGTATATACACGATTTTTAAACCATGCACATCTCTCATATATATTCACATTAATAGTATGTGTTAAAATTTTAATTTACATACTTTAGATGTAAATGATTTTGGTATCTTTTAGAATGTCCATATAGAAATAATTATAACTAGTATTTCATGTGTTTCATATGTTTTTGATTTGTGTTGATTTAATGTACTTTTGTATGTGCATTGTCTTAAAATTAAAAACATTGAAACGACATTTTCTGTTTGATATTTAAGAAAAATGTGTTGCGGGCTTTAAGCACGTGAGAGGCACGATTCATTGCCACAGTCACACTGCCTTTTGGACCCATAGCTCAAGGCCTTCTCGTTGCTATACAACCTTCAAAATGTTAGAATTATATTTTAACTTTTATATATATATATATATATACATATATATTATCATAATGGTAGAATCCATATATTAATACATTAAAATTATCTATCAATAATAAAACCAGAGAAATTTAGTAATATTTTTTTACAAATAATGAAATAATCATAATAATAAACATAAAATACATCATACTAGTAAGAGAAACATGCTATATGGGCAACATGGATCCATATGCATGTGAATTTTCATAGTTACATATCATTATACAATTTCGTACATCTTGATAAAGTTTCCAGATTTTATGTAAAAATGATAGAATTGGGTATATAGTCTAAAGATTTCAAAGGATGTCCGACTAGAACTAATGACGACAAACCCATCTAAAGGAAACTATCAGATTTGTGATGGTTTGGAGTAAATTTATCACTGAAAAAGCTGATTTAAGAGATGATTTAAAAAAAAACATCGTTATTTTACTAGAACCAAAACAAACAAAATAAAAGGAGAAAATTGGATAGGAGTAAAAGGAAAGATAAGAGGGAGAACGGTTTTCATTCTTTCTCATTGAAAAGATGAAGCTTCTGAGAGAAACCTATAGAGTAAGATATTTAGAGACAAGTTTAATTCTCAATAGAATATAATTAATTATTTGTATTTTTAGTTTACACTAAACAATCAGACATATTTGTCGACATGTTATATCTAATGGTTTTGTTTGAAATAATATTTATAATATATTTCAACAGATAAATTGTTGTTATATATTTTAAAGTTTACCATTAATCAATTAATAAAAAAACACACTAACATAATTAGAATCAAAATACAATTAAATTGGTAATTAGTTTATCCTAGTTTTTAATGGTTAGTTTTTTTGCTTATTTTAATGTGTGATCAGTTCATTCGTGCTTTCAATTACCTCATATTTTGAGATCACTATCATATATTAAACAAAAATTTATCAGAAATCATATGTTGAGCCAAAGAACTGAGAAAAACTATATGGCCCCTGTTTATAAAGATTAAAAAAAAAAAAAAAAGGCCTGACTCACTTACACGTGATACACACGTGAGTACAAATATATGTTTAATTAATGGTCTAATTCATCAAATCCCTTCTAAACTTGGCTCAAAACACCAAATGACACCTCAAACTTTGAGAATATTTAGTTTCCCTTTTGAAGTTAGTAAAATTGACTCACTTTGCATCCGAATCTAACGTGCCAGAAAGAAAAAGTAATTGACTTTTTCAAATTCTCTCTCTGCCACGTTAGATTCGGGAGCCAAATTGGATCGGTTGAGCCAAGTTTAAGAGGCAAATTGGACGTTCTGAAAGTTCAGGGTACCATTTGGGTTTGAGAGTGAACTTCAGGGGGGGGCATCGGATGTATTAGCCCTTAAATAGCTAACTAATAACTCATAATTAAACCTCTCTAACATACATAACATAACATCAGAAGGCAAACTAATGTGGTTAATCAATATAGAAATTTATTAGGTATTTTACTACTTATAAAGTCTGTTTCTATTGCATTATATTAGCAGGCTGTTGGTTTTAGGGGAAGTTATGTTGAAACGAAGTTGATCCTAATGAAAGAAGTTGTTTGCTGTTGGTTTTTAAGCTGTGTTGGACATGGCTCATAGTCATCCCAATGGGCTGAACCAAAGAATTAAAACATAGGCCTAAACATTTCAAGGAGCTTGAGCCCAAATTTTTTCTAAATTCCAATAAAATATTTTATTAGCCATATTTATAAATATGATAAAGTAATGCAAAAGTTACTAAAATACCCTGTTTTATAGCCTTATATATGCAAATAAATAGATTGCGGGATTTTATTTAAGATATTTGACTTTCATTTGCTTTCTTGTTGCTTTATATAGTAATTGTAAAATCTAGTATTTTAGGCATTTTTTTTAATTTATTTTTGTTATTGAAAAGATTGGGTGTGAGTTTAGTATTTTAGGGATATATTCCTACACATTGGTGTTTTGTTAAAATTTCTAAAATTAATTTTGGTTCTTTAAGTTAAAAAAAAAAAAAAAAAGCTAAAACCGATTTTGATTTTATTTTGGGAAATTACCGGAAATACCTTAATTATAGGAATTGTTTCCATAGAATATAACTGTACACATTCCTAAAATACCCTTTTTATTTGTTGGTTACTTTTCTTTTTCTTTAAATTACAATAATCCTTTTTCTTTACATTCTTACTTTTTTCTGCGTTTCGCATCACTATAGCCAATTTTTATTTTCTAGTTTTTAGCCTTTCTGCATTTTTCTTTGATTTTGTTCCAGTTTTCACTCTTTTATTGTTCTTTTTTTTTTTTCTATTGTAATTTACTTTTTTTGTGTATTCAAGTCACGATTTTCATTGATTTTCTTCGTTATTTTCTAGGATAAATAATTATAACCTCCCTGAGGTTTGGTCAAATACATTAGTACCTACTTGTATTTTACATATCTAATTTATATCTCCCTATATTTTGCATCCATCACACTATGACCTCCGTCTATTTATTAATGTATGATTTTCTATCAAAATTATTAACGTGATATATATTTACGAACTAATATCATGTCTTAAAATGTTCTACATTCAAGTTTTTCTTAATTAGACCCCTTTAATGTCTTTTTTCTAATATAATCACAACTTAAAGGGTATGCAAAAAGTCTTATAATAAGTGAAAAAAAAAAAAATTTTGTAACAAAGTACCTTACAAAATCAATATTAGATAGGAGACAAGGCTAATGTTAGTCACAAATCTTAACAACATCAACAATTTTGAAAGAAAAATACTTAATAACAATCGAGGGAGGTAATAATGTGATAAAGATAAACTTTAGGGAAGTATAAATTAGATATGTAAAACACAAGGAGGTATTAGTGTATTTGATCAAACCTCAGGGAGATCATAATTATTTACCTTTATTTTCTGTGGTTTTCTTTGATTTGTTCATTTCTTCTTCCTTTTTTTAATTGATTTTCTTCACTGTTCCTTCTTTTTCGCGATTATAACTGTTTTTTTTTTTTTTTTTTGTGTCATTCATTGTATTTGTTTATTTTTTTTTTATATTTATATTTTATATTTTTTCTATTCTTTTTTATTCATTTTGTTCATTTTTCTTTTATCGTTTTCTTCATTATTTTTGTAATTCTTTTGTGTTAATTATATTTTTCTTTGTATTTGTGTATTCTCTATGTTTAACAATTTGTATCCATGATACATTCATGATAAGGTTGAGATACATTATTGATACATGTTTGATACTGTAAAGGTTTTAGAGAATAATTGTATTTCTCATTAATGAAAAGAAGATGATACATATTTATAGTGTATAATGGAAGAGATATAGACAAATACAAATACAAATATAACTAGGATTAGAAAAGATCTAGTATCCTTATCACCCCCCTCATGCCGATAGGTATCAGTGACATGTAAACGATCACAAAGCGCCAAAAAAACAAGCTGATCCGAATAGCTTGGTAAAGATATCAGCCGACTGCTCGGAGGAAGAGAGAAGCCAAATGTGTAGGGTATCATTGGTTGCTAATTCATGGACAAAGTGATAATCTAGAGCAATGTGCTTAGTATAGGCGTGAAAGACAGGATTCTTGCCAAGATAAATTGCCCTGATGTTGTCATACCATAAGGTGATCTTACCAGCTAATGAAAACCTGATCTCATGATTAGTGCAACCATAAAATTTCAGCAGCAACATTGGCCAATGCTTTGTATTCACTCTCTGTGCTGGATCTGGCTATTGTAGGTTGCTTCTTTGCTTACCAAGATATTAAGCTATTACCAAGAAATATACAATTGCCTCCGGTCGAACAACGATCATCTGAACAACCAGCCTAATGTGCATCCGAAAAACTATCAAGAGTATGTGAGGCCAAATTGGAGAGGAGTAAACCATGGTGACTGGTGCCTTTTAAGTAACGAAGTAATCTCTTCACCGCTTGCTAATGAACCGTTGTTGGACAATGCATAAACTGATAAAGCTTATTAATGAAAAAGCAAGCTAAGGCCCTGTAATAGTAACATATTGTAGAGCACTAACAATATGCCTATACTCTTCACCACACGCAAGGGGAACACCATCGGATTTAGAAAGACTTGGTATGGAAGGCATAGGTGTCGCACATGGCTTGGAATCCTGCAATCCAGTGCGATCCAAAAGATCTAGTATATACTTTGACTGATGTAGGAGCAGCCATGTGATGTGTGATCGATTTCAATACAAAGGAAAAAGGATACACACTCGAGGTCACGGATTGGGAATTCTGATTCCATAGATGCAATGGTGGACTAAACAATAGCTAGAGAAGAACCAGTCATTAAAATGTCATCCACATAACACAAAACAAATGTGAAGGAGTGATTAGTCTGTCGAATGAACAATGAATTATTAGCAAGAGACTTCTTAAAGCCCTGTGATTAAAAATATGTACACAAACGAGTAAACCATTTTCGCGGTGCCTGTTTGAGGCTATGGAGAGACTTGCGAAGCATGCATACATGATTCAGACGAGAGAGATCCTTAAATCCCGGGGGTTGATCCATATAAACAGTTTCGGTCAAGTTACCATGTAATAATGCATTTGAGACATCCGATTGATGAAGACGCTACTTTTGTATAAACGCCAAAGTAGGAATGGTGCGAATTGTCATCGATTTGATCACCGGACTAAATGTCTCCTTGTAATCAATGCCTGGCTTTTGAGAATACTCTTTTGCTACAAGTCTGGCTTTGTACCTATCAACACTACCCTCAATGTTGCGTTTAATATGGTACAACCATTTGCAACCTACAGCATTAGTACCTAATGGTTAAGGTACAATAAGCTAGTGTAGGGATTTTTCATTGCAAAATGTCCGATTAAAGCGGAACTACGGAACGTTTTCTCAAATCTGTGACCCAGGAGCAATTGAAATGGAAATCAAAACAAAAAAAAAAAAAACCAAATGAGAAAATACAGTTTCTCACCAGAAATATCTCCTCTAGAGATGGCTGTAGAAATCGAATTTGATCCCCTACACAATCCCATACACGAACGGCTTTGGAGTGTGAACCCGTGCTAGCGTTTGGATCGTTAGAAGAGAGGTTTTGGTGGCCAAAAATTTTTGCCTAAGAACTCCTATAGCTGGCCGAAATTTTCAGTAGGGTTTTAATGCCTTAGGCCGAAATTCCCATGTGGAATTTTAGGCCCCATTGATATTTATATTATATGGGCTTTAGCTCACTTAAGTCCAGGTCTGAAATCAATTCTTTTGGTCCATTTTATATGCAAATCTAATTTCAATTTAACATGTATGTGAATATATTATACCATATAGTATATTACATTCCATTTAAATTAAAATTAATTTGACCAATTAATTTAACCGATGAATCAAATTAGACTCTTCATTAAATTAAACACATGTAAACCTACCTAGGAAATAATCTTTTAAATTAATTCATTGAATTAATTATAAGAAACCAATACAAATATTAATTATATTATTTTGATCAATCCAATTGATGTATATAATATAATTAATATAATCCTGTCTCTCTAGTAGGTATACTCTAAGTTTATGGTGATCCTTTAAGTTCAAGCTCAGATGTTCAATGTGTACGATCCTGTGGGCCCGTTTCTATATTGGCAGTGGGCCTATGGTCAACAGACTGTAGGCGGGCTCCAGTAAGCCATTGCAGCCCCCAATTAAGATGGAGATAGTAGTCCAACTGAAATAAAAACCCTATAGTTTAAACCTGTATATTCCATGTCATTGGTGTCAGTGTGCAACACGGAGGGATGGATTGATCACCCTCTTTATGTCTGGACATTTACTTGATCCCGAATGAATTGATGCTCATAACCAAGTTTCAACTTGTTTGGGTGTGGCCACACTCTTGTCAGTTACATTCATCAATTGGCCAGTGATATCTTCTTAGTGGACTATTGAGTGACATTCCCTTCTGTATATCTATAGTCCTGCCATGTTTACTGACATACCCGAACGTACCCATACTTGGCACCTTGTTACAGGACCTTTAGGTGTACACCAAAGTATGTCACTTCACATGCAGCACCATGATATGGTCAGGTCAAAGGATCCATACAAGTACTACACAATAATCACTTGTGATACTATACCATATGGATTTTTTGTTTAGTGGATCTATCCAGTATCATGTCCCTTTGCATGTACCCATTAACTTGGTTGACATTCCATGTTCAATGGCCGGTAAGACACCACCATACAACTAAGCTCATGATAGTCTTTGGTTCCATTCATTCCCATGATTGGAACAGGCTATGGATGACTTGATGGTCATATCATTTTCCCTATCCATGGTCTCACTGCCAAGTGCCTGACACTTGCATGGATATGGATATGGATATGTCCATTGGGTGCTCTATTTACAATATTGCACAAGGTATATGATAAATAGATTAACGTCTTTATTTATTAACACAATTGTATAATACATAAATCTCATAATAAAGTACAAATGTATGAAACAAAAACAAGGACCAATGCCTCGGGACTAGGGCATATCCAACAGCCAGGTCTTTGTGTCAAGCAATGCCTTTATTTCGTTACATATAGCATTATGCCATACTAGATATTTTCGAGCTGTACTATAAGTGGGAGGCTCAGTTTGAGTATAATTGGGACAAGAGAGAGAAGAAGAGAGGGTATAGTGAGAGAGTAGTTTTTGAACATGTCTGGTTCGGAGTTGCATGGTTAGTGTTTTGTGAGATGTGGCTGGTGGTGATTCGGTTACAGGTTGAACTGAGGGATTGGAAGAGATGGGTGGGTTTGTAGATAAGTTAGCAAGGATTTTAAGACCAGGTGAGGAATCAGATGGAGGATAAGGGGGGAGAGATGGTCGAATTTTTGAGTGAAGTGATTGGGTGAGAATGAATTTGGTGAGGAGAAGAGTCAAGGCTTGGAGTGGAAGTAATTGAAGGAGTGGATAAGGAAGGAGAAGGAAGTGATGGACAAGGATTAGAAGACTTACTTGAAGACCTATAGCTATCAATATAGGGTACATGAGTAACCACCCGAGATGACACTGGTAATGAAGGGGATGAAGCAGTCTTTGATCTCTGTATTTGAAGTGGAAAATTACTTCATTGAATTTTACATGTTTTGCAGAGTGATATTTGGATTTGCCTAGAAAAACACATGAATGAGTATGAAAAGAGAGTTTGTACTGATTCTAAGGTCGTAAAAGAGGAAAAATTTCATAACAAAAAAATTTTAGACTCTCATAGTCAAGCAATTGATGATATAATTTAAAGTGAGGGCTTTGATTTTTCAGAGTGGGAGAAAGAAGTAGATTAATAAGATGGACATTGTTATTGACGGCATGATTTTGAAAATGAAAAGGAAGATTAGCATGAGCAAGAAGGGTTAGAGTTGTATCAATGATATGCCAAATTTTCTTTCTAAGATGCCATTTTGTTCATGAGTATGATGGCAAGCTAAAGAATGTATATTTTTAAAACTATGGGGAGAGTTTTTAAAATTCTCCACCAAAATCTGAATGAAATTGCTTAACTTCAGCATTAAATTGGCATTTAGCCATTGCTTGGAATTCAAGAAACATATCAAATACATCACTCTTAAATTTTAAACAATAAACCCAAGTAAAGCGAGTGAATTCATCAACAAAGAAGACAAAGTATTTCTGATTTAAAATAGAAGCAACAAGCCAAGGTCCCCAAACATCAAAATGAGTAATTTGAAATGAACAAGTACTAGTTCTAATAATAGGAGGCAAATTAGTTTTGGTTCGTTTGCCTAACTGATAAGAAGAACACAAATTATTTGAATTGCTAAAAGATATATTGTTTGAATGTAAAACATATGAAGTAATTTTTCTGTTCGAATAACCAAGTCCGGCATGCCAGGTATCAAATGTTGTTGCCTCCCCAATCAGTGCCTATTTTAGGTTAGGTGGGAGAATGTACAATCCGTGATCACTCGGGCCTCGCACCAGTATGTGCTTCGTTACTTGGTGCTTGATTAAAAAATGAGAAGGCCAAAATTCAAAGAAAACCCGATTATCTTTAGTGAATTTTTGAACGGATAATAAAGATTTGGTAATTTTAGGAAAAAAAGACATCATTCAGTTTGAAGTTTAAGTAAGATGAATTACCATGGGTAATTGGCATGCCTTGACCATTACCTACTCTTATTGTATCTGGACCGTAGTATGGTGCCATAAATTACATGTGATTATAGTCAGCAGTCATATGGTGTGTTGCACACGTGTGTCAGGGTACCACGGGCTAGCAGAGTAGTGGTGCAAAGTAGAACCAGGTGACATGGTAGGAAAATGTTACGCATAGGAGCCTCAGGTTAGATTGGCTTGAGAATTGAATTGAGAATTGTTATGTATGGCCTTGGTTGATAATTAGGATGATAATTTTGACTCTGTGGATTTCTGCAACATCGATCGATTGAATGATTAGATAATCTATAAACTTGACAAGGACCCCAGTGATGCCGTGTGTTAGGGTTTCGGTTTTGTTGAACTGGAGGAATAGGGGCAGCAAATCGTTAAGCAACAAGGGCGGGATGTCAAATTTTTTTTTATCAATATCTCATGTGATATAAGGGCTCCATGTAATTCATAGTAATAGAGAGATGGATCTTACGTAGAGAGATTGGAGATAATGGCATGATGTTCAATACCAAGGTTGCTAAAGATATTTGCATGTGCCGTAGTAAGTGGAGCTCTAGCGGCTGCAAGTTTGTCTACATAAGCCTTGGCATGTGCAACTAGCCAACAACACTAGCATCAATGGGTTTCAAATCTTGTAATTGGACATTCAATTACAATTGGCGATTATTGGATACAGTGCCATATGCTCAAGATAGAACATTCCATACTTCAAAAGCGGTTGTAATACCAACTACGGTTTGAAAAACTTCAGGAGAGAGAAACAAAAAGAGCCATAATAGGAGAGTTTGATCCTTTTTAAACCAAGTGGCATAGTTAGGATTGTCAATTTGTGTATTTTGGGTCAGTAGGAGAGGGAATGGTTTTGGGTAGTATCGGTGTGGTGCCATCAACATGACCCATTACTTGATGGCAATGCAAAATAGGAAGGAATTGTGTCTTCTATGCAAGATAGTCTGTTCGATCAAGTTTTTGATAAAAGATGATATTGGTGGTAGGGTTGTTGGATGAAGTGGCGTTGGTGGCCATAAGAATTGCAATTTTAGATATTTGAGAGGTAAAAGAGGAGGAGCTAGGGGACGATGGTGGTGATGGTGTGGGGGTAACTGGCGGTGTAGTTTGAGATTTAGGGTTTTCTGCGTTTGAGTTTTAAGAGGAAGTAGAGGTTGACATGTAGAGCACAACTATGGCTTTAATACCATGTAAAGGTTTTAGAGAATAATTGTATTTCTCATTAATATAAGAAGATGATACATCAAGTATTTATAGTGTATAGTGGAAGAGATATAGACAAATACAAATACAACTAGGATTAGAAAAGATCTAGTATCCTTATCAGATACAACTTTCATACATGTTTGATTCAACTTTCATACATTTAAAAACAATATAAAGTGATGAGACACATGTAAAAACAACACAAAATAATGAGATAGATGAAGAAACAACACCAAATATGATCAAAACAATGTAATAAATTTCAAATAGTTAAAATACATGAAAAAAAATGTTGATACACTGTTGATACATATGTTGTACATGTATGATACATTTGAAAATAATACGAAATAAAGAGACACATGTAAAAGTATCATAAAATAACCAGAGAGATATGTAGAATTACCACCAAATATAATTAAAATAATACAAAAATAAAAAAAAAATTGAAATTCAAAATAAATAAGATAATGCAAACAATGTATTGATACATTGTTGATATAACTTTTGATATGTGTGATACATGTATGATACATTTAAAATAATACAAAATAATGAGATACATGTAAAAACAACATAAAAACGAGATAGATGTGAAACAACACCAAAAATAATTAAACAATGCAGAAATAAAATATAAAAAATACAATTTCAAATAGTTGAAAGACAAGGTAGAAAATGTTTCACACTCGTGTTATACATATATTAAAGACATATCATATATGTATTAAACATGTATCATTGAGGTTTCACATAAAAAGTGGATTATTACCAACCCTATTGCACAGAATCATTTCTCATCTAAAAAAACGCGTAGACTAATATTTTTATATTTTAGGAATGAAAAATTGAAAAAAAAAGTATTTAAGAGAAGTTTACCATATTTGATACCAAAGTTAATGAGTGTTAGAACAGTGGTGTTTTGCTAAAAATCCTTTATTATTTTTGGAAAATTACCAAAAATGCTCTCTTTTTAAGATTCCTCCCATTCACTTATGCAATTTCTTTTATACTCTATTTTTAAGTTTCATTCCTCAAATACGATATTTACATTTCTTTTTTACTCATTTTTTCATGATTTTGTCTACACCTAATTATTCCTCTTTCCTCTTTTCTTTTTTTATATTTTAACTTGAGTTTTATCATTTATGTCTTAATCCGTTAATTTTTTTTTATATGCCACTTTAGAATATTTTTTTCTTCTTTTTTTTTTCTCTTCGAAATAATATCCATATGTATATAATTTTTAAGATTTTTTTTTCAAATCGTCAAGAAAGTATAAAAAAGTATCAAAAAATTATCAAAAATAGCGTGTTACATGTTTTGATACACGTATCAGCTCCAATATTGAATACAGTTTGCGATACATTTTGTGATACCTTTGATGATGCTTTATGTGTATTGTGTGTTATGCATTTATTCTACATGGGTAAAGGAAGGGGAGTAGTTTTGAGATTTTTGATTTGTTGTGTTCCTGGTTTTTTTTTTAACTAAATGTACGTATTTTTAAGAATGACAAATGATATTACAAAAAAAAAAAAAAAAAAAAGACAAATGAGAGTATTTTAAGAATTAGTCAAAGTTTTGTAGGTATTTTGGAGAGAATTTCTTTCTTATGTATTTTTGAAAGAATTCTTTAAAATGAGAGTATTTCCCTAAAATGCCCTTTATTTTTCTCATACAAAAAGCCCAACAAAGTGTAAACTTTGTTAAATAACTAATAACTTATTAATTTTCAAACTTCTTGAACTACGATGAATAAATACAACTATAAGTGGTGTCAATGACGGAGGGAGGAGGGGCCTAGGTGGGTCGGTGCCCTCCCAGCCGCCAGAAAACACCTCTAGTATGGTGTTTGGTTGGCGGCTATCCCTTTAAATTTTTGGTTTTGGGGGATTAGGGTGCCCCCCATTTCCAGGTGAAGAAGATGAAGCCCTTATGGGCTTCGTCTTTTTTTTTTTTTTTAAATTTGGCCCAGGTGCAAAACAACGCCATTTGCCCTGGGCCGAATTAAAAAAAGTAGTTAAAAAAAAAAATAAAAGAGCCTGAATCAGCTTAATTCTTCTCCCTCCCCTCTTCTCTTCACTCGACACTAAATCCCCAATCCTCACACTTAGCTCTCTCGCCACTGCATTTCCGTCTTTACCCCTGTTGTCGCCACCTGTCCACCACCTTGAAGAGTCCACTAGTCAGTCAACTCACTTCTGTCCTCTTGAATAATTGATTGTCTTCATTAAGGTTAGTTTTTACATAATTTCATCATGTAGAGTATATGCAATTTTATCCCTAGGTTAAAGAATTGAAAAATGAAGTAGAGTTAAATTAAATTAATTAGAAGTTGTTACGATATTATTTTGTTAATATGTTATCAGTATTTGAATCAATTGTATAATTAGTGTTCATAATTTTCATAAATTGACAAGTTAGGGTTTATAATTTAGGTTAATTATTTATTTCCTCAATCCTTAATATAATGCTAAATTATTGAAATTGGATGACTTGATACTTGAATTAGTTAATTGTATAACAATTTGGGTTGAAATTGTTTCAAATTTGGGTTGTGTTATTATGTGGTAGATTATAATTATTTTAATTTATGTTTGATTTAGGATTTTGTTATTATAATAGGGATTCTTATGGACAAGTTTATTACTAGAATCAAGAGAAATCCCGATGCATCATCTTAAAATAGTAATACAATGCATATTGATAAAAATAGTGAAAAAAGAGCACGTATTTAGACGAAAGTTACATATGATGATATTATTGGTCTTTGTAGAAACTAATTGATAGTTACCCTTTCAAAATTAGGGATTCATTGGGGAGGAGATATTTAGCTAAAGGCCCATGTCAACCATTTGGTCATGAATTTCCACAGACTTTATATGGGAGAAAAAAAGGAGGTTTCAAAGTAGTTGGTTCAAGAAATGTCCTTGGCTAGAGTATAATGTATCAAAAGATAGAGCATGGTGTTTATATTATTATTTGTTTGCAAATAACAATAAAAGTAGGAGGAATGTTTTTACAAAAGTTGGATATAATAATTGGAAAAATGTTGGAGATAGCTTTATTGCTCACGAAGGAGGTAATGGTAGCTCACACAATGGGTCTAGAGTAAAGGTTCAACAATAGCAAAATCAAACAGAGGACGTTGATTATCTTTTATCAGCAAAAAGTGTTGCTATTGATGGTGAGTATCGTACTTGGTTGACAACCATTGTACATGTCGCTCGACTTCTTTTCGGCAAAGGTTTGGCTTTTCAGGAACATGATGGGTCCGAGGAATCGGATCACCGAGGGCATTTTCTTGAAGTTGTTGGTTGGTATTGTGATACTCATAAAGATGTAAAGAAGGTTGTGCTAACCAACGCTCCTAGAAATAATCAATTGACTTCCCCTACAATTCAAAGCCAAATTATTGAATGTTGTGTGACAAAAACGAGAAAAGTCATATTGAATGAGATCAGAGATAAGTTCTTCTCTCTTTTGATTAATGAGGCCCATGATAGTTCATTGAAGGAGCAAATGGGTGTGGTTTTGAGATTTGTGAATGACAAGGAAGGAATTGTTGAATGGTTACTTGGATTGGTTCATGTGAGTGACACTTCTGCACAGACTTTAAAGAAGGCCATTGATGAATTCTTTGTGAAGAATGGGTTATCACTTTCAAGACTTTAAGGACAAGGTTATGATGGAGCTTCTAATATGCGTGGCGTGTTTAATGGCTTGAAAGCACTAATTTCAAATGAAAACAAGCATGCCTGTTATATCCATTGTTTTGCTCACCAACTTTAGTTAGTTGTTGTGGCTGCTACAAAGGAAAAATATGTTATGGGTCAATTCTTTGATACTATTTCTATGATTGTGAATATGGTTGGAGCTTCATGTAAAAGGAAGGATGCTCTTCTTCAACTGCACCATAAAGAGTTGTAAGGAAAATAGAAATGGGTGAGATTTCAATAGGAAGGGGTTAGAATTAAGAAATAAGCTTAGCTCGATCAGGTGATACACGTTAGGGGTTCTCATTATAAAACATTGATCTGGCTTTTTGATATGTGGAATTTAGTGGGAGAAGTGCTTCTCTCATTACACAATGATGGTGCTGATGGAAGAATCCGACACACTGCTTCGGGTTTGGTTGACAAGATGTACACTTTTGAGTTTATATTTGTTGGAAAGTTAGTTTTGAATATTTTAGGAATGACAAATACTTTATCAAAGATTCTACAAGCAAAAGATCAAAATATAGGGTGTGCTATCTGTATGATTGATGTGGTGAAAAATAATCTACAAACATATAGGCAAGATGGTTGGGATAAATTGTTGAAAGAAGTCACTAAGTTTTGTGAAGATCAATATATTGAAGTGCTTAATATGAATGCTATTTTTCCTGGACATGTTAGACAACTTCTTGATGGAGCACTAAAGACTCATTTTCACCATTTTCGTGTGGACATCTTTTTGAAAGTATTTAATTTCCTTTAATTTGTTTAATTAGATATATACGAGATTGGCCTTTATTTTGTTCATATTCTAAATTGTTTTTATTCATATATGGTAGATAGTTCATCTTGTTGCTTTAGAATTTGACAATCATTTCACCGAGTCATATACAAATTTACTTAAGTGCATCATGTGTCTAGATCCTTCAAATTCATTTGCTAATTTTGAGTGTGAGCAACTACTGCATCTTGCTGGGTTATACTCAGAAAAATTTTCTAGTGCTGAGCTAGTAGAGCTTGACCATCAACTTCAACTCTACATTTCTGATATGAAATCGAATGAAGAATTCTCTAATCTTCATGATATTGGGGCTCTTGCAAATAGGGGTGAGCATGGACCGGTTCGGTTCAAAAACCAAACCGAACAAAAAAAAATCGATCCAAAAAACAGTGTATTTTATAAACCAATCCGATCCAAATTAAATTTTGGTTCGGTTTGGTTCGGACTAGGTCGAACCAAAAAGTCAACTTCTTAAAAAAAATCAAAATAAAAATTTTATATAAGTAGTTTGTTTAAAAAAAAAAAAAAGAAATACAAAAAAATTTACTTAAAAAATCAGTAATACTAAATAATACTATTACATCAATATAAAATACTAAAATTCTCTACTTTTTTTTTCAACTCTCAAGTTTTAACAACTATAAATTAGCATCCAAAAATCATAATATAAAACTATAAAAGAATATAATGTCTAAAATTCTCTACAATTAGTATATATTAATTTTATAATTAATTTTAATATTTTACCAATTATTCGGTTTTGAACCGAACCGAATTCCTAACTTCTTAACAACTTAAAACCAAACCGAACCAAACTATAAAATGGATCGGTTTTGTTTGATTTGGTTCGGTTTTTGGATATTGGTTCGGTTTTGCTCACCCCTACTTTCAAAGAAGATGGTGGTGAAGCAATATCACATTTATTTTCCTTTAATATATCAACTTATGGAGTTAGCATTAGTCTTCTTGTTCGAACATCTACTGTTGATGAATATCATTAAGACTGATCTGCACAACCGATTGGGAGATGATTTACTATCAGATTGCTTATTATATCGAGAAAAGGATTTTTAAGACCATTGATAATGAAGTCATTATGCAATGATTTCTAAATTTGGCATTTCAAAGAAACTATTTGGGACCTATCATTAGTTCACACCTTACAGCTAGTACGTCATTCTAGTCGATTAGCAAAAAAAATAAGTGTTGATATGTTGGTATATATATATATTAGTTTACGAGTTTGTAATATTGCGTTGTTAGATAGATTTTATGTAAAATTTTTTTTATCAATTGTATTTTGAATTTTTTTTTTTTTTTTAACATTAGTTTGTGCCCACTATTTTCAAGTCTTGCAACGTTTGGATTTATTTATCGAACTAACAATTTTTTTGGTTTGTTCACAGAATTTAAAGTTTGTCAATTATTTCAATCTTGATGGGATATGGAATCCAACCAAAACAATTAATCACAATTTAAAGAGGTGGGGATGCTTTGCCACATAAATACAACATATATCATATTTCAATTAAATTGCAAGGTAGGGCCAACATTAATTAATAGGTATACTTTTTACAATACTTAATAATATAACATATATAGTACAAGAATTTATTCTTGTGTAAAATCAAAAAAATTAATAAGAAGATTTTATCTCTGTAATGAGAAATTCTACCATGCTTCTCTAGTCCATAACCATATATAGTAGAATTTTTTGCTTTATATATATATCTGAAATAGCTAAGGAAATCACAATCAATTAATTGATCAAAATTTTTAGTAATATTTTGTTTTTGTCAGTCTATATAGTAATTAAGTATACGATACATGTTGAGTATCATTTACTTAAGAGTTATTAATTTGTCAATCATTTAATGTAAGTTTCAGACTCAATGCAAAGTTCTTAAGATTAAATAAACAAATAAAAGCCTCTTTTATTTATTTATTTTTTCCCCACTTAAGTTTGACTGGCTTGAATTCCTAATCTGTCTGTAAATGTCTGATTCTGTTACCAGGTACATTGATCAATAATGGATTTTCCAACCAAGCTTTGTCTTTGCAGAATTTTAGACAGAAAATTAAAAATTTTGTCTGTTGGTTTCCGATGCAAGAACAAAAACTAATTGTTTAGTACTATATATATATATATATATATATACTCATCACTGTCAACATTAACTTAATATATGCTGATTAGGCCATGCATATATAGAGAGAGCAAGTAATTGATTAAATTATTAATTAATCTTACCATATTTCGAATAAGATATGGATGCATGGAGCAGCAGAATGGTGCCCTTTACACTCTCTCTATTTCTCAATTATAACAAGGGGTTTTAACTAATTTTGTCTTCATCAAGTGTTATGATGATTGGGTTTCATTAATTTCATTACTAGAAAAATTAAGCAATTCTTTTAATGATGTAGGTTTAGATCCATTCAGAACAGCAAGGAGATTGTAAATTAAAATTTGACAAAGGGGTGAATTTGAGTTTCCACAGGATATATTTTTACAAGTTAACCTAATGAATTGGTGTAGTAGAAAGAGAGTTTGGAGGAGCATGGGAGAGAGTCTGAGAGTTGGTATTGAGTAGATTGCAGAAGAATGAGAGATTCTACAATGGTCTAGAACATTGGATGAGCATCAGCTCAGCGTAATTTTTGACGAAATGCTTATCTAATGGTCCAGTATCAGTCCGATTCCGGACCAAATTAGAGTTTTTCTTAAAGTGGATAGATTCTATAATGGTTTCGAACCTGGATCACTAGATTAGCACTATATCAGTGCAACTTCTGACAATAGTATGATACTTCTTTAAAATGTATTAGTAAAAAAGGTTGATGGATGTCCTTTTAGGATATAAATAAAAAATACAAATTTCATTTTATAACTAAGGGAGTATTCCTGGAGTACTATAAAATTTCATAGGGATAAAATTTTTCGCAGAAGATGTCAGAATGACTATTAATATCTTATCTCTACATTCAATAAAGGATTTAGGGGTGGAGCATTTTAGTAATTTCGGATTTTGACATATATAGCAACTTGTATGTTTGTTAGTATTGATATTATTTGGCTAATTAGACATTAATCGTTAATTGTTCAATTACAAAATTGAAATTTTGTCCGAGAAATTAATCGTTAATTGTTCAGTTTTGTTTATTCACACAAACTGGCTGTGTCAAGAGTGTACGTTGTGGTTGGAGTTAAAGTCATAAATGAAAAACAAGACGATAGGAAGAAGAAGCCATGATTATGATTATTTCTTACAAAAATTAGTGAATTTATTTTCTTAGAATTTTTAAATAAAATTGATAACAATATTTTTTTTCTTCGAATTTTTCATTTTCTCCCTTATGACTGTGACCTCTAAATATTGTTATAGGGAGAAATGAAAATATAGGTGAGCTGAAAATATCTTGTTATAATAAAGAGAATCTGCGGCTTTAAGAGTGTTGAATTTGACTGCATGAGTCAGGATATATATGAGGTTGAGCCCATATAACACAAAATAAACTAGCTTATGTTAAAGTCCAATTTATACTACTTATATACTACTTTTTATTCTCATTTATATCCGATGTGGGATCTCCAATACTCTCCTTCAAGCACAACTGGACGCGGACCAAGGTTATTAACAGATATAGTCTTCTCGAATAGTCCAAACTCCACCAGGTCCTTTGAATACTGACCTAGAATCTTTTGGTTGTCGGACATTCTTCTGCTCTGCTACCGTAACGAATCGTGAAAATATTGGGATATATTTCATTTTGATAAATACCTTAGATGAGAAGGATTATCTTATATATATAATATGGCTCACTAATGAAGCAATGTAAGAGACTTACTACACATCCCTCACGCTCATCATAACCATATGGAGCGAAACAAATTAATTTTGCGGGGTGACCCAATATTGACATACAAAATGCTCTAATATAATGTAAGTATAAACTTACCTTACCCCAAAAAAAGCACCTTACACACGGGGAGGATTGAGTTACATAAATAAACAGTCATTTGATTCATTAATTAAACAATGTGAAATATTTAACAAATAATCCATATTGAAGGCTTGAAATTAAGATTAGATAATAAAATTGGTACTTTTCTTTTCACTTACAAACTTGAAAATAAAAGAAATGATCTAGAAGTTGAATGAAATAAAATTTAAAGGATATTATAATGTATTTCTAAGAATGTCGTGACTAATTAGTGTATATATATATATATATATATATATATATATATATATATATATATATATATATATATATATATATATAGATGGTCACATGGTAGATAGAGCTGAGCCTAGATTAAATGTGAGCGTTATACATTAATTAATTAGTGCTTAAAATACATGAAGTTAATTAAATTAGAAGGTACAAAGTGAGTTAGGTTCATGTACTTAAGAGTTGGAAGGATGAGTTGACCACAAAATGAGTCAGAAGGGACAATGAAATTGATGCAAAGATGGGAGACACGACCCATCTTTAAACGCAGCTTAACAACTGTCATTAACAGAATTTTGTCCTAATCTTTGCATATAACTACAACATTTATGTTCTTATTACTTTTATTTTCGGGCAAAAAATATTCCTTAAAAGTGTCAAGTTTATGTATAAACCATCTCGTGTAAAGAGATTTTATGAGATTTTGTGGGTCTTAAAATTATTGGGAAATTAATTGATTTGTCTTAATGCTAATCTACAATACTTACATATCACTTTTTAGTCTCTTTTTTTTTTTCCAGGGAAAAGTATAAAAATAAACCCTATAACTTACCTGATTTGTAAATAACACTATGTGGTTCAGAACGTTACAAACTGTGACTTGTGGTTTCACAATGTTAATAAAAGTAGTTTACTGTCCAATATACTCCCTTAAAAACTCTTTTATCTTTTAAATTTTCACATGAAATTTTTATTTTGGTTGATTAAAACATAATGAACCTTATTAACAAAGTTTATAAATCTTCAAGAAATGCATGTATTTTTTTTTAATTAATAACGAAAAAAATTGAAAAAAAAAATAAAAATGGCCAAAAAATTCAAATCTTTGTGACATTCTTAAATAATATATATAAACTATTGAGATAATAAAAAGTAAAAAAAAAAATTAAGTTTTATAAAGAAAGTTAACGATGTGAAACTTAGATTTTTAACTTAATTTCCGTGCAAAGCTCAAAGCTTTCTACTATTTGGCATTTCAATAATTTATACACATTATTTAATAAGTTTCCATCCATATTTGAACATTTGAAATTTTCCAGACATTTTTTTTATTAATTTTTCCATTTTTTACATTATTAATTAATGAAATATAAGCATATTGAACCAAGTTTTGATGTTAACAATATTACATCAAGAACATAATAATAATAATAATAATAATAATAATAATAATAATAATAATAATAATAATAATAATAATAATAATAATAATAATAATATGGTGTAATTAAATTAAGATTAAATTAATAATTACAAAGGATATATTATTATTCAAAGAAAGAAGAAAGAAGATAATACATACTCTAATACTTAAAATTGGACAAAAAAAATTGTAAAGCGTATAGTATTATAAAAAGATGAAGATATACAAGAAGAATTGGAGACAAAGGAAAAAGACTACACTAGCATGGAGTCACAAAAAGAAATATTTCTTCAGAAGGCTATGCATCTATAGGAGGCTATGTACTGTATAACTGTCATCTACAAAAGGCTGAAGAAAGTATAATTTATAAGCTTCAAGAGGTTGTGCATTACGTGAACGATTCTTAAAGCAGCTTTAGAAACCTGAAAGAACACAAAACCATCATAAAACGGCTATAAACGGCTAGTTTTTCTCTTATAAAAAGAGAGCCATTTCAATTTTCATAAGTGGAGAAAACATTTGCAAAAATCACATTACAAGCTTACAATTAAGAGTTTTTTCCAAGAATTACAGTCGTCATCAATTCTCAAACAAATTCATTTATTTTAAGGGAATTGTAATTCACAATAGGGTTTGTGTGAGGGGGAGCTTTGTTGTGGTGTTTTCAACAAAGCATTATAAAGTTTCACACTTGATCTTAAACGCGTAGTAAAAGTTTGGTTGTTTAGCTTGAAAACAACATTTGTAAAAGTTTAGTATTTAATCTTGCAAAAAGCACTAGAATAATTATTGTTGAGCTATAAAACAATATCTATAAGTTTGACAGTAGAGCTTGTAAAAAGTGTAAGTAGAGATTTTGATACTTTACCTGGAAAAGTATTGAGTTGGTTACTTGAACTCGTAAAAAGTAACATAAGGCTTGGTTTCTGCCCATAAAGAAATCACAGGCTTGGTTCCTGTCCGTACAAAAATCGTTAATGGAAAATCTCAAGCGGTGTGCTTGAGGACAAGAGAAGACCGGTTGGCTGAACCTGTATAAATCATTGTGTCTTCAATATCTTTATTCCTACTCTCTTCATTTATTAAGCATTTAAATTAAATAGCATTAGAAGCATTTAGAGATATTGTTTATTTTCGACAAGCGATTATATTCATAAGTTTTACAATTTATTTAATTCCGTATTTTTAGTAAAATTTGTATTATTGGGTAAAATCATTTTTATTGAAAAAGAATTTTTAAATTCTTTTTCACACACTATTCACCCCCCTCTAGTGTGTTTCTAGCCTATTTTGGGACGAACGAAGTTCACTGTATTTTAATCAATCAACGTGCAAAATTTCAGATAAAAATTTGAAGGATAAGTGAGTTTTGTGAGAAAATATTGGACGGTAGACTACTTTCGTTAATATTGTGAAACCATAGGTTCGTGTTTTTCATGTTTTGAACCATAGGGTGTTATTTACAAATTGGTAAATCACCGAATTTATTTTTATACTTTTCCCTATTTTCAATATCAAATCTCCAATTCTTTCCACTAGTGTAATTAGGTCTAGACTAGTTGTCACTTCTCAAACATTTATTGTCCTATTTTCTTTAAGGCCTAAAGTAATTAACATGTTTGGTCTTTGCTACTAGTCCAAACTTCACCAAGTCCTTAAATACAACTTTAAAATCTTTCAACTATTAGGCCTTATTCGGCTTAGATACCATTTGATGGAACCATTTAACCAAAAGGTTAAGCTGTTTGTAAGGTCTAATAATAGCTTTTATTATTATCTTTAACATTTCTCTGCATGCGAATGCCCATCGAGCTTGAAGCATATATAACACAGACTCATTTTATCATGTGTTGAAATTATTGAACAAGGTGTAAATACTTAAGCTAAAACTTGTGAGAAATGATTGGATACAACAACATCAACATTACTAGTAATGTGATCATACCAGCTATCATTCTAGACGAATCTTTAGTCCAAGTTGGTTGCATTTGGCGAGAAATATACTTAAGTCAGCTTTGCTAGTTGTAATGCTATATAAGCATGTTTTTTCCTTTTCTGTATTCATCAAGATAATTGAATAAGATTTTCCCTCCAGTTAATCTAAGCTAGTTTGCTAATTTCTAAGAGTTTTTTCATGGTATTTGAGCTTTGGTGAGTTGAAACCGATCTCCACTTGTGTATGTAAATGTAGATCTACCTATTTTCAAAGATCATGATGTAGCTGAGGTATTAAGGCAGCAATTACAAGTGCGGAATGAGACTGTGAATGCAAATAATCCTGGAATTGTTCTTATTAGCAATCTTCTCAAAGGAAGTATTAACTATCTTACATGGAATCATACCATGCTTTGTGAATTAACAACAAAGAAGAAGGTGACATTTATACTTGAAGATTATCAAAACTAAATGAAGGAACTCCTGCATATGAAGCATGCAAAAAGTAAGATTGCTAGGTAATATCTTAGATCTTGAATTGTATTTTAAAAGAGTTAGCGGAAGTGTTTGATTTTGCAATCTCAGCTAGATCTCTCTGGATAAAGTTGGAAAATCGCTTTAGTGGTAACAACGGACCAAATCTATTCAGGATCAAATAAGATGGTTTGCTTATACATGAAAATAACTTTGTTACAAGTTATTTTTTGCAAATGAAGAAATTATAGAATGCAGAAGCATTGTTGAGTCCATTGCCCATATGAAAATGTGGTATCACAAGAGATTGCAAATGTAATGCTTTTAGAAGGATTTCTATTATGTAAGAAGAGGATTGATTAATTCAATTCTTAATAGGATTGAATGAGGGATGCAAACATGTTATTAACCAAATCTTGTTATTAGATCCTATGCCTAGTGTGAATAAGGCTTATTCTATGTTGATTAAGATAGAGAAGCAAAAAGAGCCATTTGTAAATTACAATATTAAGATAGTTAATTTTTCTACCCCAACTTCTAGATCTAGTGGAAAGGAAGGGAATGTAGTTCCAGGTTTTAGACTCAAAAGCAAGATTGATAAAAGAAAGTTGTTTTGTGATAATTGTGACTCTAACAGGCATTCTAGAGCTACTAATTTCAAATTCATAGGTTATCTAGATTGGTGGAAAGGCAAACAAAAGACATAGAATGTTGCAAATATGGTGCAAGATGGATATTTTGTTACACAAGAAGAATCAACTGCAGAGGCAAAGGCAATTATGGAATCTAAACTAGTACTAGATGTTCATCAGATGAATTTTATGATATAAGAATTGTATAAAATAGTGAAAGAAAAGAATGTAGCAGAAAGTAATACAACTGCAGATTTTTCTCCTAATGCATCTGTCTTTGAAAATGTTTGGATCATTGACAGTGGAGCAATTACACATATGTATCCATATTTATTATTCTTTGCATATGTTGATAAGAAGCAAAATAGTAAGTAGATAGTCTTGTTACCAGATGGTAGTTAAGAATGGTTCAACATATACTTGCGAAATAATTGCAATTAATGAAAAGGTGTTATATGTATCTGTTTTTCATTACAATTTATTATCAGTTGGATAACTGTAAAAATTCTTCAATTTTCATTGGTTTTTATACAAGTCATTGTTGCTTGCAAGATTAGAGAACTAATACTATATTAGGAGTGGGAAATGGCTTGTTTTTTATGGCTAAGGAGACTTTTGAACCAATAATTTTGCAAAAAAAAAATTTCCTGTCATTTTTCTAATCATGTAACTATGCTGAACTATAAAGAGTCTACTATTTGACCTTTGTAACTTGGACATGCGTCATTTATAGTATTGAATCATATTCCAAATGTAGAATGTCAAGATGTACTTAACCATGACATTTGTCCATATGCCAAACAACATGGACTTACTTTTCCTACTGGTTTTTCCTCTCTAAGTTTAATTTTTCAACTTATTCATTTGAATGTATGGAGGGCCCTACATGGTTGCTTTTGTTAATGGAGTTAAGAACTATTTAACCATTGTTGATGATTACTCTAGGGTTGTATGGACTATTTTGTTACAACAGCAATCATAAGTCATGAATGCAATTTTTGCTTTCTATACAATGGTTTATACTCAATTTGGTGTTTCAATTAAAGCTATTATCAATAATGGAGGGGAGCTTATTGATCAGCAATGTAAAGTTTTTTGTCAGTAGAAAGGAATACTTCTGAAACTTATTCCTACACTTCATAACAAAATGAAGTGGTAAAAAGGAAACATAGACATCTTCTTGATGTGACTAAAGCCTTATTATTTCAGGCTTCTTTACTTGTTGAGTTCTCTGATGAAGGTGTTCTTATGGCTAATAGCATTATCAATGTGTTACTTACAAGGGTGTTGCAGCAGATTACTCCTTTCGAAAAATTGTATGGAAGGCCACCTTATTATGATAACTACAGAGTGCTCCGTTGGTAGTGTTTTTATGCATTAATAGTTCCTCATAAGGACAAGTGAGGACAAGGGTTTTTTTTCTTGGGGTTCTTTATAGGCAAAAAAGGTTACAGGATATTGGATTTAATTATTAAAAAGGTGGTTGTATCTCAAGATATGTAGTTTGTTGAGCATGTTTTTCCCTACCCAAGTACAATGCATTCCTTATAGGTAACAGTGTTTGTTGTAATGGTGCATGCAGCTAATTAATCACAGTCTCGTGTTATCACTAGTAGAATTGGAAGGTTGATACAAAAACCTTATTACCTGCAAGATTATGTATCTTTCTATGTTGCTTCTTTGACCACATTGCTTATTTTACAGTAGATTTCTGATGCATATCAATATTTTCTTTACATTATTTCTACTCTCAAAGAACACATCCAATTACAATGAAGCAATTAGATATCTAGAGTGGATACAGGCTACGCAGCAAGAGTTTAAGGCTTTGGAGGAGAATGGTACTTGGGAAGTTACTTCCTTGCCTGTAGGAAAGAAGGCAATTACAAAGGATATAATTAGCAATTAGGTGTTTATTATCATAAGTTTTCAGCCTAGTAGCTAAGGTTGCAACTGTAAGATTGTTTTTGGCTATAGCAATGGCTAGGGGACGGCCAATACATCAAATAAATATAAATAATGAATATCTTGATGGCTTTTTAGAAAAGGATATTTACTTGCTTCCACCTCAGGGTTATGATAAGTGTAAGAAGGGAAAAGTTTGTCATTTAATCAAGTCATTATATGGCCTGAAACATGCAAGGAGGAAGTGGCATAAAGAACTGTTAACTCAGCTGTTGAATTTTGATTCTCATATATCAACCAATGATCATTATCTATTTGTGAAAAATGTGAGCTGAGGAAAGTAGGTTTACGTAGTCATCTATGTTAATGGTAGCCTAATAACAAATGAACCGGAGGATGGCATTGTGCTAGTGAACAATTCCCTACATGGTATGGTTACCATTGAGGATATTGGCTATGTCATCTATGTTGTCATAAACACAATATATTACTGACATGCTAAAGGATGCAAGTCTCATTGATGCAACCCCAGTCTTTAGTCCAATGACATGTGGCATTGATTTAACATTTCCTAGAGAATTGCTGACTGATCATAAGAGTTGTGGGAAGATTGTTATATCTTGGCTTCACTAGGCCTGATAGCACATATGCAACACAACAATTAATTCATTTTATGCAACAACCTTGTAAGCATCATTTCCAAGAAGCAGTTCATGTTTTAAGGTCCTTAAAATGTACTTTGACTCATGCTTTGTTTTATTCTCAACAATTTGAGTCCAAAATACAATAAAAAAGTTTTCTAGGATTTTGAATATGGTGCATGTAATTAAGATCACACAAAAATCACTAACAAGGTAGTGTATTTTCCATAGAGATTCACTGGTTTCTCAAAAAACTAAGAAACAGGCAGTAGTCAGCAGGTCATCAACTGAATCGGAATATAGATGTATGGCTACTACTACATGTGACGTGAAGTGGATCTCATACTTGATGACAGACTTTGGTCTTGAAGTTTAATTGCTAATTCCTATTTACTGTGACAATGAAGCAGCCATAGCCATTGCAAGAAATCATGTCTTTCATGAGAGGACTAAGCATGCGGAAATAGACTGCTATGTTGTGTGAATTTGGCGACCTAAGGCTTTCTCAGTACTTTGTTTGTATTAACTAGATACCAACTAGCAGATTTGTTTACCAAGAATCTTAATATTGCTCAGAGGATGCCTGCCCTGAAGCAAATAGGAGTCATTCATACCTCGCAAGTTTTAACTTGTGGGAGGGAATGTTGAACAAGGTGTAAATACTCAAGTTGAAACTTGTGAGAAAGGATTGGATACAACAACATCAACATGACAGCAATGTGATCATGCCGGTTGTCATTTTAGAAGAATCTCCAGTCCAAGTTGGTTGCATTTGGCAAGAAATATAGTTAGATCAGTTTTGCTAGTTGTAATGCTATATATAAGCATGTTATATATATATATATATATATATATATATATATATATATATATCCGCATTTTAGTTTCATTTATTTTTTTATTGTGAGTCTATTATTTATTTTCTAGTACACACAATCTTCTTAACTAGTCGACTCTATTAATCGTCGTTATGCGCACATTAATTAACACACCAATGATATCTATTACAGGGAGCGTTTTGTTCAAAATTACATAGATTAGGGACTAAATTGGTGATCTTGAGAGTCAGGGATTAAAATAACTTTTAAAAAATAATTTTGGGGCGGATTGCTGTTATGACCTTAATTAAAAGCTTAAGTTGATTGATGAAATCTCCAATTTATAAGAATATATGGCTTTATTATCTCTAATATATATTCCACATGCGGTAAAAAATTTGAGATTCCTAGGTTTTAGTCTAATATATATATATATATATATATGTGTGTGTGTGTGTGAGAGAGAGAGAGAGAGAGAGAGAGAGAGAGAGAGAGAGAGAGAGAGAGAGAGAGAGATTGAATGTTAACACAAGTCAATTGGTTTTGTGTTACATAGGTGCGACCAATCCTCTCAAGACTCACAAAATTTCTTTATGATATCAGAGCAGTTTAAGACACAAAGCTGAAAGATCTTCAGCCAGTGTTTACAGGCTCGGTAAAGTTTGGGTTGAATGATTTTTTTCTTCAAAGTGAATAGGTGAAAGAATGTTTGGCAAATGACAAGTGTTCTAGCCCAATTATACATACAAGAAAATGTTAAAATTATAAATAATGATTCCACATTAGAAATAAATGAACCTAAAATGTGTAGATTTAATTTTAACACAAACTAATTGATTTTGTATTACATCAGCTCAAAGTTACGTATTATTCCCCTATGCAATAAGCTGGTCCAACATTTAAGCTCCAACAACTCTTTCGATAAGCACTAAAAATTTGAAGTGTGAGGTGGGTGGAAGTAATTAGACCTATTAGAAGAGAGTGTATTAAATCACCCATTGGTAAACATTAACAGAAAAACAAAGTATGAAGAATGTCTTAAAATTTAAAAAATAATATTTACAGTTTAATCGTCTTATTTCATTTAATTTGTTTACTAAATAGAAAAAGATCCCAAATACATACTAAAAAAAATCCAAAAGAAACCATAAATTTTATAGTTTACAGACTACCCACCACAACCTTATGTATACAGGCATATACATATAGGTAAAATAGTAAAAAAAAAAAAAAAAAATCTATATATATATATATATATATATATATATATATATATATATATGAAACATAAATTATTTTAGTAGATTTGTCATTAATTTTTTCTATAGATCTGATTATAAGTTAACTGCTTAGATACTTTTTAGGGGAAACTTCAAGAACCATTTCCAATTTCTAACAAATCAATGATTGTGTTTTATTTTTATCAAAAAAAGAACTTGTGGTTTCAAAAATTAGCAAAAAAAAGATAACTAGCATTATATCATGATATATAAGAGGGCATTTTTTATCCATTTTGAACTGAAAATTTTTGAGTTGGTTAATTCAAATACAATAGAGTTTTGCGATAATTTTGAAAATTTTCGAGAAGTGCAAATATTTTTTAATTAAATAGTGATTATAAATTAAAAAAAAATCACAAAAAATAGAAATTTATGAAAAATATTCAAATGTAAAATTCTTAAATAATATATGTACACTATTGGAATTCTTAATGGACAAAAATGATATATATCACATCATCATTTTTAAATACAAAATGTTAGTTATCTATTTTTTTTTTTCTTTTTTTGTTAACTTTTTAAACTACAAATCCTCTTTTTAATTGAAAAAAAAATATATTGAATTTGTTAGAGAATAGAAACACAGATGTGGTTTTTTAAGTTTCCACTACTTTTTAAGTGGTTATTTTTTCTCTTATTATGATTTTCTAAGTATCTAAGTTCACGTGTATTAGTGATATAACTTGAAATTCTGATCAAACAATTGAAGAGACTTACAAATACTCAAACCACCCTTAATTCATGTTGTTAACTAAAAAGTACATTAATTAATTTTGCTAGAAATTTAGACTAGAAATTAGTATACGGAATCAAATATAAAAAATTAACTAAACTTTAGGCTAAGAAGAAAAAGATAAAATAAATTCTGAAATTATTTTTATTTTTTTTTTAAGAGATCCGATTATAAGTTAATTAATTATATGCTTTATAAGGAATTTCTTTCTTGATTAGAATTATCTATATACTATTATAGTAATATAATTTGAAGTTTAGATCAAAGTGTATAGTTGTATCATTCAAACCACCCTTAATTCATTTTGTTAGTAAATTTAATTAATTTTGTTGAAAGAGAAGAAATTAGCATATAGAATCATACCAATTAAAGTTGGTTTGGATGGTAAAAGATTTCAGTCGTTTAAATTAATTAAAAATCTCGAGTTCTAATGTATGGAAAAAAATTTTAACAGATCGGGAGAAGAGCTATATGTCTGATCAACCTCGAATACTTAAAAGGGAAAAAACATATGTAATCAAATATTGAAAATTAGCTAAATTCTAGGATAAAGAAGAAAAGATAAAATACATTCAGAAATTATATATTGTTTTTTGTCTTTTCAATAAATTTAACATAAAAAAAAAAAAAAAAAAAAGGAAAAATTGGTGTGATTGGTTACTGAGTAGTAAGAGAAGAAGCATTCCCCGTAGTAGAAGAAGAAGAAGAAGAATTCTTATGATTATGCATCCAAACTTTAAAAACCTGTCTACTTACTCCAACTCCTCTGCAAAATGTCTCCACTTCATCTTCTTCATCTTTCCTCTGCAATTTCCATCCCAACTTTTCTGCAAATTCCAGCATTTTCTCTTTCTGTTCTCCTGTAAATTTCGTTCTGAATCTCTTCATTTTTCTCTCCTCCCTCCCCCCTCCTCCGCCATACTCCATCAAATCCATTTCTTCCGGCTGGAAATTATTGTTATTGTGGCTGCGGCTGCTGCTGTATGTGACCTTCCGGTGGAAGTTGCGGTGGCAACCACAGGCCGCGCAGTGGAGTGTGGATGGAGCGGCCGTGAATTCACCGCAGCCGTCGGTGGCGTAGCTGCCTAAGCTGGCTGCGTGATTTCGAAGGCATTCTTTGTATAGATCGTTTTTGTTACGATCTGATGCCTCCATTGTGTGTGTGTGTGTTTTTTTTTTCTTTTTTTTTTGGTTGATTTTTATATAATGTTGAAGTTAGGTTGCTCCTCCAGCTACACCCATTATAACAGTATTTATTCTTTAACCAATGTTCAATAGTCTCGAAATACGTACGTATACGGACCATACCAATGAAAAATTGATCTAATTAATAAAAATAATAAGAATGCACTTTTTATTCTCTTGTTTATATGCTCATTTTCATTATTGTGTTTCTATGTGTTGTTTGTGTTTCACTTTTTATTCGTCAAATCCATATGGTCTAGACAGTTATAAATCAAATTTCTTTCAAATGTATCAGAATCCAAAATTTATTATTAAAAATGTCAAGAAATCAGTTGATCTGAAAGTTTAAGTGGATAGGTGAGGTTCAATTACATTGTCTCTGACATATTCCTTCACGCAAATACTCATTGGGTTTGAAATATATACAACACAAATTTACTATATCATGTGTTGGAATTCAACAATAAATATGGTGATGTCAGGATTTGAACCGTTGACCTTTTAGTATTAGAAGCCTGATAACATGTCAAAGAATATATTAGTAGAAAAGGCTCTCCATTTTAAAAATTATCTTAAAGAAAGGTAGTTGTCTTATGGTTACAAATGACACATTCCTTTGTAGCCAACCAACAGATGGAGATCAATTTTTATTTCTCTCACAAGATAATTTTGGATGGATCCGCACCACGGCTGTGAACATCTTCAAATCCAAATCTGCATTCAAACTAATCTCTTAATAAGGATCTACAGTTGCCTATTATTGGAGTTGCTCTCCCAATGATATTTTTTACATGTAGATTGTCTTGGTTAATGGATGCACACAACAAACTCAATACTTATTTGTAGATTTATTCTTTTTCTATTTATTTATTTTCAATAAAGGAAAAAGATTATAACTAATTTGAAGAATACAATGATAAAATTAGGGCATCTCTCTTTGACCAAACTTGCCAAGTGGAATCATTTTCTATGTGATATGAGTTGGAATTCCTCCCCTCAGTATACATACATGATGGGCATTCTATTCTTTTATTATTATAATTTACAAAGATATAATTATATAATTAAAGTCTCACTACACTACTTCTAAATATTTATATGACAATATCTATATTTGATTCATTATGATAAAAACACATGTGGACCTATATATGCTCAAATTTAATTTAAACAAAGGTCAAAATTTATTTGCACATTATCATAGGATTGAAAATTTTAGGATAATTGTAGTTTTGGGTGCCTAGCTAAATATATATATATATATATATATATATATATATATATATATATATATATATATATATATATTATTCCCGTGGTTGTAAAAAAAATATAGTTAATATAATTTAAGTGAAAATTTTTATACATAATTTTTCTTATATATTACTCATTACACTTGATACTATTAGTTATAGTTTCAGAAAGAAAATAATATATATATTATTTGAATATTGATGTACATTAAATAGGAGTAAATCGAGATTTAACTATTATTCAAACGAATTAAACTATAATTTAAGAAGCACCCAAATGAAAACATCAACTATATTTTTGAAGTTGCATTAGAAATGAATACAATACAATATAATATTAAAATAAAAATGAATATGATATACAAATGTGGACCCGTGAATGGTATGGGGCTGATCCAATAATTGACGTCGGGAATGGGAGAAATTGAGAAACAAAAGCCACTCAATTTTGTACTTTTCCATTATGTATCATATCAAATCCAAACCAATATTTTTTTGGGAAATTATCACAAATACCCTCCTTTTAGGCTTTTGTTTTTGAGCCTACATTTTCATATTTACTAAAATACGTTTTACTCTTTTTTTTTTTTTTTTTTTTTTTTTTTTTTTTACGCTTTTCATTTGTTTTGTTTGTCTTTTTGTATTTTCTCATTTCTGCTTCATTTCAAGTTCGTGGTAATCGTATTTTTGAGTCTTTTTCCTTTTACTTTCGTCGTTGTTCATCATTTTCTTCTTTGCGGTTTGTGGGTTTTGTTTGTGGTTCATCATTTTCTCGGTATTTTTGTGCGTTCGTTTAGGTTTTTTTTTTCCTGTGTTTGTTGTTTGTTTTATGAGTTTTGTAGTTTTATTTTGTAGTGTTATATTATATAAAATGGTAAAGGGTTCTAAAAACTCGAATTCTCAGAAGGATAAGAGTGTGTCTGTTAAGAAGTCGCTTACTGTTTTTAAGGGGAAGACGAAGGATGGTGCTGTTAAAGGAAAAACTAGAGACTAGGTTGTTCCAAAAAAGCTTGTGATAAGATTTTGTGTTATTTATGATTTTGCAGTTTATCCTGGATGTATAGTTTGTACATATTTGTTTGTTGTTATTATGTTTTCTGGGTGTTTTAAGCTATTGATATTTTGATTACACCTTAATTATACGTTATTGTACACTGATTATACCTTACTTATACCTTAGTTTTTTTTTTTAATGATAGGTTAATTATACATAGTTATACTTTTTTTATACACTAATTATACCTTAATTATACCTTGTGATATACCGATTATACCTTAGTTATACCTTAAGATACAATATACAGTGATTATACCTTAGTTATACCTTTAGATACACCATTACATTTATTATATCTTAGTTATACCTTAAGATACACTATTATAATGATTATACACTTATTATACCTTAGCTATACATTTGATACTCCCATTATACCTTACTTATACCTTTGTACTATTGTTATACCTTAGTTATACCTTAGTTATACCTGAAGATACACTATTATAGTGATTATCCCTTAATTATACCTCAAGATACATTATTACCATGATTATATCTTAGTTATACATTAATTATACATTAAGATACACTATTATATTGATTATACCTTAGTTATACCTTAAGATACACTATTATATTGATTATACATTAGTTAAACATTTTTTATACCTTACTTATACCTTATTTTGTTATATTTGTTAATGATACAGTGAATAAACACTTATTATACCTTTATATATAATGATTATACCTTAGTTATACCTTCTAGTGTAGTGATTATAACTTGGTTATACCTTAGTTATACTTTACTTGTACTTCAGTTATCCTTAGTTATATATTAACATACACTATTATAATGATTATACCTTAGTTATACCTTAATTATACCTCAAGATACATTATTACCATGATTATACCTTAGTTATAGATTAATTATACATTAAGATATACTATTACATTGATTATTCCTTAGTTATACCTTAAGATACACTACTATATTGATTATACATTAGTTTACATTTTTTATACCTTACTTATACCTTATTTTGTTAGATTTGTTAATGATACACTGATTAAACACTTATTATACCTTTATATACACTGATTATACCTTAGTTATACCTTCTGTTGTAGTGATTATAACTTGGTTATAGTTTAGTTATATATTGTTTATACCTTACTTGTACCTTAGTTTGTTATTCTTTTACTGACACACTGATTACACACTGATTATACTTTAGTTATACATTGTTTAATCACTAGTTAAACCTTACTTATACTTTCTGGTATTTTGATTATAACTTGGTTATACCTTCTAGTACACTGATTACATCTTAGTTATATCTTAGTTTGTTATTTTGTTAAGTATACATTGATTATACATAGTTTATACCTTAGTTATATATTGTATAATCACTGGCTATACCTTAGTTATACATTGTTTATATCTTACTTATACATTAGTTTCTTATTTTGTTAATGATATATGTTTTTGTCCTATTGTTTATATATTTTTGATACATTTTTTGATAAATTTTTATTACATCTTTGGGGTGGTAGATGTTTTTGTCCTATTGGGGAAGCCTTGTTTCTGTTTTTTCTAATTATGACTTGTTAATATTCTTGAAATTAAATCTTCCTGAACAAGTTATTAAGCAGTTTAAGGAAACTATATTTGGCTATTTCTTAGATTTGCCAATTTTGAGGGTTACAAAACAGTTGATCCATTCTTTATTGCTACGAGAGATTTATCAAGAGGAAGAAAATGATTCTATTGTTGTTGAGGTTACTGGGAATGAGCTGAGATTTGGTGTAGAAGATTTTTTGTTGATTTTTGGTTTGAAGTCATTTGCGGATGATGACTTTGTTCTTTGTTCTACTGGTGTGGGTTCTTGATTGCTTGCCCATTATTTTCCTAATAAGAGTGAGGTGAAGAAGAAAGATGTTGAAGAAGTGCTGAAGAAAGATTCCAATGTTTTTAACTTTGATTCTACTGAAGATTGCACTGGTATATTTTATCAGTTTCTACCTAATGGGGATAGATTTTTAGAAATCTATTCCTAGTTACTATATTGATGTGGTAGAGTCGGGTGATTATGTGAAGGCTGCATGGGGTTGCGAGTCTTATGATGCAACCATTTTTTCTGTAAAGAAGACTGGAATTTCTATATCAAAGCCAAAGTCTCATCGGATTGAGGGTTGTCCAATTTTTTTCCAGTTCTGGTTTTATGAGGTTTGTCTTGCATACAATGGATTAATATGTGACAGAGTTATTAGTCAGAAGGGTGCAAATTTTCTTTGAAGGGTCTTCAGTTGGCGGACTTATGTTAAGGAGTTCCACAGAGAAAAATTAGACAAATTTATATTCAATAAGTTGGCCAAAAGTGTATGTTATTCCTCACTTATACATTAATTATACCTGTGTTATACTTTTTTTATACTATAACAGATACTATTACATTGATTATACCTTATTTATACCTTAAGATACACTTTTACATTGATTATACCTTAGTTATACCTTAATTATACCTTAAGATACACTTTTACAGTAATTATATCTTAGTAATACCTTAATTATACCTTAAGATACACTATTACAGTGATTATACCTTAGTTATACTTTAATTATACCTTAAGATACACTTTTACAGTGATTATACATTAATTATACCTTAAGATACACTAGTACATTGATTATATCTTAGGTATACCTTAGTTATACCTTAAGATACACTTTTATAGTGATTATACATTAGTTATACCTTAATTATACCTTAAGATATATTATTACAGTGATTATACATTAGTTATACCTTTGTTACACTTTTTTTATATCTTAATAGAAAATATTACATTGATTATACCTTAGTTATATCTTCTGAAACATTGATTATAGTTATAGTTTGTGATACATTAATTATACTTTATTTATGCCTTTTTTCTTATTTGCTTTTTTTTAGTGGGGATTAAAAAATATCTATGCTACTGATGAGGAGATTGAGGAGCTTTCTTTGGGAAATTTTTTTGTGAAAAGGAAGCTTTCTTTGCAAGATTTGAATTTAATAGATGAAGTTGATGGTGATAGTGATGATAAGTATGTAGAGGCTGATATTGAAGAAGGTGATGGTGGGCATGTACAGGATGATATGGAAGTAGACGGTGATGATTTGAAATGTTCTTTTTCTCAATCTCAGGCTTCTAGTCAAGGAGCTGTGTTATTTGAGATTGCATCATTGAGGAAATATGTTGAGCAATCATTTGGCATAGTTATTCAGAAGTTGGATAATATTAACAATCGTGTTGATAAACTGGCATCTTTTGTTTAATTATGCTTTTATTCTTATATATATATATATATATATATATATATATATATATATATATATATTTCTATTTTTTTAACTTTTGTTTCTTATTTTTCGTTTTTTTTTAAGGAAACTGCTAGGGACATTTTGAAAAAGGTTTGTTTTTGTTGTTATTCTTTGATTATACCTTCCTTATACAGTTATTATATCTTTTTTTTCTAGGCTGTTTTTAATGATGATGTCAAGGAAACAAGTGATGAGAGTGAGGATGGGGTTGATGTATCTAATGAGAATAATATTATGAATGATATTGATAAGGTTAGTAAAACTGAGTATACCTTAGTTATAACTTAGTTATAGGTTTTGATATACTGTTTATACCTTAGTTATACTTAGTTAAACACCATTTTATACATTAGTTATACATTGTAATTCACTGTTTATGTCTTTAATTATACTTACTAATAGAGTTATTATACCTTAGTTATACCTTATGATAAATTGATTAAACTTTTTTTTATACCTTTTGTTAGAAATTATACATTAGTTGTACCTTACTTATACCTTACTATACCTTTGTATAACTTTTTTACATTAGTTATACTTTAGTTCTACATTGAAAATTGTTTTATACTTTAGTTACATTGTTTTGTACTTTAGCTAATACACTGTTTTTACCTTTTTAAAACTGACACCTTACTTCTACTTACTAATACAGTTATTATAAATTAGTTATACCTTTTGGAACACTGCTTATACCTTTTTTTATATCTTTTGATAGTTTGATTATACCTTTTTCTTAAATCTGAGATGTCAGATTTACTTACTGATACACTTATTATACATTATTTATACCTTAAAATACACTAATATAGTCATTATACCTTATTTATACATTAAGATATAATAATATAGTGATTATACCTTATGGTACTCTGTTTATACATTAGTTATACTTTATGATACAAATATTATACCTTAGTTATACATTTTTTTATACATTTAAATACTTTGTTTATACATTTATTTATACATTTGTTTTTTTTCTTTTGCAGTATGTAGATAGTGAAGGAAAGGGGGATGAGGCTGAGAATAAGTGTAAGGAGGATGTTGATATGGATGACAATGTTGTTGTTATAGAAGAGAAGCATGAATTTGGAGCAATGTTGTTATGGAAGAGGAGGTCAAGAGTGATGGTATGGATTTTGATGTTAAAAAGGATATTAATAAAGATAGTTTCACTTTTGACAATGTGGTGACTAAGAGGGCTATAGTTTTTTATAAACGTCTTGTTTTTCCACCAATAACAATAAATGATCCTGATTTTGATTGTACTAAGTGTATTAACTTTGATGCTATAACTGCGACAGTGATAATTTAGAGATTCCTTATTATTATCTTTGTGTTCATAAGGAGAATGTTGGTGAGGAGAGTAAGCAAGAAGGTGCTGGTGTTAGTTTAGACATTCCTGTTGTTAATAAGGAGGGTTATGAGTTTTGTAATAAGGAGGTTTTTGTTGTTGTTGAGAGTAACGAAGTAGCTGCTTTTGAAAAATTGGATTTTGTGGAAGATGATAAGGCTGACAGAGTAGCTGCTGGAAGTAATAAGAGAGAGCATGAAGTTGTTGTTGCTCTTGAAAAGCTGAAATAGGTTGTATATTTTTCGTTTTTATGATTTTTTGTTTTTTGTTTTTGTTTTTTTGTTTTTGTTTGTTTTTGTGTTTTGTAAACTTTATTTTTGTATTTATTGCTTTTATACTTTGATTATATCTTGTATTATAAACTGATATATTAGTTATACACTATCTAAACCATCTTATACTTTGAATATACTGATTATATTTTTTACTTTACTCATTACATATTATAGGGGATTATATCTATGTGTTTCTTAGACTTTATTAATCCTGATATTTTGGATCAACTTGAAGTTGAGAGTTATGAGAGAGTACACTCTGTATATGTTTTTTGTTTGTTGTTGTTCTTAATGTGGTGTTTGTCTTTCTTATTTTATGCTTGCTTTTTTATGATGATGATATTATGGTGATTGATGATGAAAATGTGAAGAAGGGCATTTATAAAAGAAGGAAGAGGGTTGGTGGTCGTGCAGTTTCTTCACCGTATACTACTAAATTTGGATCTGATGAGAAGGTTGCTTCGAAGTCTATTCATGGATCAACTGTTTTATATGACTTGTGTGAGTTAGGGGAGTATCCTAGTGATTATTAACTTACTAGTGATTTCATCCGTTTTATCAACAAGAATAAATACCCAGCTGAGAAGTAATTTTCTTTTTTTTTCTTTGTATTTTTCATCTATGTTGTTTCCTTTGTTTATTTTTCAGTTCAAGGAACAACTGGTATGCTCCTAAGAATAATTTGATAAGTCCATTTTTCCATCACGGTGTAGGTTTAGTTAATTCAAAGACTTTCTTTCTTAAATTGTATACTCCTGGGGAGTGTTTAAGTAGCACTGTAAGTATTCGTTTCTTATAACTTGTTTATATTTTGTAATACATTGATTATTTTTTAGTTTTACTAAATGATACACTTATTATACATTACTTATACCTTTTTGATACTCTAATTATACATTAGTTAAACCTTCGGTTACACAAGTTATACATTAGTTATACATTCTGATTCACTGATTATACCTTAGTAAAACTG
This sequence comes from Euphorbia tirucalli, assembly GCA_039660915.1. Lineage (NCBI taxonomy): Eukaryota > Viridiplantae > Streptophyta > Magnoliopsida > Malpighiales > Euphorbiaceae > Euphorbia > Euphorbia tirucalli. The sequence continues at coordinate 18,483,934 of CM077634.1, read as the reverse complement.
TCACACTTTACTTATATTTAGTTAAACACTGATTATACCTTCTTATTATAAGTGTGGTATAACTGTAAGAGCTTAGTTATACTTGCTTAAACAATCATTCTACCTTATTAAACTTTTATGATACGCTGATTATAACTTTCTAACCTTATTTTATGTTTTGTTTATTTTACTAATACACTAATTATATCTTAGTTATACTTAGTGATACACTTATTATACCTTGTTATACCTTCTGATAAAGTGATTATACCTTATTTACATCTTATGATATGCTGATTATACCTTTTGTATATCTGATTATACATTCTGATAAATTGATTATACTTTTTTTTTTTTTTATCTTATGATACGCTCATTATGCCTATGTAAAACTTTTAGACCTTAGTTATAATTAGTGATACACTTAATATACCTTATTTATACATTCTGATAAAGTGATTATACCTTTTTTATACCTTATGATAAGCTCATTGTACCTATGTAAAACTGTTAGATCTTATTATACTTACTGATACATTTATTATACCTTATTTATACATTATGATAAACTAATTATACCTTTTTTATACGTCATGATACGCTTATCATACTTTATTTAGATATATTTATTTTAAAGACTGATTTGTAACTTCTGATTCACTGAGTATACATATTATTACATTTGTATTACAATGATATATATTTTTTTTTAAAACAGTGTTTATTCCTTTTCTGATATTGTTATAATTTTTTTTAGCACATAGATATAATTATGTATTATTTAAGGAAGAAGGGAAAATATTGTAATCGAATAATATATAACTTCACAACTACTGATATGAGATTTGATGCTAGTGTGAAGCATATATATGGACTTGTGGAGAATATTCTTGGGACTTATGAGGTACTTCAACATAAGATTTAATGATGTCATCACTAGTTTGATGATAGGTGTTGATATTTGGACGGAGGAGGCATGGTCTGATGTAGATAAAGTTTTGTTGCCAATTCATGTTGGTCGAAACCATTAGGTCTTGGGAAGGTTTTGCTTGAAGTTGAGGAAACTCTTTATCTACAATTCTTATTTGGGTAGACCTAGTGTTGATTCCATTGGTGAAAGGGCTAATGAGTATTGGGAGCAGACAACCTTTTCAATAGACGGGACGCGGTTCGAAAATGGATTTCATTATGTTCTTGGGAAAAAACGGGTTTTGTTTAGCTTGCTTTAGGAAAAATAGTTTATTTTTTTTGAAATTCGTTTTGTAGAAAACGTTTTCCCGATTTATTACTTAAAGACCTTGAAACCTAAATTTCGAGATCAGTGACAGAGTCGCCACCCATATCAGCTCATCCGAGAAATTCCGGTACAGCTCCCTACCGAGCGCAGACTGCTGTACCTAATCCAGAGATTCAGGATTTGGGCAACTTACCTACTTAACCTCAAGCTTATATTCGTTTATTATTTATAAAACCATATTTATTCAATTTATTATCTTTTCCCTACCCAATTTTGTTTAACTTACTAGCCCGTTGTGAGCGGACAACGCGTTTTTGATGGGACGCGGGACTCCCTTTCGGAAGGGTCGCCTCGATTTCGGGGGGAGGGGGGGGGCCCTTCCTTGCGTGGGGTTTTTTGATTTGGAAATTCGTTTTTTGGAAAAGCGGATCATTTCGAAAAAGAATTGAGACCTAAATCTCGATGAAAAGTATAGGAGTCGCCACCCGGCTCAGCTCAACCGGGAAATTACAGTGTAGCTAAACCAAAGAGGGAACTGCCACACTTTTCAGAGATCTAGGTTCGGACAAGTCCCTTATTTCATGTCTAATTTAAATATTATTGCCAATGTTCTAGTTATGACACTTTAAATTGCTAAAAGTTGATTTTTATTAAATAATACATGCGGTGCACATACGGAATAATAATACAACATACACCGTAAAAAGAATAAATATTTAAGAGCTTACAACCCAATTGAAAGAAAAATAAAACTCTCGCCTCACTGATACAATCACCTAGAATACACGAGAATCTAAAAAAAAATATTTACAACCGCCTAAATACACGATTAATTCTATTAAATACAAATAAAAAGAAAATTAAAACAAAATAAAAGCTGCAAAACAGATGTTAGCACAATTTATACGGTACGCCATAAATAGGACTCAAATAGACAGAATTGGGAAATTAGGATTCGAGGTCATGCAATTGGGGGTAACCGGGTCGGCCTGGTCGGCCGGCCCGGTTAGACCTGGAAAACCATTTTGAAACGTCCCTGTATTTTTGGTTTTTGTGAGAAAATCGTTTTTGAAAACACTTTTCCGGTTTATTTTTAACTTAGCATGCAAAGTGGGTCGGTTATCGGGAGAACCGGGTCTCCGTCGTGGAATTGTTCTAAATGCAATTTTACCGAAAAATAAATTTAAGTTCGTGATCTAGAGGAGGTGAGGCAGAGTTTGCTTTACAAATATATATATTTTGTAACTACAGATCTGGGCATTCGAACACCGTGTGTTGGAGCCGCCGGAGTTGAGAGATGTCTAGGGTGATGTCCAGCCGACTGTCCTGCGTTGCTGGACGCAGGGATGGCAGGGTATAGGCCGTGATCTAGAGGAGGTGAGGCAGAGTTTGCTTGACACCACCTGGCAAAGGGTAGGTAGACAAAACTCATTGGTGATAAAATTTAATCAACTTTTATTTACCTGTACTGAATTCCCTTTATTGCACTTCTACAGATCTGGCACCATCCCTGGGAGGGTCTGGGTGCCATCACCCTACTTGTGCAGACCTCCGTGCATTTTGACTATCGTCGGTTCGTCATGGAGTGCCCTATGTCCCAAGAGTGGTATTTGGGCGAGCACCTCTTCCTCTCCGACCACGTCGATGGTCCAGTTAGCCGGCCTATGCCCCCACCGCTTCCTCATGCGCTATTCTGGCCGCATCTGGCTGACCCCGCGACATACCCTGATGTATTCGGAGAGGGGTATAGTGTAGACCCTGTGGACGGAGATTATCCGGCTTACATCCAGCAGTGCCTACTGCCTGTTGAGGGTGGCGTGCCAGCGGCTCCTCCTCCTCCTCCTCGCCAGATATTCACCCTTTTTTTTTTACTCTTTATTCTCTTCGCAGGTTAAGAGGCGTAGGGGAACCGGGTCTTCTCAGCCCAGTGGCCCGGCCGGCGAGAGTGTTGGCGTGGCTACAGCCGAGGAGGATACTCCTCTTCAGGATAGGACCCACCCCGTCCAGGCGGGTAGCGCTGCAGCTTCTGCTTCTCAAGCTGTCGGCGCCAGTGGTGTGGTGGAGGGCCGTCTAGTGTCCGAGCTTAGAGCCGGCTTCAATTTGATGGGGTTGGATGGCTCCCTCGCTTATAGGACGTGGAATATTCCTCGTGAGGAGCCAGCTGTGTTCTTCCCGGAGGACACCACCCATGTAAGTCTATGATTTTTCTTTTCTTTTTTTTTGTTAATTTTCTAGCGTTCTCTAGGTTCGGCGAGCTGACGTGGAGGAGATAGCCTATCGGTATAAGGGCCTGGGGGACCTCTTGGTCCATGAGAATGGCGTTTGGGCGGTAAGCATCCCGTGTTCCCTGCATCATGTCATGATTTGTGTAATGCATGAACGTACATGTATGTATGTATGAATGTTAATTTATGTTGTTGATTGCAGTCCTGAGTCGAGATGCTTCGAGATCAGGTCAGGGAGGCTGCTTCTTCTGAGGCTCCGGTCTGGGCTGCAAACCAAGAGGTGGATCGGGCGAGAGCCGAGATAGCTAGGTTGCAGGCTGGGATGGCTCGTCTACAAGCGGACTTTGATTCCTACAGGGCCCACACATCAGAGTGAGTCCGAGGAGGAGGAGGAGGAGGATGAGGGGCAGGATGACAGCTAGATGGTGCGCCCTGTTTTTCTTATTTGTTGTCTTTATAGCTTCTCTTCTTTTGTATTGGATTTTTAGGCATATTATGAATTGCACTCTCTACATTATGGGATTTACTTTTGTTTTATTAATCTTTGGAAATTCACTCTTCTTCTTTTTCTTTTTCAATTTTTTTTATCCAGGCTTTTACAATTTTCTAGAATCATTACAAGACTCTGATTGGCTTAAATTGAAGCCTTTTTGGTTGTGGAATCTTAAGGCCTATTGCAAACACCCCTGGAACATCGAACTGTTGAACGCCTGTTATCATTTCTGGGATCCAGTGGATAACGTTTTCCGCTTCTCATGCCAAGAGCTCTGCCCCTTATACGAAGAATTCAGCACCATCTTGAACATCCACTGCCACAAAGGGGTGGACATTACCGTCCCTGAGTTCACTTTTGGTAGCATTTCTTCCTTGGTGAGCTTGTTTGGGCTTCCCAATCCCGAGGTAGAAGCTTTACTTACTACTGGTTCCCCTTCTCCCGGGTTGAGCTTGGACTATGCACTGGAGTGGTGTATCAATGCCCCTAGGGACCACATGAGCTGGACCTCTATGATTAGCCTGTTACTCGTGAGCCGATATTTCTGTGGTCCTAGTGATGGGGTCGTCTCCTTCAGGGCTGTCTCCCTTATCTCTCAGATGGCTGCAGGGCATCTCTAGCTCCTTTCGCACTTACTGAGACACTGATCAGTTTGCATGCATCTAAGACAAACGGTGTTCTCCACATTGGCCCTCACCTCACACTGCTCTAGGTTAAACTCCTTATTGTCTGGTGTATTTCTGGGTCGAATGAACTTCTAACCCTTGCTTACCATCAACTGCAGATCTGGTTGTTGGAGAAGCTATTGATTCTTAAGATTCCGAGAGGGAATTTTAAGAAATACCACCCAGCCAATTTCAGGGGACGAGGCTTCTCCATTGACTCCTATACTGATATGTCTACTGATGAGTGGGGCATTTGGCTATCTCGCCTAACTGATGACCAGATTAGGTGGGTGTGCCCCTGGTGGAAGATTACCCATGTGATTGTGGATATGTGGGCACATGGTGTGCAGTTGTTGGGACTGACCAGGGTGACATTCTATTCTTCGAGTCGCCTTTGCCAGCAGTACGGTCATCTGCAGGATATCCCCCAGTGCTCTTGCATCACCAGTTGTGAGGAGTACACTGCTGCTTGGCTACATCACATCAGACTTCGCTGGGCTGGAGATACCCATCGTGTGGCGTTGAGCTATGCTTCGCTTGCTCCCCCAGAGACAGATGATCGTTATAAGCAGTGGCTGGCTGAGATCCAGGATTTACCGACCCGTGAGGGGCGTGAGCGTGCGACTTTCCGCTGGCTGGCTCCTTCTGAGGCCGCGAGATCACTTCCTTTCAAGAAAAGGAGAACATAAAAGAAAAAAGTGATTTTCATCATGCATGTATTGACTACCATTACTATTATTTATATACATCTCCTTTATTATTGATGCGATCTTTTTTTTTTCTTTTTTTTTTTTTTGCCTTAATTTTGCTTAAATCGCCCTCGCGGGTTTTCGACTTAACAGGCTTTTTTTTTTTTTTTACGAATGGATGATATTCGCAATTGCAAACTTAGGCGTCTGAATGTCTTTGTTTATCTGGATGTTTCGACAAATGAATCATGTAACATACTCCAAACATTCATGCAATATGTTGAGCAAAACGCACTTCATTAATGAAATTTAATTATCGCATCAATCGAAAATTTTAAAATTAGTACATATCTCGAACGAACTCATTCCTGTTATCAACCATCCTATTCAGGTTTTCTGGTCGATAAGCTAACCCTCGTTGCCTTAATTTTTGCTTAAATCGCCCTTGCGGGTTTTCGACTTAACAGGCCTTTTTTTTTTACACATGGTAGCGCTTGAGGTGATCTTGATTAATCGGGTTAGTGAACTCGTTGCCATCCATATCCATAATCTTCACTGCACCTTTGGAGAGTATTTTCTTAATCACATACGGCCCTTCCCAATTAGGTTTGAATTTGCCCCTCGCATCTGTGTTAGTCGGTCTCATCTGCTTCAACACTAGATCTGCCGCTTTCAGAGGCTGTTTCTGATGATGAACCCGTCGATTATAGGCCCTAGCCATCCTTTGGTGGTACATCTGTAGATGATCTAGAGCCTTAAGACGTCTTTCATCGACCATGGCCAGTTGCTCAAATCTCGCCTTTACCCATTCTGTTTCAGGCAACTGGGCTTCCAAGACCGTCCTTAGTGACTTTAATTCCACTTCAATAGGAAGGACTGCTTCCATCCCATAAACCAGGGAATAAGGTGTTTCTCCAGTTGGCGTCCGAACGCTGGTTCTGTACCCCCATAAAGCATGAGGTAATCTATCTGCCTAATCCTGGTAGGTTGAAGTGGTCTTGGACAAGATCTTCTTAATAGACTTGTTTGCCGCCTCTACTGCTCCATTGGCTTGTGGCCTATAAGGGGAAGACTTACAATGTTCCATATTGTACTCTTCGAATAATTCAGCTGTAGCCCCTTGAAATTGCACTCCGTTATCAGTCACCACGTGATGTGGTATTCCATATCTTGCAAAAATGTTCTTCTTCACGAACTTAGCCATGTTCTTAGCTGTGACCGTGACATAAGACTCGGCTTCAACCCACTTGGTGAAATAATCGATTGCCACTACATTGAATTTGTGACTGTTCGATGCTGGAGGCCGAATTTCACCAATTATGTCTATACCCCATACTGCAAACGGCAAAGGAGTCATGAGGTTTTGCAACTCCATAGGTGGAAGATGGCTGATGTCCCCGTAAATCTGGCATTCGTGGCACTTTTTCACTTCTTCTGCACAATCAGTCTACATAGTAAGCCAGAAGTACCCTTGCCTCATGATCTTCTTTGCCAGAGCTAAGCCGTTCATGTGCGGGCCACAGATCCTCGAATGCATTTCTTGCATAACCTTCTTGGCTTCTGCTTCTGTCAGACACTTTAATAACAATCCATTAGCGGTCCTTCTGAAAAGTTGTCCATCAAACCACCTGAACTGAGCTGCCAATTTTCTTAAAGTGGTCTTATCTGATGCATCTGCTACTTCAGGATATTGGCCATTCTGTAGAAAGTCAGCTATATCTTGGTACCAGGGCTTATCGTCTGTGGCTAATGTCGTGACCTCACTAGAACGATGGAATGGTGTTCTAGCGGTCTCCAAGATCAAAGGTTGCATCGGTGCTTTCTGAGGTCCTTCCCACATGGATGACAAGGTAGCTAACGAATTTGCCATCTGATTATCATCTCTAGCCACATGCTTGAATTCAATATGCCCGAATACTTTCACCATTTCCCACAAATTCTCCAAGTATGGGAGAAGTGATTATTCTTTGATTTCCCATTCCCCGGTGGCTTGGCGGATTACCAACAGCGAATCTCCAACAATGGTCACATCATTTGCCCCTAGTGTGGTGAGAGCATCAATGCCAAACAAGTAAGCTTCATATTCTGCACCGTTGTTAGTTACCGGGAATTCTAGCCGTTTTGACAAAGGAATTATCTCCCCCTCAGGAGTTACAATAATTACTCTGAGGCCTACTCCCCTCTTGTTTACAGCTCCATCAAAGTGCATAATCCATTTTCTGACATCCACTTCCACCAAGGCCAACTGTTCATCCGGAAATTCCAGGTTTTCCACATAATCAGATTCAAGCGGCTGATTGGCAAGGAATTCAGCCACTGCTCTTCCTTTGATCACCTTTTTCGTCACGTATTTGATGTCGAATTCCGATAGCAAAAGTAACCACCGGGACAATTTCCCTGTTAAGGATGGGGCAGAGCAGAGGTATTTCATCGGATCAACTTTCGCCACAGCTTGTATCTTGTAGGATTGGAAATAGTGTCTTAACTTTTTCGTCAATCAAACCATGGCAGTGCAAGTCTTTTCCACCATGTTGTACCGAGTTTCATAATCTAGCAGCTTCTTACTGAGGTAATAACTGGCGTGCTCCCTTTTATCATCTTGTTCTTGAACCAAGATCGCCCTTACGGAGGTCTCTTCAATGGCTAAGTACAGAGTCAAAGGCTTTCCCAATGTTGGAGGCTTCAGCACTGGTGGATTGATCAAGTATTCTTTGATCCTATCAAATGCAACCTGACACTGGTCATTCCACACAAGGGTTGCTCTTTCCGAAGAAGCTTGAAAATAGGTTCACAGACAGTGGTCAATCTGGCAATGAATCTGCTGACATACTGAAGTGACCCTAGAAAAGATCTGACTTCTTTCTCTGTTTTCGGTGCTGGCATATCTTGAATAGCTTTAATCTTGTCCGGGTCCATCTCAATACCTTTCTGGCTGACAATGTGCCCCAACAGCTTGCCCGATGCAACTCCGAATACATATTTCTTTGGGTTAAGCCGCAAGTTATACTTCTCAATCCTAATTATAAATCTATCCAGGATGGCAGGGTGCTCTTCCCGGGTCATGGAATTCACCAGCATGTCATCAACGTACACCTCGACCTCTTTGTGGATCATGTCATGCAACAACGTCGTAACCTCCCGCTGATAGGTTGCCCCAGCATTCTTCAACCCAAAAGGCATTACTCTATAGCAGTATACCCCCCACTCGGTGATGAAGGCTGTCTGGACTTTATCAATGACATTCATTAAGATATGATTATACCCCGAGAAACCATCCATGAATGAGTACATAACTGCCCTTGCTGCACTATCAATCAGGACATCAATATAAGGAAGTGGGAAGTCATCCTTTGGGGAGGCCTTATTCAAATCCCGATAATCCACACAAACCCTGACTCTTCTGTCTTTCTTGGCTACTGGGACTCTGTTGGCTAACCATTCAGGGTAGTCCACCACCTCCAGGAAGTTGGCCTTAATCTGCTTTGCTACCTCCTCCTTGACTTTCTCGGCCCATTTCGAATGTAGACACCTGAGCTTCTGCTTTACTGCACTGAACTTGGGATCAATCGGAATTCTGTGCTCTGCTATCTCTCTGTCAACCCCCGGCATATCATTGTAAGACCAAGCAAACGCTCCCACATGTTTTTTAAGTATTTTTTGTCAATTCTCTCTCTTCTTCAGGATTGAGTTCGTTAGAGATAGATACCATTTTAGGATTTTCAATTGTGCCCAAATTAATTTCATGTAATGCAGTGTCATAAATGCTGAACACATTGAATGAACGATTGCATGTATGCATAGAGCCATTAGGAAAAACATCACACAAATAAGCAAAGTTAGATTTCATTTCATTCATCGCCTTAAAAGCGGAATTGTTCATATCAAATACATAGGATAAGTTTACAAAGAAATCATTTTCTTCCTCCATATGCGGAGGGTCTTCGGTAGCTTGGTCTTCTGGATCAGCAGGTCCTTCCCCGAACAAGTCATTCAGGTCAGCCTCGAGGGTCTCTTTCTGTGCTTCCGACAGGACATCCTCTTCTTTCTTCGCTTTCCCTTTAGCCATCATCTTGGTGAGCTCAGCAACATCCTTTTCTACTAACTCTGCCTGTCCCGAAACAGCTTCCTTCTTCACAGGGTTCTCGTTTAACCCTTTTTTCAGCAATTCAGCAAATGCCTTGGTAATGGCATCCACCAGGGGGTCTGCATCTTCTTTTGGTTGCTCCTCCGGAATGATGGGAGCCACTACTTCAGCTTGGATTATTGGAGGAGGACTTATCTCTTTCACAGCTTCAAGCTTAGGCATTTCTTCCATCGAACCAACCCTATATTTCGAGAAGTCGACGACATCAGCAAAGATCTCAAACCCGGGGACTGTTTCCCCGTCAATAATCATCGGCTCCGGCTTATCACCGTACGGCCCACCACTTGCTCGAACAAAAGTGTCCAAGAGATGGACTTTCTTTGTCTCCGGGATCTCCTTCTTTTCAGCACCATTGTAACCAAGACCCCCTCGGTGTGATTGGCCCATAGTGATATCAAACTTTGCGACCCCTTGCTGATGGACTCCCAGCCCCTTTCCCGGGATGAAATTCTGCTTCTGAAAGTACTTATGGATCCACGGAGAAAACACCAAGTCTTTCTCCTTATGTTCTGAGATGACTGCCACCTGGAAGCTGGTCAGAGGCTGTTCAAATGAGTTCAATGCAGCTACCACAGAAGATTCGTCCGCCTCAAGAGTCACGATTTTTCCTCCCATCGGAAACTTCACTTTTTGATGGCATGCCTCCCAATGCATGGAACCAAGGCCTTCCCAAAAGCAAGGAAAAAGTCACCGGAATGTCAATGACAGTGAACAGCACAGTCGATTTAACTTCTCCAACAGACACCTCCGCCTCAAAAGTACCAATCACAGTACGCTTTGAATCGTCATAGGCCCGGATCACTGTGTTAGACCGTGACAATGCTTCTTCAGACAGGTGGAGACTAGGTAATACTTTCAGAGGACAGATGTTCAGTGCTGAACCATCATCAACCATCACACAAGGTAAAGTTCTATCCATCATTTCCACTTTCAAGTACAATGCACGATTGTGATTAGTTCCTTCCGGTGGCAGGTCATCATCAGTGAAAGTGATCCCCTTGGGGCTATCAGGTTACAGACTCATTGTACTCCCAATTGCCATGCACACCTCCTCAGGAGACATTAACAGATTAGCATCCATTTCCATAAGCTTCTTCACCACTGCAGCTCGGTACCTTTGGGACTCCATAAGTAGATGCCACACAGATGCACGTGCATGCATCTTTTTAAGTTGCTCCACCACTAGATCTTCTTTTTCATCCACCTTGATAGGCAAATAATCCTGGACCGGGGCCTCTGCTCTTTTACTCGGTTCCCCTAACCGTTGTGGCTCAGGCTGATATACCTTTCCACTCCTCATGACATTGTTCACAGAGGCATCCTCCTTTCTTATGTACATCCCTTCTTTGGTGCAAACAGGATAAACAGGTGTTATCTGGCCCATAAGCTTGGGTCTACTCATCAGTTCGAACTCATCCGCATCGTCATCCAACTCCACATCATCTAGATTCACGGGCTTACTCTCTTTCACAGGTGGATCAGCATCCTCACTTACTACCACTTGAATTGCAGGATTTGCCTTTGCGATCTGAGCTAGGACAAAGTTAGGAGACAATCCCGACTGCACCATATTCACCCTCCTTTCAAACTGAGGCAGCGGATTACTCTGAACATTGGGCTTTGAGCGAGGCGCTTCTATCTTCTTTTCATCAATCAACTGCTGAATTGCCTTTTTCAAGGCATGGCACTCATTGGTTCGATGCCCCTTGGTCACATGATAAGAGCAAAAGTTGTTCTTGTCCGCCTCGGCCAGAGGCGTGTACGGTTTCAGGCTTTGAAGAAAGCCCAAATTTTTGCACTTTAGGAAAATCCGCCCGAGAGAATCCTCCCAAGGAGAAATCCCTTTTCCAACTGTTTGTTGACTTGCCCCTTGTGCCACTGCCGCTACTTCTACTTGCTTGACAGGAGCAGGTGGTTGACTCGGCTTGGCACTGGTTGAAGAAGAAGCTGCTGGATTGTTATTACTCTTGTACCCTAAAGAATATATCCGGCTTCGATACCCTCCCCCAGAACTGTTATGAGCCGGATCAATCTCGTATTTCTCCACTTTTCGGGCCAACTCATGTACTTCCACCAAGGATTGAAACTTGTGATATTTCATCACATTTCGATAAACTTCCAAGCTCCCATCAATCAGCTTTACAATCAGTTTATCTTCCAACGGCTTCTGATGAAGGAGGATCATCTTGTCCATCCACCTTTAATAGTACTCCGAAAAGGTCTCATTCGGTTTCTGCTTTACTGCCTCTAGGTCTTGCAGCTTGACCTCTAGCTGCGTATTGAAACTGAAGTACTTTATGAAAGCATCAGACAGCGCATCCCAGTCGCCTTGCACATTCTCGGGCTGTTTGTTATACTATGTGATGGCCCCTCCTTCCAAAGTAGTAGGGAACAGTCCCACTAATTGATTCATTGTAAGCCCCGCCATGGTCATGATCCGCACGTACTGATTCAAGTGAGCCGTGGGAGGACTTTTCCCGACATACGGCGTAATCCTAGGCATCTGAAAGCCCACATGTAACATTTCAACCCCTCCGGCTATAAGTGTGGACAATGCGCTTGGCAGATTGGATCTTAGAACTGGCACGCAGCTCCGCTATAGTTTCTTCCATCTCCTTCATCTTTCTTTCTAAAGCAGACTCCACAGGTCACTCAGCATTATCCCTTCAGCCTTCTTCAACATCCGACTGCCCATTATTCAACCTCCCGCCGCTACTCTCTTCTCGGGCAGCCCTTTCCGATCACTGATTAGATGATTCAGTCAATGCACTTTGCACTTGGTTCTTGATAAGATTCTTAAACTCATTAGAATTCATGAATTCTCGAATAACAGAGGTGGCCATCATGGCAGCAGCAGCTTTAGGTGTGATTGCCATATCTTGAAATCTTTGTTGCAACTGTTCAAATTCCGGTGAAAACTCAGCACTTAATTTAGATGACGCTTCATCCTCCCCGAACTGAGCAGACTCCTCAGACTCACTAGACGATGAATCGCTGTGCTCTAGTCTCACGAGTCTTCGTCCTGACCGGAGCCAAACTACAAAACTTTTCGAACAAAAGTTAGTGAAAGATGATCACCCAAAGAGTTAAGAACTCTAGGGGATATGCATGTATGCATGGTGTGTTGAATGAATGATATGTGGATGCTGTATGAAATGGATTTGCAACACGAACCTTGAACAACTAATCCTTCGGTTGGTAAAGTATGCATGAACTCCTATTTATGTATGCATATATTGCAATTTAAGTTGGCATGGATGAGACCTTTGGCGCTCGGGGAGTACCTCGTGGTTTTTTTTTTTTTGGTATGTATGACAGAGTTTCAGCACTCGTGGAATGCCTCGGATTTTTATGATGTGAGATCGACATGTGCATGGCGCATGGTCGGGGTTTCGGTGTCCGGGGGACACCTCGAATTTTTGATGTTATGAAGTGAACTCGTGCTTGGTGTACTAGCGAAATTTCAATACTCGGGGAGTATCTCGGTTTTCGTGTCGTAGTGTGAAGTGAATGCGTTCTTGGTGAACGTGCAGAGTTCCGGCGCTCGAGAAGCACCTAAATGGTTTGATGTGTAAAATAAAATTTTCGGCACTCGTGGAGTGGCTAAAATGATTTGATGAAGTGTGATGAATTTTGTCGGCACTCGAGGAGCGCCTAAAATGATTTAATGAAATGTGATGAATTTTGTCGGCACTCGTGGAGCGCCTAAAAGGATTTGATGAAATGTGATGAATTTTGTCGGCACTCGTGGAGCGCCTAAAAGGATTTGATGAAATGTGATGAATTTTGTTGGCACTCGTGGAGCTCCTAAAATGATTTGATGAAATGCGATGAATTTTGTCGGCACTCGTGGAGCGCCTAAAATGATTTGATGAAATGTGATGAATTTTGTCGGCACTCGTGGAGTGCCTAAAATGATCTCCTACTTGGTAGGTAATGTGATGTGTGTGACCCTTATGGAGTTATTCAAGATTCGCGTGAATGCTTTATGCATGACACGCGTTTCCTATGGCTGCAAAATAAAATATTTAATGCTTATGACATTCAAGTGATGTATGTAAATTAACTATTTTTTTTTCACACAATGAAAAGATGCATGGCTACAAAAAAATGTGGTTAGTTTAATATCACACGGGTGAATAATGTATTTACACGCGAAAAATGGAAATGGCTGTACATAAGATGTGAGTTAGAATCACACAAATGCTATAGATGCGGTATGTTATGTTCATGAAAAATGTGGATGATGATATGTTATAGAGGGACAAAAAAAAAAAAAGACACGTAGTAACTATCACACGGATCGTATTCCTCCAACCTTATTCCTCCAAACGTGGTCAGGTCGATAAAATTCTAACCGAGTCCTAGGAGGGGTTCTCTTCGATCATCAACTGGGGATGATGAAGGCGGATTTTATTTTATTCACACACTTTATTTTCTTATCCTAAGGGAATCCAACTAAGGTTGCCTAAATGAGTTCGGTCCAAAGTCGGGATAACATCAAGGCTTCCATAGCAAAATATACTCCTCATTTCTCCCCGCTCAAGGGACCGAACGAAGGGGTTCGTACGAGGCTATAGGTGGTGTTTCGTATTCGTGCCCCTAAGACCAAGAGGAACTTAGGCGACACTTCAATGATTCACCGAGCTAAATAATGGTACCTAACCTAATGCAAAAATGTCTAACTACAAAAATGCATAAAGTGCCATATAAGAATCATCCGCTTAATTTAAATTAGACACTTTTTAGGGCTTGTCAAATTCTTTTAAGTTTTTGAAAAACTTTTGAGAAATCCCCAGCGGAGTCGCCACTGTGAGAGGATGACGCGTTTTCGACGGGAGCGGGACTCCCTTTCGGAAGGGTCGCCTTGATTTCGGGCAGGGCCCTCCCTCGCGTCGGGTTTTTTGATTTGGAAATTCGTTTTTTTGGAAAAGCGGATCATTTCGAAAAAGAATCGAGACCTAAATTTCGATGAAAAGTATAGGAGTCGCCACCCGGCTCAGCTCAACTGGGAAATTACAGTGTAGCTGAACCAAAGCGGGAACTGCCACACTTTTCAGAGATCTAGGTTTGGACAAGTCCCTTATTTCGTGTCTAATTTAAATATTATTGCCAATGTTCTAGTTATGACACTTTAAATTGCTAAAAGTTGATTTTTATTAAATAATACATGCGGCGCACATACGGAATAATAATACAACATACTCCGTAAAAAGAATAAATATTTAAGAGCTTACAACCCAGTCGAAAGAAAAATAAAACTCTTGCCTCACTGATACAATCACCTAGAATACACGAGAATCTAAAAAAATATTTACAACCACCTAAATACACGATTAATTCTATTAAATACAAATAAAAAGAAAATTAAAACAAAATAAAAGCTGCAAAACAGAGGTTAGCACAATTTATACGGCACGCCATAAATAGGACTCAAATAGACAGAATTGGGAAATTAGGATTCGGGGTCATGCAATTGGGGGTAACCGGGTCGGCCCGGTCGACCGGCCCGGTTAGACCTGGAAAACCATTTTGAAACGTCCCTGTATTTTTGGTTTTTGTGAGAAAATCGTTTTTGAAAACACTTTTCCGGTTTATTTTTAACTTAGCATGCAAAGTGAGTCGGTTATCGGGAGAACCGGGTATCCGTCGTGGAATTGTTTTAAATGCAATTTTACCAAAAAATAAATCTAAGGTCGTGATGCACACAACAAAATTCATTTTGATGATTTTTAGGGTTTTCTAATTTTTCTGATTTTCTGAAATTTTCTGATTTTTATGAAATTTTTGGGGTTTTTATGATTTTTTGGATTTTAGGGATTTTTAGGGATTTCTGCTTCTGGCCGCGGACTACAGTCGTGCGACTGTAGTTACAGTCGTACGACTGTAATCTTGGCTAAGGTAGAAATTGCTAAAAAATCCTAAAAGAGAAACCTAAAGCTGGGAAAATAAGAACAGTCGTACGATTGTAGAGGATTTGGCACGACTGTTACAAGAACAGTCGTACGACTGTTCTTATTTTTTCAGAAATAAAAACTTAAAAACTTGAATAAAAAAAAAGCACCAAACACAAGTAAATCACCCAGAAAGCTGGAAAAAGGGTTGAGTTAAAGGTTGTTTACCTCCTTGGCGACGATCCACAGCTGGAATGACCCCTATCTACGCACCAATCCACGGGGAATTCGCTTTTTTTCCTTAGAAAGTCAAGGTTGCAAAAGTGTCCAAATAATCCCAGAAAAGTCACGGATTTGTGTTTGTTTTTGTCCCAAAATGATTTAGATTTTTAGTGTGGATGTTAACCTAGGATTTCTAATTCGTTTTAGTGATTAAAAACAAGAAATTAAGGAGAAAATGTGAGAAGAAAGTAAGATGTTTACTTCTCTCTCTTCTTTCTTTTTCTCCCTCTTTCTCTCTCTAAAATCCTAAAACCAGATTTCTTTTTGCCAAAAGGTCCATTCCTACTCTGATTTTCCCCTTTTATACTTACTTACCCGGAAATCTTGAGCATTAAATGCTCAAGATTTCCATACCTTTTTTAGTCAAGGGGGTATGGGTTCTGCAACCTGCCCCCGAAAGTACAGTCGTACGACTGTACTTGCGTTACAGTCGTACGACTGTAACCAAAATCCCACGACTGTATTTACAGTCGTGGATCAACGGCCAACGACGGATTTTTTTTTTAATGTAAAAAATTTCATGTTCACACCCGTGCTCAAACAAATGACAGAAATAAGTTGCAGAAAAATAAAGCATTGTTGGAAATGCCCTAGTCCCGAGGCATTAGTCCTTGTCTTTGTATCATACTTTTGTACATTTATATGAACTTCATGTATTATACAAGTTGTGTTATGAAATAAAGGCAACAATCTATTTACTATATGTCTTGTGCAATATTTTAAATAGAGTATCCATTGGACATATCCATATCCATGTTGTCAAGTGTGAGGCACTTGGCAGTAAGACTATGGATAGGGAAAACGATATGGCCATAAAGTCATCCGTAGTCTGTTCCAATCATGGGAATGAATGGAACTAAAGACTATCATTAGCCTGGTTGTATGGCGGTGTCTTACCGGTCATAGAACATGGAATGTCAACTAGGTTAATGGGTACATGTAAAAGGGTGCATGGTACTGGATTGATCCACTTAACGGGAATCTACATGGTATAGTATCACAACTGATTCTCGCGTAGTACTTGCATAAGTCCTTTGACCGGACCATATGATGGTGCTGCATGTGAAGTGGCACACTTCGGTGTACGCCTGACGGGCCTGTAAAAGGGTGCCAAGTATGGGTACGTTCGGGTGTGTCAGTGAGCATGGCAGTACTATGGATATGCAGAAGGGAATGTCACTCAGTATTTTACTGAGACGATATCACCGGCCTCTTGATGAATGTTACTGATTAGAGTGTGGCCACACCCAAACAAGATGAGATCTTGTTTGTGAGTATCAGTTCATTTGGGATCAAGTAATGTCCGGACACATATAGAGGGTGATCAACCATGCCTCTGTGTTGGACACCGATATCAGTGACATGGGACATACAAGTTCAACTACAGGGTTACGGTGACAGTTTGACTGCTATCTCCGTCTTAATTGGGGGCTACAGTGGCTTGCTAGAGCCCGCCTGTAGTCTGTGGGCCTTGGCCCACAGCCAACATAAAGACGGGCCCATTGGATCGTACACATTGAACGTCTGGACTTTAACTAGTCGGATTAAGTGTGTACTTGGTGTATACACGTCAAAAAGAGAGAGGTCTATTAATTATATTATATTGATCAATGGTATTGATCATAATATAATATGATTAATTTTATTTTGGCCATTACATAATTAATTCAATGAATTAATTGTGTGTATTTATTTCCTAGGTGGAAATATGTCTACATGTATAGGTTTACATGTATATCATCTTATGTATGTCTAATGCAATTCTTTGGTCCATTTGATATGTCAAATGTATTTTATTTTAAGTGTAGGTAACGTATTAGATGGTATAATATTGTTACATACATAATGGAAATAAAATTACATGTGAATTCAAATAAACCAAATTTTTACATATGGACTTGGGCATGGAAATTTGGATGCCCACATTTGGATGGTTTGGCCGAAATATTTGGGAGATTTTTTTTGCCTATTATGATGAGTCATATGGTGACTCATTAGGTGGATTAAATTAAGTAATTAATGGCTTTTATTAAGGTGGGTTTCTTCATTAATTGGTTTTTGTTTCTTCTTTGTTTTTTTTTGGAAAAAGTCATCATAAAAATAAAAAGAAGTTGAGAAAAAAAAAAAAAAAAAGGCTATCCATCGTTGGAGTTAAAAAAAAATTTCTGGGCAGAAAATTGTATCTCCCTTAACTCTCTCTTATTGATTTTCCAAACCGCTAGCACGGGTTTCAGTCCGAGAGCCGTTCGTGTACGCATCGGTGGAGGAAATCTATCCTTGATTTCTGCAGTCTTCTTCTATCTCGTAAAGAGATATCTTGGTAAGACTTTATTCTCCTCCTTTGTGTTTGGTTTTTGATTTTCACTACTTAAGCTCCCGGGACCCGGATTCGAGGAAATCGACGCGTGTTTCCGCACTTTGTCGGTCGGTTTCCCGTGATGAATCCCATCAGTGGTATCAGAGCAGGCTTTTGTTTCCTGAAAATCTTTAACTTGGCGGATCCCGTGTTTTAAAATTGGTGTTTTATGGATCGGGATTCTTTCGGTTTTGGGGTTTTATATTTTTCCCCATTTGATTTTCAAATTGACATGGTTAATACATATTAGGTTATATGTATGTTTCAATTTGTTTATGTTTTTTTTATGCATGTGGAATTTATTTTATACATCTTGAATTTGATTTTATGTCTCTTGGACTTGTTGGCTTTATTCTTGATGTATTTATTTTTATGCATGAAAAAAAAAAAAAAAAAATAGAAGAAGTGGGTGGCAGCAGCTTGCTGCCGGCCAGCTATTGCTGGCTGCAGCAGCAGCTGCTGCTGGCGTGCTGCTGGGCAGCACGCCAGGCAGCAGCTTGCTGCTGCTGGCGTGCTGCTGGGCAGCACACCAGGCAGCAGCAGCTGCTGCTGGCGTGCTGCTGGGCAGCACGCCAGGCAGCAGCCTGCTGCTGGCCGCAGGGGCTGCTGCTGGGCAGCAGCCTCCCCGCGTGGTCGGCCGGGCCCGTTTTTGGATTTGGCGGGATTTTTGGGCCGGGCCGGGTTTTAAAATTTTATTGGGTTTTAAAATTTTGCGTGTTTAAATTTTGGAAATTTTTTTATGCGCGTGTTTTATGAATGGAATTTATTTTCGTTCATGCGATATTAATTTTGGAAATTAATACGGTTAATTGAAATTGGTTCGGGTTTTCTTGGCACGATTACCCGGACGGCTAATTTTGGAATTCATGGTTACCCAATTAGATTGGGAGCATTTTTTGGCCTGGGTTGGAGACCCAAAGCCCGCACGGGCTTAGAACCATGATCGGCCGAAATTTGGCGATTTCAAAATAATGGCTAAGGACAAATGAAATCGGATTAAATCATGCATTTAACATGCTTATGAAATACATGATGTATTGGTTTACATGTATGATCGAATATGCGGATGGATGTAAATGGGCCTAATTTATGTTGGGTTGTAATATTCTTTTGGTATATACGGCCTGCGCGCCGTTTTTCCTTTTATGTAATTTTATTTTATCTGTTTATTATAAAATTATGTAAGCAAGGAGCCGATGGGATTGGCGAGCCCAGAAGGAATGGGAGGTGGCCCACCTGATGCTGTTCTAGTATAGGTTTACTAGAATGATATTAGGATGTAAATTTTGGCCCGTTGCATTCCATTCTTTGATTTAATTATGCGGTATTTATTTGCATGTGCGAATGTATGTACAAACCCTTTTCACCCGCTTTTGCATCTAAGCCGTTATTAATTGAATCGAATAACCAAATGGTAATTACTAAGTCGCTTAAAAGTGCTTCCCTCATTCATAACCTACTCGAAGTGGGGATAGGCCAGTCGTAGACCAACCCTCGTTGGATACACTGGAGTATCGTCATTTTGTATTGGGTTGGAGTATAGGTTACTCTAACACTTGGATGGAGGTTTTGACTTAGCGTGGGTAGTAGGATGTTCCTGGCCCTAAGCACAGATGGGTAAGTGCCAACAGACCCATCAAACCGAGAGTCCCTAGGTTGGGATTGGACGGCGTTCCTACCTAAAAATTGGGTATAGTTGTTCTAGGCCCTCGTCTGGCTATATCTAAATATAATATGGATCTCGGCCCTTGAGCCCAACAACTCGGTTTTATTAATAACATGATTCATTATTAATTATGGGAAAATGTTTATAAGTCCTTTATTAACACTCATTTATTTTTCTGTGTAGTAATCAATGGCATCGAATAACACTTTATCACTGCGCACAATCCTTGAGAAGGACAAGCTTTCTGGTCCTAATTTCCTGGACTGGTCTAGGAACTTACGAATAGTTCTAAGACAAGAGTCTAAGGAATATGTACTAGAAAGGCCTGTACCGGCCGCACCTACTGGGCGTAATCCACCAGCTGCTCAGCTGGAGGAATACGGGGTGCATGTAAAGGATAACCGGGATGTTACTTGCCTTATGCTGGCGTGCATGGTCCCCGAACTGCAAAAACAGTTTATGGACCATGAGGCCTATGCTATGATAACAACTCTAAATGAGATGTTTCAGGAACAGGCACGTCAGGAAAGGTACCTGACGAATAAGGCATTCCATTCCTGCAAAATGGGGACTGGGACATCTGTGAGCGCTCATGTGCTCAAGATGAAGGGCTATTTAGATTCTTTAGCCCGTCTCGGGTCGCCCATTTCACAGGAATTGGCGATTGATACCATCCTGGCTTCCTTGCCGGAGTCTTATGATCAGTTCATCTTGAATTACAACATGCAAGGGATGAACAAAACTGTTAGTGAGCTGCATGGGATGCTTAAGCTTACGGAACAGTCGGTCAAAAAGACTCCACCGGTACTTATGGTAAACAAGGGGAAGGCTCCTCTTGTAAAGGCCAAGGCTAAAACAAAGGCTAAAGCTAAGGCCAAGAAAGCCAAAGCTAAGAAGGCCAAGGTCCAGCCCAAGGCCCGTCCTGAGGATGTCTGTTTCGGGTGCAAGCAGACGGGACATTGGAAACGATCATGTCCAAAGCTTCAGGGAGAGCTAAAGAAGGCGCAGGGCGCGTCTTCATCAGGTATATATGTCATAGACATTAACCTTACTGTTTCAACATCTTGGGTATTGGATACTGGATGTGGTTCTCACATTTGTTGTAATGTGCAGGGACTTAGGAACAGAAGATCACTGGGATCAGGAGAAGTGGACTTGCGGGTCGGGAATGGGGCAAGGGTTGCAGCCATTGAGATCGGCGAGTACCAGCTTAAGATGCCTAGTGGATTAGTTTTGTTACTGGAACAATGTTATTTTGTACCTGCAATGTGCAGGAATATGATTTCTGTTTCAGTTTTGGATACTTCTGGATATGTATTTACTATTGGTAATGGTAATATGGTTATATCTAGAGAAGGCATATTTTATGGAAATGCTCTATTAAATAATGGCCTTTATATCCTGAATTTAAATGAAACTAATCAAGTCTATAACATAAATACTAAAAGGATTAAACCAAATGAACTTAATCCTGTGTACCTTTGGCACTGTCGTTTAGGCCACATAAACGAGAAACGCATAGCTAGACTCCACAAAGCTGGAATTCTAGGATCTTTTGACTTGGAGTCACTTGATATTTGTGAATCTTGTTTACGGGGTAAAATGACTAAAGCGCCTTTTAGCAAGAAAGCTGAAAGGGCTACTGGCTTATTAGACCTAATACATTCGGATGTATGTGGACCTATGAGCACTGCTGCCAGGGGTGGGTTTCTATACTTCGTCACCTTTACAGACGATTTCAGCAGATATGGCTATGTCTATCTGATGAAACACAAGTCTGAAACACTTGATCGGTTCAAGGAATTTAGGAACGAAGTACAGAACCAATTAGGCCGAAATATTAAAGCCCTTCGGTCTGACCGAGGTGGCGAGTATATGAGCCTAGAATTTGATTCATACTTGAGAGAGCATGGAATAGTTCCACAGCTCACTCCTCCAGGAACACCACAATGGAATGGGGTGTCCGAACGGAGGAATAGGACCCTGTTAGACATGGTCCGCTCAATGATGAGTCATGCCTCTCTCCCAACAAGTTTTTGGGGATATGCTATTGAGACAGCAGCTCTCATTTTGAATAATACTCCGACTAAGGTAGTAGAAAAGACCCCATTTGAGATATGGACGGGCAGGGCGCCCAATGTGTCTTTCCTACGGATTTGGGGTTGTTATGCCCATGTCAAGAAACTGACTGGGGGCAAACTAGAACCCAAAACTGACAAATGCCTGTTTGTGGGCTACCCTAGGGAAACCAAAGGGTATTACTTCTATAACCCCGCCGAGAACAAGGTGTTCGTGGCACGGAAAGGGGTCTTTCTTGAAAATGAGTTCATTTCCAAGAAAGATAGTGGGAGTAATGTTGAACTCAGGGAAGTTCAAAGCTCAGAAACTCCTGAAAAGGATAACTCGGAGACCAGGGTGGAGCTTCCACGGGAGGAAGCACCGGCCCAGGTCACACAAGGACCTAGAAGGTCTGGTAGGGATCGTCGGGAACCTGAGAGATATGGGTTTCTTGTTACCGATGATAACACTCTTTTTGTCTTCGACGAGGAAGAACCAAAAACCTACCAGGAGGCTATAGCTAGCCCACTATCCGCAAATTGGCAAAAGGCCATGGAGGCGGAAATGCAATCTATGTACGATAATCAGGTTTGGAATCTGGTTGATCCACCTCCGGGTGCTAAGGTAATAGGTTGCAAGTGGTGCTACAAGCTGAAGCCAGATAATACCTTCAAAGGGCGGCTAGTAGCGAAAGGTTTCAGGCAAGTCCATGGAATCGACTATGATGAAACTTTCTCACCAGTCGCTATGCTCAAATCCATTAGGATCCTGCTGGCCATAGCCGCTTGGTACGACTATGAGGTCTGGCAGATGGATGTCAAAACTGCTTTCCTGAACGGAAAGTTACTCGAGGATGTGTATATGACACAACCTGAGGGTTTTGTCGATCCAAAGTATCCTGAAAGGGTATGCAAGCTTCAAAGATCCATTTATGGATTAAAGCAAGCATCCCGAAGTTGGAATCTTCGATTCAATGAGGCTATAAAGGAATATGGCTTTATACAGAATCAAGATGAGCCTTGTGTGTACAAAAGGATTAGTGGGAGTATCGTAACATTCCTGGTTCTATATGTGGATGACATCCTTCTGATTGGAAGCGACATACCAACACTGCTTGGGGTAAAGCAGTGGTTGTGTAAGTGCTTCGCAATGAAGGACTTAGGCGAAGCCGAAACGATCCTAGGGATCAGGATCTACAGGGATAGACCTAATCGGCTTCTAGGCCTGAGTCAGACTAAGTACATAGACAAGGTTCTGAAAAGATTCAGCATGGACCAGGCTAAGAAAGGATTCTTGCCAATGGGTCACGGGCTGAAACTTAGTAAGAAGAACTGTCCTCAGACAAAACAGGACAGGGAGAAGATGAGTGAGATCCCATATGCTTCTGCTATTGGATCAATCATGTACTCTATGCTATGTACAAGACCTGATGTCGCCTTTGCACTAAGTATGACAAGCCGGTACCAGCAAGATCCTGGGGAGGATCACTGGAAAGCTGTCAAAGCAATCCTAAAGTACCTTAACCGGACAAAGGATAGCTTTTTAGTGTATGGTGGTCAGGAAGAGCTGTCAGTTACTGGGTACACTGATGCAAGCTTCCAGACCGACCAGGATGAATATAAGTCGCAGTCAGGGTACGTATTCATGCTTAATGGTGGTGCTATTAGTTGGAGAAGCTCCAAGCAACCGACCATTGCAGATTCTATCACGGAAGCTGAGTACATTGCAGCGTGTGATACAGCTAAGGAAGCTGTGTGGATAAAGAAGTTTATCATGGAACTGGGGATAGTATCATCTATCCAGGAACCGGTTGATATCTTCTGTGACAACAATGGGGCTGTTGCACAAGCTAAGGAGCCCCGGTCACACAGGAACTCAAAGCACGTACTCAGGAAGTTTCACCTCATCCGAGAAATTGTTGAGAGGGGTGACATTTCATTACGCAGAGTGGACACCGAGGAGAATGTCGCAGATCCTTTGACCAAGGTGCTGGCTCATTCCAAGCACGAGGGTCATATCAGATCTATAGGGATTAGGCCCATGCCTGGTTGGTACTAGTGCAAGTGGGAGATTGTTGGAAATGCCCTAGTCCCGAGGCATTAGTCCTTGTCTTTGTATCATACTTTTGTACATTTATATGAACTTCATGTATTATACAAGTTGTGTTATGAAATAAAGGCAACAATCTATTTACTATATGTCTTGTGCAATATTTTAAATAGAGTATCCATTGGACATATCCATATCCATGTTGTCAAGTGTGAGGCACTTGGCAGTAAGACTATGGATAGGGAAAACGATATGGCCATAAAGTCATCCGTAGTCTGTTCCAATCATGGGAATGAATGGAACTAAAGACTATCATTAGCCTGGTTGTATGGCGGTGTCTTACCGGTCATAGAACATGGAATGTCAACTAGGTTAATGGGTACATGTAAAAGGGTGCATGGTACTGGATTGATCCACTTAACGGGAATCTACATGGTATAGTATCACAACTGATTCTCGCGTAGTACTTGCATAAGTCCTTTGACCGGACCATATGATGGTGCTGCATGTGAAGTGGCACACTTCGGTGTACGCCTGACGGGCCTGTAAAAGGGTGCCAAGTATGGGTACGTTCGGGTGTGTCAGTGAGCATGGCAGTACTATGGATATGCAGAAGGGAATGTCACTCAGTATTTTACTGAGACGATATCACCGGCCTCTTGATGAATGTTACTGATTAGAGTGTGGCCACACCCAAACAAGATGAGATCTTGTTTGTGAGTATCAGTTCATTTGGGATCAAGTAATGTCCGGACACATATAGAGGGTGATCAACCATGCCTCTGTGTTGGACACCGATATCAGTGACATGGGACATACAAGTTCAACTACAGGGTTACGGTGACAGTTTGACTGCTATCTCCGTCTTAATTGGGGGCTACAGTGGCTTGCTAGAGCCCGCCTGTAGTCTGTGGGCCTTGGCCCACAGCCAACATAAAGACGGGCCCATTGGATCGTACACATTGAACGTCTGGACTTTAACTAGTCGGATTAAGTGTGTACTTGGTGTATACACGTCAAAAAGAGAGAGGTCTATTAATTATATTATATTGATCAATGGTATTGATCATAATATAATATGATTAATTTTATTTTGGCCATTACATAATTAATTCAATGAATTAATTGTGTGTATTTATTTCCTAGGTGGAAATATGTCTACATGTATAGGTTTACATGTATATCATCTTATGTATGTCTAATGCAATTCTTTGGTCCATTTGATATGTCAAATGTATTTTATTTTAAGTGTAGGTAACGTATTAGATGGTATAATATTGTTACATACATAATGGAAATAAAATTACATGTGAATTCAAATAAACCAAATTTTTACATATGGACTTGGGCATGGAAATTTGGATGCCCACATTTGGATGGTTTGGCCGAAATATTTGGGAGATTTTTTTTGCCTATTATGATGAGTCATATGGTGACTCATTAGGTGGATTAAATTAAGTAATTAATGGCTTTTATTAAGGTGGGTTTCTTCATTAATTGGTTTTTGTTTCTTCTTTGTTTTTTTTTGGAAAAAGTCATCATAAAAATAAAAAGAAGTTGAGAAAAAAAAAAAAAAAAAAGGCTATCCATCGTTGGAGTTAAAAAAAAATTTCTGGGCAGAAAATTGTATCTCCCTTAACTCTCTCTTATTGATTTTCCAAACCGCTAGCACGGGTTTCAGTCCGAGAGCCGTTCGTGTACGCATCGGTGGAGGAAATCTATCCTTGATTTCTGCAGTCTTCTTCTATCTCGTAAAGAGATATCTTGGTAAGACTTTATTCTCCTCCTTTGTGTTTGGTTTTTGATTTTCACTACTTAAGCTCCCGGGACCCGGATTCGAGGAAATCGACGCGTGTTTCCGCACTTTGTCGGTCGGTTTCCCGTGATGAATCCCATCAAGCATATATCCGAAATATACAAGAAAATTGTAGCCTAATTGAATAAAAGATAAAAACTCTCGTCCTCACTTTACAAGCACCTAAGATACATGAGGATCTAAAAAATTACAACCGCCTAATTTACACGGGATAATCTATTAATTACATAAAATTAATAAAAATAAATGCTGCAAAACGAATTGGTTAGCACAATTTATATTGCACACACAGATAGAACTCAAATAGGACAGAAATGGGAATTTAGGGAATGGGAACATGCATTTATGGGGTACCCGAGTCAACCCGACCGGTCGGACCGGTTAGACCTAGAAAACGGTTTTGAAACGCCATGTAATTTTTGTGCTGGAAAATCAATTTTTGGAAAACATTTGGCTCGGTTACATACAAATTTCCATTTTTGTGGGTCTGTTATCCCGGAACTCGAGGTTTCGTTCGTACAGGATTTCCTGATTTCAACATTCATCTAAGGTCCAAAAGCAGTAAACACACCAAAAACATTTGTGAAAACATTGTTTCGATTGTTCTCAATATTTCTGGGGATTTCGTAGGATTCGGGAGTCCGCTAATGCTGGACTATAGATCCGATTTGGATAAAATAGCCCCGAAACTCAGGAAATAAAACCCCGGATAAATTGAAAACCCCGATATCCGTACATACAGAAATCCAAAAACCAAAATATTACAACATATGGATAAATTTGGGCCAAAAATGATCACAACAGAATGCTTAAAATGGAAAACATACTATTTTCGGCTGATCGGGACAAACTAGAATCTATCCCTATAGCCGTGCGGCTCTATTCGGGCAATCCGATTCTGAAAGTTGTAAAATGAAGAAAACACATAGGAAAAACAATGCAAACAGGTTTAAGGCCTCTCAGAGTTTACCTTGATATTGTTTTAATGCTTTGAACGTCAAGAAACAGATTGAAGGCTTGAAATGTGCTTTGGAAACACAACCGGCTGAAAACGACGACGATCCGAAGTAAGCCGAAACGATCCCCAATCAATGAACAAAGGTTATGGGATTTGTTGTGAGTGTTTGGAGATTGATTTAAGGGCTTGGGTTCATTGTCTGGGTCTCCTCCTGAATTTGGTTTCTTTCTCTCCTTTTCTCAGCTTCTTTTTTTTTTCTCCCCACCTTTTCTTTTTCTTTCTCTCTTTCTCTCTTATTTCAATCAATCAATAAATGAGCCCATCTCTGATTTTCCGCCCCCCTTTTCCTCTGTCAACATTCCGGTCGTTTTCAAGTCCTATTCGAGTCTGTCTTTTTCCACAGGTAACAAAGGAACTCTCATCATAAAGGTCGGGAAAACCCGTGCTCACAAGCTGCCCCTCGAGGGACCAAAGTCGGCTCATGGTTGGCTGGGAAGCCTAGATCAATTTTGGTCTTGCGACTGGGAGTGCAGTGAGAAAGGAAAAGAAGGCATACCTGATGTCCTAGTGTGTCTAGGAATAGGCATAACATCCAGCTGGGGATGTCATCTTTGGTCCTATAATCAGCCCAAAGAGCATCCAATTCTCGAGATCAGCCCATGGGGGCATTTGGTTTTTTGAGGTTGGCCCAACAGGACGTTTGGTTTTTTAGGTCGGCCCAACGGGCATTTGGTTTTTGTAGTCGACCCAGGGGGCATTTGGTTTTTGAAGTCAGCCTAGGGGGCATTTGGTTCGTCAGCTCGACCCAAAAGCATTTGGTTTTTGTAGTGAAAAGGTTCAATGAAATGCATCATCTCTCCTATGTGGTGAAGAGGCAACACGATCTGTTACATTCTTTCTTCTTCAATAGACATTTCAACCTCTTCGTTCTTCCTCTTCCATATGACGAAGAGATTGAAATGGGTGTCCTTCCCTTCCTATGTGGTGAAAAGGTTGAACAAAATGCACTGTCCCTCCTATGTGGTGAAGAGGCAATACGAACTGGAACATTCTTCAATAGGCATTTCTTCCTCCTTCATGTGGCAAAGAGGTTGAAATGGGTGTTCTTCCTTTCCTATGTGGTGAAAAGGTTGAACAAAATTCACTGTCCCTCCCATGTGGTGAAGAGGCAACATGAACTGGAATTTGGGTCTTCAATAGGTATTTCTTCCTCTTTCATGTGGCAAAGAGGTTGAAATGGGTGTTCTTCCTTTCCTATGTGGTGAAAAGGTTGAACAAAATGCACTATCCCTCCTATGAGTTGAAGAGGCAGCACGAATTGGAACATTCTTTAATAGGCATTTCTTCCTCTTTCATGTGGCAAAGAGGTTGAAATGGGTGTTCTTCCTTTCTTACGTGGTGAAAAGGTTGAACAAAATACACTGTCCCTCCTATGTGGTGAAGAGGCAGCATGAACTGGAATTTGGGTCTTCAATAGGCATTTCTTCCTCTTTCATGTGGCAAAGAGGTTGAAATGGGTGTTCTTCCTTTCCTATGTGGTGAAAAGGTTGAACAAAATGCACTGTCCCTCCTATATGGTGAAGAGGTAGTACAAACTGGAATATGGGTCTTCAATAGGCATTTCTTCCTTTTTCATGCGGCAAAGAGGTTGAAATGGTGGAAACGTACCTGGAATCCATTGTTAGGGATGCCAGCCGTGGTTCCAAGTTGACTCACTGCGGTGGAGTGTGCTCGTGAAGAATGATACAAGAGTTGTTTTGCCCCCAGAACCTGTTAAAGGCAAGAAATACCTTTCTCGGAAAAAGTGAGAAAGGAAAAGGGAACATACGTGGCATTCATTGCTGGGTATGCCGGCCATGGTTCCAAGTCGACTTGCTGCGGTGGTGTGACAACCCTAACTTTTGCAAGCATGCAATGGCGGAAACATTACATAAAGTTTAGGTCATCATTTTCAAAACTTCCTTTTTATCTTTAAAATAACATAATCATAAATGAGTACTCGAAAATTTCCATTTCAAAAACAGTAATTTAACATAAATAGGTATTTCAAAAGGTAATATAACGGAGTAAAAAAAAAATAAATAAATAAATAAATCTTTGAACATCCATAACTACGAATAGATGATAAAATAACATGACGGAAACTCTCCACACAATCCCCGAGAACAGACATCAGGCATCTTCTATTCTGCACCGGCAAAATCTGAAAATATCAACAGCGCCACTTAGTGACGAGTAACTAATAAATCCCAAACATCAATTCAAAGTTCACATAGGAAGATGACAGATCATAAATTTCATATTACATTACTTAAGTATACTTCATCATGATTAATAGAAAGCAAATTTATCAATTTATACAAGCATGCATAATTCTCATAGTAACAATCATGTATCAGGGATCTTACCCTTATTTGTTAGCTGCATCACATACAACATATAAAGTTCAAGTTCAGCATATCACATAATTATCTATTTCAAATAATAGTACAAAACATTCCAAGTGGATAATCAATATCATCAAAATTCAGATTTCCAAGATAAGTCATGTACATACAAATACATACCAACATCCCAAATCAAAGTACTTCATCACAAACTTGACATCAACTCAATTATACCTTAACCTTTATTAATTTTGTGGTATACGCGTATAAATCATTTGTATTGACCTATACACCTATGTCCTTAGAGAGTTCGGCTCAGACGCTTCGGGAACCACAACGGGACTTACCCCCTTATCAATAAGAAAAGAGTACCACGAAGGGATTTACCTCAGAGTGCCAACGAAGGGACTTACCTCACAGAGTGCCAACGAAGGGACTTACCTCAAAAATAAAATAAATTAGAGTACCACGAAGGGATTTACCTCTCTGAGTGCCAACGAAGGGACTTACCTCGAAACAAAGGGCGCTGTCCTAGTGTCAACCAATCAAACATGGAAAACACTTAGCCAAACTAACCAAGACACCAGAGTATATGCCACTACAAACACCAATTTAATTATCATAATTATATCAATATTCAAAAGGTGCCTTTAACATAGGACTTATCCCAACCAATTCAATAACCATAAGGTGCCATTAAAATAGGACTTACCCCAAAACATAATCTGATACATCAATAAACACATGGTGCCATAAAAAAAATAGGACTTACCCCAAACTCGATTTCATAATTCCAACATGTATTAAATTTACCAAACCATATATGTAATTATTAGATTTCATGTCAAGAGTTCTAGCATAAATTCCTAGAATCAAATTATGCTTTGCACACATTAAAAAAATCAGTTCAAGGCCTAAGGTGAAAATTTCAGAATTCATAGTTCATGCCTCAACTTGCATATAATATTCCAGTAGGTTAGACTCAGAATTCAGCATGGCAATACAAAGGTAAATTTAGCCTTACATCTTAGGAACACACGCCAACTTAAATCATGCAATTCGGATTCCTATAGCAAAAGATATTAAGGAAACACTAAAAACATGCAATCTGTAAATTCACTTCAGATCACTGCACATAGTCTGACTTCAACAGACAAAACAGATGTGTTACTCACTGATTTAGCAAAAATAATATAAAGTAACATTGAACATCAGAATTTCAGGAATACATAGAATTTTGTTTCATGGCAAACGGAGCTACAGAGAGAAAATAAAGCCATAATCAACACAAACTGTACAAACTGAAATTCAGCAGTTCCAGGAAATCGGCATAGTGCACATAAGGCAGTTTCAACAGGGAATACGAGCACTTTACTCACAGAATTTGCCAAAATAGTATAAAACAACCTTGTACATTTATGTCTCAGGAAAACACAGAAAGTTGAATCATGCCAATCGGAGTTATATAACGAAAATAAAGCTAAAATTATCACAACCTGTACAATCTGAAATTCAGCAGTTCAAGAAAAATCGGCACAATGCACATAAGGCAGTTTCAATAGGGAATATGAGCACTTTACTCACGGAATTTTCCAAAATAATGTAAAACAACCTTGTACACCTATATCTCAGGAAAACACAGAAAGTTGAATTATGCCAATCGGAGTTATATAACGGAAGTTATGCCATAATTACCATAAACAGTCAATTCTGAAAATACAGCAGCTTACCAATTTCGACTCAATCACATGTATTTTCATATTTCTACCAATCTTTTAACCTAAAAGCAATTTCTTACACCAATATCATATACATTCATGTCTCAACAATAATTTCAGTAATAATACAACCTAGGATCAAAATCATCTACCATACATCCTATATAAATTTCGAACCAACATTTAGGGTTTAGTTGTTACCTCGATTGCAGTGAGATCGGTCACTAGAATAAAAACAGAAATTAGGAGAGGGTGCTCCTCGATTTAGGTCACGAACTTAATCCGATGATTCCCAAAGAGAAGAAACTTCAGAAAATTACAGAAAAGAACAAAGTTCTTAGCAAGTTTCTAAGGAGTTAAAAGATGGAATAAAACCGATTGGGATTCCTTACCTTCAGAAAGATGAATGATTTCCTCAACTGAGACAATGGAATTTCGGAATTCACAAGAATGATGCAAGGCTGGTTTAAGTGAAAGAGAGAGGAAGAGAAAGAACAAATTTCGGCTAGGGTTAGAGGAATTCTGAAATTTGTAGTGTTAAATAGGAAATAGAAGTTGATTTGATGGAGGAAAGGTAAGTGGGCGAGATTTGCTCCACTAAGTTGGTAGTTTCTGATTTGAATTGGTCAAACTAAATAAAAAGGGATATATGCAATAATAAATTTCGGATTTTATGTCTCCCAAACAAAAATATAAATCCTAAAAAAAAATAACCAAATTAAGCTAAGTTGGGTTCGAACTCTAGACCTCTAGTTATTAAACACATCTCTCTACCATTAGGCCAAAGCCTACTAATTGTTATAAGCATACAAAACATCGG
Organism: Euphorbia tirucalli; assembly: GCA_039660915.1. Classification (NCBI taxonomy): domain Eukaryota; kingdom Viridiplantae; phylum Streptophyta; class Magnoliopsida; order Malpighiales; family Euphorbiaceae; genus Euphorbia; species Euphorbia tirucalli. Next base: position 18,452,498 of record CM077634.1, on the reverse strand, counting down.
TTAAATGCAAAAATGCTCACTCATATGCACACATCACAACATAACTAAGTCAACTTATATCTGGGGCGTTACAATCCTCCCCACTAACAAAAAGTTTCGCCCTCGAAACTCAAGGACAAAAGAGTAAGCTAGGTTCTAACCTTGATTAGTTGCAAACAATTCCGGATATTTGGATCTCATGGTCTCTTCTAGCTCCCAAGTAGCCTCTTCAAACTTCTGGCTACGCCAAAGCACCTTTACCAAAGGCATCTCTTTTCTCCTGAGTTTGCGAACCTGACGGTCGAGGATCTGAACAGGCTTCTCCTCATATGTCAAATTGGGTTCCACCTCCACCGAATCCACAGCAATAACGTGAGAAGGGTCGCTCACATATCTTCGTAGCTGTGAAACATGGAATACATTATGAACTTTTGCCAATTCCGGTGGTAGAGCCAACCGATATGCAACTTCCCCAATCCTTTCAAGCACTTCATATGGACCAATATACTTGGGACTGAGCTTGCCTCTCTTGCCGAACCTCATCACTCCCTTCATAGGAGATACTTTCAGCAATACCTTGCTACCGACTTCGAAGGTAAGAGGTCTTCTCTTGAGATCTGCATAAGACTTCTGACGATCCTGGGCAGCCTTCATATTCGCCTGAATCACCTTCACCTTCTCAACTGTATCCCGAATCAATTCCGGACCCAACACCAATGTGTCACTAATGTCGTCCCAACATGTCGGACTACGACATTTCCTCCCATAGAGGGCTTCATACGGGGCCATACGGATACTAGCGTGATAGCTATTGTTATAGGAGAACTCTACCAAACTCAGACATTTCACCCAAGATTTCTGGAAGTCAAGAGCACATGACCGCAACATATCCTCTAAGGTTTGAATTGTCCTCTCCGTCTGTCCATCTGTAGCAGCATGGAAAGTTGTACTCAACTTCAACCTAGTGCCCAAAGCTTCTTGCAATGATGTCCAAAAATGTGACAAGAACCGTGGGTCACGATCTGACACAATCTCCCTAGGCACACCATGTAGCCTTATAATTTCACTCGCATATGCCTCAGCTAACTGCTCCATAGACCAGGTCTTCTTCATAGGAATAAACCGAGCCACCTTGGTCAAACGATCTATAATAACCCACACTGTGTCTAAACCATTAGCAACCTTTGGTAAACCTGACACAAAGTCCATAGAAACCGAGTCAAACTTCCATGCTGGAATAGCCAAGGGCTACAATAATCCTCCAGGCCTTTGATGCTCAATTTTCACCTTTTGACAAGTCAAGCATCGGGCCACAAACTCGGCTACCTCTTTCTTCATTCTAGGCCACCAAAACTGCATCTTCAAATCTTTGTATAATTTCGCACCTCCCGGATGCACAGAGTAGGGAGTGCAATGAGCTTCACTTAAGATCTGCTCTTTCAACATTGAATCATTAGGCACGCACCATCGGCCTTTAAATTTCATACTCCCATCTGCAAGAATTTCGAAATCTACAGCATTACCCTGCTCCTTCGCTGCACGAATCTTCTGAAGTACGGGATCACTCAACTGCTTCTCTTTCAATTCTACAAACAATACCGGTTCCACTCTGATTGCATTTAAACTCGCCCGAACCACTCCTCTCGGGACCACTTCAATTTCCAACTTGCTAAACTCCTTGCAAAGATCAATAGGAAGTCTTTTCATGAAGTTCACCGAATGGATGCTCTTTCTGCTCAATGCATCTGCGACTCTGTTTGCCTTTCCTTCTTTATACTCCAAGGTTAAGTCATAATCCTTGATAAGCTCTAACCAACGTCTCTGTCGCATGTTTAGTTCTTTCTGGGTGAAAATATATTTGAGGCTCTTATGATCGGTGTATATCTTGCACGGCACACCATACAAGTAATGGCGCCAAATTTTAAGAGCAAACACCACCGCAGCTAACTCCAAATCGTGAGTCGGGTAGTTCCTTTCATGAACCCTCAATTGCCTTGAAGCATAGGCAATCACTTTTCCCAACTGCATAAGTACACACCCAAGTCCGTACTTGGAAGCATCACTGAACACTTCATACTCTACTCCGTCAGTCGGCAATGCAAGAACTGGGGCTGAAGTAAGTCTCTCTTTTAATATCTGGAACGCTTCTTCACATTCTGCAGTCCATTGAAACCTACAGTCCTTCTTCATCAACTGAGTCAAAGGTCGTGCAATAATTGAAAAGTTGTGCACAAACCTTCTGTAGTATCCAGCAAGACCAAGAAAACTTCTTACTTCGGTCACATTAGTAGGACTGGACCATTCAAGAACGGCTTTAATCTTCGCCGGGTCCACCTTCACACCTTCTTTGGTAATCACATGGCCTAAAAAAGCCACCTCTCCAAGCCAAAACTCACGCTTAGAGAACTTGGCGTACCACTTCTGCTCTCTTAATACTTTCAACACCATTTTGAGATGCTTAGCATGCTCCTCTTCATTCTTCGAATATACTAAGATATCATCAATGAATACCACAACACACACATCAAGGAGCTCGTGGAAGGTTCGGTTCATCTGATCCATAAACACTGCTGGTGCGTTAGTGAGACCGAAGGGCATTACTTCGAATTCATAGTGCCCATACCTTGTCCGGAAGGCAGTCTTCTGAATGTCGTCTTCTTTTACCGGAATCTGATGATAGCCGGATCTCAGATCGATCTTAGAGAACACACGCCAACTTAAATCATGCAATTCGGATTCCTATAGCAAAAGATATTAAGGAAACACTAAAAACATGCAATCTGTAAATTCACTTCAGATCACTGCACATAGTCTGAGTTCAACAGACAAAACAGATGTGTTACTCACTGTTTTAGCAAAAATAATATAAAGCAACATTGAACATCAGAATTTCAGGAATACATAGAATTTTGTTTCATGGCAAACGGAGCTACAGAGAGAAAATAAAGCCATAATCAACACAAACTGTACAAACTGAAATTCAGCAGTTCCAGGAAATCGGCACAGTGCACATAAGGCAGTTTCAACAGGGAATACGAGCACTTTACTCACAGAATTTGCCAAAATAGTATAAAACAACCTTGTACATTTATGTCTCAGGAAAACACAGAAAGTTGAATCATGCCAATCGGAGTTATATAACGAAAATAAAGCTAAAATTATCACAACCTGTACAATCTGAAATTCAGCAGTTCAAGAAAAATCGGCACAATGCACATAAGGCAGTTTCAATAGGGAATATGAGCACTTTACTCACGGAATTTTCCAAAATAATGTAAAACAACCTTGTACACCTATATCTCAGGAAAACATAGAAAGTTGAATTATGCCAATCGGAGTTATATAACGGAAGTTATGCCATAATTACCATAAACAGTCAATTCTGAAAATACAGCAGCTTACCAATTTCGACTCAATCACATGTATTTTCATATTTCTACCAATCTTTTAACCTAAAAGCAATTTCTTACACCAATATCATATACATTCATGTCTCAACAATAATTTCAGTAATAATACAACCTAGGATCAAAATCATCTACCATACATCCTATATAAATTTCGAACCAACATTTAGGGTTTAGTTGTTACCTCGATTGCAGTGAGATCGGTCACTAGAATAAAAACAGAAATTAGGAGAGGGTGCTCCTCGATTTAGGTCACGAACTTAATCCGATGATTCCCAAAGAGAAGAAACTTCAGAAAATTACAGAAAAGAACAAAGTTCTTAGCAAGTTTCTAAGGAGTTAAAAGATGGAATAAAACCGATTGGGATTCCTTACCTTCAGAAAGATGAATGATTTCCTCAACTGAGACAATGGAATTTCGGAATTCACAAGAATGATGCAAGGCTGGTTTAAGTGAAAGAGAGAGGAAGAGAAAGAACAAATTTCGGCTAGGGTTAGAGGAATTCTGAAATTTGTAGTGTTAAATAGGAAATAGAAGTTGATTTGATGGAGGAAAGGTAAGTGGGCGAGATTTGCTCCACTAAGTTGGTAGTTTCTGATTTGAATTGGTCAAACTAAATAAAAAGGGATATATGCAATAATAAATTTCGGATTTTATGTCTCCCAAACAAAAATATAAATCCTAAAAAAAAATAACCAAATTAAGCTAAGTTGGGTTCGAACTCTAGACCTCTAGTTATTAAACACATCTCTCTACCATTAGGCCAAAGCCTACTAATTGTTATAAGCATACAAAACATCGGTTAAATGCAAAAATGCTCACTCATATGCACACATCACAACATAACTAAGTCAACTTATATCTGGGGCGTTACAGGTGGAGTGTGCTCGTGAAGAATTATAAGAGAGTTGTTTTGCCCCCAAAACCTGTTAAAGGCAAGAAATACACGTCTCAGAAGGAGTGAGAAAGGAAAAGGAAATGTACCTGGCATCCGTTGTTGGGTATGCCGCCGTGGTTCCAAGTCGACTCGCTGCGGTGGAGTGTGCCCAGAATTATATGAGAGTTGTTTTGCCCCTAGAACCTGTTAAAGGCAAGAAATACACCTCTCGGAAGGAGTGAAAAAGGAAAAGGAAACGTACCTGGAATCCGTTGCTGGGTATGCCGGCCGTGGTTCCAAGTCGATTCGCTGCGGTGGAGTGTGCCCGTGAAGAATTATACAAGAGTTGTTTTGCCCCCAGAACCTGTTAAAGGCAAGAAATACCCTTCTCGGGATTATATTGGCTTGAACAAAAACTCTGATAATTGGAGAATTTTCATACATGAGATTTGGAGTCATAGGGCGCTGATTTGCATGCTATGACTTTGAGGGTGCCCCTGGATTAAATCATTTCCGCTTTGGGAGGGATCGCAACTCGAGACGACCCAATGATGATGATGAGTGCCTCAACAAAATTATATGCAAGAGTGCATATTTATTCTTTGATCGATAATTTTGGAAACAAAAATTTTTGCCCCTTCGATCAAGAATAAATGCGGCTGATTTGTTCAGATGCATGTATGCTTGCACGCATGTATGATTCGAGTATATGCATGTATGCGACATGATGTTTATGCTATGACATGATGTCTGGTATTTGTGCTAAGTTGGGGAAGGGACTTGTGACTTCCAATGATCTTTTGTAGGGATTGCCTTAGTCGGGGACCCTACCAAGGATCTGCTAGGGATCTTAACTCAGTGGGAATCGTCTTAGTTGGGGACTCTACTAGGGAAACTCTGACCTATTTAACCCTACTAGAGATCTGTTGGAGACCCTGCCTTAGTGGGGATCATCCTAGCTGGGGACTCTGTTAGGGATTTTGATGGAGACTCTGTGGGGAATCTTGGCCCATTTAAGTCTTGTAAGAAGTTGTTCGTACTGGGGATTCTGTTTACCCTAAATGTCATTTGTTCCGTCTACCCAATTGAGATCGACGGATATTTTCTCCCAGGCTTGGGTGTTGTCGATCTTTTCCATTCTAGTATTCTTCAAACCAGTCTGATCAATTGCGCAAGCGGGTTTGGTACATCGACACTATAGACTTATTGCCCACTTTGTCAAAGGATGGCCTATTTGTCTGAGCAGGGGAAATGAGAATTAGACCTTGAATACTATATTGCATTCCACTGGAGACCCTACTAGGGACGGCCTTGCTGGGGACGATGCACCTGGGTTAGGAGTTCCTATCTGTGACAGTAATTTCATTGGAGTCGTCGTGGGTTTGGATGCAATGCCCTACTAATGGGTGTTTACATGCAATGGCACGCTGTATGCAATATGAACATCTAAGAGGAAAATCAAACATGCTTAATATCATTATGATGACACCAAAATGAATGTGATAGGGAAATCAAAAGTGACTTTGAATTTGAACATCACTCTCTTCCTGTTACCAACACGTCCTTTTCGGTTTTCCGTGTCGAGAGTTCTCTCCTGGGGATTTTTTTATGTTTTTTTTTAATTGAAAATTATGTACGAGCACTCCAGCCAAGTAGATTTCTTCACACTGGCTTGTCTTAGGATTGGAAAGCATGCCTCAGCATGTTCACCAAGGGTTGTGAGAGCATTGTTCTTGATGATGCCCAGTGACTTGGCTTTTACCTGCCCCTAGCATTAGAGGTTTGCGTTCGAGTGTTTAGCTGTAAACACTTCCCCATGGTAGAACACGATGTAAGGTCATGCGGGGCTATGAGTGGTTTACCCAGTCGGGTGTCTCCAATCCTGGCAATAGACGTAGGCCACCTTCTTGGGTAAACCGGGCTAATCAGTGTATTTGAGGGGTTGAGAAGAAGAAAATGTCATGATATGCAAGGTATGAATAAATATGGCATTTATAAATCGATAAATGAATATAAGCGAGGTATATTCAATAGTTGCCTAAGTTCCTTAAGTTTTTATGAAAACTTTTAGAATCTCCAACAACTGTGAGCGGATGACCTTTTTAATAGACGGGACGTGGTGAAGCGAGCTGGGGGTTTTTGAAAACGGGTTTCGTGATGTTCTTGGGAAAAAAAGGATTTTGTTTAGCTTGCTTTAGGAAAAATCGTTTATTTGTTTTGAAATTCGTTTTGTAGAAAACATTTTCCCGATTTATTACTTAAAGACCTCGAAACCTAAATATCGAGATCAGTGACAGAGTCGTCACCCGGATCAGCTCATCCGGGAAATTCCGGTAGAGCTCCCTACCGAGCGCAGACTGCTGTACCTAATCCAGAGATTCTGGATGTGGCAACTTACCTACTTAACCTCAAGCTTTTATTCGTTTATTATTTTTGAAACCATATTTATTCAATTTATTATCTTTTTCCTACCCAATTTCGTTTAACTTACTAGCCCGTGCTCAAGCAAATGACATAAATAAGTTGCAGAAAAATAAAGCATACATCCGAAATATACAAGAAAATAGTAGAGGCTGATTATACAACCCAATCAAATAAAAGATAAAAACCCTGTTGGGATTTGTCACTGGAAATCACCCGATAAAAGCGGAAGAACGCGGTGATTTACTCAAATCCGTGCCCAGGAGCAATTGAAATGGAAATTGTAAAACTTAAAATTAACCAACAAGAGATTGATCTCGTACCCAGATTATCTCTACAAGAGATGGATGCAGACTACAGGAATCAAGGTAGAATCCCTTCTCGTTCACGTACACGAACGCCTTTCAAACAAAACCCATGCTAGCGTCGGAAAATCACGAACTTTGGAGAGGGAGGGGATAAGAATTTCGGCTAGCCTTGCTTATGTATCTCATGGCCGAAATACCTAGGGTTGTTTTAACCCTAGGTGGCTGAAATTCTCCTTGAGAATTTCGGCCCAATTGGCTCACCTTGTGTGGGCTTTCCTTCTTTCATTTTTTTTAGGCACAAATCTATTTTAATTCTTATGGTTTAAATTAATTTCAAGCCCAACTTTAATTTTAACATGCATATGATATATTACACCATGTAACATATTATTTACATTTAATTAAAATTGGTTTGACTAATTAATTTAATCCATGAAATTAAAACTAGATCTTCGCAAAATAAATTCATACGGAAACCTATACATATGAATATTTCCACCTAGGAAATAATCTCATAAATTAATCGAATTAATTATGAGAAAGCCAATCAAATATTAATCTTATTATTATGATCAATCCAATTGATTTTTATAATATAATTAATATAATCCTCTCTCCAGAGTGTATACTCCAAGTATACAGGTGATTCCTTAAGTCTGTGTTCAGTCGCTCAGTGTGTACGATCCCTTGGGCCAATCATTATGTTGGCAGTGGGCCTGTGGCCCACAGACTACAGTTGGGCTCTAGCAAGCCACTACAACCCCTAATTAAGATGGACATGGCAATTCAACTGTAATCATAACCCTATAGTTTGAACTTGTATATCCCATGTCATTGATATTGGTGTCCAACACAGAGGCATGGATCGATCACCCTCTTTTGTGTCCGGACATTTACTTGATCCTGAATGTACTGATACTCACAAACAAGTTCCAACTTGTTTGGGTGTGGCCACACGCTTATCAGTCACATTCATCAAGAGGCCGGTGATATCTTCTTAGTGGACTACTGAGTGACAAATCCCTTCTTCATATCCATAGCATTGCCATGCTAAGTGACATACCCGAAAGTACCCATACTTGGCACCCTATTACAGGCCCATTAGGCGTACCTCTAAGTATACGACCTCACATGCAATACCATCATATGGTCAGGTCAAAGGATCCATACAAGTACTACACGAGAATCACTTGTGATACTATACCATGTGGATTTCTCGTTTAGTGGATCTATCCAGTACCATGCCCTTTTTACATGTACCTATTAACTGGGTTGACATCCCATGTCCAATGACTGGTAAGACACCGCCATACAACCAGGTTAATGATAGCCTCTAGTTCCATTCATTCCCATGACTGGAACAGGCTACGGATTTCTTTATGGTCATATCGTTTACCCTATCCATGGTCTTACTGCCAAGTGCATGACACTTGTCATCGTGGATATGGATATGTCCATTGGATTCTTCATTTAAGATATTGCACAAGATATATATAATAAATGAATTAATGCCTTTATTAATAACACAAAATGAGTATAATACATAAATCCAATAAATGTATAATACAATTACAAGGTCCAATGCCTCGGGACTATGGCATATCCAACAAACCCTCGTCCTCACTTTACAAGCGCCTAAGGTACACGAGAATCTAAAAAATTACAACTGCCTAATTTACACAGGATAATCTATTAATTACATAAAAATAATAAAAATAAATGTTGCAAAACGAATTGGTTAGCACAATTTATATTGCACACACAGATAGGACTCAAATAGGATAGAAATGGGAATTTAGGGAACGGGGGCATGCATTGAGGGGGTAACTAAGTCGACCCGACCAGTCAGACTAGTTAGACCTGGAAAACGGTTTTGAAACGCCTTGTAATTTTTGTGCTGGAAAATCAATTTTTGGAAAACATTTGGCTCGATTACATGCAAATTTCCATTTTTGTAAAACACTTTACCAGATCTGGCTTGCTGTGTGCGACAACCTGTACATGGATTTATATGTAATGGCATGACGCATGCATATTGAACATCAAAACATAATATGAAACATCTATGACATAATGAATGTGAATGCATTAGGAAAATCCAACTTGTGACTCTGGTTTGATCTATGCCCCTTCATGCTACCAATATGTCATTTCGGTTTTCCATATCGGAGGGATTTTTTTTTGTCAAACCGCCTGGGTATATAGCCAAACACCGAATGGAGTCGCCATTGTGAGTAGACAACCCATGATGGAGTCAATTAACCACTAAATTCTCCAAGGGTCTGGAACTGTATTCATGTTCTCAATTCACCCAAGATTCCAGTTCATGCACAGTATTCGAAGGTGGGTATCTTTTAGTCCTTCAAGGTGTGGCCTGATTCAGAATGACTTGAGTTAATTTCAGTTTCCCTATGTCTACCAACCATAATAGCTCTGTAGCAAAACACACCATCTTTAGGAGGTGAAAGAACCACTAATAAGTAGTCACTTCTATTGCAGTTGAAGACTGAGTTCTTAAAATGGTTGGTAAATGCAACTTTCCCCTGAATATTGGCACGGTAGGCTTTACAAGTCTTCCTGTTGACAGGAACATCCCGGCCATGATTATTGAAAGCTTTGTAAAACCTAGTTGCTCCAACATTGTCGGTGAAGTTCATAGATGCACAATCGGAATTTCCCCTAGTCTTGAAACCCACAGGCAAATAGAGGGAATTATGAGCAGACTTCCCTTTGGGCTTATTCTTATTTTCCCTCAGACAACACTTGACCAGAATCTGCAGCAGATTATGTCTCTGAAACTGATTTGGTAGATTTTTGATCATCATGCTTGTTTTTTCCACCGAAGTTAACTCCAATCTGCTTCTTACTTTAGACAGGGGAAAGAATCCCACCACCCGCCATAAGCAGGGACTCATAGGGTCAGGTGACAGTCATCTACTCTCCTTGTCACATTTTGCTCAACAGAACCCCTTGTACCATCCCTTGTTGGGTTGAATGTTACTGTTGAGTAATCATCCCTTTCACACTTAAATATTGACTCTCAAAGTGCCTCACCAGTTCCTCTTTTCACCGAAGCCTAGTATAGGCTATAGTGCGGACTTTGCTGGATAAGAACAGTGGTCATCTCTTATTGTGAACTGCTCACTGAAGTTGGCATGCGGCTTTTGGGTTTGTGAAATATACAAATGCATACCTTTTGTTCACTTTGTCTTTGAAAACAAAAGGAAAGCATAAGAAATCAAAGGTTGACACTGATTTCTCATTGTTACTCTCATTCTCTTTCATGCAGTTGTAAGCGCCGGAATTTCCCTAACAAAAAGATAGATAGTCGTACGACTGTACTTACAGTCATGTGACTGTAATTTAAAAATTACAGTCGTACGACTGTAATGTCAGGGCAGTTGCAGGAGCCCATACCTCTGTAGTAGAAAATGGAGGAGAGAGGGAGGAGCATTAATGGCTCCGTTCTTGCAGCAAGGAACCTCAGAAAAAAAGCAGAGATAAAAAGAAGAAAAGGAGAGGAGAGAGACCAACTGGAATTCTGGTGAAAGAATTAGAGAGAGAAAGGAGAAAAGAGAGAAGGAAAAGGAAAAGGAAGAAAACCCAAAAAACCACAAATCCTTCTTTTCCTCTTATATTTTCTTTAATTCTTAAAATTAAGATTAAAACTTGCTAGAAATCCTTAGGTTAATCACCTAACACTCCAAGCAAATCAAAATCTCAGACTTAAATCATCAGAATCCCAAGCATTTTGGATTTTTGGACACAAAGCTCTCAACCCCAATTAAAGAGGAAAAACACAAATTCGTGTGAATTAGAGAGACGGCAGGGGTCAAATCGACTTGGATAAGCTTCTAAAAAGGTAGGCACACCTTTTCCTTTCACTTTTTCTTGCTTTCTGGGTGATTAAAGTGTATTTTCATGCATTTTTCTGTGTTTTCGCGCTTCTACTCCTGGAAATCAAGAACAGTCGTACGACTGTTCTTGAATTTTATGAACAGTCGTACGACTGTATATACAGTCATACGAGTGTGCTTGATTTCCAGGTTGTTTTTCTTTCATTTCGATTCAAATAAAATTTTGGTGAAATCCTGAGTCTGGAGTGTTTACAGTCGCACGACTGTAATTTACAGTCGTACGACTGTACCCTTTCCAGAACCAGAATTTCCCTTTTATCCTCAAAAATTTCCAAAAATCCATAAAAACTCAGAAATCCCCAAAAATCATCAAAATGAATTTTGTTGTGTGCATCCACGACCATAGATTCAATTTCCAGTAAAATTGCATTTAAAACAATGCCACGACGGAGATTCGATTCTCCCGAAAACCAACCCACCTCATATGTAAAAAAATGCATGTAAATCGGAAAAACTGTTTTCAAAATGATTTTCCCCACAAAACCAAAAATACAGGGATGTTTCAAAATGTTTTCCAGGTTTAACCGGGCCGGCTGGCCGAGCCAACCTCGTTATCCCCTAAATGTATGCCTCCAATTCTTAATTTTCCAATTCTGTCATGTCTGAGTCCAACTTATGGCGTGCTATATATTATACTAATCTTTGTTTTGTAGCTTTCACTTTTATTTTTATTTTTATTTTATATGTATTTAATAGAATTAATCGTGTATCCTAGGCGATTGTATTTTTATAGATAAATCGTGTATTTCAGGCGCTTGTAAAGTGAGTTCGAGAGTTTTTATCTTTTATTCGATCGGGTTGTAATAATTTAATCTTTTACTATTTTACCTTAACCTGTATGCGCGCTGTATGTCTATTATTTCAATATTGAAATACCATCTTTGAACATTGACCAATATTTATTTTAATTAGACACGAAATAAGAGACTTGTCCGGACCTGAATCTCTGGATAGTGTAGCGGCCGTTCGTCCGGTTCAGCTACATTATAAATTTCCCGGTTAAGCTGAGCCGGGTAGCGACTCTACAATATTCATCAAGACTTAGGTCTCGGTTCTTTTAAGAATTAATTCCATTTATTTTCCAAACCGATTTTCCATTCATAAAAACCCCACGCGGGGAGGGGTCCGCCCGAGATCGAGGCACCCCTTCCGACAGGGAGTCTAGCGTTCCGTCGAAAACGTCGTCCGTTCACAGTGGCGACTCTGCTGGGGATTTCTTAAAAACTTAAGAGGATTTGACAAGCCCTAAAAAGTGTCTAATTAAAATAAGGTGGATGATTCTCGATTGGTATTTCATTTTGCATTTTTAGCTACACATTCTTGCATTACAATTAAGTATCCATTATAGCCCAGTGGATTGTTGAAGTGTCACCTTTGTTCCTCATGGTCTTAGGGGCACGGATACGAAACACCACCCATAGTCTAGTACGAACCCCTTCGTTCGGACCCTTGAGTGGGGAGATGTGAGGAGTATATTTAGCTGTGGGAACCTTGATTTTTAACCCGACTTAGACCGAACTCATATAGGCAACCCTAGTTGGATTCCCTTAGGATACCAGAATAAATCGTGTGTAAATAAAATAAAATCATGCCTTCATCATCCTCGGTTGGTGATCGAAGTGAACCCCACCTAGGACTCGGTTAGAATTTTTGAGACCGACCACGTTGGAGAAATAAGGTTGGAAGAATTCGCTTCGTGTGCTACATGTTACACGCTTCTCGACATTTCACGACATACCATAATCACCATTTTTTCATACACGATCAACATTTTCCATACATAAAACATTTTGTGTGAATACTAACCCATATTTTTATGCAGCCATGTGCATTTTATTTTCGTGTGCAATCATTAAATCATCCGTTTGCCATTCATACCAACCCTTTCTTTTTCAGCCATAACATTAAATTTGTGTGATTAGCATTTTTCATATAGCATACATAACATCATTACGTATGTCATGCATCATAACCACGTTTTTGTGTAGCCATTTGCATTTTGTGTGTCACAAGCATTCACGACATATCACCTAAATTAAATTAAGGGCATTCCAAGGACGCCCACCACGATCATATCATTCCATCATATATCGAGTATCCCAAAATACCCATGTTTTGCTAATGCACCGGATTGCATTCGGCCATTCCACCAAATCATTTCATTCAATAGAGACCATAATGGTCCTAGGTATATTTCCGTGTGATAATCCACACGATGCATTTCATGCCATCATATCCATACATCACAAACATCATACAACACTGTGATCCACATCGGGTTACTTCATGACATTACTACATTATTTAAGGTGCTCTCCGAGTGTCGGATTAGTACGCATGTAGGGGCATTTCATAACATCCCAAATCACGCAAGGTGTTCCCCAAACACTGAGCTTTTGTCCGTGTCCCCATCACACGTGACTCTCTCATAACATCATTTCACATGCTCAAAAGCATCACAACTCTGTCCATGGACCGGTCCCATGTGACCATTTCATATCATCTCATAGACCTACAAAGCGTCAAACTCCATCCGTGTGTCAATACATACGCGACCATTTCACGAAATTCATTAGGTGCCCCAAAAGCACTGAACTTTTATCCTTGTGGTGATCCGCACGTGGCATTTTTGCATAGCATTGGGTACACTTGGAATGTCCAAAATAAAAAAAAAAGAAATGAATAAAAAAGGTCACATTCATCATCATCCACATTCATAAAGCATCATCCAAGCATTGTCATTCATACCATCCAACCATGCACTTTTTAACAGTCTTTATGTGCATTAAAGCAGAATAAACTGGGGCGTCCTAGAGCTAGAGCCCAGGCTGCAAGAGCACGTGAGAGTGAAAGATCAGTCGAATCAAGCAGTGCAACAAAGTCCGGAGAAGAAGTAGCAATGGCAGATCAAACGCCAAACATTGCTAGTGTTCTGAAGGATTTCTTCCGATCCCAAAACTTCCGGGGTATGCTAAAGGAAGAACTGAGGGCTGTTGTTAGGGAAAGTGGTGAAGCTGGTAATGGTGGAACTGGTAAAGAAAAAGAAGGGAGACCTCTCAACATGGGGCTGATGCTTCGACCAGTATAGAAAAACTGCAGGAAATCGAGGCAGCAATGGAACAGAAAATGAAGGCCAAATACTCTGAGCTGGATGAGATGCTAGCTGAGCTGAAAAAAGGAGCCAACATCAGTATGGGTTCCAAACAGGGCGTCAATATGGATGCCATGATAAACAAAGGCATCGAGACATTCCCCGTGGGGTTCCAAGTCCCTAAAATTCCTTCTTACAAAAGGCTCGGATCACCAGAAGCTCACATCAACCTCTATACCCCGTATAATGCTGACCACGGGTGCTACCAAATAGCAGTTGGTCAACTTTTTCCCAACAACACTAGAAGAAGGAGCTTTGAACTGGTACAACTCTCTGACAGAGGAAGTACAGTCGGATTGGGGAACACTGTCAGTGGCCTTCATCAAATACTGTAGCTTCAACATAAAGATCTAAGTGAAGCTATATGACTTGGAAAGGGTTAAGCAAAAGCTCAATGAACCCTTTGATGAGTATTATCAAAGGTGGATGAACAAGATGATCCTGCTGAAGAATCACCCCGATGAAGATAAGCTGATTCAGAAACTGATTGAAGGCAGCAGGGATGTCTACAGAGACAACGTGAAATTCCATGCTTTCAATGAACTCAGCGAGGTCTACAGCATGGCCATGAAGGTTGAGAGGGATGAAGAAGAAAAAGGGGCCAGTCAAAAGGGTAGCAGAAGCTTCAAGCACGGTCTGGGGTATCGATCGATAACTGCCATCGGATCAGGCAGTGGATCTGGTTTCAGCTTTACAAACAAGAGTGACCAATCCCCAGAGGATAAGCCAACTGAAGTTGCTGTGGTGTCTCACCAACAAGGAGATCAAGCTGGAGATTCGCAAAATCGAGGCCTATCCCTGTGGACCCTTTCTTTGGCTAAGATTTTTGCGAAATGCAGGAATGGTGGCCTCTTGAGTTCTCTAAAGCCGTTTGAGAAGCCGGCTGAGATAGATAAAGGCAAATTCTGCTCCTATCATGTGATAGTGGGGCATCACACGAATGACTGCAAGCAACTACTCAGGGCTATTCGTCAACTGATCACGGATGGGAAAATCATGGAGCCACCTTTGAAGCCCAGTGTGCAGACCAATCCTTTGCCCAGCTTTGACTAGTCCAATAGAAAGGGGCGATGCAGCAGCAAAAGAAGACCCTCCGCATGTGGAGGATGTTAATTATTTTGATGTGTCTGTTTTTATTTTCTATCTTGTTTTGTGAACAATGCGGCCTACAAGGTGTTTAATGTTATCTAATTTGATTTCAATTATTTGTGTGATATTTTCATGAATGGAACACTGTGCATGCATACAAACATTCATTCAATGTCTTTAGCATACATGACACATCATTTCTTGAAATGAACCTAAGGACAGATAAGCAACCAAAATGATATCCGTCCTGAAAGACCTCACGATTGATAAGAGAAAGAAAAATTGCAAAATGCCTAAAAGCATGGAAGACCTTCACCTAGTCCTATGACGGCACGCGTCGACAAAGGATCGCAAGATGCAGAATTACAAAGAATCCAAAGGACAAGTCCAACCAAGCGGAACTTCTGTAGCAAAAAAAAAACATGGTTTCAAATTCTAAAATAAGAATACACATCTATATCATATTATGTTTTGCACCATGGCATCCCCGATAATAGAACGCAAGTTCTAGGACAACAGTATAATTATTCCAGAGTAAAGGAGAAAGGCATCATGCATCGCCTCCATACCACCCATAAGCCAGCAGGATGGTTCAAGCAGCTAACAAGCGCATCAAAAACCGTAGCCATCAACCTACAGGATCGAACCAGTCCTACAGAGAAAGACAGAGACCAAGTCATCAACCCTTTTTTAATTGGGACAGGCTCAGGTTTCCACATAAAAAAAAGAGTCCGATGGATTGAAAATCATGAAAACAATCCATGCAAAAGTTAGGATGGTGAGGTGAGCACCACTGGCAGGAAAATCCGCAAGGACCAGTTGATGGCAGTCATGGGTTCAGTCGAGACGGATACCATACTCATCTTGTCCTTAATTTCATTTCATATATAATGTGCATTATGTTTAAGCATTATCGATGAATGAATGGATGAATGCCTTGCCCCGTTCATTTAAATATCCTAAGTTTGCTTGAAATTGAATTCACATCGTGCATCATATATGGCTATACGCTTGTGAGCTTCAGTAACAACGGTGGAGCAACCAAATCCTACAAGACTTCCCACAAACATCTCATCCTCAAAGGGTGTACGGAATCGGAAGTCTTCCTCTAATTCCACGATAAAAAAAAAAGACGCTCGCTGAGGTGAAAACCGAAGAGGAGCCTCGGGCAAAAATTAAAGCAGCCCACTAAGCTAAAAACCCGTATTGGGCAGTTGAGGCAAAAGTTAGGGCATATGAAAGCTCGCTAAGGTGAAAATCGAAAAGGCGCCTTAGGCAAAGGTTAGAGCAGCTCACTGAGTTGAAAACTCGCTTTGGGCGGCTGAGGCAAAATTTAGAGCACTTCCAAATTCATGAAGCCTAGGGGCAGAGAAGATAAAACCTCTCCGTCGATCCCCCGGCAGGAATATTTCATTAATCCCCAATAAGATCCTCTACATTGTTTCTCAACGACATCGCTACCAAGAACATCATCACTTTCTCTCCAACAGTCATCATATTTCCGTATTAGCCATCATATATCCTTGGCAGGATCGCAAGAATTACATTGCACCTGAAATTTTGCTTCTCCAGCTATGGATGATCAATCACACAACATATCTTCCCCAGAAAGAACCTAGAGTGTCAAGATTGGCATGAAATGCATTTTCTAAAGTTCATTTGCACATGCACACATTGAAATATATACATGCATTCAAATCATACATGTATACATACACATACATGTCACAACCAACCCAAGCACAGGTATCCACCATTATCATCAGGCTATTCCGAACCAAGATCGCTCTCAAAGCAGAGATGGCACAACGCTGGGGCATCCATTGGACCTTAAACGTTAGTGTAAATCCAAAATCTCAACACATCAAGTCTCCAAAGAGCGGAACAATCAAGCCGTATTTATCCTTGATCGAAGGGGTAAAAATTTTTACTTCCAAAATTATCGATCAAGGGATAAATACTCATACTCAAGCCAACATCAAAGTTATCATTCCTAAAGCTATCTTTTTTCATTCAAGCCAGATTTCAAACCCTTGAACTCCATTACGTTCAAGCATGGTTACAGATCCTTGAACCCCTTTTCTTCATTCAAGCCAGATTTCAAACCTTTGAACTCCATTGCGTTCAAGCATGGTTACAGATCCTTGAACCTATTTCTTCATTCAAGCTAGATGTCAAACCCTTGAACTCCATTACGTTGAAGCATGGTTGCAAATCCTTGAACCCCTTTTTTTCATTCAAGCCAGATTTTGAGCCCTTGAACTCCATTACGTTCAAGTATGGTTACAGATCCTTGAACCCATTTCTTCATTCAAGCTAGATGTCAAACCCTTGAACTCCATTACGTTCAAGCATGGTTGCAAATCCTTGAACCCCTTTTTTCATTCAAGCTAGATTTTGAACCCTTGAACTCTATTATGTTCAAGCATGGCTACAAATCCTTGAACTCCTCTGTTCATTCAAACCAGATTTTGAGCCCTTGAACTCCATTACGTTCAAGCATGGTTGCAAATCCTTGAACCCTTTTCTTTATTCAAGCCAGATTTTGAGCCCTTGAACTCCATTATGTTTAAGCATGGTTACAAATCCTTGAACCCCTTTTCTTCATTCAAGCCAGATTTCAAACCCTTGAACTTCATTACGTGTTGAACCCATTTCTTCATTCGAGCTAGATTTCAAACCCTTGAACTCCATTGCATTCAAGCATGGTTACAGATCCTTGAACCCATTTCTTAATTCAAGCCAGATTTTAAACCCTTGAACTCCATTACATTCAAGCATGGTTACAAATCCTTAACCTCTTATTTCATCATTTCAAGTCCATCCAATTCTAACAAGATTTCAAATTCTCAAAATTTCTGCAGACTTGCGTCGGGTAACCTAGACCCGATATCGGCTTAGTTCTACACCAAATCCATTATTTCATCCAAGCTAGATTTCGAATCCTTGAACCTTTTTAAGAAAGATTCCCAATCCTTGATAAACAACTCTCCAAGCTAGATTTCGAATCCTTAAACCTTTTCAAGCAAGATTCCCAATCCTTGAAAGCCTCTCCAAGCTAGATTTCGAATCATTGAACTTCTTCAAGCATGATTCCTAATCCTTGATAAAAACCTCCTCAAGCGTGATTTTGAATCCCCCAAACCTCTTCAAGCTTGATTCTTAATCCTTGAAAATTGCCCAATTCAGATTTCAAATCCTTGATGATCGATTCAAGCAAGATCCTAGATCATGGAAGCCAATTCAAATCTCTGGTATTGCCTCGGGTAACATAGATCCGATATCGGCTTATTCCATCCAATCAACTCAACACATCACCACATTAGTGAAGCTTCAGCAACTCAGTTGCATGTTTTATTTCCTGTGTTTGCGGTGCTTCGAGTCGCGTTTCTTAGATTCACAACAACTATCCCAGACTAAGATCGGGTAGTGAATTTGATCACGCGAGGGGCAGCTGTAAGGGCCGAAATTTCCCTAAAAAAAAGATAGATAGTCGTACGACTGTACTGACAGTCGTGCTATTGTAATTTAAAAATTACAGTCGTACGATTGTAATGTCAGGGCAGTTGTAGGAGCCCATACCTCTGCAACAGAAAATGGAGGAGAGAGGGAGGAGCATTAATGGCTCCATTCTTGCAGCAAGGAACCTCAGAAAAAAGCAGAGATAAAAAGAAGAAAAGGAGAGGAGAGAAACCAACAGGAATTCTGGTAAAAGAATTAGACAGAGAAAGGAGAAAAGAGAGAAGGAAAAGGAAGAAAACCCAAAAACCCACAAATCCTTCTTTTCCTCTTCTATTTTCTTTAATTCTCAAAATTAAGATTAAAACTTGCTAGAAATCCTTAGGTTAATCACCTAATACTCCAAGCAAATCAAAATCTCGGACTTAAATCATCAGAATCCCAAGCATTTTGGATTTTTGGACACAAAGCTCTTAACCCCAATTCAAGAGGAAAAACGCAAATTCGTGTGGATTGGAGCGATGCCAGGGGTCAAATCGACTTGGATAAGCTTCTAAAAAGGTAGGCACACCTTTTCCTTTCACTTTTTCTTGCTTTCTGGGTGATTAAAGTGTATTTTTATGCATTTTTCTGTGTTTTCGCGCTTCTACTCCTGGAAATCAAGAACAGTCGCACGACTGTTCTTGAATTTTATGAACAGTTGTACGAGTGTGCTTGATTTCCAGGTTGTTTTTCTTTCATTTCGATTCAAATAAAATTTTGGCGAAATCCTGAGTCTAGAATGTTTACAGTCGCACGACTGTAATTTACAGTCGTACGACTGTAATTACAGTCGCATGACTGTAACTCCCTTTTCAGAACTAAAATTTCCCTTTTATCCTCAAAAATTTCCAAAAATCCATAAAAATTCAGAAAGCCCCAAAAATCATCAAAATGAATTTTATTGTGCCCATTCACGACCATAGATTCAATTTCCAGTAAAATTGCATTTAGAACAATACCACGACGGAGACTCGATTCTCCCGAAAATTGACCCACCTCACATGTAAAAAAATGCATGTAAACCGGAAAAACTGTTTTCAAAATGATTTTCCCCATAAAACCAAAAATACAGGAACATTTCAAAATGTTTTCCAGGTTTAACCGGGCCGGCTAGCCGAGCCAACCCGCTTATCCCCTAAATGCATGCCCCCAATTCTTAATTTCCTAATTCTGTCATGTCTGAGTCCAATTTATGGCATGCTATATATTATACTAATCTTTGTTTTGCAGCTTTCACTTTTATTTTTATTTTTATTTTATATGTATTTAATAGAATTAATCGTGTATCCTAGGTGATTGTATTTTTCTAGATAAATCGTGTATTCTAGGTGCTTGTAAAGTGAGTTCGAGAGTTTTTATCTTTTATTCGATCGGGTTGTAATAATTTATTCTTTTACTATTTTACCTTAAACTGTATGCGCGCTGTATGTCTATTATTTCAATAAAATTGACTTTAGAATTTGAAATACCATCTTTGAACATTGACCAATATTTATTTTAATTAGACACGAAATAAGGGACTTGTCTGGACCCAAATCTCTGGATAGTGTAGCAGCTGTTCGTCCGGTTCAGCTACATTATAAATTTTCCGGTTGAGCTGAGCCGGGTGGCGACTCTACAATATTCATCGAGACTTAGGTCTCGGTTCTTTTAAGAATTAATTCCATTTATTTTCCAAACTGATTTTCCATTCATAAAAACCCCACGTGAGGGAGGGGCCCGCCCGAGATCGAGGCACCCCTTCCAAAAGGGAGTCTCGCATTCCTTCGAAAACGTCGTCTGCTCACAACTGTGCTCATCCAGGAGTTCCACCAATAGATGCTTATGCATAGGCAATCTTTCGCTCAGCTGAAGCAGACTTGTATTTAGATCCTCTCTCTGTCATGAAATCAAGGCCTTTCCTGTCATCTGAGGATGCAAAGCAATTATTCTGGGGTTTAGGTTGAAGAGAAGTGGCATGGGATAGTAAAAGAATCCCCAATCTGGTACAAGTTGACGATAAACAAAGACTGATTGAGGCAATGCTGTAACCAGCTACCCCGTCACCTTTCCTGGCGATGAGATGATGCAATATGGAATAGCATTGGGGTTCAATTTCTTGTTAGAAGCCATTGATGGTGGTAAATGAGGCTTCACAGAATCTATTCAGGGAAGAGGATGAAGAGGGGTTTCATCAAACGGGTGTTTGCAGTTCACAAGTAAATGGAAGAAAAAGGGGGTTGAAGATGTGGAAGAGGTTGGTAAAGGAAAGGGGAAGAGCTTTGATTTTGAAGACAGGAAAGTTCAAATCTTTCACAGAAAGGGCACCCAGATCCGATAATGATGGGAAGTTGGGACACTCCATTGTTGGTGGCCATGCATGAGAGAGAAATACTCTTCCATCCGCACCAATCCTTTTTTTTTTTTTTTGAAAGAACTGAATCCAAACAGTAGCCACCTGTTGGTTTTCCTGCTGAATTCAAATCCATGCATGTCATGCGTGTTTAACATGTCTTTTAGATGAACAATGCATGTGTAATGTCATGTACATATGAATATAAGAACAGGGTAATATATGCACTATGACCAAGACTGCTTCAGCATCTTACCACATGATGGGTGATGAAGGTGATGAAGGCCATTCGAATTCCCCACGGGTTGGAGATTTTGGTGAGTTTGGATTTTAGCTTTAGAGTTTTGGCATGAGGTGCTTTCTTGGGTAAGGAATTAGGTTTGGGGTTTCATTTTGGGTTTTGGTTTGAGTTTCAATAATGGCTTTTAGCTTGGAATGGTTTGGGTACCATGTGTGCTATTCAAATTGAAACTCTGGGGCAGGGCCAATAACATCTTTCAAGGATTGTTGATTTGGATCACCAAATGACTCGGCTGAGGCCATCATATCATTTATTTATCTCATAAGCTCACCTTTCGAGAGAGAGAGTGGTCAAGACTAGATTCACTTTTAGGTTCCCTATAGTATTTAGATTGATGTCATGCATTTTGATATTATGCATATTGGATATGTCATTTTAGATGATCAAATGCATGCATAATGCCATGTACATGCAATCACCACACAAGTAAGAAGACGATGAACCGTATTGCATTCAAAATGAGTTCAATACACCTTACAAATAAAAATGAGTCCCCTACAAAAAGGAAGCCTCTAAGGGTATTGACTTTATAGCATCCGATCGTTCCTTGACTAATCACTGTCTCGGCTTCAGCGTCATTGCCCTAATCTCATTAGACTAGACCTTGTAGTTCTTCATCATATTCCTCTCTCCGGGAAGTCTGAGGAATTTCCTTGACAGTCTCTTTGTTTGCCCTTGGTCGCTTATAAGAGGTAGATGGGTCCCTCAATTTTCCTTCATCGATTAGCTTCTGGATCCTCCTTCGCAGAGCGACACATTCATCGGTCTGGCAGCCTGCCATCACATGATAGTTGCAGTAGTTACCCTTTTGTTCTGGCATTGGCCCCACATATGGTCTGACACTCTTTAGCAGACCTATCCTTTTGCATATGGCGAATAGTCTGTTCACCGAACGAGGCCCAGAGGATGCGATTTCCCCACTATCTTCGGTGGGTGAGCTCCGGATATGTCATGGAACAGGATCAGCGTTGGCACTGGTGTTAGGAGGCCCTTGCAATTCCCCCTTACCAGTCGACCCCGATAAGCCCAAGTTCTGGTGAGAGGGCCTTCCAAGGTGTCGCGAGTGAGTATCAGTAGTCTGGACATCCTATTTCTCATTAGTATCGACATTGAAGTCTGCACTTGCCATGCTCCTTATTTTTTCCTTCGAGCTCTGCCACATGTGTTTCTAACTTATTGCATCTTGCTGCCAGTCTTTCTATCTTGCCAAGATCATCCCTTAGCATTTCCCTCAACATCGCTGCCGCTTCCTCCCTGACTACCTTCCGAAACTGTGATGAAGCGACATAGTCTTCCACAACATTTGTTATGGCATTGAAGTTCCTTGGGTTTGCCATTCTCAAGATTCTTTCCCCCTGATAAGAGCACTCGTTAGTGTCGATGGGTGCATGCGTAGCAGATACCAAATAGGGAATGATATATGCGTGAATGCGTGACGTGATGTGTACATGTATGGATGGTGAGTTGCATATGTGATGTCATGTAATGCTATGTCATGCTATACTATTCGGAACTGACCAAGTGTACGCAAAGTCAAGAAGGGAAACTTGCAGATGCAATGAATTATGTTGAGGATAATGCATACTAAAGTAAAGCATGGCGTATAAATATGCACCACAGGGATAAAATGACACATAGGGGTGTCCACGGATCGAAGCAAGTAGTACTTGCGTGGGGGAAAAATGACACATGGGGTTGTCCACGGATTGAAGCAAGATATGACTTGCAAGGGAATTGAGGTAGGTTGCATAATTATGCACCCGGGGGGAAATGACACACTGGGGTGTCCACGAGTCGAAGCAAGATATGACTTACGAAGGAATTTGGAATAGGGTGTATAACTATACACCCAGGGGAATAAAATGACACACGGGGTGTCCACGGATCAAAGCAAGTAGTACATGTGGGGAGCTGTATGCCATGGATGCATGTATGCGCGTGGTGTATGGGCGGGTCTCGGCGCTCAGGGAGCACCTTATGCTTTTAGGCAATGATATGATATGAGCTCGCGTTTGGGGTATGAGCAGATTTTCGGCACTCAGGGAGCACCTTGGGTTTTTATGCGATGATATGAAATGAGATGGTGTGCCGGACATACAGATAGCGTTTCGGTGCTCAGGAAGCACCTAAACGGCTTAATGTATGAATGAGATGTGACTTAGTCATGGTTGAATGATGTCAACCGGATGGAGACTAGAATGAAAAAATGACTTTATTCTTTTTATTTATTTTGGATGTTCTGCAGATGCCCCAATGCTATGTAAAAAGCCATGCAAACAGGCCGCGTGTGATCCAGCATGCGGGCAGGGGTTCCGTACCTTCAGGGCACCTAATGGATATCATGAAATGGTCGAGTGTGGTTGACACACGGACAAGGTTCCGACACTTTGCAGATCTATGAGGTGATAAGAAATGGTCTCGTAAGGACTATCCCACGGACAGAGTTCTGATGCCTTTAAGGCATCCAATATGGAATGATGTTATTGGTGAGTCACGTGTAACTTGAGGCATGGACAAAGATTCAGCGTTCGTGGAATGCCTTGCATGATTTAGTAATATCATGGAATGCCCCTATATGTGTAGTAACTGGGCACTCATGGAGTACCCCGAATGATTCGATAATGTTATGAGCAATCCGATGTGGATCACGACACACAAGCAAGATCACGGTATCCCTGTGACACTGATGGTGGATGGATGAGATATTGTGCAATGTTCGTCATGTGACTCCCCACACGGAAATAGATCTAGGACCATTGCAGTCTCCTAGTGAATGTTATGGCGCATCGGGATAGCCAAGTGTAAACAGAGCAGAGGCAAAACACGGGTGGCTTTGGAGCACCTGTTATGAAATGAAATGACCATTATGGGCATCCTTGAAACATCTTATTTAAAACGGAATGAAATGGCTTAAATGAATGTTCATGTCACACAAAATATGGGTGGCTGACGAAGATGTGGTTAAAATGACATACAGGACAATGTCATGCATGCAAGGTACGAATGCATATGTCACACAAATTAAGTGTCTGGCTACACAAAGATGTGGTTAGGATGTCACGAAGTGATGCATGCTTCATGAACATGCCACACATGATATGTGAGCGAAACACGGATGAAACTTCATGACTACACGAACATGTGGTTAGCACAATGTTATGCATATGTTGATAAAGATGTGATGATAGCGATACATGGATGACTGTACGTGTTGATGCCTCATGAATGAAAATGACAATGGTCATGATTTCTTTGTTCCAGACGTTCTAAGAATGCCCTATGTCATGCGAAAGGGAATGCAAAAGAAGTCATGCGTGAGCCGACACACGAATGGAGGTTCGGTGCTTTCGGGGGACCTAATGGGTGTTATGATATGGTCACGTGTGCACCATCACACGGACAAAATTTCAATGCTTTGTAGGTCAAAATGAAATGGCATGACATGGTCACATGGAAGCCGTTCCATGGACAGAGGTCTGATGCTTTTGGGGCATCTAATACAAAATAATGTTGCAAGTAAGTCGCGTGTAAATAAAGATGCGGATGAAAGTTCGGTGTTCATGGAACGCCTTACATGACTTGGTAATGTTATGATATGCTCCTATGTGTGTAATAATCTGGGCGCTCATAGAGCACCTCGAATGAATTATTAATGTCATAAAGCAATTCAGATGTGGATTGTGACACACAAGTAATGCTTTCAGCATTACCTTGACGCTACGATGAATGGACATGGAATGAAAAAGGTGTTGTGTTATGTCATCTTGTGACTTGCTACACGAAACAAACCTAAAAACTTTGCGATTTTCTAGTGAATGACCTGGTGTAGTGGAATGGCCAAATGCGAACCGGCGTATAGGAGGACCACGAGTAGCTTTGGGGTACCCGAAATGAGATGAAATGAAATTATCATGATAGGCATTTTTAGAACGTCCCTACATAGGTGTAATGGAATGAAATGGCATGAATATGTATGTCACGCAAAATGTAAGTGGTTACAGAAAGATGTGGTTAGGATTTATGACATACAAAATAATGTAGTGCGTGCAAGAAACGAATGCATATGTCACACAAATAAAACATCGTGGCTACACAAAGACGTGGTTAGCACATATGACACACAGGATGATGTTTTGTAGGCTTTGTGGAAATGTTAACACACAATGTGTATATGGCACACGAACAAAATATCACGGCTGCACAAGGATGTGGTTAGTGTCAATGTCATACAAATGTCAATATCTTGAAAACGATTATGCAAAGGTGTGATTAGAATGACACATAGATAACTACGTGTATGTTTGATGTTTCATGAATGAAAACAATAATGGGTGTGAGTTCTTTTATTCCGAACGTCCCAAGAATGCCTAATGCTATGTAAAAGACAATGCAAGAATGGTCACGTATGGACCTCCACACGAACAGAGGTTCAGCGCCTTTGGGGCACCTGATGGATGTTATATAGTGGCCACGCAGGTACCGACACACAGGCAGGGGTTCAATGCTTTGTAGGTTGACATGAAATGGCATGAAATAGTCATATGGAAGCCGTTCTTTGGATAGAGTTCTGATGCTTTTGGGGCATCCAATATGAAATGATGCTGCAAACCGGTCACATGTGTGCGGGGACACGGACGGAGGTTCGGCATTCGTGGAACACCTTTCATGAATTGATAATGTTATGGAATGTTCTTATGTGCATAAAAATTTGGCACTCATGGAGTACCTTGAATGAGTTATCAATGTCATGAAACAATTCCGATGTGGATTATGACACACAAGCAAGTTTTTGGCATCACCTCGATGCCAACGACAAATGGATGTAATGTTATGTTATGTTGTCGTGTGACTTGCCGTACCGGCTAGCCCTAAGATCTTTGCGATCTTCTAGTGAATGATATGATATAGTGAAGCGGCCAAGTGTAAACCGGTGCACAAGCCGAGTAATTTTGGGGTACCCGATATGGTGTGAAATGAAATGATCGTGGTAGGCATTCTCAGAACATCCCTTATTAGATGGAATGAAATGAAATGACATGGATGTGAATGTCGCACAAAATGCAAGTGGCTGCAGAAAAAAAGTGGTTAGGATGTGTGACACATGGGATGATGTCGTGCATGTTTTATGGAAATGTTGACACAAGATGTATATATGGCACGCAAATAAAATGTCGTGGCTGCACAAAGACGTGGTTAGTTCAAATGCCATACATATGCATACGTAAGAGATGGCTACACGAAAACATGATTAGAAATGGCACATGAGTGATTATGCATTTTGGATGCTTTATGAAAAGTTAAAAAGAAAATCAACACGGAACAAACATTAGCACACGTAAAAATATGCTCTCCCTTCCAACCTTATTTCTCCTTACGATTGGCCTCACATTCTTCCTAGGTGTTGGGTCTCTTTGGCATCAACAGGGGATACCAAAGGCACATAATCAATTGTTCAATTTTAATTTATGTTTTGGTAATCCTAGGGGAAATTACTAAGCCATTACATATGAGCCAAAGTCAAACTAAGGGTCGTACAGGTTCCCATAGCAAATAAACAATTCCTCACGGTAGAACATGATGTAAGGTCATGTGGGGCTATGAGTGATTTACCCCGTCGGGTGTCTCCAATCCTGGTGGTAGAGGTAGGCCACCTTCTTGGGTAAACCAAGGCTAATCAGTATATTTGAGGGGTTGAGAAGAAGAAAATGTCATGATATGCAAGGTATGAATAAATATGGTATTTATAAATCGATAAATGAATACAAGCGAGGTATATTTCAATAGTTGCCTAGGTTCCTTAAGTTTTTATGAAAAATTTTAAGAAAACTTTTAGAATCCCCAAAGGAGTTGCCACTGTGAGCGGATGACCTTTTTAATAAATGGGACACGGCGAAGCGAGCCGGGGTTTTCGAAAACAGGTTTCGTGATGTTCTTGGGGAAAAAAGGGGTTTTGTTTAGCTTGCTTTAGGAAAAATCGTTTATTTTTTTTTAAATTCGTTTTGTAGAAAACGTTTTCCCGATTTATTACTTAAAGACCTCGAAACCTAAATTTCGAGATCAATGACAGAGTCGCCACCCGGATCAGCTCATCCGGGAAATTCCGGTACAGCTCCCTACCGAGCGCAGAGTGCTGTACCCAATCCAGAGATTCAGGGTTCGGGCAACTTACCTACTTAACCTCAAGCCTGTATTCGTTTATTATTTATAAAACCATATTTATTCAATTTATTATCTTTTCCCTACCCAATTTCATTTAACTTACTAGCCCGTGCTTAAGCAAATGACAGAAATAAGTTACAGAAAAATAAAGCATACATCCGAAATATACAAGAAAATAGTAGAGGCCGATTATACAACCCAATCGAATAAAAGATAAAAACCCTCGTCGTCACTTTACAAGCGCCTAAGGTACACAAAGATCTAAAAAATTACAAACGCCCAATTTACACGAGATAATCTATTAATTGCATAAAAATAATAAAAATAAATGCTGCAAAATGAATTGGTTAGCACAATTTGTATTGCACACACAGATAAGACTCGAATAGGACAAAAATGGGAATTTAGGGAACGGGGCATCCATTTAGGGGGTAACCGAGTCGACCCAACCGGTAGGACTGGTTAGACCTGGAAAACGGTTTTGAAACGCCCTGTAATTTTTGTGCTGGAAAATCAATTTTTGGAAAACATTTGGCTCAATTACATGGAAATTTCCATTGGGTTTTCCTGATTTCAACATCTATCTAGGGTCCAAAAGCAGTAAACACACCAAAAACATTTGTGAAAACATTGTTTCGATTGTTCTCAATATTTCCGGGGATTTCGTAGGATTCGGGGGTCCGCTAATGCTGGACTATAGATCCGATTTGGATAAAATAGCCCCAAAACTCAGGAAATAAAACCCCTGATAAACTGAAAACCCCGATATCCGTACGTACAGAAATCTAAAAAATAAAATATTACAACATACGGATAAATTTGGGCCAAAAATGATCACAACAGAATGCTTAAAATGGAAAACGGACTGTTTTCAGCCGATCGGGACAAACTAGAATCTATCCCTATAGAACAGAGCCGGACGGCTTTAGGTACCAGAGTCGGCCGGCTCTGTTCCTCACGAACATAGCCGTGCGGCTTTATTCGGGCAATCCAATTCTGAAAGTTGTAAAATTAAGAAAACGCACAGGAAAAGCAATGCAAACAGGTTTAAGGCCTCTCAGAGTTTACCTTGATATTGTTTTGATGCTTTGAACGTCAAGAAACGGATTGAAAGGTTGAAATGTGCTCTGGAAACACAACCGGCCGAAAACCACGAAGATTCAAAGTAAGCTGAAACGAATCCGAAACGATCCCCAATCAATGAACAAAGGTTGTGGGATTTGTTGTGAGTGTTTGAAGATTGATTTAAGGGCTTGGGTTCGTTGTCTGGGTCTCCTCCTGCATTTGGTTTCTTTCTCTCCTTTTCTCTGCTTCTTTTTTTTTCTCTCCCCCCCCCCCTTTTTTTTCTTTCTCTCTTATTTCAATCAATCAATAAATGAGCCCATATCTGATTTTTCACCCCCCCCCTTTTCCTCTATCAAGACAAGTTGCTCTGCTTTGCAGAGCAACTTGTTTTATCCACTAGAGCCGCCCGGCTCTAGCTTAAAAGCTAGAGACGTGTGGTTCTAACAAGAGCCGGGGTGAAATTTCAATAATCGGACGCACACCCTAAACCTTAGAAACAGCTCGGGAGACCTTTTCGGGGATTTCGGATCATGGATAGCTTGGTTTTCAGGACGTTTGAGATTCTCCGGGCAACATTCCGGTCGTTTTCAAGTCCTATTCGAGTCTGTCCTTTCCCACAGGTAACAAAGGAACTCTCATCATAGAAGTCAGGAAAACCCATGCTCACAAGTATGCTGTTATACTTCCATACTTTTTGCATTAGTGGTCAATTCTCAGTAGCAAGGTTGATCTTATAGAATCTGACGTGTATAAAGTTGGGAATCCTCTACATCCTCTCGAAGTGGAAATTGTTGAAGGCATACTTTAGCAGATTGACCAGTGTGTTTTTTTTCTTATTGTTATATTTTCATTATACGTTAGTTGTACCTTGTAATACAATGATTATACATGAGTTATCCTTTGTGATAAACTGATTTTACCTTGGTTATACTTTCTGATACGTTAGGTATAACTTAGTTATACATTGTGATACAATGATTATACCTTAGTTATACATTGTGATATAATGATTATACCATAGTTATACCTTTTGTAAAAGTGTTTGACCTTAGTTATACTTTAGTTATACATTAGTAAGCATTTTTATACATTGATTATATCTTGTGATATTGTGTTTATTGATTATACATTTTATATGGTTACTAATACCCTAATTATACCTTTTCTTCAGTGATTGTTGAGTTTTTGTTTTGAGCTTTATTGAGTATCTAATAGAGCAAAAGCCTTTTCCAAATCCATTTGATGTTAAAGCTCATAGGACAAGGTTGTCAGTTTCTTTGTACAACCATGGATTATGGAGGAATCAGGAGAATAAAGAGAGTGAGAATGAATATTTGCATCCACTGGATGAGTGAAGTTTCTTACTTATGATGTTTTTCTATTTTTTATATACAGTGTTTATGCATTTTTAGATTCAGTTTTCATTTTTTATACAGTTTTTACATTTCAAATTTAGTGTTTATTGAAAGAAAAAGCGCAAGTATAATGTCTTTTTTATTCAATACAATATTCAGTTAATCATTGTTTTACTCTTCCACATGTTCTCCTGTTATGGCCTGGATTTCCATAATTTTCACATTTTACTTTCATTTTTGTTTTTCTTTCCCAAGCTGCTCTGAATCTCTGTTTCCTTGGTCTTCCTGCCTTTTGTTTTGCTTCTGGTGGATTGAGTTTCTGATCCGTTATTTCTTGAGGTATGTTCCACTTACCTTTTAACAGCATTGGGTATATTGGTCCTTCATAAGTTGCTAATATTTTTTGTTTTGTGTAGTATTATGAGTAGTAATTATATGTGTTGAGGTGGAATTTCCTTATGTATGCAAGGGCATATGGACATAGAAGCTCATCCATTTGGAATCTATTGCAGGTACATGTCTTTTCTTTCATGTCGACTATGTAATCTATCCCATTTCTTGTGACTGTTACCAGATTACTTGTGGATGGTTTTACCTGCATTTTTGTAATCATTATTATGTGTATGTAGTGTATATTGAATGTATAATAGAAGTGATCAGTTGTGAATTTGAACCTCCATTTTCAATGCTGGTATGTAGTTTGCTTGCAGTACTTGTTCTTGCCTTTGTGTGAGCATTGTCATCGTTGCTTGTGTAATACTTCTATTTTTGTAGAAGAGATCTTGTAGCATGCTCCATAGGTACTCCATAAGAGTCATTATTGGTAGGTATTTTACTGCTTTATTCACAGAGTTTATTGATTATGTAATGTTTGATGTCAAGATGTTGTATCTGTTGTTTTTTTAGTGTACTCTGCTGAATTTGCCAAACCCAACGTCTTGAAGGTATGTTGGGATTTTTTTTATTGATATTTTCCAGTTTAGTCTTGTACTTATTGAACTCCTCTATTGTGTATGCTCTTGTTGCTTTGTTGAAGTACTTCTTCATGTCTTTTGTGTTGTTTTTATATCTGATTTTGAGGTTTTACAGCAGATGGAATGCACAAACACAATGTGGAACATCTGATAGCATCGTTTTTAAAGCTTTTTCTATGCTTTTATGTCTATCTGAAATTATAACCATTTCTTGTCTTTGTCCATATGCGTTTTTGAATTGTTTGAAAAACCATTCCCATAATTCATGATTTTCTCTGTCAACTACTACAAATGCCAGCGGGAAGACTATCTCTGCATTTTTTCAGTTTGTTGTATATTAGTCTGATATTTTGTTTTTACCTTAGTTTTACCTTAGTTACATTATTTTACACCTTAATTATACCTTAGTTATACACTATTATAGTGTTTATACCTTTGTTATTACTTACTTATACCTTACTTATACATTACTTATACTACATATTATAGTCATTATAGTTTAGTTATACCTTAGTTATACCTTAGGTATACCTTTGTTATAACTTACTTACATTATTACAGTGATTATTACTTAGTTATACCTTATTTATATCTTACTTATACCTTAATAACATCTTAGTTATAACATAAGATACACAATATTACAATCATATTTATACCTTAGTTATACCTTACTTATATTTTGCTTATACTTTATATTTTAGTTACAATTTTTTTTATACCTTAGTTATACTTAAGTTATACATTTAAGATACAGTATTACAGTCGTTATACTTTAGTTATACAATACTTATATCTTAACATACACTCACAGTGGTTATACGTTGGTTGTATCTTACTTATACCATATTTATACCTTTGTTGTACATTTGTTATTCCTTAATATACATTATTACATTGATTATACCTTAGTTATTCCTTACTTATAACTTACTTATTTTACAATTTACAATTATTATACTTTAGTTATACCTTAAGACACAATATTACAGTCGTTATACCTTATGTTATACCTTTGTTATAACTTAATATACACTATTACATTCATTATACCTTAGTTATACCTTTTTTATATTTTTCTTATAGCTTAGTTATACTTTAGTTACACTATTAATTATACCTTATTTATGAATAAATGTTATACCTTAATTATACCTTAGTTATACCTTACTTATTCACTTAATAATACATTGGTTATACGTTAATTATACCTTGATACAGTTACTTATTGAAAGAATTCATTCAAACCAGCACCAAAGAGAATGTGATCCTTTTCTTTTCTTAATTGGACTTTCCAAACATGACTATTAGGTATCATTATCTTATCTACATTGAAGAGTTCATCTCCTTGTTCATAAAATCTTTATATGAATGCTCTATTCTTTTTTGTTATGGATTTCTTTTATCTTTTTCGGCAGAGGCTTTCTTTGAAATTCTCTGTTGATTTTGGTTGTGGATTTCTTGTATCATTTTGGGTGGAGTGTTGGATTGAAGTTTGTGAGTAAATATAGAGTTGAACTATCGAATGTAGTTAAGCTAAGGGTACTTAATAGCCATGTTTGGAAAGTTCAATTAAGAAAAGGAAAGGATCACATTTTTCTTTTTGGTGCTGGTTTGAATGGATTTTTTCAATAAGTAATTGTATCAAGGTATAATTAAGGTACAACCAGTCTAGAGTTATTTGATGAATTAAATATAATTATTGTCTTAAGGTATAATCACTGTAATATTTTTATTATACCTTAGTTATACCTTCTAATACACTAATTATATATTCGTGATACCTTTTTATACAGTAATACACTAATAGTACATTAGTTATACCTTCTGATATACTGATTATACCTTTTGATACACTGTTATACACTACAATGCTTAAATAATGACTAAATAAGATACAAACAATGTATAAATAAGGTATAATCAGTATGTCAGAATGTATAACAATTAAGGTTTAATTAGTGCATTATTGTATCAAAAGGTAACACTATTATAGTTTTTCTTTTTTACCTGAAGCATCTTGCGTGCAGGCTGAGATTATGTTCCACTGTCACATTAACTGAGGAATATGGCATCAACAACAACAACTGGTTTGCAATGTTTCCATCCTTGTATTGAAGCTTGCATTGCTACAAATAGGTACAAAAATCGGTTTCCTTTTGTTTCCAGGCTGATTATTGTTCTTTTTTTTTTTTTTTTTTTGCAGCATATAGAGGTAGCTTGGTAGCATGTTGTATGTTTCATATGGTGAACCTCTGATTATTTTAAGTGCTTCTTCTTTTGAATGCCATGCTTTTTGGTAATTGATTTCTGCCTCTATTTGTTCTTTCATGTCATATACTATATCTTTTGTTGTGTATATTCTTTTTAGTCTGATATATTTGTTCTTGATCATCCTTGCTATAAGTGCCTTTGTTGCCTTTCTTTTCTCACATTTAGGTGATCGATGTTGCATGTGTGCTTTTCAACATATTTTCTTATTATGAATCTTTTTATATTTTTTTTTCTTGATGCACTAAATCTCCATGTACACTGTTCATCGATGCACTGCAGGAAGTACTGTTTTGGATAGGATTTTTGAACCTTGAATTGGAATTTTTTCTTATTGCATAGAGACTAATTGCTTCTTTGATTGTCTTTTTGTTTGTATAGATTTGTCCAGCTTGTATGCAGTCAACATTGACATCTGATATTTCATTGTCTTCTTCTCCTTCTAATTGTGTTTACTTGTTTTGTGCTATATATTTCCTCTATTATTCTTTCTGTTATGTTTCTTATGTAAGCTACATGGTCATCCTCTTCGTTTTCTTCTTCTGTGTTGTACAGATTATACTTTATTTGTACACAAATTCTTCCATGTTACTATTGTGCTCCTTTTCTTCACTACCTATTAAATATATATATATATATATATTTATTTATTTATTTATTTATTTATTTATATATTTATATATATACACACACACACAATGTTACATGTCATATGCATTCATTATATAATTTTACATTTGATACATTGATACTGTGATTATATATTAGTTAAAACTTCTGATACACAGATTATATCTTGCTTATACATTGTGATACACTGATTATACTTCTTGTAAAACTATTATACCTTAGTTATACATTAGTTAGAACTTAGTTATACCTTAGTTATACTTTATGATACACTTATTATACCTTAGTTAATGATTATACGTTAGTTATACCTTTTGTAAAACTGAGATACTCATTATAACTTTAGTTCTACCGACAATATGCCTTAGTTATACTTTCTGATACATTAATTATACCTTAGTTATATATTAAGATACACTATTACATTGATTATACCTTAGTTATACCTGAGTTGTACATTAGTTATACCTTAAGATACACTATTATAGTGATTATACCATAGTTATACTTTCTGAAACACTGATTATACTTTAGTTATAGTTTGCAATACAATAATTATACCTTAGTTATACCTTTTGATACAATGATTATACTTTAGTTATAGTTTGTGATCCACTAATTATACCATTTGATACACAATATGCCTTAGTTATACTTTCTGATACATTAATTAATATCTTAGTTATACCTTAAGATACACTATTACATTGATTATATCTTAGTTATACTTGAGTTGTACATTAGTTATATCTTAAGATACACTATTATGATGGAGTAGAATTGCGATTTCTTGCATATTTCTATGATCGATTGAATGATTTTGTTGCACTGATGTGTTTGTTTGCACTGAATCAGTGATGGATTGAGTTGTGATTCTGAGATTTTTGCGATTGAAGTTTTTTACGTTTGAAAAGGTACGTATTTTGGAGATTATGATTTTTTGCTTTGTTGTTTGTTGCAAAAGAATCACGTAAAACAGGAATGTTGTGTTTTAGGTATTTTTGAAATTTTGGAAAGTTTTTAATGTATTTATGCAAACTTTTTCTTTTTAGGTAAAAAAGTTATATGGTTCCAAAAGATAAGTATTTTTGTAAAATGCCCTATATTTTTTGTTCAAACCATTAAATGATATCTTTCGTATTGCAAATTTTCAATGTTAGATCCATACATAATTTAGGATATATTTTGTCACACTTCTGGTGTGTCAAACAATAACATTGTGTCACGTTATATATTACAGAGACTAAATATCTTTTTAGTCCCTATGATATCATCGGTTTGTCCCTTTTAATCCCTGTCCTATTGACATTTCCCTTTTACCCCTATAGTATGCAAAAACGTTCCAAAAGGACCCCTAATAAGCATATTCCATCATATTCTTTTAATAAAATTGTTAACAGCATCTGACAGAATATACTTTTCAGGGGCCATTTTGGAATTTTTTTAATCACAGAAGGCAAAAGAGAAATGTTAATAGGACAGCACCAAAAAGATAAACCGGTGATAGCATAGGGGCCAAAAAGGTCTTTATGCGTATATTATAATGTTTAGTATTTATAAATTAGTCTTTGCAGTTTATATTTTAAGATCTAGAATTTAATTTAAATAATTAATTATAAAATAAATAATTAGTTAATTACATATTTTTATTTTTCTAATTATTGAAGTATGAGTTATCATAATTTTATTAGTTTGTAATACGAATTACGTGGTGTGTTTATATCTATCAACTAAAAAGATAATAATGTTACATAATACGTCATTACGAGTTTTAGTTTTATGAGATTAATATACAAATCTCATAGGATGTTCCTAAATGTAATGATGCTGCTTATAAAAAATCCATATGTGGTTGCAATGAATTTTCTTGGAGAATTTCATACTTCAACACTAAAAATATATCAGTTGTTCTAGTTAGGTAGACTCTAATACCTAAGTCAGTATGATTCTCAGAGAAAATAAGAAAAATATAAAGATTGTATGAATCGAACTTGGAGGCTAATTCTTTTATATAAACATGTAAGACTCACATTTCCACTAGAACAATGAAAGTGTTTATGCATGTTTAGTAGTTAAATTCACACTTAAAATGCAACTCTCCTCTATATGATAAAAATTTAAAAAATAGTCTCTTAATGATTAGACAAGAAATCCTGTAAAGACAGATATCTCATCCTAGGCGAGAAACGCACTCTCTAGTCTGTCTAAGAATAGATAATTGAGGGACCGGACCTACGTTCGGCATAATACTGGAATTAGACCGACATTTGGTGCAATATATACATAGAATCTTGCGAAGGTTTAGTTGTTGTTAGGCCACACCTATATTGTAGAACATATTCGATCACCGCATCATGTATCAAATTATTAACTCTTGCAGGTTTTCATATGTTTAGGATTATACTACTCGCCTCTAATAATATTAAAGGCTTAATTATACCATATTATCTCGAATTTTACTTGTTTTCTATTATAATCACATTTAACATATAATCTCAGATTTTTTTTTTTTTTAAATATACCATGCTTTCTTCAAATTCTTAATCTAAAATTCATTGAGAAGTAATAACTTGTGTGAAAATGCCTTAAAAAACTAGACAAATTAATGGTTTCTTTGATATCTAGTGCGGATCTTGCAAAACATAAGAGAATGACACAGTGTCCTAAAGTGAACACTCTGATACCTAAGTCAGTAATTATTTAGAGAGAAAATATAAATTCTCAAAATAGCAATTATGAATCTAGGAATTACCTACTGAAAATCAAGGATTTTTATAAGCATAGATTAGTTCTAATTGGATCGTATTTGCAAGACATGTGTTGGTGCGAATTGATCTATTTTAGCGAAAGAGTCCAACTAGATCTGTAAAAATCCGGTTTTTATTTATACTTTTCTAACTCAATTTTTTTTTAATTTTTTTCATAATTAATTTTTTTAAGTTTGAGATTAAGAAACTAATTTGTAAAGTGTTAACTTTTAATGGACATTACGGCTACAAATAACAAAGACAAAATAATTTCGGAATGCTCATTAAAATTGAAGTTTAATTGACAATTGAGCTATGTTAATCTGAAAAGAGAAAAATCAATTTTGAAAAAAAAAAAAAAAAAAAAAAAGAACTTTCAAGTAAGAAAGAAAAAGAGCATTTAAAGTAATTGATAAGAACAGTATAAGTATTGGACTTGTCTTTTAGCAGACAAATATTCTGAAAAATTGATGGAAAAAAAGTTTCAAGAATGTATGAATTGTTTAAAAGAGAGAGAATGAAGGATCAATTTAACTTTTGATACTTGACACGCTATAGTTTTTAATTAAAACAATACAAAAATATTATCATACTTAGACAAATATAGAAAAGTTAAAATTAAATAAAGAAAGTAGTGCGTTTAACCTATGAACGAATTGAGTAAATAACAAATATATTTAACCTATTGCAAAGCATATATTTGGGTTAATTCATCCATGGTCTTCCAACTATTAGAATTGGAATAGAATTGCTATAGAACTTTAATTTGTACAGCAAAATTTCTCACAGTTCGAATTTTTCTTTTTTCATTGTCCTTTTAGCCAGAGTTCAGCAAATCCTTTCACCAGAAATTCCAAGTGTTAAAATCACCAATTTTTTTTTACGCGGGGGGTTAAAGTGAAGAAATTAAAATTCAATTATTTTTTTTATTTATTCTAATTGTAAGTATAAAAAATTGATAATCGAGTTTTCAAGTTATATTCCGGTAAACAGATTTGACGATTTCCGGCCAAAAGGACAAATAAAAAAATAAAATGTGTGTTGCAAAGAAGAGTTTTGTATTATAAATTAGAATTTTATGGGAATGATGGTCCGGTGGAAAATAATAAAATTAACCCCAAATATTTTGTATAAAAAAAGGGTGAAATGTAACTCTAAGCCCGGTATGTACTAATACTATACTTATCAGTTTTGGATTTTTACTTGCTGTTTTTGTGGCCTTCCTTCCTTCTGCCATTCTAATATATTACCCCCATGCATTACTATGGGACCTACGCTTTCAGCAAACAACAAAAGGCAAACACTAACCTTTCATTAGTTATTTTAATAACACAATTAATAATTTATTAGTTTTAATGAATAACCTTAAACGACAAATATTAATAATTTATCACGTGCTAGTTAACCGAAATCCATAAGAGAAAAGAGAGAAAAAAGAGTAAGTATAAGGCAAACACAAAAAAAAAAAAAACGAAAGAAACAATATGTACTCAATGTTAAAAAAATTGACCAAAAAACCAATTACGGAATCATAAATGTTCACGGGACCAACGATGCATTTTGCCTTATAAAATCACTTTCAGATAGATGATACACATACACATGATCTGCCAATTGCCGCCGACATTGGAACATTTTTTAAATCTATATTCTCACAGTTCTTCAAGCTTTACATTTTTCTTTTTCTACATGGTTTATGTAACTAACAACTCGCTCTCAGCTTTACCCAAAAATTTGCATAAGCAGAAAGCTAAAATTAGGCAAAATGGTAGATTCACCAACAAAAAATAATTGCCTTTCTGTTTTATGAATATATGCAGTTGCCACTACAAACCATGAATGGCAAAGAGAAGTAGAGGGCATCAATTTATAGAGAGAGACTCAAACTTCTTCTTGATTGCTAAAACAGCTGCTCTGTACCATGAAGCTGCCGCCATTGCTCCTGGATCTGGAACAGATGCAAGGATCTCTGCAGCAACATAGCTTGAACGGCCAGCCTGCATTAAGAATTTTCATAAGGCATACGATACAACTGAAGCAGTAGCCACCTAGTTTTATTATTCAGAATAATAAAACTTAACTTCCACCCAAGTGGCAAACAAACCTTCAATTATCAATTCTTTTAGAGGATTTTACCATGAACATGAATGAATGAATGAATGAATGAATGAAAACAGAAATACATGTACCCAACACTAACTAGTTAAGATTAAGGCTTAGTCGTTTTGATTGGGCCACTTACCTTGGCATTTCAAGCAGGGGTTAACAGCAGGGTCTTTTTTTTTATTTTCTTTGTCCTTTTTTTTTTCCTGGTCAGGAGAGTTTTGTAAGGAGTGGGTGTTGAACCCAAGACACTAAGGTATTTAATTCCCACTTGTTTTAAACATGGTTTATTATTAATTTTGTTAACCAGTATTGATTCTTTGATCATGTTCTGGCTAGTCTTTCATTGTAGTTTCAACGAATCAGAATCAAACTTCAATGAAAAAGCAGGGTGCAACTTTCTTACCCTCAGTTTATTATTGAGGCTGGCTTTCATATTCCTCTATGCTTTGAGCACATTGTTCAGTAATCAGAGTGAAGTATACTAGCATTTTGATAAAGAGGCATCCTTTAAAAGCAACTAACTATAGCTCTTCAATTTTTAGCTAAAATCGGAAGGCAGCTGGTAGGCATCCCAGATGCAGAGATAAACTGTTTGGTAAGTGAACAATTATATTTTTGGTAGATGCGGGGCCACATATCATGTGGTACCCTACATACACCAATCAGAAAGAAGATTCATATCCTTATCGAATACCGATCTATGGTTTATTTTGCAAAAC
The DNA here is from genome assembly GCA_039660915.1 of Euphorbia tirucalli. Taxonomy (NCBI): domain Eukaryota; kingdom Viridiplantae; phylum Streptophyta; class Magnoliopsida; order Malpighiales; family Euphorbiaceae; genus Euphorbia; species Euphorbia tirucalli. The sequence goes on along the minus strand of CM077634.1, from coordinate 18,413,188 downwards.
TTCAAAAAATTGGCATGAGAAATAATATTATGGTGACAACTTATACTCAAACATGAGTTAGCCCTGAAAACTTTAACTCCTTTAATGTTCCTTGACTAATTCACTCTATCTTGAAATGATAAGCATGCCCTTCCAACGTAACGGGAATGACTCCTAAGTCCCATAGTTTGCACAACAGACTCATCCAAAACAGCTCATTTCTTCAAATTATCTCTGCCAATCTTCTTTCTCAAACATCTTTTGCTTTCATAATCAGAATGTCTGATCTCACAACTCCTGCTTACCTAAATTTAATTATGTTGCTTCTAAACAACCTCTTCATTACCGTCTTAAATCAGCCTTATCCTCACAAAAACTAAAACATCCTTGACCTTCTGATGAATCAGGGTCCTTAATTTCAGGATTGTCATCACTATGGCCATCAAATTCTAATTTCCTACACCGTTTTTGTCTCTCAACTTTCGCTACTTCTACATTCTGAAACTAGATGAAATACTTAGCCAAAGAATATCTCATGAATGATGAATCAATTTCATACGTATACTAAAATACAGTACGTTATTTTAATCATAATGGCTCCCAACTTCAAGAATTATGCATCTTGGAAGACTTTGTTAGAGATATTATGGTAAAAAGGTACTTGCATTACGTGCTTTTGCATCCCAAATGAACAGAGTATATAGAATTAAAACAACAAAGTCAAAATTTGAAACCATTGTTGGTCAGAAGCCAACATGAATTATTTTTACTGTACTCTAAATAAAGGGGGACACAATTAATGAGGACATCAATATATATATATATATATATATATTACCTGCGCTTGCATGTGTTTGGTTGATTCTGCTCCTGCTAATGCAGCTTCAGATGAGAGAACAAAAGTAGTCAAAGGATCCCCTGTAGTCAATTTCTGTTTCAAAGTAGATAAATCAGAATCTAATGCTAAATCAACTTTGAGTATTAAAGACTCATTCTTGCTGCTTGCCTCCTTAAGAACTTCTAAGGCTGGAATTAGTGCATCTAACATTGTGCGGTAGCCAGCACTAGCCCCGCCATATTTACTAACTGCAGCAATGGAAGCTTGAAGTGCTTCAGCCCCTGTTTCAAGAGAGTGGATTTAGGACAAAGGCATGTGTATCTAGATATAAACACATTGAACGTATTCTCACATTGTTTTGAAGTGACAACTGATTCTTTATTTGCTTTCAGCTGTGCGTAAGCAGCCGTGCAAAATATATTGTATCTATTCCAAAGAGTACATGGATAGACAATTAATAACGCACAAATAACATAAATTGAAATAAAGAGAGACAGAGCAAGTAATATACAAAATCCCACTCGTTCCTCCCATAACTCTTCTGATAGTTGAACCAATTTCATTTACTGTTTCTGCGGCATCATTGAGAGGATAACTAGGAACAAGAAAAAATATTCATGTGAGACAACCTAGAAAATTTTTTGAAAAATCAAAAGGAAAAAAGAATTCTTTCATTTTTTTCAGTTTCTTTAAATAGCTGATATATGCATTCTTGGCTTGTATTTCATTTCAAGATGAAATGCAAGGAATCCAAAGCAAGTATACTAGTTCCACATGTCATTACAAATCGAATTTGAAATCACATTAGAAACCCAAAAACAAGTAACAAATAACACACTTCATTCTGAAATGTTTCACCAGTTTAGACTATGTTAATATATTATCAATAAGTAATCAGCTTGTAACATGACAAAAACTTCTAAATGGTTGAGAACAGAACTGCATACTTTTTCATGTCCTCAAGGACGGCTGTTGCACCCCTATACATCTACAAAAAGCAGATGAATCAAGCCACAAGTCATATAAATTTGATAATCAGGAGTTAACACTGAGTTCGAGGATTGACTCACTGTTGATCCACAATCACCATCACCTACTTTGCTGTCCCATTCATTTAAGTTGTCCCTAAGATCAATAATTGCATGCATTGCTGCCTCAATAGCAACCTCAAGGAAATGTCCTTGTTCACTTAATTGTGGAGGACGACCCAATGGCTATTAAAAAAAAAAGGAACCACTGAGATTTGATGAAGTAGTAATTCAAGTACGTATTTACCCATTTCTCTTCCTTTCCCTCTTTTGTCTATGCACTTTTTAAGAGAAATTACAAGAACCCTGCTTTAGGCAGTCAGAATATATACTTCTAATAGAAATTTGTAAGACTTTAGAGGACAAAATATTTCATAATATATTTAATTAGGAACTAAAGACAGCCAAAATTTCAAGCACCAGTTCACATTTACTGTCCAGCATTGAAGACTAAATACAGTTCAAAATTACTGTCCAGCATTGAAGACTAAATACAGTTCAAAATACTTATGGTATAATATCCAAGAAACTGGAATGTTAAGTCATTAACAAACATGAGGAACCAAAACACCAAGTTTGAACTAGAAGAAGAATAAGCACATGAAGGCAAACACAGGAAGGACTGGGTATGGATCAGCATTGCTTTTAACTTAGATTTTACAGACAATGAACAGTTCTTTCTTCCAATGTAATACCGTCAGCATCACAGCATTAATAGGTCATTGGCATAAAATTTCGCAGATTGTCCCCAACAGCCCATCAATGACGCACTGATATGCAGTGAAAAGAATACACAGGTATCTGCTTGGCTGAAAAACCTTCCTTCTTTATTTACGCAGAGGATAATCAGAATGGGGAGAAGCCCCTGTCATATTCTGTATAAACATACGAAGGCCGTTGATACCTACTATAACTTTTATGTCTCAACTAATTTCTGGAGCTGCCACCAATCAATAGTTTAAGTTACTACTCTATCTTTTATTTGATTTAAGAAAAACTAAAGCCAATTTAATTTGGGTTAAATCACAGTTTTTTTTTTTTTTTTTTTTTACTAGAATGAGATAAAAGTGTCCACTAAATCAGCCTTTTTTTCTTTTTTGGTCAATCCCATCATAATATCAATAAGTTTACACTGCCTTCTCCTAAATTGCAGTTCTACCATCTCCCTGACTAGCAAATCTTAATTACCGTGGTTTGTTATCTTAAGTTTTCTGCTACTTGCTCATATGCACAAACACACGACTGCCAGTTTATGCATGTATAATGCAAAAACATAAGAAAGGCATTTTGATGCCATTGTTGATTAAGCATAAAATACTTTGCATTTATTAAAATTCCAGATAGTACAACTATATGTTAAACACAAGAAACAGCATATGTAATTTCTCTTTGTTAACAACAACTTCTTGTTAAATATGCATGAAATGCCAGACGCTTCACTATCATGTTGCAACCTTTAAAACATTCCTTGGAAAATGGTAATCCAACTCAATCTAATTTATCATGCTAATAATGAACTTCCATCATTCATTATTCTTCCAAATTACTTTAATGCCAAAAAAAAGGTCAAATAGATTAATTGCCAAATACATTAACTGACCCATACTTCAATAAGTGGCACCCAAAAAATTTTTATTTGTAACCAACCAATCAGTCACCACATCTCTCAACTTTCAGATTTTGATAATTGACGGACCATTTAGGGATTATTTACTTTCTTTGATTGACTCGTTTAGGATAAAATACAGAAAAAGGAAAGGAGGAAAAGTTGTCGCATACAATCTAATTACATATTATGCCAAAAAAACAAACAGCATCAACCTGCATGATATGATACTAATTCCATAAGAATACAGTCTCAGAACTTAATCTTAGGTTTTATTTAAACTTCCGCCTAAAAATAATGGCAAAACCATCAAGGTTTCTATATACCAAACCAGAAATAGCTGCAAAGTCCTGGTTAACTATAGGTAACTTTTCTTGATAACTAAATAATTTTCTTAATAGATCCCAGACCAATAAAAATAACACAGAAAATACCTCATCACCCTTTGCAAACTGAGACAATGGCACTGCAACAGGTATCTTCGCAGGTGGACGATTACCTGGAAAAAAGGTAATTCCTGGAATCATTAATTGCAAACATCTAATAACTTCCCTTCTGGTTTCATAAAGACAAGTTACAACCTAAAGGGACCTATAACTTCACTAACATAATTATGAGTCATGATGTAAGCCTCAAAGAATGACAAACAATATACAAATGTGTTGACCATAAATGAATTGTAGTATAAATAGCTGCAATTTTATGACAAATCAATACGGACCATCAACTCCAGCAGGCCAGAATGGAGCCTTCGTTGGAGCATCCAAACGTTTCAAAATTGCTTCATCTGCCTTCATTATGGAAATGGAAAATCCTGAAAGAAATACAAGGTTAAAATCTATATTGCGCATTAAAAGAATGATTTTCCCACCACAATCAGACCTGCCATATCAAGAGAAGTCATGAACGACCCAGTATACACTCTATCAACAGCTAGCCCATGCTCTAATTGCAATTGAGGGACAGCTTTTCCCACTGCAATCATTAGCTCCATTAAAGGAGTGGCACCAAGTCTGCAATTAAGAAAGGAATAGAAAAAGAGCCAACAATCAAATATTCACTCAGAAAAAGAGCCAACAACAAAAATAAAGTACTTGACCTTACCCATTAACGAGGAGCACCACTCTACTACCACGTGTGATTGGGACATAATTAGTTTCCTACAACATTATGTTGAAGACCGATGGATTATCAAATCATATTATCATGAAAAATATTGCATATTATTATCTTGACATGTTTTCATTTACACGTGGATACAAAAGAATAAATCGTGAAAGCAATTTGTGGAATAGAATATATATATCCTTTTACAAAATAACATACATAGTTGATGGCTCAAAAACCAGCAATAGATAAACACTTGCCCAAATAAAGAAACATGGACAAAATGTAACAGTCTTAATAGGTAAAGCATTGAAGAGAAAGTACTCATAAAATCATTGCACGCAAACAATATCATGATCATCATGCTATAATGCCAAGGACATTGAATATAAAAAGTTAGCCATCTCTGTCAACAAAACAGATTCAAATGATGCTATTCCAGCATCTTAGGTGGTATTTGGTAAAACTGGAAACTAACAGCTCAAATAATTAAGAGTTGAATTTTAAGTGCTCAAAATTATATACAGTTAAATTCTCTAAAATCTACTAAAACTAAATGAATTTGCCAACCATTATATTGATCTAGGGGGTTTTATTTCACTAGTGATAACATAAAATCACTTCTATGAAGAAACCAAAACTCTATAATCGACAATCTTTAACAAAAAGCTTAACTTCAATGCTTTTGTTTATAGGTTAAAAAGAATTTGAACTTTATTGAGATATTTTATATGATATGTGAGTAGTCAATGAAAAAGTCTAAAAATAAATAAAGGTACTGCACAATTTATTTTGTATGTTGAATCATGTAATCAAGCACCCCCTTAGTTTTACAAGTCTACACATTTTTGTCCCTAGAATAACTAATCAGATGAGCAAAAGAAATTTTACAAGCAAAGTATTATAAGATTTAGGCTCGGATATCAGTAACTCCATTCAAACCCCAGCCATTTTCCTATAATTACAAGTGAAGACATTACCTTATTATACTTTAGACTCCTAAATGCTGTTTCATAAAATGATAATATTAAAATTCTTGAAGTGTTGTAGCATGGTATGCCAATTATTCAGATAATGACACTTCTATTTTTGGTATCGTTTCTTTTTTGGGGAACAGAAGTGAGGTAGGCATAAGAAAAAACAAAGAGTAGTTTGCACATCCACAAAAAGTGCTGCGGAGTGCAAGTAATAACTTTTCTTTTTCAACATTCTCTCCAAGCTCACAGATTATCCCTAGTTGACTTGGCAACCAGACAAGAATGCAGCATCTAGCTCAAAAGCAACCAAACAAAAGTAGTTTTGAACCAGTAGAAAAGCATGTTACAAAGGTAACACCTAATTAGCGATGCCCTATCTCTCTTACAGAGGATAAGTAATGTTATTGATTAAACACCCAATATGTTGATTCCATGTTAAAAAATTTAGTCAGCTGTAGGATCTAAACACTAAAGGAAACTACCTCTGTTAATATAGTATGACTATCGTACATATCTACTGCTTCCTCAGTGGGATAAATAAAAACCAAAGTTTTATTCTAGTAATAGTATCACAGGAATAATATAAAGACATTCGACAATGAAGAAATCAGTAATTAAATTAAAATTCTCATCTTGATGATCTTTTTAATATATCAATATCTTCATTTTCACATACAATCGAAGATTTCTTCACCTGTGAAATATACATCGGATTGATATTCTTGCTTATTTATCTTCTCCTTTCACTTTTCTCTTATAAAAATTGAGCATTTTATGGGTGAACTCTAAGTGCTTAACCATAGAGTTTTGATACATACCGGTGACAAGATCTGCTTAAGAACATGTGAAACTACCACCTGAACAGGCTGAAGATCAACCACAGCTGCACCAGGTTCACCATGCTGGTATAGAAGGCAGGAAAAGCAGCACAGTATTCAGATTTTATTCTTAACTGTCCAAAATGAAATTGAAGTAATTGAAGTGAATATCAGCGACAGGCAAAGGGCAAATGTACAGAAGATACGCATACCACTGCAAACAGTCCACCAAAACCTTAGCTATTTTTTCTCCTCATAACTAAAAAAGTCTAAACTTTTTGCATATATTCAATTTGAGCCAATTCTTTAACTTCGCCAATTAAGCCTGACCTAGGACATCTTTTAATAATTTTGGCCAACGTATTATGCTACTACCAAGAGCATATAAAGCTAAAACCTACAAGACTAGTTAATAAGCAAAGAAATACGAATTCATTCCTTTCAAATACCAATAACCAACAAATTATTAAGATGTTACATTGATTTTCCTTTCTAAAAAAAAAAATCCTTGTTGCCTGTTATTACTAGAAGACTCACATAAATATACTTTTAAGAGAATAAAATAAGGAAGTGTATGCATGTATAAACAATCTAACTTGGAAAATTATTTTGTTAGTGTTATCCTTTATGCCCAAATTGAACTGCCGAATTGGCTTTTTTTTATTATTAGTTATTTAGCCTATTTTAAAACTTTTTTTCCACTGCCTTAAGTTAAAGCAAAAAAGTCAACAAATAATTATATATTAAGCATATTCCTAGAGTACGAAAACTAGAATATGATATTATATAGTTTCCAGAGCCTCATTAGATTTGACTCACAATTCCAAGACCAAGTTCCATCTTATCTGGGCCCAAACGATCTGATGAAACCTGACCAGGCAGCGTGCAAACTGACAATGCAACACCCATTGTTCCAACCACTTCAGATGCACGTTTTGCTTCTGCAGCAACCTCGTCAAGAGAAAGTCCAGCAGCAGCAGCAGCTCCAGCAACCTGTCTTTCATTTAGGGAAAGAATTAATCTAAAGATATAATCAAAATCTGAACATGGAGATTTCGGTCAATCTCAAAACTCATAAATGTCAACAACACAGAATATAGCAAGAAAAAAACAGTGAAATACAAACAGAATTCTTTTTAGCAATCAAATTAGAAAATATATTCAATGACTAGTTCAACGTCTTACTGCACTTATCAAAAGAATCATTTTCTTTTTACTTTCTCAACCAAATAAGAACTGCGTGGTTAAAAAAGAATCATCCTTTTAGGCTTAAGCTGGTACCCACTTTATTACATCATTTAAGAAAAAATCTTAAGGCGGACATGAAAGAAAACCAGAATACTCGATGGTGAACCAAATAAACCCAATATTCCACTACAAAATTAATCTATAGAAAGTTATTATCACTTGTTACTAGGAAAATTGTGAGAAGAATCTAAGGGCAGTAGTTGCTTCACTGAAAAAAGAATAACTAGAAAACATAACAAGTTAAAAAGGGAGGCGAGAGAGCATCAGAAGCACCACAACTTGAAATTAAATTCCATCAAGCATGTGCATATTGATGTACATGTGTGTGAAAATATATAAACACAGATAGACAGACAAACAGAAAATGAGAGAGAGAGAGAGAGAGAGAGAGAGAGAGAGAGAGAGAGCCTTATGAACTAAAATAGTCCCTGCAAGACCACGCCGTCCAGCTATGCCCCGAGGTGGAGGTAAAGCACAATCATCTCCAACAATTACAGTCTGCATAAGGAAAAGATGAATATACTTTGACTAACTTCTCTGTAGCAATTTTTTAAATCAATGACAATGAATGAGAACTAAAACATACCTCAACTTTAAAACCTTCAGATTTTGCTTGTTCAGCAGCCAAACCAAAATTTAATCGATCGCCAGTATAATTCTGTTGAGAAGTTACACCACCATGAATCAGGAATCCACAAGTAGCTCTCATTAGCAAGCTTTGATCAAAGTATCAATCAATTCACAGAAAGGAAAATCCTTTATTTTCCCATCAACCTTAATGTTCTAGTTAAATCTATCTTTTTTCTTCTCTCCTTCCTTTCAATACATTCAGCATCAACACACCCCACATGTTTATGGTTGACAATATAAATTGTTTTAGAAAAAAATACCTTGACAATCAGAAGACAACCCATGGGACCAGTGACTGCTCGAATGCCCTAAAGTTGAATCACATTAGATCAAATTCTAAAAGAAAAAGAATAAAATATTCAAATTGACAAAAAAAAATACATACATATATATATCCCGTGATAAGAAAGCATAAAGAAATCATACAGCTAAAATTGAATCAACTTGTGGAGAAGCAAAAACATCTCCACAAATAGCAGCGGTGAGCATTCCCTCTCCAACAAATCCAGCATGAGCAGGTTCATGTCCACTTCCTCCACCTGCAACACAAGGTAACTAATGTTATGGAAGGATTCTTGCAATACACAATACAGTTTAGAGGAACAACAGAATTTGGCCTTTTCATCTAATGATATCCCTGAAAAATTGAACTCCCATCCAATGCCAATGAGTTAAACATAGTAATCAGGACTACATGTTAAATTTCAAGGAATTTGTTCAATTATACATCAGGAAAACATAAGAAATAAAAAATTAAACACCAAACACATTAAGCAGTTTCATTCTTTACCAAAATGCATTATTTTCATTTCTGACCGCGCTTTACTCCACTATGATATATAGACATAACAAGTCAAAAAAATTATTTTAAGAAAACCTTGGAATCTGTTACTTATAATTATGTAAACAATTAGATTGAAAGATTTCACTTTTTCCTGACAAACATCCTTTATCTCAGTGGTGATTTATTCTAAAACGAAAGGTGCACATAAGAGAACTATAGTCTGTCATTAGAAAATTGGTTCTCACTCTAAGATAAAATATTGATCACTAATTCACTATGTATCTTCAGTCATACCTCCAAAATAATTCAGTAAGTTTCTTAGCAAGAAACAAATGGTATTTGTCATGTTTCCCTTCTTTAGTTCTTTCGTTCAATTTCTTATTCTCCTTTTTCTTACTTTTTATCCCCCATAATCCAATTGCCATAATCCTTCTTCTAATCACCTATTATGAGCTTAGATTTCTAACAATTATACGCATATATATGCATGTAATTATATATCCATGTGCATGATATGTTCCTATAAATTGTTCAAAGAAAACTAAATTAAAAATTAAATGACCAAGAATGCACGGTTCCAATCAATTCCAGATTTTGGAACAAAGTAACTATCACTGTTGATATGCATTTGTCTATTTTGTTGCCAAAACTGGAGAGAAAACAGTTTTCAGCACAGGCAGTTAGGAAATAAACAGAACAACCATCTCTATGAAAGAAATTACAACATCAACAAAGAAGCAACTTAAAGCTAAAAGTGCATAGGATCCAACAATCTACAACAGAATCCAGCATTTCAAATTGAAGTAGTATTCAATTGATTTGCAATGTACAAACCTGATATCACTGCAACCTTCTCATATGTGGCACTTGAAACATCAGCACGTAAAACAACCTTGACCTGTGTCTCTCCAAAAACAAAAAGGTCACAGCTATTAGCAATTCTGCAGACAGAGACCCAATTTAATTTATTTAAAAAAAAAAAAAAAAAAAAAAAAAAAAAAAAACAGATTAACTTAACAACAAACTACCTCTGGAAAACCATCCAAGTACTGAAGCCCAGGATAAGTTTCAGATAGACCTTCAATGAACTCAGTCACCACAGCTGCATTCATTAGCAAAGATGAGGAAAATAAGAAATAATTGCACTGCATTTGTTTTCATTCTAAAAAAAGATAAATCTAACTCTGTCCATTACAGTTTCTAAATCACTGTTGCAACCAAATTATAGTTTCCTATAACTAAATATTATCGTTTTGGTGAGTATCACCTTTTTCTTTTCTTAATTTTCTCGTTGAATTCCTTTTTCAATGGAAATTGCTATCAAATGGAGACCAGGAGTTCATGCTTCAACGAAGTGAGAAAATACTATAATACCCCAAAAAGATTATTTTCAATTTTCCTATATATTTCATCAGTTTAGATTTTCATCTAAAAAATCATAAAGTTTTAGGAGAAATTTTGAAATTAGTCAGAGGACTTTAAAAGAGTGTTTATCCTCTTCCTCTTTCTAGCCCCACTCTATAAAGACGGACCAAAGCTATAAGCATTCAAGTGAATATTTTGTTGGTAATCCAAGTATATTAAGCAATGTATCAACTGAGTTCGTTGAAATGGTTCTCAAGACATACATTCCGAAAGATTACTAATGAAAAGTTTCACAAAGGAAAAAAAAATTGCTAGCATATCAAATCGGTGCATCAACAAGAAGAGATAATAATAATCAAGAAACAAAGGATCAAGTGCCTCTCAGTTCAGAGTGAGTCATCGCCGAGTCAATGATCTTCGTAAAACAATTCCGTATGTAAAGGAGGTTTTCTCAACATCAGTCAAAAAAAAAGAAAAATAAGAAAAAAAATTCGCACTAACACAAAATTCACAATAATGAAAAAACAGAAGAGAATCGGAGAAACCAGAGTACGGAGAAAGAAAAATGCGAACCATTGGGATCGTCGATGAGTTTCTTCCCTGGAAAAGCCATTGGAACGGCGCCGTGTGACCGCAGATAGTGTACAAAGAATCAATCTCTAGTGAAAGACTAAATGAAAAAGAAAATGGAGAGTGATTGAGTCTGAGAACTGAAACTGAAGAGCCAAGAGCGAGGAAGGGATGATCTTTCCCTCGTTTTTCCCCTACTTTCTTTCTTGATTGAGAAAATACTGGCAACGAGGAAATGGGCCGCGACGGAACATCTATTCATATATAAAAGGATGACTTGGCTTTTTTTTTTTTTTTAATAAAAACACAAAATTTAACAGCTTAATCCATGAATATTACAAACTAACTTTCACAAACAATAGATTGCATACGGATAACACAAAGTAAAACCTAACTTTAAGTAGTTTTAATATATTATATATGCATAACACAATTTACCAAATTAGTAGTACAATCATCCATAAAATATTAGCAACAAACTGTAATAAAATTATATTTAAGCCTTAACGAATTAACTCAATTTAATGTTTCATAAAAACTAATAGTTTGATACTTGGAACATTATATTGACAAGTCATACACTATCTGCATGAATATTTTCAATCGGAATGAGATACTCAAAATTATCTTATTCATACAGTCAGAAATCAACCATGTCTCTATTTTGCCATCACTTCAACCAATCAAAGGACTATAATCTCATTTGCTAAAATTAATCGTTATAGATCGTGCATAATATTCATTGCCAACAACTAAAAAATCCTTTAAAGAAAATTAGTAATCTTAAAATTGTAAATAAAGACACAAAGTTTAAATTGTAAAAAAGAGTTTTGCATTATTGATTAAATTTTTACGGCAATTATGTTTGGCTGTAAAATGAATAAAATTAACCCCCAAATATTTTGTATAAAAAAAAGGATCAAATAGTTTTGGATTTTTGCTTGCTTTTGTTGCCTTCCTTCTGCCATTCTAATAAATTACTCGCATGCATTACTATGGGACCAACACCTTCAACAAACAACAAAAGACATTTAATTTGTTATTATTACCCAATGAGTCTATATACTTATCACAATTCATCATGCAAGCCCTTATACTATAATTTCTTATACATTTGTCTTTGCATTTGAATTTTTCAAACATTCAATGGTTTCAAATATACACAGTGTAATATAATTACAACATATAGTTTGACCAAAAACCTTCTAACATTGCACATGATATACTTTTTATGGATAGGAGTCAAATGTGTCAAAATTAAAATATATGGACCAAACTAATAAATTACACCAGATATGAAAACTAAATTATATGTTTGTCTATTAAGCGCTTTTTTTTAATTATGTTATATTTTCTTCCATCTACATAAATTTTCAAATTTACAATTTAACTAGAAGCTTTTTGACAATATGTGTGATACACCAATAACAAAGTACATACACGTGGATGGAGCTTACTTATTTCCGAGGCAAAGGACGTATTTGGGTTTGTGATCCAGGATAATAATAGTTCTTTACAAACGGTGGAGAATGTAGTGTTTTATTTCCTAATGATCTGGCTCTTTTTGACATACTATCATGCAATAGGCTCTTTCGAGGTTAAAAGATGTGGGTTATCAATGAGAAAATTGATTGGATTTTTATTATTGATATTGAATCTCTTCATATGTACAACAAACTCATCTACTTATATATACAATAGTTGAGAACAAGAGAAGAGAAAAGAATAGGCTGTAATCTAGTTGGAATGTATGGAGTGCTGATGAAACCTTCTTCTACTTGATTCCTTACTAATGGCAGTTTATTTCAACATGTTTTGTGCGCTTAAAATACACAAGATTCTTTGCAATTGCTGACTCATTATCACAATGCATCAAAATTGGCAACTGTAACTTCATACCAAAATCTGCCAATAAATAAGAAATCCATTTGAGCTCACACACAGTTTGACCCATACTCCTATCGTTAGCCTATGTTAATGATCTGCTAACAACTAATTGTTTCTTGGTTTTCTAGGATATTAATGATGATCCCAGAAACACACAGAACCCTGTTAATGATTTCCTCAACAGCTTGTAAGCTCCCAATCCGAATCACAAAAAGCCATAAGCTTCAAATCCTCTTCAGCTTGCCTGGGAAAATACAAGCCATAGTGTTGTGTTCCTTTCAGGTATCTCAGAACCTGAACCGCAGCTCTGAAATGATGTACATAAGGTTTTTACATATATTGACTCAATTGTTGAGTAGCATATGATATATCTGGCCTGGTAAAACCAAGATACAGAAGCTTACCTACTATCCTCTTGTATAATTCAGCATCTGAAAATGGCTCCCCTTCATCTGATAATGTAATGCCACTAGCAACAGGACTTGTAACTACTATACAATTAGTAAGACCTGCATCAAGGAGCATGCCAATAATGTACTTATTCTGAGATAGAATTGCCCCATTTTCTGATCTAGCAAATTCTACACCTAGAAAGTACTTAACATTCCCCATGTCTTTGATTGTAAAAAGATCATAAAGATACTTCTTAACTGTGATGATGGCTTCTTCACTAGCACTTGGTAATAGTATATCATCCACATAGCTGATCAGATATACGGGCGCTCCTCCCACTAATAAATTAACAAACAGACAATAATCATTATTTAATCTTTTAAGTCCAAAATCAATCAATTTTGTGGATATTTTCTTCTGCCACTATCTCCTAGCCTATTTAAGGCCATACAAGGACTTCTATAAGTGACACACTTCTCATGCTTTGCACTTCATGTAGCCCTGTGGGGTAAAAGAAAAATATCCTCCTATAACACCTATGTAAGTAAGCATTATTGACATCAATTTGATGCACTGGCCATGCTCTTACTGTTGCAATAACCAAAAACATACGAATTGTCACCACCTTTGCAACAGGGCTGAAAGACTCATAATAATCTACTCCAAAATTTTAAATTGTAATCTTGTGCAACTAATCGAGCCTTGAACCGATCCACCTCACCATTTTGTTTATACTTTACCTACTACACCCATTTTAAAGCCAACGCTTTCTTATCTATAGGTAAAGCTCTAATCTTCTAATTATTATTTTGTTCAAGTGCCGCTAACTCTTGTTGCATAGCATCCACCCAATAGGGATCTTAACTGGCTTTAGTGTAAGATTTAGGCTCTTTAACCTTACCAATATTAGCTAAAAAAGCCAAATGTGCTTTTGAAAACTATTGCAAACTAGGAAGTGCATGAGAAGGAACTTATGTGAGTGAAACAAAATCTTGTAACCCTGGTGGTTTCCTTATTTCTCCAATAGAACTTCTGATGACTGGTGTAATATCCACATGTTCTTATGGACTAGAAATTGATTTAGCATTTACATCCTTCTGTTATGGTGCTTTAAGAAAACTTTGACAAGGAAAATTTGCTTCCTGAAAAATCACATCTCTGGATATAACTAGCTTCTTTGTATGGCAATCAAACAGTTTATACCCTTTGTGAGTAGTGGAAAACCCTAGAAATAGAGCCTAATAAGCTCTAGGAGCAAGTTTGTCTTTTATGGATGAACATCTGTGTAATAACTTTGACAACCAAGCACATAAAACTTTGAATAATCTGGTGTTTTTTGAAATAACCTCTAATAAGGTGTTTGACAATCTAAAATCTTTGTAGGCAGTATATTTATAATACTTGCAGCCTTGCAACCATCAAAATTGCCTCCCCGAAAACTAAGTTGGTAAAAAAGCCTGAAACATAATAGCTCTTGTAATTGCTAGCAAATACCTATGTTTTTGCTCTGCCACTCCATTTTGTTGTGGAGTAGATACATGTTCTCTAATGAAGAATGCCATGTTTTTCACAAACTATCCTACAGTTCTTATTAATGAATTCCCCTCCATTATCGATTCTGAGAATTCGAACTTTACTTTGAAATTATGTTTGCACCATAGATAGAAACATAGCAATAGCATGTGTAACTTATGATTTGTTCTACAATAGAATCACTCATGTTACTTTGGTGAAATCATCTACAATGGTAAGAAAAAATCTTGCCCCTGTAAGAGAAACAGTCCTATAAGGACCGCAAACATCCAAATGTAAAAGCTGAAATGGCTTGACAATAGATATTATAGTTTTATTGAACACAAATCTGTGCTGTTTGGCATAAGGACAGATATTACAAAAATACTCTTTAGGTATAACTACTTCAGAGATATGAAGAAACATGACCCAATCTGTTATGCCATTTACCATATTGATCTTTATTTACTGTACTAACAAATAAAAATGTATTATATGGAGTAACACTCCTCTATGCCTTTTGCAAAATATCTTCCTGAAATGATATTGTATTCAAATGATACAGACCATTTGTCATCCATCCTATTGCCAAGATTTCATGAGAGGTTTGGCCCTGTAAATAACAACAGTTTGAGTGAAAATGAATCACTATATCAGCATGCTTCAATAACTGACCAATTGATAGCAACTTGTACTTAATTTGAGACATGTAAAACTCCTTTTAAAATAATCTTAGGATGCAATCTCACATCTCCTATATGTTTAATCATCTGCACATTTTCATTCGGTAAAAGCATTGTTTGCTTACGAAAAACACTCAAGCAATTATCAAAACTACTTAAATCTGGACTTATATGTGTGGTTGCTCCACTGATAATGATCCATGAATCATCTGGAATAACAGAATTTGACATGCAACAAGGTTGAATTGCATTACCAGAAAAACCTGCAAAAGCGAAAAATTCTGAATATGGCATCTTTTCTTTCCGTTTCAGCATTTTCTAAACCTTCTACAACATATGCTTGGTATCTGTTTCTGAGAGATCTCCTTCTCCTAATTATGAAAGTGCATCCAATGGTGAAGATCTAGCTTCCTGTGCAACATAAGCCATTGGCTTGTTCTTGAACTGATTGTGCTGATTTCCTAATGATCCCTATGATCCTTTCACTCTTCCATACTTCTTTGGGCCCTTCTAGCATTCTTGATACTTGATCAATTGAAATAAACTAAATCTATCATGACTCGTTCCATCATAATAATCATAGATAATATTATCTTTATTAACTGTTTCTTTTCCTCTCATATAGCCAACTCCTTTTTTCTTCTATTAAAAATTTATTGTTTTGGTAAAACTAGCAAATTCCATATATTGATCAACTGAGACTTCTCTTTGCTTATCTATTTACAGATCATGGAATATGCTTTGTCCATATTTGGCATTGGATCGATCAATAACAATTGGTTAATGACATGTTCATATCCTTCATTTAATCTAGATAAAAACTTAAAGTTTGTCTCCCTCTTGCAAATCAATAAATCTTTGAAATGCATTACGGTCACATTCCTCTGCTGCACCACATTCACACTTTAGCAAAGGTCTTAACAAAAAAAATTCATCCCATAGTTTCTTCAATTAAATGAAATAATGAGTAACCGAGAGATTACCTTGACTAAACAGACTAATTTCTCTTACCAATTTGAACAATGTAGGTCCATTGTTGTCTCTAAATTATTTTCCAACTCAATCCATAAGGACCTTGATAAAGCAGTGAACTTAAAAGCATTGTTAACTGTCTTGATATGCAATTGAGTATCCATGATACAACTAAGCAATCAATTTCTCTCAATGCCTCATGTTCAGGTGAATTCTTTACTAGAATAGCATTGATGGTTCTAAATAGTTTAGCTAAAGTATTAAGAGGGGGTGAATAGTACTGTATACCAAGTAAAAATTTTTACAAACAATTTAGAAAATTCTTTTTTGATGAAAAATAATTTTCTATCAATAAACACAAGTTTCATAGAAATGCGGAATTAATAAAGCAGTAAAACTTGTGAACAAATATGCTTGACTAAAATTAAACATCCCTTCAAAAATAATGCTATTATTTTAATATTGCAAAAATTTAAATAACAATAAAATAAAGAATGTAGGGATAGAGAAATGAAGACACAAGATTTATACTGGTTTGACCCAACCGGTCTACGTCCAGTCCTCAAGCCAACCACTTGAGATTTTCCACTTACTGTTCCTTTGTGGGAAGGAAACAAGCGTATGTTACTTTTTGCAAGTTCAAGTAACAAAAACAATACTTTTGCAGGTTAAGTATAAAACCCCTACCGTTACTTTTTCAGAGCTCAAGTAACAAAACTCTTCCGATGCTTATCCAAAGTTCAAGCATCAAACTTTTACAGACTTTGTTGATCACACTTCCAACAAAGTGAGCCCCCTTTCACACAACCTTGTATGAATATACAATTCCCAAAAATATGAATATTTGTGAATGAAAGAATGAAGCTCTTCTCTCTTACCTTTGCTCTTTTAGGAATTATGGAAGATTTTGAAAAGTAATAGCTTAAGAGTGTGAATATTTCATGTAAGTCTTTTACCTTGCTAACTTGAACTTCATTTCTTTATATAGGTGATGGAATGCTTCATAAAGTGGAGAAATGGTCGTTTCATCCAAGTCACAAAGGAGATATGACAGTTATCTTCAAGTCATGAAGAGAATATGGTAGTTATGTTCATGTCACAAACCAAGGAGATGTTGAATACACCTAATAAGATATATATGGTTGTTTGTCTCAAGTGACAAGGTGATATGATTATTAATCTCATGTAACAAGAGATTATGGTAGTTGAAGTCACCTCCTGAAGAAAATGTAGTTGTTGTTGTAGCTCCTGAAGGTAGATTTGCAATTGAGTTTAATCTCACAAGAATGAAATGGTACTTGTATATATGTCATAAAGAAGATGTTGAAAACATCTTATGAGCTACATATGGCCATTTGATATAAGTGAGAAGATGACATGGCTGTTGGCTTCATCTTATAAGTAACTATTTTTTGTGGCTTGTAAAGAAATTTGTAGCTCTTGAAAGGACTTGAATATTCTAAGTCATAAGACTCATATCTCTTGTGATGAAATGTACATAAAGAGCATTAGTTGTCATATAGTACTCCTTTATGATCTTTATAAGGCATTTTATCCTTTTGTAGTATTTATTCATTTTTTGTTAAGTTTTGTAAATGAAATTAATCAAATAAGAATAATTTCATTTTCTTTTTATGTCAACCTTTTGTGATCATCAAAACATAAGTCAACAAGCATCATCGGAAAGAATGAACTTAACTCTCTTTTTTACAGTAAGTGCTCTTATCATAGCATGTTTCCAAGTGAGAAACTTGCTATTTCCCTTCAAGACTGAACTGATTAATACCAATCCTAGATTATCTGAATATGGCTGCGTACCAAATCCAGATTCTCCATTTCTTCAATTATTTTCTCCAAATCCAGTTGTGCTTCCATCACCTTCATTTCTATATGTGTTGACAGCTTCTTCATAAACAGGCAAGTCAGTATTGATCACTACATGTGGAGCTTAATTTCTTCGCACCGTTTTCTAGATCTTAAACCTACTCTGATACCATGAGAAAATTAATTGGATTTTATTATTGATATTGAATCTCTTCATCTGTATAACAAACTCAACTACTTATATATACAATAGTTGAGAGCAAGATGAGAGAAAAAAAAGCTTCTAGTCCCGAAATTGACGCAAAGTTAGTTGAGTTTTACTGAGCTAGCATCATTCTGTTTACATTTGTTATGAAGGCTCCAATTTGATACTTCAAGTCTAGCACTTTTACTGTTGCAACCACCTAATCACTCTTCCGCTGATCGAGAAGAATCATACTAAGCAAGAGTTGTTACGTTTCATCTTGTATTTCTTCAACACAATACGTGATAGTAGAAGTGGATTTTCAAGTTGTCTTCAATGCTTTGCAAGCTCATTCTTCGCATTTAACTCATCTAAGATTAGGTCTGCAGGATTGTAATGATTTAGCTTCTACTTTTTATAGTTGTGTTTCTTGATGAAGTTCTTTTTTTAAAAGTTAAAACATTTAAGGAGATTCTTGCAAGGCAGGGAGATGACTCCTTTGTCGCTACCCTTGCGCTTAGAGGTGGCTAAATAGGACCTGAACCAGTCGAACCGGACCGGACCGAGTCAAAACCAGTCAAATCCTGAACCGGACCGAACCTGAACCGGACCATTGGTTCATAAGAAAAAAAGGTTAAGGTTCAGGGTTATTCATTCTGTGAACCTTTGAACCGTTGGTTAACCGGTGGTTTGACTCATTTGTTTTTTTTTTCTTTTCTTTTTTTTTTTTTTTTTTTTAACTTTTCCTCTCTATAAATACCTTATTACTCTTTTAATTTTTTCACACAATTCTTTATACTCTCTCTATTATATCCAATTTTTTCACACTTTCATTTACATTTTATAAGTTATTTTAATATTCTACGTTATATTATTTACTAGTTAATTTGTTGATTTACATTTTTTTACAAGTCATATTAAATGTGTAAGAGAAATAAATGGTTTATTTCTACAAGTTATATTTTTGTAATAATGTTTATATTATGTAAATTATTAATTGTAAAATAAAAAATATAAGTTGTTTTTCATATTTGAGAAATTATAATATTTTGTTACGTATATTAATAATTTATCGAGAAATGTCTACATCGAAACCACACGCAAATTAAATTCTAAATGTTTATTGAAAAGGGTTGAACCTGAATCGAACCGAACCTGAACCTTATCAAACCCTGGTCAAAATCTTATGAAACCCTGAACCTGAACCGGACCGGACCGAACCGACGGTTCAAGCTTAAGGTTCAGGTTCAAGGATTTTTTGAACCTAAACTGGCGATTCATGAACTATGGCCACCTCTACTTGCACTTACCTTTTATTTAGAAAAACAACATTTGCGAAAGTCGGGAATTATTAAAAAAAAAAAGAAGAAAAAAACTATAGTCAACAGGAAAAGAAAGTATAACAAAAAATAATAATAAAATACTTCTTACTTGGCAAGCAATCAACAGTACAACAGATTGAAGCTTCAATTTGGATTATTATCATTCATGTTCATTCAAAAATATTTCTGTATTTGAGTTTTTAAAATATTAAATTTGTTTGCTAATTAAAAAGATTAAAAAAAAAATCACAAAATAAATTAAAAGAAAGAAAATATTAAGTTCCTCGGCTTCATATATATGTAATTTCTTTCCTTGAAATAAAAAAAATATATATATATTGAGTTCCTCGGTTTCATACATATGTAAGTTCTTTGCTTTCCTTGAAATATATATATATATATATATATATATATATATATATATATATATATATATATATATACACATAAAATTATGGGAATTGAAAAGTTGATTAAAAATTAGAAGAAAAAAATAAAATAAAATAAAAATCCTTTTTATATTAATTTTTCATTTTTGTTATATTGGTTTATCTTTTTGTTTTTTCATATTGTTTTTCACCTACATAATTAAATAAACAAATGAATGAAAGTTTTGAAACACAAAATATCTATTCAAGATGAATTAAAATTTAATATGTACACTTGTATAATTAAAAATTATTATAATTAAATCCACTAATTTACACGAGTTGAAATCTAAGCAATAATAAGAAAATTCTTTTACTTGTCACGCAATCAGCAGTACAACAAAACTTAACAAGGCTCAACTGTAATAATTCTGCGGTATGTGTAAACTGCCAAAACACATATTGAGATTTTAAAATTTCATGAATTTTACAATTGAATTTAGTCAATTTTTTCATCACATTAAGTTCATATTTCAACACCTATAAATCCCAAAGTTTTCTACTTTCCTCAAAATTACATCACATGCTTCATGAGAGAAAAAGGAGAAAAAAAAAAGTTAAGTATGAGACAAATTCTAAATAAAATAAAAAAAGAACAAAAAAAATTATGTCCTCCATGAGTAAAAAAAAAAAAAAAAGACTAGAGAGCCAATTAGGAAATCATAAAATTTTAAAAGTTTACGGAGCTCACGGTGCATTTTGCCTAATAAACCACTTTCGGGTAGACGATACACATCCGCTAGATCTGCCAATTGCCGTCGAAATTGGAACATTTTGAAATCTATATTCTCTTAGTTCTTCAACCTTTACATTTTTCTTTTTCTACATGGTTTATGTAAATAAAAACTTGCTCTCAGCTTTACCCAAAAATTTGCATAAGCAGAAAGCTAAAATTAGGCAAAATGGTAGATTCACCAACAAAAATAACATTACATTTCCTTTTTGTTATATGAATATATGCGATTGCCACTACAAACCATGAATGGCAAAGAGAAGTAGATGGCATCAATTTATGGAGAGAGACTCAGACTTCTTCTTGATTGCTAAAACAGCTGCTCTGTACCATGAAGCTGCTGCCATTGCTCCTGGATCTGGAACAGATGCAAGGATCTCTGCAGCAACATAGCTTGAGCGGCCAGCCTGCATTGAGAGTATTCATCAGGCATACGATACAACCGAAGCAGTAGCCAATTGATACCTAGTTTTATTATTCAGAATAATAAACATTAACTTCCACGCAAGAGGCAAACAAACCTTCAATTATCAATTCTTGTAGAGTGGATTTTACTATGAACATGAATGAATGAAAACAGAAATACATGTAGCAAACACTAACTAGTTAAGATCAAGGCTTAGTCGTTTTGATTGGACCACTTACCTTGGCATTTCAAGCAGGGGTTAACAGCAGGGTCTTTCTTTTTTATTTTTTTTCCTTTCTCCTCTTTAAGCTAAAGATATATGCCTTTAAGCTCTTTTTCTGTTTTTTTTTTTCCTGGTCAGGAGGGTTTTGTAAGGAGTGGGTGTTGAACCCAAGAAACTAAGGTATTTAATTCCCACTTGTTTTAAACATGGTTTATGATTAATTTTGGTAATCAGTATTGATTCTTTTATCATGTTCTGGCAAGTCTTTCATTGTAGTTTTAAAGAATCAGAATCAGATTTCAATGAAAATGCAGGGTGCAACTTTCTTACCCTCAGTTTATTATTGAGGCTAGCTTTCATATTCCTCTATGCTTTGAGCACATTGTTCAGTAAATAGAGTGAAGTATACAAGCATTTTGATAAAGAGGCACTCTTTAGAAGCAATTAATTATAGCTCTTCAATTTTTAGCTGAAATCGGAAGGCAGCTGGTAGGCATCCCAGATGCCGAGATAATCTGTTTGGTAAGTAAACAATTATATTTTTGGTAGATGCGGAGCCACATATCATGTGGTACCCTACATACACCAATCAGAAAGAAGATTCATATCCTTGTCGAACACCGATCTATGGTTTATTTTGCAAAACTTCCAAAGATTGGCATGAGGAATATTATGGTGACAACTTGTACATAAACATGAGTTAGAGCCCTGAAAACTTTAACTACTTTAATGCTTCCAACATAACGAGAATGACTCCAAAGTCCCATAGTTTGCTCAACAGACTCATCCAAAACAGCTTATTTCTTCACCTTCTCTCTGTCAATCTTCTTTCTCAAACAACTTTTGCTTTCATAATCAGAATGTTAGATCTCACAACTCCTGCTATGCTAAATTTAATTGTTGGTCCTCCATTATGTTGCTTCTAATCAACCTCTTGATTCACCGTCTTAAAGCAGCCTTATCTTCACAAAACTAAAACATCCTTGATCTTTTGATGAATCAGGGTCCTTAATTTCAGTTTTGTCATCACTATGACCATCATCTAATTTCCTACACCTTTTCTGTCTCTCAACTTTCTCTATTTCTACATTCTGAAACTAAAGATGATGTATTTAGCCAAAGAATCTCTCATGAATGATGCATCAATTTCATACGTATACTAAAATACAGTACTTGTTTTATTTTAATCATAATGGCTCCCAACTTCAAGAATTATGTATCATGGAAGACTTTGTTAGAGATATTATGGTAAATAGGAACTTGAATTATGTGGTTTTGCATCCCAAATGGACAGACTAGATAAAAATTAAAACAACAAAGTCAAAAGTTGAAACCATTGTTGGTCAGAAGCCAACATGAATTATTTTTACTGTACTCTAAATAAAGCGGGACACAATGAATTAGGACATCAATATATATATATATATATATATATATATATATATATATATATATATATATATATATATATATATCACCTGCGCTTGCATGTGTTTTCGTTGATTCTGCTCCTGCTAATGCAGCTTCAGATGAGAGAATAAAAGTAGTCAAAGGATCCCCTGTAGTCAATTTCTGTTTCAAAAGTAGATAAATCAGGATCTAAAGCCAAATCAACTTTGAGTATTAAAGACTGTCATTCTTGCTGCTTGCCTCCTGAAGAACTTCTAAGGCTGGAATTAGTGCAGCTAACATTGTGCGGTAGCTAGCACTAGCCCTGCCATATTTACTGACTGCAGCAATGGAAGCTTGAAGTGCTTCAGCCTCTGTTTCAAGGGAGTGGATTTACGACAAAGGCTTGTGCATCTAGAAATAATCACACTGAACGTATTCTTACATTGTTTGAAGTGACAACTGATTCTTTATTTGCTTTCAGCTGTGCATAAGCAGCCTTGCAAAATATATTGTATCTACTCCAAAGAGTACATGGATAGACCAATTAAATAACGCATAAATAACATAAAAATTCAAATAGAGAGAGACAGAGCAAGTAATATACAAAATCCCACTCGTTCGTCCCATAACTCTTCTGATAGTTGAACCAATTTCATTTACTGTTTCTGCGGCATCATTGAGGGGATAACCAGGAACAAGAAAAAATATTCACGGGAGACAACCTAGAAAATTCTTTGAAAAATCATAAGGAAAAAAGAATTCTTTCATTTTTTTCAGTTTCTTTAAATAGCTGATATATGCATTCTTGACTTTTATTTCGTTTCAAGATGACATGCAAGGAATCCAAAGCAAGTATATTAGTTCCATATTTCATTACAAATTGAATTTGAAATCACATTAGAAACCCAAAAACAAGTAACAAATAACACTTCATTCTGAAATGTTTCACCAGGTTATATTATATTAATTTATTATCAATAAGTAATCAGCTTATAACATGACAAAAACTTCTAAATGGTTGAGAACAGAACTGCATACTTTTTCATGTCCTCAAGGACGACCGTTGCGCCCCTATACATCTACAAAAAAGCAGATGAATCAAGCCACAAGTCATATACATTTGATAATCAGGAGTTAACACTGAGTTCGAGGATTGACTCACCGTTGATCCGCAATCACCATCGCCTACTTTGCTGTCCCATTCATTTAAGTTGTCCCTAAGATCAGTAATTGCATTTATTGCACCCTCAATAGCAACCTCAAGGAAATGTCCTTGTTCATTTAATTGCGGAGGACGGCCCAATGGCTATTAGAAAAAAAAAAGGAACCAGCGAGTACTGAGATTTGATGAATCAGTAATTCAAGTACGTATTTACCCATTTCTCTTCCTTTCCCTCTTGCCTATGCACTTTTAAGAGAAATTCAACAAGAACCCAGCTTTAGGCAATCAGAAAATATACTTATATTACAAATTTGTAAGACTTCAGAGGACAAAATATTTCATAATATATTTAATTAGGAACTAAAGACAGCCAAAATTTCAAGCACCAGTTCACATTAACTGTCCAACATTGAAGACTATATACAGTACAAAAAACTTATGGTATAAAATATCCAAAAAACTAGAATGTGGGGTTATTAACAAATTTCAGGAACCAAAACACCAAGTTTGAACTAGCACATGAAGGACTGGGTATGGATCAGCATTGCTGTTAACTTACATCTCACTTAGTTTCAGATTTTACAGACAATTAACAGTTCTTTTTTCCAATGTAATACTATCAGTATCACATCATTAATAGGTCATTGGCATAAAATTTCGCAGATTGTCCCCGAACAGCCCATCAATGAGGCACTGATATCTGCAATGAAAAGAATACACTGGTATCTGCTTGGCTGAAAAACCTTCCTGCTTTATTTACAGCAGAAGGATAATCAGAATGGGGAGAAGGCCCTGTCATATTCTGTATAAACATACGAAGGCCGTTGATCCCTACTATAACTTTTATGTCTCAACTAATTTCTGGAGCTGCCACCAATCAATAGTTTAAGTTACTACTCTATCTTTTATTTGATTTAAGAAAAACTAAAGCTAATTTAATTTGGGTTGAATCACAGTTTTTTTTTTTTTGTTTTTATACAAGAATGAGATAAAAGTGTCCACTAAATCAGCCCTTTTTTTTTTGGTTCAATCCCGTCATAATATCAATAAGTTTACACTGCCTTTTCCTAAATTTCAGTTCTACCATCTCTCTGACAAGCAAATCTTAATTACCGTAATTTGTAATCTTAAGTGTTTCTTTTTCTGATACTTGCTCATATGCACAAACACACGACTGCCAGTTTACGCATGTATAAATCAAAAACATAAGAAAGGCATTTTGATGTCATTGTTGATTAAGCATAAAATGTTTTGCATTTATTAAAATTTCAGATAGTACAATTATATGTTAAACACAGGAAACAGCATATGTAATTTCTCTTTTTTGAGGAACAGAAGCTACCTCTAGAGCATGACTGGAACGCTTATAATGCCACAATTTCAGAATATGTCTTTTGGGCCTATTTGATTGATAACTCGACCTTCTTCCACCGACTGATCAAGAATCGGGACAATCAGGACATTCCGATCTCCAACCGAAGAAATCCGACGGTACAGCTCGATTGATGAGCTTTCCCATGGTCTTATATATCTGCGGCTTGGCCTTGCCTTTGTGGTGTAAAAAATCGAACTGAGGCCACTTCGAGACCCAAAAGGACTAATTTAACGCAGCAAACAGCTTAATCGAGGAGAATTCATTTGTTGAATAGATGGTAAACTAGAGATTCTGCGTGCGGAGATGGAAAATAGCTTTCAGGGTTTAGCGGGAAAGTTCAGGTATGGAGTTTACATATTCGGCCCAATAGTCCGACCCAATTCCACAAACAATCTATTTTTCATATTTCCTTAAAAAAAGGAGATATCTTGCTCAATTTTACCATTTTCTGAGGAAATGCCGATGCAAATTGACTCGATATTCATTGACAAATTGTGAAATTTAACTAGAAATTCTACAACATAGATAAAATTGAGTCATTTTGTACTATGAGGGCAAAGTTAAACTTCCCAATATCGTGGTAGCGGTAATGACCCTTATCCCTTTTAGATAAGAAAAAAAGTGTGAAAGGAAAAAAGTAGAGAGAAAATACAGAGTTGTGTGCACTTTTATTTTTAAGAATCATATAGATATACTTTGAATGGGGCGGGGCAAAATATAATTTAAATATTTAGTAAGGACTAAAATAAATTTTTTAGTAGAAACTTTTTGTTATTTCATTCAATTTTTGACACTCCAAATTGAATTTGGAGAGTTTAGACGGGTAGAGCCATTCCTTTACATGTTATTTCATTCCTTTCTTTTAATGGACAGACAGCCTATTATTCACTTCTCCTTTCTGTTCATTTAGAATTTGGACAAATAATACGAGGGAATTAGACGATCGAGGTAGACTATATAGCTTCATAATAGGTTAATTTTAAATCTTCTTTTGTGTATTTTGACAGTTCAAATCTTCTTTGGCCATTATTATAAATCACACACTGATCTGCTGCCAATTTAATCTGCAAGCAGATGCAGCCAATGCTAGTTTTCAATTCATTCTCAGGGGAGAAAAAGAGAAGGATTAAGCTGCTTATTGTTTACCATGAACTGCATTTTTTTGTGATTTGTGTCTCAATCAACCAAATTATACCAAAACATTTAGAAGGGACTAGTTAAGCTTACCGAATTCACTCTGCTTCAAAAGCAAATCCTAATCCTTCTCTGCTGCAGGAATTCCATTCTCCAGCTCGAAAGAAAAATTGTTATCCTGACCGTGGCCTAACCTCTCATCTTTATCAATAGACAATTCTTCCAGTTTATCTGAAGAAATAATACCCTTATCCACAAGTAATTTTACAAATTCTTCTGTTTGCTTTCTGTCTCCTAGTCCTTTCACATACTCCAGGCACGCTTTTAAAGTTGCAACCTCTGGCACTGGCTCCTGTCTGGTTCCAGAAAGCAGTGCAATTGTTTTCTCCATCATTTCCACTGCCTTCTGAGGTTGCTGATTCTTAAGGTATCCTTCAACCGAAAAATACCATGTCCAAGCATTTGGTTTCCCTCCTTTTGGTATTGCCTTGTCGAGTAGAGCTTCTGCCTTCCCTATAAGGCCTCCTGGAATAAGCACCAATCATGATACTTGGGATCCGCGTATCGTATGACAGATCCTGGGATTCCCACTCGTAAAAAATCTCTTCTGCCATTTCAAGGTCGCGTAACTTCGCAAGAGAGTTCAGAACACGCATATATCCCTTGTTGTATACCTTGCCTTTCTTGTACAGTGACCACAGCCTTAGAACTTCATCCTTCCTATTTTAGCATATTGTGTCAGAAGTTTATTATACACCTCCACATATCTTCCATTTCTTGAAATAAGTGGCTCAGCCTTCATCAGCATTTCCAGAGCCTTGTCGAAGAGACCTACTTTTATATAAGCACTTCAGCAGCATTGTAATTAGTCCAGTCAGGGACAAACTCCGGATCAGATTCCATCATCATCACTATCTTATCAATTCCCTCAATGTCCTTAAGAGCTGTATATGTGCTAAGTTGTAAGCAGAGAGTGATGTTGTCACGAACAATGCCTTTCTCTTCCATCTCCTTCAACAAAGCATCAAACTTCTCGACATTTCCCGCCTTATAATACTGAGTTAGCATGGTACTATAATCCAGTGCCTGCAAAGCGAATCCGAATCCCTCATCTTCTGCATTATTGCTTCTGCCTTTTCAACACATTCCACATTTACATAGCATTTGAGGAGCGCACCATAAACAGGAACGCCTTTCAGGTTTGTGACAGGTTATTGAAATATTTTTCAGCTTGTTCTATCCCTTGAGTTTTTGAAATTAAGTCCAATCAGATGGCAACCTGAGATGGGGTGAGCATAAAGTGTCTTCTGTCACTCATCCACATTGAAACCTGAGGAACAAAATTGACATAAGAAGATCAAGAGCCAACAATAAGAAAACCACAAAACCTGGCCCAGCCAACGAATGATCAAGATTTAATATAGAACACAATTTATAAACTCATAACAACTTGAGCGAATTCCATTTTCTTCTAACGTGGTATTACCAGCACAAAGATCAATATACATAATAAGAATGCAGGTGTTGAGGTTTCCTCTATTTGCAAAGACAAACTATTCCACTAAAATTATCTAAAGTAGAAAGTATTCAGAAGAAATCTTTATTGTTTTTTCGCCCCATTTGTACCCGTAGTAACATATAAAAACATTTATCAATCTCAAATATACTCACCAAAAAAAATGACAGAGGAAATGCTCGATCAAGTATATGATGTAATGTAATACCTCTAGAGCATGGGGGTAACTCTTATAGGACCGCAACTCCTTTATGATGTAAATTAGGCTTTGTCGGTCAACAGATCGTCCTTCTTCCACCCATTGATCTAGAATCGGTACAATTGAGACTTTCGGATCTCCAATCGGAGAAATCCGACGGTAAAGCTCGATAATTGAGCTATGTGGTGGTCCTTTACGGTAAGAATATGAATGCAAAGCATTTCGGTATCCAAAGCGACTAATTTCACGCAGCAAACTGCTTAATCGAGCAAATAACATTTCTTGAAAAGAATTGTGAACTGAAGATTTTTCAGTTGGGACATAGAAAATATATATTGCTTTCGAGGGTTCAGTAGAACGATTTGAAAAGGGGGAGATCCTTGGCGGAGCCAGGGTCTCCGCTTAGGGGGAACAAATTAGGAGCGGTGACGGGCGACGGGACGGCAGATCAATGGAGGTGCGGCGTGGAGAGGTGGAGGCAGCAGCAGCAAGTTTGCACCCAAATAATCGAATCGAAGAGAAGAGAGGGAGAGAGAGGGGAGGAATGAATAGGCCCATGGCAAAACCACGTCGTTTGTCTTTGGGCCTATTTTTTTTAAAAAAAAGAGAAGTAGCCCACCAAACTTGTTGAATTCTTCAGGGACAGTTTTGGAGTGTTTTCTGGCGGTCGGAGGGGTACTGCCTCCACTCCCTCCGCCCCTTTTTCACCCAGAAAAAGTGATTTACGGGTTTGGACTTTACATTTTCGGCCCAGAAGTCCGACCCAATTTGGACTCACTGAGAAATGACCAGCCTTACCCAACCCGGCCCAGCATTTTGATCCAATTCGGCAATATGAGTTTGTTGACCAGCTTCCATAAAATAAAAAATTCATATTATAGTTATTTTCATATATCAATCGACAATTAAAATAAATGTAATCATTAAATTATTAATTTAAACTTCAAAATTATAAATTATTATCCTAAAATAAAATCTAAATAAAATAAAATATATTTTTATATTATGTGTCATGAATTTATTGGTTTTTTGTGTTTCTTATAAAATTGTTCAACTACATAATAAGTGTCACTTGAAGAATAAAATGTCCCCAAATATCGATGAAGATGATGGGGATCAATTTAAGGAGCGAATCAAAACGTACTAATATAATGGCGAGTCTATACTTTCATATATTTCAGTGTACAAAGAAGACCAAATACATAGATAACCCCCTGAACTTGTTCAAAAACGTTTGTTGGCCTTCTGAACTTTTAAAATATCCTACTGTCCCCCTGAACTTTGAAAAAGTGACCCAATTTGCTCCCCCTGCTGCCACGTGTTACTCAATTATTGGTTATCTCATGTTTGACTTTTCAAAACAAACTCTGGTTTTTTTGGGACTTAAGGGGCAAACTTGACCAATTTTAAAAAATTCTAGGGGGCATTAGAACACTTTTAAGATTTCAGGGGGACGGTAGGTGTTTTTGACAAAGTTCAGGGGGTATCTATATATTCAACCAACAAAGAATTCATGTGAACTGGAAGATAGATAAGTTAAATCAAATCCAGAAAATTAAATCTAAAGAATTAGAAACCAATTCTTTATTTGAATCAAAGACATAATCTTGGATTTCCAAATGAATTCCACAATATTATATATTTGGAATTCGATTTAGTGGTATGGCAAGTTAGAATTTATCATCTAATTTATCTTAACATATGATATCACTAAGCGATTCATACACACCTTAATGCACCATCTTTGTTAATAGACAATTCTTCCAGTTTTTTTCTAAAGAAATAATATCCTTATCCACAAGTAATTTTACAAATTCTTCTGTTTGCTCTGTGTCTCCTACTCCTTTCATGTACTCCATACATGCTTTCAAACATGCAATGTCTGGCTTCCAACTAGTTACAGAAATCACAATTGCTTTCTTCATCATTTCAACAGCCTTCTGAGGTTGGTCATTCTGAAGGTACCCTTCAACCAAACAATACCATGTATAAGCATCTAGTTGCCCTCCTTTGGATACTTCCCTGTCAATTAAGGCCTCTGCCTTTTCTAAAAGGCCCTTCCTTGAATAGGCACCAATCATGATATTTGGGACTTTCATATCATATATTAGACCCTTAGATTCCCGTTCATCTAAAATTTCTTCAACAGTTTCAATGTCACCTAACTTCCCAAGAGAAATCAGTATATACGTGTACCCTGGTTGTACACTTTAAATGCCTTCTTGTAAAGTGACCACACTCTTAGAACTTCATCCTTCTTCCCCGGGTTCATATATTGAGTGAGAAGGGTATTATATGCATTAACATTTGGCCTCCTTCTAAGATTGGCCTCTGCCTGCTTCAAAATTTTCAGAGCCTTCTCGAAGAGCCCAGCTTTTCTATACCCATTTACAATAGCAGAAAAATTATTCCAGTCAAGAATGACATTGGGATCAGATTCCATCAGAGTCACTGTCTTATCAATTCCCACAATGTCCATAACAACTGCATAAGCACTTAGTTGCATGGCAAGTGTAAATTTGTTATGAACAATGCCATTCTCTTCCATCTCCTTCAACAAAGCATCAAACTTGTTCATATTTCTAGTCTTATAGTAAAGATTAAGCACACTTTCAAAAAGTTTTATAGAATGTTTCTCACTGTGTTTCTCAAGCTATGCAAAATTATTAAAGAAAAAACACTTTTAGAGGATACAGGATTCATTTTCATTGAAGAAATGTTTGCTTCTTTTCTACTCATTATGGGACAAAATGTTAGATACAACGTAATTTATGACACATTCGATCGATCACATTTCACAGTTAGTGAGAACTTTAACAAAATTTTGAAAGTATTAAACAAAATTGTAGTTGATTTTATGGTCAAATCATGTTCCGCAATCCCAGAAAAAATTAGAGAAAGTACAAGACTTTTTCCTTATTTTAAAGTAAGTATATTATAATTCTTATTTCCAAAATTATATTTGTGACTACTTATTTGATTGATTGGATTAAAAAATTATATTTTATATTTTTAGGATTGTGTTGGAGCAATTGATGGCACACATATTCCTGCTATGGTGATTGGTCAAGATAAAAGTAGTTATCATAATCGTCATGGAACAATCTCACAAAATGTATTGGTAGCTTGTAATTTTGATTCGGAATTCATTTATGTTCTTACTTGGTGGGAAGGGAAGGCTCTGTGCATGATTTAAAAGTGTTAAATGATGCTTTTATTAAGAAACAATGGACTTAAAGTGCCTCAAGATACTTTATAATTTATAGTTATTATTATATCACCTTTTATTTTTTAAAAAGTTTTGTTTATGATAAATTTTTTAATTTTTAATTTATTACATATATTAGATAAATTTTTTTGGTGGATTATGGATTTCCAAATCGAAGACAATTTTTAGCTCCATTCGAGGTGTTCGCTATCATCTACAAGATTTTCATGGACACGGTCGACATCCTGGAGATTAAATGAGTTATTTAATCTTCGTCATGCTTCTCTAAAAAAATACAATGGAGCGGTTATTTGCTATTTTTAAATCACGATTTGCCATCTTTAAGACAGTTCCCCTGTTTCAGTATGACACACAAATAGAGCTAGTCTTAGCTTGTGCAAGATTGCATATTTTTCTCAAAAATGAGTGTCAATTAGATGAGTTTCCAGTTTAACAAAATAGTGAAGCTGATGTTGGTGTGCCCTAGTTCTTAGGGCATTGGATTCTTGTATTTTGTATTATACATTAAGAGTCATGTATGAATACATTATTTGTGTCACATTAATAAAGGCAATTAATCTATTTCATTTATATCTTGTGCTATAATATGAGTAGAGTATCCATTGATTGATAATCATAAAACCTATCCCAAGTCTGTTCTAATCGTGGGAACGAATAGAACCACAGACTTGTATATTCGATGACTGTATGGTAGTTCTTAACTAGCCATAGTACTTGTATAGTCAGTCATGAATATAGGTACATGTCATTGACATAGGACTGGATCGATCCGCACAAGAAAGCCACATGGTTGTCATGTCATAGGTCTTTCTTGAGTAGGTCTCTTTTGTCCTCAGACCAGATTTCATTATAATATCGATATGGAATCCGGTTCACTTTGACATACGCCTAACAGGTCTGTAAAAGGATGCTAAATACGGGTATGATTAGGTGGACCGGTGAACATGTTGATATTGATGATGAAGTGATGGAATTGCCACTCGGGTAACACTGAGATGATATCATTGGCCACTTGATGAGTGGGACTGATAAGTGTATGGCCATACCCAAATAAGTTGGTTGCTTATTTGATTAATCAGTCAACTCAAGATCAAGAAATATAATAAACAACAGAAGAGGATGACATACACCATGCCTCTTGTTTATTCATATCGATATCGTTAGGCAAAGGACACTATGAGATTACTACCGGGTGAGTGTGTTCTAAAGACCGCTGCATCTCTGTCTTAATTGGGGGCTGTAATGGTTTGCTAGAACCCACTTACAGTCTGTGGGCCTTGGGGCTACTGCCAACATAAAGACAAACCCATAGGATCGTACACATAGATCAACTGAGCTGGAACTTATAGAAATTGTACATGTAATGTACATTGGAAGGAATGCGTTAATTAATTAGTTGACATTCGGTGTCAAGGTAATTAATTGACATTGAGTTGAATTTAATTTAATTAATAAGTTTACATAATGTAATTAATTAATTTATCAATTAATTGAATTACATAAAGTAAACAATTAATTAAATAATTTTCCTAAGTAGGAAAATTAAATACATGTATTGTATTAACTTAAGTGTGATTTAATTTTATTTAGGGGTAATTAAATTTAGCCAAATGG
Source organism: Euphorbia tirucalli (assembly GCA_039660915.1). Taxonomy (NCBI): domain Eukaryota; kingdom Viridiplantae; phylum Streptophyta; class Magnoliopsida; order Malpighiales; family Euphorbiaceae; genus Euphorbia; species Euphorbia tirucalli. The sequence goes on along the minus strand of CM077634.1, from coordinate 18,380,050 downwards.
AATTAAATTACATAGTATATACTTTTTAATTAAAGTTTATTTATGTAATTATAATCCTAGTGGGCTTGGGTTTAATTAACCTAATTAGAACCCAATTAGACAAGGTGTCTATAAAAGGGCACACTTAAGGAATAAAAACCTAATTCAACTCTAATTAATTGCTGGAAATTTCAGCCACCAACAGCAGCCCCAAAACAGCCGAAAATCCCAGCGTTAAACATCCATTCCTTCGCGTCTTCGGCTAGCACCGGTTCCCGCTCAATAGTTGGTCGTGCACCGGACTTTGGAGATCGCAGTTTCAAGAAACGATTCTGCAGCAGTCTCTAGAGGAGACGAATCCGGTGAGTTAATCTCTCTTGATTCTTATTTGATTTTATTCTAATCAATGGTAATTGGACACGATAGGTGGATTCTAGGAAATTTTAAACGGTGTATTTTCCACTGCGCCACATTATTTTTCCGATGACGAATCCCAACAGTGGTATCAGAGCCTAGGTTTTGTCCATTAGATTGATTGGAATTGGTTCTTGAAAGCGTTCTTGAAGAAAGAATGGGTTTCAAGTTTGTTAGTTTAGGGTTTTTATTCAATTGGTTTTGGTTTTGATAAACCCTAGAATTTTTGGATTAGGGTTTTTGATTATTTTCCCCAATTGGTTTCCATCTTAAAAATTATTGTTTATTGACTATTTAATTTTGATGGTTTTTTTTATGGTAAAAAAAAAAGGAATATTATTGTTTGGCCACAATTGGATTCGCAATTGCGATTCCAATTGTGGGCGCTGCTGCCTCTTGCGGCAGCGCTGCTGTCCCCGGACAGCAGCGCCGCGCGCGGGTTTCGGGTCCGGTTTTGGATTTTACGGGTATTTTTTTTATCTGGACCCTAATGCAAATTAAATTAAATTTTTTAAATTAATTTGTGTTTAAATTATTTATTTTGTTGGCATGCAAATTTAATTTAATTGTTTGCATATTAAATTGAATATGGACTTTGTGAAATTGGCCCAATGAACCGTGACACCGGTTAAAATTGGGAGAGCTAAATTTTAAATTTGTGACAACCCAAATTCAAGTGGGAGCAAAATTGTTAATTTTGCATTTATGGATGTTATCCATTGGGCCTTTATAGGCTTTAGTCACATTTGTTAAAATTGGCGATTTCACCCTAAGTAACTCGGCTTAACATTTATATTTATAATTTGGAATGCCATGATCATGCATCATATTGGTATGTATGTGCACGACAGGTACTTTGTTTGAAATGTTATGTTGAGTTCTATGGGCCCTAAATTATTATCGGTTGTAATTTAATTTTAGGAAATATGGCCTGCGTGCCATTTTTTTATTTTGATGTAATTTTAGAATAGATTTTATTTTACAAAATTATTGTAATTGCATCAAGTATGGAGGAAGGCCCAAATGGAGCAAGCCCATGGTGGGAGCCCAAGAAGGATTGCAGTCCGACCCATGAAGAATTAGATAGAATATTTAGTTTTTCATTAGGTTGTAATTAAAGGCCCATAGGATCTCATTTATTTTAAATTAAGTATGCTATTGCATTTTTCATATGATATGGATGTATGGATCACCAAATTATTTCCTGCGTTTATGCATGCTAAGCCGTATCACTTAATTATAATCCGGAAATTAAAATATTGAGTCGCTTAAAAGTGCTTCCCACATTCACACCTCTTCCTCCCATTGATGCTGCAATGTGCGCTATGCCCTAGCTGGGTATATTGTAGTATTCGGCGGGCCGTCGAGGGTTAAGATACTTGGTATGGTTAACATGTGAATGGTGGTTTGACTCAACATGGGTAGCATTAGCTCAGAGCGGGCCCTAAGCACAGATGGGTAAAGTGTCAATAAGCCCATCAAACCAAGAGTCCTTCGTGGAAGGATTGGATAGGTTGTCCTACCAAACGAATCAATGGTTGGTTAGCGAGCCCTAGTTCGGCCAGTCATTGATAAGTTGTGGATCTTGGTCAAGTCAGCCAATTAACAACACCAACAAACAAATTAAAATCGGATTATTAATTTGAATTGGCTTAAAAGTCCTTTATTTCTAACTCAAGCAATGATTTCTTCCATGTAGATAATCCCATTTCAGTTAAGCAATTTAAATGGCTGCAACAAACAACAACTCACTCTCACTTAGGTCACTCTTGGAGAAGGAGAAGCTTTCGGGGACTAACTTCCTGGACTGGGCTAGGAACTTACAAATAGTTCTTAGACAAGAGTCTAAGGAGTATGTACTGAATGCTCCTTTACTAGCTGGCCCTCCTGCAGGTCGAGGCATCACCACGGCGATGGTGGAGCAGTACGATCGGCATGTGAGGGATGACCGAGATGTCTCGTGCCTCATGCTGGGTACCATGGCTTCTGATCTTCAGAAGCAATTCATGGACGAGCATGCTTATGAGATGATGGATCAGCTTAAAAAGATGTTCCAAGATCAGGCTCGTCAGGAACGTTACCTGACAACTAAGGCACTTTGCACGACTGTGATGGCAGTTGGGACTTCTGTTAGCACTCATGTGCTAAAGTTGAAGGGGTATATTGATACACTTGCCCGCCTCGGCTCGCCAATTCTGCAGGACTTGGCAACAGACATTATTCTCGGGTCACTTCCTGAGTCTTATAACCAGTTTATCATGAATTACCATATGCCAGGGTTGGATAAATCGGTTGTTGAGCTGCATGGCATGCTCAAGCTTGCTGAGCAGTCTTTTAAGAAGACTCCTGAAGTATTGCTGGTGAACAAGGGCAATACGCCCATTGCTAAGGGAAAGGCCAAATCTAAGGCCAAGGCTAAGGCCCAAAAGGCCAAGGCTAAGGGCAAAAAGGTTGTGGCCCAACCTAAAGCAAGGGTTGCTTCTCCTGACGATGTTTTCCATGAGTGTCATGAGAAGGGGCACTGGAAGAGCTCATGTCCAAAGCTAAGGGAGCAACTGAAGGGCAAAACTGCTGCTTCAGGTATTTATGTTATTGAGATTAATCTGGCTATTTGTACATCTTGGGTCTTGGACACTGGATGTGGATCTCACATTTGTTCAAATGTGCAGGGTCTAAGAAATAGGAGATTATTAGGATCTGGGGAAGTAGATCTTCGAGTCGGAAATGGTACTCGAGTTCAGGCCATAGAGATCGAAGATTATTTCTTGGAGAATCCTAATGGACTTGTTTTGGAACTAAGAAACGGTTATTTTGTACCTGCGATGTGCAGGAATATTATTTCCGTTTCTTTATTGGATATTTCTGGTTTTGTATTTGATATTGGACATGGTAGAATTTCTATGCAATGTGGCAATATTATTTATGGAACAGCATTTCTTGAAAATGGCTTATATATCCTTGATCTAAAACGCGAAAGTTCAATCTATAACATAAATACTAAAAGGATTAAACAAAATGAAATTAATCCTACTTACATCTGGCATTGTCGACTTGGCCATATAAATGAGAAGCGCATAGCTAGGCTTCACTCTAGTGGAGTGCTAGGGTCATTTAACATCCAGTCTTATGACATATGCGAATCTTGTTTGAGAGGCAAGATGACAAAGGCGCCTTTTAGCAAGACTGCTGAAAGGGCCTCAGAGATATTGGAGCTAATACATTCCGATGTATGTGGTGTTGGGGAATTAATCGCACAAAAACAATACGCAGCGGAAATAAAAGGATTAATCCCCACCAAGGACCCATGTATTATGATTTGAATTGGAAGGAAGGGTTAAAATTACCTCTTAATTTTTGCAGGATTGGATACAGGAACCAAAGCAGATTCCCTCTACAGTTGATCCACACCGAGCATTTGACTCACCGCGTGCTAGCGCCGGGATCGGAGAACAGTTCTTCGAATGAGAAGGTGAAAAATCGATATTTTTCACTCTTGGCCAAAAGCAATTTTCGGCCATTTTGGAGAAAATGGGGCTGCTGATTTTCGTCCCTCTCTACCACTTGTGTCTAGCGTTTTTTTTTTCTTTTATTATTAACTTATAATTGTAATTAAATACTATATTTAATTATAATTATAAATTAGCCCCCATAAGTTTTATTAATTCTCAATTAATATTAAACTTAGTCAATTCTCCATCATATACACATATGTATGTAAAATTAATTATATCTCCATATAATATAATTAGCATACTTTATGCTATATTAATCTTATTAATATTTACATACATACATACATATATATATATACACATATACGTAAATGTATATTATAATTATTTATATCACCATATAATATAATTATAATATACATATATATATATAGCATACTTTATGCCATAAATATATTAATCTTATTAATATGTTCATGTGTATATACATATACATGTAAATATATATCTTTATATATATTTAATTTCTCATCAATAATAAATCATTATCTCATAATGATTTATTCCCGAATTAAGTGAATCTCATTTTGCTCTTTGTGTGTGACCCCGTAGGATCATATAAATTGGCAATGAGGAAATTACCATAATGCCCTCATAAGTCATAAGCGGACTCTAGCAAGCCATTATGACTACCCAATTCATATGATTGGTATAATCCAATAAACCTACTTATATAATGTGTCATATTCCCTTTTGTCTCTTGATATCATGATTAATTATAAGACATGGTACACTTGTCAATCTTATATAAATTAATCATATGCTTTCTCGATCTCAAAGTAAACTGTTTAGACAAATCAATTGATACTCTATCAATTATTTGAGCACGGCCATGCATTTAACAGTCTTACTTATCGAGGGGCCCAGTGATATCGCTCTCTTGATAGAGAGGGACAAAATCCCATATCTGTCACTCACATCCCAAAGCATGAGTCATATTGTACCCAATCACAGCCTTTATAACTACTCTGTTACAAGCAGCGTTTGACTGCGTCAAAACACAACATGAGTTCATCCCGGAATCAATGGTGACCTCAGGTCAAAGGAATCAGCTAATGACACTACTATAATCAAGATCAGTTGTGACACATGACCATGAACTTGATCTCATAGTGGGTCTCCAGTAACATGTTCTCTAACATATTACCCGTGAGTATAATCTGTATCTGTATACACTATATTCATCTTATGAATATCCATTATCACTCACACTAGTCTTAGTTTGTTATTATTCCCATAATAACAATCGACTAGGGATATTTAGAATAACACGATTTATTCATGGATACTTATCATAAATGCTAACATACAAACATAAATGATAATATTAATCTACACTAGATTAATCTTAGAAGTCAAATTACATAATCCAATATTGGCCTTAGGGCACAATCTCCAACAATCTCCCACTTGCACTATGGCCAATCATACATGTATCTCATACCCATTGACCTACATGACTTTCATGTATTCACTCGTGCAGGAGTCTTTGTCAGTGAATTATTAATTTTACCTTCCGTTGTTACTTTACACATTTTCACTCTCTCTTTAGAGACAGCCTCTCTAAATTAGTGAAAAACGCCTAAGTATATGCTTGTGTCATACAAGGTTTTTACGCATTGAACTATTGTCCCTACAATAGTCTCACAGGATAAGCAATGCTTAGAACAAAACACAACATTTTGTGATGAACTTCTTCATCCAAAATTTCCTTTACATCATATGTAACAATATACTTGACTACTATTATAGATATTTAGCTATATCATTTTATTTTGAACCTTTCAAAATCATAACATCTCCTTTTAAGAGAATACTAGATCTCGACTGATATATTGCAACTAATTGCAATCAGTTGTATATGTGCAACTATTTACACAGTTAACATAAGCAAGCTTCTATTAAGTCTTTTACATTGAACGCTTTCAATGCTTTGACTTAAGCCAAAACATTCTTTTAGATCTATCTCTATAGATTCCAATTTCAAGAACACAGGCAGTCATGCTTATAACATTAACCGAAATTACTTTCTTAGCCAAGATTTTACTTCTTGCAAGGTAAGAATGTTATTTCCAACAAGCCATATGTCATCCACATATAGCGTTAGGAATACCGATATGCTCCCACTGATCCTTTTGAAACACAAGATTCATCATCCTTTTGATAAAATCAAACCATTTGATTTCTTTATCAAAACTATGATTCCAACTATTTGATGCATGTTTCGATCCTTATAAGAATCTTTGAAACTTGCATACGCTATTTGAATTCTTTGGATGCTCAAAAACTTTGGGTTGTGTCACGTACACATCCTCAATCATGTTTTCACGTAGAAAAAAAAGATTTTGATATCCATTTGCCATATTTTATAATCATATTATGCGGATGTGGCAACAAGAACTCAATTTGACTTGATCATGATTAATGACGAAAAAGGATTTTATCATAGTCCTACTATGAGTTTGTTCGTATCCTCATAGTCACTACTATGAACTTGTTTATTACCCCTTTTTGTCACTAGTCGTGCTTTATAAGTTTGAAGATCACCATTCATGTCGGTTTTCAATTTGAAAACTCACTTGCAACCATTGCATATGCATCTTCTAAAAGATTTATCAAAGTCTATACTTTGATTGTCAGACATGGACTTATCTTCATCCTTTGTAGCATCAAGTCACTTATTAGATTCAAAATCTAACATTGCTTCTTCATAAAAGAAGACTTATTCCAATCTAGTAAAACTACATCATGATTTTGAGAAATCCATATCTCTCCTATTCATGTCGTATTCTACTAGACTTTCATTGGACTTGTGTAATTTCAACAATGATCATGAAACCATTTCCATGTTCCTCTTCAACGTTAATGTCACTTTGTGAATTACGAGTTTTGTAGGTGTACTTTACTCCCACTAACTCTTCTAGAAATTAACTCCCTTTTCAAGGAGAAACTATTTCTAGCTACAACCACTTTGTATCCCAAAGAAATATAAAAGTAACAACTCCTAGTTTCCTTTCGAGTAATCCACAATACGACATTTAAATAGTTTAGGTGCCAACTTATTCGAAATAAGCTTTACAACTCTAAATCTATCAATGAAACAACTTGGGTCTCTTACCCATCCATATCTCATATGTTGATTCATGAATCGTTTTAGACGGAACTTGGTTCACAATATACACAGCTGCTTTAATGGCATATTTTCGAGAAAACGATGATCAATCTTGACTTCATCATAGATTGAACTATATCTGTATAGAGTTCGACTACTCCCTTTTCGACACAACATACTTTGTGGCGTACTTGGAGGAGTCAATTGTGAGACAGTCCCACAATCTCTAAGATGATTGTCAAAATCTTGACTCAAATATTCACCACTCGGATCATATCTAAGTGACTTTACTATCTTGTCAATATACTTCATACTCCTTTTACAAGCTTTTGAACACTTCAAAAGTTCCAAACTCGTGTTTCATTAGATACACTTATCTAGTGAAAAGTTCCATAAAATAATGAAGTATTAAAACCTCCTTTAGCAGTTGATTTATAATTCATATACATCCACATGTATAATGCTTAATAAAACGATTATTCTTTAACTACTTTTAGCAAAGAACCACTTTTGTCATCTTTTACAATAAACAACATTCGCATGATTCAAGATGATTCATAATCTCATGAATCCGAAAGTCCATTCTCATGGAGTTTCGTAATGCGACTTTGCTTATGTCTCCAAGACAACATTGCCAAAATAGGTTTAATCAAGCTATTTGATTCGATCCTTACAGTATTTATGTTACAGATGGGCTCCACATATAAAGACAATTATGTAAATCTACATTTCATAATCATGTCTTTATAAAATTTATAATTCACAATTATAAAATAAACAACATTTGTTCACTCAAAACAACGAGCCCAATAGGCAAGAAGAGTTCATAACTTACATGTAAAAGTTCATAACCTTTAACCAAAGTTCATAACTTTTATGTAAAAGTTCACAACTTTTACCTAGAAGTTCATAACTTTCATGTAAAAGTTCATAACTTTTAACCAGAAGTTCATAACTTCCAAGTAACAACCTTTGCTACTCTTGCCTATTCGTATTCTACCTTTCACCTTCATAAGGTTTCTACTTAAGTTGAGATTCTTCATATTCTACTAATATGAAATCCACCACGGTATCTAATACCTTTGATATAGAAACAAAAGTAGAATAATTAATAAATACTTAAGGTAGCAGTCTTACTGCCTTTCATCGTCTCATAGTTCTCCAAACAAAGTTTGCTATTTTCATTCTAATGAACGATTCATTCTAGAAATGGCAACATCCTTCTTTTGGAGATCTCTCTATGCCAACAGCTTTGGTCTTTAAAACATGTTTCACCCGAACCTTTCGGTCTTTATGCTTTTCGACCTTCCTTTTATCCTTTTCCTTTTGAACCTTAAGCACACAATTCGAGGCGGGCTTATCCTTTATGGATAACTTAACATTCTTTTGCATCCTATTCAACTAATTCACAATTTTCTCCATGTCATTCAAATGATAGTTCATCACCAATGACTATCAATTAATGAATTCAAGATCACATCTTAATGCCCTTTTGGAGGCCAATGAGAAAATGTTGCCTCAAACACTTATCTTTTCTTGCTCACTAACTGATGGAACATTTCCATTTGTGATGTATCATATATCTCAAGTAAAACTTCCACGTACGGAAGAATTTGTGGCAAGTGTAAGATAACAAAATTTAACAGAGTCCCTTCGATGCTTCAAGTAAGCATCTTTTATACTCATGTTACAATTGCTAGTGGTTCATTGGGCAAAAGGATTATTGAGAACATATGATTCCTTTTGATTTGAGAACAATTCTCAAAGTTCAATAACAATCGAGATCATGGTAATAGCAATCATAACTATAATAAAGCGTGTAAAGATTTTTTTATTTAAATGCTCCCACTTAAATTATAAAACCCTTTAAAATATTCAAGTGGGTGAAGATCCAAAATCCATACTTAACCATAGCACTGCTTTGGCATGTCCCTATGATTAAATATAATTTCGGTAGGCAAAGACTCAAAATCATGCTTTAAACCATTTAAACATATTTTGGATGTGCACTTCTTTGCCAATTGCATCATTATGCAACTCTTCTAATTTATGAGATGCATGATATCATATATCATATTTAATTGCATGTTACTCATCTCATCTCTGCCTCGGGCTCAAACACCGTTTTGATTAACCCTTTGTTAAACCAATTACAACACAATGAGAATCACCATTTCTCATATTATCGCTTCGCTAAGGTCACAACATGCGTACCCGCTTTGGCGTGGCTACCATGATGCGAACATAGTACTTGACTAGTGTTATACGTAATTGGGTGGCAAAAATATAAACTTCTTAAGTTTATTTAGGGTTTATTAAATCCTGTGATTATATTGTATCTTATACAATATCATGGCATTAATATTAATCATACTTTTGTTAATACTAATTAGCATGGCATCCTATGTCATACATATGTTAAGCATGCAATCTAGCATGGCATCACATGGCATCTAAATGATACAAGGCATGCATTTGCACATATATATAAACATTTTAACATGCATCAATATTTATTAACATGGCATCTTATGGCATAAAATAAATATAACATGCATAAGACTCAAAACCGTGTTATGGTATGGTTTAAATCTACATTGATTTTCATAGGCCAATATGAAAATTAACAAGGTCATATCCTAGGTGGTAGCATCCATCATATGGTAATTGCACCGCCGCACCTCTTGGATCCGCCTTCACGTCTTTGCTTCTTAGTACCATCTCATGGAATTATATTTTACAAAAATTGCAACCTATACAATTTTTCTAGTAAAATAAAATTTACATGTGATAAATTGCATCCTATACAATTTATCTAGTAATATTAAAATTTACATAAATACAAACGACTCGCAGGTCGTATTTATATAAAACCATAATAATTAAAATAAAGCATCCACGGGTCCAAAACCATACCATAACACCATGCATAAAATTATCAACAATAATTTTATATCTAAAATATTTAGGGTTCAAAGTGGTAAAATACAATCACATTGTATTTAGAATTAATTAATTTGGAAAAATTCGTAAATTTGCAGAAACAATTTTCCACACTTAAAACGAAAAAGGGGTTAAAACTGTCGGACAGCAGGCTCGTCGGGCCGCGCACTACAGTATCCAATACTGCGCGCAGCCCATGCTGCGTAAGCAGCATGCTGCTTACGCAGCATGTGCAATTGCAAATTGCAATTGCAAATTTCAATTGCAAATTGCAATTGCAATTTGCTGGCCAAAAAGTATTCTGGGCATTATGCCCAGAATACGAACAGTAACCCTTTTTTTTTTTATTTTTTTTTTAATTAAATTGAATTGAAACAATTTCAATAAAAACCCATGAATCAAATTCATGATTCCAAAACCCCTTAAACATTCCAAATCATTAACATAAAATCATTCACAATGATTAATCAATAAAATCAAATTTTATTTTGTTATTCACAATAACATAGAACCCTAAATAAAACATACAAACTCCTAACAACAATTTTGATCCAATCAAAATCATACAAACCCTAACATGCAATTTTGATCCAATCAAAACATAAATCCAATTCAATCAAAATACAAGTGGCTCTGATACCACTGTTGGGGAATTAATCGCACAAAAACAATACGCAGCGGAAATAAAAGGATTAATCCCCACCAAGGACCCATGTATTATGATTTGAATTGGAAGGAAGGGTTAAAATTACCTCTTAATTTTTGCAGGATTGGATACAGGAACCAAAGCAGATTCCCTCTACAGTTGATCCACACCGAGCATTTGACTCACCGCGTGCTAGCGCCGGGATCGGAGAACAGTTCTTCGAATGAGAAGGTGAAAAATCGATATTTTTCACTCTTGGCCAAAAGCAATTTTCGGCCATTTTGGAGAAAATGGGGCTGCTGATTTTCGTCCCTCTCTACCACTTGTGTCTAGCGTTTTTTTTTTTCTTTTATTATTAACTTATAATTGTAATTAAATACTATATTTAATTATAATTATAAATTAGCCCCCATAAGTTTTATTAATTCTCAATTAATATTAAACTTAGTCAATTCTCCATCATATACACATATGTATGTAAAATTAATTATATCTCCATATAATATAATTAGCATACTTTATGCTATATTAATCTTATTAATATTTACATACATACATACATATATATATATACACATATACGTAAATGTATATTATAATTATTTATATCACCATATAATATAATTATAATATACATATATATATATAGCATACTTTATGCCATAAATATATTAATCTTATTAATATGTTCATGTGTATATACATATACATGTAAATATATATCTTTATATATATTTAATTTCTCATCAATAATAAATCATTATCTCATAATGATTTATTCCCGAATTAAGTGAATCTCATTTTGCTCTTTGTGTGTGACCCCGTAGGATCATATAAATTGGCAATGAGGAAATTACCATAATGCCCTCATAAGTCATAAGCGGACTCTAGCAAGCCATTATGACTACCCAATTCATATGATTGGTATAATCCAATAAACCTACTTATATAATGTGTCATATTCCCTTTTGTCTCTTGATATCATGATTAATTATAAGACATGGTACACTTGTCAATCTTATATAAATTAATCATATGCTTTCTCGATCTCAAAGTAAACTGTTTAGACAAATCAATTGATACTCTATCAATTATTTGAGCACGGCCATGCATTTAACAGTCTTAGTTATCGAGGGGCCCAGTGATATCGCTCTCTTGATAGAGAGGGACAAAATCCCATATCTGTCACTCACATCCCAAAGCATGAGTCATATTGTACCCAATCACAGCCTTTATAACTACTCTGTTACAAGCAGCGTTTGACTGCGTCAAAACACAACATGAGTTCATCCCGGAATCAATGGTGACCTCAGGTCAAAGGAATCAGCTAATGACACTACTATAATCAAGATCAGTTGTGACACATGACCATGAACTTGATCTCATAGTGGGTCTCCAGTAACATGTTCTCTAACATATTACCCGTGAGTATAATCTGTATCTGTATACACTATATTCATCTTATGAATATCCATTATCACTCACACTAGTCTTAGTTTGTTATTATTCCCATAATAACAATCGACTAGGGATATTTAGAATAACACGATTTATTCATGGATACTTATCATAAATGCTAACATACAAACATAAATGATAATATTAATCTACACTAGATTAATCTTAGAAGTCAAATTACATAATCCAATATTGGCCTTAGGGCACAATCTCCAACATGTGGCCCAATGAGCACAGTGCTAGATCTGGTTTTCTATACTTTGTCACCTTCACGGATGACTTCAGCAGATACGGTTACGTGTATCTGATGAAGCATAAGTCTGAGACTCTCCAAAGGTTCAAGGACTTTAAGAATGAAGTAGAAAACCAACTTGGCAAGAAAATAGAAGCACTTCGGTCTGATCGAGGAGGTGAATATTTGAGCCAAGAGTTTGACTCGTTTTTGAGAGAGTGTGGGATTGTATCCCAACTCACTCCTCCTGGTACAACCCAGTGGAATGGAGTGTCAGAGAGGAGGAATAGGACCTTACTTGACATGGTCCGCTCGATAATGAGTCATGCTACACTCCCTGTCTCCTTTTGGGGATATGCTTTAGAGGCAGCTGCTTACATTCTTAATAATACACCAAGCAAGGCAGTTGAGGGAACACCATATGAACTATGGAAAGGCCGAAAGCCCAATGTTTCCTTCTTGAAGATTTGGGGCTGTGATGCACATGTTAAGAAATTGACAAGTGGCAAACTCGAGTCCAAATCTGTCAAGTGCCAGTTTGTGGGTTACCCTAAGGAAACTAAGGGTTATTACTTCTACGCTCCTACTGAAAACAAAGTTTTCATAGCCAGAAATGCAGTCTTCTTGGAGAAGGAATTCCTTTCCAAGAGAGACAGTGGGAGTAATATTGAACTTTCAGAAGTTCAAGACTCACAAACTCCTGCAGCTACTGCTGAGGATGCTTCGGGAACCGATCTGACTACTCAAGAAATTGAGGAACCAGAAAAGGTTGCACAGGACCGCAGAAGGTCTGGTAGGACATGTCATCAGCCAGAGAGGTACGGCTTTCTCGTGACTGATGATGGGGACCTTATAGTCGTTGACCAAGAAGAGCCCAAGACCTATCAGGAGGCTGTTGAAAGCCCACACTCAGATCAATGGCGCAAAGCCATGGAGGCTGAGATGCAGTCTATGCATGATAACCAAGTATGGAACTTGGTGGATCCACCTCCGGGTGCTAAGGTAATAGGTTGCAAGTGGTGTTTCAAGTTAAAGGCCCTGTGTGTATAAGATGGTTAGTGGGAGCGTTTCCACCGTCCTATTGCTGTATGTTGACGACATCCTTATCATTGGAAGTGACATACCAACACTGTAAGGGGTTAAGCAATGGTTGAGTAGGTGCTTCGCAATGAAGGACTTAGGCGAAGCTGAGACGATCTTGGGGATCAGGATCTACAGAGATAGATCCAATCAGCTTCTAGGCCTAAGTCAGGCCACATACATTGACAAGGTTCTAAAAGGATTCAGCATGGACAAGGCAAAGAAAGGATTCTTGCCTATGCGCCATGGGTTGAAGCTGAGTAAGAAAGATAGTCCTAAAACAAAGAAGGACCGGGAGAACATGGAAAAGATCCCTTACACATCTGCTATTGGATCTATCATGTACTCCATGTTATGTACGAGGCCTGATGTCGTGTTTGCACTAAGTATGGCTAGCCAGTACCAGTCGGACCCTGGTGAGGAACACTGGAAGGCAGTCAAGGCAATCTTGAAGTACCTTAACCGGACTAAGGATGCTTTCTTAGTGTATAGAGGTCAAGATGAGCCGGTAGTGTCAGGTTACACTGATGCAAGCTTTGAGACCGATGAGGATGAGAACCAGTCACAGTCTGGTTATGTTTCTCTCCTGAATGGCAGTGCCATTAATTGGAGGTCCTCAAAGCAGGCCACCATTGCTGACTCTACAATGGAAGTTGAGTACATAGCTGCGTGCGAAGCTCAAAGAAAGCCGTTTGGATCAAGAAAGTCATAACTGAGTTGGGAGTAGTGCCCACTATCCTAGACCCAGTTGATGTTTTTGTGACAACAACGGGACCATCGCACAAGCTAAGGTGCCCCGGTCACACAAGAGATCCAAACATGTACTCAGAAAGTTTCACCTCATTCGGGAGATCGTGAACATAGGTGACATATCATTGCAGAGGGTTGACATCAAGAACAATGTCGCTGATCCATTGACCAAAGCGCTGTTGCAGACACAGCACGACGGTCATACTAGATCTATAGGAATTAGGGCAATGCCCACTTGGAACTAGTGCAAGTGGGAGATTGTTGGTGTGCCCTAGTTCTTAGGGCATTGGATTCTTGTATTTTGTATTATACATTAAGAGTCATGTATGAATACATTATTTGTGTCACATTAATAAAGGCAATTAATCTATTTCATTTATATCTTGTACTATAGTATTAGTAGAGTATCCATTGATTGATAATCATAAAACCTATCCCAAGTCTGTTCTAATCGTGGGAACGAATAGAACCATAGACTTATATATTCGATGACTGTATGGTAGTTCTTAACTAGCCATAGTACTTGTATAGTCAGTCATGAATATAGGTACATGTCATTGACATGGGACTGGATCGATCCACACAAGAAAGCCACATGGTTGTCATGTCATAGGTCTTTCTTGAGTAGGTCTCTTTTGTCCTCAGACCAGATTTCATTATAATATCGATATGGAATCCGGTTCACTTTGACATACGCCTAACATGTCTGTAAAAGGATGTTAAATACGGGTATGATTGGGTGGACCGGTGAACATGTTGATATTGATGATGAAGTGATGGAATTGCCACTCGGGTAACACTGAGATGATATCATTGGCCACTTGATGAGTGGGACTGATAAGTGTATGGCCATACCCAAATAAGTTGGTTGCTTATTTGATTAATCAGTCAACTCAAGATCAAGAAATATAATAAACAACAGAAGAGGATGACAGACACCATGCCTCTTGTTTATTCATATCGATATCGTTAGGCAAAGGACACTATGAGATTACTACCGGGTGAGTGTGTTCTAAAGACCGCTGCATCTCTGTCTTAATTGGGGGCTGTAATGGTTTGCTAGAACCCACTTACAGTCTGTGGGCCTTGGGCCTATTTCCAACATAAAGACAAACCCATAGGATCGTGCACATAGATCAACTGAGCTGGAACTTATAGAAATTGTACATGTAATGTACATTGGAAGGAATGCGTTAATTAATTAGTTGACATTCGGTGTCAAGGTAATTAATTGACATTGGGTTGAATTTAATTTAATTAATAAGTTTACATAATGTAATTAATTAATTTATCAATTAATTGAATTACATAAAGTAAACAATTAATTAAATAATTTTCCTAAGTAGGAAAATTAAATACATGTATTGTATTAACTTAAGTGTGATTTAATTTTATTTAGGGGTAATTAAATTTAGCCAAATGGAATTAAATTACATAGTATATACTTTTTAATTAAAGTTTATTTATGTAATTATAATCTTAGTGGGCTTGTGTTTAATTAACCTAATTAGAACCCAATTAGACAAGGTGTCTATAAAAGGGCACACTTAAGGAATAAAAACCTAATTCAACTCTAATTAATTGCTGGAAATTTCAGCCACCAACAGCAGCCCCAAAACAGCCGAAAATCCCAGCGTTAAACCTCCATTCCTTCGCGTCTTCGGCTAGCACCGGTTCCCGCTCAATAGTTGGTCGTGCACCGGACTTTGGAGATCGTAGTTTCAAGAAACGATTCTGCAGCAGTCTCTAGAGGAGAAGAATCCGGTGAGTTAATCTCTCTTGATTCTTATTTGATTTTATTCTAATCAATGGTAATTGGACACGATAGGTGGATTCTAGGAAATTTTAAACGGTGTATTTTCCGCTGTGCCATGTTATTTTTCCAATGACGAATCCCAACAGCTGATTCATCTACACTAATATCAATTAATCAAGAAGAAGATTCTGAACCATTTGTTAGAACGCAAGAGCAATAAAGAAATTATGCTAATGAATGGAGAACTAAGATTGCTACCGACATGTGGAATAGTGTTGAGCATATGAATAATAATAAAGAATATAAATTTTATAACTAAATTACATTTTTTTTTAATTAATAACTTTTGTATTGTTATTTCATATTTTATGTTTGTGGATCTTTGTGGTTTTTTTTTTTTTTTGGTATTATCATTCCACACATGAGATTATTATATTTTACTATTTTAATAAGTCTCCAAATGTCATTAAAAGTTTATAAAAATCTACAAAATAAACTTTTTAAAAATCATCAACACTTTTAAAAAGTCATTAAAGTCTTTAAAATTCATTTACTTATGAAAAGTCTATAAAAGTCTCAATTGAATACCATCCCCTAACAGGGTGTGTATTGGATTAAGACTTTTATAGATTTTTACAGACTTTTAAAATTCGATGGTATTCAATTTAAACTTTTTATGAGTCTTTAAAAGTTATTAGGTATTCAATTATGATATTTTAAGAGTTTTTTTAAACCCATTAGGTATTCAATTAGAACTTTTATAATGTCTATAAAAGTCTTCCAATTCAAAATGTCATTAGCAATTGATCATAATGACTTTTACAAACTTTTTTACAAAATCATAACCTAAAATAGAAGAAAAAAAGTCATGCCTATATAGGCAAGACCTTTTATTTTCACTCCATCTATTGTCTTTGCAATTCATTTCTCACCTCTGGGTGTAAAAACTCTTTCTCTCTTCGTGGCTTTACTCACTCAATTCTGGGTCGTTTATGGTTTATTTGATCGATTTTAGATTTTCTTGAGTTATTGATCATAGTTGTATGATTATCTTTCTATTTTCATAATTATACGATAATACTTGAGAAAGCCTTAGCTATTACCCAACACTTGATGATTGTTGTTGGTGGTGTGTTTCTTCATGAAAGATCATAACATTGTTTCGGCAATATTACACCTTGTGTTGCCCCAAAATTTTTGAATTAGAATCGTTCTACGTGATTGTAATTATGAACAATGATAATTATTAACAACTACATTAAATCACTAATGCAACACCCTAATGCAACATGTTAGACTAATGCAACACTCTAATGCAACATGTTAGACTAATGCAACACCCTAATGCAACAGGTTAGACTAATGCAACACCCTAATGCAACACGCTACGCTAGCGCAACACCCAAATGCAACAGACACGGCTAATGCAACACCCAAATGCAACAGGTGAGACTAATGCAACACACAAAGGCAACATGTGAGGCTAATGCAACACACCTAATGCAACATGCTAGGCTAATGCAACACACCTAATGCAACATGTTAATTAATTGATCAATTGCAACAGCATTGGTGGGTTATTGCAACACTTAATAAGCTTTTCAATTAATTAAAATTTTTCATCCCATTATTTTGGGTAAAAGATCAGAGAGCGGGAAATTTTTTTCCCTTCCCACCCCTTTCTGATTTTGCTTTGTTTCACGCCCATACCATCTGTGTTTCACTACCTATCCCTTCCCAATCTCTCTGATTCATCCTTCCACGCCCAGCTTCTCATCTTTCCGTCGCCGCTCCGCCCACCGTTGCTCCGCTTCGCACCGCTTCCTTCCGTTTCGCACCGCTGGTTCGCTCCGCTTCCTCGTTCCACTGCTTCCTTCCGTCGTCGCCATTGTTTCTGGTTAGTGCTTTAGTTAGTTGTTTTTTTTTTTACCTTTTGTTTTCCTCTCTGATTCATCCTTTCGCTCTGCTATTAGCACCCCTGAAGTTAAAATGAGTTTAATTTAATTATAAGTTTTTTCTTGCCTCAAATTAAAGATTAGTAGTTGTTTTTGATACCTCGCCTATTGAATCCGATGATAGTTAAGTTAGTTAATTACCGTAATGTGGCTTGAAAATTTGAAAAGACCGAAGCAAAACCCAGGTTTGTGTTTGTAGATAGGGTTCAAAGGAGCTGATGCTGCTAATGTTTGCTTGGTGTACATGTGTTCATAAATGGCTCTTTTGATATTTACTAAAATTTACAGCACATAAGAGTTCCTTTTTTTTTTCCTTTTCAAACAAGGATCTTGCACCCTTCATTTTGTGATTTTCTCTCTCTATTATCATTCCTAGCTTTCTCATCTCAGCTGTATGGAATGCTAGTGCTTGTCTTATTACAGCAGTTGACTGAAGTAGATGAACTACTTCTGAGTTTTGCATGTTCCTGGTTTGTTTACTTATATCTGTAAATGGGTGCAGTTTGGCAATGCTATTCATCTGATTCTTTATTCAGTGGACAGTATTGACTTTGTGGCGGTCCATGTAAATTGTTTAGCTCCTGTAATTTTGGAATTGTTGACTCAGCAAGAACAATATCATTTTGGTGAGTCTGGTGGGCTTCTTCTTTTTTCTGATGTACCATGAACTTAATTTAGATTCTAAAATATCCAATTCATTTTATGATTATTTTATCTGCATTAGACAACAGCCAGATCTGCCTTTCTTTGGAGGAAAAGATTAGCGACCCGCAATATAAAACATTCTCTTTCTTTAACTAGAAAAAAATGCCTAATATGTGCAATTGTAAGTGTATGGGCAAGCTTGATAGAGAACAGAATCATGTGAACAATGAGTAATCAATAATACAGGAATTATGGGGGAGACATGTATATCAGTAGAGAGAGAGAGAGAGAGAGAGAGAGAGAGAGAGAGAGTTAGGCTCTGCTCTGTGAGTGGAGAGGGAAGGGTTCTTCCTGTGGGGATTGCGTTCTTGTTCTATCCATGGATATCTTTTTGTTTGTAATTTCTTTTTCTTCCCTAATCTTTCTCTTTGCAAGGAATATAGTATAGCGTTTCTTATATTTGTTTAGGTGTTTTGATTTTGTTCTTATCAAAACTTGAAAGGAATGGAAGAAAACTAAAATCAAAAGATGCAAAATATTGAAGGCCTTTATTCAAATTGGTTGTACTGGAATTAATAGGAAGCATTGGCATGTTCTTCCAACTTGAAGTTTTGTACTTTTTCTTTCGAACTCTGTAAAAACAGACCAGGAAACAGATACAACCTCGCAAAGTTTAGTCTTATGGATGATCTAATTGTCCTACAAATTCATTTTGCAGATGGAATAGATTTACTTAATGTGAGCTTTGATGGTCAGTTGGCGCCTGATAGAATCTCAGCCAGGGCAAGAGTAGAAGAACTCACAAGAATTGCACCGTTGAGAAGGTACAGACAGAAATGTTTGTTTCTCTTAGGTCTGATGTTAAATGTCTCGCCTTTTTGTGAACTAACCATTGTTTAAAATTTTCTAATTTCATGCCAAGGATATGCGAGTTGTATTTTGAAAATTAGGGCACATCATTGTTGTTATGGGAAGGTAAATGCACCATAATATACAGTGACAGTTACTTGGAGAACTATAATTTGAAAATTAGGGCACATCATTGTTGTTATGGGAAGGTAAATGCACCATAATATGCAGTGACAGTTACTTGGAGAACTATAATTTGGCATATCAGCATCTTTCCTTTGTGTTATTCCTTTCATTAAACTCAGTTTTTCTCTGGCATTGCAGGTGGAAACTTGTAGAGATTGATGCTGATATGCCAAAGTTAACTTCAGAAATGAAGCATGTTATGTCTCTAATTACCCCTGCAAATACCTATATGGTAAGTAGTTCTAATTCCTTAAGTATTGTCTATAATATAGGTCTGTCACTCGATGCTCAGCAACAAAAGGCATATAACTAGTGCTGAAATGAAGCATGTTTGGTTTGAACTTTTCTTCTTCACATTTTAATTTAATTGAGATGCTACAACTATAATTTAATTCTAAAATAATCTGGTTGTTAAGTTCTCATCTGAAATTTTTCTTCTACAGCTGTAACTGAAGCTTTGGAGGAGTTGAAGTTAGGATCAGCTGGATATTACAAAAAGAAGTTGCAAAAGAATAAAGGTACCGTCATATATACATGTAAATATATTTATAGATGTTTAAGTGTTGTATTATTTCTTTGCTGCTGGTTTTTTTGTGCTCTCAATTGCTCTATTATTTAGCTTCGTTAATACTTACTCTTAGCTAGTGTTTGTTTCAATTGTTGCCTTGAATGTTTTATGTTGTGTTTGTTGCTACAATGTTCATGTAGTTGTATATATGTATTGTGTGCTGCTAAATTTTCTCTATTAAAAGTTCTGTATATTGATGTATGTTATTTATTTATAGTAGCTTATAAATAACACTAAGTTAGATAATAAGCTAATGAACACATAATCTGCTTTTAGTTAGTAATGGCTGGACCAAGTACGGAATTTCGTAGGTCAGGTGCCTAAGCACATGACGGAAGCTCAGCTTCTCGCAATGTTCAAAGAATTTGCTCTGGTCGACGAGGTCAACATAACCAAAGACAAGACTACGCGTGCCTCCAGAGGTGATTTCTTTTTCTTTATTCTCCTTCTCCTTCGTTTCACATTCAATGAATCTGGTTATGCTTCTGATTTCGTCTTGATTGGCTTGATTTGCTCCATTTAGTTCCAGATTTATGGCCATTCCAACCCTAATTTGTAGTTTGTTGTTTTTAGGATGTTGTTTTGTAATATGCCCGTCGAGGCAGGAAGCAGATAAGGCCGTTACTGTGTGCCATAATAAGAAAACGTTGCCTGGGGTCAGTACAACTTATTTTTCCTCTAACTTCCTCATTTTGTTCTCTATATCTTTCACATTGCATTTTAATCTTTTATTGAGTGCCAGAACTGATTTTCGTGCAATCAATTATTCTGCTGAAGTATATCTAAATGGATACCAAAAGTTATTGCCAAAAGGGATGTTTCGAAGACATTCTCTTGATGTTACTGATATTCTAAATCCTGAAGGTCAGAATTTGTTGGCTGTGCTTGTTCATCCTCCATATAATCCGGGAACAATTCCTGCTGAGGGAGGGCAGGGTGGTGACATAGAGCACTAATTGTGTCATTCTGCTTGTGCATTTTAATACATTGATGATATGCTGTTAGTTCACTTGCTTCTTTTTCATAATCTGTATATATTAATGATACAAAATGTCTAACCCTAATTAATTGAATCCTTTTCACATGTCAAATGCTGAAAGTACATGGTTCATAATAATTATGCTTATAATGTTTCTTTCAGGTTGAAGGATGAGAAACTCTAGAAACAAGTTCTCAAGATGCTGATGCTTATGCTGTTCAAGACCTCAATCTATTTACAGGGTAAGAATTACATATATTCTAAGATATGAACAATGAGGTTTTCTGTTTATTTGGTCTGCCATCAAATAATTAGAGGTTTTCTGTTTTTGAGTTCACATTTCCACCTGCACTACGGTATCCTGCTAACTTCATGTTCTGGTGTCACTACCAAATTAGGCTATTGATACTTGTTAATATTTGCTGCTATGCTGATAAGAGTGCTGTGATAATGGGTTGATTATATCTGCTGGTATATTTCAACTAACCTCTAATCATAAAACAACACTGTTGCTTAGTTCTCTCTTCAGTTGTTTAGCGTGTGAGCAGAGTTTAGCTTTTAGTCAGTTTTTGAACTTTGTTGAACTTTGTTTAGCCCATTCTTCTCTCTTACTCATGGTGTAGTCTCCTTTGCCCCTGCCTTCATCGAAAAGGAGCATTAAGAATGATTTTTGCAGATACTGAAATGAATTTTGTAGATTCATTTCAACATTATCAGATACTGAAATGAAGCACATTGGCACAGATGAATTCAAATCACATGGTTACTGAATTTATTCATTTTTTTCCTCTTTTTAACAAGGTATTGAAATGTCTAGACAGTAATGATTATTTATCTGTTCCTTTTACCCTTGTATCTGTTAGGTCAAGCATCAAGTTCAAGTACAAATAACCCATTCACAAAACCCCTCAAGGGTGATCAAAGAGACTAACATATTCATGACCCAAACACCTCATGGATTCCCATGAACTTAAAATAATTAACCAAAACCCGAGCTCAACATTTTTACAACATTATAGTTACGACATAAAGATACACTTCAGAAAAGCATTTCTTGACTCTTGTTCAAGTCCCTAATTTCTTTTGCACTCTAAATTCTTTTTGACCTACAAGCTAAAAACATTCTTTTTTCCTCTGACATGTTTCTCTAAGCTTAAATTCTGAACCTGGATTCTTTGTTGATTAATTTATGTGCTTGATCTATTGTCCTGAGAATGCACATTTCTATATTTACTGCATGCAACTCTTTTGAGTTTATCAAAGATGAAATCATGCAATTCATCAGAAACATATTCGATGCCCATCAAAAGTATATAATGTGCTTCAAGTTATTTTGCACCATTCTGCAGTTTTCAAATGGCTTTATCTCCAACACTGAAAATAAGAAGTGTGTCTATGCAGTGAACACAATGCTCTGCTGTGGCTAATTTTTTTTTTTTTTCATACATTAGGTAGTCCAATGAAGATGTCAATGGCAGATATTGAACACAGGCTTCCTCCCAGATCGAAAATTGAACAAGTCACTACAAATCTTACTGGGTTTCTTCCACATCTTTCCACAAGAAATTTAGGCAGCACTACCTATACATTGCATCTGTTTTTTTTATTTGCTTTGTGTTTATTTTGTTGGGTATGCATGTCCATTTTACTTTCCATTTGCTAATTTATGAACATACAAATGTTTCCCACGGCAGCTATAGTGTAGGAAGAGAGATCTGGGTACACATTTGATAGGCTTTGCAGATCAAATTTTTTAAGTGAAGTTAAAATGCCTTGTGACACAACTTGTCATATAGTCTTGAATGTTGGTTTTTTTATACAAAAGATGGATGGTAAACTTGCCAACAAATTAAAATGTTGCCCACATTTAAAATGTGGTCATCAATGGCAAGATTTAAAATTTTTGAAGAGGATAGGACTTGCATATAGGAATAGACTTCTTTTGGCTCAAATTGTGTAAAGGTGTTTCTCTCATTTATTAAACTGGGGATGGGAAAAGAAATGCTGTCTTTATGGTATGCCATTCTTATAAACACTCATTTTTTACTTTGATAACAAAGTAGAAGTATGGATGCAATGAATGCTTTTTTGCTTCCTAGTACCTGTGGCCTAACTTCACACTATCTGAGGTTTTGTTTAACGTGTTAGATTTATAGGTGTGCCCTTTTTTTTTTTTGTGTCTAAGAACTCCAATTTCTATTTAAAATTATACTGCAAGCAAGAATTGATGCTTAAACTCAAAACATTAATCCTCCTAATTTAATGTAATTATGTAACTGAGTAGTTTATCTCATGTTTATACACATCGAAACAAGTGGGAATGCAAATTATGTATGTAGAATGCATGATTTATTCAAAGACTAGTACCTATTAACGTCTGTTGTGAAATAATTTTGGTTCTTGTTGTGCATTCTTATTATTATTTCATCTGTTGAAATATGTTATTAGGCCTATTCAAAGATTTAAATGTGTTTAATTTAGGGTTTAGCCAATATCCTTCCGAAGGAAAGTCTTATTTGGAAGTTGAAACTGCTCAAGTCAGCAGCTGCTTATACCAATTCCTGTCTTCATGCTGTCAAGGCAGAAGTCTTAGTGCTTGCTAGGTCTGCATTCTATCTTTATTCTGTGTAGTTTCACAATTATTTCTGCATATCTTTTGATTATTTATGCTTTGGGCATTGGAGGGGTGTTCTCTTTCTATGTTTCAATTTACTCACTCTTCATGTTGTATTTCTAGTATCATGATAGGATTGCAATGTTATGCTTTTGTTTGCAAAAATACAATGTTAAAATTTCGAATTGTATTGACTTTGTACAATTATAGTGTCCTGAGTAGTCAGAGTTAACAATCTTATAATATTTCTAAGAGTAGCATTAGTAATCACTTGTCATTAGAATTTTACAGAAAACACCCCCAATGCTTTTTGGAATCTTATAATATTTCAGTATCTTATAATATTTCCTGAAATGATTTTTTCAGGAAATGATCTTATTGTGTTCAATTCTATCTGCTTGTTCATTCCGATTTTTGCAGGCTGCTGCTGGAGTGTTGGTGTTGAGCATATGTTCCTATAATAAACCATATGTTCCTATGAATAACTAAATGTTAAGTTGGAGTCTCAGAGAGCTGACATAGAGCACTAATTGTGTCATTCTGCTTTTATTTTTACTTTATGTTCTAATTTGTTAAGTTATTGTTGGTTTACTGCTGGTTTTGTGAGTCTTTTTGATTGTACCACAGTGATTTCTTGTTGTATGTGCTGGCACTTAAGACCTCCTGTGTTATATGCAGAAAAAGGCACTCCACCTCAAGTGTATCACCCCATCAAGACACTTCAGTGTCCAAGTTCAAGGAGTCCAGGTTATTTTATGAGGGGCAGAGCATCCACAGCCCAACAAATGCTGCACTTCTTCTTGAGAATATCAAACAAGAGGCTGATAGCATTGACACTGATCACTTTGAAGGTACACCTGCAAGAACATTGTCTGCTTCTAAAAGAAGAATGTCTGTTGATAATCGTGGTATATCAGGACTTGATCATGGTGTTGATTCAATACGACGACTTGGAAGAAAATGAAGATGAACAAGAAGAACCATCGGAGTGAATTATATGGAAGGCATATTAGAATGTCTATGATGTATACCTTTCTTTATCAAGTTTGTGGACCTTTAAGGTAGAACAAAAGTTAACAATGAATTTTTATATTTTTATGTTATACATTTGAACTAAATTATGGATAATGAATTTTGTAGTGACTTTTCTATATTATGAAATGAAAATATTCTATTATATGTATTTTTTAGAATGAAATTTCTATTTTTGATGGAATGTATTGTAAATTGGATAATCTTGCACTAGATTAAAGAAACCAAATAAATATTATAGCAAATAATTATATAGCAAATAATTAATAATAAATTAGAATGAAAATTGAAATATGTCTAATGCAACAGGTGTAAAATTTTCCTAAAGTTGTTGCATTAGAAAATCTGATGTTGCTGTAACTCTAATGCAACAGGTGTAAAATTTTGTAAAAACTGTTGCATTATTGATATTTTGTGTTGCAATACGTCTAATGCAACAGGTGTACAATTTAATATAATGGTGTTGCAATAGATGTATTACGCTGTTGCCATAGGGCAAATGCAACAGGTTTAAAAAAAAGGACGGAACTGTTGCATTAGGTCGCGTTAACTGTTGCATTAGACCTAATGCAACTGAAGCTAGTGCAACACACCATGTTGAGCTAATGCAACAGTTAAATGGTCTATTGCAACAGTTATGGCACCTAATGCAACAGCAAAAACCTGTTGCATTAGGTCTTAAATGTAGTAGTGGCAAGACTCAATATATTAATAAAAAAATATGTGAATTTATCAATTGAAAATTGGATTTGACGTGAAATTAATTCATATAGGATATTATATATGTCATTTATCAATTGAAAGTATCTCTTATATTTTTAATTATTATTATCATACGACTTTATGTATTTGTAGGAATAGGATTTAAGTAATAACTATATGTGTTTTCTTCACTTGTATTAATTGTAACCGGAACCTTTTGGCTTGTATTGGTGGACATAGATTATGGTAAAGAGTATTTGGTATTTGTAGAATTGTAGGACCTTCATCCTTGAATTTGATTTTTTTATTTAATTCTTAGTAATTATCCATCAATTCACATAAGATGAAAACTAAAAGGCAAATTTGGCATAACCATCTGATGCTTGAATGCAGTTCAATTTGGTGCATGTCCTTCACATAATGTAATGTGGCATTTGTTTCCTAAATTTAGATCGTTGATTGCTTGGTTTGATTTAATTAATACACCAAATATAGTTGGTCATATATTAAAAGATATTTTGTGATGGAAGTGATATGATTCCCATAATTTGAGTTTCCTTTTTCAGATGTGTGCATTGACTGTCTTCTTTTGGGTTCTTGCATGATTATGGGTCTTATTTTCTATTAATAGTTCACATAACCGGTGTGAAGGTGTTTTACTTTTGATTGGGTGAAGTAAATTTTGAACTTCAACTCCTACAATGAACTTGTTCAACATGATAGCATACGATTGGAACCACTTCAAACAAAGATTTTTTTTTTTTTCGGTTCATATTATCTTACACAGTGAAACGGATTATTTATATGGTTTATATGGGCTTGTAGTTATCCCTGTAATGTTTTCAACATTTTTCAAAATAACAAGCATTGTTGGTGTTGAGTGACATGCATGGTTGTACTTGTCCATTCATTCATTAGTAGTGCAGACTTGATCTTAATATTATTGGGTAGAGTTTTTGCATGTGGGTTGGGGATCTAAGTGATGGGATTTGTCATTGGAAAAATAACGTGGCGCAGTGGAAAATACATCGTCTAAAATTTCCTAGAATCCACTTATCGTGTCTAATTACCATTGATTAGAATAAAAACCAATTTAAATCAAAAGAGATTAACTCGCCGGATTCGTCTCTTCTAAAGCTGAAGAAATGGAAGGAATGGACACTTAATTGCTATAAATTGTGGCTGTTTTGGGGCTAAAATTTCCAGCAAATAATTTAGGATTAGGGTTGGGTTTTCTTCCATAAGTGTGCCCTTATATAGACACATTGCCTAATTGGGTTTTAATTAGGTTAATTAAACCCAAGCCCACTAGAATTATAATTACATAAATAAACTTTAATTAAAAAGTATATGCTATGTAATTTAATTCCATTTGGCTAAATTTAATTACCCCTAAATAAAATTAAATCACACTTAAGTAAATATAATACATGTATTTATTTTTCCTACTTAGGAAAATTATTTAATTAATTGTTTACTTTATGTAATTCAATTAATTGATAAATTAATTAATTACATTATGTAAACTTATTAATTAAATTAAATCAACCCAATGTTAATTAATTACCTTGACAAGGAATATCAACTAATTAATTAACGCATTCATTCCAATGTACATTACATGCACAATTTCTATAAGTTCCGGCTCAGTTGATCTTTGTGCACGATCCTATGGGTTTGTCTTTATGTTGGCGGTAGGCCCAAGGCCCACAGACTGTAAGTGGGTTCTAGCAAACCATTACAGCCCCCAATTAAGACAGAGATGCAATAGTCTGTTGAAAACATTGACCCAGTAGTAATCTCACAGTGTACTTTGTCAAACGATATCGATATGAATAAATAAGAGGCATGGTGTCTGTCATCCTCTTCTGTTGTTTATTATATTTCTTGATCTTGAGTTGACTGATTAATCAAATAAGTAACCGACTTACTTAGGTATGGCCTCAGTCACACTCATCAAATGGCTAATGATATCATCTTAGTATTACCCGAATGCCAATTCCATCACTTCATCATCAATATCAATATGTTCACTGGTCCACTCAATCATACCCGTATTTAGCATCCTTTTACAGACCTGTTAGGCGTATGTGAAAGTGAACCAGATTCCATATTGATACTATAATGAAATCTGGTCTGAGGACAAAAGAGACCTACTCAAGAAAGACCTATGAAGCGACAACCATGTGGCTTTCTTATGCGGATCGATCCAGTCCCATTTCAACGACATGTACCTATATTCATGACTAACTATACAAGTACTATGGCTAGTTCAGAACTGCCATACAGTCATCGAATATACAAGTCTATGGTTCTATTCGTTCCCACGATTAGAACAGACCTGTGATAGGTTTTATGATTATCAATCAATGGATACTTTACTCATATTATAGCACAAGATATAAATGAAATAGATTAATTGCCTTTATTAATGTGACACAAATATTGTATTCATACAATGAGTCTTAATGTATAATACAAAATACAAGAATCCAATGCCCTAAGAACTAGGGCACACCAACAATCTCCCACTTGCATTAGTTCCAAGTGGGCATTGCCCTAATTCCTATGGATCTGGTATGACCAGTGTGCCATGTCTGTGGCAGCGCCTTGATCAACGGATCAGCAACATTGTTCTTGGTGTCAACCCTCTGTAATGATATGTCACCTTTGTTCACGATCTCCCGAATGAGGTGAAACTTTTTGAGCACATGTTTAGATCTCTTGTGTGACCGGGGCTTCTTAACTAGTGCGATGGCCCTGTCGTTGTCACAGAAAACATCAACTGGGTTTAGGATAGTGGGTACTACTCCCAACTTAGTTATGAATTTCTTGATCCAAATGGATTCCTTTGCAGTTTTGCATGCAGCTATGTACTCAGCTTCCGTTGTAGAGTCAGCAATGGTGGCCTGCTTTGAGGACCTCCAACTAATGGCATTGCCATTCAGGAGAAAAACACCAGACTGCGACTGGTTCTCATCCTTATCGGTCTCAAAGCTTGCATCGGTGTAACCTAACACTACCAGCTCATCTTGACCTCCATACACTAAGAAAGCATCCTTAGTCCGGTTAAGGTACTTCAGGATTGCCTTGACAGCCTTCAGTGTACCTCCCCGAGGTCGAACTAGTACTGGTTAGGTATACTTAGTGCAAACACGACATCAGGCCTTGTACATAACATGGAGTACATGATAGATCCTATAGCAGATGCATAAGGGATCTTTTCCATGCTCTCCCGGTCCTTCTTTGTTTTAGGACCATCTTTCTTACTCAGCTTCAACCTATGGCGCATAGACAAGAATCCTTTCTTTGCCTTGTCCATGCTGAATCCTTTCAAAACCTTGTCATTGTAAGTGGCCTGACTTAGGCCTAGAAGCTGATTGGATCTATCTCTGTAGATCCTAATCCCTAAGATTGTCTCAGCTTCGCCTAAGTCCTTCATTGCGAAGCACCTACTCAACCACTGCTTAACCCCTTGCAGTGTCGGTATGTCGCCTCCAATGATAAGGATGTCATCAACATACAGCACTAGGAAGGTGGAAATGCTCCCACTAACCATCTTATACACATAGGGCTCATCAGGATTATGTGTGAAGCCATATTCTATAATGGCCTCATTGAATCTCTGATTCCATGACCTCGATGCTTGCTTCAATCCATAAATGGATCTTTGATGCTTGCATACCTAGTTTGGATACTTTGGATCGATAAAACCCTCTGGTTGTGTCATGTACACATCCTCGAATAGCTTTCCATTAAGGAAAGTGGTCTTAACATCCATCTGCCATCTCGCATAATCGTACCATACAGCTACGGCTAGTAGTATCGTAATGGATTTGAGCATAGCAACTGGTGAAAAGGTTTCATCATAGTCAATTCCTTGAACTTACCTGAATCCTTTTGCCACCAATTGCCCCTTGAAGGTGTTGTCGGCCTTTAACTTGAAACACCACTTGCAATCTATCACCTTTGCACCAGGAGGTGGATCCACCAAGTTCCATACTTGGTTATCGTGCATAGATTGCATCTCAGCCTCCATGGCTTTGCGCCATTGATTTGAGTGTGGGCTTTTTAATAGCCTCCTGATAGGTCTTGGTCTCCTCTTGGTCAACAACCATAAGGTCCCTATCATCAGTCACGAGAAAGCCGTACCTCTGTGGCTGATGATGTGTCCTACTGGACCTTCTAAGGTCCTGTGCAACCGGTTCTGGTTCTTCAATTTCTTGAGTAGTCAGATCGGTTCCCGAAGCATCCTTAGCAGTAGTTGCAGGAGTTTGTGAGTCTTAAACTTCTGAAAGTTCAACATTACTCCCACTGTCTCTCTTGGAAAGGAATTCCTTCTCCAAGAAGACTGCATTTCTGGCTATGCAAACTTTGGTTTTTGCCGGATCGTAGAAGTAACAACCCTTAGTTTCCTTAGGGTAACCCACAAACAGGCACTTGACAGATTTGGACTCGAGTTTGCCACTTGTCAATTTTTTAACATGTGCATCACAACCCTAAATCTTCAAGAAGGAAACATTGGGCTTTCAGCCTTTCCATAGTTCATATGGTGTTCCCTCAACTGCCTTGCTTGGTGTATTATTAAGAATGTAAGCAGCTGTCTCTAAAGCATATCCCCAAAAGGAGACAGGGAGTGTAGCAGGACTCATCATCTAGTGGACCATGTCTAGCAAGGTCCTATTCCTCCTTTCTGACACTCCATTCCACTGAGGTGTACCAGGAGGAGTGAGTTGGGATATAATCCCACACTCTCCCAAAAATGAGTCAAACTCTTGGCTTAAATATTCACCCCCTCGGTCAGACCAAAGTGCTTTTATTTTCTTGCCAAGTTGGTTTTCTACTTCATTCTTAAAGTCCTTGAACCTTTAAAGAGTCTCAGACTTATGCTTCATCAGATACACATAACCATATCTGCTGAAGTCATCCATAAAGGTGACGAAGTACTAAAAACCAGATCTAGTACTAGTGCTCATTGGGCCGCATACATTGGAATGTATCAGCTCCAATAGCTCTAAGGGCTTTTCAACAGTCTTGCTAAAAGGCGCCTTTGTCATCTTGCCTCTCAAACAAGATTTGCATGTGTCATAAGACTGGATATCAAATGACCCTAGCACTCCACTAGAGTGAAGCCTAGCTATGCACTTCTTATTTATATGGCCAAGTCGACAATGCCAGATGTAAGTAGGATTAATTTCATTTTGTTTAATCCTTTTTGCATTTATGTTATAGATTGAACTTTCACGTTTCAGATTAATGATATATAAGCCATTTTCAAAAAATGATGTTCCATGAATAATATTGCCACATTGCATAGAAATTCTACCATGCCCAATATTAAATATAAAACCAGAAATATCCAACAAAGAAACAGAAATAATATTCCTGCGCATCGCAGGTACAAAATAACAGTTTCTTAGTTCCAAAATAAGTCCACTAGGCATCTCTAAGAAATAATCTCTGATCTCCATGACCTAAACCCGAGCACCATTCCCGACTCAAAGATCTACTTCTCCAAATCCTAGTAATCTCCTATTTCTTAGACCCTGCACATTTGAATAAATGTGAGATCCACATCTAATGTCCAAGACCCAAGATTTATAAATAGCTAGATTAATCTCAACAACATAAAACCCTAGAGCAGCAGTTTTGCCCTTCAGTTGCTCCCTTAACTTTGGACATTTGCTCTTCCCGTGCCCCTTCTCATGACACTCATGGTAGACATCGTCAGGAGAAGTAACCCTTGATTTAGGTTGGGCCACAACCTTTTTGCCCTTAGCCTTGGCCTTTTGGGCCTTAGCCTTGGCCTTAGATTTGGCCTTTCCCTTAGCAATAGGCGTATTGCCCTTATTCACCAGCAAAACTTCAGGAGTCTTCTTAAGAGACTGCTCAGCAAGCTTGAGCATACCATGCAGCTCAACAACCGATATATCCAACCCCAGCATATTGTAGTTCATGACTGGTTGTGAGAGTCAGGAAGTGACCTGAGAATAATGTCTGCTGCCAAGTCCTACGGAACTGGTAAGCCGAGGCGAGCAAGTGTATCAATATACCCCTTCAACTTTAGGCCATGAGTGCTAACAGAAGTCCCGACTGCCATTGTAGTAGTGCAAAGTGCCTTAGTTGTCAGGTAACATTCTTGACGAGCCTGATCTTGGAACATCTTTTTAAGCTGATCCATCATCTCATAAGCATGGTCGTCCATGAATTGCTTCTGAAGATCAGAAGCCATAGCACCCAACATGAGGCATGAGACATCTCGGTCATCCCTTACGTGCCAGTCATACTGCTCCATCATCGCCGTGGTGATGCCTCGACCTGTGGGAGGGCCAGCTGGTAAAGGAGCATTTAGTACACACTCCTTTGACCCTTGTCTAAGAACTATCTGTAAGTTCCTAGCCTAGTCCAAGAAGTTAGTCCCCGAAAGCTTCTCCTTCTCCAGGAATGACCTAAGTGAGAGTGAGTTATTGTTTGTTGCAGCCATTTTAAATTGCTAATGTGAAATGGGATTATCTACATGGAAGAAATCATTGCTTGAGTTAGAAATTAAGGACTTTTGCCAATTCAAATTAATAATCCGATTTTAATTTGTTCATTGGTGATGTTAATTGGCTGACTTGACCAAGATCCACAACTCCTTAATGATTGGCTGAACTAGGGCTCGCTAACCGATCATTGATTCTAACTGTCCCAAATGGCTAGTTATAGTACTAGAGGGGGGTGAATAGTACTGTAGGGCGAATAAAAAATTTCACGGACCTCTTTTTCAAAAACAATTTTTATTAAAAAATGCGGAATTATAAACTATAATAAAACTTGTAACTATAAAATGCTTTTGTAAAGAAATTAACTTTAAGTACTAAAGCATATAATATAAAGTGAAGAAAATTAAAGTGCATAAAATAAAGAGAGTAGTGATAGAGAAAATGCAAACATAGAATTTTATTCTGGTTCGACCCAACAGGTCTACGTCCAATCCCCAAGCCAACCACTTGAGATTTCCACTAGTGTTTCCTTTACAGGCAAAAAACAAGCCTATGTTACTTTTCCCGAGTTCAAGTAACAAACTCAATACTTTTACAGGCTCAGTATCAAACCTATCCCGTTACTTTTTGGAGCTAAAGTAACAAACTCTACCCATGCTTTTTTAAAGCTCAAGCACCAAACTTTTACAACCTTTGTTGATCAACCACCAACAAAGTAACACCCCTTTCACACAACCTTGTGTGAAAAATACAATTCCCAGAATATGTGAATACAAGAATGAATAATATTTTTCTCTCTTCTCTTTGTGCTCTTTGGGAATATGGAAGACTTATAACTTGTAAGCTTGAATAAGATTGTATCTTGGATTATCTTCCACACCTTCACACTTTTCTTCCTTTTTATAGCAAAATGAAGATATGGCTGTTTGAAACATAATATGGCCATTTGGAAGGTGAATGTTGAATAGTCTTCAAATGATAATCAAAGAGAGGAATATAGCCGTTTGTCTCCACTTGCCTTTCATAGCCGTTGTCTTTAGCTTATATCCAAAGTATAGGTGACTTTCTTCTTTATAACACAATGAGATGTAAGTACATCCTTTGTAACCCATAGCTATAAAAGATGGTGAGAAGAGACTTTGTTCTTAAGGTAAGGTTAGACCTTAAGGTCACATGTGATCATACATTAAAGAACTCCTTAGCTAAGGTTGTAAACTAAGGTAAAGGATATCACATGATGAAATACATAGATGATGAAATACATAAAGTGGCCGAAATAAATCTTTAAGCTCTTCAACTTATAGGTCAAGGTAAGGTCAAGGTATAATCTTAAAAAATAACTTACCTTATGATCAAATATGAGCTCAAAGTTGATATGTCCATGTGACCAAGTGAGAGATAAAAAATAATATGTTCATGAAAAAATCTCATGGTCAACATTCTATCTTATGAAATCAACTTAGATATATGCCACAAATCCTCAAGTCATAAGTAAACCTTGGGTCATTTTGATATTCTCAAGTCATAAATCATCTCAAGGTCAACTTTGATAATCTTAAGACATAAAGCAACCTTGGGTTTACTTTAATGATCTCAACTTATAAACCAACCTTAGGTCAATATTAATGTTCTCAACTTGTAAACCAACCTTAGGTCAACATAAATGCTCTCAACTTATAAACCAACCTTAGGCATAAAATATAAGGAGGAGGCCGAATATATATATACACATGTATAAGAATCTTTCAAGTTATAAGCATTTATGAGATGAACAAGTGTTTGATTATTTAAGCTTTGTATCTCATATGCTTATTTTATGTATGTGTGTATATATATATATATATATATATATATATATATATATATATATATATATATATATATATATATATATATATATATATATGATACTTTCTTTTTCTTGATAAATAAATAAAAAGCTCATGAATCGATTTTTAACTTATAAACCAAGTATAAAAATATTTTACCTTGTGAAGCGCATTATTTTAAAAATGTCAATTGTGATAATCAAAACCGAACTCAACAGATTCGTTTGGTAAGACAATATATCCAATCCCTCCATGAAGGACTCTTGATTTGATGGGCTTATTGACACTTTACCCATTTGTGCTTAGAGCCCGCTTTGAGCTAATGCTACCCATGTTGAGTCAAACCACCATTCACATGTTAACCATACCAAGTATCCTAACCCTTGACCCACCGAATACTACAATGTACCTAGCTAGGGCATGGCGCACATTGCAGCATTAATGGGAGGAAGAGGTGTGAATATAGGAAGCACTTTTAAACGACTCAATAATTTAATTTCCGGATAATAATTAAGTGATATGGCTTAGCATGCATAAACGCGGGTAATAATTTGGTGATCCATACATCTATATTATATGACAAATGCAATAACATACTTAATTTAAAATAAATGAGATTCTATGGGCCTTTAATCACAACCTAATGAAAAACTAGGTATCCTATCTAATTCTTCATGGGCCAGACTACAATCCTTCTTGGTCTCCCACCATGGGCTTGCTCCATCTGGGCCTTCCTTCATACTTGATGCAATTACAACAATTTTATTTTAAATAAAATCTATTCTAAAATTACATCAAAGTAAAAGAAATGGCACGCAGGGCATATTTCCCAAAATCAAATTACAACCGATAATAAATTAGGGCCTATAGAACTCAACATCACATTTCAAACAAAGTACCTGTCGTGCACATACATAACAATATGATGTATGATCATGGCATTTAAATTATAAATATAAATGTTAAGTCGAGTTACGTAGGATGAAATCGCCAATTTTAACAAATGTAACTAAGTCCCATAAAAGCTAAATGGATAACATCCATTAATGCAAAATTGACAATTTTGCTCCCACTTGAACTTGGGTTGTCACAAATTTAAAATTTAGCCCTCCCAATTTAAATCGGTGTCACTGTTTATTGGGCCAATTTCATAAAGTCCATATTCAATTTAATATGCAAACAATTAAATTAAATATGCTTGCCAACATAATAAAAAATTAAATACAAATTAATTTAAAAAAATTAATTTAATTTGCATTAGGGCCCGGGATAAAAAAAAAATACCCGCAAAATCCAAAACCGGACCCGAACCCCGCGCATGGCGCTGCTGTTCGGGGATAGCAGCGCTGCCGCGCGGTATCCAGCTGCCAGCAGCACCATGGCCACAAATTGGAATCGCAAAAGTAATTCTAATTTTGGCCAACAGTGTTTTTTATTGTTAAATTATAAAAGGAATCCAGCCTATAAAAAAAAATCAATAAAGAAAAACAATTTTAGATTGAAACCAATTGGGAAAAATAATCAAAAACCCCAATCCAAAAATTCTAGGGTTCATCAAAAACCAAAACCAATTGAATAAGAATCCTAAAATCACAAATGTAAGCACCGGAATTTTACTTAAAAAAAAATTTTACAGTGGTACGACTGTAATTACAGTGGTACGACTGTAATTTAAAAATTATAGTCGTACGACTATAGATCGCGGCAGGTAAGCAAAACCATACCTCAAAAGCTGAAAAAAGCAGAAGAAGAGAAGGGGGGAGAGACCAGACAGAAAAAAAAGAAGAGAAAAAAAAAAGAGAAAAAGAAGAGAATAGAAAATCAAAAAGAAAAGGAGGAACTCCTCATCAAAATCTCTCAGCATTTGGAAATCTCTGGACCTAAATCTCAAACCCTAACTCAAGGAGAAAAGTCCGGATTTTAGTGGATTGGAGCGACGCCAGGGGTCAATCCTACGGTGGACGCACACCACAGAGGTAAATACCCCTTTTCCCTTCTCTTTTACAAGCTTTATGGGTGATTGGTGTGCTTTTTCTGCATTTTTATCTGTTTTTCTGTATTTTTGTTTCTGGACATCAAGAACAGTCGTACGACTGTTCTTGAGTTGATGAACAGTCGTACGACTGTAGTTACAGTCGTACGACTGTAGTTGATTTCCAGTTGATTTTCTTTCCAGCTTGTCTTAAATAAGATTTTGGTGAAATCTTGAATTTTCAACATTTACAGTCGTACGACTGTAATTACAGTCGTACGACTTTAGTTGAGTTTGCACGACTGTAATATATTCGTACCACTGTAGTTTCCAGAATCAGAATTTCAACTTTAAAACCCAAAAATTTCATAAAAAATCCATAAAAAATCATAAAAAATTCCAAAAAAATCCCAAAAAATTAGAAAACCCTAAAAATCATCAAAATGAATTTTGTTGTGTGCATCACGACCATAGATTCAATTTTTAGTAAAATTGCATTTAGAACAATTCAACGATGGAGACCCAGTTCTCCCGAAAATCGACCCACTTAATATATAAAAATGCATGTAAACCGGAAAAAAATTGTTTTCAAAATGATTTTCCCACAAAACCAAAAATACAGGGACGTTTCAAAATGTTTTCCAGGTCTAATCGGACCGGCTAACCGAGCCAACCTGGTTATCCTCTATATGCATGCCCCCCATTCTCGATTTCCCAATTATGTCTGTTTGAGTCCAACTTGTGGCGTGCCGTATAAATTGTACTAACCTTCTGTTTTGTAGGTTTTAATTTCTTTTATTTTTATTTTTATTTTTGATGTATTTTAATAGATTAAATCGTGTATTTAGGCGGTTGTAATTTTTTTTTTTTTAGATTTTCGAGTATTCTAGGTGATTGTATAAGTGAGGTGAGAGTTTTTATTTTTTCTATTCGATTTGGTTGTAAATCAATAAATATTTACTTTTCTTTATTTTTGTATTATATATTTGTATGCGCGCTGTATGCCTTTTATATTCAATAAAATAGACTTTAGATTTTGAAATACCATTTGAGAACATTGGCAATATTTATTTTAATTAGACACGAAATAAGGGACTTGTCCGGACCCGAATCTCTGGATAGTGTAGAGGCCATTCGTCCGGTTCAGCTATATAAGAATTTCCCGGTTGAGCTGAGCCGGGTGGCGACTCCTACAATATTCATCGAGACTTAGGTCTCGGTTTTCTTATGTATTGATTCTATTTATTTTTCCAAAACGCTGATTTTCATTTATAAAAACCCCAAGCGAGGGAGGGGCCTGCCCGAGATCGTGGCGCCCCTTCCGAAAGGGAGTTCCGCGTCTCATCGAAAACGCGTCGTCCGCTCACAGTGGCGACTCTGCTGGGGATTTCTTCAAAAAGTTTTGAAAAACTTAAAAGAATTTGACAAGCCCTGAAAAGTGTCTAATTAAAATAAGGTGGATGATTCTCGATTGGTATTTCATTTTGCATCTTTGGCTAGACATGCTTGCATTAGATTTGGTATCCATTTTTAGCCCGGTGGATTGTTGAAGTATCGCCTAAGTTCCTCTTGGTCTTAGGGGCATGGATACGAAACACCACTCATAGCCTCGTACGAACCCCTTCGTTCGGACTCTTGAGTGGGGAGAAGTGAGGAGTATATTTTGCTATTGTAGCCCTAGTTGGGTTCCCTTAGGATACCGAAATAATTGTGTGAATAATAAAATAAAATCTCGCCTTCATCACCCCCGGTTGGTGATCGAAGTGAACCCCGCCTAGGACTCGGTTAGAAATTTTTGAGACCGACCACACTTGGAGAAATAAGGTTGGAAGAATTCGCTTTGTGTGCTACGTGTTACACCCTTCTTGACATTTCACTCCATATCATAATCCATATTTATCATACATATGACATTTTCCATACATCGAACATCTTGTGTGATACTAACCCATATTTTTATGCAGCCACGTGCATTTTATTTTCATATGAAATCATTAAATCACTCGCTTGCCATTTATACTAACCATTTCTTTTTCAGCCATAACATTGTATCTGCGTGATTAGCATTTTTTCACATAGCATACATAACACCATAATGCATTTCATACATCCTAACCACGTTTTTGTGCAGCCATTTGCATTTTGTATGTCATAGCATTCACGACATATCACCTAAATTAAATTAGGGGCATTCCAAGGACGCCCACCATGATCATATCATTCCATCATATATCGGGTATCTTAAAATACCCTTGTTTTACCAATGCACTGAATTGCATTCGGCCATTCCACCAAATCATTTCATTCAGTAGAGACCACAATCGTCCTAGGTGTATTTCCGTGTGACAATCTGCATGATACATTTCATGACATCATACCCATCCATCACAAATATTATATGGCTCTGTGATCCACATCGGGTTACTTCATGACATTGCTATATCATTCAAGGTGCTCCCCGAGTGCCGGATTAGTACGCATGTAGGGGCATTTCATAATATCCCAAATCATAAAAGGTGTTCCCCGAACGCTAAATTTCTATCCGTGTCTCCTATGGCACATGACTTTCTTACAACATCATTTCATTTCATATGCTCAAAAGCATCAGAACTCTGTCCATAGGCCGGTCCCATGTGACCACTTCATATCATCTCATAGACCCACAAAGCGTCGAACTTCGTCCGTGTGTCAGTACACACACGACCATTTCACGAAATTCTTTAGGTGCCCCAAAAGCACCGAACCTTCATCCGTGTGGTGGTCCACACGTGGCATTTTTGCATAGCAGTGGGTGTTCTTGGGATGTAAAAAAAAATATAATAAAATAAAATAAAATAATAAAAACAGAGGGATCATCCTCATTATCTCCCGATGCACATCTCATTCATCCGTCAAACATTCAAGCACTCCACAACGTTAGAGCATTCCATAAGCACTAAGGACTTCACAGCATACACTACCCTCATTTAAGTGTTCCAAAAACGCTAGAAACTCTATCAAGCCCTTTAGGTCCTCCATAATCATTAGAAACCCCGTCCTTGTGTCCCGCACACTCAAATACCGAAATATCCTCCCTGTGTAAGACTAAGCTCTACACGTATCGTTCTAAATATCTTCTTGTGCAAGACAAGCTCTGCACATTTCCTCTCCGTGTAAGACTAAGTTCTACACGTGTCATCCAAATTCTCCGTGCAAGACCAGCTCTGCACGTACCGCATCAAATTCTACCTTTCCTACCTGTGTAAGACTAAGCTCTACACGTTCCGTTCCAAATATCTTCTCGTGCAAGACAAGATCTGCACATTTCCTCTTCGTGTAAGACTAAGTTCTACACGTGTCATCCAAATTCTCAGTGCAAGACCAGCTCTGCACGTACCGCATCAAATTCTACCTTTCCTACCCATGTAAGACTAAGCTCTACACATTCCGTTCCAAATATCTTCTCGTGCAAGACAAGCTCTGCATATTTCCTCTCCGTGTAAGACTAAGTTCTACACGTGTCATCCAAATTCTTTGTGCAAGACCAGCTCTGCACGTACCGCATCAAATTCTACCTTTCCTCCCTGTGTAATACTAAGCTCTACACGTATCGTTCCAAATATCTTTCTGTGCAAGACAAGCTCTGCACATTTCCTCTTC
This sequence comes from Euphorbia tirucalli, assembly GCA_039660915.1. Lineage (NCBI taxonomy): Eukaryota > Viridiplantae > Streptophyta > Magnoliopsida > Malpighiales > Euphorbiaceae > Euphorbia > Euphorbia tirucalli. The sequence continues at coordinate 18,340,713 of CM077634.1, read as the reverse complement.
GTGTAAGACTAAGTTCTACACGTGTCGTTCCAAATTCCCCGTGCAAGACTAGCTCTGCACATACCGCATCAAACACTACACCTTTTCCGTGTAAGACATGCTCTACAAGTATCGCTCTAAACACTACACCTTTTCCGTGTAAGACATGCTTTACACGTATCGCTCTAAACACTACACGTTTTCCCGTGTAAGACACGCTCTACACGTATTGCTCTAAACACTACACCTTTTCCCGTGTAAAGACACGTTCTACACGTATCGCTCTAAACATTACACCTTTTCCCGTGTAAGACATGCTCTACACGTATCGCTCTAAACACTACACCTTTTCCCGTGTAAGACACGCTCTACACGTATTGCTCTAAACACTACACCTTTTCCCGTGTAAGACACGCTCTACACGTATCGCTCTAAACACTACACCTTTTCCCGTGTAAGACACGCTCTACACGTATCGCTCTAAACACTACACCTTCCCCCGTGTAAGACATACACCTTTTCCCGTGTAAAGACACGTTCTACACGTATCGCTCTAAACATTAAACCTTTTCCCGTGTAAGACACGCTCTACACGTATCGCTCTAAACACTACACCTTTTCCCGTGTAAGACATGCTCTACACGTATCGCTCTAAACACTGCACCTTTTCCCGTGTAAGACATGCTCTACACGTATCGCTCTAAACACTACACCTTTCCCCGTGTAAGACACGCTCTACACGTATCGCTCTAAACATTAAATCTTTTTCCGTGTAAGATATGCTCTACACATATCGCTCTAAACACTATGCCTTCCCCCGTGTAAGACACGCTCTACACGTATCGCTTCAAATATTAACTCTCCTCCCGTGTAAGATACGCTCTACACGTAAGCTCTTCGCAAGTATCACATTGCTTTGATCCATGGACACCTTGTGTGTCATTTTATCCATGTGGTGTGTATTTATATGCCACGCTATACTTCAGCATTTAGCTTCATCAACAACATTCATTGCATTTTGTATGTTTCTATTCCTGGCTTTGTTTGCACTTGACTGGCTTAGGGTTGCATAACATGACATGGCATCACATGACATCATCATTCATGCATGCATGCATCACATCTCGCATTCATACCTACATCATCCCTCGACTTGGTACCCTCTGTGCGCACGCCCCAGTCAGTGCTAACAAATGTTCTTATCAGGGGAGAAAGGGAAGGAGTCTCGAGAATGGCTGGCCCAGTGAACTTCAACACTGTAATAGATATCCTAGATGATTATATTGCCTCATCGTGATTCCGAAAGGCGGTCAGGGAAGAGGCAGTGGTAATGTTGAAGGAAATGCTAGGAGGTGACCTGGACAAGGTGGAAAAGCTGACGACAAAGTGCTCTGAATTGGAGGCACGTGTGATTGAGCTTGAGGGAGTAATAAAAGGGCTGACTGGTGAAGCAGAATCGAAGGCCCCCCTCAAAGCCAATACTGACCTTGTTCCGCGACCAACTAGGAGTCCACTCTCCAAGGGTGACGGAAAGGGCATATCCCCGTGGCCTATCTCATTGAGCTGATTATTTGCCAAGTGTAGAAAAGAGGGCCTACTGCAGAGCATCAAGCCGTATGTGGAGCCGGCACCGGATCAAAAGAACAACTTCTGTACCTATCATGTAGTGACAGGTCACCGAACCAACGCTTGTTATATTTTAAGGAAGGAGATCCGGAAGTTGGTTGATGAAGGAAGATTAAAGATGCCATCCGCTACTAATGAGCAACCGAGGGCAAGCAGAGGGACTGGTAAAGAAATTCCTCGAACCTCCCGGGGAGAGGAATATGATGAAGAGCTCCAAAGCCTGATTTGATGAAAGTGGGGCAGTGACCGGATAAGGAATAGTCGGGCGCTGTGAGATCAATACCTTTAGGGGCTCCTTCTCGTAGGGAACTCATTTTGTTGTAAAGTGTATTGAACTCATTTTGAATGCAATGCATCTTGTTATTTTTCTTACTTGTGTGATGATTACATGTATATGGCATTAAACATGCATTTGATCATCTGAGACGACATGTCCATCACGCATAATATTAAAATGCATGGCATCAATCTGAGTTTTACAGGGAATTTACAAGTGAACCTAACTTCGGTTAAGCCCTTTTCTTAAAAAAAAAAAAGAAAGAAAGAGAAGAAGTCTGCCAAGCAAATAATGGGATGGCACCATTTCATTCGAATCAATTGCCAACCTAGATCAGTGATCCCTACAAACCACAATCCGAAAACGATGTTGTTCTTGCCCTAAAAGTTTTAACTTGGACAACCCACAATACACTTAAATCGCTCCAAACTAGGGACCATTACCAAGTTTCAGAGCCGAGCCCCCAAATAAAGCTTTGAGCCTAACTCACGCTCAAGAAAGCACCCCACATAAAAAAAAACCCATTAAAAAGCACCAAGCCCTGAGAAATGACCTTCGCCACCCACCATGCTGTAAAACTCTGAAGCAGACATTAGTTTTAGTGCATGTATAGTTTTGTTTGTATGGCATTCATGTGCATATGACATCACACATGCATTGTTCATCCAAAAGGACATATCAAACACGCATGACATACATGGACCTGAATGCAGTAGGAAAATCAATAGGTGGCTGTGGTTTGGATTTAACTTCTTCAAAAAAAAAAAAAGAAGAAGCAAGCACCGGTGGAAGACCTCAGCTCTCCCTTATAGTCAAATTTCTGCTCCTGGTCTAAAGTTGCACACTCTTCAATCATAGAGTCAAATTCTGTTGTGTGCTTGATGAATCTGGGGGCAGCCCACTTATTGCATGAAGTGCCGGGGTAAATGAGTTGAGACAATGGAGATAAGTACGTTGTTGCCTGTTCTGAAAAGTTAACTTCGTGCGGTGACAGAGAAGATCAGTGTTTTTACCCAAAGCAGTTCCTTTTTCACTCTCCTCTCTGTCTTCTCCATTTGCCTTCAACACTTTTGTCTTCCCTTTATTGTCTTTCCTTCACTTTCATCTTCTATCTTTCATCTTCTCTCTGGAACTTGAACCGATTCTGTGACTCCATATTTCCTACCTTCAATGGCTTCTAACAAGAAGTTGAACCCCAATGCTGCTTCATATTGTATTTTTCCGCATCATCTCATCAGCAGAAGGGCATCGGAACAGGTGGTTATGGCACCGTTTCAATCCGTCTTTGTTTATCATCAACCTGTACCAAATTGGGGATACCTTTTAATCCCATGCCATTTCTCTTCGATCTAAACTCCTAGACTAATTATTTAGTACCCTCAGATAGTGGGAAGGGATTTGATTTGATGATAGATAGAGGATTTGGATATGAATCTGCTTCAAATGAGTTCAACAATGCTGAAAAAGGGGGAAAATGAAATATATAGCTCCAAGATTCCAGAGTAAGAAGAAAATAGTTTTTGTAAGTGAAAAGGAACAACAGTGGTCGCCCAAGAAATTGACTATTGAAGAGACCAAGCTGGATAAAAGAGAGATTGAAGCTAATCTTGGTGGGAAAAACAAGCCTGATGATCAAAAACCTACCAAATCAGTTTCAAAGACATAATCTGCTACAAATTCTGGGCAAGCATTGTCTGGAGGAAAACAAGAATAAATGCAAAGGGAAGCCTGCTTATGATTTCCTCTATTTGCCTATGGATTTCAAGACTGGAGGAAATTTTGGTTATGCATTTGTGAATTTCACCAACTGTGTTGGGACAACTTGGCTTCACAAAGCTTTCAACAATCATGAAAGGGACAATACCATCAACAGGAAAGCTTATAAAGTCTGTTGTGCTCATATTCAAAGGGAAAGTTGCATTTGCCAACCATTTTAAGAGTGCAGTCTTCGGGAGCCGTGTCTGAACTGAAATTTGGGGTGAATTAGAAGCATGAATACAGCATCAGACCGTAGGACAATCCAGTGGTTACTCGAATTCATCCCAGGTTATCCATCCATAATAGCAATTCTATCCGGTGATCGGGCTTAACAAAAAAAAACTCTCCAATGTGTAAAACCGAAAGGGCATATTGGTAATTTGAATAGGCATCAATTAAAGCCAGAGCCACATCTTAGATTTTCCTAATGTATCCCCATTCATTATGTTATGAATGTTTTGTATTCAATTTTGGTGTTCAATATGCATTTGTCATATCATTGCATGTCAATGTTCACTTACAGGCTACATTGCACAGCAAACCTTGTCTGTGGAAGTGCTTCACTCCCCAAACACAAACCTATAATATTAGGGGCAAGTAAAAAAACCGAACCACTGGGCATCATCGACAGCATTATCTTCGCGAGCCGCAATGAACCTATCAAGGTATATTTTCTCCCATCCTAAGACAAACAGTCGCGAAAGGGATCAACGCAGACAAGATGCCCATCACAAAATCTTTCTAAAAAAAAAAAAAGAACTTGTTGACACAGAAAACCGAAAGGACATGTCAGCAACAGGAGAGGGGTGACATGCGAAGTTAGAGTCACTGTCACATTCCCTATCATACTCATTTCGGTGTCATCATTGCAATATTGTGCGCGTTTAGATTTCTGATCAGATGTTCATCTTGCATGCACCATGCCACTACATATAAACATCCATCAGTAGGACATTGCATCCAAACCCGTGATAATATCGCAGGAGTTCCTATTATGCCATACGAAAATGCAAAGTCTTACTCTCATCTTCTTGCTCAATCAAACGGACCATCCACTAGCACGGCCTACTATCCTGATCCGCTCAGCACTGACAACGCTCCAGAGTATGCAGAGGTAAAGTGGAAAGTCACTCAAGACGGCCAACCCCTCTAATACCTAGATCAGTATAATAGTCAGTCGGTCAGAAGACACATCGGGACAATCGGGCTAGGTCACTTGGGCTACCATCGGGGCCAGCCACAAGCCGTGAATTCCGTCTCCGGGCTCGCACTGATACCAAGAACAAAGCATAAGCCACATGTTGCATGCATATGTACATTTAGAACCATACATACATCTGTACAAATATGCGTACGTTTAAAATAAACACGTACAATTCATATGCATATGCATCGCAACTCATCCAAGTGCAAGTATCAACTGCTATCACCAGGTCTCTCCGAACCAGGTTCGCTCTCAAAAGCAGAGACTGCATAATGTCGGGGCAGAACAATCAAGTTTTCAAGGGACAGAGCAATCAAGCCGTATTTATCCTTGATCGAAGGGGCAAAAATTTTTGCTTCCAAAATTATCGATCAAGGGATAAATACTCATTCCCCAGCCAACATCAAAATTACCATCCTTAAATCTATCCATCTTTTTCATTCAAGCAAGATTTCGAACCCTTGAACTCCATTATGTTCAAGCATGGTTTCAGATCCTTGAACCTCTTATTATTTCAAGTCCACTCAATTCCAGTAGAATTTTAAATCATCCAAATATCCACCTTCCTTTGCCTCAAGTAACATAGACCCAATATCGGCTTAACCATAGTTCCATCTTCCTCTGCCTCGGGTAACATAGACCCGATATCGGCTAATCCATAATCCATCTTCCTCTGCCTCGGGTAACATAAACCCGATATCAACTAACCCTCAATCCACCTTCCTTTGCCTCGGGTAACATAAACCCGATATCGGCTTAACCATAGTTCCATCTTCCTTCGCCTCGGGTAATATAAACCCCGATATCGGCTTAACCGCAATTTCATTTTGCTTGCCTCGGGTAACCTAGACCCGGTATCGGCTTAGTTCTACATCAAACCCTTTATTTCATTCAAGCTAGATTTCGAATCCTTGAACTTCTTCAAGCATGATTCCCAATCCTTGAAAAACCGCGCAAGCCATATTTTGGATCCTTGAAGATCGATTCAAGCAAGATCCTAGATCTTTGAAACCAATTCGAATCTCACACTTCAAACTCAGCTTTGCTGCGGGTAACCTAAACCTGATATCGGCTTACTTCTTCATCAGCTTTGCCTCGGGTACCCTAGATCTGATATCGGCTTACTTCTTCCTCAGCTTTGCCTCGGGTAACCTAGACCTGATATCGGCTTACTTTTTCCTCAATTTTGCCTCGGGTAATCTAAACCTGATATCGGCTTATTTCCTCATCAGCTTTACCTCGGGTAGCCTAAACCTGATATCGGCTTATTTCCTCCCCAGCATCGCCTCGGGTAACCTAGACCTGATATCGGCTTATTTCAATGGCAGGTTCTTTCCTGTGTCTGCGGCGCTTTGAGTCGCGTTTCTCAAATTCACATCATCTATCCCAGACTAAGTTCGGGTGGTGAATTTGATCACGTGAGGGGCAGCTGTAAGCACCAGAATTTTACTTTAAAAAAAAATTTACAGTGGTACGACTGTAATTACAGTGGTACAACTGTAATTTAAAAATTACAGTTGTACGACTGTAGATCGCGGCAGGTAAGCAAACCCATACCTCAAAAGCTGAAAAAAGCAGAAGAAGAGAAGGGGGGAGAGACCAGACAGAAAAAAAAAGAAGAGAAAAAAAAAGAGAAAAAGAAGAGAAGAGAAAATAAAAAAGAAAGGGAGGAACTCCTCATCAAAATCTCTCAGCATTTGGAAATCTCTGGACCCAAATCTCAAACCCTAACTCAAGGAGAAAAGTCCGGATTTTAGTGGATTGGAGCGACGCTAGGGGTCAATCCTACAGTGGACGCACACCACAGAGGTAAATACCCTTTTTCCCTTCTCTTTTACAAGCTTTCTGGGTGATTGGTGTGCTTTTTCTGCATTTTTATCCGTTTTTCTGCATTTTTGTTTCTGGAGATCAAGAACAGTCGTACGACTGTTCTTAAGTTGATGAACAGTCGTACGACTGTAGTTGCAGTCGTATGACTGTACTTGATTTCCAGGTGATTTTCTTTCCAGCTTGTCTTAAATAAGATTTTGGTGAAATCTTGAATTTTCAGCATTTACAGTCGCACGACTGTAGTTGAGTTTGCACGATGTAATTTACAGTCGTACCACTGTAGTTTCCAGAATCAGAATTTCACCTTTAAAACCCAAAAATTTCATAAAAAATCCATAAAAAATCATAAAAAATTCCAAAAAATTCCCAAAAAAATCCTAAAAAATTAGAAAACCCTAAAAATCATCAAAATGAATTTTGTTGTGTGCATCACAACCATAGATTCAATTTTTAGTAAAATTGCATTTAGAACAATTCAACGACGGAGACCCAGTTCTCCCGAAAACCGACCCACTTAATATATAAAAATGCATGTAAACCGGAAAAAAATTGTTTTCAAAATGATTTTCCCACAAAACCAAAAATACAGGGACGTTTCAAAATGTTTTCCAGGTCTAATCAGGCCGGCTAACCGAGCCAACCTGGTGATCCTCTATATGCATGCCCCCAATTCTTGATTTCCCAATTCTGTCTGTTTGAGTCCAACTTGTGGCGTGCCGTATAAATTGTGCTAACCTTCTGTTTTGCAGGTTTTAATTTCTTTTATTTTTATTTTTATTTTTGATGTATTTTAATAGATTAAATCGTGTATTTAGGCGGTTGTAATTTTTTTTTAAAGATTTTCGTGTATTCTAGGCGATTGTATAAGTCAGGTGAGAGTTTTTATTTTTTCTATTCGATTTGGTCGTAAATCAATAAATATTTACTTTTCTTTATTTTTGTATTATATATTTGTATGCGCGCTGCATGCCTTTTATATTCAATAAAATGGACTTTAGATTTTGAAATACCATTTGAGAACATTGGCAATATTTATTTTAATTAGACACGAAATAAAGGACTTGTCCGAACCCCGAATCTCTGGATAGTGTAGCGGCCGTTCGTCCGGTTCAGCTACATAAGAATTTCCCGGTTGAGCTGAGCCGGGTGGCGACTCCTACAATATTCATCGAGACTTAGGTCTCGGTTCTTTTATGTATTGATTCTATTTATTTTTCCAAAACGCGGATTTTCATTTATAAAAACCCCACGCGAGGGAGGGGCCCGCCCGAGATCGTGGCACCCCTTCCGAAAGGGAGTCCCGCGTCTCGTCGAAAACGCTTCGTCCGCTCACAATAAACTTGAAACCCGTTCTTTCTTCAAGAACGCTTTCAAGAACCAATTCCAATCAATCTAATAGACAAAACCTAGGCTCTGATACCACTGTTGGGATTCGTCATCGAAAAAATAACATGGCACAGTAAAAAATACACCGTTTAAAATTTCATAAAATCCACCTACCGTGTCCGATTACCATTGATTAAAATAAAAACCAATTTGAATCAAGAGAGATTAACTCACCGGATTCGTCTCTTCTAGAGACTGCTGCAAAATCGTTTCTTGAAACTGCGATCTCCGAAGTCCGGTGCACGACCAATTATCGAGCGGGAACCAGTGCTAGCCGAAGAAGTGGAAGGAATGGAGACTTAATAGCTGTAAATTGTGGTTTTTGGGACTAAAATTTCCAGCAAATAATTTAGGGTTAGGGTTGGTTTTTTTCCTTAAGTGTGCCCTTATATAGACACCTTGCCTAATTAGGTTTTAATTAGGTTAATTAAACCCAAACCCAGTAGGATTATAATTACATAAATAAACTTTAATTAAAAAGTATATACTATGTAATTTAATTCCATTTGGCTAAATTTAATTACCCCTAAATAAAATTAAATCACACTTAAGTAAATACAATACATGTATTTAATTTTCCTACTTAGGAAAATTATTTAATTAATTATTTACTTTATGTAATTCAATTAATTGATAAATTAATTAATTAAATTATGTAAACTTATTAATTAAATTAAATCAACCCAATGTTAATTAATTACCTTGACACCGAATGTCAACTAATTAATTAACGCATTCCTTCCAATGTACATTACATGCACAATTTTTATAAGTTCCGGCTCAGTTGATCTATGTGCATGATCTTATTGGTCTGTCTTTATGTTGGCAGTAGGCCCAAGGCCCACAGACTGTAAGTGGGTTCTAGCAAACCATTACAGCCCCTAATTAGGACAGAGATGCAGCAATATGTTGAAGACACTGACCCAGTAGTAATCTCACAGTGTCCTTTGCCAAACGATATCGATATGAACAAATAAGAGGCATGGTGTCCGTCATCCTCTTCTGCTGTTTATTATATTTCTTGATCTTGAGTTGACTGATTAATCAAATAAGCAACCGACTTACTTGGGTATGACCATACACTTATCAGTCCCACTCATCAAGTGGCCAATGATATCATCTCGGTGTTACCCGAGTGGCAATTCCATCATTTCATTATCAATATCAATATGTTTACCGGTCCACCCAATCATACCCGTATTTAGCATCCTTTTACAGACCTGTTAGGCATATGTTAAAGTGAACCGGATTCCATATTGATACTATAAAGAAATCTGGTCTGAGGACAAAAGAGACCTACTCAAGAAGGACCTATGACGCGACAACCATGTGGCTTTCTTATGCGGATCGATCTAGTCCCATGTCAATGACATGTACCTATATTCATGACTGACTATACAAGTACTATGGCTAGTTCAGAACTGCCATACAGTCATTGAATATACAAATCTGTAGTTCTATTCGTTCCCACGATTAGAACAGACCTAGGATAGGTTTTATGATTATCAATCAATGGATACTCTACTCATATTATAGCAGAAGATATAAATGAAATAGATTAATTGCCTTCATTAATGTGACACAAATATTGTATTCATACAATGAGTCTTAATGTATAATACAAAATACAAGAATCTAATGCCCTAAGAACTAAAGCACACCAACACTAAGATGGCATATAATTTAGTTGTATTTTCTATTGGTTTGTTATGGTTTATCAATATGGCATAGATCATTAACAATTGACTCCTAATTGTTGGAAGAATCAAATGACACATCTTACTACCTCATCAGTTGTGTCAAATTGAGTGGAATCATATGAAACTCTTAAATCTACTCGTTGTATGGAGTTTATAGGTAATGTATTATAAAGTTAGGATTTTTGAACAATAATGAAGGAGGAGAACCATTCATCCCCTTAAAATCCTAAAGGCAAACAAGAAAGGTAGTAAGGTCTTATCATTCTCTTCAATTGGGTATAGCTAACACAGTAGTAGTAAAAGTGTCATTTAAATATTCAACGTATAATGAGCATTAAGCAATTTGGAAGGTTATGCTAATGATGTTGATGCTCAATTTTTATAATATTGTACAATTTCGTATTAGTAACTTTGAGTTTATAACTTATAGCCTTTTAGGTAGTAGTAATTAAATTTTGACTTGTTGCTTGCTTTCTATATTGTGTTGATGTATTGTCTATAAATATTTAATATCTTTTTAGTTCTAGTTTGGCTTCTTTTATACATATATTATTGATTTAAATCTTAGCCTTCACACGTTTTGTTATTATGTTTGTGAAACTAAATTGGGCTTAAGTTGGTTATATATTAGTATTGTATAATGGAAGATGCATGTAATGGAAAAGGTAAAGTTAAAGAAAAATTTGGATATAAACTTTGGATGGCTGATGAAAGTAACGAGTTACTAAAACTCATGGTTGATGCTGCAAATCGAGGTTGGAATGATAGTAAAGACCTTTTAAGTAAAAGCACTATTGAGAAAAAGATACTCCCTATTCTAAATGCAAAACTGAAAAGTGACAAAAATTATTCTCAACATCTAAGTCGATTGAAGTGGTTTAAATAAAGATACAACAACTATTGTAATCTCTTACGATGTAGCTCTGGATTCAGATATGATTCTGTGACTCAGAAATTCACTGCTCGTAATGAAGTATGGGATGATTATTAAAGGTATTTTTTCATCAAAATGAGTTTAATATTTGTAGTTATAAGGCCGAATACATAGATATCCCCCTGAACTTATCCAAAAACACTTACTACCCCCCTGAACTTTGAAAATGTCCTAATGTCGCCCTGAACTTCTTAAAAGTGTTCTAATGCCCCCTGAATTTCTTAAAATTGGCTCAGTTTGCCCCCTAAGTCCCATAAAAAACCAGAGTTTGCTTTGAAAAGTCAAACATGAGACAATCAATAATTAAGTGACACGTGGCAGCAAGGAGGCAGTAGGCGTTTTTGGACAAGTTCAGGGGGGTATCTATGTATCTGGTCTAGTTATATATATATATATATATATATATATATATATATATATATATATATATATATATAATATAATGTACTAATTATTTACTTTTTATCTTAAATAGGCTCATCCTAACCAAAAATACTATCGCACAGATACTTTTGGAGACTACAAAGACCTAAGGATTGCAATTGGAAATGAAACTGCTATTAGAGCACATGCAATGAGTTTAGGAGAAAGTACTAATGCAAGAACATATAAGAAACAAGAAAATACTGAATCGGCTTTTGATTCGTTGGTTTATTCTCATACTACTGCAACATTCAGAGAAAATGATCATAATACTATTGGAGAAGATAAATTTTTTCATTCTCCACCTCATACAATCTTTACTTCACCATTGCATTCTAGAAACATGAGCTAAGAAATTCCTTCGGCATACAATAAATGAAATTGAAGTGAGTTTGAAGGAATAGTTAGATCTTCTAAGTCCTCCAGTACTTAATTTGATATTTTGACCAAACTATCCCACTTTGTTGAAGAGTTAAAAGGAACTATGAGTAAAGTAATTGATGGTGAGGAAGACGATAGTTGGGATCTTATTAAGGAAATACGAACTTGGATAAGTGTGCTCATTACAAGGCAGCTAAGTATTTTTGCACTGCAGCAAAGAAGGCCTAGTTAAGGAAAATGACTCCTGAAGAGCGATGAGAATTTATTACTTATACGTTGTTATAGTGTTGTCATTTAATATTTTATGTTGCGGGATCTTATAACTATTATTGGTGTTGTCATTTTATTTTATGGATAATGGACATGATTTATTTATTTATTTATTTTGTTCTTTTTATAACTATTATGGATATTGTCGTTTTATTTTCATGGATAATGGATATGATTTTATTAAAATTCAAGTGTTTATTGTCAGCTAAGTTATATTGTTTATTTATGGATTTCAAATATACAGGTGTTTATTTTTTTTCAGTTTTTATTTTTCATAAATATTAAAACATGTCTGGAGCTTATGTGCTGGATAATGAAGAAATAGAAGAAGAAGAAGAAGAAGAAGAAGAAGAAGAAGAAGAGCTAGAAAAAGAAAAAATAAAGAGAAAATGGTATGAAATTATTCATTTTGTATTGGTGAAATTTTAAGCTAATTTATGTGCACTAGAGGAGCTTGCAAATATCATTTCACAAAATTGTGTTCAATATCCATTAAAAATGTAACCAATAACTTCAACTGGATACAATTATATTCAAAAAGTTTTGAGCGATGATCCAACACACTTTTGAAAAGTTTATAGAATGTTTCCCATTGTGTTTCTCAAGCTATGCAAAATTATTAGAGAAAAAACACTCTTAAAGGATACAAGATTCATTTCCATTGAAGAAATGTTTGCTTCTTTTCTACTCATTGTTGGACAAAATGTTAGATATGGCATAGTTTGTGACACATTTGATTGGTCACATTTCATAGTCAGTCGAAATTTTAACAAAATTTTGAGAGCATTAAACAAAATTGAAGTTGATTTCATGGTCAAACCGAGTTCAGCAGTCCCACAAAAAACCAGAATAAGTACAAGGTTTTTTCCTTATTTTAAATTAAGTATATTATAATTCTTATTTCTAAAATTTATATTTTTCGTTACTCATTTGATTGATTTGATTAAAAAATTATATTTTATATTTTTAGGATTGTATTGGAGTAATTGACGGCAAACATATTCTTGCTATGGTGATTGGTGAGGTTAAAAGTAGTTATCGTAATCGTCATGGAACAATCTCGTAGAATGTATTGGCAACTTGTAATTTTGATTTGGATTTCATTTATATTCTTAGTGGGTGGGAAGGATCTGAACATGATTCAAAAGTGTTAAATGATGCTTTATCAATGAACAATGGACTTAAAGTGCCTCAAGTTACTTGATAATTTATAGCTATTGATAATATCGCCTTTTATTTTTAAAAATTTTGCTTAAGATAAATTTATTTTAATTTTTAGTATGTTACATATATTAGGTAAATATTTTTTGGTGGATTGTGGGTTTCCAAATTGAAGACAATTTATGGTGCCTTTTTGAGGTGTTCGTTATCATCTACAGGATTTTCATGGGCAATCTCCATATCTCGAAGATTCAAATAAGTTATTTCATCTTTGTCATGCTTCTCTGAGGAATATAGTTGAGAGATTATTTGGTATTTTCAAATCACGATTTACCATCTTTAAGACAGCCCCCCCCCCCCCCCCCCAAATTTTAGAATGGCACACAAACAGAGCTAGTCTTGGCTTGTGCAGGATTGCATAATTTTTTTACAAAGGAGTGTCCATCAGATGGGTTTCCAATTGAATAAAATAGTGAAATTAATTCATCTACACCAATGTCAAATAATGAAGAAGAAGATTTTGAACCATTTGTTGGAACGCAAGAGTAATAAAGAAATTATGCTAATGAATGGAGAGCTAGAATTACTACTGACATGTGGAATAATGTTGATCATATGAATGATAATGAAGATTAGAAATTTTATAGCCAAATTTCAATTTTTTTATTAACTTTACTATTCAATTTATGTGTTATTATTTCATATTTTATGTTCGATGATATTTGTGGTTTTTTTTTTGTGTATTATAACTACACATATGGAAATTATTAGTATTTTAATAAGTTATAAATGTTTTTAAAAGTTTATAAAAGTCTATGGAATAAACTTTTTAAAAGTCATCAATACTTTTAAAAACTCTCTGAAAGTTATTAAAAATCACTAAAAGTCATTAAAGTCTATAAAAGTCATTCACCCGAAAAAAGTCTATAAAAGTATTAATTGAATACCATCCCCTAGATGAAAAAGGAAATAGTGAGTGATTGAGTCTGAGAACTGGAACTGAAGAGCTAAGAGTGAGGAAGGGATGATCTTTCCCTCATTTTTCCTTTACTTTCTTCTTGATTGAGAAAATACTGGTAAGGAAGAAATGGGACAGAATGGAATATCTATTCACATATAAAATGATGACTTGGCTTCTTTTTTTTTAAGTAAAACACAAAATTTAATTGCTTAATCCATGAATATTATAAACTTTTACAAAGAATAGATTTGTATGGATAACATAAAATTAAACCTAACTTTAAGTTAGTTTTAATAGATTACATATAGATAACACAATTAATCAAATTAGTATGATAATACATAAAATATTAGAAACAAACTCTAGTAAAATTAAATTTAAGCCTTAATGACTTAACTCTACTTAATGCTTTAAGAAAACTAACAGCTTAATACTTGGGATGTCATATTCACGAATCAACACCATCAACATATACATCTATAGTCGGGAGGAGATACTCAAAATTATATTTTTCTTGCAGCTAGAAATCAATCATTTCTCTGATTTTGCCACCACTTCAACCAGCCAAAGGACTATGATCTCATCCACTAAAGTTAATCATTACAGATCATGTATAATTTCTATTGCCAACAACCCAAAAATCCTTTAAAGAAAATCAGTAATCTTAATAGAACTATTGATGAGATACTAAAGCGAATAAAATATTCGGAAACATGACAAGAAAAGAAGAGGTTTGAGGTTACCCGAGAATCACTCGAAATGGACACTAGGTAATCGAGGATAAGGGAAAATAGTCTCACTTTCCATGTCAGCTTTTTAAGCCTCGCTTTTATTGATTTTTCCTCCTGCCTAACTAGAGCAAAGTCAGTCGACTATAATCTATTGAAAATTTTTTTTAGACAAAGTGATTATTTGTCAACTTTAGGCTTAACTATATCATGGATAGATTGCGGTTTGAATAACATGAATTACGTCATCCTATTCCATGGAGTGAGGTCTTTCTTGTTGGTGTGTCCTAGTCCAAAGGCATTAGTTCCTGATTGTATTATACATTATATGTGAATATTTTGTATTATACATTGTGTTAAATAAAGGCATTTAATCTATTTATTTATTTCTTGTGCAATTTAATAAATAGAGTATCCATTGATTATAGCCACACTCATGTTAACTAATATAGGTCATTAGCTATTGAGACCTTGAGTAGTGTTAAAGCTATAATTATAAAGTATTCTCGGGTCTGTTCTAATCATGGGAATGAATAGATCTAAAGACCAGCATTTTCTTGATTGGATGGTAGTGTCTCACTAACCATTGGACATGAGATGTCAGTCAGGTATATGGGTACATATTAGGTTACATGGTACTAGACCGATCAGCCTAGAGAACACTGCATGGTTCGGAAGTCATAAGTGTTTCTCAGGTAGTTCTTGATATTATCCTTAGACCTGATTTCACTATAACATGACATGGGATCTCATACACTTTGATATAGCCAAACAGGCCCGTAACAGAGTGCCAAGCATGGGTATGTTGGGTAGGCTGGTGAACATGTTGATGTTGATAGTGAGTTGACGGAATTGTCACTCAGCATCTCCTGAGATGACATCACTGGCTACTTGATGAGTGAGACTGAAAAGTGTATGGCCATACCCGAATAAGTTGGGATACTTATTCGTGATCATCAGTCTACTCGAAATCAAGGAATGAATAAGCACAAAAGAGGTTGACTGGAACCATGCCTCTTATTTGTACATCGATGTCAGTTGGCAAGGGATATATAAGAATACTACCGGGTTATGTTTCACATGAGACTGCTAGTCTCCGTCTTAATTGGGAGCTGTAATGGTTTGTTAGAACCCACTTATAGTTTATGGAACCTGGCCCACTGCCAACATAAAGACGGACCCATAGGATCGTACACATAGAACAGCTAAACTTGTGACATATCGGAAATGTGCACATTGGGTGTACTTAGAATGAAACTTAGTTAATTGAATTAATGATAATAGGTTTTGTCAAAATTAATTCAATTAATATAAAAGGGAAATTGATCATATGTGATTAATTAATTACAACATGTAAATAGTTAATTAAATATATTTTCCTTGGTAGAAAATTAAATACATGGGTTGTATTTATTTAAGGTCAAGTTAAATTAATTTGGATTGAATAAATTTAATTAATTGGATTTGATTAAGTCAATTGGAATTTTATTATATAGTTTAATTTAATTCCTATGACATAAATTAAATCACTTAGTTAAATTAAAATTTAACCTAAAGTTAATTTAAATCTTAATTATTCAAGGAGAATAAAAGGAGGCTTTAAAAATAATTTCCCTAACCCTAGCCCCATATGTGAATTTCAGCCAACACTATAGCCATAGGGAGCCAAATTTCTCTATGGTGCATCCAAGTTCCGTTCGTCTCCGTTCGCTAGCATGAGTCCGGTTCTAAAGCTGTTTGTGTACGTGGTTGTGTAAAGTTGCTGGTATTTGTATCTGCAATCTTCAGCAATCTTTAGAGGAGACGTATCAAGTGAGAATTTAATTATTCTCTTCTTCTTTCTTCAATTCCATCAATATCATGGGTCTTGGAATCATGGAATTAAGGGAAAATTTTAATCACTATTTTCTGCTGCGCGTGTTTTCCCCGTGAAAATTCGCTACATTTCTACCAATATATAGTACACTTAAAACGGATAAATAATGAATGAGAAATTAGAGCTTAAAGTGGATAAAGGAATCTTAGAGGAAAATGAGATTAAAAATCTCATATCCCCCATCCCTTTTTTTTATGAGAGGAGCAAGGAGTATATAAGCTAATTTAGTTCTTAAGCTTGTTAAGAATTAACTAGCTAGAATGCTCTCTCACGTGCAGGGGGTGAAAATCCCCGCCTAGCGGGATGTGGTTGCACCTGCACAATGTGGGCGACGTGAATGCCAGAACGAAACAGGCCACTATGAGCTTGCCTACTTTAGCTCAGGCCCAATTAGTTTTTTCTTTAAAATATCTAAATTCTTTTGAATTCTGAATAGAAATTTTCCAAAATAAGATTAATTGTATTAAATATAATTAATTCTATTTAATTTTCTTTATGGAGAATTAATCTCCATAATTTCTTTATCTGCTAATTATTTCAAAAAAGTTCCTCCTTCCAGCCTATATCAAAAACATTTTCTATTTTATTTTGGATACTTAGAAAATTTACAGAAGTTTTTCCTCTCTAATTTTGAAATTTATAGGCTGGTAGACTAGGTTTTTGTGATTCTCTCTACACTTGGTTGGGTTCGAATCTGACATTGTTGCATCCTTGGAGGCGGTTGTTCTGTCGGAAAAATTCTGCCTTAAGGAGACTAAATTTTAGGCCTCAACATATCATTGTTGTTCATTTCTTCTCGATTAAGGTTTATACTATGGTTCTTCTTCTTTCTTGTAATTTGTTGTTTAATTTAATAAACATTGTTTTATTCATTCTCTTCTTCTCTTGTTACTTATTTACATATATTCTACTACATCTAATACATGTTTTTTTTATTTCTCACGTTAATATAATAAAAACAATATTCTTAACAAAAGAAAATCAGATTTGATATACTAAATATAAGATTAAAAGGGGATTTTAACTGAAGCCACCAAAATGAACATTAATATCTTTGGGCACACCTCCTTCAGATCTATGAAATCCACACATATGTGATAACTCCCATTAGGATTTTTCACTAAAACAACATTGACCATCCAATTGATGTTGTAAACCTCCTAAATGTGGCCAATCTTTTATTGTATATGTACTTCCTTCGTAATTGCTTTTTGCCTCTCTAGGCCATGGTTTCTTTTCTTCTACTTTACTAGTTTTGTTGCAGGGTCGCATTGAGCTCATGAACCATCACATTTAGTGAGATTCCAATAATATTTGATGGCCCCCAATCGAAGGACCAAGGTTATCAGCTAGTACACTGGTGAGCTCACCTTTTACCTCTTCTTTCAATTCCTCTAATACCTTTACCTTCTTTCCTTGTGCCGAACTAAGTGTTTGTAATTCATCAATTGGTTCAATGGCTTCAAGTGACTCCTTGAGACATTTAGACAATGGCTCTTCAAATAGTAGGGATTCCATATATATTTTTTAAGCAATCTTTTGATTACCTTTGGTTGTGGCAATTTCCTGTCTCGTGGGAATTTGCAAAGCCAAATGTCCTATATGTATTACACCCTCAAAATCCATAATTAGAGGCATTTTAATGATACCATTATAAGCCTAAGGTATATCAACCACTACAAACTCAGCCTCTGATACCTATATAGGTGAATGATCTCTAATTATGACACTATTTGAACCAGGCCATAAACAGGGACCGAAGGGCTGTTTATACCTACTACTGAAGCCCGTTGAATTTCCAGGTTGTTAGGATTCTTGTAAAGCTTTAAATGTCGATTTGGTAATTAAATTTACCGAGCTTCTAGTATCCACCAACATACTGCTGATAAGGAATTGCTCAATGATTATCTCAGTCACCAATGCATCAAAATGCAGTGTAGGTCACTTCACATGAGAGAGGGGAAAATAAATGTTGTTACCTCTGTTAGTGTTGTCTTTGGTGATGGAAGAATCACGTATAGTTTCCACCTGTAGTAACATGAATAAAACCTTCGTTCTACGAGGGAGGCCAATTGCTAATCCTTTGAAGCTGAGTCTCTTTATATACCGTAGGTTCGGTTGCTATTGGCAGGTAGACCAGAGAATGATTAATCTGTCCTTCACTTGCCATCTTATTTAGTTCAATGACCATTGCTATAGCAGTAAAAAAAGAGAAAAAGATAAATATATATGGATCTCATTTCGAAGAGGTAAAAAAGAAAAAAAAATTTGTAAAGTGGCATGATGAAAAAATGAATGAATTGAGAGATAAATGAGAAATTAGATTAAAATTATAAAAGAGGAGAAAGAAAATAAGAAATAGGATGAGACTCATGGGAGAGGAAAGAAGCATAAGAATACGACCAAAAGGGTATAATATTTCTTTTTATTAGTTTGTATAAGCTTAATTTGATCAATATTATCAAACTAATAAATTTTCGAGTACTTAATAGTGAACAAATTAAGTTTATACAAACTAATAAATTTTCGAGTTATTATATTCTAGATGAGTACCTCTAATAGTAATTAAAAAGAAATTTTTAATATTAATATTTAGCATATAGTGTTTTTATATAAAACTACTTTCTATTATCAATTTTCATATTATTATTTAAATACTCCTAATTTGTATAAAAAAGAAGTAACTACAATCATAAAATATCACTATAAAAAAAATCGATTTTTATTAGGGTAAATTACACTCAATGGTATATAAATTATAACTTTTTTTTACTGTTTGATACACATACTTTATTTTGCTACAAAAAATATATAAACTTAATGATGATCTGACACTAAAGTAAATATGATCTATTATCAAAAGTAAAGTGAAAAAGTGCTGACATAGCGATATGGTGAGTACAAACAAATTAATATTATTTTGTATTTTCTCTTTTTTTGGAAAAGTAACTTTTAATTTGCAAAATGAGAACTTGTTTTATCTTATTTATCAAAAATTTTTGTTTGACTTATTTTCCTTTTATGTTACAAAGAAGAATATTCTTTGTAAAACAAACGAACCTTACTGACCTCGGTTTTTGAATTTCGGTAATCAATTAATTTGTTAGTGGAGCTTGTCAATTAACTTATATTTTATTTTTCTTTTACCAACAATGGTGGTTTTCTGATATTAGTTAATTATTATATTTAATATAGATTCAATTAAACTATTTTTTAATTGACAATCAGCCACGTCCCTTATTTTTCGTCAATCAAATTCATATTGCAATATCTGTTCCTATATTCTCTGCTATGTTGACATACGTGAGTCCTTCGTTCTCTTGATACATCAAGCCATTCATGCATTATGATAATAAAATCATGCCACACAATATATTTTAATTCTAATACATCATTAGTCCTTTTAACTTGTCCTAAAACACCTCTTGGCCCCCTAATCTTTTAACTTGTCCTACTAGGCTCTTGAATTTGCTTTAAGTGACTGATTTGCCCCATAAATCCTAGGTGGCAAAGAAATTGAATACCAAACCATATGAGTCGTGTTTACACTATATAAAAATGACGTAAGTTAATTAAAAAATTTACTTTAATGTTAAAAAAGTAAAAATTCTAATTAATACTTATTCCATACTTTCTCCATGAACCCCTTTCTTTTTCTTCCTTTCTTTTTCTACTGCCAATCAGTTTTCAGCCGGTTGTTGATGGGAAAAATATACCAACCACAACGGCAACAAAAATACGGAATAAATCTTCGTTGTGATTCTTTCCCGACTTGTATGAATCTTTGAGGAAACTAAACATTAGAGCAACACCAAGCAATAAAATGGAGCAAGGCACAACAACATAAACACGTAAGATTTTTTACGTGGAAAACCCTCTCAACCGAGAAGTAAAAACCACGGGACCCTTAGACCACTTAATCTTCCACTATCAACCAATAATGGATAGTTACAACAAGTCTTCTCTCGATGAACTAGTGGTATACACCATCAACATCATATTCTTGGAATGAATCATTAAGAAACATGGAATCAAAATAAAGTGGGAGAAAAGACCAAGAAAAAACCAAACACACACAATCTGCCTTTAGACGAAAATGCCCTCTGGACCTCCAATGATGATCTCCACCGTACAGATTGAAGACACGGATGTTAGAAAGACAGTGTTCAAATTTCACGGCGATCCAACAATTTGAACTCCGGCAAACACTAAAAACGTGCAGCTGGTGATATGGTGGAGAAATGGTTTTTCCAACCTCTCTTTCTCTCTTTCTTTTGGTTTCTTTCTCTGTGTCTCTTTTCTCTCTTTTATTTATGACTTAAAAACCTTTCTCACCTCACATACATCACATTGGCAAAGACTTTCTACCTCACAAAGACTTTTTCTCACACCTCACAAAGACAACCTTTTAACCTTTTAAAATGTTTAAGGTCTTAAAGGTGTAGCTCACAAAAACTCTTAAAGGTTCTTCCTTAGGTTAGAAATATATCTAACAAATCTCCCCCTTTCTAACTATAAGGAAGAACTTGCCAACCAGGTGATTGAACAACACGCCTTTAGCTTCTCTCTAACTAAAGCCTTTGTCAACGTATCAGAACCATTATCATCGGTATGAACTTTGTCAAGTTCAATCAACCCTTCTTCAAGAGCATCCCTAATCCAATGATACCTCACATCGATATGCTTTGTTTTCTGGTGGTAGTAGAGTTTCTGGCAAGGTGAATTGCACTTTGGTTATCATAAAGCACAACATAGCTTTGTTGCTTGAAACCCAACTCTTGCAAAAACCTTTTCAACCACAACATCTCCTTGCCCGCTTTCGTTGCTGCTATATACTCAGCCTCTATTGTAGAAAGTGCAACACACTTTTGCAATCTTGATTGCCATGACACAGCTCCCCCTGCAAAAGACATTAAATAACTAGAAGTAGACTTCAAGCTATCCTTATCACCTGCCATATTAGAATCCGTGTACCTAACCAGCACTGGCATTCTATTCCAAATGTGAGACCCAAGTTGGAAGTAGCCCGAAGATATCTGAATATCCACTTAACTACTTCCCAATGCTTCCTACCCGGATTTGACAGAAAACGGCTAACAACACCAACCGCATGAGCTATATTAGGTCGTGTACACACCATGGCATACATCAAACTTCCTCCTGCTAAGGCATATGGAACTCTATCCATCTCTTCCTTCTCTTTCTCAGTAGAAGGGCAATCTTTTGCAGTTAGCTTAAAGTTGGTAGTTAGAGGAGAACTAACCACTTTAGCTTTATCCATGTTAAACCTGCAAGGCACCTTTTCAATGTACTTTTCCTGTGACATATGCAACTTCTTAGCCACCCTATCTCTGGTGATTTTAATGCCAAGAATCTATTTTGCTAGCCCTAAGTCCTTCATAGCAAAGGACTTACTCAACTGTTGCTTCAACTGGGCAATTCTTCTAGCATCTTTGCCAACAATTAGTATGTCATCAATATAAAGTAATAAGATGATAAAATCATCATCACCAAATCTTTAAACAAAGACATAGTGATCTGAAGTAGTCTTCCGGTAGCCTTGCTCCCCCATAACAGACTCAAACTTCCTGTACCACTGTCTTCGTGCTTGCTTCAAACCATATAGACTCTTCTAAAGTCTACACATATAATCCTCTTTGCCTTTCATCTGAAAACCTTCAGGCTGCTATATGTATATCTCCTTGTCTAAATCACCATGGAGAAATGCAGTCTTGACATCCATCTGCTTAACCTCCAAATCAGGGCCAGCAGCTAAACCGAGAACAACACGAATAGATGCCATTTTCACCACTGGAGAGAAAATCTCATCAAAATCAATACCTTTCTTCTGACTGAATCCCTTGACCACCAATCTAGCTTTGTATCATGGCTGTGAAGAGTTCTCTTCTTATTTTACTTTGTACACCCGCTTATTCTTTAAAGTTCTCTTGCCCATAGGCAACTTCACCAACTCAAATGGATTATTCTCATACAGGATTTCATTTCATCTTACATGGCATCAATCCATTTCTTCTTGTGTTCATCTTCCATGGCTTTTGCAAAACTTTCAGGTTCTCCCCCATTAGCCAACAAAACATACTCATCAACAGAATACTATGTGGAAGGATGATGGTCTATAATTGACCACCTAAGTGGAACAAATGGTGGTGCATCTGGTATTGGTAACTCATCATGGACAATCCCATCCATTTCAGCTTCCTGTGGAGCGTCAACATCATCAGTACCTTATTGGTCAATAATGTGATCATCATCTCCTGCATGTGTGGCAACATGCCTAGGAGGAACTGGATCCAAATCTGTAAGGTCATCAGTGGGCTGAAGAACTGTCTCTGGCTACTGTAAGGAATGATCAGTAGGCTAAAAAATTGCTTCAGTCTACTGTAGAAGATCATCAGTAGGCTGAGGAACTGCTTCAGCCCTCTGAACATCTTTAAAAGTTTGATCTTCCACAAATATGACATCTCAGCTTCTCACAAATTTCTTTGTGACTGGATCATAAAGCCTATAACCCATCTCATCTTGTCCATAGCCAAGGAAAACATATTTTCTAGTCTTCACATCAAGCTTAGATCTCTCAGCTTTAGGAATATGCACAAAGGTCTTACATCTAAAGACGCACAAGTGATCATAAGAAACATCTTTTCTGCTTAAAACCCTTTTAGGAACATCAAAATGCAAAGGAACACAGGGTGTTAGGTTTAAACATGTACAACAGTACTCAAAGCCTCACCCTAAAATGATCTAGGCAATCTAGCATGTGACAACACACATCTAACTCGCTCAACTAGTGTCTTGTTCATCCACTCTGCTAAACCATTCAGCTACGGGGTCTTACGAGGAGTCCTTTGGTGCCAAATACCTTGCTATCTGTAATAGGCATCATAGGGATGTATTTATTCACCTCCATTATCTGTTCGGATACACTTGAGCTTCTTCCCAATCTATCTCTCAACAAAAGCTTGAAACTACTTGAAAGCTAATAATACTTGATCCTTACTTTTCAAGGTGTAAACCCACATCTTCCTTGAACAATCATCGATGAATGTAACAGAGTAAAGAGAACCACCAACTGTCCTTGTGGACATTGGACCACAAACATCAGAATGCACCAGATCAAGTATGTTCTCCTTCCTGGAAGGAGCATGGCTGTGAAAGGAGACTCTCATATGCTTACCTACCAAGCAAACAGAATATCTCTTCAAGTGAATATCATGCACACCAGATAACAATTTCTTCTTGGACAATATAAAAATGCCCTTTTCACTCACGTGAACAAGTCTTTTGTGCCACAAGTCAATTGCATCAACATTCTCCACTGCATTAACAATGCTTTTGGAGATCTTTGGTTGCACTCGGTACAACTTAGAATGCTTGCTACCTCTTGCCACAATCAAAGAACCTCGGGTGAGCTTCCATTGTCGATTACCAAAGCTGCTGTGGTAACCATCATCATCAAACAAGCCTGTAGAAATCAAATTCAATCTTATATCTGGAACATGTTTCACATTATGCAATACCAATGCCACCCCAGTGTCAAACTTCAAACAGACTTCACCAACACCAACAGTCTTTGATAGCATATTGTTCCCCATCTATACATCACCAAAGTCACCTGGAGTGTAAGATGAAAAATGGTCTCTTCGTGATGTAACATGACACAAAGCACCGCTATCAATCACCCAACTCGAATCATCATGGGCAAGATTAACAAAATCATAATCACAACAAATCAAGAGATTACCAGTAGTAGCATTAACAACATCATTTTCATTACCACTGTCATCTTTCTTCTGATTGTTCTTTATATCTTTCTTCTTCTCCTTTGCATTTTCCTTTTTCAGCTTTCTACAATAATTTTTGGTATTCCCTATTTTGCCACAGTGGTAGCACTCAACATTGGCAAACTTACCCTTAAAACTGCTACGCTGATTCCCTCTATTATCCGGACCTCTGCTCTGACTTCTCCCCTTTCTTTCTATAACCAAGACTTCTGACTGCGAAGAGGAACCCTGTGACTTTCTTCTAATCTCTTCATTTAGAATACTGCCCTTGGCTAACTCAAAGGAAACGATACCATTTGGAGCAGAGTTACACAAAGACATTCAAAACGTCTCCCAAAAGTCCGGTAATGTACCAAGAACCCACAAAGCCTATTTCTCATCCTCAAACTTGATTCCCATTCCTTCAAGCTAATTCATAATTCCCTGGAAGGCATTCAAATGATTTTCAATGGGCTTCCGTCTTGATACTTCAAGTTGATCATTAGTTTAATCATGAACAACTTGTTATTCCCTGTTTTTCAAGCATATAGCTCTTCAAGCATGTTTCACAATTTCCATGCATCCCTCTCACCAATAACAAGGTTCAAAACACTATCCTCTACCCACTCTCTAATAAACCCATAAGCTTGCCAATGCAAAATAGTCCATTCTGCTTCTTCCTTGTCCTCAGGTTTATCATTAAAAACTGGTAGATAATAGTCTTTCACATAAAAAAGGTCTTCCATTTTTGTTTTTCAAACATGGTAATTGGAACCATTTAAATGAACCATTCTAATGTTATTGGTCTCCATCATTCACATAAGTCCAATAACAACAACTAATAGCTCTGATACCAATCTGATGGGAAAAAATACCGACCACAACGGTAACAAAAATGAGGAAAAAATATTCGTTGGGATTCTTTTTCCTAACTCATATGAATCTTTGAGGAAACTAAAAATTATAGCAACACCAAGCAATAAAATGGAGCAATGCACAACAACACAAACACATAATATTTTTTTACATGGAAAACCTCTTAATCGAGAAGTAAAAACCATGGGACCCTTAGGCCACTTGATCTTCCACTATTAACCAATAATGGGCAATTACAACAAGTCTTCTTTAGATGAACTAGAGGTATACACCATCAACATCATATTCTTGGAATGAATCATCAAGAAACATGGAATCAAAATAAAGTGGGAGAAAAGACCAAGAAAAAACCAAACACACACAATCTGCCTTTGGATGAAAATGCCCTTTGGACCACTGACGACAATCTCCACCTTTCAGATTGAAGACACAAACATCAGGAAGATGCTATTTAAATTTCACGGCGATCCAATGGTTGGAATTCCGTCAAACACCAAAAACGTGCAGCTGGTGATATGGTGGAGAAATGGTTTTTCCACCTCTCTTTCTCTCTTTCTTTTGGTTTTTTTCCTATGCCTCTCTTTTCTCTCCTTCACTGATGACTTAAAAGCCTTTCTCACCTCACATACATCACATTAGTAAAGACTTTCTACCTCATAAAGACTTTTTCTCACACCTCAGAAAGACAACCTTTTAACCTCTTAAAATGTTTAAGGTCCTAAAGGTGTAGCTCACATAAACTCTTAAAAGTTCTTTATTGGGTTAGAAATATATGCAACAGTTACCATCACCTCCTCCTTTCTTTTATTCCTTTAAATATAATCCTTTTTGCGAAGACGATTGGGATCCTTTTTCCTCCATTTTCGCTCGTTCTGTGTATATCCTTCGTCTCTTCTACTCATCAAATTTACGCATTGTTTCAGGGCTTTTCTTATAAGATTTAAAGGTTTTGAAGGAAGATCCAATTATGGGTCCTCAGATATGATATTTTTCTCTTTGAAGGAATTGGGTTATAACTCAAATATGATAGTTTACGGTGTGAAGGAATTGGATTTTTACTTTTATGATATGCTTATTGGATTGTAGTAGTCATTGTAAAAATATTTTTATTATAATATTTTATATTTCGGTTTTAGATTTGTAAAAATGGTTTTGGTATTCTTACTGATTCTTGATTTTCTGGGCTGTAAAATAGTGTTAATTGTATATATTTGAAGTAAGATATGAATTTATTTTCTGGGTTTCAAGATTTATGGGTGTTAATGTTGCAGAGATATGAACATTCAACCAATTTTAACTTTCTTTATTTAATGAAATAAAAATAAATCTAAATTAACTAATATTAATTTATTATTTAAATTATGACATCGATTTCATATCTCCAAGTGTATGATTTTGATAGCGTGAGTGTCAGATAATTCTCCCACATGGATGTGCGTAGACTTTACCTTCTAGCCATCATGTGACTAATAAAGAGTGAGGTGTTTATCTATGTTATTGTAAACAAATTCAGAGTGTTATTAGGTCATTTTAGTGGGCTCAAGGGGTTTTTAGGACATATTCAAAGTTTAAGAGGCACTAGATTTTTTGGGACTAGTTGGAAGGGTATGGATGTATTCAGTCTAAATTTTAAGGTTTATAATTTTAGTCCGTAGAGTTTATATTTTAGGGTTAGGTTTTTTATTTTAAAGTTTAAGGTTTATAAGTTATAGTTTAGGGTTTATATTTTATAATTTCGAGTTTATAATTTAGCTCTTAAGGGTTTATAAATTAGCCTTTAGGGTTTATATTTTAGAAATTAGGGTTACCAATTAGCCGCTAAAGTTTCGTAAATTAATCTCAAGGCTTAATATTATATGATTTAAGATTTTATTTTTAGCTAAATAATTTTATTTATATAAATAAATATTAATTAATGATGGAATACAAACTCATGTATCTGGGTTATGGACACGAGTTACCTCTTGTAGCGCAGAATCCATAAGAATGAACGCAGCGGAAAGATCTACGAGCCGATTGCGTATTACCGGTCAACGGGAGACCCATACCGACATATTCGGGAGGAATCCGTGTAACCCACGAACTAAAGCAACAGAGATGGAGAGAGAGAGAAGCTTGAGAGGAAGGAGATGAGTTTGTAATATCAACTCATTTGATATATGTTTCTTCTCCCACTTCTCCCTTCCTTTCTTATACATACATACATACATACATACATACATACATACATACATATATATATATATATATATATATATATATATATATATATATATTCTCAACTTATAAGCCACAGTTTATTAGCCTGTTAATACTGGGTTTGACTGATACGAGTGGATCGGGTCCATAAACCCAACATCTCCTATTCACACGTAATAGAACAGATCCACTACATCATCTCTTTCATACTCGTAAATAGTTTGTGCGACCAGCATACCTTGAGAGCTTTAATGCTATACATTCGTTGGAGATATAGCGCAGCTTGATGAAAATGTCAAAACACTGTATGCCCTATCCTAGATCCCACATCACATCCATTGTAATCCTTTTAATCTCTATAATTTTCTATCATTATAGTTATGCACACATGCATAACTACCCGGGTTGTAATGTATAGAAACTTAAGATGTGAACACATAGTGATCTTCCCCTTTTACTTTGTTCTTTCCATCATAATCTAACTCGCTTGTCTAGTCGGGCTTATCTAAGGTCGAATCATACTTGACCCCTTCAAAGTCTCCTTCCAAAAGAGCCACATTAGACTATAATTCCAGAATAAGTTAGGGTCTTAAGGATAGTTTCAATAAAACCTCTGTTCCATTGCTTGAGTCTCACAGTAGGAAAAGTTAAGATCACTACTTTTCCATCTCATGGTGGCATGATGCTATCTTCTTTCCTCTTGAAAGAAGTGCAAGTCTTTATTAACATCATACGAAAGCATCGGTTAGATGTGCCAAAACATCCAACCTTAGTCTACTTATAAACTACTTTCGGCTACAAAGACAGAATAGGCTCTTGTTGCTTACAACAAAACTTTTAGATTACACATAATCTCTTATATACTTGCCTTTTACATGTATATGAATTTCACACTTTAATGGAAACTCTTTTCCATAATTTAAGTGAAACGGCTTTTATTATTGAACAAGCTCTCATTTGTTAAAAAACAGCCTCATCCTTTACATTTGTCAACAAATGACAAAATAAGGGTAACCGCTCGTGTGACTACTTTTCTGTCCGACATGCATCTCAAAATATAACAGCAAATATTAAAAAATTAATATTTGCACTCGTGTATTGTAATTCAAACTTTATTGAATAGTATGTTCTCAAACATACAAAAATATGTATTTAAGATCCTACGCAATCCATGGGATCTTAGATGTTTCACAAAAACATCTCTTATGACCGGTTTAGTTAATGGATCTGCTACCATGTCATGAGTCGTGTGAGCGGACGACCTGAAAATAGAAATGAACACGGCAAAGCGAACCGGGGAAAAGTGAGTGAATTTGTGATATTTTGGAAACCGGGTTTTTTTTATCTTGCTTTAGGGAAAACAACCAATTTGTTTAGAAATTACCTCTGTAGAAAACCTTTTCCCGTTTTATTACTTAAAACTCTTGAAACCTAAATTTCAAGATCAGTGACAGAATCGCCACCCGGATCAGCTCATACCGGAAATTTCGGTACAGGTCCTTACCGAGCGTAGACTGCCATACCTAATCCAGAGATTTAGGGTTCGGGCAACTTACCTACTTAACCTCGAGCTTGTATTCAATTTATAATTTATATTACTATATTTATTCAATTTATTATCTTTTTCCTACCCAATTATGTTTATTAATCAGCCAATGCTAAAGCAAATGACAGAGTTAAATTGTGGAAAAGTAAACCATATATTCGAATTAAACGAAAGAATAACATAGGCCGCTTATACAACCAAATTGAATAAAAATAAAAACTCTTGCCCTCACATTTACAAGCGCCTAGAACACACGAGGATCTAAAAAGTACAAACGCCTAAATACACAAATTAATCTATTAATTACATGAAAAATAATAAAAACGAAAATAAATGCTGCAAAACAAACGGTTAGCACAGTTTATATTACAAACACAAGTAGGACTCACAGCAGGACAGAATTGGGATTTTTAGGAGCGGGGGCATGCATTTAGGGGGTAATCGGGTCGATCCGACTGGTCGGACCAGTTAGATCTGGAAAACGGTTTTGAAACGCCCTGTGGATTTTTATGCTAGAATACAATTTTTGAGAACCATTTGGCTCGGTTTCATACAAATTTCCATATTTTAGCAGGTTTGTTATCCCAGAACTCAGGGTTCCGTTCGTGTGGGTTTTCCTAATTTCAACATCCATCTAGGGTCTGAAAGTGGTAAACACACCAAAAAAACGGTTTGAATCCGAAAACAGCATCGCACAACGACGTCCGTATGGGCCGTCCTGCGATTCTGCCTTTTTCTGGAAACTACAGCCGTACGGCTGTGGTTTTCAAAACTTGAAAAATGGTTTTCTTGTTTTTGAAAATGGCGTTTTGCTCGTTTTTTATGTTTCCCGAGGGTTTTATAGGGTCTAGAGGTCCACTAATGCTGGACTACGGATCCGGTTCAGATCTAACAACCCCGAATTTCAGAGAATAAAACCTAGGAAAAATAGAAAACCTAATACCCATATGTATAGAAGTTTGAAAACCATAGCTAAGTAGCATACGAATATGTTTGGACCGAAATATATGACAACAAAATGCATAAAATGGAAAACGGACTACTTTAGGCCGATCGGGGACAGTTTCGGGATTCTGCCCCAACAGAACATAGCCGTGTGGCTCTGGGTACCAGAGCCGCCCAGCTCTGCTCATGAAGGATATAGCTGTGTGGCTGTGTTCTTAAAAAAACACAACCGTGCGGCTATATCCGGGTAGTTTGTTTCCGGAAAAGTTTGAGAAACGAAGAAAATCACAAAGACAATGCAATGCACGAAGGTTTAAGGCCTCTCAGAGTTTACCTTGATGTTGTTTTGGTATGTTTGACGTCCAAAAATTGATTGGAAGCTTGAAATTCGCGTTGAACACTCAACCGGCCAAAAACCGAAACGAATCCAAAACAATCCGAAATGATCTCGAATCAGTGTGCAAATGTCAAGGATCTCTTTTTGATGTTTGTGGTATGAACTTTTGGTCTTGAATCATTGGTTTTTGGGTTCCCTTGCTCACAGTTTTCCATTGCTCTCTTTTCTTCTCTGTGTTTCTTTTTTTCTCCATTTTTTTTCTTTTTCCCTCTAATCCTTTTCTAAGAACCCCCCAAAAAAGTCCCTTCTCTCCCCTTCTCTTTTGTTTTTATATCCTGACTCATAATCATATCCTACAATTAATGAACTGCATGCTTTTCTGCTTATTTCGGCCTAAATCACTTCTGTTCAGCCAAGTTTGGTTGAACCTACTAGAGCCGTACGGCTCTAGACTATAGCTGCATGACTGTAGTTTAAAAAACTACAGCTGTATGGCTCTAGTAAGAGCTGGGCCAAAATTTGCAGAAATTCGACGCTCACCCTAAACCCTAAAAATCAACCGGGGGACCTTTCTCGGGATTTTGGATTGTAAATAGTTCAGTTTCCAGCAAGTTTGAGATACTCCAGGGGATATTCTAGTCATTCTCAAGTCCGATTCATGTTCGTCTACTCAAAAGGTAAAACCAAAATTCTCATCATAGAGGTCGGGAAAAAAACCCATGCTCACTGGCTGCCCCTCGCGGGACCAAAGTTAGCTTATGGTGGGCTATGAAGCCTAGATCGAGTTTGATCTCGTGATTGGGAAAACGGTGAGAAAGGAGAAGGAAACATACCTGACATCCTTTGCAGGGGATGTCGGCCATGGTTCCAAGTCGACTCATTGTGGTGGAGTGTGCCCGTGTAGTCTACTCTCTGTGGTGGGGTGTACCATTGAATTTTGCTTCCTCTCCTATGTGGTGAAGAGGTCGAAATAACTGCAACTCTTCCTTCCTTTCCTATGTGGTGAAGAGGTTGGATGAACTGTGATTTGTCTTCTTCAATAGGCATTTCTTCCTCTCCCATGTGACAAAGAGGTTGAAATAATTATGACTCTTCCTTCCTTTCCTATGTGGTGAAAAGGTTGAACAAACTATAATGTCCCTCCTATGTGGTGAAGAGGCAGCATGAACTGGAATTTCTTTTCTTTAATAGGCATTTCTTCCTCTCCCATGTGACGAAGAGGTCGAAATAACTACAACTCTTCCTTCCTCTCCTATGTGGTGAAGAGGTTGGAAAGGTAGAAACGTACCTGGCATCCTTTGCTGGGGATGCCGGCCGTGGTTCCAAGTCGACTCGCTGTGGTGGAGTGTGCCTGTGTAGTCTACTCTCTGTGGTGGAGTGTACCGTTGAATTCTGCTTCCTCTCCTATGTGGTGAAGAGACAGCACGAACTATAATTTTTCTTCTTCAATAGGCATTTCTTCCTCTCCTATGTGGTGAAGAGGTTGAAATATCTGTTCTTCCTTTTTCAATAGACATTTCTTCCTCTCCTATATGGTGAAGAGGTCGAAATAACTGCAACTTTTCCTTCCTCTCCTATGTGGTGAAGAGGTTGGAAAGGTGGAAATATACCAAGTCGACTCGCTGCGGTGGAGTGTGCCAGTATAGTCTACTCTCTGTGGTGGAGTGTACTGTTGAAATTGTCACAAGAGCGCGTATTTATTCCTTGATCGATAATTTTGGAAACAAAAACTTTTGCCCCTTCGATCAAGAATAAATACGACTGAGAAGTTTTACCCCCAGAACCTATAAAAGGCAAGAAATACCCTTCTCAGGATTATATTAGCGTGAACAAAAAACACTGATAATTGAAGAATCTTTCATACATAAGATCTGGAGTCGCATAACTCTGATTTGCATGTTGTGACTCTGAGGGTGTCCCTGGATTAAATCATTTTTGCTTTAGGAGGGATCTCAATTCAGGATGACCCAATAATGGTGATGAGTGCCTTAACAGAATTCGATTCAAGAGTACGTATTTATTCTTTGATCGATAATTTTGGAAACAAAAATTTTTGCCCCTTCGATCAAGAATAAATACGGCTGAGATGTTTTTGATGCATGTATGCATGAATGATTCGAGTGTATGCATGTATGCGACATGATATTTATACTATTGTGCTTAGTATCTGAGTGAGATTGGGGATAAGATTTGTGACTTCCGATGATCTTCTATGGGGAATATCTTGGCTGGATGGTCTTGTTGGGGACCCTGGTGGGGATTTGCTGGGGACCTTAACTCAGTGGGGATTGTCTTAGCTGGTGATGCTGTTGGGGATCTACTGGGGACCCTAACTCATCTAGGTTCTGCTCTTTCTATCCGCCCTATCGAGACCGATGGACGTTTCTTCCCAGATTTGAGTGTGCTTCCAAGCTGAGCTTGCCTACCCTGGTATTCTCCAGACCTTTATGATCAATTGTATGAGCAGGTTTAGCACACCGAAACCATAGATTTGCTACCTATTTTACCAAGGGACAGCCTATCCGTGTGAGCGGGAGGATAAGAATTAAATCTTGTATCTTGTGTTGCATTCTGCTAGGGATAACACATCTGGACCAGGAGTTGCCATCTATATCAGGAATTCTATTTGTGCCGTCATGGGCTTGGATGCAATGGCCAACTAATGGGTGTTTATATGTAATGGCATAATGTATGCAATATGAACATCTAAGCAGAAAATCAAACATGCTTTATATCATTATAATGATAGCATAATGAATACAATAGGGAAATCAAGAGTGACACTGACTCTGAACCTCACCCTCTTCTTGTTTCCAACACGTCCTTTCCGTTTTTCGTGTCGAAAATTTTCTCCTAGGGATTTTTTTTATGGACTGAAAATTCTACGTGAGCACTCCAGCTGAGTAGATTTCTTCACACTGGCTAGTCGTAGGATTAGAAAATGCACCTCAACATGTTCGTTGAAAGTTGAGAGAGCATTGTTCTTGATGATGCCCAGTGGCTTAGCTTTTACCTGTCCCTAGTGTTAAAGGTTTGTGTTTGGGTGTAAAACACTTCATTAGATCTAGTTCGCTGCGTGCGGCAACCTATATATGGACATTGATATGCAATGACGTGACAGATGCATATTGAACATTGAAACAGAATATGAAACATCCATGACATAATGAATGGGAATGCATTGGGAAATTCCAACATGTGGCTTTGGTTTTGATCAATGCCCCTTTATGCTACCAATATGTCCTTTCAGTTTTCCATATTGGACGGATTTTTTTTTGACAAGTCACCTTGGTATGCAGCCAAACACTGAGTGGAGTCGCCACTGAGAGCGGACGACCTGAGATGGGGTCAATTAACCACTGGATCCTCCAAGGGTTGCATTCATGTTTTTAATTCATGCCAGGTTCCAGTTTATGCACAATCCCTAAAGATGGACACAGCTTTCAGTTCTGCAAAGTGTGGCCTGATTCAGAATGACTTGAGTTAATTGTGGTTTCCTTACATCTGTCAGCCATAATAGTCCTGTAGCAAGTCACACCATCTTTAGGAAGTGAAAGGACCACTGGTAAGTAGTCAATCTTGTTACAGCTAAAGACTGAGTTCTTAAAATGGTTGGCAAATGCAACTGTTCGTTGAATATTGGCGTATCAGGTTTTGCACGTCTTTCTGTTGATGGTAGCATCCCATTCATGATTGTTGAAAGCTTTGTAAAACTTGGCTGCTCTAACACTATTGGTGAAGTTGATGGATGTACTACCACCTTCTCCCTATCACCTTTTGCTCAGCTGAACCCCTTGTACCACCCCTTGCTAGGTTGAATGTTACTGGTGGATAATCATCCCTTTCACACTCAAATATTGACCTCTCAAAGTGCCTCACCAGCTCCTATTTTCCCTGGAGCCTAGCATAGGCTATAGTACGGACTTTGCTGGACAAGAACAATGGTCATCTCTTATTTTAAACTACTTGTTGAAGTTGGCATGTGGCCTTTGGGTTTGTGAAATTTACAAATGCATACCCTTTGTTCACTTTGTTTTTGAAATCAAGAGGAAGGTGCAAGAGATCAAAGGTTGACACCGATTTCTCATTATTACTCTTATTCTCTTTCATGTAGTGGTTATCCAGGAGTTCCATCAATAGTCTGCTGGTGTATCGGCAATCTGCAGCTCATTTAAGCAGACTTATATTCAAATCCTCTCTCTGTCATGAAATCAAGGTCCTTCCCACAATATGCTCCGCCGTCTTTCTAGTGAAAAGATGATGTGATACGGAACAACATTGGGGTTCAATTTCTTGTTAGAAGCCATTGATGGTAGAGAATAAGGTTTCATAGAATCAGCTCAAGGGAGAAGATGAAAGGGGTGATTCATCAAGCAAGTGATGTGCCTTGCATATAAATGAAAGAGAAAGGGTGTTGAAGGTATGGATGAAGGTGGAAAAGGGAAGTGTTTTGGGTTTGAAGATAGGAAAGTTCAAATCTTCCATAGAAAGGGTACAAAAATCTGATAGTGATGGAAAATTGGGAAATGGTGGCACTCAAGTGTTAGCTATAGTGGCCAGGCATGAGAGAGAAAGATTCTTCCACCTGCACTAACTCCCTTTTTTTTTAAGGACTAAATCCAAGCCATAGCCACCTGTTGGTTTTCCTGTTGCATTCAAATTCATGCATGTCATGTGTTTTTAATATGCTTTTGGATGGACAATGCATGCGTCATGTCATGTACACATGAATGTCATATGAACAAGATAATATATGCACTACAACTAAGAACTGCTTCAGAGTTTTATCATATGATAAGTGATGAAGGTGATGAAAGCCATTTGAATTCCCCACGGGTCAGAGATTTTGGTGAGTTTGGAATTTTAGCTTTGGGGTTTTGGCATGAGGTACTTCCTTGGATAAGGAATTAGGCTTGGAGCTTCATTCTGGGGCTTGATTTTGAGTTTCAATGATAGCTTTTGGCTTGGAATAGTTTAGGTATCATGTGTGCTATTCAAATTGAAACTTTGGGGTAGGGCCAGTAGCTTCTTGCAAGGATTGTTGATTTGGATCAACAAATGACTCGGCGGAGGTGGTGCCATCATATCATTTATTTATCTCATAAGCTCACCTTTTAAGAGAGAGTTCGGTCAGGACCATATTCACTTTTAGGTTCCCCACAGTATTTAGACTGATGTCATGCATTTTGATATTATGCGTGTTGGATATGTCGTTTCAGATGAGCAAATGCATGCACAATGCCATGTATATGCAATCACCACTCAAGTAAGAAGATAATAAAACACATTGCATTCAAAATGATTTCAATACACCTTACAAACAAAAATGAGTCCCCTACCAGAAAGGAGCCTCTAAGGGCTTTGATTTCATGGCATATGATCATTCCCCGTCCAGTCACTGTCTCAGCTTCAGTGTCATTGCCCCGCTCTCATCAAACCAGACCTTGTAGTACTTCATCACATTCCTCTCCCTGAGAAGTTTGAGGAATTTCCTTGACGGTCTCCTTGATTGCCCCTAGTCGCTTATCAGAGGTAGATGGGACTCTCAATTTTCCTACGTCGATTAGCTTCTGGATCTTATTTCGCAGAGCGACGCATTTATTGGTCTGGTGGCCCGCTATCATATGATAGCTGCAGAAATTACCCTTTTGTTCTGGTGTTGGCCCCACATATGGTCTGACACTCTGCAGCAAACCCATCTTTCTGCATATGGCAAATAACCTGTTCACCGAGTAAGGCCCAGAGGTTGTGACTTTTCCATCATCTTTGGGAGGTGAGTTTCGAATATGTCATAGAACAGAGTCAGTGTTGGCACTGATGTCAAGGGGCCTCTTCGATTCTACTTCATTGACTGGCCTCGGTAAGCCCAAGTCCTGGTGAGAGGACTGCCCGGGGTATCAAGTGTGAGTGGCAGCAATCTGGGCACTCTGCTTCTTGTCAGTATCGACATTGGAGTCTGTGCTTGCCATATCTATTATCTTTCCTTTGAGCTCTGCCACCCACGCTTCCAACTCAGTGCACCTTGCCGTCAGTCTCTCCACTCTGCCAAGATCATCCCCCAGCATTTCTCTCAGCATTGCTGCCTCTTCCTCCCTGAATGCCTTTCAAAATCATGATGAAGCGACATAGTCCTCTACAATATCTGTTAAGGCATTGAAGCTCATTGAGTTGGCCATTCTCAAGATTCTTTTCCCTTCCCTTGATAAGAACACTCGTTAGTGTCGAAAGATGCATGCGTGGCAAATACCAAATAGGGAATGATGTATGCATGAGTGTGTGATGTGACATGTAAGTGTATGGATGGTGAGTTGTACATGTCATGTCATGTAATGCCATGTCATGCTATTCTATTCTAAACCAAACAAGTGCATGCAAAGTCAAGAACAGAAACATACAGATGCAAGATGCTGTTAAGGAGGCTACAAGTTAAGGTAAAACATGGCGTATAAATATATGCCACATGGATAAAATGACATGCAGGGTGTACACGGGTCGAAGCAAGTGGTACTTGTGAAGAGGATTTGAAATAGGGTGTATAACTATACACACAGGGGGATGAAATGACACACAGAGTGTCCACGGATCGAAGCAAATGGTACTTGCGAAGGAACTTGGATTTTCATGCGCAAAGTGAGATGAGCTTGCACTTGATGCATGGGCAAGTTTTCAGCGCTCAGGGAGTGCCTTTGCTATTCATGGATGGAATAGGATGACAAGGTGTGCTTGGTACACTGATAGCATTTTGGCACTCAGGGAGCACCTTAGGTCTTTATGTGATGAAATGAGATGAGTTAGCGCTTGGAGCAGGAGAAGAGTTTCGGTGCTCAGGGAGCACCTTAGGTTCTTATGCAATGAAATGAGATGATGTGGAATGGGATGGCATGCTGGGTACACGAACTGAATTCCGACGCTCAGGGAGCACCTCGGGTTCTTATACAATGAAATGAGATGAAAAGGTGTGCTTGGAACACAGACAACGTTTCGGCGCTCGAGGAGCACCTAAATGGCTTTTATGTGATGAAATGATATGAGACAACATGCTTGGCATGTGAGACGAGTTTTGGTGCTCAAGAAGCGCCTTGTGCTTTTATGCAATGATATGATATGAGTTCGCACTTGGAGCACGAGTAGATTTTCGACGCTCGAGAAGCACCTTGGGTTTTTATGTATGAATGAGATGTGACTTAGTCGTGGTCGAATGATGTCTGATGGATGGGAAACTAGAATGAAAAGGACTTTGTTTGTTTTATTTCTTTTTATTTATTTATTTCGGATGTTCTACGGATGCCCCAATGCTATGCAAAAGATAGTGCAAGAAGGCTGCGTGTGATCCAGCACGCGGATAGGGGTTCGGTGCTTTTGGGGCGCCTAGTGGATGTTGTAAAATGGTCGCATGTGGCCAACACATGGACAAGGTTTCAACACTTTTGGGGCACCTAATGGATGTTATGGAGTGGTCACATGCGTGCCAACACACGAACAGAGTTCTGATGCTTTTGCGGCATTCGATATGGAATGATGTTATTGATAAGTCACGTGTAGCTTAATACACGGACAAAGATTCAGCATTCGTGGAACGCCTTGCATGATTTGGTAATGTCATGGAATGCCCTTACACATGTAGGAACTGGGCGCTCATGGAGTACCAGGATGATTCGATAATGTTATAAGCAATCCAATATGGATCGCGACACACGAGCAAGATCACAGTATCCCTGTGACACCAACGATGGATGGATGAGATGTTGTGCAATGTTTATCATGTGACTCCCTACATGAAAAGAAAATCTAAGACCATTGTGGTCTCCTAGTGAATGTTATGGCGTAGCGGAATGGCTGAGTGCAAACCGAAGCACGGTCAAAACACGAGCGGTTTTGAGACACCCGATATGAAATGAGATAACCATGATGGGCATCCTTGAAGCATCCTTTATTAGGCATGATGGAATGAAATGGCATGAATGCACATGTCACACAAAATGCAGGTGGCTATGGAAAAATGTGGTTAGGATGCATGACATACAGGATGATGTCGTGCGTGCAAGGCACGAATGCATATGTCACATAAATAAAGTGTCATGACTACACAAAGAAATGGTTAGCACATATAACACACGAGATGATGCATGCTTCATGAATATGTCACACATGAGATATGAATGGAACACAGATGAAATGTTATGACTGCACGAACATGTGGTTAGTGTCAATGCCATACATATGTTGATATCTTGAAAATGGCTGTATAAAGATGGGGTTATGATGACACATGAATGATTGTGTGTGTTTGATGCTTCGTGAATGAAAATGATA
The DNA here is from genome assembly GCA_039660915.1 of Euphorbia tirucalli. Lineage (NCBI taxonomy): Eukaryota > Viridiplantae > Streptophyta > Magnoliopsida > Malpighiales > Euphorbiaceae > Euphorbia > Euphorbia tirucalli. Next base: position 18,302,222 of record CM077634.1, on the reverse strand, counting down.
ATGAATGTGAACTCTTTGTTCCGGACATTCCAAAAATACCCAACGCCATGCAAAAAGGAATGCAAAAGAAAACTGTGTGTGAACCGACACACGGATGGAGATTCGGTGCCTTTAGGGCACCTAATGGGTGTTATGAAATGGTCGCGTGTGTACCGACACACAGACAAAGGTTCGACGCTTTGTAGGTCAAAATGAAATGGTGTGACATGGTCACATGGAAGCCGCTCCATGGACAGAGTTCTGATGCTTTTGAGGCATCTAATATAGGATGATGTTGCAAACAAGTCACATGTGAGTGGAGACACGGACAGAGGTTTGGCATTCATAGAACAACTTGCGTGAATTGGTAATGTTATGAGATGTTCCTATATGCGTAAAAAATTCGGCACTCGTGGAGTACCTCGAATGAGTTATTAATGTCATGAAACAAGTCCGATGTGGATTGCGGCACATAAACAAGGTTTCGGCATCACCGTGATACCAACAACGAATGGACATGAAATAGAAATGATGTAATGTTATGTTGTCATGTGACTTGCCATGCAACCAGACCTAAGATCATTGTGACCTTCTAGTGAATGGTATAATGTAGTGAATTGGCCGAGTGCAAATAAGTGCACATGCAGACTACGGTAAGCTTTGGCGTACCCAATATGGTATGAAATGAAATGATAGTGATAAGCATTCTTAGACTATCCTTTGTTAGGTGTAATGAGATGAAATGGCATGAATGTGTATGTCACACAAAATGCAAATGGCTGCAGAAAAATATGGTTAGGATGCGTGACACGCAGGATGGTGTCGTGTATGCTTTATGGACATATTGGCACACGAGATGTACATATTCGGTACGCAAGTAAAATGTCATGGCTATATGAAGACGTGGTTAAAATGGCATACATATGTGTATATGTGGAAGATGGCTGTGTGAAAATGTGGTTAAAATGGCACACGAATGATTTATGCTTGTTTGATGTTACGTGAAAAGGTAAAAAGAAAACCATTACGGAACAAACATTAGCGCATGCAAAATATGCACTCCCTTCCAACCTTATTTCTCCTTTCGATTGGTCTCGCATTCTTCCTAGATGTTGGGTCTCTTTGGCATCAACGGGGGATACCAAAGGCACACACTCAATTGTTCAATTTTAATTTATGTTTCGGTAATCCTAGGGGAAATTACTAAGCCATTACATGTGGGCCAAAGTCAAACCAAGGGTTGTATAGGCTCCCATAGCAAATATACACTCCTCACCGTAGAACACGATGTAAGGTCATGAGAGGCTATGAGTTGTTTACCCAGTCGGGTGCCTCCAATCCTAGCGAAAGAGGTTGGCCACCTTCTGGGGTAAACAGGGCTGATCAGTGCATTTGAGGGGTTGAGAAGAAGAAAATGCGTGATATGCAAGGTATGAATAAATATGGCATTTATAAATTATTAAATGAATACAAGCGAGATTATATTTCAATAGTTGCCTAAGTTCCTTAAGTTGTTAAAAAAATTTTAAGAAACTTTTTATCCCCAGTAGAGTCGCCACTGTGAGCGAACGACCTGAAAATAGAAACAGACGTGGCGAAGCAAACCGGGGAAAAGCGAGTGAATTCGTGATATTTTGGAAAACGGGTTTTGTTTATCTTGCTTTAAGGAAAACAACCAATTTGTTTAGAAATTACCTTTGTAGAAAACGTTTTCCTGTTTTATTACTTAAAGACCTCGAAACCTAAATTTCAAGATCAGTGACAGAGGTGCCACTCGGATCAGCTCATCCGGGAAATTCCGGTACAGCTCCCTACCAAGCGTAGACTACCGTACCTAATTCAGAGATTTAAGGTTTGGGCAACTAACCTACTTAACCTCGGCTTGTATTCAATTTATAATTTATATTACCATATTTATTCAATTTATTATCTTTTTCCTACCCAATTATGTTAATTAATCAGCCGATGCTCAAGCAAATGACAGAGTTAAATTGTGGAAAAGTAAACCATACATCCGAATTAAACGAAAGAATAACAGAGGCCACTTATACAACCAAATTGAATAAAAATAAAAACTCTCGTCCTCACATTTACAAGCGCCTAGAATACACAATGATCTAAAAAGTACAAACACCTAAATATATGAATTAATCTATTAATTACATGAAAAATAATAAAAATGAAAATAAATACTGCAAAACAAATGGTTAGCACAGTTTATATTACAAACACAAGTAGGACTCACAGTAGGACAGAATTGGGATTTTTAGGAGCGGGGGCATGCATTTAGGGGGTAACCGGGTTGACCCGACCGGTCGAACCAGTTAGACCTGGAAAACGATTTTGAAATGCCCTGTGGAACCTTGTGCTGGAAAACAATTTTTGAAAACCATTTGGCTTGGTTTCATGCAAATTTCCATATTTTAGCAGCTCTGTTATCCCAGAACTCAGGGTTCCGTTCGTGTGGGTTTTCCCAATTTCAACCTCCATCTAGGGTCTGAAAGCGGTAAACACACCAAAAAAACGGTTTGAATCCGAAAATAGCATCGTGTGACGACGTCCGTACAGGCCATTCCGCGATTCTGCCTTTTTCTGGAAACTAAAGCCGTACAGCTGTAATTACAGCTGTGCAGTTGTAATTAGAGCCGTGCGACTCTAAATTATAGTCGTGCGGCTGTGGTTTCCAGAACCCGAAAAATGGTTTTCTCATTTTTGAAAATGTCGTTTTGCTCTTTTTTGATGTTTCCCAATGGTTTTATAGGGTCCAGAGGTCCGCTAATGCTGGACTACGGATCCGGTTCGGATCGAACAACCCCGAATTTCAAAGAATAAAACCCCAGAAAAACCGAAAACCTAATACCCGTACATATAGAAGACTGAAAACCATAGCTAAGTAGCATACGAATATGTTTGGGCCGAAATTGTTAGAGATTGTGCCCTAAGCCAATGTTGGATTATGTAAACAATCTTCTTAAGTCATTAATAAAGACTTATTTTATCATATATATTTGTATGTTAGTATTTATGATAATGTATCCATGAATTAATTGTGTAATTCTAAATTTCCCTAGTCGATTGTTATTATGGGAATAATAACAAACTAAGACTAGTGTGAGTGATAATGGATATTCATAAGATGAATATAGTGTATACAGATACAGATTATACTCACGGGCAATATGTTAGAGAACATGTTGCTGGAGACCCACTATGAGATCAAGTTCATGGTCACGTGTCACAACTGATCTTGATTATAGTAGTGTCATCAGCTGATTCCTTTGACCTGAGGTCACCATGGATTCCGGGATGAATTCATGTTGTGCTTTGACGCAGTCAAACGCTGCTTGTAACAGAGTAGTTATAAAGGCTGTGGTTGGGTACAATATGACTCATGCTTTGGGATGTGAGTGACAGATATGGGATTTTGTCCCTCTCTAACAAGAGAGCGATATCACTGGGCCCCTCGATAAGTAAGACTGTTAAATGCATGGCCATGCTCAAATAATTGATAAGAGTATCAATTAATTTGTCTAAACAGTTTATTTTGAGATCGAGAAAGCATATGATTAATTATATAAGATTGACAAGTGTACCATGTCTTATAATTAATCTTGATATCAAAGAGACAAAAGGGAATATGACATTCTATAAATAGGTATTGGATCATTCCAATCATATAAATTGGGTAGTCGTAATGGCTTGCTAGAGTCCGCTTGTGACCTATAAGGACATTATGGTAATTTCCTTATTGCCAATTAATATGATCCTATGGGGTCACACACAAGAGCAAAATGAAGTTCATCTTATCGGGTATAAATTATTATTGGATAATAATTTATGAATGAGAAAGAGAATAAATATATATAGTGATATATATTTATGTATGTATATATAAATATTAATGTGATTAATATTGCATAAAGTATGCTACATATTATAATTAAATTATATGGAGATATAATTAGTTATAATATTATATATACATATATGTATTATGGAGAATTGATTAGATTTAATGTTAATTGAGAATTAATATTAAATTGTGTGGGTTAATATATAATTATAACTAATAGGTGTATTAGGTTATAATTATAATTAACTATTTAGGTTAATTATTTAAGGAAACAATTAACCTAAACCTAATCACTCTCTACACTAATAATACAGCAGATTTTGGCCAGCCACCATAAGCTAAGAGCCAGCCGAAATTCTCCTCTCCAAGCCAAGAGAAAATTTGATTTTCTGCCTCTCTCTCAATTCGAGGAAACCGTTTCTTCTATCCCGGCGCTAGCACGCGGTGAACGTATTGCTCCGTGTGGATCAACCATAGAGGGAAGCTATTTTGGTTCCTAAGTGATTCAAACTTCAAAGAATTAAGGTAATTCTTTAACCCTCCTTCCGATTCAATGTAATGTACATGGGTCCTTGGTGGGGATTAATCTTTTTCCGCTGCGTTTCATATTTTGTTTTGTGCGATTAATTCCCAACAGTGGTATCAGAGCCACTTGTGCATTGATTGAATTGGATTTGTTATTTTGATTAGATCAAAATTGCATGTTAGGGTTATATGTTTTTGATTTAGGGTTCTTTGTTATTGTGAATAACGTTTGGAATTGATTTGGGAATTGTTGTTTTGAACAAATTGACGCAGAATTGTTTTTCAGTGCAGAACACGCCGGCGTGCAGGCACTGCACGCCGTGCAAACGTGTGTTGCACGCCGTGTACTGGTTTTGCACGGCGTGTAGTCGGAAATCGTTTTCGTAAGCTGAGAATCAGTGCATAACTCGCCGGCGTGCAAGTGTTGCACGCCGTGCATATGTGTGTTGCACGCCGTGTACTGGTTTTGCACGGCGTGCAACCGGAAATTTCTCATGTGCGCTGAGTAACAGCGAGGAACACGGCCGCGTGCAAGTGTTGCACGCCGTGCAAACCGGTTTTGCACGCCGTGTTCCCTTAGTGCTGCAATGTAGAAATTGTCTTCTATACCTTTTTTTCTCAAATCAATTTCTTTTAAATACAATAAGATTGTGTTTAGTTTTTGAACCCTAAATCTTGTAGATGTAAAATTATTGTGATAATTTTATGCATGGTGTTGTGGTATGGTTTTGGACCCTGTGGATGTTTTTGTTTTCCTTTGGTTTTGGTGGATGTAAAGTTTTATAAATACGGCCTGCGAGTCGTTTGTATTTATGTAATCTTATTTTCTAGATAAATTGTATAGGATGCAATTTATTGTTTGTAAATCTTATTTTACTAGAAAATTGTATAGGATACAATTTTGTTAAATATGTAAATCCATGAGATGATGCCAAGGAACAAAGACGTGAAGACGGATCCAAGGGGTGCGGCTGTGCTGTGACCATGCGATGGTTGCAACCACCTAGGAAATGACCTGTTGATTTTCATATTGGCCTATGAAAATCAATGTAGATAAAACCATACCGTAACACGGTTTTTCGAGTCTATTGCATGTTTTATATTTTGATGCCATGTGATGCCATGCCTAGTATGAAATATGCATGCTAGATGAATGTATGACATTGGATGCCATGCTAGGATTAATGTTAACTTGGAAAGTTTAATATTAATGCCATGTTTTGTATATGATAAAATTTTAATCACGGGATTTATAAACCCTAAATAAACTTATGAAGTTTATATTTTTGCCACCCAATTACGTATAACACTTGTCAAGTACTATGTTCGCATCATGGTATACCGCCAGGGCGGGTACGCATGTTGTGACCTTAGCGAAGCAATAATATGAGAAAAGGTGATTCTCATTGTGTTGTAATTGGTTTAACTAAAGGGTTAATCAAAAAGGTGTTTGAGCCCGAGGCAAGGATGAGATGAGTAACATACAAATTAAATATGATATATGATATCATGCATCTCATAAATTAAAAGAGTTACATAATGATGTAATTGACATGGTGATGTCTACCGAAATTATATTTAATCATAGGGACATGCCAAAGCAGTGCTATGGTTAAGTATGGATTTTGGGTCTTTTACCCACTTAAATATTTTAAAGGGTTTTATAATTTTAGTGGGAGCTATATTCTCTTATGTAATTAACTTTGCATATATTTTCTGTTGTAGATAAATGGCCAACACAAGCAATCCCGGTTCTATTCGATCTATCCTTGAGAAGGATAAACTGAATGGAACAAATTACCTAGACTGGTATCGCAACTTGAGAATTGTTCTCAAGCAAGAGCGAAAGCTATATGTTCTGGATGGGCCTTTGCCCGCTAACCCTCCACCCACCACAGCTTCAAGAGCTGAAAGAGATGCTTTCCACAAGCATCAAAATGATCAGATTGATGTACAGTGCCTGATGCTCGCATCAATGATTCCGGAACTTCAGAAGGATCTGGAAACATTTGAGGCATATGAGATGTCTCAAGAGCTTAAGGAAATGTTCCAAAAGCAAGCGAGAAGGGAAAGGTATGAGACCTTGAGATCTTTGGTTGGGTGCAAGATGACCGAAGGGAGTTCGGTTAGTGCCCATGTTCTGAAGATGAAAGGGTACATTGATCAGTTGGAGAGGCTTGGTTCGCCACTCAGACCTGAGTTGGCAACGGATTTGATCCTTAATTCTCTTCCCGAGAGTTACTCCCATTTTGTCATGAATTATCACATGAATGATATGGACAAAACGGTCAGCGAACTGCATGGGATGCTGAAAAACGCTGAAGTAACTATAAAAGAGAAGCCAAGCTCCAAAGGGATCCATATGGTGCAAAAGGGTAGGATCCAGAAGAAGAGGGGTAAAGCAAACAAACCCAAAGAGTTTGGGAAGGATGCAAAGAAGCCCAAAGCTGTTACCAAGGCAAAGCCTCCAAAGGAAGGCGCATGCCATTTCTGCAATCAGCCTGGTCATTGGCGCAGAAATTGCAAGCTTTATTTGGAGGACTTGAGGAAGAAGAGAGGCGGTGAGACCGCTAATCAAGGTATTCATGTTATTGAAATACTTCATTCTACTTCTGTTTCTACTTCGTGGGTATTAGATACCGGTTGTGGTTCTCACATTTGTATGAATGTGCAGGGGCTTAGAGGAAGTAGAAAGCTCAAGAAGGGCGAGGTAGAATTCCATGTGGCGAATGGAGCTAGAGTTGCTGCTTATGAAGTCGGTCGCTACGAGCTCAAGTTGCCAAGTGGACTTGTTCTCCTTTTGAATAATTGTTATTTTGTTCCTAATTTGTCTAGGAACATCATTTCTATTTCATGTTTGGACAAGGAAGGATTTAAATGTGTTATTGAGAATAATCACTTATTGCTTTTCAATAAAGACTTGTTTTATGCAAATGCGGATTTACATGATGGTCTTTATTTGTTGAACCTTAGTGAAGGTTATGATGAGCATGTATATAACATAAATACCAAAAGGATAAGAACAAATATTGTGAATCCTACTTATCTCTGGCACTGTCGTCTAGGACACATTAATGAGAAACGCATTTCAAAACTCCATAAAGATGGAATTTTGGGTCTAGATGTTTTTGAAACATATGACACTTGCGAGTCTTGTTTAATGGGTAAGATGACCAAGAGTCCTTTTACTGGTCACAGTGAAAGGGCTAGTGATTTATTAGAACTCATACATACAGATGTATGTGGGCCTATGAGCACAACTGCTAGAGGTGGTTTTCAATACTTCATTACGTTCACTGATGACTTCAGTAGATATGGTTATCTATATCTAATGAAGCATAAGTCGGAATCCTTTGAAATGTTCAAAGCCTTCCAAAATGAAGTACAAAACCAACTTGGCAAGACAATTAAAGCACTTAGATCTGATCGAGGTGGTGAATATTTGAGCCAAGAGTTCGACGATCATCTTAGAAATTGTGGGATTGTCTCACAATTAACTCCTCCTGGTACACCACAGTGGAATGGTGTGTCTGAGAGGAGGAACCGAACTTTATTGGATATGGTTCGGTCTATGATGAGTCAAACAAATCTTCCTCTATCCTTTTGGGGATATGCACTTGAAACAGCGGCATTCACACTGAACCGAGTTCCATCAAAAGCAGTTGAAAAGACACCATATGAGATATGGATTGGTAAGAAACCAAATTTGTCTTTTCTCAAGATTTGGGGATGCGAAGCCTATGTGAAATATTTGATTTCAGATAAGTTATCACCAAAATCTGTGAAATGCAATTTTGTTGGTTATCCAAAAGAAACTAAAGGTTATTTCTTTTACAATCCTAGTGAAAACAAAGTGTTTGTTGCTAAGGGTGGTACATTCCTGGAAAAAGAGTTTATTTCCAAAGGAATCAGTGGGAGTAAAGTACACCTACAAGAAAATATGGATAACCAAGTTGAAAGTGAGTTTCAAATGGAACAACCTGATTCACAAGAAGTTGTTGAGTCAGAACCAGTAACACAAGTCCAACGTAGATCAAGTAGAGTTCGTCATGAGCCCGAGAGATATGGATTTCTCGTCACGAATGAAAATGATCTGATTCTGTTAGAAGAGAATGAACCTTCCACGTACATGGAAGCTGTCTCTAATTCAGAATCTGAAAAATGGCTTGATGCTATGAAGTCAGAAATTCAATCCATGGACGACAACAAAGTATGGACTTTGGTTGATCTCCCAAAGGGTGCTAAAGCAATAGGGCACAAATGGGTTTTCAAGTTGAAAACGGACATGGATGGGAATATTCAGACTTATAAAGCAAGGTTAGTGGCAAAAGGTTACCGACAAATTCATGGTATAGACTATGACGAAACCTTTTCTCCAGTAGCTATGATCAAGTCCATCAGAATTCTTGTTGCCATAGCAGCATATTATGACTATGAGATATGGCAAATGGATGTCAAAACAGCTTTCCTAAATGGAAACCTTGTTGAGGATGTGTACATGACACAGCCTGAAGGTTTTGTCGATCCAAAGAATCCTGATAAAGTATGCAAGCTTCAAAAGGCCATTTATGGTTTGAAGCAAGCATCAAGAAGTTGGAATCATTGTTTTGATGAATCGGTCAAAAAGTTTGGTTTCATCAAAAATGAAGATGAGCCTTGTGTGTACAAGAAGTTCAGTGGGAGCAATATAATTTTCCTAGTTCTATATGTCGATGACATATTGTTAATAGGAAATCACATTCCTACCTTGCAAGAAATAAAATCTTGGCTAGGAAAGTGTTTTTCTATGAAAGACTTGGGTGAGGCAGCCTACATTCTTGGAATAAAGATCTATAGAGATAGATCTAAGAGATTGATAGGTTTGAGCCAGAGTACATACATTGACAAAATACTGAAAAGGTTCAGTATGGATCAATCAAAGAAAGGAAATGTTCCTATTGGGCAAGGGATAAAGCTTAGTCGTAAGCAATGTCCTGTGACAGTTGAAGAACGTCAACGCATGGATAAGATTCCTTATGCGTCAGCTATAGGATCTATCATGTATGCCATGGTATGTACTCGGCCAGATGTCTCTTTTGCTTTGAGCATGACAAGTAGATATCAGTCTGATCCAGGTGATAGTCACTGGACTGCTGTCAAGAGTATTCTTAAGTACTTGAGAAGAACTAAAGATACATTCTTGATATATGGAGGCTCGGACGAAGATCTTGTTGTAAATGGTTACACGGATGCAAGTTTCCAAACTGATCAAGATCAGATGCAGTCACAGTCTGGGTATGTGTTCATTCTGAATGGAGGTGCGATAAGTTGGAAGAGTTCTAAGCAAAGCACGATAGCTGCATCTACAACAGAAGCTGAGTATATTGCTGCATCAGATGCAGCCCAAGAGGCTGTTTGGATCAAGAAGTTCATCGAAGAACTTGGTGTCGTTCCTAGCATAGTGAATCCTGTGAGCCTCTTGTGTGACAATAATGGGGCAATATCACTTGCTAAGGAACCTAGTGTGTCACAGAAATCCAAACATATACTTCGGCGTTTTCACTACATAAGAGAAGTCATCTCAAGAGGAGATGTGAAGATATGCAAAGTTGCGTCTGAAGACAATGTTGCTAATCCACTAACAAAAGCTCTTTCACAAGCTGTACATGATGGTCATGCTAGGTCCATGGGTATTAGATACATTTGAGATTGGACTTAGGGCAAGTGGGAGATTGTTAGAGATTGTGCCCTAAGCCAATGTTGGATTATGTAAACAATCTTCTTAAGTCATTAATAAAGACTTATTTTATCATATATATTTGTATGTTAGTATTTATGATAATGTATCCATGAATTAATTGTGTAATTCTAAATTTCCCTAGTCGATTGTTATTATGGGAATAATAACAAACTAAGACTAGTGTGAGTGATAATGGATATTCATAAGATGAATATAGTGTATACAGATACAGATTATACTCACGGGCAATATGTTAGAGAACATGTTGCTGGAGACCCACTATGAGATCAAGTTCATGGTCACGTGTCACAACTGATCTTGATTATAGTAGTGTCATCAGCTGATTCCTTTGACCTGAGGTCACCATGGATTCCGGGATGAATTCATGTTGTGCTTTGACGCAGTCAAACGCTGCTTGTAACAGAGTAGTTATAAAGGCTGTGGTTGGGTACAATATGACTCATGCTTTGGGATGTGAGTGACAGATATGGGATTTTGTCCCTCTCTAACAAGAGAGCGATATCACTGGGCCCCTCGATAAGTAAGACTGTTAAATGCATGGCCATGCTCAAATAATTGATAAGAGTATCAATTAATTTGTCTAAACAGTTTATTTTGAGATCGAGAAAGCATATGATTAATTATATAAGATTGACAAGTGTACCATGTCTTATAATTAATCTTGATATCAAAGAGACAAAAGGGAATATGACATTCTATAAATAGGTATTGGATCATTCCAATCATATAAATTGGGTAGTCGTAATGGCTTGCTAGAGTCCGCTTGTGACCTATAAGGACATTATGGTAATTTCCTTATTGCCAATTAATATGATCCTATGGGGTCACACACAAGAGCAAAATGAAGTTCATCTTATCGGGTATAAATTATTATTGGATAATAATTTATGAATGAGAAAGAGAATAAATATATATAGTGATATATATTTATGTATGTATATATAAATATTAATGTGATTAATATTGCATAAAGTATGCTACATATTATAATTAAATTATATGGAGATATAATTAGTTATAATATTATATATACATATATGTATTATGGAGAATTGATTAGATTTAATGTTAATTGAGAATTAATATTAAATTGTGTGGGTTAATATATAATTATAACTAATAGGTGTATTAGGTTATAATTATAATTAACTATTTAGGTTAATTATTTAAGAAAACAATTAACCTAAACCTAATCACTCTCTACACTAATAATACAGCAGATTTTGGCCAGCCACCATAAGCTAAGAGCCAGCCGAAATTCTCCTCTCCAAGCCAAGAGAAAATTTGATTTTCTGCCTCTCTCTCAATTCGAGGAAACCGTTTCTTCTATCCCGGCGCTAGCACGCGGTGAACGTATTGCTCCGTGTGGATCAACCATAGAGGGAAGCTATTTTGGTTCCTAAGTGATTCAAACTTCAAAGAATTAAGGTAATTCTTTAACCCTCCTTCCGATTCAATGTAATGTACATGGGTCCTTGGTGGGGATTAATCTTTTTCCGCTGCGTTTCATATTTTGTTTTGTGCGATTAATTCCCAACAGAAATATATCACAACAGAATGCATAAAATGGAAAACGGACTACTTTCGGCCGATCGGGGACAGTTTCGGGATTTTGCCCCTACAGAAGACAGCCGTGCGGCTCTGTCCATGAAGCATACAGCCTTGCGGCTGTGTTCTTAAAAAAACACAGCCGTGCAGCTGTATCCGGGTAGTCTGTTTCGGGAAAAGTTTGAGAAACGAAGAAAATCACAAAGATAAAGCAATGCACAAAGGTTTAAGGCCTCTCAAAGTTTACCTTGATGTTGTTTTGGTATGTTTGACGTCCAGAAACGGATTGGAAGCTTGAAATTTGCCTTGAACACTCAACCGGCTGAAAACCAAAACGAATCCGAAACAATCCGAAACGATCCCGAATCAGTGTGCAAATGTCAAGGATCTCCCTTTAATGTTTGTGGTACTTTTGGTCTTGAATTGTTGGTTTTTGGGTTCCCTTGCTCAGGGTTTTCCGTTGCTCTCTTTTCTCTCTTTTTCTTCTCTGTGTTTCTTTTTTTCTCCTTTTTTTTCCTTTTTCCCTCGGGTTCTTTTCTGAGAACCCCCCAAAAAAGTCCCCTCTATCCCCTTCTCTTTTGTTTTATATCCTGACTCATAATCATATCCTACAATTAATGAGCTGCCTGCTTTTTTGCTTATTTCAGCCTAAATCACTTCTATTCAGCCAAGTTTCTCTGCTTTACAGAGCAACTTGGTTGAACCCACTAGACCCGTACGGCTCTAGTTATGCTAGAGCTGTACAGCTCTAGACTACAGTCGCATGGCTATAGTTTAAAAAACTACAGCCGTGCGGCTCTAGCAAGAGCTGAGCCAAAATTTGTAGAAATCTGACGCTCACCCTAAACCCTAAATATCAACCAGGGGACCTTTATCGAGATTTTGGATCGTAGATAGTTCAGTTTTTAGGACGTTTGAGATACTCCATGCGACATTCTAGTCATTCTCAAGTCCGATTCGTGTTCGTCTGCTCAAAAGGTAAATCATAATTCTCATCATAGAGGTCGGGAAAAAAACCCATGCTCACAAGTCGATACATATTTCAAATTAACTTCTTTGCGTGCTATTGAGTCCCTAACAAAGTGATACTTAATCTCTATATGCTTTGACTTGCTATGGAACCTCTGATCCTTAACAAACACAATAGCAGATTGATTATCATTGTTAATCACCACTGGAGCACTTGAGGAAGTAATACATAAATGGTTCATAAACCTATTCAACCATACTTCCTCTTGGACTACGGACGAATATGACACATACTCTGCTTCCATTGTGGATAGGGCAATACTGGTTTGTTTCTTATTACTCCATGATACTGCACCATTACTAAGCAAGAAAACAAAACCAGAAGTGGATTTCCTCTCATCCACATCTCCTGCCCAATCTACATTTGTTTATCCTCTCAATTGCAGATCCTTACCATGATAACATAGAGAGTAATCCACAGTGGCTTTGAGATACCTCAGTATCCTCTTTACCGCTGTCCAATGTGCTTGTCTAGGTTTGGACTAATATCTACTCACCATGCCAACTGTATGACAGATATCACATTTAGTACATATCATGGCATACAAAAGGCTACCCACAACACTCACATAAGGAACATTTTTCATTTGATCCCTTTCTGTTTATGTTTTGGGACACATATTAGTACTAAGGGCACTCCCTTAGACATCGGGCTATCTACGGGTTTACAGTTACTCATATTGAAACGTTCAAGAACCTTGTCAATATATGTCTCTTAAGACAATGCTAACGATTTCTTTGAACGATCCCTTGAAATCTTAACTCCAAGGATAAAAGCAGCTTCACCCATATCTTTCATCTCAAAACTTGAGGTTAACCAAGCTTTGATTTGATTCACATATTCCATTTCATTTCCTGCAATCAGAATGTCATCAACATTTAATGACATAATCACAAATCTACTTCCAGAGCTTTTCTTGTAGACATAATGATCTTCTTCAATCATACATGAAGCCATTCGATGTCATCACATTATGAAATCGAAGGTACCATTGTCTAGAAGACTGTTTAAGGCCATAAATTGATCTTTTCAATTTGTAAACCTTTTGTTCGCTGCCTTTTACGATGAAACCTACGGATTGATCCATGTAGATTTCTTCGTCTAATTCTTCACTGAGAAAAGCAGTCTTAACATCCATTTGATGTAGCTCTAGGTCTAGACTTGTAACAATTGCCAGGATTAATCCAATGGACGTGAACCTTATAATAGGTGAGAAAGTTTCCTTATAATCTATCCCTTCCTGTTGTGTATTGCCCTTAGCAACTAGGCGGGCCTTGTATCTTTTGATACTGCCATCAACCTTACGCTTGATCTTGAGAACCCACTTGTTCCTAATAGCTTTTCTTCCTTTTGGCATATCAACAAGTTCCCAAACTTTGTTAGATCTCATGGAAGCCATTTCTTCTTCCATAGCCTTAATCCATTCATTGCTTGCGGGGAATGAGAGAGTTTTTTTGTAATTTCTAGGCTCATCATCATCTTATAGGACAACTAAAAGAGCTGTGCTTTCGATATTAAATCGTCGACGTTTGACTTTTTGTCTTTTAGATTTATGCGGTACCGAATCCTGATAAACATGTCTCATATATTCATCGTAATTCGGTATGCTCCCACTTGGACCATGTTCCATACTCCCACTGAAGTCTAGATCTAAAAGCTCATTAGGAATTGTAGTTTGATCTAGACTTTGATCTTGATCATTCGTAACATTTTGAGGTTTATTAACATATTCATTTTCCTCAAAATTTCTCCCACTCGAATGGAGAGATCCGTTAGATTCCAATTCCTCATAAAGTAGCAAATCATGGTCCACCTCGCTTATCTTAGGGAACTCATTCTCTAAGAAAATGACATCACGTGATTCAATTTCTATCACTTTTCCATCTTCTATTTCTCCCACTAAGACATATCCTTTTGATACATCTGGATACCTTATAAAGATGCACTTTTTGCTTCTTGAGCCTAGTTTCCCAAACTTACTTGAGGTATCATGGGCGAAAACAGTGCAACCCCATGGTTTGAGGTTACTTAAGTCGGGTTTTTGACCTGTCCACAGCTCATAAGGAGTAGACATGACAGATTTAGAGGGCACTCGGTTAAGAATGTATGTGGCTGTAAGCATCGCATCTCCCCAATAGAGACAGGCAAATTTGCTGCAGCCATCATAGATCTAACCATACCAAGAAGAGTTCTATTTCTCCTCTCAGCAACACCATTTTGTTACGGAGTGTAAGGAATGGACAACTGATGCATAATTCCTTTTTCATCACCCAAAGCTTTGAATTCATCCGATAGATATTCTCGACCACAGTCAGTTCTCAAAGCTTTGATTTTGACATTTAATTGATTCTCAAAAAGGTTCATAAACCTCTTAAAGTAACTTAAAGCTTCAGATTTGTGAGACATCAAATAAATATGACCATACCTAGTATAGTCATCGATAAAAGTGATGAAATAATATGCCCCATGCCTTGCCTCAGGTTCATTGGACCACATACGTCAGAATGGATTAATTGTAAAGGGAATTCAGCCCTAGTTGCCTTTCCAAATGGTTTCTTACACATTTTTCCTTTAAGACATGCTTCATAGGGAGGTCATTCAACCTTAGTTAAATTGCCCAATAAACCTAATTTGGCTAACTGACTCATTCGGTCTTGGCCAATATGGTTTAACCTGGCATGCCATATTACATCTTCACTATCTCTATTGCGTATAGAGGTAGAATCAGATTGTAAGAAAAATACATTATTTATTGGATCAATATCCAAAATAAGCAAACCATTTGAAATATGTCCCGAACCTTAAAAGGTTTCAGCCAAACACAAACACAAGCTGTTATGATCCAAGAACAAATTGAATCCCATATTCAATAGAGCTAAAACAGAAATTAAATTCCGTCGAATTTCAGGAGCAAATAAAACATCATACAGGAGAAGGGTCTGACCACCTGTCAGAATTAATCTACATGTGCCAATCCCTTGGACTTTAACTCTTGAGTTGTTTCTAACATAGATCCACTATGATCCTGATGGGATTTTACGGAACTCAATGAAGGAACCTCGGTCCCTTGTCACATGGTCTGTTGCACCTGAATCAACGATCCACACAGGATCATATTCAGTTAGATTAATCATACTAGATATATATAATTTACTCACACATGAGTTTTTAATATGTATCTTAGCCTCAGACCCGCAGTCTTTGGCATAATGCCCGTTTTCCTGATAATTGAAGCATTTCACTCTTGAAATGTTCACTTTTCTAGCTTTGTTTTTGTTTTTCCCTTTCTTTTCAGCTTTCTTAGGCTCACTAGCTTGCTCTTTGCCGTTGCCGTAGAAGCGCTTACGCTTCTTGCCAGAACTATTTCCAGCAGATGCATAGGTAGCCTCAGCATTGACCTTAATCGATGCTAGGCAATCCTCCTCTAAATCAAGGTAGAGAACAACATCATCAAAAGTCTTAATACTATCGGTATGAGTTAGGTGCATCTTCATATGCTCCTAACTGTTATGCAAAGAGTGAATAACAGCCTGAACTTTCTGCTCCTCGGTCAACTTATGACCTACATCGCTAAGCTCACTGATCATATTAGACATTTCTCTTAAATGTCTTTTCGTTGTATAATTAGGACGTTTCTTATAAGTGTCGAGCTTAATCGACAGAGAACGAAGTTTTGTCAGAGACACATCTCCAAACTTTTCTTTCGGAGCTTTCCACAAATCGCTCGCGTTCTTATACTTATGAAACTGCTTAGCGATGTCATCATCCGTTGCACTCAACAGGATGAGACGGGCAATGGAATTTCTCTTATTCCAAGCTTCAAAAGCTTCTTTGTCCCGCATATGTTAAGCAGTATTCCCTTCTTCGGGTTCGGTCATAACCGTCACCAGGGAATCTAGAAGATCTTGATCATCTAGTACATATTGGATTTTAATGTTCCATTTTGTGTACTTGATCTACAACACATGTATAGCATGACTTATTAGAAGTTAACACAATACACGAACGTTCAATACACAACCAATATCCTATTAGCAAAGTCTTACACTAGAATTCAATTCGAAAAAGAGACTATAAAGGCTCTAATTACCTTTTAAGTTCTAATGTTCAGCCTACTAATAAAATACATATATACATAATGAACTCAATTCATAAGAAAATTATTATTATTATTTATTTTGATTTAATTTTATTATTCCCAAAAATAATAAAACCAAATAAACATCCTCAAATATTTATTTAACTAACATAAATAAATAATAATTATCCAATAATCAATTATAGAAAAATGAAACAAATTCATTTTCTATAACTAACAATTTGAACCATCTCATATAGTTCAAATAGAGAAACTAATTTCTCTAAAGAAAATTTAGATCAAAAATGTCCTTATGACATTACTCCCAAAAACCTCTACACAGGCCTCTTGCCCAAATTTACTCTTGCAATATGATAATGGAATGAACAATTTCCTTATTATCACCGTATAACTTGGCTTATTTTGCGATTTTTGATATCCCTCAGGATATCGGGCAATTTATATAACTTGAATCATTATTATAACGCATTACAATAAATAAAATAAAGATTAATGTACTTATACATTCTCTTTAATAATTGAAACACATTTCAATTTATTCAAGTCACATAAAAATTACCCCACTGATTTTCTGGATTTTCTAAAAAAATTTTATTAATTTTCTGGAATATTTCACAAACAGAAAATAATTTTTATATAATTCAAATATTGAAAATTCGAAATAATATTTTCTGTTCACCAAAAAATTAAATAAAATTCACCAAAAAATCAGAAAAATTGCAAAAGCCAATCTGTCGAAAAACGGGGATAGAACGCAGTAGGGAGGACGCCGCAAGCATCGCCGGATGCGCTAGCATGCTCGGCCTATGCGGGCCACGTGGCGCGCGCCGCATGGCGTCCCACAATAATGCCTCAGCGCTGGCGCGTGAATCCCGTAGGTGGTGTGTGTACGCCACGCATCGCCTTCCTGGCTTTTCCAGGCCGCGAAATTCCATCCATCCTAGGGTTTTTGGCTTCGGTCACGGTGGTGGTGTCGGTTTGTCCATTTGACAATCGAAACTATGAGTTTGATGCTCAAACTCCCACTAGGGAGACTGAAACTCATTTCAAAGCTGAAAACTGGAATATCAAACCGGAAAACCTTGTTTTCTAACCAGAAAACCTTGTGTTTTGCCGGAAAAAATGGAAAACCTTGTGTTTTCACTAGAAAAAAATGGAAAAACTCATATTTCCACCAAAATGGTCCGATTTTCACAAAGATTGACCGGTTTTCACAAAAATCACCAAAACACAACCACCCAAAAAATTATTTTCCACAAAAAATAATTTTTCTATGAACAAAAATTATTTTCCACAAAAATAATTTTCTACCATCAAAAAATTGTTTTCCACAAAAAATAATTTTCTCTCCATCAATACACATCATATATGTATAATCAAGCTTAAAATTGACAGAATACGCAAAATCAAGCTCTGATATTAATGATGGAATACAAACTCATATGTATCCGAGTTGTGAAAACATGTTACCTCTTGTAGCGCAGAATCCACAGGAATGAACGTAGCGGAAAGATCTACAAGCTGACTGCATATTACCAATCAATGCGAGACCCACACCGATATATTCGGGAGGAATCCGTGTAATCCACGAACTAAAGCAACAGAGATGGAGAGAGAGAAGCTTGAGAGGAAGGAGATGAGTTTGTAATATCAACTCATTTGATATATGTTTCTTCTCCCACTTCTCCCTTCCTTTCTTATATATATATATATATATATATGTATATATAACCTCAACTAATAAGCTACTATTCATTGACATGACCTTATTAGCTAGATGTCAACTCATTTACATGCCTTATTAGCCTCTCAATACTAGGTCTGACTGATATGGGCGGATCAGATCCATAAACCCAACACATTGATTAAATTATGAGAAGGGTTGTCAATAGGGACCCGCGGACCCGTCCCCGCCGGGGGGCCCCCCGAACGGGGACGGGGATTCCCCGTTTAGAATCCCGCGGGGCGGGGACGGGGACACTTTTGTCCCCGTTTACTAAATGGGGACGGGGATGGGATTTATCTCCCCCGCCCCACGGACCCGTCCCCATCCCCGTTTAGTTCCCGATGGGAATTTTCGTTAAATCCCCGTTTATTTATTTATTTTATTATTTATTTATACATATACATAAATAATTAAATTTTAAAATAGTAAAACTAAAACTAGGGATTGGTTTATATCCCTAGGTGCAAAACTTAAAATTTAGCCTTTGCACTTGATAGAATTTATCAATTTAGAAACCTCTAATTTCATTTCTGTATATTGAACTCCTGTACTCTATTTTGAAATAATAATATTAGTAATTGTAATATTTTAATTAAATATCACTTTCTTATAAGAAAAATTAAGTGATTTATTTAATGGTCTCCAAACTGTAATGCTTTTTAACTTATTTTTGTACCAAATTAAATTTTATTTAAAATTTCAAAAAAAAAAAAAAAAAAAAATCTTAACGGGGACAGTGATCCCCGCGGGGAACCCGTTCCCCGATGGGACCAGGGATGGGGATGAAAATCATCCCCATTTACTAAACGGGGACAGAGACGGGGATCCCCGCTTAGCCGGGGAACGGGGATGGGATTGCCAATCCCCGTCCCGTTTACATCCCTAATTATGAGTTGTCATTGTTTTACTAGTTTGACACATGGACGACATAGTACGCTAGAGGTAGCATGTAGCTCGATATTGTGTTCATAATGGTAACCTAAAAATAGTATGGCTTTTTCTTTATATTTAATTTTAATTTATTAATTACAAAGTAGATAATTTCTGTTTTGTTACCTGCATATATGGAACGTACTCTCTATCTTGACTTTTCTAGAATCATAAGTCACCTTATTGACAATTTTGAATTGGAACATTGTTGTAGAGAATCCGCCCAAAAATGATCTGATTTCATGGATATTCAATTAGATGGCCAGTTCAATAATACTTTTACGATGATACCCCTGCTAGTCCTTTGATAGTTTCATCTCTTCCTCACGTCATAGCAGAACATCAACATCACCAGCCTAAAGCATCCATAGTCGGCATGATCTCTGCTGCACCATAGCTTCTGGCTTAGGTTAGTTTCTAAATTCAGCAGCATTTGGCCTAATTTTCTATTAGGTTTTCCCTTTTTTTTGTTTATTTAAGTGAAAGTTAATCGTCAGTGCTCTTTTGGCTTGTTTGATCTCTTCTTCTCCATTTTTAAATTTGCTAACTAGAATGTGTTCTGTCAAAGAAACTCAACAAGATCTGTAATATTTAACATTAAGTAGCAGTGAATATCACAAAACAGAAAAGGTAGAATCCTTATTGGAGTGTTTTCATCCTAAGATATTTTGGCTTTCTAATGTGAGGATGAAGTATTTTACCAAAACTTAATTTGGGGTTGGTGTTTTAAAGGTTAATGTAAATTGGATAGACTTGGGGATTTTGTTCAACTAGGAAAGGTCTTGTAAAGCTTAGCATCCATATGTATCAAAATTTAACTTGGGGTTGGTGTTTTAAAGGTTAAAGTATTTGAGAATGCCATTCTATTAATTTCTAGAGTGTTAAATTTGTAGCTATGAATGCTTCAATGAGTTGTTAAGAGCTTCACAAGGTTTCACGGCCTTCGTATTTTTGAAGGCTTCAATTGTAATACAGTTGCATGAACCATATTAAAATCAAAGCTTAATCCAATTTTCATGCTTATCCTAATTTATCTTTGGTAATGTTTCCTTTTAGTCTCTGTGTTTTAATTTGCAGTTAATTAAATATTTAAGGTATCAAGTTTAGTTTCTTCTTTTTTGAATGTCACTACTTCTGAAACAGTTCCAGTTTTTTACCTTTTTTTCCTTTTGTAAAATCTTAGCTAGCTATAGTTCTTGTTTTGCATGCCCATTATTAAGCAAGTTTAGAATAGTTTGCTTTCTGTGCTTTGACTCCTAGCAAACAAGCTATTGCATTTCATATTCATTAGCAGCAGCCATTAGGGTTACAATGAAGAGAAGAGCTGCTGCCATTGATCAGATATGTAAAAATCGTCTTTAACGTATTAACTTGTCTGAAACAGAAGGATTTGCAACCAATTCGTGGGTTAAAACTCTTGCTGTTTTGTATGTTTTAGTGGTAGCTTAGATTAATAAAAATTGAGAAACATAAAGTTTCAAATCAAAATTGGGTTAATACTTGTGAGATGGATAAAGGTGTTAAAATGGCCTGGCCTATAACCATTAACAAATATCTTATACTTTTATTATGTGTGTGAAGTTGATAAAGAAATGTAATAATTGTCTCTCATAATCTAAATCCATGGAAGAAGAGAAATTTTTGTGATTGACCATGAATAAGGCTGCAGAGTCTTCACGGTTTAGAGTCTTTATTATAATTTGTTCTCCGTACTATTTTTAGTTTGGATAATATTAGTATTCTGGTCAATCTTGCGTATGCTTGTCTTTGTTTTCCAGTTACATCATTCATAAGTTAAGTTGATGAGATGCTCGACTACAACAAAAGTTTTCATTTTTTAACTTTTTTAGTAGAGGAGGGATTTCGAGAGAATCAATCACCTTGGGACGTAGAAAGGTGAGTTATTGATCAAAGGGAATGGAATGTGTGGGTGAAAGGTGGGTTTATGATGGTGTGTTATTAGGTAATACCACCACTGCTTGTGGTTTCGCTCTTGGATGCATGATAATTATTACTATGGCAGGTGTATTTAATCACTCTTGTCGTTTGATTATACCATCTACATTTAAACTTTATTTTATACTGTTTAATCTCTTTGCAGTAGTGTATACTTACGTGAACAATTACAGGGCCAATTCGAAAAAAAAATCTGCTGCTAGCCAATTCAAAATAAAATCCATTGCTATCAGTCAATTATGTCTATCTCTGAATATTTCTATAACTTGACTGACTTTCAATGTCTTTTATTGTCTCTATGAAATAATCTTGATTTTATTGTCTCTAAACTTGATTTTGTAGTCAAATTGTTGTTATGTTATGGGATTTAATTTTTACTAATATTTTCTTGCAGGTGCACGACTTGATATAATTGTTAATGGAGCCAATGTTTGGGTAGCTATGAGTTGATTTTATTTGATCTCATTGTTATCATAATGAGATTAGTCTTTATTTTATTGTTAAACAGATCATATTTTAGTATATTTTATGCTAATTGGGAAAATTCACATACTTTAGTTTGAAATTTATAGCATTAGTTGAATTCATGCGTCTGTTGTTGGTAATTTTGCAGAGTTTGAGAAAAATTTCTGCATATACACACAAATTGGTCAATAATATCAGAATCGGATGAATGAGCCAATTGATAATTTTGCTGCTGTAATTGAAATTTTTACTGCTTGAAAATAGCCTAGGCTGTTATTTGGAGAAGTGGAAATGTCTTCTAAGGGCAATTTTGGAAACATGTCAAATGTATGCATTAATAACTAATTGAATTCTTTTATGTGAAAGAGGTTTCCAAACAAAGGAATTGAATTGAGGTATGAATTCAATTGAATTCCATCAAGTGAATTCAATTCTTTTCTTCTAAATAATTGGTTCCAAACACAGTGATAATGTTTGTTGCTTATTTATTTCCGTTGTGCTTTCTATACTGAACAATATATTAAATGCATCTTTTTTGCTTTATTATACTAAAGAAATTTAGTGAATGCAGTGCTCAAGGAGGTGCACTAAGGATTGAAAAGTCATAGCAACAGACTCGCCTCATCTGCAGCTTATAGAT
Organism: Euphorbia tirucalli; assembly: GCA_039660915.1. NCBI lineage: Eukaryota > Viridiplantae > Streptophyta > Magnoliopsida > Malpighiales > Euphorbiaceae > Euphorbia > Euphorbia tirucalli. The sequence goes on along the minus strand of CM077634.1, from coordinate 18,279,731 downwards.
GGAGCCAACGCCCCTCTCAACCTACTCTAACTGTGATACACAAAGCAACAGTAGCAGAAAAAGGAACAGACACAAAGAGGTAGTGAGGTACTGAAGAACCCAATTATGGCTCTAATTTTTCACCAACATATTTCATGTTTTGGTTGGTAGATGTTGGAAAAGAAGAAAAGAATTGATGAAATTGATAAAAGCAGCTTGTGCTGAAAAGGACCATCTTGCTTCTTTCCCATCCTTTGGCCATTTTGATAAAAATGGTAACGATCACTTAAAAAATAAAAAAAAATTATTCCTCTATGTGCCTGCACTCAATTTCTTTTTTATTATTAGGCCTCCCAGTTCACTTGAAATTGAGTAGTGGAGATAAACTCTCTTCTTTTGTAAAGCAGACCCTTCAAAAGATTCTCAAGGATAATATGGAGAGGCATTATACCAATGAGTGGGCTATGGAGGAAGAGGTGAAGCGAAAGGAATGGTTACTCCAGAAGCAGGATATGTATTTGTCTATGAAGCTTCATGGAATCATGATGTAAGTAACAATGACATAAGGTTGGATAAAGGGGAATCACATTTACTGGTTGGTTTTGTGCATTATCGGTTCACTCTGGAGGGAGAGATACTTGTTCTTTATGTCTATGAAATTCAGCTTGAGTCTTGTGTCCAAGGGAAGGGATTAGGAAAATTCCTGATGCAATTAATTGAGCTTATTGCTTAAAAGTTGCTCAAGGCTTTTTTTGTATTTTCGTGTTGTTTGGTTGTTAATAGTTTTTGTGCATTTTATTGGAGTAATTGTTATGTTATTTAATTTTTTAACCTCCTCTTTTGCAGAACGGCATTAGTGCTGTCATCTTAACCGTCCAAAAGGCAAATGTAGTTGGTATGGATTTCTATACTAGTAAGCTTGGGTAAATCTTCGACTTGATCCTATGCTTTGATTACTTATCACGTTCAAGCTCTTGATAAATGCTAATGAGTATAGCCGCTGTAGCAATGTCAACAAAAACTCCTAGAAATGCTTGTGTGCTACTTGTCACATTCCTGATGTAAACTTCATGATCTTCAAAAAAAGACCAGATTGAAGATCTCTATAATATGTAATCATGTTATTTTTTAGAATCAACTGAACTTAGAAACTTGATTAATTAGCATGGGATTCACAACACTAATTAATGCATAAATCTGTTTTCTGTTCTTTTAAAGATGCAAATCCCTCAATTCCTTTAGTTCTCAAATCCATGGATTCAAATTCACTCTAATTTCTATCCAACTAAAACTCCCCACGCAAGTTTTAAAGTCTTTCCCAAGGACATCTCTTCCCATACTTGTTCCCGAACTGTAAACTTTGTTTTGGCTATTTTTTCTGCTCCAACTTATTGAGCTTTGTCAAATTCCTGGATTGTCATTTTTCCCTTATATGGAATTCCTCTTTACTCTATTTTTTATTGTGTGATCCCTCATATATTCGTCAATCCAATTTTGTACAGATATGCTATTTCAAGCATTTCACCATCAAGAGTTGACCCCCTGCTATGCCGATTATTGGCTATATAATGATTATGGCTCTGTTCTATATGATATATATGCTTTTCTGGTGCCTATTCTTATGGATAAATATATAATATTTTAGTTACCATGTTGCGCAGATGGGAGTTGAAATGAGTTATGAAATTCTTTGCAAAGTGTTTGATAATGAAGCTAAAGTTACCCTGGAGGTATATATTGCTAATCGCTTCTGTTAGTGATTTACTATTATTTCCGACCCACGAATTTCTGAGCCTTCTGGGAATTATTAGTGATACGAACCTCTTGTGTATATGTAGCTTACCGTAGATAATTAGCGTACAAGGAGATGTCTATACAAGGCTTTGTGATATGATTAATGGACGTTAGCCATGAGGCAATTCAACTTTAGACAAAATGAATTTACATATGTATTTGGGGGGTTTTGTTAATGCCATTACTGGAGTGTAGGGGGTAGCATCCAGATGTCTATGCTAATTATTTGTCCTCCCTTAGAAGCAACGTCTAGAATATTAATTATGCCTCTTCCAATGAGAAAAGAGGAATATATGGGATAGAAAGTAAGAAAATTCAAAATCTGTGGGATGTTTATCCAAACTCTTCTCCTAGAGAGGGAGCTCAGAATTTCTTCTTTAAATTTTAGGTATGATAAGAAAATAAAAATCATTTGATAATTATAGAATTTTTGTTTTTGAGGAATTTTTTTTTCTTATGTTCTGGTTCATTGTTGTATCGTTTCCATTGAGTAAAGAACATTACGTGGTTTAGAACCAAAAGTTCTTAGCTATAGGTACCTTCAGCTATGGCTGACAATTTATTGCCCTTACTATATTGAGAGAAACCACTCACAGACTCCCTTGAAAAATTATACATAACCCTTTCCACACTGAAAATCGTACATGAGTTTAGGCTTCTTCAAAATATTCTATGGTCGAAAATGTTTCCAAGGTAAATACAAAAAGAACTTGTTTTGCCCTATTAATATCCTATTTTTCCGGCTATATGATACTTTTGGTCCTTATACTTGTCAAACTTTGGACATTTAGTCTTGAATTTCAATTTGGTGATATTTTGAATATGTAATTTAATTATTATTGAAATTACAGTGCAGCACCATTAGGCATGCATCACACATTCCATTAAATGGCTCTTGTGACATATCATATGCTGCTTATAGATGTGTCATCAAAGCGGTCTTGTGATGCACACTTGCTTGACATTATCCTCAATGAGGGATTGAATTTCAACAAAAACCAAAGTGCATAGGTTGAATGTCATCTTATTGAAGTTTTGAGGGCTAATTATCAAAATTTTGGCAAGTACAAGGTCAAATATAAGTTTTTCGCTTGCATTATTATCTTTTCATGTGTTGAAATTTTGATTGAAGAGAAATGTTGATAAGCTTGAAAATTATAAGGTGCAGCATATAAATCTTGAGCTAAGCTCCAAAATTGAACAATTTTGGGGTTTTTAGCCATTCTTAAGAGTGACTGAATATAGAAGTGATTCATATTGATGATGGTTTCTCCTTCGTCCATCACTATTATTGAACACACTTCCCTCCCTCGCTTTCCATAATTCATGAAAGGCAGGTTACAGTTGAAGTTTGTTAGAACATTTAAAAATTATATGACAGGGTGCGGTTGCCAAGTAGGGTTTCTATGGTAAAGGACATTTTCAGCCCCTATGTTTGTCAAGTTTTATGTTGAGCTCTCAAACGTCAATTTGGTAATATTCGGTTCCTGTACTTTTATTTTTGTTAAAATTTAGCCTTTTGTTAGTCATTTGATGCACATTCTGTGAAATGGTGTGACTGCATGTGTCGATTAAATACAACCATTTAACCAAGCGTGTATTTCATGATTGATGGAAGCATTTGGGTGCAGCTTACAATTGAAGTTTGTTACAACATTTTAAAATTATATGATAGGTGCCGTTGCACAATAGCGATTCAGTGGTAAAAAGACGTTTTTGCCCCTGCACTTGTTTATATTTCATCTTGAGTTTTGAACTTCAATTTGGTAAAACGATTGGCTTCTATGCTTCTGTTTTGGTTAAAGTTTAGCTCCTTTGTCAACCGTGCGATGCACAGTGAAATGTTGTCTATCAACTAATATACAATTCATTTAATCTCATAGTGGACAGAAGCATCTATGTGGAGCTAAATTCTGATGAAAGTAAAAATAGAAGAGTTGGATTTAGCCAGACTGAAGTTCAATGGTAGGGTTTGCTTGAAAAAAAAAAAAACCCACTTTAAACGAGGCATTAATTTACCTTGTGTTAGCGACAAATTTTTGTGAAATTTGCATGCTAATTCCAACTTGGATTTCCAAATGATTTTTTTTCTTTTTTTAAATTTTATGACTTTTTAATTAAACAACTGAACTGAAAGTTCAAGGATTGTTTCATTTGACATTCTAAAAACACTAAATTTTGAGACCTACGTGCATATGAAAAGTAGGGCTGCGCATGTCATTTTCTACTTTTTCTCCTTAAATACCTCACCACTTCTTTTGTGATTTTTATCTAAATAAATTGAGAGAATAAAATTCGTAAATTAGCTAATTCTATGTCTGAAAATAAATAAGAAAAATTTTATATTAGGCCCTAATACCTTATTGTTCGGAATGAAGAACAATTTCTTTTTACAGTATGTACATCCTTCAACGAGGCTAGTCAATTTTAAAATTTATTGGCATTTGATGTTATTATGATGTACTGGGACTCATCCTTTGTTGTATTTCTTAAACTTGGTGATTTCTTTGATTTTACTATGATGGGTTTCATTTTTTCACTTTTTACTCGTAACTCTAGGCTTCATTTTGGGCATTTCATTCTAAAGATGATTTATAGAGGTAATTTACCTAACATGATCCGTTTAATATGGATGTCATTTTTGTTACGTTTGTATCATATGGAATACATAAATCACATAATATGAGTATGACACGATAATCTATTCTAACACCCATAAATTAATATGATAGATCATGCACATCTTTTCTTTTAGTAGAAAAATTACTTTCAAATTTGTATTATGAATAATCATAGTATGTTATTTGAAAATGTAATTTTTCTAGAATTCTCTTATAATATGTAAGAAAATTATGCGCTTTATTCATTTTAGCAATAAAACTTTTAGTGAGATGCAGTATTATTAGGACATTAAAAAAAAAAAGAAATTATAAGCCTCTATGGCAATTATATTTGTAGATTTAGCATGCAATTATTCCATGTACTACAATGCTCTTAATATTTAATTAAGCAATTTTATTGCTAATAAAACATAACATCTTGAAGTACAAAGTCTGGTCCTAATAGGACCATAAAAATTCAGTATCGAATATAATAGAATTCTTATCTTAACATTATCCACAAAATCTTTTGAAGAATTATGAGTAGTTTCTCTTCAAGTAACGTATTGTGTACTCGATGATGAAAATGCATCATCTTCCATTTCATGTCAAAGTCTCTCCAATTCCTGCATACGACCATCATCCAAACACTCAAAACCCAACCAAACACAACCCAAAAACAATACCACATGTATGCACGTTTTTATGAGCATTCTAAGCCACGTACTCCCATATATTTTCTGCCCCAAAAAGGACAGCTGACATGGCTATTTTAGGAATGGTTTCTAACCTATTTTTGTACTATAAATACATTCTAACATTGTCTCATTTTGGGAGGACGTCATTTGTTTCTAGATAAAGAAATTATGATCTCATTTATTCTCCTTTTCTTTTCTAAAATCATAATCCAATATTCACTCGCATAAAAAAAAAAAAACTCTGAACGAAAAAGAATGATATTTCGTTAGAAATGTGATGGGTAGAGAGTCATTCTAAACCCAACATTGTGACCTTTATTTCTCCTTTTTCCCTTTCAAATATTTTGATCAAAGACTATAGTAAAGAAACAGGCTACCCTACTTCTTGGGTACCCTAGTTCTTAACGGACAAAAACAAAGGGAGGGAAATGTTTACCCTCGTAACTTTAGGTTTTTTTTTTCTCCAACTTGTTAAAGGGATCTTAAGTCCTCTTTTTATGGTTTGGATCTCTCTATTGATGCTTTCTTTACCTTTTATACTTCTTTCATACATTTAGGTTAGTTTCACATTCATTATTAAGGATTTTATCATATATACCGTGGTTGCTAATGCATACTTATGTTAGTTCACTCTTTTGGTGGTTGGGATGGGCAAGAAAGGACAAGAAAGCTTTTGCCTAGGTTATTAATAAAGTTATGAGCACAAATTTTTTTGCCTCTATGAGGAAACTGGCTTAACCCTTTTGCATTACAAAATAATTCCACAATAGAGTTTTGGATGATTTATAGGTCCTAAAGAATGCCAAGGTATGACTCAGTTCCATGGGTGTTAGGGTTAGAACTCACTTTTCCTGAAAAATGCTCAGTGTTCATTCAAATCCAATTATTGTCCATTTCCTTCAATAATTTTCTCTGAAAGGACTTTTTTCAAGATGTCTGCCTCGGTCATACAGTTACAACACAATTGAAATCACTCAATTTCGAATTAAAGAGAGAAAGATGGTGGTAGGTGGCTACTTCTTATCGCCTCACATCCATACAATATAGTCTCACAATGTTTTATATGAACTCTATAATGTAGAAAGAAAATTAATTTATAACTAAAACCTTATTAACCATCTCAATCTCTATATTTTCTGGATCTATAATAATTCCAAAGAATTCATCGAGATAGGCTTAACAGATTTTCCTTCTTGCAGGAAAAGTTCCTTGAGTCTACTCCAACTTGAGCCAAACATTGATGGTTGTGGTTTCCTTTGCAACTTCCTTCAATGCTTCATTTAACAAACAAGAAACAGAGTCAAAAGCGCCTCTTGATCTTGTTCTTCCTCCTACTTGATGTCATCGAAGTTGATTTTATACTTATCCCCAATAAGACATTCTCTCATCTTTTCTAAATGAGAATGACATGCATCTTGAGTTTCCATAAATGAAAATTTACTCATTTATTGAATTTTTCATTATCAAATTTAATTGATGAAACCATAGTTTTGGTCTTGGAATAACCAGTACCAAACTAAGGATTTAATACAACTAGTTAGAAATTGAATTGATAAGATATTAATTAAACAATTTTGATATGTGAGATGGAAATCAACATACAATCACAAGAAATAATATTTTCTTGGTTCAGTCAATTATGCCTACATCAATGAAAGAGAAGTAATTATTTCGACGCGTAAGATTACAAGATTATTAGAACATATCCCAAACTCCTTTGAACACCGAAAATGTAATAATCCAAATTTTTTGTTATATATATATATAACTAATTTGAGTAATTTTTATTTTAAAACCTTATAAGTTATTTTTTCTATAATTTATTTAATTTTTACCCTTCATAAACAAATAGAGAAATTTTAGATAGTATTTTGTTAAAAAAAATTACCCATTATCCTTATTCATAAAACCCTATTTAATTTTTTTGCCAAGTTTTGGCTGCTATTGTACGATCCTTTTTAATTGATTTTTCTCATCAAAAGTTCTTTTGTATATTGTGCTATTTGGGTTTAACTATTTAAATTCTTCAAGTGATAGTCACCAATCAAGCAATCAAGGTTAGTTGTAGATATTTAATTTTGGATAAAAATCATCAATAGTACATGAACTTTTATCTTACTAATATAATGGTACATGAACTTTAAAACTAGACATAAAAGTACATCAACTTAGCACTTTACTAACATAAAAGTCAAAATTTTCATTGACCATGAAAAATACTGTTGACCACGCCAGGACCCAGTGAAAATCGATGACGCCACCCATTATGTCTATTTTAATTTTTTTATCTACCACTTTTACCCTTATATTAAAATTAATTAATTCCCTTCTTTTTTAATTTCTTCTTTCCCTCCCTTTTTATTTCTTCTTCATTCCCTCTCTTTTTATTTTTTCTTCTTCCACTTTTGTCCTCCCTTCTTTCATAATCTCTCCTGATTTCTTACGTTGCTTCATCTTTCTATTTCTTAAGTCATCATCATCATCTTCTTCTTCTTCTTAAGCTCTACTCCATCTTTCTCTTATTTTTTATTTTTGAAAACCTTAATTCTTTTCCATTCTCAATAATTTCAAGAGTTAAAATTATTTTACCTCTTAAGTAAAATTTTACCTGTTATGTAAGATATGTAATTTTACTCGAGCAATGCAAAATTAACTTAAAATTGACCATTAAATTTACCAATTAGTCATAAGGATCATTCAAAATAACAAGAAACCTAACTAAGTCTGTGTAAAATTACCCAATTGCATTGTTGGGCAAAAAGCCTAACTAAACCTATGTAAAGTAACCCAAATTGAATTGTTGGGCAAAAAACTTAACTAAACCAGTTCAAAATATATGTGCTTGCATCTGTTGGCAAAATCAACCAAAAGTTCAAAAGGAAATATACCCATCTATTCACACAAATCGTAACCAACTAACTTTAAATTGTTCCCTATAATTTCCATGGTGTTGGACCTTCAGTTGTACCCTTGCCTCTTGCTGCATTGCGTTTGCCTCTGCCTCTGCCTCTATTTGGTTGTCTCCTCCCTCTATTTGCATTGCTTCTACCTCATCTACCTCCTCTGCCTTTGTTGCTTACATTTCCCTTTCCTGCGGACACTTGAGTTCCACTAGTAAAGGCTTGACTAACGATTGGATTAGGACCAGTAACAAAGACACCTGATGATGCTTAGTGATGAGTGAAAATTATACCAAGTAATTTTGTAAGAATTCAGCAGTTAATTGATTAAAATTCTTTTGAGAATAGAGAAAACATGGCTAATTATGAGTTTTTCCAGGTCTTATGCTTCAGTCAACAAGGTTGCTTGAATTGGGAAGTCTCAGAAAGAAGAAGAAGAGAGCAGAAATATTGAAGGCAGCGGCATGAATGGGCCGGATTTGGAAGAGAAAGGCACGGCCCAAAAGGAAGAGGAGATATGTTGCTCTCGAAAATTCCTTTGTTGTCCTTAGCTTCTCATAAAAGCTAATGGATTATGTCATTGTAAATTTTTAACAATAGTTTATTTGGTACTTGCCCCATAGATTGTTGACACCTCATGACCTCTAGATCTTACTTTTTAGGACTATAAATACTCTACTATTTGGGGTTGGGAGGAGGCATTGATTGCTCTCAACTACTTGTTCATTTGAATTAATTTTAGTTTGCAATTGTATTGTTTCTTTGCAAGTTTTCTATCTAGGAAATCTTGTTTTTATTGCTATTATGTGCTGTGAGTAGGTTTCCTAACAGGCTGAAACCAGCTTAGGTTGGTGGTCTTAGGAAGTCTTTCTCTATTTTTATTATGAATATCATGTTGAGATGATTATGTGGTGAAGTGCTTAATTAATATGGGAAAGGGCCCTCTCATGTTTCTAGTGTTCCTAATGAGACCGAGAGGAGACTTAGGAATATGGAACATCATACACACACACACTTACCCTGAGACCGAAAGGAGATAAGGAGCCTGCTAAGGATTTCTACTTGATGTGGAATGCTTGCTTGTCTTAATGCATGATTTCCTATGCTAAGTGAAGTCGAGAGATAAGCTTAGTTGTGGGTCATAGATCCAAGTGAGGTCGAGAGATAAGTTTGGTGAATAGAGAGCAAGAAACCTTAGATCTACGTTTTGTAACATATTCATAGTAAATTTCAGAGGAAGATATTCTGAGATTGCCTGTTTAGCTTGTGAAAGCCTATGTTTTTATCATTATTATTTTATATTATTCAGTTCTACGCAATCTTACATTTATTGCCTTGCATGTTTTCTGTTTTCAATTTATATGATTTCTTTGTACTAATTTAACTGGAAAAACTTTAGATCTGGTGATTTACTAGGAACTTTTAGAATTTTCCCTTACTCCCTGTGGATACGACACTTGTCTTGCCTAGTACTACAACTGACCTAGTATACTTGCTAGTGCATAATCTAAGGGCAATAAGTTTTTGGCATCATTGCCTGGGAGTAACGATTGTAAATTTTTAAATTTTCCTGTAAAGTTGTGAGCTTGATTTGGTGTTTTGCGTTTTGTGTGGAAATTCTCTGTTTAAGCAATTTCCTGGTATATGCGAAGAGCAGGTATTCCTTTAATTCCTATAGATCCAGAAATTGAGAGAACTTGTAGGAGAAGAAGTGGTGCTGCCAGAAGAGCTTGTAGAAGACAGAGAATGGCTAAACAAAATCCACCACCGCCACCACCAAAAGGAGAGGGAGAGGTTCATCTGCCCCCTCCAAGGCAAAGACTTAAAGAATATTCGAGACCTATCACTGAGGGACACTCTTTCTGTATTGTGATACCCAATGAAGGGCACAATGTTTTTGAGATCAAAGCCTATATGATCCAAATGCTTCAACCTGCTATTCAGTTTGGAGGATTGCCCGGAAAAGATCCAAATGCTTACATCCAAGATTTTGTGACTATATGTAACACTTTCTGTACCAATCATGGAGTCTCAGATGATGTGATAAGATTGAAGCTTTTCCCTTTTTCACTTAGGGATAAGGCTGAAAGTCGGCTGAAAGTCGGCTGAAAAACCTTCAACCAGGCTCAGTTACAACCTGGGATGAGATGGCACAGGTCTTCTTGACTAAGTATTTTCCACCCAGGCAAGCAATCAAGTTAAGGAATGAGGTTACCCATTTCCATCAGCAACATGATGAATCCTTGTTAGAAGCATGGGAGAGATACAAGGAACTCTTGAGAAAAGTACCAAACCATGGATTTCCCATGTGGATGCATATTCAGAACTTCTACAATGGTTTAACCAATGCTTATAAGATTCAAATTGAATCTGTGGCCAATGGAGCCCCGGAAGAGCTTGCACCTGAAGAGCTTTAAGAGTTGATGAAAGATTGGTCAACACCAGCTATAAATATCACTCAGCAAGTGAAGATCGAGAAAAGACAGGAGAATCAGATGCAGTTGCCAAGCTTTCGGGCAAAGTAGACTTGATTCTTAAACAGTTGGCAAAACAGAATATCTCAGCTATTTCAAGTTCAAAGCTTTCCTGTGATTTCTGTGGTGGCAACCATAAAAACATTGACTGTGACACTTCACTTACTCGAGAGCGATGTGATTACATTGGAAACAATCAAAGGCAGAAAAATCCATTTTCTAACACTTACAATCTAGGTTGGTGCAACCATCCTAATTTTTCCTGGAATCAGCAACCTGGCAAGCAACCTCAAGCACCTTTTCAGCAGAATCACAGCAACTTTCAAGCACATCAGCAACCTCAGAATGTTCAACAAGCTGGAACATCTTACACCTCTAAGAAGTCTGAGGTTAAGGAGATGAAAAAAATGATGTCTCAATTCATGAAGCAGACCCAAGCTTACATGAAGAATATGGAGACTCAGCTACAGCAACTCATAATTATTGTCACTCCAAAGAACAAGGGAGTCATTTTGAGTAATACTAAACCCAATCCAAGGGAGGAATGCAAAGCTATCACACTTCAAAGTGGTAAGAGTGTCGAGCAACCTCATAAGATGATTATTATTGATGCAGATTCAAGAGAGAAGATTGCTGAGGAGAATAAGCAACCTGAGAATACGCAAGTCATACAACCTCAGACTGGCAGAGCACTAAGAAGCCTTCCGGCACAGTCGAGCAACCTCAAGCTCAACCAGAGACTGCTCAACCAGATCAAAGTCAAGCAACATCGGATCTAGTTCAAAGCACTTCTGTTTAAGATAGGCAGCTTGTACCTGCTTATCAACCGAGGATTCCTTACTCATAAAGAGCCAAGCAATATGAGATGGCCAAACAATTTGACAAATTCTTGGAAGTCTTCAAGAAGTTTCACATCAACATACCTTTTGTGGAAGCACTTACACAAATGCCTATGTATGAGAGATTCTTGAAAGAGCTTCTAGCAAACAAGAAGAAATTGGAGAATGTAGCAATGGTGCAACTCAATAGAGATTGCTCATCGATCCTTCAAAGCAAGCAACCTCTGCCTACTAAGATTAAAGATCCAGGGAGTTTTTCTATACCCTGCTCTATAGGCAATCTGAATATTGAAAATGCACTTTGTGATCTAGGATCGAGTATTAATCTTATGCCATATTACATTTACTAACAATTAGGATTAGAAGAACCTCAACCTACTAGGGTTTCTATACAGCTTGCTAACAGAACTGTGAGGTATCCTAGGGGAATAATTGAGGATGTCTTAGTCAAGGTAGGGAAATTTATACTTCCTGTTGATTTTATTGTGATGGATATGGATGAAGACTTGCATGTTTCTATCATTTTAGGAAGACCTTTCTTGGCAACAGGCCATGCACTGATTGATGTTCACAATGGCAAGTTAATTTTGAAAATTCATGATGAGGAAGTTGTTTTTAAGATGAATACAGCTATGAAATATCCCCCTGCTTGCGATGATTATTGTTATTTCATTGATGCTACTGATATGAATTTAAAGCCCTTCTTTATGCAGGAATTTGAGGATCCAGACTTTGAAGATGATGAAGAAGATATGGAAAAGCAAATTAAAGCTGAAACTAGCTGTCCAGCAATCTCAGGAAGCAGGCAGTTTATTGAACCTTTGAATTACACAACTACATTACATTCCAAACCTTCCATTGAAGAGCCTTCCACTTTAGAGCTTAAACCATTACCTTCCCACTTAGAATATGCTTTCCTCGATCCACCAAACAACCAGTCTCATGTTCCAAATCAAGACCTTTTCACCCTATGGTGTATGGTAGAGGGCAAGAGGATGAATGTGGGAGCTTGGTTTGCAAGCTATATTGAAAGTAGCAAACCCCAGGGAAAGATTCTATGCGGTTCCTACGTGACCAGAATTACAAAAGCCTGTTTAACTGAATTCTCTACAGAATGTCTTACTCTTGAATGCCATCCTGCAGCTTTTGAATTTGTGAATCTGAACCAAATAGGAGTTTGTAAAAAGGTTGTTGGCGAGTGGATGCTATGGGACGAGGCTGCCAAGTTGGAAAAAGACCTTGCTGCAAAGACCGCTCAAAAATATAAATCTGAAACTCTAGCCAAAAGAAAGAGACCTGCCACTCGATCAACCACTTCCTCTCAGCCGTAAATCATTGAAGACCTTACTTTGACTGACCAAGAAAAGCTGAGGCATCTCGAGCGCATTTCCAAGATGACCATGGAAGAGATGGTAAAGCTTATTGATCACCTTTGGGCAAGGCAAATAGAGGATAGAGCCAAAATGGCTCTCCTGGAGAATAGGCTTGCTCGATTGGAAGCCAGAATGGACCACCAGGATGATAGCTCTGACATTATTGTTGAAATGCACAACGAGCAGGTTGAAGTTACCCAGCCCAAAGGAAATAAGAATGTTCTGATGGAAATCTTAGAGGAAGAGGATAAGGAAAATCTGAAGAGGAAGAACAAAAAGAGGCACCTGCACAAAAAGAAGAGGAGCAAGTCTCCTCTAAGCCAGATGAGTGAAAGCTTTCATACTCCTCCTTGCAAGGCCTCTGGTATGTCTCTTTCGACTATTGCCCACAGCATTTTACTATTGCCATGTGATAGGTAGTTTTCCTTTTGCCTCGCTTTTGCTTGATCAATTTTATGAATTAGTTGCTTTGAGGACAAAGCATAATTGAAGTGTGGGGGAGAGGACAGATTACCTAGTGGAATTACTGTTGAAAATTCTGATAATTTTTTAGAATGCTGGATTGATTGACTGAATTGCTTGGTATTGATGAACTGCTGATTGAGAAACCCTGCTTGAGCATATTGCTATTTTGAGTAATCTTAAGTTTTCTGTGTTGATTTTGTGATTTATGTGTTAGTTTTTTCTTTAGTTTAGTAAAAATTTGTCAAAATTTTTTTTCTTCGAATTTTCTATGTTTAAATGAATTGTGGCAGCCAATGAGATTTTCTAAACCTAAGGATGCATGATATAAAACACTTAAAAGTTGATTGCCTGTTGATTGGAAAAGACTTTAAGTAATGCTGGTTTGGCTGATTAAGCAGCTTAGGGCTATGAGACCTTAAAGTGTATTTCATCCTGATAGCTTGAATTAGACCAACTGCAATAACCTTGTATTTCTCTGTGAGGTTTTTGAGCCTGCTTTTCTTGATAATCAATATGAATTTTTACTGGATTTCTTGCTGAGCGAGCATGCATAATCAGTTTTAAACTAGAACTTGGTATGGCTAGTCCCTCTCAAGATCACATGGTTTCTCACATACATAAAGTGATTAAGGCATTTGTTTTAGCCCTTTTGCGTTAATCCCAAAAAGCTTCCCTAACAATTTTCTCCTTTTTTTTAAGCTCCTTGAGCCTTTAAGCCTATTTTTTTTTCAACCCACAATTTGTTTTACCTTATCCACTTCACAATATGTTGACCAGAAACACCCTAGGAATACCAAAAGAACAAATTCAATTGTTTATGCATAGCAAGCAGTTTAAATTGATTGAAATCATGCAATTTACTTTTCTGGAAAATTTCATCTTATCCAAAATAAGTGTTCTTATGAAAGCCCTTTTTAAGAAGATATGCCTTGAAATTCACCTTTCAAATAAATACCAAAATGTAGTCAGAATTCTTATCTTTCTTTTAAAGACTACTTAAAACCAAAGTTTTAAGCAAGCTCAGTCTCGTATTATATCCTTTCATCAATGCTTGGCATTTTATTTTATTGTTTCTTTGTAAAAAAAAAATCTCTCAAAATTGTATGCAGTTCCGAAAAAGATTGTAATTCTAGATGTGATTGCTTGACATTTTTTTACTGTGCTTAATCTTTATTCCCATAAGAATGCTTCAATATCCTTGTGCGTTCTTGTTCCTGATCTGTGAAAAGGTTGCATGGGTTCTATTGAGATGGCCTGCTTGATGTTTTGTTGTGCTGTAATTCTGATGGTATTCCTTTAGCCCAAAAAGCCTTTTCGACACACCCCTACCCTTAGCCTTACATTACAACCTTAGCGAAAGACCTTTTGATTGTGCATGTGTTAAACTCGAGTGGTGATGATAGGACCGATTATCAAGCCTATGGTCTAAGTTTGTTATGCATTGCTGATGAGAGTTCTTATGAAAGTCACCTGAAACACTTGAGAGTTGAGTGAACTCTATTGGTAGGGCAGTCTTGGTTTAATTTCTTGCAAGGTCGCTGAAATTCAAGGTCTGGTCTCACTACTTTAGGTTGTTTCTGAAGCTGAGTCAGGTTACTTTGGAATGCTCTGATTAATTTGGTAATCTCAATTTTCGTGTTTTGCATGGAAGTCTTGTTGTCTAAGGGTGATGAGATGATCATTGGTTGCTGCCCAAGTTTAATTTAAGAAAGTTTTCTGAGAGTTTCTAAGTTATGTTTTTCATTTAAGTTTTTCATTTTTCTTTTCCATTGAAAGTTTTCTTTTTCTGTTTTCTTCTGAGATTGCTTGAGGACAAGCAATGTTCAAGTGTGGGGGTTCTTGATGAGTGAAAATTATACCAAGTAATTTTGTAAGAATTCAGCAGTTAATTGATTAAAATTCTTTTGAGAATAGAGAAAACATGGCTAATTATGAGTTTTTCCAGGTCTTATGCTTCAGTTAGCAAGGTCACTTGAATTTGGAAGCCTCAGAAAGAAGAAGAAGAAGAAGAAGAAGAAGAAGAAGAAGAAGAGAGGAGAAATGTTGAAGGCAGCGGCATGAATGGGCTGGATGTGGAAGAGAAAGGCGCGGCCCAAGAGGAGGAGGAGATATTTTGCTCTAGGAAATTCCTTTATTGTCCTTAGCTTCTCATAGAAGCTAATGGATTATGTCATAAATTTTTAACAATAGTTTATTTGGTACTTACCCCATGGATTGTTGACACCTCATGACCTTTAGATCTTACTTTTTAGGACTATAAATACTCTACTATTTAGGGTTGGGAGGAGGCATTGATTGCTCTCAACTACTTGTTAATTTGAATTAATTTTAGTTTGCAATTGTATTGTTTCTTTACAAGTTTTCTGTCTGGGAAATCTCGTTTTTATTGCCATTATGTGCTGTAAGTAGGTTTCTTAACAGGCTGAAACCAACTCAGGCTAGTGGTCTTAGGAAGTCTTTCTCTGTTTTATTATGAATATCAAGTTGAGATGATTGTGTGATGAAGTGCTTAATTAATATGGGAAAGGGCCCTCTCATGTTTCTAGTATTCCTGATGAGACTGAAAGGAGACTTAGGAATATGAAACATCACACACACACACACACACACACACACTTACCCTGAGACCGAGAAGAAATAGGGAGTGTACTAAGGGTTTCTACTTGATGTGGAATGCTTGCTTGTCTTAATGCATGATTTCCTATGCTAAGTGAGGTCGAGAGATAAGCTTAGTCATGGGTCATAGATCTAAGTGAGGTCGAGAGATAAGCTTGGTGAATAGAGAGCAAGAAACCTTAGATCTACATTCCGTAGCATATTCATAGTAAATTTCAGAGTAAGATATTCTGAGTGAAAGCCTATGTTTTTATCATTATTGTTTTATATTATTCAGTTCTGTACAATCTTACATTTATTGCCTTGCATGTTTTCTGTTTTCAATTTATATGATTTCTTTGTACTAATTTAACTGGAAAACCTTCATATCTGGTGATTTACTAGGAACTTTTAGAATTTTCCCTTACTCCCTGTGGATACGACACTTGTCTTGCCTAGTACTACAACTGACCTAGTATACTTGCTAGTGCATAATCTAAGGGAAACACTTAGCCTCCGGATGATGAAGGATATTGGCAAGAACCTTATTGCAATAGACATTGTATAAACAAAACCAACATCATAAAAAAAACCAATAACAGTGTACAAAAAAACCAGAAGAAATAAATCAAACACAAAATTAACCAAATAAAAACATCAAACATTAATAACAGCACTCACCTCCATCATCCAACGTATAAAATGTGGTGGATTTGATGATGATAGAGGTTGTTGAGTGTTTTCAGTTGGTGTTGAAGATGGAACCTAGTCCACAATGACAAAACCATCCAAATCACAATGACATATACAAAATCACAAAATCAACAAATCACTAAAAATAACCAAATAAATACTACCAATTCACAAAATAACCAATAAATTAATAATAACCAAATTACATATAGTTGAAATTTTACCTCGTTACATGCTATACTTTTAATAAACTCAAAAGCTAAATCAAAATTGAGCATAATTTAAAACAATACCTCAGTTGATGAATTTGAAGGACAACGCCTTTTGTTGTGGTTTTTACCTCCACACTTGGAGCAAGTCATATAGACACTGCCTTTCCTGCTAAACTTTCCCTTTACTGTTGCTTCATCAAGTTCTTCGGCTTCTTTCTCCTTGCCTTCTTCTTCCTACCTCTCTTCACTTTCACTGGAGAAGGAGAAATAATAGGTGGATGATTGTCAGCTGATGGCCATTGATCATGTCCATTGATTGGTGGTTGTAAACTTTCTTGTAAGTCTCTATGCTATAAATATCATCCAAATAGTCTTCAGCCACCTCATTTTTTTTAAAAAATAGCAGTAATAACATGGCTGCATAGAAATGCAGTAAGCTGCCATCTACTACAATTGCAGGTTCTAGCATCCAAATCTACTACAAATTGATCTCCCCATCCATTAACTTGCGCCCCTGGTGCTCCATTAAATGTTGCAACAAATTTTATAGCTATTTCCTTGGTCTTTGCAAGTTTCTTAAGAATCTTAGAACACCATTTTTTTTGTGTATTTCTTGCTCCAATCTGCCTTTGCCTTCATTCTCTTCATTAACTTCAATCTTACTAACTCATTCATTGTAATTATACCTTTATCTCTTACATCTAACATATATTTATTGAAACATTCACAAAGGTTATTAAGAAGCATGTCACATTTAGCTGTCTCAGAAAAACATACTCTTGACCAATGATTAGGTGACCTTTCTCCTAGCCACTTCCTAGCATCAATAGATATTTCTTCAATTTGTCTAAATGCTTATTCATAGCAGCCTCATATGGAGCTCTAGCTGCTGCCCATAATAGGTCTTTTAACTCTTTGTATGGATTTTCACAGAAAATCAACCAATTGAAGCGGAAGTTCGGATCGATTTTCTCAAATCTGTGCCCAGGAGCAATTGAAATAGAAATCATAAACAAAAAAATTAAGATGAGAAAAATTATATTCTCACCAGAAATATCTCTTCTAGAGATGGCTATAAAAATCAAATTCGATCCGCTCCACGATCCGGTACACGAACTGCTATCGAACTCGAACTCGTGGTAGAGATTGGACCTTCCGAAGAGAGAATTTTCTTGCTGAAATTTTCTACCTATTTTCCTCTCAGGATGGCCGAAATTTTTAGTCTCCTTGGTGTAAGTTTTGGCCGAAATTCTCCTTTTAAGTAGGAGAGTTTTGGTTGAACATAGTGACCTCTATGTGGCTTAGGGTTTACTGATTCTTTTATGGGTTAAAATTAATTACCATGGGTTAATAATTAATTTCAATTCAATTTTAATTTTATGCACATGTGATTATATTAAACCATATAATATAACACATCGCACTTAAATTAAAATTAATTGGCTAAATTTAATTCACCCGATGAATTAATTTAAACCTAACTTAAAAGAGATACATATAAACCAATATATGTAAAATATTTCCGCTGGGTAATAAAGTAATGAATTAATTAATTTAATTAATTCATAGAAACCCAATTAAATTGATTATATTATTCTGATCAATCCAATTAATCTATAATTAATAAATTAATAATTCCTCTCTCCAGTCAGTATACTCTAAGTATACAGTTGATCCATTAAGTTCAAGCTCAAACGTTCAATGTATATGATCCTGTGGGCCCGTCTTTATATTGGCAGTGGGCCTATGGTACAGGCGGGCTCTAGCAAGCCACTGCAACCCCCAATTAAGATGAAGATAGCAGTCCATCTGAAATCAAAACGTTGTAGTTAAACTCGTATATCCCATGTCGTTGATATCGGTGTCCAACACAGAGGCATGGATTGATCACCCTCTTTTGTGTCCGGACATTTGCTTGATCTCAAATGAATTAATGCTCACAAACAAGTTCTAACTTATTTAGATGTGGCCACACTTATCAGTTGCACTCATCAAGCGGCCGGTGATATCTTTTCAGTGGACTACTGAGTGACATTCCCTTCTGTATATCCATAACCCCGCCATGTTTACTAATATACCCGAACATACCCATTCTTGACACCCTGTTACAGGCCTTTTAGGCATACACCAAAGTATGTCATTTCACATGCAGAACCATGATATGGTCAGGTCAAAGGATCCATACAAGTACCACACAAGAATCACTTGTGATACTATACCATGTGGATATCTCGTTTAGTGGATTTATCCAGTACCATGTCCCTTTGCATGTACCCATTAACTTGGATGACATTCCAAGTGCAATGGTCGGTAAGACACCGCAATACAACCAAGCTCATGATAGTCTTTGGTTCCATTCATTCCCATGATTGGAACAGACTATAGATGACTTTATGGTCATATCGTTTCCCCTATCCATGGTCTCACTGCCAAGTGCATGACACTTCTCAACATGGATATGGATATGCCCATTGGATACTCTATTTATAACATAGCACAAGATATATAATAAATAGATTAATGCCTTTATTTAATGACATAAATTGTATAATACATAAATCTTATAACAAAGTACCAATGTATGATACAAATACGAGGACCAATGCCTTAGGACTAGGGCATATCTAACAATCTCCCACTTGAACTAGTTACAACTGGGTATGGATCTCATCCCAATAGATCTAGTATGAACCTCGTGCTTGGGCTGAGCCACTGCCGTGGTCAAAGGATCTGTAACATTATCCTCGGTGTACTCTCTGTGTAATGAAATATCACCCCTCTCAGCTATTTCTCGTATAAAGTGAAACTTCCTGAGCACGTGCTTCTTGTTCTTATGTGAATGAGGCTCCTTAGCCTGTGCAATAGCCCCATTGTTGTCACAAAAGATATCAGCTGGATCATGGATAGTTGGTACTACTCCCAATTCAGTAATAAACTTCTTTATCTACACAGCTTCCTTAGCTGCATCACACGCTGCAATGTACTCAGCTTATGTAGTAAAGTCCGCGATGGTCGGTTGCTTGGAGCTCTTCCAGCTTACAGCACCACCATTTAGCAAGAATACATAACCAGACTGCAACTGGTATTCATCCTGGTTGGTCTCGAAGCTTGCATTAGTGTACCCAGTAACTGATAGCTCTTATTGACCCCCATACACCAAGAAGCTATCCTTAGTCTGGTTAAGGTACTTTAGGATTAACTTGATAGCCTTCTAGTGTTCCTCATTGGTATCCTGCTGGTATCGGCTTGTCATATTTAGTACAAAGGTAACATCAGGTCTTGTACATAGTATGGAGTACATAATTGATCCTATAGCCGATGCATATGGGACCAACTTCATGTTCTCCCTATCCTTTCTTGTCTTAGGATAGTTTTTCTTACTAAGTTTCAGCCCATGGCTCATTGGCAAGAAAACCTTTCTTGGTCTGATCCATGCTGCATCTTTTCAGAACTTTGTCTATGTACTTGGCTTGACTTAGGCCCATAATTCGTCTATCCCTATAGATCCTAATCCCGAGGATCATCTCAGCTTTGCCTAAGTCCTTCATTGTGAAGCACTTACACAACCACTACTTTACACCTTACAGTGTTGGTATGTCACTTACAATCAGAAAGATGTCATCCACATATAATACCAGGAAAGTGACGATGCTCCCACTAATCCTCTTATACATATAAAGCTCATCTTGATTCTGTATGAAGCCATATTCCTTTATGGCTTCATTGAATCTAAGATTCCAACTTCGGGACGTTTGCTTCAATCCATAAATGGATATTTGAAGCTTGCATACCCTTCCAGGATGCTTTGGATCGATGAAACCCTCAGGCTATGTCATGTACACATCCTAGAGTATCTTTCCATTTAGGAAAGTGGTTTTGACATCCATCCACTAGACCTCATAGTTGTACCAAGCGGCTATGGCCAGTAGGATCCTTATGGATTTGAGCATAGCTATTTGTGAGAATGCTTCATCATAGTCTATTCCATGGACTTGTCTGAAACCTTTCGCAACTAGTTGCCCCTTGAAGGTATTGTCGGCCTTCAGCTTATAGCACCACTTGTAACCTATGACCTTAGCATCCGGAGGTGGATCAACCAGGTTCCAAACCTGGTTATCGTACATTGATTGCATCTCTGCCTCCATGGCTTTGGCCAATTGGCAGACTGTAGGCTAGCAATAGCCTCCTTGAGGGTTTTGGGCTCTTCCTCATCTAAGACGAGAAGAGAGTGATCATCGGTAATGAGAAAACCATATCTCTCAGGTTCCTGATGATCCCTACCAGACCTTTTAGGTCCTTGTGTGACCTGGGTTGGTGCTTCCTCCTGTGGAAGCTCCACCCTGATCTTCGAGTTGTCCTCTTCAGGAGTTTGTGAGCTTTGAACTTCCCTAAGTTCAACATTGCTCCCACTGTCTTTCTTGGAAATGAAATCCTTTTCAAGATAGACCCCCCTTTCGTGCCACAAACACCTTGCTCTCGGGGGGGTTGTAAAAGTAATACACAGGAAAGACACATTAGGCACCCTGCCCATCCATATTTCATATGGCATCTTTTCAATAGCCTTAGTCGGAGTGTTGTTCAAAATGAGAGATGTTGTCTCAAAAATGTATCCCCAAAACTTATTGGGAGAGAGGCATGATTCATCATTGAGCAGACCATGTCCAACAAGGTCCTGTTCCTCCATTCGGACACCCCATTCCATTATGGTGTTCCTGGAGGAGTGAGATGTGGAATGATTCCATGCTCTCTTAGTTATGAGTCAAACTCTAGGCTCACATACTCACCTTCTCGGTGTGAGTGAAGGGCTTTGATATTTCTGCCTAGTTGGTTCTGTACTTTGTTCTTAAATTCCTTGAACCTATCAAGGGACTCAGATTTATGTTTCATCAAATAGACATAACCATATCTACTGAAATCATCTGTGAAAGTGACGAAGTACAGATGTCCATCTCTGGTAGCTGTGCACATGGGCCCACACACGTCTAAATGTATTAGGTCCAATAAGCCAGTAGTCCTTTCAGCTTTCTTGCTAAAAGGCCCTTTAGTCATTTTACCTCGTATACAAGACTCGCATATATCAAGTGACTCCATGTAAAATTGTCCTAGAATTCCAGCTTTGTGAAGCCTAGCTATGTGCTTCTTATTTATGTGGCCTAAATGACAATGCCAAAGGTAGACAGGATTAAGTTTGTTAGGCTTAACCCTTTTAGTATTTATATTATAGACATGATTAGTTTCATTTAAATCCAGGATATATAGGCCATTATTTAATAGAGCTTCTCCATAAAATAATCCCTCTCTAGATAAACCAATTCTACCATTTCCAATAGTAAAATTAAATCCAGAAATATCCAAAACTGAAACAAAAATAATATTCCTACACATAGCAGGTACAAAATAACAATGTTCCAGAATCAAAGCTAATCCACTAGGCATCAATTGATGGTACTCACCGATCTCTATGGCAACTACCCTTGCTCCATTTCCAACCCATAAGTCCACCTCTCCAGATCCCAGTGATCTCCTGTTTCTAAATCCCTACACATTACATAAATGTGAGAACCACATCCAGTATCCAATACCCAAGATGTAGAAACAGTGAGGTTTATTTCTATGACATACATACCTGATGAAGACGTACCCTGGCTTTTCCTTTGCTCTCCCAACAGTTGGGGAAAAGATCCCTTCCAATGCCCAGCCTGCTTGCACTGGAAGTAGACATCCTCAGGACTGGCCTTAGGCTTGGCCTTCGCCTTCTTAGCCTTGGCTTTCTTAGCCTTGGCCTTGGCCTTTGCCTTGGCATTGCCCTTAGCAAGAGGAGGATTCCCCTTGTTGACCAGCAGTATGCAGCTCACTAACAGTACGGTTCATCCCTTGCATGTTATAGTTCAGGATGAACTGATCATAAGAATCCGGCAAGGATGCTAGGATTGTGTCAATCGCTAGCTCTTGTGAGATAGGTGATCCGAGACAGGCTAAAGTATCCAAATAGTTGTTCATCTTGAGCATGTGTGCACTTACAGATGTCCCAGCCCCCATCTTACAATAGTGGAATGCCTTATTGGTCAAGTACCTTTCTTGACGAGCTTGCTCTTGAAACATCTCATTCAGAGTTGTTATCATAGCAAAGGCCTGATGGACCATGAACTGCTTTTGCAGCTCAGGGACCATACACGCCAACATCAGGCATGTCACGTCCCGGTTATCCTTGACATTCACCTTATACTCCTCCAGCTGTGCAGCTAGTGGATTATACCCAGTAGGTGCAGGCGGTACAGGCCTTTCCAGTATGTACTCCTTGAATTCCTGTCTAAGAACTATCCTTAAGTTCCTAGACCAATCCAAGAAGTTGGATCCGGAGAGCTTGTCCTCACGAGGATAGATTGCAGTGAAAGTGTATTATTATTTGCCATTTGATTTCTACACAGAAAAATTAAAGAGTGTTCATAAAGGTCTTACTTTGTTTTCTTCCATATTTAATTAATAATGAATCATGGTATTAATTAAGTCAAGTTGTTGGGCTAATGGGTCAAGTTCCATATTTCATTAAGATATAGCCAGATGAGGGCCTGGAAAAAAACTATATCCTAGTAATTTAGGTAGGAACGCTGTCCAATCCCAACCTAGGGGCCCTCGGTTTGATGGGCTTGTTGGCATTTATCCATCCGTGCTTAGGGCCAGGAGAATCCTACTACCCATGTTAAGTCCAAACCTCCATCCAAGTGTTAGAGTAACCAATATTCCAACCCAATACAAAATGACGATACTCCAGTGTATCCTGCGAAGGCATGGTCTACAACTGGCCTTTCCCCACTTCGAGTCGGTTTTGAATGAGGGAAACACTTTTAAGTAACTTAGTAATTTCCTTTTGGTTATTAGATTAATTTTAATAACGGATTAGATGCAATGGCAGGTGAAAATGAGATTGGATCATACATTTATACATGTAAATAAATAAAGCATAAATAGATAAATAATGGAATGCTATGGGCCTATATTACAACCTAATATAATTCTAGTAAACCTATATTAGAAAAACACCAGGTGGGCCTCCTTCCTTCCTTCTCGGCTCGCCTCTCCAATGGGCTTCTTCTTTACAACATTTTATGATAAATAAATAAAATAAAATTTTATAAAAAAAAAAAAGAAAACGACATGCAGGCCGTATTTACCGAAAAAGAAATACAACCCATCTTGAAATAAGGCCCAATAGCATTCATTCACACATTTAATCACACAAGCATGTAATCCAATACATCAATTTATAAACATGTTAAAATGCATGAAATTAATCCCATTTTAATTATGTCCTTAGCCATTAATTTGAAATCACCAATTTTGGCCCATCAAGGTTCTAATCCTTAAACGGGCTTTGGACCTCCAGCCAGGCAGAACACTGTTCCCACCGGAATTGGGAAACCACGAATCCAAAATAGCCTTTTGGGTAATCGTGCCAAGAAAACCAGAACCGATTTCATAACACCATATTAATTTCCAAAATTAATATCTGATGAATAAAATTAAAATTCCATTTAAGAAACCATACACATTTAAATTACATAAATTTAAACACAAAATTTTAAAACCCATTAAAATTTAAAACTGGGCCGGGACCCAAAAACCCGCCAAATCCAAATCAGGGCCAGGCCCATTGCAGCTATGGCAAATGGTGGATTCCGCCGCCAGCAGCCCCATACCTTCGAAAATAGCCCATGATTTTTAACAAAATAAAAAAAATACCGTAATAAAATCAAATCACCAAGATTCAATCACACAACAGAAAATTAAATTGAACATAACCAATATGCTAATTAATTTTCCAATTGTAAAATCAAATGGGGAAAATCATAAAACCCCAAGAACCAAGAATCCTAAAATCAAAAACATCAATTTTAAAACAAGCGATTCAATCCAGTTAATGATTTCCATGGATCAAAAGCCTACTCTGATACCACTGTAGGGATTTTCACAGAAAATCAACTGATTGAAGCGGAAGCTCGGATCGATTTTCTCAAATCCGTGCCCATGAGCAATTGAAATGGAAATCATAAACAACAAAAATAAGATGAGAAAAATTAGATCTCACCAGAAATATCTCTTTTAGAGATGGCTACAGAAATCGAATTTGATCCCATCCACGATCCCGTATACGAACAGCTATTGAACTTGAACCCGTGCTAGCTATTGGAACTTCCGAAGAGAATTTTCTTGCTAAAATTTTCTGCCTATTTTCCTCTAAGGCTGGCCAAAATTTTCAGTCTCCTTGGTGTAAGTGTTTGGCCTTAATTCTCCTTCTAAGTAGGAGAGTTTTGGTTGAACACAATCACCTTTATGTGGCTTAGGTCTTGTTGGGATTCGTCACAGGAAACCGACCGATAAAAGTGGAAATACGCATCAATTTTCTCGAATCCGGCCCAGGAGCTTAAGATGTGGAAATTAAAAACTTAAAGCATAAAAGGAGAGTTTCAAAAACTTACCACAAAGTCTCTCTAAGAGACGGATGCGGACTGCAGAAATCAAGTGTAGATTTCCTCCACCGATGCGTACACGAACGGCTCTCGGACCGAAACCCGTGCTAGCGACTCGGATGACAAGAAGAGAGGGAGAGAGGGGCTGCTCACTTGGAGAATTATGGCTGTCCCTTTTTCTTTCCAAAAGAAAAATCTATCTATGCAAAGATAGAACCAACTTTCTCAAGTGTGCACCCAATTTCTTTCCAAAAGAAAATAATGCATAAAAGTGGGCAAATTTTTCTTCAAAAGAAAAATTCTCATGGCCAAAAATCAATGAGAATGGCTGCTGATTTTTTTTCTTTTGCATCAACCTTCTTACCAAGAAAAAAAAATCTCCAATGCCACCTAGCATGCAAAGTCCAACTTTGCTACTAACTTAGTCAAACCATGACTCACTCCATCACCATTGGACAAATATAAAGACTCATCATTTCTTCATTAAATGAAAAACATGACTCACCATCTTATTTTTGTCCAAGAATGAGTCACCATTCTCATCTATTCTCCACCCATGAATTTCGGCCAAATAAATCCCACTTCATGTGGGAATTTTCATTTTATGTCTTAAGCCCAATTTGACTTCCTTTGATTTAATTAATTTCAAATGCAATTCCAATTTAACATGTATGTATATATATTATGCTATATAATACATTACATACATTTAAATTAGAATTCATTTGATCTCTTAATTTAATCGATGGATTAAATTAGACATACATAAAATGAAATACATGTAAACCTATACATGTAATAATATTTCCACCTAAGAAATAATCTCATAAATTCATTCATTGAATTAATTAAGAGAATGGCCAAAATAAATATTAATTATATTATTTTGATCAATCCAATTGACCTATATAATATAATTAATGGATCTCTCTCTCTTCCACGTGTATACTCCAAGTACACACTTAATCCGACTAGTTAAAGTCCAGACGTTCAATGTGTATGATCCAATGGGCCCGTCTTTATGTTGGCAGTGGGCCAAGGCCCACAGACTGCAGGCGGGCTCTAGCAAGCCACTGCAGCCCCCAATTAAGACGGAGTAAGCAGTCTAACTGAAAACGTAACCCTATAGTTTGAACTTGTAAATCCCATGTCGCTGATATCGGT
The DNA here is from genome assembly GCA_039660915.1 of Euphorbia tirucalli. Lineage (NCBI taxonomy): Eukaryota > Viridiplantae > Streptophyta > Magnoliopsida > Malpighiales > Euphorbiaceae > Euphorbia > Euphorbia tirucalli. Next base: position 18,253,477 of record CM077634.1, on the reverse strand, counting down.
GTCCAACACAGAGGCATGGAAGTATCACCCTCTTTGTGTCTGGACCTTTACTTGATACCGAATGAACTGATGCTCACAAACAAGATCTAATCTTATTTGGGTGCGGCCGCACACTTATCAGTAACATTCTTCAAGAGGCCGATGATATCGTCTCAGTGAATCACTGAGTGACATTCCCTTCTGCATATCCATAGTGCTGCCATGCTCACTGACACACCCGAATGTACCCGTACTTGGCACCCTTTTACAGGCCCGTTGGGCGTACACCAAAGTGTGCCACTTCACATGCAACACCATCATATGGTCCGGATGAAGGACTTATACAAGTACTACGCGAGAATCATTTGTGATACTATACCATGTAGATTCCCGTTAAGTGGATCAATCTAGTACCATGCCCTTTTTGCATGTACCCATTAACCTGGTTGACATTCCATGTTCTATGACCGGTAAGACACCGCCATACAACCAGGCTAATGATAGTCTTTAGTTCCATTCATTCCCATGATTGGAATAGACTACGGATGACTTTATGGCCATATCGTTTTCCCTATCCACGGTCTTACTGCCAAGTGCCTCACACTAGACAACATGGATATGGATATGTCCATTGGATACTCTATTTAAAATATAGCACAAGACATATAATAAATAGATTAATGCCTTTATTTCCTTGACACAAATTGTATAATACATAAAGTTTACATTAATGTACAAATGTATTATACAAACACAAGGACCAATGCCTCGGGACTAGGGCATTTCCAACAATCTCCCACTTGCACTAGTACCTACTAGGCATGTGTCTAATCCCTATAGATCTAGTATAACCTTCCTGCATAGGCGTAGCCAAGCATGTTGGTCAAAAGATCTACGACATTGTCTTTGGTGTCCACTCTTTGTAATGAGATGTCACCCCCTCGGTGATTTCTCGCAATAGGTGAAACTCCCTGAGTTCGTGCTTCGTGTATATGTGTGACCGAGGCACATAGCTTGTGCAACAGCCCCGCGTTGTCATAGAAGATATCAACTGGTTACTAGATAGTTGACACTACCCCCAGTTGCATGATAAACTTCATTATCCACACAGCTTCCCTAGCTGCTTCACACGTTGCAATGTACTCAGTTCCTGTGATAGAAACCGCGATGGTCTATTACTTGGAGCCTCTCCAACAATAGCACCACCATTTAGCATGAACACATACCTATACTGCGAATTATATTCATCCTGGTCGGTCTAGAAGCTTGCATCAGTGTACCTAGTAACTGACTGCTCTTCCTAACCTTCATGCACTAAGAAGCTATCCTTAGTCCGGTTAAGGTACTTCAGGATTGCTTTGACAGCCTACCTGTGATCCATTCAGGATCCGGCTCATCATACTTAGTGCAAAGCCGACATCAGGTCTTGTACATAGCATGGAGTACATGATTGATCCTATAGCCGAAGCATATAGAACCAATTCATGTTCTCCCTATCCTGCCTTGTCTTAAGATAGTACTTCTTGCTAAGTTTCAGCTCATAACCCATTGGCAAGAAACCTTTCTTAGCCTGGTCCATGCTGAATCTTTTCAGAACTATGTTTATGTACTTGGCCTGACTTAGGCCTAGAAGCCGATTGGATCTAACCCTATAGATCCTGATCCCTAGGATCATCTCAGCTTCGCCTAAGTCCTTCATTGCAAAGCACTTACACAACCATTGCATTACCCTTGCAGTGTTGGTATGTCACTTCCAATCAGAAGGATGCCATCCATTTGTAATACCAGGAGAATTACTATGCTCCCACTAAACCTCTTATACACACCCTTAAAGGTATTGTCGGCCTATAGCTTATAGCACCACTTGCAACCTATTACCTTCGCACCTGGAGGTGAATCAACTAGGTTCCAAACCTGATTATCGTACATAGATTGCAAATCCACCACCATGGCAGACAGTGGGCTAGCTATAGCCTACTAGTAGGTTTTGAGCTCCTCTTCGTCTAAGACAAAAGGAGTGTAATCATTAGAAACAAAACCGATGTTTCTCATGTTCCTGATGATCCCTACCAGACCTTTAGGTCCTTGTGTGACCTGGGCTGGTGCTTCCCCTTTTGGAAGCTTCACCCTGGTCTCCGAGTTATCCTTTTCAGGAGTTTCTAAGCTTTGAACTTCCCTGAGTTCAACATCGCTCCCACTGTCTTTCTTGGAAAGAAACCCCTTTTCAAGAAGGACCCCCTTTCGCGCCATGAACACCTTGTCATCCGAGTCGCTAGCATGGGTTTCGGTCCAAGAGCCGTTCGTGTACGCATCGGTGGAGGAAATCTACACTTGATTTCTGCAGTCCGCATCCGTCTCTTAGAGAGACTTTGTGGTAAGTTTTTGAAACTCTCCTTTTATGCTTTAAGTTTTTGATTTCCACATCTTAAGCTCCTGGGCCGGATTCGAGGAAATCGACGCGTATTTCCGCTTTTATCGGTCGGTTTCCCGTGACGAATCCCAACAGTGGTATCAGAGCGGGCTTTTGATCCGTGGAAATCTTTAACTTGGCGGATCCCGTTTTTTAAAATTGGAGATTTTTGTGGATGGGATTCTTTTGGTTTCGGGTTTGTGATTTTGCCCGTTGAATTTTGCAAATGGAAAATCATGTTGCATATGGTGTATGCTAGGTTTTATTTTCTATTTGTGATTTTCTTGCTTATGGATTTTTATTTTGCATATTTGTTTTATGCTATATTTAATTTTCCATTGTTGAAATTTTATTTCTTGGTGATTTAATTTCATGTTGTTTTTATTTATTCGGAAAAATCACGGACCGTTTCGGGTCGGAACGGGGGCAGCAGCCGCTGCCTGCGGCGCTGGGCGCCACAGGCAGCTGGGCTGCTGCTGGCCTGCTGCACGCCAGCAGCGCTGCGGCTGCCCCGCGCGGCGGGCCTTGCCCGAATTTGGATTTCACGGGATTGGTTTTGGGTCGGGCCGGGTTTTAAAAATTTTAATTGGTTTTAAAATTTGCGTGTTTAAATTTTGGTAATTTTTATGCGCGTGTTTTATGAATGGAATTAATTTTTCGTTCATGCGATATTTATTTTGGAAATAAATACGGTTAATTGAAATTGGTTCGGGTTTTCTTGGCACGATTATCCGGACGGCTAATTTTGGAAATTCATGGTTTCCCAATTGGATTGGGAGCAATTTTGCCTGGGATGGAGGCCCAAAGCCCGCATGGGTTTAGAACCATGATCGGCCAAAATTTGGCGATTTCAAAATAATGACTATGGACATATATGAAATGGGATTAATTCATGTATTTAACATGTTTATAAATTGTATGTACTGGTTTACATGGATGAATGATTAAATGCATGAATGGATGTCATGGGCCTTATTTATTTGGGTTGTAATATTCTTTTGGTAAATACGGCCTACACGCCGTTTTCTTTTTATGTAATTTTATTTTATGTGTTTATTATGGAATTATGTAAAGAAGAAGCCGATTGGATTGGCGTGCTAGAAGGATGAGGATGCGGCCCACCTGATGTCGTTCTAGTATAGGTTTACTAGAATTATATTAGGATGTAAATTTTGGCCCATAGCATTTCATTTTTATTTAATTATGCTTTATTTATTTACATGTGGGAATGCATGTACACACCCTATTTCATGCATCTAAGCCGTTATTAATTGAATCTAATAACCAAAAGGTAATTACTAAGTCTCTTAAAAGTGCTTCCCTCATTCATAACCTACTCAAAGTGGGGATAGGCCAGCTGTAGACCAACCCTCGTTGGATGCACTGGAGTATCGTCATTTTGTATTGGGTTGGAGTATTGGTTACTCTAACACTTGGATGGAGGTTTTGACTTAGCGTGGGTAGTAGGACGTTCTTGGCCCTAAGCATAGATGGGTAAGTGCCAACAGACTCATCAAACCGAGAGTCCCTAGGTTGGGATTGGACGGCGTTCCTACCTAAAAATTGGGGTATAGTTGTTCCAGGCCCTCGTCTGGCTATATCTTGATATAATATGGATCTCGGCCCATGAGCCCAACAACTCGAGTTAGTTAATAACACGATTCATTATTAATTATAATATGGGAAGAACAAGTTAAGTCCTTTATTAACACTCGTAATTTTTCTGTGTATGTAGAAACCAATGGCTACGAATGATACTTTATCACTGCGATCTTTCTTGGAATGGGACAAGCTTTCTGGCCCTAACTTTTGGGACTGGTCTATGAACTTAAGGAAAGTTCTAAGACAAGAGTCTAAAGAGTATGTGCTCGAAAAGCCTGTACCGGTTGTGCCAACGGGAAGTAATCCACCGGCTGCCCAGCTGGAGGAATACTTGGCACATGTAAAAGATAACCGGGATGTGACATGCCTAATGTTGGCTAGTATGGTTCCTGAATTGCAAAAGCAGTTCCTGGATCATCAGGCCTTTGCTATAATGACAACTCTTAATGAGATGTTTTATGAGCAAACTTATCAAGAAAGGTACCTGATCCACAAGGCATTCCGCAGCTGTAAGATGGGAGCCGGAACATCTGTGAGTGCACACGTGCTCAAGATGAAGGGCTTTGGATAATTTAGCCCGTCTCGGAACTCCTATCTCACGGGGGCTGGCGGTTAGCATGATCCTGGATTCTTTACCGGATTCTTATGATCAATTCATCCTAAACTTTTACAAGCAAGGGATGGACCGTACTGTTAGTGAGCTGCATTGGATGCTTGAGCTCGCTGAACTGTCGATCAAGAAGAATCCGCCGGTACTTGAGGTAAACAAGGGGAAACCTCCTTTTTCTAAAGGCAAGGAAAAGGCCAGGCCAAGGCCAAGGCTAAAAAGGCTAAAGCCCAGCCCAAGGCCCGTTCCAAGGATGTCTGCTTCGGTTGTAAGCAGGCTGGACATTGGAAAAGATCGTGTCCCAAGCTTTTGGGAGAGAAAAGGAAGACGCAGGGCGTGTCTTCATCAGGTATATATGTCATAGACATTAACCTCTGTTTCAACATCTTATGTATTGGATACTAGATGTGGTTCTCACATTTGTTGTAATGTGCAGGGGCTTAAAAACAGGAGATCACTGGGATCGGGACAAGTGGACTTGCAGGTCAGAAATGGAGCAAGGGTTGCTGCCATAGAGATCAGCATGACCAGCTTATGATGCCTAGTAGATTAGTTTTGTTACTGAAACTATGTTATTTTGTACCTGTTTTGTACAGGAATATTATTTCTGTTTCAGTTTTTGGATATTTCTGGATGTACATTTACTATTGGTAATAGTAAAAAGGGTTTATCTAGAAAAGAATTATTTTATGGAGTAGCTCTTTCCAACAGGTCTTACTGATTCTTTTGTGGGTTAAAATTAATTACCATGGGTTAATATTTAATTTCAATTCAATTTTAATTTTATGCACATGTGATTATATTAAACCATATAATATAACACACTACACTTAAATTAAAATTAATTGGCTGAATTAAATTCACATAATTAATTAATTTAGACCTAACTTAGAAGAAATATATATAAATCAATATATGTAAAGTATTTCCGCCGGCAAATAAACTAATGAATGAATTAATTTAATTAATTCATAGAAACCCAATTAAATTAATTATATTATTCTGATCAATCCAATTAATCTATAATTTAATCAATTAATAATTCATCTCTTCAGTCAGTATACTCTAAGTATACAGTTGATCCTTTAAGTTCAAGCTCAGACGTTCAATGTGTACAATCCTGTGGGCCCATCTTTATGTTGGCAGTGGGCCTGTGGCCCACAAACTGCAAGCGGGCTCTAGCAAGCCACTACAGCCCCCAATTAAGACGGAGATAGCAGTCCAACAGAAATCAAAACCCTATAGTTTAAACTCGAGTATCCCATGTCGTTCCAATACAGAGGCATCGATTGATCACACTGTTGGGATTTTTCACCGAAAATCACCCGATAAAAGCGAAAGAACGCGGTGATTTCCTCATATCCGTGCCGAGGAGCAATTGATGTGAAAATTTTAAAACTTAAAATCAAATAGAAAAGAATAGATTTCTCACTAGAGATATCTCTTCTAGAGATGGCTGCAGAAACCAAAATTGATTCCCTCCGCGTTGATGTACACGAACGGCTATCGAACCCGTTCTAGTGATGAGATCGAACGAGAGAGAGAGGGAGGAGCCTGTAATTTTCGGCTCTCTTACTTGTGTGTTGGCCCAATTCCACCCTAGATCTTTAACCTAGGGGGCCTAAATTCCCATAGCGAATTTTAGGCCCAATTCAGTTTTAATTTCATGTGGGCATTTACCACTTTAAGCCCGCATCCAATTTTAATTCTTATGGTCCGATTTAATTTCAAATTCAATTTCTATTTAATACATATGCTGTCATATTATACCACATAATATATTGCATATATTTAAATTGAAATTGATTTGACCAATTAATTTAACCAAGGAATTAAATTGGACTCTTTATGAAATTAAATATATGTAAACCTATACATGTAAAATATTTCATGTAAAATATTTCCACCTAGGAAATAATCTCATAAATTAATTCTTTGAATTAATTATGAGAAGGCCAATACAAATATTAATTTTATTATTTTGATCAATCCAATTGATTCTTATAATATAATTAATATAATCCTCTCTCTCTTGTGTGTATACTCTAAGTATACAGGTGATCCCTTAAGTCCATATTCAGAAGTTCAATGTGTACGATCCTGTAGGCCCATCTTTATGTTGGCAGTGGGCCTATGGCCCATAGACTGTAGGCAGGCTCTAGCAAGCCACTGCAGCCCCCAATTAAGATGGAGATGGCAGTCCAACTGAAATCATAACCCTGTAGTTTAAACTTGTATATCACATGTCATTGATATCGGTGTCCAACACAGAGGCATGGATTGTTCACCCTCTTTTGTGTCTGGACATTTACTTGATCCCGAATGTACTGATGCTCACAAACAAGTTCCAACTTGTTTGGGTGTAGCCACACTCTTATTAGTCATATTCATCAAGAGGCTAATGATATCTTTTTAGTGGACTACTGAGTGACATATCCCTTCTGCATGTCCATAGCACTACCATGCTCAGTGACATACCCGAATGTACCTATACTTGGCACCCTTTTATAAGCCCTTGAGGCATACACCAAAGTATGCGACTTCGCATGTAGTACCATCATATGGTCAGGTCAAAGGATCCATACAAGTACTACACGAGAATCACTAGTGATGCTTTACCATGTGGATTTCTCGTTTAGTGGATCTATCCAGTACCATGCCCCTTTTGCATGTACCCATTAACTTGGTTGACATCCCATGTCAAATGGTCGGTAAGACACCGCCATACAACCAGGTTAATGATAGTCTCTGGTTTCATTCATTCCCATGATTGAAATGGACTACGGATCTCTTTATTGTCATATCGTTTTCCCTATCCATGGTTTTACTACCAAGTGCATGACACTTGCCAACATGGATATGGATATGTCCATTGGATACTCCATTTAAAATATAGCATAAGATATATAATAAACAAATTAATGCCTTTATTTAATGACACTAAATATGTATAATACATAAATCCAATAAATGTATAATACAAATATAAGGTCCAATGCCTCGGGACTAAGGCATATCCAACAATCTCCCACTTGCACTAGTTTAACTAGGCATGGGCCTAATCCCTATAGATCTAGTATGACCCTCGTGCTTGGGCTGAGCCAACACCTTGGTCAAAAGATCTGTGACATTATCCTCGGTGTCTACTGTATGCAATGAAATGTCACCCCTCTCGGTGATTTCTCATATGAGGTGAAACTTCCTGAGCACGTGCTTTGTGTTCTTATGTGACCGGGGCTCATCTTGTGCAACATCCCCATTGTTGTCACAGAAGATATTAACTGGGTCCTGGATAGTGGGTACTACTCCCAACTTAGTGATAAACTTCCTTATCCACACAGCTTCCTTAGTTGCATCATATGCTGCAATGTACTCAGCTTCTGTTGCAGAGTCCACGATGGTCGGTTGCTTTGAGCTCCTCCAGCTTATAGCACCACCATTTAGCAAAAACATGTACCCAGACTGTGACTGGTACTCATCCAGGTCTGTTTGGAAGCTTGCATCAGTATACCCAGTAACTGATAACTCTTCCTAACCTCCATACACTAAAAAGCTATCCTTAGTCCAGTTAAGGTACTTGAGGATTGCTTTGACAGCCTTCCAGTGATCCTCCTTGGGATCCTACTGGTACCGGCTCATCATACTTAGTGTACAGATGACATCAAGTCTCGTACATAGCATGGAGTACATGATTGATCCTATAGCCGAGGCATATGGGACCAACTTCATGTTCTCCCTATCCTCCCTTGTCTTAGGATAGTTCTTCTTACCAAGTTTCAGCCCATGGCTCATCGGCAAGAAACCTTTCTTGGCCCGATCCATGATGAATCCCTTCAGAACTTTGTCTATGTACGTGGCCTCACTTAGGCCTAGAAGTCGATTGGATCTATCCCTGTAGATCCAGATCCCTAGGATCGTCTCAGCTTCACCTAAGTCCTTCATTGCAAAGCACTTACATAACCCTGCTTTACCCCTTATAGTGTTGGTATGTCACTTCAAATAAGAAGGATATCATCCACATATAATACCAGGAATGTGCCAATGCTCCCACTAATCCTCTTATACACACAAGGCTCATCTTGATTCTGTATGAAACCATATTCCTTTATAGCTTCATTGAATCTAAGATTCCAACTTTGGGATGCTTGCTTCAGTCCATAAATAGACCTTGAAGTTTGCATACCCTTCCAGGATACTCTGGATCAATAAAACCCTCAGGTTGTGTTATGTACACATCCTCGAGTAACTTTCCATTAAGAAAAGCGATTTTAACATCCATATGCCAGACCTCATAGTCGTACCATGTGACTATGGCTAGCAAGAGCCTAATGGATTTGAGCACAGCGACCGGTGAGAAGGTTTCATCTTAGTCTATTCCATGGACTTACCTGAAACCTTTTGCATCCAAATGCCCCTTGAAGGTGTTATCAGCTTTTAGCTTGTAGCACCACTTGCAACCTATTACCTTAGCACCCGGAGGTGGATCAACTAGGTTCCAAACCTAATTATCGTACAAAGATTGCATCTCTGCCTCCATGGCTTTACGCCAATTTACAGACTGTGGGCTAGCCATAGCCTCCTGGTAGGTTTTGGGTTCTTCCTCATCAAAGACGAGAAGAGTGTGATCATTGGTGATGAGAAAACCATATCTCTTAGGTTCCCGACGATCCCTACCAGACCTTCTAGGTCCTTGTGTGACCTGGGTCGGTGCTTCCTCCTCTGGAAGCTCCACCCTGGTCTTTGAGTTATCCTCTTTGGGAGCTTGTGAGCTTTAAACTTCCCTGAGTTCAACATTGCTCCCATTGTCTTTCTTGGCAATGAAATCCTTTTCTAGAAAGATCCCCTTCCTTGCCACGAACACCTTGTTCTCGGAGGGGGTTGTAGAAGTAATACCCTTTGGTTTCCCTAGGGTAGCCCACAAATAGGCAATTGTTGGTTTTGGGCTCTAGCTTGCCCCCAGTCAATCTCTTGACATGTGCATCGCATCCCCAAATCTGCAAAAAATACACATTGGGCTCGCTGCCCATCCACATCTCATATGGGGTCTTTTCCACTGCCTCGGAGTATTATTTAAAATTAAAGTGGCTGTCTTTAGGGCGTATCCCCAGAAGCTTATTAGGAGAGAGGCATGACTCATCATAAAGCGGACCATGTCTAACAGGGTCCTATTCTTTCGTTCAGACACCCCATTCCATTGTGGTGTTCCTGGAGGAGTGAGCTGTGGAACTATTCCATGCTCTCTCAAATATGAGTCAAACTCTAGGCTCATATACTCCCCTCCTCGGTCTGACCGAAGGGCTTTGATATTTCTACCTAGCTGGTTCTGTACTTCGTTCCTAAATTCCTTGAACATATCAAGGGTTTTAGACTTATGTTTCATTAGATAGACATAGCCATATCTGCTGAAATCGTACATGAACGTGATGAAGTATAGATGTCCGCCTCTGGTCGCTGCGCTCATAGGCCCACATAAGTCTGAATGTATTAGGTCCAATAAGCCAGTAGCCCTTTCAGCTTTCTTGCTAAAAGGCGCTTTAGTCATTTTCCTCGTAAACATGATTCGCATACATCAAGTGACTCCAAGTCAAATGAGCCTAGGATTCCAGCTTTGTGGAGCTTAGCTATGCGCTTCTCGTTTATGTGGCCTAAACAACAATGCCAAAGGTGGACAGGATTAAATTCATTAGGCTTAACCTTTTAGTGTTTATGTTATAAACTGGTTTCATTTAAATCCAGGATATATAGGCCATTATCTAATAGAGCTTCTCCATAAAATAATCCCTCTCTAGATAAACCATTTCTACCATTAGAAATAGTAAAATTAAATCCAGAAATATCCAATACTGAAACATAAATAATATTCTTGCACATGGCAGGTACAAAATAACAATGTTCCAATATCAAAACCAATCCACTAGGCATCATAAGGTGATATTCGCCAATCTCTATGGCAGCAACCCTTGCTCCATTACCAACCCACAAGTCCACCTCCCCGGATCCCAGTGACCTCCTGTTCTTAAGTCCCTGCACATTACAATAAATGTGAGAACCACATCCAGTATCCAATACCCAGGATGTTGAAACAGTGAGGTTAATGTCTATGACATAAATACCTGATGAAGATGCAACCTGGGTCTTCCTCTGCTCTCCCAATAGTTTGGGACACGATCTCCTCCAATGCCCCGCCTACTTGCACCCAAAGCAGACGTCCTCGGGACTGGCCTTAAGCTGGAGCTTGGGCTGGGCCTTAGGCTTCTTGGCCTTGGCCTTAGCCTTTTCCTTGGTTTTGCCCTTTGCAAGAGGAGGGTTCCCCTTGTTTACCAGCAGCACCAGTGGAGTCTTCTTGATTGACTGTTCAGTAAGCTTAAGCATCCCATGCAGCTCACTAACAATACGGTTCATCCCTTGCATATTATAGTTCAGGATGAACTAATCATAAGAATCCGGTAAGGAGGCAAGGATTGTGTCTACCGCCAGCTCCTGTGAGATAGGCGATCCGAGATGGGCTAAAGTATCCAGATAACCCTTCATCTTGAGCATGTGTACGCTCACAGATGTCCCAGCCCCCATCTTACAGGAGTGGAATGCCTTATTGGTCAGGTACCTTTCCTGACGAGCTTGCTCTTGAAACACTCATTTAGAGTTGTTATCATAGCATAGGCCTGATGGTCCATGAACTGATTTTGCAGCTCGGGGACCATGCACGCCAACATAAGGCATGTCACATCCCTATTGTCCTTAACATGCACCTCGTATTCCTCTAGCTGGGCAGCTGGTGGATTACGTCCTTGAGGCGTAGCCAGCACAGGCCTTTCCAGCATATACTCCTTCAACTCTTATCTTAAAACTATCCTTAAGTTCCTAGACCAATCTAAGAAGTTAAGACCGGAAAGCTTGTCCCTTTCCATGATAGATCGCAGTGAAAGTGAATTGTTGTTTGCCATTTAAAATTCTACACAGAATAATTTTAAGAGTGTTAATAAAGGACTTTATCTTGTTTCCCATATATAATTAATAGTGAATCAAGTTATTAATTAATCCGAGTTGTTGGGACCAGGGGCTGAGATCCATATTTCATTAAGATATAGCCAGACGAGGGCCTGGAAAAACTATACCCTAATTATTTAGGAAGGAACGTCGTTTAATCCCAACCTAGGGACTCTTAGTTTGATGGGCTTGTTGGCACTTACCCATCTGTGCTTAGGGCTAGGAGAATCCTACTACCCATGCTAAGTCAAAACCTCCATTCAAGTGTTAGAGTAACCTATACCATAACCTAATACAAAATGACGATAATCCAGTGCATCTAGTGAGGGCATGGTCTACAACTGGCCTATCCCCACTTCGAGTCGGTTTTGAATAAGGGAAGCACTTTTAAGCGACTGAGTAATTTCCATTAGGTTATTAGATTCATTTAATAACGGCTTACATGCATAGGCGGGTGAGAATGGGTTTGCATCATACATTCATACATGCAAATAAATATAAAGCATAATTAAATAAGTAAAATGGACTGCTATGGGCCTATATTACAACCTAATATAATTCTAGTAAACCTATACTAGAAAATACATTAGGTGGGCCTCCTTTTCCTTCCTACTCGGCTCGCCTCTCAACTGGGCTCACCTCTCCACTGGGCTTCTTCTTTACAAATTTTACAATAAACAAATAAAATAAAATTACATTAAAAAAGAAAAAGAAAACGGCGCGCAGGCCGTATTTACCCAAAAAGAAAAATTACAACCCAACTTGAATAAGGCGCAATAGCATCCAACCATACATACATTTAATAACACAAAATGCATCCAATACATCAATTTATAAGCATGTTATAATGCATTAAATTAAGCCCATTTCAATTATGTCCAAAGCCAATATTTTGAAATCGCCAATTTTGGCCCATCATGGTTCTAGCCCTTAACGGGCTTTGGGCCTCCAGCCCAGGCAGATAACTGCTCCCACTGGAATTGGGAAACCATAAGTCCATATCAACTGCCCGGGTAATTGTGCCAAAATAACCCGAACCAAGTTCAATTAACCATATTAATTTCCAAATTAATATCACATGAATAAAATTAAAATTTCATCCAAGAAACCATGCGCATTTATATTACAAGATTTAAACAAATGAAATTTTAATACCCATCAAAATTTCAAAACTAGGCCCCAGGCCCGAAACCCGCCAAATCCAAAAAAATGGGCTCGTCCCGCTGCAGCTAGGGCAACCGAGTTGCCCTAGCAGCAGCGGTCTTGCTACTGGACCCAGCCACAGCGGCTACTGCCTATGGTGCCTAACCCCGCAGGCAGCAGCTGCTGCCGCTGTTTCAACCAAGTGTGGCGGCGATTCGGCCGCCGACAGTCCCGTATGCGTGGAAACAGCCCGTGATTTTTGCGGGAAAAAAAACATAACCAAGAAAAATAAATCACCAAGAAATATAATCCAACCAACAGAAAATTAAATAAACATAAACCTATATGCAAATTAATTTTCAATTGAAAAATCCAAGGGGAAAAATTACAAATCCCAATCCAAGAATCCTAAATCAAAATCTCCAATTTCAAAACCAAGGGATTCAATCCAATTTTAACAATTTCCACGGATCAAAAGCCCGCTCCGATACCACTGTTGGGATTTTTCTCTGGAAATTACCAGATAAAAACGGAAGAACACGGTGATTTCCTCAAATCCGTACCCAAGAGCAATTGACGTGAAAATTTTAAAACTTAAAATCAGATAGAAAAGAATAGATTTCTCACCAGAGATATCTCTTCTAGAGATGGCTGCAAACCAAAATTGATTCCCTCTGCGTTCACGTACACGAACGGCTATAGAACACGACCAGTGCTAGCGATGAGATCGAACGAGAGAGAGAGGGAGGAGGCTTTAATTTTTGGCTCCCTTACTTGTGTGTTGGCCAAATTCCTCCTTAAGTTTTTAACCTAGGGGGCCAAAATTCCCATAGGGAATTTTAGGCCCAATTCGGTTTTAATTTCATGCGGGCTTTTACCTCTTTAAGCCCACGTCCAATTTTTGGGTTCCTGCTGATTTGAATTAGCTCATTCTTGTCCATTTGTTAGTTAGTTACTTCTTCTTCTTCTTCTTCTTATGACTTTTCTCCCTTCCAATCTGATCAATGAGGGCTTGGACCTTCCAGTCTTGATCTGAGCTAAAATTTTCAAGATATCATTTAGCAAGCCATTTGTATGTACAATGGAAGTGTTTATGGACCTTGGTGCATGTATGTATAAAATGGCCACTCTTAATTTGCATAGTGGGATTATTTTTGTCCTTTAAATCCTGCCTTGATGCATATAGACTCAAACTGTATTTCTTCTTAACACATATTGCTTCAACAATAGATTTTGTATTCCTCTTGAACTTGGTTTGAAATCTATTATCAATTCCATGGTTTCTACATGTTTCTTTAAGCTGACTTGTACTGCTGAATAACATGCCCATCTCAAATGCAGGGTTTTCTAGATCCCTACCATTGAATTGAGGAAATCTAATATGACCTTCATCATCTAAATCAGACTTAGTGTGCAACTTATCAAAATCTTCATATTTAGACTTGTTTCTGGCACTTGAAAGTTCATTTGTGATTCTAGGCCACTGCTTCTCACCCATTCACCAGTTCCTCTTGGCTTGCCCATTAGTGCTCCTATTTGTGATTACAATTCATTTTGCAACCTATTCACTAGATCGTCATCTCCATCTTCAAGTATGTAATATGGGTCAACAAAATCATCTTCGTTCTCAAGCGTACTTGAAGTTCCAACCTCACCACTTCCAGCCTCTACATTTCCACTATCCATATTCGTTGTTTCTACATTTTCCATGTCAATATCTCCAAAATGGGAATCTCTCCCCTCCTCATTCTTAAGTCCTTCATTTCTATCAGCATTATGTACTCCATCTTGCTCATCATCAACATTTCCAATCTCCATGGGTGCTTCATCTTCTATTTCTTTAGCAGTTAACTCATTTTCTATAAGATGTCGATAAACTTCATTTAAAATAAAATATAACTAAGAACATATGGATCAATACTTTTCATTAAAAGAAAACATAAAAAAATGATATATTACATTCATATGCAATAGCATTAATAAAAAAAAAAGCACTATATAAATAACATTACCTTGATCATTTGCATCATGAACTTCCTCATAGTAACCATCAGCTTGCACTTTAATGCCTGCCATTCCAATAGCTCCAATCTCAGTATATCCATCTGAATTAATATTCCCACCTATAGCAGAATCCTCTTTTAAATCCTTATGAGCATTGTACTCCAAGTACATCAATCTTGTAGAAGCTCTCCTATTCCTTTGCTTACTACTTTTAAGCCTTTCAATATGTTGATCATCCTCATTATCTAATTCTTCTAACACAATGCTACTTTTAGGAGGATCTATCTTTCGTTCAATATCTTCCACAGTCACTTTATATACATATAAATCTATCCTACCATGTTCTACCCTAACACAACACATGTTCATGACATCATTATCATTCTCTAACAGTTTCAAATTATTCCTAAAATAGGGTTCTTCATGTATTTTTCAGTAATACCTAATAGTGCCTTCATACCTTGTCTTCATTAACCTATCATCAATTGAAACTAAAGATAATCTCTCCCAAGCAATTTCTCACCATCATGGTAACCATACTCCCCTAGATGACCATTATAATGAATAACTACAACAAAATAGTCATTTTCAGGATCTGTAAAATAAAATGAGTTAAAATTAAAGTCTTAAACATAGTAAATGCTTGCAATTTATACAAATAAAGAATATATGGTCAACAGCAACAGCGTCAGCAACAAGAATAACTATACTATGGCAACAATGAGTAATGTAACACAGTTTGGTAGTGCAACAAAAGCCATGGTTGAATAGCTTATAAGAAAAAAAAAACAAAGATAATGTTTATGCTCAGCAACTAACTAACAAGTGGACAAGAATGAGCTAATTCAAATCAACAGGAACCCAAAAAAGTCAAAGATTCATCAAAGTGTAAATTTATTTATGATATAATGTCTAATAGTAAAAAATGAATCATCACATTTGGTAACAATTATTTCCATGGGAAAATCAAAATAAAAATCCCTTATATTGTTTCTCACTACTTAATCAAAAAAAATCTTGCACACAATAATAGTAAGGCATTAATTATTGGACCCATAAAAAATAACAGTCAAATAAAATATACTTAACAAAAAAATTATAAAATAATGGACCACTGACATTTTTATACATAAAATAAGAGTAAATAAATAGAAAGCAACTAACATTTCGTGATTGAATATAGTGGTCCACTATATAGATATCGCCAAAATCACACTTTCAGACTAAATTCTCTTTTTTGTCTTGTACTGCAATGGAACAAAAAATGCCTATTAGCACCAAAATCTAAAAGCACTCAGTTATATATATGAATACAGGTTGGGAGAGAGATATGTCATACCTTCGAAAATGCTCTCCTTAACTTTTCAGATAAAAAAGTTCTTTTTTTCCCCAAATTACTTTTCTATTCTTTCACTTAAACAAAAATTTGGTTTTCCCTAATTTCCTTCTCTTAACTTTTCGATACTTTTTTTTTTTTTTTTTTTTTTTGCTTTTCTTCACTTTTCACTCTCCCATTGAATGATTCTCTTCATACAACAAAAAATTGGTTTTCCCCAAATTTCTTCGTTTGATTCTTTTGATAATTATAATTAGGGTTTGTAATTGTTAAGAAAATTGTTTATGATTCAATAGGTGAGATAGAGAAGTGAGAGAAATAAGAGAGATGAGAGACATTAGTGAGAGAGAGGGAAAATCGATAGTGTATTAGTCTTGGAAGTTGAATACAAATAAGGGCAAAATTGGAAGAAGGAAAAAAAATTTAAGAGGAAAAGGATGACGTGGCAGTTTTCACCGGGTTCTGGCATGGTCAACGGTATTTTTTATGGTCAACGGTAATTTTGACTTTTATGTTAGCGGGTTGTAAAGGTGATCTTCTTTTATATCTGATATTCTTTTAAGCCATATAAATTTATTTGATATTCTTTTTTTTCTTCCTTGGGATTCATCCCATTATTACACAATTGAATTTTTCTTTTTTTTTTCTTTTATTCGTTCTTCTCTGCATTAGATCATATAAAATTTTATTATATTGTTTTTATCTTGTTTTGCGTGCTCGAAAAGTTCATGAATTGGTTTGATATTAAGTTTTATGAGGCTGATTCTTGTTTCTTAAGTTAATGCTTTGGAGAATTTGGGTAACTAATCAAGTTTCTAACACAATTACACTTTTATTGTGCGATTATGTTACTGTTTTGCTTCCCTATTAACAATGTTTTAATTATAATCCAGTTTTTACATGGACTTTATTTCGTATTGAATTTTTATTGTATTAATTACTTGTTATTAAAATTTTCAAAAGCCTGCGGAATGTATTTTCGAGTCCATAGTTTTATTTGTGCTTCCCCTAGAATATTGATGATCATGTGTTAGCATCGTGTTAATTAGGACCTCAGTTAATTAATTCGCTTTCTTTAATTTAATTCATAGGAAATTCTGATTTTCCTCCTGCTGATTGGTAGATAAGCTATTGAGATCGTAGGAATAGCATTCCCTAGGATTTCAGGTGAGTGGTAACTATGGTGCACGACACCCTTACTCTGCTTTGTTTGAAATTTCGCTATATATTTGATTTTGATACAATGCTTATAGAAGCAGGCCCTTATAAATTAAATTGCTTGATATCAATTGTTTCTGGAATTTGAAGCTTGGTTTGAGATTATATATTTATATTGTATTCAATTAATTTTTACCATTTGTATTGAGATTCTGGAATTTTTTGTTTTGGGTACTATTAATTGAATTTTATGACATGATGACTTATGAGATATAAAGTATGATTTTGAAACTGGTACAAGTGCTCAGTATACTCCTAATTGTTATTTGGCCTCTCACCGATCTTCATATTAGGATTGCATAACAGTCTTTTTCTGTGTCCTTGTCTGGGTCTGTGTTTGGGTTTGTGTCTGTTGCATTAGAACCATGCATAAGATCGGTGGTGAAGGAAATTATTTGAGATTTGAGATTTGAGATCTAACATTGAGATTGGATATTTGTTATTGGTAGCCGGCTTACCATTTTATTTGGCATTGGTGGTGTGCATTATCACCGTTCTGTTACGTTGTACCATGAAATTGAAAAGTTTGGATTATTTTTAATTGCTTATACTCTTTTATATTCTTTTGGTAAACATTTAATTTGAAATGTTGACTATATTTGCCTATTCTATCAACTTGATTTTCAAGTTATGTTTGATAAATTGCAAATTAGTAATTTTATTTTCAGGAATCTTATTTTATTGAATCTATTCGTTTATTTAATATTTCTTTGTTTTTGACAACTAAAGCAATCAGCCTATCTATGTTATATTTGATATAATAGGCTATTTTGATATATATTTTTTTGGTTTATTAAACTATCAGCCCTTTGCATATTCCCTTTTGTTGTGTACTATAGTCGCTACTCACTAGGATTTCCGTGGTTATTTACTCATTGAGATTCATCTCTTTGAGTTGAAATCCCATACCACTTTAATTACTCTCTTTCAAATGACTAGTTATGTAGCTGGATCGAATTAGTTATGTTTCCTTGGAAGAGTTTAGTTGTTCCTATTGGTTCTATTAATCATGAAATTTATTTTGGCATAGACCTTATTTTAGTTAAACATTTATTGTAATTTTTGATTATCCTTTGTATTGAACTTTTCGGACTCTGCTATCTACTTTAAGGATATTATTTGATTGGTTTTTGGATTGAAGGATATTATTTCTAAAATTCTTTTACATATGTGATTACATTTGAGGCTTTCACAGAATTAGGTAATCCTAGTTCATACGCCAGTCATGAAAGAATTGGGTCTTGACAGAAAAACTCTCTCTAGCAAGTTTTTACTTTTGTCTCTCTAAAACCCACTAATATTCATACAATGTATCTCACATCTCAAAACACCCCCCTCTAATGCCTTTATTTAGGCTATAACAAAACCTAAACTCAAACTAGCCAGGAATTGAATAGCAAAAATAAACTAAAATGATTAAAGAGGAAGTTTTCCTTTTATAAATGGAAAACCGAAGGAGTGGCGGCACTGCTGTCTATAATTTGAACTACTTTAAGTAACAATTAATTTTTGAAAAAAAAATATCCTTTAACCTAAACTCTTTTGTAACTTTTATTTACCTCAAATGCATTTGAGGTAAATAAAAGTTACAAAAGAGTATAGGTTAAAGGATATTTTTTTTTCAAAAATTAATTGTTTCCGAAACTTGTTCGTATATGACTGTAAGTCCTATTGATGTCTTCTAGCATCCAATCTTTAACTCTTTCGTCCGTATTTTAACACAATAGTTTGGCTAGAGATTAATTCTTAACTTCAAACATCTCTAATTAAATTAATTGTCGAGTCATTCTCAACACCGTGTATGATTTGGAAAGCAAGAAATGATATGATCTCTTCAACCATATGCTTTAGACCATGAAAAATATTAGTATCAAAGATATCTAGTAGCTTGATGGATGGAATAGTTGAAAGCTTAAAGATTCATTAGTCAACCCCCTAATTAATCAAGTAAATTTGCGAAATTCTAACAGTCAATCGGTCTAAACCTCCTTATGGTTGGGTGAAAATTAGTGTTCATAATGGAGGCAACACATACCTGTTAGCTAGAAATCACCATGGCAACTTTATGATAGCTTTTGTAGCTTGGTACAAAGGCATAAACTCAACTCTTACAGTCGATACCTTAACTATGATTAATTACTTTGCTCAATTGTGATTAAAGACGTTTTATGTCTCAAAGGATATTGTCTCTTATGCTTTGTACATGTTGATCAAGACTGTAACTAGGCTACACAATGTTAGATACAACAAAATAAATAATTATATATATTATCCTTCGATTACACAATTGAAATTGAAATCATCAATGATATACAATATATAGCAAAATTGAAAATTATAGAAAATTTAAATACTTTTCAACCTTTAAACCGAGAAGGTGAACATGAATAGTTGTATTGAGACTTGAACAAGCAATCTCCTTAAGACAAATTTTAACATGGTTAGGAAGAATTGTCTTTGAAAATACAACAACACTTAAAAGCAAACTCGACGGCGTGCAAAATGCAATCACCAAAATAGAATTGGACCAGCCTTGAAAGAAAACAGAGAGGCATACAGAGAAGGGAAAGAGATGAAGAAAGCCCCAAATATTTTTTGGTAAAAAACTTCTCTAGAAAAGGAAGTCTAAAATGGACTTATAAGCTCTAGAGAGATATTGAAAACTGCCAATATTACTGGGTGGAAACAAGAGTAGGCTAACTCATTTCGGTTCGGCATTCGCATCTCTCACACAAGAGAGACTATTCTAGATGATAAATCTTACCACCCTTATAAAATGTCTTTCTATATGAGATCTTCCACCATCTCACATATTTTTCTAAGTATCCGACAAAATCTTTGCACAAGTCTTACTTTTAATGTCAATTTCTCATTATTTATTCATCCATTTTGGGGGTGTTATATATCGTTAAAAAGTTCTTATTGCGTAGAATACGATGATATAATTCACTATGAAGTAATCAAAGCCCAAATTGATAAATAATTACAATCTATTTTGTAAATTTTTCAAGACCCGTAATGTAAGGGGAAAAAAGTCACATTTCAAACATGTTACATCTTTTACAAGCCAAAACAATGGGCACTGAATAAAAAAATAAAAAAAAAATCTAAAATGATAAGATGTTTAGTAAAGTTTTTCAAAACTTGTATAATGAACTAAAGAAGAACGAATTCATATCATTAGTCACATAAAGAAATATAATAATTGGATAAAAGAGTATTATTGCAAACTTTACATTCTTCTCAACTTTGATTATAAGAAGGCGTATTAAATATCACACTGGCTAATTGGAAATTTAGAATTCTCTCTTTTGAATTACACTACAAGAAATATTAAATTTGGTATCAAAATAAATTTTACATTTACTGTTAAAAAACTCATTTAGCAACAATAACAAAAGTTGTTGCAAGAAAATTATACAGTTACAATTTTACCGCAACAACATACAACAATGTTTAAATTATTGTTTAAAGTTATGACAATAAATTTTATATTTTTAGCTGCAAATTTTTGCTGTCAAATTTTTGATCTCTTGTAGTCATACATGCTTTTTTAGTAGATTTCGGAGTAAAATTAAACTCAATGATCAATTGATGGATCTTAATTTTTTCTTTTTACCAAATAGAATAAATTACGCCAATTATCCAAACAAAGAAATATTAAACAAAAACTGTGGTTCAATTTGTAAAAAAAAAAAAAAAAAAAAAAAAAAAAAAAAAATTGTTTATCTAACTCTGACGTACAATCAAACTATAAGTCCCAAAATAGTTACTTGTTAAACTTACTGAATATTAATTTTGTTTCTTTAGATAAGAAATACTATTACTTTATTATCCTCGGTTTTAACCTTAATAGAATTTACTGTTCAATCATTTTACTTGCCTCAGAATTTACTGAACTGTAACAAATGATAATAACTTCACATATATGATGTAAATCAATATAATAATAATAATAATAATATTATTATTATTATTATTATTAGCCTCAAGATTTTATTGTTGAATATATTGTTGTTATTTTTGTATTATTTGCTGTATCATATTATATTAAATAAAACTAATGTACTGTAATTATAAGCAAAAGAATAAAGAAAATTCAGGTTCAACTCAGGTACGTGTCATATGATCACTAAATAAACATAAAGTCTGAATATTAATTAATTAAAGATTAATATTGTACGTCAGTAGTAGTCTGTATTTTATTCCTTCTTAAAAAAAAAAAAAAAAAGTCTTTGTTGCCATAATAACGATTATCAATAATAGAAAGATTTTTAAATACTAAAACACATTATTAATTCTTTCTTGAAATTTAATATGAGTAAGAATATTATAAACATAAATTTGTATGGTGGTCGTACACATACATTTAACAAGAGCAAAGCATATATGGTATATTTTTTAAAAAAACATAATCTTGTTCACAAATTTAAGCTTGATATATAACAGGCCCACTGAACTTTAAAATGACCAATTACCTTAAATTTGTTTAAAATAATTCATTAGCTTCTAAACTTGTTTAAAATAATAGATATCCCCTTAAAACTTTTCAGCACCTCATAATTGTTCAACACATAATTTCTTTGCATGTAAGATTTAAGGGGTTTAATTGGTCACATCAAAAAAGTTGAGGGATGAATATGTTCTTTTCAAAGTTGGAGAGTTCCTTAGTCATTTGTGCACACAGAATAATCCAACGAAATTTTATTCATAATTAGCAAAATGCATCTTGAGACCTCATAAACTCTTGCACTGTATTTGGAACCACACATTTAGATGGAATTCATTTCGATTCATTTCTATTTTATCAAATTTCATGTTTGAAAATAAAATAATTTGAGAGAATTCAATTATATCATATTTTAAACAAATTTCAGGTTTCGTTTGTTTTTCAATTTTTTATCCATGGAATATATTTTAATAGAAACTTGAATAGTTTCATTTGTTTGGTATGTAATATATAAATTTATAAAATAAATATATAGTGATATAATCATTTATATATGCTAAAAGTGGATACTCAAAATTCAAAATCCATGTGTCATTTTCTCCTAATTTTTAATTATTATTTTAATTATAATAATTAAAGGAAGGAGTGTCAAAAGGTCCACAAAAGTAGATACTCAGTCCTTATATGTTTCATCTCTTTCTATTATCCTTTATTTTGCTTTTCTTCAAACCCCTCCTCATTCAAAATTACATTTCTCCAGTATTCTTTTTACTCATTCGTGAAGCGAGAATAGTAAGAAACCACTTTTTTCCTCTTATTTTTCGATTTGTACTGTTTCTCAAGGGATTTAATTTTGCTTTCGTCTTTTGTTTTTTGGTTGGTTGCAGATCCTTTAGCTATCCATTTTGAAGTGTTTCTCATGGTTCTCTCCATTTTTTCTTGGTTTCTCACATATGGATTTAGAAGAGGTAAGACCATTTCCAATTTATGCAATCAAGATTCAAACTAATTATATTTCTGATTTTCATATTTTGGGCTTTATAGGTATAATTCTAAGCTTAGGCACCGGCGTTGTCGCGCCGAGCATAGATTTTGAGGATGTAAGTTTTATTTTATCAAATGTGTGTATCCTTTTTGTATTATTAGAATTTTTCGGAATGTAATTCATTTTTTCTCTATATGGCCAGTGAAAATTTATTTATCTGTTACCATATTCAAACTGCTATGGTAATCATGTCATGTTTTTCCAATGTATCATTTTCTTATTTGTGGAGGTCATTAACGAACGTAGTTTGCAATTTCAAGGTCATACAAATGATTTGCTATGTTAAATAATAATTTCATAAAGCTTTTCACAATTTTCTATATGTGCTTGGACATAAAATTCAATTTGTTATTCCATATGGGGAAAAATGTATTCTTATTTACTTTTGATAGTTAGTGATTGGATTTGCATAATATTCAATGGTTTCAAATTTATTTATAGTATTCCTTTATGAGGAAAAGAGCTAATAATAAATTATATAAGTTCTTTTCCACATCCATTGTGTCTTCCTCTTTTTTTCATGTTATTGTCTATAGCTGGAGTTTTAGAAAAGCGAACTCGAGATCTTGATTCTACAATAAGACCTTCCCAAATATATTTTTCGTTTCTTGCAATTTTTTTTCTTTTCTTTATTTTTGCATGTGCCTGATTGTTTTCGAAAGGAATCAATGAACGCAAAATTTGAAGCTACCTCAATATACATATGTTTTCTAAAAGCATTTGAAAGCTTAATGATTCAAGGATTATCTATGGTTGATTTATTCAAGTTTCTACATATATGGCCACCTAAACTGCTGTCAAGGACGTGTCATCTCATGAGTTTGTTAAAGCTTATTTGCTAATGTTGTAGTTCAACGTTGCAATTGTTTTGATTATCATTTTTATTTTCATGGGTTTTTTAGTAATTTATTTCACGATTTGTTGTTAAGCAATAGAGGTTTTGATGTATAACAAATTATTACAAATGAGTAATTAGGTTAGAAATGAATATGTGATCTTAGTCTGTTGGTTATTGGCTATTGGCAATCGACATAATATTAGTGCTAACTTTTCATATTGAACTTATGCATGCTTAACTAACAAGGGCCAACGAATGATCATATTCACATGCTAAATAGTTAAAGATCTTAGTTATATTCTACATAGTAAAGTTGTTGAAATGCCAGAACTTAGGACATATATTTGGCAAAAAAAAAGTATCTTCATTTTAACGAGTTAGTGGTAATCTCGGAGATTGGTTTGAGAAATATTTCCGTGCCTTAAAATGTTGAAAGATTACATGACATGAAAACACATTGACTCTATCCTATGTAGCATTCGAGTGTTCTATTTTCATAAGAAAAAAGGAATTTTTAAATTTTTTGCCTTTATTCCTTTGCGTTATCATCGGTTTGTTTCCATAAATTAATTCCAAATTAGGAAAAAAAAATCATTTTACATACATTCATATAAATATATTTATGTATAATCCGCACGTCATGCGCGGGTTTACATCTAGTTATAATAAGTGAATACACAAAATGTATTTTCTTAAAGATTTTTTTTTACTAGGAAATTATTTTCCATTGACTTAATTTTCTTTTAAGACACAAACACACACAAAAAAAAAAGTTTACGGAAAGAATATTTTATGTAAAACAAACATAGCCTTAGTGAGAGAATTAGAAATTATGCCAAAAATGATCTGAGTTTTTCAATTGGGCTGGACCACTAAATATAAGTTTTACTACTCTAATATCTCTCTCCTTTGTTCGCTCCATTAATTGTTCTTATGAACTCATATGAGAAAATTATCAAATCAAATTGAATTATGAGTTGTTTATATGAGCTTATATACAACAATAATAACCAATCAGAAATTAACAAAACTAATCCTGTTGAAACAAAATTTCTCTCGCCAAAACCACTATAGCTCTATCCTCTGCTACTTGTTAATCCTGATGCTTCATATCCCCCCCCCCCCCCCCCCTTAAGATGGACAAGGCCCATCTTGGACAAGGCTGGAAGCGTATAAGCTGAACTGAAAGGTTTGGTAAACAAGTCTGCTAACTGAACAGAAGTATGAACATAGACTAATTTAAGGAACCCTGTTGCAATATTTATCTCTAATCACATGACAGTCAATCTCCATGTGTTTCATCTTCTCATGAGACACAGGATTGTTAGCTATAGCAATTTCAGATTGTGAATCGCAATGCAATTGAATTGGTGTTTGAAAAGAAACCTAGAAATCTTGCAATAAGTAACTAATCCACTTTAACTCACAACTTGTGGTAGCCATACTCCAGTATTCAGATTTTGTAAATGATTGACTCATAGTCGATTGCTTTTTTGTTTTCCAAGAAATGAGAGAAGTACCTAACAAAATGCAATAACCTATGAGTGATTGTCGTGTGTCTCTACAGTTGCCCCAATCCACATCACAATACCCAACAATAGACTAAGATTTGTAGAACTAGAATAAAAAAACCATGTTTGATAGTCCCTTTCAAATACTTGAGTACATGTATTGTTGCCTATAAATGGTGATGACAGGGGTGCTGCATTAATTGACTGAGCTGATTGGTTGCATAAGCAATATCAGGACAAGAAAACCCTAAATAAAGCAACCGACCAATCATCCTTTGAGAAACAGCTGGATCATCCAATTGTTCACCCAGATCTGTAAGAACAAGACCCTGAACCATAGGAGAGGAAACTTCTGATGCATTTGCCAAACCAGCATCATCTAACAAGTCTTTAGTATATTTAGACTGAGTTAACAATATACTAGAAGTTGTTCAACAAAATACTAGAAGTTGTCCTTGTCAACTTTATGCCTAAAACACATTTCACCTCGCCCAAATTCTTTATAGTAAACAAAGAATGTAGATGAGATTTAATCATCATGTGACTGCATAACAAGAATTTCATATATCAATAAGGCAAGAAAAGAACCTTTCTCTCTGTTTTGTAAGATGAATAAACAGTGATCATTCTTAGAACGTACAATACCATAGTCAATAAGATTTGAAGAAATCTCCTTGTGCCATTGTCCACCGGCCTACTTAAGCCCGTATAAAGATTTAACAAGAAGGAACTTTGTCATACCCCAATGGTGCCTTCAAATATATTTCTTTATCTACCATGCCATGTAAATAGGCATTATTAACATTGATTTGATGAATATTCCACCCTTAGTTGCACCCACTGCTAAAAACATTTGAACAGTCATAAGCCTTGCTACTAGACTAAAACTATCATGATAATCAACCCTAAAAACTTGGTTGTACCCTTTGGCAACAAGTCTTGCCTTATATCTTTCAACATCTCCATTACTTTTGTACTTAACTCTATAAACCCACTTTGTGTCGAGTGGTTTTACATGAGCTGGTTGAGGGACAATATCCCATGTGTGGTTGTGTTATAAGGCCTATAACTCCACCTACATTGCATTGACCCATTGTGCATCTTAACTAGATTCTTTGAAATGGGTGGGTTCTTTAATTTATAAGATTTGAGAAAGAAAAGCTTATTGAGAAGGTAACATATGCAGCACAGAAGCACTTTGAACAACAAATTCCTGCATCCACTAAGGTTGCCTAACCTGTCGAGTAGACCGATGAACAATAGGTACAGAATCATTCTTAAATACTACATCAGTATTGACAGAAGAAGAATCAACATAAGAAAAACCAATCCGCTGCTCCTGAAAAGAAAACTAGTCTCTAAAAAATGGACATCTCTACTGAAAATAATCTTTCTGTCCTGTAAATCCAACACCTTTTATCCTTTTTTCCCTGAAACAAATCCTAAAAATATTCCAGGAAAAGCCCTTGGTGAAAATTTATCTTTACTAGGTAAATTGTTTAAGTAAAAACAACCAAATCCAAAAACATAAAATTGATTGTAATCAAGCTGTACCTTATACAAACGTTTATGAGGAGTCTGCCAACCCAACATTCTCACAGGTAAAACATTAATAATTGAGGCTACCATCATCACTGCTTCACCCCAAAACTAAACTGGTAAGTAAGTTTGATGCAAAACTGCCCGAGCTACCTCTAATAAATGTCGATGCTTCCTTTCGACAACCCCATTATGCTAGGGAATAAAACAAATTCTTACAAGTAACATCGATAAATTTTGTACCGTTATCACTTCTAACAGCCTTCACCTTAGTAGCAAACATACATTGAATCATAACAATAAAATTCTCCAAAGCATGACAAACTTGTGCTTTACTATGCAGCAAAATAATCCATGTATATCTAGTGTAATCATCCACTAGAGTGAGAAAATATCTACCTCCAGTAAAAGAAGGAACCTTATAAGGACCCTATAAATCAATATGCAACAATTTAAAATCGAATCGTGTTGTCAATACACTTCTAGTAAAAGGAAATATGTGTTGCTTAGGGTTGTCAACAGGGACATGGGGGCCCGTCCCCGCCAGGGGCCCGCCCGAACGGGGACGGGGATTCCCTGTTTAGAATCCCCGCGGGGCGAGGAAGGGGATGGGATTTACCTCCCCGCACTGCGGAGCCGTCCCCATCCCCGTTTAATCCCCGACGGGGATTTCCGTTAAATCCTCGTTTATTTATTTATTTTATTATTTATTTATATATATACATAAATAATTAAATTTCACAATAATAAAACTAAAACTAGGGATTGCTTTATACCTCTCTTTTACTTTTAAAGTTTCTAACAATTAATCATGTGTTATCAATTTAGAAATCTCTAATTTAATTTCTGTATATTGAACTCTTGTACTATATTTTGAAATAATAATATTAGTAGTTGTAATATTTTAATTAAATATCACTTTCTTATAAGAAATATTAAGTGAATTATTTAATGGTCTCCAAACTATAATATGTTTTTTAACTTATTTTTGTACCAAATTGAATTTTATTTAAAATTTCAAAAAAAAAAAACTTAACGGGGACGGGGATCCCCGCGAAGATCCCGTTCTCCGACGGTGCCGGGGATGGAGATGAAGATCGCCCCCATTTACTAAACGGGACGAGGACGGGGATCCCTAACTAGCAGGGGAACGAGGATGGGATTGCCAATCCCCACCCCGTCCCGCCCCATTTACATCCCTAGTGTTGCTTAGCACTAGGGCACACAGTACAACAATATGAATTACACTTCAATGTTATATCATTTATATGACCTAATACATCAAAAGAGGCGTGACCAAGCCTTTGATGCCAAATATCAGTTTCAATAGATACATTCACAGAAGAAAATAAACAGAACTGCTTCACTTTATTGATAACCTCTACTGAAAAGGACTGCTCATCAAGCAAATAAATTCCATCCACTTGCCAACCCACAGCAACGATTTCATAAGTATTTTTATCCTGCAGATAACAATAATACTCATGAAATACAACCTCAAAGTTGGACCCCCACAATAACTGACCAATAGACGAGAGGTTATATTTAAAATTGGGTAACTA
Source organism: Euphorbia tirucalli (assembly GCA_039660915.1). Lineage (NCBI taxonomy): Eukaryota > Viridiplantae > Streptophyta > Magnoliopsida > Malpighiales > Euphorbiaceae > Euphorbia > Euphorbia tirucalli. The sequence continues at coordinate 18,225,246 of CM077634.1, read as the reverse complement.
ACAAGACATTTGTTAGCTACAATTTATCTAATAAAACAACAGTACCTACACTACTAATCTTTTGCAACATACCATCAGGTAAAGCAACTATTTGTTTAACATACACAGTTTTCTGCTGAATAAGATTCCCAGTTACTGAAGTCATGTGGGATGTTGCACCACTATCTATTATCCAACATGTACTATTGGCAAGATTAATATTAGACTTACCAGAAAAACCCACGAATGCAGTAAAATCCGGATTTTGCAATGGCGAATCAGTAACAACTGCCTTGCCCTTCATCATCTTATACATTTCTTGAATCATATAATTGACATCCTCTTTTGATTCCCCTTCGTCATATCCACTTGCATCCTACACTTTTAAAGAACTTCCAGAGACAGCATTAGCTCTATTGGTATGAAAAGGCTACTTACCCTTTACCTTTTTCTTGGACTTTACGTGCCAATCTGGGTAACCAATAAGCTTGAAACAAGTGGCCCTCACATGACTAGTTGTATCACAATTATCACAATATAAATCATCTTTGGATTCTGAACCGAAATGATTAAGTCTTGAGCCATAGGATTACTGTTCGGAAGAACCTGTATTCTTATGATTATTCTTAGCAAAACTAGCAAGTTTTGTAGTATGAATCATAGAAATCTCTTGTTGTTTCTCAACCTGTAAAACCATTGAATAAGCTTTGTTAATACCGGGTAAGGGATCCATTAACAACACCTGATTCTTCACATGTTCATAGGAGTCGTATAATCCCATAAGAAATTGTATTAACTTTGTTTCTTTAATGGAATCAGCCATTCGTTGAAAAGCATTACATACACAGTTCTTTGAGATACCATAATGACAACTTGGAACATGTGTTAAAAAAACTCAATTTATCCCATAATTTCCTAAATTTTGTATGATACTGCAAAATTGAAGAGTTACCTTGAGTCAACAAGATGATTTTTTTTTAATCTTATATAGCAAAGGTCCATTGCTGGTTCCAGACTGATGCTCTAACTCCTTCCATAATTCTTTAGAAGTAGAAACATAGTGAAACCCCTCAACAATTTCCCTCTTATGCTATTGATAAGCCATGCTGTAACCAAGCTATCTTGAGCCATAAAGAATACCCTGGATCTTGTTCCTGTGGTACTTCTACATCTTTCAGTACTAAATCGCTCTTCTCTTTCATATTCAAAGCTCAAATGATTGCACGATGCCAGGAAATGTAATTGTTGTTTTCCACTGGAAATTAATGGTAGAAATTCCTGGATTATCATTGTTTTGTGTTGTTTGATGCTCCATATGACGATGAACTTCTGGATCTAATTCTTATCGAATAAAAGCTCTTCGATTTGCAGTTTCTTCTCTATTTCCCATTGAATTCTCTCCAATAATTTCTTCGCCTGTAAAATGCACATCAGAAGCTATTTCTCGTAGTCTGTGTTTTCATCTCACTATAGCTTCAACCTAAATGCTCTGATACCACATGAACTCATATGAGAAAATCATCAAATCGAATTGAATTATGAGTTATTTCTATGAGCTTATATACAACAGTAATAACCAATCAGAAATTAACAAAAGTAGTTCTGTTGAAACAGAATTTCTCCCGCCAAAACCGCTATAGCTCTATCCTTTACCATGTGTTAATCCTAATGCTTCATAGTTCTCTTCGGAAAAAAAAAATGATCTCTCCCTTTAAGTGTGCAACTCCACTGCACCATTGTTGTCTCCATCACTGCCATACACAACCTTGGCCATCATCCGTCCACACACACTCTCTCTCTCTTTCTCTCATTGATCTCTCTATCTTGTTTCTTTTCCATCGCTTCACCTACTTACTCCAATCATCCTTATGGTCGAAAGGAATGAAAGCAAGAACGGAGGCAAAAGAAACAAAGGAATTTCATCTTTTTGGATCTAGTCGAGTCATCACCATTTGCTCCGCTCTCTTGTGTCGCAGCTATTATCAGCTTCAGATCCTTCTCAAAATGAAGGATCTTACTTTGTCTTTGTTTTGTTATATTTGTGGAATTTTTTAACAATCTCATCTTAATTTGATTTGGATTTTTTTTTATATGGAGTTTTGGGTTCCAGAATGGTATTTGGTGTTTTGAATTTAACAGTGTTTAGTATGAAACCGAAATGTTTTGATTTTGGTATTAGTTTTTTTGTTGGAATTGTTTTCCCCTTGTTCTTTTCTCTTCTAGTTTTCTGTTTCAATTGGTGGTTAATTGATTCTGTTCTTCAGCTAGTATATAAATTGTTCTCTTTGTTGATTTAATGAGAAAAATAAAACACTCTTCTTTTCCATTAATTTTATTTGAGTTTCCGAGTTAGATTCTTTTGACTGGTATACTCTTAGTTTTATATTTTGGATGTTAAAGTTGGAAAGATGCGTTGTATTTGTTGTTTAGACTTATCTTTTTATATGTCTGCTATGTGTATGTTAAAAGAATCGAGAGAGGATTGCAATAAAAAGATCCGACTGGTAAAATAAAAAAATGTATATTAAAACTGGTTAAATTGTTTGTTAAAACAAGGGCAATAATGGAATCATTGAAATAAATTCATTAATTATTCTATATATTAAAACTCCTGCCTCAATTTGATTCAATTGCCAATTTTTGTCCAATTTCGGACAATGTTACCCTCATGGAATTGCCGATGTTACCCTCCTTTTTTTTCTCTTTTTCCCTTGCTGCCCAAACTCCTGCCTCAATTTGATTCAATTGCCAATTTTTGTCCAATTTCGGACAATGTTACCCTCAGAAATGGAATTGCCGATGTTACCCTCCTTTTTTTTCTCTTTTTCCCTTGCTGCCCCGTTGACCTCTTCATACGTGCTATGTGTTCATTCTCTCTCTTCGTTCTGTCTGTCTTCTCTCTTTTAGGTTTTCTTCTTCTCCTCTCTTCGATTTTCTCTGCCGCTTCATGTCTTCATCAGTGCTGATGAGTTTCGATTTCTTCTCTTCTTCTCAATATCTCTGTTTTTGTGTTTCTGATTTCCATCTTCTCCTGAAATTGCAAGGGAAAGCTGAGCTGTGGAATGGTTCGTTTTCTCTGTCTTCTCTCTTTGCGATCTGTGTAAACCCTAGGTTTTCTTCTTCTTATTTTCTTTCCTGTCTTCGTTTTGGAAGAAAAAACCTAGCTTTGAACCTCTGATTTTGCCGCTGAGCCTTCATCGGTGCTGGTGAGTTTCGATTTCTTCTTTTGCTTCTCGAGCTCTCTCTTTTTGTGTTTCTTATTTGCATCTCCTCCTGAAATTGCAAGAAAAAGCCTAGCTGTGGAATGGTTCGTTCTCTCTGTGTCCTCTCTTTGCGATCTGTGTAAACCCTAGGTTTTCTTCTTCTTATTTTCTTTCGTCTCTTTGATTTCCAAGAAAAAACCTAGCTTTGAACCTCTGATTCTGCCGCTTCATGCCTTCATCGGTGCTGGTGAGTTTCGATTTTTTCTGTTTGTTTTTAATTTCTCTGTTTTTGTCTTTCTTATTTCCGTCTTCATCAGTGTTGGGATGTTTTCCGGTTTGTTTTCTTTTTCCACTGTTTGGTTCGTGAGAAAATTTTTAAGGAATTTACACAGTAATTTTCTTATGTTTGGGTTTAGATTCGTACTTGACCGAGCTGTGTGTCATCAGATCTTCATTTGTTTTACGCAAAAGGTAGACCGTTTTCCTTCTCCGTAAACTTTCAGCCATAAACTTTCGCAGGCCGGTAGGCCTTTCTTTACTAAGTGTAGTTTTCAGGCTCTGTTGATGTCTTAAGATGCCGATTTGTTTGCTTTGTGTTATGTGTATTTTCGCTCTCTGTTAGTGTCTAAATATTGTTTGGTTCTTCAATATATTCTGTATTTTCATTTGGTGTCAGTTCTTCACGTGAATTTGTTTCGATTTTATGAGATTTCTGTGTTTTGAACTCTTTATTTGTGTGTTTGTTTGAATTTGTTTCACTCTGATGGGATTACTGTTTATTTCAATCTGTAACATGTTCTTTGAGCGAATTGGTTTTAGTATGATGAGGATGAGGTTTATACTGCATCTTTATAAATTTTCTCTTTCTGTTAAATTTGTGCTTTTTGCACCGTTACTTAATTCTGATTTCTGCTTCAGGCTCGGTTCTTTTTTCAGCAACTCAGATTAGGAGTTAGCTATCGCCATATCGTGATTTAAAGTTGGAGAACACATTGCTGGATGGTAGTTCAGCTCCACGTTTGAAGATATTTGTGATTTTGGGTACTCTAAGGTATTAAAGTGCTGCTCACGTATTAATTTGTGATTATTAGTGCTGACTGTGTAAGTGTGTATTTATTTGATTTTATTACTGATCTAATCACTTTCTTTTGCCATTGCCGTGTCTCTTATGGCAGACCACCTGACCGTACTTCATCTATCTGTTTTCGAAGAGAAATTGACTCCCGCCGATCTCTTTCTCAGAATTCGCTCTGATAATTCCGTCAAGCATGGCCTCGAGCTCTTTTATCTCATCATTAATCAAGCTGTTTCCATGATTAAATCTGACGATGTTGATCATAGTACTGATCACAATAAGAAGAAGACTTTAGGGTTCCAATTTTGGACTGATTCTCAGATTAATTCAGTTGTTTCGTTAGGTCTCGCTATCGTTTCTGCTTCCAGATCTCTATCAGGTGGATTCTTTGTTTGTTTATTTAGATGAGAAGGGTGTATGCTGATTTAACTATCTATGCATAGGTGATAACTAGAGTTTCGTCTAAGGGAGAAACAATTTCATTTAAACAAACGATTATTATTTTATCATTTTTTAGACTGTGATTATGATGACGTAGAATGGACCTATCGTAGTGATTGAGGTCTTATACTGTATATTGGCTGGACAGCTGGCACTCAGTCGATGCAGTTTTCTGCTAGACTAACAGTCTGAAACAACGCCACGTACTAATAGACCTATATGCTACAATAGATTCATTTTATGAATCCTTATAATCCATTTTCCATAGCCTATTTTTCACATATTTGTATAATTATAACTTTCTCTTCTTTTTCTTTGGTTAAGTTCTTTGTTCGTTGGTTTCTCTTTGCTGACTATTAGTGTTTGTTTAGGAGCTTGGACTTTAAACCGATCTCCTTTGATTAATTGGTGTCAGCGCTGGCTAATTAACTGTCTCTTTGTCCTAGAATTGTTATTTAATTAAAAAAACACATGATTTCAAAAACTTAATTAGTGCTTTGCTTTATTTATTTTATTTTACGGTCATTTTCTGAATATATATATTGTTCATTATGTTATGGACCTATCGTAGTGATTGAGGTCTCATACTGTATATTGGCTGGACAGCTGGCACTCAGTCGATGCAGTTTTCTGCTAGACTAACAGTCTGAAACAACGCCACGTACTAATAGACCTATATGCTACAATAGATTCATTCTATGAATCCTTATAATCCGTTTTTCATAGCCTATTTTTCACATATTTGTATAATTATAACTTTGCTTATTTTACTTTTTAGGAACTGTTGTGTTGTGTAATATTTTTGGTACATGTTATTGTGAATATATTTTATATTTTTTTTATTCTTGGTGGTGTGATTGCTGAACAGTGAAGCAGTCGGACGCTATAGTTGTTGCAGTTGTGCAACAATTGCTGGAGTTTGCTGTTGGTTATTTGGAAAATTGAACAGGATAGAATTAGGAGAATACCTTGAATCTATTGAAGGTTTAGACTGTGATTATGATGACGTAGAGTGGACCTATCGTAGTGATTGAGGTCTTATACTGTATATTGGCTGGACAGCTGGCACTCAGTCGATGCAGTTTTCTGCTAGACTAACAGTCTGAAACAACGCCACGTACTAATAGACCTCTATGCTACAATAGATTCATTCTATGAATCCTTATAATCCGTTTTTCATAGCCTATTTTTCACATATTTGTATAATTATAACTTTCTCTTCTTTTTCTTTGGTTAAGTTCTTTGTTTGTTGGTTTCTCTTTGCTAACTATTAGTGTTTGTTTAGGAGCTTGGACTTTAAACCGATCTCCTTTGATTAATTGGTGTCAGCGGTGGCTAATTAACTGTCTCTTTGCTCTAGAATTGTTATTTAATTAAAAAAACACATGATTTCAAAAACTTAATTAGTGCTTTGCTTTATTTATTTTATTTTACGGTCATTTTCTGAATATATATATTGTTCATTATGTTATGGACCTATCGTAGTGATTGAGGTCTTATACTGTATATTGGCTGGACAGCTGGCACTTAGTCGATGCAGTTTTCTGCTAGACTAACAGTCTGAAACAACGCCACGTACTAATAGACCTATATGCTACAATAGATTCATTCTATGAATCCTTATAATCCATTTTTCATAGCCTATTTTTCACATATTTGTATAATTATAACTTTGCATATTTTACTTTTTAGGAACTGTTGTGTTGTGTAATATTTTTGGTACATGTTATTGTGAATATATTTTATATTTGTTTTATTCTTGGTGGTGTGATTGCTGAACAGTGGAGCAGTCGGACGCTATAGTTGTTGCAGTTGTGCAACAATTGCTGGAGTTTGCTGTTGGTTATTTGGAAGATTGAACAGGATAGAATTAGGAGAATACCGTGAATCTATTGAAGGTTTAGACTGTGATTATGATGACATAGAATGGACCTATCGTAGTGATTGAGGTCTTATACTGTATATTGGCTGGACAGCTGGCACTCAGTCGATGCAGTTTTCTGCTAGACTAACAGTCTGAAACAACGCCACGTACTAATAGACCTATATGCTACAATAGATTCATTCTATGAATCCTTATAATCCATTTTTCATAGCCTATTTTTCACATATTTGTATAATTATAACTTTGCTTATTTTACTTTTTAGGAACTGTTGTGTTGTGTAATATTTTTGGTACATGTTATTGTGAATATATTTTATATTTGTTTTATTCTTGGTGGTGTGATTGCTGAACAGTGGAGCAGTCGGACACTATAGTTGTTGCAGTTGTGCAACAATTGCTGGAGTTTGCTGTTGGTTATTTGGAAAGGTCAGAGTTCAGCAGCGATGATTTGAGTACACATGTGTGTGTTTTTAGATTGTTAGTTTTTTCAAGTTTTGAGCTTTATTCAAATTCTCTTCTCTCCTCACTCTCCTCTTTCCAGTTTTTGCCAATTGGATTTAATAAGTGAATTGTACTTACTTGGTTGGTATTGTTTTGCACAGAAGATGGTTGTTTTTCTGTTCCATAGTATCAAGTCTGAGGATCATGCTTGAGAATGGTTAGATATTGTGGTTTTGTTTTTGATGGACTTCCTATTATAGCTATCACACACAAAAAGAAAAAGCCTACACATATGAGATTAGTGATTGCTTCAAGCTGTAGCATTTTGTTGATAGGATAAATCTGTCATGTTTAGAAGTTAGACCAGTTAGTGTTTGAATATTGTTTGATTTCAATATTGTTTGGTTCTTCAATATATTCTGTATTTTCATTTAATTAATGCTGATCTCTATTTAGAGAGGTTAATAAAGTAACTACCAACAAAACAGATGTATTGCAGTTGCTTTTCGATCTTTTTTGCTTGAACATTTTTAATTTCTGTCCTATTCTGTTTTGCCTGAAGTGTTTTCTACCGGTTATGTTACACAAGGGTAAGGTTTTATCAAACTGCGTCATTATTTTCTCATTTTTGTAGTGATTTTTCTTTTCTCTGTGTTTAATTTTTCTTTATTGTGTTTCATTTTGTTAGGGCCTAATAATATTTTTTAATTTTGTCTTTTATTGCAATGATTTCAGCACATAATAACACAATGAGAAACTGTTGATCTTCCTATTTTTGAAAATATTGTTGATATGTCCTGTTGATATTCTTTGGCATAGAGGTTTGTTTACATTAACATGCCGATTTGTTTGCTTTGTATTATCTGTATTTTCGCTCTCTGTTACTGTCTGAATGGTGTCATGCCAAAATTCCTTCTGTTCTTCTACATTTGTTGGTTTTCGCCCTTTGGAATCGAATGTATTTACTGTTTTCGATTGATTACATAGGGCAATTTATTATATTAGGACATGTACGGTAAGATACCCTTTCATTTTCAGCTTCGATTCCTTCTTACATCGTGATGATGTGATCTCTGCTTCGTTGTTCTGGATTTAGGATGGTATTTCGATAAGTTTTCAGTTCGTCGATGCAGTTTTCTGATACACTAACAGTCTGAAACAACGCCATGTACTAATAGACCTATATCCTAGAATAGATTCAACCGGTTGATAGATGCTTTTATAAGTATAGAATTGAACAGGATAGAATTAGGAGAATACCTTGAATCTATTGAAGGTTTAGACTGTGATTATGATGACGTAGAATGGACCTATCGTAGTGATTGAGGTCTTATACTGTATATTGGCTGGACAGCTGGCACTCAGTCGATGCAGTTTTCTGCTAGACTAACAGTCTGAAACAACGCCACGTACTAATAGACCTATATCCTACAATAGATTCATTCTATGAATCCTTATAATCTATTTTTCATAGCCTATTTTTCACATATTTGTATAATTATAACTTTGCTTATTTTACTTTTTAGGAACTGTTGTTATGGACCTATCAGATGTGCATGAATGATTGACCTAATCCTACTTTCATAAAGAACATGCTTCGATGTTGCTCGATTTTTTTTTTTTGGGTTGAGTGGAGTGCATGTTATTGGGCTATAATGGCTACTTAATTTTATTATATAATGTAAATAGGTTTAATCATTGTTTATCCATAAAGATCAATGACCAGTTTCTCATTTTTATTTTCTGTTTTCCTCTCCTCACTTCTCACTCTCTCTTCTATTTCTTTTTTTCTTTCGTTTGCAGCAAGAAAGCTATTTATTAATTCTATTTTTTGTGTTTCATATTTGCGCTGAAGAGTGTCTTTAATCTCTATGCCATTAATCAGTATCCAAAAATGTCAGCTTCTGTTGCTGGTAATAGAAAATATGATGTCTACATGTGCATAGATGTATTTGCAAGTAATACTTTTGGCAGTGCACAATGGAACGTATGTCAAACTTCTGATATTTTTTCTTGAGAATCTGTGCTGATATAAGCTTTGTTACATTGTAGACATTGGTTTTCATCATACTTATCCCACTTTTGTGCTCAAATTATGGTCCTGATTTCACATGCATATTTTGTTGAATTTGGATATATTTTCAGTCGCTATATGACAAATAGAGAGTCCACATTCGTTTTTTTATGTTTAAGAACTATCTTTTGGTTTACTTTCTTTGAAGTTCTTATATGTGTTTTCACTCCCTTCTCTTCATTGACGTGTCTCATTTAACATCCGAAAATTGTTTTCATGAGTTTAAACTCTACTATGTTTATATAAATGATGTCAATTATTTAATGGTGAACAATCTAACATGATTAACAAAATAGTAGATAAATAAAATGCTAACTGCAAATTTGATATTAGAAATCCAGGAACAAAAATAGGCCACAATATAAAAGAAATTCCCTATTAAACATAAAAACTTGGCCATTAAAAAAAAACACTGTAAAATGAATAACAACTTGCTGAACAATTCCCCCATCCCCTGATACTCAATATCAGCCTAAAATGTGAGATAGTGTCTGACATTGGGAAACAATAGACATGATGAAAGAGATGCAATAAAGAGGAATATACAGCAGTTGATTGACGTATATTATAATGCTCTTCATGCACCAAAGAATGGAGGAAAGGTTAGTTTTCCAACTTATGTTATGTTTTAATGATACTTTAAAATTGAAATAAGCTCTGAAGTTAATTAATTGATAGAGTCTATAACATTCCTGATTAATTAATTCGCTTATGTTAAGTTTTAAACACACTTTAAAATTCAAATAAGTTCTGAAGTTAATTAATTAATATAGTTTATACGATTTTTAATTAGTTAGTTGGAGGAATGTAAGCCTTAATTTTCGTTTCCTTCATTCTTTGGCGCATCAAGAGCATCATAATATACGTCAATCAACTGCTGTATATTCCTCTTCATTGCATCTCTTTCATCATCTCTATTGTTTCTCAATGTCAGACACTATCTTACATTTTATGTTCATATTAAGTATCAGATTTCCGCTCCAAGTGCTTTCTTGCTTCCGTGTACTTCTCAACTCGCCTCACTATAGAATGAGATTTTTCACTTTGTCGCATTCACTCCATCTCTAATAGTGATATTTTATTCTTAATTTTCTTTTATTTGTTTGACGATTTGATATTCTTTTCGTAGGGGCACTTTTAACTTGGAACTTCACTGTCCTTAAAAACTTAATGACATCAAAGCTGACCCCGAGTCTGATTGGGTTTTGATTTGCTCTTATTTCAGCTTAATTCACTTGAAAAGAAACGCAGTACCTTCTGTCCAATTCCTGATGATTTGTTTAAATGTATGTATTTCGGTACTTACTTATAGTTCATGTTTTCCATTCCGGATTTTCTATAGATAGCTCATAATACCTTCTTTTTTTTCAATATGTCGCAACGAAGAGGAATATACAGCAGTTGATTGATATATATTGTCATCTTCTTGATGCACCGAAGAATGGAAGAAAGGTTAGTTTTGCAACTTATGTTATGTTCTAATGGTGGTTTAAAATTGAAATAACCTGCATTTGTATTCTTACCCATAAAATTGGACAGTTGTGTGTTCATCCATCATGAAATATAAATTTTATTGGGTTCATTAGTAGTATTCTGTACATAGTTAAGATTGTTCTCAGATGTGTGTTCTTCCTTTTTAAAAAAAATGCTTTATATTTCTGTTTGCTATGCAAATTGTTATTTTCTTATTCTGTGCATAGAATGTACTGTTTGTGATGGAATTGGACCAATCCAAGCTCTTTGGATATCGATTTGTTTTCTTTGCACGTAGTTTACCGATTTTTTTGTGCAGAATGAACTTGGAACCTATAAGTTGTATTCAAGTATAGTAAAATAGTAACATCGTTAACTTTATACGTGTAGCATTTCGAGTCCTTATGCATATAAATTTGCTAAATTTCCTAAGATTTAAGACGTGAAACCTAATAGTTCAATTAATTACGTTGGCTTGACTTGAAGGAGACTCTACAGAACAGTTAATTATATAATATATATAAAAATATATATATATTACTTATTGCTTTCTTTCTTTTTTTGGCTTTTCTAATCTGCTGAAGTCCATTGGGTTTTTTGTTTCACTCTGTTTCTTTTTGAATTTGGAGAAAATTCAATGCTTAAATTGTGCATATTGTGTTTCTTTATTTTTATTTGATTGGTGACAAATTGAAATTTACAATTACTTTGCACTTTGGTTATTATTTCACAAATGAGAACAATATGTCCGTTTAACTATCTATGCACAAGTAACCAATTATATATATATATATATAATTATGTATATAATAATTATAGTATATATTAAAATCACTCATTTGATTTTGTTTTTTCATGCAGCAAATTTTGTTTTTAACCAAAGCTATACCGTTCTTCCTTTCACATAAAAGCTAAGTAATTCCTTTCTTTTGCAGAAATAGTTCTTACTGCCTTTATTTGTTCTAATTTCTCTTTTACACACACACATATATGTGTGTGTATGTTAACCATTATTATTATTATTATTATTATTATTATTATTATTATTATTATTATTCTTTATTCTTATATATGAAAACTCCTGCCTTAATTTGATTCAATTGCCAATTTTTGTCCAATTTCGGACAATGTTACCCTCAGAAATGGAAGTGCCGATTTTACCCTTCTTTTTTTTATCTTTTTCCCTTGCTGCCCGTTGACCTCTTCATACGTGCTATGTGTTCATTCTCTCTTTGTGTCCAATTTCGGACAATGTTGCTCTTATACAGTGAATTTCTTATAACCAACATTAATACGCTTTTTTATTTATTTATTTTTGGTCAAAACATGTATAAAATTGGTTTTGTGTTTTTTTTTAATGCACTAATAAAAACAGGTACTTATTAAATTCTATGTATTAAGAATTTATGGCCTGATTTAATACAATAGAAAAATTGGAATATTTTGTCCAATTTCGGACAATGTTACCCTTATACAGTGAATTTCTGATAGGCCATATTAATAGGCTTTTTTATTTATTTATTTTTTGGTCAAAATATGTATAAAATTGGTTTTATGCTTTTTTTTTTTACTGCACTAATAAAAACAGATTCTTTAAATTCTATGTATTAAAAATTTATGGCCTCATTTAATACAATAGAAAAACAAGATATGGTGGTTGAGTATTAATTACAGGCAGTAAATTTCTTGGATTTGCAATGATGGATTTTACTTATTCACTTAATTTATCCATTCCATTTCTGCCGCTTTTTCTAAATAATTGTTTTGGAAAATTTTAATTAATTCTGATTTGATTGTTATCATCCAATTAAATGCATCCACTTAATTTACTTTTTACATCTATAAATAGCAATTATTCTTTTACCATCTTCCCATCTTACCTCTTCTCTTTTCTAACTATTCAGATTTCGGTAAGTGTTTATTTTTGTACTTTACTTTTTCATCCTTCAATTCTATAGCTGTTCTCATTACTTTTATTCCTTTCAGGTGCCAACAAAAATGGAACCTATCATGCTGCCATTTGCTGATCTTCTTCCCTTTTTTTTGGAGAAACTGAAGCTGCCCAGTGCAAGTTTTCAAGACCTCCGCGATGATGAGACAAATGATTATATCTGTCATGTGTCTCTTGATTGCCTTAATTTTACTGGTGTTTCTGAATTGATGGTCTTTAGTGCTACAAGTGTTGAAAACTTAAAAGATGCTCAACACAAAGCTTCCCTAAAACTCATCCACCACCTAATGGCTGCATACAAATTCACTGTTATTGATGTTAATTACCCACTTATGGTTGAACCAGCCTCAGCCCACGAATCATCTCACTCTCATGTCTCAGCCAATAATATGCCTTCTATTCACTCCACTTTTGAACATGTTGACTCAAAAACTTTTCCTGTTCATCTTGATACAACCTCTTCTTCTAAGAATATTATCCCAAAGCCATTATCTGAAAGTAACCACTTCAATATTTGTTCAATTCTGGAAACAGACCTTGGAATTCTTCCTGGAGATGTTGAAATGGTAGATAGAAATACTAACTTTTCTCAACATTCCTCTGATGATTTTCAAGTTTCACCAACTCATGAAATTGAAGAATTACCACCTGAATCCGTTTTCATTGATGAAAACATTGACATGTTTGGATTTGTTTCCCCAAATCATAGCCCTAACATCAGTTCATGTCTCTATGAGAAATTACAAGAAAAGGTGGAACTCTATGAGCTGGAAATTCAAGAGATTAGAGCTGTATTAAGCCAAACACAGCTTGAACTTTTTGTTTCTAGAGAAAACGAGTCTACTCTTTCCCGCCATGTGGTTGCTTTCGCGAAGTCATTAAAGAACATCGTCCCTTCTGAGTTATTTTGCTGCTGCAAGTAATATATTATTTGATGTTCCTGTTTCTTTTTTCTTAGATTTTGACTTTATTAATTTTTCTTCTGGCGTTTACTAATTTTCATTTTCATCAACAGGGCTTCAACCTCTTGCTGCGGTAATTTTCAACTCAATATGCTGTTTATAAATCGTTTCGTGTTTCTTATATATTCTGTTCTTAAATTAGTGCTCATATTTATTTTGTTGCTTTTTTGGCAGCTGATGGTAGAGGCTGATGCTTTGAAGTTTTTGGAAGTAGTTGTGACCTTAGAAGTCAGCAACACTTCATCACAAAAAAATCAGTCCTTGGTTTATGTGTTTTGATCCTAGAGACAAGAAGGATATTTGGTCACTGCAAGAATGTCTACGGGGTGAAGTTATGTATTTCTTTTTCTATATACCGTAATGTAAAGTCTTTGTAATTATGGCTTTTATTAAATTATAATCTTATGAATGTAATATATTATGTTAAAATTATGTACTTCAGTACTATGGTGTTAAAATATGTTATTTCATCTTTATATGATAAATAAAATTGTTATTTGGTGTTATTTTCGGACTATTCTTTGAATAAAAATACTATTGTACATCAAAAATTATCTATTCTGGAAACGAATTATCATAATAACACCAAATAACGATTGCACAAATATTTACAGCTTTAGAAAAATTTTCAAAGAAAAGATTGCGATTTCAACAATTTACTAAACATATATTTTTTTTGTATATATCAAGGTAATCAACATTAACTACATGAAAATATCGGATTAGTCAGCTTCAAATTTTCAATACCGTTTGTATATAAGGTAAGATGATTTAATCAATATTTTGTTATATTTTATTATTATTTGATTATTAGTATGACAGATATTAGTAATTAGATTTTTATATTCTTTATCACTTTTTCGTATCTCTATAAACTGTATCTATATTAAATGAAATTGCAATTTGACAATAAAAAAAAACTTGAGTACAGGAACAGAAAAATGTGTTTTAAAAATTTCAATTTCGAAATAATAGAAAACGGAATTCTGAAAAAAACAGATACAAACTTAGTATTATTTAAAAAAAAACATTAATTCCATCAAATATGCTGAAAATTTCTCTAATTACAATAATTAAAATAAAAAACCATTGTATTCAATTGAATCAACAAATCACTAATCAATTGTATTTTTAAATGTAAAAATAATAATGATAATGATGAGAGAAAAATTAAATCTTAAATTTTACTATACAATTAGAATTATATAAATTATATAAATGACAATTTAAAAAAAACTACTATTTAAAATATTTATAAATTATTAGCTTATAATAAACTTATTGGGTTCATTTTTTATGATATCACGCTTAATATATACAGTTAAAAACTTAGTATTTATTATCTATCTTCATGCATTTATGATCTTACAGAAAAGAAATCTAATTTGATACGATATTAGCATTTATGATTTTACAGAGAAGAAATCTAATTTGATACGATATTAAATACGTTTTATCTCTCATATTTATGATTCATTTCCTATCATTAATAGCCTATTTAATGCTTTTCTCTCTCCTCTCTTTCTATATAAACACAATTCCGTTTTCCTATTCAATCTATCAAACCATTTCCTACTGTTTCTTTGTTTACTCTTCCTTTTCCTATTTGCTTAAACTTCAATCTTTACTCTTTAAACAAGATCTGCTCAACATACAAATATATATTCCGATTCCTGCTGAAATTGTTAAGGTATACTATTATTTTTTTGTCATCTATTTGTTTAAATCGTTTTAACATATTCTTTCTTTAACCTTTTATTTTTGCTTTGCTTACTCAGGTGCTTCTCCTTTATTGCTCTCCTTACTATCAAGGTAACAAAACAATATTCCCTTGCTAAATAAAAATTCACTGATCACTAAATATTCGTAAATCTTCTTTTCATAATTTATGTTTAATCCGACAAATAAAAGTATTATAAACGACTTTAAATTCTTCAACAATTAACAAAGTTTTCATTTTTCAGATGGTTGAAATAAAATTGCCGTTGCATTCTATTTTATCCGAGATTTTGAAACAATTAGAGATTCCAAATACCGAGTCATTAACAATGAATGAAGAAAACAATCTTTATAGCTGCTGTATCACCGTACCTGCACAAACTTCCAATAATGAATCGTTACCCTCTGTTGATTTCTATGGTTTTAGTGCGATAGATTTTGATGATGCAAAAAATGTCGCTGCCTCTAGGACCTATGAATACCTTAGGCTTACCTGTGAATTAGAAATTATAGATTTCAGTTCCCACAACATTGACGAGTTCTCAACAAAAAATAGGCTTCTCGGCGAGCAACAAGTAAGAGGAGCTTTGAGTTTAACCTCCATATCTCAAAAATATGAAAAGTTGAAGGAAATGTACAACAAAGCTCTTGAAATATTGCAGTCTATTACAGCAATTGTACAAAATTTCAACTTGGCCGATTACTTAAATAATGATCTGTGATTTCATATTATAAAACAATATTATTAAGTATAAAATTTAAATTTCATTACTCTGACGTTTTTGTATATTTTTGTTTTGGCCTTTTTTTCCCTTCCCCAAGATTTATTCGTCCTTTATTGCAAAGGTTCCAATTCTTCACACAATTATTTTTTCCATACTGTTATAATGATTTATGTTATAAAACTAAATTATTAATACAATAAATAATCCCCTTCTTACCAGATGCATAGGTTTCTCCTTTCAATTGAGGCCATACTTCGCTTTGCACTGATCCAGTTAAATTTACCCCCCCCCCCCACTTATTGAAAATCTTAATACGCCGACTCTTTATAAATGTCGTCTTACAATTATTCATAGAGGCGATGAAGGTCTTGAGCAATCCATGCCTTTTATTCAGTATAGTTCACAAAGCTTTGTAGATGCAAAAAACAAATGTTGCATTTATGCTCTCAAATCTCTGGAACGCCTTTATGATATCGATGTTAAAGATTTTAATCTAGAACGTCTAAAGTCGGTACGATCCACCTACTTCCAACAACTTGAAGAGTATGAAAACGTTATACTTAACCCGCAAAAACAAATTTGGAATGACTATCATGAATTGAAGAAAAAATATAATACTGTTATTAATCTGCTTACTACTTTAACTAATGTAGTTACAAAATTCAAAAATTTAATGAATTAATAATAATTATTTATTATGTATTGCTAATAGTATTATTTATGTGTTATTTCTTTTCTTTATTTGATTTAGTTACAAAATGGATAAATCAAGTCAAAATAAGGAAAATGATGGAAAAAGAAAATGGGGCTCCTTAAACTCAAATTCCTCCATATCAATTACTAATCCTATTCAATTCACTACAACTTCCACATTAATAAATATACCTTTAGATTTTGAATACCGACCTTGCAAACTTTCCAAGTATAAAAAAAATTCCTCCATATATAATCCTTGCTTCTCACAAACTACTAATGAATATTCATTGCAAAACAAACTTCATCCTCAACAAGCGGAAGAAAATTGTGAAATATTATTGATTGACGTTCCCATCCAATTAGATGAACATTCTTACCAATTATATTCAAACGAAGACTATATTCGAAGTAAGTTAATAGTTTTTCTCCATCTTATTTGTTTTTTCTATAGAAATAATTTTGCTATTTGAATTTTAAAAAAATATTTGTTTAAAATGCAGATGTCGAAATTTCCAAGTTTGGTACCCCTAATCAAGAATGCCCTTATTGTGGGGCATTCTTCTGGTCCCAAGAAGCTCTTAAACAAAAAAGCACTCTTTCAAAATTTGAATATAACAAATGTTGTAAAAAAGGAATGATTTCATTACCAAAAGATAAAAAACCTCCTATTATTCTTCAAAAATTATTGACAGAACAACCTCCTTTCAAATCAAGCAAATTTTTAGAAAATATTAGAACATATAATTCAATTTTTTCTTTCACGTCAATGGGAGCAAAAATTGATTATGATATTAATAAATCTAAAGGACCGTATGTATTTCGTCTTTGTGGTCAAAATTATCATTTAATGGGTTCTCTATTACCACCTATAAATGAAAAACCAAAATTTGCACAATTATATGTTTATGACAATGACACTGAAAACGAAATTGACAATCGGTTATCTTTTTTGAAAAATATTCAACCAGAAAATATTACTGACAAACTTATAATTAAAGAACTCATTAATATGTTCAACGAACACAATGAATTGGTAAAAATATTTCGAATGGCAAATCAAAAAGCAAATATTGAAAATATCTCATCTTTTAGATTAAGATTAATTGCTAAACGTTTAACAG
The DNA here is from genome assembly GCA_039660915.1 of Euphorbia tirucalli. NCBI lineage: Eukaryota > Viridiplantae > Streptophyta > Magnoliopsida > Malpighiales > Euphorbiaceae > Euphorbia > Euphorbia tirucalli. The sequence continues at coordinate 18,207,501 of CM077634.1, read as the reverse complement.
AAAACAAACAATATGAATTACCACAATCTTCAGAAATAGCAGCTTTAATAATAGGAGACTTGGATTTATATGACATGTCAAGAGATATTATAGTCGAACATCAAAATAATTCTTTAAAACGAATAAGTATTTTACATCCAAGTTTGATGGCCATGCAATACCCGATTCTTTTTCCTTATGGCGAAGATGGTTATCATCCAAACATTAGCTATCAAAGTTCTTCAAATGCCAAAAAAATAAAAAGAAAATCCGTCACTATGCGAGAATACTATTCTTATAGACTACATGAAAAAACAAAATATGAACAAACTATATTTTATGGTGGTCGGTTATTTCAACAATTCATAGTAGATGCATATACATGTATAGAACAAAGCCGCCTTGATTTTTTAAGACGAAATCAAACATTATTAAGATCTGAAATTTATTCTGGATTACGTGACGCTTTTTTTAAAGGAGATAACGATGGTTCCCAATTAGGTAAATCTATTATTTTACCTTCTACATATACTGGTGGACCTCGGTATATGCTAGAACATTATCATGATGCTATGACTATAACTAAATTTTATGGAAATCCGAATCTATTTATAACTTTTACATGTAACCCCTTATGGTCAGAAATTACAGAAACCATAAAATATCCACAAGTTCATAAAACAGAAAATCGACCAGATATTATTACAAGAGTTTTTAGAATTAAAATAGAAAATTTAATTAAAGATTTTAAAGATAGAAAAATATTTGGAGAAATTATTGCATTATTATACACAGTTGAATTTCAAAAACGAGGATTACCACATATACATTGTTTACTATGGACACATGAAAAACATAAACAACTATCCGTAGCAGAAATAGATTCATATATATCTGCAGAATTACCAGATCCTAATATAGATCCTATTGCATTTAAATACGTATCAAAATTTATGATTCATGGCCCATGCGGATTAATTAATCCAAAAAGCCCTTGCATGAAAAATAATAAATGTTCTAAATTTTATCCAAAAAAATATCAAAATACTACTACAATTGATGAAAACGGATTCTCTTCTTATAAAAGAAGAAACACTAAAGTAGTTTTTAAAAAAGGGGATTTATTAATAGATAATCGTTTTGTTGTTCCTTACAACAGAGATTTAATAGTTCGTTATCAAGCTCACATAAATATCGAATCATGTTGTCATACAATGTTAGTAAAATATTTATTTAAATATATAAATAAAGGTACAGATAGAGTAAAAGTAATTATTGAGCAAGACAACACTGCCGATAATCAAATAAACCAAAAAGATAATATAATACGAGATGAAATAAAAAATTATTTAGATTGCCGTTACATCTCACCATGTGAAGCATGTTGGAGAATATTTGAATTTCCTATACACCATAGAGAACCTTCAATAGAAAGACTATGTATTCATTTGCCTTATCAAAATACCGTATTATACAGAGATAACCAAAGCTTAGATCACATAATTAATCATTCGTTAGCACATAAAACAATGTTAACGGAATGGTTATACACAAATAGTATATCAGTACAAGCTTGCACATTAACTTATGTAGAATTTCCTACCAAATGGATATGGGATCCTAAAAATAAAATATGGTTACAACGTAAAAGAGGTTATAGCCTTGGAAGAATAGCATACGTAAACCCATGTGCCGGTGAATTATATTATCTAAGAATGCTTCTTAATATTGTAAGAGGCCCTAAATCATTCAATGATATTAAAACAGTTAATGGTATAGTTCACGAAAACTTTCGCGCAGCATGTGGTACATACGGACTAATAGGAAATGATGATGAATGGATAAATGCTATGAAAGAGTGTTCTCTAATAAGTAGTGCAAAACAATTAAGACATTTATTTGTTACTATAATTATCTTTTGCGAAGTAGCAAATCCAAATAGATTATTTGAACAGTTTATTAAAAGTTTTTCTGAAGACATTGTATACGATTTGCATAAAAATTTCAGCATCCCTATTACCTCTATCCAAACTGGTTCCAAAAAAAATTATGTTTTGTTAGAATTAGAAAAAATATTTAATCGAAATAACTACTCATTATCAGATTTTAACTTACCTTTACCTCAATCATCCAATGAATCGATGAATCAAAACAAACTTATACATGAAGAATTATGCTATAATATACCAGAACTCAAACAACAACATGAAGAATCAATAAAAACATTAAATGAAGACCAACGTAGAATCTATGATGCTGTTATGCTTTCCGTTGAAAAAAATGAAGGAAATGCTTTTTTCATTTATGGTTATGGCGGTACAGGCAAAACATATTTATATGAAACAATTATTGCTAAATTAAGATCAGAACTTAAAATTGTATTAGTTGTGGCTTCATCAGGTATTGCTTCATTACTTTTACCAGGAGGACGTACAGCTCATTCAAGATTTAAAATTCCTTTAGACATAAGTAATTATTCAACATGCAATATTAAAAAAAATACAAATCTTGCACAACTAATAATGCTTGCATCAATTATCATTTGGGACGAAGCACCCATGAATCATCGCTTTACATTTGAAGCTGTAGACAAATCATTAAAAGATATAATGTCCTCCATTAATCCTAATAATAAAGAACTTCCTTTCGGAGGAAAAAACATAATTTTAGGCGGAGATTTCAGACAAATATTACCTGTAATACCAAATGGTTCTAAAGAAGAAATTTTAGATGCTTCTATAACAAATTCTTATCTATGGAAAAATTTTAAAGTACACCATCTAACTATCAATATGAGACTTCGAAATGATAATAACACTTTTAAGTTAATTATACTTCTTTTGCTCATTGGTTATTAGCAGTTGGTGATGGATCCATCCAGACAAAAACATTAGAAAAAATAGATGCAGAAAAAAATTGGATTCAAATCCCAAATTCATTAATCATAAAAGCTGTAAACGAACCTATGATTGCGATAATAAAGGAAACTTATCCAGACTTTTTAAATCAATATAAATGTTGTAAATACTTGACCGAAAGAGCTATTATCACACCTAAAAACGAAATAGTAAATAAAATAAATAACTTTATATTAAATTTGGTACCAGAAGAACCACATATATATTATAGTAAAGATTCTATATGCACGTCCTCTACAAACTTAGAAGAATTACAAACTCTATATCCATTAGAATATCTTAACACCATTAATCCTAATGGTTATACACAACATGAATTATTACTAAAAATTAACACTCCAATTATGTTATTACGTAATATAAATCCATCTATAGGATTATGTAATGGTACAAGATTAGTAATACTACAGTTAGGTCAAAGAATAATAGAAGCACAAATTTTAAACGGATCTTTTATTGGAGAAAAAGTATTTATACCTAGAATTACGCTTAATTATACAGATCCGAAATTTCCTTTTATTTTACAAAGACGTCAATTCCCTATTAAAATCAGTTATTCTATGACAATAAATAAAAGTCAAGGTCAAACTCTAAAACAAGTTGGTCTATATTTAAATGAACCTGTATTCACACATGGCCAACTTTATGTAGCATTATCTAGAGTTACAAGTGAAAAAGGAATACATATTGTAATAGAAAATTCTTATTTAGAAATAGAAAATGAAATTCAATATTACACAAAAAATATAGTTTACAATGAAATATTTGAAAGTTTAGAATCTTTTTAAAATACAGCTCTCCAATGTTCTCAAAATTTTGAAAAATTTATCAAAAACTGTTTTAAAAAAAACCTATGAACTTTAAATTTTTATTCGGTTAATAATCATATGTTATGTTGTCTTTTTTGTAGGCCAAAGATGAAGTACACTCCAATATCAATGATAAACAAAGAAACAAAAAACGTGGCTATTAAAGCTAGATTATTAAGATGTTGGAACTTTGTCAATCCCAGGAACTCAGACCACCTTTTCAGCTTCGAATTTTTATTGATAGACGAAGAGGTAAAATTCTTACTATTATAACTATTTTACATAATTATTTACCAAAAAAAAAATATTACAACCAAACCATAACATTTTCCACAGGGTCACACTATCCAAGGAACAACATCTGCAGAAAACGCGGACATATTTCGACCTGTGATGATAGAAGGAAATATTTATCACATATCTGGCTTTATTGTGATTCAAAGTCTAACCAAATACAAATGCAGCAACCATCCTTTTCGTTTAAGACTACCATGTAATGCCAATGTTAAGAAAATAGAAGAAGTTAACAATGATATTCCTTATGAAAAATTCAACTTCCTGAACTTTGAAGACTTAGAGCAACGAGCAGGACTTACAGATTACCTATGTGGTATTATTGCATCTATTTAATAAATCTTATAAAAATATCTAAAAAATTATTCTTCATTACAATGTATTACTACATCAATTCTTATCAGATACTTATGGATTGCTCATTGACATCGGATTTCTTGAACAAGTTCGAACTTATGATGTCGTGAAAAAAAGGCGCACTATTCACATAACAAATTCCAGGTTCACTTAAACCATTTTTAAATACACCTTACCTATGTCTTCTCCTCTGATTCTATTTATATTATATTTATAACAACAGTGGAAAAGAAATGGAAGTGTTGCTATGGGAAACAACAGCTGAAAATTTCCCTGAAAATGAAATCCTTCTCAATGCCAACACAAAACCAGTTGTTTTGGTGTTTGCCGGTATGATTCCTAAATCTTTCAAGGGTAAGTGTTCCTTAAAAATACTCAATTGACTAATATATAAGTATCATTATATATAAGTTTCCTAATTCATTTCATCTTCTTAGATAGCTTTTCCCTCAATAGTTCAGCTGGAACAAAAATCTATATCAACCTACCACTTGACGAAATCACTGCTTTCTTAAAAAAGTAAATTTCAAATTGTTTAAAATTAATAACCCCTAATTATTTAAAACTAACATTCTCTCCTTGATCTTTATCCCAGAATCGCTCCTCCCTTCCCAAAGCTAAAAAAGGTTGAACACCAACTAAAAGAAGTCTTTGACATTGAAACAGAAAAAATGACCAATAGAAAAGGGATATCAGAACTCTTACAAGTTGATATTCATACAGATAAGGTTTGATTCATTTAATATTGAAAAACTTTAATAAGAAATTTTCTAATTCATTGTTTTACATTAGGATATCAAATTTACATGTAAGGCAAAAATCAAAGAAATCGATGCATCTGATGGTTGGTGGTATCGAGCATGTCCTGATTGTAAAAGTGGAATTCAAATTACAAAGGATCAGATTTGGTGCAAAAATCACAGATTCATAGAAAAAATTCCTCTACCATGGTAACAACTAACTAAATTTACTCACAACTTTAATTGCTACCTACTTTTTCAAAACACTATACTTTTACTCTCTTGCAGGTACAGAATAAAAATAATCGTGGAAGATGAAACTGGAACTATTCCATTTATTGTTTTTGGAAATATTGCTGAAGAACTAATTGGAGTACAGGCACACACCTTAACTTCTACTTTTAAAGAACGCCACGAAATTCCTCCATCAATGACCAAAATATGTGGAACCACAAAAATATTCCAAATTCAGCTAAGCAATACAATTGAAGATCCTTCACGAATTATATTCAAAGTGCTTTACATATTTAAAGAAGATGCTGAAATTCCAAAAAAAGAAATGCCAAGCCCAGTTTCTGCTCCGACAACCCATCTCAAATGTTTAACCTCTATCAATGCAATTACCGCTACAGCACACCGTTCATTGGATATCAAAGACGATTCAACTGCCAATATACCATCTAAAAAGCGAAAAATAGGGTAATTCAACATTTTACTGACAACAACTATTTCCTCATAAAATTCACCTTCTTATAAAAAATTAACAAAATTTTTTTCACAGGTCATCAGCTGCAACATCCGGAGAGAAGAAATCAACCTAACAATATAGTGATATGTGTAATCCTTTCTCTTAAACTATTTTATCAGAACATTTACTACTTTTATGTAATACTACATTATATCTTTATTATCAATCAAAAATAAATTGAAATTCCTCCTATAGCCAATATCATTTTTTACAAAAAACTATTAAAAAAAGGTCAAAAAAATATGAATATTTAAGAAACTTTACCAAAAAATTGAATTAAAATATTCTTATTTAACTATCCGCTTCATAATCATAATTAAATGTTATACATTTCCCATAAATATAATTAATTTCAAAAAGCGAATTCCCGAAGCGGAGCGAGGGGGTTTTTTCTAGTTAGTAATTAAATTATCTCTAAAAAGTTGAATGCAAACATTGAAAACGAATTCATTAATGAATTGAATTGAATTCCAACAGCAGAAACGAATTCTTTTTATGCAAAAAAATTGGTTTTTTAAACACAGTGTTATTGTATTAGCATAAGGCTCTTGAACAATTATTTTATCATATTGACAACTTAAATTTTTGTTATTTTACGCATAAAGTCCTTAATTAATTATTTTAATTACCACGTCGAGTCCAAACTTTCTTTGTTGTATGTAGAAGGCATTTGATCAATTATTTTTCAACATTAAGTGGCTATTTGCTTATTAAAAGCTCCGCTGCTATGTGTTCCACATAATTATCTCAAATGCATATACATGGTTTTTGGTTGTTGACTTGGATTAATTTTGAGGGACCAATTCATATAAAAAAAATCAATTCACAAAATAACATGATCATTGTTGTGCTCCAAGATTCAACTGCTTGAAATATTATGTTTCCAACAAAATATGGAACACAATTGTGACAAAATTGTGGGTGAGGAGAGTCATGTTTATGTTGAAAGTTATTGGTGATGTGTGTTACATACAAAAATTCAAAAGTCTAGTAGTCCAATATGGTGAAATGATTGTTGATGAACTTTATACATAAATTCCTAAAAAGTTTAGGGATCACAATGTGTTTTACCTTTATACTTATTGGTAGAAAAGAAGAAATAGAGAAATTAAGAAGGAAGAAAAGGACTTGAAAGAAGCAATATATTCCATATTCCCATTATTCACATGAATGAATTTTAACCCGTCGTCTCCGGGGAATTAAGGGAACAAAAATATTAAATAAAATTAAAAAGAAAATAAAAAAATAAAAAATAAAAAAAGAGACAGAAGCTTGTTTAAGTGTCGTTTTCTTATATATACTCTTTAGGTTTAACACCAAAACGCACACCATCTCTCTCTCTCTACTTCTACTCTTTCTTGTTGCTTGCACCACCACACATCTCTCTCCTTTCTCTCTCTTTCTGTATTTCTCGACTGCATATATATTTTCTCCAACAGAGAGAGACCCAATTGAGATAATTTAATTTTCTTTAAACCCAATTGGGGACAAGTAAAAAATGTCCGGTAAAGGAGGAACCTTTGATGATCGGAATCAGATTCCAGACCTTTCGCTTCATATTAGCCTTCCAATAAACAGTAGTACTCCTTCAATATGCACAAACAATGAAGATTCGCCCCCTGGTTTCAATCTCTGGTGCAAACAACATCATGATGATGATGATGATGATGGCTTAAAATCTCATAGCGACAGTTCAATTCAAATTCTTGGGTCTCAAAAACAACAAAATACTCAGCTTTCTCTTGCTAATCCGGCCACCACTAGTACAGCTTTTTTCGTAGAGGAAGCTGAAAGCCCTCGGAGAAGAAGTCGACGGAGTTTGGCTGCTGGCGATGAAAGAAATTTAGGGATCCGGCCGGTTGTTGAGTCAGGGGGGTTGAAACCCATAAAGGGAATTCCGGTTTACAAGGGCTGGAATTTGAATTCAGCAGAAATAATATTGGATCCAAGATTTTATAGCTATAATAACCACCAAATTATGAGCAGTAATTATTCTTCGTCTTCCTCTTCATCTTCTTCATTAGTGAGACCAGTACCAGTACAGTATCAATATCAGTATTATGGAGGAGAAATTTATGGGAATAATCATAATAACAATAATAATGGGATAAATATTAGATCAAGATTTATGCCAAAGTTGCAGCATAAAAGGAACATGAGAGCTCCAAGAATGCGTTGGACTAGTTCTCTTCATTCTCGTTTTGTTCATGCTGTTGAGCTTCTTGGCGGCCATGAAAGTACTCTTCGCTTCCTTCTTCTTTAACCTTTTTTTTTTTTTTTTCATTTTTGGTAAGCAGAATTGTGGAAAGAATATCAATTGGGAATTTGCATTCACAGATTTTGAGGGCATGTATCTAGTTAAAATTTTCATTGGAGACGGATTTTGAAGAATAGATGGAACATTCTTACATAGATACATCATTTTCTTCTTTCGAACCATTCTATATACTTCAAAATCCGTCTCTAAAATTCATAATTTCTTTCCTTCCATTTTATATACTTCAAATACCATCTCTGAATTTTGCAGTTTTAATTTGAGGAAAATGAAGCAATTACGAATTTTCATTAATTTACGGATTTTGAAGCATGTATAACGAAAATACAAATTTTCATAGTGACAGATTTTGAAGCATATATGTATGTAGATAAAAAGAAAATATATAGACATATAGGTACATCATTTTCTTCTTTCCATTCTATATGCTTCAAAATCAGTCTCAGAAATTTGCAATTTCCCTTTTTTTTTTTATTTCCACTTTTTCATTAATTAATGTTATGGGTATGGTTAATTGGGGGAAATTAATTATATTGATGAATTGAAATGTATGTTTTGGTGAAATGGGTAATTAATAGGGGCAACACCAAAGTCGGTTCTAGAGCTAATGGATGTCAAAGATCTAACACTTGCGCATGTCAAAAGCCATTTACAGGTAGGTCTGTTTCGCTTTCTTCTGCACCCCCAAAACACCAGAAAAAAAAAAAAAAAAAAAATTACTTTTCCCGTTCTCATATTTACTTGATCATAAAAAGAAACAAACCCTTTTAAGAAAAAAGAAAAAAGAAACAATCTTTTTATTTTATTTTATTTTATTTTTGAAAATCTATCTCTGCCTATGGTTGAAGAATAGTGAAGACTTTAGGCTTATGGCACAAGAATCAATGAAAAATGAACAGTTTGAGTCTGTTGGTTGAATGTGATAGAGGACAAGTTCTACTTTTATAGATAGAGAGAGAGAGAAAGTAGCCATCATTTCTCAATAATACAAGCAATTACTCATCTTACCAAACATCTACCTCGTGGTTATTAAACAATCCATCACAATGAGAATTGAGAAGCATCTGATTTTGTTTTCTTTCCTTTTTTTAATTCACTACTAATCTACTTCTTAATTAAGTATTTATTTATTTTTTATTTTCTTAAAAAAAAATTTGAAAAAAAAAAATATTCATTTCTGTTTTCTATTCATTTTCTTTGTCTCTTTTGCCTTTGCAGATGTATAGAACTGTTAAGAGCACTGACAAACCCGCAGCTTCGTCAGGTAAATTTGCCCTCTTTTTCTTCCTTCTTTTACTAATTAATTTTACCCAAAATAAAAGTTTCATGTGTAATTACATTAGGAGGGTTTAAATTAAAAATATGTTTAATAGAAGAGATTAGTTACTCGTTTGGTTGTGCTGTTGTTGTTTGTTGATTGATTTTTTTAATGTTGGGAAAAAACATAATAAATTTTTACTGTTAAAATATAAAATAACTTATATGGAAAATAAAATAAAGTTTTTTTTTCTTTTTTTACAAACAGGTTTTAGACGGTTTTCCTCTTCTAAAAAACTATAAGCAGTTATTAGTGAAACATAACTAAACACTTTTATTTTGTTGTTTGGTGTTAAAAAAAAAAAAAAATTCAAATAGTCTCTAAATATAAGTGTAACATGAAACCTAAATATTCCAAATATGGTATAATTTTGAGCCTATGTTAGATTGGTTAGTGAAAGAATATGTTTATTTAGAAGATCATCTCTTTTATTCTGTTTGTGAGGTTGAAAATTGCAGCATAATTTATGAGGTAAAATCTAATGTTGCACTGGTTTTTTTTTACATGAATAGGACCATATTGAATCTCTTTCAATAATCATAGGGTCATTTTTGACATTTACACCCTTGTAATTAACTCTTTCTGTAAATTAAATGTAGATAATTATAATAATGGATAATATTAATTACAATTGGATCAGATGGATCTGGTGATGAAGATTTCTTGCCTGTTAATCATTTACTCAACCAGAAAGCAGCTGCTTCATCTCTGGAAAATCAACATAATAATTCAGCTACTCTATGCAGTAATTTTTCTAGGTAATTCTCTCTCTCTCTCTCTCTTACGAAGTAGCTTTGTATTAAATGATTTCGTCTGAATGTTTCTTATTACACATAATAAAAAAAAGATCTAACCCCAATTAGGCTTAATTAATAATTACTCCCACAAACTAAAGCTGTTAGAATCTTATTATGGGATTTCACTTAATTAATTGATAACAAGAAAGCCCTGATTGTTTAAATATGGGAAGTTACAAGGAAGTGAGTTCTAATTGTTAAAAATGAAAATATACTAAAAATATGATTTTTGAAATTTTCTATTAAGAGAAATCCCAAGTTGAAATTACTTTTTATCTCTTTCATGAAAGAAAATCTTGGTGTTATATTTACTTTTTCAACGACAATAAATACTCAATCAATCCTCCATTATTTATGTATAGATTGGTGATGGTACAAATTAATTATATTATATTATATAATGGGTCCAATTTCTTTCTATTTATTTATTTAATTGAGTATTTATGGTATTACATATTATTTTTCATCTCTGCCATATTGCATGGCTGACTTAAGGGCTAGAACATAGGAAATCCAATTCCAACAATTTCCTTTTACTTGATAAAAAAAAGGAACTAAAAAGAACTTTTCTTTGTGACAGCTTTTGCTTTTCTTTGCTTTCTTTCTATTTTTTGCTTTCATTTTGATGATAAACATGGCCATGCAATATATATATATATATATATATATATATATATATACATATTCCTTCACTTGCCATTAATATATCTACACTCATTACTTTAGTTTGTCAAGTTTTAACATATGATTTTATACAATGTTGATTGTTGACATCATATTGTCTAGTTCTAAGGTTTTTAAAATCACTTTTTCTTTATTTTCTTTTTTCATCTGGAAAAGAAAAAGAAAAATTTGATCATTTTATCAATAGAATATTCTCATGACCATATTAATTATAGCACAAACGAACTCTATTTTATGTCGAGTTTAAATTAATTATTGGGAATTTTTAAGACTCGAAATTTAGATCTCTTGGTTTATTTAGGAGACTGATTCTAATTCAATTAATTGTTTACTCCAAAAATTTAATTTAAAGCAAGAATAATTTTATTATAATTCAAAATTCCTAATTTATTAAACCATACCAAAGACAGATTATTAAATTGGAAGGGAAAAAAACTTGCATACCCCATTGGTTGTTACAGATAATTAAATAACATGTAGAAGATAAATATATATATAGTAAAATAATTAAATATATATCCAAATTAAAGCTGTTTTATTTACTTTTTGCATATGAATTAATGCATAATTATTTTTTGTTGTTTTCCTTTGGCCATGCCGTGTGGACCTGTTTTCAGCAATTGTATCTCTTCATAATTTTATCATCTATAATTTCTTTTCTTCTTTTTTCTTTGTTCAGAGCTTTTGCATTACTTTAAAATTCTATCATTGAATTCATTATTAAAAGAATGATCTCATAAGCTTAAATTTCAAATTTTTCTTTAATTTTTAAAGTTGAGTTTTTTTTTCTTTTTTTCAAACTTGCTTTCATGAGCCACCAAAATTTATTAAGAGATTATAATGATAATAATAATATTAAAGAAAATGAGAATCAAAACCAAAGATTATAAAAGATTATATATATATATATAGTTTTGAATTAGCATAAGATACCACTAAGCAATTAATGTTCAAATATAGTTTATAAAAGTTGTGCATAAGTTCGAACTATGATTCTTCAAGTTGTCATTTAGTGATGTTTAACAAAATCTTCCAAAGTTAAATAGCATATTAATTTTATTTTTATTAACTATATAATATATATTTAAGTTTGATCAAAAGACCAATTTCACCTTTTATTAATTGATTATGATATATTTTTCTTATTTTACTCAAAATAATTTTTTTTTTAATTTTCTAAATTAATTCATGTTATGAAATAATGCATATAAAAATTTCCATTCATAATATTATGTTTTCAGATTCTTTTTTGGATGAATATTGAAATTTGTTGTAGCTTCATGAAGGAAACTGTAATTAGAAGTGGTCTCACGTTTTTTTATAAAAAAAAAAAATATACTTAAAAGGTAATAATGTCAAGTGATCATATCATGGTAGCAAATTTATTATTATTTGAATCCAAATTGAATAAATTGAAATGAAAAAAAGAAAAGATTAAAGTTGAGTATAAAGTGTTAGGAGATAGAAATATTATTATGGCCTTAATTATTAATATATAGAAGTTGGAGAGATGTACGATTATAAGCTATTGATGTAATCTACCCAATTAAAAAAATGTGATTATATATGTTTCTTAATTTCTAAGATATACTTGCAATCTAAAGCATAGATCATGTATAGATAGCCTCCAAAGTCCAAACTCACATATTCAATCAATCAATTATATATATATATATATATATATATATATATATATATATATATATATATATATATATATATATATATATATATAAAATTAAACTTAGTGCGTGTTTGGTTTTTCTTTTAATAGTTGTTTTTTTTTTCCCTACTTGAAACAACAGATTCTAAATGTTTAATTAAAATAATTAAACAGTTCTTGTTAGCTGTTTCGGACACAAAAAGTAGTTGTCACAAAAAAAGATTTCTTTTTATTGCTTTTCATGAAACATTCTTTACATTTAAATTATTTTGACTAAATTGTTTTAAATTAATTTTTTAGTCAATTTAGCATTCAATGTTACATCCTTGACTAATGCTTATTGAGTCAATAGTCAAAATCATTATTTAGGAGGATCAATTAAGACTTAAATATATAAATAAATTGAGTTAAATAGGTCAAAAATTATATGTTGAAAATTAACTAATTTGACCGAAGAACTTTAAAATAAATGTCTTTATTTCATAAGAAAAATTTCTTTATTTATGGATTACAAGTTTAAGAGCTAATTAATAGATATTAAACTTAAACCCTTAAATTCCTACTTATATGTATCTTTAGTGGGATAGATATTAACCTCATAGATTATTGCTCCAAAACATATAATACATTCAATTCGAAATATTTATATAGAAAAAAAAAAAAAAAAAAAAAAAAAAAAACTTTAGTTTTGAAATACTCTTCTAAAGCTTTAAACATTAAAATTAATTTTTATATCTATGAACTCATTATACAGTAGTATATAATCTTTAATACATTATTTATTACTCAAAGTGATTAAGCTTGAAATTCATATCTAGATAAAATTTTTAATATAAACATAAAACGATAAATATATATACAGCTATGTATATGTACACCAATAAACATTCTGTATAAAAAAAAAAAATTAAATGCAAAACAAGAACAAGAACAAAAAATCAATTAAAGTATATTTCAAAGGAGAAATTAATTATACACTCACTGGGACATCACAATCCTAACATGACTTTTTCCTTACCCAAATAAGGGGGAAAAAAAATCATTTTTGATGAAAATATTTTCCCTATAAAATATACAGCTAAAATTTGGAATTTATCAGATAAAATGAAATCTTAATATTTCAATTAACTGGAACAACTGAAACTGGTCAAGTACAACTTATGCATATGAAAGTATTGCATTATTATGTGTGATTTGAGATGCTATTTATATAAAAACTTAGCCATCTCTTTGAAGAATTTCAAGATGCATTTATTCATTTTGAAAATTTCGATTTTTAGTAGAATTTGTTATAGAACCGTGTGACCTAAAAGGCTAAACTACTAGATAAGGTTCAATAATAGTTTTTATTATTATTTTTTACTGAAATATCATGCATCATCTAAATATAACAAGAAAATAATTCAGTTGAAATTCAAGCATCATCTGCAAATAAAAAATTTACTTTTGATTTATCCATATATGGATTATGTAATCATGTATATGCTGAACAAAATATATAGACAATAGATTAATTAGCTAAAAGAGGCATAATATATAATAATTTTATCTTGCTTGTTAAAAAAATGCTATTGTTAATAGTTCATTATAAAAGTTTTGGAAAATTAATTAATTAGTTCACAAGACTGGTGAGTTAGCTAACGCTTTAGTGTTGGATTCAATACCACATATAGGTCTCGCCGACACATGACTAATATTTTTAATCAGTCAATTATCATAAAGCACAAACATTGCAATATAATTAACAGAGAAATGAAGAGTTGTGTTTATTAATTAGTTAGCTTAATTGGACTTGAATGACAATGTTGAGTCTTCAATCCAACCATATAATTTCCACGTATTTTTTGATCTTATTATATTGATGGTTGCTAATTAAATTATTTTACAGCAAAGGGAGATGGGTGCATACGAGTGGAATTAGGAAGCAACAAAGCCTATCATTTCAACAACTCTCTGCAAACCAATTTCAGGTGATTTATATTAATTAATTAATTAACTATTTTTTTCTACATTAATTCATTTCCTTCCAACTGCAATTTTTGACACCCTAATTAATTAATTTAACTACTAGCTGCTGAAGCATAATGAAAAATATAATTAATCCATCACAATATTAGTGAGTCATTTAATTACGTCTTTTTATCCTTTTAATTAGTATTCTGGAGAAGAATTTTGAATGATATTATTTAGCACATGCATCTGCATTCCTATATATATATACACAAAAAGCATCACGAGATTCTACTTTTTTTACCAAAATTATATTTAGCTCTCTGATAAATTTTTCGAACACATTAAGTATTTGATTTTTTTATTTTAATATTCAGTATCTTAAACTCAATTTATTTTTTGCATGTATGTAACATACTCTATTAAGTGGCATACACAATTATATTTAATCACGTAACATGATTTCAGAAAATTACCTAAATAAGAAAATAGATTAACTTGGAGTGTAAGTTTTCTAGTTATAAGTAATAAATCCATGTAAGTCTTGAATTATTTAAAAGTGTTTGTTTCATAGTTCCGTCACTGAGTGAAACGACAGACACAAAAACAGGTTGAGTTTGAGACAAGTTATATCAAAATAAAAAGATTAAACACCCGATGTGTTAAAAAAATAATCAAGAGTAGAATTTTAATTTTAGTAAAACATTAAATTGCTCAAAATTCGTTTTGCTATATATATATATATATATATTAATGAAATGGCTCCTTTAATTTGTTAAACAGTTCAAATCGAACTATTTGAAATACAATTGGTTGAGAACTTGACAATTCTTTATTACTTCAGTCCAAAATGACACAGTCCATTTATAATTGGATAAATTACCAAAAATATATGTTTATATATATGCAAATTAAAAAAATATATTATCTCGGATATATATTTACATGAATCGATATTTATAATTTGCAGGAAAGTGATTTAACTCCAAGCTTGGAGTTCTCTTTAGGAAGAACAGATTGGCAAAGCAAACAACATAATTGAATATAGCAAGAGAAGAAATAATTGCCAATCCATATCATCTTTTTTTTCAGCCATATATATTAATTTTTCTTTTAATTAAAAAGAAATTCCACATATATAGATAAAGATGTAATTGCTTTGAGAGTGAAAGAGCTGTAATACATATATATATATATATACGATAAAGTTAGTGAGAAGATTTTCTATATTCTATATGTAGCTGAAATGGAGTTGAATCACCCTCCTATTAAAAGTAAAAAAAAATAATAATAATAGTTATTATTATTATATTATATATGTACATATCATATTTTGTCGTTCCAATGAATGCTTTGTCTATTCTATTCATTGATATGAGTTGAGGTGATGTTAGCCTTTTACATAATCATATTGTAATGAATCAAGGCATCCTCAGTTATTCAATTTTTTCAATACATTAATTACATGATTTTTCTCTTTTGGTAGTATTAACTTTCAACTTGATATTTTTGTCTCGATATTCTCTATATAGTCCGTAACAAAATTTTTGGAAAAAGTAGAAGAGTAAAGTTTATTGGAAGAATCTGAGTCATACATTTATGCAATTATGCAATAGTTACAGATGTAAATCATATATTCGATTTAATTTCACATATCAAAAAAATTATATCACGTACCAATTAACGGATGTTACAGTCTACATGATAAAAAAAATGTCAACTTTGGAGTAAATACTATCAAAACAGAAATATCAAATACCCAATGTATTGAAAAAATTGATTATGAGATCAATTGCAAAATCCACAAAAGTTTAGAGAATTTAGGATGTATTTTATCGATGAATGAAAAAACAGTAGAATTTAAATATATCTTTTAATCAATTCCTTGAATTTTCTCTTCTAAGAAACAATTTGGTTGAGATTTATTATTATTATTATTATTATTTTAACTCATGACTTCTTTATCACTCAATTAATCAATGATATAAATATAGAATTAAATGAAAATTAATATTGACTTGAATTTTGAGTCTCATTATCACTTCAAAAAGATACTTTAAATGAAAACATTTCTCACGTAACCTCTGTAATTAGCCAATCTAAATTATTCTAATAAAATATTTCTTAAATTCATTGCGTAAGGAAAAATATATTATGCGTGATAACATAAAAAAGAAAAAGAAAAGAATCAAATTTAACTGTTGAGATAGAAAACACACATAAAGTTATACATTCTATCCTTTTTTTTTTAAAAAAAAAAAAAACTTTTTTATATTTCTGTAAAAAAAACTACTTTTTTTATAAATTGTGTAATTAGTAGGGTCATTGTAGCTAGTATGAGAGGTGTGAAAGCTTGACAATATGATAATTTTAGCTTTTGATTGGATTTATTGATGTGAACTCTATGATAAGAAAGGAAATAAAGAAAGGCAAAAAAATAAATAAATAAATAAATAAATAAATAAATAAATAAATAAATAAAAAGGAAATATGGCTGTAAAGACATGAAGAATATTGGGTTTAAAACTTTGAGATTGGAAATGACAATAATCAATAATTACTAAAGGGAATAAAGGTAATAATAAGTGCATCAAATTTTGAAAAATTGAGAGTACTAAATCATTGCTTTATTATTAGTAGGGTGTGATTCCATGGTTATGTATTTATTTAAATTTGAATTGAATTAAGTTAGTTTGTTTGGATAATGGGGTGCAATATATGTCCCACTCACTAATCCTTTTTGTTCAAATTCAATAAAGTCTGCAACTGTTTCCAATCTAACTTGTATCATAATGTTACACTTTTAGCCATCTATTGGAATCCATATCTTCACTCTTTGACTATGCAATGATGCTCTAATGACTATCATAATCTTAATTACAGTTTTCTTTATTATTATCCACCCAAAAAACAGTTCATAACTCCTCCCTCCATCATTTAAAATATATATATATAGTTAACATAATTCAACAATAAATTTTTACACATTAATTTCCTTATATAAATATGATGTTACTAGTAAATTTATGCATTACAAGAAGAAATATTAGGTTTAGCAGCAAAATAAATTTTACTGCCACAAAGTTTATTTAGCTACAATATCTAAATGTTGCTGCAAAAAAACTCATTTAATAGCAAAACTATATCATTTTTTTTATTATTGTAAATACATATAGTTACTTTACAAATTGTCCAGAGTTATGGCAACAAGTTTTATACTTTTAACATCAAAATTATTTGTTACAAAATCTTAGATTTTTTTTTTAGTAATAATTCCAAATAGAATTTAATATATATATATATATATATATATTTTTTTTTTTTTTTTGTATATGATATGAAATTCAATGCACATTAAATAGGGATATATTGAGAAACTAAAAATTTAAATATATTCTAAAAAAGGAAACTTGGCTACAATTTAAAACACTCCAAAATAGAAATATTTATTTCTTTTTCACAACATATCAGCAGAGAGAAAAGAAAGCTTTTGATGAGGCTCCGTAGAAGGGGTGAAAGTATCGTCCCCGTGAACGGTGGGGGGGGGGGGGGGGGAATGGATTTCTTATGGTCACTCTGATGACAAAGTTAGTTTATACGTTGAATGGATTGAGAAGTTAGCCTTTGTGGAGGCCTTTTATAGTCTTTGGTGCTGGATTTTTGAGCTTTATGGGGCATGGGCCGAACTATTCGGGTCTTTGGCTTGACAGTTTGGGCCGGTGATTGCATTTGAGCATAGTACTGGGCCCATATGGGCTTCCTTCAATGGGCTGGTAGTCCTTCCATATCCGCCTCCACTAGATTGATTTTGTATTTTGTATATATATAGTGTGCCTATTTGTTTTTCTATTTTAATTTGTTCAAAAAATTAGAGAAATTTACAAAATGTGATTATTTTTAAATTTACAGAAGCTTTTTTTTTTTCTGTAAGATTTCTCTTCCATTTCAGACTTTTTTTATTGTTATTTTTTCCCTTTTTACTTTGATAATAAGTTAAAGTTTTGTTATTTTATTTGTTTGTGTATATTATTTATCTATTTAGTTTTTGAATAATTGTGTATATTATTTATTAATATTATTATTTTATATATTTAATTTCGTAAAAATGCCTAAATCTAAACTTGACAAGAATAAATGAACCCAATACGTTGTCAGCTCAAGAAGTCTAATATTATCTTTAGAGATTCAGATTCTCTTACAAGTCTAATGGATCCTGGGAAAATAATAAAACTTAAAACTTTGTATTTGTTTAACATCTTTACTATTGTATTTTTTTTTTATATGATAAAATATATATATTATTTAAATAGCAGAAATAATACATCAATGAAAAAAGGACAATATCTCCGTCATCATCCAGACTAAAACTAGATAACAAATTCTAAAAAGTGGAAAAAAAGACCACAAAAGGCAAAAATAAAAGCACGAAGAGTAGGAACAAAAAATAAAAACTAATACCATAAAATATAATTTGAAAAAAATCCAACTATTAACAATCAGGATAACAATTGTGACAAATCTCCAACGCTATAAACATTTCAAGTAAATAGATCTAAAAACATCGTTTGAATATAATCCACTGACCATGACCAAACATATTTGATAGAAAGTAACGCTTCCGCTTTTTGTGATAGACTTGAAAGGATCTAAACAAAGTAGATAGTGAAACAAAGATGTTGATCTAGAAATTATAAATCAATTTTTAATAAATTATTTTCAATCAAATCACTCAAAATGAAACAAAAACACGAACGGATAGAGATAAAAAAGAAGAAGAATAAGAGGAAGAAAGAATCATTCCTCAAAAATTGAAACTTTAGAAATGTTTTATTCTGAGAGAGAGAGAGAGAGAGAGAGAGAGAGAGAGAGAGGAGAGTGACTAGGGTTTTCTTTTTGTGCATTCTTTAAACTCACGTCTGCAGTTTTGTAAAGTTCGAATCTTAACTAAAAATATAAAAACGCGTGCAAATAAATATTTGCATGGCCAACAAAATATCAACTTTACTAGACATACACACTTAACATAATTAGTAGATTCATAATTGAAACTGGTCTTCTTTCCCCTATTCTTCACTCCCAAATATTTACGCAACAAAGCCATCTAAAAAAAAAAAACCCCCGAAACTTGCTATTATGCTACCTATTAACATAACATCTACATCAATGTCCATGATTCAGCAACTTCTTATAGCATAGATACACAATACTTGAGCTTATTGGTTCGGCCCCAGGAGCAAAAGAAGGAAAGTTCGATAATTGCCTGATGTTTCAGAGTGCACTGCGTCGTTCAATGTCTTTTTGTACTTCTTAAGATATTCAGCTTTTATATATTGCATATCGATCTCAGTTCTTGTCACAATTATCCTTATAAGTGTGGTATCATTGGTGCCTAGACCTTTCATCGCCTTGTGCAGGACCTGCAAAGTTTTATGAATGATTCTTGTAATTGATAATGCAGTTGATATTAAAACATAATTTACAAAATGGAAATGTTCTCTCCAAAAAAATCACAAAACAGCACGAACCAATCTAAAAAATGTTCGATATTATAACACAGACAATCATATACAATGATGATCAAAGTCAGCATTCAACCACTTCCATTCAGAAGCTGCAGTCCTCAAAACCCAAAAACAGGAAGAAAAAAATAAAGTCTCCACCAAATCAAAAAAGCCTCAACTTAGTTCCAAAGAAAAACAAGGGCTTGCTGCAAAACAACATGACTTCTACTGAACCAAAAGGAACATGATAGAGATAAAAATGAAGAAATGAAGATATAAATGTATAAAAGAGAGTACCTTGGCAAAATACTTTGCAGGATTTTCCGAACACTGCAAAATTGTCAACAAAGCATGTTTGAAATGTCCAGATGTTTCACCCTTCACAGCCTGAGATAGCACTCCTTTCAAATTTCACATTACCGAGTTTTCAAAACAGAGTGGGAAAAAATAAAAGATACCTTTTTTAGGGTGTTGCCATACATGTTATAATAAGTATGATTTACAACAGCCAAATGTGCCCCGCTTCTTTCACTAAATATGCGGATGAAAACTTTCTCATCAGTTCCCAATTTCTTCTCCCCTGCTTTATAAAGTGCCTTTGCATCATTTTGAGCAATCTCGTGATTAACTTCGCGCCCTTCAGAGCGTGGTATGCTCACGTATGCAAGCAACAGCTAAATAAAGTATTTGCAGTAATATGTCAGTGAAAATTTCATGCCATGTCCACAATAGATACGAAGTGAAAGCAGAAAAAGATACAAACATGCTGAAAAACAAATTTCCTAATCCATGCATCTACAAGCCTAGTATGCAACAAATCAAGATGACTTGAGTAGAGAGGGCCACAAGTCACTTAAGCGAGGGCTCGATTTTGATTCCTAGTATACACAATCAGATCTTAATTGAAAGAGGAGTCAAACAAAAGGTGTGTGATTAAACTCAAGTTTATTAATCAGATTCACATACAAAAAGGCCTAGATGGGAATTTTTACCAAATTATAGATAGGAAGCAGAGAACAATTCGCGACAAAAGGAAGTTAGTATTAGAAAAAGCCCTACATCAAAGAGCAAATACAAGAATTGCAGTGCATCAAAATCACATGAATTACTAGAAGATCTTTTTAAGACAACAAAATACAGGATTCTGGGACAATAAACCATGAAATGTATCAAAAACTAAAGCTTTTGAATAATGTAAGGAAAACTAATGCCTGAAATTAGGAGTGCATATTTGATGAGTGATACTCCACTATGTTAATACTTACAGAACAACCAATATGGAAGATCACAAGTTGACTGATATGGGAATTTAAGAGAAAAAAAAAGTTTACCTTTTTATGATCCCCAGATGTCTGCCTTTCAATATCATGCTCCAGGTGTACCCCAAATTTTGTATGGTAATGCTGCTTAAATACCTGTATTTGGCTTGGGGTGCGAGAACAAATTACTTCAGTTGCAGCTTCAATATTCTTTGTTTCGGTCATTAATGCCTGCCTCACAATTATGGCATCACGTCCAGGTAGATCATGCATCCACAGAAGAACCGCCGTCTGAAATACCAAAAACAGGTATATAATGAATTATTTACAAGATAACATGGTAATGGTCACGCCCCACATGCATCCCATATGGCTCAAACAATAAGTACACAATAAAAATGCGGAGATAAAAAATCCCCTGATTGATAGACACTGTACATTTACATTATGATAAACATGAAGCTTTACAAATAGAGAGAGAGGAGAGATTGAGAAGAATTCCTAAGGAGATAGAGAATTCGTACCTCCAATTTGCCAGTTAGTTCTGAAGTCAAGCGCCTAAAGAGGTCATCAGAATACATTGTTTTATACTCCTGTATAATGAGAGAACGCTGCATTGCATCTCGATGAGCCAATATATTGATCACTACAGAGGTGTCACACCCAAGTCCTAGAAAAAACAAGATTAAAGCTTTTCAGAGTACAATACTTGTTCCGATTACACGATCAGTTACTGCTCTCTTGAACTTTCAATGCCACAAAGTTTGAACAGTCCTTAACTTCAAATGAACAAAAATTTTAAAAAAATAAAAGTGGGACAAAAAAGACGGTGGGTGCAAAGATCATTATTCTAATTTAAGATATTGTAAGGTTTTCTTTGTCAAATTCATTGTTCAGAATTTTTTCTTTACTTCATTATATTACTACTCTGTTAGGTAGATACTAGGTAGCAATGTTGGTATTCAGTATCAGCCACAATTCTGTTAGCAATATCCTTGCTCCATTGATATTCTTTTACCAACTCTATTTTCAATTCAAAATTATATTAAAGCATCCTGAGGCCCTTGAACTTCGGTTTTCACACATTGAGTCCTTTCAAATCAATCTTGATCTTTTATTTTACATGGCAAGTGTTTTAGCAGCGCCTTGATCATGTATAATCTCTACACATGTAGCCCTTGACTATAGGAGTCAATCTGACTTTTTAAGGATTCAATACTCTTAGCTAAGACATTCCCTTTCTATTTCATTTTAAGACTGTTTACATTTCACTGGTCAGTCCCTTCACCCGATCATGCGAGATAGGGGAGATTAGGAAAATCACAATTGTCAGTCCATGATCAATCCTTTTTACCCGGCCAAGCCATGTAGTTTAATAAATACTTAAAGTTCAATAATGTGTAAAAATAGAAGATCAAGGGCTCACTGCATAAATTTATAAATTGATCAAAAATTTGATGTGTAAGAATAAAATATCATGGATCAACCCCAATTACAAACCCTAGAAACTACATAACTAAAAAATGTTGAATGGATTGTATAGTTCAGAGTGATATAGGATTAACAAAAAAGCACAAAACTAGAAAGATCTGTAATTAATTAAGCATACAGACTAAACTTCCTAAAAGATTTGGAAGTTCCTCTTTTCCAAAAAAGAAACCTCCAACAATTTGATGAATTTAGACAAAATAACCAAAAGCAACAAGAAAGAAAGAAAACAGAGGGCAATGATGAAGCAAGTGACGCAGATACTAAACAAGCAAAGAAGTGTGGAAGCTTACCCTTAAAAGCACGATAGAGAGTCATGGCGTCGTCTCGGGGGGAAGTAAGCACCGGCGGAACATTCAAAGTTGACATTTTTTCACAAGTCTTCCGATCATCCAACTGTGTGGATAACTTTTAGATCTAATAAAATGGATGATCTTATGTCGGTAGTTGGTTTATTGGTTTGACTTTTAGATCTAACTTCTTTCATTAATTATTTACTCCGCCAATATCATATTTTAAAAGTTTTAGTTTAGCACGTAACAAAGTTATTGGAATAATTTAATTATATTTTTAATTTATTATTCAAATATAGGGTGAGCAAAACATGATTCGGTTTAAAAATCGAATCGAATCAAATCGAACTGAAAATTAATGTAGGAAAAAAATAGAAACCAAAACCAAATCAAAGTTCATATGGTTCGGATAAAACCAAATCGAACCAGTTCTGTTTGGTTAGATTTGGTTCGGTTAGGACCGAAACAACAAAAATTTTAATTTTTTATTTTTATTATTATTATTTTTTATAAATTATATGTAAAGTATTGCTTAAAAATGATTTATATTACATATATATTACTAAAGTCTCGTAAATACAAACTATATAATAATATAAATATATAATATGATAAATAAAATTTATTTATATATATAATTAATTTTTAAAAATATTTTTTCCTATTAGGGTTTGGTTCGGTTCGATTTCAGTTTTTTAATAAAATCGAAAACCAAACCAGAAACCAAATTATTATATTTTATAAAACCAAAATCAAACTAAATAGAATTTGATTCAGTTCGATTCGGTTTTTCGATCTCGATTCGGTTTAGTTTTTAGTTCACGATTTGATTGTGCTTACCCTATTCAAATATTCTTTTGACTTTTCTTTATTAATTCCATTTTCTAGAATATAACAATACAACAGCTTATTCAGCTCTAGTATCATGATAGAGAAATAAGTCTCCAATTGGAACTGTGAAAGCTCAAATCTGTCTCAACATATGTAACACGTTTTTAAAAAGAATAAAAATTATTAATATATATAAATACAATATAAACTTAGAAAAAAAATGATTAAATGTTCTTTTGATTTTTTTGAAATACTTTTAATTTTAAAACAAAAGAATTTAGGTAGAATGATAATGTTTAAAAAATGAATGGTGTATACTTCAACCTTTTAAAAACAGACTTCAAACAATAATTCTGGGAAATTTTTTGTCTTATTAACTTTTTTTACATTTCAATTCATTGAATATTTTTATAAATATAAAATAAAAAAAAATATTGTATAAATATAAAAACAAATCGAACAACGGGTTAAAATGAGATAACAAATAATACCTTGAGAGCATGACGGGAAAAAAAATCTAATGGTGGAATTGATAAAATAAAAAAGATGAATAAAAATAATTATAGAATGCACCAAAAGTTAGATAATTAATTAGGTGTAATATATAGTTTTTCATGATGAAATTAAATGATTTGACCTTCAGATCCCACCAATTTTGTAGAAAAGAAAATTTGAGAAAAAAATTTCAAAAGTGCACCAACGTCACTAATTAAAAAAGATTGTTGAAAGTTATATAAAAAGAATTTAAGGGTATATATAAAAAGAATTTAAGGATAGCAAACTTTATGTTTTGTTTGGTGGTTACTCAAAATTAAGGATCTTATTTTCCACTACATCATGTATTTAGTGGAAAGCGAACTTAAATATGCTCCAATAAATTCTCCATGAATTATAATCTGTATATTTCCATGGTTTTCAGACCCGGACCGGTCATTGAACCGGTGAAGGGATGGATTCATGGATTTTGGATTAAACCGGAATAAACCGGAATCGAACCGGATTTAATAAATATATTAAAATATTAAAATATTTTTATTTTTATATTTCTAATTTATGAAAATTTGAATATTTTTATTATAATTCTTTAAGTTTAAGCATTTCAAACACAATATACTAATTAAAAAAACTCAATTTATGAAATATAGTTTTTATAGTTACAATTAAATGTCAATTTAATTTAAAATAATTTAAAAATACAAACTATATTTTAATTTAATTAAAAACACCCCAAAATAATAACTTAAATTTTATATTTAAATAATTTTTTTTTAAAAAAAATCTGGTTGAACAGGAAAACCGGTCCGGTTCACGGTTTTTCGGTTCGACCGACCGGTCAGAGCGGCTATTGACCGGTTATTGACCAAAATGAAAACCGGATAGAAACCGATCAGTCTGACTTCCGGTTCCGGTCGAATCCGGTCCGACCGGCCAGTTCAGTCCGGTTTTCACAACTATGTATATTCCTATTCTTTAACCTTCAATTTATGATTAAATTAAATAAATCAATTTACTTTAATCGTTACTTATAAGCAATGTTATCATAACCGTACCGGACATCAAACCAGTGAAGCTACTGGTACGTGGTACAACCGGTTCAACCGGGTAATACCGGTGGTTATACCGGATTATTATTATTTTTTTTTAAAATATTATTTAAAAAATAAATAAGCTTATAAATTCATCAAACACAAGTTTCAAATATTTAATACTCAAAATAATTTCATGAAATATCCTAAAACTTCATCAATTTTAAATTTTAATGATAATTGATTTAAATTTTAAAATTTGAAAAATCTTGGTTTGAAACCAAACCGAAACAGAACCAAACAAAACTAATTTAGTTTGGTTCAAATCAAACCGAATGTATATTGGTTTGATTTTGGTTTTTATAATTTTATATGTTTATTGTTTTGGTTCAGTTTAAAACTTCATCAATTTTAAATTTTAATGATAATTGATTTAAATTTTAAAATTTGAAAAATTTTGGTTTGACACCAAACCGAACCAGAACCAAACAAAACTAATTCAGTTTGGTTCAAGTCAAACCGAATATATATTGGTTTTTATAATTTTATATGTTTATTTTTTTGTTCGGTTCGGTTCGGTTCGAACGAAACCGAACCGTCGAACCGAACCGAATCAAACCAAAGATAGAAAATGGTCAAAACCGGTTTTTGACCGGTTCGCCGGTTTACTGGTTTTTAACCGGTCGAACCGGTCATCTCCGGTTTTTTATCAAACCATCCATTTTAATCAAACCGATCGGACCCATGGCCGGTTCGCGGTAAAACCGGTCGAACCGGCCTGTCCGGTCCGGTTTTCACAACCTTGCTTATAAGTATACATCTGGACTTGCTCATATGTGTGGTCTAGCCGTACCAAACGCAAAGAGTCAACCCCAAGTCCCAACCTGGATTAGCTTGGCCTAAAATATATATTACTTATTAATTTATCCAAAAAAAAAAAAAAACAACAAAACTTCATAATGTAAAAAAAAAAAAAAAAAATACATAAAACATAGAAACAAAAAGAACTTTAGTGAGTGTTTTTTTTTTTTTTTTTTTTTTTTTAGTTTAACATAAAGTAATAAAACTAAGAAATACAAAATATCAAAACACATAACTTTTTATTTCCAAACACCATATTTTCAATGATGTTATATATATATATTTTTAGTACATATTTCATTGCACAAAAATAATAGCATTACCATTAACACAAATGTTTGCATTATAAGAATATATATTTCAACTAACATAATAAGTTGTAATTCTTTTTCTTTTTCGTAAAACCACGGCAAAAATATTATTTATACAACATAATAATACCGCAAAATAATCAAAACTATAATTTATAGATTTAATAATATATATGTAAAATATTTGAGAATAAAAGTATTTCTCATTGAATAGCACTAAGGGAAGCCAAAGCTATTCATACAAGACGCGGAAGACTATAGAAAAATATTACAAGAGAAAAATATTACAAGACTCATATATAGACTTCCTATACAAGTAATAATAAATATGCCTTTACAAAAGACTAAAGAAGAATATTTACTAATGAGGAATTATATTCCTTTACAAGAAGACAAAAAATACAACTAGAAAGATCATAATATATCCTTAACATTTCTGTCAAGCCGATGGGCATCAACAACATGTAAGCTATCACGAAGAACAAAGAACCGTGTTGATCCTAACAGCTTGATAAAAATGTTAGCCAATTGATCAGAGGAATGAATGAGTCGAATTTGTAAGTACAATTAGCAACCAATTTATGAACAAAGTGATAGTCCAATGCAACATGTTTCGTACGATAGTGAAAAACTGGATTCTTGCTAAGATAAATCGTCCCAACATTGTCACACCATAAGGTGATTTTACTAGGAAGAGGGAAAAACCGATCTCTTGCCACAAGAAATTAAGCCATAGAACTTTCGTTGCGGCACCAGCTTGCCAAGATATTAAACTATTGCCAAGAAAAATAGAAAATCCACCAGTAGACCTCTATCATCCATGCAACCACCCCAATCAGCATCAGAATAACTTTCAAGAGTAAATTAAGTGGAATTAGACAAATAACGAAGCAACCGCTTAACCGTTGCCAATGAACTATTGTCAGGTAATGCATAAATTGACACAACTTGTTGACCCAAAAAGCAAGCTCTGGGCAAATTAAAAGTAACATATTATAGGGAACCTATAAACCGTCGATACTCTTCACCCGAAGCTAGAGGGATCCTATTGAACTTGGACAAATTTTGTGATATGGCCATTGGCATGGCACACAGCTTAGAATATGCCATAGAGGTGTGGTCTAGAATGTCAAGAATGTACTTGGACTAGCGAAGAAGTAGACCCAGAGCTGTGTAGTCAATTTCAATGCTAAGGAAATATGAAGCCCAACCAAGGTCTCTTGTAGGAAATTCAGATTCTATCAAAGCAATTGTGGACTTCACTGTATCGAGGGAGGAACTTGTAACCAAAATATCATCCATATAACATAAAACATATGTGAAGATATTGTTAGAGATTTTGATAAAAAGTGAGTTGTGTGCAAGAGATTTCTTACGACCATGAGATTGTAAATAATTGCACAAACAGGTAACCCATTCTTAGGGGGCTTGTTTGAGACCATAAAATGACTTCTTAACTAAGCAAACATGATCTGTCTAAGTATTGTCTTTGAAGCCCGCGGGTTGATCCATGTATACGGTTTTAGGCAAAGTTGCATGCAAAAATGCATTTAAGATGTCAAGTTTGATGGATTGGCCATTTATGAGATGGAGAAAGACCCAAAATGATGCGAATTGTCATTGCTTTAATCATTGGGCTAAATGTCTCTTTATAATCAACACCTAATTTTTTAGAGTAACCTTTCACAACTAAGTGAGCCTTGTACCTATCAACACTACTATCAGAGTTTCTTTTAATTTTAAACGACCATTTACAACCTATAACATTTGCATAGGCTGGTCGAGGCACAATAAGCTAGGTTTGAGTCTCAGAAGAGACTGTATTTCATGAGACATGGCATCATGCCATACCTAATACTTTTGTGCAGTGCTATAATTTGGTTGTTCAGTTTGGCTATAATCGGGTGAAACAAGAGAATAAAGAAGGGCAAGTTTGGAAGAGCGTTTATGTGTATGGGTAGGGCGAAGTTACATGGATGGGTTTTTGGTGGTTCAGTTTGATTGGTGGAGGTTGATAGTTCAGTTAGGTAAGTGGTTAAGTCCATAAGAAGTTTGAGTCTAAGAAAGTCACTAGTAGAAGAGAGAGTGAGGGAAATAATGGGATGAGAATGAGTGATGCAGTCATTTGAGGGTAAGGTCGGGTGAGGATTAAAAAGAGGAAGTGGACTCTGTTGTGAGCGGATGACCTTAAACGGGCGGAATGCAGCGAAGCGAACTGGGGAAAAAGGAAATTGGGAAAAATGGGTTTTGAGTTTTGGAAAATCGGATTTTGATTATCTTGTTTTAGAAAAACCATTGATTTTGTTTTGGAAATTTATTTTGTGGAAAACCTTTTCCCATTTTATTACTTAAAGACCTCGAAACTTAAATTTCATGATCAGTGACAGAGTTGCCACCCGGATCAGCTCATTCGGGAAATTCCAGTACAGCTTCCTACCGTACCTAATCCAGAGATTTAGGGTTCGGGAAACTTACCTATTCAACCTCAAGCTTGCATTCATTTTCTGGTTTATATTACCATATTTTATCCGCTTTATTATCTTTTTCTACCCAATTTTGTTTTGTATTTATTTAACCCGTGCTTAAGCAAATAACAGGAATAAATTACAGAATAAATAAATCATACACCCAAGCAGTTCAAAAGAATAAAAATAAACGCGCTTATACAACCAGATCGAATAAAAAGGAAATATCTCGTCCTCACATTACAAGCGCCTAATATACACCAGGATCTAGAAAATTTACAATTACCTAGAATACAAGATAATCTATAAACTACATAAGAAATAAAAATTAAAAGCTGCAAAATAAACGGTTAGCATAATTACATTATAAACATGCATAGGACTCAGACAAGACAGAATGGGAATTTTAGGAATGCGGAGACATGCAATTAGGGGGTAGTCGGGTGAACTCGGCTAGTTCGCCCGACTAGACCTGGAAAATAATTTTGAAATGCCATGTAGATTCTGTGCTGGAAAATATTTTTAAACTACTTGTCTCAATTTCATGCAAATTCTTCCATACAGTGGGTCGGTTATCCCAGAACTCAGGGTTTCGTTCATGCAGGATTCCTAATTCTCAACATGCATCTAGGGTCTCAAAGTGGTAATCACATAAAAAATGGTTTGATTCTGAAGACGGAATCGCGAGACAACATCCGTGTAGGTCATCCCGTGATTCTGCCTCCTCTCTGTCACTATAGTCGTGCAGATTAAACTACAGCCGTGTGACTGTAATCACAGTCGTATGACTCTAGTTAGAGTCGTACGACCATAATGGTATATCTGCACAATTGTAATGAGCAAAACCCGAAAGTGGTTTTCTTTGTTTTCTAAAATCATTCATTTCAAAGGATTTTGATAATTTCCGGGGTCCTGGAAATCCTAGGATACGTTAACACCGAACCAGGGATCCGATTGTGGATCTAACAATCCCGAATTCCAAGAATTGAAACTAACAAAGCCCTAAATTCTCACATCCGTATTATTGAAAATCCGAAAACCATGACTTTAGAGTGTACAGATATGAATTGACCGAATTTAATCATGAAAAATCATTTAAAATTGGAAAACTGGCTGTATTCTGTCATTTTCGGGCTGCATCCCAGAAGAATACAGTCATGCGACTGTAATATACAGCCGCACGGCTATGTTCAAGAACAATTATAGTCGTACGACTGTAGTTATAGTCGAACGACTATAATTACAGTCGCGCGGCTGTAATTGTGCAGACAGTTTTCCAGAAAACTTCAAAAACACAAAATACATACATAAATCAGCATGAATGGAGTTTTAAGGCCTCTCAGAGTTTACTTTATTGATACTTTGATTGTTTGATGTCCGAAAAAGGTATTAGAAGCCGAAATACGTCTTGGATTCCACAACCGACCCGAAATTCCTGAACTGAGCTTTGGATCACTCCGAAACGAAACCGAGATAATCCCGGACAAATGAAACAAGGTCTGGAACGTGAGTCTCTCAGTTTCTTAGATGTGTTTGAGGTGTTTTTCTTCCTTGGTTTCTTTTCTCTTCTCTTCCTCTCTTTCTCTGCATCTTTTTCTTTCTTTCTCTCTCAATTTTTTTTTCAATTCCACTTCCATCTCCTTTTTCTCTCTCTTTCCTTTCCTTTTATATTAGATTTCTGAGATTTGCCCCAAAAAGGGGCCAAAATCCATGAAAATCAACAAAAACCCATCCTTCTGCCACCAATTCTCTGATTTCCAGCGAAAAACCCGATTGCTCGTTAGAGCCACATGACTATAATATTACAGCTGTGCGGCTGTAGCTATTATAGTCGCACGACTGTAAGTATAGTCATACGACTGTAGTTGCAAAACTACAGCCGCGCAGCTTCAGATAGAACCACCTAGGCTTCCCACTCACTCGACGGACCCTATGCAGGATTTCAGATCGAATACCGCTCAGTTTTCGGGATGTTAGAGACATTCCAGGTGACATCCCATCCTCAAGCCCCATTCATGTCTATCTATCATAGTAGGCAACATGGGTACTCATCATAGAAGTCGGGAAAAACCTGGCGCTTACATCTGTACGAGTGAGATTGTGGAGTTGGTAGTGGAATGGGACTTAATTGAGTAAAAGTAAGAATAGGTTGTGGTGATGGAATCAAATTAGAAGACTTACCTAGAGAACCATACTGATTAATGGACGGTACCAATAGTACCATTAGAGTTTATGCACCCGGTGAAGAGGAAAAATTGGATCGTGATACATGTATTTTGTTGGATATGCCCTAGTCCCGAGGCATTGGACCATGTATTTGTATTGTACATTTATTGAATTTATGTATTATACATTTTGTGTCATTAAATAAAGGCATTAATCTATTTATTATATATCTTGTGCTGTATTTTAAATAAAGTATCCAATGGACATATCCATATCCATGTTGACAAGTGTCATGCACTTGGTAGTAAGACCATAGACAGGGAAAACGATATGACCATAAAGAGATCCATAGTCTGTTCCAGTCATGGGAATGAATGGAACTAGAGATTATTATTAACCTGGTTGTATAGCGGTGTCTTACTGGTCTTTGGACATGGGATGTCAACCAAGTTGATGGGTACATGCAAAAGGGGCATGGTACTGGATAAATCCACTAAACGAGAAATCTACATGATAAGGTATCACAAGTGATTCTTATGTAGTACTTGTATGGATCCTTTAACCTGACCATATGATGGTGCTGCATGTGAAGTGGCATACTTTGGTGTACGCCTAAAAGGCCTGTAAAAAGGTGCCAAGTATGGGTACGTTTGGGTGTGTCACTGAGCATGGTAGTACTATGGATATGCAGAAGGGAAATGTCACTCAGTAGTACACTGAGAAGATATCACCGGCCTCTTGATGAATGTAACTGATAAGAGTGTGGCCACACCCAAACAAGTTTGAACTTGTTTATGAGCATCAGTTCATTTGGGATCAAGTAAATGTCCAAACACAAAAGAGGGTGATCAATCCATGCCTCTGTGTTGGACACCAATATCAATGACATGGGATATACAACTTTAACTACAGGGTTATGATTACAGTTAGATTACTATCTCTATCTTAATTAGGGGCTGCAGTGATTTGCTAGAGCCCGCCTGCAGTCTATGGGCCAAAGGCCCACTGCCAACATAAAGATGGGCCTACAGGATCATACACATTGAACGTCTGAACTCGAATTAAAGGGATCACCAGTATACTTGGAGTATACGCACAGGAGAGAGAGGATTGTATTAATCATATTATATAGATCAATTGGATTAGTCAAAATAATATAGTTAATATTTGTATTAGCCTATTCATAATTAATTCAATGAATTAATTTATGAGATTATATCCTAAGTGGAAATATTTTACATGTATTAGGTTTTATGAAATCTAATTTAATTCATCGGTTAAATTAATTGATCAAATTAATTTTAATTTAAATATATGTAATATATTATATAGTATAATGTGTTATTATACATGTTAAATTGAAATTAAAATTGAAATTAAATTGGACCGAAAGAATTAAATTTGACATGGGCTTAAAGAGGAGAAAAGTCCACATGAAACTAAAAGGAAATTGGGCCTAAAATTCCCTATGGGAATTTCAGCCATCTAGGTCTTAAAACCTGGAAGAATTTTGGCCAACACGCACATGCAATAGCCGAAAATTACAGCAGCCTCCTTCCTCCCTTCCAACCGATTCCGACGCTAGCACGGGTTGAGTTCCAAAGCCGTTCGTGTACGGGAACATGGAGGAAGTCTCCTTTGATTTCTGTAGCCATCTCTATAAGAGATATTCTTAGTGAGAATCGAATCTCTTCTATTTAAATTTTGTGTTTTTTAATTTCCACTTCAATTGCTCCTAGGCACGGATTTAAGGAAATCACCGTGTTCTTCCACTTTTAATAGGGTGATTTCCGGTGAAAAATCCCAACAGTGGTATCAGAGCAGGCTTTTGATCCGTGAAAATTATTAAACAAGATTAAATCCCATGGTTTTGAAATGGATGATTTTGACTTGGGATTCTTTGGATTGGGGTTTTGTGATTTTCCCCTTGGATTTTTGCAATTGAAAATAAAAATGCATATAGGTTTTTGTTGGATTTAATTTTCTATTGTTGGATAATATTTCTTGGTGATTAATTTTTTTGCTACAATTTTAATTTTTCCTGCAAAAATCACGGGCTGTTTCAGCAAATACGGCACTGCCGGCAGCGGAATCCCTGCCGGTAGCAGCCGCTGCCTGCTCTATCTCAGCAGCAGGGCAGCTGCTACCCTTTGCAGTGGCGGCTGCTACTGTTAGGACAACTCTGTTGCCATAGCTGCAGCGAGTGGACCTAGTTTTAGATTTAGCGGGTTTCAGGCCAGGGGCTCAGTTTTGAAATTTTAATGGGTTTTAAAATTTTTTTATGTTTGAATTTCAGTAATTTAAATGCGCATGGTTTCTTGGATGAAATTTTAATTTTATTCATGAGATATAAATTTTGGAAATTACTATGGTTTAATTGAAATTGGTTCTGGTTATTTTGACACAATTACCCGAGCGGTTGATATGGACTCATGGTTTCCCAATTCCAGTGGGAGAAGTTATCTACCTGGACTGGAGGCCTAAAGCCCGTTAAAGGCTAGAACCATGATGGGACAAAATTGACGATTTCAAAATAATGGCTTTGGACATAATTGAAATGGGCTTAATTTCATGCATTATAACATATTTATAAATTGATGTATTGGATGCATTGTTGTATGATTAAATGTATGTATGGATGCTATTGGGCCTTATCCGAGTTGGGTTGTAGTTTTTCTTTTTGGGTAAACACGGCATGCGCGCTGTTTTCTTTTTTAATGTAACTTTATTTTATTTATTTATTATAAAATTTGTGAAAAAAAAGAAGCCCAGTGAAGAGGCGAGCCCAGAAGGAAGGAGAAGGAGGCTCACCTGATGTATTTTCTAGTATAGGTTTACTTGATTTATATTAGGTTGTAATATAGGCCCATAGAAGTCCATTTTACTTATTTAATTATGCTTTATATTTATTTACATGTATGTATGTATGATCCAAACCCAGTTTCACTGGTATGTGTATGTAAGTCGTTATTAAAATAAATCTAATAACCAAATGGAAATTACTAAGTCGTGTAAAAGTGCTTCCCTCATTCAAAACCGACTCGAAGTGGGGATAGGCCAGTTGTAGACCATGCCCTCGCTGGATGCATTGGAGTATCGTCATTTTTTATTGGATTGGAGTATTGGTTACTCTGATACTTGGATGGAGGTTTTGACTTAGCATGGGTAGTAGGATTCTCCTGGCCCTAAGCATAGATGGGTAAGTGCGAACAAGCTCATCAAACCGAGAGTCCCTTAGTTGGGATTAGACGGTGTTCCTACCTAAATATTTATGGTATAGTTTTTCCAGGCCCTCGTCTGGATATATCTCAATGAAATATGGATCTCGGCCCATGAGCCCAACAACTTAAGTTAATTAATAACTTGATTCATTATTAATTAAATATGGGGAATAAGTTAAAGACCTTTATTAACACTCTTAAAATTTTTTCTGTGTAGTAATCTAAATGGCAAACAACAACTCACTTTCATTGCGATCTATCCTGGAAAGGGACAAACTTTTCGGTCCTAACTTCTTAGACTGGTCTAGGAACTTAAGAATAGTTCTAAGACAAGAGTCAAAGGAGTTGTGAGTGGACGACGTTTTTGACGGAACGCGAGACTCCCTTTCGGAAGGGGCACCTCGATCTCGGGCGGACCCCTCCCTCGCGTGGGGTTTTTATAATGGAAAAATTGATTTTGAAAAAATAAATGGAATTAATTCTTAAAAGAACCGAGACCTAAGTCTCGATGAATATTGTAGAGTCGCCACCCAGCTCAGCTCAACCGGGAAATTTATAATGCAGCTGAACCGGACGAACGGTCGCTACACTATCCAGAGATTTAGGTCCGGACAAGTCCCTTATTTCATGTCTAATTAAAATAATATTGGCCAATGTTCTCAAATGGTATTTCAAACTCTAAAGTCAATTTTATTGAAATAAATAGACATACAGCGCCCATACAGGAAGAGTAAAATAGTAAATGATTAAATTATTACAACCCGATCAAATAAAAGATAAAAACTCTCGTCCTCACTTTTACAAGCGCCGAGAATACACGATTCATCTAAAAATATTACAATCGCCTAGGATACACGTATTAATCTATTAAATACATATAAAATAAAAATAAAAATAAAAGCTGCAAAACAAAGGTTAGCACAATTTTTACAGCACGCCACAAATAAGACTCAAAGGATAGAATTGGGAAATCAAGAATTGGGGCATGCATTTAGGGGATAACCGGGTTGGCTCGGCTAGCCGGTCCGGTTAGACCTGGAAAACATTTTGAAACGTCCCTGTATTTTGGTTTTGTGAGAAAATCGTTTTGAAAACAATTTTTCCGGTTACATACATTTTTTACATGTGAGGTGGGTCGGTTTTCGGGAGAATCGGGTCTCCATCGTGGCATTGTTCTAAATGTAATTTTACTGAAAATTGAATCTATGGTCGTGAATGCACACAACAAAATTCATTTTTGATGATTTTCGGATTTTCTGAATTTTTATGGATTTTTGGAAATTTTTGGGAACTAAAACGGAAATTCTGGTTCTGAAAAAAATGTTATAGTCGTGCGACTGTAACTACAGTCGTACGACTATAAATTACAGTCGTGTGACTGTAAGCGATCCAAATTCAGGATTTCGCCAAAATTTATTTGAAATGAACTGGAAAGAAAACTATTTGGAAATCAAGAACACTCGTACGACTATAACTACAATCCTATGACTGTTCATCAAACTCAAGAACAGTCGCACGACTGTTCTTGATTTCTAGAAACAGAAACGCGGAAAAATGGACAAAAATGCAGAAAAAGCACACCAATGATCCAGAAAGCTTGAAAAAGAGAAGGGAAAAGGAGTATCTACCTCTTGGGTGCTTATCCAACGTCGAATTGACCCCTGGCGTCGCTCCAATCCACACAAATTTGCCCTTGTCTCCTTGAGTTGAGTTTGAGAACCTAGGTCTAAAAATCTCCAAAATGCAACGGTTTCTGATGATTTCAGTTTGAGATTATGATTTGTTTGAAGTGTTAAATTGTTAACCTAGAGGTTTCTAACAGATTTTAAGCTTAGCTCTGAGAATTGAAAGGAAAAGAAAGGGGAAGAAAGTTTGAGTTTTTATGTGTTTTCTCTCTTCCTTCTCTTTATCTCTCTTTCTCTCTAGTTTTTTTTTACCAGCCTCCAAAAGCCTCCTTCTTCTCTTTCTCCTTTTCTTTTTATCACCTTTTCCCCTCTTTTCTGCCGGCGCCTCCCGAACATTTAATTCTCTCCTTTTCTCTTTCTTCTTTTCGGCCGCAGAGTATGGGTTTCTACACCTGCTCTGGCATTACAGTCGCACAACTATAACGACAGTCACACGACTGTAAGTTTTACATTACAGTCGCACGACTGTAAATTACAGTCGTGTGACACCTACTTTTTTTTAGGGAGTAAAATTCCGGCGCTTACAGGAGTATATGCTGGAAAGGCCTGTGCTGGCTGCGCCTCAGGGATGTAATCTACCAGCTGCCCAGCTGGAGGAATACGAGGTGTATGTAAAGGATAACAGGGATGTGACATGCCTTATATTGGTGTGTATGGTCCCTGAGCTGCAAAAGCAATTCATGGACCATCGGGCCTATGCTATGATAACAACTCTAAATGAGATGTTTCAAGAGCAAGCTCGTTAGGAAAGGTATCTAACTAATAAGGCATTCCGCTCCTGTAAGATGGGGGCTGGGACATCTGTGAGCCCACACGTGATCAAGATGAAGGGCTATCTGGATACTTTAGCCCGTCTCGGATCACCTATCTCACAAGAGCTGGCGGTGGATACAATCCTTACTTCCTTACCAGATTCTTACGATTAGTTCATCCTGAACTATAATGCAAAGGATGAACTATACTGTTAGTGAGCTGCATGGGATGCTTAAGCTCACTGAACAGTCGATCAAGAAGACTCTGCTGATACTGCTGGTCAATAAGGGGAACCCTCCTCTTGCGAAGGGCAAGGCCAAGGAAAAGGCTAAGGCCAAGGCTAAGAAAGCTAAGGCCAAGAAGCCTAAGGCCCAGCCCAAGGCTAGTCCCGAGGACATCTGCTTCGGGTGTAAGCAGGCGGGGCATTGGAAGAGATCGTGTCCCAAACTTTTGGGAGAGCAGAGGAAGATCCAAGGCATGTCTTCATCAGGTATTTATGTCATAGACATTAACCTCACTGTTTCAACATCCTAGGTATTGGATACTGGATGTGGTTCTCACATTTGTTGTAATGTACAGGGACTTAAGAACAGGAGGTCACCAGGATCAGGGGCGGTTGACTTACGGGTCGGTAATGGAGCAAGGGTTGCTGCCATAGAGATCAGCGAATATCACCTCATGATGCCTAATGGATTGGTTTTAATATTGGAACATTGTTATTTTGTACCTGCCATGTGCAGGAATATTATTTCTATTTCAGTATTGGATATTTCTGGATTTCATTTTACTATTTCTAATGTAGAATTGGTTTACCTAGAGAGGGATTATTTTATGGAGAAGCTCTATTAAATAATGGCCTATATATCCTGGAGTTGAATGAAACCAATCATGTCTATAACATAAACACTAAAAGGGTTAAGCCTAACGAACTTAATCCTGTCTACCTTTGGCATTGTCGTTTAGGCCACATAAACAAGAAGCGCATAGCTAGGCTTCACAAAGCTGGAATCCTAGGGTCATTTTACTTGGAGTCACTTGATATATGTGAGTCTAGTTTACGAGGCAAAATGACTAAAGCGCCTTTTAGCAAGAAAGATGAAAAGGCTACTAGCTTATTGGACTTAATACATTCAGACGTATGTGGGCCTATGAGCACAACTACCAGAGGTGGACATCTGTACTTCGTCACGTTCATGGACGATTTCAGCAGATATGGCTATATCTATCTAATGAAACATAAGTTTGAGACCCTTGATAGGTTCAAGGAATTCAAGAACGAAGTACAAAACCAGCTAGGCAGAAATATCAAAGCCCTTCGGTCAGACTGAGGAGGTGAGTATATGAGCCTAGAGTTTGACTTATATTTAAGAGAGCATGGAATCGTTCCATGGCTCGCTCCTCCAGGAACACCACAGTGGAATGGGGTGTTCGAGTGGAGGAATAGGACCTTGGTGGACATGGTCTGCTCAATAATGAGTCATGCCTCTCTCCCAATAAGCTTCTGGGGATATGCTCTCAAGACAACGGTTCTCATTTTGAATAATACTCTGACTAAGGCAGTGGAAAAGACCCCATATGAGATATGGACGGGCAGGGTGCCTAATGTGTCTATCCTACAGATTTGGGGATGCGATGCACATGTTAAGAGATTGACTGTGGGCAAGCTAGAACCCAAAACCAACAAATGACTGTTCGTGGGCTACCCTAGGGAAACCAAAAGGTATTACTCCTACAACCCTACTAAGAACAAGGTGTTTATGGCACGGAAGGGGGTCTTTCTAAAAAAAGATTTCATTTCCAAGAAATATAGTGGGAGCAATGTTGAACTCAGGGAAGTTCAAAGCTCACAAACTCCTGAAGAGGATAACTCGGAGACCAGGGTGGAGCTTCCACATGGGGAAGCACCGACCCAGGTCACACAAAGACCTAGAAGGTCTGGTAGGGATCTTCAAGAACCAAAGAGATATGGGTTTCTCATCACCAATGATCAGACTCTTCTCATCTTTGATGAGGAAGAGCCCAAAACCTACTAGAAGGCTATGGCTAGCCCACAGTCTGTAAATTGGTGTAAAGCCATGGAGGCAGAGATGCAATCTATGTACGATAACCAGGTTTGGAACCTAGTTGATCCACCTCTGGGTGCTAAGGTAATAGGTTGCAAGTGATGCTATAAGCTAAAAGCCGATAACACCTTCAAGGGACGTCTAATTGCAAAAGGTTTCAAACAAATCTATGGAATAGACTATGATGAAACCTTCTCACCAATCGTTATGCTCAAATCCATTAGGATCTTGCTGGCCAGAGCAGCTTGTTACGACTATAACGTCTAGCAGATGGATGTCAAAACTGCCTTCCTTAACGAAAAGCTACTCGAGGATGTGTACATGACACAACCTGAGGGTTTTATCGATCCAGAGTATCCTGGGAGGGTATGTAAGCTTCAAAGGCCCATGTATGGACTGAAGCAAGCATCCCAAAGCTGGAATCTTAGATTCAATAAAGCCATAAACGAATACGGCTTCATATAAAATCAAGATGAGCCTTGTGTGTATAAAAGGATTAGTGGGAGCATTGTCACATTCCTAGTATTATATGTGGATAATATCCTTCTTATTGGAAGCGACATACCAACACTGTAAGGTGTAAAGTAGTGGTTGTGTAATTGCTTCGCAATGAAGGACTTAGGCGAAGCTGAGACGATCCTAGGGATCAAGATCTACAGGGATGGATCCAATCGGCTTCTGCGCCTAAGTTAGGCAATGTACATAGACAAAGTTCTGAAAAGATTCAGCATGGATCGGGCCAAGAAAGGTTTCTTGTCGATAAGCCATGGGCTGAAACTTAGTAAGAAGAACTGTCCTAAGACAAAGTAGGACAGGGAGAACATGAAGTTGGTCCCATAGACCTCGGCTATAGGATCAATCATGTACTCCATGCTATGTACGAGACCTTATGTCACCTTTGCACTAAGTATGACAAGTCGGTACTAGCAGGATTCCAGGGAGGATCACTGGAAGGCTGTCAAAGCAATCCTGAAATACCTTAACCGGACTAAGGATAGCTTCTTAGTGTATGGAGGTCAAGAAGAGCTGTCAGTTACTGGGTACACTGATGCAAGCTTGCAGACCGGCCATGATGAGTACCAGTCGTAGTCTGGGTACGTGTTTTTGCTAAATGGTGGTGCTGTAAGCTGGAGGAGCTCAAAACCGACCATCGCGGACTCTACAACAGAAGCTGAGTACATTGCAGTGTGTGATGCAGCTAAGGAAGCTGTGTGGATAAGGAAGTTTATCCCTGAGTTGGGAGTAGAACCAACTATCTAAGACCCAATTGATATCTTCTGTGACAACAATGGGGCTATTGCACAAGCTAAGGAGTCCTGGTCACACAAGAACATGAAGCACGTGCTCAAGAAGTTTCACCTCATACGAGAAATCGCCGAGACATTTCATTACATAGAGTGGACACCGAGAATAATGTCGCAGATCCTTTGACCAAGGCGCTGGCTTAGCCCAAGCATGAGGGTCATACTAGATCTATAGGGATTAAGCCCATGCCTAGTTGGAACCAGTGCAAGTGGGAGATTGTTGGATATGCCTTAGTCCCGAGGTATTGGACCTTGTATTTGTATTGTACATTTATTGGATTTATGTATTATACATTTTATGTCATTAAATAAAGGCATTAATCTATTTATTATATATCTTGTGCTGTATTTTAAATAAAGTATCCAATGGACATATCCATATCCATGTTGACAAGTGTCATGCACTTGGCAGTAAGACCATGGATAGGGAAAACGATATGACCATAAAGAGATCCGTGGTCTATTCCAGTAATGGGAATGTATAGAACTAGAGACTATCATTAACTTGGTTGTATGGCAGTGTCTTACCGGTCATGGACATGGGATGTCAACCAAGCTGATAGGTACATGAAAAAGGGGCATGGTACTGGATAGATCCACTAAACGAGAAATCCACATGGTAAAGTATCACAAGTGATTCTCGTATAGTACTTGTATGGATCCTTTTACCTGAACATATGATGGTGCTGCATGTGAAGTGGCATACTTTGGTGTACGCCTAAAGGGCCTGTAAAAGGGTGCCAAGTATGGGTACGTTCGGGTATGTCACTGAGCATGGTAGTACTATGGATATGCAGAAGGGAAATGTCACTCAGCAGTCCACTGAGAAGATATCACCGGCCTCTTGATGAATGTAACTGATAAGAGTGTGGCCATACCCAAACAAGTTGGAACTTGTTTGTGAGCATCAGTTCATTTAGGCTCAAGTAAATGTCCGGACACAAAAGAGGGTGATCAATCCATGCCTCTGTGTTGGACACCAACATCAATGACATGGGATATATAAGTTTAACTGCAGGGTTATGATTACAATTGGACTGCTATCTCCATCATAATTGGGGGCTGCAGTGGTTTGCTAGAGCCCGCCTGCAATCTGTGGGCCAAAGGCCCACTTCCAACATAAAGATGGGCCCATAGGATCGTACACATTGAAAGTCTAAACTCGAACTAAAGGGATCACCAGTATACTTGGAGTATACGCACATGAGAGAGAGGATTGTATTAATCATATTATATAGATCAATTGGATTGGTCAAAATAATATAATTAATATTTGTATTGGTCTTCTCATAATTAATTCGATGAATTAATTTATGAGATTATTTCCTAGGTGGAAATATTTTACATGTATAGGTTTACATGTATTAGGTTTTATGAAAGTCTAATTTAATTCCTCGGTTAAATTAATTGGTCAAATTAATTTTAATTTAAATGTATGTAATATATTATATGGTATAATGTGTTAGCATACATGTTGAATTGAAATTAAAATTGAAATTAAATTGGACCAGAAGAATTAAATCTGACATGGGCTTAAGGAAGAGAAAAGCCCACATGAAACTGAAAGGAAATTGGGCCTAAAATTCCCTATGGGAATTTTGGCCATCTAGGTCTTAAAACCTAGAAGAATTTAGGCCAACACACACATGCAATACCTGAAAATTGCAGCAGCCTCCTTCCTCTCTTCCTACTAATTCTGACTCTAGCACGGGTTGAGTTCCAAAGCCATTCGGGTAAGGGAACGTGGAGGAAGTCTCTTTTGATTTCTGCAACCATCTCTAGAAGAGATATTCTTTGTGAGAATCGAATCTCTTCTATTTAAATTTTGTGTTTTTTAATTTCCACTTCAATTGCTTATGGGCACGAATTTGAGGAAATCACCGCGTTCTTCCGCTTTTAATCGGGTGATTTCCGGTGAAAAAAATCCTAGCATATTCAAAATTGGAAAATTGCTTCATTGAATTTGACATGTTTAGTAATAAAAACTCTATCATTGTCAGGCGGAAAATATAAATAACTAGAGTGATACTTGGATTTACCCAAATTGATGCAAGATTGAGTATGAAAGTCAAATATATATTGAAAGGAATTGATAGAGGAAAAATTTCAGAACTAAAGATGTCGAAACCGGTTCGATGGGTAAAAAAGAAAAATAAATAAATGCGGGATTTTATGGAATATGAAATGAATACGTGGAAAGCAAAGTGAATGATGTTATTTATTGAAAAATTTAATATTTTAAGAGTTGCTACCAATCGATTTTTGGTGCAATTGGACACTCTTAATAACCAGAGATTCAAAAATGGTCCGTTTATCGATTATGTGTAGGGAAGACAAATATCACCCTACCCCGTCCATAGGGGTGCACACGGTCGGTTAACCGGTCCATGTGGACTTTTGCTAACGGTTAACCGCTTGAACGGTTTTTCTATATTACTAACCATACACTATCCATTAAATTCGGTTAACCGTTATTCGGTTAACCATTAATTTCAGTTGGTTAACCATTTTTTTACGGTTAACCATTTCCGAAATTAACATTATATTTTAAACCTCAAAATTTTAAACCATAAATCTCAAATATCAAAGACAAATATGAAATTACAAACCATAGTTTTAACAATTGATTAAAATGACATTACAACCATAAACTAAAATAATTAAAACAAT
The DNA here is from genome assembly GCA_039660915.1 of Euphorbia tirucalli. NCBI lineage: Eukaryota > Viridiplantae > Streptophyta > Magnoliopsida > Malpighiales > Euphorbiaceae > Euphorbia > Euphorbia tirucalli. Next base: position 18,164,572 of record CM077634.1, on the reverse strand, counting down.
AATTTATCAAACACAATATATAAATTAAAAAAAAACTAAATTTATTTAATTTATTTTTTAATAATATAGTTAAAGGCCCAATCCGATTATAAATTTTATTTTTCTTTATAATAATGTATTTATATGTAAAAACAATGAGTAAATAAAACCTTTCCTTGTATATATAAAATTCATGGATTCCAAAGAAGAGGTATATATAGGGAACATGTGAGTATGGGTAAGTCATGACATATCTCATATACTACAGAGCCTGTAAGGTCAGGGCCTAGGGCTAAGCAAATGTCACTATCTTGCTATCACGATAAGACATTTTTTATTAATCAGAAACAAGATTTATACAACACAAACAAAGAAAGAAACCTGCGTTTTGTATATATAGCTACAATTCAATTCTATTCAATTAAAGCTAAAAATGCATCGAACCCCCAAATACTCTTACCAGCCTTTTCTTCTAAACTACCAAAGCTTATCCCCTCCCTTACCATTTCCACCATTATTTTCCTTGAATAATAATAATCGTAATGCTGAAAATTCATTTATGCAGATATTCATTTAGTTGTTTAATTACTCGATCAAGTTTTCATCTTAATAGTTCCAGAGGCAGCGTACCCAGAGGTCAGCTAGTGTAAACCCCGGGAACTTCGGCATTAACAGCCAAGAAAAGCCATAACAGAGGTGCAATGAAGAGCACACTAAAATGAGCCATTCTGAAGAGAGAGAGAGAGAGAGAGAGAGAGGGGTGTGTGTTATTAGGTTAGTGTTGGAAATGGTTGGGGATGAGAAAGATAGAGAGGAGAAACACAGATCGAACGATTTATGAGAATATTAGGTAAAATTACAATAAACACCCAAATGTTTCACATTTATTTCATTTAACCTATAACATATAATTATATAATTTAAAAAAAAATTTCAACGGTCGGTTAACCGAGTCCACATGGACTTTCAGTGTAAAAACCGAAACCGAAACCGAAACCGTTGATTTTTAAAAACAAAAACCATACACTAGTCCATCGGTTTCGGTTAACCATATTTTCTCTCCGGTTTCAGTTCGGTTTCACGGTTTTTCGGTTTTTCGGTTTTTTTTGTGCACCCCTACCCGTCCATAAGTGGTACTAAATGTTGTAAATTATTTAAAACGATGTAATTTTTATTTATTTTATCCAACTAGAACATGATTTTTTTTATTAACGAAATTTTAAAATTTGACTACTAAGTATTGATTTTCTTATTATTATCCTTATTCAATAAAATTCAATAAAAATCAAAGACTAAAACTTAATAAATTACTCATATTAAATAGAAATAGAAAATTTAATTATAAAAAAACTACTATACAAATATATACAAAATAATATACAAATAGAAATATAAATATATAGAATATATATATATATATATATATATATATATATATATATATATATATATTAGACCTGTTCATGGGTCGGGCTGGGTCGGGCTCGGGCCAGGCTACATCGGGTTTGATATAAAAATCTATTGTCCAAGCCCAGCCCAGCCCGCACTAATTTTACATCGGGCTCGGGTCGGGCTGGGCCGTGCAATTGAACCTTATTCCCAAGCCCAGCCCAACTAGCCCATCAAATAAATGTTTATATCTTTCTAATATAACTTACTTTAAACAAATTTAATTTACAGATAGTATTCATAGAGAAATTATAATGGGCAAGATCTTCGATAAGTTTTTCAATGGTTCAGATTAAATATTTAGTATATAATTATATAAATAAAAATATAAAAGTATATATTATAAAATTATTCGGGCCGGACCGGGCCAGTCATGGGTCATATAGTTATTCCCAAGCCCAACCCATCATTAACTCGGGCTTCTACGGGTTCAGGCCAGGCCGGGCTTAAAGTAAAATATGTATGTCCAAGCCCAACCCAGAACGGGCGGGTTTGGGCGGGGTTTGCCGGCCGCGGGTCGTTTGCACAGGTCTAATATATATATATATATATATATATATAGAGAGAGAGAGAGAGAGAGAGAGATATTATATAGATAGAAAATAGAAATTACGTAACATAGAATCTCTCAATTTATTTTAGTTATTAAAGAAATTTTTTAAAAAAAAGAGATAAATTAAAACATTTAACACGTTTATATTTAAATCACAAGGATTAATTATTTTCTATAAACTTTACGCATTTTATTTAAATCTAAATGATATGGAGAGATAATAAAGAAAAATAAAAAGGGCTAATTGTGATTTAGGCTTTGATGTGTCTGCTGGTTTATTACTCATGTTTTGACCCGGAACAACTAACTCGACCTGCACTCCTTTAACCCTAAAAAATAAAATTGTCCTAACTCAATCCTAGCTCTATCTCTTTCTCACATTTGTCGACCCTCTCTTTTTCTCTCTATCTCCCAAGAACTCTGATCTCTTCACCCTCTCTCTCAGTTTGTCGGTGATTCGAGTTCCGAAAAGCCTCATTCAGCATCGCTTCTTTCTTAATCAATTCTGTCTTGCCTTATACGATGTTGAAATCCATTCGCTCAAGCTCACTTCTCTCTCTGCTCTACTCATCGCCTGGGATCGCTAATGCCTCTCCCTCACCACCAATCGATACCAGTTTTTTCCATGACCGGAGTCAAAGCTGGGTTTCCTTACTTACTGGTTCATATCTTTATGAATCGATGCTATTAGTTCTACGACAGCTCAAGTTCAACTGTTCTAATCATCTCTAATCCAAGGTATCTTTCTCTGTCTCAGTTTCTTAGGATTTTTTTTAGTTCTTTTTGTAGTTTAAAACAAAACTAATAATCTAATAATACAGGATCTAATTCTTATGTAGAAATTATTGATTTCTAAACAGTATTAACGGAAGCGTACCTGGTTCCATGATCACAGCAATCTCTTGTTTGAATCTGGGTATCTGATCTTCTGGTTGATTTGTAATTCCTCTTGAGGCTCAGGGAAGGATGGGGTTTTCTCTGAGTTTAAGGAGTATGTGTCTTCCTTTTTGGAATTACACTCAACCAGGGATCATAACCCCTATTTATAAATAGTTGGTATAAATTACTAATTAAGCCCATCATAAATTAGTTTTACACCCTGGGTTTCTACACTTATGATAAATTAACCCACACTTCTTTTCATAAAATGACATAGCCCTATTAAATTAATTAGATCACTTTAATTAGGCCTTTAACCTAATTATAATTTATAAATACACGATCCAAAATCGATAATGCACATATGTCTACGTGCCCAAATATCGGTAATGCGTTATATACATATTATAAAGTCCATAAAATCCTAACAATCTCCCACTTGGACTTTATAAGCATGTATTCACACATTATGCTTTATAATCGTATATATATATATATCATTACTTATCCATAGTCGTTCGAACAAATTATTCATACTTCGTCATTTTAAAGCATTCCTGTCCATTAGTACATTAGCATAAGAATCAAGGGGGTTTTGGTTGTCAATATATGATACAACTAAACCCAACATGATCACATATAATAACATAACTAAATGACATCGATCAAGTGTGGAAGTGTAGCATGGAAATTACATGTGATGTGATCAGTACATGCCTATTTCCAACTGGTCCAACCTTAACCATATTAGATCAAATAACATTCAGAGTGGAAAATCAAAAACTGAATACTTTATTTAAACTAAATTGTCATGACATTGATAAAATAAAGTAATAAACTTAATTGTGTGTCTGAGACTCCCACTGAACCTAAAAATCCTCTAACAATTCAACACCCATACGGGGTATATGTTCGAGAAATAACTTAGGTACCAACACTTTTGTCAGTGGATCCACAAGCATGGAGCTTGTACCTATATGCTCAACACTAATCTGACCTCTCTGAACTCTTTCTTTAACAACAAGGAACTTTATTTCTATGTGTTTAGAATTTGATGAACTTCTGTTGTTATTGGCATAAAGGACTGCGGCCCTGTTGTCACAGTATACCCTAAGTGGTCTTTCAACACCATCAACTATTCACAATCTAGTAGCAAAATTTTGCAGCCAAATATCATGATTGGATGCTTGATAGCACACCACAAACTCTGATTCCATAGTGGAAGAGGTTACAAGTGATTGCTTTACACTCTTCCAGGATATTGCTCACCAGTAAGCAAGAAAATATATCCTGATGTTGATCTACGGCTATCTTTACATCCTCCATGATCAGAATCAGAATACCCAATGATCTCTAACTGATTTGATCTCCTATACATGAGCATGTGATTCTTTGTTCCTTGTAAGTATCGCAATACTTTCTTAGCTGTTGTCCAATGTTCTTTACCCAGATTGCTCAAGTATCTGCCTAGTACTCCGACAATGAATGCAATGTCTGGACGAGTACAAACCTATGCATACATTAAACTGCCAACCATAGAGGCATAAGGAAAATTCTGTATTTCCCTTTTCTGCATGTCATTCTTAGGGCATTGATCGAGATAGAACTTGTCTCCCTTAGTCACAAGAGTATTAATGGGATTACAATCTTGCATGCCAAACCTTTTTAATATCTTATCGATGTAAGCCTTTTGTGACAAACCCAAAATACCCCGAGAACGATCTTGATGTATTTGGATACCTAATACAAAAGATGCATCACCAAGATCTTTCATCTCAAAATGTTTTGAAAGAAATTTCTTAGTCTCATGCAATAATCTTACATCATTGGTGGCTAGCAAAATATCATCCACATCTAGGATCAGGAAGATAAAATTACTTCCATAGAACTTATGGTACACACAATCTTCGATAGCGTTAGCTTCAAAACCAAAAGATAAGACTACTTTATGAAATTTGTGATACCATTGATGAGAAGCTTGTTTGAGCCCATAGATGGATTTCTTTAATTTGCAGACTAAATGCTTTGAGTCTTTAGAATCTAAGCATTCAGGTTGCACCATATAAATCGTTTCCTTAAGATCACCATTGAGAAACGATGTCTTAACATCCATCTGATGTAACTCAAGATCATAATGTGCCACAAGTGCCATAATGTCCTAAAAGAGTCTTTCGATGAAACTAGAGAGAAAGTCTCTTTGTAGTCAATTCCTTCCCTTTGAGTGAATCCTTTAGCGCCTAGACAAACTTTATGCCTGACTGGTTTACCCTCTGCATCCCTTTTGGTTGTAAATATTAATTTGCAACCAATTGGTTTTGCACCTTCGGGTAAAGGGACAAGCTCCCACACATCATTATCTTTCATGGATTTCATCTCATCATTCATAGCATCGATCCATGATTGAGCATTGGGACTTTCAATGGCCTAACGGAGGTTGATTGGATCATTTTCCTCCATTCCACTATCTGTCTCATGCTCTTAGAGAGAGACGATGTAGTCATCTGGCATCGCATTTCTCTTTTCCCTAATGGATCTCCTAAGTGGCACTGGTTCTTGAGGTTGTTGAGCTTGCATTTCCTGAATATTTTGTTGATATTGATTAGGGGAATGTTCAATATTGTCTTCAAGTGCTGAATTTGCTTGTTGATCAAAACCAGGAATAAGGACCTGATCATGATCAATAGCAACTGTAGGAAGAGAAATTACCTCTTCTTCAAAGACAAAATCTTGGGTCTTCTTTCCCCCCCCCCCCCCCCCCCCAAGCTCAATATCCTCAAGAAAATGAGCATTTCCCGTCTCAAAAAACGTTCTCCCTTTTGGATCATAAAACTTAAAACCCTGTGATTTGTCAGAGTATCCAACAAAATAACAACTAACGGTCCTAGAGTCCAATTTTTTCTAATGAGGCTTGTAAGGCCTTGCTTCAGCTGGACATCCCCAGGTACGTAAATGTTTTAGGACAGGTTTCTTACCAGTCCACAACTCATAAGGGGTTTTGTTAGTAGCTTTTGTTGGAACTCTATTAAGAATGTAGACTGCAGTTTTCAGTGCATATCCTCAGAGTGAGTCTGGTAAGGTAGTATGACTTATCATACTTCTCACCATATCCTTAAGGGTCCTATTTCATCTCTCAGCTACCCCATTCATTGCCGAGTTACCTGGCATAGTATACTGAGGGACGATCCCACACTCCTCTAGGAATTTGGCAAAAGGCCCTGGACGTTGTTCACCTGAACCGTCATACCTTCCATAGTATTCACCACCACGGTCGGATCTGACTTGCTTTATTGTTTTCCTGAGTTGATTTTCAACCTCGGCCTTAAAATTTTTGAAAACGTCCAAAGCTTGAGACTTCTCATGTATCAAGTATAGGTAGCCATAACGAGAGTAATCATCTATGAACGTTATGAAGTTTTGTTGACCGTTCCATGAGGGTGTGGGGAACAGTCCACAAATGTCTGTATGTATTAGTTCTAAGACGCCCTCAGCTCTCTTAGCTCCTAACTTTTTCTTTTTTGTTTGTTTGCCCTTAATGCACTCAACACAGATTTCATTACTTGAGGTGTCAAGTTCATTAAGTATCCTGTTTGACACTTGCCTTTCAATTCTCTATTTAGAGATGTGTCCTAATCGCTTATGCCATAACGTTAATGAATTCTCATTAGTTAACTTTCGTTTAGTGCCACATGAGTTAACATGCAGGTTTTCATTATATGAGGTAACCGAATCAAGCAAATATAGGTTATCAAAACTAGATAAAGTACTGGTTCCAATGCATTTATTATCCAAATTGTTAGGATTTTATGGACTTTATAATATGTATATAAATTATAATTAGGTTAAAGGCCTAATTAAAGTGATCTAATTAATTTAATAGGGCCATGTCATTTTATGAAAAGAAGCGTGGGTTAATTTATCATAAGTGTAGAAACCTAGGGTGTAAAACTAATTTATGATGGGCTTAATTAGTAATTTATACCAACTGTTTATAAATAGGGGTTATGGTCCCTGGTTAAGTGTAATTCCAAAAAGGAAGACACATACTCCTTAAACTCAGAGAAAACCCCATCCTTCCCTCAGCCTCAAGAGGAATTACAAATCAACCAGAAGATCAGATACCCAGATTCAAACAAGAGATTGCTGTGATCATAGAACCAGGTACGCTTCCGTTAATACTGTTTAGAAATCAATAATTTCTACATAAGAATTAGATCCTGTATTATTAGATTATTAGTTTTATTTTAAACTACATGTGGTATCAGAGCTAGTCTTATTGTGGAATTATTGGTTTTATGAATTGTTAGTTTTTCCATGATTATATGTATTTTGGATATTTGATGATATTGTTGTTGGGATCTATTGTTTTATTGATTCTGGAAATTGAATTGGAAATCAATTGGAATTGAATTTTTTGATTGTTGTTAATTGAAATCAATTATCTTTTATTTTGGATTCTGGAATCAATCTTAAAAAAAAAAACATTTTTTTGCAACCCAGCAACTGGATCGACCGATGACTTTCCCACCCACTGTGTAACGGCTTCCCCTTCACCGGCATATGGCTTCGCCGGTTTACAACGGGGTGAGCGGCGGCGGGAATCAGTCGGCGTCTGGGCTGTGGCAGTGGCAGGAGGCGTTGGTTTTCGGCAGGGGCGAAATCCATCCATCTTCGCTGCTCTCCGTTGCGCAGAGCGCTGAAGCTGGTGTGGGTTTGTTGCCGGCGAGTTGGGCGGTTGACCGATGCCTATTCCATCCGGTCGAGCTGCGGCGGCGGCGGCGACGGCTAGGGTTTCAACTCTAGCCCACCGGCATCCAAGGAAGACGAAGACCAGAAAAAAAAAGTTTTCTTTTCTTTTCTGTATATTTTTTTATTTTTATTTATTTATTTATTTAATGGAATTTTACCATTTTAGCCCCTGAAGTAAACAGATTCCTATTTTTTGTCTTCAAAATTTTTTTTAATTATAGATTTAGTCACTAATTTATTTTAATTACATAATTGGTCCTTTTATGTTCTTTTGTTTACTTTATTTGTTTCTGTATGATTTATTTAGGATTAATTATGTGATTAAAGTATGTTGTGATATCAAATTATATGGTTAATTTGAATTTTGGTTGAGTGATTATTTCATATCATTTATAATATTAAGCATGTCTAGTAATTTGAATCGATAAATTGAAGCAGCATGTTACCAAAGTATCCTCTCCTGTCTAAGATTTTTCGATTTTAAAGTTACTAAGATGTTTTGTCTTTGTGCGTGTGTTTTTCATGCGGATAATATCCGGCCCAAAGGAAGGTTATTATTGTTTGGCAGAAATTTACATATACATGTAGTGATAAACTTGTGATGATTATTAGGTGTCCGTTGTGAGTGTTAAGTCGGTCCAAAGAAAAGCCTGACACTTGACTGGATTTTATTATCAGTGTTTGTTTACTACACCAAGTAAATCACTTACAAATTAACTCTCTGTCCAAAGACTAGACTTAATGATGTAACGATTTTCTTGTGATGAGTGTTATTTATGATTATGATTAATCACTCTTATGAGCTTATTGTGATTTTTTTTTTGTTCTCTACACAGTTAATTCTATTACTGCTGCTACAATATCTGCTAATATGAATAGCATTCCGGTACTAAATGGTGCCAACTTTAAGCTTTGGAAAAATAAGGTTTTAATTACTCTGGGATGCATGGATCTGGACCTTGCACTTAGGAAGGAGCGTCCTGCTGAGCTTTTAGATGACAGTACCTCTAAACAACAGAGGGAAATGGCTCAGTGGGAGCACTCCAATCGCATGAGTGTAATGATCATGAAGCAATCCATCCCTGAGACTTTCCTGGGCGCTATGTCTGAGGAGACTAATGCCAAAAGGTTCCTGGAAGTGCTTGAAGAGCACTTTGCCAAAAGTGAAAAGGCAGAAACAACTGGCGTTTTACGACAGCTTGTTTCCATGAAGTATAAAGGTAATAGGAATATAAGGGAGTACATTCTTGAGATGTCTCATTTGGCTTCAAAACTGACAACACTCAAGTTAGAGCTTTCAGAAGAATTGCTCGTGTATTTGGTTTTGATTTCTCTTCCTCCTTAATTCAGTCAATTTCAGGTGAGCTATAATTGCCAAAAGGATAAATGGACTCTTAATGAGCTCATTTCTTACCTGGTGCAAGAGGAAGAGAGGCTGAGGCATCATAAGGTGGAAAGTGCTCATTTGGCATCGTCTTCTAAAGACAATAAGAAAAGGAAGGGTAAAAAGATTATAGTTGAGGAACCACAAAAGAAGAAGCAAAAGGTAATACCTGAACAAGGTTGCTTCTTTTGTAAAAACCCTTCTTATATGAAGAAAGAATGTGCTAAGTATCATGCCTGGCGCGTGAAGAAAGGTATATCTCTTGCTCTTGTTTGTTCTGAGGTTAATTTAGTTTCAGTGCCAAAAAATACTTGGTGGTTAGATTCTGGTGCTACTACTCACTTAAGTATATCAATACAGGGTTGCCTGCACTGCCAAAAACCAAGTGAAGCTGAGAGATTCATCTATGTGGGGAATGGCAATTCGGTAGACGTTGAGGCTATAGCAACATTTAGGTTATTGCTTAAGTCTGGTTTTTATTTGGATTTATTTGAGACACATGTTGTACCGTCTTTTAGACGGAATTTGATTTCTATTTCAGTTTTGGACAAAGAAGGTTATGTTTGTTCATTTGGAAACAGACAATGTTGTCTTTATTTGGATAATAAATGCATTGGAACCAGTACTTTATCTAGTTTTTTAGTTCTTTTTTTGCCTACTAATTCTATATTTATTCTTAAGCAGATGCACATATATATACAGATCTGTTCATCGGAGACTTGCAAGAGTCTGTCAACGGCTGCAGTTTCAAAATATACTCAGGTACATCCTTCTCTACCTCTCGGTTTTGCTTTTATTTTGAAATCTCTATTCTGATTTGGGATTTTTAATTTGTGTTTCTTTTTGCACGTTACTATTTTTTGGATTTTTTCCTACTAATCTTTATTTTATATCATTTTTTAGAGATCAAAACCTAAGCTAGTTCACTCACTGGCATCTCATAGGATTCTTAGGAGCTCTCATACAGAAATAGCCTTTCTATTAAGCCCTAAACTCCTATTGAAATTCCTTGAAGCAAATATGTGTGATTGAGTGGTGGTTTTCGTTATTGATAACTGAAGATGATGCTTGCTGTTTTTCTTTGTTTAATTTATGAAAAGAACTTGGATTTAAATAAGGGCTTGTAAATCAAAATGAGAATGGTTATTGTATGAACTAAAATTGGGTTCTCTTTTTTGAAATTTTGGTTTTATATGCATGTGAATTTGAGAACTGGACATTGTGTTTATTATGGCTATGTGTTATGCTTGTGTGTTGGTTTAGTGATATACCATAAAACAAAACTTTTTGGTAGAAAAGTGAAATGTCAGTGCTTGTTGTTGTACACGTGTCTGATCTTATGGATATGATCTTAAAATTTACAATCTAGTATGCCTAAGTTCATATGCCTACAGTGATGAGCTTATGTGTGATGGATTTTAGATCCAAGACTTGATTGCATTTATGATGATTAAAGAAAATAATAAATGAATGAGTACCAATGGATTGGTGATTATGGTGATGCTAATGTTGATTTTTATATGATTCGATTCTCAATGTGACCTTGAATTTTTAATTGTAGCTATGAATTGGGAACACTTTATTATGACTTACTCTAATAAAGAAAAATTCTTTAAAATGAAAATTAATTAAGGAATCTAAACTACTTTGACTTTGATGATGTATTAACAACACTAGATGTTATGCAAAATTTGTATTTTTATATGATGCAGGATTCTACATGATGTTCTTGTATATGTACACGGATTAAAATAAAAGAACCATTCTTTATGACAAAAAGCATTATTAAAACAGAACTTCATTTTTTTTTGGACATGGGCATTTTTATGAAATGGATTAAAGCCATAAGCTTTTTCGCTTCACATTATGACTCTTGATTTTGTTTCTGTAGTTTTAGAATGGAATACTGCTCATTTCTGCTCTTCTTTCCACAAGAACGACCTAAGCTCATGAAAGGGAAAACAACACTAAAGGATTCAAGACTAAGGAATGGACTTAAATGGAGATCTAATTTATTATCTTCTGGTTTTTATTTATTCAAGGATGACTGTAATAATTGTTCTTTGGTTTTGATGGTTATTCACAAGTACTTCACACACACACATACACACTAGAACCTAGACCACAAACCAATAGTAGGAAATGGGTGCATTACATGACCCATCTCTTACTAATGGCTTTGGACACTACTTAAATAGAGTTCTTTTCTCCATGACATCGAACAAATATCCCTTTTTAGGTCATTACTGCCTAAAAATACAGATCTAAAACAATATAAATAAAAGAGCATAAATAAGGAGATAAGACTTGCTTAGAATTCTGGACTTGCTTTAATCTGTGCAACTACCCATTAAACCAGTTAAAAACACTACAAGAATGATGTGAAAGAGTAGTAGATCTAGGGGAAATGATATAGGAGGATGAACTAAGAAAAAGAATGAGATCCTAGTTTTGGGCGTGTCGTAGTGCCCTTTTTTACTTGAAAGCTCTGCCTCACCTTCTTCTGGTCTCTTTTCTCTGTTTTTCTGTTTGAATACCCCCAAATCTCTCTGTGGAATCCTCTCCTCTTTTTTTAATGAGCCTCATCCTTTTTAAATTATAGAAGACAAAAGTTACTGTTCCAGTGAACAGTACTTGCGTGAAGAGCAAGCAGTAACAGCTGTGTGACACCTGTCCATGAGACTTTTATTTTATTTTTTATTATTATTTTTTTTTCTGGTTCAAATTTGACTAGATGGTAACTATACATTAGAAGCCAACATTCATATCATATGGGCTTTCTGCAGGCCCATTTCTGTAAAATTTCATATCTTAAAATTTGCAAGTCTACATAACCTTCTTTAATTCCCCCTAATTTTGTATTTTCTGTATTTTTATTTATTTTTTGTTATTTTGCTATTTTTTGTATTCAAGACTTGTAACCAAAAGAGATAAATAAAATCATTCATTTATTTTTTAATGTCTTCACCTATTTTTATTTTTTATTTTTTGCTCATCTTAGTCTATAAAAATGAAAATAAAAAAGCTAAATTAAAATAAAAAGTTGCTAAACTTTTGGATTTTTTCTAATATTGAAATATAAAAGAAATAAAAATAAAATAATACTCGGATAAAATGGGTATCTACAAAAGATTTTAAAATTCTCATATTCGAGCATTTTATTATACAATATAAAATAAGGACTTTCATTGTTGAGACTTGAATATGGAAGAGTATTTATGAGATCCACACTATGATTCACAACATGGTTCTAAAATCGAAATAAGACACTAGCATGAGCTAAAAGAGTAAGAGTAGTATCAACTATATGTCTATTTTTCGTTTTAAAATTTCGTTTTGTTCATGAGTACGTGGACAAGCAAGATCATGAATAATGCCTAATATTTCTGAAACTCACCACCAAAGTCCGAGTAAAATTATTTAATATCTGCATTAAATTGTCTTTTGATCATTACTTGCAAGAAACATAGAATATACACCACTCTTGTATTTCAAAAAATAAATCCAAGTAAAGCGAGTAAATTCATCAATAAATAAACAAAATGCTTTTGATTTAAAATTGAATTAACAAGGGCATGTCCCTATGCATCAGAATATATAATTTCAAAAGGAGATATGTTGTGAGAAACAATAAGAGGCAAGTTAATTTTGGTAAGCTTGCCTAATTGACATAAAGAACACAAATTATTGGAAGACTAGACTTAAATAATATTTGAATTTAAAACATGCGAAGTAATTTTCCTATTCGAATGACTAAGTCTGACGTGCCAAGTATTAAACGAGGCTGCCTCCCTAATCAACGCCTGCTTTAGGTCAGGTGGGAGAACATACAATCCATGATCACTCGATCATCGCACTAGGATGTTCTTCGTTACCTCGCTCTTAATAAGAAAATAGGAAGGCCAAAATTCAAAGAAAACCCGATTATCTTTATTAAATTTTTGAACTAATAATAGTGATTTGGTATGTTCAAAAAGAACATCATTTAAAATAGAAATTGGAATAGAAGGAATTACTAGTATGTGTAATAGGTATACCTTCACCATTACATATTCTTATTGTATCAGGACCATAGTATGATGTTATAGTTTGCATATGATTATAATCAACAATCATGTGATGGGTGGTACTTGTGTCAGGATGTCATAGACGCATATGAGGAGTAGCCAAGGGAGGCGGTGCAAAGTAGTGTGATCCAGGCTGTGGGCATTGCGCCTCCTGGGCAAGATTAGCTAGCAAATTTTGCTGCTATATAGGAAAATTATTTCGAAAAGGATGAGGCTAATAGTTAGGCTGATAGTTGCAACTTTGAGGATTCCTGTGACATCTCTCAATAAATTGATTAGCAAGACCATAAATTTGGCAAGGACCCCATTGGCTTTTTGTGGTAAATTTCAGTTAGTATTAACTACAAGTGCTGGAGGATGTTGGATAATGGGAGCTTCAAGGCTTAGTTGAGTTGACAAGTTCTTGATTAATATTTCATATGCTATGAGAGCACCATGAAGGACATAATACGATGATGATGGTCCCTGCAGGGAGAGATTATAAATAATGGCATGGTATTCAATACCAAGATTGCGAAAGATTTTCGTATTAAATTGAGCTCGAGTAAGTGGACCCCCAACCGCCTTAAGTTCATCGGCAAATGCCTTTGCACATGTAAGATAGTCGACAATGCCAATATTAATAGGTTTCAAGTCTTGCAACTGAACATTAAGTTGCAATTGTCTATTATTAGAGAAAGTGCCATACACATGGGAGAGAGCCTACCATGCTTCAAAAGAGTTTATGATTCCAACGACGATAGTGAAAACCTCAAATGATAAGGAAGAGAAGAGCCATAGGAGAGGGGTTTGGCCCTTTTTTAACCAAGCAACATATTCAGGGTTTTCAATTTGGGTGTTTGGATCGGTAGGAGAAGGAATTGTTTTTTGTAGGGTTAGGGTGGTACCATCGATATGTCCCATGACTTGGTGAGAATGAAGAATTGGAAGGAATTGCGTCTTCTGTACATGATAATTAGTTCAGTTGAGTTTTTGAGAAAATATGATTTTGTTGGTAGAGGTATTTAGTGTAGCTACGGTGGTGGCCATGATGAGGTTAAGATCAAATAGTTGGGAAGAAGAGTGGAAATTGGGGCTGACGGCGGTGAGGGTGTGGGAGAGGCTGACGGTGTAGTTTGAGGAGTAGAGTCTCGGTGCTTGAATTTTGAATAGAAGAGGACTCATTTGACACGTAGAAATCATGGTTAGCTCTTATACCATGTAAACTATTTGAAAATAAAAGTGTTTCTCATTGAATAATACAAAGGAAAACCAGTGCTATTTATAGATCACGGGGGAGACTAAAGAAGAATATTACAAGACTTCTATATAGACTTCTTATGCAACTAAATACAAGAGACTAAAGGAAAATATATACCCAAGAATTATATTCCGTTTTTGGAAGAAATAAAATACAATTAGAAAAAATTCTAATATATATCCTTAACAATATTGACATAACAACAACAACAACACATAAAAGCATAAATTCGTACAAATTAAATTGACATTTTTATCTAAATAAAATTGTAAAGCTTTCCATTAAAAAAGAAGGAGTTGGAAAGCTTTTTTTTCGAAACGAATACTTTATTTTATATACGATAAAAAATAATAAGAAAGTCCATTTAATATTCATTAGTTTAAAATATCAAATTAACAAAGAATATTGATATTAGAAAAGGAAAGAAAAAAGAAAAGAGAGGAAAATCTTTATATACAGTTTTATAAAAGGGAAAAAAAAAACATATTTCTGGTAAAGAATAACCATCAAAGTATATGATAGCACACAAAATCTGGTTTTTAAACATCAAAGAATAACCAAATTGGCATTTAGTTTTTAAACATATTTGATAATTATGTATGTGTCCATCAAAATCTGGTTTAATTTATTTTGTATGTGTGTGTGTCTTTTTTTTTAAAAAAATGAAATGGTTTAATAGTACAAGTAGATTAGCTCTATGTAAATTTTTTTAAACTATACTGAATTACTTCCTTCCGTTTTAAATACAAGTTATTTAAGGTTAATTCATCAAAACCAATAAAGTATTAATTATGTTATTAAAATAACTAATCTGTTCTTAATAATTTTGTGCTAAACCTTTACTTTTTATGTTAAAATTCTATTTTTTCTTAATTATCGAAACTTATTTATATTTAATATTGAACTTCTTTAATACTTATAATAAGAATAAATATGAAAAAATATTACGAAAAATATATCGATAATCTAAAATGTTATACAAACCAAACAAAAGTGATTTATATTTAAAACAAAAGTGATTTATAGTTTAATTTCTAAATCGATTAAATCGCCGTACTGAATAGATTTTAACTATCCAAACTGTATTTTGAGAAACGTGATAAAAGAAAAAAAGAAATGTGACATAATGTTTTTTTTTTTTTAAAACAAAGGCATCTATCCTATCATAGGTAGTAGATCACAATAGGCATGCAAGAAATTCAAATAAAACATAGCCGTGCAATTATCGACAGGAGTTTGCGAATTTTGACTTGTGTCCAGTTTGATGACCCGTACAGTATTTTAACAGCTAAAAATTTGACACGTGTCAAGGGTGGTGCGTGGCGTGGCTGGCTACTAAATCTAGACCGGGGCAATTCGCCGCATTTATCGACCGCCCACCTCTTTTTTCTATTAAAATAATTCCTTGACGTGACACGTGTTACCTTATTAACCATCCAGTTAAATCAATGAATTTAATTAAACCCACTCTATGTCATTCTTTAATAAAATAAAAATCAGCCAAGGATTTTTGTAATCTCCTCGTCAATCTAAATTTCATATTTATCCATATGATTTAAAACGAATTTCAATTATATTATCCACTATTCTTATTTTTTTTTTTTTGAATGTGTACTATTTAATTTCTTCTCCGATATTGATATTTTACTTTTTACAGTATGGAATTATTCACCTACAAAGAAGTCTAATGCTACTACTAGTCCAAAATCAATGAATCTCTCTCCTTCACATGAGCCTATCTCCAAGATGTGATTTTAAGCTTGCCACGTCAGCAACTTCTCTTTCGGCTATTCCCATGTATTTAATATTGTAGTGTCGGCGGCATCTATTTTAATTATCTGTATTACTTTCAAAAAAGCATCCAGCCTGTAGATGTTTTGTGTCTGTAATCATTTTGCTTTTCCCGTTTGCTTTTCTTTTGTTTGTCTAGTGGAGTGTCGGCAGTTTGTTGTTTTCTTCAGTCTCTTCTTCCATATAAGAGACTTCTGCCATTGTAAGATAAGCAACTTTAGCAACCTTATAATAAAATTATCAGTGTTCTTCATAAACTATGAGTTTCTAAATATTTCTCTTCCCTTTTGTATTATACACATATATTAAATCTTGAGATGAAACATTAAGATTCTATGAGATAGTTTGTGTTAGCTATTTACAGTTGATGAGCAACAGGTTCACCAATGCTGTATGTTTTAGGCCTAGAGTTTGGCTGTGTTTATGCGCACTCGGTGTGAGCTTTTGACTGTAAATGGTTAATGCAGGCCGTCTCATAGACTTTGGTGCTTTCGTTGAGAGATTTGATATTTGTGGTATAATACAGAAAGGAAGTTTATTTTCTTATGGTTGAAACGCTTGCTCTTGTTGTTGTTCCTCCTACTACAGACACTTTTCCTTCCTCTTCTTCTACTCCTGTTTTTGCTCCATGTTCTACCTTTTCTAATTCAGATCCTTTTTCCCTTGCTCTTACAGGATTAAATCTTCCTCGATTTAATTCTCCTCTTACTATTCCTCCTTCTTGTCGATCTTCAGTCACTTCTAAAATTGAAAACCTTGTAGAATTTTCTACCATTCCTGAAGATGCACAGGTCTCTGCAACCTCTCTTCCTCTTCTTAACCCATACAGAGTTTATAGAAGAAATGGTTCTTTCACTTCTTCTATTCGAAACCTTATTTCCACCAGAAGACCCGTTGCCAAAGAGTATGTGCAAACATCCAGAATGGACCAGTGTCACTTAAAAGCTACTTCTGCTGAACAGTATGTGACAATTCAAATTGATCCTACCTTGATCTCAACCTGGAGACGTCAAGGGTATACACACCTCCATCTTGGTGCTGTTAGGATTATTCTCACTTTTCATGGACGCCATGGTTTGGATGCTGTTTCTAGAGTCAGTTTGTTGGATTCTAGTTTCTCAAGTATGAGAAAGCTGTTATAGGAACTGTTGTTAAAACTCTCCATGCTGGGAATATTATGCTTACTTTCTTTCCAAATTTTAACTTTTCTCTTTAATATCCTCATCTTCCTACAGCCTTGAAGATTCAAGTTCAGATTATTGGTGCTGAACAAGTTCCTACCGCAATAACAGCCACTATCCATCATCAAGTGGTGTATAGACTGCAGGATCATGCGATGGATCTTGCTTCTCATGGTCATACCTCTTCTGAAGCTTTGTTCGTGATTGTGCAAAATGATGATGATCCCACCATCATACAGATTCCAAGACAGATTAGAGATGAATTAGCTCAGCTTATGCCTCTAGAATGGATGACTAATTATGAGAACCTTAATAGGGCTTCTCAGCCTATTGAGACATAGGAAGTTCGCAGATTCCAGACTAGGCCAGACGGTCAAGTTTGTACTGTCTTTCAACCTCCGAGAAGATCCTTCCATCAGGTTATGATGTTTTCTCCTGTTTCTCTTCCCAGAGAAAAGAAGGTGCCTATTCATATTGCCAAGATTGATAGTCATTTTATTTGGGATGCCCCAGGTAGTGGTATGTGGATGCTTCTTATACTTGTCATCTAGATAATTCTAATAATGATGATGAATGTCCAGATAAACAGGTTAAATCTCGATCTCGGTGTCGGCCTCATGACAGAAAGTTTAATGATCAAAAACCTGATCGTCCTTGGGATGGAATCCATGATTGGGTTCTCGAAAAAGAAAAACAAGAAGTTGACGCTTACAGTAAAGTTGTTTCTTACTGTCAACCCCTTCCCATCTATCAAAAAGGTCTTGCTCAGATACAACTAAAACCTTTAATTAAACCACCCTTTTTATCTCTTGTCTCTCCCTACATGATGTTTAACCCTGCAGATCCACTTGAGTTTCCACCTCTTACAAAAACCACAAATCCTCAAACTCATATTGTTTCTACACCATATGTTTATCCTCACACAGTAACTTCCACTGGTCAATTTGAAAAGCCTAAACCAGCTGAAACTGTTCTGAATTGGCAGACTAATAATGCTAGAGTTCAGAATCAGTATCTTCACCAAATTGCTCAGAAGCTAGATCACTTGACTGCTTCCCAGTCTTCTGCTAACAAAGACATTAGTTCCATGCTTTCTTTTATGCAGGAATCTTACCAGAAGACCTCTAAGAAGATAGACCAGCTTAATCATTCTCTTCGTGTTTGATAGCAAAGAAAAAGTTTGGTCTAGAATTTAAACAGAAAGAAGCAGAAATCCGTTCTCTGAAACTTGAATTATCTAGAATGGAAAATGATTTGGCTAAGCTTAAATCTCAGCCTTTTTCTATGGATGAACCTCCACCTTATTCTTTCTATCCCTATACACATCAAACACCATTTCCTCCACCTGGTCATACTTTTCAACCTTTCAAACCCCTCTATGAAACTTTTATCAATCTCCCTAAACCATCACCTACACCATCACAGACTTTACCCCCTTCTACCCAAACCACAGATTCTCCATCTACTGAATCTCCTAAAAACACAGAGAAAAGACCCATGCAGTTTTCTCTTGAACAAGTTGATGCTATACCTAGTTCTGCTTCTTCCTCTGACGATGATGATGTTTCCTTGCATTTAGAAGATCAGTTGGCAGCTATTCTTATGGCCGATAACCCAGATACTAGAGGCAATCCACAGGGACCCAGAGTTGAAGAATATGACTCTAACATTGATGATATGGATTCTCCTCATGGATATCAACATCAGCAACCATCCGCTCCAGCATCTTCCAGTTCAGGCCCTTGGTTTACTTTTGACAAACTTCCTCCTCATCAATGGCGTACAATTATTGATGAGATGGGCGCATGGATAGATCTCCAGATGACAAAACCAGGAGCTCAGTTACAACAGGTGCTTCAAGAACTTGTGTCTAGATTTACATGGACTTTGCTTGAATGGTATCAAAGTCTTGGTGAATACCAGCAACTCCAGTTTATTCAGACTCCTAGTGCTGCTGCTGCATTAGGTATCATTCATCAACATCACATTGGTGATTTCTCTATATATGAGAAACGTCCTTGCCAAAAATACTTTGACATGAAGTGTTGTTCCTTGAAGCAAAAAGATCTTGAAAGGCATTACAAAAGCATGACAAAGAGATATTACATGTTGAATGGTCTTAATGATCCTAACCTTCGATATGTTTATATTTCTTCTTTGCCTACTGAATTACAGCCAGAGATCAATCGCTTGATTGCTCAAGCAAGAAAGCCTTTTGCTGATATTACCATTGGAGAAATTCACCAGTTCACCCTTGTAGCTTTGGAAAAGATGTGTGAGCAACAGACATTCTTTTCAGATATGCTCCACAACAAGTCAATTGCCAGACAAATTTGCAATAAATCTCACCTTGGGATAAAGTGCAAAAAGTAGTGTGACTGTCAATCTCATTCTTCCCACAAATCTTCTAGATTCTTCAGAAAGAAGTTCTCTTCCACTTCCAAGAAGCATTTCCGGAAACCATTCAAAAGATTCAAATTCTTTAGGCGTAAACTGCAATGAGGAAAATAAAAGGGTGCTAACCATTGTTTTGCTTGCAGATAAAAGGGTCATTTTGTAAAAAATTGCCCTAACAAACCTGCTAGAGCTCAGAAACTTGTTTCTATGTAC
Source organism: Euphorbia tirucalli (assembly GCA_039660915.1). Classification (NCBI taxonomy): domain Eukaryota; kingdom Viridiplantae; phylum Streptophyta; class Magnoliopsida; order Malpighiales; family Euphorbiaceae; genus Euphorbia; species Euphorbia tirucalli. The sequence goes on along the minus strand of CM077634.1, from coordinate 18,144,693 downwards.
AGTCTTGATGATGCCTCTGTAGATATTGAATCCCTCTACTCGGAAGAGAGTGATGAAGATGACTAAACAATCTTTGCTGTTCAATGGGATGATGAGGACACGAGTTCAACTGAATCAGAATCTTCTGATATTTCTGATAATATTCCTATTTATTCTCTGTAGAATTGCTCAGTCCAACCAGTTGACTGTTTTCTCAATTCTACAGATGCTACTGATGACATTCTGATGCCTCATGTGCCAATTCATATCTCGCCATCCAAATATGCTAAACCAATTCCTGTCATTGCTTTTATGGATACAGGATCTTTCCAGACAATCATGAATCCTTCGATTCTCCCTTCAGACTCATGGGAATCATTCAAGACTTATTTTAGAGCTGCCAATGGAGGAGTCTTTACCATAAAACTCTGATCCAAGCAACCTATTGGAATACAGTTCTTTCCAGATTGCATTGTGTGGACTAAAGTTCTTGGTTCTACTTTACCAGACAAAGATATCTTGATTAGTTTTCGGGATTACAAGAAAGCAAAAGGGCTTCGTATTTTACTAGATGGGCTTAAATTCAAACACTTCTATAAACCTTTTGACCATACCCAAAAAATCTTTTCCTTATCTGAAGTCCAGCCCAATTACCAGCCCATTAGAGATCTCATCCTCACTTCTTATGTAGACTCTCATTCGCAATTTACTCATCCACATCCTTTATGGACCAATCCTAATTTTTTCATTACCTTACCCTTTAAAGTCAATGAAGATATTAACCCCACAAAAGCCCCACACCCCGGCATGACACCTACAGATCTTAAACTATCTAAGAAGAATGTTCTCAACTTTTGGCCTAAGGTTTAATCGAGCCCACTCAGTCCACATGGTCTTGCCAAGCTTTCTATGTAGAGAAACAGACAGAACCTGTTCGAGGCAAAAAGAGTTACAAACCTCTTAATTATTTTCTTCAGGATGATAAATTTCCATTGCCTAAGATTAACTCTTTATTTGTTCATCTGAATAATGCTACTGTTTATTCAAAGTTTGATCTTAAAGCAGGCTTTTGGCAACTTGGTATTCATCCTTCAGACAGATACAAGACTGCATTTTGTATTCCCATAGCTCAGTATCAGTGGACAGTTATGCCTTTTAGATTAAAAACTGCTCCTTCCTTGTTCTAGAAATCGATGATGAGAATCTTCCAACCTATTCTCCATAGTGCTTTTATTTATATTGATGACATCCTATTGTTTTCTCCTAATGATCAGGCTCACACTGATTTATTAACTCAGTTTCATTCTCTTGTTCAACAATATGAAGTCATGCTTTCTGAGAAGAAGAGTACCATTAGTGTTAACTCAATTGATTTTCTGGGGATGCATTTTCAAGATGGTCATTATGTTCCAAGTCCTCACATTGCTCAGGATTTGTACAAATTTCCTGATGAACAGCTTACAGTCAAGCAGATTCAACAGTTCTTAGGAATTGTTAATTTTCTCAGGGACTTTATCCCTCATATTGTTGTCCATACCACACAGCTGTCAAAACTAACCAGAAAGAATCCACCTCTGTGGGGTCCAGCTCAGACAGAAGTTGTTAGGTTTCTTAAACAGGTGGCACAATCTCCTTCACCTCTCAAGATTCCAGGTGATGGCCAGCGCATTTTACAGACAGATGTCGGTGATGAGTACTGGGGAGCTATCTTTATTGAACACATTGATGGGAAAGATTACTATTGTGGTCATGCCAGCGGACAGTTCAAAGAGTCAGAAAAACACTATCACACCACCATTAAGGAAGTCTTAGCCGTTAAGTATGGGATTAAGAAATTTCAATTCCATCTTATTGGTTATCATTTTTTGATCAAAATGGATAATTCTGCCTTTCCCAAAATCCTTGACTTCAGCAACAAGTTGTTGTCTAGTGCATAATTACTTAGATTAAAGGACTGGTTTGCAAAGTATGATTTTTCTGTCCAGCATATAAAAGGAGATCACAACCTCATTCCTGATTTCCTATCCAGACCTCCTTCTTACAAACCTATTAGTCTCATTACTCCAAAAACCTCCATACCATTAATCTTCATGGCTTCTAGCTCAAACACTCATCCTGTTGATCCTTCTCATTCTGAGAACCTTTGGAAACAACCTCTTGCTCCCAAATACCAGAAAACCTTTACCACTTCTCAACAGATTCAAACCTATGCTAAAAGTAGTTTTCCAAAGTTCTTAGCCCGCACTTTGAGCCTTAAACCTGTACCAAACAATCCAGCCCCCATTTTCACAGAATATCCTTTTCTCCTTTTATCGACTCTTGGTACCTACTATCCATTTCCAGAATGTGCTCTTTGGTGTCTATGGTGTTCAGTGGTCCTCTACAGCACGGTGGTTTAGCTTCCTCTGCTTCTTATGTACAGGTTTATCATGAATCCCGACAATCAGGATTCATACATCTTCACTTTTCTTGACTGGTTTGCCCCCCCTCTCTTGGTGGCAAAAAGAGATTCAGAAGACCTTGATGTTTGAAGATATTTTCAATCCCAGAATAAGACAGTTCATTGAAAATAATGCTCATGTTGTATTCATTTTTCACAGGCCTTATTTCAAATATCCTGATGGACATTTCTTCTCTCAGAATCAAGTGTTCCATTTGAAGACTTACAAGGCTCCTTTCTCTGATCCTGCTGATATCTGTTTCCTTAAAGGAACTCTTCGTAATTTCAATGGTCTACAACATCTTCCTACGGCCTGGATTCATGCTACATCTGATTATCCTCTGCTTCTTACTCATTCTCCAGAGTTCAAAGCTCTCAAGCCAGTTGAGTACAGAGTTGAAAGATCAGATTTTTCCTCCACCATGGATTTCTCTGCCAGCTCACAATACAACTCCTCTAACACTTCATCTGTTTCCAGGATCGTCTTCACAGACAGTAAGCCACTCTCCTCACCATACACTCACTGAGTTTCAAGATTCTCATGACCTAGATAGTCTAGGTGTCCCAGACCCACAATGGGATGAAGATTTTCTTCGGAATTACTCACCTACAAAGAAGTCTGATACTACTACAAGTCCAGAATCAATGAATCTCTCTACATCACATGAGCCTATCTCCAAGAAGTGGTTTTAAGCTCGCCACGTCAGCAGCTTCTCTTTCGGCTATCCCCATGTGTTTAATATTGTAGTGTCGCCAGTATCTATTTTAATTATCTGTATTACTTTTAAAAAAAATCCAGCCTGTAAGATGCTTTGCGTCTGTAATCATTTTGCTTTTCCTGTTTGCTTTTCTTTTATCTGCCTAGTGGAGTGTCGGCAGTTTGTTGTTTTCTTCAGTCTCTTCTTCTATATAAGGAGACTTTTACCATTGTAAGATAAGCAACTTTAGCAACCTTATAATAAAATTATCAGTGTTCTTCATAAACTATGAGTTTCTAAATATTTCTCTTCCCTTTTGTATTATATACATATATTAAATCTTGAGATGAAACATTAAGATTCTATGAGATAGTTTGTGTTAGCTATTTACAGTTAATGTCCAAGAGGTTCACCAACGCTGCATGTTTTAAACCTAGAGTTTGGCTGTGTTTATGCGTACTTGGTGTGAGCTTTTGACTCTAAATGGTTAATGCAGGCCGATCCTTTTTATTTATAATTTTAATAATTTACCATTTCATGTTCAATTTTGAATTGAGAATAATTCTTTAAATAGCAAATTCTCTAAAAAAAAAAAAAAATAGTTTCTTTTACTGCGTATATGAGTTCAATTGAAGCATTATTTAAACAGAAAAAATGCATGTAATTTCAAGTAACATATTAATAAAGCAAAAAAATTAATAATAGCGTCATCCATTTATTTAGTTAATAAAATTAAATAGATTAATTGTGTTTTTTTTACCCTTTTCGTTTTAAATTGGTAATCATTTTAATCACAAATAATTTTTTATTAAAATATTTATCCATTATCCATGAAGCACATTAAATTAAATTACATAAAGATATGACAATTCAATATATTATTCAAAACATTATAATAATTTATTTAATCACTTTATGCATTGATAGCTTTAAGCTTTGTATTTCGTCAACCAAGATTCAATTAATAAATCAATATAATAATTCAAATTCAAAATCACTAAATAAATCACATATTTTTCTTATATTATCCTGAAAATCAACGTCAGAATAAAAGTTTTATTGTCTTATGAAAAATAAAAATAAATGAATTATATTGCAGTAGTTAAAACAGTTTCCAGAATATTATACATAACAGTTTCCAGATTAGTTTTTTCTTTTGAAATGGAAATCTAAATTACCAATAATAGGAAAAAAAGAAACGTTAACGTAATGTGACGTGTGTGCAACTGAAAAACAGCCAAACAATAACAATACTAATCTTGTAATATTCTTCCAACTTGTTCTTTCAGAAATACAGAGACGGTATCTCTGAGAGAGACACTTAAGGGTCAATTTGTAAATTACAATTCTTCTTCTTCTTTTTAATCCAAATTTTCGTTCTTATATGATTTCTTTTAGAGCCAAAACGATTTCAATTACACCACCTCTCATCTCTCCCTCCATCAGAATTCCCCTTCGTCTCCAGAATCTTCCATTTCCTTTTTCATTTTCACACCTCCAAAATCGGTTGATTCTTCATCATACGAAGCCACTACCTTCTTCTTCTTCTTCTTCTTCTTCTTCGTCTTTATCGGTTTCAATGCCAATGGAACCGTCTTCTTCTTCTTCGTCGTCGTCTTTGATTTTGACCTCCGGTGCGAGTGGCCGTATCAATGCGTTGCTTTCGGTTCGCGCGCTGAAGAGCCTCTTGATGTTTATAAACGCCGTCGTTTTGCTGATTCTGCTCCCGTTTCGCGGTCGGAGAAGGTCGGTTGCGGTTCCACTCGGTTCTCCGTCGCCGGAGAAGCGTAAAGATTTTGAGGAGTGCGGGGCCCACCGGAAGGGGTCCACCATGGTGCGGGTCCCCACGAGGATTGTTCCGTGGAAGAGTAGCGCATCGTCGTCCTGTATCGGCGGGGGTAGTAGTGGTGGTGCTGGAGCGGTGGTGGTGGTGGATCAGGAGGTGGCGGTGAGAAGGGCCCTTGCAATCCGGAGAGTGGTGGAAGACAACGATCCCAATTGCGTTAGGGAGTATTCGTTGTTTGTTACTGCCAGGGGCGACACCATTTTTACCCAGTCGTGGAGCCCTGTTTCTGTCAATATTAGGTATTTAACAATTCTTCTGTTATATATTTGGTTACTAATTATTAATTAATGATACGCATTGTTCGTTTTGCATTTTGTTTGAATTGGTTTTCCATTCTGTTTATTATGATTACTAATCTAGAAGCAAAAATTATTTGAAAATGGACATTTCGGTTTGTAATTACTTCTCCCTCAGAGAAAAAGAAAACTGTAAATTATTAATAATTAATTACAATTTAAACTTTACAGGAAATAATTCGATTTCGATTATAATTACTCTGATATACATGGATATAATACAACTGCAAATATACTTGATTCGGCCCATTAAATATATAGTATTGTTGAAGGAATCGATTTTTGTGAATTTTTGATGTTTTTATAAAGATCTTCATTCTCAAAATAAAGTTTAGGTGATCTTTGAATCATATAATATCTTATTTTCACTTGGTAAAAATGAAATCATGTTTATATGCTTATTCTCTTCGGTCAAATTAACATTCATACCATTTTCTTGTAGGTGTTTACTTCATTTGTTGTGCCATCGTTTTTGAGTTTTTGATATGACCTTTCTTTTAGATTGGTACGAGGAATTTGCAGTATATTCTTCTTGTTCATACCATCAAATTTTGAATATTAGAATTCGTAGAGTTCAACATTTCGAACGTATTGCTACTTTGTCTTCACTTAGCATGCGTATTTTGATGGAACTTAACAAAAGCCTAGATCCAATGGCATTGATTACTTGTCTGGCATATTCTTGAACCAGCATAGTTACTACCGCCTAGATATGGGTAGAAACTATGTTGATTTGTACTTAACTGACATATGGCCAAAAAGAATAATATCAGTATGGTTTATGTTAATGTATTTAGTAGCTATATCATATTGGCAAAGGATAGTGACATTTAAGCAAAATTGTCATTTTCAAATGTATTGCAGTTTTCAATCCAATATATATGAAATATGTATATCCTTCACCTGGTCCCCTTATGATATGTGCATTATAGTGCAGTGGCTTCTCTAAAGCTCATTGCTAGAGTGCTGTTATTTGTCCATGATGAATTTTTATAATTTGCTGACACACTTATCATCACTTGGCACACAATTCAAAAATGGGATTCATCAGTTTTGCAAGTAGCATTTATTGCAACGAATAATTAAAAACAACTCTCCACTTGTTTTGTATCAGTTTGGTGCGTTTTGGCCTGTGGGCCCACTTTGTCAAAGATCATGAACAAGGTTAATTTAGGCTGAGGTTCAGTTGAGTGAATTAATGGTGATAGTCTAGGCTTGTTTATTTTGGTATTCGGTGAAAATTATGGAAAAAGGTAAATGGGAAAAATTTAAAAACCTTGCTGCATCAACTAAATGCTCCTGCTTAGTTTGCGTTTCTGGTTTACTCGTAGTCGTAGATTCATGTATACTTAAAACAACTTCAAATGAAATAACAAAAAGCTTGCAAAAAGTAAGAGCTTTTGCCTGTAATGTTGTGATGTCAGATGAGAAGAGGTAGTTTACATTGATTCTTGGACTATAAATGGGACTAATGTATTTTTTTGTATTCCGTAAGTTTAATATGCAACAGTCCATTTGTTCCATAGATGTATTGTTAATATTGCACTTTATTGAAAACGGATTTTGTTGGAAATTATTTTGTAATATATTAATTATTATCATTGATGTTCTTAGTATTAACATCTTGAAACTGTTTATGTTTCTTATTTTAAACAACACAAACATGAAAAAAAAATGAAATGAAGTCACTTTATATCTCATGAGAATATTCTTTCTCATAATTATGTTAAATTAATTGTTTGGAGACCTGCCTATGACGTTTTCCTTGGCATACTTCTAATTTGTACCATGTATCCCTCCAATTGTTGTGGTTTTCACTTGGAAGATATCATATTTTTCCTTTCTTTTGAGCTCTGAGTATAAAGGTTGTGTTGATTAGATGACTTTGATGCTGACATTGTGTTCCATTCTTATAGGGGACTGGTGGTAATTATGCATGGTCTGAATGAACACAGGTTTGTGCATTGTATTTAATGGCCTATCTGTTCTAATGTTCATGTGATATATGGTTAGATGATTTGCTGACAATTGCATTATTAACACAGTGACAGATACACTGACTTTGCAAAGCAGCTGAATTCTCATGGATTTAAAGTTTATGGAATGGATTGGATAGGTAAGAATTATAAGAGAAATTTTGGGTTTATTTTGCTATACTTATCTCCCTTCATTGGAATTGCTGAACTCTTTGAAGATCATTGTTCCAGTCAATTGTTGTTTTAGTCCATAACTTTTATTCCGTAAATTAGCTACTTCCCTAACAGGGCAAACAGTAGTGAAATCGAAATGCTAATCTTCCCTGTTCCCTCCGAAAAACTGTCCTGTTTGATTTATAATTTAAATAAGTTAATAGAAGAAGTATGCTGCAGTTATGGCCCTCTGCCTATCATCATGTTTTGTAACAATATGGTTAGAATGCTAATGTCGGAAGTATTGATTGGGAGGAATTCGCCCAGTTAAAGAACAGCAGCATTTTTATATCTTAGGAAAACTTTCAGCCCTATTATTCTCCTTTTTTGTTCTCTTGATATGATACAATTTCTCGGGGAAGTTTAACTCCTTGTCCTTCAACATATTGACATAAACATTGCTACTGCGACTGAATTTCAATTTCTGAGTAGAAATCATAATTGTTTTAGTAACAGTAAAGTCCTTTCTGTCTCCGCAATAAGATAGATTGGTGAAGAATTATCCAACCTTATCATCATAGATGATATTCCTGGCTGCCCAACAGCAGATTATCCTGTTAATATCTTTACCGGCCTTATTAAGATTTACTAGTAAATTGATGGTCTCAAGGACAGAACACTGAGAAAAATGAAAAGTCTTTTCTTTATGTTTGTCAGAAATAATGATAAAAGCTATTATTGGGCCTTACGTCTTGAGGGATAAAGAGAAAACAACCTATAATGGATTTTATGTCTCAGCTTAGCTTAGCCATGATCAAAACATATACATGTGAATCAGGATTTTACTATTATTAAAATGGTTGCTCCATGATTTTTTAAATTTGAAGTTACAAACTACAGTTTAAAGACAATCAGGTAGTAAGTGATAAGTTGAGGGATAATAAGTGAAATTTACATTTGGTAGGTAATTCTTCTGTGTATGAATGTTTAGGGGTCATCTACAAAGTAAAGGATCAAATGAAATGAAGGGAGAGAGGTTGTGTTGGGGATGCACTGGGTTTTTATTCATTATTTAACCTTTATATTCTAACCCATATTTGCAAAGACTGATAAAGATAAATGTGCATGCTCCAATTGAAAACTGATAAAGCAACAAAAATAAATTCCTCAAGCTTGGAAATCTTAGGAACATCTTCACCTTGTAATGCTTTACTGATAGACACATGTTGTGCTAGCATTATGATGATAGCTCCTCTATTCTACAGTTGTATTCCTGAATTTGGACTTTCATACCTGGGAAACAAATGGGAAAAGGAAGTAGAGAATGCAGTTCACAGAAATGCATGCTTATACATCTATTTCCCTTGGAAAACTTATCTTGAAAATTTTCAGCAGTTAATCTGGCCAGCGTTAGAATCTGAGTATCAAGAATGATAGTGATGATATTAATTTGTCACCGAAGTCGTATAAAATTTTTATAGTTCGTGCATTTATGCTTTATTTCTTTACGTGTTTTGTGATCTAGAGGTCACCTTTCCTCAACAATGCACGTATATTTGGATGTTGCGGGAATGACATATCAATTGGTGCGAAAAAGTAACTTGTGAGCTTATTTTGATAAGTAAGCAAATTATCTGCATGTATGTTGCCTGCCTTCATTATCTAAAATTACAAGGGGAGGATTCATTTCGCAAGATAAGACAAAGCTACATTATTGTTTTCCCTTTTTATATGGTCTAGAATCAGAGAAAGAGAACAAGGAAAAACAGGATATGTCAATTATAATATATTTCCTACTACTCTTCTCCTTTTTAAGAATATGGAAGTCCTCGAAATATTAACCTTAGATCCCAGGTCCCTCACCCAAAACTATGTTAAAAGAAAAACCCTTGGATCCAGGTGCTTTCTGACATTGGTGTTATTCGCTCATTCATGTTATTTGTAAAAAGAAATGAAAGAAACCATATATGACCAATATAATATATGAGCTTTGTTCTGCTGCGCTTAAAAATACTTCATATATTACATTTCGCTATAACCACGTGCTTGTGGCTTCGGTTTAGTTTCTTTCTATTTATAGAATGTACTTTTTCTCCTGCAAGATTTTAGTTGAATATCATGAAGTCTTTTTGTCTCTCTGCGGTGGATGTCATAAATTGGTTCTGCTAAAGAGCATTAATTGTATAAATATGTTTATGGAATTCATAATTTTGTAGCTTTGTAAATTCGTTGCTTGCTTGAGCTATATGTGTGTTTGTTATCTTCCATTCATGCAGTTGAGATTTCTTTTATCTCATTCATGTGTGTTTTCTTCTGGTTTTTCTCATCTCATATAGGACATGGTGGAAGTGATGGACTCCATGCCTATGTTCCTTCTCTTGATTATGCAGTCAGTGATTTGGTATGGTTATCAGTTTAATATACAAGATAGGAAATTATTGTTTTGTGTTTGGTCAACCTGAAGCCATTTATCTCTTTTCCATCAATGAACAGAAATCATATCTTAATAAAGTGACGGGAGAGAATCCTGAGCTACCATGTTTTTGCTTTGGACATTCAACAGGAGCAGCCATCGTCCTTAAGGTAAGGTTTCCTTTCCAATACTCCGGATCATATCCTTCACTGCCTGACACAGAATCTAATTTGTTTTTCACTTCTTTTATACGAGTAATTCCAGGCAATGCTGGATCCAAAAGTTGAGGCTCGAGTTGCTGGAGTAGTATTGACTTCACCTGCAGTAGGAGTTCAGCCATCCCATCCTATTTTTGTGGTAAGAATGATATTTTTATTTCCTCGCAATTTTTTTCTCATTTCACGCATTTTTTTTTTTTAATTTGGTTGAGCTCATTGGATGAGTTCATTGTGCTAAGATTGTGGTGATGTGCCCCTCTCTCTCTCTCTCTCTCTCTCTTTCTCATTTATCAAACTTATGGTCACCCAACCAAATGTACTCAAATTTAGGATTTCTATTGTTGATAGAAATCTCAAGGCCACCACATCTCACCAAGTCTACAAAGTTATGCTAGAAGCACAGGAGGGTTTATCTTGTTGAATGCAACATCCCGTTTTTATGGCCAGGATGCTACATCCTAGCCAAATTTGCTATTCCTTGTTTTGGAATCCATTCAGGTTGTGGAAGGATATGGGGTCACATTTCTTTTCATAGCCAGAATATTTATGGCATGGTGATAAGAGGATAGAGGGTTAATTCAGTCCTTCAACTTGACAATTTTTAATAGATGAGAATTTGCGGGTTTAAAAAATCATTTGATGATACATGTCACTTATAGACTGAAAAAAACATCATGTCGGCTAAATTAATACAAAGTTCATCGTTGAACATCTTGATCGCACAAACTAAGTTGAAGGATGAAGTAAATTGGTAATCAAAATCTTATATAAGCTTTGATTTAACATTGGTTTCTTCATGGCAGGTACTAGCCCCAATTTTCTCCTTTTTGTTGCCAAGGTATCAACTTAGTGCAGCAAATAAGAAGGGTATGCCAGTCTCTCGGGACCCAGAGGCACTAATCGCAAAATACTCTGATCCGTTAGTGTACACCGGATCAATCAGGGTAAGGACTGGATATGAGATCCTCAGAATAACAACATTCTTGCAGCAGAATCTCAGTAGATTGAGAATTCCTTTCCTAGTTCTTCATGGTACTGCTGACACTGTGACCGACCCGAAAGCTTCAGAAAAGCTTTATGAAGAAGCATCCTCAACTGACAAAACTATCAAATTGTTTGAAGGATTCTTACACGACTTACTATTCGAACCGGAACGAGAAGATATTGTGAGTGACATAATTCATTGGTTGAATTGTAGAGTATAAGGTTCATCAGTGCAGAAAGGAAAATAATTCTGAGGCATTCATTTTAACCAAGAATGGAAATGAATGGTTTGTTTAATAATTTAATCAACATTTCTATATGGTTTTTTCTGTTTGAAGCTCTCCAGGTATGTAGATAAAGCTTTCCTCCTGAATATAATAACTCAACATCTTTGTGTTGAAGATAATTTAGACCTGTTTATCGGACGGGTCTCGGCTGAGCTTGTCGGGTTTAATACTAAAAAAGTTTGTCCAATTCTAGTCTAAAAAAAAATTATTTGGGCTCGAACAGGTCTTGATTGGGTTTAGAGCATCAATTTCAAGCCTACCCAAGCCCATTTACAAAAATTGATTATTTTTTATTTTTTTAATTATTTTTAATAATCATACTAAAATAAAGATAATGTGATTAAAAAAAAAAACTGCATAATATAAAATAACAAAACCAATGTCATATAAATAAATTAGTGTCATATAAATAAATTAAGAATAGAAGTTCATAATGAATCCAAAAACTAGTTATATAGTATATTGATTGAAATAAAAATAAAATAATATAAGTATATATTAGTCGCACGGAATCACACTTGGACTTAGGTATTTATATAAATTCCGAGTTTAATCCACTAAACTTTGGGTTTCACTAGATTCGGGGTTGGACGTAATTAACTTAAAAAAAATGTATGTGCAAGTCCTAATGTTAAAAAGTAGGTCTGGGCAGGCTGTAACCAGCCTAATGAACCTATATATAGTTGAAATACAAATCATATCCCTCTATTTTAGTGAACAGTGAAAATGTTATTTGGATGCCAAAGATTTATTTTGCTTCGTTATAATGTGGGTTCGGAGAGTTCAAACTCCTCTTGCAATAAATAATATTGACAACTACCATATTAATTTACTAAAATGTAAAAAATAAATATAAAGAATTAATAACAGGGCAATATGAAAATAGATTACAAAGAATACATCATATCAAAAATATTCTTATTAATTCAAATTGTCATACTATTTGTTAATATTAAATAATATTATTCTAATTAATTGATATAAAATAATAATAATAATATTATTATTATTAAATGAAATATTTTATTATATATTTATTTGTTATTATTTGGGTTAATAATATAAATAATAAATAACCTAATTAAATATTTAATCTGACTTGAGCATAAAAAAAAAAACTCTATCAGAAACTTCGACTTTATTGTCCATATATCTTGTAGGTGTAAGTTCACATCTAACCTGTTATTATTATTATTTTTTTCAATAAAGTAAGAAAAGCTAAAAAAACTACACAACACAAACCCTTCGTCGATACATCCCGGAAATATCTTGGATCAACAGCTCATTAAAGCCATTCAATATGGATCCCAAGGACTGCACTCCAATTGACAAAAAATACGTCAGCTTCGCCATAAAGTTGGAACACCTATTGCCTTCCGGAAATGAATGACAAGTTGTCACCTCTCAATCTCATTGAATCAGCTTCTTAATACAAGAAATAATGCTATACAGGTCATTCACATCGATTGAATTCTTTCGAATCATCTCGATGGCAACTTTGCTATCCATCTTAGTTTCAACCCTTTTAAAGCCTTTATCCCAAGCATAGCACAAACAACAACAAATTCCCAACAGTTCTTTAGTTCTTCGTATTTGAACATTTCATAAGTAAATATTTTGACCCATTAACCAACATTTGCACCCTTGAATTGTATAGGAACACTCTTTTAATAATGTCTTCGTCACATTATATCACACTATCTTAATGTTTCATGGTCATATTACAGAAAAAATACTTCTATGGAGCCTGATCTATCTACAATCTGTCCATTTGCTAACTGATTTATTGATTTGGTCATTTTAATACCTGACATGTGGAGATCGAGAACATTTACTACCTGAACAGTGGAATTTAATGAAATTAATAAAATTAGTGGTTCAAAGAGTAGTAGTAAAGAAAAAAATAATAATTTGTATATCACAATAACAATGAATATGAAAGTTATTATAATGATACTGATAATTACCTAAGGATCAAAATATTCTCAATTTATACAGGTCAAGCACTAAATGTTCTTGATTCCGATAGCTCAGGTACTAAAAAGACTAAATCAATTGATTATATATCAAGTGTGCATTTGTGGATATGTCAGGCTCCAAAACGGTCTTTCTTTCGTCATATTCCTACATCTCTTTAAATAATACAAGTCAAGTTTGGTTCACGGAATGAAATAATTTTTTTTTTCATTATATTTTAATGTTTGGTTCAATACTGAAATAATCTACGAAATATGTCAAATTGAAAACGAAAAAATAAAGAAAAACGGGTGAAAACTGGTTAAATGAATGAAAAAAAAAAACAACAAAAGAAAATGAGATAAAATGAAAAAAAAAAATTAAGTAAAATAGAAAAACATGAAAGAGAACGATGAAAATATAACATTAAGAAAAAAGCAGAAATTGGAAAAATAAATAAATAAGCTAATAATTCATAAAAAAAAATTAAAATTTGTAGAGAGGCGAGGCATGGAATAACAATTTTTTTAATTTCATTAAAAAAAAAAAAAAGGAAGCTATTTCTTACGTAAAAATGACTATTCCATAGAATCACTCCTGCTTAGAAATGGCTTTCAACTTTCAAGATGTACAAGCCTTTATAGTCCAGTACTTACTTTGAGCAATCTTTATGAGTTGTAAAAAAAATCATTTCCCATAATAATTTTAGGCCCAAATTCTGCTTTTTCTCTTTCTTTTCTAACTAATTTATTGATGTTGATATTTTATTAATGTCAAATTCGAAAGCTGTATTTTCAATATATTTTCATAGTTGATTTTTGGAATATATAAATTAGCCAAAAACACATCTTATATTAAATCTCCTACACTTTCACATATGTTATAAGTGGCGTCCTGATTTTCAACACATTATCTAAATAATTTTTTTATTTTAAAAATATTAGTCTCAAATTTGACACAATTTTTCGTGTGGACTATAATACCAGCTAAATAATACATGGTACAATTTTTTCAGACATAAAAAACTAAATCAAATGCATAGTTCACATCTGTAGCTATTGCATAACTATATAGAAAATACGATTCAGATCTCTACAATAAATTATAGTGTCTTTTATTATTTAAAAAAATTGTGTCACATACTCATTAACAGATATTGCAGATCAAGTAAGACAAAAATAACAATTATAATGTTGATAACATCAAAACAAAAAAATCATATATTCAATATATTGGAAAAATAATGATTGGTCAATTTTGTCGTATACGTTTAGTAAATTTTAACTTGGCATCAATATGTTAAAGAATCCGAATATTCTAAAGAATCCGACAATATTTGATCCATTCATTAGCATATTCGCATATCCCAATCACATGTTCTTCTTGCTGCCTGCCCACCGTTTCTCCCCACTTTACCAATCAAATTATTAGGCCAATAATTATAAAAAAACCCGACACTAAACTAAAAAAGAAAGAAAAACCCAAATGCAGTTGGAATCGAACTGTGTTATTTTAATGCTGACATGTCACAAAATGATTGAATAGGCTATAAATTGAGGTATTCTTGTACCAATAAATATTCATATTATTGGTCTCTTTTTAATTAATTCTCAATGGCTAAAATTGATTTTTGGTGGGGATTGAGTATTGGGTTGTGTTTGGTTTGTACAAATGGAGAGCTTCAAAGAATCGAACATGGAGGAAACAGAGATGGATCTCTTAGCTTTTTGGTTATTGGAGATTGGGGTAGAAGAGGTGCTTTTAATCAATCTCAAGTTGCCCTTCAGGTAATTTTCTTTTCCTTTTCTTTTTTGGTAAATTTTTCCTTGATGTCCGGGAAAATTGACCCGAGTACATTCACCTGATTTTTCTACACGTAGAAAAGAGCGATTAATCTCCTGAGAATGCGTTGGATGTCTCACAATGCTTAATCAGTATATATATATATATATATTAATATTGGTGTGTTTGTATTGAATAGATGGGAAGAATTGGGGAGAAGATGGATATAGATTTCGTAGTATCAACAGGAGATAATTTCTATGATAATGGATTAAAAGATGAAAATGACAAAGCATTTCTTGAATCTTTCACAAATATCTACACTGCTGACAGCCTCCAAAAGCAGTGGTATAGTGGTAAACTGTCTTCAATATTTCACTTTTTCCTTTTTCTATTCTTTATATTAACTAGTTATTAAATGTTAATAATTGCCTCCAATTTTAATCTTAACGTATCAATTGAGGATTTAAGGCTTCCAATTAAGCCCTGTTAACCCCTTCATTAATGCAACTTTTGGGAGAAATTTTATAGTGTACCGGATCCATGTAAACCGATTCAATAAAAAACTGACACGTAAGTAATATGAACAATGGACAAATGAAAAACATTTATGTGTCTGTTTTTTATTGGAAAGATTCACGTAGATCAGATCTATTGTATAATTTCTCAACTTTTTATTTTTTTTGTTAATTTCGTTGACACTTAACTATATCTGCGCATCGTGATCAATGAGCAAATAAAAATTAGTCATATGTTAAAGTGATCTTGTTGTTTCTCCATAATCTTTGCTATCATTATTTTCAATATTATTAAAATTGAACCGGACAGCAAACCGGTAAGACTAGCGGTTCATAGTTTGAACCAGTTTGAACTGATTCAATTGAAAGATTACTGAATATTTATATATTTTTAAAATATATATATATTTATATTATTCAATTAGAAATATTATTAAATTTTAGTTCAACCTGATGATTTGCTAGTTCAACCGCTGGTCGAACTATTTTTGGTCCATTTTTCATCAAACTGACTAGATATATGACCGGTTTATGGCTGAGCCGATCGAACCGGATGGTCCAGTCTAGTTTTGACAATATTAATTATCTCTGACATTCAACCAGCCACTGAAGTGCCGGCCAAAATCACAAATCTGGTGAATGAACTTTTCGAAATTTTTATCAATTGCCACATCATGAGTTTAGTAGAAATTTAATTGGTCTAATGGTGACAAGGCATGTTTGTGGCGAAATATTAATGAAATTGACTGGAACATAAAGAATTCTATTAGTGATGGATTAAATTGGCTTTCTAAATTTTTGTGAAAGTTAAGAGTATTTTTGTACCATTGTTGTTGTGCTAAGAAAAGAAATACATTGTATCAGTTTTGGGGAACCATGACTATAGAGGCAATGCAGAAGCACAACTCAGCTCTCATCTCAGGAACATTGATAGCAGATGGCTCTGTTTAAGGTCTTTTATTGTTGATGCTGGTGGGTCATTTTTTTGCATTTGTCTAATTCTAATAAATTAATTCAATCCGCTTAATTATCTACTTTTTTTTTTTTTCTAAATTAGTAATTAATAACTCAAAAATTGTGATTTATGGTTTGCAGAATTGGCAGAATTGTTCTTTGTGGACACAACTCCTTTTGTTGATGACTACGTCACTAATGCAGAGGGCCATACTTATGACTGGCGAGGCTTTACTTCTCGCAACTCTTACGTTGCAGACCTTATCAAGGTATTTCAATATTCTCAAAAATACTATTTAATTTGCAATGGATAAAATAAATTTTCTGGTTTTGTACTTTTGCACCTCGAATAATACATTCAAAGAAAAAAAAAATAATTGACTATTGGAAAAATAATTGAAAGAAAAATTAAAAACTGTTCAGTTAACATTCTGTGACTGAAAAAAAGTAAATTAGTATAATATAAGTTAACCACCGTGCCAATCTACTTACAGCATCATTAAATTAACTCGCCATGTAATCCAATTAATATGTCATATCATCAAGTCAACATATCATGTTATCAAATTTAAGAGTGATTTTACGAAGAAATTTTCCAAATTCAAAGGGTTTATATGTAAAATAATTTCAAATATTATGAGTAGGACGTAGAAATGGCATTGAAGGAGTCAAATGCAAAGTGGAAAATAGTGGTAGGTCATCATGCAATCCGAAGCGTTGGACATCATGGTGACACCCATGAACTTGTTAATCAGCTTCTTCCAATCCTCCAGGTAACTTCAATTGCAATTTTACTTCTTAATTAATTAATTTTTTTTAAACATTATTAAGATTAATAACAATATACCTATTTGCAGGCTAACAATGTTGATTTTTACATGAATGGACATGACCATTGCCTTGAACATATCAGTGACACCAAGAGGTAAAAATTAATTAATTAACCTAATATATATATATATATTTTTTAATTAGTAGCTGTAATTAGTAGTAACAGAGAAAAATGTGGTGTTGCAGCCGAATAGAATTTTTAACAAGTGGAGCAGGATCTAAAGCATGGAGAGGAGACCTGAAAGAGAACAGAAATGGACTAAAATTTTTTTATGATGGCCAAGGTTTCATGTCTGTGCATTTGACTCACACTGATGCTCATATTTCATTCTATGATGTTTTTGGCTATGTTTTGCATTCTTTCACGACTACCAAGTTGCCTTACCAGTCTATGTAATTAATTCCTCCAAAAAAAAAAAAAAAATTTTTACTTTTCACCCAATCTTTAGAATTTAATTTTGTTATGATATTTGCAGATAAGTTAAAATTTTACACCTAATTTATAAAATGGATTCATTGAAGACTTAATGTTACTAAAGAAGACCAATTATAATTTTCAATAATGAATAACTTTCACAATTTTGGAGTTACAATTACTCCTCAGTCTTTTTATAAATTCTTGTTGATAGGAACTTATTTTGTTAAAAATACGTTGAAGAAGTATATAATTCTTCTTGCTTCAAAATATTTACACCCTTAATCGATCCATTTTATACGATTTACTTAAAAAAAGATTTGAGTGGTGTTAAACCGAACCAACTATTAGATATTTGGGCCGACTGAAACTCAAACTGAACCAAAACCGAAATCTAAATGGCAAAAACCAGACCAACTACAAGAATTTGATATTCCAAGGCATATTATAGAGTGCCAACTTGTCATATTTGAGTAGATTACGTGATAATTCAACTTGCGCCAACGATCTCTTCAACTTCATTTAAAAAAAAAAAAAAAAACAGTTTTGTTTAAATTTTAGCAAGACCATCAAATATCCATCAATTTATTTGCAATAGTAACTTTTATCACACATTTGCTTAATTTATTATTATCATTGTCAACATAGAATTTAGTGAAATACCTAATCTTGAACAAAACTTTTAGGGAAAAGTAGACACATTGGCGTATTGATCAATTTTTGCAACACGTTGTAAATGATCTCTCTATTTTGATATTATTAGCCCCAGACTTGAAACTTTTTTCTCACATTAGTTGTATTATCAGTTTACTGGACGGTGATATATTTTTTTGTGAACACTTAAACTAAATCATAAGTATAAGTCACATATGCAGATATGATATACCTGAATACGAAGTATGGTACAAACTTCTAATTTTTTTCAAAAATTATGTCACGCGTTAGTTAATTGATACTCAGTCCATACTAGAAAAAAGTGTCAAATATTATCAAAACAAAAATATCGTATACTCAATTTATTGAAAAGATTGATCAAAAAATCAATTATAAAATCTATGAAAGTTTAGAGGCTCAAAATATGTTTTGCCGAACTTTCATTTTTCAGTTATGAATAAATATGTTTGGATTAAAACAGGTATTTCATTATATTACATACTAACACGAAATACAAATCAATTAAACATGTAGTCAATCTTGTCATAAATGTATTTTGTTCTTAAAGTTTGCAACTTCTCTTTTCTCAACGTGGTTAACCACAACGAATTGTTCTCAGAATTTGCAACCAATAAGCAAAAGCCATTTGCGAGAGGAGATATTTTTAAACGGCTACCCCCATTTACGTTCAAGAATAAATTGTCTATGTATTTAGGGTAAATAATTATTAGCTCCCCGAGACTTGATCAGATACACTAATACTTCTCTGTGTTTTACATATCTAATTTATACCTCCCTAAAATTTATCTTTATCACATTATTACCTCTCTTGATTCTTATTAAACATTTTTATTTCAAAATTGTTGATATTGTTAAGATTTGTGATTAAAATTAACCTTACCTTGTCTCCTATCTAATATTGATTTTGTGAGATCCTTTGTTACAAATTTTTTTTTTTTTTTACTTATTATAAGACTTTTTGCATACCCTTTAAGTTGTGATTACATTAAAATGATCTAATTAAGAAAAACTTGAAAGTAGAACATTTTAAAAGATGATATTAGTTCGTAAACATATATCCCGTTAACAGTTTTGATAGAAAATCAAACATTAATAAATAAAAGGAGGTTATAGTATAATGGATGCAAAACACAGGAAGATACAAATTAGATACGTAAAATACAGGAAGATACTAGTGTATTTAACCAAATATCAGGGAGGTTATAATTATTTACCCATGTATTTATTGTACTTCAAATACTGTCATGTAATACAAATGAAGTAGGTGTTTTATTTATCCTCAGCAACCCACCCCTCAACATAAACAGGCAGCCACTAAAATAATCCATTTTTACAAAAAAAAAAAAATCTCCTAACAAGGAGAAAGATAAGCTAAAAAAAGAGGAAACATTTGAGCTAATTCTACCCACTTCCCAAATAACTGAGTTGTTTCGCAGTTCCCTACCACACTAAGAGAGAATACTCCTCTATGTAACCCGGGTTATTCGGATTTGGAACCCGAATAAGTAGAACAGAGCAAACTCTCAACCAACGTTAAAAGCAACACACTTGTGAATTTAACTAATCTTAATGTTACCATGTCTTCTGATGCAATCACTGTTTTTGTATTGTTGTTTAATGTTATATCTTTTACTTTCTGAAGCTTTTCTTCGTTCTTCTTCTTCATTGTTTGTTTTCTAACCTATATCACACTTCATTTTCCCAGTTTTCCTCCTCATTTATGGAATAATTCACTGCAAGAAGAGACTCCGTTATTGTGATCAGGAAGTGAACGAAAGGTATATGCTAGACACGCAAGTATTAATATGTCTTATGAACAAGAACAATCCCCGTTCAAAAAATGAATTTCATGTAACAAACTCCATGTAACCATTTGAAACAGGAATACAACATCAAAACTATATACACTAATATCAGACTATCAGTGCCACCAATCTGCTGTTATCATCAAATTTACACTCATTTATAGTAACTTCATTTTGGTTAGTTCTACAACTGCCACAAATTTTGCATTGAAAGGCTCAACTTAATTCATAACGAAATGGTACCTCGAGTCCACAAAGCTCTCGACATCCCAAAGGAAAGAACCGAAAGTGACCGCCTCCAAAACTAGCCTCCGCAATCCACCAAAGCTTATCTTGATCAGTTCATCCTTGGAAGAATCAACAGTTCCTTGAGGTGTTATGATGATTTCTGGTCTCCCAAACAAAGCCTCCGTGTGCTTCTCAATGATGCTAACTGCCTCTTTGGACCTTATTGTTGCATATCTTTGAAGTGTCTCCCCATCAAAAGACATCACATAGCTCCGAAGCCGAGACGGCTTGATGCCATGACCAAATCCCCCAGGACTAACTCCACCAGCAAATGCTGCTTCTGGGTGGGATGACCCAACTTGGAAGGCCCCCTCTCTGCCACTAAATTTCATATCCTGCGTTGCACTTTGTTGAAAATTGCTATCTCCTTCATCCACAACACTAGGAAGGATTTTCATTGTCTTCTCAAGCTGAAACCTCTGATCAACACGCTTTAGGAAGTACCCATACATTACAGATGCTGCATAAACCTGTCCAACCCTTAGCTTGCTTATCTGTGCAACTGTGCTCGAATCCGCCACACGGTTTCCCAAAATAAGAGACAAGTGATTCTGAATCATTTCATATGCTTCAGGCGAATGAAGTTGCTCAAGCTCCTTATCTTGGCTAGGCCATGTGTCCACTTGGTCTGAAGAAGGGGCTATACTGGGTATCAAAGAAACATCAGCATCCATAAATTTCTGCACAACTAAGGCATACAGAATCTCTTCCAAGGCTTTTTTCCTTTCATTAGCTTTGACCTCAGCAATTCTCCTGCAAATTTCAAAAATCCGTTGTTAGTTCATTACCACAAAATCTATGAACCATCAAACAACTATGTAAAAAAAGAACTTATGCAACTAACCTGTATAATACCAAGTCGGTGCCAGAAACAGGAGGATCTTCGTTTTGTTTCTCAGAATCACGGTCTGTTTGAAGCTGTTCAAGCTGTTGCTCAACTGCAGCCGGCACAAGATGTGGGTGACTCAGCAAGATTTGGGACAAGAACTGACCTGTTGGAGACTCCAACCGGAGGGGCGCTATTGGAGCTAATGACCCAGAAGAATCTGAAGACGGCGAGGATGAAGATGAAGATGCTCTCACACCCGTATATCTCTTACTTCCAAAACTCACCCCTCTCTTATGCCTCGGTTTTCCGTACGAAATTGAAGAATTATACTGATTACACCCGCCAAAACAAAAGACGAATTAATATTAAACACCTTGTGTGCATATTTTAACATCCGAAACATTATTCACAGTTTCAAAATCAACCCAGCTCAATCATTCAGATATCATAAAATATCAACTTCCATCGCACAAAAAGCTCATCAAGTTACAGAAACATTATAACTTTCATCAAAATTGTGTCCTAATAAATTTCAATGAAACCCTAATTCGATTGGATAAAAGAAAAACCCAGATCACCAAAAAAAAAAAAGAGAGAGAAAAAGTCATACCTTTATTGGGGACGGATACGCGGTAGGAAATCGTAGAAAATCAGGGCCATTAGCTGCTAAAAACACTGATCGACCGGCGGATTTGGAGGGACTAGATAACCCAATCGGAGATCGAACAACAGCAGCTGTAGCCGCCTGCATATTTACTGCTAAGATGACAACGAAACCTCAAGAAGAAGAGGAGAGACAGAGATGAAGTTTGAGACGATGACGTTAAATAACTGCTTAAAGGCTTTGAATTATAATAATGAAATGAAAATTGAAAAATGGTCTAGGTCTGAAATGGTGTGCTGCTTTCTTCCTTTTTATCTCCATTTGTTTTATATTTCCGATCTTACAGATAAGACTTGCCTTCTACTACTGAATTACTAAATACTCCTCTCTTTTTACTTTATCACACATTTGCCATTGAGGTTCACATTGTGGATTAGCATTTAACAAATTTTTATTATTTTTCTTAAATTGTTCCTACTTTCTAGGACCTTCCAATTTCGCATGAATTATTATCCAAGGGGTAAGCAAAACCAAACCGCCAACTGAAAACTGAATCGAATCGAACTGTTAAAAAAATTAAATCGAACTGAATTAAATTCTATTTGGTTTAGTTTTGGTTTTATAAAATACAATAATTTAGTTTTTTGTTGTTGAAAAAATTAAAACCAAACCGAACCATAATAGGAAAAAATATTTTTTTAAAATATTTATGTATATATATATAAATAAATTTTATTTGGTATATTATATATTTATATTATTATATAATTTGTATTTATGAGACTTTAGTAATATACATATAATATAGATCCATTTTAAGCAATACTTTACATGTAATTTATAAAAAATAATGGTAATAAAAATTAAAAAATTGAAATTTTTATTGATTTTGGTTTTAACTGAACCGAACCGAACTGATTCGATTCGGTTTTATCCGAACTCTATGAATTTTGGTTTGGTTTTGGTTTTATTTTTTTCTATTTTGGTTTTCAGTTTGGTTCGGTTCGGAACCGAACCTTGTTTTTGTTCACCCCTAAAATTCACTATGCACGTTATTTCTTATAATTGAGTTATTTGTATCAATATTAAATTATGATATATTATTTTTCTACAAACATAATTTATATTTTATAATTTACAACCAACTAAGAGTGATTTAATAGTAAAAAAAAAATAATAATAATAAGATTGACTTGAATGGTATTGGTTTAAAATTTAAATATAATGTACATAATAAACTTGATTGAGATAATAATATGTAAACAATTTTCAATTAGATAATAAAATATATAAATATATATATATATATTATTTTTACTATTAAACGGAAGTTCAATTTAATTATATTTTTTAAGGGATGCAATATTGTTATATGCAAAATTAGATACTTATTTGTATCATTGTGATATAAGAATTAAATATAGTAAAATGAGGTATAAAATTCTAATCATGATCACTCTGGAAGTACTCTAAAGTTTCTTGTTCTAATTATTTTTAATTAAGGTAGTTATTAGATGAATTAAATTAATGATAGAACACGTAATTCTCTTATCGCAATACCTTAATTATATATTAAGGAAATGAAATTATTTATATTTTGCTCAATGTACGTAAGCTTCCAACTTAAATAATAATAGTAATAATAAAATAATAATTCATGTATGTACGTTTATTATAACTTTAAGACACATCTCTCTTGTTTGATAATAATTCAATTTATCACTAAGAATTAATAATTTAAATAATTATTGATTTTACACTTATTTGATAATATTACTCAAAAATTTCAGTTAAGTCACTAAACAATTTAAATATTTGATTTAAAATTTGAAATTGAGCATTAATAGTTTTTAAATTTTTCGTATTTATCGAATAATCTGGCATTTAATAATTTTAATATTTATAATGTTTGTCATTTAAAATTTAGCATTTAATTTTTCAGTACTTAACTTTTAGCTTTATCAAACACCAAATGCGATAATGAAAGAATTAGGCTTAAAAACTTATTTCTACCCTGATCTATTCCAGATATCAATATTTACCACTTAACCTAATGATTGGCAACATGTGCTCTTCAATCCGTTAGTTGGTAATATTTTTTTTTATCATGATCTATCTAATTTGATAAAATCTTACTCAATTTGGATGACGTTTAATGTGTGTGGTAATAAATACATCCAATCAAGGGTATTTTTTTAGTAAAATGCCACAATGGAAAACTTGTAATTTTCATGTTGTTGAGTTTGTTTAAGGTAAATAGAAAATAAAAAGTTAAATATAAAACGTAATTGGGTGAGCTTTTATCAAATTAAATAAATTACGGGACAAATACATTTTGGATTGATTAGAAATAAAACATGTCAAAGGTGTAATTCTGGGAAATACTTTTTAAGGAGGGACTGATTTCAACCCTTGAGTTAAAAACCCCTCGTTAGGACACTGTTTGAAGTTAATGATAAGTTTTATTTTATTTTATTTAATGAAATATTGTAAGGATGTGGGGAATCTTTTTCTAGCTGCCTTCCCATTAGTTTTTTTTAGCAGTCCTCTCCTCACGGCAGCAACTGTGGCAGCCTCTGTTCCTGGAATGGGAGGTGTATATATATATATATATATATATATATATATATATATATATATATAGTTGTTAATTATTTCAAATTACTTAAATTAAATATTTCGAACTCGAATTTTAGTATACACATTAGATTTTCATTAGGAATGGGTAAGGAGGAATTCCAATAGAGTCCCACAAAACCACTTAGGTCCAGTTTGGGAGGGCTTTTTCAAACGGGGAAAACAGCTTATTTTAAAAGAAAACCCTGAAAATTTTATCTGTGGTGTTTGGTACGTATAGAAACGGGAAAGTTAAAAATACAGAAAAGAGCTTTCTTTATCTTTTCTCAAAAGCTCAAAATTGTAGCTTAGTCGTTTGGTCAATAAGAACTTATCTTAAAAATTTTAGTCTTTAATGAAATTTTTTATCACAAATTGTCAGATCTTTTTTCAAATTCTTTTTGGTTTTTTCATGACTTTTGGTTTTTTCTTGACTTTTTATGAAAATTTTGTTGTGACTATGAATTAGGAATGCAACGCCAACAAAATAAGTTTGTCACAAATGTTTTTATTGTTTTTTTTACGAAATAATTAACTCTATGAAATTGTTGCTTCTGTGAACGCGCAAGTATTTTATTCTGACTTTGTCACTGGGAGAAATATTATCTAAATGAGACCTAAACAACTCACACTAATTAATCAAATTTATTACCAAACAAAATAAATATATTTGTTTATTCGAGTAAAAATCTATAAAATATAATATGGGTATATTTAAAATTAATCTCTATTTGTATTATATTAGCTTTTATTATTATTATTATTATTGTATAATATGTACGTTATTTTTGTTCAATTAGTTCTAATAAATTTAAAAATCGGATAACGTAAAACCCAACTCAGTCTCAATTTCTTAAAAAAAAACCCCTCTTTTCACTTTACTTGGGGCCTCCTTTCATTCCTCTCCTTCTATTTCTTTCTTTATCTGTTAGTGTGTTTTTTTATCTATGTGCGGTGTTTTTCAAGTTTATCTCTGAATCAGCTTCCTTAGTAATAGATCTATTCCAGCACATTACAAATCTGATAGCTTCTTTTTGATGGGTTGGTCTTAATCAGTTTTTTGTCAAAAATCGTTTAAAATCTTTACATTTCAGGTGTCCATATTCATCTCTTGTATACAGAATGTGGAAGCTTTATCCAGATTTACTAAACTGCACGGTGATATACGGGACATATTGTCTTGGATTTTCGATAAAGTATGGTGGACCGTGATAAAATGTAGAATGTAATGTTCTTATGTTCTTATTGTGTTTGTTTATGTAGTTCTTGTAACTCACGTGGCTTGTTTCCATCACCAATATGATATTATTATTTTTATTGTTATGTTTTACTTTAATATTTGTAGAAAAAATTTGTCAGATTTACTATCAATAGATTTATCTTGATGTATTCTATAGATTGAAATATATAAAATTACTATCATTGTAAAAAAAAAAAAAATTTCTAATCAATATATATATATGCATATAAAACTTTATATAATAAGTTATTATACTTATATATATATATATATATAAGTATAATAACTTATTATATAAAGTTTTATATGCATATAGATAAATTGATTAGAACTTTTTTTAAAAAAAAATATATATATATATATATAATATTTTAATTAAAAAAAATAATATATATATATATATAAGTATAATAACTTATTATATAAAGTTTTATATGCATATAGATAAATTGATTAGAACTTTTTTTAATATATATATATATATATATATATATATAATATTTTAATTAAAAAAATAATATATATATATATATAATATTTTAATTAAAAAAAATAAATTCGACTCTAGAAAATGAATTTAACGTTTATTTTGCGAAATATTCGTTCTTCCTCCTCCTTCCATCCATCTCCTTCTACTTCTTCCTTTTCTTTTTAGTGTGTTTTTTGTTAAGCCAAAAAAATAATGTTATACTTTTTAAAAGAAAAATGTTATGGTAGTGTAGTACATATGCATTATGATATTAAGCAATCGACATACTATTACTTTCCTATAAGTTTTTATATTTCTACGTAAGCGTTTTTGTTACCAATAACAAAAATCATAAAGTTTACAATCAACTCGAATGGGAAACTGTCTAATTAAATTCTTATCATACACCTGAGCTTAGTTTTATTTTATTTTTCTAGGTAAATTTCTAGTTACTGGTAAGTAAAATTTATTATATATGATCCTTAAAATAAAATGTGATGAAAAAAATCCAATGGTACAAACAAATCTTTATTGTTAGGATCTCGCATTACTCGGCTATGAGAATATATTGGTCCTTATATTGTTGAAACAATCCTAACTTTTTGAGATACCTTTTTGAGGTTAGTTAGACTTTTGTTTACATAGTATTAAAGTCAGGTGGACAATGTTGTTAGACCAACTTCGATGATGAGCGACCTATGAACTCCATACATCTAAGATGGATCAAGACCAGATGGATCTGGGAGTGAAGATGGTGTTTTGGAATCCCACATTGCTTGGTTATAGGAGTATATCGCTTCTTATATTGTTGAAACAATTCTAACCCCTTTAAATACCTTTTGAAGGTAATTAGACTTTTGTTTATATTTATCATTTTTTATTCAAACTCGTTCGAAAAATCTTCATCAATAATCAAGGAAGATAAGGTTGAGATTATTGTCTCCCGCATTTTGTAATTTTTGTTTTTATTGTTGTTTGATTTTTTGCTTTCCTTGTTTAAAAAAATAATAATTTTATTCTATTGATTATAATCCAAGAAGGCTTCAAATAGTTGATAGAACTCCAACGGTATGACATTATTAAAAAAAAAAAAAAAAATCAAAAAATAGATCCTGTACTACATTCTGTAACAAATTAATATTTAATTCATAAAAGACACATTAAGAAATGTAAACATAGAAAATTATGCATTTATGTAATTAAGCACGTTTAAAAAAAATTATGTATCTTTTTGGAAACGTTGGAGGAAATCATTTTAAATCTAATTATTGTGATCCAAATTCGTATTAATTTAATGAGATTAATCACGTTTTAATAAAATCATTAGCAACTTGGCACATGGGTAGGGTTATATGGTAATTAAATCGATAGGAAGATTTTTTTTTTTTTTTTTTTTTTTTCAAATACATATGCGCTCTCTTCAACTTTTATTTTTGAGCCGCTTGGTCCTCTTAACTATTTCAACGATTTATCTGACCCCTCATCTAAAGGTTAAATACATACGTAGCCCCTTCAATTTTTATTTTTGAGCCGTTTAGCCCCATTAACTATTTTAGCGACCTATCTAACCCCTCATCTATTTCAAAGTGGTATTTTTAAACTTTTGAATGAACATAACCAAACACAACAGAGTACCATGCATTAGGCACGTTTGACACTAAAGACGTGTAGGACACACGCTGGAAACCATTTTCAAACCATCTTCTATTTAATTAATATTACAAACTATTACAAAGTGAAGATTTCTCAGCAATTAATAAAACTCAAGAGGAGGAAGAAATATGATTACAGAAAAGACAACAAAAAAAAGCGAAAAGAATTTAACTAAAGTGAGGAGAGAGGGAGAAAAAAATACAGATAATTTTTTTATATAATATTTACAAAATATTACCCTTGTAAAATAGTAAACTTCATCCCAAACGCACTGAGATTTCTTTTACCTCCAGATCATACGACACATCAGTATTTAAATGTCTAAAAATACCACTTTAAAATGTATGAGAGGTTAGATAAATTGCTAAAATAGTTGAAGACACTAAACGGCTCAAAAATAAAAGTTGAAACGGCCATGTATGTATTTGACTTTTAGATTAGGAGTTAGATAGATCCTTAAAATAATTGAGAGGACCAAACGGTTCAAAAATAAAAGTCGAAGGAATCGCTAATGTATTTGATATATATATATATATTTTTTTTCGAGTATAAGAGATCAGAAAAACTAATAAGGTTTGGGAGATCTCTGGGGTTTAGAAAGTGGGGCCCATTTTATTCTCTGTGGTTTATAGGGGTGTCAATTTTTGACACGACACGATAACACGACACGACACGACCCGCATTTTTGCGGGTTTGGGTTGGGGGTTAAACGGGTTCGGGTCATAAACAGGTCAACACGTTTATGACACGAAATAAACGTGTTGTAAATGGGTCAACCCGCATAACCCGTTTATGACCCGCGTAACCCGTTTATTGTTGGAAATGCCCTAGTCCCGAGGCATTAGTCCTTGTCTTTGTATCATACTTTTGTACATTTATATGAACTTCATGTATTATACAAGTTGTGTTATGAAATAAAGGCAACAATCTATTTACTATATGTCTTGTGCAATATTTTAAATAGAGTATCCATTGGACATATCCATATCCATGTTGTCAAGTGTGAGGCACTTGGCAGTAAGACTATGGATAGGGAAAACGATATGGCCATAAAGTCATCCGTAGTCTGTTCCAATCATGGGAATGAATGGAACTAAAGACTATCATTAGCCTGGTTGTATGGCGGTGTCTTACCGGTCATAGAACATGGAATGTCAACTAGGTTAATGGGTACATGTAAAAGGGTGCATGGTACTGGATTGATCCACTTAACGGGAATCTACATGGTATAGTATCACAACTGATTCTCGCGTAGTACTTGCATAAGTCCTTTGACCGGACCATATGATGGTACTGCATGTGAAGTGGCACACTTCGGTGTACGCCTGACGGGCCTGTAAAAAGGGTGCCAAGTATGGGTACGTTCGGGTGTGTCAGTGAGCATGGCAGTACTATGGATATGCAGAAGGGAATGTCACTCAGTATTTTACTGAGACGATATCACCGGCCTCTTGATGAATGTTACTGATTAGAGTGTGGCCACACCCAAACAAGATGAGATCTTGTTTGTGAGTATCAGTTCATTTGGGATCAAGTAATGTCCGGACACATATAGAGGGTGATCAACCATGCCTCTGTGTTGGACACCGATATCAGTGACATGGGACATACAAGTTCAACTACAGGGTTACGGTGACAGTTTGACTGCTATCTCCGTCTTAATTGGGGGCTACAGTGGCTTGCTAGAGCCCGCCTGTAGTCTGTGGGCCTTGGCCCACTGCCAACATAAAGACGGGCCCATTGGATCGTACACATTGAACGTCTGGACTTTAACTAGTCGGATTAAGTGTGTACTTGGTGTATACACGTCAAAAAGAGAGAGGTCTATTAATTATATTATATTGATCAATGGTATTGATCATAATATAATATGATTAACTTTATTTTGGCCATTACATAATTAATTCAATGAATTAATTGTGTGTATTTATTTCCTAGGTGGAAATATGTCTACATGTATAGGTTTACATGTATATCATCTTATGTATGTCTAATGCAATTCTTTGGTCCATTTGATATGTCAAATGTATTTTATTTTATGTGTAGGTAACGTATTAGATGGTATAATATTGTTACATACATAATGGAAATAAAATTACATGTGAATTCAAATAAACCAAATTTTTACATATGGACTTGGGCATGGAAATTTGGATGCCCACATTTGGATGGTTTGGCCGAAATAATTGGGAGATTTTTTTTGCCTATTATGAGGAGTCATATGGTGACTCATTAGGTGGATTAAATTAAGTAATTAATGGCTTTTATTAAGGTGGGTTTCTTCATTCATTGTTTTTTGTTTCTTCTTTGTTTTTTTTTGGTTAAAAGTCATCATAAAAATAAAAAGAAGTTGAGAAAAAAAAAGGCCATCCATCGTTGGAGTTAAAAAAATTTCTGGGCAGAAAATTGTATCTCCCTTAACTCTCTCTTATTGATTTTCCAAACCGCTAGCACGGGTTTCAGTCCGAGAGCCGTTCGTGTACGCATCGGTGGAGGAAATCTATCCTTGATTTCTGCAGTCTTCTTCTATCTCGTAAAGAGATATCTTGGTAAGACTTTATTCTCCTCCTTTGTGTTTGGTTTTTGATTTTCACTACTTAAGCTCCCGGGACCCGGATTCGAGGAAATCGACGCGTGTTTCCGCACTTTGTCGGTCGGTTTCCCGTGACGAATCCCAGCAGTGGTATCAGAGCGGGCTTTTGATCCGTGAAAATCTTTAACTTGGCGGATCCCGTGTTTTAAACTTGGTGTTTTATGGATCGGGATTCTTTCGGTTTTGGGGTTTTATATTTTTCCCCATTTGATTTTACAAATTGAAATGGTTAATGCATATTAGGTTATATGTATATTTCAATTTGTTTATTTTTTTTTATGCATGTTGTATTTAATTTTATACATCTTGGCTTGGATTTTATGTCTCTTGGACTTGTTGGCTTTATTCTTGATGTATTTATTTTTATGTATAAAAAAAAAAAAAAAAAAAAAAATAGAAGAAGTGGGTGGCAGCAGCTTGCTGCCGGCCAGCTATTGCTGGCTGCAGCAGCAGCTGCTGCTGGCGTGCTGCTGGGCAGCACGCCAGGCAGCAGCCTGCTGCTGGCCGCAGGGGCTGCTGCTGGGCAGCAGCCTCCCCGCGTGGTCGGCAGGGCCCGTTATTGGATTTGGCGGAATTTTGGGCCGGGCCGGGTTTTAAAATTTTATTGGGTTTTAAAATTTTGCGTGTTTAAATTTTGGAAATTTTTTATGCGCGTGTTTTATGAATGGAATTTATTTTCGTTCATGCGATATTAATTTTGGAAATTAATACGGTTAATTGAAATTGGTTCGGGTTTTCTTGGCACGATTACCCGGACGGCTAATTTTGGAATTCATGGTTACCCAATTAGATTGGGAGCATTTTTTGGCCTGGGTTGGAGACCCAAAGCCCGCACGGGCTTAGAACCATGATCGGCCGAAATTTGGCGATTTCAAAATAATGGCTATGGACAAATGAAATCGGATTAAATCATGCATTTAACATGCTTATGAAATACATGATGTATTGGTTTACATGTATGATTGAATATGCGGATGGATGTAAATGGGCCTAATTTATGTTGGGTTGTAATATTCTTTTGGTATATACGGCCTGCGCGCCGTTTTTCCTTTTATGTAATTTTATTTTATCTGTTTATTATAAAATTATGTAAGCAAGGAGCCGATTGGATTGGCGAGCCCAGAAGGAATAGGAGGCGGCCCACCTGATGCTGTTCTAGTATAGGTTTACTAGAATGATATTAGGATGTAAATTTTGGCCCGTTGCATTCCATTCTTTAATTTAATTATGCGGTATTTATTTGCATGTGTGAATGTATGTACAAACCCTTTTTCACCCGCTTTTGCATCTAAGCCGTTATTAATTGAATCGAATAACCAAATGGTAATTACTAAGTCTCTTAAAAGTGCTTCCCTCATTCATAACCTACTCGAAGTGGGGATAGGCCAGTTGTAGACCAACCCTCGTTGGATGCACTGGAGTATCGTCATTTTGTATTGGGTTGGAGTATTGGTTACTCTAACACTTGGATGGAGGTTTTGACTTAGCGTGGGTAGTAGGATGTTCCTGGCCCTAAGCACAGATGGGTAAGTGCCAACAGACCCATCAAACCGAGAGTCCCTAGGATGGGATTGGACGGCGTTCCTACCTAAAAATTGGGGTATAGTTGTTCCAGGCCCTCGTCTGGCTATATCTTAATATAATATGGATCTCGGCCCATGAGCCCAACAACTCGGTTTTATTAATAACATGATTCATTATTAATTTTATGGGAAAAATTTGGTAAGTCCTTTATTAACACTCATTTATTTTTCTGTGTAGTAATCAATGGCATCGAATAACACTTTATCACTGCGCACAATCCTTGAGAAGGACAAGCTTTCTGGTCCTAATTTCCTGGACTGGTCTAGGAACTTACGAATAGTTCTAAGACAGGAGTCTAAGGAATATGTACTAGAAAGGCCTGTACCGGCCGCACCTACTGGGCGTAATCCACCAGCTGCTCAGCTGGAGGAATACGGGGTGCATGTAAAGGATAACCGGGATGTTACTTGCCTTATGCTGGCGTGCATGGTCCCCGAACTGCAAAAACAGTTTATGGACCATGAGGCCTATGCTATGATAACAACTCTAAATGAGATGTTTCAGGAACAGGCACGTCAGGAAAGGTACCTGACGAATAAGGCATTCCATTCCTGCAAAATGGGGACTGGGACATCTGTGAGCGCTCATGTGCTCAAGATGAAGGGCTATTTAGATTCTTTAGCCCGTCTCGGGTCGCCCATTTCACAGGAATTGGCGATTGATACCATCCTGGCTTCCTTGCCGGAGTCTTATGATCAGTTCATCTTGAATTACAACATGCAAGGGATGAACAAGACTGTTAGTGAGCTGCATGGGATGCTTAAGCTTACGGAACAGTCGGTCAAAAAGACTCCACCGGTACTTATGGTAAACAAGGGGAAGGCTCCTCTTGTAAAGGCCAAGGCTAAGACAAAGGCTAAAGCTAAGGCCAAGAAAGCCAAAGCTAAGAAGGCCAAGGTCCAGCCCAAGGCCCGTCCTGAGGATGTCTGTTTCGGGTGCAAGCAGACGGGACATTGGAAACGATCATGTCCAAAGCTTCAGGGAGAGCTAAAGAAGGCGCAGGGCGCGTCTTCATCAGGTATATATGTCATAGACATTAACCTTACTGTTTCAACATCTTGGGTATTGGATACTGGATGTGGTTCTCACATTTGTTGTAATGTGCAGGGACTTAGGAACAGAAAATCACTGGGATCAGGAGAAGTGGACTTGCGGGTCGGGAATGGGGCAAGGGTTGCAGCCATTGAGATCGGCGAGTACCAGCTTAAGATGCCTAGTGGATTAGTTTTGTTACTGGAACAATGTTATTTTGTACCTGCAATGTGCAGGAATATTATTTCTGTTTCAGTTTTGGATACTTCTGGATATGTATTTACTATTGGTAATGGTAATATGGTTATATCTAGAGAAGGCATATTTTATGGAAATGCTCTATTAAATAATGGCCTTTATATCCTGAATTTCTTAAATGAAACTAATCAAGTCTATAACATAAATACTAAAAGGATTAAACCAAATGAACTTAATCCTGTGTACCTTTGGCACTGTCGTTTAGGCCACATAAACGAGAAACGCATAGCTAGACTCCACAAAGCTGGAATTCTAGGATCTTTTGACTTGGAGTCACTTGATATTTGTGAATCTTGTTTACGGGGTAAAATGACTAAAGCGCCTTTTAGCAAGAAAGCTGAAAGGGCTACTGGCTTATTAGACCTAATACATTCGGATGTATGTGGACCTATGAGCACTGCTGCCAGGGGTGGGTTTCTATACTTCGTCACCTTTACAGACGATTTCAGCAGATATGGCTATGTCTATCTGATGAAACACAAGTCTGAAACACTTGATCGGTTCAAGGAATTTAGGAACGAAGTACAGAACCAATTAGGCCGAAATATTAAAGCCCTTCGGTCGGACCGAGGTGGCGAGTATATGAGCCTAGAATTTGATTCATACTTGAGAGAGCATGGAATAGTTCCACAGCTCACTCCTCCAGGAACACCACAATGGAATGGGGTGTCCGAACGGAGGAATAGGACCCTGTTAGACATGGTCCGCTCAATGATGAGTCATGCCTCTCTCCCAACAAGTTTTTGGGGATATGCTATTGAGACAGCAGCTCTCATTTTGAATAATACTCCGACTAAGGTAGTAGAAAAGACCCCATTTGAGATATGGACGGGCAGGGCGCCCAATGTGTCTTTCCTACGGATTTGGGGTTGTTATGCCCATGTCAAGAAACTGACTGGGGGCAAACTAGAACCCAAAACTGACAAATGCCTGTTTGTGGGCTACCCTAGGGAAACCAAAGGGTATTACTTCTACAACCCCGCCGAGAACAAGGTGTTCGTGGCACGGAAAGGGGTCTTTCTTGAAAATGAGTTCATTTCCAAGAAAGATAGTGGGAGTAATGTTGAACTCAGGGAAGTTCAAAGCTCAGAAACTCCTGAAAAGGATAACTCGGAGACCAGGGTGGAGCTTCCACGGGAGGAAGCACCGGCCCAGGTCACACAAGGACCTAGAAGGTCTGGTAGGGATCGTCGGGAACCTGAGAGATATGGGTTTCTTGTTACCGATGATAACACTCTTTTTGTCTTCGACGAGGAAGAACCAAAAACCTACCAGGAGGCTATAGCTAGCCCACTATCCGCAAATTGGCAAAAGGCCATGGAGGCGGAAATGCAATCTATGTACGATAATCAGGTTTGGAATCTGGTTGATCCACCTCCGGGTGCTAAGCTAATAGGTTGCAAGTGGTGCTACAAGCTGAAGCCAGATAATACCTTCAAAGGGCGGCTAGTAGCGAAAGGTTTCAGGCAAGTCCATGGAATCGACTATGATGAAACTTTCTCACCAGTCGCTATGCTCAAATCCATTAGGATCCTGCTGGCCATAGCCGCTTGGTACGACTATGAGGTCTGGCAGATGGATGTCAAAACTGCTTTCCTGAACGGAAAGTTACTCGAGGATGTGTATATGACACAACCTGAGGGTTTTGTCGATCCAAAGTATCCTGAAAGGGTATGCAAGCTTCAAAGATCCATTTATGGATTAAAGCAAGCATCCCGAAGTTGGAATCTTCGATTCAATGAGGCTATAAAGGAATATGGCTTTATACAGAATCAAGATGAGCCTTGTGTGTACAAAAGGATTAGTGGGAGTATCGTAACATTCCTGGTTCTATATGTGGATGACATCCTTCTGATTGGAAGCGACATACCAATACTGCTTGGGGTAAAGCAGTGGTTGTGTAAGTGCTTCGCAATGAAGGACTTAGGCGAAGCCGAAACGATCCTAGGGATCAGGATCTACAGGGATAGACCTAATCGGCTTCTAGGCCTGAGTCAGACTAAGTACATAGACAAGGTTCTGAAAAGATTCAGCATGGACCAGGCTAAGAAAGGATTCTTGCCAATGGGTCACGGGCTGAAACTTAGTAAGAAGAACTGTCCTCAGACAAAACAGGACAGGGAGAAGATGAGTGAGATCCCATATGCTTCTGCTATTGGATCAATCATGTACTCTATGCTATGTACAAGACCTGATGTCGCCTTTGCACTAAGTATGACAAGCCGGTACCAGCAAGATCCTGGGGAGGATCACTGGAAAGCTGTCAAAGCAATCCTAAAGTACCTTAACCGGACAAAGGATAGCTTTTTAGTGTATGGTGGTCAGGAAGAGCTGTCAGTTACTGGGTACACTGATGCAAGCTTCCAGACCGACCAGGATGAATATAAGTCGCAGTCAGGGTACGTATTCATGCTTAATGGTGGTGCTATTAGTTGGAGAAGCTCCAAGCAACCGACCATTGCAGATTCTATCACGGAAGCTGAGTACATTGCAGCGTGTGATACAGCTAAGGAAGCTGTGTGGATAAAGAAGTTTATCATGGAACTGGGGATAGTATCATCTATCCAGGAACCGGTTGATATCTTCTGTGACAACAATGGGGCTGTTGCACAAGCTAAGGAGCCCCGGTCACACAGGAACTCAAAGCACGTACTCAGGAAGTTTCACCTCATCCGAGAAATTGTTGAGAGGGGTGACATTTCATTACGCAGAGTGGACACCGAGGAGAATGTCGCAGATCCTTTGACCAAGGTGCTGGCTCATTCCAAGCACGAGGGTCATATCAGATCTATAGGGATTAGGCCCATGCCTGGTTGGTACTAGTGCAAGTGGGAGATTGTTGGAAATGCCCTAGTCCCGAGGCATTAGTCCTTGTCTTTGTATCATACTTTTGTACATTTATATGAACTTCATGTATTATACAAGTTGTGTTATGAAATAAAGGCAACAATCTATTTACTATATGTCTTGTGCAATATTTTAAATAGAGTATCCATTGGACATATCCATATCCATGTTGTCAAGTGTGAGGCACTTGGCAGTAAGACTATGGATAGGGAAAACGATATGGCCATAAAGTCATCCGTAGTCTGTTCCAATCATGGGAATGAATGGAACTAAAGACTATCATTAGCCTGGTTGTATGGCGGTGTCTTACCGGTCATAGAACATGGAATGTCAACTAGGTTAATGGGTACATGTAAAAGGGTGCATGGTACTGGATTGATCCACTTAACGGGAATCTACATGGTATAGTATCACAACTGATTCTCGCGTAGTACTTGCATAAGTCCTTTGACCGGACCATATGATGGTACTGCATGTGAAGTGGCACACTTCGGTGTACGCCTGACGGGCCTGTAAAAAGGGTGCCAAGTATGGGTACGTTCGGGTGTGTCAGTGAGCATGGCAGTACTATGGATATGCAGAAGGGAATGTCACTCAGTATTTTACTGAGACGATATCACCGGCCTCTTGATGAATGTTACTGATTAGAGTGTGGCCACACCCAAACAAGATGAGATCTTGTTTGTGAGTATCAGTTCATTTGGGATCAAGTAATGTCCGGACACATATAGAGGGTGATCAACCATGCCTCTGTGTTGGACACCGATCTGCTGGGATTCGTCACGGGAAACCGACCGACAAAGTGCGGAAACACGCGTCGATTTCCT
This sequence comes from Euphorbia tirucalli, assembly GCA_039660915.1. Lineage (NCBI taxonomy): Eukaryota > Viridiplantae > Streptophyta > Magnoliopsida > Malpighiales > Euphorbiaceae > Euphorbia > Euphorbia tirucalli. The sequence continues at coordinate 18,107,627 of CM077634.1, read as the reverse complement.
CGAATCCGGGTCCCGGGAGCTTAAGTAGTGAAAATCAAAAACCAAACACAAAGGAGGAGAATAAAGTCTTACCAAGATATCTCTTTACGAGATAGAAGAAGACTGCAGAAATCAAGGATAGATTTCCTCCACCGATGCGTACACGAACGGCTTTCGGACTGAAACCCGTGCTAGCGGTTTGGAAAATCAATAAGAGAGAGTTAAGGGAGATACAATTTTCTGCCCAGAAATTTTTTTAACTCCAACGATGGATGGCCTTTTTTTTTCTCAACTTCTTTTTATTTTTATGATGACTTTTAACCAAAAAAAAAACAAAGAAGAAACAAAAAACAATGAATGAAGAAACCCACCTTAATAAAAGCCATTAATTACTTAATTTAATCCACCTAATGAGTCACCATATGACTCCTCATAATAGGCAAAAAAAATCTCCCAATTATTTCGGCCAAACCATCCAAATGTGGGCATCCAAATTTCCATGCCCAAGTCCATATGTAAAAATTTGGTTTATTTGAATTCACATGTAATTTTATTTCCATTATGTATGTAACAATATTATACCATCTAATACGTTACCTACACATAAAATAAAATACATTTGACATATCAAATGGACCAAAGAATTGCATTAGACATACATAAGATGATATACATGTAAACCTATACATGTAGACATATTTCCACCTAGGAAATAAATACACACAATTAATTCATTGAATTAATTATGTAATGGCCAAAATAAAGTTAATCATATTATATTATGATCAATACCATTGATCAATATAATATAATTAATAGACCTCTCTCTTTTTGACGTGTATACACCAAGTACACACTTAATCCGACTAGTTAAAGTCCAGACGTTCAATGTGTACGATCCAATGGGCCCGTCTTTATGTTGGCAGTGGGCCAAGGCCCACAGACTACAGGCGGGCTCTAGCAAGCCACTGTAGCCCCCAATTAAGACGGAGATAGCAGTCAAACTGTCACCGTAACCCTGTAGTTGAACTTGTATGTCCCATGTCACTGATATTTTATTAGGCATATATAAATAAGTTACCAATTATATATAGTAAGTATATATTATATTAATTAAATATAAATTATTAATATTTATTTATATAATTAATTATATTGTTGGATGATGGTAGATTTTAATTAATGGTATTAACTAATATTTATAGTCGGGTTGCTAAACGGGTCGTGTTGCTAAACGGGTCGTGTTATATATGGGTATCATATAATTGATTTTTTTTTATTAATCGTGTTAAACGGGTCGTGTCGTGTTATCCGTTTATTAAATGGGTCGTGTTCGTGTTTCAATTAATCGTGTCAAACTTAAACGGGTCGTGTTCGTGTCGTACTTAAACGTATCATCAGAATATCCAAACACGATACGAACACGACCCGTAAACACGAATTGACACCCCTAGTGGTTTATTCTCACAATATGATAAGTTTTGATGTCTTCTGTTGAATCGGCGCCTCAGTTTGTGACCACCGTCGATCTTAGATTTATGATTTGTACTTGTTGGTTGACGTGGCTCATTCCTTAATGGAAATATTTTTTGTGGTCTATTATTCCCTTGATTATTTAAGCTAAAATACTACAATTACGCTCATGTTTCCTTTTAAAACATTAGAAAAATAAAAATAAAAATAAAAAACTTTTTTTGACTTTATATATATATATATATATATCCCAAAACGACATGAGCAACCGTCCATCGTTACAGTTCAAACGTCTAGACAGAAATGTTTATTTGGCAAGGACATAAGCCATCCTGTTACAAACACGATTAACATAACGAAAGCTAGAGGTATAAAATGACTTTGCGAAATGATCGACGGTTGACTTCATATATATATATTCACGAGAGTATATTCTGCGGAGCGAGAATTCAGACAAACTGCTTGAGAAGTACCATCTAATTCAAAGATGACTTTGCGAAATCCATGCTTAATAGCAAAAACAACTCTGCACGTCTTTTATTGTAAGGGTTGAGAAAGGTATTTTTACTATTAATTTTTTTTTAATTATAATAAAATTTATGTTATCGGAAGTTTTTGTTGCTAATTAAGTTAAAAAAACGATTAAAATGACAAGGACAGATGAGGAGCATGGCTAAAAATTGGACACATAGAAAAGAAAAATTAGAGACTTATGTAAATTGTGGGTAAAAAGAAATGTCACATTTTCATGGTTGTCCTTTTCAAAAAAGATCTTTTAGTGTATTAAATTCGTTCCTATATATATATATATATATATATATATATATATATATATATATGTGATTTTTCTGTTTTGTTATCATAACCTAGTGGGGATATTGGGGTTTAAAAACTTACAATTTAATATTCTCAAATTTATGACTATTGAGTTTAAGCAGAAGTTTAACAATAAATGCAAAGCTTGTTGTTGTTAAAATGTTGGTCAGCTTTAAAGGTCTAGCGTTGGTCAGCCAGGAGAAAGACCAAGTAATACCAAGATGGTCCCAATAGACTGGGTGGTCCCGTGATCAATAACATATTTAATCTTAATTGTTAACTATTTCTTATTTAAACCCAATAATTATAAATTTGGAGTGGATAGATTGTTAAGAATTTTCTCCAATAAAGAACTAGGTTCTAGTTCTAGAACAAAAGATATTAATAGTTTAGATATGAATTATTTGAAAATAAATATTGTTAAAACAGAAAATGATTTGTTTGACTGGACTATCCCTAATCAAGATATTAGTATTATATATTCAAAAGGAACATTTGAATTTTTAACAAATTATTCAATTAAAACTGCAGAACAAAATATAACAATAAATCAAGAACATGAAAGTATTCAATTATTTTCAGAAAAGGCAATTGATGAGCATAAACAAAAGAAATACAAATTTTTACATACTGGATCAGTTCAAATAGCAATCAAACCATTGTTTAGGCTAGGACTATATATTTCAGTTTTGATGTGTTTAAGAGATGCTAAACATATAAATTTCTCAAATTCTTTGCTAGCTATGGTAGAAACTAATTTAGCAAATGGACTAGTTTATTTTAAATGCTATCTGGGATTTTCCATTAGTTTATATGATCCAAATATACTAGACACTTTAACTTTAACTGTTAAAACAAGGAATTTAGAATTTAAGAATAATGTAAGATCTGTAGCTATAGCTATAATCTATAGGATGTATTATGAAGTTATGACAACTACATTAAATCCTAGGTCTAAAAGAACATTTAAGAGAGATAAAACTATTTTGTTTGAAGCTAATAAAACTCATTCTAATATTCAGATTCTAAAGAGATTAAAATGGAATGAAATTACTAGGTTAGGAACATGATACTTGAAAGAAATTTGTGAACCTAAGCTTTTAGAAATAAATAATCAAATGTCAAGAATAATAGAACATAATGATGGATCGGTAAGAATATATTTTTCTTCAAGTATGAGTCAACCAACTAGAATGTGTGTATGTTCAAATAATAGGCCAACAGCTAGTACAAGTACTATGTCTAGATCAAATTCAATAAGAAATTTAAATTTATCTGGAGTAGATTTCAGTGAAAATATTCCTAGACCGGTTTATGTAGAAGAAAAAGATGATGTCTCAATTAGTCCCACAAGATCACAGATGAAAGCATTTTCTGTTTTGAATAATCAAGTATGAATAAATTTCATATTAATAAAGAGATTTTAAGGCAAGACTTAAAGGCAGATTATAATAAAGAAAAAAGAGAATGTTATTTTAGTAATTTTTCAGATTCTGAATTAAAACACTTTAGAACTCTTTGGTATGAAGATATGGAAAGACAAGAGGTAAACATTCCATTATTTTTATGGTTTGAAAATTACTGTAATCAAAATAATATCAATTTTCTTTTTGAAGGACAAATAAATGTTAACACTAGAATTGCTAAACTTTGGAAAACAATTAATGAAGAATCTATAGTTTCTATACATCCTCCTTTAGAGAGTATAATAATAAAAAATAATGATGAATCATTTATAGGAACTCCTTTTAGGAAAATAGATACAACAAGAAAACACTTCGTCTAAGGAAATACAACAAGTTATATTAGAAAACAATTATTCTAATAAGATTTTACATACTATGCCAGATCAATTAAGCAGAGTTGAAACTATAGTCTAGACTCCAAATACAAATTCCAGTTCAAGTTCTAAGAATCAGACTTCCACTTTTGTACCTACAAGTAATGAAACCCCTTGATTTAAACCTTTTGAATTTTCTTCAGGAACAAAAATTAGGCTTAAGAAAGAAGATACAGTTTTAGATAAGATAGAGGCAAGACTTGCTCAGTTAAATATTAATACGAAAGAAAAACAAATAACGGTTATAAATAAAGAAACAGATTCAGAATCAGATGATATTAAAGATTTAAAAGAACAATTTATTGAGAAAATAAAATTTAATACTTATACCCCTAGGCTAAAAACTAGAAATTATTATCCTAGACCTACACCTCCAAATACTCAATATGAAGAAAAAGGAAATACTATTCAAGCTAGATATGATAGAGAATCTTTATATGAATGGAATATAGATTGTTTGGCAAAATATTAAATTATAAATTTGCTTCAAGAAATGTCCATGGTAGCTACTGCTTATAGATCTAGAAAGAATAATGAATTACAAGTAATGCAAGCCCTAGTTTCAAGATTTACAGGACAATTAAAAGGATGATAGGGTTATCACATAACCCCTACAGAAAAACAAAAAATAATTACAGCTATAAAAGTATTAATTAAAGAAGAAAATAATCAAATGTTACAAACAGAAGAAGAAGATATAGTGGCAACTTTATTTTTTGCCATTTTAAAGAATTTTGAAGGAGGTCCTAGAGTATATCAAGATAGATGATCAGAGATACTTCAAAATTTAACTTGTCCACAATTACAAGACTTTAAATGGTATAAAGATTTGTTTTTTAACTAAAGTTATGAGTGGAGATGATTGTCATAACTCTTATTGGAAAGAAAGGTTTATTGCAGGATTACCTAAGTTATTTGCTGAAAGAGTTAGAAATAAATTAAAATCAGAATTTGATAATATGACTCCCTATCAAGAATTAACTTATGGTCAATCAATCAATTATATAAATAATGAAGGACTAGCAATTTGTTCAGATATGAAGTTTAAAGCAAAATTAAAAAAGGATAATTTGGTAGGAAGAAAAGAATTATGATCATTTTGTCAACAATATGCGTATGAACAAATAAAAGCACATTCGTCTAAAAATAGAATTAAAAATAAAAAGAAAAGATATAAAAAAAATTATTATAACTACAAACCTAGAAAAGGGAAAATGAAATTTCAAGAAAAACCTCAAGAACTAGTTAAGAATAAATATAAGAAAGGAAAACATAAAAATTATAAAAAGAATAAAGATATAGTAATTTGTTATAAATGTGGAAAGCAATGACATTATTCAAGAGATTGTAAGGTAAAAAATAAGATAAATAATTTAGATATTGATGGCATAATGGAAAATTCCCTAGCAAGCGAAGAATCCAATATTGGGCAGACTACAATCCTTCCATAACAAAGGGACTATATTCTAATCAAGGTATAATTCTCTCTTACTTGCCTATCAAGGACTCTATATCCTAATCAGGATAGAACTCTGTAAAGGTACTATTTTATCCCAATTAGGAATCTTTCCTATTGGTCAAACAAGAATATCAATTCTAATCTAATTAGGACAGTTTGGAGCCTATATAAAGGCTCTTTAACTCAAAAGAAAAAAAAAGAGAAGACTCTCTTCTTTCTACTCTACTGTTTCTTGATCTCTTACTGACTTGAGTGTCGGAGTATCTTTATCTTGTTTTGCAGGTCCTGACCTAGCCTTTCTCAAAACGAGAAGCCACATAGAGTGTATGAATTTTTCACCTAATTCATCAGATATATTTGAGGAAATAAAGAATGAAATTATGAAAATAATGATTAATGAATCCTCGGAATCGAGTACAGAAATTTCAGATTTTTCAGAAAGTGATTTAAATAAGATTAATGATTACGAATCAGAAACTGAATCAGGATCATGCGAGTGCATAGGACTTTTTAAGTGCAGTAAAATTAATATGTTAAGAACAAAAATTCTTTTTAGATATGATAGAAAAGATTGAAAATCCAAAAGATAAAAAAGAATACTTATAGAAGTTAAAAAATATTATAGGAGCTAAAGAAAGTAAGAATTTTGAACCATACAATCTTAAAAAAATATATAATAGATTTAATGCATCTAAAGAAAGTTCTATTCAAGACCTTTAGGAAGAAATTAAAAACTTTAGTAAAGAAATAAAATAGTTAAAGCAATTAGGTAATAAGATTCCAAAATTAGAAAATAGAGTTCGAATTTTGGAAGAAGAAAATTTTAAAATAGGATTAAGTAATATATTACAGAAAAATAGTGTTCCATCCTCAAGTAAAGAAAATAACGAATTAAAATTTGAGAAAGATATGCAAGACTCTGGTGAAGAATATATTATTATTAATTTAGTAAATTATAAAAAATGGTATGTCAAGCTAGATATAATTATTCAAGATAAATATCATTTCCAAACTCTAACCCTAATAGATACATGAACTGATCAAAATTGTATTCAAGAAGGATTAATTCCAATAGCCTATTATGAAAAAACTTTAGAAAGATTAAGTGCAGCAAATGGACTAAAACTAATAATTCATTAGAAATTACCGAAATTAAAAATTTGCAATAACGGTAATTGTTATAAAACTTATTTAGTTTTAGTTAAGAATCTAGATTCAGGAGTAATTTTAGGAACTTACTATGCTTTACCCTTTTCAAGTTTGCGATAATGGAATTAAAACAAGAGTTCTCGATAAAGAAATTTTCTTTGAATTTGCTTTTCCTATGCTACCTAAAAGAATTAGCCAATTAGAAAGTAGTATTAATTTGAGCCAGAATAAACATAAGCAGATAGAATTTTTAATCTCAGAAATAGCAGAAAAAAAAGATAGAGATACAATTAGAGGATAATAATGTTAAACAAAAAATTAAAGAAATTGAAGAAATGTTTTCAAAAAATATATGTGCGCCAGTTCCTAATGCTTTTTGGAATAGAAAACAACACATGGTAAATCTACCTTATATTAAAGACTTTGATGAAAGAAACATTTCTACCAAGTCTAAGTCAATACATATGTCAGAAGAATTAGAAAGAACTTGTAGGAAAGAAATACATGAATTAAAAGATAGGGGATTAATTAGGGATTCAAAATCACCATGGTCATGCTCAGCCTTTTATGTCATGAATGCAGCCAAAATTAAAAGAGGAACACCAATGTTAGTAATAAATTAGAAACCGTTAAATAAAGTTTGTTATGGATAAGATACCCAATACCAAATAAGAGAGATTTGTTAAAGAAACTTTATAACACAAAAATATATTCAAAGTTTGTTATGAAATTAGGATTTTGGCAAATTCAAATCGAAGAAAAGGATAGATATAAGACAGGATTTAATATGTAGTTTGGATACTCTGATGGAATGTAATGTCATTTGGTTTAAAAAATGCACCATCTGAATTTTAGAATATTATGAATGATATCCTTAGACCGATTAGTAACTATTCAATTGTTTACATAGATGATGTTTTAATTTACTCAAATTCCATTGAACAACAGATAAATTATTCATAATAAAGGATTAGTTTTTTCAGCACCCAAAATGAAACTTTTTCAGACTAAGTAAGACTCTTAGGTTTTAATAGGAGTTTAGAATTCGCTTCTAAATTTCCGGATGAGATTAAAGATAAGAAAACAACTTCAAAGGCTTTTGGGATGCTTAAATTATATTCATGATTTCTTTCAAGATATTGGAAAATTATGTAAGCCATTATACAATAGACTTAAGAAAAATACAGAACCTTAGACGGAAGAACATACTAAAATTGTTAGGCAAATTAAAGAAAAAATTCAAAGCCTTCCTTGTTTGAATATCCCTCATCCAGATGCTTATCTTATTGTTGAAATAGATGCAAGCGATATTGGTTTTGGAGGAATAATTAAACAAAAAGAACCCAATAAAGAAAAAGAAGATTTAGTAAGATTTTATTCAGGAACTTGGAATCAAGCTCAAAGAAATTATTCTACAATTAAAAAAGAAGTTTTAAGATTTATTTTATACATTTTAAAATTTGAAGATGATCTTTCCATGAGGAAGTTCTTACTTAGAATTGATTGTTTATCTGCAAAATTTGTTTTAGAAAAGGATGTTAAAAACCTAATTTCAAAATAGTTTTTTGCTAGATGGCAAGCCCTTTTAAGTAATTTTGATTTTGAAATTGAATATATAAAAGGAGAAAATAATAGCTAACCAGCCTTTTTATCTCGTGAATTTTTACAAGGGAAATGAATCCGAACAGGAAGATTTTAACTAAAGCCTCTTTAGAAAGTCAAGATAATAAATCAAGTCAATTAGTCACTTCAAATAGGTTTTCTACATTAATTCCTGCCTGTCCTCCTTTTTCTTCTCCTAGTCTTCGTCCTCAGGTCCCTTTTTCTTTAGTATTAAGTCATCAACTTATTCTTCAGTTCTTGCACATTCTCCTTCTTCTCCTCCCCCCTCAACTTCAGCTAAGAAAAGTGTTAGTCAGTACACCCCTAATCCTCTTAGACAATTTATCAAAGTTTTAAGAGCCAGAAGAAGTCCTTATGTTAGAAAATTAAAATTTTTCTAATGTCACTAATTACATTTTTCCTCAAGAATTCCATCATATAGAGTGAGATATAAATAAAATAAGAGAATATTATGAAGCTATTCTTGTGCATTCTGGATCTGTAGAAATACAACATGTTCAGGATAATGGTAAAATTTCTTAAAGAAAAGTTAATATTATTAAGATCATTTCTCTTAATGAATGGGGGCAAAGTCCATTTGCCCCAAAAATATTATCAGGTTACCCTTTACTCAAGTCATACAATTGCTATGATTATCAAGACGCTTGGCACAGAACCTTCCTTATGAGATTTTTCAATCATTCCTGGTTTTTCTACTTTCACCATAATTTTAACAGAATTTTTCCTAACTAGTTTGTAAAGTGGTCAAAATATTTCGGTCCTATTCCAGATATTTTCCCTTCAGTTGTTAATCAATGTTATGACAGATTTTTAAAATCTTATGATAATACCGAACCAGACAAAGTTATTAGATTTGTTTCACTTTTTTCAATTTCTTAGATCATGTCGTGGACATACTATCACAAGAACATGGGATTCTCTCTCACAATCCTCTATTGCGAGTACAAAATTAAGTTCTAAAATACGTATGTTTTGAAAAGAGCCTCTCCAGAAGTGGTAGAATCATATTGTCCAGAAAAATTATTGACAAGTCCTCCTACTCAAGTATCAAAACTTCAGCAAGATAAACAAAAACTAGTCAATATTATCTCAGCAGCTAACACAAAATCCGAAATTGCATCAATTTTAGAAAATGCATGCTCAGAAGTTAGTGATTCAGAGGAAACATCATAATCAAAACCATCAACTGCTTCTTCAAGACAACAATTTGTCGCCAAACTTTTCCAAAACCTTCAGGATCCATATGATGACATAGAATTGTAAATTATTGTTTTGATAATTTATATGTAATAATGTAATAAATAAATAAGCCTGCTGGGTTGAAAACCTGCAAAGGCAGCACAGACAAAAATTAGGGTAAAATAAAATAAAATAAAATAATAAAATAAAAAGAGGTAAAATTATCATCAACTGTTGAAATTCTTCCAGAACAGGCCAAGTATTTATCAAGTCTTACTTCAATTATTCAAAAGCAACCCTTATCAAGACAACATCTTATCTCCAGACAAATTTGGACCAGTCAGCATCTTATCTCTAGACAAATTTGGTCTACTCAGTATCTTATCTCCAGACAAGTTTTATCTCAATTATTTCTCCAAATGTTTATCAAGTCAGCATCCTATCTCAATTGTTTTATCAAGATAGCAAGTCCGTTTATGATACCAAAGGGGTTGCAATAAGAATTCTTGATGCTCTACTGCTGCCTATAGTGAACTATGGTGTTTTTCTTTTCTTTTCTTTTCTTTTCTTTTTTTTAATTTGGCTCATCTTATTGCTGTAATCATCTTGATCTAGTTTTATTTTTCCTTTTGCAACTAATTGGGGAATTCCTATGCTCTCTTATGTTGGTTGCTTTTCAGGCTGAATTGTCATACCTTTCCTTTTTAATTAATATATCAACATTGCTTATATAGAAAAAAAAAAAATTATCATGCTTTGATTTGTCTTTATTTTGGTTATTTATCATTTTTTAGCATTGATATTTTGTAATATTTTTATCTTATCATTTTTTACAGCTCAAAATGGTTGGTCCATGTTCTTTTGCGCTTCCTTTGTTGCAGATGATGAAAAAGTTATTTTATTTGAGTTGAAATAGCTAAACATGGAATCCTTAAACTCCACTAATTACTTCCATGTATGTATGTGCATTCATTTTTAGATTCATTATTATTGTTATGATAATACAAATTTCACAATCTTTTTCTCGTCAATTTTCATATTTAACATTGTATTTTTCAAGTATTGAGTGCTTATTTGACATCTTTTTTCCCAAGGAGCTACATTCATTTTTTATATATATTATATGGAAGGAATAACATCTTTTTTTAATAAGTATTGGAGGTTGTAGAAGGTTACAAGTCAAATTTGATGGAAAACTTAAAACTATTATTACTTAAATACAAGTTCTACTCTAGGATATTATTAATAATTATATAAAAGAACAATTCTTAGTGAAGAATAAAGCTATTTGGAAAATATCATTGCATAATAAAGTCATGTTGGAATAGAAGATAATTAATTCGATAATTAAATCTCACGAAGCTTAGACTCAATATAATCTCATAAGTTATTGTTTTATGCTCTAGTAAAAGAAAAAAAGAAGACGCAATTACAATACATGATCAATAATCAATGTAATTCATACAATAAAAATTTAACTATTTTGATAGTTTATAGTAATTGTGCAATGCTTTAACAGTTTATAATTTTTTTTTTTTTTAAAGTTGTCTCAACTCAAATATTTATACCATATCATCCACTCTTATATATAGTTGTGTTTTTCATATTGAATTTATTTTTTTCCCATTCACTGGTACGATAAAATAATTTTGCTAGCTCGGTAGCAATGCGTTGTTGTTACCTAGTGTGTGTGTGTATATATATATATATATATATATATATATATATATAGACACATAAATGTCAATTGGTACTTGGTAGAGATGGACCGGTCAAATTCGAAATTGACAATCCAAACAAAGAATTCCTACAACTGCAGGAGACGTTATAACGGAAACCTACATATGGGCCGGGCTTAACCACTTTGCTCTTAAAAATATTCGGCCCAAGTCTAATCCAATCTGGTATTCACTAGGGTGGGCACAAGTTTAGAAATGAGGATAATTAGAAATAATTATTAATTTTTTTAATTTGTCAAATATTACGATTATATACGATAAAGTTTACACTTTAAATTTAGTACTTATGATTTAAAATTCAATAAACTCAAACATGTGGCTTACCAATAAAAGTAGTCTATCATCCAATATAACTCCTAAAAACTATCATACCTTTCGGAGGTTCACTTGAAATTATACATCTTAAGTCAATAAAACATCACAAGTCATAATTATGATCAAAGCTCAATTTAGCCTTTGCGGTTTAATTAGCTTGCACAAATCAATATCTCTACAAATTGTTTATGTCACAATCTCATACCATTCGCTATTTATAGACGCATGTAAAATTGCGATTATGAATACCATTTGAAAGTAATTTGTAAAGGAAAAATACAAATTAAATTGCCAAAATTATGCACATATAAAAAACTTTAAAAAAAAAAAAAATTCTAAAGTTTTTATTACCTGCATTTATCAGGAGCTCTCCAAGTAAAGGTATACAAAGCTTTAGTATTATGAGGTGACAGCCTAAATCTTCTCCAATCTTCAAGTATAATCTTCAAATCATGGACTTTATTTTTCAAACCATAGCAACAATTAGCATGCATTGTGCATACCAAATTGAAATCTTTGCTTGGTTCACAAAACCCACCAAAATATTTGGTATCAAGAAACTTGATTTTGAGTCCGATTTTCTTGATAAATGGATCAAATTTGATCATATTCAGCACATCTTGATCATGTTTTCCTGGGAACCTCAGCCTTGATGAGTACCAATATCTGTAGAACTTTATGCTTCTTTTATTTGATTTCACATAATTAAATCCTCCATTTGGTCTGTTGTTTCTATCATTTGGGTTCCCATTATAACCATCACATGCTATTTGGAAATCCACATGCTTGTAGAAGTGTGGAAATGGGTCTCGTAGCCACACCACATCCGCATCCTGCACGTAAATTAATACACACAATTAATTAATTAATTAATTCCTAATTTTACAATTAATTAAGACTAATTCATTAATAGATAAATTAAAAGCCTAACATCTTCCCTAATTATTCTATCAGTAATCATTTAAATAATTTAATAAATACTTATTTCTGATAAAAAAAAAAAACTTAGCATGGGGTGACTATGTATCATTTATCAAGAGTAATTAGCTGTTAATTATGGTTAAACAATTATTATCTCTCTAAAATTTGGTCAAATACACAATTACCACCCTATGTTGTACAAATCTAATTTATACATCCCTGGAGTTTGTTTCTATCAAATGATGACCTCCTCAATTTGTTATTAATCATTTTTCTTTTAATATTGTTGACGTTGCTATCATTTGTGACTAAAATTAGTATTATCTCTTATCTCTAATATTGATTTTATAAGGTTTTTCGTCACAAAATTATTTTTTCTCACTTACTGTAAGTTTTTTTTTCAACCGTTTTAAGTTATAGCTGCAGTAGAAAAAAAAAAAAAATTTATTTAAGAAAAATTTAAATATAGAAAATTTTAAGAGAAGATTTGAGTCATAAATATATATATTAGGACAGATTAAAAAAAAAGAAAAGAAAAAAGAAAATATAAGACATGTAAAACCAATGATTTGAATTGCTGTTAGGATGTTAATGTCATGGGCCCAAATAGAAATGAAATAAAGAAGTCCATAAAATAGAAACGACTTTACAAACTCATCGGGTGATATGTGTGAATTGAGGACGTTGGTTTGCTCTTTTTAACAAAAAATTACCTGAAAGCTTTACAAAAAATAATAAAAAATAACTACAGAAACATGTTACAAAGACAGCAGTACCAAATATCAATTTCGTATCTAAGGCAACAAAGATACCTTTTGCTACTGAATGTAAATTACAAAACTTTTTTTTTAGGAGGACAAGGTTGGTGCTAGAAAAGAAAAAACAAAACAAATAATTGATCTTTTATTAAAAAAAAAAAAAAAAAATGGAGCTCTTTCACATTTCGCAAGTTGACTGGTTTAGCTATTCAATGTTATGAAAACCGGACCAAACCGGTAGACGGTCCAGTTATTAATCTGTTCGAATTAATAGAAAATATCGGTATCAAGCGATTTCAATCGGCTGTTAAATCAGCCAATCAAACTGGTTGAGTTGTCAAATGAATAACAAAATAATACTTTTCAAAAATTCAACTGAACTTCGATTGAGTTGACGGAACCGTGTGTTGATAACCTGCTGCATCTTTTTCTGATCGGTTTGAATAAGATTGCATAAAATTCTGATCACAAGGCTTAATTCTTCAATGAGATAAACTTAAGATATTTTCTAAATAGATGAAGTTTCCAAACTCCAACGTGTGGGTCCGCCCTTGCCTAGTCTACAATCATGTCTATAACTGAATTCTAGCAGTATATTCACGTAATAGCAAGTCAACAATAATGTTGACTTGTCTCACATAATGCAAGCAAACTCTCTAATAACACTAACACTCCGTACTCTATCTCGTTGTCTTCTATAAATTTCATGTATAGCTAATCTAATTTGCAATTATAAGGTAAATTAACCATAATGACAAATTGGAGCATATTGTAATTCCATGAGAATGCGGTAATTAAACATTGAAAAGAAGAGGGGTAAAAAGGGAATAAATACCGTAAAAACAAAGTTGTAGCCGAATTGAAGAAGAGCAGATAAGAAATCAATTCTGGTCCACATCATGTCCAAGTAAGTTGGAGACATGAAATAAGCCTCTCCTGAGAAATTCTCTCCCTGTTTGGTCTTTAGTGAGTAACAGTGTGGATGTATTGCTAAGCAACGGTCATGGGCTTTTTCGTCCAATGTTATTATCACCAAATGCTTCAGCAGCCTATATGTGTCGTTTCCTATTTTAAAACTCTCCAAGAATACATCTATTATTGATCCCGGCTCTGCCCATGCTTCGTTCAATGTTGTTACAATTACTGTTTTGTCCTCCGTTGCTGCCCCTTCTAAAATTTTCTCCAAATCTGTTTTATTCTTGTTCTTGTTGCCCTGAAATATGGACAATTAAATTATGGTCTCTAATTATTTAACAAGCATAAAAAAAAAATTCATATTCATTATATATTTGAATTCATCATTTTATACTTTTTTTTTATTTTATTTATATATATAATTATCATTATTTTGGTAAGGCTAAAATATAAATTATTGAAACTACTAAAAACATAATTCATAATTACAGAAATAAGATAAAAATAAAAAATAAAGAAATGAATAAAGAAAGATAAGTCAATTAGGAATATATAGTAGTGCATACGACTATTGGAGTGTGGATCCAATGTACTCTCACTAAAAATACTTTCAAATATATATTTTTAATTATTTCTTGTGTGGGGTCAATTTTATAGATAACCTATATGTTTCCGCCCCACATTATATATAATTAATAATCATTATTATAATTAAAGGTTCCAGCTCCATTATAATATCTCATCTTTTGATCAGAATTTTAGACCATTGGTAGTTTCCAGAATAAATAATTTGGAGTAACGTATATTGATAAAAAAAAAAAAAAAAACTATTTACTTTTCTCAGTCAAAGTACATAAGTTTTTACTTATTATTTATTCCACACGATTCTTCTAATAATTTTTTCTAAAATTAAAATTAAAACGTCTTAGATAATTTAGAAAAGAAAAATTCAAAGACTTATATTATTTTACCATTCGTGTTAAAAATTTGAAATAAAAATCTTGTTTAAATTCCGAGTCTAGTTAATTTCTAAAATTTTCCAGATACACTTTAATTACAAGTAACTTAAAATTAATGGATTAAAAATCGCTAACACATGTTATACTATTTAGTAATTAAATGACCGGAAAACCAATAATCAGTAATTTTTTGAAGAATAAAATTTCTTTTATGAAGCAACTCACCATAAATCAAGAAAACGACTAGTATATTATTATAAGAAAAAAACGACTATCTTAAAAATAATTAAATTAATAATCCACATATCTTAATGATTTTGGTATATACTTAAATAGGTGTAATTTATTAATACCGCCGGCAGCATGAATATGACGAACCACCCAATTTTCCTAACTTGGATTACTATTCCATTTCTGTGTATATTTAAAAAAAAAAAAAATTAAAGAAAATGAAATCGAACTATATATGCAGAAAATTAAAAAAGAATTAAAGAAAAATGAAAAAGAAAAAACTGACCTCATAGATGAAGAGACTTGACTTGGAAAGTGAAGAAGAAGAGGAAGAAATTAGAGAAAAGGATTGAAAAGGATAAGCAGAATGGTAGAGAAGAAGGAAGGAAACTGCAACTCCTAATACGAATAAAAATGCTATTTTATTTAACATATTGTTCTTCCCCCATGAATTCAAATTCATTGAAGAAGAAGAAGAAGAAGAAATCGGAGATGCCTTGATTGGGTTGTGGGTGTGATCACCAGGGGAGCTGTTCATCTTTGCTGTCTCTCTCTCTCCCTATTTGTGTTTTCTTCTTCTTCTCCTTCTTCTTCTTCTTCTTCTTCTCTCTGTCTGTTTGTATGCCTTTTTGTTCTCTTTTGATGTCTCTCTCCACTTTATGTCCTCTTCTCCTTATATAGCAATATTTATCAGCATTATATTAGCTCATTTGTACACTATTATTATTATTATTATTATTATTATTATTATTATTATTATTATTATTATTAAACGTTTATCTGTCTAGATTAAATTTTAATTAGGATTTATAATATCAATATAATTTAACTTCAATCTTAATTTGTTAATTATTGTCAAATTTGATAGGAATATTGATGCGTGTTGAGCACACAAAAAATAAATACCTATTCTTGGAAACAAAATTTTGTAGTATAAATAGAGCAGGGTCGAATCCACAGCGATTGATTGATCTAACTCTTCTAAAGTTTAAACAAGAAAAGTAAAAAGGGGAGTGTTTAACAATTGTAAATAAAAATTTAAAAATAACAGAAATGAAATAATTTGATAAAAATCTATATGAGGCGAATTCCAGTTAGAACGCGGATTCAAGTTTTGAATCAAACCAACCGATCATCGATCAAACACAAATGATAACTTCAATGCATTCAAATAAATTAGCTATAATTATCATAAAGCATGAATCACCTAGTCTTTTCTTACAGAATAGATATCTAAGAGAAGCTTATTAATTATCTCTATTTAATAAAACAATTCCAAACAAGCTTCAGAATTTAATTCAATCAAAAGCATTAACACACGAATGAGACACTAATTCTACTTAATAATCACACAAGCGGGATTATTTAAAGCATATCAATTTCATCCATAACACAAACTACATACTTGTCCATAATTAATCGTATTATTCGCTATCTAGGTTATGTGAATTAAACGATTACGTATTTAATCACCTAACGAGCAGATTAATCATAAGTAAATAATTAAATCAAGGATTCAATTGAATCATGCAAAAGTAATAAGAACAGAATGAAATCAATTATTTGAATTAAAAAAGAAATTAAGAACAGTTGATCTCACAGTTGATTTTATAAGACTGAATTTCCTTCTAGCTAGAAATTAGAGTTTTAGTTCTTCATGGGTGGGAAGAACACGTTGAAGAGAGAAAGAGGGCTGCTGGAATTTTTCGTCTGAAAGTAAAAAATGTCGAAGAAGAAGGAAGAAACAATTGATCTAACTCTTCTAAACCTAAACAACTAAGGAAAGAGTTCTAAAAAGGAAATAACTCTATTTAAGATTTTTGTAGGAAAACCTAATTAGAGTTATACTAGAAATAAAAATAAAAATATCCCAAAAGCCTATCACAAAAAGGCTGAATCAAATAAAATAAAACTAAAATAGGAAGTCTTCTAATCCCATAAAAGTTCTTCAAATTCGCAGCTCCCTTTAAGCCAGGATCTTGGCTTATGCAAAACAGCTCCCTAGGCTCAAATTCAGCATCAACAGCACTTCATAAGCCGTGGTCATAGGTTATGACTTTAAGCTCCAACTTCAATGTACTCCAAGCTCCCAAAATCGACTTTTTTTAAGCTCACTTTCAACTTCAAAGATCCTAGCACGAGTAATTATACAAAATGAAGTAAATCTACCTAAGTTACCTAAAAATATAGCAATTAGAGCTTATAAACAAAGAAGGATTAAGTGCATAAAATGCACTTATCAAATATGATTATATGTATATATGTTGTATTTATGTATAGTACACAGGGAGCTATGTATATATTTTACATGTGTATGTCTAGGGTATAAATACCCATTTAGAATCAATACAATTCAAGGGTTTCATATAATCTTACATGTTATCAAAGCAATAAGGGCTAAACAACCGATCCCTATTCTTGAAACCTAACCCTAGTCGCCGGTCTTCATCATGTCCGCCACTCCAAACACCACTACCGCTGTGACAGGGGCTGTTGCTGGCTGTGAGCGGATGACCTTTTCACGAAAGAGAAAATCGGGAAACTGAAGCAAACCGGGAAAAACGTTTTCGTTCGTGTTTGGTTTTGGAAAACAGGTTTTGTTTATCTTGAGTTAGGAAAAACCATTGATTTGATTTGGAAATCCTTTTATAGAAAACATTTTCCCGTTTTAACTTAAAGACCTCAAAACTTAAATCCCGAGATCAGTGACAGAGTTGCCACCTGGATCAGCTCATTTTGGAATTCCGGTATAGTTAGGGATGACAACGGGTAGGGTACTCGCGGGTAATGGCGGAACCCGTCCCATTCCCGTTTAGAAAAGTAATTACCTGTACCTGTCCCATTACCCACGGGTATTAAATTTTAAATCCTATTCCCGTCCCACGAAATTTTTGGGTACCCGTTAAGTACCCGTACCTGTAAAAATTATCCGTTTAAAATTAAAAAATCATAAAAATATATCTAGAATTCTATACTAATCAATCACAAAATTATAAAAAAATATTCATAAACACACTTTAATACATTGCAATTCAAAAATAACAAACATAATTTTAACCAATAATTCATATCCAAATTTGAAAGTTCTAAAGAAATTAAAAAAATCATAAATCCTTAATTAAAAAAATTACATAAGAAGCAGTAATTTGAACTTCTATAACATTCTTCCCTTCAATAAGAATGAGAGGAGTTGGGTTCGACTTCTACCAGCTACTATACCTAAAAAATTTTAATTTTTTTTATAAACTATATATATAAACGGGTACGGGTAGCGGGTACCCTGAGCGGTAAACCCGTACCCGTCCCATACCCGTGACGGGTAATTTTTTTGAACCCGTACCCGTCCCATACCCTTTTATACCGGGTTCGGGTAGTCCCATTAGGGTCAGGTAGTCTTGGGTTTCACGGGTACCCATACCCATTGCCATCTCTAGGTACAGCTCCCTACCGAGGACAGACTGCTGTACCTAATCCAAAGATTTAGGGTTCGGGCAAATAACTTACTTTAACCTCTAGCTCGCTTTCACGTTACAGTTTATATTACCATATTTAATTCGCTTTATTATCTTTTCCAAACCCCAATTTGTGTATTTTAATCAGCCAATGCTAAAGCAAAATGCAGAAAATAAATTGCAGAAAAATAAAGCATACATCCAAAATATATAAAAAGTAGTAGAGGCCGATTATACAATCCAATCAAATAAAATGGAAAACTCTCATCCTCAATTTATAACTGTCTAAAATACACGATTTATCTAAAAAAAATACAATCGCCTAGGATACACGGATAAATCTATTAAACACATCCAAAATAAAAATAAAAAGATGCAAAACAAAGGGTTAGCACAATTTACGGCATATCACAAGTAGGACTCAAACAGGACAGAATTGGGAAATTAGAAATCGAGGGCATGCATTTAGGGGGATAACCGGGTTGGCTCGGCTAGCCGGCCCTATTAGACCTAAAAAACATTTTGAAACGTCCCAGTATTTTGGTTTTATGAGAAAATAATTTTTGAAAACGTTTTATTTTCCGGTTTACTTTAATTTAACATGCGAGGTGGGTCGGTTTTCGGGAGAATCGAGTCTCCGTCGTTGTATTGTTCTAAATGCAATAATATTAAAAATTAAATCTAGGGTCGTGAATGCACACAACAAAATTCATTTTGATGATTTTATGATTTTTCTGAATTTTTATGGATTTATATGAATTTTTCTGGATTAAGCTAGAAATTCTGCCATTAGATGGGCCTTACAGTCATGCGACTGTAGCCACTCCAATTTTAGGATTTTGCCAAAATTATTCAAATAAAACCAAAAGAAATTGCAGGAAATCAAGAATACTCGTACGACTGTATTTACAGTTGTACGACTGTTTATCAACTCAAGAAACATCGTACGACTGTTCTTGATTTCCAGAAACAACAAATGAGGAAATTGAACTTTTATGCACCAAAACGCACCAAATCACCCAGAAAACACAAGAAAATGAGGGATTGAAGTATGTTTACCTCTTTGGCGCTGATCCACCGTAGGAATGATCCCTGGAAACGCCCCAATCCACTCCAAATCACTTTTTTTCCTTTGAGTTGAGGTTTGAAAAGTTGAGTCCAAAATCTCCAAAATGTCAAGGATTTGAGCGAAATTAGAATATGTAATTAATTGAGTTTGAGTGTCAGATTATTAATCTAGGATTTCTAATAGATTTTTAATCTAAACACTCAAGAATTAAAAAAGGAAAAGAAGAGAAAAAGAAGCTTGAAGTTTGAGGTTTTTTTCTTTTTCTTCCCATTTTCTTCAATTCTCTCTCTAAACTCTCTCTTATTTTTCCAGAACCGAGAGTCCCTGATTTTCCTTCTTTCTCCCTTTTTATCTCCTTTTGCTTGCGGCCAAGGGCGGAGCAACTAATGCCCCCTTTTCTTCCTCAGTTTTCTGCTCCATAGGTATGGGCTACTGTATCTGCTCCGAGGTTATAGTCGTACGACTATAACGATAGTCGCACGACTGTATTTACAGTCGTGTGACATGTGCTTCTTTTTTTTTTTTGAGAACGGAAAATTCCGGAGCTTACATCGGCGTCATCACCGATCCAACGACAGCGCCGCTAACAGCTTCAACACTGCCCCTTCCCACGTTGGCGACTCAGATGCCAACCAAATTAACCAGTTCCAATTTTCTCCTATGGATGACACAGCTTTTACTGATGATCAAGGGAAGTAGACTGGACGGACACTTGGATTGGACGGCTTAGAACCAACACCATCCGAACAACTTGAGGACAACACCAAAAATCCAGCCTACACAATATGGCACCGATGAGAGCAACATGTATTATGTTGGATTTTGAATTTGATTTCGGAGTCTCTTTTGCCCCAATTTGTGGGAGTAACCTCTGCTAGGCCTGCTTGGAATAAATTGAATGAGTCGTATGCTTTTCTGTCTAAATCATAGATAAGAGACTATCTATCTCTTTTTGGTTCACCTCTTTTGCTCCTATGTCTCGGCCTCTCTTTCTCTTTTTCTTTGCTTCTCTTTTCTTTCTATTTCTCTTTTTTTCTTTTTTTTTTTTTTCAAAAAAATTCCCTCCCTGATGTTTCTCCCCCTCTTTTATATCTTTCTCACATACTTATTTCAATCAATCAATCTGTCTCCTGACTTCTGAAATTTGCGACTTTTTCCTCTTCTGTCAAGCAAGTTGCTTTGCTTTGCAGAGCAACTTGTTTTGACCGCTGCCCGGCTCTAGGTTAAAAGCTAGAGCCGTGTGGTTCTAACAAGAGTCGGGATGAAATTTCGAAAATCAGACGCACACCCTAAACCCTAGAAACAGCTCGGGAGACCTTTTCTTGGATTTCAGATTGCGGATGGCTCACTTTTCAGGATGTTTGAGATACTCCGAGCGAAATTTTGGGCGTTTCAAAGTCCGATTCAAGTCCGTTCGTTCCACAGGTAACATCGGAATTCTCATAATAGAGGTCAGGAAAAAAACCATGCTCACACCAATGCCGCTGCACCCCAGACCCAACCAGCCCCTGCTCCTCGCCGAATGGTGACTCACTCTCAAACTGGATCTTCTCGGCCCAGAGCATTCCATACCCGAACTGCTAAATTTGATCCTGTCACATACTCTGAGGCTTCCAAATTGGAACATTGGCGTGTTGCCATGGTTGAGGAATATAATGCCTTGATTGTGAATGGCACATGGGAGTTGGTGCCTCCACCATCAAATGCTAATGTTATTGGATGCAAATGGGTCTTTAAGACCAAACGAAAGGCTAATGGCTCGGTTGACTGATACAAAGCGCGTCTAGTTGAAATAAGCTATCATCAATGCCCAGGGATGGATTTTACCGATACTTTTAGCCCTATTGTGAAACCCACTACCATTTGGATTCTTCTAGCTCTTGCAGTCTCTTTCTCATGGCAGATTTTACATGTGGATGTATCCAATGCCTTTCTCCATGGTGATCTTGAGGAGAAAGTGTTCATGTAGCAACGAACAGGTTTTGTGGATCCTAACCATCCCTCTCATGTGTGTGCTCTTAAAAAATCATTATATAGTCTTAAGCAATCTCCCCATATGTGGCATAAACGACTCATCTCTGCACTAGTTGGTTTTGGTTTTCACTGCTCTAAGGCTGACATCTCCCTCTCTATGTTCTGTTCTGGTGCTGTTGTCATTTTTTGCCTTATTTATATTTATGATCTTCTTTTGCTTGGGAATGACTTCACGCGAATTTAATCTCTTATTGGTTATCTACAAAATTAGTTTGCCATTAAGAACTTGGGACGTGTTCAGTATTTTTGGGTCTAGAGATGCAGTGGACGGATAGCTCTTTATATGTTAATCAGCGGAAGTATATTCGGGATTTACTTGAAAAATCTGATATGTCAGGTTGTAAGTCATTAAATACCCCTGCTTGTGTTTCTACAAAACTTTCTGCCTCAGGAGGTGAGTTACTAACCGATAAGTCCCAATACAGGAGCATTGTTGGCGGTCTTCAATAATTGACCATAACTAGACCAGATATTGCTTATACAGTGCACAAAGTGGGTCAATTCATGCATGCACCAACTGAGTTGCAGTGACAAGCGGTTAAGTGTATTCTCCGCTATCTACAAGCTACTTCTTCCCATGGCTTAGTTTTTCAGCCTAGCCCTCAATTTCAGCTCCAGGGTTTTTCAGATTCGGATTAGGGTGGCGACTCTGATGACCGTTGCTCCACAACGGGCTATGCCATCTTTTTCTGGGATAAGTTGGTCTCTTGGGTATCTCGAAAGCAACACACAGTCTCCTGTTCATCTACAGAGGCTGAGTATCGTGCCTTGTCCACCACCACGTCTGAGTTATCCTGGATTACTATGCTCCTCAATCACATTGGGTTTTCTTTGAATCAGGCCCCCACACTCTGGTGTGACAACTTAAGTGCCACGTACTTAACGGTGAATCCGATTTTTCATTCCCGTACAAAGCATCTTGAAATTGATTTTCACTTTGTTCGGGAACGAGTGGCAGAGAAATCTCTTTTTGTGCGTTATCTACCCACAGAATGCCAACTAGCAGATCTCCTTACCAAAGCACTTCCGAAAGCGTGGTTTCATTTGTTACGGTACAAGTTGAGCATTGTTTTCTCCCGTGCTCAACTTGAGGGGGTGTGATAGGAATATGATTATATGTATATATGTTGTATTTATGTATAGTGCACAGGGAGCTATGTATATATTTTACATGTGTATGTCTAGAGTATAAATACCCATTTAGAATCAATACAATTCAAGGGTTTCACATGATCTTACAAAATTCATTATTATATGAATGTATATCAAGATATCTCACTTTATAGTTTTAGGTCATCATAGGATATATGATTAATAATTAAAATTGTTATTGTTAAAGCATTTGGGTTTATAAGGACGTGACGCTAAAATAGAAAGTTTGAGCAAAGTGTGACTTTAATTAACACGCTCCATATTAATTAAATAAGATGCCTAAAATACAATGTTAAGAAAATTCAACGTAATTCAACATAAATATTATGGAAGACATGATTATAAATTTATATCACATAAGTAAATGGCCTTATGACTCTAAGTAACAAATGTATGATATTAATTAATGCTTAAGATAACTAGTACCTGGTCAAATTAATGTTCTTCCCCACCTTACATTATAAGACCCATTGCCCTTAACAATATCAAATCAATTTTTGATTAAAAAAAAATGTGGTGTAAACAGCTAGCTAGGCAGTAAATATATATATTTAGGCCTATTAAATTTTACCCTTTATATGATTTAGAGGTAATAAAGCATCCTGTATCTGCAAGTTTTAGAGTTAGAGCTCCATTTGCAATTTAGAGGTCAACTTCTTCTTTTTTTTTTTTCTTATTTGGAAGTGGGATTATGGACATTTATTTTATTGACATGTGGTATTTCTTTATACAAATATCAATCATCATGGACCTTAAATAATATTTGTCAATGCCAAATTTAGTTGACTTTAATTTAATAAAATTAATGTGGTACTTGTCTAGATTTAAGAATCTTATACCTTAAATATAACAAAGTATTACTTAAAAGAAAAAAAAAAAAGAGGAAATTGTATAATAAATTAAGTTCTTATCATGAAAACAATAATGATGACATCTACCCAATGAAATTGAGTTGTAATGTAAATGTAAGGGGCAATTATTTTCTGTACCGTACTTGATTGCCAGTTGAATTATATAAACCACATGATTCATTCATTTAATTTATACAAAAATGAATAAAAACACTGTTATGTTTTCTAAAATTACAGTGGAATAGAAAATTTAAATATAAATCCCATTTTATATACAGAAATCAAAATGAGATGGTAACCTGTATTTGGATTATTTGCTTCCAAATGGATTATCTAGCATTAATTTAATTAGAGAATTATCTTTTTATAATATTGTTTATTCCATTCATTTTATATAAAGTGGCCTATGAGAAGTTGTCAGAGACAACCTAGAACATCTTTTGACTACATGGTGATTGTCCAATTACGGTATATATATATATATATATATATATATATATATATATATCTGCGATATGAAACTGAAGGAATTAATTAAGGAATATATATATCTGCAATATGAAACTGAAGTAATTAATTAAGGAAGCTGCAGAAATGGGTTGTCTTCATTTATTTTTATTGTATTTTATGGTAAACCAAATGGATCCTAGGTATCTACTTTTCTAAATTACCATTAATCCTCATTTTCCATACCATATTAAAAAATATTTTTTTTGGTCTTACTCAATCATTTCTTAGAAATTAAAATAAAAGGATTGATGAACGTGAAATTTACTCCTAAAATTATCTAGGAAGACTAATTTTATTTTTGTTAGATAGAATCATCTAACCTTGTGATAAAATTTTTACTGAAAAAGGAATAAAATAGAGCTAAAATTTTGTTATGAGAATAACATCCAACTGTTTTGTAAAAGTAATAATATTATTTTCTCTAATAGCTTAAGGATAAACTTATTAATTGCCATGCATTACATTATTTTTACAATTATCATTTTTCACTTTTAAGGGTATAATATTTTTTTAAGAAGACTTGAATTATGAATTCTCATTTAAAAAGATATAATTTAATGTATTTGTGACTACATGTTACTCGCATGAAGAAAACAAAGCAGTTACTTCTCTTAGTACTATATGTGAAAAATTAAGTAGCCAACTTAATCATGTCATACATTAATTAGGCAAAACCCATTTCAAACCTTCTTGATCTTTTAAAAAATAAAAAGTTGAACCCCTGATAAATGTTTTGAATATATTAAATATTTTATTTTTTTCATATTTGGATATTATTTGTACCAAACTGAATTTTCTTTTTGTGTGTATAACAAGGTCCATTAAGTGGTGGAATTGTGAGACAATCACTTTCCAATAATAAAAAATTATGTGATTTTATCGCTAAGAAATGTGAATTACATGGTTTTATCGTTAGGAATTGTGAGACAAACACTTTCTAATAATTTAAAATTCTATGGTTTTATCACTTCGAACCGTGAGACAAATACTTTTATCCGAATAATTTTTTTTTTGAAATTGTGTCACGTGTTGAAATATTATTGATTATACAATTCAACCAATCGTGTTACATACATACAAAAATAATATTAAGTATGAGGCTATATTGAAATGAAAAGATCAAGTAACTAATATGTTCAAAATATTAATCGATGAGCCAATTGAAATTTTTATAAAAGATTGAGGACACAAAATGAGTTCTGCCTATTAATTACTCAATATGCCAAATAATTGTAGGGGTAGTGTACCTTAACGTGTTTTTATAAACTAACAATAAAGCCTTTGATAAAATGTTACGGTAAAAAGTTTGAATATAAAATAATCAAATAATATTTGTCTCTTTCCTAAAGAAATTCATAGAAACAAATTAAAAAATAGTTTATTACATAATAAATTATTCAAATAATGAGTTGTCACTTGTCACTGAAATTAAAATAACATCAAGTGTATTGGAGTATCATTTACTCAACATAAGTTAAGTTGTATATGACCAATAAGTATTTGGATACGATTAATTGACAACATAACATGTAAAGCATATCAGATAAATGGTACCAATATCTTTATATAATAATAATGATGATGGAATTCCATATATATCGAAATGTCGAATACATCAAGATAACTTGGTCCAATTAAGTTTCCTATGATGACAAAAAGTACTTAACTCGTCATCCTTAATTATTCTGTAGAATATAAAAATTTTGAATTGTGTTTATAAATTCATTTTATTTAACAAAATTTATCTAAGTTTCATGATAAAAAGTGTTCACTCGAACATTTACATTCAATATCAGCATATTATTGTATACAAGTATACAAGAAGGGGCTAGCCTCTTTTATAATATTACTTTTACCCTAATACCCCTAATAATCCAAGGATGTTGCATGATCGTAAATGTTAATTGCACAATTGTTCTTGGGTAATCCTCTTTACTTAATTCACCAAATGTTATCAAGTGGTTGAACAATTCTACTGATAACTTTCTCTCAATAATTCATAATTTCTCATTCACTTTCTGATCATGAGAGTTGATAACATGAAGAATCAAGAGAGAATTGGTTTTTATTGAACTAACTTTTACAATTACACTGATGATTATTTATAAGAGGAGGAGAATATGCTAGAAGAAAACACAAAAAGAAACGCTCAGCTAATAACAAATTTCTGTTAGAGGAGAAGAGAATGTAACCATAGATCTGTCCAAGTCATCAATCTCATTCAACAAGAAACATGGACCGTTGATCTTGTCATTCAACAAGAAATAGGGGCCGTTGATCTACTTCATGAAGCCGGCCCATGGCCCACTCACAATTACACAGCCCATACAACTATCATACAGCTATCATCCCCCACTCAAGATGGAAGAGTTGTAGAATTGAGAATTCCCATCTTGGACAAGGCAGGCAGCATGTGGGAACTACTCAGTGGCTTGGTAAGCAAATCAGCAAGTTGAAGATGTGTAGGAACATAATCAGGAGCTATGAAGCCGTCTGAGATATGATCCCGAATAAGATGACAATTGATTCCAACATGCTTGGTTTTTTCATAATGGACTGGATTTTTCGCCAAAGCAATGGCTGCTTGACTATCACAACGTAAAGGAATGGGTAAAGGAATCTGCACCTTGAAATCCTCGAGAAGAAAATGAATCCACTTCAATTCACAGCAGGTAACCGCCATACTCCGATATTCGGCTTCAGCTGATGATCTGCTAACAATGCTCTGTTTTTTAGATTTCCAGGAAATCAAAGATGGGCCCAAAAAAATACAAAATCTAGTTGTGGATCGTCTAGTAATTTTATAAGTACCCCAATCAGAATCACAAAAAGCTTTAAGTTTGAGTTCTCCAGTGCTAGTATAAAATAATCCATACTGGAAAGTACCTTTGAGGAATTTTAAAGTGTGTAATTGTAAGCGCCGGAATTTTTGGTCCTTAAAAAAAAAGCAGCGGTGTCACACGACTGTAACATACAGTTGTGCGACTGTAGTTACAGTCGTACGACTGTAATTAAATTACAGTCATACGACTGTAATCTCGGAGCAGGTGCAGAAGCCCAACCTCTGCAGCAGAAAAAAGAGGAGAAAAGGAGAGAGCAATTAATGCTCGAGGCTAGCAGCAAGGAAGCCAGACATAAGGAGAATAAAGAGAGAAGTTGAGGGGGACTTGATATCTGGTGGCAAAGAGAGAGAATTTAGAGAGAGAAAAGAGAGAGAAAGGCAAGGAAAAGAAAACACAAAACCTCAAGCTCTTTTCCTCTTCTTTTTCTTTTGATTCTCAAGTGTTAGGATTAAAACTTATTAGAAATCAACAGCTTAACAGTCTAACACTTTAAATTCAATTAAATCCGGACTAGAAACTCTAAGAATCCGTGAAATTTGGAAATTTTCGGACCAAACTTCCCAACCTTGACTCAAGAGGAAAAAGTGCAAATTTGAGTGGATTGGTGCGACACCAGGGGTCAATCCTACAGTGGATAAGAGCCAAAAAGGTGAACACTCTTCATTACCTCTATTTTTCATGCTTTCTAGGTGAATTGGTGTGTTTTTGTGCTTTTTTATTCAATTCCTGCGTTTTCTATTTCTGGAAATCAAGAACAGCCGTACGACTGTTCTTAAGTTGATGAACAGTCGTACGACTGTAAATATAGTCGTACAAGTGTTCTTGGTTTCCAGCTATTTTCTTTCAGTTTTATTTTGAATAATTTTTGGCAAAATCCTGAAATTGGATGATTTACAGTCGCACGACTGTCATGCTCGTCCAAGAGCAGAATTTCCAGAATAACCTATAAAATTTCCAAAAATCCCTAAAAATTCAGAAAATCATCAAAAATGAATTTTGTTGTGTGCATTCACGACCCTAGATTTAATTTTCAGTCTTATTGCATTTAGAGCAATACCACGACGGAGACCCAATTCTCCCGAAAACCAACCCACCTTACATGTTAAATTAAATTAAACCAAAAAAAAATGTTTTCAAAACGATTTTCTCACAAAACCAAAATACAGGAACGTTTCAAAATGTTTTCCAGGTCTAATCGGGCCGGCTAGCCGAGCCAACCCGGTTATCCCCCTAAATGCTTGCCCCCAATTTCTAAATTCCCCATTCTGTCATGTTTTAAGTCCTATTTTTGGTATGTCGTATATTGTGTTAACCCTCTGTTTTGTAGCTTTTTATTTTTATTTTTGATGTATTTAATAGAATTAATCGTGTATTTTAGGCAATTGTATTTTTTTAGATAAATCGTTTATTTTAGGCGATTGTATTTTTTAGATAAATCGTTTATTTTAGGCGATTGTAAAAGTGATGACGGGAGTTTTTTCTTTTTTATTCAATTGGGTTGTATAATCGGCCTCTATCATTTTTTTTTGTATATTTTGAATGTATGTTTTACTTTTCTGCTAGTAATTTCCTGCATTTTGTTTTAGCATCGGTTGATTAAAATAAACTAATTGGGATTAGGAAAAGATAATAAAGTGAATTAAATATGGTAATATAAATTGTAAAGTGAAAGCAAACTAGTGGTTAAGTAAGTTATTTGCCTGGACCCTAAATCTTTGGATTAGGTACAACAGTCTGTCCTCGGTAGGGAGCTGTACCGGAATTCCCGGATGAACTGATCCGGCTCTGTCACTGATCTCGGGATTTAAGTTTCGAGGTCTTTAAGTTAAAACGGGAAAATGTTTTCTACAAAAGAATTTCCAAATTAAATCCACAATTTTCTAACTCAAGATAAACAAAACCCGTTTTCCAAAATAAAATCTAATCATCTCTTTTTCCCTGGTCCGCTTCGCCACGTCCTGTTTAAAGGTCGTCCGCTCACAGCAATGCTGCTTGAAAATGATGTTCACCTGGATTTTGCATAAACTAATGTGAGCGGATGACGCGTTTTCGACGGGACGCGAGACTCCCTTTCGGAAGGGGCGCCTCGATCTCGGGCGGGCCCCTCCCTCGCGTGGGGTTTTTATGAATGAAAATCGGTTTTGGAAAAAATAAAATAGAATTAGTGCGTAAAAGAACCGAGACCTAAGTCTCAATGAATATTGTAGGAGTCGCCACCCGGCTCAGTTCAACCGGGAAATTCTTATGCAGCTGAACCGGACGAACGGTCGCTACACTATCCAGAGATTCGGGTCCGGACAAGTCCCTTATTTCGTGTCTAATTAAAATAAATATTGCCAATGTTCTCGAATGGTATTTTAAAAAATCTAAAGTCAATTTTATTGAATATAAAAGGCATACAACGCGCATACAAATATATAATACAAAAAATAAAGAAAAATAAATATTAATTGGCTTACAACCAAATCGAATAGAAAAATAAAAACACTCGCCTCACTAATACAATCGCCTAGAATACACGGGAATCTAAAAATATTTACAACCGCCTAAATACACGATTAAATCTATTAAAATACATCAAAAATAAAAATAAAAGAAATTAAAACCTGCAAAACAGAAGGTCAGCACAATTTATACGGCACGCCACAATTAGGACTCAAATAGACAGAATTGGGAAATCAAGAATTGGGGGCATGCATTTAGGGGATAACCGGGTTGGCTCGACTAGCCGGCCCGATTAGACCTGGAAAACATTTTGAAACGTCCCTATATTTTTGGTTTTGTGGGAAAATCATTTTTAAAAACAATTTTACCTGTTTACATGCATTTTTCATATGTTAAATGGGTTGGTTTTCAGAAGAACTGGGTCTCCATCGTTGAATTGATCTAAATGCAAATTTACAAGAAAATTGAATCTATGGTCGTGATGCACACAACAAAATTCATTTTGATGATTTTTGGGGTTTTCTAATTTTTTGGGATTTTTTGGGAATTTTTGGGGATTTTTTAATGATTTTTTATGGATTTTTTGAGAAATTTTTGGGTTTTAAAGGTGAAATTCTGATTCTGAGAATTACAGTGGTAAAACTGTAAATTACAGTCGTGCAAACTCAACTACAGTCGTACGAACTGTAAATGCTGAAAATTCATGATTTCACCAAAATCTTATTTAAAACAAGCTGGAAATAAAATCACCTGGAAATCAAGAATAGTCGTACGACTGTAACTACAGTCATACGACTGTTCATCAATTTCAAGAACAGTCGTGCGACTGTTCTTGATTTCCAGAAGCAGAAACGCAGAAAATGAGATAAAAATGCAGAAAAAATCACAATCAACACCCAGAAAGCAAGCAAAATTAAAGAGAAATGAGGCGCCTACCCTTTAGAAGTCCCTCCAAGTCGAAATTGACCCATGGCGTCGCTCCAATCCACAAGAATTTGCACTTTTCCTCTTGAATTGGAGTTGAGAGCCTTGAGTCCGAAAATCCAAAATGTTTGGGATTCTGATTGTTTTAGTCCGAAATTTCAATTTGTTTGTGAAGTTAACTCATTAACCTATGGATTTCTATCAAGTTTTAATCCTAATTTCGAGAATTAAAGAAAATAGAAGAGGAAAAGATAAGTTTTTTGTGGTTTTTTTTTTTACTTCTTCCTTTTCCTTCTCTCTTTTCTCCTTCTCTCTCTAAATTTTTCACCAGAAATCCCCAATCTCCCTTCTCTCTCTCTTTTCTTCCCCTTTTTCTACTCTGATTTCTCCCATTTTCTCTCTAAAATCCGGGCATTAATTGCCCAAAATCCTCTCCTCCTCTTTCTTATGTCATGGATATGGTGTTCTGCACCTGCCCCGATAATACAGTCGTACGACTGTAATTTTTAAATTACAGTCCTACCACTGTAAATTTTTTTTTTCGAATTTTTTCTTTTTCTTTTTTTCTTTTTTTTTTCTTCAATTTTTTTTCTTTTTTTTTTCTTTCTTAAAATCCCGGCGCTTACAACTGACTTAGTTGATGAGTCACTTGTGTAATGTCTGACCTCGTGAATCCAAGATACATAAGCTTGCCCATAATCTTCTTGTATTGCTTCGGATGACTATATAATGGCCCTTCAATGGTTAAATCTATTCCTACAGCTTGAGGACTGGGAACACTTTTAGCGGTAGATAATCCAACTTCAGCAATCATATCAAGGATATATTTGGATTGAGAAAGAAGGATACCATCTGCAGAATGAGCCAATTCGATCCCTAAGAAATACTTCGCTAGACCCAAATCTTTTATAGTAAAAAGTCTGTGCAAATACTCCTTGACTTTAGTGATTGCTGCTTCCGAAGAACTTGAAATTAAAATGTCATCAACATAGATGATCAAAAAGGTGAGTATGTTCCCATTGCTTCGAATAACAAGACAATGGTCATGGTATGATCTGACAAAACCGAAATCCATAAGCTTGTGGGACAGCTCTTTATGCCATTGTCTACCGGTCTGTTTTGGGCTATACAATGATTTGATTAATTTGCACACTGCCAGCTGGAACATTCTAATATCCAGGTGGTGGTGATAAGTAAACCTCTTTTTCAAGATGGCCATGCAAATATGCGTTGTTGACATCTATTTGATGACTGTGCCACTGATGCATTGCACCTAGTGCAAGAAACAAGCGAACAGTAACACCTTTAGCCACTGCACTAAACGTTTCATGAAAATCAATGCCCTCCTGTTGTTTAAAACCTTTAGCCACTAATCTGGCCTTAAACCGATCCACCTCGCCATTGGATTTGTACTTGATGCGATAAACCCATTTTGAAGCCAACGGTTTCTTATTGATGGGAAGATCTGTAATTTCCCATGTATTGTTAATTTCCAGAGCATGAAGTTTGTCTTGCATTGCTTAGTTCCATCTAGGATCCTTTTGGGCTTCATAAAAGCTTCGTGGTTCTGTTTCCTGTAGAATATTAGTAAGAAAAGCTTTATATTGAGCAGTAAAATTTGCACAGTTCAAAACACTAGCAGAACTGGAAAGAATGAAATCTTTCATCTAGGCAGGAGACTGAGTATTTCTGGAAGATCTTCGAACAGTTTCAGTAGAGGGAACTTTGGAAGTGTCAAAGATTGGAACTGACACATCAGGAGATGCATATGGTTTAATAGGAGCATAAGGGAAGACATCTTCTTGAAAAATCACTTCTCGGGTACTCACTATACTTTCGGACTGCAGATCATAAATTTTATACCCCTTCTAAGTAGATGGAAAACCAAGAAAGATGCCTTTATGAGCCCTGGTAGAAAACTTATATGTAGTATGCAAATCTTTGTAGAAACACTGAGACCCAAACACATGATAAGCAGTGTAATCTGGCAATTTTACAAAGAATTTCTCATATGGAGACATCCATCCCAATTTTCGGCTTGGTAGAACATTTATAATAGAAGCAGCCATTTGAATGGCTTCCCCCCAAAAAATTACAGGCAAGTTTGCTTGAAACAGTATTGCTCGAGCTGTTTCTAACAAATGTCTGTGTTTCCTTTCAATCATGCCATTTTGCTGTGGCGTATACGGGCAGGATGGCTGATGTATAATTCCTTCTGTTTGGAAAAGTGTCCCACAAGTTTGATTCAAGAAATCCCTGCCATTGTCACTTCGAATAATATGCATTTTTGCTTCATACTGTGTTTTAATTTGTTGTAAGAAAACATGTATAGCATGGCTGACTTGGCTCTTTGATTTTGAGAGCACAATCCATGTAACTCTTGTAAAATCATCAACAATGGTTAAAAAATACCTGGCACCTGAAATGGATTCGACTTGATAAGGACCCCATACATCCATGTGAACTATTTGTAATCAATGAGTAGTATAAGTATTACTTTTATTGAATGATAATCTGTGCTGTTTTGCACTTGGACAAATTTACAACAAGAAGAATTATAATTCATATCTGTACTACTGATATGACTTAGAGCATCAAAAGAAGCATGCCCTAGTCTTTTATGCCAAATATCCACTGCATTCTTGTCAACACTTGTAGTCGTAGTGCTGCAACATTTTTGGACTTTCAAAATCATGTCAGGAGCAAAAGAACCTTCATCTAGCAAATACAGACCATCCACCATCTAGGCTATTGTGAGCACGGATTTTTTCCTAACCTCGGTGATGAAAGCTACTGTTACCTTTTTTCACGGATAAATGTGAAGCAGATTCGGACTGACCGGGATAATGTCGAAATGTCCCGGATAGCCTGAGGGTGTGTGACAAGTCCTAATACGGAACCCCGAAGAATTCGAGTGAGTATTTAAGAGAACCGAGGAAAAGAATGAAAAATAAGTGAAAATGGCCTTATCTGGACATTACAGCCACGCGGCTGTAGTCTACAGGGGCGCGGCTATAGTCTACAGTGGCACGACTGTAATCATCAAATTTCTTTTTTTGTCCAAATCAGCATCTAATTCGGTTTTTTAACAAAATAGGTATTTCTGGCGGCTACAGCCGCTCGGCTGTAACACAGCTGCTCGGCTGTAGCCCCAGCCACGCGGCTGTGAGCATCAGTTTTCCTTTTTTGCCGAAATCAGTAATTAATTCTGATTTAATGCCAAAAAGGGAGATATATAAATATCATAATCGGGATTAGGGTTCCAGAAGACAGAAAACAAAAAATAAAAAAGGAGAAAGAGGATTTTGGAGAGAAAATGACACTTCACTTAGATATTCTCGAGGGTTCTTAAAGCAATTGGGAAAAAGAAAAGAGTGGGACTTAAATAATAATCTCAATAAAAAAAAAACATAAAAACAATCATAGGGTTTGGTGATATCATAATCAATCCTTCAATCTTCTTCGGGGTTCCGTTCGGGCTTCAGAAATCACGTGCTATTCGGGTTGTTCGTGATTGCAAGATGTTCCCGGCATCCAAATTCATTTTTCGTGGTCCAAATACTAGAACACAGACAAGATAATCTTCGGAGAGGCCTTAGAAATCCGTTTTGTTTCTTCTGGTTATGATTTGATTGCGTGTTTTGAATTTTTTTACGATTTTTGGGAGTTTTTCCGGTTACAGCCGCCCCACTTATGATTACAGCCGCCCGGCTGTAACCTACAGCCGCACAGCTATGACCTATAGGGGCGCGGCTGTAACCTACAGGGGTAGAAGCTCTAATCACCCCAAATCGATCGATAATGCTCCTATATTTCAATTAAATGTGTTTTTCATATTTGTTATCGGTCCAATTACATCTCTGCATACTTAGATTCCCTGTTCTTTGATTTTAATGGATGAATTAGTATGAAATTTGGTGATTTTGGACAATTAGGGATTTCCGGATTCGATTCGATCCATTTCGAGTCTTTTTTGTTGATTTTGATGTTTTTCCAGAAATCCTAGATCGCCCAAAATCATCAAACTCTGCAAAACGATTTTCAAAAACGCAAAAAAGCACACTGGAATCGATTCTGGAGCATTACAGCTGTGTGGCTGTAAGCTACAGGAGCGCGGCTGTAGCCTACAGTGGCGCGGCTGTAGTTGAGGTAGAAATACAGTTTTGCCCTTTTGGGCCCCAAACTTGTAATTTTGCATCGTTTTCTTGTTCAAAAATGAATTTTGACGTGTTTGCATACTTTTGGACGCTAGATGGATGTTTGATTTATGCCCACACACGAATGGGACCCCCGGGTCCTAGGATATCTGGCCCGCTAAAGTTGGAAAAATGCTTGTAAATGAGCCAAACGGCTTTTAAAATTGTTTTTTTCATCCATAAAACCTACAGGGCGTTTAAAAAACCGTTTTCCAGGTCTAACTGGGCCGACCAACCGGGTCGACCCGTTTATCCCCAAATGCATGTCCCCCACTCCTAAAAATCCCCATTCTGTCCTATTTGAGTCTTTTGTATGCCTTGATTATTTGTGCTAAACTTATTTGGATGCAGCTCTCATTTTTTAGTTTTCTTTTTACTTTTGATGTAGTTAATAGATTATCCCGTGTATCTAGGCGATTGTAATTTTTAGAATATCGTGTATAATAGGCGGTTGTAAAAGGTGAGGATTAGAGTTTTCTTTTTCTTGGGTTGTATAATTTGGCCTCTGGTTTACTTTTCCGCACTTTTATTTTTCCGCACTTTATTTTAGTATTTATATTTATGTCATTTGCCTGAGCATTGGTTAATGATTAAAAGAAGATAAAATGGATAGATTTAAGTGAATGAAATGTCATATTATGAAATAATAATTAAAAATAAGTGAGGATTAGTAGATATGTTGCCCGAACCTCGAATCTCTGGATTAGGCACCGCGTCTACACTTGGTAGGGAGCTGTACCGGAAATTTCCGGATGAGTTGATCTAGGTGGCGACTCTGTATCTAATCTCAAAATTCATGTTTCGAGATCTTTAAGTTAAAATGGGAGTTTTCTGAAAGCCTGTTTTCTAAAATTCGTGTCTAAAATTAAGTTTTCTACAAAAAAGACTTTTCCAATAAAATGAAAGGTTTTTCTAAGAAAGATTAAAACCCGTTTTCAAAACCAAAACATCAACCCTTAAAAAGAAAATCCCCGGTTCCCGCTTCACCGCTCGTTCCGAAAAAGGTTGTCCGCTCACAGTGGCGACTCCGCTGGGGATTAACTGTTTCTTCAAAAAAGTTTTCACAAAAACTTAAGGAACATAGGCAACAATTGAAGTATATCCTCACTTATAGTTGATTCTTAAATCGTAACTCAATATTTCATTCACATTACATAAAGCATGACATTTTCTCTTCTTAAATCCCTCCAACACTCATTTAAGCCTAGTTTATTTCCAAAGGTGACCTACCTCTTTCGTTAGGATTGGAGGCACCCGAGGGGGTAAACCACTCATAGCCTTGTACGAACCCCTTTGTTTGAACCCTTGAGTGGGGTGAAGTGAGGAGTATATTTTCACTATGGGAACCTGTACAACCCTTGGTTTGACTCATACCTTTATGTAATGGCCTAGCAACTTCCCCTTAGGATTACCAAAACATATACTTGAAAATGGATATTGAGAGTACGCCTTTGGTATCCCCCGTTGATGCCAAAGAGACCCAATACCTAGGAAGAATGCTAGACCAACCAAATGGAGGAATAAGGTTGGAAGGGTGAGCATATTTTTGTGTGTGTGCTAATGTTTGCTCCATGGTTGTTTTATTTTCGACCTTTTCATATGACATAAACACGCATCATTCGTATGCCATATTCTAATCACTTTCTTTATGCAGCCATTTTAGAGCATCCTAATACGTGTGTGTGTTATGCTAACCATTTTTTTCGTGCAGCCATAATCTTTTTCCGTATGCCATATTCATTTTGTGTGCTCATTGATTCATAAAGCATACACCACATCATCTTGTATGTCATGTATTCTAACTACATTTCTATGCAGCCATTCGCATTTTTGTATGACATAGGCATCCACATCATTTCATTTCATTAAAAATGAAAGGATGTTCTAAGTATGCCCTTCATGATCCGTTTCATCTCATAACATATCGGGAGTCCCCAAGGTTACCCGTACTTCGCTTGTGCACTAGTTTGCATTTGGCCATCCCATTACATTATTAGAAGACCACAACGGTTTTAAGCTTGCATTTGTGTGACGGACCACACGACATCATCACATCTGGATCATTCACATTTGGTGTCATGGAGACGCCTTTGTTACATAACATCGACAACCCATTTGAGGTAGTTCACGAGTGCCGAGCTAGTTTTCATATTAAGACATCTTATAGCATTCCTAAATCATGTAAGGTGTTCCATGAACACCGAAATGATGTCCGTGTTTTGACTCGCACGTGACTTGTATATGACATCACTTTATGTTAGATGCCATAAAAGCATTGAGAGTCTGTCTGCGGGATGGTTCCCTAAAGACCATTTCATGTCATCACATTGGCCTACAAAGTGTCAAACTTTTGTCCATGTGTCGGTACACATGGGACCATTTCACGACATCCCCTAGGTGCCCCAAAGGCACCGAACCTCTGTCCGTGTGATGGCTCGCACATGACATTATTGCATTGTCTTTTGTGTAGCATAAGGTATACTTGGAACATCTGAAGCAAGAGAAAGAAAAGCACTAAAACAATCTTCAGTATCATCCATATCCATGAGACATCATCCGAACATGAGCATAAAAGTACCATTTAGAGTGTCAAGTCTAGGATCACGACATCCATCCGAAACTCTAATCTTATATTGATTGTACAGCTTGGAGTCGCATCTTGGGAAGGTTAGTTCGAGTTGAGTTAGAACCAAGCATCCCAGTTCAGTTAGTTCAATCAGAACTGATCACCGTGGAGGGAATCAGTTCAGGGTCAGATTCAGACAGAGAGTTTGAAGTGCAATTGCATACCCTACCGGTTGACAGTTAGGTTTTATTGGAAGAGGTCGACGGAACAAAGATGGCTGAAGGAAATAATGGAAACAATGGGAACAACGGGAACAATGGAAACCGACCTTTTGACATGGCTACCTTTATGAGGAGCTTCTTAAGCTCGGATGAGTTCAGAGTCACTCTCAGGGAGCAAGTGCAGGCGGTGATGACCACCCTCCCTATTCAGGTTGTCCAATCGGCCTAAACATCAGATGGAAGTGGGGGACAATAGTTTGTCCAAGTTACCAACAGTGCTGGAGGAAGTCTTCCCGGGGGGAATGGCCCAATGGTGAACTAGAGGGAACCCGATTGGCAGTCGGAGGAGGATGAAGCCTTTGAGAAGGCAAGGGAGGCTTTGATTGAGATGATGCTATCTCAATCAAAAATTTTCTGACATTGATGCTATAATGCCCAAGTTAAAGGAAATTGTCCATTTCAACCCTATCAAGTGCGCCGATCCTGCCACGCTGGTGGCTGATGCAGAAGGACCACTTCCGGTTGGTTTTCATATGCCATACCTTCCTCCCTACACTGGGGAAGGACCACCGGAAGCCCATTTGGATAGCTATGTGAGGCTGATGACTAGCATGGGGATTGGAAAGGGTCATTTGCTGAACTCGTTTCCAACTACTCTGAGGGGTACTACGGCAAAGTGGTACATGAAGATGCCCATACACACTCGCTCCACCTGGGAGGATCTATCTGATGCTTTTGTGAAGCAGTATGCCTACAACACCCAGACTGAGACAACTCTTGAGGATTTAGAAAGGATCCATCAGAAGCTGAATGAGTCTTTCCCGTCTTATTACAAATGGTGGATGGACGTATAGGTTTTTATGGATGGGGCACCAAAGTTGGAGTCTCTGATTGTGAAGCTGATGGATGGAAGCTTGCCCCAGTAGAAGGATAAAATGAAACTGAAGAGATTTTATTCCTTCAATGATGTGGTGGATTTTGCCAAGCGTATCGAGCGGTACGAGGAAGAAGAGCAGAGCGACAGACAGGGTTTAGGCTCCTATAGAAGCAACCAGGGGTACTCTTAAGTGTATAAGAGTGGAAGTTCTAAAACTACTGCAATAGGATCTAGTTCAAGGACTATTGGTGTGCCCTAGTTCTTAGGGCATTGGATTCTTGTATTTTGTATTATACATTAAGACTCATTGTATAAATACATTATTTGTGTCACATTAATAAAGGCAATTAATCTATTTCATTTATATCTTGTGCTATAATATGAGTAGAGTATCCATTGATTGATAATCATAAAACCTATCCCAGGTCTGTTCTAATCGTGGGAACGAATAGAACCACAGATTTGTATATTCGATGACTGTATGATAGTTCTTAACTAGCCATAGTACTTGTATAGTCAGTCATGAATATAGGTACATGTCGTTGACATGGGACTGGATCGATCCGCACAAGAAAGCCACATGGTTGTCACGTCATAGGTCTTTCTTGAGTAGGTCTCTTTTGTCCTCAGACCAGATTTCATTATAATATCGATATGGAATCCGATTCACTTTGACATACGCCTAACAGGTCTGTAAAAGGATGCTAAATATGGGTATGATTGGGTGGACCGGTGAACATGTTGATATTGATGATGAAGTGATGGAATTGCCACTCGGGGTAACACCGAGATGATATCATTGGCCACTTGATGAGTGGGACTGATAAGTGTATGGCCATACCCAAATAAGTTGGTTGCTTATTTGATTAATCAGTCAACTCAAGATCAAGAAATATAATAAACAACAGAAGAGGATGACGGACACCATGCCTCTTGTTTATTCATATCGATATCGTTAGGCAAAGGACAGTATGAGATTACTACCGGGTGAGTGTCTTCTAAAGACTGCTGCATCTCTGTCTTAATTGGGGGCTGTAATGGTTTGCTAGAACCCACTTACAGTCTGTGGGCCTTGAGCCTACTGCCAACATAAAGACAGACCCATAGGATCGTGCACATAGATCAACTGAGCTGGAACTTATAGAAATTGTACATGTAATGTACATTGGAAGGAATGCGTTAATTAATTAGTTGACATTCGGTGTCAAGGTAATTAATTGACATTGGGTTGAATTTAATTTAATTAATAAGTTTACATAATGTAATTAATTAATTTATCAATTAATTGAATTACATAAAGTAAACAATTAATTAAATAATTTTCCTAAGTAGGAAAATTAAATACATGTATTGTATTAACTTAAGTGTGATTTAATTTTATTTAGGGGTAATTAAATTTAGCCAAATGGAATTAAATTACATAGTATATACTTTTTAATTAAAGTTTATTTATGTAATTATAATCCTAGTGGGTTTGGGTTTAATTAACCTAATTAGAACCCAATTAGACAAGGTGTCTATAAAAGGGCACACTTAAGAAATAAAAACCTAATTCAACTCTAATCAATTGCTGGAAATTTCAGCCACCAATAGCAGCCCCAAAACAGCCGAAAATCCCAACATTAAACCTCCATTCCTTCGCGTCTTCGGCTAGCACCGGTTCCTGCTCAATAGTTGGTCGTGCATCGGACTTTGGAGATCGCAGTTTCAAGTAACGATTCTGCAGCAGTCTCTAGAAGAGACGAATCCGGTGAGTTAATCTCTCTTGATTCTTATTTGATTTTATTCTAATCAATGGTAATTGGATACGATAGGTGGATTCTAGGAAATTTTAAACTGTGTGTTTTCCGCTGCGCCATGTTATTTTTCCAATGACGAATCCCAACAGTGGTATCAGAGCCTAGGTTTTGTCCATTATATTGATTGGAATTGGTTTTTGAAAGCGTTCTTGAAGAAAGAATGGGTTTCAAGTTTGTTATTTTAGGGTCTTTATTCAATTGGTTTTGATTTTGATAAACTCTAGAATTTTTGGATTGGGGTTTTTGATTATTTTCCCCAATTGGTTTCCATCTTAAAAATTATTGTTTTATTGATTATTTATTTTGATGGATTTTTTTTATGATTAAAAAAAAAAAAAAGAAAAAAAAAAGAAGTATATATTTGTTTTGCTGCAATTTGGAATCGCAGGATTCCAAATTGCAGCAGCCCATTGTGGGCTGCTGCCGCGCGGCAGCGCTGCTGTCTCCGGACAGCAGCGCCGCGTGCGGGATTTGGGTCCGGTTTTGGATTTTGCGGGTAATTTTTATCTCGGACCCTAATGCAAATTAAATTAAATTTTTTTAAATTAATTTGTGTTTAAATTATTTATTTTGTTGGCATGCATATTTAATTTAATTGTTTGCATATTAAATTGAATATGGACTTTGTGAAATTGGCCCAATAAACCGTGACACCGGTTAAAATTGGGAGAGCTAAATTTTAAATTTGTGACAACCCAAATTCAAGTGGGAGCAAAATTGTTAATTTTGCATTTATGGATGTTATCCATTGGGCCTTTATGGGCCTTAGTC
This sequence comes from Euphorbia tirucalli, assembly GCA_039660915.1. Taxonomy (NCBI): domain Eukaryota; kingdom Viridiplantae; phylum Streptophyta; class Magnoliopsida; order Malpighiales; family Euphorbiaceae; genus Euphorbia; species Euphorbia tirucalli. Next base: position 18,066,561 of record CM077634.1, on the reverse strand, counting down.
ACATTTGTTAAAATTGGCGATTTCACCCTAAGTAACTCGGCTTAAAATTTATATTTATAATTTGGAATGCCATGATCATGCATCATATTGGTATGTATGTGCACGACAGGTACTTTGTTTGAAATGCTATATTGAGTTCTATGGGCCCTAAATTATTATCGGTTGTAATTTAATTTTGGGAAATATGGCCTGTATGCCATTTTTTTATTTTGATGTAATCTTAGAATGGATTTTATTTTACAAAATTATTGTAATTGCATCAAGTATGGAGGAAGGCCCAAATAGAGCAAGCCCATGGTGGGAGCCCAAGAAGGATTGCAGTCCGACCCATGAAGAATTAGATAGGATATCTAGTATGCTATTGCATTTTTCATATAATATGGATGTATGGATCACCAAATTATTACCCGCATTTATGCATGCTAAGCCGTATCACTTAATTATAATCCGGAAATTAAAATATTGAGTCACTTAAAAGTGCTTCCCACATTCACACCTCTTCCTCCCATTGATGCTGCAATGTGCGCCATGCCCTAGCTGGGTATATTGTAGTATTCGGTGGGCCGTCGAGGGTTAAGATACTTGGTATGGTTAACATGTGAATGGTGGTTTGACTCAACATGGGTAGCATTAGCTCAGAGCGGGCCCTAAGCACAGATGGGTAAAGTGTCAATAAGCCCATCAAACCAAGAGTCCTTCGTGGAAGGATTGGATAGGTTGTCCTACCAAACGACTCAATGGTTGGTTAGCGAGCCCTAGTTCGGCCAGTCATTAATAAGTTGTGGATCTTGGTCAAGTCAGCCAATTAACAACACCAACAAACAAATTAAAATCGGATTATTAATTTGAATTGGCTTAAAAGTCCTTTATTTCTAACTCAAGCAATGATTTCTTCCATGTAGATAATCCCATTTCAGTTAAGCAATTTAAATGGCTGCAACAAACAACAACTCACTCTCACTTAGGTCACTCTTGGAAAAGGAGAAGCTTTCGGGGACTAACTTCCTGGACTGGGCTAGGAACTTACAAATAGTTCTTAGACAAGAGTCTAAGGAGTATGTACTGAATGCTCCTTTACCAGTTGGCCCTCCCGCAGGTCGAGGCATCACCACAGCGATGGTGGAGCAGTATGACCGGCACGTGAGGGATGACCGAGATGTCTCGTGCCTCATGCTGGGTACCATGGCTTCTGATCTTCAGAAGCAGTTCATGGACGAGCATGCTTATGAGATGATGGATCAGTTTAAAAGATGTTCCAAGATCAGGCTTGTCAGGAACGTGACCTGACAACTAAGGCACTTTGCACGACTGTGATGGCAGCTGGGACTTCTGTTAGCACTCATGTGCTAAAGTTGAAGGGGTATATTGATACACTTGCCCACCTCGGCTCGCCAGTTCCGTAGGACTTGGCAACAGACATTATTCTCGGGTCACTTCCTAAGTCTTACAACCAGTTTATCATGAATTACCATATGCAAGGGTTGGATAAATTGGTTATTGAGCTACATGGCATGCTCAAGCTTGCTGAGCAGTCTCTTAAGAAGACTCCTGAAGTATTGCTGGTGAACAAGGGCAATACGCCCATTGCTAAGGGAAAGGCCAAATCTAAGGCCAAGGCTAAGGCCCAAAAGGCCAAGGCTAAGGGCAAAAAGGTGGTGGCCCAACCTAAAGCAAGGGTTGCCTCTCCTGACGATGTTTGCCATGAGTGTCATGAGAAGGGGCACTGGAAGAGCTCATGTCCAAAGCTAAGGGAGCAACTGAAGGGCAAAACTGCTGCTTCAGGTATTTATGTTGTTAAGATTAATCTGGCTATTTCTACATCTTGGGTCTTGAACACTGGATGTGGATCTCACATTTGTTCAAATGTGCAGGGTCTAAGAAATAGGAGATTATTAGGATCTGGAGAAGTAGATCTTCGAGTCGAAAATGGTGCTTGGGTTCAGGCCATGGAGATCGGAGATTATTTCTTGGAGATGCCTAGTGGACTTGTTTTGGAACAACGAAACTGTTATTTTGTACCTGCGATGCGCAGGAATATTATTTTCGTTTCTTTGTTGGATATTTCTGGTTTTGTATTTAATATTGGACATGGTAGAATTTCTATGTGGCAATATTATTTATGGAACAGCATTTCTTGAAAATGGCTTATATATCCTTGATCTAAAACGTGAAAGTTCAATCTATAACATAAATACTAAAAGGATTAAACAAAATGAAATTAATCCTACTTACATCTGGCATTGTCGACTTGGCCATATAAATGAGAAGCGCATAGCTAGGCTTCACTCTAGTGGAGTGCTAGGGTCATTTGACATCCAACCTTATGACACATGCGAATCTTGTTTGAGAGGCAAGATGACAAAGGCGCCTTTTAGCAAGACTGCTGAAAGGGCCTCAGAGCTATTGGAGCTAATACATTCCGATGTATGTGGCCCAATGAGCACTAGTGCTAGATCTGGTTTTCTGTACTTCGTCACCTTCACGGATGACTTCAGCAGATACGGTTACGTGTATCTGATGAAGCATAAGTCTGAGACTCTCCAAAGGTTCAAGGACTTTAAGAATGAAGTAGAAAACCAACTTGGCAAGAAAATAAAAGCACTTCGGTCTGACCGAGGGGGTGAATATTTGAGCCAAGAGTTTGACTCATTTTGAGAGAGTGTGGGATTGTATCCCAACTCACTCCTCCTGGTACACCCCAGTGGAATGGAGTATCAGAAAGGAGGAATAGGACCTTACTTGACATGGTCTGCTCGATGATGAGTCATGCTACACTCCCTGTCTCCTTTTGGGGATATGCTTTAGAGACAGCTGCTTACATTCTTAATAATACACCAAGCAAGGCAGTTAAGGGAACACCATATGAACTATGGAAAGGCCGAAAGCCCAATGTTTCCTTCTTGAAGATTTGGGGCTGTGATGCACATGTTAAAAAATTGACAAGTGGCAAACTCGAGTCCAAATCTGTCAAGTGCCAGTTTGTGGGTTACCCTAAGGAAACTAAGGGTTATTACTTCTACGATCCGGCCGAAAACAAAGTTTTCATAGCCAGAAATGCAGTCTTCTTGGAGAAGGAATTCCTTTCCAAGAGAGACAGTGGGAGTAATGTTGAACTTTTAGAAGTTCAAAACTCACAAACTCCTGTAGCTACTGCTGAGGATGCTTCGGGAACCAATCTGACTACTCAAGAAATTGGGGAACCAGAAATGGTTGCACAGGACCTTAGAAGGTCTGGTAGGACATGTCATCAGCCAGAGAGGTACGGCTTTCTCGTGACTGATGATGGGGACCTTATGGTCGTTGACCAAGAGGAGCCCAAGACCTATCAGAAGGCTGTTGAAAGCCCACACTCAGATCAATGGCGCAAAGCCATGGAGGCTGAGATGCAATCTATGCACGATAACCAAGTATGGAAATTGGTGGATCCACTTCTGGGTGCTAAGGTGATAGGTTGCAAGTGGTGTTTCAAGTTAAAGGCCCTGTGTGTATAAGATGGTTAGTGGGAGCATTTCCACCGTCCTAGTGCTGTATGTTGACGACACCCTTATCATTGGAAGTGACATACCAACACTGCAAGGGGTTAAGCAGTGGTTGAATAGGTGCTTCGCAATGAAGGACTTAGGCGAAGCTGAGACGATCTTAGGGATCAGGATCTACAGAGATAGATCCAATCGGCTTCTAGGCCTAAGTCAGGCCACGTACATTGACAAGGTTCTAAAAGGATTCAGTATGGACAAGGCAAAGAAAGGATTCTTGCCTATGCGCCATGGGTTGAAGCTGAGTAACAAAGATGGTCCTAAAACAAAGAAGGACCGGGAGAACATGGAAAAGATCCCTTACGCATCTGCTATTGGATCTATCATGTACTCCATGTTATGTACGAGGCCTGATGTCGTGTTTGCACTAAGTATGGCTAGCCGGTACCAGTCGGACCCCGGTGAGGAACACTGGAAGGCAGTCAAGGCAATCTTGAAGTACCTTAACCGGACTAAGGATGCTTTCTTAGTGTATAGAGGTCAAGATGAGCTGGTAGTGTCAGGTTACACTGATGCAAGCTTTGAGACCGATGAGGATGAGAACCAGTCACAGTCTGGTTATGTTTTTCTCCTGAATAGCGGTGCCATTAGTTGGAGGTCCTCAAAGCAGGCCACCATTGCTGACACTACAATGGAAGCTGAGTACATAGCTGCGTGCAAAGCTCAAAGGAAGCCGTTTGGATCAAGAAAGTCATAACTGAGTTGGGAATAGTGCCCACTATCCTAGACCCAGTTGATGTTTTTGTGACAACAACGGGGCCATCGCACAAGCTAAGGTGCCCCGGTCACACAAGAGATCCAAACATGTACTCTGAAAGCTTCACCTCATTCGGGAGATCGTGAACATAGGTGACATATCATTGCAGAGGGTTGACACCAAGAATAATGTCGCTGATCCATTGACCAAAGCGCTGTTGCAGACACAGCACGACGGTCATACCAGATCTATAGGAATTAGGGCAATGCCCACTTGGAACTAGTGCAAGTGGGAGATTGTTGGTGTGCCCTAGTTCTTAGGGCATTGGATTCTTGTATTTTGTATTATACATTAAGACTCATTGTATAAATACATTATTTGTGTCACATTAATAAAGGCAATTAATCTATTTCATTTATATCTTGTGCTATAATATGAGTAGAGTATCCATTGATTGATAATCATAAAACCTATCCCAGGTCTGTTCTAATCGTGGGAACGAATAGAACCACAGACTTGTATATTCGATGACTGTATGGTAGTTCTTAACTAGCCATAGTACTTGTATAGTCAGTCATGAATATAGGTACATGTCGTTGACATGGGACTGGATCGATCCGCACAAGAAAGCCACATGGTTGTCACGTCATAGGTCTTTCTTGAGTAGGTCTCTTTTGTCTTCAGACCAGATTTCATTATAATATCGATATGGAATCCGATTCACTTTGACATACGCCTAACAGGTCTGTAAAAGGATGCTAAATATGGGTATGATTGGGTGGACCGGTGAACAGGTTGATATTGATGATGAAGTGATGGAATTGCCACTCGGGTAACACCGAGATGATATCATTGGCCACTTGATGAGTGGGACTGATAAGTGTATGGCCATACCCAAATAAGTTGGTTGCTTATTTGATTAATCAGTCAACTCAAGATCAAGAAATATAATAAACAACAGAAGAGGATGACGGACACCATGCCTCTTGTTTATTCATATCGATATCGTTAGGCAAAGGACAGTATGAGATTACTACCGGGTGAGTGTCTTCTAAAGACTGCTGCATCTCTGTCTTAATTGGGGGCTGTAATGGTTTGCTAGAACCCACTTACAGTCTGTGGGCCTTGGGCCTACTGCCAACATAAAGACAGACCCATAGGATCATGCACATAGATCAACTGAGCTGGAACTTATAGAAATTGTACATGTAATGTACATTGGAAGGAATGCGTTAATTAATTAGTTGACATTCGGTGTCAAGGTAATTAATTGACATTGGGTTGAATTTAATTTAATTAATAAGTTTACATAATGTAATTAATTAATTTATCAATTAATTGAATTACATAAAGTAAACAATTAATTAAATAATTTTCCTAAGTAGGAAAATTAAATACATGTATTGTATTAACTTAAGTGTGATTTAATTTTATTTAGGGGTAATTAAATTTAGCCAAATGGAATTAAATTACATAGTATATACTTTTTAATTAAAGTTTATTTATGTAATTATAATCCTAGTGGGCTTGGGTTTAATTAACCTAATTAGAACCCAATTAGACAAGGTGTCTATAAAAGGGCACACTTAAGAAATAAAAACCTAATTCAACTCTAATCAATTGCTGGAAATTTCAGCCACCAATAGCAGCCCCAAAACAGCCAAAAATCCCAGCATTAAACCTCCATTCCTTCGCGTCTTCGGCTAGCACCGGTTCCTGCTCAATAGTTGGTCGTGCACCGGACTTTGGAGATTGCAGTTTCAAGTAACGATTCTGCAGCAGTCTCTAGAAGAGACGAATCCGGTGAGTTAATCTCTCTTGATTCTTATTTGATTTTATTCTAATCAATGGTAATTGGACACGATAGGTGGATTCTAGGAAATTTTAAACGGTGTGTTTTCCGCTGCGCCACGTTATTTTTCCAATGATGAATCCCAACAAGGACAACGCCCAAGGCAGCCTCTATTAAAGCTCAGGAGGCAAAAGTGGCTACTGTGAATCAGGGGAGAGCAAGTGTTCCAAGAATTACTAGTCCGTGGGCCGAGTCAGTCAGCCGAATCTTTGCCAAGTGTAGGAAGGCAGGGTTGCTACAGAGTTTGAGGCCATTCTCGCCTCCAGCAGAGGTAGATAAAGAGAATTTTTGTTCTTACCATGCAATGGCGGGTCACCGTACGAACGAGTGTACCCAATTGATTAAAGCCATCAAACAGCTAGTCACAGATGGCAAGATAGTAGAGCCGGCTCTGAATCCAAATGTGAAGAAAACTCCACTCCCCACCTTTAGTAGTCAGGTGAACATGGTGCAGTCGGGCCTGCCAGCCAACTATGTATTCGCCCAAATCATTAAGGAGAATCCGAGTGTGCGAACTGTACTGGTAGAAAAGGAGGAAAGCCGGAGGCGGTTGAAGAGCAGACTGCGGCGGTGAGGGACAAGATGGGTCCTATTGATTTAGATGAATTTGAAGCAGATGATGATTATGATGAATTTGAGGTCCAAGAGTCGAAGCCAGTTTATCCGGTGGAGACAAAAAGGGGGACTGTGATAGAAAAGGATGGGCCGGTGATGCATATCACAAGGAGCGGTAGGGTTTATCAAACTATTAGTGCACCACCTCCAGCACCCTCAAGAAGGAACACAACACCGGTACAGGGTGATACTCCAGTGGCTAAGGAGGAAGACATGGTGGTGGACCAACTGAAAAGGGCACCGGCCCGTGCCAGCGTGTGGCATTTACTTATGGAGTCCAAGAGGCACCGAGAGGCGGTGGTAAAACAACTGATGGAGATGGATGCCAACCCCACTATGTCCCCTGATGAGGTGTGTGCAATGATTAAGGGAGTGGATTTGATGGCTAACAAGGCCCCAGAGATCAGTTTTGGGGTAGAGGATCTCCCACCTGAAGGGGTGAACCACAACAGGGCCCTGTACTTAAGGGTGGAAGTCATAGATAAAGTGATGCCGGGTGTAATGGTGGATGATGGCTTGGCCTTGAACATTTGTCCTTCTCAGATCCTACCTTTCTCGGGGCTGAGTCCTGAAGCTTTCTGCAAGTCCAACACCGTAATTAGAGCTTATGAGGATAACAAAAGAGCTGTCTTGGGAACCTTTGAAACAGAAGTTAAAGTGGGGGACGTCAAATCGAAGGTACTGTTTACTGTGATCGACATCCCTATCACCTTCTCTTAGCTCTTGGGGACGCCATGGTTCCATGCTTTGGGAGGAGTTCCATCAAGTCTACATCAAAAGGTGAAGTTCTTAGTTGAGGGGAGAATAGTAATAGTTGAAGCAGATGAGCCTTCTATGGTAGCCGCATTGAGCACTACCTAGCAGCCGATGATGGGGTTTCAGGTTGCTGTGATTTCTGACAAGCCTGAGTTTCCAGATTGGATTCATAGGGATTTTTCCAAACAGAATTATGAACCGGGAAGGGATTAGGGGTCAAGCAACAAGGAATCCCTAAATTTAACATTGAGGCTGGTAAGTACCGGCAATTTGGGATGGGGTATCAAGAAGGAAGGGACAAGCAAGAGCGGAAGCATATGAACCTGGTGGATACTTTTGTTCGGTCCACAGAATCAGTGTATGATGGGACTCCTGAGCCTATAATTGTAGAGGGAGGTCAGCTGCCTGGATTTGAAATTTTTACTAATGTGGTTGATTTCATCAAGTATGGAATAGAGCCAGTTGTGAGCATGCTGCGTGTCGGAGCTGAGGATGGAAACAAGGAGGTTCAGAATTGGAAAGCTTTTGACCAAGTCAGGTTGAATTCGGGGACAAGGGAGAAGCTTTTAAGAAGACAGATCTAGTGAGAAGTGAGATGGAAGTGGCTATGGGGGCCATTACAAGAGCACTGTCCACCTTGATGAAGCCAAGCAAGGGTGCAGAAAGGAAAACATCACCTGCTGAGAAAACACATGAAGACCTAGTAGAGGAAGCAGTGAAGGAGCTCACTAAGCTGGTTATGAGGGCAAGGCCAAAATGCCAAAGGAAGAGCTGACTGAGAAACAAAAGGAAAACCTGGAGGGAGACCTGGGAAACTTATTTGAGGAGATCAACTGTGCTGCAGTTGACGAAGACCCTCCGGATGTGGAGGATGGAAACTTTTTGAATGTATCTACTTTTTCTATTTTTGATGTGAACAATTCTGCCTACAAGGCATACAATGCAATAAAATCTGACTTTGCTTACTTGTGTGATGTTTTTTCGGATAGAACTGTGCATACATACAAACATTCATTTAATGTCTTTAGCATACATGATGCATCATTGCATGAAATGAACCTAGGGACAGATGATGAACCAAAGATGGTATCCGTCTCAAAAGACCTCACGCCTGATAAGAGAAAAGAACTTGTAAAAATCTTGCAAAAACACATCAAAGCCTTCGCCTGGTCCTAGGATGACATGCCTGGGGTTGACAAAGAAATTGCAATGCATAAAATCCCGACAAATCCGAAGATGAAACCGGTTAAGCAGAAACTCAGACGACTTCGACTAGAATGGGCTGAAAAGGTTAAGGAAGAAGTAGCCAAACAGATAAAGGCCAAGTTCTTAGAAGTGGTAGAGTATCCAGAGTGGTTGGCCAACGTAGTGCTAGTTGCAAAGAAAGACGGTTGAGTAAGGGTTTGCATGGATTACCGTGATCTGAATAAGGCATCTCCCAAAGATGACTTTCCACTCCCGCATATCGATGTTCTAATTGACAGTGCCGCCAGAGCAGCTATGTATTCATTCATGGATGGGTTTTCGGGGTACAATCAGATTTTGATGAATGTAATCGACAAAGTAAAGACAGCCTTCATCATAGAATGAGGACTTTTCTGCTACAGGGTTATGCCTTTTGGGTAGAAGAATGCCGGGGCATCTTATCAGTGGGAGGTCACGACACTTCTGCATGATATGACCCACAAGGAGGTCGAGGTTTATGTGGATGATATATTGGTAAAATCCATGACCCGAGAGGAGCACCCAGCCATCCTGGATAGATTTTTAACTAGAATCGAGAAGTACAATCTTTGCCTCAACCCTAAGAAGTGTGTATTCGGGGTAACCTCAGGAAAATTGCTTGGTTATGTGGTCAGCCAGAAAGGGATTGAGATGGATCCCGAGAAGATCAAGGCTATCAGGGATATGCCAGCACCGCAGTCAGAGAAGGAAGTAAGGTCGTTTCTGGGTTCACTACAGTATGTCAGTCAGTTTATTGCGAGATTGACGACAGTTTGCGAGCTAATTTTCAGACTGCTGAAGAAGAACCAGCCAATAGAATGGAATGAGCAATGTCAGATAGCCTTCGACAGAATTAAAACTTATTTGATGACCCCCCCCAATTTTAAAACCTCCAAAACCAAACAAGCCTTTGATTCTGTACTTAGCCATTGAAGAGACTTCTGTGGGAGCCATGTTGGTACAAGAGTAAGAGGATAGGCACGAACGTGCGATCTATTATTTGAGCAAGAAGCTACTGGAGTTTGCGACTAGATATACGATAGTAGAGAAGACTTGTGCTGCTATGGTGTGGTTGACGAAGAAACCAAGACACTACTTCCAGTCGCATAAGGTTCAGGTGGTGGCCAAGGTGGACGCCATGAAGCACTTATGCCAAGCTCCAGTACTAGCAGGGAAGTTATCTAGGTGGTTGCTTTTGTTGTCAGAATTCGACATAGAATATGTGACGAGGAAGACAATCAAGGGAAGGGCCATAACAGAATTCCTAGCTAACCAGCCAATAGATTTAGACTATGTGGAGAATTTAGAATTTCCCGATGAACAACTGGCAGTGGTGGAAGAGGAGTCAAATAGGTGGGTGATGTACTTCGAGGGAGCGTAGAATAAACATGGCGCAGGCTTGGGGGTAATCATTGCTACACCCGAATCAAAAATCATTCCTCTGGCGAGGTGACTTGACTTTCAAGTGACCAAGAATGGGGCCGAATATGAAGCATGTCTCTTCGGTATCGATGCCTTGATCACACTGGGGGCAAACGAGGGATTAGTTATTGGGGATTCAGCCTTGGTGATTCGGCAGGTGACTGGGGACTGGGAAATAAAGTACGAATTGCTCCGACCTTATCTCGAGATGGTTTAGGAAAGGGCAAAGGTATTCAGTCAGTGTGAATTTCGACATGTACCGAGGGAAGAGAATCAGATGGCAGACTCTTTGGCTATACTGTCATCAATATGGAAAGGTCCCCGAAAATAGCCAATATAGCTGGTCATCCTGCAAATTGCTTAGAATCCATGCTATTCGTCAGTCAACTCAATCGTAACAATCCAAACATGCCCTTGGTATTATGATATTGTACAGTTCATTCGGGATGGTTAGTACCCCGAGGATGCCAATAAGTCTGATAAGGTTTCCCTCAAAAGGTTGGCAGCACAGTTTCGGATATTTGAGGATCAACTTTTCAAAAGGATGGCTAATGGAGTTCTTCTTAAGTGTCTAATGGAGGAAGAGGCATTGGTAGTTATGAAACAGATACACTCTAGTGTATGTGGCCTGCACATGAATGGGTTGGCCCTAGCAAAGAAGATACTAAGACAAGGATACTTTTAGCTCACTCTACAAGCCGACTGTATCGAGGAAGTTAAGAAATGCCATGAATGTCAAATGTATGGAGACCTCAATCATCTTCCCCCGTTTGAACTTCAAGTATCTTCGACTCCATGGCCGTTTGCAGCTTGGGGTATAGACATAATTAGAGAGATAAGGCCACCTGCCTTAAATGGGCACCGATTCATTATTGTAGCTGTGGATTATTTCTCTAAATGGGTTGAAGCCGAATCATTTGCAAATATCACCGCTAAGAAAATGGCCAAATTTATAGAAAAGAACATCTTTACAAGATATGGGATCCCTCATCATGTCGTGATCGACAATGGGGTACAATTCCAAGGGGTGACGGCACAGTTATTCCAAGAGAAGGGGATCGAGCACCACAAGTCATCCCCGTATCGCCCACAAGCCAATGGGGTGGTGGAAGCGGCCAATAAGTCCATTAAGAAGATTCTGACAAAGATGGTGGTAACTTATAGAGATTGGGCCGACATGTTACCATTGGCTTTGTGGGGATACCGGACAAGCATCAGAACCCCTACCGGAGAAACTCCGTATTCACAGGTTTACAGGATGGAAGCAGTATTACCGGTAGAGATGGAAATCAGATCATTAAGAGTGGTTATGGAGGCACAGCTGCCAAAATCTGATTGGCTCCAGTCGAGATATGAACAGCTAGCACTGATTGATGAAAAGCATCTTCAAGCTTTAGATCGGTTGCAAATGTACCAACAGAGGATTGCTAGGACATACAATAACAAGGTTCGTCATCAGAAGTGCCCATTTAAGGTAGGGGATCTGGTACTCAAGCAGATTAAATAGACCAATACAGATGTACGGGGGAAATTCAAGCCAAACTGGGAAGGTCCGTATGTAATCAAAAGGGTACTTTCGAAGGGTGCTGCAAAGATTATGGATATGGACGGGAATGAATTTGTCAACCCCATCAATCAGGACAAGCTAAAACACTACTACGTGTAAAAAAAAAGAAAAAAAAAAGTCCGCTGGATTGAAAACCGAAAAGGCGATCCATGCAGAAGTTAGGACAGGGAGGTAAGGACTATCAGCTGAAAAATCTGCAAAGACTAGTTTTGGTGGATGGGGCACCAAAGTTGGAGTCTCTGATTGTGAAGCTGGTGGATGGAAGCTTACCCCAGTAGAAGGATAAAATGAAACTGAAGAGATTCTATTCCTTCAATGATGTGGTGGATTTTGCCAAGCGTATCGAGCGGTACGAGGTAGAAGAGCAGAGCGACAGACAAGGTTTAGGCTCCTATAGAAGCAACCAGGGGTACTCTTAAGTGTATAAGAGTGGAAGTTCTAAAACTACTGCAATAGGATCTAGTTCAAGGACAACGCCCAAGGCAGCCTCTATTAAAGCTCAGGAGGCAGAAATGGCTGCTGTGAATCAGGGGAGAGCAAGTGTTCCAAGAATTACCAGTCCGTGGGCCGAGTCAGTCAGCCGAATCTTTGCCAAGTGTAGGAAGGCAGGGTTGCTACAGAGTTTGAGGCCATTCCCGCCTCCAGCAGAGGTAGATAAAGAGAATTTTTGTTCTTACCATATAATGGCGGGTCACCGTACAAACGAGTGTACCCAATTGATTAAAGCCATCAAACAGCTGGTCACAGATGGCAAGATAGTAGAGCTGGCTCTGAAGCCGAATGTGCAGAAAAATCCACTGCCCACCTTTGGTAGTCAGGTTAACATGGTGCAGTCGGGCCTGCCAGCCAACTTTGTATTCGCCCAAATCATTAAGGCGAATCCGAGTGTGCGAGTTGTACTGGTAGAAAAGGAGGAAAGCCGGAGGCGGTTGAAGAGTAGACTGCGGCAGTGAGGGATAAGATGGGTCCTATTGATTTAGATGAATTTGAAGCAGATGATGATTATGATGAATTTGAGGTCCAAGATCGAAACCAGTTTATCCGGTGGAGACAAAAAGGGGGACTGTGATAGAAAAGGATGGGTCGGTGATGCATATCACAAGGAGCGGTAGGGTTTATCAACCTATTAGTGCACCACCTCCAGCACCCTCAAGAAGGAACACAACACCAGTATAGGGTGATACTCCAGTGGCTAAGGAGGAAGGCATGGTGGTGGACCAACTGAAAAGGGCACCGGCCCGTGCCAGCGTGTGGCATTTACTTATGGAGTCCAAGAGGCACCGAGAGGCGGTGGTAAAACAACTAATGGAGATGGATGCCAACCCCACTATGTCCCCTGATGAGGTGTGTGCAATGATTAGGGGAGTGGATTTGAAGGCTAACAAGGCCCCAGAGATCAGTTTTAGGGTAGAGGATCTCCCACTTGAAGGGGTGAACCACAACAGGGCCCTGTACTTAAGGGTGGAAGTCATGGATAAAGTGATGCTGGGTGTAATGGTGGATGATGGCTTGGCCTTGAACATTTGTCCTTCTCAGATCCTACCTTTCTCGGGGGTGAGTCCTGAAGCTTTCTGCCAGTCGGACACCGTAATTAGAGCTTATGATGATTACAAGAGAGCAGTCTTGGGAACCTATGAAACAGAAGTTAAAGTGGGGGACGTCAAATCAAAGGTGCTGTTTACTGTGATGGACATCCCTATCACCTTCTATTTGCTCTTGGGGAGGCTATGGTTCCATGCTTTGGGAGGAGTTCCATCAACTCTGCATCAAAAGGTGAAGTTCTTAGTTGAGGGGAGAATTGTAACATTGGATGCAGATGAGCCTTTTGTGGTAGCCGCATTGAGCACTACCTAGCAGCCGATGATGGGGTTTCAGGTTGCTGTGATTTCTGACAAGCCTGAGTTTCCAGATTGGATTCATAGGTATTTTACCAAATAGAATTATGAACCGGGAAAGGGATTAGGGGCCAAGCAACAAGGAATCCCTAAATTTAACATTGAGGCTGGTAAGTACCGGCAATTTGGGCTGGGGTATCAAGAAGGAAGGGACAAGCAAGAGGGGAAGCGTGTGAACCTGGTGGATACTTTTGTCCGGGCCACAAAATCAGTGTATGATGGGACTCCTGAGCCTATAATTGTAGAGGGAGGTCAACTGCCTGGATTTGAAATTTTTGCTGATGTGGTTGATTTCAGCAAGTATGGAATAGAGCCAGTTGTGAGCATGCTGCCTGTCGGAGCTGAGGATGGAAATAAGGAGGTTCAGAATCGGAAAGCTTTTGACCAAGTTAGGGTTGAATTTGGGGACAAGGGAGAAGTTTCTAAGAAGATAGACCTGGTGAGAAGTGAGATGGAAGTGGCTATGGGGGCCATTACAAGAGCACTGTCCACCTTGATGAAACCAAGCAAGGGTGCAGAAAGGAAAACATCACCTGCTGAGAAAACACATGAAGACCTAGTACAGGAAGCAGTGAAGGAGCTCACTAAGCTGGTTATGAGGGCAAGGCTGAAATGCCAGAGGAAGAGCTGACTGAGAAACAAAAGGAAGACCTGGAGGGAGACCTGGGAAACTTATTTGAGGAGATTGACTGTGCTGCAGTTGGCAAAGACCCTCCGGATGTGGAGGATGGAAACTTTTTGAATGTATCTGCTTTTTCTATTTTTGATGTGAACAATTCTGCTTACAAGGCATACAATGCAATAAAATCTCACTTTGCTTACTTGTGTGATGTTTTTCTAGATAGAACTGTGCATACATACAAACATTCATTTAATGTCTTTAGCATACATGATGCATCATTGCATGAAACGAACCTAGGGACAGATGATGAACCAAAGATGGTATCCGTCTCGAAAACCTCACGCCTGATAAGAGAAAAGAACTTTTAAAAATCTTGCAAAAACATGTCAAAGCCTTCGCCTGGTCCCACGATGACATGCCTGGGGTTGACAGAGAAATTGCCGAGCATAAAATCCCGACAGATCCGAAGATGAAACCGGTTAAGCAGAAACTCAGACGACTTCGACTAGAATGGGCTGAAAAGGTTAAGGATGAAGTAGCCAAACAGATAAAGGCCAAGTTCTTAGAAGTGGTAGAGTATCCAGAGTGGTTGGCCAACGTAGTGCCAGTTGCAAAGAAAGAAGGTTGAGTAAGGGTTTCGTGGATTACCGTGATCTGAATAAGGCATCTCCCAAAGATGACTTTCCACTCCCGCATATCGATGTTCTAATTGACAGTGCCACCAGAGCTGCTATGTATTCATTCATGGATGGGTTTTCGGGGTACAATCAGATTTTGATGAATGTAATCGACAAAGTAAAGACAGCCTTCATCACATAATGGGGACTTTTCTGCTACAGGGTTATGCCTTTTGGGTTGAAGAATACCGGGGCAACTTATCAACGGGCGGTCATGACACTTCTGCATGATATAACCCACAAGAAGGTCGAGGTTTATGTGGATGATTTGTTAGTAAAATCCATGACCCGGGAGGAGCACCTAGCCATCCTGGATAGATTTTTAACTAGAATCGAGAAGTACAATCTTCGCCTCAACCCCAAGAAGTGTGTATTCGGGGTAACCTCAGGGAAATTGCTTGCTTATGTGGTCAGCCAGAAAGGGATTGAGATGGATCCGGACAAGATCAAGGCCATCAGGGATATGCCAGCACCACAGTCAGAGAAGGAAGTAAGGTCGTTTCTGGGTTCACTATAGTATGTCAGTTAGTTTATTGTGAGATTGACGACAGTTTGCGGGCTAATTTTCAGACTGCTGAAGAAGAACCAGCCAGTAGAATGGAATGAGCAATGTCAGATAGCCTTCGACAGAATTAAAACTTATTTGATGACCCCCCCAATTTTAAAACCTTCAAAACCAAACAAGCCTTTGATTCTGTACTTAGCCATTGAAAAGACTTCTGTGGGAGCCATGTTGGTATAAGAACAAGACGATGGGCAGCGAACGTGCGATCTATTATTTATGCAAGAAGCTACTGGTATACGATAGTAGAGAAGACTTGTGCTGCTATGGTGTGGTTGACGAAGAAACCAAGACACTATTTCCAGTCGTATAAGGTTCAGGTGGTGGCCAAGGTGGACGCCATGAAGTACTTATGCCAAGCTCCAGTACTAGCAGGGAAGTTATCCAGGTGGTTGCTTTTGTTGTCAGAATTCGACATAGAATATGTGACGAGGAAGACAATCAAGGGAAGGGCCATAGTAGAATTCCTAGCTAACCAGCCAATAGATTCAGACTATGTGGAGAATTTAGAATTTCCCGACAAACAACTGGCAGTGGTGGAAGAGGAGTCGAATAGGTGGGTGATGTACTTCGAGGGAGCGTAGAATAAACACGGCACAGGCTTGGGGGTAATCATTGCTACACCCGAAGCAGAAATCATTCCTCTGGCGAGGCGACTTAACTTTCAAGTGACCAAGAATGGGGCCGAATATGAAGCATATCTCTTCGGTATCGATGCCTTGATCACACTGGGGGCGAACGAGGTGTTAGTTATTGGGGATTTAGCCGTGGTGATTCGGCAGGTGACAGGGGACTGGGAAATAAAGGAAGAATCGCTCTGACCTTATGTTGAGATGGTTTGGGAAAGGGCAAAGTTATTCAGTCAGTGTGAATTTTAACATGTACCGAGGGAAGAGAATCAGATGGCAGACTCTTTGGCTACACTGTCATCAATATGGAAAGGTCCCCGAAAACAGCCAATACAGCCGGTCATCCTGGAAATTGCTCAGAATCCATGCTATTCGTCAGTCAACTCAATCGCAATAATCGAATCACGCCCTTGGTATTATGATATTGTACAGTTCATTCAGGATGGTCAGTACCCCGAGGATGCCAATAAGTCTGATAAGGTTTCCCTCAGAAGGTTGGCAGCACAGTTTTGGATATCTGAGGATCAACTTTTCAAAAGGATGGCTAATGGAGTTCTTCTTAAGTGTCTAACGGAAGAAGAGGCAGTGGTAGTTATGAAACAGATACACTCTAGTGTATATGGCCCGCACATGAATGGGTTGGCCCTAGCAAAGAAGATACTAAGGCAAGGATACTTTTGGCTCACTCTACAAGCCGACTATATCGAGGAAGTTAAGAAATGCCATGAATGTCAAGTGTATGGAGACCTCAATCATCTTCCCCCGTTTGAACTTCAAGTATCTTCGACTCCATGGCTGTTTGCAGCTTGGGGTATAGACATAATTGGAGAGATAAGGCCACCTGCCTCAAATGGGCACCGATTCATTATTGTAGCTGTGGCTTATTTCTCTAAATGGGTTGAAGCGGAATCATTTGCCAATATCACCACTAAGAAAATAGCCAAATTTATAGAAAAGAACATCTTTACAAGATATGGGATCCCTCATCATGTCGTGATCGACAATGGGGTACAATTCCAAGGGGTGACGGCACAGTTATTCCAAGAGAAGGGGATCGAGCACCACAAGTCATCCCCGTATCGCCCAGAAGCCAATGAGGCGGTGGAAGCAGCCAATAAGTCCATTAAGAAGATTCTGACAAAGATGGTGGTAACCTACAGAGATTGGGCCGACATGTTACCATTGGCTTTGTGGGGATACCGGACAAGCATCAGAACCCCTACCGGAGAAACTCCGTATTCACTAGTTTACGGGATGGAAGCAGTATTACCGGTAGAGATGGAAATTAGATCATTAAGAGTGGTTATGGAGGTACAACTGCCAGAATCTGATTGGCTGCAGTCGAGATATGAACAACTAGCACTGATTGATGAAAAGCATCTTCAAGCTTTAGATCGGTTGAAAATGTACCAACAGAGGATGGCTAGGACATACAATAACAAGGTTCGTCATCAGAAGCACCTATTTATGGTAGGTGATCTGGTACTCAAGCAGATGAAATAGACCAACACAGATGTACGGGGGAAATTCAAGCCGAACTGGGAAGGTCCGTATGTAATCAAAAAGGTACTTTCGAAGGGTGCTGCAAAGATTATGGATATGGATGGGAATGAATTTGTCAACCCCATCAATTAGGACAAGCTAAAACACTACTACGTGTAAAAAAAAAAGAAAAAAAAGAAAAAAAAAAAGAAAGTCTGGTGGATTGAAAACCGAAAAGGCAATCCACGCAAAAGTGAAGACAATCCGATGGGTCAAAAACCGAAAAGGCGATCCATGCAGAAGTTAGGACAGTGATGTGAGGACTATCAGCTGAAAAATCTACAAAGACTAGTTGATGGCAAGCGTGGCTTCAGACGAGACGTATACCATCAATAATTCTGTTCATCGTTTCATTTCATCATTCGATGTACATTGTGCTAAAAAATTATTTATGAATGAATGAATGAATGTTCGGTTTTTTTCACTTACATGTCCCAAGTTTATCTGCAATTCAGATTATTCTGTGTATATTTATCTTGATATATATCTTCTGTATATCTCACATCCACATATTGAACACATACATTAAAAAAAAAGTTTATATGCAAAAGATAGGACATAAAATAAGGTCTGCTGAATTAAAAACCCAAAAAGGGCAGTTCAGGCAAAAATAAAGACAGTCCGATAGGCTGAAAACCCAAAAGGGCGGCATATGCAAAAATTAGGATAATAAACGCAAAAAATAGAATAAAAGTCATACAACAGTAATCAATCTTAATCCTAGTCATCTAGAGGCCGAGATACCGTAATGTCAGTGCCTCACGTCCTCGCCTGATGGGACAGCCTACCAGATCCACCAACCAAGCCCTGTGGCAAGCATCTGTCTATACGGAGGCAAGCCTGTCATACCTTAGAACCTCGGTGCGAGTAGGATGCATCCACTGGTGCTGCACATACCGAGGCCATTGCGGCATAAACACCCCGCATCCAGTAGTACACAAAGATCGAGAAACCCCTTGTAGTTGCCCATACTGTCTGCACAGTCGAGCAGGGGAGTAGAAAGTCACATGAGTTAATCCAAGCAACTGGACACCTTCGGCCCAGGTCTCAGTAGTCACATCAGTGATATCCCACCAAAGGCAGACCCATCGGATAGAGGCATCAGACCGCCTCCTTAGCCAGTCAAACCAATGCTCCATGGACATGAAACCGAAATCTGGGAACTCAATGCGCCGAGACCAATAGCGCTTCGGAGCATATCTCGGATAAGGTGGAGGAGGGCTCAGGAGACATAGCTTCTCCAACAGCCAAATCTGTATGTGGTTTAGTCAGGATGAAGGGGTAATGAATGTTTGAATTCAGAAAAGGGCAGTGCTGAAGCATACCTGAAGCAGAAAGGGAGACCCATAGCTCTCGATGGGAGAATCAGAATGGATGGAATCTAAGTGGATTAGGGTCTCAACCAAGACAGCCCCCATGGAAGATGCACCCTGAGACATCTGAGTCACTACTGAAGCTAGCCTAAGGCTACAGGTACCATCTCGGGACTCGCATAGATAGCAAGCCGTCAGTAACAGACTCATTAGCAGAGCCCAGCTAGGGGCAGTGGGAGATAAAGTGAAACATAAGTCAGCAATGACAGAAAGACTAAGTCTGGGAGAGGTAGACCTACCAGTAAGTGCACGACCCATGCCTGCTACAGTAGGAGCGAACTGGCTCAGAAATGTGTGAGAGTCAGGAACAGCTAACCGGACCCCACGGGGGCAGGGAACACAGAGAATGGCAGTAAACTCCTTTACCAGGGGGCATAACTCTTGACTGGAGAAACGGAATACATGATCCATCGGATCCCAAAAGCTGACAGCTGCATCCAAGAAGACCCGGTTCGGGGTCAAAGAAATGTAACACCCGAGTTACTGCATGCTAAAAGGGGCAAGTAGAGCCCAATTAGAAGAGCAGGCCGTACCCCAGTAGTCTCGGAGTCGTCTTCTGAGCTGATCCATGCCGAAGGAGGAGCGAAAGAAGAAGAAAGGCTGAAAAATGAGTGGGGCGGCTATAGCTTATGGGGTGGCTGTAATCTGCTATAGGGGCGTCGCTGTAATGCATGGGGCAGCTGTAGCCTATAGGGGCGTGGCTGTAGCATCTGGGGCGGCTATAATACCTACAGGGGCGCTGCTGTAGTACATACAACACTTCATCTATATCTTTATATGATTTCTGATGTTTATGGCCGCACAGCTATAGGTTCTGGGGATCATCTTTCAAGGAAAACAAAGTCTAAAGGCACCAGAATATATCCCGGACCCGACCAAATTGAACAAAAGAGTGGAAACGCGTAAGAAAAGGCAAGGAAATATGTGGATAAAAGGTACAAATGTCATACAAAAGTCATGTACATCAGATACATCACTAAACCAGGCCTACGCAAGGACCCAAAATGTGCGAAGAAAAAAACCCACAGACGGGTTAATACATTACAAATAAAGAAGGGAGGGATAAGCCTAAGAGGAGTCATCATTATTCTTATCATCTTCTGCCTCGTCATCATCATCCTCGTCATCACCTGCATCTCCCATCTGGGCATTCCAGTCGCCCGCCTGGTCTCTGAAGGTCTGATTCATGACCTCCAATTCGGTGACCCAATGCCATAATTGATCATTCTCGGCCCTCAAGCAAGCGGACTCGTGGCGCTGTATCCCGATCGTCCTTTGCATTGAACAAAGCATGAGAAACTTCACATTACGTGCATATGCATCCACACATACATGCATACATCCAGACATAAGCATACTATCATGTACAGGTACTTACTGTCCTAGCGGCATTGTCCCGAAAAGAGAGCGCCCTCAGCGCATTAATGGCCTAACCCATGTACAAACCTTGCATCATCGAAATCTGCAAAGATCGAGATTCGGAGGATCAGCTAATGACAAAAAAAAGGGCGGAAATAGATAAGCAAGGAAATACTCACATGTGTGGTGTCAGGAGGAATAGCCGGGGGAAAGTTATGGTCTTGGAGATGCTGATCAGCCTGATAAGATTGCTAGGAATCATCATACAGCTGAATGGAATCTTCAATCGAGAATTCAAGTCGGCCGTATACATATCCGACCTCGGGAGCCAGAGGAACCTGGAACTGAGGAATAGGGATGTCCTCCGCATCGGTGACAGAGTCCGTCCCAGCAGTCCTAGGAGCAGAAGTACTCGACCTACCTTCTCTTCCTCTGGCTGATGAAGACGCGTGTGCTCGCCCACCTCATGAAGATGGCTGGAATCAATTAAAAACAATAATGTCAAAAAAAAATTTAATTACCCCAACACCAGCACTAGCATTAACAGATGGCAGAAGCAAATGAACAGTGATGAAGCGGCTATAATCGCCGTCCATACTCCCAGCCTCGTATCCAACACCGTAGAGGTCCAGGTGCAACTCAAGAGGTAGGAGGTGAGGCCAGAATAACCCTACCGGCAAGGCAGCTGGAATCCTACGTGCCCCAGGACCAGAACGCCAGTCATGAGTTCTCTCACCTAAGAACCACTCTTGATCGTAGGGGCACTCCATCACAAAGCGCCTGCTTGCGAGCGCCTGTACATCACGAAGCTGCTAGGGCAAATTTTTGCCCTCCGGCTCCAAGGGGCCTTGGCAATCTGAGATTGAGGAACCAGGGAATTAAAAAAAAAATACCCCCTCAAATGTCATATCTCTCAACGCCTACCGGTATTCCTCTTGGTCCTTATCAACCTCGCTCCAGACATATCCCATGTATCATTGGAGGCGGGGGAATTCAACAAGGACGACCCCTTCAGGAATCTGCACAACTGGGGGAGGGACGAAACAATACTTGTAGGCCCAGATCTGCGAAGGGAGATTTAAAGCAAGTAAAAAAAAAGAGAGAGTGGGTCTAAGATACTCACATGCAGCAGAATCCAGAAAGCCTTCAACTCCTTATGGGAACCCCGGGCGCAGAGATCTAGGGCATAGTAAAGTTGGACCAAGGCAGCCCGAGCCCAATTAAGAGTCTTCATAGACTCCAAGTCGATCAGTGAAGGCAGCAAGGCTAGATTCAGATTGCTCCAGCCCGTAGGAAAGAGGGTGGTGGAGAAAGCATGTAACAGGAAGGCTCTAGGATACTTCCTCTCATTACTAGCATCGAAGGTAGCCCCCTCCGGGAGCGCACGCTGCTGCCCAAGCCAGTACTCACGGATGCTACTATATTGGATCTGGCTTTTGGAAGTACTAATCCCAATCAGTGTGGATACTAGCTCCTGACGATAGCCACTATGCACAAAGACCTGATTGAAGTGGATCGTCTGGCCGGAGAAGGGAAGACCCCGTGATAATGACAATATCCTCCGGGGTCACCGTGTACTCCCTGGAAGGGAATTGAAATGTATGGGTGGAATCCATCCACCTTTCCAGAAGTGCAGCTAAAAGCCCTTAGCTCGTGCGAGGAGTAGTGATCGACATGCTACGAACCAGTCGGTGCAAGCCGGTGAAGTTTACTATGTCCTTCACTCCTTGAGGGAGACACCTATACCACTTCAGGGCCTCCGTAATGGATCCGCTACCACAATGGCCGGATCTCGACTGTAAAATCAATAATCAGGGAGTTTAAGAGCTTTTTAGAATGCATACATACTATAAAAATCGAAGAAACATCATTCGAATAGCGAAAAAGGGGCCTGCCTTGAATCTGCAGGTTACAGCCGCCCGGCTATAGGGTCACAGCCGCGTGGCTGTAACCCCCCATAATCACAGTCGCACGACTGTGATCATACATGGGGCAGCTATAGCTGCAAATTTTCGGTCCATTTGGTTTTTTTTCTTTTTTTCGGTTAAATCTGGTCCTAACTCCAACCAAACCAACAACTAATCATCCTAGCGGCATAATCTACTTAAATCATGCATCAATTTCACATATTTTCTCTAATTTTGTAGAAATTTGAAACTTGAAAAAAGTGGAAAAATTAAAGAAAACTAACTAGATTCGTGTAAGCATGGTTCGAAATTTGGAGTAAGATGGGCACCGGGTCGTCGATCTTCACTCCACAATACTCATCCTCCTCTTTTAATCCATAAATGAACTCCGTGGGTTCAAAGGGTAAAGTAAAGTTTCCTTCTGGAATGGAAAACCGAGTTTGAAATACAGGTTGAGCAGCAGGGACGGGCCGGAGGACTCTACGCATCTTCCACCTCATGGTTCCGGTTTGGGAGCAAGAAAATCACCAAAAGAGAGAGTTTTTCATCCAAAACAAGAGTAAATGAAGGCTGCCTTGGTTTGGTGGCTTTTAAGCAACCCCGTCACCATTTTGTTTCTTCTGGTTATGGTTTGATTGGGTGTTTTGAATTTTTTATGATTTTTGGGAGTTTTTCCAGTTACAGCCACCCCACTTATGATCACAGCCGCCCGGTGTAACCTACAGCCGCGCGGCTGTGACCTATAGGGGCGCAGCTGTAACCTACAGGGGCAGAAGCTCCAATCGCTCCAAATCGATCGATAACGCTCCCATATTTCAATTAAATGTGTTTTTCATATTTGTTATCGGTCCAATTACATCCCTGCATACTTAGATTCCCTGTTCTTTGATTTTAATGGATGGATGTAGTATGAAGTTTAGTGATTTTGGATGATTAGGGATTTCTAGATTCGATTCGATCCGTTTCGAGTCTTTTCTGTTGATTTTGATGTTTTTCCATAAATCCCAGATCGCCCAAAATCATCAAACTTTGCAAAACGATTTTTGAAAACATAAAAAAGCACACTGGAATCGATTCTGGAGCATTACAGCCGCGCGGCTGTAAGCTACAGGGGTGCGGTTGTAACCTACAGCCGCGCGGCTGTAGCCTACAATAGCGCGGCTATAGTTGAGGCAGAATTACAGTTTTGCCCTTTTGGGCCCCAAACTTGTAATTTTGCATCCTTTTCTTATTCAAAAATGAATTTTGGCGTGTTTGCATACTTTTGGACCCTAGATGGATGTTTGATTTAGGCCCACACACAAATGGGACCCCCGGGACCCAGGATATCCGGCCCGCTAAAGTTGGAAAAATGCATGTAAATGAGCCAAACCGCTTTTAAAATTATTTTTTTTACCCATAAAACCTACAGGGCGTTTAAAAAACCGTTTTCCAGGTCTAACTGGGTTGACCCGGTTACCCCCAAATGCATGTCCCCCACTCTTAAAAATCCCCATTCTGTCCTATTTGAGTCTTTTGTATGCCTTGATTATTTGTGCTAACCCTATTTGGATGCAGCTTTCATTTTTTAGTTTTCTTTTTACTTTTGATGTATTTAATAGATTATCCTGTGTATCTAGGCGATTATAATTTTTAGATTATCGTGTATAATAGGCGGTTGTAAAAGGTGAGGATGAGAGTTTTCTTTTTCTTGGGCTGTATAATTTGGCCTCTAGTTTACTTTTCCGCACTTTTATTTTTCTGCACTTTATTTTAGTATTTATATTTATGTCATTTGCATAAGAATTGGTTAATGATTAAAGGAAGATAAAATGGATAGATTTAAGTGAATGAAATGTCATATTACGAAATAATAATTAAAAATAAGTGAGGATTAGTAAATATGTTGCCCGAACCTCGAATCTCTGGGTTTGGTACTGCGTCTACACTTGGTAGGGAGCTGTACCGGAATTTTCCAGATGAGCTGATCCGGGTGGCCACTCTGTATCTAATCTTGAAATTCGTGTTTCGAGATCTTTAAGTTAAAATGGGATTTTTCTGAAGCCTGTTTTCTAAAATTCGTGTCTAAAATTAAGTTTTCTACAAAAAAGACTTTTCCAATAAAATGAAAGGTTTTCCTAAGAAAGATTAAAACCCGTTTTCAAAACCAAAACATCAACCCTTAAAAAGGAAATTCCCGGTTCTCGCTTCTCCGCGCGTTCCGAAAAAGGTCATCCGCTCACAGCTATAGCTAGCACTTTCTTAGTTACCACATCCTGCAGGCAACAATAAGAGGAAGTGAAATGAATCTCAATGTGCTGTTGTCGTAGTAATTGCCCCACTGATAACAAGTTATACTTGAATTTTGGAACATAAAGAACATCCTGTAACTTAACAGCATCAAATTGTACTTCACCATTATAACTGACCAATTGGAAAGTACCATTCGGCAAACTCACCTTCTGTGTTGTAGAAACAGGTTTTAAAAGAGTAAACCATGCTTTATTTGCACACATGTGTGCTGACGCACCACTGTCAACAATCCAATAATTAGAAACAGAGGTAATACCTTTACCTGAAAAACCAGCAAATGCTAAAAATTTGTTCCTGGAGTGAGTGGTGTTTCTCCTGTAGATTTATTTTCTTTTAACAGCTTATAGACCTCTTGCATTAGAAATGTTAAACTACCAGATTGATTAGTGTCCAATTCTCCAAATGCCTCTGAATGTGTCGAATCTTTGGCCAAATAAGAAGAAACTGGAGCACTAGCATTGTTAGCAAAAGAAGAAGCAGAAGCAGATTTACCTTGAGAA
This sequence comes from Euphorbia tirucalli, assembly GCA_039660915.1. Taxonomy (NCBI): domain Eukaryota; kingdom Viridiplantae; phylum Streptophyta; class Magnoliopsida; order Malpighiales; family Euphorbiaceae; genus Euphorbia; species Euphorbia tirucalli. The sequence continues at coordinate 18,041,534 of CM077634.1, read as the reverse complement.
ACACCTTTTGGCTTAGGACCTTTCCACCAATCCGGATAGCCAATAATTTCGAAACAAGTTGCTTTCACATGTCCTTCTTTTTCACACAAATCACACCAGCCTTCCTTCTTTTTCTTTCCTTTAGTATCAGTTTTATGTGACAAAGTTTTGCTATAATTTGCTATCTCCACCTGAGAATCAAGAGTGACCTCATGCTGGCTCTTAATTCGCAAAACCATAGAATAAGCTTGATTCACATCAGGTAACGGTTCCATGAGCAAAATCTGGTTACAAACATGATCATATTGTTCACTAAGGCCCATTAAAAATTGTAAAAGCTTATCTTCTTCATTTACATCAACCAACCTCCTAAAGGCATTACAATCACAAGTTCTGCTAGCACAATATTTGCAATGAGGTAACGGTCTCAACATACTTAACTCATCCCAAAATCTCTTCATCATATTGAAATAAAGCATTAAGGACAGATTACCTTGATGAAACAAACTCAAGTCTCGTTTGATTTTGAAAAGCATCAGACCATTAATATAGCCAAAGCGATGTTTTAAATCCTTCTAGAGATTTCTTGTTTATTCTACATAAAGAAAACCTTCTGCTACCTCTTTAGAAATTGTGTTTAAGATCCAGGATGATACGAGACAATCATTCTTGTGCCATTGCCTGTATTCCGGCGAATTTGTTGCCGGTGGATCATCATCTTCGAGAATAAATTCCAACTTCTCTTTGGCGGTCAAGACTCTGATCATTGCGTTACTCCAAGAAAGGTAGTTATGTTGTCCAGTAAGAACGATGTTAATGAGTACCAAAACGGGATTATCAGAATTGCTAGATTGATTTTGTTGCTCTGGATGATTCAAATGCATCTCTGCGTTTGATTCATCTTCTGCTTCAGTTTCTCTGTGGAAGAACGCGCCAGGAGGAACTTCTTGTACGTTTCTTCATCTTCTCGCCACAACCGCTCAATCCTTGAGCTCTGATACCATGATAACATGAAGAATCAAGAGAGAATTGGTTTTTATTGAACTAACTTTTACAATTACATTAATGATTATTTATAAGAGGAGAAGAATATGCTAGAAGAAAACACAAAAAGAAACACCCAGCTAATAACAAATTTCTGTTAGAGGAGAAGAGAATGTAACCATAGATCTGTCCAAGTCATCAATCTCATTCAACAAGAAACAGGGGCCGTTGATCTACTTCATGAAGCCGGCCCATAGCCCACTCACAATTACACAGCCCATAAAACTATCATACAGCTAGCTATCAAGAGTGCAATGCGGTTGCAGATGATTTAGCTAAAAAAGAGGAGTCAATAGAGGTGATGACTTTATTACTTGGATTGGTAATGGTGTTGATATGCAGTAATCCAACTATTCTGGTTGCTGCTGCGTCATTTATAAGAGTAAATCTTCTATACAAAAAGCTTTTTATAGTGATCTATTAATCTCTCAGGTGTTTTTTCTTTGCATTCCTTCTGTAGTTACCATAAAGCTATATATTCCAATTGATTTAATTTTCCAAACAATAAATGTTAAAAATTAATTATAAAATATATTTTCTCATTCAAATTAGATATTTAATTACATGTATACATTCGATTAATTAATTTTCAGCTTAGCAATGTTGTTGAGGACCTATCTAATATCGTCTCCAAAGAACTCTATGTATTCAAAGATAATTTCTCTGGACCATCTAAAGAAATTCCAAATCCTATTTCAACTCTATCTTCCCACTTGAAATCTCTGGCACCAAAAGTTCCAACAACACCATCGGCTAAAAACACGCCTTAGATTTCGTAGATGCACCCACTTCAAGCTCTGTCTCACACACACACACAGATATATATATATAAGCCAAGTAAATGTACAAGTTTTTAAATATTTTCACATCTCCTCAAAGTGTACGGAGCTTTGATGCAATGAGTGTGTAGATTTAAGAGTATGCAACTACACTTATCTTTATTTCAATTTGCAGTCCTTCATATATATATATATATGGTTTGTATCTGTAATTGGTTACAAGGAAATATATATCGTTGTCCTTTCTTCTATAGTCACCGCTGCTTTCTTAGTTACACACCTTTTTTGTTAATTGATTATCAAGGGATTGGTGATTGATGCATTTATAGTATATATGTTTCTTCTATTCAAAAATGTGTAATACAATAATAAATATATCCAGTGCATCGCATGGGTTTACGACTAATATCCTACCATTGCAACGCTGCAAGTAAATTTTGGTAAAATTAGTCTAGCTTATTAAAAGGTTATTATTACAACTGCATACTTGGTATTCAGTTCAGTTATATTCCACCATTCTCAAACACAAATGTGGAAAGAATATGTAGTGCCAGCTACACAGCTGTATATTGAAAATTCAATGGTATGCATAATCATGTGTCTAACTGATGTTCAAAATGCAAAGCTACGGTGATATACTCATTGTCTTTTTATAAGAGATAATAATTCAATTACTTGAAAAGAAGAGTTTTATATAAATTGATCTGGGACATCACCAGGGCATTAATGTTAAAGCTAATTTTGCCTTTTTCACAAGTCAAATATGCAATGTTGTTTTTTTTGCTTCTCTATGTTTGAAAAAATTTGATCGTTTTGTAGTGAAATTTACAGATTGCCTATCAACAAAAATGATTTATAGTTACTATTCCAGTACACTTTGTTATATTATACATTCTAATTTAGATAGTAGTATAGATTTTTTACATATTATTTCTTCTTATATTTTAAAGTATTATGTATACTTTGTAAGACATTGATTTGATGTTCTGTGAGGAATAAAAAATACATACTCATAATTCATGTTTAAATAACCTTTAATATATATTTTATAACTTTACTTAAAAATAATATTGAATTCATCTTGGACATTGCCCGGGTTTAGCACTAGTTTAACATAAAAAGTACTTACATAATCCCAAGTGTTGTAGGCTTACACCAATAGACTGCTCCCCCATGCAGAGAACAGCTTTTCCCATAGCAAAATTAAAAAGAAAACTAACTAAACTAAGCTAATCTGGAAGAAACTATGAAATAAAGGTGGTGACATAAGTCACCCAGTATTACAGCTGCTTAACAAGAGTATTTATGGTATTCTTAGCAAATTAGAGCAACCACCCTCAAAACATTTTTGACCTTACACGTATCCATGATAAACAATGCAATCTAACGGTTATAAATTAAATAAAAACTAGCAATGATGCTTTGGAAATATCTTCCAGCTCTAACCAATCAGAAACGAGTTGCTTTGCTTCTATAGAAAAAGTTTCTAGAATTATTACGGTTGTTTCATTCCATTTCTAGTAACTGCTGCAAGTTGCGTCAATGAAAGGACTATTTCGTCGCTTAAGGCTTCTAGATCATCCCAAAAGGAGTAAATTACTCTAAGAGTTACCAGGAAAGCCTACAAAAAGGAAAAAAAGTAACAATAAGCTATAATTACTCCCATTTAAAACAATTCGAACCAAAACAATTAAGATTTACTTCAAACTAATTCTTTTTCCTAGGTAAAATATCAAGCATCACGCAATTAATATTATTACTAAATCAAACCAACTTTAATAGAATCACCAATCAGTGAACAAATGTGGTGATGATATACTTTTGATCGGAATTCAATTAAATTTGGCACACAATTGATAAATTCATCGTATCAACTTATTTTCTAAACGAACTAATTAATTATTGTTTTTCTTTCAAAACTTTTTTCTGACCTGTAATTTTTATTGAAAAAATGATTAATCGAATTAAATATCCCATGAAAATGAAGTTTCATTTTGCAGTAGTAGGATGCATATACAATCAGAAACTAAGAGAAGTTAAATGATTTGGAGTTTCAACTTATCATGTTGCTAGATATTATATGGTCCAATCATACAACTATATGATCCAATTAGCTTTTATGATATTTTTGCTAATGAAATCAATGCACCCGAAAGTTATAACCAAAAGAAAAAAGAAATATAAAATAATTCCAACGTTCGGATTTTCACTTGAAATTCTAAATATTGATAAATAAAACATCATAAGTCATAGTTAGGATCAAAGGTTAATTTAACCTTCGGTTTAATTAGCTTGCGCAAATCAATATCTCTAAAACAAGTTATTTATAAAATTTAACTTTTTAACTTAGTTATTTTTTAATAGACTCATCCAAAAAAACATGCATCACCATCTCATTCCATTCGCTATTCATATACGCATGTAAAATTGCAATTATATGAATGCCATTTGAAATTAATTTGTAAAGGAAAAATACAAATTAAATTGCCAAAATTATACAAAAAATTTCATCCAATAACCAAGTTAGGGTGGATCAAATTAAGCAATTATTCTAAATAAACCAACTTAAAAAAAAAAAAAAATTCAATGTTTTAATTACCTGCATTCTTTAGGAGCTCTCCAAGTAAAGGTAGACGAAGCTTTAATATTAGGAGGTGACAACATAAATCTTCTCCAATCTTCAAGTATAATCCTCAAATCATGGACTTTACTTTTCAAACCTACGCAACAATTAGCATGCATTGTGCATGCCAAATTGAAATCTTTGCTTGGTTCACAAAACCCACCAAAATATTTGGTATCAAGAAACTTGATTTTGAGTCCAATTTTGTTGATAAATGGATCAAATTTGATCATATTCAGCACATCTTGATCATGTTTTCCTGGGAATCTCAGCCTTGATGCGTACCAATATTTGTAGAATTTTATGCTTCTTTTATTTGATTTCACATAATTAAATCCACCATTTGGTCTGTTGTTTCTATCATTTGGGTTCCCATTATAACCATCACATGCTATTTGGAAATCCACATGCTTGTAGAAGTGTGGAAATGGGTCTTGGAGCCACACCACATCTGCATCCTGCACGTACATTAATACACACAATTAATTAATTAATTCCTAATTTTACAATCAATTAAGACTAATTCATTAATAGATAACTTAAAAGGCTAACATCTTCCATAATTATTTTATAATTAATCATTTAGATAATTTAATTAGTACTTGTTTTTTATTGAAAAAAAAAAACATAGAATGGGGTCACTATGTATCATTTATTAAGAATTATTAGTTTTTATTTATGGATAAACAATTATGATCTTTCAGAAGTTTATTTGGTCAAATATCGAAATCTAATTTATCTCTTCTTGGAATTTATGACTAAAATTAGTTTGATCTTTTATCTCTAATATTGGTTTTTTAAGATTCTCCATCATAAAATTATTTTTCTCATTTACTATGGGACTTTTTTTTTCCTACTCTTTAAGCTATGGTTGCATTAGAGACAAAGACATTAACAGGATCTATTTAATAAAAGCTTGAATGTAGAATATTTTAAGAAATGATATGAGCCCATAAAAATATATTAAGTTAGAAATTTTGATAAAAAACGAAATAATAATAAATAAAGAGGATCGTAGCATAACGGATACGGAATACAAAATATATATATATATATAAATTATGTAGAATAAATGGTACTGGTGTATCATGCTAACATCAGAAGGCTTATAATTATTTTTCCCTTAATTAGTAATAGATGATACGATTAATTTACTCGGTTAATTGGTATGAGCAAAACATATTTATGATGATATAGTTCACAACCAATCATTTCAATTGCCGTTAAGGATGTTAACGTCATGCGCCCAAATAAAAATAAATTATTAAAGAAGTCCGTAAAATAGAAATGACTTTACAAACTCATTGGATGATATGTATGAATCGAGGATGTTGGTGGCTCTTTTTAACAAAGAATTGACAGAAAACCTTACAAAAATAATAAAAATACTACATAAATAAGTTAAAAAGACCGCAGCACCAAGTATCAATTTAGTAATTGAGGCATAAATAGATACCACAAAGATATCATGAAACCATTTGACCTAAAAATTTAAGCTGATAGGTAAGCTCTCAATTATAGTTTTTATTATTATCTCTGACACTCCTTCGTACATAAATGCCTTTTGAGCTTGAAGCGTGTAGAACACAGGCCCAATTTACCAGATGTTAAAATTCCACAAATTAATAAGGATGTCAGGATTCGAAACTTGGACCTCTTGGTCCAAGAGGCTTATACCATATGTTGAAATTCCACAAATTAATGAGGGTGCCAATATTCGAATCCTGTACCTAAGAGATTCTAATACCATGTCATGGAACCATTTGACCCAAAAACTTAAGCTTATAGGTAATACTTAACTATTACTTTTCTTATTATCTATGACAAAAGATACCATTTTGCTATTGAATGTAAATTCTAAAACTAGACCTTTTTTTTTCTTGTGAGGAGAAGTTAAGCCTGAACTAGAAAAGAAAAAACAAAACAAATAGTTGATCTTTCTAAAAAAAAGTTTTTTACATTCCTAGTTGACAGATTTAGGCACTCAAAGTTGTCAAAACTCAACCAGATTGGCTAGTTCAATTGCGAAACGATCATTGTCGATTTGATATAAAGTATTGATTTTAGAGAAAATCGACACTAACCGATTTAATTGACTATTGAATCGGCGAACTAGACTGATTGAACTGTCAATTGAATAATATTTTTTTAAACAAATAAAACCTCGATTGAACATCCGGTTGAATTAATCAAATAATAAATTGATAACTTTGTCTTTTCGTTGTCTAATCCACTTTCAATAACATAGCATATATTTCTCACGTTACATTTGTTTTGGTACCCCTGATCACAAGACTTAATTCTTCAATGAGATAAATTTAAGATATTTTCTAAATAGATGATTTTTCCAAACTCCACCATGTAAGTCTAGCCTTGCATAATGTACATCTTGTCTACTTTGTGCACATTCTCCTTATATATTAAAAAAAAAAAAATCTAGTAGACTATTGAGGTACTAACAATGTAAGTCTAGCCTTGCATAATGCACATCTTGTCTACTTTGTGCACATTCTCCTTATATATTAAAAAAAAAAAAATAATCTAGTAGACTATTGAGGTACAAACAAGTCAACTAACTTATTAGCATCTAAGTGGTCTAGACAAGTACGGTCTGAAATCACTGTAGCATTTCTCCTATGCACACTTGATTACCCTTTCAAACATTCTAACATAAATGTTATGTTTGTTAAGAAGGAAAGATCAGGGGAGGAAGGAAATCATATTTTCCAATACACATATCTGCTCTTGATTAAGTTTACTTAGGACCAGTTTGAGATTGTTGTTTATAAAAATGTTTTTAGATGCTTTCAGTAGCTTTTCGATGGAAAAATAGCTTTCAAGAAAAGCTTGTTTTTCTAGCTTTCGTACAATACATTTAAAAGTGCTTTTGTAAACTCAAAATGTATTTTACCAAACACTTATTTCATCACTCTTTAACAACAAAATTCACACTTTCATACCTTGGAATCCGTAATTTTTATCTTCTCTCTTCCTTTATTCTTAACAAACACGCCATTATAGTTAGAGTAAACTCTCTAATAACACTAACACTCTATCTCGTTGTCTTCTATAAATTTCATGTATAGCTAATCTAATTTGCAATTATAAGGTAAATTAACCATAATGACAAATTGGAGCATATTGTAATTCCATGAGAATGCGGTAATTAAACATTGAAAAGAAGAAGGGTAAAAAGGGAATAAATACCGTAAAAACAAAGTTGTAGCCGAATTGAAGAAGAGAAGATAAGAAATCAATTCTAGTCCACATCATGTCCAAGTAAGTTGGAGACATGAAATAAGCTTCTGCTGAGAAATTCTCTCCCTGTTTGGTCTTTAGTGAATAACAGTGTGGATGTATTGCTAAGCAACGGTCATGAGCTTTTTCGTCCAATGTTATTATCACCAAATGCTTCAACAGCCTATATGTGTCGTTTCCTATCTTAAAACTCTCTAAGAATACATCTATTATTGATCCCGGCTCTGCCCATGCTTCATTTAATGTTGTTACAATTACTGTTTTGTCCTTCGTTGCTGCCCCTTTTAATATTTTCCCCAAATCTATTTCATTCTCATTCTTGTTCTTGTTGCCCTGAAATTTGGACAATTTATCATGGTCTCCCAATCATTTAACAATCATAAATATCATTCATAATCATCATATATTTGACTTTTTCATTTTATACGTTTTTTACATAATTTTTTTTATTTTATATATATATATATATCTTACATTCTATCTGTCCTAAGAAAAGAAAATACTCAATGGTCTATTTTGGTGGATGTCCAACATATGCTTATATTGATGTAAATCAATACTCACCTAACATATAAGAAATATATTAAAATATCAAATTTTAAATTTTTTTAGTAATTTAATTTTGGAGTATTGTATTTATATCATTTTGATGTGTCATCAACCACATAAATTTATTATTTTGATGTATCATCAACCACATTAAGGATCCATAGAATTCCAGTTCTAATCCCTTAAATGATTAAACATTATACTCAAACTATTCGAGGATTGGACATAATTAAATACTTTTAACATTAAATATTTCGATTAGATACACATATATTTTTAATTTTTAATACGTCATCATATATAATTGTACTATATTGTCTAGAAGTGTTTGTACCCAATAAAAAGCGCTAGAATATAAATAGTAATAATTATTATTATTATTATTTTGGTAAGGCTAAAATACAAATTATTGAAACTACTAAAGGCAGAATTTATATTTACAGAAATAAGATAAAAGTAATAAATAAATAAATGAGAAAAGATAAGTCAATTAGGGAAATATAGTAGTGCAATTGCATTGTGCGTACGACTATTGGAGTGTGGATCCAATATATATATATAAAATTTTCAATTATTTCTTGTGTGGGGTCAATTTTATATATAACCCCATTCTAAAATATATCTTACCTAAATGTTTCCGCCCCTTCATCTATATAATTAATATAATAATTATAATTTAAGTTTCCAACTCTATTATAAGTCTCACCTTTTGATAAGAATTTTCGACTTTTTTTTTTTTTTTTTTTTTGAATGGGATAAGAATTTTAGACTATTAGTTCCGAAAATAAATAAATGATATCATGTATTGATAAATAATGTTTACTTTTCTCGGTCAAAGTACAAAAATTTTTACTTTATTTTTTTTTTATTCCACACGATTCTTCTAATAAGTTTTTCTAAAATTTTCTAGATGCACTTTAAGTACAAGTAACTTAAAATGGATTAAAAATTACAAACACATGTTAAATGACTGGAAAACCAAACCAATTATCAATTTTTATAAACAGAAGAATAACATTTCTTCAACGAAGCAACTCATCATTAATCAAGAAAACGACTACATTATTATCAGCAAAAAACCACCATCTCAATAATAATTAAATTAATAATCAACATATCTTGATGACTTTGATATAAACTTAAATAAGTATAATTAATTAATACCGCCGGCAGCATGAATATGATGAACACCCCAATTTTCCTAATCTTGGATTACTATTCCATTTCTGTTTTTCTATATATATATAGATTAAAGAAAATGAAATCGAAATATATATGCAGAAAATTAAAAAATAATTAAAGAAAACGACAAAGAAAAAACTGACCTGATAGATGAAGAGACTTGATTTGGAAAGTGAAGAAGAAGAGGAAGAAATTAGAGAAAAGGAGCGAAAAGGATAAGCAGAATGGTAGAGAAGAAGGAAGGAAACTGCAACTCCCAATATGAATAAAAATGCTATTTTATTTAACATATCATTTCCCCCCCATGAATTCAAATTCAAATTCATTGAAGAAGACGAAGAAGAAGAAGAAGAAACTGGCTTGATTGTGTTGTGGGTGTGATCACCTGCGGAGCTGTTCATCTTTGCTCTCTCTGTCTCTGTCTCTCTCTCTTCCTCTTTATGTTTTCTTCTTCTTCTTCTGTATCGTCTGTTTGTATGCCTTTTGATCAGTTGAGTTCAGCCTTTTTGAATATTCTCTTTTGATGTCTCTCTCCACTTTATGTCCTCTTCTACTTATGGAGAAATATTTATCGGCAATATATTTTCTGATTTGTACACTATTTAATTATTATTTATTAGACGTTTATCTGTCTACATTAAACGTTAATTAGGTTTTATAATATCAATAGCCGTATATTAAAATCACCATAATTTAATTTCACACTTAATTTGTTAATTATTGTCAAATCCATCTGTCTATCTATAGATACAGTAAAAAAAAAAAAAAAAATTTTAGGGAGTTTCTCTCTCTTGTCTCGTATCATTCCAATCCTATTTATCTAATTTCTTGTAATTTTTAAATTTTTATACAATTTTATAATATATTATAATTTATGGCATTAATAAAATTTAAAATAATAAATGAGAGAATTAGATTTAAGCTTAGAAAAATGCTCTTTTCCAAAAAAAAAAAAAAACTACCACTATAGAGTTAGGTTAGAGAAAAATACCCATAACCGGACTCAATTTCGGAAGGTTACAAAATTAATTGTCATTCATAAAAAATAATAAATAGATATAATATATGCAATAATTTTAAAAATTAAATATATTATAATGATTATAAATTATAATTTTTAAATTTATATACAATTTTTATGATATATTATAATTTATGGATTAATACAATTTAAAATAATTAATTAGAAAATTTATATTGTAATGTTATAAAATTAATTGTTATTTATAAAAAATAATAAACAGAAATAATGTATGTAATAATTTCAATAGTTAAACAGATTATAATGGTCATAAAATTATGTAAAATTTAGTTATTTTTTATGTATAAATAAGTATGAAGCATTTCATCCATAGTGAGATTTCTTCCCTTACAATCATATTATGTGAATTAGATAGTTTGAATTTTTGTTCATTATACTAATCTCTCTTCATCTTTTTAATATTCGATCATTTTGAAATTATTTTTTTTATCAATTTTACAACTTAAAATCTCTTCTTATGATTTTTTTTAAAGAAAAATATATTAAGTTGTGATTGCAAAATTGTTTCTTATTATATTTTTATATTTTTATTCATATCAATTATTATTATTATTTTATAGGTTCATTAATGAAAATTCAAAATGTTGGTGAAAATGACATAGATTATCAATGATTTGCAAGGTTTGCCTTCTCATTGTATATAGTCAATTGATTTAACATTCTTTTTATGTACCACAATTTGTATACTAAATCAATCCAAGTTTGTGATTAAAAAAAATGCTAATTTTTCTATACATGTCTGGTGCTAATAAAATTGTTTTCCTGAAATGTCTTGATTGTTTTTTCTATGAATGAGAAAATATAATGTAGTAAAACTTTTTCGTCTTTTACTTGGCATGCCTCAAACCTTTTTCTTTATTTAAGGCATATGTTTAAATAAAAATATGTTAATATTGGTTAATTTGTGTAATATAATTTGTTTTTCAATTCTCAATGTGCAAATTTTTTATTATTAAAATCAACTAATGTCAGCCACAACGGTTACAATAATAAAAACTATTCATGAGTGTAATATTCATTTTTAAGGATACATAATTGGCCACATAATAAATGTAAAACTTCTTATTGTATCATCTACTCTTAGTCTTTATTTCTTATTCTCTTATTCGTGTTATGAGTGTTGAAGTCTACCTGCTAGGGTGCTAAACATTATTACGAATTATTTCGAGCTATACCAAAAGTGAAAAAACTAAGATATGATGTCAACTTTTTTTTCACAAGTTGTTTATTGTAATTAACTAAAATCACACAATGTTAAAAATGTAAAGTTAACTAAAACATCTATATATGTTTAGTAAAACAAGGTTTTAGGGGGATTCTTACTGACTCCTACATGGTATCCCCAACATTCCAAATTCCTATTTTTCTATTTTTGGGATTTTCTGAATATTAAATCAAAATTTACAAACTATTGTAACACACAAGGAGTGAAAGTTGGAGACTAATAAATATTAAATGTCTTAATCTTTTTAGGGTAACTATCAACTTTTAGATAGACCAATTAATGGCCTAATTAACTTATAATGCCATATTTTTAAAGGCACTCATTAATTTCTTTTTAATTCTTTGTAACCACCCCTCAATACATATAGCCAAGCTTTTTTAACTGGTAGACTTTTCTCTTTCTCCACATATATTGCATTGAGCAGCATAATTTTCTTCATCTACTTTATATATGTTGGGATTCATCCTAATATAAACGAAAATTTTTACCGTAGTAAAAGCAAATCAATATAAACTTAGAACCCGTCACAGGACCGAATTGCTTAGACTATAGAACAAAAGCCAAACAGACTCTACCAAAAAGCTGTTAAATTCGTACCTATGCCATCTGTGAGCGGACGACCTGGAAACGGGCAGGACGCGGCGAAGCGAACTGGGGATTTTCGAAAACGGGTTTCGTGATGTTTTGGAAAACAGATTTTGTTCAGCTTGCTTTAGGGAAAATCATTCGTTTGTTTTAGAAATTCATTTTGTAGATAACGTTTTCCCGTTTTATTACTTAAAGACCTCGAAACCTAAATTTAAAGATCAGTGACAGAGTCGCCATCCAGATCAGCTCATCCGGGAAATTCCGGTACAGCTCCCTACCCGAGTGCAGATGGCCATACCTAATCTAGAGATTTAGGGTTCGTGCAACTTACCTACTTAACCTCGAGCTTGTATTCATTTTATAATTTATATTACCATATTTATTCAATTTATTATCTTTCTCTACCCGATTTGTTTAATTATTAGCCGCTGCTCAAGCAAATGACAGAAATAAAGTGCGGAAAAGAAAATCATACATCCAAGCAGTTAAAAGAATAAAGATAGAGGCCGCTTATACAACCAGATCGAATAAAAATAAAAAGCTCTCGTCCTCACATTACAAGCTCCTAGGATACACGAGGATCTAGAAATTTACAAACGTCTAATATACACAAATTAATCTATTAATTACAATAAAAATAATAAAAAGGAAAATAAATGCTGCAAAAAAGAGGGTTAGCATAGTTTATATCACAAGCACAAGTAGGACTCACAGCAGGACAGAATTGGGATTTTTAGGAACGAAGCATGCATTTAAGGGGTAACCGGGTCGACCCAACCTGTCGGACCGGTTAGACCTGGAAAACGGTTTTGAAATGCCCTGTAGATTTTTGTGCTAGAAAACAATTCTCGAAAACCATTTGGCTCGGTTTCATGTAAATTTTCACATTTTAGCGGGTCTGTTATCTCGGAACTCGGGGTTCCGTTCGTGTGGGTTTTCCTAATTTTCACAAACATCTACAGTCCGAAAACGGTAAACACACCAAAAATAATTTGAATTCGAAAATAGCATCGCGGGACGACGTCCGTACGGACCGTTCCATGATTATGCCTTATTCTAGAAACTACAGTAGTGCGGCTGTAATTGAAGCCGTGCAGCTCTAAATTATAGCCATGTGGCTATGGCTTCTAGAACCCGAAAAAATTGGTTTTCTCTTTTTTTTCTTTTTTGAAAATGTAGTTTTGCTCGTTTTTTATGTTTCCCGGGGATTTTATAGGGTTCGGGGGTCTACTAATATTGGACTACGGATCCGGTTCGGATCGAACAACCCCAAAATTTAGAAAATAAAACCTCGAGAAAAACCGAAAAACCCTAATATCTGTACATTCAGAAATCTAAAAACCAAAATTTTTACAACATACGGATGCATTTGGGCCAAAATTGATCACAACAGAATACATAAAATGGAAAACGGACTACTTTCGGTCGATCGGGCATTTTCGGGTTTTAGCCCCGGAAGAACACAGCCGTGCGGCTCTAAGGTTAGAGCTGCCCGGCTCTGTTCTAAGGGAACATAGCTGCGCGGCTATGTTCTTAGAAAACACAGCCGTGCGGCTCTGTTCGGGTAGCCAACTTTTTGGAAAAACAGAAAACAGAGGAGAAAATTACAAGAAATGCAACAAACACAAGTTTAAGGCCTCTCAAAGTTTACCTTGTTGTTGTTCCAGTGTACTGGATGTTTAGAAATGGATTAGAAAGCAGAAATGTGTCCCGAATACTTGAGCGTCCCGAAATCCAAAAACATAACTTCCGAACCAAACCGAAACAAACCCAAGAATACATCCAAACGAGTAAGTCATGGTCTAGAATTGTTGTAGGATTGTTTAAGTATAAATTTCCAATTTGAAAATCAAGTTTTCTCTATCTTTCTTCCTCCTTCTCTCTCGCTGTTTCTCTGTGTTTCTTTTTTTGTAATTTTTTTTAAAAAAGAAAACCTCCCCCTTCCTTCTGATTTTTTTCTTTTTATACTCTCCTTTATTTTTTTATCATTAAGAACATTAAATGCGCCCCATACCTTCTGATGTTCGTTTTCGGCTGAAAAGATGGAAAACTCCAGCTTCAACCATAGCAACTCCCCTAACCTATTAGAGCCATACAGCTCTGGCATCCAGGGCCGAGCGGCTCTGACCTAAGCCGTACGGCTGTAGTTCAAAAACTACAACCGTGCGATTCTGGACAGAACCGGGATAGGCTACCCTAACGCCTACACTCGCTTCTAAACCCTAAACTTACTTGAGGGACCTTTCTTGGGGTTTTCGGATCACGGACGGTTCGGTTTTCGGAGCGTTCGAGGCATTCCAGGCAACCCTTTGCTCCTTCCCAAATCTGATTGCTAAAAAGGTAATAAATGACTCATCATAGAGGTCGAAAAAACCCGTGCTCAGAGGCTGCCCCTCGCGGGATCTAAGTCGGTTCATGGTCGGACTGTCAAGCCAAAATCGAGTTTGGTCTCGTCACTGGGAGCGCAGTGAGAAAGGAGATGGAAACATACCTGGTGTCCCTGGTGTCCCTTGCTGGGGATGCTGGCCTTGGTTCCGAATTGACTCTCTGTGATTGAGTGTGCTCGTGATGTTGTCTCTTTGTGGTGGAGTGTGCCAGTGATGTCGACTCTCTGTGGTGGAGTGTGCCCTTGATGTCGACTCTCTGTGGTGGAGTGTGCTCATGATGTCGACTCGCTGTGGTGAAGTGTGCCCGTGATGTCGACTCTCTGTGGTGGAGTGTGCCCGTGATGTCGACTCGCTGTGGTGGAGTGTAACCGTGATGTCGACTCTCTGTGGTGAAGTGTGCTCGTGATGTCGACTCGCTGTGGTGGAGTGTGCTCATGATGTCGACTCTCTATGGTGGAGTATGCCTATGATATCGACTCACTGTGGTGGAGTGTGCCTGATAAAAATTTGATTCTTCCCCATATGGTGAAGCACCGAATAAGACTATTTTCTCTGTGTGGTGGAGCGCCGAATAAAAAGTTAATTCTCCATGTGGTGAAGCACCGAATAAGACTAAGTTCTCCGTGTGGTGGAGTGATACTTTTGAAATGGGGTTGAAAGTACGTATTTATTCCCTGATTGATAATTTTGGAAACAAAAATTTTTACCCTTTCGATCAAGAATAAACACGGGTGAGTCGTCTTTGCCCCTAGATATCTATAAAAGATGAGAAATACCTTCCTCGGGATCATGTTGGAATGAGTGGAAATATGAAAAGATCGAGAGATAGAAAAAAAATGACTTACTAGTGAGCCAGAGCCGCGTGGCTGACCTAGAGCCGACCGGCTCTAGCTTGGCATACAAAGAGAGGAAAAGGGCCTCTTCTTTGCCATAACTCATAATTTCTCTTCTCTTTTCCTTTCTTTTCCTCTAAAATTCTTTGCTGGAACTCGTTCTGCCAAAATATTGAGGAAGATGCGGAAAGTTCTTCGCCCCACTACTCCTGCACAACCCGTCCCTCAAACTAGATACGTGTTACCTGAGGGAGAGTTTTCACTTCCTAGTGAATCCACAGTAGATGTGTACGGGCTTTCAGAGTCGGTTGGTTATTGTGGGATCAGGAGGAATGATCCCGTACCCGTGACGCTCAAGCCGTCGACGCATGTTGTCCACCATTTGGTTAGTTTCTCTCACTTTTCCCATTTTTTGAATTTCTGCAATGTAGGCAAAATTAGATGAAATTACATGAAATTGATGTATGTTTAGAGTAGGTTATGCCCCTAGAAACCTTGGTTGATGATTTGAAGTAGATTAGAATCGATTTTAGTGTGAAAAATTGCAAAACCTAAGTTTTGAAAACCAAACCACCGGTTTCTCGAATAGAGCCGGGCACCTCAAAGACAGAGCCAGGCGGCTCTGTTCTTGGTCCGGCGGCTATGATTGAGGAACAGAGTCGTAAGGCTCTGTTTCTCAAGAACACAACCGCGCGGCTGTAGCTACAGCCGGGCGGCTCTGGCTATAGTCTTGCAACTTTGTTCGAGTAGAAAGGGGCTCTTCCTTTGTTTTAATTCTATATAAATTCTTTCATTTGGTTTATTCAAGCAGTGCATTATACAAATAACTCATGAAACTCCCTGTTCACTGTCTTGTAAGACCAGGATCGCAATCGTGGGGGCCGGGTCCGTTTCAGACGCCCTGATCTGGTATAGGAGGCTTCCTAACGCTGTGAGAGAGATTGTTGATTCTACAGGGCTGCACCGGTTTGTATGTTCTATGTGTGAGGTCCCACCCCGGACGAGCAGGGGTCTATTGATGGCGTTGCTGGAATGGTGGATAGACTCCACCCATACTTTCCACTTTCCAATCAGGGAGTATGCCATCACGCTCGAAGACTTCATGGCTATTGCCGGGCTATCATTTGTCGAACATACTATAAAGTTCAACCAGACCCTAAAGCGAGGAGGTTTCCGTCCAGAGCTCATTGCTATGCTGATCAGCTTAACTCCTCTTTGCAAGTAGGTCTAGGGCAGTACGTTGCAGGATTATTGGCAGTACGTTACAAGATTATTAGCTGGCCTTCCTGAGGGTTCGACTTTTTCTTCGATGGATGTGAGGCGTTACACCAGGGCATTTCTGCTATATGCTCTGAGCACCTTGCTCTTCCCCACAGGCTAGAGCGATCTGAATTGGCTCTTCTACCTTCTCTGATCCAGCTGGAGGATGTGGGAAGTTTGAACTGGGGACGAGCCGGGGTTGGCTCAACTATATTACAGCCTCGACATCGCACCCCTGGAAAGCATCGGGAAGTGAAGGGCTCATGGCTCGTCATTTATATGAGTTTTTTTTTGTGCTAACTTCTTCATTGTGTAGGTCTGGGCGTGCGAGTATGCCTTCATCCTTCAGCCAAAGTTGGCCATACCAGCCAACGTTGAGTTCCCAGACTTCCTCTGGCTGAGGCAGTGGTTGGGTTACGGCTAGTCCGAGATGGAAAATGACCCGTGGATCTGCCGCCAGCTCTTGGTAAGTATGAGCTTTGAGTGGTTAAAGTACTCTTCTTCATTATTTGTCCTGATTTGTATAGTCTGATAGCTGTTTTTCAATTTTTTGATTTTTAACACTCTGATTTCAGGTGATCCAAGAGCCATGGGGAAATGCAATGTAGGCCATGGGGAAATGCAATGTGGTCCATGGAGCTGATAGATGCCAGGAGGCTGACACCCTATCGGTTTGTGATGGAGAGCCCCATTGGTCTGGAGTGGTATTTAGGGGAGAAGGTGACTGACTGGCATGTCAGTCCTGTAGAACGCAGGATCCTGCCTGCACCTCCGGTTGGACTGTTCTGGCTGCACTTGTTGTCGGAGGAGGACCATCCGGATCTGTTCAGGTTTGGATATACAGTCATGGGGGACGAGGGAGACTATCCCCAGTTTATCCATAGCAGTTTCTCCTATCGGATCTGCACCACCGGGGGAGGCACCAGCTAGGGTATGTTTTCATTCTCTTTTATTTTCTGTTTGTTTGGAATGTTCTGTCGTTCGTAGATTCCCTCTCTCTCTTTTTTTTCTTTTTTTCTTTTGCAGCCGTCTGGGAGGGGCAAGTGCCCTCGTACATCATCCGACAGGCCTTCCAGTGGCCATGGGTCCCAGACCGCCGGTGGTTGAGGAGATGGGAGTTTAGCAGCATATGCAGATGAGTATGGCATTGAGGCTGAAATGGGGTATACTGAGCCCATTCCCTTGGCAGTGCCCCCGATGGTCCCTGCTGCAGGCTTCATTCCTGGCCGCCCTGAGTACCTGGTGGAGCCATGGGTCATGCTGCTTAATGAGTCTGGGCAATTTTATCAGGCCAATCTATCCCCTCATGAGCAGCCTCCTCCTGCAGCTGTCCCTCCTGACACGACTCACGTGAGTATTCTTGCCTCTGTTTTCTCTCTCTTTTTTTCTTTTTTCTTTTTTTTTTCCATCAGCCTAATTTGTGCATCGTTCTTTGTGCAGATTCTGGTATCGTAGGGGATGGCCCTGTGTTCGGCGGTCTCCGTTTTCAGGTCACTTTCGCTTCGAGACAACGGGGCGATGGCAGTACGTGCCTGCGTTGATATATGTATGCATGTGTGTATGCGTGTTTCAAATGCATGTATGTGTGTGACATGATATCCACGTTGTTTGATTCTAATGCAGGCCGCGGTTAATGCACGTCGGCTCGAGGAGACCCATTGGAGATTAGAGGTAGATCAATTGCAGAAGGCTAATGCAGATCTCAGGTTTATGAATGAGACTCTCCGCACTAAGTTGGATGACTGGGAGTCCGGACGGCGAGTCTTTAGTGGCAATGGCGGGGCCGAGAGCGAGGAGGAGGCCGATGACTAGACTGACGGGGGACAGCCGTAGCCTTTCCCTTTGTAGTTTGGGTTGATACGCCCGCCTGCGGACTTGGATTCTATATTGCAGGACATTTTGCCCGTTTATGGTCCCTTTTCTGCTGTATCTGTATATTTAACTCGAAAAATTGACTACATTGATATTTTGTGAAATTCATTGCCCTTTTCTGTTCTGTTACTTTTCTTGTTGGATTCAGCTTTCCAAATGCATTTTTCTTTCATCTCCACTTGTTTTTATCACTGTCTGCAATAATCTCGGCTTTTTCAAGACTTTGTTTTGCGATTCCGGGCCTGATTTTGACTGAAAACCTATCCGGACATCAGAGCCACACGGTTATAGTAGGGGTGGCAACGGTGCGAGTGCGGGTGAATTTCCCACTTCGCCCCCAATGATTGCGGGGGTGGTTTCAGTGATTCCCCATTTAACATTTCAGGGATTTTTTCACCCCCATCCTCGCCCCGCGCGGGTGCCTACGGGTTTCGGTGAATCCCCGCCCGCCTATATCCAATAAATAAAATAAATTAATATTATTTTAATAACCATTTTAACATTCAATAACCATAATACAAATTCTACCATATGACAAATGTGGTTTAACATTAAATATTCAAAATACAAAATATATCCAATATTACAAATATTTACGTTTCAAGTGAACTTTCTTTGAACAACTTGAAATTGAAGTCCAATCATTTAAGAGCTAGGACTTGGTTTTGTTGTTTTGTTGTGATTCATATTTTCATCATCCTATAAGAAAAAAAGCAAATATTAGATGCATAGAATAATAAATAAAAAAACTAAATATCAAAAGTTAAAAAATACTTGAAGAACATCCATATCTTTGTTCATGTTCCACAACAATGAATCCATAACTGATTTAGAATCTAAAAACACAAGTATTCATTATATTAAAACATTTAATACAAAATTTTGAAGTAAAGTAAATTAATAAGTAACCATTTATAAGTATAATACCTTTTACTTCAACTTCTAACCAACTTTGAGTACACATCAATGCTTCTACCATCTCAGAATTAAGATTGTTACGAGACTTACTTATAACTCTACCACATGTACTAAAAGCTGACTCTGAAGCCATTTGACATGGGAATTGCAAAAATATCCCGAGCAATTAATCGCAGCATAGGGAACTTGAGGGCAATTTTTTCACCAACCAAGTAAATCAAATTCTTCTTTCCTTGGTAACAAATGCTCCTCCAAATAATGATCAAGTTCAACCCCAACATTTTCAATAGATTGTTCGAAAGCAGCAACAAATTGTTCAAAGCTGCACATTTCTCCATCTCTTTGAACTTGGTGAGTTGGCGATAATTCATTATTTTTTGGCGATAATTAGCTTGACCTAATTAGGAATTAATTAACCTTTATATATATATATATATATATATATATATATATATATATATATATATATATATATATATATATATATATATGCGGGTTTTATACGGGGATTTATTCGGGAGTGGGGCGGGTATCCCCACTGGGCGGGGATAGTACTCCCCGCGCCCACACCCGTTTAAGTACTGGGGGTAAAAAAATCCCCACCCCCATCCCCGTGGGGGATAATATCGGTTATTCGTCGCGCCCGTCGGTTCAGATCCCCACGATTTTCGGGTAATCCCCGCCCCATTGCCACCCCTAGGTTATAGGTTGAAGATTCCATATAAAAGTGCAGAGTGAGTGCTGTTGACGGATTACAGCCGCACGGCCCTGATTACAGCCACCCTACAATACCATAGCTGCCCGACCATACCATAGCCGCTTGACCATAGCCATAGCCGCCCGATAATATATACAGCCAACCGACCATAGCCGCTCGATCATATATACAGTCGCCCGGCTTTGGTTTGAATTTCTGCAACCTCTTCTTCATTTTGCCCTATTTTCGATGGATCATCTCCGTGATCGACTGAGGAGTTACTGGAGGGCCTCCCGCTTTTCTAATTGGGCCTTGTTGGCCTCTTTTGGTCTATGATACATGCGGTTCTATATGGGCCTGTCTCCAAACCTGACTTTTCTGACAACTGCAGTCGGTTTTTGGGATCTGATGGATCATGTCTTCTGATTTTCTAGACAAGAGCTGTGTCCTATGGTTGAAGAGTTCAGTGCCATTCTTGGCATCTCCTGCTCGCACGGAGTCAGGTTAGCTGTCCCCGAACCCGATTCCTACAATTTGCAGACACTTTAGAGGCTAACTGCATTGGACACGGTAGCCTTGGACCACTTGCTCCTTGAAGAGTCTAGCCGTAGGAATCTCAATCTGTTTGCTGTTATGGACATGTGCTTAGCTCTAAACACCTCTGCCCCTGGTTGGGCCTTTCTGATGGGCCTATTGTTGATATCTCTTTTTTTGTGTGAGTCTAGAGATTGGGCTTGCAGTCTCTAATTAATTCCAATGGTGGCTCAGATGGCCAGCGGCGTTTCACCCATGGGAGTCACTTTGGCTGAGACTCTGATTTATCTAGATTTTGTCTAGTACGGTTGCCCAATTGAGACCAACGGATGCTCTTTACTTCTTCAGGTTTGCTCCTATCTGATACTTGACATCTGATTGATTCTGCATTCTTTTGATTACCCAGCTTTTGTACAGATTTGGTTACTGGAGAAACTGAGTCTCCTGAGTATTCCTCTGCCTCATCCAAGATACGTACCGAGACATTATAGGGCCCGACATATCGAAATGATAGATTTTTCCACTCAGACTACAGAAGAGTGGTTACTTGGCTAAGCAGGAGGACTGATGCAGCCATCCGCTGGACTTGCCCCTGGTGGAAATTTCAAACTTAACTATCGAGACCTGGGCAGGAGGCGTGTAGCTTCTCGGACTAACCAAGGTGACATTCTACTCCCCCGCACAATTATACAGACAGTACGGGCAAGTACAAGGGGTGCCCCATTCCCTACGCGCAACTAAATGTGGAGAATTCATGTAGCGGTGACCTAGATACATACAACAACAATGGATGAATTCCATTCGTTTGGAGACCTTGAGTTACAACAACATGGCTTCGATGGAGACGGATGGCAGTTATAGGGCTTGGTTAGCTGACTTAGCGACACGCCCTACGAGACTCGAGCGTGAGATACTGACTCTGAGGTACCTCGGCCAGTACGATTGACAGATCATGGAGTGCTACTGCTGGTTGGTTTTTATTTACTCTACCGTTTTATTGTGTGCCCCTATTTTTGCATAGACTGCCCTCATGGGTTTTCAATCTTTCGGGTTTTCGGCTCAGTAGACTTTTATTTGTATCCTAAATTTTGCCTAGACCGCCTTTCGGTTTTCAGCCTATCGGATTTTTTTTAAAGATGAGATGTATGTAAATATGGAATGTGCACAATCATATGTATGCATATAATAAGAATCTAATTTCGAGCAAACTTCAGACATTTAACCGAACAGAAAAGGCATCCATTCATTCATTCATTGATAATGTTTTAGTACAATGTGTATAAAAAATGAAATGAAGCTAAGGACAAAGCTAAAAATGGTATCCGTCTTGACAGAACCCACGACTACCATTAGCTGGTCTTTTATAGATTTTCAGGCCAAATGGTGCTCAGCTCTCTGTCCTGACTTTTGCGTGGACCGCCTTTTCGGTTTTCGATCCGTCGAACTTCTTTTTTTTTCACACATAATACCGCCTGAGCTTGTCTTGATTGACGGGGTTGACGAACTCATTTCCGTCCATATCCATGATCTTTACAGTGCCTTTCGAAAGTTCTTTCTTTACTACATACGGACCTTCCCAGTTGGGCCTGAATTTTCCCCTTACATCTGTGTTGACCTGTTTCATTTGTTTTAG
Organism: Euphorbia tirucalli; assembly: GCA_039660915.1. Taxonomy (NCBI): domain Eukaryota; kingdom Viridiplantae; phylum Streptophyta; class Magnoliopsida; order Malpighiales; family Euphorbiaceae; genus Euphorbia; species Euphorbia tirucalli. The sequence goes on along the minus strand of CM077634.1, from coordinate 18,019,131 downwards.
AACCAAATCCTCGGCCTTGAGTGGGTGTTTTTGATGGCGGACTTTGCTATTGTAAGCCCTAGCCATCCTCTGTTGACACATATATAAGTGATCCAGTGCCCGGAGACGCTTCTCATCAATCAATGCCAACTGTTCATATCTTGATCTAACCCATTTTGATTCTAGCAACTGTGCTTCCATAACCACTCTCAATGACCTAATCTTGGTTTCCACCGGTAAGACAGCTTCCATTCCGTAGACTAGGGAGTATGGCGTTTCTCTGGTGGGGGTTCTGATACTGGTTCTGTATTCCCACAAGGCAAATGGCAACATATCAGCCCAATCCCTATAGGTGACCACCATTTTTGACAGAATCTTCTTGATAGACTTGTTGGCTGTTTCTATTGCTTTATTGGATTGTGGGCAGTATGGAGATCACTTGTGATGTTCAACCTCTTTATCCTGAAGTAACTGTACCGTGGCCTTTTGAAACTGTATACCATTATCTGTCACAAATGGTGCAGAATCCCATACCTTGTGAAGATACTCTTCTCAATGAACTTGGCCATTTTCCTCCCTGTAACATGCATAAATGACTCCGCTTCCACCCACTTCAAAAAATAGTCAACATCCACAACTATGAATCAGTGTCCGTTTGAGGCAGGCGGCCTTATCTCTCCGATGAGGTCTATCTCCCAAGCAGCGAATGGCCACGGAGTTGATGATATCTGAAGTTCAAGTGGTGGGAGATGATTAAGGTCTCAGTACACTTGACACTCGTGACATCTTTTCACCTCTTCGATACAATCTGCTTGCAGTGTAAGCCAGAAGTAGACTTGTCTTAACACTTTCTTGGCCAGGGCTAACCCATTCATATGTGGCCCACAAGTTCCCGTGTGGATTTGCCTTATGACTTCCTTGGCTTCTTTTTCTGTTAAGCACTTCAGGAGTAGGCCGTTAGCGGTCCTCTTGAAGATCTGACCTTCGAATAATCTAAAATGCACTGCTAATCTCCTGAGAGAGACCTTATCTGACTCGTTGGCATCTTCAGGGTACTACCCATTCTGAATAAACTATAGAATATTGTGATACTAAGGACGTTCCTCTGCCATTGTTATAACACTGACAGACCAGTAGCAAGGATCCTGTGCGATCTCCACTATCACTAGCTACATAGGGTGTCTCTGAGGTTCCTCCCACATTGATGAGAGTGTGGCTAAAGAGTCCGCCATCTGATTCTCCTCCCTCGGAACGTGTCTAAACTCACATAGTCCAAATACTTTCACCTTTTCCCAAACCAAATGGAGATATGGTCAGAATGACCCTTCTTTCATCTTTTATTGTCCAGTGATTTGATGAATTACTAGTGCTGAGTCTCCAATCACTAACACCTCGTGTGCCCCTAGCGTGACCAAGGCATCAATTCCAAAGAGGCAAGCTTCGTATTCCGCCCCGTTTTTAGTCATCGGAAATTCAAGGCGCTTAGCCAAGGGGGTGATTTCTCCAGCAAGCGTGCCAATGATTACTCGAAGTCCTGCCCCGTGCTTGTTCATAGCCCCGTCGAAGTACATTACCCATCTGCTTGGTTCTGTCTCTATTACAGCTAGTTGTTCGTCAGGGAACTCTAAATTCTCGACACAATCTGACTCCAAAGGTTGGTTGGCCAGAAATTCTGCTACAGCCCTCCTCTTGATCATTTTCTTAGTCACGTATTCAATGTTGAATTCCAATAGCAGAAGTAGCCACCTTGATAATTTCTCGGCCAATGCAGGGGTCTGGCATAAATATTTCATCGGATCTATTTTTGCCACTGCCTGAATTTTGTAGGATTGGAAGTAATGCCTGAGTTTTTTAGTCAGCCAAACCAGTCAAGCAGCTTCTTGCTTAGGTAGTAGATTGCATGCTCTCGCCCATCTTCCTGTTCTTGCACTAACATTGCCCCTACTGAAGCATCTTCGATGGCCAGATACAGGACCAAAGGTTTATTTGGCATTGGAGGCTTTAAAACTGGTGGATTTACCAAATAAGCCTTGATTCTGTCAAAAGCCAGCTGGCACTGATCATTCCATTCCACGGGTTGATTCTTTTTTAAGAGCTTAAAGATGAGTTCACAGACAGTTGTTAATTTTGAAATGAACCGGCTGATGTACTGCAGCGATCCCAGAAACGATCTTACCTCCTTTTTTGTCTTCGGTGCAGGTATATCAATGATGGCTCTGATTTTGTCCAGGTCCATTTTGATCCCCTTTTGACTTACCACGTGGCCGAGCAGCTTCCCTGAGGTTACTCCGAACACACACTTCTTAGGATTAAGTCGGAGGTTGTACTTTTCGACTCTAGTCAAGAATCTGTCAAAAATAGCAGGATGCTCCTCTCGGGTCATTGATTTGACTTACATGTCATTTACATAAACCTTGACTTCTTTGTGAATCATGTCGTGCAGCAATGTTGTGACAGCCCTTTGGTAAGTGGCTCCAGCATTCTTCAGTCTGAACAGCATAACTCTATAACAGTAGACCCCCCATTCCGTGATGGAGGCTGTCTTCACCTTGTCAACTATGTCCATGAGGATCTGGTTATACCCCGAGAAGCCGTCCATGAATGAATACATTGTGGCCCTGGCGGTGTGAGCTGATGACGCGTTTTCAACGGGATGCGAGACTCCTTTTCCGAAGGTTCGCCTCGATCTCGGGCGGTCCCCTCCCTCGCGTGGGGTTTTTATAAATGAAAAACGGGTTTTTGGAAAATAAATAGAATTAATTCTTAAAAGAAACCGAGACCTAAGTCTCGATGAATATTATAGAGTCGCCACCCGGCTCAGCTCAACCGGGAAATTCTTAAGGCAGCTGAACCGGACGAACGGTCGCTACACTATCCAGAGATTCAGGTCCGAACAAGTCCCTTATTTCGTGTCTAATTAAATTAAATATTGCCAATGCTCTCGAAATGGTATTTTAAATTCTAAAGTCAATTTTATTGAATATAAAAGGCATACAACGCGCATACAAATGCATAATACAAAAATGAAGGAAAGAAATAAATATTAATCGGCTTACAACCAAATCGAATAGAAAAATAAAAACTCTCGCCTCACTTATACAATCGCCTAGAATACACAAGAATCTAAAAATAATTACAACCGCCTAAATACACGATTAATTCTATTAAAATACAAATAAAAATAAAAGTGTACATAAATAAAAGCTGCAAGACAAAGGTTAGCACAATTTGTACTGCACGCCACAAGTTGGACTCAAATAGACAGAATTGGGAAATCAGGAATTGCGGGCATGCATATAGGGGATAACCGGGTTGGCTCGGCTAGCCGGCCCGTTTAGACCTGGAAAACGTTTTGAAATGTCCCTGTATTTTTGGTTTTGTGGGAAAATCATTTTTGAAAACAACTTTACTGGTTTACATGCACTTTTACATTTAAGGTGGATCGGTTTTCGGGAGAACTGGGTTTCCATCGTTGAATTGTTCTAAATGCAATTTTTCTGAAAATTAAATCTAAGGTAATGAATGCAAGCAACAAAATTTTTGATGATTTTTTAAGGTTTTCTGAATTTTTATGGATTTTTATAAATTTTAGGGGATAAAAGCTGAAATTCTGATTCTGTAACGAGAGTTACAGTCGTGCGACTGTAAACGGCCTAGAATCAAGATTTCGCCAAAATTTATTTTGAATCAAAATGGAAGAGAAACAATCTGGTGATTAAGAACACTCGCACGACTGTTCATCAAATCCAAGAATAGTAGTGCGACTATTATTAATTTCTAGAAACAGAAGCGTGAAAACACAGCAGAAATGCACAAAAATTCACTTCAAACACCCAGAAAGCAAGAAAAGGTGAAAGGTAAAGGAGTGTCTACCTTTTTAGAAGCTTATCCAAGTCGATTTGACCCCTGGCGTCGCTCCAATCCACACGAATTCACACTTTTTCCTTTGAAATTGGGGTTGAGAACTTTATGTCCAAAAATCCAAAATGCTGGGGATTCTGATGATTTAGGTCCGAGATTTTAATTTGATTGTGAAGTTAATTGATTAACCTAAGAATTTCTAACAAATTTTAGCTTTGATCCTAAAGAATCCGAAAGAAATAGAAGAGAAAAAGAGGATTTTTAAGCAAAGCTTCCTTCCCCTTTTTCTTGTCTCTTTCCTTCTCTCCTCTCTCTAAATTTTCCACCAAAAATCAAGTTGTCCTTCTCTCCCTTCCTTTCCTTCTTTATATCTCTGCTTTTTCGGCTTACTTGCTGCAAGAACGGAGCAATTAATGCTCCTTCATCTCTCCTCCATTTTCTACTGCAGAGGTATGGGCTCCTGCAACTTTTCTGATATTACAGTCGTACGACTGTAAGGACAGTTGTACGACCATAAAATTCTTTTTTTTTTTTATAGAAAATTCCGGTTCTTATAGGTAGTACTGTCGATCAAAACATCAATATGTGGCAGCGGGAAGTCGTTTTTAGGTGATGCTTTATTCAGGTCTCTGTAATCCACACAAACTCCGACTCTACCATCCTTTTTCGCAACCGGCACTACATTGGCCAGCCATTCTGGGTACTCCACAACTTCCAGGAACTTTTCTTTTATCTGTTTGGCCACTTCTTCTTTGACTTTTTCTGCCCACTCTGGTCGGAGTCGTCTGAGTTTCTGCTTAATAGGCTTCATTTTCGGATCGGTTGGAACCCTATGTTCTGTAATTCCCCTGTTAACCCCGGCCATGTCATCAAATGAGCAGGCAAAGGATTTTACGTGTTTGAGGAGCACTTTCACAATTTCTTTTCTCTCGTTAGGTGTGAGGTCTTTAGAGACGAATACCATTTTTGGGTCATTATCTATCCCTAGATTCATTTCATGTAATGATGTATCATGTATGCTAAAGACATTGAATGAATGTTTGTATGTATGCACAGTTCCATCAGGAAAAACATCACACAAGTAAGCGAAATCAGATTTCATTTCATTGAAAACCTTGTAGGCAGAGTTGTTTACATCAATAAGATAAGAAATAGATACATTAAAATGATTATCATCCTCCACAGGCGGAGGGTCTTTATTTGTTGCAGCATCTTCGATCTCCTCGAACAAGTCTTCCATGTCACCCTCAAGGGCCTGTTCTTGGTCAGCAGACAGTTCTTCCTCAGCCATCTTCGCTTTCCCTATCATCATCAGCTTAGAAAATTCCTTCACAGTTTGGTTCATCAACTCCTCCTGAGTTTTTGGTATAGGTGCTTGCTTCAGTTCAGAACCTGTGTTGAGTTTCATCAGCACGACTAGTGCTTTGGTGATGGCTGTGATGGCCTCTTTAGTTTCCCTACTATCAGGGCCTACTTTCTCAGCAGATTCCCCCTTATTCCCGGACTCAATTTTGACTTGGCTGACTGCTGTTCCTTGCTTTTTCAAAACTTTCCCCTTTCATCCTTAGTCTAAATACGGAGCATGTTGACAACTGGTTTAACCCCGTACTTCTCGAAATCCACAACATCAGAAAAAATTTCAAATCTCGGGAGCTGACCCCCCTCGACTTCTACCGGCTCCAGAACCCCATCGTACACTTTCTCGGTTGCATGCACAAATGTGTCAACTAGATTCATAGATCTCCTACTCAGCCCATCTCCCTTCTCACGGTAGCCAAGTCCGTGCTGACGGTACTTCCCTGCTTCAATGTCGAATTTAGGGACACCTTATTGTCTTGCTCCCAAGCCCTTGACAGGCTTAAATTTCTGCTTGGCAAAGTATTTATGTATCCACTCCAGAAACTTTGGTTCATTACCACTTTCCTCTATCACAACAGCCACCTAAAAACCTATCATTGGCTGCTCCACAACACTTAAAGCAGCCACTACCGATGGCTCGTCTGCCTCTATAGTCACCACCTTTCCACCTATCAGGAACTTCACCTTTTAATGCAGAGTTGAAGGTACACCTCCCAGGGCATGGAACCATGGCCTCCCCAAGAGCAGGGAAAATGTAATTGGGATGTCGATGACTTTAAACAACATAATGGATTTGACCTCCCCCATACTAACTTCGGCTTCGAAGATGCTAATTACTGATCTGTTGCTGTCGTCATACGCCCTGATTATTGTGCCAGAATTACAGAGGGCTTCTGTTTCAATGCCCAGGTAGGGTAAAACATTGAGGGGGCAAATGTTGAGGGCTGAGCCATCGTCAACCATTACACAGGGCATAACCTTATCCATAATCTCCACTTTCAGATACAGAGCCCTATTGTGATTCACCCCCTCTGGTGGCAGGTCTGATATCCCGAAACTGATTTCCTGGGCCCTGTTGGCCTTCAGATCAACCACTCTTATCGTTGCACATACCTCATTTGGAGACATCAGGGGGGTCGCCTCCATTTCCATCAATTGCTTTACTACCACCTCACGGTGTCTTTTGGACTCCATGAGAAGGTGCCAGATGCTAGCCCGGGCAGGCGTTCTTTTTAGTTGCTCAACTACTATATCCTCTTCCTTACCCTTCGATCCTTGGGTTACAGTGTCTGATTCTGCAGCAGGATAGTTCCTCCTAGGCGGTGCCTGAGGAGCTATATTGACAGGTTGGTAAACCCTGCCGCTCCGGGTAATATGCATGACTGGGCCATCTTTTATTACCACTATCCCTTGTCTCGTCTCCACCGGGTACACCAACTTCGGTTCCTCAAATCCAAAATCTTCATCGTCATCCCCCAAATCAATGTCATTCAGATTAATAGGACTCTTTCCCCTCTGTACTACTGATATCCGTTTTTCAACCTCTCCTAGTTCTTTTTCGGCTTCAGCTACAACTGCCCGCACACTTGGGTTGGCTTTGATTATCTGGGTGAATACACTATTGGCCGGCATCCCAGATTGAACCATATTGACCTGGCCCCCAAAATTAGGCAGGGGGTTTCTCTGAACATTGGGTTTCAAAGTCGGCTCTATAATCTTCCCCTTAGTAACAAGCCACTGGATAGCCCTTATCAGACCTGTCCATTCGTTGGTGCAGTGGCCTGTCGTCACATGGTAGGCACAGTAATTGTCTTTATCTACTTTAGTAGGGGGAACATAGGGCTTTAGGCTTTGCAACAGACTAGCCTTTCTGCACTTAGCGAAGATACAGCCCCAGGAGTCGACCCATGGACTGGTGAGTCTTTGAGGTGTTCTTGTCTGCCCTCTTTGGGCCACAATTGCCACGTCGGCCTCCTTTGCCTAGTCCACCATTTCTATCTGGGCTGGCTTTGAACTAGACCCCATTGGAGAAGACGTAGAACTACTAGCTTTGTACCACTGGGTATATCCCCAGCTGCCCCGGTAGGTACTCGAATCCTGCTTACTCAGCTGTTCTTCTTCAGCATACCTCTCAACCCGCTTCACAAAATCTACCACATCGTTGAAGGAGTGGAACCTCTTCAGTTTCATCTTTTCCTTGTACAGCGGCAAGCTACCATCAACAAGCTTTACAACCAGAGACTCCAGTTTAGGAGCCCCGTCCACCAGCACTTGCACGTCCATCCACCTCTTATAATAAGCAGAAAGGGATTTATTAGGCCTCTGTTGTATTCTTTCCAGATCCCCCAATGTTGTTTCCACTTGAGTGTTGTAGGCATATTGTTTTACAAATGCCTCAGATAGATCCTCCCAGATGGTTCGAGTATGGATTGGCATCTTCAAATACCATTTGGCGGCTGCACCCCGCAAGGTCGTCGGGAATAAATGCAGCAAATGAACTTTTCCAATGCCCAGGCTGGACATAAATCTCACATAGCTATCCAAATGTGTCTCCGGTGGACCCTCCCCAGTGTATGGAGGCAAATAGGGCATCTGAAATCCAACTGGGAGTGGCTCTCCCCTTTCTGCTAGCAAAGTGGCTGCGTCTGCACACTTAACCGGATGGTAGTGCATCATTTCCTTCAGCTTTGGCAACAGTGCCTCAAAATAAGAGAATTTCTCCTTAAGGCGCCTTTCAGCGGCTATCTCAATCGAGGCCTCCCTAGCCCTTTCAAAGGCCTCATCTTCCTCAGAATGATGATCAATTTCCCAGGGTGGAATGATCACCCTACTGCTGCCAGGGATGTTCCTTCCTGAATTAGGGCCCCTCTGAATGACATTCCCTTGGTTTTTGATTGGGGCTTCGGCCTACTGACCAGTTTGGCCCACAGCGGCAGTTACTGCAGTCTGTACTTGCTCCCTGATGGTAGCTTTGAACTGATCAGAATTTAGAAAAGCAGTCATGAATGCATTCATGTCAAAGGGCGGATATCCACCATTCCCACCTTGAGCCATTTCTATTCTGTTTGCTTCTTCCAACACAAACTGACTATCAACTGGCAAGGAAGGCAACTGGCCCTTAGACTCTTGCTCTGAATCTGAATCTAAACTGACCTTAACCTCTTCCAATGTGACTGATTCTGTCTGAGCTGATTGAACTGAGCGACTAGACCCTGATCTGACTCATATTAGTTGCTTCGAAGTTTGACTCCAAACTGCACATTCAGCATAGGGTTAGCATCACGGATGAATGTCATGACCCCAGACACAACTTATTAAGTGGTATGTATGGTATGATTGTGGGATGATCGTGATCAAATGATGTTTCATGAATGGAAATAATAATGAATATGGCTTCCTTTGTTTTTATTTCGGACGTTCCAAGAATGCCCAAAACTATGCAAAAGATAATGTAAGAATCGTCACGTGCGGACTGTCACACGGATAGAGGTTCGGCGCCTTTGGGGCGCCTAATGGATGCTGTGAAATGGTCAAGTGCATGTCAACACATGGATAAAGTTTCGACGCTTTATAGGTCAAAATGAGCATGACATGGTCACATGGAAACCGTTCCATGGACAGAGTTCTGATGCTTTTGGGGCATCTAATATAGGATGATGTTGCAAACAAGTCACGTGTGAGTAAGGACACAGACAGAGGTTCGGTGGTCGTGGAACACCTTGCGTGATTTAGTAATGTTATAGAGTATTCCTATATGTGTAAGAATTTGGCACCCGTGGAGTGCCTCAAATGAGTTATTAATGTCATGGAACAAATTCGATGTGGATTGCGACACACAAGCAAGGCTTCAGTATCACCGTGACACCAGCAATGAATGAACATGAAATGGAGATGATATAATGTTATGTTGTCATGTGACTTGCCACACAACCAGACCTAAAATCTTTGTGATTTTCTAGTGAATGATATGACGTAGTGAAATGGCCGAGTGCAAACCGGTGCACAGGTGGACTACGGGTAGTTTTGGGTACCCGATATGGTATGAAATGAAATTATCATGGTAGGCATTCTCAGAATGTCCTTTATTAGATGGAATGGAATGAAATGGCATGAATGTGTATGTCACACAAAATGCAAATGGCTGCAGAAAAATGTGGTTAGAATGGGTGACACACGGGATGATGTCGTGTATGCCTTATGGAAATGTTGGCACACAAGATGTACATATATGTCACGCTAGTAAAATGTCATGGCTGCACGAAGACATGGTTAGCATAAATGCCATACATATGCATATGCGTTAAAAATGGCTGCACAAAAATGTGGTTAAAAATGACACACGGATAATTATGCGTGTTGGATGCTTCGTGAAAAGGTAAAAAGAAAACCACCATGGAACAAATGTTAGCACATGCAAAAATATGCTCTCCCTTCTAACCTTATTTCTCCTTTCGATTGGTCTCGCATTCTTCCTAGGTGTTAGGTCTCTTTGGCATCAACGGGGGATACCAAAGGCGCACACTCCATTGTTCAATTTTAGATTCATGTTTTGGTAATCTTAGGGGAAGTTACTAAGCCATTACATGTGGGCCAAAGTCAAACCAAGGGTCGTACAAGCTCCCATGGCAAATATACACTCCTCATCGTAGAACACGATGTAAGGTCATGCGAGGCTATGAGTTGTTTACCCCGTTGCGTGCCTCTAATCTTGGCGAAAGAGGTAGGCCACCTTTTGGGGTAAACGGGGCTGATCAGTGTATTTGGGGGGTTAAGAAGAAGAAAATGTCATGATATGCAAGGTATGAATAAATATGGCATTTATAAATTAGTAAGTGACTACAAGCGAGGTTATATTTCAATAGTTGCCTAAGTTCCTTAAGCTTTTATGAAAAAACTTCTTAAGAAACTTTTCATCCCCAGTGGAGTCGCCATTGTGAGTGGACGACCTGGAAACAGGCGGGACTCGGCAAAGCGAACCGGGGATTTTCGAAAACGGGTTTCGTGATTTTTTGAAAACGGATTTTGTTCAGCTTGCTTTAGGGAAAATCATTCGTTTGTTTTAGAAATTCATTTTGTAGAAAACGTTTTCCCGTTTTATTACTTAAAGACCTCGAAACCTAAATTTCAAGATCAGTGATAGAGTCGCCACCCGGATCAATTTCGGTACAGCTCTCTACCGAGCACAGACTGCCATACCTAATCCAGAGATTTAGGGTTCGGGCAACTTACCTTCTTAACCTCGAGCTTGTATTCATTTTATAATTTATATTACACTATTTATTCAATTTATTATCTTTCTTTACCTGATTTGTTTAATTATTAGCCGATGCTCAAGCAAATGACAGAAATAAAGTGTGGAAAAGATAATCATACATCCAAGCTATTAAAAGAATAGAGATAGAGGCTGCTTATACAACCAAATTGAATAAAACTAAAAAGCTCTCGTCCTCACATTACAAGCGCCTAGGATACACGAGGATCTAGAAATTTACAAACGCCTAATATACATGACTTAATCTATTAATTACAGTAAAAATAATAAAAAGGAAAATAAATGCTGCAAAAAAGAGGGTTAGCATAGTTTATATCACAAGCACAAGTAGGACTCACAGCAGGACAAAATTGGGATTTTTAGGAATGGGGGCATGCATTTTGGGGTAACCGGGTCGACCCGACCGGTCGGACCGATTAGATGTGGAAAATGGTTTTGAAACGCCCTGTAGATTTTTGTACTAGAAAACAATTTTTGAAAATCATTTGGCTCGGTTTCATGCAAATTTTCACATTTTAGCGGGTCTGTTATCCCGGAACTCGGGGTTCCGTTCGTGTGGGTTTCCTAATTTTCACAAACATCTAGAGTCAAAAAGCTGTAAACACACAAAAAATAATTTGAATTCGAAAACAGCATCGCGTGACGACGTCCATATGAGCCGTTTCGCAATTCTGCCTTATTCTGGAAACTACAACCGTGCGACTGTAATTAGGGCCGTGCGGCTCTAAATTACAGCCGTGCAGCTATGGCTTCCAAAAACATCGATGTTTCGCGGGGATTTTATAGGGTTCGGGGGTTCGCTAATGTTGAACTACGGATCCGGTTCGGATCGAGCAACCCCGAAATTCAGAAAATAAAACCCCGAGAAAAACCAAAAAACTCTAATATCTGTTTGTACAGAAATCCGAAAACCAAAATTTTTACAACATACGGATGCATTTGGGCCGATATTGATCATAACAGAATGCATAAAATGGAAAATGGACTACTTTCAGCCGATCGGACATTTTCGGGTTTTAGCCCAGGAAGAACACAGCCGTGCGGCTCTCAGGTTAGAGCCGCCCGGCTCTGTTCCAAAGGAACATAGCCACGCGGCTGTGTTCTTAGAAAACATAGCCATATGGCTCTGTTCCGGTAGCCAACTTTCTGGAAAAACAGAAAACAGAGGAAAAAATCACAGGAAATGCAACAAGCACAAGTTTAAGGCCTCTCAGAGTTTACCTTATTGTTGTTCCAGTGTAATGGATGTTCAGAAATGAATTAGAAAGCAGAAATGTGCCTCGGATCCTTGAGCATCCCGAAATCCTGAAAATAACTTCCGAACCAAACCGAAACGAACCCAAGAATACATCCAGACAAGTAAGTCACGGTCTAGAATTGTTGTAGGATTGTTTAAGTATAAATTTCCAATTTGAAAATCAAGTTCTCTTTATCTTTCTTCCTCCTTCTCTCTCGCTGTTTCTCTATGTTTCTTTTTCTCTAAGTTTTTTTTTAAGAAAGAAAACCTCCCCCTTCCCTCTGATTTTTTTCTTTTTATACTCTCCTTAATTTTTTATCATTAAGAACATTAAATGCGCCCCATATCTTCTGATGTTCGTTTTCGGCTGAAAAGATGGAAAACTCCCGCTTCAGCAAGTTGCTCTACCCCTAACCCACCAGAGCCGTGCAGGTCTAAGTGCTAGACCTGTGCGGCTCTGAAACTTAGGGCCGGGTGGCTCTGGTAAGTTAGGGTTGGGCAGCTCTGACTTAAGCCGTACTGCTGTAGTGAACTACAGTCGTGCGGTTCTGGACAGAACCGAGACAAGCTACCCTAATGCCTACACTCGCCTCTAAACCCTAAACTCACTCGAGGGACCTTTCTCGGGGTTTTTGGATCATGGACGGTTCGGTTTTTGGAGCGTTCGAGGCATTCCAGGCAACCCTCTGCTCCTTCCCAAATCTGATTGCTAAAAAGGTAATAATTGACTCTCATCACGGAGGTCGGAAAAACTCGTGCTCATACCATCCCTGCAATAGATCGAATATAAATCATTGCTGATACGTGATGGATCTCTACCCTCACACACACGGAAGCTTGCGGATTGAGCACATATGTTAGCACTAGAACAATGAGCTCTACTTTCTCCAAAAACACTCAGCCAAAATTCCTTAGCCAATAATTAATGAATAATGGCTGAAAATCTTTTTTTACAAAACAAAATAGTCTTAATTAGTGTCCTTCTGGCCAAAATAACTATTGCATAAATGGGAAATAAAGCGAGACTAATTAGTTAGTTTTTATTAGGGATGTAAATGGGAAGGGGCGGGGTGGGGATTGACAATTTCATTCCCATTTCTCGGCTAGGCGGGGAACCTTGTCCCCTTCCCCCTTAGTAAACAGGGACAAACTTAATCTCCATCCCCAATCCTTTCGGGGATTAGGTTCCTCCCGGAGATTCCTGTCCCCGTTAAAACAATTTTTAAAAAAAAAATTAAGTAAAATTCAATTTTATAAAAAAATAGTAAAAAAAAGTACATTAAACAAAACGTAAAACCCTTTCAAGTTACTACATCTCAATTCTCAAATAAAAATAAGGAGGTAAATGAAATCCCTAGTTTTATTTTTTTATTATAAAATTTAATTATTTTCATATACATAAATAATAAAATGAATAATTAAATGAGAAATTTAACGAGGATCCCCGTGGGGACTAAATAGAGACAGGGACGGGGCCCGTGGAACGGGGAGTGGTAATCCTATCTCTTTCCCCGTTTAGCATTCGAGGACAAATTTATTCCCTTCCCTGCCACGAGGAGATTCTAAACCGAGAATCCTCATCCCCGTTTGGGTGGGCTCCCGACAGGGACCGGCCCTCGCGTCCTTGTTGACAACCTTGGTTTTTATATTAGAATAGATTTAGGTTTTATTTTACCCGAATAAGATGAAAACATTAATCTATTGGAGCGATAAACCTTGTAGTAAACTCATACATCCCATGCCAATGCTATCAATGTCCTGCAAGAGGCATGACGATGTCACCCTATTTAGCTGTGAGGACATTCTTTGATTCCATAAAGACTGAAAAACATAAGCAACTAATCACCTAGTGATTACCTTACTTGTATATAGCCATGCTCTTCTTAATCTCACTCATCAAGTGGCCGGTGATATCTACTCTCAATTAAGAAAGAGGTAAGTTTCGTCACATCACTCACATCCCTGTCATGATCACTAGCATACCCAACTGTACCCATACTTGGCACTTTGTTAAAGGCCTGTTAGGTATACGTCAAAGTATGTGAGCTAGCACCTAGGTCTGTAGGGATATAAGATTGAAGAATACGATATTAGTACTACGAGAGAACAACCTATGACATAGGAATCATGTGGTGTTCTCATGGCGAATCAATCCAGTACCATGTAACCTAACATGTACCCATATTCTTGATTGACAGTCCATGTCAAATGGTCGGTAAGACACCATAATACAATTAAAACACATGCTAGTTTTTGGTTAAAATCATTCCTATGACTTTAACAGACTAGGGATAGCTATCAAGTCCATACCTATGTTTCTAATTACTCCAAGTTTAATCATATTGTTTAGCATTAGAGTATTATTTATTTAGTTCGGTGTTGTTAATTGAAAAAGAAAGATAACATTATGTGTTTTAGTGAAAATTAATTTTTAGGGGGGGGGGGGATTAAATGAGGAAAATATTAAGAGGACCAAAAGTAACAATATTTCACTATAAATAGATGAATTACACCTGAGATTTTCGTGCAAACCCATTTTTCTTCTTCATTTTCTCTTCTTTGTTCTTTTACTTCCAAAAACTTCCCAGTTTTACTAAAATTCGATTTGCCTGAGTTTACACTGTGGGATCACCACCAAATTTTAACTACAACTTCTAGACTCTCTATTCTTCAATCTGAATGGTGGAGATAGGATGAAGAGACCTAGAGAGTAATTTGGTACCTAGGCACATTTAGAGGAATTACTTGATTCTTGGTAGTTCTTTTCATTTTCTTGCTCAAGTAAGTAATTATCAACTACCTTTGTGATTTTGAGTACAAGTATATAGATATATAAAGGTATGATACCTTGTGATTTTTCCAGAATTTGATACTTAGGGTTCTTTTAGTGAAATTGTTAGATTTGGGCTTTTTTTTTAACTGAGTTCTTAAAAGATGAATTGAAGTTATTTTTGTAGTGATTAAGTATATTCATGTATATTTTTACATATAAATTGCAGAATTTATTTGGTATATATATATAAGAAATGTTTTTGCATCAATGAGAAGTTTAAATTTGTCTTTGCATATGTATTCGAAAAGGGTTGTTGAAACCAATATGTAATTTTGAGAAGTTTGAGAAAATGATGAGGTTGGTTTATATGGAGTGATTTTGTATAAATTCTGTTTTAGTAATGGGAAATGAAATGTTTTTATATCCATGTAGAGTGATTTGGATTGGTAGATTTATTTAAAGACCATATTTAGTGAGAGATATGGTCTGTGTACACAGCTAAAAGACCTATCGAGTATGACAAAGAAGTGTTCGGTAAGACAATATGGGATTAGGCAAAATTTAAGAGATATCTCAATTATATTGTGACTTTTGAATGTGATACAAAAGGGGAAGAACTTTAGGATGGATATAACTTTTTTTTTGTGGAATGAATAAGGTTTTGGATATTTATATATAATGTTTTAGAAATCCTATGTCATGAATATGATGTTAGTGTACTTGATTTTAGTTGGTGTTGATAAGACATTGTACAAGATTTTTATACTTAATTATTGTTTGATTAATAATAATATTAATCTTAAACACATAATTCAATAATATTTGATTTTTTGGTAAAAATATCTATATATATAGCTACTTTGAGTATGGTTAATTTATGTAATTGATTATTGCTTACTATCTCATTTTCTTTAAATGTTTTTAATGTTTTAGGTGAGGATGATGTATGTGCTAAAAAGGGTACACTACGCTAGAGGGAGGTTTGGACGCGGCCACGGATTGTCAAAGTAGTCATTAGGGTATTGCATTGCATAATAGAGCTTAACTTCATGTATATGTATTAGTATTTCAATGCAGACCTTGCTTATTGTATGGTTGATGTATGGTATTTAAGTTTTAGGTAGAGGAATATTTTATATCCTCGTAAGATTAAGCAACTTTGTGTTGTAAGTTTTATACACACACACATACACACAAAAGAAACATAATAAACAAGATTATGCCTTTTATTATAATAAATCACCCGATTATATAATACAAGGACTGAGGCATACACTAACAATCTCCTACTTGTACTAGTCTCTGCAAGGCAGTGGCCTAATCCTCATAGTTCTAATATGACATTCATGCCTTAGCTGCGTTGGCCAAGGGATCCGCTATCTTGGCCTCAGATGCAACCCTACATATCTTCACGTCCCCTCGGTCAACTATCTTCCGAATAAAATGGAATCTTTTGAGTATGTACTTGGACCTTTGATGTGACTAAGGCTCCTTGGCTTGTGCTATAGCCCTGTTGTTGTCACATAAGAGGTTAACTAGGTCTAGGATAGACGGAACTACTCCTAACTCAGTGACGAACTTCCTAATCCAAACAGCTTCCTTTCAAGCATCCAATGTAGTAATATACTCAGCTTCTGTGCTAGAATCAGCAATGGTGTGTTGTTTCAAGCTTTTCTAACTGACAATGTTCCTAACCATTGTACACTAAGAAGCTATCCTTTGTCCTTTTTAGGTACTTAAGGATGGCTTTGACTGTGACCCAATGGGATTCACCCGGATCCTGTTGGTACCAGCTGGTCAAACTTAGTGCATGTGAGACATCAGGCCTACTACATAGCATAGCATACATGATAGACCTTATAGCAAAAGCATATGGGTTCTTACTTATGTATCCCTCTCTTCCCTCTTTGAGGAACAATCCTTTTTGCTTAGGGTCAGCCCGTGGTGCATTGGCAAGAGACCTCTTTTGGCATTAGCCATGTTGAACCTATCAAGGACTTTATCTATGTACCTTTCCTAACTTCAGTACAGAAGTCGAAGAGATCTATTCCTGTAGATCTTGATACCTAGTATCATCTCGGCTTCACCTAAGTCCTTCATTGCGAAATGTTTACATAACCATTACTTAACCCCAAGCAGTGTTGTGACATCGTTTTCAATGAGTAGGATGTCTTCTACATATAAGACTTAATATATGGTAGTTCTCCCACTAACCTTCTTATACACACAAGGCTCATCATCGTTCTTAGTATTCCTTTATAGCTTCATCAAAATGATGATTCCAACTTTAGGATGCCTACTTAAGCCCATATATGGACTTTTGTAGCTTGCATACCCGATCAAGATATTTTGGATCGATAAAACCCTCCGGTTAAGCTATGTAACATCCTCTTGGAGGTTTCCATTGTTAGAGATTGTGCCCTAAGCCAATGTTGGATTATGTAAACAATCTTCTTAAGTCATTAATAAAGACTTATTTTATCATATATATTTGTATGTTAGTATTTATGATAATGTATCCATGAATTAATTGTGTAATTCTAAATTTCCCTAGTCGATTGTTATTATGGGAATAATAACAAACTAAGACTAGTGTGAGTGATAATGGATATTCATAAGATGAATATAGTGTATACAGATACAGATTATACTCACGGGCAATGTGTTAGAGAACATGTTGCTGGAGACCCACTATAAGATCAAGTTCATGGTCACGTGTCACAACTGATCTTGATTATAGTAGTGTCATCAGCTGATTCCTTTGACCTGAGGTCACCATGGATTCCGGGATGAATTTATGTTGTGCTTTGACGCAGTCAAACGCTGCTTGTAACAGAGTAGTTATAAAGGCTGTGGTTGGGTACGATATGACTCATGCTTTGGGATGTGAGTGACAGATATGGGATTTTGTCCCTCTCTAACAAGAGAGCGATATCACTGGGCCCCTCGATAAGTAAGACTGTTAAATGCATGGCCGTGCTCAAATAATTGATAAGAGTATCAATTGATTTGTCTGAACAGTTTACTTTGAGATCGAGAAAGCATATGATTAATTATGTAAGATTGACAAGTGTACCATGTCTTATAATTAATCTTGATATCAAAGAGACAAAAGGGAATATGACATTTTATAAATAGGTATTGGATCATTCCAATCATATTAATTGGGTAGTCGTAATGGCTTGCTAGAGTCCGCTTGTGACCTATAAGGACATTATGGTAATTTCCTTATTCCCAATTAATATGAACCTATGGGGTCACACACAAGAGCAAAATGAAGTTCATCTTATCGGGTATAAATTATTATTGGATAATAATTTATGAATGAGAAAGAGTATAAATATATATAGTGATATATATTTATGTATATATAAATATTAATGTGATTAATATTGCATAAAGTATGCTACATATTATAATTTAATTATATAGAGATATAATTAATTATAATATTATATATACATATGTGTATTATGGAGAATTGATTTGATTTAATGTTAATTGAGAATTAATATTAAATTGTGTGGGTTAATATATAATTATAACTAATAGGTGTATTAGGTTATAATTATAATTAACTAATTAGGTTTTATATTTAAGGAAATAAAAACCTAAAACCTAATCAATCCTATAATGATATAGAAGCAGAATTCGGCAGCCACACTAGACCAAGCAGCCAGCCGAAATTCTCCTCTCCAAGCCAAGAGAAAATTTGATTTTCTGCCTCTCTCTCAATTCGAGGAAACCGTTTCTTCTATCCCGGCGCTAGCACGCGGTGAACGTATTGCTCCGTGTGGATCAACCATAGAGGGAAGCTATTTTGGTTCCTAAGTGATTCAAACTTCAAAGAATTAAGGTAATTCTTTAACCCTCCTTCCGATTCAATGTAATGTACATGGGTCCTTGGTGGGGATTAATCTTTTTCCGCTGCGTTTTATGTTTGTTTTGTGCGATTAATTCCCAACATCCATATAGGAAAGTTGTTTTGAGATTCATTTGCCATATCTCATAGTCATACCATACAGCTATAGCTAGCAGTATCCTTATGGATTTGAGCATCGTAATAGGTGAGAAGGTTTCGTCATAGTTGATACCATAGACTTGTTTGAAACCCTTCGCCACTAGTCACCCCTTGAAGGTATCATTGGCTTTTAACTTGAAGCACCATTTGCAACCGATTACCTTAGCACCTGGAGGTAGATCAACCAAGTTCCAAACTTGGTTATTGTACATCAATGCATCTTAGCTTCCTATAAGCGTTGGGTTTTCCCGACGTTAGTGATGATATACCGAATGTTATCTAACCTTACTGTTCATTACGAGAGTTGATTTGAGAAGCGAAGTTGAATTTAAATGAACTTGAAACTTGAAACCGAGAAGAATTTGAAGAATTAGGGTTGAACTGAAGACAACATCCACACCGACATTATAATAGCCATACGGCTATTGGGTCAACAGCCGCATTGTTGGTGTGCCCTACTTCTTAGGTTATTGGATTCTTGTATTTTGTATTATACATTAAGATTTCTTGTATGTATACATCATTTGTGTCACATTAATAAAGGCAATAATCTATTTCATTTATATCTTGTGCTATAACATGAATAGAGTATCCATTGATTGATAATCATAAAACA
Organism: Euphorbia tirucalli; assembly: GCA_039660915.1. NCBI lineage: Eukaryota > Viridiplantae > Streptophyta > Magnoliopsida > Malpighiales > Euphorbiaceae > Euphorbia > Euphorbia tirucalli. The sequence continues at coordinate 18,000,013 of CM077634.1, read as the reverse complement.
TATCCCAAGTCTATGCTAGTCGTGGGAACGAATAGAATCACAAACTTGTATATTCGATGATCGTATGGTATTTCTTAACTAGCCATAGTACTTGTAAAGTCAGTCGTGAATATAGGTATATATCGTTGACATGGGACTGGATCGATCTGTACAAGAAAGCCATATGGTTGTCACATCATAGGTCTTTCTTAAGTAGGTCTCTATTTTCCTCAGACCAGATTTCATTATAGTAAAAATATGGAATCTGGTTCACTTTGACATATGCCTAACAGGTCTATAAAAGGATAACACGGAGATGATATCACTGGCCACTTGATGAGTGTGACTAATAAGTGTATGGCATACCCAAATAAGTTGGTAGCTTATTAGATTAATCAGTCAACTCAAGGTCAAGAAATATAATAAACAGCAAAAGAGGATGACGGACACCGTGCCTCGTGTTTATTCATATCGATGTCATTTGGCAAATGACACTATGAGATTACTATCGAGTGAGTGTATTCTAAAGACTGTTGCATCTCTGTCTTAATTATGGGCTGTAACGGTTTGCTAGAACCCATTTACAGTCTGTGGGTCTTGGACCTACTGCCAACATAAAGACAGACCTATAGGATCGTGCAAATAGATCAACTGAGCTGGAACTTATAGAAATTGTACATATAATGTACATTGGAAGGAATAGGTTAATTAATTAATTGACATTCGGCGTCAAGGTAATTAATTAACATTGGGTTGTTTAATTTAATTAATAAGTTTACATAATGTGATTAATTTATTTATTAACTAACTGAATTACATAAAGTAAATATGTAATTAAATAATTTTCCTAAGTAGGAAATTAAAATACATGTATTGTATTTTCTTAAGTGTGATTTAATTTTAATTTAGGGGTAATTAAATTCAGCCTAATGGGATTAAATTATATAGTATGAACTTTTAATTAAATTTTATTTATATATTGTAATCCTAGTGGGATTGGGTTTAATTAACATAGTCAAAATCCAATTAGACAAGGAGTCTATAAAAATCACACTTTAAAATAAAAAAATCAGCCCTAACCCTAATTATTGAGCTATAAATTTCAACCCCTTTAGAGCAGTCCCTTTTTCTTAATTTTACAACTGCAATTTTCCATTTCTTCGCTCTTAGGCTAGCACCAGTTCCAGCTCGACAGTTGATCGTTCATCAAACTTTGGAGATTGCTTAAAGAATTGATTCTGCAGCTGTCTCTAAAAGAGACGAGTCTGGTGAGTTTAATCTCTTTTGATTCAAATTTGTTTTGATTCTAATAAATGGTAATCAAACACGATTAGGTGGATTCTAGGAAATTTTAAATGGTGTAATTTTGCTGCGCTACGTTATTTTTCCGATGACAAATCCCAACACGCATGGCTGCTACTCGACAGACGTAAGGCTGTTGATGCATCACTAACATGTTTTAGCTGTTAAAGAATGGGTGTGACACCCTGATTTCCACTAACCTTCTCATTATGGTGTGATTTGGATTACGAGGAGATCAGAGATCAAAAAAAGAGGATTAACACTTAACAAGGAGGACAATTAACATTAGAAGGAGATTAAGCAAAAGAATAACAAGAAAATTCTCAAAGTTTCAAAAAACCCAAATTCAAGAATCAAAACCTTAAATTCCTCAAATTCAATCACAAACTCATCATTCAAATCTATTCTAAACCTCCAACGACTTATTTGGCTATTGGAATTGGAGAATTGGAGCTGGATTTGGAAGGAATTCAAATTTTTAGTTTCAAAGTTCAAGTTTAATTTAATTCCAAATTCAAGCTTTAGGAAGCGGTTTTCTGTTAAATTAAACCCTAGAGACACATCTAAAAAGTATTTTTGAGAGGTCTTAAACCTTTTTACAGCTTTCTGGATTGATTTCTTGTGCATTTCATCAATTTTGGTTTTGCTCAGTTTTTCTGCTTTCTAGTGAACTAGAGCCGCACGGCTATTATGAGAGCCGTACAGCTGTTGCATTATAGCAGTACGTCTGTAGTTCATTTCAGAATCAGTGATTTCAAATTTATCAGTGATTTCTCTATTGTGTTTAACCAGAGCCGTACAGGTGTTTAATAGCCGCACGACAGTTATTTCTACACCCGCATGGCTATAGTTTTAATTCCAGAGTTTATTTTTTATGAATTTTTCTTATTTTCGTAAATAATTTTGACCTAGATTTATATTAAGTATTTAATTTTTGTATTAATTTATGTAAATCAGTTCAATGATAGAAACACAAGTTTCTTAAAAACCGACCCATTTTTGTATGCGTATATATTAAACCAGATAAAACGATTTTCAAATGAATACCCAATCTCATTAAATTGCATTTCAAAATGTTTTCCAAGTCAAATCGGGTAATTTATCAAATTTCTCGATTTTTCCTGTTTCATGTTCGAGCTATCTCAAATCCCAATGCTGAGTCTATTTGAGTCCTATGTGTATATATATTTATCTATACTAAATTTGTTTTATAGGTAGATGTATGTTAGGATAGATGACTGTCTAGCTTTCCATTTTTAAACATTTTGTGTATAGATTAATTTGTACCCTGAATCCCTTTTATACAATTGTATCCCCTAAGGTAGTCATTTGATTGGTCTGTATATTTTAGATTTCCTGAATTTATTTACCGCTTCAGAATTTATTTATCGCTTTCAACATTTGTATCTCATGTGAGAGCATCGGTTAAACAAATCAAAGATAAAATCAACCATGGAAATATAAAAGGCATTGATATAAACTGTTAAATATATTTTGAATCGAGAAGAAATAGGTGAGTTATCCGAACCCGAATCTCTGACTTAAGGTATAGCAATTCATAACTCATCTCGGCTATACATCAATTTCCCGATTGAGCTGATCCTGGTGGCCACTCCTGTCACTTTAGTTAGAACATTCGAGTTTGTTTGTTTTCTCACTATAAAACCCTCTTTTCATAAAACTCCTTTTATTTAAAAATCTTCTCAACCCAGTCGTGACGCCCATCTTTCAAGGATCGTCCGCCCGCAGTGGCGATTCCGTGAGTGATTTTTGTTTTTTGATTTTTTCAAAACAAAAATTGACAAACACTGAAAATTTTTTATTCAAAATGTTTTAACACTTTTATCAATGCCTTTTATTTGCATATCACTTAGAAATAATTTTCACACACACTTTTGAGGTACCCTTTTAAACCCCGATGCACTATTGAAAGTGTCACCTAAGTTCTGCCAGGTCTTAGGGGCATTGAGATGGTACATCACTCATAGCCCCGTATGAACCCCTTAATTTGTCCCCTTGATGGGAGAAGTGAGGAGCATATTCTGCTGTGGGAACCTGGATGTGAACTCGAAACTTTTTGACTTAGCCCGCATTGAGCAACCGTAGTTACTTCCTTTAGGAAACCAAAACGCAAATTGCATTAGCTTGTTGAGAGATGACCTTTATTATCCCTCCTTGATGATAAAAGAGAACCAACTTCTAGGAAAGATTTGTGTCGACCAAATGTGGAAAAATAAGGTTGGAAGGGAGTGAATATTTATTCATGTTCTAATGTTTGTTCTGTGTGCAGGAATTTGGATATTTTGCATTTTCATAAACCATTTAGTTTTGCATACATTTATGCATTTACACATAATATCATTTCACCATTAAACTCCCAAAATCGCCAAATCCCGAAATTGCCAAATCTCAAATTCCTAAATTGCCTAATTCTAAAATTGCTAAATTTCCAAATCGCCAAATCTCAAATCCCTAAATCATAAAATTGCTAAATCTCAAATCGCTAAATCGCCAAAAAAAAAACCCTAAATCATCAAATCCTCAAATTGTCAAAAACCCCTAAATCGCTAAATTCCAAAATCGGTATACCACCAAATCCCTAAATTGCCAAATTTCCAAAACACCTAAATTCCTTAAATCGTCAAATTCCTAAATCACCAAATCCCCAAGTCGTAAAATTTCCAAATCCCTAAATCCCCAAAATACACCAAAATGCTGCCCATTTATAGTCAAATTCACATTTATCCAAAGCCCCGTGTAATACCAACTCTATATACATATCTAAAACCTTGTTTAACACCAAATCTATACACATTATGTAAAACCCCGTATAAGACCAGCCCTATACCCATATTCAAAGCCCTGTATGAGACCAGCTCTATACACTAACCCAATCCCTGTATAAGACCAGCTCTATACCCATATTCAAAGCCCTGTATGAGACCAGCTCTATACACTAACCCAATCCCTGTATAAGACCAGCTCTATATGCTAATCCAAGCCCCATATAAGATTAGCTCTATACATTAAACCTAAAATCCCGTATAAGACCAGCTCTATACACATATCCAAAACCCTATATGAGATTCGCTCTATACATCAATTATAAAACGCTGAATGAATTTATTTTGTTCATTTATCCAGAACCTTGTACATGGTACACATTATTATGTATATTCAAAGCAAATCTTATTTACTCAAAGCCTCGTACATTATACACATATATATCATCTATATTTAACCAAATTTTATAACATTTCACTCCATCTCATACATATATGCATACATCCATTCATTCATTCATTTATTCATATTTTCTCACATCATCATCTCATTCATTCATCATGAATCATTCCTAATGCTTCATATTTGATTTGAAATAGAACATACTTGGAAAAGGAAATCGGGTAAAAGGTTAGAAAGAAAGAAACTTCAGTTAGGGAGTCCACTAAGAAAGAAGCTAGATCGGAGTAGGAAAAAAGCTAAGTCAACAAAGGTTGAGGAAGAATCTGTGATAATTGAGACAGAAAGTGAAACTAAGTCTATTGAGGAAGATGAGATGGCTAATCAGACCCCAAATATTGCTGATATCCTAAAGGATTTCCTGAAGTCTAAGGATTTCCATGATATTCTTAAAGAAGAGATGCAAGATGTTGTGCAAGAGAGTGGCGGTAAAGGCAATGTCACTAAACCTAGAAAAGAAAAAATGACTGAATCATCCCAGTCTGGGGGTGATATTTCTGCTAGTGTGGAGAAGTTGCAAGAGATCGAGGCTGCAATAAAGAAGAAATTAAAGGTGAAGTGCATAGAGCTAGATGAGGTAGTCTCTAAACTGAAGAAGGGTGCCAGTATCAGTTTGAAGTCTAAAAAGAGAGTGAATTTTGATGCCATGATTAACAAAGGCAATGAAACTTTCCCTACTGGGTTTCAAGTGCTGAAGATTTCTTCTTATAAAGGTATCAGTTCTTCAATAACTCACGTGAATCTATACGCCCGAGTGATATTGACAACGAGTGCTACAAAGCAATAATTGATCAATTTCTTTCCAACCACGCTTGAAGAAGGTGCATTGTCCTAACACAGTTCATTATCTAAAGATATACAGTCAAACTGGAAAGTTTGTCAACTGCTTTCATTAAATACTATAGTTTCAACACTAAGATTTAGGTGAAGCTGTATGATTTGCAGAGAATAAGGCAGAAATCGATGAGTAATATCAAAGATGGATAAATAAGATGATTTTCCTGATAAATCACCTAGATGAAGTTGAACTAATTCATAAGTTGATAGATGGTAGCAGAGATGTGTATAGAAATAACATGAACTTTCACACCTTCAATGAACTTAATGAAGTCTACAGGATGGTAATGAAAGTCGAAAGACATGAAAAGGAAAAGCTGCAACGCACAAAGGTGGCAAAAGTGATAGGTTTAGTTCTGGGTATAGATCGACAAGCACAGTTGGGTCAGATGGTGGATTTAGTTCTAGTTCTACAAGTAAAAGTGGGTAGTCATTAGAAGTAAAGCAAGTAGAAGTTGCTACAGTGTCACAACAACAGGGTAGTCAAGATAGAAATTCAGGAAGTCAAAGCATTTCTCCTTGGACTTTGTCTTTGTTCAAGATTTTTGCTAAATGCAAAAATGGTGGTTTGTTGAATTCCTTAAAGTCATTTGAAAGGCTAACTGATGCATATAAGGAAAATTTTTGCACATACCATGTTGTTGTTGGTCACAGAACTAATAATTGTTACAAGTTGAGAGTTGCTATTCAAAAGCTAATAGATGAAGGCTAATTACAAGAGCCCCCAAAAGCCCAGCACCAAAACTAATCCATTTCCAAAGTTTAAAAAGCAAGTTAACATGGTACAGTCAGGGTTACCTTCTAATTTTGTCTTTGCTCAAATTTTGCAAGCAAACCCCACTTTTCAGTCTATGGTAGTCAGTGAAGCTAAAATAGAATCAGAGAGTGGGAAATTAGTAGAATAGAAAGTTTTAAAGGCTATGAGTCTGAATGATCTAGATTTAGATGATGAGTATAAAGAGTACGATGAAGGTGAATTAGTGTTAAGCCACCAGTTGTCGAGAAACCAAAAGTTGCTAAAGTGAGAAATGTGACAAGAAGCAGTAGGGTGTATCAGCCTGTTGTTCAACAGAAAGACAAGACCCCCATGACCGGATCAAGCAGTGCATCACCTCTGAAGGAAGTTGAGAAGGAAGACCTGGTTATTTCATAATTAAAGAAAACTCCAGCCCAAGCTAGTTTATGACATTTGTTGTTAGTCTCAAAAGAACACAGAAATTGTCTGAAATCAAAGTTTCTCTGATTATGTCTCTAGAAGCAATGTGTTGTTTGTTGGATAAGGTTAACTCTGGTTACCCTGATATTGTCTTTTCTAAAAAGGACCTTTCAGATGAGGAAAAAACCATAACAAAGGTATTTTGTAAAAGCTAATATAATGGATAGAACCATGCCATGTGTTATGGTAGATGATGGGTCAACCTTGAATATATGTCCATTGAAAATGTTGTCGTACTTGGGTTTAAGTGAAGAAGCTTGAAGAAGTCCTCAATTGTGATTAGGGCTTATGATGATTCAAAACGAATTGTGATTGGCATGTTTGAAGCTGAAGTAGAGGTAGGACCAGTTAAGTCAATGGTCACTTTTTACAGTAATTGATATTCCCGTCACATTGTCCTTGCTGTTGGGAAGACCTTGGTTTCATCCATTAGGAGGAGTTCCTTTCACACTGTATCTGAAGATAAAGTTCCCTGTGGGTGATAGAGTTGTGACTATTGAAGTAGATTCTTAGTCAATGATTGCTGCAGTGAATAAAGAAGTTCCACCATTTAATGGATTCGAAGTCACCATGATCAATGGAAAGGAAGTCATAAATGCTCCAATAGTTATATGTGAGAATTACATGCCGAATTGGTTGTCCAACTATTTATGTAAGCAAAATTTTATACCTGGGCTAGGGCTTAGAGCTAACTTACAGGTAGTGCCAGAATTTAATATTGAATCTAGAAAGCCACGACAATTCGGGTTGGGCTATGAAGCTGAAGCATCAAAGAAGAATCAGAAGAAAAAGAATGGCAAGCTCATGATGAAACCATTTATTAAAGCTGGTGAAGAGCTGTACAAGGGGCAAGCTTAGCCTATAAAAGTTGGGGATGTAATGTGGCCAGGTTTTGAAATATTCTCTGATGTGGTTGATTTTGAGAAAAGTCAGGAAGAACCAGTTGTTGGTGTGCCCTAGTTCTTAGAGCATTGGATTCTTATATTTTGTATTATACGTTAAGACTTTTTGTATGTATACATTATTTGTGTCACATTAATAAAGGCATCTAATCTATTCCATTTATATCCTGTGCTATAACATGAATAGAGTATCCATTGATTGATAATCATAAAACATATCCCAAGTCTATTCTAATCGTGGGAATGAATAGAATCACAAACTTGTATATTTGATAAATATATGGTAGTTCTTAACTAGCCATAGTACTTGTTAAGTCAGTCTTGAATATAGGTACATGTTGTTGACATAGGATTTGAACTATCTGCACAAGAAAGCCATATGGTTGTCGCATCATAGGTCTTTCTTAAGTAGGTCTCTTTTGTCCTCAGACCAGATTTCATTATAGTATCAATATGGAATCCGGTTCACTTTGACATGCGCCTAATAGGTCTGTAAAAGGATACTAAATATGAGTATGATTAGGTGAACAAGTGAACATATTGATATTGATGATAAAGTGATGGAATTGCCACCGCGTAGCACCAAGATGATATCACTGGCCACTTGATGAGTGGGACTGATAAGTGTATGGCCATACCCAAATAAGTTGGTTGCTTATTTGATTAATCAGTTAACTTAAGATCAAGAAATATAATAAATAGTAGAAGAGGATGATGGACACCATGCCTCTTGTTTATTCATATCGATATCTTTTGGCAAAGGACACTATAAGATTACTACCGGGAGAGTGTCTTCTAAAGACTGCTATATCTCTGTCTTAATTGGGAGTTGTAATAGTTTGCTAGAACCCACTTACAGTCTGTGGGCCTTGGGCCTACTGCCAACATAAAGACAGACCCACAGGATCATGCACATAAATCAACTAAGCCGGAGCTTATAGAAATTGTACATGTAATGTACATTAGAAGGAATGCGTTAATTAATTAGTTGACATTTGTTGTCAAGGTAATTAATTAATATTGGATTGATTTTATTTAATTAATTAGTTTACATAATGTAATTATTAATTTATCAATTAAATGAATTACATAAAGTAAACAATTAATTAAATTATTTTTCTACTTGGGAAAATTAAAATACATGTATTGTATTTTTTTTTAATGTGGTTTAATTTTAATTTAGGGATAAATAAATTCAGCCTAATGGAATTAAATTATATAGTATAAAATTTTAATATAAAGTTTATTTATGTAATTATAATCCTAGTGGGATTATGTTTAATTAACCTAGTCAAAACCCAATTAGACAAGGAGTCTATATAAGAGCACACTTAAGAATAAAAATCAGCCCTAACCCCAATTTTAAAGCTGTAAAAAGCTGCAATTTTCTATTCCTCTAATTCTTTGGCTAGCACTTGTTCCCATTCGATAGTTGGTAATGCACCAGACTTTGGAGATCGCAGTTTCAGGATTCGATTCTATAGTAGTCTCTATAAGAGACAGATTTGGTGAGTTTGATCTCTCTTTATCCAAATTGTTTTTGTTCCAATTAATGGTAATTGGACACGATAAGTCGATTTTTGGAAATTTTAACAGTGTAAATTCTACTGCGCCACATTATTTTTCCGATCACGAATCTCAACACCAGTTGCACCAGTGATAGAGAAAGAGATAGTTTCCAAGCCTGCTGTCTACCAGAGGAAATTATCTGAGAAGTCGAACAATGTGGTGGAGATAAAGAAAAAAGTAAGCTATGTTGAGAAAGAAGTGTCCAAGGAAGAAGTTGAGAAGAAGATTTGTAATGAAACAGTGGAAGTAATATCAAAGGCATTGATTGTTGCTCTGAACAATGCTTTTATGAAGACTAAGGAAGGATACAAGAAGAAATTAATGACCAAAGAAAGCCTTGATTCTGTAGTTTCTGAAATTGCAGAAATCATGATGAAAGCCAAAGCACAATTGGCTGGAGTTGAGAAGACGACTATTTCTTCATAACAAGAGTCTAAAAAAGCTATTGATCTAGGTAACATCTTAAAGCTGAATATCAAGGAAGATGAAGAAGTGAAAGGCCCTTCGCCTATGGGGGATAAAAATGAATTTGTTGATCTGTTTCATCCATTTTCAATGTAAACGATGTACTTTACAACATGTTTAACGTTAAAGTCTCAATTTTCTTATTTGTGCAATGTTTATCATGATAATTCTGTGCATGCATTTGAATAACCATCAAGCATATTTAGCATTTGAATCACCATCAAGCATACTTAGCATTCATGATACTGCATTGCATGAAATTAATATGAGTACAGATGAAAAACCTATAATGGTATCTATTTCACGTGATCTAAGCCCCTAAGAAGAGAGAGATTGACAAAAGTATTGCAAAAATACATTAAAGCTTTCGCTTGGTCATACAAAATATGTCAGGGATTGACACAGAAATACCAGTGCATAAGATTCCAAGCAATCCAAAATTCAAGGCAATAAAGCAGAAGCTAGGGAGACTGAGACTGAGACTGGAATGGGCTACATTGATGTGAGCGGACGATCCTTTCGATGATATCTATTTCACGTGATCTAAGCCCCTACGAAGAGAGAGATTGGCAAAAGTATTGCAAAAATACATTAAAGCTTTCGCTTGGTCATACAAAATATGTCAGGGATTGACATAGAAATACCAGTGCATAAGATTCCAAGCAATCCAAAATTCAAGCCAGTAAAGCAGAAGCTGAGGAGACTGAGACTGGAATGGGCTACATTGATGTGAGCGGACGATCCTTTTGATGATATTTTTACTGGTCGCAAGATCAAGCCAGCAATTTTGAATATTTTAGGAAACTTTGGTTTTTAGGTTTTGGAAAATAACAAGGCAAAACAAAGGAACGTACGAAACCAATTCCTCGTGCCTTAAAGGTTGATAGGAGTCGCCATCAGGCTTAGCTCTTACAGGGAAATTGTGGTATACCAAGCCCAACAAGGATTCCTATACCTTTAAGATAGAGATTCTGGTATGGACAAATCACTTATTTTTGCTTTATTATGAAATAGCTTTAACTATACCAAATTTACATTTTTTGTTTTCTTAATTCCCTATTCAACATTCAGCCCTAGATATTTGTTATATGCTCACAGTGGCGGAGGAGGGGGGGGGCACGGGTAGGCCGTTGCCCCCCCAGCCGCCGGAAAACACCCCTAGTAGGGGTGTTTCCGGTGGCCAAAATAACATAAAACCTCTGGTTTTGGGGGGGGCATAGCCCCCCCAAAACCAGAGGAGGATGAAAGCCCTTTGGGGCTTTCGTCCTCTTTTTTTGTTTCCCTTCCCAGGCAAAACGACGTCGTTTTGCCTGGGCGCAAAACGACGTCGTTTTACCTGGGCAGGGAAACAAAAAAACTTAAAACCAAATCATTCTCTCCTCTTCGACAAAATCCCTTATTTCTCTCTGTGTTCCAAATTCTTCCCACCACCACCAGCCCCAACCCAATCCTCCACTCCACCGCCACTTCCTCCTCCGCCCAAGCCACCGTCGACCGGCCACTGTCCGCCCCTCAGCTCCGTCCGTCTGCCGGCTCTTCAATTAGGTAACTTTCAATTTCTAATTCCTAAATATTTTATATTTTACCCTAAATTAAATTTGAGATTTTACAATTAAAATTATATTGATTGAGATTGTTATGATGTTGAATTAGGGTTAGGAATTGCAAATAATATGTTAGTATTTTATTATAATACTATTATTTGAATCAATTTTTTTTAATTAATATGACAAATAATTGAATTAGGGGTTTGTAATTTAGGGATTCTAATTTAGGGATTTTAATTTAGGGATTGTAATATATTGCCATTGAATTGAATTAATTGTGTTATAATTTGAATTGTGATTGATATATGGCGAATTTGTTACGATTGGTATATAATTTAATTTGAAATTTATACATTATGCTTGTACATTTAGTATTGTGATATTGTGATATGATTTGAATTGAAATTGTTTTTAGATTTTAAGTTTAGATTTAATAATTTGATTGTGTTACTATATTAGGAACAAGAATATGGAGAAATTTTTAACTAGAATTGAGAGCAATTCTTCAACTCCCGGTCAATCTTCAACTAGACCTAGTCATGCAATATCTCTTGATAAAGGCAATGAAAAAAGAGCTTGTATTGAGGTAGAAGTTTCAGATGATGATATCATTGGCGATCCAGGATTGCGGAAGCCAATTGATGGTTACCCCCTTCAGATTAGAGATTCATTAAGAAGGAGATACTTAGCTCTAGGCCCTTGTCAGCCAGTTGGACATCAATTTCCACAGACTATTCTTAAGGGAGGTAAAAGGAGGTTTCAAAGTTCATGGTTTAAGAAATTTGCTTGGCTATAGTATAGTGTCTCGAAAGATAAAGCATTTTGGTTATATTGTTACTTGTTCAGTAAAAGCAATAAAAGTGGAGGAAATGCTTTTACAGAAGTTGGATATAACAATTGGAAAAATGCTTTACCTAACTTCGTTGCTCACGAAGGAAGTTCGGATAGCCCACACACATATGCTAGAATTAAGGTTGAGTAATACCAAAACCAAAGGGAGAATGTGGATTTTGTTTTAGCATCAAAAAGTGCTGCTTTAGATGATGATTATCGTGTTCGTTTGACTACAGTTGTAAGAGTAGCTCGATATCTTTTAGGGGAAGGTTTGGGTTTCCGAGGACACGATGAGTCGGAGGAATCAATGCACCGAGGTCATTTTCTTGAACTCATTAGTTGGTTTTGCAAGTATAATGAGGAAGCAAATAAAGTAATGCAATCAAATGCTCTTAAAAATAATCAAATGACTTCGTCTACCATTCAAAGACAAATAATTGAAGCTTGTGCAAAAGAAACGAGAAAAGTTATTTTGAACGACATTGGAGATAGGTTCTTTTCTCTTTTACTCGACGAGGCCCGAGAAAGTTCTGTGAAAGAGCAAATGGCTATAGTTTTGAGATATGTGAATGATAGTGGAGTGGTTATAGAACGATTTGTTGGAGTGGTTTATGTAACTGAGACTTCTGCATAGTGTTTAAAGAATGCTGTTGATGAATTCTTTGCGAAGAATGGATTATCACTATCAAGAGTTAGAGGTCAAGGTTATGATGGAGCTTCTAATATGCGAGGTGAGCTTAATGGATTGAAATCACTCATTCTAAATGAAAACAAGCATGCACATTATATTCATTTTTTTGCTCACCAGCTTCAATTAGTTGTTGTGTCTGCTGCCGATGAAAATGATGATGTCAGTCAATTTTTTGAATATGTTTCTATGATTGTGAATATGGTTGGAGGTTCGTGTAAAAGGCAGGATGCTCTTCGCCAATTACACCATGAAGAAGTAGTGAAGAAAATACAAAGTGGTGAGATTTCAAGTGGAAAGGGTAAGAATCAAGAAATAAGCTTAGCTCGACCAGGTACTACACGTTGGGGTTCTCATTATAAAACACTACTTCGGCTTTTTGATATGTGGAATTCAGTGGAAGAAGTGCTTTTAACAATAAACAAAGATGGTGACACAAGAAAAAATCGAGGCACGGCTAAGGATTTGGTGAATAAAATGGGTTCTTTTGAATTTATATTTGTTGGAAAATTAATGCTATATATTTTGGGAGTGACGGACCCTTTATCAAAGATCCTTCAAGCCAAAGATCAAAACATAGGAAATGCTGTTCGTATGGTTAAAATACTGAAAAAGAAGTTACAAACATATAGAGAAGATGGTTGGACAAATTTGTTGAAAGAAGCCACTGAATTTTGTGTCCAACAAAAAATTAAAGTGCCCAATATGGATGACATTGTTGAAAGCCGTAGCCGGACACTTATTGATGGAGAACCGATAACTTATTTTCACCATTTTCATGTGGAGATCTTTGCAAAGGTATTCCATTGCATTTTATTTTTTTCATAATTGATATATATGTATGACTTTGTTCTTTATTCTTTAAATGTATTGTGTTCTAAATTATTTTTATATTATATAATGATAGGTAATTGATGAGGTTGCCTTGGAATTGAACAATCGGTTCAATGAGGCAAACACGGATTTGTATGTTATATGTGTATAAAAAATGAAGTTGTTATTTGGATTGATTTGATTGTATTGTTATTGACTTGGATTGAATTAATTTCAGGTTCGTTGGTCTGCCGGAAATTTTTGATCGTCGGCCGGAAATATTTTCAGGAAATTTTCGCCCCCCCATCCGGCGATTCCTGGCACCGCCACTGTATGCTCATACATAAAGTCGTAAATAAATTCAGAAAGCGATAAATAAATTTGACAAATAAAAATAAAATTATTACAACCAAATCGAATAAACTACCATGGGGGATACATTCAATAAAAATGGGAAAGGGGTACAACCATCTAGTTTACACGAATTATTCTAAAAATAGAAAGCTAGCATTCATCTAACCTAACATACATCTACCTGCAAAACAGAGGTTAGTGATACAGATACATATAACCACATTGGACTCAGAAATGATAGAATGGGATATCCAGATAGCTCAGGGCTTGCATTTGGGGGATAATTAAGAAAACTCGGCAAGTTTACCTGATTAGAACTGGAAAACAATTTTATAAACGCCCTGTATTTTTGGATCTGGAGAAAAACAGTTTTGGAAAATGATTTTGCCAATTTATATTTTTTGTTCAGTGTGGCAATGTGAGTCGGTGATCCAGAGATTTATTGGGAATCTCTTTCGTGTGGGTCCTAAAAATTCTTTAGGATTAAATATAGGCCAATAAAGCGCATAAACACTCCAAAATTGATTTTATGAAAAATTGTATACATATTGAATAATGAGATAAATAAATGATATGCTAGAAAATGAATTTCTGGAACTGTGGGGGTTCAAAAAATGGATTAAATATGGATCTCGGGATCCCGATTTAATTGTAAAAACAATTTTCTTTTTATGATTTTAACATGAAGAAATCTATTTTGGGTTTTCTCCTTTTGATTTTTACGATCCTTTGGGGGTTTATCAATTGATTAGATAGAGATTTTCACCCCGGATACATAAAATAAAAAATCCCAAAAAACGGAGAAAAATTGGCGCAGAGCTCATGACCCATATTGAGCAGAGCGACTCGAATCTCTCCTAAGATGGGCCGTACAGCCCTGTTCTAAAATTTTACAGCAAATTCATTTTTTTTTCTTTAATTTGGCAAACCAAACAATGCAGGAATAATAAGATAGGATTTTAAGGCCTCTCAGAGTTTACCTTTAGCTTGTTTATTCAGGTTTTCAGAAAATGATCTGAATCTGTTCCTTGAAGCTTTGAATCCAGTGTAACTCATAAAAATGAATTGAAACTCGTTGGGAATCGAAATGCAGCTATGAATAACTTCAAACATGGAGCTTTATGTATCGAAATGCGGTTTAATATTTGAAAGGGTTGGATTTGGCTTAGTTTTAGTGTTAAAATATGGTTGATAATGGAAGTTTTTTTTGTTAATTTTTTTGGTTGCAAAGAAAAGAAATGTTGAAGGAGAAGGTGAGACTTAGGCCGTAAGGATGTGCGTGCTTTTGATGAGTGTGAACAATGATTTTCTTCTCCTAATCCTGTTGTAATACTTATGCCTTTCCCTTAATGACCTCATCCTTTGAGAAATTCTTTCTTTATTCTGTGCAAGTAGGCCAATTTGGCCAATTGCTGGCCTAAGAGATGGGCTGTAGGGCCCATTTACCTCTTGAATTGGGTTGTACGACCTATGTTTTAGTCCTTACAGCCCATCCTTGAATCCTAGATGTACCCACTTTAAACAACTCTCTTCCATGGCCTAACCCTTAAAAATTGAGTTGTGCCTCCTCTTTAGTTAGCTCATACGAACCATCTTTTAATGATGAAAATCCCTTTTTCAATTTTGGCGGTTTTCAGTTCGTTTCATCATGAGATAGAATCTGTTCTTTGCTTCTTGGGCCGGTATTTTGAACAATTTCAGATAAAGGATAACCGAAAATCTTCATCATAGAGGTCAAACAAAAATCTGTGCTCACAACTGGTAAAAGAAGAAGTGGCTAAGCAGATTGAACCCAAATTTCTTGAAGTGGTAGAGTATACAGAATGGCTAGCCAATATTGTTCCAGTGCCTAAGAAAGATGGAAGGGTTAAAGTATGTGTTGATTACAAAGATCTAAATAAGGCTTGTCCGAAGGATGATTTTCCATTGCCTCACATTGATGTTCTAACTAACAATGCAGCTAAAGTGGCAATGTATTCTTTTATAGATGGGTTTTCAGGGTATAATCAGATCTTGATGGATATAATTGATAAAGTGAAGACATCATTCATTACAGAATGGGGTACCTTCTACTATCGGGTAATGTCATTTAGATTGAAAAATGCTGGAGCTACCTATCTGACTGCAGTCACAACATTGTTGCGTGATATGATTCATAAAGAAGTGGAGGTTTACGTTGATGAAATGCTTATTAAATAGGTGACCCAGGAAGAGAACCCTGCTATCCTGGATAGATTTCTAACACATATTGAAGAGTATAATCTCAGACTTAATCCTAAAAAGTGCATATTTAGGGTCTTATCAGGAAAGCTGCTTGGCCATGTGGTTAGTCAGAGGGGAATTGAAATGGATCCAGATAAAATCAAGGCTAATCGGGATATGCCGGCTCTAAAAATAGAGAAAGAAGATCAGTCATTTCTAGGTTCTTTGCAGTATGTTAGTCAGTTCATAGCACAATTGACTTCAGTTTGTGAGCCAATTTTCAAGTTGTTGAAGAAAGACCAGCCGATTATATGGGATGACAGGTGTTAGTTAGCCTTTGAAAAGATTAAGGCTTATCTGGTAAATCCTTCAGTTTTGAATTCACCGATTCCGGGAAAGTCTTTGATTTTGTACTTAGCAGTGGAGGATTCCTAAATAGGGGCAATGCTAGAACAAGAACAGGATGGAAAGAATAAGTACCCTATATATTATCTTAGCAAGAAGTTGTTGGATTATGAAACAAAGTACACAATAGTAGAGAAGACATGTGTAGCAATGGTTTGGCTTACCAAGAAGCTAAGGCATTATTTTCAGTCATATAAAGTACAATCTGTGGCTAAAGTTGATCCAATGAAGTATTTGTTCGAAGCACTGATGTTGGTTGGAAAATTGTTCAGATGGTTGTTACTCTTATCAGAATTTGATGTTGAGTATGTCACCAAGAAAGTCATCAACCTCTGGAATCAAATTATGTGGGAATCTAGAATTCCCTGATGGAACAGCTGGCTATGGTAGAAGTGAAGAGATAGATTATGTGCTTTGACGGTGCTGTAAACAGAAAGGGTATTGGAATTAGAATAATTGTAGCAACGCTAGATGGTGAAGTTATTCCATTATCGAAGAGATTGGAATTTTCCTATAACAAATAATGGAGCAAAGTATGAAGCGTGCTTATTTGGAATGGAAGCTCTTTTATCACTAAGGGAAAATGATGTGTTGATTGTTGGAGATTCACTTCTGGTGATTAGGCAAGCTCAAGATGAATGGGATGTGAAAGAAGAAGCTTTAAGGCCTTAATTAGAATTGCTGCGGTACAAAAAAGAGTTATTTGGCCAGTGTGAGTTCAGACATGTTCCTAGGAAAGAGAATAAAATGGTTGATGCATTAGCAACATTATGTTCTATGTGGGAAAATCCCAAAAACACAAATAGAACCTCTGATTATAGCAATTTCTAGGCGACCATGTTTTGATGTTCAGAAAGTGATGGAGTTGACAGTTGAAGAAAAGCCATGTTCTTTGACATTTACCAATATGTGAAGAAGAAAAAGTAGAAGGAGCTAGTTCTGTTGATGAGGCACTAAGAAGATTAACCAGTCAGTTCAGAATTTTTGAAGATAGACTATATAAGAGAACAGTGAATGGAGTTCTTCTGAGGTGTTTAACAGAATAAGAAGCAGAAGCGGTGATACGGGAAGTACATTCGAGATCATATGGACCTCATATGAAAGGGATAGCTTTGGCTAGAAAGATAATAAGATAAGGTTATTTTTGTATGACAATGCAGACTGACTGTGTGAAGGAAGTGAGAAAATGTCAAGAATGCTAGATTTATATTGATATCAGTCATCTACTGCTACTTGAATTATAGAATTTGGCATCTCCTTGGCTGTTTTCAGCTTGGGGGATAGATATAATTAGGGAGATTCATCCTGCAACATCTAATGGACATAATTTCATAATAGTTACAGTTGATTACTTTTTGAAGTGGGTAGAAGCATAATCATTCACTGGTGTGACAGCTAACAAAATGGATAAGTTTATCTAGAAAAACATCTTTGCTCGATATGGAGTTCCTCATCATGTAGTGACTAACAATAGGGTACAATTTCAAGGGGCAATAGCTAAATTATTTGTAGAATATAGCAATGAACATCATAAATCTTCTCCATATAGAGCACAAGCTAATGGTGTAGTGGAAATAGCTAACAAGTCAATAAAGAAGATTCTGTCAAAGATGGTGACCATATATAGAGATTGGGCTAAGAAGTTTCCATATGCTCTTTGGAGTTATAAAACCAGTGTTAGAACACCAACAGGAGAAACGCCATATTCTTTAGTGTATGGTATGGAAGCATGTTGCCGATTGAGGTAGAGCTCAAGTCACTTATAATCGCTTTGGAGGCTCAATTGCCAGAAACTGAATGGATTCAAGCTAGATATGAATAGTTAGCAGTGGTATATGAGAAGAGGTTGAAAGCACTGGAACATTTACAGATGTATCAATGCAGAATGGCTAAAACTTATAATTAGAGAATTAAGTGTCCTAAGAAGCAGTTGAAAGCCGGAGATATGGTTTTGAAGCAGTTGAGACCCATAAATGTTGATGTTTAAGGAAAGTTTAAGCCAAAATTAGGAAGTTCCATATATTGTGAAGAAAGTGCTATCAAAAGGTGGTGTCAAAATCATAGATATGGATGGAAATGAATTCATGGATCCGGTCAACCAAGATCACTTGAAGCTTTATCATGTGTAAAAAGAAAAGAAAAGAAAAGAAAACTCTGTTAGGTTGAAAACCCGAAAAAGGCGGCCTAGGCAAAAATTAAGCCATGCAAGAAAATGATTAGTTGAAAAATCCAAAAGGAATGGCTGGTGACGGGTCTAATTCTATGCTGAATATATACCATTTTGGGAATCAATTCGTTTAAATGTACGCATGTTGAATTCATCAATAAAGTGTGGTGTTTTGTTTAAATGTGCTACATGATTGTGTCAAAATGCATAAACAAAGTTATCTTCTCTAAATATTCATTGAAAGAAAGCACTTTGCATTTAGCTAGTTATAGAGATCACATAGTTTAAAAATGGAAATATATCAAACATATGCAATTTGAAATCTTTTCTATCCTCTAAATCTGATTCATCTTTTCTTGATATTTCTAAAAACTCTAATACAGATTTAAGCTTAAATGATGTAAGGCTTGGTGTAATTTCTTATGTGTATAATTGAAGCACATATGATTCATCATTTCATTTCTTAAAAAAAATGTTCACTGACGTGAAAACTGAAAAAGCACCTCAGGCAAAAGTTAAAGCAACTCGTTAAGCTGAAAACCCACATTAGGCAGTTTAGGCAAAAGTTAGAGTATTTTCAAATTCATTCTTCCCCAACAGCAATTAAGAAGGAGCAAATTATAGAAATTTTCATTATTCCCCAGCAGAAGCACAATAAAGAACATCAAAATTTTTCTCAACAGTAATCACATATCCCCAGCGGAAGTACAATAATGAACATCAAAATTTTTCTCAACAGTAATCACATATCCCAAGCAGAAGTATAAAGATATCACTAAATAAAGAATGTACTCCCCAGCTGAAGTCAACCAGGGGCATGATGCATCTTCTCAAGCTGAAGAAAGAATCTCAAACTTGGATAATAGCTGAAAAGAGTATCCTTTGATGTTTCCATGGATATGCATTATCATCCATACATGCATAACATGCATTAGACATTCATTCATAGGAAATTTAATTCCTCCCAATCCAGTCTTCATTCAAGATCGAAGGGGCAAAAATTTTTGTTTCAAAATCTGTCGATCAAGGAATGAAGACTCATTGCATCAAAGATAGAAATTCAGCAATCCTCAGCGGAAAGAATTTCATCTCCAACAAACTACTCAACAAAGGATTTACAAAGCTTCAAACAAAGTGACACACAAGGCAACAAAACATCATTCTTACCAAGCCTGTTACTAATGAAGCTTATTTTTCCCACAGAGTATCAAAGTCCTTATTATTGAATCCATCATTATTAAAGCCCTTATTATCAAAGCCCTTATTATTAAATCCACAGCAAGTCAAATTACTAATTCTTAATGGAGTCAATAGTCGGAGCATGGCATCTACGACTTGAATCCCAAGTATGAACGCGGAACTTTCCGGGTCCTTAAAAAAAAGCCTCATGTCACACGACTGTAGTTACAGTCATGTGACTGTACTTACAGTCACTGTAAGTACAGTCGCATGACTGTAACTACAGTCGTGGACTGTAAGGTTGTGGCAGGTGCAGAAGCCCTTACCCTGAAAGAAGAAAAGTTGGCTTGAAAAGAGGGGCATTTAATGCCCAAGAGCCAGAAAACGTAGGAAGAGAATATCATATATAAAAAGGAGAAAACAGAGAGAGAAAGGGAGAGAAATTTGAGGATTGAGAGAGAAATTGAAAGAGAAGAGAAGAAAAAGAAAACCAAAACTACCATTTTCTTCTACTCTTTTTCTTTTAATTTTGGAGTGTTAAAGCTTAAAATCTATTAGAAATCATAGGTTAAAACTTGACACACCAAACTAAATCAATTACAGACCTTAGACTCACCTAAATGCATGACTTTTTGGAGAATTTTGGACTTATTTTGAAACCTAGACTCACAAAGGAAAAGAAGCAATCCGGAGCCAATTAAGGTGTTTCCAGCGGTCAAATTGACGGTGGATTAGCGCAACAAGGGCAACTATACTTAAAACATTCGTTTTGCTTCATTTTCTAGGTGTTTTGGTAAATTTTCGTGCTTAAAACTCATATTTTTGGCTTGTTGTTTCTAGAAAATAAGAACAGTCGTATGACTGTTCTTGTGACAAAGAACGGTAGCACGACTGTAATTATAGTCGTGCCACCACAGCAACTAATTTTTCTAACAATGGTCCGCCTCGTCTAGGGGCACGAAACCCGAGGAAATCACAGAAAATTCACTATAAGCACAATCTCATGCATCATGTCACTTCAAAAAATTACATTTTCGACATATCCCGTATGCCAAGTCATACGAGATCATCTCACTTTTCACAAATCACAGTCTGCCACGACTTTAAAAGGGAATCCAAAATTCAATCCCGACGAATCCCGTATGCCAAGTCATACAAGATCGTCTCACTTTTCACAAATCACAGTCCACCACGACTTTAAAAGGGAACCCAAAATTCAATCTCAGTGTGTCCTGTGCGCCAAGTTGCACACGACTGTCACACACTTCACAAATTCAGTCCTGCATGACTATAAAAGGTAGCCAAAATGCATTTACCCGTATTTATTCTTGATCGAAGAGGCAAAAATTTTTGTTTCAAAATTATCGATTAAGGAGTAAATACATTCACCAATTGCACACTACAAGCGCGATGGCTCTGTATGGTAGGTAATACATGACCATTTAACTCTAAAAGTCATTTTTCCCCGGCATCATCCTTACGTGAAAATCATCGTAAGGAACTGCTTGACTCTAAAAGTCATTTTACCTTGATGTCATCCTTATGCGAAAATCATCGTAAGGAACTGCCTGACTCCAAAAGTCATTTTTACCCCGACGTCATCCTTATGTGAAAATGATCGTAAGGAATCGATTGACTCTAAAAGTTATGTTTTCCCGGCATCATCCTTACGTGAAAATCATCATAAGGAACTGCTTGACTTCAGAAGTCATTTTACCTCGGCGTCATCCTTATACGAAAATCATCGTAAGCAACCGCCTGACTCCAAAAGTCATCTTTCCTTGGTGTCATCCTTATGCGAAGGGCATACAGACCGCTTGACTACCAAAAGTCACATAGAATAAACACACGAGGCACACACGTGTATATCACTGCGAACTCCATGTTCTTTGTCGTGTACCTAAATCCATACCGAAAATCAGACTTTAGCTACACGAGGGGTAGCCTGTGAACACGAAACTTTTGGGTCCTTAAAAAAAAGCCTCGTGTCACACGACTATAGTTACAGTCGTGCAACTATAATTGAAATTACAGTCGTACGACTGTAAGGTCGCAGCAGGTGCAGAAGCCCATAGCCTGAAAGAAGAAAAGTTGGCTTGAAAAGAGGGGCATTTAATGCCCAAGAGCCAGAAAACATGGGAAGAGAATATCACATATAAAAAGGAGAAAAAAAGAGAGAGAAAGGGAGAGAAATTGAAAGAGAAGAGAAGGAAAAAGAAGAGAAGAAAAAGAAAACCAAAACTAACATTTTCTTCTACTCTTTTTCTTTTAATTCTAGAGTTTTAAAGCTTAAAATCTGTTAGAAATTATAGGTTAAAACTTGACACACCAAACTAAATCAATTCCAAACCTTAGACTCACCTAAATCCGTGACTTTTTGGATAATTTTGGACTTATTTTGGAACCTAAACTCACAAAGGAAATGGAGCAATCTGAAGCCAATTAAAGTGTTTCCAACGGTCAAATCGATGGTGGATCAGTGTAACAAGGGTAACTATACTTGAAACCTTCGTTTTGCTTTATTTTCTGGGTGTTTTGGCTAATTTTCATGCTTAAAACTCATATTTTTGGCTTGCTGTTTCTGGAAAGTAAGAATAGTCGTATGACTGTTCTTGTGACAAAGAACGGTAGCACGATTGTAATTACAGTCGTGCCACCACAACTATAGTCGTACGTCTGTTCCTAGATTTCCCCGCTTTCTCTTTTCATTTAAAATAATTTTGGTAATTTTTTACAATTGGGTGAATTACAGTCGTACGACTGGAATTACAGTCACACGGCTGTAATCACAGCCGGGCGACAGTAATTTTCGTGTAAGAGCAGAAATCCAGAAAAATCCATAAAAATCAAAAAATCATCAAAAATGAATTTTGTTGTGTGCATTCATGATCATAGATTTAATTTTTGAAATTATTGCATTTAGAACAATGCAACGACGGAGACCCAAATCTCCCGAAATCCGACCCACCTTATATGCTAAATGAAGTAAACCAGGAAAAGAAAATATTTTCAAAATGTGTTTTCTCACAAAACAAAAATACAGGGACGTTTCAAAATTGTTTTCCAGGTCTAGTCAGATGAACTAGCCGAGTTCACCTGACTATCCCCCCTAAGTGCATGTCCCCAATCTCTGATTTCCCTATTCTATTCTATTTGAGTCCTATTTGTGGTGTGCTATAAATTGTGCTAACCATCTATTTTGTAGCTTTTAGTTTCTTTTTATTTTCATTTTTAATGTAATTAATAGTTTAATTCATGTATTTTGTGCGACTGTAATTTTTTAGATCGTGTATTCTAGGCGCTTGTAATGTGAGGACGAGAGTTTTTATTTTTATTCGATTGGGTTATAATAACTCATTTATTTACTGCTTTATTTTTATTTGTGTGTACGCTGCATGATTCAATTAATAAAAATCCACTTTAGAAATATAAAATATCATCAATGAACATTGGCCAAATTTATTTTGATTAGATATGAAATAAGGGACTTGTCCGAACCTAGATCTCTGGAAAGTGTAGCAGTCCTCGTCTGGTTCAGCTACACTGTAATTTCCTGGTTGAGCCGAGCCAGGTGGCGACTCTTACACTCTCTATCGAGACTTGGGTCTCGGTTCTTTTATGAGATAACTTCATTTTCTAAAACCGAATTTCCATTCTAAAAAAAACCACACGTGGGAGGGTTGCCCGACATCGAGGCTCCCTTCCGAGAGGTTAAAAACATCGTCCGCTCACACCAAGGCAGGTAAGTTTTTCTTTCCTTCGTTCACGGCACTTTTTTCCACATTTATAAATTCACCTTAGGTGTTTCAAACCTTGTATTAGTATTGAATTTGATCACGTAAAGGGCAGCTGTAAGCACCAATTTTTCGCGACCTCAGTTATGATAGAATACCAAAAGTTATCTATCCTCATTGTTCATTATGAGAGTCGATTCAAGAAGTGAAGATTTGGATTCAAATGAACTTAAAACTTGAAACCGAGAAGAATTTGAAGAATTAGGGTTGAACTGAAGACAACAGCCGCACGAACATTTTAATAGCCGTACGGCTATTGGATCAACAGTCGCACAGCTATTGATGCATCACCAACAGCTTTTCATAGAACAAACAGCTGTTGAAGAATGGGTGTGACACCCTAATTTCCACTAACCTTCTCATTACGGTGTGATTTGGATTGAAGGGAGATCAAAGATCAAAAAAAGAGGATTAACATTTAACAAGGAGGACAATTAACATTAGAAGGAAATTAAGCAAAAGAAGAACAAGAAAATTCTCAAAGTTTTAAAAAACCCAAATTCAAGAATCAAAACCGTAAATTCCTCAAATTCAGTCACAAACTCATTGTTCAAACTTATTCTAAACTTCCAGGGACTTATTTGGTTATCGGGATTGGAGAATTGGAGCTGGATTTGGAGGAATTCATAGTTTCGGTTTCAAAGTTCAAGTTCAATTTAAATCTAGATTCAAGCTTCAAGAAGTGGTTTTATGTTAAATTGAACTTTGGAAAGACATCTAAAAGGTAATTTTGAGAGGCATTAAATCTTTTTACATCTTTCTGCGATTTGTTGTGCATTTCATCAATTTTGGTTTTTGCTCTGTTTTTCTGCTTTATGGTGAACCAGAGTCGTACAGCTACTGTGGGAGACGTACATCTATTGCACTATAGCCGTATGGCTGTAGTTCATTTTAGAATCAGTGATTTCAAATATTTCATATTCAAATTTTTCTGCGATTTCTCTGTTGTATTTAAAACCAGAGCCGTACGAGTGTTTAATAGCTGCACGAATGTTGTTTCTACACCTGCACGGCTATAGTTTTAATTCCAGAATTTATTTTTTGTGAATTTTTCTTATTTTTGCAAATAATTCTGACCTAGATTTATATTATGTATTTAATTTTTGTATTAATTTATGTAAATCAGTTCAATGATAGAAATACAAGTTTCTTGAAAACCGACCCATTTTTGTATGCGTATATATTAAACCGGATGAAATGATTTTCAAATGCATATCCAGCCGCAGTAAATTGTATTTCAAAATGTTTTCCAAGTCGAATCGAGAAATTTATCGATTTTTCTCGTTTCACGTCCGAGCTATCTTAAATCCCAATTCTAAATATGTTTGAGTCCTATGTGTATATATATTTATCTGTACTAAATTTGTTTTATAGGTAGATGTATGTTAGGATAGATGAATGTCTAGCTTTCCATTTTTAGAAATGTTGTATATAGATTAGTTTGTACATTGAATCCCTTTTATACAATTGTATCCCCTAGGGTAGTCATTTGATTGGTCTGTATATTTTAGGTTTCCTGAATTTATTTACCGCTTTCAGAATTTATTTATCGTTTTCAATATTTGTATCTCTTGTGTGAGCATCGGTTAAATAAATCAAAGATAAAATCAACTATAGAAATATAAAAGGCATTGATATAAACTGTTAAATATATTTTGAATCAAGAAGAAATAGGTGAGTTGTCCGAACCCGAATCTCTGACTTAAGATATAACAATTCGTAACTTGTCTCGGCTATACCGCAATTTTCCGGTTGAGCTGATCCGGGTGGCGACTCTTGTCACTTTAGTGAGAACATTCGAGTTTGTTTGTTTTCTCACTATATAAGCCCTTTTCATAAAACTCCTTTTATTTAAAAATCTTCTCGGCTCGGTCGTGAGGCCTTTCTTTTAAAGATCGTCCGCTCACACTTCTATGGCTCCAAGCCATCTAGCTAAGTCTGGGCTTGTAAGAGCCTCCTGGTAGGTAGTCGGTTCCTCACTATCGTAGACCATAAGGGTGTTGCCATTGGCCAAGAGAAACCCATATCTCTTTAGCTGATGACAGAATCTACTAAACATTCTATGGTCTTGTATCATTGGTCTAGAGTCATCAATTGCTTGAGTCTCCGGCTCAATCCCCAAACTATCCTCTTTAGGAATTTGTGGTTGTTGAAATTTCCTGAGTTCAACTCTACTCCAACTGTCTTTTTTGGAAATAATTCCTTTTCCAGAAGACACCCTTTCTTGACATGAACACATTATTCTCGTCAGGGTTGTAGAAATTGTACCCTTTAGTTTCCATAGGGTATCCTATAAATTGGCATATATGTTCCTCATAATTTCTTTTATGTTTGATTATATGTTCCGCAAGTCAATATACAAGCAGTAGAAAGAAGGGTTGGCTTTAGGTGAGCTGCTCGAATGTGCATACATTGTTCTCTTATTTTTTCTCTTCTATGGGGGTGGATCTCAATGTGAATTGATGTTATGCTTACAAGTTGGTAAAATGAGCAACTATAGGTGTCTACTATTCCAAGAGGCGTCGGTATTGTGACAATTGATCTACATTCTGATAATCGGTCGACTTTTAGCCCCCAAATATATAATCTCTAAATGTTTTATTATTACTATATTTAAAGACGCATTATTTACTTTTTCAATCTTTTTTTTTTTTTTTTTGTAATATTCACTAGCTTAATGAAAGCTTTTATTCTTAGTGTAGGAACATCAACCACAATTTGGTTCTTGAAGAGAATTGAATATTGGTATTTACGTTATTTTGTTGGAACAGTATCGGGAAATGGAAATGTCTACATATTTATAAACTGATTGTAAATATATACATAAAAGTCTTTTGTTCATTCTTTTTGTATCACTAAAAGATGAAGATAATTAAGCAACTTTCAAGTCATATGTTTTTTTTATACACTATGGTATTCCAATATCCTCTTTATAAAAAACAATGAGAATAATCTGATAAAAAAACAACGAGAATAAGATATCGATGTACACAATAATCTTTTTTTCCCCTTTCTTTGGTTAGTAATTGCATTCTCTCATTTAAAAAATTGATTCCAAACAAAGGAAATGAATCTGTAGATGAAATGAATTGAATTCTTTTATTGCAAAGAATTGATTCTGAACATAGTGTTAATTAATGATTTAAAAATGAATCTGTAAATGAAATGAATTGAATTCTTTTATTGCAAAGAATTGATTCTGAACATAGTGTTAATTAATGATTTAAAAATTTACAATAAAAAAATAAAACTAGAATCGTAATTTTATATTACGTTTTCTTTTTAATATATGATTGAGTATGGTTTTGTTTGGTTTAATAATTAGCTGATAGTTAGTATTAGCTATGTGTTGTTAGTTTATTAAATTAGTTTATATAAAAATATAATAAAGAACTTAAATGACTAATATACAAATAGTTTTAATTAATATACAAATAAAATTAGAGTTCTACGAGTTTTATTATAAATATTAAAGGATAGTCAAAATAGTTCAATAAATTAAAATAAAAAAAAATATCATATGGGATAAAAAAAAAACAAAACGGAACCAAAATTTTTTTAAAAAAAAAGAGAGAGTCAACGTACAATACAGTGGAGTTAAATACATATGCTCTACCCTAATTACAACAATTAATATATAAATCTTTATTATCTAAGCACCAAGAATAATTTACAAGATAATTATAAAATTCATAATAGAATTTCTATGCTTAAACCAGTGGCGGAACCAGGATTCAAGTGTTGGGGCACAAACTAACTTTAAGAGAGGAGACGAACAGATATGACAAAGGCAACCGTAGGAAGCATCTATTGGCAGCGGACTGGCGGGCAGCAGTGGAGAACAACAGCAACAGATTTGGCCAAAGAAACGGGAGCGTTTTGTCTATCGAAGAAATGGGGAAGAGACGAAGTATAACTGGATTTTAATTTTTTTTTTTTTTTTTTAAATCCATCAAGGCAAAACAACGCGTTTTGCCCTTTGGATCAATTAAAAAAATGGGATTTTACAAAAATACTTACATTTTGGTACCTACTTTCTTTTATACGTGAATTAAGGTATAACTAAGGTATAATCACTATAATAGTGTAATTAAGGTATAACTAAGGTATAATCACTATAATAGTGTATTTTAATGTATAAGTAATATATAATTAAAGTATAACTAAGGTATAATCACTGTAATAGTGTATCTTAAGGCAGGGGCGGCGGCGGGGGGGGGGGGGGGGGGGGGGGTCACGGGGGGGCAACTGACCCCCCAGCCACCGGAAAAGCCCCTGAGTAGGGGGCTTTCCGGCGGCCCCCGCCCCCCCAAGAGCAGGGCATCGCCCCTGCTCTTCACACCTGATACAGGGGGCGAAACCCCCTGTATCAGGTGTTAATTTTTTTTTTTCTGGGATGGGCAAAACGACGTCGTTTTGCCCTGTAATTTTAAAAAAAAAATAAAACAAACCAGGGCAAAACGACGTCGTTTTGCCCTGGTTTGGAAAAAATAAAAAATAAAACTTGCAGTTGCAGAGACGCTCCATCCCACCCCCACCTCTTTCACTTCAAATCAAACGATAAAATCACCCTCTTCTTCTCCTCTCCACTGCTGCCGGCCGCCAGCCCGCCTGCCGCCGTCGTCGGTCGCCGTCCGTCCGTCCTCTCCTCTCCTCCTTTCCTCCTTGCTTCATTCCGGTTAGTTGTAATTTTAAATGTTAGGTTTTTGTAAATTATTTAGGTTTTATTGTAATTAGGTTTTAAAGAAAATTATTTGTGTAAATTAGGTTTGAATTAATAAATTGAGGTATTAATTGATAAATTAATAAATTGATTATGTTAATTGTGTTGTTATTTGATAAATTAGGTTTGAATTGGAGTTTAATTTGATAAATTGATAAATTGGGGAATTGATTGTGTAAATTGTGTTGTTAATTTTAGTTTTAAATTGATAAATTAGGTTTATATGTGTGTTTAAATTGATAAATTGATGAATTATGTTTGAATGTGGATTTGATAAATTGATAAATTGGGGAATTGATTGTGTAAATTGTGTTATTGATTTTAGTTTTAAATTGATAAATTAGGTTTATATGTGTGTTTGAATTGATAATTTGATGAATTATGTTTGAATGTGGATTTGATAAATTGATAAATTGGGGAATTGATTGATAAATTGGGGAATTGATTGTGTAAATTGTGTTGTTAATTTTAGTTTTAAATTGATAAATTAGGTTTATATGTGTGTTTGAATTGATAAATTGATGAATTATGTTTGAATGTGGGTTTGAATTAAATTGATTGTGCATTGTTATTTTTTGGTTTGAATTGATAAAATATGTTTAAATTTAGTTATGAATTGATTAATTGATTATAGTATTTGTGTCTTTTTTTTATAGGAATTAGAAATATGGATAAGTTTATTAGTTATGAAATATGTTTAAATTTAGTTATGAAATTGTTGTTTGGATTAATTTAATTGTGTTTTTATTGAATTGAATTAAATTCATTCAGGTTTGTCGGTCGATCGGAAATTTTGGTTCGTCGGCCCGAAATTTTGGTTCGTCGGCCGGAAATTTTTCTTAACCGGCCGGAAATTTTTTGAACCAAATTCTGCCCCCCAGTTGACAAATCCCGGCACCGCCACTGTCTTAAGGTATGATTAAGGTATAACTAAAATATAATCACTATAACTGTGTATCTTAAGGTATAATCAACATAATAGTGTATCTTAAGGTATAATTAAGATATAACTAAGGTATAATCACTGTAATAGTGTATCTTAAGGTATAATTAAGGTATAATCACTCTAATAGTATATCTTAAGGTATAACTAAGATATAATCACTGTAATAATATATCTTAAGACATAATTAAGGTATAACTAAGGTATAATTACTGTAATAGTGTATCTTAAGGTATAACTGAGGTATAATCACTGTAATAGTGTATTTTAAGGTATTATTAAGGTATAACTAAGGTATAATCAATGTAATAATGTATCTTAAGACATAATGAAGGTATAATTAAAGTGTAACTAAGGTATAATCACTGTAATAGTGTATCTTAAGGTATAATTAAAGTATAACTAAGGTATAGTTAATGTAATAATGTATCTTAAGATATAATTAAGGTAAAATCAATGTAATAATGTATCTTAAGATATAACTAAGATATAATTAAGGTAAAATCAATGTAATAATGTTTCTTAAGATATAACTAAGATATAATTAAGGGATAACTAAGGAATAATCACTGGAACGTAAGTTCAGCGGATTCCATTCTATACCTAAAATTGTTTTATCTAAAATATTTGTATATGATAAGATATAGACATTAGGACCAAAATAACATAAAAATTTTCTAAAAGCAATAAAAATATTAAAATAGACTTATTAATTAAAAAAAAGTTATATATTAGTTAGTATCTAATTTCAACTTGTATTACTAATGAATTGATTCAGAAAGAGACTTAATTCGACATTGACAATTCAATTCAATGATGTAACAAGAGAGTTACATTTAACAATAAAGTAATAAATATTAATTTAATATTAGATAATAAATTATAAAGAATTTAATCGAATATAATTATTAATGTCAATTTCAAATAATTTAAAATTTCAGCTAACTATTGCAACAAATTAAATAGTAAGGAAAATGTTACCAACAAAGAAGCAAGAAAACAAAATACCAATAAAGAAGCACTAAATTCATGAAAAGGCAAAATAAAGAAGGGTAGATGGTTAAGGTAATAAAGTTGAAGGTTTTAAAATTTTTTTTTTTTTTTTAAGTCTAACCCATCAGGTGATGGGCTTATTTTTTCAATTGGCTTGCCGTTACGCCAATTAAAAAAAAAATAAAAAATAAAAAATAAAAAGAAAAAGATGAAGCCCGTTCATCAGGATTTGGGAGCATCCCTAATGTTAGGGGTAAAATGTCGCCTGCCAAACACCCTATTAGGGGTGCTTTCCAGTAGCCGGAAGGACATGGGCCTCCCAAGACCCCCTCCTTTTACCTCTGGCCTAAACAGTTTAAGTGTTTTCCAACTCTCTATTATTTCTCTAGCATCTGATAATTATCGCAAAACTCCTTTACAAGTATGTACATAGCCTTAAAAATGTCTAGAAGTCTTATACAAACCAAAATACGAAAATCCTAATTGAATAGAAGTGTTTCTGTGAGCCTCCCGACGTGGCCAACTTAATGGGGACCTCGAAGTGTTAGTGCCAAGTTTTTCCTCATGCCTTGCCAACACTTTGGGCTTGCCAAGTATGCTAGCCTGCGATGCCTACCAAAAAAATTCAACACTTTCAGTTGCTCAAAGTGCTACCGATTTTAGTACATGAATTTGTGGAGAAGAACTAGGTGATGCAAACATAACAAGTACATGAACTAATTAAGACCTAAGACTTATAGAGAAACTTATTAATAACATTCAAGCAAGTAGAATAACTAAGAACTAAATTTTGCCATTGATGTTTTACTTGGTATGTTGTTTGTTTGTTCTTTTCTTATTTTTAAATGTATTTGTGAGTTTTAAACTTTTTAATCTTTTTGGCATGTGAACCTGTTTAATTGATTGAAATTGATCAAATATTCTTTAGGTGATATATTTTTCAATTAAGAATGGTTTTTACCTAAGCAATGCACGAGTTACATAATTCTTTACATTAAATAATACCGATTTTCTTATTAAAATATATAATTTTGATGAACTAATAGAAAAAAATTGATAAACTAATAGAAAAACTAATATATCACATTTCTCTAATGACATTAAATATATAGAAAATGTTTGAAGCTTAAATTTCGACCCCAATGATAGAGAAAAACTTTCCAATTTCGGATTTTTTTTTCTTTTTTGAACTGAGGTATTATTTATTTTTATTTAAGTGAGCTATTTTATATAGAGGGAATTAATCGAAAATACGCATATGCTTAGAAAAATATTAAAGGGGTTAATTTGAAAAAAAAAAAAGACGATGAATTAATAGAACAATTATAAAAAGTATGGGTTGCATTTTGCTAAAAAGTAAACATAAAAATCAGCTCCATATAAATATCTTAAAATTCTAATTAAGCATTAGCACCATCACCCACCCCACCGCACAGCACCGCAATTCCAAACTTCGATTACTTGCTCAAATCTTAAAAACTTCTGCCAAACATCTCCACATTAGATCTAACGGAATTTATTATTTATTCTTGTACTACTTACTACTACTACCGTCAGCACTTTATATGTATACACATATATATAGTGTTATTAAGACTAGTAAAATATTAATTAACTTATTATTTTTAGTAGAAATTATATTTACTAACATTAGAGTTTCTTATTCTTTTAAAAATCATTGTTTTTATATAGTATGATTAAAACTTGTAGAAATTATATTTACTAACATTGGAGTTTCAATATAGTATTTTTTTTTTTTTTTAAATCCTTATGAATAACATCATTATAAAATTTTTTATTCATATACAAAAACGCTTAATGTTATATTTAACTCATGTCTTATACAAAATATTTGTTTTCGTCCCATATCTTATCATTTTGAAATAATTACTTTTGTTATTGCACAATTTTGAGACATTTATCATCTATCATACATAAATTATAATAATCTACACTAAAATAGATGAAAAAATATGTGTGTAATAAATTAAATGTTAATTGATTCATTATTGTACAACAAAGAATATGGTGAATGAATCAAGACTACTAAATATTTAGTTACTATATACATATCACAGGATTTATCATGACAGGAGCTTTTGCTCACGGAGCTATATTTTTTATTAGAGATTACAATCCGATCGTAATTTGTACGTAATAAAAAGATAAATGTTTCAAAATTGTTCAACAAGAAATAAAAATAAATATTTTATATAAATGAGATAAATATATCAAAATTATAGCATATGAAACAAAATAAACATAGAGGCAAATAAAATTAAGTAGATCTTTCTAAAATGTTGAACGGGAACTTTTCCGTTACTAAACATCCCGTCTATTCAGCCAACTCTCTCTAGCTCCTACTCTTTGACTATTCCTGTGATTCATTTTCCTTCTTTTGGGAAAAACCAGTTATCATTTTTGGATTATGGCAGCTCTACAAAATGGCCAAGCAGAAGATAACACATGGGAAGAAGTATTGAGAAAGATGTTGCCTGCTGGTGCTCCATTACCAGATGAAGATCATCTCGATTACTCGATCGCCGTCGAGTATCAAGGTCCTCCGGTTCCTTACGACGTCCCCCGCGTCGATCCAGTAACCGTCGATTCCCTTTCAATTCGTTCTTCTTCTATCGTCTCTGTTTCCGATGAGAAGGAGAAAGAGCTTTCTATCCCTGTGGTTGCTCCGATCAGCACTCACAAGATTGCCAAATTCAGCCGAGTTAGGAACGGGAGTGCGAGTTTTGTTGCTAAAGAGTCGACGAGTTCGGCAACGGGAGTAAATGGAGAAAATAAGGAAGAAGGACGAGAAGAGAATGGTGAATCTAATGGTAGAGAGGAGGATGAGGAGAAGGCGGTTGGGGAAAGTGAAGGAAAGCGTGTGAATGTAGTGAAATTCAATACCCCCAGGGATTCGGATACAGAGGATGATGGATATTCATCGGGGCAGTCGAGTGCTCCTACTGATGCTGTAGGTCCAATGTCTTCGACGGTTCGAAGAGGATATAGGAAGAAAAGAGTTTGCAGTAGATGTGGAAAGAAGAGTAGGTTGAAGGAGAGGGAAGCGTGTTTGGTTTGTGATGCCAGGTATTGTAGCAATTGCTTGCTTAAGGCCATGGGATCGATGCCGGAAGGGAGGAAGTGTGTCAGTTGCATTAGGTTTCCCATAGATGAATCGAAGAGGTCTACTTTGGGCAAGTGTTCAAGGATTTTGGCAAAAGTTTGCAGTCCATTGGAGGTTAGACAGATCATGAAGGCAGAGAAAGAGTGTGCTGCCAATCAGTTGAGGCCCGAGCAGCTGATCGTGAATGGGAGGCCACTTAGGCAAGAGGAATTAGCTGAAGTTTTAGGGTGTCCTATTCCACCTCAGAATTTGAAGCCTGGAAAGTATTGGTACGACAAGGATTCAGGGTTGTGGGGAAAGGTGAAAGGAAAGAACAGAAAACGTTTAATTGATCCAGTAATGACTTCCTTCTTTAGTTATACTTATCTTTGTTGTTCAAATTTCAGGAGGGGGAGAAGCCTGATAGAATAATTAGTTCCAAACTAAATATTGGTGGTAAGCTACGACTGGATGCCAGCAATGGTAACACAGAAGTTTACATAAATGGCCGTGAAATCACCAAGATTGAGCTCCGAATGTTGAGGGTATTTTAATTGCTTTTACCAGCCATTTCACTTAGACAAATTTGTCTTTTAATGCTTATAAAAAGTGAATAGAATTGTCTGTCAATTAAATCAGGTGACATTAAGTTTTGGCTTGCTAAAATTAGGCTGCTGCAATATGTTCACGTCTAGAAAGTATTACAGCTTAGAGGAGAAGATCCCTCATCTAATTAAGCATGTGTTTTGATAGTATCCTTCCTTAGAATATTGAACACAAAGTTCAATCAATGAATATCTCTACGTGCGGAAACTAGAGACCTGAAGGATTTAGAAATATTGTAAAATAATTGTTTTTGACTACTTAGAGATGCTATTAGTGATAGATTATGGACTCTTCCTAAACTTTTGGGCTTTGCTAATACTGTTAGAAAAATGTTCTCTAACCCTTTAGGGCCATGCATTTGATGCACTGTGGAAATTAAAGCGAATTATATTACTTTCATTCTCTTGTTTGGCATACAAGGAATTCATAACTTTTCTTTGTTGTATTTTTACATTTACACAGACCTTAACTATCTAGAGAAATTGTAAAATCATACTAGTTGACTACGTAGAGATGCTTTTAATGGCAGATAGACTCCTCAAGAACTTTTTGGCTCTGATAATAGTTTTAGAAAAATGTTCTCGCTGTAACCTTATACATGTTTGTCTTCACAGCGATGCATTTGATACACTGGTATTCAAAGGGGATTAGATTATTGAATAAAACTCCACTCTCTTGTTTGTACTAGGAATTCCTAACTTTTCTTTATTGTATTTTTGCATTTTAAGAGCTTGATATAATGTGGAGATGACAACTAAATGTTTAAAATTAGAGATTGACCATTAAATTATATATTTAAGTGTTGAAATTGAATTGGCACTTTTGAATAGGAGACCTTTTTTTTTTTTTTTATCTCAACTCCAGTTTTGAAGAAAACCAAACATCATGCCTCTTACACTGTTGGAATTGAGCTTTGGAAGTAACCACTAGATACTGAAGTCTTCAGAACTATGCCAGAAACTAAATCACGCCTCTTGCATTTTTCTTTTCTTATATTGCTGCTTAGGAAGAAGATATTCAGTAATCGATTTCTTATGTATTTTTCCCTTTCATGAAATTTTTCAGTAGGTTTTTGATTCTGTGAGGTAGCTGTGTATGACTTTAATTCTTAATCTCAGAAAGCAAAAGCTTTAACTTAATCATGCTTTTCTTGTCTTTTAATTGTGTTGAATCATAGATTACCTTAAAGATAGATGCAATTGCTGACTTCTTTACGGATACATTGAAATTTGAAACTAGATGAATAGATGTGCTTGGAGCTTGTTTATATATTTTTTATCAATATTTTGTGGTTTTCCCTTCTAAGACCCATACTGACTTTGGTTTATTAGAGCTTATTTATTTTCTCTTTGCTTGAGAACAAGGAGTTTTGAATTAAGAGAAGCAAGAATTTATCAAGAAAATGTAATAGAAGAAACTTGAACAAAAACTTGTAGGTCTTTTAAATTTATTTTGCACCTTCTGATGGCATAGTTGGCACTTAATTGTTGCTATATTTTTGTTGACATGAATTCATAAAGCGAATGGCACTTTGGCTAATTTTTAGGAATTGCAAACTTCATTTGTTTTGGTCAAGTGACTCGTCTGATATTAAAAATTGATATCTTTTTTTTTTTTTCTTTTCCTGCTTGGACAAAGCATTGGATGATAACTTTGTTTTTATTATGGTAGTTGCTTCATTATATCATGATAATTTGGTTGTGCTGAGGGTCTCAGGAACATTCAAATTTTGCAATTCATTTCAGCTTGCCAAGGTGCAGTGCCCTCGGGATACACATTTTTGGGTGTATGATGATGGCTCTTACGAAGAAGAAGGCCAAAATAAGATAAAAGGAAACATATGGGGAAAGGTTCTCTCGTAATCTGTGAATAATATTTATATTTAGTTGCATTGAACTTTTAGGTTCAACCAATATTTTGAATTTAATTGAGTTGGCATTTGATTT
Organism: Euphorbia tirucalli; assembly: GCA_039660915.1. Classification (NCBI taxonomy): domain Eukaryota; kingdom Viridiplantae; phylum Streptophyta; class Magnoliopsida; order Malpighiales; family Euphorbiaceae; genus Euphorbia; species Euphorbia tirucalli. Next base: position 17,964,203 of record CM077634.1, on the reverse strand, counting down.
TTGGTAGGCAGGCATCTACTCGATTCATTTGTTCATTATTTTCACTTCCGGTACCATCTAGTAATCCTCTAGGCCCAAATGAAGATCCAACTACCTTTTCTGGTAGGTCAGTGTCCAAGTACTTAGAAGAGGGAAGGGTCCAGAAACTTCTGTTATTGGGGTTGGAAGGATCTGGAACCAGTACGATCTTCAAGCAGGTGGGCTTGTGTTTCAGAGTTTTGAACTTGATTTTCTTTCACTGTCGTATCATTGATAGTAGAGCATTAAATTATTTTGTTTGCCTGCTGGTGTTTTGGAATATATAACATGATCTTTTGGTGTTCTCTGCAATGCGTGTATTTTATTTTTTTGCTTTGTGATCCTGTTATGTTTCTGGAAACTTTTGGTTGTTTAATTTACTAAGTTATTATGAGAATAACATTAGTTACTTATTGGTAAAACTAAATTCTTTTGGAAATACTGACTCACCAAAGCTTTTCTTCTTTTATTTTTATTTTATTTTATTTGAAGTGTTTATATAGTCTGCAATGTTGCATGTCCTTCAGTTTCTGACAAATGTATTTCCCTTCATGATCTCTATGTTTTTCTTTCCTTATATATATTTGCTTTTTTGTAATGATTTATTTCCAGATATTATAGCTGTTGAGGACAGGAGAAGCCATTGTTTCTGTCAATTATTCGTTAACAAATGATTATGCTTTTATTGGATGCTATCTATGTTAGTACAGGAACAGTTCATTGATATCTTCAATATCTTAGCATGGCAGAGGTCATTTGTTGATAGATTTACTTTCAATGGATCAGGCAAAATTTCTGTATGGGAATAGATTCACTTCAGAAGACTTGCAGAACATCAAACTTATGATTCAAAGTAATATGTACAAATACCTAAGTATATTACTTGAAGGACGGGAGAGGTTTGAAGAGGAAGCTTTGATGGAAAATGAAACTGCTGCCATGAATGGTGGAGAATCTGTTTCAGGTATGAGACTGGTAGTTCATTTTATCTCTTTTTACCAATTACTTTGTTTTGGAAAATAAATTTTTAATCAGAACGAGAAGTATAGAGTGAAGAATACAGTCATTTTTCTCCCAGTGGTACAATTTATAATAGCCAAAATAAAATTGAAGATGCTCATTGATGATAGTTCGCTTCACTGATCTTTTCTCCTTATGACCACCTTTTCTGCTTTAGGAGTTAAATACATATTCATTACCCTCATTTGTTTTTTTCCTTTTATTAACAGAGCTAGTGTTGCTTCCCTTTATCTTTATTTTCTTTTTTTAACATCCACATCCTCAAAACCAGGATAAGGATTGTGCTTCATAATGGCTGAGGCTTTTAATAATTCTTTTAAAATGAATTCTTGAATTCCTTCGGATATATGGACTCCGCAGTTTTGGAGTGTTAGTTCCCTCCAATATGTTGCTTAGCATGTGAAGTTCCTCCCTTCGGAACTGTCGCACAAAACTTACATATTAAATCATCTGTATTATTTGGTTTGAGTAGATAAACATACTTTTATCCTTTATCATTTTAACTTGATTAGGCATAGAATTACTTCAAGGATGCTACAATCAGCCTCTGTGTTGATGAGTATCATACAATTTATGCTAAAAAATATAGATCTTATATCAATATGTTAGAAGTTGGAAAATTATAGAAGGGGACCAAGGGGCAGAAACATGATACATGATCATCTTATCTAGGTATAAAAATCAATGCATGCAAGCGCACCACATATAGGATACTGTTAAGATGGATCTAATGCAGGGATCAACTCGAGAATATATATTTCTATTTGAAAAAGAAAAGCACCGGCACAAATCCACCTGAACTGACAATAATTCAATAGCATCTTGGCTAGTTTTTTCTGTTTAAGAAAAGGAAAGAAGGCAGGAGGAAGCTGAATAGGTCTAGAATAGAAATTAAAAAGAAGAGAAGGAGAGACCATAATTGGAGAAAGAGTAGATGAAGTAGCTAGTCATGGTTGAGAAAAGAAAAAAAAAAAAAAAAAAAAGTGGTAACAGTTCATGGTTGAGCCATATTCTATATCATGGACATAATTCGTTTTCACTGTGACAACTACAAAAGAACTGATGGAGTTGCCTTCCATGTGTATGCATCTTGTTTTATGGTGAAACTCCTCCATGCATTCAGCTTTATGTCTTTCTTTTGTCCGGTAAAAAAAAGTACAAGAGTAACATAAAATCCATCTAGAGTGGAGAAGAATCTTGACAATCGCAATCATTTTTCAAAGAAGCATCAACGTAATAAAGTCTTCATTTATTCTTACGTCATTTTTATTATGCCAATTAACATTTGGCATCAAACAAGGATACCTTTCCATTCCATAGTAGGTTTGGCAAGAACATATAAAAGCGGCAAACTAGTTGGATAAATTTTGAGGACCGCAGCTGCTTGATGATCATCTTTAGTTTGAGATCTCTTCCCAATTGGATATGAGGTCATTCGTGCTATCTCTGCTTGGTAAAGCTCGGGTTACTTAGTAGGTTCATTTCATTTGTAATTCAATTACCCTGCCATAATAATTGACAGAGAGTTCTCTGATTAGTTCTGAACTATTGTTGTCAGAGTTTAGTTTTCCATCTGTACTATAATTGAAATTTCTCCTTTGAAAAGGGCATGTCAATAATTTAAATAGATTAGCAAAATGTGTGTTTGGGTGTGTGTCTATATATATATAAGAGGGAGAGAGAGAAAGAGAGAAGAAGCCATTAAGTGGTTGAAGTGATTAATTTTTGGGCAAACAGGAGTTGAAGTAAATCAGCATTGCATCTACTCCATAAGCCAGAGGTCGAAGCATTTTTCTGACTGGTTACTTGATATCATGGCTTCTGGAGACTTGGATAACTTTTTCCCTGCTGCAACAAGAGAGTATGCTCCTATAGTGGATGAGGTCTGGAAGGATGATGCTATTCAGGAAACGTACAAGAGAAGGGAGGAATTGAATCTTCCTGATGTTGCAAAGTATTTTCTAGATCAGGTATGCCTTAAGGCTACTACCCAACCTATTTTTTTCTCCTCATGTTCTTTTTCCTTTTTTTTTTTTTTTAATTTCTTTTAATGAGCTACCTTCCTTGAATATAAATTTTATTCACAGTCACATTTGTCATACTTTTGGAATTTCGAAGTCTGTGTCTAATGACTGTTAGATGTTATGATGTTTTTCTCTTTTGTGTAAAGTTGAACTGTCTAAATCACTGTTTCATGAAAAGGAGTCTTTCTTCTTTTTTCCTTATGGTGTTCCTAGATGGTGGACCACATGCATAGAAACCCTAGTTCCTAAAGCAAGATGATACCATAGCATGAAGATTGTTTTCTCACTTTAATTCCTCTCTCATGTTTTGAAAGGACAATTTCTTTGAGGAGACTTTAGTAAAAGAAGAAAACGGATAAATTCTTTCGGAAGAATTCTACTCCTTGTTAGAAGATAGGCATGAAAGACTTAGTAAGCATGGATGTATCATAAAATGATTTGTTTTTTTGTTTTTTTGGGCTTTAATCCTTGTGCAATATCTAGGACAAACTCAGATATACCTCATAGGTCTATCTATCCTTGGCACTGAGATATTACTCATACAAGTGAACCCTCATGCTAGAATCTTAAGTGCGTACAGAGTTTAGAGTCATTAGAGAATTCTCTAGCGGAAGGCTTTGAGTTGGCAAGGCCTTGGAATTCTGAGCATCAGAAAGCTACTTGCCTTGAAGAGTTTAAATGGAAAGCATGCCTTATTCTGGTCTTTCATATGACAAAGAGCATAAGCTACGGCAATGAGGTAGTTTAAATCCATGTGTTTGTGTCCTTGCTGTTTGTTCCTTTGCGCTGCAAAATAGGCTAGAACCTTCATGCTAGAATCTTGAAGAGCGTACAGAATTTAATACAGCCATTGGAGAATTCTCTAGTGGAAGGCTTTGGGCTCAAGGCCTTGCAATTCTGAGCATCAGAAAGCTACTTGCCTTGAAGAGTTTAAATGGAAAGCATTGCCTTATCATGGGCTTTTATATGACAAAGAGCATAAGTTACGGCAATGAGGTCGTTTAAATCCATGTGTTTGTGTCCTTGCTGTTTTTTCCTTTGCACTGCAGCATGAAATATGATATTTCTACATATACTTGCTAACATCATTGGCAATTGACAGCATAAGCTACCACAGTGAAGTAATCGTCTATTAATCTGCTAGGATTTTGTCAAGATGTTCAAATAGGTTTCCTGATGAGGTATGGAGGGCATGAGAAAACATGTCAGTTTTAGGTGTTTGGCTAGATTTCTAGGCACACAGAAGCACATGATAGATAAGAGAAGGCAAATATACTGCTATTTATCGGGCAATAATGTTGTTCCAAAGGCTTGGCTAGAAGTAAAAAATGTAACAACCAAATGCAAATCACTAATTATACGGAGCATAATCATCTTCTTGTTAAAGGTTTGTTGAACCTTATCAAGTTTTGGTCTCCATATTTATATTTGATTCAGGCTGACAGGTTAGGCCTCCACTACAAGTTCCCTTTTAGTTTCAAACCCATGAGAGAGAAGGAAATTACATGTGTAACTCATAAGACAGTTGTGAGAGACTGAGTGCGTATCCACACACAGTCTTTACATTAATAAAATCAAACTATTGGGATTAACTAATTCACTAGTTAGATGCAAGGACAGACTAGCAATATCGACCTAAAGTTAGGGGGCTAATTGAAAATCACCCTTATTTGGATTAGTTTTAAATGATTTGAAAAGATATTCTAATGTAATGCTTAATAACTCTCAAGCATGCCACATGATTTGGCTGGCATTTTTGATGATCTGCTTTAAACCAGTTACCAAAATTTTTGGTCTTCTGTTTGTACTTATCTTTTCTTTTTCCCCTACAAATTACTTCGAAATGCAAACCCTCTTACAAATTGATGAAAAAAAATTTGTTGAAGAGCCCCAACACCCCCCCTCTTTTTTTTTCGCTTTGGGTCAAAGTGCGCAATTAACCATTCAATAGTCCTTGAATTTATTGATGATTATTGGTTTTATTTTAACGCAGGCTGTTGAAATATCAAGCAATGAGTATGAACCTTCAGAGAGGGACATATTATATGCCGAAGGGGTCACACAGAGCAATGGCCTCACTTTCATGGATTTCTGTTTTGACGACAGAAGCCCCATGTCCATGATATATAATGAAGACTTTGACTGTCCACCTTCCTTGACCAAGTAAAGATCTTTGTTCTCTTTATTAAATTCTTACTTGCACTGCTTGTGGACAGTAAACATTTTGCTTATGGAACTTCTTATTCGGCCAGATACCAACTAATTAGGATAAGTTCCAAAGGATTGCATGACGGGTGCAAATGGTTGGAAATGTTTGAAGATGTGAGAGCAGTAATCTTCTGCGTTTCACTGAGCGACTATGATCAGTTGTGGACCCATGGTTCTGCTCCACCTACTAATAAAATGCTGGCTTGCAGGGATCTGTTTGAGAGCTTAGTAAGGCATCCGTGTTTTAGAGACACTCCTTTCGTGCTGTTCCTGAATAAATATGACACATTTGAAGACAAGGTACACCAAGTTCATCTATCCACTTGTGAGTGGTTTAGAGATTTTAGCCCTTTGAAGGCTCACCACAATAGTCAGACCCTGGCTCACCAAGCTTACTACTATATTGCAATAAAATTCAAGGAGCTATACTCTTCAATCACTGGCCGGAAGTTGTTTGTGTGGCAGTCCAGGGCACGAGAACGTACTTCGGTTGATGAGGCGTTCAAGTATGTAAGAGAGGTCCTCAAGTGGGATGAAGAAAAGGATGAGAACGTTTATGGAATCCCTAATGATGATTCATTTTACAGTACAGAAACGAGCTCCTCTCCTTTTGTTAGAGCTGAATGATAAATCCTCCTGATCCTTTTCGGTTTAGGGATATTCAGCTTTTTCAGTATGGAGAATCTCTTCCGGTTATTTTGTGGGGTTTTATACTAACATGATAATTAGGAATTGTTGGAATTTGATTCGTCATGGTATTATGTGGTGTTTACTGGCTAGGGTTTAGGGAATGATTTTTTTGAATATGCTTAATCTAATTTTGGGGGAGATTTTTTCCTTTATTTGAATTTGCGAAGAAAAAACAAGTTTCCAATGTCCATCTGTATAGCATACAATGTACACCAAGAACAGAACAAAACCAGCTTTTGTAATCAATTATTGTGTAAGGTTTCTTTGTAAATTTTAGGGATGATGTTTTGTATTGTATTGTTGGAGATCACTCATCTTAACTACCAAACTGTTTTTCTTGTTTCTAGACTTGTGTATAAAGTTGTAAACTTAATTGTGACACCAGATTGTGATGTTTAACTATTAGTTTCTGTATTTATATTAGTGCTCAATACCTTTGATTCGAATATCAGGTATCAAAATTTCTTTATTAGTTTTTTAATACATTAAAATCTTAATATGAAACACGTGACATAAATATAGAGAGGCGAAAACGCACAAGCACTTTTTCATTTTCATTCTTAGCTGCAAAGTAATAGCACACGCTTAATACTCGTTTCGTTTTCATTCAAACTACTCCTATGGCCTTTGGGTAATTACTTAGTCATCTTAATATACACTCCTTCGAAAAAAAAAAAAAAACCACAATTGTCTAATAGATATAATGTTTTTTATGGGTGAATATAATATATTAGTCTCTGGATTTATGTATATCAAAAAGTTCAATTATATTTACATATTAAACTCTTTATTTTATTTTTTTTTATATATTAAAATACTAAATTATTATATTTATAGAAAAATACTATATTACTAAATTTATATTATCTATATAAAATAAAAAGTTAAATAAATTATCCGTGCATAGCACGAGCCAACAACTAGTAATATTTTTACGGGTGAATACAGTGTGTTAGTCTCTGTATTTATGTTATATTACATTACTCAATTCATATATACATCAAGAGAGAGAGTTCCGTGATTTTGTTAAAATCAACTACTTAATATGTATATTAATCTACATATACATTCCTTACTGAAGTATTATTAATTCCTTTTATTATATTAATTCAAGTATGAAAAGTAATAATCATCATAAAAATTAATATTATTATTTGGTTTAATTTTTTATTAAACATAAGTAATTAAATTTATAATATTTAACTTTGAATAATACTGAATTTATTTTTTATATAAATATTTATTTTAGGTACTATTCATAATTTAGCCAACTACTAATTTTTAAATCTATTTATTAAAATTAAATTTGATGAAAACATCTAATAGGTAATTAATTTTAATATATATCTATGAGTTGGAGATCAATTGGTAATAAAAGCGAAGTTTGTGAGAGGAGATAACCCTTCAAAAATCTTACTAAATATATTGATAGAAAGAGATGAAAAGCTTTAATTATAACTAAGTCTCAAACATAATTATCTTAATAAGGATATTTATAGTTTATACGGAAAAAAAAATTAATACATATTATTTTAGTAAAAACATAATTAATTACATCTTACACTTTTATTAACAATATTCGTACATATCAATTTTTTTGACAAAACTTTGCCATTTTCAAGAGTATTTAGTCTTGACTGATACAATTATGGGATGAATGACCTAAATAGTTGGAAACTTTATAACATATTTTTAAAAATAAAAGGATGGATTAAGTGGCGGTGCCAGGATTAGTCCGCTGGGGGGTAAATTTTGGTTAAAAAAATTTCCGGCCGGTTAATAAAAATTTCCAACTGACGAACCAAAATTTCCGATCGACCGACAAACCTAAATGAATTTAATTCAATTCAATAAAAACACAATTGGATAACTATCAATTGGTTTCCTCAATCCCGGATCACCAATAATATCATTGTCTGAAACTTCAACCTCTATGCTGGCTCTTTTTTCACTACCTTGATCAATAAGGGTTTCATTACTAGTTGATGATGGTTCGGAATTTGATAAAGTATTCCGTTTTGTTCTAGTAATAAACTTATCCATATTTCTAATTCCTATTAATAAAAACACAAATACCATAATCAATTAATCAATTCATAACTAAAGCTAAACATATTTTATCAATTCAAACCTAAAAATAACAATGCATAATCAATTTAATTCAAACCTACATTCAAATATAATTCATCAATTTATCAATTCAAACACACATTCAAACCTAATATATCAATTCAAAACTAAAATTAACAACACAATTTACACAATCAATTTATCAATTTATCAATTAATTCCCCAATTTATCAAATTATCAAATTTATCAATTCAAACCTAATTTATCAAATAACAACACAATTAACATAATCAATTTATTAATTTATCAATCAATACCTCAATTTATTAATTCAAACCTAATTTACACAAATATTTATCTTTAAAACCTAATTACAATAAAACCTAAAGAAATTACAAAAAACCTAACATTTAAAATTAAAACTAACCGGAATAAGAAGCAAGGAGGAAAGGAAGAGAGGAGAGGACGGACGGACGGATGGACGGAGAGTGGCGGCGGCGGCAGGCGGGCTGGCGGCAGTAGAGAGGAGAAGGAGAGGATTGATTAAGAGAGTGAAAGTGAGGGAGAGTGGGATGGGAGACGATGTTCTGTCTCTGTGTTTAAGTTTTTATTTTTTATTTTTTTTTTCAAACCAGGGCAAAACGACGTCGTTTTGCCCTGGTCGGTTTATTTTTTTTTTTTAATTACAGGGCGTTTTGCCCTCGTCGGTTTATTTTTTTTTAATTACAGGGCAAAACGACGTCGTTTTTCCCAGGACAAAACGACGTCGTTTTACCCATCCCCAAAAAGAAAAAAAAATAACCCCTGATACAGGGGGTTTCGCCCCCTGTATCAGGGGGGGCAAGAGTAGCGTTGCCCCTGCTCTTAGGGGGGCGGGCGGTCGCCGGAAAGCCCCCTACTCAGGGGCTTTTCCGGTGGCTGGGAGATCAATTGCCCCCCCGTGACCTCCCCCCTCCCCTTGGGGACTTTCCGGCGGTTAGGGGATCAGCTGCCCCCCTGTGATCTCCCCCTCGGCGCCGCCCCTGGATGGACTAGTATAATATATGTAAACTAAATAACTAATAAATTATTTCCCTTATTTTTATATATTTGATTTGTGAGACTTATTCGAAACATTCAATTTCTTCAAATATTCAAACAATCGAAGATGTTTTTCCTTTTTTGAATGAAAAAATCGAAGACGTTAAGTTTACATAAATAAATAATTAAAAGTAGCTATATCTGTAAAGTCAAATTATTGAAAACAGGTAATTGTAAAAAATAAAAAATAAAAAAAAAAGCCTATATATTAAGAAGAAATTAATTTTACCGCTTGACCAAAATTTTGGTGGAAGCTCGATGTCTACCTCCTCCTCTAGGAATTTATAAACGCAATGCAGATGCAGCTTTTATTGATAATAGAACCGGGGTTGGTTTTGGTTGTGCTGTGAGAGACACCACGAGATTGGTTGTAGGAGGAAATAACTCGGTCTTGCAAAGGGTTGTTAATGCAACTTATGTGGAGACTATTACATGTCCAGAGCCTTTAGTTGGCTGAAGTTTTTATAATTATCTAATTTTGTGATAGAGATAGATGTAAAGTTAATTGTCGACGAGCTTGTCTCTCATAGATTAAATCGTTCCTCTTTAAAATTTGTTTTGGCTGGTTGTTGTTGTTTGACTCATGATATTGGTTGTCTATTTTTCTTTCGTTAAACGGTATGCGAATAGTGTAGCGAATGCTATCATGTGCTGTATATTCTTCTACATTGGTAGGGATTTGGTTCTATGAGTTTCCATTCATGTTCGATCTGTATTAGATTCCGATTTATAATTAACTAAATTATTTTATTCCTTAAAAAAATAAATTTTTCTTTTTTTTCTTTTTTCTTTTTTGAGAATTTTTGTTTATACAATTAGAGGAGTAGGTCCCAATCGATTTAGAATTTCAAAATTTCCTTTCAAATTTTCTCTCAACTTATCTATTTATGAATTAGTTCTGAGAAAATTCCTTTTGCACATTAAACGATGTTATATTCTTTGGTATCTACCGTTTGAAAATATCTTCTTTTTGCAAATTATTTGCTGTCATAACTAAATGAGCATGTACTGTCGCAGTATCATAAAAAATTTTTCATTTATGACCACAATTAATTAAAATCGAGTTAGACCAGACTATAACTACTACAAAACTCTCCTAATTAATATTTATCACTTTCTAAAACTCATGCGTGAATTGGTTAAAGAAATTAATTTCCACTAATTAAGGGTCTTAAATCGCTTAAACTAGAGATTTCAAGTTCGAGTCATAATATATGTAATAGATTTTGACTAAAATAAAATTTACTTAAAGGATATCTTACCAATAGAAAACTGAAAAATTGGATAATTTCTTTCTTTAGACGATGGATTCTTTCTCGATTAAAATTTGCTTTAAAGTTATAAATAATTTTGAGGGCATTAACCAGGGAGGTTAACCTCCCTTAGTATCGAGGAAAGTTTAATTGATGCCAAATGCGGGATTCATTGTTTAACAATAACAAGTTTAATATGAAAGAGGCACAGCACAGTGTAGTGTTGGAGAATGTTCGTAAACGCGCCAACTTGTTAAATTCAACCAGCCACGTCATATTAAAATATTAAATTTTTTTTTTTTTTTTGGCTAATTCATTGGAGAGAAATAAAGGCAAAAATCATCCTCCAACTTTTCAAATATATATATATATTATTAATTAAGCCCCTAATTTTTGAATTTGACATTCAACATACTATATTAATTACCTGTGTATATAAAACTTGGTTCATTTTATCCTAATTTGAAATTATCCTTATTCGATTTATGAAAAATGTAAATTTTAATCACAAATAAAATGGGTAACATTCTTACTCATTAACAATTAATTAATTATTCTAATAAACATTAATTTAATGGGTGTGATTCATAATTAATGAAGAGCTCAACGTATCAAATCGAAAAATGGAAAACTTGATCAATAGAAAATTAAAAAGAAGAGGGATCTAAACACGAGTTTTTCCCAAAAATAAACAGAGAAAAAAAAATCAACGTTCAATATTCAAAAACCTTAAACAAATGAGTTTGAACAATTCGTAAAACATTTGTGAGTTCATTCTTCTGCGACTCTCTTGACCTTCAACACCGTGTCTGTGTGAAAATTCAATAACTTTTCAAAGCCGCATATTCAACATAATTAACTATTTAATCACTCATCTGCTATGTATATATATATGTATATTCATCCATTTACAGACTCCATATTCAAATTAATCACAACTCCTTCAATTCTTTTATCATCCGAAAACAAAAAAATGGTGTTTGGCTGGAGAAGAAAAAGAAAAAGCAGCAAAAATCATGAAGAAGAAGAAGATACAAAAATGGAGCTTACAATTCCCAAGGATTTCATCTGCCCTATTTCTCTGGATCTCATGAAAGATCCAGTCACTATATCTTCTGGTATTACTTACGATCGAGAAAGCATTGAATCATGGCTTGAAGATGGCAATTTCACTTGTCCTGTTACTAATCAAATCGTCACAAGTTTCGATCAAATCCCCAACCATTCTCTCCGTAAATTGATTCAGGATTGGTGCGTCCAGAATCAAAACTCCGGCGTCCAACGGATTCCGACTCCGAGAATTCCGATCTCGTCAATTGAAATCGCCGATCTCCTCACGAATCTCGATTCTGCGGCGAAGATTTTGGATAAATCTGAATGCTTCTCTCTGCTGCAAAAGATGAAGAACTGGGGAGACGAAAGTGAGCGTAACCGCCGGTCCATTGTTTCTAACAAATCCGGCGTCGTTTTAGCCTCAGCTTTTCATCAATATTCAACTGATTCATATGAGAAAAATGCTGACATTCTGATGGAAATATTGTTCTTAATGGATTGGATGATGTTTCCATTCGATTTCGAAACACAATCATATTTAGGATCAACAAATTCATTAACTTCAATGGTTTGGTTGTTGAATTGCAGAGATTTTTCATCCAAGCACAATTCAGTTCTAGCACTGAAAGAGCTTCTTTCATCTGATGAAAAACATGCCAAATCATTAGCAGCAATCGAAGGCGTAAACCGAGTACTATTCAACTTGATCAAAGACCAAATTTCTTCTACAATAACCAAATCTTCTCTAATGGTGATATTTCACCTTCTTTCAGTTGATCCAGAGATAAAATCCGAGTATGTGGAGCTCGGTTTGATACCATTAGTACTTGAAATAATCGTGGATTCGGAGAGGAGCATATGTGAGAGCGCATTAGGGGTATTTGATAAGCTATGTGATAGTGAAAAGGGAAAAGAAGAAGCTTATAAGAATGCACTGACATGGCCAGTTTTGGTGAAGAAGATCTTGAGGGTATCTGACTTGGCAACAGAGTTTTCAGTCTCGGCGATTTGGAAGCTGAATAAATATGATAACGGAAGAAACGATGAGAAAATGGTAGAAGAAGGACTTCAAGTAGGAGTATTTCAGAAGCTGGTATTGTTGCTGCAAGTTGGTTGCAGTGATTATACAAAGGAGAAAGCTACTGAGCTTTTGAAATTTATGAATCCTTACAGAAATAGATTTGAATGTATTGAATCTGTTGATTTCAAGAATCTTAAACGTTCTTTTTGATACATTTAAATAAATTTGATATTGAATTTATTCTTTTTTTTTTTTAGAGAAATTAATCATTGATTTAGATAAAAAGTAAATGAAAATGTTGTTCTGTGTTCGTCATTTTAATGATTCAAATATTATTTGATCAGTTCAAACATCGTTTTTCAACTTTCAACGTTTATTTTTCGTCATAGCAAGAGAAGAGAAGAGGGAAAGGAAGATTTCAAATTTTACGTCATGTGAATATACTTAACTAGTCAACTAATGCATGTGAACTTAAGTTGTTTCACCATTATTTATTAATTTATTTACTTATGATTTATTATTATATAAAAAAAACAGAACATATGTATCTTAAGTTTGTCTCTAGTGACTTGCAGATTCAAGTCTGTGGGGGCATTTAACTACTTTAATTAGCTGAATTTCATGCATAGATATTGGTCCTTTTTCTTCCAAATAAAACTTTTGGTATGTCAATAATTTAATTTAATAATTATGCCGTTGTTTGATATGGTGAATTAATTGTATACAACAAACTAGGAATCACAATGGATAAGCAACCCACAAATCGAATTTGTCATTCTGAATCTGATTGAAGTTTACATACTCGGAATCCATCTGAAATCCGACGACCTACGTAATACCCTAACCTATTTAAATACCTTACAATAGAAATTGAATAATGAAATAAAATACGGTATATTTCATTTATATTAGACTATATTTCTTTTTTTGGTCAGAATTAGCTAGTATTTCATTTTATATTAAATAAAAAAGGGAATCTTCATAAAATATAATTGTTATATTGTATTATATTATATTATTAGCTAGAAAATGAAATTTATATATATTATAGTGTTAATTTATATTCGTAATAAAAAAATTATTTGAATATAATAGGGTTTGGAGTTATGCCCAAACCCTTAATGACTAATAAAACTAATATTTGCACTTATCTTAAATCTATTTATTATTGTCCATTTTAAAGTATGTTCGTGTCCACCACATGAAATTTAAAATTTGACAGTAAAAGAATTTGCTGCTAAAGGTGTAAAATTTGTTTCCTCAACTTAACGCAACAAGTTCGCATGAAAACATAACGATTAATCCTAAAACCGAAAACTATGAAAATTCAAGAAGAAAGTCTGTAATATTATTGAATAAATCGAAAAACTACCAAATAACAGAAAAAGAAAGCCTTATATAGACTGTAGTCCAATCCTAACAAGGAAAATACTAAAAAAAAAAAATACTCTGAAATTTAAAACTGACAGATGGAGGCCTAAATAACGTTGTTTTGGGTCCAAACGCAACTGTCACCGTAAACATATAATAATCATTCTAGAGCTCGAAAATCACATTCCGAAAACATATTATAATAGTCAATCGGACTCCAATAGCAAAAGTTACGTCCGCTTTAAAGTCTAGCGAAAAATAAAACTATTTGTTTTCTTTCTTGGGCCTACGAGCCCTTTTCTTCTTTGACTTTCGGTCTAGAGACTCATCTGCTACTAACTCTGCATCACAACTTTAGATAGCGATAAAAAAAAAAAAAAATTGATTCATGTTGTTACTGTAAACTTGTGACTGTATTTATTTGCAAAACATTGATATAATTTTGCTGATAAATAAGTTTTTTTGCAGTAATTTTTAGATATTACTATTAAATGAGTTTTTTGGTGAAAAAAAGCAAACCTTTTTTACTATCAAATTAAACATTTCTTGTAGTGGTAGAGCTGGATAGGGCCAATATATAAATTTGATTGTCGTGCCTAATAAATAAAATATATATTATAATAATATTAAATTTGGTAATTTAAATCATCATAGGTAGAAAATTGATACATTCAATTTCAATTTAGTAAAAGTACAAAGAAAAATGTGCCTTATTTCATGGCGCATTGAAAAAGGGAAAGTTTCGTGTTGTGTAGTGCAGAGGGAGTCTGCTGGGACATAATAAGAAGTAATTAGAAATACAATATTATTTTACAGAAAAAGAAGTTGTAATTACACGTAAATAAATACAAAGCTAGAAGTGGGAAATGGCTACCATTTTTCCAAGCACTTTAATTTCATGGATTCACACACACACACACATATATAATAATAATAATAATAATAATAATAATAATAATAATAATAATTAGTAAAATATGATAGAAATAGAAACAGCAATTTAAGTGCTGAGCTGCATCAGGATCGGAATTGGTCTCAAGCTTAGAATTCAAAGCTTGTTGTTTCAAGGGAAACACTAATTTTATAATTGATCTATTCAAAGTATAAAAAGGGTCAAGTTTTTTTGCTTTGATCATTCTTCCCCAATTAATTCTTTCATTCATTCAATAAAATTAATTTTATTACTTAACGATTAATACTTTGAGCAAATCAACTTATTTTCATAAATATTTTGAATAGTATGAAACTTGAACTATAAATGTGAATTTCAGGCGTATGGCCTACGTACGTCTAGTAACTATAAGTTAATTTAAAAAACAAATAAAGATTGAGGACTAAATGATCAAAACTGAAAAAATAGTTAATAATATGAATTACCAAAAAGAATTTTGTCCAATGTTATCATGTGTGAGTTGAGAAATTTATTAGTAGAAATAGTCATACACAAATTATTATAAAATATTTTATGCAGTTTTTTTTTTTTTTTTTTTTTTGGGTAATTGGCCAGACATTTTTTAAGTAGTTACACTTTTAATATCTAGTATATACTCGCAGTAGGAGATTTTTAGGTTAAGCAATTTGAGAAACATGTCATTAGTGAATCTTAATTGGTAAATTTTTATGCATTTGATTGACTATATGGTAAACGTTTTTTATGAAATTCGTATGGTACTTGATCTCAAATAATATATTAAAAAAATTAAATATATAGAATTTATTTGCAAATAATTAAATTCTGACTTCGTTTAGACCCTCTTTGGTCCCCTGGACTACTTGTCATTAATAAAAGCACAATGTGTGAAGCATCTGTCACATTGCACACGTTGTCAATGTGGCCTCTCCTCACTCCATTCCCATTGTCATTCATGCCTTTCATTTTTCTTAATAATTCTTTATAGAACAGGGATTGAATCTAATAAATTAATTAAGGGGCAGATTTTTGCATTTGGCATAAGCTTAGAGGAGGGAGAATAATTTTACCTTTATTGTAGGAAATATTCCAGTGAATTGTATTTCATCGTAAAAATCCTAGCTCAGTTATGCTATTTTCTAAGAAGCATCAATGAAAATTGGCGACAAAAATTCGCAAAATACTGTTATCATTTTACCCAATAAAATAGGATGTGACATGATTTCCAATTTTTTTTACTATTTCATAGAATATGTAGAAAGTTAGTCGCAACCATATTTTATATAAGGTTAGGCCATAATCCAGCTGTGGTGCGAATAGAGCATCCTCTGGAACTATGCATGCTTTGCCCACGCCAACTATACCCACTCCTCATTTTAACTTTTCTAAATTAGGTTAATGGATTCTAGGTTGTTCCAACTTATATCAAAAAAATCACCTAGCCGTTTCAACTTAAGATGTCACTTTTTCACATCTCTAACTTGTATCAAAAAACCACTTAATCTCTCCGATTTGTTTAACATGTATATATCAACTCCCTACGTCCTATCTAGCATTGATGCGACTAAGAAGTGTCACATACAGCATGAGACGGATAGATACAAGTTATACAAGTTGGAGGAGCTAAGTAATTTTTTAGTTATAAATTAGAAATGCGGAAATGTGAAATCTTAAATTTGAGAAGCATATATCTTTTGGTATGAGTTAGAGCGGTCCAAAATATATCTAAGTCTTCTAAATTTGGTAAAAGTATTCATACATGCGCGATGAAACATAAGGCTTAGCCTTAGCCTTGACATTCACGAACTGGGTTTGCCGCACAACCCGTCATTTTGAAGACTAATTATGGTACATTGATTAAGCCCTGCACTCCGCATTATTTATCATTTTAGCCCTTTCAATTTAATTTTATCACATTTAACCCTATGATTATTTTTGAAATGTTGGAGCACAAAAACAGATAGATTCCGTTATTTAATGGATTGATTTTCAATATTGACTGACATCTCATTTAACCATTTCATTGCAATGTGTTCCACATTACTTAAAATATAATTTAAGTCAATAGCCTGGAGATGTCGTACTGTAATTCCGTAAAATATAATTGGTTTTATGCGCAAGAGACTAATTCATGATACAAATATGGAACACAATTGCTACAAAACTAGACTTAATTTCATTCATGGTATACCAACTATCCTCCTAATCACAGTTTAATATACCAACTACCGTTTTGCACACTGTAGTACCCTAACTTCTAGGTGACCTCCCATTGTTGTACATGTAACCTGTTATTGCAGGTTAACTGTGCAACGTCAGCACTTTGTTGAGCTGAATTTCACTTATGGTATACCAATTATCTCCCTAATCACAGTTTGGCATATCACTTTATACATATTGTTTCATTTTATTTTTATAAAAGAAAATCAGAAAAATATATAAATCAAAGAAAATAAAAAAAAAAATTTTGATTTATATATTTCTATTATTTAAAAAAAAAATAAAATAAAATAAAACAATACGTATAAAGTGGTATACCAAACTGTGATTAGGGAGATAGTTGGTATACCATAAGTGAAATTAAGCCTAACAAAGTGCTGAAGTTGCACAGTTAACCTGCAATAACAGGTTACATGTACAACAATGGGAGATCACTTAGAAGTTAGGGTACTACAGTGTGCAAAACGGTAGTTGGTATATCAAACTGTGATTAGGGGGATAGTTGGTATACCATGAGTGAAATTAACCCTACAAAACTCTTAGTAATGATAAAAAATAATTGATCAGGCCTGTGATGTATAAACCAGCGAAAGCTCAAAAGCTCAATGTAGGGAGAAAAAAAAAAAAAAAAAAGATTATGGCCTCATTCAGAAAACAATAAAAATTTAAAAACAATTAAAACTTAGAGCCACCGTAGTCGTTTTGCGTAAAAATATACCAATTCCATTGAACATAAAACCAAAACATGATATTCTGAAATATAAAATTTATAATAATAATAATAATAATAATAATTCAAAAACTTCACAAGTAGGCAAAATTAACATTTCTAATACAACTGATCTGCACTACTAACAGATAAAGTTAAATGACAGCAAAATGCCAAATAGATATGATATTTCCTAGACACGTCAAAATTTATAATCAGAAGATATGTTAATAATGTGAAATGATTTTTTAAACTTCGAAAAGTGAAATGTTCATTCATTTATCCAAGCTTGCCAGTTTTGAGACTAATTTATCTAAACTTCTGAAGCAGTTCCAGCTGCATTTCCAAATTGCAACTGGCGACGTGATTAGAATACGGCATTACCCAAAATGTTAAACACAACGGGGGAAATCGTAATTTTATATGATAACAGAAGTCTATCAATTAATGTCATCAGAAACTAAACAGCCCAAAAAGCACCTAAAATAGTAATGTGGCTCAATCTTCCACCTAGAACAATAATGGCTTAATCTCTAACCAGCTACGTTCTTCCCTTATTTCCACAAATTACAGAAGACATCCAAGAATGCAGCAGCTTAGTGATATGAGGTAATCATGCTACAAGTGCGAGGAAAGCACATGCTATGCAAGAAATTCACAAACTGTAACATGAAATATCTGTGATTGTAATACAAATTTTTCCATAGAATGCAAATAATAACTTCTTGCCTGCAGATCTAATGCTGTGTTGGTGATAAGTGAAAAGTGAACTACTGGTCCTTGTACCTCTTCTCCACCTCCTCCAACTTTTGTATCTCCTTGTAATATTTGCAGATGCGATACACACACCTATAACCAAATATAATTTCACGTTATAGAGAATGCAGAAATCGTCATTTATGCTTCCACGACAAAAATAATTGAATTATACATATTTTAACATACCAGTAGAGTAGGCAGGCTGAAGCACATAAGATCACGTTCCTTTGAGATTTGTAGATCTACAAAGCATCCAAGTGGTACGTAATTGATAAAGCTTGTCAGAGCATGTAAAATTTTGCATGTCAAATAGTGAAATTTCAAATTTATCACAGTTTCATCAGAAAGAGCAGAAATTGAAGAAACCCATAGCCTACCTAGAACATGTAACATTGAACGTAATGAAGCTTGGTACCCTAATTTAGACCATAAAGCTATTTAGTTGAAAGAAGTCCAACACAGTTCGTAAAGTGATTAACAGGAACTTATTAAAGGCCAATCTCTCCCATGAATTTGGAACTGATGTGTAATTTACCCCAAAATTAATTTGATGACAAAATTAGAAATCGATTTTGGATATATGGTGCAATTTTCAATCAATAAACTTAACCCAAAATCAATAGATAAATGCCATGTCCTTGATCATCCACCCTGTGTTCACAAGTGTGTCATCTTTTCAACAAAATTTCAATGAGTAACATGTTGAAATGTTTAGCATGAGAGTTCAAGTTTCTTATGATGAAGGAAATCCACCGATTGCGAAAGTCAATTCATGAAGTAAGCACTAATGAAAGCAACCACCTTCCCGTTGTTGCTCATCAGTTTGCATATTATTTATTCTAAAATTTGCAAACCTAGAAGTATCATGGAACCATTCAACCCAAAAACTCCAGCTAATAAGCCCAAGAATATTTTTTATATTTATCTCCGACAAGAAGCAAAGAGCAGAAGTTTATAATAAATTTCGGTAATATAATGACTATACAAAGGGTATAAGTGAGGGAGCCAAAATTGGAGTGAGAAAATATATTAATTGGCACAGAAAAAATGGTGAATATTGGTACAGATAGGATAAAAATGGCTTGGGTTAAATTATTTGTAATGAAGAACAGTATTAATAGTTTTGAAGTGACAGCAACACAGAATCATGCCAAATCCATTCTGTAGTGGGTTTAATGATTTCAATCCATTTCTTACCATATTCAATTTTATGTTATATATATGTGAAATACAAAAATACTACACATAACGGGAATAAGGAGGATAAGTTGACGACCATCAATTTTGATATATCCAAATCACACTATATCTTAAAGCAAAGTGGAAATTTCACCCTAAAATAAGCCACTGAACTCTAAGTGGTACAATGAACATGGAATAGTTATGCCGAAGTTATCTTAAAACCTTTCTAATTGTATCCATGTCATAAATTCATAATGCAACAATCTTCATCCAAAGTAATCAGAAGGCTCAGCGCATATATATTTCTGCTTAACCATTCAAAGGCCTAAAACAAAAAACTTTTATACACTTTCTTTCATGAATTTCACCAATTCTTGTAGTTTTGACAATAAGAACATGTACTTTGTTCCATTTAACAACTAAGACTTGGCTGCAGTCCATCCAAGCTGCCACTAACATGTGACTGCTAAAATTGGCAAAAAATGTAAGAAACTATAAAATTCATAGACTTTTTTAAGTCATTAGAAACACTTGGAATGATAAGAAACATCATAACATTTCCTTTCCAGTATTTCAACCTTCATGATGCATAACAATAAAACAATCTTCAAGCTTTCACGCTGCAAGAATACTTAGATAAAGAATACAATGATAGGACTAAAGGGTAATATGAGAATTAGGGGACACATGATTTGGGGGCCTAGTGTAAGTTAGTTATAAGAGAGAGAGTTTATTAGATTGTATATCTAGAGATGTAGGGTGAGAAGAATAGGGGTATATAGGGGTATTAAGAATTATGTATGTTTGGCTCTTTAGAGAGTTTGGCTCTAGTTTGTGAGTGGAGAGGGAATTTCAATATTCCTGTGGGGGTTGAGTTAATCTCAGGCAGCTCAGTTCATCTTCTATTCAATCTTTGTTTTCCTTTGTTCTTCTGACAATTGGAGTTTGTTATTAGAGGGTAACTATTAATTCAACACTATTTCTTCATTTTATTCAATCTGTAGTTTTGGTTTCTATCATCATCAAGGCATAAATACACAAATTTTACCTCTATGTCCTACATAATATACAGAGTGTAGAACATAACTGCTAAAGTTCTCAAGTTTTGTCCAGGAAATTAAACTTAAAACTCATGAAAGTATACAAGTTTCTAACACAAGAGTCTTGAATACAAAAGGGAAAAAAATATAAATTCTAGAAAAACACATTTCAATAACTGTATTCTTCTAAAACATATCTAGCTCTCCTATTCTCCCTCTTTGTGAAGGCCACAAAAAGATAAGGTCAGGTTCAGCAATATGAAAACTTTCCAAATACATGTTGGACTTCTTTCAAGAGTGCTATGATAGCAAGTAGCAACTATTAAGATCTAAAACCATTATTCTAACCGAAATCCAGCGACAGTAAACTTAATCATCCAATCAAATCAGTTAACAATTAACTGAATATCAAAAAAAAAAAAAAAAGTAATTTTAAGATCAATCACCACTTCTACAATCACACTCGAAGCAACCTACGCCAAAATGAGAATTTTACATAATATCGTTCGAGAAATTGAAATAACAAGCAAAGACATACCGATTTCTCATAGCGATCCCTCTCGGCAGTAGTGCAGGTCTCAGAACTACACATCAGGCGATGTTCATTCTTCCAATAGATATCTACACACAATAACAGAATCAAAACCCTCAAATTATTCGAATCACATTTCAGGACCATGTGCGAAAACATAAGCAAACAAAATCCCAATCTGGAATGCCTAAAAAACATCGAAAATTTAGAAGAATTGAAAAAATAATCACATCAAATATGAAATAGAAGGAAATTAAGACGCAGAATAGAGAGTAACCGAGGAGCTGGAAGCCGGCGAAAGGAACGACGAAGAGAGCAGGCTGGAGAAGAAGAGAAACGAGAGAGACCAGGCGATACTTGAGAAGCTTCGGTGAGGGAATGGTAAGGACCGCCGCTAACGCAGCTTCGACGGCGACCACGTAAGTGAGTATCATCCACTGCAACGCCATTTTTCTTGAAAATTTAGAAATAAGAACTCTTCACCCTGTTTAATTTCCTTTTTCTGGTTCCACTCTACCGAATTTATGATGCTCTCTAGTTCTTTCCTTGCCAACTAAGGCTATCTTATTTACTTGCAATATTGATCTCTCACAAATTATTATTATTAATAATAATAATAACAACAACAACAACAATAATAATAAGGAGATACCTATTCAAATTTGACTTTTAATTTCCACGGCTATTTTTCATCTTTCCAAATACGGTAAATTCATTATATTTCTTTTTTCACGATAGCTTATTATTATTATTATTATTATTATTTAAGTGCATTTGATAATTTTTAATTATTAAAAAATCTAAAAGAAGTGTTATATATCAATTCAATAGTATAGGCCTATTTAAGAAAATTTATTTGTTTGCGGCACCATACAATGCACGATATACTTTCTTTTGAATGTTACATATAAATTAATTCCATTAAATTAAAGTTAAACCTATGTAAATAATAAACTTTATAATGAACCCAATTTACATAAACTCTTTCAATAAAAATCTAAAATATAAGTAACTTTTTTGTAATATATTTTTTAATTTTTCAATACTTATTTTATTTACGTCTTTATATTTTTATTGAAATGTCACTATGGACCGAATTCAGTATATAATTTCTCAGTTTAACTTTAATGTAATTGTTTTAATTTATAGGGTTATAAGATACTTAGGGCAAAATTTTTTTACACATGATGACGTATGCATGTGTCAAAATATAATCCTTGCTGATATTTCAGATTTTCAGCTTTTAAATATATAATGGACAAAAAGATGCATATTTAATTTATTTTGGATGAAATCTCAAGTTGCCCTACTTAACTGAGGACCAGTTTGGAGCAGCTACAAAAGCAGTTTTCAACTAAAGTAAGGGGACCTTTAATTTGGCTGAAAACTGCTTTTGGGATTGCGGAAAACAGCCTCAAATGTACAATTGGTAAAAGTCAGACTGTATTAAAAAAAGCACTGGAAAAACACTTAAAACTATTTTTAAAGAAAACAATGAAACCTAATTTTCCTTGATAGCACTTTCAATAACACCAATCACAAACTGGCCCTGAGAACAATACACACATGATAAATTCATAAAGTTACAAAAAGCTTATAGATAATTATAACTCATCGAATTATTATTAAGATTGTTCCATGCGTGAATCTAACACGATATAAGTAGCTTAAGTATGAAGTAAGTTTATTATTCTCCTTTTAACGTCAGGGGATTGAATTTCCTTTGTGCTCCAATTTCGTGGGACAAATTGGCATTTGATACCATTTAATTTAGATATAGTAAATTCATAAAACCCACCAAAGCAGTTTCAGAATCCAAATTTCAGAAAAAATGTTAGAAGTTAAAATGTTTAGTGGTTACTAATCATGTTTAGATTACTATGTAAAACAATCATATTAAAAAATGAGCAATTTAACATTTTTAATCCGAAGACTCATCACGTGGACTTATAATTATGATTGGACATGCCAACAAGCTCTTGATTAGAGCGGTTAAAAGCTCATACTCCTTAAATAATGCCTTGGATGCGATTATCGAGTACAGTTTTGCTCTCTTTGACGGGTCATTCCCAGCAAGAATTGTGATTTCTCATCCTAAGTTTCCCTCACCAAATATAGCATCTGGCCATCACTAATCATGTTTACATCAAGAATTTAACCTCCATTTTCAGATAAAATACAGCTACTTGATTGAGGATTCCAACTGTTCCTTTGCTGCCTTGACGAGCTCTTCCAATGTTTGAGGAACCCACAAAACCACTCCATGTCTTCTTCTCTCCTCTGTCCGATCCCATGGATGGAACGGAAACACTGTGCACTTCCTTCCACGCAGTTCAGATCCACCTCCTGCAAATGAAGATGTTTGTGACATAACAGTGTAAAGATAACTGCCTAATGAGGATTAAAGACAAATTTGTGGTACTATTCCAAACTATTACCCAATATAGAGCGGAAGCTGAACTAATTCTAAATTTGTGGTGTTTTTGTCAAAGTCCGCATATGGGGTTGGCGGACATAATCATTTTTTATGATCGGCCAAGTCCGCTAGTCAAACCTATGGACCCAAGCATGTCCGCAAAAAAAAAGAAACGGACTCAAAATGTTCGTGGGTGAAGAAAGCGAACCAAATAGTCCGGCAATTCTTAAAGAGAACTCTGTGTCCAATGGTCAGTCCGCTTTCTAGGAAAGTAGACTAACAGAGTCCGCATTTTGAGAAAGCGGACTCTCTGAGTCCGCACTCTAAAAATACGGACTTAATCAGTCCGCTTTCCTAGAAAGCGGACTAAAAATTCTGCCTCCTCCTGGATGATGGGACTTGGCAGTGTCCGCGTCTGGGGAATGCGGACACAGATGTCCGCATTTCATAAAAGCGGATGCTTGTGCCCGCATGTAAGACACGTGGACTCAATCCTGTGTCCCCTCATCCCAGCCATCCAATCAAATGTAAATATTATCCTAGCCTCCGTTGAATTTTTATTTTTATTACCTTCACCTGCTTTCTTTCTATTAGTCATTTATTCTCTCCGTTTGAAAACAAAAAAAAAAAAAAAAAACCCAGCTTTGAGAAGCCTTCTTCCCCTCCTTCTCAAAAAAAAAAAAAAAAAAATTGCTTTCCTTCTTCCATCTTTAAGATTTTGATTCGCTAAATTTGTTTAACATTCTACTTCTTTCAAGTAATTCTTCTGCCTCTTTTAAATTATCAATTTAATTAATTTTTACTAAGTTATTACTAATTATAATTATATTTTATATTTATATGTATTTTATTAATTTTTTTTGTAATTTTTTTTTTGTAGGATTAGCATTATCAAATTAGGAATGAAAATACTAGCAATATAACCATCAAATAACAGCTATTGTGAAGTATTCAACTAAAGAAAGGTAAATACTAAAATTTTATGAAATTTTAGATTTTGTAGATTTTTTAAAAATTATGTTGTGAATTTCTTTAAATTTGTGTAATAATATATATGTGATGTATGAAAAAAATGGAATATATATACAATGTTCGTTTGTAAATTTATATTAGATTTTACTAATGATAATTTTATTTTATATTTATATGTGTTTAATTAAATTATTAATTTTTTTGTAATTTTTATATAGGATTAGCATCAACAAATTAGAAACGAAAATCCTAGCACTACAATCATCAAATAGCAACTATTGTGAAATATTAAACGCAAGAAAGGTAAATATAAAAAATTTATGATATTTTGTATTTTGTGTATTTTTTTGAAATTATGTTGTAAATTTCTTTAAATTTGTGTAATAATATATATGTGATTGATGCATGCAAAAATGGAATATGTATATAATATTTATTTATAAATTTGTATTAGATTGATTTTTGTGAAGTTAGTATATAAGATCATCTCCAACTCTCCAATCCAAATTTCTTATTATAATAAAAAATATTTTTAATTTATTCCTTTCCACCTAACTTTTTTTTATTATTATATTCCTTTTTACATACAATAATGTTATTCACATATTTAATCCTAAATCCTAAAAAAAAAAATTAATGTTAATAATATATAAATAAATAATTTAAATTACATAATAATTTTTTAATAAATAAATAATTTTATAAAATAAAATCGTATCGGATGAAGTTAACATTAACACATTAATACATAATAGATAAAATATATTAATTAAATCGGAGTACAACCACACCATAAAAATCCTATATAAATACAATAATTTAATTAAACCGAAGAACAAAATAAATACGATAATATTACAATACTACATAAACATGATTCCAAATCACAAATACGTTTACACTAAAAACACGATAAAAGTTAATACAGTTAAAATCACACAACACACGTAATTAAAATGCAAAAATAACACGTAATGATACAAAAATAGGATATAACAAATTTTATGATAGCTCCAAGTTGTATATTTATTAATATTTCTTTATTTTTCAGCATTTTAATATATTTTTGATATTTTATCAGTATTAATTTTAAAAAATTGTAAGAATTTAAGCAAAATTATTAAAATAATTGAAGACCACAAATACACATATAAATTAATTCAAACACACAAATTAATAAACACCATAGCAGTGAAAACCGGACCGGCCGGTCGGACTGGGTTCGAATGGAACCGGATGACAGGCCGGTCGGTTTGTCATCCGGTTTTCACTCTGGTCAATAATCGGTCAATTTTCGGTCGGATCATCCGAACGAACCGGAAAACCATGAACCGGACCGGTTAACCGGTTCGACCAAAATTTTTTTTTAAAAAAAATTATTTAAATATAAAATTTAAGTTATTATTTTGAGGTGTTTTGAATTAAAATAAAGTATATTTTGTATTTATAAAATATTTTAAATTAAATTGATGTTTAATTGTAAGTACAAAAATATATTTCATAAATTGAGTTTTTTAAATTACTATATTGTGTTTGAAATGCTTAAATTTAAAGAATTATAAAAAAAATTTAAATTTTCATACATTATAAATATGAAAATAAAAACATATTAATATTTTAATATATTTATTAAATCCGGTTTGATTTCGGTTTATTCCGGTTTAATCCAAAATCCATGAATCCATCCCTTCACCGGTTCGATGACAGGTCCAGGTCTGAAAACCATGATAAAAACACAAAACCCAAATACCATAAAAGAAATAGACATTTTGAAAACTAAAAAATAATTAAAACATTGAAAGAAAAAATGAAAAAAGAAACTAAAAAAAAAAAAAGAAATTGGAATTTGGTGGTGGGTTGGAGGTCACCCACCACCAAATTTTGGCTCTCCAACTCAATTTGGTGTTGGGTAGGAGATGCCCTAATGCTTATTGTTTCGAAAATCTTAAATATATGATATAAACTATATAGTTTGTATTAGAAATTTTTAATAGATATATATATATATATATATATATATATATATATATATATATATATATATGTTTGCATTTATGTTAGAATTAATTAAAAAATATATCATAATTTTATGTAAGATAATTTTTTACATATATATATTGAATGATTTTTAATTATATGACAGAATAATGTCGACTTCATTACCAATATATATTCATTGGGGTGGTCAAATAATAAGGAATCAATTTGGAGTTGATTATGAGAATGGATATTGCAAAGTAATATCAATGAATGGTTCATTCAATCTAAGTTCATTGTTTGATAAGATTAGGACTGTTATGAATATACCAGTGAATGAAGATTTGATTAGGGTGCAATTTCGAAACCCAATTGCAATGAATGGAGAACAGTTAGTGTATAAGTGTTTTGATCTATGTAACGATGATGATTTGAATATGATGTTGGGGATAGTCAGCAGTTTATGTCATTGCTTGTTCTGTATTGAATTATACATCGAATGCAATCACAATACACCTTCTACACACACAAGGGATATAGCTGGACCATCTAATTCTCAAGCTATTGATTATGATGGTGGTAGTAGTGGTGGACTTGGTGGTTATGGTTGCGATGATTATGAACCTCTTGGTTTTAATGGTGGTGGTGGTAGTGGTGGTGGTGGTGATGATGATGACAATGGTGATAACGAATCTGATGGTGATGATGATGAAGAGATGATGTTGATGCTGATGGTGATGATAGTGAATCTGAGGATTCTGCTGATGCTGATAAT
This sequence comes from Euphorbia tirucalli, assembly GCA_039660915.1. Classification (NCBI taxonomy): domain Eukaryota; kingdom Viridiplantae; phylum Streptophyta; class Magnoliopsida; order Malpighiales; family Euphorbiaceae; genus Euphorbia; species Euphorbia tirucalli. The sequence goes on along the minus strand of CM077634.1, from coordinate 17,936,902 downwards.
GATCATGATGGGTTGGAGAATGAGAATGAGGATGAGGTTGAAGGGAATTGTAGGGCTTCTTCTTCAAATGTTGATGACACTGCATTACACAATAATTTTGTTCCTACATTTTTCCCAAATATTCCCCAACTTACCCAATTTGATGCATCAGCTATGACAGTCCATGATATTGATGAAAACAGGAATGCTATAAGATGGGATTCGTCAATGGAACTCTCAAAGGGGATGTTATTGTATTCAGAGAAGCAGTTAAAACTGTAGCTAAAGAATACTCTATGAGAATTCAAAAAGAGTTTCGGAGTAGAGAGACTAGGCTGAATACTATCACATTGGTATGTCATTTTTATGATGAGGGATGTCCTTGGAGGTTACGTGCGACGCTGAAGAAGAAGTCTCATCTGTGGGAGATCACAAAGTATGTCGGTGAACATACTTGTCATGGGTTGAAAAAGTCTCAAGACAACAGAAATCTTGACACGGCCTATATGTATCCCATAGTGGAGGCTATGATTAGGGAGGATCCCTCACTAAAGGTAAAGGTGATTGTTGCCAACTTTGATGAAAGATATAAGATTAAAATCTCTTACAAGAAGGCATGGTTGGCAAAAAATAAAGCGATTGAGAAGATATACAGAAGTTTTGATGAGTCCTATAACCATCTTCGCCCTTGGCTTCATGCTGTAACCGAAATGAACCCCGTCTCAATATACCATATTAATGAGTCTAATCACTTTGTCAATGATCGATTTGTGCCAGGAGTTAAACATTTTGAGCGTCTTTTATTGATTTTGCAACCATGCATTGATGGCTTCAAACATTGTTTGCCAGTCTTGTATGTTGATGCCACTTTTCTAACTGGAAAGTATAAAGGTGTAATACTAGTAGCATCAGTGCTTGATGGCGACCGAAACATATTTCCAATAGCATTTGCCATAGCTGAAGTTGAAAATACGGCAAATTGGGAATTCTTTTTGCGTTGTGTACGGGATTTTGTTTGCCCAGACATGCCCGATGTTTGTGTCGTATCTGATAGGCATGCTGGAATCTTAAGAGCTATGGAGTGTGAAAATGGAATATGGCACCTCATCGATTTTGCATTTGCCATCTAGCAAGCAACTACAATAAGTAATTAAAAAATGAAGAAGTTAAAAAATTTATCATCAATACAGGTATTTAAGAGTATTGCTTTTTCAATTGCTGTAAACCTAAACCATAATGAACAAGTTATACAATTGTTTAACTCATTATGCTTTCAAATATGTTTTCATGTTTTTTTAGCATATCAATATCAACCTCAGAAGTTTAATCGGATGATGAGGTTGCTTGAGGAGAAAGAACCTGATAGCTTTGAATGGTTGAATCGGTTGCCAAAGGAGAAATGGGCTCTCGCTTTTGATGGTGGTTGTCGATGGGGTAGTATAACAACTAACATTGCTGAATCAGTAAACGGGTGGCTGCTAAAAGATATTCGGGGATTGCCAATAACAACAATGATGGAAAGCCTGTTTTTTAAATTGGTCGATCGTTTCGAAAAACACAGACAGGAAATCGCAGCCCAAATGCAAAAAGGATTCTCATATACTACATTTGCAATAGACCTATTGAGGACAAGGTTTGAAAAGGCACCTGGACATGTGGTACAAAGATTTGATTCGAGGAATGGTGTGTTTGAGATTAAAACTGCCCGTTGGAATTCAACAAGGAAGGGAGGACACAAGCAAGTGGTCAATCTGAAAGAAATGACTTGTAGTTGTCGAAAGTTTCAACAATTGAGAATACCATGCTCCCATGCCATTGCTGGGTGTTTGGCATATGGCATTGACCATAGATAATTTATTCATCCAATTTATAAATTAGAAAACAACTTGAAATGTTGGTCAACAGCATTTATCCCAGTTGGAGAACGTGACTACTGGCCAACAATCGATGGAACATCACTTGTACCAAATCCAAATTTGATGAGAAAGAAGGGTCGACAAAAAACAACACAGATTCAGAATGAGATGGATTGGAATGTTGCCGGTGCTAACACCATCAATTTCTGTAGTAAATGTGGCTTACCCGGTCATAAAACTAGGACACGTGGGCGTAGTTAAATATGTTGTAATTATAATGAATAATTTGTAATGGATTCTAATATATTATTTGGAATGCTTGCTACTATGATAATGTGTGTTTTGTGACTATATTGCTTTAATAGTAATACACTCAATTGGTAAAGCTTACTAGTATGTGAATTCTTAATGTGCATCATTTTATTATATTGACATCAATTGTTTGTGTTTTTAGGTATGTCAGGTAATCCACCACCACAGCGAGCATACATTAAGCCTGGGCCGATTGACCCTAGCGTTTTAAATTCACAGAGATCACATAGATCGGAGGCAGTATGGTTCAATGAGGTGCAAATATGTCACTTTCTATTTACAAAATTGAACTATTAATTAAATAGTGTGTGATGAATTAAATTAATGTTAGTTATGATCATAAGTGGTATTATTTTATAAAGTTATCCAAAATTTTAACTTCTAAATACATTGTCCTCTTTAATATATTAAGAAATATATTAAGTTCAATTGAGTTAATATATGAATGTTTTGTAAGTATATATGTTTTTGTTATATTTGTTACTATGTTATTAATTAATATAATTTTTGGTCAATATATTAGGATGAGGATACAACACTTACTTGCAGGAGGGACGGTACGATCCTATGTGAGGAAGAAATTGATGATCAACTAGAATAAGTCTTGAGACAGACTGGTTTCTATGGAGTTGCACGGTTGGACCACCATCTCATAACTGCTCTAGTTGAGAGATGGAGACTGGAGACTCATACTTTTCATCTTCTAGAAGGTGAGGCAACAATTACACTGCAGGATGTTGCTATACAAACTGGACTACCAATAGATGGTAATCCATTGATTTGCCCACTTCCTGCAAAATGGGTAGATGAGTGTGAAAGACTATTAGGAGTTCGTCCTCCTAGAAATGCCTTTCAAAAAATATGCTACAATTGAGTTGGTTGAATGCTAATTTTCCTGCTATGCCGGCTAATGATAATGAAGAAGACATTGCACGGTACATCAGTGCATACTTGTTGCAACTTTTATCGGGCATATTGTTTAGCACAAAAACATCAGGTTATGTTAACCTTTTGTTTCTACCTTTGTTGGAGAATATTACAACAATTGGTCAGTATAGCTGGGGCAGCGGGTGTTTAGCACATCTGTATAGAGAGCTGTGTAAAGCTGCCCGACACAACACTGCACAAATTAGTGGTGCTTTAATTTTGTTGCAGGTATGGGCGTATGAGAGATTGAGAGATATTGTCGAACCTATGGAGTGGAGTTATCACGCTTGGTTTACCACTTTGTCGGCGGTACGTATACATAACACTTATGATATATATGTATTAATATATCCATTTTTTTCACTTGTATATATATAGAGAGAGAGAGAAAAATCATTGAAATTACAAATAAGCAAGAGGAATCAATTTTGCTCTCCTACTTTGTAAAAGGAAACCAATATAGAATTCACATAGTGGCTACCGAACAATCAATAAAATACAACAACTTAGGGTATACGATGTCGAACTTGTGTAATGAGTAAATATAAATTAATTAGGGTCATGACTTAAATGGTACAGGTTATAACACATGTTATACCATTCTATGAAAAAAAGAATCTAAACAAAATTAATAACATGTTTAGTATTCAAAATAAACTTCTGTATATTTATATTTCCTTATTGTGATATAGTTGTACAATTTATTATAACATGTTTACTATGTAAAATAATATCTCCTAATTAATTACAGATGGAGCACACCTAAGGATTCCACTGCTGTGCCAACTCATACTCTCAGACATATACGATATGTACTTGATTTGGCTGACAAAGATTCTGTAAGTCATACAAATTAGGCATGCATTGATGTTCCACATTTATGACTAAAAATTTGCTTTGGAATGGTAAAATCGTATACATATATATGTAAACTTGTGTTGCTTGTAGTTCACTTGGGAGCCATACACTGATGATATCCGGGCAGCATTACCGGAATATTGCTTTGAAGGAAATCATTTATGGAGAGCTGTTGTGCCATTGATTTGCATGCACATTGTGGAATGGCATCAACCAGACAGAGTCCTTCGACAATTTGGTTTACAACAACATATACCTATAGCGCCTATGCAAACCAATGAGCTGCATGATATTGAACTGATTGAGGGTAAAGGTTCCATTATGCAGAAATGGCCTACTAGGTCGTAATATGGAATAATAGGGCAAATTTGATATTTGCAGCTCAACCATGTGCCGAACCACTCCATTACCATTCTGAGTACATGGAATGGTATAGACGAATAACAAGGAGATGGATTTCTGTTAGAGGTGCTGCCCATGGTGCCACTGTAAGTCATTAATATTGAAAATTCATGTGGTTAAGTTTTTTTATGCCCAACTACATAGTAATAATATATGTTATGTACAGGTTGATGGAATGGAGCAACTAGCCTTGGTTAGAGATTTGGATGCTGTGCACAGGATAAGAAATAGCATATGCGGGGGGCTTGGGGAGGAACGACGTTATGTTCGGGGTTCCCCACCTCCTCATCCAGCTTCGGCAGCTACTTATCCGAATATTGATGTGGATGAAGAGGCACCTGTTGCTGCCACTGGTAAACGCCGCCAACGTACCACATCGAGGAGACGTGAGGTCACAAGACCAACTAATCCTTCTTGTGACATTGTGCCATATCCAGTATCCTACCATTCACATGATCCATATGAAGTAAGCACTTCACAACAATCACAACCAACACAGCAATATTCATCATGGGTTCCTAACCCATCTGCTCCTGGTTCATTTGTTAGTCCAACTGGTCCATCACAGTATGGGTTTAACAATTCTCAAAATCCATTTACACAATGGATTGGGGCGGGCCAATCACCTTGGGCTATCCATGGTATGGGTACACCCCGTACTCCTTCGAATATGATATTTCCATCGTTTGCGCGGCCATCTTCAATGGAATATTGTGTTGGTATGTCTAGTATGTACTCTCAGCAACAACCTACTTTTCCATATTCCAACTTTGGAACAACATCAAATGTTGAATTTAATCCATCACAGTGCACTGATCCATCGCAGCCTTCCAATAGAAGTGGACGTAATACTTGATGTTTCTTTTCAAAAAATATATAATATTTTTATGTTTTAGTTTGAGACTTATATCTTTGAATATTTAGAATATTTACTATAAATAATATGTCATATATTTTTTTAATTGTGCATCTCAGTTCCTTTGAAATCGAACGAGTGGTAATTAAGATTTTATTACCATATCTATCGTATTTTAAATCATATTTTTTTATAATGTATACTTTTTAATAATTATATAATTGTAATTAATATACAAAGAATATTTTATAATTAATTAATTAAAAAATTGTATATTGTTATTAAAATTTAATCCTATTTTAAATCATAGTTTTTTTAAAATTAATTATTTAACTATTAAATAATTAATCGAACTAGTGTAATGCATATGTTCAAAGTAATGTAAAATTTATCAACATACTCATTGTTTTTTTTATAATAACATTTTTATTTCATAGATTTTCATATAAAAACTATGTATATACAAATATTTTCTTACAAATAAAGAAAATTATTGTAAATTATACAATCAAATGGAAAAGAAATTTTGCGAAATATGCACTTGTGTATTAATATGCCAAATCATTAAGTAATAAACTAAAGGGTCAGAATTTGAAATTTTTTTCTATGGAACATATAAAACTTAATATCATAAATGTTTTTGTAATAACTTTGCTATACCAAAATTAATAAGTTTTTGTAACTTTTTATTGCTATGATATTTATAAAAAGTAATTGCAGTTATCTTTTTTTTTTTTTAAATAACATATAGTGATATATATATGGACACAAACTATTGCATTATATTTTACGTATTAATAAATGTATTGAAAATAATAATAATAATGAAAATTAGAGATGAAAGAATGATATTTTAAAATTGGAGATAGAAAATGATGCTAATCACTTTTAGAGGTTTCTTTCCTTTGTGAAGTATAATTATAAATTAAGAAACAAAAAATGTTTCGAGCATTTCTTGTTACGACTACGTGTCAGAATTTGAGTAATGTCATACGTATTTTTTGGTTAAATATCAATACTACAAAGATTGTAGTCTGAAGGAATTTTTTTTTAATCAATGGTAAGATTTAAAATACGAGTGGTAATAAATTCTTTCCATATTTATTGTATTTTTTTCCCCATTTACTGTTATTAATAATTCCATAATAGTAAAATTGTATATTTATTCAACGATTGTTATAACTCTAGAGTTCATTTATGTTCTATATAATTTAAGAACTTTACTAAAAATATTAACACTGAATTAGATAATCATAATACGAAATTACATTATAATACTAAACAATAAAAAACAACATAAGTTACAAAATCATAAAATTAAACTACTAGTATAGTCATCTCCTAATCTTGAATTTAAAGCCATTCCTAGCATTCACTTTATTACAATAGTCTACTTGACATATTGACAGAGTTTCTAGAACTTTGCCAATCAATTATTGGGGTAATTTAATACATTCACTCTCCTTCATAATTAATATTTTCACCATATTGTCATAATCTACAAGTGATTCGTCAAAAATCTCATTAAATAAGCATTGATAACACCAAGATAATCTATTTCTTAGCATCCACATTTGTTCCCTCGTTCGCACATCAAATTTGTAGCCAGACATTATTATGTCTTGCAATTTTTCATTCATATTTAGCAGATACTCCAGTAAATTTTTCCTCCTTCTCATCCGAATTGCTTTTAAATTTTCTATTTTCTTCAATGAAAATTCCGGATACCGCATACACTTATGGGTAAGTATTGTTTTAACCATCTACAAGTTGCATAAAAAAAATTAACCTTAATTTAAACAATTCAAATACACATTAATTAATTAATTAATTTACAACTTAAATAAAAAAATTCTACATCACTACACCAGTTTTCTATTTTAAACCCTTGTAATAATAATAATAATAATAATAATAATAATAATAATAACTACAACAACAACAATAATAAAAATAAAAATATAATTTTACATAAAAAAAAATTCTACTTCACTACCCCACTTTTTTTTCCCAATAACTTGTATTATTAATAATAATAATAACAATAACAATAATAATGATAAAAATAAATATAAATATAAAATTTTACACCAAAAAATAAATCTATTTTACTAGCTCAATTTTATTTTTTTTTCCAATAATAATAATAATAATAATAATAATAATTAAATTACAGCTATTTACTACCCCACTTTTTTTCCATAACTTATAATAATAATAATATTTCAAAATCTAATAACAATTTCTAAACAAAACTAATAGAGACATTTACTAACTATATAGTTTATATCATATATTTAAGATTTTTCAAACATATAAATATTATATACTAACTTCACAAAAATAAATCTAATACAAATTTATACACAAATATTATATACATATTCCATTTTTTCATAAATCTCAAATATCTATATATATATATATATATTATTCCACAAATTAAAATTTTTTAAAAAAATTTATATTTACCTTTTTTTTCTGTTTAATACTATAATAACTGTTGTTTAGTGGTTGTAGTGATATGATTTTTGTTTCCAATTTGATGATAACAATCCTAAGAAAAAATTACAAAAAGTTAATTAAAAGTATTAAAAAAAATTAATTAATCAATTACAAATATAAAAAAATTAAATTAGAGTTAGTAATAACTTATTAAATAATAACGAAATTTATAGACTGAAAGAGCTGAAGAAGAAGAAGAAGAAGAAGAAGGAAGAATTTAGCTTGAAAAGCAGGACGAAGGAGAAAGCTGTGCGTGAAAAACAAAAGAAGAAGGATGCTTAATTTTTATATGCGAGATCAAACAGGTGAAATGAATTTGAAATCATTGGACGGTTGGATTCATTTTTTGTTAATTATCGGATGGTTGGGGAGCAGCAGAATCAATTATGTCCACTTTTACCAGATGCGGACTGTATGATCCATTTGTATCACATGCGGACATTTAAATGTCCGCATTCAAGAGACGCGGAATTTAAATCCGCTGTTGGACCAAGAGTCCGCTTTTGACAGTTGCGGATCTTCTGTCCGCTTTTGTCAGATGCGGACCATGCTTGGTCACGTCACCTATTAGGGCCAGCTTTGGGAAGTCCGCTTTTTAAATAAGCGGACCATTTAGTCCGCTATTTAAATTTGCGGACATTTAAGTCCGCTATTTTAAATTGCAGACACTTTCTGTCCGCAAATATAAATATCTTGACTACCTATATCCGCTTACGGTAATTGCGGATATTTTGAGTCCGCTTTTTTTTTTTTGCGGACCTGCTTGGGTCCATAGGTTTGACTAGCGGATTTGGCCCACCAGAAAAAATGATGATGTCCGCCAACCCCATATGCGGACTTTGACAAAAACACCACAAAATTGGAATTAGTTCAGTTTCCACCCTATATTAGGTAATAGTTTGGAATAGTGCCACAAATTTGTCTTTAATCCACCTAATGACTCAGAATAGAGAAGTGCCTTCTATTTGTAGAGGAGGGTCAGAGAAGTTGGACATCTGAGAAGTTCTTGCAACCTCGAGCAACTTAATTAAATTCTTGTCTCCGCCTACACGGGCTTCATCAAGCGGGCTATGTCCCCATCTGTCAACAGAGACATTGTGGTTAAAAGAGCACAACACAATATTTCTAATAAGTGGGAATAAAGCATTCAAAACCCCTCGATTTTGCTGGTTTTACACATATCCTGAGCTTCAATACTCTGATGGCCAAATTTATGTCACCTTACAATTTAGAAAAATAAATAGCCACGTCATGTCACCATATGTAGGATTGGAAGTGGCTACTTTGTTTTCAAATGAGGGTGACATAAAAATGGCCACATTGTCCACATTAAATGTGGAATAATTCTGACTGCGTATGTGTGTAGAGTTTATTGCTAAAGAAACAGTTAGCTAGATGCTTAATTTGTTTGATTAAAAAGGTTCAAGAACTTCAATGGGTAAAACCTGTAAGTTGAGTGATAGATCATGTCCGGATAACTATCAATTTTGCCCTTCAATTTGGCAAGTAGCAATTTGCTCCAGTTTGAAATTTTTATACAATTAAGTTAATCAACTAGCAAGATTTTGACAAACCAGTCCAGTGACATGTCCTGATTCGTTTCTTACAGATAAGTGTAGAATTCTGATTGAAAGACCCATCTTACACTGACATGTCAAAATTTTGACAAATTATACTATTAAACTGTAGATAAATAAAAAACAAATGGACCCTACGGACAACATTGAAGAGCTAAGTCAACCTTTTATCCGACCATAGTTCAGTTAGATTGTACCTGTCTTTTGAGAAGACACTAGCTCCTGCTTCTAGTAGCAAACTTGCAATGGAGTATAAGCCCTCTGAGGCAGCTACATGAAGTGGTGTTCGGCAATCAAAATTCTTAGCGTTCGGATTAGTTCCAATAACCAAAGCCCTTTTCAATAGACCGAAGTCCTTTCTTGCCACTGCCATACATAAAAAACCTCCAGCATCATCAATTGCCAGTGTTGCCCCTGCTCCAACAAGTGCAGAAGCTACTTCGTCATGCCCATTCTTCACAGCTTCAAGCAAGGGGGTGTTTCCAAACTTATCTAACCAACATAGAAAAATGAACAATCACTGCTCGAGGATATGCATGTATACTAACGGGGATGCAAAGCAGCAATAAAATGTGAACAATACCTGCAATGTGGACTTCAACTCCTTGTTCGATAAGAAAAAGAGTTATGTCTTGATATCCTTTAGAAGCAGCAATGTGCTGTGCAAAGCAAACTAATTACTCTGTGAAACAATAGCCACTCTGCCAACATTGGAATGAGTCACACTAAGTCACAAAAAATGGTCCATATGATATAAGCGCTTGCTATCGCTCGCCTAGTTTTCTTTTCACTTGGTGTGACTCGTCCAAGTTGGATAGTTACAGGTGGTTTAGCTAGAATAATACCAAAGGCGATCTTCCATCATAATCAGTATTATTAGGATCTGCTCCTGCTCCAATCAAGCGTTTCAGCCGAAAAATGTCTCCATCATGGGTAGCACAATTCAGCCTTGAAGCTAGAACTGATTCAGACTTCTCAATGTAGAGAGTGATATCTGACTCCAACAATTCACTCTTCAGATTGGAGTCCTTTCCCTGTGAATCACATAAGATGGTAAATGATTGACTTGCACCAAAAGATGCAAGAAATGACACAAAGATGAAATCACCTCAAGGAAGTTATTTAGGATAATACGTCCATCTAAGAAGTATATGTCAAGGATCTCTGTAAAGGAATGCTTGTCGAGTCTCAAGACCCTGCATAATTCACGAGCTCTAATTGCATATGGCTGAGGAGTGTTGCAGAGAAAAGAAACTTCACCAAATGAACTATAGGTTTGCAGATGCATGGGAAGCTCTACTACTTCATCTTCTCCTCCCGTTTCCTCCTGCAAATAAATGATGCTCAAAGAGTCAATTTTGTCTATGCAAGAAGACTCATACAGAAAAGTTTCTATACATAAGAAAATAGAACATATAGATAATAATAATAACGGATGGAAGGTACAAAAGAACTTCATGAGTCTGTGCAAATAAGTTGAAAATAATTTTTGTGATCAAATGAACCTTCCTTTTCATTTTTCACGTAATCTCACCCAACTCATGAGCTGAATGCATTGTTTAATAGAATAAATCAGTGGAAGTAGAAAAATCACCTTAAACTTGGCAAGATGAAACATGCAAAGATAATATAGATTTTTGTACTGATACTTGAATGAGGTTTTGTGGAATAAACTAAAAATTTTAATGCTATGGATTTAGAGAGTAATTAAGTAATAGTAGCCATTACAAAATAGGTTTTTCTTAATATATAACTGAAGCATAAACAAAATGCAAAATGAAAACAATTACCTTGACCAATTCACCATGACAGACAACATAAAGTTGATCCACTGTTTGGCCCTGTTCTATAATCACTTCTCCAGGAAGAAAAAATTCCTCATGAACCTTAATTGCCTGGAAAAACACAAAATATATAATAACATTAAAATCAAACAACAAAAAGCTATTCCTCCAAAATTTTCTAGGCGTGAAAAAGTTGGAAGAGGAACAGGGCAATGAATGTTTCAGGAAATATCTAATCATTCTAGACAAAAAAAGTATCTAAAACAGCCATCGTAATTTCATCATGATGGTAATAATGGTATGTCAGCAAGACAGCCTATATTTGTCCCAAGTCAAAGCAAATTGCTTGCCACAAAGAAGTATGCTTATGAGTCGAGAAGACTCTTTTAAACCCTTAAAATAAATAGCTTTACTCAATGGTTGATCAAGTCTCATTACTAAAGTCTGTAGAGAGATTAAAAGTGTTATTAAACTTTTGAAAGCAAAATTCCTTTTATTATTTAATGAAGTGGCTTACAATCTGCTTAATGAATCCCAAAGAGCATCCTTTAAAGAGAGGAACTTGACTAATATATGGCTCATATAACTTCTGTGAGATCTGCAAAAGAAAAAAAGATCAAGTTACATAGATTTTTCATTAAAGAGGTGAACTTCTGCCATGTCAAGATCATATGCATCATTGTATCCTGAAGACTATATTAATACCTTTGCACGAATAGAAGATGGAATATCCTGGAGAAGAGTAGCTTCAGTATAGCTACGATCATATTGTAATCTCAGATGGCCTTTGATGTCATTACTTATGCTTTTTCCAAGATTGTTTCTATTCATGTATTTGATCAGATCAGTCATTTTATCCCTGAACTTTTCTGTTTTTGATCCTTTTACAATCAATGCAGTCATGTTACCGAGCAGATAAGCACCGAGAATCATGTCAAAAGAAACATAAATCATCACAAATATCATCTCTCTCACATTAACTGCATGTATTTCTCCATAACCTGCAAAAACAAGCACTAAATTAACCATTAAATTCAATACCATATTATATATGATGAAGAAAATCAATACCAATCAGTGGTGCTTAAATGCTAATTAACGTTAGATAATTAAAATAGTACGAGGTAAGCACAAGGATCATATACAAAACAGGGTTATTTACAAGTTGTCATCAACTTGACGACAAAACAATGTTTTTAGGGCCCTGTACTCGTCAAAATTTTGACATGAAGCCTTGAACTTCAATTTGGTGACATTTAGTCCATGTATTTAATTATTATTGAATCACTCAATAATAGAATTGCCAGGCATGCACCACACCGTTCATTGAATGGCACATGATACAAGTTCCATGGCATGCAGCATCTGTCAATGAGGAGCTGAATTACAACAGTAATCAACTTATAGAGTTAAATGTCACCAAACAATTAAAGTTCAATGACTTCATATCGAAATATTGCAAGGTTGTGAAACATATAGCGTAGCCTCAATTTGACCATATAACTTAAAAAGAATGCAACAGAAATTTAATTACCAACAGTTGCCATGGTAACAATGGCGAAATAAAGGGAAGTTATATATCTCTTCCAAAGATCAATATCCCTGAAGTTGGAAAAGTGATAATCTCCCAACTGTAAACTTCCAATCCATGTATAACCTTCCTGGGATGGAGGCAAAGTAGTGGCAAGATAGTAAAATATACAGGCAGCTGTATGAGTGCAATAGAGTTCCACAACGAAAAGTTTCACAATTCTTGTAAAAAGGTAGTTGATCCGTATATCTTTCTCCAACCTCTCAAAGAGCTCTGTCACTCTGCAGGCCCGACTTAGTCTTATCCATAACATGTATCTGACAGCTTCTTTTCTCCCACAAACCTAATTAGAGCAGATATGTAGTTTCAGGTCATTGAAATTATTTGCATCCCAATTTACAAATGGTCACATAACTCATTATAAAGGAAGAAATGTACAGGAACGACTTGTTTTATTATACTATTCTGGTACAAAATCATAATATGTAGTTCTCTCTGATCAAAATAATGCATGACAGATTTCTGAACTAGCCCTGAGAATAATTTTTGTCTTCCTTTGATAGTTTAACTGGGTTATGGTACAGTCCTATTTCCTGTTTGCTTCTTGTTTCAGAAACAATTTCATATTCGATATGACTATTCACTTGAACACAATTGATCATATTAAAAATTATCAACAAGTCAATCAAAATGAATTTGCTTCTAATAGAATCCATCCCTAATAGCTATCAAAATGGTATATTGTTTTCTAATTGGGACTGAGCATCCGACATAGTAAAAAGCTAAAAGTGACCTATATAAAAGTTACAGCGTAGGTATGGTGAGAGATACTTTCAGATTACTTTGATTCTCTATATACTATATCTGACATAGGCACTGTTAAGTCATTTCCGAGTATGTGCCAAGCAAACTGAAATTCATTCTTACAGGTTCAAAGGAAGATCCCATCAAAGGATATCCATTGGTGTTACTAGTTACTACTTTATATTTAGGTGCATTTCACTCTTACTTTATTTGCATACTGCTTTGTTTTTAATTTGTTATCAATATTATTGATTATTAATTTTATTACACTTCGAAATTTTTTAAAATTCTAATTCTAAAATTGATAGCTAAAATTTCATATATTACTTGATTAGTTTACTGAAAAACAAAGTAACTTGCTTTGTTTTTCAAACTAAGAATTCGTTAGAATTCAACTTATCATCTGCTAAAATGCTGAAATTAAATGAAAAAAAAAAGGAAGTAACCTTGTAGATAGCATCCCATGGAAGACAACCCAAAAGATCGATCAAGAATCGAGATTTCAAATACCTGAGAAAACGAATTGAGAAGAACATTAATCAATATTGTATTATATAACAGAAAGGAAAATGAAGAAAGGAGAAGGGAAGGAACCTAATGGCAATGAGATTTCGATTGAAGACCAAGCGGTAGGAATGCAGGTCGCGAAAGGCAACAAAGAAATGAACAACAATGTCGATGAGAAAAGCGATCTGACCAGCGATGTCGAGCAGGAAAAGATTCTCTGGTAAACCTCTGAAGAAGCCAAACTCCAAAGGAGTGAAGAAAGAAGAGTAAATAGCCCATATCAGAATGAAATGTGTCCATACTGCGTACCACCTGCTTCAACATTTCACACCACCGAACTCATTTTCAATTTACCAAACAGGGAGGGAGGAGGAAAATATGGCAAAACACATGCTTTAACCCCTTCACTTTTCGCGGATTTTGCATGCCTCAAATTTAAACATTTTAATCAGTAGGTGAAACAATTTTTGCGGAGATGTGGAGCTAAATTAGAAGTATAGTTTATATTTGTAGCTATAGCATAATTGTATTGAGAAATTATAGAGTATTCACTTTTATAAAAAATTATGTCATAATTAACAGATACTATAATCCACGCGAACTAAACATATCAAAGTTTAGAGCTAATACTGTCAAAACAAAAAGGTCATATATTCTATATATTGAAGGAGCTAATTGTAAAATTTAGAAATATTCAAGTCAATCAAGATATGTTTGTTTACAGAGAAAGATTGCTTTTGAATTGGGTACCTATTATGCACGGATACCAGCATGTGATATTCTATCGAATACATTTCGGGGAATCCCTGAAAGTTGGACAGTTTGTATACTTATTTTTCAAACGTGTCGTTTATTCTTTTCTCCTAATTTGAAATTCTTTAGCAAAATTTGAAATTCTTTACCATATGAAACTCTTAGGAACTTAGCATTACTGGGAAATGAAGAATGATGATTTTTGGAATAAAATTAAACCGACAATACTTACTATTGTTGCTACCTTATTTTTATGTTTGTCATGAAACCTATTTTTATAATTTTAATATTTGTAAATCCACCCATATATTTTTATATTCCCATGTATCGAGTCCTATAATATTTAGAAATAACATTTATCATGCCTGTGTCCATATCTGTGTCAGTATCAGTGCCCGTGCAACATAGTTGGGTACCAAAAAAATGTTACTTGAATGTTTCAAAAAGTTGTACAAATACCACAAGTGTTTTAATTCTTATTATAAAACTCCTTATAAGTTTTAAAATAATCAATTTAATCCTAATAATAACAATTACGATGCCGAGAATTGTAACTTAATAGCCACAATATATAATCAAATTATAAGTTTATTATGCCATATAGTGCTATGAAACACAAAACTAATATTGTTTAAGTTATTTATTTGACATTGGTTATTTTAAACTTCATTTAAAGACATATCTCAAGGTCACATTATATGAATATAAGTATTAATTAATTATATGAATTCCCTCAAATTACCCTTTTAGGAATTATAAGTATCAGGTTGAAATTCAACCAATACATGTGAGAATAAAATATATAAAGCTCACTCAGATAAAAAAAAATTTAGAGATAAGATAAAAATTTTGCTTACCTTGTTGAATATGTAAACTCTATACCAATACTTTATCAAGAGATCGCTTAAAATATTAATTTAGGTTAGGGGTAACATACAATTTTATAGGAATGTTTAAAATTTTTCCATTACATATTTACATACCCATATATTAATGGAATTATACATTTCTAACTAAATAAGTCATATTAACATTGGTCAGACATTGCTTTTCCGATATGATACAATTGTACCTGAAGGCTAAATTGTATATTTGAAATAGTTCAAAAAGTTCAAGGACATAAATGCAGCTAAACTCAAATTTGAAATACATATTTTGAGGCAAAAAAAACTAAATCTTGTCCCCTAATAATTCCAAATTTGACCAATTTCTACTTCCCAATACTAATATTAATTTTTTTTTTTTTTTTTTAGCTCCAATGAAATTCAACTATATATATATAAAGGGATGGTTAATTATTTCTGGGGGAGAGTCATAATTGTGATACAGATCCCAAGTTGCTGAGAAAACTTTAAATTCAAATCCTTAATTGGATCATTAAGACTAGCTTTGGAAAATCCTTCAGGGCATTGCTTGTAAGAATCCGTCGCAGCAAAAAGTTCAACAAGAGCGGCTTGCTGGTTTCCAGAATCCAAAGATTTAGTAGACTTTGAAAGATGAGAAATTGAAGTTTCATAACACTTCATGCAAAATTCAAGCTGTTTCTTTACGGGGTCGTTTCCATCTGTTTTCGGGTTTATCTGCTTTTTGGCGGCGTTGGCGATAGATGTTGCCATTTGTAAGGAATAATAGGCAAGACCCGTCATATC
Source organism: Euphorbia tirucalli (assembly GCA_039660915.1). Taxonomy (NCBI): domain Eukaryota; kingdom Viridiplantae; phylum Streptophyta; class Magnoliopsida; order Malpighiales; family Euphorbiaceae; genus Euphorbia; species Euphorbia tirucalli. The sequence goes on along the minus strand of CM077634.1, from coordinate 17,920,602 downwards.
TTTAGCGACGGATTTTCCTAGGACAGAAATGCAGAGGTCTTTGTAGGAGGTTTGTGTGCATGTTTTTATTACCAAATCTGAAGCACGATGGCTTATGGTTATGGGAAGATAATTAGCAACAAGAGCAATGAGGATTATTGCATAAGCAGTTGACATTTTTTTTTAAGGATTATTGGGGGAAAAAATGAGATTTTGGTGTTGTGTTTTCGTTGAGGGATTGTGAAGTTATTTATAGTTTAAATTGATTGCAAATTATATGGATAGGTGACTAATTAAAGAAATTAGTCCATATTTGGTGTTTCAATTCCTATCACAATTATATTTAGAGATATATAGTCTCCACTATATATTCTATATTTTTACCAGGAATATAATTTACATATATATTTTTATTGAATTGTTTAAGGCAAAAGGTTATAAAGAATTAGAGATTTAACGGGAATTTGAACCACTGATTAATTGTTTTAAGAAATATTGTGGCAAATGTTTATAGTTTGTTATTTAAATGAGAAAAATATCGACATGTATTAAACCAAATCTTCCTACTTGTCAGATAAAAACTCAGAAGTTCAAGTAAGAGAATGAGGTACTTGATTAGTAGACCTACAATCAAAACAAAACTCGAAGAATAAGCAATAAGCACTGCTAAGAGCAATGAATGTCTAATTCCACATCCGAAGTTCAATTTTTTTTTTTTTTTCTTTTAATCTTTTCTAAGACCTCAATAATCCTGAGCGCTGGCTTGAAGGTTGGGATAGGTGACACTACAACAAATGCTAGATTTAACAGCAAAATAAATTTTACAAATATATACGGCCACAACTTTGTAATAATAACTAAATTTTTTGCTGTTAAATGTGTTTTTGGGCAACAACTATTAGATTTTTGCTACTAAATATGCTCTTTGGTAGCAATATCCAAAAATTGCTGCCAAAAAATACATTTAGTAGTAAAAGAAATTAGTTACTACATGTTGCTGTTCTAAAGTTGTGGCCGTAGATTTTTACAACAAAAAAATTGATATAATTTTTCCGCTAAATATGTTTTTTGACAGCAACTATTGGATTTTTACTGGTAAATGTGCTTTTTGACAGCAAAATTTATTTTGTTGCTAAATCTAACATTTGTTGTGGTGTGGTCCGGGGATTTAAAGTTGCTCTATACCTAAGGCGAGTATAGAAATCTCGGCACTTGATTAAAGATTATTTAGTTCAATAATGCATCATTATCTAATTATTTATTTTATCTTCTTTGTTTATTTTCATTTAAATTAACTAAGGGTGCAGTTGGTTAAATGGACACATTTTTGGAGATGAAAAATGAAGTTGGATAGGAGTGGAATACAGAAAAGATGAATTTCTTTGGGTTGTTTGGTTTAAGGGATGGGAGGGAAAAAAAAAAAGAATTTTTTAAATTAATGTGATAAATAAAAAAAAATGCATAAAAGAAAATTACGTTTTTATATAAATTTATTTATTTTCCCTTTAATATGTTGAAGTTAGATATTACTATTTAAAAGCACACAAGTAAATATTTGATTTGATGGGCCCAACGTATGGAAAGATGAATGGTGTTTAATGCGAGAAAATTTATAATATTCCTCTTTCAGCTACAAAAGTAATATATACTTTTTTTTATTAGATGCTAAAAGCATCTAGCATTTCCATTTATCCATGTATATTTCTAAGGAGTACCGTATAGTATTCTACCAGTTAAGGTTGGTTTTAAGCGATAAGAGTTGGTAATCACTTAAATCAGATCTCAAATTTGATTCTCAGTATATACAGAAAATTTTAATTGAAAATGATAAGAAAGTTCATTTTCCCCATACATCCATCGCTCTTCTCTCTCTTTATATATAAAAAAAAAAAAAAACTACATAAGCTAAGAACAACTAATTTCCTTACACTAAGCATTAGTTGAAAACCAATGACAAACAGCAAGATACAAGATCAAGAAGAGCAAATAAAAGAGACTTTTAATTAAGTATATAATATAAGAAAGTGTGTTTTTTAGGACTTACCAATCATCAGGACGGATGATGAAATGAGGGGGCGAAGAAGTTGTTTCATTATAACCACTAACCGAATCGTTTCGACACAGAACCAGAAATCTTTTCCATGATGCTTTATTAATCTTATCTTCCTCGAATTCTTCTATCTCTAATTCATTTCTTCTTCCTTCTGATTTTCCTTCTTCTCCCCGCCCCATCTTCTTAATTCTTCACCTCCACACTTTCTCACTGATCAAACACCAAATCCAAAATCAAATAACTCAGTACCTTTTTCATTTTAAAAAAGAAGAAGAATCTTTAAAGGAATTAACCAGTGTGGTTAATTTTGATGCCAAAAGAATCAGTTCAAAAATTGTTCATTGATTGAATTGAGAAAGAAAACTAACCCTTAATTTTGCGTAAATGCATTATTAATTAAAAGAAACTGATGAAAAGTGGGGGTTTTTTATGCCAAAAGAATATGTTTAATAATTGGTATTTGTAGTCTTTTATGACAATTTGGGGGTGGAGAGGATAATGTTGGAATTTACAAACAGTTTTCAGACAATTTTTTTGTGGTGACAGACAGAATTTGTCCCTGTTTACAGTTTAAGAAATCAACAAACGAATAATGGTAAAACATATCACATCATCCTTATGCCAAGTTTATAAAATTAAGCTGATTCTTTTTTAACCAATCAAAAACGAACAATGTGCAATTTAATAATTATTTAGTAGTTATTTTTTAAAATAAAATTTTCGACCGTAAAATAAAAAACCTAGACCCTAAAATATAAAATGTTGTATAGGCTAATTCATAAAACATAAACTCTAAAATATATTCTATATTATGATTTGATTGGCTTTGCACATGGATAACGTAATGTTTTAAGCATATTCTAAATTTTCTCTCGAAACCGTCTTTAATTCAACACCACATTAATCTTTTCACTAATTTTTTTTTTAAACCACAATTATCTTCAGCAATTCAGGCTTTTTACTCTAGTGAAATTTAAACATAAATCTCCTCATAAATCCAGACTTTTCTGTGTGCAAATTGAGAGTTTTTTTCATTAATGTGTTTACACACCTTACCGTATATTTTCAACCAAAATTGTTGTCTTTATCATTTTGATTTTTGAGCAATGAGTTAATGGAAATTGTGGAGAAGAGTATTGTCGAGTAAATGCGGATGGATTTTTAAAAAATTACTCACATAATTAAGGGAATTATGTAGGAAAAAAAGAACCAAAATGAAAATCATGAAAGAATTTAAGTTGGTGGAATAATGCCACCAAATTATAACAATAAATAATCGAAAAATATTTCGAAAGGAAGCAACTCAAAATGATAAAGATGCACTTTCTTCTATTTTTCACTTTATTTTATTTTTAATTGTCAAACTATTTCAATAAATTAAATCCTGTGTCATTTTAATTCATTTCCCTACAAGTTACTTCCTATTTTTCTTATCAATTTCTTGGAGATTAATTTTTTTATATAGCACAGTGATTCAGTTAAGCTCTCTAGCCTCGCCAGAATTAGGGAACAATTAAAGCTTTTCATTGTCTAACTTTATATATAATTAATTGTTTATGAAGTTAAATTTCTTTTCGAAAGCTTTCAAGAAATCCGTGGTGGTTTGCTCAAAAGGAAGCTAGCACTGTGTAGATCAAATTAAGGGTGCGTTTGGTTCAAGTTTCGGAATTAGAATTGGAAACGGAAACGGAATGATAGGAAATCCGAATCAGAATCACCAATTAATAGTTTTGTTTGGTTTAGTCCGGAATCAGAATTTAATTATTTTTTAGAAATTAATAATAATTTTTATAAAATACAATTTGATAGAAAAATATAGAAGATATAAAATATCATTAATGTTTAACAAGTGTTTCTTTTATATTTGTTATTATTATTTTATTATTTTAGTATTTTATTTATGTTAGTAACTAAATAATATTAATAATTATCATATCCATATATAAAAATATTAATATATTAGAGAAGTTAAGAAATTTATTTGGCAAAATAAGGGTAAAAGTTGGTGAATTATTATTATTATTATTATTATTATTATTATATCAAATTTAATGTAGGAATGAGAATCAACATTGATTAATGGGGGGAGAAGAAGGAATGAGTGATTCCTACAAATGAGGGAATGAGATTCCCATTACCTAAATAATTTTGTTAAACCAAACAATAACAAAGGAAATTGGCGATTTTCATTCCCATTCCCTAGTATTTTTCTAGCTAACCAAACACCCAGTAAAAGGAATCCAATGTTTAAATCAAGAATAGCTAAGACAATTAAATTAAGTGAAAAACAAAATGATTCTGACTATTATGCCCCTATTTGAATAAGGGTAATACCTGTATATGTCTCTGAATTAATTCGTAAAAATCACTTAAAAATAGACTTGTCCATGCTCCTACGTCCGCTAGACCCCACCCACCTTGTGTCGGATTTGGACATATCCATTGAGGTAGATATTGAGAGATTTAACAGATCAATTAATTATTGTTTCTGACAACTTAGGGGCATGTTTTCCTAGTTTAAAACGGATAAAATTAATGCATTATTGAGGAAGCCTAACGAGCTTGCCTCTTAGAAAAACAAGCAAAAGAATTTTTAATCATCAGATTAATACATTAAATCCATTTATTGAGGTACTATTTGGTGCAAGTAAAATGAAGTTTCCTAACATTGTTGAAACAAGTTAATATTTATGGTTTTTCTATTGTATTTAGAAAGAAAGATCATCTTAGGGCCTGATCTATCCATAAGTTACCCACTTGTGATCTATCAGAATCAAGACCATTTAGTACTTGACTTATATAAATCGAGAATACTTTGATCCTCAGACAATTATTAGTATTACTATAATAATTTATATGTTCAATATTACCGTAATAGACAAATCATTTTTTCTCTTTACTACTACTTTCTAGACCACAAATATAATCAATTTCATTAAATTCCACTATTTATATACTAAATGTTTTTTAATTCTATAGATCAAGTATCAAAAGGACAAATCAATAAATCAAATAGCAAATGAAAATATTATGGATAGGTAAGATCCTAAAAAGGTCTTTAAAGTTTAAGGATTAACTAAAATAATCCAATTTTTTTATGGGCCATAAATTTAATTTTCTTTTTTTTATTCTTAACCTAATTAAATAATTTAATACAGTTTTCACACAAAAAGAAGTTAATTTGAAAATAAATACAAGGATTTTATAAATTTGCAAGACCATTTTTTTAGGGTTTTGCGTTTGGCAGAGATTGCAAGCTTAAGTGATATGTTATGGTTCTCAACATGTTATCAAAATCGTATGGCACCAAAAGTTCCGATTAATCAAAAATTGAAAATTCACATAAAGCAGGGGTTAAGTTTAACTCGCTCTCTAAACTATTTTTCAAAAGCCAATTTAGTCTCTAAAATCATAAAATTACTATTTTAATCCTTCATCTATTCAACTTTTGGCAAAATACTTTTTATAATGGATGACATCAATACATCAATAGCGCATAATGGTGATAATTAGTAAAGTCAACAAGCATAACGTATCAAAAAAAGTCCTCTCCCAAATCAGGGAAAGTAAATCAAACCTCGTATAGCTTTATGAAACTTAATAATCTCCTATCATTCCATTCACAAAATCTAGATATAATTATCTCATTTAATCACAGAGAATCATTTTCGAGTCGCCAATTAGAAATTGCTTTCATCAATTTATTCTTCTATGTAATACAAAAATGGAGTGGATTATAAATATAAAAGAGAAATCAAGTTTCAAGTCATAGAATTGGAGTTCTGAATTGGACATCTTGAAACTTTGTTAACCTAGATCGAAGATTCCATAGCTTATGGATAAAGCCTACATGTTTGTAAATAGCGTAGCTTTCAATTTCTGAATATCATCCATACAAGGAGCGTTTTGCTAAAAATAGATAGGTGGCTAAATTAAATTGGTAATTTGTGAGAGTTGAAATGACTAAATTGACACTTTTTAAAGAATAGTTTACATGCCAATTGGATTTAATTGCCAAACAGAAAATAGAAAAAACAGGACAAAAAATAGTTGAATCCATATTGAACCAGAGGATTGACGAACAAAATCGAAAATCCCCTAGATCGTATTTTTTCTAGATGTAGCCTCTTGGGTTTGATTTCAGGTTTCAGTTTCTTCACCACATTTCTCCTGCCACCACATTCACCACATTTTTGCAATTGAACATTTTGAAAGTTATAACATAATAAAATGCACTTCAAGCTTTTTTTTTTATGCAAAATTTATTATTTCAATTTTCTTTGTTTTACTCTTTAATTGTTATGTATATTAAAGTAAATTAAAAAAAAAAAAAAAACTCAACCTAAAGTATAATAAGAAAACATTTTTTCAACTATTAAATATCAACAATATATCATCAAATATGCATTTTTATCGACTATATATGCTTTCTAACAAATCAAACAGGCATCATGCACTATTGATTGAATTTAACCAATTATGCTTGAAAGAATGACTTACTATATGTAATATTTGAAGTTTAAAACAATTGAAAATTATCTTCAAAGATAATTCAAATTCGAACATCATAGTATTGAAAATTTCTAGCTTTAATTATTAATAAAAGTGAAAAAATAGAAAAATAATTAACAAAAATAGCTATAAATTATCTTAGGACTTGATTACATTGTTTTAGATTATAGAAATGATATATTAAGAACAAAAAGTGTTATTAGAATTAGAAGGGATTGACTGATTCAATTGGTTATACCGAAAATCGATCGGTAAATCAGTTAGTTCAATTATCAAAACCCGCTCATACTGAAATTGGAGCTCTGACTAGTCAAACCAAGAAAACTGATTGACCAGTGAACCAACCAAAACCTAGTTTTCAGCCATTTTTAACAAAACGTTACAATTTTACTTAAAAAGAAAAAATAAAAAAAAATGATAATTATATAGATTCAAATTGAATCATCATTCCAAAACCCTATCTTTTGTCTTCCTTACTTTCTTTTTGCATTACCCATTCTTGCCATCGTATCTCTCCTACCGTTGTTGGTGTCGGTAAACCACTCTCATTGTTACTGTTTCTGCCACACTGGATGCCAGGACTCTGTTAATATATTATGCTTCTTTAATTTTGTTGCCTCCATTTATCGCTATTTTCTTTTCTTTAATCTTTATAATCAGAGTTCTTTGAGTAATATTTTTCTTTGTGGTTTGAGATATTTACTAATTTCCTGATTTACAAATCATATGTCAGAGGTGAAACCATTTTGAGAAAGGATTTTGTGTTTCTTTTTTTCTTTTTTACAAACATATTACAATTGAGCAAGGGATAGACATATTAATGTTTTGCTAATCTCTAAATAAACTCGCAATTCTTTTTCATTCCCCTAGTTTATGTTCTTTTCATTCTTCCGGTTTATGTTCTTTGATTAATATGGGAATCTCAAGTTTATGTGGTAAATTGTATATATTCTAATAGGCCTAATACATCTGGAGCCTCATGTACTTGGTCCAAACATAACAAGTAGCCCCTGCAACTTAGGCCTTGTCCACTTAGCCCCCTAAACTTTAAAAAACCGACTCACTTTACCCCCTTGGTCCTATGTGGTAGAGAGAGTGAGTTTCACTCATGGTTAGGAGCGTAAAACAATTTCACAACTAAAAGTAAGAAAAATATAAAATATAAAATCAATTAACTCTGTTCCTCCTCCATCTCTCTTCACCACGTCCACTCATCCCATCTCTCTCTTCCTTTACCACATTAAAGCTTTGGCTCAGACATGCCAAGAAGAACTCGAAGGTCCATGTGTAAAAGACAGGGCAGAGATGCAAAGGAAGAGGTAGAGAGGTTGTGTGAGGATATAACGATGAGGGAGCCTCGAAACCGAGTGATATGTGCGGGGGGAATGGAGCACACTTGCTAGAGCATCACCATTGAAGTACCAATCATCTTCTCACTCTCACCTCTGTTGCTAAAGAAACACCAAAAACCTCTGTCGTTGAAGAAGAAAAAGACTTATTATTATTTTTATTAAACTTTGATATAATTAAATATGGAAAAACCATGTGTAAAATTTTAATTTGGTATAATTAATGGCTTTTGCCACGTGGCGGTAAATGTATTTCATGTCCTATCATTTGAGGTGATAGTTGATTCCATTTCATACAAGTTTACAGTTATTTGATCATCTTAAGTTAAGGGAGCAAAGTGAATACTTGCTAAGTTCCGAGGGGGAGTAGGCGTTTGGGCCAAGTACAGACATTACGATCAGATGGGATTATTCGAACCCTTTTATTCGGAACGAAAATGAGATTTACTTTTTTACCCGTTACGGGTTTGGAACGGAAATGAGATTATCCCCTGAATAGCCATACAACCCCAACTCGTTTTTATTTTTCAGGTAGCGCGTACCTGTTTACCCATTACGCGGCCTATTTATATATAGAATATAGCAAAATTTTGTATGCTAGTGGTGGCATTCGAGCCCATCACCTCTTGGTTGAAGGGCTAAGGTGTTAACCATTGAAACAACTCTGGTTTGATGGTACTTTATGCATGTAATTATATTTATCCACTACATTGAAATATTATTAAATTATTATTAATAAAAAAATATTAATACAATGTATTATTACTAATAATAAGACTGTTAAATTCTTGATAGTTTGATGCAAATAATATATATTAATTAACCTAACTGAATCTTCAACCCCATATAAAATATGTTATATACTATAATTCTTACTCTATATAATATATATTTAACACTAATCATCGCTCTAATTATATTATATGTATTAAAATACTGAACATACGTAACTAATTATACTAGATCATCTATATAATGTATTAAATCTAAACAAAAAGGCTGAATACATAGATACCCCTGAACTTGGCAAAAAAAACCTACTGTCTTTCTGAACTTTGAAAATATCCTATTGCCTCCCTGAACTTCTTAAAAGTGTTCTAATGCCCCCTTGAATTTTTTAAAATTAGCCCAGTTTGCCCCCAAGTCCTATAAAAATCAGAGTTTGCTTTGAAAAGTCAAACATGAGCCAACCAATAACTGAGTGACACATGACATCAATGGGACAAACTTGGTCACTTTTTTAAAGTTCAGGGGGTATTAGGACATTTTAAAAGTTCAGAGGGGCAGTAGGTGTTTTTAGATAAGTTCAGAGGATATCTGTGTATTTGGTCAAACAAAAATGGTATAACACGTATAGTACATATTAGTTCATGTAACTAAACCTTAAACCATATTTAGTATATATATACACAATGCACTGTAATATTAACTGTATATAATATTAATATATTAATCCCATATTATAATCAATCTTTTCTTTACTCTCAAATTATATTATTGGAAAAACCCTATGCACCCTCTCCTCCATCTCAAGAAAACACTTCTAAAGTTTCAATTTTCGAGGAGGAAGGAGGAAGTCAGTCTTCTTTTTTCCTCCTCTCATCCATTTTCTTCCTCGTCTTTATTTTTCACTTTTTGTTTCATACCAGTGCTTTGATTGAAAATACTCCGTTGAAAATCAATTTATAACTGTTCAATCAATATTTTTGCTTCACTATCTAACTGGTTTACATCTTTTCAAGTCTAGTACAAAGATAAGTAGAGTTTTATTCTGTTAAATACCTTTGGTCATGGTGTATGTATTTTTTTCAAAACGATAATTTCAGATTTATTTACTATAAAGGATTATAGCATTGGAGATTCTATTGCAACTGTTATCCTACAATGATGGATCGATCGACAATGGCTGAATTTTCTTCAGATTACAATGTGGTAGCTTATATGGTAGATGGTAGACTGAGTCAAAGACATGACAGGTGTTCGAGTCCCAGTACCAATATTGAGAGGGGTCTGGATATCATTATCCACCAAACTGTTTGAATCCCCGTTTGACACTAATATGCTATTTAATATACATAATATTATTTTAAAATAATATAATTATCATAATAATAGGATATGTTATATATACTATCATCATTTTATAAGTTTCTCAATCTCATATCAATTATATATAAATATATATATATATAAATTGAAAAAAAAACCCTAACTCCTCACTTTCCAATTCTGCCGCCACCACCACCACTATGACTCACTCTCTCTAAAGTCACTTCTGCTTGGAAGTTTTCGCCGCGGATTCCACCGCTCTCATCTCCGCTGCCGCTTGCTCGACCACTGTTCTGCTGCTGTTCCGCCGTCCGCCGTCACCGTCTTACCCAACCACTGTTCCGCAGTTCCACCGGTCTCATCTCAGCTGTTCCGCCGCTGCAGGTTTCGATTTCAAGTAAGGATTGAAAACAAAAACCCCTAATTTTATGTGATTATCAATTTGAATTCCTTGTTTATTCTACGGTTAATAGGTTAGATTTGACCGTCATTTCATTGTTTATGCATGATGAGTTGGTATGGTATCTGCGGATTCTACCATTCTATTGGTTTTCTTGTTTGAATATAAATATCATTGTCAATTTGTTTCTTTACACTTAATCTGCCTGTGACCTGTCACTTTAATTTCAAGGTTCTGTTATTAATTATGACTTGGTTATCATTTGATTGCTTGCTTTCTGTTTGCTGGATATTTTTTATAATTTGATTTACAGAGTGTAAATTTTTTTTTTTATGTAGTTTTGTTATCATGTCTTCATTTACAAATGGAAGATGGAGTGTAAGTGCAACTGCAAGTGTAGAAAAATTAAGAGGTTCTAAAACCAGTATGGTTTCTCCACAATCCCAAAGCACATGTGTTTTCTTAGCAACTGAAGAATTTGTGTATTTGTGGACTGTTAATTTGTGGATTGTGAACTTAATTTATGGATTTTTTTTTTTTTTAATTTTATTGTTGTTTATTTATTATTTATTATTTTATTTTTTAATGGACACTTCACGGGTTTGGGTAATTAGCAGGGTACCCGCTACATGTCATGGGATGAGAATGGGATTGACTTGGTGAAATTTGTATATGGGAATGGGACTGGTAGTCTATTCGTTGCCATCCCTAGTGCGATCAGTAATTAAAGTTACCAAAAATGAATAATTTAAATTTCATTTTGGAAACATTGATATATTGATGTCTTTGATTTTAAGAGAGACAATCAGAATTTATTGCTTCCAGGAAAGCTTGTAATATATGTTTATGTGTTCATTTTTCCTACCCAGAACTGAAACTCTATTGTTTGTTTTTCTCAGCGAAGTTCTCGGGATTTGTACAGAATTGGGTCATTTCTTAAGCAAAGATGTTGAAGTTCTTATCGAAGGTAAAGATCGAATTCAATGCACTGGACCCACGAATAGCCTCTTGCATGGAGTTTTTAGCCCAATGTAATGCAACCAAGGCGAAGGAATCCAATCCTTCCTGCCAGGTTGTGGTCAAGCGCAGAACAGATGATCATCCGCCCCAAATCACTGTCAATTTCGTGAATGGAGTTGAGGAGGTTTTTGATGGCACTACTGTTTCCGCTCAAACCATAAGGAACATGATTTTGGAGAAGGGTCAGCACCTTGAGACTGAGCAGATGTTCCGTGAAGCTGGTGAGAAGTGGCCTGTTATTATCCCGGAAGAAGAGCTTCACCAGCCAGCTCCTGGCACCAAGGTTAGTATTATGGTTCCTTTTCCATCTTATTGATCATTCAATTCATAGTTGTTTTGCTTAGAGGATTGTTGAGATTTTTCATCAAACAATTAGCATTCTCCAGAAATAAAATGTGTGGCATTATTTGAAACTATGTCTATGATTAATTAGTGCTGAGACATGGTACATTCTGTTATGCTAATTGCAATTGCTTCTACTTGTGCTTGTAATTTCTTACTTACTGCTCTTCTGTAATCACTGATTGTGATTTTGCTGCTTGTTAAGCCCCCACAATTTGTTTATTTTTTTTTACTCACTATTTCTCAAATATCCAGTTTTAGCGATACAAAGGAACAATCAAAGGATTAAAGTTAGTTGGCACCTTTGTAGTTAAAGAAAATCTGTGACTTGATGTAAACTATTAATTATCATCAAATAGAGCACAATACTTACTCATTCATGCATTTCCTTTCATCCTATTGCTATCTTATGCCAAAAAAATATCATATAGAGATTCATTGTCTAACTCATCATTCTAAATGTCCTCATCATGCTGGTCAATTACATTACTGTGGAACTCTAGAGTTTGAAAAATAACTTGGCAGTTAGTTCTTCTGATTATTTACAGCATATGCTGCTTTCTAATTGCACTCTTCTGTTGTATCATATTGATAGAGAATGACAGTGAAGAAATAAAGAGCAATAGTGGAATATAAAGTGACATTTGTATAGTTGTTAGATCGGGGTTTTAGTGTGATATTAGGGGAGTAGTAAAAATATAGGTGTTCTATGGAGAGGAAAAGAAGTTTTGGGAATATTGGGTTATTTTGCTGTAGCTAAGGAATAGAGAGATTTTCTCGCTGGGGCAGTGTTCTACATTGTTTATTTCTACTTGTTATGTTTCTGGTATTGAGTTCCTTTCATTTTAATAGCATTTGATATAACTTTTATTGTTTTATACTTTTTCATAAATGTTGTCATTAGCTTTTTGACCATTTTTCCCCACATCTTCTCACATACTTAAACTTTTTTTTGCCCTATCCCAGCCAAGGAAGGCAGAGGAGAAGTAGCAGCTTGGGGGTGTTTCTTCTATGTCATTTGCAGGTGAATTTAGATGAAATTCATAAAGAAAGGATCTTTCTTCTGAACCATATTGAGTGTTGCTGCGATATATGTTCAACTGTTGGTCCTTTTTAAAATGTACCCTTCAACATGGTGTGGTCTGTCTTTAACTTAGTACAATTTTTTGGTCATTTTTTTACTCTATGCTGTTAATATTTCTTAGATATATAGTGGTTGATAGAGTTTGACAAGTTTAACCGGCTAATAGTTTCAACAGTCTCTTCTTTGAGTAACATCTCTGGTTTTATCTTCCCCGTCCAATTTGTGTTTGTAATTGTCAATAAACAAAGGATCTTTGTTCTGAACTACATTAGTGTTGCCCTGTACCATTGTGGTCCATGAACTTTTAATTTTATATCGTGATCCACTGTGGTGAAGGGAAGTGGGTTAGGTGATAATTACTATTTGATATTTTTTTTCATCGGGTTTGATAATTTGGAGATGCAGAGCCTTAATGTATGACATTTAAGAAAACAAAATGGACCTAACAAATTTTGATGCTAATAATTTGCGGTGCAGCGGTGTGGGTTTTGAACTGTAGCAATTCAATTTCAATGCTTTTTGTGTTCTTTGAGGCCTTCCATATGTTTTTGTGTCTCTGTTATCAGATTTTAAGTATAAATAAATTTGAAATGGATGGTGATATTCGGTAATATGATTTTTGATTTGGATTTGGGATAATGGTTTATCAACATTAAATTGCTGAATTGGACGAGAGGAATAAATGGTGAAATACTGGGTGTATATTTATATATATATATATATATATATATATATATATATATATATATTATCATATTCTTATTGGAATAATTCTGTTGTGTATATTTAGTGAAAATGAAAATTAGTTTTTTCATTGCATTTGTACAGTTTTTGGTTGGACAAGAAGCAAAGGGGACTTGAGCTAACATGGAAACCTGTTAAAATAGGTTAGCATATTAATATTTTAAGATATTAAACATAATTTGAACCAAAATATTTAGTAAAATGTTTGGAATCACTCCTTTAAAATAATAGAATTGAAAGTTTCTTTGTTAGAATTTTGTAGTTTATTTCTTTTGTTTGAAAAATGTTTTTAAAATGGAAAAATCCAATTATCAAGAAAAATAAGTGAAAGAGAAAAGAATTCAATGGGATTGTAATAGCCCAGCCCAATTGGATTTTCGCTGAATTAGAGTATTAAACTACCTTATCATAGATTTGTTAAAATCTTAGGAGATTTAATTTAATTTTTTTTTTTTTTTGTAATCTTTGTTGTTTCAAAAATTGAGATTAAGTGGCGCTTGATAACCTATTAAGCACTTAAATTTAATATTTTATATAAAGCACTTAAATTTAATATTTTAAGTGTTTATATTAGTTTTAAACTTATTTGATAACACTATTTAGAAATGTTTGTTGAGTTAAAAAATCACTTAATCATAAAATATTTCACTTAAAATTTTAAATTTGAACTTTCTCACTAGTATTTTAATATATACAGGCAAAACTGCTATTTACAAATATGGCTTGTTGGAGTACGGCCCAGCCCATAAACAATTTTAAACAAACGGACAAAAATTTAAAATTTCTGTCTTCCGCTCCCCCATCATTTCTCTAAACCTTGAAAATCATTTTCCCATATTTTCTCCTAATTTAAATAAAAGTCTCTCTTCATGGCATCATAAATCATTTTTCAAAATCTCTCGTTTCTTTCAAAATCTTTCTTTATTTTTAGTTTCGATATTTCTTCTTGGGTGTCAATGGCGGCTTCCTCTTCTTTTATGATCTATCAAGTATACAAGAGATATTCAGTCAAAAAAAAAACGTATACAAGAGATATACTAGCCGTTATAGGGATGTTTTAGTCTTTTCGCTAATTTGGATAGCTAAGAGAGTTGTTATAATTCTTCGCCAGTTGCATTCGTTACTTCTTCTTCTTCTTCATTCTATTGAAAAACGGGTTGTTTTATACGGTAGACAAAAATGTGGGATATTTCATCTTTATTCACCGTTTGATAGATCCTATCCGGAATAGAAATAAGTCTTATCCCAAAATCTTATATCAAACCCCATGTATAAGCTTATCAAATAAGAATTTTTACATTTTGATCCATATCTCTGCTCCAGTGGAAATAATATCAATTATATTGATTTATACCGGTCTCGAATGCACTAAACTTATATGCCCAATCTTTTATCCCAATATCGATATTTATGCCCGTCGCTACCCCGTCAAATACCAAACTCCCGGAACATTTTCTGTTTCTCTGTTGCTCAATAATCTTGAGCATAATACTTTCTGAAGGTATCAGATCACATCTGACTGAAAGCTTCCGTGGTCAATTTCTTTGTTTGTGAGGTTTCATTCTTTTCTTTTCTTTGATAATGGGGGATCGCAATTAACAGGTTTTTATTGGCCGTAATTATTTTTTATTAATTATGATTTGTTGTTTATGAGTTAGTGTTTGACTCATTCTTGGTTTGTTATCCTAGTTTGTAGGCATTTTTCGTTTGTGTTTTAGTGGCTGTAGTTGGCCTTCTTTTCAGCTTCAGTTAGTTGCAAGTTTGTTATATATATTGCTGAAATATATCAATAATGAGTATGATCTTTAGCTAATTTACAAATAGCAGCACTTCAGTTTAAAACACTTGTTGTCTTCTGTCACTTCTCTTCTGATCCAATTTTTCTTCAATTGGTATCAGAGCAAAAGGTTCTGTTATCATGAACAACACTACCCAATTATCAGTCCCAATCCTTGATGGAAAGAACTATAACAGGTGGTGTGTGCAGATGAGAGTTCTGTTCGATTTTCATGACGTGTGGGATGTCGTGGAGAATGGAGTGCCCTTGTTAGCTAATAACGCAACTGATGCGCAACGAGTAGCGCATCGTGAACAGAAGAAGAAGGACAGGAAGGCATTGTATTTCATCCACCAAGGGATGAATGATGAAACGTTTGAGCAGATCGAAGGAGCAACTACTGCAAGAGAGGCCTGGACAATTTTGTCTACCTCTTATAAAGGTGATGACAAAATCAAGAGAGTGCGACTCCAAACTCTAAGGCGTCAGTATGAATTGTTGCAGATGGAGACCACAGAAACTGTTGATGCTTACATCAATAGGGTCCTTGCCTTGACGAACCAAATGAAGACTAATGGTGAAGAACATTCAGAGCAAGCAAAGGTGGAGAAGATTCTGAGGTCTTTAACTCCGAGGTTTGAGCATATTGTTGCTGCAATTGAAGAGGCCAATGACTTATCAACAATGACAGTGAGGTTATTATCTGGTTCTCTACGGGCACATGAACAACGGATGAATGACAATAAAATTGAAAAGCCACTTGAACAGGCTTTACAAGCTCAAGCCTCAATTGGTGGCTCTCGTCAGAAACGCGATAGTTCGAGAGGAAGGGGACGAGGTCGTGGTGGCAGCCATTCCAACAGAGGTCGTGGTGGCCAGAACCATGGAGATAACAACAATGGTTCCTATCACAATCCGAGTTCCTCTTGGCAACAAAGGGGACGTGGTCGAGGGGGTCGAAGAGGTATGGATAAATCGAATGTGGAATGTTATAATTGCCACAAACGAGGCCATTATGCAAATGAGTGCAGATCAAAGGGTGATAACCAGGCTGCCAATTGTGTTCAAGGAGACAATAATCACGAAGAAGATGAAGGGGATCATGCATTGTTGATGGTAGCCACATCAAATGAAGCTCCAAGTTATCAAACTTGGTATTTGGATACAGGTTGCACTAATCATATGTGTAGCCATAAGGAGTTGTTTGCTGATTTGGATGAATCGTTTCGCACGAGAGTCAAATTCGGCGACGGAAGTTTCGTTCCAGTGACTGGAAAAGGCAGAATTCTTATCACTTTGAAGAATGGTGATCATAGGTACATTTATGATGTTTTTTATGTACCTGATATGAAATGTAATCTGCTAAGTATGGGTCAATTGGCTGAAAAGGGCTATGTGATGCACATCTCTGGAAACCAATTCTCGATTTTGATAAAGAAGGTAACCTAATTCTCAAAACCTTTTTGTCAAAAAATCGTATGTTTCCAGTAGATATTAATGCCGGTGATTTCAAGTGCTTGAGTGCGGCGGTGAATGATAAATCGTGGTTGTGGCACTTACGCTTCGGGCACTTGAATTTTCAGAGTTTGGAAAATCTCTCCAAACATGATTTGGTGATTGGTTTGCCTCATATTCACCACCCTGACCAGTTATGCGAGGCTTGTATTTTTGGAAAGAATCACAGGTTGCCTTTTGTTAAGGAGGCTTGCCGGGCGAAATCCCCTTTGGAGCTGGTTCATACAGATGTCTGTGGCCCGATGAACATATTGTCAATTGGAGGTAATAAGTATTTCTTAACCTTCATTGATGATTTTTCGAAGAAAACCTGGATTTACCTATTGAAGAATAAGGATGAGGTGTTTCATTGCTTTAAAAATTTTAAAGCATTTGTGGAAAGACAAAGTGGCAGACCAATCAAGATGATGCGTAGTGATGGTGGAGGTGAATACAATTCCAATGATTTCAAAAATCATTGTGAAGAGCTCGGGTTGCAGCACAACATTACTTTTCCCTACACTCCTCAACACAACGGAGTGTCCGAGAGAAAAAATAGAACAATCATGGATATGGCAAGGAGCATGCTTAAAGCGAAAGGTATGCCAAATGATTTTTGGGCTGAAGCTGTTTCCTGTGCGGTTTATTTGTTGAACAGATCATCGACTCGTAGTGTTCCTAACAAAACCCCTATTGAGGCATGGAGTGGATTCAAACCCAATGTGCAGCACTTGAAAGTATTTGGGTCCATTGCTTATGCTCATGTCCCTAAGGCAGCAAGATCCAAGTTGGATGATAGGGCTGTGAAGACCATTTTCATTGGATACAAAAATGGGGGTTACAAGCTGTATAATCCAATAACAAAGAAGGTGATATTGAGCCGGGATGTTACATTTGTTGAAGAAGAGGCATGGGACTGGAATACTACAGCTGAAATGAACTCAAAGATGCGTTCTGTCTATGTTTTAAATGAGGATGCGGCCCCTGTAGCTGAACCTGAAGTTGCTGTCCCTGAAATTGAACCTGAAGGTGCTGCCCCTGTAGCTGAACTTGAAGTTGCAGTCCCCTTTGCAACTACCACGGAACGACCCCGAAGGGAGCGGCGACAACCTGTACACCTTCAAGATTACGAGGTAAATCTGGTTGATGGAACTGATGTTGATGGGGAATTGGTCCACTTTGCTTTTCTTGCAGATTCAGAACCTGTGAGCTTTGAAGATGCCATTCGAAATTCAAAATGGCAAGAGGCCATGACTGATGAATTGATGGCTATTGAGAAAAACAAAACATGGCAGCTCACTGATCTTCCAAAAGGTCACAAGGCGATTGACGTAAAGTGGGTATACAAGATTAAAATGAAAGCAAATGGAGAGGTTGACAAATACAAAGCAAGGCTGGTGGCGAAAGGATTCGAGCAAAGAGAAGGCTATGATTACTCGGAAATTTTTTCTCCTGTAGCCCGGATGGAAACTGTGAGATTAATAATTGCTTTGGCTGCACAAAAGCAATGGAAAATTCAGCAGATGGACGTCAAATCGGCGTTTCTCAATGGCCCACTTGATGAAGAGGTTTACGTGAAACAACCGCCAGGTTTCATACAACCTGAAAAAAAGGAGAAAGTCTACAGACTTAATAAGGCTTTATATGGCCTTAAGAAGGCGCCAAGAGCTTGGAACAAGCGGATTGATTCATTCCTTCATGATTTTGGATTTCAGAAATGTCCATCAGATCATGGTCTTTATGTGAAGACTAATGATTATGGAGATTTGCTAATCTTATGTCTCTATGTTGATGATGTGGTTTTCACAGGAAACAATCCGAAGATGACTAGTGATTTCAAGCATGTTATGACGAAGGAATTTGAGATGACCGATCTTGGTCTCATGTCCTATTTTTTGGGCATTGAAGTCATCCAAGGAGGAGGTGGAATTTTCATCCACCAAAAAAAGTATGCTGCTGAAATTTTGAAGAAGTTCAAGATGGAAGATTCAAACCCAGTGAAGACTCCTGTTGAAACTGGACTGAAACTCACCAAAAATGGCGATGAGCGTGTAGTAGATGCAACACACTTTAAGCAGATTGTTGGAAGCCTTCGATATCTCACGTGCACTAGACCCGATATTTGTTATGCCGTGGGATTGGTTAGTCGATATATGGAGTCACCTCGACAGATTCATTTACAAGCAGTGAAGAGGATTATGCGCTACATCAAAGGGACTACAGCTCTTGGTCTGTTTTACGCTTCCGAGAAGATTGAGATAGTTGGTTACTCCGACAGTGATTGGGGTGGAGATTCGGATGAGAGAAAGAGCACAAGTGGTCATTGTTTTATGCTTGGAAGGACTGTTTTCTCATGGTCGTCAAAGAAACAACCAATCGTTGCATTATCCACCTGTGAAGCTGAATTTGTAGCTGCAGCTGCAAGTGCTTGTCAATCGGTTTGGATTCGAAATATCATGAGTCAAATTGGCATTAATTTGGAAGGTCCCATTACGATTTATATTGACAATGTTTCTGCAATTAATTTGGCAAAGAATCCGGTCTCTCATGGAAGAAGTAAACATATTGATATTCGATATCACTTCTTGAGAGACCAAGTTGGGAAGAGCATGATTAGATTGGAATATTGCAGGTCAAAAGATCAAATTGCAGACATTCTAACAAAGCCATTGAAGATTGATGCATTTCTGAAGTTAAGGAACCTGCTTGGTATGAAGATGATTCCAAATCAGAATTAAGGGGGGATATTGGCCGTAATTATTTTTTATTAATTATGATTTGTTGTTTATGAGTTAGTGTTTGACTCATTCTTGGTTTGTTATCCTAGTTTGTAGGCATTTTTCGTTTGTGTTTTAGTGGCTGTAGTTGGCCTTCTTTTCAGCTTCAGTTAGTTGCAAGTTTGTTATATATATTGCTGAAATATATCAATAATGAGTATGATCTTTAGCTAATTTACAAATAGCAGCACTTCAGTTTAAAACACTTGTTGTCTTCTGTCACTTCTCTTCTGATCCAATTTTTCTTCAGTTTTGACGAGAAAAGTCCTTATAATCTGTTTCCTGGAGAGAATCCGCTGTTGGTGTTAGTTACTCCGTTGTTTGATCGGCCAAATTATCCCAGTAATATGAAAATGGCTCCAATCTCGAAGAACAAGCTTGAGTTTGTTGATGGATCGATTCAGCAGCCGAATCCAGGAGATTGCGATGTTCAGTTCTTGGCGCCGTTGCAACAATATAGTTCTTTCTTGGTTAATACGACCTTTAAATCCTTCTATTGCGCAAGCTGCAATGTGTTTTAAGACTGCTCAGCAACTCTGGGAAAGTTTGAAAGAGCGTTTTTCGCAATATGATGTACATCGCATTGCAGATTTACAGGAGAATCTCTAATATTACGCAAGGAGATAGGTCAGTGACTTATTACTTTGCTTCTGTACAAACTTTATGGAATGAGTATACAGGTTGAATCCTTTGCCTGCTTGGGTTTGTGAAGGGTATTTTTTATGATGTCGCTGATGCTATTCCTAGGAGTCACGACTCTAATCAAGTGATTTGTTCTGAATGAATGCTTCTTTTGCATCTGTTAAGTCTTAAATTATGCTAATGGAGCCATTACCAGCTATGAATAAAGTTTTTTTTATCTGGTTTTACAACATGAAAGGGAGTTTATTGTTCTTAATAAAGATGTAGTTCCTCATGATATTGTAGCTTTTGTCAAGAAAGGGGGTTCACAACCAGGATGTTGACAATTTGCAGGATCTCAAGGGGGTTCAGAGTTTGTTAATACATCTTTGAAGAAGCAACAATATCAGCCGGGATGGAAAGGGCTATGTTCATTTTGTAATGGAAATCACTATGTTGACAATTGCTATTAAAAAAATGGTTATCCACCTAGTTATTAACAGATGTTTAATCTCACAAAAGCTAATGCAGCTACTGGGATTGAGGATATGGATGATCAAGATTGTTATTATTGTGATCAAGATTCTGTTATTGATCGTGGTATTTCACAAGGATCAGCTGCACTAGCTCCATCAAATTCTAATGGTTTTACTCCTGGACAATTAAGTCAACTTCCTCAGCTAATTCAAGCTCAAACTCAGCAAACAATGGCTCAAGTTCAGTCTTCAGCTCATAATGTACTTGCTGCTTCTTCCAGGTTGATTTCTTCTCCTCTTGTTCAGTCTCATCACGTGGATTGCAGTAACTCAGTTACTTCAGGTAAATCATTAACTCAATCTTCTTTGCATAGTTCTTGGATCCAAAATTTGGTGCATCTTAAGATACTTCATTTGTGGAGTTGTAGGAATCTCAAGAAACTGCCAGAGAATTTTGGGACTTTAGAATCTTTAGAGGAGCTTGATGCATCTTATAGTGGTGTAAGAGAATTGCCATTGTCGGTGAAAGATTTGAAGAAATTTGTCAAGCTTGATTTATCAGGTTGTGAGGATCTTGTATCTTTACCAGCTCTTCCTCCCATCCTTCAACAATTAAATGCAAAAGACTGCATATCTCCGGAAACAGTGCCAACCCTTTTCATATTTCCCAAAGACTATTTGAACTTGTCCGGTTGCACCAAATTAAAGCAGGCGGCATCATCAGTCATGTATCAATATCTATGGAAATCGTTTCTTTTATTGACCAAGGTATCCCTTATCTCTTGATATTTTTGAATTAGAAATGGAAGGGTATATAATGCTAATTTGATACAGATGCCAAGTTTACGTATTGAAGGAAGCAAAGTGCTGGAGTGGATCAAGTATCAAAATAACAGTGGATCTTCTTTGTCTTTAGAGCTCTACACTCCTGGACATTCCATTAATTTCTTCTGTGTTGTCATCCCATCCGATGATTATCCTCATTTTCATAAATGTTCATTTCCCGAGGCAATTATTTTAGCAGATAGATATGGAGAAACATATTATTATTTTGGTTGCAGTGAGGAATACGAGTGCCTGGTGAAGCATAAGCATCGTAATGATGTGTATGTTTGGAGTTGCCATGTAACTCACTGCAAATATATAGAAGTTATCTCATTTGCATTGAAGGATGATTTTAGCTGTAAGGACTGCTTGAAGAGGAAGATAATTAATTGTGGTGTTCATCCGATTTTTAAGAACAAAAATTACAGGAAGAGAAAGCATCCAGAGGATCAGGCTAACTCAAATAGTGACCTAGATTTTCAATCTTTGTTTTCGAGATCTAGATTGTTGACGTTCTCTGATAGTTCGGATAATTGACTTGCCTCAGTTAATTACATGTGCTAAAGCACTGGTAAGTCCTTGGTTATCTCTATTTATGATACATTTTATCAATATTATTTTTTCACATTTTAACTTACCTACTTGTATTTTCCTTTCTAAAATAAAACATCTATCTTCCTCTGCATTTTACTCTGCTGAATTGAATACCATATGCATTCATGAAAACTTGTAATGTACATATCTTTAGACAAATGAAATAGAGTGTGAAATAGACAAATGCCACTTTTAAAATTCTCATGTTTAAATTTCTGTCAAATAATGCATATCTGAACATTTAAAAATACATTTGGAGCAGTTTATCCAATGAAAGTGCAATGTGTGTGTTGGTCTATAAAAATCAAAGTTATTCCTTTATCCTTGTGGAGAACATCATTTGATCATATATACTTCTTACTCGGATCTTTATATTGAATTTTATTTCTGTACTTGGGTGCATCTACCATTTCTTCCATGAATAGTAAATGTGAAGCACTTTCACTCATGCATATAATTTTCTTGGATTGCTTTTTTCTGATTTCTCTTTTGAAATGGAATGTTTGTTGCTGGACTATAACAATGAAGCTTCTTCAATTCCTTCCCTTATATCTGAAAAATTTAGAAAGATGTAATGCTGATCAAGTTATCTTCTGCAATTTTCTTAATTGAATTTTCATTGCAGGTATTACATTTTGATTGAAAGTTCAATGCATCTTGATCATATCCTTGGCACATTATGGGATAATGAAAAGAAGACAAGGCAAAGGTATATTAGAACTTACGGTTACGACTAAACTTTATTTTATTGCATGTTTTTTGTCTGACTAATTAAAATTCTTTTGTAAAGCTGATCTTGGAAGGTGGCTTGGAAGGTGGAAGACCAATTGATCTGAGTGTCAAGAAACTATACACAAACAGTTTCATTGGAAACGAGGAGTGTGTGGCTGTAGTAAATTCTCCTCAAACTGAAAACATAAGCCTTGTGTTGATAAATATCATTATAATATAATCTTGGGTTAAATGTCTGCGGTTTCTTTGGAAAATGATATATGCTTGTGAATTATCTGGCTCAAGATTTTGTTAATTTTGTGCACTAAGCAACAATGAGTATGTAGATCACTCAGCCAAAAGGCTTTGGTAATTGTGGGATTGGCGTAGTTATGTACTTGCAATTTACCTCCTAAGCAGAGGTGTCTAAATAATTGCTTCCGTATAATTTCTTCATTTTTGGCAATTTCCTTTTTAATTATAGAATCAATGCACTTCCCTTTCTAATAATCATCTTTGTTTTCTATCAAATAGGTCCAGCAATAGTCATTGATTGATCTCCATCTAAAAGAGGTAACTTGCTGTTTTCTATTCATGCATCTAAGTAATTTTCTGTAAAACTTTAGTTAGTGAAGCATCGTTTCTCTTTTCATATACATTTTACTTCGTCTTGTTTTTGTTGTCTCTTTTGTTATACATGTCACTTGTTAATGGTTTATTTCGGAAAGGGATCAAGTGACTATTTTGGGCAAGGGATAAAATTACCATGGCCGTCTTCTAGGCAGAGGCAGTGCTGGTGATGTTAATGGATTTGCTTATTTGATGACACCTCATCTATGCGTTTCATGTATGGTTAACTTTTCCTTACTATCTAACAATGTTTCTTCTTTTTTAGCTGTCCTTAATGTATACTCTTTATTGGTAATTCATATTGATACTTTTTGACAGAAATTTAATCTTACAATTTGATTTTACCAATTACACACACACACACACACACACTATTGGTATTTCTAAGCTGAGTAGTTATTACATGTTCTATAGTATTTTGAAACTAATTTTCATGGCTTATTTTTCAAGACTAGAACAATCTTTTTCATTTAAGATTTTTAAGAAATTTCTCTCTTGAATCAAATTTCTTCTACTTTTTACTTTGCTGAATGGCGAAGATCATGTAGATTAATTAGAATTTCATAATCTTTTTCTGATATAAGTTAATGGGAGAGGCTCGTCTCATGGATATGTGAAGAAGAATGTCATCTGAGCTTTATATATCCATCAAAATTTCAGCCTGGACTTCTAAAAGATGTTTATATAATCATGTTATGCCCATATATATATATATATATATATGCTCAACTCTGATACACATATAGTAAATTTTAATCAAGGACATATGACATTATCATGTTTGCTTCTTATTGCTTCAAGCAAACACCTAGTATTTTTTTTTCCTCAATCGAGAGTGAGTACAAAGCACTTGCAAATCCCACAACTAAGCTGCTTTGGATCAACGATCTTCTTTATGAATTCAGGTTTCTGTTAAAGTTGATTTGGATTTTTGATGTTAGAAATATGGTTATAGGAATTGATGTAGATATTTTTATATTAAAATGTTGTCCTGTTTTTCTTTTCTTTTTCTATTGTTGAAATGTTGTCCTTATGTCATGTAGAAGTTATGCTATTGCATTGGTCTCCTGTGATTAGTTATCGCAAATTGAAGTTATGATCTCTGCAATATAAATAAAATAATAAATGACTTGATCAGAGTTTGACATTGTCTCACAGGTTTTGGTAAACTGTGATTTATTTAGTTGGCAATTCATGCCAGGAAATTTCATTGAAGTTCTGTGTCTTGCTTCCCTAATTGACCTAACCATTTTATAAATATTTTATGATTTATCTTATAAAAGTTTCAAAATCCATGGTCTTTCTTTCAAAATCTCTCTGAATTTCAGGTTAAATATTTGTTTTTTGGAGTCGATTAATAAATTGCTGCTGCTGCTTATTTGGTGGAACTCAGACACTTATAGCTTCGATTCAGAGAACCCTAGCTGATTACAAGTACGTATTCTCAGAGTTTCCTTTCGTTTTAATTTCCTATACCATGTTCTTTTAATTGAAATCCACTCATTTCTTGCTATGTCTCATGCGATTATATTTACCTCATGTTTTATTAAAAAAAAAAAAAGTTCTAAAAAGTCTAGTGCCCCTTAGTTCAACTTTTTGTTATTGACATTAGTTGTTTGCTATTGCAGTAAGCTGTTAGCTAATTAGTAAAAATAATTACATAATTAGATAATTTAAAAATAATTTTTACTTATTATACACTTCAAAAATTATTATTTTCATTAAATAACAAATTCATAAGTATTACCTAGTAAATATGCACACTAACAAGTGCACTAGGTCGTGTGGTAGTACTTAGCCAAATGGTAAACAATCTTAAATTTCTTAGCAAAATGGGTAGATATCATTTTCTTCAATGATTTAATAAAAGAATTAATGTAACATAAACTAAGCTAAGAACATAAAATAAACAGTCAACAAGTGGTCAAGATTGCTTAAAAATAAGAAGATAACAATGAATAAAACACACAGACTTGTTCAGAGCATTAATG
This sequence comes from Euphorbia tirucalli, assembly GCA_039660915.1. Taxonomy (NCBI): domain Eukaryota; kingdom Viridiplantae; phylum Streptophyta; class Magnoliopsida; order Malpighiales; family Euphorbiaceae; genus Euphorbia; species Euphorbia tirucalli. The sequence goes on along the minus strand of CM077634.1, from coordinate 17,895,174 downwards.
TAAGGTATCTTACTCCTCAAGTCACTAAGCTTAGATCTCTCTCAATTGGATTCTATGAAACTACTCTTTTAGGTTTCTCTCTCGTATGATTCATTTCATGCATTAAAATTTAGACAAATATTTTATCAAATCCATATCATGTGCCTAATCTCCTCCCAGTCTCATTATAAAACACTAAGCATGAGGTGATCAAACTCATAATAAATTACATAACATTACTAAACAATCATCTAAGTTTTTTACTCATAATAAAAGAAAGAAGGGTTACTTACTACCGCAAACCTAACATGGCTCAAACCTGCTGGAGAACTACTTACTTCTCATAATAAACAAAAGAGTTGGTGAGAGAATAGAATTGAATATTATATTAATAAATTACAAAAAAGTTGGTGAAAGAATTTACTATTATCATTCAATGCTGAAATACCCAAATGGGCAAAGCTATTTATAGTGCCCAAAAAGATTAATACAATCCAAAATATCATAGATTGTTCACTAAAATAATCCAAAATAATATCAATCAAAGAAGTATCTTCAATTTTAACCACAAGTTAAAAAGCAAGGGTAAAGCTGTAAATTTCGCCTCAAAAAGATCTTCCTCCTCTCTCTATTGGACTCCGTTCCAAGCCCATTCAAATTGGATTTTCGCCCAGCGATTTTAGCTTAGTTTTAAGGCTGTTTGCTCTGGTTTTGGACTGCAATCCTGTGAAGCTATCCAGCCATTTGTCCATTTTAATTCTATATTAAGTCAAATAAATTCGATTATGCTCTAAATAATTAGTATATTATTCACTTATCAAAATATCCTCATACTTGAACATTACTTGTCCTCAAGCAATCAAAATAGAAAAGCAATAACGCTTAAGAAAACCTGGAAAGAAAACACAAGAGAGAAAGCAACAAGACACAGTCAAGAAAACAAAGGCAACAACCAGTAATCCCTTTCTTACCCTAAAATAATAATATAATCAATGGAAAAATACAAAGATTAAGGAAGCAAGATATTAGAAACTGACACCAGCAAACTGATTCAATTTCAAGAGCAAACTGAGGCAAAAAGATTAGACTTCACACTTCAACCAAATAGCAAGCAATTAAACCAAACAACCGCACAAAAGTATTTCACTCAATTTACTCAAAATGTTTAGGGTATGTGTTTGAAATTCACTTAATAGCTTAACACAACAACCATAGGCCATAGGCTTGATTATTGATCTCATTGCCACCACTTATATTGATCAACATGCATAATTAAAAGGTCTTTTATTCATGGGTTGTAACGTAGGTTAAGGTTGGGGGTGTGTCAAAAAGATAATTTGGGCAAAAAGAACTACCAAAGGAACACGTAATGATGAATAAGTAAGCAAGTAGCCTTAACAATTTTAGAAATACTAAACTCATACAACCTCAAGGAAAGAAAAAGATAAACAAGAAAGCATAGGAATGTCAAGGAGTCTTAGTTGTGGAATTGAGGTACAAAAAGCAAATCAAGCAATCATAGAGAATTCGTGTTACCATAATAATAGGGATTTGTCATCGAAAATCAACCAAATGGCAGCGGAAACCGATTTAGATTTTCTCAAATCCAATCCAAGGAGCTTATGCAATAGAAATAAAAAAAAAACAAAAATTAACAAGATAAGAAATTGATCTCACCTTGAATATCTCTTCTAGAGACGGCTACAAAAACCAAAGAAGGCTCTCTCCACAATCCTGTACACGAACAACTATCGAGCAAAACCCCATGCTAGCGGAGGATCGGAAAACCAGAGGGAGTGCTAGAGGCTGGCCAAAATTCCTTCTCCCAGGAAAGATTGTTTGGTCGAAATTCTAACTCTAGTGATGCCTTAGGGTTTCATTCTGTCACTTGAGTGTGTTTATATAGCTTTTAAAACCCTAGGTCTAAATTAGAAGCATAGGTTAAAATTTAATTGCAATTCAATTTTAATTTTATATGTATGTGATTATATTAAACCATATAATATAACACATAGTATTTAAATTAGAATTAATTTGCCTGATTAAATTAACCCAATTAATTAATTTAAACTTTACTTAAATGAAATACATATAAACCTATATATGTATATATTTCCACCCAGGAAATAAATTCTTGAATTAATTAATTTAAATTAATTCAATAAAAACCTATTAAAATTTATTATATTATTTTGATCAATCCAATTGATCTATAATTTTAATCAATAAATTCTTTCTCTCTAGTCAGTATACTCCAAGTATACAGTTGACTCATTTAGTTCAAACTCAGAAGTTCAACGTGTACGATCCTGTGGGCCCGTTTTGATGTTGGCAGTGGGCTCATGGCCCACAGACTGTAAGTGAGCTCTAGTAAACTATTACAACCCTTAATTAAGATGGAGACTGTAGTCCAATGAAAGTCGTAACCCTGTATATCCCATGTCACTGATATCGAAGTCTAACACTGAGGCATATGTCATCACCCTCTTTTGTATCCGAACATCAACTTGATCCCGAATGAACTGATGCTCACAAACAAGTTCCAACTTGTTTGGTTGTGGCCACACTTTTATAAGTTGCACTCATCAAGTGGCCGGTGATATATTCTCAGTGGACTATTGAATGAAATTTCCTTCTGCATATTCATGGCCTAACTATGTTCACTAGCACACCCGAAAGTACCCATACTTGGCATCCTATTACAGGCCCTTTATGTGCACACCAAAGTGTGTGAGTTCACATGCGAGACCATAATATGGTCAGGTCAAAAGATGCAATATAAGTACTACACGAGAATCACTTGTGATACTATACCATGTGGACTTCTCCTTTACTGGATCTATCTAGTACCATGCCCCATTATATATATCCATAAGCTTGATTGACAATCCATGTTCTATGGTCGGTAAGACATCGCCATACCATCAAGGCTATGATAGTCATTGGTTCCATTCAGTCCCATAACTGGAACAGCATACAGGTGACTTTATGGTTATATCATTTTCCTATCCATGGTCTCACTGTCTAGCGCATGACACTTGTCAACATGGATATAGATATGACAATTAGATACTCCATTTATAATATAGCACAAGATATAAAACAAATAGATCCAAAATTTACAATACATCAATATATTAAAAGATCCAAAATATACTATACAATAGCCTTGGGACTAGGGTATTTCCAACAAATAATTCAACAACGACTTCGGTGAAGATTTTTTTTTTAAAATAGAGAATTAAGGAGGTTGCTTTGGTTTGCACAAATTCAAACAACTTACAAATAATACTTCCTGATACACAATTATTATAGCAAACAATCAAGCGAACAATGATAAGAAAACAACAGTTTGCTTGAATTATTAATAATTCAGCAGTCTTTTAAACAAGACAACAACTTTTTAGAGATAGGCTGCTTCTGAATTTTGAAGATTTTTGTTAAACTCTTTACACAAAAGATTGTAGCATAAGACTTCTTTGAAAGGATATGAATTCTTTTAAGACATATTAAAAGATAAATTAGATTACACAAGATTAGCACACTACAACTGATCAGCACTCTTGCTTATTTTGAAAATTTGAAATTCCTTTAGTAAATTCTTGGGTGATTTTGAACAACAAAATTAAAAACAAAACCAAGTATAGGCTCAAAGGGGTTTAGCTGTAATGTGGAAAAATAACGCAAACAAGGTGGCTTTTTGGCTTTAAAAAAAAAGTTAAAACCTAATTTCTTAATCATCTTATGCATGTGAACAATCATATGGTCTTGACAAGTACCCAACCAAATCTGCAAAAAAATTAAGCAAAAAATACAAACATATTAAAAACAAACAAGCTCAATTCCTCACAATTTAGGGTTTCAATTTTCCAGTTGATTTAACATAAGCTAAAAAGTTAAAATGCAAATTAAAATCTCCAGTGCTTAATTCACTTCCTCACGACTGTCTAATATAAGCCTAACATCAAGCAATCAGACTCTAAGCATTTTTCACAGATTACATGCATTCACAGATTTAAAAGCTTTTATTGGCTGCCAAAAAAACAGAGAATTTGAAAGCACATTTCACAAAAGCACATTTCACACTTTTACAAAACACATTTACAAAAAATCATAAATTCGTAAAAACATATTAAACAAAAAAACAAACAGTTAACGAAAATCAACACAAACATAACTACTTGAGAACTTGCAATCTTGTTTAAATAAGGCATAGTCATCAATAAGATAATAATAACCAATTATATCCAATTTCAGTATTTAAGCAGTCTCAACCTTCATCATGATACTTAGAGTTTGCTTTGTTTCCAAAGCAACAACCTAACATGCAGTCTAATAAGAGAAAACTGAAAAGGAACTACCTATTTTACGGGGTATTTTAGTGAACTTGCATGGGGGAAAGTTAAAGATATATACCAGAGATAGAGAGAGGGGGAGTAATAGATTACTCATCAGCTTGCTTGGAGGATTGCTGATCCTCTTCTTCCATTGGGGTTTCTTTCTCTTTACCTTCAACAGTAGCATTAGAGTCTTTCTCTTAATTACTCGTTCAAGAGAAGTATCAAAGCTTACTTCCTGTGGAGCAACCTTTGTCTCCAACTCAACAATCTTTTTTTTTTCGATTTAGCAATTCTAAAATGATGTTTTGCTTGCTTGCTTGCTTTATAACTGATCAGTGAACCACGTAAACTTTTCAATGGTTATCTTTGAACAGTGCTCATAAAGCTTAAACCTCTCTTTGTCATCCATAGGCAGATCTTTTATCGCAGCAATTCTCTCAATATTCTATGCCTCTTTTTTGTAGCAGACTCATCATCAATATGAATTACCTTCTTGTTAGCCTTGGCATCGGTAATCTATTTCTCCTTTTTCTTTGCATCATAATAGAACATTCATTTTCTAAAAACTTTTTTACAAACTTGAATTTGGTTGAGATGGTTGTAGTCCATTGAATCAGGATGACATCCAAATCATTCCAACAGGAGAAAAATCTCTAATCATTGATTGAGCAACCTTAGTAATGTATAATCCATACATGATCATACTATTAGGCTTGCTTGGTAGAATCAAGATATAATTAGCAAACCAAGACCCTATATTCATCCTTTTTCCTTTCACCATGCACCAAAGAGCAAATAAATCTTGGTTGGGCATGTGAGACTGATTGGTCCTAGCGAATTGTGAACCAGCAATGAACTTTCTGCAAGATCTTGTAACAGCAATCATAGAGACTGCTGGCATTGCTTCCAGAGAATGAATAATAGTCCAACCCAGTAATCTCTTGCCAGAATGCAACAAGGTCAAACTTAAGTGGTAAAGTGGTAAAAGCAGCCTCGAGTTTCTCGGAATCAATTGTTTCCTCATCAGCGGTTCTAAGAAAACCATTCAGATCATTCAATGAAACTGACTTCGCTTTTCCCGTAATTAAGAACTCAAACTTCCTTGAATTGTCTATAAATGTGATTGTGGCATCATTGGAAAAGGTGCAAAGAAATTCAAGGGTGAGTTCTCTGTAGTCAGGTTCATTGTTCTTGACAAACAAATTAAAACCTCTATTTTTTAGCAGAATGTTTATGGTTTCATCCAGTCTTAACTTTTTAAGTGATGTCCAACAGAGGGCTTGTGAAGGAGCAAGTTAGAGGGCATTAAAAATGGCATGGTGTTTCACATCTTCATCAGCAGTGAAAACCTACATCGTTTTCAAGGTTCGATCAACATTCACAGACTCAGAATCAGAGGTGAAGGTGGAAACTTGTTTATGAGAGTGCTAAGCCACCTTCTCAGTGTACTTGGTGTTCATCATGCTTGCTCGGTCTATATTTTTGAAAGAAAAGAAAAGAAATTTTAAGAAAATAAAATTGGGAACAGAAGCCACACAAAGTTGACAAAAGAGAGAGAAAATAACTATTGAAAGAGATAAATATAATGATTTGGGACAAATCAAACTACGCTCACTTTTCTCTCTCGAACCACCGATTGCCCAATTACTTTCCTTATTTTCTCTCTCTCCATTAGGTGGTTACTTTTGAATTCGAAACCTGTTCGAATTCTTTCTCTCTTAACCGATCTAATTTTCTCTCATTTAATTCCAATTTTTCTCTTTTTCAACTTTGTGAGTATTCTCTTCCCAATTTTATTTCTCTCAAAATTTCTTTTCTTTTCATTCAAAATTACAGACCTAGCAAGCATGGTGAACACTAACTAAGAAGGCAGCTCAACACTCTCATATGCAAGTTTTCACCTTCGCCTCTGGTCCTGAATCTGTGAATGTTGATCGGACCTTGAAGAAGATGCAAGTTTTCATGTGCTCTCTATTGGACACATCTCTTAAAAAGTTAAGAATGGATGGAACCATAAACATTCTGTTGAAAAATGAAGATTTTGATTTGTTTGTCAAGACCATGAATCTGCCTTCCAATGATGCCATAGTCACAGATACAGATAATCCAAGGAAGTTTGAGTTCATAATTATGGGAAAAGCGAAGTCAGTTTCATTGAATGATCTGAATTGTTTTCTTAGTACCGCTGATGAGGAAACGATTAATTCGGAGGAATTCGAGGCTGCTATTACCACTTATATACTGAGCTTGACCTTGCTGTATTCTGGGAAGAGATTATTGGGTTGGACAATTATTCATTTGCTGGAAGCATAGTCTTTGCAACTACTGTCACAAGATCTTGCAAAAGTTCATTGTTGGTTTACTTTTCGCTAGGGCCAATCAGTCTCATATGCCAAACCAAAATTTCTTTGTTTTTTGGTGCATGGTGAAGGGAAAAAGGATGAATATAGGATCTTGGTTTGCCGATCTACCAAGCAAGCCTAACAGCAAGATCATGTGTGGATCATAGGTCACCAAGATTGCTCGATCAATGATTAAGTATGTTTTCTCTTATTGGAATGTCGTTCGGATCCAATAGACTACAACCTCTTAACCAAATTCAAGTTTGCAAGAAAATTTTTGGAAAATGGATGCTCTATCGTGATGCAAAGAAAAAGGAGAAAAAGATTACTGATGCCAAGACTAATAAGAAGGTGATTCACATTGATGATGAGCCTGCTTCAAAAAAGAGGAAGACTACTGAGGTTGATTCCCTTGCCAATTGCTTATTGGTTCGTACCTTACACTACAGCTGTTACATCCGCTCGTCTAACCAGAGCAAAAGGCTGACTTGGCTTAGCATTTGTCAAGGAAGATGTTGCGGATTGTTGTTGCTCTTGTATCCTGATGAATACGTTCGGCATCGGTACGCTCCTCCTGAATTGTTTGGGATGGAATCAACCCTCATACTTCTCCACTTTGCATGCCATCTCATGCACCTTACCAAAGAATGGAGCTTATGGTACTTCATCATGCTCCGGTATACCTCTAAACTGCCATCGATCAGCTTCACAATCAACTCATCCTCTAATGGCTTTTGGTGAAGGAGGATCATCTTGTCCATCCACCTTTGGTAGTATTCAGAGAAGGTTTCGTTAGCCCTCTGTCTCACGGCTTCCAAATCTTGCAGCTTGACCTGCAACTGAGTGTTGAAGCTATAGTATTTCATGAATGCATCGGATAGTGCATTCCAATCTCCTTACACACTTTCTGGTTGCTTATTGTACCAGTTAATTGCCCCGCCTTTTAGAGTAGTTGGGAATAACCCCACCAGTTGGTTCATTGTAAGCCTTGCCATTGTCATAATCCGTACATACTGGTTCAAGTGCGTAGTAGGAGAACTTTTCCCGGTGTAGGGAGTAATTTTGGGCATTTAGAAGCCCACTGGCAGCATCTCGATACCTCCGGCGATAAGTGCAGTGGGATACATGCGTTTGGATGTGTGAGCTTTGACCCTCCCACACATTTCGGTCATGAATTCTTCCATCTCATTGCATTTTTCCTTCCACTTCTTTTCCATGGTGGACTCAATTGGCCTTTCATCATTTTTCCTTTGAGCTTCCCCCATGTCAGATAGTCCTCATTCAACCTCCCTCTGTTGCCCAGTTCTCGGGTAACTCTTTTAGCCCGATGAGAAGATGACTCGTTTATGGCAGCTTGGACTTGATTCCTGATAAGGTATTTGAACTCATCCGAGTTCATAAATTCACGAATAGCAGCAGTGGCCAATATAGCAGCAGCGGTGTCAGGTGAGATTGCCATTTCTTGGGAGTCTCATTGGAGTTTTTTGAGTTCTAGCAAAAGTTCAGATTCTGAGTTTGTCTCGGATGCTATCTCAACCTCCTCTAATTGGAACAACTCTTCAAACTCACTAGATGTTGAATCCCCATGTTCTACTCTTTCAAGTCTGCCTTCCAGTCTGTGCCAAACTACAAAACATATCAAATCAGAGTTAGTGAAAGATGCTCGTCGAAAGAGTTATAAACTCCAGGCGATATGCATGTATGCATGGTGTGCTAAATGAATGGCGTGTGAATATCATGTGAAATGGCCCCATAATGTGAACCTTAAACAACTGACCAACCGGGTGTCGAAATGTACATAAAGATGTGGATAGTACGCTTGCACTCTTGGAGTATTTAAGTACATGAACTGAAATGCGGTCTTGGGTACTTATGGAGCATCTATATGAGAAATGATGCAATTGAGGCTTCGGTACTCATGGAGTACCTAAATGGGTGAATACGTGATGAGGTTGTGTTTTTAGCACTCGTGGTGTACCTAAACGGAAATGTAATGACTTGGGGTTTCGGTACCCCTGGAGCACCTAAATAAGTTCCTACTTGAGCAGGTCATGCATTGATATTCGTGTGCCTGGTACAAGGATAAAGCTTCGGTGCTCATGAAGCACATAAATGTTTCATGCTTTGATGTAAGATGAGATGGACGTGTGCTTGGCATACGGGCAGAGTTTCGGTGCTCAAGGAGCACCTTGGGTTTTTATGTTGTGATATTAGATGAAATGAACGTATGTGCGCTGTAGGAATTATTTTAATAAAATTGACTTTAGAATTATGAAATACCTTCAAAGAACATTGGCCATATTTATTTTAATTAGACACGAAATAAGGGACTTGTTCGGACCTAAATCTCTGGATAGTGTGGCGGCCGTTCGTCCGTTTCAGCTACACTGAAATTTCCCGGTTGAGCTGAGTCGGGTGGCGACTCATACATTGTTCATCGAGACTTAGGTCTCGGTTCTTTTATGAATTAATCTAGTTTTCTAAAAAACCAATTTTTATTATAAAAACCCCACGCGAGGGAGGGGCTTGCCCGAAATCGAGGCGCCCCTTCCGAAAGGGAGTCCACGTTCCTTCGAAAACATCGTCCGCTCACAGTGGTGACTCCGCTGGGGATTTCTTACAAAAGTTTTTTCTAAAAACTTAAAAGAATTTGAAAAGCCCTGAAAAGTGTCTAATCAAAATAAGGTAGATTCTTGTTTGGTATTTTATTTTGCATTCTTTAGTTAGACATTTTTGCATTAGGTTAAGTATCCCGTTTTTAGCTCGATGAATTGTTGAAGTGTCGCCTTTGTTCCTTATGGTCTTAGGGGCACGGATACGAAATACCACCCATTGCCTCGTACGAACCCCTTCGATCGAACCCTTGGGTGGGGAGAAGTGAGGAGTATATCTTGCTATGGGAGCCTTGATTTTAACTAGAGTTGGATCGAACTCATATAGGCAACCTTAGTTGGATTCCCCTAGGACACCAAAATAAATTGTGTGAATAAAATAAAATGGCGCCTTCATTATCCCCGGTTGATGATCGAAGAGAACCCCACCTAGGATTCGGTTAGAATTTTTGAGACCGACCACGCTTGGATAAGTTTGGAAGAATACGTTTCGTGTGCTATTTGTTTCTCACCATCCTGTGACACATCACCATTGCTATCTACACATGCATGACATACCATGATCAACATTTTTCCATACATAAAAATTCGCGTGATAATTAACCCACATTTTTATGCAGCCACTTGCATTTTATTTTCGCGTGTGAAACATTAAATCATCCGTTTGTCATTCATACTAACCTTTTCTTTTTCAGCCATGACATTTTATTTGTGTGATCAGCATTTTTCCACATAGCATACACAACATCATTATGTATGTCATGCATCCTAACCCACGTCTTTGTGCAGCCATTTGCATTTTGTGTATCATAAGCATTCGTGACATCACTTAAATTAAATTAAGGATATTCCAAAGGACGCCCACCACAATCATTTCATAACATATCGGGTGTCCTAAGATTACCCGTGTTCTGCCAATGCATCGGATTACATTCGGTCATTCCACCAAATTATCTCATTTAATAGAGACCACAATGGTCCTAGGTATATTTTCGTGTGACCATTCACACGATTCATTTCATGACATCACGCTCACTTATCATAAACATCCTATAACACCGTAGTCCACATCGGATTACTTCATGACATTATTACATCATTCAAGGCACTCCCCGAGTGTCGGATTAGTACGTATGTAGGGGCATTTCATAAATCCCAAATCATGAAAGGTGTTCCCCGAACATCAAGCCCCTATCCGTGGCCCCTGTTACACGTGACTTTCTTACAACATCATTTCATATCATGTGCTCAAGAGCATCAGAACTCTGTCCAAGGGACGGTCCCATGCGACCATTTCATCTCATCTCGTAGACCTTCAAAGCATCGAAACTCTATCCGTGTGTCGGTACACACGCGACCATTTCACACATTCACTAGGTGCTCCAAAAGCTTCGAACCTCTGTCCGTGTGGCGGTTCACACGTGACATTTTTGCATAGTATTGGGTGTTCTTGGAATGTCCCAAGAAGAAGAAAAAGAATAAGAAGAAGGAAACCATTCGTATCATCGTTTCACTCATAATCTCACTCCATTTATTCATTACAAGCATTTTTAATGCCTTACTCTTTATGTCACCATGCCATTCATTTATGACCCTAAACGTTTCCCGTATGATCCTGAGCAGAATAAATTGGAGCATCCTTGGATGAGATCTCAGGCTTCGAGGGCAGTTAGGGAACAAAGAGCAGTTGAAAGAGAAAGTGATTCAGAATCTGGGGAAGAAGTGGAGATGGCTAACCCGACATCAAGTCTTGCGGATGCCTTAAATGATTTCCTAAGGTCACAGGATTTTCGTGACATGCTAAAAGAGGAGATGCGAGCGGTAGTAAGAGAAGCCGGAGAAGTTGGTGGCAGTGGAACTGGAAAAGAGGAGGCCGAATCATCCCAGTAGGGTGGTGATACCTCGACTAGTCTGGAAAAACTGCAAGAGATAGAGGCAGCCATGGAAAGAAAGATGAAGGTGAAATGCTCGGAATTGGAGGAGGCGGTGGCTCAGTTGAAGAAAGGGGCCAATGTAAGTGCAGAGTCTAAGAAGGGTGTTAACATTGATGCCATGATCAGCAGGGACATTGAGACTGTTCCTATCGGATTCCAAATGCCAAGGGTGCCTTCTTACAAGGGAATGGGTTCACCAGAGGCCCATGTAAATCTTTACACTCGAGTCATGCTAATGGTGAGCGCCATTAAGCAACAGGTGATTAATCTCTTCTTGACTACCTTGGAGGGAGAAGCATTAGAGGAAGAGCAGTCAGATTGGGAGGTTCTGTCAGCAGCCTTTATTAAGTATTACAGCTTCAACACCAAGATTCAGGTGAAGCTGTATGAGTTGGAGCGAATCAAGCAAAAACCCAATGAGCCTTTTGATGAGTATTACCACCGGTGGATGGCTAAGATGATCCTTCTGAAAAATCACCCAGATGAAGATGAACTGATATAGAAGCTGATTGATGGCAGTAAGGACATCTTCAAAAACAATATGAAATTTTATCCCTTCAATGAGCTTAGTGAAGTCTACAGTATGGCGATGAAAATCGAGCAGGACGAAGAAGAGAAGGCACCAAGCCATAAGGGTGGAAGAAGTTCAGGTTACAGTTCGGGGTATAGATCAACGACTGCAGCCGGGTCTGGTGGCGGTTCTAGCTCAAGTTCTGGTGGTAAAGGGGGGCAGACTTCTGAAGTGAAACAAGTAGAGGTTGCTACAGTAACCCAGCAACAAGGCAGTCAGAACAGGAATCCAGTGGGGCAGGGCATATCACCTTGGACTCTTCCTTTGGTCAAGATTTTTGCTAAGTGCAGAAACGGCGGGTTGCTACAGTCCCTGAGGCCATTTGAAAAACCAGCTGAGGCAAATAAAGATAATTTCTTCACGTATCATATTGTTGCTGGCCATCGGACTCACAATTGTTACAAGATGAGGGACGCCATTCAAAAGCTGATAGATGAAGGGAAACTGCAAGAACCAGCTAAGCCCAGCAAAAAGACTAACCCGCTACCAGCATTTGAGAAGCGGGTCAATATGGTACATTCGGGATTGCTGGCCAATTTTATCTTTGCTCAAATTCTTCAAGCAAATCCCACAATCCAGGCTGTAACAATAGAGGAAGTTGAAATGGGGTCAGAATGTGAAAAGAAGGCGGAACAGAAAGAGATCAAGCCGATAAGCTTAAATGACCTTCATTCTGAAGATGAATATGAAGAGTTTGGCGGAGAGGAGTCAGTTAAGCCTCCGGCCATTGATAAGCTGAAAGTTAAGGAGGTCCAGAATGTGACCCGGAGTGGCAGGGTGTATCAACCAGCGGATCAGGTGAAGGACAAAACCCCGATGACCGGGTCGGGTAGTACATCAGCACCGGAGGGGGTTGAAAAAGAGGACTTATTTATTTCCCAGTTAAAGAAGACTCCTGCACAAGCCAGCCTATGGCATCTGCTTTTGACCTCTAAAGAACATAGAGTGGCTTTAGTGAAGAAGTTGTCTAAGATTGAGGTCCTCCTATTGCGTCTCCAGAAGCTATGTGCTGTCTGCTGGATAAGGTCCATTCTGGGACTCCTGACATTATTTTCTCTGAGAAGGATATGCCTGGTGAAGGAAAGGCTCATAACAAGGCTCTTTACATTAGAGCCTATGTGATGGATAAAGTGATGCCCTGTGTTATGGTGGACGACGGCTCAGCATTATACATATGTCCATTAAAAATGCTGCCATTTCTGGGTCTGAATGAGGATGTACTGAAGAAGTCCTCGACAGTCATCCGGGCGTATGATGATTCTAAGAGAACAGTGATAAGGACCTTTGAAATTGAAGTAGAGGTTGGACCAGTCAAGTCCATGGTCGTTTTTGCTGTGATAGATATTCCGATCACCTTTTCCCTACTGTTAGGAAGGCCATGGTTCCATCCTCTAGGAGGTGTCCCTTCCACCTTACACCAGAAAATCAAGTTCTCAATGAATGATGAGATAGTGACTGTTGAGGCAGATGCCTAGTCAATGATTGTTGCTGTGAGTGAAGGAGTTGTCTCTTTTGGCGGGTTCCAAGTTGCAGTGATCAGGGAAGAGGAAGCTACAGATGCTCCCATGGTGATCTATGAAAATTATATGCCGGAGTGGTTGTCCTACTACTTATACAAACAGAATTTTATCCCAGGAATGAGACTTGAAATCAATCTGCAAGGAGTACCCGAGTTTAATATCAACTCGGGGAAGCCAAAACAGTTTGGCCTTGGCTATACAGAAGAGACATCTAAGCAGAAAAACCCGAAAACAGGCAAAAATGGCAAGGTTATGATGAAACCATTCCTGAAAGCGGGAGAAGAGCTATACAAGGGCCAAGCCGAACCAGTAAGGGTTAGGAATGTTGAATATCCTAGCTTTGAAATCTTTGCTGATGTTGTTGACTTCGAGAAGAGCCAGGAGGAACCAGTGGCCCTCGTGGTGGTAGAAGAAACAGCTGCTAAGTCTGATGTTCTGTAATATGAGTCGTCTGAAGTAATAGCAGAAGCAGTGGAGGTGGCCGAAGAGAAAAATGAAGAGAAAGCCTGTAGAAGTTATTTCAAGTGCATTGACTACTGCCTTAAGCAAGACATTTGGGAAGACCAAGGGTTTGGCGAAGAGCTGATGGCCAAGGTGAACATGGACTCTGTGGTTGCCGAGATAGCCAAGATCATGGAAAAGGCAAAGGCGTAAGTGGCAAAAACAAAGCCGAAGCAGCTGCAGTCCCGGATAGTGCTCTGAAGATGGAAGTGGAAGCTGAAGAAGTACAAGGCCCTCCGCCTGTGGAGATGAACATGATTTTGTTGTGTCTGTTTCTTTGATTTTCAATATGAATGATGTACTGTATGACAAGTTTAATGCAATGAAATATCAATTTGCTTACTTGTGTGATGTTTATCCTGATAATTCTGTACATGCATTTAAATCACCATCAAGCATATTTAGCATACATGACCCTGCATTGCATGAAATCAACATAAGTACAAATGAAAATTCGAAAATGGTATTCATTTCACGTGAGCTAAAACCCGAGGAAGAAAGAGAATTAATAAGAATACTATAAAAACATGTTAAAGTTTTCGCATGGTCATACGAAGACATGTCGGGTGTAGACACAGAGATAACAGTGCACAAGATTCCAACCGACCCCAAGTTCAGGCTAATAAAGCAGAAGCTGAGAAGATTGAGGCCAGAATGGGCTACACTGGTAAAACAGGAAGTGGCTAAGCAAATAGAGGCCAAGTTTCTTGAAGTGGTAGAATACACAGAATGGCTAGCTAACATCGTCCCAGTACCCAAGAAGGATGGAAGGGTCAGAGTATGTGTTGACTTCCGGGACCTGAATAAGGCATGCCCTAAAGATAATTTCCCACTGCCCCACATTGATGTCCTGGTTGATAGTGCAGCAAAAGCAGCGATGTATTCCTTCATGGATGGCTTTTCGGGATATAACTAGATCCTGATAGATGTGATAGATAAAGTGAAGACATCGTTTATCACAGAGTGGGGTACTTTCTACTACACAGTAATGCCCTTTGGATTAAAGAATGCTAGAGCCACTTATCAAAGGGCTGTTACAACTCTGTTACATGATATGATCCATAAAAAAGTCGAAGTGTACGTTGATGATATGCTTGTCAAGTCAACAACCCGGGAGGAGCATCCTGTTATCCTGGACAGGTTTCTTACACACATTGGAGAATACAACTTACAGCTTAACCCCAAGAAGTGTATATTCGGAGTCACATCAGGGAAGCTATTGGGTCATGTAGTCAGCCAAAAGGGAATAGAAATGGACCCAAACAAAATTAAAGCCATTCAAGATATACCAGCTCCAAAAACAAAAAAAAGAAATCCGGTCCTTCCTGGGTTCCTTACAGTATGTCAGTCGTTTCATAGTACGGTTGACTTCCACTTATGAGCCAATTTTCAGGCTACTGAAGAAAGACCAGCCGATTGTGTGGGATGATAGATGTCAGCTAGCATTCGAGAAAATCAAAGCTTATCTGGTAAATCCACCAGTCCTGAGCCCACCAATTCCAGGGAAGCCTCTGATTTTGTACTTGGCAGTTGAAGATTCCTCTATAGGGGCAATGTTGGCACAGAAACAAGATGACACAAAAGAGTATCCCATTTTCTATCTCAGTAAGAAGCTGCTAGAATATGAAACCAAATACACACTGGTGGAGAAGACATGTGTGGCAATGATCTGGCTGACCAAGAGGCTGCGCCACTACTTTCAGTCATACAAGATACAAGCCATCGCCAAAGTGGATCCAATGAAGTATCTTTATGAAGCACCAGTATTGGTGGGAAAGTTGTCTAGGTGGCTGTTACTCTTATCCGAGTTCGACATCGAGTACATCACTAAGAAAACCATAAAAGGGCGAGCCGTGGCAGAATTTCTAGCAAATCAACCTCTGGAGTCAGATTACACTGAGAATTTGGAGTTCCCAGATGAACAATTAGCCATGGTTGAAGTAAAAAGATGAGTTATGTGCTTCGATGGTGCAGTGAACTGAAAGGTTGCTGGAATCGGGGTGCTAATTGCAACACCAGATGATGAAATCATTCCTTTATCAAAGAGGCTGAATTTTCCCATAACCAATAACGGGGCAGAGTATGAGACATGCCTGTTTGGGATGGAGGCTCTGTTGGCTCTAGGGGTAAATGACGTCTTAATCATTGGAGATTCACTTTTAGTGATAAGACAAGCTCAAGGTGAATGGGAGTTGAAAGAATAAGCCTTATGGCCTTACTTAGAGCTGCTACAGTTCAGAAAAGAGTTATTTGGCCAATGTGAATTCAGACACGTCCCTAGGGATGAGAACAAGATTGCTGATGCTCTAGCAGCATTATCCTCCATGTGGGAAAACCCAGAAGAAACTCAAGTACAACCACTGGTTATAGCAACTTCCAGACAACCTTGCTTCGAAGTGCACGAAGTAATGGAGCTAATAGCTGAAGAAAAGCCATGGTTCTTTGACATCTACCAGTATGTGAAGGAAAGTATCCAGAGGAGGCCAGTACTGATGATAAGATGTCACTAAGGAGACTGGCTAGTCAGTTCAGGATCTTTGAAGACAAGCTATACAAAAGAACAGCACATGGAGTTCTTTTGAGGTGTCTGACAGAGCAAGAAGCAGAAACAGTAATGCAGCAAGTACATGTGGGATCCTGTGGGCCACATATGAATGGACTTGCTATGGCCAGGAAGATAATGAGACAAGGGTACTTCTAGATGACAATGCAGTTAGATTGCATAAGAAAAGTGAAGAGGTGTCATGAATGTCAGATCTATGCAGACATCAGTCATCTCCCTCTGCTCGAACTACAGAACCTGGCATCTCCTTAGCCATTTTCAGCATGGGGGATAGATATGATTGGTGAAATTCATCCTGCGGCATCTAATGGGCACAGATTCATAGTTGTGGCAGTTGATTACTTCTCAAAATGGGTAGAGGCAGAATCCTTTGCTAATGTAACAGCCAAGCAAATGGTTAAATTCATCCAGAGGAAACATCTTTACCCAATACGGGATTCCTCACCACATAGTGACTGACAACGGAGTGCAGTTTCAAGGGGCAACAGCTGACCTGCTTGCAGAACATGGCATTGAGCACCATAAATCTTCTCCATACAGGTCACAAGCTAATGGTGCGGTCGAAGCAGCTAACAAAGCGATAAAGAAGATTTTATCAAAGATGGTAATCACCTACAGAGATTGGGCTGACAAACTACCATATGCTCTTTAGGGTTACAGAACCAGTGTCCGAATACCAACAGGAGAAACTCCCTATGCCTTAATTAGTGGGATGGAAATAGTGTTGCCAGTGGAAATAGAACTCAAGTCACTCAGAGTTGCCCTGGAAGCTCAGTTGCAAGAGACTGAATGGGTCCAAGCAAGATACGAGCAGTTAGCAATGCTAGACAAAAGGCGACTGAAAGCAATAGATCATTTGCAGAAGTACCAATGCAGAATGGCTAGAGCCTATAACCGAAATGTGAAGTACTCTAAGCGGCAGCTAAAAGCAGGGGACTTAGTTCTAAAGTAATTAAGGCCTTCGAATGTCGATGTCAGGGGCAAATTCAGACCCAACTGGGAAGGACCCTCTGTGGTGAAGAAGGTGCTATCGAAAGGTGGTGTCAGCATCATAGACATGGATGGAAATGAGTTCACCAACCCTATCAACCAAGACCAGTTAAGGCTTTATCATGTATAAAAACAAATAAAAAAAAAGAGAGAAAAAGTCTGCTAGGCTGAAAACTCGAAAAGAGCGGTCTAGGCAAAAGTTAAGACAGAAGAAAAATAATCAGTTGGAAAATCTGAAAAGGACGATTGGTGACGGATTCTGGCTCTGTGTGGAATATATACCATTTGGGAACCAACTCTTTCAAATGTACTCATTTTGATTTTATCAATAAAGTGGATTGTTTGTTTAAATATATTTGCATGGTTATGACAAATGCATAAAAAAAGTTATTTTGCTTAAACATCCATTTAAGAAAAGCACTTTGCATTTAACTAGTTAAATTCATCGCGTTATTTAACAATGAAAATGCACTAAATACATACAATTTGAAATCCTTTATTGTCCTCCAAGTCCAATTCATCTTCCTAAAAGAGCAACAGGGGTTATCCAAAGACTTGACTATTGAAGAAATCAATTCTGTGAGACCATGATCTCTACCATCAATGGCTTCTAACAAGAAAGTGAACCTCAATGCTGCTTCACATAGCATCTTTCAGCACCAGAAGTATGGTGGGGCAAGTGGTCACGACGCCATTTTAATCAATCCTTCTTCATCTTTAAAAAAAAAATGAGAGCTCACTGGGGTGAAAACTGAAAAGGCGCCTCAGGCAAAAGTTAGAGCGGCTAGGGTGAAAACCCACATTGGGCAACCCAGGTAAAATTTAGAGCACCGACAGATTCATAAATTCTCTAAGGGCAGGAAATTAGAATTTCCCCAGTATCCCCCATAGGAGTCCTTACAGTATTCTCCAACAGAATCCTCTACATTATTTCTCAGCAGAATCTCCATAAAGAAAACCACAATCATTTCCCCAGCAGTATCATGCATCCCCAGCAGTCACCTCACTTCTCGAACAATCATCAAGCAATGCCCTACACCAACCAAAGTCAACCGGGGGCATAACATATCTCTCCCCAGTGGAAAGAGGAAACATCAACTAGCGAGAAGTGCATCCATGTACATATACATCATCATGCATGCATACATAGCATACATAAACCATTCATCCCTAGCTAGTCTTCATTCTTGATCGAAGGGGCAAAAATTATTGTTCAAAATCTCTCGATCAAGGAATGAAGACTTTGCCATTTCAAATGCAGGAATTGATCATCCTTAGTCTCATATCCCCAGCAGATCCGCCTCGGGTAATATAAACTCGGTATCGGCCTAGATTGGCTTCATCTCCAGTTCTCCAGCAGATCCGCCTCGGGTAATATAAACTCGGTATCGGCCCAGATCAGCTTCATCTCAAGTCTCCAACAGATCCGCCTCGGCTAATGTAAACCCGATATCGACCCAGATCGGTTCCATCTGTTGGGATTCGTCATTGGAAAAATAACGTGGCGCAGCGGAAAATACACCGTTTAAAATTTCCTAGAATCCACCTAGCTTGTCCAATTACCATTGATTAGAATAAAAACAATTAGAATCAAGAGAGATTAACTCACCGGATTCGTCTCCTCTAGAGACTACTGTAGAATCATTTCTTGAAACTGTGATCTCCAAAGTCCGGTGCACGACCAACTATTGAGCGGGAACCAGTGCTAGCCGAAGACGCGAAGGAATGGAGGTTTAATTCTTGGATTTTCGGCTGATTTGGGGCTGCTCTTGGTGGCTGAAATTTCCAGCAATTAATTAGGATTGAATTAGGGTTTTATTCCTTAAGTGTGCCCTTATATAGACACCTTGTGTAATTGGGTTTTAATTAGGTTAATTAAACCCAAGCCCACTAGGATTATAATTACATAAATAAACTTTAATTAAAAAGTATATACTATATAATTTGATTCCATTTGACTAAATTTAATTACCCCTAAATAAAATTAAATCACACTTAACTAAATACAATACATGTATTTAATTTTCCTACTTAGAAAAATTATTTAATTAATTGTTTACCTTATGTAATTCAATTAATTACATTATGTAAACTTATTAATTAAATTAAATTCAACCCAATATTAATGAATTACCTTGACACCGAATGTCAACTAATTTCTATAAGCTCCGGTTCAGTTGATCTATGTGCACGATCCTATGGGTCTGTCTTTATGTTGGCAGTAGGCCCAAGGCCCATAGACTGTAAGTAGGTTCTAGCAAACCATTACAGCCCCCAATTAAGACAGAGATGCAGCAGTCTTTCGAAGACACTCACCCGGTAGGAATCTCATAGTGTCCTTTGCCTAACGATATCGATATGAATAAACAAGAGGCATGACGTCCGTCATCCTCTTCTGTTGTTTATTATATTTCTTGATCTTGAGTTGACTGATTAATCAAATAAGCACCGACTTACTTGGGTATGGCCATACACTTATCAGTCTCCCTCATCAAGTGGCCAATGATATCATCTCGGTGTTACCCGAGTGGCAATTCCATCACTTCATCATCAATATCAACATGTTCACCGGTCCACCTAATCATACCCCGTATTTAGCATCCTTTTACAGACCTGTTAGGCGTATGTCACAGTGAACTGGATTCCATATTGATATTATAATGAAATCTGGTCTGAGGACAAAAGAGACCTACTCAGGAAAGACCTATGATGCGACAACCATGTGGCTTCTTGTGCGGATCGATCCAGTCCCATGTCAACGACATGTACCTATATTCATGACTGACTATACAAGTACTATGGCTAGTTAAGAACTACCATACAGTCATCGAATATACAAGTCTGCGGTTTTATTCATTCCCAAGATTAGAACAGACCTGGGATAGGTTTTATGATTATCAATCAATGGACACTCTACTTATATTATAGCACAAGATATAAATGAAATAGATTAATTGCCTTTATTAATGTCACACGAATAATGTATTTATACAATAAGTCTTAATGTATACTACAAAATACAAGAATCCAATGCCCTAAGAACTAAGGCACACCAACACCTTCTTCAAGTTCCCCAACAAACTTCACCTCGGGTAACCTAGACCTGGTATCGGCCGAACCGCCTTTCACCTTCCTTCGCCTCTGGTAACCTAGACCCAGTATCGGCCAAACCGCCTTTCACCTTCCTTCGCCTCGGGTAACCTAGACCCGGTATCGGCCAATCCGCCTTTCACCTTACTTCGCCTCGGGTAACCTAGACCCGGTATCGGCCAAACCGCCTTTCACCTTCCTTTGCCTCGGGTAACCTAGACCCGGTATCGGCTTATTTCAACAGTGGGTTCTTTCTTGTGTTTGCGGTGCTTTGATTCGCGCTCTCAAATTCATCACCTCAGGTATTTTGAACATGGATACAGAAGTCGAATTTGATCACGCGAGGGGCAACTATAAGCGCCGAAATTTCCCATAAAAAAAAACAAATAGTCATGTCACACGACTGTAATATATAGTCGTGCGACTATAATTAAAAAATTACAGTCGTACGACTGTAATTTTTTAATTATAGTCACACGACTGTAATGTCAGAGCAGGTGCAGAAGCCCATACCTCTGCAGCAGAAAAAAAAGAGGAGAAAAGGGGGAGCAATTAATGCTCCGCCCTTGGCAGCTCAGGAACCATCGTGCCCAAGATAAGGCAAGACACATCTCTATCATCCCTCCTATGCAGGTCGTACTCCTCAATTTGAGCTTGAGTAACCCCTCGACCTACAGGTGGTGCAGCCGGTAAGGCCCTATCTAGCACATATTCCTTGGACTCTTGTCTTAACAGTATTCTTAGCTGTCGAGCCCAGTCCAGGAATTTAGGCCTAGATAGTTTCTCCTTTTCGAGGAGTGATCGCGGTGAAAATGAATTACCAGCCATTTAAGTGATTATCTACATAGAAAAATTGCAGAGTGATTAATAAAGGGCTTTATTATTTTAACCATGTTAATTACCAATCCATTTTAATTAATTTGCTGGCAATGTATGGTTACAAGACCAAGATCAATATTTCATTAACAATTGGCCAAGCGGAGGCTTGTCAACCAACCCTTAACTATTTAGGTAGGAACTCCCTCCCATCCCAACCTAGGGACTCTTGGTTTGATGGGCTTATTGGCACTTACCCATCTGTGCTTAGGGCCAGGAGCTTATCCTATTACCCATGTTAAGTCCAACCACCATTCGAGTGTTAAGCGTACCAAGTACCTTAACCCTATACAGTAATGGAATAATACAATGTACCCGGCAGAGGGACGGCCCATATTGCACTATTCAAAAACTGACAAGGTTCGAATATGGAAAGCACTTTTAATCGACTCAATATTTAATTAGATTGATTAATAACGGCTTAGCATGCATAATCGCGGGTGATTGGAATGGCTAAACATACATTCACGGGTGATTGGAATGGCTAAACATACATTTATACATATGTATATATGATTGACATAAGCATAAAATATGTATATAAATAAAAGAGACACTATGGGCTTTATTTTACAACCTAATGAATAACTAGTAAGCCTATACTAGAGATCCACTGGGTGGGCTTGCAAACTCCTCTTGGGCTTGGCACCAATGGGCTTCCTCTCCAATGGCTTGATGCAATTACAATTAAATTCGTAAAATATAAATTAAATAAAATTACATCAAAATAAAATAAAACGACACGCAGGCCGTATTTCCCAAAATTAAATTTTACAACCCAACTTCATCTAAGGCCCAATAGTACACAAATCCATACAACCAAGCATAGAAAAGTATAACACATAGCAAATATCAATATACATACATGTATTAAAATGCATGAACATAGCAATTCTAATTTTAATTAATTATGTCCAGCTGTTTGAGAAATCGCCGATTCTGGCATTCATAACCAATGCCCGGTCACGGACCCAAATTAGCTGTCCAATTCTCAACCCATGCCAAGGGTCAATTGGACCAATTTCATTAACCAATTTAATTTTAACAAAAAAAAAATTAAATTATATGCATGAATAAAATCACACAAGAAACCACACGAATCCAATCGCGAAAATAAAATCATGCAAATTTTAAAACCAATTTAAAATACACACAGGGTTTAAAAAAAATACCCTCAAAATCCATATCGGACCTGCACCCTGCGCGTTAGCGCTGCTGTCGGGAAATAGCAGCACTGCTACGTGGCAGCCTGCTGCCAGCAGCAGCAAAAAAATGCAAATTGGGATCGCAATTTGCGATTCCAATCTGCCCAAAATATATATTTTTTTTTTAAAATTAATCAAACATTAAAATTTAAAAAAAAGCAAGGGGAAAAATAATAAAAACCCCAAAACACTAATTAGGGTTCCAAACAAAATTAAATTGAAAACCAATTTCAATAAAATTAATTCAAACACCAAGAACCCTAATACAAATTGTTCTATTAATCGGAACATGAACCTATGCTCTGATACCACTGTAAAGAATCATCACGAAAAAAATTAAACCCGAGGCGGAATACCGATTAAAATTTTCTTCGATTCCAAAGCCCAAGATACATGTAGATTAATAGAATGAAATCAAGAATGGAAAAAATAAATTTTCTCACCTTAACTGTCTCCTCTAGATACTGCTGCAGAAACCCAAACATGTTTCCTCCACAATTAGGTACACGAACGACTCTCGAACAGATTGAACGAAAACCAAGAGAAAATCCAAAAAGAAGGTTGCTGTAATTTTCTTATTGTGGCTGAAAATTTTCTATTAGGTTTAGCGAGAATTAGGTTAAGGCTTCCTATATATACTCCTTAGCCTACTAGGACTTTAAGTAAAACTATAGATTATTTAATTTGATTTAATTAATTTACCTTATATCATTAGGATTAAATAAAACCATATTATAAAATCCTAATTGATACAATTAAATACAATTTCATCAAATTAAAATAACCCAAAGTTAAATTAAAGTCACCCTTAATAAATACAACCTTTGTATTTTTAATTTCCACCAAAGAAATATTATTTTATTTAATTAATTATTTACTACATATAATTAATTAATCAAATAAAATAAATTTCTCCTTTTATAACTGAATTAATTATGACATAACCTAATGTCAATAAGTCAATTAATTTGGTTTCCATTCCAATTCCGATTTGTCAACGTTCAGTCGTGCTATGTGTACGATCCTGTGGGTCCGTCTTTATGTTGGCAGTGGGCCCAAGGCCCACATACTGTAAGTGAGTTCTAGCAAACAGTTACAGCCCTAATTAAGACGGAGACTTGCAGTCTAATGTGAAATATAACCCGATAGTGATCTTGTATATCCCTTGCCAACTAACATCGATATATAAGCAAGAGGCATGGCCCTGTCATCCTCTTATATGCTTATTTATCTCTTGATACCAAGTGGACTGAACCTAACGAATAAGTATTCCAACTTATTTGGGTATAGCCATACACTTGTCAGTTCCACTCATCAAGTGGCTAGTGATGTCATCTCAGGGGATGCTGAGTGGCAATTCCGTTAGCTTCACTATTAACATCAACATGTTCACTGGCCCACCCAACATACCCATACTTGGCACCCTATTACGAGCCCGTTAGACATATATTAAAGTGTATGAAATCCCATGTTATGTTACAATGAACATCAGGTCTAAGGATAATAACAAGACCTACCCAAGAAACACCTATATCGTGGCGAATCGATCCAGTACCATGCAACCCAACATGTACCCATATCATTGACTGATAGTCCATGTCCAATGGCTGGTGGGACGCCACCATCTAGTCAAGGATATGCTAGTCTTTGGTTCGATTCATTCCTATGATTAGAATAGACTAGGGATATCTTTATGATTATAACTTTAACTCTATTTACAAATAGCACAAGATATGAATAAATAGATTCATGCTTTTATTTCAACACAAAATGTATAATACAAAATATCCAAATATAAAGTATAATACAATACAAGAACCAATGCCATTTGGACTAGGGCACCCCAGCACCCCGTTGCTAGCATCACAGAAGTATCAGCTCACTAGCAGTAGGCTAACCATGCTAGCCTAGCCAATCTAGTCCTTAGGAACATTGATACACCATTCTAGTACGGATTCCAAGTCGAGACCAGGAGAAGAAGATTCAGTGGAGAGTAGAACTTCCACTTCAGGATTAGGGAGCCCGAACAAACTCGCCAACAAAGGAGTATTGCCGAAGGTGAACTCAGGAATTGCAATTTTGATCCCTTTGTGGCACAGGATGTTCAGGATGGTGCTGAAATCTTTATGCAAGGGGCAGAGTTCTTGGTGCGAGAAGCGGAAAACATTGTCAATTGGATCCTAGTAGTGACAGCAAGCATTTAGCAATTCATTGTTTAAGGGATGTCTACAATATGCGTTAATGTTCCACAACTCAAAAGGCTTTAATTTGAGCCAATCGGAGTCTTGTAACGATTCTAGGAAATTGTCAAAGCCTGAATGAAAAGAAGCAAAGTTGAGAAAGGAGTGAATCATTAAAATGAGCAAAACAGAAGGCACGATAATGAAAATGAAGTTCATGTTATAAATAGTAATACTCAATCGGAATGTAATGTGCAAAAGTTAAGTACAGAATACAAAGAGCCCTAATCTAACTCTCATCTCTCTCCTCCTCGGAAGACTTCGACTCACTCGGATGTGCCACTCTATAAGCATCATAGTCGGCCTGCACCCGACTCAACTGAGCCTGATAATTTGCTCGCACCCGAGCCACCTATTTCGTCACGACCAGGGCTTGAGCCTCAAAGGCCGCCATTTGTTTAGCCTGCTCCTGCAACATCTTCACCCGAGACTATAAAAGGATAATATAAATTAGCATGCATACATACATACATACACACACATTCATTCATGCATTGCATAGATCACGTGCAAATGCAGGGACTGCAGAATACTTACCACCTGAGCGGCGTTCTCCTGAGTCACGAAGGACTCCATGACCAAGTACTGCTGGGCCATGTCCTGCACCTGAGCCTGAGGAATCTGTAAAAAAAATAAAATAAAAGACATCCAAGAAAAAGGAGTACAAGGAAAGCAAAGGAAATAAAGAAAATGACAAAACAGGTAGAAGACTTACATGAGTAGTGTGCTCCGAGGTGAATATGATCTAATGGTCCTGATAAGGGGGCAGCTCCCTAGAAGCATATCTACCATCCAACCCTATCAGACTAAAGCTCGTCCTCAACTGTGTAACCAAACGACCCTCCACTACCCCGATAACCTAGGAAATGGATGCTGTAGAACTGGCAGAATGTACAGGGTGTCTCCTGTCCTAAGTAGGAGCAGACCCTCCCGTAGTAGTGGCCTCGGTGTCATCATCTTCTAGGTCAGACTACTAAGCAGAGCTTGACCCCCTCCGCCTCTTAACCTGTAATTAAAGGGACATTAGACACTGAAAATCATATTAGAACAATAAAAGAACAATGGATAGAAAATACCTAACGGGAAGGAGCTGCTGGCGCACCGAGCCGGACTGGTAACAAGGACTCTCAGATGAAAGCTAAATAGTCACCCTCGACGGAGCCGGCAGTGTATCCATCCTCGTAGATATCCGAGTGCTCAGCAAGCTCTGACGGGTGAGGCCAAAATAGGGTGCGCAAGAGTTGAGGAGGAACTTCCCAGCCAGCAGGGCCGTCCATGTGTTCTGAAAGGCGGAGGCGCTCGCCTAGGTACCACTCCTGAGACATAAGACACTCTATGACAAACCGGCAGTTGTCAAACCAAAGGATACCAGCACCATATGAGGCTGAACTCCCTGACTGAGCCATGGGGAGTGATTAAGCTGCAAAAACACAATCAAAGAAGCAAACATTCAATATTAAGCTGTAAAAACACAATCAAAGAAGCAAACATTCAATCATTAGTAAATACTGAATTAAAAGTTTATTAACTAACAAAATTAGTTTGCTTACCCTCTCCCAGGAGATGCTTTGAAGACCCTGCCAAATCTCAGCCAAATTACGGCCGATACCCTGCCATCCCTGGGTCTAAGTACGCAGGATAGTAGGGCACTCCTCGCCCTGCACATCCCTCAGAGCTAGCAGCTCCAGAATACCACACTCAAACACCTAAATCTGCAATCAATAAAACAAAGTTAAAATAAAGGGAAAGGAAAAGGAAAAGGAGAAGGGTAATACCAAAAGGCCAAGCCAGAAGCCTAGGATCTCCTGCTGCCTCCCCCTGGTGCACAGGTCTAACGCATAATACAGCTGGCCCAACCTAGCTCGGGTCTGGTCCAAGGTCGTGAATATGGTCTAGTCGACCAAGGACGGTAACAGAGTGAGATTGCACGTACTCTGCCCAAAAGGGAAGAATGTGCAAGACAGCAGGACGAGCACGTAGGCCCAAGTGTATCGCTCCATGTCTTCCTCGGATGGGTTCGAGCAAGCAGCCAGTATGTCTCCACTAGAAAACAGAGGACCTTCCCTTCTCTGGGGTATAGCTTATCGGTCAGTTGATGTAGTTATCGACTAATTGTTGTCGGGATAGAAAGCAGTTGAACCGGATTGGGGTCCCACTAAAGCCGAATCCGGTGATCCCGGTGAAGTCTGAAGGTGTAATTTTGAACTCGCCGATGGGCAGATGGAAGGTGTGGGTGGTGCAGACCCACCTCTCATATAAGGCCGTCACCACAACAAGAGTCGTATGTGGCGTGCTCTCCGGCAAGGAAAGGATGAAAGCCTCCAAATTGAGACCCCTGATATGGGTCTTCACAGCCTCAGGGAGATGTCCCCACCAAGCTCGGGGCAAGGAAAGATTCCCACAACCCAATATCTCCCTATCCTACACATTTAGTGAAGTAAAATAAACATTTATTTAATTTCTGTATAAAATTAGATATTAAACAAAAAAAGTGCTAAAGTCGTATAAGTGTGCACGACTGTAATTACACTCATATGAGTGTTCATATTCTTGTGCGAGTGTTCATGTCTGTGTCAACAGTTTTGTTCCTCCTTATGCGAAAGGTGTATGGACCGCTTGACCACCAAAAGTCTCACTAAACCACGGGTATGACGTGAGGACCCCTTGGTGCCTTCCTTATGCGAAAGGCATATGCGACTGCCTAACTCCAAAATGTTGGGATTTTTCACTGGAAATCACCCGATTAAAGCAGAAGAACGCGATGATTTCCTCAAATCCGTGCCCAGGAGCAATTAAGATGGAAATTGGAAAAACAAAAATTTAATTAAAAGAGATAAATCTCTTACCAGGAATATCTCTTTCAAGAGATGGATGTAGAGTGCAGGAATCAAACTAGAAACCCTCCTCGTTCACGTACACAAACGCCTTACGAACACCACCCATGCTAGCGTCGGAAAACACAAACTTTGGAGAGGAGGAAGGGAGAATTTCAGCTATATTGTTTCACTTGTGTATTGGCCGAAATTCCTAGGGTTCTTTTACCCTAGGTGGCCGAAATTCCCAAGGGAATTTTGGCCCAAGTTGGCTCCTTCATCTGTGTGGGCTTCCTTGTTTTAATTCAGGCCCAAACCTATTTTAATTAGTCTGACTTAAACTAATTTCAAGCCCAATTTTAATTTACCCATGTATTTAATATATTACACCAAGTAACATATTATTTACATTTAAATTAAAATCAGTTTGACCAATTAATTTAATCCATCAAATTAAAATTAGATCATCACAAATAAATTCATATGTAAACCTATACATATGAATATTTCCACCCAGGAAATAATCTCATAATTAATCCAATTAATTATGAAGAGCCAATTAAATATATTAATTTTATTACTATGTGTCGGAACCGTACCGACGGACGGGAAATCTTGGTTTTTTGATTTAATTTAATTAATTTGTTTTTTATGGTTATGCATGTAATAATTTATCGCGATATCTGATTGATATCAAAATTTTTAGAGTCGCCACCAATCGAGTTTTGGTCCGATTGGACACCTTAAATAACCAGAGATTAAAAAGGGTTCGTTTGCTAATTACGTGTAGGGAAGATAAAAATCACCCTACCCCGCCCATAATTGGTACTAAAGTCGTAAATATTTCTTGTAGGATGTATTTCTTTCATATATCATCTTTGTTTCTAAATACGAAGATAATTACGTTTTTTATCAAATATTCATTCAAATGATGTTTAATTAGTTTTTGTCTATTTATATCCATAACATGGACATAAAAGAAACTTTTACAAATATTATTTTCATGAATAAAGAAAATTTGTATTTTACTTCCATAACATGGATGTAAAATATATACGTGCATCATAGAAAATAATAATTAGTGATTGTAATATAAAGTTAACCATATAAATTAATTTAATTTATATTCCACAACTATAACGTAGCTGTGAAATAAAACCCTAAAATTATACGTGTATGAATTTATTTTATGTCATCTTATTCTTTATTTTAGAAGTCTTTAAATTATATTACCCAAGTATTTTAATTAACAAACCCACATATAAAAAAAATTAGGAAAAGAAAAGAGATAAAAAAAAAGAAAAAAAAACTTAAAAACCAGTTGGGCCGGCCTCTAAGCCCAGAAATTAAGCCCTGACTGAGTACTAAACCGAACCCGACCCAGAACCAATAACCCATTATCCACTACCCATCATATATAAACTAACATTTCCCCTTTCAACCCTAAAAGCTACTCCCCACTATCATCTGCTTCCTTCTTCCCCAAAACCAAAACCTAACCCTAACCCCCTCAAATCGACCGCCTCTTCCTCTCTTTCAGCCGCCGGTGGTTTTTTTTGCTCCGGCCGCCTCCTTTCTCTCGATCTTACTCTTCATCGACCTTTCTTTCTCTCTCGATCGGCTCTCTTTCTCTCTCGGTTTCACTCCGCCGATCTGCTTTCGCCTTCCTCTCGGTTTCTCGCTTCACCGGTCTCTCTTTCTCTCTGTCACTCTACTCTCTCGGTCTCGTCCTCATCCTTGCCATGCTTCTTGGTTTCTCCCTCACCGGTGGTCTGTTCTCGCCTCGGTTTGTGTTTTCTCCGTCGATCTACTCTCGCCCTCTCTCGGTTTCACTCCGCCGATCTGCTCTCGCTTTCTTCTTCGATCTACTACCTCCAGTTTCTAAACGGATCCAAGGTAATCTATGGTTTTTTTTGTTTGCTGTTTTTACTTTTCTGGTTGTTTTTTGGTTTTAATTTCTAACATGAGTCTTCTTTACAGGGTTGAAGGTTTCAAGTCTAAGTCCGGTTTTGGTGAATCCCAAGATAGCTAAGTTGCTAAACCCCTTTTTTTGTGATGTGGAATGCATGAGGTGCAGATGCAAAGATCATAATCTGTTTATTAATGCTGGGTTGGATTTATTATGTTCTTTATATTCTGCTTATGTGAGTTGATTGAGTTTATAGAGACTCTTATGAGTTTAAAATGGCCTCCTTGTACCCCCCATAACTCTGCTGTGTTATTGATTTAAACTTGGGTTTTTATGGATTTAAAGGCCTCTGTGTTGTGTGTGGTTTACTGATTTGCATTTAAAAAAAAACTATCTTTGAAATGAAAAGAGGGCAGTGATGAAGAGGCCTAGAAAGACGTCCTTTACTCAGTCATTTTCTGTTTTTTTTTGTTGTTTCTGAACACTGGAAAGGAGTGCTGCTTCCAGTCACCATTCCTTTGTTAAACTGCATGTTTTCTGTCTTGAAATCACTTTTTGAGTTGAAACTTATGGTTTAACATTAGGACTTGGAGATAGAAAGTGGTGCATTTTCAGTGTTTTTGAGACAGAAAAAGAAAAGAAAACCAACTGAGTTTCCTTTGGTTTAAAAAACAGTTCTGAGCCCTCTTATGGTTACTAATAGGAGTTGTGGCCATTACATGGCCCCAAGCCCCATTAGTTACCCTAGCACAGAGCAAAACAGTATGCAAAATGAGAAAAATAGTTGCTAGAAATAAAAGTGTAAAAATCTGGTGCACACTTACTTGTAATTGGAATGAAAATTTTCCTATTTGCAGGAAATGGTTTGAAGAAACAGAAAAGATAAAGAAGGAGAAAAGCTAGTCTTTTCTCCTCAGCAGAAAAGTCAAGTCCCCTTCTCCCTTTCAGGGAGCTGCCTTTTATAGGCAAAAGGCCTCAACAATCCCGTAAATTCTGCTGCTTAAAATCTTTAGGCCATACTGTTGGCCATGCTTTGTCAAATCTTGTAATTTTTTATTTGTTGGAAATCTGTAATTTTGGCCTCCCTTTGGGCCTTTGTATCTCTGCGTTTGAGACTTCTGTATGTAACCTGTAATTGGGCCTTCTTTATGGGCTTAAGCCCATCTGCTCCTTTCCCTTTTGTGCACTTGTAAACTGCATGTATTTTTGTTTATGGGCCTCCTTATAGGTTTTAGCCCATCCGCTGCTTTTATTCTGTAATTGGACTGATTGGGCCTTCTCATGGGTTTAGGCCCATCCGCTGCTTCTATTCTGTGCACTTGTGCTTTGTAATTTTTGTAATCAAAATGGGCTTAGGCCCATTTGTGGCCCGTTTGTATTTTTTCATAAAAATAGGTCCACTTGTATGAAAAAGCCCAATTCAATAAAAGTCCATTTTTATTTAATTTGCTAGTCTTTATTATTTAAATTTTGTAGAATTGAAAAAACCCTAATAAAAATAAAATATAAGAAAAATTTGTTTAACAAAAATTACGCGTATAAAACTAATAAAATTAACACAAATAAAATCACAGTATAATCAAATAATAATATTAAGCATCATAAATTAAATATGCTTATTATTTATTTTTTAGAAAAAATAAATCTACCATAAGTGGTAGGACAAAACGGGTATCTACAGTTGCCCCCCTTTGTATAGCTTTAATGATTTAAAGTTATACAAAGTAATCCTAGATAACCGTTTTGGTTGGTGATGTAATTAAACAGCTATGGCATAGCTGTTGAAATTCTATTTTAGAATCAATTTTAGTAACCGAAATTTGAATGAGACTGACCACGTGATTATCAAAATCTCATAGGCAAGATATTTGGAATCAATTTTTAGGAATTGAAATCCGAATGAGATCGATCACCTGATGATCAAATCTCACGAAAAAGAAATTTGGAATCAATTTTCTAATAATTGACATTGGAATGAGATCGATCACCTGATGATCAAATCTCATGAGAAGGAAATTGGAATCAATTTTCTAATAATTGGCATTGGAATGAGATCGATCACCTGATGATCAAATCTCACGAGAAGGAAATTGGAATCAATTTTCTAATAATTGACGTTGGAATGAGATCGATCACCTGATGATCAAATCTCACGAGAAGGAATTTGGAATCAATTTTCTAATAATTGACATTGGAATGAGATCGATCACCTGATGATCGAATCTCACGAGAAACGAAATTGGAATCAATTTTCTAATAATTGACATTGGAATGAGATCGATCACCTGATGATCGAATCTCACGAGAAACGAAATTGGAATCAATTTTCTAATAATTGACATTGGAATGAGATCGATCACCTGATGATCAAATCTCACGAGAATGAATTTGGAATCAATTTTCTAATAATTGACATTGGAATGAGATCGATCGCCTGATGATTGAATCTCACGAGAAGGGAATTTGGAATCAATTGGAATGAGATCGATCACTTGATGATCGAATCTCACGAGAAGGGAATTTGGAATCAATTTTCTAATAATTGACATTGAAATGAGATCGGATCACTCGATGATCAAATCCCACGAGAAGTGTAATTGGAATCAATTTTCTAATAATTGACATTGAAATGAGATCGGATCACTCGATGATCAAATCCCACGAGAAGGAAATTTAAATCAATTTTCTAAAAAAAATTGACGTTGAAATGAGATCGGATCACTCGATGATCAAATCCCACGAGAAGGAAATTTGAATCAATTTTCTAAAAAAAATTGACGTTGAAATGAGATCGAATCACTTGGTGATTAAATCTCACAAGAAGGAAATTGGAATCAATTTACTAAAAATTGACATTGAAATGAGATCGGATCACTCGATGATCAAATCCCACGAGAAGTGTAATTGGAATCAATTTTCTAATAATTGACATTGAAATGAGATCGGATCACTCGATGATCAAATCCCACGAGAAGGAAATTTAAATCAATTTTCTAAAAAAATTGACGTTGAAATGAGATCGGATCACTCGATGATCAAATCCCACGAGAAGTGAATTTGGAATCAATTTTCTAATAATTGACATTGGAATGAGACCGATCACCTGATGATCAAATCTCACGAGAAGTGAATTTGGAATCAATTTTCTAATAATTGATATTGGAATGAGATCGATCACTTGGTGATCAAATCTCACGAGAAGGATTTAAATCGATTCTTGTCATATGAATTAATTTATACTTTTCAAATCTTCATCTTACAGTTATGACATAACTGTAAAATCATTAGATTGTCTTTGTAAGATCGACTATGTAGCAGTCGCTTGGTGGATTTAAGTTAAATTGATGGTTCAAATATCAAAGAAAATTTTCACTAATTTTTTGTGGTTTAATGGTCATCACATGATCATTAAATACGCCTATAAAATCATTATCGAGTTAATTTTAGAATTACAAAGCTACACCTATTAAAGGGAGCTAATCGAAGTAAAATAATCAAACTGCTAAAGGGAGCTACTCTATTTAAAATAATCAACTGTCAAGAAGGAAAGAAACGCTTCTTATTTCAAATTATGAGAACTATAACCACAAGTGATTTGATTGTGAAAAAAATAGAGTTTGACTCCACAAACTCTGTTGCTAAGGGTTTGATTTCTTGTAAGAGATTGGTTCCTACCTTGAGTGGGTCCAACCAGAAATGATTCTGTTTTGAAAAAGGTTGAATTCTATCCTGACTCAATGGAATGTGATCACAACGAGTTAGAATCAAAACTTGACCCTACTAACTCTATTGTCAAGGGTTCTACTCTTGACAAATCGCCTTGCTAGATCCTTATCACAGTAGTGTTGATTTTGGAAAAAATTTCATTTTAAGAATTCGTTGTTAAGGGCTCAACTTTGAAAAGTTCTTGCCCCAATCTCTTGGGCTCGAATCGCAGGAGATTTAGTCTTTGGAAAATGAAAAGGTTTGGCCCCAAGTATTCGGATTAATGGGGTTTGCAAAACATTGGATAAAGCTTACTTGTATCAGTGGACTTTGATGGAGGATTGAAATTGGCCTGCCTTTGTCATATTTCAAAAAGGTGGGAATTAACTTGAACCAGTCAAATTTTGAAAAAAGATGAAATTGATCTTTATATTAATCAAATTTCACAAGGCAGAGAATTAATTTTGACTGACATTCAAGTTCAATCAAAAGGAAAATCTTTTTTTTTATCAAAATCCAAGAGACAAAAAGTGAATTTTTGACTAACATCCGTCTAAGATATATTTGATGCTTAAACCCTGTGTTTCCACCAAAAGTTTGACAAATTAAACACATATATGCTTATTAAAAATTCAAACACTTTGACACAATTTCTACATGCTTTTTGACACAAAATACTAAAAGTAATTGAATTGCATTACAACTACCTTTTAAAATGACAAGCAAATATATTTCTTGTAACAGATAACTAAATAAATTAATTTATCTTTTATAAAACTATTCTTAGAGGAACCTTCATGAAAATGCATGATATGATTCTTTCTAAAATGTTTTATCAAATACTAAAAAAAATTGGTTTAAGAAGTGAATGAATAAGTTAATTCACAAAACACTTCTTTCATTCATTCATATATATAACCCAGGAAGAACCAATGCTGCCTGTTTAGGAAGATATTTTGATGGCATCAATTATCTTCCTTAGATTTTCAAATATGTATCATCCTGTGTTTCCAACAAGTCCTTAGAGTACTTTTCCTACTTTGAATGCCTTGTCTTTGTCTTATAGTGATTATTTCTTCAAACAAATAGGCACAATTTTTCTCTTGCAAAATTTCCTCTTGAAGAGATTGGTGCAAGCGTTCGAAAGTTCTGCACATAGTCCATACCCTGAGAATCCTTTTTGCTAAATTGTACAGCTCTTGGAGGAATAAATGTGATGGTTTAATCATCCTCTTCTGTTATATTTGTACAAATTACTTGCAGTAACTTATTCACTTACAGCTTGTCTGAGCAAGACCTCGGTGTGTATCACTGGACTTTACCCTCATTCTTATGAGTAAGTTGTTGATCCAAAACTATGCATTTTGGTCAAATACCTAAATTGCTTGTTGTCCTTAGGCATCTCTTGGTGAAATACACAAGAATTTCTGGAAAATTATCCATCTCGTAATCTTTGAGTAATTACGGCATAATCAATGCTGAACCGCGCATATGTCAAGGCATAATTTGTCAACTCATTGTTCAAAGCAAAATATGCACTGAAAATGCTCATTTCTCTTGTTCACAAGATCCTAATTATTTAATGAATGCATAAAATCATTTAAGTGCTTTTATTTTGGGTAAGATCATTAAAGATTGGTGAATGGTGAATTTGAATTGATTGCTTGACAAGGGAAAGAATATGCTTTGAGACTTAGGGTATTTCGCAATGAGATATGCTTGAGAAGGGAATGGGAAGATTTTTAGACAATAAAGTCGCATGAAAAATCCAAATGATTACAAAAGAAAGTAAATTCCATTGCTCAAAATGTTTCATCATAATTTCTCTTGTCCAGTGGAGTATGTTGTTCTGATCGTTATTGACAGTGACTTTAATTGCCTCCCAGTCTTCACTTGCTTTGTTGATGATACTCTTCCTGCTAATTTTACTTCAGGGAATGACATTTCACAGTGACTTCATTTTTTATCAATGATGTCCCTGTTCTTGCACTTTTATTGGTGGCGCCCTTGCAGTTACCCCCAAATTAGTTTCCACTGAAATCGTTGTTCTTATCTGCTCGTACTGATTTTGACTTTTAACAAAGACATCTTCATGGTTGTCTCCCGAGTTTAGTGGAGATGTTCCTAATTTTATTGGTTCGTGATAACTTTGACTTCTACTAGAAGCCTTTTCCACAATTACCCCCCAGACTCGTGGTTGATGAAGTCTTTGAACCTATCCATCTGTGCTAATCTTGCAAATATTTTCTTGGTTGTTCCATCATCAATTTCATAATGCCCCCTCGAATCTAATATTGACATATTCCTTGTAAAGGGTCCTGAAATAATTTTCCTTTTTTTCTTTTTTTTTTCTTTTTTTTCTTTTTCTTTTTTTTCTTTTTTCTCTTTTTCTTTTTTTTTTCTTTTTTTTTCTTTTTCTTTTTTCTTTTTTTTTTCTTTTTTTTTTCTTTTTCTTTTTTCTTTTTTTTCTTAAATGTTGCGCACCCACGTGAATCCGTCCGACTCAATGCGCTGATTTTGCTCCTTATGAATTAGGAAATCCCACTTAATTTGCAATGTTGCATCCTAAAATGAAACATTTCTCTTTTCAATCGCCTTGATGTATTAAGAAGAAATATGTTGGCTATCCGGCGATACTGCATTCATCCTGTTTGCCTTCATCGTAACTTGATTTTCTTAATTTTCGTATCATACATTTCTAAACATTAACAAGATTAATGAATTGAGCTAATTTTTAAACTACTATGAACTTATTTTCATGTTCCTCTTCATTAATGAAGACTAACATCATAACTAGAGATCGTAAGGACTTTTTTGGTTTATCGGGTTTACAAGTGAGATGGGTAAAAGGAATACGTGGGATGTCAAGTGATTCAAGAAAACCAGATGAAATAAAGGTTCCTTGATAGCTTTAATTCTTGATCCTACTAAAGCATTAGAGCTTGGAAATCTGATTCGAAGTTTTTTTTGTTTTTCTCTTTTTTCTTTCTTTTTTTTCTTTTTTCTCTTTTTCTTTTTTCTCTCTCTTTTTTTTCTTGAATTCCTCACTTGATAATTCACTTGATCGCTTAGACAACATATTGACATAAGTAGTCGTCTAAAGTTCATTGGATCTGAAATATCTTGCCATTTTGGATTCCGAGACTCAAAGTCAACTCTTTTCCTATGATCAAGGTCCCAAAATTTGATAACCTTGGTTTTCTCCAAGAAATTATCCAACTTCTTTGATTTGACCTTTTTGAACAATGTACACCATTAAGATATAAACCGTAGGTGCTTTTTCTCCAAAATATTTCAAAATTTTGGATCACTTATTCTCTTTGATAAACTTAAGACTTTCCTCTTACAATCTATTCATTTTTAATGAATCAAGATCTTTCTAGAGGAGTATCCGATGCAATCACATTCTGACTATGGAAACCGTCATCCTAGCCGAAGTTAATAACTTGCAATATTGCACACTTTCTTCAAAAAGTATCATGAGCTTCTTTAAAGACTATCACTTATCGTTCTCATAAAGAACTCATTTTGACAGTTTTAAAAACACGATACTCCTTAAAAGATCATATATTCTTGCCAGGATGATTATCCTTACTGTTTCCACTATACTAAGCTCCGATGTGATCATTGATACCAAAGGGAACTCCTAAAAAAATTATCTTAGCGGTGCTGTCATCATCAAAATATTTTGAATTTTGTGAGAGGCGTTCTTCTTATACTAATACTTTCCTTTGAGTATAGGATTTTGAGACTCCAAACTTGAATGCTTCATAAGAATTTGATTCCCCTTATATGTATTAGAAGCTATCCTTTGTCAATATTCACATCAAGACTTGTCTATTCTTGTTTCATGGACTGTAATCATTTCCTCACTGCTTGTTCTTGCCATCAAGTTCCTATTCCTCACCCTTTCAATCAAATGGTTTTCTTGATTTTTGGTAGAACGGATAAGGTGAATACAAAAAAAAGGCTATGTCTCAAAGGGTTATACAAAAGGATATAATGAAAAGGTAGGTAAAGGGCTTAAATGTGTGATACAAAGAATGCCTTAGTCCTTTCTTTAGTTATAAGTAGTCTATCATTTCTTCTCGAGGAACAATCAAATAAGTTCTAGAGCTTTGCAATTAACCCTATTCGTTTACTGAGAAAAATTTAGAAATGCATGAATCAGTTATGAAGTAATTTTTCTGCAAATGAGTGAGATGGATCATCCCACTAACTACTTTCACGGGAACTCAACTTGAACCAATAAGGGGTTTCCTCGTTCCTAGCTCTTTGCTTTGCAGTCCATAATAAAACGATCAACAAATGAAGAATCCACTTTGAGCAATAAAATTTACCTTGATTCATATATTCATTTCATTTTTCAAATTATTTATTATCTAATAACCAAAATTAGGTAAATAAACAAATGATGGAAGGAACGAAAAAAGAATAACCAAGAAACAAGAGCAGAAAGTTAAGTCAAGAGAATCTCGCAAAACGATAAAATGCATTCATTAAATCACTATTATAATCCTGAGAACATTAGAAACCAGAAGCTTTGAGTGTCAATTTGATTCCTTAAATCCTGGGCAGAATTTAAGGAGATCCTACTTTTAAACCAGAGTTGACACGATTACACATTTCAAAATATCATTTTAAGATGTGGTATTATCAACTTTTCCAAAGCTATCTTGTCCTCTTTAACCATTGACTCCTTTTTGGGATTCCAAAGATTATGACCTTCTTGTCCATCAGCTCCTGAACCTGATTTCTGAAAGGCCAACACTCCATAATCGTATGATCCCCAGCTCCCTTATGGTACTCACATATAACTCTTTTGCTCACACCTGATGAAGATTTTTGCACTTGGACCAAATCAGCATTATAAAGTAGTTGAAAAAGCATATGCATAGGCATGCATATTTCTTCAACTTTTGTCTTAAACTGATATTCTTGACCTTCAAAGGTAATTGTATCATTTTCCTTGTCGAGTGGAGTATTCTTTTCAAATTTCAACCATCCTGACTTAATAAATAATTGGACCTTCTTCTTAAAACCAAGGCAATTTTCAACGGTATGCCCTCGAGCTCCAGCATGATACACACAGTTAGCATCATGATCATACCAATTTGGATATGGAGGTCTTAATGGTTCTAAAGGTGATGGACGGATTAGATTCTTCTCGAGGAGGATTGGGTACAATTCTGCATATGGCATGGGAATGGGGTCATATCGATTATTTGTTATTTTCCTCTTACGGGGTGATTGCTCTCTTTGGCAATTTCCAATGAATGGACTTGTGGAACCTAATTTGGAAATTCCCTGGTCCTTTGACATGCCTGATGAATCATTATGATTACATTCTTGAGGTGCAATCAACGATGCCGTTGATGACGTGCCCCTCGGTTCAATTTGTTCTTGCTCATAAGGAGTGTATATGCTCTTTTGCAGCTCCTCTCCCTTAATGAATTCTAAGAATTTGGCCATCCGAGTCTTCAAATCCGAGAAGCTAGCAATTTGCTCATCTATTTCTTTGATCTCTCTCTGTGCTTCCTTTAATTTCTGTGCATTTATCATCTCTGAACTTGATTGGGTTCTATATATGAATGAACAAATTAAAAAACTAAATTAAGACTTGGATTTTATTTATTTTGTTTTTTTTAAAAAAAAACATATAAAAGTCAAACATTGAAATGGAATGAATAAAAATATCATATGTTAAACATCACAAAATTTGTACATAAATGTACCCTCATAGATGTGTATTCTTATAAAAACAAATGCATTATGTCAAACATTTTTTTTTGAAAATTCCTCGAGAATTCATTCTTATGATGCAAAATTTTAACTTTATGAAATACTACTTTACATATAAAGTAATATTAAAATAAAATAAAAAATTTAAAAAAAAATCCTTTTTTTCTTTTTTTAAAAAAAATGGGTCAAAGAGTAATATCACCTATCAAGAACCTTTCACGATCAATTTTCTTTGTACAAACGTACCTCAAGAAAAAGAAAATATCTTTAAACTTGTATATTTTTCCTTCTTTTATAAACATAATACAATATTGTTTACAAAAAAAATTTTTTTTTTAAAAAAAAAAATTGAACATATATGGTGGTAATGACTTACTTCAAAAAAGAAAATGACTTTTTATCATAAATTAATTGAAGTACCTATAGAAAAACAAAATGAGATATATACACGTGGAGGTGTATGGGAACTTTGGAAATTGATGGACTAAACAAAAGCTATTATTGATGTCAAAATAACTCTTACTAAAAAAAAAATACAACTAGGATATTCTCTTATTTCTAGCATAAAATTCGTACATACTATTGTATAATTATAATTATCAAATATAGGCATAAAATAAGATTTGCACAAGTATTATATACAACAGTACATATATGCCTAAAGTCTTTTAATTGCCGGTGTTAGGTGATTACTAATTCTATCGGGTGGATACAAGAATATGTTTCTGGGTCCTTAAGTTGCCATTTTACCGAAACCATAGCATGGCTAATAAGACAGCAACTTAAGTTGAGAATGTTTCGGGAGCTTAACCAGATTTCTCATGGCGGCATCCGTACTTTATTCTCTCCTACTATCCTAAAATATGGTAAGATCATAACATGACCTTTTAATCTACGTGTGATAGTGTTGGGTATATGCATGAATAATTATACATAATATCAAAATAACAAAATTCATACATCCATAAAATAATTTACAACATAAAATTAGCCTAGCAAGTCCCCAGCAGAGTCGCCAACTGTCGGAACCGTACCGACGGACGGGAAATCTTGGTTTTTTGATTTAATTTAATTAATTTGTTTTTTATGGTTATGCATGTAATAATTTATCGCGATATCTGATTGATATCAAAATTTTTAGAGTCGCCACCAATCGAGTTTTGGTCCGATTGGACACCTTAAATAACCAGAGATTAAAAAGGGTTCGTTTGCTAATTACGTGTAGGGAAGATAAAAATCACCCTACCCCGCCCATAATTGGTACTAAAGTCGTAAATATTTCTTGTAGGATGTATTTCTTTCATATATCATCTTTGTTTCTAAATACGAAGATAATTACGTTTTTTATCAAATATTCATTCAAATGATGTTTAATTAGTTTTTGTCTATTTATATCCATAACATGGACATAAAAGAAACTTTTACAAATATTATTTTCATGAATAAAGAAAATTTGTATTTTACTTCCATAACATGGATGTAAAATATATACGTGCATCATAGAAAATAATAATTAGTGATTGTAATATAAAGTTAACCATATAAATTAATTTAATTTATATTCCACAACTATAACGTAGCTGTGAAATAAAACCCTAAAATTATACGTGTATGAATTTATTTTATGTCATCTTATTCTTTATTTTAGAAGTCTTTAAATTATATTACCCAAGTATTTTAAT
Source organism: Euphorbia tirucalli (assembly GCA_039660915.1). Lineage (NCBI taxonomy): Eukaryota > Viridiplantae > Streptophyta > Magnoliopsida > Malpighiales > Euphorbiaceae > Euphorbia > Euphorbia tirucalli. Next base: position 17,854,560 of record CM077634.1, on the reverse strand, counting down.
TAACAAACCCACATATAAAAAAAATTAGGAAAAGAAAAGAGATAAAAAAAAAGAAAAAAAAACTTAAAAACCAGTTGGGCCGGCCTCTAAGCCCAGAAATTAAGCCCTGACTGAGTACTAAACCGAACCCGACCCAGAACCAATAACCCATTATCCACTACCCATCATATATAAACTAACATTTCCCCTTTCAACCCTAAAAGCTACTCCCCACTATCATCTGCTTCCTTCTTCCCCAAAACCAAAACCTAACCCTAACCCCCTCAAATCGACCGCCTCTTCCTCTCTTTCAGCCGCCGGTGGTTTTTTTTGCTCCGGCCGCCTCCTTTCTCTCGATCTTACTCTTCATCGACCTTTCTTTCTCTCTCGATCGGCTCTCTTTCTCTCTCGGTTTCACTCCGCCGATCTGCTTTCGCCTTCCTCTCGGTTTCTCGCTTCACCGGTCTCTCTTTCTCTCTGTCACTCTACTCTCTCGGTCTCGTCCTCATCCTTGCCATGCTTCTTGGTTTCTCCCTCACCGGTGGTCTGTTCTCGCCTCGGTTTGTGTTTTCTCCGTCGATCTACTCTCGCCCTCTCTCGGTTTCACTCCGCCGATCTGCTCTCGCTTTCTTCTTCGATCTACTACCTCCAGTTTCTAAACGGATCCAAGGTAATCTATGGTTTTTTTTGTTTGCTGTTTTTACTTTTCTGGTTGTTTTTTGGTTTTAATTTCTAACATGAGTCTTCTTTACAGGGTTGAAGGTTTCAAGTCTAAGTCCGGTTTTGGTGAATCCCAAGATAGCTAAGTTGCTAAACCCCTTTTTTTGTGATGTGGAATGCATGAGGTGCAGATGCAAAGATCATAATCTGTTTATTAATGCTGGGTTGGATTTATTATGTTCTTTATATTCTGCTTATGTGAGTTGATTGAGTTTATAGAGACTCTTATGAGTTTAAAATGGCCTCCTTGTACCCCCCATAACTCTGCTGTGTTATTGATTTAAACTTGGGTTTTTATGGATTTAAAGGCCTCTGTGTTGTGTGTGGTTTACTGATTTGCATTTAAAAAAAAACTATCTTTGAAATGAAAAGAGGGCAGTGATGAAGAGGCCTAGAAAGACGTCCTTTACTCAGTCATTTTCTGTTTTTTTTTGTTGTTTCTGAACACTGGAAAGGAGTGCTGCTTCCAGTCACCATTCCTTTGTTAAACTGCATGTTTTCTGTCTTGAAATCACTTTTTGAGTTGAAACTTATGGTTTAACATTAGGACTTGGAGATAGAAAGTGGTGCATTTTCAGTGTTTTTGAGACAGAAAAAGAAAAGAAAACCAACTGAGTTTCCTTTGGTTTAAAAAACAGTTCTGAGCCCTCTTATGGTTACTAATAGGAGTTGTGGCCATTACATGGCCCCAAGCCCCATTAGTTACCCTAGCACAGAGCAAAACAGTATGCAAAATGAGAAAAATAGTTGCTAGAAATAAAAGTGTAAAAATCTGGTGCACACTTACTTGTAATTGGAATGAAAATTTTCCTATTTGCAGGAAATGGTTTGAAGAAACAGAAAAGATAAAGAAGGAGAAAAGCTAGTCTTTTCTCCTCAGCAGAAAAGTCAAGTCCCCTTCTCCCTTTCAGGGAGCTGCCTTTTATAGGCAAAAGGCCTCAACAATCCCGTAAATTCTGCTGCTTAAAATCTTTAGGCCATACTGTTGGCCATGCTTTGTCAAATCTTGTAATTTTTTATTTGTTGGAAATCTGTAATTTTGGCCTCCCTTTGGGCCTTTGTATCTCTGCGTTTGAGACTTCTGTATGTAACCTGTAATTGGGCCTTCTTTATGGGCTTAAGCCCATCTGCTCCTTTCCCTTTTGTGCACTTGTAAACTGCATGTATTTTTGTTTATGGGCCTCCTTATAGGTTTTAGCCCATCCGCTGCTTTTATTCTGTAATTGGACTGATTGGGCCTTCTCATGGGTTTAGGCCCATCCGCTGCTTCTATTCTGTGCACTTGTGCTTTGTAATTTTTGTAATCAAAATGGGCTTAGGCCCATTTGTGGCCCGTTTGTATTTTTTCATAAAAATAGGTCCACTTGTATGAAAAAGCCCAATTCAATAAAAGTCCATTTTTATTTAATTTGCTAGTCTTTATTATTTAAATTTTGTAGAATTGAAAAAACCCTAATAAAAATAAAATATAAGAAAAATTTGTTTAACAAAAATTACGCGTATAAAACTAATAAAATTAACACAAATAAAATCACAGTATAATCAAATAATAATATTAAGCATCATAAATTAAATATGCTTATTATTTATTTTTTAGAAAAAATAAATCTACCATAAGTGGTAGGACAAAACGGGTATCTACACTATGATCAATCCAATTGATCTTTATAATATAATTAATTTATATACCTCTCTCTCCAGAGTGTATACTCCAAGCATACATGTAATTCCTTAAGTCAGTGTTCAGTCGCTCAATGTGTACGATCCCGTGGGCCCATCTTTATGTTGGCAGTGGGCATGTGGCCCACAGACTGCAGTTGGGCTCTAGCAAGCCACTGCAGCCCCTAATCAAGATGGAGATGGCAGTCTAACTGTAACCATAACCCTGTAGTTTGAACTTGTATATCCCATGTTATTGATATCGGTGTCCGACACAGAGGCATGGATTGATCACCCTCTTTTGTGTCCGGACATTAACTTGATCCCGAATGCACTGAAGCTCACAAACAAGTTCTAACTAGTTTAGGTGTGGCCACGCTCTTATCAGTTACATTCATCAAGAGGCCGGTGATATCTTCCTAGTGGACTACTGAGTGACAAATCCCTTCTGCATATCCATAGCGTTACCATGCTAAGTGACATACCCGAAAGTACCCATACTTGGCACCCTATTACAGGCCCTTTAGGCATACCCCTAAGTATGTGACCTCACATGCAACACCATCATATGGTCAGGTCAAAGGATCTATATAAGTACTACACGAGAATCACTTATGATACTATACCATGTGGATTTCTCGTTTAGTGGATCTATCCAGTACCATGCCCTTTTTACATGTACCCATTAACTTGGTTGACATCCCATGTCCAATGACCGGTAAGACACCGCCATACAACCAGGCTAATGATAGTCTCTTATTTCAATCATTCCCATGACTGGAACAGACTACGGATCTATTTATGGTCATATCGTTTACCCTATCCAAGGTCTTACTGCCAAGTGCATGACACTTGTCATCATGGATATGGATATGTCAATTGGATACTTCATTTAATATATTGCACAAGATAAATATAATAAATGAATTAATGCCTTTATTAATAACACAAATGAGTATAATACATAAATCCAATAAATGTATAATACAAATACAAGGACCAATGCCTCGGGACTAGGGCATATCCAACACAAAAGTCATTTTATCCCTTATCCCTGGCATCCTCCTTCAGCGAAAGGCATATGGACTGCTTCACTCTAAAAGTCTCAGGACTCCTTAACCTCAGCGCCCTCCTTATGCGAAAGGCATATGCGACCGCTAAACTCTAAAATTCATTTTATCCCTTGTCCCCGGCATCCTTATGCGAAAGGTATATAGACCGCTTGACTACCAAAAGTCTCGCTAAACCCTTACAATGGTGAATTTTTATAACCATTGATCAAACTCGCACTCGTATTTATCTTTGTTTCAAAATTATCGATCAAAGAATAAATACGCAAGCCACACATGTAAATACCACTATTGACTATGTGTTCTTTATCATGTACCTAAATTCGTGCATAGAATCAGACTATAGTTACATGAAAGGGCAGCCTGTAAACACGGAATTTTTCGAGACTTGATTTCTACGAACTAACAGGGTTCAGAAATTGAAAATTAAGAAAATTAACTACTATAATCGTATAATTGTAATTTGGTTTCCACACCTGTAGTTAAAATTCTCGGTCGAAGTCAAAGAAATAAAAGTCAAAGAATATTTTACAGTCGTATGACTGTAGATTCAATTATAGCTCATTCCAACTCATCCCACATGGGAGAGAAATGGGGCGTGATTTGTGGGCATTATTGGGTCTTTTTGTCTGTTATTTAAGCAAAATAATTACAAGAGAGAAGGGGGGAACCAGAACAACCAAAAACATAGAATTTTGGATTGAAAGAGCTCTAGAGATTAGGAGAAAAGAAGAAATACATCAAAAATATTGCTTTCTTCTACTTTTTTTTCTTTTGATTCTGGTGTTTGTGAGGCAAAAATCTGTAAAAATCATAGGTTAAAACTTGGCGAACACACACAAATAATTCCAGAGACTTAAACAGACTCAAATCCATGACTTCTTGGAGATTTTGGACATATATTTTTTACCTTGACATATAAAGGGAAGGGGGCAATCCGAAGCTAATTTGAGGCGTTTTTTCCTATCAAATCGACAGTGGATCAGCGCTACAAGGGTAAGTAGACCTAAAACTAGTGTTTTGCTTCATGTTCTGGGTGTTTTGGTTCATTTTCGTGCATAAAATCACCTAAAACCCAAAATGAACGTTTGTTATTTCTGGACAGGATGAATAGTCGTACTCCTGCAATTATAATTATAGTTGTACGACTGTACTTGGTCACCACAACCATACTTCCTACCCTTTTAATCTCACCTTAGCAATTTTCTGACCAGGATTTACTTACAGTCGCACGACTGTAATCTCAATCCCACTGTTGTAATTTTTGGTCAGCAATAGAAAATCAGAAAAATCATAAAAAGGCATAAAAATCAGAAAGTCATAAAAAATAGACCAAAATAAATTCATCTCGTGCATTCACGACCATAGATTTATTTTTCGAGTTATCGCAATTAGAACAAAACAACGACGGAGATCCAAATCTCACGAAATCGACCCTTTATTTACATGCTAAATGGAAATAAACCGGTAAAATAAAATATTTTCAAAAATGTATTTTCTCATGAAACAAAATACAGGGATGTTTCAAAACCGTTTTCCAGGTCTAGTCGGGCGAACTATCCGAGTTTACCCGACCCCTAAAAGCATGCCCCCGAACTCCGTACTCCCCGTTCTGTCTAATTGAGTCCAACGTGTTGCATATATCTGTGCTAACCTTTGTTTTGTAGGACTTGAATTTTTTTTTTTTAATTTTGATTTTGATTTCATTAGATACTTGTGTATTATAAAGGATTGTATCCTGATCCCAATTATACAAATGTATCCCCTAGGATAGTTTGATGTGATTCTATTAGGTTGTAAATAATTAATTTATTTATCGCTTCTATTCTTATGTACGCCGCATGTTGAAAATCAATTGAATGCAAACTTAGAAAAATGAAATGCTATCAATGAACATTGGCCGTAGTTATTTTGATTAGACATGAAATAAGAGGCTTGTCCGGACCTAGATCTCTGGAAAGTGTAGCGGCCTTGTCCGGTTCAGCTACGCTCTAATTTCCGGGTTGAGCTGAACCGGGTGGCGACTCTTATATTTTCTTTTGAGATTTAGGTCTCGATCCTTTTATGAAAACAAATACGAAATTTCCAAAAATGAATTTCGAGCAATTAAAACCAACGTTATTGAAACCGGACCGGACCGGCCGGTTCGACCGGTTTTACCGCGAACCGGCCATTGGTCCGGTCGGTTTAATTAAATTAAACGGTTTAGTCAAAAACCGGATTTGACCGGTTCGAACCGCGAAAAACCGGTAAACCGGTCAAAAACCGGTTTCTTGACCAATTTTAAGTTGAAATTAAGAAAATGCTGAAAGTAGGATTTGAACCCATGTCCCCTCACTTAAGTTTGACATCTTATACCACTGGGCCATCCTGACTTTACTGATGGGTTTTACTTAAATTTTTAATATATCAATTAAATAAAAATGTATCATAAAGAAAGCATTTTCATGAAATTATTTGCTTATATCAGAAAATAATAAAATCAAAATGACACTTTTCGTCCTTAATCTTGAAAAACGTACATAAATTGAATTTGAATTTATGAATTTTTGTATAGTACAATAAAACTGAATATTCTATATTAGTTCATTATGTTTTATTGAATCCTACCATTTTGTAAGTTAATTTCTCATTCAAAATCCAGTTTCCTACTTGCTTAATCTAGCAGTAGTACCTTTGATTTCTTTAGTATTGCCCTTACTATTACTAGTCTCTGTTTTTGCCCTTGCTATTACTAGTTTATTTTTATTATTTAAGGCTTGTATTTAATTAAGTTTTAAAATATTTTGTGAAGTTATTTTGAATATTTAACATTTAAAACTTATGTTTGATGAATTTATAAGCTTATTTATTATTTAAATAATATTTTTTTCAAAAAATCAATAATCCGGTATAACCACCGGTTGAACCGGTAAACCACGTACCAATAGCTTCACCGGTTTGATGTCCGGTACGGTTATGATAACATTGATTAAAACCAAAAACCCCAACCCCAAAGATTAATCTAGATAATCCAAAATATCATAGACTATTCACTAAAATAATCCTGAATAATATCAACCAAATAAATATCTCCAATTTTAACCACAAGTTAAAAAGCAAGAGTAAAGCTATTTATTCTGGCTCAAAAAGATCTTCCTCCTCTCTCTATTGGGCTCCATTTTAGGCCTATTCTAATTGGATCTCCGTCTAGCAAGCTTAGCTCAGTTTTGAGCCTGTTTGCTCTGGTTTTGGACTGCAACCTTGTGAAACCATCTTGCAAGCTAAAAACAAAATTTTTTAGCAATTTTTCCTTCATTTTAATTCCAAATTAAGTCAAATAAATTCGATTACGCACTAAAATAATTAGTATATTATTCACTAATCAATAAGTGTACAAAAATAATTTAAATTCTAGTTTCATCCACATAAAACGCATCAAAATAACATGTTTTCAATCTTTGACTAAATTAAAAAAAAAAAGTGAAACTAGCCTATATAACTTAATTTGAATAATTAATCTCGCTTAAGTTTTCAATATTCATAGACATGAAAAAAATTCCATAAAAAAAGATCTACGTATTTATATAAAAGTATAATTTATTATTTTGGAAATGTTAAATTTGTAAAAGCCAAATAATTATAAAAAGTTTTTTCTAAAAAACTGTTTTTTCTTGTAAAACAACTAAAAGGTGTTGTTTAATAAACTAACCAAACACTAGATTTTCTACTTTTCAGGGTGAAAAGCTAAATGCTACTGTGAAAAGCAGAATCAAACACCACCTAAGTAAAAGGCATCAATAAAGATTTGAAGTCATAAACACCAGTTTCAAAACACTTAGAAGTCATTCGAGGTCGATAGAAAATTATGGAAGGCTTTTATTGAAAGGAAATTTTGCTATATAAATTAATAAATGACCCGTCAATTGTTAACTATTATGGTAGATATGTTTTTTCAAATATTTTTCACTCCTATTTAACTAATGATACCTAATTAATTAGATTTTGTGTTTAGCTCATGATGTAGCCTATCTAAAGGGCATCAAAAAAGTGTTTTTAAGCATGAAAAATTTGTATGATCATTGGTAGGTTTTGGAAGGATAAAACAAAGTTTATTAGAAAGAGTTCTCAAGTATTAAGGAATTTTGGCGAGTATTACTCAAATCTTGTAATATTGTTGTTCAAAATAAATACTTCTCCTCTCCATGGATGTATGCATAATTGGTTGAAACATGTATGTTTTTGTGTCTTGAGTTAGCTTGTAATTTCCATTTTACTAATTAAGTTGTTCAATCAATACGCTGATCCAATTCAATTTCTAATTCTACAAACTAAATAAAATGTGTGTTTGATTATAACTTATAAGTTATTTGCTTTTATTTGTGTCCAGATATAATGCCAAATTAATTCATGCAATCATGAATTACTCTTCGTTGAAATTGCATGACAATGACTCGAACAATACACATAAATTCGGCTTATGTGGAATTGATTTGCGTATCGAGGATGTGGAGTCATTATTATGTATCAAGTCAGTGAATGAAGTAAGAATGCTAGGAATTTGGGGAATCGGCGGCTTTGGTAAAACAACTATTGCTAACAGAGTATTTCATAAACTTATGAATAATTTTAATGGTCATATTTTATTTCAAACATAAGAGAGATATTAAGCAAAATTCATGGACTATAAGCTTTAAGAGATAAGATTACTAATCAGCTACTAGGGGAGAATACATATGTGAAGAATGATTCACCTTGTTCAAATAATGATTTCTTTAGGAGAAAACTCAAATGTACGAAAGGTCCTCATTGTTTTTGATGATGTGCATAATTGTGTGCAATTAGAATCTGTACTAAAAGATATCGGTTTCTATTCTCCAAAGTCTTTCAGTTCAGGGAGTCGAATCATCGTAACAAGTAGAGATTCACATGTGCTTGAAAGAGTGAAAATGACAAATGATATATATGAAGCTAAGCTGTTGAAGGAAAACAAAGCTCTACAATCCTTTAGTTTACGTGCCTTTGGCCAAAATTATCCTGAAAAAGAGTGTGAAAGTCTTTCAAAGAAGGTTATGAGATATGCTCATGATGTTCCATTAACTCTTGTTGTTTTAGGCTCTGAACTTAAACGCAAGCCAAAGAGATATTGGGAAGATGCATTGAGAAAATTTAAAACTACCAGTTATTTAGAAATTCAAGAAATTTTGAGAATAAGTTTTGAGGGACTTAGTGATAATGAAAAGGATATTTTTCATGAGATTGCATGTTTTCTTAAAGGGGAAGAGAGGAATTATGTGGAAAATTTTTTGGAAGCCTCTGGTTTCTACGTAAACAATGTAATAAATCGCCTTATTGATGAATCTTTAATAATCGAAGAAAAAGGAAGAATTCCTATGCACGACTTGATTCAACAAATAGGCCAAGAAATTGTTGTTAATGAAAAACAAAGGCAAAGGCATCAAAGCAGGTTATGGAGTTATAAAGACATAAGAGATGCATTGACAAATAATAGAGTAAGATGCATGTGTTTTTCTTTAATTTTTTTTCTTAACTTATATTAAATATACTTGATCTTAGTTACATTTTTTTTTAATCTAAAAAATTTCTTTATTTCTTTTGTTAGGGGACTGGAAATGTGGAAGCCATATCATTGTGATGGGGATATGAAGATATATTTACCATAAATATAAGTCCAATAAGCTTCATTGATATGTCAAAACTCAGATTCCTCCAAATACATCATAAAGTACATTGTCCTATGGACCTTGGATATCTTCCTAACACTATTAGGTATCTCAACTGGAGGTATTACCCGTTGACCCATTTGTCATGCAATTATAATCCTGAAATGTTGGTTGAGCTACACTTGCATAAATGGCAATTTGAACAACTTATTTGGAATAAGGTACAATATAATGTGATAGTTTCCAAAAGTAAATCTTTTTTTTATTATTATTATTTTAAGAAAAAAAGGACTTTTTGGATTTCATCTATTCAAAATTTGTCTCTTTAATCACTTACCTATTGATTTCCAACATTTGTCTCTGATAATTGCAGCTGAGCACATTTAGCACCTAGCCTAATGCTGTTGAACATATTTGACCCAACTTTATTATTATTATTATTATTATTTGGTAGAGAATATTAATTTGGGCCCATTAAATTAGACATACATTTGGTGTAATTTACATATGTGAATATGTCACTTAAATTGTAAGTTTCTCCCCGTTGTCCAATTTACAGGTCATTCAAACGACGTTATACTTGTGTGTCTAAAGTAGACAAAATGTGCTCAATCGCAATTAGTTAGGGACTAAATGTGCCAAATAAATAAATCAGGTACCAAAAAGTACATTTTAAATAGTTTAGGGACTAAAAATATCATTTTTTGTGTCATAATTTCTAATTTATTTTTTGAAACGCATTGACCTTCGTGAGAGTGGTAATCTTATTAAAATCTCAAATTTGGCTATGGCTCCTAATCTCGAGATTATAGCCTTGATTGACTGTAAAAGTTTGGTTGAAATTTGGTTTCCTATAGAAACTCTAAACATGCTCGCCGAACTTCACTTGCATGGATGGACCCCAATTTGAACAACTCATTTGGAATAAGGTATAGTTTCACATACTTCTCAAAAATAAAATTTGTTGAAAGTTTTTAAGTTTCAAGCGTAATATCGCTATAAGAAATGTTAACTTTAACAGCAAATCATTTTGTGTTAAAACAAATTTTACTGGCAAAACCTCATTTAACAATAATATTTAAAAGTTGCTGCCATATTTATATCAATACTATATCAAAATTTGTTGCCAAATATATAAAGTCACAATTTTATTGCAACAACATTTTTTTGCTGTTAAAAACCATAGTAACAATTTTTTATATTTTTAGTAGCAAAATTTTTAGCTGTCGATTCTTGTGTATTTTCTTGTGGCATATCTAAATTGTTTTTTTTTTTTTTTTTTTTTTCCATTTACAGCCTCTTGAAAATTTGAAATGTATATTCCTCAGTGAAAAATATAGTCTAATCAGAATTCCAGACTTGGGCAGGGCTTCAAATCTTGAGGTTATAGTGTTGCATAGGTATATACGTTTGGTTGAAATTGGATCAATAAAAAATTTGAGAAAGCTGAGTCGATTGGATATAAGAGGATGCACATGCCTTTCTCAAATTTCAGAAATTCCACGTAGCATCAAAGAATTGGAATTAAGTAACAGTGGACTATGGCAAATACCCTCTACAATTGGGCATCTTTTTCATTTAAGAAAGCTATCATTGGAGTGTTGTAACAATTTGGAAAGTCTTCCAATTAGCATATGCAATTTGATATCTCTTCGGAGGCTTAATTTGTCCAAATGTTGGAGTCTCAAAAAACTGCCACTGAATTTTTGGAATTTGAAATCTTTAGAGGAACTTAATGCATCTTATAGTGGTTCTAATAGAACTGCCATTCAAATTTGAAGAATTTGACCCTTCCTAATTTAATTGGTTGTAAGGACCTTGAATATGTACCAACTCTTTCCACCAGCGTTGATGTATTAAAACCTAGTGCTATAACTGGCTCTTGGTTTTTCGGGCTTTGAACTTGAGCAATACAATTGGTGTTGGGGGTTTGAATCCCTCCTCACCCACGACCGGCCAAAAGGGAAAGGACCTTTCCTTCTGGAGGTAGGAAAATCCTTATCGGGGTAGCGGAACTGAAGCTTCACGATTTCTAAAGCCGACGGATTTTCCTCTTACTATAAATTGCCTTGTTGTCGATATTGATAGGTAGAATGGAACTCTACCTTAAGGTATTTGAAAGATTTTTAGTATTATGATCCCCTTTGTCTTTTGTAGTGTATTTGGTTCATTTTGTTTTGCTTAACCTATTGTTGAGTTCACTACCGATATAGTTTTCCAGCTATCAAAAATATAACAAAGTTACCATAAGACTTTTGAATCTTCTATTGTTATTTTGGTCAGAATTCACCAAGTTCGTTCACCAAAAATTCCACATAAGTATTAAAATCACTAATTTTTTGATCTGTAAGATTAAAGAGAATAAATTGAAATTTATTTATTTTTTGTTTATTCATGTTACAACTGTTAAAAAATCGATAATCTAGCATCCAAATCACATTTCCGAGGAACATATTCGTTGGATTAAGCTAAAATAACAACATAAGAAATAAATGTCTAATTGTGAGGAGTCTTGTGTTCCGATTTCAAGATTAAAGGCAATTATGTTCCATTTTATATAGTTGAAGGACAATGGATGTGATTAATCCCTATGGTTTAGATAAATTAATCATCAAATAATATATTGGCTTGCTCTGCTTTTATAATATGGTATGGCTTTGTTTGAAATTATGTTCAATCTTTAACCAGTTATGTTCAGCTAAATTATCAAAGACATGAATGAGTGTATTATGTTTGGTTCTTTTGTGATTATATGTTATCCATTACTTCATTACAATCATTGGTTTGTGATTATGTTGCTAATCAAGTCCATTCAAAATGTATTGCAGTGTTTTTACTTTGTAATTTCTCAAACATCCTGCTTTAGAGATAAAGGAACAATCGAAGGATCAAACAATGAGTTGGGAACTGTTATAATTAAAGACCATTAATTCTCTAACCTCAAATACCATGAATTGCAATAGTAAAACTCATCGTTTGCAAAATTCTATTCTAGTCTTAGACCGGTTTGGTCAAGAACTGCTACAATCATGTCATGTCAATATATATGATTATAATTGTTTTGAACTAATCTGATACGAAACATAGTAGACCTTCTCATTATTAGATCACCGTACTTGATATTTTTGTACATGTAATCATTCGACTTCAATTGCAAGTCATTTGACTCTTTTACTATTATTTTTTACATATATTTGATCTTATTGGCACACTTTGGCAAAAAAAAAAAAATTTTTAAATCCCCCAAATGAATACATAATTTTTTTTTTTAAATGTATTAAAATATTACCTAAATGTATTGTATTTCATTATCTCCAACCGTTTTAGGCGCTAAACTTAAAATAATCAAAGATATTGAAAAGATGCTTTGTGAAAATTTAATACTACTATTACCAAATTAATTAGAAATTCCAAAAAATTGTAAACATAAGTTTTGATGAAATGGATGGGGTTGAGAAGAGTACATTCTGGAGAAGCTAGTTGAGGTTGACATGTACGATGCATCTTGAACTAAAATGACTTGTGAATCATGGATCCATTAGCAGAATATTTGAATTACATTATACCAACAAAACTTATCTCACATTCTCAATCATTTGAGAATGTATTTTTTTTAATAATAAGCTTAGATTGATTTTTTTTTTTTTTCAAAGCTATCATACTAGATAAACATTGGTCACCAATAGTCGCCCTCAAGTAGTTGAATAAAATCAATAGAAATAACCAAACAATTAATTGTAACTAATGACTAAATGTTATCACCAAAAATAAAATAAAAGGTAAAACACATCCGGAGTCCCCTAAACTTTAATAAATTATGTACTTAGCTTTTTGATTAATTTTTTCAACATATTAGGTTCCTAATCTTTCTGTTTTGACATTATCAGCCCTAAACTTGGTTCATTTTTCTCCCATAACCTATAGTATCCGTAAATTGGTACGTGACACAGTTTTTGTAGCGATGTGAAACTAAATCGGAAATAAAACTCACATTCGCAGTTATCGCACGACTACATAGGAAGTATGATCCGGATCCTTCTAGTTAAAGTCTTTTATTTTTCTAAAAGAATTATGCCACGTGCTAGTTAACAAATTTTTGTACCCCACGCGAGACAAACATTTCAAAATTGACGTTAATAATATCAAAATAGAAAGATCAGAGACTCCATACATTGAAAAAATTGATAAGAAGGAGAATTACAAAATTTATAAAAATTTGAAGGCTCAGGGTGTGTTTTGGAAAAAGAAAAGAAAAAGAAAAACTGATGACTAAATGTAATACAAGAGATAACTTTAAAAATAAAAAAAATGTAATACAAGAAAAGTAGTTGTCAACAAAACCAATAGAAAAAATAATATAAATGTCCACTTCATATATATATATAACCAGGAAATTGCTTTAATTAATTAATTGATTGATTTTGTTTGTTTGATTATAAAGGACAAAAAGAAAAGAAAGGAAAAGGACTTTGATAGAAAAGATCATCAAATTGTGCAAGTTGTTGATGGGAATCTACTTAGAACCCTCCCAACCATTTTTTTCCTTTTTATTGACAATTATATCCATTATTAATTTACACTAGTTTAATCAAATTATTTCAAAATATCCACAAACCCAATAGGAAATAAAAAAAATTATTAAATAATACAATTTAACCTAATTTGAAGATATCGAATAATCCAATCGAAACCTAGCTAATTAATCTAATTTATTACTTATAAATTACGATTTATAATTTTTTTTAATGTTTTTATATTATATCTACATAATTCTAATAGATTGTGAAATTTTTAAATTTCACTAAATTTTTTAATATTAAAATTTGTGGAATGAGAAACGTGAATTAGTATAAGAACTAAATTTCCATGCACATTCGAATTAGAAAAAGATTTATATTGACTATTTTGTTTTCCAATTTACAAGTGAAAACGCTGATGAAAATCTATATCTAAAAGTAAACGGAAACAGCAGTCTCCATCTTATCTATTCCTACTTGAATGCTACATGCATGTTAGTTGTTTGTCACCTGTTTTGTAGAGTTTTGTCTTTTATTTTCATTTTATTTTTGTCCGGATTTTCTTTTGAAACGATGTACACGTTGATCTATATTTTTGGGTTTTTTTTATTTTCCTACAATAAACTAAATATTTGTACGTTAGCTCATACGTGTAAAGCAACTTAGAATAGTAAAGTGGGTTTGCACAAAAGCAAAATGAATTAAAAAATAATAATAATAATAATAAGTTATATTTCCTCCAACTGTTTTCTTATCATTATTAAGATATAGGCTTAATTGGCTGATGGCTAACTAGTAACTAATATAATTGCTGTAAAATTAAAGGAGAAAAAATTATCTATATTTCCTTAATCATGATATGTGGCCAGATGGACTCAAAATTAATCTTACTTTAAGTAATGTATAAATTTAATAGATTGGGTCATATTAATTCAAAATCCATATATGATTCGTTAAGGTTTCTTTTTTTTTTATTATTATTATTTATGATTGATTAGTTTTTAATAGTGTTATCTAGTGAGGGTTTAGAAACTCAAAACTAGTATTCTGACTTCTCTAAGCCTCCTAGTGGCATTATTGATGTTCTTATTTCGGATTTAATGCATTGAGATATTTTCTAGTAAAAAAAAATGAAAGATAGCAAAAATTTTGTTATTTGATTTTTTTTTTTTTTTTTTTTTTTGTTATATAATGTCGTTGACTTCTATCCGAAAGACATGAGAATCTAACTCAAAACCTTAAAGTGATAGGTTCATAGATCTTTCTCAATTATATACCATTTATCTAATCTCCTGGTCAAGTATGAGTCATTTTCACATTTCTAGGTTTACACTTTGCTCCCCTTAAGTGAAAATTTTTTCAAGTGCCGCAACATCAAGGATTGGGAGGCTTGAATCGCTGCATCGTACTCATCCTAACCAAACTAATGGCTTTGATAACACTTGTCACGCTCTGGGAGCCTCTGCCCGTGGACAAGAGAACAGAGTGAATGAGTATATCAATAGGCTTGACACAACATCCAACTTAAACCCTTAAAGTAATAGGTTTATGGATTCTTCCATATTATGTACCATTCACTTATCTCATATTTTTCCAATGTAGGATTCCAACCCCACGCTTGCCCAACATTCTCTCCCTCAAATGTGAGTCATAATCAAATTTTTGGCTTGGGTACGGCTCCCACTTGAGCGGAAATGTCTCCTAGTACTACAACATTAACGGTTTGGAAACTGTTGCATTGTACTTATCCTAGCCAAACCATTGGATCTCACACTATTTGTGGGAAGTTTTTGTAGCCCTTGCTCGAGGGGCAATTAGAACCAAGCGAATGATTATATATATAGGCTTAACCACCACATCCAACTCAAAATCTTAAGATAATAAATTCTCTAATCCTTCTCAATCATATACCATTCACTTATCTCATATTTTTTCAATATAAGATTATAACTCAACACTAGCTAACAAGGGCTATTTATTTAATATTCGAATTTCATTTAGATCTTTTTAATTGCCACTCTTTCCTATTTAAAAATATTAGCGAGAGTGAGAAAATTGATGAAGAATTTATGCATCACTACTTCGATTAAACGAAAATAAGAATAATAAAAATAATATTTATATTAGAGTAATTTTTTATTTATATAAACCATAAATATTTTTATTAAAATAATTATATTTGGAGCGTAATTACAATCTCTTTACCCTCTCGGAAATTTAAACTTAAAATATATTCTCACGGAGTTTGCCCGCCAATAGAATAATTAAGCTTGATTGTGAATAGTAATACAACAATTTCAGTATTTTTAAACTTCAGATTTAAAAGTGAATTAAAATTAAATGATTGTTGTTAGATTTCCATAGATGAGAGGATGATTAATTAAACAAAGATTTGATTAATTTAATGAAAAGAAAATCTGATTGTATTTGCATCAGAATTTTCACTGCTTTTTTCTAAAAGAAAAAATTGAAATGTACAGAAGAAATCCGAATTCTGCCGCCTATGTACAAAAAAACTTCGGATCAAGACCCGCAACTCTAAATCGGGTATTCGGGTCTCACTTGTCGGCCATCGGAACTTTACATACAAAAGGATGAGACAACAGCTGCGCCGCCGTCCACCTCTTATCACTCTCTTTCTGCAAGCAACACTCTACAAAGCTTCGAAACTCCTCCGACGAATTTTCCGGCAAGGAAGGCGGATCTCCAAAGCAAATAGCGCACATCAAAGTAGCCCAATCAGGTCTCTGACCGGGCGTAAGCAACGGAAAATGACCCAAATAAAGCTCCATTAAAGTAAGCCCCAAGCTCCAAATATCAGCGGCGTAGCCGTCGTAGTTTCGGCCGTAAGTATCCGGATCAAATCGCTCCGGACTCATATAAGCACAAGTACCGACATACGAATTACAAGCATCCAAAGTCCGGCACATAATTTTACTCACTCCGAAATCGGCAATTTTAACCACCATCCCATCTTTAACAAGCAGATTCGACGGTTTTATATCCCGATGAATAATTTTCCGGCTATGCAAATAATTCAATCCGTTGAGTACCTGATAAGCTACTCGAGCAAGCTCCGATTCAGAAAAAGTACCGTTTCTCTTAAGAAGAGTATCGAGAGTTCCCAAATCCATATACTCCATTAAAATCCCTATATCTCCCGACGGTTTCTCGTAAATTCCATGGCAGTGAACGATTAGAGGCGAATCCGTTTGGCGGAGGATTTTGATTTCACGGAAAACTTGACGGCGGACTAAGGAGTCTTCGGTGTCGGCGTGGACGACTTTCAGAGCGTAAATCTGAGAAGTTCGCTTGTGGCGAACTTTATAGACTGTACCGCCATTTCCGTGACCTAATACGTGAAGCTTTTCGAGATCGTTGCAAGATATCTCGGCACCACCGCCTACGGAGGAGGCGGCTGAGTTAGCTGCGTTGGGAGGCAGGGGCAAGGGAAAGCGAGGGCAGCGCTCGGAGATTTCGGTGAGAGGGAGACGGAGGTTGAGCTGGCGGCGTTCACGAACGACGGCCATAGGCGGCGGTGGGAGAGGAGGAGGAGGAGGAGGAGTTGGAAGAGTGGAGAGTGCAGAGGAAAAAGGCGAAAGAGTATATATAAGTGGAGATGAAAGCACGTGGAGACGAAGAAAGAGAGTGGAAGGTGGTAAATGGGGAAACGAAGATTCATTTAATTTAACCAGAATCATGGTGATTGATGAGAGTGGAAAAAGGAAAATAATGAGATTACAGGGACAATTTTTTATTTTTTATTTTAATAAAATATATATATATTTTTAAACCTTATCTACATGTGATTAATTCATTAGCCTCCATTTCAATTTTAACTGTTTAGATTTATCTTGTCTAATTTGGATTATGCTAAAAACAATGTTATAAACTATTTTTCAAATTTTCATTGATCCAAGTTTACATCTAATATTGTTTTTAAGTTGTGTAAGATAAAGTTTTTTTTTTTTTTTTTTTTTTTTTTTTTTTATTCTTAAACAATATTTGTTTAGGATGATTTCATGGTCCCTCATCTCAATTCATCTTAACAAATATTTCCTTATTCGATAAATCACAACTTTCTTTCATTTTTTTTTTTTTTTTTACATTTGATTAGTGAAGGAACTAGTGCTCAAACCCATAATCCCGAAGAGTTTTTTAACCACCACTTCGAATCAATCAACGAAAATAAATCAAGTTTTTAATAAAATTTAGGATATGTTTATTCCGAGAGAAGTATAAAAAGAAATGTAGGAAGTAAATATATATCATACTTCGTTCATGTTCCTTTTCACTCATCTCAAATCGAATATAAAATTATAATATGTTATATAATTTTTACGATGAACTGTTATAATTTTTACGATGCATTTTTTACAAAAAGAAATATTAATGTATACATTATAAAATTAAATTGAATTATAATTTTATAAGAAATAATTCATTTAAGATATAAAAGATTAATTCTAATCAACTTTCTAAACTATTTCTGAAAAGTCAATTACGTCTTTTTAATTTTTAAAATTACAAAATTAATCTCTGGTTTATTAAAGTTTGAACAAAACACTTACCGGAATAGAGATATAAAGAGATTGCAAGGTACACATATTATAGACATGTTAGTTTTATTCATATGGTCCAACCTGAGTTTGCAATGTTCCAAAATGTCCAACGCAGAATTACAATTCCACACTTTCATCACATGATTAAATTATTTCAAAAAAAAAAAAAAATTACTTAGTTAAATAATATTCCAAAATAATTTTGAAAATTTCACCGTTTGGAAGAAAAGAAAAAGCTAGTCTTTTGTCTTCGTCCCCTTTCTATTTTTTTTTTTTTTTTTTTACTTTTTGTATTTTATGTTATACATTTTATGTAATTTGATTAAAATATTTCAAAAGAAAGAATTATGCACAAGTTATTAGACATTCACTTTTATTCACTTCATTATTTCAAAAAGATTGCTTCATGTTTATTTACTTAAGAAGTTATAAAACTGAGAGTGGCGTTGTAATTGTTTGTTATAAAATTGATAGTTGGTTTTTTTTTTTTTTTTTGGGATTTTAGCTTATGGTTTAAATTTTTATATTAATATATTTTTATGCTTTGTAGATTTATTTTATAATGATTTCTGAATTTTTTTTATTCTGTTTATGGAGTGTATTGTTCAACTATACCCTGAATTAAGATGGATATTATTTTTTTCATTAGTAGAATAAATATATGTTTTATCATATTAAAAAAAAGTCACTGTTTGCCTTCTTTTAATCTAATGAGAGAGAATGCACTAGATTTTCACACATCCTAAATTTGGTTTAAAATTTTCCTCTATTTTTTTTTAAATAAAATTGGATTAGTAGCTGTGTATCATTATCATAGTTTTCAGACCCAGATCGGTCATCGAACAGGTGAAGGGATGGATTTATGGATTTTGAATTAAACCGGAATAAACCGGAATCGAACCGGATTAATAAATATATTAAAATATTAAAATATTTTTATTTTTATATTTATAATATATAAAAATTTGAACATTTTTATTATAATTCTTTAAGTTTAAGCATTTCAAACACAATATAGTAATTAAAAAGCTTAATTTATGAAATATTAAAATAATATAAAAATACAACTTATATTTTATTTTAATTAAAAACACCTCAAAATAATAAATTAAATTTTTAATTCAAATATAATTTTTTTTAAACAGCTAGGTCGAACCGAAAAAACGATTCGGTTCACAGTTTTCTTGTTTCGATCGGCCGGTCCAATCGGAAATTGACCGGTTGCTGACCAGAGTGAAAACCAGACACAAACCGACCAGACAGATCTCCGGTTCTGGTCGAAACTGGACCAACCGACCGGTCCGGTCTGATTTTCACAACTATGATTATTATTATTATTATCATTATTATTATTATGTATTTTTTGAGAATCTATGTCTTCACATTTTTGTTTCTGAATAAAAAATTGAAAAGATTAATATATTAATTAATCATAATTAGGTGGGCAAAAAACTCCAATTGGAGTAGCAAACTGAATTTGAAGATACAGATAAACCCAACTCCCAACCGCATAAAGGCTCCCAAGTAGGACAACCGACATGAGGAGGTTTTTAAATTAATATTAATATTAATATTTTGTTTTTATGGATAATATTTATGTTTTTGAAATCAAAGCAAGTGGCCAATTTGGTAAGATTATATTAATAGTAGTATTTAATAAAACAAATAGGGAATGCTTGCTTGCTGCCCCCAATATTGAATAGACTGCTCCTCTTAATATTAGTATTGGCATCCCTACCCTTAGCCACCATGTTTATTTATTTAATATATCACAAACTTCTATAATGATGCCTTAATTTAAATTAATCAATCTAATTGGCAATAATAGATCCGCCAGCTCAGCTTCATCTTCACAATCAATTTTTATAGTAAAAGATAATAATAATAATAATAATAGATGAACTTGAGTCACATATAGTGTATTTTAAGATAAATTTTAAAATATTCTCCAGAGTATATATTTCTACAATTATAAAATATGATTTATATGTTTTTGTTATATCCTGAAAAGAAAAACAGTAACCCTTTTTACTAATATATCTTATGGAAATACCATATACCGGGAATATTCTAAAATTTTTTTATATTTTTATTATTTTTATTTCGTTACTAGAAAATAGAAAAATATTAATAAATTAATAAGAAAAATATGAACAAAGAAAATAAAGAGCTAGTTATAAATTTTTTCTCTGCAAATAGATTTTAGTGATTTGGAGAATTTTTTTCTCTTGGCCTCTGTTTTTTTTTCCTCTAGTGTGATAAGGATGCTTCTTGTGCTGCTTAATTCTAAGGCTGAGGTCACAAAGGAAAATTGAGTGTTATCTTGTTTGGAAAGAAAGTAAAATTTCATGAGGTTAAGCAAAGTAAATTAATTTGTTATAGTGTAAATTGATATCATGTATATAAATTTTTTATTTTAAATTAAATTTTGTTTAAAAATAAATATTTAGTTTTTGAAAATATTGTTTAATTCATTATTTAATGTTTTTTCGTGTTGAATTAAATCATGTTAATTATTTTAATAAATTATTCGAAACAAAATTGCAGCTTATTCAAAAAAAAAAAAGAATCCTTTGGTAATATCCGTTGTAATTTTTAATTTTTATATTTTCTTCAAGTCTTGAGTCAATTGACTCTTAACTGATGGAAAATATCCTTAGAAGAGAAAAGAATTTTTAGTTTTTTTTTTTATATATTATAATAAGAAGAATTTTTAGTTAATAAAAAGGAAAAGGAAAAACGACAGTTGAAGCAATAATAGAGTAGTGACAAAGGCGGCCATACTAATACGTATAAACAACGCAAATAATTACGTGAGCCTAATAATTTCCCATAAGAAATTATATCACTTTTAATAAAAATCAAAACAACCTCTCATTTATCATATATTTTATTATTATTTTTTTGAATAAAAAAGCAAAATCATTATCAAAGTAAAATTAAAAAATAATAATAAAACTATTTGAAAATAAAATATGTTGCACGTTGCTTTACAACTCACATGCAAATTTTTGTCTCAGTTATGAGGAAAAGTAAAAAAAAAAACTTGTTGTTTCGTTGTATGTTTCTCATTTGTATATTTTCAATGTGATGGCTGCCCATCTTGAATCCACACAGACTTTTTTTTTTTTATTATTTAGATATTTTTTTAGAATTGTATTTGTTTGAAGGTAGGATTAATCAAAAAAGCAAAATGTATAAGAACATCTATTCAGTCAAATACATTCAACTTTTATGGTCAAAATGTTCTACTTAAGCTTAAACTTCATATATATATATATATAATATCAGTTGACATTTAATAAAAATCAACATCAATTATACAACATAAATGATATATAGGTAAAAAAACTAAATCCTTCTCTTTGTCAATGAGAATCATCTAGTAGTATGTAGAAATCTTAAAATATGTACATGACGAGGCTTGATCTCTTAGCTAACACTAAAACGATATGCATCCATAACTACACTTTCATATTGCTACAAAAAATTTTATTGTAGCTACCGATGAGAATTGCAAATTCAAACACGGAAGAACAGACACTAAATTGAAATAATAGAACTAGAATTGTTGATAACAAGAGGAAATTGACAATTGAACAAAGAAACAAATAATCCAATGCTCAAGAAACTCTATCCTGCACTAGCCTAAGGACCCAAGCCAAAAGGCTGATTCCCAAAACGAATTGCCAAAATCTACCCCTCTTTCTCTTCACGCCAACTATATGCACTCTCTCCGAATACTAATTCCCTAAATTTCCTAAATTACCCTTAATGCCTATTCTGCCCTTAAGTCCTCAAACTTACTCTCTATCACATTCTCTATCAGCAACGCTGAAAATATCTCATAAACAACAATCTCAAAGGTTAATAGTTTGTTATGAATAGAACTATTAATTGTTGGTTAAAAAGTACATTAACAAAATTGAACCATTAATGAGAAGCTCAATGAAAATTAAAGATTACTACATAATGATAGCATGGAGCCCTAAAAATGACCGCGTGTACCACACGGTTTGTCACCGCGTCAACGCATCTGTCAATTTCCCATTAGTTCACTCGGTACTCGGTCGCCAAGATAAGACCGGTTCCTCAACAGATTGGATCCTAAGAAACACCGGATCAAACAACTTGTGCCCCGTTAAGCCTTCTATCCCAAGAGACAGGTGAGTTGATCCCAACTGTACACGTGTAAGGGCACGATGTTGTACCAGAAATATATGCCGCGGGAACAAGAGCAGGGTGGATGCCACAGAGGTCAGATACAGTGTGAGTGCCATGGAGACAAGAGCATGGTGAGTCCGCCGCGCAACTGTGCCAGAAGGGGGGACCACACCCAGCCAATGAGAATAGACCGTACATAACGGCCTGACAAAGTCACGCGGATCCACCCACTATAAAAAGGGAAGATAAGGGACTCTCCAGGTATCTTTTTCCCTCAACACACTTTCTTTACTCTTCTATCTCTCATTCTCCAGATTTTCTGACTTAGGCATCGGAGTGGACCCAGAGGTCACCCGGTCCTCAATCTTTCCGTTTTCCAGGTATCCGGCCTTCAGGCAAGACCAGGCGGCTTTACACCCCAGTGAAGACCGCGTGGAGTTCAATTTCCTTCCGGAGCTACCAATTTGGTGCGGTGAGCGTGGACCCGCTGGACAAAACAATGTCACCGGGATCAACAGCTTCGGACACAATTTCTACAGTCCTTCCTTCTCAGGAAGAAGGAATACCAGCACTATCAGGGATTATGATGCCCTCATCTGCCATGATCGTGACTCCAAGTTCGTCCCACACCTTCGCCACCGTCTCAGGTGATAGTGGCAACTCTGCCAGTGCAGTTTTAGATCGGATTGCCAAGAACTACGAGATAACGCCTGCCGACCAGAACGACTTCCGGTGAGCTATCCTCCAGATGCAGGAACAGAGTGTAGTAGGACCCTTGCTGAGCAACAGCACTCCCCCTCCTATAGTGCACACATTACCAGAACCAGTCTCACACCCAAATGCTGTTCGAGCCCTTTTCCCCGCTTCTGAGCATGGGATTCCTGGCATGAGACTGGAGGGGTCAGGGCAGGGTATGGCTCAATCCACCGGGGGAAGTAGCATAGTGATTGGAGGATCTCACGCGGGATGATATTTCCCTGCTTTTGGCTGGATGCCCGCACCAGTAGGGGACTAGCAGGTTGCTGCGCAGGTAAACCCCAGTGTGGCTGCCTCAGGGAGCATGGGTTCCCAGGCGTTATTCCCCAACTCCTGGTATGGAGTACCACACCCTTATTTGCCGAATGCCACCCACTCATACCAGATGCCGGCTCCGCCACAAACACCTAATTTCCTTACCCCATACGGCGTTGGCAATAGCGCGGCCATCCCATATAACACACCCGCTACAAATATTCCAAGCAATACACCACCCCCTCCAACACCATCCTCCTTGGGTGCAGAGTCCACAGATGACCCTAGATTCATGGCCATGTTTAAGAAGGCATTGAGCACCTTTGCAATACCTTACCAGGAGCCCCTAATGGAAAGTGGGGAATCTCCCTTCTTAACAAGAATCCTTAACCAACCAATCGACCATCGATTCAAGCAGCCGACCTTCGACAGCTACAGGGGTGACACAGACCCCAGGGTCCATGCTAGGAATTTTAAGAACCGGATGGATATCGCGGGCGCCACAGAAGGACTAGTGTGCCGCCTATTCCCTACTACATTAATAGGAGCGGCTGCTTATTGTTTTGAGTCCTTAGAGCGGGGAACGATTGACAGCTGGGATCGATTAAGGCAGGAGTTCTGTAAAAACTTTATGGGTTCGATACCGACTTGAGCAGCCAGCCGCACTCTCCACGAGGTAGTCCAAAAGCCAGGAGAATCCTTGAGATCATTCATTGACCGGTTCAACCTCACCTGCCTGGAGGTCAGAAATCTAGACTTCAGTATGGCCAAGGAGGCGATGATCAAGAACACTACAAACGAAAGGCTTAGGGGAGAGATCATCACAAGAAAGCCTAGGGAGTTAACCCAGATGATAGCCCTCGCCAAGAGCATGGTGGAAATTGATAAAATCGACATGTCAGCAAAGAACAGAAGGTCCGGTGAAAAAGACAAGGGTGTCCAGTTCGATGAAAGGCCCCAGGGACGGGATCACAGAGACCGCCCCCACCGGGACCGCCCCAATAACCGCTCACGGTTCGCACCACTAATGGCCTCACTCAGTGAGGTGCTAGTTGCCATTCAAAGAAGCCCCGATGCGAAGAGCCTTCGGTATCCTCACACGAAGCCGGGCCAAACGATGGGCAGTGACAAAGAGGCCTACTGTAAATTTCACAGAGCAAAAGGCCACCACACGGACAATTGCCGAGTCCTTGCGGCCGAAGTGGACCTGCTGATCAAGGCGGGAAAATTCAGCAGATTCGTAGAAGGCATCACACGGAGCACAAATAAAGATAAAGAGCAGCGGGATCGGAGCGATGATGAGGAGAGACCGGCCAAGAGATCAAAAAGGGTGGTCATGGTAATCGCTGGAGGCCCGGAGTTTGAGTCGCCCAGTAAAAGGGCCAGATCCTCGGCACGTCAGCCGGCCAATACAGGAAGACTTGACAGCTTGAATCATTCCTTCTCCCTTCATAGTGACGTACAGGCACATCATACTAACGCCTTGGTCATTGAGGCCTTGGTAGAAGGGTATACGGTAAAGCGGATCCTGGTGGACACGGGCAGCTCAGTCAGCATTATCACCAGAGAAGCGACCCGCCAGCTGAACATCCACAAGAGCATAATCCAGCCGGTACATTCCCCGCTGGTCGGCCTGAGTGGCCATTCGGTCACTGTAGTAGGGCAGGTAACTCTCGCCTTAGAAGTGGGCGACACAGAACACACCTGGAGATCTGAGGAGAATTTTGTGATCATCGACAGCCCGCTCGCATATAACATGATCTTGGGAAGACCTTTCCTAGTGGAGTCAGAGGCGGTCCTCTCCATCCGGTACTTGGCCCTTCAAATACTGACTACGAAGGGGGTAGCAGTGGCTAGGGGGAGCCAACAGGCGGCCCAAAAAACCTACTTAGCTTCTCTAAGAACAGAAGAGGCCGATTAGGAGTCAGAGAAGTCAGAGAGGCAGGAAAGGGCTGAGCCGGTGGATGAGCTTGAAACCTTGGTGGTGGGACCAGAACGATCGATCCAGGTGGCCAAAGAATTGAAACCTGAACTAAAGCAGGCAATCGCAACAGTGCTCCAAGAAGAGCAGGGGACCTTTGCCTGGAACACAAGTGACATTATTGGGGTTTCGCCTGAAGTGGCAAAGCACAGCCTAAACATAGACCCTGCTACAAAACCAGTGGCGCAAAAGAGGAGAAAACATGCCCCGGAGCGACAAAAGGCGATCGAGGCAGAGATAAGCAAATTGCTGGAAGCAGGGCACATCAGAAAGGTGCTGTACTTCGAGTGGTTGGCCAATGTGGTATTAGCAAAGAAGCCGAATGGGACGTGGAGGATGTGTGTGGACTTCACCGACTTAAACAAAGCCTGCCCGAAGGACAGCTACCCTTTGCCCAGCATTGACCAGCTAGTTGACTCCACAGCCGGGCATGCCATATACTCGTTCTTAGATGCCAAGTCAGGGTACCACCAGATTCCAATGGACCCAAAAGACGAGGAAAAGACTACTTTCATCACACATGAAGGCACCTACTGCTACAAGGTAATGCCCTTCGGCTTGAAGAATGCGGGAGCAACATACCAACGACTGGTCAACCACATGTTCAAAGATTAGATCGGACGGACAATCGAGGTGTACATTGATGATATGATCATCAAGAGTAAGAATGAGGAGAGCCACGCCTATGACATTCAGGAGGCCTTTAAGATACTGCAGAGATACCGTCTCAAGCTTAACCCAGAAAAGTGTGTGTTCGGAGTACGAGGAGGAAAGTTTCTGGGTTTCATGATCTCACAGAGAGGAGTAGAGGTGAATCCAGAGAAGATCGAGGCAATTTTGGATATGGTAGCCCCAAGAACAGTGAACGAAGTCCAACACCTCAACGGTCGCATCAATGCACTTGGGAGGTTCATTTCCTTCTCAGCCAAAAAATGTCTGCCTTTCTACAAGGCAATCAAGAAGGGTCAGAAGTTTGATTGGGACCACGAATGCCAAGAGGCCTTTGACCGAATAAAAAGCTTCTTAGGAACTCCGCCACTATTGAGTCGGCCAGTTCCAGGCGAAACGTTGTATTTGTATCTGGCAGCGACGGATGAAGCGGTGGGCTCAGTGATGATTAGAGAGGAAGAAGGCCAACAGTACCCTGTATACTACACCAGCAAAGTACTGAGGGGAGCAAAGCTCAGGTATCCGTAGATAGAAAAGCTGGCCTTGGCAGTAGTTTCAGCTTCCGTCAGGTTAAGGCCCTACTTCCAAGCCCACACGATGATTGTGAGAACAAACTTCCCATTGAAGAAAGTGCTCCAGAGACCAGATACTTCAGGCCGCCTGGTTGAGTGGGCTATCAGACTTAGTGAATTTGACGTTCGATTCGAACCTCGGCCAGCACTGAAATCCCAAGTCCTGGTGGATTTCGTGGTGGAATTTGCAGGGCTGGAGCCAAGTCAAGTACTAAAAGCAGAGGAGTGGAAAGTATACGTGGATGGGGCCTCATCTCAAGAAGGAGCAGGAATCGGGGTGCATGTTGAAGGACCCGAGAAAATAAGAATATCTTACGCCACAAAGTTGGCCTTTCCCACCACCAACAATGCCGCAGAATATGAAGCCATAATCAAAGGGCTAGAACCCATCCGGGAAATCGCCCCAGACCGAGTAAAGCTGCTGAGCAACTCAAGGTTAGTTTCCAACCAAATCAATAAAAATTTTGAAACTAAAGATCCTTGCATGTCCAGGTACCTACAAAAGGTACGATGCTTGCTTGAAGCCATCGAAGGGAAAGGCACCACATGGAGAGTGAAAAACATATCCAGAAAAGAAAATGTTGAAGCGGACAGACTAGCCAAAGCCGCAGCCAATACTAGGGATTGGCAATTCTTGAATTGCCCGTATGAAGTCCAAACCAATCCTGTAATTGAGGCAGAGGAAGTCCTGACGGTAGAGAAGAAGGAAAGGGGTGGATGGAGCCCATAATAAAATACCTTGTTGAAGGAAATCTACCCGAGGATAAAAGAGAGGCCGTAAAGATCTCCAAAAAATCCCAGCGATATGCAGTAATTGATGGCGAACTCTACAAAAAATCCTTCGCAGACGCATGGTTGAAATGCATCACTGCTGAAGAAGGAGATTATGTCCTCAAGGAACTTCATGAAGGAGTTTGCGACGCGCACCAAGGTGGGCAAACGCTAGTAAGGAAGGCGAAATTGCAGTGTTACTTCTGGGAAACCATGGAAGTTGACGCCGCGGATTATGTCAAGAGGTGCCACCAGTGCCAGATTCACTCAAAGAAATCCCACCTGCCTGCAGCCGAGCAAAAGTCAATATTAACCGGATGGCCTTTCTCTACCTGGGGCATTGACATAGTGGGACCCATGCCTGAGGCTAGTCGGCAGAAGAAGTTCATCATAGTCGCAATAGACCACTTCAGCAAATGGGTCGAAGTAGAGGTAACCCAGACAATCACACCGGAAAGGGTCATCTCCTTCGTCTGGGATCACATCATCACTAGATTTGGGATACCTCATAAGATCATATCTGATAACGGCACCCAATTTGCTTCAAATAAATTTAGAGAATTCTGCAAAGGGCTCAAGATCACACAGAGTTTTTCTTCGGTAGCACACCCACAGAGCAATGGGCAGACAGAAGTCACCAATTGGACTATAGGAGACGGCATCAAAAAGAGGCTGGAAAGCCACAAAGGCGCCTGGGTTGATGAACTGAACAACGTCTTGTGGGCCTACAGAACCACCCCAAGACGACCGACTGGAGAAACACCGTTTGCCATGGTTTACGGCGTTAAGGCAGTAGTTCCAGTTGAGATCGGTGCCCCCAGTGACCGAGTGCTCTACTATACTGAAGCACAGAATCACATCAACATGAAGTACCATCTGGACTCCTTGGAGGAAAGAAGAGAAAGGGCCTACATCCTAATGGCGGCTTACAGGAACAAAGTGGCCCGTTATCACGATAGAAAGGTGAAGATGATAACACTCAAAGAAGGAGATTTAGTCCTAAAAGACTCTACAGTGTCACAAGCGAGGGAAGGAAAAGGAAAGCTTGGCGCAAAATGGGAAGGGCCATACAGAATTGCGGTAGCACTCAGACCAGCAACGTACAAGCTTCAAAGAAATCCCATGGACATGGAATATTGCCAATCTAAGGCAATACTTCTCGCCCGGAAGCAACTAAGAAGAACAATGGGCTGCACTCTTTTCCCACTAATGGATTTTTCCCACTGGGTTTTTCCATAGTTGGGTTTTTAACGAGGCAGCACCTGTATCTGTAAGATATATTGCAAAAAGATCGATAAAGATATCTTTCAAGTCATGAACAGATAAGTTTATAAAACTCCCACATGAGGAGCCCGTCATAACCAGATGAATGTTTATTATGAAACTCCCACGTAAGGAGCCGGTCATAACCGGATCAATGTTTACATAAAACTCCCAAAGGAGTAACCGGTCATAACCGGATGGGAGTTAATATAAAACTCCCAAAGGGGAGCCTGTCATAACTGGATAAAAGTTCATCTTGCATAAAAGCCGGTCACAACCGGGTATAATTCATTAAAAACTCCTTCAAAAGAAACCAGTCATAACTGGAAGAAGAAAAAATACAAAGCAAGTAAAATCAGTCGATACACGTACAAGGAGAAATATATGCGAGAAATGACACCGGTTGAACAAAAGGCAATTTTCATTACTCAAAAAGAAGGCTACACAGACAGAGACCTAGCAGGGCCTCCAAAAATGATAAAAAAAAATCTACACATCATGGGCATTCATCCGCCCTAGGCGCATTGCCTGCCTGCTCTTCAACACCAGTCGGCGATTTGACGTTAGCAGCCTCTATCGGACCTTCAGCAGGAAGCTCGTCGTAGCGCGGAAAGTCAATGGAGTCTAGATCGATGGCCAGATCCGGGTGGACAGCTTAGCAGGAGGCTAAAACACGCTGCCCAAACAGCTGTCCAAGAAGCACCAGTTTATTGGTTGCGTCAAACAGGACGGCCTCGCATTTGTCAAGGTCCTGTTTGCGCCCTGCCTTCTCATCTTCAAGTTGCTTCTTGAGCGCCTCCTGCGCCTCCAGTTGTTTCTTTAGGGCCTCCTGTGCCGCCTGCTCCTCCTCCAGCTTTTTCTTCAAGCAGTTGGCTTCCTGGCCTTGGGACCAGGACTTGCTCTTTTCCGCGTCCAAGGCCGCCTGAACCTCCTTCAGCCTTTTCTCCAGCTAACTTGCCTTGGACATTCGGGCAGCCAAATCCACTGCCCTGGAAATCCCCTGCAGAATGACAAATTGAATAAGTAAAAGAAGAAGGGAGAAGATACTTAGAAAATCCACCAAAGTACTTACGGAAGACAGGTCCAGCAAACATAAAGAGACTGCCGTCTGGTCGCCTATCTTGGCGTACTCCTCCTGATCACCAGACAACACGAAGCCGGCTCTGAACTCATCCTGGGCGGAGGTATCTATTATCCTGGCAGTCTGAATGCCTCTCCTCCGCATCCAAGGCAAAAAAGGAGAAGACGGTCCGGAGGAAGCGGTGGTAGCTTCAGGACACTGACCAGACAAACACGACGATCAAAAAAAAAAAAAAAAAGAAGAAAGTAGAAAAACTCAGAGCCAGAAACTTACAGGACGAGGAGACGGTTCAGGACCGGCTGCAGTAGCCCTCTTCCTTTTCGCTGCCTTGGGAGCGCTGGGCCCCTTAGCCTCCCCTCCAGCTTCAGGCGGAATCTCGGTGGGGTCAGAACGCGGCTCCTTCAGCACATTCTTCTTTTTAGCCGCTACAATACGGTCAAGGACATCAGCTGCATTCATGCCTGAAAACACGAATAAGGTAGCTAAGCCAAAGATAAAAAGGTACCTTTCCTTACAGTCATAGGACCCGGATAATATGTAAAGCCGAATCCCTCGCGCTCTACAAGCCTAATCTTCTCCAGATAGGCATCCACCGCGACCTGCTAAGTCCATTTGCTAGGAACCAGAGTCCTAAACTCCTCTAGAAATGTCTTCTTACCCAGTGTTAGGCGCTGCCGGGCTTTTCCTGCCCCATCAAAAGACCACTTCACAGGGAACGAATCATGGCCCTTTTTCATCTTGATAAAAAAGAAAAAATGTTTGAAGCTCTTCAAGGAAGATATCCGCTTCTGGAAAATGTAGAAATCCGCCTTCTTGGATAGCTGGTAGTGGTCTTCCCCAAAATTCAGCTTAGGAGTGGCCAACTTACGAAAGAAGGCGGCAGTCAGTTCAAATCCTAGATTTTCGCACAACCAGAAGGTAGCGCAGATATCCCCCCAAGCGTTAGGATGGATTTGGGCAGGACAGAAACCCCAGACTTGCAGGATGTCACTAATTCCGGGTGGAAGGGGATAGGAGAAGCCGGAGCTGATCTGATCCATGTAGATAGAGAAATAGCCTGGTGGAGGCTTATGGACCGGCTGGTTTAAAGATGGAAGCATAACCTCGCACTTGCGCAACCAGGGGTAAAACTGCTTACATAGCCGGATGTGCTCCTCGTGGGTCTCAGCGACCATGTCCTCAATGCGAGGAGTCATCCTCCTGGCTCCAGTTCTACTGGGACCGGGTAGAGGGACTTCAGCTGAAGAAGAATCCACCGGAATAGCTCCTTCAACAGGCGGTTCAGCAGGTATAGGAGGCTAAACAGATGTGCCCGCCTCCTCACCTAGGGTAGGGGGTGGTGAAGGAGGAGGAGAGCTGGAATCCGAGGAAGTAGTAAGACGATACTCATCCCCTGAAGAAGAGGGTGGACTAGGCAGATTGGGCGTACTAATTATTAGATAGTCAGCAGGGTCAGTGGGATCTAGGAGGCGGCAAACCGGCTTCGAACCGGCCGTTTTAAAGTTGAAACCCCGTTTACCCTTGTCTACCCTACTGGGGCGGTTCCTGGAATTCACCAGCTCCCCAGATCTATCACTAGCAGTCGATCCTAAATCACTAAGAGTCACGGACGAACTCATGGCAACAAAAGATAAACAGAAAAGATGAACAACCAAAAACACAACCCAGAAACCAATATACCCAGGAAAGCAAAACCTAACACTGAAATCAAGCAAAATCAGAACACAAACCAGCAAAGGAAAGAAGACTTACTGGAAACTAAGAGTGGAGAATTGGACGAAGGCTGCGGATACAAGAAAGAAATCCCAGAAATCGCGAGAATCCCAAAAGAAATTTGCAGAAGAAATTTCAAAATAGGAGAAAGGAGCGCCCCCAACCCCCTTTTAAGGAGGTTGGAAGAGAGCAGGTGAAAGGACGTCCCCTGACACCGTTTCAGTAGGGGGACACGTGTCATCCCAGCATAGGAGGAAGCAATCCCAAAAGTCTCCTCGAGCCTCGCAAAACCAACCGCCAGAAATCATAATGATAAACCCTTAAAAGGGGTTTCTTTCTCTCACCAGGGGGGGACTCCTGATAGCATGGAGCCCTAAAACTGACCGCGTGTACCACACGGCTTGTCACCGCGTCAACGCATCCGTCAATTTCCCATTAGTTCACTCGGTACTCGGTCGCCAAGATAAGACCGGTTCCTCAACAGATTGGATCCTAAGAAACACCGGATCAAACAACTTGTGCCCCGTTAAGCCTTCTATCCCAAGAGACAAGTGAGTTGATCCTAACTGTACACGTGTAAGGGCACGATGTTGTACCAGAAATATGTGCCGCGGGAACAAGAGCAGGGTGGATGCCACAGAGGTCAGATACAGTGTGAGTGCCATGGAGACAAGAGCAGGGTGAGTGCGCCGCGCAACTGTGCCAGAAGGGGGGACCACACCCAGCCAATGAGAATAGACCGTACATAACGGCCTGACAAAGTCACGCGGATCCACCCACGATAAAAAGGGAAGATAAGGGACTCCCCAGGTATCTTTTTCCCTCAACACACTTTCTTTATTCTTCTATCTCTCATTCTCCAGATTTTCAGACTTAGGCATCGGAGTGGACCCAGAGGTCACTCAGTCCTCAATCTTTCTGTTTTCCAGGTATCCGGCCTTCAGGCAAGACCAGGCGGCTTTACACCCCGCGAAGACCGCGTGGAGTTCAATTTCCTTCTAGAGCTACCACATAAATATATCTATTTAAAGTTCTTAGACTTAGTTAAGTAACATTTGAAGGAGTAAGGGTTTAAGTAGGATAAATTAGGGGTGAGCAAAACCAAGCAAAGTCAAAAAATCAAAAATCCAAACTGATCCATTCTGTAGTTTGCTTTGTCTCACTTTCAATTTTTAAGAAAGTTTGGATTTCAGTCCGGATCAGTTAAAACCTGAAAACGAAATAAAATAATAAAAATTTAAAAATCTCCAAAATCCTTTACCCTCATTCTATCTTCTCAACAAACAAACTAAACCTTAGATTATTAACTGATTCTTCTTTCTTTTCTTTTCATAAAAATGTCAAGGGTTTAGTTTAGTTGTAGGAAATGAGGAGTGTTTTCCAGAAAATGTTTCAAAAAAATAAAAACCTGGAGTTTGGTGTTTGGTAAATAAAATTTCCCAAATTGAGAAACGGAAACTAGACGTTCTCGATTTTCTTTCGTGTTTTTTACGTTAACAACATTTCTTTTTGTTTTTATTATATACTCCATCCGTTTTTTATTATATGATGTTTTAAGTTTTTAACTTTGTGCTTTTTTATTTGATATTTTAAATTATGAATGCATTTTTTACATGTTTTCTCATATTTATTTTTATTTAAAGTATGAGAGAAGTTCATTATTCGATGCAAAAAATATTATATTAAGCTTTGATAATTAAGAAGAAAGAAAATTTTTGTATGAAAAATAGAGTTTTAGGAGAGAAGTATTAAAGGTAAACTAGTAACCTAATTAATACTTCATTGATTTTAGTGGACAATCTTAAATATCATATAATAAAAAACGGAAAGAATATTAAAATGATCAAAGTAAAAACTTAGAATATCAATTCACTTCATATAAAAGCTTTGAGTTTTTTTTATTATTATACTCATAGATAATTAAACATATTTCGTTAATTAATGGTATATTTTTTTATTATACCATAACTATGTTATGATTTTATTATTTTATCCTATCATGATTTTATTTATTTATTTATTTTTTGGCTAAATGTTATTAGAATAAAAATATGGTAGAGAAAAAGTAAAAGATAAGAAGATAAGGAGTATTTACTCCTTTTATTTTATACCATAGAGAAAGGTAAGAATTTTATGAAAGAGAATAATCAAATTATGATACTGAAACGCATCCATATTATGTCCCGATAAAAGTAGATGAATATAATTAGAGAATTTATTGTATATCAATTGTGAAATTATTATACGTCGTGGATAGTAAAATATGAGTAATTTTACTTTTTAACTAGTGATATTTGATGTTCTTGTTGTTTTTAAATATTTTGAATTAAAATGAAAATTGATTTAAACGATTTGCTAATTTTAAAATTATTGATAATAAAATTATATTTGCATTGTTGCTTTAATATATATTTATCTCATCATCTCTCTATTTGGGCTCTTTTCACGGCTAATTCAAATGGATTTCTGCCAACGATTTTTAGCTCATTTTTAAGCGTGTTTGCTCTGATTTTTGAACTGCAACCTTTAGCAGCTATCCAGCAACCTGAAAACAAATTTTTTAGTCATTTCTCATTTATTTTAACTCCAAATTAAGTCAAATTAATTCGATTATGTTCTAAAATAATTGGTATGCTTACCCCTAAGATAAATCACTTGGTTGACATTAAAAAAATGAACATTATTTTAAACACAAATCCTCATTGTAATAAAGTAATTTAATAAATGAAATATTAATTATTCCAATTTTCACACCTTGAATCATTATACATAAATACATATTGAAATGTAACTTAATTTTGAATTTTTAATTTCTCAAAATTGTTAAACTGTGACTTGAAATGTTTTGTACAATTTTTCTAGAGTTTCGATTTTTTTAATTGTAAACACACTTTAAATTTTAAAATTTCTACTTGGTTATTATCTGTTATAGCTTAAACTTTTGTATTTAAAAAACTTACAAATGAATTAAGAAAAGAATTAATTAAAAGATAAAATATATTGTATGTATATGACATGTGAAAACGTCAGGGTGTGTTTGTTTGAAGGTATTAAGAGGGAAAGGAGTGGATGATATATATTCCAATAAATGAATATCGATAAAATATTGAACAAACACACTTTTGGTGTTCAGTTGGTAATCACAAGAAGAAACATTGCCACTGACAAATCCTTTTTTGTCATTGGAAGTTCTCCAATTTCTTTCTCCACTGCAAGCATCCTTTTTGAGAGAAATTATAGAATAAACCCGACAAACAACATCGTCCTTGCTACATAATATATTTTAGGATCTAGAGTTGATAAATTAGTATATATGGTTTTTATTTTAGGGTCTATAATTTTATTTAAATAATCAACTTATATAAGTAATTAATTAATCACAACATGTAATTTTTTCGTTGGTTGGAATATGACTTATTATAATGCTATTAGCTCGACACACGAATAATATGGTGTGTCAAGTGTACTCTATAATTTCTTTTCCTAGAATCTCAATCAGTCTTTCCTATTTTCTTGATAATGTCTTTCAATACTTTTACTGCAATATAAAACACGTATCCTTTTTTTTTAGAAAGAAATGAAACACATATCCTTAATTAACTAATATAAGCACACATGCGTTATAACAAGTGATATATTATGTATTATCATTAACATTAACATTACATTACATTACCTTCTTCATGATGAAGTATAGTACAAAACTAATAAAGGAACAAATGATGAGTAGAAGAGCTAGCTTTGAAGTTGAAATTTTCATTTTTGATTCGGGAAAGTTATTGACATGTCACCTTAAAAGTATTTCCCAAACTATCATCTAAATTTTTTTATTACTTAATGTAAATGTAAATGATAGAAATAAAAAAGAAGAAATCCTTCACAACAAACAAAAAAGAGGGGAGAAATATTTGCCTTCATGCACACAGCTCCTCTAGTCGTCTGCGGTTTTCGAACCGGAAGCAAGTTCGATTCTAGTTGAAAAGCAAACTGTTAGATCATACATAAGTAGAGGGGCTTGAGAGTGCGCGCGCGCATGTATGTATATGCCGGAATAGAAATGAAAATCAGTTACGTGCGCATGTCTGTATATGCCGGAATAGAAATGAAAATCAATTACAAGTCAGAGCTGAAAAAAAG
This sequence comes from Euphorbia tirucalli, assembly GCA_039660915.1. Lineage (NCBI taxonomy): Eukaryota > Viridiplantae > Streptophyta > Magnoliopsida > Malpighiales > Euphorbiaceae > Euphorbia > Euphorbia tirucalli. The sequence continues at coordinate 17,819,028 of CM077634.1, read as the reverse complement.
AAGCGCATAAGCTCAAATTATAATCTTCACATACCCATAGAGGAATATGTTTAAAATTGTATATTAGATAGCGATAAAATTGAAACATTACATAAAGGGAGATGAGGACTTGCCAGTGCTTGAATACATGTGCAATAATAAACACTATCACAGATAATCAACAATCTGCTTCCCCAAGGAAACATTTGAATCTACCCCATCCTCATCGTCTTGATGTTCTGCAATTTTTCTTTTTTCTCTTTCTTTCTTTTTTGTTGTTCTCAAATACGGGATGAACACCATAGCCAATTATCATGCTGTGGGTTGAATAATGGTATGGGACCTCTTTTATATACCTGTTGTCTATGTTCTGATTCCAAAGAAGCACATGAGGGGCTTCTTCCATTCAGACCACTTCATATGAATAACTGCAACTAAAATAATAAGGTGATTGTTCCCCTTTCATGTGTTAAAATGGGAGTAGGATATATGCATTTAGTGAAAGAAGCATTTGATGGCATGACAGCACAAAAAAAGAAATTGATGGAATGGTCAGCTGTGTCGAGTTCTAAGGACAAAGAAGATCCACTATTATTATGATACTCCAATCCAGTACTTGGCTTCCTGCGATACAGAAATTTGGCATCTGTAAAATAACGTGCAAATAAGTAGAGGACTATGTGCCTTCCAGTTCTAAATTGTCAAGCCAGAGGAAAGAGATACCTTATTAGGGCAATTCTTTGCTTCCCATAGATATTGCTCCATAATTGATGATGCCGCCTCCTTCAGTTTGGGACAAGAGTCCAAGTCAAAGAATGTTTTGGAAATATGAATCTGGTTGGCATTTTTTTTCAGAGATGTGCAATTTTGTGCTGTAATACTTCGAGTTTCGATGGAAAATCTGGTAAAGATTCAAAGTTCTCACAGTATACTAAATTAAGCACGACCAATTTCTTCAAATTTTGAATGGACAATGGCAATTTTCTTATACCACTAGAAGATGCATCAAGCACCTCAAGAGATGCTAACTTCCCGGAACTCTCTGGCAGTTTGTTGAGATTTCTACATTTTGACAAATTAAGTCTCTCAAGAGACTCTCTGGCAGCACTAAACTTTTTCAATGCTTCTTTCCAATATCTAGTTGATTTGCCTCTAAGTTCAGAGCCTAAAACGACAAGGGCTATTGGAGCACCATGTGTATATCGTATTAACTTTTCTGATAACTTTTCATACCCCTTTTTGGGATTATTTTGGCCAAAAGCATGCCAACTAAAGAGTTGGAGAGCTTCTTTATGTTCTAATTGATTAGCTTCATATATACCACTCTTTATTTTCATACCTTTTAGCACTTGTAAATCTCTACTTATTACTATGATTCCACTACCTGGACAAAATGAATCTGGAGAATATAATCCACTAGTTTCCGAAAAAGATTTTAATTGCATGCAAGTATGCACATCATCTAAAACAATAAGGACTCTTATAAGTTTGAGTGAAAAGGTAAATTGTATCTTAATAGCTCAAGCATGATCTTTTGTATTAACTTTTCTTTTCCATTCTTGCTTAATGTCTCCCTCACATTTGACACAAAGCAGTGACTATGAAAATTCTTTTTAATTCTGTCAAATACTTTGCAAGCATGGTTGTTTTGCCAATGCCTCCTACTCCCCGAATTCCAACCATTCTCACATCATTTATTGAATCAATACATAATAACGACTCAACATCCTTTTTACTTAAACCATCATCATGTAAAATACTTGGACAAATCTCACTTAATTTCGTAGAGACATCGACCACGATAATTTGTCATCATTTCTGATCACAAATAAAAATAAATAAATGACAATTTACAATAAAACACAAACTTTTAACTAAATATGCAAGTACACTATGACTAATTTTCAAAATGCAATAATCAATATGGATGCAGTTATGAAAATCAGAAAAACAAGATAAAGAAACTTTTACCTATTTTATCTAACAAGAATCAGTTGTTGGTTGCAATTAATATTAAGTTGCATGAGACAAATATATCGTAAACATTATATTATATTTAAAAAGAAAAAAAAAAAGCATGGTTTCAAGCATTTGTAAATAAAGAAATGTGATATTTAAAAAAAAAATCTAGTTTATACCGTTAGAACAAAAAAGGAATTTGATTACATTATTTGCTACATCATTAAGTCAATATGTCACGTCTCAAATAGAATGTCACATCAACAACTGCATCAATTTACTATGTAAGGTAAGCAAAGTCAATAAGCTATAAACATGTCACACTAATGAAGTCAATATGTTACATAAGTGAAGTTGCCCAGCTAGCTAAGTCAATGTGTTATATCATCAAACCTGCTAACACCATTGGTTGAATTCCTTAATAATGTAAATCACGTGGGTTTTTCTTTTTCGGACATGTAATAGGTAACATGAATGTGAAAATGTCTAGTTAGTATTGCGTATACAAAAGGGGGTTTGAAGACTAACTTTTTGTATCAGCTAATTGAAGTAAATACTCTTCTTTATACAGTTGGAGGAGCTGCAGGATTTTGTAATCGGAAATTCCTATGTATCCCTTTGAATTCATCATTGAACTAAATGTCACAAAACATAATTCTTGAATTGATTAGTTCAGAAAATAATTTAAATATGAATTGAACATAAACTCTTATCGTCCTTTAGTTGATTGATCATAAGTTTTCGATGTAATTATTTTAAATTAAATCTGGATAAAATTAAGAACGAGAACCAGAAGCCGTTGACTGATACCCACAAACTGAAATAAGCACAAAGATTACGAAAGAAAGAAGCAAGATAGATTTTTTTTCGAAATTTCCCCTGAAATTTCTTGGGACGAAGTGGGAAATTTAAGAGTTCGGGATGGAGAGTTAAAAGTGGGAAACTGATCGAGGAAAGATTAACAGACAAGTACTCAGCAAAAAGCGGCCAAATGTGAAAGAAATAAAAGAGGGAAGAGGGAGGCAGAAATATCCATGAAATGGCAAAGCAAACAAAGTATTTTGAGATAAAGTGAGGAAGGAAACAAGTACAGTGTCAGTGTGGATGTTGACGACTCGAAAGAAGATAAAGCTTCAGAGATTAACAACGAAAAGACGAGGCAAAACTCATACTCACCACCACTTGCTGTTTTGCAGAATTTACAATTCACTCCCTAACCAATTATTTTAACATATTGAATACCCCAAACTTAACTTTTATTATGCATGTGTACAACATGCACGGTTAAGTGGTTGACCAATAATATATTAACTTAAGACATAGTACAATTTTAGAAAATTACATGAGTACGATTTTAGAAAATTGCATGAATAAAAAAACGGATTAACTAGAAGTATATATTTCATAGTTTTAAACTATAAACTTATATAATTTTTAAATTATTTTGAAATATTTATCTTACAGTTATTAAACGAAATGAGTTACACAATGAAATTCTATTTAGAGGGAGTAATATCAAAATGATGAGTTTTGTGTAAAAAAAAGAAAAAGACAAGAAAAAAAGAGAGATATAGGCCACTCTCCATATACTAAGACCATCTTTAACCCAATACTTTATATTCTCTACTTCAATCTCTATTTTTCGGTTCCTTTTCTTTATTTGTGCATTGGCTGCAGTAATTGCATTCCAACCTATTACTCAATTTCCTACTAAAAGAAAAGATTCCTTTCAAAAAACAATGTTTTTTTCTTATTACTGTAGATATCCGATTTTGTCCGGGTTAATTTTATTTTTATACGCGTAATTTATTAATTAACAATATATTTTATTTTTTTTGAAATTTTAAAAATTGAATTACTAATAAAATGCACACAAAAATTAAATGATTTTTTTTTATATATATAGTTTTTTTTTAAGAGTAATGATAAAAAAATAATAATAATAACAGAATTTAGCAATAAAAATGATAATAATATTAAATAGTGTCCAATTTAGGCAGCAAAAGAAACAAGGTATGGCACAAAGTATGGCCAACCTAATAATAAAATCAGTCCCTAAAATTACACAATGAGCAAAACCCAAAATTGCTAAAATTACCTATTTAACCCTAAAAGCTCTCCAATTTTACTAGTTTGGGGACTGCCTCTCCTTTGCTTATAAAAGGGCAGTCCCACAAACACAGAAGAGGGACACGAAAAAGGCAGAAAATACAAAAACAAAACAACACATCAGAGAAAAAGTCACATTCTTCAACTCTAAAAAGAACCAGGTTCTTGTTCTTTCAGTCTAAACAAATAATCTTCAGCTTCTTCATCTCCTCTTGCTACCCCTATTCCTCTTTGAACTTCATCTATTGCAAAACACACACCAAATATCATCAGGTGAGCAGAAAACCAGAAGCAGAGCAGCACAAGAAAAGCAACAGCAGCTAAAACCAAACAAAACAACCAGAGCAAGCAGCAATACGTATACATCTCTTCTTTTTATCTTCAAATTAATATACTAAAAAAAAAACATCTCACATGTAATACATTAATATGGTTTTGCCATTATCGTGTAAAGACATGCTATGTCTATACTGAATACTTGGCCATTTATATATTTATTTATATATTTATTTTTTACAGTGTTCCTCTTTTCTGTGTTCTCTTTTATAGATTTACTTAAGAAAATCATTAATCATTAATTAATCTATGGTAATTATCCAGACCCATGTATGAAATAAGTCTTAAATCTATCATGATATAATCATCAAACTAAGAATTACAAAATTAGCAATATAAACTCAACAACACAGAAGATGCACAAAACAAAAATAGAGCACACAAACCAGAGAAACACCAAAATCAGTCCCAAACCATCACCAACAACCAGAAAATAGCCAAAAGACGCAAAAATACAAAATAAACAAAAAAAATCCAGCAAGTAAAAAATACACATCCCAAATCACTCAAAATACAGATTCAAAGAACCAAAACAAAAAAATAAAAACAGAAAAAATAAAATAGAAAACACAAAGTGAGAAACCGAGAAGAAGAAAAAGAGAATACCTGAGTTCGCCCTGAAGCCGCCTCGGTCGACGGACTCCGGCTACTCTACGATGGACGGATTCGTACATCCGTGGGTTTTTGCGTAAGAAATAAAAATGAAATCAGTAAAAAAAATAGTGAAAACCTAAGAAATAAAAACTGAAAAGGGAGAAGAAACTACCTTAGATCAGCGGTAGCCAAAGCGAGGCCGGAGAGAGCAGATCAGAAAGGAGAGCGGCCGGTGTGAGGCGAGCAGGAAATAGGACTGACCGCCGGTGAAGAGTCAAGCTCCGGCGAAAGAAAGAATGAGAGAAAGAACGAGAGAAACAGAAAGAACGAGAGAGAGAGAGAGAGAGGGCGAAGAGATCGGTCGGCGAAGGAGAGAAAGAGCGAGAAAGGCAGTGAGAACGCGAGAAAGAGAGAAAGAACAAGAAAGGCAGTGAGAAAGAGAGAAAGATCGAGAAAGACAGAAAGGTCGAGAGAGAAAGAGAGGACGAAGAGAGCGGCCGGCGAGATGGCCGGAGAAGATGGATGAGGCGGCTGAAGGTGTGAGTCTAGGGTTTGGGGTAGAGAGAAGAAGTTAATGGAGGCAGATGATGAAGAGAAGTTTAGGGTTGGAAGGACAAGAATTCGGTTTTTATACCATGGGTAATAACCCATGGTTAATGGGTCCGGGTTGGGTTCGGTTTAGGGCTTAGTTTATGGGTTTAAGGTATTTGTTTTAAGTGTTAAGGTCAGCCCAACTGGTTCTTTATTTTTTCTTTTCTTCAATTCCTAATTCTCATATGAACACATGTGCAGGTTTGTTAATTAAAAACTAGGGCAATAAAATTTAAAAATTTCTAAAGTAAAAAATATGACATAAAATGAATTTGTGTATGTATAATCTTGGAATTTTTATTTTTATAACTATGCTATAGTTATAAAAATAGAATTTAAGTTGATTTAGTTAATAAGGTTAACCTTATTTTATGATATAAAATAATTTGGGCTAATTTAATAATGGGCATTATAAAATCCAGGTTAATTTTAGCATTGATCACAGATATATGCCTTACGTGATTATATGGAGATATTTTACACTTTTATTGGATCTACGATATATACGTATTTTACGTCCATGTTATGGAAGTAAAAAGAAAATACAAAACTTATTTAAATACAAATATAGCATGTGTATAAATATTTAAATCCATGTTATGGGTTTAAATAAATACAATTTATTAGAATAAAATAACTTTATGAACATACATTTAATAATAGGAGGAAAGAAATACATCCCAATAGCATAATTTACGACTTTAGTACCAATTATGGGCGGGGTAGGGTGATTTTTTTTATCTTCCCTACACGTAATAAGCAAACGAACCCATATAAATCTCTGGCTACTTAAGGTGTCCAATCGGACCAAAACACTATTGGTGGCGACTCTCTAAAATTTTATTATCAACCAGACATCATAATAAATTATTACACGAATAATAATAAAAAAATTGAAATAAATAAAATTAAATTAAAACTAAGATTTTCCTCCCGTCGGTCCGGTTCCGACAATTACATTAACACTAATTCATTATATAATTACAAATACATATAAATAATTTATTAAAATAAAAGAAAAACAAAAAAAAAAGGAATAAAATAATATTTTCTAAAATTTGGAGTAGGACTTGGGATACTTAAAATTTGAAGTATCCCAAGTCCTACTTGGAGTAGGTTTGGATTCATAAATGGTAAAATTGTTACCTATGGAGTAACATTGGACTTGCCTAACAACGCGTATAGTTGAGTGATTTTTCACCAGAGTGATGATTAATTCCCATTTTTAGTGTTTGGTTGAACCAAAATAGATATAGGAAGAGAATCTCACTTCCAAAGATTTGAGGATCATAATTCTTACCTCTGCTCTCTTAATGAATATTGATTCCCCTTAATCCATTAACTGTTTATATTATCTTTTAATTTTTTTAATAATATTTATTTTATTATTTACTTAATTTTTTTTTTCAATGATGAGATGACCAGGACTTGAGAGGTGAAGATCGAAAGTAACTAGAGAATTGACCAAGAGAAATATTGTATTCTTCTGCATCCTTCATTTTAAATGAAGGTCTACTATTTGTTTAGTCTAGAAGTGATTCTTCTCGCATTTGTTCCTTGTCTCTTGCATTGCAAGTAGTGCAAAAAGTCTAGCTGCAACGGGTTTCACCCAGCTAAGTCGGGAATTCCTGTTTAATTTTTCCAGTAAGAATGAAGAAATTTTTTTTCCACAGACGAAAATGGGGACATCTCTCCCCATCCCTAGGGTTGGGTACAGTACGATTGAATTCATAAATTTAGAAAATATCTAGAATTATAACTGGGTTGGAATACAGAAATTTGCAAAATTAGTTTTCCATAATTGAATAAGAAATAATCTTCAAAATTGGAATGTTTCGAAAATTTGGATCCAGTCTAGTTCGGGTATTCGAAAATTCGATTCTATTCTTATTCGGTTCTGTAATTCGGAGATTTAGTCTGGTTCAATTAAAATACATAAAAATTATAAAAATTGAAAAACACGAATATTTTCTTATACAATTTTAATTAAAAAATACAAATTCAAATAATATATACCAAAATATTATAAATTAAGTTGGCTTAATAGTTAGAAATATTATAAATTATTTTATGTGCCAATAATTATTTTTTTTCATACATATCATAAAACTACTAAAATTAAATAATCTCTCTATATATGAAAAATAAGTTTAATACTAATAAATTCTCAGTTCTTTGAATTCATTCATCGGTCCATTCCAATTCAGTCCAGTCCTCTGACGGATTCTGGATAAATTTTGGTCCAATTCAATCCATTAAAAAAAAAAAATCAATGGTCCAATTAAATCCAATTCCTAAAAAAATAATCAACTATTTAGTCTAATTCTAAATTTTTTGCTCAGATATTCGATTTAGTCTGTTATATCCAATTTCCACGTCCAACCCTACCCACATTATGTGCATCCTCATTCCCATCCCTATCAAAGTTTTTTTTAATAATAATAATAAAAATTATATTTAACTAAAATATTCATATCCCAATAAAAACTTTAATAAAAATTAAAACATTATTGTATATCCTTCTCATTTTATAAACATTTATCTACTATTTTGTACCTTGTCGGCAGCCACTGCCATTGTTGCCTACAAAATGGACACTAGCAAGTGTACTAGGTCGTTTAGTAGTACGAGGCAAGACCAATTATCGTTTCCTCAAGGACCAAGGGTAAAAAACCTTAAATTTCTTAGCAAATGGGTAGATATGATTTCCTTTGATATTTTGATAAAAAAATTAACATAAAATCTACTGAAACTAATAAGTAATCCGACATTCAGAAGACAAGATTGCTTAAAAACAGGATAAGAAGATAACAGTGATAGAAATGCACAGGCTTGTCCAGTAGGGCTAAGCAGATTCAGTAGCTCTCTCTCCCCCCTATTATAAGCAAGTTAAAAACGTAGATCTAAGGTATCTTGCCTCTCAACTCACCAAGCTCAGATCTCTCCCTCACTTGGATTCTATGAAACTATTCCTACTTAGATCTCTCCCTCATAGGATTCATTTCAAGCATTAAAGTTTAGGTAAACATTTTATCAAATAAGATAAAATCCTTTAGAATGTGCCTAATCTCCTTTCGGTCTCATAGTGCACATGTGTTTAGTAATATGTCAGTGTTTATAAATCTCCTCTCGGTCTCATTGTAAATAGGGATGGCAATGGGGCGGGGATTACCCAAAAACCGTGGTGATCTGAACCGGCGGGTGCGGGGAATAACTGATATTATCCCCCACGGGGATGGGGGTGGAGGTTATTTTATCCCCCATTCTTAAATGGGCGTGGGGGCGGGTAGTACTATCCCCGCCCCGCTCCCATATAAATCCCCGTATGTATGTATATATATATACATACATGATTAAAGCCCATCTCTCTTTCTTTCTTTCTATTAAAGCCCAGCTTTCTAATGAATTTGTACATATTTTGTAATATTGGATATATTTTGTAATTTGAATATTTAATGTTAAACCACATTTGTGATGTGGTAGAATTTGTATTTTGGATATTGAATGTTAAAATAGTTATTACAATAACGAAATACTAATTTTTTTTATTTGTTGGATATGGGTGGGGATTCACCGATACCCGTAGACATCCGCACGGGGAAGGAATGGGGGTGAAAAAATCCCCGAAATATTAAATGGGGAATTCCCGAAACCACCCCCGCAATTGTTAGGGGCGGAGTGGGGAATGCACCCCCCGCACCCGCACCATTGCCACCCCTAATTGTAAAAAATAGGCATGAGGTGGCCAAACTCATGAGAAATTACAAAATGTCACTTAAGAATCATCATAGCATTTTACTTTTAAAAAGAAGAGAAAAAGACTGCTTACTCCCGCCAACCTAAGCTGGCTCAAGCTTACTTGGAGACTACTTACTCATAATATATGACAACGAGCAGTCTTTTTAAATAGAAATTGAAGGAACTAATACTAAAGATATTACTAAGAAAATAAAAATCACAAGAGTTTGTGGGAGAATTTACTCTTCTCTTCCTAAAACTATTAATTGCTACAAAACAAAATAAGAGCCAAAGTATTTATAGCCCTTGCAAAAGATCTAGAGAACAAAAAGTCAATAACTAAATAATAAAATATTTCAAAAACATAATATCCATAAATGATCTTTCAATATCAACCACATGTTAAAAAGGTAGGGTTAAAGTTGTAATTTGAAGCTTAGAAATATCTCATCTCTCTTTATCAAGCTCCTTGCACGGCCCATCCAAATGGTTCTTTGCTCAATGATCTTCAGCACTAAAACCAGCCTGTTTGCTCTGATTTTATCCAGTAGCTTTCATCAATTACTGACCAACCTGAAAACAAACTTTTCTAGCAATAATTCTTTCATTTTAATTCCAATTTAAGCCAAATTAATTCCATTATGCTCTAAAAGAATTGGTATATTTCTCACTTATTAGCCATGCAAGGTGGCCGAAAAATGAATTTTCACCTACGAAGAAACTAACTATACCATCATAATCTTTGCACTCATACTAGCTCAACTATACCTTTGTTTGATGTCGAAATGGTCGAAAATGCAATTAATCATGGAAAATTTTATTTTCTCCGATGAAGCTCCATTCACAGCAAAACACTGCCTTGTTTGCTTCCATTTTCAATTTATCCGACCCCTGAGTCCATTTCTAGTGTCATTTTTGTGAAAATATAATTATAAATATTATATTTGAATTTTTTTAAAATTTTTCTCTTGTCCTTACTTTCTCTTTCCTTTATCCTTTACTTTATCTCTCTATGTTATGCCTAGTTTTCTTCTCCCCTCTTTCATAACTAAAGATTATTTCTTCATTTATTTTATATTTCGTCTATTTTTTTTGTCATCCAACTTTAGAATTTTTTTTAATCAAAATGGGATCCATATATGTTATTTTATTGTTTTCTTCCTTTTTTTGCATTATTGTTGTGCAAATACTGCTTCTTTTACACATATATTATACTTATACCACACTTACACTTCGCAAATACTACTTCTCTTTATTCTTATGCATTACACAACAAAAATATCGTAGAAGTAGTACTTAAAAATTTACAGATAATGTCATCATAACATCGCCCTTTGCACTTTCAAGAGCATGTTTCAATATCTATAAAAAAAATGTCATATGTTGTAATCCATAGTTTTAAAAACTACTAACTTTATAATTTATTTTTTTTATGCTAATACTTATTTTTTTTTTTTTATTTATGTACAAAGCCAAAAGCAGAAAATACAATTAGAAGTATGAGTCTTAATGTATATTATTAAGTTTGAGATGGGTGAGCTATTCCATCTCCATCCCCATGTCCATGCTTGATGGAGATTCACCATTCCTGCCCATTAAGAAAAATGGGAAAACTTCTACGCTTATCACTGTCCCAATGGGAATGTGGGTTACCATGGAATCCCCCGACCCATCATACTTATATTTTTAAATATTTAATATATATAAATTCAATTTACCAAAATAAAATTTTAAAATAACTAAACTTGTATTCGAGTTCAAGTAAAATTTTTAAAATTTTAGATTAATATATAGAGTAACTTATATCTTTTGTTATGTCAATTAATTGATGGTATGAAAATATATTGATATTAAGTAACTAAAGGTGCACTACGTTGTCCATCTAGCTACATGCTGGTCCTAAGAACGTCTCTCCATAATTAGAATGTTTTGGGTTTGAATCTTATTGAAATTAAATACTATACTCCTAAAAAAATAACAAATGTAAAACGAAGAATGTGTAATATGTGAATTCAAAATTATATCATATGACAAAGAAAATCTATTATATATAAAGATATAATATAATACATAAAAGTTACATGTTATTAACATTATATAGTTATGAGTATGCACAACGATCACAGGTTGAGAATTCCCATGGAGTAGGCATATTGTCATTACCATCATCGCACCATATCTAGAAATGAGAATAATTTTTCTTCTTGTCCCGGCCCTAAAGAAATGGAGTTTGTGTATTTCCAAACACTAATTAAGTGTAGCTCAATATGGTTATCAACGGGAACGCGGGATCCGTCCGAATGGAGACGATGATTTTCCGTTTAAGATCCAAACGGGATAGGGATGAGGATAAATTTGTCTTCGAATGCTAAACAGGGATGGAAACGCAGTTCCCGTTTCCGTTTAGTCCCCACGGGGATCCTTGTTAAAATCTCATTTTAATTATTTATTTTATTATTTATATATATATATGTAAATAATTGAATTTTATAATAATAAAATAAAACTAAAACTATTTTTATTTAAGAATTGAGATGTGATAAATGTTTTGTTTAATGTATTTTTTTATATTATTTTTAAAATTGAATTTTAATTAATTTTTTTTAAAAAAATTGTTTTAATTAGATAGAAATTAAGATTGCTCCTATTTCCTAAACTGCAATGGAGATAAGAATCCCGACTAAACAAAAAACATGGATAAAATTGTGAATCCCGCCCGCTCTACCCCGTTTTGATCCCTGCAGCTCAATGAGTATCAGTAGTATTATAGATACCATTGACAACATTGTATCATTGACTTGGTGGGAGAATACAAATTGCGTGCAAATCCCATTAATCCACGTCATTGTGTCCTTATATTTTTGGCAAGATATTAAAAAGAAATAAAAAATCACATGCGTTTGAATAATTGACTTAAGAAATAGACAAAAACTAGAAAACGCAATCGATTCCTCTGAATCCACGTTCTCCGTTCTCATCTTGTATACTGAATATTACAACTAAGATTCAATCCAACTTCCATTTTCTTCCAAAACCCATCTCTCTTTCGTTCTCCGATTCTCAATTTCATCAACCTTTTTTCATCTCTATGGCTTCTCTCAATTTTACCCAACAGATCAAAACCAGGAACTCTACTGCTGATTTTGCTCCTCTCAGGACTCAGCGACTCAGGAGGCGAAATGGGTTTTTGAAGGTCGTGGCTAATTCTGAGGCTAAAGGAGAGCCCGATTTGAGTGTGAATGTTAATGGGTTGACTTTACCTAATCCTTTTGTTATCGGCTCTGGTCCACCGGGCACCAATTACACTGTCATGAAGCGTGCTTTTGACGAAGGCTGGGGTGCTGTTATCGCCAAAACGGTGCGTTTTGGCTTTCTTTCCTTGTTGTTATCTTTTTCACCGTCTCACAGTTTTGATCTTTATACGATTAGTTGCATTTTTTGTCGAATAATTCTTGAGAAAATTTTATATAACAAAAGATGAATATGGCCTTGGCTCGGATCAAATAAAATATTCAATTATATGCTAGTGACAATTCTGAACTAATTTGACAAAAAGGGATAAGTTCTTGAAGATCAATTTTTTTTGTGTCCAAAAAAATAGCTCAATGTTGCTCCCATGACATAAATTGTAGCTTAATATTACCCCTTTCAATGAATTTTGATCCGTATTTACTTAGAATTGAGCTAAAATCTCTATAATAGGAGTAAAATTGAACTATTATTTCTACCATGGGGCAACATTGGACCATTTTGTATAGTTTTGGTACCGTAAAGTAAAATTAATCTTAGGCAAATGCTGATCTGATCCCTACAAAAAACAAAGTCCTCATACGTCAAGGGTTCCTTGAACTTGTTCTTTTAGTCTCAATAGGTCCTCAACTTTTAGATAGGCTCAACAGATCTCACAACTTGTTTATTTTGTAATTAATTAGTCTTTGAATGCTACATGTCAACACCATGATCTCTACGCATCGTGAGGCAGGTGGATTGAATAAAATGTAATTTCATGATTCGGGGATTTATTGATTATAAGTAAGTTGAGGGATCAAATGAGACTAAATGGATAAGTTTAAGGACCTTATGAGTTATTCTAAAAATTTGGATACCTACTGAGACTAAATGGACAAGTTCAGGGGATCCCTTGATGTATTAAGCCAAAATAAACAAGTCGTGGACTTAGTTATAGATATAATGATTTGAGATAATTTGACCCTATAACTTGACATTTAGGTGCAAATTGACATGTGTCAGCATCATAAGTTAACACGTTAAATAACCACCAATGATATGCTGACATGTGTCATTTTTGGCATGATTTGAGCCTACATGTCAAGTTGAAGGGCCAAAGTTGAATTTAGATCAAATTGATTCTATAAGCCAAATTCTTGTGACAAATTGACCCTTTATACCCTTCATTATAGCCAATGTTCATATTGGACCAAATTGATCACGCCAGACAAGTCAAAGAACCAAATTGACCCTTTGGTTTGCATATGATGGGATTGAATTGCTATATTTCTTTATGTTCTTTTTATTGATTTGCAGAATTGGTTCTATGCAACTTATATCAACTCTGACTAATGTGAAATTTTGTCTATGACTTCAATTTTGTTAGGTGTCATTAGAGGCAGACAAAGTTGTAAATGTAACTCCTAGATATGCCCGGCTACGAGCCGGTATAAATGGTTCTGCCAAGGGGCAGATAATTGGATGGGAAAATATAGAATTGATTAGTGATAGGCCTCTGGAAACTATGCTAAAAGAGTTCAAGCAATTAAAAGAAGAATATCCAGAAAGGATTCTCATTGCTTCTATAATGGAAGAATACAACAAATCTGCCTGGGAAGAACTAATTGAGAGAGTAGAAGAAACTGGAATTGTAAGCTATATTCTTCACCTGGTTCTGTATATCTTATGACGTTCTTTTAAATCACTGGTTTTTCATAGCTTGCAATATTTGAAATTGTTTCTTAGGATGCAATTGAAGTCAATTTCTCATGTCCGCATGGTATGCCGGAACGGAAAATGGGCGCTGCAGTTGGACAGGATTGTGAACTTTTAGGAGAGATATGTGGATGGGTTAATGCGAAAGCTACTGTCCCAGTTTGGGCTAAAATGACCCCAAACATTACAGACATAACACAGGTCATTTTCAATTTATGATCTTTTTAATTATGAAATGCTTGTTATTCTTCATTCAAAATAGATAAAGAGACCGGAAAAGAACAGAATATACATATTCGTAAAGATTTGCCATTACATCTAATAAGCAATATACGAAGACTCTTCATGCCGTTGTGTAAAATGCAACTTTTTCACTGTGTTTAAAGTATTAGGAGGTATTAGAACCAGTTGGCAATGAGTAAATTCATCCACTGAAACTAACTACTAATGAATATTAATAAAAGGTTTTCTATGAAACGTATTATGAATATGCTTTCAACCATGTAACTTGTTTTTCTGATTATTAGGAGGAAAAAATATTTTATAAAATGAAGCAAATTGGTTATGGACAAGAATTTTGATGTGTTACTTTTTTTTGTAGTTTATTGGGGGATTCAGGTTGCAAAGAGAAAAGGGACAAATTGGGGTGATCCAGATGGGATAGTGTTTGCTACTGTATATAGGTTTGCTTACTTGGATTCAGAGAGGGGAGATAGGAGGAAGATATTTGTAAGATTCAAAGTTTAATGAATTTGAAGTTAAAATGTATATAGATGTATTTGACTTTTCAAAATAGTTTAGGTTTTGGTATCATTTTGCTAATACAACCTGCTTTCACTTTACTCTTAAGCAATTCGAGGTTCAGTGTAGTTAAAAAGTCTGTCACCCATTTGTCTTGAGTCATATACTATGTGCCAATAGAATCTTCCAGGATCACAAGTCATGCATGTTTACTGTAGATCACAATGCTGTTATGCTGATTGTTTAATTCTGTTTTTGAAATTCATGATTCTATTGGATCCAACTTGATCGTGTTTTAGAAATTCGTACACATCGCAAACTCATTTTGTTAGAACTTGGAGAAATGAGAATAGCATATCAAGTTCCTATTGCCTCCCGCTTGATTTGCTCAAGAGCACTTATAGAAAGATTGCATAACGCACCGTTGATATGCACAGCTTGTTACTTCCTTTGCCTTTTGCTTTGTCTGATTTAGTTTGGTGTGTATTAAAATATTCTCTTCTGAACTTGCAGAGTCAAAGTTTTTCACATAATTGATTTGTGTTTTCTATGTTTTGTAGCCAGCCAGGGTGGCACTAAGATCAGGATGTGAGGGCATAGCCGCCATTAATACCATAATGAGTGTAATGGGAATCAATCTTAAGACCTTGCGCCCAGAGCCTTGCGTTGAGGGGTTGGCAACTTTAGAATTATTACATTTCCAAGTTATCTTTTATTCTCTTGTGAAATGTATTAACTTTAATTTTGTTTGCAGATACTCAACACCGGGTGGTTATTCTTCTAAAGCAGTTCATCCCATTGCACTTGCAAAGGTTATGAGTATAGCGAAAATGATGAAGTCTGAATTTAACGATGATGCACTCTCACTTTCTGGTATTGGAGGTGTTGAAACAGGCAATGATGCTGCAGAGTTCATTCTTCTCGGAGCAAATACAGTTCAGGTACATAGCCGTGGAACTGTGGATGTGTTTTTTCTGCTTTGTTTTGTCATGACATTACTGTTGACTTCTTCTTTAATGCTTACATGATAAAGATCAATAAAACATAGGTCAAAGACTTACGATCTTGAAATTTCCCTCCCATAACCCCAAGCACAGTGTATTCCTTTTCTTTTTTTCCTGGTAAGCAGCCTGCAATTGAGGGATCTTAGTGTTGTAGGTATCATGTCTTTACGGATTATAATAATTCTCTAACTTGAGAAATGAACTCTTATTAAATCCCGACAACACTAAGTTAAAAATATGGATAAATAGATCAAATAGGCATTTTAGGAAAATTATCTAACACAGAGTACCCTCCCCAGACCCCGCGTATAGTCGGAGCCTTAGGCACTGTTTTTTCCCTTTTTAGCACAAATATTGAAACAGGATTGTGGGTTTGTTTTTGCCCATGTTGAAGTTTTGATAGATAGAAGTAGTCTTGGTAAATCAACTGAGTAGTTCTAGTAAATCAAATGGGGTTATCCTAAATTCTTTAAGGTAATTGAAGAAGAAGTAAAACGAAATTGGCTGTTTTCTTTTTTTGAAAAAGCAATATCAGTAATCAAGAAGCACAAATCTTGAATCAAAAGGAGAGGAACAAAACTCCAACTCCCTATGTTAGACTGTTTTAAATGTGTCTTGTTCGAATAATTGCTATTGGTTCTCCATCTTGGAGGAGCATATTTATCGAAAGGGATTCAGTTTATTATTTTGTGCTCTGAAACAGTATTTTTCATGATTTTCAAAGTTCTTTGCTCTTTTACTGCAGGTCTGTACTGGGGTAATGATGCACGGATATGGCCTTGTTAAGCAGCTTTGTGATGAGCTGAAGGATTTCATGAAAATGCACAACTTCACATCAATTGAAGACTTCAGAGGGTAATTCTACAAAACATCAGAAAGTTTGCAGTTCATTCGATCCTAAAACTTATTTATATTTCTTTCTGTTTCTCAGAGCGTCTCTCGACTATTTTACAACCCACATGGATTTAGTACGGCGGCAACGAGAAGCAATCGAACAGAGAAAAGCCATCAAGAAAGGTCTGCAATCTGATAAAGATTGGACCGGAGATGGTTTCGTGAAGGAGTCAGAGAGCATGGTTTCAAACTAAAGCGCCCAAGTACAGTAAGCATAATCTCTTGAAGGATCAAAATAAGCTGGATATTAATTAACTTCTGTTAATAGTTACCTTTGCTTTTCCTTGATTCGGAGAACATAGGAATGCACGTGTTTATTCTGTTACTATTGGCTCAAAATGTCTGTACACACGAAAATAAACTATGATGCAGTTTTGCTGCATTACACTAGAACCTCACATATGTATTTGTTCAAATTACTGATCCTATGTACATTTCTATCCATGCTTTCTAAATCTTTCTTGTCCCTAGAATTCATTTCAAATTGAATGAATTTGGCTATATATATGCATCCAAATTTTAAGAACCATAAAAGTTTATTACTTGTTAACTGGCAACAATAAACTGTTATTACTCTTGAGAGTTTTGACTATTAATGGTACTAGAATTTCCTTCTGCCTTGTGTTTAATTTTAATTTGTTGTACCAATTGAACTCTTCTCCTCCCGTTTGGAATACGGGTACCCTGCCCGTATCAAATGACACAATGTTGTTGCATTGTTCGTATCGTAGAAATATCAATTTAATTTTACTATTTTCTAAGTAAATCCCGATGAGAATTACTGATGGAATTGCTTGGAAACAAGGGTAAAATTGAGCTAGAGTTTCGATTTTTAGGGCAATATTGAACCATTTCATATTATAAGGATACAATTGATCTTTCCCAATAACCTTGGAGCGAAACTGACCTTTATTCCCCTCCCTTTCCTTTACTATCTTGGGTTCCAGCTCATCACTATACTGGGCTGTTGCTATCCTAGTCACATTTCAATATATATATATATATATATATATATTGAAATATAATATTGGAATATGCTTACATTTTATTTTCCAAAATATAATTAGATCTTAATGTGTATAACAAGAAAAGGAATATATAGAGAGCTTAAGAACTTTAGAACTTGGCAGTTTGACAATCGAATAGGTACCTGATCGAAATCAAGAAACAAATGAAAAAATTGTACACTTCAATTAGTAATACAAGTAAACATCATAAGATATATAATATTTAAAGCTTGGCTAATTCAAGTAGTTCATCAAATGAGGTTCTATTGTTTTACCAATAAAAGCAAGGCATATCAGGAAAAACAAGACAAAAACCATTCATAAGTAAAGAGTAGTATGACTACTACACTTTAATTATACGATAACACAAGAATAATATGTTCTAAACATCCACTAATTAAATAGAAGCTAATTAGTTGCTTCAGAATGAAAACTCTGCGCTCTGACCATTCTGGTTATCATCACTTCCTTCTGCAGAACAATTTCCATATGATGCAGCAGTTAAATATCTTGGAAAATAAATAAATTATGAGAAGAAAAAAAGTAAATAAACAAAAAATATTGTAGGCATATATGCACCTGAAGAAGAGGTAGAAGGGTGCGTAGATTGGGAAAAAGGAGTGATAAGATCTCTCAGCTGTAAATGCATACTATTAATGAATTCTACTGTTTGATGTTGTGGTTCTTCCATTGCTTCTTTCAACTTGCTTAGTGCTAAACAGTATGCCTCCTGTCCATTTTTCACTTTCATTTATGTCAGTATTTATATATATGTGACAACTCTCTTTTAACATGGCAAAATGCATTTTGAACCCCTTGAATTTTTATAAATTTCGCCATTGGCTCTCTGATCAATTCTTTCAACACATTATATACATGATTTTTCTACCGTAATAGTATTCGCTTCAAACTTGACACATCTACCCCATGTGTACTCTAGTATTTGTTTACTAGCATGTAACATAGTTTTTTGTGAAAAGTAGAAACTTAAGAGTTTATTGGAGAGATATGAATCATATTTACAATGCAGTTGTACAATAAGTATAAATGTAAAACATATAATTTAGTTTCACTTGTTCCCAAAAATTCTGTTATGTGCCAGTTAACTGATACTTACAATCTACGTGAGACAAATATGTCAAGTTTGAGATTCATACTATCAAATAGAAAGATTATATACTCAATATTGATTAAAGAGCCAATTATGAAATCAATGAAAGTTAAGGGAGCTGGTTTTGCCTTTAAAAATTGAAATCCAGACAAGTTAATAATGAAGTGTAAAGGATGTCATATTCATATAAATTTACATGTAATAAAACCTTTATTTCTTATTGCGAAAATGAATAGATGAAATGAAACTATGTAGATATGCATGTGTTGTCATTTTCAAACAAATAAGTTATTCTCCAATAGAGAGACATATGATTACAGTAATTGGTCTTATCATATTCCATGTTTGGTTCTGTTTGACTAGACTAGATTCTTTTTTTTCTCTAACAAAAGTGAGAGATGTTGTTTGTTTGTTTCTTAATTATTAGAAGAACATCACTAACATCAAGGATTTTCTAAAATTTCCATCTCTACAAGGATTCCTCAAACTTGAAATTAACCCAAACACCCATCCACCCACATCCAGAGGTAGCCAAATTGAACCTGAACCGGTTGAACCAGACCAAGTCAAAACCGGTCAAATCCTAAACCAAACCGGACTGGTAGTTTAGAAGGAAAGAAGGTTAAGGTGAAATCAATTCCTGAACCTCTGAACCGGCAGTTAACCGGCGGTTTTAACTGACGGTTTGAAACGGTAGTTTGTCACATTTTTTTAACATGTTTAACTTCTTTCACTTAATTTTCTTTTTAAAGGTGTAAGAGAAATAAATGGTTTATTTGTACAGGTTATATTTTTGTAATAATTTTTATATTATGTAATTATTAATTATAAAATAAAAAATGTAAGTTGTTTTTCATATTTGAGAAATTATATTATTTTGTTACGTATATTAATAATTTATAAAGAAATGTCTACATCGAAACCACACGCAAATTGAATAATGTTTATTGAAAATGGTTGAATCTGAACCGGACTGAACATGAATCTGGTCAAACCTTGTTCAAACCCTGAACCTGAACCGGACTCGACCAAACCGGCGGTTCATCCCTTTTGAAAGTTAAGGTTCAGGTTCAAGGATTTCTTGAACCTGAACCGTGGCCACTTCTACCCACATTTACATAGTGAGAGTTTTAATTAGAGAGAGTCAGCATCTCTAACTTTCTAAATGGAGAAATTTTATAGTGGACTGGATCCATGTAGACCGATCAAATAAAAACCTGACACGTAAGCAACATGAGCATTAAGAAAATAAAAAAAAAACACTTATATGTCAGTTTTTCATTGGGAAGGTACACTTAAACCGGGTCTATTGTATAATTTCTCCTCTAAATAAGAGATTCAAAATCTAAGTCTGGTTTAAAATCATATACGAGTGCACACTTAAAAAGAATATGAAAAACGAGGGTTTTAATTACTTAACCATAAAATGATCTAACTCAGGCTGTCTTAGTGAACTTGAAGTGCCAATTTTATCGGGAAGCTTCTTGCGCTTTACGCTGTGGCTTTGGCCCTCATCATCACCAATACCACCTACCTGAAATAGTATATCATTTGTATCATCAAATACCATCATTATACATAATTTACTTTTCTGATATATTCCTTAATTTAATTAAGAAAATAATAATAACATTTATTATACATGTTTTTAGGAGGTGAATCTAGATGCATATAACAGAAAAAATGATTAAAACTGTAGCTGTACTTAATTTTCGTATTCATATACAACATCATTCGTTAAAAAATCAATTAATATCCATAAGGCAAAGACCTTCTTTACTTGATATAGTAATATGGTCAAAATGCATTTATAGACATGGCTGAACCTAAACAAACCTATGGAACAGAAACAAAAAGAAAACGACACTATAATAAATGTTAGATTTGGGTGCAAAAAAATTTATATCAAAATTTTGCCAAAATTGTAACTTTATAACAGTATACAACTATTTTATTGTTACTTAAAGTTATAGCAACAAGTTTTATACTTTTGAGAACAAAAATTTTTGTTGCTAAATCTCAAATTTCTACGAAAAAGTTTTACACATAATAAATAACCAGAGAGAGAACGAGAGAGACACCTTCAAACAGTCAATGTGAGCCTGAACCAAGAGACCGTACAAAGGATGGCTAGAGATTCTCTTCTTAAGAACTACTTCTTCATCATCATCTTCTTCTACTGCTTTCTCATTATTATTAATAGTATTATTGTCTTCCATAACGATAATATTCTTCAAACTAACAGAAACGTTAGAAGAAAGGAGAAAATAAAAAACCCAAAATTGGTGAAACAATTGAAGGGTTTGAAAGGAGTAAATTTTACCATATTTGCAGAGATATATGAAAGAGGACTATTTCTAGTAATTGAGGGATGGATAGAAAGAATGAATAACGTTAGTACAAAGTAAGTAATGTAATACTGTAGATTTGATTGACATTTGCATGCAGATATAATCATAAAACCACACTGATCATTGAAAGGGTTTTTGCCTTTATTGATTATATTAATTGCTTCATATCACTGTGTCTTTTTACCCTTATGAAAGTTACACTTCGTAAGGTTTTTCCTCGAATAATGGGTAGCTGGCTAGCTTTTGTAATTACGACATTTTTTCTCTATCTATTTGCAGACTGACGTACGTCTTAATTTGTTTCATCTTTTTATTTTTTGTTTACTGCTCATTCTCCTTATAAATTTCTTTTTTTCTACTAAATGATTCCAATTTCGTTACTGTTTTTCTGTTAAGATAATTTTTTTTTGCGAATTAGGGTTGAGGTTTGAGATTACGTAAGTTAGTGTTTTGATTTTATACATGTCACCAGAGCAAGTCAACACGACACGAATACGATACAATAACTTATTTTGACACTCCTAATATACATATACTATGCAATTCTGAATGCTGTTGTAGAAAAAAAATGCAAATATTGTCATTTTAACTTGATTATATGACATGTGGAATCATCAATGAAGGTTTATTTTGAGTGATTAAGTTAAGGTCCTTAAGTCGCTTAAATTAGAGAATCCTGAATTCTAATCCTAGTGGAAGCAACAACCTTGAAAGGAGTGTAAAATCAAGGTGTTGACATCAGATGTAAAATTGAAAGTTTTAGATTTCCTCTGTTTGGATAAAAAGGAAGGTAAAATAAAGTACAACAAATTGTTGTGTTCACAATGGAGGTGTTATGAAGGTTTTATATGATATTACTAAAATGTCATTTGCTTTATTTAAAAAAATTCCTAACATTAAGAAAAAAGTGCAGTTTTTTCTATAATTTACTAAATGGTTTAATAGAATGCCATTACACAAATAAATTATTCACTAGTGGAACTTGTTAAAACTAGAGAATTACAATGACTTCAAAGAGTGTATCAATACTACTTTTCTGAAGAAATTATTTGCCCTCTATACTGTACGAGTCAGCAAAATACCTTCAGAATACGATGAAGAACCTGCTTGCACTTACAGAAGTGAAAGCAGAGCACAAAGCTGTTATGGTGGTTTTCAATTTCGAATTGTTCTATTCTTATTTTTCTCTGTGTTGCTTTTTATCCTACAGAGATAAAATAGAGTAAGTGGTCAAAGTAGGTTAGTTACTGGAGAAAAATCCTGCACACTCCTGCACTTTCTCCTATTTAATAGGTCAACCTAGCACCACTCAAACATGCAGAAAATGGCAAAATAAAAATATCTGCGTTCATGACGTGGCATGTGTGCCACGTGTACATGCTAGTTGGCCACTGCCACTTGTCCAAGTGCCAAGTGTGCCTATAAAAGCGTCTAAAATGTGCCATATGCTCCTCGCACTCGCACGTGCGGTGCACTTGGGCATAGTTTTTCTAAGTTATTTTGACTTACTTAAAAGTCACATAGTATATAAGTACTATTTATTTAGCTCAACTAAGCAATGTGGGATAAGGTATTTATTTTAAAAATGTCCTATAATCCCCCGCCATTTTCAAAATGTTTAATACAAATCAACGATCCAAGAACAACTTAAACATTATATGCATAGATAATGGTATCTCGCGATTTGAACCACTAAATTGTGAAAAGTTCATTATATCATATCAGAAACACATTGTAGATAAACTTTGAACCAAAAAATTCAAATTGATATGTATTATGAACAGTTCACGCATATAACATGCACCAGCATCTGGCTTTACATATCTGACACATTCAACATAGGCCTTATGTCCCTTATCGTTCATGAATGTTTCTAGAACCAAGCCCTTTAGCTCCTTGAAGCGGCCGCACTTCACATTCACATAGGTGGTCTCCACTCTGGTGCCCCGTTAATTTCAGCACCTTTTGAAGATCATTAAGAGCTTAGCTCAACCTCCTTACTTGACACGCGCGTACCAAGCACTAGTACCATTGGGATGGCAATAGAATTTAGTGCTTACAATCACACTAATAATGTACTTTGACTGTGTTGAACGTAAGACTTAACGTAATGTTAAGCGTCGAGTCCGTTATTGGTAATTTTAATTCATGGGCTTGAGGCCCATCCCCCTTGATGTTCTATTCACCATGTCTCTTGACAACCCCTTTGTGAAAGGATTTGGCAAATTTTGACTAGATCGTACATAGTCAATTGTGATAGCTCCATTTGTTATTAATTCTCTAACACAACTATGTCTCAATCCAATGTGTCTGGATTGACCATTGTGCACTTGACTATAAGCCCGTGCCAATGTGGCCTCATTATCACAGTGGATAGAAATAGGAGCTACTGGTTTAGGCCATAATGGTATCTCGTGCAATAATTCACGTAGCCATTCAGCTTCTTTAGAGGCTGATGCTAATGCAATAAACTCTGATTCCATGGTAGAACCAGCTATTAAAGTTTGTTTCCTTGAAGCCCATGAGATTGCACCACCACCAAGTGTGAAAATCCACCCACTTGTAGATGCATAGTTTTGATCTTTCTCCTTCCAACTTGCATCTGAAAACCCTTCTAAAACTAAAGGATATCCACTATAGCAGAGGCCATAGTTGATCGTTTTCTTCAAACACTTTAAAACTCTTCGAATTGCAAATCAGTGTAACCACTTAGATTGCTCGTGAATCTGCTCAACTTGCCTATAGCCAAGGCAATGTCTGGCCTAGTGCATGTCATTGCATACATTAAACATCTAATTAATCTGGAATACTCCAGTTGTGAGAATGGATTGCTAATATTTTTCACTAGCTTCATACTTGGATCCAGTGGAGTAGATACAGGGGCACAATCAAAATGATTGAATCTCTTAAGTTCTTTCTCAATATAATGAGATTGAGTAAGAGTAATGCTCTCACCATCTCTTACAATTTGAATCCCGAGGATGACATAAGCTTGCCCCATATCTTTCATTTCAAATTTACTTGAAAGAAAACTTTTGGTCAATTGAACTTGTTCTAAGTCAGTTCCAAAGATTAGCATGTCATCCACGTAGAGACAGATAATGACACCATTTCCTTTTTCATCAAACTTGCTATACACACACTTGTTAGATTCATTTATCTTGAATCCATAAGCAAGTACAACCTGGTCAAATTTTTGGTGCCACTGTTTTGGTGCTTGCTTCAATCCATATAAGCATTTCCGAAGTCTACACACTTTATTTTCTTGACCAGCCACAACGAACCCTTCAGGTTGTTCTAGGTAAATCTCCTCATCCAATTCTCCATTTAGAAATGCAGTTTTAACATCCATCTGGTGGATGACCAGCTTGTGTATAGCTGCAATTGCTATAAGCAATCTTATTGTAGCAATTCTAACTACTAATAAGTAGGTATCAAAATAGTCTATTCCATGCTTTTGGGTAAAGCCCTTAGCAACCAACCTGACTTTGTGTTTTTCAACTGATCCATTAGGTCTTCCTTTCCTTCTAAAAAGGAATTTTCCTTTATTGGGTTTGCATCCAGGAGGTAGATCAACTAGCTCCTAAGTATTATTCCCCATTATTGAATCCATCTCATTATTCAATGTCTCTTTCCAGAAACCTGCATCTCAATCTTTCATCGCTTCCACAAGTGTTTGAGGATCAACTTCCGTATTAAAACAGTACGGAATTTGTCTAATCACTGCTTCTCTAGTTCCTTCAACTAAGAAGGTAAAGAAGTCAGAACCAAAGGACTTAAACTTCCAAGCTCTTTTGCTCCTTCAAAGTTCAGGAACTTCTACTATCTCTTGGTCATTTTCATTTTCCTTGACCTCCTTCCTCCCCCTTTTGGTTTTCTTCAGGGATATTTTTAGGTATAAATTTGAACCTATTCTCATAAAAAATTGCATCTCTTAATTCAATCACAGTCTTAACTGAAATTGAATCATTTGGCTCGATTACCATAAATCGATACGCCTTACTGTGTTGTGCATATCCAATAAATATAAACTCCACTCCCCTTTCACCTAATTTTCTCTTTTTAGGTTCAAATACTTTAACCACTACTCTATAGCCCCAAACTCTTAAATAATTAAGATTTTGTTTTTGCTTATTCCAAAGCTCATATGGATTGACCTTATTCCTTTTCTATGGAACACGGTTCAAAATGTGGCAAGCAGTCATCAATGCCTCACCCCAAAAACCACTACTCAAACCCGAGTTTGATAGCAGAGCATTAACCATTTCGGTTAAAACATGATTTTTCCTTTCTGCCACACCATTTTGTTGTGATGTATAGGGAGCTATAGTCTCATGGACTATACCGGTTGTCTCAAAGTACTTGGGGTCATAGTACTCTCCTCTCCTATCAGACCTTAAACATTTTATAAAGGTCTCACACTGCAACTCAGTTTCTGCCTTATAGGTCCGAAACTTTACTATTGCTTCATCTTTTGAATGCAATAAATATATTTAACAAAATTTGCTATAATCATTAAGAAATGTAACAAAATATTTCTTTCCTCCTATTGATGGTGTGCTATACATGTCACAAACATCAGAATGAATTAAATCAAGCAGTTTCGAATTTCTTTCAACTTTAGGAAATGGATTTCTTATTATTCTAGTTTTCATGCATGTGTTGCATTTTTCTTCACTTTTATCAAAATAAGGCAACAATTCCATATTAACCATATCATATAATTTTCTAAAATTAACATGACCTAATCTATGGTACCATAAAGAGGAAGAACACTCAACAATATAAGCAGAAACAACATTCTTATTAGAGATTGCAATTGCATTCAGCTTAAACATTCCCTTACCAGCATAACCCTTTCCCACAAACATACCACCCTTTTGACAGCACAAATTTGTCAGCCTCAAACACAATCCTAGAGCCAAAATTATTCATCAAACTACCCAACACAAGATTTTTCCTCACATCTGGTACATAAAAGACATTAGTCAAAGTTACAATTTTTCCAGAAGTGAACTTCGGTTTTACACTACTGACACCTTTGACAGGAACAGTAGCAGCATTTCCCATGTACAAGATAGTATTTTCATCTACTGCCTCCATTGTCTTGAAGAACCTCTTGTTCTTGCAAAAATATCGAGTAGCACCAGAATCAATCCACCAAGCCATGTCATCTTCCATCATGTTGATTTCAGAAATTATAACAATAAGATTGTAATCATCATTTCCTGCATTATAAATAGTATTGGACGAAGCAGCCTGCTTTCCTTTCTTTTTCTTCGAGAAATGACAATCTGACTTGAAGTGGCCATCTTTACCACAAAACCAACAATTGACTTTTTACTTCTTTTGATTCTGCTTTTGGTTCCTTGGCTTTCGAGAACCACTAGCCTTGTTGAAAGGCCTCTTGTGTGAGTGAATTTCCGACTATCCATCCTCCACCACATGCACCTTTGAAATTTCCTGAGCATTCTGCTCCCTTTCATTTTCCTGCATGCGACATTCCTCTTCTATACGAAGATGGTTAGCAAGTTCATCAATAGATATATCCTCTGTTTTATGCTTAGGAGTTCGTTTGAACTCTCTCCAGGAGGGTGGCAGTTTATTAATAATAGAAGACACAACAATTGTTTCATCCATGTTCAGATTATGTTGAGTGAAATGATTAAGGATTCTTTCCAGTTCACGAAATTGTTCCACTACAGGTAGAAAGTCTTACTTTCAAGAACAATGCAAGGAGCGGTCACAATAGAAACGTGCAAACTATCCTACGGACAAGCTACTCAACTCGATGTTAGGGCCTTAGCCTTGGGGACGTTGCTCTTCTTAGAAATAGAATTCCGTTCTACCATCAACCATTTTAAAGTTATTAAAGTTAGAGACAAGAAATTTCTTACTGGTAGCATCCTCCTTCATGTACCTTGCCTCTAATTTTTCCCACAACTCCTTAGCAGACTTCACGTTGTGGTAGAGATCAAATAAGGAGTCATTCATCACATTCAGAATATGCCCCCTTGCAAGTTAAGTCATCAGACTCCAATTTCTGTCTCTTCCTGATTTGATCCACAGTCTCGTTGTCAATCTCTTGTGGCTTTGGTGTGTTAAGAACATACACCGGTTGGAGTGAAGCCAGTAAGAACTGAACCCTTTTCTGCCACCTCAAAAAAGTTCCCCCATAAATCGATCCAACTTGATGATGTTCACAACCATGTCCTTGATTAAAGCCATTGCCACAAAATAATTCCTTTAGATTGTTAAAACCAGAGAATTACAATGATTTCAAAGCGTGTATCAATGCCGCTTTCCTAAAAGAATTATTTGCCCTCTGTACTGCACGAGTCAGCAAAATACCTTCAGGATACGATGAAGAACTTGCTTACACTTGCAGAAGTGAAAGCAAAGCACAAAGCTGTGGTTTTCAATTTCGAATTGTTCTATTCTTATTTGTCTCTCTCTGTTGCTTTTTATCTTGCAGAGATAAAGCAGAGTGAGTGGTCAAAGTGGGTTAGTGACTGGAGAAAAATCCTGCACACTCCTCCACTTTCTCCTGTTTAATAGGTTAACCTAGCACCACTCCAAACGTGCAAAAAATGGTAAAATAAAAATATCTGCGTTCATGACGTGGCATGTGTGCCATGTGTACATCCTAGTTGGCCACTGCCACGTGGCACGTGCCACATATCCAAGTGCCAAGTGCGCCTATAAAAACGTCTAAAATGCACCATATGCTCCTCGCACGTGCGTGTGCAGTGCACTTGGGCATAGCTTTTCTAAGCCATTTTGACTTACTAAAAAGTCACATAGTATATAAGTACTATTTATTTGGTTCAACTAAGCAACGTGGGATAAGGCATTTATTTTGAAAATATCCTATTCAATATTCTCGGTTATTTATGTAAACACTTATCTACATTATTGAGTTGTGATCATTAAACCAATTAAAGATTAACCATGCATTAGTTTGACTTATCTATTTTTTTTTTTAATTTTTCACTCTCATTACCTTTAAAATTGATTCTGTCACTAAAGCGTTGACCAATTTAGTAATCCGGTGTACTAGCTAATTTCCAAAATTCTTGTCACTAGAAACACAAATTTAACCAAAAAAAAAACAGTTGATTTAGTGATGAAAAGAGATTGATGTGAAGATAAATTGATTAATAAATGGAGAATTCCAGACTCGGGATTAGACTTCATCAGCATTTGTGTATATACTGCTTCATTCCCCCAATTTTGTCTATGAGAAAATTCCAAGTATATTACTGTTTTCTTTTTCTTTTTCGTACAATAATTTGTTCAGAGTTCACCGCTTGATGATGAGCAGATAAAATGAATTCCAATATTGTGACAGAAATTGACACTTCAATTTCTCCTATATGGATGACACGTACTAATAAATATAATTTAAGAAAACTCAGTATAAAATTCTCTTTTAGATAAATAGTTTGGATTTTTAAACACATTATGTAACTCTAACTTAATCTCTTTTCCATAATTTCATGGCATAAGGTATAAATGAAATTAAATATATATAAAAAAGCTATAAATGAAATTTTCCTTTAAAACTTTCTTAGCTTAGTATATATTCATCCTTATGATAATAATTCTTTTTTTTTTTTTTCAAGCAATTAAAATGCCGAGAAAAAAATTGCTATAAACCAAAATTTGTTGATATATAGTTGTGGACAGTTTTACAGAAAAAGAGTAAAATTGGGTTAGTTAATTGGAACTTTTATCAAATTTTCTATATATACGTTAGGTAATTTCCAACGTTATCATTGAAATTGCTTTTTTCTTAAAATCTTACAGCCAAAGTTAAACCTTAATTATCGTGGTTTTGGTTTTCTTTTATATACATAAGAACTTCCGAATGAGGAACTTTTACACATAAATGACAAATCACGTTTCTTGTTAAAAATTTTAATTTGGTCCCAATCCATTTGGTCTAGGACCATTAAAATTGCGACAAGTCAGTACCGTGACGTTGTATTACAATCGTAGTTGTCCTGAATTAATGTAAACCGGTACCATTGTGGAAGTTCTCATTCCTTGTATCAACGCAGCAAAGTTCAAAGATCAAAACCCTAGCATGAATAGGGAGAGTTTAAAGTAATATTTCCTGGGAAATATACAATTTACATTGCAGTGAATTATTAAATTTTTGATACCATGTAAAACATTGAATGTAGTTCTTTAGAAAAAAGTTATATATGTAGTGAATTTGGATCATACGATTGGAAGTAATTAAATTTCCGACCAATAATATCACACATGCACCTATTTATACTATTCTAAGACGGTTAAAAAATATCGTTAATTTAGTTTTTCTTTCCCCTAATTTGTTATTATCTCTTTTATATCTATCATACAATTCAAATTTTATAGCATAATCATGAACAATTTAATTAATCTGCAGAATTCTGTCCCATTTCTCATCGTTGTGTTGATTTCCATTTTGCTTTAATTTGTTCAGTGTCTTGTTTGTGCTCTGTATTTCTATATCATGAGTTGGATAATTGGGCCCGCAATGATGATGGAAGATCAGAAAATTCCAGATTGTGCGATAAGTAGAGACATGTTGACTTGTTGACCATAATCTTTTAGCTCAATATTTTTATGTACGAAGAAAAATTTATTGGATAAAAATCAGATGATGATAAATGAAGATAATACTATACTTCATTGGTATTATAAAATTTGTCTCAATCCATTCGATTGTGATTTGAGATTTTAGTGGGATACAAAAAGCCATCTAATTAGCTAAAAGTTTAAAATAATTCTAGAGTAAGATACTCCTTTAAAATACATTAGTAAAAAGAATTGATGTATGTTCCTTTAGATTATAATAAAAAACACGGACTCCATTTATAACTAAGGGAGTACGTCATCTTTGGGTATTGTAAAATCTTTCTCTAATTAGGGCTTGATTGATAGAAAAAAAGTTCCATAATCAATAACATTAGACTAGGTTGAACACATGTCAAGCACCTATAGGCTCAATTTTCTGATAAGACCTCCTAATCAGCACACATAATCGATCCAACGGAGTTATGTATTGAATCCCGTAAATAAGAGACAGTTTGGTGTTATTTTAAAGATTAGGGGCAATTTTCAAATCTTTTTCATACCTCGCAGCATTTTTGTACTCCCAAATGAATCATTAAATATCTTATAGTATGTGAACAAATAATAGAAATATAGAACTTGTTATGCTTTTCCCCATTCAAAAACTTGACCACGAGGATGTAGAACGAATTTTGGACGGAGAAACTAAAGAATTTAAAGAGACAGAACTTAGGACTACATAACAATTTCTGAAACTATAAGGAATGACGAGTGTAATACATAAAACTCGGAGATTGATAAACATTTTAACAAAAAGAATCACAATTTCATCAAGAATGACAAACCAGACAAGGATTCCTGATCATGAGCAGTTTGGTCGCCAAAAAGTAGCATGGAGTTGTGGGTTCAATTCTCACAGCAGTGCTTAAGCAACCACAAACCACTTCAAGGCTTTCCCATTACATTACGGAATGAGTGTGTGCGTCCATGTTTCCTCTTCGTCATCCCATCAGAAATACAAATAACACAATTTTGTATTATTCAGAAATACATAAAACACAATGTGTAGCATGAGCAAATGGAGCATCCCTATAGTTCTTTATCAAAAAAATTTGTTCATAAAATTCGTGCTCTCGCACAATGTCAAATCCGACTGCCCTAAGAAATATGCAGTATCCCTGGCATTAGTCAGTTCTAGCAGCTCCATCCTTGCAGAGTCCTGCATTTTAGGACTACTTTGCGGTAACATAAACCGAAGAAGCAACAACAGAAGAAGCTGCAACTGATAATAAAAAAAGAGCCATATGTCATTAAAATCCGTCATGCACAAACATTGTATGCACTGTAGTTGATTTACTTTCCAGTGCTGAATATATGTAATTGATTAAAGGATGAAACTATCAGGGATCTCAGAACAATGTAAATCCTTTTGGAGTTTCCTCTTCTTAATCTCGAAATCCAGATCGACAATTGACTCCTTGTCCTAATCCTCTAGAAGATTTCTGCCATTAATTCTAGGACGAACACCGCACTTAATGATCTCCCCCTCACTTGAAAATGAGCACACCCCTTCTATACCATCGCCGCAACTGCGAACATGGCCATTCCAAATAAAAACATTGACAGTTTCTTTCATAATTTGATCAGGCGGCGGCTGAAGGGAAGTAAATTCCCAACATGCTTCTCCAAAATCGTTTACTAAAGTAGCCACAGGAGGAGTAGCATTGGATGATATGACAACACAAAATATGAAGTTAATGGAATGTCCATGATTCATGCATAGAAAAGGGCAAGAAGATCTATTCTCATTGTGAAAAACAATCCACTCTGGCACTTGGCTTCCTTCAATACATAAATCTGGCATCTGTAGCAAAATAATTAAAACTACTAGGATTGAAATTAATTACGTTCTTCCTTCTCTGGAAAAATATCAAGCCAGATGAAAGAGATACCTTAATTGATCCATAATGTTCTTTCCATCACCGATTATCCATAATTGATCCTCGTACCTGCTCCAATTTGTGGCAGCTTAATAATGTCTCCACAGATGCGCAATTTTCTGCATCTAGTACTTCGAGGTTCCAAGGAAGAACTGGTAAAGATACAAGGTCCTTACAAACTGTTAAATTAAGCTTGAACAATTTCTTCAAATTTCAGATGGAAGGTGGCAATTCTCTTAGACTGCTGTAAGATGCATCCAACACCTGTAAAGATACTAGAATCCTGAAATTCTCAGGCAGTTCGTTGAGATCCTTACAAAATGGAAAATTAAGTCTCTAAAGAGATACCAAGTTGTAAATGCTACTTGGAAGGCTCTCCAGTTTCTCACATGATTCCAACAACAATTCTTTTAAACGAGTTAGACGTTCAATTTCTAGAAGATGGGAAAGATTTTCACACCCTCTTAGATCTAGTCGAGTAAAGACTGTTCAAATTTCGAATCGAAAATGGCAATTCTCTTAGACTAGTTTAGATGCATGAAGCTCTTGTAATGATTCTGACTTCCCAAAATTCTCTAGCAATTCGTTGAGATTCCTGCATTTTGACGAACCAAGCCCCTCAAGAAATATCATATTGCAAATGCTTGCAGACTTGCACAACATTTCAATGACAACTGTTTTAAATGAGTAAGGCACCCAATTGTTGATGGCAATTGCCCTAGTCCACTGCCTTCTAAATTCAAAATTTCAATAGCACATGGTAATTCTGAAAGATGAGAAAGACTGTGGCAGTAAATCAGATCTAAATGAGCAACTTGTTCAGATTTGGTAGAGAAGACTGGCAGTATATCAGATCTAATTGAGCAAGCTTGTTCAGATTGGGTAGAGACGTCCCAATTTCAACCAAAATATCACAAAAAATCAATTTTAAAACTTCAAGATTAGGAGCCATGGCCACATCTGAAATTCTGATTAGATTGTAACTGGAACTAATGCCAATGCATTTCAAATTTTTAAGCGGCTGCAATGAAAGTACAAACAAAATAATAATAAGAAAAACATACTTGGAAATCTATAAACCTTCAAAAGCTTTAAAATTCAAAAAGAATCATATAAAAAATATACCTTGTTCCAAATAACTTGTTCGAGTTGGGATTCATGCAAATAAAGTTCAACAAGCTTCTCTAAGTTATAATTGGACGGCAAATACTTCAATAATCATAATTGAGATACCTAATACTGTCAGGAAGAAACTCAAGCCCCTTTGAAAATTGTAATGGACATTTGATTTTGAGAAATCTGAGTTTGCACATTAGGATGAAGGCTTTAGAAATGATATCTATTATATCTTCCCTATGAACTTTCCACTCTTCAAAAGATTGTATTCTTGATATGGCTACCACAGTTTCAGTCCCCTAACAAACAGGAAAAAAGAACAAACTCTAGATATATAAAGTCAAACAATTATATTCAATATACTCTCGCTAAATGAAAACCGAAAATAGCATCTTACACTAATATTAGTCAATGCCTCTCTGAAGTCCTTGATAGTCCATATCCTGCTTTGTTGTGGTCGACTTTGTTTTTCCTCAATAACAATCCCTTGGCCCATTTGCTCAAGCAAGTCATGCATTCTAATTCTTTCTTCTTTTTCAGTTATAAGACATTTATTAATAAGGCGATTTATTCCAATTCTTGCATGAAATCCAAAATCTTCTAACACACTTTCCACATAAGATCTCTCATATCCCTTAAGAAGACATGCAATATCTAGAAAAATATTCTTCTCATCCCGATCAAGTCCATCAAAGCTTATTCTTAGAACCCTTTGAATTTCTAAATGACTAGTAGTATTGAATTTTCTCATTGCATCTTCCCAATGTCTTGTAGTTTTATGTCTAAGTTCAGAGCCTAAAACAACAAGAGCTAGTGGAACACCATGGTAGTATTTAACTACCTCTTTTGAGAACTTTTCATACTCCTGCAGAACTTCACTATCATTTAACTGCTTGGCTTCATATATCTCACTCTTTGTGTTCACATTGTCAGGCACTTGCCAATATCTACTTTTTACTATGATTCTACTCCCAGTACAAAATGATTCCACATATGAGCCACTATCTCCAAGTAAATATTTTAGTTGCATAAAAGTATGCACGTCACCCAAAACAATAAGGACCTTTGTACCTTTGAGTCTTCTTCGAATGGAATCATCAATTGAATGAGAAGAATCCATCTTTAGATTTTTGTTATTACAGAAAGATTGAGAGGAATTTCTGATACCTTGCATTGATGAATACCTAGGGGTATATATATAATATACAAGTTACAAGAATGGGAATAAATCCCTACATTTACTCCCCTAAATTTCTCTTACAGCTAACCTCTAATTACTCCTATAATTATGCTAATTACAGCTATACATTATGATTCTGTAACACTCCCTCTCAAGCTGGAGCATAGATATAAGTCATGACCAGCTTGGTACAAATGTAGTTGACCCGATATCCCAGTAAAGCTTTAGTAAATACATCTGCCAGGTGGCTCCCAGTTCTCACGTGTTGAGTTGAGATTGTACCATCCTCTAGTTTTTCTCAGGTAAAGGGACAATCAACTTCTATATGCTTGGTCCTTTCATGAAATATAGGATTGTTGGCAATGTAGATAACTGCTTCATTGTCATACCATAATGTCATTGGTTTTGTTTGAACAAACCCAATTTCCTCAAGTAAGTGACGTAGCCATACAAGCTCACATGTAGCCTATGCCATAGCCCTGTATTCATATTCAGCGCTTGAACAAGACACTAAAGTCTATTTCTTACTTTTCCAAGACACAACGTTACCGCCAACAAACACACAGTTTCCAGTTGTGGAACGTCTATCTGTAATATCACCTGCATAATCAACATCTATGAATGCTTCTACTGGATGATGACCATGGTTTTGATAAAAGATACCACGTCCAGGTGCTCCCTTCAGATATCTCAAAATATGAGTAACAGCGTCCCAATGTTAAGTTCTAGGGGATGACATGAATTGACTGACCATGCTTACTGGAAATGCGATGTCAGGACGAGTGATTGTAAGATAGTTCAATTTCCCAATAACCCTTCTATACTTTTCAGGATTTTTAAGTAAATCATCGTCTTCAGCTTTCAACTTCACATTTGGTATCATTGGTGCATCATAAGTCTTTGCTTCAATCAAACCAGCATCACTAAACAAATCAAGACAATATTTCCTTTGAGTGATGTCAGAGATAATTATAAAAGCTATGATTAGGCCTTACCTATCAGCTTAAGCTTTTAGGTCAATTGGTTCCATGACATGGTATCAGAGCCGCTTATATCTAGAGGTCGAGGGTTCGAATCCTGGTAGCTCCATTTGTGAATTAAAAATTCAACACATGGCAAGGTGGGCCTGTGT
The DNA here is from genome assembly GCA_039660915.1 of Euphorbia tirucalli. Classification (NCBI taxonomy): domain Eukaryota; kingdom Viridiplantae; phylum Streptophyta; class Magnoliopsida; order Malpighiales; family Euphorbiaceae; genus Euphorbia; species Euphorbia tirucalli. The sequence goes on along the minus strand of CM077634.1, from coordinate 17,783,737 downwards.
TGTACACGCTTCAAGCCCAGGGGGCATTCGTGTGCGGGGGAGTGTCAGAGATAATTATAAAAGCTATGATTGGGCCTTACCTATCAGCTTAAGCTTTTAGGTCAATTGGTTCCATGACAAGTGAGATAGACTCCCTTTCGGCTGTGGAGAACTCCAATTTCCAAAAAGTACTTCAATGGTCCTAGGTCTTTTGTTTGAAAACAAGTACCAAGAAAAGCTTTCAGCTTTGAAATTCCAGACTTATCACTTCCAGTAATCACTATATCATCCACATACACAACTAGCAAAATACATCCAGAGCTAGATGAAGTAAAAAACATGGAATGATCATATGCACTTCTTTGTAGGCCAAACTCAATCACAGCAGAAATGAATTTTCCAAACCATGCACGCAGAGATTGTTTCAAACCATACAAGAATTTTCTCAACTTGCACACCTTTCCTAACTCCCCCTAAGCAACAAACCCAGGTGGTTGCTCCATGTATACCTCTTCACATAAATCACTGTGTAAAAAGGCATTCTTAACATCAAGATAGTTTAAAACCGAACTGATGAACTAACGAACTGAAGATAATTTGGCAACCGAAGATAATGTTTCAGAGTAGTCTACCCCATAAGTTTGAGCATACCCCTTTGCAACTAAAAGAGCTTTCAGCCGTGCAATAGAACCATCCGGATTCATCTTTACCGTGAACACCCACTTGCACCCAATAGCTCGCTAACTCAAAGGTAGAGTCACTAGATGCCAAGTATGATTTTGTTCCAGTGCCCTTATTTCTTCTTTCATTGCCTTTTGCCAACCAGGATAAGCCAATTCTTTTGCCATGGACTTGGGAACAGTAACAAAATCTAAAGATGCTACAAAGGACTTGGAAGAGGGTATAGGCACTATAAGAGATGAAGGTAGAAACTGGGTAAGTGCATGTGCTTTTACCTTTGCGGATAGCAATTGGTTAGTCAATGCTCGGATCAGAGGCAGATACAGGGTCTGGAGACGAAGCAGCATGTGCAACATTAGTGTCTGAACCAAGTGGAGATGCCTCAATCGTATGCGGCACATGACGAGAGTAAACTTGACAGACAACAGGTCGAGGAGAGGATTCCACATGTGTAACAATAGGAACTGACAGTGTAATCAAGAAAGTCATTTTCAGAAGTACTAATGGAAGATACAGGAACTGACGCAATGAAACCGAAGAAAGGGTTGTTCTTAAAGAAGGTAACATCTGCAGACACCAAGAAATGACCTAAAGAAGGAGAGTAGCAATGACACCCTTTTTGTTGTTGAGGATATCCCAAAAAGACACATTTAAGAGATTTAGGGTTTAGTTTTGATCCCTAAGGTCGCATGTCTTGGACAAAACAAGTGCACCAAAATACCTGAGGAGGGACAGGAAACAACGCTTTTGAGGGAAAGAGAAGGGAATAAGGGATCTGTTTGTAATAACAGAAGAAGACATACGGTTTATAAGAAAGCAAGTAGTGGAAATAGCATCAACCCAAAAGGGTTTCGGAACCTGCATATGAAACATTAATGCACGAGCAACTTCGAGTACATGACGGTTCTTTCATTCAACTATAACATTTTGCTGAGGTGTAACAAAGCACGAAGTTTGATGAATGATGCCATGCTAGTAGAGATATGATGTGAATGTACTAGAGATGTATTCTTTCACTCCTTAGAATGCAAATAGACTGGCTAAATTGGGTTTTGATCTCAGCATGAAAAGCATAAAATATTGTAAACAATTATAAACGAGATTTCATAGGATAAAGTCAAGTTACTCGATAATAATCATCAACAAATGTCGCAAAATAACGGAAACCAGTTTTGGACAAAATAGGACAAGGACCCCATACATCACTGTGTACTGAATAAAAGGGAGACTCAACACATTTATTTATTCTAGGAGAGTAAGATACTCAATGGTGTTTAGCAAATTGACAGGCTTCACACTCTAAAGTAGACTCTTGTTTAAGACTAGGACACAATTGTTGTAAAACTCAAAGAGGAAGCTGACCAAACTGATAATGGAGTTGTAGAATGGTAGAGCTGGTGCATGTAATTGATCAAGACATTGGTTCAGAAGTTGACTCAAGCAACCTTTACCAATAACCCACTTCATCCCAAGATCCTAAAAAAGGCAATAAGTAGGATAGAAAATAACAAAGCAGTTAAGGCTTTTTGTAAGTTGGCTAACAGATAACAAGTTAAAAGGAAACTGTGACAAGCATAAAATAGAGGATAATGGTAATGTTTTTGAGGGGTATGCTATCCCATGCCCAATAACAGAAGCTGTAGATCCATTAGCTAAAGTAACACGAGGTAAATTAGCATAAGGCATAAAGGAAGAAAGAATACCTGAGTTGCCAGTCATATGATCAGTAGCACCCGAGTTAATATCCCAACTACGGGATGAGGTGGATAGATAGGCAACATGATTACCTGTATTAGCCAAGGCAGACACGGATGAAGATGGTTGCTCTAGGTTCGAAGCACTAGAAATTTGCTGCTGAGTACTAGTAAGGCAAGCATACTCATCAACCGAAATGGTGATGGAAGGTACAGAAGACTGAAAAGCTTCTCCTTGTGTAGTAACATTAGCAAATATCTTATGATTGTTCTGACCTGCGTATTTTGGTGGCTTACTGTAAGCGCCGGAATTTTCCTTTAAAAAAAAAAATACACGACTGTAGCATACAGTCATGCGACTTTGTTACAGTCGTGCAACTGTAATTAAAAAAATTACAGTCGTACGACTGTAATGTCAGAGCAGGTGCAGAAGCCCATACCTCTACAGCAGAAAAAAAGAGGAGAAATGGGGGAGCAATTAATGCTCTGCCCTTGGCAGCAAGGCAACCAGAATAAGAGGAGGAAGAGAAGAAAAGATTGGGACTTTTGGCTCTTGGCTTAAAATCAGAGAGAGAGAGTTTAGTGAGAGAATTAGAGAAAAATGGAAGAAAAAGAGAAAAACACCACAATTTCAATTTTCTTTTTCTCTTTTTTTTCTTTTCAATTCTTGAGCGTTTTGGATTAAAAATCTATTAGAAATCAATAGGTTAATAATCTGACCCTCCAAATTAAATCAATTTCGGACTAGAACTCTAAGAATCCTTGACATTGTGGAGATTTTGGACCCACCTTCTCAACTTCAACTCAATGGGGAAAAGAGCAATTTTAAGTGGATTGCTGCGTCGCCAGGGGTCATTCCTACGGTGTATTAGCGCCAGAGAGGTGAACACACTTCATTCCCTCTTTTTCTCATGCTTTTTGGGTGATTGGATGTGATTTGGTGCATTTTATTTCAATTTTTGCGTTTTCTATTTCTGGAAATCAAGAACAGTCATGCGACTGTTCTTGAGTTGTAGAACAGTCGAACGACTGTAAATACAGTCGTACGAGTGTTCTTAATTTCCCTCCACTTTTAAATTTTATTTTGAATAATTTCGACGAAATCCTGAAATTAGAGGATTTACAGTCGTACGACCGTAATTACAGTCGCACGACTGTAATGCTCGTCCAAGGTCAGAATTTCCAGAATAATCCCTAAAAAAATCCCTGAAAATTCAGAAAGTCATCAAAATGAATTTTGTTGTGTGCATTCACGACCCTAGATTTAATTTTCAGTATTATTGCATTTAGAACAATATAACGACGGAGACCCGATTCTCCTGAAAACTAACCCATCTCACATACTAAAATTAAATTAAACTGGAAAATAAATTGTTTTCAAAACGATGTTCTCACAAAACTAAAAATACAGGGACGTTTCAAAATATTTTCCAGGTCTATTCGGGCCGGCTAGCCGAGCCAACCCGCTTATCCCCCTAATTACATGTTCTCGAATTCTTAAAATCTCATTCTGTCTTACTTGAGTCCTATTTGTAGCATGCCATATATTGTGCTAACCCTCTGTTTTGCAGCTTTTTATTTTTATTTTTATTTTTGATGTATTTGATAGATTTATCCGTGTATCCTATGCGATTGTATTTTTTAGATAAATCGTGTATTTTAGGCGGTTGTAAAGTGAGGACGAGAGTTTTTTCTTTTTTTATTCAATTGGATTGTATAATCGGCCTCTATTATTTTTCTTGTGTATTTTGAATGTATGTTTTATTTTTCTGCAATTAATTTCCTGCATTTTGCTTTACCATCGGTTGATTAAAATAAACGAATTGGAGTTAGAATAAAGCGAATTAAATATGGTAATATAAATTGTAAAGTGAAAGCAAGCTAGAGGTTAAGTTATTTGCCCGAACCATAAACCTCTAGATTAGGTACAGCAGTCTATCCTCGGTAGGGAGCTGTACCGGAATTCCCGGATCAGCTGATCTGGGTGGCGACTCTATCACTGATCTCGGGATTTAAGTTTTAAGGTCTTTAAGTTAAAAACGGGAAAATGTTTTCTATAAAAGACTTTCCAAATTAAATCCACTATTTTCTAACTTAAAATAAATAGAACCCGGTTTCCAAAATCAAATCATCTTTCTCTTTTCCCCGGTCCGCCTCGCCCGCGTTCCTTTAAAAGTCATCCGCTCACACTTACCATGCAGTTTCCAATAATACCTCTTGATATGTCCCCCCTTCACCACAATGATGGCAGGTACGAGTAGTGCTTCCATTGTTATTTCCGCTTTTGTCACTCCAATTAGAACTGCTCACCAATGCCACCGTATCATTAGGCACTCCACCAGAAGTTGTGTCTTCATCCTTTGAAAAGTGAAGCAATCAAGCATATACTTTTGTAAGAGAAGGAAGTGTTGCACCACTAGTCAACAGCTGTGTGCGTGCCACATCATATGCAGGACCCAACCCTGCTAAGAAACATTGAACCTGGAAGCTCTTTTTGCTCTTGCATTTTCTTCACATCGACAACAATAGGAAATATAGATCGCTTTACTTCAACAATATTTTTGAAATTAGTGTAATACTGTTTAATAGAATGACCTTTTTGGTCTGGTCGATAAAGCTTGAACAGCAAATTATGAACATACAACATATCCTCTTTGTTAGCATACATAAATTCAAGATATTCCCATAACTCTCTAATAGATTCATGGTGAGTCACAACATCATCAACAACTAGGTCTAAGGTGTTTTGAATTTGATTGAACAGTTTATCATCCTCCTTTATCCCTTTTTTTTTCTAGTGTCAGGATTAGATGGTGGGTGACCAATTAAATGGTCTTCTAAATCAGCACTATTAACAAACTTACGAATAATTATCTTCCATTGACCATAGTTTTGACTCCCAATTAACTTTCTATTATTAATCTTAGAGGAACCAAAAGTAACTTCAGTAACTACTCTCTTTTCACTATGATCTCCCATTTAAGTAAATCACAACCACACTGAAAATCACTAACACAGACTGACATCACAACAAAATAAAAAAACCAATCTCAAAGACGGACAAAACACAATCTGCCCCTGAAATCCCCACCGGTGGAATTGTCGGACCACCGAATTAACTGAACAATAAGGCCGAAAACAAAGAGACGCCGTTGTTGTAAAAATGCGGTCGCCAAAGGACGAGCCACGCACCTACACGTGGCGACTAGTGAGGAGGCGCGTCTGGATAGGGTGGCGAGTGAGACACACGCGCAGGGTTTCTGGTCACCGAATTTTGGGGAACCGCCGATCGGAGCTTCCTCTTTCCGCTTTCTGGTGACCCTAAAACCTAAACCCACGAAACCCTAGAACACTGACAGTTGATGAGCTAACCGGAAAAAAAAATCAGACGAACCCAGAAAAACCTTGCTCTGATACCACGTTATTACAGAGAGATTGAGAGGAATTTCTAATATCTTTCATTGATGAATACCTAGGGGCAGTGGCGAATCCAGGACATCAACTTCGGGGGGCAAAAATTTCCCTAAAAATTTTCCGGCCGGCGATCAAAAAACTCCGGCCAGCAATTAAAAATTTCCGACCGGCCAACAAACCCATAATTAATTCAATTTAATTCAATAACGACACAATCCTTCATTATTTATATACATAACATAATAACAATTAATTTTTTCCAATTCAAATCCATAAATAAAAATTCTTAAAATTATAAAATTTATAATTCCAATCAATCTAATTTCAATATAGTTTATTTATTTTTTTTAATCCTAAGATGAGAAATTTTTTTTTTTAGGCCCAGGTTTTAATGAAAGAGTTGGAGTTAGTTTTTTAGACCCAGTCAAAACGACGTCGTTTTGCATGGGGAGTCAGTGGCGGAGGAGGTTGGTTGGGTGGTGGTGAAAATTGGGAACAGAGAGGAAGAGAAGAAAATCAAAACTTGTGGTCCATGAAAGGGGTGTAATATGTCTTAAATTTTCTATTCCTAGCCCAAGCAAAACGACGTCGTTTTGCCTGGCCAATTCCTAGGCAAAACGACGTCGTTTTTGCTTGGGTTTTTTTTTTAAACCCCTAGTCAAAACGACGTCGTTTTGCCTCAGACAAAACGACGTCGTTTTGGGGATCAAAAAAAAAAATAAAGAAAGACGAAAGCCCTGAGGGCTTTCCTCTTCCTCTGGTTTTGGGGGGGCAAATCTGCCCCCCCAAAACCAGAGCTTCAATAGTTTTTGCCGCCGGAAACACCCCTGCCTAAGGGTATATATACAGTACACAAGTTACAAGAATGGGAATAACTCCCTATATTTACTCCCCTAAATTTCTCTTGCAGCTAACCTCTACTTACTCCTATAATTTTGCCAATGACCTGCTAATTACAGCTATACATTATGATTTTTATCCCTTAAAAGATCCTGGATGATGTTATCCGTTAAATCTTTCAGTCCACACTATGTGCATAATGCCTCCCTCACATTTGATAAAAAACAGTAACAATCAAATTTCTTTTTAACTCTATCAAATAATTTGCTAGCAATAGTAGTTTTACCAGTTCCTCCCATTCCCCAAATTCCTACCATCCTTACATCATTCACCGACTCCATGCATAATAATAACACCACCTTCTTAACACATGCATCAATTCCAAATAATCCGGTGCCTTTTGAATTGCTTGAGAAAATGTCATTTAATTTTGTGGAAACATCATTCATAATCGTATCAATTAATTTGGCTTCATTTCTGACACAAATAAAATTAAAAAAATAATATTTTGTAGTAAAACACAAAACACATATATATTTCAGATAAAGCAATTATAGAGCAGACCAGAAGAAAGAATATGGTTGAATCACTAAGCTGAATAAAGAATGGCAGTAGAAGGTATCATTTTATAGCTATCATTCCAACAAAACCATCTAATTCGGAACTCTTTTCTAATTGGATTCAGACGCAATAATTCACAACAAATTTATGAAATGAAGTACTAATTTGTGTGTTATGCTGAAATCTAATATGAAGAACATTTTAATAAATATTATATTAGCCAGTTAGAATGAATTAATAAGAAAATATGAGAAGGGAAAAAGGAAGACATACATAAAATTCTTTGAATCAAAGGCCGGTAAGTTGCTTACTTCCACCAAAGCATGTCTCCATTTCTGCACCTTAATTGCATTTTTTTTTTTTTTTGTGGAGATCTTGAACATTAGAAGGATCTAAATCATAGAAAAAAGGAACTACTATTTGTTTCCTCTGCTTCATACATTCATGTATTTTCTCAAGTTCTTTAAGGCACTATTCCAATTTCGGATAGTTTTCTAAAAATATGGCTATTGAAAGACTTGAGTTTTGAATTATTTGGAAGAGAGATCTAGCAATATCTTTGATGGGAAAGAAATGTGAAATAAACTTTTTCCCGCTTAAATGAATCTGTGAGGAGCGTAATCAGCAGAACATCCATAATCGCACAGAAAGGAACACCGAAATTTTAGGTGGAAAACTCCTCCAACGTGAAGGATAAAAACCACGAGGGCTCTCCTGGCCCAAGATAAAGTATCAACTATAATATGAGAGTTTTACAGCAGATATAAAACCGAACTAGTGAACAACAACAAGTTTCACGGCTCCAACAAAACAATAACAACAACAAATGGATACATCAAAGTTACACAACAAGAGCAAAAAGTTCTAGACTTCCAAACAAGATCCCCACCGTACAAAATGAAGATAAACAAGTCTAGAATCAGCTCACCAAATTTCAGCCCAATCCGAGAAGAACAACCTGTTCAAAAGACCGAAAGGAATGAAGCAGCTCAAACTTAAAACGGATTAAAGAAAATTTTATGTCACTATTGCAAAATATTTCCCAATATATGGTGAATCTAGAACAATTTCTTATTGTGTGGTGTTTTTGGAAGTGTCCGCTTATACAGTTAGTGGACACAGATTTGTTTTCAAAAATTTGATTTTAACTTGATCCGCTAGTCAAATTTATGGACTTAAATGTGTCCAAATTCTATAAAAGCGGACTCAAAGTAGTCCATTAGCAAAAGTGGACATTAATCCGTAAATAGTAAAATGGGACTAAAATAAAATCCGCCGCAAAGAGTCCACTAGTTGCAAAATTGGACTTATTTTGTCCGCAAACAATAAAATTGGACGTTGGCCTGAGTTCGCATATACAAAAATTGGTATATTTTTTTGTCCACAAACATGAGAATTGGACTTATTTTTTGTCCAACTTTCCACAAAATTGGACTCACTTTTAGGGAAAAAAAAATTGGCAAACACTTTTGCCCTCTTTTTATCATTTTTTTTTTTTTTTTTGGGAAATTAGTTGGACTTATTTTACATCCGCTTTCCATAAAATTAGACTTACTTTTTGGAAAAAAATTTGGCAAACACTTTTGCCCTCTTTTTATCAATTTTTTTTTAATTAGTTGGACTTTATTTTACATCCGTTTTCCATAAAAATGGACTTACTTTTTGGAAAAAAAAACTAGCAGATAGTTTGGCTGTCCACTATCCAGTTCATATTAAAGAATGTGGAGCCCCCTTTCGTTCGCTTTTGTAAAAATTGGACTTCTTTAAGTCCATAAATTTGACTAGCAGACCAAGTGAAAATTTTATTTTTCAAAACAGATCATGTATCTATCAACGGTATAAGCCCCAAAATCACCACAAAATAAGAAATTGTTCCAGATTCACCATATATTGGAAAATATTTTGTAATAGTGACATACAATTTTCTTTAATCCGCTAAAAACTAACAGAAGAGAAACCGCAAACAGCAAAACGGGGACAGATAAACGAGAGAACCTTTCTGACCTCCAAAGAATACAGAAAAATATTTCTTCAAACTTGTGTCAAAGTTTCAACCAAATCCAATGGCTAGAAACGAAACTACAGAAGGAAACCAAAGCTGGTCACAAGAAAAGCGCCTAGAAAACAGCAGCTGTTGCAAACCCGAAAATCTAAACTTATGAACTTCCAAATTCTGATCCGACCATTCAGAATCAAGAAACAACAGTCTCCAATATGCTCTCCAAATTCAACACAATCGGATTCCGTATGAGCTAGAGATCGCTGAAAGAAGAAGAAGAGTATAGTTGAAGAACTTTCATAAACTCAAAGGATTTTCTTTCTTAGTTCTCTCTACTCCCTTATATCCAAAACTATCTCAAATTTTGTTATGCCTCACTTTCTCACCTCATCACATCTGCTCATATATGCTCCTTCTCACCTCCCAATTTCACCTCACTTTCTCACCTCATATATGACTTAAGAAACCAAACTCTTAAAGCCATATATCTCACCTAATAACACATCCTCTTATTGGTTTTAGGCTAATAAGGTGTAGCTCACAAAGAGCTTCAAGGGCTTGAAGCTCTCTTCCTCCACATAGGAAGGAAACAAAGCCCAACAATCTTTTCCTTTCTCAAGATCATCATCTATAAAAGCATGGATTTGTTTTCTTTCCAAAGCAGCAAAGAGATAGCTGAGAAATCTATGACATACATCAGCTCCTCTAAAACTAATGAACACTTCATACTTTTCGCCTTTATAATTTGCAGCCAAAGAAGAAGCAGCAGCAGCAATGTTGTTTAAAATGATAACACAATTTGAGTGAGATTGCTGGAAGAATAAAGATAACGGGAAGCATTCACTGAAAAAAGAAGAAATTTGAGCACCCACTATACCCAAAAATAAATATCAATAACTGAAATATTAACTTCAGATAGATTATGAATCAGATAGAGAAGAGGACTTTTGGAATGATAAATGTATTCTTAGACAAAAGATTCATAAACATGCACATATATGATACAACGTTGAGGGAAATGATGGGAGAGGAAGAGGGAAATTTCAATGAAATTACTGGTGATGAAGTGGGAAAGGTAAGCCCGAGCAATTTAAAAACTTTATACACCTAGTTGATCGATATTGTTAAATGAAATATTTTTTCAAAATTTTTTTCCTTGGATAAATAAAATTATACTGAGAAGGTAGCAATGTGAAGATAAGAAATGATGATAAAGATGGTCAAAGCAGGAGTAGACTTAACTGCCACGTTGACAAAATTGGATGATATCAGCACCTTGTCAGATTAGTGCCCTAGAAGCTGCTCTTTTTTTGCCGTTTAACAAATCAATTCTTCTGCTTAATTTCCTCTGTTGTTGGAGACCAAGTCAGCTTCGTTGTTGCTATTTTCTTGTTAATTATTGCTGTATTTTAGGAGTCCACATTCTGAGTTATTGTTCCTAAAGTTTTGCTATTTTTTTTGAAATTTCAATTATAAGCATTTGTATTTAAGCACTTTAAGAGATAAATAAAATTCAAGTTCTCTGTCTACTTTTTTTCTCTCTTTAATATATCCAACAAAGTGGTATCAGAGCCCTCTTCTAGAGGGACATGTGAATTCAATATCAGCCTTAAACATCCTTTATTTTTCTTCTCTCATGGATTCATTTGAAACTCCGTTTACTGCACTAGCACCACAGTTTTCAATGGTGAACGATATCACATCTAGGCAGCAAGGATGGAGGCACATCTGGAGGTGAATGATCTCTGGGAAGCTATTGAGGAGGACTACGAAGTTCCTCCATTACCTACGAATCAAACTATGGCTCAAATCAAGGCTAATAAAGAGAAGAAATCAAGGAAGTCAAAGGCGAGAGCTACCTTATTTGCTGCTGTCTCACCTGAAATCTTTGTCAGAATTGTAACGATAAAGTCAGCTTTTGAGGTTTGGAATTTTTTTAAAAAAGAATTTGAAGGAGATGAAAGGATCAAGGGAATGAAGATTCTTAATTTGATCAGAGAATTTGAGCTTCAGAAGATGAAGGATTCAGAGACTGTGAAAGAGTATTGTGATAAATTGCTTAGCATTGCTAACAAAGTAAGATTGCTTGGCTCTAAATTTCCTGATTCTAGAATAGTTCAAAAACTTCTTGTAACTGTCCCTGAAAGGTTCGAGGCAACCATTACCTCTCTGGAAAATACTAAAGATCTGTCAAAGGTTAGTTTGGCAGAATTGTTGAATGCTTTACAGGCATAAGAACAGAGGAGACTTTTAAGGTCTGAAAGGGCTGTTGAAGGTGCATTACTTGCAAAGGGTCAATCCAGTCAGGGAGGAAAAGGCAAGAAGTACAAGAAGAATAAGAAGGAAGGTTCAGACTCTCCTAGTACCAATGAGGAAACTAAATTTGACTTTCGTCCTTGTAAGCACTGTGGAAGGAAAGGTCACCCACCTTTCAAGTGTTGGAGAAACCAGACCAACAATGTGAGAAGTGGAAAAAAATGGGACATCATCATAAAATTTGCAAGAGTAATTTCCATTCAGGAAATGTGACTCAGGTTAATTTGCAACAAAAGAATGTAGCTCAAGTTGCTGACCAACAGGAGGAAGAACAACTCTTTGTTGCAACATGTTTTGCAGCAAGCAGCTCCGATGAAAAATGGCTTATAGACAGCGGATGCACTAGTTACATGATATTTGATTGCGATCTCTTCAAAGACTTGGATACTTCATTTAATTCTAAGGTGAGGATTGGTAATGGTGAATACATTGCTGTTAAAGGAAAAGGGACCTTGGCCATCGAGAGTTTCTCAGGCATAAAAATGATCAAAGATGTATTATTTGTTCCTGAGATTAACCAAAATCTATTGAGTGTGGGACAGATGATTGAAAAAGGATTTAAAGTTGTCTTTGAAGACAACAAATGCTTGATCGAAGATGCAATAGGTGAAGAGATATTCAAGATTAAAATGAAGGAAAGAGTTTTTCTTTGGATCCATTGCAGGAAGAGCAAGCATCTTTTTCAACAATTGCTAGCATTACTGAAACCTGGCATAAAAGGTTGGGACACTTTCACCATACTACTGTACTAAACTTACAAAGAAAAGAGCTTACTCAAGGTCTACCTCTACTGGAATCAGAATTGCAAGGCTGCAAGTCTTGTCATTATAGCAAGCAAACAAGACTTCCATTTCAGAAATCATCTTGGAGAGAAACAGAGAAGTTACAACTTATCCATACTGATCTTGCAGGACCTCAAAGAACTCCTTCACTCAACGGGAGTAAATATTATATAATATTTGTTGATGACTTCTCTCGTATATGTTGGATATATTTTTTCAGATTTAAATATGAAGTTGTAGGCATTTTTTGGAAATTCAAGCAATGGATTGAGAAACAAAGTGGCTGCTTCATTCAAATTTTGAGGTCTGACAATGGAAAAGAGTATACTTCAAACCAATTCAATCAATTTTGTGATGAAGCTGGCATCGAGCATCAATTGACAACTCTATATACTCCACAGCAACACGGAGTCAGCGAAAGGAAGAACAGAACCATTTTTGAGATGGCTAGATGTATGATGCATGAGAAAGATCTACCAAAAGAGTATTGGGCTAAGGCAACAAGTACTACTGTGTTCTTATTAAACGGGCTTCCTACCAAAGCTGTGAATGGGAAAACACCTTTTGAGGCTTGGTATGGGTTCAAACCAAATTTGGAAAATATGAAAATATTTGGTTTGAACCCACACTGATCTTGCAGGACCTCAAAGAACTCCTTCACTCAACGGGAGTAAATATTATATAATATTTGTTGATGACTTCTCTCGTATATGTTGGATATATTTTTTCAGATTTAAATATGAAGTTGCAGGCATTTTTTGGAAATTCAAGCAATGTATTGAGAAACAAAGTGGCTGCTTCATTCAAATTTTGAGGTCTGACAATGGAAAAGAGTATACTTCAAACCAATTCAATCAATTTTGTGATGAAGCTGGCATCGAGCATCAATTGACAACTCTATATACTCCACAGCGACACGGAGTCAGCGAAAGGAAGAACAGAACCATTTTTGAGATGGCTAGATGTATGATGCATGAGAAAGATCTACCAAAAGAGTATTGGGCTAAGGCAACAAGTACTGCTGTGTTCTTATTAAACAGGCTTCCTACCAAAGCTGTGAATGGGAAAACACCTTTTGAGGCTTGGTATGGGTTCAAACCAAATTTGAAAAATATGAAAATATTTGGTTGTTTGTGTTTTAGTCATGTGCCATAGGTAGATAGAGACAAACTTGACAACAAGGCTGAAGCCGGCATCTTTGTAGGCCACAATAATTCCTCTAAAGCTTATAGAATTTGTCAACCTCAAACTAGAAAGATTCTGATCAGTAGAGATGTGGTGTTCATGGAGGATGAAAAGTGGGAGCGGAATTTAAAAAACGAAAGAAAAGCTCCAGTCAATTTCAAACTCAATGAAGAAGATGTTGATGAACAACCTGTTAGAGGAACCAGACCACTTACAGACATCTATGCAAGGTGCAATGTGGCAATAATGGAACCAGCTGAAGTTCAAGAAGCAATGCTAGACAAAAGATGGCTTTCAGCTATGAAAGAGGAGTTGGGCATGATTGAGAAGAACAACACTTGGCAGCTCGTAGAAAGGCCTTCACATAGAAAAATCATTAGAGTTAAATGGGTTTTTAGAACAAAACTCAATGCTGATGGGTCTCTAAACAAGTACAAAGTCAGGCTTGTGGTGAAAGGATATGCACAGATCTTTAGTGTGGATTTCTCCGAACTTTTGCTCTTGTAGCCAAGCTTGACACTATTCAATTGCTTCTAGCAATGGCTGCTCAAAAGGGCTGGAATGTGTTCCAATTGGATGTAAAGTCAGCCTTTCTAAATGGTTTTCTTGAAGAAGAGATCTTTGTTGAGCAACCTGAAGGTTTTATTGTGCAGGGACAAGAAGACAAAGTTTATGTACTCAAGAAAGCGTTGTATGGCCTTAAACAGGCTCCAAGAGCCTGGTACAGTCAGATTGATGATCATTTGATCAGCTTAGGCTTCAAAAAAAGCTTAAGTGATGCTACTCTTTATGTAAGAAGTGAAGGCACTAACATTATATTGTTTCTGTTTATGTTGATGACCTTTTGATCGCAGGAAACAATCAAAAGCTCATTGATGAGTTCAAGTCAGAAATGTTTAAGGAATTTGAGATGACTGACTTGGGTTTGATGACGTATTTTCTTGGTTTAGAAGTGAGGCAGCAAAGAAATGAAATCTTCATTAGCCAAAGAAAATATGCCTTGGAAATTTTGAAGAAATTCCATTTGGAGAGTTGCAAAGCTATGGATACTCCTATGCAAACAAAAATCAAGTTCTGCAAAGATGATGGAGCTGCCAAAGTGAATGGAAATCTTTACAGAAGCTTGATTGGCTGTCTGATGTACCTTACAGCTTCTCGCCCTGATATTGTGCATATTGTAAGTCTACTTTCCAGGTTTATGCATTGTGCAAGTGAAAATCACATGATAGCTGCCAAGAGAATCCTAAGATATGTTAAATGAACTATCGATCATGGGATCAAATATGTTAAGTTTGATCAGCTTCAATTGATTGGTTTTTCTTGTGATCAAGTTAAACTGATTGGTTATTCTGACAGTGATTATGGAGGTTCAGCCGATGATATGAAGAGCACAACTGGATATTGTTTCAGCCTTGGTTCAGGCGTAATTAGTTGGTGCTCAAATAAATAAGAAATTGTTGCTCAAAGTACTGCAGAAGCGGAATTTGTTGCTACAACTGCTGCTGCAAAGCAAGCCATCTGGTTGAGGAAAATTTTTCAAGATTTGTGTTTTGATCAACAAAAGGCCACACAAATTTTTGTTGATAATCAAGCTGCCATTTCAATTTCCTCAAATCCAGTTTTTTATGACAAGATCAAATTTTACTTTCTTCGAGAAATTCAAAAAGAAGGTAAAGTTTCATTAATTTACTGCAGATCAGAGGATAATACAACTGATATATTTACAAAAGCTTTGTCCAAGACCAAATTTGAAGAACTAAAATTGAAGTTGGGAGTTTGCAGCTTCAAAGGCAAGAAAGAGTGTCAGATTAGTGCCCTGGAAGCTGCTTTTTTAGCCGTTGAACAAATCAATTCTTCTGCTCAACGTGCTCTGTTGTTAGAAACCAAGTCAGCTTAGTTGTTGCTATTTTCTTGTTAATTATTGCTGTATTTTAGGAGTCCGCATTCTGAGTTATTGTTCCTAAAGTTTTGCTATTTTTTCTGAAATTTCAGTTATGAGCATTTGCATTTAAGCACTTTGAGAGAGAAATAAAATACAAGTTCTCTGTCTACCTTTTTTCTCTCTTTAATATATCCAACACACCTGACTAAAAAGCTATATATCTATTGCTCATTTGGGTGCACATAACGAATCAAAAAGGCACAAAAATCAGCACCTGAAGAAATGCAGGTAGAAAGGTTCATAGTGAAATGTGAGAAGAAAGCTGCAATTATTTGTAAACAATTTAGACAAAGTGTATGTGAATGCCAAAACCACTAACAGATACCAACCTCCTTCGTGAAAACTCAAGAAGCAAGCTACTATAAACCCAGTCTCAACACAACCGTAAAATGACAAAAAAAAATCCTAACAAATACAGAGGCTTCTCCCATTGCAAAGCAATAACAAGGGACATCAGATAAGTAGTAACCATCATTCCTGAAAGATCACCAGACCTGGAACAGGTTTAACCATACATACATGAATATAATCATGAAAAAACTTCTTGATTCGAGTTCCATGCGTTCGACTTGGGATATGAATATGAAATTTACCCACTACACATTAGTCTGTGTATATCATGGAAACTAATTGTTGCACCAAGGCTCAAATAACATAACCAGTTGATATCTGTAATAGAAACCTGCCCCTGATGATTATCTGATGTATGTACAACCTCTACCTTAAGAAAACAAGTAAACAACAAAGTTCCAGACATTTTGTTATGATAGAAAAGCTAGCTGTTATTGTTTCTTGGCTTCCGGTAACTGAAGCAAAAAAGAGACAGCAACATGAAGCTATGTTGCATACTTTCTGCATTTGCCAAGTTTCTACCAGTCAGAAGTCTTATCTAAGAAAAACCAACCACTAGACCAAGTAACAATTATGTAGCTCACTGAGATGGTTGAAATCTTTAGAACCAGTCAAGGTTTTTGAGATATATATGGCATATTCAAAAACTAGACGAGGATACATGGGGTTAGTTGAATTCTACATAATACACACATCATAAGTAACCACAACATAGTTGAATTCTACATGATACACACATCATAAGTAACCACAGCATACCTGGACCAACTTTCTAAAGGAATGACCACAGCAAACATTACCTCGAGATCAGAAGAACTTAAGCAGTTAAACAATTCTTTAATTTAAAAATTCTGACAGAAGACATTATAACAAAATGGAGAATTTTGAAAAGAGATCACTTTTGTCCATGTTAACTTACTTGCAATACAAAGAAGAATGCCAACCAATGAGCTCCAACTTCTTTTTTGAACATTTCTCACAAATTTTACATATATACTGAGGAGATTGCATTGATATCATTAGGTTCATGATATAGAAATAATATGATTAAAATTTCAGTCAAAAAAGCATCAATTAGGCAAACTCCTAGGCAATTACATCTCAGATGTCACTTGACCCCCTTCCAAAAGTAATGCCCAATCAGGTAAAATCAAAACTCAAAAGAATCGTTTAACAATAAATCAATTTATATGTTGATATTAACAAGTGCAAGCAATAAGTGAATGCATAACAAAAGAGAAACAGTAAGACTATTACTAAGTGAAATTTTATAATTAAGGAGCAGTGAAGCTTTATAGATTAACGTTTCCCAGAAAATAACTGGACATGTAAACCAACAATTAGCCTCCATTATACAGAAAGAAACAGCAAGTTAGCAAAGCATAACTTGATAAAGCTACACATCTTTATTACCTTTTCAGATAAAAGTTAACGAAGGGAAAGAATAAAGTTCATTCTTGCAGTCCAAGCAGCCAAGATTCCGTTTCAAAAGTGAAGCCAGATGTAGTAATACAAAATCAGGTATACTCCTTTTAAATTTCTATGCTCAAGAATACATGGGAGAAATGGAGGTAGAATGAGTATATATTCCATACATAATAGAAACAAATATCAAATTTAAACGAATCGAGCTGAACATAAGATGCATATACGATCGAATGATATTGTTCACATACTCATTAAGGAATATCTTTGATTCCCCATGAAATTGGTAAATATTGAATCATCCAACTCTGATATGGAGGTCAGTTGCCAACACCACAAAGTGCAACGTAATTGGATAAACTGCTACATGCTTTTCTGAACTATCAAAGATCATCAACAATATCTAAATCCTGTAATTGGGTTGTTTTCTCTTACTGTAAATGGGATGAACACCACACTTAATTATTTCCCCGTGGGTTGAAGACCAGCCACTTGAAAATGAGACCCTTTTTACATTTGTGCAGCGAACGTGGTGGAAATTCCAAAGAAACACGTTTATGGTTTCTTTTCCAATTTGATCACGCCTTTCAGGCGAACTAGAATATGTCTCTCCAAATTCATTAGCTAAAATTGCCACAGGTCGTGAACAGTTCGGAGAAGCATTGGATGAAATGACAACACAAAAAATGAAACTACCAGAACTTCCAACAAGTTTGGGCTCTAAAGAGATAGAAGATCCACTATTATTGCGATACATCATCCACATTGGCACTTCGCTTCCTTGAATATATAAATCTGACATCTGCAGCAAAACAAATTAAAATGATTAGGCCTAGATTGCTTCCATTTCCAAAATTAAAATTCAATTCCAAGCCAGAGGGAATTGAGACCTTAGTTAACCCATAGTGTGCTTCCCATCGATTTTGCTCCATAATTGATGATCCCACATGCTTTAGTTTGGGGCAGCTTAATAATATTTCTGCAGATGCACAATTTTCTGCATCTAATACTTCGAGATTCGAGGGAAGAGCTGGTAAAGATAAAAGATCATCACAACCTATTAAATAAAGCTTGATTAGTTTCTTCAAATTTGTTATCGACAATGGCAATGCTCTAAGACCACTGTAAGATGCATCAAGCTTCTTTAAAGATTTTAAATCTCCGAAATTCTCTGGCAGTTGGTTGAGATTCCTACAATTTGACAAGCCAAGCCTCTCAATAGATATCAAATTGCAAATGCTATTTGGTAGACTTCCCAGTCTCACACATGAATCCAGCAACAATTCTTTCAAATGAGTGAGACGACCAATTGTTGAGGGCAGTTGCCTTATTCCACTCTCTCTTAATTCCAATTCTTTGATACTACATGGAATTTCTGGAAGATGAGAAAGACTACGACACCATACTACATTTAATCGAGTAAGCTTGTTCAGATTTTCTAAGCATGATCCGATTTCAACCAAACTGTAACAAAAAGTCAAGTTTAGAACTTCAAGATTAGGAGCCATAGCCAAGTCCAAAATTCTGACTAGATTCCCACTGTAAGCAAGATTAACGCGTTTCAAATATTTAAGAGGCTGTAATGAGAAAAAAGACAAAAGAAATGAATAAATTAGAGAACATAATTGAAAACCTTCAATAAGTTTAATTCTGGAAAGAAGCATATCAAAATGAACCTTATTCCAAATAATTTGTTCCAGATTGGAAAAAATCAAGTTCAGTCCAACAAGCTTCACTGGAATAGAATCTGACGGCAAATAATTCAATGGGTAACAAAGCAAGTCAAGATATCTAATACTCCCAGGAAGAAATTCAAGGCCCATAGGAAAGTCAAATGGATATTGTAGTCGAAGGAATCTGAGTTTACACATTGAATAGAAGGCTCTAGGGCTAATATCGATTCTATTCTGTGTTTCATTCTCTTTATACGGTACTCTTAATGATATAGCTTCCACATTTTCGTTCCCCTAAGAAAAAAGAAAAAAGAAAAGACTTATTGTTCGTCACAACAAATTATATTCAAATATCCACAAAACTCAAGAGAAAACCAAATATATAGCATCTTACCTTATTATTTGTCAATGTATCTGTGATGTCATCAATAGTCCATAGCCTGTTTTGTTTTTCCTCAACAACAATCTCTTGGCCCATTTGCTGAAGCAAGTCATGCATTTCAATGCACTCATCTCGATCAATAGTTATGAGAGATTTATCAATAAGCCGGTTAATTCCAATGCTTGAATGGAAACCAAAGGCTTCTAAAACATTTTCCACGTAATTTCTCTCCTCCCCTCTTAAAAAACATGCAATATCAAGGAAAATATTCTTCTCATCCCCATCAAGTCCATCAAAACTTACTCTTAGAATTTTTTGAATTTCTAAGGGATTGGTAGTTTCGAATTTTCTCATTGCATCTTCCCAATATCTTGTTGTTTTGTGTTTAAATTCCGAGCCTAAAACAACAAGAGCTAATGGAACACCATTGGCATATTGTACTACTTTTTGGGATAACTTCTCATATGGTTTTGAGGGATTATTTTGACCAAACGCATGCCAACTAAAGAGCTTCAGAGCTTCATTAACCTTCAATGGCATAGCTTGATATACAACACTCTGCATATTCACATTTTCAAGAACTTGCCAATCTCTACTTGTTACAATGATTCTACTCCCTGGACAAAATGAGTTTGGATATAAGCCAGTATCTTCTAGTAAACATTTTAATTGCATGCAGGTATGCACATCATCTAAAACAATAAGCACTTTTATCCGTCTGAGTCTTCTTTGAATGAAAGGATCAATTGAATGAGATGAATCCAACTTTATAGTTTTGTCCCTTAATAACTCCCGAATGATCTTCTCTCTTAAATCTTTCAATTCATGGTTAGTGCTCAATTTCTCCCTCACATTTGATACAAAGCAATGACCTTGAAATTTCTTTCTGATTCTATCAAATACTTTGCCAGCAATCGTCGTTTTACCTATACCTCCCATTCCCCATATTCCTACCATTCTCACATCATTTACTGATTCAATGCATAATAATGACTCCACATCCTTAATGCATGAATTGATTCCAAATAAACCGACATCATGTGAAGTGCTTGGGCAAATGCCACTTAATTTTTTGGAGACATCATTCACGATTGCATCTATTAATTCAACATCATTTCTGACCCTAAAAAAAAAAAAGAATTTAGAAATGATAAAACATAAAACATATATCATTCTTACAATATTGAATCAACTTTAATGCTACCGTTTGGTTAGCATTTTAATTTTCAATATATAACCATCTTGAATAAATTATGCTAATAGTACTTGTCTAACTCTGAGAATTTGAGGAACAGTGTTTGTCTGACATTTAGTCAAGATTTATTTGCGATATCTCTTTTACTCAACTTCATTTAGCAATTTACTTAAACAAAGTTTTCATTTGTGTAACTAAACATGCAATAATTCATAATTGCTTGATGATTAGTATTGAATTCGATGCTAGATTAGAACTCATAAATTTAGTGAAAGATAAATGGCAAAAAGATTTTTGTGGCCCTGTGGTATAACCGATTTATCCATTACTACCCTATGGTATACACGTTACCAATTTAGGCCTTGTGGTAGTCATTTTGTTACCTAATTGGGCCAAATTGGACGGGAGATGGGCACTCCGTTAATGCCCGTTGGCCTAATTAAGTAACAGAATGAATACCACAAGGCTCAAATTGGATACCGCAGGGTCAATTAGGTAACGAAATAAATACCACAGGGTCCAAATTGGTAATGTGTATACTACATGATAGTAATGGTTAAATCGGTTATACCACAGGGTCCAAAAAGATCTTTCTGCCAAAGATAAATGGTTGTTACAATTATCCTAATTCTTTTTAACTAAAACTTTGAATGGATGAAAACCAAAATGCTCTCAAAGTTATTGAGGTTCACATATTACTCTTCTGAAGTCGTCCAAATGAGCCTCCAAGGTCTCATGAATGTGCAATTTTGGGCCTCATTTACAGGATTCTCCAAAAGCTTCGTTAACTCATTAAAGCCATTTGTTTTTCGTCCATGTCAGCCACCAAGGTGGATAAGTGATCCACAAATACAATGATATGTGTTGTCTAGCCTGGCACAATGGACCTAAGAACTTAACCCAACTTCCTGACTTTAATTCAACCCAAATTCCAGCAGTTTCCCCACCACCTATATAATGACAAAATGTCCACCACACCTTTATCAAACTCTTTTCAAAATTGCGGAGTTATGAGACTTTGGGCGCATTTTAGTGCCTTATCCCTTATTTTTAAGAACCTATGATCATCAACACAATGGAATGAAATCCTCCTCTTGAATGGGAAACTTCAACAATCGATTATCTCCCTCGTTCTGCAGCTCTCTAATTTATTATATTTTGATTGTTAGTTATTAAGTTCCTTTATTTGAATTCCTTTTATTATTATTTTTTTCTATTTAAACATAGAAATTCATGTAAGTTCAACTAGGTCTCACTATCAGTCACAAACCTATGAAGATTCAACTCAAATCTACTTTTCTTTTTATTAATATTGTGATCAAATAAGGATGCCAATTTCTTGTAGCATTACCCTAATATAGCCAACAATATTATTGCCCTTTCTCTCTAACATAATCTGATATCTCCCTCACACCTCAATAATTTGTGTCATGCTCAATTCTAATTTGAAAAACATATTAACCAAATATATTAAACTAATTAAAATGAATGAATGATAAAATATGAGAAGGGAAAAAGGAAGACATACAAATAATTGTTTGAATCGAAGCCTGACAAGTTGCTAATTTCCACCAAAGCATCTCTGTGTTTCTCCACCTCAATTGTATAATTCCCTAGGAGTTGTTGAACATCAGATGGATTTACTTTATAGAAAATAGGTACTACAATATGTTCCCTCTGCTTCATGCATTCATGAATTTTCTCAAGTTCTTTAAGACACCATTTTGATTTCGGATAATTTTGTGAGAATATGACTATTGAAAGATCTGATTCTTCAATTATTCGAAAGAGGGCTCCAGTAATATCTTTTCCTCTCTCAAGATTGTCATCCATGAAAGCATGAATTTGTTTACCTTTCAAAGCAGCAAAGAGATGGCTGAGAAAATTGTGACGAACATCATCTCCTCCAAAACTAATGAATACTTCATACTTCTCTCCTTCATGATTAAAACAAGAAGAAGATGAAGCAGCCATGTTATTGGTGATGGTGACAGACTTTCAGAGAGATCTTTGGAAGACGACAGATAAGGGAAGAATCGGCTGAAAAAAGAAGAGATTTGTGCACCTATTATACCCAAAAGCAAATATCAGAAATAAATTGAAAAGATTAAGGCTTTGCTTGGATGAGGTGTTGGAAAGGATTCATACTAGTCCTTGGGAGGAAGAATTAGTTGCAGGGGATGGAATTGGGTTTCGAGAGGGTGAATCAAAATTCATCAAAACCCCTCTCTTTCCTTTTTTTTTTTTTTTTTTTGCTTTTTAACCCCACCGATTTGGTGGATTTGAAGAATTAAAATAGTGAATGGATAATTATATCCCTAATATTATTTATATTTCCTATCTTGTCCTTCATGAAAAAAAATGTTGTGATAATTCAATTGGAATTGCTGTAAACATGTTCATCCAATTGTTATTTTAATTGGGTAAAACCAACTTGATAATTCAATCTTAATATCTAGTAATTGTCTAAATATTGATTTTTAATTTTTATTTTGTTGTATTTAGTAAACAAAATATTTTTTAAACTTATTTTAAATAGAAGGATATAAAAGTAATTTATATAGTTAACCATACTTTATAAAATCCTTCTTCCAAGCAAAACAAAGGTTTTTCATGGTTACCTAACTTTATAAAACCATCCCTTCCTCCCAAGCAGGATACTACCTAATTCCTTACTTTTCCCCTTAATACTACACCGTACTCTATTATCATTTCCTTTATGATTCTTATCTAACCCCCTTCCACGCAAAGCCTAAGGAAGAGATAAGAGAGATTTCGGAATGGTTGATATAAGTTGAGATAAAATATTCATAAACATATAATACAAAGTTGAGGAAATCGAGCAAAACCAAAGTGCAAACTAAAAACCGAATCGAATCAAGACAAACAAGCTGAATTGAATTGAACCAAATTCTATTTGATTTGGTTTTGATTTTATAAGATTTTTGGTTTGGTTTGGTTTTGATTTTTGTTTTTCTTCTATTTTAGTTTTTGATTCGGTTTGATTTCGGTTCGGTTTTTGAACCGAACCTTGTTTGACTCACCTCCAGAGGAAAGAGAAATTATAGAATGTGCCCGGCAGACCACGTTATCTGTGTGCCAAACCAATAAAATCACGTCATGTCATATATTTTAGCATCTAGGGTTGATAGATTAGTTTCTAGGGTTTATATTTTACGGTTTAGGGTTTTTATTTTAGGGTTTAGAAATTTTATTTTTTGCTTTTGACCATCCTCGAAGATAAAAGAACTTGTGTCATTATGGACTCAAATTAAACATTAACTTCATCATATACAGCATTAAAAAAGGCTAAATCATCAAATCTGAAAAGAATACAAATTATAATGAACTATATCATCATCTCTGATTCAATCTAAAACTAGAACAACGGTAATGAACCAAATTACTGAAAAAATAAATAAAATAATATTTATAAATAGTCATCTAAGTAAATTAATAATATGACAAAAACTTAAAAGTAAAATATAAAGTTATAAAACCATATATTTAATCATAAATAACAGCTACGATACATATAACCTTATAGAAAAGTGTCTTCCATTTATATTCAGCTATAGGTACAAGATTGAACGTAGGAGTTTGACATAATTAACATCAAAATACATAATTTTTGTAATGTCCATAAACTGAAACACTTCAACTGCTTTCTTGGTATGCTTACTACAGGTTAAATAGTATTAACCATACTAACCTCCAGAAGAGCAGCAACAGGATTGTAGGGTGAAACTTGAGGCTCTCTACAGTTCTTCACAAAGTTCCGGCAGCGGTGCAATCTTAAATGAAGTGAATGCCCTAAAAAAAATATGCAGTACCACTCTCCCTTACATTAACCAGTTCTACTGGCTCCTCCCTTACAGATTCCTACATCTTAGGACTAACTTGCGGCAACATAACCAAACCTTTTTTGTGATATTATCTTTCTCATTAAGATTCCCTGATGGACCAACAGAAATTTCTTCACTCTCTTTGTTAGCAGGCCCAAAGTTGAGTCACTTTTATGGAAGTAATCAAAGCATTGTCTTCCTGTTATGGCTTCCCAACAACCATCATTTATCCTCGAAACGATGTCCATGATTCTGTATCATTTTCTTCTATCGAAATGAACTCTCCAGTTGAGCTAATAATAAATTATTTGTATCCCTGTTGTGATCACTTACTCTGTTAGCAGGCCCAAGATATTGATCACAGAATCGTTATTTTACAAAATCACGGCTTGATGAAGTGCAGGAAGGTTTGTAATGAAATGTGAGAACTGAGAAGAAAGCTAGGATTTCTGACACTATAATCATTACCAATTCCAGGAACTCCAGAGGCTCCAAGCCCAGTGCCATGATCCGAAAGTTATTTTGTCCCCACCTAGTTTTGTAAATCAAACTTGTACTTCTTTTTAGTTGCACGTCATGAGACCCTCATTGTATATGTGAATGCTGAAACCACTAACAGATACCAACCTCCTCCATGAAAATTCAACAAGGAAGATGATGTATACCCAGCCTCAACACAGCTGAAAAACAATAAAAGCATCCTGATATATACAAAGGTTTCTTCCACAGCAAAGCAGTAACAAGAGACATTAGACAAGTAGTAACCATTGTTCCTAAAATGATTGCCTGATGTGTCTTTCTCGGTTACTCGCGTCTTCATAAAGGGTATAGATTTTTTTGTCCATCTCTTAATAAGTACCTTGTATCTTCTGATGTCACTTTCATGGAACATGTTCCTTTCTTTTCCACACCATCAAACACCGCACCTCCTAATGAAGATGATGATAATGTGTTAATTTATCAACTTCACCAAGCGTCCCTGCACCACCATCACAACCCCCAGTCCAGGTGTACTCAAGACGGCCGAGACCTCCTACTTCCAGTTTGATACCAATCTCTGCTTCGCCATTGGACCCAACTCCTCCTGAACCTGAATTAGATCTTCCTATTGCTCTTCGCAAAGGTAAACAAACCTGTACTTATCCTATATCTAACTTTGTCTCTTATGATCGTTTGTCATCTTCGTCATGTTCTTTTATTGCTTCCCTTGACTCTGTAACCATTCCTAAAACTGTTTCTGAGGCCTTATCTCATCCTGGTTGGCGTAAGGCAATGATAGAAGAGATGAATGCTCTTGATGCTAATGGTACTTGGGATTTGGTACACTTGCCAGTTGGAAAGAAGGCTGTTGGATGTAAATGGGAATTTACTGTTAAAGTCAACTCTGATGGTTCAATGGCTCGTTTAAAAGTTCGCCTGGTGGCAAAGGGTTATGCTCAAACCTATGGTGTGGACGACTCAGATACTTTCTCACCTGTGGCCAAAATGACTTCCATCCGCCTCTTTATTTCTATGGCAGCTTGTTCCAATTGGCCACTGTATCAACTAGATATCAAAAATGCCTTCTTACATGGGGACCTTCAAGAGGAAGTCTATATGGAGCAACCACCAGGGTTTGTTGCTCAGGGGGAGTATGGGAAAGTTTGTCATCTTCGGAAATCCTTATATGGCTTGAAACAAAGTCCTCGGGCATGGTTCGGAAAGTTTAGTCAAGCACTAGATGAATTCGGGATGCAGAAATGCAAGAGCGATCATTCTGTTTTCTACAGACGCTCAAACTCTGGCATTATTCTCATCGTGGTCTATGTGGATGATATTGTCATTACCGGAAGTGATGTTTCAGGAATTTCATCTCTAAAATCCTTTCTTCATAGTCAATTCCATACTAAAGATCTTGGAGCTCTAAAATACTTCTTGGGCATCGAAGTAACACGAAGCAAGAAAGGGATTTTTCTATCACAGAGAAAATATGTGCTTGATTTACTATTAGAAACAGGCAAACTTGGTGCTAAGTCATGCAATTCACCAATGACTCCAAATTTGTATCTCACATCATATGGAGATTTGTTTGAAGATCCTGGAAGATATAGACGGTTGGTTGGAAAATTGAATTATCTTACAGTGACATGACTAGATATAGCTTACGTTGTCAGCATTGTCAGCCAGTTTATGTCATCTCCCACCATTGACCGTTGGACAGCTCTGGAACAGATCTTATGTTATTTGAAAGGAACTCCTGGACAAGGATTACTGTACAGGAATCATGGTCATACTCGAATTGAGTGCTTCTCTAATGCAGATGGAGCAAGATCCAAAGATGATAGAAGATCTACTACTGGTTATTGTGCCTTCGTTGGAGGGAATCTAATCTCATGGAAAAGTAAGAAACAACAGGTTGTTTCTCGATCTAGTGCAGAATCAGAATATAGAGCAATGGCTCAATCCGTTTGCGAGATTATGTGGATTCGTTATCTTCTTTTTGAACTTGGATTCAGAATCACTACCCCAGCTAAGTTATGGTGCGACAACCAAGCAGCACTTCACATTGCCTCCAATCCCATGTTTCATGAGCGAACTAAACATATTGAGATTGACTGTCATTTTGTTCGTGAGAAGCTGGAACAAAATTTGATCTCTACAAGCTATGTCAGAACTGGCGAGCAACTTGGAGATATTTTCACTAAGGCTTTAAATGGGACTCGGGTCAATTATATTTGTAACAAGCTGGGCATGATAAATATCTATGCTCCAGCTTGAGGGGGAGTGTTACAGATTTGTACAGCTGTAAATAGAGAGATCATAGGCTGTAAACAGAGAGATCCTAGGTCATTGATTAGATAGCCTTCCTAATTTAGCTATTTACTCTTGTATAAATAGTTGATGTATTCTAATACAAAATACAGAATATTAATTCCCAAATACTCTTAAATTACAACCTGGAAGAGATTTAACCGCACACGATAAACTGATTAACCTCTGTAAAAAGTAAAATCTGATTAACCCCTTTATCTTGTTACTAATATGAAATGTACCTGCTGCACTCAGCATCAAGGCTCAGCACCATCAATAACCAGTTGACATCTGGAATATGAACATCCCCCTGACAATTATCTGATGTATGTATGACTTCTAACCTAAGGAAACAACAAAGTGCAAAGCATTGTCTTATGATGCTTGGCTTCTGGTAGCTGAATTGAAAAGAGACAAATATGAAGACATGATGAAGATGTTTTGGATTTGCCGAGTTCCCACCAGTCAATTAATATCCAAGAAAAACCAGCCGTTAAATCAAGTAAAATTTCTGTTATACAACTTAACAGGAACCACGTTACTTAGATGGTTGAAATCTTCGGAAGTGCTGCACGAGTTTTTCGAAATATATGCAGCTTGGCCAGCATAGCAAAAAACTAGAAGGACATACTTTAGATTATATTGCCAACCAATCTCATGTTCTGATGATTATATGTTTATATTCCTAATCAATGATCATATGTTAGTATAAATAAAGATTAAAACACGACAAATCTAAAGCATACTTCATCCAAATATTACAATTACATATGAATATTTTTCAATATATCAAGGAGGGTATTGTAAATTATGCTGTTAGTGCACAAGGGGTGTAAGCAGGATCCATACAGATATCAATCATAACATTACACATACCTGAAATGAAAATTTAATTCAGAGAATTGAAGAAAAAATAAGTGTTACTTGATCGAAGCTGTATATTTATGTAAAGTTTTCAACTAAAAGTTAACAGGAGAGGGAATCAATAAGCATCATTCTCATATTCAGATAAAGTGATTCAGAGAAATGTTATGCAGAGGCATATTTCTCCAACTCTATGTTATCCATTAGAATCCATTAGATATGAGGCTGGGGTACGTAACAAATATCAATTTAAATAGTCGAAGCTGAAAATAAGATGCGTATTTGCTCAAGTGATATCTGTTCTTCAAATACATACCAATAAGGGATATCTTTGATTTCTTGTTATTGACTGATACACCTGGAGAAAATTCTATCTTTTTCTTTGTTATCAGAAATTTATCAATAAGGTGATCTATTCTAATGCTTGAATGATAACCAAAGGCTTCCAGAAGAAATTTTCCACATAACTGCACCACTTTTAGAGCTTGCAATATAAAGAAAGAAGTTCCCGTCTCCGGATCATGTGTATCCAATATCTTCTTGTTTTTTACATAAGCCAGAGCCTAAAATAACAAGAGTCAATGGAACACTGTGAGCGTGTTGTACTGTCTTTCAATACTTCAGGGTTCGATGAAAATTTTGGCACAGATTCAAGGAGCTTACAACCTATTAAATTAAGCACGATCAGATTCTTCAAGTTTTGGATGGACAATGGCAATTCTATTAGGCCACTGCAAGATGCATCAAGCTGCTCCAAAGATTCTAAATTTCCAAAATTCTCTGGCAATTTTTTGAGACTCCAACATTTGGACAGATTCAGTCTCTCAAAAGATATCAATTGGCAAATGCTACTTAGGAGACTCTCCAAATTTTTACAAATGCCCAAGCCTGGTCAGATTTTCTATAGATGACCCAATTTTAACCAAACGCATACAGTATTGAAAGACTATAACCTCAAGATTAGGAGCGTAGATCTGAAATTCTAATTAGACTATAATTGTAACCAAGGAAGATACGTTTCAAATTTAGAGGCCGTAATAGGAAAAAAAGAAAAAGAAGGATAAATTAGAAAGCATACTTGATAACTTGAACTCTTGAAAAAAGAAACATTTTCAATTTCAGAAGGAAGCATATCCAGTCGTACCTTATCCCAGATAAGTTCTTCAAGTTGGAATCCATGCAAGTGAAGTTCAACAAGCCCCACAATATTATAATTGGAGGGCAGATAATTCAACGGGTAATATCTCCAATTGAGATATTTAATACTGTTGGGAAGAAATTCAAGGCCCATAGGAAAGTGTACTAGATGATGTATTTGGAGACATCTGAGTTTATGCATTGGAACAAAGTCTTTGGGACTGATATTTATAGTAACATCACCGGGTATCTCTTCATGCAATTGTACTAATATGGCTTCAACATTTTCATCCCCCTAAAAGAAAAGAAAAATGAAGCCATAGATTTTAAAAAAATTAAGTGACATAACAAATTATATTCAAATATCTCTAAACGAAAAAAAAAAAGCATCTTACTCTGTTGCATGCCAATGCATTTCTCAAATCATCAATAGTCCATAACAGCTTTGTTGTTGTTGGCTTTGTTTTTCCCCAACAACAATCTCTTGCCCCATTTTTTGAAGAAAGTCAGGCATGATAATCATTCCTTCTTCTTCAATTATGAGAGATTTATCAATAATCAAACCTTCAATTGAAACCATATGTTTCTAGCAATCTTTCTACATAATCTCGTTTCTTTCCTCTATAAAAGCATGCAATATCAAGAAACATGCTCTTATCACACCAGTGAAGTCCATCAAATCTTATTCTCCAAATTTTTGCAATTTCTAAAGTAGTAGAAAGAATATTATGTTTTCTCAATGTATCTTCCCAGTACCTTGACGTTTTGCGTTTGAGTTCAGAGCCTAAAACCACAAGAGCTAATGGAACAGCATATGCATATTCCACTACCTTTTTTGATAACTTTTCATACTCGTACTCTTGATAGGGATTCTCTTGTCCAAAGGCATGCCAACAAAAGAGCTGAAGAGCTTCATCATCCTTCAATTGCTTAGTTTGATATGTATCACTCTTCAGGTTCACATTGTCAACCACATGTGAATCTCTACTTGTTACAATGATTTTGCTCCCTGGACAAAATGAGTTTGGATATAAGCCACTATCTTCAAGTAAAGATTTAGTTGTCTACAAGTATGCACATCTAGCATGTTTGAGTATTCTCCTAATAGAATCATCAATTGAGCAAAGTGAATTCATCTTTATATCTTTATCTCCTAATAGCCGGCAAATGATCTTGTTTCTTAAATATATCGGTCCACACACATTGCTTAATGCGTCCACATTTGAAAAAAGGAGCATCAAATTTCTTTCTAATTCTGTCAAACACTTCGCTGGTTGCTTTGCCGACACCTTCCATTCCCCAAATTCCTACCATTCTCACATCATTTTCTAAATCCATGCTTAATAGTGACTCCACATCATGAATAAATGAATCAATTCCAAATAAACCGATGTTATTTGAATTGCTCAGGCAAGTGCTACTTAATTTCATAGAAATATCATTCACTATATCATCAAGTAAATGTTTCAACAGTGCTGATTCTAAAAAAATAAAGAGTCAGGGCAATAAGACAATATTTGCAAATAAAAGAAGAGTGGATTAATGCATACTCGTTTACTTTGAATCCTGATAATTCGCTTACTTCCATCAAAGCATCTCTGAACTTCTCCTTCCAAGTTTTATCCTTGAGTTCCTGGACGTCATAGGGATGTACATGATAGAAAATAGGAACAATCATTTGTTTCCTTTGCTTCATGGATTCATGTAGCAGCACAAAGATGGTTGACGAATCCGGCACGAGTATCAACTTCCTCTAAAGATAAGGAAAATTTGATACGCTTCTCCTTCATGATTTTCTGGAAAAGGAGGAGGAGGAGCAGCAGCAGCCATTAATTGACAGCCAAAAGTAAATCAAAATCAAAACTGAAAATGCTACAGGTGAAAAGATTAGGGGATACGTTTAGATAAAAGAAAAAATTAAAAATACAATTTAAGGGAAGTGAAGGGAGAGGATGAAGAGAATGACATTGCTGGTTTAGTGATGTGGGACGAAAAGAATTAGAAAGTTTACCAAGCAACGGACGTGACATGTCTTCATTTGTTTGAATCACAGCCTCGTAAGTTGCTAAATTTATTAGGAAAAACGCATCTTGAACTCGAAACTTTTTTGAATTTCGTAATTAGCCTTTTGATTAATTTTTCAATATATTGAGCATATGACTTTTCCATTTCGATAGTAGTAGCCCAAAATTCAAGACATGAAATAATTTTTATGGACACATAAAATTAAATCTGAGATATAGTTCAGATCCGTAGCTATCATATGACTGCATGTAAAGTATAATTCAGATTTCTTAATGAATTCTAAAGTTTTTTATTTTTCTCAAAAATTATATCCCATGCTAGTTAATAGATATTATAGCTCACGTGAGTAAAAATATCGAGTTTGAGTCCAATACCTTTCAAAAAAAAATGTATTCAATATGTTGAAAAAATTAATTAAAAGACTAATTGCGAAATCAATAAAAATTTAGGACTTTAGAATGTATTTTGCCTATGAATTTTATTACTGCCCGACATATACTCTTTCAACCAAAACTCAACACTTACGTCTCAATGAGACTTGAACACTGTACCTCTTAATTGGGCAGAGATATCTTTAGCACCAGATTATATTTGGATAGGCCAAAATATTACCATTTAATGAAGGTTGACATTATTTATTTGAAGGCATCAAGCTGCTTAAATTAACTAGGGAAAAAAATTTTAGATCTATTTATTGGGTTGGGTACTCATCCAATCCGTCCAAGCCCGATCGTTAAAACCCAAGCATGGACATGCATTTTATAAGTAAGCCCGCTTGAGTCCAATGAAGTCCAAAGTTTAGTGGGTCGAACTTAGAATTTCTATAGACACTCAAACCCGTTCCGACTAATATATACTCTATTTTATTTTTAGTTTCAATTTATACTTCATATACGTAATTTTTATAGGTATTATAAATTCTTTTTTACTAAAGTTATTTAGAAGATATTAGTTTTGAAGTGTTATATTATATAATTATATTTTTGTGTTGTATGGTCTTTGTTTGTTTTAGTTTAATTATCAAGAAAAACTGAAAAAAAAAAAAAATAATCAATTTTACTGAATAGGGATCGGTTGGGCTCTGAATTTATGTTCTAAGTTCGGATTATGCCCAAATTAATTTTTACGTGAACTCGACTAGATTTGGAAAAAAAATTTTATTAAACCCAACCCAAGCCTGTCAAAGTCTTCCGACAAATAGGTCTAGGATGTATTCATCCAAATAGTGTTTTATCTTTGTCGAAACCAATAGTTAGTTTCCGCTTAAAAAAAACATGAAGGAACATAGAATGTTTATTCAGTAAGGAATAGTTAGCATCGTGGTTGTTAAGCCCGGCTTAATGAATAAACTGAAATAAGTAAATGGTCAAAGGTTTAAGGTTTAAGGTTCAATTGGGTTTAACTAGGTTCAAACCGTAAACTAAAAAGTTATATACATGTGTACGTAATAATATAAAGTTGAACTTTTTTTGCCATTAATGTTATACAAAATATGAATTCAACAACATTTTTTAATTATTCATATAATGATTATAATATATTAAATATGCATAATTTTTTTTTAATGAAAAATATGCATGAAATTCAATTAAATAATTCTATTTGTGGGCATAAACAAGAATCATTGTCTTTTTGTATACATAAATTGGTCTGCAAAACATGACACCAAACCAGGTTGCACAGTGCATGCATGAGGTTGCATATTCCACTCTTTACATTGGCGTGCAAAAAAAGTGATCAAAATTTTGGTTTTTTTTCGATTTAGGGGTTTTTAATCCTGACCGAACCCAAAAGTAGTATGGTTCTAGTTGAAACTGGTCAGAGCTGGATTTAACTTTGCCACATGTTAAATTTAATCAACAACTAGAGCAGTAAGGATTTGAACCCTTGATGTTCTAATATCATATCATCAAACCATTTAATATTAAAGTTTAAGCTAATATGTCAATTCCAATTATAATTTTTATTATTTAACCTTAACATGTATGTTTCTAGGCATATTCATTTTTCAATAATATTGTTTTCTCTTCTATAATATTATTCTTTCTTAATGATTTATTATCTTTCTTAATACGGTACACCTTCTGTTTGTCTATAATTGTGGATGATGATGCAAAACCGTATAATTCTAACTTCTCTCTGTATATATAACATTGTAGTTAAATTGACTCCTATATTATTAAATGGTAGGCATGTTCCCTATAGTTTTCTTTTTATCTATTTGATTTATATATAATGAAATATTAATGGTTAATTATATATTTTAAAAACAACACATTAAGCAATGCTCATTACAGGGTCATATGGTATAGACCATACCAACCTCCACAAGAGCAGCATGAGGAATGTTGAGTGCAACTTGAGGCTCTCTACAGTTCTTATCTAGAAAAGCATAGCTCTTTATCAATAATCTCTTCATAAAGTTCGTGCTCTCGCGCAATGTCAGATGCGACTGCCCTAAGAAATATGCAGTACCACTTTCCCTTGCATTTATCAGTTCTAGAAGCTCTGCCCTCACTGATTCCTGCATTTTAGGACTACTTTGCGGTAACATAAACCGAACCTTTTTTCTTCTGATAGTGCCTCTCTCATTAAGATTGCAAGCCGGAGTTGTAGAAGTTTCTTCTTTTTCTGTGTTTGCAGACCTCGTAGATGAGTCACTTTCATGGAAAGTAATCAAAGCATTTTCTTCCTGTAACGGCATCCCAACAATCATCATTCTTCCTTCAGGGGATGTCAGTGACTCCGAATCGTTTTCTTCTAACGAAATGAACTCTCCGATTGAGCTAATTATATGCTCCTCGAAGTCATCTGTATCCCTGATGTGATCACAGTACCCGTACCTGACAATGCATCTGTAGATTCTGTAGTCTTTGGAACCAACTCTGCCTATAAGATATTGCTCGCTTGGGGGCACGTAAGGCACTGGTAGGGGCTTGAAAGACACGAAAATCAGCACCTGATGAAATGCAGGAAGGTTCGTAATGAAATGTGAGAAAAAAGCTGGAATTCCGGACACTATATCACTGTAGATTATACCGATTCCAGGAACTCTAGAGACTCCGAGCCCAGGGCTGTAATCTGTAAGCCATTCCGTGCTAACCTTGTTTTGTAAATCAAACTCATATTTCTTTTTAGTTCCGTAATGCCATGAGAGCATCACTGTATATGTGAATGCTGAAACAACTAATAGATACCAACCTCCTTCATGAAAACTCAACAAGCAAGCTGATATATACCCGGCCTCAACACACCCGAAAAACAATAGGAAACATCCCGACACATACAGAGGCTTCTCCCATATCAAAGCAATCACAAGAGACATCAGACAAGTAGTAATCATCATTCCTGAAACGATCGCAAGACCTGGAACAAATTTAACCACACATGAACATAAACATGACAAACCTTCTTTCTCAACAGCATAGAAAACCGAGTTCTACACATTTGACACAGTTTATTAATATGAAATGTACCTGCTGCGCTTGCAATTCTGTGTATATCACGGAAAATGATTGTGGCACCAAGGCTCAGCACCATCAATAACCAGTTGACATCTGGGATATAAACCTGTCCCCGACGATTATCTGATGTATGTACAACCTCTACCCTAGGGAAACAACAAAGTGCTAGGCATTGTTTTATGATGGAGAAGCTAGCTGTAATTGTTGCTTGGCTTCCGCTAACTGAAGCGAACAGAGATAGCAATATGAAGACATGACGAAGATGTTCTGGATTTTCCAAGTTTCAACAAGTCAAAGTCATATCCAAGAAAAACCAGCCACTAAACCAAGTAAAAATTCAATCATGTAACTTACTAGGAATCGATTCACTGAGATGGTTAAAATCTTCAGAATGCAAGTTTTTCGAAATATATGCAGCTTGGCCAGCATAGCAGAAAACTAGAAGAGGATAAACCAAGCAGGTAAATGTTATCTGCAGCAGTGAAACTATACTGAGTTAATCTAATTGCTACATACATCATATGTGACCACAAGTATTTTGCTACCTGAACCGATTTTTTTGAGAAATGACCAAGATCAGCAAACATTGCCTCCGAACCTGTGGGTCAAAAGTAAGGTGGTTAAAACAATAAACAAATGACATTATGTCAAGAAGACGGTGTTAAGAACAAGAACCACTTTTACTGCATTCTAACTTACCCGCAGCACAAAGAAGAACGCCGCCTAATGACCTCCAACTTCTTTTATGAATATTTCTCACAAATTTGTACATATATGCTGGGGAGAGCGCACTGATAATCTTAGGATCGGAATAGCATATGTTATATAGACCCACTCCAGAAATAAACAAGAGCCATAAAGCAACAACTGGGCCAAAAATACACCCAATTTTACCAGTCCCATAGCGCTGCAGCATGAAAAGGCATACCAAAACAGCACATGCAAAAGGAACTGGTATATCTGGTTGGAAAAGAAGGCACAGGTTACACAAAAACAAGATATATGAACAGTGAACTTAATTGTGTTTCTTAAAATATCGCTTAAACCATAAAATACATTATTAAGAAACTGCAGTCTCTTATCCACAACCCCTTATCTCCATCACCAAATGAATTATCCCCTCAAAAGGTTAAAAGTCCATCATCCACAAAATATGTAGTTAGTTGATTTCCTTCCTCAGACACCACATATTCAAAAATTATCAGTTTCAGGAAAAAGGATATTATCAAAAGTAAAGTGAGCGCAAAGGAAACAAATCCATTTTCATGTAAGGGATCTTACATTTTTCTAAAGCCTTTGATATGGATTCTTGCCTCTTTTCTGAAGAGGAATCTGGAGAGAACCATAAGATACAAATCAAATCATGAATCAATATCAATTAAAGGTCATTGAATAGGAGAAGCAGGATGAAGTATATAATTTAATGTTATAACTCGCTCTTACATCTGATTTCTGATAAGGACCGTTGAAGGCCCGAGGAGGCTGATAATACTGATAAAGGCGCCAACAGAATTTATCAGTAGAAAAGGGGAACAAAGGAAATTAATGATACGTAAAATATTTATCAACAAAAGAAAGAAAAAAAAAGGAATCAGATCATCAAGTATGACAAACCAGAAATGGATGGGGTGAGCACTGCATCGCCAATTATCATACAGGCACCAAAGAGTGCTGACAAAAGCATTAAATATTGACTGCTTTTATGTTTCTCCATTGCTCGTCGAGCCCTGGAATTAGCCTTCATCCTTTGAGTGCCTTGTGCTTCATGTTGGACAACCTTATCAGCACTTGTATGGTCTGGAATCAGACCGACTTTAGCATGCCTGCACAATAATGAGTACAGAGCAAAAGGACCACCTGCAAGAAGCCATCAAAATAAATAAAGCTTCGGTTGCATTACTCTGAAAGTCGGTCAATTTCAGATTCAGATGGCTTTACCCTCCCCATTATCATCAGCCTTCAGTACTATGAGTACATACTTGAATAAAGAAATGATAGTCAAAGTCCAGAAGATGAAGGAGAAATATTCATATACAACTTTCTGTGATTGAAAATCTTCCACAGGAATTGAACCAAAGACATATAGAGGAGCAGTACTCAAGCGACCATAAACCACTCCAAGGCTTTGCCATGACAGAATGAGTGTGTGCCTCCATGTCTCCTGTTCATTATCACATCAGAATTTCAGATGAGACAATCAATTCAAGAGGCATACTTCTGTAGCTGCAATGTTTTTAAATTCCATACATAATTCAGTTAAGATTGATACACAGAGCAGAGATTGTGGTACTCTAATGATTACAAG
Organism: Euphorbia tirucalli; assembly: GCA_039660915.1. Taxonomy (NCBI): domain Eukaryota; kingdom Viridiplantae; phylum Streptophyta; class Magnoliopsida; order Malpighiales; family Euphorbiaceae; genus Euphorbia; species Euphorbia tirucalli. Next base: position 17,746,888 of record CM077634.1, on the reverse strand, counting down.
GCCAAGTTTAATGTTTCAGCAACGAAATACAAAATGCTCCATTATCATCAGTTAATGAGGAGTAGATGTGCAGCAAAGTGTATAGATTTTGGCACACATCAAGCAGAATGACATATTGAAACCATGTTCAAGGGTTGACGGAGGAAGCAGGTAGTTAATCACGGCAAAGTTAGACCAAATATAAAGCAGGGCAGCAATTGTATTGAATCAGTCTACGGCACCCTGGTTCAGGACACATACTAGATGTAAGGAACCTGATTGCTAAGAGCTATGGTATCTTGGATTTATGCATTAGGGTGCTTTGGGTCTCTTAAACAACGCCAAACATATATCTATGCCGAAGCGCAGCCCAGGAATTTCTCCCTCCTCCTAGCGAAGAGCTAATTAAGAGACCCAAAATACCCAAATGCATAAATTAAGCTACCATTCCCCTTTCATAAAGCATGTATATATACTACTCACGCCCTACTCGCATAACCCCCTGATATAACAGAATATAGCTAAGATAGCCACGTGTCCCTTCTATTCCCTATTGCCCTTAATTGTCATATAGTATCATGGATCACATTCTCTATCAGTGTCCAACAAGTTCCCAAAAGTAGATTAATTTTTACTGCACAGAAGAAAAAAAGTAAAGTAACAACAATATCCATACCGTAAGATAGAAACTTAAACTCTGTAATTGTTTCTGCTATTGGAATCCAAATACTCAGTTACTTGAACTCTTTGTTAAACAAAATCTGAATCCATTATATCTAAGAAGGAAGAAACTAAGGATCATATTGTATTGAAGCAATTTCATCAGTTGTTACAAACACTAATAACCAGAACCAGCCTAATCAGCAAGCAAACAGAAGAGAATCCATCATTAATCAATAAACTAAGTCAATAAGATAAGTGACAAGCAATAATCTTGCTGCAAATAGATAAAGATGATATAATTAAGGGTTAAGGTATTTAAAGGTAATATAAATGGTAATATTAGGCCGAAAAAGGATCACAGACCCACACGATTCAGAAAACTTATATGAACCTAATTGGCAAAACCCATATAGGAATACTCTGTACCCATTAAAAGAAAAGGCCAAGTAATAAAGAGTGATAAAGCACAGAAATTTACCTGAAATCCACTGGAATACGTGTAAGAACTTCCTGGAGAAACCATTTACGGAGAACTTGAAGAAAAAAGAACATAAAAAGAAATGAGTAAAAGGGATGAGCAAGAAACAAAGAATGGAAGAGGAAGGGAAGGGTTAACGATGTATTCAATGCAACAAAGTAAAACGTTAAAAACTATGAATCCAGAAGAAATATGAGCACATAATGAGCAGCAGCAAGGTTTGAAGCTTTTTTCATAGTACTTGGTGTTGGAAGGTTAAGAAAGTTGTTTTTATATTAAATTATTGGCTTAAAAGAGAGGGGAAGTTAGGCTGATGTTGACGCACAATATTTTTTAACATTTTCTTGCACCATCAGTATCATAGATATAAGACACATCACATGCCTTCCCTTATAGCTGCACGTGAAACTTCAGTAATTCCGCCCTCAATTAATGGCAATTAAACAATATCCAGTTTTTACAAAAAAAAAAAAATCAACTGTTTAGGAGCTTAAACTTCGACAGAACTGCAAATGAACCCTACGATAAGAACTTCAACTTTACAAAAAATTCCATTCAGAAAGTTGCAAGTGTTTTAATCGCTAATGCTTCAGCAAAAACATGAAAGCTTTAACACCCAAACATATCGGATGATGTGTCTATCCAAATAACTGGAATTGGAGAAAGAAAACCAAAAATTAGCTTCAATTCAAAAATACAATAACTAAAGGTGTCTCAAGCCACCTCTGCTTGTTCATAATTTGGAAATCATTCTATAACCTACTATATATTCTCAGAATCATAAGCTTTCTCCCAATCATCTACCACATCGGACAACTCTTCTTGAGCAGACATTGCTCTTAGCTGCTCATGTGACTTGGAAATGCTTGCGCTTGATTCTGTTCCTGAATTGGCAAAGCTTCCTGTGCGTTTTGCAGAATCCTCGGTCCTTATAGAGGCAGCATATGAACTGCTACCAGATTCTGAATCCAAGACATTCCATCGGTTAACTGAAGCTGCAATTGGAGCTTCTTTCCCTCTCCAGGCAGAGGCTTGAACATCAATAGATCCTTGCGTCCACTCTTCAGCACCCCCCCATGAATCTTCCCTCCATCCATGGTCTGGAGCAACAGCTTTTTTCCATGGCTTCAGACCTGCAACTGCTCCTTCTTTGGCAGTCCCTGATCCTCCCCAAGGATTAGTGCCAGATGAAGCCACCGATGCAAGGCCTTGTTGAAGAACCACAATAGCCCCATGATACACTGATCCATGGTCCAACCTCCTCATAGCAGTTGCTGCGCGTGCAGGGTCATTGAATACAGCCAGTGCATTTTTATCATTCAGCCAAACTAGTTCACATTCTCCACCAAACCTGAGAACCAATGAACTTATATCTGCCTCCCTCGGCAAATCTAGAAAAGAAACAACAAGCCTGGGATCCAAGTCTACTAGAGGATCAAAAGCAGGTGGATGGGGAGCAGTTAACGTGGTGGTACCCTTAAGTCCGATCACCCGGGATGGGGTTTTGGATTTGGTGGTAGCATGTACCACAATAAAACGCTTTGGCTCCCAACCAGCAGAATAAATTGCAAGCTTCCACCGTTCAGCAATCAACCTAACCGCATCTCTCTTATCCTTCAGCATTGGACAGAATATATGAGCCTTGAGAGCACTTGCAGATCCTCTGTTCTTGCCAAGTACCAGATACTTGCACCTCTCCTCCACAGCAAGCACCCACTTCGGATCACGTCGATACAAGTCACTAAGCAACTCAGTCACCGCAGAGTTTTCACCAAAATGAAGCGCTTCCAAGTTCGGGGGAGTGATGTCAAAAGCATCTGCAAGAACCTTCTTGCGCTCTAACTTCGCACATTCATCATCACACATGAGCTTCCTTTGGCCAAGGGGAATTTTCTTGCCAGCTGATTCTACAGGTTGAAGTGGCACAGGCAACTTCTGAACAATGGATGCTTCAAAAACAGTGTCAGCATTAAAACTGCCATTGCTCCCTCCAGCATCACAAGGGACTGATGCTGATATCCTGCCACATGAACAAGTAATCATCACAGGGAACTCACATCTCACATCAGGACAAGAAGCAGAAGGATGACAAAGTGCAGTGCACGTGTGTCTGCAATCTCTCCTAGGAGCACCACATGTCTGCCCACAAGAAGCTTTCAAACCAGGTTCAGTTACACCTGGAGAGTCACAAGGCGGTGGATGGCATGTTCTGCCACAAGCGTGTAAGCCACACTGCCTGGTTTTACCACAGAGTTTGTTGCATCTGATATCCTTTGAACCACAAGGTATGTTGCCAAGAATCACATGTCCACCAACACACTCCTTTGCTATAGGTAATGAACAAGGTGGGCAGTCGCCAAAATGGCAGCTATGTGTGGCAGTATGTCCACAAGGCTGAGGAACCGCGCATGTGAGCTGACAAGAAGGAAGAGGTGTACCACACGGCAGAGGAGGAGCAATCGAAGTTTTTCCACATGCACAGCTCAAATCAGTGAAGATAGTTTCAAGACAAGGTGGACAGTGACCACTGTGACACAAAGTTTCACAATAATGCTGTCCACACCTCAGCTTCTTCCCACAAGCCATCTGACAGAAGTGAGGATCCCAATCCCCAGAGAGGACATTGTAAGGATTTGATAGTGGGCAGCACCTTTCACTACACCGGTGCCTCCCACAATTCTTCTTCCTACCACAAGGCTTCTCACAAGCAAATTTTTCATGCTCCACACCTGTTTTATAGCATTCTACAGTTCGAGAGGTTGATCCGCACCGGCATTTTTGGGTGACAAGAACAAGACAAGGAGGGCAATCTCCACCATGGCATGTCTCCTTGCAGTGATGATCTCCACAAGGAAGAAGTTTGTCACAAGTCTGTGAACAGTTTGTAATTGGATCCAAACAGCTGTTTCTTTCAACCTGCAGACTAGTTTTCCCACAATAGCATGAGTTTACCCTGCTTGGCAGTAAGTCACAAACCCCACAAGGGCCTGGATGACAAGTTTCAACACAAGAATGATTTCCACAACCAAGCATTTTCTCACATGTAGAATTACAAGAGAAAACACCCTCTTCAGCTTTCACTTCGCCTTTTACAGACATGTCTCCACACAGAACAACCTCCGTTTTCTTCTTGCAAAAACAAGAGGCATTAATAAGAATTTGACAAGGATCACAAGGACCCACATGACATGTTTTCTCGCACCGATGACGACAACAATCAAGAAGCTTATCACAGGGCTGGCCACATGTTAGAACAGAGCTCCTATCAGAGCATCTTGTGGTGATAATTTTCTTCCCGCATGGACAACGCCGTGGTGGAGCAAATGCTTTACAAGGAGGGCATGGACCTGGGTGGCATTGTAAGACACAACGATGAGGACAAAGATCCTCCTTGCTCTCGCCAGGATGTAGAACTGCACTCTCAAGTTGTTTCCCACATGGTTCACCACAGGAATGCGGTGTCAAATACAAATCTGAAGGTGGATCAGTTCTTTTCCTACAAAAGCAAACATAACGAATCTCCTTTGAAGATGTGAGCTGCACAGACTGACATCCAGGGCACCGCCAATTAAAGCCCTGATTCTTCTCAGCTGACAAGTCAATAGAAGTGGGAGCTCGAGCCCATTTCTTGATGCAATTCAAGTGAAAAATAGAGTAACAGCTTGAACAGGACCAAACAGCTGCAGACCTCCGCACCATATCATAACAAATCATACACTCAACCGTACCCTTCACAAGTTTTTCCTGAATTTCATGAACAAGCTGAGGCAAATTTGGATCTTTCAACTCCTTAACCTCCTGAGTAAGGTTCCTTCCTCTCTCTTTCTCCCTTTCGACATCCCTCCTTTGATTATTAGGCCAAGTCTTGCGACCCCTAGAGGAGGCATTGTTATTGCCGAAATGCCTAGGATGTTGAGCAGGGGCATTACTGGAGTTTCCACCACCTATTCCATTAGGGTTCGAATTGAAACTTGAAGGTGGAGCCTCAACAACTGTTTGAGAGGATCCTCTAGGGACCCATGTTTGGCGAGCATTTTGATTGGAGAATCTGGTCCTATCCCTGTGATCACTTCGGGAAGGAAAGCTCATACTCTGATTACTTGAACCCTCCACCACAACTGATTCAGAATCCACGAGAAAATAAAAAATCCCCGAAATTGAATCGATTCAAACAGCACCTAGATATGAAAACACAGAAATTGCATAAATGAACCCCCAAAATTATCGCAATACTCAATTCCGGAAAATACTATAAATTATTAAAAAGTCTATAATCACAACCAAACCCCATTATTGCCAACTACAATCGGTCTTAATGAATTCCAAAAAGATAGTCTACATACAAGAAAAAATGAGAATGAGAATGAAAACGCGAAATACCTGATAAACAGCAAGAGAAAGAGTAATTTGTCTATAAAAGTGAATTCTTCTTCTTCTTGAGGTACTTGATGGGGGTTGATTTGTCAACAAGAATTGGGAAAGAAAGAGAGAGGACCTTCTTCTTTATAGGGGTTTTTGTTCTTGGCCTGAGGAGAAACAGCGGAGCGATGAGCGGTCAGATTTGAATGGTCAAGTAAGGGACTTTCCGTTCGCTCAAAATCAACAAGTTCCGGCTTTGCAGCACGTGTGTGCTTGATGCGCACTCTTCCTTCTTTGTTTTTTTATTTAAATTAACAAAAAAAAAAAAAAAAAAAAAAAAAAAAAGGAAGTCGGTCATCTTCTATCTTCCCTACCAATCAAAATAATTGATATGAAAACATTTTTTTTTTTTTTATTTCGTGTTGGCCAAGTAGTAATAAAGCACAAATAAATATAATACAAATCAAAAGGTATAAAAATATTTTATACCATTAATAGATTTATTAAAAAAAAGTTCTTTTTTTATAGAAGTGGGATATAGGACTTTATTCATTTTTTCTTAACTAGATTAATAAATATTATCATTTACTAGAACTACTCCACTTAAAATTAATACAATAATTTTATAGTACAAGTGTAGATAACAAATCATTCATAATATTATATTAATATAATATATAATTACTAAAATATAAAACATTAAAACTCAATTTGTTTCATGGAAAATAATTTTTTTAAAAAAAATATTTTTCATGGAATATACTTTTAAAAGAAAATAAATATTTTTCTTCGTTTGGCATGTATTATAGAAATCCGTAAAATAAAAATATGATTATAAAATAATTATGATAAGTAGAGATAAATTAATATTGATTTATATTTTCTTTATTTTTTAGAAAATAATTTAAAATCTCCAATAGAGATATTGTTTTCCTTAATTTATCACAGATTTTTCTTTTACTTGAAAAATATTTTCTTTTGATTTTTTCTTTACGTTATAAATACTAAAAAAATAAAAACTATATTTTCTGAATATTTTTCGTAAAATGAAAAGCCTTAGTTTGAAACCTCAACAAATATTTTAATATGTGTAAAATAATTAAAGAACAAAATATGATAACAAAAGTCTAAGGCGAAATGTGCTTGAGACAACCATAAAGTTCATTAATGTTTGGCCCATGTTTCAATAAGGCCACAAAACTTAGGAATTTAGGATATCTAAATTATTTAGAACAAAATATGGAACCAGAATTAGGGATGTAAACGGGGAAGGGAGGGGCGGGAATTGGCAATCCCATTCTTATTTCCCGGCTAGGCGGGGATCCCCGTCCCCGTCGCCGTTTAGTAAATAGGGGCAATCTTCATCCCCATCCCCGGCCCCGTCGGGGAACGGGTTCCCCGCGGGGATCTCCGTCCCTGTTAAGATTTTTTAAAAAAAAAAAATTTAAATAAAATTCAATTTGGTACAAAAATAAATTAAAAAACATATTACAGTTTGGAGACCATTAAATAATTCACTTAATATTTCTTATAAGAAAGTGATATTTAATTAAAATATTACAACTACTAATATTATTATTTCAAAATATAGTACAGGAGTTCGATATACAGAAATTAAATTAGAGATTTCTAAATTTATAACACATGATTGATTGTTATAAACTTTAAAAGTAAAAGAGAGATATAAAGCAATCTCTAGTTTTAGTTTTATTATTATGAAATTTAATTATTTATGTATATATATAAATAAATAATAAAATAAATAAATAAACGGAGATTTAACGGAAATCCCCGTCGAGGACTAAACGGGGATGGGGATGGATCCGCGGGACGGGGGAGGTAAATCCCATCCCAGCGAGGATGGATCCCCGTGTCCCTGTTGACAACCCTAACCAGAATCATGATTAAAAGTACTAAAGGTCACTAATGTTTGACCGAGTGGACGACGTTTAATTCAGACGCGGCAAAGCAAACTGAGAAATTTTATGTGTTTTGTATTGTTGTATGACTATAGTATGAAGTTCATTTTGGAAAACATATTCATAAAAGATCCGAGACGGAAATCTTGAAGAAGATATAGGAATCGCCACCCAGTTTAGTTGAACCGGAAAATTTGGGTACAGTCGAAACCAAGTGAGGACCGCTATACCTTTCAGAAATCTAGGTTCAAACGAGTTATGTACTTGTTATCTGATTAAAATAAATGCTTCAACAATCAAATCATGGTATTTTATAAAACTAAGTTGATTTTATTTAAAGCATCAGACGTTTATGCAAGGTACAAGAAGTAATAAATAATCACCCAAAGATTCATGTTTGAGGTTTTTGGTTTGGTTTGTGTTTAGGATGTTTTGCTATTTGGTTTTGTGTGTTTAGAGTGGTGGTTTATGGCTTAGTTTGTGACCTCTTCCTTTGCTTTCTTACTCTCTTTTTAGAGCTTCCTTCAATCCAAAACCATTTTTTGGTCTGAAAATGGTCTTCTTTCTTCCTTATTCAATCCATTCATTTATACCTATAAAAATCCAAAATTTTTATTTCCAAGAGAAAGTCATGGACTGCCGAATCAGAGTTATGTGGCTCTTGTGTCGATAGTCGTACGGCTGTAGTGACAACCGCAAGGCTATTGTCACAACAATCGCACGGGTGTTGATTCGGAGTTGCATGGTTTTGGTTGGTTTCAGGTTTGGTTCTGAGCTTGTTTGAATCCAATTTTCATTCCTTGGACCAAGTATTTACAAAAATCTTCTGAAACGAGTAACTGAGTCATTTTCATCATTGAGGCCGGAATAATCCATACCCATAATTTCAATAAGGTTATAAAAGTTCATTTTGTGTTAAAAAATAATTCATATTTGTAACTTGTACCAATAAAGTCACTTTGAACATTTTCAGTCTAAATTCTCATATACTGACTAGAATTACGTAGTTAACTAGTCTTAGTCATATAGACTCCAAGTGTGATTATTGATTATCACGTGGCACTAATTTATTCTACATCATCACCCTAATTTTAACCCACCCTAATTTTTAACCCTAGTTAACTTTAACTAAATCCAAACCCTAGTAAATTAACTAACCTAAACCTTAATAATAGGTAAATCCTTGTCTCTAATGCTTCTCCCACTAAATAAATATCGATCTTTAAATTTTTTAAGCTCCCATTTTTCCCTAAAGCATGAGGTATGTTCTATGAATACTTTCCTTGTAAATCTATTCTTCAGTCTCCATATATAACAATATGATTATAACATATCATAATCTCCAAGTTTTTATACTTTTATTCAATGAAGAACCATTTGTGTTCCATGAATCTGTTCCTGTAAATTGATTCTTTGAATCGCTCTGTGAAATTAATGTAGATATGACTAACATAATGCTTATACACAACTTAAGAGAAGGTCATGCACTACTCTAATCAAACCCCTAAAATATACGGAAAGCAAAAGGAAATAAACATAGCACAAGTTCATTATTTTCATAACTAAAAGTAATGAAAGAACTAGTGCATGACAGTAAACTAATGGACCAATGATAACATAATGAAATTGAATGAAAGTAATGAACTATGCATAGCATAAGTTCATGAACTAAATGACCTATGATATAAATTGAATTAAGTTTAGATATGTTATAGGTTCAATTTTTGTCTAAAGATCACTCAAAATGGGCCAAACATGTAGTGCCCTCGACAAAATCAAGGACTAATAAACTAACCAATAATTTACTTAGCTAACAACTAACACAATTGTGAGCGGACGACCTCTCTCGGACGGGACGCGGGGGCCCGACGAGAAAAACTTTGGATTTTTTGGTTTTTGAAACGTTCTTCCTTTTCTTCATGGTGAGATTTTGGGAAAAACAGGATTTGTTTATCTTACTTAGAAAAATCCATTCATTCGTTTCGGAATTCCTTTTGTAGAAAACATTTTCCCATTTTATTACTTGAAAGATCTCGAAACTTAAATCCCGAGATCAGTGACAGAGTCGCCACCCGGATCAACTCATCCGGGAAATTCCGGTACAGCTCCCTACCGAGTATAGACTGCTGTACCTAATCCAGAGATTCAAGGTTCGGACAAGTCCCTTATTTCATGTCTAATCAAAATAAATTTGGCGGATATTCTTTGATGGTATTTTACGTTTCTAGAGTTGATTTTTATTGCATTAAGTTAAACACACGGCGCGCACACAAATAAAACAAAATAAAGCAGTAAACTATTAAATTATTACAACCCGATCGAATAAATAATTAAATTATTACAACCCGATCGAATAAAAATAAAAATTCACTTTACAACCGCCTAAAATACACGGATAAATCTATTAAATACATCCAAAATAAAAAATAAAAGGCTGCAAAACAGAGGGTTAGCACAATTTATATTGCACACACAAATAGGACTCAAATCAGGACAGAGTTGGGAATTTTAGGAAATGGGGGCATGCATTTAGGGGATAACCGGGTCGACCCGACCGGTCGGACCGGTTAGACCTGGAAAACGGTTTTGAAACGCCCTGTGGTTTTATGCTGGAAAATCAATTTTTGGAAAACAATTGGCTTGGTTATATGCAAATTTTGATTTTCGTGGGTCTGTTGTCCCGGAATCTATGGATCCGTTCGTGTGGGTTCCTAAATTCATCGTCCATCTAGGGTCCAAAACGCAATAAACACACCAAAAAACATTTATTTGAAATGCAATTTTATTTGTTTAACATTTTCCAAAGACTTATAGAGTTCGGGGATCCGCTAATGCTGGACGATTGATCCGGTTCGGAAGTAACAACCCTGAAACTTGAAAAATAAATCCCGGGAAACTTGAAAATATTAATGTCCGTACGTATAAAAATTCAAAAACCGGTGTTAAAATGACGTACGAATATTTACGAGTCGAAATATGTCAAATCAGAGTGCATAAAAATGGAAAACGGGCTATTTTCGGCTTTTCGGGACAGATCGGAGAACTGTCCCTGAAGAACAGAGCCGTACGGCTCTGGTTAGAGCCGGCCGGCTCTGTTCTTGTGGAACTAGAGCCGGCCGGCTCTGTTCTTGGATGAACAGAGCCGTACGGCTCTATTCGGGTAAGTTCGGTTCTAAAACTTGCAAAAATAAAGAAAACGCACAGAAAAAGCAATGCAAACAGGTTTAAGGCCTCTCAGAGTTTACCTTGATGTTGTTTTGATGCTTTGAATGTCAAGAAACGGATTGGAAACTTAGGATTTGCCCTTAAAGTCCAATCGGCCGAAAACCGAACAATTCCCAAACTAACCCGAAATGATCCGAATAAATGAGCAAATGTTATGTAACTTGTTATGGATTTTTGGAGATTGATTTTACTGCTTTGATTTTGTGTTTTCGGGTTCTTCTCTTCTCCCCATCTCTCTGCTTCTTTTTTTTTCTCTCTTTTTCTTTTTTTCCCCCCTTTTTATCCTTCCTTCAATCCTATTATTATTCAATTATCGCCAGACAAGATAATTTCCCAATTAAATGAGTCAATTAATGGTTTTTGTCATTTTTTTTATCAATTTCACAGAATTGGGACAAAGTATGGCACCCATGCCCGCCCACTAGAGTCGGTCGGCTCTAGTTTGCACTAGAGCCGGTCGGCTCAATCTAGAGCCGGGCGGCTCTGGTTTGTGAACCAGAGCCGGTCGGTTCTGGTTGAACCGGAGCCCACTTTTTTTTTTTTACTGACGCGGCTGAAAATCACTCGGGCAACCCGCTTTACGGTAGTTTCGGATTGCGGATAATTTCGTTTTCGGAGAATTTGAGACGTTTCGGGTAATATTCTGCTCTTTTCTATGACCGAAGGTAATAAAGATTTCTCATCACTGAGGTCGGGAAAACCCGTGCTCACAACAATTATACATAATAATAAACTAATTATGCAGAATTTACATTTATAACAACTTTGTCTCCATTAATATGTACATAAAGTTAGTTACAAAATTTTATGGCTATTGTTTCGAGATTATAAGGAGAACTAGTCATTGCGTACAGCCTCTGAAAGAATAATGGCAGTTGTATTCACCTCCTGAAGAAAGTATAGTTGTTGCTTGTAGATCATAAAGAGAGAGTGGCTAGTTCATACATGTTTTGAACATATGTTGCTTACTACTTCTAACTTATAAGAGAGGTATAGCCGTTGGAGAATTTTAAGCTCATATACAATGATAGACATGTAGGTCTTAAAGTAGTTTCCTTCATCTCTTGATCATCTTGTTAAACATTTGATCTCTTGATGCTTTTGTAACCTTTTGATTGCAAAACTTGTTAATATCCTTCTTCTTATTGTATGTTTGCTTCATCTTCTTAAAAAATAATATTTTACTTCTTTATTATTTACAACACAATTGTAATAATATTAAAATACATATGATATTTCTATTTATCATATATGTCAACTCTTCCAATTTGTTGTTATAATCGAAATACGATTCAACACAGAGTAATAGAGTACTCAGTGGTACATTTGTTTGGCAGATACCTCATTATAAACATATAGTTATCAAAACTTATATATAATAAATCAAGTTACCAAGGATTCATAAATGAAATAACTATACAAAGAAGTTATCATAATTCCGGATCAAAATGATAAATTAAATCTTAAAATAAAATGAACGGAAATAATGTTATATTTTCAAAATGCAAAGATGTATTTTCAAATAATCTATATCCCTTTATATTTGCCTTAGAGGAACTCAAACTAATTGACAGTCACTGATCGGGTGAAAAAGAATTTTCAAACTAAGTCACTATACATTTCATCGCGTTTCACTACCCGGGTTTCAAACAATAATATCAAATCAATTTTCAACAGTGATGTCTGCGCCATGGCCAAATGTGGCCTAGCCACCCTATAAACTCATCACAATTGATTGAGTGATACTACTGTCCTCTCTTTTGTTGAATCCAATCTACCACTACCAACTTATATGACTTCTTTATAGGGCTAATAATTGAGTCACGATGCAATGCAAGGAAAGTTACCTCATATCTCAATCACAATCCACTTCACATTTATTCATATATATATATAAACTATAAGTTTCAAAAATTTTCTAGAAATTATAAGTTCGATTGTAAGCTTTCTATTCAAACTCAAATTTCCAGAAATATTATATATAAGATTTATAACAAATACCCAAACTAGACAAAATCATTTAATCTTCTAAAAACTTAATTAAAACAATCTTACAATTATTATAAATTTCCAGGAAGTATATATGATAGTTTCCTAAAATTTCAACATGCATAAACTAAAATTTAAATAAGGTAATGTCATACAAGTGTACTAATCTTAATTAGAAGGACCTTCAAGAACTCTTTTCCCTATCTTCCTCTGGATTCTCAGCTTTTACAAATTGAAACATTAATTTAAATTTTGAAATTTTCAGAAACCTAAAGAGAGAGAGAGAGAGAGAGAGTACAAATGCGAGATGTTACTATTATTCTAAACAATGCCAAATTTTCCATTTAACCAAGTATCCTACCAACCCCTACCACCATTTTATGATACTTGTTCATTTAACTTATAAACTATCATCACTAAGTGACATATGTATTCCGCTAAGCCTTCATCCCAAAATAACACGTGTAACTATTTTCTTACTGTTTTCCATATCTCATAATCATCTTTGTTTATAAACTCAGTCTCTTTGCACACCACCATACTCCTCATCTGGTCACCAACCTATTCACATTCTTTCCTCATCTGAAATGAGTTGTCCCAAGAATCCGGTTTTAAATAAGTTTGGATCTCCCGTTTGTCCAGCTGTTACAAAATTGATCAATCTTGATCTACTCGAAACTAATCAAGATACTTCCGAGATAACCAAGACTCATCCAGCACACATCCACAAATTCAAACTAGCATCAAGTTACCTAGGATTTAGAATTACGAAACTCAAATTCATCCGCATTCTCTTATGTTAATCGCTAAAACTCCTTTGTGGTTTTCATAACTATCACAAATCGATGACACAAATCCTAGCTTAAAACGATGGAAGAAAAAGAAAAGAACTATCATGTACCCAAAAAATAAGTAAGAAGCTCAAGAAAAATTCTAGAGAAAATATGTGAATATTTATTCTTAGTTTTATACATTCTTTCTTTTAAATAAACTTTTGTAAAAGGTTTTCAAAATTTTTATTTAACTATTTTCTTAATATATTATTCAAATTGTAAAAAATATATACAAGAAAGTAAAAGGTGAAAGAATTGGAGGTGTCGATGTTAAGCCCCAAGTTCAAAATTTTCATTCTTTAAATCTCTTTGCTAATAATAATTCATATCATGAATTAAACCTCCATAGAATCATCTATTCTAATTTATAATCATCTAATTAAATTTACAGAACAAGGATTAAAATCCTACCTCTTGTAGACTATATGCGAAATTTGACAAAGTACACCAAATATTGCACCTCCAGTTCATCCACATGAGATCCTTTGCTATAAACTTGGGCATTTTTGTTCTTGCTTTCTAATTGAAAAATATGAACAAACTATAGTTCGTCCATTTCTTAAGTTCTATCTCTATAACACATGCTTCATAAGCATATTAATATATTTATATATAAATATATATTAAAGAGTTATACTTAATTTCACCCATGGTATACCAACTTTACCAATTTTCATAATATGGTAATATGTTAAACTATTGCGAGCGGGCGATTCTTTAAAGCTCACGGGCCGCGAGACTGGGCTGGGATTTTAATGAAATAAGATTTAGGTTTTAGAAAACTAGTAAGAAAATGAAAGAAACCGATTTGATTTCAGTAAAAGTGATAGAAGTCGCCACCGGGTTTAGCTCAACCGAGAAATTATGGTATAGCCAAGCCGAGTAGGAATCGCTATACCTTTTAGTCAAAGATTCAGGTTTGAACAAATTACCTTTTTTTTTATTCAAAATATTATTTTAAACACTTTTATCTCTTTGTCTTTTTATTTCTAAGGTTCATTTTAATTCAATTTTATCTAAATACTCATACTGAAAGCTGTAAAGAAATTCTGAAATTAAATAAATTCAGAAAAGAAAATTGTTACAACCCAATTGAATAAACTAACTTAGGGGATACATTTGTGTAGAAAGGCAATATGGATACAAACGCCTAAATACAAGAAATCTAAAATAAAAGATATTATACATTTAACCTATTATACCTGCAAAACAAAGGTTAGTATATAAAAAAATATTTTCATATATATGACTCAAATAGACAAAATAGGGGATTGATATAACTCAGGGCGTGAATGGGGATAGTCAAGATAATCAGACAAATATATCCGACTAGACTTGAAAAACTTTTTAAAACATTAAATTTGAATTTGAAAACAATTTTAGAAAGAATTTTGTCCAATTTTATATATTTAAACATGCAAAAGTTAGTCTTTCAAGAAACTAGTGTTTCTATCATTATGTTGTTTTACAATATACTTAAGAAATTAAATCTAAGGTCAAAATGCATGGAATCACACAAAATGGATTCTGTTTCAAGAACCATAGTTGTACAGATTTGAGCAACAGTCGTACGACTATAACCTATATCAGTGCAATTCTAGTTTTGAATTAAACCCAACAAATATCAAAATGATGAAACAAAACTATAAAAATTAAGTCAGAGCTATCCTAGTCATGCACTACAATTTATTGAGGATCGTACTTTTATGGTTTACTCAAAACCGTAAAAAATAGAGCATGCGAGAAAATGCAAAAAGAAGCAACGAATCACCTAGAAAATAGAAAATAGATTTTAGGCCTCTCAAAAGTTACCTTTGATGCTTTTCTCCAGTGTTGAATTTCAGAAAACTAATTTGTGGAGGTTGAAATCCAGATTGAAAGGACTTGAATGTTGAACCCGAAAACTTGAAATTCTCCCAAATTAGCCTAGAGTGCTCCAATTCTAGCTCCTAATTGAATATCTGAAAGTTTAGGGAAAGTTTGGAACTTGAATTAGTAGTTAATTTAAGTGAATTTGGGTTTGTTTTTGGTGAATTTGGTTTTGAAATTTACTGATTTATGTCTTATGTACCTCCTTAATTCTCTCCTTTTTCCCTTTTTTTCTCTTGTTAACTGTTTTTTTTTTTTTTTCGTTACCCAAGCTCCTTTCAATCCAAAAAGTCTTGTAATCTTCAAAAATTAGTGGGATTTAGGCTGTCTCCCCGTAATACAAACAGATGTCCATTTTTCATGCAACCTAGTGACGCATAGAGAGCCGTGCGACTATAATGTCGTTAGCCATACAACTGTTACACCTATAGTTGTACGGCTGTAGTCCTAGCTATACAGGCCTTGTCTCATTTAAACGCTAATTTCTTTAAAACCCAATGTTGGCGGGCACAAATAACCTACAATAGCAGGTCATATGTACTGAAATATTAGGTTACTTACGAGTTAGTGTATGATAGCATAGCAAATTAAAAATGGTGTACTATATTGTAAAAATAAGTAAAGTTGATACACCATGAATAAAATTAAGCCTAAAGAATTATGTTAATTTTTTTCTTAGGCTTCCCACGTTTTGTTTTTTACTAATAAGTTATTTGTTTCAAAAACATATAACAATATTTTCACCTGACAAAATATATGATAGGTAGGACATATATTTGTCCTACCATCATAATTGATGCCAATCATATGGTTTAGTAACCAACAAAATACATGATAGGTAGGACATATATTTGTCCTACCATCATAATTGATGTTAATCAAATGGTTTAGTATCCATTGAACAAAACAAAATAATTAGGACAACTTGTCTTGCCTTTTTTTAAAATAAATTATAATATTACTTTAATTTAATAATAATAATTAATTAACAATTTAATTACTTACTATAATATCCTTTATTAAAAATCCTACTAAAGCTAAATTAATGTCTCTAAATCTCAATCGTGAATACTTGATTTATGGAATAGATACGTGCATTAACTTAACTTGGGGAAGAACAATTTAATTAAATTTTAAGATATATGATAGAGTCTTTGTTCACAATGAATTTAATCCCATAATTTATCATTTAATTGAATTCACGATTCAATTAATTAATAAATCATTTATAACGCAGAGCATTGGGCCTCTAATATATGTGGCTTTCTAGATTCACATCTAATTGATATTAGCGAATTTGAAACTCTTTTTGTAATTCATATCTCATATTTTTTTTAGCTCTTTAAAGAGGGTGAACATTTAGCATTGCATGCCCTGATACTCAATTATAAATAAATAAACTCAAGGTCTATTAAATGAACCATGATGATAATTGGTATACACGTAAGTCCTATTCATTACAAGATCCCGATCTTGACCAGATTTATGATTTGTCAAAACCGTAATTGTCAAGATGCTATGACTTTACCTTCAATAATAATTTTTTGATAAACCACATACATTTGGTCATAATTTAATTCATCAAAGAATAATTAATTAAGAAGAGTAATAGGAGCTTATATCTATTCTCTCAGGGTAATGAAACCATCTCTTAGTCGATCTCTTGTCTCGCTTCATAATAAGTTAAGGCCATCACATACTAAATCATCATGTGTGACTAACATGATATTAAGTAATAATAAACCATGCCATTGTCATTTACGTCAGAGTTCAGTCCACCAATCTCATGAGTAGCCACATATTTATTCTGACATATCATGTCAAGTGGTTTGAGATTTCCACTTTCCAAATGAAGATGAATAGAGGTGATGGTTTATGAATTAACAATGGCTAGTAATTAATTCTTCCAACCAGGAACATTCATAGTATACCATTACCAAGAAAACCTATCCCACATTCTCAACTCTTAAGAATATGTTCTCTTTAATAATAACTTTATGACAAATATTTACTAACATACTATACTTAATAAAAGATAAATGTGAAAGCAAACATTTCATTTATTACTAATAAATATTTACAATACAATATATGGCAATATATTATACATCGTTAAGAAAATGCTAGTGTAGAAAAAAATACCATTAGAAATTTAAAAAAAAAAAAGTATTTTATACAAGAATAATGAGGGACATTACCTACATTGTAATAATAGTTAGAAAAGTTATAAAAAAAATGTATACATAAGATAGAGTAAGGGATACTTAGTCGATATGGTAGTAATAGTGTTGCTTATCGGAGTCCAAGCTAACGGGAACGGATTCTAGCAAGATAATAATAAATGTAAATTACAATTAATTGGGTCTTGCGAGTTGAGCTCATATGTAAATGCTAAATATATAAACATGAAAAAAGAAAAAACTACTTTGAGAAAAAGTCTCATATTCAAAACTATAAAAGAAATGTATAAATGTATATGGATAACAAGTTTATTTGCCAAGAACAAAGGATGGCAGAAGCTTAGTTGATAATTTCTAATAGGGTTAATATGTCGTGGGAAACTCATCCGCTTCACTTCGTAAAGTGTAGTTTTGATGCTGCAGTCTCCCTTTATGGTTACATTAGCTATGGGTGTGTTATAAGAGATCAAACAAGGAAGTTTTTGGCTTATGGAAAGCTTACAATTTGATCCTCTCATTGCGGAAATCCTTAGTTGTCGGAAAGCTCTCTTGTGGTTGTCTTCCCTCAATTACCGACAAGTTATTCTTGAAAGAGACACTCAAGTGGTTATCAATCATCGTAACAATAAAGATCTTTTAGCTCATTCGCATGTGGATGCTATTTTAAAAGATTGTAACCATTTCTCCAATTTATTTTCTTGTATTTGCTCTAGTTTTACTAGGAGGAACAATAATAATGTTGCACGTATCCTTACGGAAATAGGATTAGCAGCACTCGACTTGCGCTTGAGTTGTTTTAACCTCCTATTGCTATTATTGATGCTCTTAATTCAGCGTTAATAAGATGGGAAATTTTCAATAAAAAAAAAAATTTTGGATAACGGATTAATTAGACAAAATACTTGATGTAAATAATATATTCTATTCAATGATAGATAGTTCAATTATATAAGAGTATATTAAAACTTGATATTATCTAACTTTTTTATGCCGCAATTGGGCGACAGACTAAAATTATGCATTAGTAAGATTAAAATTATTTTTCTATCTAAACTACTTGGTATAAAAAAAAGTCACAACTAATCGTTTTGTGGTGCATTGTGATTTATGAGATAAAGTCCTGTGAAACTAGATATGTTTTTTATTTTTTTGATTTATTTATTGAATAGTAAAATATTAGTTAAAACATAAACATAAAATTAGCTCATATAATTGAAATTTCAATTCAATTGTTTTAATTGATCATTTTAAATAGATTTCATTTTTAGAATTAAATAAATGAATATAAAATTGGATATTTTTTATAAATAAATGAAAAGGTAAAAATTGTCATAAAAATCAGTTACTTAAAATAAATGAAAAATAACAATTGTCATAAAACTTAGCAATTTAAAATATAATTAAATGAATTTTTTTGATAGAAAATTTTATTTTAAAAAATATTTCCATACAAATTCACATGATTTTTAGATTTTTGATCTTTAACTTTTTTATAACACAAATAATAATAATAATAATAATAATAATAATAATAATAATAATAATAATAATAATAATAATAATAATAATAATAAAACCGAAAGGAAAAAAATATGGTGAGAGGGATATTTCGGATTGGAGCTTATTCTCCTCTACCCAGCCCATCCTGACCCGGAATTCTTAACCCTAATTACCCTACTATATAAACTTAAACCCGATCGTTGCACTTCTCTTCTGCTGTCTGCCGCTGTTGCCTCTCCTCTTTCTCTTTACTCATAATCGGCTCTCTCCCTCTCGTTTCACTCCTCTGCCGCCTACATGGTATGCTCCAGTTTCTCTTTCGTTTGTTTATTAGCTGAATTTTATCTATGACAAGGTGAGTCTTGGATTATCAATGTTTCCGTTAATTCTTAGTGAAGGAAAAAAATTGCATCAATAGCCAAAGATAGTTTATATTTATGACAGTTTAGTTTATATTTATGACAGTTTTCAATGCTTTTGGCTTCAATCTTAGATTAAAAAATTTTTTAGCCACTAATGCTTCTTGTTAACATCAGGAAATGCTTAGTCATTTGAAAGTATCTGATCAATGTTTGTTTGTTTTCGTTTTCTCCGCTCAGAAATGGCTGCATCCTTCTTTTTAAAAGCTTCAAATAGTTAAATTGGTATTTGAGATTGTGTGAATGTCTAGAAATTTGTTCACATTCTTGATTCTTCATTTTTGATCGGCTTATAACTGTGTACAGGCTCCTAAAAAGGGTGTGAAGGC
Source organism: Euphorbia tirucalli (assembly GCA_039660915.1). NCBI lineage: Eukaryota > Viridiplantae > Streptophyta > Magnoliopsida > Malpighiales > Euphorbiaceae > Euphorbia > Euphorbia tirucalli. The sequence goes on along the minus strand of CM077634.1, from coordinate 17,727,146 downwards.
CCCAGCACTGGCAAAAAAGAAACCTGTAAGTAATGTCTGTTTATTTTATTGGCTTGCTGCGTGTGATTTATCATCTTTGTTGTAATCTTTTTTCCTGTGATTACTGCTAACTTTTGGTATTAACTTGATAATTACAGGAAAAGGTTGCGAACCCTTTGTTTGAAAAGCGGCCAAAGCAGTTTGGAATAGGTGGTGCATTGCCGCCAAAGAAGGACTTGACTAGATTTGTCAAGTGGCCTCATGTTGTTCGTATTCAGAGGCAAAGAAGGATTCTGAAACAACGTCTCAAGGTTCCTCCTGCTGTTAACCAGTTCACAAAAACATTGGACAAGAACCTTGGTAAAGTTTAAGTTATTTTTTGCTGTTCTACAATTTGAATTCTAAAAGTCATGCATCTTAGGCTGTTGGAATAATTAGCATCAGTATCATTTGTATTAATACTGTTCTGAAGATTGTTTGTTCTGTTAAAAAGAAGTGGCATGATCTAAATCACACTGAATCTAATTACAATTTCCAAGTGAGAAAGATATTATCACAAGAGTATCTGATCTAATGTAAGTCCAAAACACCTAAGGACTACAATTCACTAATTAACAGGTATCAAAACAGAATAAAGTAAGATGTGTTTTGTGTTAGTGACATTCATTATCGACCTGGTACTTCATTTCTTATTTCAACAAATTATACAACAGTTTTAACTGAAACAGTGTATAAGTAGAAAACATAATGATTATTAAGAATCTCTTTAAAGTTTTCTTCTTCTTGTGGTTTTTATTTATTCTTTTTATGACTGAATAGCATTTGAAATTCTGATAAGTTTTTAACTTGACGCATCAAACATATTTTTAGGGCAGTAGTTTAATACAGTATTGGAAGTGTCTCAGTGCCTAGCCGAGAGAACAAGATATTTATGTTATTGTTTTGCATACAGCGACACAGCTCTTCAAGTTGTTACTAAAATACAGACCAGAGGACAAGGCAGCTAAGAAGGAAAGGCTTCTCCAGAGGGCACAAGCTGAAGCTGATGGAAAAACTGTGGAATCGAAGAAGCCTATTGTTGTTAAATATGGGCTTAACCATGTTACTTACCTCATTGAGCAGGTGTGCATATTAAGCGCTATTGGAATCAAAGTGCTAGGCTCATTTTCTGATGTTATTTATGTAGCTCTTTTGTTAAGATATCGTTTCAACTTTGAAGTATATGTTAAAATTTTTGATTTTGCAATTGTTGCATTTTCACTATTATCTTTCCTTTTTTTTATGTGTCAAATTGTCATAAATGATTGCTTGGTTCACCTTATCAACTTTCTGGCACCTTGCTCTTTTCCATCTTGTATAGGCTGTGATATTATTCTAATGAGGTTCTGGCTCCTACTTGTAGAACAAAGCTCAATTGGTTGTAATAGCTCATGATGTCGATCCAATTGAACTGGTTGTATGGTTGCCTGCATTGTGCCGCAAGATGGAAGTCCCTTACGCAATTGTTAAGGGCAAATCAAGGCTTGGAGCGGTGAATTTTCTGCACCTTTTCTATTTTAGATTGATTCTAGCGAGTTCTGTGCGGAAACTAATCTTTCATGGTCTTTTAAATTTTCTGTTTTTATGATATCAGATCGTCCACAAAAAGACAGCTGCAGCTTTATGCATTACATCAGTGAAGAATGAAGATAAATTGGAGTTTTCCAAAATCTTGGAGGCAGTTAAGGTAATATATCTGACACTTACCATAGTGTTGTTACTCTTAATGCAAGCATGAGAATGAGTTTTCTAATATGATATGGTAAATGGATAAGCAACTCGAAATGAAATGTTCTATACTATATCTGTTATGATGGATGGTATTAATAGTTATTGCTCAAATAACATCACAGTTTTTCCTCTGATGGTCTAGGCATAGTAGTATTGATTCTGTTAATTGAAATCTGTATTCTTGAAATAAATATAGGCGAACTTTAATGACAAGTTTGATGAGCACCGGAAGAAATGGGGTGGAGGCATTATGGGCTCCAAATCTCAGGCCAAGACCAAAGCAAAAGAAAGAGTTTTGGCAAAGGAAGCTGCACAAAGAATGAATTGAGTTTCTGGAAATTAGTGAAGATAACTGCAAAAGAAGGAACTTTGATAGTGAAATTTTGTATTTCTATAAAAGTTTTGCATTGACAAGATTTATGTTAGGTTGTTGTGGGATAATTGACATTTATTGTTTTCATTCCCTGTTATCTGAGGTATTTTTATTTTCTGTTTTCATTCAATTGAAACTGATACTATCATTTTTTGCAATTCATAGTTGACACCATGCAGACTGAATTTTACAAGATCAATTAGTCCCCGTTTATTGATCTGCTCGATAAGACCTGCTGTTATAGAAACAATTACAATATCTGCGGCTTGTGAAAACATATACAATAGCAAATTAACGCGGTGACGAAAATACAATAGTAAATTAACGTGGTTGTTTTTTGTTTTTTTTTTTTGGTTGGTCACGCACCTAGGGATGTAAATGAGTCGGGGTGGAGATTAGTAATCCCATCTCCGTTCCTCGGTTAGGCGGGGATCTTCATCTTTGTTTAGTAAACGGGGATTTTTATTCTCATCTCTGGTTTTGTTGGGGAACGGGTTCCCTGTGGGGATCTCCGTCTCCGTTAATATTTTTTTTTTTGTTGAAATTTTAAATAAAATTCAATTTTGTACAAAAATAAGTTAAAAAACATATTACAGTTTGGAAACTATTAAATAAATCACTTCATTTTTCTTTTAAGAAAGTGATATTTAATTAAAATATTACAACTACTAATATTATTATTTCAAAATACAGTAAATGAGTCCAATATATAAAAATTAAATTAGAAGTTTCTAAATTGATAAATTCTATCAAGTGCAAAGACTAAATTTTAAGTTTTGCACCTAGGCAAAACATTAAATAATACTAATATTATTTATATAAATAAATAATAAAATAAATAAAGAAATGGGGATTTAACAGAAATCCCCGCCATGGACTAAACGGGATGGGGACGGGTCCGCGAGGCGGGGAAGGTAAATCCCATCCCTGTTTAGTAAACGGGAACAAAATTGTCCCCGTCCCCGGTCCGCGGGGATTCTAAATGGGGAATCTCCGCCCCCGTTCGGATGGGCCTCCGTGTCCCCCTTGACAACCCTACACGGACCGCCTCAGTGCAAGATTAAGATTCTCTTATTAGGCTTCAATTCTGGGTTCAAATTAGCATAAGAATGGCTATGGGCCAAAAAAATTCCAACCTAGCATTTTGGGACTTATAGATGGCCTTTTTGTTTCGTTTCTTTTCCGTTTTAGGATATGCTAGAGGGTTCGAGATTGGTCGATAACATTCAGGTAGGAACTATATTTGTCAATAAATTTCAGGAAGGGAGAATATCCGTCGCTAATTCTCTGGAATGCTCGATTTGGCTGGAAACTTTTAGTTCATTTTAGTTCCCTAGGAAAACATCCTTAACGTCCCCTAGAAGGTTCTAAACTGTCTCTAAGAGATATATTTGTATATTATTGAGTTGGAATATTCCATGAATATTCTAAATAAATGTGAACCACACCTTAAGGAGATGAAATATCTATAAATAGAATTTAAAATCATTTGTAAAGGTGTCTTAGGAAGTGTTAAGACTAATAAGGTTTCCAAACTTTACTAAAAGCTCTCTTTATTTGTATCCTTACACTCTTTATTCACTTTGTCACTTGTGTAGTCTTGTTTAGCATTTGGGAAAAGGCTGACCAGCAACACACTTGGGAGGTTGTATTGCTAGTGTCGCACGTCATAATTGGCAAGGAGTTATGTGCGTGACATTTGGTATTAGAGCCTTGGTTGGAGAATGGGCAAGTGGTGACGAGGGAAGCAACCATACTGGAGTGGAGTCTAATGTTGCTATACGAGTTGAGGATGCTTGGAAGACCAAGGTTAGGAGGAGTCGATCGAAGTCAAGGCATTTGATGGGCGAGACCTTGACGGATATCAATAGTCACTTGATAAAGGTGGAGCTTGTTATAGCTGGAGATCAAAATCAGTACCTCGATATGTTCGAAGAGATTGAGAGGCGCCTGGAAGAACTCGAAGGGGATAAGTTCAAGAAGGAGGTGCAAACCACTTTGAACAAGATCACCGTTGATGGGGAAGACCACGTTAAAACCTTGAAGGGTGTCTTCCTAGCTGAAATTTCTTCATTGAGGTAAGAATTGGAGAAGGTTCTTGCCGAGTTGATAGCTACGAAAGGAGAGCTTATACAGATGAAGGAAGAGTTAGCCCTTTGCAAGAAGGCCATTGCAAATTAGGCTACTTCGTTGGGTAATTCTAGTCCTAAATGATTAGATGTTTTGAAACCTAAGGCATACGATGGCACAGGGAACTCAAAGGATATTGATAACTTCCTTCGGAGTTTGGAGAAGTATTTCAAAGCACACGCTATAGTCAACAATGTCCAAATGTTGGACGATTTTAAGAGGGAGCTTAAGGCCCAGTTCTACCTTAAGGCTAGCGAATTAGAAAAGAGAAATAAGTTGAGGCACCTCAAACAAAGGGGAAGCATCTAGGAGTATATTAAAGAATTTTTTGAGATTCTTTTAGAACTTCTTGGGTATGCTCGAGAAGAGGTGTTCTATCTCTTCACAAAGGGACTTTAACCATAGGTAAGGTTGGAGGTTTAACGGAGAAATGCTACTAATCTTAGCACTTCAATCACCATTGCTAATTCCTTAATCGAATTCCACATAAGCCCAAGAAGCATAAGTCTAACCAAGACCAAGGCGACAAGGACACAAGTGTGGGCGATAGTAATGCCAACCCAACACCTACAAGACAAAAAAATGGAGGCCATCCAAGCGGAAATATGATAAGAGCGAGAATCATCAAATCAAATATTTCTTGTGTGATGGGCCACAAAAACCAAGGGATTGGCTCAAGAAGTCGAAGCTGTCTCCTTTAATTAGAGAAATTGAACAATAAGAACAAAAAGAGGAGGAAGAGGGCCAAGAACAAGGGGTAGATCCTTACAGCTCCTCAATGCGATTAAGGGTAAGGTAGAAATGCCTAAGACTGTGAGGAAGGGTTGATTGTTCGCGGAAGCCAAGGTAGGAGGCCATGCATGAAAGCATTGGTGGACACAAGAGCTACCAACAAATTCATCGAAGTAGAGGAGGCTGAAAGGTCAGGCATTTGCTACAGTAACGAGTATGGTTGGATGAAAGTCGTCAATTCTGACCCTAAGGCTATCCATGGCATAGCCAAAGGAGTTCAAGTGAGTCTAGGTACGTGGACTGGCCTTATAGATTTTTCAGTTGTGCTTATGGAAGGTTATCCGATTATGCTTGGCATGGAGTTTATAGATCAAGTGCAAGTTGTGCCAATTCCCACTATGTTTATCTTAGAGAAGGGTAATGTGCACATGGTGCCATTGGCTCTAGAGAGCATATCGAAGGCCAAGCGAATGTCGTTAATGATAGTTATCAAGGGCTTGAAGAGAGAAGAGGTTACGGTCCTTGAAGATAACAAGGAAGGACAAGAGTGTTGTTCAAGTGATACCCCAGGAAAATGTTAACATCTTGAAGGCGTCTAAGGACGTGATGCCACTAAAGATACTGTAGAATGTTCCACCAGGAAGGATAGTGGAGCACAAGCCTACAATGGAGCAAGATCCGCAAGCCAAGAATTTGGGAAGATGGACGAAGAATGGAAAGACTCATCAACGATGGCTTGAGGACGGGTTGCAACACACCAAAGGGAGCTACATTGAAGCGCCAAGAAGGCGAGGGTTGTAACCATTTCTCCAATTTATTTTTCATGTATCCGCCATATTTTTACTAGGAGGAACAATAATAATATTACACATATCCTTGCAAAAAATGGGATTATCAACACCCGACTTGCCCCTATAAGTTGTTTTAAACCTCCTATTGCTATTGTTGATACTCTTGATTAAAATTTAATAAAATGAGGAAATTTTCAATAAAAATATATATATCACGGATAATTAGCCAAAATACAGGATATAAATAATATATTTCATTCAATGATATATAGTTTAATTATAAATGAAGCAATTCGACGAATAGACAAAAATTATACATTAGTAAGATTAAAATTATTTTTCTATTTAAACTATTTACAATAATAAAAAAAAAAGAGTCACCACTATTTGTTCTGCAGTGCATTTGGATTCATAAGATAAAACTCCTGTGCAACTAGATATTTGTCAATTACATACAGGGAGGAAAAGATAACTAATCGCCCTATTCTGCCCAAAATTGGTACGAATAGATTTTTTATTTTTTTGTTTTATTTGTTGAATAGTAAATTTAGTTAAAACATAAACATAAAATTAGCTAATAAAAAACAAATATAATTGAAATTTCAATTCAATTGTTTTAATCTAAAATATTTTTGATAAATAAATGAAAAGATAACAATTGTCATAAAAATTAGTTATTTAAAATAAATGAAAAGATAACAATTGTCATAAAAATTAGCTATTTAAAATATATATAAATGAATTTTTTTTTTTACAAAGTTATTTTAAAAATTACTTTCATACAAATTCACATGAATTTTAGGTTTTTGTTTTTTTATTAACGCTCCAATTTTTTTTTAATAAATTGGTAATATTCATTGAAATTGATTCGCCACCAAAGCAAGCCAAGTTAAGAGAGGTGGCACATATGAACATTTCCCTACATGTGTCTAAGAACAAGCTGCTTGTGCAAAACAATATACAACATTGTTCGCAGACTGCTTTACATGAACAAAACTAACCTCTCCTCTTTAGTGAGCTATCTCCAAATAATCATCTAATAAATGACCAAACGAAGTACGTATGCATACTTTACTAGTAAGAGAATCGATGACTCCCTTAGTATCTAACTCGATGATAACTGATGTGAGTAGTAGATCTTTAATCCAAGAAAGAGCTTCCCAGCATGTCATAGCTTTTACTTCCGCCATAGTTTTTGCTTCCTCCATAGTAGTTGCACCCGATAATTGATCAACGTGCCGCCACAAATTCACCTTGATAATTCCGAAGTATCCCAACAAAATCCACACTTCTACCTTGTGCAAAGAAATTGGCATCAACGTTACACTTCAACCGGCCCCTCGGAGGAGGTTGCCACATAACAGGGGTCGACCCTGCCACAACCTGACTCAATCTCGCCATTGCTAGTGGCTATGCCATGCACCACTCTCGAACAAACATTGCCACCATTGTACGAATCCAAACTAGATCAATTGGTTCCTGCTGCTATGACAAATTATTCCTTGGTAGCCAAATGCCCCAAGCCCCCACCATAATCAACACTTGCACCATTTCCCCTAGAGTTGACATTGAATTAATTACCTAATCACACAAAGATAGAGTCTCATGCAATTGGTCAATCGCCGATAAGATAGAGTCTCATGCAATTGGTCAATCGCTGATATGTCTCTCCATACGGTAGCTATATACGGACACAAAAAGAGGCAGTGAATGATTGCTTTTTCCATAACTCCACACAAAAGACATCTTTTATACATTGAAATGACTCAAATTCACTTTTACTAGTAAACAATTTAATACACGGCACCACTAGAAATTTCTTCGCCGCGGAGGTACTTTCATAGCCCATAAAATATCCCATTGCACTGCTGCAATTTTATTATTCAAATAATACCGCATACACTCCCTATTCCTCATGCACCCATCTTACTAGATCGATGATTGTACAAAATGATGGCAGTATTTTAGCAATTAAATTGGCATCCTGCTATCCAAATGAAGCTCGAATCAAGTCTCCATTCCACCCCCTTCTATTCGCAAGATCAAATCCTTAAAACACATAAATCCTTGACACTATCGCATACACCACAAGTTTAGGAGCTCTCTATAACATAAATAAATTTATATATAAAAAAAAACTATTGGAATTTGATGTGCAAACGGTGCGCTGCAGCACCGTTTGTTTATTATTATTAATTTAAAATATGTAATTACCCTTTAGCCCCTGAAATTTTCTTATAAAAAGATGTTAGTTTTTCTTATTGCATACAACTCAGATTCAATAATAGATAGTTTATATTCTCATATTCTCTCTCTGTCAGTTTCCTTGTTGTTATAATCTCCATATAATCTCTATTTATTTAAGTCTTTTCACAACACGTTATCAGAACGATTTGCTCGGATTCATCCATCTGGTTACTATTTTTGTCCAAAGTAAGTTGGAATTTTAATTTTTATTTCTTAAATCTATATATTCTTTGATCTCACAAAACTATTTTTTTTAGAAATGTCAAATCTTGCAAATCTTGAATTTGTGGCACTTGATGTGACCGAGAAGAATTATCTTTCATGAGTACTGGATGCTGAAATTCATCTAAATGCTATGGGACTCGGGAGGACGATCCATGAAAATAATGATGCTGCACCACAACAAAAGGCAAAAGCCATGATTTTGCTCCGGCGTCATCTTGACGAGGGGTTAAAAACTGAATATCTGACGATTAAAGATCCATTTATTCTATGGAAAAATTTGAAAGAAAGGTATGACCACCAAAAACTATTATTTTACCTAAAACTCGTTATGAATGGATGCATTTACGGTTACAAGATTATAAATCTGTCAGTGAATATAATTCTGCTATGTTCAGAATTACATCTAAATTAAAATTATGTGGAGAGAAAGTCACTGATAAAGATATGATGGAGAAACCTTTCTCTACTTTTCATGCATCCAATGTGCTCCTGCAGCAGCACTATAGAGAAAAGGGTTTTGAAAAATACTCTGATTTAATTTCTTGCCTCCTTGTGGTTGAACAAAATAATGAACTTTTATTAAAAAACCACGAAACACGTCCAATTGGATCGACTGCATTCCCTAAAGTGAATGCAATGTCGCATAATAATAATGATATTAATAATCGTGGTTATAGCCGCAGTCGCAGATGTGGTCGCAGTCGTGGACGAGGACGTGGCCGTGGTTATGGTCGTGGTCATGGATATGGTTATGGTCGTGGTAGCCATAATAATAATAATAATTTCCACCAGAAGTGGAAAAGTCCAATTGGGAAGATTGATAAAAAGAAAAATAGTCAGAATTCAAATAATAATGAAGAAATATGCTATCGTTGTGGTATGACTGGTCATTGGTCACGTACCTGTCGTACGGCCAAACATCTAGTTGATCTTTACCAAGCATCATTAAATAAAGCTACTAATGTGGAAACAAATTGTGTTTTTAATAATGATGATCCCATTGATATTACTCATCTAGACATGTTTGATTTGTTTGCACCCAGTACCAGTGGAATAGAAATTGTACATGATAATTAATATCATTTTGTTATTTTATTTTATTCCAAGTCTTTATGTATTTTTCTATTTCAAATTAATAACAATATATTATTTCTTTTAATGAAGAACATGAATTCTTCCCCGGTTTTTACAGACTTCAATGAAGCAAATATATGTACCGTGGATAGTGCCACAACACATACTATCCTCAAAGATGCAAAATATTTTTCTCCTTTGAGAATGGGTGAAACAGTTGTCACTACCATCTCAGGTAACACAAAAATAATTGAAGGCTCCGGAAGAGCTAGTATAATTTTGTCAAGGGGAACGAAATTTATTATAGATAATGCATTATTTTCCCCAAAGTCACATAGAAATTTATTAAGTTTTAAAGATATTCGCAGAAATGGATATCATATTAAAACTATAAGTGAAGATAATCATGAATATCTTTACATTACCAAAATGAATTTCGGAAAGAAATATGTATTTGAAAAATTAAATACTCTTCCATCTAGTTTATATTACACATTTGTAAATATGATTGAAGCAAATTTTACTGTGAACCAGAAGTTTACAGATTCAAACACTTATAAAATTTGGCATGATCGTTTGGGTCATCCTGGATCAATAATGATGAGAAAAATTATAGAAAATGCAAATGTGCATCAATTGAAGAATCAGAAGTTTCTTCACAATAATGAATTTTTCTGTACTGCTTATTTGCAAGGAAAATTAATTATAAGGCCATCAACGGCTAAGGTTGGAATTGAATCACCAGCATTTTTAGAGCGCGTTCAAGGCGATATATGTGGACCATTCAGGTGTTTTATGGTTTTGATAGATGCTGTTACTAGATGGTCACATGTATGTTTATTATCATCACGCAATATGGCCTTTGCAAGATTACTTGCGCAAATTATTCGGTTACGAGCACAATTTCCTAATTATCCAATTAAGACAATTCGTCTTGATAATGCTGCTGAATTTACATCCCAAACTTTTAATGATTATTGTATGTCAATTGGGATAAAAGTTGAACATCCTGTCGTATATGTTCATACACAAAATGGTCTCGCAGAATCACTTATCAAGCGTTTGCAATTAATTGCTAGACCATTACTTATGCGAACTAATCTTCCAACCTCTGTATGAGGATATGCAATTTTGCATGCAGCATCACTTATATGTATTAGACCTACAAGCTATCATCAATATTCCCCATTACAATTAGCTTTTGGTCATGAGCCCAACATTTCTCATCTAAGAGTTTTTGGTTGTGCAGTATATGTTCCTATTGCTCCACCACAACGTACTAAAATGGGTCTTCAAAGGAGATTAGGAATTTATGTTGGATATGAATCTCCTTCAATAATTAAATATCTTGAGCCATTAACGGGCAATATGTTTATTGCACAATTTACAAACTGTCATTTTGATGAAACCACATTTCCAAAATTAGGTGGAGAAAATATGAATAATGCACTGAATGTGGAAAAGACAATCACGTGGAAAGTTCCATCACTTTCTCATATGGATGCTAAGTCAAAGCTTTGTGAACAAGAAGTTTAAAAAATAATCCATATTCAAAGATTAGCAAATCAGTTGCCAGATGCACTTGCTGATCCAAAACGAGTAACAAAGTCGCATATACCAGCAGTAAATACGCCAATACGTATTGAAATTCCTGAAGAACAACCTAATAATAATACTCAGACACGCTTGAAGCATGGGAGACCTATTGGTTCTGAGGATAAAAATCCTCGGAAAAGAAAAGGTGTTAATAATACAAATGATTTTGATAAGGATAACAGAACAAATAATGTAGATGATCCTATTGAGGAAGAAGGTACTAATATGACTACACTTCCTGCAGAAGTACAAGTACCTAAAGATACTAAAAATGAAGAAGTTCAAACAAATTATGTTAGTATCAGAAAAAGATGGAATCGAGATGAAATAGTTGTAGAACATATATTTGCATATAATGTGGCAATGAATCTTGTTGATGAACATATGGATCACAAACCACAAACTATTCAAGAATATCAGAATAGAAATGATTGGCAAAAATGGAAAGATGCAATTCAAGCCGAATTAGATTCTCTTAAAAAATGTGAAGTTTTTGGACCAGTAGTCTAAACTCCACAAGGTGTACAACCTGTTGGATGTAAATGTAGGGGTGAGCATGGAGAGGTTCGGTTCAAAAACCGAACCGAACTGAAAAAAACCGATCCAAAAAACACTGTATTTTATAAACCAATCCGATCCAAACTAAATTTTGGTTCGGTTCAGTCCAAACCGCACTAGTTCGTTTCGGTTCGGTTTGGACTAGCTCGAACCAAAAACATCAACTTTTTTTAAAAAAAAAATCAAAATAAAAATTTTATATAAGTAGTTTGTTTTAAAAAAAAAAAAGAAATACAAAAAAATTAACTTAAAAAAATAGTAATACTAAATAATACTATTACATCACAATAAAATACTAAAATTCTCTTACTTTTTTTTTCAACTCTCAAGTTTTAACAACTATAAATTAGCATAAAAAATCACAATATAAAACTATAAAAAAATATAATGTCTAAAATTCTCTACAATTAGTATATATTAATTTTATAATTAATTTTAATATTTTACCAATTATTCAGTTTTTTGGTATTTTCGGTTTTGAACCGAACCAAACCGAACCGAACCGAAGTCCAAACTTCTTCATAACTTAAAACCAAACCGAACCAAACTATGAAATGGATCGGTTTGATTCGGTTTGGATTTTCGGTTTTTGAACATTGGTTTAGTTTTGCTCACCCCTATGTAAATGGATATTTGAGAGAAAGAGAAATGAGAAAAATGAAGTCGTAAGATATAAAGTAAGGCTTGTTGCACAAGGTTTTTTCCAAAGACCAGGGATTGATTATGAAGAGACATATTCACCTGTAGTGGATGCAATAACTTTCCGATATCTTATTAGTTTTGCTGTACAAGAAAATTTGAGTATGCATCTACTGGATGTCGTTACAGCTTATTTATATGGTTCACTTGATAATGATATTTATATGAAAATCCCCAAAGGATTTAAATTGCCAAAAAAATATGGCAAAAGTGAACTTTATTCGGTAAAGTTACAAAGGTCTTTGTATGGACTAAAACAGTCTGGGCGCATGTAGTACAATCGCCTCAGTGAGTATTGGATGAAAGACGGTTACACAAATAATCAAATTTGTCCATGTGTTTTTATAAAGAAATCAGAGTCTGGATTTGCAATTATTTCTATCTATGTAAATGATTTGAATATCATTGGAACTCCCGAAGAGATTTCCAAGGCAATAAATTTTTTGAAAGAATAATTTGAGATGAAAGATCTTGGAAAGACAAAATTTTGTATTGGATTACAAATTGATTATCTAGACAAGGAAATTTTAGTTCATCAATCAAGATATACAGAAAAGATCCTTAAACGATTCAATATGGACAAAGCACATCCATTGAGTAATCCAATGGTTGTTCGATCACTTGATATAAACAAGGATCCTTTTCGTCCTCGAGAAGATACTGAAGAACTTCTTGGTCCTGAAGTACCATATCTAAGTGCAATTGGTGCGCTAATGTATCTTGCTAATAATACGAGGCCTGATATTGCCTTTTCTGTGAATTTATTATCGAGATATAGTTCTACACCTACACGGAGACATTGGAACAGAATTAAGCATATATTCCGCTATCTTCAAGGAACTATTGATTTGGGTTTATATTACTTATATGAATCCAAACCCGAATTAGTTGGATATACAGATGCCGGTTATTTGTCTGATCCACATAAAGCCTGATCTCAGACTGGCTATTTATTCACATACGGAGGTACAGCGATATCTTGGCGTTCAACAAAGCAAACCATTACTACTACCTCTTCCAATCATGCAGGGTTAATAGCTATTCATGAAGCTAGTTCAGAATGCGTTTGGTTAAGATCATTAATCAAACATATACGAGATACATGTGGAATATCATCAGATAAAGAAACTCCAACAACAATATATGAAGATAATGCTGCTTGTATTGCTCAATTGAAAGAAGGCTACATCAAAGGAGACAGAATAAAGCATATTTCACCAAAATTTTTCTTTACTCATAATTTACAAAAGAATGGCGAAATCAGCATTCAACAAATCCGTTCCTACGACAACTTAGCAGATTTGTTCACCAAAGCATTACCAACTGCAACTTTCAAGAAATTGGTTTACGATATTGGAATGCGTCGTCTCAAAAATCTTCAGTAATATTGCGAACAGGGGGAGTAAACACTGTACTCTTTTTCCCTTAACCAAAGGTTTTTGTCCCACTGGGTTTTTCCTTGGTAAGGTTTTTAACGAGGCAGTGTCCCATTCGCAATGATGCACATCAAAGGGGGAATGTTGGAATTTGATGTTCAAACGGTGTGGTGCAGCACCGTTTGTTTATTATTATTAATTTAAAATATGTAATTACCCTTTAGCCCCTAAAATTTTCCTATAAATAGATGTTAGTTTTTCTTATTCCATACAACTCAAATTCAATAATAGATAGTTTCTATTCTCATATTCTCTCTCTGTCAGTTTCTTTATTGTTATAATCTCCATATAACCTCTGTTTATTTAAGTCTTTTTACAACAAAAACGAAATAAAAAAAATGGAAAAAAGGATTTTTCGGATTGGGCTTATGAGACCCGCCTCGTCCTGACCCGGAATTCTTAACCCTAATTACCCTAATATATAAACTTAAACCCAATCGTAGCACTTCTCTTCTGCTGTCTGCCGCCCCCCCATTCTTTCTTACCCATTACCGGCTCTTCCTCTCGGTTCACTCCTCCGCCGCCTACATGGTATGCTCCAGTTTCTCTTCTGCAAAATCTCCATTCTTTTGTTTATTAGCTGAATTTTTATCAATGACAAGGCGAGTCTTGGATTATCAATGTTTCCGTTAATTCTTAGTGAAGGAAACAAAATTGCATCAAAGCCAAAGATAGTTTATATTTTGGACAGTTTTCATAACTTTTGGCTTCAATCTTAGATTAAAAAATGGTTTAGCCACTAATGCTTCTTGTTATCATCAGGAAATGTTTAATCATTTGGAAGTATCTGATCAATGTTTGTTAGTTTTCGTTTTCTCCGTTTAGAAAGGGCTGCATCTTTCTTTTTAAAAGCTTCAAATAGTTAAATTGGTATTTGAGAATGTGTGAATGGCTAGAAGTTAGTTCACATTCTTGGTTCTTCATTTTTGATCGGCTTATAACTGTGTACAGGCTCCTAAAAAGGGTGTGAAGGCCCCAGCACTGGCAAAAAAGAAACCTGTAAGTGATGTCTGTTTATTTTATTGGCTTGCTGCGTGTAATTTTTCATCTTTGTTGTGATCTTTTTCCTGTGATTACTGCTAACTTGCGGCATTAACTTGATAATTACAGGAAAAGGTTGTGAACCCTTTGTTCGAAAAGCGGCCAAAGCAGTTTGGAATAGGTGGGGCATTGCCGCCAAAGAAGGACTTGACTAGATTTGTCAAGTGGCCTCATGTTGTTCGTATTCAAAGGCAAAGAAGGATTCTGAAACAACGTCTCAAGGTTCCTCCTGCTGTTAACCAGTTCACAAAAACATTGGACAAGAACCTTGGTAAGTTTAAGTTATTTTTTGCTGTTCTACAATTTGAAGTCTAAAAGTCATGCATCTTAGGTTGTTGGAATAATTAACATCGGTATCATTTGTATTAATACTGTTCTGAAGATTGTTTGTTCTGTTAAAAAGAAGTAGCATGATCTAAATCACACTGAACGTAATCACAATTTCCGAGTGAGAAAGATCTTATCACAAGAGTATCTGATCTAATGGAAGTCCAAAGCACCTATGGACTACTATTCACTAATTAACAGGTATCAAAACAGAATTAAGTAAGATGTGTTTTGTGTTAGTGACATTCATTATTGACCTGGTTCTTCATTTCTTATTTCAACAAATTATATATTAGTAGCAAACATAATCATTATTAAGAATCTCTTGAAAGTTTTCTTCTTGTTGTGGTTTTTATTTATTCTTTTTATGACTGAATAGCATTTGAAATTCTGATAAATTTTTACCTTGATGCATCAAACATTTTTGGGGCAGTAGTTTAATACAGTATTGGAAGTGTCTCAGTGCCTAGCCTAGAGAACAAGATATTTATGTTATTGTTTTGCATACAGCGACACAGCTCTTCAAGTTGTTACTGAAATACAGACCAGAGGACAAGGCAGCTAAGAAGGAAAGGCTTCTCCAGAGGGCACAAGCTGAAGCTGATGGAAAAACTGTGGAATCGAAGAAGCCTATTGTTGTTAAATATGGGCTTAACCATGTTACTTACCTCATTGAGCAGGTATGCATATTAAGCCTATTGGAATCAAAGTGCTAGGCATCATTTTATGATATTAATTTATGTTTTTCTGTTGTTAAGATAATGTTTCAACTTTGAAATGTAAGTTTAAAATTTTTGATTTTGGAATTGTTGCATTTTCACTACTATCTTTCCTGTTGTTGTTAATTTTTTTTTTTTGTGTCAAATTGTGACAAATGATTGCTTGGTTTTGGTGATTTTCACCTTGTCAACTTTCTGGCGCCTTGTTCTCATCCATCTTGTATAGGCTGTAATATTATCTTATTCTAATAAGGTTCTGCCTCCTACTTGCAGAACAAAGCTCAATTGGTTGTAATAGCTCATGATGTTGACCCAATTGAACTGGTCGTATGGTTGCCTGCCTTGTGCCGCAAGATGGAAGTCCCTTACGCAATTGTGAAGGGCAAATCAAGGCTTGGAGCGGTGACTTTTCTGCACCTGTTCTATTTTAGATTGATTCTAGCAAGTTCTGTTTTGAAACTAATCTTTCATGGTCCCTTAAATTTTCTGTTTTTATGAAATCAGATTGTCCACAAAAAGACAGCTGCAGCTTTATGCATTACATCAGTGAAGAACGAAGATAAATTGGAGTTCTCCAAAATCTTGGAGGCAGTTAAGGTAATAAATCTGACACTAAGCATTAGTGTTGTTAGTCTTAATGCAATAATTGGATGAGCAACTCGAAATGAAATTTTATACTAATAATAGTTAGTGCTCAAACATCACAGTTTTTCCTCTGATGGTGTAGGCACCGGTAGTAATGATTCTGTTAATTGAAATCTGTTTTCTTGCAATAAATATAGGCAAACTTTAACGACAAGTTTGATGAGCACCGGAAGAAATGGGGTGGAGGCATTATGGGCTCAAAATCTCAGGCCAAGACCAAAGCAAAGGAAAGAGTTTTGGCAAAGGAAGCTGCACAAAGAATGAATTGAGTCTCTGGAAATTAGTGGAGATAAACTGCAAAAGAAGGAACTTTGATAGTGAAATTTTGTATTTCTATAAAACTTTTGCATTGACAGGGCTTATGTTAGATTGTGATGGGATAATTGACATTTACTGTTCTCCGTCGCTATTATCTGAGCAATTTATTTTCTGTTTTCATGCAATTGAAAGTGATACTTCATCATTTTTTGCAATTAATAGTTGACACTAGTCCTAGAATTTCAGTCTGAATTTTACTACAAGATGAATAATGCCCCGTTTATCGATCTACTTGATCACAGACCCCTAACTATCCTTTTTGCATTTCTTTAGCTAACATCTGAATGAATCTAATCCATAGGGGTGAGCATGGACCGGTTCGGTTCAAAAACCGAACCGAACCGAAAAAAACTGATCCAAAAAACACTGTATTTTATAAACCAATCCGATCCAAATTAAATTTTGGTTCGGTTCAGTTCAAACCGAACTATTTCGGTTCGGTTCGGTTTGGACTAGCTCGAACCAAAAAATCAACTTTAAACAAAAAAAAATCAAAATAAAAATTTTATATAAGTAGTTTGTTTAGAAAAAAAAAGAAATACAAAAAAATTAACTTAAAAAAACAGTAATACTAAATAATATTATTACATCACAATAAAATATTAAAATTCTCTCTTTTTTTTCAACTCTCAAATTTTAGCAACTATAAATTAACATAAAAAAATCACAATATAAAACTATAAAATAATATAATGTCTAAAATTCTCTACAATTAGTATATATTAATTATATAATTAATTTTAATATTTTACCAATTTTTCGGTTTTTCAGTCTTTTCGGTTTTGAACCGAACCGAAGTCCAAACTTCTTCATAACTTAAAACCAAACCGAACCAAACTATGAAATGGATCGGTTTGGTTCGGTTCAGTTCGGTTTGAATTTTCGGTTTTTGAACATTGGTTCGGTTTTGATCACCCCTGCTAATCCATGATAATGTGCAGATCTTAGTCGAAAAAATCTAGATTGTCAATGCAGGTACCATGAGAGAGAGATTATAGGAAATTGGATCTACTTTGGTATTTATGATTGAACAAAAAATTAAAAACTTTAAATAAATAGTCTATATGTTGATTTTGTTAACCACGCACCACATTAATCTACCGATATCATCTATTACATGAAGTGTTTTTTCAAAATTAAATAAATGAAAGATTAAATCGATTATTTTGTGTGCTGAGAAAGAATTAATTGACATGTGAGAATAAAGAAAGAATGGAAGCATCTATATATTTCTATTCTTATTCTTATCCAATTCCAGTCCAGAGTTCTCCACATCCTCCATCTACGTGTCTCCTTATCACGAATCCTCTCCACCACTTGTCAACTGCAAAGCCCAAATTTTCTCTATATAAACACTTACAAGAACATGACAACACATTAATTCATTGCGAGCACACCAACATCAAAATTAATTTCTCATAAAAGAACAAAAAAAAAAAAAAAAAAAAGCAGCTATGGCAGAAGAGTTCAGGTTGGTATCACCAGAAATAGACCCAGACGGAAGAATGCCAAGAAAATACACAGGAGAAGGACAAGGTGCAAAGAAGAACATATCACCTCCATTGGAGTGGTACAATGTCCCAGCTGGTACCAAGACCCTGGCTCTAGTGGTTCTTGACCTTGATGCATCTGAACCTGATGGACCCATTGTGCCATGGGCTCATTGGGTTATGATCAATATACCACCGGGGTTGAAGCGGATTCCGGAAGGGTTTTCAAGTAAGGAAGAGGAGTTGGGGGGAGAGTATGCGGAGATTAAGGAAGGATATAATGATTGGAAACAACCAGGGTGGCGTGGTCCTGTGCTGCCTCATCATGGTCATAGGTTTGAGTTTAGGCTTTATGCTTTGGATGATGCCCTTCACCTTGGTAATAAGGTAACTGTCAATTTATGCTTTTTTATTTTTCTTGTTTTGAAATAATTCAATCATTAATTTTCTGCAAAATATTCTGCTATCTTCTTGTGTTGACATGGTGTGATTTTAAAACTCCAAACTAATTGAAAAATCACTTATTTTTAGGATCATAGCTACACCTTGGTTGGTGCCCCTAGGTGACGTGACAATTCAAATAGGTCTTCGTGTTAGTGTCAAGTCATGTCAAATTATCCTATTCTTGCTTAACTAGCCATCTCTAATTCATGTAAAAAATTAGTGTGTTATGAGTGGATTGTGTTGGTATAGTATCAATGGATTCGTGTTCGATGAGTAAACTCTATTTCAACTCAAAAGTTTTGGTATTATGATCGAATTAACACTGCGAGGTGATTTTGGTGTGGAGTTTGTGGTTCATTTAAAAGAAGTGGCATGGGTATATTTGTGTTATGGCAGGTGACAAAAGAGAAGGTGTTGGAAGCAATTCAAGGGCACGTGTTAGGAGAAGCAGTCCTCACGTGCAAATTCTGAGACATTGCATTTCAGTTTCAAATGTGTTGTGAATTGTACGACGTTAGTGGAATGAGCTAAAACTTTCATTTCCTCATAGTAATCAAATGAATTTTGTAATGTTCAGTTTGTAATTTTAGTTGAGAGTTTGCTTACTATTATTTCAATTACTAAATTTATTGTCTTATAAATCTCAAATTGAGTGTAAATTTTACTGTTCTTATGAGTCTAATTTGCGTGTAAATTTACTTTAAATGGGTAGTCCTAATAAATTTGGACTCGGCCAGTTACACCTCCACCTCATATTACAAAAATATGGGTTTGGTAATTTTGGTTTAAATTTTTACAACATGTAGTTTCATAATTTTAATAAAAATGCTCTACATTCTAATACACTTTGAAGGTTTATTTATTTTTTGAATTTTTATCTGAAATTTTTTTGAATTTTTATTTGAAATTTTGTATGTTATTAATTGAATATAATGGATTATAGTTAAATAAAATGGATGGATTATAGTTAAATAAAATGGTCTATGGTGTTGAAATTTTGAAATTTTTTTTGAAGCATATATATTTCTAATAATTAATAGAAGGATACAAATTTTAAAAAAATTTAAGCGCATATACTCTCTTAATAATTAATAAAATATAAAAAAGTTTCTAATAATTAATAGAAGGATAAAAATTTTAAAAAAATTTAAGAGCATATACTCTTTTAATAATTAATAAAACGATAAAAATTTATAAAAATAAAATAAAATTTTTGTGAAATGCATATATTTTTCAATAATTAATAATTAATAAAAAGATAAAAAAATAATAAAAAAGTTGAAAATCTTTTTTGAAACGTTTATATTTTTAATAATTAGGACAAAGATAGAAAATTTGTTAAAATAATAATATATATAAATTATTAAATGTCAAATAGTAAAAGATATTGGGTTCTATTAGAGACAAGAATAAAAATTTAAATTCACACTTTTCACGTGTGAAATTTATTTATTTATTTTTACTATTTATTATCTTGATACAAAGTTTTAAAAATTTTCGGTTTGTTTTCTATGTTTTGTGACTTTCTTTTTCTTTTTTCATTATTAATGAAAAGAGATACATCTATATATAATATAAAAGAGTAAATATTTAGAATATGTATCAATTTCTTAGATTTTTCAAAAATTTTAATTTGTTAAAATAAAAAATAATCTGCTATATATTACTAAAATTTCTCCTATCTATTTATATCTAAATATTTTTACCAAAATTGAATAATAGGAGATGATTGGGACAAATTCTCCCATTTTATAATTTTTATAATTTTTTTCTTTTTATTATATAATGATTATTCTGTATTTTATCTCTATTTAGATTATTTCTCTTTCATTGTTTATATATAACTAATTAAAAAATTTGGTAAATAATAATTAATTAAAACTGAAATTGTTTAATTTAATAAATATTATAAAAATTTGTGCATTTACACGGGCCATAAGCTAATTAATAATTAAAAGAGATGCATGTATTTCTTAAAAATTTATAAGTTTTGTCACTAAAAATTATTATGTTTTAATCAATTAACTTACAAAATTTCAGGTGAAAAGTTGAGGATAAAAAAGTTTTTATGATGTGTGTTAAATGACAGACTACTTTTGTTAGCATTGTAAAGCTACAAATCTTATTTTATAAAATTTTACTATAGGTACTATTTGCAAATAGCGAAACTACAATATTTATCTTTGTAGTTGTCCATTTTTTTTAAAGTATTCAGTTCGAGGTTATTCAGGTATTTTTTAGGTGGTTTTTAAGTTTTTTTCTTTTATATACAGGATTCAAAGATTTCTAGTTTAGCCGAACTCAAAATTCTAAGCTTTTTCTTATGTACAAGATTTAAAGATTTCTAGTTTAAGTGACTCAAAATTTTTAGTTTAAGTGACCAAGGTTATCACCAATTTTAACTGTATACCTCTCATAATCACTACTCAAACCAACTTTAATTGTACAATCTCATGTAATTCTCATCAATATGATATGTTGTGTTGGGAATTTTTTTCTTTTTTAATTTTCAAATCGAAGGCAAACTATAGGTTAATCAAAATTGCACATTCAACATAATTTTGTAAAGGAATAAAGATAGCCATATGTAATTGAAGGCAAGTAGTCCCCCATACAAAACCATGATAATAAAATGAAACAAAAAAAGGCATAGAAAATTAATAAAGAAAATCTCAAATTAATGAACTAATGTGGAATTAGTGAGTTAAGGTTTGAAGAGGATGGTGGTTTCAGCAATCATGGATGTAACAATGTAAGGATCCATATTAGAAGAAGGCCTTCTGTCTTCAAAATAACCTTTGTTTGCTTTCTCTGTCTCCCTTCCTACCCTTACTGATACTCCTCTGTTTGCCACTGCCTGCATGTTTCCAATTTCCAATCATCATCATCAAACATTTCTCGTTTTCTCAATCAGTAGTAAGTGTAAAGCAGGTTTAATTTGTTACCCAAGAGAAGGAATTGATGTCAGCAGTTTCATGAAGTCCAGTCAAACGACGTTCATTCCCATCTCCATATGCAGCAATGTGCTCCTTGTGCTTTACTCGAAGCTTTTCTATTGCTTCTTTTATTACTTCATATCCTCCTTCACTTCTCATCGATTTCGTGCTAAGAAAACCCAAAAATGAAATTAATATCAATTTTAACTCAAAGAAGCAAAACAAATGCGCATTCTGCAAATCATTGGCGGAACCAATGGGCGTACTAATGCCCATCTTTCAACCTCCTTAACTCTGTAGTGTTGTTTCGAATGTGTGATACTGTTATGCTAGAAATAAAGGAGTAACCATGGAAGTTTAAGCAGGTTGAGGTGATAAAAAGGTTGCTTTGGATACAAATTAGAGGTTAAGTATGTATTAAGACAAAGAAAGATTACCTATAATTTGTGTGAGCTCCAGCTCCATTCCAATCGCCCTGATTGTACGCCTTAATCAATCAAGTTAAAGACATCACAAATTGGCACAATACAAATAAATAAAACCAAACCATATCAAACCTGAACAGGCTTCGGGTCAAAACTAAGTACAGCACCAGCAATTTCTGTAATCCTCTGACATTGCACAAATTAACCACAAAATCAAATTTTGTGCAATCTCTCTTCTTTCTAAGAGAACAAATTAGAGAAGAAGAATTAATTAAGTACCTCAAGAATGTATCTAGCAACCCACAATTCATCTCCAGCATTGATCCCAGCTGCAGGCCCAATTTGAAACTCCCACTGTATCACATATATTAACTAATTAACAACATCCCACAATTAGACATATTTCAGAGGAGTGGGAGTATGTAGCTGAGTTACCTGGGCAGGCATTACTTCAGCATTGATGCCAGAAATGTTAATGCCAGCATAAAGACATGCCTTATAATGAGCATCAACTATGTCCCTCCCATACGCCTTATCAGCCCCAACTCCACAGTAATAAGGACCCTGTTTTTAACCATATCCACTATCAAATTTACCAGCTATCAATACAAAAGGAGAGCTTCTTTGTATGTACATATATAAAAAAAACTCATAACTTTTACTATAATTCGTCAAGTTAACTTTTTAGGATAAATAGATCAGCGAACTTATCAACTCGAAAGGAGTCATAGAGTCAATAAAAAGAAGAGTATATATATATCTACTTTTCTTTTTATTGACTCACTTTGACTCATTTTGAACTTCAGTAATCTATTTATTCTAAAAAGTTAATTTAGATTCAGATAAATTCAGTAATTAATTTATCCTAAAATAATTAATTCAGATCAGAATAAGTATTGAAAGGAGAGCTTTGTGATAAAAGTATTTGACAAATTAAGTGGTGAGAGTTTTGTTGATAATGGAAGAGAAGTGAGTAAAATTAAAGAAATGATAAAATATACCTGAGGTGCAGGATAACCACCATGAGGCCATCCAAATGGCCAATTCACTTCTTTTTTCAACAAAGTGTACTCTTGTTCTATCCCATACCTTAATTTTCACATAATTATGTAAGAAAGCAGCAAAACATTTCAGTTCTAATAGACACACACACACAATCATATATAAGAACTAAAACTGAATTAATTAATTAACTTTGTCAGAAGAAGTAAAAAAGTATGAGGAATTAATAATAATAAATACCAGGGCTCCTCAGCAACAACATCTGGATGGCTGAAAATCTTTGCAGCATTATACCTTGTGTTTGATGGTATTGGCTCTCCAGTTGATGTATAAGCATCACACATCACCTAATTTTTTTTAAATAATAATAATAATAATAATAAAGGATATAAACTGATTGTTAGAAAACTTAATTAACCAATAAAAGACCAATATATTTTGTCAAAAAAGAGAAAAAAAAAACTAAAAAACAACTAATAACATTTTGCCATATAATTTGTCATTTTATTTAGAACATTTATTCTTTTCAATCTGAATCATCGATCTAGTTGAATTTGAATTCAAGTCGGTATGACTCTTAGCTATTACCAACAACTTATCGATGGTAGTCCTTCTATTCTAACTATATACTTTGTATGAGTTTGCAAATCAATTAGTACTCTAATTTTTGAA
Source organism: Euphorbia tirucalli (assembly GCA_039660915.1). Lineage (NCBI taxonomy): Eukaryota > Viridiplantae > Streptophyta > Magnoliopsida > Malpighiales > Euphorbiaceae > Euphorbia > Euphorbia tirucalli. The sequence continues at coordinate 17,703,517 of CM077634.1, read as the reverse complement.
AAAACAATTTATCTATTAACATAGATAAAATTTACAATAAAAAAAGTTTCTGAGAGAAAATGAAACCAAAATGCCAAATAATAGCAATTGCAAAGGCCAATTTCCCCTTTTTCTTAATATGATGATCCAAATAAAATAATAAAGAGAGCAATAGAAAGTGACTAACCAGGATATTCTTGCCTCTTCTAAATGGGTCCCTGAATACAGCTTGAGGGCTATTGTTATAAAGGTAACAAAAAAAAAAAAAAAAGTTAAAAAAAAAAGTAACAAATGCCAATTTAAAACAAATAGAGAAATTAATACTTAGAAGACAAAAGTAATTAATAAGCTGTATTACTATAAAATAATTTCACTGTCATCTCCTGGGGCTTGGCCTGTGCTTGAACCATCATAGCTCCATTTGGGTAGCTTTTCTGGATCACTTATGTCTTCATTAAGTGTCTGTTTTCAATCTTAAATTATCAATTATTTACTATTTTCATTTCAATTTCACAATTAAAAAATAAATAAAATAATTGTTAAGTGAAAAACCATGAGATTAATTACCCTGGCTTTGCTTCGCATGTCCAGTCCAGATCCACCGATCCTATAAAATAGTAAACGACATATATAAATATCAAAAGAGCAACATGGACAAGATCAAAAAAACAATCAAAGATCAAAACTTTTTGAATTATAATTGAAAATTAATGGATCCCAGTTAAACAAAACATGAAATAAAGGTCTAATAAAATCAAGAACTTTTTTTTTTTGGTAAAATAGCAACACGGTCAAGATAAAAATATATATATATATATATCAAAGATCAAAACTTTTTGAATTATAATTGAAAATTAATGAAACCCAGTTAAAAATATCAAAACTTTTTTAATTATGATTGAAAATTAATGAAACCCAGTTAAATAAAGGTATAATAATATCAAGAACAATTTTTTTTTCTTGAAAAAATAGCAGCATGGGAAAGATTTAAAAAAATTTAGATGAAGCCCACCATATATATTCAGCAATGATCTTGTCTGTTGAATGGGAGAGGTTCAAGTTGATCAAATCTGATAGCAGAGACATCTTTGAAGGAGGATCAGCAATGCTGTGACTGATTTAAGTATAAATTAAAGGCTTTTTCTTCTTTTTTTTCTTTTTTTCTTTTAATATTTTTTGTTTTGTAATATGAAGCTCGAGAAGAAGAGATAAAAAAAATAGAAGTGAAGATCTGAGGAAGGAATTATCATAAAAGAAAAGACGTATTAATTAAAAATATAAAGATAATTATTGAATCAAGAAAAGAAGAGAATGAACAATTGAAAACATGAAGCAATTCCTTTATTTATGCATACATTGATGAGATTTACAAAATTCTAAAAGAAGCTAACAACACCCTATATTTCATCGGATAGCGGTTAAGATATATGCCACCGATTCAAATTTGTTTTTTTTCTAATTTCATAATAATGACATCATGTTGATATTGTCATTAGATAATTATTAAAAAATAAAATTTCTTTTACATGGCATTTTTCTTCTTTTCCTTTTTTATTTTTTCTTTTAAGGAGGTGCACAAATATCTGAAAAATAAAATAAATTATTTCATAAATCGATGCAGAGTACAACATACGTAATAACAAAATATAATATTCTAAAATTTTACAAAAGATAATAAACCAATTTGAATATATGAAAATTAGTGTGTAAATCTATTTTACATTTATAGAATATACTCAAAATAAAAACATGAACAACTTAATTTGCTTATTTACAAATATACTCAAAAGTACAAATGCTATAAACAAAAGTAAATATGTAATGTTTGATAATTGTATAACAACACCAACGGTTCGGGTTCGGGTCCTGAACCGCATAGGTGACTGCATCTTATTCTTGGACTCTACAATCTTCGCTGCGCTTGGAAGCAGAGGATCCAATCCACCATCCCTCTCTCCTTGTCACCACCACCACCGCACCTTTGATCATCCTCCGACTCTGCGAAACTCCTAAAACCCCTGAAAAAAACCCCTTATTGTCTCCATCCTCAATTCGGCAATTCCCCTCTTTCTATGCTGGATTAGTACCCCGCTTTTTCATCAAAGTCAGTATCTCTGCGTTCTCCGTCTTTGTATTTTGTATGTTTATAGTTGAATTGATGAAAATTTGAGCCTTCTTGTTTCCTAATTCAGTTTTTTTGTTTGCTTGTGTGCTATTGCCTTGGCCTTCAACTGACTGGTTATTCTCTGTAATACAATCTAGTGTAATTACGCACGCTGTTTTTCAGTTTCCATCTGGGCATAGTAGAAAATTCTCTGCTTGATCTGCGACGTTCTTCTTTTATTAGGTATAGTTGTTTTTCTTTTCTTTTTTTTTTTTTTTTAAGAAAAGCAGAAGGATAGATATATTTTAACTCTTAATTCATGTCATCTTAATAGTTTCGTGATAAATGTGTTTAATTTGGAGTTCTGTAACTGTGAATTTAACCATTGTGTCTTAATTTTTTGAGTCTAAGGACATGCTTGAGTTCAAATTTTTGCAATTCTTATTTGACTAGATAATGATGATGGTGGACAGTTGAGATTGATGTTAATTTTTTTTTGCTGACATCTATTAAAAACGCATAAATTGTTCTATTTTGGGGAATGCCAACACTACACATTCTTCTGAGATTTTTTTTTTTTTGGACAATTGAGTACAATTTCCTTTCCCCACAGTTTTATCCTGGGCTGTAGTTTTTGGGGTATGATTTGGGCATCTGCTTCAATGCAACTTAGTACATATGAATCGCCAGTATCTATTGACTAATGGCTAGCTCTTCACGGTGAAATGGATGCTTTTGCAACTGCTATTTGATGTGATCAATTTGTAAAATTTATGTCCATCTAACAGTAGCATTTTTTACTTCCGGCCTTTGATTCATTTTGTGCCTTCCTCCACCTTTGGAGGACGTTCTTTTAAGAGAATCTTGGCCTTATACTACTACTTGACCATGGATAGTAGATGCCAATTTGTTCCTGTCCTGATATAGATTGGATTTTTGGTTAAATTGAGTGTATTATTTCTTTTACAAAATGAAGATGCCTATACTAGTTTAGTTGGTCTAACTGAATCATTCCATGACAGTGGATTTGGATAAGGAAATCGAGCCTTCTGACAGTCCTATGGAAGAAAAAACTGTCTCTTTGGAAGGAGATGGAGTTTTAGAACCATATGTGGGTATGGAATTCGACTCTGAAGACGCTGCCAGGAAATTCTACATCGAGTATGCTAGGAAAGTTGGATTTGTTGTGCGTATAATGCAACGTCGTAGATCTGGTATTGATGGAAGAACTCTTGCTCGTCGACTTGGATGTAACAAACAGGGGTTCTCTCCTAATCATAGGAGCTCAATTGGACAGGAAAAGAAGCCAAGATCCAGTGCACGTGAAGGTTGCAAAGCAACAATTCTGGTTAAAATGGAAAAATCTGGAAAATGGGTCGTTACAAGATTTGAGAAGGACCATAATCATCCTTTGGTTGTTACAGCTAATGGATTCAGTACAGCGGTAAGTATCGCCACCCGACATCTTTTCTGTTTCCTTTTAGTTTTTATTTTTTTTCTAATCGAATATACAATATCATGTGATTTAACATATTTGATCCGATGATAGTGGGTTGCAAATATCTAGGAAACACTTATGTGATATTACTCCATACAATAATGGAAACACTTGTGCAATAGAATCTTTGATTTTTATTTTCAACTTATGGCTTCTGTTTTATTTCAGGAACTGATGGCTTTTTAGATTTTTCTTAAAGCACAATAATGCACAGATAATTTATAGGATCATCCAGGGGAAAAGTTTGCAGTTTCTGAGTATGTGTTTGTAGAACTGGCTGCCTCTTAGGAATCTTGCAAATATATTGAAGTATTGTGTGTATTATACGCATTTACCCCAACTTCTATTACGAATGAAGTGCCATCTGCAAATTGCATTAGTATTTACGTAGTCGCCTTTAGGCTTAAGCCTTATTGATATATTACTAAATGGTTGCCCCACACAGAACATGAAAAGGTTCCCATTTACTACAGTTAAGGCCTTAAATTCCTCTTTATTTCTTTGTGTGATCATTTTGTCGATTGCTTTGGGTAAATATAGTTCCATGTTTGTTCATGTCCATTTCTCTCAAAACATTTTGTTTTTCTCTGCTTTTTTACGGTCAATGGACACTATATTTTGTCTAGAAAAATGAACATAACACATACTTGAGGGTGTTTAAACGGTTATCCATTTGTTTGCTTAAGATAACTTAGTGATTATATTGGATGTGGTTGGGAAACTAGTGACCCATCTATCCAGTGGTAGTGGTTACCCCATCTCGTGTGAGAAGTTGAGATAATTACCTGAAAAGTGTTACTCTTTAACAGTTTAATGATATAAGGGTGATTTGGTTCTGTTTTGTTACGTGTAGGGTGACAAAGATAAGAAAATCGAAGAACTAACAAAAGAGTTGGAGCATCAAGAGCAATTATGTGCACTTTACAGAGAAAGATTGCTTAGTTTTATGAATAATGTTGAGGAGCAAACTGATGAACTCTCATCTAAAATTGAAGTTATTGTTGACAATGTGAGGAAAGTTGAATCCGGAGTGCAAAAGTTTTCCTACCGTAGATAGCCCTAGCTTTTAACTTGACAGTGCGGTCATGCACTGAATGTATCAAAATCTATTTGTTTTACTCGATATGTTTAGCATTAGTGCTCTGTGAAACTTCTCATACACAAAGTTCACACGGTTGGCTCTTTTGTTCTCTATGCGGACGTGTGTGCTTGCGTGCGTGTTTTCTGTCTTTGTGTTGTTCCATGCATTTGTGCGGTGCGAAAGAAATGTTTGCAACTGTTACAGCCAGTCCAGCCTGTTGAAGCGCGCACGAAGGCGAATAACCAGAAGGCAGCCATAGGTAAAAATAAAAACACATCGATCTCTTTACTCAGCATTTCTCCTATAGTTAGCATCTCAATTAATGGGAATAAAAACCTTTTCAGGGCCTGGCTTATGTACAATATGTCCAGTTAGTATTTGATATATGGATTTTAAGAACATTTAGTATTTAAACAATGAAATTAATAATATTGATGGTTTAAAAAGTAGTAATAAAGAGAAAAAATTATCTGTCTATTAATATAATGACGTTTATAGAAGTTATTACAGTGATATTAATTATTGTTAAGGACCAAAATATTCGTAATTTTAGTAGGTCAAGCACTAAATGTTTTCAATTTATGAGGTTTCAAAATGACTACTATATCAATACATTAAGTACTAAATGGAAGATAATAAATGGAAGATTCAGTTTTTTTTTCTAAAGATAAAATTTACTGCACGTATTAACAATTGGACTGTTAAGTATCTAATCTCTGCTCATAGTATAATAGTTTAATTATTCTAAATAAAAAGTGATATACTACGAAGACAGATCTTTTTATGAAGGTAGAGTGTTGTTGGAAAAATGAATGATATTTATTTGTCAAAAGATGCAACTCAGTATTAAAAAAAGAAAAAAAAAAATTACTTGAAGTATGTATGAACTTATTTAACTCCTTTTTAACATAGAATCCACTTGACTTACAAATTAACTCCTGATTTATATAATCACATCAATGAAAGTATACTTGAGTTTAACATAATTATCAATTTCTTAATTATTTTAGTTTTTTCTTATAAATATTGATTTTATTCTCTAAAATAAAATATATATATATATATACCACAAAGATAAGAGGATGGTCTTCTGATCCATGCAAGTGAACGGATTGATATGGTTATATAAACTAGAATTACGAAGAAATATCTCGTTTAATAGTTAAATTATAAAAATATATTTGGATATGTAGCGTTAAGTTATCAAAATTAATCCATAATTATGGATAATTAATTACATATGAAATAAGACCCACATCAATCCTCAATTTCTTTCGAGAAAAAGAAAATATTTACACAAGGACCAAAATAGAAAATTAAAAAAAAAAAAAAAAGAAATACTAAAAAAAGAGAGGATGAGATGATTCAAAACTGATGGGTCCGTCTTTATCTGTACCAGTTTTTCCGTTTCAGGAGATAGGTCTGGCTGTAGCTAATCCCAAAGGCGACGGAGATAGATGCCGGCCGCCGGTAATTTCTCTAAGAACCGGTCTTAATCTCATCTCCGGCTGCCCCGGCGACCAATCCACGATTTTAATCGACTCTTCCTGGATCTTTTTCACTTGACTGTGGATCGGAATCTTCATATCCTTGTGCTCCGGCGGCACTCTGTCTTCCTTGCCGTAAATTCTCTGCTCCATCTTCGAATTCTCCCTCTCTGTCTCTCTCTCTGTCTATCGGAGTAAAAGTGGATGAATTTTGTTATATATAAGAATGAAGAATGAAGAAGGAAAAAAATTCGGTGAGAAAATTCTGATTTTGGATTGTTTTCAAAGACGACTGTTTTGGTCCGCGTTTTAATGATTTTTATAATATTTTCTTAATCAGATTTTTCCACTTGAGTTAGAATATAAACTTGAGATTAATGAATTCACAATCCACGCTTTTAATTTGGTCATAAATTATGTCAGGTGTGAACACTGAAAATAATATTTTAAGATTATTCGATGTGAACGTTGAATTGTAAGTAGTTTTGGGTCAAATTTGAAACCATTCTTTCTACTTCTACTGCTCTTCATACAAGATTCTAGTATTTCACTATGATATTTGTTATTTCATATCATAGTTATACCCAAATTAATACATATAATTCTATGAAAAAAAAATAATTCTAAATATTTCATCCGTACTTTAATAAAAAAAATAATAATTAGATAAAAATCAAACTGTTTTATACAAAGATTAAAATTTATTCCCTATCATTTATTTATTTTTTTTTTAAATTATTCCCTATCCAATACGTTAGTATTTGAGATATTAATATAAAATTAGATAGAGATAAGAAAAAGAAAAACCTCATTAGAAAGGAAAATGGAATTTGGACTTATTAAATGGTTTAATATATCACTATTTTAGTTCTTCTGTTATTATTATTATTATTATTATTATTATTATTATTATTATTATGTGTACAGTTTTTAATTCTACATTTTTTTAGCTACTTACCCTTGGTCGACCTTAAAATCCTTAATTAGAAAATTAACCATATATCGATAATACTTGTAAAATTAACGTAAGTGAAAATTAACCACAAAAAGAAAAAAAAAAGAAATGGAATAAATCTTCAACCTTCAAACTTCAAACTTCAAAGGCTGCCAAACAAATTAGATATTTGATTATTCCAAATAGAGTCAAATAATTTTTGGTAATAGGGCACGAGGGGTGATTTTGTTATTTAAAGGAAAACCAGGTGCGTTATTGTTCTTTTGTTTCATTGAGGATAAGGACATTTGACGTGCCGTTGACGTTGTAAGTTGCGGCGGTTAAGGTTAGTTATTTGGTGAAACGGCAGTGGTTAAACTTGAAGTTGAAATATTTGATTTGATAATGATCCTTAACAACAAAAGATAAGATTACATACATTCTAGAACTCTATCCTTAACAACAATAACAAATGCTGCACAAAGAGAAGACAAGTGCGAGGATAACAGAAACAGTCAAGCTGTGAGGAAAACATAAACTACAAAAATTCAAGAACCTACCTCTAAACTTTAACATGTTTATTTGGATGTAATTATTTAGGCCATTGTAATATTGATTTACGTTTAAGACTTCTCTTTCACTAACCTTGTTTTTCTTTTTTAATGTTAATGGTTTAATTTTGTAATTATAATCATTATTAATATGAAATCTTTCTCCCAAAAAAAATTAAACCTTTCTTTTAATGTAAATAAAGGTAAATTTATAAAAAAAAAAAATTCAATAGATTTCAAATTATCATAAGAAAAAGAACAAATAAATTTCCTATAAAATTATATAATAACAATCGAAGGGAATAGCAATTAACTGTGAAACATGATTTTCTACAATGTAGAATCTTGATTGAGACATATTTTTTATTCATACTTACCATGAGGATAACATGACTCTAATTAGGTAACGAATGACGCATGATCTCTTTCATAAGGCATTCACTAGTGTGAGTTATCTCCTACAGACATCCAAGATATTCTATTTGATGATTTTAGAGGTACTCAACTTCCTTGGCTTGTAACGTACTTGGGGATATTAACATTTTAAGTTATAAAACTCCAATATCGAGTGTCTTAATTTATAACACTGTATGTGTTAAGTATATCAAGAATAGTATTTTGAGATGATTTTCTTAATTAGAAGAAAAATCAAAAACTTCATTTTTAAAGTGAATCATATTAGGAGACAAATTACTTTGAGATCTATATATAGAAACAAAAATTGTTTGTGTATTCGTTTCCGCTGAGAGTTTTGGAGCTTGTGCTCGGAGAATATGCATACGGAGGACTCTCTCTATCATACCTTACATGCCTACTTACGGCTTCACTTAATGCGAAGTGTGGGTGTAATTAGGTCTCATGAAATCAAGTTAGGAACTTATATAAAAGATGTGATTTCTTTATTCTTGTACCAATTCACCAATTATGAATTATATGTTGCTCATCATTCATGGATGTAAGCAAAAATCTATACCTTATTGATGAGATTGTATGTTTAATTTCTTATTCTGTATATCAAACTTATTATAATCAGATACAAATCTAATTTTCAACCGTAGATTTCAAACATTGAAAGCTTTAATTCCAATTATTGAGAATGTAACTCCCTAGCATTAAGGGTGTCAACTTCTAACTTAAGGGTCTTACGCTTAGCCATCAAGGGTATTAAGCTCAATAATTGAGAATGTGTATATTTAGCTAAAAGAATAGTAAGGGTATGAATAGAAATCATTGATATCATTTCCTTTCACCACTTAATAAAATGGAAATTATATTCTCCGTTTATAGAAATCATCCATGTCCCACTCACCTCATTAATTAATTGATTGATTCCTCTTTATACATTTTGGCAAAATATATTATTTTATAATAATTTTTAATATTTTAATGTTTTATGTGTTTTTTTAAGGGTTTAATATATTATCTCAAACCATGAATTCCAAATTAGAAATTAATGATACACTTCGAAAACGTAACTAAATGTACTAATGATTTAGATCTTGAATATATTCTAAACGATCAAATAATAATTGAATAAAACAAAACTTTGAAAATGTTTAGTTGATAGTAAAATGTATTATGTTGAAGAGAGCATCCACTGTATGAATACAAAACTTCTCATTGAAAAGAAAGACCTTCGCTCTCCTCTATTTGTTATTGTATTTTTTTCCTTCATAATTATTATCATGCCGTAAGTATATATATAGCATGTCAGAAATTTTAAGAGATGATATATAAAATGGATAAACATCATTTTAGAATCTAAATTTACATACTTACATACTTTTGGCAGCAAAGCCCCTCTTGAATATCTCTCTTTTCTAAAACAATGACCAAAATTTGATCCTTTTTTAATAGTCAACTAAAGTTGGCTATTAGAGTTGTTATATAAACTCGTAACGGTTATTGAGAGACAAACTTTCTTATCTACACACTTGTCTATTTATATATTCATTATGAAAAAAAAAAAAATACAGCGAATATATAAATGGAAATTGATAATATATGTTATTTAATTCACAATGAATATATAAATAGACATGTGTCTGGATAAGAAAGTCTTGTCTTTCAAAAGACACTACGTCATGAGTTAAAGTGAATTAGTTAACAGTTCTTAACGTCAAGTTACGTTGACAGCTAAAAAGGATTATTTTCCATAATTTTTTAGAGAAGAGGGACATATTCATGAGGCGTATCGTTGCCACACATAAGTTTAGGAACTAAAATGATGATTATTCCTGTATAAAATTAATTTTGTCCATAAATATATGGTAAAAATTTTGATAAAAAATGATATATTAAGAAATGGAGGGAAATCATAGTATGACAGATAAACCCTAAAAATGTATAAATTAGATAGGTAAAATAGGGATGTACTCGTGTATTAAAATTAGAGAGCTTATAATTGTTGGCATTATATTATATTTTGCAGTAAGTTCTTGGGCCTACCTATGTGGACATAACTTTCGGTGGATCATTTGGGCCTCAAGTCGTATGATGGGCTTTTAAGATCTTTAGGCTTGATAATATATGAATTATCCACTGAGGATGACTACTAAACATTTTAACATTTATTTTATTTTATTTTTTGTTGCCTATCCTTGAAAGTCCATAAGTATTGGAATATGTGAATTATGCTTTTTTATTTGGTCAAGAATTCACTTTGAGAATTTTTCTTTTTTTTTGGGAAAGTATATCTAATTACTCGGTTCGAGGTTGATCAGGCACTCTTTACATACATTAGGACTCGAACTCGAAATCTCTAACTTAATCGACTGAGGCTCTTACCACTCAAGTCAATCTTTTTTTTTTTTTTTTTTTTTTTTTGCCTTGGAGAGTTTGAGATACTGGATGGAGCAGACTCTTGCTTTGGAAAGTTATGAGGGCCTGCTATAGTTTGAGGAGCCCAAAGTTAGTTTAGAGCTTTAAAAGAATAAAAAATTGCTACGAAATATGAATAATGATATGATGTCTCCACAATCTGAGATGTTGTCCAAAATGAATTTTGATGCTTATTTTAGGGGAAAGTTAAAAAAAAAAACTGGTTTAACGTTTTTATAAAGAAAAAGATATGGTAATTTTTATTTTATTGTACAAGATGTTGTATTTTACAATTTTAGAGGAATAAGGAAATTAATTAACCAATAGTATCACTCTTTATTAATACGGTAAATTGACCAACCGATGTTAGTTTAAGTGGTTGGTCGCTCGGTTCAATTAGGCAAGGTCATGAATTTGAGCACAGTGCGTATAAAGATGTTACTGGAAGAGGTAACTTCTAAAATTGGATCTTGCATATCCTTCATCAAATATTAGTTTGGATGTGGATTTGTATTCGTCGTGGTGGAGTGGACCCATCCAAAATTAACTCGTGGAAAAAAAAATGTTTATAGGGTTAAATTGACTTCACTAGCATAGTATGTTGACTTGTTAACTTTAAGAAAGTCTAGCATGTGCCGAAAGTATGCTACTTTCGGTTAATAGTAGCACAACACATCAGCATAGTGCTAAAGGGTCACATTCCCATTCGTCCGGAGTAGTATATTTTCAATATACACTAGCATTTGTGGTTAATTTGGTAAATTTGACACGTTAAATTTGTTTATTTCTTGACGTATTAAATGGTGTTAGTTAAATTTTTTAACGACAATAAAAAATATATGATTTCTGTTGAAAAGAGAATTACAATATTAATTTCTACTTGTAAATTAGTGAAATCACGTGTATAATTATATATATTCACTAAAAAAAACATATATATATATATATATATATATATATATATATATATATATATCTTTTCTCTTTTTTTCATATATTTGAAGCCGGGCATGATCCATATGGAAAGCTACAATTATGAATTGGATGGATTTCAACTCTGTTTTCGTAGTAAGACCCATAACTTAAGTTTGTACAACTCTGATTACAGCGAGGTCGATTAACTTTGTTGCAGTCACGAAGCACTAGATAACCTAGCTAGCGATTCGGGTTGTCGAATACTCGATTTTTTGTGTAATTATTGAGTTATGTTATATAGGTTTTGTATAATATATATGTTATATATATTTATAATTGTGAACAATTAGCCCACCAACTAGGGAAAAAGAAAAACCTGAAATCAAATAAATGTTACAGGAAGTGTGATGACCGATAAAACACTTTCAATAGTTAAGTCAGCTGGACTCTGAAAAGAAATATAAATAGTAAAAATGAATAAGAAGATTCATATCTTAGTTTTTATACTTAATATGGAAGTACCGTTGATCGATATGTACCCCTAATATGGGATTGGTCTATGTAATATAATAAGAATCATCCATTTGTTTTATACTAGTAGGTATAAATGCACCAGGCCATTACTATGCTTGATGCACAAAACTATGTCATCTGGCCTTATATATATATATATATATATATATATTCGCCACGTACTGGAATCACGATGGATTCAGGTTACACATGTACGGCTGAAATGCCTTCTTCCTATATCCCGTAATCATGCTAATCATGCTAAATAGATCATGTTAATCGATCAAAATCAAATATTACTTATGGGTGTAATTAAAATGGGTGTAATTAAAATGGGTGTAATTATTACTTATTACTTATTGACCTCTTTTTGTAGATATTTTTGGGACGTTTTAGAGTAATTCACATATTAGAATACACCAAGAATGGTAATCATGCTAAATAGATCATGTTAATCGATTTGTTTTGGTTAATCGTATTGTAGTGTCTTGTCCGACATTATTACTCCTAGACCGTCCACATCAAGGTCTTAGGTGGCAAGGAAATTAGGTGAAGAAATATGTTTAGACAGTAGTTGGATGTGGATTGGTACTGTTAGAGTATTAATTTCTACGAGATTTTAAATTTTTTAATGAATAAAAAAAGCTTAATTAGGATTAGCATTATTGTTAGGGGAAATGACAGAGACAGAAGCTGAATTTTGAAGTGTTTGTGTTGAGGGCATAGTTCTTTCATTCACTTCAAGGAGATTGATCAAATATTTTTGTTTTTATTATAACATTATTGCTTTCTTTAAACACCTTATTAATGAAATTGCATTAGTGGTAATCTGAACAAAGCTTGTTCGGTTATTATTCAATTATGATTATTGATGTAGTTCAGTAGTTCATATTCAATTTACAAAAAACAACAGCAACAAACAATCAATTCTTAGATTAAATTTTTCAATACTATGGAAGAGCACAATTCTTTATATTCTTATTAAAATTGAAATTTGCCTTACCACAACGGAAAGAACATTTATATAGAGTGCTAAACACTACCCTAATTAACATGAGAGAAAAAGATTAAATTGAAATAAACAATCAATTCTTGATTGAGACATATTCTTTATTCATTCTTACCATGAGGATAACATGACTCTAATTAGGTAACGAATTACATATGATTTCTTTCCTAGGGAATTCACGAGTGTGAGTTTCCTTCTACAGACATCCAAGATATTCTATTTAATGATTTTTTAGAGGTACTCAGCTTCTTTGGCTTGTAAGTAGTTGGGGACGTTATTAACTTTTTAAGTTAAAAAGCTCCAATACCGAGGCTCTTAATTATAACACTTTTTGTGTTAAGGTATATCAAGAATAGCATTTGAGATGATTTTCCTAATTAGAAGAGAAATCAAAAACTTCATTTTTAAAGTGAATCATATTAGGAGACAAATTACTTTGAGATCTATATATATATATATATAAACAAGGGTTGTTTATTTATTTGTTTCCGCTGAGAATTTTTGAACTTGTGCTCGGAGAATATGTATATGGAGGACTCTCTCTATCATACCTTACGTGTCCTCTTACGGCTTCGTTTAATGCGAAGTGTGGGTGTAACTCACCAATTATAATGAATTATATGTTGCTCATCATCCATGTATATAAGCAAAAATCTATATCTTATTGATGAGAATGTATGTTTAATTTCTTATTCTGCATATCAAACTTACTATAATCAGATACAAATCCAATTCTTAACCGTAGATTTCAAACATTGAAAACGTTAATTCCAATTATCGAGGACGTAACTTCCTAGCATTGAGGGTGTCAATTTTTAACTTAAGGGTGTTACGCTTAGCCATCAAGGGCATTAAGCACAATAATTAAGAATGTGAATATTTAGCTGAAAGAATAGTAAGGGTATGAATAGAAATCATTGATTTCATTTCCTTTCACCACTTAATAAAATGGAAATTATATTCTCCGTCTATAGAAATCATCCATGTCCCACTCACCTCATTAATTAATTAATTGATTCCTCTTTATACATTTTGGCAATATATATTATTTTATAATAATTTTTAATATTTTAATGTTTTATGTGTTTTTTTTAAGGGTTTAATATATTATCTCAAAACATGAATTCCAAATTAGAAATTAACGATACACTTCCAAAACGTAACTAAATGTACTAATGATTCAGGTCTTAAATATATTCTAAACGATCAAATGATAATTGAATAAAAGAAAACTTCGAAACTGTATTATGTTGAAGAGAGCATTCACTGTAAGAATACAAAACTTCTCATTGCAAAGAAAGACCTTCGCTCCGGAGGAAACCTTCCTCTATTTGTTATTATTATTTTTTTTTTCTTTCATAATTATTATCATGCCATATGTATATATATAGTATGTGAGAAATTTAAGAGATGACATATAAAAGGGATAATTATCATTTTAGAATCTAAATTTATATACCTTTGGCAACAAAGCCCCTCTTGAATATGTTTCTCTTTTCTAAAACAATGATGAAAATTTGATCCTTTTTTAACAGCCAACTTAAGTTGACTATTAGAGCTGTTATAGAATTCACTTCAACTCATTTTTGAGAGACAAACTTTCTTATCTAAACACTTGTCCATTTATATATTCATTATGAACTAACAAAAAAAAAAAAAAATACACAATGAATATATAAATTGAAATTGATAATATATATTATTTAATTCACAATGAATATATAAATAGATATGTGTCCAGATAAGAAAGTCTTGCCTTTCAAAAGACGCTACGTCATGAGTTAAAGTGAATTAGTTAACAGTTCTTAACTTCAAGTTACGTTGACAGCTAAAAGGGTTATTTTCCATCATTTTTTAGAGAAGAGAGAGATATTCACGAGGGGAATCATTGCCACGCGTAAGTTCAGGAACTAAAATGATGATTATTCCTATATAAAATTAATTTTGTCCGTAAATATATATGGTAAAAATTTTGATAAAAAATTATATATTAAGATATAGAGGGAAATCATAATGTGACAGATAAACACTAAAATTGTATAAATTAGATAGATAAAATAGGGATGTACTCATGTATTAACATTAGAGAGCTTATAATTGTTAGCATTATATTATATTTTGTAGTAAGTTCTTGGGCCTACCTATGTGGACATAACTTTCTATAGATCATTTGGGCCTCAAGTCGTATGATGGGCTTTTACGATCTTTAGGCTTGATAATATATGAATTATCCACTGAGGATGACTACTAAACATTTTAACATTTATTTTATTTTATTTTATTTTTTGTTGGCTATCCTTGAAAGTCCATAAGTATTGGAATATGTGAATTATGCTTTTTTACTTGGTCAAGAATTCAGTTTCAGAATTTTTTTTTTTTTCTTTGGAAAGGATATCTAATTACTCGATTCGAAATTGATCAGACACTCTTTGCATACATTAGGACTCGAACTCGAAATCTCTAACTTAAACGACTGAAAATCTTACTACTCAAGTCAATCCTTTTTTTTTTTTTTTTTTTTTTCTTGGGGAGTTTGAAATATTGGATGGAGCTGACTCTTGCTTTGGAAAGTTATGAGGGCCTGCTATGGTTTGAAGAGCCCAAAGTTTAGTTTAGAGCTTTAAAAGAATAAAAAAATTGCTACGAAATATGAATAATGATATGATGTCTCCGCAATCTGAGATGTTGTCCAAAATGAATTTTGAGGCTTATCTTAGGGGAAAGTTATTAAAAAAAAAAAAAAGGGTTTAACGTTTATATAAAGAAAAAGATATGGTAATTTTTATTTTATTGTAAAAAGATGTTGTATTTTACAATTTCAGAAGAATAAGGAAATTAATTAACCAATAGTATCACTCTATATTAATATGGTAAATTGACCAACCGGTGTTAGTTTAAGTGGTTGGTCGCTTGGTTCAATTAGTCAGGGTCATGAATTTGAGCATAGTGTGTATAAAGATGTTATTGGAAGAGGTAACTTCTTAAATTGGATCTTTGCATATCCTTGATTGAAGATTAGTTTGGATGTGGATTTGTATTCGTTGCGGTGGAATGAACCCATCCAAAATTAACTTGTGGAAAAAAAAAAATTGTTTATGGGGTTAAATTTACTTCACTAGTATAGTATGTTGACTTGTTAACTTTGAGAAAGTCTAGCATGTGCCGAAAGTATATTACTCTTGGCTAATAGTAACACAACACATTAGCATAGCGCTAAAAAGTCACACTCCCATTAGCCCGGAGTAGTATATTTTCAATATATACTAGCATTTGTGGTTAATTTTGCGAATTTGACACGTTTAATTCGTATTAAATGGTGTTGCTTAAATTTTTTAATGACAATAAAAAGTATATGATTTCTGTTGAAAAGAGGATTACAATATTAATTTCTACTTGTAAATTAGTGAAATCACGCATATAATTATATATATTCAGTAAGAAAAAAAAAAACAAAAATAATTTTATATATATATATATATATATATATATATATATATATATATATATATATATATTATCTTTTCTCTTTATTTCATATATTTGAAGCCAGGCATGATCCATATGCAAAGCTACAATTAAGAATTGCATGGATTTCGACTCTGTTTTTGTAGTAAGACCCATAACTTAGGTTTGTACAGCTCTGATTGCAGCGAGGTCGATTAACTTTGCTACAGTCACGAAGCGCTAAATAACCTAGCTAGAGATTCGGGTTGTCGAATACTCGATTTTTTTGTGTAATTATTGTGTTATGTTATATATGTTTTGTATAATATATATGTTATATATATTGATGATTGTGAAAAATTAGCCCACCGATTAGGGAAGAGAAAAACCTGAAATCAAACAAATGTTACAGGGAGTGAGATGACTGCCAAAGCACTTTCAACAGTTAAGTCAGCTGGACTCTAAAGAGAAATATGAATAGTAAAAATTAATAAGAAGATTCATATCTTAGTTTTTAGACTTAATATGGACATGTTGTTTAATCGATATGTACCGCTAATATGGAATTGGTCTATGTAATATGATAAGAGTCATCCATCTGCTTTACACCAGTAGGTATAAATGCATCAAGCCATTATTGTGCTTGATGGGGGGGAGGGTCACGGAGGGGCACTTGCCCCCCCCCCCCCCCCCCCCCCAGTCGCCAGAAAACACCCCAAATAGGGGTGTTCTCCCGGCTACCGCCCCTTCCCAAAAATTGAGGAGCGCTGCAATTGTCCCCCCAATTTCTGGGTAGGAAGACAACCCAGCCCTAATGGGCTGGGCTGTTTTATATATATATTTTTCAAACCCTGGGTTTAATTATATATTTATTTATATTACTTTTTAAATGGAAAATTTGTATATAATATTTGATTTAAAGTATACTAAACATGTATTTGTGTATATTATACATAATGAAATGTCATTTTTTTCTTTGTTTCTCAAACTTTTTTTTTTCTTTGAGATGAAATTGGATATATTCAAACTTTCATATACTAATTGAGTTTTCTTTAGTCATGATCCCATGTATTTTTATTATTTTGATTCCTATATTTGATCAATTATTACATTTTTTTTTTCTAATTCAAATTTATAATATATATTTTCTAAAAATTCGAATTCCATTGTTTGTATTTTTTATTATGTTTTATACCAAATGAAATATTATTTACACAATTAATATTTAAAATTCTATGAGTAAATGTATGCTATTGTTGGTTTCTCTCCACCACTGTCTCCCGGTCCACCACCGTGACGACATATCGGTCGCCGTTTGTTTTTATCCCCTCGGTATTGGAGTCGTGGCTCCGCCACTGTTGATGCACAAAACTATGTCATCTGGCCTCATATATATATGGAGATGGTGAACCTTCTTAAAATTACTGCCTTCATTCTCCGCCTATTGGAATCACGATGGATTCAGGTTACACATTGATGACATCCGGCCTGATGTCATTCGGTCACCTAGACACCGAGACCCTCACCCGGGTAGGACGAACAGGCTCCTACACCCGGTTCCCCTGGAACCTGACCTCTCATAATAGATCCGGCTTAACCCCCCCTTAATCTGCGGAGAGATTCTAGGAGGAAAGTGGGAATGTCCCATTAGGAGTCTACTCCCCGTGTTTAAATAGGATAAGAACTCTGCCCCATGTGGATCCTCGGAGGCAAATCTTTCAGATTGATTGGAAATAGGATTGGGGAGCTCTTTCAATATCAATCCAACTCTATCACCTATCCTATAAAAGGAGGGTGTTCTTGAGGTAAAGGCATTCCATTCCATTCTATTTAAATATTCACAATCAATACCAAATACACTGACTTAGGCATCGGAGCTTACCCTAGAGGTTACCGGTGTCTTAGCTTTTCTTACTCCCAGGGACGGGCTCGACATTCCCACCGGGAGCAACTGCCCTCTCCCGTTAGCTGGGAGCAGGAACGGTTGGAACCAGTGCAGCTGCAGCAGTCGATGGTCTCGATCTGCTCCTCCGAGGACGCAAGGCTGCAACAGTATCGGCAAGTGACATCCCTGCCACAGGGAAAATACAAAATAAGTACAAACAAATACATTGGCCCTCTAAGGGATCACTAAAGAACACAGGAAGATCGGTCTGGTCATCAAGCGCTGCCAAGGGCATCCCTTGGCGAAAGGCCTTGATCGCATATTGGAGCTTCCAATATTGAGTTGGGAAGGATGTCAACAACTCCAGATCAGCTTTTTCTTGGGGCGAGAGCTTGTCCTTTGCGCCCTTCATCTCGGTCGTCGACTGGAAAGACCAGGCAGTTGGAAAAGGTGGAAAATTATCCTTCAGCTTTATAAAGAAGAAAAGGCTCTTAAAACCCTTACCCGATGACGTGCAGCTAGAGAAATACCGAAAGAGGGGCCTTTTTGCTATGGTAAGATGGTCACTATTCATGTTCCAAAGGACAGGAGTGGCAATGTGCTGGAACAAGGCACCTGTCAGCCTGATGCTGAGATTACAGCATAACCAATATAAGGCGCAGACATCCTCCATAACATTCGGGTGAAGCTGAGCCGGACACACATTGTACAGGTTCAAGACCCCACATATCCCCTCTGGAAGCGGGTAAGTGAACCCGCCCACAACATGGTGGAGGTAAATGAAAAAGTAGCCGGTAGGAGGTTGATGGACTCTTTGGCTAGGAGCAGGAATCAGGCAGTCACAGGCCTCCAACCAGGGGTTGTTAGATTGTAGCTGGTGTATCTCCCTTTCGGTGATGGAAGAGGACATTTCTGATATTCTGGGGGTTAGGGTTCTCCCTATGGCGTTTCTAGCAGTATGGCGAGATGAAGGGCGGTGCACTGGTTTCCCCAGCAGAATGTGTCCTCTCAGAGGAATCCGACGAAGAAAGCTTGGTGACGTCGGAATCTACCTCTACAGAGGGAGATAAAGGGCGAGGAGCAGTGCTCGAAGACCAAGAGTAATTTGGAGATCCATGAATCCCAGGATAAACCAACAAGAACAGAGACTACACCTCTAGAACTAAAACAGGGAAACGAAAGAAAAATGCAAACAAAAATAAACAGCAGAGGGAAGCAAGGAACTTACTGGCTTTTAGTGGAAATGCTAGAAATGCAGAGTAGGGCTCGTTGGGAAGTGACAATGACTAAATACCCTTCTGGGGGGAAAACGGATAGTCACAGCGTTTGAAAATCGAAAATCAGATCAAGGGTCACGTCCCTGTAGCTACTCAATACGTGGCAGACAATGGGTAGGCACGAGCTTCTAGGCATGGTTTAGGCATTAAAACCCTAAAGGGTTTCCTAAAAACCAGGGGGGACTTCTGATGACATCCGGCCTGATGTCATTCGGCCACCAGGACACCGGGACCCTCACCCGGGTAGGACGAACCGGCTCCTACACCCGGTTCCCCTGGAACCTGACCTCTCATAACAGATCCGGCTTAACCCCCCCCCTTAATCTGCGGAGAGATTCTAGGAGGAAAGTGGGAATGTCCCATTAGGAGTCTACTCCCCGCTTTTAAATAGGATAAGGACTCTGCCCCACGTGGATCCTGGGAGGCAAATCTTTCAGATTGATTGGAAATAGGATTAGGGAGCTCTTTCAATACCAATCGAACTCTATCGCCTATCCTATAAAAGGAGGGTGTTCTTGAGGTAAAGGCATCCCATTCCATTCTATCCAAATATTCACAATCAATTCCAAATACACTGATTTAGGCATCGAAGCTTACTCGAAAGGTTACCGGTGTCTTAGTTTTTCTATCTTGCAGGAACGATACCAGATCGGGTCAGAGTAACAACCCGAACCCAGATCGCCTGAAGGGTTTAGACAAATCCATCACACAGTTACTGAGATGGTGAATTTTCTTAAAATTACTGCCTTTATTCTCCACCTGTTAGAATCACGATGGATTCAGGTTACATATTTACGGCTGAAATGCATTCTTCATATCTCCCGTTATCATGTAGGAATACACCAAAAACGGTAATCATGTTAAATAGATCATGTTAATCGATTTGTTTTGGTTAATCGTATTGTATTGTCTTGTCCGACATTATTACTCCTAGACCCTCCACATCAAGGTCTTAGGTGGCAATGAAATTAGGTAAAGAAATATGTTTAGACAGTAGTTGGATGTGGATTGGTACTGTTAGAGTATTAATTTCTACGAGATTTTAAATTTTTTAATGAATAGAAAAAGCTTAATTAGGATTAGCATTATTGTTAGGGGAAATGACAGAGACAGAAGCTGAATTTTGAAGTGTTTGTGTTGTGGGCATAGTTCTTTCATTCACTTCAAGGAGATTGATCAAATATTTTTGTTTTTATTATAACATTATTGCTTTCTTTAAACACCTTGTTAATGAAATTGCATTAGCCGTAATCTGAACAAAGCTTGTTCGGTTATTATTCAATTATGATTATTGATGGAGTAGTTCATTTTATCAAAGAGCAGTTCATATTCAATTTACTACAAACAACAGCAACAAACAATTAATTCCTAGATTAAATTTTTCAATACCATGGAAGAGCACAAGTCTTTATATTCCTATTAAAATTGAAATTTGCCTTGGCACAATGGAAAGAGCACTTATATAGAGTGCTAAACGCAACCCTAATTAACATGGGAGAAAAATAATAAATTGGAATTGAACAAGGAAAACAATAAATCCCCAAATAACAAAAATTAACAAACCTTAAAACTGACGAATGAAGACCTAAATTACGTTTTTGAACCCCAAATCAGACCGTCACAAGAATAATCATTGATTGATGTAGATCTTGAAATTCCTTTTCCGAAAATAATAGGGAAGCAGACGCCTGTAACAAAAGTAAACCCCCGTTTAGACTTTTTATTTGCCTTCTTGGATGGGTAGGCATATTTCATTATTGGTGAGCATATACCAATTAGCATGCATTTAGAGAATATATGAATTGTAGCTTCATCTCTCTGGCTCCCAATCAGCAGTTTTTTTTTACAAAATCTGTTTTGTTTTCTCACATGTTTGCTATGATACTCAAGATTCTATTTCGTCTGTATCTTCACCAAAAATTTAGATTTTTTCTTTTTTTTTTTTTTTTTTTTTTTTTTATAATTATAAGAACAGGGAATTTAGGAATTAGTTGGCAGGTTGATGTGCCCAATTAACTTATCAAATTAATTCAACGACAACATATAATTACAAAGCGAATTAACATTTAGACGAAAAAGAGTATTATCTTTCAATCAAATTTCAATAAGATTATTACTATTCATTGCTCTAATATTGGATATTTAGATCCGGAACTTACTTTATTCAAATATTCTGGACCCATCTATTTATGAATAAACACATAAGTGATGTTGACCTTATATAATATAAAAGTAATTTTTCTATTTTCGAGGTTTTTAATCTTTTCAAACTTTTCTGCGTTTATGCTCTAAACTTTTCAATTTGACACCTTAATTTATCGATTATTTATAATAATACACATTGAACTCCAAAATATTAAGGAGATAATTAATTATAAATACCAATTACCTCATATAAAAGTGCATAGTCTATTTCATATATTTCCAAGATTTCATTTTTATAGGCCGAAATGAGGTTTTTACAATTTTCCTCAGATATATAAGGCATGTACAAACTTTTTCTTTTTGAATGTTAGAAATTAATTGTTTGTTAACTGGAAATTTATGGGTGAGATGTTAATCAATTAATATCCATTATTTAATTAATTTGTCGATCGAGAAGTTTCGTGATGCATTTTTTCATTTTTTTCGTTATTTTATTTATTTTTTGAGCGGAGAAACTTATGAAATTGACAACCTAAAATAAGTTATTGCAAATGAAATTTAATAATCAAAGAATTACTGAATCGTTAAGTCATGAAAACGAAATTATGATTTAAATTATGTGTGTACACATTGTAATTATCAATTGAAAAAACTTCACCAAAAATTGTTAGTTGGAATGGTAAAGAGCTTCGTTCTTAAGTAAGATCTTAGGTTCGAATCTTATAAATAAATAAAAAATTGTTGATGAAGCTACACCCCTGTAAAAAGATCTATCCCAGCTTGAATCCAGATTCAACTGAATGCATGATTTCAAAAAAAAAAAAAAAAACAAAACAAAAAAACAAAAAAAAAAAACTTGAACAAAAATTTCTTATAAGTAACACAAATCATTTGGGATTGTTTCATAATCAATTCAATCTATGAACTTAATGAATAAGTGATTATCTTTATTAAGTTATTTAACAATATAATTTAAAATTTTCATCTTAATCTAATAAGTTAAAATATTGATGTTTAAATCCTAAATTCAACATTAATAATATAATTAAGTTTCAAAGATCTATACAAAGAATTATTTTATATACTATTTAAATATAATCAATAATATCCCATAAAAATACTTTTTATATTTTAAAAAGTTTTACTTATATTTATCAAATAACTCTTCCGTTTAATAGTTTAATGACAAAACTTAAAAATCAGTACTTATTTTCATTGGAATTATAAAAAAGCACCCAAATATTTTAAAATATGCCAATTGGAATTTTGAAAAAAAATCATAGAAACATACAAATAATTAAAGGTATAAGAGATGTCACTATTAATATGATAAGTATAAAGGAGGAAAAAATAAAGGAGTGGACAAAAATAAATAACGAAAAACATTAATTGGGAGACTCTTTCAACCTTTCACACCCATATCATATATCCTTCCATTTGGTGACTGATGTGGCAACTTGTTGTCCTTGTCCTCTGGCCAGCAAGTCCTGATAGGGATTGGATCACCATAATTGTGCAGTTTCCTTTTTCTTTTAAATAAAATTTAAATAAAAAAACCAACTGCGAAAGTTCAAAAACCCCATTGTTTTATTGTGAACCTATTTTTCCAACTTACATATGCTTATCACTTGAAGTCTTCCAAGTCAACCTTCCATACAATCTTTTATGTTTTCATGTCTTCAAATTATTAATATTGTTAGTATACTTTGTCAAAATAGAGTAGTTTGAACCTTTTTATACGGCAAACGCATATTTTTAAGCTATATACGTGTAATAATTCTTTTTATTGTTATCCAATACTATGAAAATAACTTTTATATTTTTAATAAAAATTTTTGCAGCTAAAACTCATATTCTTTTTAGTGTTGTATATAATCTTAATTTGACTAGTTATTCAATTATGATGTTTCAAAGTAATCACGTCTACCAACTGGAATTGAAACAAAACTAAAAGACACATAGGCTTTGCTTGCATGAAATTTGGAGATGGTTTTTTAAGGTAGGGTATGTATTGGTCCATGCTTGGGAGGAAGAATAAAGGGCCAGATGGGATTTGTTGGTAGACCACAATTCTCCAAAAACTCTTGTTTCCCTCATTTTTCAATCCCATCATTTTGGTGGTTTTTGAGGCATCGTGGGCTGTAAAATAATGAATTTACAAATTTGCCATGTTTTATTTTTAAAGGCTATTTGAGTAATTACCATATTTAACTCTACTTTAAAAAATCTCCCTCCCAAGCATGGTTTTACTTTGATTTTTATTTTTCCATCAAATACTACATCACACCACACCCTACTATTCTTTCCTTTATGATTCTTATCTCACCCTCTCCCAAGCAAAGCCTTACCACAAGGTAACTGATAGTTAATGAGTGCTAACAGATGCTTAATGGTTCCTAGTTGATCCTTCCTGAGAGAATTTTCAAGCCTCTAGATCATATCTATATTAAGTGAGAATGTGTAAAAGAGAATATTTAAAGCCTCTCAAATTATACCGTTCAAGGGTGCTCTAATCCAATGTATTCTACTAATGCAAATGAGCTCGAAAGTCCCTCAAACATGCATATAGAGCCTTAGAAACTCACAACTTGTTAAACAAATCTGCTACTCTAATCCAAATGACTCGAAAATGTAGACAAGCCTTTTGGAATCGGATTGATGGTCCAAACATAGAAAACCAAGGATTTATGTTTATCTGTGATGGGAATATATGGAAATCTCTTATTCTAGTGTAGAATCAAGAGAAACTATGGTTATTCAATGCTTTTAGATGGTTAAGGTTTTAGTTTTATGATTTTAGCGATTTTTCTCCCCCTTCTCTAGTCGAAAATGAGGCCGTATATAGTGCTTTGATTAGATTAGGATTTACAAAAATAAAGTAAAAAATGATTTGGCTGCCGGTTGCTAACCGTTGCTTATCACATGATAAGTCAAGGTTACCATATGGTAAATGTTAGTTACCATAGGTTGAAGAGATTCTGTGGGTGTTGAGAGTACTAGGCTTGACTGGATGAGTAAGCATATAAGAGGAATTGAGCCCATGTAACACAAAACCAATTGGCTTGTGCTAAAGTCCAATCTACACCACTTATATACTACTCTTTGATCTTATATAACATCTCCAACACTCTCCCTCAAGTGCAACTGGGCCTAGACCAGCTGTCACTTGTCAAATTCCTTGGCCTATCTCTTTTGAGGCCCAAGGTTATTAACGGGTCTAGTTTTCACTACTAGCCCAAACTCCACCAGGACTTTAAACAAGGGCCCATAATCTTTTCGGCTGTCAGGCCTTCTTCTGCTCTGATACCATGAAGAGATTCTGTTGGTGTTGAGAGTGCTAGGCTTGACTGAATGAGTAAGTATATAAGAGGGATTGAGCCCATGTAACACAAAACCAATTGGCTTGTGTTAAGGTCCAATATACACCACTTATATACTACTCTTTGATCTTATATAACATCTCCAACATAAGTAACCCTCGCTTACTAACTGATAAATGAGGGTTGATAAATGATGAGTGAGAGGGTCATAAATGGGTTTTTACGGCTAGTTAGGCCTAAAAATATAATAGACGGGCTTTTCTCGTACTTCTAGGCCCATTGTGGTCTTAATAGTCTAATCAAAATATATTTCTTAGGCTTTTAATCGTGTCTCGAAACTTTGGGCTCATCCAGCCTCTTAGAACACTTATTCAAATAGGTATTACAGTAATTCGATCATTCAGGTCGAAAAAATCTATTCTTACCCTCATGTAATGATATCATAGTGGCTCAGTCCAATATGATGTAATCCAACATTCCATACATATATTGTCATCTGATGATCATCAATCAACTCTCATACTAGTCTTGAATCATTATTATTCTCACAATAATAAACGGTGTTGAATATATAGAATAACTAATGGTTATTCATGGATATTATTATCAAACTAACATACAAATAATTATAATAATAAAATATTCTTAGTATAAAATAACCAAAAATGACAATATACATTTTGGTGTTACGCACAAATCCAACATTATGACACAAAAGTATATATATATATATATATATATATATATATATATATATATTGCATAAACCATATGTTTTTTTATTGAAATAATTTTATTTGACATTAGTCACCGTGAAGGTTCATCAACCTCCCTTACGAACTTTTATATTTTTATACAAGTTTTCTTATAAAAATATTGGACCAAGAAAAATGCAACAAAGCACAAATATTAAAGAGCGTGAGGAGCCTTATGATTATTTGTATAGACAAAATCTCGTGATGAAGACTTACATTACATTAGAATGCAAGGGTTCTTATGATCGTTATTAAAACTAGACCAAACTAGTTAGCTTGAGCAATTTAACTAGGAATACAGGTGATTCAATGGGTTTATATGAGAAAACCATTTTTCACAAAAATTAGGTTGGACCATTTTAAACCGTGAAAATCGAGCCCATTCGGCCAACACCGAATTTTGTCCAAAATGGCACAATTTTTAAAGATGAGTGCTTTTTTTTTTTTTTTTGGGAAGCTTCTTTTTACGAAATTCTGACGAAAAAATTAACTAAATGCATAAAAATATTGGGGAAATAAATAATTTTAAAAAATTATAAATATGGCCCAGCATAGATGAGTACTTTACAAAAGCTCTACCGACACTATGCAAGGTCTTGAGGCCTCAATACAATATAAACCAAAAAAAAAACCTTGATGTTGCTTTCCAATATGGGAGAAGGGAAGCTAAGGTAATCATGTTTTTAAAACCATTTTACAAGTCATCATTTTCAACATATTTGATACATTTTGTAACTTGCTATTAAGATATTTATGATTTATATTTACCTATTTCTATAGATGTTTGATTATTGGTTATTATATATATTTTTTATATGGTGATATTTACAAGTACATATAAAATGATAGTATTTTAAGAAAGATGAAAAAAATTTCAGTTGAATCCAATTGAACTAATCGTACTATGAACTCTCAGTGGGATCGGTGGTTTTAATAACATTGGTGTTTATAAAAATCCATTGACTATGAAAACCAAATAAAGATAACTACGCTTCATGAACCGTATACGTGGATGAATTCTATACCCACCAAGTTGAATATGTGTATGGACTCATTCACCCTGTGCGGTTCAAATCTTAAGGTACGAATCAACATTCACCTTATACGTGGAAAGTTCATCGGATAAGTGAGCTCGATTCCAGTAGCTCCTACCGGGTGGAAAGGAGGGTGTATCTTCTGTCACATTCGCAAGGGCTTTCAAGTCAAAGGAGAACTCCCTTTGGTTCATTGGGAGTTGTCTTTAGAGACACTATGGAAGTACATGAGTAATCGCTTCACTTTAAAGGAGAGAGAAGGAAAAAGAAATAAAAAAGTAGGGTTATTTGAATCATATCTTGCTCATCGAATTGAACAAGGGTACGAATTCATGCATCTTACACATGGACGAACTCGATCTCACTTACCAAATTGAACTAAGATATTAATCCTCACTACATCTATGCATCGAAGGCTGAGATTACACAGCTTTAAAAATCGTTATCAATAATGCTCTCAATTAAACCTACACGTGTAAAAAAGGAATGACCGTTGAATTATAACAAGGCTCACCGTTTTTGAAGGCTATATACTATATATGCTTTTGAGAAAATGAGAATTAAAAAAAAAAAATTAAAATTCTTTAATGAGATCACCCATTGCTGAACCTTATCTAAGCGTCTAAAATTTTATTTTTTTCTGTTATGAACTGAACTTATTTGATAGATCCTAAAAGAAGAATTGAGTGCATGGATAGTATGTGTATAGAAAAAAGAGAAAAACAAGAAAATGATAAAATCTACAAACGACAATTTTGTTGTTTAATATATTCTTTTATTTATTTTGAAAAATGTAAAAGAGAGGATTAGGATTGCAAATTCAAGAAGGGATATACTCAAACGGAACTCTGCTTAGTCGGTTAGAAGAAAATGTAAAGAAAACGACAACACTTCCCAACTTCCAGAAAATAGTATAAATCAGACGCTTGTTTACAGAGCCGCAATATTATTTGCTAGATTGTAAAAGCCAGTTTGGTTTACTATTCATTAGGAGTTAATCCCACCTACTTCAGTTTTGAAAATTATTAAAATTTAATGCTTCAATAAAATTGGAGAGCTTTCAACTCTATGCCAGTAAAATTAGTCCCATTTAAGTTTATCAAAATCTGTGAAAGTAAAATTAAGTGACAAACAATAGTAAATCTAATCTATTATTGTAGATTTTGTATTTGGAATTTTTTTTTTTTATATTTTTTTTTCTATATAGTGTTCTACATATTTGTGGTATATTGATAGTACGCATTGTCTAGAGTTGAGATGGTATCATGTTGAAAAGTTGAGTTAGATGTTGGCTTAGTACCGTATTATTCTGACACCCGATTTTGATGGATTATGACAATAATAGATTTACTGACAACAGAATAAAAGTTAAAACAGATTAAAATTTAGCGAATATGGAGGGACAAGTTCAAAAATTTAGTGATTATCGATGCAATTATATTAGTATAAGCCTAATCCATATGATTTATAAAAATATTTATTGATCTATTTTGAGGATTTATCCAAGTGCAAACAAAAATGAATAAATATAATTTATAATGTCATGTTAAATAATAGTGTTATTTTTAAAAGTCCAATTCGAAAGACACATGATTTTTTTAAAAAAATCAATTAATATAATTTAGAGATATCTACTTTTTATTAAACATCCATTCTCTCTTTTTTTTTTTTTTTTTTTTGATGATTGTTGATTGATTTGTATTTCCTTTGTTTTAAGTGGTTGTCGGTTAGAATTCTAATGCATGAATTAAAAAATAAATTGTAATGATGTATTAGTTGTAGTGTGATTTTACTTAATTATCTCGAGAAATTATCTTCAAATGTGGGATCAAATCCAGCCGTTGTTACTCAACAACTTTGTTCATTGTAAAATAACTGTACTTTTAGTTAGGGGTGAGCAAAACCAAACCAATGTCCAAAAACCGAAAATCTAAATCGAACCGAACCGAACCAAATCGATCTATTTTATAGTTTGGTTCGGTTTGGTTTTAAGTTATGAAAAAGTTTGGACTTCGGTTCGGTTCGGTTCGGTTCTATTCAAAACCGAAAAAACCGAAAAACTGAATAATTAGTAAAATATTAAAATTAATTATAAAATTAATATATACTAATTGTAGAGAATTTTAGACATTATATTCTTTTATAGTTTTATATTGTGATTTTTTAATGCTAATTTATAGTTGTTAAAACTTAAGAGTTGAAAAAGAAGAAGAAGAGAATTTTAGTATTTTATTGTGATGTAATAGTATTATTTAGTATTACTATTTTTTAAAGTTAATTTTTTTGTATTTCTTTTTTTTTTTTTTAAACAAACTACTTATATAAAATTTTTATTTTGATTTTTTTTTAAAAAAGTTTATGTGTTTGGTTCGAGCTAGTCCAAACCGAACCGAACCGAAGTAGTTTGGTTTGGACTGAACCGAACCAAAATTTAGTTTGGATCGGATTGGTTTATAAAATACAGTGTTTTTTAGATCGGTTTTTTCAATTCGGTTTGGTTTTTGAACCGAACCGATCCATGCTCACCCCTACTTTTAGCCCATTACAGTCATTATGATGGATTTTTAACAAATTATGTACTAAAAAGTTACTTATGTGACATTGTTTAATGAATTAAACCATATGAAAGATAAAGAGACATTCATTAATATCGCGTTAGCAATAAAAACACCCGCAACTTAAAATTGTTGTTGTTTATAACTCATTATTAGAATAATTTTTATTGCTAACATAATATTACTAGAGTTATCATGATGTGATTTATAATAGGGAGATTAGTAGTCGGACTCAATTAAAAACTTATTTATTTAATTTATTTGTTAGTATTAATTAGGTATTTAAATATATTCTAACGTGAAATGGGTATTATTATAGGTATTATGTAATTATATAATTTTGAATAAAAAATATTCCATCGGTCCAAAATTGATAACTTTTTAATCATTTTGGCGTTATAGGCTATAAATTTTTTTTTTTTTTTTTTTATTGAAATGGGTTGTTTCTGAATATTTCTAATACACTCTTTACTTAATATGTATAGAAATTAACAAAATATATCAAACTAAGTTATACCAATTCTAAATAAATGTTATCTAAATTATAGTTAAATACTCATTCACTAATATTAGTAAGTCAAATAAGGACAGATTAAAATTTCAGGGGTCAATAGCGAGAAAGTTAAACGTTTAGGGATGGAGGATGCATTTTTCCAATAACTTAAGAAAATATTAAAGTGGAATTAGGTTTTTTTTTTTATTTTTTTTATTTTGGTCAGATAAAGATAATTATTAGTATTGTTGTTGGTACTGTTGACGCGTCAGGCATACGCACACGCCTCTGTTTTTGTCATTAAATAATTGATTTATAATCACGTAAAATTTGAGAATCTACGGCCGACGCGCACGCGCTCTATCATTTTTAACGTTTTATTTTTACATATCACATGCACTTTTCGTTTTCCCGGGAAAAGTCTGCCCCAAGCTTTTAATGCGCGTCGCTACATAATTTATTTATTTATTTTTTTTGTAACAAATTAAAATATCAAAGTTTAAATACTTTTAGTTAAATAGTAGTATAAAATGAAAATCTTATAACATTACTGAAACTTAATATTTTCTGCTTCTTGAAAAAACTTATAACCACTCTAATTAACACCTGCTATATAATTTTTAATTTTATAGTACATGTTTTCTTTTGCATAAATTTTATTATCTAGAAATTGAGGTCATTTGACAATATAAACATGATTTGTTGACGATATAAAGTAGAAAGGAACCTTAGATAGAATTCTCATTTAACATAAGTGATAGAAATTTAATTGTAAGTAAGTTCTAGAAAATACTATTCTATTGAAACTACTTGTGGTTACTAAAGTACTCATAAGCGATAAATATACCGATAATTTTAAGTTTTAATTCGAATTAAATTGAGTTTTATTGAATTAATTTTGACTAATTATTTATTTCATGTTATAAAGAAAATTAGAGCAAATCTGTGAAAAACCTAAGCAACCAGGCTGGAAGGAACTGGGAAATAGCCGTTGAAGAGAGAGAAAAAGCCGACAGAGTTTGGACCATGGGTCCAGGGTGGAGAGGAGAAGAAGATGTAACTTGTCTCAAAAAGTAGATATTTTATTTTTGGAGAAGATTTTACTTGTAGATCTAGCTAAACTTGAGTGATTGTATTTTATATTATTTTAACTTGTGGTTATTTTTAAGCCACCATGTTAAGTACTTTTTATTATTTTAATTTTTAGGGTATTTTAGTTTTTTAGGGAGTGCTATATATACTCCCTTTGCTCTTGTAGTAGAGTGCTTTTTGGAGCTTTAGACTTTTGGCTCATTTTCTCCCTTTGTATTCTAATTCTTTAGTTAATATAATTAATTCCTCCTCAAATTATTTTTTCATTTTATTTTTCTGTTGATGCTGCTCATGTATTATGAGTAGTTCGTTTTAAGCAGGCTTGAGCCGGCTCGGCTGGCAGTAGTAAATACTCATTCTCCTTCTTTATTATGGGTATTAGGTATGTGATGATTGTTTTTTGTTGTGTTTCATCTATCTTTGAGACTGATCATCTCATATGTTAGTGGTTAGGATGAGACCGAGATGAGATTCTTAACTATATAAATGCCTTGAAACACATATATGTTTATTGCGGAAGAAATTCGAGTAGACTGCATGTTATGGGTTTTTATCTTTGATAAAATGCTTGCAAGATTTTAATGCATGATTAAATAGTTTTTTGCTGAAGAGATTCGATTATGCTGTTTGTCATAGTATCCACATGTCTAGAGGTTACTAGTATGGTGATTTGAGAGCGAGAAACCCTAGATATATGTTCTGTAACCCTACTCATAATGGTCAAGGAGAAAGAATGTATTGAAACTGTTTGCTATATTTGGTTTGGGTCTACTGCCTTTTTATTATTACTGTTATTGTTTTTATTCTCTTCTATCTTGAACTTGTTAATGCTTGGAACCGTTTAGTTTTACCTAGTTATTTTACTTTAAATCTCCATTTTATTTGAGAAAGATATCAGATCTGCCTGTTTGGTAGAAAAATTGAGATTGTTCGCTCAGATCCTTGTGAGAATGATATTTGGTCATGTATACATATTACAATTTACCTAGTGCATTTGTTAGAGTAACACACAAAATGCTCAAAGTCTATCTATATTAAATATAAATCAGACACCTGTGTAACTCAATTGGCACATGTTCAACTTATCTAGATATATGTGGTTAAGAAAAAAAGGGATATTCATTAATTAATAATTTTAGAAACCAATTAAAAAAATGAAATATATTATAAAACTCCTAAATTGTTATTATTTTATATTCAAGACATAATAAATTATTTTACTACTGTGGCTCTGAGCTTCTAATTTTCCTGTTTACAATAGGAATAAACAATTTAATAATTATTTCATCGTGATTGTATTTCTCATTTTATTAAGAGGCATGAATAGGGTTGAATTAAATTATTTTTTTATAGAATAAACACACCATTATGACAAAACTATTAATACAGAATTCATTAATATGGAAAACGATTCATAATGTAATTTTATAAAT
Source organism: Euphorbia tirucalli (assembly GCA_039660915.1). Classification (NCBI taxonomy): domain Eukaryota; kingdom Viridiplantae; phylum Streptophyta; class Magnoliopsida; order Malpighiales; family Euphorbiaceae; genus Euphorbia; species Euphorbia tirucalli. Next base: position 17,671,193 of record CM077634.1, on the reverse strand, counting down.
TTGTTTTCGTGATCCACCAGATTTGCAGTCATAAACTAATTAATTAGACCAACTATAAAATTTGAAAAAAAAAAAAAAAAAAGATTCAAAAGAGTTTATAGATGCAGGAATATATATATATATATATATATATTGGATGAAAGAATGGAGGAGCGAGTGGGAAAGAATAATCCTCGCTTTGACATTCGTGCGCATCAAATTGACAAAGGGCGCGTGGTTTCATCTCTCTCGCCGTGTGAGAAGTATGGGGAAGATAGGAAGAAAAAGAGTAGTAGGAACCACTAGACCCCCCTTTCTCTATCTATTAATACCCATTAAAACCACTCTCCATTTCTCTATGCGAATTGAGTTCAAATATCAATTGATTCCTCCGTATCTCCCACTCTACATAATTTTTCAATTCATTTCGACCGAAGAAATTCATCCACCCAGCTGGGCCGGACTGTAGTTCTTGAAATTTCATAATCTAAAAGACAATTTGATTTTTTTTTTTTTCTGGGTAAATAAACAATAATGGAACGGTTCTCTCTCTTTCTAAGAAGTTTTGCAACTTTACTTTCTTTTCTCATTCCTCTCCTAGAAAAATTCCCTTCTAAAATGCTTCCTGTTCAACTCGAGAAATTGGTTTCTTCACTCGCTCGCACTGGCCGTGATCTACAGCGTTATGATCATAGGGGTTATCGTCAAGTTGTAGGGTGAGTTTTCCCTAAATTTTCCCCCAATTGGTAAAGATTCCAATCGAGGGTTTTTTTTTTTTTTTCATGTGGGTATGTGTTCAATCCGTTAAAGTTTCACTCTTTTTATTAATGGGTTGTTAAAATTCCTACAGGTGTATTCCATACAGATACAAGAAAACTGATTCACCTTCCTGTAATAAAGAAATTGAAGTTCTTGTTATAAGTGCAATGAAGGGTGATGGAATGTTATTCCCAAAGGTACTTACTTGCTTTAAACCTAATTAATCAGATGTTTGGTGCTTTGATTTGGGTTAATTAGAATAATTTGATTAACATTTCTGATAATAATATGGTATGCAGGGAGGATGGGAAAATGATGAATCAATGGAAGATGCAGGAATGAGAGAAACATTAGAAGAAGCAGGAGTAATTGGAAAAATTGAGGTTAGCATCTTTGATGAAATCTAAACAACATTTATCAAACAGAATTTTAGGCTTAAAGTCTTTTTGCTGCTGTGTGTATCACAATTTTATCCGTTAGCCCGGTTGTATGGATGCACTATTTAAATAAGCTCCAAAATAGCCTAAAATCCACGAAAAATAGCCTATGAATCGGCAAATTATTAACGAAATATAACAGAATATGTTGATTTCCTTTAACCTTGGGACGAATGGTAGGACGAAGGCAAAATGGTTGATAACACACAGAGCAAAAACGTTTAAGCCAAGAAATTTATGTTTGAATCATTTGTCTGATGTTCTTGAATTGTTGTGTTTTTGCAGTGTAAATTGGGTAAATGGTTCTACATGAGTAAAAGAGGTGGCATAATGCATGAAGGCTACATGTTTCCTTTGCTAGTTCAAAAGCAATTAGATATTTGGCCTGAAAAGAACACAAGAAAAAGAAGATGGGTATGTGTAATTTTTAACCCCTTTTCAGATTTCTATCAAATTGATTTTAATTGAGTTCATAAGAATGGAAAGTTGAAATCTGTGTGTGGAATATTTTCAGGTGTCTGTTGAAGAAGCAAGAGAAGTATGCAAATTGACATGGATGAGAGAAGCTTTAGAAGCTTTAGTTCAGAGACAAATTGATGCTCAACAACAACAACAGCAATAGCAAACAACAAACTGTATATACAAAATGGTCTAATGGCCAATTTTTTTCCTTTTTTTTTTTTTTTTTGTTGTCTTTTTGGTTTTCTGCTCTGCATAACCGAGAAGATTTATACAGAGTATACTGTAGATGTTCAAACTGTAAACATCTCTTTTTTTAAACTGGAACTGTAAACATCTCGATTCTTTCATTCTTTTAACATAATAAATTTTGATCCTCTCTAGCTCTTCAATTTCTTTACTTGCTTGAGTATGGGTGACAATTTGGTACGGAACAACACGACTTGCACAATTATCATTTTTGTTGCAACGCTCAACTTGAGCTCTCTTGCAAGTAGAGGAGGAATTCAGTGGAATTCTCAGATTCATTTCAAGAATTATGCTTTTTGCAGGCGTAGTATAATACTGTTATTATTTTTGTTGCATTTATATAGTATATAATCCAATAATTTATGTCGTAAATATATTGAAGACCTATTTTGATTCTGCCGTTTTTTAGTGTTGTTGATTGCTATTTGCGAATTTATAATTAGCGATCGATAAAAATATGGTTAAATTGTTTTGTTAGAAAAATTAATAGGATTTCTATAGTACATGAATGTTTACTTTACTAATGTAATGATACATGAATTTTAAAACTAGACATAATTATACATCAATTATATAACCTACTAATATAAAAGTCAAAATTACCTTTGACTCAATAAAATACCGTTGGTCACGTTAGGTTCCGGTCAAAAACTGCCATGTCATTATTTTCCTCCCAAATTATTTTCTTTTCTATCACTTTTACCCCTAAATCTAAAGCCTCTCTTACTCCAATGTGAAACCCCTAAATCTAAAGTCTTTCTTACTCCAATATGATACCTATCTCTTTCCTACTTTTTCTTCCTACACTTCTCTCTTTCCCAATTTTCCTTTCTTTCTTTATATTTTTCTTTCTTACTTTTTCATATTTATCATTTATTTCTCTTTTTTACTTTTTCATCTTCATCATATATTTCTTTTTTTTTCCTTTTTATTCTTCATCTTCTTCACTTTTTATTCATCTCCAAAACCTTAATTTTTTTCCTCCTCTTCATATCAAAGCAAAATTGGATGAAATCTAAGGAAACTTGACAAAATTGAAAGGGAACAACAAATTTTCAGAGAGAAACAAAGAAAAATAGAAAGGGATATGTCATACCTTCCAAAATGCCCTTCTTAACTTTTCAGATAAAAAAAAGTTCCATTTTTCCCAGGATTCTTTTACTTGAACGATCCTCTTCAAAGTTACAAAAATTTCATTTTCCCCAAATTCTTTCTTAACTTTTCTATTTTTTTTTTTTGCTTTTCTTCACTTTTCACCCTCCAATTAAACGATTCTCTTCATATAACAAAAAATTGATTTTTTCCAAATTCCTTTTGTTCTTTTCTTTTTGATAATTAGAATTAGGGTTTATATTTCATAGGAAAAATGGTTTGTAATCTGATTCAATGGGGGAAAAGAGAAGTAAGAGATATATGAGAGATGCTAATAATGAGATACGTTAATGAGAGGAAGAGAAAATTGTATTGGAAGTTGAACAAAAAATAAGGGCAAAATTGGAAGAATGAAAAAATTTTAAGTGGGAAAGGATGACGTGGTAGTTCTTACCGAGACTTGAAATGTTCAACGTTATTTTATTTAGTCAACGGTAATTTTGACTTTTATATTAGCAGATTATATAGTCAATGTATTTTTATGTCTAGTTTTGAAGTTCATGTACTATTATGTTAGTAAGATGAAAGTTCATGTACCATCGATGATTTTAAACCTAACTAACATGGAAAAGAAATAAAATGAAAAAGGAGTGTTTTTTCACGAAAGACTTTTTTCTTTTTTCTAATGGGAAATAACAATTTTTACTTTTTAAAAAAATTTTCAGTAGCTATTGTCAAAATCTTATCAACACTTTTATTTTTGTTGATTGGTATCAAATGGTAAAAGAACATTTGAAAATTAGATATTTAAAGGGGCTCTAACAATGTGACAGGATAGTCCAGACTGTGTTTTCTTGCAAGTAGAGGGCAAATTGATTGAAATTGTTAGATTCATTTCAAGATTTTATGCTTTTGTGCAAGTGTTGTTCTTTAGATGGATTATCAAATGCTTTTAAAGGCGTTTTTTTTTTTTTTTTTTTTTTTTTTGGCAATGATTAGTAAGTATGGTTTATGAGTCTAAGTTGTGATTGATTAAGAATTGAGAACAGCATTAATTAGGGTAGATTAAAAATAAAAGCAAAGTGGGCTGGGCTGTCCCCCGAACAACCCCAGGATAAATAATGGAGATTAGGAGGATCATGTAAAGACAGAGACATCAACATCATAATGTGAACTTTCCATGAAACAGCATCTTTTTGGAAATTTCCTACTGGATTCCTTTCCTTGGCAAATCCCTAAATATTAAATTTAATTCTGGTCCACAGGGTGGGAACATCTTGGGAAGTGTTAGGTTTCTTATTTATTTTGTGCCCTTTTTTTTAAGTTATAAGTCCTAAATTAGTATATCTTGCACCTCCCTTTGCACACATACATATAAACTTGTTATTAATCTTATGAGCTCTTTGGTTTCGTCGTTTGTGTTATCAAGTTCTCTCTTTTTTTTAAAAAAAAATTGTATTCTGTGTAGTAGTTGATGTTTGTTTTATATCAAGTCAAATGTTTATATTAAGTTAATTTTGTCTTTTTACTATATATTACTTAACTATGTCATCAAGATCAAGGGTGATCATAATACGGTTTGGTTTAAAAACCGAACCGAACTAAATTGAAAACCAAAGTAGAAGAAAAATAGAAACTAAAACCAAACTAAACTTTACATGTTTCGGGTTGAACCAAACTAAACCAGTTCAGTTCGGCTCTGGTTCGATCGATTGAAAACCGAATTAGTAAAAAATTTCAATTTTTTAATTTTTATTACCATTATTTATTATTGATTACATGTAAAGTATTGCTTCCAAAAATTTATATTACATGTATATTACTCAAATCTCATAAATACAAACTATATAATAATATAAATATATAATATGCCAAATAAAATTTATTTATATATATACATATTTTTTTTTAATATTTTTTGCTACTTCGGTTTGGTTCGTTTATTTTGGTTTTTTTAACAAAAACCAAACCAAAAATTAAATTACTATATTTTATAAAACCCAAACCAAACCAAATAAGTTTGGTTTTTCAGTCTCGGTTTGGTTCAGTTTTTGGATCACGGTTTGGGTTTGTTCACCCCTAATCAAGATCAATGACAATGCTAATATAAAATGGACACACAAGAAACTATATTCCCCTATTTGTCAAATAATTAGTTGCTTTATCTAACATATGAGTTGCATAATTCACATACTACTAACCCCAAAAAAAAACAGACATAGAGTTCATTCTTAACTAATGTATGGAAATCAGAAATGATGTTATCATTAGGAGAACAAATATCACTTAAGGAATTGAGAAGATGAACCAAATTAATAGCCTCTAATTCAACAATAACACAATGGAAATGAAGCTCTTTTAACCAACTCAACACTTTTCGACTATTAAGTGTTTCTTGTAAATCCAGATCTGTACCTTCGTGTAAAAGAATATTTCGAGCAACAAAAACCTTCTTAAACTCATCACGAACAATGAAATCATGACCCGAACAAACAATTCTTCAAAATCACTAACATCAATTTTACTTTTGATTCGACCCGAGTTTGCTTTCTCCATTTTTGCTGTGACATAAGTGAAGAAACATTTTTGGAAACACTATTTTTTTGCCATCCACTTGAAAAACCAAAAACATGTTAAATAACTCGAGACATGGACCAAAAAATTTCATTTTCAAACCATGGAGTTTCATTGAGACCAAAAGCCCAAAGCAATACCACTGCCTTCTCTATGATTGTGGCTTATCAACCATGACCACCATCCATTCTGATCTGACATAATAATTGAGCAACATTGATTGAGGAAATAGCCCTTCTTAGACATCACAAGCCGGAAGGTACACTAATAATACATGAAAGCTTGTCTATGAGGCATCCCTATAGAGAAGGAAAAAATCATCCATCTAAGAACTTTATAGTGGTCCCGAACCAGACTGGTCCAAGACCACTACGATTGCGACACATCATCAATAGTGCTAACATATTGCAATTGCAATGGTCTCGGACCAGTTTCGTCCAAGACCAAGATAGAATTTTATTGCTCTTAACCTCATAGATGTAGAGAGAATATTAGTACCCAATTTCCATAAAAAGAAACCGACTTGAATACAACCAATAGTTGATAACTGAACCAATTGGTAATACGCACTCTTTACCGTTAACAAATGGAAGGTATAAAATTTCCCAATTCCATGATTTTTCTTCATCAATAAGCAACACATTCACTGCTTGCTTCCTCGCAGGTTGTTGATTGATTCTTCTGATTTTTAAAATCAAGTACTAGATGAATTGGAATGGATTTTCCAATAAAAGATCCTGATTTTGAAATTTAAAAAAATTGTAGTGTCTAATTAGTTTGTATCATATTTTTACTTATTATAAGAGAAAAATCAATTCAATAATATGTTTTTTTAAGTAGAAATAATAAAATACTAAGCCTTCGTTTGTTTTGTGAAAAATAATTTTTTTATTAAAATATTTAATAGTTTCCTTAGATATGCAATATTAATGATGTGGATCCAACAATTAGGCCCATCTCAAGGTCAAAGCCCACTTTCAACACAAAGGCTTGAAGCCCAATCCAGGTCCACACACTCAAACCACCATATGAGGGGAAACTATCAAAAAATACCTTATTTTTTACTTTTATTTTAGGCGTACGTTCTGGCATTCTTTGAAATACGTTCATTTAAATGTTAAATTTGTTTTTTCCCACTTTATTTCCCCCATGTGATTCTCTCTCATCTTTTATATTTTTAACCTTAATTTTGTCATTTATCTCTTAATCGGTTAATATTTTTACCACGTCACTTTAGAATGCTTTTATTGTTTTTTTCCTCTTCAAAACGATATCCATATGTATATATTTTGTTAAATTTTTTTCCGAATTTTCAGAAACGTATCATAATTATATTAAAAAATATTTTATATGTAATGATGGACTAAATTAGTTTTTTTTTTTTCTTTTTTATTGTTATGATGGCTAAATAAAAGCTAATCATAGAAAAAATATAGATACAGTATATTGTATCAATGTTTGATATTTTCTGATGCACTAATGATACAATTTTGATACATTTATGATACAATTCTGATACTTCATGTACTGTGTTTTATGTATTAATTTCACATGTTTTATCTATAGTGAGAAATCACCTAAACTGATTTTTTTTATTGTTATGAAGGATAAATAAAAGCTAATACATGTGGAATTAATGCATAACACAGTACATAAAGTATAAGAAAATGATAAGAAATGTATCAAAGAAGTATCAGAAATGTATCAAAATTTGATACTTCTCTAATGCAATTCTGATGATAAAAAAAAAAAAAAAATCAGAAAAAATATATACATATGGATATCAATTTGAAGATAAAAAAAAAAAAAAAGAAACGAAAAGAACTTGCTAAAGCGGAACATCAGAAAAGTGAACGGTTTGAGAGATAAATGAAAAAATAACGTTTAAATTACAAAAAAGGACAAAGAATAAGTTTGTGATACATCTTTGATACATTTTATTGTATTAAAACTGCAAAAAGAGTTATGTTTGATATATCTTTTATACATATGATACAATTCTGATACTTCACGTACTGTGTTTTATGTATTAATTTCACATGTTTTATCTGTAGTGAGGAATTACATAGATTGATTTTTTTTTTTTATTGTTATGAAGGATAAAGAAAAGCTAATACATATGAAATTAACGCATAACATAATACATAAAGTATCAAAATTGATCAGAAATGTATCAAAGAAATATCAGAAATGTATACATTTCTAATACATTTCTAGAGATCCGAAAAAAAAAAAATCAGAAAAAAATATATACATATGAATATCAATTCGAAGGTAAAAAAAGAACTTGTCAAAGCGGAATGTCGACAAAGTGAACGGCTTGAGAGATAAATGAAAAAATAATTTTTAAATTACAAAAGATGAGAGAAAATAAATTTATGATACATTTTATTACATCAAAACTGTAAAAAGAGTTATGTTTGATACATTTCTAATACATTTCTGATGATCAGAAAAAAAAAAAAATATATATATATATATATATATATATATATATATATATATATATATATATATATATATATACATATACATATTCATATAGAGATTAATTCCAAGATAAAAAAGAAACTAAAGGAACTTACCAAAGCGGAACATAAAAAAAGTGAACGGTTTGAGAGATAGTTGAAAAATAATGTTCAAATTACAAAAGAGAAGGGAGAATAAGATGGAATCGTATAGGTATAAGAAGGTGAGTATTTTTGGTTTTTGATTTCTTTTGTTGCTGTTTTATAAGTAACTTATTGTTTTTTCAAGAATGGTAAATGAGAGTATTTTAAGAATTAGCCAAAGTTTTGTAGGTATTTTAGAAACGATTTTCCTTTTATGTATTTTTTGAATAATTGTTGAAAATAGGAGTATTTATCTAAATTACCCCTATATAAAGGTGTTATTAACTGCACGTATGACCATTTATTAGTAGTAACTACGCTTTCTCTCTTACCATTAACGAGGAACTTGACTTCACCATGGGAGGCTCGCCTTAGGGGGTCTTTAACCTTTGTAAAAAAGGATAAAATCGAGTAAACATATAAAAAAATGAAACAACAAAAACGAAGAAAACAATAAGAAAAATAAAATGAAACAAAAACGAAGAAAACAATAAGAAAAATAAAATGAAATGAAGATAAAACTGAATAAAATGAAGAAAAACATAAAAAAAAAAAATGAAAAAAATGAAAAAAAATGGAAAAAAATGGAAGAAAACAAATGAACATAAAACATCAAGGCAAAAAGGAGAAAAATGAATAAAATAAAAATTAATATAAAAAAAATATGGAGTAAAGTATGAAATAGCTATTATTTGGTTCCATGAATAATAGTCATTCCTTACTTTGAAGAATGACTAATCCATGGTTTAATTATTCCATGGCCAAATATTAAATCAAACATTAGAATAGCTATTCATCATGAAATATGTATTCTATTCCTCCTCTATTCCATGAACCAAACATAATCATAGTATTTTCTTTCTCATTCAAAAACAGTGTTGGATTTAGGATTCTAACTTTGAGGGGCTAAGCGTTAACTTAAATAATTTTATTAGTTTGCATATAGTAAAAGTAATGTGAATATAAAGAACATGAACAACATAGAAACTTTAACAATATCTAACATTGATATTTGTTTTTGAAAGTCAATTTCTAAATTCTAAAATAAAGCAACAAAAAATTAAGAAACCAATATAACTTGTTTGAACATGTGAGTCTAAAATAAAGTAAAAAAAATAAGAAACCAATCTGACTTTTTTGAATATTTGAGTCTACCAGTTTACTTAATTATTAAGCATTTTCTTTTTTTAACAAATTAATTATAAAATTTGGAATTGTTTTATAAACAAAATTATAGGGGACAGTGGTCACTACTTACTCCCTGTATGTAGGGGTGAGCAAAACACGGTTTGGTTCAAAAACCGAACCGAACCAAAAACCAAAGTAGAAGAAAAATAGAAACCAAAGCCAAACAAAAATTCATATGGTTGGGGTCAAACCGAACTGAACCAGTTCGGTTCGGTTATGGATTGGTTCGTTTAAAACCAAATCAACAAAAATTTTAATTTTTTAATTTTTGTTATCATTATTTTTTATAAATTACATGTAAAGTATTGCCTAAAAAGGATTTATATTACATGTATATTACTAAAGTCTCATAAATACAAACTATATAAATATATAAATTTATAATATGCCAAATAAAATTTATTTATATACATATACATATTTTTAAAAAATATTTTTTCCTATTATGGTTCGGTTCGGTTCTGTTTCGGTTTTTTCAATAAAAACCAAAAACCAAACCAAAAACGAAACTATTATATTTTATAAAACCAAAACCAAACCAAATAGAGTTTGGTTCGGTTTGGTTTGGTTTTTCAACATCGGTTCGGTTCAGTTTTTGGTTCACGGTTTGGTTTTGCTCACCGCTACCTGTATCCGCCATTGTCCGAAAAATAACTTTTTCCTTTGTGAAATGCGAAGTTATTTTCTCTTATTTCTTATTGTTGATACCCATTTTGTCCGAATATTATTTAGTTTTTATTCAATTTATATTTCAATATTAGAAAAGATACAAAAGTTCAGCAACTTTTTATTTTAATTTAGCTTTTTATTTTCATTTTTATAGACTAAAATGAGCAAAAAAGAAATAAAAGTAGGATAAGACGTGGAAAATATATGAATTATTTTATTGATTTTCTTTTAGTTACATGTATTGAATACAAAAAAAATAACAAAATAAAAAAAATAAAAATACAGAAAATACAAATTAATGAGCAATTAAAGAGAAGTACATGGGCTTAGCAAATTTTAGGATCCGAAATTATGCAGAGGCGGGCCTGCAAAAAGCCCATATTGTAAAGATGTGAGCTTATAGTAAATAGTTACCATTTAGTCAACTTTGAACCAGAAATTGCAAAGAAGTCTAGGTGTTATTGCTTACTCTTCACGCAGGTGTTGTTCACGTGAACAGTAACTATCATTTCCTATAAATTAAAAAGATGTTTTCAGACTTGGGGGGGAGGCTCATTGAAAAAAAAAAAAAAAAGAATTCCAGAGAGAGATTTGGGGCTGGGGAGAAAACCAGACAAAAACAAGAGAATTCTAAAAAAGAAACAGAGAAAGAAGGATAAAAACAAGAGAATTCCAAAAAGAAACAAAGAAAGAAGGACAAAAACCAAACCAAAACAGTGAGTTTAGAAAGATAGAAATTCAAAGAAGAAGGTGAGACAAAAACAGAGATTCATAAAATCTATTTGAAATAGAAAGAGGCAGAAAATCCCAGTCAATCGTTTCTTGTTCTGTTCTGATTTCCTCTTTATTTATTTTGGATCATTAGAATCATCCATTTCTACTATTCCTATGTATTGAGTTTTATATGTCTGCTTAAAGGAGGGTGTTTGCTCCATGTCACGGATAAAGAATCCCCTTTTAGTAATGTCCTAACTCATTAGTAAGAAATGGGGTATGACGTACACCCATTTCCTACTATTGGTTTGTGGTTTAGGTTTTAGTGTTTATGTGTGTGTGTGTGCTAAGTGCTTGTGAATAACAACAAAAAACTGAAAAAAATTATTACAAAACCAAAAAACAATAACTCTTTATCTAATCTTCTCCTTGGTCTCGAGTCTTTAAGTGTTGTCTTTTCCTTTATCATTTTGAGTCGTTCCTGTGAAAAGAAGAGGAGAAATGAGTAGTATTCTGTTCTAAAACCACAAATAAAATCAAGAGTCATAATATGAAGTGAGCAAGCTTATGGCTTGATAAGTGCGTTTTGTGTATATATTTTTGTCCTATTTTGTGGACTTTAATTATGCTATTTTGCTTTAATTTAGGTGGATTTTATCTCATTTATTCTATTTTTGCGTCTTAGGACATTAAAGTTGGAATTTGAACATTTGGAGGCTAAATCGCCTATTTTCGGAGCTCAAACATGCTATTTGGAAGAGCAAAGAAGTCCCAAGGCATGGGCATGCCTTATGAGAAGCCAAAACTGAAGAATTCTTGAGAAACAGAAGCTGACCAGTCTTAGGACACGCCCGGGCTATAGAATTATGAATTTTGTACTCCAACTAGGGTTGGGATTTTAACTTTTCAACTTTGGGCTATTTTATTTCTTCTCCTTTTGTAATTAGGATAAGGAGAAATAACTTCTATTTAAGACTTTTATTAATACTCAATTAGGATTTAATTATTAATTTTGGGAGAGTTATTTCCTAACAAGGTTTTTCTTCTTTTTCTCCCTCTTAAAAAGACGTTTTGGTGGAGCTAGGGAGGGACGTTTTTCTTTTCCAGTTTTGAGGCAGCAATTATTTTTCTACTCTTTACACAAGAGAACGTGATTTTGGAAGAAAGTCAAGAAACTAGGGTTTTGAAGGTTCAATCCACAATTCTCCTTCTCCAATTTCTCTCCGCAAGCCACCGTCGGGATCTCCATCTTCCTAGTTTATTCTTAACTCTCTCCTATCATGTTTTCTGTATTTTATATGTTTGTTTATAACTCAATCATGAACTAATTCCTCCATAGCTAAGGCTATGGTGGAGCTTAGTATGACTTCTATGTAATTTCTTCTTTTAATGCAATTAATTCATATTATTTTTCCATTATTGTGTTATAATTGCTTAAAGCTTTGAATGCATGACTATTGCTTTGTGGCTCACTAGTTTGTGCTAGGTGTTCATATGCTTAATGCTTTCCAAACTAATTGCTTAAGATCAAACCAGTTTAAGTAGTTAGGTTGAGAATTAGAGTTAGCAGCCCTAACCGGTGTTAATTGCTTAAGGAATTCGCCATCTTGGGAATTTAATAATTTTAATTGCATAACTTGAGGAAATTGCTAGAATGAATGCTAAGCAAAACCATATGTCTCAGCTAATTTCTTCCTTGATTTTTATCCAATTGCATCTCATTCTTAGTTTTAATTATTTTATTTAATTTGTTGCTTAGCAGTATATTTTATTTTGCAAATTGAAATCAAAGATATAATTCCCTCCGTCTAAATTAATAGAAATCCGATTGCATTTAGGATCGGCAAAAATAGTCTTCGTGGGATCAGCATCCTTCTTATTTCTATATTATTTGAGCGACAGAGTATACTTGCTCTATAGTGTGTGTTTTAGACGCATCAAGTTTTTGGAGTCATTGCCAGGGACTATTTTTATGCAATGCTAGATTGAAGTGTTTTTGTTGATTTAGGTTGTTTTGTATATATTTTTATTTTCACTTTTTCCTTTTCTTTTATTTTGCGAGGTGATGGCGATTAACGCTTTTGAGCCATCGATGGAGGAACTAATGATGAATTTTGTATCTTCGACAGATGCTCCACGTGATAGTTTGTATAGTTCAACAAAAAATTTATGCATGCGATTAGGTTTAGTAGTTGATATGGCTGCAGACACATCAATTACAGAGGCCGATTCAAATGAAAATGTTGAAATCTCTATCTCAGTTGAAGCTCATCATGGAAAAATTATTGAGGAAAATTTAGAGTCAGTTATAAGTCAAGAAGAAAGCACATTAGAAGTCGCTAGTGAATCGACTAAGTGTGAAGTTTCCATGGTGAGGATTAAAGATATACAATTTGCGGTGCCCATTATTCAATTATTTTATGTTGTTTATGAGCTACCAAAAGAATCGCAAAGGGAGAAATCAAGAATTTTTACTAAAGAACTCAAATTTTTAACATGAAAATCTTTAACTTGGGATCAACTAAAGCCTTCGATGTGCACTCACAAGATTTTTCTCAAAAAGTTTGAATTTCTCATACGACTCCAAACTTTTACATGAAAGGAAAGTTTAAGTCGAGCTTATCGACTATAATCTTAGCGCTTTTGGGAGGCAACCCAATTTAATTTATTTGCATTATTTATTTTATTGCGTAGTTAGTTTCATTTGCTTTCTTTTTGTAGTTTATAATCTTGATTTTCAGGTTCTGTTCATAAGGCATGCCTATGCTTTGTGTTTCCCTAATAAAAATAGTAGTGCTGAAATTTTTGCTTAAGGCCCGCCCGTGTCCTATGCAGTGTAGTCTTCTGTTTCTTTTAGGCTCTTAATTGTGAAGTGACACGGCACAAGGCACGCCCGTGCTTTAAGAGTGAATTTTATCAAAGTTTAACTTTTTTTTATTTTCTTATTTTTTTATTAAAAAAAAGAGGGTTTAAGATCTGCGTTTTTCCTTTTCTTCGTCTTCCCCTTTTCTTCTTTTACCTAACCCTTATCTCTCCGATTTTAGCAGGTTTCTGCCGCCCATCTCCGTTAGTTGCACCACCATCCTCCTCTTTGCTTCTCGTCGTCACCCTTCGCCCTCAACCACTGATGGTCTGCATTAAAGCTCCGGCCAGTCGAAAGCTTCCCATGCGGCCGAGGACGCGACCCTCCAACCAAAAGCGTCCGACCGTTGAACGTCTGTCTCCGCTGTCTGTAGTCCCCGGCAACGGCGCCAAAAACTTAATACGTCTAAAGCACACACTATAGTGCAAGTGTACTCTGTCGCTCAAGTAATACAGAAATAAGAAGGATGTCGATCCCACGGAGACTAAGTATGCTAATCCTAAATACAGTCGGATTTCTATTAATTTAGGCGGAGGAAATTATATCTTTGATTGTAATTTGAAAAGCAAAATCTACTACTAAGCAACAAATTAAATAAAATGATTAAAACTAAGATTGAAATGCAGTTGGATAAAACTCAATAGAGAAATTGGCTAAGACATATGGTTTTTCTTAGTATTCATTCTAGCAATTTCCTGAAGTTATGCAATTAAACTTATTAAATTCCCAAGATGGCGAATTCCTAAGGCAATTAACACTGGTTAGGGCTGCTAACTCTAATTCTTAACCTAACTACTTAAACTGGTTCGGTCTTAAGCAATTAGTTTGGAAAGCATTAAGCATCTCAAAAGCCTAGCACGAACTAGTGAGCCATAAAGCAATGATAATGTATTTGTCATGTTATGAATTTCCGCTAATTCAGTCTTTGGTCAATTATGAATTAACTACGAACTTTGAAACAGATGGTCACGCATTAAAAGCTTTAAGTAATCAAAACACAATAATGGAAAAATAATACGAATTAATTGCATCGAAAGAAGAAGTTACACAGAAATCCTACTAAGCTCCACCATAGCCTTAGCTATGGAGGAATTAGTTCATGATTGAGTTATAAACAAATGAATAAATTATAGAAAACATGATAATAGGAGTTAAGAGAAAAAAAAAATAGGAAGATGGAGATCCCAATGGTGGCTTGTGGAGAGAAATCGGAGAAGAATTATGGATTGAGCCTTTGAAACCCTAGCTTCTTGATTTTCTTCCCCAAGTAAAAATCATGTTCTCTTCAGTTTTCCAGCCCAAAAATATTCTGCCTTCTAAGAATGAATCCACTCCCTTTTCTCTCCTAAAAACAAAACGTTCTAGCCAAGAGAGAGGAAAAGACTTCTCGTTGGGAAATAACTCTCCCCAAAATTAATGCTAAAAATAAATCCTAATTGAGAGTTATTCCTAAAATAAAGTCTTAAATATTTTCCTTATCCTAATTACAAAAGGAGAAGAAATAAAATAGCCCAAAGTTGAAAAGTTAAAATCCCAACCCTAGTTGGAGTACAAAATTCGTAATTCTATAGCCTGGGCGTGTCCTAAGACTGGTTAGCTTCTGTTTCTCAAGAATTCTTCAGTTTTGGCTTCTTATAAGGCATGCCCATGCCTTGGGACTTCCTTGCTCTTCCAAAGACCACGTTTGAGCTCCAAAAATAGGCGATTTAGCCTCCAAATGTTCAAATTCCAACTTTAATGCCCTAACACGCAAAAATAGAACAAATGAGATAAAATCCGCCTAAATTAAAGCAAAATAGCACAATTAAAGCCCACAAAATAGGACAAAAATATATGCACAAAACGCACTTATCATGGCTTCAATCCATTTCACACAAAATGTCCACGTAAAAAAAAGAGAGAAATAAGTTGCAGTTTCAATAATGCTTTTGTAATCAAAATGGTTCCTTTGTTTTGATTCTTACACCTAAATACACATGACTAAACATGAAGTCATATAGTTCCAATAATAGTTTTCATTAATCAAAATAGTTATTTTATTTTATTTTATTCTGTTTTCTTGCATACATGCATTATATCAAATTTTCAGCTTTTGCATCGAAATCTAATGTTTTTTTCATACATATCTTCTAACACATGATACTAACACACACATCATCATAGGCTCATGTATCCAAGCATATTAATACAAGCATTACATACAACCAAAAGCATGATCACGACATTCCACTTTCTCCCAATAAATCTGTTTTATGGCATATCACTAAACCAACACACATGCATAACGCATAGCCATAATAAACAAAAACGCAAGTCCAGTTCTCAAATTCACATGCATACAAAAACCAAAATTTCAAAAAATAGAACACAATTTCAGTTCATACAATAATCATTTTCATTTTGATTTACAAGCCCTTATTTAAATCCAAGTTCTTTTCATAAATTAAACAAAGGAAAAAAGTAAGCATCATCTTCAGTTATCAATAATAAAAACAACACTCAATCACACACATTCACTTCAAGGAATTGAAATAGGAGTTTAGGAGCTTAACTAGAAAGGCTGCTTTTGTCCGAGAGCTTGCGGAAATTCAATAAGGTGCCAATAATGGGACTAGCTTAGGTTTTGATCCTTAAAAGATGAAATCAAATAGAAATCAATAGGAAGAAAATCCAAAAAAAAAAAAGAAAAAAGAAAAAGATACAAAAGCGAACACAAATAAAAGAAAACGAAACTAAAATTTGACAAAACAAGAGGAATAAAGAGAAATACCCTCGATCAGTGGAGACTCGTGGCGAGCGCACACTGATAGTAGAAAAACTAGATTGTGTTATATGAACCTTTGCAGAAAAACCACACCAATTATATAACCGGTTCATATTAAGTTCGATTTCTATTACTTGGGTCAAATAAAATGCTTTTAAAGCCTAAGCTTTTAGACTCAAAAAATCTTTTGCATAAAGGCCAAATATTTGATAATCCCAATATATTGTTCATTGATTGAAAATAAATATTACATTATTTACCAATGTTTTATGTTTTATAAAATTAACTTGGTTTTCTAAGAACTTTCTTGTGCAGATAACAAGAGATTTTATTTTTATGAGAAATTAGAAATCAAGAAAATATTTTCATGATTCCTAAAATCTCTAAAAATAAAATAAGCAAATTTTGAGGGGGAGCAAATTCAAAAGGAATCATATTTCTAGGGGGAACCATATCATTCCATATTTTACGAACACCTGGAAATGTTCTTCACATTGTCAACTTATGCATTCAAGGAATATCACATACAAAGGGTCGTCATCATCAAAAAGGGTGAGAATATTGAATCGGGTTTTGATGGTAACAACAAATGAAAAGTTGACATATTTGGGAAATCATTTTTACTTGAATATTATTAAAATTGTTTTGTAATTGATTATTAAGTAAAATATGGTCAATAAGAAGATGAAGCTTAAACTTACAAAGCTTAAACTTACAAAGCTTAACTAAGAACATCAGAAGATCAAAGTGGATATTAATTCAAGAGCTACAATAAATACATCATAATCACTTCAAAAGCTAAATTGGCTTTGCGAGCTTAGGAACTTCCAATGGCTACATCATCAGAAGGTAAAGGGAATACTTCAAAAGCTAAAGTACAACTGTCTTTACTCCTTCAGAGGCTGTAAGCAATAGATTGTGATCTCAAAGCAATGACTATAATTCCTTCAAGAGCTACAATGCAACGGTCATAATCTTCTTCAGGATGTCCAACAACTACAATATCTTCAAGACCTCGAAGCAACAGCCATATCTTATTCAGGAGCTCAACACAACGGCTATATCTTTGATTAAGAGCTGAAATGCAACAGTCACAATCTCCTTCAGGAGCTACAACGGTCGTACTACCTTTGGGACCTTAAAAGCAACGGTCATATTTCCTTTGTTAGCTTGTCCAACGACTATTTTCACCTCCTGATGAGTCTCTTCAAAGGCCTATATAAAGAGGAAGAATTGAATCAACAAAGGCAAGGAAGACTAAGCATATATTTCACACATTGAGAGCAATTTATTAAGTCTTCCTATAAAATCCTTGAAGCAATCAAAGAGAGAAAAGCTTCATTGTTGTATATTCAAATATCTACAATTCAAGTTTTGTATTTCACACAAGGGATTTGTGTAAAAGGGGTTTACTTTGTTGATAGTGTGATCAACAAAGATTGTATAAGTTTGGTGCTTGAGCTTTGAAAAAGCATCGCTAGAAGTTTGGTATATAAGCTTTGAAAATATACCGGGATAAGTTTGGTGTTGAGTTTTGAAAAATACCGGAAGAGTTTGTTACTTGAGCTCGAAAAAGTAACGGTAGAGGTTTGATCATGAGCCTGTAAAAGTATTGAGTTTGTTACCAGAACTCGTAAAAAGTAACATAGGCTTGTTTCCTACCCATAAAGGAAATCTTAGTGGAAAATCTCAAGTGTTGGCTTGGGGACTGGATGTAGACTGGTTGGGGCGAACCAGGATAAATTTTGGCGTCTTCATTTCTATATTCCTACTCTCTTTATATTTACTGCTATTTAAATTCTTGCAATTTAAATTAGTAGCCTTTTATTTGAAGACATTTTTATTTTTAGTCAAACAAATTTATATTCGCAAGTTTTGCTATTGTATTAATTCCGCATTACTGTAAAACTTGTGTTCAGTAAAAGGAAATTGATTTTCTCCAAAGAGAATTTTTAAAGGAGTTTGCGAAAATTTTTATTCGGTATACAGTACTATTCACCCCCCCTTTTAGTATTGTATAGCCTATTTGAAACCATCAAGTATCAATTATGGACAGGGTAGGGTGATATTTGTCTTTCCTACACGTAATCGATAAACAAATCATTTTTTAATCTCTGGTTATTAAGGGTGTCCAATTGCACCGAAACTCAATCGGTGGCGACTCTTAAAATATTAAATTTTTTTAATAAATAAAATCATTCACTTAGCTTTCCTTATTATATTATTTCTTTTTTTTCAACCTGTCGGGCTGGTTTCGACACTTATGAATTTTCTTTTAATTAGGAAAATATTTTTCATTGACTTATTTTCCTTTTAAATCACAAATACAAGAAAAAAATTTTTTTTCCCAAACAATATTTTCTGTAAAAAGCCTTAATGATAAGAATTACTCGATTTTCAACATACCTTTACATTACATGACTCACTTGTTATTTTCAAAAAGCATTTTGATAGATAAGAATGAATAATTTTTTTATGCAATGTTTTTTAAGCTCAAGCTTATAGCTTAACTTATAGAACAACCATTGAATTCAATTTAAAAAATAAAAATGGATTAGTATGTGATATAACCCTGATCTAAGGGTAGTAAAAAAATCCTAATACAGGTTTGAAGTCAATCTTAAACGTTAATTAAAATTATTGTGGAGGAACAGTTATTTTCCAGTCAACCTATCAGCCCACTCCTTGGAAGTTACCAGGAACGTGGGACATGATTCCCTTGGAGACAATCTCCTTTATAATAGCTATAAATAGCCATTCCAAGGGAAAAAACGGGGGACTAGTATCTGCTCCATCATTATAATCACTAACTTCAGTATCGGAGTGTCTGAGGGAAGAAACCCTTTCCTCACTGTAGCAGGTACCACCCTGAGGAATTCTGCCGTTTCAACCATCTTCATAGGCAACCGGATTTTGATGATCGATCTCCTCCTCAATAAATACACTGTTGGACCAAGGTTACAACAATATACAAAGTTTATCCAAGTAGGAAATGGGGCTTGTCAGTAATATGCTTCCTTTGTAAAGAGATGGGTAGGGTTCAAACCATTTTCAGTTTTCAAATTAAGCAGTTCCGAATGATTGAACTGACTAGATAATTGTCCAATTCTTGATTAAACCGGTTGAACTACTGATCCAGTCCGATTGTGGTAACATTATTTTTAATTCATAAGAAACACATTTGCCCTCCTTTGTGAAGAATTAAGCAAGCTTCTATTTCTTCATCGGTTGAATGATGCCACGTGTTAGAAGTTTAACTACTCTTAATTAAAGAAGTGTAAGTTTAACTACTCTTAGTGATGCTTGATAATACTGAAGCGCTAAATTTAAGCGTTGAATATTATAAATGCTGAAACTATTAAAAAGTAGAGTTGTTTGATAAACATGAAAATAAAACACTGAATTCAAAAAAACTATTGACGATGTTTAACTTAAAATTTTAAGTCAAATATTTTGACTTACTATATTAAGTGATTTTTTGACTTAACCGAAACTGTTAAGTAGTATTATCAAACAAATTTAAGTGTTGAAATTGGTTACCAAACACCCTCTTAGTAAAGAAGTGTTAAGTCACACGGCCAATAAAAAATAACTAATGGTGAACATTTATTGACTGTTAAAAAAGGGTTATTTGAGCCATTTTTGAGAATGCGAGGAGATATTTATGGCTTTCATTTCAAGAAGGGTTAGATTAAAAATTTCATGTAAGTTTAGAGGCTAAAATGTCCATTTAACTTGTATTTTTATAACTTTTATGTTTATAATACAATTTATAATTGCCTTAAAAAATACAATTTATAATTATGCTATTTTTAAAAATAATTTTAAAATTAAATAATTATGTTTAATTTTACCTTTTTTTTTTTCATTTAAGGTGCAAAAATACCCCTAAGGTTGCCCTTAAATTTTATATGTACCCCCAACCTTTTAAATTGAACAATATTGGGTCTAAGGTTGAAAAGGTGGTTTAAAAATGGGCCTATCTAACTGAAAACACAATCTAAGCCCGTTACTCGTTGCATTGTGCTGACAAAGATGCCATGTGTTAAATAATCCAATGAGTAATTAACACGTGGCATATCTTTTAAACCCATCTCCGACCCATTGCTCTGACAAAACCCGACCCAGCTCCCATCAACAATCAAACCTTATCTCTTCTTCCCCTTCTCCTCAATCGTAGAGATCACAAATTCATGCCTAATTTTTTTTAATTATAGTCTTCCTCGAATATGGACTTTCCCTTTTTTTTCTTATGTAGAGATCACGATTTCCGCTCTCTCTCCCCTTTCTGAAAATTATGGCGATTACTTGAAGAATGTGAAATTGATGAACTAAACACTTGAAGCTGGTGTAATTTCGATGATCGAATACCATACTTGAAGATTCAATGTGTGTTGACAAAGAAGGTAAGGTAAATTGTAGGGTTTTCTATTTTAGGGTTTTCCATTTCGCTGTGGGGTTTGCTCTGTTTGTCTCTCTGTGCGTGTCCTGGTTTAGTATTCCTTTCCTTCATTCTGTATCAAAAGTGGTAGAAACTGATAGGTTTGTTTTTTTGAATTTTCGAAACTAATTAAAAGAAACACAAATGAAAATAATTACAATTCTAATTCTTATAGCAGCCATGGTGCCCTGTTTCTTCAAACTTTGGCACTAAAAAGTGAATAGATGATGCCAAATTGATTTGATTTGATTTGATTTGATTTGATTTATTGTTTCATTTTTTTTTTCTTAGAAAAGATTTGGTTATTAATTTGGGTTAGTATTAAAGCAACTTCTTGAAATTGATTGTTGTATTTTTATTTTTTTCCTTATGAGTAGGAAGCCAGCTCGAGTTTAACAAGAAGCGTGGAAAAGAGGAAGAATAACAGGGGCCAAGTCACAGACAAAGATAAGGGGAAGAAGAGATCAGGTTTGATTGATGATGGGAGCTGGGTCGGATTTAAAGTGTTTGATGAGTTCAAAAGAGATGCCACGTGTTAAGTACTCATTGGATTATTTTAATACACATGGCATCTTTGTCGGCACAATATAACGAGTAACGGGCTTAGATAGGCCCATTTACCAAAGTTCGTGCAATTTAAAAGGTTGGGGGTATATATAGAACTTGAGGGCAACCCTAGGGGTATTTTTTTAATTTTTTAAAAACTGCGAGACAGTAGACACTAACCCAAATCAATCTGCATACGAGCCTTCTTGCTTTCAAATCATTCGTTCACCGTTGCTATCTCGTACGCAATACACAAGAGAGGGACGGAGAGCAGCGACCGAAAGCTGCTACCTTTATCCTGTTCAATGAGTCAACTGTTAAATTTTGAGGATGGAAACATTTTGATTGATGCTGATAACCAGGAGAAGTTATCTTCATCCTCTGCCTGCGCCTACAAGTTGGTTCCCTGGTTGAACTGGGACGAATGGGAATGTGTCAGAGTTTCTCTATTCTCTGATTTTCCAGAGAAAATAGCTTCTGCCATTAAAAGAGTTCGTGCCTCTCTTTCTCTCTGATTAATCCTGAGAAATCATGCTTTTCAATTATTTCTACCACTTTTGTGTGAATTTGTTTGTTAAAAGATTGTATTAGTTCAGTTTGATAAGTCATCAAATTGATCCTTCAGCTGCTAACTCTATGAAAAGTGAAAACCTTGGGTTAGAATAAGGAGCTCTATATTCATTTTTTTTTCTTCTGGGATTTTAGATATCAACTTGGCGGAGCAGAGGATGCCTACCAGTTGTGGTTGATGTTACAGCTTCACTTGTTGAAATTCAACAGAAGGATCCATTTTTTAGGTAAATCTCTTTATTCCAGATTGAAAAAAGTTAGTTCTTTCTCGATTCCCTTTTCTTTGAGAGCTAAAAGTTGGACTTAAATAAACAATCAAACACAATGAAAATGATAATATGTTCTGGTTCATTTAATTTTGTTTATGGGGGATTCTTATTAATATTTTTTGGATATCACAATGATGTTACGTTTTCAATCATACTGCAGGAAGGACCTACCTAGTGATGCTTTACATTCAGAGCAAATGTTGTCAATGCTGTATTCCATGGCTATCTTGAGGTCATATTTCTGCGTTGGCTTTTGCCTTTTTCTTCCTTTTTATAAATATATCTCCACTAAACTAAATTCTAAGAATTTCCAAGTTCTTCAAGCGTTTACAGAAGTTAAAAATTGTGAATTTTTGTGACAAATTTCTTGTTGGTCATCAGTTTCTGCGGTGCTGCACTTAAGGTTGATCTAAATATGTATTGTGTGAGTCTGCAAATGAAAAATTGCATGCTCACGTTTAATCTTACTTTTTTGAAGGCTTGTGAACTGTGTTGTTGAGAAGACACGGAATAAAACTGAAATTTCAATTGCTGAAGCTGCTGCTGCAATTGGTATTCCACGAACGCTCATTGACATTCGTCATGGTAAGATTCTGCATATTCCAGGCAATAATTAGTGTAGTCCTGAGAATAGAAAATTGCTTAAAATGCCTTTTTTTGGAACTTCTCTGAGCAGGGGAGGATTTTTAGTTTCGGTTGTCACATGATTCATTGCTGATATTGATTTTGAAAGTTTTAGGTAATAAATATTAGAAATGTGATTATTACATACTGTTCATATGTCTTGAAATCTTCTGGTCTTACATATGGGCATGCAGATTAAAGTAACTTCTCTTCAAGTTTTTCTGATGCCCTTTTAATTCAATATTTGTGATATATACTTCTGATATAGTTTAGTTTGAGTTAATTGAGAACTCATATGTTTGATATTTGATGTTGTTCTGATTGCAGAGAGTTCTCACCGTGATCTGCCTTCACTGACCCTAGTTCGTGATTCAGCAGTTAAGGTTTGTCTTTGTAAATTCTTTGTGATCACTTAGATGCTTTATTTTGCTTAAGATTACATGTACTTAAGCAGTGATATTGTTGATAAAATTACTAAATTGTTATCATAGTTATGGTTTCTTCTCATGCTATCATTAGATAGTTGGGCTAGTGTCTTGCCGAAGATTGGTTGTACTATATTCATCTTAAAAATTTTAGGAATAGCTCAAGCATTCCCTTGAAGTTGTCTTTTCTATTTTTCTGAAGATTCGGGCTTTACTTTTATGTCTATTTAAGACATCTTGGTTCTAGGCATAAAAGAAACTTTTTTGGTATGAGCTCTCTGCATAGAGATTAAATTTGTTGAGATACACCTTTTACACTTTTTTTTCCCGCAGCTGGGCAGTCTTTTGATTTTCCAAAAGGCCATTTTTAGGCTCACTGTTTGTTGTCAGTTTTGTTAAAAGAAGGGATTGTAGAGTATTCTTTGTTATCATGAGTTACTGTTGGGAATTATTTACCAGATGTCTGTATACTGTAGTGTGTCATATCTTCTGTTGATAATTGCAGGCAATTCATTGGTTAAAAGCTTATTATTGGGAGCCTCAGATGGAACTGATACCACATCAGAGGGATGGCAGTGCCGAAATCAGGAAAGAAATCAAATCTAAACTCCAAAAATTGGCATCGAGCCTAAATGACGGGCAGGATTTCCAGCACGAAGCTTCACCAGTCAAAGGAAAAAGTGAGTGTGGTGTTCTTTCTTTTGCTGTTTCTCTCATATGGTGGTGTGTCATGTCAATGCTTCTCCTGCTTCTGTAACTTAGGTTATGGATGAATTCATGCAGAGGATATTGGGGTTGTGCTTCTAGAAATTTTTCTTATTTACCCTCGTTATATGTGCCTTCAATACATGACATTAAACCTGTTATTTAATCAGGTTGAATCACTTCTTGCTCCAATTTCATCAAAAAAATTATACATCGTTCTTTTCTTCACAAATAGATGACATATTTAAATTCTTTTCTTTATTATAAAAGTAGTTTTTGTGGTTGCTTAAGCACAAACAGTTTTATATTTTTTAACTAGGAAAGAGCTTTTACAATTAGTTCAGATGTCGTGGAATTGGCTAATGGTCATGATTGACAAGAGTCTTAAAGTGAACTTTCTAATTGGTTTAGCATGTGGGCAATATTCTTTAAAATGGTGTAGCATTTCCTTTATATATTTTCAAAGCATACTGAAGTGTTGCCACTTAGAATTTTGCAATCTCATTAAACATCACCGTTGTAGGTGGCAAACATCAGAAACAGTTTTTTGGCCGTAATAAGTTCTTCACAGTAATGGCCAGCAAGCTATACTTGTCCAAATCTGGGGGTAAGACAAAGTGCTTAGATTCTTGTCATAAGATACATGCTGAAAGCTTTTTTTTTTAAATGTTTTTGTTTCACTAGACAGACTGTGATTAGCTTATGTCCTAAAATTATAATATGTGGGTTAGTTAAGTTTAGAGGAACACTTTTGGCAAGTTAACTGCTCTATCAAATTGTGGTAGTACCTGCAAAGTCAATTGAAATTCTTTCTCAAATCATTGTTGATGTCTAAATGTATTTATTATTGTTCATCTTTTAGACATCAAGAATGTTTATATTTACCAATTAAAATTTTCAATTGAATCTTTTAAGAATAATCTGTCTTTTAAATACATTATGCAAATGCTTGAAATGTTTCAGAATTTCGAATGTTAATTTTTAGCTTAGGATTTGCTGCATTGAATTGATCATCGTTGATGTCTGAAAAATGACATCAGTTTCCACGTGTAAAATATGAGCCAGATGTGCTGATAATATTTGCATTCCTTTTTTCAGGTATAAAGAAGCAAAAGACAAAGATCTTGAAGAGTCTTGTTCATTTATATTCTTCCTTCTCCTCTGAAGTATTATCCGTATTGTTGAACTTCTTGTTTAAGTCTCTAGATTCCTCAAATTTGGTGGAGTTTACTGAAGATTACCAAGTTGGACGAGAAATGCACTCTGCGCTTGATGATTGGAAGATTGTGATAACAAAATTATCAAACAAGGAACCGGAATTACTTCTAATGCTTCTTAAGGCCATTCTAAATATGATCGAGGGTGAAGAAGCCATCGGATGTGAAATGGGTAACTGCCATTGTGGTCTTTTCTTAGTGTCTGTTTCTTTGTTTACAATTGGAAAATTTAGTCTATGTACTTGATGCAGTTTTGCCACTTTGACCTTTGACTTTTGGCACATTTGACCCTTTACTTCAATTTCTCTTATAATTTGGCTCTTGATAGAAAATTTGGCTCTTGACAGGCAGTTTCATCAGCAGTGTGCTACACTAATATACTGTGAACGTAACCGTTTGTCAATGATCAAATTATACATCAAGGATCAGATTTTGTGAAAAATTAAAGTACAATGTAGAAATGTTCAAGTACAGAGATCCAATGTATAAAAGTTTATGTAAAGGGTGCAAAGTTACAAATTTTACCAAGTACAAGGGCTAAATTTTCACTTTTTCCATCTGCTAAATCACGCTAGGATTTTTGACATAAAATAACAAATAGCAGCTGATACTAATTCTCTAGCTTCATAACATACTATTTCTTATGCTTTCTGGCTTTCTTGACCATTATGTACAGGAACATCTTTCTTGTCAAGGGAGTCTAGACCACAAACTGGCAAAATTGAACAACTTTCTTCTTTGTTTACATGGCTTGTCGGGCAACTCAAGTTATTGAAGCCATTGCGGAAGAAAGATTCGAAAACCAAAACTGAAGTTTCTGCTTCAGAAATGAATAAATTGAACACAGTTCTAAAGGAGTTGCTTCGAAAATGTCTTGTGATCTCATTTGATGGAAACAAACAGCTTATGGAATCAGCAATGCAACTAGCTCAGCTTATAGGTGATAGCCCTTTAATGGAGAAAATCAGCAATCTAAAGCTTCTTTTATCAAATTCAAATGCCCCTGAAGAAAATAATTTTATCAAGATTTGCTCTTCACTTGTCCAGCAGGATGAGGCTATCCATCAAGCTGCAAAGAAGCTAGAATCAGTCAAACTCCTTCTAGCTAAGCGCAGAACCGCCAAAGCAACAGATGGTAGTTCAGGAACTGCAGGAAGATGGAGTGTGGTAAAATCATGGAACCCGTGTCCGATCGGTATGTTGCCTCGTGAGCTGGGGTCTTCTGGTCGTGTTCCTGTTCTTGAAATTAATGATAATGGTAGCAAAAAGTCTGTAGATTCATCAGAAAGGACTCAAATATGTGAAGATGCAGAAGAGCTTAGTTCTGATATTTGTCATGATAATGTTGGTAAAAAGAGGGGAGCTAGTTCTGATGTTCTTTTATTAGATAAACAGACTGTTAAGAAACTGAGAGACACGGGAGAGAATTGTGAATCAGATAGCGAAGATTTTCTATTGCAGACAGAATTCAAGGGCTGTCTGATGATAAATGGGGTGTGGAAGAAAGTCCGTGAAGAAGAACTAGACATTATTAAATCTGGTGTAAGAATTTTGATTTAGTTATTTTAATCTATTGATCTAAATCATTGCATTTCTTCTCCCTTTGATAGCAAGTCAGTGCAGATCAACCTGGCATCAGATACACAGGCACAGTGCACATAGTTAGACTTTGCTGCAGTTTTGGTATCCAAATCTGTGTTTTGATTTATGCATACTTCATGGGTTGCTATAGAACCGAGAGAATTTGCCTGAGAATCTGCATTTTGTGATACCTGAAAAAACTCGAGATCCAAAGGGCAAAACTGATTGTTAGGTTCTTTTATGGAGAACGAATTTGACCCCAATGTGAAAAAATCATGCAATTTTAATTCCAAGGTCTGTGAAAAGGTACAATTTTGACACTCAGCTGTTGATGAGCCAACCAAAACAGCTGTTAATGGGGCCAAAACTGCACCATATGACAGATTTTAGGATAAAGATTGCACGGTTTTTATAACATTAGCGTCACATCTGTTCTCTTAAGAAGCCATAGAGTCATATTTTTACCCTTAACCTTATAATAAATAAAGAAAGAATGAAGAACGTTACATACAGATATAAGAAATCATGGACTGAGTTGAATCCTGAATCTCAAATGGGATGTTGCAGAAGTGGAGGAAAGCCCGGCAGGGGCGACCTGAGAACACACGACAAGTGAAACCCAAACACAGGGAGAGGAGGTAAAACTGTTGACATGTGATCTCAGGTCGCTCCTGTAGGAATCCTCCACATTTTCGCCACTCCTTTATCTCCCATCTGTATTACAATGATTGATTTTGGTTTGATTTCCAATAATGTAGGGTTGTTTATCTATTTATAATAGACACCACTCGTTATTCTCAAATGTACTGCAAATCAATGTTGTACTGCTTCTCCTGTTATTTGTATGGTACTGATGAGAATGCAAAGCAAAGTTGTACAAACTGTACTGCTATTTTAAGCAGTGGGAGAGGAGGATTCAAGTTCAGTACACTACAGTACACTACAATACAATACAATACACGTACGTTATTATTATTATTATTATATATCAGGATTTAAGAAAGTGTGTACTGCAGATGTCATCTTTAGATCGTACATGTGGTCGTGCAAGAAAAGTCTCCAAGCTGATTGTGTGATGTTTATGTTTGGAGTTATAAATTAAGGCCTAATACATCAATTACCCCTAAAGTTAGCATTAATTGTCTACTGTTACAATGAACTTATTTAACGTTCAGTTTATCCCTTCATGTTGGCTAAATCGACTCAAATAACCCCCTTAATGCTACGTGTCAAGCAAGTGTAATTCAAGAAACGGGAACCTTCTTGGAGTAAACTGAGTCGATTTACCCAAGATGATAGGCAAAATAGGTCGATTTAGTCAAGATGTGAGGGCAAACTGAATGTTTCTTAAGTTGGAGGTGACAATAGACGATTGGTGCCAATTTTAGAGACGTAACGGATGTATTAGGCCATGTTAGAATTTATATTTTATTATTTAAAATGCAGTTATCCTTTTTTTTTTTTTTTTTTTTTTGGTTTGCCCACAAACTAACTACTTTTTTATGGATAAGACTATATATAATATATAGTTTAGTAATATTTTACTATTTATTATTGAAAGTGTAATCTTTTCGTAATCTAACCATCCAATACTTCCAAAACAAACATACCAAAATCCATGACTTTCCTTTATCATCTATCTAAACACAATAAGGTTTAGGATTGACAGTAACAGTCCCTTACTATATTACACCATACCATACATTAATAATACTCTATCCAAACAGTGTTAAGAGGGATGGATCCAGCATTTCTTATAAAGTGGGGGCAAAGTACTTTCTAAGCACTTAATTTTTTATAATTTATTTGACAAAAAAATTTTAATATCATAACATAAATATATAGTCATAACTAAAATATATATATATATATTTAATACATTCAGAAAAACCATATGAAAAATATACCTTATATTTTTTAAACTATACATAAAAAAAAAAAAACTACAATATCTACAATTCTAACAAGCTATAAGAGTAAAATTTACTCCTAGTTAGCTTACCAGTGAAAATCAATTTTTACATTTAACAGACAAAATAGTCTAATTTTGCATTAAGATAGCAATTTTAGCTTCATTTAGTAGTAGAAAATCTAGCTCAATGTTAACATTTTCGAAGTAAATATCGATGAAATTTATAATGGAATTAATTGAAAAAAGATAAATTCAAGCTATAATTTTTACTACGAGGTAAAATTGAATTATTTTGTACAATACTCCAATAATTATAAAAGAAAAGTGATTATTAGCCTAATCTGAAAATGAGAAAATATAAAGTTATTTTGACGTTTACTGTGAAAGTTTAGTTGAAATTGGGTCGTCTCCAGAAAATTTAAACAACCTTTCGAAATTAAATCTGAAAGGCTGAAAGAGTCTGTCATCTTTAAAAAATTCCATGTAGTGTTATAAAATTGGAATTAAGTATGAACTGGACTAATTAAAGCTATGGCCTTCATCAATCAGCCAGTTTACTCACTCAATTAAAAAATGAGTCCCTGACATCACGTACGAGTCTACTGGATGATCATCTTTTCATGCTTAATTCAAGATTTATTGACCAACATTATTATTTACCACATTTTTTTATTGGAGCTTGTATAATATAAACAATAATTTTCTATACCAAATCTGGATTCATGTGCATGTTTTGACTTTTAATATTATCTCTGATTTTTTCCTCATGTAAATACTAATCGTTGACCATTAGATTTAAGAGATTCAGATACCATATTATGAAACCATTTGACCCAAAAATTTAAGCTGATAGATAAAGCCTAATTATAATGTTTATCCAACCTTCATTTTCCTGTTAAACTAATTTGCCGTTGTCAAAGGGAAAATTAATATTTAAATTTATAGTACAAAACTTTGCACCTATTGTAATTAAATGCCCTAGCTCAATTTTAGCTCAAAGCAAAAAATCACACTTGTTAGAGTCTTCACTGTATTGCAGTAGCAGCAACATCAAATAAAATTAACCCAATGTTGCTATCATGGTGAGGGGAGCAAATCGATTCCGGTTCAATGCATCACATGGATCGAGCTGAACAGATCGGAGAAGAAGAGGTGCTCAATAACGATAAGAAATTGATCAACAATTTCATATACATGTAATAGAAAATTAAAATATATATATATATATATATATGTATGTATGTAAAGAGGCTATTCAATTACATGCAAGAATTAATGTAATTGCATCAAATCATTGCGTAAAGCATCAATTACAACGGAAGGGAACGATTATATGAAACACAAACAAAAGGGAGTCAATGTGGGCTAGCATATCATATACTATTAAATCTGGTGGAACCAATATGATCAAAATCGGACTATAAGAGTTAGTTCAATCTGGAACCAGCTACTGATCCGATCGGTTTGATATTAAATGTTGACTTTTGAAGAAAACTTGTATGTCAACCTTCTTCTGATTAGGAAAAGAATACTTAATAACAATGAGTAACCTATTACTTATTAACCTTATAAAATATTTTGTTCCTTACTTTAGTTATTTATACAAAGTATCTCTTTTGTAAATTTCATCTCCAATATGCATTGGAAATTGTGAAATTATCAGCGATTTCGATGGTGAAAGTTTTGGCATACGCCTTCTCTTCTGATTATTCTCATTCGGTTGCCTTGGTTAATTTTCTTGGACCAGTGGCACTAATTGAGTTGCCTAGGACAATGAAAAATAAGATTAAGATATATAGGGGTGCACAACAAAAACCGGAAAACCGAAAAACAGTAAAACCAAACCGAAACCGAGCTAAAAATATGGTTAACCGAAACCGATGAACTAGTGTATGGTTTTTATTTTTAGAAATTAATGGTTACGGTTTAGGTTTAGGTTTTTACACCGAAATTCCATGTGGACTCGCGGTTAACCAACTTTTTACAAATATTTTTCTTAAAAAATTATGTGATTATATATATATATATATATATATATATATATAGGTAATATGAATCATTAGTGAAACATTTGGGCGTTTGATGTTATTTTACTTCCTTACGATACAACACCAAGTAGTCTCAGTCACTCCCTTCCAATCTCATCTTCTCTCAATTCTTAATTTCACACTCATTGAAAAACGAACAGCGAAGAACAATTTTATTAATTAATGTTTGATCTTGTACAAAAATTTCTATGTTTGGAAAATTTTTTTATTAAAGTTTTAATTATTGGAATTTATGGTTAAAATATTATTTTAATTAATAATTAAGACTGTGGTTTGTAATTTTATATTTTTATTTGACATTTGAGATTTATGGTCTATTTATTTGAAGTTTCAAATATTATAAATTTAGCAAAATCATAATGTCTATTTCGTAAATGGTTAATCGACTGAAATTAAAACCGACTAATGGTTAACTGAATTTAATTGACAGTGTATGATTAGTAAATTAAAAAAAGGTTCAAACGGTTACCGTTTGTAAAAGTCCACATGAACCAGTTAACCGGCCGTGTGCACCCCTAAAGATATATCATGAAGTCTCTTCTAGCACTCCTTAACTTTAAGAACATTACGTATATGATGTGAAAGCCTATGTTTAGAAAGTAAATATTTATCTCTTTAAACTCATTCAGATGCGTAATTTTGTTCTCAAAGTTATGGGGTTGGAAGAATATTTCCATTTTAGTTATGCTAAAAAAACTTAGTTGGTAACATGGATAGATCATTTATTAGTGGTATCATAGAAAGATCTAGGAATTGTGCTTGCATACTCTTGATCGTGGTCGTCAACATTCCATCTCAACGAGACAATATCTTGAATTGTTGATACATGTGTTTAGTGTTGTGATATTGTTGATACATTTGTGATACTGTGTTGATATATTTTTTTTGTTAGTTTTCTTATGTAAGCTGTGTTGATGCATGTGTATATATATATATATATATATTGCTTTTCATGATCATAATTAAAGATATCAAATCTATCTTGCTACTATTTCATTGTACCATATTTTGTTGTTGCAATTTAAAATTTGTTGATCTTTTTATTTTGTGATTTGCGATACGATGATGTGTGTGGTTGGAAAGATTTTGTAATTTGTGAGGTTTCTACGATTGGAGAAGTTTTTACGATTTGTGATTTTTCTTCGATTTGGAAAGTTCTGCATTGGAGATTTTTCAAGAGGATTGACAATTTTTGTAAGGTTGAAGAGATTGGTGCATGTAGGTAGTTTTGTTATTTTGGATTGTTTTCTATATATATATATATATTTTTGTCTTCGTGTACGTATTATAAGAATTAGAAAATTACGTATTTTGAAAATTTTAAAACTTTTCTATACTCCCTTTGCCCCAATTTGATAGAGTACTTTGGACATTCATGTAGATTAAGAAAGTACACGTATGATAGTTTAAAAACAATTTTTAATTATAATTTTCCCAATATACCCTCGTTTAATGTCTTAATATAAGTGGTTAAATATTAAATTATAACAATTTCCAATTGAAATTGCATTGGAATGATATACTATTTGTAATCCCAAGATAAATATTAATATATTTTGTTAATTATCATGCATAGTAAATAAGGATATAATAGGAAGATTAAAACTAGATATGTCCATGGGTACCCAGGCCCGTCAAAGCCCACTAGCCTTGGGCTAGGCTTGGACAAATAAAATTTGAAAAATCCCAACCGAAGCTCGAGCCCACAAAACAGGCCCGCCTTTTAATATTTTCTTTATAAAAATGATATTATATTATTGTATAATTTAATATTAAAATATATTATTAAATATTTTAATATTAAATATATTATAATTAGGTGAGTTGGGTAGGGCTTGGGATTTGACTTTTAGGCCCGAGCCCGAGCCCCCTAAATTTATACTGGCCGGGCTTGGCTCAATGTTTTCTTACTTAGACCCGTTAAGCCTGGCCGATGTACATGTCTAATTAGAATTAACTAATTATTTACAAAAGAAAAATTCTCTATAATTTGGGACTGATTGAAATAGAAAGTACTCTATTAATTTGAGATGGAGAGAATAGCATTTTTGTGTTACGTAAAAAGAGATTTGGAGCTAAAATTCGAAAATTTTGCTAAAAAGCTCTACAAATTAAGAAGCGGCTAATTTTCATTTTCATTTTATTATTTTTCGAATTGATAATTTTCTGAACCCTTAATTGAGACGGGAACCAACTCAACATTAAAAAAATCTCCAAGTTATGAATTCAATAATAAATAATTTATATGAATGGACAACCTTCAATGATACATATATATGTAAAATAGTAATTTTAAAATAATAATGTTACGTTGTATTAATATGTTAAGATAAAAAAAAAAAAAAAAAAAAAAAAAAAAAAAAAAAACAAACTAAAAAGAAAGTTTAAAATTTAGGAAGTGGGAAATTTGAGTCTCCGTGAGATCAAATACCATACTATTAATTTAAAAATGAAAATTATAAAAGTAAAAATGAGAAATAGAGTAGAATCGTATTTTACCTATTTCAATAAAATAATAGACATATAGACTGAGTAGCAATAGAAAAGTGACTTTTAAAAATGTATACACTTGTGAAATTGAACAAACACATAATTTTTGGCTATAAAAAATCAAGAAAATAAAATGGTTGAAAACAACAATTCACATTACATTCAAATTAGAGGATCTAAATTTTCTTTTCCATTACTCTCCATCTTCATCTACCTCTCAAGCTGAACCAATTTCATTACAAACATGTAAAATGTGTATACTTTCACCACAAATACTTAAACTGAAAAATGGGGAATTTATGGGGATAGAAACCTAAAACACAATGTATAAATAATGAATATTTCTTCAAAATGGGGAAAATTTATTACCTAAACCATGTTATTACGGAATATGATACCCTAACCATATGCTAAACATGAGAAATTATACAATGGACCTGGTCTATGTGGATCTTACCAATGAAAAACTGACACGCAAGTGTTTTTCATTTTCCCATAGTCATATTGCTTACGTGTCAGTTTTTAATTGGAACGGTTCACATAGACACGGT
The DNA here is from genome assembly GCA_039660915.1 of Euphorbia tirucalli. Lineage (NCBI taxonomy): Eukaryota > Viridiplantae > Streptophyta > Magnoliopsida > Malpighiales > Euphorbiaceae > Euphorbia > Euphorbia tirucalli. Next base: position 17,637,455 of record CM077634.1, on the reverse strand, counting down.
CTACTGTAAAATTTCTCTACTAAACATACTTATTTTATGTGAAACTAACTGTACGAAGAATATTGAATAGCTTATTAAATGCTTTTTATAGTATAAAAAAATGTTAATTCATAAATTTAATAGGTATTATTGTTATTGAAAAAAAAAAGGAAAATATTTGAGGTCGCCTGGTACTGTGCAGAATATTGTCCGCTTATTGTATTTGTCTCCCAAACACAACTCCGTACTCCTTGGAAAAGCTGAATTGAGAATCCATTGACCAAATCCTAAACCTCCTAAAACCCTGTAGTTCCCCTACTTTCTTGCACTACACAAAATGCACGTAGCCCAAGTCCCCTGTTGTCCTCTTCTAAAACCCATACCCAACTTCCCCTCAATTCCAGATTTTGCGATTAAACCATTATGCACTGCTTCACCCACTGTCAAACTCCTCTCTCTGCGCTTTAGTTCCGCTGCTTCGGATTTCTTCGACACTAAAGCTCATTTCTTCACCCCGAAGCTCAGATTTTTCAATTGGAAGCGTCGTCGTTGCAATTGGGTAATCTGTGCAGCTGCCTCAGATTACTATTCCACTTTAAATGTTTCCAAGAATGCAACTTTGCAGGAAATCAAGAATGATAATGTTGTAAAAAGAGGGGAGCTAGTTCTGATGTTCTTTTATTAGATAAACAGACTGTTAAGAAACTGAGAGAGACGGTAGAGAATTGTGAATCAGATAGTGAAGATTTTCTGTTGCAGACAGAATTCAAAGGCTGTCTGATGATAAATGGGGTGTGGAAGAAAGTCAGTGAAGAAGAACTAGACATTATTAAATCTGGTGTAAGACTTTTGATTTAGTTATTTGAATCGATTGATCTAAATCATTGCATTTCTTCTCCCTTTGATAGTAAGTCAGTGCAGATCAAACTGGCATCAGATACACAGGCACAGTGCACATAGTTAGACTTTGCTGCAGTTTTGGTATCCAAATCTGTGTTTTGATGTATGCATACTTCATGGATAGAACCGAGAGAATTTGCCTGAGAATCTGCATTTTGTGATACCTGAAAAAACTCAAGATCCGAAGGGCAAAACTGATTGTAAGGTTCTTTTATGGAGAACGAATTTGACCCCAACGTGAAAAAATCATGCAATTTTAATTCCAAGGTCTGTGAAAAGGTGCAATTTTGACCCTCAGCTGTTGATGAGCCAACCAAAACAGCTGTTAATGGGGTCAAAACTGCACCATATGACAGATTTTAGGATAAAGATTGCACGGTTTTTATAACATTAGCGTGACATCTGTTCTCTTAAGAAGCCATAGAGTCATATTTTTACCCTTAACCTTATAATAAAAAAATAAAGAATGAAGAACGTTACATACAGATATAAGATATCCTGGACTGAGTTGAATCCTGAACCTCAAATGGGATGTTGCAGAAGTGGAGGAAAGCCCGGCAGGGGCGACCTGAGAACACGCGACAAGTGAAACCCAAACACAGGGAGAGGAGGTAAAACTGTTGACACGTGATCTCAGGTCGCTCCTGTAGGAATCCTCCACATTTTCGCCACTCCTTCATCTCCCATTTGTATTACAATGATTGATTTTGGTTTATCTATTTATAATAGACACCACTAGTTGTTCTCAAATGTACTACAAATCAATGTTGTACTGCTTCTCTTGTTATACGGATGGTACTCATGAGAATGCAAAGCAAAGTTGTACAAACTGTACTTCTATTTTAAGCAGTGGGAGAGGAGGATTCAAGTTCAGTACACTACAGTACACTACAATACGATACAATACACGTACATTATTATTATTATTATTATTATTATTATTATTATATATGAGGATTTAAAAGAGTGTGCCCAATGTGAGGCCCTCTTAGGTGGCATACAGGAGCTTGCTCCTGCCGGACGTAGTCTCGGCCCAATGTGGCCGCGATGGGTCCGGGGCGTGGACAGTGTGTCATGGGCCTGTGTCGGTGATCAGCCTGAGTGCCCCGTCCCCGCTTTGGGCCTCGGCCCGCACCGATCAGCCACGTCTCCCTGCCGGGCGGGTGACCGGATCCTACCCCGCACCTTTTTTCTCTACCAAAAAAAAAAAAAGAGTGTGTACTGCAGACGTCTTCTTTAGATCGTACATGTGGTCGTGCAAGAAAAGTCTCCAAGCTGATCGTGTAATGTTTATGTTTGGAGTTATAATTAGGGCTGTACAATGGATGGCTGTACAAATATTAATCGGCCCATTGGCCCAACCCAACCCAATTCGATCCAGCCCTCTACACAATAAAACTTGTGATTTTTTTTTTGGGTTGGGTTGGGCTGAATTGAAAATAAAAACCCAATAACCCAGTTTGGATAATTCACTCAAGTAAATCGAATTAATTCATTGATTTCTGCCCTTCAGCCTCCTTCCCTCTATTCTTCTCCAACTTCAACCTTCAACAATCGACTTCGATCCTGAAACTTCTTCCGGCCTCCACCACCGCACCCTCTTCGTCGGAGCTCGCATTTCAGACTCAGGTATTTTGTCTTTTGTATCTTTGCGCTCTTTCTTGTTATTTTGTGCAAAAATGGAGAGATTGCAGCGTGTGTCAAATCGATTTGCCGATTTTAATTGATTTCGAATTCTATGTGTGCCAAATTCCTTCGTTTTCGAATCTTCCAATTCTGATAAAAATGGCTCTGAGAATGGTGTACGGCGTCATGTTTTTGTCTATTTCATGTGCCTGCTTCAAGCTTCTTCAATCGCTCTGCGTATTCCAGCTAATTAGCAGTCATGAGCTCCGTTCATAAAGAATTTTTCTTTCTTCATACATGTAATTTAATGCATTGTCCACCAATTTCATTAATTAACAATCTGCTGCTTCTTTTCGTATTTATTGATTTGTGAAACCAGCAGCAATAACTCTTGGTTTTTTTTTATTAATCAGTAGATAAGGTTTCTAATCATTTCTTTTGATTTGGTAGTGTATCTGGTCTAATGATGCAAGCGAGAGGGGGGGTTTAATTAATGGAGTGAGCAGGACTATTAATTAAAATCACCTGCTCCCTTTTTTTTTTCTGTCTGTAAAGTCATAATCATTTCTGTTTACTTTCTTCCACCTAAACTAATTGTATGATTAATTTATTTCCATTAGTTTTAAGTGTTACTGTTATGGGTTAGCTTTGCTTGTGTCATCACTCATCAACTCAAATGAGACTCATAATTGCAGTTCTTTAATGCCAAGTTCTACCCTTACTGGTTGGCTGTCCCCATTTTCTATTGTTTATTGCAGTTATTATATTATTGCAGTTTAAATGATTTTGGTATATATATAGTACAGTAATAATCTGTTAATTGGCATCAATCAAATATATTAGGTAAGATTGCTAATTAACTTTTTTTTTCTGTTGGTTTAACATATCAGGGGAATTACACTTACTGAAGAAGTGATCATAGGGTTATTGAGCTTATGAATCTATTACTTTTTTTTTAAATTAGGAAGCATATTTTGTTTAACTCTCTTTTAAACTCTATGTAATAATTAATTAGATGAGTAAATGCTCTCGGAGTATTTTAGAATATCTCAAAAATCATATGTATTATGTATTATCTATAACTTATATTTGTGAATTGAGATGTTATATTTGACTAATTTAAATGTTGCGAACATGTTATATAACTAGATTTTTATTATTTTTGTTACAATGTTATACAATACGCATTTGTGAATTGAATAGTCATATTTGACTAGTTTAAATGCATAGTTAATAACAAATTTATTTTAAATAAAAAAGAAAAGAAAAATTATATAAATATTTGAATTGAAATTTGACCCAACCCATAATCAACCCAACCCATAACATTAAATATTTGGTGGGTTGGGCTGATTTTTACAACCAACCCATGAATTCCTTGTTTTCATGGGTTGGGTTGGGTGATGGCCCAAAACTTATTGGGCCATCCATTGTACAGCCCTACCACTGGATGATCATCTTTTCATGCTTAATTCAAGATTTATTGACCAACATTATTATTTACCACATTTTTTTTATTGGAGCTTGTATAATATAAACAATAATTTTCTACACCAAATCTCGATTCATGTACATGTTTTGACTTTTAATATTATCTCTGGTATTTTCCTCATGTGAATACTAATCGTTGCCCACTAGATTTAAGAGATTCAGATACCATATTATGAAACCATTTGACCTGAAGATTTAAGTTGATGGGTAAAGTCTAATTATACTAATTTGCCCTTGTTAGACGGAAAATTAATATTTAAATTTATAGTACAAAACTTTGCAACTATAGTAATTAAATGCCCTAGCTCAATTTTAGCTCAAAGCAAAAACCCACACTTGTTAAGAGTCTTCACTGGATTGCAGTAGCAACAACATCAAATAGCATTAACCCAATGTTGCTATCATGGTGAGGAGAGCAAATCGATTCCGGTTCAATGCACCACATGGATCGAGCTGATCAGATCGGAGAAATTGATCAACAATTTTATATACATGTAATAGAAAATTTAAATATGTAAATATGTAAATATGTAAAGAGGCTAGTCAATTACATGGAAGAATTAATGTAATTGCATCAAATCATTGCGTAAAGCATTAATTACAACGGAAGGGGATGATTATATGAAACACAAAAAAAATGGAGTCGGTGTGGGCTAGCTTATCATATACTATTAAATCAGGTGGAACCAATATGATCAAAATTAGATTAGATCACTTAGTTCAATCTGCAACTAGCTACTGATCCGGTTGGTTTGATATTAAATGTTGATTTTTGAAGAAAACTTGTATGTCAACCTTCTTCTAATTAGGAAAAGAATACTTATTGATAGAAAGTAACCTATTACTTAGGGCCAGTTTGGTAGGGCTGTTAGTAAAAGTGCTGTCGGGGAAAGGGCTGTTAGTAAAAGTGCTGTCGGGGAAAGGGCTGTTAGGGAAAGTGCTGTTTGAGAAAGCTGATAAGTGTTTGGTAATATTTTTATATAAATAGCTTTATTCTTAAAAGCAGTTTGTGTGGTGTTTGGTAAAACTGTTCATAAAAGTGCTGTTGATATACAAAATGATATAAAAGTACATATATGATATAAATTATTTTTTACTTAATTTAATTAATTAAATATTATTAGAAATTAATAATTTCTTTCACACACATTGAATAAAAAATATTTATTTATTTATTTATTTATTTGTATATTACTAGGTATTAATAATTTTTTTATTAATTCCTATATCACATACATATTATAAATAAAAAAAAAAAAAAAGACATTGGTTTTAATTGAAAGATACTAATATAAAGTAACAATTATTATACTAATCATCCATACATATATAATAAGTTAATAAAAAAATTGATCAACATACGATTATTGCTAATTTGTCTGTGCCATAAAAAAAAAATCTCATCATGAATGAAATCCATTTCTATAACCCTACTATTATTAGAATTCTCCTGAGATAAAGCATCACCGCTAACATCTTCAAAATGTCTTGTGGCACAAAATTAGGAGTCTCATCAAATTATGCAAAACCGAAACATTTAACGAATGTCTTCAAATAAAATTATGCAATGTCATTAATGCAACAACAATGCCATTGTTGTGACGGTAAAGAGAAAGCAAAATCTCTACTTCAATTGCCATTTTCAACAAAGCATAACCAGCTACCTGGACAGCCATAATAGTCAATGATTCTTGTTCCAATTTTTCATGTCTTCTAATGATTCATAAAGATTATTCCACCTCCACTCAATTTAAATTACCTCTCTGATTGTTGTTAAAGCAAAGAACAAATAGGAGTAGAAACATGTGAATGAATGTACATTATAGATATCAGTATAAAAAACCTAGAATGTAAGAAAATCAAGAGAAATAATATAAATTTAAGCTACAGTTATTTCATGGACATCCTTCCCGTTCCAAGCCATTACGAGTTCTGCATTACTTCCTACCAGTTGAATTGACTGAACTGCTTGAGAGAAACTTGCAGCAGATTCATGCAAGACCCACACAAGACGATAACTCGATTGAACTCCGTTTCATCAGTCTCATATGTAGCCACGGTAGGACTACTGTCATCATTAGTTTCTTCTACTGAAGATAAGGCCGCAGATGATAATGCTCTCAAAGACACATACAGTGAAGAGGTGCAATTTGTGAACAAAAGTTGAAGTGAAGCATTGTTCTTTGAGTAGAGAAAATCTCCAAGTTCCTTCCTGTCTAACTTTAACAACTTAGGTGGATCACCCTTGGTCCTTCTGATTTTTGATCCAAAAGACTTTCTATAACATCAAGATAACCAATCAATGATGGGAATTATTAGGCAGACTCATTTGCAAGACAATTTCAGATCTTTCAGTTTATGGCATAAACATGTGGTCCTTACATTTCTTCTTATGCTGTCGAAACATACTTTATTTTCTCAAATTTACAAAAATAGGACAATATGATGTAATATTCCAATCTAACAGCTTCTAGGGTCTTTAAGCAATAAAAAGTAGTTATACTTGTACACGGCCAATACTCTTTAGTTTTTCTGATGTCACTCATTTATATTTGCTACTTCCAGCATAATACAACACATAAAAATCCTAAAAGAAATTCAAAATACAATCTTTCAAAAAGCATTTGAATATCAGCAAATTGTATGCACATGCTTGACTAATCAGCAAACATAGTTAAAGCTAATGGCATTGTACACTTTCAAAACTTATCGTCCACTAATAATAAAACTAGTATGAACTATACCATTCCATGGCATGTTTTACATAATCATCATATATCACAAAGTATGACTTCAATGAAGGAATAGGATAGAAAGACAAGAGGACAACGAAACCTGAATAATGGCAACTCTAAGACTCAATGATAATTTGCCATGTAGATACGAACTAATAAGCATAAGAATATTACAAAAACAGGAATCACCAAAAATATCTATGAATGGATATTTTAGTTACTAAATCATCAGTACCACTTACCTCCTCTTGACTCTCCAGCCATGATATGGTTCTGTTTAGATTAGCAATCCTACATTTGAGAGAGAATAGGAATGCTCCTTGCAAACAGCAAAATGTGATTAGAACAAGATAGATAAGAAGGAAATGTCACACATTCTCAAAGTTAAATTTTGAAGAGTGTAAAAAAAATCAGCAAAGAAGTTAGAGAGTCCAATAGCCATATCCACACATTTCATTGACGATTAATCACTAGATGACACTCGGGTACAATGAAGAATATGCATTAAAATTCATAGGATCTGAAAATTGCAGAGCATCCTAGTCAAATCATGTTTTTTCACCTTGAGCAGAGAGGTACAAATAGGTGTGTTAGTTCACATTTATTAAAAATCCAAACTTAGAATGATGCCAGCACACTTGAGAAGATGCTCGCTCAACTCTTGTATAATAGCAGTTAGCAAGTTGACAATATAATCAACTTGAAATGAACAAACTGCCATGTGCAATATTCATGTTAAAACAAGCAAAAAGGCAAAATTTTGATAAGTCTAATGAAGAGTCAATTAATTAATAATTAGTTACGAGTAACTACACTTAATAAGTGGGAAAGAGAGATTAGAGATGCAATAAGACCCAAAATCCAAAATTATTAGGCGAGGGGATAGTTGGGTGATGAGATGAGGATCCACTTGTTTACTTTATAAATAGGAAAATGGGATAAGTCAATATCAGCTGAGGTGCTTTTACCTCTTCAACTTTTTAGTTCCTAAAAAACAACATGCTAAGATGTGTTCAGAGTTGAAACTAGTGATAAGTTTAGACACATGAAATTTGAGATAGAAAGAAAAGAAAAGCTTCTCTTTGCCTTTGCTGCAGCTAACTATCAACTTATCCAATCTTATGAAATCACAGATTTTGCAAGGCCAGATCTCAAACACTATTTCATGATTATTAAACACATAACAATAATCCTTCCAACAAATTTATGTGCTGCACAATTTATAGGCATGGAAACTGAACCAACCAGCAGATGATTTGACTTAATTAAGAGTAATTTTGCCATTTAATTTAATGCAAACTATGATAATATTTAGATTTCCTTTGTCAACACCAATATTATGATAGAAAATGTAATTGAAAATAGCCCAATGATAACAGCAAGAAGGTTCTTGCTTTAAAGGAACTGCAAAAGGAGTGCATTTTTCTTAAAATTGGAAAACAAAAGTCATATATGCCTAAGAAATTACAAGACTAAAAGAGCCAAAGTTTGCAACTTTTAGCATTGCAAATTGAAATTTCAGCAAAACAAAGAAAAACTGGCAAATGGGTATCAATGGTTAAAATGTCAAAAAATGCATTATCAGAACTTGAATTCAAATACAAACACAATTTGCGAAAAAAGATGAAATTTTGAGAAACGGTAATGGAGTATGAACAAATGGGTAACTAAAAATACCAAAAAGAAAAGAAAAAATGAAATAATACCAGCAACATCTTGGCCATCATAAATGCCACGGTGAACGGTGCCAAAGGTGCCACGAGCAATAACACTTTTGATGATGAGCTCAGAAGGGTCAATCTCCCATTCTTGGCTCCTAGTAATGGCGTTAGTGTTTAAAGGTCTAGGAGCAGTAGCAGCAGCTATCGCGCGATCGTGAAAGGAGACTCCTTTCCGTGTTTCTGGCTTTCAAGGAAAGTTACAATTTCAAGCTTTCCAATAAAGCCACAAAACCTCCTTTCCGCTTTTTTAACTTTCCCGTTTTCCATTTTGCCGAACACTGTTAACTGAGCTTTCGTGGCTTTTTTTTTTCTCCAAAGCTCCTTTCCGTGTTGGGAAAGCCCTCCCAAACCCCCCCTTATTAACCTTATAAAATATTTTGGTCCATACTTTAGTTATTTATACAAAGTATCTTTTATGTGCATTTCATCTCCAATATGCATTGGAAATTGTGACATTATCAGCGATTTCGATAGTGAAAGTTTTGGCATACGGCTTCTCTTCTGATTATTCTCATTCGGTTGCCTTGGTTAATTTTCTTGGACCAGTGGCACTAATTGAGTTGCCTAGGACAATGAAAAATAAGATTAAGATATATCAAAAAGTCTCTTCTAGCACTCCATAACTTTAAGAACATTACGCATATGAGGTGAAAGCCTATGTTTAGAAAGTAAATATTTATCTCTTTAAACTCATTCAGATGCGTAATATTGTTCTCAAAGTTATGGAGTTAGAAGAATATTTCCATTTTAGTTATGCTAAAAAACTTAGTTGGCGACATGGTTAGATCATTTATTAGTGGTTATCATAGAAAGATCTATGAATTGTGCTTGCATACTCTTGATCGTGGTCATCAACATTCCATCTCAACGAGACAACATCTTGAATTGTTGATACATGTGTTTAGTGTTGTGATATTGTTGATACATTTGTGATGCAATGCTAATTCATTGTATGGTGTTTGTTTGTTGTTTTATTGATGATGCTACATGGTTGATACATTATTGATACGTTTTTGTTATATTTGTAATACTGTGTTGATACATGTTTCGATATATATGTTATTTTTGTCATATTTTTTGTTGATACATTTTTTATTCATTTTGTTGCACTGTGTTGATAACATGTGCTGGTTTTTTTTTTTTTTTTGTAGGTTTTATATATATTGTGTGTGATACATGTGTTATTACATTGTTGATACATTTGTGATACTGTGTTGATACATTTTTCTACATTTTTTTTGTTAGTTTTTTTATGTAAGCTATGTTGATGCATGTGTTGTTATATATATATTTTTTTGCTTTCCATGATCATAATTAAAGATATCAAGTCTATCTTGCTTCTATTTCATTGTACCATATTTTGTTGTTGCAATTTACAATTTTTTTATCTTTTTATTTTGTGGTTTGCGATGCGATGATGTGTACTGTTGGAAAGATTTTGTAATTTGTGAGGTTTCTACGATTGGAGAAATTTTTACGACTTGTGATTTTTCTTCGATTTGGAAAATTTTGCATTGGAGATTTTTCAAGAGGATAGACAATTTTTGTAAGGTTGAAGAGATTGGTGCACGGATGTGGTTTTGTTATTTTGGATTGTTTTCTTCAATTTGTTTGTCTTCGTGTATGTATTATAAGAATTAGAAAATCACGTATTTTGAGAATTTTAAAACTTTTTTATACTTCCTCTGTTCCAATTTGATAGAGTGCTTTGGACATTTACATAGATCAAGAAAGTATACGTAAAATAGTTTAAAAATAATTTTTAATCACAATTTTTCCAATATGCTCTCGTTTAATGTCTTAATATAAGTGATTGAATATTAAATTATAACAATTTCCAATTGAATTTGCATTGGAATGGTATACTATTTGTAATCCCAAGATAAATATTGATGTATTTTGTTAATTATCATGCATAATAAATGGGGTATAATAGGAAGATTAAACTAGATCTGTTCATGGGTATCCAGGCCCGTCAAAGCCCACTAGCCTTGGACTGAGCTTGGACAAATAAAATTTGAAAAATCCCAGCCCGAGCTCCAGCCCACAAAACAGGCCCGCCTTTTAATATTTTATATATATAAATGATATTATATTATTTATATAATTTAATATTAAAATATATTATTAAATATTTTAATATTAAATATAACATAACCAGGTGGGTTGTATTGGGCTTGGGATTTGACTAAATTTATAATGGCAGGGCCGGGCCGGGCTTGGCTGAATATTTCTTTACTTAAGCTCGCCAAGCCCGGTCCATGGACAGGTCCAATTAGAACTAACTAATTATTTATAAAACAAAAATTCTTTATAATCTAGGACGGATTGAAATAGAAAAGTACTCTATTAATTTGAGACGGAGAGAATAGTATTTTTGAGATAATCTTCATGTTACCTAAAAAGAGATTTGGAGCTAAAATTGGAAAAATTTGCTAAAAAGCTCTACAAATTAAGAAGTGGGTAATTTTCATTTTCATTTTATTATATTTCGAATTGATAATTTTCTGAACCTTAATTGAGACGGGAACCAACTCAACATTAAAAAAATCTCCAAGTTATCAATTCAATAATAAATAATTTATATGAATGGACAACCTTCAATGATACATATATATGTAAAGTAGTAATTTTAAAATAATAATGTTACGTTGTATTAATATGTTAAAGATAAAAAAAAAGAAAAAAAAGAAAATAATAAATAAATAATAAAAAGAAAGTTTAAAATTTAGGAGGTGGGATGTTTGAGTCTCCGTGAGACTAAATACCATATGATTAATTTAAAAATGAAAATTATAAAAGTAAAAATAAGAAGTAGAGTGGAATCGTATTTTGTCCCTTTCAATAAAATAATAGGCATATAGACTGAGCAACAATATAAAAGTGATTTTTAAAAATATATGCACTTGTGAAATTGAACTAACACGTAAATTTTTGGTTATAGATGTTTAAAAAATCAAGAAAATAAAATGGCTGAAAACAACAATTCACATCACATTCAAATTCGAGGATCTAAATTTTCTTCTTCATTACTCTCCTTCTTCATCTGCCTCGTGTAAAGGGGAGGAATACTTTGTAATAGTAACATGAATAGTGAAAGTGTGATAGGTGAGACATCTTGATGGTTGTTCCTCCCAACCCTGAAGTTGGTATAAGGACTACTATAGGGGGGGTGTGGCAGGTCTCAATAAGTGTCAGTTGCACGGTGTTGCTTGTGAGACCAGTGTCAGCCGCACGTGGGTGCTTGTGATTGCCCCATCCGTAGTAGGACCCCCTACTACTACGGGTGGGAACTTGCTTGATGTACTTGTTGTTGATATATGAATGAAAGCCTTACGCATCACTTTTCATATGTGTCTCGTGTATGCTTATGTATGTGTGGATGAATGCTTATCATTGATTATTCCAATCTAATGTGCCGATATTTCTCGTATAGAATGCGGAATGGCCCCGAGCCTATTATAAGTGAATGTTATAACCGAATCTAACCTCATACTTGTCCCTAATGCAGGATTAGTGCATAAAGAGTGTTGGCCGGCTTACTTCTAGAAGTAGACGTAAGCGCTCCACGGTGTCCGAGGATTGACTCCGTGACATTTGGTATCAGAGCGTGGTTCTATTTGGCGAGAAACAAGATGTCAAACTCTGAGGCGTTGAAGCGCATTGAGGCCCTGGAGAGACAGTGGGCTGAAATAGTTCCGGAACGCCTTTCGGCTACAGTATTCGAATGTGGCAAAAGGGTTGAGGAATCACTGGGGTAGTGAAAACGCTCCACCGTCATGTCCGAGACCTTCGGGAAAATGTAGGGACCTTTGTCCGGAGCGAAGTGGAAGAAGCCACGAATGGACAAAATGAGTTGATGAAGGCCTTGAACGAGAAGGCAGAAATCTTTCAGGCCGTGATGGCCAATCTTGACATTTTTGAATTTGTGGTGACAAATTCTGCTGCCATTAGAGAGATGATGGCTATGAAGTCCGACCGAAGGGAGAGGACCCTTGAAGCAGGGACATCTCGAGGAGGTGGTACTTCCAATGTTGACGAGATGGTAGATTTAAATGAGAAGTTGAGTAATCTACACATCGCAGAGGCGGTGGAAAGACTTCAAACCGAGCATAAAGAGTTATGCTAGGTGGTCGAACAGTTCCAGGGCGAGACAATGGAAGAATATGGCAACATGAAGGGAGAACTAGACGAAGTGAAGCTCAAGGTCAAAATACTAACTGACCTTTACGAGCGGGGAGAGTCGAAGCCCCAAGATTCCTCCAAATATAAAGTCAAAGATCCAAAATCATACGATGGAGCAAGAGATGCTAGTGAAGTTGAGAACTTCCTCTTTGATGTAGAAGCCTTCTTCAATGCAACCAGGGCCCGAACAGATGCCCATCGCTTGGAGTTGATCCCGATGTATTTGGAAGGCGACGCCAAGTTGTGGTGGCGACACAAAGCTTCTTTAGCTACAATCTCCACCTGGGATGAGTTCAAGAAGGAGTTCAAAGCCCATTTCTACCTCGAAAATGTTCACCATGTGGCCCGGCGTCAACTTGCAGAACTCTAACAAACGGGTTCCATCCGAGACTATGTCAGAGCTTATCAGAAGCTCATCTTGGAATGCCCGGAGATGCACGAGTATGACAAGTTGTATCATTTCACCAAGGGGTTGAAACCTTGGGCAAAGAATGAGGTGAACAGAAGGAACGTCCGAGATCATGCTACTACTATTATGGTAGCAGAAAGTTTAGATGATTTCTCTGATAATCTTGGAAAGAGGAAGCAACCTCCCACCTCTGGGCCTGAGACTAGACTGAGTAAGTGGACGAAACTGTTGGGGACAGGAGGTGAACGTAGCAGTTCCTCAACAGGAGGCCGCCCGAGTTCCTTCTCAGAGGGGAGTAATCGTCGTAGTTGGGGTGAAAGGAGAAATAATCAGGTTAGTAATGAATCAGGTGGCCCTCCGAAAAACTTTCCATCTAGGCAAGCTGTCTCCTGAGTTCGGAACATCTTTTGTTTTATATGCAAGGGGCCACATCGGATGGCGGAGTGCCCGCATTGAAGTGCTGTTAATGCCCTCATTTCGGAGTGGACGGAAGAAGAACAGAGAGTCGATGCAGGACTCGAAGGGTCGGAGCCTTCGGCCATGGGATCTTTATGATTCCTTTCAGCCCTGGAGAAGCAGGTGAAGGCTGCGAGTCAAAAAAGAGAAAAGGGGCTGATGTATGTCGAGCTGACTATCAATGGGACGGCCACCAGGGCCATGATAGACACAGGGGCCACCGACAACTTCATGTCAGGGATTGAAGCTTCTCGGCTGGGGTTACCAGTCAGAAAGGAGGTAGGAAAGATCAAAGTTGTCAACTCCCTGGCCCGAGAGATATTGGGAGCGACTCAGAATGTATCTTGTAAGTTGGGACCCTGGACTGGCTCGATAGACTTTACAGTGGTACCAATGGATGACTTTGATGTGGTTCTGGGGATGGACTTCTTGAAGGAGAGTTTCGCAGTTCCTATGGCCTCAGCGAGCTGCCTCCTCTTTATGAACCAGAATCCCTGTGTCATGCCAGTAACCGTGAGTCCCATTTGTGAGAGAAAGTGTATTTCAGTGCTCTAGTTCAAAAAGGGAGTAAAAAGGGGGGAAAGCTCTTACGTGGTGGTTCCGCTGACTAGCAATTCAGACGAAGACTCTAGCATTCCTAAAATGCTCGATGAAGTGATGAAAGAGTTTCAAGACATCATGCCGGAGACCTTACCAAAGACGTTACCACCGAAGAGGGGGGTAGATCATGAAATAGAATTGCTTCCGGGAATGAAGCCACCGGCAAGAGCTCCCTATAGAATGGCCCCTCCTGAGTTGGCAGAGTTACGGAAGCAGCTGGGGGAACTATTGGAAGCAGGGTTTATTCGACCTTCAAACTCTCCCTTTGGTGCCCTCGTGTTGTTCCAGAAGAAGGCAGATGGAAGTTTAAGACTGTGTGTGGATTACAGAGCCCTTAACAAGATCACAGTACGCAACAAGTATCCTATCCCCCTTGTAGCTGACTTGTTCGATCAACTTAGTGGGGCAAAGTATTTCACCAAGCTTGATCTGCATTCGGGATATTACCAGGTGCGAGTGAAAGAGGAAGACGTATTCAAAACCACCTGTATCACCCGGTATGGCTTATTTGAATTTTTGGTTATGCCCTTTGGACTAACAAATGCTCCAGCCACCTTTTGTACTCTCATGAACCAGGTGTTCAGGGAATATCTAGATCAGTTCGTGGTGGTGTATCTGGATGACATCGTGGTATACAGTACCACCCTGGAGGAGCACCGAGAACACTTGAAGCTAGTGTTCATGAAGCTGAGGGAGAACCAGCTTTTTCTAAAGAGAAAAAAGTGTGCTTTTGGGCAGACAAGCATCAAGTTTCTTGGCCACGTGATCGAACAAGGCAGGATTCGCATGGATCAAACTAAGGTGAAAGCTATTTCAGAATGGCAGACACTTGGGAATGTTCCAGAATTGAGATCCTTTTTGGGACTGGCCAATTACTACAGGAGATTTGTTGAAGGGTACTCGCGGAAGGTGGTCACCCTCACTGACTTGTTGAAGAAAGAGAAGAAATGGTTCTGGACAGAAGAATGCCAAGAAGCTTTCGAGAAGCTGAAGAAAGCAATCCTAGAAGAACCAATTCTGGCCCTGCCTGACATGGCCAAACCGTTCGAAGTTCAGACGGATGCATCAAATTTTGCTTTGGGGGGAGTCATCATGCAGGAGGGACACCCTATTGCCTTTGAGAGCTGGAAGTTGAATGATACCAAACGGCGGTATTCCACGCATGAAAAAGAGTTACTGGCCGTCGTTCATTGCTTACGAGTTTGGAGACATTATTTGCTGGGATCTAGGTTTGTGGTGAAGACAGATAATGCAGCAGTGAGCCACTTCCTTACCCAACAGACTTTGTCCCGAAAGCAAGCTCGCTGGAAGGAATTCTTGGCCGAATTCGATTTTGTACTGGAGTACCACACAGGAAAGTCAAATTAGGTGGCAGATGCGCTGAGTCGTAAGGCAGATCTGGCAGTCTTAAAACAGAAAGCCCACTTGTCTAGCAGCCAGCTATCTACCTCTGTGCGACGGTTAATTCGGGAGAAACTCTCAAAGGACCCCCAGGCGGTGGCCATAATGGACCTGGTGAGGCAAGGGAAGACTCGGCAATTTTGGATCAGTGATGAGCTATTAATGACTACCAAGCAAAGAGTGTACGTGCCAAAGGCTACCAATTTGCGGAAGATGTTGAAGCGAGAATGTCATGATACCCTCTGGGCGGGACATCCAGGGTGGCATCGGATGTTGACTTTGCTTCAACAGCACTACTATTGGCCCAAGATGGAGGAAGAGGTGAAAGAGTACACTAAAACATGCTTGGTGTGTCAGCAAGACAAAGTCGAGAGGCGAAAATCTGCTGGGCTACTTCAACCACTTCCAGTACCGCAACGCCCTTGGGAGAGTGTGTCAATGGATTTTATCACGGGATTGCCCAGGGTTGAAGATTTTGATTCCATTCTGGTGGTTGTTGATAGGTTCTCCAAATATGGAACCTTTATTCCAATGCCAAAATACAGTTCAGCAGAAACAACGGCCAGGGCCTTCTTCAAACATTTGGTCAAATATTGGGGTCTTCCGAAGAATATTATCAGTGATAGGGATAGGCGATTTTTGGGGAGTTTTTGGACGGAGCTTTTTCGTCTGTTGGGGAGTAACTTGAACATGTCCACCAGTTATCACCCTCAGACTGATGGTCAGATAGAGAGATTCAATAGCATGCTTGAGGAGTATTTGCGACACTTTGTCTGTGCCAGTCAACGGAACTGGGCATCCCTCCTAGATGTTGCCCAATTTTGCTTTAACAGCCAGAAGTCCTCTGCTACTAACAAAACCCCTTTTGAAATTGTGACAGGTCAACAGCCCTTGGTGCCCCATTCCATCGAGATGCCTTACAAAGGCAAGAATCCCAAAGCATATCTTTTCACAAAGGAACGGAAGCAGAACGAGGAGATAGCGAGAGCACATTTGGAGAAGGCATCCAGGCGGATGAAGAAATGGGCTGATACAGATCGTCGACCAATGGAGTTCAAAGCTGGTGACCTGGTGTTAGTGAAGCTTCTGCCAGAACAACTACGATTCTTCCGCAACAGAGACAACAGGCTGGTGAGGAAATATAAAGGACCGATTCCAGTCGTCAAGAAGGTAGGTCCAGTATCATATAAACTGGACTTGCCCGAATGGATGTCGGTCCATCCTGTCTTCCATGTCAGCAACTTGAAGCAGTATCATCCAGATCCCATCGACGACAAGCGGAACAGGAGTACAAGACCTGCAATCACGAAGAAAGCACCAGCCAACAGAGAAGTAGAGGAGATTTTAGCAGATCGTACGGCGTCAACATCCAGGAGAACCTACAAGGAGTACCTCGTTCGATGGAGAGCCGAAGGAGAAGAAGAAACTAGCTGGGAGAAAGAAGACGATCTACAAGCCTTCAAGCAGAAGATTGAAGAATTCCAGAAGACAAGGTCGACGAGGACGTCAACCCTCTGAGTGGGGGAGAGTGTAAAGGGGGGGGAATACTTTGTAATAGTAGCATGAATAGTGAAAGTGTGATAGGTGAGACATCTTGATGGTTGTTCCTCCCAACCCTGAAGTTGGTATAAGGACTACTATAGGGGGGTGTGGCAGGTCTCAACGAGTGTTAGTTGCACGGTGTTGCTTGTGAGACCAGTGTCAGCCGCACGTGGGTGCTTGTGATTGTCCCATCCGTAGTAGGACCCCCTACTACTACGGGTGGGAACTTGCTTGATGTACTTGTTGTTGATATATGAATGAAAGCCTTGCGCATCACTTTTCATATGTGTCTCGTGTATGCTTATGTATGTGTGGATGAATGCTTATCATTGATTATTCCAATCTAATGTGCCGATATTTCTCGTATAGAACGCGGAATGACCCCGAGCCTATTATAAGTGAATGTTATAACCGAATCTAACCTCATAATTGTCCCTGATGCAGGATTAGTGCATAAAGAGTGTTGGCTGGCTTACTTCTAGAAGTAGACGTAAGCGCCCCACGGTGTCCGAGGATTGACCCCGTGACACCTCGCAGGCTGAACCAATTTCATTACAAACATGTAAAATGTGTTTACTTTCACCACAAATACTTAAACTGAAAAATGGGGAATTTATGGGGATAGAAACCTAAAACACAATGTATAAATAATGAATATTTCTTGAAAATGGGGAAAATTTATTACCTAAACCATGTTTTTACGGAATATGATACCCTAACCATATGCTAAACATGATAAATTATACAATGGACCTGGTCTATGTGAATCTTACCAATGAAAAACTGACATATAAGTGTTTTTCATTTTTTCAATAGTCATATTGCTTACGTGTCAGTTTTTATTGGAACGGTTCACATGGACACGGTCTACTGTAAAATTTCTCTGCTAAACATACTTATTTTATGTGAAACTAACTGTACGAAGAATATTGAATACCTTATTAAATGCTTTTTATAGTATAAAAAAATGTTAATTAATAAATTTAATAGGTATTATTATTATTGAAAAAAAAAAGGAAAATATTTGAGGTCGCCTCCTGGTAATGTGTAGAATATGGTCCGCTCATTGTATTCGTCTCCCAAACACAACTCCGAACTCCTTGGAAAAGCTGAATTGAGAATCCATTGACCAAATCCTAAACCTCCTAAAACCCTTTTCTCTTATACATTATGCTGTAGTTCCCCTACTTTCTTGCACCACACAAAATGCACGTAGCCCAAGTCCCCTGTTGTCCTCTTCTAAAACCCATGCCCAACTTCCCCTCAATTCCAGATTTTGCGATTAAACCATTATGCACTGCTTCACCCACTGTCAAACTCCTCTCTCTGCGCTTTAGTTCCGCTTCTTCGGATTTCTTCGACACTAAAGCTCATTTCTTCACCCCGAAGCTCGGATTTTTCAATTGGAAGCGTCGTCGTTGCAATTGGGTCATCTGTGCAGCTGCCTCAGATTACTATTCCACTTTAAATGTTTCCAAGAATGCAACTTTGCAGGAAATCAAGAGCTCCTATAGGAAGCTTGCCCGCAAGGTTCGTTTGGCTTAGTTTGCTAATTGATAAGTCTTTATGGTTTTGATTTGTTGCTGCTGAGCCTTGTTTAATCCAGCTAATTATTGTAATTGCATTGTTAATAACTTCAGAGGAGATTAATTATATGAAAATTCTTGTTGTTGGTGGGCAAAATAAGTATTTCCACGAATAGTTTTAGAGACCAGTATGCTAATATTAATTTTTTGAGAATAGTATTCTGTTGACAATTGTTGTTTTACGAGCCAAACTGAAATTTGATCTCTTTCTTAAGGTGCGTCTGATGTGAATCCTTTTGCAAAGAGTGAACTGCATGATGAATGCTTGAATAGAAATGGAATTATCCAGAAGTGAACAGCTTTTGTCAAGTGCCTACAGTATATGCGTTTCTAGGGTTGTTGATTCTAGCTATCTACTTGTTTTGGAACAGTATCATCCAGACATGAACAAGGCTCCTGGGGCGGAAGAGAAGTTCAAAGAGATAAGTGCTGCATATGAGGTAGCTCTCCTAAAACACTGCTTTACCTAAAATTCTTTGTTTTTTATTGAGTTCTAGTTTGATTTGTTTGAATACTAATTTAAGATGTTTGATTGGTTTTATCTTATGTCATGAGTCATAATGTGATTCTCTCTCTCTCTCTCTCTCTCTCTACATGTGCATGGCCTAATGTTGTGATGAGGATTACATAATAAGATTAGACTGGAGTCAAATGATTCTATTGAATATGCTCATCCTTTTGTGGCCTGCTAGTTCCGCATTAATTTCAAATTAGTTTGTTTTAACAAAATACTTTGAGATGGTGGTTCACGTATGATCCATTGAACAGTGTCGCTGAACTGTGTCGATAGATGTCAGATTTGACATCTTTATTAAAGATATAAAAACTATTCTTGGAACATTACCTATGAATTTAAATTCTTGGGTTAAATGGTTCTTTGACATGGTATTAGAGCTTTCTACACAAAGAGTTCCGGTTTATGAATCTTGGCAACTCTATTTGTTAATGAAATTTCAAACCAAGTTAGAGTCGGCATGTGTTTGTACACGCTTCAAGGCCAAAGAGCATTTGTGTATGGGGGCCAGGAGCATTCCCTATTAGCTTAAACTTTTGGGTCAAATGCTTATTTGACGATATTGGTAGTTATAATCAGACCAGGACTATAGAACCTGTCTCTTTTTCTTTTACTTTCATTCGTTGATGAAGCATTCATGTAGGTCCTATCAGATGATGAGAAAAGATCTTTATATGATCGCTTTGGTGAGGCAGGTGTACAAGGAGAATATGATGGGTCAGATGCTGGTTCACAGGGGGTAAGATCTTATTTAACTTCATACTTTTTTGTGACAAGTCCGATCCACTTGTTTATCATGTTACTATCGTGTCTAGTGACTCCTATGCCTTTTGACTTTTGATTGTTGATTGTGGAGAAGCCGAGAAGGTTTAAAAAATTTGGTGCTGGTGGATTTGCGATTCTGTTGATTGTTGTACATAATATGGCTACTCGCTAATTAACTTGTCAGTTTCATTATTTTCAGATGGATCCTTTTGAGGTATATAATGCATTCTTTGGAAATTCGGATGGGTTCTTTGGAGGAAGGGATGGATCTGGAGGCATGAACTTCAGTTTTAGCAATATGTCAAACCTGGATCTTGATATCCGGTAGTGACCCTTCATTTTTTATTATTTACTTTGATGTATTGAATCAGGGTCTTTGTGTTTGTGCATCTTTTTGTCTGTATAGTTTACTACACTTTATTTATATTTCCTAGAATCTTACCTTGTGAAAAGTGTAATTGCTTATTCTAGTTGTTGGTTCTCTATTACGATTTAATTTCAGTTCAGTTTTAGAGGTCTGCTTCCCTGGATCTTCTTTTCTCGTTTCTTATATGGTTTTTTGGTAATTTGTTTACTGCTCGTATAAATGAGAACATACACATATAGTTCCAATTTAACTTATTCATCCCTTGGGGGTGGGGTGTGGATAGAAAAAAAAAATATATATGCATTAACCACCGATAATCTGATATATGGTTTTTTCGAGCAAATGTATTTTATGGGTTTGAATTATCTACATTGTTCAGTTTATTAATTAAAGTTTTTGGGCATTTTATATACCTTTTTTTTTGGTTTCTTTTTTAAGGTTTCTGGTGATAAATTCATTTTATTTGTAGGTATGACATTCATTTGAGCTTTGAGGAATCAATTTATGGGGCAAAGCGAGAAATTGAAGTTCCATGCTTTGAGACATGTGGTAACTGTGTTGGAACAGGTGCTAAATCTGATAGGTACATAAAAACTTGTACTGACTGTGGAGGTCGCGGAGGGGTGATGAAAACCCAAAGGACACCGTTTGGAATGATGTCACAGGTATATTGACTTTAGCGCCCACGATACTTGAGATTGCATTAATTTGGACTTTTTCTTTCTTCCCTTTAATGCTCATGATTTTCGTGCTCAAAATTTTCTAGTTGATTCTATTTTGTAAGGGGCGTCTTAGTGCTTGAGGTCCGTTCTCAGAATTGGAAAGGGTTTATATTACACAGCTTTTTTGTTGCACTTGCAAGGAAGCTTGTTTGGCAGCTTGGACCGATGACCCTACCTTATTGTTGCATCAATTCCACCATTATACTATCTATCATTATTTATATGAATGATTAGTATGACTCTTTTAGAATGCTGTTTTGTATTTGCTCTCATGTTTACTTGCAAATCCTCAAGAGTTCTGGCTGAATCAAAGAGGTGTTTTATTTCTTAACCATAAAGGGATGATCATATTGTTTTCCTAAGTCTCTATATGGCATAGTGAAATTTCTTGTCAAGAGTGAGGAGGAAATCTTAAGTTGTTATCTCACCTTAAAATTTGCAACAAAGTGCTAACACTTTTGATGATGTTTTGAGGCTGACATGTGTCTAAGGCAAATTTGTTGGTAAAATATTTTGGTTATACAAGTGCTCTGGTTCTGATGGATCTAATTCCTCCTTTATAACATATTCTTAACTTAGAGAGAACTATAAATTTTCAATATAGATAGGACATAGTAAATATTTATCATTCAAACTACTTCCTCCTGCTTTTTCTTTCCTAAATTATTTTTCAAATCTTTGATTCTCTCTGTAAATGAGTTTAATAAGGAATTAGGCATAACAATATGATTCCTGCATTTCTTATCATGTTCTGTATGTTGTTGTATGGTTTTTAGGTATCTACTTGCTCCAAATGTGGTGGGGATGGCAGGATAATTACTGATCCCTGCCGAAAGTGTGGTGGTAATGGCAAAATAAGTTCCAAGCGATCTATGAAAATGTCAATTCCAGCTGGTATCAGAGATGGAGCTACAATGCAGATTCAAGGAGAAGGCAATTTTGACGAGAAAAGGTACCCTTCTTGATGTTTAAATGAGGTTTTTTTTTTTCTCCATTTGCTTATTTGGTGTTCTTTACATGTGGTTTGAAGCTCAAATGTGTGTCTGATTTTCCCATGTTTTTTTTTTACTTGGTGCATTATCTGCCGCTATAAAGATGAGCAATTAATCTAGAGAAAAAAAAGGGATAGGCTCACAGGAAAATTAATTTGGTAATAAAGTATAATTATCTCCTAAAAAGCACAACTCACTTCGTGTGGGTTTTTAATGGAAATGACTTAATTGCTGAGCTGTATGTGGTTGATTTACTGCAAAGCACGATGTATTAATATATGAATTTTCATCTGTAATTTATCAAACTATAAAAGTTAACATGGATTATCTGTAACTTTCATCTAGCAGAAATTTCCCATGTGAGAAAGTCCAATATTTGCAGTCTCAAATAGATTTAAGGCTTCTTATGAATTGGTTTCTTTTTATTATAAATTAAAAATGAAGCGACAAAATTATAGGTAAAGATCAATTAATCAAAAATGCTAAGGGCTAGTTTGGGGCAGCTTTCAGTAGCCCCGAAAGCAGCTTTCAGCCAAAGCATGGGGAACCTCATTTTGGCTGAAAGCTGCTTTTGGGGCTGCAGAAAGTAGCCTCAAATGCACAATTGGTAAAAGTCAGATTGTATTTAGGAAAGCACTGAAAAAACACTTAAAACTACTTTTAAAGAAAACAATGAAACCTAGCTTTCCCTGACAACACTGTTACTAACAGCAATCCCAAATTGGCCCTAACTAAAAATCGATAACCATTTTGTTCATTTTTGTTTTTAGAAAAACGTTATAATCGTCTCTATTTAAATTCTCATCTATATCAATTATAGCAAGCGTGGAATAATCCAGGCTGGTTATGTTGATCATTTGCAAATTCCTCCAGTTACGTGCTTTGATCTCTGATTTGCCCTTTGCCTGATTGTATTTGTCCTTGCAAAAATCATACCATGCCATTTACTAGAACTCCACCTATCCCATCTTCCTTGTTACCTGCATCACTTGCTCCAGTTACAATTAAGCTATTGTCATATTTCTCATTATCTATGTTCTGGTATAGGCTGGCTTAGGTTTTAATAAAGTAGCAACAATTGGTATGGTTTTAGAGCATAAATATTCGGTACAAATTAGAAACAGTTTTTTGATCATAAACCTTAAAACCTCATCATTATTTTTGCATGTGCACAGGAATTTTTTCCTGTGTCTGCCAATCATCTGTTTTCCCTTTTTATTCGATTATAATTTTGCTTCTCATTATCCAAGTACAAAAGTACTTCATTCTGACCGGCCTTCATCAACTCCTGAAGAATAAAGGAAGGCTCCTGGCAGCTTGTGGTCTAGCACTGTGTTTAGCCAAAGTGGAGTTATTGTGCTGTTTATTAACATTATGTTAGTAGGCCTATTCATAATGGTCAAATTATCTTAGTAGGCCTATGCATAATGGCATTACTTAATAATGCCATGCAGTGAAAAAGCTAGAAAGTACTGAGGGCCAACACACAGGAAATATATACATATATATTGTTTTCTGCATTTACATATACATATAAACATACTATATCTTTATTTTTCCAAATGCTAGTAGCCAAAGTGGAGTTATTGTGTTGTTTATTAACATTATGTTAGTAGGCCTATGCATAATGGACAAATTATGTTGGTAGGCCTATGCATAATGGCATTATCGATGATGCCATGCAGCGGAAAAGCTAGAAAGTACTGGGGGCCAACACACATGAATTATATACATATATATTGTTTTCTGCATTTACATATACATAACGTACTATATCTTTATTTTTCCAAATTCTAGGAGGATCCTTGGCTACCTAGGGGTCCCCCTGGTTCCATTATTGGTGTCATGCTGTCAAAATGCTTATTGCAGTTACGTGCAGAAAATAAGTACTCAACAAATTGTACATTTTGGTGAAGCACCGAACATGCATTGTCTTTTGCGGGACTTGCTATGTTCTTGTTGTGGTGTGAAAATTCTATACCTTATTTAAAGAATGTAGTTTTTCCTGAGGTGATGATATTTTTTATGTTGAAGGAGAAAAATAGATGTTATTGTTTTCTGAGATTTACTATGGATTGTGTTATGTTTTCTTCTCTCTCTATCTCGTTCATACACACCTATGGATTAATAAGTCAAAGACAGTAATATATTTATATGTTTTTATGTATGATATATGCAAGGGAAAAAAGATCCATATAAGAATAATGAAAGGATATCCATGAGGCCAGAAAATGCACTAAATCTGATTAATAAATAACGAAATTGTTTTCGGTTTCTTATGCTTCTGAAAGTGATCAGACTCGTGGTACTTGAATGGCAATACCAACTTAGATCCTACTGAAAAAATTGGTAACTGTTTTCATTTATTTTCTTCTTTTGACAGAGGAATTTCTGGTGATCTGTATATAACCGTCCATATCAAAGAAAAACATGGAATTTGGAGGGATGGTCTCAATCTTTACTCAAAAATTAATGTTGATTATACTCACGCAATACTGGGAACTGTGCTAAAGGTAATTACATGTACTAGTGTTACTCTAGAGTCCTGGCATTAAAAAATTTCTATAATGTTTCATGGAAGGCACAATTGATTTGCTGATTCTGATGTGTCTCACTGCCAACTGTTAAGTTTTGCAATTGTCACATGTAGGAGCATTTTTCCACCTTACCATATAGTGAACCGCCTTATGACTTATGTACCCTTTTAATATGTAGCACTAGGAAGTACTTATTATGTTGGTTTTGCTGGAACTTTAAGAAATTGTTGTTTTAGCAGGCATTATTGACAGGTAATGATGGAATTTTCTCTTGTTCTTATTTGAATCTTTTGGTTTCCATTGGGCTAGAGGACCTTAATGCCGTGTAGAAGTTCTTGACTAGAAAGTATAGCTGGTGGATCTTTTAGTGTTTTGTTGCTTAGAAAGGCCCTGTAGTGTTTGAATGTTCGTGGAATTGCATTGGATGAATGTGCAGGTATACCAGTGCGGAAAATGTGGGTAGATGCTTGCTCGACTTTGAATTTGAAAGGTTTTGTATTTATGTACAACTGTGAAAGAGATAAAATCGATGCAGGATTTTGGACTTCAACCCATTTCAGTTGATAAGCATATTTAATTTTGAGTTCTTATCTGCATTAAATTTGTAATGGGATAGTTGACTTAAACAACATGAGAAAACCTAATAGATGAATATTTAACTGAGTTTGGACTCATTTCTCTTTCTCAGTCTTTCTGTATTAGTGTTCATCTTTTGGTTAGTTCTAAAACGAATGTGATAGTTGAGGGGGCTGGGGGAAGAAATTGACTCTCATTGTCCCTTCTCCATCAAGCTGTAGCAAAGTAGGAAAAATCTTTGAATAACTTTGTTGCGTTCAGATTCCGGCATTGAATTTTCTGTCACTGATAGCTCTTACCTTTTGTTTTGTGTCAGATAACTTTACTCTTAAGGAATTGAAAATAAGAATCTGGGGGTTACTAGAGTTTGAATAAAAACTTGTTCACTGTAGTTACTTTTTCATACAACTGCCACTATCACAAGTTTCTGACTATAATTTCACGTGATGTTTAATTTATTTTATTGATGCTTGAAAATATGACATTGTTTTAGTTATCTTCTGTATGCTATAAAGCTAGCAGGTATTCCTAATTGATAATTACTATTTTTGTTCATTCAGCTATTAAATGAGCCCGTTCTTGACCATGAAAGGTTCATATTCTTTTATAAATGACACAAAAGTTAGTTTTCATACTTGTTTATTGGTGTACTATGTGGTCGGCGTATTATACAGAAAATCAGTCAGATTAGTCCTACTTGATCTAACATCTAAGGATTGAATGTAACACTTAAATTATTAAAAGGAGCCAAGTAAACACCAGTACTAACCTCTATTTGAAACTTGTAATATTAACTTGGGACTTTTGTAATCAGGGAATCATGATTCTCAAATTAAAGTCCACTATTGAGATTGGAACAAATTGTTCTTCACTGCGTGACTTGAAATTAAGTTCATATTAATCAGTGACAATACAGTTTGCCTGGGCTTAACTGGTATTAGTGGCCGTTAAATTTTATTGTCGCTGTTTTGGATTTATCTTCCATATAAGGTCTTCCATTTTATACTATATCTGCATTTCATTAGTTTAAAATGTATGCGAAAGATCAAAACTATTGATGTCAAATTAAGCTCATATTGAGTTTATCGCTATCTTCGGCCTAAGCAGTTCAATTAAACGTCTAGAATGCAGTTTTATTCCAACTATATAAAGCAGCTGAGCTCTCTCAGAATAATCAGATCAGTATTTTGAACTGCAGTAGACAGTCTAATCTGACTTTGGGAAGTCTAATTTATATTATCTACTTGTTTTCACATAATTGTACATTGAATTCATTGTACTGCAGGATGGGTTTGATACATAAAAATTCTTATAAAATTTATCAGTCCTATTACTGATGTCGTATGATGAAACCAAGTGTTTGATATAACATGTCGGATAACACCAGGTAGAGACAGTCGATGGTTTAAAAGATATTCAGATTCCTTCTGGGACTCAGCCTGGCGAGACGGTAAAATTACCACAAATGGGAGTTCCAGACATCAATAGACCTTTTGTTCGCGGTGATCATCACTTTATTGTGAATGTTTTGATACCCAAAGATCTCAGGTATGCATACTCAAGCTATTTTGTGCTTAGTATCATTATATATCCATATCAATTTGTTGTCATCTTTAGCTTAAGAGCTTTGTATTTGACATTTACTATTTTCATGCAACATATAGACATCTATGCCAATGTTGTGTTTTTTTATAGAGCTACGGAGCTACCCAAGATAGTCGATTTCAAATTGTATATTGTCAGCAGGTGACAACCGAATATGATAAAAAGAAGGCGGCTAAAAAAAGAACAAAAATAACTTGAAGTTTTTCTGATACAAAATATTTACTTATGGTGGGGCAAACTAAGTTTTATTTTTATTTTTTTTTTTTGTTTCCTTCATTTATTATTACATATATTACGTATTTGGGTATTTTTTTGCTTTAGACTTATTATCTGCCCAAGATGATGGGTTGCCAAGTTCCTTATCTCTAGATACATGCTATTTGCCTATTTCTTTATTGCCAGCGGGTGTCAATACATATGATAAAAATAAAAAAACAAGGCCTGACCAACTCTTGGAGCTTGTAACCGCCTCTAGGCAATTTCTATGGAGGTGGCAGTCTTCTAGAGACTCAACCACCACCGTTGGATTGAATTGAGGAGGTGGGATGGCTATAGTTAGGAGTAGGAGCTCATTTGTGCATATCATCCAAGACTCGGAACAAATTGCAACACCGGATGAAGTGATGTTTATATGCTTTCTGCCTGGCAGTATTTACAAGCCATCTCTATAATGCTACAATAGCAGACTGATTGATGGATGTTTTTTTTTTGAAAGAAAAAATAATATAGACACTAGAATAATATTGATGTATCACTCCTTTTGTCTTTCTACCTGTGTTAATGTGAGTGCCTTCTTGAATAGGCTTGTGCCTTCTTAGGAGAGGCCTCTGTCACTGAGGTTGGAACCTCCTGAGCCTTGAGACCGGGGCATGGCTTTAGCGACAATGGATTAGAGAATGTCTTTTAAACCTATCATATTAGACCTATAGATGTTATTTAGAATCTACAGAATCCATTTGCTTGATGTTTTCCTTCTTTGCCATTCCTTTTTTGTTAACCATGTGTAGTGAAAATTGAGATTTTATGTGAGCTTAATGAAATGTCGCAGTGACAAGGAACGCAAACTTATTAAGGAATTGGCTTCTCTCAAGTCAGATAGCAAACAACATGAGGCTTCTTCCAACACCTCTGGTACTGATATAATTTAAGTACAGCTGCACTATGAAACATTAATTATTCATGTTACTTGAATTGTTTCCATATCTCCATTTCTTAAATGATCTGTTTACTTATGTACTTCAAATTCAATTCCTACACTGGTGATCTAAAGTTTCAAGATTAAAATATTGATGTTATGTTAAACAAATGTGCAAAGTGCAAAACTTGGAAGTGTTGCGATGGTTTTTTTAAAGCTTTGACCAGGTTTGAGAACCGAGAAAACTTTTATTCTTTTCCTTTTTTTTTTTCCCTTGATGTTGCATTTAATAGCTCAAAATAGCTAAAAGCGTGTATTGAAACTCATTATCAGCCTTGGGTTCTATGACTATTTGGACAGTAGTATCACAGCAAAATTCATGGTTTCACCTGTATTCGTTATTATATTCATCCGTGTGTTTTCTTTGCTATTTGTTACCATCTTTCTTAATTTGCCATATTTTTGGAGATTTTATGGTTGTATAGTAATGTGTTTCCTATGTCTATAACACAACATTTCAGGGGCATCAAAAAGCGAAGTTGATAAAACTGGGATCAAAGATGCAAAAGGACATGCCGCAACTCGGAATAAATCTGTCAAATCCCTATGTAATTTAATCAGAGACTTGTTGGGGTAGATATCACAAACCTACTTTCCTTTTTCACATTAAAAGAATGTTTTGAGCAGTAAATCACTTTTGCTGGATATGCAGGCAGAGGAGCTCTAGAGAAGGGTTTACATCTATCACCATGGATACATCAGGATTGTTATGGATGCATAGGAAGCCAAATTACTCACTTGCGTATTCACTATTGGCAGTTTTCGTTGTAACCTGTACTCTAACAATCATGCAAAAGATTCATGAGTACACATGTTTTCCGCGTAGAGACTCTTCCCTTAAATATCTGCAGAACATAAGAGAGTAGCATCCAGGGCAATGCTTAAAGAATTCATTCAGGTTGAAATTTACCCTACGCCTTGAATAGCTGGATGGGATTGGATTCCTTCTCTATTTGGCATGCCACGTCCTGATTAAGCCGAGTATGCATTCACTGTATCATTGTCAATGCCTGATCAGAAATGGAAGTGAGTGCAGCTAATTGCAGGGATAACAAGGGCATTTCGTGATCCAGTTGTTCAACGAATAGAGAGTGAGAGAGAGTTACTACCTATATATCTATGTCTGAGGTGCTTTGAATGCTCTTGAAATTAAAACCGGCAAGCCTTTTTTGGTTCCCTTTTTTTTCAACCTTGGGGTTTGAGTGCGAGATCTGCAGCACCATGAGATATGCTAATTGAGCTGAAATAGCAAATTTTGGTTCTTGATTTATCTTCTTTTATACTTGTTATTGTTGTTTGAGCTGCTGCCTCAAGAAGCAGCTAAAAAAAAAATTGTGTGACTTGGGGATTCAAAGCTTTAGATTGTTCATACGATCATCTGTTTTATTTTAAAAGATAGCAGGCAAATGTGAAATTTTGCCTTTGTACTTGGTACAATTCGTCATTTAGATTCCCATGCTTCAATTCCGGCACGTTTAGCTTGATACAACAAATTCAATTAAACAAAAGAACAATTAAAAAAAAAAACCAATCAAATAAACAACATAACCAAATCATAAAATTCGATTGTTCACAACCGTGGATGAGCTTCCAATTTCAAAGTTTGAATTGAAACATGTTTAAGAAGTTGATTGTCCATCTCGAACTTAGCCATATCTTCCTCCTTGAAGCTAACCCATGCCTCTATGCCCAACCCATCATTTGTTGGACCTAGAATAACTACTTTCTTCCCATTAGCCAATGGAGTTGTTCCACACCATAAAGGCTTTCCCCATCCGAAATCGTCTTCGTGGATAGGAAATCCCCTTGAAGACTTGTGAAAAGAAAAGAAACCACGTCTTTTTTACCAAATTCTTCAAAGATCCTCCTGAAGTAATTTGATTGTTCGTCGCTATTTTGAAGCTTTTTTATATATTCCGCGTTTACATTTCTTGTTGAATCTGCCATCCTCCCTGCAGCTTCGAACCAACCGTCATCTTCAGCCTCCACATTACCCTCGATCAATGGTTCAGAAACCACGCAGTTCCCGAACAACAACATTGGCAGTGGTGGATTCATTCTCGTTCGCAAATTCACTGCTTGCATCACCCTATACTTCTTATTTTTGGCCTGAGTTGTTGCCATAAATCGACTGCATATAAAGCCAGCTACAGCCAATATATTAGAAATTCTTTTGCCACTATTGACTGTATATTTAGCTTTAAGAGTTGCTACTGCAGAACTGTCGAATACAAACCATTTTGTAACGAATTTTTCTATCGCAAACGATGTGTTAATATCAAGCTTAAACATATCCAGGGGCAGAAAGAGGGTAGCCGATCCAAAAGAAGGAATATTGCTTATAGAAGTGTTTCCTCTAGCAATGTCGGACCAACTTTTTATAAAATGGCAAATGTGATGGCGATTCCACCACAATTTAATAAGGTGATCTGGCTATATGCAACCAAATCACCGGCTTCATCAAGTCTAGGAGGAATGAAGTAGTTGTTGTTACTAGGGTTTCGCTCTCGGAGAATATCAGAGAGGTGAGAATTAGCTCTGGCTTCAACGAAGAGGATACCTTCGTCATTGCAGTCTATATAGGAGTTGTTAATTCGTCCTGCAACTGGATAATATATGGTCAAAACCTTAGACAATGATTTCTTCAACTGGCTGCGTATGGATAAGTTGTTAATGTTGGATTTGTTATAAAAGAAATGAATAAAAGGGATCAAAACTTCGGGGTTGGAGTTGATCAAGAAAGGATAAATGGAGATGGTGAAGATGATGTGGTGTAGGAGACGATGGCTTGATAAATTCTTTGGAGATTATCTCCACTTCAATATTCTTCATTCTCTTTAATTAATTGGAAATGTTAAAAGGAGAAAATCAATTAGATGTTTTCTAGTTGGCAAGTAGATATAAATTTCATTGAGAAGACATGCTTATATATATATATATATATATTAAATATAGTGGCCAATATAATAATTATTTGTAGAAAAAGAAGATTATTAATCGATTAAAGTCGCATGTCATTAAAATATGTTGGGAAATTTACCCATATTTTTTTTTATGTGCCGCATGTATCACAAGTTTTTATTGGGTTTAGTAAGAATTAATGTTTTTCACATTTATATAAATGTATTAAGTGGAAATCGAATCTAAATCTCGATCTAAAACTTTGCCTCAAAACTTTGCCACAGTAACGATTGTACTATGAACACAAAAACTTTCTTCGGTAAATCTGTCCATATTATAATACATACATTATTGAACTGGAGGATGCAATTTGCAAATAAATAATAAATAATTCTTAAAATTTTATTCTTTTATTATAAAAATGTTCATGGGTCACTTTCGATGAGATTAAGAAAATGAATTAAATATTTATTTTATGCCACTATTAGGAACATGTATATAAAAATAATAACTAATTGAAGTTAGGTACGGTTATCATTTATATTTAGAAAATTATACATGATTATACTACTTGGAAGCTTTTTTTTTTTTTTTTTTTTTTTTTTTTTGGAATAAAGACCTTTTTAGTCCCTGTGATATCATCAGTTTACCCCTTTGACCCCTATGCTATTGAACTTTCCCTTTTGCCTCCTGTGGTATGCAAAAACGTTCCAAATTGACACCTAGAAAGCATATTCCGTCAGATTTCGTTAACAATTTTATCAACGGAATCTGATGGGTTATGCTTTCTAGGTGTCAATTTGGAACGTTTTTGCATACCACAGGAGGCAAAAGGGAAAGTTCAATAGCACAGGGGTCAAAAGGGCAAACTGATGATATCACAGGGGTTAAAAAGGTCCTTTTTTTTCCCCTTTTTTTTTCTCATTTCACCTTTGATATTTTTACTTTTATTTCCAAGTTTTTATTATCACACTTTTATATCTTTTTAGTTTAATTTATAATTTAATATGTACAAATGGAAATATTATACCGTTTTGACCGTACCTTTATATTTCTTTCCTTTCCTGTCCTATTCATTACATTTCTCTTATAATTTCAATCTAATTTTGCATTTATATATTAAAAAATTCGTTCATTTTTTCTTCATGCCACTTTACAAAATTTTTTCGTTTTTTTTCTCTTCGAAACAAAATTCATATAAATATATTTTTTTTTCTATTTTTTTTAATGGTATAACAATGGTATCATGAAGTTTGAGAAGGCCTTTGAACTCAAGGTTACTGTTAGTAGCACAAGTAACTATAAATGCAAATTAATTAGTGGTTTACTTAAATTTTTGTATTCGTAGGTTTTAGTTCATAACCTAATTAACTTTACATATACTTAATTGAGGGAGAGAGTGTGATCAATTAATTATTAATTAAGTTATTAATAAGTGATTAACATTAAGATTAATAAGGTAAACATTACATCGGGTTAATGCAAGCAGGAGTAATTTATTCTTAAGATAGTGTTTCTTATAGCTTAATGGTCCAACTAGGTTGCCAACCAATTTCAGATAGAAGTATAGGAGATTGAACTAATACCCATCTTTCTTTAGTAACAGAGTAAATTGTTATATCTTCATGATACCATTGTTATATCTTCATGATACCATTGTTACACCTTCATGATACCTTATGATACCATTAGGTTATGAATTGAAACTTGTATATTCAAAAATTCAAGTAAACCACTAATTAATTTGCACTTATGGAGTTGCTTGTGGTAATAACATTAACCTTGAGTCCAAAGCCCTTCCCAGACTTCATGACATAATTGTTATATTTTAATGATACCATTGTTATACTACTTTAAAAAAGGAGGAAAAAAACATACAAATCTTATTTCGAAGAGAATAAAAAAAAAAAGTTTAATAAATTGGTATGATGAAAAAATGAATCGATTGAGAGATAAATACGAAATTTTCATCAAATAGAGTGGGCATGTGTACGATTGTACATGCTTCAAATCCAAGGGACATTGTGTGCGGAGGTGTCAAGGATAATAATAAAATCTATCATTGGATCATACTTATCAACTTAAACTTTTGGATCAAACGGTTTTATGATAGTTAAAACCCAAACATCATTTGATGAGGTGTCATAATTCAAAATTAGCATTTTACATATAAAAAACTTGACTCGGAAACAAACCTTGCACCTTGGCGTGACTTTGTGGCTGATTTGAGGAAGGAGACCCTAAATGCGCAATTATACAACCCAGTTTGTAGGAGTTATGGGAACCCTGGAAGAATTCACGTATCATTAAAGTTAGGAATATCAAAGTAGATCGTAGCACACCAATATGATTTGTATAACACGCAAATTGGATGAATCATGGTTGAGGTTATATGGATTAGTGTCGAAAATGGGTCGACACATTTAACTCATCCAGTAAACGCAGTGTGTCACGTGTTGACTCACAAATCCGTATGACTCGTTTAACTGATTCAGAGATTAAAAATAAATGTAATACATATTGGGTATCAAAATAGGCTGTCATATGCTAACATAATGTATTTTAATTGAAGTCCTTGCCCAACTACCCTTTACCCATTCTGCTAAATTCATCAAATGTAGTGTTGATTATTTACCCTTTCTTCTGCCATTTATATATTACCCATCCTCTGCTAAATTCACCATTTCCCTCAGAAATGGCTAGATCTTTAATTAACAACCTAAGAATTGCCGACAAACCTGCACGATCTCAAAAGAACAACTCAAATCCATCGGTCAACAGTAGGTGGCGGCGCCGTTTTTCCGTTGTTTCCCTTATTAGAATCTAAATCTCATTGGGAACCTTGAACTTATCGGAGACTGAATACAAACATTAAATATAATATTATTTATTAAATTTTTATGTAGTTATTATGATTATTGTATTGTATTTTATTTATTATTCATCAAAATAATAATTTTTTGTTCTATTTCATTTTTATTATAGATGTATGTAGACCGGTGCAAATGATCCGCGGCCCACAAAGCCCGTCCAAACCAGTCCGTTCTGGGTTGGGCTTAGACGTACATATTTTACTTTAAGTCCGGTCTGGTCTGAACCCGTTAGAAGCCCGAGTTAATGATGGGTTGGGCTTGGGAATAACTATAAAACCCATGACTGGCCCGGCCCAGCCCGGATAATTTTATAATATATACTTTTATATTTTTATTTATATAATTATATACTAAATATTTAATCTGAACCATTGAAAAACTTATAGAAGATCTTGACCATTATAATTTCTCTATGAATACTATCTGTAAATTAAATTTATCTATGAATACTATTTATAAATTAAATTTGTTTAAAATAAGTTATATTAGAAAAATATAAACATTTATTTGATGGGCTAGTTGGGCTGGGCTTGGGAATGAGGTTCAATTGCCCGGTCCAGGAGAGCCCGATGTAAAATTAGTGCGGGCTGAGCTGGGCTTGGCTTGGACAAGAGATTTTTATATCAAACCCGATGTAGTCCGGCCCGAACCCGGCCCAGTCCGACTCATGAACAGGTCTAGATGTATGGTACCTAATGCTAATAGCAATCATTTTCTTCGACATTTTTATTCAATATTAATAGTAATAATTAATTTTGTAACCAAGGGTGGAGCCCAGGGGACATGGGTAGGCCGTTGCCCTCCCGACCGTCGAGAATCACCCCTATTAGGGGTGTATCTCGACGGCCGTGGCCCACCGTTATCAAGGATTTTAAAATTTTAAGAGCCCAGGCAAAATGATGTCGTTTTGCCTGGGATTAAAAAAAAAAAATTCCCATGCAAAACGACGTCGTTTTGACTGGGCCTAAAAAAACACCTTCAATTCTTTAATTAAAACCTGGGCCTAAAAAAAAAAAAATTCTCATCTTAGGATTAAAAAATAATAATAATAAATTAGATTGATTGAAATTATAAGTTTTATAATTTTAAGAATTTTTATTTAGAGATTTTAATTGGAAAAAATTAATTGTTAGTATGTTATGTATATAAATAATGAAGGATTGTATTGTTATTGAATTAAATTGAATTAATTATGGGTTTGTTGGCTGGTCAGACGAAGCTGGCGTCCTGGATTCGCCACTGTTTGTAACTAAATTAAATTTTAAAAAATTAGTTTTTTAATTACATATTAATATA
Source organism: Euphorbia tirucalli (assembly GCA_039660915.1). Lineage (NCBI taxonomy): Eukaryota > Viridiplantae > Streptophyta > Magnoliopsida > Malpighiales > Euphorbiaceae > Euphorbia > Euphorbia tirucalli. The sequence continues at coordinate 17,602,481 of CM077634.1, read as the reverse complement.
TTAAATGAAAAAAAATAAATTTTAGATATAATTTTTTAAATAATAATTAGAATATAAATAGTATGAGAAATTAATATAATAATAAATTATTATTATTTGGAAAGAATTTTTTTGAATGATTAAAAATAGAGTAAATGAATGGAGAAGAAGTACTCTAGATAAGGTTAGTAGTAAAGAAAATATGGGAAATGGTGGAACTTGGCCTTAGTTTTAGGGAGAGAAAACAAAAAAACAAAAAGCTAATTTCTTTTATTCATTATATTAAAAAAGTACTTTTTGGACAAAAATACTCTTGTGCCTCATCATCAAACTAATGATGCAAGTGAAAATTTCATATTTTTTTTTTGTGACAGTTCAAAATTACAGTTATCATTTTGCAATAAAAAAAATTTCTAGGAGAAAATACAGATTTTTTCTTTTATAATTTTCCAAAAAATAAATTACAAAGCTAGTACTTTGTAAAAATTAGAAATTACAACACATAACATTTTTTTATACAAGACGGAAATATATTTCTGAAAATACGGAGAGTGGCATCATTGATGACATTTTCTATAATTTTTTTTAGCGGTATTTGCACAATCGAAGTCTGGTATAAAAGTCAGTCTATGTGCAGAAAAATAAGGAGTAATATTAACACAATATAAGTTTTGTAAAAGTACGGTATAAGTGTACTATTTGTCTAGAAAATAAAGATGAACAAAATTTATATAATATTTGTACAATAACAATGAAAAAACGAAAATGAAAAAAGATAAATTAACATATTTATATCTTATTTCATAGAGAAAAAATAATAAAAAATATTATAGTTGGATAAAAAAAATGAATAAATATAGAAATAAATAACATATTTATTGTAGACAAATGGACTAACTAATCATCCAATTTATTATCATAAATTCTATTATTCACAACTGTGAATGATAAGCATCCATTTTCAAAGTTTGAATTGAAACATGTTGAAGAACTTGATTGCAGAGATGGATCCAGGATTTAGTATAGTGGGGCAAACTTGGTTAAAGCTTTCCTGATTTTTGCTAATTTCATTAGTTAACAAGAAAATTCAATATCACAACACAAAAAGTCATAATTAAAAAAATTAAAACAAATACATAACACGTTTAGGCAAAATTACATAATAAAACACTTTACATTTCTTAATTTCTATAAGAATACTACATTTACAATTCTTGAAGAGAATGAACATTAAATTTACTCATAGAATTAATAGGGAAGATCAATTTAGTCTAATTGTTACATTGTAGAAATTTTAGCTCAATTTTACTTTAATTATAGAAGAATTAATTCAACTGTAACTTAATCTAAGTAAATGCGGGTGAAAATTAGTAACATGATTGATTGAAAAGGTTAAATTTGAGATAAAATTTCTACCATTGAGAAAAATTGAGTCATTTTGTTAGAAAAGGATAAAATTGAATTTTTCCTTAGGCGTAAAATTATCCCTAATTACTTTTAGAAAAGTGTAGAAATGTGAACGTAAAACATACCGAAAAAATATAAAGTTAAATTTACTTTTAATCCTTCAAAGTATATGAGGAACTTTATGGGTAGTGGGGGCAAAATATGACTTACACATATATTTAAGGACTAAAACAAAAAAATTTATAGACTTTTTATTTTTATTTGTTTACAGTGGGGGCAGTTGCCCCCATAGAGATGTGAGTAGATCTGTCCTTGATTGATTGTTGATCTAAAACTTATCCATGTCTGCCTCCTTGATTGATTGTTGATCTGTCCTTGATTGATTGTTGATCTCAAACTTAGCCATGTCTTCCTCCTTGAAGCTAACCAATGCCTCTATGCCCAACCCATCATTTGTTGTACCCACTAAATTCTTCCCATTATCCAATGGAGTTGTTCCACACCATAAAGTCCTTCCCCATCCGAAATCAACTTCATGTATAGGAAATCCTTGAAGACTAGTGAAAAGAAAATACTACTTCTTTTTTACCGAATTCTTCGAAGATCCTCCTAAAGTAATTTGATTGTTGGTTGCTATTTTGAAGCTTCTTTATATATTCCTCGTTTACATTACTTGTTGAATCCGCCATCCTCTTCACAGCTCCGAACCAACCATCGTCTTCAGCCTCCACATTACCTTATATTAGCAGTTCAAAGCCCATGTAGTTCCTGAACGATAACATTGGCAATGGTGGATTCATTCTTGGTCGCAGGTTCACCGCTTGCATCACCATATACTTCTTATTTTTGACTTGAGTTGCTGCCATAAATCGACTGCATATAAAGACAGCTACAGAAAATGAATTAAAAAATTATTTTTCCACCATTGTCTGTACTTTAAGAGTTGCTACCGCAGAACTATCGAATACAAACTGTTTTGTGATGAAGTTTTCCGACAAAAACGATATGTCGATATCAAGCTTAGACATATCTAGGGGCGAAAAGAGGATAGCTCAGCCAAGAGAAGAAATATTGACATATCAATGTTTTCTCTAGCAATGTCGGCCCAACCTTTTATAAAAATATGGTCGATAAAGCATTACAAGCTTATGCGACATGGCAAATGTAAAGGCAATTCTACCACAATTGAGTAAGGTGATTTGGCTATATGCCACCACATCACAAGCTTCATCAAGTCTAGGACGAATGAAGTAGGTGTTGTTTTTAGGATTTCGCTCTCAAATAATATGAGAGAGGTCAATAAAGAGGATAGCTTCATCGTTGCTGTCTATATAGGAGTTATTCATTCACCTTACAACCGGATAGAATATGGTTAACACCTTTGAAAATTATTTCTTCAATCGGTTGCATATGTGTAAAGAATGTTGGATTTGTTGGATTTGTTGGATTTGTTGTAAAAGAAATGAAGAAAAGGGATGAAAATTTGAGGTTGGGGTTGATCAAGAAAGGATAAATGGAGATGGCGAAGATGATGTGGGGTAGGAGAGGATGGCTTGATAAATTTTTTGGAGATTATCTCTACTTCAATATTCTTCATTTTCTTGTAATTAATTGGAAATGTTAAATGGAGAACTCAATTAGATGTTTTCTAATTGGCAAGTAGCTATAAAGTTCATTGAGAAGACATGCTTTTATATATATATATATATATATATATATATATATATATATATATATATATATATATAAAATAAGTCCATAATAAAAACTGAATTAATTTTTTTTTATCTAATATGCTAATATATATATATATATATATATATTTGAAAATTTCAAAAACCACTCATTGGTTTTACTCGCTAATAAATCGAGAATTTTGTTTTTATTTATCAAAAAGAGAATATGTAGCTTTAAAAGTTTAATAAATATATATATTTTTTAAAATTATTATATATATATATATAATTTTTATTTAAAATTTAAAAAGATTTAAATTTCTCAACCACGAAAATTGGAAGCCCAAAGTCAATGCCCAAAATGTTCTGAACTTTATGATAACGGTAATGACCAGATCTCCATCATTTTCTTCCTTTATTAATCATATTTCTTTTCAATTAATATTTAATCAATTGGTTGTTCAGTTCTCTTTTTTTTTTTTTTTTTTTTTTTGAGCTTTTTATCAATTTATGCAAAAGCTACTGCTGCTGCTATTATTATTATTATTATTATTCCAAATCTGCAATGCTCTGAGTTGGACATTATAAATTTGTTTCAATACAATTATTTTTTTTTTTCCTTCTGAAATTAGCTGATTCGTTCTTTTTCTTATTATTAATCCTTTACCAATTTGATATGTATATAACAATAGTAACAATACTTACTAATTCTTTAAGGCTATAATGATAGCATATTTAAGGCTATAATAATAGCATAACATAATCGTATTTTGATTATAAATATCACATTTTATGAATATATTTACATTATTCTCAAGTATATTGATTGCTATTTAACTTCAAAGATATTTAATAAACAAACTAATTAAAAAAAAAAAAAAAAAAAAAACCTTGCCAGTGAATACAAATTCAGCTAGCATAACACATTATTAGGTATCTGAATTTTTGTGTTTTTTTTACTGAATTTTTATTGGGATTCTATTATATTTTATTTCATTAAATATTTTTGAAATATTTAAGTTTATGTTTTTATTGAAATGGTACAAAAAAAATAGAAAATTTAACCAAAAAAAAATAAAATAAAAATGTTACCAAAAGTATAAAAGTTGTCATATAGCTTTAGGAAACAATAAAAATATGTTGCATGTTGTAAATATAAAGTTGTGGCTGCATGTACTCATTGAAAAATTTGATATAATTTTGCCGATCGTAGTAATTTTTAGTTTGTTACGAGATTTTTTTACTGGAAAATCAAATATCTTATATATATATGCACTATATTGTATTAAAGTAGATCACGATTCGATTAAAAAAAATATCGATACAATTATATTAATATGAATAGGATAAATTTGAATTCTATTTGTTCAAAATTTGTTACAGAGGGTGAGTGAGATGGATGAGAAAAACTTTGTTAAATAATGACATTCCCATAATATACATAAACTTTGAAGAATAATCGTAAGCTTTATTGAATCATAATATTCAAAAATAGTGACACATGAACTATAACTTAATTGGTCAATGAATGACATCAGAAATCAAACAAAGATAGACTTTGAGATATAAATCACTCACTTAGTGTGTGTGTGTTTTTTTTTTTTTTGTAAATCATTTTGTAAATATTAATTAATTAGGTTGATATTCAGAACAAGTTACATCCTAAATTTTCTTTTCTTGTAAAGTTTGCTTCAATTGAGCTAAAGTTCAGTTGGAAAAAATTTACCCTATCATTTTTCGAGAATTCTATAGCTAATTTTGGTCATTATTTACTTAGAAAAAAGTATAATTGAACAAAAGTTCTATGAACAGAGTATAATTGAGATAAAGTTTCCACTATGGAGGAAAAATTGGACTAAATAATGATAAAATTGATTTTCTCCAATAATTTTATGAACAAATTTGATCCTTATCCCTAAATTAATTATGAAAATTTGTAATGTATACATTGTGGAAATATTTCTTTTTTTATAGCTCTTGTTCTTTTTAAGAGTGTTGTATCTTGTCTTAGTTAGAGTCGAATTATGAACCTCCTAATTAGAGAGAGGTACATTTATCACTAGATTATAGCTGTAGCGGCTCATTTCAAATTTTTTTGTTCGAGAATTGTAAAAATTACAAGATTTTACATAATCCATTTTCAAATTTTTGACCCTTAAACAAATTAGCTGTCAATTTATATTTACACAAACCAAATTTTCCTGACTAAAAATTTGTGATTTGAAGATTTGTTTGATTATAAGAGAAAATTAACCGTCAACCTACATTTACTTTTGTTGGATTTGTCCATCAATCGAAGATATTAAAGCATGCAAGAAATGACAATGAGCTGGTTATCTAAATTTATGCTTCGTTTTTTGTCTTTTCCCCCTTTTTTTAGGTAAACTTAAAATATTTTCTACACGTCTCAAAAAAAAAAAAAAAAAAAAAAAAAAAAATATATATATATATATATATATATTTTTAACAATTGGCTAAGAAAGGAATTCAATAAAAATATATAAATAAATAAGAATAGGTAACAATCATATATGTTTGCATAGCTCCACTGTACTCCATAGTATTAATCTAATAACAACTTTTCACCAAGAAAAAGATTAATCTAATTAATAATATATATATGTTGATTAATTTGTAAGAATCTTAGTCATAGGATTCGAATGGAATTCCATTTAATAAGAAAGTTAAATATAAAATATTTATTAATTGATATATAGACCTTCTTGACCCATATATATACATTTTATAAGATATACATATTTAATTCAAACTAAACAAATTTTGTTATTAAAAATATAAAAAATTATTGTTATAGCTTTACGCAGCAACAAAGATAATATTACATTATTATAAATTTGGACAATATATATTTGGCAACAAAATATGATATAATCTTTCCGTCATTGATATACGAGATATATTTTTGACAATAAAGTTTATTTTATTGTAAATTTAGTATTTTTTCTTTTGGTCATCGAAACTTATTTTGTTATTGGATTATAGTTTGATTGTCTCATCACATAATTCTTAAAAATCTTAATTTATTGTTTATATAGAGATATAAATATATAAAATTGTGCATGCGCAAAAGGGAAGAACATGATATGATGACAGAAAGGTAGACAAAAGAAGGACGAGCAAGAAACAAGACTTTCCAGCTAAAACCTTTAAACAAACAGCTAATTTCTGTCATTAATTATTCCAATGCTATATTTCTATAGCCCATTCGATGCAATTCACGATTTTATATTCTTACCTACACCTACTTTCTTCTTTTACAAGCTTTTTGAAGATTGGTCACAAACAAAAATGTGCATGTGATTATAAGGTAATGATTCATCAATACACTGGTTCAGTATTTATAAATAAGAGAAGAAGCTTTAAGAAGAAGAAGCAAAAACGAAATCGTTTAACTAACTAACGGAAATTTTTTTTCCCTCCAAATGTAGCATCAATCAGCATATGTCACATAAACAAACTTAATACCAACTACTCCTTGCCATGTAGACAAATACTTTCACAGCCCTCCTCAAGACGAACATATTTTTATAAGGTTCATCTTGCTAAGCACTAGAAGCATATGATCATGACTTGGGTATTTTGTGAATAAGTCTGCTAACTGATGCTTTGTGGAAACATGAAGTGTCTACAAAAATCCCTCCTCCACATTTTTCTAACCAAACGACAATCTATATTTACATGGTTCGTTTTGTCGCGATGCACTTGATTCTTTGCAAGTCCTATGGCAGATTGATTGTCACAATGTAGAGAAATTAGGAGTTGTGGTTGAATACCAACATCTTGAAGCAAATAACTCACCCATATCAATTCACATCCAGTTGTGGCCATACTAGTACTCCGGTTATGTGGATGAGGGAATCATAATTGCTTGCTTTTCTGTCTTCCAATAAATCAAGGCATCACCCAAAAACAAACAATAGCCTATAAGTGATCTTTTGGAAACTTTACATCTTACCCAGTCTATATCATAATATGCTGTAAGAATAGCAAGATCTGCTTGCAAATGCATCTTACAGGGCTTTTGCATGTGTTAAGATAGCTTTTGAGTAACATAACAAATATCAGGCCTAGAAAAAACTAGATATAACAATCTCCCCGCTATTCTTCTATACAAATGTAGGATATGACAATTCATCACCAACTTTTAGAGATCTCTTGCATCTGTCAAGGAAGCACCCTGCAATATTGTTCTTGCTACTATATTTGCTTCTAACAAATATGCATCCTTAATAAAGTCTGTGATATACTTTGTTTGAGTCAAAACAATTCCATCCTTTTGTTGGTCCAACTTTATACCAAGAAAGTACTTAGCCAGTCCGATATCCTTAATGGTAAACAAGTTGTGCAAATACTCTTTTACTTCCTTAATTTTGCCTTCATCTGAACCCATAATGAGTATGTCATCTATATAAATGAGCACTACCAAGAAAACTTGCTCCCGGTTATAAGTAAACAAACAATAATCATTCTTACTCCTAGTGAAACCAAACTGAATAAGTTATGCAATCAATATCTTATGCCATTGTCTCCCACCTTGTTTAAGTCTATAGAGGGACTTAACAAGCTTACAAGCATATCCCACTGGCACCTCTACCCTTGTGGTGGTACCGAATAAAATTTTTCATCTAAGTAGCCGTGGAGGTAAGAATTATTTACATCCACTTGATGTATTTGCTAACCTTTTGCTGCTTCCATAACTAAAAACAACCTTATAGTCACCACTCTTGCAATTGGACTGAAACTTTTATAACAGTCCACTAAAAAAAGTTGGTTGTACCCTTTTAGAACCAATCTTACTTTTTACTTGTCTATCTCACCAGTTGTGAGCGGACGACCTTTTTCGGAACGCACGGTGAAGCGGGAACCGGGGATTTTCTTTTTGGGTGTTGATGTTTTGGTTTTGAAAACGGGTTTTAATCTTTCTTAGAAAAACCTTTCATTTTATTGGAAAAGTCTTTTTGTAGAAAACTTAATTTCAGGCATGAAGTTTAGAAAACAAGCTTTTTAGAAAATCCCATTTTAACTTAAAGATCTCAAAACACGAATTTCGAGATTAGATACAGAGTCGCCACCAGGATCAGCTCATCCGGAAAATTCCGGTACAGCTCCCTACCAAGTGTAGACGCAGTACCTAATCCAGAGATTCGAGGTTCTAGCAACATATCTACTAATCCTCACTAATTTTTAATTATTATTTCGTAATATGACATTTCATTCACTTAATTCTACTCATTTTATCTCTTCTTTTATTATTAGCCAATGCTCATACATATGACATAAATATAAAACCAAAATAAAAATGCGGAAAAGTAAAAGTGCGGAAAAGTAAACCAGAGGCCAAATTATACAACCCAAGAAAAAAAAAACTCTCATCCTCACCTTTTACAACCGCCAATTATACACGATAATCTAAAAATTACAATCGCCTAGATACACGGGATAATCTATAAAATACATTCAGAAATAAAAATAAAGCAAAAATAAAAGCTGCATCCAAATATGGTTAGCACAGATAAATAAATCACACTAAGGACTCATATAGGACAGAATATGGATATTTTAGGAAACGGGATCATGCAAAGGGGGTAACCAAGTCGACCCGATCGGTAGGCCCGGTTAGACCTAGAAAACAGTTTTTTAAATGCCCTGTAGGTTTTATGGATAAAAAATCAGTTTTAAAAGCGGTTTGGCTCATTTACATGCACTTTTCCAACTTTAGCAGGCCGGATATCCCGAGACGGGGGTCCCGTTCATGTGTAGGCCTAAATCAAACATCCATCTAGGGTCCAAAAGTATGCAAACACGCCAAAATTCATTTTTGAATGAGAAAAGAATGCAAAATTACAAGTTTGGGGCCCAAAAGGGTAAAACTGTAATTCTGCCTCCATTACATCCGCGCCCCTGTAGGTCACAGCCGCGCCCCTCTAGCTTATAGCCGGGCGGCTGTAATGCTCAAGAATCGATTCCAGTGTGTTTTCTCGTTTTTGGAAATCGTTTTGCAAATTTCGTGATTTTGTCTCAACTATAGCCGCGCGGCTGTAGGTTACAGCCGAACGGCTGTGAGCATGAGTGGGGCAGCTGTAGCCGGAAAAACTCCCAAAAATCATAAAAAACTCAAAACATGGCATTACAACAGCGCCCCTATAGGTCACAGCCGCGCGGCTGTAGGTTATAGCCGAGCGGCTGTAGGTTACAGCCAGCTGTGATTATGAGTAGGGCGGCCGTAGCCGGAAAAACTCCCAAAAATCGTAAAAAACTCAAAACATGTAATCAAATCACAACCAGAATGAACAAAACGAATTTCTAAGGCCTCTCAGAAGATTACCTTGTCTGTGTTCCAGTGCTTGGACCACGAAAAATGGATTCGGATCCCAGAAACGTCTTACAGTCACGAACAACTCAAAGAGAGTGCGATTTTCGAAGCCCAAACGGACGCACAAAGAAGATTAAAGGATTGGTTGTTATGTGTTCTTTTAAGATTATCTTTGTTTTCTTCTTTTTTTATTTTAGGTGCAACTCTTTTTTTTTTTTCAATTGTGTTAAGAACCCTAGAAAAATCTAAGTGATGGTGTTTTTCTCTCAAAAAATCCTTTCCTTCTTTTTTTTTCTTTTTTAGTTTTCTGCCTCTCTTAACCCTAATCCCGGATTAGGATGTTTAAATACCTCCCTTTTTGGTATTAAATCGGAATTAATTGCTGATTTCGGCAAAAAAGGAAAACTGACGCTTACAGCCACATCTCTGTAGACTACAGCCGAGCCCCTGTAGACTACAGCCGAACGGCTGTAGCGACCAAAATGCCTATTTTGCTTAAAAATCGAATTAAATGTTGATTTTGACCAAAAAAGGAAATATGAAGATTACAGCCGCACGGCTGTAGGTTACAGGCGTGCCCCTGTAGACTACAGCCGCAGGGCTGTAGGTTACAGCCTAGCGGCTGTAGCGACCAAAATGCCTATTTTGCTTAAAAACCGAATTAAATGCTGATTTTGACCAAAAAATGAAATATGAAGATTACAGCCGTGCCCCTGTAGACTACAGCCGCACGGCTATTGTTTACAGTCGAGCGGCTGTAATGTCCAGAAAAGGCCATTTTCACTTATTTTTCGTTCTTTTTCTCGGTTCTCTTAAAATACTCACTCGAATTCTTCGGGGTTCTGCACTAGGACTTGTCACACACCTTCGGGCTATCCGGGACATTTTCGACGTTATCCCGGTTGGTCCGAATCTGCTTCACGTTTATCCGTGAAAAAGGTAATAGTAGCTTTCATCACCCAGATCGGGAAAAAACCCGTGCTCACCCCTCGCGTGAGCAAAGTCGACTTGAACGGGTGCTTGTGCCCGATTTGAGTTTGGTCTCGCGATAGGAAGCACGATGAGAAGGAAAAGAGAACGTACCTAAGGGTTCCCCTCACGTTGACTCATTTTGATGTCTATAAGGACTTGTCTCGATTGCTTTTGAGACAGTGGTCTTGCCTAAATTGGTTTGAATCTTTAGGGTCTTACTTCGATTCTGATACGAAGCATAGGACTTTGCCCGAATTGTTCTGATGTTATGTAGGGTCATGCTTAGACTCCATTGCAAAGCAGAGGACTTTGCCCAGATCTTGTTTGATTTGCCAGGGATATGCTTCGACTCCATTGTGAAGCAGAGGACTTGCCCAGATCGAATTCTCCTTGCCATTCGGTGCTTACGAAAGGGAAGGGTATTTTGGTAATTTTGTAACTTGGGAAGTTGGCATTCCTTGAAGTAAGGGTACTTTGGTCATTTGGTCTTTCGTGTAGCTCGTGTCGCTAAAGGAAAGGTGTTTTGGCCATCCGATAATGTGGTTACTGATAGGAGGGCATTTTGGTCATCTCACTTCTAGTGGAGCTTGTGTCACTGAAGGAAAGGATGATTGTGTTTCCTGCGAAGCTTTTATGGCTGGGGAAAGATGCTTTGTTGATTTGAGAAGCTTGATGATCTCCTTTGATGTTTTGACGTTGTTTCAGGTACGTATTCGTTCCTTGATCGATAATTTTGGAAACAAAAATTTTTGCCCCTTCGATCAAGAATGAATATGGACTGAATATCTCGCCCCTTGATACTGTAGAAATCGGCTCTCTGTGGCAGAGCAATACCATTAAAATTGGCTCACTGTGGTGGAGCAATACCGTTGAAATTGGCTCTCTGTGGTGGAGTAATACTGTTGACATCGGCTCTCTATGGTGGAGCAATACTATTGAAACTGGCTCTCTGTGGTATGTATTTATTCCTTGATCGATAATTTTGGAAACAAAAATTTTTGCCCCTTCGATCAAGAATAAATACGGCTTGATTGTTTTGCCCCTGGATACTTGGGATTTGAGGATACCCCAGTGTCAGGTTATTTCCACTCTCGGAGTACTCAAGGCTCGAGACAGCCTGATGATGATAGCATGTACCTGTACTTGAGTACACATTGATGCGTGTATGCATGTGTGTGTGTATGTTTTGAGTGTATGTGTATGTGCGTGTCCTGGATGCATATGCGTATGATTATGGTGCTTTTTCATGTTTTGTTTGTTGCAGAAAATGATTGGGATCGAGCGCCGTGAGTCCGCTCGTTTGAGAACAGAGGTTGATCAATTGCGTCGGTGGGTCACCGAGCTGGAGGTCATGAATCAGACTTTCAGGGACCGGACGGACGATTGGGATGCCCAGATGGGTCTGTCCTTGGTGGGATATCGCATTGAAGTTTGGTTGATTGATCTGATTTCTTGCTCCACGAGGCATGGGCGTGAGGCACTGGCTTTGATGTACCTTGGTTTTTACAGGATTAGAGTTGTCTAAGCTTGATACTACTGTATGACTTTTGTTTTATTTTCATTGCTTGTCCTAATTTTTGCATGGGTCGCCCTTTTTGGGTTTTCGGCCTATCAGACTGTCTTTATTTTTGCCTGAACCGCCCTTTCGGGTTTTCAATTCAGCAGACTTTATTTTATGCCCTAGCTTTTGCATAGACCGCCCTTTTCGGGTTTTCGATCTATCGGACTCTTTTTTTTTTTTTTAAAGTGAGATGCATGTAAACAGAAAATGTGCACATCCACACGAATTCAATTTTAAGCAGACTTGGGACATTTAACCTGAACATAAAACCGGCATTCATTCATTCACTCATTTATAATGTTTTAACACAATGCACATCAAAGATGAAATGAAGCTAAGGATAGAATCAGTAATGGTATCCGTCTCGACTGGACCCATACCTGCCACCAACTGGTCTTTACAGATTTTCCCGCTGATGGTGCTTGCCTCTTTGTCCTAACTTTTGCATGGACCGCCTTTTCAGTTTTCGATCCATCGGACTGTCCTGATTTTTGCATGGATCGCCTTCTCGGTTTACGACCCATTGGACCTTTTTTATTTTTTATTTTTTTATTATTATTTTTTTTACACGTAATAGTGCCTGGGCTTGTCTGGGTTGATGGGCTTGACGACTTGGTCTCTGTCTCCCTTGGTGGAACCGCTTCCATCCTATAGGCTAAGGAGTATGACGTTTCTTCAGTGCCTGCTCTGATGCTAGTTTTGTGCCCTTGCAAGACAAATGACAGCATATCGGCCTATCCTTTGTAGGTGATTGTCATTTGGACGGAACCTTATGAGCCGCTTCTACCGCTCTATTGGCTTGTGGGAGATGCTAAGATAGTCTATGATGCTCCATCTTTGCCCCTTGTAATTGTAGGCTATTATTGGTCACGACATGATAATGCTTTTTTTTCTTTGGTCGGTGACATTCATATATGACTCCGCTTCTACCCACTCTGAGAAGTTGTTGGTTGTTGCGACCATGGAGCCATGCCCATTCGAGTCTACAGAGCTCCTGCTTGATTGATTTCATCTTTGAATCCTTTGGAGCTTGGTGTTCAGTAATTTCTCCGTCAACCCCCGCACGACACTGTACAGCCAAGCAAAGATTTCCATGCGCTTTTGTGGTACTTTTAATTTTCTTTCCTCTCATCAGGCGTGAGGTCTTTTGAGACGGATATCATTTTTGGGTCATCATCTGTCCCTAGATTCATTTCATGCATTGATGCATCATGTGTGTTAAAGGCATTAAATGAATGTTTGGATGCATGCACAGTTCCATCCGAAAAATATCACACAAGTAATTGAAATCAAATTGTATTAAATTAAACACTGAGAGGTTGAATTGTTCACATGATAATTGATAATAATAAGAAGATGAAACAAATTAAAACATCAAAATGACTATCGCCTCCACATGCGGAGGGTCTTCTCTTTATTGCAGCGTCATGGTCCCCAATGTCTTGTGGAGCCGAATCATCCGAGGTTGGGCAAGGGATTATTCTGAATGCTGGGTTTCAAAGCCGGCTCGATAATCTTTCTGTCAGCGACCAACTGCTTGATGGCCTTAATCAACTGGGTGCATTCATTTGTACGATGACCCATCATCACATGGTAAGAGCAGAAATTGTCTTTATCTGCCTCAGCCGGAGGCGAAAATGGCCTCAAACTCTGCAACAGACCAGCTTTTCTACACTTAGCATAGATCAAGCTTACTGACTCAGCCCACGGACTAGTGACCCTTTGAGGAGTCTGTCTTCCCAAGTTCACGGTGGCCAAGTCCTCCCATTGCATTTCAATCGGGGCTGCACCCTGAGTCGTCTTAGCATTGGACCCCACTGGAGTAGCCTTAGAGCTGCTACCTTTGTACCCTTGAGAGTACCCCTGATTGCTTCTGTAGGGGCCCGAACTTTGTTTGCCCCTCTGCTCCTCTTCCTCGTATCGCTCGATACGTTTGGCAAACTCCACCACCTCATTGAAGGAGTGGAATCTCTTCAGCTTCATCTTGTCCTTGTATTGGGGAAGGCCACCATCTACCAGCTTCACAATGAGCGACTCTAATTTTGGTGCCCCATCCGCCAAAACCTGCACGTCCATCCACCATTTGTAATAAGCTGGGAAAGACTCATTCGGCTTCTGACAAATCCTTTCTAGATCCTCGAGAGTTGTCTCAGTCTGGGTGTTGTAGGCATACTGCTTCACAAAAGCATCAGATAAATCCTCCCAGGTGGAGCGAGTGTGTATGGGCACCTTCATGTACCACTTTGCCGCAGCACCCCTCAGAGTAGTTGGAAACAAGTTCAATAGATGACCCTTTCTAATCCCCATACTAGTCATCAACCTCACATAACTGTCCAAGTGGGCTTATGGTGGGCCCTCTCCGGTGTACGGAGGCAGGTAAGGCATCTGAAAACCAGCTGGGAGCGGCTCCCCTCCATCAGCCATCAAAGTAGTCAGGTCGACATACTTAACAGGGTTATAGTGGACCATCTCCTTCAGCTTAGGTAGCATGGCTTCAATATCAGAAAATTTCTGATTGAGGCGCTTCTCTAGCATCATCCCAATCGAGGCTTCCCTTGCCTTCTCAAAGGCCTCATCCTCTTCTGACTGCCGATCGGGTTCCCTCTGGTTCACCACTGGGCCAATCCCCCCAGGAAGACTTCCTCCAGCACTGTTGGTAACTTGGACAAACTGTTGTCCCCCACTCCCATCTGACGTTTGGGCCGATTGGACAACCTAAATAGGGAGAGTGGTCATCACCGCCTGCACTTGCTCCCTGAGAGTGACTCTGAACTCATCCGAGCTTAAGAAGCTCCTCATAAAGGTAGCCATGTCAAAAGGCAGGTTTCCATTGTTCCCATTGTTTCCGTTATTTCCTTCAGCCATATCTGTTCCGTCTACCTCTTCCAACAAAACCTGACTGTCAACTGGTAGGGTATGCAACTGCACTTCATTCAAACTCTCTGTCTGAATCCGACCCTGAACTGATTCCCTCCACGGTGATCAGTTCTGATCAAACTAACTGAACTGGGGTGTTTGGTTCTAACTCAACTCGAACTAACCTTCCCGAGATGCGACTCTAAACTGTACAATCAATATAAGATTAGAGTTTCGGATGGATGTCGTGGTCCTAGACTTGACACTCTAAATGGTGCTTTTACCCTCATGTTCGGATGATGTCTTATGGATATGGATGATGCTGAATGTGGTTTTAGTGCTTTTCTTTCTCTTGCTTTGGATGTTCCAAGTATACCCTATGCTACACAAAAGACAATGTAATAACGTCAAGTGCGAGCCATCACACGGACAGAGGTTCGGTGCCTTTAGGGCACCTAGGGGATGTCATGAAATGGTCGCATGTGTACCGACACACGGACAAAAGTTTGACACTTTATAGGTCAATGTGATGACATGAAATGGTCCTGAGGGAACCGTCCCGCAGACAGACGTTCGATGCTTTTATGGCATATAACATGAAGTGATGTCACATACAAGTCACGTGCGAGTCAAAACACGGATAGAATTTTGGTGTTCGTGGAACACCGTACATGATTTAGGAATGCTATGAAATGTCTTAATATGAAAACTAGATCGGCACTCGTGGAGTACCTCAAATGGGTTGTCGATGTTATGTAACAATCCGATATGGATTGGGACACGCAAGCAAAACTAAGGCGTCTCCATGACACCAAATGTGAATGATCAAGATGTGATGATGTCGTGTAGTCCGTCACACAAACGCAAGCCTAAGACCGTTGTGGTCTTCTAATAATGTAATGGGATGGCCCAAATGCAAACTAGTGCACAGGTGGAGTACGGGTAGCCTTGGGGACTCCCGTTATGTTATGAGATGAAATGGTCGTGAAGGGCATACTTAGAACATCCTTACATTTTTAATGAAATGAAATGATGTGGATGCCTATGTCATACAAAAATGCAAATGGCGGCACAAAAACGTGGTTAGAATGCATGACACACGAGATGATGTCATGTATGCTTTATGAAATGCGGGTACACAAGATGTGTATGACACACGAGTAAGATGTTATGGCTGCACGAAAATATGGTTAGTATAATAGCACACATATGGTGATGCTTGCAAATGGATGCATATATAAAAAAAATGTGATTAGAAAATGGCACACGGATGATGCATGTTTGATGTTGCATGTAAAGGTCAAGAATGGAACCACCATAGAACAAACGTTAGCATATGCAACAATATGCTCACCCTTCCAACCTTATTCCTCCATTCGATTGGTCTCGCATTCTTCCTAGGTATTGGGTCTCTTTGGCATCAACCGAGGATACCAAAGGCGTACTCTCAATGTCCATTTTTCAAGTATATGTTTTGGTAATCCTAAGGGGAAGTTGCTAGGCCATTACATGAAGGTATGAGTCAAGCCAAGGGTCGTACAGGTTCCCATAGCGAAAATATACTCCTCACTTCTCCCCACTCAAGGGTTCAAAAGAAGGGGTTTGTACAAGGCTATGAGTGGTTTACCCCCTCGGGTGCCTCCAATCCTAGCGGAAGAGATAGGTCACCTTTGGAAATAAACCGGGCTTAAATGAGTGTTGGAGGGATTTAAGAAGAGAAAATGTCATGCTTTATGCAATGTGAATGAAATATTGAGTTACGATTTAAGAATCAACTATAAGTGAGGATATACTTCGATTGTTGCCTAAGTTCCTTAAGTTTTTGTGAAAACTTTTTTTTTTTTTTTAAGAAACCGTTAATCCCCAGCAGAGTCGCCATTGTGAGCGGATGACTTTTTTCGAACGCGTGGTGAAGCGGGAACCGGGGATTTTCTTTTTGGGTGTTGATGTTTTGGTTTTGAAAACGGGTTTTAATCTTTCTTAGAAAAACCTTTCATTTTATTGGAAAAGTCTTTTTGTAGAAAACTTAATTTCGGGCATGAATTTTAGAAAACAAGCTTTTTAGAAAATCCCATTTTAACTTAAAGATCTCGAAACACGAATTTTGAGATTAGATACAGAGTCACCACCCGGATCAACTCATTCAGGAAATTCCGGTACAGCTCCCTACCAAGTGTAGACGCAGTACCTAATCCAGAGAGGTTCGGGCAACATATCTACAAATCCTCACTAATTTTTAATTATTATTTCGTAATATGACATTTCATTCACTTAATTCTACTCATTTTATCTCTTCTTTTATTATTAGCCAATGCTCATACATATGACATAAATATAAAACCAAAATAAAAATACGGAAAAGTAAAAGTGCGGAAAAGTAAACCAGAGGCCAAATTATACAACCCAAAAAAAAGAAAACTCCCATCCTTACCTTTTACAACCACCTATTATACACGATAATCTAAAAATTACAATCGCCTAGATACACGGGATAATCTATAAAATACATTCAAAAAATAAAAATAAAGCAAAAATAAAAGCTGCATCCAAATATGGTTAGCACAGATAAATAAATCACACTAAGGACTCATATAGGACAGAATAGGGGTATTTTAGGAAACTGGATCATGCAAAGGGGGTAACCAAATCGACCCGATCGGTCGGCCCGGTTAGACCTGGAAAACGGTTTTTTAAACGTCCTGTAGGTTTTATGGATAAAAAAATCAGTTTTAAAAGCGGTTTGGCTCATTTACATGCACTTTTCCAACTTTAGCGGGCCGGATATCCCAAGACCCAGTAGTCTCGTTCATGTGTAGGGCTAAATCAAACATCCATCTAGGGTCCAAAAGTATGCAAACATGCTAAAATTCATTTTTGAATGAGAAAAGAATGCAAAATTACAAGTTTGGGGTCCAAAAGGGTAAAACTGTAATTCTGCCTCCATTACAGCCGCGCCCCTGTAGCTTACAGCAGGGCGGCTGTAATGCTCAAGAATCGATTCCAATGTGTTTTCTCGTTTTTGAAAATCGTTTTGCAAATTTAGTGATTTTACCTCAACTACAGCCGCGCGGCTGTAGGTTACAGCCGAGCGACTGTGATCATGAGTGGGGCGGCTGTAGCCGGAAAAACTCCCAAAAATCGTAAAAAACTCAAAACATGGTATTACAGCTGTGCGGCTGTAGGTTATAGCCGAGCGGCTGTAGGTTACAGCCGAGCTG
This sequence comes from Euphorbia tirucalli, assembly GCA_039660915.1. Classification (NCBI taxonomy): domain Eukaryota; kingdom Viridiplantae; phylum Streptophyta; class Magnoliopsida; order Malpighiales; family Euphorbiaceae; genus Euphorbia; species Euphorbia tirucalli. The sequence goes on along the minus strand of CM077634.1, from coordinate 17,584,478 downwards.
CTGTGATTATGAGTGGGGCTGCTGTAGCCGGTAAAACTCCCACAAATCGTAAAAAACTCAAAACATGCAATCAAATCACAACCAGAATGAACAAAACAGAATTCTAAGGCCTCTCAGAAGATTACCTTGTCTGTGTTCCAGTGCTTGGACCACGAAAAATGGATTCGGATCCCAAAAACGTCTTGCAGTCATGAACAACTCGAACAGAGTGCTATTTCCGAAGCCCAAACGGACCCACGAAGAAGATTAAAGGATTGGTTGTTATGTGTTCTTTTAAGATTATCTTTGTTTTCTTCTTTTTTTATTTTAGGTGCAACTCTTTTTTTTTTTCAATTGTGTTAAGGACCCTAGAAAAATCTAAGTGATGGTGTTTTTCTCTCCAAAAATCATTTCCTTCTTTTTTTTCTTTTTTAGTTTTCTGTCTCTCTTAATCCTAATCCCGGATTAGGATGTTTAAATACCTCCCTTTTTGGTATTAAATCGAAATTAATTTCTGATTTTGGCAAAAAAAGGAAAACTGACGCTTACAACCGTGCCCCTGTAGATTATAGCTGCGCGGCTGTAGGTTACAGCCGAGCAGCTGTAGCGACCAAAATACCTATTTTGCTTAAAAATCGAATTAAATGCTGTTTTTGACCAAAAAATGAAATATGAAGATTACAGCCGTGCCCCTGTAGACTACAGCCGCGCCCCTGTAGACTACAGCCGTGTCCCTGTAGACTACAGCCGTGCCCCTGTAGACTACAGCCGCGTGGCTGTAGTTTACAGCTGAGCGGCTGTAATGTCCAAAAAAGTCCATTTTCACTTATTTTTCGTTCTTTTCCTCGGTTCTCTTAAAATACTCACTCGAATTCTTCGGGGTTCCATACTCGGACTTGTCACACACCTTCGAGCTATCCGGGACATTTCCGACGTTATCCCGGTCTGTCCGAATCCGCTTCACGTTTATTCGTAAAAAAGGTAACAGTAGCTTTCATCACCGAGGTCGGGAAAAAACCCGTACTCACACTAGTGGGCTTATATTTTATCTTATATACCCATATTGTAGCCAATGGCTTCTTGCCTTGAGGCAATGAAACTATCTCCTAAGTATATTATTAGCTTCTAGTGCCCCTAACTCATATGTTATTTCTTTAACCCATTTAGAGTCTTTTCTAGCTTTTTGATAACCGTTTGGCTCCTTAATCTACAATATTTGAGACATGAAACTACTATATGAAGCAATAAAATATGGGACACCTAGTAATAACACTACGAGTAACAAAATCCTTGAGCCAACCAGGTTGTTTAACCTCTTTAGTGGATCTCTTACTGAGAAGACAATTATTTTGCTCCTAAAAAGTTGGAGTGGACTGAGTATTCACATAAGAAGAATTTGACTCAGGGTCTATTACAAAAGAATGCAATGAACTAGATTATGAAAACTGAGATTTTACAAAAAGGAATATATGCTTTCGAAAATCTACATCTCTAGGAACTAGCATTGTGTTAGTAACTAAGTTTGGAACCTTATATCCCTTCTTTGGAACAAATCCCATAAAAACACCTTGTTATGCTCTATGACTAAATTTATCTTTCCCAAGATACACATTAATGTAAAAACACTAACAACCAACAGATGAAATTGATCATAGCTAGGTTGCTTATGATATAACCTTTCAAATGGTGTCTCCCAGTTAAGCAATCTCATAAGCAAAACATTCACAATGGATATAGCCATGAGAATGGTCTCTCCCTTATATTGTGTACAAAGAGAAGCCTGTATCAAAATGGCTTTTACAACCTCTAAGAGATGCATATGCTTACATTCAACCACTCCATTTTATTTTGAAATATACACAAGTAGTTTGATGCACAATGTCCTCTAGCTTTGAACATCTTATCACACCTATGATTAATAAATTTAATTCCATTATCACTCCTTACAACCTAAACTCACACATGAAATTAACACTGAACCATATGAAAAAGGTATCTAAAGTTGTTGCTACCTGTGCTTTATGTTGTATAAAACAACCCAAGTCATCCTAGTATAATCATCACCTAGTGTTAAAAAAATACCTTGCACCTGTATGCAAGGGTTCCTTATAAGGCCCCCAAAGATCTATATGCAACTACTAAAATCAACCATTTGTCTTTATTTCACTTTGAGCAAAATAGTGCATATCACATAAGGACACACATTATAGCATGAAAAAGTACACTTTATTGCAATATTATCTATATGACTAAGCTGATCAATTGAAGCATGTCATAGTCTCTTGTGCCAAATATCTGATTTCATATCTGTTACATTTGAAAACAAACATAACTATTGTACTCTAGCAATAACATTTTGAGAAAAAGATTGTTCATCCAACATATATAATCCATCCATTAACCATATCACGGCTATGATCTTATATGTTGACTTATATTGCAAACAACAATATTCAACAAAAAAAAAAAAAAAAACAATTTCAAAACTGGAATGCTTCAATTACTAACCAATTAAGAGAAAATTACACTGAAAATGTGGAACATATAACACATCTATAAGCAATAATTCCTGTGCTAACTGAACCAGACCAATTTGTGTGATCTGTTAAACATTTTCATTTGGAAACATAACTTGTTGAAGACAAATTTTATTCTGAAAATTAATAAATTATTGCTTATTTGGACTCATATAAGCAGTTGATCCACTATCTACTATCCAACAGCATTTATAAGAAAAAGAATAAGACTGAAAAGCATAGTGGAGCAACTACTTATAGGGTATCAGATACACTCTTTTCTACTACATTCTTCCCTCCTTTAAGCATCTTGTAAACTTCTTAAATCATAAAGTTCATATCTACATTTTCTTCTGCCTCCGAGTCATTTGCATTCATATTTGCACCACTCTTGTTAGTATTATGCATTGCATTAGCTTTGTTATACTTCTTTTTGCCTTTCCTTCCTGCTATGGCATTCTTCATTTTACTCTTTGGATTCCATGACGGATATCGTATGAATTTACAACATTTGGCACAAAAATGACCTTCTTTGTCACAATTGCCACACCATTGATCTTCTTTAGACTCCATCACTTGCTTCTATGAGCCACAAGAACTAAAACTACCTAAACCACCTTGATTCCTTCCATCTATATGCATAAAACTAGCCATCTCTGTTGTGTGATCCATGGAAATTTCATGTTGTTTTTCCACTTTGAGCAACATTGAGTAAGCCTTATTCATATTTGGCAGTGGATCCATTAGAAGGATCTAGTTCTTGACATGTTTATATGACTCATTAAATCCCAACAAAAATTGAATCAATCTTGCCTTTTCTACTACATTTGTTACTCATTGAAAAGCATTACAAGTATAGTCCTTAGATACTCCACAATTAGGTATGGGAGTTAAAAAGCTTAGATCATTCCACAGTTTCTTAAGCTTGTTATAATGCTGCAAAATGGACAGGTTCCCTTACATCAAGAGAAAATGGACAGGTTCCCTTACATCAAGAGACTAATCTCTCTTTGGATCTAGTAAAGCATTGGACCATTACTGATCCCAAACCTATGCTCAAGATCCTTCCATGATTCCCTAGAAAAAGAAGCATATTGAAAACTCTTAGCAATTTCATCATATTATTTATCAAATAGGCTTACTAGACAATCAAACTTCAACTATTTCTGAAGACTAGGCCTACTTTTTGTTGGACTCTTTTGATCATTCAACACAAAATCACTCTTCTCTTTTCATGGAGAGCTCTTATCATAGCTCTTCTCCAATTGATATAATATCTTCCAATCAACTGAAAATTAATCAAAGTGATACCTGGATTCAGTAGTTTGAGTAAATGAAGAACAAAAATCTAGCAAAATCATATGAGAATTTTGAGCATCTCCACGATTGATCTCTGATTCATCTTCTTGATTCCGATCATTCTCATTCTGATACTCAAGATCTATTTCATCTGGAAAAGGTTCTCCAGTGGGAACCTCTCTTGCATGCCATTGTCTCACTGCTGTCACCGATGAGCTCTGATACCAAAAATAAAAATGTGCATGTAATTATTACTTAATGATTGATCAATACACTAGTTTAGTTTTTATACACAAGAGAAGAATCTTCAGAGAGAAGAAGCAAAAATGAAATTGTTAACTAAGTAACAAAAATGATTTTCCCTCCAAATGTAGCACCAATCAACATATGTCACATAAGCAATCTTACCACCAATTACTCCGTGCCACGTAAACATACTTTCACAATTGGAATCGGATTTTAAACTTTAACAAATGAAAGTTTCAATGTTTATCTATTATATTTTTCTTGTTTTAGTTTGATAATTTTACCTACCACATGTTTTGCTCTATTTACATTACGTCATTATTATATTAGTAGACTATTAATTAGTTTTTAGATTCTATTCTGCATTCTATATAGTCCCTATATGTCAAATTTAATATGTTTGATTCAATCTCTATCAAAAAAATTGACTAAAAACATTGATAGACTGGCATGTATAAATAACTTGTATCTTTATAATTTAAAAACATTGATAGACTGGCATGTATAAATAACTTGTATCTTTATAATTAAGCAATATGAAATATTATAACCCTGTCATGCTTGATCCAGTGTCAAAATATCAATTTTAGATAAGATGATTTCAATATCAAATGAAAAAGACTTGCGAGGGTATAAATGCAATGGCGGTTGCTCAGTTTGTTTATTATTTTACTATGGTCATAAAAATAATTGAACTTTGATTTTTGTTTCACTAAAATCACAATGAATTATGATTTGACCATGAACTCAAGCAACATCAAAATTTAAGAGACGATATGTCAAACCCGTTAATATCGTATAAATTGAATGAAATGAATTTCACATCGAAAATGGAGAAGTAGTTGGACTATGTTAGACATGAAAGCATGAATGGATTACCTCACATATATAATCAGCCATAAAACACTGATTAAGTAATGTTGAATATTTAACAGACCTTCTTACGCCTATAATATCTACAGCGCGAAATAAATATTCATGGATAACACCGTAATAAATATAACTAAAATTGTTTTGGTAGTTCAGTTTTATTTTTTTAATTTTTTACCGTTCCAAGATATTGCGGTGGAGTGTTACTGAATCTTTTTTTATCGAATTAAAAAAATAATAATTTGTAAATTGAAACAAGAATATCTAATTGAAGAAAAAATTTGTGTTTGGTGAAAAATATTTAAATATGTTTTTGTCCTGTATGGTGGAATATAAGAGAAAAATTTAGTTATCCTGACACCAGGAAATTTCTTTGGGAACAAATTCTTATTTTTATTCCAATCACAACTTTATAAAAGATATTTCAGCAATCATATCTTTATTTTGTTTTTTTTTTTTTATTTCTATGTTTCATATCATTCAATATTTTATTCTTAAATATTTTAATTGTATACAAATATTGAAATATAATTATTTTGGAGTAAAATTGCCTTTCTTTTAAAAAAAAGTACCTATTATTAATCAAGAAATAATAAATTTTGAATACAAAGAGTGAAATAACAAAAGTCCAAAGCCCATGTCATATATAAAACCAACAACACAACTAAAATACACATGCAACATAAATTGTAGAATAAAACTCAAAAAAAAAAAAAAAAAAAAACCATAAATATAAGAATCATCTGATTACGAGTTATTAAGATTCTTGAATAAGAAACCACAAATACATTTCTAAAACAATGGTGGTAATGTGTCCTTCCAAGAGATTGTTTAGTCATAGCAACAACAACAATAATAGCCATATCTCTAGAAAAATTCTTGTGCTAATAAGAACCACGATAATATTCTTATCAGACAGAAATTGATAAAAAAAAAACTCATAGGAAATCATGTTCCAGTATTGAGTTCAACTAATTTGTTAAATATAAATCAATAAAAAATTTTGCTAAATATAAATCTTTTGATATTTAATTGTTGATTGAAATGTTAAATTAGGCATAACAACTTATTAAAAAAATTGTTAAAATATGCTTTGTGAATATAAGATCCTTAATTATTTGTCTAATGGTGTTGTTGAACCATACATTTGTAAATTAATAATCTTCTTTGTATAATAATAATAATAATAATATTAATCTTCTTTCCTGTAACTAAACCAAATTAATAAGGTGAAAAGATGATTGATTATTTTTTTTAGAACCATTTAAACTTAAGTTTATAGGTAAAGTTTAAATTAAAATAGTGTTTTTTAACTATCTTTCACGCACATCCGCACATGTGTTTTGAGCTTAAACCGTATACAAAAAGGTCTACTCTACTATATGTTTTTAATTTCAACAATACGAGGCTACTGGGACTTAAACTTTTGTCCAATTGGTTTAAAAAGCTCTGAGAAGACTAGACTCATTAATAGACTTGCACCTCAAAGGAGATAGGTCAAGAGATATTTAACAAGTGATAACTGGTTCAGCCCTAATTACACTTTAGGAAAAGTGTCAAATGAATGACAATAAACAGTGGCAAATATTTAAAATAGCCTAAATTAAGCCTTAATATAAACTAATTATTTTTGTGTTGTTATACACGTTCAAATCCACATATGTGTTTAGTACTTATACAACAAGGTTCAACAGTCTCAAAGCCCATAGAGTCTGTTCTCATCTTCGTCTCTGGGCAAATTTGTTTTCTCATTCCCAATCCGTGGCAAAATTAAACGGGAGTTCGTCATTCTTATCCCATTAGGTGAATTTCCACTAGGAGTGGAATTTTCCGGCCAGGTAGCAAATTGCAGTTACTATTTATAGCCGTCTCATATTAAAGTTTAAACCGCTTCTTTCCGGTACCGACAAATTAAAAAAATATATAAAAAATATATAATTCCAAAAATATAATAATTGAGGTTGTTGAATGTCCATAATAGCATAATTAAGAAGACAAGAAACATGATGCGATGCAATATGGAATATAGAATAGAGATGGCAATTTATGAGAATTGGAAGCACAATTTTCCTTTCTTTTTAAATATATTTATCTCAAGGCATATTTAGAATTCTTTTGGGTTTCTTTTTACTAATTTTTGTAGCAAATTTACCCTATTACTACCTCTAATCGTAGTTTCTTCTCTCTATGATTTTTTTTTTTTTTTTAATGCTCTAATTGTAAATAAGTATTGTTTAGTTATTTCTTTACAATCAGAGGTTTGCTTTTAGATGAAGGGTTAGATAGATCGTTAAAATAGTTAAGGGGGTCAAGCAGCTCAAAAATTAAAGTTCAAGGGGTCATATATGTGTTTGGCCTTATTTATTTTGCATGTATGAATTTTATTTTAAAAGAAAAAAAAAGTATATAGAGAGAGAGAGAGATTTGCACAACTTAATTAGAATATTTATTAAATGTAATCAATTTGATTAACTTAAAAATAAGAGAAATAAAAAATACCATTTGCCAACTATTTACTAGTCCATTGTCCATACACATTGAGCCAACCCATTAGTTAATGGTGGTAATCATTAATTCGTTAATTTAGTTGGTCATAGTGAATACTTTTTCAAATAATTATTTTTCATTTCAATGCGAAAAAATATATAATTATCACTGCCTTTTTGTTTTTCCAATTCTCAAATTTCTATTTCTTTTTATTAAAAAAAATATGAGATATCATTACATTTAGCAAAGTCACATTGGTGTAAAATAAGATGCTTTTATTCCATCCATCTATTTCAGCTCTAATTTTGCAATAATTAATGAGAATGGAGATGCAATCAAGTCATTCAATCATAGTAAGGACGTGTTCAACTGGCAGGATAAATGAGGAGTCCGGGAAAATAATAAAAGTTGATATTCCACCTTATCAATCAATCTAAACTTTTAATTTAAATATTTACATGATATGATATTATAACATCTTAATTCATTAAGACATTTATGTGCATGAAAGAGCGTATGATAACAAGCTATCATTAAGCCAAACCAACAAGCTTTTAAATTAATTAAATGGTTCAATCACAGGAAAAAAAATTATATTTGGACTATTATTATATTTAAATGCATCTATTTTAATTATTTTATTGAAGTATAAATATCCCATTTCAAGGGTCAAATTAGCATATATTTTTGGTAAAACACATCCTAAGCTCTTTGACCTTTTAACAAGACTACAATTCGCCCTCTAATCAATTTTTTCGAACATATTGACTACTTGATCTTTTTATTTCAATATTATTAGCCCCAAACTCGACCTATCTTTTGCATATATGTAATACGTTTCGTTAAGTAGCGAAACTATGAAACAAACATTTTCAAATAATTTAAAAATTATATGGTTTTATCACTTAAACCTGTAAAATGGACACTTCCAGCAAATCTGTTTCTTATCCATACAACTTTCTGAAATTGTGTTACGTACTAAAATATTATTGGTCATGTAACTTAATAGTGCTTGTTATTTAGACATAAAATAAAATCGAGTTTGGGGCTAATAATATTAAAATGAAAAGATCAAGTACTCAATGTGCTCAAAAATCGATCAGGAGGCCAATTGCAGTTTTGATAAAAGATCAGAGGGCTCAGGATGTGTTTTGCGGGTCACACCAGGCGACACCAACGCTAGTCAGAAGAGCAGTGCTGCAGGGCTACTACTGGGAGACAATGGAAGCAGATGCAACCACATACGTAAAGAGATGTCACTAATGCCAAATCCATGCTAAAAAGTCCCACTTGCCGGCAGCAGATCATCGGCCAATCTTGACCGGCTGGCCTTTCTCTACATGGGGGATCGACATCGTAGGACCAATGCCCGAAGCCAGCAGACAAAGAAAATGGATCATTGTAGCAGTGGATCACTTCAAGAAATGGGTGGAAGCAGAGCCAGCCACGACAATCACACCAGAAAAGATCATATCATTCGTTTGGGACCATATCATCACCAGGTTTGAGATACCTCACAGAATTATCTCAGACAATGGAACCTAATTCACTTCAAGTAAGTTCGAGGAATTCTGCAGAGGGTTGAAAATCAAACACAACTCCTCATCGGTAGCACACCCATAGAGCAATGGCCAGACGGAGGTTACCAACAGAACCTTTGGAGAAGGGATAAAAAGAAGGCTGGAATGTCACAAAGGAGCATGGGCAGAGGAGCTGAACAATGTCCTGTGGGCCTACAAAACAATGCCAAAGAAGCCGACCGAAGAAACACCTTTTGCAATGGTATACGAAGTGGAAGCGGTCATACCTATTGAAATAGGTGTTGGATATGCCCTCGTCCCGAGGTATTGGACCTTGTATTTGTATCATACATTTATTTGATTTATGTATTATACTTATTTTGTGCTATTAATAAAGGAATTAATTCATTTACTATATAAATCTTGTGCAATATCTTAAATGAAGTATCCAATGGACATATCTATGTCCATGATGATAAGTGTCATGCACTTGGCAGTAAGACCATGGATAGGGTAAACGATATAACCATAAAGAGATCCGTAGTCTGTTCCAGTCAAGGGAATGAATGGAACCAGAGACTATCATTAACCTGGTTGTATGGCAGTGTCTTACCGGTCATTGGACATAGGATGTCAACCAAGTTAATGGGTACATGCAAAAGGGGCATGGTACTGGATAGATCCACTAAACGAGAAATCCACATGGTATAGTATCATAAGTGATTCTCGTATAGTACTTGTATGGATCCTTTGACCTGACCATATGATGGTGTTGCATGCAAGGTCGCATACTTAGGGGTACGCCTAAAGGGCCTGTAATAGGGTGCCAAGTATGGGTACTTTCGGGTATGCCACTTAGCATGGCAATGCTATGGATATGCAGAAGGGATTTGTCACTCAGTAATCCACTGAGAAGATATCACCGGCCTCTTGATGAATGTGACTGATAAGAGTGTGGCCACCCCCAAACAAGTTGGAACTTGTTTATGAGCATCAGTACATTCGGGATCAAGTAAATGTCCAGACACAAAAGAGGGTGATCAATCCATGCCTCTGTGTTGGACACCGATATCAATGACATGGGACATACAAGTTCAAACTACAGGATTATGATTACAGTTGGACTGCTATCTCCATCTTAATTGGGGGTTGCAGTGGCTTGCTAGAGCCCGCCTGCAGTTTGTGGGCCATAGGCCCACTGCCAACATAAAGATGGGCCCACGAGATCGTACACATTGAGCGACTAAACACAGACTTAAGGAATCACCGGTATACTTGGAGTATACACACTGGAGAGAGATGATTATATTAATTATATTATAAAGATCAATTGGATTGATCAAAATAATAAAATTAATATTAGTATTGGTAGTCTCATAATTAATTCAATGAATTAATTTATGGGATTATTTCCTAGGTGGAAATATTCATATGTATAGGTTTACATATGAATTTATTTTGTGAAGATCTGATTTTAATTTCATGGATTAAATTAATTGATCAAATCAATTTTAATTAAATGTAAATAATATGTTACATGGTGTAATATATTATTTACATGTTAAAATTGAAGTTGGGCTTGAAATTAATTTGAACCAAGTGAATTAGAATAGATTTGGGCCTAAAAATAAAATAGAAAAGCCCACACAAAATGAAGCTAATTGGGCCGAAATTCACAAGGAGAATTTCGGCCACCTAGGGTTAAAACAACCCTAGGTATATCGGCCAAGTATGGGAAAAACACCATAGCCGAATCTTCCCTCTCTTCCTCTCTCAAGTTTTGATTTCCGACGCTAGCACGTGTCGTGTTCTAAAGGCGTTTGTGTACGTGAACGATGAGGGAATTTAAGTTGATTTCTGCAGCCATCTCTTAAAGAGATACTCCTGGTAAGAGTTTAATCTCTTGTTAAAAATTTTATGTTTTGCAATTTCCATCTCAATTGCTCCTAGACACGGATTTGAGGAAATCACCGCATTCTTCCGCATTTTATTGGATGATTTCCGGTTAAAAATCCCTACAGTGGTATCAGATCAGGCTTTTGATCCATGGAAATTGCTTAATTGGATTGAATCCCTTGGATTTAAAATTGGATTTTTTATTTGGGATTCGTGGATTGGGGTTTGTGATTTTTCCCCTTTCATTTTTGCAATTGAAATTAAATGTGCATATAGGTTTATGTTTATTTAATTTTTATTGTTTGGATGAGTTGCTTGGTGGATTCTTGTTATGGCTGCATTTTTTTTAATTTCTAAAAAAAAAAAAAATTCACGGGCTGTTTCCGGCTTGCGGGACTGCCGATGACGGAATAGCCGCACGCGGCGGGAACAGCTGCAGCGGCAGCGACCCCTGCCTATGGCGCTGGGCGCCACTGCCTCAATAGCGGGCTACTGCTAGGGCAACTAGGTTGCCCTAGCTGCAACGGGCCGGGCCCAGTATTTTGGATTTGGCGGGTTCAGGCCGGGGTTCCAGTTTTAAAATTTTAATTGGTTTTAAAATTCGTGTGTTTAAATTTTTGCAATTTAAATGCGCATGGTTTCTTGAATGAAATTTAATTTTATTCATGTGATATTAATTTTGGAAATTAATATGGTTAATTGAAATTGGTTGGGGTAATTTTGGAACAATTACCTGAATGGCAAATACGGGCCCATGGTTTTCCAATTCCAGTGGGAGCAGTTGGACTGTCTGGACTGGAAGCCCAAAGCCCATTAAGGGATAGAACCATGGTGGGCAAAAATTAGCGATTTCAAAATAATGGCTTGGACATAATTGAAATGGGCATAATTCATGCATTATAACATGCTTATAAATTTTATGTATTGGATGCATATGTATGATTAAATATTTATATGGTTGGATGCTATTGGCCCTTTATTCAAGATGTGTTGTATTTTCTTTTTTTCTTTTTTTTTGGGTAAATACGGCCTGCGTGTCGTTTTTCATTTTTTTAATGTAATTTTATTTTATTTATTTATTATAAAATTTGTAAAAGAAGAAGCCCATGGAGTGGTGAGCCCAAGTGGAGGTGCAAGCCTAGAAGGAAGAAGATGGAGGCCCGCCTGATATTAGATTCTAGTATAGGTTTACTAGAAAAATATTAGGATGTAATATAGGCCCATAGCAGTCCATTTTACTTATTTATTTAATTATGCTTTATATTTATTTGCATGTGTGAATGTATGATCCAACAGCCAGTTTCACCCGCCTTATGCATGTAAGCCGTTATTAATTGAATCTAATAACCTAATGGAAATTACTAAGTCGCTTAAAAGTGCTTCCCTCATTCAAAACCAGCTCGAAGTGGGGATAGGCTAGTTGTAGACCTTGCCCTCTCAGGATACACTGGAGTATCGTCATTTTGTATTGGGTTAGGGTATGGGATACTTGAACACTTGGATGGAGGTTTTGACTTAGCATGGGTAGTAGGATTCTACTGACCCTAAGCACAGATAAGTAAGTGCCAACAAGCCCATCAAACCGAGAGTCCCTAGGTTGGGATTCGACGGCGTTTCTACCTAAATAATTAGGGTATAGTTGTACCAGGCCCTCGTCTGGCTATATCTTAATGAAATATGGATCTCGGCCCATGAGCCCAACAACTCGGATTAATTAATAATTTGATTCATTATTAATTATATATGGGAATAACAAAGTAAAGTCCTTTATTAACACTCTCAAATGTTTTTCTGTGTAGAAACTCTAAAATGGCAAATAACAACTCACTTTCACTGCGATCAATCCTTGAGAGGGACAAGCTTTCCAGTCCCAACTTTTTGGACTGGTCTAGGAACTTAAGAATAGTTCTAAGACAAGAGTTTAAAGAGTACGTACTGGAAAGGCCTATACCGGCTGTGCCTCAAGGACGTAATCCACCAGCTGCCCAGCTGGAGGAATACGAGGTGCATGTCAAGGATAATAGGGATGTGACATGCCTTATGTTGGCCTGCATGGTCCCCGAGCTGCAAAAGCAGTTCATGGACCATCAAGCCTATGCCATGATAACAACTCTCAATGAGATGTTTCAAGAGCAAGCTCGTCAGGAAAGGTACCTGACCAATAAGGCATACCACTCCTGTAAGATGGGGGCTGGGACATCTGTGAGCGCACACGTGCTCAAGATGAAGGGCTATTTGGATACATTGGCCCGTCTCAGATCGCCCATCTCTCAGGAGTTGGCGGTGGACACAATCCTTGCATCCTTACCGGATTCTTACGATTAGTTCATCCTCAACTATAATATGCAAGGGATGAACCGCACTGTTACTGAGCTGCATGGGATGCTTAAGCTCACGAAACAGTCGATCAAGAAGAGTCCGCCGGTGCTGCTGGTCAACAAGGGGAACCGTCCTCTTGCCAAGGGCAGGGCCAAGGAAAAGGCCAAGGCAAGGCCCAGCCCAAGGCCCAGCAGAAGGTAGGTCCCGAAGATGTCTGTTTCGGGTGCAGGCAGGCAGGCCATTGGAAGAGATCGTGTCCCAAGCTAATGGGAGAGTAGAGAAGGACCCAGGGTACGTCTTCGTCAGGTATTTATGTCATAGACATTAACCTTACCGTTTCAACATCCTGGGTATTGGATACTGGATGTGGTTCTCACATTTATTGCAATATGCAGGGACTTAAGAACAAAAGGTCACTGGGATCGGGGAAGGTGGACTTGCGGGTCGGTAATGGAGCAAGGGTTACTGCCATAGAGATCGGTGAATATCACCTCATGATGCCTAGTGGATTGGTTTTGATTTTGGAACAATGTTATTTTGACCTGCTATGTGCAGGACTATTATTTCAGTTTCCATGTTGGATATTTCTGGATTTTATTTTACTATTTCGAATGGTAGAATTTCTATCTAGAGAGGGATTATTTTATGGAGATGCTGTATTAAATAATAGCCTATATATCCTGGATTTAAATGAAACCAATCATTTCTATAACATAAACACTAAAAGGATTAAGCCCAATGAACTTAATCCTTTCTACCTATGGCATTGTTGTTTAGGCCACATAAATGAGAAGCGCATAGCTAGGCTTCACAAAGCTAGAGTCTTAGGGTCATTTGACTTGGAGTCAATTGATATATGCGAGTCATGTTTATGAGGCAAGATGACTAAGGCGCCTTTTAGCAAGAAGGCTGAAAGGGCCACTGGCTTATTGGACTTAATACATTTAGACGTATGTGGGCCCATGAGCGCAACGACCAGAGGTGGACTTCTATAATTCGTCACGTTCACGGACGATTTCAGCAGATATGGCTATGTCTATCTGATGAAACATAAGTGACCCTTGATAAGTTCAAGGAATTTAGGAAGGAAGTACAGAACCAGCTAGCAGGAATATCAAAACCCTTCAGACCGAGGAGGTGAGTATATGAGCCTAGATTTTGACTCATATTTGAGAGAGCATGGAATAGTTCCACAGCTCACTCCTCCAGGAACACCACAATGGAATGGGGTGTCCGAATGGAAGAATAGGACCTTGTTGGACATGGTCCGCTCAATGATGAGTCAAGCCTCTCTTACAATAAGTTTCTGGGGACACGCCCTAGAGACAACTGCTCTTATCTTAATAATACTTCGACTAAGGCAGTGGAAAAGACCCCATATCAGATATGGACGTGCAAAGAGCCCAATGTGTCTTTCCTAAGGATTTGGGGATGTAAAGCACATGTCAAGAGATTCACTAGTGGTAAGCTGGAGCCCAAAACTGATAAATGCCTGTTTGTGGGCTACCCTAGGGAAACCAAAGGGTATTACTTCTACAACCTCGCCGAGAACAAGGTGTTTGTGGCAAGGAAGGGGGTCTTTCTAGAAAAGGAATTCCTTTTCAAGAAAGATAGTGCGAGCAATGTTGAACTCAGGGAAGTTCAAAGTCCACAAGCTCCTGAAGAGGATAACTCGGAGGCCCAGGTGGAGCTTCCATAGGAGGAAGCACCAACCCAGGCCACACAAGGACCTAGAAGGTCTGGTAGGGATCATCGGGAACCAGAGAGGTATGGTTTCCTCATCATCGATGATCAAACTCTTCTCATCTTGGATGAGGAAGAACCCAAAACCTACCAGGAGGCTATGGCAAGCCCATAATCTGCAAATTAGCGTAAAGCCATGGAGACAGATATGCAATATATGTACGATAACCAGGTTTGGAACTTGGTTGATCCACCTCAGGGTGCTAAGGTAATTGGTTGCAAGTGGTGCTACAAGCCAAAAACTGATAATACCTTTAAGAGGCATCTGGTTGCGAAAGGTTTCAGACAAGTCCATGGAATAGACTATGATGAAACTTTCTCACCAGTAGCCATGCTCAAATCCATCAGGATCTTGCTGGCCATAGCCGCATGGTACGACTATGAGGTCTGGCAAATGGATGTCAAAACTGCTTTCCTTCATGAAAAGCTACTCGAGGATGTGTACATGACATAACCTGAGGGTTTTGTCGATCCAGAGTATCCGGGAAGGTTATGCAACTTCAAAGGTCCATTTATGGACTGAAGCAAGCATCCCGAAGTTGGAATCTTAGATTCAATGAAGCTATAAAGGGATATGGCTTCATGCAGAATCAAGATGAGCCTTGTGTGTATAAGAGGATTAGTGGGAGTATTGTCACATTCCTGGTACTTTATGTAGACGACATCCTACTCATTGGAAGCGACATACCTACACTGCAAGGAGTAAAGCAGTGGCTGTGTAAGTGCTTCGCAATGAAGGACTTAAGTGAAGCTGAGATGATCCTAGGGATCAGGATCTATAGGGATAGATCAAATCAGCTTCTGGGCCTAAGTCAGGCCTCATACATAGACAAAGTTCTGAAAAGGTTCAGCATGGACCGGGCTAAGAAAGGTTTCTTACCAATAAGACATGGGCTGAAACTTAGTAAGAAGAACTGTCCTAAGACAAGGGAGGACAGGGAGAACATGAAATTGGTTCCATATGCTTCGGCTATAGGATCAATTATGTACTCCATGCTATGTACGAGACCTGATGTCACCTTTGCACTAAGTATGACGAGCCCGTACCAGCAGGATCCCGGGGAGGATCACTGGAAGGCTGTCAAGGCAATCCTCAAGTACCTTAACCAGACTAAGGATAACTTCTTAGTGTATGGAGGTCAGGAAGTGCTATCAGTTGCTGGGTACACTGATGCAAGTTTCCAGACTGACCAAGATGAGTACCAGTCGCAGTCTGGGTATGTGTTTTTGCTAAATGGTGGTGCTGTAAGCTGAAGGAGCTCAAAGCAACCAACCATCACAGACTCTACAACAGAAGTTGAGTACATTGCGGTGTGTGATGTAGCTAAGGAAGCTGTGTGGATAAGGAAGTTTATCACTGAGTTAGGAGTAGTGCCAACTATCCAAGACCCAGTTGATATCTTCTGTGACAACAATGGGGCCGTTGCACAAGCTAAGGAGCCCCAGTCACACAAGAACACAAAGCACGTGCTCAGGAAGTTTCACCTCATACGAGAAATCGCGGAGAGAGGTGACATTGCATTGCACAGAGTGGACACCAAGGATAATATCGCAGATCCTTTGACCAAGGCGGTGGCTCAGCCCAAGCACGAGGGTCATACTAGATCTATAAGGATTAAGCCCATGCCTAGTTGGAACTAGTGCAAGTGGGAGATTGTTGGATATGCCCTAGTCCTAAGGCATTGGACCTTGTATTTGTATCATACATTTATTGGATTTATGTATTATGCTTTTTTTGTGTTATTAATAAAGGCATTAATTCATTTACTATATATATCTTGTGCAATATCTTAAATGAAGTATCCAATAAACATATCCATATCCATGATGACAAGTGTCATGCACTTGGCAGTAAGACCATGGATAGGGTAAACAATATGACCATAAAGAGATCCGTAGTCTGTTCCAGTCAAGGGAATGAATGGAACCAGAGACTATCATTAACCTGGTTGTATGGCAGTGTCTTACCGGTCATTGGACATGGGATGTCAACCAAGTTAATGGGTACATGCAAAAGGGGGATGGTACTGGATAGATCCACTAAAC
This sequence comes from Euphorbia tirucalli, assembly GCA_039660915.1. Classification (NCBI taxonomy): domain Eukaryota; kingdom Viridiplantae; phylum Streptophyta; class Magnoliopsida; order Malpighiales; family Euphorbiaceae; genus Euphorbia; species Euphorbia tirucalli. The sequence goes on along the minus strand of CM077634.1, from coordinate 17,567,557 downwards.
GAGAAATCCACATGGTATAGTATCACAAGTGATTCTCGTATAGTACTTGTATGGATCCTTTGACCTGACCATATGATGGTGTTGCATGCAAGGTCGCATACTTAGGGGTACGCCTAAAGGGCCTGTAATAGGGTGCCAAGTATGGGTACTTTCGGGTATGCCACTTAGCATGGCAATGCTATGGATATGCAGAAGGGATTTAGTCCACTGAGAAGATATCAACAGCCTCTTGATGAATATGACTGATAAGAGTGTGGCCACACCCAAACAAGTTGGAACTTGTTTGTGAGCATCAGTAAATTCGGGATCAAGTAAATGTACATACACAAAAGAGGGTGATCAATCCATGCCTCTGTGTTGGACACCGATATCAATGAGATGGGACATACAAGTTCAAACTACAGGGTTATGATTACAGTTGGACTGCCATCTCCATCTTAATTGGAGGTTGCAGTGGCTTGCTAGAAACTACCTGCAGTCTGTGGGCCATAGGCCCACTGCCAACTTAAAGATGGTCTCACGGGATCATACACATTGAGCGACTAAACACAGACTTAAGGAATCACCGGTATACTTGGAGTATACACACTGGAGAGAAAGGGTTATATTAATTATATTATAAAGATCAATTGGATTGATCAAAATAATAAAATTATTATTAGTATTGGCAGTCTCATAATTAATTCAATGAATTAATTTATGGGATTATTTCATAGGTGGAAATATTCATATGTATAGGTTTACATATGAATTTATTTTTTGAAGATCTAATTTTAATTTCATAGATTAAATTAATTGATCAAATCAATTTTAATTAAATGTAAATAATATGTTACATGGTGTAATATATTATATATATGTTAACATTGAAGTTGGGCTTGAAATTAATTTGAACCAAGTGAATTAGAATAGATTTGGGCCTAAAAATAAAATGGAAAAGCCCACACAAAATGAAGCTAATTGGGCTGAAATTCACAAGGAGAATTTCGGCCACCTAGGGTTAAAACAACCCTAGGTATTTCGGCCAAGGTATGGGAAAAACACCATAGCCAAAATCTTCCCTCTCTTCCTCTCTCAAGTTTTGATTTCCGATGCTAGCACGGGTCGTGTTCTAAAGGCGTTCGTGTTCGTGAACAAGGAGGGAATCTAAGTTGATTTTTACAGCCATCTCTTAAAGAGATATTCCTTGTAAGAGTTTAATCTCTTGATAAAAATTTTATGTTTTGCAATTTCCATCTCAATTGCTCCTGGGCACGGATTTGAGGAAATCACCGCATTCTTCCGCATTTTATTGGGTGATTTCCTGTGAAAAATCCCTACAATAGGAGCTCCCAGTGACCGAGTAATGTACTACACAGAGGCCCAGAAATCATATCAACATAAATATCACTTGGATTCCTTAAAAGAGAGAAGGGAGAGAGCTTATGTCCTAATGGCAACCTACAAGAACAAAGTAGCACGCTACCACAACAGGAAGTTAAGAAAAGTAACACTCAAGGAAGGTGACTTGGTCCTGAAGGACTCTGTAGCATTGCAGGCGAAGGAAGGAAAAGGAAAGCTCAGAGCGAAATGGGAAGGACCATACAAAGTGGCAGAAGTAGTCGGGCTAGTAACATACAAGCTTTGCAGACCATATGGAAAGGAAATCCCACGCACATGGAATATTTCCAATCTAAGGCAATATTTCCCACCTGAAACTAGCTAGAAGAAAAAAAGGGAGCTGCACTCTTTTTTCCTGTTAGTGGATTTTTCCCACTGGGTTTTGCCATAGCTGGGTTTTTAACGAGGCAGCACCTCCAATTGTAAATCTTAGCAGGGGATGCCCTCTAAGATGTAATGCAAAAAGATGAATAAAAAATCTTTCAATCATCAAAATCTCCAAGTTAGGAGTTGGTCATAACATAATGAATGTCTTCATCATAAACTCAAGCTCTAAAGCTGGCTAGTTTGAATAACAAACGAAGTAATAAACCCCAACTGGGTCGAAAACAGACCGAGTGAAATAAACTTGGGCATAAAAGAAAGCTCATAACAAGAGACATTCAAATCCAAAAAGAATTCATTCATTGATCAAATAAAAAGTGTACAAGATATATCCAAACAAGAAAAAGAGCCAACTAAAGGCCCAAGTCTACAAATTACAAAGAATTAATTGCCTCCCAAATCCTCCGACTCCTCTTCCTCTACTGGGGACCCGGCCACCTCTTCCCCATCCGGATTGTCAGCAGGAAGTTCATTGTATAGGGGGAAGTCAATGGAATTCAAATCCAAGGCCAAGTCCTTGTGAACCTCTTAGGGGCGGCAAGGACCCATTGCCCATACATCTTTCCAAGGGTAAATAGCTTCTGTATAGAATCCAACAGAGTGGCGTCACCTTTTTCTATGCTCTGCTTATGCATCATCTTCTCATCCTCTAGCTGCTTCTTCAGATTATTGATCTCTTTACCCTGCTTCTAGTCCATGTTCATCTCTGCCTCTAAGGCCAAGAGAGTCTCCCTCAATTTCTTCTCTGCCACCTCCTTCTCCTTAGCCAATTTGCTGGTCTTAGACATGCAATCAGATAACTCAATCATTCTCAAGAAGGCCTACGCACCAATTAACACAGAAAAAAAAAAGAAGAAAGGAGAGGAAATAGGGAGTCGGTAAATTCTTACAGAAGACAAATCCTCGATGCACATGGAAAAGGCAGCTGAGTCATCCAGTCGGCTGTACTCGTTCCTGTTAGCCGGGAGTAGAAATCCAGACTTTAGCTTTGACTAATGGCCGAATCCCTTATTTGCACTTCTTGCCTCTTTCTCCCCCGCAACCAGTGCTGGGAAGAACATATGGGAGAGGAGGCGACCCAGGGGTAGCAGATGTGGCACCCGGCGCCTAACCAAGTAGAAAAGGCAATAACAGGATTAGTCAATAGCAGAAAGGGGAAAACATGAGGAAGAGTACAGTTGAACATACCGAGTGGGAAGCCTGCTTAGCCCTGGCAGAAAGCAGCCCTTTTTCTCTTTGGTTGCCTTGCGGCAGCTGGTCGCTTACCAGAACCGCTAGAGCCGGGAAGAAACTCCTCAGGATTGGAACGTGGCTCCCTCAACAAATTTTTCTTTGCTTGCGTTATAATGCGAATAAGAGCATCAATCGCGTCTATGCTTGGAAAAACAAAGGAATGACTGAAAGAAGTTAAACAAAAATCTATACCTCATCTAGGGATTGGACCAGGGTATAAATGAAGCTGGTTCCCGAATGCTCGCATTCTATAAGCCTAATCTTTTAAATATAGGCATCAACAGCAACTTGCCAGGTCCACTTATTAGAAGCTAAAGTCCTAAACTCCTGGAGAAGGATATCTTCACCCGGCAGAAGGCATTGGCGGGCCTTCCTGGCCCCCTCAAAAGACCACCTGGTTGGAAAATCCTCTAAGTCCTCTTGGACCTCTATATAGAAGAAGAAGTGTTTGAAACACTTCAGGGAGGTGATCCATCCCTGGAAAGTGTAGAAATCCCCTTTCTTGGAAAGTTGATAGTGGTCCTCCCCAGAATTCAACTTAAGAGTAGCTAACTTCCAGAAGAAGGCGGCATTCAGAGAAAAGCCTAAGTTCTCACACAGCCAGTGCATGGTGCAGATGTCCCCCCAGGAGTTGGGATGGATTTGAGCTGGGCAGAAACCTTACTTATTGAGGATATCACAAAAATAGGCTGGAAGTGGATAGGAGAAGCCGGATTGAATCTGATCAAGATAAATGGAAATATAACCGAATGGGAGGTTATGAACACACTGATCCCTAGAAGGCAGCATGACCCTACAGTCATGTAGCCAAGGGTAAATCTCTCGATAAAGTTCGATGTGGCCCCTATGGATCTCAGAAACCATAGTCATTCTCTTGGCCCTAGCTCTACCTCGACTAGGCAGGAAAACACTAGATGGAGAAGAATCCACCTGAATAGTAGCCTCAGCCTGCAGATTAACCATCATAGCAGGCAGAACTAAAGTGCCCGCCTCCTCAGCACTAATAGGGGGCACTGGAGTTAGAGAACCGGATTCAGAGGAAGTCATCAGTCAGTATTCAGTCCTTGAGGAAAGAGATGGACTCAGCAAATTAAAGGTAGTAAGTTCCCTGTAATCTTCTAGATCAATTAGGTCCAGGAGACGGTGAGAAGGTTTGCTACCGGCACTTTTGAGACCAAACCCCTTGGTGCCACCAGCAGCCCTAGGGCGATTCCTAGAGTTCATAAGTTCCTCAAACTCTCCACTATCTGAACCTAAGTCACTAATAGTCACTGAAGAACCCATATCACCTAGTATAAACCAAAAACCAAACAGAAGGAACAAAAGGAAGACCAAAAACCAGACAAGGTAAAAGAAGACGAACAGGTAAGAAAATGAAATCCTAATTAAAACAAGAATCGTAGAAATAAAAAATGCAAAACTAAAATTTGAAGAAAGAGGACTTATTAGGAAATGAGGGAATCGAAGAAGTAAAGGAGAAATGGGAAAATTGAAATGCCAAGAAATCGTGGAAGGGAAAAATTTTCTCTGAAGCTTTGAAGATAAAGAAGAAAAACAAGCTAAATCCTTGCCTTTTAAAGGAAAGGATAAACGGGCAGGTGGAAAGATGTATCCTAACACTGCTTAAAATAAGGGGACACCTGTCACCCAGGGTTGGATGCACAAGGCCCAAGAGACTCATCAGTTCCCATAAACCTACCGCCAAAAAACCCTTAAAAGAGTTTAAACCTTTCATCAGGGGGGACTCCTGATAACACCGAGTCCTAAACTAATCGCGTGTTCTGTTGGGAATTAATCGCACAAAACAAACATAAAACGCAGCGGAAAAAGATTAATCCCCACCAAGGACCCATGTACATTACATTGAATCGGAAGGAGGGTTAAAGAATTACCTTAGTACTTTGAAGTTTGAATCACTTAGGAACCAAAATAGCTTCCCTCTATGGTTGATCCACACGGAGCAATACATTCACCGCGTGCTAGCGCCGGGATAGAAGAAACGGTTTCCTCGAATCGAGAGAGAGGCAGAAAATCAAATTTTCTCTTGGCTTGGAGAGGAGAATTTCGGCTGGCTGCTTGGTCTAGTGTGGCTGCCGAATTCTGCTTCTATATCATTATAGGATTAATTAGGTTTTAGGTTTTTATTTCCTTAAATATAAAACCTAATTAGTTAATTATAATTATAACCTAATACACCTATTAGTTATAATTATATATTAACCCACACAATTTAATATTAATTCTCAATTAACATTAAATCAAATCAATTCTCCATAATACACATATGTATATATAATATTATAATTAATTATATCTCTATATAATTAAATTATAATATGTAGCATACTTTATGCAATATTAATCACATTAATATTTATATATACATAAATATATATCACTATATATATTTATACTCTTTCTCATTCATAAATTATTATCCAATAATAATTTATACCCGATAAGATGAACTTCATTTTGCTCTTGTGTGTGACCCCATAGGTTCATATTAATTGGCAATAAGAAAATTACCATAATGTCCTTATAGGTCACAAGCGGACTCTAGCAAGCCATTACGACTACCCAATTAATATGATTGGAATGATCCAATACCTATTTATAAAATGTCATATTCCCTTTTGTCTCTTTGATATCAAGATTAATTATAAGACATGGTACACTTGTCAATCTTACATAATTAATCATATGCTTTCTCGATCTCAAAGTAAACTGTTCAGACAAATCAATTGATACTCTTATCAATTATTTGAGCACGGCCATGCATTTAACAGTCTTACTTATCGAGGGGCCCAGTGATATCGCTCTCTTGTTAGAGAGGGACAAAATCCCATATCTGTCACTCACATCCCAAAGCATGAGTCATATCGTACCCAACCACAGCCTTTATAACTACTCTGTTACAAGCAGCGTTTGACTGCGTCAAAGCACAACATAAATTCATCCCGGAATCCATGGTGACCTCAGGTCAAAGGAATCAGCTGATGACACTACTATAATCAAGATCAGTTGTGACACGTGACCATGAACTTGATCTTATAGTGGGTCTCCAGCAACATGTTCTCTAACACATTGCCCGTGAGTATAATCTGTATCTGTATACACTATATTCATCTTATGAATATCCATTATCACTCACACTAGTCTTAGTTTGTTATTATTCCCATAATAACAATCGACTAGGGAAATTTAGAATTACACAATTAATTCATGGATACATTATCATAAATACTAACATACAAATATATATGATAAAATAAGTCTTTATTAATGACTTAAGAAGATTGTTTACATAATCCAACATTGGCTTAGGGCACAATCTCTAACATGTTCCACACGGTAAGTCACTGCATCCTTTAATCCCTAAAAACAACCTAATACCTAGCTAATGCGGCCTCCAGCATCCATTTGGTCATCAGAGAAGGTTACCCAGCAGGTACCTAGAAAATTGATTGGGTGGATTTAAGGAATAGACCGGATAGGCGAGGCAGGTGGGATCACCTTAGCATCTTGTGATCCAATTAGGCTACCTGTCAAGGAAAAGTAGAAAATAGGGTGAGCTGGTCTCCACCATACACGTGTAAGGACAGAATCTTAAACCTGAAATAAACAAAACGAGGACAGACACAGAGTAGGCCTATCCCTAGAGCACGCCAAAGGGGGACTAAGGGGAACCCATGCCCAGCCAATGAGAGAAGGGCGTACATAACGGCCTGACAAGACCACGCGTCCTAACTGGGTGTAAAAAGAATAGTAGGAAACCCTACAGGTATCTAATTCTCACTCTCATTCCCCATTTTTCTTCGCTCTTCTCTCTTTCCTTAAGTTTCTGACTTAAGCATCGGAGTGGCTTACGTTTTCTTTATTACAGCCACTCGGCTCTTTCAAGGAACCAAACGGTCTATCAGCTTATAAGTAACCGCGTGGAAGCATATCCCTTCCCGGAGTTATCACCTATCAATCTAAACTTTTAATTTAAATAGTTACATGATATGATATTATAAGGTCTTAATTCATAAGACATTCATGTGCGTGAAAGAGTGTATAATAACAAGCTATCATTAAGCCAAACCAACAACCTTTTAAATTAATTAAATGGTTCAATCACAGGAAGAAAAATTATATTTGGACTAGTATTATATTTAAATGCATCTTTTTTAATTATTTTATTGAAGTATAAATATGGCATTTCAAGGGTCAAATTAGCATATATTTTCCGTAAAACACATCCTAAGCTCTCTGATCTTTTAACAAAACTACAATTCGCCCTCTAATCAATTTTTTTGAACATATCGACTACTTGATCTTTTTATTTTAATATTATTAGCCCCAAACTCGACCTATCTTTTGCGTATATGTAATACGTTTCATTAAGTGGCGAAACTGTGAAAAAAATATTTTCAAAAAATTTAAAAATTACATGGTTTTATCACTTAAAACTGTAAAATGGACACTTCCAGCAAATCTGTTTTCTTATCCATACAACTTTCTAAAATTGTGTTACGTACTAAAATATTATTGGTCATGTCACTTAATAGTGCTTGTTACTTGACATAAAATAAAATCGAGTTTGGGGCCAATAATATTAAAATGAAAAGATCAGGTACTCAATATGCTCAAAAAATCGATCAAAGGGCCAATTGCAGTTTTGATAAAAGATCAGAAGGCCCAGGATGTGTTTTGCCTATATTTTTTTAACAAAGTTCAATTTAGTCATTAGTACATCTATTAAAGCCGATTTTACTAAGTGTTATAATGTACATATGTAAGGAATTAAGTGTCTCAAGTTAGGTTTCTATTCTCTGTGGATTAATTTAGTGCTTACGTATGTATCAACTGTCTCCTATTTTTTCTCCAATTCATGAAGATTATTTGGTTCGGTTATCCCTAAAAGAGGGCTCCGGAAAGGAGACTATCTCTTTCTCCTTATCTATTTATTCAATGTATATAGGGGTTCTCCACTCTTCTTCAATTCTATAAACACAATCAGCTTCTTCATAGGGTAAAAGTTACTCAAATAGCCCTGCCTCTTAGCCACCTTCTTTTTGCTGATGATTTTTATTTATTCCTAAAGGAAGAACTTCAAGAGAGCTCTACTATTAAGAATTCCTTTCTCTCTTCGAGTGGGCCTTGGGGTTAAAATGCTAATTTTAAAAAGTCTTCTTTGGCTTTTATTACTAATGTGGACTTACATATGTGCCAACTTTCTATGGCTTTTTTGACATTTTTTCTTCAAGGAATGCATGCATTTATCTAGGCATGCCAGTTGAGGTGGGGCATTCTAAAATATCTTCTTTCTCCTACTTAAAGGACATGAATTGGAGGAAAATCCAAACCTAGAACAATAAATTCCTATCACGGGGTAGCAAAGAAACTTTAATTAAGTTCGTTCTCCGGGTTATCCCGGCTTTCACCATGAGCTTATTTCTCATCCTTTCAAGCTTGTGCAAGGCAATTCATCAGCTTTTGACTGCTTTTTGGTGTCGTTCCAGTGGCATCCATTAAAAGTGCTGAGAATCTCTCTGTATCTCGAAACACTTTGGCACCCTAGATTTTCATAATTTACTGATGTTCAACAAAGCTTTACTTGGTAAGCAAGTGTGGTGATTTGTTGTTTCTCATAACTCTTTGGTTGTTACGCTGTTCATGGCTCACTATTTTAAGGATTCATATATTCTTTCTGTTGGTCTTGGCTCTTGCCTCAGCTACATGTAGTGCAATATTCACTTAGTAAAGGACTTTTTCACTTCAAATATCCAGTCGTGCTTTGGCAATGGAGAAGAATTGTTTTGTTAAGTGATAATTGGTTGGGGGACCCTAGTTTTTCTTTGACTTTTCGCCAGTTGGTGTCAAAGATCATTGACCCCCTTACGAGTTCTCGGAACTTCCCTTTGTGTTATCAAGATTTTAATCAAGCTGAACGAGAAGCAACTTTTTGTATCCAAATCACTTTTTCTCATAAAGAGGACTTATTCATTAACTGTTGGAATGAAATGGGGTGTACTTAGTTAAAAGTGCTTATCGTAAGATGGTTTGCTTAATCTTTCTTCTTTCATTGTCTTCGGCTTTAATGGTCATCAATAGTAAAATCTTTAGCTTCCTTCCAAGAATAAAAAATCTTTGTTTGGAGATGTCTCACAGGTTCCCTTCCTTCGATGGAGAACTTGGTGATTCGATAGGCTTTTATCTAATGAGTTATGTCCCCTTTGTCATCAGCTTCGCATTGAGTCTAATGATCATGCTCTTATTCTCTATCATAGTTTTTCTCTTATTTGGCAGTCTTCTTCTTTGCATTTATTTTTAGCTCAAGACTCTTCTCCTTCCCTATCTGGTTTACTTCATAAAACAAGATTGACCTCCAATATGTGTGTTTCCTTCTTTGGTCTATCTAGTTAAGACGAAATAGGTTTGTTTGGGATCAAATTATTCAAAGATCAAAGGAAGTGGTTAAAGTTATTAGTCTTTCTTTCTCTCAATGGGTTGGTGCTCAATGGTCAAGGAGCAATCTTTGTCATGTTTTTCAAGAGGTTTCTCAAAGCTAGTCCAGTTCAACTAAGGGTTTTATCAAGTGTAACTCAGATATTGCTATTAATATCGTGACTAATCATGTTTCCTATGCTTGGATTATCAGAAACTATCCTATTTTTTTTATTAGCAAAACAAGGTATTTTTCATTGCCAACTCGATATGTTGAGGTCCTTTCCATTAAAGAGGTGTTGTCAAACATTGAAATATTTTCCCTTATCAATTATCAGAAATTATCTTGTTTTTTTATTCTCAAAACAAGGTCTTCTTCTTTGCCAACTTAATATGTTGAGGTCATTTCCATTAAAAAGGTGTTGTCCTGGATAAAATCCTTGGGTTTTCCCTTAGTTGAGATTGAAATGGACAACCTTGTCACTTACAATGCTCTCACTACCAACTTCCATTCTCTTTCTCCTTTTGGTACCTTAATTGCTGATTGTAAAGAGTTGAGTCTTTTACTTCTTTCAAGTTTGTCCGTTGCAATCTCAATTGTGTTGCTCATGCTTTAGCGAGATCTTTTTATCTTGTTCTGAAGAGGAAGTTACTCATACTTGTCTATGTTGTTGTATCTCTGCTTTTCTTTTGATGAATCTTTGTTCATTCTTAAAAAAAATATCAAAATTGACTTTTGAGAGTGATAAAATCCATTGGGTTGTTGCTAAATAAGTTTTTTTTTTTTTTAAATGAAAAGTTTAAGGGAGGGGTATCTCTAACTTAAGACCAAAGAAAGTCTCGGTGTCATAAAGGGATTTACAAAAGGACTTATATATTGCTCCACTAATGGGAACTCCAATAGCAGCAATGAGATTTGAACCCAGGTGGGGATACCACGAGAGTCGCTTCGTTATATAAGAGTTGCTAAATAAGTTAATTACCTTTGAATTGGATACATAAGTGTACTTTTAGCGTAAAATGAAAAACAAAATCCTCACACGATGGGGAAAGGATTGAAAGTTGTGGAAATAATTCCACCATATTATATAGGGAGATATTCTAGATCAATTTTTCACATTTTTTTTATTCTTCTAATATCTTTTGTTCTATTTCTTCTGGAACAATCACAGACACCTTTTGATTATGAATTTCCACTAACATAAATTCATGAATATTCTTAGCATTCGAATTATATTCCTGAATAATCTTATTTTTAATTATGCAACCTTTTATTTCTATCAAGTCTAATGTTAGATGAATTAGTCCACATTTATATGTTTTGATGCAACAACGAAATGTTATTTATTATAGGTACAATAATATATAGTCGAGTTGTGTGGGAGTGAGATTTTACAATAATCCTAAGTTAATTTATTATCGAATCTAGGCATGCGCAGATCCAGATAGGCTATATATAATAAATCTATGTCTAAATCTAGTTTTTAATGAGGATCTAGGAAAGTAGTTCGTTTTAGCAGGTCTACTATGCAAGATGAATTTAAAGTTAATAACCATAAATGCAAACTAATCGCTTGGAAATAGACTAAGATTCTATTTAGATTCTATCTATGCTAGAAATCAATTCTCGTGGCCAATGTTATCAAAATCGAACTAGCTTGACTAGTACAATCAATTCAACTATGAACTGATCATGAATTTGATCGATTTGATACAAGCTCTCAATCTTTATAAAAAGCCGGTAAAAAATGGTTTGACTGATCGTTTAACAGATAAACCAACTAGTTGAACTGTTGATTGAATCGCAATTTAATAATATTTGTAATTAAATAATATTTTTTTAAAAGAATAAATATTTGATTGAACCATTTATTGAACCGGTCGAACTGCAAATCGGTAATCTTATTAGTTCGCTTTTTGGTCTGATTTTAATAATATTGATTATGACTTATACTTTTTTTTAAATTAAAACCACTATTTAATATCGGTCGGGCAATAAAATTGACAATTAAAACTAAAATTTCAGAAGGAAAACCAAATCAATTTTTATGGGATGAAAAATCATAATTTTGCTTCTATCAACATACACAAACTATTAATAAATAAACCCGGGTAAAATTAAAATTAAATTAATTACATATTAAAATCTTTTGTAAATTAGAAAATACAAGCAAAACAGCAAACAGGAGCGGAAGTAGAATTTTTTTTTTTTTTTTTTTTCAGATGAAAAATAGAAAAAAAAAATATCAAAGAAATGGAAAAGACAAATTAAAAATAAAATCTGGGTTGTATTGTTATCTAATTTTGGATAAGAAAAAAGGAAAAAGAAAATCCAAAAAGTAAACAGTTGAGTGTGCTGTCCATTACATTAAAAAAAAAAAAAAAAAGCTAGGGTTACCTTTTACTTTTTACTGCCCCCACCTCCCAACACAAACCCAATCAATTCTATCACCCAGATTAATAATATATTTTATTAGCCATAAAATGATATTTATATTTTTTAATTATATCTTATAAGAACTTACATCAATCCTTCTTGATAATATATATTTCATAAATATTCAAAATTTTTTCCAACCCTCACTAGAGCTCTCTTCCCAAAATTTATAAAATATAATGTAATCAACCAAATCCATGTTTATTTTATATAATTAATTAACAATTAAGAAATTAATATCATTGTCACATGTAATTAATACCATCATTATAATTGAACATAGAACTTTGTATTCATGAGATAAAAATTAGTCTAATTTAGGTGAAATTTGAGTTATGTTTGCATTATTTGTATTTTATTAGTTACAAGATGTTAGTGATATTGGTCCGTCGTATTTTAGTTTGTTTTAATTGGCAGTTTGCGTATTAAGCTTTTTAACTTTATATTAAAAGAAAAGAAAAAAAAAAATATATATATATATATATATATATATATATATATATTGAATCTCTAGGGCTAAACACATACGCGGTCTCTTCAACTTTAATTTTTGAGTCGCTTGACCCTCTCAACTATTTTAATGACCTATCTAATTTCTTATCTAAAAGCCAAATACATACATAACCCATTCAACTTTTATTTTTGAACCGTTTTGCCCCTCAACTTGTCCATTTTTTCCTTATTAATGATGTGGTCGATTATGAAATTTCATGACTAATTTGACTGTTAATGATGGTAAAACTTAAATTTTTTTTTTTTTGTTACTTTTTTATTAGTTTACACTCAATTAATTACTTACAAGTTCTATTTTCAATGTAACCCAAAAACTTTAATTAAGGCCCTAAAACCGGCAGATAAGTACTTGGATTTACTTGCCAAAAAAACACATTTGCATATCAATATAGTGTTTTTTTTTTTTTTAAAAAAAAAAAAATCAATTAAATGATGCAACGATACAATAAAATCAAACTAGAGGACAATAATTAACAATAAAAGAAAAAAAAAAAACTAATATGAAACGTTATTCTACATAAATTTATTACTCTAGTGAAATTATGATTACAAGTAAATTATTTTACTTTTGAATAAAAATAGAGTTGTTGACATTATTTTATTAATACTATTCGGTAAAAACTTTCTTTTAATAATAATAATATTAAGGACAACACAATAATTTTAAATCTTTTTAAAAAGCAATTTATATCATAGTAATTAAATTCGACTAATAGGTTCAAGGGATAAATTTTAAAATACTTACGAGTATGTATTCATTAGTTATAAAAATATAATTTAAAAAATAATAAATATATTTAGAATGTATTTTTATAACTAAATGATTACATACTCCCAAATATTGTAAATTTTTTTTATCCAAGTTTATCCTGAGCTCATATTCTAATTAATTTTTTTTTTTTTATGTATCCTAGATTTTGAATGTAAAACATAACTTAAACAATTTAAAATTCTTATATCATGCTCAAATTAAATTAACTTTCATTAGTAAAAAAAAAATATTGTAGTGAACAATAAATCTAATGGTTGAAATATATTTTACGCCAAAAGTGAAAAATGGTATATATATAAAAGAAAAAAAAAAAAAGAAAAGAAAATTGGAGTTGCAAGACTCGTGAATTTTTTCAAATTATAAAAATAGAAATAAATAATTTATGACAAAAGAAAAAATTTATAAGAAATACAGGAACTAAACTTAAGAACAAAAAAGAAATATTCGTAATAATGAATAAATAAATAATAAAAATTTAAATATTACACCCTCTCTTTCTCTCTCTGGCTCTCAATATCTGTCTCCAGCATCATATAGCCCATGAGTTTCTCTCTCAAAACGCTCACTGTCTTTCTTCTTCTACTCTGTTTGTCTCTCTCCAAAACAATGCTTCATTCCTAACCATACCGGAGCTTCTCAGCTTCTTTAAAAATCCAAACTTTTTCCCCATTTCTCTTCATTCATACATAAATATGCATACCCATTTTCTCCTCTTCTTCTTTCTCCTCATTTTTCTTCCTTTTTCTAAGCCAGATCTCGCCGCCGACCATGCTGCTCTTCTCACTCTCCGTTCCTCCGTCGGTGGCCGGACTCTTTTCTGGAATGTATCCCTCTCTTCCCCTTGCTCTTGGGCCGGAGTTCTTTGTGAAGGCAACCGTGTAACAGTTCTCCGCCTTCCCGGTGTAGCTCTTAGCGGTCAGTTACCTTCTGGCATTTTCTCTAACCTAACTCAGCTTCGAACTCTCAGTCTCCGTCTCAATGCTCTCACCGGTCAGCTTCCTTCAGATCTTGCTGCTTGTAAAAGCCTACGGAATCTTTACTTGCAAGGAAACTTGTTCTCCGGCGAGATCCCGGGGTTTTTGTTTACATTGCATGATCTTGTGCGGCTTAATTTAGGGGAAAATAACTTCACTGGCGAGATCTCTACTGGATATGGGAATTTCAGCAGGTTGAGGACTTTATACCTAGAGAACAATAGGTTATCTGGTTCAATTCCGGATTTGAAGTTGGAGAAGCTTGAGCAATTCAATGTGTCTAACAATTTGTTGAACGGCTCTATTCCTGAAAGATTTAAGAGCTTTGACTCGTCTTCTTTTCTCGGTAATTCTCTGTGTGGGAAGCCACTTGATGTTTGTAGTACTCCAAATGGGTCTATTGTGGTGCCGAGTACACCAACAGACGAGGCTGGAAATGGTGGGAAGAAGAAGAAATTGTCCGGCGGTGCTATTGCCGGAATTGCTATTGGATCTGTGCTTGGATTCTTGTTAATTGTTCTGATTTTGATGTTCTTATGCCGGAAAAAGGGGAGCAAGAAGTCAAGATCGATTGACATTGCTTCAATTAAGCAGCAGGAGCTAGGAATTCAAGGGGAAAAGCCAATTGGAGAGATGGAAAATGGCGCTGCTGGATTTGGAAATGGAAATGGGAATGGCTACTCAGTGGCTGCAGCAGCAGCAGCAGCAATGGTGGGGAGTGGAAAAGGAGGAGCTGGAGGGGAATCCAATGGAGCTGGCGCTAAAAGACTGATCTTTTTTGGTAAGGCTTCAAGGGTTTTTGATTTGGAAGATCTGTTGAGAGCTTCAGCTGAAGTTTTAGGGAAAGGAACATTTGGTACTGCTTATAAAGCTGTGTTGGAAATGGGAACTGTTGTAGCTGTAAAAAGGCTAAAAGATGTCACAATTTCAGAAAGAGAATTCAAGGAGAAGATTGAAACTGTGGGAGCCATGGATCATGAAAGTTTGGTCCCCTTAAGAGCTTTCTACTATAGCAGAGATGAGAAGCTTCTGGTTTATGATTACATGCCTATGGGAAGCTTATCAGCTCTTTTACATGGTCAGTATTTGTTGCTTTTTTTTTTTTTTTGCCTTTTTCTTATACATATTGTTCATCTTTGTTGAATGATTGTGGACTGGATATGATACCTCTTTGGTGTTTGAAAATCATTGCTTTTCTTTTTGTTCTATGTATAAACTGTGTTTATTCTCTAATTTTGTTCTTTTTTCACATCCTGTCAATAGAATTTGTCATTTTTTGTTTGATATTTTCCTAACTCAAATAATGGATGATGGTTTCCAATTATTCTCCTCATGTGGAATTTTATAGTTGTGCTTTTGCCATGACATATATAATTTTCATCAAATATGTGCATTGGTCTTACTGTTCTGCTCTCACTTTGGTTTCTTTTGTTTGTTCTATTACAATAGTTTGTATGTTGCTCAAAACCTTGGAAACTTTGATTTTGGAGAGTTCGAAACTTTCATAAACTTGTGTCACGTTTCTGTAACTTAATAAAATTCAAAAACTCGGTTTTTAGATTAAAATCGGTTTCCATAAACAGATTGGTAAACAAACCAATCCTAAAGAGTTGGTGGTTGATTTTGCTTCATTAGCCTTGTATTCATAATCCTCTCATCTCTTTTTGTTAATTATACCACAGGGAACAAGGGAGCTGGTAGGACACCATTGAACTGGGAACTTCGATCCGGTATTGCTCTTGGAGCTGCAAGAGGCATTCAATACCTGCATTCTCAAGGTCCCAATGTATCCCATGGAAACATCAAATCCTCCAATATCCTTCTCACTCAGAACTATGAAGCCCGAGTATCCGATTTCGGACTTGCTCATCTTGTTGGTCCTTCCTCCACCCCTAACCGGGTAGCTGGCTACCGAGCACCAGAGGTAACCGACCCTCGAAAAGTCTCACAGAAAGCTGATGTTTACAGCTTTGGTGTATTGCTATTGGAGCTGCTGACTGGGAAGCCTCCAACCCATGCCCTTTTGAACGAAGAAGGCGTTGACCTTCCTAGATGGGTCCAATCCATAGTTAGAGAAGAATGGACTTCTGAAGTTTTCGATCTTGAGCTTCTCAGGTATCAGAATGTCGAGGAAGAAATGGTTCAGCTATTGCAGCTTGGAATAGATTGTGCAGCTCAATACCCTGATATTCGTCCTACAATGTCCGAGGTAACCGGCCGGATTGAGGAGCTACGTCGTTATACCATACGGGATGATCAAGAACCGTCTGATCTAGTCGATATGGATGATAACTCATCCCGGTGAGCTAATCACATCACTTGACATGGCTTGTAAAAGAAAGAAAAAAAGGAAAAGGATCATGCTTTGTTAATCCCATGAATTTATGATGTTTTTAATCTTGTTTCCTCCTCATGTTTGATTTGAGCCTCATCTTCTTTCATTAGGAACAACATACATATATTTTTTTTTTTCTAATTTTTCATTTAAAATTGTTGTAGTTTTTTTTTTTTCCCATTCTCATTAATACTTTGGGGAGGAAATCTGTTTTTATTTGTTAATGTTGGGTGGAGGGATATGGTGGTTGTAATTATTTCATTTTCATTTTGGTTTTGGTTTTGATGCAAACTTTTCATCTGTTTAGATTGAGATGTGTAATGTCTTAATGTTTTTTTTTTTTTTGTCAAATGTTGGTTATAATATTTGTTCAGGTGATTCTTATCTTTGAACTGTTTTGAGGCAATCTTGTGGAAAAAAGTTGAGATTTTTATGTTGGTTTGCTCATTCCCTTTATTAATGCCTCAACTAATTTAGTGACTTTTTCACCTTCAAACAACCTGATTATTGCACCTGTTGTCCTCCTAACTTTATCTTCTCATTTCATTTCATGGATTTTTATTTTTTTCGGAGAAATTAAGTTTTATTAAAATTTATACTCCATCTTTCCAAAATAGACAAGACAGTTAAAATAGTTGAAAGTTAATTATTTATACAAAATATTTTTTAATTTAACGGTTTTTAAACATACTACTCCCTCCTGTTTCAAATATTAGTCACTTTAGGAGTTTTACTTTGGTTGTTTTTTATATGTCATTTTAGATTACCAATGTATTTTTTTGCAACATTTTCTCATATTTACCCTTATTAAAAGTGTGAGAGAAGTTTAATATTTAATACAAATAAGTCTTAATAATTAAGAATGAAGAAAATTTTAACATAAAAAGTAGAGATTTAGTACAAAATTATTAAGGGTAGATTAATTAATAATTTATTGGTTTTGATGAATAACCTTAAACGATAAATATTCAAAACCTGAGGAGTAATACGATTGGCTAAGTATTAAATTTTTTTATTGTTTTTAATAATAATTGTGTTGGAATTCGTAAAATATTTATGATTTTTTTTAATTTTTTGGGTGATAATTAAGGTGCATATTGGAAAAATGATGGAAAACAAAATATTTTTATAAAAGAAAAATTGACAATAATCTAAAACAGACTAAACAATAAAGCGCCCAATTAATATAGGAGAGAGGAATATAATTGTAAAAAAGGCTTAGGAAAATTCATTTGGTGAGAATATTTGTGTGTTTGGATGGGAAATTGACTAATTGTTTAGATGTAAGTCACCCAAACATGGGGTCAACATGTTTGTAAACTAACTTTGTTGATTTTGCTTCATTAGCAGCTCTGGTGTTTATCATTTTGAATTTAGACAAAAATTTACCAATTTTCAACTTAATAAATTTGAAATGGATAAATAACCATTCTGTTTTTCAACTCTTTGTACAAATATTTTTATTTTTCACATTTTTTTAAGATTGTAGTATCTAGTTTTAAAGATATTTGAATTCCAGACTTCTCAATTAGAGAAATATGGTTTTGTTATCGGGATACAACCGGCAACTTGTCTTACAGGTTTAGATATCCCAAAATTAGGGGTTACGATTTCTGACACAACATGATTTATGGAGACAACCCAACTGACATGACCCGTTTGATATGAAACTCATTTTTGTTGCTTTTTTGTTACATATAATCATATGGAATACATTAAACAATATAATACGATAACACGAATTGCCACTTTTACATATTTGTTATATTTTGCATTAAAAATAAAAACGAAAAAAGAAAATCTAAAAAGAATAAACAAGAAGCAACAAAATAGTTATAGAAAACATAAAAAAATAAAATAAAAATTACATAGTTCAATTAACATAATTTGCATTTAAAATAACAAAAAAAATGTATCACAGGGTGGACTCGAGAGGACTAATTTTTTTAAAAAAAATCACTTTTGAAGTAAATTGACTCTATAATACATCACAAACCAAATATCGTACCTAAGTTTTCAACATATATTGAATTTATGTAAAAAAATTCGTATTTAATTCTCACTAAAGATATCTCGAGAAAGGAGTAATAAAAATTTATTAAGAAGAAACCCTTACACAATTATCTTAATAAAAATACACTTTTCATACATTCTTATTAATTCAATTCAAATCAGTAAATAACAACAACAATTAATCCATTGAGTTGGAGACAAATTCAATCAAGAGTGAGGCCATATCTTTTTGAATTTGAAATCATATGGTCCATGACTAGGGTTTTTTTTTTTAAATAAATTTTCATTTCTATGAAAAAAAAAAAAAAAAGTAAAGATAGTTTGAGGATATGATGTGATGAAGAAAGGTGTAAAATGGTGGGACCAAAGTGTAAGTGTGATGCATAAAAATGGAGGGGTAAGCTCAGCTCAGCACTGCTCTGCTGCTAAAAGCAGTTGCTTGTGATATTGTGGTCCAAACATACATATGATATACAACTTTTGTTGCCATGGCATCCTAAGCTATTTCCAATTTCTCTTTTATACTTATAAAATATACTTCGAAACCAAAAAGATAAAAAAAAAAAGAAAAACAAACATTAGCCAAAGTATATCTTGAGCCCCTGAACTTCTATAAATTTTATAATTGACATTCTAATTAATTTTTTCAAAACATTAAATACATGATCTTTTGGTAGCATTAATCTCAAATTTGACACGTTGATCTGGTATGCGCTGCAATATCTGTTAACTAGCATATAACGTAATTCTTATGAAAAGTACAAGACTCTTAAGTTCCATAGAGAATCTGAATCATACTTTTTGAGGCAGTTGTATCATAACTACAGATGTGAACCCTCCTACGATTTAATTTCATATGCTTGTAAAAATTGTGTCGCACGCTGTTTAATGAATATTATACCCTACACTAGACAAATGTGTAAAGTTTTGGGGTAACAATATCAAAACAAAAAGATTGTAATACTCAATGTGTTTGAAAAATTCTCAAGCGGCCAACTGCAAAATTTTTAAAAGTTTAGAGGCTTAGTATGTATTTTACCAAAAGAAAATTATAAAAAAGAATAGTGTGGACAAACCTTCCATTTTCCATTTGTCTCTTTGGTTTGTGTTGCCCTTCTTTGTATTTCTTAAGATTTCACATCTTTTTCAAAAACACAGCAAAAATATGTAGATTTGATTTATTATTATTATTATTATTATTATTATTATTATTATTATTATTTAATTTCTCAATCATACGTTGAAATAAGGTTTTCGATAGATACACAAAATAGATATCAAAACGTCTTGATTTAATGCACTAATATAGTCACTATTGGTAATGTTTTACTTTCCTCATAAAGTTTTAATTTTTGTGAATAAAATAACTAAAATTTCATTTTGTTTCGATTAAATCAAATTTATAAAATATTTTTAATAATTTAATGACAAAGTACATAAAATATTTATAATAATTTAATGACAAAGTACTCATTAAAATAGTTAGAGCAACCAATTACATATTAAAGTACCAATAATTTAATTCTATTGATATTTTCATGGAGAAAATATTGTTTGAGATTTAATCACAGTTAAAGTTCTTTACTCGTTCATGTGAAACACAAGAATCTATGTTAATAAAATGTAATATCTTGCCCTTTTTATGTTATTTGTGGTAGTAAAGAAAATAATTTAACTTATTTGTCACATGAAGAATTAAGACAACACTAATGTGCCCTTTTTATCAAATTTACAACAAATAATATGTACTTGATGAATAGAAGGAAAAAGAAATATTACTAAAATTATAGAAGCAAGCATGAAATATGTTATTTTAAGCAGTTGAATTTAGGTATAAGATTAATTTAGAGAAAGAAGAATTAATAATGGTCAAATAATTTCCTTAAGGTGTGTGTAGTTGTCAGATAATATGTAATTAAAGGGAATAAATTTGTTTAGTAGAGATAGGTTGGTGGGGATTTGAAGGGTTTACCTCATTAAGACAGCTGTAGGTAGCTCTAAAATCTACTTTAAAATCTTTTTTTTTTTTTTTTGATAACCCAAAACATTGATTCAACTATCAACCATATTTTTTAATTACTCTTTCCATCTTGCTCAATAATCATCAACATTTTTTTTTTCTTTTTTTATTTTATTTTATAATATTTAATCATCAACATTTCATTACAATATATAGTATAACATCTATTTATATCCTACAACAGTAACAGTAATATGTGGTAACCGAATGCTTTTAAATTATTGGTCTGGTCTAATATAAAATTGAATCTCGAATGAGTTTGAAGCATTGTAATCAAACGTAGATCTGGTTTCCACATTATAATGACTATACATATAGTTTTTTGGCTATTAGTTTTTGACAGACTGGAAAATACATATTTCTCGTCGAAATAGAAGAATAAAACAACCGTATTTTTAGAAATTTTTATCTAATTGGGTTAATTGCTAAACGCATACCCATATATAAAAGTTACATTCAGACTAAGAATTTAACTTTTAAACAAACTAATAAGCTGTATTCTTCTAGTGAGATTATAAATCTCACATACCTATATAAAAAGGTTAACCCTTAAATTTGATTTATACAATCGTTATTCTTTTAATTTATAATTTTTCCCAAAAATCATATCGAATTAGGAAAGGAAATGACATGGTTAACCATGCTGCATGTAGAGCTCCAAACTCTTTTTCTGACAACACATTATAATATTCATTCCAATATACAAACATAAATATCTATGAGTATGAAATCCCACTTTTGAAAACTTTTTTAAATATCTGTCAAATCATACCTTTCATTATGTACCAATCCAAGACGTACTTACCAGCAGAAAGCATACTTGTTTACAAATCAGAGATAATTCTTTAAATTGCTGCTATTTTGCCATTTTTTATCTGATGATTTGCTCTTTTTGTTTGGAAATATTTCTGTAGTTTCAGTTTTCTTTAAGAGTGGTTTTGAAAGAAAGAACAGATTGAGAGGAAGAATGGATGCATAAATTTTGAGGGATCCAATTCATCCTTTCATCCAAGTACACCCTAAGAAATTTGGGTGTATGATTCTTATGGTATTTCTGATAGATTTTTTAGTGATCCTCATGGAATAATATGAATTACAAATTTCAATATTTTTAGAATAAAATTCTAAATTTCTAATATTAAGTAGATTATTGACATATTTTAGTATTTTAGAAACTATATAATGTTCATTTTTTTAGCTTAAAGCTAAAATCCCCTTCATTATTTTACACTAAAAAGTAAAATTTTATTTGCTGCTAAATCTAGCATTTATTGTAGTATACTGAAATAGTATTTACGACGTATATTTACAAATGTAGTTGAGTTTTTTTGTTTAATATTTATCTTAATTTTTTTAAAAAAAATTGGGGAGGATCAAACCATTGTCCTCTTTCCTATAGTTAGCTAGGATAACCACTGGACTAACTTGTATTTTTGTTAAAGTTTTTACCATATTATAGAGACAATGTACATTATTAATTTTTTTTGTACATTATTATTAATTTTTTTGTACAACATTAATTTTTTTTTCTTTTTACTTTTATTATATATATAAGGAATTTACATATATAAAAAAGTTAAAAAAAAAAAACGATTGTGGTTTCACTGATTTAAAAAGAAAAGTACCTGAAATCACTTTGAGAAAACGAACGGATGTTGTTATATTAGCCGATTTGACGGAGGGTATCATTGTCCCATCACTTATTTGTCCCTCATAAAAGCCAAAAAAGAAACTTTTAACTTCCATAATTTGTAATTATTTCTACAAAATCCCAAAAGAATAAGATTTTTTTTTAGAATAAGTTAGATTGATGGCTTTCAATTTATTTAGTTATTTATTTTTTTTTTTTGGGTATAATTTACATATCACAATTTCCAATCATCATTTTTCCTGATGATTTTAGTTCAAGAAATAAAATTAGCAAATAATTTCAAATTTTCAATAATTAAATGGGTTTCAACTCAATTTCAAAGCCATTGAAAAGCTTAGAAAAAACAAAAAACAACTACTTCATTGCAACCCAATTTACTCATATTCGTATCAAAAGCTGGATTTATCAAAGGATCATCACAACCTCCGCTTGCATTTGCGTATGCCAAATGCCATAAACTGTCTCAGCATCAATAGGTTCTTTCCCTCCAAAAAACTGGATGAACAGAATCAATTCCTACAACATTAACAGCACCTGATTCTCTTGCCCAAATCTCATAGCCAAATAGTGGGCAATGTTTTCCCCTGAACTATGGCCTGCAAAAATCCACCGCCATGGATGTAAAGAAGAAGAGGGAAAATATATATCTTTACCAAACAAATGGATTAAATGTTCATATGTAAATCAAATTTCAAATTATGAAATAGTATAATTTTAAATAGTTATTTCAAAATTAATTTAAGATATTCATATTCATGAATCGTGTTGATTTATTAATAATTACTTCTAATTAATTTAAGTTTTAATTGATTTAATACAAACATTATTATTATATTATTTTAATTTTAAATGTGTTAATACTAACTCAAAAAATACAAAACATGTTACATTATTATAGTTTTTTTATTATATTAAGAAATAGTTATATACTTATATTTTGAATATTATTAATCTAAATAATCAAAAATTTTATAAATATAATGTTAAACATTATATTTTTATAATCTTTTAAAGTTCAAAGTCGACATTGCCTTGACAGCCGGTTGAACTCGTAGCTCTTGCTGCTATGTCTTTTCCGGTTCGATGCATCGAGCCAAGTTTAACAACCATAATATTTATTCTAATATCTATAAAACACCACGTTTATATTGCCACTTATTTTTATTTTTTTGTACATTGAAATTATTAGCCGAACCGATAAAGTTCAGCTTAAATTTAGTTGTGTTACCTCAGTTTGAAGAAATTTCAGTTAAATATAGTTAGCATAAGGTCCAAAACGATAGCTCACCCCCTTTACACGAACTTGAACCTATGCACAAATTGATGCAATTTGACTTTTATTTTATTACAATTGGTCCATGAACTTGTTAACCTGACGAAATAAAACCTACGAAAACACCAGTTTTCTTTTTCATTAGTGGCTTATCTCGTCCCAGAAATTCTGATGCTAGTTTATCCACACACAAAATAGAGAAAAAAAAAATTGAGCCAATTCTCAATTTTATTATAAACACACAAATACAAGTTAATAGATTTGTACTTGTGTTCATCAAAACTAGACGCATACAAATGCTTCTTTGCTTTCACATGCGAAACAGTTCCTACCCACTTCACATGTTTCAACAGGTTGAAAGCACCTTAAGTTAGTTGTATTCGGTATTCCCTTCCTAAAATTTTAGAAGTGACTGAAATGAATTTCAAGGTTAAATACACACAGAGTCAGCTCAATTTCTGTTAATGTTTCACAATGGCTGGATGAATCAAACTTTTAACCCGAATTAACTAAGATTTGTGATAATTTCGTAACTCAAATTTTCAAAATGGGAAACAGTCAACATGTTACACTGAACTGAAATGATAGGGATGCATTCTCATTGATTTGGGAAAAAAGAATCACAAACAGTACACCATAGGTTAAAGAGTGTAATCCAACACTCTGGTATTTAAATCATAGTGCACTAAGATCCTCAGCTCAAACAAAACGACTCGATATAAAATTGGAACCTCAGTGTGGATCCATTACCTATAATGTGGAACGAGCACATCCCCCGAGCAGTTTCAGTCCTTTCAACTTTTCTTCTATTTCTGCAGGAGTACCAGCACGAAATTAGATAGAAATATGGTAAAATTTATCATAAAATTGCAAGGAGACCGATAAACAAGCAAATGAACAAATTCTACCGAATCATACATGTACAGGGTATACAAACACTGCCAATCAGACACCACATAAATGCCCACATTGGTTCAACGCCAAAAGAAAAAAACAATTTCGGCACTTGACAGAGCAGATACATGGGTCATGATTTAGAATTTGTGGATGGATCGTCCTTCCAACCCTTGGAGAGAAGATCATAGTTGATTGAAGCAAGCTGGGACAGATTCTATAACCACAAGCAAAGAGAAAATATGAGAAAAAGCTGCATAATATCCATTCAGTCATTCAGTGAGAAGGAACAAGAACGCTGAGAATAGCAAACCATAAAATGTGCAAAGACATAATCAACAACTTAACATCACCAAATTAACGAAATGATGACATGGGAAAAGGAAGATAGAGGAAAAGGAATGCTCGTTATAGAAATTAAGCCAGTGCTACAAGAAAAGATAATACCTTGAATGAGAAATTACTAAATGAATAATTGACAGATGAGCCAGACTCAAACTCTGCAAGACCCCCACATTCATCTCCCTGTTTTATCATCATATATGCAAAGAGTAGTCTTTCAGCCATATGTAAAATAAATATAAGAACCTTGATAACCAGCTAATACAACAACATACCACTTCATCTTGACGGTTGCTTAGGCAACTACTGCTCCCACTCAAGCTGTCAGAATCACTGGAATCCTCAAAATCACTGGCTGGATATGCATTCTCATCTGTAGCATTCCATGAATAGCGACTTGTAAAGTAACTGGTATCAAGTGCACTCTCCGAACTAGGAACAAATGCAGCCTACAAAACAACAAACTCAAACGATGTGATATTCCACAAATGTTTCATAAATAAAAATGTAATTTTATGGTTTTTCGAGAAGGTTGTCGCACCTTCTGCCTGGCAAGTGTGTCCCAGTTAATATCTTTAAAGAATACATGCTGCTTCACCTGCATCACAAATTCTGTATCTATTACTGCAATTTATTGCAAAACTATATACATGCATGCTACAATATGCATACAGATGAAGATGGAATCTAGAAATTGAAACCAAGGGCACCTCAGCTGCTCCTCCAGCTCCAAGTCTCTGATTAGGATCTTCTGTCAATAACCTGGAGAATGATAGCATTAGCAGTTGAGTAGTATTATTGATGCATATCATACAGTAAAAGTTTCAAATTTAAGCATGCCATGATGAAGTAAGCAGTCTGTCATATAAATAAAGTCATACACAGGTCTCACTGAATCCCAAAGAATAATTATGTGCTTGCTTTCCAACCATTTCAGTCGGCACTGAAGTCCTTACTGTATTTAGGAAATGATACTAATCCAACCAAAAACAAATTGCAATAGTAAAGAAGCAATTATAATTGTGAATTGCCATCGATACCAGGCAGCTTTCTTACCTATCGATTAGATCCTGTGCTTCAGGGCTCATTTCTTCCGGCACCCGAGGCCAAGGTATCTTCCGGTTGAGAATATTATCAAATATTATCTATAAGGAAAACAGATAATAAGAACACACCAATAGAAATACAAATGAAGTATATTCAATAAAATTCAACACAAAACCAATCAATTCAATAGCATTTTAGTTGATAGAGACCTACATATATATGCATATTTACTCACTGCAGAAGTAACAACTTTTCTTCATGTATTTAATTTCATGGCTCTTAATTTACCCGATTATGGCTATGCATTGGAGTTCACTAAAGGGGACTACTAATAAGTGGACGCAAACATATGCTAATCTCCAAAACCTGCTTGGGAGTTTCTTTTCAATGTAAGTGGAGCTAAATGGGAGTTCGATTTTTATCCCATTTACCTCCTAACACCTATTCTTCTGAGTCTCCAGTTCAGGGGTTTTGAAGTTTTAATATTTTAGAACCCATTAACCTTCTTTTTATTACAAAGCTCCCAAAAAAAGACTTAAAATCCCTTTCTATACCAATCTGTTCCATTACTTCACCTTCTCTATCTTCTCTTACATGAAACTGCAAAACTAACATGCAGTAAGACCGAAAAAACTTATGTTGAAAGATAAGAGATGCCATGCACCTGAAAGCCTACTATATTAAAACTAAGCATTTTGCATGCCCACCATGATTAGTTCATTGCAAGTGTCTACAAGGTCAGTCAGGAAGTTGGAGAAGAACTTGAATGTCTACCAGAATTGTGATATATAAAAAACTCAAACCTCCACAAATAGAAAATTATAAATGCTTTTTTCAATGGATTCTTCCTACTTCTACATTCTATTATCTCATGATAGCACACTACAGCACTGATAAGAAACTAAAATTTAGAATGAGAAAGAACGCATTAAAAATTTAGTGGCAACCATAATTCTAAACTACTCCCTTCGGTTTCAAATATTGGTCACTTTAAAATTTTTACTTCGGTTTTTTTTTATATGTCATCTTAGATTACCAATGCATTTTTTGCAATATTTTCTCATATTTACCCTTATTAAAAGTATGAGAGAAGTTCAGTATTTAATACAAATAAGTCTTAATAATTAAGAAGGAAGATAATTTTAACATAGAAAGTAGAGCTTTAGTACAAAATTATTAAGGGTAGATTAGTCATTTTAGTAACACAATTAATAATTTATTGGTTTTCATGAATAACCTTAAACGACAAATATTCAAAACCGGAGGGAGTATATAATAGTGAGAAGTGAAAGAGTTACCTGGGGATGCTCTGCATTAAATGGTGGAATACCAACAATCAGCTCAAACAGAATGACACCCACAGACCACCAATCCGCAGTTGCACCTGAGCAAAGTTGTATGCAGCAGTTAAAAACATTGCAGTGTGCATGTTGGCGCCATAATGGAATTTGAATTGAAATGCCGATTTACAATAGTGTGATATAAAGAGGATTTACGGAGGAAAAGGTAAGTTGTTAGACCCATTATTTCATAGCCGAAGGTTTGGAA
Organism: Euphorbia tirucalli; assembly: GCA_039660915.1. Lineage (NCBI taxonomy): Eukaryota > Viridiplantae > Streptophyta > Magnoliopsida > Malpighiales > Euphorbiaceae > Euphorbia > Euphorbia tirucalli. The sequence goes on along the minus strand of CM077634.1, from coordinate 17,540,309 downwards.
AGTTCATGCTAGGAAAAAAGCAGGGGACAAGACTAAAAATATAACCCTGTTAACTTATTACCCATGATTTACATAGAACTATGTTATGAGTTAAGCCTCCAACCAATGCACTGATAACCAGAGTTCAACCAATCGTAATACTAGAGGTCCAAATAAGAAAGATGAAGACAATTATAGCACCTTAAACTATAAAAAGGCTATACGAACCATGTCCTGTTCCCAAAAGTATCTCCGGTGCCAAATAGTCAGGTGTACCTACAGCAGAACGTTTCTTCCTTCTTTCGTTCTGATCCTCAGAGGTGGATAGTTGTGGTTCATCATCTACAAGCATAGAGGTCCCACCGACTGCTGGACCAGATAAATCATCAGTGCTGTTGATAAGGCCAACCTTGGAAAGACCAAAGTCTGTCAGCTGTTCAAAAGAAAAAAAGTCTTGGTTAATTCTTCAAGAATACCTCACTCCTGGAAAAACAAAATAACAGCAAGACACTACAACCGCACAAGAAGGCAAGTGCATACAAATAACAAATACTCCATAAAGCACGTGAGCTACTAGATTCAAGTATCTTAACTGAACTTAGGTACCAGTTCTCTGTTGATTACACAAATGTTATTTAAATATAAGATGATAATATCAAATAATAAGATTTCTAAAATATTTTGAAGGATGGAGTTAAGACATATAACTGTTTATTACAAACTATTATGATATGTATTCTTATAAATCACTAGTGAAATGTTTTTCAGACTATGGAACTTTCTTTCAGCAAGCTGGCTGGTGTGCATCATATCCACATTCATCAGAGATCAAAGATATATGTTGGGAATTTAGAACCTAACCTAGCAATCACGAGGCCTACTATGCCAAAGCAGACAAATATTCACAAATTGGCATCAAAGCCACAGAATACTGCCATTTGACCTGCACCAACAATGACAAAGAGATAAAGACTGGACAAGGACGTTTGGTGTCTGTTACACATTCATTGCCACAGGAAATTGGGCATTCGTGGGAATTAGATCTGGAATCCAACACTCCAGCCTGATGGCTGCAATTCTAGGATGGGTTCGACCAGATTGTGACATTTAGTCTTAGTTGTATTGGGCATGGGTAAAGTAAGGATAAATTTTAACTGGATTCTTTCCATGCTCAGATGTCAGATTATCAAATGGGATCAAATGCGGAATGGTCTCCCAGGAAAAACATGCACACTGTTACTCATAAAATCAATGGTCTTATTTTCACCGTCTAGTTTCAAACCAAAAGACAGTCACCTATTGGTGAAGATTCTGGATGTTGCCAAACTGCTATCGCAGCAATTAGGTATGAAATGAATTATCATGGAGATCAACACTTTGCTACAGAAAAACAATGAATAATTTATACATGAACTATGAAGTTAAAGTAACCCATATTTAGAGCAAATTAAATTCTTGCTAGATATCAAATTCCTCATTTTCATCAAGAAGCAGGAAACAGCAAAAAGTAAAACACGCAATTACCTTGATATGACCATCATGCGCAATTAACAAATTATCAGGCTTCAAATCACGATGAACGACACGCAGCGAATGTAGATATTCCAAAGCAAGCACCTTAAGAGCAATAAAAATTAAGTTTAGAGGTCATACCACTGTGGAAGCAACAAAGAATTTATAAAGTTAGGACAGAAACTTACAACTTCTGCAATGTATACTCTAGCAACATCTTCATCTAAGCAACCCAAATTTCTCAAGAGAGAGTATAGATCTCCTCCATTCAAGTACTCCATCACAAGATACAAATTCTCACGACAAGTAAATGAATAAAAGAAACGAACCTGAAAAGATCACTTTTGTCTTAGAACGGGTAAGCATATGCAATAAGGGTATGAAACTTAATTTGCAAGTACATCTTCTCACCACAAAAGGATTGCGAACTGAAATTAAAATATCTCGTTCAGCAAGTATACTTTCAACAGCATTCTTGCGAATCATGTCGGCTTTCTTAAGAACCTGTACGAAATGCATAAGTATGTAATTCATGATAAAAACAAAAAGAACATTCATGTGTGGTTCACTTTCTTAATTAAAATAAGAACCATGTGCATTATATGAACTATGTTAATTATATGCTACATGTATCTTTTCGAGTTTTTTTCTTTGAAACTGTCGTTGGGTCCTTTGCACTTCTTTTCAGGCAAAATATTATTTGGCCCCTTAATTTTGCATTTGTTTTCAATTGCGCCCATATCGCTTTGATGTTCTGCATTAAGCCTTCTGACATTTATAAATGTGAGAAATTGGGCCCCTAATGCTCCACCATGTTATATATTTGAAACTTTATGGACAAATACTGAGCCTTATAACATAAGGTTTCGTAATGCAAATATTCTTGGTTGAGCCTTCAATCCTTTTCTTTTCTTAGATTAGTCAACTTATTGCTCTAATTATTTTTGTACAGTTCCATTTTATTTTTATTTCAGTGTATGTTCCTTTTTTGTTCCTATTTCACCCTCATCACCTTTCATGATCTCTACAGACAATAATCTTTCCTTCTATTTCTCTTTTAAACTCGAGCAAAATAACTTGCTTCCGACTGTGTCTGTAATTGCAAAACTGAAAGAATACAGAAATTATTTTCTAATATTGATTATGCATGCGCAAGAACTTGACACCTTAATTTTATTTAATTGCATTTTTGAGGGACATATACCTTGATGGCAAAAAGATCTCCAGTCGTTCTCTTTTTTGCCAAGAAAACCCGTCCAAATGCCCCACGACTTATTGGTTTTATTATCTCAAAATCATCTATGGAGGTTCGGTCCTTAGTCGAGTGTATGGGGCTTGTCCTCAAACTCCGAACCACATCATCTTCCAAAGGAGTATCTTCATCAATTATAGTGCTTGTTATATCAACTTTTTCATCCTCTACAAGTTCGCATAGCTGCAAATACTTCTCCCTGAAGGATCAGAACTCATTACAACTCTAAAAACAGTGGAAGTAATGACTCTTAGTCAGAGATCAAAGTTAAGGAAGATCTTAAAATGGATACTATGTTAACAATATGGACTGCTAAACAGAAACTTAAATCCACAAATTTAGCATTAAATTTTCCGAAACTATTAAAGAATAATGCCCACGGCCCACCTGATAAGCTTTTCAATGCGAGTTCCAAAAGTTTCAACTGTGAGCGAATCAAACTTTCTTCGCCCAATGACAACTCCCAAGTCTTCAAGACACGAAATTAAGTAGGGAATGGCACGATCATCGTCTAAAGGAGTATTTGCAGCACATCTTGCAATATCCGCAAGTTCATTCATCTGCCATCACAGTGGAAAGAAATTTTTTTTCATATTAGCAAATGAGAAATATATTCAAAGTTCTCAAATTACCATGTCAAGGATAAAAGAATCCATCTCTCTCCCAAGCCTGTAACTCGCTGCAACAATTCATATCCCCTTCATATAATCATGGAAAAGAGAAAAAATCTCACCCACTAAATTTCTTCTTTAACCATGTCAAAAATAATTCCTGGGATAATGGTAAATATTCTTTCAAAAGTCATTAAAATTTTGATTACTTCTTATTCTTTTGTCGTGGCCCCTTCCACAATTGACCACAAGAAAATATTCTTTTCATGTAAAGTTAAATGGCACTGAAATTCCAAGCCACATAAGCATAAGAGATATGGATAGACATATTTGGGACAGGATCCTAATACTTTATCTCCAAGAAGCAAAAAGAAGAAAACTATAAAATATACCTGAGGAAGATCATCATGCTCAGAAAAAGCACCCTTCCCTGCTAGGGGCAAGTCCATCTGGCTGTTCCTAGGGGTTAATAATGGAGATCTAGGAGTCATGCTACCAGCTGAAGATGTAGCCATTCCTTGATCTGATTTTGGCCCAAAACGGGTTTTGCAAGACATTGAAGGCAAACCCTTCAGGTCATCCATAAAAAGAGAGTTGTCAGCTTCAGGAAAACAGTCAAGCATGTCCTCTGAACCTCTCCTGGACCAATCACTGAGTTTTGGGGAGAGGACATCAGACTCTTCAGTAACACTGGAATTAGATACTTTTGCAACATCTGGACTTCCTGCTGCCTGATGAATATCCTTCTGTGCATAGGACTCTATCATCTTCTCAAGAGCTTCAGAAATACTGACAAGACGTTCATTCACATTAATACCTGTCTGATCATATCGATCCGCAATTGCACAGATTCTTGAATGTTCTTCGACATGTGAAGTTGGAACTTCTTCCTCACAAATGCGACAAATAATTGAAGCGTCATCAGCAATATTCTGCTGATCTCCCCAGTAACCCCAAGAAACTTTGTGTTGGTGCTTCACAGAATGTTCATGCGTATCTTTTGCTGCGGGAGGATCTAAAACCTTAGTAGCAACAAGATCAGCATCAGAAGTTCCTTTCCTACTGTTCAACATCTTCAAAGGTTCAACAACCTTGTTATCAATGTGTTCCTTAGGAGTTACTTCATTTGTGCTTTTCCCTACAGGAGATGGAAGTTTCTTCCATGAAGCCATCCGATCTCGGCCTCCAGGAGAATCCATATTCTTTGAAGCACCCTCAGTACTAGGCAGTGAATTTACAGGTTGTGCAGCATGGTCTCTGTTCCAATCAAAGCCACGCTGCTCTTGACTATATGATTTCCTTGCTGAAGCTGTCTTTGATGCCTTGGCAGCACTGGAACTTTTGCCATCTCTTCCAATGTTCCCGGATACACGTTTATCAGCAGAATTCAAAAGCCTAGATTGGCGAAGCTGAAAAACATTTTCATCCTCAGCCAGCCCACTTTCTTTGTGGAATTGCAACAGCCTGGTACACCTAGTGAGAATGAAAAGCATTCGTGTATGTAGCTGCTTCAGCACCCCTGGAGGAAGTTCCTGTCGCCTGTCATCTAGTTCTTGGACTATACCTTCACACTGAAGCCAAAACTCATTGGGTGATGCCATAGCACAACTCCGAGCCAGAACCAACAAGTCCTCAATGGTTTCTTGCCACTCAGGATGACTTTCCGCATTTTTTTCAAGTACTCCAACAAGATCCGCAGCGAAGATAGCTAAATCAGAATTGACTTCTTCCTTTGCTTTATCAAACCTCGCCCTTATAACAACCAAGATTTCCTGTATAAAATAGTCAGTTGATTAAGAAGACATTTAACTCGCTCAACCATAATTCATCATCAGGTGGATCAAACAGAGACAGCCAAGTTACTCACCTCTAAGTTATTTAGCCCTCGGGGCTTCCAAAATGGGTAGGGCCGCACTCCTTTAGAATTTAGTTCATGCGAGAAACTTTTGATATCAGCAGGAAACCTTTTTCTAGGTGCACTAGTCACTCTGAGGATAGCTTGAAAACGGGGAGATTCCGATTCCTTTGGATTTTCACAATCATATGTCTATAAAAGAAAACAATTAAAAAGAATGTAAGAAACAGATAAAACAAAGTTGAAGTGAAATTAGTTTAACAAGTGCACCAACAAAAATCCTTCATTGATACCTCGGGTGTAAAAAGATCAGAACTTCTTAAGCCGCCAGCACGACCCCATGATGACTCATGTTGACCTATCAAAGGTACACCAAGCTATCTTATAAGAATAGAACTTGAAAAAATTTTCCAATTACAAACACCATTAACTATTGAGATTCATTTCTACAAGTTGACCAGCTTAAATTTTAAGCATTAACAGCCCCAACTTTCTCTATGTCGATACTATCAAAATGATGATTTTCAGGAATTCACATTAATGTGTTTTTCACAACCATAATTAAACGCCAACTACAACTACAAAATGCAAGAAATATAAGCAAAACGACAAAGAAGCATAGATTTTGTCGTCCGCTGGGCAAACATAAGTACAAAAATGTTCTTGTAGTCCTCATGTCCTAAAATTAAAATATCAGTAGTAATCAGCACCAGAACTGAATAAATATGCTCATAAACACACAGAAATCATATTACTAAAATAAACCTATTTTACATGTCCAAATATCTGATGACCTAATATTTGTCCAGACACAGAAATGGTATAAGTCAGCATTTTTAATAACATACCAAATGAAGTACAATCTTTTATGTATGGAAGTGAAAATACCCCAAGAGGCCAAGAGAATGCAAAAGACAACCATTCAAACCTTAAACTCAAAAAATATGTGGACAACATAACAGCAAACACAAATTGGAGTTCATAATTGTCAGTATTATCTCCATGAAAAAGTGATCAGATCTCTATAAAGCACAGCAATCCACTCTGGTTACAGAATTCACACCTTATGAACATGCTAACCGCCTCAAGGCTCTGTGCCATTCAGCATTGACCATGGTCAACATGCCATCCAATTTCCCAACAACTTAAGCATTTACACACCATCCGTCATGCATCATAAATAAAGCCAAGGAAACTGACAATAGTTTTGAAGCAACCAAATGGAAAAACGTATGCTAATTGGCGTCTCATGCTTTACACATAAAAGCACCACATAATTTTCGATACTTTTTACATATGAATTTATGATGCAAATCGGAAATGCATATTCATTTTTCATATCTTGAAAGATGCTCCACATCAATTTATAATAACTCATTAATCATCTAATTTTCATTTAAAACAGTTCAAACACTCCCTTCAAACACAATCTAGAAGACAATCTCTAGAAATGTACCATTGAAGATAGCGCTTTCGAGTTTAGAGTCCCAACCCTTCTCCTCCAAATACTAACTGAAATCTGTCTAAAATTCCTTCTAATCTTCTTACAAAAGAGGGAAAAGGAAAACTAAATAAACAGCTCTCTCAAAAGATTTTCTCCAAGAAATCAACGCAAACTTAGTCCTATTTTGAACATAATAAACACAAGGAAGTCATCTTAGGGCATGTAGCATAATAAAGCACAAATACCAATAAAAATTCTAATGTTCAACATTCTTATGATGACTAGGGTATACGAATTGTTTCGACTGATATCCTAGATATGAATAAATATAATGGTTATCACAGATATACAAAACTGCAATCATATGACTTGACGTCGGTATTTAATTATGTGCTAAGTAAGATCATCTGTAGCCACTATAGCCTAACAGATCCCATCTGCATCAACATGAAACCCTCATATAATATGGTTTTAGAAGCCAAGCAGTTAAGGTGTCAACCAAATAGCACTGACCACGAAGGACTGGCAGCTTGCTACAAGACCTTCTTGTAACTAAAGCCAAAAGCAAGGATCACACACTTCACCACCCAAAGGCTTTTATCAATATTTAAAATCTCACTAAATGCAGCTTATATGGAAATTCGATGTTTTAAACCACCAACTTTATAGGCTTTAGGGATAAGTGAAAACATTGCTAAAAAAAAAAGCTACATCTTATTTATGGTTGTCCATTAGTGATTCACAAATATGCTAAAAACAAAACTTATTGTACTAAATGATAGCAACCTTCCCATCAGAATTATAACAAATTGAGAAACATCAGCCAGAGGCACGACATGAAGAACACTATAGAAAATAATTCAGCAGCTAAATTACAAAAAAACATCCACAACAATCATCAAATGTGAAGTTACAGCTTTTGATGACGAAACAAGGGCAACCTAACTGGGGGAAAAATCAGCATTCATCATCCTCTATTGTCAATTTCAACCAAAATCAGTTTGGCTATGGACACAATGATCAGCTATATTCAATACGTCATCTATTACAAAACATCTAAGCAACATATAAACATTTCCTGATCAAAAGCCGGATACGCGGTTAATGAGTGGTTATAAGTGTTCAAAATGAAGTGATTGAACGTTTGCAAATGTACTAGATCCACTTGACATAAAATTAAAACCAGTAAGCTAGTACTGAATCCTCTAAAGATAGAAAAGAAAATGGCTACTATTTACCTGCGTCCACCGATGATTCCCCATTTGGCAACCGTGACTTCGCGGGCAAATTAGGACTAATCTCCGTAGACTGCGCACTTCCGCTCGAGATGCTATCCCAATTGTGACTATTAGCATCGCCGCCGCCAGTCCCCTGAAATCCCATTAGCCTACTTTGTCCTACAACCTCCTTCTTCTTCCCTGTCCCAGAACTTGAACTCGATCCTCCATCTCCACCACTACCGCCAGGTCTTGACAAGTTACTAGACCCCAGCCCCTTATCCCCTCGAAAACTGAAAAAGCTCTCTTGCGGCAACGGTCCCGATCTCGTCTTTATCCTGTTCAGCCCTAAAGATGATGCCAAGATAGGAGACACCGAAGACGCATCCTTTTTTGACCCCACATCCTTCGCTTGCGCCACCGCCGCCGCCGCCGCAGGAGCTGCAGCCTTTTTAGAGGACGAATTAGAGAAACTCAGTTTCCTTGGCGACTGAACGGCAGTTTCTTTCCCTTTCACAGACTCCTTCTTCTTGACTCCATCTTTGACTTGCGTTTGCCTACAAGCAGCAGCAGCAAAACCGGAGGGCGTACTAGTATGAGAATTCGGACTATCCTCCTTGAAGCTAGATTTGGGTTTCTTCTTATCGGATCGGATTGGGGAATTAGAGCCAATAGATCGAGGGCTGTTGGATCCATCTGGGCTAGAAGTGTCAGATTTCTTTGAAGAGAAGAATAATTTGTTCTTGAACACCATTGTTACTGCTTGTTCTTATTGTGTATAAAACGGAAAAACCCAGAATTGAATACTGGTTTTTCTCTTCTTTTTCCTTTTCCTTTGCAGCCCTAGCATAGATGCGAGGGCTGCTAATATAGTAACATTGAAAAAAGGGGGGTTTTCTGCTTTTTGAATTGTAGAGAGACAAATGGATTGAGGTAGCAGTGGTTGCTGTCTGAAAGAGAAGAGAAGAGGGAGAGAGAGAGAGAGAAGAAGAAGAAGAAGAAGAAGAAGAAGAAGTTGAAGGAAAGAGGAAGAGATGAAGACTGAAGTGTAAAGGGAAAAGAGAGAAAGAGAGAAACAAGAACTGAAAATGTGGGCTGTGGTAAGAGAGCAGCCTTAAATGACTGGTATGGTGTGTTTTTCGTTGAACGGTATTTTTTTAATATAAAAAGTGTGTATATATATATATATATATATATATATATATATATATTTTAAAATTTATTTATTTTAGTTAAACTTAGTTGAGAACTAGCTCTACTTCTAAATATTAGAGTTTTATTTTCAAATTTTAAAAATTTAAATTTAGATTTTTAGTTCCAAAAAAATAAACGGTAAAATAATTATTATTGATAGCTATTAATGAGATTATTTGAATAATTCACTAATGAACTGATCGAAAATGTTGTTTTATTCGGACCAGAAAGACAAGAAAAGAAACATCAGTGGCATGGTTAGGAAAAACTCTTCGACACTTAATCATAATTTGTTTTAAAAAGATCGAAGTTGTTGAGCTCTTTAGTTGAAAATGAAAACATAAGATCATACCTTTGAGGACTTTATAAAAGGGTATTGAACCCTAATTGATAAAAAGTGTGTGTTGTACGAGTGAATGTACAGGTGGAGTCCTTATAATGTTGTGATTTCCATTACTATGACTTACATAGGAAATGGACTTTTTCTCTTGAGTCTCCATTCTTAATATAAAAGGTTATGTCGGACATGAATCTCTAACCTATTGATGATATATGAAGACTACCAATCTTATATTACATGAAGAATGATTTGATAAGTCCCCTTCATTTGATCATATCATTTTCAAGGTTTTGGGCATTTTAATCTTTGGCGACCTAACAATGATTGACAATAGTTTCTATAAAAATCTAGCCTATTAGACAAGTGTTAGGTCGATCATCTCACCATATGAAGAGTCACATGAAACTTCACATAAAATTGTTCTTCCTCCTTTCTCTTCATTGTGCATTCTTTTTTTGTAAGCATTTTCTTTTTGAAACTTGCCTCTTTTTAAAACCTTATCTCTCTTTATTTTGTCAATCTTTGCAACCAGCATTTCATGCAACCTCTCATGCTAAGTTCTGAATAATTGCCATTTCTTATTTATTTTCACTTTTCTAGTTTGTAATTTTCATTTTGAACATCTACTTCTTAAGCATCCATGGAAACATTATCTACCCTTTAACATCGATTGAAAAAACATAAATCCTTTTTGGGGAGGCCTCTGATACCTCCATATCTTTTTAGAGAGAATTGGTTTAAAAGTCACTTAAAAGACGAACTTAAACTCCATAAGAGGCATCTTTAGGTGTTAGTCCATAATCTCGTCCAAATCTATTGGAAATGGAACAACTTGCTAGATTTATCAAGGTATCTTACCCTATTTGAAGATTAATTTGTATAATGGGTTGAGGAAAAAGGTAATAGCTTCAAAGAAATAGAATAGGGAAAGAAAGCCGAAGAAAATGACACTATACCTTTAAAAGAAATCTAGCCAATTTTAATTTTAGGAAGAATGAATTTTCTCTTTTATCTCACTCTTTCTTTCTATTATTCTTTCCGCTTTCTATAGTGTCTTTGCAATCCATGCAGCTTGAATCTTATATGTTTATTCAGCTTTATACTTGTTATATTTTTTACAATATCTTTGATTTATTCTCTTTCATATTTACATGATTAAAAGCGATTAGACCTTTTTGCCCCTTGTGATACCAATTGTTTGCCCTATTATCAACATTTTCTTTTTGCCCCATATGGTATGTAAATAAGCTTCAAAATGGTCCCAATAAGCATGTTCTATCATATTGATGTTATATTTTTGTGATATTTGTCTTTTTCATGCATTATACATTTTTTTATACATATATCATCTCATATATTGTACATGTATCACCTCATATATTGTATTTATACATTTTTGATACGATGATTATACATTTTGTGATACTATTTGTTATGCATTTGTGTATGACATTAGATACTGATGTGATACATTTGTGAAACTGTGATTATACATTTTGTGATACTGTTTGTTTCATGCATTATACATATTTGATACATGCATCACCTCATATATTATGTTTATACATTATGATATTGTGATCATACAGTTTGTTATGCATTCATGTATGACCTCAACTACTGTTGTGACACATTTGTGATCTTGTGATTATACATTTGTGATATTGTGACTTCAAATATGTTTTCCATTGATTATGATTCATGATATATTATTTATACATTGTTTTTTGTTGATTAAGATTCATGATACATTGTTTATATTTATACATTATTATATATATGTTTTTTTATCATATACTGTTGATACCTATTTAATACGTTTGGGATAATGTGATTGGACATTGTTGTTTAAAAACCAAAGGTGAAAAAAAGATATATATGGATCTTATTTCAAAGAGAAAAAAATGATGAAAAAAATTTTCTAAAATTGAATGACGTAAAAATAAACGGATATCATCATTTATATAAATCAATAAACATTGAGCTGATGTGTAATTTTTGTGTCTTTTTAACTACTTAAATTGCTTTTCTATTTATTATTATAGTAATTTTTTTTAGATTTATTAGGTTTTCGAATTTCACGGTTTTACTTTTCACTCCTCATCTACTTTTCAATTTTTAGTATGGCTACTTCCCTTCCACAATTGCCATTGCTTTCCCTCCTTCAAACTGGCTGCTCTATTCACCAACATGATTATTTGATTTGTAGAACTAGTTCACAACGTTTGATCGATGAAGGTTTTTGGAGGGATGGAAGGGATATGAGATAGTATTAGCTTGTTTTCTTCTTAAAAATCTCAGTAATTTCTCTACATTATCTTTAGATCTAACTTTATTTTACTTTTTTCAATCATTTTTTCTTATCTCTGCATCTATGGAGTTTCTTGGCATTGGTACTCTTTGTTATGGTCATAGCAAGTATCACTCTTGCAAGTATAATATTTTCTCTTTTTTTATTCATTTTCTTACAGTCATCACTCCAGGGTTCACTTTTTTGTTCTGTGTTATTTTTGATAACTTTATTTGATCATGTAAGAAAACTTGTGATGGTTTTGTTTCATTTTGTTGTTGTTCTTTATTTTTTATATTTCTTTTGTTCCCTTTTGATGTAGTAGTGGAACGAGCATTATTATTTTTGGAGAAGTGGCAATCTGGTAGATATTGACAAGTTCGGGTTATTGGATTTTCACATTTTTAGAATCTATTATTGAAATCGAGCCAACCGTTCAAATTCACTACCTTTGCTTGTAAGGTTCGTCGCTTTTTGGACAAATTCCATCGTTAAGAGACTTAAAATTGCGTTTCTTTATTTTTCAGGACCTTTCATAATTTCCTGCTTTTTGTTTTCCTTTTTTGTTTTGGATTCTAATTAGGGTTTTACTATATAAGTTGTACTATAACTTTGGGAAATTAGTTTTGATGATTAACAAAATTTCAGATTTGTTCCAATTCCTATTCCCTATGAATTTTGTGAAATTCAGGCTATAGAAGGCTAACTTCTGGCATCGTGCATGATCAATGGATTTTGGTAATTATCCCACTGCATCACTCTTTCTTCCTTTGGCAATTTATAGTGGTTTTATTCTATGAGATGTTAAATTTTACAATGGAGCTTACAAAATTGGAAGGGGTGGTTCTGTTGAGGAATTACTCATCGCCTTAAAATTTAATGAATTGTAGTTTACTATTTCTAATGCTTCTTTCTTACTTTTACCAATTTCGGGTGAAAGTGCATGTGATTGACATATAATTGCTTACTTGATTCCATGTTGACAATTGTCTTTTGTTTGTCTAGATTTATTCTCATGTGGTTGGTTCTCTTTTGTTTTCTTTATTGCTCTGAATTTCCAAAGATTTATTATGTTCCTAAAATTCTTATCTTTTTCAGTTAGCCTTCTTTATAACTATGTGTTTTATATATTTGTCAAAGAAGTAGCAGAAGCTCAATAAGAATGAAACATAGATAATGTAGTAGTTAATTATTTAAGGTGTAGTAGCAGTTGAGTGAGGCGGTTTAACATCTTTAGGTAGAGTTTGAATAGGAAGGACATTTAGACTTTATCAACTCTGGAATTTTGGTAAATTTAGGAATTTTAGGCAATCTTAAGTATTTTGGGTAGTTCAGGGTTTGCTAATTCTTGAATTATGGGAAGTTTAGGCTTTGTTAAGTTTAGAATTTTGAGAAGTTCAAGCTCTGGCATTTCAGGCACTAGCGGTAGCTTGGGAAGTTAAGGCTTAAGAAGTTCAGTTAACTCGAAAAGATTTCTTGATTTTACATAGATAATTGTGTAGCTTAGCACTCAAGTGCTAATTTGAAGTTTTGCTGAGCAATTGTTACTTGAATGTGAAATATTAAAAGTCCCGTTTTGGTGGTCACATTAGTTTGATATTTTTATAAACCTTCTTGGAATCATTTTTCTGATCAAGCTTTATATAATTTCTTTTTTTCTTTTATTATTACCTTAATATTTATTAGATCACTGTTAGACAAGGAATGAAGCATTCATTTTATGCGTAAGCAAAAAAAATAGTTGTAATCTTTTTCCTAAGGTATAAATAAATTGTTATGTTTTGAATTATGCATAATGTTTGTGCATTTGTGAATTCTAGATTGGTGATGTAGAGATCAGTTTATTTGTGGGATCGATTTGTTCAGGTTTGAAAAACTTAGTTTATTTTATGTGAATTATTAGATTGAATCATCTTTAGGATTTCTTGATTTCATTCAATATAATATATTCTTTGCAAAGATCCTCAGTTCTTGGTCAATCTGATTTAGTTTTCATCATATCATTGATATTGTTATAGAAAAGAAGTTTAAATAGATGCATATTTTGTTTTTCATTTCCTATTCTATTTCTCTAGTTTGTATTATTAATTTTCATATAATTTGAATTGGTTTTGGTGTATAAGTGTATGATGTCTTAGGAAACTTACAGGAATTGATGCTACATTGAACCAGCATTGTATGCTTTATATGATCACTTTCATATGACACTTCAAAAATATTTGTACCAACCATTTGTCTAGTGTTTTTGTACGAGGTGTATGTTCGTTATTGTCTGTATATCCACGTTCATTAATTTTTTTATTTTTATCTCTAAACAGTTTTTTCCTCTATTTGATTTCTGCATCTTTTTCAGATTTGTGCTTATATCTAATTCACAAGTATCTATTATCAGGTTCTTTGAACGTGGTTTGTGGTGATATCTCTGTCTTTCCCGATGGTTTCCATAAAATTTCAAAGTTATAGCTTTCTATTCTTTTGATTTTATTTCATCCTTTCTATCTAATGTTATCTCTCATGTCATGCATCAATTACAAGGAGTCACTATTGAATGGTTCTCTTTCATTATTCCCTTCCCTCACTTCATCATTCCCAGTTTCATTGAGAGAGTAAATTATACTTATAAGTTTGGTAACTTGAGTTGATTATGAGTTTGCTTTGAGTAATTTCTTTCTTAGTTTGTGATTGATAATGGTTACTGCCAACAACTAGGAAAGTGGCCTCTATTGGTTTATTACTTCTCATATTTACTAATTTCACTATCTTAAACCTGAAAAAATAATTAAATAATAAGGTTATAGCATTCATCTATAAAATTATCTACATATTGTCCCATGTTTTGTTTTCCTATGTTATGTTACATCTTGTAAACTACATATTACAATTAATTAACGTTTTCAGATAAAAGCCACCTATAATTTGTGGCTTCTATAGTTTTAATAAACTGTGTTCTCAAGAGATAATTTTATTACTTTGACGAGAAATTATTTCAATTTAGGGGCAGACCTCTAAGGTTTTAGGAGCAATAACAATCTTGAAATTGGCCCAAGGGGCGGTGATGTTGAAGTCGGCCCAAAGGGGTGTTGGTTTTTGAAGTCATTTGAAATTGGCCCCGGGGGCATTGATTCTGAAGTCTTTTAAAGTTGGCCCAGGGGGCGCTGATTCTGAAGTCTTTTAAAGTCACCCAGGGGGCGCTGACTCTGAAGTCTTTTAAAGTCGGCCTAGGGGGCATTGATTCTGAAGTCGTTTAAAGTCGGCATAGGGGGCGCTAATTCTGAAGCCGATCCAAAGGGATGCTGATTTTGAAGCTGATCCAAAGGGATGCTGATTTTGAAGCTGATCCAAAGGGATGCTGATTTTTGAAGTTGTGTCTAGAGTGTGTATTTATTCCTTGATCGATAATTTTGGAAACGAAAATTTTTGCCCTTTGATCAAGAATAAATACGGCTTGGTTGTTTTGCCCTTAGATATCTAAGAGTTAGAACTGTGTAGCTCTGATTTGCATGTTATAGCCCAGGGGATGCCTCAGTGTCGGGCCATTTTTGCTTTCGGAGTGCCCATGATTCGGGGTAACCCGATGATGATAGTGAGTACCTGTAGTCGGGTTAGTATTGATGCATGTATGCATGCATGTGTGTATGTTTTGAATGCATGCATGTATGATGTTTCTTCTGTTGGTTTCAGTGTAGTCTGCATTCAGTGTTTAGTGTCAAAAGTTGACTGAATTATGGACCGAGGTCATGAATCAGGCTTCCCAGAGGCTCATGGATCTACTAGAGGAGCGGCTTACTTATTATGAAAACACTAGGGATAAGAACTAGATGGGTGGTCAGGGTGACAGGTGTGAGCGGACGACGCGTTTTCGACAGAACGCGAGACTCCCTTTCGGAAGGGGTGCCTCGATTTTGGGCGGGACCCTCCCTCGCGTGGGGTTTTTGGATTAGAAATTCGTTTTTGGAAAATTGGATTGTTTCTTAAAAGAATCGAGACCTAAATCTCGATAAAAAGTGTAGAAGTCGCCACCCGGTTCAGCTCAACCGGGAAATTACAGTAGCTGAACCAAAGTGAGGACTGCCACACTCATCAGAGATCTAGGTTCGGACAAGTCCCTTATTGCATGTCTAATCAAAATAAATTGGCCAATGTTCTATAATGACACTTTAAATTGCTAAAATTGATTTTATTGAATAAATACACATGGCGCGCATACATAATAATACAAAATAAAAGTAAAAGAAATAAATATTTAAAAGGTTTACAACCCAATTGAATGAAAAATAAAACTCTCGGCCTCACAATACAAGCGCTTAAAATACACGAGAGGCTAGGAAAAATTACAATCGCCTAAAATACACGAATTGATCTATTAAATACATGAAAAATAAAAATAAAAAAATTAAAGCTGCAAAACAAATGATTAGCACAGATATATAGCACACCACACGTAGGACTCAAGTTGGATAGAATTGGGAATTTTAGAGTTCGGGGTCATGCATTTGGGGGTAACCGGGTCGGCCGGCCCGGTTAGACCTGGAAAACAGTTTTGAAACGTCCCTATATTTTTGGTTTTGTGAGAAAATCATTTTGAAAACATTTTTCCGATTTATTTTATTTTAGCATACGAGGTGGATCGGTTTTCGGGAGAACCAGGTCTCCGTCGTGGTTTTGTTCTAAATGCAAAAACACCGAAAAATAAATCTAGGGTCGTGAATGCACACTCCAAAATTCATTTTTGATATTTTTTATTTTTCAGAATTTTTGATTTTTCTAAATTTTCTGATTTTTATGAAATTTTTGGGGTTTGATGAATTTTTTTTTTATTTTTAGGGATTTTCTGCTTCTAGCCGAGAATTACAGTCGTGCGACTGTAGATCTTCCTTAGGCAGGAATCGCCAAAATTTTGAAAAGAAATAAAACTGGGGAAATTTAGAAATGGTCGTACGACTATAGATCAAAATGGCACGACTGTAATTACAGTCGTGCCCCTGTTCTTTGTGACAAACTGTTCTTAATTTTCCAGAAACAGAAGTGTAAAAAGTTGAATAAAAATGCACAAAATCAACCAAAACACCCAGAAAGCTTGTAAAAGAGAGAGGAAAAGGAGTGCCTACCTTTCTAAAAGCTTATCCATGTCAATTTGACCCCTGGCGTCGCTCCAATCCACACGAATTTGTGATTTTTCCTTAAGTTTGGGGTTGAAAACTTGGGTCCAAAGAATCTCCAAATGTCAAGGTTTCTGTTGATTTTAGTCCAACATTTCGATATGTTTGCGAAGTTAAGTTATTAACCTAGGGGTTTCTAATAGACTTTAAGCATTAACTCTCTGAATTTGAGTAGAAATGAGTTGAAGAAGGTGAGTTTTTTTGGTTTTTTGCTCTCCCTTCTCTCTTCTTTCTCTCTCTAAATTTTCTTTTAACCCTAAAAATTCTCTCTGCCCAAAAAGTCCCTTCCTTTCTTTTCTGGCTCCTTTTTATCTTCCCTATCCCGGAAAATCCTGAGGCATTAAATGCCCAACTTTTCCTCTATTTTTTTTTATTTTGGGGGTATGGGTTCTGCAACCTGCCCCCGAAATGACAGTCGTACGACTGTAATGCAATTATAGTCGTACGACTGTAACCAAAATCCCACGACTGTAATTACAGTCGTGGTAATCCAGACTTTTTTTTTAGAGACCTGGAAAATTCCGTGTTCACAGGCTGTCCCTCGTGTAGCTAAAGTCTGATTCTTTGCACGGATTTAGGTACACGGTAAAGAACATGGGATCAAAGGTAGTGTGCACGTGTGTGGCTTGTGGGTTAATTTCATGAGACTTATGGTAGATAGGCGTTTTCTTATGATCCCTTTTCATATAAGAAAGGCACCGGGGAAATACGATTCTTGGAGCCAAGCGGTTCCCTATGATCCTTTTTCACATAAGGAGGACGCCAGTAAAAACATGACTTTTGAGAACAGATAGCCGTGTATGACCTACCATACAGAGCCACGGTGTTTGTAGTGTGCAATTGGTGAGCGTATTTATTCCTTGATCGATAATTTTGAAACAAAAATTTTTGCCCCTTCGATAAAGAATAAATACGAGTAGATGCATTTTTGGTTACCTTTTATAGTCATGTAGGACTAAAATTGTGGAGTGGGTGACAGCCATGTGCGACTTGGCGCACTCAATTGACTGACACAGAATTTCTAGTTCTGTTTTAAAGTCGTGGTGGACTAAGATTTGGTAGGGTGTGACAGCCGTGTACGACTTGTCGCACTTAACGGACTGACACGGAATTTCGGGTTCCGTTTTAAAGTCGTGGTGGACTAAGATTTGGTGAAGGATGTGACAGCCGTGTGTGACTTGGTGCACTCAACGAACTGGCATAAAAATTCTGGTTCCATTTTATAATCGTGGTGGACTGAGATTGGTTGAAGGGTGTGACAGCCATGTGCGACTTGGCGCACTCAACGAACTAGCATAGAAATTTGGGTTTCGTTTTAAAGTCGTGGTGGACTGAGATTTGGTGAAGGGTGTGACAGCCGTGTGCGACTTGGCACACTCAAAGAACTGGCACGGAAATTCTGATTCCGTTTTATGGTCACGGTGGACTGAGATTGGTTGAAGGGTGTGACAGCCGTGTGCGACTTGGCACACTCAACGAACTGGCACGGAAATTCTGATTCCGTTTTATGGTCACGGTGGACTGAGATTGGTTGAAAGGTGTGACAGTCGTGTGCGACTTGGCGCACTCAACGAACTAGCATGGAAATTCTGGTTCAGTTTTAAAGTCGTGGTGGACTGAGATTTGGTGAAGGGTATGTGTGTGTGTGATGGATTGGTATGACTTGGCATACAGGATGTGTCGAAAATGAAATTTGGTGGAATTATACTAACAGTGAATTTTTTGCGCTTCTTCTCGGGTTTCGTGTCCCTTGGATAAGGCGGACCATCGCTGGAAAAATTAGTCGCTGACGGGTTGGCCCTGCAAAATTACTGAAATATCTTCCCGTGAGGGATAATTAAGCATTTGGTGATAAAGTAGGTTTTAGAAAATAAATAAAGGAAATTAATGAAAAATTTCCCCCCTTTTTTCCACTACAGTCATACGACTGTATACAAATTTGACTACAGTCGTACTACTGTAGATGAATTACAGTCGTACGACTGTACTTCGCAGGCAGAATGAAATAAAGGGGCGGTTTCCGTCCATTTCTCTCCCACTCTTTTATTTCCAAAAGTTTCAGTTTCCTCTCCAAGAAAAACCGATTCCTAACCCCAAAATCCTGTGAAAATGTTGAAGAAACTCAGAAAGAAAGTGAGAAAACTCTCCAACAACTTGATTCAAAGACCGGAACATGTGCAGGACATCCCATTTGTCAGTGTTTCCAACCGGTACGGTCACCCGCGATACGTGGAGCATTTCGGGATCAGACTCGGGATGGAGATCCCGATCTTGCTAGAGATGGGTTCCCATTTGTCTAGCACCCAGGTTGGTATCCAAATTCGAAATTTGATTTTGAGTTTTTGAATATTTTTCCCTTTGAATATTTGAATCTGATTGGGCATGTTTTACTACTTTCTGGGTTGATTGATTGAGTAGAATGCATGCTAGGAGTCCCCTGTAGTTAATAGGGACAAGAAACTAGGGAAAACAGGTTAGAAATTTCGACAATTGCATGAAAATCGAATTCTATTTGCAGGTGTATGAACAGTCGTGCGACTGTTCATGCGAATGATGAACAGTCATACGACTATAGGTGTACAGTCATGCGACTGTAGTCACGCTCATGCGAGACGTGCTATAGTCGTATGACTGTAGCTAAAACCAAACCTTTTTTTTTAATAATGAATAATTTATGCATGTCCTTTTTAATTGATGTTAATTATGTTGATATTATGCAAAAATTGAATATGTATGCATTATACTTCCTGAATATGTAGGGTCATTCGATTTCCGGCAGCGAAAATCTCTCCTTGCCCCGGGTCTGGTGGGACCGCCTCCCTGAGTCCCTGAGGGCTCGGGTTAGGATTCTTGGTCTTGAGACCTTCATCTTGTCATTGCCTACTAGCACGCTGCATACTTCCCACACTATTCTGACGGCCTTGTATGAGAGGTGGGTTTGCACTACCCACGCATTCCATCTACCCATCGGGGAGTTCACCGTCACTCCCTCAGATTTTGATGCGATCACTGGTTTCGGGTTCAACGGGACCCCGATCAGCTTCAACTGCTATTTGACTCGCCATCAGCTAGAGGACGACTATATTGGGAGATTGATTGGCTACACACCTGAGAAGGGGAAGATTCTGTGTTCACGGGTGGAGGCTTTCTGGTCTGCTCGCTCAGACCTACCGGGAGAGGATGTGGAGAGGTGCATTCGGGCCTACGTGCTCGTCCTACTGTTGTGCACCTTGTTTCCCACCGGACAGAGTACTTGTAATCTGACTCTGCTCCCCACTCTAGCAGACCTGGCTGCCTTTCCTACTCTGGATTGGGCCCGAGCTGCATTGGGGCAGCTATTTTACGACTAGGATTTATGTGCCCGGGGGAGACAGCAGGAGATCCTTGGCTTTTGGTTCGGCCTCTTAGTATTATCTTTTCCTCCGCTTTTTTTTTTACGATTTTATTAATAACAGATTTGGGTGTCCGAGCACCGCATTCTGGAGCCGCCGGAGCTTGGAGATGTCTAGGACGATGCCCATCCGACTGTTCTGCGTTGCTGGACGTAGGGGTGGCAGGGCATTGGCCGCAACTTGCAGGAGGTTAGGCAGGGTTTGCTTGATGCTTCCTGGCAGAGGGTAAGCAAACAAAGCTCGTTAGTAAGAAAAATTTAATTTAACTTTTACTTACCTGTGTTGAATTTCTTTTGTTGTATTTTGCAGATCTAGCATCATCCTTGGCGAGATCAGGGCACCATCTCTTTATTCGTGCAGACATCCACGCTATTTGACCACCGCCGGTTTATCCTAGAGTGCTCGATGTCCCAGGAGTGGTACCTGGGTGAGCGCCTCAGTCTTTCTTACCACGTGGACTGCCCAGCTGGTCGGCTTGTACCTCCATCGCTTCCGCTCGCTCTGTTCTGGCCCTACTTGGTTGATCCCACTGTAGACCGTGACATCTTTAGAGAGGGTTACAGTTTGACCCTGTCGATGGGGATTATCCGATTTTTATCCAGTAGTGTCTGCTGCCAGTTGCGGGTGATGTGTCGGCGGCTCCTCCTACCCGTCAGGTACTTACTTCCCCTTCTTCTTCTTCTCTTTTTTTTAATGTTCTTTTGTTTGCAGGTCAAAAGGTGTAGGGGATCCAGTTCCACTCAGCCGAATGCCCCGGCAGGCGAGAGTACTGGTGGGTCCTAGGTGAAGTAGTGAAACTAAACCTAGAGTCACACAACTAAGGTAGTGTACCTATCGTTGACAAGTTATAATTTTGGTTGGTCCAGGTATCGATCCCACAGAGAAAAATATTCTGCAAACACTAAATTACTCGGGTTCCTTGCGTGTCCTAGGTGGAACTTAATTTTGGGTTGTGATTATACTAACAGCTAAATTATCCTACTCCTAGTTGATCTATCCCAGCTTACTTTACACTTGAATTCAGGTTATTAATTGGCGATTTACCGACCTATGAATGCTAATGGTGATGGCTTTATCAATTAATTAAAATAGATGAATTTAACTCAACAATTAAACCTTAATTATATTCTTTCGATGATTCAACCTAGCGTGTCTAGATCTTTTAGGTCCTTAGCCGGTTTCCCTTGTTTAAAGGCAGTCTAATTTTAAAGCTCAGAAAATAGGGGCACGTAAATTCCACAGTGTTGTCAATACTAATGGTTTCCTAGGCGTCAATCTAGGTAATGCCATAAATATGAACTTAATAAGTTAAGATCTTATGAGACTAGATTATCATTAAAGGAATTGCATAAAGAAAAGGTGTAAAAATTGAAATTAAATTGCAATCAATTGTATTAATCAAGAAAGATGATAAGAATTCAATGTTTACAACCAAACATAATCAATTGAGGAATCAAAACTAACTAATCGAATTACAAAAGAGAAGAAGAGGAACTTATGCCCTTTTGGTCTAATTAACCGGATTCCGACGGTGTGAAGATGCTTGGGGTGTACCTCTATAGACGAACTCAATCCAGAACCAAGAACATCGCAAAAGGGGAAGATTCAATGCAAAACTTCTACCAATTGAGGGTTCAAACTCAAAGAAACAAAGAGTTCAAGCAATAAACCTAGCTACAAGTTTGTGCTTTCTACTTTAAAAGTCTGGAAAAAGATCCATACAACTTAGAAAATAACCTATTGATAGGGCTAGGTTAAAACCACTAAATAGGAAAGATGAAAGTAGGGCAACAGCAGAATTCTGGAGCTCGGCACGCCGTGCTGGTGGTGGTGGCAAGCCGTGCTGTGTAGATTTGGGGGTTGGCACGCCGTGCTGGCGGTGGCACGCCTTCGTGCCGATCCACTGGACTCCGTCCTTTGGCACACTGGAATGGCACGCCGTGCCCTCATTGCGGCACGTCGTGCCACCTTGCTTTTCAGCACTTCAATATCTTCTTCGCCGCCATCGCTCCAACTTTCGGTCCGGGTCATAGTGCCTGTCCAAAACAAACATAAAGAAACATAACCGCACCACAGCCACGGACCACAAAAATGACGCATTATCCAAAATTACAAAAACACCCCCAAAAAAACACGAAAAATACTAAAAGTTATGAAAATCTAACCAAAACATAAAAATCAAAAAATACGCAAAACCAAACAAGCATTCACACAAAGGACTCTAAAAAATTACCGTTTAAACCATGAAATTGCCTAAAAGATAAGGTCAAAAACCGACCTTATCAAGTACTGAGACCGCCACGATTGGTGGGCATGTCCCGGTTCAGGATAGGGGCCACCCTATCTATGCTGGCTGCGCTGCAGCCTCAGCTTCTCAGGCTGCTGGTGTGGTGGAGGGTCACTTGATGACCGAGCTTAGGACCGGCTTCAGCATGATTGGGCTGGATGGCAGCTATTCCTATAGGTCGTGGCTGGTTCACCGTGAGCAGCCACTTACATTTGCTCCAGCGGACACCACCCATGTAAGTTTTTTTTTTATTTTTTTTAATTTTTTTTACTTTCTGGTATGTTCTAGGTTCCCCGGGCTCAAGTGCAGGACATAGCCTATCAGTACATGGGCTTGGAGGCCTTCATGGTCCAGGAGAACGCCATGTGGACGGTAAGTATTCTGCAGTTTCTGCATTATCTAATGATTTATGCAATGCATGAATGTGTATGTATGTATGTATGCATGTTAATTTATGTTATTATCTTGCAGTCTCGAGTGCAGATGTTCCAGGACCAGGCCAGACAGGCTGCTGCTTCTGAGGCTCGGGCCTTGGCGTCGGCCCAGGAGGCAGACCGGATGAGAGCTGACGTAGCCAGGCTGAGCTGACCCGAGTGCAGGAGGACTTTGACTCCTATAGGGCTACACATCAGAGTGAGTCCGAGGAGGAGGAGGGAGAGGGAGAGGATGAGAGCTAGATTGAGTGCTCTGTTTCACACTTTTTTTTGTATTGGATTGCTGTACACAACATGAACTTTATTTTTTATATTATGGGACTTGGATGCAACAACCTACTGATGGATGTTTATGTGTAATGGCACAATGTATGCGATATGAAAGTCTAAGCAGAATATCAAACATGCATAATATCATTAAGATGACATCATAATGAGTACGATAGAGAAATTAACAGTGACTCCGACTTTAGACATCACCCTCTTCTTGTTACCAACAGGTCCTTTTGGTTTTTGAAGGGGATTAATCGCCAAAATAAATACGCAGCGGAAAGAAAAACGGATTAATCCCCGCCAAGGATCCATGTATATTGCATTGAATTGGAAGGAAGGGTTAAAGAATTACCTCTTAATTCTTATAGGATTGGATTAAAAGGAACCAAAATTGCTTCCCTCTACAGTTGATCCACACGGAGCAATACGTCCACCGCTTGCTAGCGCCGGGATAGAAGAAACGGTTTCCTCGAATTGAGAGAGAGGCAGAAAATCAAATTTTCTCTTGGCTTGGAGAGGAGAATTTCGGCTGGCCCTATTTCTTGGTGTGGTGGCCGAATTCTTCTTGTATTATTAGTGTAGAGTCATATTAGGTTTAGGTTAATTGTTTCCTTAAATAATTAACCTAAATAGTTAATTATAATTATAACCTAATACACCTATTAGTTATAATTATATATTAACCCACACAATTTAATATTAATTCTCAATTAACATTAAATCAAATCAATTCTCCATGATACATATATGTATATATAATATTATAATTAATTATATCTCCATATAATTTAATTATAATATGTAGCATACTTTATGCAATATTAATCACATTAATATTTATATATACATACATAAATATATATCACTATATATATTTATTCTCTTTCTCATTCATAAATTATTATCCAATAATAATTTATACCCGATAAGATGAACTTCATTTTGCTCTTGTGTGTGACCCCATAGGATCATATTAATTGGCAATAAGGAAATTACCATAATGTCCTTATAGGTCACAAGCGGACTCTAGCAAGCCATTACGACTACCCAATTAATATGATTGGAATGATCCAATACCTATTTATAGAATGTCATATTCCCTTTTGTCTCTTTGATATCAAGATTAATTATAAGACATGGTACACTTGTCAATCTTATATAATTAATCATATGCTTTCTCGATCTCAAAGTAAACTGTTCAGACAAATCAATTGATACTCTTATCAATTATTTGAGCACGGCCATGCATTTAACAGTCTTACTTATCGAGGGGCCCAGTGATATCGCTCTCTTGTTAGAGAGGGACAAAATCCCATATCTGTCACTCACATCCCTAAGCATGAGTCATATTGTACCCAACCACAGCCTTTATAACTACTCTGTTACAAGCAGCGTTTGACTGCGTCAAAGCACAACATGAATTCATCCCGGAATCCATGGTGACCTCAGGTCAAAGGAATCAGCTGATGACACTACTATAATCAAGATCAGTTGTGACACGTGACCATGAACTTGATCTTATAGTGGGTCTCCAGCAACATGTTCTCTAACACATTGCCCGTGAGTATAATCTGTATCTGTATACACTATATTCATCTTATGAATATCCATTATCACTCACACTAGTCTTAGTTTGTTATTATTCCCATAATAACAATCGACTAGGGAAATTTAGAATTACACAATTAATTCATGGATACATTATCATAAATACTAACATACAAATATATATGATAAAATAAGTCTTTATTAATGACTTAAGAAGATTGTTTACATAATCCAACATTGGCTTAGGGCACAATCTCTAACAATCTCCCACTTGCCCTAAGTCCAATCTTCAAATGTATCTAATACCCATGGACCTAGCATGACCATCATGTACAGCTTGTGAAAGAGCTTTTGTTAGTGGATCAGCAACATTGTCTTCAGACGCAACTTTGCATATCTTCACATCTCCTCTTGAGATGACTTCTCTTATGTAGTGAAAACGCCGAAGTATATGTTTGGATTTCTGTGACACACTAGGTTCCTTAGCAAGTGATATTGCCCCATTGTTGTCACACAAGAGGCTCACAGGATTCACTATGCTAGGAACGACACCAAGTTCTTCGATGAACTTCTTGATCCAAACAGCCTCTTGGGCTGCATCTGATGCAGCAATATACTCGGCTTCTGTTGTAGATGCAGCTATCGTGCTTTGCTTAGAACTCTTCCAACTTATCGCACCTCCATTCAGAATGAACACATACCCAGACTGTGATTGCATCTGATCTTGATCAGTTTGGAAACTTGCATCCGTGTAACCATTTACAACAAGATCTTCGTCCGAGCCTCCATATATCAAGAATGTATCTTTAGTTCTTCTCAAGTACTTAAGAATACTCTTGACAGCAGTCCAGTGACTATCACCTGGATCAGACTGATATCTACTTGTCATGCTCAAAGCAAAAGAGACATCTGGCCGAGTACATACCATGGCATACATGATAGATCCTATAGCTGACGCATAAGGAATCTTGTCCATGCGTTGACGTTCTTCAACTGTCACAGGACATTGCTTACGACTAAGCTTTATCCCTTGCCCAATAGGAACATTTCCTTTCTTTGATTGATCCATACTGAACCTTTTCAGTATTTTGTCAATGTATGTACTCTGGCTCAAACCTATCAATCTCTTAGATCTATCTCTATAGATCTTTATTCCAAGAATGTAGGCTGCCTCACCCAAGTCTTTCATAGAAAAACACTTTCCTAGCCAAGATTTTACTTCCTGCAAGGTAGGAATGTGATTTCCTATTAACAATATGTCATCGACATATAGAACTAGGAAAACTATATTACTCCCACTGAACTTCTTGTACACACAAGGCTCATCTTCGTTTTTGATGAAGCCAAACTTTTTGACTAATTCATCAAAACAATGATTCCAACTTCTTGATGCTTGCTTCAAACCATAAATGGCCTTTTGAAGCTTGCATACTTTATCAGGATTCTTTGGATCGACAAAACCTTCAGGCTGTGTCATGTACACATCCTCAACAAGGTTTCCATTTAGGAAAGCTGTTTTGACATCCATTTGCCATATTTCATAGTCATAATATGCTGCTATGGCAACAAGAATTCTGATGGACTTGATCATAGCTACTGGCGAAAAGGTTTCGTCATAGTCTATACCATGAACTTGTCGGTAACCCTTTGCCACTAACCTTGCTTTATAAGTCTGAATATTCCCATCCATGTCCGTTTTCAACTTGAAAACCCATTTGTGCCCTATTGCTTTAGCACCCTTTGGGAGATCAACCAAAGTCCATACTTTGTTGTCGTCCATGGATTGAATTTCTGACTTCATAGCATCAAGCCATTTTTCAGATTCTGAATTAGAGACAGCTTCCATGTACGTGGAAGGTTCATTCTCTTCTAACAGAATCAGATCATTTTCGTTCGTGACGAGAAATCCATATCTCTCGGGCTCATGACGAACTCTACTTGATCTACGTTGGACTTGTGTTGCTGGTTCTGACTCAACAACTTCTTGTGAATCAGGTTGTTGTTCCATTTGAAAACCATTTTCATTTTGGTTATCCATATTTTCTTGTAGGTGTACTTTACTCCCACTGATTCCTTTGGAAATAAACTCTTTTTCCAGGAATGTACCATTCCTAGCAACAAACACTTTGTTTTCACTAGGATTGTAAAAGAAATAACCTTTAGTTTCTTTTGGATAACCAACAAAATTGCACTTCACAGATTTTGGTGCTAACTTATCTGAAATCAAGTATTTCACATAAGCTTTGCAACCCCAAATCTTGAGGAAAGACAAATTTGGTCTCTTACCAACCCATATCTCATATGGTGTCTTTTCAACTGCTTTTGATGGAACTCGGTTCAGTGTGAATGCCGCTGTTTCAAGTGCATATCCCCAAAAGGATAGAGGAAGATTTGTTTGACTCATCATCGACCGAACCATATCCAATAAAGTACGGTTCCTCCTCTCAGACACACCATTCCACTGTGGTGTACCAGGAGGAGTTAGTTGTGAGACAATCCCACACTTTCTAAGATGATCGTCAAAGTCTTGGCTCAAATATTCACCACCTCGATCAGATCTAAGTGCTTTAATTGTCTTGCCAAGTTGGTTTTGTACTTCATTTTGGAAGGCTTTGAACATTTCAAAGGATTCCGACTTATGCTTCATTAGATATAGATAACCATATCTACTGAAATCATCAGTGAACGTAATGAAGTATTGAAAACCACCTCTAGCAGTTGTGCTCATAGGCCCACATACATCTGTATGTATGAGTTCTAATAAGTCACTAGCCCTTTCACTGTGACCAGTAAAGGGACTCTTGGTCATCTTACCCATTAAACAAGACTCGCAAGTGTCATATGTTTCAAAAACATCTAGACCCAAAATTCCATCTTTATGGAGTTTTGAAATGCGTTTCTCATTAATGTGTCCTAGACGACAGTGCCAGAGATAAGTAGGATTCACAACATTTGTTCTTATCCTTTTGGTATTTATGTTATATACATGCTCATTATAACCTTCACTAAGGTTCAACAAATAAAGACCATCATGTAAATCCGCATTTGCATAAAACAAGTCTTTATTGAAAAGCAATAAGTGATTATTCTCAATAACACATTTAAATCCTTCCTTGTCCAAACATGAAATAGAAATGATGTTCCTAGACAAATTAGGAACAAAATAACAATTATTCAAAGAAAGAACAAGTCCACTTGGCAACTTGAGCTCGTAGCGACCGACTTCATAAGCAGCAACTCTAGCTCCATTCGCCACATGGAATTCTACCTCGCCCTTCTTGAGATTTCTACTTCCTTTAAGCCCCTGCACATTCATACAAATGTGAGAACCACAACCGGTATCTAATACCCACGAAGTAGAAACAGAAGTAGAATGAAATATTTCAATAACATAAATACCTTGATTAGCGGTCTCACCGCCTCTCTTCTTCCTCAAGTCCTCCAAATAAAGCTTGCAATTTCTGCGCCAATGACCAGGCTGATTGCAGAAATGGCATGTGCCTTCCTTTGGAGGCTTTGCCTTGGTAACAGCTTTGGGCTTCTTTGCATCCTTCCCAAACTCTTTGGGTTTGTTTGCTTTACCCTTCTTCTTCTGGATCCTACCCTTTTGCACCATATAGATCCCTTTGGAGCTTGGCTTCTCTTTTATCGTTACTTCAGCGTTTTTCAGCATCCCATGCAGTTCGCTGACCGTTTTGTCCATATCATTCATGTGATAGTTCATGACAAAATGGGAGTAACTCTCGGGAAGAGAATTAAGGATCAAATCCGTTGCCAACTCAGGTCTGAGTGGCGAACCAAGCCTCTCCAACTGATCAATGTACCCTTTCATCTTCAGAACATGGGCACTAACCGAACTCCCTTCGGTCATCTTGCACCCAACCAAAGATCTCAAGGTCTCATACCTTTCCCTTCTCGCTTGCTTTTGGAACATTTCCTTAAGCTCTTGAGACATCTCATATGCCTCAAATGTTTCCAGATCCTTCTGAAGTTCCGGAATCATTGATGCGAGCATCAGGCATTGTACATCAATCTGATCATTTTGATGCTTGTGAAAAGCATCCCTTTCAGCTCTTGAAGCTGTGGTGGGTGGAGGGTTAGCGGGCAAAGGCCCATCCAGAACATACAGCTTTCGCTCTTGCTTGAGAACAATTCTCAAGTTGCGATACCAATCTAGGTAATTGGTTCCGTTCAGTTTATCCTTCTCAAGGATAGATCGAATAGAACCGGGATTGCTTATGTTGGCCATTTATCTACAACAGAAAATATATGCAAAGTTAATTACATAAGAGAATTAAACTCCCACTAAAATTATAAAACCCTTTAAAATATTTAAGTGGGTAAAAGACCCAAAATCCATACTTAACCATAGCACTGCTTTGGCATGTCCCTATGATTAAATATAATTTCGGTAGACATCACCATGTCAATTACATCATTATGTAACTCTTTTAATTTATGAGATGCATGATATCATATATCATATTTAATTTGCATGTTACTCATCTCATCTTTGCCTCGGGTTCAAAACACCATTTTGATTAACCCTTTGTTAAACCAATTACAACACAATGAGAATCACCATTTCTCATATTATCGCTTCGCTAAGGTCACAACATGCGTACCCGCTTTGGCGTGGCTTCCATGATGCGAACATAGTACTTGACTAGTGTTATACGTAATTGGGTGGCAAAAAAAAATATAAACTTCATAAGTTTATTTAGGGTTTATTAAATCCTGTGAGTTAATTGTATCATATACAATTTCATGGCATTAATATTAATCATACTTTTGTTAATATTAATTAGCATGGCATCTTATGGCATACAATTGTCTAGCATGCATATAGAATATCTAGCATGGCATCACATGGCATCTAAATAAAATAAAGCATGCATATGACTCGAACCGTGTTATGGTATGGTTTAAATCTACATTGATTTTCATAGGCCAATATGAAAATCAACAAGGTCATATCCTAGGTGGTAGCATCCATCACATGGTCATTGCACCGCCTCTTGGATCCGCCTCCACGTCTTTGCTTCTAAGCACCATCTCATGGATTTATATTTTACAAAAAAAAAAAAATTGCAACCTATACAATTTTTCTAGTAAAATAAATTTTACATATCATAAATTGCATCCTATACAATTTATCTAGTAAAATTAAAAATTACATAAATACAAACGACTCGCAGGTCGTATTTATATAAAACCACAATAAATAAAATAAAGCATCCACGGGGTCCAAAACCATACCATAACACCATGCATAAAATTATCAACAATAATTTTATATCTAAAATATTTAGGGTTCAAAGTGGTAAAATATAATCACATTGTATTTAGAATTAATTAATTTGGAAAAATTCGTAAATATGCAGAAACAATTTTCCACACTTAAAACGAAAAAGGGGTTAAAACTGTCGGACAGCAGGCTCGTCGGGCCGCGCACTACAGTATCCAATACTGCGCACAGCCCGACGGGCTGCGCAACACGTAGCTGCGCAGCCCATGCTGCGTGAGCAGCATGCTGCTTGCGCAGCAAGTGCAATTGCAATTGCAATTGCGGTTGGGCGCAATTGCAATTGCAATTGCATTGCAACCAAAAATATTCTGGGCATTATGCCCAGAATAACGAAAACAGTATTATATTTTTTTTTTTTTTTAATTTCATTTAATTAAATTGAAACAATTTCAATTAAAATCCCATGAATCAAATTGATGATAACAACCCCTTAAACATTCCAAATCATTAAAACAAATTATTCACAATAATCAATGTATAAAATCAAATTTTAATTGTTATTCATAATAACATAGAACCCTAAATAAAAACATACAAACCCCTAACAACAATTTTGATCCAATCAAAATCATACAAACCCTAACATGCAATTTTGATCCAATCAAAACATAAATCCAATTCAATCAAAATACAACCTGGCTCTGATACCACTGAAGGGGATTAATCGCCAAAATAAATACGCAGCGGAAAGAAAAACGGATTAATCCCCGCCAAGGATCCATGTATATTGCATTGAATTGGAAGGAAGGGTTAAAGAATTACCTCTTAATTCTTATAGGATTGGATTAAAAGGAACCAAAATTGCTTCCCTCTACAGTTGATCCACACGGAGCAATACGTCCACCGCGTGCTAGCGCCGGGATAGAAGAAACGGTTTCCTCGAATTGAGAGAGAGGCAGAAAATCAAATTTTCTCTTGGCTTGGAGAGGAGAATTTCGGCTGGCCCTATTTCTTGGTGTGGTGGCCGAATTCTTCTTGTATTATTAGTGTAGAGTCATATTAGGTTTAGGTTAATTGTTTCCTTAAATAGTTAACCTAAATAGTTAATTATAATTATAACCTAATACACCTATTAGTTATAATTATATATTAACCCACACAATTTAATATTAATTCTCAATTAACATTAAATCAAATCAATTCTCCATGATACATATATGTATATATAATATTATAATTAATTATATCTCCATATAATTTAATTATAATATGTAGCATACTTTATGCAATATTAATCACATTAATATTTATATATACATACATAAATATATATCACTATATATATTTATTCTCTTTCTCATTCATAAATTATTATCCAATAATAATTTATACCCGATAAGATGAACTTCATTTTGCTCTTGTGTGTGACCCCATAGGATCATATTAATTGGCAATAAGGAAATTACCATAATGTCCTTATAGGTCACAAGCGGACTCTAGCAAGCCATTACGACTACCCAATTAATATGATTGGAATGATCCAATACCTATTTATAGAATGTCATATTCCCTTTTGTCTCTTTGATATCAAGATTAATTATAAGACATGGTACACTTGTCAATCTTATATAATTAATCATATGCTTTCTCGATCTCAAAGTAAACTGTTCAGACAAATCAATTGATACTCTTATCAATTATTTGAGCACGGCCATGCATTTAACAGTCTTACTTATCGAGGGGCCCAGTGATATCGCTCTCTTGTTAGAGAGGGACAAAATCCCATATCTGTCACTCACATCCCTAAGCATGAGTCATATTGTACCCAACCACAGCCTTTATAACTACTCTGTTACAAGCAGCGTTTGACTGCGTCAAAGCACAACATGAATTCATCTCGGAATCCATGGTGACCTCAGGTCAAAGGAATCAGCTGATGACACTACTATAATCAAGATCAGTTGTGACACGTGACCATGAACTTGATCTTATAGTGGGTCTCCAGCAACATGTTCTCTAACACATTGCCCGTGAGTATAATCTGTATCTGTATACACTATATTCATCTTATGAATATCCATTATCACTCACACTAGTCTTAGTTTGTTATTATTCCCATAATAACAATCGACTAGGGAAATTTAGAATTACACAATTAATTCATGGATACATTATCATAAATACTAACATACAAATATATATGATAAAATAAGTCTTTATTAATGACTTAAGAAGATTGTTTACATAATCCAACATTGGCTTAGGGCACAATCTCTAACAGTTTTTCGTGTCAGAAATTTTCTCTTTGTATTTTTTTTTTTGGTCCAAGAGTTCTGCACGAGCGTTCCAGCCGAATTGATCTCTCCATATGGATCCCTTTTGAGATTGGAAAGCACACCTTGACAATGTTCATCAGAAGCCATGAGAACATTGCTGCTGATGACATCCAGTGGTTTGGCCTTGACCTGCCCCTAGTATTAGACGTTTGCATTTGGGGTATAAAACACTGAGTCAGACATGGTTCGCTGCGTGCTGTCACCCGTATGCAGACATTGACATGCAATGACATGACAAATGCATATTGAACATCAAAATTGAATATAAAACATCTACGACATAATGAATGTGGATGCATTAGGAAAATCCAAAGTGTGGCTCTGGTTTTGCTTGATGCCCCTTCAAATTACCAATATGTCCTTTCAGTTTTCCACATTAGAGGATTTTTTTTTTGCTAACATGTGTAAAAGTGTACAGCTGAGCACTAAACTGCATCAATTGATTACCCACTGGATCTTCCAAGAGTTTAACCCCATATGCATGTTTCCAATTCACCTCAGATTCCAACTCAAGCATAGTTCTCAAAGATGAACACAGCTTTTAATCCTTCAAAGTACGGCCCCAGAAGATGAAAGAACCACCGGTAAGTAGTCACTTTCATTGTGGCCGAAGACTGAGTTCTTGAAATGGTTGGTAAATGCAACTTTCTTTTAGATGTTATCGCAGCAGGCTTGGCAAGCCCTCCCATTCATGATTGTTGAAGGGGTTGTAAAACCTGGTTGCCCCAACACTGTTGGTGAAGTTCATGAGTGCATAATCAATATTTCCTCCAATCCTGGAGTCCATAGGCAAATAGAGGGAATCATAAGCAGACTATTCTTTGGACTTAAATGGAGGGTAAAGGGTGTTGGAGGTATGGATGAAGATCGAGATGGGGAGTGTTTTGGTTTGAAAATATATAGGAGCCCAAATCTTTCACGGGTTGTTTGAAAATGAGAAAGTCCAAATTTTTCACAGAAAGGGTGCGAAAGATCCGGTGGTGATGGAGATTAAGATGGTGAGTCATTCCCGCGTTAACCGTAGCTGCCATATGAAAGAGAAATTCCTCCGTCTGCACTGATCCTTTTTTTTTGAAGTAACTAAATCCAAGCCATAGCCATCTCTTGGTTTTCCTGCTGCATTCAAATTCGTGCATGTCATGTGTGCTTAATATGCCTTTTTGAATGAACAATGCATGCGTAATGTCATGTGCACAAGAATGTCATGCAAACAAGATTATACATGCCCTACAACCAAGGAATGATTCAGAGTTTTACAACAAGATGGATGGTGAAGGTCATTTGAATTTCTTGGTGGTTGGTGCTTTGGATGAGTTTGGGTTTTTATTTTCAGGGTTTTGGTGTAGGATACTTTCTGGGGTATGAGGCCAAGTTTTGTCTCCGGAAGGACCATTTTTTTTTGTGTGATTGCCTCAAGGAGGGCTTTTGATTCAGTTTTGCCTCTAGGAGGATTTTCTTGGTTCAGGTGCCTCAAGGAGGACTTTTGATTTGGTTTTGCCTCAAGGAGGGCTTTTTGGTTTGATTTTGCCTCTAGGAGGGCTTTCTGGGTTTGATTTTGCCTCAAGGAGGGCTTTCTTGGTTCAGGTGCCTCAAGGAGGGCTTTTCGGTTTTTTTTTTAGTAGGATTTGAAGTTTCAAAGATGGCTTTCGGTTTAGAAAGGTTTAGGCATCGTGTGTGCCTTTCAAGTTGAAGCTCTAGGACAGGATTGGTAGAGTCTTGCAAGGATTGTTGAGCTGAATCAACAGATGCCTCGGCGGAAGTGGTACCATCGTATCATTTTATTTATCTCACAAGCTCACCTTTCAAGAGAGAGTTCATTCAGGACCAGGTTCACTTTTAGGTTCCCCATAATACTCAAAATGATGTCATGCATTTTGATATTATGTGTGTTGGATATGTCGTTTCAGATGGTCAAATGCATGCATAATGCCATGGACAAGTAATCATCACATAAGTAAGATGAAAACAACTTTCATTGCATTCATGATGAATTCAATACATCCCGTAAACAAAATGAGTCCCTTGTAGAAAGGGAATCTCCAAGAGGCATTGATCTCATAGAATCCGATTATTCTCCGATTGGTCACCATTTCAGCTTCAGCATCCTCGACCCACTTTTATCAAAGCAAACTCTGAAGTTCTTCATCATATTCCTCTCCTCGGGAGACTTGAGAAATTTCCTTGGTGGTCTCCCTAATTGCCCCCGGTTGTTTATCAAAGACGGTCGAGATTTCTAATTTTCCATCGTCGACTAGCTTTTGGATCTCCTTTCTTAAAGCAAAACAATCATTGGTCCGATAGCCCAGCACCACATGATAGCTGCAGAAATTGTTCCTTTGTGCTTTTGCTGGCTCTACAAATAGCCTGATACTCTGCAGGAGACCTTCCTCTCTACATCTGAGGAATAGCTTGCCTAATGAGTCAGCCCATGGAGAAATGCCTTTTCCACTACTCACGGTAAGTGAGTTTTTGGTATGCCGTGGAATGGAGTCTGTAAGCGCCGGAATTTCACTTTAAAAAAAAAAAAAAAAAAGGTTATAGTCATACGACTATTTCTACAGTCGTACGACTGTAGTCAAACTACAGTCGTACGACTGTAGATCTACCCATAAAAGCAGAAAAAGAAAGGCAGAAGGGGGGGACGAAAAAAAAAGGAGAGAAAGAAAAACGGACAGACAGAGAGAAAGGGAGGAAAAGAGAAAGAAGAGAAAACCAAAGGAAAAAAGGAGGAAATCCTCATCAAAATCCTCAGCATTTTGGAAATCTCTGGAGTCAAATTTCAAACCCTAACTCAAGGAGAAAAGTCCGGATTGTAGTGGATTGGAGCGACGCCAGGGGTCAATCTTACGGTGGACGCACGCCACGGAGGTAAATACCCCTTTTCCTCTCTCTTTTATAAGCTTTCTGGGTGTTTGGTGTGTTTTTGCTACATTTCTGTCCATTTTTCTGCGTTTCTGCTCCTGAAAACCAAGAACAGTCGTACGACTGTTCTTGGATTGATGAACAATCGTACGACTGTAGCTACAGTCGTACGACTGTAGTTGATTTCCAGGCAATTCTCTTTCCAGCTTGTTTTTAATGAGATTTTGGCAAAATCCTAAATTTTCAGCATCTACAGTCATACGACTGTAGTTACAGTCGTACGACTGTAGTTGATTTTCCACGACTGTAATCTACAGTCGTACCCCTGTAGTTTTCAGAATCAGAATTTTACCCTTTAAAACCCAAAAATCTCATAAAAAATCCATAAAAATTCCCAAAAATTCCCAAAAAATCCCAAAAAATTAGAAAACCCCAAAAATCATCAAAATGAATTTTGTTGTGTGCATCACGACCATAGATTCAATTTTTAGTAAAATTGCATTTAGAACAATTCAACGACGGAGACCCATTTCTCCTGAAAACCGACCCACTTAAATATATAAAAATGCATGTAAACCGAAAAAATTATTTTCAAAATGATTTTTTCCACAAAAAACCAAAAATACAGGGACGTTTCAAAGTGTTTTCCAGGTCTAACCGGGCCGGCTTGCCGAGCCAACCCGGTTACCCCCTAAATGCATGCCCCCAATTCCAGATTTCCAATTCTGTCTATTTGAGTCCTAATTGTGGCGTGCTGTATATATTGTGCTAACCCTCTGTTTTGCAGGTTTTAATTTCTTTTTATTTTTATTTTTAATCTATTTTAATAGATTAAATCGTGTATTTAGGCGGTTGTAATTATTTTTAGATTTTCGTGTATTCTAGGCGATTGTATAAGTGAGGCGAGTGTTTTTATTTTTTCCATTCGATTTGGTTGTAAGCCAATTAATATTTATTTCTTTTCCTTATTTTTGTATTAAATATTTTGTATGCGCGCTGCATGTCTATTTACTTCAATAAAATTGACTTTAGATCTTGAGATACCATTTGAGAACATTGGCAATATTTATTTTAATTAGACACGAAATAAGGGACTTGTCCGGACCCGAATCTCTGGATAGTGTAGCGACCGTTCGTCCGGTTCAGCTACATAAGAATTTCCCGGTTGAGCTGAGCCGGGTGGCGACTCCTACAACATCCATCGAGACTTAGGTCTCGGTTCTTTTATGTATTAATTTCATTTATTTTTCCAAAACGCGGATTTCCATTATAAAAACCCCACGCGAGGGAGGGGCCTGCCCGAGATCGAGGCGCCCCATTCCGAAAGGGAGTCCCGCGTCCCGTCGAAAACGCGTCGTCCGCTCACAGTGGCGACTCTGCTAGGGATGTCTTAAAAAGTTTTTCAAAAACTTAAAAGAATTTGACAAACCCTGAAAAGTGTCTTATTAAAATAACGTGGATGATTCTCTTTTTGGTATTTTATTTGCATCTTTTAGTTAGCCATTTCTTGCATTAGATTAGGTATCCTTTTATAGCCCGGTGGATTGTTGAAGTGTCGCCTAAGTTCCTCATGGTCTTAGGGGCATGAATACGAAACACCACTCATAGCCTCGTACGAACCCCTTCGTTCGGACCCTTGAGTGGGGAGAAGTGAGGAGTATATCTTGCTATGAGAGCCTTGATGTTATCCCGACTTTGACCGAACCCATATAGGCAGCCCTAGTTGGATTCCCTTAGGATACCAAAATAATTGTGTGAATAGTGATAATAAAATCGCGCCTTCATCACCCCCTGTTGGTGATCGAAGTGAACCCCACCTAGGACTCGGTTAGAAGTTTTTGAGACCGACCACGTTGGAGGAATAAGGTTGGAAGAATTCGTTTTGCTTGTTATGTGTTCTTCACCATCTCGTGACACATCGCCGACGCATGCATCACATACCATAATCACCATTCTCCATACATGTGACATATCATACATAAACATCTTTGTGTGATACTAACCCACATTTTTATGCAGCCATTTACATTTTATTTTGTGTGCAATCATTAAATCATCCGCTTGCCATTCATACTAACCATTTCTTTCTCAGCCATGACATTATATTTGTGTGATTAGTATTTTTCTCATAGAATACATGACACCATTTTGTATGTCATGCATTCTAACCACGTTTTTGTGCAGCCATTTGCATTTTGTGTGTCATAAGCACTCATGACATATCACCTAAATTAAATTAGGGGCATTCCAAGGATGCCCACCACGATCATATCATTCCATCATATATCGGGTATCCTAAAATACCCGTGTTTTGCCAATGCGCCGGATTGTATTCGGCCATTCCACCAAATCATTTCATTGCATAGAGACCACGATGGTCCTAAGTATATTTCCGTGTGACAATCCACACGATGCATTTCATGACATCATACCCATTCGTCATAAACATCATATAACACTGTGATCCACATCGGGTTACATCATGACATTACTGTATCATTCAAGGTGCTCCCCGAGTGCTGGATTAGTATGCATTTAGGGGTATTGCATAACATCCCAAATCATGAAAGGTGTTCCCCAAACACCGAATCTCTATCCACGTCCCCAGTACACGTGGCTCGGTTACAACATCATTTCATTTCATACGCTCAAAAGCATCAGAACTCTGTCCATGGGCTGGTCCCATGTGACCACTTCATATCATCTCATAGACCTTCAAAGCGTCAAACTCTGTCCGTGTGCCGGTATACACGCGACCATTTCACGAAATTCATTAGGTGCCCCATAAGCACCGAACCTTCGCCCGTGTGGTGGTCCATACGTGGCATTTTTTTGCATAGCATTGGGTGCACTTGGAATGTCCAAAAGAAATAAAAAAAAGAAAATAGAATAAATGAATAAAAAGGTCATATACCTCATCATCCATATTCACGAAGCACCATCCAATCATTATCATCCATACCATCCAACCATGCACTTTTTGGTCCTAACAATCTTTATGTGCATTAGAGCAGAATAAGCCAGGACGCTCTACAACCAGAGCCCAGGCTGCAAGTGCATGTGAGAGCAAAAGATCAGTCGAACCAAGCAGCGCAACAGAGCCTGGAGAAGAATTAGCAATGGCTGATCAAACGCCAAACATTGCTAGTGTTCTGAGGGATTTCTTCCGATCCCAAGACTTCCGGGATATGCTAAAGGAAGAACTGAGGGCTGTTGTTAGGGAAAGCGGTGAAACTGGTAATGGTGGAACCGGGAAAGAAAAAGAAGGGGAGACCTCTCAACAAGGGGCTGATGCTTCGACCAGTATAGAAAAGTTGCAGGAAATCGAGGCAGCTATGGAACAGAAAATGAAGGCCAAATACTCTGAGTTGGATGAGATGCTAGCTGAGCTGAAAAAGGGAGCCAACATCAGTTTGGATTCCAGGCAGGGCGTCAATGTGGATGCCATGATAAACAAAGGCATCGAGACATTCCCTGTAGGGTTCCAAGTCCCTAAAATTCCTTCTTACAAAGGGCTCGGATCACCAGAAGCCCACATCAACCTTTATGCTCGTATAATGCTGACAGCGGGTGCTACCAAACAGCAGTTGGTCAACTTCTTTCCAACAACACTAGAAGAAGGAGCTCTGAACTGGTACAACTCTCTGATGGAGGAGGTACAATCTGATTGGGAAACACTGTCAGTGGCCTTCATCAAATACTATAGCTTCAACACAAAGATCCAAGTGAAGCTATATGACTTGGAAAGGGTTAAGCAGAAGCTCAATGAACCCTTTGATGAGTATTATCAAAGGTGGATGAACAAGATGATCCTGTTGAAGAATCGCCCCGATGAAGACGAGCTGATTCAGAAACTGATTGAAGGCAGCAGGGATGTCTACAGAGACAACATGAAATTCCATGCTTTCAATGAACTCAGCGAGGTCTACAGCATGGCCATGAAGGTTGAGAGGGATGAAGAAGAAAAAGCGGCCTGTCAAAAGGGCAGAAGCTTCAAGCACGGTCTGGGGTATCGATCGACAACTGCCGCTGGATCAAGCAGTGGATCTGGTTTCGGCTTCACGAACAAGAGTGACCAATCCCTAGAGGATGAGCTGACTGAAGTTGCAGTGGTGTCCCACCGGCAAGGGGATCAAGCTGGAGATTCGCAAAATCGAGGCCTATCCCCGTGGACT
This sequence comes from Euphorbia tirucalli, assembly GCA_039660915.1. NCBI lineage: Eukaryota > Viridiplantae > Streptophyta > Magnoliopsida > Malpighiales > Euphorbiaceae > Euphorbia > Euphorbia tirucalli. The sequence goes on along the minus strand of CM077634.1, from coordinate 17,500,901 downwards.
CTTTCTTTGGCTAAGATTTTTGCGAAATGCAGGAATGGTGGCCTTTTGACTTCTCTAAAGCCATTCGAGAAACCGGTTGAGACGGACAAAGGCAAATTCTGCTCCTATCATGTGGCAGTGGGACATCACACGAATGACTGCAAGCAACTATTGAGGGCTATTCGTCAACTGATCACGGATGGGAAAATCGCGGAGCCACCTTTGAAACCCAGTGTGCAGACCAATCCTTTGCCCAGCTTTGACTAGTCCAATTGAAGCGGGCGATGCAACAGCAAAAGAAGACCCTCTGCATGTGGAGGATGTTAATTATTTTGATGTATCTGTTTTGTCCTTTGTCTTGTTTTGTGAACAATGCAGCCTACAAGGCATTTAATGTTATGTAATTTGATTTCAATTATCTGTGTGACATTTTCATGGATGGAACACTGTGCATGCATACAAACATTCATTTAATGTCTTTAGCATGCATGACACATCGCCACGTGAAATGAACCTAAGGACAGATGAACATCCAAAATGGTATCCGTCTTGAAAGACCTCACGACTGATGAGAGAGAGAAAAGAAAGATTACAAAATGCCTAACAGCATGGAAGACCTTCGCCTAGTCCCAAGGCAATGCGCATCGATAAAGGATCACAAGATGCAGAATTACAAAGAAGCCGAAGGACAATCCCAGCTAAGCGGAAGTTCCGTAAACGTAAAAAAAAAAAAAAAAAAAAAGAAAAGAAGAAGAAGAAGGCAAAATAAGCATGTTTTCAAGTTCCAAAATAAGAATACATATATATCATATGATGTTTCGCACCATAGCATCCCCGATAATAGAACGCAAGTTCTGGGGCAACAATATAATCATTCCAGAATAAGGGAGAAGGGCACCATACCACCCACGAGCCAGCAAGATTGTACAAACAGCCAATAAGCACGTCAAAAAGCGCAGCCATCAACCTGCGGGATCAAAGCAGTCCTACGGAGAAAGACAGAAACCAAGTCGTCAACCAATTTCAATCGGGGACAGGCTCAGGTCATAAAAAAAAAAAAAAAAAAAAAAGAGGTCCGATGGATTGAAAATCACGAAAGCGATCCATGCAAAAGTTAGGACAGTGAGGTGAGGTGAGCACCACCGGCAGGAAAATCCGCAAGGACCAGTTGGTGGCAGTTCTGGGTTCGGCCGAGACGGATACCATACTCATCTTGTCCTTAATTTCATTTCATACGTCATGTGCGCTATGCTAAAACATTATCAATGAATGGATGAATGAATGCCTTGCTCTGTTCATTTAAATATCCTGGGTTCGCTTGGAATTGAATTCACACCATGCATCGTGTGTGGCTACACGCCTGTAAGTCTTAGCAACGGCAATGGAACAACTAGATTCTACAAAACCTTCCACAATCTTCTCATCATCAGAGAGTGCAATGAATTGGAAGTCTTCTTCTAGTTCCACGACATCTCTTAAAAAAAAAAAAAAAAAAAAGACAGAGCTCGCTGAGGTGAAAACCGAAAAGGCGCCTCAGGCAAAAGTTAGAGCAGCCCACTAAGCTGAAAAACCATATTTGGCCGTTTAGGTAAAATTTAGGGCATATGAAAAGCTCGCTGAGGTGAAAACCGAAAAGGCGCCTCAGGCAAAAGTTAGAGCAGCCCACTAAGCTGAAAACCCGTATTGGGCAGTTTAGGTAAAAGTTAGGGCATATGAAAAGGTCGCTAAGGTGAAAACCGAAAAGGCGCCTTAGGCAAAAGTTAGAGCAGCTTGCTGAGTTGAAAATCCACCTTGGGCGGCTCAGCCAAAATTTAGAGCACTCACAAATTCATAAAGCCTAGGGGCAGGAAAGGCAAAAACTCGCTATCATCTTCCCAGCAGGAGCATTGTATCGATCTCCAACGAGATCTTCTGTTCATTTCTCAACGACATTGTTACTAAGAACATCATCGCTTTCTCTCTAACAGTCATCGTATTTCCACATTAGCCATCATATACCCCTGCCAGGATCGCAAGAATTACATGTGCCTAAAATGTTGCTTCTCCAACTATGGACGATCAATCGCACATCATAGCTTCCCCAGTAAGAACCCGGGGCGTGAAGATCGAGCAAAATGGCATGAAATGTATTTTCCCAAAAATTCATTTGTACATGCACACATTAAAACATATACATGCATACGTTTAAAGTAAACACATACAATTCATATGCATATGCATCGCAACTCATCCAAGTGCAGGTATCCACTGCCATCACCAGGTCTTCCTTGACCAGGATCGCTCTCAAAGCAGAGATGGCACAATGTCGGGGCAGAATAGTCAAGTTTCCAAGGGACGGAGCAATCAAGCCGTATTTATCCTTGATCGAAGGGGCAAAAATTTTTATTTCCAAAATCGTCGATCAAGGGATAAATACTCACTCCCCAGCCAACACCAAAATCATCCTTTCCTAAACCTATCTCCTAATCTCGTTCAAGCAAGATTTCAAACCCTTGAACTCCACTATGTTCAAGCATGGTTTTAAATTCTTGAACCTATTCTTCATTCAAGCAAGATTTTAAACCCTTGAACTCTACCACGTTCAAGCAAGGTTACAAATCCTTGAATCATTCTCTTCATTCAAGCAAGATTTTAAACCCTTGAACTCTACCACGTTCAAGCAAGGTTACAAATCCTTGAATCATTCTCTTCATTCAAGCAAGATTTTAAACCCTTGAACTCTACCACGTTCAAGCAAGGTTACAAATCCTTGAATCATTCTCTTCATTCAAGCAAGATTTTAAACCCTTGAACTCCACCACGTTCAAGCAAGGTTACAAATCCTTGAATCACTCTCTTCATTCAAGCAAGATTTTAAACCCTTGAACTCCACTACGTTCAAGCAAGGTTACAAATCCTTGAATCACTCTCTTCATTCAAGCAAGATTTCGAACCCTTGAACTCCACCACGTTCAAGCAAGGTTACAAATCCTTGAATCACTCTCTTCATTCAAGCAAGATTTCGAACCCTTGAACTCCACTACGTTCAAGCAAGGTTACAAATCCTTGAATCACTCTCTTCATTCAAGCAAGATTTTAAACCCTTGAACTCCACCACGTTCAAGCAAGGTTACAAATCCTTGAATCACTCTCTTCATTCAAGCAAGATTTTAAACCCTTGAACTCCACCACGTTCAAGCAAGGTTACAAATCCTTGAATCATTCTCTTCATTCAAGCAAGATTTTAAACCCTTGAACTCCACCACGTTCAAGCAAGGTTACAAATCCTTGAATCATTCTCTTCATTCAAGCAAGATTTTAAACCCTTGAACTCCACCACGTTCAAGCAAGGTTACAAATCCTTGAATCACTCTCTTCATTCAAGCAAGATTTCGAACCCTTGAACTCCTTTACGTTCAAGCATGGTTACAAATCCTTGAACCACTTCCTTCATCCAAGCCAGATCTTAAACCCTTGAACTCCATTACGTTCAAGCATGGTTTCAGATCCTTGAACCTTTTATTATTTCAAGTCCACCCAATTCCTGTAAGATCTCAAATCGTCAAAAACACACCTTCCTTTGCCTCGGGTAACATAAACCCGATATCGGCTAATCCACAATCCATCTTCCATTGCCTCGGGTAACATAAACCCGATATCGGCCAATCCATAATCCACCTTCCTTTGCCTCGGGTAACATAAACCCGATATCGGCTAATCCACAATTCCATTTTCCTTTGCCTCGGGTAACCTAAACCTGATATCGGCTTATTCCTTCCTCAGCATCGCCTCGGGTAACATAGACCCGATATCGGCTTACTTCTTCCTCAACTTTGCCTCGGGTAACCTAAACCTGATATCGGCTTATTTCCTCATCAGCTTTGCCTCGGGTAACCTAAACCTGATATCGGCTTATTTCCTCACCAGTATTACCTCAGGTGACCTAGACCTGATATCATCTTATTTCAATGGAGGATTCTTTCCTGTGTCTGCGGCGCTTTGAATCGCGTTTCACAAATTCACATCATCTATCCCAGACTAAGTTCGAGTGGTGAATTTGATCACGCGAGGGGCAGCTGTAAGCGCCGGAATTTCACTTTAAAAAAAAAAAAAAAAGGTTATAGTCGTACGACTATTGCTACAGTCGTACGACTGTAGTCAAACTACAGTCATACGACTGTAGATCTACCCATAAAAGCAGAAAAAGAAAGGCAGAAGGGGGGGGACGAAAAAAAAAGGAGAGAAAGAAAAACGGACAGACAGAGAGAAAGGGAGGAAAAGAGAAAGAAGAGAAAACCAAAGGAAAAAAAGGAGGAAATCCTCATCAAAATCCTCAGCATTTTGGAAATCTCTGGAGTCAAATTTCAAACCCTAACTCAAGGAGAAAAGTCCGGATTGTAGTGGATTGGAGCGACGCCAGGGGTCAATCTTACGGTGGACGCACGCCACGGAGGTAAATACCCCTTTTCCTCTTTCTTTTATAAGCTTTCTGGGTGTTTGGTGTGTTTTTGCTGTATTTCTGTCCATTTTTCTGCGTTTCTGCTCCTGGAAATCAAGAACAGTCGTACGACTGTTCTTGGATTGATGAACAGTCGTACGACTGTAGCTATAATCGTACGACTGTAGTTGATTTCCAGGCAATTCTCTTTCCAGCTTGTTTTTAATGAGATTTTGGCAAAATCCTAAATTTTCAGCATCTACAGTCGTACGACTGTAGTTACAGTCGTACGACTGTAGTTGATTTTCCACGACTGTAATCTACAGTCGTACCCTTGTAGTTTTCAGAATCAGAATTTTACCCTTTAAAACCCAAAAATCTCATAAAAAATCCATAAAAATTCCCAAAAATTCCCAAAAAATCCCAAAAAATTAGAAAACCCTAAAAATCATCAAAATGAATTTTGTTGTGTGCATCATGACCATAGATTCAATTTTTAGTAAAATTGCATTTAGAACAATTCAACGATGGAGACCCATTTCTCCTGAAAACCGACCCACTTAAATATATAAAAATGCATGTAAACCGAAAAAATTATTTTCAAAATGATTTTTTCCACAAAAAACCAAAAATACAGGGACGTTTCAAAGTGTTTTCCAGGTCTAACCGGGCCGGCTTGCCGAGCCAACCCGGTTACCCCCTAAATGCATGCCCCCAATTCCAGATTTCCAATTCTGTCTATTTGAGTCCTAATTGTGGCGTGCTGTATATATTGTACTAACCCTCTGTTTTGCAGGTTTTAATTTCTTTTTATTTTTATTTTTAATGTATTTTAATAGATTAAATCGTGTATTTAGGCGGTTGTAATTATTTTTAGATTTTCGTGTATTCTAGGCGATTGTATAAGTGAGGCGAGTGTTTTTATTTTTTCCATTCGATTTGGTTGTAAGCCAATTAATATTTATTTCTTTTCCTTATTTTTGTATTAAATATTTTGTATGCGCGCTGCATGTCTATTTACTTCAATAAAATTGACTTTAGATCTTGAGATACCATTTGAGAACATTGGCAATATTTATTTTAATTAGACACGAAATAAGGGACTTGTCCGGACCCGAATCTCTGGATAGTGTAGCGACCGTTCGTCCGGTTCAGCTACATAAGAATTTCCCGGTTGAGCTGAGCCGGGTGGCGACTCCTACAACATCCATCGAGACTTAGGTCTCGGTTCTTTTATGTATTAATTTCATTTATTTTTCCAAAACGCGGATTTCCATTATAAAAACCCCACGCGAGGGAGGGGCCTGCCCGAGATCGAGGCGCCCCATTCCAAAAGGGAGTCTCGCGTCCCGTCGAAAACGCGTCGTCCGCTCACAGAGTCGGTATCAACATTCATCTTAAGGGGCCTCTTCAGTTCTATCTCATCAGTCAGCCTTGGGAGATCCGAATCTTGGAGAGAGGGCCTTCCAAGGTGTCGAGGGCGAGTGTTAGCAACCTGGGCATTCTGTTTCTCGCTAGCATCAGTGTTGGAGTCTGAGAATACCGCATTTTTCATTTTCCCTTCGAGTCATGCCACTCATGCCTCCAATTCGGTGTACCTTGCAGTTAGTTTTTCTACTCTGTCAAGATCACCTCCCAGTACTTCTCTCAGTATTGCTGCCGCTACCTTCCTAACGGCCTTTCGGAACCGTGATGAGGCGATATTGTTGGAGATTGTGCCCTAAGGCCAATATTGGATTATGTAATTTGACTTCTAAGATTAATCTAGTGTAGATTAATATTATCATTTATGTTTGTATGTTAGCATTTATGATAAATATCCATGAATAAATCGTGTTATTCTAAATATCCCTAGTCGATTGTTATTATGGGAATAATAACAAACTAAGACTAGTGTGAGTGATAATGGATATTCATAAGATGAATATAGTGTATACAGATACAGATTATACTCACGGGTAATATGTTAGAGAACATGTTACTGGAGACCCACTATGAGATCAAGTTCATGGTCATGTGTCACAACTGATCTTGATTATAGTAGTGTCATTAGCTGATTCCTTTGACCTGAGGTCACCATTGATTCCAGGATGAATTCATGTTGTGCTTTGACGCAGTCAAACGCTGCTTGTAACAGAGTAGTTATAAAGGCTGTGGTTGGGTACAATATGACTCATGCTTAGGGATGTGAGTGACAGATATGGGATTTTGTCCCTCTCTAACAAGAGAGCGATATCACTGGGCCCCTCGATAAGTAAGACTGTTAAATGCATGGCCGTGCTCAAATAATTGATAAGAGTATCAATTGATTTGTCTGAACAGTTTACTTTGAGATCGAGAAAGCATATGATTAATTATATAAGATTGACAAGTGTACCATGTCTTATGATTAATCTTGATATCAAAGAGACAAAAGGGAATATGACATTCTATAAATAGGTATTGGATCATTCCAATCATATTAATTGGGTAGTCGTAATGGCTTGCTAGAGTCCGCTTGTGACCTATAAGGACATTATGGTAATTTCCTTATTGCCAATTAATATGATCCTATGGGGTCACACACAAGAGCAAAATGAAGTTCATCTTATCGGGTATAAATTATTATTGGATAATAATTTATGAATGAGAAAGAGAATAAATATATATAGTGATATATATTTATGTATGTATATATAAATATTAATGTGGTTAATATTGCATAAGGTATGCCACATATTATAATTAAATTATATAGAGATATAATTAATTATAATATTGTATATACATATGTGTATTATGGAGAATTGATTTGACTTAATATTAATTGAGAATTAATATTAAGTTGTGTGGGTTAATTTATAATTATAACTAATAAGTGTATTAGGGTATAATTATAATTAACTTATTAGGTTATATATATAAGGAAATATATAACCTAATTGAACATAATAACAAAACACTTTTTCGGCAGCCACAATAGTGAATAGTGGCAGCCGAAATTCTCAAAAAAACTACAAGAAAAATCTGATTTTTCGCTTTCTCTGTCTCGTTCGAAGAATCGTTCTTCAATCCCGGCGCTAGCACGCGGTGAATGAATTGCTCCGTGTGGATCAACCGTAGAGGGAAGCTACTTTGGTTCCTAATTGATTCAAAACCTACAAAGAATTAAGGTAATTCTTTAACCCTCCTTCCAATTCAATGCAATGTACATGGGTCCTTGGTGGGGATTAATCTTTTATTTCCGCTGCGCATTTTGTTTTGTGCGATTAATTCCCAACAGTGGTATCAGAGCCACTTGTATTTTGATTGAATTGGATTTATGTTTTGATTGGATCAAAATTGCATGTTAGGGTTTGTATGATTTTGATTGGATCAAAATTGTTGTTAGGGGTTTGTATGTTTTTATTTAGGGTTCTATGTTATTATGAATAACAAATTAAAATTTGATTTTAATGTGAATCATTGTGAATGATTTGTTTTAATAATTTGAAATGTTTAAGGGGTTGGTATCATGAATTTGATTCATGGGATTTTAATTGAAATTGTTTCAATTAATTAAATGAAATAAAAAAAAAAAAAAAAATTGTTTCGTTATTCTGGGCATAATGCCCAGAATATTTTTTGGGTGCAATGCAATTGCAATTGCAATTGCGCCCAACTGCAATTGCAATTGCAATTGCAATTGCACATGCTGCGTAAGCAGCATGCTGCTTACGCAGCATGGGCTGCGCAGCATGGGCTGCGCAGCTATGTGTTGCGCAGCCCGTCGGGCTGCGCGCAGTATTGGATACTGCAGTGCGAGGCCCGACGAGCATGCTGTCCGACAGTTTTACCCCTTTTTCGTTTTAAGTGTGGAAAATTGTTTCTGCATATTTACGAATTTTTCCAAATTAATTAATTCTAAATACAATGTGATTGTATTTTACCACTTTGAACCCTAAATATTTTAGATATAAAATTATTGTTGATAATTTTATGCATGGTGTTATGGTATGGTTTTGGACCCCGTGGATGCTTTATTTTATTTATTATGGTTTTATATAAATACGACCTGCGAGTCGTTTGTATTTATGTAATTTTTAATTTTACTAGATAAATTGTATAGGATGCAATTTATGATATGTAAAATTTATTTTACTAGAAAAATTGTAGAGGTTGCAATTTTTTTTGTAAAATATAAATCCATGAGATGGTGCTTAGAAGCAAAGACGTGGAGGCGGATCCAAGAGGCGGTGCAATGACCATGTGATGGATGCTACCACCTAGGATATGACCTTGTTGATTTTCATATTGGCCTATGAAAATCAATGTAGATTTAAACCATACCATAACACGGTTTTGAGTCTTATGCATGTTGTATTTATTTTATGCCATAAGATGCCATGTTAATAAATATTGATGCATGTTAGAAATTATTTTGCATGTGATGCAAAATGTTAATATATATATGTAAATGCATGCTTTGTTTCTTTTAGATGCCATGTGATGCCATGCTAGATTGCATGCTTAACATATGTATGACATAGGATGCCATGCTAATTAGTATTAACAAGAGTATGTTTAATATTAATGCCATGAATTGTATATGATACAATTAAAATCACAGGATTTAACAAACCCTAAATAAACTTATGAAGTTTATATTTGCCACCCAATTACGTATAACACTAGTCAAGTACTATGTTCGCATCATGGTAGCCACGCCAAAGCGGGTACGCATGTTGTGACCTTAGCGAAGCGATAATATGAGAAATGGTGATTCTCATTGTGTTGTAATTGGTTTAACAAAGGGTTAATCAAAACGGTGTTTGAGCCCGAGGCAAAGATGAGATGAGTAACATGCAATTAAATATGATATATGATATCATGCATCTCATAAATTAGAAGAGTTGCATAATGATGCAATTGGCAAAGAAGTGCACATCCAAAATATGTTTAAATGGTTTAAAGCATGATTTTGAGTCTTTGCCTACCGAAATTATATTTAATCATAGGGACATGCCAAAGCAGTGCTATGGTTAAGTATGGATTTTGGATCTTCACCCACTTAAATATTTTAAAGGGTTTTATAATTTAAGTGGGAGCATTTAACTAAAATCTTTACACGTTTTATTATAGTTATAATTGCTATTACCTTGATCTCGATTGTTATTGAACATTGAGAATTGTTCTCAAATCAAAAGGAATCATATGTTCTCAATAATCCTTTTGCCCAATGAACCACTAGCAATTGTAACATGAGTATAAAAGATGCTTACTTGAAGCATCGAAGGGACTCTGTTTAAAATTTATTATCTTACACTTGCCACCAATTCTTCCGCACGTGGAAGTTTTACTTGAGGTATATGATACATCACAAATGGAAATGTTCCATCAGTTAGTGAGCAAGAAAAGATAAGTGTTTGAGGCAACAATTTCTCATTGGCATCCAAAAGGCATTAAGATGTGATCTTGAATTCATTATTTGATAGTCATTGGTGATGAACTATCATTTGAATGACATGGAGAAAATTGTGAATTAGTTGCATAAGATGCAAAAGAATGTTAAGTTATCCATAAAGGATAAGCCCGCCTCGAATTGTGTGCTTATGGTTCAAAAGGAAAAGGATAATAGTAGGGTCGAAAAGTATAAATACCGAAAGGGTTTCGGTGAAAGTATTTTAAAGGCCAAAGCTGTTGGCATAGAGAGATCTCCAAAAGAAGGATGTTGCCATTTCTAGATTGAATCGTTCATTAGAATGGAAATAGCAAACTTTGGTTGGAGAACTATGAGAAGATGAAAGGCAGTAAGACTGCTACCTTAAGTATTTATTAACTATTCTACTTTTGTTTCTATATCAAAGGTATTAGATACCAGTTGTGGATCTCATATTAGTAGAATATGATGAATCGCAACTTGAATAGAAACCTTATGAAGGTGAAAGGTAGAATGCGAATAGACAAGAGAAGCAAAGGTTGCTTCTGAACTTTTACATGAAAGTTGTGAACTTCAAGTTAAAAGTTACGAACCTCTTTTCATAAAAGTTATGAACTTTTATATGAAAGTTATGAACTTTGGTTAAAGGTTATGAACTTTTACATGTGAGTTACGAACTCTTGTTGTCTATTGAGCTTGTTGGCTTGAGTAAACAAATGTTGTTTATTTTATAATTGTGAATTATAAACTTTATAAAGACATGATTATGAAATGTAGATTTACATAATTGTCTTTATATGTGGAGCCCATCTGTAACATAAATACTGTAAGGATCGAATCAAATAGTTTGATCCAACCCATTTTGGCAGTGTCGTCTTGGAGACATAAGCAAAGTTGCATTTCGAAACTCCATGAGAATGGACTTTTGGATTCATGAGATTATGAATCATCTTGAATCATGCGAATGTTGCTTATTGTAAAAGATGACAAAAGTGTTTCTTTGCTAAAAGTAGTTAAAGAATAATCGATTTATTAAGCATTATACATGTGGATGTACATGAATTATAAATCAACTGCTAAAGGAGGTTCTAATACTTCATTACTTTTATGGAACTTTTCACTAGATAAGAGTATCTAATGAAACACGAGTTTGGAACTTTTGAAGTGTTCAAAAGCTTGTAAAAGGAGTATGAAGTATCTTGACAAGATAGTAAAGTCACTTAGATATGATCCAAGTGGTGAACATTTGAGTCAAGATGTTGACAATCATCTTAGAGATTGTGGGACTGTCTCACAATTGACTTCTCCAAGTACGCCACAAAGTATGTTGTGTCGAAAAGGGAGTAGTCGAACTCTATACAGATATAGTTCAATCTATGATGAAGTCAAGTTGATCATCGTTTTCTCAAAAATATGCCATTAAAGCAGCTGTGTATATTGTTCCGTCTAAAACAATTCATGAATCAACATATGAGATATGGTTGAGTAAGAGACCCAAATTGTTTCATTGAATAAGTTTAGGGCTGTAAAGCTTATTTCGAATAAGTTGGCACCTAAATTTAAATATCGTATTGTGGATTACTCAAAAGGAAAGTAGGAGTTGTTACTCCTGTGTTTCTTTGGGATACAAAGTAGTTGTAGCTAGAAATGGTTTCCCCTTGAAGAGGGAGTTAATTTCTAGTAGAGTTAGTGGGAGTAAGGTACACCTACAAAACTCGTAATTCACAAAAGTGACATTTAACGTTGAAGAGGAACGTGGAAATGGTTTCATGATCATTGTTGAAATTACACAAGTCCAATGAAAGTCTAGTGGAATACGACATGATTAGGAGAGATATGGATTTCTCAAAATCATGATGTAACTTTACTAGATGAAGTAAGTCTTCTTTTATGAAGAAGCAATGTTAGATTTTGAATCTAATATGTGACTTGATGCTACAAAGGTTGAAGATAAGTCCATGTCTGACAATCAAAGTATAGACTTTGATAAGTCTTTTAGAAGATGCATATGCAATGGTTGCAAGTGAGTTTTCAAATTGAAAACCGATATGGATGGTGATCTTCAAACTTATAAAGCACGACTAGTGACTATAAGGATACGAACAAATTCATAGTAGGACTATGATGAAATCCTCTTTAGTCATTAATCATGATCAAGTCATATTGAGTTCTTGTTGCCATATCCCCATAATATGATTATAAAATATGGCAAATGGATATCAAAATCTATTTTTTACGTGAAAACATGATTGAGGATGTGTACGTGACACAACCCAAAGTTTTGAGCATCCAAAGAATTCAAATAGCGCATGCAAGTTTTCAAAGATTCTCATAAGGATCGAAACATGCATCAAATAGTTGGAATCATAGTTTTGATAAAGAAATCAAATAGTTTGATTTTATCAAAAGGATGATGAATCTTGTGTTTCAAAAGGATCAGTGGGAGCATATCGGTATTCCTAATGCTATATGTGGATGACATATGGCTTGTTGGAAATAACATTCTTACCTTGCAAGAAGTAAAATCTTGGCTAAGAAAGTAATTTCAGTTAATGTTATAAGCATGACTGCCTGTATTCTTGAAATTGGAATCTATACAGATAGATCTAAAAGAATGTTTTGGCTTAAGTCAAAGCATTGAAAGCGTTCAATATAAAAGACTTAATAGAAGCTTGCTTATGTTAACTGTGTAAATAGTTGCACATATACAACTGATTGCAATTAGTTGCAATATATCAGTCGAGATCTAGTATTCTCTTAAAAAGAGAAGTTATGATTTTGAAAGGTTCAAAATAAAACGTTATAGCTAAATATCTATAATAGCAGCCAAAGTATACAGTTACATGTGATGTAAAGAAATTTTGGACGAAGAAGTTCATCAAAATTTTATGTTTTTGTTCTAAGCATTGCTTATCCTGTGAGACTATTGTAGGGACAATAGTTCAATGCGTAAGAACCTTGTATGACACAAGCATATACTTAGGCGTTTTTCACTAATTTAGAGAGGCTGTCTCTAAAGAGAGAGTGAATATGTGTAAAGTAGCAACGGAAGCGAAAATTAATAATTCATTGACAAAGACTCCTGCACGAGTGAATACATGAAAGTCATGTAGGTCAATGGGTATAAGATATATGTATGATTGGCCATAGTGCAAGTGGGAGATTGTTGGAGATTGTGCCCTAAGGCCAATATTGGATTATGTAATTTGACTTCTAAGATTAATCTAGTGTAGATTAATATTATCATTTATGTTTGTATGTTAGCATTTATGATAAATATCCATGAATAAATCGTGTTATTCTAAATATCCCTAGTCGATTGTTATTATGGGAATAATAACAAACTAAGACTAGTGTGAGTGATAATGGATATTCATAAGATGAATATAGTGTATACAGATACAGATTATACTCACGGGTAATATGTTAGAGAACATGTTACTGGAGACCCACTATGAGATCAAGTTCATGGTCATGTGTCACAACTGATCTTGATTATAGTAGTGTCATTAGCTGATTCCTTTGACCTGAGGTCACCATTGATTCCAGGATGAATTCATGTTGTGCTTTGACGCAGTCAAACGCTGCTTGTAACAGAGTAGTTATAAAGGCTGTGGTTGGGTACAATATGACTCATGCTTAGGGATGTGAGTGACAGATATGGGATTTTGTCCCTCTCTAACAAGAGAGCGATATCACTGGGCCCCTCGATAAGTAAGACTGTTAAATGCATGGCCGTGCTCAAATAATTGATAAGAGTATCAATTGATTTGTCTGAACAGTTTACTTTGAGATCGAGAAAGCATATGATTAATTATATAAGATTGACAAGTGTACCATGTCTTATGATTAATCTTGATATCAAAGAGACAAAAGGGAATATGACATTCTATAAATAGGTATTGGATCATTCCAATCATATTAATTGGGTAGTCGTAATGGCTTGCTAGAGTCCGCTTGTGACCTATAAGGACATTATGGTAATTTCCTTATTGCCAATTAATATGATCCTATGGGGTCACACACAAGAGCAAAATGAAGTTCATCTTATCGGGTATAAATTATTATTGGATAATAATTTATGAATGAGAAAGAGAATAAATATATATAGTGATATATATTTATGTATGTATATATAAATATTAATGTGGTTAATATTGCATAAGGTATGCCACATATTATAATTAAATTATATAGAGATATAATTAATTATAATATTGTATATACATATGTGTATTATGGAGAATTGATTTGACTTAATATTAATTGAGAATTAATATTAAGTTGTGTGGGTTAATTTATAATTATAACTAATAAGTGTATTAGGGTATAATTATAATTAACTTATTAGGTTATATATATAAGGAAATATATAACCTAATTGAACATAATAACAAAACACTTTTTCGGCAGCCACAATAGTGAATAGTGGCAGCCGAAATTCTCAAAAAAACTCCAAGAAAAATCTGATTTTTCGCTTTCTCTGTCTCGTTCGAAGAATCGTTCTTCAATCCCGGCGCTAGCACGCGGTGAATGAATTGCTCCGTGTGGATCAACCGTAGAGGGAAGCTACTTTGGTTCCTAATTGATTCAAAACCTACAAAGAATTAAGGTAATTCTTTAACCCTCCTTCCAATTCAATGCAATGTACATGGGTCCTTGGTGGGGATTAATCTTTTATTTCCGCTGCGCATTTTGTTTTGTGCGATTAATTCCCAACAGATATGATCCTCCACGATATCCGTTACGGAGTTTAAGTTCACTGGGTTAGCCATTCTCAAAACCTTTTCCCTTTTCCCTCTGATAAGAACACTTATTAGCATTAACGGGCGCATACGCATGAAGAATACCAAATCGCAGATGATATGGGCATGAATGCATGATGGAATATGTATGTGCAGAAATGATGAGTTGCAAGTATGATGTCACGAGGAGATGATGATGAAGATGATTTTTTTTTTTTACATCTCAAGAACACCTAATGCCATGCAAGAGATAATGCGAAAAGACTACATGTGGACCGCCACACAAATAGGGGTTCGGCGCTTTTGGAGCACCTAGTGAATATCGTGAAATGACCATGTGTGTGCCAATATACGGATAGAGTTTCGATACCTTGTAGGTCTATGAGATGAAGTGAAATGGTCACATAGGGGCCGGCCTATGGACAGAGTTCTGATGCTTTTAAGGCATATGATATGAGATGATGTTTACAGATAAGTCTCGTGTAGGTAAGGACACGGGCGGAAGTTTGGTGTTCATGGAACGCCTTTCATGATTCGGTAATGCTATGAAATGCCCCCATATACGTTATAATCCGGTACTCATTGAGCACCTCAAATGATACAATAATGTCAATGTCATGTAACAATCCGAAATGGATCGTGACACACCAACAGAACCTCGGCATCCCCATGATGCCAATGATAAATGACGTGAAGCCATGCAATGATATCGTGTGACCTACTACACGAAAATAGACCTAAGACCATTGTGGTCTCCTATTGAATGAATTGGTCTAGTAAAATGGCCGAGTGTATTCCGGTACACGGGCCGAACACGGGTAGTTTTAGGACTCCCGATATGTTATGAAATGAAATGACCGTGAAGGGTATCCTTAGAATGTCCTTAATTTAAATGATATGAAATGAAGTGAATGCTTGTGTCACACAAAGATGCAAGTGGCTGCACAAAAACGTGGTTAGGATGCATGACATACATGATGATGTCGTGTATGCTTTGCAAAGATAACAATATACAGAACATAAATATGCATGGCACATAAATATAATGTCATGGCTGCATGAAAATGTGGTTAGAATAAATGCCATGCTTATGTTGATGTCTTGAAAATGGCTGCACGAAAACGTGGTTAGAGTGGCATATAGGCAAAGTTTCGGCGCTCGGGGAGCACCTTGGGTTTTTGTGTTATGATATGAGATGAACGCGAGTTTGCACACGGTCGGGATTTTCGACGCTCGGGGAGCACCTAAATGATTTGATGCATGAAATTTAGTTTTTCGGCACTCGTGGAGCACCTAAATGATTTAATGTGTGAAGTGAGATTTTTCGGCGCTCGGAGAGCACCTAGATGATTTGATGCATGAAATGTAATTTTTCGGCGCTCATGGAGCACCCAAATGACTTGATGCGTGAAATGAAATTTTTCAGCACTCGTGGAGCACCTAAATGATTTAATGGATGTAATGTAATTTTTCGGCACTCGTGGAGCGCCTAAGTGACTCAATGCATGTGATGAAATTTTTCAGCGCTCGTGGAGCACCTAAATTCATGAAATATAATATTTTTCGGTACTAGTGGAGCGCCTAAGTGATTTAATATATGCGATGAAATTTTTCAGCCGTCGTGGAGCACCTTAATGCATGAAATGTATTTTTTTGGGCACTCGTGGAGCATGTAAATGGTTTAATGGATGCGATGAAATTTTTCGGCGCTCGTGGAGCACCTAAGTGAATTTTTTTTTCCGCGCTCGTGGAGCACCTAAATGATAAAATGCATGAAATGGATTTTTTGGCGCTCGTGGAGCACCTAAATGATTTAATGAATGAAATGAATTTTTCGGCACTCTTGGAGCACTCTTGGAGCACCTAAATGGCTAAATGGATGCGATGAAATTTTTCGGCGCTCGCGGAGTGCCTAAGTGACTTGATGTATGCGATGGAATTTTTCGGCACTCGTAGAGCACCTAAAAGCATGAAATGTAATTTTTTCGGTGCTCGTGGAGCACCTAAATGATTTAATGCATGAAATAGAATTTTTTTCGATGCTCGTGGAGCACCTAAATGATTTAATGGATGCGATGAAATTTTTCGACGCTCGTGGAGCACCTAAATGATTTAATGAAGTGAAGTGAATTTTTTCGACACTCGTGGAGCACCTAAATGATTTCCTACTTGGTAGACGGTGTAATGTGTGTGACCCTTATGAGGTTGTTCAAGGTCCGCATGAATGTTTTATGCATGACACGCATTCCACATGGCTACAAGACAAATTGGTTAATGCTTATGACACTTAAATGATGTATGTGAATTAATGTTTTGTCACACAATGAAAAGATGCATGGCTGCAAAAAATGTGGTCAGTGTAAATGTCACACGTGTGATTAATGTATTCACACGCGAAAAATGGAAATGGATGTACAAAAGATGTGAGTTAGTATCACATAAATGCTTTTAATGTGATATGTTATGTTCATAAAAAAACGTGGATGATGGTATGTTATGAAGGGACGAGAAACACGTAGCATATAGCACACGAAACTTATTCCTCCAACCTTATTCCTCCAAACGTGGTCAATTTAAGAAAATTCTAACCGAGTCCTAGGAAGGGTTCTCTTCGATCAACAACCGGGGATGATGAAGGGGCAATTTAGAAATGTTCATACAATTTATTTCGGTATCCTCAGGGAATTCAACTAGGGTTGCTTAAATGAGTTCGGTCCAAAGTCGGGATAACATCAAGGCTCCCATAGCAAAATATACTCCTCACTTCTCCCCACTCAAGGGTCCGAACGAAGGGGTTCGTACGAGACTATGGGTGGTTTTTCGTATCTGTGCCCCTAAGACCAAGAGGAACAAAGGCGACACTTCAACGATTCACCGGGCTAAATAATGGATACTTAACCTAATGCAAGGATGTCTAACTTCAAAAATGCATAAGATGCCATACAAGAATCATCTGCCTTATTTCGATTAGACATTTTTCAGGGCTTGTCAAATTCTTTTAAGTTTTTGAAAAACCTTTGAGAAATCCCCAGCAGAGTCACCACTGTGAGCGGATGACGCGTTTTCTACTGAACGCGAGACTCCCTTTCGGAAGGGGCGCCTCGATTTCGGGCGGGACCCTGCCTCGCGTGGGGTTTTTGGATTAGAAATTCTTTTTAGGAAAATTGGATTGTTTCTTAAAAGAATCGAGACCTAAATCTCGATAAAAAGTGTAGGAGTCGCCACCCGGCTCAACTCAACCGGGAAATTACAGTGTAGCTGAACCAAAGTGAGTACTGCCACACTCATCCGAGATCTAGGTTCGGACAAGTCCCTTATTTCATGTCTAATCAAAATAAATTGGCCAATGTTCTATAATGACACTTTAAATTGCTAAAATTGATTTTATTGAATAAATACATGCGGTGCGCATACATAATAACACAAAATAAAAGTAAAAGAAATAAATATTTAAGAGGTTTACAACCCAATTGAATGAAAAATAAAACTCTCGGCCTCACAATACAAACGCCTAAAATACACGAGAGTCTAGGAAAAATTACAATCACCTAAAATACACCAATTGATCTATTAAATACATGAAAAATAAAAATAAAGAAATTAAAACTGCAAAACAAATGGTTAGCACAGATATATAGCACACCACACGTAGGACTCAAGTTGGATAGAATTAGGAATTTTAGAGTTCGGGGTCATGCATTTGGCGGTAACCGGGTCGGCTCGGTTAGACCTAGAAAACAGTTCTGAAACGTCCCTGTATTTTTGGTTTTCTGAGAAAATCATTTTGAAAACATTTTTCCGATTTATTTTAATTTAGCATATGAGGTGGGTCGGTTTTCGGGAGAACCGGGTCTCCGTCGTGGTTTTGTTCTAAATGCAAAAACACCAAAAAATAAATCTAGAGTCGTGAATGCACACTCCAAAATTCATTTTTGATGATTATTTTATTTTTCAAAATTTTTTATTTTTCTGAAATTTTTGATTTTTCTGAAATTTTTGATTTTTATGAAATTTTTGAGGTTTTATAAATTTTTTTGGATTTTTAGGGATTTTCTGCTTCTGGTCGAGAATTACAGTCGTGCGACTGTGGTTTACGACTGTAAACTACAGTCGTGCGACTGTAGATCTTCCTTAGGCAGAAATCGCCAAAATTTTGAAAAGAAATAAAACTGAGGAAATTTAGAAACGGTCGTAGGACTATAGATCAAAATGGCAGAACTGTAATTACAGTCGTGCCCCTATTCTTTGTGACAAGAACAGTCGTACGACTGTTCTTAATTTTCCAGAAACAGAAGTGTAAAAAGTTGAATAAAAATGCACAAAATCAACCAAAACCCCTAGAAAGCTTGCAAAAGAGAGGGGAAAAGGAGTGCCTACCTTTTTAGAAGCTTATCCATGTCGATTTAACCCCTGGCGTCGCTCCAATCCACACGAATTTACGCTTTTTCCTTAAGTTTAGGGTTGAAAACTCGGGTCCAAAGAATCTCCAAATGTCAAGGTTTCTGTTGATTTTAGTCCGAGATTTCGATATGTTTGTGAAGTTAAGTTATTAATCTAGGGGTTTCTAACAGACTTTAAGCATTAACTCTCTGAATTTGAGAAGAAATGAGTTGAAGAAGGTGAGTTTTTTTGGTTTTTTACTCTCCCTTCTCTCTTCTTTCTCTCTCTAAATTTTCCTTTAACCCCAAAAATTCTCACTGCCCAAAAAGTCCCTTCCTTTCTTTTCTGGCTGCTTTTTATCTTCCCTATCCCGAAAAATCCTGAGGCATTAAATGCCCAACTTTTCCTCCATTTTTTTATTTTGGGGGTATGGGTTCTGTAACCTGCCCTCGAAATGACAGTAGTAAGACTGTAACCAAAATCCCACGACTGTAATTACAGTCGTGGTAATCCAGACTTTTTTTTAGAGACCCGAAAAATTATGTGTTCACAACAGGGCACAGTCCTAGACCTTCTCTTCTCCTTCTTTGATAATTTAGTCCGTATATGGGGTCATCTCTGCACATTTTGCTTTGGTACATTAACCATGAGCACGAGGCGCTGACCTCAAAATACCTCAATAAGCAAGGGGTAAAGATTATCTGAACCTGCTGTTGTGTGACTTGCGTTTTGTTTTATGTCCTAATTTTTGCATAGACCGCCCTTGTAGGTTTTCGACTTATCGGACTGTCTTAACTTTTGCCTGAGCCGCCCTTTTGGGTTTTTGACCCAGCAGACTTTTATTTGTATCCTAATTTTTATATAGATAGCGTTTTCAGGTTTTCAATCTATCGGATTTTTATTTATTTATTTATTATTATTATTATTGTTATTATTATTATTATTATTTTTGAAGTGAGATGCAAACAGAGAATGTTTACAACTATATATGTATAATACGATCTCAACTTCAAACTGACTTTGGACGTTTAAACAAATAGAGCAAAGTATTCATTCATTCATTAATAATGTTTTAGCACAATGAACATCAAAAGATGAAATGAAGCTGAGAACAGAATCGGTAATGGCATCTGTCTCAACCGAATCCATTACTACCACCAACTGGTCTTTGTAGATTTTCCCGTTGATGGTGCTCAACCCTTGTCCTAAATTTTGCATGGACCGCCTTTTCGGTTTTCGATCCATCGGACTTTTTTTTTACATGTAATAGTGCCTGAGCTTGTCCTGATTGATAGGGTTGACTAACTCGTTTCTGTCCATGTCCATGATCTTCATAAGCCCCTTTGAAAGTACTTTCTTAACCACATAGGGACCTTCCCAGTTAGGCTTGAACTTTCCTCGCACATACGTATTGGTATGCTTTATCGGCTTAAGTACCAAATCTCCGGCTTTGAGCGAATATCTCTGATGATAGACTTTACTGTTATAAGCCCTGGCCATTTGTTGCTGATACATCTACAAATGATCCAAAGCCCAAAGACGCTTCTCGTCAATCAATGCCAATTGCTCATATCTTGACTGAACTTATTCATACTCTACCAACTGCGCTCTATAACTACCCTTAATGACCTAAACTCGGTTTCTACTGGTAAGACGGCTTCCATCCTACAGACCAATGAGTACGGCATTTCTCCAGTAGGAGTTATGAAACTTGTTCTGTATCCCCACAAGGCAAATGGCAACATATCGGCCCAATCTCTATAGGTGATTACCATTTTTGATAAAATTCTCTTGATGTACTTATTGGCCGCTTCTACCACCCCATTGGCTTGTGAGAGATATGGAGATGATTTATGATGTTCAACTCCTTTTTCTTAAAACAACTGTGTTGTTGCCTCTTGGAACTGCACCCTATTATCGCTCACGACATCATGAAGGATTCCATACCGTGTAAAAATGTTCTTCTTGATCAACTTGGTCATTTTCTTAGTTGTAACATTCGTGAATGATTCCGCTTCTACCCATTTTGAGAAGTAGTCAACAACCACGACTATGAAGCGGTGCCCATTTGATGCATGAGGCTTTATTTCTCCAATGATGTCTATCTCCCAAGCAGCAAACGGCTATGGAGTCGATGATATCTAAAGTTCGAGTGGGGGAGATGATTGAGATCTTCATACACTTGGCATTCATGGCATCTTTTCACTTCTTCGATATAATTGGCTTGCAAGGTAAGCCAAAAGTAGTCTTTCCTCTATACTTTCTTGGCCAGGGCTAATCCATTCATGTGCGATCCACAGGTTCCTGCATGGATCTATCTCATGACCTTCTTTGCTTCTTCTTCTATCAAACATTTTAGGAGTAAGCCATTGGCGGTTCTCTTGAAGAGCCGATTCTCGAATATTCTGAATTATGCTGCCAACCTCCGAAAGAGATCTTATCTGCTCCGCTGGCATCTTCAAGGTATTGCCCATTCTGAATGAACTGCAAGATATCATGATACCAAGGGCGTTCTTCCACTATTGCTACAACATTAACAGATAGATAACAAGGGTTTTGTGCAGTTTCTAGAATCACTGGCTGTATCGGATGCTTTCGGGATTCTTCCCATATTGAGGAGAGTGTGGCTAAGGAATCAGCCATTTGATTCTCTTCCCTCGGGACGTATCTGAATTCACACTGCCCAAATATTTTCACTTTTTCCCAACCCAGCTCGAGATACGGTCGGTGTGATTCTCCGTTTATCTCCCAATCCCCAGTAATCTATTGAATCACCAAAGCTGAGTCCTTGATAACTAACACTTCATATGCACCAAGTGTGATTAGGGCATCGATCCCCGAAGAGACAAGCTTCTTATTTGGCTCCGTTATTAGTTACTGGGAATTCGAGGTGTTTCGCCAGAGGGATGATTTCTCCATCAGGTGTACGGATGATTACTCCTAAGCCAGCACCGTGCTTGTTCATAGCTCCATCAAAATACATTACCTATCTGCTCGGTTTTATGTTTACCACCGCCAGATGTTCATCTGGGAATTCCAAATTCTTGACATAATCCGATTCTAGAGGCTGGTTGGCCAGGAATTCTGCTACAGCTCTTCCTTTGATTGTTTTCCTGGTTACATACTCAATATCAAATTCTGATAATAAGAGCAACCATCTTGATAGTTTTCCAGCCAATGCGGAGGTTTGGCATAAGTACTTCATCGGGTCAACCTTAGCCAGTGCCTGAACTTATATGACTAGAAATAATGCCTTAACTTCTTAGTCAGCCACACCATAGCAGTGTAAGTCTTCTCCACCATGGTATATCTGCTCTTATAATCAAGCAGTTTCTTACTCAAGTAGTAGATCACATGTTCACACCCGTCCTTGTATTCTTGTACTAACATTGCCCCTACGAAAGCGTCTTCGATAGCAATGCACAAGACCAAAGGCTTATTCGGCACTAGAGGCTTTAAGACTGGTGGATTCATCAAATAAGCTTTGATCCTGTTAAAGTCTAGCTGGCATTGATTGTTCCATTTCACTGGCTGATTCTTCTTTAGGAGTTTGAAGATGGGCTCGCAGACTGTTGTTAATCTTGCAATAAACCGACTGACATACTGCAATGATCCCAAAAATGACCTCACTTCCTTTTCTGTCTTCGGTGCAGACATAACTCTGATGGCTTTGATCTTATTCAGATCCATTTCAATTCCTCTCTGGCTTACCACATGACAAAGAAGCCTCCTTAAAGTTACCCCAAACACACACTTCTTGAGATTTAGGCAGAGGTTATACATTTCGACCCTAGTTAGGAAATTATCCAGGATAGCGATATGCTCTTCCCGAGTCATCGATTTAACTAGCATATCGTATACATAAACTTCGACCTCCTTATGAATCATATCATACAGAAGTGCAGTGACTGCCAACTGATAAGTTGCCTTAGCATTCTTCAACCCAAATGGCATAACCCTATAGCAATAGACTCCCCACTATGTGATGAAGGCTGTCTTTACTTTGTCGATGATGTTCATCAGAATTTGATTATACCTTGAGAATCTATCTTGAACGAATACATTGCTACCCTGGCAGCACTGTCAATCAAAACATCAATATGCAGTAGCGGAAAGTCATCTTTGGGTGACTCCTCATTTAGATCCCTATAGTCCACACAAACCCTGACCTGTGTCCTTTTTTGCAACCGGTATGATGTTGGCTAACCATACTGGATATTCCACTACTTCTAAGAATTTAGCCTTTATCTGTTTGGCTACCTCTTCTTTAACTTTCTCTACCCATTCTGGTCTGAGTCTTTTGAGTCTTCTAAGCTTCTGCTTGACGAGTTTCATTTTTGGATTCATTAAAATTCTATGCTCTGCAATCTCTCTGTCAACCCCGGGCATGTCATCATAGGACCAGGCAAAGGCTTGTACGTGTTTTTGCAGTATTTTTACAATTTCTTTCCTCTCATCAGGTGTGAGGTCTTTCGAGACGGATACCATTTTCGGATCATCATCCATCCCTAGATTCATTTCTTGCAACATGTATGCTAAAAACATTAAATTAATGTTTGTATATATGCACAGTTCCATCCAAAAAAACATCACACAAGTAAGCGAAATTAGATTTCATTGCATTAAGTGCCTTATAGGCTGAATTGTTCACATCATAAACAGAAGAAATGGATACATTGAAATAATTGTCATCCTCCATATGCAGAGGGTGTTCTCCTGTTGCAGCATCATCAACCTCTTCAAATAGGTCTCCTAAATCACCCTCAAGGGCTTT
Source organism: Euphorbia tirucalli (assembly GCA_039660915.1). Taxonomy (NCBI): domain Eukaryota; kingdom Viridiplantae; phylum Streptophyta; class Magnoliopsida; order Malpighiales; family Euphorbiaceae; genus Euphorbia; species Euphorbia tirucalli. The sequence continues at coordinate 17,477,208 of CM077634.1, read as the reverse complement.
TTTCTGTTCGGTGGATAGCTCTTCTTCAATTGCCTTTGCCTTTCCCGCCATCATCAGCTTGGCCAGCTCTTTCACAGCTTCACTCATCAGTTCCTCCTGAGTCTTCACCACGGGTGCCTTCTTCCTTCCAGAGCCCATGTTTGCCTTCATCAGAATAGATAGTGTTTTAGTGAGGGCTTTAATGGCTGTTTCAACATCTCCATTTTCTGGATCAGCTTTCTCAGCTGATTCACCTTTGTTTCCAAATTCTACCTTGATCTGGCCGACTGTATTTTCTTGATTTTTCAGAATCTTCTTCCCTTTGTCCTCAGTCCCAGTGCACAACATATTCACAATTGGTTCGACCCCATATTTATTGAAGTCAACAATGTCGGAGAAGATTTCAAATCCCGGGAGCTAGCCTCCCTCAACTATCACTAGCTCGGGGGTCCCCTTGTACACCTCTTCGGTTGCACGTATGAAAGTGTCAACCAGATTCACATACTTCTTGTTCGGCTTATTCCCTTCTTTCCGGTAACCGAGCCCATGCTGACGGTATTTGCCAGCCTCAATATTGAACTTGAGAATGCCTTGCTGCTTTGCCCCTAATCCTTTACCAGGTTCAAACTTCTGCTTAGAGAAGTATTTATGGATCCATTCTGGAAACTTTGGCTCATTCTTGCTCTCATCTGAAACCACTGGTACCATCTATACACATTTGGCTCTTGCAAATGTGTATAGATGTTAATTTTTAGATGTATTACTAAACCAATGCAAAATGTAATGGTGGTTATAATACCATCATAATATAGAGGTTTCGTATAATTTAATTTTTTTTATCTTAAATTTAAATGATCAAAATTAAGTTTTTAATTACCTAATTGTAAATAAAATACTATATTTTTAAACCATTACTATTTAATTACAATAATGATATATGAATTATTTAATCCGTGCATTGCACAGGCTTTCAATTACTATAGATAAGTAACAAAACAAATTTTTAAGTGTGAAAGTGGGAGAGGAAAATACAAAAAACCATGAATCACATATTTGGAAAAATATTGAAAAGTTATTAAACTATTTTTGGATAGTTTTCCCTTGTCACATAGAAATAAAAACCGGTGCCAAAATGTACATATTTCCGTAAAATCCCCTAATTTGTTTATCAGATCTTTGTATTTTATTTATGGAAAGTAAAACTTCATTTTAATATTTTTGTCCCGCTATAACTTCTAGGTCCTGATTTGCACATAGAGAAATTTGTATTATACAATAAATTGCATAAAATAAGAAAAAGTACAAAAAGAAAAAATGGTTTTCTTGTTTTGCGAATTTTGGTATGTGACAAATACATGCATGTGGTTTCATTGTTTTACAAATAGAATCATTCGTCAAACATATCCTTTAAAAACAATCTCATCCTTAGTTGATACACATACAATGAACCTTCGCAATGAAACTCCGAAATTTCCAAGTGTGAGCGGACGACATTTTCGACGGAACGCGAGACTCTCTTTCGGAAGGGGCGACTCGATTTCGGGTGGGACCCTCCTTCGAGTGGGGCTTTTTAGATTGGAAATTCATTTTTGGAAGATTAATTATTTCATAAAAGAATTGAGACCTAAATCTCGATAAAAAGTGTAGGAGTCGCCACCCGGCTCAGCTCGACCGGGAAATTACAGTGTAGCTGAACCAAAGTGAGAACTACCACACTTTTCAAGGATCTAGGTTCGGACAAGTCCCTTATTTCATGTCTAATCAAAATAAAATGGCCAATGTCTATAATGACTTTAAATTCTAAGAATTGATTTTATTGAATAATAACATGTGGCGCGCATACATATATAATACAAAATAAAAGTAATGAAATAAATATTTAAAAGGCTTACAACCTGATCGAATGAAAAATAAAAACTCACGGCCTCACAATAAAAATGCCTAGATACACGAGAATCTAAGAAAATTTACAATCGCCTAAAATACACGAATTGATCTATTAAATACATTAAAAATAAAAATAAAGAAATTAAAGCTGCAAAACAGATTGTTAGCACAGATATATAGCTCACCACACATAGGACTCAAGTTGGACAGAATTAGGAATTTTAGAGTTCGGGGGCATGCATTTGGGGGTAACCGGGTCAGCCCGGCCCGATTAGACCTGGAAAACAGTTTTGAAACGTCCCTATATTTTTGGTTTTATGAGAAAATCTTTTTGAAAATATTTTCCGGTTTATTTTACTTTAGCATACGAGGTGGGTCGGTTTTCGGGAGAACCGGGTCTCCGTCGTGATTTTGTTCTAAATGCAAATCTACCGAAAAACAAATCTAAGGTTGTGAATGCACACTCCAAAATTCATTTTTGGTGATTTTTGATTTTTCTGGATTTTTCTGATTTTTATGAAATTTTTGAGATTTTGATCAATTTTTTTTTGAGATTTTTAGGGATTTTCTGCTTCTTGCCGAAGACTACAATCGTGCGACTTCAGCACTCCCTTAAGCAGAAATCGCCAAAATTATTTAAATGAAAAAGCTAAAAACTAAGGAAATTCAACAATAGCCGTATGACTATAGATGAGATGGTACGACTGTAATTACAATCGTGCCCCTGTTCTTTGTGACAAGAACAGTCGTACGACTGTTCTTAATTTTCCAGAAACAACAAGTTTAAGAAAGGCAAATTTTATGCACAAAATGAACCAAAACACCCAGAAAACATGAAAATAGGAGGGATTGAAGTGTGTTTATCTCTTTGGTGCTGATCCACCGTTGGAATGACCCCTGGCAATGCACCAATCCCCGTGAAATTACTTCTTTTCCTTGGTGTGTTAAGGTTGCAAATGGGTCCAAAAATCCTCCAAAAGGTCATGGATTTAAGCTAGTTTGTGTCTAGAAATGATTTAGATTTCGTGTTACAAGTTTAACCTACGATTTCTAATTCATTTTATACATTAACTCTCTCAAATTAGGAAGAAAAGGATTGAAGAAAGTTGGGTTTTTTTTTGGTTTCTCTCTTTTTCTCTCTTTTCTCTCTCTCTCTAAACATTTTCTCCCAAAACTTTGCCAAAAGTCCCATCTTTCACTGATTTCTGCCTCTTTATCCCTTCTTTCTTGCAGAAAATCTAGAGCATTAAATGCTCAAGATTTTCCTCAATTTTTTATTTTAAGGGTATGGGCTCTACAGCCTGCCCGATTGTACGGTCGTACGACTATAATTTAGTTTCAGTCGTACGACCGTAACAATACCCCACTGTTGGAAATGCCCTAGTCCCGAGGCATTGGTCCTTGTGTTTGTATAATACATTTGTACATTAATGTAAACTTTATGTATTATACAATTTGTGTCAAGGAGATAAAGGCATTAATCTATTTATTATATGTCTTGTGCTATATTTTAAATAGAATATCCAATGGACATATCCATATCCATGTTGTCAAGTGTGAGGCACTTGGCAGTAAGACTGTGGATAGTGAAAACGATATGACCATAAAGTCATCCGTAGTCTGTTCCAATCATGGGAATGAATGGAACCAAAGACTATTATTAGCCTGGTTGTATGGCGGTGTCTTACCGGTCATAGAACATGGAATGTCAACTAGGTTAATGGGTACATGCAAAAAGGGCATGGTACTGGATTGATCCACTTTACGGGAATCTGCATGGTATAGTATCACAAATGATTCTCGTGTAGTACTTGTATAAGTCCTTAGACCGGACCATATGATGGTGCTGCATGTGAAGTGGCACACTTTGGTGTACGCCCAACGGGCCTGTAAAAGGGTGCCAAGTACGGGTACGTTCGGGTGTGTTAGTGAGCATGGCAGCACTATGGATATGCAGAAGGGAATGTCACTCAGTGATTCACTGAGACGATATCATCGGCCTCTTGAAGAATGTTACTGATAAGTGTGCGGCCGCACCCAAACAAGATTGGATCTTGTTTGTGAGCATCAGTTCATTCGGTATCAAGTCAAGGTCCAGACACAAGGAGGGTGATACTTCCATGCCTCTGTGTTGGACACCGATATCAGCGACATGGGATTTACAAGTTCAAACTACTGGGTTACGTTTTCAGTTGGACTGCTTACTCCGTCTTAATTGGGGGCTACAGTGGCTTGCTAGAGCCCGCCTGTAGTCTGTAGGCCTTGGCCCACTGCCAACATAAAGACGGGCCCATCGGATCGTACACATTGAACGTCTGGACTTTAACTAGTCGGATTAAGTGTGTACTTGGAGTATACACGTTTGAAGAGAGAGAGATATATTAATTATACTATATGAATCAATTGGATTGATCATAGTTATATAATTAATATTTATTTTGGCCTTCTCATAATTAATTCAATGAATTAATTTATGGGATTATTTCCTAGGTGGAAATATTTTTATACATGTATAGGTTTACATGTATCTCATTTTATGTATGTCTAATTTAATCCCTTGATGAACTTAATAGGTCAAATGAATTTTAATTTAAATGTATGTAATATATTATATGGGATAATATATAAGTATACATGTTAAAGTAAAGTTGCATTTGAAATTAATTAAATCAAAGGAATTAGAATTGGGCTTAAAGCTTAAAATGAAAAATGCCCACATTAAGTGGGATGTGTTGGCCGAAATTTTGAGCATGGAAAGGGCTAGAAAGATGACTCATTTTGTTGGACAAAAGAGATGATGTAAGTGTGAAGTCATGGAAGACTTTTGGGGTGGCAAAGTTGGACTTTGCTACTTGGATATTTTGGTTAATTCTTATGGTAAGAATGGATAAAACAAAATCATCCCACCATCTTTTCTAGCTTGGCCGAATGTTAAGGCAAGTGATGAGTCAATGATGAGTCATTTTGTTGACAAAATTGAATGATGAAAAGTGATGACTCATGGTGTGAGTCATAGGTTGAAAATTGCTTTGTTTACTTTTCAACTCATCCTTCTTCTTTCTTTTCATCATGACTTGAAATAAATGAAGGGATGACTTTTCTTCTCACTTGTTTTTTTGAATTGGCCGTAGATATACATTCTTATGGTAAGAATGTTTAGTCCTCTTTTCCTTAATGCTCTTTGTTTAGAAGGGAAGAAACAATTGTGAGTGAAGAAACAATTGTGAGAGATAGAGAGTTTGGATTTTTCTTTTGGAAAGAAATTTGGGCAGCCATTACTCTATGCTTGGCCGCCCCTCTCTTCTCTTCTTCTCCCTCTCTTCTTGTCATCCGAGTCGCTAGCACGGGTTTCGGTCCGAGAGCCGTTCGTGTACGTGACGTTGGAGGGAGTCTACTTTGGTTCCTGCAGTCCGCATCCGTCTCTTAGAGAGACTTTGTGGTGAGTTTTTGAAACCCTCCTTTTATGCTTTAAGTTTTTGATTTCCACATCTTAAGCTCCTGGGCCGGATTCGAGGAAATCGACGCGTATTTCCGCTTTTATCGGTCGGTTTCCCGTGACGAATCCCAACAGTGGTATCAGAGCGGGCTTTTGATCCGTGGAAATCTTTAAACTTGGCGGATCCCGTGTTTTAAAATTGGCGATTTTGTGGACGGGATTTATTTTTGGTTTGGGGTTTGGTGATTTTTCCCCTTGAATTTTACTTATGGAAAATTTTATGCATATGGTTTATGCTTTATTTAATTTTCTATTTGTGAATTGTTTATGGAAATTTTATTTTGCATATAGGTTTTATGCTAGATTTAATTTCCTATGCATGATTTTATTTCTTGGTGATTTAATTTCATGTTGCTTGTTTTATGCGGGAAAAAATCACGGACCGTTTCGGGCCGAAACGGGGGCAGCAGCCGCTGCCTGCGGCGCTAGGCGCCACAGGCAGCAGCTGCTGCTGGCTGCTGCCTCGGCAGCAGCTGGGCTGCTGCTGGGCAGCAGCTGCTGCACGCCAGCAGCAGGGCTGCTGCGCGCCAGCAGCTGCTGCACGCCAGCAGCAGGCTGCTGCTGGGCAGCAGCCGCTGCGCGGCAGCGGGGCTGCTGCTGGGCAGCAGCAGCAGCGCCGCGGCTGCCCCGCGCGGCGGGCCGGGCCCGTTTTTGGATTTGGCGGGATTTTTTGGGCCGGGCCGGTTTTAAAATTTTAAAAATATGCGTGTTTAAATTTTGGTAATTTTTATGCGCGTGGGGTTTTAAAATTTTAATTGTTTTTAAACTTGTGCGTGTTTAATTTTGGAAATTTTATGCGCATGTTTTTATGAATGGAATTTATTTTCGTTCATGCGATATTTATTTTTGGAAATAAATACGGTTAATTGAAATTGGTTCGGGTTTTCTTGGCACGATTACCCGGACGGCTAATTTTGGAATTCATGGTTTCCCAATTGGATTGGGAGCAATTTTGCCTGGGTTGGAGGCCCAAAGCCCGCACGGGTTTAGAACCATGATCGGCCAAAATTTGGCGATTTCAAAATAATGGCTATGGACATAATTGAAATGGGATTAATTCATGCATTTAACATGTTTATAAATTGTATGTATTGGATACGTGTATGTATGATTAAATGCATGAATGGATGTTTTGGGCCTTATTTATTTGGGTTGTAATATTCTTTTGGTAAATACGGCCTACGCGCCGTTTTCTTTTTATGTAATTTTATTTTATGTGTATATTATGAAATTATGTAAAGAAGAAGCCGATTGGATTGGCGTGCTAGAAGGATGAGGATGCGGCCCACCTGATGTCGTTCTAGTATAGGTTTACTAGAATTATATTAGGATGTAAATTTTGGCCCATAGCATTTCATTTTATTTAATTATGCTTTATTTATTTACATGTGAGAATGTATGTACAAACCCTTTTTCACCCGCCTATGCATCTAAGCCGTTATTAATTGAATCTAATAACCAAGAGGTAATTACTAAGTCTCTTAAAAGTGCTTCCCTCATTCATAACCTACTCGAAGTGGGGATAGGCCAGCTGTAGACCAACCCTCGTTGGATGCACTGGAGTATTGTCATTTTGTATTGGGTTGGAGTATTGGTTACTCTAACACTTGGATGGAGGTTTTGACTTAGCGTGGGTAGTAGGATGTTCCTGGCCCTAAGCACAGATGGGTAAGTGCCAACAGACCCATCAAACCGAGAGTCCCTAGGTTGGGATTGGACGGCGCTCCTACCTAAAAATTGGGATATAGTTGTTCCAGGCCCTCGTCTGGCTATATCTTGATATAATATGGATCTCGGCCCATGAGCCCAACAACTCGAGTTAATTAATAACACGATTCATTATTAATTATATATATGGGAAGAACATGTTAAGTCCTTTATCAACGCTCGTAATTTTTCTGTGTAGAAACCAATGGCTACGAATGATACTTTATCACTGCGATCTTTCTTGGAATGGGACAAGCTTTCTGGCCCTAACTTTTGGAACTGGTCTATGAACTTAAGGAAAGTTCTAAGACAAGAGTCTAAAGAGTATGTGCTCGAAAAGCCTGTACCGGTTGTGCCAATGGGAAGTAATCCACCGGCTGCCCAGCTGGAGGAATACTTGGCACATGTAAAAGATAACCGGGATGTGACATGCCTGATGTTGGCTAGTATGGTTCCTGAATTGCAAAAGCAGTTCTTGGATCATCAGGCCTTTGCTATAATGGCAACTCTTAATGAGATGTTTTATGAGCAAGCTTATCAGGAAAGGTACCTGATCCACAAGGCATTCCGCAGCTGTAAGATGGGAGCCGGGACATCTGTGAGTGCACACGTGCTCAAGATGAAGGGCTATCTGGATAATTTAGCCCGTCTCGGAACTCCTATCTCACGGGGGCTGGCAGTTAGCACGATCCTGGATTCTTTACCGGATTCTTATGATCAATTCATCCTAAACTTTTACAAGCAAGGGATGGACCGTACTGTTAGTGAGCTGCATTGGATGCTTGAGCTCGCTGAACTGTCGATCAAGAAGACTCCGCCGGTACTTGAGGTTAACAAGGGGAAACCTCCTTTTGCTAAAGGCAAGGCAAAGGCCAAGGCCAAGGCTAAGGAAGCCAAGGCTAAAAAGGCTAAAGCCCAGCCCAAGGCCCGTTCCAAGGATGTCTGCTTCGGTTGCAAGCAGGCTGGACATTGGAAAAGATCGTGTCCCAAGCTTTTGGGAGAGAAAAGGAAGACGCAGGGCGTGTCTTCATCAGGTATATATGTCATAGACATTAACCTCTGTTTCAACATCTTATGTATTGGATACTAGATGTGGTTCTCACATTTGTTGTAATGTGCAGGGACTTAAGAACAGGAGATCACTGGGATCGGGACAAGTGGACTTGCAGGTCAGAAATGGAGCAAGGGTTGCTGCCATAGAGATCAGCGGGACCAGCTTATGATGCCTAGTAGATTAGTTTTGTTACTGAAACTCTGTTATTTTGTACCTGTTTTGTACAGGAATATTATTTCTGTTTCAGTTTTTGGATATTTCTGGATGTACATTTACTATTGGTAATAGTAAAAAGGGTTTATCTAGAAAAGAATTATTTTATGGAGTAGCTCCGTTAAATAATGTCTTTTATATCCTGGATAAATGAAACTAATCATGTCTATAATATACATACGTAAAGGGTTAAGCCTAACGAACTTAATCCGGTTTACCTTTGTCATTGTCATATAAACAAGAAGCGCATTTCTAGGCTTCACAGAGCTTGAATCCTAGGATCATTTGACATGGAGTCACTTGATATATGCGAGTCTTGTTTATAGGTAAAATGACTAAAGAACCTTTTAGCAAGGAGGCTGAAAGGGTCGCTAGCTTATTGGACCTAATGCATTGAGATGTATATGGACCGACAAGCATAGCAACCAGGGGTGAACATCTATACTTCATATCCTTCACAGACGATTTCATCAGAAATGGCTATGCCTATGTAATGAAATATAAGTCTGAGACCCTTGATAGGTTCAAGGGAGTAAGGAACGAAGTACAGAACTAGGCAGAAATATCCAAGCCTTTCGGTTGGACCGAGGTGGTGAGCATATATGCCTATAGTTTGACTCATTTTGAGAGAGCATGGAATAGTTCCACAGCTCACTCCTCCAGGAACACCACAATGGAATGGGGTGTCCGAACAGAGGAATAGGACCCTGTTGGACATGGTCCGCTCAAACGATGAGTCATACCTCTCTCCCTATAAGTTATAAAGGATACGCTCTTGAGACAATGGCTTTCATTTTCTATTATACTCTGACTAAGGCTTTGGAAAAGACCCCATTTGGAATATGGACGGGCAGGGTGCCTAATGTGTCTTTCTTACGGATTTGGGGTTGTTATGCACAAGTCAAGAAATTGACTGTGAGCAAAACTAGAACCCAAAACCGACTAATGCCTGTTTGTGAGCTACCCTAGGGAAACCAAAGGGTATTACTTCTACGACCCCGCTGAGAACAAGGTGTTCATGGCGCAAAAGGGGTCCTTCTTGAAAAGGGGTTTCTTTCCAAGAAAGACAGTGGGAGTGATATTGAACTCAGGGAAGTTCAAAGCTCAGAAATTCCTGAAAAGGATAACTCGGAGACCAGGGTGAAGCTTCCAAAAGGGGAAGCACCAGCCCAGGTCACACAAGGACCTAAAAGGTCTGGTAGGGATCATCAGAAACCTGAGAAACATTGGTTTTTGTTTCTAATGATTATGCCCCTTTTGTTTTGGACGAAGAGGAGCTCAAAACCTACTAGTAGGCTATAGCCAGCCCACTGTCTGCCATGGTGGTGGATTTGCAATCTATGTACGGTAATCAGGTTTGGAACCTGGTTGATTCACCTCCAGGTGCTAAGGTAATAGGTTGCAAGTGGTGCTATAAGCTATAGGCCGACAATACCTTTAAGGGTGTGTATAAGAGGTTTAGTGGGAGCATAGTAACTTTCCTGGTATTATATATGGATGGCATCCTTCTGATTGGAAGCGACATACCAACACTACAAGGGAATTGTAATGGTTGTGTAAGTGCTTCGCAATGAAGGACTTAGGCGAAGCTGAGACGATCCTAGGGATCAGGATCTACAGGGTTAGATCCAATCGGCTGCTAGGCCTAAGTCAGGCCAAGTACATAGACATAGTTCTGAAAAGATTCAGCATGGACCAGGCTGAGAAAGGTTTCTTGCCAATGGGTCATGAGCTGAAACTTAGCAAGAAGTACTGTCCTAAGACAAGGCAGGATAGGGAGAACATGATTTGGTCCTATATGCACTTCGGCTATGGGATCAATCATGTACTCCATGCTATGTACAAGACCTAATGTCGCCCATGAAAGTTAGGAAGAGCAGTCAATTACTGGGTACACTGATGCAAGCTTCCAGGCCGACCAGGATGAATATAAGTCGCAGTATAGGTATGTGTTCATGCTAAATGGTGGTGCTATTGTTGGAGAGGCTCCAAGTAATAGACCATCGCGGTTTCTATCACAGGAACTGAGTACATTGCAACGTGTGAAGCAGCTAGGGAAGCTGTGTGGATAATGAAGTTCAACTAGGGGTAGTGTCAACTATCCAGTAACCAGTTGATATCTTCTGTGACAACACGGGGCTGTTGCACAAGCTATGTGCCTCGGTCACACATATACACGAAGCACGAACTCAGGGAGGTTCACCTATTGCGAGAAATCGCTGAGGGGGTGACATCTCATTACAAAGAGTGGACACCAAAGACAATGTCGCAGATCTTTTGACCAACATGCTTGGCTATGCCTATGCACGAAGGTTGTACTAGATCTATAGGGATTAGACCCATGCCTAGTAGGTACTAGTGCAAGTGGGAGATTGTTGGAAATGCCCTAGTCCCGAGGCATTGGTCCTTGTGTTTGTATAATACATTTGTACATTAATGTAAACTTTATGTATTATACAATTTGTGTCAAGGAGATAAAGGCATTAATCTATTTATTATATGTCTTGTGCTATATTTTAAATAGAATATCCAATGGACATATCCATATCCATGTTGTCAAGTGTGAGGCACTTGGCAGTAAGACTGTGGATAGTGAAAACGATATGACCATAAAGTCATCCGTAGTCTGTTCCAATCATGGGAATGAATGGAACCAAAGACTATTATTAGCCTGGTTGTATGGCGGTGTCTTACCGGTCATAGAACATGGAATGTCAACTAGGTTAATGGGTACATGCAAAAAGGGCATGGTACTGGATTGATCCACTTTACGGGAATCTGCATGGTATAGTATCACAAATGATTCTCGTGTAGTACTTGTATAAGTCCTTAGACCGGACCATATGATGGTGCTGCATGTGAAGTGGCACACTTTGGTGTACGCCCAACGGGCCTGTAAAAGGGTGCCAAGTACGGGTACGTTCGGGTGTGTTAGTGAGCATGGCAGCACTATGGATATGCAGAAGGGAATGTCACTCAGTGATTCACTGAGACGATATCATCGGCCTCTTGAAGAATGTTACTGATAAGTGTGCGGCCGCACCCAAACAAGATTGGATCTTGTTTGTGAGCATCAGTTCATTCGGTATCAAGTCAAGGTCCAGACACAAGGAGGGTGATACTTCCATGCCTCTGTGTTGGACACCGATATCAGCGACATGGGATTTACAAGTTCAAACTACTGGGTTACGTTTTCAGTTGGACTGCTTACTCCGTCTTAATTGGGGGCTACAGTGGCTTGCTAGAGCCCGCCTGTAGTCTGTAGGCCTTGGCCCACTGCCAACATAAAGACGGGCCCATCGGATCGTACACATTAAACGTCTGGACTTTAACTAGTCGGATTAAGTGTGTACTTGGAGTATACACGTTTGAAGAGAGAGAGATATATTAATTATACTATATGAATCAATTGGATTGATCATAGTTATATAATTAATATTTATTTTGGCCTTCTCATAATTAATTCAATGAATTAATTTATGGGATTATTTCCTAGGTGGAAATATTTTTATACATGTATAGGTTTACATGTATCTCATTTTATGTATGTCTAATTTAATCCCTTGATGAACTTAATAGGTCAAATGAATTTTAATTTAAATGTATGTAATATATTATATGGGATAATATATAAGCATACATGTTAAAGTAAAGTTGCATTTGAAATTAATTAAATCAAAGGAATTAGAATTGGGCTTAAAGCTTAAAATGAAAAATGCCCACATTAAGTGGGATGTGTTGGCCGAAATTTTGAGCATGGAAAGGGCTAGAAAGATGACTCATTTTGTTGGACAAAAGAGATGATGTAAGTGTGAAGTCATGGAAGACTTTTGGGGTGGCAAAGTTGGACTTTGCTACTTGGATATTTTGGTTAATTCTTATGGTAAGAATGGATAAAACAAAATCATCCCACCATCTTTTCTAGCTTGGCCGAATGTTAAGGCAAGTGATGAGTCAATGATGAGTCATTTTGTTGACAAAATTGAATGATGAAAAGTGATGACTCATGGTGTGAGTCATAGGTTGAAAATTGCTTTGTTTACTTTTCAACTCATCCTTCTTCTTTCTTTTCATCATGACTTGAAATAAATGAAGGGATGACTTTTCTTCTCACTTGTTTTTTTGAATTGGCCGTAGATATACATTCTTATGGTAAGAATGTTTAGTCCTCTTTTCCTTAATGCTCTTTGTTTAGAAGGGAAGAAACAATTGTGAGTGAAGAAACAATTGTGAGAGATAGAGAGTTTGGATTTTTCTTTTGGAAAGAAATTTGGGCAGCCATTACTCTATGCTTGGCCGCCCCTCTCTTCTCTTCTTCTCCCTCTCTTCTTGTCATCCGAGTCGCTAGCACGGGTTTCGGTCCGAGAGCCGTTCGTGTACGTGACGTTGGAGGGAGTCTACTTTGGTTCCTGCAGTCCGCATCCGTCTCTTAGAGAGACTTTGTGGTGAGTTTTTGAAACCCTCCTTTTATGCTTTAAGTTTTTGATTTCCACATCTTAAGCTCCTGGGCCGGATTCGAGGAAATCGACGCGTATTTCCGCTTTTATCGGTCGGTTTCCCGTGACGAATCCCAACACCCACGACTGTAATTACAGTCGTGGTAATCAAGGCTTTTTTTTAAGACCCAGAAAATTCCATGTTCACAGGCTGTCCCTCGTGTAGCTAAAGTCCGATTCTTTGCACGAATTTAGGTACACTATAAAGAACACGTGATTAAAGGTAGTGTGCACGTGTGTGGCTTGTGGGTTAATTTCATGAGACTTTTGGTAGATAGGTGGTTTCTTATGATCCTTTTTCACATAAGAAAGACGCCAGGGAAATACGGCTCTTGGAGCCAAGCGGTTCCCTATGATTCTTTTCACACAAGGAGGATGCCAGCAAAAACATAACTTTTGAGACTAGATAGCCGCGTATGACCTACCATACAGAGCCATGGTGTTTGTAGTGTGCAATTGGTGAACGTATTTATTCCTTGATCGATAATTTTGAAACAAAAATTTTTACCCCTTCGATCAAGAATAAATATGGGTAGATGCGTTTTTGGTTACCTTTTATAGTCATGTAGGACTGAATTTGTGAAGTGTGTAACAGTCGTGTGCGACTTGGCGCACTCAACGGACTGTGACTGAATTTTGGGTTCTGTTTTAAAGTCGTGGTGGACTAAGATTTGTTGAAGTGTGTGACAGCCGTGTGCAACTTGGCGCACTCAACGGACTGTGACTGAATCTCGGGTTCTGTTTTAAAGTCGTGGTGGACTAAGATTTGTTGAAGTGTGTGACAGCCATGTGCAACTAGGCACACTTAAGGGACTGTGACTGAATCTCGGGTTCCATTTTAAAGTCGTGGTGGACTAAGATTTGTTGAAGTGTGTGACAGCCGTGTGCAACTTGGCTCACTCAACGGACTGACACTAAATTTCGGGTTCCGTTTTAAAGTCGTGGTGGACTAAGATTTGTAGAAGTGTGTGACAGTTGTGTGCAACTTGGCGCACTCAACGGACTGACACTGAATTTTGGGTTCCCTTTTAAAGTCGTGGTGGACTGTGATTTTGTGAAAATGTGACGATCTGGTATGACTTGGCATCCAGGATGCGTCAAAAATGCAATTTTGAGAAATTGTACTTACAGTGAATTTTTCGCGATTTTTCTCGGGTTTTGTGCCCCTGGACAAGGCAGATCATCGTCAGAAAAAATTAGTCATTGACATATTGGCCCTGATTCAGGGACCCCAAAAATGCGTATGATATTCCGTTCGTTAGTGTTTCGGACGGATATGGCCACCTGCGCTACATGGACCATTTTAGAGTCCGTTTCGGGTCGGAGATCCCTATTTTGTTGGAGATGGGCTCGCATTTGCCACCACTTCAGGTTGGTACCCGAGTCTGAGCCTTAATTTTGAATTTTTTAATATTTTTCCATTTGAGTTTTTTGATTTGATTTGCATGATTTACTGCTTTCTGGGTGAATTGATTGAGTAGAATGCATGCTAGGAGCCCCCTGTAGTTCATGGGAACAAAAATCTAGGAAAAACAAGTTAGAAATCATAAAAAATCGCATTTGGAAATTATTCTGTCCGCAGGTTATGAACAGTCGTGCGACTGTTCGTCCATTTTATGAATAGTCGTACGACTGTAGAATGAACAGTCGTATGTCTGTTGTTAAGCAGGTGTGACATGTGTTATAGTCGTACGACTGTATCAAATTTTCAGCTTTTTTTTTTAATGATGATGATGATGATTAATGTGATAAATTGTGCAAAATTAAACATGTATGTGTTGTACTACCTAAATGTGTAGGATCGGGAGATTTCCGGCTCTAGAAATCTCTCTTTACCCCGGGTCTGGTGGGGTCGTCTCCCCGAGTCTGTGAGGGCTTGAGTTAGGCTGTTGGGCTTAGAGACTTTTATTTTGTCACTGCCGATGAGCACGCCTCACACCACCCATGCCGTGTTGACAGCATTGTGCGAGAGATGGGTCTGCACCACTCACACTTTTCACTTGCCCATTGGGGAGTTCACTGTCACTCCCTCGGATTTCGTGGCGATCACTGGTTTTGGGTTTGGTGGGACTCTGGTTAGATTCAACTTCTACCTGACCCATCATCAGCTAGTGGACGACTACATCGGCGGACTGATTGGTTGCACCCCCGAGAAGGGGAAGATTCTGTGTTCGAGAGCGGAGGCTTATTGGGCTGCTCACCCAAACCCGTCTGAGGAGGACGTGGAGAGGTGTGCTTGGGCTTATGTGCTCATCTTATTGTCCTGCACGCTATTCCCCATCGGGCAGAGTACTTGTAATATGACGCTGCTGCTGACTCTAGAGGATTTAGCTGCCTTTCCTACTTTGGATTGGGCCTGAGCTGCTCTTGGGAAGCAGTATTATGGATTAGACCTGTGTGCTAGAGGGAGGCAGTAGGAGATTTTGGGTTTCTGGTTGGGCTTACTGGTATTATCCTTTTTCCCTTTCTCTTTTTTTTTTTTTTGTTTTTGTGAACTCTTTTATTAATTGCAGATTTGGGTGTTTAAGCACCGTATTTTGGAGTCACCCGAGCTGCGGGATGTTCAGGGTGAGGATTGCCCGACTGTGCTGCGCTCCTGGACACAGGGGTGGCAGGGTATCGGCCGTGACTTGAGGGAGATCCGGCAGAGTCTACGGGACGTTTCCTAGCAGAGGGTAAGCAAACCAATTCTCGTTAGTAAGAAAAATTTAACTTGGCATTTTACTTACCTGTGTTGAAATCTTTATTTCTTTGATTGTATTTTTGCAGCTTCCGCACCACCCGTCGCTTGGTCAGGGTGCCATTTCCCTCATTGTGCAGACTTCCGTACGGTACGATGACCGCCGGTTCATCTTGGAGAGTCCCATGTCCCAGGAGTGATACCTGGGTGAGCGCCTCCGCTTATCTGACCACGTGGACGGCCTTGTTGGCCGGCTTGTACCTCCACCGCTCCTACTTGCACTATTTTGGCCCTATTTTGCCAATTTTGCTGTGGATCCTGATATTTTTGGGGATGGATACCGTGGTGATACAGTCGACGGCGAGTATCTGGTATTCATCCGCTAGTGTCTGCCGCCCGTCGAGGGTGATGCGCTAGCGGCTCCTCCCAGTCGTCAGGTATTCAGTTATTTGGCTTTTCTTTTTTTTTCCATTTGTAGGTTAAGAGACGCAGTGGGTCCAGTTCTGCTCAGCTGACTGGTCCAGCATATGAGGGTGCTGAGACCGCCAATACTAGTGGGCATGCCCCTGTTCAGGATAGGAGTCATCTTGTGTATGCCGGCAGCACTGCGACATCTACTTCTCAGACTACTGGAGTGGTGGAGGGTCAGTTGATGACGGATCTTAGGACCAGCTTTAGCCTGATAGGGCTAGATGGCAACTATGCTTTTAAGGAGCTGTCGATTCACCGTGAGCAGCAGCTTGTGTTTGCCCCGGCGGACACCACTCATGTAAGTCTTCTATCTCTTTTTTTTACACTCTTGTATGTTTTAGATCCTTCGGGCTTAGGTAGAGGATATAGCCTATCAGCACTTGGGCTTGGAGACCTTTCTGGTTCAGGAGAACGCCATCTGGGCGGTAAGCATTCTACAATCCCTGTGTTATTGCATGTTTTATGCAATGCATGAATGAATATGTATGTATGTATGCATGTTAATTTGTATTGTTATTTTGCAGACTCGAGTGCAGATGTTCCAGGATCAGGCCAGATAGGCAGCTGCTTCTGAGGGTCGGGCCTTAGCTGCGACCCACGAGTTGACCCGGGTGCTGGCTGACATACCCCGGATGCAGGCTGATTTAACCCGAGTGTAGGAGGACTTCGACTCTTATAGGGCTACGCATCCGAGTGAGGCTGAGGAGGATGAGAGCTAGATTGGGTGTTTTGTATTACATATTTTTTTTTTAAAACATTCTAACTGAGCTTCACTTATTTATAACATGAACTTCATTTTCATTATCGTGGGCTTGGATGCAATAACCTACTAATGGATGTTTATGTGTAATGGCACGATGTATGTGATATGAACGTCTAAGCAGAAGATCAAACATGTATAATATCATTACGACGACATCATATTAAGTACAACTGGGAAATTAACAGTGACTCTGACTTTGGACATCACCCTCTTCTTGTTACCAACACGTCCTCTCGGTTTTCCGTGTCAGACATTTTCTCTTTATGGTTTCTTTTCTTTTGTTTTTTGAATGGTCCAAGAGTTCTACGTGAGCATTCCAGCCGAATTGATCTCTCTGTATTGATCCCTTTTGAGATTGGAAAGCACACCTTGACAATGTTCATCAAAAGCCGTGAGAACATTGCTACTGATGACATTCAGTTGTTTAGCCTTTACCTGCCCCTAGTATTAGAGGTTTGTATTTGGGGTATAAAATACTGAATCAGATATGGCTCGCTGCATGCTGTCACCCGTATATGGACATTAACATGCAATGACATGACGAATGCATATTGGACATCAAAATTGAATATAAAACATCTATGACATAATGAATGTGGATGCATTAGGAATATCCAAAGTGTGGCTCTAGTTTTGATTGATGCCCCTTCAAATTACCAATATGTCCTTTCGGTTTTCCACATTGGAGGATTTTTTTTTACATATGTCAGAGTGTACAGCTGAGCACTAAACTGCATCAATTGATTACCCACTGGATCCTCCTAGAGTTTAACCCTATATGCATGTTTCCAATTCACCTCAAATTCCAACTCGTGTGCAGTTCTCAATGATGAACACAGCCTTTAATCCTTCAAAGTACGGCCCCAAAAGATGAAAGAACCACCGGTAAGTAGTCACTTCCATTGTGGTCGAAGACTGAGTTCTTGAAATGGTTGGTAAATGCAGCTTTCTTTTGGATATTGTCGCAGCAGGCTTTGCAAGTCCTCCTATTTGTGATTGTTGAAAGCTTTGTAACACCTTGTTGCTCTAACACTGTTGATGAAGTTCATGAGTTAATAACCAAACTTTCCTCCAGTCTTAGAGTCCATAGGAAATTAGAGGAAATCATAAGCAGACTATTTTTTGGACTTGCCCTTGTTTTCCTCCAGACAATGTTTGGCCAGAATTTGAAGC
The DNA here is from genome assembly GCA_039660915.1 of Euphorbia tirucalli. Classification (NCBI taxonomy): domain Eukaryota; kingdom Viridiplantae; phylum Streptophyta; class Magnoliopsida; order Malpighiales; family Euphorbiaceae; genus Euphorbia; species Euphorbia tirucalli. The sequence continues at coordinate 17,459,289 of CM077634.1, read as the reverse complement.
ATTGCTCCAATATTGTTGGTGAAGTCCACTAATGCACTACCAGGATTGAAGAAAAGTGGTTTGGGATAAAAGAGTATTCTCAATCTGGTACAAGTTGATGATGAACAAAGACTGATTGAAATAGTGCCATAACCATTTACTCAATCATCCTTCTGGTGATGAGATGATGCAAAAAAGTGCGATATTGGACAGCATTAGGGTCAATTTCTGGTTAGAAACCATTGATGGCAAAGAATAAGGTTTCAAAGAATCAGTTCCAGAGAGAAGAATAAACGGGCAATTCATCAAACAAGTTTTCGAGCCCTATATGTAAACGGAAGGGAAACGGTGTTGAAGGTATGGATGAAGATTGAGATGGGGAGTGTTTTGGGTTTGAAAATATAGGAGCCCAAATCTTTTACAGGTTGTTTGAAAATGAGAAAGTCCAAATTTTTCACAGAAAGGGTGTGAAAGATCTAGTGGCAATGGAAATTGAAATGGTGCATCATTCCCGCGTTAATTATAGCTGCCATATGAGAGAGAAATTCTTCCGTCTGTACTGATCTTTTTTTTTAAGGAACTAAATCCAAGCCAAAGCCATGTTTTGGTTTTCTTGCTGCATTCAAATTCGTGCTTGTCATGTGTGTTTAATATGCCTTTTTGGATGAACAATGCATGCTTAATGTCATGTGCACAGGAATGTCATGCAAACAAGATTATACATGCACTACAACCAAGGAATGATTTAGAGTTTTACAATAAGATGGGTGGTGAAGGTCATTTGAATTTCTAGGTGGTTGGTGCTTTGGATAAGTTTGGGTTTTTATTTTCTCGGTTTTGGTATAGGGTACTTTCTAGGGTATGGAATTAGGCTTGCAGCTTCATTTTGGGGATCTACTTTGAATTTCAACAGTAGCCTTAGGTTTGGAATAATTTAGGTATTATGTAGGTTGCTCAAGTTGACACTTTAGGGTAGGATCAAAAGCATTTTGGACCGTGATTTGAAAGGACCGCTGATCTGGGTCGGTAAATGGCTCGGCAAGGGTAATGGCATCCCATTACTTATTTCTCGTTCAAGCTCACTTTTCAAGAGGGGGTTCAATCAGAGATAGATTCACTTTTAGGTTCCCCACAATACTCAGAATGATGTCATGCATTTTGATATTATGTGCGTGTTGGATACGTTGTTTCAGATGGTCAAATGCATGCATAATGCCATGTACAAGTAATCATCACATAAGTAAGATGAAAATAAATCTCATTGCATTTATGATGAATTCAATACATCCCACAAACAAAATGAGTCCCTTGTAAAAAGGGAATCTCTAAGAGGCATTATTCTCATAGAATCTGATTATTTTCCGATTGGTCACCATTTCAGCTTCAGCATCCTGGACCCACTCTTATCAAACCAGACTCTGAAGTTCTTCATCATATTCCTCTCCTCGAGAGACTTGAGAAATTTCCTTGGTGGTCTCCCTGATTGCCCCTGGTCGAGGTTTTCAATCTCCCATCGTCGACTAGTTTATGGATCTCCTTTCTTAACACAAAACAATCATTGGTTTAATGGCCCAGCATCACATGATAGTTGCAGAAATTGTTCTTTTATGCTTTTTCCGGCTCTACAAATGGCCTGATACTCTGCAGGAGACCCTCCTTTCTACATCTGAGGGATAACTTGCTTAATGAGTCAGCCCATGGAGAAATGCCTTTTCCGCTACTCCCGGTAAGTGAGTTTTTGATATGCCATGGAATGGAGTCGGTGCCAACATTCGTCTTGAGGGCCTCTTTAGTTCTATTTCGTTAGTCGGCCTTAGTAAATCCGAATCTTGGAAAGGGGGCCTTGCAAGGTGTCGAGGGTGAATGTTAGCAATCTGGGCATTCCATTTCTCGCTAGCATCAGTATTGGAGTCTGCGAATATCGCATTTTTAATTTTCCCTTCGAGTTCTGCCACTCGTGCTTCCAATTCAATGCACCTTGCTGTTAGTCTTTCTACTCTATCAAGATCACCTCCTAGCAATTCTCTCAACATTGCTACCGCTTCCTTCCTGACCGCCTCTCGGAACCGTGATGAGGCGATATGATCCTCCATGATATCCGTTATGGAGTTGAAGTTCATTGGGTTGGCCATTCTCAAAATCTTTTCTCTTTTCCCTCTGATAAGAACACTTATTAGCATTGGCGGAGCATAAGCATGAAGAATACCAAATCACGGATGATATGGGCATGAATGCATGACGGGATATGTATGTGCATGAATGATGAGTTGCATATATGATGTCACGAGGGAGATGATGATGAGGATGCTTTTTTTTTTTTTACATTCCAAGAACACCCAATGCCATACAAGAGATAATACAAAAAGATCACGTGTGGACCACCACACAAACAGGGGTTCGGCGCTTTTGGAGCACCTAGTGAATATTGTGAAACGATCGCGTGTGTGCCAACATGCGGACAGAGTTTCGACACCTTGTAGGTCTATGAGATGAAGTGAGATGGTCATATAGGGGCCGGAACATGGACAGAGTTCTGATGCTTTTGAGGCATATGATATGAGATGATGTTTACAGACAGGTCACGTGTAGGTAAGGACACGGACGGAAGTTCGGTGTTCATGGAACGCCTTTCATGATTCAGTAATGTTATGAAATGCCCCTATATGTGTAATAATCCGGTACTCGTGGAGCACCTCAAATAATACAATAATGTCATGTAACAATCTGAAATGGATCGCGGCACACCAACAGAACTTCGGCATCCCCACGACGCCAATGATAAATGACGTGAAGCCATGCAATGATGTCGTGTGACCTGCTACACGAAAATAGACCTAAGACTATTGTGGTTTCCTATTGAATGAAATGGTCTAGTGAAATGGCTGAGTGTATTCTGGTACATGGGCAGAACACGGGTAGTTTTAGGACTCCCGATATGTTATGAAATAAAATGACTGTGAAGGGTATCCTCAGAATGTCCTTAATTTAAATGATATGAAATGACGTGAATGGTTGTGTCATACAAAAATGCAAGTGGCTACACAAAAACATGATTAGGATGCTTGACATATATGATGATGTCGTGCATGCTTTGCGAAGATAACAATATACAGGACGTAAATGTGCATGGCACACAAATAAAATGTCGTGGCTGCATGAAAATGTGGTTAGAATAAATGCCATGTTTATGTTAATGTCTTGAAAATGGCTGCACAAAAACATGGTTAGAATGGCACATAGGCAAAGTTTTGGCGCTCGTGGAGTACCTTGGGTTTTCATGTTGTGACATGAGATGAACGTGCGCTTGGCACACGGTCTGGATTTCGGCACTCGGGGAGCACCTTGGGTTTTAATGTCGTGATATGAAATGAACTCGTGCTTGGTGCACGAATCGAAATTTGATGCACGAGGAGCATCTTAACTTCCAAATCATGATATGAAATGAATACATTCTTGATGAACGGGCAGAGTTTCAGTGCTCAATGGAGCATTTTTCGTTTTTGTGATGTGAAATGAGACGAACATGTGCATGGCACATGGTCGGGATTTTCGGCACTCGGGGAGCACCTAAATGATTTAATGTGTGAAATGAAATTTTTTAGTGCTCGTGGAGCACCTAAATGATTTAATGGATGCGATGAAATTTTTCGGCGCTCGTGGAGCGCCTAAATGACTTAATGTATGTGATGGAATTTTTCGGCGCTCGTGGAGCACCTAAATGATTTAATATGTGAAATGAAATTTTTTATGTGCTTGTGGAGCACCTGAATGGCTTAATGGATGCAATGAAATTTTTCGGCGCTCGTGGAGCACCTAAATGACTTAATGTATGTGATGGAATTTTTCGGCGCTCGTGGAGCACCTAAATGATTTAGTGCATGAAATGAAATTTTTTCGGCGCTCGTGGAGCACCTAAATGGTATAATGCATGAAATATGATTTGATTTTTTTTTTTTTTGCGCTCGTGGAGCACCTAAATGGTGTAATGCATGAAATGTAATTTTTCGGCGCTCGTGGAGCACCTAAATGGTGTAATGCATGAAATGTAATTTTTCGGTGCTCATGGAGCACCTAAATGATTTCCTACTTGGTAGGCGATGTGATGTGTGTGACCTTTATGGAATTGTTCAAGTCCCACGTGAATGCTTTATGCATGACATGCGTTTCATATGGCTACAAAACAAGTCGGTTAATGCTTATGACAATCAAATGATGTATATGAATTAATATTTTTCACACAATGAGGAAATGCATGACTGCAAAAATATGGTTAGTGTAAATGTCACACGGGTGATTAATGTATTTTCAAGAGAAAAATGCAAGTGGTTGTACAGAAGATGTGAGTTAGTATCACACAAATGCTTTGCGTGTAATATATCATGTTCGTGAAAAATGTTGATGACGGTATGTTATGAAGAAACAAGAGGCAAGTAGCATATTGCATACAAAACGTATTCTTCCAACCTTATTCCTTCAAACGTGGTCGGTCTCAAAAATTCTAACCGAGTCCTAGGAGGGGTTCTCTTCGATCACCAACTGTGGATGATGAAGGCATAATTTAGAAATATTCATACAATTTATTTTGGTATCCTAAGGGAATCCAACTAGGGTTACTTAAATGAGTTCGGTACAAAGTCGAGATAACATCAAGGCTCCCATAGCAAAATATACTCCTCACTTCTCCCCATTCAAGGGTCTGAACGAAGGGGTTCGTACGAGGCTATGATTGGTGCTTCGTATCCGTGCCCCCAAGACTAAGAGGAACTTAGGTGATACTTCAACAATTCACCGGGCTAAATAATTGATACTTAACCTAATGCAAGAATGTCTAACTACAAAAATGCATAAAATACTATACAAGAATCATCCGCCTTATTTTGATTAGATATTTTTCAGGGCTTGTCAAATTCTTTTAAGTTTTTGAAAAACTTTTGTAAGAAATCCCCAGCAGAGTCGCCACTGTGAGCGGACGACGTTTTCGACGGAACGCAAGACTCCCTTTCGGAAGGGGCGCCTTGATTTCCGGCGGGACCCTCCCTCGCTTGGGGTTTTTTAGATTGGAAATTCATTTTTGGAAGATTAATTATTTCATAAAAGAATAGAGACCTAAATCTCGATAAAAAGTGTAGGAGTCGCCACCGGGTTCAGCTCGATCGGGAAATTACAGTGTAGCTGAACCAAAGTGAGAACTGCCACACTTTTCAAAGATCTAGGTTTGGACAAGTCCCTTATTTCATGTCTAATCAAAATAAAATGGCCAATGTTCTATAATGACACTTTAAATTCTAAGAATTGATTTTATTGAATAATAAAATACGGCGCGCATACATACATAATACAAAATTAAAGTAAAGAAATAAATATTTAAAAGGCTTACAACCCGATTGAATGAAAAATAAAAACTCTCGGCCTCACAATACAAACACCTAGATGCAGGAGAATCTAAGAAAATTTACAATCGCCTAAAATACACAAATTGATTTATTAAATACATTAAAAATAAAAATAAAGAAATTAAAGCTGCAAAACAGATTGTTATCACAGATATATAGCACACCACACATAGGACTCAAGTTGGACAGAATTGGAAATTTTAGAGTTCGGGGGCATGCATTTGGGGGTAACCGGGTCGGCCTGGCCCGATTAGACCTGGAAAACAGTTTTGAAACGTCCCTGTATTTTTGGTTTTGTGAGAAAATCTTTTTGAAAATATTTTCTGGTTTATTTTAATTTAGCATACGAGATGGGTCGGTTTTCGGGAGAACCGGCTCTCCGTCGTGGTTTTGTTCTAAATGCAAATACACCGAAAAATAAATCTAAGGTCATGAATGCACACTCCAAAATTCATTTTGGTGATTTTTGATTTTTCTAGATTTTTCTGATTTTTATGAAATTTTTGAGATTTTTAAAGATTTTCTGCTTCTGGCCGAGGACTATAGTCGTGCGACTGTGATTACAATAGTACGATAGTAACTACAGTCGTGCGACTGTAGCTCTCCCTTAAGCAGAAATCGCCAAAATTATTTAAATAAAAAAGCTAAAAACTGAGGAAATTCAATAACAGCCGTACGATTATAGATGAGATGGTACGACTGTAATTACAGTCGTACCCCTGTTATTTGTGACAATAACAGTTGTATGACTGTTCGTAATTTTCCAGAAACAGCAAGTTTAAGAAAGGCAAATTTTATGCACAAAATGAACCAAAACACCCAGAAAACATGAAAATAGGAGAGATTGAAGTGTGTTTACCTCTTTGGCGCTGATCCACCGTTGGAATGACCCCTGGCAATGCACCAATCCACGTGAAATTACTTCTTTTCCTTGGTGTGTTAAGGTTACAAATGGGTCCAAAAATCCTCCAAAAGGTCACGGATTTAAGCTAGTTTGTGTCTAGAAATGATTTAGATTTCGTGTTACAAGTTTAACCTATGATTTAGATTTCGTGTTACAAGTTTAACCTACGATTTCTAATTCATTTTACATATTAACTCTCTCAAATTAGGAAGAAAATGATTGAAGAAAGTTGGGTTTTTTTTTTTGGATTTCTCTCTTTTTCTCTCTTTTTTCTCCCTCTCTCTAAACTTTTTCTCCCAAAACTTTGCCAAAAGTCTCATCTTTCACTGATTTCTGCCTCTTTATCCCTTCTTTCTTCCGGAAAATCTAGAGCATTAAATGCTCTAAATTTTTCTCAATTTTTTATTTTAGGGGTATGGGCTCTGCAACATGCCCGACTTTACGGTCGTACGACTGTAATTTAGTTACAGTCGTACAATCGTAAAATACCCCATGATTGTAATTACAGTCGTGGTAATCAAGGCTTTTTTTTTAAAACCCGGAAAATTCCGTGTTCACACCAAGAATCATAGATATTTTTCTAATTAAATAATGCAAAAAAATAAAAAAAATAAAATTATTGCTAGAAAATATTCAGATTTTGATGAATAATTTTCAAATAACATGGACAAATTATTAGGAAGATAAATAGAAGAAAATGTTAAGGTTTACGTAAGGATTGAATCAAAAGTATCTGTGTTCACACAATTAACCTAATTCGTGTATTAAACTCAAAGTTTTTTTTTTACCATTCAACATAAGAACAATTTATTCACATTATTTAAAAATTTGCTATCAAGATTTGATTTTTTTGGCCATTTTTCTAATTTTTTTTGTGATTTTTCCATTATTTAATAAAAAAAATCATGTTTCCCGAAATTTTCAAAGCTTCATTACTAATGTCGAGTATATTCTCTTCAACTAACGTGAACAATTTCAACTTACAATTCAAAAGTTTGGACTTTTTTTTTTTTTGTATTGGATGGAGGACTTTTCTGGTAATCATAGGATATTTGTTTATTAACAAATAAAATCTTATACCTCTCTTAGAGCATCTCCAATGGGAGTATTTGGGAGGGGTTTTTGTGAAAAGAAAAGTGAAAAACATTTTGTTATGCCCATCGGAGAAGTGATAAGGGGGTTTTTCAATGTAAAACCCCTTTTTAGGCCAACTTTTAATTTTTTTTTTAAATATACAAAATAATGTATATAAATAAAAGAAAATTTGATGTAAAATATGTGGGGCTTTAGATGACCTTTTAAGAGGTTTCTAAAGTTAAAGATGAAATAGTTAAATGGGTGTTATGTTTTAATTTTGATGAAATGTTACGAAAGAGAAAAAAAAAAAAAAAAAAAACTCCAGAAACAGTTTTACCATTATGAATGCTCTTAGGTTATATATATATATATATATATATATATATATATATATATATATCAGATTAATCTCATCAAATTAATTAACTTATCACATAATAAAATTGTTTAACTTTTCAAGGGATTTATTCATTTCAACCCTCTTTTATATTTTTCTATAATTTTCAATACATTGTCAAATAAAAATCTGAATTGATTATGATTCACTTTTTGGGCTTTTTACATAAAAGGCAATAAAATTTTCAAAATTTATACAATTGACACCATAAAAAATAAATTATGAAAATATTTTCTGGAAAAATATAAATTATAATAATGAGAGAAAATTATTCATTCTAACATGTTTCCCTCCTCCCTTTCTCCAAGAATTTCTCTCCCTTATCCATATTTTCTCTCTCCTCTTATATAATTAAAAACTAATTTCTTCGTTTATTTTTATATCCATTCAATTTTTCATCGATCGATTTTAGAAAGTTTTTTTTTTTTTCATCTTTTTTTTTTTGTCACTGATATTACATATAATCTGTAAATACTACGTATATACCGTTTCTATACTAATGTTGTATCACTTTTATCTTTTTTTTACATATATATCGTTTTTATAGTAATTTCATACTAGTTTCATACCGCGATTATACTGATTGTGTACTATGAAAATGAGATTGATTTTTATATTTATTTATTTTATTTTTTCTTCAACTTCGTTTTTGACAGTAATATTACACATAGTTTGAAAATTATTGCATATATACTATGTTTATATTGATTTAATAGCTTCTTTTAATATTCAGCTTTTCTTTAATTTTTTTGGCGCATATATCGCTTTTATATTAATTTTATACTGATATTGGTTTTATACTGCAATTACAAAATCAGTATACAAATGCAGTATAAAACGAGTATGAAATCGGTATAAAAGCGATACATGTGCAAAAAAAAGAGAGAAGCAGTATATATGTAGTATATATTCGAAAAGGAAAAAAAGAATGAAAAAAATTTTCTAAAATTGAATGATGTAAAAATGAACAGATCTAAAGATAAATGAAAAAATAATTTTTAATTATAGAAAATAAGAGAGAAAAGTAGAGATAAGGAGAGAGAAATCTTTTGAAGAGAGGTTCAGATAACACGTTGGAAGGGAATGCCTTAAATGTAATTTGTGAAAGATATTTGCTCTAACAAACCCAATAACATATTTTTTTAAAGATATAAATGCTTTAAGATGGAATAATAGATTACTCTTTTATATTTATTTATTGAAAAAAGACGTGATTAATTATCTCTCACTTTTTCAAGTGTTCCACTTCTCACATATTAATTGATATAAAATAGCAATTTAATTTATTCCTAACATACTACATGATTCAATTGGAGAACATTATTATTTAACGTCAAGTTAATCACTAACTAACATAAATTCTTATATTTTCTACCAGTTCTGTTAATATTTAGCCACATCAATGCTTTATAATTATTAAATCGATTAAATTTTTGCTAAATTTGTGTGCCTAGTGATAACGAATTTTGGAAAACTAGTAGACTAAATTCGTAAGTTAGTGGGAACTTCAGGGTCATATTCAATGTTATATTAATAATAAAAAATTTATGAGAAATAAATAGGTCCTCCAAATAAATGACTAATCTTTAATTAGTTTAGCAATCACATATGAATAAAAAGTGTTGACATAATTAACATAAAACTGAAAATATTCGTTAGGCAAGAGCTTTGATGACAATGTTGGCTGCTCAACGAAACCATTTAATGTGTTGGGATAAAATTATATTTTTTTTAGTCACAATTTGATATAGTACTTTGAATTTTTACGTAGTTTAAGAAAATATAATTAAGATCGTCTAAGAAAAGTTTTTACTTATAATTTTTATAGTTATAAGATAAATGTTAATGTATTTTATTGATTATTATGCATAATAAATAATTGTATAAAAGGAAAGTTTATTGTTGTGAAAAAATATTAATGTATTTAATTGATTATTGTGCATATTGATTACTCATTTTTATAAATGGAAAGTTTGCTATAGTTTGGGTGAACTAAAATGAACTAAAATGAAAGTTGGGATGAAGAGAGTATTCTTTTTCAATGTTTTTATCTGCCTACAAAAGGGCATTTGTGCGTTGATTTAGCAACTAAAAATTTTGTTAAGGACCGAAATGCATATTTGGGCCGTCCCCTTCTCTCTCAACGAACACAAACATTGAACAAAGTTCTCAAAGTTGCAGTCAGATCAAAAAGCACCATCTACCATGTCGGCCTTGCCTTAGCTCTGCTCTCCATCACTTACTAACTTTTTTGGAGAAATCTCTGTTGTTCGGTCAATTTAAATTGTAAAACAGTACAGTCTTAATCTAGTGTTGATTAATTATTACTCTTCAATACGAAGAGATGGGGAATATGTTTGTGAAGAAGCCCAAAATTACAGAAGTGGATCGGGCAATTCTTTCCCTCAAGACGCAGCGCCGGAAGCTTGGACAGTATCAACAAAAGGTTTTTGTTCTCCCTCTTTACTTTTCCTGTTAATTGGGTTTTGAATTTGGTGGGTTTTTCCTACGACTTCCAAAATTTTAGGTTTATTGATTTGCTCATTGTTAAGCTGTTTTATGTCTTTTTTGAGAAAAATTAGCCTACTTCTATAGAAGAGAGTCATGAATTGCGATAATGTGTTGTGAGTGGAAATTGTTATAAGTCTTTCTCGCTGCTATGTTTTCTTTCCTTTATGTACCAAGTATGGATGGAGGTTTACGCGTGATTGCTGTTGAGCAGAGTGTCTTGGGGAGAATTTCACTGGCTGGAATTGTGGGGATAAATATTTAATGGGCTAAATGTAGAACTGGAAGCAGAAAAGAGTTTTCTGATGATTAAAGTGGGTTATGATAATGCTTTGATTATGAAATTAAGCGAAAAAGAACACTGTATACTAACCTAAACTCCTTACTAGCTAAGTTCGAATTCTGAATTCTGAAATGAGAAAATCTGGAATCTTTTGCTTGATCAAAGTACTGTTATGTTGGTGAATGTACTCCTGAATCCAAAATAATAATCTTTCTAGCTTCTGCTTTTTTTTAGCTTGAAGAAGTTATAGAAGCAGAAAAGCAAGCCGCACGAGATTTGATTCGTCAAAAGAGAAAAGATAGAGCCTTACTGGCATTGAAGAAGAAGAAAACACAAGAAGATTTATTGAAGCAAGTGGATACCTGGATTATTAATGTTGAGCAACAAGTAAGTATAATAGCAGGGAGATTTTGTGAATGTTTTTTTGATACTTCCCTAACTCCATTGTTGATTGATTTAGTTGGCAGATATTGAATTGGCCAGCAAACAAAAGGCTGTTTTTGAGAGCTTAAAGTCTGGTAATGAAGCAGTGAAGGCAATACAAAGTGAGATCAACCTGGATGACGTCCAAAAACTAATGGATGATAGTGCCGAAGCTAAAGCTTATCAAGATGTGAGTTTGATGTCAAATATCATCTCTTTAATTATTAACTTGAATTTTTGTTTAAATGTTGGATTTATTTGTTGTTTTTTAATGGACTACTATGATAATTTTTATTGCTCGAATGTGTCTTTCATTATGAAATTTATCTACACACAAATATACAAATAACTTTTCCTGGACAAGTACAAGTGTACATTTTTCAATGTAGTCCCCAAAAGTTCTAGTATATATGTTCAAAATTTTTTTTTAGTTCTATTTTGAACCTTCCGTCGACATTGGGTGGTTTAAGAATACCATGTTGCTATAATTTCCCCTTTTTTTTTATTGTTTCCCTTTTTCTAATCACCATACAATTTTATGAAGGTCAAACTGGTATTGAATCTTGAACGACAATTGTTCGTTGGATGTTTGTTTGCTTTTGTGCTTATTTCTACTAATTTGTCGAATATAAGGAAGAAGTGTTATAAATTTCTCTCATGTTGGGGGACTTGATTGCACTATGGTCTAAGGAACTTGTTTTACCCTTAAGGAAAAGCCTATTTGAACCATTGTCTACAAGAACTTGGTGACTTTTCTATATTTGAATTTGATATGGTTCCTCTTTTTTTTATGAGAATATAAGTTGGCTGTATCTGAGATAATATGGTATGAAATCTGCTGTCTAAATTGTTTGATAATGGACTGTTTGCTTTAGAAAATTTGCATGATCAACACTTTTCTTCAATGCTCGATGCTCTATAATAGTTTTAACTAGCAAATGTTTTTCTCTAATGTTCTAAGTTACTGCAATGCTAATGATAGTCTGACCTTTTATCTTCGGTTGCTTGCCCAAATTTTCTTCGCTCTTCATTTTCATTTTTCTTCTTATTTTAATTGTTGGATGAAAGATCTGAATTCATTTTGTGTTTGAAGGAAATTAATTCCGTATTGGGGGAGAAATTATCAGCAGAAGATGAAGAAGAGGTCTTAGCTGAATTTGAGAACTTGGAATCTCAGGTACAAACAGTTCACGTATCCCTGTTTGTCTATGCTATAATGACTTCATTTTTATTTTCCTCATTTTAGTAATCACTGGTTGCTAACTTTTGTTTTCTATTTAAGGGCTTGTTAAGTTTAGCGGTTTGATTTATTATGTTTGAAAATATACTTAATACCAATGATATGAAAACCGGACCGGACCGGCTGGTTCGACCGGTATTACCTCGAACCGGCCATAGGTCCGGTCGGTTTAATTAAATTCTCCGGTTTACTAGAAAACCGGAGTTGACTGGTTCGAACCGCGAAAAAACCGGGTGAACCGGCGAACCGGTCAAAACCGGTTTTCTTGACCAATGCTAAATTGAAATTGAGAAAATGCCAAAAGTGGGATTTGAACACACACCCTCTCACATGATTCTGACATCTTAGACCACTGGGCCATCCTAACTTTATTGATGGGTTTTACTTAAATTTTTAATATATAAATTAAATAAAAAGGTATCATAAAGAAAGCATTTTTATGAAATTATTTGCTTATATCAGGAGGTGATAAAGTCAAAATGACACTTTCTGTCCTTAATCTTGAAAAACGTACATGAATTGAACTTGAATTTATGAATTTTGCATAGTATGATAAAACTGAATATTCTACCATTTTGAAGTTAATTTCTGATTCCAAATCCAGTGCACAGCTTGCTTAATCTAGTAGTAGTACCTTTGATTCTTTAGTATTGCCCTTGCTATTACTAGTCTCTGTTTTTGCCCTTGCTATTACTAGTTTATTTTTATTATTTAAGGCTTGTATTTGATTAAGTTTTAAAATATTTTTTGAAGTTATATTGAATATTAAACATTTGAAACTTATGTTTGATGAATTTATAAGCTCATTTATTATTTAAATAATATTTTTTTTCCAAAAAATCAATAATCCGGTATAACCACCGGTTAAATCCTGTTGAACCGGTTGAACCACGTACCAGTAGCTTCACCGGTTTGATATCCGGTACGGTTATGATAACATTGCTTAATACTTTCTTAGCCATATGCCAAGTAATGTATGATGATGCATTGAATTAAGAACACTTCTGCTTCGCCATGCATGGTCTTGATGAGAGTTATATGATATAGGACATCTTTGTTGTGCTATATTTAAGAGTTAAGACCTAGAAACGGGATAAGAGATCAAGATAACAGAACCTGGTAGGTGGAAACTCAAGGTTAGGTTTTAATCCAGTGCCTCTCTCTCACCCTCATCAGATTGTGATACTTCTTTTTTCTTTAATCTGGAATCAACACTTAGGTCCCATCGGTATCAAATCTGCAAATTTGATTGCGTGCATCAATAGAAACCAAATTTCTGTAATTCTCTTAGATAAGTACTTTGTAGTTTTAAATCAACAAGCAATTGGGAATCTGGTCCTTGTGACATTGTCGTCCTAAAAGGAAGATTCGTGGTAATGGTATAAGCCACAGTTGATGGGGGCAAAACATGAATCAAGGTGCTAAGGCATCCAAAAGATTGGGCTGCAAGCTATGACAACTAAAGTTATAATATGAAACAACTAAAAATCAGAATATAAAATATGCAAGAAAGTGCCATTGACTTTTTATATGTGATCAAAATGAAGATGCAAAAGAGCCTTGAAAAGAAATTTTGCATGTATTAAATAACAATTACCCATGAGCAATGTTAGGACTACTCATCAACATAAAGATAATCTTAATCATGATCATTGCATTCAAATTGATAACTCTCAGTTCCTCCTTTGTTTTAACATCTCTGCACTTTTAAAAATCAATATTTTCCTCATCTATGTACTAGGGTATTAGTGGTCCTGGATTGTGCCTTCTTGAATATTGGAGGAGAGGTCGACATAAAATTTTTGCTTTAGATTATCTGATACAGACATATGGTAGTAAGCCTCCTCTTCGATTCCACTAGCTCTAGTAGGCTCATCCTGTGTCAAATAATGATGTTATAAATTTTATCCTATTTTTAGTTCTGATTTATTAATTTGCTGAACCAACAGAAACATTATGTGCCTTATCTATCTACTCATTATACTCAAGAACTTATGGGCACATAATGGTTTAGACATGTCAATCTTTTGGTCCCAGGTCCCTTATGATTACTCTAGTATTCTACTTCATCTTTAAGAGTTTCATTTACTTATATTTGATGTTTCTAGTTGTTATTATGCAGAATCTTGACTTGTTTATCGTTTTGAAATGCACATGTTATTGTCTTATTTAAAACGTAAACTTGTCTTTCAGATCATTGTTGAAGATATGCCCAATGTGCCTACTGCAATGCCATCTAAAGAACCTGTGGATGAACTCGACCTTCCTGATGTTCCAACCAAACCACCAGTTCCTCTTGATGCTGTTAAAGATGACGCTGAAAGTGCTTCTTCTGAAGTCTCTATGAAAAAAAAAGGTATATCAATTTGTCTATTTCTCTGGCTCTATGCACATCTTATTCTCAATTTTAAACTGTTCATTCTATTCAATTGCCTAACAATTTTTCAATGCAGTTATGGAGGAACCATTGCCTGCATGATTGGGGAATGAAGGAATTTGTAACTGCAGTCACATAAAGCTGCTAGCCATTCTTGATCCACTCTCTTCTTCCAGGTGGTGTTATTTGCACATATTTTTTACAAAATTCTTCACTTCGATTTGGTGAAGTCTTGAAATTGCATGCTTACAGATTGCAGTCTGCAGTCACAATATACTAATGGATCTGTTCATATTGTAAAATTACCATATGCTGCTTATATTTGTTTGCATATATTAGATTTTCTTTGCAGTGGAACTTGTTTTCTCGTACAACTGTTAATTAATATTGTTGCCTCATATATATTGTTCCCGTGGGCTAGTATGATAGTGAAATACACCAGTGATACTTCTCCGATGAACATTTCAAATTATAGGATTCTTGTATTAACAAAACTAATATATCATGTAAATGTTGCTTCGTAGAAATACAATGAAGATCCTCATAACACATGAAGTTGGGGTTATAAAGAGTTTTTTAAGGTTCAAATCTGTGTTTGAAATGAAATGAGCTCAAGTAAAAATGGCTAACAATTTGATATCTCAACACATGTACAAAAAGAGCCTAATTTTTTCTAATTAAATCCCACTTCGTTGGGTGGGGATAACCTTGGGAGACGTGTGGTAATTATACAATCTTAACTGTTATTAGAGTTGAGACATGCGAGAATCTGTTGTGTTGAAAATGTACTTAGCTACATTTGATGATAGCTTTATGATTAGGATAACTTCAAAACTTTGCAATTAGAGTTGTGCTTTAGTTTCCTCTATCTTTTTCATGTTTTCTGTTGATACTCTGTGATTGTTGATCTCTTTGTTCTAAAGTAACGGCTTCAATGGAACAAAGTGTTTTAAATTTGTCCAAAAGGAACAAATTTAGAGTAGCAACCATCAAAATGATGATTTTATTTGATGCTGACACTATGTGAATTTTTTATATTTTTCGATTATTTTCTTTTCCATATTTAGCAATTAACAACACCACTATATGACATATAAATTCCAATATCACGATTTCATAATGCCAGTCGTAATATTAAATATACATCAATATCATATGTATCCTAATATTGCAATCTCAACTGTTATTATAGTTGAGAGTTGAGATACGCAAGAATCTGTTGTGTTGAAGGTGGACTTTGCTACATTTGATAACTTGCATGGTAGCATTATGTCTTGGAACTGACTAAATAACCCCAAAATTATGCAATTAGAGTTTCCTCTGCATTGTATGTGTTGTATTCTGTTGAGATCTATACTCTGCGAGTGTAGTCTCTTTGCACTGAAGTATTGGATTCAAATAAATAAAGTAATTTTTAGTCTATTAAGTTGATTTGATTTGATGCTGTAACTAAGCGCATGTTATATTTTCTTCGGTTATTTATAGTATGACAGTTAAGTACCAATATCAGGATTTCATAATGTTACTGAATAATGATCTACATAACAATTATGCGTTAAAAACAAAGTTTCAGGTAAATATAAATTCCCACATCTGAGTGAGTTTTACTACATATTTGTATTAGTGTTCTTTTTATTAATACTTAATTTACTATTTAGTAATGTCAGAAATATAAAAATAAGTAATTTTTATTAAATATTTAAATATTTAGTTAAATTAATATATTTATCATTACATTAAATTGTTACTGAATGCTACTACCGGGGCAGAAATTTGAATTACGCTTAGCCATCATGATAGCCAAGTTATAAGTTATCATAAATTATGAAAGCAATGGAATGGAAGTGATTCTTGCGTAAACTATTATCCTACAATTCGAAGTTTGGTAAACCCATTATTTTTAGAATTACTATAATTATACAACAAATGTTATATTTAATAATAAAATGTTTTACTATAAAATATATATTGTCACCAAAACATTCATTCAATAGCAATACCCAAAAGTTGTTTGTCGTATGTATCAAAATTATATCAAATTGTATAATTAAGCTGGCTAACAGAAATGTGGGTTGACATAAACTTTTTTATTGGGCTAAACTAATAATAATTTCTATATTCTTTTAAGTTGTTGTTATATTGTATTTCTTGTAGCGAGGGTAGTCCAACACGACGTTCAGCTGGCTAAGAGAAATGTGGGTTGACTTGCTATGTTTATTTCTAAAATCGTCTTCTGTATCTCAATTGGCTATTGTAATACTAATATGATTAAAACTAAACAAAGAAATTTATTGATTTTATTGATACAAAATTGTATTTAATGAAATTTCTAGTATAACTTCGTCAAAGATTTCAGTAACTATTAAGCACTTAAAATTAATATTTTAAGTGCTTGAAAGTTTTAAATTTGTTTGATAATACTATTTAAAAGTCACAGTGTAACACCCTTATTCTTTTGCTAAATACAAGTGTTCAACTAATACTTTCCTGTTAAAACTCTATAATTCTAACCCTCATCAGTTCGTCGTTTCATCTGTATGAATAGCTACCACGAGTCTAAAGAATTGGTATACAGAAAATACAAACATCAACAATCACAATTAGTCACATGTACTCACAAACTAACCTCTAATTCTTCTCATTGGGAACTTGTACTACCTTCTAGAGCATCTCTAAAAAAAATCATCTTAACTAACATCTCAACTTTTATTCTATTATCATGTAAACTTATATTACTAATATAATCGATCTAATTTTATACATCTATTTGGCTTGGACTTGATATTAATTTAATATCATGCTTCCTACGTATCCCAATAAATTCCAAATTGGGAATCAAAGCTATATAGTTCTCCTAATCTTAAAATAACTTAATTATCATTTTTATATAACTTATTCCATATAATACACCACCCTATCACTATTCACCAAATTTTCAAAACATCACCCTAAACATCATCTATTTCTCCAAATATATTTCTAGAAATCTTGTTGCCAATGGAGTTCAATGCATCACTTTTACCTTGATGGGGTGCAGGGCTAAATCGATCAACAAGACCGATATAACACCCTAGGCTTGAAAATTAACCTCCTTTGACGAAAGCATATTCAGTCCACCAAGAAGAGATAAGCAAATTAATTAATGGAATACAAATACATTTCTTATATATATTAGTAAAGCCTCGCAGATTTTATGGGCAAAGGAGAATTATTATGTGACTATGAAATTCCTCATTTTTCATCTAAAAGTAATGCAATTTCAGTGATGTTGCGCAAGGATTCACTTTTGCAAACAGTACATATCCAAAAAGTAAATTAGATTCTATTAATAAAATAATGAGAGAAGAATATAGTATTTTGAATTACATCCTGTGAGCTGAAAATGAAGATTACTACCTATATTTATACTACATTTCAAACTTTGAGTTAAATATGCAACAACTAATTGTAACTGATAGTATAATTATAATCAACAACCGATTGATAATTAATTAATTTAACTCCAAATACTTCAATAATTCATATAAAATAATATATTCAAAATCGTCAAAAACTCCAAGAATTAATATTGCTCCAAATAATTCATAGATAAACATAAAAATATTAAACCAACAGAGACTCGTCGGAAAATATTCCGGTCACCGGAATAGTAACCATAATTCAAATGGAGAACACTACTAGATTCAGAGCACTGCTAGGAGTCCAAATTAGGGGTGAGCATGGACCGGTTCGGTTCAAAAACCGATCCGAACCGAAAAAAACCGATCCAAAAAACACTGTATTTTATAAACCAATCCGATCCAAACTAAATTTTGGTTCGGTTCAGTCCAAACCGAACTAGTTCGGTTCGGTTCGGTTTGGACTTGCTCGAACCAAAAACATCAACTTTTTTTTTAAAAAAATCAAAATAAAAATTTTATATAAGTAGTTTGTTTAAAAAAAAAAAGAAATACAAAAAAATTAACTTAAAAAAATAGTAATACTAAATAATTATTAAAAATAGTAGTTTGTTTAAAAAAAAAAGAAATACAAAAAAATTAACTTAAAAAAATAGTAATACTAAATAATACTATTAAATCACCATAAAATACTAAATTCTCTTCTTTTTTTTTTTCAACTCTCAAGTTTTAACAACTATAAATTAGCATAAAAAAAATCACAATATAAAACTATAAAAGAATATAATGTCTAAGATTCTCTACAATTAGTATATATTAATTTTATAATTAATTTTAATATTTTACAAATTATTCGGTTTTTCGGTTTTTTCGGTTTTGAACCGAACCAAACCGAACCGAACCGAAGTCCAAACTTTTTCATAACTTAAAACCAAACCGAACCAAACTATGAAATGGATCGGTTTGGTTCGGTTCGGTTCGGTTTGGATTTTCGGTTTTTGGACATTGGTTTGGTTTTGCTCACCCTAGTCCAAATATACTAATTTTATTCTCATATCACTTCATTTTTAGAATTAATTTATAAAAATATTCTAAAATTTCATTTTCAAATACACTATCATATTAAGCATAAAACAAAATCTTATTCGTACATATTGAAATTCACCTAATTTTAAATACGTACCTGAAATTTTATTACAATCGGACGACAGAATATTTAGTTATTAAATGTCTTCTCATTATACATATGTGTGTATATATATATATATATATATATAGAGAGAGAGAGAGAGAGAGAGAGAGAGAGAGAGAGAGAGAGAAGAGGCGGAATAGCTCTGCATAAAGGCCATATTTATAAAAATATCTTTCCTGTGAAATTACAATTTTACCCTTAAATTATCATATTTTTAATTTCTAAATTCTTCCACATAACTTTTAATTTTTTTAGATTATATCCTTACTGTGTATAAAATTTTCACCCCCAAAACTTTCTATTCCACAAAAATCTTTAAATTATAACATCGCTTTTTAAATATTAATACTTTTTGAATTTTCGGGGTATTACACACAGTTAAGTCAAAAATCATTTAATCTAATAAATTAAAATATTTGATTTAAAATTTTAATTTGAACATTATCACTAGTATTTTTTAAATTTATTATTTATTTTTCGTTTTTCTCAAATAACTCTATCATTTAATAATTTCAGTATTTATAATATTCAATATTTAAAATTCATCGCTTAATTCTGGAGACATTTATAACCCATTACCATTTAATTTGCATGACATGGAAATTAGTTTTTAGTAACCTCAATTAGTATGAGTGGCCCATTTCCCTTATATTTTGCCTAATTTTTTCCATGTTGATTTCTATCACTTTAATCTCTCATGTCTTAGCTTCATCAACTCTGTACGTAAAAGCAAGAAACTAAAATTATTTAGAGAGAAAAGTCAGTTTTCACCTTTACTTATTTTATCTTTTCACGTTTTTTCTGCCTTTTCACTTCCATATTACCTCCTTCTGTCCTTCTATACTTCTCTCATTTCCGATCTCTTAAATTTCTCATTTCGTCACAAGAATTTTGAGGGGAAATTTTCGATCATTTCCTTCTCTGTTGTTTCAGATCAATGTTTCCTCAATTTCCACTTTATATCTTGATAACATCCAGATATATCAACTCCGAATCTCCATGATGGACAAGCAATTGTAGCGGATCGGCCAAGTGCAATCCGGTTGGTAGATCCGGTTATCCGAATCTAACATCTATAGAATCTTCCAAAAGGCATGAGTGTCATCATATTGAAAGTCTGCCTCTACTCAAGAGGCGTGTGCATGTCCTAGAAGGATTCTTAGACCCCACGTGGGACTTGAAGTTATTCTCTCCTATTATAACTCCGACAAGAATGATGGACATTTCTAATCCACATGAATTTCTACTACTAACTCTATAAAAGGAAGTAGGCAGAGAGGCGAGGGTGAACTCGCCTCTAGGTTAATATAACCAGAGATTAAAATCTTAATTGAGAGGTAATTTAGGTATCAGAGACTAACCTATAAGTTACCGGTGTGTTACTTATTTTTGTCTTGTAGAGATCCGGCTAAAAAAGGTTTTTCCACGGGTGAGATCCGGATCTATAGAAAGATTTCCGAAGAATACATCATATCTTAAGTCAAATCTCTTAATTTCCCATTTGGTGGCAAGAAATCACTTGTGTAAAGGAGTCAAGAATTGAACTCAAGTGATGCAGCGAACACGAATAGAGTATCTCAATTTCGTTGCTCATGCACGATACTGAAAAATAAGATCTTCTAAAGACTAGAATTGATATAATTCAGAGTATAAAGGAAATAAAGAAAATTCCCATTCAAATCAAGTCTATCTCCTCAATTACATCTAGGCCTTTATATAGGTGAAAAAATAAAGCAAAACAGTCCAAAGCAGACAAGGAAAGAAAAGTAAACAAAAAAAGAAACAATCGAAAACTTTCCCGAAAAGTAAAAAAAAA
This sequence comes from Euphorbia tirucalli, assembly GCA_039660915.1. Taxonomy (NCBI): domain Eukaryota; kingdom Viridiplantae; phylum Streptophyta; class Magnoliopsida; order Malpighiales; family Euphorbiaceae; genus Euphorbia; species Euphorbia tirucalli. Next base: position 17,438,302 of record CM077634.1, on the reverse strand, counting down.
AAAACTGAAAAATGCTAATTTGAAGGCCTAAACATCGTTTTTTAGCCGAAAATGATGTAGAGCTGGTAGCGGATGAGTTCTTGGATCGAGAATCGAGAAAAAAAAGGGATTGTTGACCCAAGAGAGGAAATAAGTAGTTTTAATTTTGATAAATCTTCAATCGGACATAACTTTTCCCAAGGGAGTCCAATTATCTATTATAATATGTTTCCGAAATTTTTTTTTCGAGTTCTATAAGGATTGTTACTGGTTTACCATAACAGGTCTCGTTTGGGTGCAGAAAAACGCTGTTTAGGCCTTCATCCGACAGTTTTAAGTTTTTGGATATTTTTGTAACTTTTTTTTTTTTTTTTGGTGTTTCCCTTGCTAGGGTTGGATTTCCTTGTTAGGGTTGGACTATAGCCTATGTAAGGCTTTTTTTTTTTTTTTTCCTTTTGTAAGGCAGTTTTCGAATTTATTCAATAATACAAAAAACTTTCGTCTTGAATTTTCATTATTTTTGGTTTAGGGAATAATCGTTGATTGATTCCGTTTTTCACGCGAACTTGCTGCGTCAAAAAAGCGGCGGATGTCAGGGCGGAAGTCTGTGAGTTTTGATCGTTGGCCTGTTTCCGATAACTTTTTGGCTCAAAAATCACAAATATCGGTCCATTTTTATTTATCACCATAAAACTTGCACAGATAGGCCAAAACCTTCTCTTCTACATCATCAAGCTAGCCCATTAAAAAAAAGATTTGTAATTAAGGTTCTCTCTGTTTCATAATGATTTTTATTTTTTATTTTTTATTTTTTTGTGTAATTTGCAGTGACACTATTTACCAAATTAGAAAAAAAGATAGAGACAAAAGCAAGAAAGTAAAATTATTTTATATTCGAGTATTGATATAAATATATATTTCAGAATTTAATTTTTCAAAACTATTTTAACTGAGTGTTTATTTTAGTTTACTTTTTTTTTTTTTTTTTTTTTTTTTTTTTTTTTTCCGCGAATCAAGTTGCTTGAAGTTTAGTCATGGTCAATACATATGTATTTAACAAAATTTAGAATTGAGTTTTCTGCCACAAACTCAGCTTTTAATGCTAAATGAGCTACAATTGTACACTACGAGGTTTAATTTAAGTTGATTCAAAACACATTTGAGTTTGTTGTTTCTTGTTATCTTATGATAAGTTGTTGAATGGTATCTCATTGTATTTGAGAGAAATAAATTAGTTTCTTTTTAGTTTTACATTTGTGTATTAAAAAAGAAACGAGAATTCTTTTTTTCAGTGTTATCTTCACTTTATTTTGTCTCTTCTTTTCCTCTTTTATTCTGAGTTTTATCTTTCGGTGCTTTGCATTCACATTTCATGGTAATACTAAGACCTGTGTGTTGGTATCTTTTTCCACTTTATCACTCACTCAAGTCTTTGGTTAATTCTATGGTAATTAACTCTCATTTCGGATCTCGTCACAAGAATTTTCAGTGGAAATTTCCCATCATTTCCTATATATATATATATATATATATATATATATATATATATAATCTCTCTTGCTTCTTTCTTTCATAATCGATCTGTGTCTGCATATTTCAGTTTTGATCTTTCCTTTTGGGTATCATTCAATTTCCATGGCTGCTTCTTCTTCTTTGTGCGGAAATCATGAAAGAGACAAGTATGATATATTCATTAGTTTCAGAGGATCTGATGTCCGTCGCGGATTCCTCTGCCATCTCTTCCCTGTTCTCACAGCTAAACAAATTCATGCTTTCATAGATAAAGATCTTGACAGAGGCACATACATCACTCAAAACCTCTTCCGAATAATCGAAGAATCAGATCTGTCAATCGTCATATTCTCACAAAACTATCCAAAATCGGAATGGTGTTTGCAAGAACTGGAGAAGATACATGAATCCATGAAGAAGAAGGAGAGGAAACAGAGAGTTGTGCCAGTTTTTTATGAAGTAGATCCATCAGATGTGCAAGATCTCAAAGGCAATTATGCAATTGAGGAGCAGAAATGGAGAGATGCTTTGGTGGAAATTGGCAATTTATCTGGCTTTGATTCCAACACTTTTTCGTATGTCTTTCTTTTTCCCTTCTCATGTAACTCCTTTTAATTTCGCCCTCATTATATATATATAAAATTCAATTAGTTATACCCCTTTTAAGTTAATACTAACTAAAATTAACTACAAATTTGGAGAAAAATTTTACGAACAGTAGTAAAATTGAGCTAGAATTTATACTATATCCATGACGTTTTCTAGTACAGGACAAAATTGACCCTTGTACCATAAACAATATGTCGCATTAGAGAATCAATTATATAGATTATTTGAATTAAATGGGTTATTTTCCATTACTCGTCTCAAAAAGAAAAATCATTAATTTAAATTGTTATTAGAATATGAAATTGAACTAATGGTGTCAATTTTTTAAAAAAGTGACAAGTTAACTTTGCTGATATGACATGATGACTTTGTATTATGAATTAAAGTTTTAATTTAGTTATTTTTTCGATAGTTGGAAGGTTATAAATGCATTTTGATAGAGTATCATTGTATTATGTAAAAAGCTCATGTACATAATGTAGCCAGTCCACTGTATATATTGGCCTTCATGTCGTACTGTATATATATTGTGATATCAGTCAATAATAAACTAAGGGAAAACCCTAAATGTTTCATGGTATCAAAGCCCATCGGCTAACATGATGCAGCGGAAACTCGAACAAAGGACACTAAAATCTGTTGATCGCGCACGATGACGGATAATAGTCTTCTACTAGTTGAATTTCGCAAAATTCACAAAAGCAGGGTAAAAGGAATTAATTCCGAAAATTTTATTCAATCAAAAACTGCCTACAACTCCAAAAGAAAGGCTTATTTATAGGCTACAATTAAACCAACCCAAAATAGGAAAAAACCCTTGCCTCAACAGAATTCTAGCCAATCTAGGAAACCCAAACAAAAAGGGAAAAAACAATAAAAACTGAAAAAATTACCGAAAAGCCTAAAAAATAGTAAATTGCGATTTTGAGGCCCTAAACGATGTTTTTGGGCTGAAAAGCGACTAACATTACGGCCAAAGGCGGTGATTTTGAATCGTTGGCCCGATTCCAATAAAATTAGGCTCAAAAATCACTTAAATCGAACATTTTTTTCAAAATAACTATTCACCATAAAATTTAGCCAAAAAAGGCTAAAGCTTGCTCCTCTACCTCATTCTCCCCGGGCTGAAGAGAATTCGCCCTTGAATTGTCATCATCTGAGGAATCGCCAGCATACGGAATCAAGTGCTTGACATTAAACACATCCACGGTACGAATGTGGCTGGGCAACTTTAACCGATAAGCATTGGGATTAATTTTCTCTACAATCTCAACTGGATCAATCTTCTTGGCCGACAACTTGTTATAATCCCTAACCAAAAATAGGTCTTTGGTCAGAACAGCCCATACAAAATCGCCGACTTCAAACTCCACCAAACGACGCTTTTTGTCAGCAACTTGTTTATATCTTGCAGCAGATTTCTCCAGATTAGAGTGGACGGTTTGATGAAGTGACTGCAACTCAGCCACAAAAGTCTCGACCTTTCCGTGAACTCGAGTCTTGTCCGGAAGGGGCAAAAGATCAAGGGGGCCTCGCGGAACAACTAAATAAACCACAGCAAAAGGGCTGAATCCCGTGCTTCTGTTGACTACTCGGTTATGCGCAAACTCAGCTTGGCATAATTTCTGATCCCAATTCTTTACATGCTCTCGGACCAGACAACGCAACATATTACCGAGAGAACAGTTGACTACCTCAGTTTGACCGTCGGTCTGTGGATGATAAGCACTGCTGAAATTCAGTTGGGTATTGACAAGCTTCCACAAACTCCGCCAAAAGTGAATGAGAAACCTGGTATCCCGATCCGAAACGATGGACTTAGGAAGCCATGAAGCTTGTAAACCTCCTTAAAGAACAATTGAGCCACGTTTAATGCATCCGTCGTCTTTTTACACGGAATAAAATGCACCATTTTTGAGAAGCGATCCACGACAACAAAAATAGAATCATTGCCCCGTTGAGTCCGTGGCAAGCCCAATACAAAATCCATGCTGATTTCTTCCTAAGGTTGAGAAGGAATAGGCAATGGCATATATAACCCCGCATTAGTGGTTGTCCCTTTTGAAACCTGACAAATTCGGCAACGCTGCACATGCTTATCCACTTCTCTGTGCATGGATGGCCAAAAGTAGCTGGCTTGGATTAACTGTAATGTCCTATCTCTTCCAACATGCCCCTCACCATGTATTTCTTGAATAATTTTCAGCCTTAAGCTGCAATCAGGAATGCACAACTGATTTCCCTTAAAGAGAAACTCCTCACATTGATGAAACTCTGATGGCTCCCCTTCTCGAACTTTCTGAACAACAGCTGCAAAATAAGGATCCGTGTCATATAGTTCAGCAAAAGATGCAAAACCAGGAATGTCTATTGAGAGGCGAACCAGCAGCCTTTTTCTCCTACTCAATGCATTAGCAACCTTATTGGACACACCAGATTTGTGCTTCACCATAAAAGTAAACTGCTGCAGATAAGCCACCCATCGAGCATGCCTAGCCGAAACCTTATCCTGGCTATGCAAATGTCGTAAAGCCTCACGGTTATTGAACAGCACAAATTCCCTCTGAAAAAGATAATGATGCTAATGCTTAACCTCTTGGACCACCGCATAAAATTCCACATCGTATGTATTGTAACGGAGCTTTGCACCAGATAGTTTTCACTGAAATAGGCAACTGGTTTGTGGTTCTGACTCAACACAGCTCTAATACCTAATTTGGAGGCATCAGAATGTAACTCGAATGGTTGTTGAAAATCCAGTAAGATAAGAATGGGGGCTGTAATTAATTTCTCCTTAATCCGCTGGAACGCTTCCTCAGCTTGTTTCGTCCACTCAAACTTACCACTTTGCTTCATACATTCCGTGATTGGGGCCATTATGCTACTAAAGTGTGCAATAAATCGCCTATAAAACGAGGGCAGACCATGAAAGCTTCTCACCTCAGTAACAGAATTAGGTCTAGGCCAATTTTTGATTGCCTCCACCTTAGCCTCATCAACTTTTAAGCCTTCTGCAGAAACAATGTATCCCAAAAACAGCACACTAGGGGACATAAAAACACACTTTTTCAAGGCTGCATACATCTTTTCCCTTCTTAACACTAACAACACTTTTCTCAAGTGCTGAATATGCTCCTCCTGACTAGCACTATAAACCAGAATATCATCAAAGTAAACTACAACAAATTTACCAATGAAGGGTCTCAATAGCTGGTTCATGACACGCATAAAAGTGCTTGGTGCATTAGACAACCCAAACGGCATAACCATCCACTCATACAGCCCTTCCCTAGTTTTAAACGCGGTTTTCCACTCATCCCTAGGTCTAATACGAATATGATAATAACCACTCTTCAAATCTAATTTAGTGAAAACAGAAGCCCCACTGAGCTGGTATAATAAATCATCCAAGCAAGGAATAGGAAACCTATACCTGATGGTTATTTTGTTGATGGCTCTGCTATCCACACACATTCGCCAGCTGCCATCTTTCTTTGGAATTAAGAGGGCTGGAACCGCACAAGGACTCAGACTCTCCCGGATGTAGCCCTTCTGCAACAGCTCTTCAACCTGTCTCCTCAACTCCTCATGTTCTGCTGGGCTCATTCTGTAATGGGGAAGATGGGGAAGGATTGCCCCAGGTTCTATGTCAATCTGATGCTGAATGTCACGAAGGGGTGGTAAGCCAGTAGGAAGTTCGTCCGGGAATAGATCTTTAAACTCACTCAGAACCGGTTTGATCTGCTCGGGAATCACAACCTCTTTTTCCACTGCTTTCCCAACCAGTGCATACACCACCTCATTCTCCTTTACTTCCTGCTCAAACTGGGTCAATGTTAACAACACAACGCTATCAGCTCCAGCATTATTCTTAACTTCATCTTTCTTTAGGACAAGGGTGATTTTCACTCCTTCAAACACGAAGGTATGAGAGTTGGTCCTGCCTTGGTGAATCACATCCCTATCAAACTGCCAAGGATGCCCCAACAATATATGATGAGCATCCATATCTACTGCATCGCATAATACTTCATCTCTATACCGTGACCTAATAGAAAAGGGCACCAATGCTCGTTTCGACACCGTCACCTCACCACCTTGTTTCAGCCACGCTAACTTATATGGCTTTAGATGCTTTTCTGTGGTTAATCCCAACTTGCGAACTGCTTTAGTGGATATAATATTTTCACAACATCCACCATCAATCATGAACTTACATATCTTCCCCTTAATTGTGCAGGTGTGAGCGGACGACCTTTTTCGGAACGCGCGGTGAAGCGGGAACCGGGGATTTTCTTTTTGGAGTGTTGGTGTTTTGGTTTTGAAAACGGGTTTTAATCTTTCTTAGGGAAACCTTTCATTTTATTGAAAAAGCCTTTTTGTAGAAAACTTAATTTTAGGCATGAATTTTAGAAAACAAACTTTTTAGAAAATCCCATTTTAACTTAAAGGTCTCGAAATGCGAATTTCGAGATTAGATACAGAGTCGCCACCCGGATCAGCTCATCCGGGAAATTCCGGTACAGCTCCCTACCAAATGTAGACGCAGTACCTAATCCAGAGATTCGAGGTTCGGGCAACATATCTACTAATCCTCACTAATTTTTAATTATTATTTCAAAATATGACATTTCATTCACTTAATTCTACTCATTTTATCTCTTCTTTTATTATTAGCCAATGCTCATACATGTGACATAAATATATAAAAATAAAATAAAGTGCAGAAGAATAAAAGTGCGGAAAAGTAAATCAGAGGCCAAATTATACAACCCAAGAAAAAGAAAACTCTCATCCTCACCTTTTACAATCGCCTATTATACACGATAATCTAAAAATTACAATCGCCTAGATACACGGGATAATCTATAAAATACATTCAAAAATAAAAATAAAGCAAAAATAAAAGCTGCATCCAAATATGGTTAGCACAAATAAATAAATCACACTAAGGACTCATATAGGACAGAATAGGGGTATTTTAGGAAACGGGATCATGTAAAGGGGGTAACCAAGTCGACCCGATCGGTCGGCCCGGTTAGACCTGGAAAACAGTTTTTTAAACGCCCTGTAGGTTTTATGGATTAAAAATCAGTTTTAAAAGCGGTTTGGCTCATTTACATGCACTTTTCCAACTTTAGCGGGCCGGGTATCCCGGGACCCGGGGGTCCCCGTTCGTGTGTGGGCCTAAATCAAACATCCAACTAGGGTCCAAAAGTATCAAACACGCCAAAATTCATTTTTGAATGAGAAAAGAATGCAAAATCACAAGTTTGGGGCCCAAAAGGGCAAAACTGTAATTCTGCCTCCATTACAGCCGCACCCCTGTAGGCTACAGCCGCGCCCCTGTAGGCTACAGCCGCGCGGCTGTAGGTTACAGCCGCGCCCCTGTAGCTTACAGCCGGGCGGCTGTAATGCCCCAGAATCGATTCTAATGTGTTTTCTCGTTTTTGAAAATCGTTTTGCAAATTTAGTGATTTTGCCTTAACTATAGCCGCGCGGCTATAGGTTACAGCCGCGCCCCTGTAGATTACAGCCGCGCGGCTGTAGATTATAGCCGAGCGGCTGTGATCATGAGTGAGGCCGCTGTAGCCGAAAAACTCCCAAAAATCGTAAAAAACTCAAAACATGGCATTACAGCCGCACCCCTATAGGTCACAGCCGCGCCCCTGTAATATACAGCCGCGCGGCTGTAGGTTATAGCCGAGCGGCTGTAGGTTATAGCCGAGCGGCTGTAGCTGGAAAAAATTCCCAAAAATCGCAAAAAAACTCAAAACATGCAATTGAATCACAACCAAGATGAATAGAATGGATTTTTAAGGCCTCTCAGAAAATTACCTTGTATGTGTTCCAGCGCTTGGACCACAAAAAAGATTTTTGGATGCCAGGAAATGTTCCGCAGTCACGGACGACCCGAGCAAAGTGTGTTTTCCGAACCTCGAACGGAACCACGAGGAAAATTCAAGGATCGATTTTTGAGTGTTCCCTCTTCTTCTCACCTTTCTTTTCTTTCTTTTTAGCCTAATTCTTTTTTTCTTTTTTTTTTTGTGTTGTTGTATTAAAAACCTTAATAAAAACTCTGTGATTTCTTTTTTTTTTTCTTCTTTTTCTCTATGTTTTCTCTCTTTTTTTCTTTTGTTTCTGCCTCCTTTCTTTCCTAATTCCCGAATAGCCACCTTAAATATCTCCTGTTTTGGTATTTAATCGGAATTATTTGCTGATTTCGTTAAAAAAGGAAAACTGAAGATTACAGCCGCGCGGCTGTAGGTCACAGCCGCGCCCCTGTAATATACAGCCGCGCGGCTATAGGTTACAGCCGAGCGGCTGTAGCGACCAAAATGCCTATTTTGCGTAAAAACCGAATTAAATGCTGATTTTGACCAAAAAAAGGAAATATGAAAATTACAGCCGCGCGGCTATAGGTTACAGCCGCGCCCCTGTAGACTACAGCCGCGCGGCTGTAGGTTACAACCGAGCGGCTGTAGCGACCAAAATGCCTATTTTGCTTAAAAACCGAATTAAATGTTGATTTTGACCAAAAAAGAAAATATGAAGATTACAGCCGCGCGGCTATAGGTTACAGCTGCGCCCCTGTAGACTACAGCCGCGCGGCTGTAGTTTACAGCCGAGCGGCTGTAATGTCCAGAAAAGGCCATTTTCACTTATTTTTCGTTCTTTTCTTTGGTTCTCTTAAAATACTCACTCGAATTCTTCGGGGTTCCGTACTAGGACTTGTCACACACCTTCGGGCTATCCGGGATATTTCCGACGTTATCCCGGTCGGTCCAAATCCGCTTCACGTTTATCCGTGAAAAAGGTAACAGTAGCTTTCATCACCGAGGTCGGGAAAAAACCCGTGCTCACAGGCTGCCCCTCGCAGGACCAAAGTCGATTTGAACTGGTGCTTGTGTCCGATTCGAGTTTGGTCTCGCGATAGGGAGCACGGTGAGAAGGAAAAGAGAACGTACCTGGGGGTTCTCCTCATGTTGACTTGTTTTGATGTCTATAGGGACTTGTCTCGGTTGCTTTTGAGACAGTGGTCTTGCCTGAATTTGTTTGAATCTTCAGGGTCTTACTTCGATTCCGATACGAAGCATAGGACTTTGCCCGAATTGTTCTGATGTTATCTAGGGTCATGCTTAGACTCCATTGCGAAGCAGAGGACTTTGCCCAGATCTTGTTTGATTTTCCAGGGACATGCTTTGACTCCATTGTGAAGCAGAGGACTTGCCCAGATCGAATTCTCCTTGCTATTCGGTGCTTACGAAAGGAAGGGTAGTTTGGTAATTTTGCAACTTTGGAAGTTGGCATTCCTTGAAGTAAGGGTACTTTGATCATTTGGTCTTTTGTGTAGCTCATGTCGCTAAAGGAAAGGTGTTTTGGCCATCCGATAATGCGGTTACTGACTGGAGGGCATTTTGGTCATTTCACTTCTAGTGGAGCTTGTGTCACTGAAGGAAAGGATGATTGTGCTTCCCGCGAAGCTTTTATGGCTGGGGAAAGATGCTTTGGTGATTTGAGAAGCTTGATGATCTCCTTTGATGTTTTCAAGTTGTTTCGGGTACGTATTCGTTCCTTGATCAATAATTTTGGAAACAAAAATTTTTGCCCCTTCGATCAAGAATGAATATGGACTGAACATCTTGCCCCTTGATACTATAGAAATCGGCTCTTTGTGGTGGAGCAATACCATTAAAATTGGCTCACTGTGGTGGAGCAATACCGTTGAAACCGGCTCTCTGTGGTGGAGCTCTACCGTTGACATCGGCTCTCTGTGGGGGAGCAATACCGTTGACATCGGCTCTCTATGGTGGAGCAATACTATTGAAACTGGCTCTCTGTGGTGGAGCAATACCTTTGAAGCTGGATTGGGGGTACGTATTTATTCCTTGATCGATAATTTTGGAAACAAAAATTTTTGCCCCTTCGATCAAGAATAAATACGGCTTGATTGTTTTGCCCCTGGATACTTAGGATTTGAGGATGCCCCAGTGTCAGGTTATTTCCACTTTTGGAGTAGTCATGGCTTGAGACAGCCTGATGATGACAGCATGTACCTGTACTTGAGTACACATTAATGCGTGTATGCATGTGTGTGTGTATGTGTATGTGCGTGTCCTGGATGCATATGCATATGATTATGGTGCTTTTTCATGTTTTGTTTGTTGCAGAAGACGATTGGGATCGAGCGCCGTGAGTCCGCTCGTTTGAGAACAGAGGTTGATCAATTGAGTCGGCGGGTCACCGAGTTGGAGGTCATGAATCAGACTTTCAGGGACCGGACGGACAATTGGGATGCCCAGATGGGTCAATCCTTGGTGGGATATCACATTGAAGTTTGGTTGATTGACCTGATTGCTTGCTCCACGAGGCGTAGGTGTGAGGCACTGGCTTTGATGTACCTCGGTTTTTACAGGATTAGAGTTGTCTGAGCTTGATACTACTGTATGACTTTTGTTTTATTTTCATTGCTTGTCCTAATTTTTGCATAGGTCGCCCTTTTTGGGTTTTCGGCCTATCGGACTGTCTTTATTTTTGCCTGAACCGCCCTTTCGGGTTTTCAATTCAGCAGACTTTATTTTATGCCCTAGCTTTTGCATAGACCGCCCTTTTCGGGTTTTCGATCTATCGGGCTCTTTTTCTTTTCTTTTTTTTTTTTTTTTTTTTTTAAGTGAGATGCATGTAAACAGAAAATGTGCACATCCATACGAATTCAATTTCAAGCAGACTTGGGACATTTAACCTGAATAGAAAACCGGCATTCATTCATCCACTCATTTACAATCTTTTAACACAATGCACATCAAAGATGAAATGAAGCTAAGGACAGAATCAGTAATGGTATCCGTCTCGACTGGACCTATGCCTGCCACCAACTGGTCTTTGCAGATTTTCCCGCTGATGGTGCTCGCCTCTCTGTCCTAACTTTTGCACGGATCGCCTTTTCGGTTTTCGATCCATCAGACTGTCCTGATTTTTGCATGGGTCGCCCTCTCGGTTTACGACCCATCGGACCCTCTTTTTTTATTTTTTATTTTTTAATTATTTTTTTTTACTCGTAACAGTGCCTGGGCTTGTCTAGGTTGATGGGGTTGACGACTTGGTCTCTGTCTCCCCTGGTGGAACCGCTTCCATCCTATAGGCTAAGGAGTATGACGTTTCTTCAGTGCCTGCTCTGATGCTAGTTTTGTGCCCTTGCAAGACAAATGATAGCATATCGGCCTATCCTTTATAGGTGATTGTCTTTTGGACGGAACCTTATGAGCAGCTTCTACCACCCCATTGGCTTGTGGGAGATGCTAAGATAATCTATGATGCTCCATCTTTGCCCTTTGTAATTGTAGGCCATCATTGGTCACGACATGATAAGGGTTTTTTTTTTTTTGTTTTTTTTTTGTTTTTTTTTTTGTTTTTTTGTTTTGTTTTTTTTTTGTTTTGTTTTTTTTTTGTTTTGTTTTTTTTTTTTGTTTTGTTTTGTTTTTTTTTTTTTTTTGGTCGGTGACATTCATATATGACTCCGCTTCTACCCACTCCGAGAAGTAGTTGGCGGTTGCGACCATGGAGCCATGCCCAATTGAGTCTACAGAGCTCCTGCTTGATTAATTTCATCTTTGAATCCTTTGGAGCTTGGTGTTCAGTAATTTCCCCGTCAACCCCCGTACGACACTGTACAGCCAAGCAAAGATTTCCATGCGCTTTTGTGTTACTTTTAATTTTTCTTTCCTCTCATCAGGCGTGAGGTCTTTTGAGATGGATATCACTTTTGGGTCATCATCTGTCCCTAGATTCATTTCATGCATTGATGCATCATGTGTGTTAAAGGCATTAAATGAATGTTTGGATGCATGCACAGTTCCATCCGAAAAATATCGCACAAGTAATTGAAATCAAATTGTATTGAATTAAACACTGAGAGATTGAATTGTTCACAGAATAAATTTTAAAGATAAAAACTAAAGACATAAAAAAGAATATCGTCCTCCACATGCGGAGGGTCTTCTTTTATTGCTGCAACATGATCCTCGATAGCTTGTGCACCCGAATCACCCAAGCTTGGGCAAAGGATTACTCTACATACTGGGCTTCAAAGCCGGCTCGATAATCTTTAGATCAGCGACCAACTGTTTGATGGCCTTAATTAGCTGGCTGCACTCGTTTGTGCGGTGGCCCGTCATCACATGATAAGAGCAGAAATTGTCTTTATCGACCTCAGCTGGAGGCGAAAATGGCTTCAAGCTCTGCAATAACCCAGCCTTTCTACACTTAGCAAAAATTCGGCTTACTGACTCTGCCCATGGACTGGTGACCCTTTGAGGAGTCTGTCTTCCCAGGTTCACAGCGGCTACATCCTCCCATTGCACTTCGATCGGGGCTACATTCTGAGTCGAGTTAGTACTGGACCCTACTGGAGTAACCTTAGAGCTGTTGCCTTTGTACCCTTGAGAGTACCCCTGATTGCTTCTGTAAGAGCCCGAACTCTGTCTGCCCCTTTGTTCCTCTTCTTCGTATCGCTCGATACGTTTGGCAAACTCCACCACCTCATTGAAGGAGTGGAATCTCTTCAGCTTCATCTTGTCCTTATATTGGGGCAGACTACCATCTACCAGCTTCACAATGAGTGACTCTAACTTTGGTGCCCCATCCACCAAAACTTGCACATCCATCCACCGCTTGTAGTAAGCCGGGAAAGACTCATTTGGTTTCTGACGGATCCTTTCTAGATCCTCAAGAGTTGTCTCAGTCTGGGTGTTGTAGGCATACTGCTTCACAAAAGCATCAGATAAATCCTCCCAGGTGGAGCGAGTATGTATGGGCACCTTCATGTACCACTTTGCCGCAGCACCCCTCAGAGTAGTTGGAAACAAGTTCAACAGATGACCCTTTCCAATCCCCATACTAGTCATCAACCTCACATAACTATCCAAGTGAGCTTCCGGTGGGCCCTCTCCAGTGTACGGAGGCAGGTAAGGCATCTGAAAACCAGCTGGGAGCGGCTCACCTCCATCAGCCATCAAAGTAGTCGGGTCGACATACTTAACAGGGTTATAGTGGACTATCTCCTTCAGCTTAGGCAGCATAGCTTCAATATCAGAAAATTTCTGATTGAGGCGCTTCTCTAGCATCGTCCCAATTGAGGCTTCCCTCGCCTTCTCAAAAGCCTCATCCTCTTCGGACTGACGGTCCGGCTCTCTGTGATTGGCAACTCCGCCAATGCCGCTAGGAGTATTCCCCTCGGTTCCATGAGTGGCTTGAACAGGCTGTCGTCCTTCGTTCCCAACCGAGGTCTTGGCTGGTTGGACAACTGGAATAGGGAGGGTAGTCATCACTGCCTGCACCTGCTCCCTAAGGGTAGCCCTGAACTCATCTGAGCTTAAGAAGCTCCTCATAAAGTCAGCCATGTCGAAAGGCATGGTTCCACTGTTTCCACTGTTTCCGTCAGCCATGTCTCTGTCAACCTCTTCTAACAACGCCTGACTGTCAACCGGTAGAGTAGGCAACTGAACTTCGACTTCCCTGTCTGAATCCGACCCTGAACTGATTCCCTCCACGGTGACCGGTTCTGATCGAATTAACTGGACTGGTGTGTTTGGTTCTGATTCAACTCGAATTAGCCTTCCCGAGATGCGACTCCAAACTGCACAATCAGCATAAGGTTAGAGTTTCGGATGGATGTCGTGGTCCTAGACTCGACACTCTAAATGGTACTTTTATGCTCATGTTTGGGTGATGTCTCATAGATGTGGATGATGCTAAAGATGGTTTTAGTGCTTTTCTTTCTTTTGCTTTGGATGTTCCAAGCATACCCTATGCTATACACAAGACAATGCAATAACGTCACGTGCAAGCCTTCACACGGATAGAGGTTCGGTGCCTTTGGGGCACCTAGGGGATGTCGTGAAGTGGTCGCATGTGTACCGACACATGGACAAAAGTTTGACACTTTGTAGGTCAATGTGATGACATGAAATGGTCTTGAGGGAACCATCCCGCTGACAAATGTTCGATGCTTTTATGGCATCTAACATGAAGTGATGTCACATACAAGTCACGTGCGAATCAAAACACGGACAACATTTCAGTGTTCGTGGAACACCTTACATGATTTAGGAATGCTATGAAATGTCTTAATATGAAAACTAGCTCGGCACTCGTGGAGTACCTCAAATGGGTTGTCGATGTTATGTAACAATCCGATATGGATTGGGACATGCAAGCAAAACTAAGGCGTCTCCATGACACCAAATGTGAATGATCAAAATGTGATGATTTCGTGTGGTCCATCACACAAACGCGAGCCTAAGACCGTTGTGGTCTTCTAATAATGTAATGGGACGTCCAAATGCATGCTAGTGCACAGGCGGAATACGGGTAGCCTTGGGGACTCCCAATATGTTATGATATGAAATGGTCATGAAGGGCATACTTAGAACATCCTTACATTTTTAATGAAATGATGTGGATGTCTATGTCATACAGAGATGCAAATGGCTACACAAAATGTGGTTAGAATGTATGACACGCAAGATGATGTCGTGTATGCTTTATGAATCCATGAGCACACAAAATGAATGTGGCATACAGAAAATGATTATGGCTGCACGAAAATATGGTTAGTATAACACACACGTGTGAGGATGCTCTAAAATGGCTACACAAAGAAAGTGATTAGAATATGACATACGTATGATGCGTGTTTATGTCGTGTGAAAAGGTCGAAAATAAAACAACCATAGAGCAAACGTTAGCACACACACAAAAATATGCTCACCCTTCCAACCTTATTTCTCCATTCGATTGGTCTCGCATTCTTCCTAGGTATTGGGTCTCTTTGGTATCAACGGGGGATACCAAAGGCGTACTCTCGATGTCCATTTTCAAGTATATGGTTTTGGTAATCCTAAAGGGAAGTTGCTAGGCCATTACATGAAGGTATGAGTCAAGCCAAGGGTCGTACAGGTTCCCATAGCGAATATATACTCCTCACTTCTCCCCACTCAAGGGTCCAAACGAAGGGGTTCGTACAAGGCTATGAGTGGTTTACCTCCTCGGGTGCCTCTAATCCTAGCGGAAGAGGTAGGTCACCTTTAGAAATAAACTGGGTTTAAATGAGTGTTGGAGGGATTTAAGAAGAGAAAATGTCATGCTTTATGCAATGTGAATGAAATATTGAATTATGATTTAATAATCAACTATAAGTGAGGATGTACTTCAATTGTTGCCTAAGTTCCTTAAGTTTTTTGTGAAAACTCTTTTGCAGAAACCGTTAATCCCCAGCGGAGTCGCCACTGTGAGCGGACGACCTTTTTCGGAACGCGCGGTGAAGCGGGAACCGGGGATTTTCTTTTTGGGTCTTGGTGTTTTGGTTTTGAAAACGGGTTTTAATCTTTCTTAGGGAAACCTTTCATTTTATTGAAAAAGCCTTTTTGTAGAAAACTTAATTTTAGGCATGAATTTTAGAAAACAAACTTTTTAGAAAATCCCATTTTAACTTAAAGGTCTCGAAATGCGAATTTCGAGATTAGATACAGAGTCGCCACCCAGATCAGCTCATCCGGGAAATTCCGGTACAGCTCCCTACCAAATGTAGACGCAGTACCTAATCCAGAGATTCGAGGTTCGGGCAACATATCTACTAATCCTCACTAATTTTTAATTATTATTTCAAAATATGACATTTCATTCACTTAATTCTACTCATTTTATCTCTTCTTTTATTATTAGCCAATGCTCATACATGTGACATAAATATATAAAAATAAAATAAAGTGCAGAAGAATAAAAGTGCGGGAAAGTAAATCAGAGGCCAAATTATACAACCCAAGAAAAAGAAAACTCTCATCCTCACCTTTTACAATCGCCTATTATACACGATAATCTAAAAATTACAATCGCCTAGATACACGGGATAATCTATAAAATACATTCAAAAATAAAAATAAAGCAAAAATAAAAGCTGCATCCAAATATGGTTAGCACAAATAAATAAATCACACTAAGGACTCATATAGGACAGAATAGGGGTATTTTAGGAAACGGGATCATGTAAAGGGGGTAACCAAGTCGACCCGATCGGTCGGCCCGGTTAGACCTGGAAAACAGTTTTTTAAACGCCCTGTAGGTTTTATGGATTAAAAATCAGTTTTAAAAGCGGTTTGGCTCATTTACATGCACTTTTCCAACTTTAGCGGGCCGGGTATCCCGGGACCCGGGGGTTCCGTTCGTGTGTGGGCCTAAATCAAACATCCAACTAGGGTCCAAAAGTATGCAAACACGCCAAAATTCATTTTTGAATGAGAAAAGAATGCAAAATCACAAGTTTGGGGCCCAAAAGGGCAAAACTGTAATTCTGCCTCCATTACAGCCGCACCCCTGTAGGCTACAGCCGCGCCCCTGTAGGCTACAGCCGCGCGGCTGTAGGTTACAGCCGCGCCCCTGTAGCTTACAGCCGGGCGGCTGTAATGCCCCAGAATCGATTCTAATGTGTTTTCTCGTTTTTGAAAATCGTTTTGCAAATTTAGTGATTTTGCCTTAACTATAGCCACGCGGCTATAGGTTACAGCCGCGCCCCTGTAGATTACAGCCGCGCGGCTGTAGATTATAGCCGAGCGGCTGTGATCATGAGTGAGGCCGCTGTAGCCGAAAAACTCCCAAAAATCGTAAAAAACTCAAAACATGGCATTACAGCCGCACCCCTATAGGTCACAGCCGCGCCCCTGTAATATACAGCCGCGCGGCTGTAGGTTATAGCCGAGCGGCTGTAGCTGGAAAAAATTCCCAAAAATCGCAAAAAACTCAAAACATGCAATTGAATCACAACCAAGATGAATAGAATGGATTTTTAAGGCCTCTCAGAAAATTACCTTGTATGTGTTCCAGCGCTTGGACCACAAAAAAGATTTTTGGATGCCAGGAAATGTTCCGCAGTCACGGACGACCCGAGCAAAGTGTGTTTTCCGAACCTCGAACGGAACCACGAGGAAAATTCAAGGATCGATTTTTGAGTGTTCCCTCTTCTTCTCACCTTTCTTTTCTTTCTTTTTAGCCTAATTCTTTTTTTCTTTTTTTTTTTTGTGTTGTTGTATTAAAAACCTTAATAAAAACTCTGTGATTTCTTTTTTTTTTTCTTCTTTTTCTCTAGGTTTTCTCTCTTTTTTTCTTTTGTTTCTGCCTCCTTTCTTTCCTAATTCCCGAATAGCCACCTTAAATATCTCCTGTTTTGGTATTTAATCGGAATTAATTGCGGATTTCGTCAAAAAAGGAAAACTGAAGATTACAGCCGCGTCCCTGTAATATACAGCCGCACGGCTATAGGTTACAGCCGAGCGGCTGTAGCGACCAAAATGCCTATTTTGCGTAAAAACCGAATTAAATGCTGATTTTGACCAAAAAAAGGAAATATGAAAATTACAGCCGCGCGGCTATAGGTTACAGCCGCGCCCCTGTAGACTACAGCCGCGCGGCTGTAGGTTACAGCCGAGCGGCTGTAGCGACCAAAATGCCTATTTTGCTTAAAAACCGAATTAAATGCTGATTTTGACCAAAAAAGAAAATATGAAGATTACAGCCGCGCGGCTATAGGTTACAGCCGCGCCCCTGTAGACTACAGCCGGGCGGCTGTAGTTTACAGCCGAGCGGCTGTAATGTCCAGAAAAGGCCATTTTCACTTATTTTTCGTTCTTTTCTTTGGTTCTCTTAAAATACTCACTCGAATTCTTCGGGGTTCCGTACTAGGACTTGTCACACACCTTCGGGCTATCCGGGATATTTCCGACGTTATGCCGGTCGGTCCAAATCCGCTTCACGTTTATCCGTGAAAAAGGTAACAGTAGCTTTCATCACCGAGGTCGGGAAAAAACCCGTGCTCACAGCAGGTTGACTGGAAAATATTGCTCCTCAACCACTCATCATCCATGGTAGCCCTTGGTGTCAGACACGGTCGCCTTACCACCAAAGCGGGGCCCACATCCCCTGCCACCATCTCTTCCTCAAGCTCCTCTTCCTCGCCATCATCATGGGCTGGATTCTCAGTATCCGCCTCTATACCCTCTTTCGCCTCTACAAGCATGGCTCTTTTTCCTGCCTTCTTATAGTCCGCCTACCTATGTCCCACCTCACCACAGGCGAAACACTTCAGCATACTACTCTGGCCGGTCCTCCTTGGGGCTGTTTCTGGATTTCTAGCAGGGGTTGTCTCTATTACTCTCCGTCCGCCCTCTTTAGCATCCTGAAATCCGAAAGTGCGACACTACATTCGTTTCTCAAGCCGTAAGGCCCGCTAGTGGGCATCAGAAATGTGCAACGGATCAAAATCATTAACAGCTTCTCTGATCTGCTCCCTCAATCCTCCAATATATCTTGACACTAACTGTTCATCAGTCTCCATTATATCACTCCAAGTAATTAACTGATAAAACTCAGTAGTGTATTCATCAACCGACTAGTTTCCTTGCTTTAAATTCTGCAACCTTTGATACATTAGTGGCTGAAAATTTAAAGGCAAGAAGGTGGACCTCATCTGCTTTTTCATCTTCTCCCAGGTTACAATCCGTGGCTTGCCCATTCGCTATCCAGTCTGCTTCACCTGTATCCACCACGCCATCGCCCAATCTTGCAGCCTTGTGGCTACCAGGGGTACTCATTTATCCTTCGAGACTCCCTTAAATTCAAGTACCTCTTCTACTGTCGCCAACCAATTGAGGAATTCTTCCGGTTGGAGAGTACCTTGAAACTCAGGGATTTCCGTCCTCAAACCCAACTACCAACACCGATCCTCTATTTGGGTAGGACGTTTGTGCTGGTAAGGCTCACCGTCATCAGACTCATCTTCATCCTCCTTAGCCAATTCTGTAAACTGGTTTTGATGCTAAAAGTTTCTCAGATTAGGGTTCCTCCGATGTCGGGGATTTGCCCTTATACGCACGGTTAACAGTTCATCCATTCGATCGGTTAATCGATCCATAATAGTCTCCATCCTCTGGTCTATTAGGGTTTCGATACGTTGCTCTAATCTCTGCTCCATTCGGTTCATATCTTCCTGTTCCGCAACCTCATCGACTCTACGCTCTCTTCTTGGCTGCGTGACGACGACTAAGGTTTAGGAATTTGGCTCTGATACCAACTGATGCAGCGAAAACTCGAACAAAGGGCACTAAAATCCGTTGATCATGCACAATGCCGGATAATAGTCTTCTACTAGTTGAATTTCGCAAAATTCACAAAAGCAGGGTAAAAGGAATTAATTCCAAAAATTTTATTCAATCAAAAACTGCCTATAACTCCAAAAGAAAGGCCTATGTATAGGCTACAATTAAACCAACCCAAAACAGGAAAAAACCCTTGCCTAAATAGAATTCTAGCCAATCTAGGAAACCTAAACAAAAAGGGAAAAAACAATAAAAACCAAAAAAATTACCGAAAAAGCCTAAAAAACAGTAAATTTAAATTTTGAGGCCCTAAACGATGTTTTTTGGCCGAAAAGCGATGAACGTCATAGCCAAAGTTGGTGTGTTTGAATCGTTAGCCCGATTCCAATAAAATTAGGCTCAAAAATCACTTAAATCGGATATTTTTTTCAAAATAACTATTCACCATAAAATTTAGCCAAAAAGGCTAAAGTTTGCTCCTCTACATCATAACACCACCACTACCGAGAACTAGGGCTGTCAAAATGGGTGATGACACGATAACACGATTCGTTTAACATGGATTTTAATGAATTAGGGTTGGGTTTATGAGGGTTAGTGTCGGAAAAGGGTTGACACTTTTATGACACGAGATAAACAGGTTGGGTTACAAGTCAACCCACGAACCCGTATACCCGTTTAACAAAATAGTAATTTTGACTAATACGAATGTTAAAACTATCATTTGCACTTAAGAGCTGATAGTATAAATTTATTCTTTGTTCAATACTTCCAAACCATTGTGATTTAATGAATATTTTTTGGACTATACTAGGCTAGTAGCTATTATGGCTTTTGCGTAGAAATTTTAGTTTCAGAGGGACTGCCTGAATGAGATGTAAAAGCGTCACCAGATATTATTTAA
The DNA here is from genome assembly GCA_039660915.1 of Euphorbia tirucalli. Lineage (NCBI taxonomy): Eukaryota > Viridiplantae > Streptophyta > Magnoliopsida > Malpighiales > Euphorbiaceae > Euphorbia > Euphorbia tirucalli. The sequence continues at coordinate 17,418,154 of CM077634.1, read as the reverse complement.
TTAGTAAAAATGCAGAAATTTAAACTAATTTTTACTTTCTATTGCTTATTTAAAAAGTTGCATGTTTAATTGAGTTAATGAATTTATATTGATTTATTTTTAGAAGTGTAATTGTTATTTTTATAGATAATGTGGTTCAATATTGAATTGATCTATAAATAATCTATCTTTTTGTTATTATAAATAATCTATTTATAAATAAATGGGTTGGACATGTTAATAGTGTCAACCCGTTATAACATAATATCGTGTCCTGTCAACCCATTTAATATATGGGTAGTGTCAGTGTTGACCTTATAAGTGTTACCAAACTGTGTCAACACGACACGTAAACCCATTTTGACAGCCCTACCGAGAACACACCACTGAAAACCTACCATCACCGAAAAATGTCAGCTCTGGCCAACACCTTCGCTGTCGCTAGTTCAATCGCAGCCGTCGTGATACCATCCACCTCAACCTTTCCGATTAAACTTGACATTACGAACTATCTACTTTGGAAAACACAGCTGGTGCCGTTGTTGAATGGATCAAGACTAATGGACATGTTGATGGGAGAATTGTCCCTTCGAAACTTTTGCCAGGAACGGCTAAAATTAACCAGGATTATGAACGATGGGAAGAAAAAGATGCTCAAGTGATGAGCTGGATAATCAATTCCCTCTCACCCGGAATTGTAACCTAAATCGTTGGCGCTGAGGCTGCGCAAGAACCATGGAATCGATTGACTATAGCCTATGCTGCTGGATCGCGATCACAGATCAGAGATTATCGATTGCAATTATGCAATCTTAAACAAGAGGAGACTGAGACAATTTTGTCTTATATCAATCGAGCAAAGAAGATTTCTGACCATCTGGCTGCCCTCCAATGGCCAATATCTAAGACTGATCTTGTCGATGCTGTTGTGGATGGACTTCTACCGGCTTATTGCCCATTCACGTGATCACAGGAGATTAAAGTTGAATCGACTAGTTTTGAGGACCTTTACGACTTGTTACTCTCAGAAGAACTAAATCTCAAAAGGGAGGTGAACGCTAAATGGGCTACTCCGACAGCCTTGTATGGAGCTCATGGGAACTCCAGTCAATTCCATTCAAGCAGTCCATGGTAGAATTATAGGCAGCAGTCACATGCCCAGTAGCGGCGCTCAATGGGGAAGGGTCAAAATCCCCAATTCACATAAAATTCCAATAATTTTCCTCACCTAAATTTTGTTAATAGACTGAACAATTTTATGCCTTCTGCTGGACATGATATGCAACCGTGCACAACCATGGCACCACTAGATACCTCTACCACTTTTTACTATCATAATTGTCAAGGCATTAATCATATTGCATGAAATTGTCCCTCACCAAGATAACCAAGGGGAAACCGAACCAACCAAACCTACACAGCCCTAGCCTCCTTCTTCACTGCCACCAATACACACTCCACTCAGGACTAGGTAGTCGCTTCTGGCACCACTCATCATTTAATGGCTGATTTGGAGAACCTGAACATTCATAGCCAATACATTGGCCCTGAAGAAGTCACCATAGGTAATGGATCCAAAAACCCAATCTCTCATGTTGGTTCCTCTTTATATTCTGTTAATGGTCACTCGGTTCAGTTTGATAATGTCTCACTTGTTCTGCTGCCTCCAATAATTTATTATCAGTTTCAGTATTGACAAAATCTAATCTTGTGTCTATCGAATTTTTTACTAACTCCTTTGTGCTTAAGGGTTTGCTGACCAAGCAGGTACTTCATACAGGGCCAAATAAGAATGGTCTCTACTCCCTTAGTCTCCTAAAGAGTCCTCTTGATCGGATTTCAGCAAACTTGGCATCTGTCTCCCAGTGGCATGCTCGTCTTGGCCATGCTGCCTTCCCTGCAGTGAAGAAAATTTTAGCTTTAAATGATATTTTTGTTTCTAATAAGAATCATTAACTTTTATGTCATGCTTGTTCAGTTAGCAAAATTCATAGTTTACCGTTTCCTGTTTCACATTCTGTTGTTTCTGAACTTTTGGAACTTGTTTCCTCTGATTTATGGGGTCTTGCTCCAGTAAAGTCATTTGATAATTACAATTATTATGTTTTATTCTTTGATCACTTTAGCAAATATTCTTGGGTTTATTCGTTACAATACAAATCTGATGTGATGAATACCTTTATTCAATTTCGTACTGTTGTTGAGAATCACTTTGGGAAATCAATTAAAAATTTTCAGTCTAATTGGGGAGGGGGGGAATTCCAGGCCTTAGTTCCTTATTTGCACACTCATGGTATTACACATTGTGTTTCCTGTCCATACACACCACAACAAAATGGTTGTGTGGAACAAAAACGCCGCCATATTGTTGAAACTGGATTATCTTTGCTCACTCACTCCTCTGTTCCTATCAAATACTGGACCTTTGCATTTGAAACAGCCGTATACTTGAGTAATCGCATGCTTGTACTGACCTTGAACAATTTAACTCCTTTTGAACTCCTTTTTAGGTCACGCCCTGATTATAATTATTTACGTGCTTTTGGGTGCCTTTCTTATCCCTGGTTACGTTATTCTTCAAATCACAAACTTGCACCAAGATCTCGCCTTTGTGTTGGTTACAGCAAAATTCATAAAGGCTATCGTTGTCCTAATCTTTCTCTTCAAAAAATTTACATCTCACGTCATGTGCCTTTCGATGAATAGGTGTTTCCTTATCAGCTATTTTGTGCTGGTAGTCCTGTATCAACTACATGAAATGAGCAAGACCTTCCCTTCTACATCACATTCCCAACTATTTCCTGCCCTATCTCACCTGCAACAGCCCCACCACATCCTTCAGCCCCTATACTTCCTGCTCTAATGACTTCAGCTTTGCACAGACACCGGCCCCTACACCAACTACCTCACTACGACCAGCCCAAAATTCCACTAGCCCCTCCACCACCTCATCTCATACACAATCCCAACCTTTACCCATTACCGAAATGTCCACCTATTCCAGTCAGCCTATCGATAATCCCCCTGGTGTTTCCCTTGTTGTTGATCTCAGCAATCATACTCCCTCTCCACCTCGACCTCAGAAAAGTCATACCATGGTCACTCGCTTACAAACAGAAAGATAAAAACCCTGAGTTCCCATGAATTTAAATCCTGTCAGTTCTATTCTAACAAGACCTACCTCCTAAACCCAACCCATGAAAATACCCGAGTGGCACCAAGCTATGTTGACAAAATATGATGCACTCATAAAAAATCAGACTTGGGATTTGGTTCCTTCCCATCAAGCAAAGAACTTGGTTGGATGCAAATGTGTGTTCAAAACAAAACTCAATCCCGACGGCTCCATTGAAAGACACAAAGCTTAACTCGTGGCAAAAAGGTTTCATCAACGCAGCGGCCTAGACTATGTTTAAACCTATAGCCCTGTCATCAAAACAACCACCATTTGACTTGTATTATCTCTGGCTGTCTCATATGGTTGGGTGATTAATCATCTTGATGTTTCAAATGCATTCCTACATGGCACTTTGGAGGAAAAAGTATACATGCAACAACCACCGGGATTTGTTGACAAACACAAGCCAGATCATGTTTGTCTTTTAAAGAAGTCACTTTATGGTTTGAAACAAGCTCCCCGGATGTGGCACAAATGCTTGACAGATGTCTTACTTCATTTTGGGTTCTCTTACTCCAAGGCCGACACCTCTTTGTGCTACTATCAATTGGCCACTGTTAAGATTTTTTGCTTACTTTATGTCGATGATATTCTGGTCACTGGCAATGGCTTGGCATGGTGGAGTGAGTAATTACCTTCCTCTAACAGAAATTTGCTATATGCAATCTTGGGCAGCTGAAATATTTCCTTGGTAAGCATCTTGGCAATCCGATGGTTTATTACTCCACCAGCAAAAATACATTTCAGACCTTCTCTTCCGGGCCAAAATGCATGAATCTAAAGCCATATCAGCACCTTTCTGCAGCAGCACACATCTAACTCTTCAAGGTGGTGATCCGTTTGATGATCCACCCTTATACCGAAGCATTGTTGGTGGTTTACAATATGTCACCATCACTCAACCCGATGTTGCATTCTCAGTGAACAAAGTATCATAGTATATGCACTCCCCCATGACTAAGCATTGGAAAGCAGTTAAACAGGTTTTGCGCTACTTGCGGAACACCACAAATCATGGTCTAATGTTACGGAAGTCCTCTTCCATGGCTATCAATGGCTTTTGCTACTCCGATTGGGGAGGATGTTTGGACGATCGGAAGTCAACCACTGGTTTTGCTATTTTTATTGGTCGCAACTTGGTATCCTGGAGCTCACGGAAACAACGAACCGTTTTTTGATCGTCTACAGAAGCTGAATACCGAGCCCTCACCACGATTGCTTCGGAAGTGTTATGGCTTAAAATGTTACTACAAGAGCTCAATTATCCCTCCTTTACACCACCCACCATCTGGTCCGACAATTTGTGAGCCACCTATCTAAGTGCAAATCCGATTTTCCACAACAACAACAACAAACACCTCAAACTTGATTTTCACTTTGTACGTGACAAGTTAACTCAAATGCTGTTACGGGTACAACACATCTCCACTCTTCACCAACCAGTGGATCTCCTTACCAAAGTTCTTTCTAAACAATGGTTTCTTGTTCTTCGTGACAAGTTGACCGTGACTAGCCCCTCTCAACTTGTGGTGGTGGGGGGGGGGGGGGGGGTGATCACATTGTATCCGGCCCACTGTATATATTGGCCTTCATGTCTTACTATATATATATATATTGTGATATCACTCAATAATAAACTAAGGGAAAACCCTAAATGTTTCACATTTAACTTTGTTGGTTTTTTACGGTTGGGATAAAATTGTTAACAAAGCAAAATATAGAGACCTTATAATATATTTTGGATAATGTGAGGAATGACTAGTGTATTAAGTAAAAAGTCAGAGACTAATAAATTATTTATCCGAAATTAAAATTAACTTTAAACCACAATTGGTTACTTTCAAACTCTATTGCATGGAAATGGGAAACGGATATAAACTTAAACGAAAATTGATACTAGAAAACAATATTGTAAAAAAAAAAAAAAAAGGGTCATGGGAACGAGAGTGAAACACATAAATAATAAACATAATAGGGTATATTTAAAAACAATATATATATATATATATATATATATATATATATATATATATATATATATATATATATATATATATATATACAATTAAAAAATAAATCGAACTCATATATCAATTTTCTACGTCACAGAAAATTAGTTTTTAATTTTCTAAAATTACAGAAACGTGACACAAAACATTTTGTACAAGTTTCCGAGAGTTTCCAATCTCTAAAACATTTCGGAAACGTGAAAACCAAAAAACATTTTAAAATCAAAGTTTTCATATAACATAGGTTTCAAATAAAATAGGAAAGTTTCTATATCTTGTTTTTCTGGTTGTCATGACTGCATTCATATTGACTATTGCATTTAGAAAATGATTTAATGCGTACTTGCATGTTTATTTAAAAGAACTTTATATATTTTTGTGTTTTATTATTTGTCATTTATTTATTTTTAATTATGATCAGAGATGATGCCAAATTAATTGACGCCATCACGCTTGAAGTTTTGATGATATTAAGGAAGAATTGTCCAAGCGTTTCACATAACGATGCTTTATTTGGAATTGATTCAAGTGTAAAGGATGTTGAGTTGTTATTATGCATTGATTCAATAAATGATGTGAGAATGGTTGGAATTTGGGGAATGGGAGGCATTGGCAAAACAACCATTGCTAGTAAAGTGTTCGAAAGAGTTAAGAAGAAATTTGATGGTCATTGCTTTCTATCAAATGTGAGGGAGACATTGAGCACAATGAATGGACTAAACAAATTACAAGTTAAATTTGTTCGCGAGCTATTAGGGGACAAAGATGTAAGGGAAGATTCATCTCATCCAATTGATGACTTTATTCGGAGAAAACTCAAACGTATAAAAGCCCTTATTGTTTTAGATGACGTAGGTACTTGTATGCAATTAAAATCTTTACTGGAAACTAGCGGTTTATATTCTCCGTATTCATTTTTTCCAGGTAGTAGAATCATTGTAACAAGTAGAGATTCACAAGTGTTAAAAGACGTGAAAATGAAGAGTGATATATATGAAGCTAAACAATTAAAGGAAATCGATGCTCTCCAGCTCTTTAGTTGGCATGCCTTTGGACCAAGTGATGCGCAACAAATGTACAGAAAGTTATCAAAAAAAGTAGTAAAGTATTGCCATGGTGTTGCACTAGCTCTTGTTGTTTTAGGCTCTGAACTTAGACACAAAACAACAACATATTGGGAAGAAGCATTGAAAAAATTTAATACTATTAGTCCTTTAGAAATTCAAAAAATTCTGAGAATAAGCTTTGATGGACTTGATCGGGATGAAAAGAATATTTTTCTTGATATAGCATGCTTCTTTAAAGGTACATGGAGGGCTGATGTGGAACGGATGCTAGATGCCTCTGGTTTCTATGCTAGCATTGGAATAGATCGACTTATTGATAAATCTCTCCTTAAAGAAGAAAAAGGAAAAATTACAATGCATGACTTGCTTGAGCAGATGGGGAAAGAGATTGTTGAGCAGGAAAAAGAAAACCAGCAACAACAAAGCAGGTTATGGAAAGTTGAGGACATCAAAGATGTATTGACTCGTAACAGGGTAAGCTGCTACTTTTTGGTTTTTGTTTAGAGGTATGTGAATGTATTGTTTCGAATCCAACTGTGTTTTTTTTCCCTTTAACTTAGGGGACTAAAGATGTGGAAGCCATATCACTACGATATAGGGATTATGATGTGATGGATATCAACCCTAAAGCTTTCATTCCAATGTGCGAACTCAGATTCCTCCGATTACATGGCCCACTGCGCTGTCCCATGGGCATTGAATATCTTCCTGACAGTATTATGTATCTCGAATGGACTAGTTACCCATTGGATTACTGGCCATCCAATTACAATCCAGAGAAACTTGTTTACCTTAGACTGAAGCTATCTCGACTTAAAGAACTTGTTTGGAATAAGGTACAGTTTGAAATGCTTATTTTTGCTAAATTAAAATTTTGTTATAATGTATTTAATTTTTCAAGTGTCGTGTCTAATAAATTATTATTTTCTTTTCATTACAGCCTCTTAAAAATTTAAAATTCTTGGATCTTTCTGACAACAAGCATCTAATAAGGGTTTCGGATTTGGCTATGGCTCCTAATCTTTTAGTTATACACTTGGAAAGGTGTAGAAGTTTGGTTGAAATTGGATCGTCTTTAAAAAATCTGAAAAAGCTTACTGTATTAGATGTAGAAGGATGCATAAGTCTTTTTCATCTTCCAGAAATTCCATGTAGAATTGTAGGATTGAACTTAAAGAGGAGTGGACTAAGGCAATTGCCAAGTAGCACTTGCAATTTAGTCTCTTGAGAGACTTGATTTGTCGCGATGTTGGAGTCTCAAACAACTGCCAGAGAATTTAGGTAATTTAGAATCTTTAGAGGATCTTGATGCATCTCATAGTGGTCTAAGTGATCTGCCAAGTAGCATTTGCAATTTAATATCTGTTAAGAGAGTTAAATTGGCTGGATGTTGGAACCTCAAGAAACTGCCAGAGGATTTTGGGAATTTAGAATCTTTAGAGGAGCTTGATGCATCTTGTAGTGGTTTAGAAGAATTGCCATTGTCCATAACAAATTTGAAGAAACTGGTGAAGCTTAATTTACACTCTTGTAAATACCTTGAATCTTTGCCAGCTCTTCCGTCGAATCTTGAATTTTTAGTTGCAAGTGAATGCACATCTCTGGAAATATTGCCAACTCCGTTCGTGTTTCCAGGGACCTTTGTAAGCTAAAGTGCTTGCCACAAATTAAAGCAGGTGGCATCATCAATTATGGAGCAATATCGATGGGCAGTGGAGACTCAGCCAGCTAAGGTATTTCTTACCCTTTGTTTGGTTTAAAGGTTAATAAAGTAAAGAAAGGAATGGTAAATGAGATGTGATATAATAATGGTCTATCTAATAGCATATTGTGTTTGATTTCATGGTAATGTAAATTCATCATTTAATAATATAAAGTTATATGAAAATTACTATAAAACTTAAAATTTTGAATGGAAATAATAGAAAAGATAAAGTTTAACTTACTACTAACATATTTCATTTTGAGAACACCCGAATTTGGAGTGTTAAAAAAACTACACCATTTAGCCCATGAATTTACCATGAACTATTCTATGTCTCATTTACATCTCCAAACAAACATAGATATATTTTTGCAGCTACCTTACTTTACTATAATAACCCCAAACCAAACAAACGGTCAATTTCCCCTGCATTCATATTTTAGAATAAATATAGTCCTAATTATTTTAATTTGCTACAGATGCAACCAAGTTTATGTATTGAAGGAAGTGAAGTGCCCAAGTGGATGAAGCATCGTAATATTCTTGGAAGTTATTTTTGTCTTGATATGGAAACTCTTGTATATCCCATTAATTTCATTTTTTGTATCGTTAGTCGAGCCCCATTTTGTTACAATACAATGGCTGTTTTAGTACACGAAAATGGACAATCAGAATATCGTTTTACGATGGGAGAGGATGGGGTACTGTACTTATCAAATGCAGCATGTCATGTGTTCCTTTGGAATGCAATCGTTCACCATACACATATAAAAGCCGTCTTATTTGAGCATGATGGCTTTATAATGGAGTGTGGTGCTTATCCCATCTTTCACAACAAAAATTACAGGAAGAGAAAACATCAAGAGGATGAGGCAGATCCAAATAACGATCGAGATTTTGAGACCAAGAGAAAACATCTAGAGGAAGAGAATGTAGTTGATTTGGATCTAGATTGAAAAATTGGTAGTTTGGATTATTCGAAATCGATCAGTTAATTACATTTGTAAGTCCTCATTTATCTTCTTTTTCTTTTAGTTTTCCTTTCTAATTCAAAATACCGCATTTTGAAGAGACTCCGTAGGTCTTGAGAGTGCTGGGCTTGACTGGATGAGTGAGCATATAAGTGGGGTTGAGCTCATGTAACACAAAGCCAATTGGCTTGTGTTAAGATCTAATCTACACCACTTATATACTACTTTTTGATCTTATATATTTCCGATGTGGGATTTATTCTTCAACATCTCCAACATATTTCTACAGAGCTGATAGAGATGGTGGAAGACCAATTTAAGAAACGGCTTCATCATTACGAGGAGTAAGGCCGTTGTAAATTCTCCTCAAACTAATAATGTAAGCATTGTAGTATAATCTTGATATATGTGAATTATATGTGTGAAAATTCTATAAATTTTTTATGGTTTCTCATTCTTTAACAATTTTCTTTTATGAATCAAACTTACCCTTTTTAATTCTGAGTCTACACAAACAACTGAAGGATGACTGTTTCTCTCTAGAAACCTCTCTCCTTTTGGTCTTTTTCCTGTTCAGGCTCCACTGCTCGTATGTGGGCACCCATCAATTCCTAGGCAGGATGATGAAACATGCACATTAGCTGCGAAACTCTGAGATTGGTACGTGCACAGCTTAGTACCATCTTTCGCTGCTAGGACAGTTGATGAACTTAATCCAATTTTGCTATCGTAGCTAAGGAGTAGACTGAATGTCCAACAAAATGTTGCCGAAAATGAAGAAGATGCATATGCATTTGTTTATTAACATATGAAGATATGAAATCACAATTCATAGTCAGATGGATCAGTTAAAGACTTCATTAAGATAAATTTTGTTCAGGGTTTAGTCACAGTTAAGGTTCCTCACCCTTTCTTGCGGATGTATTTAGTGAAATTCGAATCTCCTTCCACAAATTGAGTCTGCCCTGCTAACTGAGCTACAATCGATAAGTTTTACCTGATTTTGTAGATGCACTTCAGTTCCAGTTAAGGAAGACCACCAAATTAAACCTCTCAATGTTCTTGTACCTCAATTTTTGTTTTTCACTTTCGTCCATGCATTTTTTGTTCTGCAAGCATAGTGCTATTATATGCTAATTAGATAGCAAGTTTGGAGTCTAAGGACGGGTGGTGCAAATAAATCAAAGTATAGGGTGTTAAGTGTTACCAATTAATCTTTTGTGTATCTCACATTTTCAACAAAAATCTCGTCAAATGAAATTCCCTTGGTCCCATATGACAAACTCTATTAGTCTGTTTTACAAGTCCGTTTAGGGGTGAGCATGAATTGGTTCGGTTCAAAAACCGAACCGAAAAAAACCGATCTAAAAAACACTGTATTTTATAAACCAATCCGATCCAAACTAAATTTTGGTTTGGTTCTGTCCAAACCAAACCAGTTCGGTTCGGTTTGGACTAAGTCGAACCAAAAATATCAACTTTTAAAAAAAATCAAAATAAAAATTTTATATAAGTAGTTTGTTAAAAAAAAAGAAATACAAAAAAATTAACTTAAAAAATCAATAATACTAAATAATAATATTATATCACAATAGAATACTAAAATTCTCTATTTTTTTTTCAACTCTCAAGTTTTAACAACTATAAATTAGCATCCGAAATCACAATATAAAACTATAAAAGAATATAATGTTTAAAATTTTCTACAATTAGTATATATTAATTTTATAATTAATTTTAATATTTTACCAATTATTCGGTTTTTCGGTTTTTTCTGTTTTGAACCGAACCGAACCGAAGTCCAAACTTCTTAACAACTTAAAACCAAACCGAACCAAACTACAAAATGGATCGGTTTGGTTCGGTTTGGATTTTCGGTTTTTGGACATTGGTTCGGTTTTGCTCACCCCTAAGTCCGTTAATCATTAATCAATATCATATCAAGCACTACAAAAAAAAGCAATTATAACGACACTTTTTTAGCGACACAAAAAATGTGTCTCTATTTTTTTGAATATAGCTACACTTTTTTATGTTATGTCGACTTTATAATCATTTAACGACACTGTTAAATATTTGTCACAATTATTGAAAAATTTAGCAACGCTTTTGATAAAATCATTGTCATTTTTTACATATAGCGACGGTTTAAATTTTATGTCTATAAAAAGTGTCTCAATACTATTTAATTTGAAGACACTTTTTACTTGTGTCGACATATAACAATACTTAATGACACTTCTAATTTTTTGTTGGTAATTTTTAAAATTTTAACTACACTTTCGAATAAGCATCGTTACTTTGTTTTAAGTTAAAGACAGTTTGATTTTGCGTCAATAGAAAGTGTCTTGATACTATTTAATTTGAAGATACCTTTTACTTGTATCAACCTATAACAATATTTAATGACACTTCTAATTTTTTATTGCCAATTTTTAAAATTTTAGCTACGCTTTGAAATAAGCATCGTTACTTCGTTTTAAAGTCAAAGACAGTTTGATTTTGCGTCAATAAAATGTGTCTTGATATTATTTTATTTGAAGACACTTTTTACTTGTGTCGACTTATAACAATACTTAATGACACTTCTAATTTTTTGTTGGCAATTTTTACAATTTTAATTGCGCTTTTAAATAAATATCGTCACTTTGTTTTAAGTCAAAGACAGTTTGATTTTGCGTCGATATTAAGTGTCTTGATATTTCTTAATTCGAAGAAACTTTTTACTTGTGTCGACTTATAACAATACTTAATGACACTTCTACTTTATTGTTGGTAATTTTTAAAATTTTAACTATGCTTTTAAATAAATCTCGTCACTTTATTTTAAGTTAAAGACAGTTTGATTTTATGTTGATATTAAGTGTTTTGATAGTTCTTAATTCAAATAAACTTTTTTATTATGTCCCTGTATTTGTATATTCAGTCATAGCCTTTTTATTTATGTCGAGTTATATCACCACTTAATTACACTGTTAAATTTTTTGTTGGCATTTTTGTAAAAATTTTACAAAACTTTTAAATATGCATTGATATTCCTTTTTGAAATTAAAAACGATTTGATTTTATATTGATATAAAGTGATATTTTTTTAATTTGAAGACATTTTTACTTATGTGTCCATATTTATAAATTTCACCATACCTTTTAAGTATTTGTCTTATTTAAGTGTCTTGACATTTTCTAATTTAAAGGCACTTTTATTTATATTGTTATAGCCCCTTGTTTTGTCTGATTGTACTTCTATTATTTTCCTTTTTTTTTCTACTATATAGGAAAATAAAAGAGGAAAAATAATTTGAAGATTTTAATACTTAGACTTATCTATTTTTTATTTTGGTTTTGATAAACGACTTATATATATCTATATAATTACTTAACTAATTTCTTTTATTTTCCTCCAAATATTTCATCTACTTTTGGTTCTTTCCCTCCAATTTTTTATTGCTTATATAGGTGAAATAAAATGATAAATTATATATATATATGGTGCCGGCTATCCTCACTTTGTGAGGAAACAAAGTAAATGTTACTTTGTTTCTGTCACCGTTGATCCAAAATTTGAGAAAATCTTAGCCATTTATTTTT